>CM069871.1:35000000-40000000 GCA_036172665.1 Prosopocoilus inquinatus
AAACCTAACAAAGTACATATTTTTGAAAATAGAAAAAAAATCTCTATCTAATGAAGTCATTGCCTACTATGATTTCCATTAAAAAAAAACATAACTTTATGTTATATCTCGAAAATTTCAGTAAATATTAAAAACTCAACTACACCACTGAATTGTATTGCAAAAAGTGTCCCAATAATGTTCAAGCAGTTATTTAATATCTCTAGAAATAAACGAGATATGACCGAAAAACGAAAAGTTGAAAATTGCAATTTTTGACTATAACTTGAAAACAAAAGAAGATAGCCAATTTTTGTTTACACTATTGACTTAATCTCCAAAAAAGAGATCCAGACTTGGTCACTTGTTTTTTTCTGTCTCTTGCAGTTACGGAGATGCCCATAAGAGACATCGAAATTAATCCAGCCTGTACATGTTAATAAGAATCGTACAATTCGTTTTTATTGATCATTTGTTAATGATTGAGTTTATTCGTACTATCCTCACAGAAATGCAAAAAAATTGGAAAAACTGCGCTGAGATTCATATTGGTACTTCTTCGACAATCTTCTGCATACACTAAATAGTAACTGAACGATATCGGAGGTAGATGCATACAGACAAGTTGATTTGATTTCGTTCTTGCTTGTAAAGTTGCAATAACGTATACGCATATTTTTTACGGTGTGGCTATTATAGCTAAACATTAAATAATCCTATCCTACAATTCCGCCGAAAATTGAATTAATATAGGCAAGTACGGCGACTTTACTAATAAAAGCGTTGCTCACACTGGCGCGGCCGCGGTAGCGTTCAAACGCAACCTAAGTAAGCTTGTCGGCGTCTTCACATCGACGGCAGCCTGGCGTTACACAACAGAGATTGAACATCACCGCAGCCGTGTCAATGGGATCACCGCTAAAATGCTTACTCCGTCGTTATGTCTTTGTTTGTGAACTTTCTTATTAAAAGGCGCCAGAAGAAACTTTGCAACCCGGCGGCTTGACGTCTATATACGCCACTGGTTAAGACAGCAAACTATTTAATGTCACCACACAGAACATCAGATGAACCATTTTATTCGATTAAGTTCACCGATCGGCGGACTTATTAGTTTTTAGAGTCATTCCGCTGTATTTTCCCAAATAAATTGAGCTTTCGGTGGAATTGTAGGTTAAGATTATTTAAATTCGCTGGACGGCGAAATTTCGATATATAATGCACGGTCCACCGGAGGACGTTTAGCCACACATGACAAAAAATTTTGCCTCGCAGAAAACTAAGCAAATTTTAATTTAACAATATTATTCGATCTGCATGCACCATGGACAACGTCAAGTTTTAATAAGCCAAAAGTTGGTTGGATGACTGAGAATGTTCAACTTATGATGAAATTGCGAGATAATGCGTTAAAAAGGTTTAAGCGAACTAAGCTTCCATATCATTGGGAAATTTTACCTCTAGTGCCATTAAATCTGAAAAAAAGGCTTACTTGGAATATAGCTTTCGCAACTCGAACAAAAAAACCTTCTGGAGGAATTTGAAGGAGTTTAACATTGTCAGCCGAACAACTTCTGCAATACCCCATCATCTTAAAGATGTAAATGCTATTAACAACTACTTTAATACTATAACCGGTTCTCTAAATACTCCTGACGCAAACGTATTAAACTTTTACAGTAACAATGTTAGCTCAAAAGCTTCAAATTTTGCCTTTAAAGAAGTATCAGAGGATCAAGTAGCAAAGTTTATCGGCGACATTACTTCTAAATCAACAGGTTTTGATGACATTTCAATCACTATGATTAATCTTTGCTGTCCCTATCTACTTCCCATTTTTACACATATATTTAACTTCTATCTTACTACAAATAATTTCCCCGATCAGTGGAAACAAGCAAAAATAATACCTTTACCAAAAGCTAGTAAGACTGAGAATTTTAAGGATTTGCGGCCGATTAGCATCTTGGCCACACTGTCGAAGGTCTTGGAAAAGGTAATGTCTAGCCAGTTGAGAAATTATTTGACATCGTGTTCTTTAATACCCACAACACAATCCGGCTTCCGACCCGGATATAGTTGCACTACGACATTGTCTCATATAGTTGACGATATTATCAAAGCAACTGATGAAAATAAACTTAGTCTGTTGGTTACTCTTGATTATTCTAAGGCCATTGACAGAATAAGTCAGGAGCTCTTATTAGCTATTTTACATTATATTGGCCTAGACTCAGCTTCTGTTACTTTATTTTATAATTATCTTAATCGAAAAACACAAAGAGTCGTCATTGATAATCATCATTCGGACACTGCATTGCTTAAATCTGGAGTACCGCAAGTATCTATTCTTGGGCCTTTGCTTTATTCAATCTATACTTCCAATCTTTTCTCGTTTGATAAAATTAAATGTCAAATCACTACATGTACGCTGACGATACACTATTGTATACGTCATTTAGTCCTTCTGCTCTTGATACAGCTGTCCTTGACATTAATACTGACTTGAGTAAGTTAGTAGATATTTCGTCAAAACACTGTTTGGAAATCAATCCTAATAAATCGTATTTTTCTTTGTTTGGAGGAGAAGTTTCTCGTAGTTCGGCTTTGCCACTAATCACAATTACGCTTAACAATTCTAGGTTAAAGCTCTGCGATTCCATAAAGAATTTGGGTCTGACACTGACGTAAAGTTGCGCTTTAAAGAGCATGTGACACCATGCATAAGAAGAGCTTTTTGTAATCTTAAAATATTGTACCCTAATAGGCATCTTCTAACGACGGCAGCAAAAATCACATTATGTGAATCTATGGTATTGTCACACTTTGACTTTTGTGACGTTGTGTATGGTCCATGTTTGGATTACAGAGATATTAAGCGTATTCAGATTATGCAAAATAGTTGTCTAAGATTTATTTATGGCATTCCGAGGCGGCAACATATCTCTTACACATTGCGGGAAGCGAAATGGCTTAATATGGAGGACAGGCGTTTTCTCCATTTCGCCTGTTTTTCTTACAAGATTTTAATATATAGAACCCTTCCCTATCTATTGGTGAAAATTATATAAGCATCGTACAGATATACATAGTATCAATATAAGACGTAAGGACGTCATTGATGTTCCTAAACATAAGACAAGTTTGTTCAAAAGATATTTTACTTACGTCGCTCATTGCTTGAATAGCCTCGATTGTGGTCTAAAACAGTTATCTCCTAAACAATTCAAGAGACACTTGAAGCTGCACCTGTTAACTAGACGAGCATTAACTCAAAATATATAACGTAGTTTACTTTATGTAATTTATTTTGTTTTTCATTCATCTACATGATTTCTTTTTTTTTCTCTCAAACTTCTGTTTTTATTATCACTAAGGTTTTCTTTCCATTTGTAAGTCTGCCATGTATTATTACAATTCTTACTAAAATTTTCATATTTATACATATAGCATATAAGTTAGTTTATAGTTGGGGTTGGCAGGTGGAACAGCTTGCTGCATTTGTCGCAGTAAACTGATATTTATATAATTTTCTCGATGTAACCAATAGTGATTCAATAAATTTATTATTATTATTAAATAATGACGTGATTTATATCCAACTAACACTTCCGATTTTTCATGCGATTTTACTGTATTTTTCCCTCCATTGTAGAATTTTATACAACAAAATAACAAGATATTCTGTTTACGCAGGAATTTATTGTAGTACAAAAGTCAAAAATGTGTTTACTTTTTAACTCTAAAATTTAGTAATAATTTTACAACAAACGTAGGTATGTATACATAATTCAGGTCGAGGTGGAAATAAATTTGAATTTCTTTAAACAATTTCAACAAAATAACAATACCTACAACTCCTTTTTACATATAATTGTAGAAAACGTAATTTTGCCATTTCTCTCTTACCCTTTTTTTACCGCAATGTTTCTATAGTTAACAAGCCTCCCACCTGTTACAGTTAGTATTTCTCCGAAAAATGGAGTGCGGCAACGTTGTTGCCGATGCCAACATTTTGAGAAACCCCCGGTTCCGACGGGCTTCTGTATTTAGTAGGGCTATTCTTGGCGGGGCGCGGGATCTCTGGTGGGGCCAAGCCAGGAATGGAGCGCTCTGCGTAAACTGATAGCTCACCTAGAGCTCAGTCGCTTTGAGATTGTGTAGTACGTGTGTGCTCACGGTGAGTGCTGTCTTTTTCTTGTTTCTTGTTTGGACTTATCAATGAATATGAAATGCAAATATTTTCAAAACTTCTGCCGAAAGTGACTTGGTTTCTGTCAGGTTTTCCTTGGGAAAAGGAAATTCTAAATTTAGACCAATCACGATTTCATTACATTTGCAGGCAATGGAGCTAGTATTTGGCAGGGTGCCAGGAATAAAAATAAAATTTTCGAGAATTTTTTAAATCAGTAGATTCAAATTACGTAAAAATTCAAAATCGCAAGCGAAGGACTTTTCAAAAATTTAAATATGATTTTTGTATTTCAAATGTTAACTTACAGGCAATGCAATTTCCTGTCTGAAATCTTATTATTTTATAAAAACGAAAATACAACTCAAAGCTCAAAGTAATACCTACGAAGGTATAACGAAATGAAAATGAAATTAAATTCAAACAACAAAAGTTGTTTATGTAAGAAAGTACAATTCCCTGAATAGTTTTATTAAGTAAACTCCGGCTTTTCGCAGTAATTTGACGGTTCTTCTAAGATCCTTGCATTTCGCTGTGCTTTTATAACTTTCTCGAGTTCTTGAAAAGACCGTTAATGCTAACGTAGCAAAATCTTATGACTGTCTGTCCAGCCACAAAATCGTGTTTCCTATTTCATTTTTCATTAAAACCAAATTTTCGCGAAAAAATGTTGAAATGGGTTGTGTCAGTCGGGTAAAGGTCCGTTTTTCAAAAATTGGTAAAAAGGCATTAAAAATAAAATTTAAAAGATTCGAAGATTTAAGCCTTTACCCGAAATACCATTCAACAATAATAAACCGTTTCATTTGCTTTTTTTTTAACTTTTAGAAATAAGATCACAAAATGGTAAACAAATTTGAAATTTTCGGAATGAAATCGCTGAAATCAAATGTGGTATGTGATACATGATAGCCTTCGCCTTCCGCAAGAGGGACGAGTTCGTATATACATGACAGATTAGAGTGTGAGTGAGAGCGAATGCAGAAACAGAGTAAGCGCGAACGAATATACGAACTCGCTCTGAAGCGCCTGGGCATACATGCATAAAGCCGGGCTCAGACAACTGGTATACTTGGCCAATATACCAATATTGGTATATGTACTTGGCAAATGTACCATCTCATAAAGGCCATTTTACGCAAAGGCACTCAGACGACGTGTAAAATTTTTATTAAAGTACGTCAGTGAATTTATACAATGTTGGCAGCACTGATAGAAGA
Source organism: Prosopocoilus inquinatus (assembly GCA_036172665.1). Classification (NCBI taxonomy): domain Eukaryota; kingdom Metazoa; phylum Arthropoda; class Insecta; order Coleoptera; family Lucanidae; genus Prosopocoilus; species Prosopocoilus inquinatus. The sequence continues at coordinate 35,005,392 of CM069871.1, forward strand.
GTGCTGGCCGTCATGGATAGCGGTCATTCTCAAAATGTCGCTTCTGCAACTTTTTCAGTTTTTATGTTCCGAATGTTTGGCGCACCATATCAATGGTTCGTTTTCGTGTAGATCAAGAAATTCAAGTGCCACTTCATTTGACCACTCGATTTATTTTTTATAATTATTAATAAACACTTTACCTTTTCTATCAATACAGAATGAGTAGTAGTTGCAAAGCAATATACAATTACATTAACAACTCGTGTGAGCGCAACCACAAGTATGAACTTATCAAGTCGATCCATAATCCCTTTGACTTGTACCATTTTTACCGACAGACGATGGGAAATGGACCAGTATTCACCAGTGACAAATAATTGTACAAGTAAACCACTCACACGGCATGGCAAGTAGACGCCATTAACAAATATTGGCCAAATACTCCAGTCGTCTGAGTCCAGCTTAAGGCGTAAGGTTTGTTTATTTTATGTTAACCAATCAACAATAAAAAGCAGCCATATTAGAGATATAAAATACAAGAAAATGTCTAGGAGGTAATCTTGTTGTATAATAATAAAATTTTCTTTCCCTAACTATCGTGGTCGGGAACTCCTGGTTTGGAAAATAGTAACTTGATTAGTATGGTTGATAACAGGTCAAGCAAACTTATCTCACAAAAGATACAGTCGAAAGCAAAAAAAAGTAAACGATTACAGTTTCCTGTAATTATTCTCTCTCCAAAATGATAACGTTTAATTGCGACAGATTTTATGTTTTGAATTTGTCCAATCTAAAAACTTTCATAATTTTCAAGTATCACATGCGAAGCGTGTTTAAACAGTGCCATTTCTGAAAGAGGTGATACAGGAAACTATAATTGTCTACCTTTCTGCTTTCGACTATATATTAAATGAGGGGGAGTTATTGCCATGCATGTATGACAACGGAAAAGTAACTGTCGACATACACTTCGGTCTTATCTTAGCTTCCTCAGGGCATAAGGGTGAAAAGCAAAAATTTTTTTTTCACGGCTAGCCTTAGTAAAATTTCTTTTGATGAAGATGTATCGTTATTTTTATTAATTTAATAATTTAATTTTAATTTAATTTTTACAAATTTCGTTAATATTTTGTTTATTTTAAGAATAAATATTACTTTACACGTATTTTTTTAACCATTTTAATGATCTACCGAAATTTGAAGACTTTATCAAAACTTTTCGCAACTTTCTCTGAAAAATATGCTGGATCGGTTGGCAACACCGGCAGCAGTGACTTGAAATCGAATTCAGTTCTAAGCGGCAAACAGCTGTAATGTAAAAGACCGAAAATCGAAATCATGCAGCGAAATACCTATCGACCAACAATCGGACATTCAAGAAATATCCCAAAAAAGAATTACTCCTATAATAATTTGAAATTTTAAACGCTCTTGACACTGGATTAATTAAAACTTGATTCTTATAGTACGAGGGCCACTCTGAAAGTTTTGCAATGCGAGAAGAGTAAGGGAGATAATTAACACTGGTTATTTTTTCAGAAAGCTTAGTGAATTGAAAGCTCTTTGCCTGAATTTCAAGCGATAGCCTCAAATTTAAATTATTTGTAAGTGTTAGTATACTTGTTTTTCGTTATGGTTGGTGTTGGATCATCTTTATGGATCCAAATACGGCATTCCTGGCTAGTTGAACAATCGAAAAAATGTATGTGGGTTTCATCGCCTGTTATGATTTTAGATATGATTTTTTCATTTGAAGTTCATTATGTAAAATGTTATAAACTGCGGAGACCCCTATGCCAAGGGTCTCCTCTATCTCACTGCAAGTGCACCGGTTGTCTGCTTCAATCATGGCCTTTACAGTAACCACGATATAAGGGGTAACAGCAGTTTTTGGCAGTCCCTCACAAGATTCATCGTGAATAGATGTGCGTACACGTTGAAATTCCATGCCAGTCCTTGTTGAATAAATCAAATCGTAATAAATCATCGATCAAAATGCTTCCCTAGACAGTTCCATAGGTCTACTAACACTTTCAGCAACCAAACAACTTAACTTTGAGCCTATCGTCGTTGATAACTCCTAATTTACTATTAAATGCGGTCCGTGGCTTGATTAGAAGGTGCCAATTGTGCGTTAATCTAGGTGGTTGTTAATTCAAACAATACTTGTAAATTCTTATGATTTTGTCTGATACGTTTATTGTTTGTTGATTGTTTATTATTACTTTCAATGTATTAAACCGCCATCAAACATCATATTTATGATAACTTTATTAATTTTTTGAAAACAAACGTTAACTATTGAGAGATATTGAACATAAAAGAAAAAATTAGAGCCGTTTTAAAATACATCTAAAACCATTTATTTTATTATTCATTCATTAACTTACAACTTTCTTATATTTAAAAATCGGATCATAAATAACGTCGCTACAGCTTGGAACATTTTTCGGAAAACGCCCATGCTGTTTCCGTATACGAATAGTATTGTATTTTAAGCATCCAGAAGAAACCTCCTTGATATTTTTTTGTCTCTTATTTTATTTAAATAACTGAAAGAACTAGTACATTTGCTAACTCGAACAAATACCAAATTTATTTGTCGCAGCTTATTCGAATTAAACAGGTCTTACCCATCGTTTATATTTAATCACCTTTGAAAAAAAAGGTTATTTCAGAGGTATTTGAATAATCCTTAATTAATATCAAACAAAAATTTAATTTCGATACTACCAAGAATTTTATGTGAAAAAGTATTTCTTATTAATAATCATAATAAATGAACTCATCACTTCTTTGACCTGGAATTTGTAGAATGGAATGTAGGTGACTAATAATACATATTTATGTAATTCAGTTTTATTATACATACATCCGTTTGCTTATCGAATGATTAACAAATAATCACACCACTTTCTTTATTAAAATTCCCAAGTTGAAAATTTACTGTCAGGAAATTCATGGCTTACAAGTTTGAAAAATAAAGAAGTTCTCTTCTTCGTTGTCATGGAAACCAAAATTATCAAGTGATACATATTCGGACTCAATGAACTGCAAATTCTACTAAATAATATACGTATAGGGTGTTCCATTTAAAATAAGAAAAACTTAAACAGCGAGATGCTATGATCGCTTTTTGACCTAACATTGCTAACAAAAACGATGTGCGAGCCACATTTTTTTAAATAAGAAAGTTGATGTAACTTTCGGCGAAATCGGAAGTCCTACAATGCCCAGTAGTATGTCAGAAAATTCAAATTAAATTACCGTTTAACTTATCATTTCCAAATCTTAAGCTAGGACACCCGATAGAAATTCAATGAAAACAAATTAAATGATGTCGTTATAGTGTGAGCAGGAAAGCGGAGGACCAGTGTGTTTCAGAACATAATGAAATAATAGGTTAAATCTCGAAAAGGTCTAAAATTTTACGATATACATATTACTCTAGTGATTAATAATAATTATTATCAGACTTATTATAACCAATCTAATGCAATTCAAATTCAATCAAGACACTACCAGAGCTACAGTTTGACCATCAGCTCAGCCATACGAGACAATTAATATCAACAATTGATATTGGAAAAAAGTTTAAAGTTAATCCATGACTGGGTTATTCAGTATTATGTTGCAAAAATATATCAGAAGTGTTCTTTTTTAAGCTTATAACAAGAAATTAATTTAAAATACTGTTTAAAACAGTCGTTAAGTTTTTTAATTCGATATTTTAAACAGTTTGTTTAAACTTTCCAATACTGATTAGGGTTAGGTCTTGCAGATGTTCACATTAAATGGTGCCTCAAAAATACGAAAAAGTACATATATAATGTAAATAACAGGGTTCGGAAACGCTCACTTATGAACCACTCACGAGTGAGTGAGTATTAAAAAATTTCTCGAAAGTAAATGCTCATGTTCGTGAGGATGAATGTTAACATTTCGTGTGTGCACAAGAATGAGAACATAATACTAATTCCATAAGAACTCATGACTCATGAGAGAGCGGACGGCAACCCTACACGAGTGAATGAAGAATTGCTCACGGGATAGTTTTGTGCGGGCGAAGTATTTACGTGCAGTGCGCAGACAAGCCGTTAAAAATCCTCGAAAATTTCAATTCGTTTCCCGAATTTAAACCAATGAGCAATAAACATTTATCATTAATTTTATTAGCAAAATAAGCCTTCTTATAACATTAAATAATAGGCTTGTCCCGCAAAATAAATAATAACTGCTTGTATGAATATTTTTGTGATAAATATTCGGCGAGAAATATTAGCAAATTTTATTGAGATTTTTTTGTAAATTAAAAAAAAGAACTAAAAGCCCGTTACTAAGGCCTTGGTCATCTGTACCGGAATGAGCGCACGCGAGCGTCCACGAGCTGCTCATGAACCTGAACAAAAACAATGTGGCACTACTTTACTAAATATTTTTGTTCGTGTAGCAAAAACACAAAAGCAGCAAGTGAACGATACTTTAGAACCTATCCGGAGAACAGATATTAGCTTAGGACAATAATATTACAATTAGACATAATTTTCAAAAATAAGAATAGATTACAATAAATGATACATGAGCAAGAATGACTGTTATGTGTGAAGTTACATCTTCTCATGAGATGAGACCTTGCATTGAAGCTAAGACATGCCGTTCAAATTTCGTGATAGGAATTGATAAAAAAATTAATAAAATTACTCGGTATAAGTTAACTAACTTAAAAATTCACACACATCGGTCATATTTGTTAGTAATTGATTAATTTGTTCTTCGCCGCATCAATACATTTCAATAATCAATAGTATTCAATATTAAGCTGTCGGCTGTCTTTTGTACTCTAAATAGGTTCGAAAGTACAGTTTCTTGCTGTTTTTGTATTTCTGTATCTACAAACAAAAAGTATTTAGTAAATTAGTGTCTAACGAATACATTGTTTTTAATTTAAATCCAAAACTATCTTTTGTTAGCGGGAATTTTTCTTGTCTCACATTAAACATTTGTATTCTGGCCTTGTTTTAAAGAATTTTTATATCATATGTTATGTTGCCGTAATCAGCATAATAGTAGATTATTTTACCACTAAATTTCAATATGGGCGCGATAAGAGAAATTAAACTTGATGATAGTGTCAATTTATCGAAACCTGTTATAGAAAAATAGCGCTTACCACTTGTGTAGAGAATTGAAAAGTGGTTTAAGAAAGTATTCTTATTTTTTCGATATCTCTTTAAATAAAGAAGATAATAGTAATAAACGTGTTTATTAAGCATCATAACATATAAATGTAAATAAAAAAGTACACTGGCAATATTTTTTAATGCTTAAATGCTGATCTACCACCGTGACCAAAAAACTCTAATTCTGAACAAAAATTCTAGATGATGTAAAACAAGACAATGTAAAAGAAGTTGGAAAGAAAAGAGAAAAATGAAAGGAAGAAGGAAAGGAAAAAAGAAAGAAGAGGGAGGAATACTTGATTATGGGGTGTTCACATCAACTATCCTATAACTAAAACAAAAATAAGAAAATGAAAACTTTTTTTTATAATCGTTCAACATTTTTGTTTTGATTTCTTTTTTCGATACATAAATACAAGAGATTAGCAAATTTTCAAGAAAAAAAATTTTTGGAGCACTCTAAGTATCAAAAAAGAAATTACAATTAGATCAAATTCAAACGAAGTGCGGGCATATTGTAATGTGATTACTTCTGTTCTATTATACGTTAAATGCATTGAGTGATTGAATTGATATTTTACTGCACGTTTACAACATTATATGGAATTGTTTTACTATATCTACATGTTTAAACGTTAATTAGGTATATTTAAAAATAGAGAAATGATGTATAAACTGCACCGATGTTCGTTGGGTAATGCACGAACACATACGAATATACGTTATACGCTCCAGTACTCGACGCTGTGGATACATTAAATCACAGATTCGTATATGCGCCAATCTGAACTTTTCAAACAGTTATAAAAAACCACCAATTATAGATATTATAGCTAGTATGGAAATTTCCATCTCTTCGTTAGATGAAGTCAATAAAACGTTTGTAAGAAACGCATGTAAAATTCAACTAGAAATAATATACGTACGTCAGAATATGGTTCGAAAGACATCTACGAACAAATCGTACCATTAAAGGTCTGAACCAAAGGGACTGTTTCTTCCTCAAGACAGACAAGCGTAATAAAATTGTGGTTTTGGATAAAGACGACTGCTGTCAGAGGATACAAAACCTACTGAATAGTTGTCCATACGTTAAACTGAACCGCAATGCTTTGCCTAGACTCGTCATGCAAGTAAAGGACACCATTAAAAATTGTCCTCTTCTCCTAAACAAATGGAACAAACAAAAAGCTACAGTTTCTAATCCGATCCTCTCCAAATTATACGGCTTGCCTGAAATACATAAACCCGGCAAATCAGTAAGACCAATAGTATCCGGGATTAATTCTCCCACCTACTTCCTATCAAAATGGTTAAACACCGAGTTTAACAAACTTTCTAACTCCAAAGACGTGTTTTCCCTCAAAAACTCAATAGATTTCATACAACGCGTTAGAGATGTAACACTAAGCGATCATGAAATACTGGTATCCTTTGATGTCCAATCTTTATTTCCCAGTATTCCCATTCCCACCACATTAAAATACCTGCAAGATCTCCTAGACTCCAACAACATAGAAGAATGTAAGATAGATGAATTTTTGCAACTCACAAACTTATGTATGTCGCAAAATTGATTCCTAGTGAATGGAGAATTTTTTAAACAAACCGAAGGGACTTCAATGAGAAACTGCTTGTCACCACATCTTGCTCTTCTTTTTATGTGTAATTTAGAAACTTCCCTCAAAGAAAATTGTAATTATTTCCCAAAAAATTGGTTTAGATATGTAGATGATGTTTTTGCTGTTTTTAATACCAAGGAATGCAGAATAGAAAAATTTTTGGATATTTTAAATTCTAAATTTCCTAAATTAAAATTAAATTCACGGTTGAAAAAGAGGTTGATGGGAAATTACCATTCCTAGATGTCTTGGTTATTAGAAATAGTGAAAACAAATTAGAATTTGATGTGTGTAGGAAAGAAACAAACACCAACAGATTTATTGTCAATGAATCACAACATGTCTTATCACATAAGTATTCTGCAATTTGTTTTCTACTTAATAGATTAGTCAACTTCCCACTCTCAAAAGAAAGTTACTCAGTAGATGTCATATAAAATACTTTAAGGAAAATTGTAAACAAAGCAACAACAACAATAAAAACATCAAGAAGCTTACCACATTGTTACCGGTAGAAACAAACATATCCAAATATATTAAAATTCCGTTTAACAAATATTGTTCCAAGCATAGCATTTTTAAAACGCAGGGGTACACAATCACACATACTAATAATAATACTAATAATACTTTAAAACGTTTAGTGGCAAACCTTAAAGACAAAACTGAACCAAATCAGAAATCAAGAATCTACGAAATATCTTGTCAAGGGTGCACTAAGAAATATATTGGGCAAAAAAAAAGAAATATACTGACACGTTTTAAAGAACGCTTAGCTCATTTAAAGTACAATAGAATTGAAAAATCCAATGTTGCCCAACATATTTTTGAGACCAGTCATAAAATAGATTTGAACAATCTCAGATTAGTAAAAGCAACGTCAAGCAACAGGGAATTAGGGGGTTTTGAAACCATTTTCATACACAAAAATAAGGGAGATTTTACATCGACCATGGGCCTTTGGCAGATTCCGTGTTGCTTGACTTGATTGAGGCGGAACGAATTAGTATATAAGGTAGCGATAGGCATGACACAGTCACTTCTCTTATGATCAAGAAGAAAGTATCTACTGAAGATGGCAGCATAGCTGCCGAAATACGTATCTAGTTTTTAAACAAACTTTTTATGGTTAGAAGGTTAAATCCAATTTCTTTTCAAACGTTTACTAAATTTAGACTCTGAATATCTGAATTTTTTTGCTGAATTTTTTTGTAAATTTAGTGAACGAGCCCATTATTTCGAATAACAGTTAACATAGAAATTTTTTTCTCTACAGATTATTAATGCTCATCAAATTTAGCAACTTTGCTAAATTTAAACCTACCTAATCTCTTCAAGTAAGCGAGATCCCTGTGGTGAGGGTCGAATTTGAAACAGCCTGTATAACAAATAAAAAATATTCTCACTTTTTTGTTTTTATTTTTCCTTTAAATCTAGATTATATTGTCGCTATTGAAAAACGAATGAACATTTTCATTATTTTTAATTTTTTTTATTAAACTATGTAAATATTATCTAATTACTTGGTTGTTTTTATATGCTTATTTCCAATTTCACGGTACAATTTTTTATGTTATAAATCTTGATATTCAAACAATCGAATAATTGAATAATAATATTGTCGATTGTTTTCGGTTGTTTCGAATGACGTGTCCTTGTTTCTATGTTAACAAACACGCAAAATAAATAAACTTGCAATACGAAAATTGCGTAAGGAGTCACTTTTTGTCTACCAAAACAAATTTGTAAGAACAAAGCACCATCGTCCTTCCACCTACATTCGTTATTGACATCATTCAGGTTAACATAAACCACCGGAATCTCGTACAAGAATTTAAAGAATTTGCTCTTTAACTTTTTCGCTTTCGAAGGATCTCTTATCCAGAAATGAGGCGCCATCAGTCTCGCCATAAACACGCCGTACGCAGTTTCATACTTCAAGAAAGTAACACGTTTCATTACATTACAAAAAAAAAAAAAACCGTGTCCAATGTAATAAAATCAGTCTTCGTATCACAGTCACGATCATTTCAGCACGAACCGAAGAAATTCACCTCATATGAATCAGTAGCCCACTTTGAACGTGATCCATTGTGAACCCGGCCGTCGTCGGTATGCGGCTTATATATTTCTAGATTTAAAACGACTTTAAAGCATGAAACACATTTGAGGTTCGCGTACGCAACTGGTCGCGGTATTAGCTTGGGCGATTTACATTGATCTTATGTATATTATTGTTATTCTTGATCGCGAGTATGTAGTATACTACAATAATTATAAAGGAGAATACAAGATTTGAAAGATCGCGTTAAGTCAAGTGTATCTCAAATGTGTTTCTACCTTATTACATGGGACTGTACTGTCTTTGCACTTTGCTGTTCGTTTTACAAACGTTTCGACCTAAATTCAGACCAGTGTGCATGAGGCGCGGTGCGCATGCAATTTGTACAATAAATCACGTTCGATGCTGTGTATTGAGCACACGAGACGGCCTCTTGTCCCAAAAACTAGTACATACACGATATACGTATGCTGCTGATACGAATTTAACGTATCTGCACCTTTGGTCGATTTTGAGATTTCTTATGTTTCAAAATCAGCATTATATGTTAAAAACATCAGAAAAACCTATAACCAACATTTTTAAAAATTTTATTTTGGCAAAAATGCATTTTGAAATTTTAACGCACTTTAATGTAGGTACCGGGTGGAAAGTTTCAAACCCGAACATAGCAAAGTTCCATTGAGAACTACGTTTCTGTAGATTACTGCTCGCCTTTTAAATATACAAAAATAGTAATGGTATTAAATGAAAGATAAAATTAAGACCAACGTTATCGTGTTAAAATTATTCCTATTGTGTTAATACTTTTGAAATAGAAAGTAAATTTTTAAATTTCAAATGAAAAATGTAGTCGCCTTAGTATGTCAGATTTGAAGTTTGCAATTCAGCCAGAATTTTGTACAATATGCTTCTTATTGAAAATAAAATTTAATTCTTCTGTGTAGTGTACTTACGATGAAAAACTATTAGAATTTATTTCTTTGCTCCTGCATGACTTCACAAAATACTTTCCTACTATTCTTATTAATTTCAAAACAACGTCGATGGCAACTGAATTTGTGCCATTGATGTGTTTTTTTTTTAATATTCCTTACAGTTGTGTGTTACTTATGCTTCAACAGTGTGAAACTTATTTAATTTTTAGTACAATTGAAGTTAAAACTGATTTAGTATCGACTTGTGTCGGTATTGATTGCCCATGGCATCATTTCAAGTTTATTGATAGTATCAGAAACAACAGTATTAGTAGAATACAATTATCATTCTAATAAAGAAAGAATTAAGAAACTTAAACGGCAAGAATACTTACCTATTATTTGCTCTTTACAATAAGTCTTAATACTTTTTGACTGACGTATAAATTTTTTTCCATTAATTGAAAGAACTGAAAGTTTCAAATCTGACATAAAGGTGTATTCTGTAACTTTTTAACGGGCTGTTAAAATTTAGAGGTTCTTTAAAAAATAAAATACAGTTCCATGATTGGTTTTTACCGTAGAAACAAAATTTAACACTACTTTAAATTTAACCTCTAAATTTTAGCAGCCCGTTAAAAAGTTACAAAATACGCCCCATAGGCGACTAAATTTTTCGTTTAAAATATAATTTTCTCTTTTCTTTAATACCATTGCCATTTTTGTATCTTCAAATGGCGAACAGCAATTTACAGAAACAAAGTTTTCAATACAAGTTTGCTATGTTCGGGTTTGAAACTTTCCACCCGGTAGGTAGTTATGTTGTCCATACACAATACTAATCAAAAAGAACATTTCTACTTATATTTACTCTAAAATAACGTATTTATAGTACTGTTAAATATGTGTATTACATAATCAAATCAACGTATCTGGCACATACGTTATTTTTGTCTCGGAAACCTTTTGAAAAATTCTTAAGAGCATCGGAAATGTATCTGCTGAATCTGATACTTAATTTGTTTCCCTTTATTTTCGTAATAACTCGTCCAAGTGAATCTATTAGGCATTACATTTAGCTTTAATTGAATTTTAAGACGCATTTGGCATGAATTATTCTATTTTATGCTCAACAATATAACATATTTTCCTTTGCAGTTATACAGGGTGCTGTATTAATGAACGCAACATAGGAAATCCCATGTTAATTCAAAAGGTGTTTAAATATTGGCTTCCCTAATAATTACTTTACAGCAAAATTCCATTTAGTGCCTAATCTTCAAGACGTATCTGTCTGTGCAGTTTGGGAATTTTTTTAATTACTCTACTTCAAGATATTTAAAAAAGATTTAGTAACGAAATTCAATTTATACCAAACTGTCAAGGTCATTACTTATTTTTTTCAAACTGAATACATTACGACGCGACCTAATGAAAATTTCATAAGCTGTAAAAATGTAACAAACCAAAATGCAATCAAAGGAGCTACTTTCTCGAATTACTTGACTGCATTAGAACGAAAATACAAGATTCATAACTTTGCAAATTAAAAAATAAAAGAAAAAAAAATGTTATCAAATATGTAGAACATAAAAGCCATTCCATTTAAAATAAGAAATTTGTTATCACTTCCGGCGAAACCGGAAGTCGTACAGTAGCCAGTGTTAAATCGAAAAATTCAGCCTTTTATTTAATTTAACGATTCCTAGTTTTATGTAAAAAGTAAAAATTCTTGAAGAGTGAACACGTAATGTGGATAGTCTGTATTAAGTACTGAATACATACATAGTCATATACATTGATGATATTCTTGTCACATGTAGAAATCTTAAAGATATAGAAGACTTTGGAGCCAAGTTATCCTAAAGTTTTCGAAGTAAAAGATCTCGACGACATAAAAAGATGCTTGAGTATCGGCTGAGCTTTTGTGTGAAAATTGATAAAGTTTTCCTAGCAATATGTGAATAATATACACACTAAAACCTGTGACAGTGACACAATTATATTATATTATTATAATATGTATATATTTATAAAATATTTTCTGTTCTCATTCCTTTTAAATACACAATTCATCTTTTGTGATAAGTTGATCAATAAGCTGCTAAATGTTTTTGTAAGAAATCAAATCAGATCAACGTAAAATATAAAATTATCAAGAGAAACTACACTGTTTTCCTACCAGACAAGTTGTCAAATGTCAGATCAATCTTCAGTCTAAGGTCCAGTTTTACAATGACGGTTTAACTTTGAGCCGAAGCTCAAATCTTTCACAATAATTGTTGAAATAATCGTTGCTAAGGGTTTAAGCCTCAGCTCAAAATTGAGCCCCATTTGTAAAACTTAACCTTAGTTGTTGTAGCTAAGATAACGCTCCCGTAATCAAGAAATACTAATAAAGTCAGCAAATACAGTCTTTTTCTTTTGGTTTTCCCTCTTTGTCAATTATATTTCTCAAATCATTTTCCAGTTTCTGAACTGTCAGCTCGTTTGTCAAATAGAAAAGTCGTTTTAACGAACTGTGTAACATATCAGATAAAATGGAAAACCCAAAAGAAAAAACTGTAAAATCGTAGGTTGGATTTTTTTTTAATATTTATTTATTTCCATACAGATAATAATATTTCCAAACAAAAAAAAAAACAATAATCTTCTTCCTAAAAATAAATAATTATTAATGAAAAAAATAACATGAGAACATCAATAATAATAGATGCCACCAAGTCAAACACTTGTCAGCGGCGAAATTCAGTAGGCATTAAAATAAAAATTTTATAGTTAGTATGAGGCTGCACGTGCTTTAAGTCAAAAGAAAAGGATACAATATAAACATTCTTAACTTGAATCACAGAAGGCATATGTCTCTAATAATAACAGGATTATTGCATTAGGGTATCAAGCAGCTAGTTTCTCATCTTGCATTTGACAGCAGAAAGTGATTCCAGATTTCTCAGCTCGACAGAAATTAAATTAAAAGTTTTAGGAATTATAACATGTATACATCTATCACCATATTTATTAATGGAAAAGGGCACTACAAAGTTACCCATTTCAGAGCCTCTAGTAGTATAGTTACTGCTAATGGGAGTTTTAGATACAGATTTATGCAGACATTTACGCCAAGATTTGCTATATTTAGCGAAGTTTAAAATGTATCTAAAATGTATGTTACACAGATAGAAATCTGCAGTTAATTCTTACACTTTTAGACGCCAGGAAACACTTTTTTGGTCTTCCCTCGCGTGCATTCGTTTATGGAGTTAAAAAAGGAAGTTACGATGTTTACCATTTAAAAATAAAAGTAGAGCTTATCCTTGTTTAGGATTAACAACTTTTCAAGCAAAACTTTATCCATATTTAACACCGATTAGGCAGATTACAATTAATCTCAAAAAAATTTATGCGTGTAATTTCTCAGCCGAAAAGATACACATAGAATTTTTTAGTAGTACCTATCGGGGATACTTGCAACTACGTAGATACTTAACAGTGCCCATACATACAAATGAAATAAGCCGATAATCGGTCGCCATTTGTCAAAATATGAAAAAACGCATGAACACATTTATTATCTAAAATCAGTTCATTTTGTAATGAGTAAGTAACTGTAAGTAACTGTCATTTTGTTGTTGTTATGTTGTCTTACAAACGTAATCTAAAATAATAGTCCAGTTTACAAGATATCGCACACCTAGTTCTTAAAAAAATGCTCTATCAATACTTTTAATACAAATATTAATATGTCCTATAAAATGTCACACAAATTTTACTTTATGCAAATTTGACATTTCTACTTTAACAGGTTTTCTTACAACGTAAAAATGTTAATAAGTTATTTTTTTGCTTCTCCTAAGAATTACTGTACTTTTAAAATTGTGTCAGTATTCAACTATGTGTGTGTAAAACATTACCAACTAGTAGAATAAATAATAAAAAAAACGGTAAGGAATGCAGTGTACGTGGCAATATGGTAGGTAACTGGTAACTAGAAACGGCAGGTTTCAACGTTAAACGTTACTAAATCGTACGACTTTGATTTTGATTTCGTTTGTCATTTGTCATTGGTGACGTCACTGATTTAGTTTTTCCGACAGTGCAGACATTTTTAATATTTAAATTTAAAAAAACGGTCTAAATAAAAGTCTAATCTTGACAACTCAGGAAATCATAGAACACGTTGGTACTGCACATACAAATGGTATTAGAATAGCAAAAATGCTGACAAAACTTAATTTGCTATGTGGATCGTATAAGAATGCGCATGTTATTTAAAATTTAACCAAACTTAAGATATCTTCCCATAAATATTTTATGCTTTCCTTTCGTTTCAGTATTTTTTCTGGTAATACAGACACTCAAACACCACCACCATGGACGCGATCAAGAAGAAAATGCAAGCGATGAAGCTCGAAAAGGACAACGCCTTAGACCGCGCTGCCCACAACGAGCAACTCGCCAAAGATGCCAACCTCCGGGCCGAAAAAGTACCTCACTTTTTCTTATTATTCTTTCTTATTATTATTGAACTGATACCGATTAAAGTCCAACACAGACTGAGTCGTGCCGCATCGCACTGCAAAAACGCACATGCAATTGTTTTTATACATTTTATAGGAACTATCGCAGAAACGGACGGGCCGCAATTGAAGACCATAACATCAAAAGGGTCTAAGTACCAAAAACATGTTTAGAAGTTATAAAGAAAACTGATTTACTAATTCTTAAGCGCGCATACAAATATCGCCAACTATGATTCATTTATTACACTTTTTATTTAACCACAGGTACATAGACCATTTTGCATGACATTGGGCTTTGCTATGAAAATATCAATTTTTATTTTTTTGGCACTTCGACCCTTTGGAAGTTATGGTCTTCAATAATGTATAAAATGATTAGAGGCGCATTTTAGCAGTGCGATGTGGTGCGACCCAGCATAATCTGCGCCGGCCTTAACATCGACTTACCTTACCGTAGGCTGAAGAAGAAGCACGCTCCCTTCAAAAGAAGATCCAGTCCATTGAGAACGAACTTGATCAGACACAGGAACAACTTGGACAAGTTAACGCGAAACTGGAAGAAAAGGAAAAAGCTCTCCAAAACGTAAGTAAACATTATTATGAGAAAAAAGTAGTTTATTAGAAATTTGTACTTTAGATAGTTTAAATGCCGAAAAGTTAAGACTACTGATTAATAGAATGAGAGTATGTAATCGAATTTCGAATGTCGTGATAATTCTCCTTTGTGTACACCGTGATTAATTAGGCTTGGTGTAAATACTGGGTGTCTCAACTTAAGGACGAGATTAAAAGGATACCAAATTAAAGCTTTTTCCTTAATAAATTTTTGGTAAATCAATGTCTAAAAAGTTACAAAAGTTCAAAGAAAAATTAATTAACAAGCAAAAGTTACTACTTCTAGTCATATTTTACCTTTTAAATTCAAATTAGTGGTACTTAAGAGTTAATTCAACACTGTTTTATGTGAAACAACTATTAAAAAAAAATGTAGTTACCTAAAAATTACAGCTTTTCCCAATACCCAAAAACGGCTTTTCATAATTACGTATACTGGATGTCTCATAACGTACGGAGAAGATTGAAAGGGCAGCTGTAGGAGCTTGTTTCTTAATTCGCTTTTGACCAAAATAAGAAAGTTACAGCAGTTTAACTTTCTTAATTTCTTTAATTTAAACCTACAGCTTCTTAATTAATCAAAATTATTTCACAAACTGCTGCTTTATTATTAAATAAACTCTAAATTTATCGAAACCACCGTTCATAAAATCCGTTTTTTGGGCATTGAAAGAAATAGCCGCCACTTTTATGTGACTACATTTTTTTATGGTTGTTTCATGTAAAGCAGTGTTGAGTTAACTCTTAAATACCCCAAGTTTGAATTTAAAAAGTCAAATATTACTGCTGGTAGTAACTTTTGCTTCTTAAGTAATTTCACTCTTGTAACTTTTTAGTTATTGATTTTTACCAAAACTTTATTGAGAAAAAAGCTTTACTTTGATCTCCTCTAGCTGCCCTTCCAATCTCCTCCGTACGTTATGAAATACCCAGTATAATAGTGAACAGATTTCAAAAATCTGCGTTAATAAAGACGTTATCTACTGAAAACGCACTATCGGCGTACTTACATTTATGCAACCAATTAAGAATAAATTAAATTAATTAACAATTAAATATTTTGTTGAAAACGTCTGATTTTCTACTTCTCTTTTAATATTTATTATCAACGTATTTTTTATGGTCCAAGATATAGGTAACCCAAAAAGGACGCAGCCTTAATTTTACATCTTTGAACATAATGTTGTAAGTTAATAATTCTACCTCTTCAGTTTTCCATTAGCATATTGGCATTATTTTTGTTGGGTGTATTAAGATTTTACTTTAGTTTCACAACGAGTAATTGTAACTTGTCCTTTTAAAATGTGTTCTTGTAGTTGGCCGTAAATTGTTAGTTATGAACCTGCCTTAATATTTTTAAATAAACAAAAGGAAGGAGTTTTACGTAGAATCTAAGCCTATAATGACGAACAAAGGGAACATTTTAATCACTTGTATAACCGGCCGCAAATTATCAACTTTTTTTTAATAAAAACAAACTAATATAACGCTCACCCTTTGCTTCGGCTACTCGGTACCATCCACCACCTCACCTACCTACGACGTAGTGTGTTCATACAACAATAACATGTGTTTACAATCGTATGTAACAGACAACAGTTATTTACTCACCGGGGACCCCCGATCATCAAAACCCCAACGGTCTGCACTTACTCAACTTGCCTTTTGTTCTATTTACAATTCATACTTGCACCTGCACTATCTCTCGAAATGGTACCAACCTTGAGCCCTCCAATCTCATTTCTGTTGCTCTTTCATATGCTATGATTCTCTGAAATGTTATTTCCACAAGCACACTCCACATACACTGTAGATAGCCTCACTTAGGTACATACATACTCTACCCTATGTACTGTCTGACTCTATCTCACATCCACCTTACACGTAAGGCTGGTCACAAGTCCTCAGGGCCGTCCGTTACGTCATTACTTCTCGTGTTTCTTTCTTTTAATGTGTTAAGAGCGTGGTCGTAGGTTATTGTTTTTTTTTCTTTTTTTAACATTGGGTATCGGTAAAGTATTAGTTAAATGTTATTGCAGGATTATACTCAGCCATTCTTTCCAATAAAACTAGAAATGATAATCCTACTATTTTAATTTACAAATAAGATTTCCAAAGGTTAAGTAATTTCGATTACAACGTTTGGTAAATTACGTCGGTCATTGCTATGACTAGCGTTTTCAAGAAATTTAGAATCGCAGAAACAATTACATTTCAAATTGAAAACAAAAAGAACAATTAACAATTTGGATTTCAATGATCAAAAATATTAAAGAAAATCTTGATTTCAATAATTTAGCGGTAGAAAATTAATCTTTTAACATTAACTTGTGTTAATCAAAATTTTTGTTTTCCTTCTGAATTTTCTACTTCACAGGCTGAAATGGACTTGACTATTTTCCAGAAGGGTAAGACTTGTTTATTCTGGGATAAAGGATAGCCCTGAATGTCCATCAGGCAGAAATAGCCTAAAAGAAATTATTCGGGAAGACCCCGACAAAAATTGTAAGAAATATGAAACAAAGGAATCATAAAATTTACCTTGATTATAATTTTTGAAATCATCCGTCTCGTAGGAATTAAAAAAACACAATTTAATCGCTACGAAGAACCAAAAAACAAATATTCAAACACAGACATATTAAATGTTTTTGATGATAAGAAATCCAGAAGTTAATTAAAAAAATTTGTTATATCGAGAAAAATATGTTATTACTGAGACACAATATAAAGTTATTACTAATAAATAATAATAATAAATAACAGCTGAGAACCACTTAGAGCCGATATTATAACCAACAATTAGTGTTTTATTTTCAATTTTTTTGATTTATTTATTAGTTTTCATAAAATCTTGTTTTGTAGGTGTAAATTTTTCTTTCTAAATGTGTAAAAAGTCATACCAAGAATTCTAACACATACGGCATATGTAGATAAAAAATTCAAATGATAGATATGTATTTAAATATTATTTTTCGGATTTTAAAATGAAATTGATATTACAGTCGAAAATTAATTTAAAAAATCTCATTTTGTAAAATTTTCATAGTACATTATTTAGGAATAACACTAAAAAGTGAAAAAATTGATATGTCAAAGAGAAAAACATGAATAAAAAGAGAGAGGTAAGAGATGGGTATGGGGAATGCTAATACAGTTCGAAAGAACATTTAATTGTGATTCTTATGGTATAAAAATATATAGGGTGTTCTATTTAAAAAACATGACTTTTCAACAGTTGAAATCAGTTTAAATAGAAGTTACTTTTCAACCAGCCTGTAAATAATTTTGTGTAAAATTATCACCTGAAAGCCTATGATTATAGCCTGCTACAGGCCAAAAATTGAAATTATGGCTTTTGTTACACAAAGATGGCAGTATCATAAACCAGATACTGCAACGTTGATAATTTTTTAAAAAGTGTAAAAAGTGGAAATAACTCTAAAACGGCTAATTTTTGTTGTACCACATGTTACACAAAATATTTTTAGAATTTCATGAGCATTTCGAAAATGCAATAAAAAACGGGGTATTCCATTTAAAATGAATGAATGAGTTGCTTGAATCTCCCTGTATAGTTTGCGCGAAGACACTGTTACGTTATAACCAGCCCGTAAATAATTTTGTGTAAAATTAGGTATCACCTGAAAGCCTATGATTATGGCCTACTACAGGACAAAAATTGAAATTATGGCTTTTGTTACACAAAGATGGCAGTATCATAAACAAGGTACTGCAACGTTGAACTTTTTTTAATAAATGGAAATACCTCTAAAACGGCTAATTTTTCTTGTATCACATGTTACACAAAATATTTTTAGAAGTTCATGAGCATTTCGAAAATGCAAAAAAATGGGGTATTCCATTTAAAATAAGAAAGTTGACAGCAAGTTCCGGTACAAGCGGAAGTGATCGAAAATTGGAAATATTATATTTTAATAGATCATCATCGCTAACTTATAACCGCGAAATATGAAATAGAAATTCAAAGAGGAAGTCCGTAAACTTTTAATGAAGGAGTTACTTGAATCTCCCTGTATAGAAATAGATCAAGCTAATTCTCTACATACATATTTCTAATGCGTATTACATTTCTTATCCCTTCGAAGCGGCGCCCAATATTTCCCAAACACACACATATACGGACCCTGTATATAATACACCACCCCGATTGTAAACGCAAACGTCGCGAACCGTGAGCCGCGAGTTTGGCCATTTTTGCGCTGTTGCGTAATATTTATTACAATAACTATTCTGCACATTATACCGCAAAATTTTTGCTATGCAATCGTTTAACTACACCAAAACCAACTGTGTCATCCTGGTGAAGCGAACCTGTGTAGCCCGGATTTATTTATTGTTTACGTTTCTTAAGACCCCGTCGCATTCCAACGAGTCTAAGCAGCCTGAGTTTGAATGAACTCCTTATTTTTTTATTCGGAGGAGTACTTTGAAATTTTGGCGCTAGGAACGAACTTTGCCATTGGTCAAACAAGCTTCGTCATTGGTCAATTCCGGCCAGCTACCAATGACAAAGCTCGTTTTTAGCGCCACAGTTTCAAAGTACTCCTCCGAATTAAAATTCTTTATAATTTTACTTATCTAATAAAAATGACCCGTATTCTCACCTCGTCTTTAATTTAGCAACACCGTGATTAAATTCTCTCGCACTCTTTTACTCATGAAATTCACATAAAGCTATATCGTTTATTTTTATTTTAATCAGGGCTTTAGTTTGGATACGATCTTCTTAATCATGAGATGAGAATATGGGCCAATTTATCCAACACACTTATTTGATTTTCCTTTGAATTTTCAATGAAATTTATTAATGAAACTTTTTTTGAACTTTACGATATTTCCTTCAATAAAAAAAACAAGGTTATCATAGACTGCATTTACACTAAGATTTAAGGCCGGTTGTTATCAACCTCGTCTGTTTGAAAGATCTCAACCTTTGTTCGTTGTGTATGCTTGTTGGGGTTGTGTACTTTCTGTTTTATTCGTTGACAGTTGGCAATACAATCAACCGTGGCCGACGAAAGGTGGTAAGCAAAGTATGAGGGCGCCGATACTAGAGGGGCACCAAAATGATGTAAAATTAAAAATTCATTTTTATTATATTACGAATATTAATTAATGCCATTTATTATTTCCACAAAATGAAGGAATATAAATACATACAGTATGTTCTCAGATAGGGGTAGATGAGGTTATTTTTTTAGAAGCAAAAATTTTTATAATGAATAATATTTTTCTCTAAAGTTGAAAATAAAATTTTTGTTCTTGTATATTCAAATAACTATCACTTTTGAAATATTATTTGTTTTTACAAGACTAAACTGGAGATTAATTATATAAAGAACTATGGGTTGGTTTCACAAAAAGAAATGTCAATCAGCGATTAATTTAATTTTCTGATTAAGGAACGTCATTGGACTAAGTTAACAATAGATTTGAAATAACCAAGTATATTGTTTCACCCAATCAATCGTAGACTTTAATCACGCTGTTAATCTTTTTAATCAGTGACTAAAGGGCGTACGTCTGTTTAAAATAATATGTTTAAGTAAATTGCAGCTGAAAGCAAAAAATAGTAGACGAAAAGCAGTGTCCTGTAATTGTTCTTTCTTAAACCGATATTGTTTAAGTACAACCTCACAGATTTTAAGAAAGCTTTAGACTAACCTCTTCCAGAAACATCGAACGTTCCTTGCTCTTATTCTTTTTTCTTCTTTTGTTTAAAAAAAATCATCAGTGTATTATAGTCAGAGCAAAAAATATTCGATTTTTTCGGAAAAGGTTGGATGCTAATTCACAGATTGTTAACGTGATCTATTGTCTGAAAATGTGACTTATAAACTTTCTTCTCTTTTTAACTTAAAGAATTAGAAAAAAAAAGTAGAAAAATGTAAAATTTTTCTGGAAGAGGTTTAACAGTAATTTAGAAACTGTTAACGACATCTATTCAGTGAAAATTGTGAATTTTTAATACTCTGTTTTTGTCTCTTTCTTTTTTAAGTAAGAAAAATTAAGAAAGAAAAAATGTTCAATTCTTCTGGAAGAGGTTAGACGCTAAGTTACTAAATTACAGGTTGTTAACGCCATCTATTGTCTGAAAATGGAGAAGAATTAATCCTTATATTTTATGTTTTATAGATCAGAATATTATTATTTTACATATAAAGTGCAATTACAGATTATTTTAGTTATTTATAAAAAAATTATTTACGTTCGACAGTGTAAAAATCTGCTGATAAAATTTTTAGCGTTAACTTTGATGAAACTACTATCCAATCCGAGGCTAAAATCACATACAAAAATATGTGGGTTTCTTATATGTTTTCAAAAATTTCGTAACAATAATTTAAACTAAGATTATTTTTTTAATATAAATTTTAGAAAAATATGAAAAATAAATATCTGGCAACTAAGGACGTATAATACTTTTTCTACAATCGATTTCATCTCCATAGGGGCTAATAAGGTCAACTTATGATAGGATGCACACTATTTGGAGACACTTTATAAATTCACGTGAATTGGTTCCTTTTTCTTGAAAGAGGGGCGCCTGTTATTGTTTTGCTTAAGGGCGCCCTTCCTCCAGCCCTGCAATCAGCTGTTCTAAACAAATCTAAATAATGTTCATCGAGTAGCACGCATAAACAGGGCTGGAAAATCGACATTACTAACAACCGATGTTATTAACACCAGCCTTAAAAGTTTGTGTAAACGCAGTCCTATACGTCAATTTATGTTCACCCACGAGGAAAAGATTTTAAGAAGGCACCTTACTAGTAAGTTGATAGGTACTCTTCATTTTTTGAGATTAATCAAGCCCCGTCCTATTAAAAAGAATACTGTTTTCTTAAATATTTGAGATTAACCGATATAAATTGGGGACAAAAGGGGATGAAAGGTGCGTTTCTAAACTCATCCGTACGTTTTTACACGAAAGTCACTGAAAATTCAAAAAAAAAATTAAATATCAAAACCAACGTCATTAAATCCAACTCAATTCAACAAAAACCAAAAATTAAAACATGAAAAAATCACAATTAAAACTTTATGAAACAAATTAAAACTGAAAAATATTAAAACAGGAACTCAGAGACTTAAGAAAAATCTTAAAATTCGGAAAATTTAAATATGAAAATTCATTTAGAAGTAAATCTAATCAAACTCAACTGAACTTAACTCAGTCCCACGACAAAAAATTATTATTATTATTATTATCGTTTATTATTTGTATTCTATGTTACGAAGTCGTTTAATGAAATAGGACGCAATCAATTAATGTTGTAAGAAAATAAACGGGAGTGTTTCGCATTTCTCTTTTTTTAAATATTTCAGAACAGATTCATAAATAAACCAGTTCAGAAAAAGGTAATTAACAAGATTGTAATAGTAATAGTAATATAGTAATAATTTTGTATATTTTTAGACTTTGTTATTACTAATTACAAGGTAATAATTGCTAGAACGGTTAAAGAACTAAAAATAAGCTCCTCCCACTACAGATTCGATTTTTAAATACTGCGAAAATGAAAAACGCTGAAAATGACGAGTCTCATAAGCAGAGAGCTGACAAAAATATATTGAGCGAAGATCATGATATTTTCTCACAATTATTTTGTGTGCCACCACAGAGTAATGTACACGGTGATAATTTCTAAAGAAACTAGTGTCAAAGCGTTTTCATAATCACGAAAAATTCAAAATATTATGTTTCATTGAGAAAGATAACTACAATGGTACAATGTACAGTGCAGGAACTAGGAACTGCTTTTATTCACAAAAAATGGGGGCAAATGCACTTTGCAAAAATAAATAAGATATTCATTGCCTTGAGAAATGAGACGATACTATCATATACGGTCCAACTATAAATAGCAAGCATCAGTTCGGGCTGCCAAATATGGACGCGCATCCAGACGTTCCGTTCCCGCTCATATGACGTAACGCATAGCGACGTCCTGCGTCGGTACGTATTAAAATTTAGTACGATATAATTTAGGCAAAAGTGCTAATTGCCGAATTCGCCAAAATTAACCTAATTCTTCTTCCACACATCATACAATCACCCATCTCATCAACTTTTGTTATAAAAGAATTTCTTTTCTCGAAGTTTTATGTACTCGCCAACTGTCGAAATTAAGGAATTTATATTGTAATGATTGTTCGAAATGTAAAAAAGGATTGGATTAGTCGACATTAGCGAACAGCTGACGCAGTGGCAGTTTTAGAATTCTTAATTATATACTGCAAACTATTTGGAAACCTTCCAGACACCTATTCAGATGTGGCACATGTTCACAAAAAGTACTTTGCACTTTTCTGATGTTAGTTTAAAAAAGATTTTCATCGTCTGGTAACAATAGTCGCCCCAGTTCTAATTTTACAACCTTTACAACCAAAATAAAATTCTATCACGTTTTAAAAAATCCAAATATGTACTAATGAAAAGTGATTTCAGATACGTACAGGATTTTTTTTTTTATTTTTATTTCGCAGGCATTTTTGGGAGTTTAAAAAAAATCAATCCCTACACACCATCATTTTCTGGAATTCCCTGGATAGTTGATAATAATTTTAAAATATGGTGATCACTTTCGTAATCTGTTTTTCCCTTCTTACTGAAACAAAAATCATTTTATATGAGTTTTATATTAAACATCTGTTTCTAAGTTCAAGAATAAAAAAAGTTAAGTGGGGTGGAAATTCTCGCGTAGTCGCCCTGTACATAGTTTGGTTACATTTGATTTCATACTTTTCACAATATTTAAGTTTGAAATTGTTGAAGTGAATAAAGACTTAGAGGAAGTTAAACCCTATTTTTTTTTCTTCAATAATTATTAAAGTTTTCGACATATTGTTTAAAATTGAGGTTTCTTGGGACGAAAAATAATAATTTCTCCTCGATTTTGATATAACAGATAGGGGGCGCTACATGCGGTACCTTTCTCACTTTTAAAATGCGTTAACTTTTTTTGTGAGCAGGCTTTAGGAAGTTTTAACAAAAAATGTTACTCTGAAATCTCTTTTAGACAAACTCGATGTTTTTTTTCAATACCGTTAAAGTTAACCATTTTCGAGATATGTCCTATTTTAGATTTGAATGAAATGTAATTTTCATGATGGTGTTTCTTCTTTTTTATCCTGTCCGAGAAACAATCGATGTTTATCGATTAGAAAAAGTTTGTTTAGGTGATGGTGAAGAATAAAGCACCCTTATAAACCACTACGAAAGAATATCGATTTATTTTTATCGTTTTGGTTAACAGGTACGGGTATCATTTAAGAATATTTTCCTATTTCGGTGCTTTAATGGACTACATTATGAAACTCAAATGAGTCATTAGGGTTTCATACCGCTATTGGACTAGTACATCGAATTGATTTAAATGAGATGGGAAAATAACATTCCTTTGTTAAAAGAGAAGTCTGCTGAGAGTGGTACCGTACATACACTGATAAAAATGTGGAGTTAATTCTAACACTTTTTGGACGCCAGGGAACACTTTTTCGGTGTTCCCTCGCGTCCATCCTTTTGCGGAGTTTAGAAAAACGGAGTTAGAATGTTTACCCTTTAAACGTAGAGCAGAGTTACGCTTATGCTTGTTGGAGTAAACATTCACTTTTAGATACAAATTAGTCAGAAAAAGAGAACAATCACACCAAATTAGATGAAGATTAACAACTTTTCAGATAAAACTATCCATATTTAACACCGAATAGGCAGATTACAATTAATCCCAAAAATTTTTATGTGTCTAGCGCCTTCTATATGTTACATCAAAATTAAGGAGAAAAGAATAAAAGCAAAGTTTATTGAATTAAATGTCAGGTTTATACTAAATAACGCGGATGTTTTTTGACCTACTAGGCCCGTGGCTTTCTAAAAGTTTGACTTTTACTCATTGGCGTGGTTACATAGAATCAAAAAGAATAGCCAGTTCTATTTCTTTATTTCTAGTTAAAGAACGGAAATATTATCTTCAAAGTTAGAACTAAAAAAATATTTTAGTAGTTATGATTTAGCTATTTTTATTTGAGGAACAATTTTAGTGTTGAATGTGTAATTATTAAAGAAGATTGAAGTTAAAAATTTAACCTCTATCTCTTCATTATTATCATCTTTTAAACTAATAAAAAGTGAATTTAACTAAATCGCAATATTTTAATGCCAGAAATTCATCTTGTTCCGTTACTTTTAGAACACTATGTAAAGATGCGTCCTAAAGTTATTCGTTAGTAAATTACATCATTGAAGTGTTTAATTAGTTCGCTAAATTAGCAGTTATTTTTCCAGTTAAGTTAATTTAATAAGAATGGAAACGCTTGGAATCGATACATACAACCATAACAAATATTCGAATTGACCCATCCGAGCTCATCGGATCCAGAAATGACACACACGTTCAAAAAAAATTTAGGTGGCTATAATTCTTCAATCTTTACGCAATTTTTTTTTCCTTATTTTTACTTTTAAAATCGACCACCTACAGCGAGTCCACTGATTTTGTTACACTCTGTACATTTTTTTTGTATTTAAAATTCGACAGTAAAAATTGCTGTAAATTTACGGCGTATACTCCACAGTACATATTACCATAAATATTTTAATAGACGGCGTTATCTCAAAATTGAAAGTCGATGTATTCTCCCATTGCATAAAGTCAATGAAACGGGCTTTTGTAGGACCATTACTGCAAATATTAATGTCCATCGATCTACATATCCACAAATACAATATTTTATTTTTTTTACAAACTTCTCTGGCAATAGAATGTGATATGTAGCATAAATTTCCATATGCTCTTCAGTTTGAAAGAATTCGAAATATCACTTTTATTGATATATTTTTAAATGACGGTTTGGGTTGGTTGGGTAACGATTTGCATTTTTTTTTTAAATTAGAAAACCGTTGTTAGTGATTATTATGTTTGAAAGCAAATTACTCATATAAGATAAATCGGTATTTTAACATAAAACATAACATAAAATATGCTAGGGACATAATAATTGTAAATTGGTACTGCTATAGTATGTATGAATGTTTCTAGTATTATATGCATGTTTCCAAAGTAGGATGTGGTCTACCTGCGCCTATTTCTATTTTTTGTTTTGTATTGTTGATTTTAAATGAGGTACTTTAAAACAATGTAAATGAGCATATTCTGAAACTTCTTATGTTACGAAAAAGAAAGGAAAATGTTTGTTCTTATCATAAAATTATCATAAAAATTTAGAATATTCTTCAATAATAGAAATGTAGAAAAAAATTTGAGAAATTTACATTCACATACATTATCTCTTGGTATTTATATCGATGACAATTCATCCTTTTTTGAATTTCCTTTTCCTTTATGTGTATTTTCGCATTTTAAAAAGTAAAATACTAATTCAAAATATAATATGCCGTGACCGCCAAAAAGTTCGCATCATATGGAAAAATTTTTATTATTGACTTTTTTTAAAACTTTTTGCGCCAATTGTTTGTACATATTCGGTAACCAAATATAAGCAAAACACAGCCGGTGAGCAACTTTTAGTGTTGCTAAAAATAGCACTTATTTAGGGTACGAAAATTTATACAAAATTGTAATTTGGAATTGTTGAGCACATTAGACAAAATTTTAGTAGGATTCGATAAGTATTTACAAAATGTGTTTCTTGATTGCCAGACAAAATTTTTTCGGCCTAATATTTCAGAAAATAGATTTCCGATTTTCTCAGTTTTGCTCAAGATATGAAGCTGTTAATGGACATTCGCCATTTAACTCTTCAGAGTGGTTAGCTTATTCATTTATATTAATAAAAAATATTCAATAGAATAAAATTTGCTCTTGGGTTCTTATCTGTTGCATGCATAAGAAAATTTGAAACGATTTTTCACGTTTCTAGTGCAAGACCAAGATTTCGTGTTATTGTTTTTGATTTCTTCATAATACATTTCTGATAATCCCGATTTAGAATAAACAGACCGAAAATTGCAAGAATTACTTCTACTTTTTGGTTTGGATCCGTTTAAATCCGTACTTTTAATATCGGTATTTTTCGTGGTAGCCATGAAATACTTACTGTGTGTACAAATCTCGATTTTGTAAGTACGGATTTAAACTGACCCAAAATAAAAATTGCATGCAATGCTTGCAATTTTCGGTCTGCTTAGGCTAAGTTAAGGTTAATTTTATGTACAAAAAGCCTTACACCAGTAATGTAAAACATCGTCTGAAATTTTTTTGTGCATGCAACAGTTGAGAACCTAAGAGGAAATTTGATGGTTTTAAATACTGTTTAGGCCCAGTTTTTCAATTGATTGATAAAGTGATGGTTACTTACCAGTGGGATAAATTTAACCTCTTTGGTAAGGTGCTTGTTAAACAAAATATCAATTTTCAATTATAAATCAAATTCCAAAGAACTAGAGCCGTACAGCTGCTCGTACACATTTATGTATCCCTTCTACATGTTTACCGCTACCAAGTAAATTTACTGGCTGTTAGTTTACCTCCTTGTTAAAAGGAATTTATGTCATTGTTAAGACTACCGACAGTTTGATAAACCCATTTTCTGTGCTAATAATCAGAATTACACTACAACAGTCACTCTACCAATCAATTGAAAAACCGGTCCTTAGGCGTGTAAATGAATAAGCTAACCATTCGTAAGAGCTGAGTGCTAAATGTCTATTTACAGCTTCAAATCTTGAGCAAATCTTAGAAAATTATGTCTTCTTTTTTTCGAAATATTATGCCACAGAAAATTTTGTTTGAGTATTAAGCGACACATTTCACGAAACTTATCGGAACCTATTAAAATATTGCCTAATATGTCCTACAATTTCGTATTATGACAATTTTTTAATTTTCGCATTTTAAAAAGGTACCATTTCTAGCCACACTGAAACCTGCTCACTGAATCTGTTCTGCTTATATTTAGTTATCGAACGGCAAGAACTATTGGCGCAAAAAGTTTTTAAAGAAAATTAATAATAAAAAAAAATCCCATCTGTTGCGAACTTTTTGACGGTCACTGTATAAAAATGAATTCATTGTTCGTTTTTAAAAATACTTATAATTTATGCGCTCCCTGCAGGATTCTCTAACCGTCACTATAAATTAAACTGATCCAGCACGTCAGTGAACTCCTGATAAAAGCTACTTTCATGGTATTTACACAAGGGGCATTGAGAAAACAGAAAAGAAATGTAAAATTTTCCAGACACGAGGCTCTTGGAAAATGGAGACTCATGATTTCTAGAAAGAAAGACAAAAACTAATAAAAATATGTGACAGAAAATAATTTCTTCTAGTGTTGGCTCTTCTGAATTTGGACATTTAAGAAAACACTAAAAATTCAACTACACCATTACCAGGGTAAATGTTCCAATGTTCTACAACTGGAAACTCTTTTTAATAATACAGGGCTCTACATAAAATTACTGCGAAGTAGAGTTCTATTTTTTTTAATGAAACAGCCTATATGTTATGTGTTTTGAAAAGTCCTCATAATGCCTTTCCCAAAACCGTAAAAATTCAATATTTTACAATATGTGGTTGACAAAATATGGGGAGTTGACATTCAAAATGCATTTTGTCCATAATTTTCACTTCAGAAATTTAGATAGCATTGTACTAAACAAACAAATACACCTTCTTTTACCGAATTTGGAATTCATATAGTAATTTGTCCCGTACTTATAAATGACTGAATATTCAAAATGCCTTTTGTCCATGTAGTGGCATTTGCCAAAAAAAAAATGCGATTTGTCACAGCGCTAGGCGAGCATCTCTCATTTATTCATTTTTTAAAATTTGATGATTTGTTTCTTTAATTTTAAATTAATTTATTTTGTATGAGCCTTAAAAATGAGGTAATTTGCCAAGCAAAACGCGTTTTGTCCAATTTTAATTGCATTTTAGCTCTTATTTCTGAAATATTGATATTGAAATATTTTTGCAAAATATGCTTCCTACCTTGCGTCATATCAGAATACATGCACGTTATATACGGAACGCGTCTATTTCAGGTGGTAGCACTATGTTAATCAACACTATTATTAATTTCGTATTTGATTGATTGATTGATTTAATGATGCCATTAAATGCTATAATTAATCACCTGAAATAGACGAGTTCCGTGTATGACGTGCATGTATTCTTTCCTGAATTGAACTGTATTTAAGAATTGCTGAAATATTGGGTTTCTTACATTTTCTGAAAATTTATCGAATTGTAAAAATGCCTTTTTGAATGTCAACTCCTCATATGACCACTTTTGTTTAGAAAATAGCATAGAGGTAAAACTTTGATTTCAATTGTCTTTTATCACTGACGACGTCACTACTTTTTTTAAATGAAATCACATTTTTTTAATTTGATTTGAGGGCTCTCATAATTTATTCTTTTTGGCAGGATACTACTTTCCAAATTAAAATTTTGAAAAATAGTCAAGAGATGAATTTAAATTTGATCCCTTGAAATAAGTTATCAGTTATTACTGTGTATGTGAATGGCATTAGAAAAGCGAAAATACCGTAAAAGTTAAGAATGTTACTTTAAATCGCAAAAAATGAAATTTTGAGGAAAAATAAGGAAACTTGTCCATTGAAAAAAGGAGAAAAGTCGTAGTATCTGTTAATAGATGTTTAAACTGTCTACCGTTTTTTAATTGACAATATCCCAACCGAATAAAAACTTCGTCCTGCAAAAGATTTAAATTTTTAAGCAATCAAGGGGATTTCTTGTCTTTTCCTGTTTTTTAGATCATTAGGACTATTCGGTCTACATAACCTTTGCCTTTTACATGGCCCCGTAGAAAGTAATCAAGTGGCGGTAACTTCGAAGACCTAAGTGATCCCTCAATATTTCCTTTACGTCCTATCCACCTCTCAGGAAAAATTAGGTCTAAACATTTTGACCCTACCAGTATTTCCTAATTAAGCGTGTATACTGAGTAGTTCACAATAAATTGTATTTTTTTCATTTTTAAGATAGGAGGCTATAATTTCATATATGTCTATAAATTTAATTCTGAACAATTTATTCTTATGATATTTTCCTGTATCTTGTGAAAAAGGAGCACTTTGCTCTTAAGCGGTCTTCATTTCTCGGTATCAACGCTGTATACCGTTCAAAATAAATTGCATCTGATATTTCTCAATTTGATTTTAAGAGATGCAGAAGCGTTCTGCATCAATATTTTTTTATAAAAATCGATAATGAAAAAAATCCCATTTGTACCACACCTTTTTAAAAGACACTGTATAGTACAAAGTGGCGATAAAGTCCCGCAACAAGCCTTTAATTTGTTTATTTACCTTTTTTTTTTGCAAAATTAGTACTCTTTATAATTTTTCGAAAAAATAATCAGTTTATTAAAACAAAATATTTTTTGAGTTACTTTCGAAATTAGTTGTTGGCATTGACCTGCACGAGTCTAAACACTTTGTACAGCATTTTTAACAATTTCTGGACTGAAGTTTTGCATTTCTGCACGAATTGGATGTTTTAAATCCTCTAAATTGTCCGGTCTGTTAACATACCCAAGCGATTTTAGGTGACCCCAAAGAGAAATTGTCGAACTTGTACACCAAAATGGGAATCCATCTTGTTGGTACCAAATGGATTGACAAGGCACGTCAGGATCTTCGTCATTTGGAAATAAAACCGCAAGAGTTGGAACTAATTCAAAACGCAAAAAATTTAAATATCGTTCTACAGTTAAATTATTTTCAAAGAAGAAAGGACCTAAAATGAGTAGTAACAGCAGCGTAACATGAATTGTTCACAAAATTCCAGACTATGATCTGGATCATCTTCATTCAATTCATGAATTAAATGCATTTTGCATTTCTGCACGAATTGGATGTTTTAAATCCTCTAAATTGTCCGGTCTGTTAACATACCCAAGCGATTTTAGGTGACCCCAAAGAGAAATTGTCGAACTTGTACACCAAAATGGGAATCCATCTTGTTGGTACCAAATGGATTGACAAGGCACGTCAGGATCTTCGTCATTTGGAAATAAAACCGCAAGAGTTGGAACTAATTCAAAACGCAAAAAATTTAAATATCGTTCTACAGTTAAATTATTTTCAAAGAAGAAAGGACCTAAAATGAGTAGTAACAGCAGCGTAACATGAATTGTTCACAAAATTCCAGACTATGATCTGGATCATCTTCATTCAATTCATGAATTAAATGCACTTTATATAGGTGGCACTTTTCCTTTTTTAATATTTTTCTAACTAATGAATGATCAGCAGCA
This sequence comes from Prosopocoilus inquinatus, assembly GCA_036172665.1. Taxonomy (NCBI): domain Eukaryota; kingdom Metazoa; phylum Arthropoda; class Insecta; order Coleoptera; family Lucanidae; genus Prosopocoilus; species Prosopocoilus inquinatus. Next base: position 35,036,565 of record CM069871.1, read on the forward strand.
ATTTGCTTTGTCCACTTATGAGGATTTTCTTGTTTTTAAGTAATATATTTAATTTGCTGTCTTCACTCACTCGTGGACAGCCTTGTCGATGTAAATCTTTTACACTCCCTGTTTCCCATATTAGGTAACAATTCTGCTCACTGTAGATTTTGCTATAGGGGCTCTATTTGGATGTGCTTGATTAAACAACATACAAACTTCCTCGTAGGTTCTTCTTCTGTCACCGTAGCCGACCATCTTTAGAATTTCTATTCTTTCTCATTCAGTTAAATAAACCATTTTATGTGGATTAGAGAAAAAAATTACATTATCGCTATAATTTTTTTATTTAATCAGAAACAAACGGCAGTTTACTGGATTTTCACCATTTTATAAGAAATCAGCAAGGCAGAGGCCAAAGCGAACCTCAGAGTACACCACTGAATTTAGTCCTTCCGGGGTATTCCAAATCAGAGACATCATAATAAATAAATCGTATTTTTCAAATATAATGTTTATTTTCTCGAAAAAATTGTTATGTAAGGTAGTAATTTTTATAAATCAGCATTGAAGTAGCAGAAAAGAAAGAAAAAGATTTTCCGCTAACAAATGCCTTTCAAAAATTAAAAATTTACCTGTTTCAAGATTTTGCAAAAAAAGTCAAATAAACAAAAATTAAAGGCATGTTTCCTGACTTTAACACCACTCTGTATAACAATTTTGGGTCTTCAAAGCGATGAAATAACGCTATTAGAACGATATTTAAGTATTCAAATATCGTTGTAATAGCGTTTTTTCACCACTTTATGTGGGAGTGTGGGACAGCAAAATGTTGTCAAACTCTGAAAGAGCCTACTGAGATTTTACAGTAACATAATAATTTTAACAATTGTCAACTGTAGCCTACTTAAATATTGTAAAAATTATTAAAAACTATATCTCGCAAACATTTTGATTAACATAACAAGTGTTCTATATTTTCGAAAAGGTAAGTTTATTCTCTTTTAAAAAATGTGAAAATATGCAGGATGTTCCATACAGAGAATCAGAAGATCAGCTTATATCTTATAAATTATGCGCCTTAGGCCCGGTTTCACCATCACAGTTTAACTTTAAGCTCCGTTTTATTCCTATGGAAACCATTATCTTTGCAATTGTTACTATGGGAATAAAGCGAAGCTTAAAGTTAAACTGTGGTGGTGAAACCTGGCCTTAGAAAAACATAGCAAAGAGCGGTAAATTCTACGTTAACAAGTACCTTAAAAATGTTCATAAACAAAGGGTTTTAATTGAAGTCCACTCTTGTGCGATGAAAATGGTTTTTAAACTCTAACCGGACAGAATTATAAACAGAAAAGCACGAAACGTTTCGCTATCTATTGACTGAGTGCTACTTTTCCACTTATAATTATGTCCGGTTAAAGTTTAAAAACCATCTACTTAAAAAGTTTTAAAATCGCAGATTTTGAAAAACAGCCCGTAGCTCCTAAACGGTTCAAAATTTTGAAATACGGTTTTTACTATTAATTTTATAATAAAAATCGAGTTCCACACGTCACGGCCGAGATAAATTTTTTGTAATTGATCTAAAGAGGAGTTTTTCTTTAAAAGTGCCAAATTTGGTCCATTATGTACTTCAAAAATAAAACAGAAACACTTTGTGTGCATTTTGGGAAAGATAAACAATTTGGATGGCACTGTGAGCAAAAATTTTAATAATATTCCGTTGGAATAGAGGAATTTCTTTACTTCTGACAGCACTGAACGAGTAAACATTTAAAAATAACTGTTGGCCGCCTGTGATGTTGGTTGCATATGTAGCCGGTTTAAAGTATTGCCGACGCCATAAGCGATGCGTGTTTAACATTCGACGGTCGTCAGTAGTGCAAGAGCCATCCGTAGGAGAGCAGCGCCAGTCCAGCCAAAATGGCCGCGGCGATGAAATCGTATTCGCATCGATTGTAAATATGTCCCAAAGAGTCGGCCCGGGGAATACAAGGAAGCGAGGGCACCAACACCATCCTCGCAACAATGGCACTCGTAAGCGGATCGCCCTGGAGCCGACTGCAGTTATATCCGAGAAACCCAGACGGGGGCCACCTAACCTAGAAAGAAACCAAGCCGTCACGTTGACATCTCAAAGCCAAACCGCTGTGATCACGAGTGCCTCGAGTGTAAATGTAAATAGTGCTAATGAAGCTTTAATTGAAGAAGCCAATAGTGATATTATAGATCTAACGAATTGTGATGATACCGATGATAGCGAGTCATCCAAAGATGATTTGAAACAGAAACCGTCCAAAAAACAAAAAGACATGTCACTGGTGTTCAGGCCAGCAGCCGAAGGATCCAGTCAGAGTGATCAGGAGGCTGAAGATCCTGAAATAGAAGAGCTGGCTCGTCTAAGATGTACGTCCGAAAGAACAGAAGTTGTTGCTGAGAGGGAAACACGTAGACGACAACGTCGATGTGCAGATTATCCTGGCCTAGCCTTTGGCAGTTCCATCTTCAGCTCTGATACTTTAATGAAGTTTGCCATCATCCGCAACGAGCTGCAAAACATTATGAACACGCAACTTAAGAGGGTAGGTTCATTCGGAGGTTACTGCGTACAAAAAAATATAATACGCCGCACTTTTGTTTATAAAGCCAAGTCTGAGAGTTATTTTTAGCGCAAAGAGTAATAAACATTGTTAGGGTAATGCGTTCCTTCGCTGCGGTGTACTTCCAGAACTTATTTGCTGTTTTTAATGAGATTACGATCAGCTGTTTGTACCACGTGCGTAACGAAACTGACAAGCGCACAAAACTCTCCAGACAAAAGATTTTCATCAATGCTGACGTAACTTAGTGTTTTTGAAAGCCATCCAAGACGAACCAATATTCTTACGCGGCGTTTTTATTCCACGCCTTAAAGTAGAACATAATACTTTCAATAATAGTCGTTCTAGTTTATGACTCAGTACATAACGGTACTAAAGCATAATTAATTCATTCAATTAACGCGCTACAGAAACAAGAAAAATTTATCTTCCGCGAACTTCGTACATTTACGCCTAAATTCAGACTATTACTCGAAGTAACCGGAACAGCTAAACAAATATTTGTTAATGGTCGGCTTCACGCGAAATTCTTACAACTTTCTCCAATTTCTACATTAAACTTTACTTACAATATCTGAGCAATTTTTGTGCTAAATAAAAACAGGCAATAACAATGAAACTATAATTTCTTGCTTTAATCTTTTATTAAAGCTTGACCTTTTAAATAAAACTGAAAGCATTTACCTCAATTGCGCTATTTTTCATCATGAGTGAGTTCGCATTTACGCTCGGAGTACGCTAGGATCAGAAGTGCGAGAGAGAGCGACTGTGTTTCATTACATGTAAGATTGAGAAAAAGAAACACTTCAAGCAGTCCAAGCGTACACGTGGACTCACCCCCATGAAAGTAATGATTTGTTCTTGCGCTATAAAATTAACTAGACATAAAAGACAGTAGGCAGATACTTTCTTCCGTAAAGAATTTCAATGTTATGGTGTGCTAAATCGACCAGACTGAGTGTTGAATTAAACTGAGTTTAGAAAAATTTAATAAGAATGGGCGCGTTCAGACGGCCAAACAGTTGCAAGTCAGCACTTAGCGTGATTTAAGTTAGCATGTTGATGTTTTCTGAACGGCTCTCTGAATTCTATTACTTCAGCATTATAACTTTCCTTTTATTCTACCGTTGTGATCACAATGCGATCATGATTTTCAGTATTAATTAACTACACTATGTTTAAGAATAGTTTACAAAAAGATTTCCCATTCATTCATACGTACAAAAAACATGAGTAAGACGTCAAGATACGAGGGATAGAAAAGGATAGCAAGATACGCTTGCTCACGTAGCGTAAATAAATTGCGCTGCCTCACATAAGTAGCATAAGGTTCTAAATCGACACACTTCGTGTTCAAGTAGCGACATTAGTGATTTTTTCTGTCTATCCTTGTCGCACAATAATCTTGTCTAGGGATAAAAAAACACAATCGAAAGCGTGTTAGTCAAAGTGACGTTTCACAAATGGCATTTTACTATGGCTGCGGAGAATAACATAACCTAATACATTTTTGACTGGACAGTCAACCGTAAACTACTACCATCATAGTAAAGTGATGATTTCCTTGTTGCTCTTGCGACTTTTGTATTTGTTATCTTTGATACACAAGAATGTTGGAATGGGAATGTATTGGCGTTACCTGAACACGTAAGTGTGTTGATTTATAGTCGGGCCGCCGAAGAAACGGAGTAATAAAACTGCGTGATATACACGTGATTGCTGTTTCTGTGAGCTAAGTACCGACAGATTTACACTAGCCTACAGTGTCGGTCACTCTGCAAAGTAACAACGTGGTCATATTTCCAGTAGTTCGTATTTTTCCTATTTTTAACAAATTGGCGTTATTATTAATCAGTCTCTAACCCAATTTTCAGACGTCCACGTCTTTTTTTTGATACCAACAAAAATGTCACTCCAACAAGGCCACGGCCTACTCTGAAAGTCAAAAGATCGTGAACGAATGTTAATAGTTATTTAATAAACTATTTTGTTAATGAAAGCGATTAATAAACGAAACTGTTGAGTTTATCAATCGCCCATTAACAAACTAGTTTATTACAATATTTTTTCGTTGACCGTAAACTCTTTTTTTTGTGACAAAATTATAATAAATCAATCTCAAAAACAGTTACTTAATGAAAAAAATTGTATTAATGACGTCTATTAATACATCGTTTTTTAAACAAAATATTTCATTAATATTGAAATTAATAAACGGTCAACGACAAAAGTATTTATTACTGTTAAGGCAGTATGCTCGCTCAGAGAGCAACTCGATTTCAAATGGGCGTTTCATTGCTTTTCGTATAAATTTAGTAGAAACATACGTTCAATGAATCACGCAAAGGAAAAGGATAGAAAAACAGTACGTTTTCTGCGCTCTGCCAAGCATTAGGGCGAGTTCGTATATTTCCGGTATGCTTAATCTTCCTTTTCACTCTTACACGTACTGAAACCTGAAACGCATTTGCTCTAACTACCGCTCCAGAACTGTCACTACGTCGGATGAATGAATATACAGATTGTTAAAAAATAACTCGGCACTATTGCTAACTTTTTATTATTAAAGTTACAGATACGGTTAAATTAGAAAACTAGTAGTACTTTTTGCCCTGATTGCAACGATGCATTAAAAAAAAACAATTGAATATCGCGTTTATGAAATAAAGGAAAAAGAATCCCTTTCTTAAATGGAACAACCTGTATATTATTTGACCAAACGGTAGAGAATAAAATTCTGAATTAAAATTGTTCTTTATCATTTTATTGGAAATTAATAAATAAAGAAGATATTTTGATTTTTTACAAATTCATTAAGATGGCTGTCTTTTAAAAATAAAACATTTGAAAACAGTGTATGTTTGTGAAAACATTAACTTTGGTTTATTTGTTTATTATAAAAGGTGTTTTGTCTGAGTTTTCTAAAAATCTCTTAATAACAAGAATTTTCGTAAGATGCATGTTCTGGCCCAAAACATGCATTTTATGAAAATTCTGGGCCAGAACATGCATCTTAAGAAAACTCTTTTTATTAAAAGATTTTTACAAAACTCAGACAAAAACACCTTTTATAACAAACAAATAAGCCAAAATTAATGTTTTCACACACATTCACGGTTTTCAAATGTTTTATTCTTGAAATACAGTCATCTTAATGAATTTGTAAGAATATCTTATTTATTTATTAATTTCCCATAAAATGATAAAGAACAATTTTAATTCAGAATTTTATTCTCTATCAATTGGTCAAATAATATATAGGTGTTCCATTAAAAGAAGTTTTCTTTTCCTTTTATTTCATAAACGCGATGTTCAATTGTTTTTTTTTTTGAATGCATCGTTGTAATCAGGGCAAAAGATACTACTAGTTTACTAATTTAACCGTATCTGTAACTTTAATAATAAAAAAACTAGCAATAGTGCCGAGTTATTTTTGAACAGTCTGTATAATCCGCCAGGAGTAACATGCACCATATACAGTTCGTCTAGTGATTTTTTTACACACGTCACTATGTAACGATCCTGGTAATATGATTTGTTTATGTTGCTGTCTTTATCATTCGTTCGGATTGGAAAAGGAACACCTTTGTATGAACGTCTTTAGAGTAGGACTTGCTGCCAGATAAGGAAAGATAAAAGATTGTACCTACTGCAATAGTCACATATTCTTGACGTTTTGCCTCACTCAAACTAATATTTAAGACATGAATCATTGGAAGATTTTGTTTGGAAAAATGAGTAGTAAGCCCACAACAGATTGTTTTATGTTTTAGATTATTTTGAAGAAGCGGAAGTTCTTAAATACATCTACAAATACTGTGCAAGAAATATGTGTTACAGTACAGTACGTGGTTACAGTTTGGTTTTAGATCTATAAATGGTTTTTCTGAAAATATTAAGACCCTTCAAATTTCTCGCTAGTCGATTTATACCATTCACTATCATAATACTCATCACCACAATGACTTGCATAAAAAGATCCATTAGACGAACGGTATCACATTTGACTTCAGCGATTTTGATCCGAAAGTCTGGAATTTGTTTCTCATTTCGTGACCATATTTCTACATTTTTATTTTTAATTAAACGGATTATTATTATTGAATACAACCGAACTTTAAATAAAGCCTTACATTTTCGAATTTTTTCAATTATAACTTTTTTAATGCCTTTTTGACAATTCGTAAAAGCAGGCCTTTACCCATCTAACAGAATTTATTTCAGAATTTTTCGCGAAAATTTAGTAAGACTTTAATGAAAAATGAGCCAAGGAAATGGGAAGAACAGTTTTGTGCCCGCGCAAACAGCCTTAAATAAAATAAGCTTAAGTCAAACATATTGTTTCATATATCCGAAAAAATAAAATTTCTTCAGCAAAGATGTTTACTGTTTTCTTGATTTGAATTGACTATCCATTTGGTTTTACCGTAATTAAAGAAAATATCTGTGTTATTCTCAGTCTGTAGATGATACAGTGTGTCCCTGGCTTCGTGATACGTAAAAAAAATAGAATTCAGATTTTATATTATGCAAATCAGGTCTACTTAATACGAGATGAATATGTGCCAAATTTAAGGTCGAAGGTCTTCAAGGTGGGGAAATTAAATTCTGTGTAGGCACAGTTGTCTTACTTTTTTTTATTTAGGAGAAAATTTCAGTAAGATCAAATGATTCATATTCGAGATTAGAGATTTGTATCAAATTCCAGAATCCTAGAAAGAAATTATGGAATTATGGAAAATTAATATTTCAGTACAGTTGTAAGGTGTGCTTCAATTGAATACAGTTAGGTTGAGTTCAGTTGAGTTGGGTTGATCTTGGGATTAGTTGAGCTTCATTTTCGCATTTTTTACTTTTAATTTCTTTAATATTTCTTTTTCTTAATTCTTTTAGTTGGGTCGAATGAAGTTAAGTTGTTAAATTTTTTTTCCAGTTGTTGGATCGAATTTGGTTGACCTTGAAATTGTTCGAGTTACGCTTTAATTGTTTTTAATCGGCGCCATTATGCCTTGCTTACCTTGCTCCAGCCCTGGTAATTAGGAAAACGGATTTTATTTTGTCCTTCGTTCGATAAAATTTGAACATTTCGCAACTCCGGATCTACCAGTGCAATTATTAGTTCGGATTAAAGAGGTCCTACTGTATTTTAGAAACTGAAAGTGCCAAATTAGGCCACCAAGTATACGCCTAATTTATAACGATAAATAAATAAATAAAATATCACTTACGGATGTGATGCAGAAATTATTTTACCTATTTTTATTAAGGTTCGAAAAAATTTTTGGTGTTTAATGAGTTTTAGGTTTTTATAGTTACCTCTGGCTAAAAGGTGCCCATTCAAAATCCGGAATCGACCTGTCCGAGCGTTTTTTCCGAGAAAAAAATATTTTGCAATGTAGCGAATTAATACCTTAATTTTTTTCCACATTGTTCATTAAATTACTTTTATTAACACGTCAATCAGGATTATGGTGAAACTTGGATCTCTGTTAATTACAGATTATTGGCAACAGACCAATGAATGTCACTTTTTTTCAGAGATCCAGCTTTTACCATATAAACCTAAATGTCAACAAAAGTGTAAACAGCTTGGCAAAGTTTCGTTCATGTTTGAATTTGTTTTTTGGCGATGCAAATATTTGAACCGTTGTCAGTACGGTCCTAAATAATTCATTTTAGCGTTAAGCCAATGACGTCACTAGCAGAACCAGGTTGAATAATTTCATTGTGGTTCAAACCACTCTTGAATGATTGATCCAATATGACAGTTGAAAATTTTCCAGCTGGTAAAGGAACTTCAGCAGCCTAACCAACTTAAAAAGGCGTTTTCAAGGTTACGTTTATAAAAGAAATTAAAACGTTGGAGGTAAAGTTATTTGATTGTGTTGAATTGTCTCAAGCTAATTAATACTGTGTAATATGCAGGGAATAATAATGTACTGAAATATTATAACAAATTTATTTCGTAACCGGTTCAACTATTACATTCATTTTAGGTTCATAGAAATTGATAACTTAATTGACGAAAACGGTTGACCATATCAGTAATCTGGTTCGTCGCCAAAAAACGACTTAAATTAAAGTGTTAAGTCAATCTAATTAAATAAAATAGTTAAGGCAGTCAGTCATCTTTTTTAATATTTTAATAATTTTTTAATACCTTTAGTACTTTAATTGTGTACTGCAAGTGTTCGTAACATTTTTAATGTAAACAGATTTCCCAAACGTAAGTAAGTAATTCTTTAAAAACATTATCTGTTTGATATTTTCGGCGATTATTTAAAATTAAATAAGTTTTTTTTGGAGATTTCTACGGTACCTGCCTGGAAATTCGCATGTCTGACGACAGATGGCGCTTGATTCACGGAAAGCATCGCCGCCGCGTTTTGTTGTGATGGATGTAGACTGTAATTTGAAAAGGAAAACAATTCATACTTGTTAGATTATAATAAATTTATGTTGTAGAGAAATAAAGTAACAAATTATCCCTACATTGCAATCTAAATATGTATTGAATTTTCTTCAACTTTTCAACTCACTGTCTGCAAAATGTTGAATTAAAGAACGCGATCCATCAATTTTGAAATTTATCGTTCACTGGACTTTTGAACTTCATACTTTAATATCACTTTTTTGTTAATTATGTTTTAGTAAGGAGGGATAAGATTCATTTTTGCGTATTTCGAGTAACAAGCGAAATTACGTCAAAAGAGGACGGCGATAAATAACACATGGTATCCAGTATTTCGAACAAACTTAAGCAAATACTATTTTAGTTATGGCCATATTTGGTAATTTACTCGTTCACGAATAGTGATCAGTTTTGAGATTATTTTGACGTGTGTCGGTTGTGTTTATGTATATTTACAGTACACCTTTATCAAATATTTGTGTGACAAGCTTCTTGATTACTTAAATACCCAGAATAAGTTTATCATCACGTGTTACGCATATTCAACACCAAGAAATTCAGGTCTAAATTTAACGATTACTTAATCTTAGACAGGAATTACACTGAGTATACCTTAACAGAAGGCTTAATTGTTTGAAATTGCCATAAAACAGGAAAGATTTTCGCGTTGATGCTCAATGCAATATTTAAAAGGAACGGTAATTGTACTATTTTTTAATGTACTTATAAATTACGCGCGCAGTAGGTGGATGCGAGTAATTTGACCGCGCCTTAATTCAAAAACTGATTGTGATCACAGGAACTTAGAAGCAGGTGGTTGGTACGCATGCGCACCGCCATCTTGTGCATATCACCGGCTCGCCCAGTTGCTGTCCGTCGTGTTTGGGTAGACGTTATTTGGTGTGTTTTGTGCAAGGTGTCTGTGTAAAAGAGGGTAAAAATGACGACGACAATACCTCAGGGATCGCTCTTGGACGTCCTCAAGAAGAAAATGCGCCAAACCAAGGAGGAGATGGAACGGTATAAGGACGAATGCGAAGAATACAATAAGCGACTTCAGGTCGAAATAATGCGGCGAGAAGAAGTAAGTTTTCACGTTATAATACCGTTTATCTCAAGATTAATCCGACTACTCCACGGGAGAATTTATTCCTTAAGTTACATATGGACAAACCTCTCCCATGAATTATATCGATTTTTTTAGGAAGCGAATATCTTTCTAATTAGGTAGAACTTACCGACTGAAAGTCGACGAAAATGGCTAGAGAAACTTCGTTTTTGGCCATATTCGGCGTGAAACTGTTATCGATTTATTTGCACAGCAGCTGCAGAATTATATGTGATATAAAAAAAGTCATGAAAGTGCACAAGTTTCATTTGCCCCGTCAAGGAAAATAGCAATCAGCCACAGCACGGATAATTTTATTAACTTCGCTTTCCTAATCTGATTTGAAACCAATAATTAAAGACTCATTTACGTAATACCAGTTATCTGGGTCTAATATTAATAATTGTATCAGGGGCCGATTGCGATCGACAAATTCAATAAACGTCGAGAATGAATCATGAAATCCTCTGTGGGGTACAATACACTCGATGCAGATGTAAAGAATTATTTTACATATGCAGATGTGAAGAATTATTTATTATTTAAATTGTGTAAAATTTGAAACGACGTGAATTCGTAAATGGCGAGAATGAATCATCAAGTCCTCTGTGGCTACAACCCATAACACACGCGGTACAGATGTACAGAATTAATTTGTAAATGCAGACGTGAAAAATTATTTTGTAAAATTTGAAACCGTATGAATTCGTTTCGTGAGGATATTAGAAATACAAATTGTTTTTAGTTATATAACAAAATAGTTACCATGTCATATTAATTTACCTAGTTCTCAAAGAATTAATGTGTTCCGACTAGTTCCAACATTAAAAAGACTTTCATGTCCATTGAAACTAATCTATTGGCCGTTCACTTTCAATAAACAAACTATTAAGAACTTTTTTTTCACTAGCAGCTTTATTTATAAAAGGTGTTAACTCTAGGACGCTGTTACTATTAACCGTTAAACTATTAATAAAGCGTTAATAACATTTTAGCAATCAGTACTACTTTTAAAGTAAGTCAATAAAATATTTATTTGTAAAATCGCAATACTGATATGTAATTATAACAAATCCAAAGATAGATTTAGAATTAAAGTGATAATTGTAACTGTACAGTATGTCTCAGATATCTTTTCAAACACGTGGATCTTGGTTATTACAAGAGGTACGAATTCACTTAATGAGATGAATTGTTCGTAAGTATTAGGACAACTATAAACGGTTTTTAAAAATTAAAGAAAAACACATGGTTCTGGAGTTACAGCAAAAAGCGATCGTAGGATGCTGCTACTTAAACTTTTCAAGAACAATATACATTTTGAAATTTCGTTTTTCTGTAATGACTAGAGAACGGGACTTGGCACATGTACCGGTGGAAGGGAGGAGTAGGAGCAGGAGAAGGCAGTCGCGTCTTCGCGTCATTGATTTGAATCAGTCGTACTCCATTCAAATCAACGGAGTACGCGAAATCGCGACCGCCCGCTCCTACTCCTCCCTTCCACCGGTACATGTACCAATTCCCGTTCTGTAGTAAGGACTTCTTTATTCTTGCAGATACATTTCTGTTACTTGTACTTTGTACTTTTTTCATGCAGAATTAAACATGCATTTAGATTTTTTCACTTTTCGTTCTAGAGATTTCACCTCCAACTTCGATCGTCTAGTAGGTTTTGGAATATTTGAATGCGCTCTTTTCTTTTCTTTACAATGATAACAACACATGTGACATTTATTTTCTAACGAATTACTGAAAGGTGTACACAAGAAACAAAAAATAATAATAACAAACAGGAAATATGTAATGAAGGGACTAAACTACATATTGAACAGAGAATTTTCCAACAGTTGACCATTACATTCTAAACGTAATTACTGTGATCGTCGGATCTATCTCTAATCAGGAAATATTTTAATAACAGGGATTACCTTAATTATTATTGATAAACGTTAACCTCCAAGACCTTCTGATCTAATCCATTTGGAGCTTCGAATTTTTTTTAATTATTGAAAACTCTCGATAACCTGTGCTTGCTTCGCAATATTAAGGGTGGTATTTCATGTAATGTAATCAACATAACAACTTGTAAGTCACAATTATGTTTAAAATGTAATGATCAATTGTTCAAACATTTTCTGTATTTAGTATTTCTTTTAATTACTTGTCTGATATGATTTTTTTTTCTTACGTTTTTCTTACTCGGAAACTAATCAAGATTTCAATGAAATTTCTTTAACCTGGATTAGTTTAATCTTATTGTGTAATATCAAGGTCTGAAAACAGGTTAGTTTTCTTTAGTTTCCAGAAAAATTAATTTTTTCAATTTTTAGAATATTCTAAAACTTTAACGTACTTAAACTTAATTTTATAATTCAAGTTTTTTAGGGTGAAAACAATTTTAATTTTCTGTCAAATCTCAGTCAGATTATTTGGAAATTATATTTGAACGTAAAAGAAGTGTTGATTGGAAATACTTTAGTGTTTCTGATATAAATAAAAGAAAATGTAATTATTGTTTGAACGAAGTTAGTACGGCGGGAATCGATATAACATGTATGGCGAACAACCCGATCCGTTCTTTCGTTCATTTCATTCATCATATCATATATCGTTCACGTCGTTCACCAACTCGAAAGATTCGTTCGTTCGTTGTTTTTTTTTTAAGAACGAATCTTTTGAATCGTTCGTACTAATAATATGAACGATTCGTTCGTGAACGACAACTCTAGTAATTAAGTCATGTCGACGGAATTTAGAGATACCCTGTATAGGTTTATTTGTGAAATAATTCATAAAATGGTAGGCTTTTAGAAGACGAGATTTTAGAAACATAATTAATTTTACCTCCTGAACCAGATACGATGATAAAAAAAAATCGAACGGTAAAGATCCTGAAATTTTCTAATTTATTTCAAAATAATTCGAAGAAAGAAGTTTGCTATTATAGCGGTTTTCCGTAACACCCTGTATAAGACAAGAACTTTATGCACAAAAATTATCGTACCTTTTACGGATATTTTTACAACAAAGAATTATAATTATCGGTTAGTTTAGTGGCAGCTGATAACAAAAGCAAGCATTTGTTACATAGGCCAATGATAAATGCTCGTTAGATTGAAAACATTTATTACTCTTGTGTATTCTAGACTTATTTTTGTAGACTAGCTTGAATACAGTGCGGACTTCTTTTTTTTTTTTCTTTTTATTACACTGAACCAAAAAGGTGCGTAGTGTCGATGAAAAATTTGACTTGGGCAACGAACGATTTGTCCAACGAACACGTTTATTGGCCTAATGAAACAAGGTACATTAAATGTATTAAAAGATTCATTGCTGAACAAATCTGATTTATTGTATTTATCAATTTCACTGTATTGTTCATTATTTTAGTAAATGGATTAATGGTAAATATGAACCCGTGCGTTTCTACTATTACCTACTTAATTGTTTGTCTTGTATTTATTTAATAAAATTTTTAATGACAATAATTAACATTTTTATTAGATTTTCGCTCATAATAAATGCAGAATTGTTGTACCAACAAACAATAATCGCTGTTACTTGAACATTATGGAAAGTAACGTGTCGCGTAGCACATCCTCGAATTTTGCTTTCTTACCGAAGTAGCGTAGCATAACACTTTCGAAGAATCAGTTCGTGTCAGATATATGGTCACGATGTCATCTGAAGACGACGAGGCGGTTGCTTTAAATGCATCAGTGGTCATTAAAAGGAGAAAGAAGAAGACAAGGTTGTGGATCTATCCACATTTAAGTGATAATGCAGATACACATAGTGTATTTGTAGTTTCCCAACAGTTACCAGAGCTGGGTAGTATCCGGATACTTCGGTATCCAGATACATTATTCGGATACTGTTTATGTATCCGAAGACTGTATCCGAATCCTTTGGGAGAAATGTATCCCTTATCCATATCCGCCAGGTAATTATTAAAGGATCCGTATCCGGATACCTTTCATCTTTCCGCGGATACAATTCGTAATTCCCGCACAAAATCTTTCCCTTATAGGTGAGCGAGATAGTATCTAGTAGGGGTGCATTCGACATAACATTCGAGGTATTATTTTTCTCATTCTTACATGCGCTGAAACGCAGTCGTTCTCCCTCATACTTCTGGCGCCCTGAGTGTCATGACTAAGCATAGGATTTGAATAAATACACGCCATCGTTTCAGTAGCGCCGTAAAAATGTATCGAACAGGCACATTGTGTAATGGGACGGTGAAAATAATTTACGGCGTTCTTACTATATGACGCAACGTCGTAATAAAGTCCGCCGGTCGAGGTACAACTGGTCAACTAATTACTCTGAACATCTTTACAAATTTAAACAAGAAGAGTTGATTACACAACTGTAATTTTTTTATTGCGGCAATATTGCTCTGTTTTTTGTTATACTGAGTAACACCATTGCTGTAGCGGCGTTAATTGTCTCTGCAGCCCTCGCGTTTGTTTACACGCCGCGGTCTAATATTTTAAATTGCCTGCTTCACAAAAATTTGAACCGCGCAAAATATATTTCTCCTATATATAGTCATGACGAACATAGCCGTTATAGTATCTTGCATCAAATGAACTCTCATCAGTCGTCAACATACTAACAACTAATTAAAAGTGTTTATGTCCAGACAGTGCCATTGGTGTCTAGTGTCTAGTACAAAGTAAAATTGTAAATACAATAATACATCCGCAAAACCTTGTAAGTTCAATGAGTTCTAAATCAATGTATTGCTTCACTTCCTTATTATTGAAGGGCAGTTGATTTGAAGTGTATTAAAATTGTAGTTTTATTTTAGGGTCTGGTTTTCAATAGAAAAAGTATTCGTATCCAGTATCCGCAAAAAGTATCCGGATACGTGTATTTAGAATACATTTTGCAACTATAAGTATCCGTATCTTGTATCCGGTATCCGGACCCCATTGCCAGTATCCATATCCGATATCCGGATACATTTTCCGAGTATCCGACCCAGCTCTGACAGTTACAACTACAAATTGCCACTACAACAACTGACAATATTCAAATTAACACTATAAATTACCAAAAATGAATCGAGTAGCGTAGCAAAATGTAGAACTCGTCATATGAACCAAGTCGCAAAACGCAAGTCCCATGAATGCTGCGCTACACCAATGTGAATATTGTCGATTGTTTTCATAGGTTTTAAAATTAATAGCACGCAGCGTGTATTCAGGATGCAAATAGCACGTAGTATGCTACTTTGGTGTGAAAGCCGCCTTAATAGAACACATCAGATTTAACAGTTATGTTCACAGTGAAAAAAGCGCTTTAGAGAAAGCGAGCGCTTGAACGTTTTAGAAAACGCTCGTGTGAACGCCGTCTTACTTACATGCCTCCGCAAAAACCATAACTAACGTTAAATTTTAGTTCAAAGGTTTTTAAGTTATGAATTATTTTGTTTTGTTTGTCTTGATAAAAATTGAAAACAATAATCGTTCAATAGTTAAAAAGTGGTCGATGTTAGTCACTTGCCTTATACACATTTTATTATAAATAGCTCTCAACATATTAGGGCAGCTTTTAAAATTTTAAATTATAAGAAAATATACATTGTTTTATGAAAAATTCTCGCGCAGCGTTGTGGACCAGTAGCGTCACAATTTACCTGAAATATTCCCCTCGCCCATAAAATCAAGCTAAACGCCCAATATAGCAAATATTCAAAGTTTAGACAACTTTTATCTTTAGTACTTTATGGTTCTAACCTATCCACAAGCCTCGGTCAACCAAAAATAATGGATTTTCAGTAATACTTTGCATCGAAAAGATTTTAAAAAGCTACTTTAATATCTAAAAAATGTACTTGTTTATGAATCAGTATTAAGCGACACATTAAATTTACTGTTAATAAAAAAGAAAGAATAGCTGAAATTAATTTATTTGTTGTATACATTCAAAAACGTTTCAGAAAAAAAATCGTGTTGTCTGCAATTTCTTTTTGAAAAAAGAAAAAACTATAGATTTTTATTTTAAGATTTTAAGTAGTTATTGGCTGCAGGAGGCTTCAGATAAAGTTGTCTGAAAAAATTTTAAGTCAACAATTTACTTAAAATAAAACTCCATAAAGCTTTTTGATGTTTTCTCAATTTTCCAGTCCAAATCTACTGGACTGATCATGATTATGCACTCAATAATTCAATTAGAAAAAAATATCCTCACTCAATATTTTGAGAGATAATTCAAATAAGGTAGAAATTTGTTATGCTAATACATAATCATTTTTCAACAGTTGTGTTGCTGTTAGTAATAATATGTTGATCTAATTTTACAGGCTATTTAATTTATTTAATAAATAAATTGTCGAATTAACCAACGAACATTCACTATGGTAACCTATGGTAATCTGCCATTTTACAACAGTTTTTTAGTTTCTATACCGCTAGTCTAAAAGTTTAAAAGAATCTTTATTTATTAATCAATTAACCTGAATTTTGAAGACAATAAATTAAACAAAAAATGGAATTTTTCGACATACCGCTAGTCGTCATAGGACTTCTGGTTTCTCCGGAAGTGACATCAACTTTCTTATTTTAAATGGAAACCCTATATATTTTGACATATTTGAAATTTACGAATCATTATGAGTCCGAATACGTATCAATTGATAATTTTGGTTTCCATTAGAACGAAAAAAAAAAAAACTTTTATTTTTCAATCTAGGAAGCTATGAATCGCATTTTTTCGATCTAAGCGATTAAGCGTTTCAAGAAAATCACTCCTTTGATGGTATTTTGATTTTTAACATTTTTACAGTATTTGAAATTTTCATTAGGTCTTAACTCATTTTTTTCGATAGAACCTCATATGCTTCTTAGCTTACTTCAACAAAACATTTTTTTTCTGAGTACGCTGATACCAAATATGTCATATTTTCTTTGAAAATAATTTAAAATAGAGCTGTCTTAGTGAAATTTTACTCTCCCTTTATTTCTTTAACTTCTTTTAACTTCTTTCCTAGTAATAATCATTTAAAATAAGAAAGTTGATATCACTTCCGGCGAAACCGGAAGTCCTATGGCGACTAGCAGTATGTCGAGAAATTTTATTTTTGTTTAATTTATTGTCTCCAAAATTCCGGTTAATCGATTAATAAATAGATTCTAGAAGAGCGAGCACATGACGCGGGACAGCCGGTAAAATAAGAAGTTTCGACTAAAATCAAATCGCAGTAGATAAAAAATACTAATTCTTGAGATGAATTTACTTTAGGATATCCGCTAGCTGGCGCTGCGAGCACCATGAACTAAAGTCCTATAAACTTCAAAATTTTAAATGGCAGTGGGTTAAGTCACCTAAATTTTTAAAGGAGCTTTAATAGTACATTTAATGACGCTGTCAATTTTAACAGTCTTCATTTCTTTTTCAGTTACTTAATGACAAAAAATTTGTTCTATTAAATATCGGATATTTATATTACTATACTGTTTCTAGTTATAAATATTAAAACAAATGAAAGTATATCTCTTCAAACCGAAAATACTAAATTGATAAAAGGTGAAAATTATATTACACCGAATAAGGCCCGGTTTTTCAATCATAGGTTACTTCTAACTCTCGGTTTATAGTATTTCTAGTAACAAGTACGAGAACAATTGTTTCCATGGCAATAAACTGAAGGTTAACGTTAACTTCAAGTTAACTTGTGATTGAAGAACCCAAGCCCTAAGGCCCAGTTTTTCAATTGATTGGTAAAGTGATGGTTACTTACCGCTGGGATAAATTTAACCTCTTTGGTAAGGTGCTTGTTAAACAAAATCTCCATTTTCAATTATAAATCAAATTAGAAAGAAGTAAAGCCGTACAGTTGCTCGTACACGTTTATGAATCCCCTCTACTTGTTTACCGTTACCAGGCAAATTTACTGGCTGTTAGTTTACCTCCTTGTTAAAAGAAATTTATGGCATTGTTAAGACTACCAATACCTTGATAAACTCATTTTCTATGCTAACAATCGGATAAAACTAACAGTCACTTTACCAATAGATTGAAAAACCGGGCCTAAGACTATTATCAAAATTGACTTCAAAAAATTATTACTTACAGTTTCTGTTAGCGTTATTATCTAGATTATCCAAATTAAGTTAATTTATTAGTACGTTACACATTGTTTAGAATGAAATTGAAAATACAGCTATAATATTAAGGAAATCCACGAGTGTATTTCGAGTCTTGAATTAAAACACAGTCGACCTTCTAAGGTCGAATTGTTTCCAGCTGACAACCTCGCCTAGCCAAGTTCTTGGTTCCTCTGTGTCACGCTACGTTTATATAGAATCTTCCTCAACATTGTTACTTATTCTGCAAGTGCCGAAAATTTGTCGGATGTACGAAAAGCGGTTAAGTAACGCCAAATTTAATAATGAATTGTAATTTTGAACTACAGGAATTTTTGTTCTAGGAAAGAGGAACAACTTTACCACATACGTACGTAACTAAACGTTTGCGAAACCTTTAACTTTTGTGTTTTAGTATGCGCGGAATTGATAATGTTCTCAGAAAACATTCATTAACAATATTATAAATACCTGACTGGTTGTGTTACATGCGTGATGAACAGAAACCGGAAGTACATTAAACCGTGTTTCCTTCCGTTGCGCCGTGCTATTTCTTTTTTTTTTTTTAGTTTGTCACGTTTAAATGTCAAGACTTAAAGAACTTTTTTATTTTCTTACGAAGAATAAGCAATATACAGCGCGGTTCCAATATAACGTGCCAAACTTAAACTGGTAACTCAGCTTGAATAAAGGAATAAAAGTCTGGTAGTACTTTTGGCTTACACTGTTAGTTTAAAAGAAAAACTGTATAACAATTATGCTAAAAATAATCAGTAAATAAAGAAAAATCTTCCACTACAATTATTATTAGAGTATTATTTTTCCAGACCAGTTTCGCCATCGTCAGTAGTTACAGCCTTCAAGTGATATAATACAAAAAAATATTTAATATTTATAATGAGAGTTTTTTTTATTTACTAATTATACTTAATACTGCAAATATTATGAGAAACATAAATAATATGTAAAATGTTTGGAAATCACTTAATGCTGACCCTTTAATATTAAAGGTGGGTTTATACATTAACTAAGCTGACAACTAACGCGTAATAATTGATCTTTTAATGTCATTTTCTTAGTCATAGCTTAACTTTAATCTTCTGTATATGCCCATTAATTGTAAGTGTTAGATACTGTATAAACCCAGCATAAGAAGTTGGCTACTTTCAACTTCTGTGCCTGGTTTATAGAACCACTAATTATTAATTTTTTGTTGTTAGTGGTTGCATAAACTCAGCCTAAGTCGCGTAGAGTATCAAAATTTTAGTTGTTGGCTACTTAGCAATTTTTTAACTGATATTTATAATAATAATAATATTTATTATTCAATAGATCGCAAAAAACAATATTCACTGATCGCCAAAAAATCGGCATCAAATAGGAAAAATCTTTATTTTTGATTTCCCGAAAAAGCTTTTTACGGCAAAAATTTCTGCTCATATGAACACGTATTTAGCTTCTATCAGACATACCGAGTGAATTTTACTTAGATTAGATAAATTAGAGTTTCTCGAAATGATCAAAATCGTAAAATTGTTATTACTCGGAAATTAATCAAGATTTCAATGATATTTCTTTAACCTGGGTGTTGCATAATATTAAGACCAGAAAATAGCTTAGTTTTCTTTAATTTCCCTAAAAATTGATTTTTTTCATTTTTGGAATATTCTCAAAATTTCATGTACTTTAACTTAATTTCAGAATTATTTTTTTGGGGCGAAAACTTCAAATATTTATAATTGGAAAAAATAATAACGAAGATTAATTACTGCTTCAGATATTGAATTATTTATGGAAAAGTAACAATTTTTACCTAATTTTTACGTTTTTGATACAAGGTACTTTTTAAGAGAAATATTTTTCATTGGTAAACAATATCCATTTAAATGATTTCTAAAAACTCTAATCTACTCCTGTAAATGACTTATTTTCACAAGAACGCTACAAATATTCTTTTACAGCTGCCTAAATGAGGAGACTTTTTTCTTATTTAGTCTACTTGTTTAGTCAATTAAGTAGACAGAATATGAGATGGCCATGAATTGTCAACTGAAATTACTGAAGACTTCTTTCATAAAAGGATTAAAGAAGACTTCAAATCACATTACAGTACAAAATCAAAGGTTTTACCATATGAGTTTTATTCTTATTTAAAATGAAAATTTTTTCTATAATATTCTTCCATCATGTCAGCAGCATTTGTGCTAACTTCACTAGCTCCGTTTTGAATTTCTCTGCAATAGCTAGGGATGAGTCATCGGCAAATTCACAAATAATGGCGTTATCAAGTGAGAAATTTAAGTCAGTAGTGGTGTCGATATAACATCGTTCACCTGAATGATATGAGTTCGATCAACATTATCGAAACCAATCTATAACAGGGCGTCTCATACAATATTTATATAATTTATTGAGAAGAATGTTATGATTTACAGTATCAAACGCCAAACGTCAAAAAATACGTAAAATAATAATAATGTAGATTTATTATTATCTAGACTTTCATATTATATGAAATTTAAAAAATTATGAAGGGCTATTACTGTTGGCAAAAAACCAAACTGTGAAGAAAACAAAATATTATAGGAGTATTTAATTAAATGATTAATGCCCGGTTTCTAGAAACTTTTTTCTTATCTAATGATAAAAGTTTCTAGAAACCGGGCTTATAAATAACTTATTTGGAAGAATGGATATTGGTCTGTAATTAGAATTACAATATTTATCACTCTTTTTAAATTTTAGCTATCTTAAGTACGGAGAGAAAATGTCCCTTGTTTGAAGAATTCGTTGATTATGCACACATAAAAATTTTTGGGATTAATTGTAATCTGCCCATTCGGTGTTAAATATGGATGAAGTTTTATCTGGAAAGTTGTTAATCTTCATCGAATTTGGCGTTATTTTTCTCTTTTTCCGACTAAATTGCATCTAAAAGTGAATGTTTATTCCAACAAGGATAAGCTTAACTCTACTCTATTACATACGTTTAAATGGTAAACATCCTAACTCCGTCTTTTTTAACTCCGCAAACGGATGGACGCGAGGGAATCCCGAAAAAGTGTTCCCTGGCGTCCAAAAAGTGTTAGAATTAACTCCAGATTTTTATCAGTGTGGGCCAATAGTTAACTAATGATATCTGAGTCAAATTCAAAAGAGAACATTATCTACTCCAGCTGAATTTTTATGTCCAACAGAGTGAATTATATTCAAAAGTTCAAATTCAGTTACCGATTTTAAATACATACATTGGTTGACCAGGTTTTCAAGATTCAAATGAAGAAATTACTTCAGAAAGATTTTTATGTCTAGTAAAGTGTTTTACTGTTGAATTTATCATTTGATAACATTTCATTTTCATGTTTGATGACAATTTCTTCTTGATTTATCGACTTACTATTTTGATTAATTGCATTGCAGATTTTGACATGTTTTTAGAATTTAGAAGGATGTTAGAATTGAAATCTTTTTCGTATGATTTATAATTTGTCTATGATATTGTTTTAAAACGATTGTATTCATCTTTCACGGCTTGTACGCTGATAATTCTGAATGTAATAAATAAAGCCCAACTTTTTGAACGGATATCGCGTACCACGAAGAACTCTTGCCCTCGCGCTCATCGCATCAAAAGCAAGCGTTTGATGTAAAGTACTCATGTAACAGAATTGCCTTCATAGTTTCTAACTATGAAAACGTTATGATTCTTTAATCTAACTGTTATAATACTTTTAATTTGTATATTTATTCGCCATCACTGCAAAATGAACGCGTGTGCATTCGGTTACATAAACGACTTTTTATATTCAGTCGACCAATAGTGTAGTAGTTTAGTTACTGCGTGCCGAAAAATTTTTTCGCCCTTCGACTGGTTTATTGTTTTGGTTTTACGACGGAGATGCTTTGAAGATTCGCACTTTTTACGATTATTTTAAGCGCTTCAGCATATTAGTAGTGGTGCCTGGTATATTTATAAAAAACTTCTTCCGCCTAAACTTGGTGTGGTAGTAAACAAGTCAGAAAGTTTTTTAGAATTCATTTTAATTTCATATGTAACTTTTTTTTTACTGTTATCCGATTTTGATTTTGCCAAAAGAAATGCATTTTCAAAATGTTTCATTAACATATTAGTGAAGCTCTAAAAATTTTTCTCCACAACTAAACCCAAAAAAAGTACTACATTTTAATGTGTTGTTATAATATTAAATGTCTATGTCTAATACTATGTATTTGGTTAAAGGGACTAAAATATATTATTATTATTATTAATTTTATTTTTATATTTTATCTTGTACCCGATAGAACAATATTTGTGTTTATTGTCAATCGAAACAGGAAGTTAAACATACATTGTCTGTTCTTGCTAGTTTATTGAAAATCTCTAGACTTCTTTATTTATTTACACAAACTCGAACTCATTGACAAATTATATATAATGCTTTGTTTGTTTCAGGCTGAATCCGAAGTCGCCGCCCTCAACCGCCGTATCCAACTTCTAGAGGAGGATCTGGAGCGTTCGGAGGAGCGCCTCGCCACCGCTACCGCTAAATTGGCGGAAGCTTCCCAGGCGGCCGATGAGAGCGAACGGTTGGTTTCTGCCCTACAAATAAATAAACAAATTAAGCGGGACTACAACAATAAATTTACAGTTCAGTAGCTATCTGCTTGAACGGAATCAATGTTGATTATATTTATTTACGCGCGTTCAAATTACGTGTTATGTAACTCGATCCTCCACTACATTCGTTCTCACGATCTTCAAGGAATGTAATCCCTGATATGGATTGTATATAAAATTTATTTTTCTAATTTTTTCTGGGCGAAATAGAACGGCGGCAATTTTACTCGTGTAGACCTTCAAACTTACGAAATAGCGTTTTGACAAAGGGCAACCAGAGAGAGCAATTCTCATTGAACACTAAAACTATATAAAATGCTCCATTGTACGTACGCTGTCGGAACTGAATTTGCCCTTTTCATCGCGTAACACGCCTCACTACTATCATTGCGTGTGCATTGATGGTCATTGACCAACATAATGTAATTATTCAGGTATACAACCGGTTGACTTTGGGTCTTTAACGCTTCGATACAGTTTTTTGCTCCTGGCGAGTATGAGTTTATCGAACGCACGATCGCTTTAGCAAGGCAAGATAATTAAATCAGTAGCGTAACTAAACTGCAATTCTTTAATGAAAGTTTTTTCAAGCGATCAGAACTACCGTTATTGTTATAGTTTTTTAATGTAAGTGTCATCAGTAGTGGTGGTATTCTTTATTATCTCATATGTGAAATGTGTAAAAAGACTCCACTTGAAATGTATTACACTTTACGCGTATCATTAAAAGTTAAAATTCACCTACAGCGATCAATACATGAAATTACTACTTCACGTGTGGGTGTATTTTATCTAATATGTGATAAAAATATAACGAAGATTAACAGTTAATGTTAAAAAATAAATAAGTAATGAATACATCCATACGTGAAGCTACACTATATGTGAAATTACAGCGTAAATCGCGGGCATTTTTATGACCCGCGATTATCACTGTAAAATTACACGTAATGATACGTATTAGCTGTTCACCTTCTTTTTAGACTCTAGAGGGCTATGGTTCTTTTTCGTTACTTGCATGCATTTTGAAGGAAGTCAAAATCTGATATGAAAGAAATAATGACCCCGTCGCTTCAGTGGTATTGACTGAGTTGTCGATACGTATAGTGCTTTCGATTAGCTTGCACTACGTGCACTGATTGTATCCTTATCTCGTTTTAATTTCATGGAATAAAATGAGACGAAGATACACTTAGTGCACATAGTGCACCCCAATCGAAAACACTAGTAGACAACGTGCGCTAGTGTGGCATAATTAAAATAAAAAGTAACTTAAAACAATTATATTTTTTTATTATAATCTTGCCAAAATGCCAAAAGTTATTGGCGGCGGAACTAAACGTGTAATAGTGAAGGCGTTTAATTATTGTACAGGGTGGCCCAACATGCGTATTTCCTCTGTGAGGCCTATGGAAAGAAAATTAGGAAAAAACACGATAAAGAATTTTGTACTAGACAACACGCGGCATATTGTAAAATTATTTTGAACTATACAGAACGGTCAAAAAAATGGCGGTTCGTAGAAACTATTTTTTTTTTTAATGGAACACCCTAAATATTTTTAGATATTTGAAATGCGCCGCAGTGAACTGATTACAACGGTATAAAGATTGATTGATTGATTTCATTGAATAACTTTCGTAAAATAATTTTTTTTCTTGAAGAATTCTTCAGTCAGTTTGAATATGAATTTCTGATTACTGAGATAACACAGACGAACGAAAGTCTAACACGATATTTTTAGGACTTTGGCCTTTATGAAAATGTGACTAAAATTAATATATCTTTTTGCATTATACTAAAGGATATATCTTTTTGCATTATACTGAGCGATCGATACTTATGAAACATTCGGTATCTCATTTTTTTAATGAAACGGCCTACTTTTTATTTCAGAAATGCATAGCACTTAAATGTAGCTTTCTGCTGATATAAGGTTATACATCTTTATTTTTAATAATTTCGTCACTAGAAATTTTCTTTTTTAAATACAACCATAAGAACATTTATGCTTTTGTTTTAATAGAAAATATTAGGTTACTAAGAATTTTTGTTAAAAAAAAGTATTTTTTTATGTAAAAACTAAGTGCCGTAATTGAATAAGATTTATTAATTTAATAATAATTTTAGTTCTGAATGTTTACACGCATCCGCCTACTTCATACTTTTTTCTTTTCGAAACATTTTGTAGTTTCTTGATATTTTGTTTTCAAACAAAAGCATATGTGAGTCGTATGGTCGTATTCAGATTTTGTTTTTGTATCACGTGCTATGAATACCCAAAGTACCGTCCGTAAAAAAAAGACATTTGACAGTCTTATCTACGAAACTGTCAATCCTAACCTATTTCTTCGGACTCTGTTAAATTGTTCATCGAATTTAATATAAAAATATGGAATTTCATGATTCTATTTTAATAAAAAAGATGTTCAAGATTTTCGAAAATTAGAATTTTCAGTTTTTTGAAGATATTTTTCTAATTTAACCATGTTTGTATATCTTATAGTTTACGAGATCCACATGGTGGCCCTTTAATTAGTTGTAACCCTGTATTTAAAATACCTGGATTTCGGTAATAAACGTCAATTGTTGAATTTCTCACCATCATCCAAAGCCTAATTATATGACCCCAAGTAAATGTCTCCAACCACAGCAAAATTCCCTAAATATTAAAATATCGCTTTTTTCCTTTAAAAAGAAAACATCACAGCTTCGATATGAACTTACCCTAAAGCATCCATCTGAATCTTTACGCAATCGGTGTAACCTAACCGTTGACCCCAATTAGGGCATGGAATACCAGCGCAGTTTTACAATACCAGTATTCATTTGATATTAAAATACCGGGATTTCGATATTTTTCGGTATTGAAATAAATATGATTACGTAGTACAAAAGACAGAAGCAATGCCACAAGAAATGCTTTTTTTACATATTAAAACTAAGATTAGCAACATTATACGTTATAAATAGTCAACTTTTCTATTAAATAACAATGAACTAAAATAATCATAAAGCTTCTGTCTTTGTGAAAATATACTACTCAATAAATAATAAGAATAATAAATCTACATAATAAACATCTTTATTTTATTTCATAAACGTCTTTATTTTATTGGCGAAGTTCAACCAAGCCACTTTACCAACAACAAAACACATTTAATATAAATATAAATCATGCAATTAATCGTAAAAGTATAAGTGTGAGGTGAGAAAAAATAATAATAAAAAAATGAGGTGGACCATTAAAACATTTCAAATAAATTGTTAAATTAATTTTTTTTCTCATTTAATCTAACTTTTATAAGTGACCCGGTTCATCTGTTGAGCAGTATTATTATTAAAAACAATAATAATTATAAAAAACGAACACATAAGTAAATTCCTGAAAACAACAAAGAATAATGAAAACTAAAAGTCAAAGTTATAAATTAGGATAATTTTGTTGGCATTGAGTGAGATAATACCGATATCGACATTTTGGTATTTACAGTCTTATTACCGGTTTTACTAAACGGTATAAAAGTATCCGGTTTTTCGGTATTATCGAGAACCGGTATCCATGCCCTAGCCCCAATCGTTCAGACAATTACGAACCATTTTATCGCTTTACGAGACCCAGAAGTAATTTGGTTCACTATTAGCATGAATCTATTATCATATAATTGTCATACTGCCATGGATAACCTATACTGGCTACCGTTTGTTAAGTTAATACAGAGTCAAATTGTTGTTTATTGTGTAACAAACAAATAAAATCTTGATTATTTCAAGCATTTTTTAAACTTTAATACACTGACCGACAAAAAAAACCGGCCACCCTAAATTTCTTTTAAGAAACTAGTATAATTTAACTAATTTAACTTAAAATTAGTTGACTGTCTTTAGTGTATTTCCCGGTTATATCTGATGGTGCAAATGTACTACGCGTTTTAAAATTGCTTCATTTAACAGTCAAGCAATCGAATGAAATCAAATTCGTTAAAAAAATTTGAAGACTTCTTGAAGAACAAATTGCAGGTTTTGGAGATTTTTTTTGTAACGCTAAACAAAAGACAGCAAATAAAATATTCTGATGCAACTACTCTAACGTGTGGCCCAATATTCTGACTCATTAAAATTAATCCATTTATTGTTCAGATATAATTTAAACGATTAAAATTCCAATTACAAAATACTTTAGGGTGGCCGTTTTTTTGCCTGTCAGTGTACATTAAGTGTCTATAACGTCAATCTTAATTAACTTAAAGTATCATCATACAAATCAGGAAGTATGGTCTGGAAAATGATTTAATCACTCTGGCACAAAATCATTGCACTCATTTTCGATGAAACTCCCAGTTGAGATAACTTCATTTTGTCTAAAAACGCTCCTTCAGTGTGATATTAATTAGAATCAGTAATTCAACACTACGTTATATTAGAGCCATTGTTGAAGTAATCTTAATGACAAGGACACAGTGGCGGTCATCTTTTCATTTTTTAAAGTGTAAAATGTTAACTAAACAAAAATGCAATTTTCGTAAAGGTTGGTAAGTTAGAGGTGTTGCTTTTCGCTCATTTCGCATCCACCTTTCTAAAATTGAGTGACAACTACTAATGAATTAATGAAATTAAGTAAATACAGGATGAAGTATTAATTTTCGGTAATTCAATTTTTTCTTCTAGGATGTTAGAATTTGGTATATCTTCCGAATTTCAATCGTTTTATCTCAGGGATGTTAGGGTATTATACGTTTTGTCTAAAAGAGTACAATACAAGGGTATAATACGTAGTGTATAATACACTGACCTATAAAGTACTGTGTTATATTCAAAGAATTTTTCGTACTTTCAACAACAGTATGTCTGTCACTAGGCATATAAAACTTTATAAAAAATATATTAATGTAATTAAAATTTTACTGTTCAGGTCTAGATAAATGTTCATTAAAATTAGTAATTTCTTGACAGACAATCAAATTATTTTGCAAATAACTCGATCGTTTTTCTAAACAATGACTGCGTTTACACGAACATTTAAAGCCGATAGAAACGGGATATAACAACCGTTCTTACAAAATCGGTTTAGTA
The DNA here is from genome assembly GCA_036172665.1 of Prosopocoilus inquinatus. Taxonomy (NCBI): domain Eukaryota; kingdom Metazoa; phylum Arthropoda; class Insecta; order Coleoptera; family Lucanidae; genus Prosopocoilus; species Prosopocoilus inquinatus. The sequence continues at coordinate 35,064,454 of CM069871.1, forward strand.
ACTCCTCACCCGCGAGGCAACAGACGTGGCGTTAGTAATTCCGGTTTTATAGTTCGTGTAAATATTTTACGCCCGTAGAAACGTTGCTACCAACCTGGTCTGTTTGAATTGAATCTTCTAGTTTTGTTTTAATTAGCCAATGGTTCTCAAGAATTTGAACACTAAATAGCAGTTCATGGGTATGTAAAGAAAAAATTAAATAGCCGTAGCTTTTATGTGACTATTTTTTTAAATAATTGTTTCATCCAAGGTATTGTTCAACTAACTATTAAATACCGCCAATTTGAATCTAAAACATTAAATAACATAAAATATTACTACTATATATTGGGGACGTTTGGTTATTTAAAAATTGCACTTTAAACTCTTATAACTTTTTAGTTATTAATTTTTTTATCAGAAGTTTATATTAAGAAAAGCTATAATTTGATCTTCTCTAGCTATCGTCCGCACGTTATCAGTATAAATCGATTCGACGTAGATTTTGTATCCACTTCGGATGAAATTTTTTATCAAAACTATCTTGCGTTTTACAACGCGAAAACGTTATCAGAATTACTGATTTATAAATATATTACCAAAACGTTAAAACTAAATACTCCTAATAAATAATCATAAGTTTTGATCCAAAAAAATCTAAAAAGTTAAATTAATGACACGTTCCATGAAATACTAGTTACAATTTAAGCAGATAGCTGCGTGAACACTAATCCACGTATCATCATAGATTTTAAGTAAACTATTAATTAAATTTAGGATACGTAAGGCATTGGAGAACAGGACAAACATGGAAGACGATCGCGTTGCAATTCTAGAGAGTCAACTGGCTCAAGCCAAATTAATCGCGGAAGAAGCAGATAAAAAATATGAGGAGGTATTTGTTATCATCATTTATTTTGTTAGGAGGAAGAAAAACGAATCTGAAAAATTGCACCATTTATACATACATTCTAGACATTTTACTATGTTATTTCGCGCCGTCAGACCTAAGCTTTAAGCTTGTCCAAATTTTTATGTATACGTTTGCATTGACACCTGCCTTTTTGTGTCTCTGTTGTCCGTTTATGATAAATTGTTCAAATGAAATTGGCAAAAATCAAATGCTTATTTTATTTAAGAAAAAGTTACCGTGTTCGTTTTTCTTCCATCGGTTAGGAACGTTAGGGCCGATAGGATGTTTTCAGGTGATTTACAGTTCCGCCGAGGCTCCATCGATGTATAGACCACGTGGGATTAACTACATTATTCATATTACATATTACATTGTCTCTACAACAAGGTCATAGTGGCTACGTGTTTTATATATGAGTCATTATAACGTCGTTGAAAGGTGAAATATTCTTATTCATCTGAAAAGTTTATATTTTTTAATGACAAAACGAAATCTTGATATGTATATAACATATACACTATGACTGGGAACATTGAGACCTTTTTTTATGGTTATGTGCATGTATAAATTGTATTTTCCCTTCAGTGCCCGTAAGATTCTTGAAAACCGCTCTCTGGCAGATGAAGAGCGTATGGATGCTCTCGAAAATCAGCTTAAGGAAGCGCGTTTCCTCGCCGAGGAAGCCGACAAAAAATACGATGAGGTGCCTCTCCAAACTTAGCATTTAGTGTGTTGTGTCACTAATCGGGTGTACTAGTGCTCTGCAGCGATTTACCCTGAATTGTTTCTCTAGACAGGCTTAGAGTATATCAAACGCCATGGAACTGCTTTTCGCGACTGTGTCTGGCGAAAATAGTTTTGGGCTGATGTCATCGCCGCCGCCACTGTCTTAAGATCTCAAGTAGTCCACTTGCGTATGGGGGCTTATTTTGGTTTGGGAATGAGTATTCTAGTGCTTGTGATATGGGTGTGACTAACAATAAGTGCAGTTAAATTCTGAAGTAGTTACCACAGTGTGCCGCGATTCGTTTCGTTTTTGAAAGAAAAAGAAATAAAAGTAGTTACCAGTGTTAACGTTGATTATTAGTTATTCAAGATGAATATTTGTGTTCTAAAAAATAAATCAGTGATCACGTTGATATTAACAGAGCGGAAACGTTAACTTAAATACACAAAAGAAATATTGGATGTGCTACCTAGTGAACTGAGATTATTTGTTGATTTTTAATGTTATAAAATAATGCGCATTAAATATTTCAGCATACATGGTTATTGCAAAAGAAAAAACACAAACAAGAAGAAATAGAATCAGAACATAAATTGAAAATTATTTATTTATTTATTTATTGTTGATTCGGTATTTCAAAACATGGAAAACACGCTAAATGTAATCAAAAATAAATTTCAACGTGTTGTAAGTAAGAAGAAAAATATATAATTGGAAAATTTTGAATAAAATAGTTTACGGTTGCGGCATGAAAAATATAGAAAAATATATAATTCGCAAATTATGAGTAAAATAGCTTGGTTGCGGCATATTTTTACAAAATAATAAATTTGGGTAATCTAAAGCACCATGATTATTTTCTGTCTAAAGTTAATTGATATAATAAATTGCTAAAATGTTAAATAAAATTAGTGTTGTGTCGATTTTTTGTCTTAGGAATATAACTGAAATCGACACAAATTATAAAAAAATATAATTTAACGTATCCTAACAGAAATAATTCAATTTATATAAATAAATGACTATTTAAAAAGAGAAAGTTACGAATGGAAATTAAAAGAAAAGTGTTTATTATTCATTTAATGATTTTAATAAGTTATTTTTTTAAATATTATTTATTGTTTCAAGTAGTAGTTTTAAACATAGATAATTTTATAAACAAATCATTTTTTAAATGTCCAAATCTTTGACATTTAATGGTTATCGTAAAAGTAGAAATTACGCTTTCAATAATTTTGCTTTCTGAAACTGGGCAATTTCAGATTGGCAGAAACGCGCAACGAATATACAGTACGGAACAAAAGTGTCAAATAATGGCTGGAACTTTTTTTATTTGAAAAGTTATGGAAAAATGTGTAAAGGTTGTTTGGTTTATTGCCACGCGTGTTGTGATATTTTCAGTTTGTTTCTATCTTCTTTTATTCCATTACTATAGCAACCAACTTGTTTTTTGTTTTGTTTTTTTAAATAGTACTTATAATTATTTTTCTCCATACAGCGATAGAATTTTGTCATTATGGACATAATAAAGGAGAAGGAATTGATTTGGTAATAAAACACAATTATCTTTTTAATCAAGAATGCTATGGAAAATTAACAATTAAAGTTATACATGACAAATAAGATGCCTAGGATTTGTCACCCATGATTTTTTTCTGTAGGGTCCACCCTACTGCAATGTCAGGTCTAAAAGCGATAGTAAGATGTCGCTATTTTATCTGTTCATAAAAAATAACATGTATTATAGGTACCTTTTAAAAAACCGAAACTGGTTGCCATAGCAACAAAACAAAGGAGAACACGAAGACACTGTGAAAGTCAAAGCATGCGTAGGAATACATGAAAGAACTTTTATATTAAACATTTTTTTCGTAATTCTTCAAATAAAAAATTACAGCCATTATTATTATTACTTTTGTTCCAGTCTGTATAAGTCATCTTAGAAAGGCCTAAAAAAACCACTATAAAATAATGATTAAACCATGCTTTCATATACAGCGTGGGTAAAAAGGCTGGAACACCTCAAATATTTTCTAAAGTATTTAAGCGTTTGTGGAATTTTACATAGGGTCAGTTTTTCAATCAGAGTTTAACTTTAAGCTCCATTTTGTTCCTGTGGATTGTAAAATTGTCCTTACAATTACATGGGAATAAAGCAAAGCTTAAAGTTAAACTGGAATGAGAAAACTGGGCCTAAAGTCAATTATACAGGGTGCTGCGTTTTCAAACACAACATAGGAAATCCCATGTTAATTTAATACTGCTCGAATATTGGCTTCCCTAATTATTTTACAGCAAAATTCCATTTAGATTTTTTAAAGTACTCTTCAAGATGAATCTGTCTGTGAAGTTTCAGAATTTTTCATCCGCTGTGTCTTAAGATATTTAAAAAAAAATCTGCAATTATACTCAATTTACACCAAATTATCAGCACAGCCTTGATTCAATGATAGTGAAAACTGGACAGACAATTAATAAGTCTAGTTCGTCTTTGAAAAAGATTGATAGAAAAAGCTGTCAGTAATTTATTTTAAATTTCACTGATCAAGGCCGTGCTGATAATTTTGGTATAAATCAAATTTCGTTACTGATCTTTTTTTAAATATCTTGAAACTGAGCCAATGAAAAATCCTCAAACTTCACAGACAGATTCATCTTGAAGGGCACTTTAAGAAACCTAAATGGAATTTTGCTGTAAAATAATTAGGGAAGCCAATATTCGAGCATCTTTAAGTTAACACGGGATACCCCGTTGCGTTTCAAACCGCTGCACCCTGTATATTAAATACTGCACAAGCCCTAAAAAATACTAAATTTAACGATGACTCTGCTGAATTTCAAAAATGAAATTAGCCAATCATTTTATTATTGCAATAAAAATATCGATGCATTTTTTGCAAAAGTGTTGTAATTTACACGTTTCAAAAATTTTACATGAAATTGCTTTCTACATAGATTACATTTACCTCTTATGGGTTATGATAATCTAATTCTGTTACATTTGAACTTATAATATTCCGGCAGAACGTTCCTTGTAGGTACTTGCAGTATAAGTCTTATTTTCGCTAAAGATGTCACTTACGCTACTTTGGCAAATATGTATCGATAACATAATGCACGTAATAATTCAAAGTTACTGAAAGTTGCTTAAATATGGTCGTTACTAGAAAAATGTATCTTTAAGATAAAACTAAAACGTCTTCAGAATTTTTGCGATCTTACTCTTCATCTGAATTAAATTTATTTAATAATTTGTCAAACTGCTATTGTCTTTTATAAAATACAAATGTAAATTTTTGTATATATTAAACATATATGAAATTGTTATAAACTAACGAGTGTAAAAACTTCGTATCTACGTCGACGGTATTGCATTAACGCTATTAGTGTTGAAGAATACTTCCGGTAGTTGAAAAAATTACTGCTCAGTTGTGTTCAATGTTTCACTAAAAATTAAAATCAGTGTTTCTTCGAGGAACAAAATAGAACAGACCACTGACGAACTGTATAAAAAATATCTTGGAATTTGTTCTTCACAAAGACTACTTTTGAGTTCTTGGACAGATCAGTTAGTCAAGAGCTTTGGCCGATTTTGCTCCGACGCTACATTACAGATGAGTACGTTCCATGGTGCACAGAATTCTTACTCTGCACGCCATACCCTTTCAGTTTGCACGTCCAACTTAGTGATTTGTATTTTAATCGATTATTTTAGACGTGCAAAATTAATTTTACTTTCAGATCAGCGACGGTCTTGGGCAACTTGTTTTAACATGAATTAATTAATTAACAACTAACTGTTTTGTTTGTTATTCTTATGGTCATCGCACACCATACCGCGGTAAAAATTTGCTGTACTCCCATTAATTGGGTAGCTTCGCTACTCTCATAAGATTGCAACTAAAGAAAACTTTTTTGTCACATTTCTCCGCGTTATGGTATGCGAGAGCCCTTACTCATCGTTATTAACAACGTACATTAGTGAGTTATTAATTCTTATAACTGTTAGTGAGTATATACGGAATCCAAAAGCGAAGCAATTTTTTTACGTGGCCATTAAAATTTTATTTCTATATCATAAATAAAAAATTGCTCTTCTTTTGAGTTCATTTTTGTGTGTACCTATCTATTAACAGGCATTCATGCTCTGATAACATTTTTCGTGTTTTGTACCTCATGATTTCTGACACTGAAATTAGAAAATTTCTCTAAACAAAGAACGTGACACGGCAAAATTTTAATAATGTAGTGATGTCACAGTGAACATCGTTTATTGCTGCACAAAGTGTATGTTTGCGTTGTGTACTTTAGATTAGATAAATATTTTAATGGATTAGTTTTAAAATTTGATTTGGAATGAGCTACAAAGCATGAATTGAAGGCAAGAGTAGCCTCGAACCTTTTAGTAAATGGCAATTATATGCAGGTGGCCCGTAAATTGGCTATGGTTGAAGCTGATTTGGAGAGAGCAGAAGAACGTGCCGAGACCGGAGAATCGTAGGTTTTCTTTTCTTTTCGTTTGCAGTGTTCCTCGCATGTTAATTTCGCATTTGTAGCTGCACTGTCAAAAAAACATTGCAACTTGCAGTTTGTAGGCAGTTATGATACCATTGCGATTTAATTTCCAGCATTCTCGGAGGCGCACTTGCAGTGTGTTATTTATTTCCTTGGCGTGTATAACTCTTTTTTTTTAAATATAATATTAGAAACTTTTATTTCTTTTTGCAATTAACAATTTGTTAGTTCGATTAGATTACTTGCATCTTCGCGTCTGAACGCCAGCAAACGTTCAGCTGTGAAGCATGCTTTGTGTTAATTTTCAGTTTTAAGTTAGCGCAAGTAATATGTATTTCCACAATACGCTTTGAGTGTTTGCATGTTGTGTGTAGGTCGCCCGCAAATTGGTTATCATGGAGATTGATTTAGAGAGAGCCGAAGAAAGAGCTGAACAAAGTGACAGGTAGGGACGCTTTTTTGGCAGATAGTCTCTAATATATACTAAGTCATTTTATTTCTTAAGAAAATCTTTCCATGTTGAAAAGAGCGTACATGGAAAGATTTTCTTTATTACTGATAATATTAACTAAAAATGTCTTGTACTTTTACAGCAAAATCGTAGAGCTTGAAGAAGAACTCCGCGTCGTTGGTAACAACCTCAAATCTCTGGAAGTGTCTGAAGAGAAGGTACGTTTGCAATACTTGTTTAAGTTTTATAAGTAGAACAAAATTAAGCGATCTACTACCAGGAGAATGAATTTGTCTCTTTAGCGAGCAGTTGTTAATAGTAAATTTTACTGGTAATGGAATCGTTTTCGACAATGCAATTTAATGTAATGTTTTTTTTATTATACGCTGATAATATGAAAGCACTCGTAAAGTACGAAGATGTCTCGCTGTTCACCCTCAATATTTAGGTCGCGCTTGATACCGCGATATCATCTTATTGCAAAACAAATGTTTATGTTTAAATGGAATCGAGCACGTCAAAATGTACGCTACTATTCATCTTCGATATGCACGGTTCTATTCAAAACTGTACGTTTAGTTTACATCGAGGTAATATCGCGATATCGAGCGCGACCTAAACATCGAAGGTGAACAGCGACACATCTTCGGCGTGTTTATATACTTATAACTGGAAGTCAAAATGTATTCTTAACTGAGACTGACCCAATTAGCGTATAATAAAAAAATTAATTGTACCAATAAAATTAGTTTCTGATTTGATATATCGCATACCTAGTTGAATAGTATCACTCCTGAAATATACCCTATCAATTATTTTAACACAAATATTAATATATTCTATACCACACTTTATGCAACTTTGACATTTCTAATTTAATTGGTTTTTTTTTACAACGTAAAAATATATTTTTTTCAGAGGACAAATTAAATGAGCAAGAGCGAAAATAAAACGCGCGTTTCTTAAAATATGTGTGCAATAAAGAGATCATTATATTATTGAAAAAATAAATGTGCAATAGATTACTCATTTAGAAAACATTTTGTAAAAAGTAGCAATATTAAAAGAAGAATAACATTAAAGAAATGTCTTGGGCATTTATAAATGTGAATGTTCCTTTTATAATATATTTGTACACTTTGATAAATATGAAATACTTTTATAACCTCTGTGAAATTATATTAGACAACGTACAAAAATGTTTGATACTTAAAAAAAAAATTATTTCCAATATTTTAATTATATTGCCCTTTAAATACCAAATGCGTGTATTCAAGAAGTTATTGCAACCATGAAAAAATATGATGCCGCCTAAAACGAATAATATGTGCATTAATATCGATACGAACAGCAACTGCTGCGCTATAACATTAGATTTGTTCCTACATGGTTTTAAGTCAGTTCGGAACTGTTATTGCGTTCTTGCTAATAGTGTTATGGCTTTAGCAAGGGCGCAAGAGCCATACAGTTCCGCACTGATTTCGAACTAGTTAGGAACAAACCTACTGTCCCTACATTACGAAATTTTGTTTTCTTTTATTTTAGTGGTAATCTGGAAATTGAGAGCAACAACGAACAAAAGTTACTGAAATTATTCAAACTGTTCCCCAAAGAACCAACTGTTCCCATTTTCGTTGCAGAGAAACATAAATTCGTCTCAAAATGTTAGTCATGGTCTAATAGGCTCACTAGCGGGAAAGTGTACCCCCATCATGCCTAAACATTGCAACGGCAATGGTTGTACTTATTAAATATTTATTTGCCCGGTGCATCTCCATTAATGAATACTCGTTTCTCTGAAACTGGGTAAATTAGTCGAAAAATGCGTGTACTTGATTTGGATGACTTAATTATGATAACGTGTGAAGGTAATTAAAGGGTATTTAGATCAAATTTAGATCAAATTAAAACTCTCTTCTTGATGAAGTTTTGATAGAAAATGAATAACTAAAATGTTACAAAGTTTAAAGTCAAATTAATTAAAAACTACATCTCAGTACCTATGATAATATTTTACGTTTTAAATTATAATTTAGAGTATTTCAGCTTTAAATGAAACACTTATTAAAAAGAGGAATAGTGACATAAATGTTAGGACTATTTAACTTTTTCTTTTGTAACTTTCTTGTTATTGGATTTTGGTCAAAAGCGAATTAAGAAAGAAGAATCATTACTTTGATCTCCCTGCCCTTTCAATTTCCTCCGTACTTTATGAAACACCAAATCTATCTATTTATTAAAATTGTGTAAAAGATACTGAAAAATCAGCAATAATCTAGAAGTAGAATTTTTCACCGTTTTATTACTTTCTCTACATTATACACAGATGCGAAAATAAAAGTAATTCATTTCACAATATTATTTGTTTAACATTTAATATTCTTAAAGGTGCACTCTTTGATTCTTTAATGCACAAAACAATAATTTTAATGAATCGTTTGCTGATGAAGCCTCAAATGGGACTGAAACAGCTGTGCAGAGGCTGCTCGAAGGATTCACTGCAATCATAAACTATTTGCAACAAGATTTTTAATAATTTTAATGCACATCATACATAAAATATTGCTCACTGTTAGGTTTTTTATTTGAAATATTATAGGTTTTTATTATTTTAATGCATAAATAATTCACATATAAAATAGCGACATCTTACTATCGCTTTTTGACCTAACATTGCAGTAGGATAGACAAATTGAAGCGGGATTTGCTCCTAATGAGTCCCCCATGCAAGGCGGCCATGCTTGCTGTCAAAGCATAATGAAAGTTTTTAGAAAAATTTTGTGCAAATGGTTTTTGATTGCAGTGAGAACCTCGAGCAGCCTCTGGACAGCTGTTTCAGCCCTGCTTGGGGCTTCTTCAGCAGAGACGTAGCTCGACATTCCCACTGCAGACCAAAAACGACTTGCCCAATTTATTCGCAAAAGAAGAAGCCCCAAGCAGGGCTGAAACAGCTGTCCAGAGGCTGCTCGAGGTTCTCACTGCAATCAAAAACCATTTGCACAAAATTTTTCCATAAATAATTCGTTCAAAGTAGCAAAGTATTTATTTTGGTTCACGTTTCTCTTCAAATAGTTCCCTATTAAATTGTATCTTTTTTTCACTCCTGACGAAGCCATGAAGCGATAGTGAAACGTTGTGTGTTCCCTCTATTTTAAACAGTGTCCGGTTACAGTTTTAAGAGCTATTTACGTAAAAATATTAATAACAGTTTAAAATTTTTGATTCTCCTAAAAATTCATTACATTTGAGTTATATCAGTATTCAGCTAGGTGTGCGATGTGTACACTTGCGGCGAAATATTTTAGAACGATTGATATTACTTTTATTAAACAATAATCTGAGTCAAATCAATTCAACTTATTCCAAAGAATAAGAATATTTATATTGATGTGTTGTATAATATAACAATTACGAATTGCAAGCTGTAACAATTGACTTTTTTAATTGCAAAATCAAAATTTTATGGAAGGAACAATACACACACAAAATTTGCGAGAATCTGCCTACCGATTTCACAAAACGTTCTAAATGTTCCCGCCGCAACCGTACCGTATACTACTGTCGAAAAGTTTATTATAATGACAATAACATGATGAGATTTTTCAAGAAAATGACATAAGATTTAATCGGATTAGATATATAAACCCAAACAAATGTCATTCATTTTTATTTTTATTACTAGCTTTATAATAAACTTTAGTTTCATTAAAAGAACTTGCTTGAATTACTTTAATTACATTTTTTTTAAATCTCCACTTTTAGTGTACAGGGTTACAACTAATTAAAGAGCCACTATGGGAATGTCTTAAAGTATAAGAGATACAAGACTGTTAAATTCCAAAAAAGTCTTGGGGTCTATAAAAATATGCAAAGAAATTTGTTCTATCTACATTCGTTTCTGAAATATCTTCAAAAAGATTAAAAATTCTCGTTCGAAATTTCAAATATCATTTTTATTTATTTAAATAGAATTATAAAATTCGATATTTGATATATTAAATTCGATGAACAATCTAATAAAGTCCGAAGAAATAGGTTAGGATTGACAGTTTCGCAGATACGACTGTCAACTGTCTTTTTTCTTATGGATGCTATCTCGGATATTCATACCATTTGTTACAAAAATAAAATCTAGATACACGACCATATGCTTTTATTTTAAAACAAAATATCAAATTACAAGAAAAAATCTAGTAGGCGGATGCTCATAAATATTCAGAACTAAAGTTATTATTAAATTAACAAATCTTATTCAATTGTAGCACGTATAATTTACGTATTTACATGAAAAATTTACTTTTGAAAAAAATTCTTAGTAACCTAATATTTTGTTTAAAAAAAGGTAGCGTTCATAAGAAAAAAAAGCAGTTGACAGTCGTACCTGCGAAACTGTCAGTCCTAACCTATTTCTTCTAACTGTATTAGCTTGTCCATCGAATTTTATAATTCTATCTTAAGAAATAAAGAAAATATTCGATATTTTTGAGAATGAGAATTTTCAGTTCTTTGAAGATATATCTGAAACGAATGTAGACCTCAAAATAGCTTAACTTTTCTGTAATTTAACCGTCCTTGTATCTCTTATAGTATATGAGATCCCCGTAGGGGCCCTTTAATTAGTTGTAACTCTGTATAATATTGTACAGGGTGATGGTGATTCATAAGTGTCCGTCTGTCCGACCCGTTAGGGGCGTATTTGCTAATGTCATGCAAGTACGAAATTGTAAAAAATAATTTAGAGGTAAAAGCTCCTGTTTTGTTTTTTCATTTGCTAGAGAATTCGTTACTGTTGTGATGCAATACAACAACACCATCAATTATCAACCAATTTACATCAGAATATTCAATCTTAAAAACTATGTATGTTCGACCCCCTGTTCGCAAATTTTTTTTTTTTTTTGCTTTGTTTTCTTGAGCACTATCTGTGATTAGCGAGTCGACACTTATTATGAATCATCCTGTGTACATTCATAACAATACAGATTTTATTTTAATACTCCATGTATTTTAATTTTCTTTTCCGTTTTTAACAGTCAAGATCTCGATATTTTTGCATTTGTAACCGTAAGAAAAGCATACCTGTATCATTCAATCAGGTTATTTGTACAAAATTTGCTTTACAGAAATTAAACTTTTTGACAGTAGTGTAAATATCGTCAAGAAACCAATTGAAAAATTAGTTTTAGGATTATTTCACACATACTTACATATTTTAAAAATATATTGCTTGAGATAAAATTGAATACTTGCATACGACATAACAACAGTTGTTATTTATCTGTAGTATCCAAACATTATTGAAGTTTGAAGGCTGAAAGCAATATATTTTCCGAATGCGAAGTGTTTTTGCACAAAGCATAGAAATCTTATAATGAATGAAATGAAACCTTGCGAAATGCAGTTTGCAAATACGCTCATTAAAAAAGTTTAACCCTTTAATTTTATGTAGGCCAATCAACGTGAAGAAGAGTACAAAAATCAAATTAAGAACCTTACCACCCGCCTAAAGGAGGTACCGACATTCAGACTTATCTGCGTGTCTAACCCCCTTAATTTTTTGTGTTATTTTTGTTTTCGCATATGAATAATTTTTTTTGTGCTGTGGACGTGTTTAAGCATTGAGGCGCGTCCAAAACTTGTTTTAACAGTTTGGCGTTGATGTTGTAAACTAACTATGTTAATGCAGGCGACCCTCAAAGAAGAAGAGTACACTACGACGTTAAAATGCTTGGATAATCAGCTGAAAGAGGTAACGAACGACATCCGCCTTCCGAAAAGCAAAATCATCCTCGACATGCCTGCAATCGTTTCCTTGTCTAAAGTTATCTCGTACGGTGATTTGTTATAACTAGGTTTCGAAAGCTCGTTGGCTGATTGGCGGCTGGGTTCCAGAATGTCTACTATTAGAATCTAGATTGTATTTGAAACACAAAGAAATTTTTTGCAAAAGCAAAATTTCTTTGTGGTTCCCATTCTATTAATTAATGGTTCTGGTGTATATCTATTTTTATTGTGTGCTCTTGTATCGAAGCATGTCTTAGAATTTGTTGTGTACAGGCTGCTGCCACCAGAGATTCTTGTGAAGATAAAATTCATGTCATCTCTGATAAATTGCGTGAAGTAAGTCTAAAATATTTTTTTCACATCCTGACTTTCTCCCTTTTTCTTTTTCGTATGTGCATTTAGAGGCCGCAATTCTCAAAGTTTAATATTGGGTAAAATCTGTTGTAGAAAAACTTTGGCCTCAATAATTTTTACGCCTTAAGACCCAGTTGTACAATTGCGTGTTTAAATTTCAGGTGAAACTTAACAGCATTTTCCGCTGGTCGCACTTTCTTAGACTCAGTGCGCACTGAGTGTATCTCCATTTCGGTTCAGCTTTATGTAATAAAACGAGATAGAGATACAGACAGTGCGTACTGGTGCAGCCAGCGAAAAACGCTATTAAACTCTTACCAACGATTATTTTTTGTGGGTTTAAGCTTTGGCTTAACACGTTCGCTGTCATGTCCTCCCGCATGGGTAGGTAGACACTAGACTTGCCAGGGCTCTGTTTTGAATTGTAGAAAACATAGAATAAGTATAGGTACACAACGGCTGCCTTAATTTCATTAGTAATTTTTTTTGAAATAACGAATCTTGTTAGGTCGAACTAAATGAGTAGACAGATTTATTTGTCAATATGATTAGAATTACTGTCTACTCATTTCAGTAAACAAAAAATGTCATTTTGTATGATTGCACAGAAAAAATAATCACCAAACTGACATGTTTCTAACCAACGAACAAATCAATATTCAATTCAACAGACATGGGTACTACAAGAGCCTGTAAAAACTGCTACAAATTGATCGTAATTAATAACTAATAATATAATCAATTTTTCTGTGGATGTACACTTAAAAAAATGGAAATCTTGTTCCTACCCTTGTGAGTAGATGCAGCAATTTTGGCAAGTCATCTGTATTTTTTCTGGCAAAACTAAAGTGTTGTTAACACTGAAATTGTACAAGTGGGCCTAAAAATCACAAGACATAATCTGAGAAAATCTTTATTTACTCCCTGAATGAATGCAGAACAAGACCATAGGAGAAATGATGACTTAAAATGTTAGTACTTTTGTCTGTACCATTTTATGCCATCAATGAATGTTTGGTGTGCACGAATTCACTCCTTGCTTTACGCTTTCTCCACTTTCTGTACATTATTAGATTTTTGGTACCGTTCACTCTCATTTGGTTGTAATTTGATGCACAGTCGTGTAAGTACTTCATTGTCTTGTTTGTAACGTAGATAATTTGCATGATAAATGTGTGTAGTTTCTAACATTTCTTTTCTTATAAGCATACCGAAGAACGTAATTACTTAGGTGAATTACTCATTACCTGAGCAATTATTATTTTATTTATTCTCTTCAAGAAGGTAACTTCTTGATTATATAAAGTTAAAAGAAAATCTTGGGAGTATCTTGACGACGTGAGGGGGGCCGACGATAACGTGTGTGGGGGTTACTTCAGATTTGGAAATAATTAAAATTACTGAAAACATCATTATTTGAACTAAGAAAAAATGACCTTACAAAACTGGACTTTGCGAACTAAGGGGCTCACGGCTTTGACTTTAGTGAAAAATTATCCGAACAAAAGTTACAATTTTACTTAAATAAAAAAAAATGAAATGGTTTGTGTTTATGTAATAAAATATCTTCAAATGCAGTTGTTTGAAAAATGTATTTAAATTTGTTTTTAAGTTGAGTAACACATCTGCGACTTGGCTGCACGGAATCCCCGCCACGATAAAAGCCCTTTGTACTAAGATTATTACTAGACATGATGTGTCGGTTTAGAGGATTTATGGTGAAATAAACGATTGATCCGTGAAGTGAACTGCTCTGAAGAGATTTAGTTTCCTTAACTGGTCAACTGTTAATTTCGCCGTGAATTAATTTTTTAGCTCAAATTTATTTAAAAAGGTCTTTCTTTTTATAAAACAACGAATTCAATACGGTATCTTAATCAGAGTAAAAGTAATGGTACCTCAGGTATGGAGTAATCATCAAAAAACACCTAGTAATAAAATCGGTGTCTAGCTTTTCTGTTTTTGATAATTATTTTTAAATTTGTAAAAAAAATACTAATTTATTATTTTCAAAGTGTTTTTTTTTTAATTAATACTATTGTTTTTTGTTGAAGTTGGTAAGCGAATAAATAATGAATATTTATTTGATTTAAAACATTATTTTAATTTAATAAAAGAGGAAGAAATAGTTTCAACTTCAACAAATTACACAGGTTATATTTCATTGCGGATAATAGTATATTTCTGAAATTACAGGCTGAAGCACGTGCTGAATTCGCTGAACGTTCTGTACAGAAACTTCAGAAGGAAGTCGACAGACTAGAAGGTGCGTACCCTGACGATATTGCCGTTCAAATAAACATTGTCTTGAAATTACACACCCAAAAACTTTTTTCTATAATAATTCTGAAATTGACTATTTTTTATTCATATAAAAAGAAGAAGCTACAATTTTATTGTTCAGTATTTTCACAATTAGCATTTGGCGTCTCCCCTTTTACACGCTTGTATCTTATATTTTACCTAACAGTTTTGATTTTTTTTGTTTGCGTGTGCTATAACTAATAACACTTGCAGATGAGCTGTTGGCAGAAAAGGAAAGGAACAAATTGTTAGCGGACGAAATGGAAGCTACATTGCATGACATCCAAAACATGTAACAAATTAGAACAAAGTCGTCAGAATTAATCGTCGTTTAAACATTCCTTTTATTCAAATCATTATGTGCTTACAATAAATATTAATTTTGTGAACACAAATCGTGAGTCGTACGGATTGAAACTATTTTTTTTTTCGCCTGCCTGCCTGTATGCCTCCCTATTCTAGTTTGAATCCGTACGAACATATCAGTACAGGATATTTACGATGCGATAAATAATTGGCCTGATTTTTGAATAATCATTCCGCAAAAGAACGCAAACGGTGCTTTTGCTATTAAGATAAAAAAAGAACTTCGCTTTTATTATTGAGCGCATCAAATTAATTTTTAATGAAAACAATGCACAAAACTGAGTAGATAGGAATTATTTAATTTTTTGTGTTTTAATATATCTAATAAAAGATGAAGGTTTTGCATTGTACAGTAAAAGCAAAGTCAGTTTTCAGGTGCAATATAATCAGAAAAATCCTAATTTTTCTTTCTTTTAATCTAAGTATCCGAGAAAAATAATTTGTAGTAATTAAATTACATTTTAGTTTTTTACTGTACGGTGCAGACCAACTTGTCACATTAACGAATCTTAAATTGCCAGCCATATTCGGGTTGATCTCAATTATAACAAAGGCAATAGATCAACACTGCCATAATTAAGAAAGAAAAAGAAGAACAAGTTTCGTTAATGTTTCCACCGCCGCATTTAAATTCACAATCCACATTTTGGGACCATTTTGTTTGTATAATTGTACATTTTCACTGTTAGAAAATTAGTTGAGTATGTTTTTCCTTTTTGTAATTCACAAGTAAAAACCTCTTGCTCTTGGGTGCGATTGCTTTAAAACATCATATTTATTTATACATATATATAGATATATATTTTTTTTTGTTCGGGAGTGTTGTGATTTTATTAATTTATGTATTATAATTATATTAATTGATCAGGTGGGTGGGTAAATAGTTCTAGCGAGTAGCTTCGAATCTTTTAGAGCACGCGCATCTAAGGGACTTTTTCTGAATTTTTGTTCTTTTCCCAACTTAGTATTATACATGCAAAGTCTTAATTTTGTAGTCGTGTTTACTTCACTTTTGAATTTTATGTAGTTACTCTATACGGTTATATAAAGATTTTAATTCACAATTTTTGTTTTGTTTTTTTTACGTTCTCTATGTTGCATGAAACCCTTATTGCTTGGAGTGTTGCTAACAAAAAGAAAAAAAATCCCCAAACAAATGTTATTTACATCAAATTTAAAACATGTAATTGTAACTTTTATTGGAGAAATTAAGCTGAAACATTTTTAAAGAGGAAAAATTGACTATTTCTGGCCAGTTTGCAGCAGTTTGGTTGTCTACATTCTGAATTGTATGTTAAATTCTAGATGAACTCGTAGCCGAAAAGGAACGCTACAAAGAAATTGGAGACGATTTGGATACCGCCTTCGTGGAACTCATCTTGTAAATTGCATTCTCTTACAGCTCGCCCCTCCCCCCTTACAAGAACTACTTTATTATTCATCTGTACTTGTCTCGGCGACTCAATTACCACCTTTCCTGTTTTAATAATTTAGTTCTTGCAATTCTTTTACTTGTTTGGTATTTATTTAACTGTCAGTGTATCTGTTACATGTATATATTATATACAAAATATAAGTTGAAATATTATTTGTCTTTATTTTTAAATTATTTATTACCAGGGAAAAGAATTCGGTCCACTTAATGTTGGACACTTTTTACTCCGAATATACTACTTACTCCTTCTACGAGTCCGATGCATTTCAATTGCTATCGAGTGAAAGAGAAAGGGTTGCAGTGCGAGCGTTCACACTTCGCAGAAATTACTCTAAGCCGGGACTAATACAGTCCGAATACTAAATTTTTGTATTGATCGCGGAACAAGTGGGCCGATTTCTTATCCATGTTTATTACCGTTTTTGAATTTTTGATTTTGGTAAGTTTTATTTTTATTATTGTTTGTTTCTTATTAACATACACTTACATAGTGTGTTTAATTCTACTAGTTTTTCAGTTTTGCATTAATCCACTAATTCACTAACAAGACCTTGACTTTTCAGATGAATTAATTCAAGAGAGATCAAAATTTAAAGCAATCGCTGACGAAATGGACCAAACGATGGCTGATCTTGCCGGCTATTAAAGAAGACACGAACCGAACGACAATATTCACGTTTTTTTCTAATACTGCCTAAGTAATCATTGACATGGAGATTGTACATTTTGAATTTTATGTTATAAGAAAATCTACTTACCAAAAGAGTTTCGCACAAGTAAATAATCCAAATTAAGAAATTAGAAACTCCTAATAAATAACGAAATGTATAATTTCCTGATGCTCAGTTCAAAAATGCATTTAAAAAAATCATCTACAAAGTACACGTGGTTTTGCAAAAGGAATGTGCATCGCAGCTTTAAATACGTTGTGAGCGCGTAATTTCAAATTGAATATTTTTCCATTGTGTGTATGTACATCGTATGTGTAGATTTATAAAAAAAAAGTTTAAATCTTGCTTTAGTATGCTGTTTGAGGCTGCGTACAAACTGGCAACAAAAACGTTGTGAGACAGAACATCTCCTTTCACATTAAAATGCTTTCGTTCACCTGTAGCCAGAGCTGTGCCGAGTCCACAAAAAAGTATTTGCAGCAAATTAGATTAGGAGTAGGTATTATATAATTATATTTTACTCGTAAGTACACTTGTCAGAAATAGTATACTGTTGAACGAGTGACGAAAGTGACACTTTTTTAGAGAGAGAACAGTTTACCAAACGAGGCTTGCCGATGTTCGCGAGCTTGAGAAAATGATTTCGACCAGTTCAAAACTATACTTTTTCTACGACCCGACTTACTGTTTCTGGTGGAGTATTAGGAAGATCTAAATCACTTTCTGAATCAAGAATCATGATAAAGGTCCGATGAACAACAGAAACTGACATTTGCTATTGACGCGATACAGCGACACAAGGCAACTAGATAGAGAAAGATTTATTTTCGTCTCCAGTGACGAAAGTTAACGATATGAGTATTTTTGCTCACTAGTTACGGAAGTCAAACTTTCGCTGGAAGTATACGGTGACAATAGAATGTCTTCTCATGAAGGGTCTTAGAAAAAGAGTATTATCCATGTTCTATAAATAACAGGTGTGATTACCAGAGCCTAGCAAATTTAATTCAGTTTTCATTAGCATGACGGATAGAGGAGTTCCGTGGTCAACGAGTGCTCCATATCCCATCACGATTTAAATGTAGGGCGCTGAATCGCATTGAGTGGGAGCCAGTTACACGTTCTAAAATTATTTGTGATAGGCTCTGGTTATTACCTACTCTTAATGAATAGTTTTTTTTTTTTAACTTGATGCACTACGATTACGCGCGATCTTTTTATAACGTATATGGTAGAGTGTGTTCCAAATTGAGTAGGCTATAATACCATGAGTAACTTTCCTATTAGCGAAGATAGAAATTTGGTTAAATGAGTAATGTTTTGCAGTTTTATGTGCTGATTCAGATGCCGTAGAGAAAACTGAAAATCACTATTTTCTTTAATGTGTAATTACTTTGTAATTATAAGAAATATGAAAAGAAGTTTGATATAAGTTACTAGGTTTGAAAATTAAGTCAAAATGAATTCAAGATGGCGACATTGCAGGAATTAATAATTCAGGCCACTTGGTGTTAGACGCTTTTTACGCCTATTTACTTCTGTCACCTTTCCGTGTATCGAATTGTTATTGAGTAGGAGGAGAAGGGGTGCATTTTGAATGACCTCGTTCGTCGAATATTGTGGGGAGGCTAATACAGTCCGGGTACGAAAGTTTCGTACTGCTCGCAGAACAAGTGGCTCGAATTCTTTTCCCTGTTAATAACTTATTTTAAATGGACATATCTAAATTAAAAAGATATATATTTTTTTTCATTTTAAATCAAGCAAGCGAGGAAAAATAAAAGTTAAAAATTCTTGGCTTCCGGTTGGAACCGCGCATCACGGATTTCTTCGTGACTCTTTTTTGCTGCTGCTTCTTGTTCAAATGTCAACGACTAACAAGAAGCAGCAACAAGACCACCACCAGCTGCTGCTGAGGAAGTTCTTCTGCAATGAAGAACGAAACGTCGGCAGTAGAAGAAATCCCAGACACCCGATTCCAACCAGAAGCCAAGAATTCATCCATGGACAACGGCCGCAGAAATCTTCAAGTTAAACTAAAATAAAAGTTGCTTTTACTTGCAAAACAAGAGAAAGTTATAATCAGGGATAAGAAATCGGTCCGCGAGCAGTACAAAAATGTTGTATTCGTAGTGTATTAGTCTCCGCCCAGAGTAAACTTTTGCAACCTTTCCCTTCCCATTCAAGAGCAATATAAATGCATCGCAGCCACGGAGGAGTAAGTAGTACATTCAGTGCAAAAAGTATGTAACGCTAAGTGGGCCGAATTCTTTTTCCTGATTATAATGAATGCTTAAAGTACCTATATTGTTACAGCTATGACGCGCAAATAAATCTGTTTTTAGTACAACTCTTGCCATCTTAAATTTCTCCTTGGTTCACGATGATGCCATCACGTTCGAGACTTACAGCGATCTGCTATAAAATCCTGTACAGGCGCGCCATTAGATCAGTTAGAAGTTAACAGGCCAATTTGTACCTCGAATAAATAGAAAGTACGTTTCGCAAAAGTGTTATTTGATAGACAAGTGTTGCAGCTCATTATTATTGTGTTTTTAATTGTATAAAGCGACAGTTTGTAATTAAAGTGCTGTAAAATTTAATGACTATTTCTTAAACACAATTGACATTGTTTTGCGCACTCCTGGTTACACTTTGCAGAGTATTTCAGTTAATACTAAGAAATGGCTGCACCACTGCTTAATGTAATTCTTCGTTGATGTTATAGATGAAACTGTCATATTTTTTTTATTTTTAACTGCCCACAAATAAATCATCTTTTGAAACATTATTTTAATAATAGGGTAATAGCAGCGGAGTATGTAGGTCGCTGGTAATGGTTACAAATACACTTAATCAATGGCCAACCCGATCACCGAATTTAACACCCTTTTACTATTACTTCTGGAGCACGGTAAAAAATTACGGAAATAGTTTAAACTATAGCAACAATGAAGAATTACGTGAAGCAGTGTTACAGGCATTTCATAACGGTATCAATTGTCTTTAAGAATTAATGGCCAGGCACTTTGAGCATTTATTATAACTATGCTTAGGATAATTATGCATTAAAAAACTTGAAAATATGCATGCAAATATGACCAAAATCATGAAAAATATGGACTAAAAATAAATTTTTATAAAATATATAGTAATTTTATAATATTAACACATATTTATTTATGTGTTTAAAAAAAAAACGCACACTATTCTGATGTTTCTCGTAACGGAGATAAGCAGGGTACTGCAAACATTTAAGTTTAAATTATTCGCGCCATTTAAGATTCGACTCGTGAAAGAATGCGCAGTGGTTAGATTGAAGATCCATACATCAAAGATGCCGACGCCCAGTGAAAAAACTGGCAACAAGAAATAATAGCAAATTTCAATTAAAACAAAATCCAGCGAAATGTCCATTTAATGCCCTAAAGAATTAAAAGTGCATTTATTTATAAAAACGTTCAAAATATACATTTGCATATGAAATTGCGTAATTATCCTAAGTCTAATTATAACTTTCGTTTGTTTTATTTTTGTTGTGTGAGTAAAAGCAACTTGTATTTGTATCTTTTTATTTAGATATGGGTTATAAAAATCCCATGCGGCGTCCGTTTAAAATAAGAAAGTTTCTATCAATGTCTTGAGGACCCTCTTGAATTTTATTTTGACTTAAGTTTCAGCAGTATTTTATCAAACCTAATGATATCAATAGTTTTATCAAAGTTTTTTTTTTCATATTTCCTATAATTACCAAGTTATCAGACATTAAAGAAAATAGCGATTTTCAATTTTTCTGCGATAATATCGGAATTTTCTGATTTTCTCTATGGCATCTGAATCAGCACACAAAACTGGAAAACATTGCCTATTTAACCAAATCTCTATCTTCACTAATAAGACAGTTACCCATGGTAGCCTACTCAATCTGGACTACCTGTATACAGGGTGAGTTTTTTTCGATGTTTAGGATGGGGATCTTGGAAATTAGCTGAGCTAGAGAGACGGTTAAATGGGGAAAGATTTGTAGTTTTAGGTTGTCAGTTTAATGCAGCTTTTGTTTCTTACTTAAAGTTAATGGCTGGCTATACAGGATGTCATCAAGTATATTTCGAAAAAACTGATTTTTTATAATTTCGTTAAATACTCGATAGTTCTTGGTTTTAAAGAAAAGTTGTACAGAATTATGTTCTGAATTAAATAGTTGAACTTAATTTTCCATATAATTTCCCATTTTTGAGTTAGGAGTATGACATAAACATCGTTTTTTTAATGGAAACCCTACTAGGCCATGACTGAAAAATATAGATTTTTTGTACCTTTCCAACGATGTATCACTCGATACGTTTATTTAAAAAAACGACCTAGATTCGTTTTTTTAAGTAGAAACTGCCGAACCTCCGTCGTTTTTTTAAGTAAACATATCGAATGATACATCGTTAGAAAGGTAAATTTTTTTTTTTCAATCATGGCCTACTAAGGTTTCGATTAAAAAAGACCGATGTGTAAGTTATAACTCAAAAATGGGAAATTACATGGAAAATTTAGTTTGACTATTTAATTAAGAACTTAATTCTGTACAACTTTCGTCTTGACAACTTTTCTCTAAAATCAAGAATAACCAAGCTATATGCATTTAACGAAATTATAAAAAATCAGTTTTTTCGAAATATCTAGCTAGCCTTGAACTTTAAGTAAGAAACCAAAGCTGCATTAAACTGACCACTTAAAACTAAAAATCTTTCGCCATTTAATCGTCTCTCTAGCTCTGCTAGTTTCCAAGACCCCCAAGCTAAACATCGAAAAAAACTCACCCTGTATATATAAACAACGGCATTCACAGCACTCTGCCAAATAAAAAGACATTTTTCAAGCATGAAGACTTTGTTATCTTAAACGCTACCAGCGTCAACACAAAAAGTTTCACACAGAAACTTAGCTCGAAATTCCCACTGCAAATTAGTTTCTGTGGTAACATGAACAGCAATGTTTCATATAAAATAAAATCACGGTATATAAAGTAAATGTATTTCAATTCAAACAACAAGAATTTATAAAAGCTTAGTTCGGTAGGTAACAAAGACGGACGGCATGAATCATAAAAAGATTTTTATGTTAACCACGAATGAAAATATAATTATTGTAGGTGCTTTAAAACGAATAGTTACTTTTTTTACTCGAGTAAAATACTCGTTACTCGGGGTAGCTCTGCCTGCAGCTAGTATAATTTTACGCATTTGCTTAAAGCTAGGGTTACATCTGTGTTAACGTCTAATAATGTCTAAATTTGCGCATATAAATGATACAGTGAACTGCGTAGGTATTAGTAATGACGTAATGAGTCCCGCTTAAACCCTTACCCATTCCACTTGTTTGCTTGCCTTGCAACTTGAAGTGTCCGTCCGCCCAACATATATAACGTATAACAGGACGTAAAATTTCTTTGATGAGCCTTCACGATGAAGCGAAAACAATTTTCTACAAAACGTGTTTGACTTTGTTAGAAAAAGCTCTTTCAGTGCTTTTATAGAACCAAACAATCACGGACACATCAAAACAAAAAAAGAAACAGTTTAAAGCACGCCGAGGCAGTTTCACGTTTTTGCTAAAAGCATTTTGAAATCAATGTTTTGGTGTGACAAAAATCAAAAAAAATATTTGGTTTGTCATCATGATGATTAAGCTAATTAAAACATGCTTTTTGATTTATGTATCAGAGGTAGAATATTTTCAGAGAACGTTTTTTGTCTACAATGCAGTAAAATGTTTAGTCCTAAAACGTTTTCATTTCACCGGTGTGGGGACAGCCTTAGAAAAATCGTTGCCTGATTTATTGGCTAAACCTATGGCATACGGCATTCGGTATCCTATTCGTGATTGGTTGAATTAAAATTTCAGAAAGTTTCAACGTTCAGAAATTTAAATCAACCAATCAAGAACAGGATTCCGCATGTTGTACGCCGGAATTGTGGTAAACCACCATAATTCCTAGTGTCATTCACAGGTCCGTTACAAAATTAACTCGTCAAAATGTGACTACACTATACCTTATTTTTTTATTCGCTAAAAACAAACTTTGTCATTGGTCAAACGAGCTTTGTCATTGGTCAATTCCGGCCAGCTACCAATATCAAAGTTCGTTTCTAGCGCCAAAAATTCAAAGTACTCCTCCGAATTAAAAAATAAGGTACAGGCGGCGTTTGCAGGAGAGTTTTCTAAAATGCTTAAACGGTCGCTTTTTCTAACATCTTGAATAGAACATGTCAGATTTAATGCTTGTTTAACACTGCGCTCTAGTGAGAACGCGTATATTTAATCTGACACGTAAATTAAAGAGCAGAGTAGAGAACTGGTTGTTTGTTTACTTGTTTATTGTCAGATCAAGTAAGGAAAATGCTTAAAAATTATAGCAACACACTACATCACTACAAAATTACCTCAAAGACGTTTTGTAGAGTTTTTTTGCATAATGGGTGTGGGGGCAGCCTTACACACAGGTGTAGCCCTAGCAGAAAAGCGTGTTAGCTATGGGCGAATTTATATAGAGCGTTAGTTGCATCAAAATAACGGGTGTACCCATTTACTGCCAACGGTTAATACTCGTTGCTTCAGGCAAGTAAAGAACAACAACAGAATAGTCCGATGTTTTGATACACTTAGGCTGGGCTGCATAAAATATTTCGAATCAGGATTAAATTTAATCCTAAGTTAGAATGAGACAAATTTGATGAAGAACGGTATAAATTTTGTGTGTCATCTAGAGAACGGAATCTCGTACATGAGACAGGTGGAAGGGAGCCGTAAGAGTTGGTGATCAAGATCACGTTTTGCCTTGATGTGAATGTTCAGTCTTCAATTCATGGGAATTAATTAATGGGAAGCGTAATTAACATTTGGCAAGATATAGGGCCGACTATTCGCTGAATACTTTTTCATGATTTTATTTTTTATTATATCAGCATTGTCTTATTCAGAATAACAGTTTGATTTATATTTTGTATTAGTATAGTATTCTAAACGCTCAAATAAAATAAAAGTAATTCTATATTAATACAAAATAAAATTAAACTGTTATTCTAAATAAAAGCAATACGGATATAATGAAAAATAAACTCATGAAAGAAGTATTAAGCGAATAGTCGGTCCTATATCTTGCCAAATGTTAATTACGCTTCCTAGTTCCTAATTGAGGACTGAGCATTCAAATCAAGGCAGGACGCAAAACAGCATGATCGCCAACTCCTACGGCTCCCTTCCACCTGTCGCATGTACGAGATTCCGTTCCCTAGTCATATGTAAATTGGCTTAAATCTTTTACACAACCCAGCCTAAACGTTCCATGTAAGTCCAACTTTATTGTTTCAGCTTCCTTCGAACAGTCGTTTGTTCTTATATGTATGTCAAACCGTATTCGGTACTAGGACTAAACTTACAGCATTAGTAATAAATTCATATTTTTGTTTAATTATGCATTTCATTTTTTAAAAGTTTCTTTGTTGATGTGTTATTTTGAATAAATCATTCCAAAATAGCTTGTCTGTGTTTTATATTGTTGTGCAAGTCAATTCGAAAAAAAGTAGTGAAAATACGTAATGTTACTCGCAAACAGTTATCGTTTCATTTCAAAACACTTTAAATGAACAGTGCTTTACACAATAAGATTCAGTACAATCTTATCTAACAAATATCACTTGTACGAAATACATGTTCTATTAGTCGAACTATTCACACTAGAGATCGGTCAGGTAATAAACCCGGTGCAATGAAAGTACCCATGTGTGCATTCAGCAAGGTGCATTCAAAAATTTAAATTTCCCGCGCAAACCTACACCAAAAATAACCTTTTCTTGATATTAGTTGTCTTTTATTTGCACGTCAGACCAGTTTACTTTTACCCTGGATCACTTATTCAAAAATTTGTCTGTTTTATTTGGCTACATGATCTAACCCAAAGTGATCCAAAACACTTCCCGCCTTGCTGATACTACACCTCGGAAATTCTATATCAGTTTGGATCAGTTGGTTCACTTGTAGAGGGGAGGTTATTTCAACTGTTTGTCAAATTACATTACTCGTCCAAAAAACTTTTTGTTTTTGCTTAACTCGCTGTAAAGTGATGCAAAAGTAATATCTTCATCTGATGATTAAAATGCAGCAATCGCATCTCGCTGCGTTGCAAATAAAAGACAACTATTATTTAATTGTTTGCAGGTGATGTACAGCTGGGGAAATAGAAAGCGGGACAGTAAACTTTCGTTAGTTTGAACCTTACTTCTAAATTTCGGTAACTATGGTAATTTTTCAACCTTCGCATTAAGTAAAATGATTAATCATTCCGTTTATAATTAAAAATTATATCAAACAAATAAATCATACTAGTGTAATAGTTAGTTTTTATTTTACTTACAATTATTGCCATGCGAAATAAAATGAAACAAAATAACAGTCATGCAGCCTTTCGATTGAATTATTGAATGCAAATCTCTGGACATTGATTGAATTAAGATTTCTAATATACATATTCCACATCCAAAATGTCACATACTTCTTCCAAAGGCTTCACTAATTCCAATTGATTCACTGGTCGAAAATTTTCACTTACATTTCCCTTAGAAAGACGATACATTCATAAGAACTCAATTTGACAAGTTATTTCTGACGTTCACTGATAGTAATAAATTATTTAGAAGGGTCACGACCGTCACCAAGGAAACTTCACACTATCAATAATCGGAAATTTCGTTATAAGACTTGTCCCGCTTTCTATTTCTGCAATTGTACCATGGTAATCACAAAAACCGATTACACTCAAATTAGCTGTTGATTGAAGCGTGCTTCAAAAAGAACTTTTGTCATTTTGACGTTAATGTCGGTTTAACAAACCAAATAAAAATGCCGCACTTAAAAGCAATTCAGGCCGTGGCTACAGGCCAAAGTTTGTATTTGGGAAGTTGCCTCATACAGTATCGGACGGATTCGACATTTATCGTATGGGTCCCACTAAGCATAGAATGTTGCATAGCATTTCTGAAACGTTTTCAACACAACAACTTAGCAACATTTTTAACAAAATGTTGATAGAATATTACGAATGGTATATGGAATGTTATGAAACACCAATGTAATGTTACCACATAACAGAATAATACCATTTATTGAAAATATTGAAATAATTTTACATCTTGGCATGAAACATTCCATAATATTGTTGGAACATGATATTTTTATGATAAGTAACGTTTTATTGAAATGTTATAATAAGAACCCAAATTCAACGATGTCGCAATTATTTAATGCGCATATACGCAATAATATTATGGCGTCGCAGCTTTCCCTTCACTCTTCACTGGTTCCGTCAATTTACTAAACTTATTCGACTTATTCCGATTGCTGCTGATAGTACTGATTGTCGTTGCTGTTCTTAATTTAGGGACATGAAACATCATCTATGTAATAAAAAGGTAAGCAGTTTGTGGGCTAATTTAATACTGCTATTTTACGTATTAAATTGTGTGTTTATGAATCATCGTTAACGTGCGCAATATGTTGCAGTATGAATTTGTACCTACCTCTTTCAAATGTTTAGTGTTAAAAACGCAAAGTCTATAAATAAAAAATATATCTCGACTTCTTACGTCACAAAAACTGATAGCGTTTTCTACTGACGTGCACTACATGCACTGAGTGCGCACTCAGAGTAACTCCAAGTCATACTTGAGATTGGAAGAAGATGGGAGGTACACTGAGTACGACTCAGTGCATAAGATTCTACTTTTTTTATATCTGCAAATTAGCATATTTATTGGTGAAAGTGACAATGCTAGAAGAAATTTTGAAAGTACTATTTTCATACTTAAAAGAAAATAGCTTAAATTCAGGTTCATTGCATAACCTAAATTTTGTATTCTGACAGTTCTTGCGATTACCACAGAACTTGTACTGTTCAATCTACGGTACGTACCATCGCGACCAGAAAATACTGGGATAAAGGAGTTCTATTTTTTGGTAGAAATGAAGCAAAATATTTTGGTTTAAACTCAACTTTGAACAAAAGTCAGAATGAAGTTTCTTGTTATGGTTTTCCTTTGATAATAAAAGTAGTCTTACTGATTCTTAATTCGCGATGGTACTTTTGTTTCCAAGGCTACTCGAGGTGTATTTTTTTTGTTCAAAGCACACATTTAAAAATTTATTTAAAAAAGTTTATTTATTAAATGTAAGGATGTCAATACGGGAATTCCCTTCATCCACTACGCCCTTTCAATTCTAAATTTAGAGCAAAATAGTGGAAATCAACTGAAAATTTATACAAATACAGCCAATTGTATTACTCTATAAAATTTGTGCTGGATTTATCTTACTTTTAAGCCAAAGCTAAGCAAAAAGACAAACATTTGCTTTCACTTCAAATTTGTAAAGTGACATTGTCTTAGGAAAAGGGAAAAAACCTATGCAGTTAGGCTGCACTATCGCTTTTCGATAAATCCTCGAAAGTGATGCTTTGCTACATTTTAATGATAGAATACAGAATGCATTACACGCAGAAAATATAGAGGTAAAATGCTTTATTTATTTTACGTATTTGTAAAACAGATAAATTTCAGATTATCAGTCACATCGTCTAAAATGTTTTTATAATAATAAGGAAAAATTGAAATGTTGAAAAATTGATGAAGGGTAAGTAATACGACTTTTTTAATAGTTTTGACATTATAATGTACTTATATATCATTTTCTTAATTTATATTTACAGAATTTTGGCATCTCACCGAGAACAAAATTTTTAGCATGGTAAAATGATGAAGCCATACAAGTTTTTGAAGCAAATAGACACAGCTGATACGCATCTTTACGTTGTATTGTCTCCCGCCTGCAAGTACACGTATTTCGCCCGCTTAGATTAATAAGCGGATTAGATTTTATAATTATTATGATCTTCACGGTTTATATTTTTATATTTGTTGTTTGAACATATTATTTTGATTGTAAATACATATATGGATGTCCACCCAAGTTTCATTAATTGTATTAATAAACACTTTGCATAGTATTAGATTAGATTCCTTCTGTGTCACAATTAGAAAATATAATCTGTGTAGATACTTTAATACAGGATAAACTTTATCTTTGCATTTGGTCATTGGGACTTTCTTACAAGAGCATGGGTTTCGAATTTATTAAATCTATCCCTGTCTCAAAAAAAGAAAGATCTCAGGATAAGGACAATTTCAATATTATACTTCCTTACATTCCTTTGCAACTACTTATGAATATAGTTTCGATTACAGTGGGATCCCTTAGACAGCTGTTTCGACCCAGTTTGGGGGCTCCTCAGCAAAGGGGTAGCGCTGTAATGAAACATTTTAAAGTTTACAAGTGTTAAAGTAGCTTTATCGAAGTGGACGTTAGGATCTGTTACATTCTTTCATACTGCTAAACTAAAAATTTGCACCAATCAGTACGGAATGAACTGACATACAAAAACTATGTTAGGTAGTGATTGCTGCGGATTTTTAGTTTGCAAAATGATGCGATGCTAATGTGCGATTTGCTTTAAAGATATCCACTGTGTTTCACTTCTCAGCTACAAATCCCTGACTTTTTAAATTTATTAACGGATCGATTCTAAATTTTTGCAAATTGCAAAAAGTGAACATATTTCATCTTGTTTAATCACGAAAAGTTACAAAAAAAAATTGTTTAAAATCAGAAAATAATCCGAATTCTCAAATTTGGGAGAAAAATTTTAATTTTTAATTATTCAAAGACAAGCTGAAATAATACATTTACAGCGAATATTTTCTTTTGTAACTGTCCGATGGAGAGCAAAATGACAGACCTTTTGAAAAATGGACACCACATGATAAAGGCTTAGTATAACAAATAGGTAATGATATTTTTGGTTCTGTGTATTTCAGCTAGCTAAATTTTGCTGTTAATCAAATAATTAAAAATCAAAAATGTTCCCTGAAATTTGGGAATTGGGGTTATTTCCTAATTTTAAACAACTTTTCTTAATAACCTTTGATGATTAGACAAGGCGTAAATTTAAAATCGATGCGTTAATAAAATAAAAAAAGGACAGGGGTGTGCAGTTGAGAAGTGAAACACAATGTGTTGTACTGCAACAGTAGTGCAATGTTTCTAAAGGAACGTCACTTCCTAAAGGAACGTTCACGAAACAAGTATGGGAAACATAAAGATAATATTACATGTAAACATTAATAAAACATTGCAATTTATATTTATGCAGCGTTAATAAAGAGACGTCGGATCAACATTTTTTTTGTAACGTTATTCTGCAACATCGCTTACTAGGAAATAGAACTATTGGCGTAACGTTACTTTCTACATTAAAAACGTTTAACCGTAAACATTACATCTAACAAAATAACGTTCACACAATGTTTATATAACATCTTTGTGCTTAGTGGGGTCTCAGGTCTGCGTCACTCGTCTGAGCTGAAGCTCCATTTAAAATCATTATAATAGTTGCGTTGTCCTGGTAACGGCACCGACTGTGCATGCGCCGTGGATCGTGACCAATTAAAATCGCCGCAGTATGGTCTGACGTCACCATATACTAACTTTGGCCACAGGCGAGGTAATTTCTCGCCTTGAATCTTTATGAAAGTACAACGGGTTTAGTATATTTGTCTCTTTCTATGTCGACAGTAAATTGACGTGCAGTAAAATGAATAAGCACGATAATAGACTAGGAAAGTAAACGTCACAGTAGGCGGAACTGAGTCGTTTACTAGCTTTGTCTAATAAATCAGACGTGTGTTGTAAATTACTGTCGCTGTAACGCCGGAGTTGACCTGAACGTAACCTAACATTTAAGAATGTTAAGACAACGAGATTAAACAAAATATTACGGTTTTATAAGTTGGTATCTTGTACATTGTATTGGAAAATTCTTGACAAACTCATTGCACGCTTTCCCACAGACATTTTCTTAGATTTTGTTTTGTTAGGTAATGTTTATTAATGGTTTGTTGACCTGCAGTTGAACTAAGCTCAGACAAGCATTTTATATCTTTTTTTTTTAATAACAAATAAATTAACTAATTAAGTACAATAAGCACATTTAGAATAATTTTATTGAAGCTTTTCATCCTAAGTTTCAGTAATAAACAAAAGTTTACACAACAGTTCTCTGTGGAGCGAATATTTTCAGTTTGTTTGGCGTAACCCATGCATTTTTACAGTCCAATAGACTCCGTTTCAAATTTCGCGCCAACTTTAGGACCGCCCACTTTCCTAGTCTATAGGCGACTGATTGTGTCGCCTCGGGTTACTCGAAACTATTCGTTCAAGAAACTTCTCTGACTGGACGTTATTTTGAATTTCGTATTTATAAGTACGTATAGTAGTTTGGTCATTCCGTGGTCACTCCATAATAAATTTGAATTAATTTGAACGTTGTAGGTATTATTATTATATTATCGCCATGGATGTTCCGCATATTATAGGTAAGTAATTAGAAATGTCATTCTCACGACGAAGTGAACACGATCGAGTAGAAATATCTTACATCGTAAATAGTTGTGTGGCAGCAATTTTAAAAATGCACAAAACGTTTGAGTATGTCATGTTAACGTTGATTTAAAAAATTTGTCGACTACACGTGAGTTCTTTTATTCAATGTTGAAACAACAATCCAGCAAGTCATTGTTTTTTTCATCTATCGAACTGTTTGATGTCAAGGTTTTGCGTTCTTTAATTCAACGCGAATCCATCAAATGATCCATCAATCCACCGAAAAAGTTCTCGCTGAATCGTTCATCTAATTTTAAATTGTAGTGGCGGAAAATTTATGACCTAAAAATTTTTGCTGATCATTGCTGCAGATCATTTTTACAGATGTTGCAAACATGTTACTAAAATAGTTGCAATATAAATAACAAATACATTGAGTTTGAGGAATCGGGCGAGGAAATTATTAATCTCTTAGAGACAGATATGATTACAATAATTATGAAATAAATATAAATATTGTTAACTAAAAATAAAATGGAACGGAAATTTACTCTGCTGTTAAAAACATAATCCTCAAAGAACTACAATTTATCAAGCATTAGTGAAACGGTGAAACTGAGAAATTCATCAAATCGTTCTGGAATACCATCAATCTAGCGCATAGATAAAAGATATATTAGATGTCAAAGCCAACGTTGTATATGTGGAGCAACAAAATGCGCGCCTCACGCGACCTGGGGGGAATTAAAATAAAAAAAGGCGCGTAATTTAAAAATATTTCTGCGTTAACAGTTTAAGTATTGTTCAGGAAATTAAATAATCTAATACATTGAGCTGCATTCTTGCCCAAGATACTAGTTTAGGGCTATTCCAGAAGAATAAACGAACAATTTGTGATTTTCTTTCTATAAATTACGACCACATTTGCTCGGATCGTTTTTCGCTCCGACGCTTAATAAGACCGCGCGGCCGTGATAGCCGAAAAAGTGCACTTTTCGCTTATCGTCCTCTCTTACCTTATTTTTATCACAAATTGTCCTGTTCGTTCGCCTGGGATGGCCGCAAACCAAATTTAAACGTTTAATTAAAGAAGAAATCGAATTAATACTTTGGCTTCTGACAACCGATTCCAAACTTTTCAAAATCAATAAAAGGTAACCATGGTAACTTAAAAATATGCTAAGGATTACAAATTACTGTAAATACACATAAATTGTCGTTTTTGGTCTGCAGTGGGAATGTCGAGCTACGTTTCTGCTGAAGAAGCCCCAAGCAGGGCTGAAACAGCTGTCCAGAGGCTGCTCGAGGTTCACACTGCAATCAAAAACGATTTGCACAAAATTTTTCTAAAATCTTTCATTATGCTTTGACAGCAAGCATGGACGCCTTGCATGGAGGACTCATTAGGAGCAAATCCCGCATCAATTTGTCTATCCTACTGCAATGTTAGGTCAAAAAGCGATAGTAAGATGTCGCTATTTTATATGTAAATACAATTTTTAGAAAAATTTTGTGCAAATCGTTTTTGATTGCCGTGAAAACCTCGAGCAGCCTCTGTACAGCTGTACAGCAACCACTCCCGCCGACCTGACATTGCTGTAGGATAGACAAATTGAAGCGGGATTTGCTCCTAATAAGTCCCCTCGCGAATTAAAATTGCGTTTAAAACTGAAGACATAAACCCCCGTGATCTAGCGTTAAAACAACATTCAATCTAATGATTGACAATCCAACATTTTGTGGAATAAAAGAACGCACATTACGGCTAGCATAAAACATGAATTTCTAAGAAGCATATAAATAACTGTTTGCATTTAAAACATATTGAGAAGATTAATTTATTAATTATAAACGCGCATGCGTATTATTCAACATTGCATTCAAATTTTAAATGTTATCTTTCTTTGACGAGTAGGTAAATTATTTACATGGTAATAAACTATGATGGGGCCCGAAGTAACGAGACTGTAACTTGTAATTTTTCCCTATATTAGCACTCTGACCTTTAATATTTTAAGCTTAAGCCTCGGTTTCCTAGGATAACGGTGCCGTATGTTGGCCGTGAATGACGTCAAATAAAACGTACTAAGGGCCGTTTTCGTAAATCAGGCTTTAAATTTAAAGTTACTTTAACCTAAAAAAATACATTTGTTTCCCTATTCTTAAAGTGACTTTAAATTAAAGCTTCCTTAAAGTCTGATTATGAAAACGGCCATAAGGTCATTAAGTACATTTGAAGTGCTCTCTTTTGCTTAAAAGTTTGAATCTAGTTTCGTATTGTTTAAAACTGGATTCCGTAGTTGTTGCAACAAAACACCTCAGATTTGAAATATTTATTGACAGTTCGCCTGCAGATAACTGTGATTTAATACAAACGAAACATAAAAATAGTTTGATTCGAAGAGGAAAGGGGATTACCGATCCGGACTGAAATTTCAAAGAGAGTGGGGATTAATCCGTTTGCAAGAGAACGTCCGTCTTAGAATCGAAACGCGTTTAGACCACGTTTTTGCGAGCGAAAGGAAGCACCTTTGGTTTCTTACAAAAAGGCAAACGTCGCCGTCATCTAAAAATACGTAAAAGGTTTTTAAAAATTTGAAATCCTCTTTGGTTGCTCCTCGCTTTCTAAATATGTGAGTAATGTCAAATCCAGATAGATCTTTACAAAATATATAAAATAAATAATGTACGTCGCTATTACGACGCCGTTATCCTAGGAAACCAGGCTTTACTCCCTACAGAATAAAAGGTAACGTTAAACTAAAATAGTAAAGGAAACTGTGGTTTAAAAAATAACTGAAAATTAATCTCCGCCTACAATAATTTTTATATCCGTAGATACGTATTTCGGCAGCTAAGCTGCCATCTTCAGTAGGCTACTAACACTTAAAAGCTCTTAAAAAGATTTTTTTTACATTTTTATGATTTTATTAGGATGATTAGGTTGTTTTTAGATTTTTTTAAGTTCTTTTAAGTTAGTAGTGTACTGAAGATGACAGCTTAGCTGCCGAAATACGTATCTACGAATATAAAATTATTGTGGGCGGAGATTAATTTTCAATTAAAAGGTAACGTTTCATATAACTATTCATTTTCACGCGACAGTTATCATTTTACGTCACATTTGTGATGTGATGTGTGAAAAAAAAGAACTTAACCTTTCCCGCTACAAATAATGTTTTTACCATTTTGAGCATAGAATTTTAGTGATAATAGGGGCTATTCTGTATCAAGTACGTTAAATTTAACGGACTGTTGCTATGGTAACAACCAATCAAAAAGTTTTATGATTGGTGGATTATTAAATACAGTGACCGGCAGAAAGTTGGCTACATATGGGAAAATTTTTTATTATTGATTTCTCAGAAAAATTTCTTTTTTATGAAGGCTCCTGCATCTTCCCAAACTCAAGACGCATGTGTCAAAGTTTGAATACCTCCTGTCATATACCGGGGAAATCAAAATATCTGAAATCGATATAAGACTAAACTACCTTCATTTTTCACGCTACGCGGAAATTTTATTTAGAAAAGTTATTCAGAATTATTTTTAAATCTCAAATATGAAATCATGGGTACCTATGATGGAAAAAAAAATAATTTGGTTACAAAAAATTGTATTTTTAAGGTATCAATGTTATTAATCATAATTTCTAGTTGACAGTTGAGCAAAAGACAAATTTTAGAATATGTTCATGTCACACTTGAAGAAAGGTCCAGCTATACACATTCAAAGTTCTGCGACACGCACGTTGGTACGAAAAAAATTGAAAAATACGTGAAATTCTTTTCTTCATCGTAGACAGCCATAATTTCATATTTGAGATCTCATAATAATTCTGAATAACTTTTTCAAATAAAATATCCGCGCAGCGTGGAAAATAAAGGTACTTTACTCTTATATTGATTTCAAATATTTTGATATCTTAAATTTGGAAATTCTAACTTGAGTACTCAGGAAATCTCACGAGAAACTGATTTGTATGTCACTTTCAAATTTTAACTTGAGTAATCGGGAAATCTCAAAAGAAACTGACTTGTATATTAGTTTCTCCCGAGTACTCAAGTTAGAATTTTCATGAATTATCAAGAGCACTTCTAATTCACGCGAACTGGGAGGATAAATTTGAAATTAAAGCCGCAGTCCTACTGATTGATCGCAGATAATCATGCGCAGCGAATAAAATATTAAACCAATGAAATTCGCACTTTTTGACACAGTATATCCGTAACTGGTGAGACGTTGGTTGGTACCAAACTACTAGAAACTTTCAGTTATTTACTAAATATTATATATCTAAAATTACTATTTTCTCAATAAACTGCCGAATATCAGAACCGGACCCTACAAACTGTATATCATTGAAAAGCTTGTCAAAAACGCTATGGTATGGTGTGAAAATATACAAGGTCTTCTATTGGAAAAAATGGAGTTTTTATTATTTATAATTATTCATATTCAAAAAATCGTAGCTAGCCTTGGAACATCCCTCCACGACTTGACTTGATCTCGAATGATTGACTACGGCCTTGGCATTGACTGAAAGAAAAATCGGTTGCGTTATCTTTAGTGGTTTAGAAGTTACGAATTTTTGAATGGAACCTTACATCCAGGAATTTTCAAGAAAAAATTGACAAATAAATTTAACACAGAATTTAGTGTAGAATCCAAAAATGAAGTCAAAATGGGGTATTTCAATTTAAGAAAACGTAACTTTAATATTTTTATAATACTTGGACATCCTGTATACAAACGAAAATAATTTTAAAATGTGCAATGGAAGTAAGAAAGTTATGGAACTTTTACGGAGCTCTGGGACACCTGTATGTATCATAAGCAGGGGTAAGAAATCGGCCCACTTGCTCTGCGAACAGTACAAAAATTTAGTATTCGGACTGTATTAGTCACCGCCCAGAGTAACTTCTGCGAAGTACGAACGCTCGCACTGTAACCCTTGCTCTACCACTCAATAGCAATTTAAATGCATCGGAGTCGCGGAAAGAGCAGGACCGTAGCTAGGGGGGCGTCAAGGGAGGCTGAGCCTGCCCTGGGAAGCTTTAAGCCTGCCCTACGATGACCCAACCTGACATGAAAATACTTTAAAAATACGTAAAAGCATTGGAATAAAAATTTATAGAGTCTACCCCATACTACAATAAGCTTCCCCTGAATATTTAGTCTGGCTACGGTCCTGGGAAGGAGTAAGTAGTACATTCGGTGTAAAAGCTATCCAACACTCAGTAGGTCGATCATAAGCCATTATTAAATGTGTTTTTATTGTTACAGGGTGATCATGGTAATAAGTATATATAGGATATATATATATATATATATATAAATAGAACCGGGCAATATAAGATATTAGACCGTAGCGTGTAAACAAACGCGAGGACTGCGGAGACAATTAACGCCACTACAGCAATGGTGTTACTCAGTATAACAAAAAATAGAGCAATATTGCCGCAACAAAAAATTACAGTTGTGTAATCAATTCTTCTTGTTTAAATGTGTAAAGATTTTCAGAGTAATTAGTTGACCAGTTGTACTTCGACCGGCGAACTTTATTACGACATTGCGTCATCTAGTAAGAACGCCGTAAATTATTTTCACCGTCCCATTACACAATGTGCCTGTTCGATACATTGTTACGGCGCTACTGAAACGATGGCGTGTACTTACTGAAATCCTATGCTTAGTAATAAGTAATAGGAAGAATATCAGAAATATGAACATAACAGAAGACAATTTTCTTAAATAGCCTGCCCTTTATTTTTCGATCCCGAATTATTCCTTTAATAAATTACTTTCATTTTTGTGATGCATATCTTATACCCATCTTTAATGTTTTTTGAGAACCTTATATCCATTTAAGTTATTTCTTTTAAAACGAATACGGAGGCTGTGGAAAACAGGCAAATTAATTAATAATGTCAACTGGTTCGTTTGATTTCCATGGCTACCTTAGACAATTACTTGTTTTAAAAGAAATAATTCAAATAGGTACAGGCCTCTAAAAATTATTACGGATAGGTAAGTACATGCATCACAAAAACGAAAATTCTTTATTAAACGAACAATTTAGGATATAAAATTATACTACATAATTTTTGGAATTAAAAGAAAAATATTTTTCTTAATTAGAAAAAATATGCTGGGTGTTTCATTTAAAGTAACGAAATCGATACTCATTTGTTTCGTTTCCGATCGTCACGTGTTTTCTCTTTTTGTAAATTCTAGTAGTGCAGGCATATTCTTAAAACGTTTGTATTTAGCATTTTTTATGTCTAATAATAAAGTGTGTAGGTACTGTTTAAAACATAACAGAAAACCCAGTACACTAATAAAAAAAACGATCAAATTACTGCCATGACTTATCCCCATTTTTTATCGTCATTTAGTGGTACACTGAGGGCCAGAATTACACCACCAGATCCTCAATTTTTTATGTAGATATGTAGCAAATATTTTCATCGAGAAATTCGAAATATACAGCTATTCAATGGTTTATTCATAATCAGCGATCAAAAAAAATATTTTTAGTATATATAACTCCGATCTAACTAATTATAAATATTGTGTAGTATAATCCCTAGGAGTAAATATTATCTAACGTTTTTATGTACGTTTGTAAAGAAACAAAAATTTTAATTTCTCAAAAAAAAATGCAAATAGCAGTAGATTGTGATTTAGGGCTATAGTTGCTGTTTGTAGGAAGATATCTATCAAAATGTACAATAAAAATTGGTGCATTCCATCAGCGACGGTTCTACGTAACATATTTGGGTAGGCGACCGTTGTGCGTCGTGTATTATTTGTTCCCTGTTCATGTGTGTTAGACAGAGCAAGCACTCTGGGAGTATGTCTGCCGCCTACCCAAATATGATATGCACGAGCCGCCGCTGCATTCCATTTAAAAAAGTATAAATTTGATAGATAACTTATTTATTGAACATATGTGAAAATAACTTGCTAATATAAAACTTAATACAGGCGATAACGTTTGTAAAAGACATTTTCTTTTGTAATTAATAGTTAACATGCTATTGAAGAAATCAATATCAATAACTCATCATGTATAATAGTTTAGTTCACTAGCTCTGACTATAATCTGTAGAATCCAAACGAGAAACATATGTAAATTCTTTTTGTTAATACCTAGTTCAAAACAATTTGCAACAGATTTTTTTGCTCTTGTCTGATTATTCCACAAATCAGCCGTGTGTGTTCTACTAACAGTTGCTCTAGCGGTAACGTTGGCTGAGTTAGGTGAACGGTCAAATTGCATGAAATCGTCAAGTCAATGGTCCGACTAAACCCTCTGACCAATCAGCAATTGAGAAAAGTGATCACGTGGTTTGGTCTGACCACTTCGACCGTTCACTTACCAAAGCCTTTGTTTAATCCATTAGAAGAAAGGACAATGTAACTGACACAAGTCAGCAGCTCTCTCAAATCAGGTGCACCAGTCACTGCTGCCACAAATATTAATTATTAATAGCTACTTTTAATTACACATACTGGAAGGCTTGGGTATGTTCAATTTTCACAAATTTTCATTATCCGAAAAGCCTGGGGGGTTGTACCAGCACACCCGTACACACAAAATAGAAATAGTCATTAAAATCAAAAAAATTAAGAAATCAAAACACTTTAATTTATTAATGAAATTAATAGGTACAATAGAAAACTTTTGTTGAAGTATAAAACACAAAATCACACCAATATTTAAAAAAATTCTGCTTTAATGTCTTTGTCTGGTGTGTGAATAAGAAGTATGAAGATTACTTCCACGATAATTTTCAAAATAATCACGGTGATTTCTGCCACGATAACTCTGTTGGTATGGTTTATCAATGCGTCGACCATCTTTATGAATACCATAATTTCTGTCTCGGCGATTAGGTGTTTGATGATTTTCAAAGGAGTTCGATATTTTGGGATAAGTTTTCATCATCGAACCCAAGAACATTAGTTTATTTATTTCGTTTATACTTGGAGTTTCATGTTGAATCTGCACTGTCTGATGCGTTACATGTGGTTGTTGTGCACTGGTTCTAGGCTTAAGATTCAATTTTCTAGCAAACAAAGCAATACCGTTGAGCAATTGCGTTGCATAGGGAACGCTAACCATGTGTTTAAAAGTGATGAAAGCATAACTGTTTTGCCTGCCCTCACGATCTAATGGAATTTTTACTTTTTGTACAGGCCCCGCTTGTAAAAATAACTCGTAAAGAAGCTCTTCGGTTACCTTATCGGATAAATTACCACACCAAATCGTTCTTTGCTCTTCTGTATTATCCATTTCTAAAATTGTACACTTTAGTAAAGCATTAAACAGATTCACACGTCAAACGTTATCTTCTATACGTCACTCTTCCTTCTCTCAATTCAGTTCAGTCTGCGGTTCAGTGTTGCCAGAGGATCAAAATTTAAGTCACCATACTGGCTGACAAGTGGTGACAAGAAGTAACCTGTTACAAACTGAAAATCTCAAGTTTATTTCTTTATACTAATTTGTAGAGATGGGCCAGGGAATGAACCGGGTGGATTGAAAGCACCCACATGGGTGCATTCACCAGGGTGCATACGTGAATGTACGGAGTGCATTCAAAAATTTAAATTTCCCGCGCAAATCGAACGAGAAATAATCTTTTCTTGCTGTTAGTTAATTGTTTGCAGGTTTAATGTTTCATAGTGTATGGTGAACGGCTGAACAGTAAACTTTTAAGTTTAACCAGAAGCTTTCTAGCTTAAAATCTGAACAAAATGAGTAAGTTTTTGAAAGTAACGTTACAAAATAATTGTCTAGCGATAGTCCGTACAAAATATATTATATTTGGTGTCATTTTGAAGCATTTTTTATGTCTTATGATGTTCTTATGTAAATTTAGGGCAAAGCATCCAATGCACCGGATGCATTATGGGTGCATTCCGTGATTCCACCGGTGCAAACAAATGCACCGGGTGGAAACACATCTCTACTAATTTGTCGTTCATTTAAATTTTTGACGTTGTTATATTAGGTATATTCGTTTTTGAAATGCTGGGTTTGCCACAATAGCGTCATCGTCAAGTAGTTGATGCCCATCGAAGTCAAGTTATGGTTGTATCAGAAATTGTTCTAAAACGAATAGTTTGTGACAGGCAAGTTGGTACACAGAGAAAAGAAAATGATAAATCAACATAATTTTCGTTTGGATACGTTCAATGCATTCATTTATTTAAAAGAAAAACCGTTATGTATTTTATTCAAGTAAAAAATGTTTGAATCAACAAGAAATTGCTTGATTTAATGTAAAGTGTGCGTCATTCAAATAAATAAATGCATCGACTGTATTCAAACAAAGATTTTTCTGTGTGATGAACACCGACCTTACTGAAGAATAATTAAATTAAGGTTAAGTAAACAATACTTTGGTGTTGACGCAACTAAACCCTACTCTAGAGTAGGTGCACATTGCGTCAACACCAGCGTTGCCGCAGTGGCAATTAAAACGAATACGCCAATGTCAAATACAGTATGCCGAAAATCTAAAACGAATACACATTTCGTTGACGCAGGTGACTTGCGGCAACCCTAAGTTTGCAGTGACGTCACGAACGTGAATGCCTAGTACGTTTATAGTAGTTCTGAAGCGACATAATTATTTGAATTTTATACATATTTATTTTTTTATTAATTATCTATGCAAATACACTTAATTAATGTTATAATGAGGTGAAATATAAACTTTGAGTAAATGTATGCATGTTCCAAATTAGTCTAGGTAATTTATGTTGGGTAAATCTTTGTGCAATCATAAAGTTCTGGTTATATCAAATTATTAAATGTAAATAACCTGAAGTTTTATTGTTTTACATTTTCTTTTAACTCTATTAAGTCTAAAAACTGCAGTCGTAGAAAAAAATTTCAAGAATTTAAATTTATTTTT
Organism: Prosopocoilus inquinatus; assembly: GCA_036172665.1. Classification (NCBI taxonomy): domain Eukaryota; kingdom Metazoa; phylum Arthropoda; class Insecta; order Coleoptera; family Lucanidae; genus Prosopocoilus; species Prosopocoilus inquinatus. Next base: position 35,105,364 of record CM069871.1, read on the forward strand.
TTTTCATAGTGAATAAAATTTTGAAACAGTTTGGAGTTCATTGGCTTTTTATGATATATTTATTGTCATCAAAAAGTACACGATATGTTCAAATATAAAAGAACAAGGCTTTTATTTGTAAACAAAAGAAAATATACAAAAATTAGTAGCTATTATAATATAATATGGAATCTGAAGTGCTTCGATATAATACATTTAAGAAAAGATTTACAGATACAAAGAAAGTAAACGTTGCATATTTAATCACCCTCACTCTCTTCGCTACTAGTGCTGGAATCATTATTTACCGATATAATTAACGGATGAACGTCTTCGGTGTCAAATACTACTTCTCTGTCCCACATTTCTGGAGTCACATGGTTCAATGCCTACTTCCACATATCCACAGCTTTTACCTGACCATATCCATCTCGTCCAACATGTCTGTTGTAATAAGTTTTACAAATACCCCAAATGTTTTCTATGGGGTTAAATATGCAGTGATATGGTGGCAATCTTAGTACACGATGTCCATATTCTAAAGCTAATTTGTCAACTTTGTATGTTTTCGCAGGCTTATTGCTAAAACAAGACCATCACTAATGTTACTGAATAATTTGTAATAATTGCCAATTACCGTGACACTAATTCCAACAGTTCCAGTTTTAGCAAACAATCGTTTACTTGAACGTTGTGCTGCTGAAGCCATTCCTTTATTCTTGCCTTTGACCAAGAACTATTAGGACTTTTGTCACATAAACTGCTGTGATAACTGGCATTGTCCATAATTATCAAAGAAGGTTCTTCTAAATTTTTTAGTAACCGGTTTTCAAACCATTTTAAGAAGTTATTTTCATTCATTTCTCCATGATAATCAGGGTTCTTTGAATTTGATGAAAATACTAATGAAGCTCCTTCAATAAAACCGTTAATGTTGCCTGCATGTAGTACAATAAATCTGAAAACAATAAATGATTCATGCAAATACAGGAAATTTAATATCGATTAACTAACCTTTTGCCATCACATTTCATTCTTTTTACACTCTTATGGCTGTCATCTTGCCAAGACCGTGTCACTGTACCATTCTCAAAAATCCATGTTTCATCTACATATACTGGTTGCCAGGATTTTCCAGAGTTTAAATTCTGTACATACGATTTTAAAAAATCGATTCTTGCTGAAGCAACATGTTGAAGCTCCATTAAGGCTCGGCGAGAATCATCTTTCTTGTATTCAAATCCAATCTTTTTCAAGATTCTACCTAATGAATCTACTGATCCATTAAAAATTTGCCGTTCCTTCAGATACAACAAAAGTGAATGACGTGTAACGTGTTGCTCTGCAAATAAATATAACGAAACATTTTTATACTTGCACTGAACACAAAAGCTTACTTGATCTATACATATCATAAATTCCATCTCGTATTGCCCCCTGTTCTGCTTCACTAATGTCGCAAATAGGTTTTGTACGTGAACGTTTTTTAGGAGGGCTTTGTAAAGGTATATTCTCTTTCACGGCTTTCGATATGGAATGTACTGTTCGTAGACTGAGATTCAATGCATCAGCAACTCTCTGTCAATAAGATTAGCATTAATAATACGCAATAAAATAACAGATGTACACAAACCTCACAAACACTACCTACGGTCAATAAAGGTCCACCGTTAACCTTTTCTCTCTCAAAATATTTAATCAAAGAGGCAACCAATTCCTTGGATTGGCTATGCAGTGGTTTTGGCATTTTAGTCCTAAGAAGAACTGACACGAAACAATAAGAAAACGAATATAATTTAAGAAACTTGTGCGCTCAAATAGTTGCTCAAATACCATAACCACAATTGTCAAAATCACGAAGTCGCACGAACGGCCGATATGTAAACGTATAATCAGGATTCCAACCCTCAAACATAATATTACATTCGTTTTTATTTATTTATTTCATTGTTACTTCAATAAGAATAAATTGCTGCAGTAAATGTCAAACTTATTTACCAACGCTATACAAATGCATTAAATTCTGTATGTTAAATGCTCAAATAATTTATTGTATTTTGCTTTCATTGAATTGGTACGAAATACGTCACTAACTACGTAACTGCAAACTTAGCTGCGTTTCTCTATACCTATTGATGCTTCAATAATATTTGTAGAGATGGGATTCCACCCGGTGCAATTGTTTGCACCGGTGGAATCACGGAATGTTACACAATGCACCCGGTACATTGGATGCATTGCCAGGTTGCCTACATTTACATAAGACGTAAGAAATGCTTCAAAATGACACCAAATATAATATATTTTGTACGGACTATCGCTAGACAATTGTTTTGTAACGGTAATTTCGAAGGCTTACTCATTTTGTTTAGATTTTAAGCTACAAAGCTTCCGGTTATACTTAAAAGTTTACTATTCAGTTATTCACCATACACTATGAAACGTTAAACCTGTAAACCTCCTGCAAACAATTAATAACATCAAGAAAAGATTATTTCTCGATCGATTTGTGCGGGAAATTTAAATTTTTGAATGCACCCTGGTGAATGCACCCATATGGGTGCTTTCAATGCACCGGGTTCAGTCCCTGGCCCATCTCTGATTATTTGATTAAATTTTAGGTACAAAATGATAAAAAAACAAAAATTTCAAATACTTTTCCGTCTTTTCCTAATTAGCTTTAGGCGAATGTATGGTCGAAAAATCGATAGCAGACAATTACGGTTTCCTGTAATTTTTCTTTCTCAAAATGGTATTATTTAAATGAAGTAAATTTCAGAGATTTTATAAAAGTTGTGAGCTTGTCAAATCTAAAAGCTTAGAATTTTTTCAAGTGTCACCTGTGAAATCGTGTTTAAAAATTACAGGAAACTATAGTTTAGAAAAATTACAGGAAACTCTAATCGCCTACTAGGAGTACTTTTTCGCTTTCGATTGTAAAATGTCGTCTGTCGTTTAAATTTTCTAATTCTGACACAACTACAAATATATGAATTTGAACAAGAGTTTACAGTTTACGAAGAAAAAGTGCCTTCTTGCAAATATTTTTAAATTGGCGGGAAAAAAGTAACGATTGACAGTGTTGACGGTTGCTCGATATTAAATATCGCAAAAAGATGAATCTCAACGTTTATCATTGAAACTTATAGCGTTTTCCAGTGGCTGCACCAGTGCGCACTGAGTGTATCTCCATCTCGGTTCAGCTCTATGTAATAAAACGAGATAGTGAAACACTTAATGCACACTGGTGCAGCCAGAGAAAAACGCTATTAAAATCATTTTAATGTTATAAATTTCTTCTTATTTATATTTTAAGAAAAGGCACCAGATAATCCCGAGTTTTTAAAAATTATCACCAGGTATAATTTGTTCACAAATTAAAAGACCACTAGCAGCGTTGCCTTGTGAAAACTATAACCGGCAACAGTGTCCTAGTTAAAAATTTGGCAACAAAATTGGCAAGTGTTTGAAATAAACGATAAGGTTATACCTTCGGAACAAATCCCTGATTCTAAGTTTAATAATTATAATAGATTCATGGTTTTTACCTTATCGTTCAAAAGCAATTTTATATCAGACAAACTGTAAATCATTGAAACGGCTTATTAAAATGAATTTATTACAGTTATTGTAAATAAACTAATAGTAAAATTGATTTGACAAATTTGATATGAAATTTCAAATACCTTGCCAACTTAGTATGTTGTTAATGTTCTATAGGGGACTTATGGTTTATACCAACATAATGAAACACCATTTTTTTAATTTGTGAACAACGTATAATTAACGAATAACAAAAATTTTCAAATCTGGTGATAGATCACCATCTCTGGCAACACTGATTCAGTTGGCCGTGGTTCAACATCTGGGGAAGTTCTCGTATTTGTTGAGGAAATTCCAATGTGAAATATTGGCTATTCTGATTCGAAGTCTAATGAGTTGGCAGTATTGCTCGTATTCTAATGTGTTCTAACCTCAGAGTTTGTGTGCATGAATTTCCCGCTGAAACTTTGTCCTTCGTTATTTGATACTTCCACATAATTTTAAGTTGTTTTCAAGTATTGTAATACATAGGAAAATATGAATCAACAGATTGTAGATCATCGATTACAAGATTTACAAAGAGAGTACTTAGTTTTTTTGGATGATGAGGTAATTTTATTTTACTTAATTTATCGCTTCACATCATGTTTTGTTTTTCTAGGAAGATCAAGGCAAATATGCCCAACTTGTTAAAGATATGATTGCAGACAAAAGTGTCCGCTTAACTGTAAATATAAATGATTTGCGTAATAAAAATCCTACACGCGCATACAATTTATTAAACAATGCATTCGAAGAACAGTCGGCATTCCAAAAGGCCCTAAAAGAGTACATTTACACAGTAGCTCCGGATTATGGGAAAGTACACGATGAGTTTTTCATTGCATTCGAGGGCAGTTTTGGAAATAAACACGTCACACCCAGGAATTTACATTCCAGGTATCTGGGCACCTTGATATGTGTTGAAGGAATAGTTACAAAATGTAAGCACACCTTTTAATATTTCATATTCATTTTTTCTAATTACTTATTAATTTTATTTTTGGTTCTATTTGAATTCTATTTTTTTTCTCTTTCTTTTGATTAATTTGCTGCAGGTTCTTTGGTGCATCCTAAAATAGTTCGCAGTATTCATTACTGCCCAACAACTGCAAAAGTCATGGAAATAAAATATACAGATTTAACATCATTAGAAGCATTTCCTTCAAGTGCAGCCTATCCCACAAAGGTAAAACAGTACATATTTTTTAGCTAAAACAGTTGAAAATTTATCAAACATATTCAATATTTAAATCAATAACTATCACTTTATGAAATTTACATGAAAACTTATGCACCATTTACCACCATGCCATTTACAAAATGATTTGTGTCACAAAAAAGAAAATCAGTCTACTTTTATGTGATTCACATTAGTCTAATAACTAAGAGCTAACAACAGATTTTCTTATGGTATTTCAATAAGCCAGAAAATTAATTAAAAGGTTACCATAGGGGCTTTGAACACAGAACCGCGCGTCTTATACAATAATATATGGCCAGAACGAGAAGCCGTTTAGCCTGGAAGGTTCAAAAAAATATGTTTAATGTAGGTATATCAAGAAGACTGATTTTTTAATATGTCAATGTTATGTTTATTAGAAAAATTTTGTGCAAATCGTTTTTGATTGCAGTGAGAACCTCGAGCAGCCTCTGGACAGCTGTTTCAGCCCTGCTTGGGGCTTCTTCAGCAGAAACGTAGCTCGACATTCCCACTGCAGACCAAAAACGACTTGCCCAATTTATTCGCAATTGCGATGTAAGAATGATGAACATATAAAATAGCGACATCTTACTATCGCTTTTTGACCTAACATTGCAGTAGGATAGACAAATTGAAGCGGGATTTGCTCCTAACGAGTCCCAAGCATGGCCGCCTTGCATGGGGGACTCATTAGGAGCAAATCCCGCTTCAATTTGTCTATCCTACTGCAATGTTAGGTCAAAAAGCGATAGTAAGATGTCGCTATTTTATATGTTATGTTTATTAAAAAAAATTGTTGCAAATCGTTTTTGATTGCAATGGATCCCTTGATCAGTCTCTGTACAGCTGTTTCAACCCTATTTGGGGCTTCATCAGCAAAAACGTAACCCGAGAGTTCCATTGCAAACCAAAACAACTGGACCAAGGATATTTGCAACAAATTTTTTTTAAACTTGCGTGGCCGCCTTGCATGAGGTGACTTATTATATAGTAAAGGTAGCAAGCTGGTTTCAGTTTGTCAATCCTAATTCAATGTTAGGTCCAAAAGCGATCGTAGATTGTTACTGTTTAAGTTATTCGTCAAGGTTGGTAAAACTAAAACTGATATTGCATCTAGCAAGTTTCCTCGTTCCCATTTAAATATGTAGTTTAATCCTTTCCCTCACCCCCACCCCGCAAAAGTAACACTTGACGTTAGAGAAAGCTTAATCAGTCACTGAAAAAGGAACAAATTATGTGGTCTTATTGATCATGTAATGCAAAAAACTTAGGGAATTTATGTGACGTGACTAACGAGTACGTAATATGCGTTCACAATCTTTTGACTTTCAGAGTAGACCATTGCTCATTTTAAGCGCATAACCGTTGGTAACCGGTCGTTATTTCTGGTTATGCCTACTGTCATTTTTGACCTTAATATTATAACGATTTCCACTGGCTGCACTAGTGTTCACTGACTGTATTTCCATCTCGGTTCAGCTTTATGTAATAAAACGAGATGGAGATACAGTCAGTGCATACTGGTGCAGCAAGCGGAAAACGCAAATTTTTATTTGACTTTAGTAATCATAGTGACATGGAATTTGCGGTGTACCGCTGCCGACTTCTAAAATAATGTTGACATATCTAAAGACATTTTTCTGCGTTATAACTTTAGGTGCTTTCTTTCGCTTAAAAGTTTGAATCGTGTTTCGAATAGTTTGGACCTGAATATCGTAGTTATTCCAACAAAACACCTGGCTTCAATTTTTGATTGACAGTTCGGTTGTAAATAACCATAATTCATTCCAAACAAGTTTTAAAAATAGAGAGATTCAAAGAAAAGAATATCTGTTTTTGAATCAAAACACGTTTAAATCACGATTTTGTGAGCGAAAGAAAGCACCTTAAAAATAAAATTTTAATTAGTAATATTGCATTTTTAAATGACATAAAATTGAGGTTATTTTTTACGGCAAGTCATGGTTGTAAATAAGAGTGTATTGTTACGTTTCTAGGGTTTAAATTTATTTATTTAATTGAATAAAACACTCGGTAAAAACTTAATTTAATAATGCTTACAATCTAATTTATTTACACACTAAATCTAATTTCGACGATCGCTAATTAGAACTCGACTGACTCCTGAGTCCACCCCGGCCGATTTTATATTCTACGCTGCCTTCTCGTTTGTTCCATGCTGGAAAAGTCGAGTTTGATCGATACAGACAGCCCGGCGACCGACTCCTTGACGCCTTTAGTGTGACGTAGTGAGCTAAGTGGCGCGCCACAATATGGACCAAAATATGGACTAATACAAAGATAAAGGATCTAGGAAGATGTAACACTTAATAAAATAAAAATGGAACGAAGTTTAGTTCGCAAAAGTGGCTCCACCTGGATTTTGGGCACAGCAAAGGCGGGAGTTTTAAACTTTAATGTTTTAAATAAATGCTTGTTTGAAAAGTTATAAAGCAATAATATGCGTCTTAAATATTCACGCTTTATTTCAAACTAAAAAATTGACAGATACAAAAACGAGAAGCAAATTTTCTTAAAAATACTAATAACTCACTCCATAAATCAGGTTCAATAATTATTCTGTGATTTTCGGGAGGATTCGCCTTGATAATTACACTCTAAACGATTCCTTGTCTTTATATTTGTTGTTGCTGCAACAATCACTGAACAGCGAAGTTTCTTGGACCTGGATATTTATATGTTAATCGGAATATCGGCCGATATCTTTGAATTGTCATTAATTTTTCACCATTGTCTCCATTTACAATAAAACGTATTGTTTTCTCTGTTCATTTCCCCTTTTTTTTAAGTGTCACAATTACTGCGTACGTTTTAATAGAAGTAAAATATTTTTACCTGAGTCCGGGCACGTTGAGTTTTTCGGTGCAGTAAGTGGGAGTCAAATTTTGTCCGTGCAGCGATACCCGATACAAATTTTACGAATTTCACTGACAGCTATACAGCAAATTATGAAAACAAACTAAATACGAAATGCACTAAAATCATTTATACAAATGCGTATCAATAATGCTAGGGCCACACTAGCTCGTAATGCCGTTAATTACTGCGCTATTTGGCATCAAACATAGGTGTAGCCACGATTTAACACGCTAATTTAACAACAATAAATTCATAATATAATAATTTAACTTATATAGTACACCAGTCTCCATCTTGAAATTATTTTATTAAAAAGCGCGTCATTTATTGACTTGACGTCAAATGCAAGTGTAGCCATTCAATTTATCGCGTAGTTTAATCTATATTTTTTGACGCCTTAATTATTACGATAATAGGCGTTAGACGTTGACATTAGTGTGGCTCTAGCATAATGCTAGTTTTTTTTTTCTAAACTACATACATACGTTACATTTATTACTAGCAAGACTTGTAACTACTAAAAACAATATTTTTGAAGGATGAAGATGGGAACCCCCTTGAGACAGAATTTGGCTTATCAGTTTTTAAAGATCACCAAACCATATCTATTCAAGAGATGCCAGAGAAAGCTCCTGCTGGTCAGTTGCCTCGTTCAGTTGATATAATTTGCGATAATGATTTGGTAGATGTTTGCAAACCTGGAGATAGAATACAAGTTGTTGGAAATTTCCGTTGCTTACCCAATAAGCAGGGGAATTACACATCAGGTACATTCAGGTAAATTATTTAAAACTATTCTTTATAATGATAAAATAAATTACGATTTCCAGAACTGTAGTAATAGCAAATAACTTGACTCAACTAAGTAAGCAAGCAAATCCGGCAATATCTCGAGAAGACATAACTAGATTTAAAAACTTGGCTAAAAACAACAAAAACGTATTTAACTTGCTTGCTAAATCTTTAGCACCTTCTATTCATGGACATGAATACATCAAACGTGCTATTCTTTGCCTTCTTCTGGGTGGTGTGGAGAAGGTCCTTGCAAATGGTACTAGATTACGAGGAGACATAAATGTGTTATTAATAGGAGATCCCAGCGTTGCTAAATCCCAGCTGCTCCGTTATGTTCTCTGTACAGCTCCAAGAGCAATTCCTACAACTGGAAGAGGATCGTCTGGTGTTGGTTTAACTGCTGCTGTTACTACCGATCCAGAAACGAGAGAGCGACAATTGGAAGCTGGTGCAATGGTTTTAGCTGATCGAGGTGTTGTTTGCATCGATGAGTTTGATAAAATGTCTGATATAGACCGGACAGCTATTCATGAAGTTATGGAACAAGGAAGAGTAACAATAGCCAAAGCTGGCATTCATGCTAGTTTAAATGCTCGTTGTTCTGTTCTTGCTGCTGCAAATCCTGTTTACGGAAAGGTAAGATTTTTTTTCAAATAAGCGTTTACTTTATAATTAACACAAATATTGTTGTAGTATGACCAATATAAAACGCCCATGGAAAATATAGGACTGCAGGATTCATTGTTATCCCGATTTGATTTACTATTCATTGTGTTGGATAATATTAATGAAGATCAAGATATGATGATATCTGATCACGTCGTTCGAATGCATAGGTATAGGTAAGTTAAAAATTCAAAACATAAACATTAAATATGCACTAGTGGTAGAAAACCTGTTTTAAACAAGTTACACAAAAATTGACCTAGGAGACGGGAGCTCGATTTTTAAAACAAAATTACTATGTGTAGCCAGATCATCTTCATTATAATTTTTCTTTGGCCGCTTCAATACAGATCTGGTATCATTAATGCACCGATATATCGATAACCGATATGTCGGCCGGTTTTTGTGATATCGGTATCGGCCTGTATCGGCCAATTTTTAACCGATAACTTTCAAAATTTCAAGAAACCGGATATTTGACAACGGAGACAAATCCAGAGCGCAAACATACTGTAAAAAGTAAAACAAAACCGATTAGCTAAAAAACCTTTATTAAAAACTAATATACTTTCGTTGTTATGCTAATATCAAAATTTTTCAAACATGAACTAAACTTAAAATACAATAATCGTATTTTACATTTTTTTAAATGCAACCGTTTTTGTTACAGAAATACGATTGCTTAACAAGCAGAATTCTAAAGGAAATGCACCAAATTATTGCAGACCATAAAATTCTTCCGCTGTTATTCTAGGAATAAGAGCAGGTCCGAAATATTGCTTCTCCTAGGGCCAGTTGCGCCAAACACTTTAAGGCTAGCTTAACTCTGAGGACCACTTAGAATATGACGTATACAATGTTGTGTAATCTCCAATGTCCCATTATTAGCAATGCTTAAATTTAAGCTCGCCTTAAATTGTTTGGTGCATCTGGCCATTAAAGCACAATTTGCAAGTGTTGAGAATTTTTTCCAGACTTAAAATAATTAAAACATATTTAATAAATTCGATGACCCAATGTGGTTTTTCAGCCTTAGTTCTTTTGTTAATTGAAAATGATTCATGGATTATAATTATCTTAAAGATTTTCGTTGAAAGAAAGCCGCAGACACTTAAAATTATCTTATACTTACTTTTGTTGATTGCAATCAGTATTTTTGTTGGAAGTACGACAATTTTACATGCGATAAATCACTCAACATTGCGTTAAAATTTTTAATATCGCCAATCTATCGGCCAAAATTTACCGATATATCGGCCAGACTCATATCGGTGCATCCCTAGTAATTAGAGTAATTTACGTGACACCATTGTATCAGAAAATCTTTGATTAAAAAGGCCAATCACATATCGATATTGTTTTTATGTTGTGCATTACCAATTCCATAACATTTTATCAAATAAACGCATTCTTCCTTAGTCAACATTCTTGCTAATAATTATGCTAAATGTTTACTTAATTAATAAAAATGTCAATTTGTTAGTTCTCTAAGCACTAGATTTGTTATAAAATTGTCTAATGGAACCGTTTCTGTAAAATCATTCCATAATAAGAACATTACTCTGCAACATATAATTGGGAAATTTGGATTTTTTTAGACAGGCTGTAGTTCAAAATTTAAATTAAGCATTGTTTCTGAAGTTTCTTGAGACGCAGAACTTTTTATAAAGAATAATTTTTTTGCGTAAAGTTGATATTAAAAAAGTTTTTCCTCTTGTCAAGTCAATCTGTGCGCAGACTGTATAAGGGAAAGTTCCAGTCATAACATTGTTACTTTGGTACATAAAGTTAAAATACACCGAAGTCAAGATCGTCCTCCAAAAATTCGAATAATAACATTTATTGATCATTTGAACATTTAACCCACGGTTTAACCTTTACCCTTAAATGTGTCATGATTGTCTGATGAGCAGAGCCTATCAAATTTAACTCAGTTTTCACTGGCATCACATAGGTAGAGGGATTCCGCGGTCAACAACTGCTCCCATCAGGATCTAAGTGGGAGGCAGTTACATGTTCTGGAATTATTTGTGATGGACTCTGCTGATGAGACAGTATTGCGGAATGCGGCAGTTTTAACATCCAAAAGGGGAATTGCGTTTCCAACGCCCACGTTGGTATTGTACCTGGTTAATGAAAGCGAGTTCTTGGTACGGGTGTCGTCGTACTTATGCTTTTTAATTTATAATGTTATAATAAAAGTGTAAAATTTGGTCCATCCTGTACAGGTCCGAAAATGAAGCGTTTTCGAGAAAAGAGCGATTCAATTGTAATAGAGGTTTATATTAAGGTTGTTTTTGTTTACAATATTAAAGATGTTCAAAATGCCCTCTTTCCCTATTCCCACAAGATGTAGATCTTCGTTCAAAGGAAACCCGCAAAAAAAGCAATAATTCATTGAATATGAAACTTTATTTTATATTCTCAGAAATAAAGTACTAAATTAAATTTTAATTTGAATTTGAAGAAACCCACGTGAACAAGATGGTGAAATACTTCCCATGGGATCATCTGTTGATATGTTGAGCACACAGAAACCAGAGGCTGTAGAAGAAGAAAAAGAAACGCCCATGTATGAGAAATACGACCCTCTTTTGCATGGTTCCAGCAGAAAGAAGAACGAAAAAATACTGAGTGTGGATTTTATGCGAAAATATATACACTTTGTAAAAATTATGCAACCTACTCTAACCGAAGAAGCTTCTGAAATCATTGCTGATGAATATTCCAAACTGAGATCTGAGGAGTTACTTGAATCTGATACTGCAAGAGTAAGTTTACTGTTTTTGTACTGTTAACTGTGTATTATTACGGTACCGATTTTTTTTTTTTAATAGACACAACCTGTAACTGCAAGAACACTGGAAACCATGATACGTTTAGCTACTGCACATGCAAAGGCTCGAATGTCAAGAACTGTTGTTGCCGAAGACGCCGAAGCTGCCATTGAACTCGTTCAGTATGCATATTTTAAAAAGGTATTGGAAAAGCAAAGAAAGAAAAGATCTCGTGAATCAGAATGGGATAGTGAAAATGACGATGATGAAGAAAATAGATCCCAAAGACCGAAAAAGACAAGAACAGCGGTAAGTTATGGAAACACAGGGCAGTTCTGTAAGTTTTGTCTTCATATCTATTGGGATGGTCTTCCAATAATTGAAGAGAACTTGATCGATTTCATTACAATTCAAGTCGATTGCCGACCGTCAATTAAAGAGATGAATATCAACCTAATATCATACTTGATACGAATTGCGCGTAAGCAATAGCAGTTTGAAGGCAGTTGTAACGAGAAATTGGAAAATGAATGGTAACATTTAGACACGCTTTCCTAAAATTAATTTTTATCGAAAAATATGCTTATATTTTGCTTACAAAATTTTCATGTTAAAAATGTTTTACAAAAACCAATTTCCATCGATAAGTGTAATTGAAGAGTTTGGTGCAAGAATCGGGTAAGTCCAGTTTTGTAAGTTTCGAGAAAATTGAAATAAATTAAGTATCTTCTAAACGGTAAAATAAAAATAGTTTAGTTTAATGTCATTGTTTAAACTTATGATAAGAATTAATAACAACATAAAATCTTTTAATAATCTCACAGAACCAGCTTTTTAGAAAATAAATTTGAAAATTTGGACTCATTCGGTTCTTACAAGTCGTAGTGAAAGACGTTATTTATTAAATAAATTTTCAATTTTACATATTTTATGCGGTAATATAAAATTTTTAGTCCTTAACAAAAACAAAATTTCTTACTCCTTAAGTTTTGATCAAAAATCGCCCGATTTAGTGAAAAATTCCCAAATTTGGTTACCAAACTTATAAATGCCCGACTTGGGGAACAAAGCGAAAGTACTAGGGCATGTTCAGATTATACCATTGGTTATTCATACTTCTACAAGAAATTTAATGAAAGTATTAATGAGAAAACTTTTACTGCTGCACATGCATACAGTGTGGATAAAATGTCTGGAACACATATTTTCTTCTTGCAAAAACACTCAGGCACGTCGATGTTAATATAAACCTGACATATTTTGGAATGTTCGTTTAGAACACCCCCCCCCCCCCCTCCTCCCCCGTGGGCATCAAAAATATATTATTTTACAGCAGGAAACGTATTAATATGGGAACAGATGGGATCTAAACTTATCCGATTCTTGCAACCCAACGGATTATTATTATTTAAGTCCCCACTACAAAAAAGTCGTTTCTCTACCTCGGACTTAACTAATTTTTGTACCAAACGTCGCGTGACATTAAAAACACCTGAAAAATATCCAGAAGTAAATTGTGATAAAATATGAACTTACCCGGTTTTGCACCAATTCTTCAATTTTCAAGATTTTTAATTTAAAGATGCCTTACAAAAATTAAGCAGATTAATTATATAACGGCCGATTTCATAATAAGTAGAACACCCGAAACTAATCACGTCCTAATGACATTTCTTCTCTTCTCTTGTTTTTTTTTCTTTCTTTTCCTCTTATCTCCTCGCGCGAGTGCCGTTTGAATTCTTGTTCGAATTTTCACATTCGGCCTTCTGTCTCAGATGAAAAATAACCATTTCCCCATGGTTTCATGAATTCTGCTCATGATGTGGTTCAACTTGGTCCCTTCTGATGTCTTTCTCCACAAACGTCGTAGGTTTCATTTGGAAATTTCTTTTTAATCTTAAGGCCTGGTCCGAACTGCTCTGTCGGTTTTCTTCTTTCACTTTGGAAATTTGAGGCTTAGTCTTCGTTATTTTAAATGGAACACCCTATATATTTTTACATTTTCGGGTTCTGGATTGAATTTTAATCTGACCTTGTGTACCATACATAGGGTATAATCTAAACCGTTTTCGCGTTATTCAACTTAAGAAAAAATATCGCTCTTGCAGTAAAAAAATAATAAACTTGAGAATATTCAAACTACGATAATTATTTTTTTTAATGATATGCCATAAAACTATTATTTATCATTTTTAGATGCGCTATTTAATTCTCTTTTCAATGATATAGAGTTGTCGATATCTGTCGTTAATAGTTTTTTCAGTATTAAAATGTTTTTTTACGATTTTTAAAAATACACGAAATATTGAGACCTTTATGTTAGTTGCTATGGTTACACATCAAACAAATTGTTTGTTTATTTTTCCCTAAGATTATTAAGTATCATGTGATATTCAAAATATTCAAATTAATCTTTAAGGTCTCTTGCTTAAGAGAACATTTTACTCTTGCCATGGATATTCAAGCTAATAAACCCTAAGAAGAAACTTCTATTGCTGTGGATAATTACATGTTTTAAAATTTTTAACGAGTAAGTGGATTCATGGAGGAGGATCAGTCAGTTGACCTGCTCAGTATCTTCATTTGAACGCATTTTAGAGATTCATGAAACAGCGAAACAGCTGAAAAAACTATTAACGACAGATATCGACAACCCTATATCATTGAAAAGAGAATTAAATAGCGCATCTAATAATGATTATAGTTATATGTATATTCCATTAAAAAAAATAGTTATCGTAGTTTGAATATTCTCAAGTTAATTAATTTTTTTTAAGAACTTATGTTGCTAGATTTTTTCTTTACAGTGTAACTGAAAAAGCGTTTCAAGACGAAACTTTTGCAAAAAACCACAAGTCCCTAACGTCATTTGTTCGGAAGATATTTGCATTTGTTTAAAGTACTGCAAGAGCGATAATTTTTTTAAAAAGTTAAATAACGCGAAAATGGTTTAGATTAGACCCTATGTATGGTACACAAGGTCACATTAAAATTCAATCCAGAACCCAAAAATGTAAAAATATGTAGGGTGTTCCATTTAAAATAACGAAGTGACCTAACGCCCAGGGTAAACGGAACACTCTGCACACGTCAAACTAATTTTAAAATATGCTCCACATGATCCTGTGGAACTTTCATTTGAAACATTTTTTCGTAAAATTAATAACCAGAGAGGTACGAAAGAATCCGCCTTAAGTGGGACACCCTGTATATTTTACTCAATTCATTTAACGCTTACAATCTGTTAAATCCTTTTCTATAGCAAAGTGCTGAGTTATCTGTTGCAGGGGAATGAATTACAATTTGTGTACAATCTATGCAACTTGTGATGACCGGAAACCTTTAGGTTTCGAACAATTTAGTAATATTAATAATCAGGAAAAAGAATTCAGGCCACTTAGTGTTAGATGCTTTTTACGCCGAATATACTATTTACTCCTATCACCTTTCCGTGGTTTCGATGTATCGAATTGTTATTGAGTGGGAGGAGAACGGGTGCAGGGGCTAATACAGTCCGGGTACGAAATTTTCGTACTGTTCACACAACAAGTGGCCCGAATTATTTTCCCTATTAATAAAATAAATGATGAAACTAATCAACATACACAATTTCGTTTCTCTTCTTCTAATGGAAGTTTAATCCATAGAGGGTCAAAATCTCCGTAAATATAGAAAAACATTGGCTTGTTGATGGTTGACTGAGTCCTGCACATTTGTGGTAACTGTCTTGGCCCAGGAACTATCGGGTGTCCCGCGACGTAAAGTCACCACTTCACCCACGTGATTATCAGTTCAAACCAATTAAAAAACTCCAATAAAAGTTTGTTCTAAAGTAAACCGTCACAGAAATACTGCAGGTTAAATGTTATATACAGCATATTTACGATGTAATTTTAATAAAACGCATTATTTTTCATACGAAATTTTAAAATTTGTAATATAGTTACAGTATAAAATTAATTTGCGAAATGAAAATTGAGATTTAAATTTAATTCATTTGAGTACGTTTATATGCGTTTCAAACGACTTATAAGTAAGCACGAATTTTATTACAGAGAGTGGAAAGTTTAACTAGAATAAATTCTGTAACTTAAAAAATTACGAATTGTCGAAAAATTCTTTGAACATGTAAGTTTTTATTTTTAATGACGCATATTACTAACGCATTTCTTTAACTTTTCAATTATTTGGAGGGGTGAAATAATCGCTAACTTTTTCTTTAAATGGAAGTTCTTTTAAATGAAAGGGTATGTTGAGTATTTTGTTAAGAGTTTGTTCGATTGGGATTACAATTAGCTTTTTATTTTTTTCAATTTTCTGGAACTGTAAATGGGAAAAAATAAAATTTTTTTTTTTACTGAAACAGGTTTTAAAGCCAAAAATTAAAAAAATTAAAAATCTCCATTTTTTGTTATTGCCAAGAAGTGATGAGAATTTTGAAAATTTCATTTTTAATTGTTTCTCTTTTATGGTTTAAGAAAAATGCAAGACAAAAACGTAGTTGTATTTGCTGGGACAAAACAGTCCCGAGTTGGATAAACTACGAACGTTTATAACGAAATATATTCAGACCAAAGATACAGCATTGATGTATGTACAAAACTTTTATTATCAACAACTATTGTTTTTTATACGTGTACTTCAGTAGGTCCTGTACGACTGTAACTCGCAGTACTCGCACTTGAATTATTCACATTCTAACAGTATTCCTAACGGAAGAAGCTTAAAAAAAATTAGGGATCGTATCCCTCCAAATATATGCCATTAAAAATAAAAATTGACATGTTGAAGGTATTTTTTCGATAAATCGTAATTTCTTAAGCCACAGAATTTATTTCAGTTAAACTTTTCACTTTGTATAGAATTTCAGAAACAGCGAAGTAAAAAGATTTTACAATTTTACGTACAGTTGGGGAAACAGAAAGCGGGACAGTAAACTTTCGTTAGTTTAAACCTTACTCCTAAATTTCGGTAACTATGGTAATTTATCAACCTTCACATTAAGTAAAATGATTAATCATTCTGTTTATAATTAAAAATTATAACGAACAAATACCTCATACAAATAAATCATACTAGTGTAATAGTTACTTTTTATTTTACTTAAATTATTGCAATGCAAAATAAAATGAAACAACATAACAATTATGCAGCCTTCCATTCGACGTTCACTGGTCAGTGAATAAATTAATTAGAAGGGTCACGACCGTCACCAAGGAAACTTCACACTATCAAAATAATTGGAAATTTCGTTATAAGACTTGTCCCGCTTTATGTTTCCGCAACTGTACAATAGTAACATCATTTGTTTCCTGAGTTAGGTATTCTTTGAAATCGTATAGCTTACTTAATTACCTTATTTACGCATATAGAGAACACTGAAATTTGACTTTAAATTTTTATTCGCTCCTAAATACTCGTAATATATCTTATCTTATTTACGCATATAGAGGACACTGAAATTTGACTCCTAAATATTCTTAATATATTTTTACAAAATTATCTTTGAAAAAATATGCAAGCTGTTCCTCAAGCACTGCGATCTTCTCTAGTGCCTACAGTACACAAGATAAAAAAATATTCACATGTCTTAAGATGTAACTCATCAGGTCTATTTTATAAAATTATTTCTGGCTGTAGAGGGTCTGCAATCCGGAGAACCATACCAAAGTTGTACTTTTTTTTAATTGAATGTCCAGTATGTTTATACGTGTAGAGGATAGGCAATACGTAAAATAAGTGTTAATTAAACGTTTATTATTTTTTTACGTATAAAAATTAGTAAGTTGTCAGCGCTCAAAACATTTTATTTATTTATTTCAAACAATTTATACATCAGTTTTTTCAGAACAATTATTATACTGGTCGTTCCATTTATGCAGAAAACGTGTATTAATACACACTAAAATTCAAGACGAAATATTAATAAATAACCAAGCTGTAAAGGTTCAAAAGTTAGCAATTTTTCACTCTTAAATACAAAATGTGCTCTTTAAATGGTTTTTTAATGAATGAGGCTCAACTGCAGGACTCTAAATAGGTGAGACAATTATTTAAGTAACACTCTGTACATATACGTTGAATATTATTGGCAATCGTAAGAAACATTAAAAGATTTGGTTTAAAGCCACATACAGACTTGTAACTGCGCAGATCGTTACTTGGCGCAGTCACAAGTCTGAATGTGGCTTAACGCGGACACATCACTGTAGTTTATAAAGTTTTTATTACATTTACATAAAAAAAAATACATTAAAGACGTACAAAAAAAAAACGCATCGACGCACATGTTGCCCCATGGATACCCATTCTGTTCTAAAGAAAGGTTTATAGAATAATAGCTATAAAAAGAAATTTCTTACCATATCAAAATCTTCCAATTTTTATTAAAATAAGAACTTTCTTCTTCGACAGCGAGTAGGTTGCCGACTTCGTGCCATCATCCGGATGTGATTTCAGAAAATATATTGAAATCCATTTGGAGTTACTAGTAAATAAAATTATAAAGAATTATTGTAAGTTTCCCAAAGTTAACCGTACGGTATTAACATCGACGTAATTACCGCGGTGTATTATAGCACATTTCAATAATTAATAAAGGTAAATAGCTTTATTCGTTTTGGAAACATACTAAGGTTGCTTTAGGCTCGATACACATGTGCATGTTTTTGCCACTGCATTCTATGACATTAGCAGAGCATAGTACTTTGTATCTTACTAATGCACACGTTCGCACTTGAACGGCCAAAACCGCACGTGTGAATCGAGGCTTAAGATTAAACAATCTCAAACTGAATGATTTTTAATGCCCCACAGTTGCCCGGGTTGAGTGTGTCAACCAAAACGAAAACAACTATTACCTAATAAAACGTAATGATA
The DNA here is from genome assembly GCA_036172665.1 of Prosopocoilus inquinatus. NCBI lineage: Eukaryota > Metazoa > Arthropoda > Insecta > Coleoptera > Lucanidae > Prosopocoilus > Prosopocoilus inquinatus. Next base: position 35,124,126 of record CM069871.1, read on the forward strand.
ATGAAACATACACTTACCTACGGATGCGCACAAAAACTTTTCAACCGTTCAAAATGGAATCAAATGAATCAAAATCAAGTTGTTGCGGGTTACGCGCACAGGCTGCATGAGAGAAAGGGGTGCAAAATGGCTAACAAATTACTTGCAACGGGAACGTAAATTTCCATATATCTAGTAAAATTACAATTTAAAATTTAATGCCTATAGTATAATTACAACAAACTGTAATTTTGCTCTACACAATTACAATAATCTGTGAATTCGTAATCTCTCTTTATATTTACAGGAAAATTTTTGAACAGTTGAAAAATTCTAATAAACAATATTTCTATACCAAACACCATAAAATTTTAACAATTCATTCAATTTATTAGTGTACTTAACTACTATAACAACGCAGGACGCGAGGGCGCGGCTGCCTGCTCCAACTCCTCCTTCCATCGGTACATGTACCAAGAATTGTTCTGTATTTATTACATAGCAATAATTCATACATTTCAATTGATATTAGAGTTACAGAATAGATCCGATAGTCTTAAAATTAATTTGTCTTTTTCAAACTTGAATTTGCAGTCGCATATTAGAGAAGAAGATGATGAAGAAGAAGTTATTTCAGCTACACAATCATCGACTCGAAGCCAAAGAAACGAAGCAGTGCTAACTTCACAGGAACCGTCCACAAATGGAAATGCACATCACGAACAAATGGATACGGATGAATCAGCACAAATTTCAATTTCCGATGACAGGTACCCACAAATATTTGTAATATTTCTAAACGAAATACAATACTGTGTCAATCAATTTATTTTAGGTTTACGTTATTCAAGAATACTCTTCAACGGACATTTCGTGAAAGCAGAGTACAGTCTCTGAGTTTAAGTCGAGTTCATCAAAGCATAAACTCAGAGTATAAAGAATCACCATTTTCACAAAGTGAAATTACTGCTGCAATTGAGCGTATGACGGATGACAATCAAATTATGTTGGCAGATGGAATAGTTTTTCTTATTTAATATTATAGAACTGGTCCAATGAAGTGTGCAACAAATAGGAAACTTTTCTCGGAAAATTTTATGCTTTATTAACTTTTGTGTTTTATCTATAATCCATAACAAACTTAAAACAAATGACTTACCCACCACTTTAAAATCTCGTTCCTTTTTTTTACACCGATTCTCAGATAATCTCATTTCACTTCCCCTCCATCGTTGAAATTACGCGTCCCTTTTATTTCGAAGTGAGGAAGTTTTGTCCCCCCTCACTGATTTAAAGGAACCGCTAACCCTTCATCAGTAATGAGTGTTCGTCCCTCAGTTATGGGGGAAATTAATCATATGTTACTTAACAAAATATTTGATGCTGAAAGATTTTTTCTTGAAGAAGTCGCTAAAAGATATTTCATTTAATTGAAAGAAGCCCGTTTCAAACATCCTTAAATGTCTTTTAACGTTTTATTTATGTGTCGTGTTTGAAAGTTTGACGTAAGAACTTCCTCAGTTTTCCCCTTTTCAGTCGTTTCATTCAGAGAAAATTTTTATGAGCTGAGCCACTCATCTCAACTAGCCTAAGCTGAATTTATTTGTAAAAGGAGCACGACTTATGTCACAAAAATGTAACAAATTCACTGACTTTCCTCGTCAGAGTAGGCGAGTTAGTGACTTTTTTGTTGGTATCACTTTAAAATACAAACATCGTATAAAACGGTTATATTTATTAACCGTTCACAATCATTTGAGAATCAGAGTAGGCTCTGTTAGGGTGACATTTTCGTTGGTATTACTAAAAGTACAATTGTCAGAAAACTGATTGACGTTTATTTTTAATTTTATGGTTATATATTGGAAAATTACCACTACCACTGTTTCCAGTTTGACTGAAGCAAGACAGAACCATTCCGTGAAATCGAGAAGTAGCGTTTCAAGAAAACTATAAAATTTGACAGGTCTTTTATATCAGCCCGTAAAATATTACAGGTCTGTTCCCGTAATTTATCATTTACTTGATTGCCATAAACGAAAAAATTTACCTGTAAAATGTCATTAACTCAAAATGTGGAAATAAAAAAATATCGAGGTTTGGGCATTTGACAATCAATTTCAGTTGTCAAATTAATTTCTACGTTTAAGGTCCTATCAACTTGGTACAAATCGTTTAAAATTGAGAGAAGATTATCCAGTAAAGCAATAAATTTTCACAGTGGAAACCTGTCTCAAAATTTAGCCGCTTTCTAATCGCCAAAATGAACTACTTAACTGCTTGGAGCTACTCTGTAACTAATTCGTCATGTTCCAATTGTAGGGTGTTAAGTTCGAACTGATCTTTTTTTACTTTCTCTCATCACACATGCATTAGCCAAACGGCTAGCATATCGTGCACCAGAAATGTGTCAAATAAAAATAGAAGTAACTCATGAATTAATGTTACTTATTACTCTTAACATTTGTTTTTATTTAAACGGGCTTTTGCACACACGGTTTGAGTTGGCAGCGTTCCCCTTACAATATTGAAAGTGCAGATCAGTTGCGAGTATCTCCGGTGCTTGAAGTTCACAATTGAATTGAATTAAATAAATACAATTTTTGTAAAAGGTTTTAGGTTTTCAATGGATTTTGAATAAAGTACAAATAATATAAAGAATAAAATTTTCTGAGAAATTAGTAATAAAAAAAAGTTTTCCATTACTTTTATACTTTCTTAGACATATTGTATAAATCAATTTTGCTAGAACATTGCTTTTTATTTTCAGTACATTACCTCAAAAACTATAGTTATTAAAAAGAACATCAATAACGTTTTTTGATTACCGTATACAGTTGATTAGAGAAATGTCGAGTAATCCGAAAATCACAAAGAGTGAAAATTTTATAATTTTTGAAGACGTAAACTTATCTTTCTCGAATTGTCTTAACTTTTCAAATAATATTGTAGTGACTCTACATTTTATCAAGCAGCCGAGAGGATTAAAAAGGAAAAAACAAGTTGAGTTTTTGTTGAGAGCCAAAAGAATTGTAACATCAATTTTCTATTAAAGGGACGATAGTTGACACTCTAAGGCTTGCTTTATTGGAGCACATTTTCAGGCGAATTGGACGGGCCAAAAATAAAGGATCTAAGATGATTCGGCACTTGAATCTGGGAATTTTGTACCGAAGTCACTTCTCAGCCGAAAACTCAGATAGCGCTGGTGTTATACTAACAACCAATCAAATAAAATCCATGTTTGACTGAAAGTACGAAAAAATTTAATGACTTACGTTTGACCTAGTCTGAATATTTCGACTCGTTTTCGATATGCATTTGTATAAATACTTTTTAGTGCATTCCGTGTCTAGTTTGTTTTCATAATTTGCTGTACAGTAGACAGTAAATTAATTTTTATTTATAAAAAAATATTATTTTTGTGTGCAGTTTTTACCAAAAAAAAAAATTAATTAGTTTTAAGCAGAGCCGGCGGAAGGCGGTAAGCAAGGCATGAGGGCGTCGATGCAAGAGGGGCGCCAAAATATGTTAATTCAAAAACGATTAAAGCGCAGCTTGAACAATCTCAGGGTGAACCAAACTCGATCCAACAACTGAACTCAACTTTATTTAACCTAAGCAAAAAATGAAAAATAAAAAAAACAAAATAATTAAAATAAAGATTTAAATTAGACAAAAAATTAATGTCTACCTGATCCAATTAGACCTATGTAACTCCATTCAACCCAAGTAAAAAATTAAGAAAAAGAAATATTAAAAAAATTAAAAGCAAACATGTGAAAATAAAACTTAACAAATCTCAAGGTAAACCCAACTCAAATGAACTCAACTATATTCAATTAAAGAAAAACATTTAAAATGCAAAAAGTTAAAAGTAAAAAAATGTAAAAAATTAAAAAAAACAAAGATCAGCCCCACTCGACCCAACAACTGAACCCAATTCTATTCAACCCGAGCAAAAAAATTAAAAGTTAAAAATATATTAAAAAATGAAATAAAAATATATTTTCGATATCAACCCAACCCAATTGCACTCAACTTAACTGCATTTAAACCTAGTAAAAAATTTAAAACAGATCAAAATGAACTTCAACAAATCTGAAGGTCAACTGAATCACCCAATTTATTACTCCTATATATATACAAATATTCTGTGAAGATGTGATCTTTCAGAATAAAATATTTTCACGTTTATATAAATTCCGGTTACACCGAAAGTAGCCATTAACTTTCTTTTTGCAAATTCTGGTTCTACACGTTATTCCAAGAAAAAGTTGTTAAGGCTTCCCTATACTCAAATGTAATGGTTCTTGCGATATTTTCGAATTTCTCGAAAAAATTATTTTGGTGGCCTTTCATTTAAGAGAATGTATTTACGACACTTTCAAATTTTAAGATTCAAGTTTCCTGTCGTTTAAAAGAATAATGTTCAGCCTTTCAAATCATATCCTAGTTATCATTGAAAAATTCACAGGATGGTCAATATATGGTGTCGAACATTGTTCTGTTCAACTGCCCAAAACTAAGTTTTCGTAAATAGAACACCCTGCATCATGAGATACAGAATTAAATTCTACATCGATTAGTAGTGCGTTCCCTATACCTATTTCCGTTAGTTTTCTTGTTATCAATTAATGTTTCTTATAATGGCACACTTTGGTAAAATTATTTAATATTTCAATATTAGCGGCACAATGCTGGTCCGCTGGGTCTAGCAATTCGCAGTGTTTGCAAATTCGTCCGAACTGTACTGTACAAAGTGTCTCATCTTCGATGGCACTATAAAGTGCTTTGCTCTGACGTTGGCAACACTGGCTGCGTATGTCATTCTCAGAGTTCGTTCCGCGATTTTTCGAATGTTTTATCGATAAGCTGGCCATGCTTTCATAAGGTATGTAAACAAAGACCACGGTTTGACAGTGTTAGGATTTCAAATTTTAAGTTGAGTTAAACTTTCTCTTCTGAAAAATGTTCATGATTCCCTTAATGTTTATGAAAATTAATTAACTCGTAGGTACACATGAGTGAGTACATAACCATACAAAGTAGGTTAATTTTAATCGCAAGTTTTTGGTTGTAATGCTCTGCATATTCTTTTAGTTGGACAATGTGGAAATCAAATAGGTAGCGAATTTTGGCCTCTTGCTCTTCAAGAATACGGAATTAAAGTAAGCTCCAACGATATTGGGAACCAAATCTCATGTACCAACCTTCTCAATTCATTTCAAAGTTTCTTTCATGTACCTTCAGAGCATAAAGACACCTCATTTAGCACTATTACAGATTTGGTGAAATCTGAAGTTAAAGCACGGGTAAAAGATGTTTAGTGATCTTACCTAGTGTGATTAGTTTGCAGAACAATTTCATTGTAGACGATTCTCATTGATATGGAAACGAGTGTGATTTCAAGATATAAGACAGGTGTTTTAAAGGATTTATTTGATGAAACAAGCATAGTTACTAATTATCCGGGTTCAGGAAATAATTGGGCTGAAGGTTATTGCCATCATGGGCCATATTTTGAAGATATGATAATGTACAGTATTAAAAAGGCTGTGGAAAAATGTGATAGTTTACATGGATTTTTATTGATGTTTTCTGTTGGTGGTGGTACCGGTTCTGGTTTAGGAAGTTATGTTTTAAAATTACTGGCTGATCATTTCCCAAATATAGATCGGTATGTAGGTAATATATTCTTTTTGGAAATACAAGAACATTAGTTGTTTTAAGATTTGTTACTTGTGTATATCCAACTGGAACTGAAGATGTGATAACATGTCCCTATAATATGGCTCTTGCCACAAAAGAATTAGTTAAACATGCTAGCTGCGTAATACCTGTAGAAAATAGATCTCTTTTAGAAATTGTTAATAGACAGGCCAGAAATTTGCATTCTGTAGATACAATGAATTTTATTGCAAAATGTAAACCTTTCCAGGATATGAACAGTATTATTGTTAATATGTTACTAAACCTAACAAGGTAGGTCTCTTTATACATATATTATCATTTTATAATATCGACATCATATTCCAGTGGCTCAAGATTCTCGGGAAGTTTAAATATAGATTTAAATGAATTAAGTACGAACATGGTGCCATTTCCAAATTTGCAGTTTTTAGCCAGTGGAATGAGCCCACTAACTGTATCTTCAGGAATCAACATTTCTAAGTCAAACAGGTATTAGCATTCTGTTTGGTCGAACATCGTGTAATGTATATATTATTTCAGGCAAACTCGAGATGAAATATTTATGGCATCCTGCAGTAGAAACAATCAACTTTTAAAAGTGAATACCACAGGTATTAATTTCAAAAATTCAATGGCCCGTGGCTTATCTCATGTTTGTATTTAACTAAAGTTCTAATTAAAATAAGCAAGAAATTATATAACTTTCTGTCAATTTTATGATGTGTAAGGTGTGAATGTGAATGTGGATTCCAATGAAGCGAAAGTAACGCCGAGAGTAACGTTTATTCAAGATCTTATTGGTTACTGGTAGCAATGTAACAGTCAATAAGATCTAAATATTATGCTCTGCTTTATTGGGATCCACACTGACACGTTTATTTCTCAGGGCAACATTTGTTCGTCACTCTCTTAGACCTATACGACATTATACAAGATTTCATATATAATTGTAAAAAAATCTTGTACAAAGTGAGAGAGAGATAGGCTACCAGTTAATGTTCATTGATTGAATTGATACTTCTCTATCTCTTTGAGCAAGAAGTTGTAACAAATCTTGCAAGATATCACGGGCCTAACTCATGAAACTGGCATAGTTATATATTTCCTTGTTTATTTTAAGGTGTGGCTTAACGTTCGTCGGCTAATATAAAATTACGTTTTTACACCGGAGTCGGTAATAGCGCCGGTATCGGATATAATGCAATCTAAATATCTGCCGAACCAGGCCAAGTGTTAAAACTAATTCAATCGGATTGAATCCGGTACCCAGCGCCGTTACCAGCTCCGGTTTTGCCGGTGTGTGTGAAAACGCCCTAATGCGGCGGACAGTTTCTGGAAAACATCGCCGTACGCCCTTAAGAAAGTTACAGAAGTTTAAGTTTATTAATCTGTCTCACGGACACAATGACGCATGTTCGCGTTGCTTTTGCATCGCATCTAATCTTTCACGGTATTTGACGTTTCGATTGATTCCGGTAACACTGATGATGCCTTCTCATTCTACTTGTCTTTTGCTTCACATCTTAGGTTTGTATATAGATAAGCATAAACATAAATCGATAATTGAGTAACAAGCTTTATTTGAGGAAGTAGAAAGTAAAACAAATGAAGTTATTTTTCGGCTACCAGTAACAATGTTTCTTAATACTGTCTTGACAACATACACTGTGTTGAATTGTTTTTCAGACATAGCAAAATAGCATGCATGAAAATGTTTGGAATATTAAAATGCACTTAATATCATATTTAGAACTTTAAATTTCGAAACCATTTTCTTTTAAAATGGTAAAAGTCTTCTGAAAAATGCACTTAGTTTACTAACAAGTTAGCTATGACCGACCGATATTTAGATATTTGTATACTTCAAAATTTGCAGTTTTTGCACTTAGAAAAGTTTGATTTCTCTTGCCGTTTCGCAATCCTTGTAGCGGAGTATTATGATATCCCGTTAGGGATAATTCTAACACTTCGTTACTCTCCGAAGAAGAGCTAAAATTCTAAATTTTGAAGTTTTCACTTTCTATAAGTACTTAAATATTTTTCGGCCATAGCTACCTTGTTAGTAAACTGAAGGACATTTTCCAGAAGATTCAGAAGATTTTTGCCATTTTAAAAGAAACTGGCTGAGAAATTTAAAGATTTAAATGTTATATTAGATGCATTTTAATATTCCGAACAATATTTTTCTTTGCCGTTTTGCTCCAAAATGTACAAGAGAGCCAATAACTGCGAGTACTTACTTTTACATGCTGTTTTACTATGTCTGAGAAACGATTCAACACAGTGTATATACTATTCAACTTAAATACGACACTAAAACATGAACAAAGTAACAATACGTGCTTTCTTTCGCTCACAAAATCGTGATCAAAACGTGTTTTGATTATAAAAAAATATTTTCTTTGAATCCCTCTTTTTTAAAAACTTGTTTGGATTGAATTATGGTTTTTTACAAATTAACTGTCAATGAAAAATTCAAGTCAGGTGTTTTGTTGCAACAATATGAAATTCAGATCCAAACTATACGAAACACGATTAAAACTTTTAAGTGAATGAAAGCACCTAAAAACTTAATTCATAAATTCAGTTTGAAATTTCAGTTCATCTATACCTTTTCAATTTCAAATTGGAAATAAACAAATTCAAATTGGGAATAAATAAATTCAAATTGGGACTAAACAATTTCGAATTAAGAATAAATGAATTCAAGTTGGAACTAAACAAATTCAAATTGTGAATAAAGAAATTCAAATTGGGACTAAACAATTTCGAATTGAGAATTCAAGTTGGAACTAAACAAATTCAAATTGGGAATAAACAAATTCAAACTGGGTTTAAACAAATTCCAATTGGAAAAAATATCAGATATAAAATTCAGAAATAATACAAACTGGTAGGTAATAATTAAAGTCCGGATTTATATGTGCTAAAAAAGTGGAAAATAAGTTTTTTTTATGCGATTAAAATGGATCAAAATATGGATATTATATGCGATAAAAATTTTATTTTACTTATACATACTTTAGAATAATAAAAACATAAATTGTTTCATATAAGTAATTTTAACACTTAACACTTAAATAGTAGGATTACAAAATATAATCAACAGTTGATTTAAATTATTTGGGGTAAAATTTTGTCGTCTGTCTGTCAAAATATTTTTATAAGAGGAAAACGAACGCTCGACATCGCATAAAGCAATGGGCGCAAATTTCATGGATGCTACATCTTTGGGGTCCATGTCCAAATCCTCTTCACTTTGACCTTTTAAAACTAAACAGATTTTCCTCATTTTATTGTAGTCAGGATTACGTAATAGAACCTTGTCTAATTTTGCCATTAACTTCTCTCCTATCTCCCCTGGAATTGATTTTACACTTTCAATTGCATCATCGACCACTTCAAAAGAATCTAATAGAGCCGTCTGGGATGATTCCAACTTTTTAATGGTGGATATTAAAACCGAAAAATGAGTTTTAATGAATGCTAATTGATTCCCGATGTTTGTGTTCGACATGCATTCCTTACAAATTCTTAAAGCCGCTGAATTGGAATCATCCAATTCTAAGAAAATTTCCTTTAATTGTTTAAAGTTATCTGCGTAAAAATTTGCTGCTTCAAGCCACGTACCCCATCTCGTAATTATTGGTTCTGGTGGTAATGGCAGGTCAGCAGCTAATTCTTTATAGTGTTGTATACGCAGTGGGGCTTTAAGAAACGCCTTTTTTCCGTTATTGATCAACTTATTTACTGTTGGGTATTCTAGTCGCACCAATTCAGCGAGCCTATTCATTGCGTGAGCCATACAAGTGAAGTGCATCAGATTTGGGTAAAACACCTGTAAAGCCTGTCCTGCTTTTATCATGTAGGCTGCTGCATCAGACACCATTAGTAATATATTTTCCGATTTAACTTGATTAGGTGCATATAAAAGTGTCAAGCTGTCGTTAATAAAACGTGCGATCGTTGAATGATTTGTTTTTTCCAAAACTGCACTATTTACCAAATAAGATATTGGTGCAACTGTGTTGCTTAATACTCCTGCTAACATATTTGCTACATAACGACCGCAGGCATCTGTCGTTTCATCAACTACTATATAAATATTGTTGTCGCTAAGCTTCTCTCTTATTTTCTTCATCCGTTGCTGGTAGCATATACTTAGATAGTTTTTCCGCAAAGTCGATTCATTTGGAATATGACGATTGCAATATTTTTCCAAAAAAGTTCGAAAACTTGCTTGTTCAAGTTTATGCCAAGGAATGTTTGACTCTGCCATAGCACTGCACAAGTCTAAAAAGAATTCATTTCCTGTGTCACTGCCCTGTGAGTTACTGGCTGTTGAAGAAATAAAAGACTGCTTAAAGTTAGACACACATCTTTTCTCCGACTCCTTATGGAGGTTTGTAGCCAAATGTTGATCAATCTGGTACTTTTGGTCTGACGACACCTTAAAATATTGTCAAAATGAAAATGTGATTTTTAAGAGAATTTGTAAGGTATCTACCTGTTTTGAGCATGCGTTGCAAAAAATAACTTTTCCATCTGTAGTTAGATGTTTATTTGTTCATTTTTTCAATAGCTCGGATCGAGAGGATGCTACTTTCGGCATTTTGAAAAGATAAGCACTGAATTTATTTCGTCTTTAAATTAAATAAGAAAATAACAACTAATTCGCGTTGATAAATACACTAGTCACTAGTCACACACATTCACGGAGTTCTTATCTCAAACTGAAATGCAAAACATAAGTGCAAAATGCAAGTGCAAGTCACTACAGATTCCCAGAAAATCACATTCCGGGAAATCGTAAAATAAAGTGGCCAGACGTTGAGAAGAATAAATTACTTCTTGGAAAAGCTGCAGACTTGAATATTGACCGTATATGGAATTATAATGTTATTTATATCAATATATGGATAAATAAATAAATATGCGCTAAAAGTCTAAAATATTAAGTTATATGCGAAATAAAACTACCATTTTTGGGCTTCTCTAATCGACAAACATATAAATACAAAACGCCAAGTTTAGGTATGTTAGCGTAAAAAACTTGTAAAAACTTATAAATCCGGTCTCTAGTAATAATAAAAAAAAGGAAATGTAACTACCTAACTAATAATTATATGCCTAAATCAAAATTTTACATTTACCATATTTAACACATCAGGTATAAACTTTTGGAAGTTTGCAACTCTTATATGTACAGTTAGGTACGGTAATTTTATTAGTAATATTTTGTCGCACTATCTTTTCTAATTTTTTAAACGATATTCTATCTACGCAATGATTGACTTCACCTACTAAAATTTGTGGCATTTGGATTGCTAAGTCTCTTTAACACCAGCATTTAGACAGGACCACGCGAATTCAATTGCGTTCAACATTGGACTTTATGGGAAAAATCTCAGCAAATGATTATTGGCAAATTCGCCCTCTCTCAAAACATCCTCAATTGAAAAGTGGCACGGAGCAATTTGAATTTGTTTATTCCCAATTTGAAATTGTTTATTCCCAATTTGAATTTATTTAGTCTCAATTTGAAATTGTTTAGACCCAATTCGAAATTGTTTAGTTTCAATTTGAAATTGTTTAATCCCAATTTGAAACTGTTTAGTCCCAATTTGAAATTGAAAAGGTGTAGAGTATATTGTTCTAAGTGACCTCCGTTCTTTGCAATTATCAGCCATTTAGTGGTACTTAATTAATTTATTATTACTTTGTTTATGTTATTATGTTGTATTATGTTAAATAGCTCATGTTATCACCGCCTACTTATTCGAATAAAGCTCTAATCAATGTATAAACATATATTTGTTAGTTATCGATTTATGTTTTTAATTGTCTAGATGTGATATATCGTTGTAAAGAGATTTTTTTACAGTTTTAGAAAATGATATAAAATTGGATACATTTCATTCAAAATTTCGAATGTATTAGCTGTTCGTGTTCATGTTTGATAGAAATTGTATTTTGATAGAAGTCAAAATCTGACATAAAAAAATAAATGACAGTGTCACTTTAGCGGTACTGACTGTGTAAAAAGTAACTTAAAACAAATATTTTTTTTATTGTAATCTCGTCAAATTGTTAAAAATTATAAATGGGAGAACTAAAAGTGCAATAGTGAAAGCGTTTAATTACTGTATAAAGGATCGCCTAAATTTAAAAAAACCAAGCGGATTTAAAGAACTGTCGTGTTAGCAGAAGAATTTAAAAGTGTGCGTGTCGTCAGAGTAGGCTAGTGAGGACGACACTTTTGTTGGTATCACCACGTGGTGGACAGAAAAAAGTGTAAAATTTTAATATGCAACGAAGCGGTGCGATGTTATAAATAGATTGTGTATACGCCTCATATTTGCCGGCGCAGCGCGTCTAGCTGATAGTGAACAATCGGTAAGCCGTAATAATGCATTCGTTAGGACGGCATGATTCACAATAATGTCGCGGTTGACTGCGATGCTCGGACACGATGCGCACGAGAGAGTGTGCTGCAGAGACGTGTCGTGTTTCTATTTAATTCAAATCAACTAAATTGTTGTTTCTAAATTCAAGAAAGAGCTGTTATTAGCTTCTGGAATTATATTCGCGTTGTTACCGTGGCGATATTAGACTGATTGATTAAAAATCACGTAAAGCGGGCGGAACATTTAACGCTTCGATTTAGATCCCCGCGTCGAGTCGGACTGCCGCTGTCTCAAACTGGTTTCAAGCAGTTCACTTTCTTAGATCCTCCCTTTGGGTATCACAATGAAATGCTGAGGGTCTCATAACCTACGGTGATTATAAAATGGTAGCTAGGGAAGATCAATTATAGATTTTTTCTTAATAAATTTTTGGTAATAATAAAGCAATAACTAAAAAGTTACAAGAGTTTAAAGTGAAATTAAGTAACAAGTAAAAGTTACTCCTTGTAGTAATATTTTACGTTTTAAATTCAAATTTGAGGCACTTATGAGTTAATTGAACACTGCTTTACAATAAACAACTATTTTAAAAAATGTAATCACGTTAAAGTTACGGCTATTTCAATTTTTCTTTTAGTGCCCAAAAACGGTTTTTCATGTCGTTGTGCACCGCCTACTAATTACAATAACAGCTGCCCTTTCACCTTCGTACGTTGTGAGATACCCAGTATAGACGTCAGATGAAACGGTTATGTTTATTTTCCAGTTTATGATTTCAGTACACTCACACCATCTCGACTGCAGTAGTAGGTACGTTATTTATGCCGAAGTCTATCGCAGATGGATGCTTCTTCGTATTTGGCAGTATACTCAATTTCTGGCATCTATCAAAATTCATGTAAGCAACCTAAGGAAACGAGAACTCGGCCTGCTCTGACGAGAAAAAAGAGTGAATGCTCAATACCTAATATCAAATTCGATTTGTGCAATATATTCCTTAGTAATAGTGATTTTTTAAATTTTAATTTTACACCGATAATCCAGGGTTATAAACAAACTTAGGAACTGATTATTTAAATTTCAAATTCTAACGATACAGGCAATAATATATTTATTAGGGCAAATTTTTAATGTAAATGATGCGCGTTGCGGAGACAATAGTTGTCTTTTATTTGCAATGCAAATTAGTTCAGGTCAGTTCAATTTAACCCAAAGTGAACTGATCTTAAGTGACCGATTTAATAGTAAATAAAACATGCGAGATGCGATTGCTGCATTTTAATCTTCAGTTGAAGATATTATTTTTGCATCACTTTACAGCGAGTTAATCAAAAACAAAAGGTTATTTGGACGAGTAATGTAATTTGACAAACAGTTGAAATAACATCTCCTCTACAAGTGTACCAACTGGTCCAAGTTGATCTAGAATTTCCGAGGTGTATCAGCAAGGCGGGAAGTGTTTTGGATCATTTTTCAAACCCCCTAATGGGGTGGTCGGCCGTAATTTTAATTAAAGAAATAATGGCTACAAAGCGCACAATGAGGACAAAAAGTGCTTCTGCGTGAGTACTCCCGCGTCAATCCGACACCGAAAATAATAAATATTAGGAGTATATAACAACCCTAAAACAAACGTAGTGCGTGAAACGCAACAACAAATGAATCACAAAATTTCACTTGTACTCCGATGGTCTCAGTAGATATCACAATCAAGACGCAACAAAGTGTAGATAAAAATTGCAGAAGCAAAAACAAGGAAAATTATTAGGCACAAACGGGTATAAGCGACTCGAAGTAAATATTGGCAACACAAAAAAAAACAAGCCTTCTCTGGCCATCAACTGCATTCAAATCGCGCGTCTCTCTACGTTGGAATGTCGACATAAATCCTCGTGACCTAACTCAATGCGACCCCAGTCACACGGCGTAAGTACGACTCCGCACCGCAGATAACAGGAAAAAGAAAATTACAGAACATGCTTACGTAGAAAACTTCCGCGTAGGCTGGTGATACGTGTCGGTGATGGTTTCAGATCGGGGTTACAATACCTTCCTCTTCTTCAAATGGTTCAACTCAAGAGCGAAGGCAAGAAAAAAGGGGGGGGGGGCGCTTGAAGAGCTCGAATGTGGCCGCTCTAGATGTGACTTGTAACCTCCCAACGACACCAAACTATTGAGGCAAATCTGTTCCTTCGTCCAGAGGTGTGCCCTGTACCAGGTGCACATCAAACACAAAGTGGAGGATAGTAAACCTTACCTTGCCTTAAAAAGCAAGCTCTAAACTGAAGAAAAATCTCCACGTCACCCAAAATCCGTGAAAACACGAACTCCACTGTCAACGGAATACTTCTGTCGATACGAAAACATCCGTGAAACGAAGGGTTGATTAATCCAAGCACAACAAATTGCCAACATCCTTATCGCTCAAAAGAACGCAGAAGATTTAATGGTAACCGAATCTACCGCTGTTGTATCGGTTCGAACTAACTCAGCCAGTCGGAAATCGCCACGCACCCCTAACAACGATCAGCCGTATTTGAACCAACAAAAATAAAAATTCACGTAACAGCTTCTACGAAATTCAATACTTTTTTGCTAAAATTTTTTGAAGTTAAATTGATCATTGTAATTTGACATTACTTCTCTAATAAAGATATTTTTTTTAATGAAGATACTATGTTCAATTAGCAAAACAGATACCTATTTAGGTTATTACTCCACTGAGCAATGCGTCAATAAGAAAAAGAGTAGCTTCAAAAATTAATACGGATTGGTCAATATATTTGAACAAGCGACTCAAATAGCGAGGAAAAAATTAACAGATACGGCCGCAAGGAGAACACAGAAAAAGCGTCAAGGAAATTCTCCAAAGTCAAATTTTTTGGCATTTTTTAAACTTGATTCATAAGCAAAATTAAATTTTAAAATTAACACTAAGTAAAAACAACAGAATAGTACACTTTTTCTACTATTTAAGGCAAGTTCTTTAGGATAACGAAGTTATTAAGATGAAAATAATATTTTCGAACTGGAATTCATGAACAATTTTTTACTAAATATTAAACATTCTTTTTCGAATACAAACGGAAATGACGGGTATAAAAATTAAATTAAATTCTAATAAAGTTGACTATTAATTTGTTAAAAATTTTCAACACATTTCAAGCAAGTTATTTTTTTCATTATTATTATTTTAAAATTCCTTCCATTGTGAAACGGGTGAACAAACGGCAAAGGAGCTGTCTCTAACAGCCCATTGGTTATAATTTTCACTTAAACATTATTTAGAGGTAAAGGTAACATTTGCTTCCTTTTTCGTTACCTCCTCTAGAATTTGTAATGGGCTAAATCGGTCCACGCCTAATAAAAATAATTCATCAAAAACACGCAAAACTGCGATTCATAACTACATTATCAGCCGTGTTCCTAAAGAGCTCTAAATGAAATGATTTATAAATGATTTCATTTATGTAAAAGAAATGCTAAATCAGATGTATTCACAATTGGCATGACCATCGATTTATAAATCGTTTCATTTTATCTGTTCTTCACTCATTTATTTTTTCTTTTAATTTCTGTTATAATATACTCTAGTTAAAATTTTTTATATAATTTTATTTAACTTTATAACAATAATAAATAAAATAAATCACTCATACAAAACCAATTTATAAACAGTTTCATTTGTGACATTACTTTAATGAAATATGCTAAATGAATCTCTGTAAATACGAAAAGTAGCTAAATCATCCATTTAACTTTTGTTAAGGTTTTATTTAATGTTGTCAAAAAATCAAACCTAAATGGACGATTTATAAATCATTACCAACTACTAAATGAAGCATTTAACAAAATTTTGTTGCAAATCATTTTTGATTGCAGTGAGGAAACCTCGAGCAGCCTCTGTACAGCTGTTTCAGCCCTGCTTAGGGCTTCGTCAGTAGAGACGTAGCTCGACATTCCCACTGCAAACAAAAACGACTTGTCCAATTTATTCGCAATTGCGATGTAAGAGTGATGAACAGATAAAACAGCGACATCTTACGCTCGCTTTTTGACCTGACATTGCAGTAAGATAGACAAATTGAAGCGGATTTGCTCCTAATAAGTCCCCCATGCAAGGTTTTCACTGCAATCAAAAACGATTTGCAACAATTTTTTTTTAACTTTCATTATGCTTTATCAGCAAGCATGGCCGCCTTGCATGGGGGACTTATTAGGAGCAAATCCGCTTCAATTTGTCTATCCTACTGCATTGTCAGGTCAAAAAGAGAGCGTAAGATGTCGCTGTTTTATCTGAAGCATTTAACGTAAATGATGCTTTGTGAATACGACATACGTATTCACATTTTATTCTGAAAGCTGTTTTTTTTGTTAACAAAACTTTAGTCCACAGTGACCAACACGTTTTCGAAAATGTGAACTAGAAGTATATTTAATTTTACCGTAAAGTTCAATTGAATTCAGTTGAATTATATTAATTCATAATTATAAGGATTATGAAGAAATAAATTTCCCTAAACATACATTAAACTGATTTTTTTTTAATAAGGGCCAAAATCTGTAATACTAGGAACTACATTAATAGGCAGAGGTGACTACACAATATCTGATATGAGAAGCTATGTAGAACGCTTACAATCAAAATCCTGTTTTACAACTTGGTCTGCTCGTGCAATGAAAATTGGTTTATGTGATGTACCTCCGATAGGTCACAACGCTGCAATGTTATCTTTATTCAACACCTCTTCAATGACGTCGTTATTCACAACTGTCAAGAATCAGTTTATGAAACTGTACAATAAAAAGGTATGTGTGCATTTCTCTACAATAGTGTTATTTACCGCTTTATGTGGGACGACATTTTACGCAACAAATTAGATAAATATAATACTTTTTTTAGGTTTAATTTATCAAATTATTTTTTTTTCTAAAAAAATATCCCTCGAAGTTAATTTTTGAGGTATCGCTTTTGTTTACTTCTATAAAAGATTTGAACCAAAAACAAAACGCCAGAATTGATTAAATAATATTGCAAATATTAGTCGTGTTTTTTTCAATTGACCAACAAGCTCTATGCTGATCTGCTTTTTTCGAATCTAGGAGTAGCAACTCGTAACTGATCCGCGCTACTTTCCCCTTGCCCCTCGAGCACCAATAAGTTCCCGGTGTAGTTAAAATATAAAGGTTATGTTTACGTTATTTTAATTTAAAATTATTCGATTTCTAATTGTATTAATTTATCTTCCAAAAATTAAGCATTAAAAGTAGCAATTATGTATGTTTAATTTTGTTCAAAAAATGAATTTTTCTTAAGTCATTTGAATTGAGGTTATATGCTCATCTGATCAGCAAAACTTCGTTTTTTTGAAAGCAATATAATTTGCAACTGAATCTGATCGGATTAGTTCAGTTCAAGTGCAGTTCAGATAAGTGACAGTTTCAAAAGAACACGACTATTGACAACAGTTTAGTTCGCGTCTTCGAGCGGCTAATTTTTAACCTAAAATTGTGAAAGCCCTGTATATCACATACCTTTTGATTAATGTACCAAATATGTTCCTCAAAAATGTAAATATCTGCAAGAGTTCCATATAAAAATCAAAACTTCAGCGTATACCTCAAAAACTACGTTTTATAAAAATGTAACAAATACTAATTAATTCAAACCAAAAAGTACTTTAAAGCAGTTTTTACAGAAATCAAACATTTTCATAAACAGAAAGTTACAAAGGTTTTTAGAAACCGCATTGTCGTCTTCGCCATTAATTTTGTATTCAAAATTGAGTTCCAGACACCGAGGTTAGTTTTTGTTCAAGATTAGTCTTTTAACTTCTATGTAAATTTATCTGCCTTGTAATATACTTAGAAATTATTGGCGATACAATTGCCACCGGTGATTTTATAAAGCAGATAAATTTAAAAAGAATAACAAGATTTTGCTTATCTAAAAATAAGCGTTTCCTATTAAAACTGTCAACTTTGGATCACTCTGTATATAAATTTATCTGAACGAAATAATTAATTCCAATTTTATTTTATAGGCTCACATTCATCACTATTTGCAAGTACCTGGATTTGATGAGAACTTTTTTGAAGACTGTTGCAATACAATTAACTCATGCATTGACTCATATAAAGAAATAGAAAATATGAAGCCTTTAAATATATCAAGATTAACTCCAACAAATAGTGATATATAATTTTATAATATTTTGTATATACAGTGTTTTATATTTTTATAAACATGTGATTATTTTACACTTCTTGTTATTTAAGCAAAATGAAGAAAAAATGTGTACACTTAAAACAAAAAGCTAATATATTATGTAATTTTTTTTCTTGCAGACATGCTGAAAATGCAAAATGAAGCACACACCATAGCTAATTGCGGCTTTGACTTGGTATTTGTGGAAGTCCGAATTCATCAACTAAGACACCGTCCTAAAATGTTGTCACATTAACTGCAAGAAGAATTATATAACGTAATGCTTACTTTGCTTTTATTGGTTGCTGCAGCTGCTTCAGGTTTAGTGTCCGGTGCTTCGGGTAATTTTGCAACATCATCTAAGTAACTGGTATCATCATCCAACGCCATTTCATCTCCTAGTGCGTCTAATTCAGCTGCAAGTTCATCATCATCAATTTCGGGTGTGTTATAACTTCTGCCCAATGCTTCTTGAACTTCATCTGCTTGTTCTAGCATGTCAGCTAGTTCATCTTGAACGTCCTATAAAAATACACATGACGACTGTAAAAATTATTCCTACATACCCAGATGGTTAAGAAAATATTGTTAATACTAATATTACTTTTTAAACTGTCCGCTTACAGTACTGTGAACATAGCTTTTTCAAATCGGAAAAGTCCTAAAAAAATTAATCGTTCATAATTGAGTCCTTTGGTATCATAACTTACAATTTCCAGTTTTCAGTTCAATTTTGAAGAAAGAAACGAAAACTTTAACAAGTTATAAAGTAAAATACTTTTGGACGTGATCATTTTTTACGATTGTTTTATTAAATGCCGAGCGCCACCGAGTGGCGCCACAACGTCGCTTGTACCAGCCACGCAGTGGCGCCACGTCGTTAAATAAGCGCATCTTATAGTGATAAAAGTTATATGGCATTCCATTAAAAAAATAGTTATCGTAGTTTGAATATTCTCAAGTTTATTAATTTTTTTTAAGAACTTAAGATTTTTTTTCTTTACAGTGTAACTAAAAGAACGTTTCAAGACGAAACTTTTGCAAAAAAAAAAACCACAAGTCCCTAACGTCATTTGTTCGGAAGATATTTGCATTTATTTGAGGTACAGCAAGAGAGATAATTTTTTTTTAAAGTTGAATAACGCGAAAACGGTTTAGATTGGACCCTATTTATGGTACACAAAGTCACATTAAAATTCAATCCAGAACCCAAAAATGTAAAGATATATAGGTTGTTCCATTTAAAATGACGAAATGACCTAACGCCCAGGCTACACGGAATACTCTGTACACGTCAATCTAATTTTAAAATATGCACCACACAATCCTGTGAAAGTTTCATTTGAAACATTTTTTCGTAAACTTAATAACTAGAGAGGTATGAAAGAATTCGCCTTAAGTGAGACACCCTGTAGAAACAAAAAATATTTCGGAAAAATTGAATTTTAAAAAATGACTAAAAATTTTACGTAAAACATATTCAAAGCATCTTCAATTTTTTTACGCAAAGTGTAAATCTTTTTAACATGTTTTGAATCACATCTCTTAGTATAAAAGAATTATTATTCAAGTTTTCTATTTCTAAAATTCAAAAATAAAATAAATTAAATTAAATAGACTAGAATTATTTTATATACACCTTCTATGTTATTAGTTTTATTATATACGTAGTCCCAGTAGAATTTAATTTAGAATCGAAAATCGTAATAATATAAAGGCTGTTCCATTTAAAAGCTTAAGTTTAGTTTATTTCTCTTTTATCCGTCCATTAATAGTTTTTCTGTGAGCACACGAAGAAACTTTGAATTAGTCCCTATAAATTTTATATTAAACATTTTTTCTTGAAATCAAAAATAAAGGAGTTAAAGAGGGTAGGAATTCTCGCGTAGTGACCTCTGTGGTGCCACTCGGTGGCGCCACACAGTCGCCCGTCTCGACCGGCTCTTAAGAATTTTTATATAGCTATCTCTTTTTGTTTTCGTGAAACGGAGGTCATTCTTAACTCAGACTAATTCGCATACGATAAAAAAATATCTAATCATAGATAGATTCATAGAGTTGTAATACGTGTCCGAAATAACACGATACCTTTACTAATTTATAAATTCAGTATTAACAAGAATGTTGTATTTCTTGTGACTGATTCAATACGCAAGATACCATGTTACCACGATATCTTACCTTTAAGAACGATAATCATAAAAAGCCTTAATCCGTGTCTATTTCAAAATTAAAAAACCACCAACTGTTGAATTATGTTGCCGAAAAGAACATTTCCCCGGATACATTTTGATTGAAATTGGTTGGTATTTCATGTTGTCACTAATTTTTACGTGTCAATCAAAATTTGAGTTGTAATAATTCCAATTTGCAATTTGTATCAAATTTTAACGATGCCGCGAAAACGCAGAAACCTATTAAGTGCGTAATTAAAGGAAGCTCTTGTCAAAGTTTATAGTGAAACTGAAAATTTAACGGAGCAGCAAATATAAAAAAAGTAACAAACCTTTTTTTCGGTAACTTTTGCCTTAATTTACTTTCTTTCCTATTTTCATATTTAACGTTGACGCGTTAACGCATCATTTTGTAATTGTTACTGATATATTTGTTTGATGTTATCCAACATTGAGCCCCAAATTTTATATATTTTTTCTTTACGTTAATGGCTGTCTTTCTGGCAACCACGATATAGAGAACACTGGTACGCTCACTCGCCACCATTTTCAGTTTAAAATTTTGAGCAAGTTGAGAGTGAATTTTCAGTAGATGGCAGAACCGTATCGCGGACTGTCATTTTTATCAAATTCCGCAGCCGGTTCTTTAATTCGTTTCCTAATTTAGTTACATAGCAGTCAAAATAGAAAGACTTCTCAGAGTTAATTTGTATTGAAGCAATATTAATCTCGAAGAAATTGAAAATGAATAGTGAAGCAAATAGCGTCTTCGATTCATTTGCACTGGTTGCAGTCAGAGTATTTGCATCTTGTAATAACACAAGATGAAGATACTCGTTGTGCGATCAATGCCAGTGAATCGAAAACATTAGTAGATATTTAAAGAATCATTCAATTTTCAGTTAACCTGAATAAACTGCTGTCAAACTGCTCAGTAAATTTGGGTTACAGATGTAGACTTACGATATATACCATTAATTATGAAATATTGTTAATTATAGATTTCGAAAAGGCTTCAAGAATGAACCAAAATGCAGGTGACACAATATTGAAGCAACATTTTGTGTGCTTGATACATTTTCAAGAGAAATTTGTAAAAAAAACATTATTAAGTCAGTGGAAATGAAATCATTCTAAGAACACTGACAGATGATGCTATTCCTCAACTAAATGTATGCTCCTACTGAACTAATGCTAATCTCACATCTGTCCTTTCTTCCACCACTACCAAACAGATACAAGAAATAAATAATACCAATAGCCTCTGAAAGGTTTGTAAAAATCATAGCAAAACGTACTTTGCTCATTACATTTAGTAAATATCTTTCTACATCTGTTTGACGGCTTGCTAAATTTGGCACTCGCCGCTTATTCTTTATTTCATTACACATCAACCAAAGTTTGCCATTAATTCACACGTAAATACTGAACATACGTCCCCTACAACACGTAATATAACCTACAGGAGTACATTAATGACGTTTAGTGACAGTCCTTCATACATTGGTGTCACCTAGCGGTAAAATTTAAATCACGTAACTAGGCACTACTTTTGACTTCCTTGTTTTTTATGGGGGAGATAGGCAAGTGCGCATACCAGTAATTTATAATTGTCAACTTGAAACATGTTTGATACACAACCTTACATTTCTTCTCCCTAAATTTATAACTAGCGCGTTTTTGCAGCAGTGTTGCTGGTTGAGTCGAGGAGGTAAATTGCGAGGATGGTTGTTTTTTTTTTTTTTTTTATTTTGAAACAGTACATATTAAATGAGTGTAAATAAAATTCAGAAAAATTGTCTTGTCGGCCTGGGACGCCCGGATTATGCATCCTAAGGTTAAAAACGTGTCCAAAGTAACCCCTATGTTACGGTACCTTATTTTGATACCTGTATTTAAATATTTTAACTGCCTTCTTTCGCTCACAAAATCATGGTTCAAACGCAATATTAAGCGTTTAGATTCAAATACAGACATTTTTTTGCAAACGAACTAACCCCAGTCCCTATAAAATTTCAATCGTAATGAGTTATCCCCTTTCCCCTTTGAAATTCAGATCCAATTTATTCGAATCACAGGTTAAACTTTTAAGCGAAAGAAAGCAGCTTTTAGCACTTCTTTTAGTGTTTCTGTATTTTGGGTACATTTTTACACGCAAAGGAAAAGGATAGAAAACAATATTTTTGGTGCTATGCGACAGCTACTCTCCTTTTCACTCTCCTCCAGACTTCCTAACTCACATTCCAGAACTGTCAGAGCATTAGTTGAATGAAAAACAAAGTGAAGGTGAAGAAGACTAACGTGTACCACATATTACATTTGATTGTAGCGTTTTTATTCCAAAAATTGTTTCCCATTTCCTGACTACTTTGAAAAATTAAAAAAAAAAACGAAACGGTTTCTTATTGAATACTACTAGGGTTTTTGGAATTCTTGAATTTTAATTTTTTTAATGCCCTTTTGACAATCCTTACAAAACAAGTCTTTATACGCCTAACAGAATATATTTAAAAATTTTTCGCGAATATTTAGCAAGATTTCTGGTGCTATTCAAAAAAGTAACTTTAACTCTTTAATACCTTAATAAAAACTTTAATATTTTAAATTAAAGAATCGTCCAGAATTGCATTTTCAATGCTTCAAATTTTCAGGTTTGAAGTATTAAATAGTTAAAGTTACTTAAATTTGTTAATAAGTACCATTTAACTCCTTCCCTTAAACTTTTATTTAACTTAAATTCTAAAATTTTTAATTCGTTAAATTCAAATATTTCTGAATAGCACCATTTAATGAAAAATGAGCCTATGAAATGGGAAAAATGATTTTGTGACTGAGCACACAGCCTGAAGGGTGTGATCTTGGTGCATGAAACCCGGAACAACTCCAAGCAACCCCAAAAAGGGCATTAATTACACAACTGTCAAATTCAGACGTGTGTTCCGTGCACCTAGTTCATAGGTACGTGAAACGCAAGAGGATGCTTCAGAGCTCCAAACTCTTGTTAAAAAGAACAAGGCATTATTGCATGGAGCGCTTCAGAGTTGCTCGGAGCTGCTCCTCGACGTGAAGAAAAAGCAGCTTTTAGGTGCTTTTTCTTCGCTCACAAAATCGTGATCCAAACGTGTTTTGATTTAAAAACAGACATTCTTTTCTTTGCTTGGACTGAATTATGGTTATTTACAAATGAACTGTCAATCAAAAATTCATGTCAGGTGTTCCATTGCAACTACGAAATTCAGTTCCAAACTATTCGAAACAAGATTCAAATGCTCAAGGAAAAGAAAACCTTTTATGATTATGAAAATCGGATCATAATCCAAAAATATTAGTGGAGAGGATGAATCATTTTCACAAAAGAACAATCCGCTGATCTAAATGCATTGTGTTCCTAAGACCCATCAAAAACAAAAGCTCTTATAATCAGATACCCAACGATATTCGACTTACATCAATTTCTTCAATATTGATCTTTTTAAAGTCCTTTTTCATCTGTTTCATGCCATCCTTCATAGCCACAACTGTGGTATGTGTATCTTTCAAAGTTTGATGTGCAAAATTTGCTTGCTCCATGTTAAATGACTGGCCCCTTAAGTTTTCAAGTTGTGACTCATACATTTTTCTTTGCTTAAGAACGCGCATTGCCTTTGCCTTGACAGCATTTTTGGCAGGTCCTTCACGCATTTTCGACATCTGCTCCTTATACTTGCGCAGGTCATTATCGAGGGCTGTTATTTTCTTCTCAACTCCTTCTGCTCGAGCATCAACCTATGATTAATTAGGATTTATTTATGCAAGTGAGGTTGCTTTATATCAAGACTTACACCTGTAATGCAATCTGTAATACTGGGCCCAGGTTCCTTGGGTTTTCCTTTGCCGAATAATCTATTCATATTAATTTCGATACTAGGCGAAAGATACACAATCACAAAACTACACAATACACAAATTAGTTTGACAATTGATGACACATGAAATCAGAATTTAACAGCAGTATTGCCAACCGTTGTATAGAAAATTCTTTAAAAATCCCCACAAATCAGAAGTTTAATTGAAATAGTGATAATTGTGAGTTCATTATAAAAAGCAAAATAAGTGATTACTTGAAAAACATATGGGTATTATTTACAAAAGCTACAAGTTATCGTATGAAGATGAAATTTTGCACATAGCACCACTACTCTCTGTTTCAAAATCAAAAAACCACCAACCTCGAAATTTACCTCCTCGAAACAACCGGCAACACTGCTGCAAAAACGCGCTAGTTATAAATTTATGGAGAAGGAATGTAAGGTTATGTGTCAAGCATGTTTCAACTTTCAAGTTAACAATTATAAGTTGCCAGAAAAACAATCATTAGCGTAAAGAATAAATATATAAAATTCGGGGCTTAATGTTGGCTATCAACAAACAAATATATCAGTAACAATTACAAAATGATGCAAACGTTAAATATAAAAATAGAAAAGAAGTAAATTAAGGTAAAAGTTACCGAAAAAAGGTCTGTTACTTTTTCTACAATTGCCGCTCCGTTAAATTTTCAGTTTCACTATAAATTTTAACTACGCATTTAAAAGGTTTCTGCGTTTTCACGGCATTGTTAAAATTTGATACAAATTGCAAATTGGAAATATGACAATTCAAATTTTGACTGACACGTAAAAATTAGTGGCAACATGAAATACCAACCAATTTCAATCGAAATATATCTGGGGAAATTTACTTTTTGGCAACATAATTCAACAGGCGATGATTTTTTAATTTTGAAATAGACAGTACATAAAAGTTATCTCGTAACACTATTTCTATTTGGAGCTCGCTACTAGTTTAACAGAAAAAAAAATATTTAAAAACGCACTTGGTTAAATGGCCATGTTTATTTTATAATGACGTTTGACGCGTATAGCCGGCGGTTAACCAACGATTAGAAAAGGATAAAAAACTCGCCGAATCTCTAAACATTGGTTAGAGAAAGACAACACAACGATTTTAATTATTTTTTTAATTATAACGGGATGTTTGCACCAATTACTTCTAAGTGCATTTGAATTACAGTTAATTGTAGAGCATGTTCTCCAAAACTTATAATTTTTGAAGCACTTGTAGCTTTTGTAAATAATTACCAACATAACATATTGCTATGTTATTTTAATTGAAGGTTTAATTTTGATTATGTTAAATAAGTTTTACTTACATTTTTGGGATGTATTATTATGATTTCGCATCAGAATTTTGTTTAAAGTCAGTATAATTTTCGTGTATCAAGGGAGAATTGTAATTCCAAGGTATTTCGCCTCAAATAATGCTTACACTAAAACCCAAATTTTGTTCCATGAATTAAATGATATGGGTTACGACAAAGTATGTTGAACCGCAACTTAAAATCAGTCTTGAAGCTTCTACGATGTAACAAAAGACTGGAGGACTTTGCTGATATGAAGGCATCTCTTAAGCCTAGCAAAAGGTGAACACATCGTAAGCCAAAATCAGTGAGTGAGTGTTTCAGGATTTTACATAAAAATCGTTCATTTCGTAGAAAACGAATTTATTAAATCAAACTTTTTTTCACTTCTCCTTTCTTGTAGCTTATTTTTTGCTACTTGTTTTATTGTAAATTAAAAATTTTCATATAATTAGCAATTATTACTTGCAAGGGTTTTTCTTTTTCATGTTTTTTTTTTATGATTTAGTAAAAATGATTTCATTTTTCATTTTCTTTAAATTTTCTAGCAAAAATAATTTTTGTCTAACTTTTGTCTAAAAGCGAGTATACGGTTACCATCCGTCCGGCAAAAGGAAGGACATGTCCTACTTTTGTATTCAAATTTTTAAGTCCGGCCGGCTTTTTTTACCGTCCGGCTATTTTTGTGCAAAAGATTTATATCTATTTTCCCGTTCCTTCAACTGTATTGCAACAGGCTGAACAGGCAAAATAGTAACAAAATAAGTACATGCAACTGTACTTGAACATTAGGCATGCCATATTGTTAGAAATAAAATAACGGACAAACTAAATTTATTTTTTAATCACTTTGCAGCGATGTTGATAGTTGCTCGCTCATTGGTACAGCTGCGGAAACCTAAAGCGGGACAAGTCTTATAACGAAATTTCCGATTATTTTGATAGGGTGAAGTTTCCTTGGTGATGGTCGTGACTCTTCTAATTAATTTATTATCGTCAGTGAACGTCAGAAATAACTTGTCAAATTGAGTTCTTACGAATGTATCGTCTTTCTAAAGGAAATGTAAGTGAAAATTTTCGACCAGTGAATCAAATGGAATTAGTGAAGCCTTTGGAAGAACTATGTGACATTTTGGATGTGGAATATGTATATTAGAAATCTTAATTCAATCAATGTCCGGAAATTTGGATTCAATAATTCAATTGAAAGGCTGCATGACTGTTATTTCGTTTCATTTTATTTCGCATGGCAATAATTGTAAGTAAAATAAAAACTATGACATTAGTACGAGGTATTTGTTCGTTATAATTTTTAATTATAAACGGAATGAACAGATAAAATAGCGACATCTTACGATCGCTTTTTGACCTGACATTGCCTTGCATGGGGGACTTATTAGGAGCAAATCCCGCTTCAATTTGTCTATCCTACTGCAATGTCAGGTCAAAAAGCGATGGTAAGATGTCGCTATTTTATTTGTTCATCACTTTTACATCGCAATTGCGAATAAATTGGATAAGTCGTTTTTGTTTGCAGTGGGAATATCGAGCTACGTCTCTGCTGACGAAGCCCCAAGCAGGGCTGAAACAGCTTTACAGAGGCTGCTCGAGGTTTTCACTGCATTCAAGAACGATTTGCACAAAATTTCTCTATAAACGGAATGATTAATCATTTTACTTAATGTGAAGGTTGATAAATTACCACAGTTACCGAAATTTAAATTTTCTTCGCGATATTAGTTGCGCGCTTATCTCAGCAACCAATCACACTGGGACCTTTTTTGTAACTTCTATGTGATCACACTTGTTTGTTAATGGATTCATTGTTACCGTGGATAGGTGGGAGATACTACAAGCTGGCTCTTCTCGTATTTTATGCCCAGGTTTGGTTTACGAAAGTTTACTGTTCCGCTTTCTATTTCCCTAACTGTACTTCCTCCCTCACCAATCACAACAGAATTTTGAAATACATTTTTCTCTTCGGACCAACCTATATTTTTCTCAGAAAATATTTTTTTTAAGAATACAGTGAATGGGGTCTATTCTGTAACTTTCTATCAATTGATATTCGTATCAAGTGCCCTTGCATAATCGGTAAAACTCACTTGATTTGTCTCCAGCATAGTTGTGATTTTTTTTTGTTTTACGCACTGTATGTCATCGTTCACTTAAGTCTTTGTTTTGTTTCTGTCGATTTATTTACTTTTTTACAGTTTGCCTTTATTTTCTACGAACTTGTCCATCTTCTTTTGTTTTTTTTTTGCTTCATGCCTTGTATTTTTGCTGTTTCTTTCTTTCTTTTGTTTTTGATTTTTTGCAAGTTTTATTTGTTTCATTTATTTATTTTATTATTATGTTTTTATTTATTTACCTTATTATTCGTATATCTTTGTTCACATATCAATTAATTGAAGAGCCATATGTGCGTCTCTTCAATTCGCGGTCAGCAATCGACTTGAATTGTTATGAAATCGTATAAAAAAATCCTTTTCAATTATTGAAGACCATAAGTGCTTTCTTTCGCTCTCAAAAACGTGGTCCAAACGCTTTTAGATGCAAAGACGGACGTTCTTTTGCAAACGGATTAATCACCCTCTCCTTGAAATCTCAGTCCAGAACGGTAATCCTCTTTCCTCTTCGAATCAAAGTGTTTTTATGTTTCGTTTGGACTGAACTGTAGTTATTTTTATTTGCAGACAGAGTTTGCAGGTAAACTGTCAATCAATAATTAAAAACTGAGGTGTTTTGTTGCAACAACTACGGAATCCAGATTCTTAATGCCTGAATCTTGTCATTTTGTCAGTTTCAATTAACGTCATTTCGGTACTAACAAAAAGAATTTGTTTCCTCCTACTATTACCTGACTTAATAATCGCTTTTCAATAATATTAAGAAAACTAAGAAAATACTTATTACTGGGCGATGAATTTAGTGTGTAATTCGTATGTTTACGAACTAATGCAAATTTTAATATTTATTATTTGCTCTGTATCCTGAATACCAACGTTATAGATTTAAGTACATAACTGAAACATTAACTACGATTGAATTTTAATCATTTCAAAAATGTTCTCTTGTTTCTTGCAATGTCCTTCTTACCACTAAAATGTTCTGCTTTGCCAGCAAAGCAAGAGGCAGTAATTGAGTATAAAAAGTAATTGATTACATCAGTACTCAATAATTATGAGTACAATGTACTCGATTACAAATTTACTCTCAGTGGTTAAGTACAAAAGTAATTGATTACGAAAATACTCAAAAATTATGAGTACAATGTAATCGATTACAAATTTACTCACAGTGCTTAAATATAAAAGTAATTGAGTACAAGTACTT
The DNA here is from genome assembly GCA_036172665.1 of Prosopocoilus inquinatus. Lineage (NCBI taxonomy): Eukaryota > Metazoa > Arthropoda > Insecta > Coleoptera > Lucanidae > Prosopocoilus > Prosopocoilus inquinatus. The sequence continues at coordinate 35,153,103 of CM069871.1, forward strand.
GAGTAGTAGAAGTAATTGAGTTTTTTTGTAATCTGAAATTATGAGTACAAACATAATGGAGTACCAATAAAAATCCGTTATTCATGTCTAATAATATTCAGGCTTTTCCAAATGCTGTTAATTGTTCGCTTACCACGCGGTCTAGGCTTTAAAGTGAACGGACTTAAATTTACTGTGGAAATTTTTATTTTAAAAAAATTTTGTTGCAAATCGTTTTTGATTGCGGTGAATCCCTCGAGCATCCTTAAGCTTTTGATTTTGATTTTATTTGTTTTGTCTAAGATGTGTGTATAGGTGTCCCATTTTCGATGGTATTGTACAGGTTTCTTCAAGAGTAAGGGAAACAGAAAAGAACCCAGAACCTAATATTGAATTTTAACTTTTAATGATAATTTAAATGGTTAAATCAAAAATTCGCTGTTTCTTGTTGTTTTGTGGTACAATTGAAAAATGTAAAATTTACTAACATTTTAAATGCAAATGACTTTTTTATTTTTAAAGATATAAAAAAATGATAGCTTTTTCGTTTGTTTTTTAACATAGATTATGCTTCCTTAATTAACAATTAAATCACATGAGAAATTCATAATAGCCAAACTACGAACTCAATTTTTTATATAACGTTGTCCCAAAAGTCTTATAATCTAGACGCTCATGAGTTCATAAGAGATAATTCGAATTCTAATATTTGACTATTGAATGAAAATTGAATGTCTAATATTCAAATTATGCAAAAACTTTATTTACTGGTCAGAGGCGTCTGGAAAGTCGGGAAAATAAGCAAGTGCGCTAACAGGCTTGCCTAAATCAAACATAAAAAATACAGTTTTTAAATAAGATTACAATTTCCGAAATCTTTCTTTATTCTTTATTTAAAGAATTGTGTAAATCTTCATAATTTTAACCATTAGCATTAATATGTCTATGTTCATTTGAGAACCAGCGAATGCAGTGTTAATTTTTATCGTATTTTGCCTTGGGGACATAAAATTCAATAATATTTGAGAACCCATAATATTTTCCTGTAGCTCAGAAAAAATGGTACTCACAATATGCACAGTGGGTTTTCCTGTGGACTATTACAAGTTTTTAAATGATTTAATGAAGAAATCATAATCTAGTTAAAAGTTGAATAAAAAGTGTCCTTATCATATTTTGATATTGGAAATATCTATAAAATGCCATCGAAGATGAAACACTTTGTACAGTTCGGACGAATTTGCAAACGTACAAACACTGCGAATTGCGAGATCCAGCGGACCAGCATTGTGCCGCTAAGTAATGTCAAAGTGACAGGAGACGAAAAATTGAAACAGCATGCCATTACTTTTTACCTGTACTCATACTTTACTTTACTCATTCTCACTTTGTATGAATACTGATTACATAGACTTCACTCATATTAAGAGTATGATTACTAGGGAACGGAATTATATATTTTGTTCGGTTAAATACAAACAGGGCGGCAAACGCATAACACTGCAGCGACGCGTGAATGAACACATTCTCGTAGCCGCCTCGTTCGAAATAAACCGAACAAAATACATAATTCCGTTCTGTAATGATTACATAGTACTCGTAATCAGTACTCATACTTATGAATACAATTTGCCCAACTCTGGCAAGAGGTATCTAAGCTGCCCTGGGCAATTCCGCACAAGCCGTGTTAGCAATTGTTTCAACGAAGCCGGAAAGCTATCAAATGCTTGGAATTTTTATTCATTTAATATTTCTTCAGCAACTGCTTTTTCTTAAAGCACGTAAAATGTTTTAAACATGTTTTTTTGCTAATGTTTTAAATTCATTTTTTGCAAATTTAAGCTAAAAAAGAACACTTTTGATATAAGTGCTTTATTTTTATGTTTTAAACATGTTTTTTTGCTAATGTTTTAAATTATTTTTTTTTAGTTTTAAGCTAAAAAAGAACACTTTTGATATAAGTTTTTTATTTTTGCAACGTAATACTGTGTAACCAGAAACTAATTGTTTAGGGTCGGTATTTCACTCAGAGATTAACTTTAATCTTTAGTTTATTCCCATATCAATTGTTTTTTGTAGACAATGCGTGACTGAGCTGATGATGTGATGACCACACTGTAGCTCTGATTTGAACTAAATTTGAATTGCATTAGATTGATTATAATAAGTTCATTAATTATTACTAATCACTAGAATAATACTTATATTGTAAAATTTTAAAACACCTTTTCAATATTTAACCTTTTATTATTTCATTAAGAGTTGACACGTACTGGGTCCTCCGTTTTTCTGTTCATACATGGACTACGGGATGAGTTATTTATGTAGCAAACTGGTTTCAATTTGTCAATCCTAATGCAATGTTAGGTCAAACAGCGACCGTAGGATGTTGCTGTTTAAACTATTTATAACGTTATCGTTTCATTTGTCTTCATTGAATTTCTACCGTGTGTCCCAAGGCCCCATATTCGATAATTTTCAGACATATACCTACTGGACTTTCGGTTTTGTTGGACGTAATATCAACTTTGTTATTTTAAATGGAACACCCTACAAATTTTTACATATTTGGAATTTTGTCTTCCAATCTTGAAAGCTATGAGTCATGTATTTTATGTATGTTCTAATGCGATCAATTAATTTGAAAAAAATTACTTCTATGAATTGTATTTGATTGATACTTTCTTTGAAAATCATTTAAAACACCGCGACCGTAGATCCTAAATAAAACAAGCGCTGCCTTAAATAATTTAAATTATTATCAAAGTACATACATTATTATTTTTTTTTTTAATTAGAGATGGAATTTGAATAAATTCTTCGTATCTTTTTACACAAATATCAAATAATAATAATAATAATAATAATAATAATAATATGTACCTTTTTAAGTGAGCTATAAGGGCAATTTAAACATTTAAAAGTGTTTTAAACAGCTGTTTTTTTTTGTTTAAAACATGTTTAATTTAGGCTCAATTTTAAACATGTTTTAAACAAAAAAGAACTGTTTAAAATAAAAAAACAAGTTTTGTTCTTTAAAAAAAAAACAGTTTTTTCCAAGCCTGGGCTCAATGCATGGATAACCCACTTCTAAGCATCACGCATCCCGCTAGCACGTGGAGGCTGTTCTTTTTGAAAATACTGATGCCCGTTCCACTAAATAACGGTACAGTACTTATTTCTTCATTTGTTTCTTCACTCCAGTGAAATAGGTTAGGTATGTTGATTTTAGTTTATTAGTTTTGCAATGCAAATTGCAATAATAAATGATAAAAGATGACGCACTAAGCAAATTTCATAACATTTTAATTTATTATTGCGGAATAATTGTTTTCTTGTAATGTATTTTCTTATTCTAGCTTATTTCATTTTAATACAAGACGGATATATCACTTATCATCGACGAACTATTAACCTGCCCCTGCTCTTTCATCCATCTACAACTTGACAAACAAATTCTTTAGAATAGAATCAGCAATAGTCATATAAACAGTGTGTAATTGTGAAAATGGCAACTCGTAAAATAGGTACAACTGTACAAATATCATTGGTTTAATTTTATATGAAATATTTTGTAGCTTTACTCTCAGTTTCGGATAAAACAGGCTTAGTGAAATTAGCTAATGATTTCAAAGACCTAGATTTTGTACTTGTTGCAAGTGGAGGGACCGCTAAAACCATTCGTGATTCTGGTCTCGAAGTAAAAGATGTTTCCGAAATATCGGGGGCTCCAGAAATTTTAGGAGGTCGGGTCAAGACTTTACATCCCTCAGTACATGGAGGAATTCTAGCAAGGTATATAGTGTCATGTTTAATTTATTCTCTGTAATCATGAAAGTAAAATGAATTTTAGATTAATTCCATCTGATTTAAAGGATTTAGAAGCACAGAAAATTGATTTAATACAAGTTGTAGTTTGCAATTTATATCCTTTTTTAGAAACAGTGTCGAAGCCTAATGTAAGTGTTGCTGATGCCGTGGAAAATATTGATATTGGTGGTGTAACTTTATTAAGGGCAGCAGCAAAAAATCATAACCGAGTCACTGTTCTTTGTGATCCCAGCGATTATGATATAGTTATCAAAGAAATTAAAGCATCTAATAATAATGACACTGAAAAATCTACAAGGTAAAATGTTCCAAAATGAATGATACTATTGCCGTATATTAAACTTAATAGCAGATACGAAACTGGGCTGTCAGCACTTTTTGTTGTGAGTCCGATTATTTTGATCTTCAGCTGTTTTGAGAAAGGTGTGCTAACTTCTCCTCCGTGATGAGACAAAAACTGAATGTAAAATTTATTGTACAGGCTTTTTAATATTTTACACCTTACCTGGAGGCTTTATTTTAGGAGCTAGAGACAAACTTTAAATGCAAAAGTTGAAGGGCTTTATGTCTATTATCTTTTAGAGTTATCACAAGAAACAAAAGCATACTGCATTTTTTCCTGTTTTCAAAAATAAATTTATTGATTCATATTTGTAAGAGCCGATTGTGAGATATAAGGTTAGAATATTAATAAATTAATATTTAAAACATTAAGACGGCCTGGAATTTGTTTTTTTAGTATTAATTCATTGTGTAGGGTTTCGAGTGTTCGAATTCTTTTGGCTAACTAAACCAGCCAACTTTTGTAACCATCTTTGCAGGTCGCGGCCGACTTGATTTTTAAACATTAATGTATTGATATTTTAATAGTTATTTACGTGTCAAGCTTTGTAAATAAATCTTTAAGGAGCGAGTCGCATAATCCAGTGAGCCTAGTAAAGATTATTTGCAAAGCGTGTTGCATACAAACTTTTATTTTCACATTCACATGGCGATTTTTAATTAATTTTCTTTTTGTTTTATGAAATTTTTTTTATCGAAGGCGTTATTTCTAGCTAGACGTAGTCATGGTGATGTAAACAAACAATCTGCTCTCTACAAGCCTGTAAAATTTTACAAGTCTTTTATACAAGCCCGCAAGAGTTTTACAGGCCTGTTTCAGTAATTTACCGTTAACTTGGTTACCGTAAACAACAAAATTGACATGTAAAATGTCATTTACTAAGAAGGTAGAAATAAAATCAATTTAGTGGCTTAGAATAAAACGACTATAAGTGCAATTATTCGTATATCGAGATATTTGCGTCTAAAATTAAATGAGTAATAGGAAGTTGCGAAGAAATAGTATTTCTAGTCGCCAACAGCTCGCGCTAAAAGCCGGAGATCGCTTCCATCTCTTTTATATCAAACAGATATTAGCTTCAGGTAGTCAGAAATGCACATTACAATCAGATGGATAGGTAATTTGGGCATGTTCTTTATTTCAACGCAATTTTGTGGTTGAAAGCATCAGTGTTAGAACTTGATACAGTGACGTCATCTACTGATGGATGCAACAGATTAGGAACAAAAAAACGCTTTACGTTCAAATAAAATTCTTTCTAACCTCAATAATTAAACATTTTATTTATGTTCTTCAAATAATTGATCATCTCATCTAACTCTTGCATTGTCCGGTAATTATTTACAAAAGCTACAAGTTAGCGTATGAAGATGAAATTTTGCACATAGCACCACAACATAATATGTTGTCTCGTAACACTATTTTTATTTGGGGCTCGCTGTTAGTTTAGCAAAAAAAATATTTAAAAACACACTTGGTTGAATGGCCATATTTTCTTTATAATGACGTTTGACGCGTATAGCCGGTGGCATAACCAACGATTAGAAAAGGATAGAAAACTCGCTGTATCTATAACCATTGGTTAGAGAAGGGCAACACGACGATTTTAATTATTTTTTTTAATTAAGAAGGGGGTGTTTGCCCCAATTAATTCTAAGTGCATTTGAATTATAGTTAATCGTACAACATGCCCTCCAAAATTTATAATGTTTGATCCACTTGTAGCTTTTGTAAATAATTACCCATTGTCCTAAACACGATACACATACTAGTATAATTTCCAATTAATTTTAGGTTTATTTTCAGTTTCTTGACTCTTAACTTGTTTGCACTCCTACTTATTTATAGACATCTCATTTTTACAGAAGCGGTAGGTGCAAGAAATTTTAAAAAATGCAGATAAAACGAATAAAACTTTTACTTGACTTTCACTCATGTTTAAAAAAGCGAGGTTAGGTTCGAGATTTCAACTTTCAAACAGTTCCATCATTTGAAACGAATTTTGTGATGCCATCTGATGAAAACCAACTAGAATAAAAGAACGATTGTTGATGAATCTGAATCATCCATCAAGCAATAAAAGAGCGATTTTGACGGAACTGATGCCATCCAGCAGGCTTCTTGATGAAATAAAGAACTCGCCCATAACGTCTTATGAAACTTGTTCTTTAATATACCATTTCCGCTTCCAGTTGAACAGTGTTCCTTAAAGTAGCTTTACACATGCCTTATTTCTTGTATCATAATTCATGCGCTTGTAACGCAAAAACATGCTTGCTTGACTGCATGCGTGATTTTATAGCGCAGTACACTATTTTCTGAGAGGCAAGATGACGCAAACAGGAACTCCAAAAAGCTCTATGTCCATTTTGTAATCCGCAGTGGAACGAACTCTCGTATGAATATTTTGATAAATATTTAAGACGCATGCATTTCTTGCGTCATCGTCGTACTGCATGCGTAGGTGCATGCAATTAGCGCTTGCGTTGTTGCACGAAATGAGACACCGTGTAAAGCTAGCTTAAGGCTGTCTTGAAAACAGATGCCATTCAATATAAATACAACATAACTATACGAACAAAGTAACAATAAATTAATGTGTAAATTAAGTTTGAAATTTCAGTTCATAATATCTAGAGTTTTGAGCTATGGATCTGCATTGGTGTGCCGTTATCACCCATTTCGTAGTACTTAAGATGAAAATAACAATTCGTAGAAATTTTGATTTGCCACTAAAGCAGCAATTGTTTTCACCGCCTATCTTCTCAGAGCGATGTTTTTTTATTTGCGTCATTTGTTGCTTAATTATCGATTTATATTTTTAATTGATTAGATAACTATTATTTTCATCTTAACTGGCACGAATGGCTGATAATTACAAAGAACAGAGGTCACTTTAATCAAAAAGTCCAGATACTTTGTTCTTGTTGTTATATGTTATATTCATGTTGAGTAGAATATGTTGTCAACCTAATATTAGGGATTTCTTCGAATAAAGCTAATCTACTTAAGCATGTATTTTTTACTTAATTATACCGGCTGTTTCAAATTGAGTGTGCACTGAAGGGATCTTCTAAACCATAAGAGATACAAATTTGGTTAAATGGAAGAAAAGTTGCACGAATCAATGCTTTATTCGTTTCCATTGACAGAATGACCATTTTCTTATTTCTTCTTGAGATATTAATGAAAATGTAAAAAAGTCGAACTTCTTTTTTCCTCTGTATCTCTCTTATTATAAATAATTTTTAAATTCCAATTTAACTTTCTACAGGCACTTTTTGATTCTGCTTCGAATGAGCGTGACAAAATTGAAGTCAAACGTTTCGTCTTTCCACGACCATCATCAGTTTCGATTTTTTAAATACAAGTTATATCTTTTTATTGTTCTATTCGATAGCACTTTCTCTCCAGATTGTAATGGTCTGTTCTTCGAGTGCCACTATGGGGATCTCGCTTATCTTAAGAGATACAAAGTTGGTTAAATTAGGGCAAAGTTGCGCATTTTCACGCTGAATAATAATCTGAAAAGAAATTTGCAATATCTTCAATGGTTTTGAAAATTTCGCAAAAAAACAAAAATTTCTGATTTTCGTTTTTAATTTTTTTACCTTAAACTAATCATACTAGGCATTTCTAACCAAGACACTATTCAGACACTTTTTATGAGGAATTCGAATGTGGCATCCCTTTTTCAATAATTTTCAAGATGGCGGAGGAACACCTAGTAACTTCATTTTTTCTTATGGTTGCCATTTTGGATTTACTACTAGTGGTAGCGTTAGACTGTAGTTTGCTGCAGCGAGTATCCGATGTTATGTCTATAATAAAATACGAATTAATCAAAATGAAGCTACCTAATAGCTGCATATTTCGATTCTCGAGAACGGCAAATAGAAAAACTATTAACTGAATAGATTGGGAAAGTGGGCGGTCCTAAAGCTGGCGCGAAATTTGAAATGGAGTCTATTGGACAGTAAAAATGCATGGGTTATGCCAAACAAACAGAAAATACTCGCTTCACAGAGAGTTGTTGTGTAAACGTTTGCTTATCACTAAAACTTAGGATGAAAAGCTTCAATAAAATTATTTTAGTTGTGCTTATTGTACGTAATTAGTTAATTTATTTGTTATTAAAAAAGATATAAAATGCTTGTCTGAGCTTAGTTCAGCTGCAGGCCAACAAACCATTAATAAACATGACCCAACAATACAAAATTAAGAAAATGTCTGTGGGAAGGCATGCAATGAGTTTGTCAAGAATTTTCCAATACAATTTACAAAATACCAACTTATAAAACTGTAATATCTTCTTTAATTTCGTTGTTTTCAAATTCTTAAATGTTAGGTTATGCTCAGGTTAACTCCGGTGTTACAGCGACAGTAATTTACGACACACGTCTGATTTATTAGATAAAGATAGTAAACGACTTTACTTTCCTAGGCTATTGGAATTGGGAGATCATCGTTACGCTGCAGTGGTATATGCATAAATGTTGTCGTTTACTGCATGAAACGCAAAAAAATATTACACTAAAGTTTGTGTCCGTATTACACGATAATATTTCTTGTACAAAATTTGAGAGAAATGTCGAATTAACCAATAAACATTCACTATGGTAACCTGTCTGTCACTTTGTCTAAAATTTATTATCATCGTGTAAAGCAGGCATAACATAAGTGACCTTTCTACAATGGCAAGTTGATTAAAACAGTCAAATCTGAAAGTTTCATATCTGATATTAATCTTAGCCAATGCCTGGTTTCTGTATATAAAGTTTTATCATTAGATAAAGTGAACACATGGAAATTATAAGAATTTTTAGTTAAACAAAGGATAAAAGCTTTCAGAAACCCGACATTAATTTTATATTCGAGTCGACTCTTGTCCGATGAAAATTGTTTTTAAACTTTAAACGGACACTGTTAAAATTGTCCTCACCACCGTTCTTTCCAATTTTAACAATGTCTGTTTAATGTTTGAAAACAACTTTGTAATTAATTTTATATTTAATCAATATCATATTTAGGGAGAAATTGGCACTGAAAGCATTTACTCATACAGCTGAGTATGACTCTGCAATTTCTGACTATTTTCGTAAGCAGTACTCCGGCGGTATTTCTCAATTAACTTTGAGGTATGGAATGAATCCTCATCAAAAACCTGCACAATTATACACACTGCAGGAACAGCTACCTCTCACAGTTGTTAACGGATTTCCTGGGTTTATTAACTTGTGTGATGCTTTGAATGGATGGCAACTAGTACGTGAATTAAGGAGAGCTCTGGGATTACCGGCTGCTACTAGTTTCAAACATGTTTCTCCGGCAGGTGCTGCAGTAGCTGTTCCTCTCAACGATGAAGAGGTAAGAATATTGGCTTTCCCATGTCATCTGAACTTGAGATGTGCGACTTGGACTAATTAGTTGACTTCCACTTTTAGTCGAATTACTCGACTTACATTTTGACACCGTGGTTAATTAGCCTTCAGGCTCGTTTGTTGGGTAGTAGACGCGTTTATTTAAGATGTATTGAGCAAAATGAAATTTAGTTTAATTTTGTAATCTGTTTTTTTTGTACGCTTATTGCCTCTAAAAATGTATCTACATAAAAAAATGGGAACTTTATTAAAATGCAGATGCAAAATTTGTTACTAAATACCTATACAGTTTAGATCGGGTAATTAAAACACTTCCTAATTTAATAGTAGTTATTCTAGCGACCGATTTCGGTGGTTAAACCTTCAGCAGGCTGCTAACGTCTAAACAATTTAAATGTATCCTTAATCATGGACTATAATCAACAAATATACATAATTGAAGTTTGTTTGTTCTTGTCCGACGAAAATTGTAAGTACAAAGTTTTTATAATCTCGAACCGGACAGAAATATGAAGGGAAAACACTCAACGTTTCGCTATAGATTTATCGCTTCGTCAGGAGCTATAAATCTATAGCGAAACGTTGAGTGTTTTCCTTTCATATTTCTGTAGGGTTCGAGATTATAAAAACTTTGTACTAACAAATAGACAGTTTGTTAGATTAGAAAAGCCACAAGTTGTATCTCATTTATTTCTGTTCAAACCAGTGGCGACTTGTGACAATATACAAACCGATAACGACACTTTGTAAATCTTTTTGAAGAATTACCTTATCGGTGTTTACTTGTTCCCATGGTTACACTAATACTGCTCTCGTTTGGCTGAGAGTTTAATTAATTAAGTTACCTGAATTTGCAAATTGCAAACGGTTGCAGACGCTTATCGTGTTTCGTGGATGAACCCCTTACGAATTTCAAAATCAAATACATATTTTTTATAATTTCATCGGAAATTTTAATTTTTTCACTTCAGTCATGTTTTTCTGGGCCATTAAAATGTTCTCATTTTTGCTTTGTTTCTGTCTTATTCTCGTAAAATGTCGCGATTATCTTTTGTTCCCAAAAAATTGAAGTGTTCCCTAGATTTTTATGAGTTTTTTTGCCATTTTGTCCTTTTTGTTTGAAATTATCCCTAGATTTAACGCCTTTTCCCTTAAGTTGGCAACACTGCAGAAGAAAGAAGTCTGTAAAAATTAAATTAGAGATTTTTCCAAATCGTGGCCATTACTTGCATTCACTTAGGTATGTTAGCGCTGTCTTTTCCTGTTACATTTTTATTATTTATTAATAAATCTACTGAATACTAGAAATTGCTTGTTAATCGTTGCACCCTTTCGGATCTGCGGTGCTGGCCTCTTCGTTTTTCAACCACATACAATTTTTATATCCTTACCTGTGATTTTTTTATAAAGTTGGCAGTTGGTGACACACAAAAAGCACAGATTACTAGACAGATGCGAAGGCTTCGAGCGGCACCTTTGATGTTGCGCGGCAAAATTCCGTAACCTTCAGTCAATAGGTCTATTCGTTTGTCACACGTTTGCTGCACTAGTGTACACTCGGACTATTTGTGCCTCGTTCTAACCTCATTATTAATACGAGATGAAAATACTTTGAGTGCAAACTAGTGCAGCAAAGGAACAGACCTATTAGGTCTGTTCGTTTGTCACAAGTTTGCTTTTCTCTTATTCTTGGTTGAAACATCAGGTTGCCGTTCAGTAAAATATGAAGTATTCGCATCCAAGTCTCTATGGGCTTTGAAATTGCACCTCTTCGAACTTTAGTTTCATCTCATTGCATTGTGTGAGGTAATTTAAGTATTTTTTCACCTTGTTATTTTATGAATTCCGTGAAATTTTTAAACTTTCTGCACAGGTGGGAAATTTTGAATAATCTTTTTTCTATTAACCGAAATTCTGCATTGTTTAGTTTGGACTTAGACAGTAAAAGAAGTTTCCCGTAAGAAATCTCCATTAATAGCACATCCCGTTAATAACATTGTAAAAAAAAAAACTTTCAACATGATAATGCATGTATAGTGTATTCTCTCTTATGCTGAAATCTCTAGTCGACCAAAATGTGTCCGGTTAATAGAAGTGATAAAACGTGAAACATTAATATTTATTTGATACAAAAATTCTTAATAAAAACTTAAAATGAAATTTCAAATACACATATACATATTCACAAAAATAGAACAAAGATGAAAAATCTGATATTGTTATTCGATAACGATAAATAATAAACATGTTTTCAAAATATTGTTATAAATGAAACGCCAATTCAAAACCTTCCGAATCCCCATCTACAGTCGCGATCAAGTTAATCGGGACCGATTGATTGATTTATATTAAAAAATTTAATTTGTCAACCCTACATAATAGTTGATAATTACAAACACCCAGCAAAATGTTCAGTATTGTTAACTTTACGTTAATAAAAGTGTCCATATTTTTTTGGCAGTTTGGCAAACTGCAGCAGTATTTGAAGGAAGAAAAATAATTTTAATATTTTTAAATTTTAAGTCCCGCGGAAGAGATGCTGCGTTATCAAGAAAAAGTATTATTTTACGTTTTTTCAATTCCTTATTCTTGTAAGAACAATTTTAAATTTTGGTGTTAAACAACAGCAACTAAGCTTTTCTTTGTTGTATACTTCTGTAACATTACTTTTATTTTATTATTTATTATGAACACAGGCGCTTTTGGGGAAGTCCCGATATAACATACCGTCTGCTTAATAAAGAGAAAAACTATGTAGGTCATCGCATTTATATGTCCGTGTCCGGATGATTTTTTTCGGTACTCAATAATCTATCTGTTCAAGAGAAGTGCCCGCTTATGGGGGATGCCCGTTAAGAGAGAGTGCACTGTACGTAAATGTAAGCAATCAGAACGCTCGCCCTTTCCTTCGGCTGCTGGGTACCTTCCGCCATCGTCACCTCCCAATGACACGTAGCGTTCGTACAACAATAACATGTATTTACAGTCATATGTAAGCGACAATAGTTGTTTACTCACCGAGGACCCCTGGTCCCCACGGCCCCAACGGTCTGCACTTGTTTAACTAATTCTTTTGGTTTATTTACAATACAGACTAGTGCCGCCACCGCCTCATTTCTGTTTCTCTTTCATATGCTCTAATTGTCTGAAATGATACGGTTATCGTCGAAAAAACTGGTACAGGGTTCGAAAATTTAAAATAATTTAAAAATGTTATGTTGTGTGATTTAAACTTTTGAATTCTGCTGTGATTATACTTATTAAAATTTCTGAAAAAATTATTTGTGAGTGAGTGTATTTCCATCTGGTTCCCAATAATTTTCATTTATTTTCAACGCTGTACCCCTACTAATACTAAATTCCTCTATTGTCCGATTATGAAAAGTATCAACATGTCGAAAAACGACAGGTGTCAGGCTGACAGTTACTTTAAGCTTTTTGGTTATTGTTACATATGCAGTTTTAGTTTACAAAGGAAAAAAAATTGTGTACCAGTTTTTTTTCGGCGATAATTGTACAAGCAAACACACTAACCCTACGTCTTGGTATCCGACCCGACCACCAATCTGTTCTTCTGCCACGTGGTACTTATCACAACCGACTTCCACCTGGCACGTAGGAGTGGTGACTAGTCCTTAGGGCTCCCCATCTGCTGCATGGCCCCCTAAGAGGTCACCTGGGCCTGTGAAGCCGTCTGAGTTTACTTTTTACGAAGTAATATGAGTATTTTTTTTTTATATGTCGTGTTAAATTACGAAATCAGTTCAGGGGAAATACATATTCATAAGGGGACTCATTCGAATGTGGTTTATTGAATTTCCATCATCAAAATGCTGTTTGCGAAATATATTTTAAAATTTATGTTGTTCCCATTATTTTTTTATAGTATAAAGTATGTATGGTAGACGATTTAAAAGAACAACTGACACCTCTTGCGGTAGCTTACGCACGTGCAAGAGGTGCAGATCGAATGTCTTCATTTGGAGATTTCATTGCATTATCAGACGAATGCGATTATGCTACAGCCAGGGTGATTTCGAGAGAAGTTTCTGATGGAATTATTGCACCAGGTTACTCTGCAGAAGCCCTGGATTTATTAAAGAAAAAGAAAAACGGTAGTTATTGTATATTGCAAGTAAGTGATCAGTAATTTAAATTGTATTAAAAATTTTATTTGACTAAACATTCTAGATAGATTCCAATTACGAACCAGGCGTGATTGAAAGAAAAATTCTGTTTGGACTGGTACTGGAACAGTGCAGAAATTTCGCCGTTATTGATAAAACACTATTTCAAAATGTGGTAACCCAAAACAGAAGTCTTCCGGATTCAGCGATTCGAGATTTGCTTGTTGCTACAATCGCTTTGAAATATACTCAGAGCAATTCTGTGTGTTATGCAAGAAATGGTCAAATCATTGGTATTGGTGCAGGTCAGCAGTCGAGGATTCACTGCACTCGATTGGCTGGGGAAAAAGCTGATAATTGGTGGTTGAGACAACACCCGAAAGTACTTGGGATGAAATTCAAAGCCGGTGTTAAACGAGCAGAAATTTCCAATGCTATTGATAATTACGTCAACAACACAATTGGTTAGTAACATTTAAAATTATGTCCACAAATGTCAATCGCAAAATTTTATACATAGAGTATAATTTTTATTATTTCAGCTATAAAGCATTCACGATCTTTTGACTTTTTAGTAGACTATGGAGCGTATTCTGTAAGTTATTAACGGGCCGTTAAAATTTAGAGGTTCTTTAAAATTGAAAATACAATTCTATGATTGGTTGTTATCGTAGCAACAAAATTTTACACCCCTCTAAATTTAACGCTTTTGATACAGAATAGGCCCCTATGTTTTTTTTTTTTATTAGGTTACATGCATGTAATTTGATAAAAGTTAAAGTCTGACGTCAAAAATTATGAAGATTCCTATTTTGTAATAATGACTGTGTGATTGGAAGAATACTTGTCATGGTCGGTAATGGTAAAGTAAAAGGAAATTAAATGATTCATAACATTTACTAGTGGGAGCTCCAATCTTCAGAAACAATAATCAAGATACTCTAACCCAATTTTGTGACGTCCGTTTTTATTAATACCAACAAAAATGCCACCCTAACATGGCCTAATCTGAAAGTCAGAAGATCGTGAACGAATATCAACTGGATATACAGTGTCCGGCAGAAAGTTGACTACATATGGGAACATTCTTTATTATTGATTTCTCAGAGAAATTTGTCCTTTATAAAAGCTCCTGCATCTTCTCAAACTCAAGATGCACGTACCAAGATTTGAAAATATATTATATACCAAGCAAATCAAAATATTTGAAGTTGCCATAAGAGTAAAGTACCTTTATTTTCCACGGTACACGAAGTTTTATTTGGAAAAGTTACTCAGAATTATTATGAGATCTCAAATATGAATTCATAGCTACCTACGATGGAAAAAAAATTTGGCTACAAAAAATTACAATTTTTAGGGTATCAATGCTATTATTCATAATGTCTAGTTGATAGTTGAACAAAAGACAAACCTCAGAGTATATTCATATTACACTTGAAGAAACGTCCAGCTCTACACATTCAAAATTCTACACGTTGGTACGAGAAAAATTGAAAAATACGTAAAATTCTTTTTTTCATTGTAGACAGTCATGATTTCATATTTAAGATCTCATAATTCTGAGTAACTTTTCCAAATAAAATTTCTGCGTAGCGTGGTAAAAAAAGGTACCTTACTCTTATGTCGATTTCAAATATTTTGATTTCCTCGGTATATGACAGGAGGTATTCAAACTTTGATACGTGCAACTTAAGTTTAGAAAGATGCAGGAGCTTTCATAAAGAATAAATTTTTATGAGAAATCAATAATAAAGAATTGCATGTTAATAATTTCAACTTTAAATTTTAAAGTAATTAAATTAACGACGCGCCTTTTATTCTGGTAATGTTTATTTTGTAGTAAATTATGTAAGTGATTATTAGAAACAAAAAGTTGCTTCAAATTCTTAGCAGAACATAAGTTAACACGAGGCAAAATTTTTAGTACGTAAATTCCTATGGCCACGGTAAAAAAAAACACTATAAAGATAAATCCAATAATTTAGAACAGTTGAAAGGTCGAATTATAACAACAATTAGTGCTGCACAATCCAAAACTGTTCGCAAAGTTCTGCAAGAGTTGTAAGCCTGATTAGTACAGGTTCTTTTTTTATATTTTGCACCCTACCTAGAGGCTTTAAGAACCAGAAAAAAAAACTTTAAATACAAAAGTTTTAGGGCTTTTTGTGTGTAACCTTTGAGAGTTACCGCATGAAATCAAAACATATCACAAATTGGAGAAAAAAATACAGTGTGTTTTTCTTAATGGAACAGCCTGTATATTGTTTGTTAAATTGAAAGATCATTGTTTCCTGATTTCAAAAATATACAGTATGTCGGATAGGTGATACAAGAGGAAAAACATTTTTTTCTTACTGATTTCTCAGAAAATTTTATTTTTTATAATAATTTTTACCGTATTTGAAAATCTTAGTTCTCATCTTACTTTTCCTGCATGTAATCATTTAACACTTATATTCACAAATTTACACATTTTTGGACTTTGAAAAAATATATATTAATATTCTGTTAATCGGTTCAAGTAGGCACAAAAACAGATCTGACGTATTTATCATTTGCATTTCATGTTAAACTTTCGAATCTTTTCAATAGCATATCGCAAAGAAACACACTCCACACTGAACTAGGTACACTTTTTGAGGAAGGCTCAACATATTTTTATCGTTGATAATGCAAAACGAGATTAAGTTTAACATGAAGTGTAAGTGACAAATACGTCATATCTGTTTTTGGGTCTACTTGATCCGATGAAAAGAATATCAGCAATTCCAAAGCTGTGGAAATTTGTGAATGTAAGTGTTAAATGACTGCATGTAGGAAAAGTAAGATGAGAATTAAAATTTTCAAATACGCAAAAATTATTATAAAGAATAAAATTTTCTAAGAAATCAATAATAAAAAAGTTTTTTCTTTTGTATCACCTATCCATGGACACACTGTATAATATATGGATATATGGAAGAGCCGTTTGTGATATAATTGAGTTAAAAAATAAAAACGGCTTAGAAACATGCTTACAATAATTCTAAATAGTTGTTTTAGTTAAGCAAATGACTATGGGCCAGTTGTACAAAGGCGGATTAAACTCAAGTTTAAGTAAACAAATTCGCATAGGATTTTAAGGAAATATGGCAATAAATGCATTCATAAATAAAATTTGATGCGATTTTGTTCACTTTAAACTTGGTTTAATTAAACGTCAGTTTAAACCTTCATTATACAACTGGCCCTAAGAATTCGAATATTCGAAACTCTACACAATGAACAAATAAAAACAATTCCAGGCTGCCTTAATATTTTAAATATTAATTTATTGACATCCTAACCTCAAATATCGCACAAACGGTTCTTCTAAATATCAACATATACAGGATGGAACAAAAGTATGCAATAATAACTGTAACTTTTTTATTTGAAAAGTTATCAAAAAATGTTTAAGATAAAAGTTGTTTGATGTATTTCTACGCGTGCTTTGACGTACATACATTCTCCATGTTCTCTTTTATCTTCTTGCTATGGCAACCAACTTTGGTTTTTTTAATGGTAACTATAATACCTTTTACTGAATTTCAAATGAACTTATTTTTCTCAATTTAGTAATATAATTTTGTTGAAGAAAATTAAAAAAAAATTTAAAAATAAGTGCATTTGTGCACAAATCTGTTTTATGTGAATTATTGACTACCTGAAGTTGATGTCTGTATGGTATAAAAGAAACTGAAACGATTTCCGATTTTTAGCGCGAGCTATTAGCGATTAGAAATACTATTTCTTCTCGACTTTCTATTACTCACTTAACTTTAGATGCAAATATCTCGATATACGAATAATTGCACTTATACCCCTTGTATTATAATTCTAATCCAATTGAGTTTATTACCGAATCAATTTCTGCCCCTTTATTTTATTTTTTTACACATAATGACGAAATTGTATCACTGACAATGAATAGACAAAAATATGCTTGTTTCAAAATCGCTAAAAATAATTATAGGTACCATTTAAAAAAAAAACAAATAGATAAAACAGTGACATCTTACGATCGCTTTTTGACCTGACATTGCAGTAGGATAGACAAATTGAAGCGGGATTTGCTCCTAATAAGTCCCCCATGCAAGGCGGCCATGCTTGCTGTCAAAGCTTAATGAAAGTTGTAAAAGATTTTGTTGCAAATCGTTTTTGATTGCAGTGAAAACCTCGAGCAGCCTCTGTACAGCTGTTTCAGAGGCTGTTCGAGGTTTTCACTGCAATCAAAAACGATTTGTAGCAAAATTAAAAAAAAAAACACAAAGTTGGTTGCCGTAGATAACAACATAAAAGAATAGAAAACAAACTGACAGGTCACAACATGTGGCAATAAACCAAACAACCTGTACATTAACCATTTTTTCGTAACTTTTCAAATAAAAACATTACAGCCATTATTCGATACTTTCGTTCCACACTGTATTTATACAGGTTGTTATCGAATAAGATGGCAATAATTATACCACGTATAGACGACATCAAAATATTACAATTTAACCAAATTTTTAAAAGGCAACTTGAAAAACATATTTTCTTAAATATCTCTGGGTCGGTTTGTGGTACAGGGTTGAAATTTGACATGCAAGTCAAGTAAAATAGAGGGATGGATACGTCGTACAGAAAACTGAGCATTCACCTTTGTCTTAGATCGCAGATCCAGGCTAATAGGTTATTATTTTATAAATAACTTTCTTAATGTCACTTTTTTAAAAGAACTGAAACAAAAATTGAAAAGTTCGAACAAAATTGTAGCAGAAATTAAGTTCCATCTTCGTCGTATTAACCGTTTTCAAGATAATTAAGTCGAAAGATTACTTTGCTGCAGAAACTCGAAATTTCGTAAAGCTCTAACATGCCTTGAAAACATTAGCCAGAATTCTAGCTGTGACTTTTACTTGTCAATATACAATACATGACTGTTGCATAGTTTTATTTTTTCACAATATGCTTCAGAAACGAAAAATATTGTATATAGATAAATTAGGTTAAATTGTAATATTTTAACGCCGTCTATACGTGGTAAAATTATTGCCATTATATTCGATAACACCCTGTATTTGTACTTACAAATTTTATCAAGAAGTAAAAAATACATACATAGTAAATATCACGACCTACTGGATTTTACAAGACAGACTCTCTTATCTTACAGAGACGTCGTCTCATGAAATCTAGTAGGTCGTGGTAAATACATATCAAAATTTAATAATCGTGGGTAATGCTGGTATTTTGTATTCTTTTCTTTTTTTTAAATTTCAAGGTTTTGTTTGTAAGTTTTTTAAGTTATTAACGTATAGGCATAATATTATGGAAATTTATACGACCAAATTAATTGAAATACTAAACGCATTAAAAGTGCTTAGCATTATTCTCTAAGATCCGAAATAGGGTATTCCCAGAAGCAGTGTCACTGGAAATGTAAATTGATAAAAAGGTGGAGATTTCTCGTAAAAATTCCAAGTCATAGAGCTTTGTGAGTCCTTTGTTCGTCAAATTTATTTCGAGTTATAGAAATTTTTGAGTTATAAAAGAATTCGAATTGTAAAAGTTCGAGTTACGGAGTTTTGACTAATTTTTTTTTTTTTTAGAAAAATAAAAAATAATTTGAAATATTGTAAGGTATTACTATTATGTAATAGATGTGTGCTAACATTTAAACCTGAATTACATGGAAACGGTTCGGTTCATCGATGTGCAAAATTTTTCATGAAATGTGTAAAAAGTTAGGGATAAAATACTGCGTTATCCCTACAAAATTACCCCTTAAAAGAAGGGAGGATCTGAAAAATATGTTAATGCGCAATTAGATGCCTTATGCCTGAGTTTAAAATATTAGTTTGACAACTTAAAAGATCCGAAGATAGTAGCAAAAATCAATATTTTTCACCCTTATTTCAGGGCATAGAATCCCTTATTATTCACTTAAAAAAAAAATTTATATGAAAAGGTGGCCTTATTTTTTGACGTTCTATTCACCCTGAAAATAGGTAGACATTTCTAAATTTAGACTAATTTTAATCTGTTTTCTATTGTTAGTGTGATTAGTGTTGTATATAAAGCAGCTAATGCAGTATTATTATTTTGTTCGTTAGGAAAAGACATGGATAGAAAAATCTGGACATCAATGTATGATGAAGTTCCTAGCGATCTAACAAACGATGAAAGAAAAGAATGGGTACAAAAACTAACAGATGTTGCGCTAAGCTCTGATGCGTTTTTCCCATTTCGAGATAATATCGACAGAGCTAAACTGGTATGTTTTATTACAATTCCAAATATAAGCTTATATTAAATATGCGTCTTTAATTTTTAGAGTGGTGTCAGATTTATTACAAGTCCTTCAGGATCTACCAATGATGCCGAAGTCATAAAAGCATGCAATGAAAGCAACATTACACTTATTCACACGAATTTACGACTGTTCCATCACTAATTTCTAACGCATTGTAATTGTGAGACATTCCTCAAACTGTAATCACTTAGTTCAATATTAAATGTCCTTTTGTAATAGTGGAATAGTGTTTTATTAAGTCCAAGTTACATTGAATTTGCAATAAACTAAGTACACTCATTACTTCAAATTTATTCAGTAACTGTCGTGGTGATCACATCATACCATACAATATTATAACCTAACAGTGTAACTTACTTTGCGAGAAAACTAAAATACACTGCCCAAAAACTAGTAGTAATTATTATTTTTTTTTGACGAACGTGGTCACGGCAGAAAATACTAAATAAGTTTGGTTAATTGTAATTCTTATACATTTGAGAAGTATATTAAAGAAGTAATAACTTATAATACAGGTACGCAAAGTTAATGATACAGGTACGCAAAGTTTAACTTAAAAATTTTAAACCTTTGTGAAAATACGTCAATAAAAAATAATGACTATTTTTTGAGTAGTGTAGTTTTCAAATTAAAACATTTTCAGCTTACTCTAAGTTACAATATTTACATAGAAGTAAAAAGAAAGGAATTGATGTACAAATTTAATATTTACATGTTATTTCGGTATTTTGCACTGTGTTTGAATCAGACTGCACTAAACACTTATCAGAATAATATCCTGATTTTCTTTCTATCTATACTTAAAATTCATTTTATTTTGAGTAATGAAATTGAGTGTTACAGACTATCAATGCAGAACACACTGTATGCAGTGAATATTACTAAATTGTATTGCTTATTTTATCAGTGAAATGATTCATTTAAATATGCTCGAATGTATTCACAACATGTAATAAAATTTTTCCAATATAAACATAAGTCAAATGAGTTAAGTTACTAATACACTATAACAAGTAAAAATAAAATATTGCTGTCAACAACGAATGCTATGGTGTTACTTCACTTAAAAAATGAAACTGTCACAGACAATAATTCTTCAGTTTTATTATGCTGTTAATTCTATATACATATTCAATAAAACGTACTAAATTCATTTATTTAACATGCATATATAGTTTCATTAATGACACTTTAAGCAACCTCTGATATTGTATTATTAATACCTTGCTTTACTATAGGTATACACGCGACCTTAAGATGAGAATCCAATGGAAATACCAGAAATTTAATAACATTGAATTGATTCTTCAGATATATTGATTCAATAGGGTTATAATTGAATGAAAAATAACTCCTAATAAAAGCAAGCATAGAGTGTGATTTCCATAAATAAATAAATAATCTACATAGTAGAATCACTACTGTAACTAGAACTTGAACTGCTGGATGCAGAAGTATCTGAACCACTTGAAGAGCTAGTACCACCAGAATTTTGCTGAACTACTTGGAACAATTGTTGCAAAGCTAAATTAACTGGAAACACATGGTTACTTTTGTGAAAAATAGGATTTGAGATATACTTCACCTGGTGGTCCTTGCTGGTTTCCTTCTACATTAGGCTGTTGGTCACCATTAACTAGATTCTGTCTACAAATAGGACAGGTGCCGTGAAGTTCAAGCCAAGGACGTATACACGGCTCATGATACACATGCTGGCACGGTAACTGTCGAACTTTTTCTTTCAAGCCAAAGTCCTCCCAGCAAACCGAACATTGTAATTTAGCAACTACTTGATTCTCAGTCACTTCTACCACAGGCAGGGCATCAATCACGTCTTTAGAAAGAGGAGGTGGACCTATTAAAAAAAAAAAAAAACAAATATACTCATGGACAAAAATATTGCATATTTTTAAATATATTAATAAATCCAGCAATATTGTGAATTTTTCTGCTTGAAATATAACTTTTATGTACAAATTAGTATTTTAGGAGGCTACGGCAAAAATTTTAATCAGTTTATGTTTTAACGTTTATCATGATTGCGCTATTTTGTAAAAGTAGTGAAAACAATGCGTTTCTTCGATAAACATTATAAACGATATTCTTGAGAAATATTTGTTTTTCCTATTTGTTCTTTATTGCTTCATGTGTAATTAAAAAAAAGATGCCGCGAATTAACCCAGCAGCAAACCGCATGTCATAAAAGTGGTAACTTTCCGGAAAGGTCACAGACAGAAAAAATATTGCAAGAATTGTTCAATTAAATCAATTTATGTTTTCTTGAATTATAGAACAAAACCAAGAAACTGAAAATAATAAAAGAAGGACAGAGCAACAACGGATAAGGTGCACCAATGTTGCTGATGGATAACAGTCAGACAGCGTTATTACAGCTGTAATTTGGTTAATATGTCAGTTTTGGAGGTAGTGACATAATCTTTTAAGGTGGCATAAGTTGAGAGCACGCACAGGATTTGTGGAGATTAACGGAGGAATGATAGCTGAAAGGTACATTAAAGACATCTTATAATAGTATATTGCGTCTTATGTTGGAGTCGGGGTATGAGAAATTAGAGTTAATGCATCGTAAAGCTCGCCCCTACATAGCAGCTGCAATAATTCAGTAACTCGATAAGGTTAATATCAGAATGGGTATCCGATACCGATTTTAACCCGATCGAGCATTTACGAAAAAAAAAAAAGGATTCGGCACAGAAATCCGGCTCTTACGACAAGAAATGAACTCAGAACTGCTGCTGAAATAAAATGGGAATCGATTCTCCAAGTAAGAATTCAAAACCTTCCTTTCAACCTACCCAAAAGAATGAGGGTAGCCATTCAAGCTCAAGGAAGCAGCACATGCTAGAGAAATTGTTTAGTTATTAATCATGTGTTATTATTCTGCTAAAGTTCCTGGTTCAATAAATGACGTTGTGAATCTTATATACCAAGACTTATTTGAAATTTCCTTGGCAGACAGATTAATTTAAGCTTAAAACCAACGATTCAGTACAGTTATATCCTCATTACTTTTCAAACAAAAGAATAAATAAACAACATAAAAATATGCAATATTTTTGTCCGTGAGTGTATTAATACAATGAGAACCGTTTATAGCAAATCATACACTGTGTCCCGTGACGTAATGTCACCACTTCAGTCATGTGATAAACTAAAATAATAAAGGAGACTGCGGTTTATGATAATGATTTTATTAGGATGATTAGGTTGTTTTTAGATCTTTTTAGTGCTTTTAAGTTGGTAGTGTACTGAAGATGACAGCTTAGCTGCCGAAATAGTATCTACGGATATAAAAATTATTGTGGGCGGAGGTTTATTTCAAATAACTCATGTGATAATCAATTCAAACTGAGTAAAAAAAAACTCTAATAAAGTTTTGTTCTAAAGTAAACCGTTTCAAGTATACTGTGTGTTTAATGTTAAATTTTTTTTCGAGATTAAAAAAACTTTGTAGTTAAATTTTTTATTATTTTAAAGTTACCTAATCGTTTTCCCGGTCACCTAATAATCAATTCAAATAAAAGAGAAAACTAATAAAGTAAACCGTTTTTCAAGAATGCGACATATTTTTGTGATAATCTAAAAAAAATTAGATATACGTTGTTCACAAAATTAAAAAACCACCACCTGTTGCATTATGTTGATATAAAACATAACTCCCCTATAGAACATTATCAAAATACTAAGTTGCAAGGTATTTGAAATTTCATGTCAAAATAATTTGTCAATTGAAGACCATGGGCCTTATTCTCAAATCAGCAAACGTGCATGTCGAATGCGACATTGCTAAAACGTCTACTAAAACTAATTCTCAAATGTCGCGTACGACAAATTTTCGACATTTTTAGTAGAGATATTGTAGAGTGGTCAAAACCACTCTCCATTTGTCATGTCGTGTACGACACGAACAGAACGAGGTTATGTAATTTCATTTCGCAGGTGTGTTGAAGTGGTTATTGATTTCGTGCATTAAATTATGGCAGAAGAATTATTCAAAATTTAGAAGAAAATGAAGGGGCAATGATGTATTTCATATATCTTTTGTGAATTTTCCACATAAAATTACTACATTATTCTCAACCTGCACTAAATTACTTAACAGTTCTTTCTGTCGCGCATTACAATATTGTTTTTTATTTGTTTCCATAATTTGTTGTCTGGATGCACGAGGGAGCCCTCTACTGCACGATACTGATAAACAAAAATTATGGTGGTAAATTTCAGATTTGCCAACTTGAATAATATGAAATATGCGGCCGAATGCTATTCAATTGAACTAATATACAACGTTGTCAAATCGCTTCGTCGACAATCGGAGTCGCGTACGACATTCACTTCGAATAGTGTTTGAGAATACAGAAATCAAAACTTGTGCGACTTTAGTCTTCGACAATTGTCGATTTCTAGTGTCACCACTCGACATTTGAGAATAGCCCCCCATAACTTCAAAACAGTCTAGGGCCCGGTTTCTGGAAGCGATATATGGGCCGATTAGTTTAACTAATGATTAGAACGTGACACAATAAGCACTATAACTTAACGTATGTCACATCCTAATCCTTAGCCGGCCCATAAATTGCTTCCAGAAACCGGCCCTAAGTACCAAAAACATGTTTAGAAGTTCTAAAGAAAACTGATTTACTAAAACTTAAGCGCACATACAAATATCACCAACTATGATTCATTTATTACACTTTTATTTAACCACAGGTACATAGACCATTTTGCATGACATTGGGCTTTGCCCATAGACCCATTTGCTGTGAAAATATAATTTTTTTATTTTTTGGCACTTAGATCCTTTTGAAGTTATGGCATTCAATTCAATTTCACTATTAGATTATTTACATTTATATTAATTATAATGAGCCGTTTGAATTAATTACAGTTTGTCTGTTATAAAATTTCTTGCGAACGATAAGGTAAAAATCATGAATCTATCATAATTATTAAATTTAGAACCAGGAATTTGTTCCGAACCATCGAACGTATAACCTTATCGTTTATTTCAAACACTTGCCAATTTTCTTACCAAATTTTTAACTAAGACACTGTTTCCGGTTCACAAGGCAACACCGCCAGTGGTCTTTTAATATGTGAACAAATTATATGCAAACATATTTTTATGAAAATATAAAACGTTTTTTTTCTAGAAATACTAAATTTTGTCCGAGTTACTTTGCCGCACCCGATATATTTATATTGAATATAATACGTTGTCAAGCTAATATTAGGGAACATTGGTCAACTGGAAGCTGAAAATTAATTTCTTTTGTTTCACCACCTACTTCTTCAAATAAAGCTAATCTACTTAGGCCCCGGTCTATTCATCTCTGAGGTTGAGTTGTACCGACCTCGATTAACGTCAGATTTCGACGAAATTCAGAACTATTCGAAACACGATTCAAACTTTTAAGCGAAAGAAAGCACCTAAAAGCTTAATTCGTAAATTCAGTTTGAAATTTCAGTTAATAAATATTAGTTATTATCTAGAGTATATTGTTCAAAGTGACCTCCGTTCTTTGCAATTATCATCCATTTAGAGCTACTTAATTAATTTATTATTACTTTGTTTATGTTATTATGTTGTATTATGTTGAATAGCACATGTTATCAAGACAGTAAGTATTAAGGAACATTGTTAAATTGGAAGGTAAAAAATAATTTTTCACCGCCTACTTATTCAAATAAAGCTCTAATCAATGTATAAACATGTACTGGGTGTCTCATAACCTATGGAAGAGATAAAAAGGGCAGCTAGGAGAGATCATATTAAAGAGTTTTTCTTAATAAATTTTTGATAAAGGCGCAATAACGAAAAAGTTACAAGAGTTTAAAGCGAAATTAATTAACGAGCAAAAGTTACTCCCTGTAGTAATATTTTACGTTTTAAAATCAAATTTGAGACATTTATGAGTTAATTCAACACTGCTTTACCATAAACAACTATTTTAAAAAATGTAGGCTGAGTTGCACCGACCTCGATTAACGTTAACACAGATTAACTAATCTAAATTAGAGACTTTGCAGTTGCACCGACTTTAATTTGTCCTAATCTATGATTAACAAACTTAAGTTAGTTGATTCGGCAATTAACGACCTACAACTTCAGCCTTAATTAACGTCACCCAGATTAACTAATATGAATTAGAGAATTTCGAGTTGCACCGATCGTAGTTTGCCCTAATCAATTAGCAAATTTGAATTAGTTAATTCGTCATTATTGTTCGATTAGCGTGTCATAGAATCCACACATACCAGGAAACGATTCAAACCTAATCGTTTGATCAAGCGTGCAACAACCAAAAAAAAATAACTGCTTGTTTCTAGTCTCTTATTTTTCACATAATTTCTGCCATTATCAACGAGCAAAAACTTTATGAAAATATACTCCTCTTAACCAAAAACTTACTTCATTTTTTATCTGAAACTGAAGTAAAATCATTACGAAAACTGGAGGGCATATCACAATACCATGGCTAGCTTAAACCATATAGTTAATTCGTCTGTTATTAATATGATTTTGAAAAATAATACTAAACAATGATAGCGACTCTTTCAATTATCTTAGATTCTAGTATTCTAGTTTGAAATAAGTGAACTTAAAACATAAAAAACACAGAAATTCTTGAATTCAAAACAAAATCGTAAAAAGTTTTCAAAAATTTTCACTTTCTTGTTCTTCGCCTAACAGATATTCTAGAAATGGATAAGTTTAAAGTCAAGATCATGCAACAATATTTTAAAAAATTGAAATTAGTTTCTATAGTAACATGATCAGTGTTTCATGTTAAAATAAAATAATGGTCCTTCTCGATTTGAAGTTACCATAGATTACTACATAGAGATGCGAAGCTTGCCATTTCTCATACCAACATTGTTTAGGCGGTTTATTAATCAAATAGTGTGAGGTAACGAAATACAGTGCACTGTTCCTGAAATAATTTCACGGTATTTTCATTACTAAGGTGCATTGCATTAATGTATTAACGCTACAATACGTCGCAGTTTTCAAATTTCGCACTTTATCAACCACCTGAACAATGGACAATGGCTGAAGGTTACGGAATCTTGCCGCGCAACATCAAAGAGGATTTCAAATGTTTAAAAAATTGTTTACGTATTTTTAGATGACGATGACGTTCGCCGTTATCTAGAAAAACAACTTCCTGCTGCTATTTTACAGTACCGCTATACTACTCTACACTCAGAAAAATAATGTGTTGAATCAGTTGCATTGTTTATATACATCCCAAAAGTGATGTTAATTTAACGTATTTTCTGTTGACCCAATTCATTATTATCATTGTGTACACTCTCAACAGAAAACACGTTAAATGAACATCACTTTTGGGATGTATATAAACAATGCAACTGATCCAACACATTATTTTTCTGAGTGTAGGAAATCGAGGGACGCCAATACCTACAATGGCAAACGTCAAATGAAACTCTTTTTGGTAGTTGAATTTCTTATAACGTTTTCCGCTGGCTGCATCGGTGTGCACTAAGTGTATGTCCATCTCGTTTTGTTACATAAAGCTGAACAGAGATGGAAATACACTTAGTCCACCCTAGTGCAGCCAGTGGAAAACGCTATAAGATATCGAGTTTTAAACTTGTCTTTGAGGAAAGAAATGTGAAATTTCATTTATACTTTTAGTTTATCTAATGTCTCGACAGTGCCATTTTGTATTTTAAAGTTTTATTAATAATTTATGTGATATTGAGAAATTCGTTTTCTTGAAATGTCAGTTTTACTGTTTGTATTTCTATACTATATTCTACCTTAGTAAGCATAGCTTACGTGATTTAGGTGACCTTAGGGGTACATCAGAATGGAGTTCCTAAATTTGAATGATCTTTCTTGACAGGGTTCGGAAACAACCTGACAGCTTTATTAGTTTTTCGACCTCCGTATCGTTTATGAATTAGCAATAGTGTGTTTTATTTTTTCTAATTTAACAACTTACTGTGAAAGTATAGTGCCTTTTATATCTTCTTTAACTCTACATACAAATGTGATGTTCCAAATGTATAGTTGGGGAAATAGAAAGCGGGACAGTAAACATTCGTTAGTTTAAACCGTACTTTTAAATTTCGGAAACTATGGTAATTTATCAACCTTCACATTAAGTAAAATGATTAATCATTCCGTTTATAATTAAAAATTATAACGAACAAATACCTCATACAAATTAATCATACTAGTGTAATGGTCAGTTTTTAATTTACTTACAATTATTGTCATGCGAAATAAAATGAAACAAAATAAGTCATGCAACCTTTCGATTGAATTATTGAATGAAAATGTCTGGACGTTGATTGAATTAAGATTTCTAATATACACATTCCACATCCAAAATGTCACATAGTTCTTCCAAAGGCTTCACTAATTCCATTTGATTCACTGGTCGAATTTTTTCACTTACATTTTCCTTAGAAAGACAATACATTCTTAAGAACTCAATTTGACAAGTTATTTCTGCCGTTCACTGACGGTAATAAATTAATCAGAAGGGTCACAACCGTCAGCAAGGAAACTTCACAGTATCAAAATAATCGGAAATTTCGTTATAAGACTTGTCCCGCTTTTTATTTCTGCAACTGTACTTCAACCACATCAAATTTGTCATTTGAAACGGAGATTCATATAAATCAAACTTAGGAGTATGATTCACGCCTATGTCAGGCAACATAAAATCTAAAATTACCAACAAAAATGATAGTTAGTTTTCAAATCCTCCCAAACAAGTTAAACATTAGTTACACCTAGGAACCCTACACTAGAATACATTTATTGGACCTGATAAAATAGGACCATAACAGAACCCTACCAGATTGAAGCGAAACATTTTGTCACCAGCTATAATTCAAACAAGAATATTTGCTGTGCCTAGTACAGTACAGTGATGTTACAATCTGGTGTCTCCACTTTCTGATGGATTCAGTACGTGCTAATAGCATTTATCTCATATAAATCTATGGAAATAAAATTTTTTTTCTACGACCCTTTATAAAAAGAGCAAAAATTTGATTTTTGTGATTAGTGCAAAAAAATCTGATAATGTTAACTTTCGTCACTAGAGATGAAAATTACCAATTAATTTTCCTAATGCATCATTATTAAATATCAGTTTGTGCTGTTTGTAGCTTTATTATGTCTTCTAATTCAGAAAGTGATTTAGATCTTCCTAATATTCTACCAGAAATAGTAAATCGGGTTGTAGAAAAGTTATGGTGTTTAACTCATTGAAGTCATTTTCTTAAGCTCCCGACTTCGCATCATCTGGTAAACTTTGCTATTGTTTAAAAAAATGTTACTTTCCTTACTTGTTGAACAATATACTATTTTGCATGTGTCGGCACAGTTACAGTCCTATTACAGTCAGGTCCAGTAGGCAGACATCTCAAATAGGAACAAACAATAAATTTACCTGAAGTATCCATTTGATTTAATAATTGTGTAACTATGGCATCTAGACCTTCCCGACCCCATGCATAATCACCAGGATTGCCTAAAAAAACCTGCATATTGCCTCCTCCTCCCCAATTGACTCCAACTCCTAAATTCACTATGAATTCTTGTATGAGATTTTCAAAGGGTGTATGCTGCCTTAAATGTGTAGAAGCCAGTCTTGTCAAAGTTCTGTAAACAAAACCAAACAAATAAATAGATTGATACAGAATAACTTTACAACACGCATATACATGCTTACAGTTCGAATTTACTTTTTTTTCATCCTCGCCTCACAGTGAAACACGATAACCAAAAAATATTTCTTAAATTGTATGGTATATTACACACAGTTCTGATTTGATTGTATAATTATGAAATGTACTAAAATATTACTATCAAAAATGTGTGTTGTATAGCATAGATGCATAGCAAAAAGCAGAAGAAAAAGAAAAATTCCACCAATATAGAATACAAAGTGCATGCAAAGTATCAATTTTGAATTTTGTATACTTCAAACCTTGGTCTAATCCGGGAGCGAGGATGAACTGAGGCGTACCTTCTCCTCCTAGTTGGGTCTAACGCGTAACGCGCACGTCCAATGTGTCTTTCTTCTTGTGGATTTGATAAAAAGTCTAGAGGTCCATAATTCAACATCTAAAATAATCACTTTAACACTTTCATATGCTTCATACACTTACTGTCTACTTGGTAATTATCATCATCTGAATCAGTGATATCTATAATTTCCTCTGGATTATCCGCACTGGATTCCAGTTCTTCAATGAAACCATTGGAGCAATGTGGGCATGTATAGTTCTAAAAAACAAAATTGTTGCATATGTAGGTATTATGGGCAAAATCTGAAAAAATCCCAGTTTAGGTAAAAAAAAATGACATACCGTTGACGCATTTTCAAACTGTACATTACACATATGACAATAAAACCTTTGCGGAGGCCTATCTTCTACTGCAGCTTCTGCCATGTTTTATACTCTTAAAATTACTTCCGATTTGTTCAATAGAATGAATAATATTTGACACCTATATTAATCTATACGCCATTACACACTCTGACCTCGATACTTTTCCATTACAACAGAATTTTGCAAATTTATATAGCCAACTGTAAAAAAGTAAATAACCAATTGCCAAAACAGAAGTCGAGTTTTCGCGGAACAAAGTTAAAACGCGAAATTATACTTAAAAGTAATACAAAGTAACATTTCTAAAGTTCCAACTTTGAGGCATCTCGGAAACGAAAGATATTTTTTAATTGAAGGTTAACAGTTGGAAAGTTTAAATGTTATGATATGTTATTAACCGTTAAGCCAGCCGTTAAGCTACTTTTCCTGCTTTGGAGATTTGGAGAATTGGGTATTTGGGGATTGCTCTCATTGTTATTGGTTACAGTTGATCAAGTGATCATTGGAAACCAATAGCAGCAATCCCCAAATACCCAATCTTCCAAGCAGGAAAAGCAGTTTTTATAGGTGCTTTCTTTCGCTTAAAAAATCGTGATCCAAACGTGTTTTGATTCAAAAACAGACATTCTTTTCTTTGAATCTCTCTAAATTTTTAAAACTTGTTTGGATTGAATTATGGTTATTTACAAATGAACTGTGAAAATCAAAATCCAAAAAATTCAAGTTAGGTATTTTTTTGGAACAACTACGAAATTCAGGTCCAAACTATTCGAAACACGATTCAAACTTTTAAGCGAAAGAAAGCACCTAATATCGTCGATGTAATTAGTTGTGATCTCAAATCTAGCCCAATCAAATTTAGGCAGTGGCAGTGATAGTTATAACCACCGAACACATCACCGAGAGAAGTCCATTTTGATCACGTGACACTGCGAATTGCAGGGAGAATATTTAAAGAGGGCGCCAACAGTAAAGTAGGGCTCGCTTTTCAACCATTTTCTACTCTTCAAGATTTAAAGCGCTGCATCTTAAAATTTCAACGCCGATCTTTGGTGACGTCACACTTTCAGCTTTAAAGCGACAATTTCAATCGCTACATTCGTAAAAAAACGCTTTTGGTTTAATCGCTGCAAAGGATGAACTAATCCCGAGTAAAGAAACGAGCCCGTAGAATTAGGTTGGCAGAACGAGGCGGCATTGACTGTTTATCTCGCACATTCAATCCGCTTGAGATTTCAATACAAGTGGATTACCGATTGGTAAATTTGAACTGTTTATTATCATTTATCATGTAACTCAATCCACTTGAAGTATTGGTCGCATTCCTTTTACAAATAAACTGAGCTTAGGCTAGTGTTGTGAGTCGGTAATATTTCCACGTTATCTTACGTTAAATTTCCAATGTTACCGGTAAGGTAATTTGTTACCGTATGTTACCGTTTATTACCTCAGTTGTAAATATAAATTAATTCCGAGTTGCACACTTGCAAAACGCAAGTAAACCAATGAGACAAATGGCCAAGGAATATTTTTGATTACTTAAGGAAAACGTAAATACTAAAAAAAGTAAATAAATATTTCATAACCTAAAATGATTTTCGTTGACACGTGAATTTATTTAGTGGAAATATTGGAAACCTGATTATTAACAAAAGACAAAAATATAATGTGTATCCGATATCAAATCAATCAGAAAATAGAATGAAAAGTACATTTTTAGATAAAAGTGTAATTGGTAACTCCGGCGCGAGATGTCTGAACAACTGAAAACGAGAAAACTGAAGAAGTTCTTACGTTAAGATATGACATAATTTCAAACACAACACTTGTAAATAATGCGTTAAGACATTTAAGAATATTTGAAACGGGTTTCTTTCAATTAAATGAAATACCTTTTAGCGACGTCTTCAAGAAAAAACCTTTCAGCATCAAATGTTTTGTTAAGTAACACATGATTAATTTACCCCACTACTAAGGGACGAACACTCATTACCAGATTGCGGAAGTTTAAGCATTTGCCTTTTTTATTTGTTAACCACTACGTCGATAGGACCTGGTTATAAATACGTTTCATATAGTTACCTATTTATGGATAAATGCCTATTTCAGACAAAAATGCCTATAATGTGCTTTTTTCCTAAAAATTTTCAGAATAACTTTTAAATTTGCATAATTTACCATTAAAATGATTAAAGGCTGAATGCAACCGTTATCTTTATACAAGGTGCTGCATTTTGAAACGTAACGTAGGAAATGCCATGTTAATCTCGAATATTGGTTTCCCTAATTATTTTACAGCAAAATTCCATTGAGGTTTTTCAAAGTACTCTTCAAGATGAATCTGTGTGTGAAGTTTGAGAATTTTTCATACGCTGAATTTTAAAATATTAAAAAAAAATATTTTGTTACTAAAATCAATTTATACCAAACTATCAGCACAGCCTTGATCAATGATAGTAAAAACTGAAGAAATAATTAATAAATCTAGTTCGTTTTTGATCAAGGTCGTGCTTATAGTTTGGTATAAATTAAATTTCGTTACTGATTTTTTTTTTTAAATATCTTAAACTTCATAGACAGATTCATCTTGAAGAGCACTTTAAAAAAAACTAAAGGGAATTTTGTTGTAAAATAATTAGGGAAGCCATTATTCCGAGCACGGTTAAGTTAACATTAGGATTTCTTATGTTGCGTTTCAAAACGCAGCACCCTGTATAAAAAAATGAAACTGAGATAATTTTTTTAGAATCTTGTTAACGTCAACAAGGACGCGGTTATCTTGCAGGAATCTGCATTAGGATGTTCTATACGTGCTCTGTGGATACCCCTTGAAGGCAAAAATTGCGTCTTGTTTATTCAAAATATTCAAACTATTGGACATCAGTGCCTTTGTTTCTATAAATGTTTTCATTGATATAATCCGAACTTTAAGGGGTCCATTTGAATTATTAAAATTAATAAAAAAAAAAAATTAAAACCTCTCTGTTTCACCCCACGGACAGGAAATTTATCTGTGTTATTTATATTGTAAACTGTTTTTGATTTTTATAAAAATATTATAAGTGTTATAAGTCGAGAATGAATTAAAAAAATCACCTTGTTTTGCAACTGATGAAAAGGTAAAATTTTTCTTACATTCGATGCAATTACAGGTTTTAGTTAAAAGTTAGCCAGTGATAAAAAACATTACGTGCAGCAGTACGAAAAGTTCAGTTTACTTGATTCTATTGTAATCTGAAATACTCCTATTATACAGCGTGTTTCCTAAGTAGGGTCCGTAACTTCAGGGTGTAATTCGTTATTTTAATAAAAATCTTTTATATAAACATGTGTCCGGGAACGTTTATATTCCGAGATACAGGGTAAAAAAGTGAAATTTCGAGTTTTTTTATTGTTTTTAATGCTCCTAACAATACACAACAAAAAATGTCTCTTGCATTTTCTACCCAATGCTAACCGATTACAATTCGCAATTAAATCTGACGGATCAGATTCAATTGCGAATTACGTTGCTTTCAAAAAAACAGTATTTTATTTAAGTTATCGGTGGTGATCTGATCAACTTAGAACTTGTCGGTCAGTTGAAAGAAATACGACTAATGTTGCACAAGATAAGTCGTGTTTCTTTTAACTGACCGACAAGCTTTAAGGTGATCCGATCAGCACATATAGCTTAAATAAAATACCGCTTTTTTGAAAGCAACGTAAATCGCAATTGAATCTGATGGATCAGATTAGTTAAAGTGCAGTTTAGATAAGTTACATTTTCAAAAGAACACGATTATAGTGTTTGTGTAATTCGGGCAGTAACGTGTGTGTAGGAAGTGTAGAGCGGTGTAGGCAGGGTTGAAAAGTTTAAAACAAACTGATCAAAACATAGTGTTTAAAACATGTTAAAATCATAGTGTTTAAAACATGTTTAAAACACCTAATTAAAAACATACCATCTGTTTTAAACATGTTTTTTTGATAATGTTTTAAATTCATTTTTTGTAATTTTAAGCTAAAAAAGAACTCTTTTGATATAAGTGCTTTATTTTTAAGTTTTAAACATATTTTTTTAATGTTTTAAATTCATTTTTTTAGTTATAAGCTAAAAAAGACCACTTTTGATATATGTGTTTTATTTTTGTAACGTAATACTGTGTAACCAGAAGTTAATTGTTTAGGGTCTGTATTTCATTGACAGATTAACTTTATACTTTAGTTTGTAGCTCTGATTTGAACTAAATTAGATTGATTATAATCAATTCATTAATTATTACTGATCACTAGAATAATACTTATATTGTAAAATTTTAAAACACCTTTTCAATATTTAACCTTTTATTATTACATTAAGTTTTGAAACATACTGGGTCCTCCGCTTCCCTGTTCATACTATGGGCTACGGGATGAGTTATTATGTAGCAAACTGGCTTGAATTTGTCAATGATAATGCAATGTTAGGTCAGAAAGTAATCGTAGTATGTCGCTGTTTAAACTATTTATAACGTTATCGTTTCATTTGTCTTCATTGAATTTCTACCGTGTGCCCCAAGGCCATATATTCGCCCTTCTAGAATTTTAAGGTTTGTTTAAAATTTGAAAACGATGAAATAAACAAAAATTTAATTTGAAATACTGGACTTTTGGTTTCGCCGCAAGTAATATCAACTTTGTTATTTTAAATGGAACATCCTACATGTTTTTACATATTTGAAATTTTTGTTCTCCAGTATTGAATGCCACGAGTCATGTATTTTTGTTCTAATGCGATCAAGTAATTTGAAAAAATTATTTCTTTGCATTGTATTTGATTTTAGTTTTTATTGGGAATGTTTTTCTCAGTAAGTTGATACCAAATACTTCATACTTTCTTTGAAAATCATTTAAAACACCGTGACCGTAGATCCTAAATAAATCAAGCTCTGCCTTAAATTATTTAAATTATTATCAAATTACATACATTATTTTTAAAAGGGTACATAATCTAACATTACAAACTTTTCATCTTTCTTTTAATTAGAGATCGAATTTTAATAAATTCTTCTTTTTACACAAATATCAAATAATAATAATAATATATATCTTCTTATGTAAGCTGTAAGGGCAATTTAAACATTTAAAAGTTGTTTTAAACAGCTGTTTTTTTTTGTTTAAAACATGTTTAATTTAGGGTCAATTTTAAACATGTTTTAATCAAAAAAAATTGTTTAAAACAAAAAAAAACAGAAGTTTTGTTTTTTTTTAAAAAGAAAAACAGCTTTTTTTCCAACCCTGGGTGTAGGTACTACCAAACTGTTTTGAGTGTAATTTAGAGAATTTATTCTAACCGTTTGATAACCTAAACTGGAAGTGCCATTTATGTTGATTTAAAATATAATTAAAATGCATAATTCATCACTGCTGACACCTTACTCAGCATCTGCTCAGCATCGAATTTGCCATTCTTGTTGTCATCACTGCCAAAATTTTTATGTAATCATGTCACATCGTGAGTTACACATATCCTAAATCATATACCAAAATTGCTCCTAAATTTATGAATAAATTTAGTTTCCAGTTTTTATACATGTAATATGCTCTAATCCACGTGGTAAAATTCAAATACATTTGACTAATCCTACGGACCAATCGATTGCGCATGTCTGCCTTGCCTGCACTCGTTGCTCTTCCTCCGGAGCTAGAACAGTTAGACCCAACGATGCGTATTTCTTCTGTGAGGCCTATGGAAAAAAATTAGGAAAAAAATCTATAAAGAATTTTATACTAGACACCGCGGCATATTGTAAAATTATTTTTTTTATTGTAAAACTTTCTTTTTTAATGGAACACCTATATATTTTTAGATATTTGTGTGCGCCGCAGTGAGCTGATTACGACGGTGTAAATGTATGTTGATTTTATTGAACTACTTTCGTAAAATAATTTTTTTTTTTTGAAAAATTCTTCAAAAATTCAGTTACTTTGAATATGAATTTCTGATTACTGAGATACACAGATGAACGAAAATCTAACACGATATTTTTTGGACTTTGGTCTTTGTGAAAACGTGAACAAAATTAATATACCTTTTTTTTGCATTATACCGAGCGATCGATTCTTAAGAAACATTCGGTATCTCATTTTTTTTAAATGGCAATGCCTACTTTTTATTTCAGAAATGGATAGCACTTAAATGTAGCTTTCTACTGATATAAGGTTACACTGGGTGTCTCATAACCTACGGAGGAGATTAGAAGGGTAGCTAGGGGAAATCAAATTAAAGCTTTTTTCTTAATAAATTTTTGGTAAAAAAGGAATAACTAAAGAGTTACAAGAGTTTAAAGTGAAATTAGTTAACAAACAAAAGTTACTCCCTCTAGTAGTATTCTACCTTTTAAATTCAAATTTGAAGCATTTATGAGTTAATTGAACACTGCTTTACAATAAACAACTATT
The DNA here is from genome assembly GCA_036172665.1 of Prosopocoilus inquinatus. Classification (NCBI taxonomy): domain Eukaryota; kingdom Metazoa; phylum Arthropoda; class Insecta; order Coleoptera; family Lucanidae; genus Prosopocoilus; species Prosopocoilus inquinatus. The sequence goes on from CM069871.1 coordinate 35,189,913, forward strand.
TTAGAAAATGTAGTCACGTTAAAGTACGGCTATTTCATTTTTTCTTTTAATGCCCAAAAACGGGATTTCATGTCTCGTTGTACACCGCCTACTAATTAAAAATCAAAACTAGGAAACAGATTAAACTAGACATTTTATGAATGGTGGTTTTGATAAATTTAGAGTTTATTTAATAATAAAGTTGCATTTGGTGAAATAATTTTGATTTATTAAGAAGTTATAAGTGTAAATTAAAGAAGAAATTAAGAAAGTTAAACTGCTGTAACTTTCTTATTATTGGGTTTTGGTCAAAAGCGAATTAAGAAAAAAGCTTTATTTTGATATCCTACAGCTGCCCTTTCAATCTCCTCCGTACGTTGTGAGACACCCAGTATAGGGGATTCAGGCAACCCATTCATTAAAAGTTTACGGACTTCTCCTTTAAATTTTTGTTTCATATTTTCAATTTTCGGACACTTCCGCTTATACCGGAAGTTGCTCTGAACTTTCTTATTTTAAATGGAATACCCCATTTTTCAATGCATTTCTGAAATCTTCATAAAATTCTAAAAATATTTTGTGCAACATGTGCTACAAGAAAAATTAACCGTTTCCGAGGTATTTCCTTTTTTTAAAAAAAGCTCAAACTTGCAGAACCTTGTTTATGATACTGCCATCTTTGTGCAACAAAAACCACGATGTCAATTTTTGGCCTGTAATAGGACACAGTAACATTCTTTCGGAGCATGTCCAGTTTTGCATTTGATTGTTTACAGGCCGGTTGAAAAGTAACTTCTATTCGAACTAATTTCAACTGTCGAAAAGTCATGTTTTTTAGTAGAACGCTTAGTATATTTTTATACCATGTGACTCAGGATTAAATGTTCTAAAACTAGAGAAGTTCGAACTTTTGAAATCATCCGTCTACGAGAAATTAAAAAAAGAAACTATTTAATCGCTACGAAGAACCAAAAAATGAATATACAAGCATAGACATTTGATGATGAAAAAATCGATAATTCAAGAAGTTAATAAAAAAAAAGTTATATCGACGAAAATATATTATTACTTAGACACAATAGAAAGTTATTACTAATAAATTATAGCTGAGGACAACTTAGAGTCAATATTATAACCAACAATTTGTGTATTAATTTTAATATTTTCGATTTATTTATTAGTTTTCATAACATTTTGTATTGTAAATGTAAAATTTTCTTCGTAAATGTGTGAGAAGTCATACCAAGAATTCTACATGCGGCATATGTAAACAAAAAGTTCAGATGATAGATATGCATTTAAATATTATTTTTCGGTTTTTAAAATGAAATTGAAATTACAGTCAGAAAATATTTTAAAAAAACCTCTGTAAAATTTTCAAAGAGCACTATTAAGGAAAACTGCAAGAATTGATGTGTCAAAGAGAAAATCGTGAATAGAAAGAGAAAAGTAAGAGATGGGTATAGGGGATGCTATTACAGTTCGAAAGAACATTTAATTCTGATTCTTATGGTATAAAAATATACTAGGTGTTCTATTTAAAAAACATGACTTTTCGACAGTTGAAATCAGTTCGAATAGAAGTTACTTTTTAACCAGCCCGTAAACAATTTAGTATAAAATTAGGTATGACCTGAAAGCTTATGAGCATAGCCTACTACAGGCCAAAAATTGAAATTATGGCTTTTGTTACACAAAGATGACAGTATCACAAACAAGGTATTGCAATTTTAGACTTTCTTTAAAAACTGGAAATAACTCTAAAACGGCTACTTTTTCTTGTATCACATGTTGCACACAATATTTTTAGAATTTCATGAAGATTTCAAAAATGCAATAAAAAGTGGGGTATTCCATTTAAAATAAGAAAGTTGACAGCAGCTTCCGGTACAAGCGGTAGTCCGAAAGATAGAAAAATTATATTTTAATAGATCATTACCGCTAACTTATAACCGCAAAATATGAAATAGAACTTCAAAGAGGAAATTCGTAAAGTTGTAATGAATGGGTTGACCGAATCTCCCCGTATACCTTTATTTTTAACAGTTTCGTCACTAGAAATTTTTTTTAGTATTTCAATGGTTGGCTTTTAAATTATTTTTGTTAAAGTAATACCTATCGTGGGGGTACTCAAATTAGAGATCTTTGAAAGTAGGTTCAAATGATCGAGAAATCGATTTCGAATGATCGAATTTAGGTAGGAAAGTGCATGGAGTTTAAAAAGCCGACCATTGAAATACTTGTAAAAAGAAAAATTTCTAGTGACGAATTTGTTAAAAATAAAGGTAATGTGCGAGCTACAGAATTTTTTTTCAGAGTTGGCTTTGAATGAGAGAAATGCACATAGCAGTCATGTCATGATATTAATTTTACAAGGTTGGGCTGACAGCAGTTGTAAAAGAACTGTCAGTATGAGTGACTGCCATTGTGATTCTTTATTTTTGCATATTTATGAATAAATAATAACTTTTGTGTTTCATGCGCTTCAAAAACGATATTTGGTTGAAATTTATCTAAGAAATGGAAGAGAAATTAACAGCGAATGGGTTTATGATGTAAGAAATGCCATTAAAAAAGAATTCAAATGAAACCGAATTAAAATTTGAAGTTTAGTATAACGACGACATACGTGATTTTTCACAAACCAACTCCTAAAAAAAATCTGTAGCTCACACATACTATAACCTTATATCAGCAGAAAGCTACATTTCAGTGTTAACAATTTCTAAAATAAAAAGTAGGCCGTTCCATTAAAAAAAGAGGTACCGAATGTTTTGAAAGTATCAATCGCTCGGTATAATGAAAAAAGATCTTAATTTTGTTCATGTTTTCATAAAGGCCAAAATCCTAAAAATATTGTGTTAGACATTCGTTCGTCTGTGTTATCTCAGTAATCAGAAATTCATATTCGAACTGATTGAATTTTTGAAGGATTTTTCAAGAAAAGAATTTATTTTAGGAAAGTAGTTCAATGCAGTCAATGTACAGGATCGCTTTTATGTATGGAAACGATCGATTATTTCTTAAAGTAAGATAGCTAGCGTAAAATGTTAAATACAAAAGTTCTAGGGCTTTAAGAAATCTATTACAGTAAAGAAGAATTAAGTGTACAGGGTCAGTCAAAAAGTTGTAGGAAAACAAAGTTACTTTTTTTAAACGGAACGCCCTATATTTTATGCGATATTTCCGTTCTTCCCAAAATACTAAGAAGAAATTGTATAGCATACCACATACCTAAACTTGACTGTTTTCGAGATATCCAGTTACTGTTTTCTGGCTCCATAACAACGCCTCACATGTTTTAATACTCAACTATTTTTGTTGAAATTCTATTATATAAGGTGCTCAAAGTGTCCACCGTTGACCTCCTGACAATAAAAAAAAAAGAAAAAAAAGTTACATTTGTGCAGTTTAGGTTTAATTTTAATATTCTAATAGCATGTTTAATGAAAGCAAACCAAGTCATTGCCAAAATAGACATGTATTTTCACACATACATACAGACGGGCGGCGCCGTTTAAATTTTAATTTTACTTAACGTTGTGAATGCTGTGGTTTCACTGCAAATATAATTATAATTTTACGTCTTAATTTATGTATAAATAATTAGGTTGTGAATATAGCTTTATTTTTTTAAATAGGAGTATATTTTACAATAAAAATGTCTGTCACGTTGACATCAAAAGTCTCATTGACACGAAATTAACTGTATTAACCTATTTTTCTCTCTCCTGATCCTATCTTGTCAATTTTATTAATAAAATGTTTAGGCGATTGAGATTAGAATTATCAATTTTAACAAATAGTTAATCAACAGAGAAAATATACAGTGCCTATTAATTTTGTAAAAACTTGAAAAGTTAAGTAAACAACAGTTTCGTAAATTATACAATGAGTTAATAAACGCCATCTCTATTTGTGACGCATCGCAATAAATTATTTGAGGTTTCTTAAGTTTCTGGTATTACCACGTCAGTTCGATACGCGGAAAATTTGTATACATTTAAAAATATTATTAACAGATTCATTCGAATTTGCTGATGTAAATGATATTTTTGAAAATTGTTGAAATCGAAAATTATTTACCAGCGTCATCTTTTGCCGTGATATGTAATGTAACATTACCAAATTTTAACCCACGAAAAGTGGCGGCGATTGTATACGTCATTTTGGAAAAATTATTTGTTCGGAAAGCAGATTGCGCGTAACTATGTTGATAGTTGACGTGTATATATTTACAAAATTTATCAAGTAATGGAATTGGTTTTACTTTGTAGAACTTTTTGTGTCGGCTTTGATAAATGAGTAGAGACGGGCTTATTTCGTATTTCCCGCGTAGGCGAAACGACCGACGCGTCACCTGCAAATATAAAGGTGCAGTATATGTTCAATATGTTTGTGCGTCTTTAGAGATGGAGCTATAATTTTGATTTTAGAAAAAGGTCAGTAAATTTGAATTAAAAACAACTGCAATGTCGTTGTAATGTAGTAATGCTTGTGAGTGATTTTTAAACTTCGAGGGGAACGTTACTTTAGCTTGGTTACCGCCAATACCTAATTTCCGCCTAGATGCTATCGTGTTTGGCATTTGTCCTTTTCTTTCATTACTTTGAATTGTATGCTTACTTGATTTTCGGTCCCCTCAGAAAATGTTTTGTGCATTAATGGATGTTCGGAAGAAGATTTATAAATACAAATGCGTTCTTTCGACAGGTTGACGTTAATTGAAGAAGATGGGCGAAACCAGCAAACAGGTTAGAGTTGACAATTGGGGCATTTTTTTTCTGCAAAGACTCCAGATATTCTTCAATAAAACAGACTTCTGTGATCTCACCTTGCAGTTTGAGGGAAATGTTCAGCTCAAAGTGCACCGACTTGTCATGAATGCATGCACAGACTACTTCAACGTTCTTGAACAAACCTGTGAAGTAATTGACGGAAATATCATCATCATGCCACCTGATCTGCAAGCCGATGTAATTCTACCAATAGTGAACTTCATGTACACTGGAATGCTGGAGTTCCAAATGTCAATTTTCGATAGATTATATAACACTGCCGCTATCATGAATATTCCAGTTTTAACAAAGCTCTTGGATGCTCAAAAGAAACCGATTGCTCCTTTACAAAAATTTGCAAGTAAAAAGCAACAGTCGACATGGAACTTACATGGTAAAAAAATTACTCCTAAAGTTGAAAATGACTTACCAGCAACATTACCGGGTCGAAAACTACCGGTGTGGAAACGCAAGAGTGCTCCTTCTCCTGCACAACATCTAATGGTGCCCCACTATCATCAAGAAACTAAACGAGTCCCTCAAGATCCGTTGGCTACATTTGATAACACCCCGAAACCAACTCGCTTTGAATGGCCAGAAGATGAGATAAATTCCACTTTTAATCTCATGGATAACTCTTTTGATGATATATCCTACACCAGCAAGCCACTTTTAACGCAAGAGGATGAGCTCAGAGCCAGTACTTCCTTTGATGAAATTAGACATGCATCGATGCCTCATAAAAAATCCAAAGACTTAAGCAACCAATCAATCGACATGGAAGAAGTTAAAAATTATGTCAAAGAACAGAAAATACGTTCAGACTTGGTGGAATATGAAGACGAAGATGACCCCGACAGCTACTTAGAGCATATAATTCCAGACAAGACTGACGTCGGGACCAAAAGAAAGAGTGAAAAAACTGTTTCGCCTGCTTCCAAACGAGTTCGATTCAGTATCAATGAAAAAGAAAACAAGGAAACGAAAATAAATGTAACACCCTCTGGGAAAGTAAGCGACATGAACCACACAAAAATCATATCAGAAGTTTTGCGTAAATATCCTCACTTGGTAAAAAAAAACAAAAACATCCGCTTGAAGATTCTAGCTAAATCCCCGGTGAAAGCTAAGCCAGAAACTCAGAAAGTGCAAGCGGTGAAGACCACATCTAAACTCCGAGTACAAGTCTCGGGTTCCAAAGGAATAGATGTAAACTTAAATGAAGCAAACAAAAACCAAGATGAAGGTCCTTGGGTTTGTAACAAATGCAGTACTCCCTCAGAAGTGGTTGAATTTGTTCTGTATTATTTGTACCGTAAGCATATGACTGATGTGCATAATGAAAAATTCGATTCGAGAATGTGTAAATTCTGCGGTCATCAAAGCAATAAACACAACATGTTGATGTATCATCAGTATACGAGACATGGGATTAAACCTCCACCAGCTTATAATTTCCCCAAGTGCAATAGATGTCCATACATCGCTCTCACGGAGAATTTATTAATAAAACATAAGTTGAACCACACAAAGTTCGATTTGCAGTGTTCTGAGTGCAAAGTTGCATTCAATAGTCAAGGATCTTTGGCTTCACATATTCAAATCACTGGTCATACAGGAAAATCAGGTAAAATAAAATGAATTAGTTATAATTTCTTTTTAAATTTTATGTACAGAATAGTGAAATACTTGATCTACTTAATTAGTACTGTGATTACCAATATATTGGCATCAAATGTGATAAATTTCCATTTTTGCCTTTTCGAAAAAAATACAGCAATAATTTATTCTTGACTAAAGATATAATTAGACCCTATCAGATGTAAATCGTTATTTAATTAGGAATTAACGTTCTCTGAAATTGTCAAAATTATAAAATTGGTCTTCAAAAATTTTATTTTCCAGTCACTATAAACACTTACGAATTGGTAAAAGTTGCTTTTTATTTTAAAATGATATATTTGCACCACGTTTGCTAGCGTTTACGCGATGAGCAAGTGGGCCATCTCCTGCATACACTAGTTTGATAACGTCACTTATCCTGCACGTTGCACTATGGTGCAAAATGCAGTGTCGCTGGCCAAAAAACTGTAACTTCGCTTGTACAATTTGTGTATGTTGGCGTTTTTTCGCGCTTAAAATTTGAAGTTGTCTTTCCCGCGTTTTGGAAGTTGGAAGTAAGCCTTCGTTTGCTCAGTTGCGCATGTGCAGAGTGGAGGAAGGTGCATTTTTCAGTGTGTCGCGGGTTGCGAATGAAACGCGTATTGAACGAACGATTTATTGACGCTTTTTCTAAAAAATAATGTAGTAAATACTTTGTGGCTAAATCAAATCAATGTTAATGTTGTTATGAAGCGCATTTGCATGTTACAAATATGAGAAATAAAGTTACAGTCCATTGTTGTGAGGGGGTGTACTCGGTACACCACGTTTCGTCATGTTCAACCCCAACATCGCTATTTATTGATATATCGTTATCAAATTTTGTATTCTTAATGAAAAAGGGTTAAAGTTTCATATGAGCAATGAAAAATCACAGAAACTTGAGTAATTTATTAAAAAGAAATAAAGATCTACAGAAACCTAATTATTGGCAATTGCCGTGAGCAGGAGACGCAAATTCTTATTAAAACTAATGCAAAAGAATATCAAACAGTATTATAATAATTATAGTAATGATTTTTACAATAAAAAAATCAAAATGTGCAAAAGGTTATGAGTTTTATGGAAAATGAGAAGGAATAATTTTAATCTTCCAGTAATGCTAATGCTTCATCATCGAGATCTATGTGTTTCTGTGAAGATTGCTTTCTAATGCTTGTTATAAAGGGATCAAATATACAGAGTAAATGATGAAAGACGTCTTCGTTTGTAGCTGATCTGGAACATTTTCTAGAATGATGTAGTCTGAATTTCTTATAGTCTTTATTTCGAGTTTCTTGAGTATCTTCAGACAGCTGTCCGTGAGGCAGAAAGGCGTTATACCTAATTATGCTCCCTCCATGCATAAGAACCTTGTGCACTGAAGAGGGCATATAGTACTGTTACGAATTTGGGGTTCACAAATTATAGACGTTAAATTTCAGAACACTTTAATTATAAGCTGCGGCTTACCATAATTAACAACAATTGTAATGAGCTTGTCTAACAAATAACACTTTTACAAAGTGTACTTTCTATTTATTCGAGGTACGAACCCTTCGCTGGCTATCTTAACTAACTACTTCAGGCGGATCGTACGGTAGCAGAGCCTTCTATTGCCCGAACATGCTAGAATGATCGAGTAGTTTCCGGTCATGTTCTGTGACGCAAGGTGGCGTACTGATGCTAAAAATAGATCTGTTTGCTCGTGACGGATGTAACACTGACCCCCTCTTAGTTCTCTTCGTGCCGAACAGAGTACGGAGCCAAACGGTCGATGAGGATCACTTTCATCTTCCCATGGGGTAGCTTTTGTATCCTATAGACCACGTCATCGATCCTCTTAATTATTTGATAGGGTCCATCCCAAGGCGCCTGTAGTTTAGGGCACAGACCACGAGTCCTTCTGGGGTTGTACAGCCACACATGGTCCCCTTCTTGGAATCTCGTTTCATTGGCTCGTCTATCGTAGCGGGTCTTCATTTTGTCTGTCGCCAAACTGATGTTACGTCGGACGTATTCGTGAGCGTTCATTAAACGGCGTTCGAGTTCTTGCGAGTATTCACTTAGTCCCAGTCGAGTTTCTGGTCGCCCAAATTTTAAGTCACATGGCAGACGCATTTCTCTACCGATTAAGACACTTTATGGAGTTCGTTTAGTAGTGTCATGCTCTGCAGAACGGTACGCCATCAGGAAAAGGGGAAGATGTTTGTCCCAATCCCGTTGGTTCTTGGAAACAACTTTAGCCAGTTGTCTCTCCAAAGTCCTATTGAAACGCTCCACCATTCCATCTGACTGTGGCTGCAAGGGAGTTGTTCGCGTTTTGAAAATGCCTAGTAACCTGGTCAATTCCTGGAAAATGTGTCCTTCAAAGTTCCTGCCTTGGTCGGAATGGATCTCCATGGGTACTCCAAATCTTGTTATCCAATTCTCTATCAAGGCATTCACAACGGTTATTGACTCTTGGTTTGTTATTGACTCTTGGCAAAGCGTAACCTTCTGGCCATTTGGTGAAATAATGAGTCACTACAATAATGTATTTGTTTCCATGGTTGGTTTCTGGAAATGGGCCGGCTATGTCAATGGCAATCCTCTCAAATGGTGCTCCAACGTTGTAAGGGTATAATTTTCCGCGAGTCTTTTTCGCGGGTTCGGATACTGCAACACATTTGTGTTCACCTTGCACACTAATTTTCCACATCAGTGCTACATTTCGCCCAGTAGAACCTTTCTCGTACTTTCGACAATGTCTTGTTGATGCCCAAATGTCCACCAGACGTACCGTCGTGAATCTTCTCCAGGACCTCCGCGACCCTTACCTTTGGAAGCACGAGTTGGTCCTTCAACTCACTCTCATTAGGTGTTTCCCATTTTCTCATTAGCAACCCAGTCTTCAACTCCAGAGAATCCCATTGTGCCCAATAGGTTTTAAACACTGGATTCTTCCCCGATAACTCTGCTCGGGTGGGACGTTGCAGTCTTTCGTTCCATTCGATTATGGTTCTTATTTCAGGATCTTCTCGCTGTTCCCTCTTAATGATCTCGGTTTGCCACCTGTCTACTACGATGCCAGTTCTTCTGATGGGAATTATCAATTTACGCAAAATAAATGTGTTATTGGTTATTAATCATCCACGGACAATCTTACTTGTTTTATACTCCTATTATTTTTCTACATTTAGGATTAAGAAAATAATTCAAATTAAATATTGTAATTCTACTTTTACAGTTTATTAGTTCCCAAAAATTATTTTCATGAATCTGAGCAGTATTATTTTGTAATATTTTTGTACATTATTAAAAGAAATAGTAAAAACACTTAAGTAAACACTTTTTTTAGGAAGAAACAGTTATGATTGCCAATATTGCACGAAACGATATCACACAGGCAGTAATTTGTTCTCTCACATAAAACTGGCCCATCGTAATGAAGCTAGAAGAGATGGTATTGTTAGTATTGATGAAAGCGAAGACTTAGAAGATGAACAAGTGGATGACGAATCTGAAGAGTACATTGTTCCAGAAATTCAAGATGGAAAAGAAAAAATTAAAATCATATCCAACATCAAAGTGCCATCATCGGAGAGTGAAACAGAAACACAAGTGTCACAGCATGAGCAGCCAACTTTAGAAACTAATGTTGAATCTGATTCTCTGAATAATGTTACTGGTGGAATTGCTACGAGCTTAGGACTAGTTGACATTGTAGTTCTTGATGAGAACCAACAATACATTTTGCATAATGATCAACAACTAGTTACGCAACAATCGCTAACGAATAGTCAGCCTGAATACATTCTGCCAGAAATATCATCAGATCAACAAAATTTCCCACAGACACAAAATATAACTGAAGTTATCACTTCTGAACATAACGTGATAACACAGAGTATGCTGAATAATTCAGATATAGCTTCCACAGACGAGTTAGTTATGGTTTTGACAGACCACGATTACAATGACGGGAATAGTGAAATTCTTACCAATGAAAACTCAAATATAGTAGTGCTATACAGCCATCCTGTAAGTGGAGAGCAAAATCAGTTTATTACATCACAGGGAAATTTAATGCTGAACTCACAAACGGGGTTGTTAGAACTGAGAAATAGTGCACCAGAAACCGAAAGTCATGAAACTCCAATTGAATCAATTGAAATGATTCAGAGGGAAATTAATAGTCACAGCAGTATCATGACTAACTCAGACGGGCCCATAAAATCTGACTTAGTGCACTTATGCGCTAGTACTGCTACAACCACTGCTGACGTTCAACCTTTGACTCACAGCTTGGAAATATTAGAAGAGAGTCCACTTGCTAATGATCAAGAAAACGTTGAAGTTTCAGAGAAAGAAGTAACTGTGGATACTAATGATGAACATGTTGAGCATGCTGAAGAACTGATTTCTACAACACACGAAACCGAAATGGTTGATTCTCCTCAAGCAGAGATGGAAGATGAAACCATCCATGTTACTGGAGACACTGAACAAAATTTGCAGGAGGAATCGATGGAAATTGATGAAGAATGTGCCGTAACAGAAAATACTCAAGAAGTACATGTAAGTGTATCTCTTATAATCAGTTCTATTGTGTAAATAAAGCCCATATTCATAAACAAAACTTATGCTATGCATCCGCTTAAAATTCGCTATATTTAATAAACTGAGCATATTTCCCGCATTTTTGGCATATAATCAGTGAGGGTTTATGAACATTTTGTGCATTACTTTCCCGCAATATGGGAAATACGTACCGTTTATGAAATATAGCGAATTGTAAACGAAACCTCTGTGAAGTTGGCACTTCATTTTTCAAAAAAGTGATTTTTTATAGGAGTTCTGATAGCACCCCAAAGAGGTCTGGAGTTCTATGTCAAAATTAAAAAGAGTTCTAGCGGATTAAACATAAAAAAAATTACTTTGAAAATTTGGGGTGCTAAGTTCACAAAACGGGATTTGAAAATTGGCTATAAAATGTTAATTGTTGGAAGTAATTAATTTCACCATTAAGACTTTCTTTAGAACTATTGAGGTGCTATCCAGAACTCTAAACAGAATCTCGAAATTTTGAAATTACTATATCCCCCTTATTCTACAAAAGATCAGAACACGAAGAAACATTTTATTTTTGGGTGTAGAGACCTATAAATGTATTATTATTATTAGTTTAAGTACCATACTACTCTTAAAAGAAAAGAACCTCAAATTATTTTTTTTTTTTCATTTTACGCTTTGACAACACTTCAATTCGAGAAACGAAAAATCGTTGAAATTTTATTACTTTTGATTTTAGCGCGTTGGTCGTTAAGGATAATCGATAGAACTCGTGGGGTGCTACCCAGAACGAAAAATTTTCCAGAAAAATTTCTATTTTGCACTTTGACAAAATTTCATATCGAGACACGAAAAATCGCTGGAACTTTTTTACTTTTGATTTTAGCGCTTAGGTGATGAAAGTTAATCGTGAGAACTCTTCGAGATTCTCAAGACACATCTGTCTTACATTGTCATCAATAATTCCAGCGATTTGTCGTGTCTCCATATGAAATTTTATTGAAGTACAAAATGGAAATTTTTCCGTTCTGCTTGGAGTACTGGGTTGCACCCCACGAGTTTTCTCGATTATCCTTAACGACTAAAGCGCTAAAATCAGAAGTAATAAAATTCCAACGATTTTTCGTTTCTAGAATTGAAGTGTCAAAGCGTAAAATGAAAAAAAATAATTTGAGGTTCTTTTCTTTTAAGAGTAGTATGGTACTTAAACTAATAATTATATTGCATTTATAGGTTTCCACATCCAAAAATAAAATGTTTCTTCGTGTTCTGATCTTTTGTAGAATAAGGGGGATATAGTAATTTCAAAATTTTGAGATTCTGTTTAGAGTTCTGGATAGCACCTCAATAGTTCTAAAGAAAGTCTTAATGGTGAAATGAATTACTTCCAACAATTAACATTTTATAGCCAATCTTCAAATCCCGTTTTGTGAACTTAGCACCCCAAATTTTAAAAGTCATTTTTTTACGTTTAATCCGCTAGAACTCTTTTTAATTTTGACATAGAACTCCAGAACTCTTTGGGATGCTATCAGAACTGCTATAAAAAATCACTTTTTTGAAAAATGAGGTGCCAACTTTACAGAGGTGTAAACGAACGCTGGCGTAAGTTTGGTTTATGAATACGGGTGTTAGTCACATCGGGTATTCAATTTGAAACTGTCACCATTGTTAAGTTTTTTATTTATGAAGATATAAATTTGGTTAAATAACCAAAAATTCTCTTAATTTTCCTGCTGATTCAGAATATTTAATTAAAAAAGCAATTGCACTGCTGCTAGTTATCAGAATATTTGTATAGGTATCTTTTTATACAGTAACCGCCAAAAAGTTCGCTCCATGTGGGATAATTTTTTATTATTGATTTTTTAAAAAACTTTGCGCCAATTTTTTGTGCATGTTCGATAACCAAACCAAAATAGGACAATGCTGGTGAGCAACTTTTAATGTTGCTAAAAATAACACTTATTTAAGATACGTCTTGATTGCCAGAGAAAAAAAATTTCCTTCGGTCTAGTATTTCGAAAAAGGAAGATTTTCGATAATATCAGTTTTTTGTTGAAATTTTAGTTTTGTCAAACATGCTTTCTCTTCAGATTTGATACTAACAACATAAAATTGAAAAGTTATTTGGTTTTAAAGTTGTTTGGCTATGTGGCTCTATGTATATTATATAGTTTACGCAAAAGGTAGTTAATATTTTAAAAGAGAAACGAAAAGCACAAAATTGGAAAAATATAAGCATAAATTTTGATAATATTTGAATACGGTGCTTCTCCTCTTCGGTTTCAGGCAGTAAGTAATTGCGTTTTAAATTTTATAACGTTTGCATTTATAACGTAATGAGTTGTTTGCGCAAATTATATAACAGCAAAGAAGTAAGGTATCAGAGCGGAATAGAAATTAACAGAAACCTTTTTTTTTTACTTCAGAAAGCATGTGATTTGGCATTTTTAAAATTTCAACTATAAAATTTGATATCTGCCAGTTAAAATTATTAGATCAAGTGTTTCGAGGAAAATCACTCCCTTTATTGTATTTCGATTTTTAACATTTTTACAGCATTTGAAATTTTCGTTAGGTCCTAACATTTTTTTCTGAGCACGCTGATAGCGATTACGTCATATTTTCTTTGAAAGTCATTTGAAACAAAATGAGTGTAAAACTTCAATAAAACATGCTCTATTTCAAATTACTTTAAAAAAAAATATGACTTATTCAGTATCTGCGTGCTCAGAATAAAATGTTCTGTTGAACTAAGCTAAGAAAAAAATGAGTTACGTCCTCATGAAAATTTCAAATGCCGTAAAAATGTTAAAAATCAAAATACAATCAAGGGAATGATCTTCTGAAAACATTTGTTCTTATTAGATCGAAAAAATGCAATTCATAGCCTACTAGATTGAGAAATATAAAAGTTTCTTTTTTTCTTGTGATGGAAACCAAAATTACCAATATGCGGACTCGTAATGATCCGTAAATTTTAAATATTTAAAAATATACAGGGTGATTCACGGAACCCGTTCGTTAAAAGTTTACAAACGGGTTCCGTGAATCACCCTGTATAGGGTGTTCCGTTTAGAATAAGCAAGTTGATAACATTTTTGGCAAAACTGGAAGTCCGATGACGTCTAGCAGTATGTCGGAAAATTCCATTTCTTGTTTAATTTATTGTCTCCAAATTGTCAATACCTCTTGTGTGTTAAGGTCGTCACACTCTCACAGGACACTTTATTCATGTCTCTCAAGTTGAATGACCTATTAAAAGTTCTCGGGGAAAGTGATCTTTCAAACTAAAATATTTTCACTATTACATCACTTCCGGTTATATCGAAAGTCGCCATTAACTTTCTTATTTCGGTGGCCTTTCATTTATTTACGACACTCAAATTTCAAGACTCAAGTTGCCTGTCGTTTGAAGAATAATGTTTAGCCTTTGAAATTATATCATTGAAAAATTCACAGGCATGGTCAAAAGATGTCGTCGAACCTTGTTTTGTTCAACTGTCCAAAACTCAGTTTTCGTAAAAGAAACACCTTGTGTATTTTTGCTTCATGAGATGCAGAACCATATTCTACATCAATTAGTAGTAGCACTCCCTAGCGTTGGACGTAGTAATTTCAAAGTTGTAACTGTTTTGTAACATTATTCATGGTAATACTTCCACTCTATTTGTTCTCAAAATATATTGTTACAAATGTGGGGGTTCACAAATTATAGTCGTTAAATTTCAGAACACTTTAAATACAAGCTGTCGCTTTACACAATTAACAACACAATAGTAATGAGCTTGTCTTTCAAATAACACTTTTACAATTTTCTATTTATTCGAGGTATGAACCCTTTGCTTGCCAACTACTGACTAAACCCCTGGCGGCTTTTATAGCAGAGCCCACTTTTGCTCGAACTTACTAGAATGAACGCGTAGCTTCAGTCATGTTCTGTGACGCAAGGTGGCGTGACTGATGCTAAAAATAGATCTGTTTGCGCGTCACGGCTGTAACACTGCCCCCCTCTTAGTTTTTATTTTAATAACTATTTATTTAATTATAGACCGAAGCTGAAAAACTTGATGAGGAAGTAACGTCAGCAGAACACCCAAGTGAAAGCTTTATTGAAGAGGTGGACACACAAAAAGAACAGAGCTATGATATTGATAAACAAGTAGATTTGCCAGTAGACACCAGAAAAGAAGAAGATCCTGAAATTGTCACTGATTTTCCACAAAATGATGAACCAAATAATTTAGTTTCTGAGCAGGCAGAAGTTATAAAAGAGCCGGAACAAGATACAAAAAAAGATTTTGAAGAAGAACAAGAATGTACTGAATTATCGACAGATGTTTGCGATATAGCGAGTAGCGAACAGCAGATTGCTGTTATTACAGACGATAACAGTAAAAATAGTGAAGAAGATGTAGCAAATCATGACGGACAGGCAGAATCTCAACAGAAAGAACATGATGAAGATTTACAACCTCCTGTTTTATCTCCTCAAATTGATATTAACAGGTCAGAAACAGAGCAACAAAATTCCTCACAAAGCCCAATTTTACATCCCGAAGTTGATACTGCTGAAATTGAAGCACGCAATATAGAAACTGATGAATCATCGAGACCTCAACAGGATATTGCAGAACCGCACAACAGCTGTACAGATATGGAAACAGGTGAAACTCAATCGCCAATAGAATTAGAAAAGCCCAATTCAGATCCAGTTACTGCAGATGATCCTGAAGAAGGTAAAGTTATACTAAATGACGATGAAATATCACAGAACACGGATGATAATTCACAAAATCAAGTTCTATCAGAAAGTGGTGAAGAAACTGGTAAAGGCGATGAAGTAGTGGATATTGAAAATGATAATTCTGAAACGATTGATGATGATAACTCACAAAGTCAGGATTCACAATTGTCTCAGAGCTCACAAGATTCGTCAAAGCAAGATAGTGAAAAACCTTTGTTGAAAAGAAATCCTTGCCATGCTACTAAAATCTCAATATTAGATGATTGGGAAGACACAAGTTCACAACAGTCAGATAGCAATGGAAAAAAGGCAGAAATAACAGTTAATAAGTTAATTCACGATTGGGATGACGATGAAGAAGAAGATGAAGAAGATGAATGTAAGTTAATTTGTGTACAATACTTTTGAATATGATAGCTATATATTTAGTTACAGGTCAAGTGGAAGACACATAAAGTTATGTATTGAAAAAAAGGTACTAATTTACTAGTGAGGGGAAAGTATTTATGAAATGGATAAATATTAGGAGTTAATTATGTCATGAAAATTTCTGTGGACAATATGAAGGAATTATATACAATTTTATTGTAAAATCTTATTTAGTCTTATTTTATATTAGAAGTTACATACATGTATAATTAGCTATAAAATGTTGTGCTTAATTATAGATTTTTGTTTTAGTTTTTTTTTTAAACTTACATTATATTTGACTTTTTTCTATATGTTTAATGTGTGTATTAAACTATACATAATTAGTAGACGTCAAAATGTTACTTCTGAATAACCTTATATTTCATCCTTTTAAAAACATGTTCGACTTTTTTTTGAAAATTAATAAAAAAAATACATGTATTTGTTTAAAGTGACTGAAAGATTAAGGCTAAATTGCGCCAACGTCGCTATTAATTAACCCTGGATTAAACATAGGACTTTCTACGTTTTAATTTTAGATTAACTTTAATATGATTTAATCAATATTTGTACAACTGGACTTTACTATCCGCTCTTGAACTCTTTAAGTGGACTCATAAATCTCCCTTTTAAGTAGACTCTGAAATCTCTGTTTGTAAAACATTTGTTGTACCTAAAATGCATCGTTATTGATGAAATCGATCCTAAAGCAGAAAGGACGCAGTAACAGTGCTTTACGCCATCTTGAATATTTTGCTATTCATTTCTACAAGAAATTTTTGATTTAACCATTGAAATTGGCATAAAAAGTTGACCCAATATTACGTGCTTAGTTTTTTTTTATAT
The DNA here is from genome assembly GCA_036172665.1 of Prosopocoilus inquinatus. NCBI lineage: Eukaryota > Metazoa > Arthropoda > Insecta > Coleoptera > Lucanidae > Prosopocoilus > Prosopocoilus inquinatus. The sequence goes on from CM069871.1 coordinate 35,206,872, forward strand.
TTCCATTATTAACGCAGATACCTATAGAATACCATCGAAAATGGGACACCTGTACAGGGTTAGTTTTATAAATGAGAACAACTGTTTATAATTTCAATTATTAACGAATACAAGAAATTAAAAATATGGCTTTGCACGGTTTTTTCTGTAGATTTTATTCATGCTAACAGTTCAACAGTAGCCTCTTCTATATACAAGGTGAGCGAAAAAAATTTATTTTTTTAAATGGAAGTGTCGTTCTAACTAGCCTACTTTGACGAGAAAAAGAAGTGAATGCTTAAGAGCCCGTTTCAGTCGCCATCATTATGCCACTTTCCTAGTTCAAGAATTACGCTAAAACTACTGATCTGATCATCGAATAGTTTTAACATTTTCGTTTTGTTTTTTAATAAGGAATTTCGGAGTCATTTTTAATATTTTCTAATAATTTTTATTACTTATAGAAGTCGATTTTCAACTTAAAATTAACTTTCCGAGATAAAGCAACTAATTTTATGAAGATCTGCAGCAACAGAAACTTAATCAAGGCCATAATATTTAAATAAAACATGAATTACGAAATTTTATAATTAGTAGTTGCAAACTGCTGCCCTCTATCGAAAGCAATCGGAGATGCCACAGAAGGCGGGGCTTATTTTTATTTTACATTACGGCTGGGGAATTTCCGGTATGCCTAAAATTCTCTGACCTGAGGGCTCGTTCAGAAACTGAAAAAAAGCGCACTTTGGGTAAAATTCTTTCTCTCAATGTGTAAGTGATTTTGTATTTTTTTTTTTTTTCGTTCTGAACGCCCAAAGTGCTCTTTCGTTACAGTTTTTGAACGCAACAGTATTGTATAAGTAAACTGAGTGGTACTTATATTTGAAAGACAATCCTTTGCATGTGATCTCGAGAAAATTGGAAGGCGCGAGCAGTCATATTTACCACGATGTTTACATTTTTACTCTTTTGAAGTCATGTTAACTTCCAATAAATTAAGGAAACAAACAAATATTCAGTAGCGTTGTTTTCTTTATTTTAATTGTATACAATGAACGGCAAAAAGTTACACCATTTGGGAAAATTTTTTGCAGTTTAAAAAATTTGTGCCAATAGTTGTGTGTTTTGTGTATGTTCGATAACCAAATATAAACAGGACAGAAACAGTGAGCAGCTTTTAGTGTGGCTCAAAAAGGTACCTATTTAAAATTCGAAAAAAAAAAATAATATGGTTCCAATAGGTTTTTACAAAAGGCGTTTACGATAATTGGAGCGTTATATACCGGTTAATCTATTGTCTCACTCTTACTTGCATTAAACGCATTCATTTTATCTTACTTTTCTACCCCGATCCATAGAGCTCTCCAATTATCGTAAACGCCTAAAATGTGTCGCTTGCTCCTCTGACAAAATGGACAAGATTTTTCATTTTCTAGTTGGAAGCGGCAATTGGGCGTTTGGTATTTAGCTCTTGCAAGTGATTAGTTTATTCATTTATTCAGCTATAAGAGAATGTTTTTTATATCCATAAGAAATATTTAAACAAATAAAATTTGCTTTTGGGTTCTGTTACATGCACGAGAAAATTTGAGACAATTTTTCACAAGGCGTTTTCTTTATAACATTTTGTCTCATCACTTAATTTCCTGATAACATTTTTTAGTAATTCCAATCTGGCATAAGCAGACCGAATTTTTTATTTTGGGCCAGTTTAATATCTGTACAACTTATGAAATCGACATTAGTACAAATAGTGACTACCACGTATTGCACCTACAGTGATCGCCAAAATGTCGGCATCAAATGGGAAAAATCTTTATTTTTAATTTTTTGAGGAAACTTTTTAAAGCAATAATTTCTACTTGTCTGAAAACCTTTTTAACTCCTAACAGATATACCGAGTGATTTTATTCGAAATTAATCTATATTTCAACGAGATTTTTTTTTTAACGTAAGTTAGTTTCAACTTATTTTTTAATATTCCGTTAAAATTGAATTTTTCAAATTTTAGAATATTCAAAAAATTTCAGGTACTAATTCTTTAGGGCGGAAACTACCAAAATTTATAATTTGAAAAAATAAGAAAGATTAAATATTGCTTCATTATTTACCGAAAAGTATTATTTTTGCATATTTTTTCCGTTTCTGATGCAAGGTGCCTTTTATAATTATTATAAATAATTAATATATATTTAAATATTTCTCTATTCCCGTTAATGAATTAATTTCGCAATGACCTTGTAAATGTTACTTTGCAGAAGATATTTCTTTATATGGCTTAGTCCTACTGACTTAAACAGAATTTGAAGGCTTTTTTAATAATAGGATTTGAATTAAATTATAAAAATGTAAAACTACTTTTTTTTCAATAGCAAACGTTAAAGTTTGCTTTGTCCAACTCAAAACAGTCGATAAAACAGAATTTTAACCTGTTAACAATTTAACAACAATCCACACTAATTACTGGGATCATGATCACACAATTGTACCGTCTTGTTTAACAAATAACTACCTACTTATTGTTTTTTTGTTGTGTATTGTAATGTGGTTTGAAATTAAAGTCGTTTTATGAAAATGCCTCTTAGTAATTTCATTTGAATAATTCATGGCCGTCTTATATTCTCCCTGATTAATTGACTGAACAGGTAAATTAAATATGGAAAAAACATTTAGGCAGCTATAAAATATTTTTTACAGAATTTTAGTGAAAATCATTCAAATGTCATTAACAGGGACAGATTAGAGTTTTTAGTTTTAAATGCATATTAGTTATGAATAAAAATATTTTTCTTAAAGTGTACCTTGCTTCGAAAACGTAAAAATTATGTAAAAATATATATTATTTTTGCTGAATAATAAAATATCTGAAGCAACAATTAATATTCTTCAGTATTTAGCAATTGCTCCGCGTCCCATTACTCTTAATTTCCTTTTAACAAAACTGCCATGTCTTTGTCGGATTAAATTAAATTTATTTAACTTAGAAAGAAGATAAAAGACCGGATTTAAACATGTTTATTTACCAGATTAACTATTATGTTTCGTTTCATTTTCGAATACATATTTCTCCCTCTCTGTAATAAATTTTAAATTTTCGCGGTAAAACTCAAGGTAAAGCCGTTGGTAAAACTGGAAAAATTCTGAAAATCGTACGATTTTCAACGATAGCACACGATGAATCTATTTCGCGTGATTTGTCTCCACCTTGTAGCCCCGCCTTCTGTGTGTTACGTCCTGCACCCTTGCTCCACGAGAGATGGTTAAGTGATTGTCAAACGGCCCCTTAAAGACGCAACGCTACACGTAACCGACAACCCAAGATAAATTTTCGTCCGCGCCTTGGTTATGACTTAACGCACATTACTGATGAATGAGCTTTCAAATTTCGGAGCTACGGAAATATAATAAGACATAAAAAGTTTTACTTTTTAAAATAAATTTAAAAAATTTGCTTGATTTGATTTGATTTTTAAAAATTTGCTTGAATTTGTTAAATATTATTTATCGACAAATTAAAAAAAAAAAACTAGTTAATTTGTATTATAACTTCAATTTACTTGTAATTAAGTGACATTCGTTTGCGAAATAGTCTTACGTGTTAGGAAATTTCATATCTGGGAGAAATTAATCATTTTGTATACAATTATTGTTGACGTTATCGCCAAGATTTGTACGTAAGTTATACACTTCCCGCATACCTGAGCCAAAAGTACTCAAATAAAAAAAAAAAGTTGATAATGAAAGATAACACATACACTATCAATCAAAACTTAAACGTTAGATAAGTTCTATAAAAACAGTCATGAGCCGCAGATAAATACAGTAAATTGTTGGTGGCATTCCTAACTACTACTAACGATTCATGTAAGTTAACTTCTCTTATTTGCTTCAGATAAGTTTTTAGTGTTTCCTTATTATTAATTTTTTAGAATAAGGCTGGATCTTTCCACCATTGTTGACACAATGGTTTCCAAGGAAATTATCTGGTAAATAAATTTACAAGAAAAGTGGAAAGATCGGGCCTAAATTAAATTAAATTTTGCAAATATTCTGAATTGAATTGTTTATTTTTTCCTTTACTTTTGCACTAATTTTCAACTACATTCCTTTTCAATTACCAGAAAAAAAATCACTTGTTTTTCGTAAGATGTCATGGAGAAGAAGAAATGCTAAGTAACTTGAATGTCGAAAGTGTAATTCGTCGCCTTGCAGGAGTTCCAGGAAATCGGCCCAAACAAAAACAACAAAACTACATTGATCTGACCGAAAATGAAATTACTGCCCTGTGCATAAAATCGCGAAAAATATTTTTAGCCCAACCCGCTCTACTCGAACTTGAAAGCCCCTTAAACATTTTCGGCGACATCCACGGTCAATACACTGACTTGTTACGCCTATTTGAATCAGGGGGTTTTCCACCAGAGTCGAACTATTTATTACTGGGAGATTACGTAGATCGTGGCAAGCAATCTCTGGAAGTCGTTTGTCTTTTATTGGCATACAAAATCAAATATCCCGAAAATTTCTTTCTCCTAAGAGGTAATCATGAAAGCTCAAGTATCAACCGAATTTATGGCTTTTATGATGAATGTAAACGAAGATTTAGCATTAAATTGTGGAAGACGTTTACCGATTGCTTTAATGCTTTACCTATTGCTGCGATTATCGACGAAAAGATATTCTGCTGCCACGGAGGACTCAGCCCGGAATTGAAATCGATTTACCAAATAAATGAAATTCTTAGACCAACGGGAGTTCCAGACCAAGGTTTGCTATGTGATATTCTCTGGTCTGATCCGGATAAAGACGTGATAGGATGGGGTGAAAATGACAGAGGTGTGAGTTATACGTTCGGTAGAGATGTTGTGGAACAGTTTTTAAAAAGGCATGATTTTGATTTGATTGTTCGGGGACATCAAGTAGTTCAAGACGGATACGAGTTCTTTGCAGATCGGAAACTCGTCACATTATTTGGTGCGCCCAATTACTGCGGCGAATTTGATAATGCGGGTGCGATGATGTCCATTGACGAAACGTTGGTTTGCCGTTTTCGTGTGCTGAAAACTGGAAAGAAAATTACAATTGTTGAAGACTCCAGATGAAACCAGTTTCTCTAAATATTTAGCCAAAGAAGAAAAATGAAATTACAAAATAAACCATACAATTTAAGAGCTTTTAATAAATAAATTTTCTTATCGCTGTATAGTATTTAGAGCAATTATTCCTTTTTTATGATTAGGATTACTATCTAAGGTGGTGTTAGCGAGAAATTTTACTAAAACCGTGAAAATTGTAGCCTACTTAACTATACATAGCTTCATTGACAGAGGTCTTTGCGTTATTTGCCACCAAATTTCCGGATAGATCAATTATTCCCTTCCTTAATACTTCCTACGTGCAGTTTTTAAATGATTCAGCATTGAGAATTGAGTAGTAACTATAGCAACGTAATGTTAAAACCTCTATGTGCAATTTTATATGATTCAGAAATGTATTATCTGATCACGTAATTTTCGTCTATGTGCAGCGTTACAAAATTCTCACTGTATATTATTAATTTTTCTTTCTTTATATTCCTACTTAGCGGTGCAGCAGAGCAAGCTACTAGCCAAAAGTAACTATGTACATAATTGTACGTTACAAAAAGTTACTTTATTAAAAATATTATTATGAATTTGGCGTTCGATTAAATTTTTATTTTAATACAAAACACGATAGACTTATTAAACTAATTTATTTAAAGCAGAACGCAAAACACTTAAGACTAATTTATTTGAATATAAACCGAACATTATCGTTTACAATCTTTCGCGTTCTCTCTTCCTTAGGCTATTAGTTTTTTGTAACCCCAAGCTGATTACAGGAAAATTCTTTCATCGAAAACTACAAAACGTTCCATGCGAGCACTCCAAGCTCTGACCTAGCTCTGCGTCAAGCGCTAAATCATTACTACATATTGCTATTTTAGTTATTTTAGTTGAAGGCTTAATTTTGATTATGATAAATATGGGTCGGGGAAATATATTTTGCGCGGTTCAAATTCTAGTGAAGCGGGCAATATAAAATATTAGACCGTAGCGTCTAAACAAACTCGAGGGCTGCGGAGACAATTAACGCCCCTACAGCAATGGTGTTACTCAGTATAACAAAAAACAGAGCAATATTGCCACAATAAAAAATTACAGTTATGTAATCAACTTTTCTTGTTTAAATGTGTAAAGATTTTCAGAGTAATTAGTTGACCAATTGTACCTCGATCTCCGCCACATTCCATCAGATAGTAAAAACGCCGTAAATTATTTTCACCGTCCCATTACACAATGTGCCTCTTCGATACATTTTCACGGCGCTACTGAAACGATGAAACGTACTTATTCAAATCCTATCCTTAATGATAAATGAGTTTTACTTACATTTTTGGGATATATTATTGATTTCGCATCAAAATTAAATGAAATGGGTTACAACAAAACACAGTGAACCGCAGCTGACTGCAACCTACGATGTAACAAAGAACTACAGGACTTTGCTGATATGAAGGCATCTCTTAAGTCTAGCAAAAGGTAGTAATAATAATAATAATAAATCTTTATTCGTCACCACTGTAATATATAATAAATATATACTTCAGGGTATAAGAATATGTCGTAGGATGAATGCAAAAATAACTTAACTATTATAATATCAAAGTCACGTAGTACACTAATGCTTAAAAGTTTCGAAATGAAAAGCAATAAAATCGTTCGAATTTGAACCTTATTGAAACGGGCCTAATATATTTCGAACCTTAAGTAACAGAGACACTTTCTCCGCACCCCGATAGGAGGGTTGTTTACTTAGGTCCTATTAAACCCCGGCCGGTGTAGATGTTTATGGTTTGTTGAATTTCGTTGCCAGTATTTGGTTCCGAGTATTTATTGAAGCGACGCGCGGTTGCGAACGCGGACGCGGTGGCGAATTTGTTTGTTCTCTTTTGCTTTAACTTAAAAATCGAACAAAAAATGTTTTTTTTTTAATTAGAATATTTTATATTGTTAAATAACAAGATTTCAGATCATATTATAAAGACATATAAATGTTAAATTGCTATAAAGGATCGACGATGTTAATTAATCTGAAAAATTATAATTACACCAAATTTCTGCCTTTATACACTTCTGGTTTGTTTGACTTCACAAAAATTTTATTCGTTTGTAGTTTGTGTATGTTTTTCTATGGATTCTAAAATTTTCATTACGAGAAATACATAAATAGATTTTTAGTAAATATGAAATACAGGGTGAGGAGCTCACCGACAAGCTTTGCCATACGAAAAGCTCACATAATTTTAAGAAAATAATAACAATTAGGACATATGTTCGATTTTATTTATTTTTAAGTAAATAGAAGACCTCACAATTTTGATTCTAGTTATTTTTTCCCGTTCCTCTGTACAGCTGTTTCAGTCCTATTTGGGGCTTCGTCAGCAGAAGCGATCGCAGGATGTCGCTATTTAAGCGGTTTCTATTATGCTATTTAAGCATTTCCGTTATATTTTACATTTTTTCACGTCATCTTTATTTTATAAATGTTAATATATTGATATTTTCGATTAAATTTTATCATACACGTCTTATTCACATGTCAAGAAACCTATTCATGTAAAATATTTTCGACATCAAGAAAAATTATGTTTCATTTTACCGAACCTCTGTTTTATGATACCCTTTTGTTCTTTGTGATAAAGAGATATCACGTATAAAAACCTATGACTTTTATGCTGTTATGTTTTTCTGCGGATCCTAAAATGAAGCATCTATACATACCGTGACTTATTTTATTAACTCTAAACATAAAAGGTAAATATTCCCAGGTTCAGTTATAAAAAAAAACATGTCAATGCATGCCAGAATATGGAAACAAGTTTCAATAAAACAAATATGATGTTAATGTCAGTTATGAATGTCATGAATTATGTCTGAAATATTTAAAAAAATACTATGAAAGAATTTGATAATCGTTTGGCATTAGTATTTAAAACGTGAAGGACATTTGAAACAGTTAAAATGTTTTTACTAAAAATAAGTGTTATTATTTTTTCTAAAATTGACCATAGGGATATTTACATTGCATGTTCAGAGTAAAAAAAACTCATGGTATAGGATGCACAATATATAAAAAAAATCTAAAACAATTTTATATATCAAGTATGAATAGAATATAGAATGATATGTGTAATACTTAAAAATTGCAATACTTGAGTTAAAAATAATATACATATTTCATTCTACGCCACAGAGGAAAAAATAATATTCTTCTTTTTAGTTTCTTCTCAAATCTGACATCAGTAAAATAAGTTGAAAAGTTCATCCACAAAGTTTGGCAAGTTTTCATTAATCTAGAAGTTAAGAGAAAATGATTAAATCGTATAAATGTTATACGATATATATAATGTTATATAATTTTGTGAAAATATGTGAATGATTTTTGAGTATTTGAAAAAATATATAGAATGAGCTAGATTATTTAAATTTGTTTCTTATTATAATAATATAAATGCTAAGAAGTTCTGCTCAACAAAGCTATTAATTAGTTGCAAAACATATGTGTATTTAATGAAACTAGAAAGTTAAATTTAATTAACGAAAAATAACAGATTTTATTTTATTGACTTATTTAATTTCAATTGCCAAAGTTTCAGAAATTTTAATTTCATAATGCACACATTATTTACTACACATGTTATAATATTTAGAAAATAAATTTTGTTAAATTTCTTATCCATCCAACTACAATGAAAGTGTTTCTAGCAGATTATTTAAGTTGGTTGAATAAGTTCGCATCTGTATTAAATCGCTGTGTTTGCGATGACCGGTTTTATTATCGGGGTAGCAGATACGGTTGTAAAGGCTATAAGGTTCATAATTGCAAAGCATAAAATTTCTTACTGCCAGTGGCATGTCTCGTACTCCGAAAACTTTATAGCAGAAGTGTACAAGACAAGTTGAAACTTTTAGTCATAAAATTACAGTACGAATTTCAATTATTTAAAAATTCCTGAATTTCAAAATTCCAACAGTAATTCCTTCACTTGTTTTTTGAAAATATTTATACTTTTTGCGGATCTGATATTTGATGGGAGCTTGTAAAATTTAATCCCATTGTGCGAAGGACCGGTACAACATACTGTCAGTCGATTGTATGGTACAGGCCTGGGCATAAAATACGAGAAGAGCCACGTTGTTGTATCTCCCACTATTCGATAGTTGTCAATGAAGCGTCAATGAGAATGAGCCAGCCTGCCAGCCGATCGTGTACCAACAGAAGTTATAAAACGTGTGGCTCTCGTGAAATACAAACATGAACCAAAATTATTAATTTAAGTACCTGTGTTTTATAAACAGTACAGGTAATGCAGAATGTATTATTTGCGGTAAACTGTTGAGCATAAAACGATATAATATTGCTCGTCACTACAACATTTTCCATAAAGAATATTATCTACATAAGTTTTGTATATCGTTGGTTGTTGAAATTGAAGCGACTGAGCGTCAAGCGGGAACCGGCACTGCCTGTGCGATGGTAGAAGGAGAATATACCCCGACGTATTCCCCTCCCATGATTAAGCCTGGTATGGTACATGAAAATGACTACGTATTCTTGTTTCGTAATCATGGAATGAATAATTAGACGGAAATTTTGTAATGTTATGTCTAATGTATGTGACTAAGTTAAAAATGTAAAGTGACGGTAACGTTAATATGTTTGTATAAAAAATAGTTGTTTGCAGTGCGCTCTATAATTTTCACGAAGAGCTTTTTTTTGAATAATAAATAATATTTGAATATTTACCCTCGAAACACCTCCCCAGAAAATAATACCGTATGAGATCACGGATTGAAAAAGACCAAAGTAAGCCAATCTGAGAACATTTGGGTTCACAAGTTCGTGTAGTCGTTTTAAAACGAAACTACTGAGCTCATTTTGGCACACAAGGTGCTTGTTCCACGTTAGCTTTTCGTCCATGTAAATACCTAAGAATTTTGTATTATGCACTTATTCAATCGATTTATCTTTTAGTCTTATTAATAAACTGTTATTTATATTATTATTTTTGGTTACAAAGTTAATGAAATTTGTCTTGAACGAGTTCAGAACAAAGCATTACTACAACAGTAATCGCACATCTCATTAACGATATTGCATGAGTTGTAAATTAACGTTTCTAGATCACTAGCGGCAGTTAGCATAGTTGAATCGTCCGCATATAAAATGAATTTACTAGGTGTTGAAAGTGTTAGCGTTATATCGTTAATAAAGGTAATGAATAGCAACGGGCCTAACAATGATCCCTGTGGATCTCCGGTATTATTATGTGTTAAAGATGATAGCGTGTTATTAATTTGTACGTATTGAGTGCGATTATTCAAGTATTCCCTTAATCAAGCGACTGCCAGTCCACGAATGCCAATATTACTGACTTTATTTAATAAAAGGGTGTGATCGATAGTATCGAACGCCCTTGACATATCAAAAAATATTGCTGCGACTTTTGGCTTGTTGTTAATGGAATCTAATATGAAATGAAGAGCTTCTAAAATAGCAGTCTCTGTTGAATGTTTTATTTTTCCGAAAACCGTGCTGGTAAGGAGTGAATAAATTATTTTTTTCCAAAAAGTTTGCTAATAGATCACTAAAAGCGGATTCAAATATTTTTGCAATGGAACACTGTAAGGCGATTGATCGATAATTGGCGCAGATAGATGTTTGACCTTTATTTTTATAAACGGGGATTATTGTTGAGCGTTTCAATAAATCGGGATAATGTCCTTCGAACGACAAATTAATTAAGTGTGATAATGATTCTGATATATGATCATTAACTTTGCTTAAAATAAAACCGCGAATGTTATCCGAACCGCTTGACTTTTGGGAGGAAAATTTATTCATAATTTTTGAAATTTCAACACCTGTTGTGGGATATAAAAGAATTCAAGACATATTTGTTTGTGGTGCATTATTTCCAGGGGTCGGAATTTGACTTGTTTTGGGTATGTCCAGAAATGCTTCATTGAGAGCATTGGCAATTTGATAAGGATCTTTAAGAATGGTTTCGTTAACGTACAACTCATTAGGTATGTTGAACTTATCTTTACAAGATGTGGAGTTGATTATTTGCCAACATGTTTTCGACAAGTTACTAGATGCGGTAATCTTTTTGTTTTCTTTTTTGATTCAATTAATTTTTGTTTGTATAGTTTCCGGAAAAAAGCTAATCTGTGCTTCAACGTATTAGTCTTATAATATTTGTGAATGTCACTTAGTTCTTTTAGCAAATTATGTAGGTTTCTTAATTCATTTGCTACTGTACCAAGGTTTTCCGTTTCTATATTTCGTTTTCGATTTACGAATGGGGAAAGCGTGATCACATCGTAAGCCAAAATGGTCATCTTTGGCCAAGAAGTCTTGAAGCATCACGACAACAAGAAACACATTGGTGGTAACAAAACAAAATAGTTTTTTTTTTTGTTAAAAGCAAAAAAACTCATTTAGCAAAAAAAGTACACCCACGCACTCGTTCATAAATTTAATTCAATGATAACCTCCACACTATGCTTTCGTTTTTAATTGACTTTTTCAATGACACCCGACGCAGATGTTTGCCGGTCTTTTGATGACTTCAATCGCTCCGTCCCCTTATATGGATCATACCAGAAAAACACCTCCCTCTCTTTTTCTGATTATCCTTAGAGGGCGTCATTCCCAATTTCTAGTTCAAAAGCATTACTTAATTGTAATCAGAGGAAATTGTTAAACCCTACCGTAATCATAGTGCTTTAGTACAACGTTCAATAAACCACAATCATAGCTTTGATTTCGACAACTGTATTGTATTAGATAATGAAAATAATAAATTTAAAAGATTAGTTAAAGAATCTTTACAAATTATTATGAATCCTAATAACATTAATCACATAAGTGATTTTCAAAAAATTAAATATTACACTCATGACGTAATTAAATAGTTTCCTTTTTTGTTTATACAGATTAATAAATACTAGGTGGTGTTGGCTTGCTGCTTACAGATATTTTTCCTCCTCCTTCACACATTTATTGTTCTTTTAAATATAGAAAAACTAGATATTGCGCTATTGTTTTCAAGGCTCAAACCATGTTCGAAAATCTGTGCTTGTTAACTTGTCGCTCGCTTCCCTTAACATTTTCATAATGTAATTTTTTGTTCCAAATTTTTAAAGTGTTTGTTTTGTCCACTTTTACATTTAGGTAAGACGATGTTAAGTAACTGATTATAAATTCCTGGTTCGTAAACACATTTATTTGTTTTTTAGATTGTACAGGGTGGATTAATTTCGATGTCTCTTATGGGCATCTCCGTAACTATAAGAGATAGAAAAAAACTAGTGGCCAAGTCTCTATCTCTTTTTTGGAGATTAAGTCAATAGTGTAAACAAAAATTGGCTATCTTCTTTTGTTTTCAAGTTATGGGCAGAAATTGACATTTTCGACTTTTCGTTTTTGGGTCATATCTCGTTTATTTCTGGAGATATTAAAAAACTGTCTGATCATGATTAGGACACGTTTTGGAATACAATTCAGTGGTGTAGTTGCTTTTTTAATATTTACTTAAATTTTCAAGTTATAACATAAAGTTATATTTTTTTAAATAGAAATCGTAATAGGCAATAACCTCATTAAATAGAATTCTTTTTTCTGTTTTCAAAAATATATACTTTGTTGGGTTTATTTCTTATAATTAATAGGAAAAACTGTCATTTTTATTATTATCCTTGCCTACATATCCTAGTCTCAGTAGGCTGGGTTGAATACGGGGCCGATTTTTTATTTTATTAAATTTTAACGAGCTTTCAAAATATTTTCAAAGTTTTGGCTGCGTAAATAATTTCGTATTCGCGTTAATTTACAAATTTCCGTTTAGTCGTTATGAACGACCGTTCGATAAGAGTTTCTGTCTGACTTTCTATTGAAAATGAGTTTATCATTCAGTTTATAGAAAAATTGTTTTCAATCTTGAAGCAGTCAAAATTGCACGAATACTCAACGTTTCAGTTTATAGCTTCGTTAGGAAGAAACGTTGAACGTTCCTGTAATTTTCACAATATCTTTTTAAAATTGAAAACAATTTTTATACAATTTCCATCGGACAAGAAACGACTTCAATAAAAAATTTATAATTGAAGTCGACTCTTGTTCGATGAAATATATGTGAGAGAAAATAGTTTTTAAACTTTAAAACGGACACTGTGAAATCGCAAGAACACTCTACGTTTGCTATCGCTTCATAGTTTCGTCAGGAGTGAAAAAATGTAAATAAACATGTTGTCAAGAGAAGCGAAAAGATAACATGATTTTACACTAAAATATAAGTTGTTCGGATAAACATAAAGGTAATAATAACTAAATTAGAACTAAATTAAGCTTTCTTTTTTTTTGTTTCTCCTGAGTTATATTTTATTAAAAACTCGAAAAACAAAAACAAACACACAAATAGTAAAATATAAACAAAATCGGACATGTATCAAACTAAATTTGCTTGCATTCATATTTAATAAAAACAAAAAAGCTTTTGCCAGATCGGTCGCGATGGGTGCTACATTTCTCAAACGGAATTTTGTAAAATAAAATGAATATGAAATTCTTTACGCGGCCAAAACTGTCTAAAGGTTTGAAAGTTCGTCAATATTTAATAAAAACAAAAAAAATGTCGGCACTGCATTGAAGACAACCTACTGAGACCCAGTTTTACAATGACGGTTTAACTTTGAACCGAAGCTTAAATCATTCACAACAATTGTTGAAATAATCGTTACTAAGGGTTTAAGCCTCAGCTCAAAGTTGAGCCCCATTTGTAAAACTGGACCTGAGACTAGGATACGCAAGGCTAATAACAAATATGGCACTTTTCCTATTAATTATAAGAAATAAACCCAACAAAGTATATATTTTTGAAAACAGAAAAAAATCTCTATTTAATGAGGTCATCGCCTATTATGATTTCTATTTAAAAAAATATAACTTTATGTTATAACTTGAAAATTTAAGTAAATATTAAAAAAGCAACTACACCACTGAAATCTATTCCAAAGAGTGTCCTAATAATGATCAGACAGTTTTTTAATATCTCCTGAAATAAACGAGATATGACCGAAAAACGAAAAGTCGAAAATGTCAATTTTTGCTCATAGCATGAAAACAAAAGAAGATAGTCAATTTTTGTTTACGCTATTGACTTAATCTCCAAAAAAGAGATAGAGACTTGGCCACTAGTTTTTTTCTATCAATTATAGTTACGGAGATGCCCATAAGAGACATCGAAATTAATCCACCCTATACTGAAGAAGCGGCGAATATGCTGTGAAACGTTTACAAAAAATTAATAAATAGGCTGTGTAACTGAAAATTCATTACGTGGGCTGCTGGAAAATTTTCTGGAATCTAGTACAAACAATCGAAATCGACGAATTATTCTCCTTCATGACAACGCCAGCTCTCACTCAGCCCGTCAAACAGTTGATTTTTTGTCCAACAAAAATGTTGAATTAATGACTCATTGTCCATATTCACTTGATTTATCACCTAATGATTTATTTTTGTTCCCAAATATCAAAAATAAAATGCGTGGTGAGTGATTTTCGTCGGCTGAAGCAGCGGTTGAAACATTCCTGACACTGGTTTCTGAGGTACCATCTTTAGAGTGGAAAACGTGCTTTAGAAATTGGTTCGAGCGTATGCAAAAGTGTATTGACGTGAAAGGCGAATACTTCGAAAAACAATGATACCGTTTACCAAATTTCATATGCGTTTTTTCATACCGTTTCCAGAAACTTTTCCAGCAGCCCATGTATTGATTGCTTTTAGGTTAAAACGAAATTCAAAATTAAAACGTACAAAAAGTAATAAGGAGGTAGATTCAATTAAATACCGGTGCTGTGTCAATTATTTTATTAAATAAATACAAAAATAATACAATATTGAGTAATATTTATGTATTATGAATAACTTTGTTTTAGCAAGACCAGCTTTTCGAGGAACTGATGAAATATTGCTAGAAACACTGTCTACATGAATTCTGCAGACATAAAATGGTAGGAGTCAAAAATTATTCATTTGGTAACTTAAAAGTAGCTAAGCTGTATAACTTGCAACTTTTAAAAGTAATTATTTATTTCAATACAGTAGCTTCGAATATTTTCTTTGAATTTTATGGTTATCAATTACAATTACTTCGAATCATAATGTTACGTTTCTAGGGTTTAAATTTATTTATTTAAACGAATAAAACACTCGATAAAAACTTAACCGTAATTTAATAAAGCTTAAAAACTAATTTATTTGTAACAATTTATTTACACACTAAAAGTCTAACTTCGACGATCGCTGTTAGAATTCGACTGACTGGTGAGTCAACTTTGGCCCATTTTATATCCTTTGCGGCCGTCTCGAATCCTCCGCGCTGGAAAAGTCTAGTCTGTTCGATGTAGGCCCCGGTGGCGTGACGGCCGATGACTCATAACAGCGAACCGACTTCTTGACGCCTTGAGCTAAGCCGGGTGGCGCGCCACGATAAGTAACTTAAATACAATAATTACTTTTTTGAAATTTTTTTTGAACTTATCGTTTTCTAGTTAAAGTTTTAGGTACGGAATAGTCAACCGGTGTTTCCCGGTCGAGTAGAACAGGAAACAACGTCAAAAACATTGGCCCTTAAGCAATCTTAAATAAATCAGTGTTGATAATAATAAAGTTTAGTTTATAAAATACTTTTTTACAACAACTTTCATTCATTAACAGGCCCAGAAAAGGGAGAAATCGTCAAAAAATTCTTCCATTTGACGAGATACGAGATTCGCGTATTGACTATTACTTAAAAAAAAGTAGAAAAACAGTCGTTAGGTATAAACTATGCGAAATACTTCTAAACATTCAATCATTATTAAGCGTTAAGCGACGTACAGACTTGTAACTGCGCAAAGTAACGAACTGAGCGACGAACGGAACAGCGAACCGCGCCACGAATGTTACCGCGAACGCGAACGGCTTAAAGACCTTCGCTGCAACATCCACGGCGCGGTTTGCTGCTCGATTCATTGCGCGGTTCGTTACTTTGCTCAGTTACAAGTCTGTACGCCGCATTTACAGCAGCGAAAGCTTAAGCGACGTACAAATTTGTAACTGAACAAAGTAACGAACCGCGCCGCGGATGTTGCCGCGAACGCCTTTGACGTTTGCGGCAACTGTTCGCTGCTCAGTTCGTTACTCGGCTCAGTTACAGATTTGTACGTCGCCTTAGATTAGGTAAGAGAGAGGATGACGGACAAGGGAGACACAGCTGATACTAAAAGGGTACAAATCAAGGACACTTCTTTTTACTTGTGAAATGTTATTCTGGGTTATTTCTCGGTATCTGTTTATTCACTATTACAACAAAAACACCGAAATTCACTTTGACTGCAACGTGTTTGGCGGGTTCTTTCTTCTCGGGCCGGTTTTGCTACACATTGCACATTGTTTCTACAAACAATCAGTAACTATTTCATTTACATACTATTATAACAAAAACACCGAAATTCAAGCGTTTGTGCAATGCGAAGTGTCCTTGATTTGTTTTACATAAATAAAAGCGAAGTTCAGCACTGCGTCAAAAACGCTGGCTGTTCCACTTAATTTTTGCACAGTTAAACTAAAATACTTCAAAAAACGAAACCGAGAAAAAGGATGAAAAACCTATATTAAGAGAAGCATCGTGATCGAATATTACATTTCATTTTTTTTTCCTTTTTTTGCTTAAAAGCAGTATTAGTTAATCATCTTTTTTTCTTAAGGGGGAGCGCGACATATACCAGAGTATTGCGAATTCAATAGCGCGTAAATTAAATATTTCCGTGAAAAATGCTCCTATCCTTTTGAATTTTGACATACGCATTGCTGAACCTTTTATTTATGACGCTAAAGACTTAGAATCGACAATTTACGTTATATTTTTGTATAAATAATATTTATATTGAACACTATATTTAAAACTGTAAATATTCAATGTTATTTTAAAAAAGTATGAAAAAAAACTTTCTTTACAATCATGTAATTTATGTTATATTGGGCGCAGGGTTGTCAGTATGGGCGATTTGTCGTCAATTGGGCTACCTTTAACGTCTGTTTTGCGACAAAAAATATATATTGGCGATAGGCGACATTTTGGGCTACAATAAGAAATAATTTAGGCGATTTGGGCTATATAAACATTGCTAAAATAAGTCAAGAATTCAGAAAGATGCTCAGGGTAATCTAATCAAATTCACAGGATTATTTTTATTTAAATGTCGATGAGAAACTTAATAAGTCGCCGTACAGGGTGCCGATGTCAATTCAGAGTATGTCAGTTGTTAAAACGTTCAAAATCGTTTATATACCTCTATCGTTACTAAGGTATAAACTCTAGAGATAAAATTCAGATGTATCTACCTTATTAAAAATAGAAATAAAAGACGGAGTTCAATCAGATTGAAAATCAATTGACTGCTCTTCCACTCAGTTTAGGAAAAAGGCTAAAATGTAAAGAACAAACAAAAATCGAAAATACCGTAGCTTTTCCGTAGAACACTAGTGTCAAACAGTAGACCAGTAAAAAATTTAAAAATCGGTAGATTACCGAAAAATCGGTAGTGTAACCTATATACTCACTGTAAGGGTAAGGATCGTTGGAAAGTAGGCGATTTGGGCGACATCTGTTAATCTATATGAGCGACTTGTACTATGAAAATACTGGCAACTCTGATTGGGCGCGTTCTTTATTTCATCAGAAAGCCTACTGGATGGCAGTCGTTCTTCTGTTCTAGTTGGTTTTCATCAGATGGTATCTGATGGCATCCATCATTCGTTTCAGATGATGGAACTGTTTGAAAGTTGAAATCTCAAACCTAACCTCGTTTTTTTAAATGTGAGTGAAAGTTTTATTCGTTTTATCTGCCCTTTTTTTAATTGTTTGCAGTGATTGCATCTACCCACAGTATGCCACAGTATACACATCAATCAATAGCCTGGTCTACATTCAGGCTCGGTGATCACCTGAACATGGCCAAAAAACGGACGTTCCGCCCGAATTCCGGCACACATTAAATATGGCCGAGATTACCGATCAGCTGTTTTGGTGGATAAGTAACCATTAGATTATCTTATCGAATTTCATCTTGCCTTGACTATTTTGAGTTCACTTGTAATTTTTCTAATAAAACAAGCTTTTGTTTTTTAAAATAAGAAGTATATCTTACGAAATAAATAAGTCTTTTAAGTAGCGACATCTGGTAGCGTTAGAATAACTGTCCGCCAACATAGGTTCGGAAAATTGTAGTATGAACTACACATACATACACACTACAGTTCAAAGGTGCCGACAGAAGCTGTCCCTACTGCCTCTGCCCTGGCCAAGACCACTGCCAAGACACAGGCCAAGAACCAAAATTCATCAGAAATTGATCAAAAATGACTGACCCAAAAAGTAGAAGAACATGTTGCATTTCTGGGGAAGAGAACCAGTCTAAATTAAGAATTCTGTGCTTGCACGGTTACAGGCAGAACAGCGAAGTATTTAAGCAGAAAACCGGATCATTTAGAAAGATGGTGCACAAGTGGGCTGAATTTACATACATAACTGCACCTCACAAAGTGTACCTAACTGATGACGTATCTAATAACATCGATGAAATTGATTTAAGAGGATGCGTTGAGGCCGGTAAGTAGGTATGATCGTAATCAGAAAAACCGACTACACACAAAATTGCTGATTGAACTTTTGTCATTTTGACAAACCAAATAAAAATGCTCCATTTAAATGTAATTCAGAAGGCGATAATTCAAATGCGATTGAAAGAGAATAAGCTTATGAGCAACTGCAAATATTGCTAGTATATTAGCCGTTAGTATCTGAACTATTTTATGTGCGAATGAAATGGCTAATATTTTATATAGTGACAAGTACACTTAAGCGTAGTTGTTTTTTATGATTATGATGATACATAAATCTTACAATTAATAATTTATAGATCAATATGGCTGGTTTTTTAATAGAGAAGACCGAACTTACAGGGGAATTCGAAAAGGGGGCCCTGCGATAGGATTTGAAGAAAGTGTAGAAGTAATAGAAAGAGCTTTTAAAGAACAAGGCCCTTTTGATGGAATTTTAGCTTTTTCTCAAGGGGGATGCTTCCTTGGTCTTTTGTGTGATCTTCAGCAACGTAACAGTAAGCAGTTTTTATCGTTGTCAGCATCAAAGTTGTACCCACAATTTTTTTTAGAGCTCAATTTCAGTTTTGACTTTGCTGCATTTTTTTCATCATTTAAATCTAATAGCTTACCGCATTTGAAGTATTATAGTGAAGAGATTACTTTACCAAGTTTGCATGTCTTTGGGCAAAATGATGATATAATTCCGACAGGTACTAATAAACAGTGTATATATTTTAACTGGAATTAATTAACTTTTATCATTTTAGAAATGAGTGCGGAGTTGAGAAATGTTTTTGAAGACCCCATGACAGTGATTCATCAAGGAGGTCATTACGTTCCAGCAACAGCACAGCAAAAACCTGTGTTTCAGAATTTTTTCCAGCAACAGTTTTTACATAAACAGAAAAAAATTCACAAAGAAACAGAAAATGATTCGAGTGTAACAGGATTAGTTCCAGAATGTATTAGTGACTGATAAATTTAATAAATACAAACAAATTTATCAACTTTCTTAAAAGATAAGAAATTTCTTATGCTGCAACCTTTGTTATCTAAGTATGTGCTAGTTGTTATGTTTGTGGCTATCAGGAAGATGTACACGTAATTATAAAATTTATTTTATCTTCAGTTGAGTTGTGTTTTAATATGAAAATGGAGTTAATTGAAGCAAAAATATCTGCAATGATAGCCCTTGGTTTGGGCAGTTTATTGGTTGGTTTACTTCCAGCTTTATTTTCAAAATTTGGCAGGCACCAAAGGCCTCTTTTGTTGTCATCACTGCTTTGTTTCGGTGCTGGAGTTTTATTATCTACATCGATATTTCATATGCTACATGAAACTAGAAAATCACTTCCTCATTATGAAGAATACGTTGAATTAATTTACTGTGCTGGCTTTTTTATGGTTTACTTTGTCGATGAAATTGTACATTTACTCTACGGAGTTACTGACGGTCATCAGGGTACAAAATCTTCAGAAACTTGCCATCCATCATTTAGTTTACGAAGAAGACATTCTGCAAATGGCAGACAGCCATACAGTAGCGTCGAGACACAACCGTTACTTTTTCAAGATTTAAGAGGAAGACAGCCTCCTTATAATCCTTGTTTTGTAAAACATGAAAATATCACACATGCTGAGGATATTCCTCCATCACAATTGTGCCACATAGGACATCAAGAGCCGTGTAGTTCTTCACCAGTTGGAATTATTGGTCTGCTTATTGCACTTTCGCTTCATGCACTCCTCGAAGGTTTAGCAGTTGGTTTAGAAAAATCTACATCACAGGTAAAAATTATTGAAGTTGAGTCTTGGCCAATGAAAATTGTAAGAAAATTGTTTTTAAACTTAAATTAACACTGTTAAAATTGAAAATAACGCTCAAACTACTATCGGTTGGTAGCTTCACTCCTAACGACGCTGTCACCGATAGTGTTTGATAGCTTTGCTAGGAGTGAAGCTATCAACTGATAATTGAGTTGAGTGACTTATATAATTTAAACAGTGTCCGTTTAAAGTTTAAAAACAATTTTCATAGGACAAGTCAACTTCAATTTAATAAAAACAATTTTCTGTTAAAAATTATTAATTGTAATTGCTCAAATTAACGCAAATTTTACTTTAGGTTCTTCTAATGTTAGGAGCTATAGCATCACATAAATTAGTAGTGGGGTTCTGCCTAGGAGCAGAATTATCTTCTTCTAGAAATACACCCTGTCAACATTTTGTTTCAATTATCATATTTTCTTTTGGTTCCGTACTTGGAATTGGTTTGGGAATACTAGTTGTGAAAATGCCACAAAAAATATCTGAACTTGCATTTCCAATATTACAGGTAATTATTATTACGTTTTTCTTCAATTTGAAATTCAAATACGATTTTTTAGGGATTAGCAGGTGGTACTTTACTTTATGTTACCGTGTCTGAGGTTTTGCCTCGTGAAAGAGCCAGATGGCATCAAGAACACAAGCGTAAATCTGCTGGAATGTTACAATTTATATCCGTCGTTGTTGGGTTTGTTACAATGACAGCCTTGTCAAAATATTTAGGTAACATTTAAAAAGAAGAGAATATTGAATTTGTGTTTTTCAGATCGTTAAATGTTTTGGTACTCTTGCGGACAAAAGAATTTACTGCCTCATTCAATTTTTGTATTGTAAACTTATAGGCGTTTTTCGCTGGCTGCACCAGTGTGCACTGAGTGTATCTCTATCTCGTTTTATTACATAAAGCTGAACCGAGATGGAGATACACTCAGTGCGCACTGGTGCAGCCAGTGAAAAATGCTATTAGAGTATAGACAGTAAAACCACAAATTACTACGCAGATGCGAAGGCTGGCATTCCCACCACTTTTCATGCCGCCATTGTTTAAGTATTTTATTAATCAGATAGTGTGATGTTACGAAATGCTATCGAGTTATACCCCTGGAGGACGCCATACCATATAAAGTGTATTACTGAAAACCAGTCCGGCCGCGAGCCTTTTGTATGGCAAAACGAACGGAGTGTAGAGTATCGCGCACTTTGTCACACACACACGTTGTGTTCTCTAGTGCTCTTTATTTTTGCCATACAAGAGAGAGGAGCGCGCGTCCGAAAATCGGCCCGTTTTCTGCTCGCTATTTACTCCTCCAGTACTCAACCTCCATGCGAAATACAGTGCAGTGTTAATCAAATGATTTCACGGTATTTTCATTACTACGTTTATTCGTTGATTAAAATAGCAAATTGATGAAAGCTGCATTAATGTATTAGTACTCCAGTACGCCGCAATTTATCAATTACTTAAACAATGGCTGAAGGTTATGGAATCTTGCCGCGCAACATCAAAGGTGCCACCCGGAGCTTTCGCATCTTATAGTAATCGGTAGTCAGGGCCGGCGGGTGACGTGTGCGAAGTGTGCAACGCACACAGACCGCGCAGGTACCTTAATAAAAAGGCGCTTAAAAGGATAAAGGCGTCAAACATTTCTTGCACACATAAAAAAGAAACCACGCGTCGGGCCTGTTTGTAGTAATATGGAGCACACGTCCGTATGCGAATTACATGGCAACCGTGTTAGCAAGTAAGTTCGGCAACCAACACGACACCTAAGGGCAAGTGTCAATTTCTATAGAGTGACATTATTTTATACGCAACATATCCTTATGTTGCCTTTTAAAATAATCATGTCAAAGCATGGTAACCATAGGCAACTAATACCGCTAATTTAAATAATTTAAATGTTAAGCACACATTGAAATAAAACTTTCGTTACAAATTTTAAGATCACTTCATGTTTAATCCTTTTTTTAACAGGTAGTGAGAACAAGAAAACGTACATTTACTAAACTGTACTCACATGCAGTTCAAGAGAAAAAGTGAAAGTGTGGTAGGAATAATAAATAACACACTGATTGGTCAATTCTTTATTATTTAAATCTTCTCAATAAATCAATTGTTCCTCAAATACAGCAAATTTGAAAACCCCTGGTATCAACGCGATGCTTGGTATTTAACAAGATGGTGTTCCATCACATTTTACGATGAAATTTCTTAATAAAATATTTCCTGAACGATTTCCATGAGCCAATAAGCTTGACCAGCCAGAAACTCTCTACGAACAGACTTATAAGGTGCTTTCTTTCGCTCACAAACTCGTGATGCAAACGTGTTTTGATTCAAAACACAATTCGATCTTTTAAGCGAAAGAAAGCGCCTATAAAATCATTTTAATTAAACGAAAAATTCTATTTCTCACAGACTTCACGGTAATATGTGTCACATGAAACAGTCAACATGACAGATCGAGAATAAACGCGGAGTAAACAACCACGAGCGTTATGTTGGTTGCCTATATTTACAATGCTTTGACATGATTATCTTAAAATGCAACATACGGATATGTTGCAAAATAAAATAAAAGCACTGTATAAAAATGCGTTATGAGAAATTACCAGCCTACTTTCCAAAACAACCGAGTACAGTATTTTCCCGTTCTCTTGCCCTTAAAAGCAATGTAAGTTGCCTACTTCACGGTACCAACAGGCGGAGTCAGCGGTGCGCGTTCCATACGATTATTATTTCTTATGATAAATTGCTTTTCGACCTGTCATAGCAGAAATTATTAGAGCTGTTTTTGTGTCTCATTAGTAGGTATTATATAGTTTCACCGCATAGGGAAGGTTAACCGTAAACATCCGTAACTTTCTCCGCAGGTATTTTAGGTTTTTTATTAACACCCTGTAGAGCTTGCGAATGGCGTCCACTGTGTACACTCAGAGTATCTCCATCTCATTTCATTATATGAGGTTAAAACGAGATCAAGATACACTGAGTGCGCACTTGAAACTTCAGGCTCAATATACTCCATGTAAATATAAGGCTGCAGTAAGTGAACAGTCGAACGTCGAAGTGGTCAGATCAAACCAAGTGATCATTTTCCTTAATTGCTGATTGGTCAGAGAGTTTAGTTAGACTTGACGATTTTCTGCATTTTGACCGCTCACTTAACTCAGCCATAATCAAATCTTCTGTAAATGTCAATGCCTGCGTTCAGCCTGGCAGAAAGCTACGTGGCGCATGCGAAGCGCCACGTAGCGTGACGTCACATGTGTGTTCAAGCCGAATGCTATACTTCTGCTAAGAGACAGCGATAAACCTAGCGGCTGCCATGTTTTTAATCGCTTTTTAAAAACGCTACGTCGCTAGCGCTATCTGTGGCGTTGTTATTTTAAGTTCTGTTTGAGCAAAATGCCAGTTGATGCTCTTGCAAGAAGAAAGTATTTTTTTTATTACTAAATATTAGTTTTAACAGTACACTACTGTGCTTCTAATCACAACAGTTGAAAAGTGACATTAATTTTAATTCTTCATTAGTTCAATTGTGAAATCCAATTAATTGAACATTAGCCTCTACAAATTGAAACTCTAGCATAAATAACACAGGCTAGTGTTTATCTGAAAATGTGGACACGTAATGAGAGTAACATCCAGAATATTAAACTTGTTCGGCCAGTTCTCGATCAGCTACATACTCTGCAAGTTAGCGCTCCGCTAGGTAGCAATAGCATTTGTAAGCGCTATCTTTGGCGGAACACGGACATTGTAATATTGTGATGCTCTATTTTCTTTTATCCGTAAGAGTACTTCAAACAGATATTTTCTGATGTTTTAGGTCTATTTATTTGTACCAATGTATTTACAGTGAACCATTTAAATAAATAACTTTGAAAATTTAATTCTCTGGATGTTTAATGTATTGGAGACTGTGGCTTGTCTAACAATAAATTTGGATTTGACTCCTAATTACAATACGTTTTTTTTTTTAACTAAATACGTATTTCGGCTGCTATGCTGCCATCTTCAGTAGTTGCGACTTCTATCCTACTAAATCACAGGAGAAGTGACGGTGTCATACCTATCACTACCTTATATACTAAGTGCGTTCCGCTGCAATTTCTTTTCTACTTAATAGATTAGTTAACTTCCCGCTGTCCAAAGAAAGGCACAACAAAGAACTTAAATTTATTAAAGATGTAGCAATTCACAATGGTTACTCAGTAGATATTGTAGAAAATATGTTAAGGAAAATTGTAAATAAGGCCAATATCAAAAAATTTACCACTTTGTTACCAGCAGCAACAAACACGTCTAAATATATTAAAATTCCGTTTAACAAAAGCTGCTCTAAAGGTTTCAATAACATTTTTAGAACACAAGGGTACACAATTGCATATGCTAATAACAACACTCTAAAACGTTTACTAACAAACCCCAAGGACAAAACTGAACCAAATGAGAAATCAGGGGTCTACGAAATATCTTGTCAAGGGTGCACTAAAAAATATATTGGGCAAACAAAAAGAAACATACTAACACGTTTTAAGGAACACTTAGCTCACTTAAAGTACAATAGAATTGAAAAATCCAGTGTTGCCCAACATATTTTTGACACCAGTCATAAAATAGATTTAAGTAATCTTAGGTTAGTAAAAGCAACGTCAAGCAACAGGGAATTAGACGGTTTTGAAACCATTTTTATACACAAAACCAGTAATGATTTAATGAACGCCGATCACGGGCTTTTGGCAGGTTCTGTGTTGCTTGACTTAGTTGACGCAACCCGGTGAGGCGCTCACTACTGGAAGCGCACGCTTCATTGGAACGGAACGCACTTAGTATATAAGGCAGCGATAGGTATGACACCGTCACTTCTCCTGTGATTTAGTAGGATAGTCGCAACTACTGTGAGATGTGAGATGATACAAAGTTTTTTTAATCTCAAACCGAACAAATATATAAAGGAAACACACTCAACGTTTCGCTATAGATTTATAGCTCTTGACGAAGCTATAAATCTATAGCAAAACGTTGAGTGTGTTCCAGTCATATTTCTGTCCGATTCGAGATTAAAAAACTTTGTACTTAAAACAGTGTACTACTAAGCCATATTAAAAGACATTTCAAATTTTGATTAATTTATACATTTACATTGCTCTAAATTGTCATTTAGTTCATGAGAGTCGCCACTAGAGGCGTAAGATCGTTGTCAGATGCAAAATTTCCCTTTCCAACGATAAGTTATACTGCTTCCCATAAATAAAAATTCCCCAGACCTAAACAAAAATTCCTAAACTTAGCAACACGAGTGTACTTCTGATAGTGTGCATATTAGGCGCAAATTTCAAGTGGAGGAGGTGCTTTGAAATTATTTAATGTCTTAATGAAATTTTTAATACTTGGAGGCATAAACTTTGATCCATTTGTTTTCAAAAATTTCATACTTGACAGTGTCCTTTTTGCTAGTTGCCAAAACCCTAAATGCCAGGAGTTCCCAGCAAGTGCACTTTTGAGAGGATTAATTTTATTTGTTTTCGCACTATTACCATTGATACTGTCAAATAAATGATCTGTAAATTCCAAAAATTTTGCTGTTTCAGTGGCTTCTTTGTCCATTTTTGTAAGGTTCTCGGGTGTTACAATTGCGGTACCTATAATATAAAAATTTAATAATCATCGTTCTTTTCAAAATTGCTCTGTTAAAAAAAATAATTACAAACCTGACAATGCCATAAGATTTATTGTTGCTGCCACTGTCCTGTTAAGGACTTGAATACACAGAGAAACTTTCATTTTGTCCCGACCATTCGGGTTTACATGCTATACAGTTAACTTGGGCATCATTCGTAAGCTTCCTAAATACGAGTCCTTCAAAAAGGCTTTTGTAATACGTTTTTCACTGCGTTTTTGAATAATAATAATAAAATAATAAAAATACTTCTAATTGACAATACATTTAGAGATAGAAATACTGAAAAATAATTGTTTTCAAATAGAACGACCCAAAACGGGCAATTGGGAAGCTAAAAAAAGTACGCGTTACTTACATTAAGGTGGTCTATCAATCTACACAGTTTAGAAATAGAAACTTTATTATAAACAATTGCAATTACAAAATTAAATTAATCACAATATTCTATTTGCAATATTTTTCTTATAACACTCTAAACTGCACAAGGGCGCACCAGTTTTAGAACAACAATATTTTCTCAAATTACCACATCCCATACTGCAATATTTCGGTTCAGGTAATTTATATTCCTTTATTTTCAGTGGGTAATCAGAATTTGGTGGTAATTTTAATGCAGCTGCAGTCACATTTTGTTGATACACTAACACTGGAGTTGTGTTCTTCATAGTCTTTACCTTTGCCAACTTAGCAGCTTTTGATTCTTGTTTTTTTAATAAACGTTCCATTGTTTTCTTTTTGTCTTTCTCTCGCTTTTCATCAGCTAACTGTTTTCTTTTTTGTGATTTTATTGCAGCTTTTTGTATAGCTTCAGCAGTCATGACTTTTTCCTACAGTTTAAGAATATCAAGTATGTTAATGAAGCTGTAAATGCTGTCAATATCATGAACTTACTTTATATCCCGTAGGTAAGGACATTAGCGTGGGAGCTCCTGAGCCTGGACTACCGTCAATGCCCCTATCATACATCGCCCTCTGCCTGGCGGTCATTAAAGCAGGATCTTTCGGTTTGATCTTTTTCAATTCATCATCTACGTCTTCCAGTTTACCGGATTCAATTGCGGTTAACCACCGCTCTTCTTCACTCGAAGCACTGTCTCGTTTCTTACGTTTTTTGTTGTTCACATTAGTGGTCGTTGTCGGTTTTAATATAATGGGCTTCGATTTTGGAGGAGTAGTAACTATCTCTTCAGATATTATTAAGTCTCCAGTACTTTCGTCGTCTGTGGGCTCACGTTTTTGTTTCTTATGTTTGTGTTTTTTTATTTTAGAATCCGTTGAGATTCTAGAGTCTGTCGACATATTTTATTACATCAAAGAAATAAGCGTAAATCATATAAATACAAACTTAAAAGTGAGGTTAGGATCAACAAAACACATGTGAAATTAGCTAATAATAGAGACCATAGACTAATCAAATTATAGAAATTCAAGTGAAATGATGTCGAACGTTATTGATTACTAGAAGAGCAAACAAATAATAGATGGCACTATTTGTCATTTATAAAGGAAGTAATTTTACCGGCGATTTTAAAATTGCGATAAAAGTTAGCTGTTTTTGAAGTTGATGAGCCAACGTGTTAATTACATTTGACAACGGTATAGTTTACACCCTCAAAGTAATTTAGTTCGGTCCGTAAGGACTAAATAAGACGGAATACTTCGATTCGACAAATTTTAGGTACTATGTACCAGGAGAGAGAGGCAAGTGCCATGTAAATTTTTTGTCCACGTAATATAACGTAGTAGTACTTAGTAACATATTTATCTGTTGCGATGGCGCCACTATTCTACGCGCGCTTTTTACGCGCCTTTTTAATTTAAATAATTCTTTAGGTTTTCTTCTCTATACATTCATTTAAGTAATAAGTTATAAGGAGTTCACCCATTAGACCGTAATAGGACCGTATCCGGACCGACACAGTCAAAAAACGCCCGTATCATCTCCGACAGGCCTCAGACCGTGCCGGGCCCGGCCAGACAAATTTGCCGGCGACGAAATTCTCTGAACCGGTGCTTAGCAACAACTTGCCATTTGATTACAGCCCAAATCACTGTCAAATTTATTTTAGAAAGGGCGACCAGATTTTTCAACAAATAAATGCATTACGCGAACATGCGCATTGAAGGGTGAAATAGAATATGAGTTCTCTAGTTAGTAGTTATTTAGAAACTTAAGAAAATAACGACAGTGTTGTATCCATCCTAATTTTTCTTAATAAATGCCAAAAAGCTTCTAAAGAGTTTGTTCATTCACTAGAACTTTTTCATTATCTTTTAAAAAGTTGTAGAAAGCTGCGCCACATGTAATTTTTCTTAATACATAAGGTAAGATACAGCAATAAATTGTTTCTAACTTCTTGAATATAGAATAATACTGAATAGCAATGTTTTGCCGGAACTGCGGACCGGTGCACGGACAAATATTAATAATCGTAGATTGTAACTTTTAAAAGGTCTAAGCCCCAATTTTGTTTTAAACCGTTCCACATTTCGTGGAATAGCTCAAATTTCTAGGGAGTAACGTTTCCTTAAAAGTGCAAGTTTCCGTTCATCCAACTGCGAAAATTCAGATTCAAGCGTTATTGTTTAATTAAAAAGTTCCAAGTCGCGAAATAAAAAAAAAATCTGGGAGTTACAGCATTTTCGATTTCATATTATCGATGCACCAGTACAGAAA
Source organism: Prosopocoilus inquinatus (assembly GCA_036172665.1). Taxonomy (NCBI): domain Eukaryota; kingdom Metazoa; phylum Arthropoda; class Insecta; order Coleoptera; family Lucanidae; genus Prosopocoilus; species Prosopocoilus inquinatus. Next base: position 35,235,783 of record CM069871.1, read on the forward strand.
TAAATGCCGGTGCATTTGCAGAAACGTAAAAGTGCGCGACACCGAGCGAAATTTTTATCCCGTTATTGTACGCATCACCGCATACTTGCAATTTTTCTAGCTAAAGATACCGGCACGCATAGTAATTCGACATGTGATGTCGCAGAGCTAGGCAACTGGCCTTACGCGTGACGTTTTCGCGTTGCGCGGTTTTATGTTTTACGGAAAATTGCGAAAAAACGTACTTTCCCGAGGAAAACGGCGAATTTAATTACGTCTGCAGTGCACCTGAGTTAAATTATACCTGTTTGTACCAGATAGATTAACAATTACGGTCGCAATTTATTATCAATTTCTGCGCGCGCAATTTCATTTTTGGCGCGTAAAGAGTCCGTGCATCGTTCGACATTCCGTCGAATTACTGAAAATTCTAGGGGAGAACAACTTTTTGGACTCCATATCCTTAAAGCGCAAGGTTCGCCCTATCCACTTGTGAAAATTCATATTTCCGAGTTGTTTATTAAGAAAGTTATCCTTGTTTACGTTAACACGTGCGGCTTATGGGAGTCTGGTATTTTGCCAAATAAAAAGAAATTCTAGGCAGGAACAACTTTTCGGGCTCCATATCGTCAAAGCACTCGCATTAATCTAAGCATCTGTGCAATTGCAAAAGTTTGCGTTGCGGAATAATAAAGTACAATTTGTTTACGAGTTGGCAGTTTTTATGACATCTGCCGAGGACGTAGGCGTTCTCGGTCGTGAATGCAATTCGATATTTCTGTCGTTTTCGATGTTTCTGTGTTACTGCATAGACTCTCTGATGTCCTTACGATGATTTTATACCTCGTGGGTGCATTATTTCATTAAATACAAGTGAAAATGTAAAGAAAACGAGACGCGTTTCCTTATCCCCCGCCCTTTTCTGCACTTTCCCGCCGTTTCTTGGTGGGAGAGTAATAAAAAAAACCGGCTGGAGGAGAAACTCTGCGGACGTCAGTGTTGTCTTGTGAGGACCATTTTTCTCAAACTGTGTTTATATTAGATACTATTCTCTGGTCACACAAAAATAATTTAATCATCAACAATGTTTATTTAACGGACAATTTGATTTAACCCATTATATTTGTGTCAGTTCTTTAATTTACTTAAACGAACACCATCACCGCCGTTACTAAAGCAATTAACATTGACAACAGGTGACATTTCATTCGCGCCAAATTTACAATTACTCCTAGCGCCATCTCTGCGGATAAATACGTTACTAAAATAGCCTGGACAAAAATTTTCAATTGCCAATAAACCTCTCTCCTGGTGGTGAGGCATATCCAGGGCTTATCATGAACGCAGTCGCAATATGGTCGCAATCAGCTGAGATAATAAATATAATTATAAATAAATATAATAAATAATATTTTATTTCGGGTACAAATAAATAGTTTTGACTGGAAATTAATGTGATAACGTGTCTCCCGATTAATTCCCATGTTATTTGTGGTATCATTTATTATGCCAGGGCCACACTAGCCCGTAATGCCGTTAATTACTGCGCTATTTGGCATTAAACATAGGTGTAGCCACGACTTAACACGCTAATTTGTTATCGTCCTTATGAATGACGTTAAACGTTAGACGATAGCTCGGGTGGCGGTCTGTTTTGATACATCAGAAGGATTTAGCACGTCATTTAACGCTTATTTTGGCCACACTAGCCAGTAGAGATGGGCCAGGGAATGAACCCGGTGCATTGAAAGCACCCACACGGGTGCATTCACCAGGGTACATACATGAATGTACCGGGTGCATTCAAAAATTTTAATTTCCCGCGCAAATCGAACGACAAATAACCTGCTCTTGATGTTATTTAATCGTTTGCAGGTGGTTTACAGGTTTAATGTTTCATAGTGTAGGGTGAATAGCTGAATAGTAAACTTTTAAGTTTAACCGGAAGCTTTACAGCTTAAAATCTGAACAAAATGAGTTAAGTTTTTGAAATTAACGTTACAAAATAATTGTCTAGCGATAGTCCGTACAAAATATATTATATTTAGTGTCACTTTGAAGTATTTTTTATGTCTTACGCAAATGTAGGCAACCGGGCAATGCACCCAATGCACCGGGTGCACTGTGGGTGCATTCGGTGATTCCACCGGTGTAAACGATTGCACCGGGTGGAATCCCATCTCTACTAGCTAGCATTTGTGAATTAAATCATCCAACAGGTTTTAGCTCAGTTGTTACGTGTTCAAGCTTGAGTGTAGTTAGAGCTTGAGCTTGGTTAATGATTTTAAATACAATGGGCCGTATTCTCATCTCATGATTAGAGTCGTCTCTAACAAAAGCCGTGATTAAAAGAAACAAATACGATATAGCTTTATGCGAATTTAAAAATTTACAATACAAATCAGCTGATCACTATTACAATTTACCAATCTTATTTAAGTGAAAAAATTGATTATAATAATTAAACCTAACAATTACCTGTCTATTCAAGCGTAAGCGATTGGTTATATTTTTAGGACAAAAGCAATGAAACCAAAAATAAGCAAGAGAATAACTCATTTCATAACTAGGAGATCGCTTAAAATCGACTATAGGTTCGGAAAATTGTAGTATGAACTTCAAAGGCAAAGGTGCCGACAGAAGCTATCCCTACTGATTCGTCATTAGGCATTTACGATAACTGGAGCGCTACATGGATCGAGGTAGAAAAGTAAGATAGAATGATTGCATTTAATGTAAGTAAGAGTGAGAGAATAGATTAACTGGTATATACCGGTCCAATTATCATAAACGACTTATACTGTGCTTAGTATTGGTCAATGTGATGCCACCTCTCTGACATTTGCCACCGGCATTCTGGGATTCTGTCATTTGTGTGGAATCTATGGTGTGGTCGGTGGTCATATACACAAGTATCCTCGTCATTTACCTAGGTATAAGCTTCTGGAAAATATTTTCAATAAAAATGTGGAATGTGCAAAATTAGCATACTTTTTTAAAACGGCTGAGGTTAAAAAAAATCCGATTCATAAAGGTACCGACAGACAGTTTCATATGTTATACATTAATGTGGTTCTACATTACTGCTCGTTTCGTGAGATAGGTGTATAGGTGCATTACAAATTTTTTTCAAATTAATTGGTTGATTGTTTTCTGGATTAAAGTGCAAGTTTCATCATGAAAACTGAAGATGATTTACAAGATTTAGTGCTTGAAAAGATAAAATTCGGTGAAGATTTATTGAGTTCACTCTCCGAATATGACAAATTGGAAGGCATACAGAAATTGCATCGAAAGATAAAACAAGAAATAACCTTTTTAAGAAAAGTAGATATTTAGCCATCATTACATATGGATTTCATAAATATGGTCTTTTGTAGATCTACAAGAAAAACACTATTAAGAAAGAACACCTTCAATGCTCAAATTTAACTCATTTCACCCTGCTTGTCAAAACTCTGCGACAAGTCGAAGATTGTATCAGTGTCAACAAGGTATTCAAATTGGATGATAGAAAGATTGTAGTAGATATAGTATGTGATGGTGGCCTCTCATGGATCAAAGTAGTAGCTCGAAATCCAAAATCAATAAATCAAATATGTTTAGGTGATACAAATTACGGGGTAAGAAGTATACTAGATCAAGCCGAGGAATTTGTAGCATGTGCTCCTTTGTATTCCTGTTTATTTCAAACACCAAAGGTAGGTATGAGAACAAAACTGTCTCTTGTAACTGATTGATTACTTTTAGGTGAATTTCGTATTTGGAAACGGAATTGGCTATAACTTAGCCCATAAATTGGAATCATTGGGTATTATTGTGAAAGGGGACAGAATTAATTTGGATGAAGAAAATAATTTTAAAGTTATCACTGCTAGTGATTTGTCTACGAAAAATACATCCCATATATCTAAAGTAAACGTAGATGTTTCTACTATGCTTGCATATGTAAGTTCAGTAACAAATGGAAGTTGCAAGAAATATGTTTTTACTGTTCCTGTACTTACGCAACAAGCTGAATGGGAATCAAAAAGGCCTGTAAAGCCACTTTTAGATAATTTTTTCAAAGGTACGAAAATCTTAGCAACACACTAAATTAACATTGAATGCACTGGTTTTTGTAGACAAAAAATTATATTGCTGTCAAACAGCCAGAGATAGTTTCATGGAAATTCTAAATACGGTTGGTGGCCTAAATGAGAAGATTCGTGGGCAGCAATTTTTGGACAGAATTTCTGTTTTGGCAGACAGTGCAACTGCAGCAGATACAGAAGAAAGCAATATTAGTTCTGAAATATTCAATAATGTTCAGTATACTCCTAATAAATCATTGCCAATAAAAGGTAAAATTCGGGAGAGGTCTCTAAAAATATTTGCATTTGGTGATAGGATTCAAGCTGTTACTATTACATCTAATGATGGCTTTGTAAGAGCTGCTAAACAACAAGTACGTTGAACTACCTACTGTAAGTCAGTGTTTTTGATTTAACTCGTATATTGTAGGGCATACATTTTGTAGTGTTTATCCATGAATCCAGAGCGTTAACTGAACAAAAGGAGCTTACACGAGCTATAGAAGTAAATTAACTGCATGTGTGTGCCTTAAATTTTTGTTGTTAATAATTAATTTTAATAAAAGCATTTTGTTTCTATGTTTCTTAATTTTAAATGTTAAAATAATAATACAACAACAGTAATGAAAAATACATGTACAGGTTTTTTTTTATATTTTGCATTTTAAATGCAAGAGTTGTAGGGCTTTATGCCTATTATCTTATAGAGTTATCATAAGAAACAAAAGCGCATCGCAATTTGGAGAAAAAGATATAAATTTTGTTTTTTTAAATGGAACACCCTGTATATTGTTTGCTAAGACCATACTTTCCCGATTTCAAAAATGGGCGGATTCTTTATTTCGTCAAAAAGCCTGCTGGATGGAATCAGTTCCATCAAAATCGTTCTTTTATTGCTTGATGTATGACTCAGATTCATCAACAATCGTTCTTTCATTCTAGTTGGTTTTCATCAGGTGGCATCACAAATCCATCATTCGTTTCAGATGATGGAACTGTTTGAAAGTTGAAATCTCACACCTAACCTCGCTTTTTTAAACGAAAATGAGTGAGTCAAGTGAAAGTTTTATTCGTTTTATCTGTTTTTTTTTTAAATTGCTTACATCTACCGCTTCTGTAAAAATGAGATGTCTATAAATAAGTAGGAGTGTAAAACAGTTAAAAGTCAAGAAAGTGCAAAATAAACCTAAAATTAATTGGAAATTATACTGGTATGGGTATCGTATCGTGTTTAGGACAATGCAAGAGTTAGATGAGATGATCAATTATTTTAAGAACATAAATAAAATTTTTGAAGTTAGAAAGAATTTTATTTGAACGCACAGCGTTTTTTTATTCCTAATCTGTTGCATCCATCACTAGATGACGTCACTGCATCAAATTCCAACACTGATGCTTTCAACCACAAAATTGTGTTGAAATAAAAAACATGCCCAATATATAATATGTTGATATTTGGAAAAGCCATTTGTCAAATATTTGAGGTTAGAATATCAATAGGTTAATGTTTAAAATATTACGGCGGCCTGGAATATTGTTTTTAATATTAATGATATAAGGTATTCGAATTTCTATTGATTTTTTGCTAACTAAAACAGCTATTTAGAACTTTTGTAAGCACCTTTCTAGGCCGTCTTGACTTTTAAAAGTCATTATTCCGAGATTTTAATCTTAATTATATAACAAAGGGACCCTCCAAATGTCAACGTATTATATATTTTTGAAATCAGGAAAATATAATCTTTCATCTTAGCAAACAATATACAGAATATTCCATTCAAAAAAAAACAAAAAAATGTGTTTTTTTCTCCAACTTGCGATGCGCTTTTGTGTTTTGTGATAACTCTAAAAGATAATAACTTTTGCATTTAAAAATTTTCTCCAGCTCCTAAAATAAACCCTCTAGATAGGGTGCAAAATATTAAAAAAAATCTGTGCAAGGGTCAGGCAAGGGTACAAGATGATTTTCATTTTCCGTTGTCAATTGTTATGGGTTAATTTTAAATATTTTCCGCAACCGCTAGATTTGCAGCGCTGCACCACTTGACGACGGAACGACGCACGAAGAATGCATGGAAACGTAGCTTAAGAGCCCTTTACCAACAGAAGGGATTTAAACTCCGACAGAGCGCGTAAAGTTCTGAGTGAGAAGCAACTTTATATTGCTTACGCGGTACGTGTTGCCAAATAAATCAAATTTGATACTTTTCTGAGTGATAAAAAAAATTGATAAACCTCTTGGTTGGGTTTAACTACGTAGGATACTCGTGATGAGAGTAAGATTAGTAAAAGTTGAAAAACCAAGTTGAAAAACCAAGTGATTTGGATAGTCATCATTGTGAAAAGTGTAAGAATTTTTCACGTGAGTGCGACGGAGAGAATGTTATACAGATGCGCGTGTGTAAGATAGAGAGATTTCTAAATAGTTTTTAACGCACTTACGCCCGGAATTGCCCCGCCAGAATGTCGATTTCCGTTTTAGATATGTATTAAGTATTTTCTTACCAAATTTCAGCCGGTATAAAACACTTTGTCAAAAAAGTCCACTAGCTCTCAGTCTAATAGTACCTAAAAGTGCTAAAGTTAATTACTTTTAACGTTTTGCGATAGGTTCTGGCATTTTCTAGGCAAAGTTGTTCAAAAGTGTATAAGCGTTACCGCAACTACATGGAATCTTAAATGTTTAGAAAATAGTTGTAATTCTTCTTTTCGTCCGAACTCAGGATTATTAAAACATTTGACTCTAATCTTGAAATCACTTAATGGAATAGAATAGAATGAATAAAATATTAAAGTGAAACTTTAATCTTCGAATATCATTTTCTATAATTATTTAAATAAAGTAGCACAAATGAGTGTTCAATAAAAAAAAACGGTCAAGTAGGCTGTAGCAGGCTTTTGTTGTCGGGAACGCATTTCGCGATTAACTTCATTTGAATTTCACCTTTGACAAGTTGACGGTTAAACCTAACCAATATAACTCGAAAGCTGCTTCTGCTATTTTTTTTTCTAATATTTATACTTAATACAAACATTCGATAATAAAAGTTTCTTTTTGAAATGTCTTCGTTGAGTTAAAGTGAGGTTAGAAATGCTAGTGACGCTTCACGCTAGCCGTATGAAGAACCCTACGCTAGACGTTCAGAATAAATTCATGGCTATCTAGATCGTTTTTTTAATTGAACACTCGTTATTTTGCCCCTTTAATTTAAAACGTCAAGTTGGCATAATGAGGGCGTCACAAAATATACCTTCCGAGGCCTACTTTACACAAACAGTTTTTTATGTAAATTAGAACGGCCATATAAGCGTCAAGCTTATTGATAAAGTTGGCCATGAAGCGACCCACGGGATGCGATCTTCAATGTACACTTCCGATTTATAAATTTAGTTTTTACTCCAGTCGCAAGAGGCGCTATGATCATTTCCTATAGTTCGTTGCCAAGCGACGCTTGTTTTGAAAATCAGAATCGGTGAAAATAGGTGTTTTCTTACGCTCACAAAATCGTGATCCAAACGTTTCTTTTCTTTTATTATTTACAAATAAACTGTCAATAAAAAATTCAAGTTAGGTGTTTTGTTGCAACAACTACGAAATTCAGATCCAAATTACTCGAAACAAGATTTAAACTTTTAAGCGAAAGAAAGCACCTAATGTTATCATTAAAAAAATTTATTTGCGGAATTTATTTAAAATCTCGGTTTCTTAGCTTTTCGATTGGGGTGCACTATGTGCACTGAATGTATCCTCATGTTGTTTTAACCTCATGGAATAAAACGAGATGGAGACACACTCAGTGCAGATAGTGCACTCTAATCGAAAACGCTATCACATTTATGATTATTGGAGTTCGGCCCAAATGTTAGTTATCGTTTGGTTTTGCTGTTACGTTTCACATTGCCTATCAAAAGAAGGTCAAATGCCAAATTTCCAAGTAAACAAGAAGCAAGTAGTAAGTGTGTCATTTTCTCAATTCAAATGATTTATAAAATATGAAAATTTTTACAGCTTTTATGCAATTTTTGGCAGAGGCGTTGAAATATTGTGGAAAGTTTATCGAATTTGCGACACACTTACATTCTGATAACTGTGATGCGAAAACTAGAAAGTGTACAATTACATTAATTCCGAATTCGCCAGTGGAGTAGTAGAACGAGAGAAAGTTTACCAAACGTTAAAGCTAACTACCGGTGTTTTAAGCAAATGGACGATTATTCTTTCAAAAAATGCAATTTTTAATATTTTTCTGGAATAAATGCAAATGTCAGTATCAGTCATATCTGTAAGTGCCTCATGTATTTATTTATTTTTATACATTTTTTTTTTTTAGAAATAACGATTTTCTGTATCTTTATTGCGCTTATTTAGCTAAGTTTTTGTGAAAGTCTACGTACACTTTAATATTGGAATTTAGAAAACTGAAAATCTAATTTGAAATGGACACTTAACGGAAAGAAAATAATTGTTGTTCCCTACATACTGTCGAAAACAAAATATAGTGGAAAGAAATAGTTTCCTGTAATTACTCTTTCTCAATATGGTATTGATTAAACATGAATCTATAAATTTTACCAAAGTCTGTGAATTCGTCTTTAATCGGTACCATTTTGATAAAGAATAATTACTGAAAACTATTTCTATTTCTCTGTCTACTATTTTTTACAGTATGTACGGAACAACAATAATTTTTTTTCCGTTAAAAGGGTCCACTTCAAATTATATTTTCACTTTTTGGAATTTCAATTTTAAAGTGTGTTTTGTTTGTGTCTTTGTGCTGAAATAAAATCTAGATATACTGTTAAATTTGCTTTACTTATTTTCCCTGTTATACGTATGTTTCAGATTCCATCCCACTAAGCACAGAATGTTACGTATCATTTCTGAAACGTTTTCAATACAACAACACAGCAACATTTTCAACAAAATGTTGATAGAATATTACAAATGGTATGTGGAATGTTATGAAATACCAATGTAATGTTACTACATAACAGAATAATAACATTTATTGAAAATATCGAAATAACTTTACAGCACTGCATGAAACATTACATAATATTGTTGAAACATGTTACTTTTATGATAAGTAAAGTTTTACTTAAATGTTATAATAATAACCCAAATTCAACGATATTTCTCAATTATTTAATGCGCCTGTGCGTAATAATATGGCGTCGCAACTTTTGCTGCTCTGCACTGGTTTCCACAATTTACTAGACTTAGGTATTTTCCGATTGCTACTGATAGTGCTGATTGTCGTTGCTGTTCTTAATTTGGGGACATGAAATATTATCTATTTAATAAACAGGTAAACAGTTTATGGACTTATTTAATACTTCTACTTTACGTATAAAACTGAATGTGACACCTTAAGTATACTATACATATGTATATAATATATATTATACATGTATTTGAGAAATATCTTGTATTAACATACGCGCAATGTGTCGCAGATTGAATTTGTACTACCTCCTACCTCTTTCAAATGATTATTGTTAAAAACGTAAAATGAAAAGGAGTAGGAACGTTAAATCATAGTTTCCCAAAGAAAAATAAAATATCTGACAATCGAAAAAATACAGGGTGTTTGAAAATTGCTAGTACAAAAAAAAAACTGTGGCATTTGGAAGTCCTACGAAATCCAAAAAAAAAACATTTTAAAAAATTTCTTTTATTTTTATTTTTTTTCCATAAAATAACGCTATTTCCGTCACCTCATTGTTCATGTAAGCGGCATTCATTTCAGTAATAACAATGTAACAAGCTGTGACTATTGTGACAGCTTATCATCTTAACTCAGTGGCGTAACAACAATTTTAGCCAAATTTTTAGTAATTTTTATTTCGAAAACTAAAGGACTTATTGGAATTTTTGTTTGCCGAACATCAACTCACCATCCCCAATGACCAATTTATTTTGTACTGGCAATTTAAATATCCGGTATATCTCGACTTCTTACACGTGACAAAAACTGATAGTGTTTTCTACTAACGTTCATTACATGCACTGAGTGTATCTCCAACTCATTTTATTACGTGAGGTTAGAAGAACATGGGAGATACACTGAGTGCGCACTCAGTGCATTAGTGCATGTCAGTAGAAAACGCTATGAGTTAATTTTAAAATGTGGATATTAAGATTCAATTTTTTTTTTAAATATCTGCAAATTTGCATATTTTTTGGCGAAAGTGGTCAATGCCAGAAGAAATTTAAAGTACTATTTTACTATACTATATTTAATTTTGTATTTTGACAGTTATTGCGAATATCACAGAACCTGTAATCTATCTACGGTACTACTTTTGTTTCCAAGGCTACTCGATGTGGTTTTTTTTTATTGAAGGCTCGTTTTAAGAAGTACACACTTAAAAATTACTCCTAATTAAAAAGTGACATTGCTTTAGGAAAAGGGAAAAAGCCGCTGCAGTTAGGCTGCACTATCGCTTTGCGATAAATCCTCGAAAGTGATACATTTTAAAGTTAGAATACAAAATGCAAAGAACACACGTGAAAAATATAGAGATAAAATGTTTTATTTATTTTACGTATTTTTAAAAGAGATACATTTCAGATTTTCAGTCACATCATCTAAAATGTTTTTTATATTAATAAGGAAAAATTGTTGAAAAACTGATGAAGGGTAAGTAATACGATTTTTTTAATTGTTTTGACATTATAATGTATTTATATATCATTTTCTTCATTTATATTTACAGAATTTTGTAACCTCACCGAGAACAAAATTTTTAGCACTAGAAAATAATGGTGAAGCCATACAATTTTTTGAAACATGTATGATTAACAGCGATTACATAGAAGTTTTGGACCAAACTCAACTTACCAAATAGACACAGCTGATTACGTTCTATTATCCCCCGCCTGCAAGTACGCCTATTTTGCTCGTTCAGTATTTAATAAGCGGATTAGATTTAATAATTATTATGATCTTCACGGCTTGTATTTTTATATTTGGTGTTTTAATATATTATTTTGATTGTAAATACATATATTGATGTCCACTGACGTTTCATTAATTGTATTAATAAACACTTTGCATAGTAAAATTCCTTCTGTGTTACAATTAGAAATTACAATTTATGTAGATACTTTAATACTGGATATACTTCATCTTTGCATTTGGAATTTATTAAATCTATCTCTGTCTCACAAAATAAGAAAGATCTCCTTTGTAACTACTTATTATGAATACAGTTCATTACAATGACACCCTTTGGAGAGCTGTTTCGACCCTGTTTGAGGGCTCCTCAGCAGAGGGATCGCGAAGTAATCAAACATTTTAAAGTTTACAAGTGTTAAAGCAGCTTTATTGAAGTGGACGTTAGCATGTGTTGCATTGCTTCATATTACTAAACTAAAAATTTGCACCAATAAGTACAGAATGAAGTAACATACAAAAAATATGTTAGGTAGTGATTGCTGCAGATTTTTAGTTTGTAAAATGATGCGATGCTAATGTGCGTTTTACTTCAAAGTTACATATTGTGTTTCACTTCTCAGCTACAAACCCCTGACTTTTTAAATTTATTTACGGATCGATTCTAAATTTTTATCAATTGTGCGTCCCTTTAAAACCAACATTTTCTGATTACAAAGCCGCAGTCAAAAACAAATTGCAAAAAATTAACATATTAGGCTTTGTTTAATCACGAAAAGTTATAAAGAAATTTGGAATTGGGGTTATTTCCTAATTTTAAACAACTTTTTAAAATAACTTTTCATGATTAAACAAGATGAAACTTTAAAATCGATCCGTTAATAAATTAAAAAAAAGTACAGATGTGTGTAGACGAGAAGTGAAATACAGTGTGTTATCTTGTAATAGTAGTGCAATGTTTCTAAAGGAACGGCAATGACACATTCCTAAAGGAACGTTCATGAAACAAATATAGAAACATAATGATAATATTACGTTTAAATATTAATAAAACATTGCAATTTATGTTTATACAGCGTTAATAAAGAAACGTCGGATCAACATTTTTATCAAAACGTTATTCTGCAACATCGCTTACTAGGACATAGAACTATCGGCATAACGTTACTTTCTACACTAAACACGTTTAACCGGAAACATTACGTCTGACTAAATAACGTTCACAAAATGTTTACATAACATTTTTTTGCTTAGTGGGATGCAGCTCGATGTAATAAGAATTTAATTTCCTGAACAATACTTAAACCGTTAACGCAGAAATATTTTTAAATTACGAGCCTTTTTTATTTTAATTCCTCCCAGGCCGCGTGTGGCGCGCATTTTGTTTTGACATCTCACATATATTTTATCTATGGTTTGCAGGTTTTATGACATCTGTTGTGGACGGAGGCGGTCTCGGTCGTGAATGCAATTTGATATTTTTGTCGTTTTTGATGTTTCTGTGTTACTAGATAGATTCTCTGATGTACTTATACGTTGTTCACAAATTAAAAAACCACCACCTGTTGCATTATGTTAGTATAAAACATAAATCCCCTGTAGAACATTACTAAAATATTAAGTTGGCAAGGTATTTGAAGTTTCATGTCAAAGTAATTTGTCAGTTCAATTTTGCAATTGGATTATTTATATTTATATTCGTTTTAACGAACCGTTTCTATTAATTACAGTTTATCTGTTACAAAATTGCTTGCGAACGATAAGTTACCAAATTTCTAACTAGGAAATTGTTGCCGGTTGGATTTTTCAAAAGATAACGCCGCCAGTTGTCTTTTAATTTGTGAACAAATTATACGATGATTTTATATCGCGTGAATGGATTATTTCATTAAATACAAGTGTAAATATAAAGAAAACGAGACGCGTTTCCTTACGCCCCGCCCCTTTCTGCACTTTCCCGCCGTCTCGTGGTGGGAGATTTATAAAAAAACCTGGTGCAGGAGAAATTCTGGCCTCTTCAGTGTCGTGCAGTTGTATTATTTAGTTGGTGTGTTGTTGAAGTGAAAAGGAATCTGTTGTATATTGGTCAATAGTCAATATGGATTTCTGCAATTCTGATTTTGGGTATACTTATCAAAAATTATATTTCCAAGACACAGGCGAACCTAAAAAAACTGTTGATGTTCTTCGTAAATGCATGGTATTGAGCTATTCTGCTTCATTAGAGACGTAAGTTTGCTGTCTTTTTTCTTCCTCTCACGCTAAAGATTTTTACATTTTAGATTTGATAATCAAAATACATCTCAAGTGTTAACAAGCAAATTAAATAAACTTTCAGCAATAATTTATGCCGAGAATGGACATATTTATCAAAATAAATTAAACAATTTATTACAAGGTAGGAACATATCAGAAAATCAAACAAATTTAAATAAAATCGATGTAAAGTCACCGATTACAAGTTTATCTTGTTCAAATGGAAATTTAATGTGCTGCAAATCTGAGTGCCCAAATGAAGACAATTTCAAAGAATTTTTGTCATTATATCATCAAAAACGTACGAAAGGAATTCTTAATGAACCAAGCAAGCACACTTTCTCAAAAAAGTTCGCACCTCAAACTTGCAATGCAAAGGTAAACAGACTTTTAAGGCAGACAAGTGATGATTCACTCGGCAGTGAGAAACCTACTTTACAAAGTGTTCCACAAATATTTGAAACTCAGCTCCTCAATTCAAAGGACGCAAAAGAATCTGATAAAGAAGTTAAAAGTGATCAGTTTGGTTTTAAAACGGCTAGAGAAGAATTAAATGCGAAAAGCAAGAAACTTTGTGGAGGTTCAGCACCAAATTTTGGTGGTCAGAAAAGGAAACTTGGAGCTCGCAGAGGTGTTGGTGGAAAATTTATTTCTCCAATGTTGTCAACATGTAGCGATGGGTGAGCATAAAAAATTAGCTTTGTTTTTTGCTAGATTCTTAACTTTATAGTGTAGAAGAAAATTCAAAAAGCGAAGATTGGGGTGATCAACCTGAAGATGAGCGTTTAAAAAATTTGGAGCCGAAGATGGTGCAGTTAATTAAATCAGAAATTATGGATTGTGGTCCTGCTATTGATTGGAATGATATTGCCGGCCTTGAATTTGCAAAAACATCCATTCAGGAAGCAGTCGTATGGCCCATGCTGAGACCAGACATCTTTACTGGTTTGCGTCGACCTCCAAAAGGAATTTTATTGTTTGGACCGCCAGGAACAGGAAAAACACTCATAGGTTTGTTTTTATTTGATACATATCATTTATTTACTATTACCTAAAGAGTAAAAGGTAAAGACATATTTAATGAGATGTGGCCACTTTATTGTACAACTTCTTTCTAATTAGTAGTCTTTCTAATTAATAGCTAACCAATAAAAACAATATGCCGACTCAACTGTAAACAGTGGGTGCATTCAGGGACACACAGCAGCTTAGCTAATCACTAAAATAATCAGCCTTTTGGGAGCCTCAGCAAAAGTTCTGATTGTTAATTGTGTTATAAAGTGTATTCAGTTTGAGTCATTCACCATTGCTATCTCCTTAAGAAAAGATAAAAAATAGAACTCTTTAAAAAATAGAAATTAAAAATAGAAAAAAAAAAAAAATAGAAATTCCCACACCATCCTTCACAAAAGCAACTCACCAGTTAGTTGTGCCTTTGCTTTATCAGAACCCTCTTCACTTCAGACTGTTATTATAAGAAACACGACATCCAAAGTTCCATTGCCTATCATTTCACCCCAATTCCACCGCGCCCTGAATCTGTTTAGGGTTTACCTACCTTACATCCACACTATAGGTGGTTTCTTTCGCTTTTAATCGTGAAGTTTGAAACGTGTTTCGAATTGTTTGGACCTGAATTTCGTAGTTGTTGCAACAAAACACTTGACTTGAATTTTTGATTGACAGCTCATTTGTAAATAACCATAATTCATAATTCATAACCATAAATAGAGAGATCCAAAGAAAAGAATGTCTGTTTTTGAATCAAAACACGTTTGGATCACGATTTTGTGAGCGAAAGAAAGCACCTTGTAACGGACTGAATAGGTAAAATTCTCAAATGACAAAACATCAAATCCATTTACTTATCCGTGACAAAACTTTCAAACTACCTACCCTCCACAAAAGACCACATTCCTTTACAATCTGAAGGAGTGTACCGAATTCCGTGTTACTGTGAGCTGTATACATCGGTGAAACAAAACGATCGGTCACCACTCGTGTTTCAGAAAATGAACGCTGTACTAAACTATTGCAAACGAGTGACTCCGCACTAACTGCACAAACTAGAAACCAGTCTCCAAATCTAGTTTTCTGATACAAAACTTATAGCCTGCACATCTCATTTCTTCAACCGTAAAGTTCGTGAATCCGTGAACCTTCACAATACCTGGAAATCAAAGCGAAAGGGTGTCGTCGATGCAAACATGAGTCTGTTTGATAACGTTAAGTTAAAATCATTAACAGTATTTCTAAATGGCGAACGCTATCCGTACGACAACACAAATTGATATTGAAAATAACAAATACGCCGTTATACCGGGTGTCCGGCGCCGTGTGCTCACCCTTCTAGAATCTTTATTTATTAATCGATTAACCTGAATTTTGGGCACAGTAAATTAAACAAAAATGGAATTTTTCGACATACTGCTAGTCGTCGTAGAACTTCCGGTTTCGCCGGAAGTGGTATCAACTTTCTTATTTTAAATGGAACACCCTAGATATTTTTAAATATTTGAAATTTACGGATCATTATTAGTCCGAATACGTATCAATTGTTAATTTTGGTTTTCATGACAACGAAAAAGAAACTTTTTTATGTTTCAATCTAGAAAATTATGAATCGCATTTTTTCGATCAAGTGTTTCGAGAAAATCACTCATTTGATGGTATTTTGATTTTTAATTTTTACATTATTTGAAATTTTCATTAGATCTTAACTCATTTTCTTCGATAAAACCTCATATGTTTCTTCGCTTACTTCAACAGAACATTTTTTTCTGAGTACGCTGATACCAAATACGTCATATTTTCTTTGAAAATAATTTAAAATAGAGCATGTCTTGAAATTTTGCTCTCCTTTTATTTCAAATAACTTTCCACCCCTACCAAACTCTGCCCACCGCCCACTAAGACCCGCCCAGTCGCCTCCCATTCATCCTCTTATACTTCTGCTGCAAATGGAAACAGGATGTTGTATTATGTCCTATTACGCTGTTCGGTTTGACCTTATACAACTTTAATTTTGAATAACGTATTGAAATACGTATTGCGTCATTTTTTGGCAAGTTTTTTTTTCACTTTTCGACTTTCCTTACGCGTATTTGTTATGTGACTTTTTATAATGTTAATTTTGAATAACATATTACATAAGTTCTTACGTGCAGTTTCAGAAGGTTTACTTTCAACTTTTCGAGTATAAAAGGAGATATTTAGCTCGGATAAAATTACAAGTTACTTGTACAGTTAATCTATTGGTAAGTGCTCATACTTCTTTGTTAATTAATAGATCTATAGTATGATACTCTATTTTTCCAGATATAGCTTGTATTTTTTTCTACATATTTCAAATTTATTTAACAGTAAGTATTTTTACTAACGTTTTAATGTTTTAATAAACTCCGTATTTTTACATGCTAGTAATGCCGTTTGGAAATGAACGCCCAATTTTATAGCAATATTTACAAGGAAATCCTTCTTCAACAGCAACTACTAGCGTGGAATCTGCATTTAGAGAAACACAGACATGAGTGGCAAGTACTCCTCAAGAACTAAGTTGGTGACGTAATAGATCGTGTGAATTCTTGAGACATTCATTCCAGCCATAATAGTCAACCAATTCGTCAACCAATTGTTAGCCAATCACAATCTCTTTTAATTCCCAATCAACCTTTTATTGTTTCTAGCCCTTTTATTATTAATCAGCAATCTACCAAATCACCTTTTATTATTCCACAACAATTAATCGTTACTTCTTCTTTAATGAAACCACCAAATGAAACTTCGAAACCACCAAATAAACCAGTTTCCCCATCAAATAAATCAGTTCCCATTCTTAAACAACCCACTTAACCCCTTATTTCTTCTTTCCTTACGCAAACCAAACCTACTCAAACCCTCATTTCTCAACAGCCAATAGTTACTCTTATTGTTACAACCACATCCGCCTCTACGACTTTGGTTGCTGTTACATCCGTTCCTATTGCTACATCGGCAACTGTTCCTATTGTTACATCCGTCTTTACAACTCGGGTCCCATTTCTAGATCTGTTGTGTCTAAATCAAAAACTCCGAGTTCCATTTCTAGATCTGTTCTTTCTAAATCCGTTTCTAATACTCGTGAATCCACACGATATGTACGCATCCTACGAGGCAATCAATATTCTCGTCTAAGGACTGTTAGCGACAAGTATGAAAGATTGTGGTTGCCTAAAGCAGAGTATTCTCAACGCAGATGGGAACGCACAATGGAACGTAGAATGGAAAGAATTGCTAATTAAAGAGTTTTTCTTTCTTCTTTGCGTTCAAATGATGACTTGATGCATAGTGCGGAGTTGCAAGGTCAACTGAGTCAGTCGCAACCCCGTGTTGTTGCAGATAATATCCCGCTAAATCCTAAAGATAATGACTCAGTCTCTGAGATAATTGATATATCAGACCGTTCAATGGAGATATCAATTATCACCATTTGGGAATAATAGTAATACATCAATTAATATTAATCCAGTAATGATTAATAATTCTCCTTCTGTTAGTCGACCGAGGACTATTAATCTATCGAGGACTAATGTTAGTGAATCTGCTAATATTATATCCAATATTCAGAATTTGTCACCTTCACAATCACAACCGGCATTGCATATTCCACCTTCTCGACTTCAGATTTCACCTTCTCGGCTTGAAATTTCCTCTCTTAGTGTGCGAACGTCTACACCTATTCGATCCCTTTCCTCAGGAAAAAAAAATAATGGCAATTTCATCACAACATGTTATACCCCTTCCTTTACCCTCTAACAATTTAGTGGGAGTTATCTCAACAGCAGTCCAAAATTATTTTGACGGAATTATGCCTGAAGTCTGGAACTGTTGTTTAGAGGGTGAGAAAAATCTGAGAAAAGTCACGGACGAGTTGCAATGTTGTGAAATTTTACGTACAGTTCGCTTAAGGTCTCCGACTGACCAGGCTTTAAACGAACAATATGATAAAATTTCGCTCATTCACGACCGTCTGAGCCCGATCCAAGATTTGTTTCATAATCTTGTCGCGGACATATCTACCTTATAAAAACGTCTTCTCTTAAGGTAAATATGTCTGTGAATATTGCTGTTTAATGGATTGTTCTTCAAATGGAAGTTGGGAATGTTGAACAGGATATTAGGTATACTTAAATCTTCATCTTAATCAACTTTTTATGATTTGTTGTTCAATTTACAGATGACTTCCCCACAGAATATCTCGTATGTGAAATCTATTCATATGGAGCAAGTAGAGCTGAACGTGAGTAAACTAATTTGTATTTTACGGTTCATAGGTTACATAAGTTACAGAACTCATTTTGATTATTTCCTTTTTTAAGTTACCTGACAGGACCCTCATCAACTCGGAGACCGCCATCGTGAATTATGCGATGGCCGGATATAGACCCTTCATCTCTTCCTCACCGGTGTGTACACCGACACCGCTGTCGGTGGCGATGCCGACGCCTGAGCGTCGACCGCCGGAACAGCAGGTAGCGGCGCAACAAAGAGTTCTCCTGAAAAGGAGAATTTTTGCACCGCTGATGTTCTCGGCAGTACCGCCTCCATCTCCGCCGAAACCCACCATGTCAACGGTGGAAGTTTATTTTATTTAAACTTTATTTTATTATTTATTATATTATGTTTAAATATAAAAAAAATATTTATTTATTATATTTTATGTTTAAATTTAAAAATTTATTTATTTATAGTTTTTAATTTTAATATCTTATCTTTATAGTTTTATTTATTATAAACAGAAACATTTTATTTGAGTATCTTGTTTTTAAAGTTATGTTGAAAATTCTAATAAACAATTATACGTAATGTAATTAAATTTTGGTTGCAACTGTTATACAGGGTTTGCAAAATAAGTGCAAAATTTTTAACCACAGTACGCCGACAGCATAAACACGAAAAAAATTAAAAAAATTCGTATAACAAAGAAAATTCCCTTATCCGGTGCTCATGAAATAAAAAAAAAAACTTACGGAATTTGCTTCTCTAATCATCAAAGGGAGGATCTAAGAAAGTGAACTGCTTGAAACCAGTTTGAGACAGCGGTAGTCCGACTCGACGCGGGGGTCTAAATCGAAGCGTTAAATGTTCCGCCCGCTTATACGTGATTTTTAATCAATCAGTCTAATATCGCCACGGTAACAACGGGAATATAATTCCGGAAGCTAATAACAGCTCTTTTTTGAATTTAGAAACAACAATTTAGTTGATTTGAATTAAATAGAAACACGACACGTCTCTGCAGCACACTGTCGTCCGCATCGTGTCCGAGCATCGCAGTCAACCGCGACATTATTGCGAATCATGCCGTCCTAACGAATGCATTATTACTTTGGCTTACCGATTGTTCACTATCAGCTAGATGCGCTGCGCCGGCAAATATGAGGCGTGTACACAATCTATTTATAACATCGCACCGCTTCGTTGCAATAGTAAAGTTTAACACTTTTTTCTGTCCGCCATGTGCTAATCATAGACAGTAAACATCGCGGGAATCATTAAAACACAAAGATTATTATTAATAAATAAAAACGAAAACATTCAAATAAAATACAATATAAAATATAATAAATAAAAAAAATAAAATAAAATATTCAAATATACGTGTTTTCGAACGGTTTCTCATTCGGTATGACGTCAATGTTCATAAAATGTCACTTGACGTTTATGTTTTATGCAAACATTGCAGACCCGTGTCAAATAGTTTGAATAATATGTGCCGAAAAATAGTAAATATCTTAAAGAAATTATTATATTGTTAGGGGAAAAACGACTTTCCCGCTCTCAAAAAACTCATTAAACAGCCTTTTAAAATGCGTTCTGTTTTATTGTCAAAAAAAAAACTCATAACAAGCTTATTATTTTTTATTTATTTTTTTTAACAACAACTAACTAGATTATTTATTATTTTCTGCTGACGACCTCCGCTTACAGCTCGGCCCTTCCTGACGTAGCATAGCCTCTATGCTAGTGAATTCTCTGCATTTTGTTCGGTCTCCTGATCATTCACATTGGAAGACAACTCTTCTCCCGAATTTTCACTTACAGAACTGTCTTCACTTTCTTCTTCTTCCTCTGATTCTTGTTCATCACTATCATCGTAGTTAATCCATGGTTTTAATCTCTCGGGTGGAAGTACTGTGTGATAGGGTCTTTGAGTTAATGGGAGGTTTGAGACGTCTGTGACTAAATAGCGATCATTATCCAATACTTTCTTAATGTAGTACGGTCCAACAAATTTTTTATTCATTTTCGGATTACAGCTTGAAGCTTCAGTCTCCAGTCTTCTTCACAGCTACTTGATCTTCTTTGAATTTCTGATGTTCATGTTTTTTTCTGTCTTACCTCAGTTTCGCTTTGTCCTGATTTTCTTTTGTATTGGTTACTGTGGCTTTTCTCACGTCGTCCCTGTTCCTTTGATACTCTTCTGTCAAAATACTTTCATTAATGGAATTTTCCAGTTCGTCATACATGTTAGTGTTTATTTTGTATCCAAAGAGAACCTCAGATGGGCTGTAACCTGTAGTTTTCTGTATAGTAGAGTTAATATCCAGTTGTACGTTTTCTAACACTTCATTCCATCTATCAGCTTTCGCTTCCTTCAAAAGAGCAGGCATAATGGTTCTGTTGTATCTTTCAATTTGACCATTTGATCGTGGCGTTTGTACAGCTATATGGGTAAGTTGAATGTTCCTTTCGTCGCAAAATTTCTTGAATTCATTGCTAGTAAATTCGTTTGGGTGGACCAAAAATTTTAAAAAGTTTCTTTAACACATCAATTGCTTCACTGCTGTTGGTAGTTTTAGTAGGCTCTAAGAATAAAAATTTAGAAAATCCATCAATAATGCAGAAAATATGTTTGTGACCTTTTCTTGTTCTTTCTAAAGGACCTAAATGGTCTAGATGCAAAGTATTCCATGGTATAGTACCTTTGTCAAGACAATGTAACAAACATTTATTAGTTTGGGATTTATGATTATATTCGATGATTTCAAACAATTTGATAAACATTTTCGAACAAACTTCCTCATATTCTTGAAATAAAATTTATGTCTAAGTTCACTTAAGGTTTTGTCTGGTCCCAAATGAGAGATTCTTTCATGAACTTTAATAACAATTTCTTTTCTCATCGATTTAGGAATCACTAAGAGGTTTTTTCCATCTTGTTCTTTCATTATTATTCCACTCTTTAGTAAATAACCTTTTACGTTTTTTCCTTGTTCCAACTTGTTCTTTATTATTACTAATTCTGCATCTTTCATTTGCATCGCAGATATTTCATGCTCTTCAGTTAAATTGACCTCAAAATTTCGACTAAGTGCATCTACGTGCCTCATACAGTCGTTATTTCGATGCTGCACTTCATAGTCGAACTCTTCTAATGCTAAGCACCATCTACAAATTTTAGCATTGATTTGTTTTTTCTTTAAGGCTAACCGTACAGCATTGCAATCCGTGACTAGAACAAATTTCTGCCCTAAAAGATAAACTCGAAATCGTTCAACTGATTTTACAATTGCGAGGAGCTCTAATTCAAAGCTGCTCAATTTACTTTCTGCTTCAGTAGTTTTACTACTAAAATAGTATACAGGGTGAAATTTGTCATCATCTTCAGATCTCTGCATTAACACTGCACCGTATCCATTTCGGCTTGCATCGGTATGAACCTCTGTCTCAAGACCTCTCTTAAATATTTTTAGGACAGGATCATTGGTCATTAATTGCTTCAGTTGTTGGAATGCATGATTTTCAGAAATACCAAATTTAAAAGATTTGTTTTCTTTTGTCATATCGGTTAATGGTTTTGCAATAATCGCGTATTGTTTGACAAATTTTCGAAAATAACTGGTTAACCCTAAAAATGATTTCAACTGTCTGATATTTGTTGGTACAGGAAAATTTTGAATAGCTTTTGCTTTGTTCATTCCAGGTCTTACGGTTCCTTCGCGAACAATATGTCCTAAATATTCAATTGACTGCATCAAAAAAGAGCATTTATCTATTCGCAACTTCAAATTATTCTCTTTAATTAACAAACACACGTTTTTCAAAATCGCGATATTTTCTTCCAAAGTTTTTGTGGCAATTAAAATATCATCCATGTAGATGAATAATTTGTTTTGTCTAATTAAATTTTCAAAAATTTTATTTATGTAGCGCTGGAAAACAGATGGTGAATTTGTTAATCCAAATGGCATTTTAACAAACTCATATTGCCCTCTTGGTGTTACAAAAGAAGTAAATTTAATGGATGATTCATCGACATCAATATGATAAAATCCATTTTTCAAATCAAGTGCAGTAAAATATCTGGCTTCACTTAGACCAGACAATAAATCAATTATTGGTAAAGGAAAATTTTCTCGCACAGTTATTTTGTTAATTTCCCTGTAATCTACACATAAACGATATTCATTGTTTTTCTTTTTCGTTAAAACTACTGGGCTGCTGTATTCTGATTTGCTATGTCTAATAATATTTTTATTCAATAAATCATTTATTATTTTATCTACTGCATCCTGTTCATGATAAGCTAACCTGCGAGGTGCAATTCTAATTGGTTTATCATTTTTTAGTTGAATAGTCATTTTTAAACTGGACTCACTAGTCTCAGATGATGATGCTGCCTGGCTTTCATAAACTATTTGTTTTATCAGATCTCTAGTATTTTTGTTAACTTCATCATTGACTTTTAATTCTGTTTCGTTATGGTCAATTTCAATACTCATTATTGAAATTAAATGATTGTCAAAAATTTCAGTCTTGTGGCTGAAATTAATTCCAAATTTATCGACGCGCCAGTTTATCTGACCCAGAAAATCTTGACCCAAAATTAGATCAAGAGTCATTACATAATTTGGAACAACAACAGCACTCATATGAAATATTGTGTCATCTATAGAGCATGTTATGTTTACTATTTCATCGCATTCAATTCTTGAACCACCCAAGCCAATCAAAGTGCCGATTTCCTTCTCTCTAATCAAATTAACATCTGTTACACATTTGTCCTTAATCAAACATTTTTTGCTACCAGTGTCAACTAAAGTATTTACCTGTTCTTTGTTAATGATAACTATTTTATGAAATTTTGATTCAGTTTGTAAATTTACAGTCATCGCTGTGCTTCCATAGGCTTTGTTCAGTTCAGGTTTCTTTTCTGCTTTTTTCATACAAAATCTTGATATATGTCCCGGTTCATTACATTTAAAACAAACTAATTGTTTTTTACTTACAGTTTGAGGGTTTTCGGTTACCGTTTCTTTCCGGATATCTTTTCTGAAGTAACATTTGTCTGCTCTATGACATTTTTTCTTACAAACATTACATACGTCAACTTCTTTCTTCCTGTCACCAGACCTGTCAAAATTGCAAATTTCATTAGCCAAAACTTTTAATAACTTGAATAATTCCTTTAGTGTTTTACACTGTGCACCCAACAGTTGCATCCTAATTGTGAAATTATCAATACCCTGGACAACATGATGTACAGTTTCCAATTCAGTTAGTTTCGCTCGTTGAGCCAAAGCACATTTTTCGTAATAGTAGTAATCTTCGACACGTTCACCTTTTTTCAGTTTTCTATTACGCATTTTGTCCATGAGGTAACCAATGTCTTCGTCTCTTCCAAACATGTCCACTAAATCGGATTTAAAGTCGGTCCAATTTTTTTTACAGTTCTCGTCTCCAGAATCGTACCACTTTTTCACGTTACCAGTCAGTTTATTTGTTGCTAACACTTTAATTACAGTATCATCCAATTCATAAATATCTCTTAATCCATCAACTTTTTTATCCAATCATTTACGTCAAGCAAATCATTGTCACCATTAAAATTAGGAATTTGATGAGATATCTCGGTATAGGGTATTCGTAAACTTCCAGTCGGTACACATTTTTTGTCACTGCTTCTATTTGTTTGAGCTTCTTCTCGGAGTCATTTAATTTCCACATCTCTATCTTGAACCATTGCAATCATATTTGTTACTTGAGCCATCATTATCTGCATATTTTGTTCACATTTCTTTACAATGTTACATCTTTGTGATTCAAATTTGATCTTTCTGCGTGTGCGACGTCAGTGTCAAAGTTTTCATCGCCCTCGAACTCAACTTCTTCCACTATGTTCAACCGTCGATTACTCGCCATCTCATTGATTTACCTTTTAACTGCTTGTATATGCAATCACAGAGCCTATTCTCAGTACGTCGGAATTCAAAGCTGTTGCACGAAAGTACAAAACAGTTCTCAGTAGTCAACATCAGCTTCACAGTTTTCGCACAGATTATGTATATCCCACTTCTGATTCTGTTAGGGGAAAAACGACTTTCCCGCTCTCAAAAAACTCATTAAACAGCCTTTTAAAATGCGTTCTGTTTTATTGTCAAAAAAAACTCATAACAAGCTTATTATTATTTTTTATTTTTATTTTTTAACAACAACTAACTAGATTATTTATTATTTTCATGTCTGCTGACGACCTCCGCTTACAATATTTTTTACTTTGTTGGCGGGAAACTTGTGGTGGAAACGGGAACTTTTCGCCATTGAAAAGTAAGATTGGCAACATTAAATTTTGTAAGACCTTTATAAATAATTTATTCGGAGTTCTTGCATAGGTATTTTTACATTATGGTACAGCATAATATTAATAACATGTTTTACTATTCATTTTAATAAGTTTTATGTGTTCGTATTTGTATTCACTTATTACTATTTGACAACTTATGAACATTGACGTCACACGGTCAGAATGTGTGTTTTGGCGGGAATTTAATCAATTCAAATTTCTCTTATTTTCCGCGACTTTAAAAAAAAAGAATTTATCTAAATTATTGTATTTTTATCTACTTTCAAATAAAAATTAAAAACAATGGTTATGTTGCCTATTGTTCGACGTGGCGTCCATCGTTAGCGACACACAAACGAGCTCGGCGAAAAAGTGATTCTTGTGTTTGTGTGCATGTCAGGAATAGCCCAAATATTGTCGACGCCATTATGAATATACTCTTCTGAAATGCTCTTCTTCCGGCGTTCATAAATTGCGATATTTTAAAGGAATAGTATACATACTAAATAGTAATCCTTTACAACCAACAACTAAAAATTGATGCTCGCTTCATGAGTAAATTACTAAAGCATTCCTGATATAGATAGACATGAATAATTATTGAACGATATCTAACTTGATTGAAATGTTACCAGAAACTCAGTTCCTACTTCAACGAATGGTTAACTTATTTGGCCCATTAAATTCGTTCCAGAAACCGGGCCTTAGGGCCGGTATTATAAAGTCTAGTTGACCGAAGGTTGGACTCGGCCTTTGGTTAAGGCTTTACTTTTAACATTGTTCAACCGACCGAGTTGAGTCCAACCTTCGGTCAACTAGATTTTATAATACTGGCTTTTAATCGTACTGTGCACAGTAGCTACTGTCGCTGCCAAAAAAAATGGACACTTTTTTGACGTAAATTTAATAATGCTAAGAATTTTCTTAGGTGGCTGTAATTATGAAGTGACACTTACGTATGACAAATGACGGACAGTAATTATTTCAATTTGAAAAATATTGGTTCATGTTAGCCATACAGCTAAGGCAAAAAATGGAAAATGAATTTATCTTTAAAAAGCTGATTTGTTTGTCATTCGTAAATGACAGTTCATAATTACAGCTAACCCAGCAAATGTTTAGTTTCGTTAAATGTATTATTGCGGCCTTAAAATTTCGCCCGATTTTTAATAGCTTGTCAAAACTGTTTAATCATTTTGAATGCCAGATTTCAAATTTTAAAACTGAAATTTTAAAATGCCAAATTATATGCTTTCTATAGTAGAAAAAGGTTTTGCTTACTTCCGTTCTAATATCTTACTTCACTTACTTCTTTACTGAAGTTAAAATAAAACCAAGTGACTTTTCAATGTTATGTCATTAGTGTCAGATTTGAAGAGAAAGCCAGGTTGACAAAACTAAAATTTCAACAAAATCAGACTATTCTACAAAAAATTGTGCGAAAAAAATCTGGGGCAAGTCTTTACATGCATTTTTGAGTTATTTTATTAGTTTGAATGTAACTTTATACTTATTTCTACGGTAACGTAAAAAACACAAATAAATAAACGAATAAATACGTCACAGCAATAATAATTAACTCGTCACATTTACAATAGGACATATTATACGTCCCAGATTTCTTTGACGGGCGTAGTACATTAAGATGTGTCCATTTTTTTTGGCGGCAACAGTACAAAACATTTGTTGTAATTGTTATTTCATGATATATTTAATTTTAAATAAATACATACGTCAAGCTACGGACGCTAGACTCGCGCAACGCGCAGCTGTTATAATAATTTGTTATCATTGTTGGTAGACACGTACAGACTACAGGGACCGTATTCTCGAATCGAGCGACAAGAGTCGTATGCGAAAATGACGTCAAAATGATGCAATTCTCGAACGATTTCTACAGTTTTGTATAAGAGTCTACGTCATTTTGACGTCATTTTCGCATGCGACTCTTGTCGCTCGACTTGAGAATAGGGCCCCAGAACTTCAAATTCTATTCCCTTCCTGGGTTCGGATTCTCCTCCACCTCCTAATTCACTTTTATGTTCAGAGCCATCTACCTCAACATCAGTGAACATATGAATTTCATGTATTTTTAAGCAAAATCTGCCTTACCAGCGAAACATTGTAGTTGGTTTTAATTTCAACTCTATTTATACAAATTTTTCAGAAAATGGATATTTTCTTGAAAACTACTGGACGTAGACTGAAATAACTGATATTACTTACAGTTTATATTTTTGCCTACGACGTGATCTATTTTATTTCTTCTGCTTTGCTGTGATTATTTCTTAAAATAATATTTTTTGTTGGTGTGTATGACATCGACTGATTTATTTATTTATTTTAAAGTAATTTTCACTTCCATTTCAGTTTAAAAATAGATCACGTCGTAGCTTTGTGGAACATATTACATCCGTTTTCAAGTCAAACTAGTGCTTAAATTTTGAAAAAATATCGAAATTCTTCCTATTATTTACATGGGAAGGAATTCCCGCCATTTTGAAATGAATCGTCCCCTTAACCCCATTACATGGCCCTAGCTGAATTGTGTCACAGGAAAAGTAATATAATAAACAATTGAGACAGACATTAATAAAAAATTGTAAGAAATTTTATTGACGTGAGACCTTGTGCAATTAACTGGAAAAATTATTTCCTTACACCAAAAAACAATTTTTTCCTCTTTAAACTTGATGCGTTAGACGCATTGCCTTGGAACTTCGATAAAGGAACAATCGATTTTGTTCCATAAACAAATAAATTTTCTTCCTTCTAATAACACTTCTAGGTAATAAATTTGAAATGTCCAGAGGTGCCCCCTGTCCGAACCTACCCCACTCACCCCTGATACTTAATGGTAGTAAAATAACATAATATTTGAATGTAGAAATGATGCAATTTTACAACTACTTTTATCAGTGCAGGTACCTCTCATTTGATGATTGGTATACAGGCTGTTTCAAATTCGACCGTCACCATGGGGTTCTCGCTTATTTGAAGAGATAGAGAGTAGGTTTAAATTTGAAAAAAAATGTTAAATTTGATGAGCATTAATAATCCGGAGAGAAAAAGTTTCTTTGTTAACTCTTGTTCGACTAAAACTAAAATAGTAAAGGAGACTGTGGTTTAAGAGATAATTGAAATTAACCTCCGCCCACGATAATTTTTGTATCCGTAGATACGTATTTCGGCAGCTAAGCTGCCATCTTCAGTACGCTACCAACTTAAAAGCACTAAGAAATGTCTAAAAACAACCTAATCACACTAACAACAATCTAATCATCCTAAAAGATATATGTCTAAATGTAAGTAAATATAAATTAATATGTGAAAATCTAAAATAAACTATATATGTTATGTATAAATCGGAAAAAAAATTATGTGAACACCTAAAATTAACTGTCAGATACCTCACAAATAAGAGCTAATCAAACAACACGGAAATGCGAAAATAAATAGTCCAAAGATCCCGAAAAAACTTCTTATTCTTGTTCGAAATAATAATAAGGAAAGAAATATTGTCGTTTTCTTATTTTGCCTCTATCTTCTTTCTTTAAAGAGATATCAAAAAATAAAGGCACTTTTCAATTCTCTATACAGTGGTAAACACTATTTTTTTATAACACGTTTCGTCAAATTGATACCATCATCAAGTTCATTTTTTCTTATGGCGCCCATATTGGAATTTAGTGGCAAAATAATCTTTTCATTATGCCAATTACGGCAACATAGTATATGCTATAAAAATTCTTTGAAATAAGGCCAGAATAAAATGTTCAATGTGATATGAAAAAAATTCGTCAACAGAAGATAGTTTTAAATTAAAAACATTGTGTTCGTCAGATACTAAATCTTTAAATACTTTTTGTTTGTACAGCAGAAAAACAAAAACGGCAACAAACTTTTGAACCTTGTATTTAGAGTACAAACGACAGCTTAATATTAATTATTCTTGATTATTGAAATGTATTGATGCGACGAAGAACAAGAATCAGTAACTAGCAAAAATGACCGATGTGTATATTGTCAGGTTAGTTAACTTATACTGAGTGATTTTTGAAATTTTTTATCAATTCTTGCCACGGAATTTGGCTTCAGCGTTACGTAACCTCCAGATCTGTAATGAGTTATTTTTCTATTGACAAATGATATACTATCCAAATTTCATGAGAAGCTGTATTTAACTTCACATATAACAGACATTTTTGCTCCTGTATTATTGTAATCAATTCTCATTTTTCAAAATTACGTCTAATTATGATGTTATTGAATAGCGACATCCTACGATTGTTTTTTGACCTAACATAGCATAAGAATTAACAAATTCAAGGCAGTTTGTTACATAATAAGTCATCCCATGCAAGGCAGCCATGCTTGCTGTCAAAAACGATTTACAACAAAATTTTGTATTATTCTTCTAAGCTATTTGGTCGCCGGATAGGTACTGAAGTACAGTTCATTTGCTGTTTTCGTGTTTTTATTGTTCAATTTTATAGTTTCTCGGCATATTAATTTTCTTTTAGTTGTACGTGAGCTAGTCCACTTCTGGAAATTGCTTGCTCGGCTTTCAGTGCGTGTCTCCGAATGTAGTCAGGGTAAACTTATATTGAAAACGCCGACATTAAACCTCATATTAAAATTTGTCATAAAATTTTCAATATTTCTTGACATTATAGGTAAATGTGTTGCCTCTCAAAGTGAATCGACTTTCTTCAGCATATCAGCTTCTTCATTGACTTCCAAATGGATTGGTGATGGTGAAAAAATGGTTCGAACTTTATTTGCAGTTGCAAGATGTTATCAACCAGCTGTGCGTGATAATAATAACTTCTCCGTAATTTTCGTTTAATGTGAATTTTTGCAGGTGATATTTATAGATGAAATTGATTCTTTATTATCACAACGCAGTGAAACTGAACATGAAAGCTCCAGACGTATTAAAACTGAGTTTCTAGTTCAATTAGATGGCGCTACTACTGATAGTGATGAACGATTACTGGTAATTGGTGCCACCAACAGACCACAAGAATTAGATGAAGCTGCCCGGCGAAGATTTGTTAAAAGACTTTTCATACCTTTACCAGAGTTAATGGTGCTTGTAATCATTTTAAAAGTAATTTTTATATTATTTACAATGGGTAGTTTTACAGGCTCGTTTTCAATTGATAACAAGATTAATGTCTGGGGAAAAACATAATTTAAGCCAAGGGGATATGATGGACATTGCACACGCAACAGATGGCTATTCTGGGGCTGACATGAGAAATTTGTGTTCCGATGCTTCTCTAGGTCCTGTACGGTCCATTGATATGAATTTGATACAGAGTATACAAACTGCTGAAGTAAGTAGCAGATCTTTTAAGTGTTAATTTTTTGTGTACACCATGATTCAGAAATGTTTTCCGATATCTTCAGGGTAAACAGAACTTCAAAAAATAAGGTCACCATATAATTTTTTTTCGAAAACTGAAAAATAAGAAATCTAAATTTTAGCATATTAACATTACGTAATAGGTGCATACGAACTTTTAAACCTTAATTACTCCAAAACGGTTGAGTTTATCAAAATGCAATAAGAGAACCTTTATTTTACCAAATAACCTAAAGAATATTTTCTTCCCAACCTTTTGACGAAATATGTAAAAAATAAAAAGTTAGGGATAAAAGACTGAAAGCTACCCCTAGAAAACTACCATTTAAAAAGGACAGAGGATCTGACAAATATGTTGTTAATGCGCAGTTAGATGCCTTATACAGGCTGTCCATTTTTCGAGCCCAAGCATGGAGATCTCACTTATCTTAAGAGATACGAGGTCGGTTAAATTAGGCCAAAGTTGCGTATTTTCATGCTAATTAATAATCTAAAAAGCAATTTAAATTATTTCTTTTGGTTTTGAAGATATTGAGAAAAAACTAAAATTTTTCATTTTCGTTTGTATTCTTTAAATCGAAAACCGATAAAGCTAGACATTATAACGTACACATTATTAAGGCACTTTTTTACGGAAAATTTAAATCTGTCATTACATTTACCCGAGCTGTCAAAATTGTAGAGATACGACTGTAACTTTTTTTTTTCTTATGGGCGCCATATTGGATTTTCATATTTCTAAATAAAGATTTTTTCTCCGATTCTAACAATGTATCACACATTACGGTTGATTTGACTTTTTGACCAAAATTTCTATTTTTTGATTTTTACGAAGAGTGTTGTGGAAACAATCAAGATTTTGACACTTACGTGACGTGAGGTTCACCAACTCCTCCTCTAAATATCAATAAACCTATTACAATCAAAGCTCCCTAACTCGGAACTCTTATAACTCCAATTTTTTCTATAACTCGAAGTTGTTTGCTCTTTATCTCGAATTTCTATATCTCGAAATAAATTTGACGAAGAAAGGATTCACAAAGCTCTAAAACTCGAATTTTTACGACAAATCCGCACCTTTTCATGTTTCCAGCGACGCTGCTTCTGGGAATCCCCTTCTTCGGATCTGAGACAATAATGCTACGTTTTTCAGTTTAGTGTTTTAATTAATTTGGTCGTATTGTCATTACATACATATAAATTTCCATCAACTTACAAGTCTTACAGTTCAACAAAAGCTTGAAATTAAAAAAAAAAGTCGAAAGTGGTATCAAAAAGAAATGTATTGCTGAGGAATACAAAATACCAGCAAGTATATTATCCACGTTTATTATATTAAATTTTAATGTGTGTATACTATTATTTACATGTTTTTTTTTTACTTCTTAATAAAATATGTAAATAAATACAAAATATGAATGAACATGTATGATATGCACCCATGTCCTTTAACTGGAATATTCTATAACTCGAATTAAATCTCAGGTCCTTTGGCTCTTCGAGTTACGGAACTTCAACCGCATATATTTTTGAAATTATGAAAAAAATGATTTTTCAGCTGAGCAAATAATATACAGACCATTCCATTAAAAAACAAATCAAAATTTGCACTGAGCTTTTTTTTTATTACTGTAAAAGATAATAGACAGGAAACCCTACAACTTTTACATTTTAGCTCCTAAAATAAAGCGTCTAGATAGGACGCAAAATATAAAAAAAACCTGTACAGAATGTATCATCAAATATCATTCTTACCATTAAAATGCTTTAACTTTTTGTGAGCAGCCATTTGGAAATTTTATTGTCCCAGCACTTTTAAGAGGACTGGAAGTCCGCCGTATCAATTCCTACTGTATAAAATAAACTGATTATAATGTAAATTTGAACATCATTTTTAAAAATAATCCCTAAATTATTACTGCAAAAGTTATAATTTTCGAATGGTGGGGGTTACCGTACTGGGTTAATACTGGTTACAGAGTCAATTATGGCGAAAATTCACCTTTTGTAGCAACAACCCATACTGTTTTGTATAGGCATCTGTCTTGGATCTTTAAATCTTAGTTTTAATTAATTGTTTAGGTAAGGCCCGTATTTATGGAAGATTTTAAAAAAGCGTTATCCAGAGTGAAGTCCAGTGTTGCCCCTAGTGATTTGGAACAATATATTAAATGGAACAAGACTTATGGATCCAGTCACTCTACTTAACTGCCATCAATCAATTCTATTTGTTAATTATTAAGATGTTACAGAAATTCGAAAAATTATTTTATATAATTTTTTTAAATAAAAGGCTTGTTATAACTATGCCAAGTGTTTTTTTAAAGGCCTTCGATTAATCCTTTTTCACATAGTATTTACTGCTGAAGCGCTGCACTTTCTTGTCTTAATAAATTTTCATGCTTGGAGATTATCGTGTTGCATAGTTCAATATTTGTTATAATATTTTGTAGATTCCACTGTCTGTGTAACAAGGCATTTTCTAATGTAAAATAACTATGCCTTATACATTGTATGCCAGTACAATGTGCAGATGATTGTAGTTTCATCCCAATTTCATGTATCAGTGTTTTCAAGTACATTTCATATTCGTTAACACACTGAATTTCTAAAACAAAAATTTATTACTAATACATTTAAAATGAGAAGTAATTTTACCTATCGTAAATTGTGGATGATCATAGTGCACACATTTTAGTCCATATATAATGGGGATCTTGGATTCTGCAGGTCGTAATGGGCCTTGTATTGCAAGTTCATAAGCTGCTTGCGATTGTATGTCAACACCACAGAGTCTGGAACAGAATATTATTTCTATATTTAATTACAAACTAGTTTTTTTTGTGCAGTGTTTAAGCAATAATCGCGCAGTCAATAATTTCATTAGTACGTTTTAAAAAGAAATCCATAGAGAGTGAACTGTAAAATATAGTAAGTAAGTTTCTATACTCTAACCGGACAAAATATAATTGGAAAAACACTCAACGTTTCACTATAGATTGATAGCTTCGTCAGGAGTGGAAAAAAGAAAAAAATAAGTATCTACAATTTTCATCGAAAAAGAATTGACTTCAAATATAAGAGGTAGGTTAGGAAATGCTAATACAGAGTGAAAGAACATTTAATTCTAAGTCATATGGTATAAAAATATACTAGGCATTCTAATTAAAAAACTTCACTTTTGGAAAATTGAAATTAGGCCGAATAGAAGTTACTTTTTTACCAGCCTATAAACAATCAAGTGTAAAATTGGGCATGATCTGAAAGAACGCTATTGTAGCCTACTACAGGTCAAAAATTGGCATCGTGGTTTTTGTTCCAGAAAGATGACAGTATCATAAATCTGAGCTTTTTTTTTAAAAAATGGCATACCTCTCAAACGGCTAATTTTTCTTGTAGCACATGTTCTATAAAATACTTTCAGAATACCATAAGATTTCAAAAACGCATTAAAAATGAGGCAATCCACTTAAACAAGAAAGTAAACAGACAAAACAAGACAAGAATCAACTTCACTTAAAAATAAAGAAAGTTCAGAGCGACTTCCGCTATAAGCGGAAATGTCCGAAAGTTCGGAATATTATATTTTGGTAGATCATTACCGCTAACTTCTAAACTGTAAAATACGAAATGAAATGGAAAGGGGAAGTCCGCAAACTTTTAATGAACGTGTTGCCTGAATCTCCCTATACAGTCTGTTTAATTTTGGCTGTCACAGCAGGTAGGTCGGTTGCTGTTAGAGATACGACAAAATGTTACAGACGAAAGTTGTTCTACATTTAATTTTCTATTACCTGCTTCAGTCAGGAAAAACAATTGAGCTTCAAATTAGCAAGTACATTCAAAATTTTAAATAGAATGTACCCAATTATATTACGTTTTCTAAAACAGAAAAAAATTCTCTTTGCAGCGATATATCACATACCATACTTATCTAATCAATTAAAAATATAAATCGATAATTAACAAATGCATGCTTACGTTGATTAGAGCTTTAGTCGAAAGAGTAGACAGTGAAACAAATGAACTTATTTTTCAGCTTATAATTGAACGATGTTCCTTAATGCTTACAGTCTTGAAAACGTGCTATTCAACATAATATAACGGAACAACATAATATATTAAGTTGTTATGTTGTATTTATGTTGAATAGCATATGTTGCCAAGATAGTATTAAGAAACATTGTTACTGAAAGTTGAAAAATAACTTCATTTGTTTCACTGCCTACTTTTTCAAATAAAGCTCTAATTTGCGTAAACACGCATTTGTTACTTAATTATCGATATATGTTTTTTATTGGTTATATAACTATAACATGTGATAGATATACCGTTGTAAATAGAATTTTTACAATTTTAGTAAACGTAATAAAGTTGTAAGTAAAAAGTTGTTTTAATCTTAAACTGAAATTATGATTGATTTATAGCTTCATCAGGAGTGAAAAAAGTAAATAAACAAGTTGTCAAGAAAAAAAAAATAAGTTTTAATTTAGTTCTAGTTATTTTTACCTTTGTTCCGGGCAAATCATATTTTAGTTTAAAATCATGTTACCTTTTCATTTCTCTTGATGACATGTTTCTCTTGACTACTTGTTTATTTCCCTTTTTCACTCCTGACGAAGCTATAATTCTATAGCGATACATTGAGTGTATTTCCAATCATAATTGCAAATGCAACAAATATTATTGCATCATCAGTAGAACTAAGAGTACTACCTTCAAGTTAAAGAAAATATCAAAATATTTATTTTTATATTTATCTATTTGTAAATTGTCTTTAAGTACTAGACGAAAAAGAACTGTAAAAATTTGTGGCTCGGTTCTAAAAGGGCCAAACTTATTATTATTAAAAGTATATTTTAAAATTTTACCTAAAATACCAAGTTATGTTTAACACTGGCCCTAACTGGCCTAACTCATCATGTATATTTTGTTCTGTAGACAATGGACAGGTTTATGTATTGATATATTCACTTTGGCCCTTTTATTACTAAGTCACAGAAATATTAGGCCTTTATGATAATTACACTAGTACACAACTGCCGTAAAGTAATTTATTAAATCTGTTTTTTTCTTATGCAAAGCATGATGAAGCTAAACATAAAACATAACTAAAATACATTCACAAAAAATAATATGTTCTCATTTATAGAAAATGAAGAAATAACAATAAAAATATGATAATTCAACAACAAATTTTGATGTAGTGGATTATCCATACTGTGACTGTAATTAATTAAATTGAAATTGACGTTTTTAGTGACTTAAGGCACCTTAAGATTTCAATTTAACAAATTTTGATGCTACACCTGACAGTTTCGCGGTTGAACTTAGGAGTAATCAAATGACGTGCACGCAGCGAACAAATTCTCAACCTACGTGACCAGATTTTTACTTATGCTCTAATTTTTATTTATAGGCGGAAATTTGCAGATTGTTATAACGTGGTACACAACTAGCAGATGACAAAAAATTTCAAAGTTGACCCCAAACGTTACTATTTTAATAAAATAAAGAAAAGAATACAAATAACTGATTAATAGGAGAGCTACATTCATTTACAACTTCATGCTTTTTGCCTATCCCAAAAAATAATAGACTATAGATACTTGTTATTTAAGAATGCTATTGTAATCACTGTTTAACTACACTATGGCAGTGGATATTGATAATGGTTCCATATTTAAAGTGTGCGAACTATTGTTCGAGCAGTCATTTAACATGCAATTAGAGAGCCGTTTGTGAACACGAACTATCGTTTGCACACTTTAAAAACGCACCCAATGTATACATACTCAAACATTTTTTTTTGGTGAGCACTTTGCATATATGACAATAATTTTTCTACATTTGCAATCTTAATGTGCTTTGACGTCGTTCTTTCAATCACTTTACCATCTTTATAATAATTCTCTGTGGCTGTTCCAAATGTGCCCTTGATTCTATAAGCTCTTGTAGGTCTGTTTTCCCTTATTCGTTTGGCTATTTTAGTTCCAGTCTGAAGTCCAAGCACTAAAATAGTTTTTAGAACAACAAACAAAATACTACTAATAATAAGGGGTTACATAAAACACCACTTGTGGCTTGTCCTAAATAGTTTGACCATGAACATAGTAAGTCGGCTTCTTGATATCGTGGTCCTACAACTAAAGGATGATCTGCTAGGCTTGGCTGCACTGTCACAGACAATTCTTTAGACGTGTCTCCTTCTATGTAAACGTGATCGATCGGAGGTCTGCATTTCAACTCGTTTAATTCTGACAAGAAAAAAAAAATTAAAATTTGAATTTTGCCGCCACAAAGACATTTGCACGTGCGCAGTTTACAAGCAACCGGCTGCAACTCATTTTGGGCACAATTAACGATTAGTAAAATCGTATTGTTATAAAAGGACAAAGCTCTGTAAAGGTAAGAAATCCCTTATAAATATAATTGGTGATAATTACCTGTGGTTAACTTGTATATAATCGTCTTTCTGACTTGTTGTACTTTCATATCCGCTGGCTTGTAGACACATGTCAGTCCTTTCAAACTGTTCCAAACTAAAGAAGCATCTTGTACAAGCATCTTGTGAAATGGTTTTTATGTCTTGAAAGGATATTTAGATAATAAAGTAGCTTTTTCCAAAATATAACCTAAACATAATGTCAAAATTATATGATGTGAAATTAGCAGTTGCCACACAATGCTGCCAATACTTTGAAAGACTAATTAAATTTATAATTGGAAGTTTTTGATATTTTTTTATTAGAAAAATAAAGAAATTGTCCAAATTTACATCAACAGGGTCAAATTGTGATGATAAATTGACAGCTGGCTCTCTACCGAAATAAATAATGTAAATTATGCCAAAAACCGATGCTGCAATTTATTTATTTTTACTTTGCGTTCACAACAAGCTCATTGTGACTAGGGATGGGAAAAATAATTTGTACACCATGATTCAGAAACATCTCCCGATATTTTCAGGATTAATAGAACATCAGAAAATTCGCTACTCTCGTCGTACCCCAACTCCACTCGTGCTACAATAAGCCTTCTTGTGGAATTTAATATACTATTTTTTAGACGTATGCGATTTTAAGAAATTATACATTGCTTTTTTTTTAACTCAGACAGAAAACTCTTTGAATACTGTCCAAGCGTTTATGTATTTGAATGAATGCACACTTTACATTAATTCAAGCAGTTTCTTGTTGATTCAAACATTTTTTACTTGAATAGAATACATAATGCAGCGTTTCCCAAACTTTTAGGTTTCGCGACCCCCTTTCCCGTCGAATCTCGAACTTGACCACCGACGCTAAACTATTATCAAATGCTTTCATAGTATTTTTTTATTAAATACTTGAGACTCGTCCTTGCATTTCATAACTGACAATAACAGCACATTTGCTTTGCTGAAGCTTGTTTGCTTATTCTGACAAGTTCTTTTTCGAAACCTGAACATGAGAATAATTACATTGTATGTTCAAAGTAAAAAAAAAAAACTCACCGTATGTGTATAGTCGCGAGTATTAAATTTTGGTCATCGCTGTCACAATTTATTGCTTGCAACTGTATGTGCATACCGACTACGCGAGAATTCCCAACTCTACAATTTTTTTTTATCAGAAAGAAACCTTTGATACAAAACTTTTGCATTTGTTATTCGTTAAACATCAGTAAAAAAACTTTTAATCGACCTATTCAGGTTGATTAAAAGTTTTTTTACTGATGTTTAACGAATAACAAATGCACATGGAATAACCGAGATAAAAACTGACATTTTGTTTTCTGAAATTGAACACGGTATGTCTCTAAACATTTGGATCCCAAATTAAATTCCGATAACAATCTCTCTAAATAATTTTTAAATAAAACGAAAAGTTTTCGAGGTATTCGTATTGAATAGTATACGTGCGTCTAAAGCAGGGGTTTCCAATTTTTATTTTCTTAAACCACTCACCCCTTACAAGAAAATAAAAATTTCCGTCGACCCCATTCAGATTTAAATAATATTAAAAAAAAACACCAAGTGTAGATGTATTAATAATGTTTCATGCAGACATAAAAGTTTTGTTAAATCGTGACAATTTATTATTCTATTTGTCTTTATTTTATTTTATTTTTTAAAGATACGATCGTCTTTTTTCTTTTCTTGATTCGATTTTAGTTTGATTTTCTTTTAATCAAACTCAATTAAAAATTCGCCAATGTCAATGTCTATTGGATTTTATGTTAATTTTATATGTAGAATTTTTCGTTTAGTCTCATCAACGATCATCTTTTTTCAAATTGCTTATTCGAATTTATTTCATTTAATTTTCAATATGACCATTTACCATTATTTTTTCGCTGATTTGTTTTAGTGTTCGTTTATTGAGTGTGAATTTATTTTACACTTTAATTTCGTCGATTCATCGCCATTTTATTTTCTCTTTTATTCGATTTTACTTTGTTTTGTTTTTAAATTATTCACTGATCGCCCTGTTTCGTTAAAATTTATAGATTATTCATTGGATGGTGACAAAATTGTCAATTTTTAAATCAATTTGACTTATTGCTAGTTTTATATAATTTTTAATTTGATCCTAACTTCATCATCGGCTTTTATTTTTATAAAATCCTCGTTTGACTCTATTTTATTTAGCTTTTAACACAATCAATTGACGGACCTTTGTTTTTTTTTCTTTTAATCCATATCATTCGTTTTGTTTCTTACTTTTAAACCAACAACTAATCATTTTTCTTTTTGATATCTCTTCGGTTTGATTTTATTTGACATGACTTTTGATTTTTTTAGTTATCAATTGAACGTCTTCTGTTTCTCTTTTTACACGATTTAAAATTAATTTATTTTACATTTTAATTCCGTCAATTGATCGATATTTTTGCAAATTTATTTTATTTTTTAATTATTAAATTGAATTAAATTTTTGATTCTGATGATAGTCGATTTGACTTAATGAGCTTCACAGTTTTTATTTTCCTCCTGACTTGTTTGACGGTCGTCTTTTGACTTTGTTTTATTCGATTTTATTCGTGTTTTAGGAGTGTTTTGATTTTGATAATCAATTGGACGTCTTCTCTTTTTCTCTTTTATTCGAACTATTTCAAATTCATTTAATATCATACGTAATTTTCTTACTTTTTTTATAAACTATTCAGCAAGACCTTCAATAGAGAAGATTTAACAACTCCAACCCCCTGAAATACCCCTAGCGAACCCCTAATAAAGGTTCATCGGCCGCTTTCAAGTCTTCCATCGACATCCAAGGGGTCGATACCGATCCCGTTGGAAACCCGCGGTATAAAATGTGAAACATCGTCTCTTAGACAAAATGTTAGGTTTTAATTGAGAAAAGTTTTCAAAAATAAGAAAAAGAGAGGCGACTACTATTTCAGATTTTGAATAAGTATAAAAATACCAAGTGTTCCATTTAAAAAATTAAAATTTCAGCTTATATCTCAGTTATGCGATGCTCGTTTCTTTTTCTGTAAACATCAGCAAAAACTTTGAATTATTCTATATAAGTTTTATGATAAAACTTCTTTCTAAAATCAAAAATAAAGAAGTTAAAAGGGGGTGGGAATTCTTGCGTAGTCACCCTGTATAAGCAATTTCTTCTAAAAAAATAAAATGATAAATTAGTTGCAATTTGCGTTCAATTTTTTATTTATTCTACTGTGCCCTCTTTTGAAGACTTATGCGCCCCCCCAGAGGGGCACGCCCCACAGTTTGGGAAACGCTGACATTATGTTTTTTTTTAATGAAAATGAATGCATTGAATGTATCCAAACGAAAATTATGTTGATTTAACATTTTTATTTTCTCTGAGTGTGCACTCAGAAAAATAATATGTTGGGTCAGTTGCATTGTTTATATACTCCATCCCAAAAGTGTTGTAAATTTAACGTGTTTTCTGTTGACCCAACTCATTATTTTACTCAGTGTACACTCTCAACAGAAAACACATTAAATGAACATCACTTTTGGGTTGTATATAAACAATGCAACTGATCCAACACATTATTTTTCTGAGTGTGGCCATAGAAATTTACGTGCTCGTTTGACCAATGACAAACTGTTTTGCTGAAAAATATCAAAAAACAAAAAAAATTATAAAAAAGTGAATTTCCCTGTATTCTGCATTCGCTCCAGCTCGTTTTAGCGCCGTGCTCCCTCGAAATAAAAAGCAGAGTATAACTGATTAACTTAAAATTTTGCTTATTTCCATGTTCACTATAATATTTATGTGAATAAACCAAAGTTTAAAGTTAATACGTGACTGAAACGCCGGTTCTAAGGTTCGATTAAAAAATAACACTTCAGAATTCAATAGAGAATTTAAAAGAGACAGTGTCAAAAATTGTAATTTTTCACTTTTGGTGTTCTCGATTTTTCAACGTTTCTTTTTAGGAATTGCATGTAATGTGTGAAAACAGTTAATTACTTTCCAGAATTTTGATTATTTTTTTTTCTGTAATTGTCCACTTTTATTGTGGCAAGTAGCGTAACATAAATACACTCCGCAAAAAAATATGGCATCATTTGTATTTTTTTGGTAAACATTTTTATATTTGTTTAATTTGTCTCTGTTTTTATAAATGGTGACAGGTTAAAGTTCTGAGAAAATAATTAATTTGATAAACTAAAGCAGAACTCTTAAATATCCTTTCTTTTTGCAAGAATTTGTAGTAAAGGTGAACTCGCCATATTGTAAAAAGATTTTAACAAGCGATTATTTTTAAAATCTTAGTTATATTGTTCTTAAATATAAACATTGAAGTCCATGTTCGCAATTCAGGAAATTTAAGTCGTGATCAAACTGTTTATGCCATTGTATTGATTGAAGATGGCCATAGCCAGAGATATGCAGCCACAACTAACAATGCTCAGCAGTTGACAATTTCAAGAATTGTAGTCGATTTAGGAAAAGCCGGGATTAAGAAATAGAGCAGAACAAGGTCGTAAAAGGGCAACAAACGCCTTAAACGCCTAATTTTTATGTTAAATAGAACTCCATAACTAAAATGCTGAAAATTTTTTGTACAACGTACGATGCAATGAATGCTCAAATTACCACCCAAACCATAAAAAATAGTTTTCGTGATATGGGAAATCACACTAGAGTACCCGAAAAAGGTCTCTTAAACACCAAGAAAGATCACCTACCAAGATGAAATTTGTTGAATGGGATACTCATAACTGGGCCAAAAATTTCTTTACAGATGAATCTCAGTTCTGTTTGTTTAGTTCAGATATACAAGTGTCCAGAAGAGGTATAATACATTAGGGAGGTTTCTGAACCACGTGTTGTACCCCATGCACCATTCATTGGGCCCAGATTTCCTGTTAACTGTCATTACTGGGATGAGGATTTTAGACTGCCTTGCTAGAATCCCAAACGAAATGGGATTGAGCATGTTTGGGACCCTATCGGTTTATTTTTTTATATAACCAAGCCTCCAGCAATAGCTTTAAATCAATTCGCAGTAAGAGTAGCTGATTTCTTAATAGTAATGTGTTAAATTTAACTAGAATAAGTAATGAATAATAATAAAATTGATATTAACCACTAGAAAATAAATCACGTCCTTTAAAGAAAAAAAAATCAGGTGATGGGACAATTTTTTTGCGGAGTTTAATTGCTGTAGGTTACTTTATTTTGGAGTTCATTTTGGGAATACTATTTCTTAGACTTAATGTTGCGCAGTTTCAACTTCCTAAGAAGAATGTCTTCAACTGCTGTTCCTGATGTAGATATTGATCCAAATGGTGTTTTCAAGTACATCCTGATCAAGTTAACTACGACAGATAAAATTGGAAATAAAGTTGCGAAGGATATTGTTCGTGGTTACGCCGAATGTCCCTATCACAGTAAGTTTTTTGCCTGCATTTAATTTTATAATAATTTTTTTTTAATCGGAAAAAATACATACATACAGCTTAACCTCAATCAGTAAACTGAACAGAAGAAACGGAAGTAAGCAATTGAATGTATTTTTTTTTCTGTCATCGCAAGTAGAGCCATACGATTGTTTATGAAGCTCCTCATTATCTATTCGTAAAACTACCGTAACATGTGCAGTTTCACATTAAAAAAGTTTTGAGTATACTCTGGGTTGTGTTGGGTTCAATGAGGAAATTTTTGAATTTTCGAAAGAGTCATTCAAGTTTTTGCTTGTCCCAAAACCTCGAAAAATGTCTTAG
This sequence comes from Prosopocoilus inquinatus, assembly GCA_036172665.1. Lineage (NCBI taxonomy): Eukaryota > Metazoa > Arthropoda > Insecta > Coleoptera > Lucanidae > Prosopocoilus > Prosopocoilus inquinatus. The sequence goes on from CM069871.1 coordinate 35,278,162, forward strand.
AACGTCGTAAATTCTTATTAACAGTTGAAAAAAATTATGTTTTTGACTTTAGCAAAATACTAGTTTTTCTTAGTAAAGTTGCGGATTCATAAAAACAGGACAGGTCTTATAACGAAATTTTGGATTATTTTGATAGTGTAAAGTTTCCTTGGTGATGGTCGCGACCCTTTGCAGTTTGCTTCATTGCTTTATAGAAAGTGAATATTTTATTGACTAAACACTTGGAGTAAGGAAAGAAAACGAATCTTCTACATAGCTAATGTAGCTTTTATTTCTTTATTATTACAAATGACAAAAATACAGTCATACATGCTAGGTACAAAGTAGTATGTATATATTACAAAGGCCTAAATTTTAGGATTATCATAGTCATCTTTCGGAGTGATTACATTGTTATTTACAATAAAATTGAGTGTCACAACAGGTGTGGCCTGCGGTTTGATTTCACAGAATTATTTTAAGGTGTAAGTTGTAGAGGATGCTCGAATCGTTTTATTTTAAGTTGTAGGTAGGCACCGAAATTTTATATATTGTTCTATCAATTATTGCATAGAGGCGGCAACACATGTACACACCTATAACGCTACAGCGACGAGTTGAGACGATTATTCGTGCTTATGCTGACGCCCAGGAAGATTGGTTATAGAAAACAGATTCAACATTATATATTGATATCACTCTGATATCAACATCATCTTTTGAAAAATTTTTCAAAATTTCAGTTTGTAAATACTAAAGGTGTAAAACTTAACTTAAAACACACCCCAAGTAACACAACTTTCTACACTGACTGAAAAGTTCGCACCATATGGGAAATTTTTTTAATATAGATTTTTTTAAAAACTTTTTGCGTCAATAGTTTGTGCATGTTTGATAACCAAATAGAAGTAGGACAACGCTGGTGAGCAACCTTTAGTGTCGTTAAAAATGGTACTTATTTAAGATACGAAAATTAAAAAAAATGTAATTTGGAATTGCTGGACGTATTAGACAAAATTTTAGTAGGATTCAATAGTTATTTATAAAATGTACGTCTTGATATCAGACAAAATTTCCTTCGGTCTAGTATTTCGAAAAATGGAAGATTTGCGATATTCTCAGTTTTGCTCAAGATGTGAAGAAGTAAATGGGCATTTGGTACTTACCTCTTACGAATGGTTAGCTTTTTCATTTGTATCCACAAGCAGTATTTAAAATAATCAAATTTGCTCTTGGGTTTTTAACTGTTGCGTGCAGAAGAAAATTTGAAACGATTTTTCATGTTTTTGGTGCAAGACTTTTTTTACATAAAATTTTGTGTTATTACTTTTGATTTCTTGATTACACAAATCTTCTAATCCTAACTTAGCCTAAGCAGACCGAAAATTGAATCTACTTTTTGGTTTTGAACCCGTTTAAATCCGTACTTATAAAATCGTTATTGGTACAAACAATAAATACGAATTCATGGCTACCACGAAAAATATCGATTTTATAAGTACTGATAGTAAACGGGTCCAAACCGAAAAGTAGATGCAATTCTTACAATTTTCGGTCTGCTTAGACTAAATTGGGATTATGAGAAACGTATTATGAAGAAATCAAAAACATTAACACGAAATCGTATGTAAAAAGGCCTTGCACCAGAAACGTGAAAAATTGTTTCAAATTTTCTTGTGCATGCATAATTCGGAACCCAAGAGAAAAATTTATTCTATTAAATATTTTTTTGATGATTATGGGTGAATAAACAAACCACTCGTAGGAGTTAAATGCCAAGTGACCATTGACTGCTTCACTTCTTGAGCAAAACTGAGAATATCGAAAATTAATGTCTGGCAATCAAGACACACATTTTGTAAATAACTATTGAATCCTACAAACATTTTGTCTAATATGTCCAGCAATTCCAAATTAAAATTTTTCAATTTTCCTATCTTAGATAAGTGGTATTTTTAGCAACACTTAGTTGCTCACCAGCGTTGTCCTGCTTATATTTGGTTATCAAACATGCACAAACTATTGGTGCAGTTTTAAAAAAAAATCAATAATAAAAAATTTTCCCATATGGTGCCAACTTTTTGATGGTCTCTGTATAAGCAGATTGGTGTTCGTGTTCGCTTTTCATATTTAATTGTTTCTTAAGCGTGCATAATATTTTTTTTAAAAAGACTATTATAGTTTTGGTTTTTGTTTTATAATGTGGTTTAAACAGCGTAAAATAATAAATATACAGTAATTTGTCTGTTTAGGGGAAAATATTTATTACACACCAGTATAAACAGCTTTTAAAGCGACGCATAATTAATAGAGGATTGTTTAGGTTTTATACACCGTGATTCAGAAATGTCTCCCGATCTTTTCCGGTTGAGCTTAACGAAATGCAATAAGAAAACTTTTTTTTGCCAAATAATCTAAAGAATATATCTTTCACAAATTTTTGACGAAATATGTAAAAAATAAAAAGTGATAAAATACTGAAAGCTACCCCTACAAAACTACTCTTTAAAAAGCATGGAGGATCTGACAAATATGTTGTTAATACGCACTTAGGTGCCTTATTAGATTGATAAGTTAAAGAATCCAAAAGATATTGCGAAAAATCAAAATTTTTCACCCCTCTTTCGGGGGCTACACCTCTCTATTCAGTTATGGAAAAAATATTATATAAAAAGGTGAACTTATTTGTTGATGTTTTATTCACCCTGAAAATATCGGGACAAATTTCTGAATCACGGTGTATAACGATTATCGAACTAAAACGTGAAACGAAAGTAATGTAGATTTATATTTGTTCGAATAATATTATATTAAAAAGCAAGTTTTATAAGACATTTTATTTTAGCATGCAAATATCAAGTGGACAAGTCCGCTAGTGTTTTTACACTATTTTTCTATTTTGGTTTTTCGATGAAAAACATGTTACTAGTTCGCTCTTGAAAAATTCGTAATGACAATTTGGAGGTTACGTTTACATATTTTGTGAGCTAAAATTTACGATGACAACAAAGTAAAGGTAATATCAAACATATACCGAGTACATATTACCCCAAAGATGTCGTAAATAAAAGTATTTATACAAGATTTGGAGGGGGATCGTTTACATTGTGTTAGACTGTTCTAAATGCATTACATAAAAATAAGCCTTAGTGTAATACAGTAATTTACTCTTATAAAGGTTGCAATGTGTTGCATAATAAATAGTTTAAAAACCTGTTGTTATTACAGCTTTTTATAGGTTTTATAATTGCTTAGCGGGTTCTACGACATCGTTTCTCTTAGCGGCCATAATTTTATATTTCCCTCTTGATAGGATGCAGCAGCCATTGTTCTAAAGCACATATAGAATAATCCAATTATTATTATTTTGCATAAAAAATTATAAATTGATGTACATAATGAATTACTACTTATTAAATTCAATTATCCTTGAATCAATAACAAGGTAATTAAAGCAAGAATCATTTTTTTTAAATAAATATTTATATGTATGCAACAAATTTGTGAATTTCACGTGACACGAAAAGTTTTTAAAAGTATCAAAAAACTTTAATGATGAATTTTGGTTTGCATGAAGAACTAAGCTGTTGATGCCTCCTAACGGCAATTCCAGTATTTCATGTACTCAAGACTAAATTAGGTTATACTGGGTGTCTCACAACGTACGGAGGAGATTGAAAGGGCAGGACATCAAAATAAAGCTTTTTTCTTAATTCGCTTTTGACCAAAACCCAAATAAGAAAGTTACAGCAGTTTAACTTTCTTAATTTCTTCTTTAATTTATACTTGCAGCTTCTTAATTAATAAAAATTATTTCACAAAATGCAATTCTATTGTTAAATAAATTCTAAATTTATCGACACCACCATTCATAAAATGTCTATGTTAATCTGTTTCCTAGTTTTATTTTAATGCGTATTAAAAGAGAAAATGAAATAGCCGTAACATTAACATGACTACATATTTGAAAATAGTTGTTTATTGTAAAGCAGTAATCAATTAACTCATAAATGCCTCAAATTTGAATTTAAAACGTAAAATATTACTACAGTATAGTATACTTAAGAAGACATTTTGTGGCCTTAATACAAAATGAAATTCTATTATTGGCAACTGTTATCCACCGAAATGGTTTTTTAGAAAATGTATAAAAGAAGTTCATAGTAATCAGGCAACAAAATAGTTACTATAAACCTATTTTATGAGTTGTATAAGAACAATATTAACATAACTGCCCGTTGCTTTATAACTTATATATTAAATAGATTTGTAATACTTCCAGAAACGTATATAAAGCATAAATAATAGTGTTGACATTACTTTATAAGCTGCTTTTGAGACAGTTCTATATCATTAGTTTGTTTTACTTTTTGTGCCCATTTAAGTGCTTTATTAATATAGAGAAAATGTTTGTAAGACCAAATAATAAAGCTTGAAGTTTTAAATTGGGTTCACTAGATCGATTTCATACTCCATAGAGTATGAAATCAATTCCAGAAAAAGTATTAGTACTTTCATAATTGCCCAATATTTTTTCTGTTATGTGACATATAAAGGACACCATTTTATGTGTTATACTCAGTATATCGGACTAACAAAAAAATATATATATAACAGGTTACAAGGAACATTTTAGTTACTGATACAATAGGGTCTATTCTGTAACATTCATATGGACTTGAAACGTAACAATTATTGATATGGGACGTGATCTTGCAAAGTCACTTGCTAAGCATATCAATTAATTGAAGAGGCCGTGCTGTCTAGCAAATTGAAACGCTGTCACAAAAATAATCACTGTTTTTACGTATGCAGAGATATCATTTCCCGGGCGTCAAATGTAAATGCATTTTAAAACCATCTGCTAAGAAATACAGCGCTCGGCGGTACATGCGTAAACGTGCAGGATTAAAATATAAAAATTTGTCCATAATTAGTCGTCGGGTTGTCGTCAAGTGAAAGGTTAGAAGAAGCGTGATTTTAGCATGGATTCGGGAGGTCAAATTGTTACTCGTTTTTCTATTTCTCGCTATAAGTACAAATAAATCACGATAACCTTAAAATTGGCAACGCATGTGCAATCCATAAGTTGTGCATCTCTTCAATTCGCGTTCAAGTTCTCTTCAATTATTGAAGACCTTGAAGACGCATAGCAATTGATATGCATATCAATGTTACAGAATAGGCCCGAATAGGTAAATAGGTTTTAGAAAACAAGCGTTGCTTAACATATTTTGTATTTACACAGTATTATCACGAATAATTTAAACCTTATCAAAACGGTATCAACTAGTAGGGAATAAAATTCTTTCGAGCGTAACTTTATTTGAAAGAAATATAATAGTTCAGCGAATTCGGACAGTGGATTAATTTAATAAATTAATTTATTTTATTATAAATTTAATTAATTTCGTATTATTTGATCTCTGATCTGTAGCAGTTGTAGTTGACCAACTCTGTTGTTGCGTAACTAATTTGTTTTGATCAGCTACAATGAAGCAAGTCAAGTTAGTGTTAATAGTGCTTTTAACTTGTAAGTGCGCATGTGTCTGTACTGAGGACAGCAGCGTAGCTGTGGATAGAAACTAATATGCGTTCACGATCTTTTGATTTTCAGAATAGGCCATATTAGGGTGGCTTTTCTGTTGGCATCACTTAGAAATATGGATATCAGAAAATTGGGTTAGTGTTTTATGATTATTGTTTCTCAAGATCGAAGCTCCCACTAGTAAATGTCATTAATGATTCACTTTTCTTTAACCTTACCATTATCGACCACGATAAGCATTCTTCCAAATCATTATCACAGTTATAACCTAACGAGAAAAAAAGTCTACTAGAAAGTCAAAAGATCGTGAATGGTTTATAATTTAGGAGTCAATTGCAATAAGTCCATTTTTGACCATTTTTGGTTTATTGGTATATTCTTGTACAGCATAAAATTCTGCATCATCCGCTGCAAGAACCAGGTTTAAATGTCGATAATACGCATAATAATACGCAGGTTTAAATGTCAATAAAGTGCAAAATTATGTAATAACCAATCAAGTCCATTGGTCTTTTGCTAATATCTTCAGCATTTTTTTCATTTGGTGGTCCAGATAATCGGTAAATATCCGTCTGCACTTAGTCAACAGAATAACATTAATAAAAACCATAAAAATCATGTTTAGTCTGTGATCAGTTTTTTGCTTCCACTGAACATTTTGTCTGAGTGGACTTACCTGGTTATTGCACTCAGGCATTCAATTTTGGTAATCATTTGGTGGAGATCATTTTTGTTTTGATTTATTTATTTCTGAATGCAGATTTTGTTTTCCAGTTCAGGTTTGTTTGGCGCAAAATTAATTTGTGCTTGTGACGCGTTATATAAAATGTATTGAATTTGTTTTATCTTCGAAAAATGATGTTGATTTTCAAGTACTTATTAACAAAAAAAAACCAATTTGGTAATTGTTAAAATACTTATTTTTGATTTACGGAATATTCTGTGAAATTGCATAAATCATAATTTAATGGGAAAGTAATATTAACATTGTATCAAAGAATAACCTTTAATAATTGTAATTTACATAATAAACAACAATGATTTTCTTAAATTATAATTGACTATTATGTGCACGAATGAATTATTTCTATACCAACAGTATTTAAATTATAGTTCCATTTATCGATGATAACAACTTATCACTGAAGTCCGCAATAATATTGAATTTTTATTTTGTGAAATTTTATTTTCTCTGTAATACCATTTAATTCTGATGAAATTAAAAGTGACATGACTGACATTTGTGATTTGAACTTTCAGTTTTCTTCGAATGATATAAAAGAAAATTCGGAAGATATAGAAAATATTAAGCATTTACCATTTACTTCAAAAACGTTTGAAAATGTGTCTTTCCATTGAGCATTAATAACTACTTTTCATCTAATTGTTGTGCTTTATAGAAATGGACCATCACCGGAAAGTTGCACGAAGTAAATTATACAATTTCACTAGTAGCTTTGGTACCTTAATATCGTGTACACAATTTTTCACATCATTAAGTATGTAATTCGGTTATTATTATATAATACTAGGTCCTAAACACTATTGTTATGAAGTCCTTCTGCTTCGCAAACAACACCAAGCTCGCTGTATACTAAAACCCTTGTCCTTCAGTTCATCTTTCTGTTTAACGCCCACCGGTGGTACTACTTCTTCAACGTCCTGTCGTTTCACGGTAATAATTTCGTCGTAATCTTGCTTCATCTTCGACGACTTGGAAGTAGATTGTCTTCTCGAAGAGGACGCTGGTGTCTCTGATATCGAGTTTTTCTTGGCCTCACTGGTGAGGTCCTTGTTGATTTCCACAACGACTTTTTCCTTATCTCATGTGCCGTCTTTTTCGGGTTTGATCTCGTCGACTATCGACTTTCGTTGGACGCTTGGTTTTGGTTCTTCCGTAAATTTTGTCAAAGTTGCTGATGAATCGAAATCGGAACATGTGTGCATAAGAGTGAAGGGTAACTTTAGCGAAACTTCTCCACCCATCACACTCACTAGGAGTTTCACTTTAACATAGTATGAGACGTAGATAGCGAATACGTTTCGGTCTTCGGGATTGTTTGAGGAACTCATGACGGAAGATGCCAGACTTGTTCCAGATTTTGTGTACGAATCTTCAAGAGCGATCCAGTTTTTTGTGGAGCTTTTCGTCGGGATTAGGTTATATGTATGCTCCATGTTACTTCCTGATGATATAGGACAATCGTCCTTAGTATTAATCATAGCTACGACATTTTTGAATTTTCCGTTGGAGAACATGCAAACATCTACGTGCTGTACGATGAAGACCTGAGAAAATTAAGAAAACATAATTTAGATAATTTTCCTTTCTATAAAATGATTACTTTTTATGTACTGCATGTAATTTGTAAGTTATAATTGAATTAGGATGTGTATTGTCAAAGCACTTGCGTAGTTTGATTGCGAAACTTCGGCATGATGACTCAGTTTCTGCAAAACTTCCCCGTTTCCGAACTCAAATAGACGGAAGCAATTTGATTAGGGGCGGGATGTTTTCATTATATCAGCTGGTTTCTTAAAGGAAACCTCACCCACATGTCCTTTCACTGACTCGCTGTTATTGGAAGATTGATTGGCAATTTAAAACGTTTCCGGTTTTGTGTTGATCAACGAGGCGTAATTTGATACTGGAACTGAATGTGAAACTTTTGGGTCGGTGAAGTTCAATTAGTCAGAATTATTAATGTTTGGTTAGTAACATTGCCGATCTAACAAGAAATAAATAGAAAATTAAAATATTTTTTTAACTAAAAATTTTGTTCTTTGTAAATGATTTTTAAAGTAGCATCAAAGAAAACAAAGCTATTTTAAATGAACAACGAAATATAAGTTGTCTCATCTATAAAAATGTTATTGAACAGTGCAATTTAATTACACTAGTTTAATAATTTTAATTTAATTTTTTTATCAGAAATAAAATATACTTCGTGTTTACAATTAACTCATAACGAAACATTGCGACACCAAAACAGTTTCACATTAGAAGTCTTTAAACTATATTCGAAATTTTTGTTTCTAAGGATAGCAGTATTTGTTGCATGTGTCAAATTATCAATAAACATTAATTTAATGTAAGAAAATTGTTTTTAAACTTAAATGGGCATTGTTAAAATTATCAAGAGCGCATTTCATTATCGGTTGATAGCTTCAAAAGGAGTAAAAAAATAAAGGAATCATTAAGAGAAACTAAAAGGTAACAAGATTTTTTTAAACTAATAATACAAAACAAAATATAAATTATTTCTTTTTAAATTTAAATATATGTATACAGTGACCACCAAAAAATTCGCCCCATACGGGAGAAAATTTTATTATTGATTTCTTTTTAAACCTTTTTGCGCTAATAGTTTGTGCATGTTCGAAAACCAAACATAAGCAGGACAGAGCCGGTGAGCAACTTTTAGTGTGACTAAAAATAGCACTTATTTGGGATACGAAAATTAAAAAAGTGTTGTGATTTGGAATTGTTAGACATATTGGACAACATTTTAGTAGGATTCGATAAGTATTTACAAAATATGTTCCTTGATTGCAAGATAAAATTCTTTTCGGTTTAATATTTCGGGAAGGAAGATTTTCGTTTTTTTCAGTTTTGCTCAAGATGTGAAACAGTCAACTAAACTAAACTAAACAGTCACTAACATTAACAATTGACATTCTTAAGTAATCCAAGAATCCATACAAGAATTGCCTACAGCTGAAATAAACTAATTGCTACAGTTTCAACAAAGAAACTTTAAAATGTAATTTTTATCTAATGAACTTATATTCCCGGATTATTTAAAAAGGTCAATACTTCCTCCAGATTTTATAGATAAATATAATTAGATGTGCCCTTTCCTTTTTTATGTGTTCTTGAAATACTGTTGTTTACAGAAATTGTAAATATTAGTGCAGATATCTTGAAAACCGTAAGCGTTAGACCGATACATGTTACGTACGTATTAAAATATACATTTTTTTGAAAAATTTAAAGTTTTACTTTACTTTTTACTTTACGCTTCACAAGAGAAAATAAAGTTGATGCTCGTTATTTAGAAATGGTGTCAGCTGGATAAGTTCTAATAGCACCGTTGCATTCTAGACGAAATGTAATTCCTGTAAATCATTCAGGTCTAATTTCACAAGATGCAGGAAAATGTCAGAATAAAAGTTATAGCTGTAAAAAATCACAATTTATTGTGAACCATTCTTTATACACACTACATTAAGAAATATTGGTGGGGCTAAAGCATAGAAATAATAATCGTATGGAATGCGCATTGCCGACTACGCCTTATTTTGGCGTAGTCAGCAATGTAATTAGTAGAAAAACACGAAATTCGTTCTTATTTCCAAATTACTTCATTTGGTTCTGAATGATTATTTCAATGAATTCCGAAACTTTCTGCTTTATTGCAGCATTCATCATTTACTGAAATTTTAGTAACCTAACCTAACCCCAAAATTTTAAATTGGTACCACCCAATTTTTTTTACCTTTTTAAGAGAGGATTTTTTTCTAAATGCAATGATGTATATCACATGATATGGAAAGTTCTTCAATATTTTAAGAAAAATTGAGCTTATCCTTTTTACGGACAGAAAGATTTTGTTTTGTCAAATTATCTGTGAAATTTTGTTTCGAAACAAAAATCACGTTTATTATCATGCCAGTTCGTAGTGTCAGTGTTATTACCTCAACTTGTAATGGAAAACTGAAAAATATGTATTCTGTACGTATATCAAATGGTACAAGTATTAATAACTTGAATATGCAAAGGTTAATGTCCAGAAAGGCGGTTGTACTAGATAGCTTGATAAATAAAGATCATGGCACTAGCGATTTCTGTCCTTTTCAGTTTTTCGAAGTTTTGAAGAAATTTTCATACCACGTGATGATTGTTGATCATTGATTGTTGATCATTCAGAAACAAAAGTCTCTCTAGACAAAAAAAAATGCGGGGTACCAATTGAAAATGTTGAGGTTAGGTTGGATTACTAAAAAAACGCAAAAATGCAAGTCGCTTTATTAAATACCGATAAAAATACTTAAATTACCATACAAATTAGTATTCTAAACAACAATAATATTACGGCAAATAAAAGAAATTAGGAAATTTTGATTTCTTTTTAATTTTAATCAAGTGGCAAGTGAAATTTTGAAAAAGGATTTTTAATAAGTTCTCGAACCTTTTTGCGAATTTATTCATCTTTCTACCTCTTCAAATACAAAAGTTACCCATGTTGTCCCTATAAAATTCGGGCATCCTGTATATACCGTGATTCAGAAACGTCTCCCGAAATTTTCAGGATCAACAGAACATCAAAAAATAAGTTCCTCTTTTTACAAAAATTTTTCAAAATAAAAAAAAACACCACCTGTTGTATTATGTTGCCAGAAAGCAAATTTACCCGGATATATTTTGGTTGAACTTGGTTGGTACTTCACGTAACTCTAATTTTTACATGGCAATCAAAATTTGAATTGTCATATTTCTAATTTGCAATTTGCATCAAATTTTAACGGGACCGCCAAAACACAAAACCTTTTAAGTGCGTATTTAGTTAAAGGAAGCCCTTGTTAAAGTTTATAGTGAAATTAAAATTTAGCGACACTTAAAAAAAAATAACAGACCTTTTTTCAGTAACTTTTGCCTTAATAATTTACTTCATTTTCTATTTTCATATTAAAGTTGAACGTTTGCGTCATTTTGTTATTGTTACTGATAAATTTGTTTGATGTTCTCCAACGTTAAGCTCCGATTTTATACTCCTATTTTTTTTCTTTACGCTTTCTAGCAACTTATAATGTCAACTTGAAACATGCTTGACACATAACTTTACATTTCTTCTCCTTAAATTTATAACAAGCGCGTTTTTGCGTGTTGCCGATTGTGTCCAGGAGTTTTTTTTTTTATTTTGGAACAGAGAGTATAAACTTTTTTCGAAAAGTGAAAAATAAGAAATATTGTAAAATAAATATATTGTAGGTTATTAACGTTACGTAATAGTTGTAGGTTTGTTAAAATTAGGATTCTTTTTTATTTTATTGACTTTTAAGTACTCTCAATATCTTCAATAAGTTAATCGAAGAAAACCTCATAAGCAGAAAGACAACGATGGAGAAGAAATGAAGATTGAAATGAAATGAACGATGAAGAAGAATTGGACAATCTAGATTTACACGCGAAAACCCCTGGGAGAGTATTCAAACTTAAAACTCAAACAAGCTACTGAACAAGAAAATCATCTTCCAGCAGTGGCTTGCTGGTTAAAAAGAATAGGCTAGGTTATCAACAGACTGCGGAAGTTTAGGTATTTGCCTTTTCTATTTGTTAGTCACTACTTTGATAGGACTTGATTATAAATACGTTTCATATGGTTACTGTTCAAATGGTAAAGTATTATAATGCCTATTTTTGCCTATTTATACTCAAATGCCTATTCCAAATAAAAATGCCTATAATGTGTCTTTTTCCAAAAATTTACAGAACAAATTTTAAATTTGCATAAATTAAAATTAGAATGATAAATCCAACCGTTATCATTCATTAAAAAAATGATGACTGCGGCATTTTTTTAGAATCTTGTACTACTCTGTGGATACCCTTTGAAATCAAGAATTGTGGCTTTTTTATTCAAAATGATGAATCAACTATGGGACATCGGTGCCCTTGTTTTTATAAAAGTTTTAATTGATATAAGCCCAACTGCATTGGGTTTACTTGATTTAAATTTAGTGATTTAATAAAAAAAATTAAATCTCTTTCGCTCCCCATTTTTAAATTTTCCCACTTGCAGGAAATTTATCTGTAAAACATGACAGTTTTATGTAGTCTTGCGTAAAATATTTCCAGTAGCAAGTACGTCTTGGAGAAAATTTGGAAAACCAATTTTTTAAATAATTTATGGAAAAAAAATCACGATGTTCTTTCTGAGTCAACTATTCGAAAAAGCTATTTAGAATAAATAATAAAAAGAATAAATTATAATTTACTTGATTTGGAAAGCCGATATAAATATTTTGGAGACTATTTGTTCTTTATTTGTGCCTATTTTGCACACATACGAACCTTTTGTAGGGACTTAAAATAGACTTTTTTAGTGCTTAAACTTCCCCAGTCTAGTTATCAGTAAATCAGGGGAGGTTTCGTCGTTAATCAGAGTAAAAAGGATTTAGGGTAAGTATTTAGGCTGACCGCCCTTGAATTATTACATAAATAACCCGCGGTTGTTACTGTCAGTTTACTGAATATACCACGTGGAAAGTTTCAAACCCGAACATAGTAAACTTGAATTGAAAACTGTATTTCTATGAATTGCTGCTCGCCATTTGAAGATACAAAAATGGTAATGGTATTAAAGAAAAGAGAAAATTATGGACAATATTATGCTGTTAAAATTCTTCCTAAATTTTAATACTTTCGGAACATAAATAAAATTTTCAAATTTTAAACGAAAAATTTAGTCGCCTATGTCAGATTTGAAACTTTCAGTTCTTTCAGTTAATGGAAAATAATTTACACGTCAGTCAAAAAGTATTATGTACTATTGTACAGAGCAAATAATAGATAGGTTCTTTTGTCGTTTAAGTTAGAACAATTCTTTCTTTATTAGAATGATAATTGTATTCTACCTTATTGCATACAGAAATACTGTTATTTCTGATATAATCAATAAACCACCAATAAACTTGACATGATGCCATGGCGAATCAAAACCGACACATGTCGATACTAAATCAGTTTTAAATTCAATTGAACTAAGAATTAAATAAGTTTCACATGTTCAAGAATAACTAACACACAGCTGTAAAGAATATTAAAAAAAAAACATCAATTCCACAAATCCAGTTGCCTTCAACATTGTATTGAAATTAACAAGAATAGTAGATAGTATTTTGTGAAGCAATGCAGAAGCAAAGAAATAAATCCTAACAGTTTTTCATCGTCAGTATGCTACACAGATGAATGGAATTTTATTTTGAATAAGAAGCATGTTGTACAAAATTTTGATTATTGAATTGCAAACTTAAAAAAAATTTAAAAATTAAATAAATTTAAAAATTTTATTTCTATTTCAAAAGTATTAACACAATAGGAATAATTTTAACACGATAATATTGGCCTTAATTTTATCTTTCATTTAATATCATTACAATTTTTGTATCTTTCAACGGAGAGCAGTAATCTACAGAAACGTAGTTCTCAATGGAACTTTGCTATGTTCGGGTTTGAAACTTTCCATGTTATGTTACTACATGTTTGGATAGACTTATTTAATTTTCTAATAAATTTCTTAGGTTTTCCTGTATTGAAAGGTAGCGGTTTTCTAGATATGGGCAGCAGACGAAACGGATGATTTAATTCCGTTTTACAGTGGCATAAAAATGTACTACATTAAAAAATATAGTATATTTAAAAAAAATATTACTCTTGGAAAGGTGAATCCGTAAACTTTTATTGAATGCTTTGCCTGAATCACCCTGCATAATTTCATACATACAACACATTCGCCTTGTCTTACAATTATAAATATTGCAAACAAAGAAATAGTGTTGATAAATACGGTTCCTCAACTTTTAGCGATTTTACTTCAACATTTTATACCGATCAGCAAGAGAGTTTCTTCGATTGTGAAAAGATTTTGAAGACCATTATCCCGACTTTAGAGGGAAACCTCACAGATCTCTAATGAGATTAGGCACAAATTTATAGGGCTTCGATCGCATTTGCAAGTTTATCAGACTCCACAACTTGACTTCTTAAAATCAAATTTAAAACGAACGCTGGATGTGAAGCGACGATTTTTGTGAATTAAAGTGTTCTCAATTTGAGCAAAAATTTTAATCCCGCAATTTATGTCACGTTCCATGGGATTTATGAAACAGATGGCGCGCAGGTTATTTTAATGAAAGTTTATTGCGATGTTAAATACGGGAGAAAATTATTTAAGCGCAAGCTTAATGAACTCAGTGCAAACATTAAAACAATTTCGCTTCGTCACATAATTTCACTGTATCTTCAGCATTTAAAATTTGTCTAGAAATTAATTTTGCAAAATAAATATGCGAAAATATGCCTTTCTTTCGTTGGCGACATTACCACGATGTTGTAATTATCTACTATTTTAATTAAGCTAACGCAAACTTAGCAATATACATTAATGAGTTCTCGGTTTGTTTTAGAGCTATAAAGTGGAGCCCAAGTTTAGGATGTACTTTCGCTGGCGATCCAATCTGATTAATGTATTTACTTCGCTTCCTCTGTAGCAAAAAGCTGTGCGAGCTTTTATGGTTTATGAAAATCCTATGAGAAATTGCTTTTCGTATCAAATAACATATGTCTAGACTTATTTTGGAGTTTTTCTCAACGAATGATTCTAATATATTATTTATCGACCTAGTCAGAAAAGCAAATACATCAGAATTTAATAATGTAATGCTACTGTCAGCTGCCTATTCACGCACGTAAATTATCGTGTGGATTTAATTTATTAACACTGCACCCATTTTCAGGTTGCGCAGATGTTATCTTTAAATTATTAACAACACGAAACGATATAAATATAATTAAATTCAGTAATCAAAAAAATTAGAATTTAAGGCCACCTAGAGCTGAGTTTACTGGTTAAATTTAAGTCTAAGTTAGAATATGACCAAACGGAGGATCTAAAAAAGTGATCCAAATTGCGCTAAATGCTGCATTTAAATCTTAGACCTAGTACATACTTGGATACAAAGTCGCGCAACTTTGCTTCAAAGTCATATTTCGCGATTGTTTCGAAACAGTTGCTAAACAAAATGCGGTGTATCTCAAGTGTTTTGGGACAAAATCGCAGAACTTTTGTATCGAAACCTAGTACACACTTGGATACAAAATCGCGCAACTTTGTTTCAGAGTCTTGTTTCGCGATTGTTTCGAAACAGTTGCTAGACAAAATGTGATATACCTGTTTGGGGACAGAAATCGCAGAATTTTTGTTACCCATTTCAAATGGGAAACTTGAAACAGTCTTGCGCAACATTTGGACGTGCGAGTAAAAAGAAGATGAAGATCACGAACTCGATAAATCTCGCTCACAATCAATCACCTTCGTATTTTATCGGCTCTACTGTGTTTTGTTTTAATTATGTGGTCTCAAAAGAAACTAGATTTACATGGTACAGCTTGCCTGTAGCCTTTTAGGACGTCTTTTTAGTAAAGTATAAAAATGGAATAATACAAATAGATATACAGGATGTTATCGAATAAGATGACAATAATTATATCACGTATAGACCACATTAAAGTATTACAATTTAACCTCATTTATCTACATAAAAAACTTTCGTTCCTGAGGTATAACCTCCTAAAGAGGAAACTTGAAAAGAATATTTTCTCAAATATATCTGTAACGGTTTGAGGTAGATCGTTGAAATTTGACATGCAGTATAAGTGAAACACAGGAATGGATATATCATATGGAAAATTGAGCGTTCTTCACCGGTGGCGTAGATCTGGGGAAATAGGTTATTTTAGTAAATAAGTTACTTATCGTCACTTTTCAAAGACTACTGAAACAAAAATTAAAATGTACGAATAAAATTGTATTAGAAATTATCTAAGTTCCATCTTCGTCAGATTAACCGTTTTCGAGATAATTATATTTTAATTTACTCATTAAAATTACGCAAATTAATGGGATGTCAGTGATTATAATGCATTTCAAATTATTACCTCAATTTAAGAAGACCCGTACCTAAGAAGAACATATAAAACATCTAAAAAGCTGCGTGTCTATTGCTAGCTAAATATCATTAACGAAATTGCAGAGTTACAAAAATTTGATAATTTAGAGTTTTCTTAAGACCTTCAATTAAAATGGTCAGATTCCTAAGCCGAAGAGAACACGATGAAAAAGATTAAAAGGTTAATAATTTTAAAAATAGAGGAAGTCTGACCACCCTACCTTCAGTCTTCCCAATATAAGTAGATATTTAGATCCTCATAGTTTCTCAAAATGGTCTCCGAAGTAAAGTAAACCAAAGCTAATCGTCGAAGGATTTTTCTCTTTGCATCCCTCCTCTGTTCATTTAGTACAGAAATTCTTTTGCCATCATTATACATACTAACCAATACTTATTCAATTTAATTCAAACGTGAATTTTATCAAAAAAGCATATTTAGTCCAAACTTGTGAGTATTCATGTAAAATGTCAAATTAATTTGCTACAAATTTGACGTTAATTACAGTTACAAGTACTCGCATAATAAAAAACGGATGGTAATGTCCACTCCCAACAAAAACGCATATGTTTTGGAAAATCGAACGGTCAAGAATATACGCATTTTTAACGAATGCGTATGCGCATTCAAAAACGCGCTTGTCAAGAAGAGCGAAAACGAATGGAAAGGATTTATTTGTACGGTAAAAAGTTCTATTATTTTAAACAAATTAAATCTTAACATTTTTTAAACATTAACTAAGAAAAAGCAAAATGTCTCCAGTCACAAATAGGTCTAAAAAATCATAAAAATGTAAATTACTAAAAACAAATTAAAGAAAAATTTGGCATTTTGCTAAACACGCTTCTTCTTTTCTTTGCATGTGACGGGTACATCTTTATAATCTTGTTTCTTTACAAACCCCTATAAACTAAGAATAGTAAAGGTGAAAGCGGTAGTTTTTTGAAATTTATTTCATACTAATATTAGATTATATCTTTTTATGCGTATTTCAACAGGTGCGCTACCATTTTTAATCATTCACACACGCACACTCTTTGGTTGGTATGAGCCAGATGATATTGTCATTAAATTTCCAATAAAAATGAAAGTAGTGGCGTGGCTGTCGAAATACGTATGATTACAAACAAATTATATGATAAGAGAACATTCATTTGGTTACTGAAATTCACATAAAAGAAGTCGAGAAACAAATCTGGTAACTAGGGAGACTACTTCAAAGTATTACCACGTTCTCTCCAGCGATTATCCAACCGATCCGCAATACGTTTTTACATGACAGGAATTACTTGAAAAAAATCGTTCATTTCCTGAATATATTTATTTATTATTATTTAAATCTAAAAGTGCGATTTATTGTATGGATAAATATCTTAAATGATTCTGAGACGAACGAATAGCACGTTTCTTGAGTTGGTTATAGAAAGGGCTATACACATATGTTATAATATGGTGTTTCATTTGAAGAAAATGACTAATTTTACAACATGCGAACTGAATCGCACTGTTGTTGATAGTCGCTAGGTTTTTAAAAGTGATCAGTGTTGTAAAAGTAGAGAGATTTAGAAATATTTTGGTCTAAGGTTGATTGTCGTATCATTAAAATTGACAATTTAGCAGACGATCAAACATGACACATTTTTTTGCATAAAATTAAAAATAACTCGGTACTAAAAATAAGTAAGTATAATGTCATATCATTTTTATCATCTCTTCAAGGGCTGACCGAAACTGTAATAAAAAATATAGTGCTCCATTTAAAAAATAATAATTTAGGCTTGTGACTTATTAAATGAACAACCTGTATATTTGAAAATAATTTTAAATTATGCGGAATGAAAACCTACACAAGTTTTGTTAAGACATTTTCTTGATAAAATGAATTTAGAGGGGCTTTTTGGACTTTTCCAGAGGTTTGGGACACTCTATACAATGTCTTTCAAAATGTGAGCTACAATTCGGATTTTTTTATTATTGATTTTTATAAAAAATTATTGACGTAGAAAGACAATATAAAACAATATTATTGCAAAATGTCGAGCTAACGGGTTGTATCCGGTCAGTCGCAATCACTCTCACTTTCACTAAAAAATTTACGCCTAAAAATTTTCAAAACTATATCTTTTACAAAGTCATGTAATGAAATTTTGACTGTTCAACGGTTCCCGTCCGAGGTAGCTTAGTCTGACTGCCGGCTAAATACTTTGTTGGCCGGCGTACTTGTTTGGAGGACGAATTCATCTTTCTTTTTTTATGAATAGATAAAACAGCGACATCCTAAGATCGCTTTTTTACCTGATATTGCAGTAGGATAGACAAATTGAAGCGGGTTTGCTACATAATAAGTTACCCCATACAAGGCGACCATGCTTGTTGTCAAAGCTTAATGAAAGTTTTAAAAATTTTCTTGCAAATCGTTGATTGCAGTGAAAACCTCCAGCAGCCTCTGTACAGTAGTTTCAGCCCCATTTGGGGCTTCTTCAGCAGAAACGTAGCTCGAACTTTCCACTGCAAACCAAAAACAGGTCAAAAAGCGATCGCAGGATGCCGCTGTTTTATCTATTCATCACTATTACATCGCAATTGCGAATAAATTGGTCAAGTCGTTTTTGGTTAGCAGTGGAAATTTCGACCTACGTTTCTACTGAAGAAGCCCCAAATAGGGCTGAAACAGCTGTACAGAGACTGCTCGAGGTTTTCACTGCAATCAAAAACGATTTGCAACAAAATTTTTAAAAATGTTCTTTTTTATGACTAAACCACATACGTGAGCGCCAATTTTATTGGATGTAAAATGCAATCTATGAAGCCAGTTTCTACTTGTTCTCTGCAAGGCGATAACATTGTCAGTTGTATATGGAAAGTAAGCGAAGCGTGACAGTTAAATAAAATCTTCCGCGGATTGGTATATATAATATGGTTTCATCGCTTTTGCATTTGGCTTCATCGTTTATAAAAAAAAAAAACATTTAGGCACTTTTAAAGGCTTTCCCAAACCAACGCGGAATATTCGCAGCGTCAGTGAAATTTTCATTCGTACAGCGATATTTTCGCAGAAATACATAAAAATAATGTCATTCAGAATGAAAAAATATGGTTTACAAGAAAATATTTACATTACATTACAATTGCAAAATAAAATTTGAAAAACTGTTACAGCTAGTTAACGTAGTAGGAAAATAATTTAAGGCAACATACAGTGTCTTCCAAAAAGTGTGCTACAAATGGGATTTTTTTTATTATCGATCATTATCGACATAAAAAGTTTATTGATGCAGGACGCTTCTGCATGTCTTAAAATCAAATTGGGAAATGTCAGATGAAATTTTTCTTGAAAGGTTGTAATGAAGTGTTAATTACGCGTCACCTTTCAGCCACCGCTTGAACCGTCTTGCGCCTGCATGGATCGACCGCGCTGCTCCGCTTCGAACCGACGGCGACGTCGCGACGTCAAAGATGGGAGGAGCCAACCATTATAAAACTCGGAACGGAGCTCAAGAACGCTGACCTCGCTGGTCATCCGCGTAGTCCATTCCTAACCCTACCTGGCATAGTCATCCTGCTGCTTCTTCCCCTCTAGGTATTCTGCGGGCCATCCACAGGATACTGACCGACCCCTTCTGGTGAGCTAGTCGCCGGTCATCCACGGCTTGTAAACAGCCTCCTTGCTGCTAGTATAACCCGCCGGTCCCCCGCGCGTTATGACCGTTCCCTCTGGGTAAGTAGGCCACTGGTCAAGCGTAGCCTGTGAACTACCGCCCTTTCGTATGTACCGCTGTCCGTTTCCTTGCGCTATTACATTCTGTCGGTCCCCCATAGAATATGTAGTTTCCCCTTTGGTGTGGTCTTCCCGCAAACCCCGTTTCTTGGTTAGAGTTGTCACCGTTGTCCGTTCACACCGCCCCGCAACCGTCCGTCTACACCGCCCCATAGCGTCCACGAGCACATGCTTGCATGTTTGTTACCTATTGTTACGTGTCAAATATAGTTGTTTGTTATATTAAAACCTGGACTTAATACATCTCTTCACCGAGTTACCCCAGAAAGCAATAAAAAAGGTTACAAGATATATTGTGTGGACACCGAGAAACGAAAACCGCTTAAGAGTAAAGGGAGCTTATTTTATAAGATGCAGGAAAATGTCATAACAATAAATTTTTCAGAACTAAAAGTTGTAGCTAAACATGAAATTATAGCCTCCTATCTCAAAAATGAAAAAAATCACAATTTATTGTGAACCACTCTTCATACACACTACATTAGGAAATACAGATAGGGTTAAAGTGTCAGTTAAAATAATATGAATGGGAAAACACGAAATTCTTTCTTATTTTTCGATAATTTAAATTTTTTCTGAGTGATTATTTCAATTCATTCTGAAACATAGCATGAAGCACGTAAGCATTTTATTGAAATAATCACTAAGAACCGAATGAAGTAATTGAAAAATAAGAACGAATTTCGTGTTTTCCTGTTCATATTATTTTGATGAACACTTTAATCCCACCAGTTTTTCTTAATGTAGTGTGTGTAAAGAGTGGTTCACAATAAATTGTATTTCTTTTGTTTTTGAGATAGGAAGCTATACTTTCACACCTAGCTATAACTTAAAGTTCTGAACGACTTATTCTTATGACCTTTTCCTGTATCTTGTGAAATAAGGGCACTTTACTCTTAAGCGGTATTAATTTCTTATCAGTGTTGTTAAGTATCTAGATGCAAGTATCTAGATACAGTATCTAGATACATATCTCAGGTACTACTAAAAAAATGTAACTGTATCTGCATCTAGATACAATTACACTGTATCTATTCATTTGATATACTAAGATACATTTTAGATATATTTTGAACTTTCATAAAAACAGCAGACCTTGGCGGAAATGCAACCTCCGATTTTACAGTCTCTTTCTTTTGATTTTCCCCTCTTGTTAATTATGTTTTCCAGTTTGTCAAATGACTGTTCTATTTAGAATGCGATTTGATAGTTCAGAAACTTGCAAATTATTTTAAAAATTGGGAAAGATAATTGACAAAAGGAGAAAATCAAAAGGCAAAGACTATATTGTTGATTTTATCAACTTTTCTTGATTATGGGAACGCTCTCTTAGCTACAACAAGGTTGCAACTAAGGATCCTAGATTCATTTGACATTTAACTTGTCTGATACGGAAGTAGAGTCATTTCTGTTGATAACTTTATATCTTACGTTGACTTGACTTGGTTTCATACAAAACCAGGTAATTACTTATCAACTTATTGATCAACTTAATTACAAAGATAAATTTTCTATTTAAAATGACATACTGCTGAAAAAAATTATGAAAATTATCACAGATTTTAGTGTGTACGTTATTCACATAGTCATACGAAAACTTCAATTAAAAAAAAAAGTCGATTTGGATCGCAAATAATACCGTACCTCCACTACTGCATAGGTTATTGAATTTTACATTTGCAAGTATCTTGATAAACTGCAGATACTTTCTTTTTGTATCTGTATCTGTATCTAGATATTTTCCGGAAAATGTATATGTATCTGCATCTGTATCTAGATACTATTAGAAATGTATCTTTAACAACACTGTTTTTTAGTGTCCACGCTGTATATCATTAAAGATAAATTGTATTTGACATTTACCAAGTTGATTTTAGAGAAGTGTTCTGACTCAATAAATTAAAATTAAAATCGATAATACAAGAATCCTCATTTGTAGCATACTTTTTGAAAGACACTGTATACAATAATGCGAAAACAAAATGCGCAAATTACAAGTGACGTTAAAGTTGTTATAATTCAAGTAACTCACAGCGAGTTTTTAATAAAAGTCCGCTATGAGTAACAGTCCTTTGCAAACTTTCATGAAACAAATACGGATTATTTCGCGGAAAACCGCTCTTATTATAATTTAGAAGATTTATTATGCTGGAAAAGCTGGAAAAATTACAAGGAAGTTCCTTCGTTGTATGTGATTACTTTTTATTAGCCGGCCATATTTTGCTAAAATTAAAAAGTGCCCATAAATATTATTTCTTTAATGGTCTATTTATGTCTTGAAAAGGTATATCTATCAAAAAAAACTCATTCTCTCAACCTTTATATTAATCAAATTTCTTTAATTAATTGAAAAACATTTGAAAAATTCCCGTTCGTAAATCAGGCGGGTTTACCGGATTGCGATGAAGTTTCTCGAGCTACTTTTCCGCTGATGAGGCCACAATGAGGACCAAAACAGCTATCTAGAGGATGCTTGAGAGCTCCATTGCAATCTAGCCGACTTGCAGTAAGCTTTAAAATCACACGCTATTTTGTCCGTATTAACTGCCTCATGCGTGATAGCTTATGAGATAGGGCTGTTATCCGCTATATTAATTTTAACATCGGCAAAGTTGGGAAAACTGATATTGCATCTAGCTGGTTGCCTTGTTCCCATTTAAACATATAGCTTGAAAAAGAAGAAAAAGAAATAATGCTTGGCCTTCCACAAAACTGGGTATTGTTCATAACAGTGAATTAATTGAAGACAGTCCTGATTTGACTATTCTATTGTAGAACTAATAAACTTCATTAAAAAAATACAACTTAGGTCCTGAAATCCTGTTCAAACTGCAGAACGTGCAGTTATATCATGAGGCACATGGATTGTATACAGGGTTTGAAACGCACCATAGGAAAATCCCAGGTTAATTTAAAGGTGCTGGATTGTTAGGTATTATTTTACAGCAAAATTCAATTTAGGTTTTTTAAAGTGCTCTTTAAGAAGAATCTGTCTGTGAAGTTTGAGAATATTTCATTTGCTCAATTTCGAGATATTTAAAAAAGATCAGTAGCAAAATTCAATAGTATACCGAACTATCAGCATGGGCTTGACCAGTAAATGTTAAGATAGATTACTGGAAAAGTTTTTTCTATCAATCTTTTTCAAAAATGACTATATTTATTAATTATCTGTCCAGTTTTCACTATCATTGATTAAGGCTATGCTGATAGTTTGATATAAATTAAGTTTAGTTACTGAATCTTTTTTAAACGTCTTAAAACTCAGCGTATGAAAAATTTTCAAACTTCACAAATAAATTCATCTTGAAGAGTACTTTAAAAAACCTACATAGAATTTTGTTGTAAAATAATGAGGGAAGCCAATATTCGAGCACCTTTAAATTAACATGGAATTTCCTATGTTGCGTTTCAAAATGCATGTACGTTCAAACACGTCCAAACTGAGTGCACGTGCATAATATATTTCCTTTGAGCGGTACCAGAAGATTGACATGCTCTGGCTCGCATTTTGTGCGTTCGCGGGGTCTGACAAGACGCCAAGCATGCGTTGAGTCGCTGTGAATATGCGGTCCGCACCCATGTATGCATGCGTATGTATTTCGGCTCATCTCACATTCAAGTCTGTACGCGGCTTTAAATAATTTTTTTTCATCACACGTTAATCGGACGTACAACTGAAGTCAATACGCATACACGTATTCACCACATGCACATTCAAGTCGGTAGACGGCTTTAGGAGAATCTTAACTGGGCATACACAGGATCAGGTAGGCTTTCGCGCCTAACGCCGTTTCCTAACTAAACGCAGTGTGTGTAATTCGTGCATTTCGCCACATCACGCGCACCGTGTATACATATATCTGCGGTAAACGCGTTTTGTGTACAAATTAAATCCGGCGACCGTAAAGCGGTGCGATGTAAAAAATAAACTCAGCCCCAAATTTCGAGCAGGCTCGCAGGTAGGTTTGAACATGTGTATTTTAGCGTACACACGTGCGGACTTGTCTCCGACCTTTCATTTACGCCGTGACCTAACTGACGTATTTGCAGCTGAATTAAGAATTTTGCATCGCAGCAGTTTGTGATTGCCGGATATAATTTGAACACAAACGTCACATCGCTCGCACGACACTAATAAAAGGGGTAGTAAAATTACATCATATTTACATCCAAATTTAATGTTATTTTATTACCATTAAGTAATAATACATAAAATTTTATGTGATATTAAAAATTTACTTTAAATTTCATTAAATTTTAATGTAAAAATGATAATTTTACCACTACTTTTATCAGGGCTGGCCAGTAGAAAGCCTGCAATTGTGTCGCTACCCATCACAGGAACCAGAATGGCCGGATTAAGTTTGAAAGAGCATGAAAATTGGTCCACAGACGATTGGAAGAGAGTCTTGTTTACCGATGAAACAAGAGTGAGCTTAAAATCACCAGATGGTCGGGAACGAGTATGGCGCAGGCCTGGAGAAAGGTTTGCTGGGTGTAATACCTCTGTAAAGCTGAGCGTCCACTAGGGCGGTCGGTCGAGCGGCGCGGCGCGGCTCCCAAATGAAATGCATGTAAATCAATATAGGCGCGTCCATTAGGTCGGGAGCGCGGCACGGAATAGTGCCCATGATTTACATGCATTTCGTTTTGGCGCACGCCGCGCCGCTCCGCTCCACCGACCTAATGGACGATCAGCTTTATTCTCACTATCGTGCAAGCCACCTGCAATGCACGGTCTCGGAACGGGCCCTGCACGTGCTCGGCACATAATGCAACCTATTAATTTTTCATCCATTTCGGATGAACAATTAACTTTTTGCTGACGTTTCATCATTTCTGTCATGCTTCATATAATATTAATCTATACTCTGCAACAGAATCGGCGCGGTACGTATTTGGCAAATATTGTTAGAAAGAAACCCCAGCGTGCTTTCCCGGGCCGGTGCTCGCATAATAAGAATGCAAACCCGGGCAATGCATTGAATTGATAGGTTACAATATTTGCAGAGCACGTGCAGAGCCCGTTCCTTGCCCGTACATTGCAGGCTGCTTGCAGGATAGTGAGAATAAAGCTTTAAGCTTAAGGGAACCATTTGGTGGAGAGTCAAGAATGTTGCGGTAAGAAATCTGTTTTGACGCCCGTACAGACTTATTTCTCATTCAACAAAGGTCAATGAATGCTCAGTTTTACCTGGAGAACATTATCCTAAACTATGTCAAGCCTTTTGCGCCACTTACCGAGACGAATTCAATCAATGCTAGAGGTGGTGCTGCACGTTATTATTCTTTTATGGTGTTCACTTTTTCTTTGTTTATGATGTTGAACAAATTGATTTCGTTATTTTTAAATTTTTGTATGTGAAAGTTTAATTCATGAATATTAAAGATTATTGGTGTACTTGAATCGTTGCATTGCTGTAATGTTATCTAATTGTTATCTTTTATATTCAGATAAGTGGTAATGGTGCGGTAATTTTGAACATGAGTTTAGAATAAATTGGCTGAAATAGCACACTATAACTATACAGGGTGATTCACAATAAGTGTCCGACCCGTCAGATAGTCTTTCAAGAAATAAAACAAATAACTGGAGACATAGGGGGGGAATAACTTGTGTAGTTTTCGAGATAAAATTGATTAAAAATTCACATGTAAACTTGTTGGTGGTCACGGGAATAGTTGAATGTGTCATAACAGCAATAGATTTTCGAGGAAAAAAATCATAAAACACGAACGTTGAACTGAAACCGTAAAACGATTTGTTTACGATTCTCTGAGGAAAGACTGCATAATGCGAACTTGATTTTTTTTATGATGTAAGTAGGGATACAACAATAATTTTATCAGTGGAATGGTGTTCGTGTCAACGTGCGTATCAATTCACAGGAATTTAGTGACATTTTTCAAATAAACGTATGTATTATCACAGGGTTTTACAAATTTGCATGGCTTCATACGCGAGATAATTAATCGAATTAAAGTGAAGCATGTTTAATCAAAGATTACAAATCAAAAATTCAGTTTATGACTCCATTAACACAGTTGAGGAAATGCGTTTTTGCTGGAGCACAAAAAATCAAAACAATTCAAATCACTGCCTGGATTTCGTGATTCATTAGGCTGACATTCACACAGAACTTTTGAACGCTCTTGACACGCAGACTTGCTCGTGAAAAGAAGAAAAATCTTGCGCTTCATGTACGCAAGTCTAAACGTGCATCCAGAAGTAACTGTAGTCTTAATAAATTAAATAGTAGGTATTAGGAGCAACAGAAAAACATGTCAGGTTCTCTTAATAGAATTAACTTTAATGCCCAAATTATTAATACACAGCTATTATGTCACTTATTTTTAGCGTATCGTGTATATTTTACAGTGATTCATCAGCGGATTTTCGGGAGATGACGAACTTCTGGTGGTGGCGTAACCGTGTTACTTAACATAAGTTAAATTTGGCCGAATAAGGCCCGGTTTTTCAATTGATTGGTAAAGTGATGGTTACTTACCACTGGGATAAATTTAATCTCTGTTATGTATACACCTACCATAGAATAAAAACATATGAGAGTCAGTACATAAATAGAAACTATTAACGTCATAAATAAAAGTGTACCCATTTATTATTAATAAATTAATATTATCACGAAGCATTCTCGGCTCCCTCCTTTCCTCAACATAACAAATTGGCGACGAGGTGTTTAAGAACTTTGTTACAATGGTGGAAGCGGAAAAAGGAAAAATCAGTTTTAATGTTGAAGATTTTAGAATTCTCATGTCTGAAGCAATACAAATGGCAATATCTTCTACAAAGAAGGAACCTACTGCAACTACTGAACGGCTGATGGAATCATTATCGAACAGAATTAACGAATTTAATTACGATAAGGATCAAGATAAATTTTTTGAAGAATGGTACGACAGGTACGTCGATCTTTTCTCAGAAGACGCTAAAGGCTTAGAGGAATCGGCTAAAGTACGCTTGTTACTCTCTAAGTTGGGTCAAATTGAATATGATCGATACAAACGTCACATTTTACCAAAAAAACCTAGAGATTTCAGTTTTACTGAAACTGTAGAAACATTGAAGACTATCTTTGGTCCGATTCGCTCGCTATTCGCTACTCGTTATCAAGCTCTAAAAATAAGGTATGAGTTAGGTACAGATTTGTTAACACACGCTGGACTAGTATCTGACGCAGTAGAACGCTTTCAAGTACAAAAACTAGATTCAGATGCATTAAAATGTTTACTTTTTGCATCTAGTTTAAGTGCTAATGAACATGCTACCCTTCGTACAAGATGCTTAAAATATATGGATGAACATCCAAATTCGAAATTAAGCGATTTAGTTAATGACTGTCAAAAATACTTATGTCTCCAAGACGACGTAAAACTTATTGGTAAAAGTCATGAAACAGTCAGTCATAGTACTGTCAATACTCTTCATTCAAAAAGAAAATTGCAGTGCCATAATTCAACTAAAACGCAACTTTCGAAGAATGTTATCTGCACACGCTGTGCTGGAAAACACTATCGTTCTCAGTGCAACGCTAAACAGGACAATTTAGTATGTGCATTTTGCTCTAAAACTGGACATGTTGAATCCGTTTGCTTTAAGAAAAAGCAATATAAAATACAAGTAGGAAAAACAAAAAACAAGGTGAAACAACCTTCCAAGTTGAGTTACATCACTTGTATAAATAGAATTTCTTTTCAAAACCGTCGTTATGTCACACTTCAAATTCAAAATGTGTCAGTAACGATGCAAGTAGATCTCGGTGCAGACATAACACTTCTACCAGAGGACTGCATCAAGAGACTTAACACGAATATTAACATTTTACCTACTTCACGCAAAGCCCGAGTTGCTAACGGTACATTTTTACGGCTGAAAGGAAAAGTCAATCTTCCTTTAAATTTTAATGGTACCCAAGTTGTACATACTTGTTACCTTGTGCTAAACAAACTTCATCTAATGGGAAATGATCTCATGGAGGCTTTACATCTTTTGGACAAACCTTTAAACGAAGTCTGCGATAAAAATTCGAATGGCTTATGCTCCTGTAGTTTGCTCAACAACACCGTTGATTCCACTGCTGCTTTAGAGACAAAAATATCTTCTAATCAAGATGTCAGCTATTGGAATACGAACAAAAATCCCAGCTCCAGTAAATCAGCAAAGAAAGGAAAGAAAAATGAAGCATTTAAATTATCTGAAGATGTACCAGACAATCTACGTAAATCAGAACAGATATTTTTGAATGAAATAATTAAAGCGTATCCTGACATTTTTGCACCTGGACTAGGATGTTGCAAACTTTTTCAAGCACATTTGAAACTTAAACCAGCAGCACAATCAGTTTTCTGTCCAAAACGTACAGTTTCCTATGCATACCAGAAAGCAGTTGAAGAAGAACTTGATCGTCTTGAAAATCTTGGCGTTATAAAAAAAGTAAATTATTCAAACTGGGCAGCACCAATTCACGTTGTGAAGAAAGCAAATGGTTCGCTACGGATTACTGTGGACTATTCTACCGGATTAAACAATGCTCTCGAACTTCATCAGTATCCATTACCTTTACCGGAAGACATTTTCACTACGCTGAATGGTGGCAGCATATTTTCAACAATAGACTTCTCAGATGCATACTTGCAAATTGAAGTTGACGATCAAAGCAAACAATTACTTACAGCAAACACCCATCGCGGCTTATACCAGTATCAAAGGCTCGCATTTGGTGTTAAAAGCGCTCCAGGTATTTTTCAAGAATTAATGGATAAAATGATTTCAGGTTTACGGGGAGTAGCTGCTTACCTTGATGATTTAATTGTTACCGGAAGAAATAATCAAGAGCATCAAGAAAATCTTTGCGCAGTTTTCCAAAGAATTCAACAATACGGATTTAAAATTCGACTCCAAAAATGTAATTTTTTTGCAGAGTCCGTAAAATATTTGGGTCAAATCATCGACAAGAATGGTCGCCGACCGGATCCAGAAAAAATAGCAGCCATTGTTCGAATGCCAGAACCAAAGAACATTGGTGAATTACGTTCATTTTTAGGAATGATCACGTATTACGGTAATTACGTTGATGAAATGCGTAACATTCGCGCACCTCTGGATGAACTTTTAAGAAAAAACACAACTTTTGAATGGTCTTCAAAATGCCAGGAAAGTTTAGAAAAAGCGAAGAAAATTCTCCAATCAAAATTACTTCTGACGCATTACGATCCGAGACTACCAATCATCGTTGCTGCAGATGCATCGCAACATGGAATTGGAGCAGTCATTCAACACAAATTTCCGGATGGTTCCATAAAAGCAGTGTGCCATGCTTCACGCACACTCACTGAAACGGAACGAAAGTACTCACAAATTGAAAAAGAAGGTTTAGCACTCACGTTTGCGGTCAAGAAATTTCATAAAATGATTTTTGGAAGATCTTTTATTCTTCAAACTGACCATCGACCACTTATGGCGATCTTTGGAAATAAGAAAGGTATACCTCAACACACTGCCAACAGATTAGCTAGGTGGGCACTTATGCTACTAGCTTACGATTTAAAAATTGAATACATTCGCACTACTTCTTTCGGACAAGCAGATGCGCTGTCTCGACTTATAGCAAGTCAACCTACGTCTGAAGAAGATATTGTTATAGCTACGGTAAAGGACAGTGAAGATATTGAAGCAGATATTAACTCAATCTTTGCTGCGGCAACACGACAACTTCCTATCACTCCAGAAGAAATCGAAACGGCAACTCAGGATGACGACATTTTACGTGAAGTTTATGAGTTAATTTCTAACGGATGGACTAAGTCTTCGGTGACATCGCAGCTATTGCCTTACGAGCGCCGAAAAGCTTCACTCAGCATCGTCAACCGCTGTATCATGTTCAAGGATCGGATTGTTATTCCGCAAGTCCTACAGCATCGCATACTTACACAGCTTCATTTGTCACAC
Source organism: Prosopocoilus inquinatus (assembly GCA_036172665.1). Classification (NCBI taxonomy): domain Eukaryota; kingdom Metazoa; phylum Arthropoda; class Insecta; order Coleoptera; family Lucanidae; genus Prosopocoilus; species Prosopocoilus inquinatus. Next base: position 35,308,169 of record CM069871.1, read on the forward strand.
CCAGGTATCGTGCGAATGAAAGCACTTGCTCGAAGCTACGTGTATTGGCCTACGATTGACAATGATATAGAAAATTTGGTGAAAACATGCAACGAATGTCAAGCATATCAGAAAATGTCTGCCAAAACTTCTTTGAGTTCATGGCCCAAGACAGAAACACCATGGACACGAATTCACATCGATTACGCTGGTCCTTTTCTTGGCTCGAATTTTCTCGTAGTCGTAGATTCCTATTCAAAGTGGCCAGAGATTATTAAAACCAATTCAACGAATAGTTTAACAACAATCAAGCTGTTGAAGCAACTGTTCAGTCGCTATGGTTTACCACACGTTATAGTCTCAGATAATGGTACCCAATTTGCATCCGGAGAATTTCAGCAATTTTGTCAAGCACATGGAATTACACATTTGCGAACTGCACCATATACTCCGCAATCAAATGGACAAGCCGAACGCTTTGTAGATTCTTTTAAACGAACTTTACACAAACTTCACTCCACGATGAATACTGACGAAGCACTTTTGCTTTTCCTAGCAATCTACCGGACAACTCCTGCTGAAGTTATTTCTTACCAGACTCCAGCTGAACTTTTTCTACAACGAAAAATTCGTACAATGTACAATTTAATGCTTCCAAATGAACATCCAGTCTCAAATAAATCAAACAAGAAAATGGAAATGCAATTTAATCGTCATTATGGAGCAAGAAATCGAGAATTTAAGCCTCAAGAACCTGTTTATGGAAGAGATTATCGTAATCCAAATAAACCAGGTTGGCTACCAGGTAAAATTATTAAGAAGAGAGGAAAGGTATTGTATGAAGTACACCTTGAATCGTATGGAACGTGTTTTCGGCATGCAAATCAACTTCGAAAACGCCTAGAAATGCCCGAAGTACGTGAACGACATGATTTACCAGAAGTGTGCCGTGAACTTCAAGATGCTCTAACAGTTCCTTGTTTCCTGTCTGCTGAAACTTTTAAAAATTCTATTTCAGCTACACCAGATCCTGCGTCGAACACTTCAGACAGTTCTCCTACTGTTCCCGTACCGAAGCCGAAAATTCTGCGACGTTCTTCCCGAATCAAGAAGCCTGTTTTTCGTTACACATCGCAGCCGACTTCATTATGAAGAAACAAACTTTAAATAAAAGTTTATTTTCTTTTCGCATGGGAGATGTTATGTATACACCTACCATAGAATAAAAACATATGAGAGTCAGTACATAAATAGAAACTATTAACGTCATAAATAAAAGTGTACCCATTTATTATTAATAAATTAATATTATCACGAAGCATTCTCGGCTCCCTCCTTTCCTCAACATAACAATCTCTTTGGTAAGGTGCTTGTTAAACAAAATCTCCATTCTCAATTATACAAGTTTACCGCTACCAAGCAAATTTACTGGCTGTTAGTTTACCCCCTTGTTAAAAGGAATTTATGACATTATTAAGACTACCAATACTTTGATAAACTCATTTTCTGTGCTAACAATCGGATAAAACTAACAGTCACTTTACTAATAGATTGCAAAACTGGGCCTAAGGTAGCTCTAAGACGCTTTGTGTATGGCCGTCTATTCATCAATCATGTGAGTAGGCGCATAACAAGAAGGTCGTATCGAATATTTGTTACAAAAACCGTAAGTTACATTACGTAACACAACATTTACTTTTTGTTGACACAATGACACAGTTTCTAAAACATAAATAGATTGTCAACCCGACTTTATAAACACATAAGCATCGCATTCCAATAGTCATTGCTGCTACTCAAACGGTTTTACATTTGGGACACAAAAGACGTTGATTTTCGAAATGTGTTCAATCAATTTTTTTTCTTGCAATTTGGGACATGCATGACCTTAGTAATCACGCCCCTAACTGGCTGGGCACTTATTATGAATCACGTTGTATAATTCAAATATAAGAAAAATGCCTCGTATATGATCGTTCTTAATCCCAAAAATATTGAAACGGAAGCAACCAGGAAAACGCTTGTATTTTTTTTACGACGGAAAGACGCTTTATTATCTATTCCCGTAATAAAAGCCGCAGTGTTGCATGATGTGTGCACAGGGAAAACAAATGTTGCCCGTCCAAATTTACGAGGCAGTAAACAGTGGGTGTGTGCGTGTGAGTGTCAGAAAATGGCCAAGAGTCACTCGTTGGCAAATAATTCACACGCGAATTGGAATTTTCATGAGTCTACCCGATAATAACTTTATGAGACCGTGCATGCGTGTAAATTTAATTTGAAATAATTGCAGTTACTGTTTGTATATCTGTAAAATGCATGTACTGTCTGAATGATGGATGCTGCTGTTTATTGCATTTTTCAATTTTGGCTCATTGGTACTAGGAGTCGGCAGATAAAATATATATAAAGCCGGCAATACATGTTCCAATAATTTCACGTAAAAATTCATGTTAACAGGTGTGTATAAATTCATGAATTGTAATTCGCAATACACGTTTCAATTATATTAATAAAAAGATGTTCCGCTAAATAGTAATTTAGATTTAATGTTAATTAATGTTGGTAAAAATGGTAACTCATTAATGCTTCTAATTTCAAGTTATTTTCTTTGAATAGCTGGGAATGTTGGATTATGTTATTAAGGGTATCATCCAAACGGAGAGCATTTGGTTATCAATGATTAAACTATCTTAAAGCTAAAATTATTTATAAACATATACCCACATGAACTAGCTGAAGTCGTTCTTCATTCATCTGAGTCAACAGCCAACAGCAACAATCAAAGACACTAGAATTTACTAAAATTTCACGTCAAAAACCTTGAAAAATAGAACTTGCTCTATGTTTTCAATTTCACATGTATAAATTCATGTAATTCTTTTTGTTCCCTATACACGTTGAAAAATAGGTTTTGTCATAAATTACATGTAAATTTCACGCAATTTATGATCATGTAATTCTTAATAGAAAAATTCATATATTTCTGGGTTCTATCAAATTTTATTTGAAAGTAAAATCAGAAATTAATTTGATCATTTAGGTAGATTAATAAATAAGTGATTCAGCTAAATTCCTATAAAGAATACATATGAATTGGCAAGTTTGTAACTTTTTTAAATAATAAATAAATGAATGAAGTAAAAAGTATTTTTCATCTTAAACTGGACAGAATTATGATTGGAAATAGACTCAACGTTTCGCTATAGATTTATAACTTCATCAGGAGTGAAAAAAGTAAATAAACAAGTTGTCAAGAGAAACAAGTCGTCAAGAGAAACGAAAAGGTAAAATGATTTTAAAGTAAAGTACGAGTTGTCCAGAATAAATGTAAAAGTAACTAGAACTAAATTAAATCTATTTTTTTTATTTTAATTTTTTTAAACAAATATAAATTGACAGATCTATATCCTGTTTAAAGAATCCAGAAAACTACAAAATATGTCATTTAAATTTTCAAAATTCGTACGTTTATTAATAGATTTTGAAGACATCTACGAAATAATAAATAAATGATAATGTAGATATATTTTCTGAGATAATGTTAACGAAATTGGAATAAATGGCTTATAAACTGGAAATGGAGCTATTTTCTAGATAAATTTTCTTTTACTGTTTAATATTTAAGTTGATTCAAAACTACCAATTCGGAATGTTTTCTTCTGAAAATCAAACAGATATTCGAGAGCACGTTCCTTTTTATCGGAGAGATAAGATTACATAACGTAAAATAGGAACTTTGAAAGCTTTTCTTCCGTAATGAAAGCTGTTTTTTTCTTTGCATTCACGTCATTTCTCATGAATGAATAGTATTATTAGCAGAGTTCGGCGGAAAATCTTGAAACGCGCTTTATTTACCTCCCACTTCGCAGTCATCGGACTCCAGTATCGCGTACAAAATTTAATGCAATACACTATGCACAATGCATTGACACTGTTCACTACACCACGCCTCTGAACATAAGTGGTGGGAGTCGATCAAGATTTTTGGCCTAACTCTAATTATTAGCATTGAAAGGACCAGATGAGATTTTACGGTTTACTATTGCAAGATGTAAATACAATGTCTAGGCGACTCTACATATCTACCGTGATCGCGCGAATAGCAATGTTCGCCAAAGTAGTGCATTCGTAGAAACGGCGTGATACTGGCTGAATGAGTGCTTGCAAGAGATGCGCTTTGACAAACAAATGCGCAATAATACAGCGTATTTGCCGAGGAAAACGCTCATCTCTTAAACTTACAGACCTCTTCCTACCCTACCCACGTCTTCTTGTGTATTCCCGTTTCTCTGTACCTGCTAATCATCCGACTATCTGATGAATGGTCTACACCTTGTACTTCATCCCTCATTTAACAAAGTTGATACTCTTACGAAACCTTAGGGCCAGTTGTACCATGGGAGCTCAAGGGGACGTTCAACTGAACCAGGTTCAGAGTGAACAAAATCGAATCAAATTTTGTTTAGGAATGCATCAGTTACCATATGTCCTTAAAATCCTATGCGAATTTGTTTACTGTGAACCTGGTTCAACTGAACGTCTCCTTGAACTGCATTGGTACAACTGGCGTCCAGTAGTTAAATATCGTGGTCGATTCATGTTTTTGGGATGCTGGAATATAAACTGATATTCTGTTTAACACTCACTGGTTTTCAAAACTTATTACGTGAAGAAACTAAGAATTAATTATGTTAAACTTAAATGTAAGTTTTAATCTCTACTTAATGAAATAACTTCATCTAACAAATAGTTTGATGGATTAAAAAGACGTAATAATTAATTTATTTATCGGGAAGTAAGTCATCTATGATATACCGTGCCTTCAATTGATTCCTCATTAAAGTGGGCTATGATTTCAATGTTTTTTTTCTCCTGCGATTTGCAGCACTGATAGCTATTCAATTATTTAATTAAACAAATGTCAAATTGTAGAATAGAAAATGGACAGTTAGTTTATTCAATTAATCAGTGTGTACAGAAGTTTCGACAGCAGTTTCCTAATTTTGCTATTACTTATGAACAGCTAGTTAAACATATCCATGCTTGTGTTCTTAAATTTCGTGAAACAGGATCACTTGGTCGCAAAACAGGGAGAGGAGCAGCTAAGAAAAGGACTGTAGCCTGCATTGAAGATGTTCGGGATCGAATGGAACACTCTCCCAAGAAATCTATTGCGAAACTTTCACAAGAAGTTCAGCTATCAGTGGGAACATGTCACACTATTCCTAAAAAAGACTTAAAGCTTTATCCATATAAGATTCAAGCCGTCCACGAACTCAGGCCAGTAGATGTTCACAGAAGAACAGAATATTGTCAATGGTTTCTTGATAACTTAAACAACGACGACATTCTTGACAAGTGTTTCTTTTCCGATGAGGCCTGGTTTCATCTCTCAGGGTATTTAAATAAACAGAATATGAGAATATGGTCAGCAGCAATCCCCGTGAATTTGTGGAAACTCCATTACATCCATTAAAAATTGGTGTTTGGGTAGCAGTGTCAAGAAGGTGTATCATCGGTTCAATATTTTTTAACGACTCAGTAACTGTTGAAAGATACCGAAATGAGTTATTAGAACCTTTCATTAAACAACCACATGATAATGAACTTATAGAAGGGTTTTTTCAGCAAGACAATGCTACTGCCCACACAGCTCATCAAACAATGACTTTTCTGTAGCAGTTTTTCGATAAGCGGATTGTGAATTTTCCTGCAAGGTCTCCGGATCTCACAATTATGGATTACTTTATTTATCCGCACATGAAAAACACAGTTTTTAGAACTACGCGTCACAAAATCGAAGAACTTCCTGCGGGCATTACAGATGTGTGTGCTAACATAACCCCCGAACACTTAGCAAACGGGTTTGAAAACATGAAACGCAGAGTACGCTTATGTATTCAAGCTGAAGGAGAGCACTTTGAGCATCTACTTTAAACTTTAATGTTGTGTTTTTATTTGATGTTATGATCAGTACTGACAGTTAACGTCATCTGTTTTCTCTAGAATTGTGTCGCCAACTTCATAAAAAATCACAGCTTACTTTAATGAGGAATTCAATTGAAGGCACGGTAGTATAAAACATCAGCAATTAAAAAAATAAAATAAAAAAAGTAAGTAGTGCGTTAATTTTGAACAAGGATTTATTACGAATCAGACTTGCATTTTATAATAATTAGACATCAACTTTCGATGACCTTATTTATTAATAGAGTAATGGTAATGAATTTCTTATACAACTACGCAATATGTTACATTACGTTACTTCAATTTACCATCAGACTAAAACATGCGGCCAATTTCCTAACCGACCCTAGACCATTATAGTAAAATACGGGCTCATTTTGTTTTCATGGCAATTTTTGCAACGCCTAATTTGGGATTTGGCCGACCGTTGGGACACATGCCGTTTCCGACAGAGCGCAGACACTGAATTAAAAATTACTCCTACCACGCCAGTCTCCACGGTCCCATTACAAGTAACCGACTCTAGTGAAATAGAGAATGCTTTAATTTGACACTTGCAGGAGAAAATGAGACGCGAATTATTCATAGCAATTGTGGTGACATTTACGTTATCCATAATGTTTCGGTCAGTATTCGTTCATTTCATGCTAAAATGAAAATTCCAAAGTAATTTAATTTATTTAAATATTGTCGATTTAACATGGGATTTAACTTATAACCCTAACAAACAATAATTCTCTAACACAAATAGGTAATTTTTTAAACTTTAATCTTAAATTTACTTCCATAGGAACAATTATTTCTATAATGGTAGGTTTTGCATATTATAGGATCATTCTTTATTTTAATTAAGATATACGTGGGCTGCTGGAAAAGTTTCTGGAAACGGTATGAAAAAACGCATATGAAATTTGGTAAACGGTGTCATTGTTTTTCGAAGTATTCGCCTTTAACGTCAATACACTTTTGCATACGCTCGAACCAATTTCTAGAGCACGTTTTCCACTCTAAAGATGGTACCTCAGAAACCAGCGTCCGGAATGTTTCAACTGCTGCTTCAGCCACGAAAATCGCTCAACACGCATTTTATTTTTGATATTTGGGAACAAAAAGAAATCATTAGGTGATAAATCAGGTGAATATGGTCAATGAGTCATTACTTCAACATTTTTGTTGGACAAAAATCCACTGTTTGACGGTCTGAGTGAAAGCTGGCGTTTTCATGATGGAGAATAATTCGTCGATTTCGATTGTTTCTTATTATTTAATCGATGACTTCAGGCAAACAAATTGTAGTGTACTAATCAGCATTCACGGTTTTTCGATCCTCTAAAGCCACGGTTGCTACATGTCCAGTTAAACCAAAGAAACAAGCAATCATTTGCTTCTCAGCACTGCGTGAACGGACAACTTTTGTTGGTTTTGGTTCATTTTGAAATACCCAAACGGTACTACTGTGTTTACTTTCTGGCTCGTACGAATAGATCCACCAGTAACGATGTTATAAACTAAATTTGAACGACCTCCATTTAATTTCTTGAGCATTTCTTCACACCATTTGACAGGACCCTGCTTTTGTGCTTCTGTTAAATTCATCCAACGACTGCAAAGATTTCGTACGTTCAAATGATCATTCAAAATCTGGTGTATTGCTTTCATGTCAATGCGTAAGGATGCTTGAATCTCACGGTATGTCACATCATCATCGATCTCGTTCAAGCATTTCACGCACAGCATCTACATTAGTGGCAACAACAGATGTTGATCGACGACCTTCACGAAATTCGTCACTGAGAGAGGTACGTGCACGCTGGAATTCGGCAAACCAATTGTAAACACTGCTCTTTGATGGTGCTTCATCTCCAAAAGTCAAATGAAGCCGATCGAGGCATTGTTTCGGCGTTATACCACATTTGAAATCGTAAAAAATCATGACACGAAAATTTTCAAGCGAGATTTCCATGTTTACACAAAATTACTTTTTCTCAAATGCTGTACAAACAAAACTTGTTCACTTGGATAGGAACTGTCAATTTTTCAAATATGACAGTTGATAAACGCTATAGTCGGGCCGCCGAAGAAACGGAGTGATCACGCGGTGCTCTTGTGACACCGACACGGAAAGCCGTATTTACATCAAACACCAGAAATTACCACTTACCACTATTTTATTCAAATATTAAATTAAGTCTTAAGAAAGACTGATTAATAATAACGCCAATTTGTTAAAAATAGGAAAATACAAACTATTGGAAATATGACCACGTTGTTACTCTGCAGAGTGACCGATATTGTAGGCTAGTGTAAATCTGTCGGTACTTAGCTCACAGAAACAGCAATCACGTGTATATCACGCAGTTTTATTACTCCGTTTCTTCGGCGGCCCGACTATAACAATTCTAGACCTACTAGATTCCAGAAAATTTTCCAGCAGCCCACGTAAGATAAAACTGCACCAGCGTTACTTCTGTTTCAAGATTTCTGAAAGCTTTAATGCTCAAGCCAATGCCAACTAGAATCTTACAGGCTATGGGCTAAGGAATGAAAGATGAAGGACATTCACGCAAGACTTAATAAGTCACTTTTTCGTAATTATCAGAAATTATGATTTTCCTATAATCTATGTAACAGGGGTACTACCTTTTATTAACTAAAATTTATAAATATTATATTGCCCTAGTATACCAATTCTTTAAGTCAGATTAAAAATTAGTCAAAAACTTGCCTTAAAAATTAAAATTTGTTTTGGACATATTGAGTTTTGCTTGAACACCATCAACAAGTTTTGAATGAAGAAGTGTGTAACAGTTCCAGTTCGGTTCGGTGCGGGTCAACTCGCCGGTGTCCAAGTTCAAAATACAGATGTGGTTGCGAAGTAACTTAATCTTTATTCTAACATCAACTATTTACATACATTTATACAGGTACATATACAATGCCGTAACAGTCTTGAGTTTGGTTTATATCCGGAGTCGGGAATGAAGACAAGATACTTGTCTCGGGATTGTACAAGACGCTTGCACACTGGTCGGGGGTAGACAATATACTTGTTTCGGAGTTGTGCAAGATGCTTGCACACTGGTCGGGGGTAGACAAGATACTTGTCTCGGGATTGTACAAGACGCTTGCACACTGGTCGGGGGTAGACAAGATACTTGTTTCGGAGTTGTGCAAGACGCTTCCACACTGGTCGGGGGTAGACAAGGTACTTGTCTCGGGATTGTACAAGATGCTTGGACACTGGTTGGGGGTAGACAAGATACTTGTTTCGGAGTTGTGCAAGACGCTTTCACACTGGTCGAGGGTAGACAATATACTTGTCTCGGGATTGTACAAGATTCCTTGCACAATGGTCAGAGGCTCGGAGGACGGGAATGCTTGCAAGACTCTTAGACCGTATTCAGCTGAGAGCATTCAGCTGAATGTCGGATGTGAGCTGTCTGCTCGCTTTTATATCGTTCGGTCCGTGGTGGAGGCGGCCCCACTGGACTATTGAATTTTGCTTGAAATTGACAAGAAATTTGCGTACCGTACCTACCGACACTTCAACTTCATTATTCGTCTGCATGACTACAACCCCTTGCTACTTCTAAAATAGCCGAAGTAACAAGTAAACAATAGGCGTGTTCTTTTTGCCACAAATCTCATCTCAACTCAGATAAACGTCATTTCCGTTGGCATGAATAAGTAAGTTTGAACTGTGATTTCGATCTCCCACCTTGTCACTCGTGCACTTCTATTGGTTGCCAGGTTGAAATACGCATTCAAACTTACTTGTTTGCGCGAACGGAAATGACGTTTATCTGAGCTGAAGTGAGTTTTGCGGTAAAAAGAACACACCTAATAACAGCAAAATAGAATATACTGGGTATCTCATAACCTACGGAGAAGATTAAAGTGGTAGCTAGGGGAGATCAAATTAAAGCTTTTTTCTTAATAAATTTTTGGTAAAAAATCAATAACTAAAAAGTTACAAGAGTTTAAAGTGAAATTAATTAACAAGCTGAAGTTACTCTGTGTAATAATATTTTAAGTTTTAAATTCAAATTTGAGGCATTTATGAGTTAATTAAACACTGCTTTACAATAAACAACTATTTTAAAAAATGTAGTCTCATTAAAGTTACGGTTATTTCATTTTTTCTTTTAATGCCTAAAAACGGGGTTTCATGTCTCGTTGTACACCGCCTACTAATTAAAAACAAAACTAGGAAACAGTTTAACATAGACATTTTATGAACGGCGGTTTTGATAAAGTTAGAAATTATTTAACGATAAACTTGCGTTTTGTGAAATAATTTTGATTAATTAAGAAGCTATAGGTGTAAATTAAAGAAGAAATAAAGAAAGTTAAACTGCTGTAACTTTCTTATTATTAGGTTTTGTGTTAATAATTAGGTAGCAGCAGGTCTTGCAGTAATTAGTAGAAAATCTAGTCAGAAAAGCACACGGAGAAACTGATAAACTTTTGTATTTATCGGTGAAAAGATATTACACAAAATATATGTCAACTATGTAACTAACTGCTCTTATCATAGTTAACGTGATTGCGAATTAAGAAAAACAGCTTTATTTTGATTTTCTACAGCTGCCCTTTCAATCTCTTCCGTACGTTGTGACACGCCCAGTATAACAGTTTTAATAATTTCCACGTGTGTGTTTGCGCGTTGTATTTGTGAGTTCTTCTAGAAGAAAAAAAATTGATCACAAATCTGCTTGCAGATTTCCCTTATACAGGATGTTTGGTAATTGCCTGGACAAATTAAAACTGTAGATTCGGGTTACCAAATGATATATAAAAGTCCTATACATAATGTCCGTTCTGCCCTTTTTTGAAAAATTTCAAAAAGTACCAATGGTTTGAAAAATTTCAAAAAGTACCAATGGTTTGGAACCGCTGAAGTATTTATCACACAAGCGTCCATGCCCGAACGCATGAATCAGCGCGAATCTATGCGAATACATGCAAGCCCATCGCTTTTAATAGCTCGGAAAAATTTAGCGCAGAAATAGAACTCCAGTTAAGGTGTACTTAGAGCAAGTAAGGACAATGATTTCTTCATTTTTTGTGAACTCGTAATGTGTCTGTAAATAAAATAACTTGTAAATATTTATTTCAACGTCCTTTGATGTTTCATCATTTAATAAAATAATAAGACTTTATTAGACACAAGTGCGTGTGAGAAAAATGTAACAATTTCATTCTTTGTGCGTACATTTATTCTGACCTGCACACTTTAAAATCATTTGCTTTGAAAGAAGCAAAAAAAAAAAAAAACTGTCAGCAGAATTTATGGTTTCTGCCCGGGCGGACGATGCTGGCAGCATTGGAGACGTTAATCAGCGGTTCCCAAACAATTTCTTTCGATTTTTTTTCAATTTTTTTCTCGACAACGAAAGCTGTAGCACCCCGGATTATCAAGCCTCTTTTACTCTATACTGGGTGTCACAGAAATAAGTACATTAATTTTAACCAGTAACAGAACTCGTCAAATTAAACAATTTTTCTCTATATTATTTTTTCCAAATCGCAAATTTACCAGGCAACAGTCAGAGCACAGTAATATTATGTACTCTCCAGTGGCGGACAGTAATATTTGTAGCAAATTTTTAAATAAATTTGACTCGATAACTAGAACGTTGTTACTCTTGACGAGTTTTATTGTCAGTTAAAATTAATGTACTTATTTTTGTGACACGTTGTGTAATCTAATGTATTACTACTAATTACACATTTACTAACTATTGCAATGAAACTTGCCTTAGGTGATCGAAATACAAATACTGCGCGTGCGTGTAATACGAATCGCTGCAATTATTTATTGCCCGCAATGAAAATTGCGAACTGCAAATCGGCTTTTAAATAGCAACTCAAAAGGGAAATTCGTACACTTTTAATTAAAGTCCCAATTCAATTTATCTCAACATCTCAATTCAATTATTTCAAAAAGATATAAAAATTGGTGTTTTGAATGTACATAGGTACCTTAATACGGCGAATGGTTTTGTTGCTGTTGTTTCGAATGCTGACAGTCACTTGTACTTCTTCTCCGTGGTAGAAGATGGCTTTGTTGAGGAAGGCCTCCAACTCTATGCGTCCGTCGCTCAGGAGGAAGGGTTTTTCCACCATTGCGTGCGGGGCAGGCACTTCAGCGAGGAAAGCTGCTAAACTGGGTCTTTTGCCTCCGCAAGATGGCCGTATGCTTTCCAGTTGAGTCGAAGTTAGTTGAGCACTCTGAAAGCAATTATCAAAACTCTTTCAAGAGAAAGAAATAATGAAAGGGAATATGTATGTGGTTTACGCAAGGATTCAGTTGCATCTCATTTTGTTGTACGAGCCATTAAATTTGATATCTATTTTGTTGCAAACCAAAAGATACAGGTTACCGTAGGGAATGTTCTTTGGCTGATTCAATATTTTTCGGTCAGTTTTTCACAATTTTATATAAAAATTAATTTTCGTTTTCTTTTCATATCTGTTCTAAATTTCAGATTCTGAATTTGAAATTTTAGTAGTAGTAAGTAAGAAGTAAGAAAAATATTTGATACAAAAGTTCTTTGATGTATTCTTACGCATGCATTGACGTAGATAATTTCTCCTGTTCTCTTTTGTTTGTTGCTATGGTAACCAACATTGTTTTTTTTTTTAAATGGTACGTATAATAATTTTTACTGATTTTCAAATGAGCGAATTTTCCTTATTTCAGTAATAAAATTATGTTGAAGAAAACTTAATTTAAAAAAAAATAAATGCGAGAAGAAATATTTAGTACGACTCAATCGGCAACTTTAACCAATAGTACTATGGAAATATCAGAATGAAAAAATTATACCTAGATCTTGTTTGTCATGTATAACTTCAATTGTCAAAATTCCATAACATGCTTAACCAAAAATTGTGTTTTATTATTGAATAAATTTCTTCTCTTTTATTTTAATTTTTTAACTGAAATAACAAAATTGCATTACTAAATAAAGAAAAATATGCTTGTTTCAATATCTCTAAAAATAATTATAGGTATCATTTAAAAAAACAAAGTTAGTTGCCATGGCAGTAGAACAAAAGAAGATAAAAACAAACTGAAAAGGTAGCGACATGCGTGGCAATAAACCAAACAACCTTTATATATTAAACACTCATAATTTTTCAAACAAAAAAGTTACAGCCATTATTTGATACTTTTGTTCCACGCTGTATATTAGAATTATTAGCAAATTAAATTGAAACAGTATTTTAGTAAAATTGTTAATAGTATTTTAATTTACGGTTTTACTGTTTGTCTCAAAAAAAACACCATCTGTTGAATTATGTTGTCAAAAATTAAATTTCCCTAAATATATTTTGGTTGACATTGGTTTGTAATTTATGTTGTCATTTTAATTTATTTGTCAGTAATCGGGGTCAAAATTTAAATTGCCATATTTTCAATTTGCAATTTGCATCAAATTTTAATGATGCCGCGAAAATGCAGAAAGCTTTTAAGTATGCAGTTAAAACAGATTCTTATCAAAGTTTATAGCGAAGTGAAAAATTTGGCGCCAACATTGACGGAGCAGCAATTATAAAAAAGCAGATCTTTTTTCGGTAACATTTGCTTTAACAATTTACCTCCTTTTCTGTTTTCGTATTAATTTTGAAAGTTTGCATCATTATGTAATTGTTGCTGATAATAACTTTGATATTATCCAACGTTAAGCCCCGAATTTGGTATTTTTTTCGTTAATTATCTTTCTGACAATTTATAATTACAATTGCCAACTTGACACATGTTCAACTCATAACCTAACATTTCTTTTCCTTAAATTTTGTAACTACCGGGTATTTGGAGCAGTGTTTGTTGGTTTTTTGATTTCGAGATAGATATTATGTATTGTTATAAAAAGTGAGCAAATAAAAATTAGATTAGAGTAGGCGGTGCAAGAGAAATGTATGTTCGTGACATATTATCTGTTCACAAATTAAAAGACAGTTGTCAGTGTGGCCTTGTGAAATGTACAATCGGCAACAGTGGCCTAGTTAAAAATTTGGTATCAAAATTGATAAGGTGACTAATTTGTCTCTGAAAACAGGTTTCCCTAGCTTGGAATGTAAAATACACATTTACAGGTGTGGAAATGAACGAGAACATAAGTTAAAATGTCCTCCATAATATGAGCAATCTCTAGAACCAGGAAAAAGTATTTATGAAGTATTAAACTCTTCACACTACTTGAATCGGAAGATAAACATTTGACGAGTATTTTTTTCATTTTGATTTAAAATATTGATCTGCTTTCGGGGCATTGAAATGGCTTGTTATAATTAATATAAATGTAAATAATCTAGCAGAGAGTAAAATGATTTGGCAAATTACTTTGACAAAATATAGAAGAAAACGTTTCATGTGATTTTAGTGCATTTTTCCCTCTTTTGTAGAACTTTCTTTCAACAAAGTACTAAGATATTCTGATCATGCTTATAAGAATTTATTGTAGTAAAAGTTAAAATCAGTGTTTACCCCAACATTGAGTAATAATTTTACCACAAATATACAGATTGTTTGAAAATTGCTGGTACAAAGAAAAAACTGTGGCATCTGGAAGTTCTAAGAAATCCAAAACCCCATTTAAAAAAAAAACTATTATTTTTATTTTTTTCCATAAAATAACATCATTTTCGTCAACTCATCGTTTGTGTAAGCGGCATTAATTTCGTTAATAACAATAGGCCGAGTTGTGACAGTTGTTACAGCTTGTTACCTTAACTCAGTGGCGCAACAACAATTTTGGCCAAATTTTTAGTAATTTTTATCTCGAAAACTAAAGAACTTCTATTAGATTTTTTTTGCCGATGACTTCAACTCACCATCATCATCACCCATTTTTTTTGTTGCAGCAATTTTCACACACTCGGTATAAACACTTTTCAGTTCGAGGTGGATATAAATCTAAATTTTTTGAGACAAGTTCAACAATTGTGCTAAAAATATCTACAACTCTTTTCTACACATAATTGTAGAGAATTTCTCTTTGTCATTTTTCTATTTCTTTCTTTGTAGACACATACGCTACGTCGAATGTTCACCGTAACTGGTCCGGAAGGTCAAATAACTCCTAAGGTTTTCGTTTTTTTGTATAATTTGACTATTCAATACTATATCTAAATATTTAAATTATGAATATTAAAATTGGAGGTATGATTTGCCGATCATTGCAGTTTAGATTAAAAGAATTTTTGGACACGTGTTATATTGCAAATGTAACTCGGATGAAATCTGAATATCCCTCGTAATTTTTCTGTTGGATCTGATTACAAAGGACGTTTGGAAGTAATTCGACTATATTGCTGCGTGTGTTGTGGCAAACCTGATACACAGCAGGAATGAAATTTGTGTACTGATTTTGTCAGTTCTATTTTGTTACAAATTTGCCCGGAACAAAACGCTTACGTTTAACTTTGTTTTGCATCTAAATAAAACACTTTTGTAAAATACGTATGTATATATGATTCCTGGAACTCTTTCCATTGCTCTTTCATAAAAAAGAAATTAATTCAATTTTCAGTGCTTTGGTGTTCTAAGCTTTAGCCCCGTATGACAATGATATTTCCTGTATAAAATTTGTGAAAAACTGACAGAGTAGTGACCAATTAACCAATAAACATTCACTAAGATAACTTATCTTTGTCATTTTGCAATAAATTTTTGCAAATTTTACACAAAAAATAACATCGTGTCATTCAGCTCTTAAAGTAATTTCCGTTTTTAACATTAGCAATGTTGCATATTTACAAAAACGTTTTATTCATTTTATTTAAACTCGTGCGTCTGATGCTACTACTTAAGAAAGTTACTATCGTTCAGTATAAAACTGATCATTATTAAGTAGTCTAGCCACTCTTTGTAATAATTTTCATTACTGTCTGATTTTTTAAATGTTTTTAAATGTTATTACTAATGACATCAGGCGTTAGATAATAGATCAGTGTTTTTAAGATGTCAAAGAAACTTCACGCAAAAGGCAACACCTTGTTAGATTCATGCTAAAGTATGGTTACACCACAATGTAAAACTTAGCGCCTTAATATTTGCAGGCTTTAATTGATGTGTTCTTATCGTTTAGCTTTAGACGTTAATATAAGAGATAGTGATTATCGGTTCCTTACCTCAATATCACTGTACATTAAATCACTGTGTTCAGTTACTTGTTTCGCAGGCGATTCATTATTTTCCTCTTCATCCTTGCTCTGTTCGGCTTCTTTTATACTATCCGAATGCTCCTGATCTTCGTTCCCGTTCGTTAAGTGGTCCTTGAAAGTGACGTGCGTTGGTGTCCTATCATTGATGTTTTCATCAATGTATCTGTCCACTCGGTCAGATAATTCGCGAAACCCATTCCCTTCGGTTTTCCTTAATATGGACGGACTGTTGGTAATAATTTCCGGGAGCATCTTGCTTCGTTCGTTCACCCTGTTCATTTCCTCCTGAACTTCCGCCGTCTTGGTCCTTTGTGCTGGCGAATGCAACGGTGAACTTTTGGGGCCGAACACGGTGATTTTATGTTTGCGGTCTTTGGGAGACGGGGAAGGTCCTCCCGGACTGTACAGGTAAGGAGATGGAGGAGCGAACGCCCTCTGTACCACGCGGATCCCCATCCTCACCGTCGTTCGCCGGTGCAATTTTTCATCCGCTCTATCCGCTAAACAAAAACGAGAGATTAGTTTTCGGTCGTAAATTTTAATTCGCTCGTAATTTGTTGGTTTAAATTTTAATCAGGTTTTAATGAAATCTACCTGCGATCTTTAGAGTTGCAAATTTGTTCGTTAACGATGATTAATTTGGCCTCCCGTTTTCATTTCGGTATAAGCTGTAAGCGGGGCTCTATGATGATATTGCTTTAATTTTATTTAAAGAGTACAATTAATAACAGGGCTACATTTTTTAAAACGTTGTTAAGTTAACGTAAGGGTTAAATTTACATACACACAGGCATGCTCGTGGACGTGTTTGAAAATCACTAAGCATGTACAGTCGCGATCATTCTAATCGAGACCGCTCCAATCTAACCGCGTCCTAGCAGTAAGGGTCACGAAATTGCCAATCGTCGTGGATTTACTTGATCGCAACTATACATATACTATCTGTTTGCTTGTTTCTCATAACCAAAGTGTGGACGAAAATTTACCTTGGTTTATCGCTCACGTAAAATATGCCATAATGCAATATCTCAAGACCCGTAAAACAAATGACTAAAATTACATATCATTATCATTTAATTAAAACGCTACAAACATCTAACCATCCGCCACACTATAATCTCGGGATTTATCGTTGTCAGGAGCTCGTCAAGTCGACCGCTTCAATAGTCAACGGCTTGCAGCGTGAACGACGCGACGCTACACGTGACCGATAACTCAAGGTAAATTTTCGTCCGCGCATTGCTCATAACGTACGGAGGAGGTGGAAAGGGCAGCTGTAGGAGATCAAAATAAATTTTTTTCTTAATTTGTTTTTGACCAAAACCCAATAATAAGAAAGTTACAGCAGTTTAACTTTCTTAATTTCTTCTTTAATTTACACCTATAGCTTCTTAATTAATAAGAATTACTTCACAATCTGCAACTTTCTGCAGTGTTCAGTTAATTCTTAAATGTTCCAAATTTGAATTTAAAACGTAATGTAATGTAATCAAATAAGTTTCACATATGAAAACTGTAAATTCTTCATCACTTATGAAATTGATTACTGTAAATATGAATTTTATTGGAGAAAAATGAAAGAAATTAAAACCCCCTAAGGGCTCGGAGACTTTTTGTTTGAAAACCTCTGACCAGTCGTGTATCAGTTTTTACAAGCGCATTATAAAACACTGTAAAACAATAAAGCGTCAACGAATTAAAGGACAGTGTGTTAAAATCTTCGCTTTTGCGATTCCATAACCGAAAAGAATTATAAATATCCGTCGGTTGTTTATTGAATTAACCAATTTTTCTCAATATTCGCGTAATTATTAATCTTCTGCTCACAAAACTGCAACAATAAATAAAAAGTAGAAATTCCGTTTTTTAAAATTATTTTACTAATTCATAAGTATTCATCCTGTACTTTATTTTCTGGTCGTCAATAGAACTGCTTTGTTATTTCTTTATTGCGCAAAATGTTTAAGAATGTCTTTTCTTTCTGCATTTCGGAAAACATCGTTATTGAATGCAGTCATCGCTTTTATTATTTTCTGGAACCAAAATTATATTTGCGTCCAGAAACTCTTAAATGAAGAACGAATAAACGTATTCGTTGTGGAAATAATTAACAAAGCGACAATCAATCAAAGCTACTAATATTTTCTTTTCAATCATTTTAGTAGGCGAAATTAGCACAGTAAGTCATGTGTATTATTGGTTTACAAAGACTAGGATGTCAAGATGATTATCGATGCTGTGAATTTGAACAGTCTTCTTTAATCGGTCGGCGATTCTGTTTTGTGTTCATATAAAGCTTTTAAAATGCGATCAAGCAATTGACTTTCAATTTTGCTGGAATTTTGTTATATGACGTTACATTTTGGCACGGCTAAGCAGAAGTTCCCAAACAAAAGAATCAACGCTCCTGCAGTAGGCCATTTTTTTATTTTTTAACTAGACCTTTGATAGTTGCAGCATTAATTACATGATGAGGAACTTGCGGTATTAATATGTGAAATTAATTTGATTACCCTCTGTATAGGAGTGATGACGTAATCGACATTTTTTTAAATAGCACAATAATATTTCTTTTTGTGCGATATGATTTTTTTGAACCACAGAAAATTTTTATATCCTTACGTATGAAAATTTTCGAGAAAACTCAAAAAAAAACTGCCTACATAACTTACTGTTTAACATTTAAAGCATGCTAATATTTCTAGCACGTTGCATATAATTATTTACCAAATTAAACAAAATATATAAAGTAAATTTAAAGCAAAATTACTCATAGTGTGATAGAAATATTAGTATGCTTTAAATGTTAAATGGATATAAAAATTTTATGAGGTTGAAAAAAGACACCATCATAACTCATAAAAAAATTATTATCGTATTATTTTAAAAATATGTCAAGAGATTGTTCAAGAGAACAAGAATATAGTTTAATATGTGTTTGAACAAAAATAGATGAATAAATTAAGTAAAACACTATTTTAGTATATATCACTATATTTAACACAAGAATTGTGACTGCAGTTTCGACATACAATGCCATTATCAAACTTAAATATTTTTTACTAAACTTCAACTTAAAAGTAGCGCTAAAACGGTAGAGGTGCAGTACTGAGAATTCTAATTTAATTTAAATTTAAATCAATTTAATTTAAAATTTTAAATTTAATTCTAATTTAATTTAAAATTTTAAATTTAATTCTAATTTAATTTAAATTTAAATTAAATTAAATTGGAATTCTCAGTCCTGCACCTCTACCGTTTTAGCGCTACTTTTAAGTTGAAGTTTTGTAAAAATAGTTTAGTTTGATAATGCTATTGTATGCCGAAACTGTCACAATTATTGTGTTAAATATAGTGATATATACTAAAATAGTGTTTTATTTAATTTATTCGTGTAAAATGGAATATCACAAAATAACAGCTAACAGTATCAATTATATTAAAAATAAATGAGTTATACCTGGGGCCTTTATAATCGAACAGACGTTATACCTGTAATAGTTTATGAAATTCATACATGCGTGGTACAACAGAAAAAGAACTTTTAGCTTTTACTTTTTTTTTACTTCATATTCATTTTTTATTTTAAAACGTAAAATATGGAAGTCTCCTTTACTATTAATGAACTCTTTTATAAACTGAATCAATTATTCTATTTGTCTTTTTCACAAGGAAATCTTATAAATTTGATAAAATAAAAAAGCATGAGTTAAGTTCTTATTCAATTATTTATTCCTTGTTATAAAACTGATCCTTTTAGTTGTATACGGTATTAAGCTTGTTTTTCTTCTTAAGACGTCGTTAGCAAGATAACAAAATGCATTTATTCGCTGAAAGCTTGAACTAAATTGACGTGTATTAAATTCGCCAAATTCGCAACTGCTAAGGAGCTTACAGATCAGGAACGAAAGGAACGCTCGGATGAAAAATGCGTTTATTTCGTTGTCCTCGGGGCACGGCTTGAATACGAAAAATTGTGCCTGCTTTTAGTTTGTGACGTAAAATATAATGCATCCATCGAATGAGATCTGCTTGCATAATTCATTTGGAAGGGATCATACCTTTTTCTTTTCTTTTTCAAAATTCAGTGAATGAATACGAAAATAACCAGTAAAAGATATAACCCCCAATAAAGTTGAAATAGGAATACCAAGTTGTGTAAATCAGTAAACATTGAAACAATTATCTACGATAATTATAATTTTAAATAAAATAATTTTCATTATGGTTATAACATATAATTCATTAAATTTCAGGTTTCAGGTGGTTGTGGAAAAAAAATCATGTTTTAACTTAACCAGACGCATTAGTGCATCGAAATTCCATGGACTTTTTAAGCAGTACTAATAGGAGTAAGAAAGTAAGACTTCACGCTGTGAGCTCTTTGTTTAGTTGTAAACAATTTGGTAAAAGTATAAAATAAAAATTTGGTTAATTAAACTAAAATCCTGTTCAAAATTAACACACCACTACAAAAATCGTCGATAGGTTTGTAATTTTGCAAGCATTATTCAATAACAGTTTATGTTAATATAAAAGTTGACAATTAGCTAACATTACAGCAGTACTACGATTCATGTACACAAGTAAATCTTTAATCAAAAATAAAAATTAAAACAAGAAACAAATTTGTTGAACACCTTAAACCACGAAAAACTGAATAGCATAAAAAAATTAATAACGTGTGCTCTAGCTCTGAATGCTCTGATGACTGGCTGAATTCATCTTGCTAAGTTGCTAATTCTAGTTAGTTTCTTGTGAAATGTTATACCAATTTGCAAGACAGAGATGTTTATGTAGACTTCAGGGAGCGGGGTTATGACACTTCACTATTTTTTAAAGAACATCCCATAAGTGTTCGATGAGGTTCAAGTCTAGACGCGAATAATCTTTAATATTCATGAACTAAACTATCAGAGATAAAAATTAAAAAAAATAAACAAATTTGTTGAACACCATAAACAAAGAAAAATGGAATACCGTAAAAAAATAATAACGTGTAGTACCACCCATAGATCTAATGTTTGCCTAAATTCGTCTTGGTAAGCTGCTTATCAAATTCCAGATAGTTTCTTGTGAAATGTTATCTCATTCAATTTTCAAAGGCGAGATGTTCATCCCATAAGTGTTCGATGAGGTTCAAGTCTGTACTGCGAAGATGGATAGTTCATTACTTGAATATTGATCTCATTAAAGTATCTCAATACTTCTCTTGCAACATGCGGTCAAGTATTATCTCGCATGAAAGTGAAGTTATTGCCTATAAATGGCACAAAAGGCATGACATTCCAGAATAATCTTCTCCAGGTAAAACTGAGCATTCATTGACCTTTGTTGAATGGGAACTAAGTCCGTAGGGACATCGAAACAGATTCATCACTAGAACATTCTTTACCCTTCACGTATCCTTCCCTTACAGAGATATTCCAATCAGTAAATCTTTCTCCACCTTTGTGCCATACTTGTTCCCGACCATGACCAACGGCAAGAGAAATCAAACTTGTTTAATAGTGCTTTCAATTGGAGCACACTATGTGCATGTAGTCTTCGTCTCGTTTTATTACCTGAAGTTAGAACGAAATGAAGATACTCTGAGTGCACCCAGTACACCCCAATTAATCTGTCATAGTTATCTTGTTAGTAAGTTAAGCGCATTTTTCAGAAAATTTTTTTCAATTTGCGATATATCAAGTTTGCTGTGATTATGCAGACGCGCATTTCTAGTTTTTCATTTGTAATCTTTCAAAGTAACTTTAGAGTGTATTTTGTGACTGGTTTCCTCTTAAGATTCCTGTTATGAAAATATTAAATGAAAACAAACGCCGATCCTTGATTGTCGAATTTTATAAGAAACACGGCCACTTGAGAAAATCTTACACTGTGACTATTTTTTCGCAATGGGTATCTCTAAAAGAACGACGTATGATATTTGCCGATAGATTGACTCAGGAATGACGGCTACAAGAAGACCTGGAAGACCAGCGAAGAAGATACCCAAGAAGAAAAGAGAAGCTTTAATTAGTGCAGTGCATGGTAAGCTTGGCGTTACCTTCAGGAAATTGGGTCGTAAATTCAAAATTGATAAGAAATATGTCAGCTTTATTCTTAAAAAAAAAACAATGCACGTCGTAAATCCAGAAAAACTGCTCCAAAATATGCAGAGAAACAAATAAACAAACAAAAAACTAAACTCCGACAACTTACAGAGCTTTCGATTGGGATGCACTGTCTGCACTGAGTGTATCTTCATCTCGTTTTATTCCATGAGGTTAAAACGAGATGAAAATAGACTCAGCGCACATAGTGCACCCCAACCGAAAGCGAAAACGAATTTTCGCCTTCTAATGATCTGCAGGTTATCATGGACGATGAATCTTTTTTTACCACGGATGGAGGCGATACTGCAAATAACCGTTACTATTATTGCAAGGAGAGCACAGATATAGAAAAAGAATTATACTTCAAGAGGAACAAAAAAATTGTTTCAAAGTTGTTGGTTTGGGTTGCCATTTCGGGTAGAGGACATTCATCTACTTATATTTGTCCTTTCGGAAATTTCGTTAATGCTGAGGTCTACGAAAAAGAATACGTTATAGCGATTTATGATGAACTTATTAACTACGTTACAAAATCAAGAAATGTTCCGAATGTTCCTCAACTTAGATCTATTGAAAGATTCTGGAGACGTTTGAAATGAGAAGTTCAATCTGGTGCCTGGAAAGCTTCCACAGTGTAAGAGTTAAATGTCCGAATAAAGAGAAGAGAAGTTGCAGCAGATACAAATAACGGTGTACTCCAATATGTGAAGCGTGTGAAGACAAAAATTTGCCAAGCCTGCAGATGTGGTGGAGACTCTGTTGTCTAATATCTAATAAATTAATCCTAGGTAGTTACGTTGTTAAATGTTTTGTAAGTTCGTTAAATTTATTTAAACAAAATGTGCGGATTTTTTGTCCCCAAACCCTTAAAACATTAAGTGCATTTTACAGTTCTGAACAATATTTTCCTTTGCCCTTTCGGTCTAAAATTTAAGAGAGAGCCAATAATTACATATATTTAGTTTTACTTGCTGTTTTGCAACGTCTGAAAAACGAATCAACACGGTGTATAGTCAAAAAAAATAAAGCTTAATATTTTTTTTTGTAATTTCTATTGAATATTTAAGTAATTTTCTTTTTTCCAAGTTGTACTAATTTACCCTAAGCGAGTATCTACAGATTCATGTTCGAATTATTCTCTCCATAAACAAACGCAGGTATTTCATTAGCTAAAAGCAAGTTGCATTATTCCCCGAAGCTCTTTTCAGATGTTCAGATGTAATAATAAATCGCGAAGAGCAGGGGATAAAATGTTTAGTACAGAAAATTCATCGGGTAACTTGGGAACATCCCTTGCATTTATTTCAGATCCGCGTTTGCATTCACCAGATCTTTTCAGGCTTCGTGCCGAGCAAGGTATGAAAGCGTGACATTAGATTTATTTATCGCAGCCATTATGTTGATGCAAAGTGGGTCGCATAATCGTCGCTGTGAGCTATTCATAGCTTCGGCGCGAACGAAATGCCCAAATACAATGAAATTTGCTTCTGTCATCATTAATATTGGCAAAGGGACCTGTTGTTTTGCGGAGATTTCTCCATTAAAAAAACGCGTGCTTCCGAATCGCATCATTTTTTACCTGATTCGGACAGTGCAACCAACGGGTGATTGATGCCCGTTGGTTCAATTCTCCGAAAAGAAGAGATAATTTGTTACCGTATCTTGAATTTCAGCGTGATTTCGATGCGCTTTGATTTGATTATTGATTTGATATTACATGATACAGAGACATCTCGTTATGTTTCTTTAATTTAGTCTCTAACGATCTTATTTTATGTTTTTATTATTTTTTGTTATTCATTTTTTCCCCTTCAATTTGGCATCTTTAATCGTTCTGCCTCGTAGTTTTCGTCAGTATTTTTTAAAATCCTATATGTCATTTTTAATATTCTTTACGTATCATGTTTTAGGTAAGTCTTGGAAATGCTCTCATATCACAACGCAATCAATCATCTGATTCTTTAGATTTTCTATATTATTAGTACTGAGGTTAAGGCTCAATTCTCACACGGCAGCGCGTCGCGTCGCGTCATTTAGCTGCCTCGAGAAGTTGTCATGGTTTTAAATGAAGCAATTCTCACTCGACAGCATTTTATGTCAAAAAATTACATGTAAAAGCATAGGAACCAAAATGACGCGACGCACTGCCGTGTGAGAATTGAGCCTAATCCAAAGTAAGGGTTATTTACATGCGCATTGGATTCATAGAATGGAGTTAAGATCACTGGTTATGTGGTTGTATTGTTATGGTCAGTGTGAATCCGATACATAATCCGACACATAAGTACTCTATCTCTCACATAGAACTTATAATGCATCGGGATGGATTCGAATTCACGCCTGATAGTTGTCTGACCAAGCTCTAGACGCGTTACCTCTGCGCTCAAGCAACTCCGATGTCCAACTATTGACTTTAATATTATTATAAAGGGTTTTCCAATAGGGTCGGGTCGATGTTGAAATAGAATAAAACAAGCTGTGTGTGAGAAATTAACGAAATACTTTTTTTATTTGAAAGGCCCATATGTGCCATTATGAACGGAAGATGATATCGTTCAAATGTCCGCCGCGGCTTCGCAGGGTGGCACGGATCCGTGAGACCCAATTTTCAATGACTCTGGCGCATAGATCCCGCTGAATTTGAGCAATGGCCTGAGTTATGTTGAGTTTGAGGGCATCGGTCGATTGCGGGCTATTGGCGTAGACCTGCGACTTCAGAAAACCCCACAAGAAAAAGTCTAGTGGGGTCAAATCGCACGATCTTGGTGGCCAATTCACGTCACCTCCGCGAGAAATAACCATACCCTCAAATCGTTCATGCAAAATGTCCATCGTGGCGCTCGCTGTGTGGCACGTAGCGCCATCCTGCTGGAACCACATGTCGTCCACGTCCATATCGTTCAATTCGGGCCAAAAGAAATCGGTTATCATCGATCTGTAGCGCTCGCCGTTGACAGTAATGGCCTCACCAACGTCGTTTTCAAAGAAGTACGGACCAATGACACCGCCGGCCCAAAATCCGCACCAAACGGTAACCTTTTGTGGATGCATTGCCACCTGCTGAACCTCGTGTGGGTTGGTGTCGTCCCATATACGGCAATTTTGCTTATTAACATAGCCGTTCATCCAAAAGTGCGCCTCGTCGCTAAAGATAATTTTCTGGCCAAAACTGGGGTCCTCTTCCAAACGCTCCGAAGCCCATTCAGCGAACAAACGGCGTTGTGTATGGTCATTGACTTTGAGCTCCTGGGTCAGTTGGATCTTGTACGGGTGCAGGCCCAAGTCCCGACGCAGAATTCTCCAAGCTGAAGTCTGCGAAAGGCCAAGTTCTTGTGCACGGCGAGGAATTGACTGCCTCGGGTTCTCCTGCACACTTTCACGGACAGCGGCGATATTCTCGGCCGATCTGGCGTTCTTTTGACGTACGGGTGTTCGCTGATTATTTACCGAGCCGGTCTTCTCGAATTTGGCCACCAAGCGTTGGAGGGTCGACTTTGAAGGGCCACCCCGTCTGCCGTAAAATGGGCGCAACGCGCGCAACGTTTGCGCAAACGAACACTCGTTTTGATAATAAAGTTTTATCATTTGGACGTGTTGCTCAGTCGTGTAACTTGCCATGGTGATTTGGCATCAGTGACAGAATAATAAACAACAGATTTGACAGACGTCGCTAAAACAACATTGCCGCCGCAGCCTGCCAAGATCGACCCGGCCTTATTGGAAAACCCTTTATTTAGATTGTATTCTAAACAAAGCGAAACAAATATTGATATCACGTTTCTTTTGTCAGTTTTTGTTTAGATTCCAACTACTGGCAACATTTTAATATTGAAATCATAGATTCGGGAGGTTTGGTAGAGAGACAACTTAGATATAATTTTTGTTCTTAAACAACTAGCGCCATTGCGACCTGACTCAAAAGTAATCGACGGAGCGGGTAATTTGATTTAATATTGAAATTCAGAACCAATGCACACTTTGTTCTATTTTAGTACAGCTGCAGCATAAGATATCCGTTTGTTATATCGACATCATTGACTATCACTTACCAAACAGAGACTTAAGCTTTCCGTACTAGAAGAATATTTTACAACAAAATGTGAACTATTAACTACTATTAGTTTTGTATTATTGACACTAGCCTGCGAAAAAATATATTTTTTTTGCGGATGAGATAAGACTATGTGCTCTTCAAAGATTTCAACATTATAAAAAAGAATCTGTGATTAGTTTTTTTTTCTATCACGTCAGGATTCCAGAAAAAAAAATAATCTTTTTAGAGAGTTTTTGTTTACATTTTGTACGGTACTTGTACACTTTATTATCAGACATATAAAAAAATGTTAATTGTAAAAGTTTTAGAGATTTACCTGAAGCGCCAGAATTTACTAAAAAGAAAAACAATTGACGATTGGAAATGAGAATCAATTTTGTTATTCTAATTGAAGTCGATTTTTATCCAATTTTAAAACTGTCCAGTTAAAGTTTTAAAAACTATTTTCTTTGATATTTTAGATTAAAAATTCAGTAAATTTTCTCGAATTAACAAAAGTTCCTCTTTTTACTTCCAAAAATATATACAGTCGCACCTCTTTAACTCGAACCTCCACATATCGACGTTTTCTGTAAGTCGAAATTTAGTGATGGTCCTTGCACATCATATGTAACTGCTATCTATTTCTTTAACTTGAAATCTGTATAACTCGTAATTTTCCGGTCCATTGAAATTTCAGTTACGGAGGTTCGATTGTAGTTTGTCTTTCAAAAGCCCTGTAGAGTGAAGGTCGGCTGTAGTGAATCCGTCTGTAGAAGACTCTCGGTTATAACCCTACTAAATACATACTTCGTTTTTATTTACCGGTTATAAGGAACTTTGGACATAGTAAACCTATTTTGGTGTCTTTTTGGGTTCAATCACAAATGTGGCGAAACTGAATCATTTAGACAACGTCTTTTAGTAGCATTTACCTTATCATTAATTTTTCTCAATATTTGCTTAAACAAACTACAAACTACAAACTAATATTTTGTATAGCATGAAACGTATAAATACTTAAGCACAAATCTGTCAATAATAACAAGTGGAAATATGCAAACAAGTGAGTAACAGTTGGCTTATCGAAAATTATTGTTGAAAAACCTACTTTGAAATATTGTTATTTAAAAAAAAAGTGGTGCGTGATGAAAAAATTATTATATTTTTCTCGAACTCAGGAATATTAAATTTAGTACATACACCTAGTTTTATGTCATCCGCAAAACCTTCGCAGGCTAGTGTTATTGATAAATTTTGTCAAACATTCACCTGAGATAGTTGATAGTTTGACAATTTTTCATTACAAAAAAATTAATTTAATATTAAGACCTCTGTATCTTTTAGCACAATATTGATGCTTTCAGGACAAAACGACGTAATCACTACTGATTGCTGAGAAATTAAAAGATACTTTTCCACACATTTTTTGATGAAATTAGATATTACTGAGAACCCAATAATATGTAAGACATATTGTAAGATTAGCTCTCTAAATATCTTTTTACTATTCTAATAGGCTCTAAACAAGAAGTATGACCAAATAATGGCCATAGGAGCCATTTAAAGCTAAAAAGAATAAAAGAAAACTGATCGTTCAAACAAAAAAAGTAAACTAACTATTATTATTTACTATTTAATTAGCACTTAAATCATAAAATCTTTATCATTTAACAGTAAATTTTCAGTTTGAAAGAAAATGCCTCTTACGTCGGTTTGTCTTGAACACAACTATATGCATTTACTTCGGTCTGGATAAGATACTGTAAAACCTAGCAAGCAATACTTCATCATTGTCAACTTACTTAATTTAATAATAAATTAATCGACAAATTATAAATAATTTGCGTATTAAATCGCCGATGTCAGAAATAAATAATTTCAAATAAATTTTGAAGGCTAGCAACGTGATTTTAAGTTCTCGCAAAGTCGGTGGCGACCTGACTCAGAACTAATTGCCACAGCTAACTGCATTTAAAAAATTCGTAGCATTAAGGCTGACGAGCACTTATCTTACTCGGCCGGCAGCACACCCGTCCACGCCGCCTGTCAAAAATTAGAAGTGACGCGCACTTATTCTACCCGGTCGGCAACGAATCGGTCCACGCCGGCCGGCATTTTATTATTTACCTATTTTATTTGCCTTCCGGATCGTCATCTACATCAAATTACAAATTTCTATACACTTGAGCAACGAATGTTGAATTCTCTTGTATTCTTTCAAATTTAAACAAATATCGATGCTCTTTTAAATCCTAATATTATGATTATGTGTAGAGAAAGAACAATAGCTGAGAAGTAATGATAATGATCTCGCCAGTCGGCTAAAATATTCTAGTCGAATTATTTCCGTACGGGCCAAAATTAGAAGAAACGCGCATTATTCGGATCGTCACCTACACCAAATGACAAAATTCTATGCGCTTGAGCAATGAATATTGGTATTCTTTCAAATTTAAACACATATGGATGCTCATTTAGACCCTAAAATTGTGATTGTGGCGCTATTATATGAAGAGGAAGAGGAAAAGCTAAAAAATAATGATAGGAAGCGTAATACAGTCTCGGCAGTCGGCTAAAATATTGTAGTCGAATTATTCCGTACGGGCCGATTCCGTGCGGAGTGATGCGATTTCGATTAGTGTGCGTTGTTACATATAAAAACAGGTAAATAATAAAATGTCGGCCGGCGTGGACCGGCGCGCTGCCGGCCGGGTAGGATAAGTGCGCGTCGGCCTTTAAGTGCGCATGGTATGATTGAAATAATGATTTTATTTTTGTTACCTTCAAGTCTATTAAGATACTCATTTTACTTATTCCTTTTACACTAAATTCAAATTAGAATGTCTAAAGAAGATGAAGAGCTCATAAATTTTTATTAAAAACGGCTTCATCTCGCTAACAAAGTGTAATTAGGTCAACTTTACACCCTTTTCCTTCGTGATAAGTTTACAGGGGTGGAAAACAAGAAAAACTTTAAATGACGTACTTTCACTTGTAAATACATAAAAATTCAATCAAGGGTTAGCCGACATCGCGGAAATTAGGGTTCCATCCGCGGAAATTGCATTTTCACTAAAATATGCCACATTTTAAATATTTAAGTTTAACGTTTCGGCATCTTTTCTGAACTAATGCAAAGTTACTTGCTTCCTTAGGCTCTGCCCGCATGAATTATTCAAGATGTCGGGATTATTCCGTGCCTATAGAGAGATACCGGTTCGATATTTACTTGGATGCATGGTTGCAAGAATCCGTTGCGATAAAGACAACGTTAGATTTGGAACTTGAATTCTGTTACGATGATACTTATACTCGTATGAATGTAGCAGTATAACAAAATTGTCAAATTCATTGCGCAAACATCTATTCGTACTTCATAGAATTTTAGTTAA
Source organism: Prosopocoilus inquinatus (assembly GCA_036172665.1). NCBI lineage: Eukaryota > Metazoa > Arthropoda > Insecta > Coleoptera > Lucanidae > Prosopocoilus > Prosopocoilus inquinatus. Next base: position 35,337,820 of record CM069871.1, read on the forward strand.
ATCTAAAGAAAATTTTAGCAATGGGTAGGACGAACTCTAAATAAAGTTTTCGTTTCATGGCACGGCGCGACATTGGAGTGCCTTCGGAGTAACTTAACTTGTTTATAATAATGATAGTAAAAGTAACATATGGCATATAACATATATAAAAATAGCATCATTTCAAAAAAAATGTTATACACGTTTATTTTATAGCGTTTTCGATTGGGGTGCACTATGTGCACCAAGTGTATCTTCATCTCGTTTTAATCTCATGAAATGAAATGAGATGAAGATGCACTCAGTGCATATAGTGCACCCCAGTCGAAAACGCTATTAGTAGCAGTGAGACATTCGCCTTATATTTTTCTGTCAATTCTGTATGTGAGTTTATAAATAAATAGGTGACAAAATATATTTGATAGGTATTGTCCAATAGAATAAAATTTACATTTGGACAAAAAATAAAGCAGAACATAGTGATATTCCTATATCACTTCATATTTCTAGAGAGCCTCTAGTTAGAGTCTGGCAGAATGGCGTGAAAGTTAATTGGTTCCCCCATATTTCAGCAACATGTATCTCAACCAATCATAAGAAAGAATAGAAGCGCAGTTTAGCCCCAACACTTGAATTTGACTTTGAAATAAGCAAGCAAAGTTAGGTAGTATTGTCAATTTGACACTGACAGGACTTTCTTGCTGAAATTTGACTTCGAAAAAGCAAGTAAGGTTAAGTAAACTTGACAATGACATGACTTTTTTGCTAAAAAATGGCTAATTCTGCCAGTCTAACTAGAAGGTCTTTACATATTTTCGGTTATTGTCTATCGTTAGGGTTGTCATAATCGCTAAGCATTGATACGGGACGCTTAAGTATTAAAAAAGAAAACAGTCGGTATATTAATAAAATAGATGCAACGTTAATCCCTTTTAGCCCAGTCATATTTTAAAGCTGATTTTACTTTCTTAATTACATATATCATTTTCTTCTTTCATGTAATTACAAAAGTGGTATAAGTCATTTAAAAATTGTAATGATAAATCAATATTGCTTCAATTGTCTCCGTTGTCAACCTGTTTTTTTTTTGTCGGACACTATTGAGTTTTCGTTAGGGAAAATATTCTCTCCACATTTGCATTGTGCGCCAGAATGGCAAGTATGTATATTATTCGCCTAGCTTTCTTAGACATGATTTTTGATCAAAATGCTTTGTATCTGAAAAAAAAAACGTTGAGTTGCACTGACCATTCCTCTAAAGTTTAGGTATAAAACGGGACAAATAGTAATATGGGACTGAGTAGTGAGGTACAGTGACAGTCCTGTATATGCGGGACGTATGGCAACCTTAAATATCACTCTTCTAAACTACCAACGCTTTTGACAATTCATTTACAAAATTAATAAATGACAAGTATGTATTTTGACTAAAATAAATTAAAAGACAAAACCCTTATTCTCATCTCATGATTAAAATCGTTTCTAACTAAGGCCGTGATTAAAATAAACATAAATGATATAACTTGCGTATGCGTATTTCATGAGTAAGAGAGTGACGTATGAACGTTGTATGGCGTTGCCATGAGAGATAAACGTGTCACTCTCTTACTTGACATACAGCTATATCGTTTCTAGTGTATTTTAATTAGCTTTATTATTAAGTTGTTAATGTAATCAGTTCTGTTGTTTATTTTTCATTACTAAGACTTAGACTGTCCATTTTTAAAACCGAAGCATGGGGTTCTTATCTTAAGAGACACGAGGTCGATTAAATTAGGGAAAAGTTGAAAACTTGAAAGGGAATAAGCTACCCTTTCATTTGAAGATATTGAGTAAAAACTAAAATTTTTCATTTACTTTTTCACTTTTATCAATGTAATTTAATGCATAAAGTGGAAAATTGTAAAGACATGTGAGGGAAAAACTGAAGTGGATGATAATTTGGAATAATTGATATTTGGGCATCAAAATTGAATAAAACTGGGCGTTAAATTAGGGAAGACAGTGCTAAATGTAAAAACTTACGGTGGTCTTAATGAGGAAAGTTTGTAATTTGTTCTTTGCCTCTTCTTTTAATACTCAGTAAAAATTACAATTAATGTTTCGTGGTTGATAACGAAATATATTAGGGGTATTGTATCTCAGGTTCCTCTGCAAATATGTAATGTAAAATTATATTATCATATTATATAAAAAATATATATTTATTAAAACTTTTATTTTCGTGATCAGGTACTCGATTACTTAAAAAATGGTACTTGTTCATCTTGTTCGATTTGAGTATCCACTTCAGAACAAGAGCTGCACTCGTGTCATTCACAAGAATGCTCAACGTATGTATGTAGCCGCGATAACTGCAATTTATGTAAATGGAGTTGGTAAGTGATGGGCTGGTATTTCTCGTATGTATCTGAAAACGTATATTTTATTTAAAGTAACGGACTCCACTATTAAAAGAACATTCGCTGGTAGTTTCACGTTGCAACTTTGTATTTGTTGCGAAAGAGACTTGAAATGTGAGCGGTATTTGTGACGGTCGTAAATATATTTAAATGATTGAGGCAAACAACAATAGCAATACGATAATATTTGTAAAATCAAACAATGTTGTAAAGATAGAGTACAGTTTGTTACTTCATATCTATTAATTTTCTGTAAGATTTTTCTTGATTAGGAGTAAATAACATGTAATATTTGCCGCAAAGTTAAAATTTTAATATTGTAGTTTTTCTGTACATTGAAGTGTTTTGTTAGTTTAAATTATTTATTATTTGTGATGTCTAATTTATTTAAGTGTCTGCCAGAATTTATTGTAGGGGCTTTAGTTTACTAATGCCCGGTTTCTGAAACGATAATTAAATTCATGTAAAGATAAACTCACTACAACTTCTAAAGGCGTTTCTCAAAACTATATTTGTAGATAAAATGTATACGTAGCAATGTAAACAGTTTATACTTTTCGTAAAGTTATCTGTCAATAAAAGTTTATCTTTACATAAAGTTATTTATCGTTTATTTTTTTAAATTTTTAAACATAAGAAATTCGGTTAAATTAGCAAAGATTCGTTTCCAAGCAACAAGCTTCACGAAAGAATACAAGCACGTCATACACATTACATGGGCTTTCAGGTGATACCTAATTTTACCCAAAATTATTTACGAGCTGGTTGAAAAGTAACTTCTATTCAAACTGATTTCAACTGTCGAAAAGTCATGTTTTTTAAATAGAACACCCAGTATATTTTATATCATAAGAATCACAATTAAATATCCTTTCGAACAGTATTAGCATTACCTATACCCATCTTTTACCTTTCTCTTTTTATTCATGATTTCCTCTTTGACACATAATTTTTTTTCACTTTTCAGTATTAATCCTGAATAGTGTGCTATGAAAATTTAACAAACTGAGGTTTTTTAAATTAATTTCTGATTGTAATTTCAATTTCATTCTAAAAACCGACAAATGATATTTAAATACACATCTTCATCTGAACTTTTTGTTTACATATGCCGCATGTATTAGAAGTCTTGGTAAGACTTTTTACACATTTACAAGGAGAAATTTACACTTAGAAAACAAAATTTTATGAAAACTAATAAATAAATAAGAATATTAAAAGTAATACACAAATTGTTGGTTATAATATTGGCACTAAGTTGTCCTCGGCTATTATTTATTAGTAATAACTTTCTACTGTATCTAAGTAATAACGCATTTTCCTCGGTACAACAGCTTTTTTTTTATTAACTTCTTGAATTGTCGATTTTTTTATCATCAAATACCTTTAATATGTCTGTGTTTGATTATTCACTTTTTGGTACTTCGTAGCGATTAAATTGTTTTTTTTTTTTAATTCCTACTAGACAGATGATTTCAAAAATTATAATTTCTCTAGTTTTCATAGCCCACTATTCAAAAATAATACCGAAAAATGGAAAAAAATTACGTGTTAAAAAGAAATCATCGATAACGAGTGAACTATAAGAGATAGGTATAGGGAATGCTAATACAGGACGAAAGAACATTTAATCTTGAGTCACATGGTATAAAAATATATTAGGCGTTCCATTTAAAAAACATGACTTTTCGACAGTTGAAATTAGTTCTAATAGAAGTTACTTTTCAACCAGCTTGTAAGCAATTAAGTGCAAAACTGGACATGATCTGAAAGAATGTTACTGTAGCCTACTACAGGCCAAAAATGGGCATAATGGCTTTTGTTGTATAAAGATGGCAGTATCATAACCAAGGTTCTGCAAGTGAATTATTTAAAAAAAATGAAAATATCTCAGAAACGGTTAATTTTTCTTGTATCACATGTTGCACAAAATATATTTAGAATTTTATGATTTCAAAAATGAATTAAAAATTGGGGCATTCCATTTATAGTAAGAAAGTTGATAGCAACTTCCGGTATAAGCGGAAGTGTCCGAAATTTGAAAATATTATATTTTGATAGATCCATATCGTTAACTTATAACCGCAAAATATGAAATAGAACTTCAAAAAGGAAGTCCGTAAACTTTTAATGAAAGGGTTGCCTGAATCTCCCTGTATTGTTACTGTTAAAACACCAAAACAGAGTACAGCAAAGTTAATATTAAAGCATAGCAGTTCCAACTAAATATTTTAAATTTATTTGGTTCAATGCCATTCTTTAAATTGTACTAACTATATACGCAAGCAACGTAGCTAAGTTTAACCATTTCTTTTCTCATAGAAGAATTATTTTTGCATTTTTTGGGATTCTTATGATTGCAGAAAAGAAGTACCTGAGGCTTCATGTGAATTTCTGAAACACTAGTACATAATAACATCATATTCACTAAGTGTGGTTCTCTTTTGTAGCATCTAAAATTTTCAAATCGCGTTTATATTAAATCGGAAAACTTAGATTTTACATTAGACAAAAATATTTTCCACTGTACATTTTTCTTGGGTACAGAACACGCCATTCTTAATGTACATTTACTGGAACGCCCTATATTTTCACTTTCATTTCTCTTTACATATTTTTCCACCTTGCAGATCAAACGCAACAGAATTTCAGGCTTGCGAATTGCGTTGAATTGGCCGGATGTTTGGACGGACGTAGAAACTCGTCTAAAAATTCTCGAATACGTTCAAAGTGATGTTTATGTTTTTGTTCGGTGGTTAAGGTTCCTCGTACATGGAAGATGAAAGCGTACGCGTGAGTGTTTGTGTGTAATTGTAACCTTAGTAAATAAACGAAGCGAGTAACCGTGTCGTTCACAGAACGACGCTTTTCTCTGTCAACAGAGAGAAACGTGATGTTGAGTTCGTGACTCACCATTACGTATTCACGGACACGTCATAGTGGTGAAGCTTATGTAAACTGTAAACTATACTGGGTATCTCAAAACGGAGGAGATTGTTCAATTATTTAATTAAACAAATGTCAGATTGACACTTTGTATTTTCAATTAATTTAAAATGTTAGAATTACAGCAGAAAATATTTATTGTTGAAAGTTATTTTCAAACCGGTAGAATAGAAAATGGACAATTAGTTTATTCAATTAATCAGTGTGTACCGAAGTTTCGACAGCAGTTTCCTAATTTTGCTATTACTTATGAACAGCTAGTTAAACATATCCATGCGCAGCCTACATTGAAGATGTTTGGGATCGAATGAAACACTCTCCCAAGAAATCTATTGCGAAACTTTCACAAGAAGTTCAGCTATCAGCGGGAACATGTCGCACTATTCTTAAAAAAGACTTAAAGCTTTATCCATATAAGATTCAAGCAGTCCACGAACTCAGGCCAGTAGATTTTCACAGAAGAACAGAATATTGTCAGTGGTTTCTTGATAACTTAAACAACGACGACATTCTTGACAAGTGTTTCTTTTCCGATGAGGTCTGGTTTCATCTCTCAGGGTATTTAAATAAACAGAATATGAGAATATGGTCAGCAGAAAATCCCCATGAATTTGTGGAAACTCCATTACATCCATTAAAAATTGCTGTTTGGCTAGCAGTGTCAAGGAGTATCATCGGACCAATATTTTTTAACGACTCAGTAACTGCTGAAAGATACCGAAATGAGTTATTAGAACCTTTCATTAATCAACTACATGATGATGAACTTAGAGAAGGGTTTTTTCAGCAAGACAATGCTACTGCCCACACAGCTCATCAAACAATGACTTTCCTGCAGCAGTTTTTCGATAATTGGATTGTGAATTTTCCTGCAAGGTCTCCGGATCTCACAATTATGGATTACTTTATTTATCCGCACATGAAAAACTCAGTTTAGAACTACGCGTCACACATTCGAAGAACTTCGTGCAGGCATTACAGATGTGTGTGCTAACATAACCCCCGAACACTTAGCAAACGGGTTTGAAAACATGAAACGCAGAGTACGCTTATGTATTCAAGCTGAAGGAGAGCACTTTGAGCATCTACTTTAAACTTTAATGTTGTGTTTTTATTTGATGTTATGATCAGTACTGACAGTTAATGACAACTGTTTTCTCTAGAATTGTGTTGCCAACTTCATAAAAAAATCACAGCTTACTTTAATGAGGAATTCAATTGAAGGCACGGTACGTAGCCGGTGCTATAAAGCTGAATTAAAAGTATTTAAATTGTGATCCAAATGGTCATGAGATTTGCACCAATGACAACGTTAGTATTACGGAAACCCAATTGCTGAAGAGCTGGTAGCAGAAATAAAATGTAAAAACCAATTGCTCGTGGATTATGTTGCTTTATTAAAGCATAAAATGGAATCAACATATACGATTTCCATCAACAGATAACGTTAAAATATGAATAACGTGAAGGCCATCACCAAGGCTCTTAATACTACCAATCATGGACTCGGTACCCAGGAATAGAAGAACAACAACTAAAAATGAAAATAATATTGGCCCCAATGAAGCGTGTAGCTCCAATGCAGCTGTCAACAATACAAAGTTCCAGCGAGTCACTAGCCCACTCGCTCAGGTACAGACAAAGTACATGCATCATCACACCCATAGAATCTGACAATGACAAGGAAAATTATTCCACGGAAAAGAAAAAGAGATTTTAAATGTAAGAAAATAATTACAGGCATTGCTACCCAAACAACGACTGAAATAAAATCAAAACACAGTCTAAAAATTATTTTTATATGTATCGAGAATTGATCCGGTAATAGAAAAAAAATACTTAAATTACCGCGTCAAATCATACTTCCCAGAAGCTATCTGAACAAATAAATTTGAAAAAGTGCACTGTGATTATCTTTGTCCAACAGAATATTGGCTAAACAGTCTGGAAACAGAAGCTTTACAAATCGCTGAATATACAACGGGGTGTAGTTTTTGTAAGAAAAATTGCTACGGAGGGTTCATGATACACACGGACAACTTCTTACCACCCCTCTTACGAAAATCGGTGATTTCTTGATCTCAAAGCTGTGCGATATCTGCAGTGCAAACTGATAAAACGAATTTAATTATTATTAACATATACCTCTGTGCAAAATAATAGATTCAGATTAGTGGATATTAGCGCTACTTTCCAGAATTTCTGCTTGTGTCTTTAAATTAAAGTTATACTTCAAACCCAGGACACTGCTATTATTTTGCACATAGGTATACATCGATATCCAAGATGAAATATTGATAAATTCTTTGAAATCATGTCGAAAATTTTACTTAACAATGGCCGAAGGCCCGCAGCCTTCGCCTGTCTGTTAATCTGTGTCAAAGTGTAACCATCCCCGTCCGACTAAATAGGAAAAATTGTATTACTTTAAAATATGGGTCAGGGGGTGTGAGAGAGAAGGAAAAAGTAAAGTTGATTTCTCAACTTTCAGATGGCGCTAGCCATATCAAGAAATTCTAGTAACTTTTATTTTCGTTATGTTTATAAAATTAGTTTTTGCTCCAGTCGCAAGAGGCGCTAAGATCATTTCCCGTAGTTCATGGCCAAGCGACGCTTGCTTTGAAAATGTCAAAATAGTTAAAAATGTTATCATTAAAAAAAAATATTTACGGAATTTCTTCAAGATTTCGGTTTCTCACATTTATGGTTATTGGAGTTCGTTCCAAATGTTAGTTATCGTTTGGTTTTGCTGTTGTGTTTTACATCGCTTATCAAAAAAAAAAGATCAAATACGAGGATTTCCAATTAAGCAAGAAGCAAATTGTAAGTGTGTCATTCCCCCAATTCAAATAATTTTAGAAAATATGAAAAGTTTTACAGTTTTTATGCAACTTTTGGCGAAATAGAGGCGTTGAAGTATTGTGGAAAGCTTATTATGTGGAAAGAGTTTGCGACATATCTACATTTTCACAATTGTGATAGACAACTAGAAGAACTACAGTCACATTAATTCTGAATGCTAGACCGACAGAAAGTTTACCAAACGTTAAAGTTCACTACCAGAAATAGCGATTTAACCAATTATTCTTTCCAAAAATGCAATTTCTAATACTTTTCTGGAATAATTGCAAATGTCAGTGTATATGTAAGCCGGTGATGTAAGCTATGTAAGTGCTTCATGTAATTATTTTTTTAATACATTCTTTTAGAAAGGACGATTTTCTTTTGCATATTGTGCTTATTTAGCCACGTTTTTGTGAAAACATACTGACATTTTTAATATTGTACTTGCATTTTAGATGATTGTGGTAAAATGAATAAAAAATCGTTAATTTTTTATTTATTTCCATATTTTTGAAAATGTTTGTGTGTTAAATTATATCATGTAACTATTTTACAACGAATTCGAATATCCCGCGTTTTCTTAAATTTACCAATTCAAATATCCCTAACTGGGGTGATCGATGGTGTAAGCCTGTGTTGCCAACTTTTTGGAAAATATCACAGCCTGCTGTAATTATAAATCCGTTGGTATAATCACATGAACACGAACAAAAAATGACTTATCTCTCCTCAATAATAACAAGTCGTGCTCAATTCAAAGTTCAAATTACTTTGGCATAAATTTTTTTAATGCTCTACTGGAAAAATTAGTAATCTGCCAATGAATAAATTCAAGGCTACAATAAAACGCATCCCATAGTCGAGGTATTTTATTTATAAAGAATATCTAAAAACAAAATTTTTGTAACGTAAAACGTGAGTTTTCGCCCGTATCTTAATTTATTTTGTATTTTATAGTACACCTGTACATATTTTTATGTATTTTTTTGCAGGATCCGTCAAATTAATGAATTTACTGGTTCGATTAAAAGAACAATAGGTTACAAATTTCCCTCTGTAAGTGAGATTTTGAGATTTTTTAGTCCGTGATAGTTGTCGCAAAATTGTCACTTTGACATTAAACCAATTTAAAATCATTTAATTTAGTTATTGCATGGATCATGCAAAAAAAAACGTAATAAGCATCTCAAGCGTTAAGGGCTACCGGTCTCAGGCAACATTGGTGGGCCTCGGCACCCTCGGCCACCAAACTATTGTATTCGACTAGTAAACAACCCTCACCGCTTATGATGCTTAAATAACTATTATGATGTATGTAAACCTATAGCGAAGCATCTATAAAATATCTATCTATATCTATCTAAATTCAATGTATAATGTACGCTACCAAATGGATTGTTGCACGTCCCGGCAACATTAAAGTAGCAACCTGGTCATGTGACATGAATGCTTTCGATATAGTTGCCCAAATGTCATCTCTCTAGTAAACAATATTTTATTTAAATCGTTATATAACTTTTTGATTTCCAGTCATAAGAAATTTTTAAAGTGTCTGTCAAATTGCAGTGAAACAAAAACAATGAAAGAAACAAACAAACAACCCGTATAATTTAAATGTTTAAACAATCTCGAATATTACGTCTGAACATGCAAGAGATAACAATCGAAACTTCCGGAAAACTGTGTTCCAAACAAACCGTGTCAATAATTCACCTGACGTTGCTTCTAACCGTTTTGAATATAATTTCCATAATATCACTCAACGAAATATTGATGAGACATAGGGGCGAGTTTCGCTCATTTATTGATTCGATTTGGGCGCGCATATTTCTGGCAATTCGGCGCCTGAGCGCGACGGTGTTACCTATGAGATTTTTTTGTCTGGAAACAGTTTTTATCGTTGTGGTGAAACGCTTTTCATCTGAATAAATAATGTAATATAGATTGAGCTGAGATAAAACGAATTGAAAATGCGAAACGTTCCTGCTTTAGATTTTCCACTGGCCTACCTAAATTCGCTGTCCGATACAACCGCTATTTCCCTGTGGTTTTATTCACTTGTTTGGAACAAAAAATATAATTAAACGAAAAAACGAAAAAAGAATCCTTTTCACAAAATTACGTTCATTAAAAACTAAATGTATGTATTTACATTTCACATGCGATGCGTAAATCATTAGTAAGTAGTACACCTCATCAGGACAGTATAACCACCTTACACCTTGGTTATACTGTCCTGATGAGGTCTAATAAGACCGAAACGTACGTCGACAGTTACTTTTCCTTGCCAGTTTGTGCCGTTAACCTCCCTCTTTACTTTGTATTGTACTGGCGTTAACCTTTTTACCTGGATATACATATATACAGGATATATATATATATAAATATATATGTTAATCCGTAGGCTTCCGCGGGTGTTGAATGCTGTAGTATTCTTCCGGGTAGTCCTCCGCGTTGATTTCTCTAAAGAACTATTTGTCTTCTGACAACGTTTCGGCAAGGTCTCACTTGCCATCTTCAGGTCTTCGCTGCTGCTTGCCTGCTTCTGCTCCTCGTCGTTACTCGAGTCACAGTGGCTTCTGGTCGCGCTGGTGGTGGTTTAAGTACCGTGTTGCGGTCACGCGTCGCTACGCTTGGTGGTTTTTCCGCTTGACTTCTTGTTGTTGGTTGATTGGGTCGTGCCTGTTGACTGCTTTCTCCTAATCCTGATGGTCCGGGGTTCGCTGGTTTCTGGCTTCGGGTTACTGGTCCTCGACGGTCGGTGGATTTTCGGATCACTGGCCTCCAGGTGGGTGGTAGTCGTAAGGCATCATCTCTGGTGTTTAAGTTCATCTGATGTTTCTCGATTTCTATCGCTTCTCGGATGATGCGTTTGGTCTTGTGTTCTACGCTGGCAATTGTTCTGGTGTTGTCGAAATCTATTTTGTGTGAAGTCGCTTTTACGTGTTGTGCCAATGATGATGTTTTCTCGTCCTTCATCATTCATCTAAAACACCACATCCCAGACGACACCATGGACCTGGTGAAGCACTGCTTGAAGAACACCTACTTCATCTTCAAGAACCAACGTTATAAACAAGTAGAAGGATCACCCATGGGATCAGCATTATCTCCTGTAATCGCCGACTTATTCATGGAGGATTTCGAAGTACGGGCCATCGATACCGCAAGTCACAAACCACACCTGTGGCTCAGATATATGGACGACATCTTCATAATATGGAAGCATGGAGAAGAACAACTACGAAGATTTCTGCAACACCTGAATGAAATCCATCCGAAGATCAAGTTCACGATGGAAATCGAAGAAAACAACGAACTTCCATTCCTCGATGTACTTATAAAGAAAAAACCAGATGGAAGCCTTGGACATTCCGTATACCGAAAACCAACCCACACGGAACGGTACCTGAACGCACAATCACATCACCATCCAGCACAATTGCAATCAGTGGTAAGGACCCTCGTCACCCGGTCCCAAAGATTGGCTGACTCAGAAAACAAGGTAGAAGAAATGAAGAAAATCCGCTCATCTTTAATAAAAAATGGATATCAGGACAAACAAATCAGGAAAGCCGAACACCAACGCAAACCCAAGACACAGGAAGAGGAAAAAGATATAGTAGGAACAGCATGCCTACCATTTGTTAAAGGGACAACAGAGAAGATCAGCAGAATACTCAAGAAACACAATATCCGGACATCATTCAACACCGACAAAAAAATTGGAAACATCCTGCCAACAGTCAAAACTAAAATACAACTGGAAAGCCAAGGCGTGTACGGAATTCCCTGTCAAGATTGCGACAAGGTCTACATAGGCCAAACAAATAGAAAAATAAGCGTCAGGAGAGAAGAACATCGAAAGGCCGTCGAGAAGGACGAGAAAACATCATCATTGGCACAACACGTAAAAGCGACTTCACACAAAATAGATTTCGACAACACCAGAACAATTGCCAGCGTAGAACACAAGACCAAACGCATCATCCGAGAAGCGATAGAAATCGAGAAACATCAGATGAACTTAAACACCAGAGATGATGCCTTACGACTACCACCCACCTGGAGGCCAGTGATCCGAAAATCCACCGACCGTCGAGGACCAGTAACCCGAAGCCAGAAACCAGCGAACCCCGGACCATCAGGATTAGGAGAAAGCAGTCAACAGGCACGACCCAATCAACCAACAACAAGAAGTCAAGCGGAAAAACCACCAAGCGTAACGACGCGTGACCGCAACACGGTACTTAAACCACCACCAGCGCGACCAGAAGCCACTGTGACTCAAGTAACGACGAGGAGCAGAAGCAGGCAAGCAGCAGCGAAGACCTGAAGATGGCAAGTGAGACCTTGCCGAAACGTTGTCAGAAGACAAATAGTTCTTTAGAGAACTCAACGCGGAGGACTACCCGGAAGAATACTACAGCATATATATATATATATATATATATATATACCGGGTGGAAAGTTTCAAACCCGAACATAGCAAACTTGTATTGAAAACTATGTTTCTGTGAATTGCAGCTCGCCATTTGAAGATACAAAAATGGCAATGGTATTAAAGAAAAGAGAAAATTATGGACAATATTATGGTGTTAAAATTATTCCTAAATACTAATACTTTCTGCATTTAAATAAAATTTTCAAATTTTAAACGAAAAATTTAGTCGCCTATGTCAGGTTTGAAACTTTCAGCTGTTTCAATTGATGGAAAATAATTTATACGTCAGTCAAAAAGTATTATGAATTATTGTACAGAGCAAATAATAGGTAGGTACTCTTGTCGTTTAAGTTACAACAATTCTTTCTTTATTAGAATAATAATTGTATTCTACGTCATTGCATACAAAAATACTGTTGTTTCTGTTACTATCAATAAACTTGAAATGATGGGCCATGGGCAATCAATACCGACACATGTCGATACTAAATCTGTTTTAAATTCAATTGTACTAAGAATTAAATAAGTTTCACACTGTTCAAGAATAACTAACACACAACTGTAAAGAATATTAAAAAAAAAACATCAATTCTACAAATCCAGTTGCCATCAACATTGTATGGAAATTAATAAGAATAGTAGGAAAGTATTTTGTGAAGCAATGTAGGAGCAAAGAAATAAATAACAGTTTTTTATCGTCAGTATGCTACACAGATGAATGGAATTTTATTTTGAATAAGAAGCATATTGTACAAAATTCTGGTTATTGAATTGCAATCAATTCAAATCTGACATACTAAGGCGACTACATTTTTCATTTGAAATTTAAAAATTTAATTTCTATTTCAAAAGTATTAACACAATAGGAATAATTTTAAAACGATAACATTGGCCTTAATTTTATCTTTCATTTAAAACCATTACCATTTTTGTATCATTAAGTGGCGAGGAGTAATCTACAGAAACGTAGTTCTCAATGGAACTTTGCTATGTTCGGGTTTGAAACTTTCCACCCGTTATATATATACAGGCTGTCCCAGTGCTCTGTAGTAAAAGTTCCATAACTTTCTTGCTATTCCAGGTATCGACTCAATTTTTTTTGTATAATAGGAGCGCTTCTATTGCACATTCTAAAATTATTTTCGTTTGTATACAGGGTGTTCAAGTATTATACATTTTTTTAAATTGAAACATATTAATTTGACTTCATTTTTGAATTCTACACTAAATTTTCCGTCAAATTTATTTGAATTATTTTTACGTATCAATCATACTTTTTGATGTGTCAATTTTTTCTTAAAAATTCCCGGATGCAAGGTTTCAATCAAAAATTCGTAACTTCTAAACCACTAAAGATAACGCAACCGATTTTTTTTCCGTCAATGCCAAGGCTGTGGCCAATCATTAGAGATCAACCCAAGTCGTGAAGGGCTGTTCCAAGGCTTGTTACGATTTTTTTTAATATGATTAATTATAAATAACAAGAACTCCATTTTTTCAAATGGAATACCCTGTATATTTTTACACCATTCCATAGCCTTTTTGACAAGCTTTCCAATGACATACAGTTTATAGGGTCCAATTCTGATATTCGACGAGTTATTGAGAAAATAGTACTTTTTAGATGTAAATATTTAACAAAACACTGAAAGTTTGTCGTAGGCTGGTGTCAAAATGAAAACTGATTAAAATTTTAAGCCAATCTCACATCAGTTACGGACGGAGTTTTTTAAGAAAAAATTGGCTCACATCAAAAAGTATGATTGATACATAAAAATAATTCAAATAAATTTAACGCAAAATTTAATGTAGAATTCAAAAATGAAGTCAAAATAGGGTATTTCAATTTAAAAAAATTTAACTTTAATACTTTTGTAATACTTGGACACCCTGTATACAAACGAAAATAATTTTAGTTAGTTTAAGTTAAAGTATCAACTACATGTATACCGAATATCTTTTCTGTAAAGTTAAAAATAAATAAAATATTTATATATATAGAGAGAGGGAGAGAGAGGGAGAGAGAGGAACTGTTGAAATGTGCAAGAAAGACAGGAAGGTCAACTTCGCCATCCTCTCGGTATGAACACGCACACCGATACCGCACTCGATGTTCAACGCAGAGTTTCGTAATAATAATCACTGATATCGTTTGTTAATTATTTTATTTAAAATTTTTATTCACTCAGAGAATTAATATGTTTTACGATATCAACTATTGACGAATAAATCCGAAAATTTATGCGCCAATTAGGCAAGCGCGCAATGTTCTTCCTTCGCCCTTTTACGTAAATAAACTTTTACTGTAATCTCGCTGCTAGCTATGAAAGTATTACTACTTACGGTCCATGGAAAAAAAGTAATTTTTATAAGTCTATTAAAAATAATATGGAATGAGAAATTACAATTTGTTTATACCTCACTTTTAATTTGTTCAGCAATTATGAACCGCAGCTTCTTGAATTGCACCAGATTTTAATTTAAAAATACTTAAACTTGTAATTACTTGCAGTGAAGTTAATTTAAATAGTAATCGGTTCGACGGACCAGCTGATCGGAGCGGTGCTGAGTTGTATCGTTCCTACTTGAGATCCAGGAACGCACTGACCCTGGCCTACTTGGGCTGCGGGTAGTAATTGAAGAGGCACCTTCGTTCCACTTTTAGCTAAGCCAGCAGTTCTCAAACGGTTTAGTGAAAATCTGCCACTGTATTTTTCTCGAAAACTATTACATTTATATTAAGAACATGTGAGTTCAATCGTTGCCATTCATGGTGATATATGACAGGTTTAAATATTCGCACACAGTAAAAGTACACCCTGTATGAACTTACGTAAACCGAAAGTTTTCAAAATTCGCTTCCTTCTGCATGCAGAAATTTGCCAAATTTCCGTGATACTTCCGGCAGGTCTCTCCGTGGCTTACTGCGATGGGAAAGTTTTTCGTCTTTTTCTGAAAGTTTTTGTTATCCAAGGTGCCAAAAGTTTTATACTATTAGAATGAGACTGATTATGTTCGCATCGCGTACGAAATGTACATCTGATTTTTAATAATTTTTATTAATATTGTGAAAAGGGTTTCTTCGTTTAACTTTAACAGTCAGAGGACTCCGAAAGTTTTTATGGTTGAAACTAGTTTGAAACAACGACAACCCGACTCGACGCGGGAGCCTAAGCGGGAACATAAAATGATACGCACGCTTATACATGATTTTTAATCAGTCAATTTAATAGAGGCAGGATAAAAACACAGACATAATTTCAGAATTTCATTTCTTGAATTTTTGTCGCGTCAAAAAAACGTGGACACTTTTCTTGACGTATATTGAACGATATTAAAACTTTTGCTAAGTAAGTGTAATTATGAACTGTTATCTACGAATGACAAATAAATTAGCTTTTTTAAAGATAAATTCATTTTCCATTTTTGTGTTAGCTATGTACATATATAGCTAACATGAGCCAATTTTTTTCAAAGTGAAATAATGACTGAACTTTATTAATTATTTTCTGTCATTCGTAAGTGTCAGTTCTTAATTACAGCCACCCAGAAAAATTTATAGCATTATTAAATTTACGTCACAAAACAATAATTTAATTGATTTGAATTAAACAGAAGCACGAACCGCTTCTTTCCCACATGTCTGTCACGGTGCATTGTTTTCGAGCATCCCGTCAACCGTGACATTACGTCACGTGAATTATGCCGTTTTCACAAATGCACTATTTCTTTGGCTTGCCGATTGTTCACTATCGTTAGTTATACTGCGGCGGCAAATATGCCATGTAGACATTCTATTTATAATACGTACCACTTAGTTGCAATAGTAAACTGTAAAAGCTTGATCGGTCCTTTCATTGGTTGTAATCGATGGATAGCCCACAACTACGGCGGATAAACTGGCGGAAGGATTTTGGTATAATACTTATTACTATTTTAAGTTTTTTATTTGACTTGTTTTTATAACATTTTCAACACTTGACTTGACTCTGTTAATAATAAAAGAGCTTTTGGAATTAAGCAAATGGCCATAATTAATGTCAAACCCGTGTTCAGTTTGCAAATGGGTCTTCTCCCGATTGGAAAAAAATTGGAATGCCCACAGTGTGTGCAAAAATCATTGTATAACTGAATCAAGTTTTATGTCAAGGTAAGAAAAAATGGTCTAATTTACATTTACAATAATATCGACTATGAACGGCTTTTTTTGCGTTTTGTATAAAAATTGATGTTTTGGAGTTGACCCACTTCAAAATGACCGATTTAAATTTTAAAGTCTTGGTAGGTGTTTCTACTTCTGAGAAATTACATGGAAGTTGGGGTTAAAATTGAGGAAGCGACTCGGCAGAAAACGTCTGGCAAATTATGAAGTGCAAACATTGCAGTAATAAACGAAAGCGGATGCCTTTGAGCTGCTTCAAAATTGCAGCGCAAACAGAGTAAAAATTAATTGCTGTCGTTCCGGCAAAAAGCAGAGGCGCTAGCTCGAAGTTCATCGCTGGAAACTTTCAATGTCACGTGTTGCGCTTCCGAGTTAATGTCCTCAGTTGACATAATGCGACGTCGAGGTCGGCGCCGTCGAGGAAGGAACTGATTGATAGGTTTCCATTACTTCAATCAGTGTGTTATTGATTGATTGGGAATAGGAAAATTTCAGAGATTGTAAATCTTCATTGTGTTCGATCGATCATTATTTATTTGGCTCTTACAGATCACCTTATTTTTCACTATTGTCCGTTGATTAGTTATTTATCTTATTTTTGTGTTCGATATTTATACCCACAAAAAAATAGTGCAGTTAAATTTATGTTGTAGAAATCGTAGACATCGTATCAAGACAGTATTAATTATGTTGGAACTACGCGTCGGGGCTATATCAGGGTTGGAAAGTTTAAAACAAACTGTTTAAAACATAGTGTTTAAAACATGTTTAAAACACCGAATTAAAAACATACCATCTGTTTTAAACAAAATGTTTTAAACATGTTTTTTTTTGATAATGTTTTAAATTCATTTTTTGTATTTTTAAGCTAAACAGGAACTCTTTTGATATAATAATGCTTTATTTTTAAGTTTTAAACATATTTTTTTTAATGTTTAAATTCATTTTTTTAGTTTTAAGCTAAAAAAGACCACTTTTGATATATGTGTTTTATTTTTGCAACGTAATACTGTGTAACCAGAAATTAATTGCTTAGGGTCTGTATTTCACTGACAGATTAACTTTAAACTTTAGCTTGTTCTCATATCAATTGTTTTAACAATTGTAGATAATGCGTGGCTGAGCTAATGACGTGATGACTACACTGTAGCTCTGATTTGAACTAAATTTAAATTGCATTAGATTGATTATAATCAATTCATTAATTATTACTGATCACTAGAATAATACTTATATTGTAAAATTTTAAAATACCTTTTCAATATTTAACCTTTTATTATTACATTAAGTTTTGAAACATATATTCAACGTATATTCGTCCTTCTAGAATTTTAAGGTTTGTTTAAAATTTGAAAACGATAATTAAACAAAAATTTAATTTGAAATACTGGACTTTTGGTTTCGCCGGAAGTAATATCAACTTTGTTATTTTAAACAGATAAAATAGCGACATCTTACTATCGCTTTTTGACCTGACATTGTTATTTTAAATGGAACATCCTACATGTTTTTACATATTTGAAATTTTTGTTCTCCAGTATTGAATGCCACGAGTCATATATTTTTGTTCTAATGCGATCAAGTAATTTGAAAAAAATATTTCTTGGGATTCTATTTGATTTTAGTTTTTATTGGGAATGTTTTTCTCAGTATGTTGATACCAAATACTTCATACTTTCTTTGAAAATCATTTAAAACACCGCGACCGTAGATCCTAAATAAATCAAGCTCTGCCTTAAATGATTTAAATTATTATCAAAGTACATACATTATTTTTAAAAGGGTACATAATCTAACATTACAAACTTTTCATCTTTCTTTTAATTAGAGATCGAATTTGAATAAATTCTTCTTCTTACACAAATATCAAATAATAATAATAATAATAATAATAATAATAATAATAATAATAATAATAATAATAATATATCTTTTTATGTAAGCTGTAAGGGCAATTTAAACGTTTAAAAGTTGTTTTAAACAGCTGTTTTTTTTTGTTTAAAACGTGTTTAATTTAGGGTCAATTTTATACACGTTTTAAACAAAAAGAATAAAATAAAAAAAGTGTTGTTCTTTTTAAAAAAAAACACTTTTTCCAACCCTGGGCTATATATTTTGCGCGGTTCAAATTCTAATAATGCGGGCAATACATATAAGATATTATATGAATGCAAACACGAGAGCTGCGGAGACAATCAACGCCGCTACAGCAATGGTGTTATTCAGTATAAAGTCAGACGACTAGTGTACTTGGCCAATATTTGAGCTGTGTGAAGTTGGCCCCCGACTTACTCCAAAAAGATATTTTTATCTAAAACGACGCCAAATTGTTTGTAGAGTTATGTAGTGAATTTTCGTTTGTAGTAAAAAAATAAAAAAGTTATGGGAGAAGGAAAAAATGGCCAGCCCCCCACATTGGGGGGCTGACTTCGAACCGGAACTAATCAACGCCAAATTGTTTGTAGTTTTTTGTAGTGAACGAATTTTCGTTTGTAGTTATCCAGAAAAAATGGTACAACCCATTGAATGTTAAGGGTGGCACTATTTCCACACCCGCAGGGGGATGACTCTGTAATCAGTAAACCGTCTCTAAATAATGCGTACAGAGCGTGATTAAAGCCTGTTATTGTTGTTGTAATGGGTGAAACATTATAATTGATTGTTTCAAATCGATTGTCAACTTCGTCCAATGATGTTCCTTAATCAGAGAATTAAATGAATCGCTGATTAACAATTTTCTTTGTGAAACCCACCGTTACTCTTTTTGTTTACTGTTCTTCATCAACTAAAAATTGGATCCTCAACTGTCAGAACAATCATACACGATCGCCTGCATTTAAAAAAGGTGGTTATTCGTTTTGTGCCGCATCACCTTTCTGATTTGTGAAAAGTACGTAGACCATGTAAGAATTTATCATGAATCTTTAAATTTCTTAAGGAATGACAGACATCAAATTTTTTCTAAAGTAGTGATAGGTGATAAAACTTATTTTTCCTTTTTCGACATACCTACCCGACAAGACGTTAATGGATTCAGGAAGATGAAGAAAGTCTAACAATGACCAAGAAGCAGCGAGCTATGAAAAAAAAACATGTATGCGGTATTCTTCAGAATTACGGACCTAGTAGAGGCAATTAAGCTAGATGGACAAGAGACAGTTACAGCTAAATGGTACACTGAAAAATGTTTGCCTGAAGTAGAGTTTCAGACAAAGGAATTATGCTTTATCATGATAATGCGTCGTCTCAAACGGCAGCTTTAACTCACCAGTTTTTGGCTGAAAAAAAATGTAAAAATAATAGAATATCCGCCGCATTCACCTGATTTAGCAGTGTGCAACTTTTGGCTATTTTTTGGGCTTAAAAGGAATTTGCGGGGTAGAAGAGTTTCGTCTGAAAAAAAGATGATGTCGCAGATCACGCTTATTTTGAAGGTATTTCGAAAGAAGATTGGTTGGGAGCTTTTAAACAGTGGAAAGAAAGAATAGCCAAGTGTATCATTGCTAAAGGGAATTACCTCGAACATAATATATTTAAACTAAATTCCTAGAAAATATTAACCGTGTTTTTCATTCTTAATAAATTCAGCTTGACTCTCGTATTGTAACAAACTTCGTAATTTTATGTGATTATGTACGTGCATTTTTTGACAAAACTTAATATTTTTTGGCAAATTTTAAACGTTTTTCGTTGCAAGTTACGTTTTAAAATTACATTTTTTCTCAAAAAATACAAGTAAATTAAAATAAATCCAAAGTGTGAAATTTGCAATTCGAATATTTCACTATAACGTAATTGATTCACCTTCATGTATTATTTTTTACAATGATTTTTTTCTATTGCTTGTTAAAGTAATTTCCTACCCTTAAGCAACAGTTTTATTGTAATTGTTCATTGAAATTAAATAAAACATTTTAAAAGTTTTTCAATTCAACTTCTGAGTATCATTGCGCAAGTTACTTTCAATTATAAAAACGATAAAGCTGGACAAAAAATCCTCTCAAAAGAATATTTAACACCGAAGAAAAAATGGAAAGCGCCTAAGTGTAATTGGACGTCTTTCATGTTCATAAATTAGGTTTCAAAATTAATATCCATTGAGTAGGTTTTTCATTGAGAAGGCGAATTTGCTGAACAGAATTTCGTCTCCTAATGAACGCGAAACGCTGCGAGATTTTTCTTACGTAAACGAATGTCTTTAATTTTAGCCGAGAAGCTACACTTAATTAGAAACTACACGGCAGATTAATAACTGTTTTTAAGTAAATTATTTAAAAAATTAGTTTTAGGAAGAGTAACGAAATAAAGTGCGAGAAATTATAAGATTCGAAAGTATTCTTTAATTTCATGCAGTTTCGGAAACAATATTATGCTTAATTAAGCGAAAACAAGTTTATTTAAATCAATTTAATTTTTTATCGATATATATATATATTTATATTGAGATAGTGACATCCAGGCAGAGGTACCTAGGCGTGGACCGCTGCGGTCATATTGCGATTCCATTAGAATTTAGCCGAACCTGGAGTAATTCCACCTCCAGTATGAATTTTTAACATGTTATGACATATCGATACGAGGTCTACGGTTTTAATTCCTATCCGATTTTTTGGCTTTTAAATTCAATTTAAAAACCGATCGCCGGATTAGGATTTGAACTCATATCGCGAGGCAGCTATTATTTTTCCTTAACGATGTAAAGCCAAAGACAGGGACTTCGCGAGGCCAAAAGCCTCCATAATTTGGCGCCCTCTGACGCCATTAAACATTATTAAAAAATTTTGTTGCAAATCGTTTTTGATTGCAGTGAAAATCTCGAGCAGCCTCTGTACAGCTGTTTCAGCCCTGTTTGGGGCTTCATCAGCAGAGACGTAGCTCGACATTTTCACTGCAAACCAAAAACGACTTGTCCAATTTATTCGCAATTGCGATGTAATAGTGATGAACAGATAAAACAGCAACATCCTACGATCGCTTTATGACCTGTCATTGCATGTCGCTGTTTTATCTGTTAAACATTATTATTTATTATTAATAATCAGCAAGGTTGGTAGAGCTGGACTGTGTATTTGAAGGTTGCCTTGTTCCAGAGGGGAGGGTTTGAGTATGTAACTCGTTACGTCACGTCACGTGATAAATTCCGTTGGGCATATTAATCGTGCGGGATACACCATATTCCGTTCGCTTTAGTATACTAAGGCGGGTTGTCCACGACAAGAATTTTCGCCGTCCGTCGTCTCGGCAAATTTACCGGATTAGTAGTAATATGTTAGATTACATTCTGGCTTGCTCACGAGCCGGCACGGTAAATTTTCAGAATACGTGGAGAAGAGTCAACCTAATGTATTACTACCAATCCGGTAAATCTGCCGGGACGGCGGACGGCGAAAATTCTTTTCGTGGATAAGCCGCCTAAAGGTTCCGGGCCGGACCGGTTTCCCGTAGTACACGTTATACGGCAATGTGTCCGTTATATGTATACGTAACCTATTGACGTCCTCTATACACTTGGAGCCAAACTACACGAAAGAGTTTTCCGCTGCGTTTAACACTCCGCGGATTGCTCGTTTGAATGGAAACTATGCTTACAAACGAGTGAAACTAGACGAAGGAAATAAACGTGGCGTTCCGTTCGTCTAGTTTCACTCATTTGTATGTTTCCATGCAGACGTGTAATCCGCGGCGTGTTAAACGCAGCGGAAAACTCTTTCGTGTAGTTTGGCTGCAAGTGTGTAGAGGACGTCAATAGGTTACGTATACATATAATCCACTGTGTGGTTTGGTTTTTTTAAGGCTCTTTTACAATAGCCCGGGAACAGAACGATAACGAGAACGGAACTTGAACGGCTTAGTATTAATTAGCATTACCGAGCTTATGGGGCCTTGTGGATGCTCATATGATTATGCAATGGTTTAACTTTATTAACGTTCTGGTTCCCGTTTCCGGGCAGTTGTAGAAGGAGACCTGATGCTAAATACTAGGGCGTTCACGTTTCCCTCTCGTTATCGTTCCGTTCCTGGGATACTGTAAAGGAGCCTTTAATCTCGTTGGTGTACACTGTGAGTCTTTGTGCTTCTCAGATATTTTATTTACTATGTTCAATTAAATAATTTCTAATGTAATCTGACTAAATTTAATCGCATTTTTAGGAAACTTGGGTAATGATAAAGTAGGATACAAGCACATTTGCATATTTTATTTGCACGAAAAGCTGGTGTCATTTTAATTAAACCTATGTGACAAGAGTGTTCACTTGTAAAACTGGATTAGTCCAGTGCGAATATGCATACATTGTGTGTATGCATTATAAGCAGATAATATACGTATGTGCTTACCATTATATTGTTAACAGCTGGTGTAATTCAATTCATATGAGCATCGTCACAAACACATTCCCTAACAAGCGTAATTAAACTCCGCTTATATTCACGAACAAATACCAATTACAAAACGCGAAAAAAGGTTTTTTTTTTTACTACAACGAGCTTAATAACATACAGAAAAAACATTCCGAAAGCGAAAGTCTGGCATTTTTTATTTGTGAATATGTCACCCCCTCGGGTTAACGCTCCTATACATCATTACCATCGTTTGTTTTTTTCACTCCCGGAGCGAATTTTGAGGGCGGTAAACTTTCTCGTTCGTTTCAATTAAAACGATTCCTTTAATGGGCCCGGAGCGAATTAGCATCGCTTTTTCCATGCCTACGTGCTTTCGTAACGATTTACGTCAAGAAACGAGCACAAACCTTTCTCCCACGGCGTTTACTCGCGGGAGATAAGGTGTCACGTCCGTATTCAAATTAATTGAGATGGATCGTATGCACACTTCGTTTTGTCTCGTGGAACAAGTTCGTTTAATATCGTCAGTTGCATGAAATTTACTGCATAGGGGGGTTTTACTTGACTAAGTACCTTTAAAGCTCAGGTATATCTATAACACTCTTCTTATTTTTTAGCTAAAGCCTTATACCTTAGGTGAGGATGTTGGCTGCAATAAAAACCACCAAATTTTTCCACTTTCTACTATTTCTTGTGATTTGTTTTAATTCACTGGATGATTTTCCCCCTTTGTGACCCATTGATCTTCTCTTGGTTAAAGCACCTGGCAAGCTTCTCTGCACGTGCCCGTACCTTAGATAGCCGTAAGACGTTTTTCTTCTATTGCCTACTGTTTACTTTATTATCTTGCTGTTAGTGACGAGGTCTCACTTCCGCTTACTACAACTGCATTACAAATTCTTATTTTGATACTTGGGTTTTTTCCTTTTTATTTATCTGATAGTACAGTCGAGTCTTTGTTTTGTTCAAGATTTCTGTATCCATTTTTACATTTTTTTTTGTTCACAGATACTCTATCGTCACTACTTGTTTTAGTACATCTTCTCCTTACCTAATATTTTGTTGATTTTTGTGCTCCATTTATTACTACTTTTTTAGTTTTTCCTATGTTTTGATTCAATGTCTTTTGTATGTTTTATCTCCCAAAGTGAATATATCGTCGGCATAAAACAGGCTCTGTATCCAACTATTATTTCTGTAATGTCAGTAATTTATTCTACAGGGTTAGTTAAAAATATGGATTATTCATTTTTCAAGCGGAAACTTGTTAATTTTACTGTAGGTACCATTTGGTAGAGCAGCGATGCTCTCGGGTGCTTCAAAAGCGCTACTCACTTTTGCTTGTTTCTGGCACACGACAATTCATTGATTTACATTCATTCATTCACACAGAGAAACATACATACATAAATAAATTTAATAAATACAACGGTCCCAGTTGTAATGTTTAGTGTGGTGGGAGTACACTAGCTAGGCATCCCTATGGTAGAGTATTATTTTCTCTTTACAATGGTATTGCGGTTTTTTTAGAATATTCTTTTTAGAATTTTTTCACGTTCATTAAAACGTTGTTGCTAATATACAACCTATACAATGTTTAGCAGATTATAGTAGAGATCAAAATAAGAAAAAAAGTCTAATGAACCCATGTCCAATACTCAATACAGGGTGTCCGTGCTGTGTTCACTCTCCTAAAATTTTTATTTTTTACATAAAATTCTGGATCGATAAATAAAATAAAATGCTAAATTTTTCGACGAAGCACTGGCTACCTTTCCCCGGAAATGATACCAATTTTCTTATTTTAAATGGAACGGCCTTTATATTTTTATATATTTGCAATCCACAGATCATTGTGAGTCCGAATATGTATCACCTGGTAATTTTTTTTTTAATTTTCATGAATGTTTTTAAGATTTTTACAGCATATAAAATTTTCATTAGGTCGTAACTTATTTCAAATGGAATTTATTACGATCTAATGAAAATTTAATATGCTGTGAAAATTTTAAAAACCAAAATGCAATGCAAGTGAAATGACGTGATCGCATTAGAACGCATTAGCTTTGAAAATTAAAAAAAAAAACAGAAAAAAATTCATTGTCATGGAAACTAAAATTACCAAGTAATACATATTCGGACTCACAATGATCTGTGGATTGCAAATATGTAAAAATATATAGGCCGTTCCATTTAAAATAAGAAAGTTGGCCAGTGCTGCGTCGGAAAATTTAGCGTTTTATTTAATTTATCGATCCGGAATTTGATGTAAAAAATAAAAATTTTAGTGAACACACAGCATGGACACCTGTATTGAGTATTGGTCATGGGTTCATTAGACTTTTTTTTTATTCTGAGCTGTACTATCACCTGCCAAACGTTGTGTAGGTTTTTAATAAACACTCTGTATGTATATTAACAGCAGGAAATTACACAATTGAATTACACGTAAACAATAACCACTGATAAATTTAATCGCTAGTTTTTTTTATAGCTTATAAGCCAAAAAAATCAGGGACAAGTAGAGATGGGATTCCACCCGGTGCAATCCTTTGCACCGGTGGAATCACGGAATGCACCCACAATGCACCCGGTGCATTAGATGCATTGCTCGGTTGCCTACATTTACATAAGACATAAAAAATGCTTCAAAATTACACCACGGACTATCGCTAGACAACTATTTTGTAACGTTAATTTAAAAAACTTAACTCATTTTGTTCGGATTCTAAGCTACAAAGCTTTCGCTTAAACTTAAAAGTTTACTATTCAGCTATTCACCACACACTATGAAACATTAAATCCTGTAAACCACCTGCAAACAATTAAATAATATTAAGAAAAGGTAGAAAGGTTCGATTTGCGCGGGAAATTTAAATTTTTGATTGCACCCGGTACATTAATGTATGCACCCTTTAAATGCACCCTTATGGGTGCTTTCAATGCACCGGGTTCATTCCCTGGCCCATCTTTAGGGACAAGTCTTTATATTGCTACAGCCGGACGATAATAAATTTTTCAGACGGGTGGCGCGTCATCTATTAGTTAACCGACTAATGCCTTGGGTTGGCACTTAGCAAACGAATGTTATGCGTTCCCCGGAAGGCACGCCACCTGTGTCTGAAAACTTCGAGAAAGTTGGCGTTAGTGAGCAACTTAGGCGAAGTAAGCGGTGAAATATTATTTATTAAAAATAAATGTTGTATGTTAATTGTTGTGTAACTGTAATAAACAGGAAATAAATATTTGAACTACTGTTTTTTTTCAGAAACCCTTCAATTCTAAAAAAAAACGAACACTATTGTAAATACGTACCTCAAAAACAATTGAACAAAGAAAAACTCAAGTATTTATAAAAAACTTTCATAAAGGACGCATAATTTCCTAAAATGAATATTAACGGAATAAATAATAGGGGGTTTGGAGTGTCTTCAACGTATCTGGCACATATAGTATTTTTGTTTTGGATACCTTTTGTGAAATTCTTACGCATCGGAACCGTGTCTGGTGAATTTGATAATAATTTGTTTCTCTTAGTAACGATCCGTTTAGGTGGATTTGTTAGGCGTTACATTTTGTTTTAATTGTTTTATCTTAAGACGTACTCTGTTTGAGCTGAATAAATATGTGTATTGTTTTCAACAGTCATACATATTTTGGTGAGTTTGTACAGATTCCAAAACTTCCAACGCCATTTTCTCGAAAATATTAAATGTGCAAATCCCTAATTTCGTTTAGCACGCCAGTATAACTTTTTTTTATATACTTTTAATTTTTTGACTAAGCTTTTTCGGTACTATCAGTTCTGTCTGTCAATTCAGTTCAATTTTTCTTTCAGGACGTGTGGCTGTTTCCTTTCCTGAAGCCGGTCTGTTTTTTTCCAGTTTCCCTTAAGTTTTATTCTTTATTATTTTGAACACTTTTTCCTTTAATCTTTGGATATCTTATTTTCTACCCATGCTTTCCTAAATATTGTTATCCATCTTCCTATAACATTTCTACCCGCTAGTAATCGAATTATTTGGGTTATTTCTTCTTGTAATATGAAGTTTTCGGTACGTTTATTATTATTCGTCGAATGATTGTCCTATTTGACATACGAATTTATTTTTCCGAAACTGGAAAATCAGTGCGCGTTCGCATGGAGTGGAATTAACGCGGAGCGCAACGTTTATTCGAGATCTTATTTATTTGATGGTAGTTATGTTCAAACAGCGGATCGAAAAAGTGAATTGCCTCAAACCAGTTTGAGACAGCGGCAGTCCGACTGGACGCGGGGGTCTAAATCGAAGCGTTAAATGTTACTGCTAATATTGTTAAAGGATTTCCCGTTTCCATCTCTTTCTATTGCATATAACGGAATATAAATTAGTCGGCGTGAATTCTAAAATTTGTATAAATTGGCTGGAAAAGTTTTTATGGCCCATTTTGAATGTCTTTGTAAAAATACCGCCAAAGACATAGACGTGAAACTACGATCTGTAAACTGCATCTTACTACACTTAGTTAATGTATATGATTATTAAACTTACCTCTACTTGACCTGATTGAGACTAGTAGAAGAAAGGTTACAAGCTTACAAGAGATTAAAAATAATTTTATTTTTATTGTATTTGCAAACATTATTTTAATTCATAATCTGACTGAGATATGTATCAAAAAAGCAAGGTTT
Source organism: Prosopocoilus inquinatus (assembly GCA_036172665.1). Lineage (NCBI taxonomy): Eukaryota > Metazoa > Arthropoda > Insecta > Coleoptera > Lucanidae > Prosopocoilus > Prosopocoilus inquinatus. The sequence continues at coordinate 35,365,611 of CM069871.1, forward strand.
CTAATTTTGATGACTTTTATAATATAAAAAAGATATCGCAAAAAGTAAAATTTTCCGGGATTCCTGGGAATATGATTTTTACAATCCCGATTCCCGGGATTTAAGAAAACCCGGGAACTCAGAAACCCTAGTTACAGGATTCTCATTGTATATTTTATTGTAAATAATACTTAGATTGCTATGGAAAATTTTCAAGAAATAGGAACATATTTTTGGGAAAATTGAAAGGATTAAATAAAAAAAAATGTGGAGAAAGAACGTTCAAAGTTTACAGGTCTGATTTTCAAATCTGAAGTTAGATGACATTGTTACGAACTAAATAATTAATTAACTGAGTTAATGCGTGAAATATGCCCAATTGGTTTTGTTTGAAGAGTATCTATTTTTGGACTAGTTAAGTATAAGGGATTTTAATAGGCAGGACATGAAAAACGGCTTAAATTTGCAGGTGCACTTGAATATCCATTTTCACAAAGAGCGACTAATGTATGGCGTTCCGGGCTGCGTAGGTCGTAAAAGCGAATTTGTGTCTCTAAAAATAGATCAAGCGTACATTCATATAATTCGATCATGTTATTAGTAGAACGAATCTATAATCTGGGATTGGCGTTTAGAAGTTCTATTTTCCAGCATATGGGATATTATTCTACTTCTGATATGTAGCAAGTTTTGTTTAAATTTTTATATTTTTACAATAGTGGCTTTATAGTATTATTATATTATATACTATTATGCCACTGCCGTAAGTGTAATATGATTTACATGACTTACGTGACATTGATTTGAGACCATCGATAAATCGGAACCATCGACAAACACCACGATGTACAATATAATAGGTGATGCCGCCCCGTATTCAGAACGTGCACAGAACCGCGAGATCAATTGTGCGAGAGAGATAGCTAAAAGCAGGGAGTTAACCTTGGAGATAATTGCCGCCGTACGCATAAAAAAATAGACATTCGGTGACATATTTACAAAAAATGCAAAAGTTTAAAGTTCAACATAAGCTTATGTAAGAAATATTTCAAGGAGCGTTCCTCCGATCGCCACTTTGTAGTCTTTGTAATCTTTCACATGCGTTCTCTCTCACATTATCTCCTATTTTCCTGCACAAAAATTCTTTATTAATTCTTTACTATGGGAAACACTAACGAATAGAGCAGAAAATCTGCCGTCAACGGGAATGGAATTCGCATCGTTTTTATTAACTATAACAATACCGAAGTTTGATAATGTTAGGGCTAGTTATATAAAACGTAGTTAACTACAGATCAAGCTAATCAAGCAGTCAAGTAATATCAATGGCGGAAACGGAAAAGCTTCCACCAATGATAACCACAGGATTAACTTAACTGCGAGGTGAACTACTTTTGTACAACTGGCCCTTAATCTAATGTAAATTAGATTATATTATTAAATTAATGATATTGACCACGGTAGATATGAGAATATTTGGAATATTTTAGTTATGTTAATTGTTATTGTTTAATTATGATGCCAACAAATAAATGTAATTTGAGAAATATGTGTATAATTCGGAGGTTTGTTATTAAAGAGGTGGCCGGTACGGGAAAATATGTATCGAATTTCGATATCTATCGAGTATCGGTTACCGGTACGTATCGAAATATCGAAATAACAGTTATGCTTTTTAAAAAGTATACCGCAAATGGCTCTAAGTCTCGCAAAACATATTACAGGTAGATACAGGACATGCATCTCAAAAATGAATATTTCATTAACCGAACAATTTATGAAAAATTTTGTTGCAAATCGTTTTTGATTGCCGTGAAACTCTCGAGCAGCCTCTGTACAGCTGTTTCAGTCCTATTTAGGGCTTCTTCAGCAGAAACGTAGTTCGAGATTTCCACTGCAAATCAAAAACGATTGGCAACAATTTTTTTAAAACTTTCATTATGCTTTGACAGCAAGTATGGCCGCCTTGCATGGGGTGACTTATTATGTAGGAAATTCACTTCAATTGGTCAATCCTTATGCAATGTTAGGTCAAAAAGCGATCGTAGGGTGTCGCTGTTTTATCTATTGAACAATTTATGATATAAAAATATAGGACATACTATATATAAGAAAATTGATTTTCATTACATATTTTGAAATTCAGATATATTGCTTAGTAGCACGATCACTCTGTAATGATAAAAATATCATATATCAAATAAGTTTTAATTTCATTTGTATCAAAAATGCGTTTCTTAGAGTTAAAAGTAAATAAAATGAAAAATAATGGCTGCAAACCATTAGATGAAATATTAAATATTCCAAAAACGGTTAGATTTAGGTGTAGATAATAGTAAGTAAAGAAAGTGAAAAATTTTTTGGGCGATCCAAATTTGACATCATATATCATCATCAAGCTTCAGAATTGGGTCCACTTAGTACGTACGCTTTTCACGCCGAATGTACTGTTCCCTCCTTCTACCTTTGCGCGGCTACGATGCTTCTAATTGTCGTTGAATGGATAGGGAAGGTGTGCGAGTTAGTTCGGTTTTTGACGACGACTAAACAATTTAAATGTGGTTAATCGTCAAAATGTTTTTCGCACATCCTAGGGAGCTAATAGAAGAAAGTTTCTCGATGCAAATCATCACATACACGTACTTTAAATATTTAATTTCAAACAATAAAAGCGCCTACAAGTCGACAGTATTGTGCTCGATGCAGCCAGATGAGATAACTCCCTTCCAAATACTGCGGGCGGAGCTAGTACAGTCCTAGTATTAAATTTTCGTGAATCTGAATAGAAAATTGAAATGTCCTTCACTAGTTTTGAAAATATCGAGAAAAAAAACAAAATTTTAGATTTTCGTTTTTAATTTTTTCACGCTAAACTAATCGTAACCCAAACATTATTCAGACACTTTGTTATGGAGAATTCGAATATGGCAATCCCTTTTCAATAGTTTTCAAGATGACAGAGAAACATCTGGCAACATTTTTTCTTCTGGACGCCATTTTGGATAATAACTGCTCATAAACAACATATTTGTCAGATTCTCGATCCCCCCTTGTTTTTAAGGGATAGTTTTGAGGGGTAACTTTTAGTATTTTATCCCTAACACTTTATTTTTTACATATTTCGTTAAAAAATTGAGGTTAAATGTTAGAATACATCTATTACGCAATGTTAACACCTTACAACATAGCTAATTTCTTTTTTTCATTTTGTTGAAAAAGATATATACATAAAAGAGTGACCTTATTTTTTGATGTTATTTTCACCCTAAAAATACGGGGACGGACACATTTCTGAATCTCGGTGGGGAATTTATCCCGAAGAAGCAATTTTTCGAAGTATCCGTGCAAAAATAAATACGTGTTTTGTAATAATTTTTTGAATGAAATTAGATAATTCATTTATTTGTTTAAAATAATATAATTTTTAAACTAAGTGTCATAGAAAAAGTAAGTATTTAAACACAGAAAAACTTTTAATTTCACTAAGTTTCGCTAAGTTTCATCTCGCTTGAACCGATGATTACGTCAAGCGGTCCACGGATTTGACGTTGTACTGCCGAACCCTGTCCGACAGGTTAAATGTCAATCACATCCTGGGACCCTAGATTAGATTACTACAAATTTGTAAAAATGAAATTGGCTTTATTAAGTGCAGATAAAAGTATTTAAATTATCATGCAAATTAGTTCAAATCGCATCTCCATATCTTAATTAACAAAAAAGTTACGGCAAATTAAAGAAATTAGGAAATTTTGGTTTTTGTAAAATTTTAACCAAGTTGGCCATGAAAAGTAATAGAATAAAGTCGACATATATGGAGTAGACCGGTTAATATGTAATACGCGGTATTTTTGAAATAAGAAGTGCCATCTGTTAAACGACTCTGGCATTAACATGAATTTCGGTATTGTAGGTCACTACCACAGAGGTTCTTAGACGGTAAGATTGTATAACTTTACAGTACATGAGTTTGTGAATTTATCGTTTTGGAAGTTTTCGCGCGGTACCGCAAAAATATATTTTGGCGTATTTTTTAAAATAAAAGTGTTTTTTTACACCAATATTAGTTTGTTATGGTGTAGATTAGTACAACAGTTGACATTTCACCTTACCAATTCAAAGTGTTGCTTATTTTCCCTTATTTCATATCACCCCGACTGACTATTCCATATTACCCGCCATTTTAAAACATATCATGAAAATGCAGTTTTTTTTTATTTGTTACAGAATTTTCCCAAAAAATATGTATTCCTTAAATTTATTATATGCCACCGCTGGAAAACAACATAAAGTATTTTTAATTAAAATGTCTGAGTATGTAGTGTCTTAGTTCAGAATTTATGACGGTCTAAAGAATGGGTATTCCATATACTTTACTGACCGACTTTACTCTGTTTAGAAATGGATTCTTAATGAGCTCTCGAACCTGCATCTTTTTGCTAATTTAACCATCTCTCTATTTCTTCAAATATAAAAGTTACCCATGCTGTCCCTACGAAAACCGGTCATACTGTATAACAACCAAGGGTGGAGAGTGCTTTGGTGCAATGAGTTGAAAACAAAAATGATTTCTAATGTCATGGCTTGTGAGAAGAAGCAAAAATATTTTTGCATTTCTTTCTAGTATCGAATTGAATACAACATTATTAAAAGCGAAAATCAATTTCTATTAAAAAAAAAAAATAATTCGAGTCTCCCAACTTCAAGAACTAAATCTACTAAAATAAATAAAGCACGTTCATAATAATTTTAGATTAAATCATTTTCTCTCGGTCTTTCTTTTTAATGATGGTATTATATTAAGACACAAAGTGATTTTATTTGAAAAGGAAGTCAGTCGTCATGTAGGATGTTGGTTAATTAAATATCTGTTATTCTTCTGTTTTATTATACCTAAACCAATTTTTTTAAAACTATATTTAGTGTTTTATAAAAAGAAATTATTTTATTAAAAATAAATAAATATATTCAATTACATAATAAGAATGTACCTACCAACATATGCTCTTACGTCATAACTAGTTCCAATGGGAGCTCCGTTATATTCCTTGGCGGGTACCAATTGCACACTAGGTGGAGCCAACGGAGTGATTTCCATGGTGAAAGGGTATGCATTAGGCCCTAGTCTTCTTAGGAGAGCATCCTGAAATTAAAAGTGATTTTCTCAGCGAAAGTTGACGTGCTTAATGTAAATTGCGTCTACCGCTATCAAGGTCCTAAGTTGTAATTAACTAAATTAATTAAATGGTACATCCGCAGCGTGCGTCGGAATGTGACATCTTTAAAGCTCCATCGTCAAGCAGCTCTTGTCTTTTACGTGCGCTTTAGGCAAAGCAATAAACTAATTTATTTGTACGGAGAAGGAAAATGGACCGTAATCCCGGATCCTGTTTTTCTGCAAAACCTCATTGCTAAGTACCTTGAAGTCTTTGATGGAATTTATAAGCTGTAAGAAAGGATTCATTAGTTCTTTAATCGCTTTTAAGTGAATTAAGCGTCAGCAGCGTTTTCCATCTGTGTTTCATTTTGGACTCATGATGGGATAACTGATTTGTCGCTCATCTGCAAATTTGTTCTGGGCGGTAATATTTAACGATGGCATGCAGTACAATGCAATTAAGTCCGCACAGAGGCGTGCACCAACTAAAAAACGGAGCTGTTAGCAATCGATTCTGTAAATTTGCTCTTGACGTTTACGTGCAAGTTTCAACCCAATTTGTGTCGTAAAACGAGGAGGTTTTATTACGGGTTCCATTACATCAATGAATTTACGTGCACTTATGCTGAAAAGCAGATAATTGTTTCGTTAGTTATTTGAAAGTATGTTGCAAAATAATTAAAGGAAGAACAGAAGTACTCAGGAAGTGAACTTATTTTTAAAAATCCTTTATTTTCTTTGATAAATCTGCACATTATTGGATTCGATAATTTTTGTGTAAATATTTGGACTGAAAAAATAACGACAAAACATTGATTTACTATTGGATTCCCGGGTAATTTTTTATCTATGGTATTGCAAAAAATTGTAATTGTGAAATTCTTCATTTTTATGTCAAAGTCAACATCACGTGTTCCCTGTGAAAAATAAATTTATGCTTGTTCAAATCAGAAAGAAATTACATTTTTAACTCTTTGCTTTAGTTCAAACGTGGGCATGGAATACGAGAAGAGCCAGCTCGTAGTATCCCTCACCCACGGTAGCATTGAATCCATTCACAAACAAGTGTGAAAACATAGAAATTACAAAAAAGTTTCCTGTGTTATTGGTTACTGAGATAAGCGCGCAACTGATATGGAAAAGGAAGGAGATATACCCCTTCTCGTTCCCCTACCATGTCAACGTCTGCTTTAGTTTTTAATTCTTTGTGGTAGTTCCCTAAAGACCATCCGCGGGAGTTGTTAGATTTAAGGTAGTTAACTTTTTAACTTCAAGAAGGGGGTAGAGCAAATAATTTCCTCTTCATTATATATATATATATATAAGTTAAATAACTAAATGTAACTATACCATGAATTTTTTTATATAGTGTTTTTATTTTATTCCCTATGTTGCATTTTAGGATAATCATGTCAGAGCATTGTAAATCTACGCAAGCAACATAACACTCGTGGTTGTTTACTCTGCGTTTATTCTCGATCTGTCATGTTGACTGTTTCATGTGACACATATTACCCTGAAGTCTGTGAGAAATTAAGTAATTTTTAAAAATTAAAATGACTTATGGCCGGTTGCACCAATGTTTTAAGCAGAGCTTAAACTTAAGTCGTGTTTAGAACATGATATTTTATGTAAGTTCAACAAAATGTCAGACACATTCTAATGTGATACTTAAATGAAGTTTAAGTGTCAGTCAGAATGTGATTGACATTATACTCACCATGCATAAATGTCATGTTCTAAACATGACTTACACTTAAGTTTTACTTAAAATATTGGTGCAACCGGGCATTAATTAATAAGTTTGTTCATAGAGAATTTCTGGCTCGTCAAGCTGACTGACGCATGGATATCGTTAAACATCGGAAATATTTTATTAATAAAATTTATCGTAAAATGTGATGGAGCACTATCTTGTTAATACTAGACATCGTTTTGATTACCAGTGGCTCTCAAATTTATTGTATTTGAGGAACTATTGAGTTACGGAGAAGATTTAAATAAGAAAAGATTGACCAATCAGTGTGTTATTTATTATTCCTACCAGACATTTACTTTTTCTCTTGAACTACATGTGAGTGCAATTTAGTAAGTGTACGTTTTCCTTGTACTCACTGTCTGTTTAAAAAAGGATTAAACATAAAGTAATTTTAAAATTTGTATCGAAAGTTTTATTTCAAAGTGTGCTAGACAATTAAATTATTTGAATTAGCGGTAATAGTTGCCTATGGTTTCCATGCTTTGACATGATTATTTTAAAAAGCAACATAATAACATAATAACATGTGTACAAAAAATGTGTGTAGCTGGTTGTTTACAGATTGCAGTAAAACAATGCGTTGACATGTCTTTTTTTTCTTTTTTTTTTTATAAAAGTATACACATTTGCTGTGTATACTTGTGCAAAAGTGTTTGACAAGTTTTGGCAAATAGTTCCACTTTATGTATGTGAAAATCATTAATATACTGGATGTCACGTAAAGTATGGAGGAAATTAAAAGTATAGCAAGAGGAGATTAAATTAAAGCTTTTTTCTTAATAAATTTTAGGTAAAAACTCGATAACTAAAAAGTTACAAGAGTTTAAACTGAAATTAATTAACAAGCACAAGTTACTACCTGCAGTAATATTTTACATTTTAAATTCAAATTTAGGGAACTTAAGAGTTAGTTGGACAGTGCTCTACCTGAAAACAAAATAAAAAAAATGTTGTCAGGTAATAGTTACGGCTATTTCATTTTTTCTTTTAATACACAAAACGTCTTTTCATATTGTTTATAACCGCTGATTAAATAAAACGAAACTAGAAAACAGGTCGACGTAGATATTTTGTGAATGATGTTTTTAATAAATGTAAAGTTTATTTAAAAAGACAAATTAAGAAATTTAAATTGCTTTGACTTTTTTATTATTGGGTTTTGGTTAAAAACGAATTAAGAAAGAAGCTTTATTTTGATCTGCTACCCTTTCGATCTATTACGTATGTTACGAGACACCCAGTATACAGAATTTGACTATGTAATTACGGGTGTTAACACGTGAAATTTTTAATTTCATCGGGTCAAATAGTTTCATATTAATTTTAACTATTTTAGGTGGATAAATTTTATCCGAAAAAGTGGAGAAAAATTTTTACTTGGAAAGAACAAAACATCAGGTTTTAGTTTGCAAATCACAGAAGAAATTAATTTTATTAAAAAAGTTTCGCTCTGTAAGAAAGAAATACTCTCGGTATGAATTCAGAATTTTTTGTCTTGTTTTTAACATTATTATTATTTGGAAGCCAAATATTAATTTTGAAAATTCTCCGAACGTGCCAATATCAGGATAATTTTGAGTCTCTGACGAAGTTCAGGGGTTGAAAAAAAATACCTGCAAAATGCAACTCTTTCCTCGAATCGTTCGAACAATTTATCCTGAAAGCGTTTCCACAAATTTTAAAAATTATCTCCAGTTCTTACAAAACCGAAGGAAATCTAAGAAACACCGTTCAGTATGGAGTGGATTTTCGAGAGAAGTAAAAGTCTTTGCTTGTCCTAAAGCCCTAAAAATGTTACAGGAAACGTTAAATTTCGTTTAATATCTGAGAAAAATTGAAAATTCAATTCCGACCTTAATAAAATTTGACAAAGTTCTGAGTTCTGAGTATACCATCTTAGCCAGAGTTGTCAATTAGAGACATTCTATACGAGTGCTTAAAACGCAGTAGTTGCAGCGCCGCGGTAACGTCAGTTGAACAATTCATATGCGCCGGAATAAAAACGCTAATAACGCCCGCATAAATTAAACTGCCGCTTTACATGGAACTTGCGTATTGTTGTTTAACTGACTTTAACGCGACGCTGCAACTGCCGCGTTTTTAGCGCTCGTATAGAATCGGCCTAAATGTTACAAATTTACGTTTAACAACTATTTAGGTAAGCGGGTAAGAATGATAATTTCAGAAAGCATTAACTTAAATGAATATTATGAATTTAGAACTGTTTGCTAGGTTAAAGAGGTGTTAAAAGAGAAGTCCATGTTAAGGATGATACAATTTTGCCAATGACTTCCTCAACATTTCATTTGCCTTTACAATGAAGAACTAACGATTTAAATATTTATTCCAAGCTATTTATAAGAACATTTTTTTAAAATAGACATTTAGCATTTTAGATATTGTGAGAACATACAATTTATATACCCTATGCCCGTCTGTCAATAGGATATAGGGATAAAACATGGGAAGTGAGAGATTGATTTATATTATCTTCCTGGGTAAATTCATACGAATTTGTAGGTTGCAGTCGGAAAGATCTTGGATTTAAAATATTTTGATATTAAATTATTATTGCTTTAACTATTAATTACTTAAAAATAATTTAATGTTTTTCCAAATAAATAAAATATGTGAAAGAAGGAAAAACAGAAGTTGTTATGATCCAGTTTGAAAAACGAATTTAAGCTTTAAAAAAATTAATGAAAAATGTCGTGGTCTGGGTTTGTCCCCGCAACCTGACAGCCACTTAATACGATCAAACACGACGCTACTCGTTTGACCACGAGGAATCATTTATAACTTTTAATTAATAACTTTAATAACTTTGATTTACATAATTAATCCAGCAAATGTGGTATTATGTTATGTACGTGGGCAGCTGGAAAATTTTCTGGAATCTAGTAGGTCTAGAATTGTAAGCGTTTATCAACTGTCATATTTGAAAAATTTGACGTTTTTCGCCTATAATTCTATTGAGAGTTCCTATCCAAGTGAACTAGTTTTGTTTGTACAGCATTTGAGAAAAAGTAATTTTGTGTAAACATGGAAATCTTGCGTGAAAATTTTCGTGCCATGATTTTTTATGATTTCAAATGTGGTATAACGCCCAAACAATGCCTTCCAATGAATTCCAGCGTGGACGTAACTCTCTCAGTGACGAATTTCGTGAAGGTCGTCCATCAACATCTGTTGTTGCCACTAATGTAGATGCTGTGCGTAAAATGCTTGAGCGAGATCGAAATGTGACATATAAAATGAACCAACACCAACAAAAGTTGTCCGTTCGCGCAGTGCTGCGAAGAAAACGATTGGTTATTTCTTTGGTTTAACTGGACATGTAGCAACCGTGGCTTTAGAGGATCGAAAAACCGTGAATGCTGATTGGTATACTACAATTTGTTTGCCGGAAGTCATCGATCAAATAAGAATAAACAATCGAAATCGACGAATTATTCTCCATCGTGACAACGCCAGCTCTCACTCAGCCCGTCAAACAGTTGATTTTTTGTCCAACAAAAATGTTGAAGTAATGACTCATTGTCCATATTTACCTGATTTATCACCTAACGATTTCCTTTTGTTTCCAAATATCAAAAATAAAATGGGTGGTGAGGATTTTCGTCGGCTGAAGCAGCGGTTGAAACATTCCGGACACTGGTTTCTGAGGTACCATCTTTAGAGTGGAAAACGTGCTTTAGAAATTGGTTCGAGCGTATGCAAAAGTGTATTGACGTCAAAGGCGAATATTTCGAATAATAATGATACCGCTTACCAAATTTCATATGCGTTTTTTCATACCGTTTCCAGAAACTTTTCCAGCAGCCCACGTATGTATCTATTGCCCGTTTACGAAAGTCTAGTGAAGAATTTCACATTGAAAATCTTAGGTGTAATTGATAAGTACTAATGCTATTAATCTTTAATTACAGTCAGTTACACGAGCAGATAATTAATATTTATCAAATACTCAAAATTTTCCGTTAGAAAATAGAAATATCGCAGGAGTTTCGTGAACGGATAACAGTGATTAATTTCGTGTTTATGCCACATGTTTTTGAGTATATACTATCTACTCTTTTAAATTTATTTTATTATAACTACCTTTACAATCCGTTGTTTCATTAACGAAAAAATTTTCATGTTATAAATTTTATTTAAATTTATTTTCTGGTTAATTTTATAATTGAATGTATGCAAAGAAAAGTAAATGATTCTTTTCACTATTGTATGTCTGACTTTGATTTACCAATGCTTCGTAACGGATTAACATTACTTGATTGTCATAAACATTTGGAAAAGGATACACTGAAGCTGTATTTACAAAACTAAACTAAAATAACGCAAAAATTTCCTTAGGAATCGTTTACTTTTATTTGCATCCGATGGTATTTTCTATATGATCTTTTGTTCACATTTTTCTTCTGAATTTTCTTTTCTGTTTCTGCAGACTATTTGCAACGGTGAAAAGTTTACCTACAATTTGGTTAAAAACTAAAAGAGAATATCAACTGAGCTTGACTTTCTCATTTCATAACAAAATTTACATCAAATTTAAGACTGTGCAACATGGACATAATATAAAACTTTTAAGAATGAGTTTGTTTCCATTAACAAATAGAAACATTAAATTAAACGTCAGTTTTATTCAGTTTCCCTATTCGCACTATTCTCTATTCATTAACTTAGCTTCTTTAATTAGCCTTGTTTTAAAATTATTTTCGTTACAATTAAACATACTTATTTATGAAACACCTAAAAATACGAGCGGCGGTATCCGGTGCCGTTTCCCCTTTCACATCCCCGCATTTCGCCTTGGCGGTTTTGAGTTTCTCCTTCGCTTTCTCCGCACTCAGCCAAACTTCCAATTGGGTCGTGCTGTCAGCGAAGTTTCCGTTGGTATCTAGGATACCCATTTTCTGAAGGAAGCACAGGATGTAATTCTGATAAATCGGATCATTATCGGGTGGATTTTGATTGACGATATTTGTCAGACTTGTGGGGCTGATGTTGTTTTGGTACGTACATTGTATACTGAAATCTGCCAAAATGTCTCTTGAATTGGTATTAACGTGAGCCTGAAGAGTTCAAATCAGTTATGCTTCTAGTAACAATAGAGTCACTCACCCCTGAGATTGTTGCGAGGATTACTGTGAGCAAGAGGAGATAAGAGTTCATTTCGAGTTTTTAAATCGAACTGCAATGTATTAATGCATAAGCTGCATATATATACACATGCAAGAACATAGTGAAAATATGCAGATTAACGTCTTGGGTCATTAAAACTGTATAACACGGGTATTTTTTTCCAACATATCTAGGACAAAACCGATAATGTGTATGATACTTGTACTTGTTATTTATTGCTTATATTGTTCAGTAGTGTGTCTGCAGTTATTATTTGTTATTATTATTATTTACTGGTTGGATCACTTTCTGCACTGCAGAGTGTTGAAAATTTCGTTTGTCAAATTGGTACGGTAAGTTAGAAAGTAAATGAGACTAAATAGGCAACTTTTGCTTTAGAAGTTTTATAACCGAGGGAATATATTTGTCGTCCCGGTGAATAAATCAGATTTCGTTACATTTCCAAGTACGACTTTTAGACTTTAGAAAGTTGTTTAAAATAGGGTTTTTGTAATAAATCAGTAAACGCACATCACAAGGGAATTAATCCCTTTCAAGCCAGTGCCTGATTTGGCTACACATACGCTACAGAGAAAACGCCTTCCCGCTTCTTGTACGCCACTTAACTCATTTTGGACAAATTTCGACTTAACCACTTATTAACTTAGATGACAGATATAACCGTCTGAAATGAATGATTACTTTTGCATACACATCTGATAACGATTCATTTGATTATTTTGTGCGTTTAAACATTCCAACATTCGCTCACTGTTTTTTAAAATATTAAAATACCAAAACTTCGAAGTTTTGTTTTAGTTTTAATTGCAAAATAGAAAACAATTTGTTATTGGATTTTAACTTCATCAAGTCGCTCAGGTTTAGTAGTTCATTTATTTTTTTTTTATCACTTTATTTACCCATCAGAGCTCACGGTACTTCAATTTCGTCGGGTATTAACTTCTGCAGTGATCTCAGCGACATCGTTCTGACGTTTCTAAACCAATTCATTATTAAACGTTAGTTTTTCCAAGATGCAAATACGCCGGGACCAAGCTTACTATACATTTTGTCGCTTAAATAAATTAGAAGATGAAGTTTTGGTACACTGCATTTCTGATTAAACTTTCTGTTTACACACTTACGGGAGTTGTTTGTAATTATATGTACTATCACATTCAATAAAAATAGTACACCTGCGTGCAAACCGCACCCTTATGAACATTCAGCGGCAAACATTTTCAGCAGTGCTTCGCAGTAATTCCTTCTCGATTGTTGTAAGGTCCAGGAAAAGTACCTATAGGTTCTTTAATATGTTATTGGCTGTAGCAATAGGTTTGAGAGAGAGAGCACTCATATATTTTTTATTATCATATACGAATTGAATTAAATATGGACGCAACGGGAGCAATAGTATAAGCTCGCTGTTCAAAGGGGGGATTTTATCTTCTTTTCTTGTTGTTCTTTCATGCATTTTAGAAACGGAGGTAAGTGACACAACTTGTGTACTTACGACAAAAGGATATAGAAAGCATAGGCGCCGGATTTTGTTAATATTGTCGGGTGCAATTTTTGTCGATAGGTCAGTTTATAATGTGTATAATACATATAATTTGTTAACAAATGAAAAGACCACTGCCGGTGTTGCCTTATGAAAAATACAACTGGCAACGGCGTCCTAGTTAGAAACCCGATAACAGGTACTTTCTTTCGCATAAAAGTTTGAATCTGGATTCTGTAGTTGTTGCAACAAACACCTTAGCTTTGAATTATTGATATGATAGTTCTCCTGCAAGTAACTGCAAATCAATCAAAACGAAATATAAAAATAGTTTAATTCGAAGGGAAAAGGAAATTACCAATCTGAACTGAAATTTCAAAGAGAGTGGGGATTAATCCGTTTGGAAAAGAACGTATATCTTTAAATCTAAACGCGTTTGGACCACGTTTTTGTGAGCAAAAGAAAGCACCTAATAAAGCGATAAGTATAAAAAATAAATGACAAGGTTATAAGTTCTGAATTTTTAATAATTACGATAAATTAATGGTTGATGAGTAAGCTTAGGATAATTTTGCATTAAAAAACTTCAAAATATGCATGCACATATGCACTAAAATCATCAAAAATATGCACTTAAATATGTATAAAAAATTAACTTTTATAGAATAAATAATATTTTTTATGTTACCACATTCTTCATTATTTTGCTACAAAAAAACAAAAACTTTTTTTTAATTCTAAATTATTATTTATTTAGTCGTTATTATAGAAACAAATTATAATTACATTTAACTACAACATGGTGTAACAAATTCTCAAAAGTAAATTTGCGCCTATTGTCGGCGAGAATATTTTTGTACTGAGAAAACACTCTCTCGACATCGCAGGACACTATTGGTACAAATTCGTATTTTACAACGTCATTGACACTTAAATGTTCGTTTTTTTCATTAAGGGTCGATTCATTTTGCAACACTTCACTTATATTCTTCAGTTGCTGATAGCCCGTATTCTTTGACAGCACTTCGTTTAATTTATTGATAAAAACATTTTTCTTGAGTTTTGCTAAACCGTTAACTACATGTTCTACTTTTTGAATGCTTTCTTGTAAAGATAGACCCTTAGCTTCTAGCTTGGAGATTGCAGTCGAAATGCATGCCAGATTAGCTCGAATAAAAATTAAATCTTCTCGAATACCTTTTTTTCTCAGAATACTCTGTGCTTCTTCGATGCACTGCGCTTCCTCAGAGTCGAATTCATCAAGAATTTTCTTCACAATTTCAAAATTTTCAGCGTAATACACAGCAGCGTCGATCCAACTTCCCCATCTTGTAATGATTGGCGCAGATGGAAGTGGAATGTCACCCGAAATTTCCCGAAACTTCTGAATACGACTTGGTGCCTTAAGGAAAATCTTTTTCACAGATGATATTAGCTCATTAACATTTGAATAAAGATTACGAACTAAATCAGCTACTCGATGTAAGCCATGTGCTAAACAGGTCACATGTATCATGTTTGGGTATAAAACCTGCAATCCCCGCATTGTTTTGCACATATATGGTGCAGCATCACTACAAACCGCTAGCACTTTTTCATATAAAATTCCAGACGGCCACAATAAACTTAAAGAGTCGTTGAAAAAAGCAGCGACTGTTGAATGATTTACTTTGTCCAACACTTTTAAAGTCAGCAGATATGATTTATTTTTTCTTCAGGAACCCTTAATATACCAAACACAAAATTTCCTATGCATCTTTGTTCTTCATCGGTTGTTGCATCCAACGACACCCAAATAGAATGATCCTTTACTTTTGCTCTTAATTTATCCAATGTTAATATATACAATTCAGAAACATAATCTTTTTTAAAATGGCAAAGAACTTCATTTTTTAACTTAGCTAATGGGATGTCTGCGCAAATAAAAGCCTTACAAAGTTTTGCATTGAATTCTGAACGTTTAGGTCCAGGCGTCGGTAAATTAGAAATTAACACTTGCCGTTCGTTATTTCCCCTTTTGCGATTTTTATTACTTGTATGCTTTCCGGTTTGAAGATGCTGCGTGACTTGAAACTTTTTGGTTGCCGTAACATGAACCTCGCAGTATTTACAAAATTTCAGACGCCCATCCGTTATAAAATCATCGTAGTCCTTCACAAACTGGTTTAAAATTGCACTTACACACTTTTTTTCTTTTGGCATCTTGAGAGATGTTAATCCTATTGCAATCAGCATACAACTACTGAAGGTTGATGAAAAAATCTGCAGAATTTCCTGGTAAAATTAGAAAGAGAGCTACCCCATACCATGGTCTGTACGAGTACTATTAACGCGGACAAAATACTTGGAAATTCGTGGGATAATGTGCGGTCGCAGTAAACAATGGCGGTTTTCATACACTGTTAATCCTCTTATTATTTCCAAGTATTCTGATTTTAAAACACTGGTTGTTCAGATTGTCTACTATAAAATGTCAGTTTGCACTTGGCAATAAGAAATAATCGCAAATTTGCAATTAAAACAAAAAAATGCAGGAAATTATGCATTAATGCCCTAAAAAGTTAAAATATGCATTTATGTATAAAAATGTTCCAAATATGCATTTGCATATGCAATTATGCAAACGCATAATTATCCTAAGCCTATTGATGAGTGTTTCTTTCATTTTAACAGTAAGTGATTTTTCGCTTAAAAGTTTGAATCTGGTTTCGAATACTTTGAAACTGGATTCCGTACTTGTTGCAACAAAACATCTCAGATTTGAATAATTGACTGACAATTCGGTCCAAACCAGTTCAAACAAAACATAAAACAGTTTGATTCGAAGAGGAAAGGAAATTATCGATCCGAACTGAAATTTCAAAAAAAGTGGGGATTAATTCGTTTGCAAAAGAACGTCTGTATTTGAAACTAAACACGTTTGGACTAAGTTTTTGTGAGCGAAAGAAAGCACCTAGTGAAAAGGTTTTTTTTTCCATTTGCATGGCATTGAAAAGGATAAGTATTTAAATTGATTTGCAAATACCTTGACATGGCATGACATGAAACTTACCAACTTAGTATCAGGGAGGAGGAAAGAGAACTCTTTCCTCATCCCTGCGTAGTATTTTGATAATATTTTACAGGGGAATTGTGTTTTATAACAACATAATGGAACAGGTGGTTGTTTTTTGATTCGTGAACAAATAATACACAAATAATGTTTTCTACTGATGTGCACTAATATGAACTGAGTGTGCACTCAGTGCATTAGTGCACGTCAGTAGAAAACGCTACATTTAAGTGTGCTGTATTCCTGATTTGGACGATGAGCCAGGAAGAGCTAGCAATATTTTAAACGATTTCTGAAGTAGGTAATCCTGTCAATTGCGGATTTTCTTTAAAAAAACTGTGTAATGTCAAATAAATTCTGTGTCAAATAATTTCTGCTTCTTTGAATTTAGTAAACAAAAAGACACTACTTTGTCGGGTGCTCTCTAATACTTTTGCACCCAACAAATTCATTTGTCAGGTGTACAAGACCTATGCACCCGACGAAACGGCGCCTATGATAGAAAGTGTAAATAAAATGTTGAATAAAAGTACTGACTACTAGCCTATGAGAACCCTAAGTGCGTATTTTATTTTGAAAGAACAGACCGTTGAAGTACTTGAAGTACCTGATACTAGAAAATATGACATATCTTAAGTAATTAGAATTATATTATAGCTTAAAGCGCGCCCTCGGGCGGCCAGGAATTTGACCTTATACTGTGCGACAATTTATAGCAAATGGCAACCGTACTGCTGCCTCATAAGTTATAATGCACAAAGCGTCCAATGCGGACACAATAGCATGTCATCTCAGCTAATAGCATGGCATCTCAGCTTATAGCAAGTCAACTCAGATTGGAGCGGGCCCTTAATAATCCTTTGTACAGCGCTATTTCGGCCTTAACTTATTGAGTTTTAATTGAAAATGTGTTGACTCTTACTTGAAACATACCAGATTTATGAGTTCTGGTTGAATGTCAGCATCAAACCCTAGTGTTACGGACATATTAAGTTTTGTTTGGACCCTTAAGGTTTAGTATTTTTTTCTCAATGAAATATAAAGTTTTGAATGAATCAGGCCTCATCAGACGATGCAACTCAGACGTAAACCCCTATTCCATGTTTAACTCAAATTTCGTAATTTTTGACATCAAGTTTTGCGTGAATGCTCTTAAAATTATTAAAAAAAATTACTATCCATTCAGTTTATTCAAAAACTAACTCTTCCATTAATTTTTGTTTATGTTTAGATTGCAGTCTACCGATCCAGATGATTCCTTAAAGTTTACGTGTCATTGTTTGTATCATTAGGTGCTTTCTTTTGCTCACGAAAACGTGGTCCTAATGCGTTTAGATTCAAAGGCGAACGTTTTTCTGCAAACGGATTAATCCCCACTCTCCTTAAAATTTCAGTTCAGGTTGGTAATTCCTTTTTCCCTTCGAATCAAATTATTTGTATGTTTTGTTTGGATTGAATTGCAGTTATTTGCAGGCATTTTGTTACAACAACTACAGAATCCAGATTTAAACTACTCGAAAACAGATTCGAACTTTGACGCGAAAGAAAGCACCTATTGTGTCATTCTCTTTATTAAGAAAACATGACCAATAAACATCTTATCTTATATTGTCTTATAGACGAAACGGTTATGTTTTTTAAATTATAATATTGTATAAATTTTATCTAATGTTACAATAACTACAATTTTCATCCAATTTAATTAGATATACATACCGTGTGTCTACTTCGATTACGCATCATAGGAATTTCAATGCATTTTTTTAATCGTAAATTTCTGCTTTCCTATCGAATCTATCATAAAGCATTAAGCGAGGCGCAAACCAGAGCGCGGTGGCGAATTTGTATGTTTGTCTTATGGCCGTACCGCCACCATTTCCGCTCTGGTTTGTACGACGCTTTAAACGACATAATACGTAGCTTTATATTATGCGTTAACTAAGACTATCTTTAGTACGTTTTTAAAAAAGCACAGGCTTTAGAATTAAAAAGAAAATTAATTTCATAGACATTTTTCAATTCCACAGTTTAGATCAAGCAGGTAACCTTTTAGTTGAAAGTAGCGTTACTGGATTTTAAACTTTTGTAATCCGAAGTAGATACATCAAACATTCATATTAAAAATGTTTATTTATAAATAACAATAATAAAAATTATTCTTCGCTAAATGCTTAAATAATACTCTTCATACATTTTTATTTGATTATGTGATCGATAATACGACACAACAAACAGGATTTTATCTTGCAGGTATCGCACTGCAATTACATGACAGTGACCTACTAAAATTTTTACTATTTAAAAATGAAGTGATACATTTATTTTGGTTCTAGAAATTGTCAAGACAAGTTGGGACATTGTTGGCCGTAAACTGGGAATTATTTGAGAATTTGGTGTAGCATTTATTATCTTTTAAATAAATAAATAATACGAATTTTGTTTGAAAATCGTTAAAGCATGACAACTAGAAGTTTGCCTACTTGCTTCAAGCTAAGAATAATGTCTGCGAATTAGTTTTCTTCCTTTTTTAATTTTGAAAACCTGTGTATTTGAAAACATACTAAAAATGGTCTTAATCAATGAGTAACATAAACCTACGTATTATGTCGTTTATTGCTTTACTATAAATTTGGTAAGAAAGCAGAAATTTACAATTAAAAAAAATATATTGAAATTCCTGTGGTCCTAAATCAAAGTGGACACACGGTATATAACATTATCTTTCCTTAAATATCGACATTTATTTGTGGGAGGAGACGCGAAAGAAACCGAAACTAGAACCTTGTACTTAGTGTTTCTGTAAGGTAATATCTTATTGTCAGTGGATCTAAATGTATTGTGTGTTTGAACCCATTATCTACTTTCACAACCTTGTCACTTTAAATGAAAAAGTTATTGTGTGAAAGCAGATAATTTTAGTAAACAAAAACCGTACCATTCTTAAAATAAAGCCGAAACATTTGTTGCAAGACGTGATTGATAACTTTCCGCGCGAGGAATGATTAATCACTGGCAGCCTGCAAGGATTCTGTATTAAATTTGATTCGTAGCTTGGGCTTGGAAGTAAAAAATGGTTTATGTACCGGTAGTAGGTAAAACCTATTAATCTTTATACAGCTTATTTTCAAGTCAATTTAATTTGAAAAAGTTAACGAAGTTTTTATTGCGGTATACCTCACCAAAAAGTTGCGCTACAAAAAAGTTTTCTTTTTTAAATAAAGATTTCATTTTAAATGTCAAGAAACGACATATTTAGTATATAAAGTAACAAAATCTATTTATCTTATGCTGTTACGTTCTAAATTAGAAATGCCGACTCCATAGCTAATATTGCCTATACAAGCAGTTGGCTCAATTAAAATAATTATTAGACAGTGGCGTAGTTATATTTTTTAGAGCAGTGTTTTATTTTTTTAGAGTGTTCTGTATTTTTTATTGTGGTATTTTTGGAATCTAATTACAAAAATCACATATTGTATAAAATGTATAGTTCATTGTAGGTATCTCAAGACAAAACAAATTCCAAAAAGAAGTCTCTTGAAATACATTTCTTTTTGAATTTTGTTTTGTTTTGAAAATATCATGATTGCCTGTTTATATGGCACAACTTAAAAAAAATGACAATGAGTCCTATCAGAATTTGTGTTTTCTTATATATACAGGTGTAATCAAATTAGTTTCACCTATTAATACCTAATACCTTAAGTTCCTCATCATGTAAGAGAATTAATGCTGCAACTACCAAAAGTCTAGCTCAAAAATGTCCTAGTGGAGGAGTATTGACTCTTTTGTTTGAGAACTTTTGGTCGGCTGTGCACAAAAACAACGTTATAAAACAAAATTCCCGCAAAATTCAAGGTCAATTGCTTGATCGCATTTTAAAAGCTTTACGGGAACACAAAATAGAATCACCGACCCATTAAAGACGACAGTTCAAATTGACAACCTCTCGGTCGTGTCCCGTGTGTGCATTATAATTAAAGGAGAACAATTTAAATGTGCTTGCATTGATCAGAATTAAATCTGTTTCATTAGATAATCGACAATAATTAGATATTGACATCCTGGTCTTTGTAAACCAATAGTACACATGATTCACAGTGCTAATTTCGCGTATTAAAGTAATTTAAAAAAATTATTAGTCCCTCTGATTGATTGTCGCTTTGTTAATTATTTCCACTATCGAATACGTTTCTTCGTAGTTCGAGTGCGATGACGCTTTATTGTTTTGGTTCCACAAAATAATAAAAGCGATGACTGCATTCAATAATGATTTTCCGAAATGCAGAAAGAAAAGACATTCTTAAACATTTTGCGCAATAAAAAAATAACAATGCAGTTTATTGACGACCAGCAAATAAAGTACACGATGAATACGTATGAATTAGTAAAATAATTTTAGAAAATGGAATCTCTAATTTTTATTTATTTTTACAGTTTTGTGAGCAGAAAACTATTAACAATTACGTGAAAATTGAGAAAATTAATTAATTTAATAAGCAACGCGATGGATATTTATAATTCTATTCCGTTATGGAATTACATAAGCGATGATTTTAACCCAGTGCCCTTCAGTTCGATGACGCTTTATTGTTTTACGACGTTTTATGATGCACTTGTAGAAACTGATACACGGCCAGTCAGAGGTTTTCAAACAAAAAGTTTCCGGGCTCTGGGGGGGTTTTAATTTCTTTAATTTTTCACCAATAAAATTCATATTTACAGAAATCACTTTCTTAAGTGATAAAGAAGAGAAGAAGAGATTCTATGTTTTTTTTTCAAAATAACTGCTTCTTTTCCTTTATTCTTTTTATTACTTTTATTGTTTTTTGTTTCTTCAATTTATGTACATTTTCGTCTCCTTTTTATATGTATACTATAAAGAGACAGTATTTAAAAGAAGTTAATGATTTAGACTTTAAAGCTATAATCAATCCATGTCATTTCCGATAAAGGATAATATTTCAAATACCAAAATTTGTTAAAAGAAATCATATTCACACATCCAAGATTTATCAATCCTATTGTGTAAAATTTTTCTTTCGTTCCAAATACACTCTCATATATTTTTTTCCTAAGTGTACCGTCATTTTACTTTAAGTTCATAATATTACATTTCCTCATTATTCCTATTTTTTTTTTTACTAAAATGTTTACTTAAACTGAAAAAAGTTACAATTGTCACGTTTACTTAATCAATTCCTGTTAAACAAGATTTTCACTTTTTTTTTCAGCTGACATTAATGATAAAGTAACGGAGCAGTTGCAGAAGTTAAAATCAGAGGGTGAACTGAAGGACTGGCAGACCAAGGTCCTGGGAGGTGGCCGCATTAACCACGATGCCAGTGGTAAAGCCATTAAAGTCTACGGTTACTCGCAGGTAATTACTTCCTCTGTTCGCATCTGTATGTTTACAATATTGTCGGATATAATTTTGTTAGGCGTAACTATCGTTATTTCACCGGAATATGGTGTTTTCGGTTACCACTTTGGTTATGTGAGGTACTAATTAGGTTAAAAGCTAGGGAGGCAGTTGTTTGCTTTCTAGGACATTCTTTGTACGAGGTTTATTTCGGAAGCGTAATAATTAGAAGTTTAGTTAATTAATGCCAAAGTTGAAATTAATTGAGGTTTTGAGCATTCCAAATTATTAAAATTCTGTCTTGTTTCTTAACTAAAAGAATACAGCACAATAAAACAATTGTAAAAGCTTCATCGTTAAGTCAGGGAAATTATGTTATTGCGTGTAGCTCCTATTAATTATGCTAATGTAAATGCTGGAAATGTTCCACAAAATTTTTCGTGTCATGCATTCATACAATGCATTTTTATAGAATTTTTATGTAATATATTACAAAGAATATACGTGTAAAGAGGTGCTACTTTTACGCGATCTTTTGCTTTCTTTGCGAAATTTTCGACATTAGAAGATATCTTATTTTCAGAAATACATATACCGGCTGTTTCAAATTGAATGTACACTGAACGGATCTCCTAAACCGTAAGAGATACAAATTCGGTTAAATGGAAAGAAAGTAGCACGAATCAATACCTTATTCGCATCCATTGACAGAATGACTTTTTTCTTATTTCTTTTTGAGATATTAATGAAAATGTAAAAAAGTCGATTTTCTCTTTTTCTCTATATCTCTTTTATTATAAATAATTTTGAAATTCTTATTTAACTTTCTATAGTCACTTTTCGATTCTGCTTCGTATAAGGGTGGTAGAATTGAAGTCAAACGTTTCGTCTTTCCGCGACCATCATCAGTTTCGATTTTTTAAATACAACTTATATATTTTCATTATTTTATTCGATAGATTTTTTTCTCGTGATTGTAATGGTACATCACACTTAATAGTTGATATTAATCTCAAGCTTAAATAATACAGATTTTTAAAAGAAAATTTTATTTAATACATAATTAAAAATTTTTAGTTCATTTTTTTAGCTATAGTGTAAATTATAATAAACTATTTAAAACTTTTTGTATTGTTATTTTAATAATGCACTGCACTTAAGAAAATGAATTTTTACCGACAAATATCGGATGGTCTTAATATAACGTGCTAGACTAATATCTCAGCTTTGGTATTGGAATGAAAAATCCTAATTTATAAGTTTGACCAGCACTGTTGGTTTAAAAGAAAAAGTGGATACTCTTTATACTAAAAATATTTGGATATCATTGAATAGTACCTTCTACAAAGACATTGAAACGAATATCTTTGTGATAAATTTGAAATTTACTTTCTATAACAATGTAATTTTTTTAATTTCACGTTTGACGAGGTGAATTACCAGTTGGAGTTTGGCACATTATATCGGGACTACCCTGCATAACTTAAACAGAATAAAGTAGGTTTTGTGTTTTGAACATTGAAACAGTGACTAGCGTTGAGATAAATAATAAGGAAGAACTAAGAAGGTGAATATTCAGATGTGAATTCGCGAAACATTTCCGATTTATTCACAATTGCCGAAGCCCCAAATAGGACTGAAACAGCTGTACAGACGCTGCTCGAGAATTTCACTGCAATCAAAAACGATTTGCAACAATTTTTTTTTAAATTTTCATTATACTTTGACAGCAAGCATGGCCGCTTTGCATGGGGTGACTTATTATGTGGGAAACCCGCTTCAATTTGTCAATCCTCACGCAATTTAAATTTACTTGTTCGTGCTAACGGAAATGACGTTTATCTGATCTGAGTTAAGATTTGTGACAAAAGAAACGGAGCAATAATTAACAAATAAAAGGCAACTGTTCGATTAGTGCGGTATATTTCTAAATATGTTGACTTTATTTTTAAGTTTCTGATTATGATGAATGATGATGATTGGCGTTTGTCTTACTCAGACGGTAGCCAAGGCCACCTTCGAAGATAAGTAAAAATCGGGAAGCTTCGCTTAAATATATTATTATCTTATAAAGTTGCTCTTAATGCTTCACGAGTTTCTTGTACTAAGTGCTCGGGAAATTGGTGGAAGTCTGCTTTACTTGCAAATGACAGTTCGTTCGCAGCTGTACATAGCTGAATAGATACGGTCGCGGTCTCGGAAATTACATCGAAAATGTTGCTGTTAGAACGGAACGTTTCAACTTATGACCTACATTTTCAATGACGGGTAGTGATTTAAAAACAAAAAATTACATTTAATAAAACATTATTTTCTATACCATCGCAGGGAGTGTTAAAGTGCACACCTAGCAGAAGGAGAAATGATAGACGTCCAGTGGTTTTTGCTATGCACATTCATATTTATGTGTATGTATAGTGAGTGCAGTATTGGAAGTTTTTAATTTTTTTTTTAATTACCGTCAAAGTTGCACTTGTTAGTTGCAGTTGATTGCTCTTTTATCGTAATTAAAGGGTCCAATATTCAAATAGCACTGTAAACAAAAACGAACGTATGTGAACATTTTTAAAACCTTTATTGTTTATAACACTTACTAAATCCTATTACAATTATGAAAAAAGTGGAAATACAGGCTGCTTCGATTTCTGAAAACCTTTATAATATGAAAATTTTCGCTTTCGGTAAAAACTTCTTTGAGGCACTTTTTAACATAGAATCCATTACTCATTGTTACATTTTTCTAAGACGCTTAGTTTTTGAGATATAAGCTGAACTTTTGATTTTTTAACAACTTTTATCTCCGTTTACCTTTTGTGAAACAGCTTTGTCTCTTGTAGTAGGAAGTCACATTGTACTCTTAACTCAGAATAATCGGCATATAATAAAAAAATGATCAGTTCATAACTGTGTAGGTTTTTAAACCTTACGTGTATAATGTGTATGTATGAAACATGTACAAAGTATAATACGAACATACATCGTATGATATAATTATACGTAGACTACAGTATAATAACTGTATCTGTATACTCATAAAATTATGTAGTACTCTCGATGGCAATCGAATATCTTACTTGATATCTTTATCTAGCTTTGCCAAGAATCTCCAAACCTGCAATTTGGGTTTCAAAAAGAATTTGAAGCAAGTCCACAAATTTCTTTAACGAATTTGAATTCATTTGATTGCTTGACTGTTAAAAGAATAATTTCAGAACGTGGAGTCACAGCGGTAAGTTTATTAAAGGTAGTCAACTGTAACTTTTACATCAAATTAGAATCGTGTCTACTGTTTCTGTTACTTTTTTCAAATAAAATGTAGTCGTCTTCCTAGCTAATTCTTACATCTCGTTTTTACATTTAATGATTATAAAATACTTAAAACAAAACATTTTATTAATTTTGTAAAATAATTAGGGTGGTCGGTTTTTTTGCCGGTCAGTGTAGTATTTTTATTTATTTATATGTCCAGTTATATAAATGTTCATATAAGCGCGGCACGATAAGTAGAGTTGGACGACATTAGTTAACGATAACGCCAGACGCAAGTTGTGTTGATAAATATACTTATTTACTTAAAATGCAATAAACATACAGTAAGATTTTTTATAAAACTGGATATACAATGTAAAAATTCCTTTGCATTTTAAATATTTATCAACACAGCATGCGTCTAACGTCATCATTAACTAATGACGTGCAACTCTACAAATCGTGCCGTGCCTATAAACAATTATCTGTTAACAAACAGTCGAGTTATGGACAAAATGACTTGAATGTCTGTCAACAGATTATTGTTCTTAATAAACATTTATCCAGACCTAGCCAGTAAAGTATCGTGTATTTTATACATTAAGTAGTGTTTTACATAGTTTTAAACATGTTTCATATTGTCGTAGAGAAAGCTTAAAATACATTGAGTGTTACATAACATTTTATACGTCAGTGTTTTATACAATATTGTTACGAATTTAGGTTCGATTAATTTTTATTTTAATACAAAACTCGATATACTTAAGTAACTTATTTATTTAAAGCAGTACAATGAAACGTTTAAAAATAATACTGCTTAATATATTCCGGACTGATCACGAGAAAGAATTCTCTCGTGATCAGTCCGGGACCAAGATGCCAGAACGTCTCCTCGATTCTTCGACTACGAATTTTTAGCTCGCGTCAGACTCTAAATCACTAAAGTATAATACCCTGGTATTTTACTCTTTCAGACAATAATAATAATGAACAATG
Organism: Prosopocoilus inquinatus; assembly: GCA_036172665.1. Lineage (NCBI taxonomy): Eukaryota > Metazoa > Arthropoda > Insecta > Coleoptera > Lucanidae > Prosopocoilus > Prosopocoilus inquinatus. The sequence goes on from CM069871.1 coordinate 35,391,791, forward strand.
AAAAACTATTTTTGGAATGTATTACCTGCTCTTCCTTATGTTACAGAAATTATGAAAATTTCTGAACGTAAACATGATACCGCACATGGTATGTCTGCTCTTACTGGTTCGCTGTTAGTATAAATCGTAAAATTTCAACAAAATATGATGAAATGATTCATGAATGAGTTAGTCGCGCGATTTGTTCGCATACCAAGCCTTTTAGCAGCGAGATTAATGCCCGATTTCGATAATAGTTTTCCAGGATATTACTTGGCAGATAAATCTATCAGGAAGTGAAGAAATCGGGCATAAATCACCTTGCCAAGTCGCCAGTGTGAAAGCAGTCTAACAGCTTTCAAATTGTTGATAGCCGTGCGATTCAGTCGTATATCATTTTGTATGTACTTCTAGCCGCACGATTTAGGCCCGATTTCTTCAACTACGGATAAATTTTTATGCCAGGTACTATCCTTGAAAACTATTATGGATATAACGGTTCCCAAGGATTATACATAGCAGATAAATTTATCAGAAGGTGAAGAAATCAGGCATTAATCGCGTATAAAGCGATCATAAAGTTGATATATTTGAAACTGTGATCTGGTGTGCAGAAAAGTAAATGATTTCTAAATAGGCAAGAAAATAATTATCGATTCAAATCTACTTATACAAATAATGTTTTACAATTGTTTATGTTTTTAAGTTATTCTTAGTGTTTACCATTTTAAATTATAATTAAATAAATAGTAATAGAATGTTTTAAATTCGGACTAGCTATTAATATTTGCCATTTTAGTTTGTCTTATAAATTTATTTTAGATTACTGTTACAAGTCTTTTGTATTATCTTCAGCGGTTTGAATTAATAAGAAGTTGAAGGATTAAATGCTAGGAATAAATTAATTAATGACTAAATTGACTGAAGGCTAATGTTACAAAAAAAACACCATGATGCGATGTGTATATTTATTTTAACGGTTCATTTTTAAAATTTTTAATTGGAGCAAGCCATGACTTATAAACTAACAGTTAAAGTAAGCTTTTAATGAATGAACCAGGCCTTAATTAATTTAATTTGAATTATCTGACACTCTAAATTTAATTCAAAATTTCAGTTGTCTTATCAGAATTGCTCACAACCTTTAACAAAATCATGGCTTGCTCCAATTAAGAACTTTAAAAATGACCTGTTATTTTGGCTTGACGTTAAATTAAAACCTCAGTACCTTAACGTAGCGATCGTAAATTGGTGGAGAAGGACGTCACAAAGATCGTGTTAAGAATATTAAATGCATAATATGGCTTCCCAGAAAGCGGTAGACAACACTGTCACGTAAGGAATTGTAAAAAGTTTTTTTCACGTTTGGTGTAATTTTTTTGGTAAATCTTTATTTTCCAAGTACGTTAGTAATGCCAATTGAACTGAATTGAAATATGTAAAATCAATATACATCATCGCTTTTTCTTTGGCTTACTTTACATCAATGTATGTCATTTTTCAACGCTGTATGACGTCATTCATCATCTTACGACGGCCGCTACATTGTGGTACTGATGTCTTAGGAAACCAAAGCTTAATAAATTTGAATTTAAGCTAAGTTTAGTTATTCGGTATAGATTAATTTTTAAGCTTTGATTTAGTCCCATACAAGGAGTTATTGTCTCTATGGGAGCTTCTATCAAAGTTTAAAAGTTATTCTGTTATTATTGTTATTATTAACTACTTGATATTAAACTGGATATTAAATGAAAACCACCGGTAAAATAAAATTATAAAAATTATTATTAACACTTATTGATTAACTTTTAAGCTTTGGTATACAGTCTGCTGCGGTTTGAAACGCAACATAGGAAATCCCATGTTAATTTAAAGATGCTCGAATATTGGCAATTGTTACAAAAACTATCAAACGATAGTGAAACGTTGAGCGTTCTTTCCAATTATTATAAAAGTGTCCGTTTAATGTTTAATGGCTAGTTTACATTATCCGATTTTGCATTCGATTTTCAGTTTCGAGTAGTTCATACGTGATGTTTTTGCCTTTACACTATTCAATTTTCCATTTGAGCAGTTAGTTTCATTCGAGACAAACTCGAATATAAAATCAAAAACAAAAATCGAATAATGTAAATACTAGCCTTAAAAACTAATTTCTTACAATTTTCATCGGACAAGAGTCGACTTTAGTTATTTTTTTCCGAAAGATTTTTATTCTAAATTTAAATGGTACGGTTTAAGCTTTCAACATTTATGGTTCAACGTTCTCGAATAAATTATTCAATCATTGTAAGTCTGGCGATATAAATTCAAATTTAAGTTCGACTAGTAGTAATTTATATCTTCGCACTTCCGTGTCGTCAGGCCCGTTCGCCTGTTGAAAGCAGGTCAACATCCCCGCTTAAACCTCATCAACCCGGATTTTCGAAATGTAATTACGATACGGCAGCCTAGGTGTAGTGGGTGAAAGGGGAACCGGAAAATTTCCGGCGGTTGTCGCCGCCGACGGCGTCAACGTTATTCGTTTATCTGAAAATTTTGGCAAGTTCATTAAAATGTCATATTATATAGATGTTACGCGCCTAATTTGACGTGTAGGGAATTACACCCTCCGCCGAAGTGGGCTGGAACATCACTAATAATTGCAAAAGTTACATCGCCTGCCTGTTCTGGAAATTCGAACCCTTTTATCATGACGCTTCTTAACTATATCATTATATCATTAGTACTCCTTTTTTTACAGTTGCAAACATTTTTTTATTCACCAGTAGAAAATGACTGATAATGATCTTATTTCATTTAAGTATCTTATTGAGATTGTTTAATTATATTGATTCACACGTTCGTCAAATCTCTTCATTTTGAAGGTCTAATTGGCTGGATAAGAGCCGGCGGTCAAACTGGCTTTGCTGCACAAACTCGGGAGTAGTTCTTGTTTGAATTGCATCTGGAAGAGGTGTGAAAAGCTATTTTTCCTTAGAATCCATATTGTTTAATTATTTCAAATAATCCATGCATCATCCAACGATTTTGGTTAAAAATTTTCCTAATTATGTTTGGGATAAGTAATTTTCGATTATTTTTTTCAATTTCACGCCAAAACCTTTCCTTTGTGCAACTGCGTGGTGGAACATTGCAAATTTTTCTTTACGATTTTTAGGAAAATCTGGGGGGCCCTCCTAGATTATTATTTCCACGTGAAATAAACGCAGAAAAATTGTATACTCAATTTTCGGCTCAGACGAATCTACGTAGACGAATTTTCTCTAATGTCTGCAAGGATGTCACTTTTTTTGGGACTCCCCGATGAATCCGTCAACAGTAGTAACACCTGAACAGCTCCCCGTTTGTCGACCAGTTTCGTGGTCCGGTTTGGCGTTGGTTGCTTTGATTTTGGAAGGTGTAGGACGTATCCTCTAGGGGCCTTATTCTCAAATCGAGGAAACAGATTCGCAAGAGGACGTGACGTCAAAATGACGTAGACTTTCATGCAAGCTTATGTAAATCGTAGGAGAACTGCGTCATTTTGCGAGTTTGTTCCCCGGATTCGAAAATAAGCACCCAGGTCGTAATCCATTTAATTTTTTTTGCATGTCACAGTTTAAAGTTTGTTCTATATTTTTTTTTTTACTAAAGATTCATATTGAAACTTATTATTTCTCAAGATCTCAAATATTGATATTACCATGTTAGGTCGAAGGTTGAGCGTTAGGCAGCTTTTTTTCAAAGAATATACTTCATCATCAGTTGAAGTATTGAGCCTGTTACGGCTCAAAGATGGTCACAACCCTGCGTTTTCTAGTAGCCATACTTTTCGGGGAAATTTCCGTCTCGAAAATAAGGGAAGACGCCCTCTTCTCACCGCCAGAAGTTTCCTTATTTTTTCGCAGGAAGTTGAAATTCAGAACTCATTCAGTCAGTCTCGTAGACAAGTCGCGTCTTCAAATCGTTCGTCACAACCAATTGTCCAACGTATCAACATTAGACTCGGAACTGTTATTTTTTAAGACACGAATTGATTTCTTTATAACATAACTTTATATTTGGTCAATTCAGGCCGGATATTATGGTCCACAATTCGACACAGACCGAGCCGGAATTAGAATTTGCTAACGTGCTAGTGCAGTGTTTCCAAATTGGTCCTTCAACAAGTTACAAAAACACGACGACAATCTGCAAGCAGTGTCAAGAAACGAACGAGCACCAAGCAATAAAAGGATGAGACAACAAGCCAACAGGTGAGTCTCCAATCGTTCTCCACTTTCCTGTCGTAAATGTCCCATTGCCAAATGAATCATGGGAGACACCTTAAAAAGCCTTAAACATAAGCGTGGTTATATAAAAGGGTTAATGACTAGCTGATTACCCAAGTAGAGGCCGAAATTCTAGACCCCTGACTCCTTTATTTAATGACAGTAACGACCTCTCCTTAACTCTCGCTTACTTCTTGATTGGAGATTCTCTGACATCCGAACCTGATATGTTACACATTAAAACGAAGAGGTTGTCTCATTGGCAGCATATCCAATATGTAAAGCAGCCCTTCCGGAAACGATGGGCCTGAGAGCATTTGTCTCAGCTCCAATGGAGCACCAATGTGTCTCCCATGATTCATTTGGCAATGGGACATTTACGACAGGAAAGTGGAGAACGATTGGAGACTCACATGTTGGTGGCTTGTTGTCTCATCCTTTTATTGCTTGGTGCTCCAACAACGGACTTGGTCCACAATCATCGAGGTCAGCTGCAGGTGGGTCAACTAGTCCTCGTGCGAGAGGACAATCTGCATCCGAGTTGCTGGACTACCGGCCGCATCGAGGAGGTTCATTTTGGCTCCGATGGCATCGTTCGTGTCGCTACCGTTCGCACCACCAAAGGGTTGATCAAGACGCCCCCTGTGAAACTGTGTGTGTTGTGGGTTGACTAATCATTTATTGAAGACGATTCCTTCAAGGGCGGCGGCATGTTCGGTTTTACCGAAACTTATCATTTTATTTTTTGTTAAAATAGTTTACTATACATTATTATTAAAATAATAAAGGGGTTTTTTCATTATTAAAACAACCTTGCCCATGTGGATAACAGAAAAACCAATTACGTAGAAATTGTAGACAACGTTCCACAATGTCATAAAGATATGGTATACCGCATGCCATTAAAAGTGCATTATTTTCGTTGTCACTAAGACATCAAACGACGGAAAAGCGTTGCAGACGACGAGAAGATAAGCTAAGAGGGAAGACTATATTTGGGGTTATTAAGAGAAACAAATACTATTCATAAACGCAAAAATAGATCTCATATGCATTTTTAGTTACAAGCCTTCAAGGAAGTTACGTTAAAAATTTGTTTTTTTAATTCAATGTTTAACGAAATAATACCATAAGTGTTTGTTTATTATAAATAAAATGTACATTAAAAATCTCAAGATGTAATTAATCTTCCTTTCACTTTGAAATTGAAAAACGAATAGGCACATTTATAAAATACAGGATTTATCAATTTTTTTATCGTTTTTTACATGATCAAATACAAAAATCACAATAAAAAAAGGTGTTTTATTGTTGCGCTGTATTATCAGTGCTAACGTATGTACAGTCGAAAAAAACTCTAGCATGCTTTGAAATGATAACGATGCACTGAGTGTATTTCCATCTCGGTTCAACTTTATGTAATAAAATGACATGGAGATCACTCAGTGCACACCGATGCAGCCAGCGAAAAATGCTTAAGTTCATATACTCTTATTTACAACTCTCACTTGTCGCAAAAAATAACTTCAATTTTATGTCATTAAAAAATATAATATTACTAATTAAAATTTTATTTTTAATAACAAGTTTTAGTTAGTTAGCTAGCTTGTTTAGTTTCGTAAAGAACAGATTGCCGAATAGAAATTTTAACGTGAACACTGAAGATGAACTAAAATAGTAAAGGAGACTGTGGTTTAAGAGATAATTGAAATTAACCTCCGCCCACAATAATTTTCAATTTTAATAAAATCATTTTTATGATTTTGTCAGTGTGATTAGGTTATTTTTAGACATTTTTTAGTGCTTCTAAGTTGGCAGCGTCCTGAAGATGGCAGCTTAGTTGCCGAAATACGTATCTACGGATATAAAAATTATTGTGGGCAGAGGTTAATTTCAATTAACGGAAGATTAATAAATTGATGCTTAGTTACGTTCAACAAATGTTCGTGAGAAAGTGGACAATCAAGTTAAGACAATGGATTGCTGCGAGTTTTTTTTTCAACTATACATTCTTTATTCATTCTCGTTGAATTTCAATAATCTCAGTTTGAATCAATGACCGGTATATCGGGTACGTAGTGTAACGACGAGCATTCAAAACAAACAAATGGTTAATGCATTATTCTCAACTATCCAGTTGAATTTAATATACTTTTATAGAAATACATGTTAGAGCATTATTAATTATGAACACTTAATCGTATATGCTTCATTTCTTTAAATACGTATAAACGAAGATCATTTGTATTTTCATAATGCAAATTTGATGAAAAAATGTTCAATATTACACTGAGTTACATCGTTATCTACGCAACAAATAATACGCACTAAGGCAAAATGTCAAGGTAAAATTATCATTCTCGTTTCTCATTCGGTCATAAACGTATAAGGGGATGCTTTAATGTTTAATAGCCCTTAAATTATGGTTGTAAACGAACAACCGGAAAATTTAATGCACAGCAAAATTACTTTGCTCTTTGCTTTGTGAATAAAATACGTAGTAACAACACATTCCAGGGATATGATCGGTTAAACCTGAAATGCTTAACTGTCTGGTTGGCCATTTCAATTGTCATAAACTTTCAAATGTAAAATTTATTGGATATTTAGGGCCAGTTTTACAAGGACGGTTTGACTTTGAGCCGAAGCTTAAATCCTTCCCAACAATTGTTGAAATAATCGTTGCTAAGGGTTTAATTAAGCCTCAGCTCAAAGTTGAGCCGCATTTGTAAAACTGAATCTTAGTGTTTATTTATTTCTCCAGACAAGTGGTCGTTTTTCCAATTCGCTTTAAGTGTTTCAAGTATCATTCTATCTTTTAAGAGAATAACACTAATATCGATTTTCTTCTTTCATTAAAGTTAATGAATAATATGTGATTTCAAGTACCTGGCGGCTGTGGAAAAAAAGGGTCATGTCTTAACTGAAACAGCTGTACCTTCAAATTGTATGAACTTTTTGTGCGGTAGGAAAATAAGATCCCACACTATACGCTTTTTGTTCAGTTGTAAAAAATTATTTGGTAAATATAATAAATTTACCAAGCGGTTTAAATAACAAAAAATAAGGTTGATATCGTAAAAATTAAATTTTTATTAGAGTGGGTCCTCGTTTCTACAGTTTTCCTTCTTTTAGCATTTGATTTTCTAATTGTCAAGTTCATGACGTCTTAATAGTGGAACTTTACTCTTAATAATATTTGTTTGATAATAATTTTTAATAGTGGATCTTTATTTTTAGCCAGTTTGCAATATCTTTATGTAAGGTCATTTCATCCATTTAATTACTAGAGTCAAGTCGTCATATGTGGAATACCCATTCTTTGGGCCGTAATAAATTCTGAACTAGATACGTGGGCTGATGGAAAGTTTCTGGAAACGGTATGAAAAAACGCATATAAAATTTGGTAAACGGTATCATTGTTTTTCGAAGTATTCGCCTTTGACGTCAATACACTGTTGCATACGCTCGAATCAATTTCTAAAGCACGTTTTCCACTCTAAAGATGGTACCTCAGAAACCAGTGTCCGGAATCTTTCAACCGCTGCTTCAGCAGACGAGAATCGCTCACCACGCATTTTATTTTTGATATTTGGGAACAAAAAGAAATCATTAAGTGATAAATCAGGTGAATATGGACAATGAGTCATTAATTCAACATTTTTGTTGGACAAAAAATCAACTGTTTGACGGGCTGAGTGAGAGCTGGCGTTGTCGTGATGGAGAATAATTCGTCGATTTCGATTGTTTCTTCTTATTTGATCGATGACTTCCGGCAAACAAATTGTAGTATACCACTCAGCATTCACGATTTTTCCTCTAAAGCCACGGTTGCTGTATGTCCAGTTAAACCAAAAAAACAAGCAGTCATTTGCTTTGCAGCACTGCGTGAACGAACAACTTTTGTTGGTTTTGGTTCATTTTGAAATACCCAAATGGTAGATTGTTGTTTACTTTCTGGCTCGTACGAATAGATCTACGTTTCGTCACCAGTAACGATGTTATAAACTAAATTTGAACGACTTCCATTGAATTCCTTGAGCATTTCTTCTCACCATTTGACACGACCCTGCTTTTGCGCTTCTGTTAAATTGTGTGGGATCCAACGACTGCAAAGCTTTCCTACGTTCAAATGATCATGCAAAGTCTGGTGTATTGCTTTCATGTGAATGCGTAAGGATGCTTGAATCTCACGGTATGTCACATGTCGATCTCGCTCAAACATTTCACGCACAGCATTTACATTAGTTCCAACAACAGATGTTGATGGACGACCTTCACGAAATTCGTCACTGAGAGAGGTACGTGGACGCTGGAATTCAGCAAGCCAATTATAAATACTGATCTTTGATGGTGCTTCATCTCCAAAAGCCAAATGAAGCCGATAGAGGCATTGTTTCGGCGTCAGACCACATTTGAAATCGTAAAAAATCTTGGCACGAAAGTTTTCACGCGAGATTTTCATGTTTACACAAAATTACTTTTTCTCAAATGCTGTGCAAACAAAACTAGTTCACTTCGATAGGAACTGTCAATAGAATTATAGGCGAAAAACGTCAATTTTTTCAAATATTGATAAACGCTAACAATTCTAGACCTACTAGATTCCAGAAAATTTTCCAGCAGCCCACGTACCAAATACTGAAATATTTTAATTAAAAATGTTTTCTAGCGATTACATATAATAAATTTAAGAAATACGTATTTTTTGTAACAGTTTCTATACTAAATTAAAAAAAAACTACATTTTCATGATATGATTAAAAATGGCGGGTAATGTAGAATAGTCAGTTTGGATAATATGAAATAAGGAAAAATATGCAATACTTTGAATTAAGAAGTGAAATATCAAAAGTTGTACTAATTTACATTATAACAAACTTACATTGGTGTAAAAAAACACTTTAATTTTAAGAAATCCGCCGATATACGTTTTTCTGGCACCGCGCGAAAACTTCATATTTATATTCCTGAATTCCCTATATAATTACTTTTTCAATAATATCGAACAGTCATAGGTTGATGATGTTACAACTTTGGCAAATTTTGAGTTATTTTAGTTTTGTAAAACAAGTGGTACTATATTTTGTGAGAAATAGTTTTACAATAAGTAACGTTAAGGCTGTATGCTCGCTTAGAACTGAACTCGATTTCAAATGGGCGTATCACTATTTTTCGCATATATTTAGAAGAAACATACGTTCAACGTGTTCCTGCATTTTTACGCACAAACGAAAAGAACAGAGAACAGAATTACCACCTAAACGTTTTCTTTGTAATTTATGACTCTACTGTCACTGATCTTTATTTTTGATTGGTTTACGTGACAGTTTGACACACCCACAAGAGAATATTCGGATAAGGCCTCATTCACATGGGCACCACCCGTGGCCTTCTGCAAATTTTAAGGGCGAGTGCACACTCACTCTAACACAGAAACTATGTAAAACTCGGAAAATAAAACTACGTCTGTCGGAAAGTGAAAGTTTATCAGAATTGAAACAACGACCCAAAAAAAAAGCGCATCGCCTGTTCCTCTGTAAATCAATAACGTCATTTTGTTGTTTCATTACCGTTATTATTATCCCTATAAAATTGTTTTTTTTTTTTAATTTTTCGTGGATTGCTTTTTTATCTAGACTACACTTCTGTGCACTAAAATTAGGCACAATGAAATATTGCGGTTTAAAGTGGACGTAAAAAAAATATATATTATACAGAATAAAACACTAGAACAAGAACAGTCAAATGAAAACATTAAAAGTGTCTTAAAAACTGTACCCTGATTTAAACGTTGGCATAAATATTAATGACTGTGCTTAAGATTATTGGAATCGGAATTAATACTGCTCTAATGTACCGACGCTCACAGAGCAAGTAAATGCGTTAAAAAAGGACATTATTAATTGCCCTAAGCACGTATTCGGCGATCATTCTGATTGTGACGTTTATTTTTGCACCGGGTTCAAAGATAATGAAATTAATTCAGTTCCAGACTTAGTAGAATGTGGATTATTTCATGACATTATTGCTTGGTGTAATCATTTGACGCATAATGCACAGTTTGCTTTTATATATGAACATTAATGCAGCGGAGACGTACAATTCAATTGTTTCAAAAATTTGTTGGTGGAAAAAGAGTTAACTTCTCTTTGAAAAATAGCTACGAAGTGAGATGCCACGCTGCGAGCGTTTCTTATAATTTCAGTGAGCAATATCACCACCGCATTTATAAGAGAATGGTCGGGAAAAGTCCAGGCAAATATACCAAAGTATACAGTGTGCCCGGATACGTAGGGACAGCATGGGTAACTTCCGTCTTTGAAGAGATAGAGAGATGATTAAAAAAGATGCTGGTTCAAGAGCTCATTAACAATCCATTTTCAAATATTACTTGTCATGGCCAACTTGGTTAAAATTTTACAAAAACCAAAATTTCCTAATTTCTTTTATTTGCCGTAACTTTTTTGTTACTTAAGATATTGAGATGCAGTTTAAACTAGTTTGCATGATAATTTAAGTACTTTTATGGGCACTTAATAAAACTAATCTCATTTTTACAAATTCTCAGTAATATAACCTAACCTTAAAATTTTAAATTGGTACTCCCTAATTTTATTGGCCTTTTTATTTATTTCTGATATTATTGCTTGGTGTAAAAAAATGTTGTCCCTACGAAATCCGGGCACACTGTATACGTCAAAGTTGCGTAGGAGACGTTTTTACTGAAAATGCAGAGCACGACTATTTCCTGGGCAAGGCAGAAAAGAAAACAAGCAGCCGAAGCTGAGGGTGACTACAGACTAGTAGAAGAGGTGATCCCTCTTGAAAACTTAGAAGAAAAGAAATCATCTTTAATGAACTACTTGAGCAGAACCCAGGTGGAGTTAGAATCGTTAGAGAGAAACACTGTTGGCCAAAACACCAAAGTGAAATGGCATAAAGAGTGAAGACTAACAGCATCGAAATTTGGTATTATCTGTAAAAGACGTCAAACAAATGATGCCAAAAAATTGGCGTAAAAATTAATTAATTTTTCGAGAAGTATAGTTACAAATTGGTGCCATGGCTATGAAGAAATTGCGAGAAAACAATTTTCACAGGAATTTGGACATAAAGTTGAACGGCGGATTATTTATATCTAAAGAAATGCCGTATCTTGGAGCTAGTCCTGATGGACTAGTTGGTGAGGATGCTATAATTGAGATCAAGTGTCCCTATAAGTTAGCGAAGTTCAAAATAACTCCTCAGGAAGCAGCAAAGATGAAAGTTATGCCCTATTTCTTTTTGGATGGCAATACTGTGAAACTGAAGAAAACACATATCTACTATTATCGGATTCAAGGGCAGTTAGCTTTAACGAATAGTTGTGCAGATGCAAACAAATTTGAAACCGTAGTTGTAGGTGATATTAAATGTCCTTTTTTTTTGTTGACAGTTGCATATGCGCTGATTTGCTAAAACTATACTCTATTTTTTATTAATAGGCGGAAGTTTACCCATGGATATAACGTATTACATATAAATCGTTCACAATTGTTTTAAATTCGGACTATCCATGAAAATCTGACATTTTAGTTGGCAGTAACGTTAGTTGTTAAAATAAATTTATTTTAGGTTACAGTTGATGAGATCTGAATCCTCGTATTCATCAAATATTTATATTTTATTCAATTAGTTGTGCAGAAACAAAAATTATTTGACGCAGTTCCGTTTCACTATTTGGGGGAACTTGATATTCAAAATGTTACATCACCGACCCATTTTATTTATTGTTTATTCCTGTGTTATTTCTACATCATCGCGGAAAATAGCCTGTCCAGTCTCCCAGATGTCGATTACGCATCGTAACACCCCCGGTGTAGCGCAGATCGTTCGATTGCCCGGTTTAACAGAGACGCGCGTTGTTGAGTATTCTCAGGTATTCGAAATTCGAATAGGGAAGATAATACTAAAATTTCTCAGCTATTAATCGTTATTAAAATTAATTATTAAATAACGTTCCAAATTTTCGTTCGTTCGTTCGTTTCGATTTGCCGTGAGAATGTCTTGTCTTTTAAAGCGAGAAAATGATCTCTCTACATAACAGGTTGTGAGAGACGCTTTCTCTAGGTAAATTTTGAACTCTTCAATATTTACGGAGAGACTTAGCAATCAAATAAATGTCGAATCGTTAAAATCAAAATTAATGAGTCGCAGAATTCGACCGTAGAATCCCCGTGCCTATCGGAAATGCAGCGAGAAATCGAGCCTCGCCGCCCGCGAAATACAACGCCTGTGAGTTTGGACCCTCTGATTTGAGGCCTTAGTTATCACATAATATTAATTACATGCATTAACAGGGATTTTTAATGATGTCAAGGTAAATGTATACTCTACACAAATAAATAACAAAACAACACAAATTTGTTGAGTATTCCCTTTTTAAAACTAATTAAGTGCATGACTACCAGATTTGCAGAAGTTTATTATGACAAAAATGTTTCTTTCAATGTAGCGTAAAAAAATTATCAAAAAGCACGTCTCTGAAAAGAGAAATATTTATAGAATTATAGGAACTTTATTTTCTGGCGGCACTCGGTAACGTTCGTGTCTTTACGGTGCCCTCTTGCACTAGGCTCGAAGGCGGAGCTAGCGTGTATCACATACCACATTTGATTTCAGCGATTTCATTCCCAAAATTTCAAATTTGTTTCCCATTTCATGACCTTATTTTTAAAAATAAAAAAAACTACTAAACGGTTTATTATTATTGAATACTGCGAAATTTCGGCTAAAGGCTTACATTTTCGAATATTTTTAATTTTAATTTTTTTTAAGGCCTTTTTGGCAATTCTCGAAAAACGAGCCTTTAGCCGCCTAACAGAATCTATTTAAAAATTTTTTGCGAAAAATTGGTACGATTTTAATGAGAAATAAGCCCAGGAAATGGGATTTGAAAACGATTTTGAGGCCGAGCAAACAGCCTTAAGGGCCGGTATTACAGAATCTAGTTGACCTTCGGTTGAACAATGTTAGGCCGATATTATAAAGTCAAGTTGACCGAAGGTTGGAGTCTACCTGCGGTTGAACAATGTTAAAAGTATAGCCTTAATAAGATTAAGGCTGAAGGTTAAGACCTAAGGTTAAGGCTATACTTTTAACACTGTACAACCGAAGGTAGAGTCCAGCATTCGGTTAACTGGACTTTATAAAATCGGCCCTAGGTCCGTTATCCAGTATTAGTAAATCAAAGCCTGACATACAACAGCGATTAAAATCGCTTACTTTTCTGTGCACCCAATGGTACTTGTATATAGGAAGGCCTTTTATTTCCGTATCTCTCATGTTGTTTGCCATAACGATAATATTAATTTTGCGGAATACACAGGCAGAAGCAGATAACTATTTTACTCATATTCATGCACGCATCAATTTAATTTGCTTTGAATTAATTCACCTATGTATGCACAGGTGTAACTGCATTAAAATTTGCAGCGTTTGAAGTTGTAAAGCTTATCGAAGCGTCGTTAATCACATTTAGTATACTTTCGCTGACTTTATAAAACCTGAATTAGTTGTTTATGTTTGCAGGGTTATGGTAAAGCGGATCATGAAGTGGCGGTCGATCTTATTAAGAAGGTGTATCCGGGATACAACGTCACTTGGAGCGACGAAGGGTATTGAGCACGATCCTGAATTTAATTTATTGTCTCCGAAAACGAATGTAAAGAAATTGCACGAAATAAAATAGATGAAAAGATATTTAATATTTTTATTACCCACCATTTTATCTGAAGAAAGACGGCGTTGGTAAAGACGTCAGTAAGATATAGTCTGTGAATTTTAAATTTATGTCTCAAATAAGCTCACGTCTAGGGAAAATTCAGAAAAATTGAAGTTCATAACACAAACTGTATTTTATGTTGAATGAAAAACGGTTTTTGTGATAATGTTTCTGGTCATAGGAATAACTCAAATTACTTGAACGGAAATTACAAGATAAGAAATTGTTCGCATTTCATTAAAACTGAAACATCAAGACATAATGTTGTAACAGGTAAGAGCCACAAAACAGTTTCAGTTTATGAAAGTTTTATACAAATAAAGATTAAATTCGAAGTTGTAATGTCCGCTACATTTTAAGCTAAAAAGGTTATCGAGGAACATTATTCTGATTTTAAGGGTCGAGAAACTAACAACGATCAGATATTGCGCCGTTCACCTCTGCCCTCTGAGCCGGAAATAACGCTCGATAACGTAGTACAAGAGAATTTATACAGTCACGTAGTCAGGTGTTATAATCTCTTCCTAGGGTATAAGAATTCTAAAAGTTAATTGTGATGTTGCAAGTTGTTTGACAATTAATAATACAAAACATAAGTATATTTTAGATATACGTGTTCAGAAAAGATCGGGCAATGCGTTATCTTATTATAATTTCGCTTTGCTGAAAAGTTATGACCAGGGAAAAGAAATCGGGCCGCTTGTTTCACGATCAGTACGAAAACTTAATACTCGAACTGTAATACTTCCGTCCGCAGTATTTAGAAGGGAGTTACCTCATCTGACTGCCTCTGGCTGCATTTCAGGACAATAACGATGTTGGCTTGTAGGCTCTTTTATTGTTTGAAATCAAATATTTAAAGTACGTATGTGGTCATTTGCAGCGACTATTACATGCATTTTTATATTTTGAAAGAGAAATTTTCTTCTAGTACCTCTGCAGGAATTGCGAAAAACCCTTAGACGATTAAACATAATTAAATTGTTTAGTCGTCGAAGTAAACTGGCACCTGGCACATCTTCCCTTTCCGCTCAGTAATAATTAAAACCACCGCAGCCTTGTAAAAGTGGAAGGAGTAAGTAGTACATTCGGCGTGAAAAGCGTCCGTAGTAAGTGGGTTGAATTCTTAAGCCTGGTTATGACGTTGTAAATATTTTTTAATTTATTTTTTTTATAGTAACCCGATCACTTTTTAGGCTACTTAATCGTAATTTAATACCTATAGATTATTTCAGTTGTCAAATCGAAATATTTACTCGGTTTTTGCTTAACACGTAGGGGCGCTTTTGGCATCCTAAATGGAAACCGTTTGAATAGTATTGATGACTATTGGAATGTGATACATGACGTTTTCTTAAAATCGCACTGTTTATATTTTAGGTACTCTGTCACTGTGTCAACAAAAAGTAAATGTTATGTGATGTAACTTGCGGATTTTGTGATAGATGTTCGATGTGACCTTGTTATGCGTCTAGTCACATGATTGATAGATCGCCATACACACAATGTCCTAGGCAACGTTTTGATACGTGGAAGACTAAGTAAATAAATAAGCAAATCAGGGTTTAATAAATTAAATAGTAAATGAAACATAACTGATACAAGCTATTGGCCCATTTGTCGGCCATAATACACATTCTTGAAAATTTTGTTCAAATGTGCTGTTAAATTTGGTTTGCTGTGGGCATCTTGGTCCGCGCACAAGCCGGTAACGTCGGAAAGTATCTGAGTGTGTGGTGGGCTAATGGGGCCTAAGGCCTAGAACATACTTAGATACAAAGTCGCGCAACAATCGCGAAACATTGTCGCGAGACAAAGTATCGAAACTGTTTCTATACATTATCGCATGTCAACACTTAAGCTTAGTTCTGGATACGCAAAATATTTCTTGCTGATTGTTTTTGATTGGTTGGTTTCTTTGAAAGAACCAATCGATTCGCAATAAACATTTAGCCTACCTATCCGGATGTATGTAAGTTCAATGCAAAACGACGCCGACGTAAGCGACATTTTCTATAAAGTTGGAAATTTATCGCTAAACGACGGCGTTAAACGCAATAATTAATATGAATTTTACCATTTAAGTGTCAAGTGAATAGTAATTTAGTTATTTATATCCGAATGCTTTGTGTCTCTCTTTTGTTTTTAGTTTTAAATAAATTAAAGGCCATTTTTCCCAATATTTCTTGTTTGAAGCTTATTAGAATAGTAAAAAAACAAGCACTAACGTTAATGCATTAAAAGAAATGATTGCAAATCGTTTTTGATTGCAGTGGATGCCTCGAGCATCATTTCAGTCCTATTCGGGGTTTTATCGGCAGAAGCGTAGCTCGAGAGTTCCACTCCAAAGCAAAACGACTTGTCCAAGGATATTCGCAAATGCTATGTAATAGTAATGAATAGCTTAAATAGCGACATCCTATGATCGCTTTTTGACCTGTCATCGCATTTGCGAATAACCTTGGACAACTCGTTTTGGTTTGCGGTGGAACTCTCGAATTGCGCTTCTGCTAATGAAGCCCTAAATATCGGATCCGCTGCAATCAAAAGCGAATTGTAACAATTTTTTTCAAAATTATCATTATGCCTTGACAGCAAACATGGTCGGCTTGCATGGGATGACTTATTATGTAACAAACTGGCTTCAATTCGTCAATCTTAATGCAATGTCAGGTCAAAAAGCAATTGTAGGATGTCACTATTTAAACTATTCATTAATGCATTAGATAAACAATTATATTAAAGTTCATCAAAAATCAAATGTGTTTTCTCGATTTCGAGTCAAAAGAGCTTACGTCATTTTGCCTTAAACTTCGTGGTCTAGAATGACAAGCTCCGGTCATTCAAACCTCAACCTTTGGTATGTGCACTGCCATGGCCAGCGATATTGGAATTGCTGCCTGTAGCATCGCTGTTTGATATGGTTCTCATGGTCAGTAAAAAATTAAAAATAAAAGAAAAGCAAAACATTGAGCTATTTATTTTCTCGGCGAAGTTGGGTTTTAAAGTTCATAAATCTTTTTCAACTTCGAAAATTACAATTTTGTATCTTTTGATTAAATCTTCTACAGGGTATTATCGAATAGGATGGGAATAATTATACCACGTATAGACGGCGTTAAAATGTTACTATTTAACCTAATTTATCTATATACAATTTTTTTTTTCGTTTTTGTGATATAACGTATAAAAGCAACTTGCAAAGCATACTTTGTGAAAAAGAACTACGCAACATTTAAGTATTGCACATTGACAGATAAAATTGCATCTAATGTTTTCAAGGTAAGTTAGAGCTTTTCGAAATGTTGAGTTTTTGTTGCAATAAAATCTTTCGACCTAATTATATCGAAAACGGTTAATCTGACGAAGATGGAACTTGCTCATTTCTAGTACAATTTTATTCGTACATTTCAATTTTTGTTTCAGTAGTCTTTAAAAAGGGACAATAAGTAACTTATTTACTAAAATAATCACCTACTTCCCCGGAATTACACCACTGGTGAAGAACGCTCAATTTACCTTATGATATTATTCATCTCTGTATTTCACTTATATTGCATGTCAAATTTCAACGTTCTACCTCAAACCGTTACAGATATATTTGAGAAAATATTCTTTTCAAGTTACCTCTTTAGGAGATTATACCTCAGGAACGAAAGAGTTGACTGATTGTGAGCGACATTTGTCGAATTTGTGATCTTCATCTTCTTTTTTCTCCCGCGTCCAGATGTTGCGCAACACTGTTTCAAGTTTCCCATTTGAAGAGGGAAACAAAAATTCTGCCATTTTGTCCCAGAACACTTGAGATACACCACATTTTGTTTAGCAACTGTTTCGAAACAATCGCGAAACATGACTTTGAAACAAAGTTGCGCGACTTTGTATCCAAGTATGTACTAGGCCTAATGACTCACGTAATGATTTGCATTAGCCCGCCACACACGTAGTTATTTTCCGGCGCTCCCGGCTCGTGACGAACTTGGCGCGCAGGCCAAGTTCGTCTGTTGCCCACAGATCAGGAACCTAAATTGAAAAGACTTTGACGGCAGATTTGAAAAAAAACTTCAAGAATGTATATTCTGGCCGATAAATGGCGCAATAGCTTGTATCGACCAGTTTTATTTATTATTTAATTTTTTAAAACCTGATTTGCTCGTAAACGTAATTTTAAAACAATAATTTAGACTCTCGAACTCGAATGTACGTATTGGCCGCGTATTTGGAGTGAAAGTTTTCCTGCCTAAACGTTACGCGCAAAGTTTGTGCGCCAGGTATGTCTCGTGCCAGAAGTGTCGGAAAATATAAGCATGTGTGGCGGGCTATTGTCTCGATTTTTTTGCTTTGGGGAAATCCAAATCAGCCGTGTTAACAGAATCTTGATAAACTGAATTTGTCATATGTAGGGAAAAGAACTCAGGCCACTTAGTGTTGGACGCTTTTGTCGAATGTACTTTGCGATGCATCGAATTGTTATTGAGTGGGAGGGGAAGGAGTGCAATGCGAGCGTTCGCACGTTACGGGCGAGGCTGATACAGTCCGAGTACTACATTTTTGTACCGTTCGCGGAACAAGTGGCCTGAATTCTTTTCCTTGGTCATATGCAAACGGCGGATATAAGAAAGTTAACTACTTTCGTCCGGTTTCAGAAAGCGGCAGCCCCAGCACGGAACTGTTTGGTAATAACCATAGTAATCAGTAATTACTATGGTGATTACCAAATGGCGGATCTAAGAAAGTGAATTAGTTTCATCCGGTTTCAGAAAGCGGCAGCCCCAGCACAGAACCTACATAACGTTGTTACTCGCGCTCATATCTCATCCTACTCAGGCTTTCGCGAAGTTAGATATACCGCTGCGATTTCTCGCCGTAGTTTCTTGCTGCGATTAATTGCCTAACTTTTTAGCGAGTTCTAAGTGTTGCTATGACGCTTGAAGTTGCCAAAGATTCGTTTTTCGTTCTGAAAATAGAGCATTTATCAAAAACTACTATTTATGATGTAAGTGGGAATATGATTTTGTCAGTGCAAACCTGTTCGTGTTGGTGTCCGTGTCAACTTACAAAAATTTAGTGAAATTAGTACATTTTAAGATTACTTGCCAAGGCGGAGTATACCAATGAAGAACCGAATTAAAAAGAAGAGACTCTTATGTTTAATGTTTACTCAAACGTTATTACCAAAGATCGGTATAAAAATATCACGAGCCAAACGTTCCAGCGGCGTTGTATCATCTTCGCCGTTAAACCTTGTACTATAGCGCAGAGCGGCGTCACCGTCTTTGTTATTGCTATATGCTAATTTTATTCACATTTTTACTACTGTTTTGTTTTAAAGAACCACTTTTATTTTTTGAATTTACGTCGTCACCGCAGAATTTCTAATGCTAGAAGCTGACACCCATGATCGACAACACGATTTGCGCTTGCCCCAGTCTGTCTGAATCTGATTATTGCATATGACCAAACGGCGGATCTAAGAAAGTGAACTAGTTTCATCCGGTTTCAGAAAGCGGCAGCCCCAGCACGAAACCTACATTACGTTGTTAATTGCGATCATATCTCATCATATATGACTACTCGCGCTTTCGCACAGTTAGATATCCTCAGAATATTCACAATTGCAAATACCAATAGATAACAATAGCTCTTCGCTGCTTTTGAATAGGTAAAATATAATAAATTATTATACAAATATTTATTTAAAATCGCGCGGTGCTCGACCGCTACTGACATCGAGGTTTTTCTCGCGCATCTCTGGCGGACATCCATTTAACCAGTACAATACTGTGAGTAGCGCCTCTTCCATGAATGCACTTCTTCTCTGACTCGCCGATTGTTCAATATTGCTAGTCGCGCGAAGCCGGCAAACACGTAGAGCCGCCTAGATGTATTTATAATACCTCGCCACTTCGTTGCAATAATAACCCGTAGCACTTTTTCCAATCCTTTCAGCTAATCACCTCCGCAAATTATAAGCAACTTCAGTGCTGACAACCAGTAAATGATTAGTACACCAGTAGTACCAGTAGTAGTGTTTCAGTTGGCGTTTACGAAAATCCACCCGGACATTATGCACGTAAGAGGGAGAAAAATAGTGACACTTTCTTTTTAATTTTTTTGAAATAACTGAATTTAATAACTTTATTAATCAAATCAAAAAGAAATGAACAATAAGAGGACTGAGGGACAATAAAAAAATTACCTTACAGTTAATATCGAAGAGACACTCAAAAATGAATAAACAGAAAAACAATTAATTAATGCTCTAAGATGTTGTCGTATAATTTATACTTAATCATATCATGTAATAAATCGAGAAATCGACTAATCTACTGATTAGGCCTTTGTACATGTTGGCACATAAGCCCATCTTTCTGTTTTGTCCGTATTCACTAGTTGCTTGTGCTTAAGTAGGAAAGCGGAAATCTAACGTTTCAGATATCGAAATTTCAACGATACAGGATTAATAGGTAATCATGTCTCCCTGCATTCAGCTATCGCTCTCGCACATTGATCTTACGCTTTCCTGAGCATACTAACTCATAGCCGAGTGCTCAGGTTATAACCTGAGCACTCGGCTATGGTGATATATCACCTGTTATATTGTCCACCGTGGAAATTACTGATTTCAGTAAAACCTCCAAATGACATGAAATCTAGCTTGATTACAATGTAAATATAACGTTATCCCATTTCAATCCAGAAACCGTTTAAAAGCAAGTAGAAAAATTTATCGAATTACCGGCAAAAAATTAGAAAATTGGGGGTAAAATTTGAAGAGCGTTTCTTTGCAATCTCTAATTAGAAAAAGGCCCCTAAATCCTAGCCTCTGCTCATTTCTAAGGTTAACATTCGTTTGGTTCTTATAGCCTGTTCACTACATAGGCAGAAAAAGCGTCAGTGTATAAGTCCTGGTGGTGCAAATTTACTTGAAAACATAAATGTACGTATAATTTGTTAAAATGATGCTCTAAAATAGTAAAGGAGACTGTGGTTTAAGAGATAATTGAAATTAACCTTCGCCCACAATAATTTTTATATCCGTAGATACGTATTTCGGCAGCTAAGCTGCCGTCTTCAGTACGCTACCAACTTAAAAAGCACTAAAAAATGTCTAAAAACAACGTAATCAACCTGACAAAATCATGAAAATGTTAAACAATCTAATCATCCTAAAAGATGAGAAAATAAGTAGTCCAAAGACCCCGAAAAAACTTCTTATTCTAACGAATAAATAAGTATATAATTCCCTGTTATTTGATACCTAAAAATATATATTTTATATATTTCGTAAAAATATATATTTATATATTTCGTAAGGAGAGGACTCTCCGAGATAAAATTTTCCTAAAGTGCTCTTAACTTGCGGTGTGTGGGTGTAATTTGCTTTCATC
This sequence comes from Prosopocoilus inquinatus, assembly GCA_036172665.1. NCBI lineage: Eukaryota > Metazoa > Arthropoda > Insecta > Coleoptera > Lucanidae > Prosopocoilus > Prosopocoilus inquinatus. The sequence goes on from CM069871.1 coordinate 35,413,180, forward strand.
TGTAGGTTGTTTTTTGACGATTTATACTTTATTTTGTTTTTCAGGATTTTTAGGTCTTTAGGATCAAATAACAGGGAATTATGTACTTATTTATTCGTTAGAATAAGAAATTTTTCGGGGCCTTTGGACTATATATTTTCGCATCTTTTAGGATGATTAGATTGTTAGGTTTAACATTTTTATGATTTTGTCAGGTTGATTAGGTTGTTTTTAGACATTTTTTTAGTGCTTTTAAGTTGGTAACGTACTGAAGATGGCAGCTTAGCTGCCGAAATACGTATCTACGGATATAAAAATTATTGTGGGCGGAGGTTAATTTCAATTAAAATGATGCTCCTCTTGAGGCTTTTCTTTTTACCGTTTCCCTTTTCGCATTGAGCCATACTCCTAATTAACCGCTTCGTCGGTATACTCGTCTTATCGTCTACAATGCTCGAAATGTAACATTAAATTCTAAAGAGCTTTTAAATAAAAAATTCTCGATGATTAAAATCGACAAGCAGTTTTCATAAAAACCAGGAATATTTTCGTAAATCAAATTTTCCCCCTCACAACAACGGATTTATCCGGTAACGGGGGAATAATAATTTTGGCAAATATGAAGTGACAGTTTTCGATTTTATTTGTTTCAGGCGTTATTAATGCGCCGTCGTAAATTCCGGGTGAGCCGTTCGTCGTAAACACGAAAAACCACTTTAATCTTTAATAATACGTAATATTTATAACGAAGTTAATACCCGCCACAAGTGACATTGCTTCCAAAATATTTTATCCGAATTGTAGATGTCGCTGAGGAATTTTACGTTGGTAATAATTTCTGGGGATGTTGGGCAATAATATCGTTATCATTTTTATGTCGAAAGTTAAGGATGTTATTAATAGGTAGGGTCACAGACAAGAACTAAAGCAGACCCGCCGTGCCGGCAGAAAATTTTCGCCAGATTTATACATCAAAATTTTATCCCGAAATGATATCTACGTAGTTGGTTGTAACGTTGTAACTCGGAAATTAATTTTGGGCCCAGTGCAAAAAATAACGCTCATAAATACAATTTATATAAAATTTTTATTTGTTTAGGATATAAAACAGAAAAATATTTTAGATTGAGCTGAAAATACCGGGTGGTCAACGGAATTTATAATTGGAGGAGGCTGTGAGAGTTGCTCTTTTACGTTGCGTGGTTGGAAACACCGAGAAATTAATAATAAATTGACAGTTGTTATTTTTGAGGTTATGGTCGTGCTTTGTGCTTTCGATCTTCAATGATATAGTAAACAGATAAAATAGGGACATCTTACGATCGTTTTTTGACCTGACATTGCAGTAGGATAGACAAATTGAAGCGAGATTTGCTCCTAATATTATCCCCCATGCAAGGCGGCCATGTTTGCTGTCAAAGCATAATGAAAGTTTTTAAAAACATTTTGTCCAAATTATTCTTGATTGCAGTGAAAACCTCGAGCAGCCTCTGTACAGCTGTTTCAGCCCTGCTTGGGGCTTCTTCAGCAGAGACGTAGCTCGACATTCCCACTGCAAACAAAAACGACTTGTCCAATTTATTCGCAAATGCGATGTAAGCGTGATGAACAGATAAAATAGCGACATCTTACGATCGCTTTTTGACCTGACATTGCAGTAGGATAGACAAATTGAAGCGGGATTTGCTCCTAATAAGTCCCCCATGTAAGGCGGCCATGCTTGCTGTCAAAGCATAATGAAAGTTAAAAAAAAATTGTGCAAATCGTTTTTGATTGCAGTGAAAACCTCGAGCAGCCTCTGGACAGCTGTTTCAGCCCTGCTTGGAGCTTCTTCAGCAGAGACGTAGCTCGACATTCCCACTGCTATTTTATTGAAAATATTGCAAAGTTACTTCATTCGCAGTAAAAAATCAAAATGACTTTCATTGTCAAAGTTTAGTTACTTGAATAAGTATCACTTTTATAAACATAAGGAATTTTAAACATAAACTAATATGTTTAAATATGATTAACAATCGGTTAAACTAACTCAGTTGCCAGACGTAACCAAAATTTGGATTCAACGTGTGGTATTGTTTAAAAAACAGTGCAATGTTTTATTACATATTTGATGGAAATCTAACAGCCATCCGTTATTTAGAAATATTAGAAAACCAACTTGAAGAATTTTTGGATATCATGCCACTGGATCAGAGAAGATCCGTTTTGTTTCCAAGACGGAGCGCCAGCGCACAATGCCTTAAATTAGAAATTATCTCAATCAAAAATTTCCTTTTCAGTGGTTAGGAACTTTCGAACCAATAAAGTGGCCACCAAGGTCCTCTGACTTGTCGTCCTTAGATTATTTCCTTTGGGAACATTTGAAACATAAAATTTATAAATAAAAATTATACTACTTTGGCTGAACTTAGACATAATGTTTAACACACACCAGGAGGACCTTTATTAATATTTTCATTTTGTTTACTGCTTTTAGTTAGTTTTTTTATTTGTATTAATTTTTTCGTGCTTCACTGTTAATAGGTATGGAATTAATTCGTTGTGAACTGAGTTAGTTTATATTATTGTTCAAAAGTTTATCGTATATTACTGTTTAAAATTGTTTCTAGCTCTTTAGTGCTAATTCTATCGGTGTACTAGTTTATCATTTATTCAAAAACTACAGCTTAATGAATATTTTATTGTTTTACATGAATCAAGGCTTACTATAATTTGCATAAAAGTAACAAATAGATTAACTTGCAATTTGCTTATAGATCGGCCATTTTCGAAAATAATACCATGTTATATATTTTTGAAAAGCTTGAAAAATACTCTTTTTAACGATGTCAAAGCCAACTATGACTTCCATTTAAAAAAGCAAAGATTGGGTGCGTATCTCGACTGTTATGAACTTCTCATGTAATTTAATAAAGAAACCATAATCTACGTTAAAAGTCGAATAAAAGGTATAATTATTATCTTTTAATATCTTTAAAAATAAAAAAGTTATTTGCATTTGAAGATTTGGTGAATTTTTCGTTTTTCGACTATACCACGAAAACAGTAAGAAACAGCAAATTTTTGATTTAACCATTAAAATTGGAATGAAAAGTTGACCCAATTTTACGTGCTTAGTTTTTTTTTTCTATTATTAACGGAGTTACCTATAGAATATCATCGAAAATGGGACACATATACATGCCAAGTGCACTGTGCACTACCATAATCAGATCTGATTACAATACACTTTTATCGTCTGATTATTGAGGTTTAGCTTACTTTCAGCGCGATCTAATGAATTTATATAATATTTCCAACTTGTACAGTATACCTAAAATACAAGTCACGTGTATAATAGGTACCGTAGTTGACTAAAAGTGAGTTCATAAAAATTCAAGGAGACGAAATAGTGCCAAAAATTGGAGATTGAAATTTATGAAGTGCGAATGAGATAGAGTAAGTTTCTGAGTAGGAAAACATTACACTAATCCACATATATCGCTTTCTGCCTGTTACGTTGCTTATGTTAAAACAGTTACTTGTATGTACTTACATTTTTCTAATAACCTCTTCATTTCACAATGGTAATCGATAATTTACAAGCTATTGGTATTTGAAAATTACACCATTTTTAATTTTTAAATAATCAGAGTATTGTAATTGTCTAACAGATGCTCTAACTAAGCTCTCTACACTTTGTCCTTATAACATTATTAACAATACATTCAGAATTTTGGTATAAAATTTTGAAAGTATAAATATGAGTTATTTACAAGGCCAATAGTTTATCTATTAACAATTTTTAATTGGAATTTTGTGTTTATGAATATTTGTTTCGTTTTTAATAATTTCGATTGAATCAGTAGAGATTTGCCTTTACAATATTAGATCAAAAATAACCGTGTAACGTCGCGAGTTTTATCTATTAACAATTTTAATTGAAATCTTATGTGCTTATGAATACTCGTTTCGACTTTAATAGTTCCCATTGGGTGTTTTCACCATTTGGACGAACTTTTATCTTAATTGAAGCACTTCTTTTCAAATTAATCTGGGATATCGCTTATCTAAATAGAGTTTAAATTCCCCATAAATTACACACAATTATTATTATATAATACAATTATATAACTAAATCAATATACCGGATGTCCCGCGCCATGTGCTCACCTTTCTAGAATCTTTATTTATTAATCGATTAACCCGAATTTTGGAGATAATAAACTAAACAAAAAATAGAATTTTCCGACATATTGATAGTCGTCATAGGACTTCCCGTTTCGCCGGAAGTGATATCAACTTTCTTATTTTAAATAGAATAAAATATTTTTACATATTTAAAATCTACGGATCATTACGAGTCCGAATACATATCAATTGTTAATTTTGGTTTCCATGACAACGAAAAAAAAACTTTTTTATTTTTCAATCTAGAAAGCTATGAATCGCATTTTTTCGATCTAATGCGATCAAGTGTTTCGAGAAAATCACTCCTTCGATGATATTTTGATTTTTAACGTTTTTATAGTATTTGAAATTTTCATTAGCTCTTAACTCATTTTTTTCGATAGAACCTCATATGTTTCTTAGCTTAGTTCAACTGAACATTTTTTTTCTGAATACGCTTATACCAAACACGTCATATTTTCTTTGAAAATAATTTAAAATAGAGCATGTCTTATTGAAATTTTACACTCCCTTTATTTCAAATGACTTTCATCAATTTCAAATCGTAGATTCATAGAAGATAGAAGATAGAATATGAAAATACCATCTCTCACATAGAACATGCACTGACAGTGGGGATCGAATCCACGCCCGAAGATGCCCCGCCCCCCCCTCCAAATGTCAGTTCCGTTGCCTACGAAACTAATGATAACTCCAAAAATTTTAATTTTAATTTTATCCACATTATCTGATTATTTTAAATAAGATAACACCCAACAACAATTACAATACCAATAAAGGTACCAATAAAGATACCAATAAAAACAGTAATGATATAATTAACTATAACAGTTGATTTAAATGTGAATCAATCTCCTTGTCACAGAAAACGATGTGAAGAGCACCACGGTTATCATTTTGAAATTTTTTAATGTTTTTGTTAATGTTAAATCAGTTGTTATTATTATTACTATTATTATGGTTATAATTTTACAGTTTTCTTTTCATTGGTATAGTTACTGTCAATGTTGCTAAAATAAAAATTAAGTATGCATATTGTCTGTGATGTCATAAATCAAATGAGTGTTATTTCTAACAGACTAGAAACTAGAAACACACTCAATACAGATTTTCTAAAAAAATCAACGATATTATAGACAAAATATTCCATTAGAAGATGGAATAATGCTGTTTAATGAATTTATAAATTTGACATCTTACTGTGTGTAGATTTGTTGTGTAACACATACTGAACCTTATATCATTGTAACGCTTAATCAAAGACCTATTAAATTCAGTCAAAAAAAATATAGGGTGTTCCATTTAAACTAACCGAGTAAAATAAACATCGGAGTTATGAATCACCCTGAGTCAAATAATAGAAATATGTTCGAGATGGAAATTGTTTTCTGTTGCATAGAGGTTATGTAATGTTACTATAAAATTTAAATGCCAAATTTTAATAAACATCTAATCTGTAAAATATCAAATACCATTTTTTTACATTGAAATGTCAATATCTCAAAAACTATTAGGTTTAGGTACATAATATCATTATAATAAATGTATCTACTCTTAGAGGCCAAATCGAAATAAAGCATAATGTACTCTATGTTCCATTAAAAAAAAAACATAACTTTGGTCTGGTACAGCCACACGGAACACTCTGTATAGTTGTAACTAATTTTAAATCATGCATCTGTACCATAGGGAAGTATGGTAAGTAATAGCGCCAGCAGATTTTAAAAATCTGTATTAATATAGGCGCTATCTACCGAATACGCACTATTGGCCCAACCTGTATAATATATCACTAAAGACCGGATTTATATGTGCTAAAAAAGTGGAAAATAAGTTTTTTTTATGCGATTAAAATAGATCAAAATATGGATATTATATGCGATAAAAATTTTATTTTACTTATACTTTAGAATAATAAAAACATAAATTGTTTCATATAAGTAATTTTAACAACACTTAACACTTAAATAGTAGGATTACAAAATATAATCAACAGTTGATTTAAATTATTTGGGGTAAAATTTTGTCGTCTATCTGACAAAATATTTTTATAAGAGGAAAACGAACGCTCGACATCGCATGAAGTAATGGGCGCAAATTTCATGGATGCTACATCCTTGGGGTCCATGTCCAAATCCTCTTCACTTTGACCTTTTAAAACTAAACAGATTTTCCTCATTTTATTGTAGTCAGGATTACGTAATAGAACCTTGTCTAATTTTGCCATTAACTTTTCTCCTATCTCCCCTGGAATTGATTTTACACTTTCAATTGCATCATCGACCACTTCAAAAGAATCTAATAGAGCCGTCTGGGATGATTCCAACTTTTTAATGGTGGATATTAAAACCGAAAAATGAGTTTTAATGAATGCTAATTGATTCCCGATGTTTGTGTTCGACATGCATTCCTTACAAATTCTTAAAGCCGCTGAATTGGAATCATCCAATTCTAAGAAAATTTCCTTTAATTGTTTAAAGTTATCTACGTAAAAATTTGCTGCTTCAAGCCACGTACCCCATCTCGTAATTATTGGTTTTGGTGGTAATGGCAGGTCAGCAGCTAATTCTTTATAGTGTTGTATACGCAGTGGGGCTTTAAGAAATGCCTTTTTTCCGTTATTGATCAACTTATTTACTGTTGGGTATTCTAGTCGCACCAATTCAGCGAGCCTATTCATTGCGTGAGCCATACCAGTGAAGTGCATCAAATTTGGGTAAAACATATGTAAAGCCTGTCCTGCTTTTATCATGTAGGCTGCTGCATCAGACACCATTAGTAATATATTTCCGATTTAACTTGATTAGGTGCATATAAAAGTGTCAAGCTGTCGTTAATAAAACGTGCGATCGTTGAATGATTTGTTTTTTCCAAAACTGTACTATTTACTAAATAAGATATTGGTGCAACTGTGTTGCTTAATACTCCTGCTAACATATTTGCTACATAACGACCGCAGGCATCTGTCGTTTCATCAACTACTATATTAATATTGTTGTCGCTAAGCTTCTCTCTTATTTTTTTCATCCGTTGCTGGTAGCATATACTTAGATAGTTTTTTCCGCAAAGTCGATTCATTTGGAATATGACGATTGCAGTATTTTTCCAAAAAAGTTCGAAAACTTGGTTGCTCAAGTTTATGCCAAGGAATGTTTGACTCTGCCATAGCACTGCACAAGTCTAAAAAGAATTCATTTCCTGTGTCACTGCCCTGTGAGTTACTAGCTGTTGAAGAAATAAAAGACTGCCTAAAGTTAGACACACATCTTTTCTCCGACTCCTTATGGAGGTTTGTAGCCAAATGTTGATCAATCTGGTACTTTTGGTCTGACGAAACCTTAAAATATTTTCAAAATGAAAATGTGATTTTTAAGAGAATTTGTAAGGTATCTACCTGTTTTGAGCATGCGTTGCAAAAAATAACTTTTCCATCTGTAGTTAGATGTTTAGATGCTTTAATCCATTTTTTCAATAGCTGGGATCAAGAGGATGCTACTTTCGGCATTTTGAAAAGATAAGCACTGAATTTATTTCGTCTTTAAATTAAATAAGAAAATAACAACTAATTCGCGTTGATAAATACATAAGTGCAAAATGCAAGTGCGAGTGCCTGAGTCGCTACATTCCCAGAAAATCACATTCCGGGAAATCGTAAAATAAAGTGGCCAGACGTTGAGGAGAATAAATTACTTCTTGTAAAAGCTGCAGACTTGAATATTGACCGTATATGGACTTATAATGTTATTTATATCAATATATGGATAAATAAATAAATATGCGCTAAAAGTCTAAAATATTAAGTTATATGCGAAATAAAACTACCATTTTTGGGCTTCTCTAATCGACAAACATATAAATACAAAACGCCAAGTTTAGGTATGTTAGCGGAAAAAAACTTGTAAAAACTTATAAATCCGGTCTCTATATATCACCGTTTATGTCGTCCAAGAGGCTCGCTCCTAAATATCGATTGTTTTAAATCGCGCGCCGTCGGCACTTATATTTTCATACGACTGTTACTGGAAACACCTAGAGCGCCATGGAACTAGCTTGAAGTCTCTCGAATATTCCAGACAGCAGGTGGCGTGCCTTCCCGAGAACGCGGAACACTCTACCAAGCCACGAAAAGTGTCGGTTGACTAACAGATGGTGTCACTTGTCTAAATAATAAATTTATTAACGTCTGGCTGTAACAATATTATAAAAAATATTTGAGAATTCATAATAAAAAAAAATATTATAATAAATTTTTTCTCGAAATACAAATTGAATTTAAAACTTGTAGAAAAACAAATCAAGGTTATAGTTTGCCAGTTGAATTGTTTAGTGAATTTGTGTGATGTCTAGTCAATAGGCTGCCGTATAACTGCAACACTAACGCTCACCTCACAAAAAATTTACTGCAGAACGATCGTGAAGAGCGACTCGATGATTTACTAAAATTTACTATCAACAGCCATAATACAGGATGTTCTTTTACTATGTGCAAATAAAAAAACCTCAGTATAAGTACACGAAATTGGTACCTTCTGCGGGTATCTTTTGGTGGCTAACGGATCATAACAAAAAAATTTCGGATGGACCACTTGTTTGAAACTACTGAAATGTGCGAGAAAGGTAGAAAGTTCAACTTCGCCTTCCTTTCGTTATAAACAACCGACCGATACCGCACTCGATCTTGAACGCAGCGTTTCGTAATTATAATCACTGATATCGTTTATTATAATTATTTTACTTAAAATTTTAACTCACTGAGCGAAGTAATATGTTTTATGATATCAACTATTGACGAAAAAATCCGATAATTTATGCACCAATTAGGCAAGCGCGATAAAAATGTTCTTCCTTCACCTTTTTATGTAAATAAACTTTTACCGTAATCTCGCTGTTAGCTACGAAAGTAATATTACTTACGGTCCATGCAAAAAAAGTAAGTCAAATTTTTATAAGTCTTAAAAATAATATGGAATGAAAAATTTCTATTTGTTTGTACCTCGCTTTTAATTTGTTCGGCAATTATGAACGGCAGCTTCTTGAATTGCACTAGATTTCAATTTAAAAATACTTAAACTTGTAATTACTTGCAATGAAGTTAATTTAAATTGTAAACGTTTTGACTGACCAGCTGCTCGAAGCGGCTGATTTACGTCGTTCGTGCTCAAGATCAAGTGAAATACTGGTCCTGGCCTACTTCGGCTTCGGGTCATAATTTAAGAGGCCGGCCGCATTCCAGCAGTTCTCGAACGGTTTAGTGAAAATCTGCCACTGCATTTTTCTCGAAAACAATTACTCTTTTGTTAAGAACATATTACATTTATGGTGATTTATGGTTTAAATATTTGAACGCAGTTAAAGAACACTTTGTATATTCATTGTCCGCTTCGTTTAAATGATTTAAAATGAATTAGAATCCTTGCTTTAGTGATAAATATAATAAAGAAGGAAAAATATGTTCTAAGCAGCTGAGTTTGTAGAGAATAGAAGTCTAAAAGATTGAAGTTGGTGACATAACGAGCAGATGTGCAGAATTATTATTACGAAAGTACACTCAGCAGTTATCGTAACTTTAACAAGCAAACTTTAAAGATCTGAAAGTTGCAGTTTACGTCTGGTGCAAATGTATGGTCTACGCAATTGTTTTCTATTGTTAATTAAATATTGAAAAATACAAAGCTGTTGAACACGTTTAAATTTTAAACTGGTTTGTTCTTTTCTATTAGATGAAATTTTTTATTATCAGTTCTGTTTTATTTCAAAAAAGTAAAAACCTTTTCATAAATATGATTTTCTCAACAAATTTTAATAAATACAAAGATTTAAATTGATTAGTAGGATAGGTAGGGGAGAGCGGGGATGGTTTGGACACTTCTGTTTTATTGATAAATTTTGTCACGGTAGTTTACGGTAAGCGGCTGGTAGATTGGAATACAAAATCATAATTCTTTGTCTTAAGATTGCACATTTTACTTTTAACGTAAATAAATTTTTATTACTACAAAAAAATATTTCGTGGAAAGAAACTTTTGTCCAGAGTATCCCCGCAACGGGGGATAGATTGGCCAATATTTTAAAATATCAATGTCACTTTTGAATTGATGAAATATAACAAATAATAACAAATAATAATAATCTAAATTTACAACAAACTATACTCTTCCAAGTTCTGGTTAAAATATATCATGTTCAAATACCTAGATCGTTTATCTTGTAGAGGCTGTGGCAATTTAGTTCTGAGATATTCAAAAGGTACAGAACATACTTCGTTTGTTTCCTTAAATCGATATGAAGGAAAGTGCCTTTTATAAAACTGCACTTCACATCCTGTTAAAAATTTCTCTGTGATCTTGGCTATAAAGTGCCTGCTATCTTGTAATTTTTTTCTATGGACTTTTATGATAGCACAGTCTCCAAGATTCAATTTTTTAACATCTTCATTATCTTCACCAGGGGCTGGAAATATTTCGTCCTCATCACTACTGTCTTTAGCAATAAATACTTCATCTTCACTTTCCGATGAAGCATCTACTATCTTTCTCTTTATTCTTTTGACATCAGGTTTTGCGACTTTTTTTATTTTTTTTCTTTTTCAGGGGTGTCAGTTGCAATGATAGATTTTTTCTTGGATCTCCCATGTGTCGTTGCTTTCCTTGGGGCCGCCTTTGGATACGGTAGTATTACGTCTGGACTTATGAAGCTGTCTTCTTTTGAGGTTGACTGATTGGAACTTTGCAGCTTTGTGGACGATGTAGATGTCTCTGCTACTGTAGCAGCCTCCAAAATCACGGCTGTAGCAGCAGTCAGTGGATTTATGGATGGTAGAGTAGCTGGAGTAGTTTCAGCATCATCTGATGTATCTTGATGCGGTACGCGATCCGTTACAGAGGATGATAAATAATCTTGCTCTGAAAAAACGTTCCGGTCAATGGGCCAGATACCTGTGCATCGGAATCCTGACTTGATGTTCACTGGAGTAGCTGCTCGATCCCAAGCACTTGAACATAACTGTGGTAGATCGTAAATACTCAATGTTCGGCCGGGATTTGATAACATCCAAGCATCAGCCCCTTGATTAAAAAAATTTTTGAATGGACCAAATACTGTCCAGTCTAATGGCTGGGTCTTATTCGTGGTGGCAAAGTCAGCATAACTATTCCATTGGATCTGCAGTATTCAATTCATGGCAGTGATATGTGTGATTCATGATTATCTAATATCAATAATTTTCTGTTTTCCAAACTACAGTGAGTGTTTTTCGTGAAATGCTTCAGAACCAGAACAAAGTTCTCACAGGTCATCCAACCGGATTTATGAACCAGTCCTAAAGCTCCTGTCTGAGATAAACCATGCATCATCTTTCCTTCATCGTAGCGTTGTGTTGGGAATACCCAAATAGGTGGCAAAGCCGTACCATTAGTACAAATTATGCCTACTTGAGTAATGAGTTCACCTCTGTCCCTGGAAGTAACCTGACCAATTTGATGTTGTCCTTTTTTTCACACCACTTTTTGAACATGTTGCACGGTCGTGACGCCTGTCTACAAAACAAAAAAAAAAAGAATAAGAAGCTTAATGGAAACTGTAAAGAGCAATAGATTTTACTTCATCTAGATTATAGATTTGTGACAATGTGAAACCATAACGTTGTATCAAATGTTCCAATTTATCAAAAAAGGTTCAATGTTTTGCTTATTAAAACTTGTCATCCTTGCAAGACTGGTAGCTTGTGGTGTCCTTATTGATAGATTGGGATGATGATGCAAAAAACCAGAGAACTAATATCGTCCTGCTAAAGCATTATTATGCCAACTGAGTGGAACTTCAATTGAATTTTTTCGGCCATATTCATAAGCCAATCTTCTGACAGCTTTAGGTGTGAGACCATAAAACATGTTGGCACAATTTACCAAATACTCAGCAAGAGAGTTTTCCACTGCGTTTGATAAAACTTGTTTAACTTTAAAGTTTGGTGTAAATGATACATTCTCAATACCTTCTACTTTAGCCCTTTTAACATAATCACATAATCGGGATTTCTTAACATTATGCATTTCAGCACTCTTCCTAATAGACATATTTCCATTAATAACACGTAGTACTGCTTCTTTAAGGGGACCCTCTGGAAAAGTACGTGTGGTACGTCTCTTGTACTCTCGGGGCATATTAAACTCTAGGAAAAATAAATAGAAATAGATTTTTCAAAATTCACTTAGAGAATCAGGATTCATTGGACAGTACAGGGATACTTTGGACAATTTGTCCAAAGTATCCCTAAGAGTATCTAACTTACAAAACGCTCGTGACAATTTCAGATGATAAGTTAAGACAATGAAACTCGCATTAATAATGACATAAATAATTAACTTACCTGTTCTTGTATTAGACAATTTTTTTGCTAATGTATTTTAGGTATTTTCAGTGAATTTCCATAAACACAAAATTACATCTAAAACTACAAAAACCGTTAAATTGTAAGAAATGACGCAAAACACGAGACAATTTGTCCAAAGTATCCCTAAGAGTATCTAACTTACAAAACGCTCGTTACAATTTCAGATGATAAGTTAAGACAATGAAACTCGCATTAATAATGACATAAATAATTAACTTACCTGTTCTTGTATTAGACAATTTTTTTGCTAATGTATTTTAGGTATTTTCAGTGAATTTCCATAACCACAAAATTACATCTAAAACTACAAAAACCGTTAAATTGTAAGAAATGACGCAAAACACGAGACAATTTGTCCAAAGTATCCCTAAGAGTATCTAACTTACAAAACGCTCGTTACAATTTCAGATGATAAGTTAAGACAATGAAACTCGCATTAATAATGACATAAATAATTAACTTACCTGTTCTTGTATTAGACAATTTTTTTGGTAATGTATTTTAGGTATTTTCAGTGAATTTCCATAACCACAAAATTACATCTAAAACTACAAAAACCGTTAAATTGTAAGAAATGACGCAAAACACGAGACAATTTGTCCAAAGTATCCCTAAGAGTATCTAACTTACAAAACGCTCGTTACAATTTCAGATGATAAGTTAAGACAATGAAACTCGCATTAATAATGACATAAATAATTAACTTACCTGTTCTTGTATTAGACAATTTTTTTGCTAATGTATTTTAGGTATTTTCAGTGAATTTCCATAACCACAAAATTACATCTAAAACTACAAAAACCGTTAAATTGTAAGAAATGACGCAAAACACGAGACAATTTGTCCAAAGTATCCCTAAGAGTATCTAACTTACAAAACGCTCGTTACAATTTCAGATGATAAGTTAAGACAATGAAACTCGCATTAATAATGACATAAATAATTAACTTACCTGTTCTTGTATTAGACAATTTTTTTGCTAATGTATTTTAGGTATTTTCAGTGAATTTCCATAACCACAAAATTACATCTAAAACTACAAAAACCGTTAAATTGTAAGAAATGACGCAAAACACGAGACAATTTGTCCAAAGTATCCCTAAGAGTATCTAACTTACAAAACGCTCGTTACAATTTCAGATGATAAGTTAAGACAATGAAACTCGCATTAATAATGACATAAATAATTAACTTACCTGTTCTTGTATTAGACAATTTTTTTGCTAATGTATTTTAGGTATTTTCAGTGAATTTCCATAACCACAAAATTACATCTAAAACTACAAAAACCGTTAAATTATAAGAAATGACGCAAAACACGAGATAACGCCTTCTAAAGTCAAACAAATAACAAGCTACCAGTGCTTCACCCTGTTGTCATATTTATACGTTAGTATATTGGTTTTAACCGCGAAATATGAACATGTCCAGATTATCCCAATGTCCAAACTATCCCCGCTATCCCCTACTTATAGGTTATATGGTAGGAATACTTAAATACATGATCAGTGTTCTAAATTATAGGTTGTTTTAGGTGCTTCTTGCTAAGACTTTTCGAGGAATTTTTTGGGCCATATAAGAATAAATAATTTTGTAGTACTTTACTCTAGACATACAGTCGTGTTCAAAAAGCGTCATTTACGTTAAATGCTTAATTATTAAAAACTATTTTTTGGAAAAATAATCAAATCAAGAATGAAATACGGTATACGGCTTTTAGTTTCTTCACTGGAAAATTTTAATTACAATGCTGACTATTTGTAATCTGTTACAAGAAAGAGTAATAATGAAATTTTACGGAATGTGCCAGTGTGTAACAATGATGAAATTATTAAACAGTTTATCCCGTAAGTTAATAACAAATTCTTGTACCAAAAAGTTTTTAGAAAAGTGCAGTTTGTCATTGTCACATATTTTGAATGAGTAAGGCCCGATCTTACCACCTCCTGATAAATTTACGTGTCGCTTAAAATCCTGGAAATTCCTGGAAGAGTTTGAACAAAAAGCAGACAATCGACTTTATGGCCAAGATATTTCAACGACACGTTCACTATATCAGATGAAAAAAAGAATTTAGTGACAGATATCTTGAACGATACAAATCGAAAAATACAGAAAAAAAATTATAAATTGATTAATTAAATTTTTAAATTTGAATTAATATTTGATGTTTTAAATATGATTTTAATTAAAAATGTCATTAGCAAGAGTAATCATACTAACTTCTCCTGTTCCGGATTGAAAATGCACACTCGGAAAATACATAATAGATCTGTATTTAAATCTTGTTTTCAAATTTTCAAAACGAATGTTTGATATTTGAGAAATAAATTATTTAACAAAACGCTGAGCATTATAAAGTTACCGCAAAAATACAACTTTTGTAGACTAATTTTCTTACAGTTTTTCTATGCTATTTAATGTGAAGCGCAGACACGAAGTGCACTCAGAAAATTAATTAATTTTATGTTCTAGGTGGAGTTCCTTATTATGTTCATAAAGTTGATGTGAGTAACTAATTATAACAAGAAAGTGCATTAGTGGTACTGTTTTCCCCAGGAGAGAGAAGCAACAAATTAATGCGAACAAGCAAAACGAAATCTCTCCAGTGAAACGTTTTACAAAATCCCTTCCCATCACAGAAACCGAACAGGGTCCTAATAGGCTCAAAAGTATATAGGACTCTCAGCATTACGAAGTGCACAGAGTCGGAATAACAAGTTCAAAATTTAATAACTTCGGGTATGGCGGGTATGGCGGTAAAAAGCCTACTCTCGTCTTTTACGATGCGTGATTTTTGTTGTTGGTCAAGCCGAGGAGTTTTGTAGACCTTAATTAAAATACTTTGCCGGGTAGAAATAAGTTTTTTTCTTGTTTCCTTAAACGGGCGGCCGGGATTGATGTGGACGTTTCTGTCGAGGTTGTAACCTAATTTCTATCGACTTTCCTCGGTTTTATTGGATAAGTTGGATGAATTTAAGTTGGAAATTGAAAGTTGTTTCGCAAAAGAAAATGGACAGTCGTAAAAAATAAATTCTCAGAATAGCAACGCCGGTTTAAATTGTTATGTTAATTGCTTCGTGTTTATTCTTTGCCGTTTTGGCAAATTAAATTGCAGAATTTAATATAAATTCTTTGAAGCAATATTCATTTTTGTTTGGTTTAATAATTTAGATTCGTGTCTTGTCGATTTCAGTCAATAATAAAGGGGTCTTTATTTCTCATACAACCCTAATTTAATGTTTAACAATGCTTTTGTTATAATAATGTGGTAGAATTTTTGTTAATCAACGAAGTTGTTTTGAAAAAGCTAATTAATAACAATGTATTTTAAAGTTTGTAAAAATTTAGTTTGTTGATATTTATTTAATTTTGATTTCGAATTTAAAACCGTAACTTGACCGCGACACTTTGTCGAATTAATGTCGATTAATTTCTAAAGGATAGATTAGATTTCGGACTGTATGCCCACTAGTAATATCTGACTTAGGCTAGAGCTGTCACTGACATATACAGAATGTCCCATTTAAGGCGGATTCTTTGATACCTCTCTAGTTATTAATTTTACGAAAAATTGTTTCAAATGAAAGTTTCACAGGACCATGTGGAGCATATTTTAAAATTAGCTTGACGTGTACAGTGTGTTCCGTTTAGACTGGGCATTAGGTCACTTCGTTATTTTAAATGGAACACCCTAAATATTTTTACATTTTCGGGTTCTAGATTGAATTTAATGTGACCTTGTGTAGCATATATAGGGTCTAATCCGAACCGTTTTCGCGTTATTCAACTTATTAAAAAAAATTAAAAAATTATCGCTCTTGTAGTACCATAAACAATTGCAAATATCTTCCGAACAAATGACGTTAGGGACTTGTGTTTTTTTGCAAAAGTTTGGTCCTCAAACGCGTTTTCAGTTACATGATAAAGAAAAAATTCTAGCAACATAAGTTCTTTAAAAAAATTAATAAACTTGAGAATATTCAAACTACGTTAACTATTTTTTTTAATGGAATGCCATATAACTTTCATCATGCGCTATTTAATTCTCTTTTCAATGATATAGGGTTGCCGATATCTGTCGTTAATAGTTTTTTCAGTATTAAAATTCTTTTTACGATTTTTAAAAATACTCTAAATATTGAGACCTTTATGTTAGTTGCTATGGTTACACAGCAAACAAATTGTTTGTTTATTTTTCCCTAAGATTATTAAGTATCACGCGTCGTTCAAAATGTTCAAATTAATCTTTAAGAAGAAAAAAACCTAAAAAAACATGATAGATACGGATTTATTAATTTATAAAATAGTAGGCTTTGGGAGTTGATAGATACGGATTTTACTCTTGCCATAGATATCCAAGCCAATAAACCTTAAGAAGAAACTTCTATTGCTGTTGATAGATGCATGAGGACACAGCAAGACGTGCTCCAGTAGTTGAAACATATTAAACGAATTCGCTGTTTTATAAAACCCTAAAATGCGGTCAAATGAAGGTACTGAGCAGGTCAATTGATTGGTTTTCCTCCACGAAATGTTTCAACTGCTAAAATACGTTTTGTTGTCTCCACATGTATCTATCCACAGCAATAGAAGTTTATTCTTAGGGTTTATTAACTTGGATATCCATGGCAAGAGTAAAATCCGTACCTATGACGTTTTCTTAAGCAAGAGACCTTCTTAAAAATTAGTTTGAACATTTTGAATGTCGCATGATACTTAATAATCTCCGATCGTAAGCCTGTAAGGTGTTACAGAGCCATTTAAATACATAGACCGTAAATATGATACGATGGTTACGATAGTGCACAGAATTGCAGCATTAATCTCGTACCGGTACGAGATTAAAGAAACTTGTACTTACAATTTTCATCGGACAAGAACCAACTTCAGTTACTAAATTTTATGTAGAAACAAATATAGGATGAGTTTTCGAAGTTTAGCACGGGGATCTCGGCAGAGAAAGAGATACTGTTAAATGGGGAAGTATTTGCAGTTTTAAAAGCTCAGCTTAACGCAGCCTCTTTTAGAAAAAGTTCATAACTGACTAAATATGTATTTTGAAAAAAACTGATTTTTTAGAAGTTCTTTAAACGTAATAGGACTTTATATGGTTGGAGTAGATGGTGATCAAGTGTACTGTCTGTGATCGCAGTGTCAGTACATATGATGATTATATATCTTGTAGAAAAGGTTGCGATAGCAGTTTTCATATATGTTTGGTGAACACTTTAATGAATGCATTCACGAAACGGAAAATTCTCCAGGTAATATTAAAACCTGGAATTGTAGTACTGGGCTGACTGATATAACCTCACGTGATACCAAATAGACGCTGCGATTGAGTTATAAAAATTAAACTGCAACAGGAAACCGATTATTTGCATTCCACTTTAAAATTGACCGAAAATCGTAACTTAAAGCCCTCCGTACATTATCAATATTATTGATCAATAAAACTGAAGATGTTTCATTCTTCAATAATATTGACTATGTGAAGATATTTATTATCAATAATAATAATCTTAACCTGCCATTCAACAGCACAGTGACTCGTTAATTTCAATTTTAATTCAAATTTAAAAACTACAATGTACGTACAACGTACGCCAGGGATACAGAAATGATCACCTGTAGAGAAATTCTTAAAGAGACTACTGTACTACCTGTAAGTAATGTCATCACCAGGGATAAGAAATTGGCCCACTTGCTTCGCGATCAGTAGGAAAATTTAGTATTCGGATTATATTAGTCCCCGACCACAGCAATTTCTGCGAAGTGCGAGCGCTATCGCTGTAACACTTCATCTCCCACTCAATAGCAATTTAAATGCATCGGAACCGCGTAAGGAGTTAGTAGTACATTCGGTGTAAAAATGTCCAACACTAAGTGAACCGAATTCTTTTCCCTGGTTATCCTCCTATGTTATTGCTAAGTTTCCCACATGCGCCATTTTCTAGGTATATACCTTATGTCTACATACGATTTCTAAGGGAAAATTGTTTATTTAATTTGTAAAATTAAGAAATTATAAAATTAAGAACAGCAACATCAGGTTAGACTGTTAGGGGAAAATAAACAAACAATTTGTTTGCTGTGTTACCATAGCAACTAACATAAAGGTCTCAATATTTCCTGTATTTTTAAAAATCATAAAACAAATAATACTGAAGAAACGAAACGATAGATATCGACAACCCTATATCATTGAAAAGAGAATTAAACAGTGCATCTAAGAATGATAAAAGTGATATGGCATTCCATTAAAAAAAATAGTTATCGTAGTTTGAATATTCTCAAGTTTATTAATTTTCTCTTAAGAACTTATGTTGCTAGAATTTTTCCTTCCTTCAGTGTAACTGAAAAAGCGTTTCAAGACAATTTTTTTGCAAAAAACCACAAATCCCTAACGTCATTTGTTGGGAAGATATTTGCATTTGTTTGAAGTACTGCAAGAGCGATAATTTTTTTAAAAAGTTGAATAACGCGAAAACGGTTTAGATTAGACCCTATGTATGGTACACAAGATCACATTAAAATTCCACCCAGAACCCAAAAATGTAAAAATATTTAGGGTGTTCCATTTAACGAAGTGACCTGACGCCCAGGCTAAACGGAACACTCTGTCCACTTCAAACTAATTTTAGAATATGCTACACATGATTCTGTGAAACTTTCGTTTGAAACATTTTTTCGTAAAATTAATAACTAGAGAGGTATGAAAGAATCCGCCTTAAGTGGGACATCCTGTACATCCATGTAATTATGTTAAAGTACGAAATAATAATAAATTGAAATAATTCATAGCAACAAATCAACAAGTCTTTTTTGTAATTAAGTAATAACGCAGAATGAATAAATTGCACATTGTTAAGAAGCAGGAGTTATTGTGCTACCAACCATAACGACGACGTTTAATTAAGTTTCTGTATCAAATATATGGAATGTACTTTGACATGAAAATTATTTTGATCAAGGGGAGCCGTGGATTTTAAAATTATTGTCGGAGCTAGATTCGGGCATTGTATTAATCATCTTTTGATTGTCAAAATTTGTCTAGCAGTTCTGCAAGTTTACTTGCTATTGCTTCTTTAGTTTCTTGGTTTTTTAATTGCTGCTAATAGACAGCCACTTTCCATTTCATGACCGAATAATTGAACAAACAAAAACGACTAAATAATAAATTGGGCAAGTCGTTTTTGTTTGCAGCGGGAATGTCGAGTTACGTCTCTGCTGAAGAAGCCCCAATCAAGGCTGAAACAGCTGTCCAGAGGCTGCTCAAGGTTTTCGCTGCAATCAAAAACGATTTGCACAAAATTTTTCTAAAATCTTTCATTATGCTTTGACACCAAGCATGGCCGCCTTGCATGGGGGACTTATTAGGAGCAAATCCCGCTTCAATTTGTCTACCCTACTGCAACGTCAGGTCAAAAAGCGATAGTAAGATGTCGCTATTTTATCTGTTCATCACTCTTACATCACAATTGCGAATAATTTGGGCAAGTCGTTTTTGTTTGCAGCGGGAATGTCGAGCTACGTCTCCGCTGAAGAAGCCCCAATCAGGGGCTGAAACAGCTGTCCAGAGGCTGCTCGAGGTTTTCGCTGTAATCAAAAATGATTTGCACAAAATTTTTCTAAAATCTTTCATTATGCTTTGACAGCAAGCATGGCCGCCTTGCATGGGGGACTTATTAGGAGCAAATCCCGCTTCAATTTGTCTACCCTACTGCAATGTCAGGTCAAAAAGTGATAGTAAAATGTCGCTATTTTATCTGTTCATCAATAAAATTTTCAGTAATAATATTTCTTTTCAAATTTCACAAAAACTTGAAAATCAATTGCATAGTATCGCTGTTGTAATACACAGATAAGGTATTTTGTTTATTAAATGTAGGAGGCTTTTTGATGCGTATCACAAGCGCATCATATTCTGCCAAAATGAATTTTCGCAAAAATATTTCGCAATAATTAAAATGTTATTTTTCAGTACAATGATTGATGAACTTCTCGTGAACTTCTATGTAAGGAACCATGAAATTCTATGACAAGAACAAAAGATTTGTTTATTTATTTGCCAGACTTTTTGAAAAAGCTTGATAGCATGGAAACCCCGGTGATCGTTGACAAAGTTTCGAAAGATTTAATAGTTATTTAAGCATTAAAAGCGGTAAGGGCTGTTCGAAGGCAATGGTTTGGTGGCCGAGGTTACTAAGGCCAATAATCTTGCTTGAGACCGGTGGCCCTTAACGCTTGTGATGCTTATTATTATTATTATAACGGACTAAAAAATCTCAAAATCACACTTTGAAAATGGCAAAATACGCTCAATTACCTTAGAGATTATCGGTAAACTTTCATATTTGATTACTTACTGCCTTCCGATCGGTAAAACTGTTACCGATCGGAGATTTGTAAACACAACCTGCTGTTCTTTTAATCGAACCAGTAAATTCACTAAATTGACGGATTGTGCAAAAAATAACTTTTGCAAACTGTACACGGCAGGAGGTTATTACCCTCACCCAAATACATTCCGCTGTAAAGTTTGTAAGGAATATTTCCTTCTCGCCCGAAAGGGTTTGACAATGAGGACGGTTTGTTAATTTGAAGACAAAATTTATTCCAACAAGACAAGCAAATCAGTCCGTTTTCTGGTGTTTCATTCACTAGAAAGCCATAATAAATTGAATTTGTTCTCTTAACGGTTTCAGGAAATCTCATCGTTCCAAATTCGCTCTGCTTGTTCGCGGAAAATCAGCGCTCGTCTATTTTAAATCGTGTTTCCTCTCTCGTATACTTTTTCCGACAAGACTAGTGTTTATGCGACATTTGAAAATATTATTCGAGTTGGCCGAGGGTCTTGTTGTTGTTTTCTAAGTTAACAAGCTTGAAAAATGTTCCGAACACAATGTACTTATTTTCCGAGAAATGCAATACCTTATTTTATTAAAAGTTAGTTTGTGCTTGTCGTTTGTTAAATTCGAAGCAATTCAATTATATTGTGTTGCAAGCCTGTTAAAATTTCATACGTGTGCGAGTTGGATTATTGACAATAATGTCGAAGTCTCGATTGTATCTGAAAGTTACGGAGTTGTAGAACGATAAAACTACAAATGAGAACGGAAATTCTGCTGTAGAAATCCTACCTTGTTGCCATAATTTCTATTTGAGGCAATTTAATATGAGATTAAGTTTATTTCAGAATTTCCTCAATAGTTCTTTTGCCAATTTAAGATATTTAAAAAGTTTCCTGTATCATCTACACCTTTTCAATTTCAAATTGGGACTAAACAGTTTCAAATTGGGATTAAACAATTTCAAATTGAAACTAAACAATTTCGAATTGGGTCTAAACAATATCAAATTAAGACTAAACAAATTCAAATTGGAAATAAACAATTTCAAATTGGAAATAAACAAATTCAAATTGCTCCGTGCCACTTATCAATAGTGGATGTTTTGAAAGAGCGCAAATTTGCCAATAATCATTTGCTGAAATTTTTCCCGTACAGTCCAATGTTGAATGCAATTGAATTCAAGTGGTCCTCTCTAAATGCTGGTGTTAAAGAGACTTAGCAATCCAAATGCCACAAATTTTAGTAGGTAAAGCCAATTATTGCGCAGATGGAATATCGTTTATAAAATTAGAAAATATAGTGTGACAAAATATTACTAATAAAATTACGGTACCTAACTGTACATATTAGATTTGCTGCAAAGATCCAAAAATTCATTACCTGCGTTAAATATGTTTAATGTAAAATTTTGATTTAGGCATATAATTATTAGTTAGGAGGTTACATTTCCTTTTGTTATTATTACCTACCAGCTTGTATTATTTCTGAATTAAAATATTTTTTCCAATTTGAATTTGTTTAAACCCAATTTGAATTTGTTTATTCCCAATTTGAATTTGTTTAGTTCCAATTTGAATTCGTTTATTCTCAATTCGAAATTGTTTAGTCCCAACCTGAATTTGTTTAGTCCCAATTTGAAATTGTTTAGTCCCAATTTGAAATTGTTTAGTCCCAATTTGAAATTGAAAAGGTATAGACTCCTATAAAATTATAAAACGATACAATCCGAACCACAAAGTTTAGCGGCGACAATACATCAATTAATTGTTTATAGTTGTCCTGTTTTTATTCCTACTTTTTTGTGAATCGTGTGAAGGTCGGGGTTTTAAATGATAAAAGGAAAATGTCACTTACAAGGGTTCATCGAGTTCAACCCTACAGCTACGTTCATATGTATTAAGAATTTTTCAATGATAACTAGGATATGATTTGAAAGGCTGAACATGATTCTTTCAAACGACAGGAAACTTGAATCTTGAAATTTGAATGTGTCGTAAATACATTCTCTTAAATGAAAGATCACCGAAATAACTTGTTCCAAAAATTCGAAAGTATCTCAAAAACCGTTACATTTAATTATAGGCAAGCTTTAACGATTTTTACTTAGAATGATGTGTAGAATCAGAATTTGTAATGAAAAGTATAGCATTCCATTTAAAATAAGAAAAATTAATGGCGACTTCCGGTATAACCGGAAGTGATATAAAAATGAAAATATTTTATTCTGAAAGATCACTTCCTTCTAGGGCAGTACGTTAATTTTCAGAATATTTGTATGTTTCTTTCCCGAGAACTTTTAATAGGCCACTCGACTTGGAAGACCCTGTATACCAGTAAGTAATATTATAATCAGCAATTAGTTTTATGTTTGTGTTATATTGCAAACTTTCACTGTTAATATGTAATGTATTTATGGGAGGTGATGTTTGATCTTTGACTAAGCTTACTGTCTGATGATGCTCCTGAAGACTGCGCTTAGCTCTCCTGTAATCTCCTGTATCGAGTATGTTAAATTTAAAGATCCGTTGCCATGGTAACAACCAATTATAATGGTGCGATTGTGGTCATCTTAGTTAAATATTTAACCTCTGTAAGTGTAAGTGACCTAATCGTTTTTTCTACACTTCTTACCCGATTTGCTTTTTACCACTTTTGTTTCACTTTTGGTGCAAGGAAAAGTGAGACTAAAACGTAAAAAGAATAAATAGAGCGAAAGCAGTTGAATAAACGAGTGAATCATTGTTACTTACAGAGGTTAAACTTTAGTTAGAGTCCTTTAAATTTAACGCACTCGATACAGTACAGCCTTTTGTCTTTTAAAAGTAAAACGCTTAAACAATTCGAATTATTCGTTGCCGCAGTGAATTATCCGCAGTCGCTGTATTTATAGGTGCTTTCTTTCGCTTAAAAGTTTGAATCGTGTTTCGAATAGTTTGGACCTGAATTTCGTAGTTGTTGCAACAAAACACCTGACTTGAGTTTTTGATTGACAGTTCATTTGTAAATAACCAAAATTCAATCCAAACAAGTTTTAAAAATAGAGAGATTCAAAGAAAAGAATATCTGTTTTTGAATCAAAACACGTTTTGATCACGATTTTGTGAGCGAAAGAAAGCACCTTATATCTGTATTTCGAAATACATCGAGTAATTACTAATTTTCCTATATAGAAGACATCTATTTTTTTGTTCGTTTACTTATAACTAGCCCGCTGACGAATTATACAGAGTGTTATCGAAGCAATAATTATAATATGTATAGACAGCGTCAAATTATTATGATTTAACTTAATTTATCTATATACAGGTGTCCCAAACCTCTGAAAAAGTCCAAGAATGCCTCTTTAAAATTAGTTATTTTTTTCAAATGGAACACCCTGTATATTATAGTATATTTGGATGGGGCCTTTTACGAGCTTTCTAATCATACCACATTCTGTGCTCTTAAGATTTATAACTAGTGAATTATTATCACTTCTCTATAATCAACTTAAAGAACGTGCTGTAAAATATTTTCATTCATCTCAGAATCATTTAAGATTTTCATCCATACAATTTATCGTACTTTTAGTGATTTAAATAAAAATAAATAAATAAATTCAGGAATTGAACGATTTTTTTCAAGTAATTCCTGTAATTTAGGAACATATTAATAATAATCGATTGGATAATCGTTGGACAGAACGTGGTAATGCTTTGAATTGGTTTCCATGGTTACCAGATTTGTCTCTCGACTTATTTTATGGGGATATCAGTAAACAACTGAAAAAAAATGTTCTCTTATCACAATTTGTTTATAATCGTAGATACGAATTTCGACAGCCACCGTACTATCTTCATTTCTATTGGAGATTGGAGATGATAATATCCTCTGGCTCATACCAACCAAAGAGTGTACGTGTGTGGATGATTGAAAATGGCAGTATACCTGTTCAAATACGTATAAAAAGATATAATCTAATATTAGTATGAAATAAATTTCTAAAAACTATTAATAAACTGCTTTCACCTGTACTATTTTTAGTTTATGGGGATATGTAAAGAAACAAAGGTATAAAAATGTACTCGGCACATGCAAAGAGAAGAAAATGCGTGTTTAGAATATGGCAGTTTCTTTAAAATTTTTTTCAGTAGTTTAAAATTTATGATTTTTTAAACCTATTTGTGACTGGAGACTTTTTGCTTTTCCTTAGTTAATATGTAAAAAATGTTAAGATTCAATTTGCTTCTTTGATATGTAGCTTCAAAATAATAGAATCCTTTACCGTGTAAACAAATTCTTTCCATTCGTTTTAATAGTATAACTGGAATTATTTAGTGAAAATAGTTCAGTTCCTTTATTTATTCCATATTTTTATTGCAACCGCTAAAACAATGATAAAGAAATTGTTAATTTGAACAAAAATAAAGTATTTGGATAAACGTCTTGAATGATACAGCAGATAAAATATTTCTGAGGCGAATGAAAATATTTTATTGCACATTCCTTAACCTGATTATTAAAGAGCGGATTCTATGCTAAATGCATATTGCATGCATATTTTGCATATTTGATCATTTTGTTCAATTTTCGCATATTTCTTAAAAACGTGCATATATATGCATATTTGAAAGAATTTGTGTCGAAGTGAGTAAATTTTTTCCTGAATTCTTAATTCGTCAGAACATGTTGTTGCATTAATTAGGGTCTAGTTTGCACCCTTCTTGGGCTTAAGCAGGCAGAATTTTCCAAGTAGTGAATTAGGGATTTCCAAGTACTTTCTTAACGATGCGGTGGGGCGTTCATGTTTGCAATATTGTTTCATCACTTCTTCAAGGATTATTAGTCGGTTATTGCTGCGAACGTTTAGTTCTTCCGTAAAAGTATTTTTGTTTGTGAGAAGTGCAATATGCCCAAAGGCAATTCGAGCCTGGTTAATTCCTGGATCAGAAGCTATCCCGAGCTTGCTTACACCAATGGAAGCGTATTCTGTAAAGCCTGTAGTAAAATGGTAAGTTTTAAGTTTGTTTTCTTCCTCCTTAGGTAAATATTTGCTTGGTTCTTGAATATTGAAAGTTCAGACAGTTAAAAAAAATTCAAGTTCTTGTTGTAGATACCAACCCAACGAAAATTTTCGGTCACACAACATGTCGGGACAGAACTACACAAGTCAAAATGCAAGAAGATGAATGAATCGAAAACATTTCAATTACCCTTAGACAGTGGACCGTCGTTGATGACTTCATCTAATGAACAACAAGAATTTAATGCTGATTTATGCGAGGCGATGATTTGTGCAAACATACCTTTGAAAAATTGTAAAATTCTATTTTTAAAAGTTTTTTGGAAAAATATACCAAGAAAAATGTTCCCGATGAAAGTACGTTAAGAAAAAATTACGTGCCTCGCATCTACAACGATACTCTAAAAGAAGTCAGGAAAATCGTAGAAAATCAATATATTTATTTTATTGTGGATGAAACTACTGATTCTTGTGGGCGTTACATTGTAAATTTGTTAATAGGGTCTTTGCGGGAAGATAAATCTAGTGAATCTTATTTAATAGCCTGTACACAGTTAGACAAAACTAATCATTTAAGTATTTTAAGATCTGTTAATGAATGTTTTATGAAATTTTTCTCACCTAATGTAGTTCATACTGAAAAAGTTTTACTTATGGTATCAGATGCTGCCCCTTACATGGTTAAAGCCGGGCAGCAATTTAAAACGATTTATAAAAATTTAGTTCACGTGAGTTGTTTAGCTCATGGATGTAACAGAGTAGCTGAACATATTAGATGTGAATTTTCTGATGTAAATCCACTAATTTGTACCATTAAAAAAATATTTGTCAAAAGTCCCCTACGAGTTCAGTTGTACAGGGAAAAATTGCCGAATGTACCTTTACCTCCTGAACCAGTGTTGACTAGGTGGGGAACTTGGTTGGAAGCGGCAATGTTTTATGCTGAACATTTTGTAGCAATTAAGGAATTGGTTGTAGAGTTTAATGCCCAAGATAGTGCTGCTATTGCAAAGGCACAAAATATTGTAACAAAAACTTCATTGGCAAATCAACTGAACTTCATCAAAATGCATTACAGTTTTGTAATACAAACTATAAACAATTTAGAAAAACCGAAAATGTCTTTAATAGAATCCGTTAAAATTGTTAAAGAATTTAAAGAGAATATTTCAAAAGTTCCAGGTAAAATCGGCAGTTCAGTAAATAAAAAATGTTTATCCGTTTTAGATAAAAATAGCGGCTTCAAAACCCTTGAGGAAATTTACGAAATTTTGAATGGAAACTTTGAAATTGACTTAAGTGTAGAATTTTCAGCTATGAGTCACTTTAAATATGCCCCAATTACCTCCGTGGATGTTGAAAGGAGTTTTTCAATTTATAAAAATATTTTGTCAGATAAAAGGCAAAATTTCCTGGTAGAGAACTTGGAAAAACACATTGTTGTAAATTATAATCGAAGATTTTTTTAGTCGTTATAATATTTACTTAATAATGTACATACATAATATACATACTTCCTTCATATAAGCGTTTACAAATAAATGTAAATAAATTGTATAAAATATAATGTTTTTTATTTGAATAAGAATGCCCATAAAACATAGTAGACCAGTTATTGCATTATTTGAAGTGTTCGGCCTATCTTGCACATATTTCGCCATTTTTAGTGCATATATATGTGCATATTTCATCATTTTTTAGTGCATATATATGCGCATATTTCCTCAAAATTACTCGCATATAAATCCGCTCTCTACTGATTATAGAGAAGTGATAACTCACAAGTTATAAATCTTACGACCAGAGTATATAGCATGGTTAGAAAGCTCGTAGAAAGCACTATCCAAATATACTATAATATACAGGGTGTCCTGTTTGAAAAAAAAATGACTAATTTTACAATACGCGAACTGAATCGTAATGTTGTTGATAGTCGCTAGGTTTTTAAAAATGATGAATGTTGTAAAAGTAGAGAGATTTAGAAATATTTTGGCCGAAGGTTGATTGTCAAATCATTAAAATTGACAATTTGGCAGACCATCACACACGACCCATTTTTGTGCATAAAATTAAAAATAACTCGGTAAATACTATAAATAAGTAAGTATAATGTTATATCATTTGTATCGTCTCTTCAAGGGCTAACCGAAACTGCAATAAAATATGTAGTGTTCCATTAAAAAAAAAAAAAACAGAAAGTTAGGTTAGTAACTTATTAAATGAACAACCTGTATATTTGGAAATAATCTTAGGTTATGCGGAATGAAAACCTACGCAACTTTTGTTAAGACCTTTTCTTGATAAAATGAATCTAAAGGGGCATTTTTGAACTTTTCCAGAGGTTTTGGACACCCTGTACAAGTCTTTCGTTTCTGAAATATAACCTATAAAAGCAAATTGAAAAGCATATTTTGAGAAAAAAAACTACGCAACAGTTATACATATATTGTATATTGACGTTATAAAATACGCAGGTAAAATTCCAGTTAATGTTTTCAAGGCATGTTAGAGCTTTACGAAATTTCGAATTTCTGCAGAAATATAATTTTTCGACCTAATTATCTCGAACACGGTTAATTCGACAAAGGCTGAATTCTGTAATTCATAACATCATTAGATAACGAAAATCGTTAAACGACCAATCAATGCACAGAAATGCTTTGTATATAAAACCTGATTGGTCAAAGTACGCCACTTAAGGTTTTTCGTTGTGTAACGATGTCATTATCGAGTTATATAATAGAGAGGTTAGTACATTTCTGGTCCAACTGTTCAATTCTTGTTTCAGTTTTGTTTAAAATGTCACAATAAGAAAATTATGATGAAGAATGCTTAATTTCCATCCATCCCTGTATTTCATTTGTCCTGCATGTCAAATTTCTACGCTCTACCTCAAACCGTATCAAAATATTTAAGAAAATATGCTTTTCAAGTTACGTCTTTAGGAGGTTATACCTCAGGAAAGAAAGAGTTTTGTATGTTGATAAATTAGATAATATTTTGATGTCGTCTATACGCGATGTGTAATTATTGCCATCTTATTCGATAACATCCTGTATAATTCAGTAGTGTAGCGGGTATCTTGTGTTCCGGGCTCCGGTCGAAGGCTTCAGTAATTGTATGGCTGCGTCGCTGATTTATTTATTTTTCTGTGCGCCTTACTTATAATCAGAGCCTATCATAAATAATTCCAGAATGCCCAACTGTCTCTCACTCAACGCGAGTCAGTACCGTGCACTTAGATCCTGACGGAATATGCAGTTGACCGCGGAATCCTTCTACCCATGTCATGGGTAGAATTAAATGTGATAGGCTTTGCTTATATAATAGAAATGAATCGAAGTTAATAGTGTCTTAAGGCTAAGCCCGTGTTTATAGTGAAGCGGCGAGCAGAGAGTAGAAACAAGCGGCGAGTAGAGTGGCGCGTTTAATGAAGTGAATGTTTATACTGGAGCGTATATATTCACTGCTAAGAATTTGCCTGTTACAAAATTCATCACATAAATGCATATTTATTCAAATTTATCCAACAGTTGTGAAGGAATTAATAATATTCACACTTACTTACGATTTATAATTTTTTTTTCCAAACATACCTTGAGTTTTTTTAACTCTGAACAAACAATGTAAATATCTCGATGTTCAGTTTCAGAAAAAAATGTGTCAATGTAACGCAGGATATGCAAACAAGCTTCGATAAAACAAATGTACTGTTAGTTATGAAATGTCATGAAATACGTTTCAAATATTAAAAAAAATATTACGAAAGTATTTGATAATCGTATGACATCAGAAATTCATTTTGTTTCATCACAGGCAGCGTGCAATGCATTAACCTATTTTTTCTAAAACAACAAAGTCTATTTCAGCGTTCGATCGTACTACCCTTAAGGGGTTCGTTCCTAAACCAACAAAATTGTGATTGTATAGGGTGGCCCAACGATGCGTATTTCTTCTGTGAGGCCTGTCGGTAAAAGATTAGGAGGAAAAGCCATAAAGAATTTTATACTAGACAACACGCGGCATATTGTAAAATTATTTTAACTATACAGAGTGATCAGAAAAATAGCGGTTCGGGGAAACTATTTTTTTTTTAAATCGAACACATTGTTTATCTGTTCTTGTTTCTGAGATCCAACACGTACTTTATTTTTTTTTAAATGTCAACCTGCTGATTTCTTTCATTTATTTAGTAGTAAGTTTAATTCTCTAAATGACCACATAAAAATATTTATCTATTACATAAGAAAATTTTGGAGAAAATATCGTTTAGAGTGAGGAAAAATGGTTCACATTGATACTGGGTGTTTGTTTTCATGTTTTTAAAGCAATTTTTATTAAAACTAGTATTTTTGTCGAATATCAACCAATAAACCTCTTTGCTAATTTTTTCATTCAAACGTTATTTTCTCGAAAATTTCCTTAGGTAATACGTATGTAGCGTAATAAACTTGCAAAAGTTATGAGAAAATATTTTTTATGTTATTTGACAATATCAAAAAACAAGGAATGTTTTTTAATGACATCATAAACTTAAGTTATTTTGCTAAGTGATGTGACATCCACTTGCAACCGCTAGAATCCTCCTCCCCAGTTACACTGGTTCTTGGAATTGTACTGTCGGCCTAACAACTCCTCCTACTCTTGTTTTATAAAGGTTATCTTGACGTGTTGTTTTAGTACAAACATTACCATTATTTTCTTCTTCCGCTAATATACCGTGTGTGTCCTGAAAATTGTTCCATCCCATAGCGGTGTTACTTACGATCAGATTTTAATGAATAAAGAAACGAAACAAATGGCTTTAGATGTATTTTAAAATGGCTCTAATTTTGATTTTTTCTAATGTTATTTTCAATATCCATCGATAGTCAACTGTTTTCTTTTCAAATGGCTTCCTATATTATTTTAGCTTTAGTCCAGTAGAGCATTTTTTTTCTAAATCAGAGGAAGTATTCAAAATTATTATTTGGTGCTCAGTTAATTGAAAAAATTAATTATTATTAACATAATGAATGAAATTTTCAAGTAAGCCGTAGAAATTTGCAACAATAAACGACAAATATCGTTCAACCGTCATTTTGGAAATATTTATAGTTTTAATTGTTGTTATTATTCCTTCATTACGTGCACTCATCAGACCAAATAATTCTTCTGTATGAAAGTTGATCGCGTTGTAACATATTTAAATGTTAGATAATAGCTCGTTCCAACCTTAATCATTTTCCTGTACTAGATAAATTTTTTGAGGAATGATTTAAATTTGTTCTTTTTTAGAATTGCGTGCACAGTTCATAATTCAACATTCCCAGCTATTCAAAGAAAATAACTTGAAGTTAGAAGCATTAATGAGTTACCATTTTCACCAACCTTAACATTCTAAATTACTATTTAGCGGAACATCTTTTTATTAATATAATTGAAACGTGTATTGCGAATTAAAATTCATGAATTTATACACACATGTTTACATGAATTTTTACGTGAAATTATTACATGTATTGTATTAATATGACGAATATCGGTCGTAAATTCAGAAATGAAGTCAAATTCTCTTAACTGTCTAGCAGTGTTAGGCATTAATCGAATAAATTTTTAATCGTGACGAAAACTAAACGAGTAAATTAGTCATGACTAAGTCAATCATGACTAATTTAGTTGTTAATCGTCAATCATATTTTAGTATTAATCTTTGAATAAAAAGTTGATTATCAGTCGACAATCATAAATAACAATTAATGACTAAATTGACGACCAATAAATAATTTTCAAATGAAATGAAATGTCACTAAACTGGCCACTGAATCACTAAATTTTAACTTTAACTTTTATGAACTACTTGCAGAAAAAGTAACTTTTTACAATCAATGTAGCTCGTTCCGAACCCTGTAAACACCTCGGGTCTTCTGTAGTTAAGAAACAATTCATATATTCTTCAAGAATTAATCCTGTGACGAAAATTGAAGGAAAAGCCCGAAAATACGTTAAGCAGCCTTGAACTGCATAGATTAGTTATATCATATTTAATTCACTCAACAAGTTATCATCTTCTTTCTTAAATTAGACATGAATATGTTAAAAAAAAACCATTATAGGAAAATATATTTGCTTATTCAAAAAAAAATATTTCTTGTCTTCGGAGCACTGTACGGCAGACACCTGTGGCCCTTTGGCGCCGGATTGGATTACAACACCTGAACTCCCTCTAGCTATGCCACTGAGTACCTAATATTAAATAACAGGTTTTGAATAGGTAGTTAGTGGCTTAAGTCTCATATGACGTGGTGTGAATTTCAGTTCAATCAACCAGTCAAGAGTAATGACTAATTTAGTCATTAGTCACGTATCTCACGACTAATGAGTAATTTAGTCATTAATCATTAATTCTCGACTAAAAAACGTCCATCTTTGCTGTCTAGGCGATGCTTTGAGTTATATTACATTAAAATAATAGATTCTTTGTTCGTGACCTAATTAATTATATAACTCACATCGCTGATTCATATATCGGTCATGGTCATGTATGATGCTTGCTGTATTAATGTGTAGGTGTATTTCGTTATAAATACCATTGCACACATTTTTAATGAGAGAGTCGTCTTAGCAGTCTTAGAATAGTTTTGTATTAGTGCTGTACGAATTATTATACGTAATCGTGTTAAATAAATAAAATTGTAATTAAATAATTAATAATTTGTTATATCTCCGAGTAAATAATAAAATAATTTTTAAAAACGCCTTAACCGCTCTGGAAGATATAACTGGCGCAGTCATAACGGATTTGATTTGCGGGGCTTCTATCGCAGACAACCCTTCGAGTTTCAACTCCTAAGCAAATCCCGGACGACAAAACCAAAAGAAGCGGACTGATTCCTGAAGATCCATCGTGGAGAACAGAGTTCCAGATCCCGAGAAGTAACGTTGACACCGACAATATTACTGTAAGTAGAAGTTCAATTTTTCCAAGACTCTCCCCTTCATTTTCGAATCCTTTAGCGATAGCGAAAGTGATTGAATTATTTGAATAATAAATATTTAATCGTACAAGCACTATTAAAATAATTTTTATTGCATTTAATCAATTTTCTTGAAATAATATATTTATTAATTTACATAATTTTCATTTTCTTTCATTTTTCGAAATCCTTCAGTGAAAACGAAAGTGATTGAATTAATTAAAAGTAAATTTAATTTTAAACAAAATAAAATAAATAAATTGTTTATTTTCTTCAAATAATTAAATCGAATAAATAATTAAATTGAATTAATAATTTTTATAGAAATAATTTTTATTGAAATAAATTTTTCTTCAATAAATAATTTTCATAATTTTTAATTTAAAAATAATAAAAGTAATATTTTAGAAATGGCTCAAGTTCCCATATTAGATATTAAAAATCTAAGTGTAATTCCACAATTTAACGGTGACCCAAGCAAATTATATCGATTTATTAGCGCTGCAGAATCTATTTTAAATCATTATTATGATCAAGCAAATGCTAATAATTTTCAAAATACTTTTTTATTGAACGGTATATTAAATAAATTAGAAGGCAGAGTTGAAGAAGTCGTTGGTATCCACGGCACGGATAGTTGGCTAAATATCAAAAATACTTTAACTACAAATTTTGCTGATCAGAGAGATGAAAATTCATTAAATCGAGATTTAGTAAATTTAAAACAAAAGCCAAACGAAACGCCATACCAGTTTCACGAGAAATGTATTCATTTATTAAATACAATTTGTAATTATATTGAGTTGCATGTAAATAATCCAATAGAGAAAAATAGTAAGAGAAATTTCTTTACGAATCAGACTTTAAAAACTTTTCTCGCAGGTTTAAAGGAACCATTAGGATCTACAATAAGAGCGATGCGACCGCAAAGTCTCGCTGTTGCATTACAATATATTACCGAAGAAGACAATATTAAATATTTGCAAAGAACAAATTTACCAGATGATCAAACTAATAGAAAACCATTTCAACAAAAACAATTTTTTCAAACACCAAATTATTCCAAACAAAATTTTTTCCAACAACCGCAATTTTCTAAACAAAATTTTCATACATTCCAATTTCCGAAACAGAATTTTCAGCAACCTCAAACACAATTTCCTCGCGGACCGATAAATATACAAACTAGACAAAATCAACAACCACCGCGAAAATTTCCCATAAACAATCAAGTTTTTGGTAAACCACAAAATGTTTGGAAAAACTCTCCAAACACTGCACAAAATAAACCAACACCAATGAGCATTTCTACACGAAATACTTTACCTCAGGCAAGATATTCATATTTCCAAAATAAACCGACAAGAAACTTTTTCCAAAATACTGGACGCAATCCAAATTATATTTGCGAAGAATTGTTTAATACAGAACAAAATGAATATCATGAAAATGAAAATACGAGCGTTCAAATCGAACAGTACCCAGACTTTGATTACGTACCAGACGAAACTGAAAATGACGTTAGTTATGACAACTATTGTGAAGAACAAAATCAGGATTTTCACGAAGTAGTAAATTACAACGACGAAACGTAATAGAATCAAATATTTTTACTAACAAAAAAGAATTACCGTATATTCAGATTTCAAATCCCCCATTAAAACTTTTAATAGATACAGGCTCAACAAAATCATTTTTAAATCCCAAAATTGCATCAAAATATTATTCAGATAAAATTTCTTACGAACCCTTCACAGTTTCAACAATGTTTCACACATCTTCTTTTAATAATTGTGCGGAAATTCCTTTATTTTCTGAATTTAAACAAAATGTAAACGTAAAATTCTATTTACTAGATTTCCATAATGTTTATGACGGATTAATAGGACTTGATAATATAAAACTTTTACGAGCACACCTAGATTTTGCTAATTCAAAATTTATTACACCAAAAGCAACAATACCTATAAAATATCAACCTTCATGTCCAAAAATAATTTTCAAACAAATAATACCGCCCCATACAAAATTAATTTCAAAAATTCCAGTGAATTGTGAAAACGGAGAAATTATAATTCCTAAACAAGAAATTAGTTCTTGCGAAATTCCAGAAACTTTAACTACATCTATTAATAACCAAGCCTCAGTAGAAATTTTAAATAAATCAGATAAAAACTCTACCGTATTATTAACAAACCCTATTAGAGTAATTCCATTTAACAAAAATGAATTCGAAATTTTTCATATCAATCATTATAATAACATTAAAAATAAAAAATCTGCTCATCAAGTAGATAACTTAATTAGAACAGATCATATGAATGAGGAAGAGAAAACCGAAATATTTAAATTATGTAGAAAATATTCTGACATATTTCATATGGAAAATCAACCCCTAACTTTTACAAATCAAATTAAACATTCAATTAAAACAAAAGACGAAACACCAATTTACACGAAAACATATCGATACCCATTCATTCACAAACCAGAAGTAGAAAGGCAAATTAAATCAATGTTAGATCAAGGAATTATTCAACCGAGTAACTCACCATGGTCATCCCCTATTTGGATAGTTCCAAAGAAAAGTGACGCATCAGGAAAGAAAAAATGGAGAATTGTTGTTGATTATAGAAAATTAAATGAAAAAACTATTGATGATAAGTATCCCTTACCAAATATAACAGATGTTTTAGACAAATTAGGTAAATGTAATTATTTCACAACTTTAGATTTGGCTAGCGGATTTCACCAAATAGAAATGAATCTTGAAGATGTACCCAAAACAGCATTCAACGTCGAAAATGGTCATTACGAATATCTTCGAATGCCATTCGGTTTAAAAAATGCACCATCAACATTTCAAAGAGTAATGGACAATATTTTAAGAGGTTTACAAAACGAATTTTGCTTAGTTTATTTAGACGACATTATTATTTTTTCAACATCTCTTCAAGAACACATTGTTAATCTTCAAAAAGTATTTCAACGTCTCAGAGAAACTAATTTTAAAATCCAATTAGATAAATCAGAATTTTTAAAGAAAGAAGTAGCTTATTTAGGACACATTGTAACGCCAGAAGGAGTAAAACCTAACCCTGACAAAATTATAACAATTCAAAAATATCCACTTCCAAAAACTACAAAAGAAATCAAAGGATTTCTTGGCTTATTAGGTTATTATCGAAAATTTATTAAAGATTTTGCTACAATCACAAAACCACTCACACTTTGTTTAAAGAAAAATTCTAAAATCGAACACACCCCTCAATTCATTCAATGTTTCGAAAATTGTAAACAATTATTAACTAATGAACCAATTTTACAATATCCAGATTTTTCTATAGATTTTAATTTAACTACAGATGCTAGTAACGTAGCTGTAGGAGCTATTTTATCACAAGGTCCAATCGGAACAGACAAACCTGTCGCGTATGCCTCAAGAACATTAAACGAATCTGAACAAAATTATAGTACAATTGAAAAAGAATTATTAGCAATAGTTTGGGCAACTAAATACTTTAGACCATATTTATATGGAAGAAAATTTAAAATTATTACCGACCACAAACCACTTCAATGGCTTATGAATTTAAAAGAACCGAATTCAAAACTCATTCGATGGAAACTTAAACTTGAAGAATTTGATTTCGAAATACATTATAAAAAAGGAAAAAATAACTCAAATGTAGACGCATTATCGAGAATAGAAATACACACAAAAGAATTATTTGATTATAATGTTTTAGACCGAACTGAAATTTCTTACACAGATTTTCAAAATTGCAGAGAAAAATTAATTGCTCCTAACGTTCAAGAAACTCAAGAAGACCTCTTTCGAATACCAAATAATTTCGCATTAGCACACTCTATATCCCAAGACCTTCAAATGAACAAAGGAATAGCACTCAAATTTAAAAATAAATACGGCTTCTTAGATAATTTAAAACATCAACAGAAACAAGTAACAGAAATAGCATTCATTACATCAAATAAAAGAAAAATTTATTATTTAATAACAAAACAAAATTATTTTGATAAACCAACATATTCAGACATTTTCAAAACATTAGTTAATTTTCGACAATTGTTAATACAACATAATGTAACTCAACTAGCATTACCAAAAATTTGCTGTGGATTAGATAATAAAAATTGGCCGATTATTAAACGCATGATTGAATACATATTCTATGATACACCTATTCAAATTAAAATATGCCTACTCAACTCAGACGATGCTACTCCAGAACAATCGCTGCAAACAAATCTAGCCGATAACATATCAGTGCAAGGTAATTGTTCATATATTCCTAGAATAGAAGACATTGAAACAGATGAATTAATACCACGTAGTGCTGTCGACGCAGATACAAACGACACAGTCCATACGAGTCAAGAAGAACCGATATTAAATATACCGATTTCTGAGAAACCACTTAATGCTTTTAATCATCAAATTATAATAAATCATGTTTTACATTCACCACGAAATCCCATAGTAGAACACATATTTCCGTCAAAGAAAAGACTACATGTCCAAATATCAACTAATAATTTAGAGGAAGACATTATAAATCTTTTCAAAAATTATATTCAACCTCAGTTTACCTATGCAATTCATTTCAAAGACGAAACAAATTTCCCCCGAATATGTCGAATTATAACCGGAACTTTTAGAAATTCTTCTTTTAAATTAGTAAAATGTAATCAGGTTTTAGAAGATGTTGCTAACGAGCAAAGACAAATTGAAATAATAAAAAATTACCACAAAGGCAAAACGAATCATCGCGGAATATTAGAAACCGAAACTAGAATTAAAAGAACATATTATTGGCCCTCATTAAACGTTGACATAGCAAAATACATAAATCATTGCGATATTTGCCAAATTAATAAATATGATAGATACCCACCACAACAAAAACTAATGATCACGCCTACACCATCAAAACCTTTTGAAATAATTCATATCGATACTGATAATATGTTGATTCGATATAGTGGACTGTATTTCTTTGTGTTTGTTTGCAGAAAAATTTCGCTGGTACAATTACCTTTTTTTATATGAAAGTTTTTTATTTATATTGCAATTGTTTTTTTTTTTTTACAAGTGTATGTGATTCATTAAAATGAACGTAAAAATCGTGTTAACATAGCTCCCCGCCTTGAACATTTTTTTTTTTAAGAAAGTGTTCAAATATTCATAAATTGCAGGTAAGTATGAACTGATTGTAATAATGAAAATGAATTATTTTAACTGTTTTTAACATGCACAATTTCACTGTCACTACTGCCATTTTCAGGTACTGGAAGGGGACACAACTTCGCTACTGCTCGCTTGAAATTGCCTTTATGAGTCTTGACTGTAGCAACTCGAACTACGTTGTCGTCACCGGGATGAAGCTCTACTATTCTTCCAAGGAGCCACTGGGAAGGAGGTAAGTTATCCTGTTTGATTATTACCAAACTTCCAATCTTTAGCCCTGGATTTTTGCTCTTCCATTTCTTTCTTTCTTGCAGATGATACAAATATTCTTGTGACCACCGCTTCCAAAAACTTTGTACCAACTGTTGCTGTAACTGGAAACGCGACAGCCTGTTTGTTGGTGTGTCCAGCAATTGCGGTTCTGGAATAGCAGTCAATGGTTTGCCAATCAAGAAATGAGCTGGAGTTAGTGGCTGCAGATCATCAACATCCGATGACAGAGGGTATAAAGGTCTAGAATTTAAAGTTGCTTCTATCTGTGTTAAGATTGTGTAAAATTCTTCATATGTTAATTTTGTGTCATTAATTACTCTTGATAAATGATGTTTTATGTTTTTTATGTTTGATTCCCAAAGCCCTCCGAAATGAGGCGAGTTTGGGGGAATAAAATGCCAGGTTATATTTTCATTTGTACAATAATTTGTTATTTCTGTTTTAGAGTTTGAGAAAAATTCATGCAAGGCAGATAGTTTCTTAGCTGCTCCGATAAAATTTGTTGCATTATCTGAATATAAATGAGCTGGTTTGCCTCTTCGTGATGCAAATCTTCTCAAAGCAGCAAGGAATGTTTCGCTTGATAAATCTGTCACAAGTTCAAGATGCATAGCTTTAGTAGAAAAGCAGATGAAAAGACAAATGTAGCCCTTTATAGTCTTTGAACCTCGACCTTTGCGATCTTTTATATTAAAAGGCCCTGCATAATCTATTCCCGTGATATAAAATGGATTATTAACTGTAACTCTTTCTTTTGGCAAATTTGCCATTATTTGATCAAAAGATTTTGGTTTAGATTTAAAACATCTGATGCAACCTCGCACTACTGACTTAGCCACACTCATTCCAGATGTAACCCAAAAATGCTGTCTTACTGTAAATAATAACAATTGTGGACCTGCATGAAGTAATGTTATATGCGTATTTTCAAAAATTAGTTTTGCTAAACGATGTTTTCCCGATAAAATCAAAGGATGTTTCTGAGCAAAATCTAAATAAGAGTTTTTTAATCGACCACCGACTCTTAATAAACCTTCAGTATCAATGAACGGAGCAAGGGATAATAAATTGTGTTTTGGCTTTAAATTTTTATTATTTAGTAATAAATTAATTTCTTGAGGAAAACTGTCTTGTTGTGACAATTTTATTAATTGTTTCATACTGAGATCTAATTCTGCAATAGTCAAATATCCGTACGGCCGTTTAGATTTTTGTTTCTTAATGTTTAAGATGAATCGTAAAATGTATGCCATTGTTCTTTTCAACCTATTCAAACTAGAAAACCTTTCGAATATCTGAAAATTATTTTCAACAGTAGCTGAGCAAACATTATTTTTAGAATATTTAATTGAAATTGAGAATGCGGATGATGGCCAATGATTAGTTGGAAGAGACAACCATGAAGGGCCGTTCCACCACAATTGAGACTTGAGTAAATTTTCAGGAGAAATTCCTCGTGATGTAAGATCGGCAGGATTATCTTTTGTGTTTATGTACTTCCAATTACTAATCTGTGTTAATTCTTGAATTTTAGAAATGCGATTTCTTACAAAAATTGGTAATGAATGAGATGGAGAGTTAATCCAGTGTAATATTATTTGAGAATCTGACCATAGATGATATGAGCATTCGATAGTGAATGATTTTTGTACTTTGTTAATTAATTGACTTAACAACAAAGCACTGCACAATTCTAATCTTGGCATAGTTAAACATTTCAGTGGAGCAACCTTTGTCTTTCCGCATAAGAGATTAATTAAAATCTTTTCTTTTTGATCGATGCTGCGAACGTATACACACGCACCGTATGCGTTTTGTGACGCGTCACAGAAACCATGTAATTCGATTTCTGTAGAATTTTTACAAATGACGTGCCTATCTAATTTGAGTTGATTTAATTTTGTTAAATTATTTCTGAATCGTACCCACGTAGCTTTCAAATCGTCTGGAATAGGATCATTCCAATCTAATTTAAGAGACCATAGTTTTTGAATAATTATTTTTGAGAAAATAGTGCATGGGCTTAACAAACCTAATGGATCAAAAATCCTTGCTACGTCAGATAAGATTGATCGTTTATTAATTGATAAAGAATTTTCAAAATTTTTGATTTGAAAACCTAATGTATCAGATTTACTGTACCATTTTATTCCTAAAGTTTTTGAAAACTCATTATCTCCTAAATTTAAAACACTCACAGGTTCATTTTCATTTTGAAACTCTTGCAAGAAAAGCTGACTATTAGAATTCCATTTTCTTAATGGGAAACATGCTGAATTTAGAATTGATGCAATTTCTTTACATACATTGATTGCAACTGTTTCAGAATCAAAACCTGTTATGAGATCATCAACATAAAAATCATTTTTTATTATTGAAGATGCGAAAGAAGATTTTGTTTGATATTCATGAGCCAACTGCTTTAAGCATCTTATGGCTAAATACGGAGCAGATCTAGTGCCGTAGGTAACTGTATTTAAAGTGTAAATGGAAATTGGATCGTCTGAACTAAATCTCCAAACAATATTTTGAAGATGTCTGTCATCAGGATGAATGACGACCTGCCTATACATTTTTTCTATATCTGCCGAAACTGCAAAAGGATGTTGTCTGAATTTTATGAGTATAGAAAATATTTCATTCTGAATGGGTGGCCCTGTAAATTGTAAATCATTAACTGACCAACCTGAATCAGAATTCGCTGATCCATCAAAGACTACTCTTAGTTTAGTAGTCAAACTTTCTTGTCTAAAAACACCATGATGTGGCAAAAAATATGCTGTATTGGAAGGAATTAAATTTACTTGAGACATGTGGTTTAAATCTATGTATTCTTTTATGAATTGAGAATATTGAAATTTTAGATTAGAATCGTATGAAAATTTACGTTCTAATTGTTGTTGACGTTTAATTGATAATGGTTTTGAGTTACCTAAATTAGAAGCAGAATGTTTTAGTGGTATTCGAACAATGAACCGTCCTTCTTCATTTCTAGAAAACGTTTCTAGGAAATGTTTTTCGCAATAAACATCATCGGAAGACATAGAATGCTCGTTATTAATTTCCTCTATCTCCCAAAATTTCTGCAATTCAGAATCAAGATTGCTGTGAGTTTTAGAAAAATTGCAATGAATTTTTGAAATGGATTCTGAGATGGTACCTGATATAATCCAACCGAATTCTGTGTTTTGAAGAACTGGCATATTCTTACCCAACTGAATTCTTTGATGATGAAGAATATTCCAAAAAATACCTGCACCAATAAGTACATCTATTTCACTAGGCTCGGTGAATTGAGGATCTGCCAATTGAATGTTGGCTGGAATATTCCATGAGCTGGTGTTGATAGTGAATGAAGGCAAATTACCTGTAATTGTGGGCAAAATAAAACAACAAAGATTAGTAGAAAATTCATAATTGAGTGAATATATCACAATGTTGCATTTTTTTTTAATGACTGATGAAACGCCATTGATTCCTCCAATGGTCATGTTTGTTGAATGTTCTTCTAATCCTAACTTTTTGCAAAATTTTGAAGTAAGAAAATTTGACTGAGAACCACAGTCAAGTAAAGCTTTTGCAGTATGAATGTTGCCAAAAACATCTGGAACTA
The DNA here is from genome assembly GCA_036172665.1 of Prosopocoilus inquinatus. NCBI lineage: Eukaryota > Metazoa > Arthropoda > Insecta > Coleoptera > Lucanidae > Prosopocoilus > Prosopocoilus inquinatus. Next base: position 35,455,128 of record CM069871.1, read on the forward strand.
AAATTGATACAGTGGAAAGCAGAACATGTTGATTAGGATAATGACTTGTGAAACTAACTTGTGGCGAAATTGTTGTTGATGCATTTGGATGAATTGTTTTTGATGTAATTGGTTCACGTGTATATAATAATTCTGGATGAAGTAAAGTGTTATGTTTAGCTTTGCACTTTTTACAAAATCCAGATCTGCAGTTTTTAGTTGTGTGGCCTGAACGTAAACAGTTATTACAAAGATTCAGCTGCTTTACTGTTTTTAATTTATCTGACAAATTTAATTTTAAGAATTTTTCACAATAATAAATTAAATGTGCCCCATTACATACAGGACATTTCACATTTGAGGATATTAACGAAACTTGTTTGATATTATTATGTAACTGTTTATGTTCTTTGGCAATTTTATTATGATTGATTTCAAGTGTTTCTAGAAAATCTGCTCTTGAATTCAAAAAACTCTTGAATTCAGAAAGTGTTGGGAAATTATTGCCTGTTTTAACTTTTTCCCATTCCCGAACAGTAAATTTGTCTAATTTTGACGTAATTAAAAATATCAACAAAGTGTCCCAATGTTCTGTTGGTTGTTCTAGTGTTTGAAGAGCTCTTAAATGTTTAAAAATGGTATCTATCAAGTCTCTTATTCCTCTTGAGGACTCCTTTGTAAGTGAATTTAATTCAAACAGAGATTTGATGTGATTATTAATTAACAATCTGATGTTATTATACCTATTGCAAAGTAGTTCCCATGCGATTATGTAATTTTCGGATGAGAATTCTAGAGACTGTATAACCTTTAGTGCGTCACCTTCTAGTGAAGCACGTAAATAATGATACTTCTGAACATTGTCAATTGATTTGTTTGAATTAATTAGTGACTCAAAAGTATCTTTGAATTCCAACCAATTATCATATGCACCGTTAAATTTTGCAAGTTTAATTGTTGGAAGTTTAATGTTGTGAGAAATACCGTTTTGTTTTGAGGAATCTGATATGCCAGTGATACTGTCGCTTTGAATTTGGATGACAGGTGTGCAGACTTGCTTTAAAATAAATTTTGCGTCTGTGATTGCGGATGAATGCTTTTCAGTGAAATCTTCTCTCTCTAAATATTGCCTTTCTAAGTCATCTTCATCGCAAATATATTCTATTTTACTCTGAGTTTCATCAAATTCCTCAAACAACGATGCAAACTTGCTACTACGATCTTGCAATTCAATGATTGTTTTTTCTGCTAAAACTTGATCACTTGCATATGCATCTTGAACTGTGCGTAAATATTTTATAAAATTTGTTAGTTTGTATTTAATAGTACCTCGTTTACGCACAAGTTTTTCAGTAGATGTGACGTCTTGCATGACTTTTCAAATTCAGAAAACTATGAATTGAATTATTGTAACCTAGTTACAAAGAAATTGTGTTAATGTGTAAAAATATTTGTCAAAATATTTTCTTTTGCAAATAAATGTATAAAAGTATGAATGTGTTTTATAAATGTGTACTACCTTAACACAGATAGCAGCCTACAAATTCTAGAACTGTTCTAGAGCCTTATCTGTAGTCCTGAACGATAGTTTTCTATGCGGTGTTTCTCTTCTTCGCTGATGCGCTTAGTTCTTGTAAATCTTGAATCCGGCTCGATCGGACCAAATGATAATATGTTGATTCGATATAGTGGACTGTATTTCTTTGTGTTTGTTTGCAGAAAAATTTCGCTGGTACAATTACCTTTTTTTATATGAAAGTTTTTTATTTATATTGCAATTGTTTTTTTTTTTTTACAAGTGTATGTGATTCATTAAAATGAACGTAAAAATCGTGTTAACAGATACATTTCAGGTACAAGGACAAAAATTTCTGTCCTTAATTGACACATTTTCAAAATACGCACAAGCATATCCATTACGCGGATTAAATGGAATCGAAATTGTAAATTCCCTAATAATTTTTATGACACATCATGGACTACCTACATTAATTATTAATTGTTATGGACAATGGAACTGAATTTAAAAATACAATTGTTCAAGAATTCTTAAAATTACAACAAATTAATACACACTATACGACACCAAATAATCCACAATCAAACGGTGCAATTGAAAGATTTCATTCTACATTAATTGAACATCTGAGAGTTTTAATTGCGAAAAATAATAACAAAATCGACATATTAAATCAAATGCCATACGCAATTCTTGGATACAATAATTCTATACATTCGGTCACAAAAAAAAAACCAATTGACATAATTAACGGACATCTAAATACAAAAGATCCCTTTGACCTAAATATTAATGCACAATTTTTAAATAATTACATTCAAGAACATCGCGAAAAAACTAGAACGATTTATGAAAAATTAAATGAACAATTAACTAATAGAAAAGAACAAATAATTGCGAAGCATAATGAAAGTAGACATGACCCACTTGCATATACGCCTGACACAGACGTTTATAGAAAGACAACTCCACGAAATAAATTAGCTCCAAGATTCATAAAAGAAAAAGTAGTTGAAAATGAACAATTAAAAATTACAACACCTCAAACGTCCTATCATAAACAAAATTTAAGGAGACCTTTAGCTAACAGACATGAATTATTACAGATGTTACCTGACGATACTGATGTTGCAAACGATTAAATAAGGAAATATCCCTTGCTATCGAGATCATTGAAATTTTGATAAAACTATATCATTAACATAATGAAGACGTGATAACTGCACAAATGAAAAAAAAAATAATAATAAGTCACGACTTACACAACTCTCCTGAAATTAGAAATGTAATTAATTAAATTAATTTAACGTTAAACATAATTTTCCAATTATTAGAGGATATTGCTAATTCAATAACATTTGCTAGATTAAATATTTTATATAAAATTAATGAACTTGGATCAATCGTAGAGACAGTTCTAAAGTATTATTTATCAGAAAATTTATTGTTTCCAAATTTTTACGAAAAAATACATCATTATTATGAAGTGCTTGAAGTCAAAGCTTATTATTCACGTAATAGAATCGTTTTCGCAATCAACATTCCTATGGTACACCCAGAAATATTTTCATATTATCACTTGTATTTAATCCCAACCAAAAATTAAATAATCATTCCTAAAAAAAATTCCTTCCTAATAATGAATCCGAACTTCTACGAATATACATCAACACAAAAGCAGTTACCCAAGGAAAACCAATGTTCCTACCCGAAATCAAGATTACCTCTATGAACTCTACAATGAAACCCGCCGAAAAATTGGTTATTCAAAATATTCTTCTGGACAAAATCACCCCTATGGAATCTACATATCACGAACCCTGGAGATCCACTACTAGACAACACCAGTCCACATAATCTTCATGGTCGGCATAATCTACAGGCTTTACCTAGCTGATGAAGAATGAAACATCGTCCACCCAGGAGCCAGTTCAAGCATTTTTCACTTCTTGAAAAAGTGCTCGAATTTGAGGATGGAGGAGTTATATTACATTAAAATAATAGATTCTTTGTTCGTGACCTAATTAATTATATAACTCACATCGCTGATTCATATATCGGTCATGGTCATGTATGATGCTTACTGTATTAATGTGTAGGTGTATTTCGTTATAAATACCATTGCACACATTTTTAATGAGAGAGTCGTCTTAGCAGTCTTAGAATAGTTTTGTATTAGTGCTGTACGAATTATTATACGTAATCGTGTTAAATAAATAAAATTGTAATTAAATAATTAATAATTTGTTATATCTCCGAGTAAATAATAAAATAATTTTTAAAAACGCCTTAACCGCTCTGGAAGATATAACTTTTGTCTTGTTTTTGACGGAAAGCGTATGTAAGGGGTTTATGATCCTTATATAGTGTGTTGCTTCTAACATGTAACGAAAATATTTAATTTTATTAGTATGCCGCTAAGAGTTCTCTGTCACATATGGAATATTTTCTTTAGGTTTGATTAAGTTCTTGAAAAAACCAAGTCGTTCCCAATTTTCTTGACGATATTGTTGTATTACAGCTCCTACAGATATATCTGATGCGTACTCTTATTAAAATAACTTGAGAGTTTTCTCTAGGAAACGTCAATTTTGTTGCACTTGCTAAGCTTTCTTTAATTTTTTGGAAACATGTTTTTAATTCTGGAGTCCAAGTGATAATTTTATTTTTGGAAGGCTTGCCTCTTAACAGTGCATTCAACGGGTACGAAATTCCTAGAAAGTTTTGTAATTGTCACTGGTTCTATTTGTTTCAGTACTGCTTCTACTCTTTGGTGTTATCCCGTCTCGTGTATTAAATGGCCTAAAAATTCTATTTGGGAATGTGTGAGTCGATATTTAGAAATATTTATTTTCAGACCAAATTCTTTCATTCTTTTAAAGATTTGTTCTAAATGTATCAAGGCGTACGTAAATCTTCTGAAGCAATGAGGATATCATCCAAATAAGGAAAGCAGAAATCAAACCCGGATACTACTTGATGTATAATTAATCTTTGAAAGGACTGAGCAGCATTGCGAAGCCCAAATGGCATACGTACACCATAAAAGGTCTTGCTACTGCTGTCTTTGGTATGTCAGTAGGTTCAACCGGTATTTGACAGTTTTGATGTTTTAAAGAGTTCAATGCTTGAAAATATTGTTTTGTTAATGAGAATTTGTGTGAAGTCGTGAAGAAATGGAATTGGATTTTTGTCAGGTATTGTTATACTGTTGTTTTCGATAGTCTCCGCAAGGTCGCCGCTCTCCATTGCTTTTCTTGACCATATGTAAAGCGCTTGACCACATACTTGTGGAAGGTCTACATACACCTTGCTCCACCATGAATTCAAATTCTTGCTTGGCTGCTTTGTATTTATCTGCCGAGAGTCTTCTAGTTTTTGCGGTATCAGGCGAAGATGTTGTGTGAATGTGGTGTGTTATCGAGTGTCTGACTTCTGGAATTGTTTTAGATGGCTTAGAAATGTCAATATATTTGGATAACAATGAATGAAATGGAAGTGTTGTGTGAATAGTTGAAATTTTTAAAGTGCTTGCGGTAGTGGCTAGAGCTGATACTGTTGAATTTGTGTTATCATCTCGAACACATTTATTTTTAAGTCAACTGTGAGACCTTAAGAAGTCTGCACCTGTAATTGATCGACAAAGACCGTCAAGTCCGAAATCTAGTGATAATAATTTCTGCCCAGTCTTAATCCGAGATCAATTGGCAGCGAATAATTCTATAGGTGCCTCGTAATATTTCTGTTTATTAGTAAAAGGCAATGCTGATAATTCTTCAAGATTTCGATTCCTCATATTGGAGTTCGTTCCAAATGTCAGTTATCGTTTGGTTTTGCTGTTGCTTTTCACATTGCCTATCAAAAAAGTCAAATACGTGGATTTCCAACTAAGCAAGAAGTAAGTTGTAAGTGTGTCATTTTCCCAATTCAAATAATTTTAGAAAATATGTAATGTAATTAATCGAGAAACTTCTGCAATTATAAAATTCTATTTAAAAGACCATCAAGTCCGAAATCTAGTGATAATAATTTCTGGCCAGTCTTAATCCGAGATCAATTGGCAGGGAATAATTCTAATTCTACAGGTGCCTTATAATATTTCTGTTTATTAGTAAAAGGCAACGCTGATATTTCAGCCTTATCAACAGCCGTATTTCTTACCCGTTTCTGCATGCAGATAAGTTCAAAAACACAAGAAAACGTGAAGTGCACGTTTCAGTTAGATAGACGTTCATAAAACTTTTCCGTTTAAAACACAATTATGCTTGAAACTCAAATTTTAAAGCTAACGGCAAAACGTCTGACAACTATCACGAAATGTCACTGCGCCATATTGATTCCTTTTCGATACTTCTCACTCTAACTCATGGTCTTTACCAATTGTTTTTACCAGACATACTAGGATTCACAGGTTCGCATCGTATGCGGCGTCCGCATGGCATCAACCGAGAAAAATATTATTTTCTTTAATTTTATAAGACGCTGTGGTAAGTAGACCGCATCGCAGTGATCGCATTTCCGAAAACGCATAAGATACAGTGCGATTCTTGCGATGCGAGCAGATGAACTCTTACCTATAGTTTTGCAACACCTTTCGCTCACCTGCAACGGAGTATTTGCTTCCGATGGTTGAGATCCGGCATGTGGTGGATACAGTTGCGCCAAGCACATTACCGCTTCATTGCAAAATTTCAGGCCCATCACTTCCTCGTCCTCGCGACCGTATCTAAAAATAAAAAAGTTTGCTTCAGTCCATTGCTTTTTGCAAGCAAGCAGCAAAAGCACTAGCGAAACGTAACGCAAACAGACCGTTTTCGCATTGCCTCGTTTCACACGTTTCCTCCTGCGCTTTTAGTGTTGAAATGTGCCGCGCGCGTTTCCACGCTATCAAACTTAACGGCGTTGCCAACATAAACACGAGTCAGGAACTTCCTAACAAGTACCGTGAGGGCCTTGCCGAAAATAGAACTTGGTATTTTCCTTTATTTGCTCCTCAAATAGACCTAATCCTAATTACGTACGTTACGTAGCTTAATATAAACTCAATTTAAATATTGATATAAAAATTTATTAAAACTAATATTTACCATTCTCGTAGGAAGAAATATTTTAAAATACATTTGAGGTGTTGTTAAATTTTCATAGTTGATGAAGTGTTGGGTTTAAAATTTAATGATACCCAAACGGAGCAGCTGAGTTGAAAAGTTAAATTAAAGCAGGTTGTTTTATGACAAGTAGCTTGCAGTTTACTTATATTGAGGGATTATAAACTTCTATAACTTAGAAAGTATTAGATACTCTGTTGCAAGGAGCAGACGAACATTGGATCTATGCAGTTACTTCTTCTTCTTAATTTGATTTCGTTACCGACTCGTTACAGACATGAAAAACACATGTTTATGTTTAATACGATGCGTTAATAAATTATTTAGATCAAATCTTGTTATGAAATTTTTAACGCTGCACTGTAAAAACCATTTTTGCACTTCTATGAGTTTTCTGCCGTAAAAATTCGTAAGTTTGAAACATTTCAAAGTTCACTCGAATAAAACGATACTTTCAAAGACAATAAAAACTTGTCAAGTTAAATTGCACGGCAAGAGTTAATCTAAATAATTTAATAACGCAATGTATTATGTTATGATGAATAAATCTTATCCCAATCCCTACACCTTTCTATAACCGTGAAATAGTGCTTGCTTTTACATTCTTATCGCATTAAAGAAAATTAAGAAAGTATTGCAGTGGATTTTAGAACATGCTACAAACAAATAACAAGCAGTTCAGATTTCTTAAATAACGTAACACATCAAGAAACACATGATGTTTCTTAGTTAGTCTGATAGATTTGATAAATCTGTACTACAAAACTCTTAGACTTCTTATTTATCTATTACACTTTTCCTAATGTATTAATGCTTTTAGTTTTTAATCTGGAAAAGAGGCTGCTTCAAGGTTCAATTCGCAATATCTTAAGGAAATGGCTATAAGCTCCGTGGTTTCCGCTGTACTCTTGTTCCGATAAACAGGTACCGTGTAGGTACATAATCGACTGCCAGCACTGCCAGTTTAACAATATCATGTGATTAATCTCCGACACTATACAGTCTACTCAAGAAGAGGTGTTTCCGATATTAGTAACATTCTATAAATCCGTTATTGCAAAGTTAATGGGGTTACCGAAGAAGATCTAAAATAGTTCTGATTTTTGCTGGGATATTAAAAATTTGAATTTCAACTTAAAGAATCAGTTGCAAGATGAATTAAATGCAGATATTGAATTAAAAAATGTTGACATGATTACAGTTACTTGTACCGATCATCTATAAAGACTATCTAATTTTCATAGTGTTTTTGACTGTAATAAACAACGATTGTGAAAATATCACTTAATCCGGGTTGCGGGCATAGATTATTATTTATTGTAATTTGATATTAAATTCATAGGAAATTCCTAACGAAGATGCTTTCTTTCATTTTATTTGTTATTTCCTTGCAGATTAGATAGGTATTATTTATCAATACTTGTACAGGATGTAAGTGAAAAGTGTAGTAAAATGTATACTCTACTGACTGAAGTCTGTGAGATTTTTACGAAATTGTATTTTTTTGAGGGTACTTAAGCCGCTTATGATTCTTTCGACACTACCAATTTAACTTGGGATTTTAACATACCTTCATACACACATCGGAAAAGTCTAGGCATAATTTTAAAAAACAATAAAAATAAATTGTATATATTTTACATTGAACATTTAATGTATTTACATATGTATTAAAATGTTCCTAGCCCAATATTTTTGAAAGTACGTGTAAGAAATAACAACACGTTTATATTGATAAACACAATATTAAAAAAAATGAATTCTTGGCTGCGTTAATTTATTCGACTTCTATAACGCATTGCTTAGTAACCATTGCTTTTGTTTGTAATTATGTGAGTAATTTAGAGTTTAACAATTGAACGACAACATTTACCATTAGCTGATATCAATAGATCAGTAGGTCTTCTTCAAGCTGACATGAGACAAGTTGAAGTCGCTGAGCGAATAGGTGCTTCCCAAAGTGTCATCAGTTGATTATGGAGGCGTTTTAGGGAAAGTGGTACTTCAGCCAAACAACATCCAGGACGTGGACGCTCTACGACAGCAGCTCAGCACAGATATTTGATTGTAACTGCTAGAAGATAACCCACAATTACAGCACCTGAGTTGGTAACGGAGTTACAGAGGGGGCACAATTTAACCATTAGTCGTGATACTCTAAGAAGTCGTCTTCATGAAGCCAACCTCCGCTCTCGGCGACCACTCAGATGTCCACCCTTATCTAGAGACAATCGCGGAGCAAGATTAAATTGGTGTCAACATTTTCAAAACTGGGATCAAAATATTTGTGTTACAATCTTGTTAACTGATCAGTTCAGATTTCATCCACGTTGTCATGAGACAAGACTGTTGAGTCGATTCGGAAATGTGGAACGTTTGAGGCACGTTCGGGAAGTACACACTTACAGAGGTGGTATTGTAATGGTTTAGGCCGGAATAATTACTGGCAGTAGAACAGAGTTCGTTTTCCCAAATGGTCTTTTTTGAGAGCTCGGCAGTATTTTCATAATATTCTTCAGCCCATTTCGCGTCCGTTTGCTGGTACTGTAGGTCAAAATTTTCGGCTTGTGCATAACTATGCTCGTCCACATGTCGCAGGAATTCAAATTTTCCAAAAAGGAATATTAATGTCCGTAAACTCTTTAAAATCTTTAGTAAGAACACTGAAGTCGGCACATACGATCCTAATGTGATTTTATCATATGCTTTTTTCTTCAGTGAAACAACCCAAGGTTACTAAATCTGAAGGTTGCCTGGGTTACATTCGGAGTGAATCGCCTCCAGTCGATTTTTACGTCATTGGACTAGATGGAATTTATACGTACATAAGTACGGTATTTTGAGTATTGAAATGTTTAACAGTAGCATTAAATGTAACATTGTACGCGTTAAAATCTGACTATAGGTCCCACTCAGAAACTTCTAAAGGAAAATGTTGTGAACAGATTCGTGCATTGTCCACGTTAAAACTACCATTACGATGATTACGATTTATTGAGATGTTCTTGTCAAAGTTCCCTGCCCTTTGGAAACACAAATAAAGCTATTTTAGCTCCAATTATTACTCTCGTGATGTTTGGATGGGTACTACAAGTGAATATAGAACAATTCGAAGGTACTTAGTAATTAAAAAATATTTATTGAAAAATATAAAACATCGTAACTTGAACTAACTACATAATAGGTGTTATGATGCAACAAAGAGTATAATTTTTCAGTTAAAATATATAATATATAATACTATATAATACACTCCGCAAAAGAATTATCGTATCACTTGCATTTTTTTGGTAAACATTTTTATATTTGTTTAATTTGTCGCTGCAATAATGGTTCGGTATTTTTGTTTTAATTATATTTAACAGAAAAGGTTTTTTTGAGAGAAAAATATTGTTGTCTCGTTGCGAGTAACAAGTTAAAAATAAAAAGCTGTCGCATCAGACTTTTTCATATCCGTGGTTGAGATAAATATCCACCCCGAAGCGTTTTAACGACACGAGCGAAGAACGGACCTTCCTGTGCAATATGTTGTGCTTTTATTACAGACAAAATAAGGGAGTTCTTTTTGCGCAGAGTCGAGTTGCTGTTATATGGTTGCATTTTCAGTTAAATTATTATGATTTGTAAATACTCATAAGGCAGTGTAGTCTTCAATGTATCTCAAACACAATCATTGTTCACCACCTAAAAAAAGTCTCAGTAAAATATCTTTCGCCATAAATCATAAATTGAACACAACCTTTTTGTCGCATCTGCTCGCAAATATAATTCTAACAAAATCTCATTTACAGCTCTTCGAAGCCTTTCACTGGTGCCATATTTTCTCTTTTATGTCAGATTGATGCCTATTTGTGTTATATAAAATGTTTTTGGCGTGGAAATGTAAATTTTTATAAGACGATTCTTAAAGTAACCTTTTTTTTTGTTAAATAAATTGTTTGTGAGAAGAATCCACTATAATTTTTTTGTAAATAATATTGACACTTCAAATGTTTCACCGGAAATTTTTGTTCAAATATTAAAAATCCAATAAAAATTCTGACGATAAATATGCAAAGCCTAAGAAATAAATTAAAGGAGTTTGATTTTACCAGATCATCAGTCAGGTTTTCGTTCTGGATATAATTGTGAATCTGTTTTATGTGATATTACCGATGACATATTTAGAAATATTGAACAAAACAAACTTACTGCCCTTATACTTCTTGATTTTTCCCGAGCATTTGATACGGTCAATCACGTACTTCTGCTAGCCATTTTAAAATATATTGGATTTAACCAGCATGCCATTCTCTTAATTAAAAATTACCTGAGCGGTTGTTCACAGAAAGTTGTTCTAAACAAATCAATATCTAATGCGGTGGAACTCACACAAGGAGTACCGCAAGGTTCTATTCTTGGTCCCCTGCTTTTTAACTTTACACTTGTAATGTAACTAGTACTTTAAAATTCTGCCAAGAGCATAGCTACGCTGATGATACCTAATTAACATACTCTTTTTTTCCCAATGACGTCTACAATGCAATCTCTAATATTAATAACGACATCGCAAAACTTATCGAATTTTGCACTAAACATTCTCTTTTTATTAACCCAATTAAGTCGTCGGTAATTTTATTTGGTAAAACGAAAGATCGTGAAAAAACACTAAATAATTTTTCTATTACTATTGGTGCTTCTGTCTTATTCCCGGTTGATTGTGTTAAAAGTTTAGGTCTGCATATTGACGAGAAATTACGATTTTCTAAACATGTTTCTTCATGCATTCAGAGAGCAGTTTCAAATTTGAGATTAATTTATTCTAATCGTAGTTTTTTAAATAAAAAAATTAAATCTATCTTACTTAACTCCTTAGTTTTGTCTTATTTCAACTATTGCAATGTTGTGTATCAGCTGCATTGATTCTGGCAGAATTCAAAAGATTCAAAATTCTTGCATAAGACTTATTTTTGGCTTACAACGTCGTAATCATGTCTCGGCTAAATTATCGGATTTAAAATGGCTTAATATAAAGTCCAGGAGGTTACTACACACCACATGTTTTTTTCACAAAATTGTACAAACTCAAACACCTCCTTACCTTTACAATAAAATAGAATTTCGGACGGACGTTCATAACATTAATATACGTTCTAAAGGTCTAATCACTCCACCGTTACATCGAACCGCCATATATGAAAGAAGCTTTACCTATAAGTTAGTAATAAGTTAGTAAAATTATCAATAGTTTACAGTCCAATATAAAGTGTAATTCGTTACCCAATTTCAGGAGACGCCTACGGTCATTTCTGCTTTTCGGTCATATATGATGTGCAAGGTAAATTACTTGTGCAATGATAAATGTTAATGTAAAACTTATTTTTTTTCTCTTCTTGATGTATAGTGTTAATGTATTAGTTTATATTTTTATTTTCGGGGTTAATTTGAAAAACAGATTCTATCTGAAATTCACCCCGTGATTCAATCAAAGTGCATTGGGATTCATTTCATTTCTATTATATATCTTGGCATACTTACTATTTAGTTATTTGTGAGTTACTTGCGATGATTTTTTTTAAAATTATATATATATATATATATATATATGAATGTATACAATGTCTCTTTGGTTGAATAAAGGCCATTATTATTATTATTATTATTATTATATATTTTTAAGTGAACATAAACCGGATATACTAGTTGTATTACCGAGGACTAGCTGAGAAAAACTGAACTCTCTTGTTATAATATTAACAATCATAAAATAATTAGTAATTTTAGTCGTTGTTACTTGAATGTCTTGCTCTGTATTTTTTTTTGCAATTAATCAATAAATTAACTGCAAGTCTGGTAATAGCGGCTGCTCGAAAATACATGTCCAGGTTACTTTTTTTTATTTTCTTTCTTTTTACTTGTCAAGACCTACTATTTTTTGAGTGTCGCTATTACCAGACTGGCGTATTTTATTTGAATTCTAAAACATGCACCTATGTATTACATAAGAGAATATGAATCTTTAACAGTCATAAAAATTATTTAGGATGTGGGGAATTGATATATGCCATACAGTAAAGATACGAGTGTCGATCAAATATGAACGAGCTTTCTTTTTTTAACAACATATATTTTACAGGAATCATCTACATTTCTGCAAATTATTTTTTACATAGTTTTCTCATTTTATGATACTTCTTTCTCAGTGTTTGGGTAATCTTTTGATTTCCATTTTGTAGAACGAAGCTAGGCGAGTATCTAACCAGTTGGGCATGAATGTATGCACTTGATTGTTGGTCTCATATCGCACAGCCTCAAGTACTTCTTTGAGGGATCCAAGCATGTGGAAATCGCTTGGCAGTAAGTCTGGGCTGCAAGGTTGATAATCTGGGCATTCAGCTCGAAAATAAAAATTATGGAAACTGATTAAGTCAAAACGACATAAACTGACTTTCACTAGAATCAAAAATTTAATAATTAAAAAATAAAATAAATAAATTCCAAGTCAAAAATGGCGTTCAATCGGCGGAATTAAAATGTAAAATAAAATAATCTTAAATTGAGTAAAAAATTAAAATTAAAACAATAAATATCAAACCGAAGAGAAAACAAAAAACAAAATGATTAGCTGTTAACTTAAAAGTAAAAAACAAAACAAATAAAATCGATTAAAAGAAAAATGAAAAGTCCATCAATTGATTACATTAAAAATTAAATAAAATAAAGTCAAATGAGGAATGTATAAAAATAAAGGATGATGATAAAGTTAAAAATTATACTCCTATAAAGCTAACAAGTTTAGTTGATTTAAAAATTGACAAATTTTGTCACGATCCAAAGAATAATCTGTAAATATTAACGAAGCAGGGAGATCAGTTAATAATTAAAAAAATTAAAATAAAGTCAAATCGAATAAAAGAAAAAACAAAATGGCGATTAATCGACGGAATTAAAGTATAAAATAAATTCAGCTGAGTAAACTAAAGAAATAAACAGCGATCAATTGATAATTAAAAATAAAACGGCGTGGCGTGTGCGAAGTATGCGAGGCACACAGGCGCCGTAATAAAAAGGCGCTTAAAAGGTCTCAAAAACAGGTGGTAAGTACGTTTTTGTTCTAAAAATGAATGAATGAATGAATTTATTCACAACATTTTCTAAAAGGCACCAAACATTTTTCACACACATAAAAGAAAAACCACAGACGCCAAACATTTTTCGCACACAAAAGAAAAAAACCACGCGCCGGGCCTGCAAATGATGGTAAATGGTAGTTAAAAATAAAAACAAAACGAATGAAATCTATTAAAAGAAAAAACAAAGCTCGATCAATTGATTATTCATATTGAAAATTAAATGAAATGAAGTCGAATGAGGAATTAAAAAAAGATGATCGATCCGAATGGATTTAAAGTAGTGTCTTGCTATTGTTGCAATAGGTACTTGAGAGGAGGTGTCGCTGTTCTTGTTAGAGACAAATGTGACATCAAGGTTAATGTAATTAAACGTATTGAAATGTTATCTTTAGAGAAATGCTGTGCGGTTGAATTCAAGTTGAACAAGCGTACCATATGTTTGGTTGGTATGTACCGTTCTCCGGATGGATCCTCTGATGACTTTATTGAAGTTCCAATAGATGTTCTTCAAAATATTGCCAAGTAAGACATAATTGTATTATGTGGTGACTTAAATGTTAATGCACTAAATGATAATTTGCAGACCAGGATTCTCATAGACGTGTAATTTCATTTAATCTTCATAATACCACACACACTCCTACTCGTATACAAAAAAGTTGGACAGGTAATATATCTGCTACATACATTGATTATATGATCACGAACCTCGAAAGTGAAGTATACACTGTGTCCACATTTCGATGCTCACCATTGGCATCTCGGTTATTAGAAGATATGGAGCAATGGTTAAATGGGGAATGTTTTGCAGAATTCAATGCTCGCAACAAATATCGTTTCAAATTCACCATAACTTTTTTAAATTTTAAGATAATTTAAGAAAACCAAAATTTGACGATTTCAATATTCCTCAATAACTCGATAACACATGATGTGACCTCTTCTAAACTTGTACATTGTTCAGACACTTTTTTTTAAGAAAAAGTTTTTGATGCAAAGAGAAACCTCCGATTGTCATTTGTTTTAAAGTTATTAACCCTAACTTTTGTTTTTCATATGGCACTCATATAAGGTTTTTAGTTAGTTAGATAGTCTTTAAAAAGAGCTTTTCAACGATGTATAACATACCCGAAAAATTTTTACTTTTAGGGGAGATATTAACAAGAACATAAATTAATCCCTTATGAAAGTAGTAGGCTATGAAATTAAACACTCAATACTGTAAAATAACGAAACGATATTGACGTAACAGATATTTGGAACTACTAACAAACGAAAAATACCTGCTTCGAAACAAATTATTAATCCTGACGACATGCAGAACATCTCGTTCCAGCGCAGGATGGTTACCTGGCCCATAACAGTCGTGACATAGATTTTTTGAGAGAAAACTTTAATGAGAGTACTTTCAAATAATGGACCAGTACAGTTGTTTGCAAGATCGCCCGAACTTACCCCCTTTGACTGTCATTTATGGGGTACCACTAAAGACGAAGTATTTAATTTTGCACCGCCAAAAGCTCGGGGAATTTTAAAACAAAGAATTCTGAATGTGAGATCATTAAACGAAAACACACTTTGTAATGTCTGAAACTCTGCTAATATAAGGTGTCAAAAGTGTGTGGAACAGAATGGTCGTCATATTGAAGTTTCTTTAAGTCAACCTGAACGCTTTCTTTACTTTTTTTTCTTTTATGACTTTTATTATCATTTCGTTATTTTACAGCATGCTTAACATATCTTTAAGCTTTCTCATTGGTTCATTTTGGTTTTCTTAAATTATCTTAAAATTTAAAAAAGTTATGGTGAATTTCAATTTGAAATGAGATTTATTGCAAGCATTGAATTCTGCAAAGCATTCCCCATTTAACCGATGCTCTATGTCTTCTAATAACCGAGATACCAATGGTGAGCATCGAAATGTGGACACAGTGTATGAAAGCACGAATGTAGACCCCAATCTAGCTGATCATTTGGTTAATGTATTATTGATACGCCCAGATACAATTTTAAACTCAACATCTTCCAAAAAACAAATATACAGAAACGTATCTATCAACAGTTTAAATAAATTCCAACAATCTGTAAGTTCTGAACAATGGTTTGATGTATATAAAGAGAATGAAATAAATTCAGCTTTTGATATATATTCGTCAAAATTTTTGAATGGCACTTGGATGTATCCATTTAGAGAAGCAGAAACTAATAGGTTTAACGCCACTCCTAATAAGTGGATTACGTTTCACGTTACTACTTTTGGGTCTTGGCTTAAATACCTCTTTTTGTTATATCGAGCTACCGGTGATTCACAACTATGGAATTTTTATGTTCAAAAAAAGGGCGAATACAAAAAATTAATAGATGAGACAAAAAAGCAATTCTTTAATAATAAAATACTTAAAGCAACAAATAAAAATAAAACTATATGGAATATTGTAAACGGTATCACTGGTCGCAGGTGCCATAAACCAAACAAAATTTCCTTGCATGTTGACAATTAGGTTATTGACGAGCCAACAAATTCAGTCAATGTTTTTCCAACGTTGTCGCAGATATGCTGCACTCTCACTATCCAGGAGGCCTTTCAGAGAATTGGGAATGCACTATTGGACATGAAATAACTCAGTCTATGTATTTTTCAGACATAACTGATGAAGAAATATTGCAGACAATTAAGCAACTCAAATTGAAAAACTCATCAGGAGTCAACGGAATACCAACTAAAGTTATTAAACATGCTATGTCGGCGATTGTTAAACCTTTGACATATCTTTTCAATCTATCAATGAGCCAGGGCATCTTCCCAGACGTGTTCAAGCTATCGACCCTACTTCCATTGCACAAAAAAGGTGATGAACATCAAATGAGTAATTATCGACCCATTTCGATAACAAATGAATTTTCTAAAATTTTTGAAAAAATTGTGTACAACTGTATATAATTACTTGAATGCCACTAACACGCTAACAGATATTCAGTTTGGCTTTCGCACCGGCAGATCAACATCTATGGCCTGTGTTAGCTTTTTGGAATATGTTTACGAATCTATTGATCAAAACATGTATGTTGCAGCCATGTGTTTCGACTTAACTCGAGCCTTCGACACCGTACAATCAAATTTTTTGATAAATAAACTCTCTACTCTAGGTATCAGAGGCAACATCTTTGAATGGCTGAGATCGTACCTTTGCAACAGAAGAATTTAAAAGTTAATGTAGAGGACCAATTCTCCAGTAAAACTTTCGTTAATTATGGCGTCCCACAAGGGTCAATTCTGGATCCCCTGCTGTTTCTAATTTTTGTTAATGACATGCCAACTAACATAAGATGTCCAGGAAGAATGGTAATCTTTGCTGATGACTCCTTAATGGTATTATCGGATCCTGATATATCTAATCTTCAAACAAAATTAAATAACAAAAAAATATAAAAAATATAATTATTTTAAATAGTGCAAAGACTTCTTGTGTTCAATTATACCAATGTAGAGTACCTCCCCATATTGAAGTGGAAGTTGATGGATGCGTAATTGACTTTTCAGAAAGTGTTTGTCTTCTTGGTGTAACAATAGATAGCAACTTAAACTGGTCGCTTCACATAGATAACCTATGCAAGAAAATGAATAGTGCTTTCTACGCTTTACTGAAACAGAAATCGTGTGTTGATTTGGACTATTTAATACAAGCATATTATGGGCAAGTGCACTCAAACTTGGATTACTGCTGTGAATTGTGGGGCAATTCTCGCGATGTCAGCAGGGTTTTCATTGCACAGAAACGTGTAGTGAGACTAATCTTTACTATTGAACGTAGACAAACTTGCAGAAATGTATTAATCCGTCATAATATTTTAACACTAGCTTCAATTTACATCTACAGGCGTATTTTATGTGTCCTAAATAATAGGAGCAAACTTGAAACTAATTATGACATTCATGGAAAAACAACTCGAAACTGTAATTTATTTCGATCTCAAAAACACAAAACTGCTCTTTTCGAAAAATCGTCTTTTTTGCCGGACAGAAACTATACAATGGACTCCCTGCTGATATTCGCTGTATTAATTATTATAGCGAATTTAAAAAATGTTTAAAGAACTACCTGCTGAAACATGCTTTCTGTAGTACTAAGGATTTTTTTGATGCTATTCATTATGTCTGACACAACTAATGAGTTCTTGTTTCTCACTTATATTATAAGTTTCACAACATGTACTTATGTATTTTTACAAATGTCTACTTCCTCTAGAATATAATCTTGATTTATCTGCCGAAACACGTTTCCTGTAGTATTAAGGATGTTTTAACTTTGTATGTCTCCAGCAGTGAGCACATGTCTCCCTCTTATATTTTATGTTATTTTAACATGTATGTACTAATACTAATGTCTATTTACTTTTAATGTAATTTTTAATGTGTTTAAGACAATGCTTTTGTGCGTATTTACAAATTTATTTTATAACGTTTCACATCAATGTACATTGTTCAAGTGAATAAAATCATTGATTGATTGATGGTTGACGAAGATGAGACTAAAAGAAAAATTCTATAAAATTAACATAAAATCAAATCGAATCAAAAGCACTGGCGAATTTTTACGTAAAAATTCATGTAAACATGTATGTATAAATTCATGAATTGTAATTTGCAATACACGTTTCAATTATATTAATAAAAAGATGTTCTGCTAAATAGTAATTTAGAATGTTAATGTTGGTGAAGATGGTGACTCATGAATGCTTCTAACTTCAAGTTATTTTCTTCGAGCAGCTGGGAATGTTGGATTATGTTATCAAGAGTGTCATCCAAACGGAGAGCACGTGGTCATCACTGATTAAACTGTCTTGAAGCTAAAATTATTTATAAACATATACCCGCACAAACTAGCTGAAGTCGTTCTTCATTTATCTGAGCCAACAGGCAACAGCAACAATCAAAGTCCCTAGAATTTTACTAAAATTTCACATCAAAAACCTTGAGAAATAGAACTTGCTCTTTGTTTTCAATTTTACATGTATAAATTCATGTAATTCTTTTTGTTCGCTATACACGTTAAAAAATAGGTTTCCTCATAAATTACATGTAAATTTCATGAGATTTATGATCGTCTATTGCGGGCTTTAGAAAGAAAAAAGACGATCGACGTATAATTAAAAAATAAAACAAAATAAAAACAATAGAATAATAAATTATCACAATTTAACAAAATTTTAAATCTGCATAAAACATTATTAGTATATTGTTGTTTATTTTTTGTTGCTTTATATGCACCTTATCAAAACTTGTACAATTAAATACAAATATCTCGCAAACTGCTCGTTTTATATAAAAATTATTTAGAGAAATTGATATCAAAATTTAATTCGGGATCCAAATATATACAAATATATATTCCATTTCAGAAAACAAAATCAAAATAAATATCTTGATTATTCGATGTGCATTTGCTATTCGGTAAACATCAGTAAAAATTTTGAATTAGTCTGTGTAAGTTTTGTATCAAACATTTCAGTTCAAAAGTGAAAACGTTAAAGGGGGTGGGATTTTTTGGCGTAGTCACCCTGTACAACAAAGCATCGACGTTTACTAGTTTTTCTTTGGTCAAATCAATCAAGATTACAAAGGCCGAGACATAATTCTGGAGACACCTCCCATTCTGTTGAATGGGCAATGTTATGTATTAATTAGCAGGTATAAAAGCGACAACGTACTCCACTCACCGGCCGGTTGCTCGCTCTATAGGTAAAATGGGTGGTGTTTGCCGAAATATGTTTCAGGCACAGAAAATGGCAAATTAGTTGAAATATTAATAGAAACGTGTACAATGCAACAGAGATACTCCATGAGTATCTATAGAAATAATCAGCTATGCAAACATGAAATTTCATATTGTGCTGAGAAATAATTAATACTGACATGTTAAAGTTACCTATTGTGAAAAGAAGTAATAAAATTGGTGTTATTCCGATATTTTTTTACAAGTTTCCAAAACGACTTTGAAAGAAAAAAATAAAATCTATACATTTAAAAATTTCATAAATTCTGTTCCTTGGTGTTTGAGATAGCTAAACAGCAAGACTTTCGATTGAAATCAATTTAAGTTTATTAAACCTTTGAGTATGCTATGTAAGAAAGATGCTGATATTTGCTGCAAATTTTAGTGTTTATCTCAATTTTATAAAAAATGAACTTTATTCACTTCTGTTCTGAGCACCCCAATATTGGGGTCTATTCTGTGGCATTGATATGGACTTGATATTGCTATGTTTCAGTGACCTTGCCAAATTGGTATTCTGTAAATAGTTTCGTAACAACTTGCAATCCGTTTGAAGTGTGATATCGAGTTAATATGCATCTCTCTTAAATTTGCGGTCGGCAATTGACATGAATTGTTATGAAATCGTAACAAATTCTCTTCAATTATTGAAGACCATATCAATTGATATGCATATCAGTGTTACAGAATAGCCCCGATTGTCAGTAAAAAATTATTTTCGCAAGTGCAGTGCATTATTGTAATAGCGATACAGAAAAATATTAAATAGTTTATTATAATTTACACTACATTTAAGAAAATGTACTAAAAATTTTAAATACTCCTCAGAGCATTCGTAAATATTCAATCTATCTTATGTTTCCATACATCGCAGAATATTAGCGTAAGTTCTCTTTTTTTCTTTAGTTTTTCTTTAGTTTTCTTTTTATTTTAGGCAATGTAGTTCTATTTTTATATTTGCCAGGGTTTAGGTGGTAGAATAGGTTATAGGGTAACCTATATACTGAACCTCACCCCGTAATTGCTCGTTAGATAATTAATTTAGCTAAAATTATCTTGTATATTTCTGATGAAATAAAGATAATTTATTATTATTATTATTAAATAAAATTTTCATATAAAAATCTGTATTTTTAAGCTTCAAATTAATGTCAACTTTAAGTGTGATATTCCATTACAATAGGGAGAAGAAATGCTAACGAATAGAATAATAAAGATATAAATTGTATTTGAAAAATCGAAATTGATGATGGTCGTCTACTGGATGACTTCAATTCTATCACCTCTATTCGAAGTGGAATAAAAAAATGTCTGGAGAAAGTTAAATCAAAATTATTTATAGTGGTGGTGGTGGTGGTGGTGGTGCTGCTACTGCTGCTGCTGCTGCTGGTGGTGGTCTTGCTGCTGCTTCTCTTTTTTGTATTTTGATTAATATTTTTATTAATAATTTCATATACAGGCTGTTTCAAATTCAACTCTCACCATGGGGTTCTCGCTTATTTGAAGAGATAGAGGGTAAGTTTAAATTAGGCAAAGTTTCTAAATTTGATGATCATTAATAATCCGGAGAAAATATATTTATATTAATTCTTGTTCAAAATATTTCGAAACATAGAAAAATTGTCATTTTCTTATTTTTCCTCGATCTCCTTTATTTAAAGAGATTTCTATCCCACCGGTTTGAAAATAACTTTCAAAATAAATATTTTCTGCTGTAATTGTAACATTTTGAATTAATTGAAAATACAAAATGTCAATTTGACATTTGTTTAATTAAACAATTGAACAGCTATCAGTGCTGCAAACCTTAGGAGAAAAAAACAGTGAAATCATAGCCCACTTTAATGAGGAATTCAATTGAAGGCACGGTATTTCTTCTCCAGATTATTAATGCCCTTCAAATTTAGCAACTTTGCCAAATTTAAACCTACCGTCTGTCCCGATGGTAATTTTTAATTTTTTTAAATTTTACATGTTTATTTTGATAAAGGGTAATTTCAATAAACGGAGGACTTGTTCGGTTCTCGTGGTTATTTAAAGGACTAAGCGAATCGATATTAGCTGAGATTTATATTGCTACAAGCTGGGATAGAAAGCGGCTGGAAGCTATTTCTGTCTTGATAGATAGTATTGCACATACAATGTTGGGATCCAATCAATTCCCGTTTAAGAGCGATTCATTACAGGCACAAGATACATGATCGATGCATGAATCCGCATATGTTTATATCTTCATCACCTATGATTTACGATATACAGGTGTCTTAGTAGTGCGTTCTCGCGCTAAATCTCGATAGCTGCTGAAAATACAAAAAAAGATTTCAAGATAATTTTGTTTTAAATTTTTGAGTGCTGTAACATTAAATTATTTTTAGCTATACGGGGTGAATCAAAACCATGATACTGGATACAACTTTTTTATTTCAAAAAGCATACCATATACAGGGTGTTTAAAAAAAGCGGTCAGATATTATAATCATGAATAGTACTCATCAAGAGCAATAAAAAGTCTAAGTAAGTATAGGTCCGCAAATAATATTTTTCAAGGATAGAGTTGATTTTCCATTGAAGTTAAAAAATTGTATTATTATAAAGAAACAAACAGTAAACGTGTGATTATCTAGACACAAAAATAATTAAAGTAAATGTTCACCTCTCTCGCTTAGTAGAAAAGAAGCTATGATTATTTCGAATAATCTTTGATTTTGTCGAATGGTTTAGCAGTTATGTTCTGTTCGCCGCTGCAGTTCATTTACATTATTAACGGGTCTTGAATACACCAGACATTTTAAATAACTCCAAATGCAGAAGTCTAATGGGATTAAATTAGGAGATCTAGGTGGCTTCAATTACGTTTTCCAAGAAAAATAAAAACAAAGGTAAGTCGTTGTTATGTTCTGCGTATGTTTCTTTATTATCTGTCAATACTCTTGTTGCGGTGTTTTTGGTATTTGATTCTGTAAAAATAATTGCATTTTATACAAATCAGAAATGACCCGTTAATAACATAAATGAGCTTCAGCAGCGAATAGAACATAACTGCCGAACCATTCAAGAAAATCAAGGACTATTCGAAATAATAAGAGCTTCTTTTCTTCGAAGATGTGAAGACTGTGTGAAAGCGGGAAGTGGAAATGTAGAACATTTTCTTTAATTACGTGTGCTGCTGGAAAAGTTTCTGGAAACGGTATGAAAAAACGCATATGAAATTTGGTAAACGGTATCATTGTTTTTTGAAGTATTCGCCTTTGACGTCAATACACTTTTGGGTACGCTCGGACCAATTTCTAAAGCACGTTTTCCACTCTAAAGATGGTACCTCAGAAACCAGTGTCCGGAATGTTTCAACTGCTGCTTCAGTCGACGAAAATCAGCACGCATTTTATTTTTTATATTTGGAAACAAAAAGAAATCGTTAGATGATAAATCAAGTGAATATGGACAACGAGACATTAATTCAACATTTTTGTTGGACAAAAAATCAACTGTTTGACGGGCTGAGTGATAGCCTTGTCATGATGAAAAATAATTCGTCGATTTCGATTGTTTCTTCTTATTTGATCGATGACTTCCGGCAAACAAATTGTAGAATACCAATCAGCATTCACGGTTTTTCGATCATCTAAAGCCACGATTGCTGCATGTCCAGTTAAACCAAAGAATCAAGCAATCATTTGCTTCGCAGCACTGCGTGAACGGACACCTTTTGTTGGTTTTGGTTCATTTTGAAATACCCAAACGGTAGATTGATGTTTATTTTCTGGCTCGTACGAATAGATCCACGTTTCGTCACCAGTAACGATGTTATAAACTAAATTTGAACGACCTCCATTGAATTTCTTGAGCATTTCTTCGCATCATTTGACACGACCCTGCTTTTGCGCTTCTGTTAAATTGTGTGGGATCCAACGACTGCAAAGCTTTTGTACGTTCAAAAGATCATGCAAAATCTGGTGTATTGCTTTCATGTCAATGCGTAAGGATGTTTGACTCTCACGTTATGTCACATGTCGATCTCGCTCAAGCATTTCACGCGCAGTATCTACATTAGTGGCAGCAACAGAAGTTGATGGACGACCTTCACGAAATTCGTCACTGAGAGAGGTACGTCCACGCTGGAATTCGGCAAACCAATTATAAACACTGCTCTTTGATGGTGCTTCATCTCCAAAAGCCAAATGAAGCCGATCGAGGCATTGCTTCGGCGTTAGACCACATTTGAAATCGTAAAAAATCATGGCACGAAAATTTTCACGCGAGATTTCCATATTTACACAAAATTACTTTTTCTCAAATGCTGTACAAACAAAACTAGTTCACTTGGATAGGAACAGTCAATAGAATTATATGTCGAAAAACGTCAAATTTTTCAAATATGACGGTTGATAAACGCTAATAATTCTAGACCTACTAGATTCCAGAAAATTTTCCAGCAGCCCACGTATTTTTGCGTCTAGATAATCACACGTTCACTGTTTGTTTCTTTATAATAATACAATTTTTTAACTTCAATGGAAAATCAACTCTATCCTTGAAAAAAAAAATATTTGCGGACCTATACTTACCTACTAAGACTTTATTGTTTCTCTAGGCTTTTTAAACACCCGGTATTTGATATCAAATTTGAAAAGCTTATAAAATCCTACAAATTTTTTGTACATAATCTAATCCATAGTCTACGCCTAAATCTACCCGTTCTGGAGATATTTAACATTTTGTCTAAAAACTGACGCTTGCAGCCATTATTTTGTTTATCCTTATTTTATTTATTTTTAACTCTAAGAAAAAGATTTTTGGTACAGGTGAAATTGATACTTAAGCATATCACAAGCCATTATTAAGTGTACTTTTATACAGGGACCGGCAAAAAGTTGGAAACATATGGGAAAACTTCTTTATTATTAATTTCTCAGAAAAAAATATTCTTTATGAAAGCTCCTGTATCTCTCCAAACTTAAGATGCACATATCGAAGTTTGAATACCTCCTGTCATATTCCAAGGAAATCAAAATATTTGAAATCGGCATAAGAATAAAGTACTTTTATTTTCCACTCTGCCGTCTTCTAGTAAATCAAATGTACTTAATGATCTTAATAAGTTTTATGTAACGTCATTGACCATTAACTTACGGCTGCCATTTTACGGCACCGCTATCCTAGGAAGCCGAGGCTCTACTAACTAGATTTTTCCTAAGCAACAACTGACTTTTTCTATGCCGTCCAATGCAAAAGGTAATTTTCTTTGGATTCTGTATGTTATGTTTATTTCTAATGGTTTTTAAAAAATTAAAGTGCAAGTACAAAACACGTACCTATCACTTATAACTGTCAAATTGCTTTAAGTAATTTACTGAATTACCGGTAAAACAGCGGAAAATTACCGGTAAAATTTTAAGAGCATTTTTGGCGATTTAATGGTAAATCGGTAAACCGATTAACCGGTATTACAATCCCTAGATGCAGTGACACAGTTTAGGAAACCGCGCCTTTGAACAAAAGTGTGTGGAAGTAATCAAGATTTTTCGCCTGACTTTAATAATAACATTAAATTAAATATGTCTGATTAACACGATAGATAACCTACGTAAGGTCACTATTATACGCAAGCTGCGCTTTACTAACGTATGGCAATACGAAGACAGATCGAGAAAATGAGTTTATCGGTATGAGATTAGTCAAAGCTCATAAGTAAATATAAAAGATAAACTAGGAAAAAACATAAGTAGCGACAGTAAATTCATAGAACATAGCGTGCAATCCAATTTGTAAATTAATTTTTTTAATATAAGATTTAAAAACGGGTTAAAATTCGATATACAAAAAAGTCTCTGGAAAAAAGTTCTGATCACATATCTGCTATTCTACTACATATCTATCTATTCCGTACCTGAATAAGCACAGGGCTTGCGTGATTTACTGATTTTAGACCCACTAACTTAAAATCACAACCTAGAATAGAGAAAGTATGGATTATTATGAGAAATAAATAATCTAAACATGTCTACTATGCATTCACTCTTTTTCGTCGTCAGAGCAGGCTGTGTTCTTGTTTCCTAAGGTTGCTTACATGAATTTGATAGATGTCAGAATCTGATAAGAAAAATATTATGATGTTAGGTGTATTCTTCCGATCTGAGCGAAAGCCACACAGATAAGGAAATAATGGAAAATCCTTCAAAAAGTTATTTTGTTTGCCATTCGTAAATAACAGTTCATAATTACAGCCAAAGATAAAGGGTCTAAGAAGAATCGGCACTAGAATCTAGGAACATTGTACCGAGTTCATTTCTCAACCCAAAACTCAGCTGGCGCTAGTGTTGTACCAAAGATAAAGGATCTAGGAAGATGTGACACTTAATAAAATAAAAATGGAACGAAGTTTAGTTCGCAAAAGTGGCTCCACCTGGATTTTGGGCACAGCAAAGGCGGGAGTTTTAAACATTAATGTTTGAAATAAATACTTACATATTTCAAAAGTTATAAAGCAATAATATGCGTTTTAAATATTCACACTTTATTTCAAACTAAGAAATTATTAAAAAATACAAAATACAAAAACGAGAAGCAAATTTCCTTAAAAAATACTAGTAACTCACTGCATATATCAGATTCAATCATTATTCTGTGATTTCGGGAGGATTCGCCTTGATAATCACACTTCAAACGATTGCTTAATTGTCTTTTATATTTGTTGTTGCTGCAACAATCACTGAATAAGCGAAGTTTCTTGGACCTGGATATTTATATGCAGCTATGACGTTAATCGGAATGTCTACTGGTATCTTTGAATTGTCATTAATTTTTCACCATTGTCACCATTTGTAATAAAACGTATTGTTTTCTCAGTTCCTTTCCCTTTTTTTAAAAGTATCACAGTAACTGTGTACGTTTTAATAGAAATAAAATATCTTTACCTGTGTCCGGGCAGGTTGACAGTTTTTCGGTACAGTAACTGGGAGTCAAATTTTGTCCATGCAGCGACACCCGATACAAATTTTACAGCAAATTATGAAAACAAACTAAACACGAAATGCACTAAAAGCATTTATACAAATGCATATCAACAAGGGTGGAAATATTTAGACTAGGTCAAACGTAAATGTCATTACACTTTTTCGTACTTTCAGTCACACATGGAATTATTTGCTAGGTTGTTAGTACAACACTAGCGCCAGCTGGGTTTTGGGCAGAGATGTATATTCGGTACAATATTCCTAGATTCAAGCGCCGAATCTTTTTAGATCCTTTATCTTTGAAAAAAGCGAAAGGAAATGAGAAGGTAATACGTTTTATTGCAAATGGTGACGCTTTTCAGTTGCCAAAATGAGCTACTCAGAGCTCCTCCGAACTGATTCAACATGTTCCAATTGCAAGGCGCGGATCGCACTTGAACATATCTTTTTTACTTTCTCCCGTCACCTCGCACACCTGTTTCTATGACTACTCGTATATCAACGCCTGTATGACTTATGTTCCCATTAAAATCTTAGAAGTATAGTTCGGATCAGATCAGTTTAGAACATCTCAGGTGCTTGAAATTCGTAATTGAACAGCTGCTAATGGTAAAAAATTAATGACAATTCAAAGATACCGGGAGATATTCCGGTTAACATCATATAAGCAGTTTTCGTTTCAACGAGTGGAGTAGCACCGAGAGAACAGATCTGATCCGCTTGACCAGTAAGCGTCCTTTTTGTTTAAAGTGAACTGATCCTTAGCTGCGCTAGTCTACCTTCCCCTTACTGCTGAAGCACCGTGAAATTGTAGGGTCAGTTTCGATCAGTTAGGTGTTTGAGGTTAGGAGCTTAATACATGGTGATACATGGATTTATATAAAACAATGGTTGGCTAACATAGGGTTATGGAATTGAAGCAGGCGCATCCGCAGTCCGCCATTTGTATTGTGTCATAGGTAACTAGTTCATTTACTTACATGTTTAAAGTCATCCACAGAAATGGTTATTTAAGGAAGTTATCGTTTACTTGGTGAGGAATTCGGTGATTTCCGTGTTAATTTAAATATCTATTTGCATAAATATATCAGTTTCAAGCAGTGCTTGTGGCTGTATAAATAGATTTAAAGCTTCGACAATTTTTTCAGTAAGTGTTAGATTTCAATGCAGAGAGTGACTCAAAAATCATCAGAATGATAATTTAGACACCTACAACTTTCCATACACACGTCAAGGATCAATATGTTGAAAAAGAAGTACACTTGTAAGTTATATAAATAAAATAAAATAAAGGCCGGTGTGTGCAAATGAAAGGCCGCTAATGTCAGTTTGCCAAATTCCCTACAAGCTAATTAACGAAAAAAGTAGTAAACTAATTGTAGCTATAATTGAGAAAAATTAAAGAATATTAGCCGAACTTTTAATGTAAAATACGACACAGCCAGGAAAATTATTGGAGATGTGAAAAAATACGGAAAATCATAAACTTCAACCCAACATGCCGACAAAACAGAACCAATTTGCAAATGGGTTGAAAACTGTACCGTTTTAATTATTAAAGATTCAAGATTAAGTCTGTTTTACATTAAATATAAATTTCATTACAATAAACATACCGGTCTTTCATTTGCACACAGCGGCCTTTATTTAGCAATATCGGCCTTTGTTTTGGAGATTGAAACTCTCATGTCCGCGGTCATGTCAAAATCGGCCTTTGTTTTGCCCTCAGCGGTCTTTCTTTTGCTTATAGCGGCCTTTCAAATGATTTCAGCTCTATCATATCAAAGTAAAGCAGTTCATGAAGGTATTAATTACAGATAAAACAGCAACATACTACGATCGCTTTTTGACCTGACATTGCAGTAGGACAGGCAAATTGAAGCAGGTTTGCTACCTATTAAGTCCCCCATACAAGGCGGCCTGGCTAGCCCTCAAAGCATAATGAAGGTTTTAAAAATTTTGTTGCAAATTGTTTTTGATTGCAGTGAAAATCTCGAGCAGCCTCTGTACAGCTGTTTCAGCCCTGTTTAGGGTTTCGTCAGCAGAGACGTAGCTCGACATTCCCACTGCAAACCAAAAACAATTTGTCCAATTAATTTGCAAATGCGATGTAATAGTGATGAAGAGATAAAACAGCGACACCCTACGACCGCTTTTTGATTTGCAACAAAATATTTAAAACTTTCATTATGCTTTGACAGCAAGCATGGCCGCCTTGTATGGGGGACTCATTAGGTAGCAAAGGTCAAAAAGCGATCACAGGATGTCGCTGTTTTATTTTTTCATCGCATTTGCGAATAAATTGGACAAGTCATTTTTGGTTTGCAGTTGGAATATTGAGCTACGTCTCAGCTGACAAACCCCAAACAGGGCTGAAACAGCTGTACAGAGGCTGCTCGAGGTTTTCACTCACAAAATATGTTAAAATTGTGATTAAATGCAATTCTTTAAAAGAAGAAACAAACAGAATATTCCAACTTCACGTGACCATTTTAGGTTAAAAACACACATCCAAAGGAAGGGCACATACACCTTAAAATTTTTCTTCTGCATTAACTTAAGTTTTACCGAGGGCCTCCGTTATTGCAAGTAAGGTATTATTAGACAGTCAATCTTTTTCTAATTTAAACCGAGCGCTTATGTTCTAAAAGAAGCAAGATCACAGAAACTATTTTTGATAATTATTATGGTTAAAAGGTATTTGAAAGTGAGACCGTTTTTAAGGAAATTTTTTCTGTATAAACTTTGTTAATCCTGTTAACAAGAAACAAGATTTGCCTGTTAGGTAAGAATTTTGTTTATTAATTAGTAATAGTTATTTACAGACTCATATTATTCACTGAATTAATAAAATATTTAATAATTGAAATCGACTCTTATCCGATGAAAATTATTTTTAATCTTTGCCGGACACTGTGGAAATTGAACGAAAGCTCAACGTTTCACTATCGGTTGATAGCTTGGGCAAGTGACTATCAACTGATAGTGAAAAGTTGAACACTCTTGCAATTTCCACAGTGTCTGGTAAAGTTAAGAAATAATTTTCATGAAATATTTAGGTTCAACACGAAATTTGATTATCGCAAACAAACAAATTTACAGATAAAATAGCGACATCTTACTATCGCTTTTTGACCTGACATTGCAAGATCAATCAAGTAAGATGTCGCTATTTTATCTGTTCATCATTCTTACATCGCAATTGCGAATAAATTGGGCAAGTCTTTTTTGGTTTGCAGTGGGAATGTCGAGCTACGTCTCTGCTGAAGAAGCGCCAAGCAGGGCTGAAACAGCTGTCCAGAGGCTGCTCGAGGTTTTCACTGCAATCAAGAACGATTTGCACAAAAATTTTTCTAAAACAAATTTACGTCAAGAAAAGTGTCCACTTTTTTGGCGCCGACAGTAGTAGTAATTTCATTGTTATTTCATAATTTGTATGTTTGAATGTTTCAAAATTCTCAAAATACTCAATTACACGACTGTTCAACATTCGCTATGAATTAATTTTCCGTTTATATTGTATTTTAATTAATTATTAGATTATGAAGAAGTATGTGTATGTCACTTTTTATAAGGAATGGATTAAAAATGTACCAGAAATAAAATGATAAATTTAATTTTAAGAGAAAGATAAAAGAAACAATTAAAAGAAGACTGCGAGCGCTGCAAGTTACACGGTACCTATTCAAAGAATTACCTTTCAAAGCACTTTATTTTACTTTAGAGAAACTCGTTTCAATTACTGACCCGAATTTAAATCTCAAAAGAACGTTAAACCGAAGACCTTTTTCAGGAGAAACCCTTGCCGTTAAATTTGATTAAGTCGCTTCATAAATTTAATACGGCGCGCTATAAATAGCTCTTTCGAGAACTATTCCCCGTGTGATACGCCGCTAAAAGTGACGGTGTGGAACCTGTGACGGTGAAGGGGAAATTTGAAAACCGCAGGAAATGGGGATGTGACCTTCGACATCACTACGAAATAATACGTGCGCTCACTCCCTAATCAGGCGACCCACAATCGATTGCTACCTTTGATTAACAAACTCGGGATAATTGAATTTCTGTTAGAACAAATTTGATTTTTAGTACTTAATTTTGATTTTTATAACTTCTTTAATCCTTTAACTAAGGGTAACGTGTTGTATGATATTTTCGTATTGTTGATAGATAAGACTCCTGGTGTCGTAATCGTTTACTGAAGAGAGAGAAATGTGATTTAGAAATGTCTCCCGATATTTTCAGGGTGAATCAAAATTAAAGTCATCTTTATACGGTGTCTTTCAAAAAGTTTGCTACAAATTGGTAAGTGTCAGATGAAATTTTTCTTGAACGGTGTACAGCGTGGACACCGAAAAATGAAGACCGCTTAAGAGTAAAGTGCCGTTATTTATAACATAGAGGAAAATGTCCAGAATGAAAAATTATAACTACATATGAAATTACAGCCTCCTATCTCAAAAATGAAAAAAATTACAATTTATTGTGAACCACTCTTTATACATACTACATTAGGAAATACAGGTGGGCTATAGTGTCCGCTAAAATACTATAAATTTAAAAACAGGAAATTCGTTCTTATTTTTCAATTATTTCATTTTTTCTGAGTGATAATTTCTGTACATTCCGGAGCTTTATGCTTTTTTGTAGCATGACAGAAATTCATTGAAATAATCACTCAGAACCATATGAAGTAATTGAGAATTACGAACGAATTTCCTGTTTTCCTATTCATATTATTTTGGCGGACATTTTAATCCCACCAGTATTTCTTAATGTAGTGTGTATAAAGAGTGGTTCATAATAAATTGTATGTCTTGTTTTTGAGATAGGAAGCTATAATTTCATATCTAGCTATAATTTTAAATTCTCAACGACTTATTCTTATGATCTTTTCCTGTATCTTGTGAAATAAGGATACTTCACTCTTAAGCTATATTCATTTCTTAGTATCCATGCTGTATACTATTTAAGATAAATTTAATTTCATATTTGCCATTTAGATTTTAGGGGATGCAGAAGCGTTCTGTCTCAATAAATTTAAATAAAAATCGATAATAAAATAAACCTCCATTTGTAGCACACTTTTTTGAAAGACACTGTATATAATTTTTTTTCGAAAAGTAAAAAATAAGAAGTAATGGTAAAGTTTAGGGTACTAACATTACGTAATAGGTGCATACGAACCTTTAAACCTCAGTTACTCAGAAACGGTTGAGTTTATCTAAATGCAATAAGAAAACGTTTTTTGTGCCAAATAACCTAGCGCATATTTCTTTCACAAATTTTTGACGAAATATGTAAAAAATGAAAAGTTAGGGATAAAAGACTGAAAGCTACCCCTACAAAACTACCGTTTAAAAAAGGTGGACGATCTGACAAATATGTTGTCAATGTGCAGTTAGATCCCTTATATCTGTGTTTAAAATATTAGTTTGATAAGTTAAAAGATCCAGAAGATGTTGCCAAAAAACAAAATTTTTCACTCCTCTTTCAGGCTTTATAATTCCCTTATTATTCAGTTTTGGATAAAATATTATATAAAAAGTTGATATTATTTGTTAATGTTCTATTCACCCTGAAAATATTGGTAGACATTTCTGATTCACGGTGTATAAAATAAAGTAAAGGTGTAAAGTATTAACTTTTGTAAAAGAGTACAATACTTTTAAAAAAGTATGTCTGATCACCCTAATTAATGTTTTAAATATTTCACTAATCTATGATAAACAATAATTGTGTAAATGTGAAATCTTTTAATCAAATTAATTTGTATATTTTTTTTATTAATGGCTCATCTTCGCTTTGGTTCGACTATCTACAAAACTAGACCCTTAGGCGGGTTGTCCATGACAAGAATTTTCGCCGTCCGCCGTCCGCCGTCCCGGCAAATTTACCGGATTAGTAGTAATACATTAGATTATATTGTCTCTTATCCACGTGATCTGAAAATTTACCGTGCCCGTTCGTGGACAAACCAGAATATAACCTAATGTATTACTGCCAATCCGGTAAATCTGCCGGGACGGCCGACGGCGAAAATTCTTGTCGTGGACAAGCCGCCTTATTGGTTCAGTTAGCCCAGAATCACTCGTTCACGACCTCGATCGTCCAAAATTTCTACATACGATTACGTAAAAGATGTAAAGTTTTAGTACTTTATAGGCATAAATGACCGATTACGACCGACCGGATACGATCGCTCAGTTCGACATTTTGTGCACAATATCATGTTTTCTGTTCTTGGTTGTTTATGACCGTACCTTGCAGCAGCTTGCAGCCCATTAATGTAAGTACGTTCAGTGTGATTTCTGTCAAATGGATTCATTTCTCTTCGACCTTGGCGTGTACTGAGTAAGTCATTTATTGGCTTTTAAAACTGTCTCGCTTCAATCCGATCTAGACAGTGATCGCCAAAAAGTCGGCATCAAATGGGAAAAATCTATTTAACCCCTGTTAGATATACCGAGTGAATTTTACTTAGTTAGAAAACAGAGTTTCTCAAAATGAAAAATACTTTCTTTATTTTCCCGAAAATTGCATTTTTTAATTTTTAGAATATTCTCGAAATTTCACGTACTTAAACTTAATTTCAGAATTTATTTGCGAAGAAATTGGACAAGTCGTTTTTGGTTTGCAGTGGGATTTCGAGCTACGTTTCTGCTGACGAAGCCCCAAACAGGGTTGAAACAGCTGTACATAGGGTGCTCGACGTTTTCACTGCAATCCGAAACGATTTGCAACAATTTTTTTTTGATCATTTTATGGTCTAGGGGACAATTGGGACAGTGCTGGGAATAAAACTTGTGCTGATATTTCGACCGCACTCCCCATAAATAATTATCACATAAATCTCCATAAATAATCCGACATTACTGGCAGCGGAAAACATGAAGTATAATAAATCTTGAACCTCTCAAGTGACAGGTACAAACGTTGACAGCAATGTCACAATGAAGTGCACCAGTTTGTTCACATTTGTTTAGTATCAAGAATGCATTTCTAATAGCGTTTTCCACTGGTCGCACTTTCTTGCACACAGTGCACACTGAGTGTATCTCCATCACTGTTCAGCTTTATGTAATAAAACGAGATAGAGATACACTCAGTTCACAATGGTGCAGCCAGCGGAAAACGCGATAAGTATCCTAGCAATTTAACGAAACCCTATGGAATACCTATGGCTATTTTCTGTTCCGCTGTTAGGATCGGCTATTGCTTTTTATTCTTAACTCGCTTATCTTTTGCGTTAGACAATTTTACTTTTCGAATATGAGTTTCGCATTGCTATTGGCGTTTGCCCTTACTCTCTGGGGCGCGAGTTCTGGGGCATGGGGTATTATTAGTATCTTATTTATCTGGTGATGCTGTTTCCTCTTCATTTATCGAATGTTACTAACATTTGTAAGAATATAGTGATATATTGAGTCACATTCTTAACACATGGTAAGGGTGTAGGAGTTTCAAGCTGGGTAAAATATTGCCTCTGTTACTAAATCTTTTTACCTAACACGGCAGTAAGTGTGGTGCAGTTGATGGGCAGTTATTTGTACTTACAATTTTCGTTCTATTATATTAGTAGACTGGCAAAAGTTAGTTCCATAAGAAATTAATTAATTACCATTTTGCAATTCTTTAACTGCAAAATTCTAATATGACTCTGAGGGGAGCATCATAGTTAATATTACTTAGCAGATAAATTTATAAGGAAGTGGAAAAATCAAGCATAAGCCTATTTAGACTGTTAACCTTATAAAGTTTATAAAATTGCTATATACGTACATATACGTACACTCTGTCCACATTTCGATGTTCACCACTCGGTTATGAAAAGGCGTAGAGGAACGGTTAAATGAGGAATGTTTTTCAGAATTCAATGCTCGCAACAAATCTCATTTCAAATTCATCATAACTTTTTTGAATTTTAAGATAATTTAAGAAAACCAAAATTTGATGATTTTAATTTTCCTCAATATCTCTATAACACCCTTTGTGACCTCTTCTAAACTTTTACATTGTTCAGACACTTTTTTAAGACAAAGTTTTTGAGACAGAAACAGAAACCTCCGATTGTCATTTGTTTTCAAGTTATTAAGAGCTTTTCAACGATGTATAACATACCCGAAATTTTTTTATTGTTTAGGGAGATAACAATAACATAAATTAGTCTTTTATTAATTAATTAATCTCTTATAGATAAAAATTTCACAAAAAAACATTTATAAAGGACATAATTTCCCAAAATGAATATTAACGGCAATAAATGGCCGTCTCCATACTTTTAACTAACCCTGTATACATGCGCATATTTTCTTTATTTCGGTTTGCAAATAATCCCAGCTCTAGTTATAAGAAAAATTTACTTTCTCTTAAGAACTGAATGGCTTAACGAAGCAATTTTGGATAGAGATAAGTTTAGTTAAATCGTCTTATTTTGAGCTCAAATCTGTGGTTAAACTATGTCCACGGAATTTAGGGACAATCTGTATAGAGTAGTTTATTAAAAACTTTTCTAAACTTTTTAACATTTAGAATTAATGAAATTCAGAGTCGATAGAGTGAGACATTTTGATCCAGCTCGATAACGAGGTAATTCATTTACCTGAACGTGAGTGTAACCTGACCGTAGACTTTGCGCTGCTCAACAAATTCCGGGTCGACGAGCAGCACGCCCTGTAAACGGTCGATTCTTCCTGACGATACAACCAGGTCTCTGGAGCTCAGGTACAGCGTTAGTTTGTTATTAGGAGAGGACTTCTTGAAAACTCTGGAAACAATGAACTGCATGAGATACATCATCCTGCCGTCGGAAACTGCATTACGGTAAAAGCAGGGCAAAGAGAAAAATAATCTAATTACTTGCTCGTGGCTGGCACGGAAAACAAACGTTTACTGAAAAATGTATTTTCTGTTTGTGTGTTTGTTGGAGGAAAATTGCCTCTAAGTAGTTGGAATTACAAATTTTAAAGAAAATATTTTATCTTAACAGTTATATGAATAACTTTCTCTTGCTTAGGAATTGAGCCCACTTACTCCTTCCACCTTTGCGCGGCTGCGATGCTTCTAATTGTTATTAAGTGGAAAGGGAAGGTGTATGAGTAGCGAGTTCAGGTTTTTCCTTCGACGATTAAACAATTTAATAGCGTTTAATCGTCAGAGGGCTTCTCGCACATCCTAGAGTGATAATAGAAGAAAGTTTCTCTTTGAAAATATATAAATGCATATAACCGCTGCAAATCATCACATACTTTAAATATTCAAATATTTAATTTCAAACATTAAAAGCGTCAGCCTAAGAAGATAACTCCCCTCCAAATACTGCGGGCGGAGCTAATACAGTCCGAGTATTAAATTTTCGTACTGATTGCGAAACAAGTGGCCTGATTTCTTTTCCATGTGAATAGGATACTGTGAATGAAAAGTGCAATTTTAAAGTAAACTCTTACGCCTAGTACATACTTGTACACAAAGTCGCACGTTGTTTCTTGTATCGCGATTCGAAACAGTTGTTAGACAAAATGTGATGTACCTCGAGTGTATGGGGATAAAAATCGCAGAATTTTTGTTTCTCATTTCAAATGAGAAACTTGAAACAATGTTGCGCAACATCTGGACGTGGGAGGAAAAAGAAGACGAATATCACAAATTAGATAAACGTCGCTCACAATCAATCACCTTCGTATTTTACGGCTCTGCTGTGTTTTATTTTAATTATGTGGTCTCAAAAAAAAAAACTAAATGTTTCCAGGGTACAGCTTGCTTGTAGCCTTTTGGGATGTCTTTTTAGTAAAGTATAAAAATCCAATTAACAAAGTAGATATAGAGGATGTTATCGAATAAGACGGCAATAATTATATATACCTCCTAAAGAGGTAACTTGAAAAGAATATTTTCTCAAATATCTCTGGAACGGTTTGAAGTAGATTCGTCAGATTAACCGTTTTCGAGATAATTAGGCTCTTCGTAAAAATAAAAAGATAGAAATTTTGGTCGAAAAGTCAAATCAACCGTAATGTGTGATACATTGCTAGAATCGGAGAAAAAGATTTTATTTAGAAATATGAAAATCCATAAGGAGAAAAAAAGTTGACAGTGGTTTCTCTGTAATTTTCACAGCTCGGGTTAATGTAATGACAGATTTAGATTCTACGTAAAAAAGTGCCTTAATAATGTATAAATTATAAATGTCTAGCTTTATCGGTTTTCGATTTAAAAAATAAAAACGAAAATGAAAAATTTTTAGTTTTTTCTCATTATCTTCAAGACCAAAATGAATAATTTAAATTGCTTTTCAGACTATTAATTAGCATGAAAATGCGCAACTTTGGCCTAATTTAACCCACCTCGTATCTCTTAAGATATGTGAGAT
Organism: Prosopocoilus inquinatus; assembly: GCA_036172665.1. Classification (NCBI taxonomy): domain Eukaryota; kingdom Metazoa; phylum Arthropoda; class Insecta; order Coleoptera; family Lucanidae; genus Prosopocoilus; species Prosopocoilus inquinatus. The sequence goes on from CM069871.1 coordinate 35,491,939, forward strand.
CTCCTTGCTTGGGCTCGAAAAATGGACAGCCTGTAGATAAATTAGGTTAAATCATAATATTTTGACCCCGTCTATACGTGGTATAAATATTGCCATCATATTCTATAGCACCTTGTAGAAGATTTAATAAGAAAATTCAAAATTGTAATTTCTGAAGTTGAAAAAGATTTATGGACTTTAAAACCCAACTTCGCCGAGAAAATAAACAGTTCAATGTTTTGCTTTTCTTTTATTTTTAATTTTTTATTGAGCATGAGAACCATATCAAGCAGCGATGCTACAGGCAGCAATTCCAATATCGCTGGCCGTGGCAATGCACATACCAAAGATTGAGGTTTGAATGACCGCACCTTGTCATTCTAGACCACGAAGTTTAAGGCAAAATGACGTAAGCTCTTTTGATTCGATTGTTTAGAAATCGAGAAAAACTATTTTTGACACATTTGGTTTTTGATGAAATTTGATATAACTGTTTATATAATGCATTAATGAATAGTTCAAATAGTGACATCTTACGATTTCTCTTTGACCTGACATTGCATTAAGATTGACGAATTGAAGCCAGTTTGTTACTAATAAGTCATCCCATGCAAGCCGACCATGCTGATTGTCAAGGCATAATGAAAATTTTGAAAAATTTGTTACAATTCGTTTTTCATTGCAGTGAATCCGTCAAGCAACCTCTATACAGCTGTTTTAGCCTTATTTAGGGCTTCATTAGCTGAAGCGCAGCTTGAGAGATGTCGCTATTTAAGTTATTCATTACTATTACATAGCATTTGGGAATATCCTTGGACAAGTCCTTTTGCTTTGGAGTGGAACTCTCGAGCTACGCTTCTGCCGATGAAGCCCCAAATAGGACTGAAACTGCAGTACAGAGGATGCTCGAGGCATCCATTGCAATCAAAAACGATTTGTAACAAATTTTTCAACGCATTAATTTAAAACTAAAAACAAAAGAGAGACGCAAAACATTCGGATATAAATAACTAAATTACTATTCATTTGACACTCAAATGGTAAAATTCGTATTAATTATTGCGTTTAACGGTAAATTTCCAGTTTCATAGAAAATGTCGCTTTCGTCGGCGTCGTTTTGCATTGAACGAACACACATCCGGATAGGTAGGCTAAATGTTTATTGCGAATCGATTGGTTCTTTCAAAGAAACCAACCAATCAAAAACAATCAGCAAGAAATATTTTGCGTATCCAGAACTAAGCTTAAGTGTGGACATGCGATTATGTATAGAAACAGTTTCGATACTTTGTCTCACAACAATGTTTCGCGATTGTTGTGCGACTTTGTATCTGAGTATGTACTAGGCCTGAGGATTTTTTTTTGTTTTGTTGGCCGTGCCTTATTTGAGGGCTCATTTTGTCAGTTACTATAGTTAATTATTAAAGCTGGGTCAAATATTTTTGGACAAATACAGACAACCATGGATTGAGCAGAACTCCAACCTGCACTATGAGTGCCCGCGGTTTCTGACTCAGCGAGTTAACTGCAAAGCTACTCGCCAGTCCTAAAACATTGCTATTGATGTTTTAATTTGAATCTTCTCTCTTGGTTTATTACCTGTGGCATCGCTTTAGAAGTAATTAGAAGTGGACAACCACCACAAAAAATAAAATCGGCATTACATTGACTACTCATCGTATCACATCTGATTATTATCTTTGTAAGATAACAGAGAATTTACTGAGTAGGGGAAGCAGAAAAGAAGATTATTAAGTTCTTTGAAAAGGAGCTGAAAGGAAGGAAAACCAGGGTTTAACGTTAATATCTGGATGGATGTTAAAATACCATTTTCTGCTCTGCTCCCAAGAGTTTCTTCCAATATTTAAACATGTCTTCATGTCCTAAGCAATTTGAATAGATCAGCGTAAAATTTTTTTGTTGTTATTGCAAGAAGAATATTCACCTAATTTCGCTAGTCGATCGGCTATTTCGTAACCTTCAGTACCTCTATGGGCATGATTTTCTTATTTGCAGAAAAAGCTTCAGATAAAAGATCTCTGATTTCAAAAATTAAAAAAATGAGTTTTGTTTTTGCAATTTATTGAGACCAGCGCTTTAAGAGCACGTAAGGAATAAGACAAAATTACAAAATTCGAACGAGAGCCGTCTAGAGCTAATGTAATGACACTAAATATTGCTCAAAGTTCCGAACTATGTAAGGAGTTGATATTATTGATTCGACATGAGGGCCAAATTTCATTGGATTCAAGCTTAAAGATTTGCAATGGTACAACGCATGAGCAGTGGTTGAATGAATGGTATTGTAAAATCCTCTGAAAATTCGAGACTTTTTATTAGAAGTGGCAGGCCTTGGCCCTTGCTGTTTCTCCTACGACGAAATTTTCTTACCAAAGTTCGGATGTTAGTGATAGTTGGGTTGGGTTGAATCGACAAGTTCTTGAGACAGTATGATTTAGATATGTAGGCAATTCTTATTTCAAGTGGCGCAATCGCAGCTTCCATTTCTGCTATATTGGTAGGTGGATCTCATAGCTCCTAGACATATCCGGAGTGCTGGTATTGTACTTTTTCAAGTTTGTTAAATCATGTCGCATATGCGGGGGAAGAGAAAACCACCATATTCTAAGCCTGCTCTAATGAAAGCCTTGTAAAAAGTAATAAGGGTCATGAAATCCGCGCCTCAACGAACCTCGGCTGGTGATCTTATGGTGTTAATGCCTTTATTACGTGATTTCAAAAGGTAATTTATGACTTCTCCAGTTCATTTTACAGTCGAATTGGATGCCCAGATAACGTACTTCTTTTTTGGAATGTATTACCATATCGTTGAAGAATATACTAGAAGTGAAAGGCGTTCTCCTTCTACTAAATGGAACAACAACGCTTTTAGAGGCGAACAATGATAATCCGTAATTCTGCAACCACTTGTTTAGGTTGATGAGTATTAGGTTGACTTTTCCTACAGCTTGGAGAAAGCAATCACTGGAAATATAAACGACTATATCGTCTGCGAATTGTAGCATGGATCCCAGATCATGAGTGTATATGTTGTAAAGACTTAAGACACTCCTCTGTGGGAGTCCAAGGAACGAAGATCGTGACCCAATTTCTAAGGTGCTTGATTTTAAGGTCAGAACTTTTTCGGAAGTGAGAGCTATTATCAGGTTAAATATATTTTTTAGAATGTTCAGGTTTATAAGTTTTCCTTTTAGAACTTGAATGTTGACATTGTCGCAGGCAGCTTTGATATCAATGAAAACTGCCACTACCACCTGATTATGACAATATGATAGGTTAGGTTGGAGAGACAATCCAATATACCTTTCCTTCTTCGAAACCCATATTGAGTGTCAGGAAAAACAGATTTTTTTTCACACCACCACTTAAGTCTTGACTTGATCATTCTTTCTAAAATTCTAAAGCAATACAACAGGGCAATAGGTCTGTACCCCTTAGCAATACTCAGATTTTTATTTGGCTTTAGAACGAAACAGATCAATGTCTGCTTCCATGAAACCGGTATTTGAGGAGAAAGAAGGAGCCTGTTAAACTGGTTTATAAGAATTTTTTAGCAGATTAAGGTAAGTATGCAATCATGGAGTATGTTATTCCATCCAAACCAAGTGACGACTTATTTGTTTCCAACAGAGCATTATTAAGCTCCAAAAGAGAATACGGTTCCTCGAGAAAGTGTGAGAAACATTCAGACGAAACAAAACAAATTTCGTCAAATGAAGGAGTATAATCAGGTGTAAGAGATTTCAAAAAGTCTTCCTTCCAAGGAAGATCACCTGCAGCTTCTTGGTGGTGGTCTTTAAATGCGCATCTGTATCGTCTAACGGCTTTCCAGACTTCTCCTGATTCTCCTATTGAGGGACTCACAGAAAGTTTTAAAACTTTTTCTTTTAAGTAAAATCCTTTTGGACTTTGCGATGTATCGTTTTGCTATGACGAAAGCTTCGAAAGATCCCGATGATTTACACTGTGTAATGAGAGTAATAATTTTCGAGCATTCTTCATCCCACCAGGGATTTAGAGATCTACTTGATGAAACGGGTTTTGATTTCGGAATTGCTTCTTCTGCCCCTTTGGAAACACTTGCAACCAGAGAGTCGTAAGCAACAACTTTGAAACATTCCGTGTCTCTGTCTATTAAAGAGGAAAATAATTCCCAATTTGTTTTCTTAAAATAAAACGACTAGCAATAATTGAGACCGTTGAGCAGTATAGAAGTAAAAATTGGAAAATGATCATCGTCCATCGTATCATCCTGGGTACTTGAAGAACACAACGAGGCCAATTCGCTTGAGCAAATAAATAAATCTATAACGCTAGAGTTGGCGCCGGGAGTACTGTTGCAAAATGAACACTTCCCCAATTAATATGACGGTATTCAAATCACTGATGATTACAAAAGGTATAGGAATGTCCTTTGCTAAAAAAAACTCCAATTGATGAAGGACATGGGCACGTCAGGCGGAATGTCACAAGATAGAAACGTAATGTCACTGACTTATGATTTAGACAAGTGCGCCAAGCGAGGAATCTAGCTCTTGTAAGCCAGACCTCGTATAAAAAGGGCCGAAACACCTCCTTTATTATCGTCCCTTCAATTTTTGACCGAGTAATAGCCAGGTGTAGCAATTGAGGAATTGTGCTTGAGCTAAGTTTCGAATAAAAATATAATATCTGAGTGAAAATATTGTACCAAACTCAACAGACTAGGTTTATTTTATGAGGAACTTCTTACATGATTTTTAGTGGTTAAATGATTGAATCATGAACAACATTTAAAGCTGTTTTAGAAATTGAGACTTGATGGAGTCGAATTCAATAACAACTGCTTAAATACAGCTGGGTCCTCACTAAATGCTTTTTAAGAGTTTCGACGATCATGTCATTATTATTTGGGGTGCAGGTCGGCACTTGTACTTACGCTTCGAAGAGAATTGTACGGACGTTGCAAAAAATTGAAATATGGACGTTTCTCATTGTTACCTACGGATCTACCATTTTGACAAAGCAAGCTACTATTGTTATGGTATTTTGTTTTCTTTTGATAGGTCATATTAGCTATGTTTGTGGAGAATGTACTGAATGTGTGACTATTGTCACCCATGGTTTGAGCAAAAGAATTTAACTGCCGAGTTTGCATACAAGGGATGGGAGTGACACCTGTTGTGTTTGGGACACCATTTTCCAAGGTCCTTATTCGCCAGCATTTCATTAGCTTCATAATAGGAATAAATAATTGTAAAAGGTCATAAGTTCCTTGATCTTTTTTTGTTTGAGAAACTCTGGACACATTGTGTCCTTTTCAGTGGCTAAATGAAGTACCCTTGCAAAAATCACATCTGGGAGTAGTAATTTTTTCAAAGCCTTCTAAGCCATGAGATCTCAAACAAGCTGGTCAACGGATTGAGGTGTTACAGAGAGCCTGCGTGTGACCATACCGACAACATTTGAAACATTGTATGTCAAGCGGCTTGAATATCTCAGGTTTTCTGATATTGTAGAATAAGCTGATAGAATCGGGAAGTCTTTTGCCGTGAAACGTGATAACAACTGAGGAGGAATTGACACAGTTGGTTGTTCCTTCTGCAGTGACACGCCTTTTAAGTCGTCTCACTTTAAGGGGACGGGAAAGACCAGGTGTTTTTATAATTCTTTGAAGAATCTGCTCTTCTGTTAGATTTACGTCAACTTGTCGAATTATTCCTTCGCAAAAAAATAACTGATATGAAATAAAAGCTCTCTGGTTGTTTTTCAAAAGAAAGTTGTGCTTGAGAAAGTTGTTAGCAAAGTAGGCAGAATTAAATAAAATAGCTGAGCTATTTTTGCCGTTTTTTTCCACCTTCGATACGTGCCGCTACTCGTATTTCTCTATAAAGCCAGTTGCCCACAGTCATAGGTCGAAGTTGACCTATGTTTCCGATGGATGATTCTGTGTAAACAAAGTATGGGAGAAAATCGTTCGGCTCATAATAACTTAGTGTAGCAGGGTTCTTGTTTTTGCCAATTGATGTAAAATTTCCTTAGAAAGGGGAAATAGTTACTTTCTGGTAACTGTCACTGGGATTATAAGAGGAACCTTTGTTTACTACATCTTTTAGTTCTGCTAACTTTAACGGAGTAAGTGCCAAATGTGGCATGAAGTCTCGGTCAGTTGTTGAATCGATTCTCGATTCCAAACAGTTAAGATATGTTTCTTGTTCCTAACTATAGTACGTCAGTAGAGGATTTTCACGAACTTTCAGAAGGAAAGAATTAATGAATATAGTCGTAACACAAATACTGGATACTAATTTGCCAAAAAACAATTCAAATTCTACGCGTATACTAAAGACGCTATCACTCACTTTGACAGTTTTGTTGGCAATGAGTTAAGTTCAATTCGGTCAAGAATCTTACTTAGGGAATTGTTTGCCATAACATCCCAGTAGAGATGTATTTTTTAATTTCCACCTTGCGGATAACTAAAAAATTGATTCAAATTTTTTTATCAAACAAGGTCGGTGTTAAAAATGAAAGATGAAAAATGATGAAAGTTTATGTTGAAGATAACGCTACTATTTCACCAATGGCTTCAATAGCATTTCGCTTGTCTTCAGTTGATAGTGGATTTGCCACTGGATTGACATAAACAGTAAATTCTAAACTAAAACGTAAGCGAAAACGGGAACTTATACTTCAAATTAAAAACAATACATAGAGCTTGTAAGGGAAGAAAAGCACGACAATAATAATTTGCGCGCAAGAAAAGCAACAATCGCAAACATATCTGTCCGAAACAAAAGAATTTCTTGTCGTTTATGGGATATAGATAACGATATGGGTCGCAGTTTCACAACATACACCCATTCTCTGGGGGTATTTCTGGGAATATCAATATTTTTAATTAAAAAAGTACATTTTGCACTAACGTCTTTTAAAAATTAAAAATTTGTCCGTTTCAGGATTTTGCAAAAAAAACATGAGCTTGGTTCAGGACTTTACGACCACCTGGTAAAATGTATCAATAATGTTTTCCAATTATCTAATAATAAAAAAAAATTAGTAGCCCTCTTGATTTAAAAATAGAATTTATTTTTGAAAAAAGAAAATCAGTTTCAGTTTTTAATTAATTTATTTAATTTAATTTAATTTATTTATTATTTATTTACAAATTTCGGTGAAAATGGGCAGGAATCTATTTGCACTGAAATTTTCGGTGAATGTAGACCCCGAATGTTGAGTGTCCGAAAAATTCAAATTCACTGAACTTTTCGGTGAAAGTGGACGACAGCAGGCTAGTTTCACTGAATTTTTCCGTAAAAATAGACACTCTAAAAAATTTTTTACGTTTTGTGTCACGGTTAAAAACGAGACATAGACACGAGAAGGCGAAATGTTATGATGATGTGTGTGCTAGTTTTGCATATGCTCGCAGGGCAAACGTGTCTGGTTACGAAACAAATCATCAGTCATTAAGTGTAACTGAATCTGCATCAGGTGATGGGCAAACAAGCGTTGGAATTGATCCAATAATAATTAATTAACATTCGGGTAATAGAACGTCGAGATTTCTGCCAGCAGACTGACAGTGATTGATCTTATTTTTTCGTAGTCAGATATAAAAAGATTGCTGGCTGCGCAGTTCTTGCCGGTTAATTTAGCCTAATATCAAGATAAATTTTTAATATTCACCTGCTGTACTGTTTGGTTTTAGGTCTAAATTAACTTTTTTGTTATGAAATTATCGTCTATGAAATGTAGTGATTATATTTTGTTTAATAAAAATGCAAAACCCGTACACATATTCCTTTCCAGACAACAAATTAATTGGTTTAAATTCGTAATAAAAAATGGGGTTTTGTGTCTAAAAAAATATGGCAAATTTATAGTAAAAATAGACCTGCCTGAGTGTTTTTCCCAGGGTGGCCCAATGATGCAATTTTATACTAGACAACACGCGGCATATTATAAAATTATTTTGAACTATACAGAGTGATCAGAAAAATTGAGGTTCGTGGAAACTAATTTTTTTTTAATGGAACACCTTGTATATTTTAGATATTTGGATGAGCTGCAGTGAGCTGATTACAATGTTATAAAGATATATTGATTTCATTGAATTACCTTCGTAAAATATTTTTTTTTCTTGAAGAGTTCTTCAAAATTCAGTCAGTTTGAATATGAATTTCTGATTACTGACATAACACAGACGAACGAAAATCTAACACGATATTTTTAGAACTTTTGCCTTTATGAAAATGTGACCAAAATTAAGATATCTTTTTGCATTATACCGAGCGATCGATACTTACGAAACATTCGGTATCTCATTTTTTTTCAATGGAACGGCCTACTTTTTATTTCAGAAATGGATAGCATTTAAATGTAGCTTTCTGCTGATATAAGATATACCATTCTTTTCAATAATTTCGTCACTAGAAATTTTCGTTGGGACGGGTCCAAAATGAAACTCTATGCAATTGAAAGATAACAAGTTAATCTTTCCAATGTTAAAATTTAAATAAACTCTAAAAAGGTAAACCTGAGATATCGGTCCTCGAACATGTCCAAAAACTCGTGAAAAATCGTTTTTGGTCTACTTTGGTGAATCATATTTTTTTAGGTAAGAATTTCATCAACTTCATACACTGTGTTGAATCGTTTTTTTAGACATAGCAAAAAACCATGCAAATTTTGAAGTTGTCACTTACTACAAGTATTTAAATATTTTTCGGTCATAGCTACTTTGTTAGTCACTTTAAGAATAGGGAAACAAATGTATTTTTTTAGGTTAAAGTAACTTTAAATATAAAGTCCTTTTATGAAATCGGCCCTAAGTGCATTTTAATATTCCGAACAATATTGCCGTTTTGCTCTATGATCTACAAGAGAGCAAATATTTACAAATTGCAAATATTTAGCTTTATATGCTGTCTTGCTATGTTTAAAAAATGATTCAACACAGTGTATATACATTTTTTGCAAACAGTGAAGTTCTTTCAGATCACTAAGCCTTGGTTCGATTGGTTCCGGTAATAAGAAGATAAGAGCGCTTAAGATTTCAGTTTTTCAACACGCACCGAATATTTTGTCAAATGTCAGCTGCTATTATGACAAGTAGAACAAATGAGAAAATTAGTGAATGTCACATTTTGGTTGAACTTTAAAGATATATGAATGGTACTAAAATTCAAGCTGATAGATTTGCTGTTTCTTTCACAACAATAATTCAAAGTTGGAACATTTTTATGTGAATGCGAAAAACGTGGATGGGTACGTTTTCCTTAACAGGCTGTAAGAAATGAACCGCGTCAGATAGGCAACTAAAATTTGGTAGAGAAGATCTAGATAATATAATATCTGTTTTTTTATTTATTTACCATCAAGTAGGTCGTAATTTTATTTTATTATATGTGACACATCAAATCAGATAGATCAACCGGTGTTGACAACTCTTAACTTTAAGAAGTCTACAAGTCAATTTTTTATGTAAATAATTAATTATTTTATGCCAAAATTGTGAAAATTGTAAGACGCGAGATGAAAATTGCTATACAAAAAGTATTTGTAAGATACCAAACCGATAGGCCAGATTTGAGAAAAATGGAAATTACTGAATGATTACAATATTTCAAATTTCTAAGCGTACTTTTCATTTAGAAATACTTATTGTTGTTGTCACAAAAGTGTATAGGGGAAATATTGACGAAAAATGAGACTAATTGAAAGGTTCTTCTTCTGGTAAACGTACTGCTACGGACAATTTTTTAAATTACATGTTTGGAAAAGATTTGCAACGACTAATTTGGCAATATAATTTGAGATAAGAAAAATACACCTTGTGGTGAAAAGAAAATGTTGCAACATTGCTTCATTCGCAGTAACCTTAAACTCAAAATCAAAATGACTTTCATTGTCAAAGTTTCGTTACTTGCATAAGTACCACTTTTTCCCTAAACTTTCACGGCATTCTTGTTGGTAAGTAAATAAAAAACAGATATTACTTATAAAATTTCATGAAATTTGTAGATGGTCCAGTGGGGACGATTTCTGATGTTTCTCGAAATATGCATATCGGTTGACCAGCTCGATACAAATGAGTCAGCGCTCTATTTAAGTGCGATAATAGCTTCGTTACTAACTCAAAATAGAAAAACCAATTTAAAGAAGAATCAACTATAATACCGAGAATTTTAACATCAAGGGTAAAAATTGAATTGTCAATATTTTGGTGGTGATGGATGGTAATTTGGTGATAATTTAGAATATTATAAAGATTACCTTTCTTTTTAATAAAGTAATGACATTACCTACTTTTAAATGTTTGGGAAATTATTCAATTGTATTAGACATATTTATGATATCCGCAAGTACGTCAGCAATTAAGTATTTAGAGTTTTTTATTAATTTTATAGGCACATCGTCGACACCATTTGAATTTTTAATTAGAAGAGAATTTACAATATCAGCTATTTCCGTGGGACATACTAGATTTATAAATATGGTATTTTTACAGGCTTAGCGAATAGTACATTCATTAAAAATATTATTTCCAAAAAAGCGTGGACCTTTATTTTTGACAAATATTCTGAAATGATGAGTAAATAAATTACAAATTTATTTAGAATCCCTGATTATGTTGCCGTCAGCTTTCAGAGCAATGCTCATTGTTTCCAAGTTTTTTATTATTACATTCCAGGTCGCTTTTTGTTTGTTACTATAATTCGTTCTTGAAACTTTTGTGATGTTGCTATTTTCAAATTTCAAATTTTGAGTAGGTATTTGAAAAATATTTATTACCTGTGTTTAATATTCAAAATTCCTTGATTTGAATAATTTATTATCTTCTCAAGTGGAAGTACAATTTTTAAGTAATTAAGTGATGTTGACACTTCGTATCTCTTATTTTATATCATGCCTACTTGAGCATAAAACAAAACAAATACATACAAAACAACCTGCCATTTTAAAGATTGCATTTGACGGTCAATAGCGTCAATATTGAGGGTTAAATATATTAGCATTTATTAAATACATCCAAAATTTTCAATGTGAAACTGTTAAAGCAGTGAACTCCTCTAAATCAACAACTTTCCAAAGTCTCTTTAGAAATTTCAGATTTTTTGTCTCAGAATCAAACTTAAAGAACGTTCAGTTGACAAAGTTTGCTACTTGTTTTTATAGGTTTAAGTGGAAAACGTGTTTCAAAAAAAACCTTTTAACATAATTGATGAACCAACTATAATACCCATTTACGTTCGTAATAGTGCAAGGTTTGTAAAAATTACGCAAATAAAAATTTACAAAGACATTAATGCAAGTATTTGATCAGATTATAATTTAGTTTAACTTGAAGGCTTCTTCTATTGCCGAAGTTTCGTTCTGTATTGCGGAGGTACTCAACGACTAACAAGAAGGAACGACAAGACCAGCAGCAGTAGCATACCAGCAGCAGCCCTAAGAATGTCCTTCTTCACTGGTGAAACGTCGACAGTAGAAGAAGTCCAAGTTACGCGGTTCCAACCGGAAGCCAATTCAAAAAAAGAAGATTCTAATTTATTTTTTGGTATTAACATTACGGTTAGTAATAATAATAATTTTTTTATCTGTGGTGTTTGCCCAACGGGGTCCTAAGTCATAGACTTGTTAGGATCTCAGAAGCGGGAGTGTATTTTTATGTTTGTAAAGTGGCTTTTTTACTTCCAAACCTCCTCGCCGTTGAAGAGTCGAATTGTATCCCCAACACTGAAAGGTTCCTGAAGTGAGTAACGACCACCCCCGAGAAATATCTCGTGCGGGTTACGAACCCACGATCTTCCCGTTATAATAATAATAATAATAATGCCTTTATATAAAATGTATTTATCAAAAGAGGACTGTTCTGTTGATTTATAATTTGAATTGAAATTCGCGCTGTTTTTTTTGCGAACGCGAGAGTACAGTAGGAAGAAGAAGAAGAGAAAGGAGGGGTCGAGCAGAGCATGCGTAGAGAAGAGATGACGCACGAACGAAAACAGCAACGCACGCGTACAAATTAATCCGCCGTAATTAATGTAATAATTACAAAAAGTTATACATAATAAAGAAATCAAACCTGAATCAGATACAACTTCATTCTATCGTTACAAGGAGATTAGGTTAATATAATATACAGTGAGTCCACGGATAGGTGATGCAAGAAGAAAAACTTTTTTATTACTGATTTTTCAGAAAATTTTATCCTTTATAATAATGTTTGTCGTATTTGAAAATATTAATTCTCATTTTACTTTTCCTGCATCTAGTCTTTTAACACTTACATTCACAAATTTCCACATTCAGAATAATTATGAGATATCAAATATGAAATCAGGATTATTGATCATAACTTCTAGTTGTAGTTGAGCAAAACACAAATCTCACAGTACATCCATATCATACTTGAAGAAAAGTATAGCTCTACACATTCAAAGTTCTACAAGACACAGGGGGATTCGAGGAAAATCGAAAAATATGTGAAATTGTTTTTTTTAATAGTAAATTGCCATGATTTCAAATTTGCGGTTTCATAACAATAACTTTTCCAAATAGTATTTCCGCGTATCTTAAAAAATGAAGGTACTTTACTCTTATAATCATTTCAAATATTTTAATTACGTTAGGTATACAACAAGAGATATTCAAACCTGATAGGTGCATCTTAAGTATAAGAAGATGAAGGAGTTTTCATAAAAAACAATTTTTTCTGAGAACCCTTTCTTCCGGTCACTGTATGAAATGGAAACGAAGGCATATAATCAAAATTTAAAGGACTATTCAAACTCTTAATTTATTTATACAGTTTAGTTGGTGAACCCAATAGAAGATTTTCTTTCCTCCGTCGAATCAACAAGAGAGCACACAACGTGTACTGGTTGATTGATAATCGCCAATATGTTTAGAGAGAAATGATATTGTTAAAACAATACATTTTCCTTGATGTATTTGAATACAAAAGATTTAGAATTGAAAGGGAAATCTGAACGGGGTGTTCCTTTAAAATAAGAAAGTTAGTATCGACTTCCGGTATAACCAGAAGTACGTTATGAGTGATTTTATATTATTATTTGAATACAGTGAACTCTCTCATTACGGACACCTCTGACAAACGGACACCTCTCGTAACCGGACAATTTTGTGGAACTGTTTTATACAATCTTTTAATAAAATTCTCTCTAATAAGCGGACACCTCTTACAAGCGGACAGATAATTGGCGACGGCTCGTGTCCGCTTATCAGAGATTTCACTCTAGTTTGTTATCGATTATCATGTTCAAATTTTGAACGAAGTTTAGTTTCCAGTATAAGTTAATAGGCCACTCACCGTGAATATCCCTGCATATTGTCTCAGACTTTTGCATTAATTTTAGTTTTACAAAAATGTTTTCTTTACTTATTATTCATATTATACCATGATTTTATTTTAACATAAAACATTGCTGTTACATACGATATGTAAAAATCTGAGAATCCATCGCAACAATTATAATTTGTAAACTAATCTGTATTTTTTGAAATAGAACATATGTTAGCTATGATGAGTCTATTCTATTATTATTATAGTGATTTTGATATGCTACAAAATAATAGCGACTCTTTCACCATATTAGATAAGTTTATTCTAGTTTGAAACAGGTAAATTTTCACTTCCTAATGGACGAATTTTAAAATAGTAAATTAGGCAAAGTCTTACTACAAAGGTTTGTTGAAATTTTTATTTGTAACAATAAAAAAACTAAATTACACGACTGTAATTTCGTCCACATCGGATATTTTCGGGTGACTTATAAACAAAATTTTACGGAACAACCTGGGAAGACGCCCTTCTGATGGCGCCTTCCACTTGAAAATGTCCGATGTGGACGAAACTGCAACTGTTACGAATAAAAATTCCAACAAACTATTGTAGCAAGACTCTCTGGTTTACTATTTCAAAATCATTTGCTACAACTGCATCGAGAGCCTTATACTTGGGTGAATTTTATTTGATATGACATTTAGAAATCCTAGGGATAACGATCATACAACGGTATCTTTGAAATTGGAATTAGTTTCTACAGTAAAACGAACAGCAGTCTTTCATGTTAAAATAAAATCACGGTATTTTTATTGCATATGTACAGGGTGGATTATTTTCGATGTCTCTTATGGGCATCTCCGTAACTATAAGTGATAGAAAAAAACTAGTGGCCGAGTCTCGATCTCTTTTTTGGAGATTAAGTCAAAAGCGTAAACAAAAATTGGCTATCTTCTTTTGTTTTCAAGTTACGGTCAAAAATTGACATTTTCGACTTTTCGTTTTTCGGTCATATCTCGTTTATTTTTAGAGATATTAGAAAACTGTTTGATCATTATTAGGACACTCTTTGGAATACATTTCAGTGGTGTATTTGCTTTTTTAATATTTACTTAAATTTTCAAGTTATAACATAAAGTTATATTTTTTAAATAGAAATCATAGTAGGCAATGCCCTCATTAAATAGAGATTTTTTTTCTGTTTTCAAAAATATATACTTTGTTGGGTATATTTCTTATAATTAATAGGAAAAATGCCATTTTTGTTATTAGCCTTGCGTATCCTAGTCTCAGTAGGCTGGCTTCAGTGCAGTGCCAACATTTTTTTTTATTATTATTAAATATTAACGAACTTTCAAACATTTAGGCAGTTTTGGCCGCGAAAAGAATTTCATATTCACTTTATTTTATAAAATTTCGTTTGAGAAATGTAGCACCCATCGCGACCGATCTGGCAAAAGCTTTTTTGTTTTTATTAAATATGAATGCACGCAAATTTAGTTGTTGGGTTTATTTCTTATAATTAATAGGAAAAACTGTCATTTTTAATTATTATCCTTGCGTAAATATCCTAGTCTCAGTAGGCTGGGTTCAATACGGAGCAGATTTTTTATTTTATTAAATTTTAACGAGCTTTCAAATATTTTCAAAGTTTTAGCTGCGTAAATAAATTCGTATTCGCGTTAATTTACAAATTTCCGTTTTATCGTTTTCAGCGACCGTTCTGATAAGAGTTCCTGTCTGACTTTTTATTGAAAATGAGTTTATCATTCAATTTATAGCAAAATTGTTTTCAATCTTCAAACAGTCAAAATTGCTCGAATACTCAACGTTTCACTATCGGTTTATAGCTTCGTTAGGAAGAAACGTTGAACGTTCCTATAATTTTCACAATGTCTTTTTAAAATTGAAAACAATTTTTATACAATTTCCATCGGACAAGAAACGACTTGACTAAAAAATTTGTAATTGACTCTTGTTCGATGAAATATGTGAGAGAAAATAGTTTTTAAACTTTAAAACGGACACTGTGAAATCGCAAGAACACTCTACGTTTCGCTATCGCTTCATAGTTTCGTCAGGAGTGAAAAAATGTAAATAAACAAGTTGTCAAGAGAAGCGAAAAGATAACATGATTTTACACTAAAATGCAAGTTGTTTGGATAAACATAAAGGTAATAATAACTAAATTAGAACTAATTTAAGCTTTCTTTTTTTTGTTTCCCTTGAGTTATATTTTATTAAAAACACGAAAAACAAAAACAAACACACAAATAGTAAAATATAACAAAATCGGACATGTATCAAACTAAATTTGCGTGCATTCATATTTAATAAAAACAAAAAAGCTTTTGCCAGATCTGTCGCGATGGGTGCTACATTTCTCAAACGGAATTTTGTAAAATAAAGTGAATATGAAATTCTTTACGCGGCCAAAACTGCCTAAAGGATTGAAAGTTCGTTAATATTTAATAAAAACAAAAAAAAAATGTTGGCACTCCATTGAAGCCAGCCTACTGAGACTAGGATACGCAAGACTAATTACAAAAATGGCATTTTTCCTATTAATTATAAGAAATAAACCCAACAAAGTATATATTTTTGAAAACAGAAAAAAATCTTTATTTAATGAGGGCATTGCCTACTATGATTTCCATTTAAAAAAATATAACTTTATGTTATAACTTGAAAATTTAAGTAAATATTAAAAAAGCAACTACACCACTGAATTGTATTCCAAAGAGTGTCCTAAGAATGATCAAACAGTTCTTTAATATCTCTATAAATAAACGAGATATGACCGAAAAACGAAAAGTCGAAAATGTCAATTTTTGACCATAACTTGAAAACAAAAGAAGATAGCCAATTTTTGTTTACGCTGTTGGCTTAATCTCCAAAAAAGAGATCGAGATTCGGCCACTAGTTTTTTTCTATCTCTTATAAAATGCGTTCAATTAAATCCATTCGTTATCGAGATGGCTTGGAACTTGCTTTTATTTTATACCGGCACGTCGTAGCTTAGTACGTATATTGAATAACTGCGAACTGTCAGCGGTGTTTACTGTCAAATGTTTTGTTTACATTTTCGAGGTATTGTGTTCCGTTATTTGTGTTGTCGCTTTAATTCCATTAAAAAACAGTTCTTTTGGCTTATGTCAAATGCAAATTTTACGAAGTCGCGTTAACTTAAGCCACATGATTATAATAAACATAACCCAACTTTTTATACCCATTTATGATTTTCTATAAATTGAATAAGAGAATGCAATTAACGAAAACATTTATTTTTTACAAAAGGTGCTTAAAATGCCCACCACCTACTTCATAACATTTTAAAACTCTACGTTTAAGGGAACTCACGACTACATTTTCTAACAAGTTCGGATTTTGATTAATTTCTTCAAATTTTTGCCTTATTCGGTGCTGTAGTTCTTCTAGATTGTTCATAGGGGTTGCAAATATTGAATTTTTAAGGTAAGGCCATAAAAAATAATCACAAGGTGTTAAATCGCACGACCTCGGAGGAAATGGTGTTGGAGTGTTGCGACTTATAATTCGGTCATCATAAAATTCATGAAGCATGGCCAATGTTTCTGCTGTACAGTGGGGTGTTGCACCATCTTGTTGAAAGTAACCACCTTCTAACTCATCATCGTGAACGTTCTCCAAAAATTCATTTAAAATTTCATTTCGGTATCTTGTTGCATTAAGCGTACCTAAAAATTAACATGCGAATATAAGTTTAAAGATTATTTTTATGATTTATATATTTATAAACACCTTCAAAGAAAATTGGTCCAATTAATCGTCTGCCACTTATAGCGGCCCATACACCAATTTTTTCAGGATGCAATGGACGTTCAACAAACATGAGGATTATCTGAATTCCAAGATCTCATATTCTGCGAATTTACATATCCAGACAAGTAGAACCATGATTCATCAGTAAAGAAAGTCATCCGTAGGGTATCGTCATCATTATTTAAAGTGTTTATAAACCATTGGCAAAATTCTAACCTCTGCGGTATATCAATGTCTTTCAATTCGTGAACTGCTGTTAGTCGATAAGGATATAAATGTAAATCCTTTCTTAACATCGCATGAGATGTTCCAACTGAAACTTCCATTTGTTGCGCTAATTGTCGAACAGTTGTTTTTGGGTTATTTTGCATGATTTCTCGTCCATCATCGATAACCTGTTGACTTCGTTTAAGAGGACGACCAGAACCTTCCTTTCTAAAGACACCTCCAGTTTCACGAAATAGCGTAACACATCGATCCAGCGTAGCATTAAAATGGTTGTAGTCAATAATCATCTCCGGAAATTTAGCTCTGAACTCTTTTAAACAATCTGGTCTAGAATATACCCAATTGCCGTGAATTTTACGTCCATTTCGAAAATACGATTCTAACATAAACACTCTATGTTCAGTAGTAAACATTTCTCGGCAGTTTAGTTCCCAAAAGAACTGTTTTTTTAAAGGAATTAAAGCAACAACACAAATAACGGAACACAATACTTCGAAAATGTAAACAAAACCTTTGACAGTAAACACCGCTGACAGTTCGCAGTTATTCAATATACGTACTAAGCTACGACATGCCGGTATAAAATAAAAGCAAGTTCCAAGCCATCTCGATAACGGATTTAATTGAACGCATTTTAGTTAGGAGATGCCCATAAGAGACATCGAAATTAATCCACCCTGTACATATGCTAGTAATAAACAACTGGAAACGATTTCTTCGAAGGATTACACAGAATGAGAACTGAACCAGATAACAGAAGGCTCAAAGGAGCCATCATCCCGAACGTGTAAACTTCTTCGTACAAATATTATTCATGGCAACATAGAATAAGAAGGCAAGTCACCGTCGCGTATCATTTGAACCCCTGAATACCGAATAAGGGTCGTTTCGAATGGCTTATTTCGAAATTTGCACTATAACCTCGGGCACCTTTTATTGATTTGAATCTGATACACAGTACCGTTAACATCAAATCATTTTTCATCTACTTGTATAAACTTGCCAAGATAAACTACCGCATATTGCATGGGAAATACGAAATCCTATAGAGACATAACAAATTAAAGAAAGTAACATGTGTTCATCTGAATTTGTGGTCTAATAACCGTTGGAACTGTTAAATTCATGTCGTGAATTAAATCATACGGCTTATCTTTTGATTTGACGTTTGCCGAAAATTATGCAAAAATTTATGATAATCAGTTATTTTTATTTTCTAAACAATATTTATTTTAACCCCATTGCGATAATAATATTTTTAGTAATGCACGTTCGTTTTAAGCGGGATTTTACGGAATACTTCTAGGTTATAAACAAACATGTTTAACACACGCCAGTAAACAGACTACGTGTTGACATATACGCTACGGCATATGTACACAGATGTCAAAGCTCACTAGACCACAAATTCAAATCAACACATCATACAGTGCTTTTATTTTATTTTCAACGTATCCCTATGTTGCGTTTTAAGATAATCATGTCAAAGCATTGTAAATCTAGGTAACCTAACACTCGTGATTGTTTACTCGTTTATTCTCGACCTGTCATGTTGACTGTTTTATGTGACACATATTACCGTAAAGTCTGTGAGAATGAGAAATATAATTTTTTATAGAGAGTTTCTGGCTGGTCAAGCTTATTGACTCATGGGAATCGTTCAGGAAATATTTTATTCAGATATTTCAATTTCATCGTAAAATGTGATAGAGCACCATCTTGTTAAAAACCAAGCATCGAATTGATGCCAGGAGCTTTTGCTGTATTTGAGGAACTATTGAGTTATTGAGAAGATTTAAATAATAAAGAATTGACTAATCAGTGTGTTATTAGAGAGTTATTGCAACCCTAGTTACGGGGAACACCGTATTTTGACGTTTGCGCATGCGCAGAGCGTATTTTAGCATAAGGTTTCTTTTTTAACGTTAAGGTTGGACTTTAATTAGGTCCGTTTAGAGTCGACCATATTTTATTACCTTAACGCTAAATTTGACAGTTGCGTAACAAAATAGTGTCAACTTAGGACTTGATTGTGGTTTACATTTTTTATAATTACTTATTACAGAAAATGAATGTATTGGCGTCTACGCCTAAACGTTTAAGATTCACCGGTGATGAAGATATCATTTTGCTCAACAGTGAAGATAACATATAAAATAGCGACATCTTACTATCGCTTTTTGACCTAACATTGCAGTAGGATAGACAAATTGAAACGGGATTTGCTCCTAATGAGTCCCCCATGCAAGGCGGCCATGCTTGCTGTCAAAGCATAATGAAAGATTTTAGAAAAATTTTGTGCAAATCGTTTGACAGCAAGCATGGCCGCCTTGCATGGGGGACTCATTAGGAGCAAATCCCGTTTCAATTTGTCTATCCTACTGCAATGTTAGGTCAAAAAGCGATAGTAAGATGTCGCTATTTTATATGTTCATCATTCTTACATCGCATTTGCGAATAAATTGGGCAAGTCGTTTTTGGTCTGCAGTGGGAATGTCGAGCTACGTTTCTGCTGAAGAAGCCCCAAGCAGGGCTGAAACAGCTGTCCAGAGGCTGCTCGAGGTTCTCACTGCAATCAAAAACGATTTGCACAAAATTTTTCTAAAAGTGAAGATAACGATAAACCCTTACAATACGAGCTTTAAAGGATTATATTCAACGGATGCCAGCAATGTGGAGGCAGACAAAACTGACTAGATAAAAACCCTTTAGGTTGAATCTATGAATAGAATGTCCGATCTTACGGTTTAAAATGAGGTGCAGTATGTTCCCGATCATTACTTCGACCTACGATTACGACTTCCGAAACTTCTTCAAGTTGTGTACATTTTAAGAAGTAACGTATTCATAAGCTAAGGATAGTTTCTGATGGGAATGGCTTTTTGCAAATTTTTCTGTCAAACTAAATATCTGATAGAGGCGCAGCAAGGATTAGCGATTGTTGTATCATCTAATTATGCGTTCGCAAATGGTTTGTAATATCATTCCAGCTAACACTGTTTTGGTTACCTTATCTCTTTTAACGTCGACTATAACAGGGTAAACACTAATTGTGTGTTTTTGCAATAACACTCTATTTATTATTCCTACCAGACGTTTACTTTTTCTCTTGAACTGCATGTGAGTGCAATTTAGTAAATGTACGTTTTCTTGTGCTTACTATCTGTTTAAAAAAGGATTAAACATGAAGTAATATTAAAATTTGTAACGAAAGTTTTATTTCAAAGTGTGCTACACATTTAAATTATTTGAATTAGCGGTATTAATTGCCTGTGGTTACCATGCTTTGACATGATTATTTTAAAAAACAACATAAGGATATTATAAGTGCTTTCTTTCGCTCACAAAATCGTGATCCAAACGTGTTTTGATTCAAAAACAAACATTCCTTTCTTTGAATATCTCTATTTTTCAAAACTTGTTTGGATTGAATTATGGTTATTTACAAATTAACTGTCAATCAAGAATTAGTTAGATGTTTTGTTGGAACAACTACGAAATTCAGGTCCAAACTATTCGAAAAATGATGCAAACTATTAAGCGAAAGAAAGCACCTTATGTTGGATAATAAAATAATGTATGTATAATATTTGTATGTACAGTGATCGGCAGAAAGTTGGCAAAATATGGCAAATTATTTATTATCGATTTTTCTAAAATAGTTTTCTTTATAAAAGTTCCTGTATCTTCTCAAACTCAAGAAGCTCGTATCAAAATTTGAAAACCTCTTATCATATAAAGTAAGTAAAAATTTGCGCATGTCGTGGAAAGTAAAGGTTACTCTTATATCGTTTTTAAATATTTTGTTTTCCTCGGTAAATAATAAGAGATTTTCAAACTGTGGTATGTGCATAAAATAATAAAAAATTTTCCCATACGTTGCCAACTTTCCGCCGGTCACTGTATACGTATGTGTTACGGTTAATTTGATCAAACCTGTTAAGATATTTTACATAATAACCAAAATGGGTTAGTTCGGTTAACATGATAAATTCCTCATATTTTTCATTATCATTCTAACCAGCTAATTATGTAAAATTGTTTATACTCTCTGAGGTAATATCATGAACTGCCTGCACTTGTGGTTTTGGTTATAGTTCTAAACACCAAGCACTAAGAGCATGTGTAACGTCTTGTATTATTGGGGGAGATTGGAGTACATACGCGAATTCGAGTATATGCGTTTTCTCTATGTATCTCTAAAGGTATTACAATAATAAATAAATCAGTTTTCTACTTGTAACTCATTTTTTTACAGATATAACATAGCTGTTAAAGATAGGTTAGTTTTCTGCTAGACTAGACTTTTTTTTTAGAAATACTTCAGCCTTCATTCAGTCAGTTCCTGTTTTATATTTCTTTTGTGTAATATTTTTGAGTGTTTTATGTTTAGTAATAATTACATAGTTATTCTGCTAACAATTGACGAATAAAAATCAAGCGAAAAAAGTCTGCTAGTAGATTTGTTTATTTTCTCTCGATGTTTATTTTTTATTGTTGCTTTTGTTTACAATTTATTGTGATTATCACATAGCCCAATTGATTGGTAAACAAGATACAATGAAATACAAACATTGATTCGGTAATAATTAATAAGTGTCTGTTTATTTAAAAATAAATAATAGAAATATGTTAATAAAAAGTGGCTTGCAATGTAGAATTGAAATAACATTGAAACGACTTAAAACCCTAAAACTAAACAAACCTTGTTATTTAAACCCAACATTTGAGTTGTGAATGTGCACAGCACCATCTGGCAAAATTTATATAATAATTATACCTATGCTAAAATCTGGTAAGTTTTAAGTAATTTGATTTGTTTTTTGGATTTTCCGTTCTCAATTTATTTCAACTAATGTTGAGGGAAGGAACTTTAGATTAATACCACGTCGCTTTTGACTGCATTGTTTTCCTTGACTTTGGTTTCCTTGGTAAAGTGTAAAATACTTTTCAAAGTGTTGTTTATAGCAATTCATTACATTCTCCAAAGTGATTTAGATATTTCGCAATACCCAGTTAATGTAATAAATTGCAAGAAATCATAGTAGCTATTCGAATTTTCGAATTGGATATTATACCGTGCCTTCAATTGAATTCCTCATTAAAGTAAGCTGTGATTTTTTTATTAAATTGGCGACACAATTCTAGAGAAAACAGTTGTCATTAACTGTCAGTACTGATCATAACATCAAATAAAAACACAACATTAAAGTTTAAACTAGATCCTCAAAGTGCTCTCCTTCAGCTTGAATACCTAAGCGTACTCTGCGTTTCATGTTTTCAAACCCGTTTGCTAAGTGTTCGTGGGTTATATTAGCACACACATCTGTAATGCCCGCACGAAGTTCTTCGATTGTGTGATGCGTAGTTCTAAAAACTGAGTTTTTCATGTGCGGATAAATGAAGTAATCCATAATTGTGAGATCCGGAGACCTTGAAGGAAAATTCACAATCCGATTATCGAAAAACTGCAGCAGGAAAGTCCTTGTTTGATGAGCTGTGTGGGCAGTAGCATTGTCTTGCTGAAGAAACCCTTCTGTAAGTTCATCATCATGTAGTTGATTAATGAAAGGTTCTAATAACTCATTTCGGTATCTTTCAGCAGTTACTGAGTCGTTAAAAAATATTGGTCCGATGATACACCTTCTTGACACTGCTAGCCAAACACCAATTTTTAATGGATGTAATGGAGTTTCCACAAATTCATATTCTCATATTCTGTTTATTTAAATACCCTGAGAGATGAAACCAGGCCTCATCGGAAAAGAAACACTTGTCAAGAATGTCGTCGTTGTTTAAGTTATCAAGAAACCACTGACAATATTCTGTTCTTCTGTGAAAATCTACTGACCTGAGTTCGTGGACTGCTTGAATCTTATATGGATAAAGCTTTGTCTTTTTTAAGAATAGTGTGACATGTTCCCACTTGTGAAAGTTTCGCAATAGATTTCTTGGGAGAGTGTTCCATTCGATCCCGAACATCTTCAATGCAGGCTGCAGTCCTTTTCTTAGCTGCTCCGCTCCCTGTTTTGCGACCAAATGATCCTGTTTCACGAAATTTAAGAACACAAGCATGGATATGTTTAACTAGCTGTTCATAAGTAATAGCAAAATTAGGAAATTGCTGTCGAAACTTCTGTGCACACTGATTAATTGAATAAACTAACTGTCTATTTTCTATTCTACCGATTTGAAAATAATTTTCAACAATAAATATTTTCTGCTGTAATTCTAACATTTTGAATTAATTGAAAATACAAAATGTCAATTTGACATTTGTTTAATTAAATAATTGAACACCTATCAGTGCTGCAAATCTTAGGAGAAAAAACAGTGAAATCATAACCCACTTTAATGAGGAATTCAATTGAAGGCACGGTACAAATAACCAGTTAACGCAATAAAATTCGTAAAGTCGGCATATATGGAATACCTCAAGCCGTCATAAATTATAAACTAAGATACTAAATACTCAGATATTTTAATTAAACATATTTTATGTTGTTTTCCAGCCGTTGTGTATAATAAATTTAAGAAAAAGATATTTTTTGGAAAAATTATGTAACAAATTAAAAAAACTGCATTTTCATGATATGATTTAAAATGGCGGGTAATATGGAATAGTCAGTTGGGGTGATAGGAAATAAGGGAAAATATGCAACACTTTGAAGTAGTAAGGTGAAATGTCAACTGTTATACTAATCTATACTATAACAAACTAACTTTGGTGTAAAAAAACAGTTTTATTTTTTAAAATACCCTAAAATACATTTTTACGGCACCGCGCAAAAACTTCCAAAACGATAAATTCACAAAATCATGAATGTAAAGTTATTCAATCTTACCGGCTGAGAACTTCTGTAGTAGTGACCCACAATACCAAAGCTCATGTTAATGCCGGAGTCGTTTAAGAGATGGCGCTTCTTATTTCAAAAATACCGGTTCCATATTAGCCGGTGGGTTCCATATATGCCTACTGTTTGTTAAATTAACCAGGCATTTTGGTTATTTTATAAAATAACTGGTTTTATGTATACTAACCAATTATTTACATTAAAAGTAACATATGTTTTCTTTTTTAATGAAAAAATAAAATCCTCAAATGACGTCATAGTACCGTCATCAACCCTCTTGTCGAATAATTTAGATTTCATCGATTTTTTTAGACAGATTCGCCTTATAAAAACGCAATTTAAATCTCATTTAGAAACAAATATTTTTCTAACTGCGACGTGTCTTTATTGAATTTATGTTCCGTGAGCGAAACACTTCAGACGTTGAGCTCCAAATACGACCGCCTACTGCCTCTGTTGTGCGCCCTTCAAGTTTCATAAATAAAATACTCGAATTCTCGCAAACAAAATTATGCTTTCTGTTCTCGGAAGATGTAATTGAGAATTACGCCCAGAGACGGCCGACACAAAAGACACAAAGGACATGATGCATTCGATGTTTAATGGAAGGAACAAATATGGACGCGAGGAGCATTTATTGGACGTAAAACATTATGATAATGAATGTTTATGGAAATTTTAGAGATGATTGGCGAAGGGTAGTTCTGATATAATCACATCAAATTTTAAGTGCTCATATGTGATAAAAATTTCCTTGAATTATTACTTTATTTGCTACTTTGCTTTGTCAGTTCCTTTTTCAAATAATTTTTGTTTTCTTTCTTACTATGTAAGTACATATTTCCTTTTACATATTTTCAGCAAATTTCATCATCCAAATGCGGTGTGTAGTAATATAGGCTGTAAAGCAGTGTAGTGTCCTGGGTTGGAATCAGTCGAGCTTTACAGTCTGTGTTTTTGAAATGAAATGAAGTTTTGGTGATTATTAATTTGAAATTTTATTTCAAATATATTGCTCCAAGAAATTAACGCACCATACAGTAAAATAAGATTTTTTTTCTATATTTATAATTTTAAACGGTTGACGTTGATTTCAAACAATTTATTAGCAATTGTTTAATGTGTTATAAAATCATCATGTACAAGTAAAAAAAAAACAATGAAAACTAATAAAATCAAAAGTCGAAAAAATTGAGAAACAAAATTTTTGAGTAAATAAAACCAATGTCGAGAATTTACACCTCTATTTGGAATACCAGATTGTTATCGATGATCTACATGGAAAAGAAAGAAAGAAATAAATAATAAAGAAAAATATATTAAAGCTGATGGAAGAATATGCAACAACTTTACTGTAAAGTAACAGTAGTAAATGAACAAGTGCATAAAGTTCACAAATTATACAACATATTTTCATAATAGTTGCGCGCAGCAATTAGGTCCAAAGACTAATAATGTTGTTAATTGTTGTTTAAATATTCAGAAAAGTAAGAAAAAATCAGGGCACCTACGCGCTACGAATGAGTTTTAGAAAAATGTAATTCAATTGAGGAAAAGAAAACTATAGGTGAATTAAAGCAATGAACCCGAAAGACATAGAACACAACAACATGGATATAAATATAAACAGAATAGAATAGATACAACTTCAGCAAAAACAGATTCGACAATATCGTATAGCAATGCAAATAAGGGAACAAAAAAAAACATCAAAAACATAATAAATCCATCAGAATTGAAAATAATAACCATAGTAATTAGAGAACATAATTATGAAGCAGAAATGAAAATAAAGGAAGCAAATTAAAAAAACGCAAAATACTCTGTGAATGACCTCTAAACGAAAAGAACTGTCAGCCTTTGTCAAAGAATTGGCCGAAATCAATAAAAATGTACAAAACGAGAATTACAGTATTAGATTATGAAAAAAAAAGGTTATGAAAACTTACTATGAAATGTAAATAATGAAGGTACAACGAAAGTAAACATAACGCCGACAAAATAACGGCAATAACAAATCTAAATAAAACTAATGGGAAATTAAAAATGCAAATAGAGGTATTACTAAAAGCAAAAACATTCATCAGTAAAAAAGACCGAGGTATAAAACCAATAGAAATGGCTAATTTATTTATTTTATGTTTACGCAGAACTGTCCCAAAACTTTCCATCCTCAACAGATACAGGATCATATAACAATAAACCTTTAAACAATTTTTGCTTAAGTCCAGTTAATGAAAACGAAGTTAAAATATCATAAACACAGGCTGTTGCAAGATGTTCTCTGGATCAGATAATATACCAGGAAGAATTATTCAACGTCCGCTATCGCAAAGTTATCAACTTGTCTTTCAAGAATGGAAAATTTATCCAAATAAACTAAAAACATAGAAAATAAAAAATAATTTCTGCTTATAAAAATAAAGGCGATCACAATGTCAAAAATTATAAATAGATAAAACAGCGACATCTTACGATCGCTTTTTGACCTGACATTGCAGTAGGATAGACAAATTGAAGCGGGATTTGCTCCTAATAAGTCCCCCATGCAAGGCGGCCATGCTTGCTGTCAAAGCATAATGAAAGTTTTTAAAAAAATTTTGCGCAAATCGTTTTTGATTGCAGTGGCCGCCTTGCATGGGGGACTTATTAGGAGCAAATCCCGCTTCAATTTGTCTATCTAATCTAAGGTTAGTTTTTATTCCAATCAGAAGGGAGCGCAGAAACTTGTCTGAATTTCTCAGCCTTCCCGATTCCAGTGTATAGAGTAGTTAGTCTATGGCTTGTCTAATTTGAAGTTGTGAGTTGGTCAGTATTGAAAATCTAAATAATTTTGCATCTTTTACAGTAATATTATTAATTATATTTTAATTGTTCATAACGTTAATAAATTTAATGCCAGTTATTTTTTATAACCTAAAAATTGCGGCAGCTACGTCGACCAAAATCGGCTGTGCATGAGCACAAATTCCGTAAGAATTATTTTATGATTGGCTCCCTTATTTAAAAAAATAGCGTTCGGAAATTAGTTATACGGTACAATTTTTCTAAAACATCAACGTTATAGATTATAGGGAAAATTTTTATAACGGAAAACACTATCCGCAAACTCATTACTGCGTGTATTGCCACTAATCTGACAAAATAAAATTTCGAGTGTTTTAACAGGTTAGATTATGAAACCCAAATCACTCATTTGTAGCCTATTAGCAATGAAATAGAAAAACTGATTTTAAATTCAAATCACTTCAGCGCGAGCGTTGAATTGTATTTTTTTTCAATTTGAGATTTAATTTGACACTTCAATGTCACTCAGTGCTATCAATCTAAAAATCGTTCATGCAAAATCCCTGTTTTTATTTTCTTCCCTAGCCATGCAAATGAATGTTTTCAGGACAATTTGAACGAATGGAAAATCAGTAATTTTAGACGGACGCCGAAAAATAACTATTTTGTGCTTTTCTTCATGACGACATTTAATTGTTTACTATCTGAGTCTCTGAGAGTACATTTCGTTTGACGACCCAATTCAAATTTAAGTTAGATTTATATAAAAAAAAAAAAAATAGAATATAAGCAAGGGAAGAGAAATTTTATATGGAATAGAATATAAATTAAAACGGTTTAGAAGCTTCGCCGTTATGGAATGGGTGGGGAATTTAGAAAATAGAAAGGATAGTTTACCGACAAAAAATGTTTTGCCGACGCCACGTGTTTTATTTTTTACATGCTGTTACCTCCGGCAAGAAAACAGTATTATTTTGTTTTTCTTTTCTATTTCAACTTTAAATAACTGCAATGTCATTCATTCGTTCATGTGTATCGGAAAGTATAGGACTTTTCATTCGTGGGAATGAATAATACTTCGAGAGTCTCAATGAATAATGAAAAAAGCACAGCGGGACCATTAGCGCAGATCTCGGTGATATTTTTAATTAAAATCTTTTCGTACCCCTTCGGCTCGGACTCCCACATTGTGCACTAGCGTATTACATTCAAAGCAGGGCAATTACAAAAAAAATATATATTGCTCTTGATTTTGATTCATGATTAGAATTTTTAAATTGGTTTCATTAATTTATTTCCGTAAGTACTATAATATTGTATTGGAGATTATACGCCCTTAATTTGATTTAATTTTCGCATGTTTAGTTCTTTTCGTTTAAGTATACAAAGATTAAGTAGAGCAGCCAGCTTACTGGTCTTCGGTTTTGTTTATACAGGTGTCACTAAATTCGGTGGACATGGCTTAATTACAAATTCCTGACATCAAAATATGTCTCTAAATTCTGTGGATTGTGAACTACAAATGTACTACGCCTGCTAAAAAATCTGGGACAAATGTATACATACATTTTTGAGTTATTTTATTAGTTTTACAGGTATTTTAGTTTCGCAGCAATAGTGATGTAAGTTAAATAAATGGCGCCGGTCATGACAGCAGTCAGAATAAAAATGACGGTCACGTCACAATGATTGGTCATTTTAATGACCCTGTGAACTATACACGACCATCATTTTTATAAATGACTGTCATCTTAATAAATGACCTTCAAAAACACATGCAAATAGGGCATGTTCTGTTCTTGGAAAAATATCTTACATAAAATATAAACAAGGTTCTTTAGTGCTTATCCCCACAAAAAGAGAAAGAAGTTAAATAAACTGTGAAACGTGAAGAGGTCTATTCAACAAGTTCAGATATACCATACTGATGAAGATTCAAATATTAAAGTCGAAGAGAAATAAAATTAAAAAAATCAAACCGTACGATTTACTAAATAGCTCTTGTTATTTTGAAATTTCGCCAGTTTCTTTTTTTTTAAATAAATATTTGCTTATTCTTCAATTTTGTTCGCTTTGGCTTTCAAACCTACTTGCCATTAAAGGGAAAGCAGTATCGACTCGAATCTCCAACACTGAAGGGTACTTGAAGTGGATACCGACCACTACAGAGCGCGATGCTAATCCATGACCTTTCGATTGCTTACCACTTGGACCGTTCAGACGTTAATAAATTTTAACAAGCTTACTTAGCTAAAAGATTTTAATTTCAGTTGTGGGTATGTTGTATGCCTTATCTATAAGTTGAGAATTTATGAAATTATATTGTAGAAAATTACCTTTGTTTTTTTTTTTGTAAAAATTTGTATTTATTTCATTTAATTTGCGTATACATAAAGGTGCGCCTGTTTAGGGTTAAATGGTTGATAATGACTGCAAAATGACCGTCATTTATACTTAAATGACCAAAATGACGTCACGATTTTAAATGACCGTCATTTTACATCACTACCCAGCAATAACCGTCTCTGTGTTTCTTGTTAATTTATATGTGTGTTTTTATTTAATATTTAATTAAAAAACATATTATAGCATAAAAAATTATTATTGATTTTTATATACTGTTAGAGCAAGCGAGATTAATCAAGTGATCATGGATGCCAAATACGTGACGACGAGATGGATCAGTTGTTTTTAATAGTTTTTGTATAAAAAACAAATGAGTCAATAAAATATACATTTTCTGACATGTAATTTGTTATGTTGTTCGCGGCATTATGTATTACCAGAGGACACAGGAAGAGTCTAAACTTCAACATATACTTTTTTATATTAAAAGAAATTAAGATTAGCCTAGCGTACCTTCCTAATTAAAACTATCTTCGTGTATGATCACCCTAAACTTGGTTATTGGCTTCCGTTTAAGATCACAGTGAGCTTATCTTAATGTCAAGCATCGAAGTACCAATTTACTATATTAAGAGCTTTGAATGCACGCTCGATTACAACCGAATCTATGCCGAGATAAAGCCAATTTCGTGTACGAGAGCAGATGCAATCTGCGGAATAAAGTGTTGTTCTAGTAGAAACTCTCGCCCTGAGTTTGCCTAAGGTCGAATGTGCATTAGTTTTGAAATGATCCGGGTTTGTCAGTGTTATTGTTTAATTTTAATTTTAAATTTAATTGATTTATGGCTGTAAATCGTTTGTATTTTGGAGACAACACTCGAAACTTTGGGGGGCGACTCGCGTAATTCATGACCTGTCATTATTTCACTGTTAGCCTTTTACCCAGATTATAAATCGGTCATTTTAGAATTTTTAGTTCGTGTTTGTTTCAATTTTGTAAAGATTCTTCACGCTTTAATGAAAGGGCATACTAGTTTAAAAAAAAGATGGCATTACATGCAGAGTTGGAAAAGAAAATTTGCTTTGTTTAGTTTTTAAAATTTAGAGACAGGAAAGAGTAAATACAATAGAATTGACACTCGAAGAAAAAAAACCATCAGGCGATACGTAATTGGCAGCTTAAGGGGGTGGGGTACGTAATTTATGAATATGTGAAAGAAAATGATGAGCATCTATTGTTCCGGGAGGTTTTAAATAGAAATTTTGGCGCTTTAGGCCCGATCTTACCACCTCCTGATAAATTTAACCGTCGGTTAATATCCTTGGAAACCTTTGTACCGATAATGGTTTCCTAGGATATTAACCGACGGTTAAATTTATCAGGAGGTGGTAAGATCGGGCCTTACTTGGAAAAGAAAAAATCACGAGTAGACAGAAAGACCTCGGTCTCTCAAACGAACGGTTGAGTGGTGAATTTGACTTGGTGAATTTTTCTTGTAAGAGCAGGGCAGTGGTTCTTTCAGTTTTCTCTTGTATCATAATTCATTTTATTTTGGTACGATTAAAATCCAATCTGCTAAAAAAAAGCAATTAAATAAACAAAACCCGAATCCTTCCTGTTTCGCGCCGTGAGTGTATTTCAAAACAATATATGTATGTATGTGTGTGTGTGTGTTGCGCTAACTGCGGGACGTGGGAAAGGTAATTTACTATTAATTTATATTTCTTCACATAGTTGGTGGTATAAATTGCTTTAAAAATTATTTTAATTACCCATATATCTGTGACTAGAGAACTTGTAAATTCACATTTACATTTACATTACTTTTGGCAACTTTCAATATTTGCATTTGCAAATGACTCGAATTTGAATTTCAATAGTTGCATTTACATTTGATTGGTAAATCCATATTTGAGCCTGAGCCACGGATAGGAAAACGCCAGCTGTCTGATTAATACCGTAAGGTTATTTGCTGTAACAAAAACCATCACGAGGGGTGGTGGTGGTGGTACGCTGCGACAAATAACGTCACCGGAGACTTGGCTTAATCGCCTGCTCTGTAAGGAGAAAACCTCCATAAAAAACCCTACCTCAAGTCAAGGTGGAACAGCAAATACCGATGACTGAATAGGCAAGACAGTGATCTTAGTCTCTAATATGCGAACTCCGGACACCGGGCACCCTCCGGTTTCAAGTTGCCTTCCTGTGGCATGCGGGGTTCTGCTGCAGGTACCGTTCTTTTCCCTAGCTTCTCGTTCAACTTTCATGGACACGAAAAGAAGTTCTGCGGGAGCTCGCCCTTAACTGAGCCAACTACAGAGTCTGTAAAAAGCCTCTAAACTCCTTGCGAGATCCAGGAGCCTATGGATCTGGCAGCTCTAGACCAAAAGGAGGAGGATGTTCTCTTAGCAAGCAGTGACGAGGGCATCAACAAAGCCCTAAATAGCCTTAAATTAAAGGCCGACAGGGTTCTTCTGGGTGGAGCTGCTCAAAGAAGGATTTCCGGCTGAAGAAGTCAGGAAATTAGTCCTGAAGCCAGTAAAGGAGAATATCTACTCTGACAAGAGTACCAAAAGGTCTCGGTCAGACGGTAGTACCTCTGAGGACTCAGGAAGGTACGAAGGTGCAGGAGGAAAAGGTTCAAAAACCTTCCTTCAGCCATTTTTCAGCTGGAAAAAGGGTTGGGATAATACTTCAATTTTCCAGAATCCCTCCTATCAGTGGAACAACTTAAATCTATTTAGGAGGGCATTCTGGCCAAATTGTGGAGAAGAGGAAAGAGGCAGTTACAAAACCTCGATTTCTCCAGATCCACAGGAGACCAGGCTGGCTTGGCTTAACGTATGCAGATAAAACTATATTTGAGTGGCTAAAAAGCATACAAGCCGAGTTAAAGCATCTATCAGGATGATGGGACAGGCTGAAATGCCTCACACCGAAATCCTGGCAGGCTATCTCCCTGGAGTACTCTAACGAAAAAATGCTGGAATTAATAAAAGCTCAAAATGGCCTCAATACCTTCAAGTGGAAAACAGTTCGGAAAGTCCTGACTGGTCCTTCATTGGAGGTAACGTTTTTGGTGGATATGCAATCCATTGAAACGCTAAAAAGATGAGTTATAAAGTTAGCTACGAATTCGGCCAAATACGACTAAGGCCAAGAAAGAGCAAAGAACAAAAAACTCAGGAAGAGGCGTGTGCCTTTACGTCAAGGGAGTTGTAATAGAAATCTGAAGAACGTCCAAAACTACTGGGTAAACAACTGGAAAAGGGAGAGAAACCATGTCCTCAAGCGAGATTGCCCAAAAAGCACTTGGCAAAGAAGAGCAGCAGGGGCAAGACTCCTAGGAGCTCTCAAAAGCCTGCCCCGAAATCCTCTTCGAAGGAATAAAGTGCATTTAGATAAATCTTCAACACTCTAAGGCAGCATCTAGTGCCTTATGCTGGAAGCTTACCAACAAGCAAATTAGTATTGCTTTAGTACAAGAGGACTCATAACTTTGTTCACGATAGCAGACTGGACAACCCAAGAGCAACATTAGTCCTTAGGAAAAGCAGGATATACTTTCCTATTACAAAATTTTCTACCACGGAACTGCTAGAAGCTTTAGTGCAGCTGCCCACTAACGAGGGCAAGAGGCAGATCGTTGTGGCCTCAGCGTATTTTCCTGGTGAAGAAAGTAACCACCAGAGGAATTGAAACGCTTCATAAATTGGTGCCGGCTAGGGAACAAACATTTAATTCTGAAGTGCGGTGCCAATGCGTACAATGAATTTTGGGGCAGTACAGATACAAATCAAAGGGATATGAACTACCTAGAATATGTTTGCTCTGATAATATAGACATAAGTCGAGGTAATAAATTGAACTTCATAAACGCGATACGACAAGAGCTTCTTGATATCACTCTCACTATTCCATTTATGACACAACTTATTGAAAATTGGCACGTGGTGGACGAACCGTTGTTTTCTGATTACATCCTAATTGCGTTTGATGTAAAAACCGTAAAAATGGAAGTGGTGTAGTACAAAGCGCCTAGATCGACGAATTGGTATCTTTATCAGGAGACACTAAAAGTTGATCTAGAAGGTCAAATACGAATCACCACGATACTGGAGTAGAAGCTACCTCAGACACTTAAGTCAGAGTTTCTGGCTGAATGAATAGTAAAAAGTAACACATTTGTAGTCAGAATGACTAAGACAGGAACAAGGTGTAGCAAATATTAGCAGAATTGTAATAAGTATTACTATAAGAATAGCGTTTTGTTCCACAATTGTGCGAATATTTGGTAAAATTTGTTCCTGTCTTCATTCTGACTACAATTGTGTTACTTTTTACTACAAATTTTTCTTTGTATAATCTCTACAAATATACCTTGGTGCATTGAAGAACTAAGTAGATTCAAAACAGAGGCTAGGAAAGCATTCAATAGCGTGAAAACAATGGGACAATGGGGGGACTACAGAACAGCCCTAAGAAAGTACAACAAAAGATTGAGAAAGTCGAAAAGACAGACCTGAAAATATTTCTGTGACGGAATAAATGAACTCGCCCCAAAAGTGTGAATTTAAAAGGTGTTGGCTAAAGACCATTCAAATACCATTGGGCTTCTTAAGAAGTCATCCAGAATTTCCTACAAAATTAGATTAATTGCTCTAAGTATCTTGGGGAACACAAATTTTGTTGACTTAGATTTGACATCTGATTTTGACTAACTTTTGGCACCTGTATCCAAAAATGATCCCAATTTTTGTCTATCGTGTCAACTTTTCAAGCTACAGGACACTCTCCATCTCTGTTCCAAAAGTCATACAAAAGTGCATATAAAGGAAAATAACGGAAAAAATTACCAAATAGAATACCAGAAAGAATAAAAGAAAGGCTATATACCGGTTCAAATTGAGTGTGTACTGAAGGGATCTTCTAAACCGTAAGAAATACAAATTTGGTTAAAGGAAGAAAAGTCGTATTCGTTAGCAGAATGACTTTCTTTATTTCTTCTTGAGATATTAATGAAAATGTAAAAATGTCGATTTACTTTTTTTTTCTGCATCTCTCTTATTATAAATAATTTTGAAATTCTAATTTTACTTTCTATAGGCACTTTTTGATTCTGTTTCGAATAAGGTCGACCATCATCATGTTCGACTTTTTAAATACAACATATATTTTTTTATTATTTAATTCGATAGAATTTTTTCTGGTGATTGCAGAGATCTATAAAACTTACTTTTTTAACTTATTAAATATTAGCAATTAACATTCAATTGTGGGAAGAGGAAACATCAATAAATGTTAATCAAGTTATATTAGATTGTTAACACAAAAGTGTTCGAGGGCAATCCACCCAGAACTATCTAAGATCTCAAGCAACGCATTCGAGAGAAAATTAAAGCAATACCTGTCAATATGCTGCATGTGGTCATGCAAAATTTCCATGTCTGACTATACGAATGCATAAATTTTCAAGGAGGACATTTAGCAAACGTAGTGTAAATAATTTTTTGGTTATTGTAGGTCAAGTGGCTATTCTTGTGCATGACCAATTAGTTAAAAAATCATTCTTTCAGAAATAATTAAAATTTTAAATCATCTCGTTTCATTCCCGTACCGTGTATTTAAAAAATCGAACCTGATAATGGTCGTGGAAAGACGAAATGTTTGACTTCTACCACCCCTATTTGAAACAAAATCAAAAAACTATGATAATTGATGATGATTAAAAATTGATTAGGACATTATTTTTAGTATGTGCTGTTTACATTTACATGTTTTACGCACTAAATAGTCAACCGGGGAAACACTGCTTCCCGGTCGAGTAGACCAGGAAACAATGTCAAAACTTGCTCTTTGGAGCATTCTGAAATAAATCAGTGTTGATAATAATAAAATCTAGTTTATTAATTCCCTTACAACAACTTTCATTTATTAACAGGCCCAGAAAAGGGAGAAATAGTCAAAAAATTCTTCCATTTGACGTAATCTCAATACTGAAGCATGGCTTGCTAAATTTTACATTTTTGGTTTGCCATGATATGAAATAATATGAAAGTATTTGCAATTAAATTTTTATATTCGTTTCAAAAAATATAATACGAAACTCTTGCGGGAATCATTATCCCGCGTTCGCGCATATGAAGCACTCACGCGGGACAAATGTGTTTCCACACTCGGTTCGTAAATAACTATTTTCACCACGTACTAGCAGTCTTCGGTTTACAAGTTATTACTCGGGAAAAGTGAGGCTTTATGCTCCCTCAGTATATAATATACTGGTATTTCCCATTAAAATCTATTTATAGAAATATTCGGGTTATATCGGGTATATTTTGTTTTCAAACACACAATAACATAGGAGTAATTTATAAATGAGAGGACTGCTGAACACACTATCGTATTAACCTGCCTTAACGAGGCCAACGTTCACAAATGGAGCTGTATTAAATGCAGTTTAGGTGTTGGTCTATTGTTGAACTTCGTCGTTTGCACATTCCAAACTTTGATATCGATGCAAGGTATCGGATTACCTCACCGTGTTACCCAGGTAACTGTAAAGTTCCCTTTACGGGATAAAGCAGCACACGTATCGCTCCGATGTTTGCTTTGCGATATTAGAGCAAACAGATTTAATTAAATTTAAAATTTAATACATATTACTACACCCGTGAGTCTGAGTAGAGAATAGCATATGAGGTCTTCGCTTCAGGGATTCCGTTTCTTTCTTCACAATTAATAAATAATAATAATAATAAATCTTCTTTATTAGGCGAAGTTTAGCTACAGAGCTATTCTTACACTTAACTTAACACATTAAGAAAAAGAAAACATACGAAATATACCCATGAGTTAACATAATTTATGATGAATTCAATTTCAAAACATATTCGAAGAACTGTATAATTTGTAACACGCAGAGCACCATTCAAGCGCGTATTTGCTCATCAAAAAGCAGGGATCTATATTTTAATTTAAAAGAATGTACCGACAATTCCAACCATTCACGCGGCAAATAATTAATTTTTTTAACTGCATTAAAGGTAAAAGAACGAGTAAAAAAAGCAGTGAAATGACGAGGCAAATGTAAAAAATTTGCTGAGCGAACATTTACATTGTGAATAGTGTTTTTACAAATTAGACTATTATAAAGAGACAAAGGAGTTTTAGTCTTAATGATTTTGAAAACAAAAGTAACAAATAATAACTCATTTCTTTTCTACATATTTAACCCTTCCGTGACCGTGCGGAGTATGTCACTTACCCCACGAGTAAATATTTTATAATATTTTCGTAATTTTTGTATTTACAGCAATGTCCTTTTATGTAAGCCTTCAATAAACGTTAATGTATGTTAATAAAGTATATTTTTTTAATTTAAATTTTTAGAAATACATATCTTTTTACTGTTTCCTGTTGGGGTAATCAAATTACCCCGCCTGGACTGTAATGCTACACCAAATTGTATTTCTTGAACAAGTTGAATCTTGCATAAAATGCGTTTATTTTATTATCTAACCGATTCTGCTAAGCGTCATCAAATTTCGTGTTTCGAACAGGATGAATCTTGCATAAAATGCATTTATTTTATCGTCAATCAAGTTTAGTGTCTTAAGTCTTATTTTACTCTTCACAATGGCACGTCGCAAATATTTGACAGATGATGAATTACGGAAAATTTTGGAAGCAAGTGATAGTGATAGTGAAATTAAGTATATAGAAGATGAAGACAGTGATATAGAGGATCATGTAGAAGAAGAAAATCATATTCCTGAGGAAGCTGAAGCCGAATCGGAAGCTGAAGAGGGTTATGAAAGTATAGAGCCGCCCGACAATGAAATCATTTATAAATCAAAATCTGGATTTGAATGGAAATCTACACCGCCTGCAAGTACACGACGTCTAACACACAATATTGTGAACGCAAGATTTGGTTTAAAAAATTCAAGGTAAGATATATGTTACGTACTGAGAATTGTATAAATTATAGTTAGAATGCTGCTGTTATCTAACTATATGCTTTAGTTTACAGATTTCTTCAATTTTAGAAGCTTTCAAGCTCTTCATAATGGAGGACATGCTCACAGACATATGTGTTTACACAAATAGACAAGGAAACAAGTATATTTCCAAATGCAATGAAGAGTATTCTGAACAGGAAAAGCGATGGAAAGAAGTCATATTGGAGGATGGATAAGCTTTTATTGGCATACTTATTGCTGGTGGTAGAAATCGTGGAAGAAAACTGCACCTTACTGAAAAGTGGACTGAAAATGAATTATTCAAGCAGCCTTACTTTACAGCCGTTTTATCGAGAAATAGGTTCAAATATATCTACTGGCACATCAGATTTGATGATCCATCAACTAGAATTGAGAGAATTCAAGCAAGTGAAGACAAATTGGAAGTAATACAACAAATATATGATAGTTTCGTCAAGAATTGCATAACAAAATTTTCCCCAAACACAAATGTTACGGTCGATGAACGTTTGGCAACATTTCGTGGGATATGCCCGTTTAGAATGATATAAAAAGTAAACCCGGACTATACGGCAAAAAATTAAAAATTTAAATTACATATTAAACAAAATTTTCATACAAAAGTCTATATTATTTAAGCTTCAAATTAATATCAACAATTAAGTGTGATATATGATTACAATCAGGAGCAAAAATGCTATCGAACAGAATAATAAAAAGATATACGTTGTATTTAAAAAATCGAAACTGATGTTGATCGTGAGAAGACGAAACGTATGACTCCAACTCTGTCACCCCTATTCGTAGGAGAATCAAAGAGTGCCCGTAGAAAGTTTAATCAAAATTTCAAAATTATTTATAATAAAAGAGATACGGAGGAAAAAAGAAAATCAACTTTTTTACATTTTCATTAATATCTCAAGAAGAAATAAGAATAAAATCATTCTGTCGATGGCTATGAATAAAGCATTGATTCGTGCAACTTTTCTTCCATTTAACCAGAATTGTATCTTTTACGGTTTCGGAGATCCCTTCAGTGCACATCCAATTTGAAACAGCCGGTATACTAAACAGCCAAGTCTACATTGGAATGGTAAATCATCAAAGAGAGATAAATTAAAGACAAGGAGTTGTTTTGGACATGGTAAGGCCGTACTTTGGTTCATGGAGAGGAGTTACTACAGACAATTTTTTTACATCCATTCCTTTGGCTCAAGAGCTCTACAAGCAACACCTTACAATTACTGGAACACTTAGAGTAAATAAACGTGAAGTTCCTAATGAATTTTTACCTCAGGTATCACGTCCAGAATATTCCAGCATATTTGGGTTTTCGGATAAATTGACACTAGTCCCCAAAAGAGAAAGGCTGTTCTTTTACTCTCGACTCAATTTTACGGTGCTGAGACAACTGATGATGCGCAAAATAAACCAGAGATAAACATTCATTATAATAAAACAAAAGGTGCAGTTGACACTGGCGATCATATGACCAGAGAATATACTTGTGTTCGTACAACAAACAGGTGGCCACTTAGAATTTTCATGGAAATAATTGATATGGCTGCTCTAAATGCGTACATCATTTTTACTCAGAAAAACAGAGATTTATGTAAAGACAGAAACTATCGTAGACATTTTCTTCAAAAATTAGCACAAGAAATTGCACTGCCAAATGTACAGCAGAGAAAATTTAATTGTAAAAATTTTCATAAAGCACTAAAATATGCTATTGACTTGTTTTTGGAACAAAATGACGAACAATCATTCGTAAATGTTCCCGGACCACTAGAAGATCATCCGACCGTAAATGTTCCAGAACAACCACAAGAACACCCACCCATAGACATACCTCAAAATTCTGCAAGTTCAAGTTGTTTTGTCCTAACTGCGAAGAAGAACAAATTTTATTTTTTTAACTTTATAATTTAGAGATCAAATAAATTGTTATTTAGTACTTATGAAAGATGTTTTATTGTATTTATTTTGATTCATGATATCGTTTAAATAAATATAAAAAGAGTAACATATCAAAAACTAAGAAAAAAAAGTGGGGTAACTGAGTTACCCCGCATGGTATGTGAGGTATACTTCTTTAGCATGGCCTCGGAGGGTTAATCACTGCAGCTCAATCAATTTATTGCTGATATGTTCCCTTCTACCTATATTCATAATAAACCTGCAACAACTATTTTGAATTTTCTGAATATGATTTTTATCAACTTTACATAGACATGTGCTATAAACTACGCTACAGTAGTTTAGAACTGACAAAACTAATGAGTCACAAAGATATCTACGTAAACGGAAATTAAGTATTTCTCTGGAAGCGCATAAAAATTGTAATTTGACATAGCATTTAGAAATCAAGCTATTGATATAAGACGTCTATCGCAAAGACGGGTCGAGTAAAATACCAAGACTTTTACAAAGAGGCTTAAATTCAACAAGACAATTATTTAATGTAATGCTAAAATCAGAGACAAGAGACCTGTATTTGCTAGGTACAAATAACATTAAACATGACTTTAGTGGATTTATAATTAAATTGTGTTCACACGAAATTTTCATTAGTGTTTGTAAATCAAGATTTATCAGTGTATTCGCTGATTATTAGGCTTAAAACTGAAGAATAATTGGGTATCGTCAGCATACAACTGCGTAGTGCAATATTTTACAACTTTAGTGAAATCAGACGTATATATGATGTACAACAATGGTCCAAGGATTGATCCTTGAGGTACACCAAATTTGAGGGGAGAAGATAGATAATAAATGCCATTTAACAGTACTTTTTGTCTGCGATTTGATAAATAATGCTTGAAAAATTTATATGACGTATCATCAAAACCGAAATATTTTAAACATATAAAATAGCGACACTTACTATCGCTTTTTGACCTAACATTGCAGTAGGATAGACAAATTGAAGCGGGATTTGCTCCTAATGAGTCCCCCATGCAAGGCGGCCATGCTTGCTGTCAAAGCATAATGAAAGATTTTAGAAAAATTTTGTGCAAATCGTTTTTGATTGCAGTGAGAACCTCGAGCAGCCTCTGGACAGCTGTTTCAGCCCTGCTTGGGGCTTCTTCAGCAGAAACGTAGCTCGACATTCCCACTGCAGACCAAAAACGACTTGCCCAATTTATTCGCAAAAAAAACAGCTGTCCAGAGGCTGCTCGAGGTTCTCACTGCAATCAAAAACGATTTGCACAAAATTTTTCTAAAATCTTTCATTATGCTTTGACAGCAAGCATGGCCGCCTTGCATGGGGGACTCATTAGGAGCAAATCCCGCTTCAATTTGTCTATCCTACTGCAATGTTAGGTCAAAAAGCGATAGTAAGTGTCGCTATTTTATATGTTCATCATTCTTACATCGCATTTGCGAATAAATTGGGCAAGTCGTTTTTGGTCTGCAGTGGGAATGTCGAGCTACGTTTCTGCTGAAGAAGCCCCAAGCAGGGCTGAAACAGCTGTCCAGAGGCTGCTCGAGGTTCTCACTGCAATCAAAAACGATTTGCACAAAATTTTTCTAAAAAAAAATTTTTCCGAAATATTTTAATTTTGCACATAATAAATCATGATTGATGTGGTCAAATGCCTTAGAATACTCTATTAATGTCAAAACTGTAGCTTTCCCTTTATCGTAAGCATCAATAATATTATTTGTAACATTCAACAGAGCAGTAGCTGTACTGTAACCCCGTCTGAAACCGGCCTGCTCATCTGGAAGGATGCCATGTTGCTCTAAATATTTGAAAATTTGAAAATACACAGTTTTTTCTAACATTTTAGATAGTACTGGAAGAATGTTTATAAATCGGAATATGTCTTG
The DNA here is from genome assembly GCA_036172665.1 of Prosopocoilus inquinatus. Taxonomy (NCBI): domain Eukaryota; kingdom Metazoa; phylum Arthropoda; class Insecta; order Coleoptera; family Lucanidae; genus Prosopocoilus; species Prosopocoilus inquinatus. The sequence continues at coordinate 35,533,066 of CM069871.1, forward strand.
GGTACTCTAATTTTTGGCAACGGATGCACAATGGACTCCCTCCAGGAATCAGGAAAATAACCGGATGTTAAACAACAGTTTACAATATGCGTTATGTGATCCAAAAGGAAAGGTATACAGTAATGCAACATTTTACGTGAAATACTATCACTACCAATAGCGTTGGATTTAATACCCTTTATGATTTTTATGACATCATCAATATGAATGGTTGAAAAATGAAAAGAAATATTTTGCTGAAAATTATTATTGTTGTAATCAGAAGTGGATTGAATACAATCTTGCACTGACTCATGTGCTACTCTAACGAAATGATCATTAATTTGTGTAACATCACACAAATGCATCGGAATTACAGCTAAGTTCTCACACTTTTCATTCATTTTACGTAGAGCTTGCCAAGTTTGTTTTAAATCATTCGAATTACTAATATGCTCAATATAAGCTCTCTTTTCACGACGTATTGCAGCCAAAGTAAAATTACGGAGAAATTTATAATTATCTAAATTTTGTTGTAATTTTGATATTTTGATTTTTCTCATCGCTTCATCCCTAAGTTGAATCATAATCTTAATTACATCAGTAATCCATGGCTTGTGAGGCTTGTAGTAACTAGTAAGTAGTAACTGAGTGCAATGGACAATGTTTGTCGAATAATTTTAAGAGTTCCGTTGTTAAAAATTCAAGTTTATGCTCAATATCATCAATTGTATATAAAAAATCCCAATTAGCACTTCTAAGATCATCCCGAAAACATTATAAGAAAAATAACTGAAATCTCTGTAGGTATAGATTTTTGGCTTTCTCCCAGATACACATAAATTTATATCACAAAATATTAAACGGTGATCTGAAATTAAATCAGCATCTAATGTACCATAAAAAACATACCAGTTGACTTGCAATACTATCAAAACTTTCAATAAAATTCGACAACTTAACTTTAGGAGGACGATAAATGACTCCAAGCGCTATAGACCTGTTTTTAATTTTAAATTTGAGCCAAAGTTGCTCAGAAACGTCGCGTCGGTATGAATATCAAACTGAAACTTTTCAACAGAACGAAAAACATTACTTACGTATACACCAACCCCACCGCCCCTGACATTGTCCTGCCTGTCAACTCTAAAGAAATTATATTGTGTCAATAAATTGTTACAAATAAATTATCTAGGGTTTAAATTTATTTATTTAAACGAATAAAACACTCGGTAAAAACTTAACCATATCTAGGTATGTGAATAATATCATCGGTGATATTGGAATTTAACCAAGTCTCAGTAAAACCTAAAAAATGAAAGGAATTGTCGGTAAGCAAAAATTTAAGTTCAGAGAAGCCCGTAAATAAAGACCGTACATTTAGATGAGCAATCTTCAAATTTGATACAGCGCACATTTTATAAAAACAAAGTTGAAATTAAATCAAATTAATATTAAATTAACTTATATCAATATTAATCAAATTATATTACATTAATTGAAATAAATTTATGAATTCAAACTATTACAATAACGCGAAAGAAAAAAATTACGCAAATGGCATATTTAAAGAAAATTTTTTTCAGAATGAAAAGAAAAAAGAAATCTATTAATCAAGAACCCTAAGACAAATTGTCAATATCAGTTACAGTTTGAATGTTAATGGCCTGATTGTTTACTTTAACAAATATTTTGCCATCGCGAGACTAGACTCGCTTATGTCCAACACGGGCGCAAACCATCATGTATAAATCCAGACGCCTTTTAGTTAAATCCTTCTTGGCAGTAACACCTGTACCTCGCAAAGTGACCTTCTTAGACAAAACAGATACTTTTGCCGAATAACCAAAAAACTTGACAATAATGGACCTCGGTCCCGTGCCCTTGACTGAACCGGTTCGATGTGCACGATCGATATCGTTTGCGTGCAGATTTATGTCCATTTTCTCATTAAACAAATTACAAACAATCTGATTAATATCCTCGTGTGTATTTTCAGCAATGCCAAAAATTCGAATGTTATTTCGGAGTGAATATTGTTGAATATTATCCAATTCCAAAACAAAAGAGTCATTCGCTTTTTTTAGGGAAACAACTTCTTCACGTAACAAGGAATTAACTATTTTCAATTCTTCAATTTTTTGTCCATGTTGCTCCATATCAGATTTTAAATTATCGTAGATTAAATCTAACAGATTGTGAAGTAAATTATTAGGAAAGTCCTCAGACTGAATTATCTGGTCTACAATGGCTTTAATATTCTCAAAAGAACTATCGTCATTTTTGTCCATTTTTCCCATCAAAAAACACAGTAATAGCATGGTTTATCACAAACAAATCGTTGATTCTTGAAGACAAATGTTATATGAATTAGGAAAATGTAATAAACAGAACCACCGCACAGCAAACACGTCCGACTTACTCGATGGACATACTCGATGTTCAAATTCCAATTCACAAATCAATTCGTGAGTGAAATAATTCTGGATACACTATATTTTTATACCGGCTGTCCCACTACTTTTTCTCGAAAATTAGAAGTCATACGAAGTTGAGAAAAATAAATTATTAACAAAAGGGTTCATGACGTATTTCGTGGTGGTATGATTATCTTTTAAGGTCAACCGGAAGTAGGTATAACCAGTGTTGCTCTTTTACAGTAAACAATGTTCGTCTACTTTTACAAGTAGACAATGTAGACAACGTAGACAAGTAAACAATGTAGACAATCATTGCCCGTTGTCATTCACAGTTGTTTTTTTTGTTCTGTAGTGCCTCGATTTTCAGTTATTTTCGTTTCGGAAATGACACGTTTTAGGCATTAACTACTAACCTGAAAGCTAGATTAGATGTAATACCAAAGACATTTTCCTTAAAAACTGCTTTGAATGAATTATCAATGTTAATATGTTGCGTCCAGCCAGATACAAAAACAAAACATTTGAAGAACTTTAATTACACATGGATGGACCAGAGTACCTTTATAAGGGAGTGTGGCTATATAGGTGCCACCTTTGTTCTAACTTGGGGAGGGAAATTCAAAATGAAGTAGTGGTCAGTTCGTTTATTGTTATTTCCTACGTGTGACGATTACCGTCGCTGAATTTAAACAAAGGAATACATAACAGCTTTATTTTCAAGTATATTTATAGTACATTTTTAAGTGGTTATTAGTATTAGTAAAGATTGAGGTTATGTGATTATTTCCATTTAAAAAATACCAAAATTAATAATAATCTCAACAACGCACACAATATTAAAAATACTCACAATTTAAATTTTTAATTTTGAATAACCTCTTGCAGAAACACATTTAGAATAGAAATGATTACCAACTTTGGTATACAAAGTCGAAAATTGCTCGTGACTAATAGAAATTGATTTCACGTATGGCCACACTCTTTTTTTAAGGCACTCTAGAATTGACAAGTGCAAGGCGATGTGTAATTATTGTGAAAAGAAATTATCCAATAGCTGTTACTCTGTAGGTTAACTGTGTATCTGTAAGTACTCGTAAATAGTATTAGGCGTATTTTTCCGCACATTAAAGACCTTTGATTTGATCAGTAATATTCTTTCCCTAGAAGTCATTCTGTCGAAACAGACCATGATCCATAAACTCCTTCCATGATCCATAATCCCCGTGCCCCTCCGGATCACCGAATTTTTGAGATTCAATAAACGGATCGTAATATATTGCGCTTATTATTTTAGCTTAGTTAACTGTTTGAATTTGAAGCGACAAAAACTAACAATAATAATATTGTCTAAATCAACATCAATAAATCCTTATAGTTTATGTAATTTATGAAATAACAGCATGATGTAAACAACATCTAAACAATTATGTAAATTACGTTCAATTTTCTATACGCACATCTATACCACTAGGTATAACAAAGACCGACTTTTTTTCATTAAATGGGATTTTTAAAAAGAAGCAAATTTTACCTGAATACATTTTCAGTATCCAAACGATTTTTGAACCAATTGAAGTAATTGAAAAATAAGAACGAATTTCTTGTTTTCATATTCATGTTATTTAGACACTCTTTAATCCCATCAGTATTAACGAATTTAATGTGTATGTAGAGTGTTTCACAATAAATTAGGTTTTTTTTTTGTTTTTGAGATAGGAGGCTGTAATTTATACAGGATGTTCTTTTACTGTGTGCAAATATTTAAACCTGCAATATATCACCACGAATGGCAACGATTAAATTAATATGTTCTTAATATAAATGTAATAGTTTTCGAGAAAAACGCAGTGGCAGATTTTCACTAAACCGTTTGGGAACTGCTGGCATAGCTAAAAGTGGAACGCGGCCGCCTCTTGAATTACTACCCGAAACCGAAATCGGTCAGGGTCAGTGGCTTATCGGAACTCGAGGAGGAACCACGTAACACTCGCCGTTGCGATCATCTGGCCCGTCAAAGCATTTACAATTTAAAGTAACTTCACTGCAAGTAATTACAAGTTTAAGTATTAAATTAAAATCTAATGCAATTCAAGAAGCTGCGGTTCGTAATTGCCGAACAAATTAAAAACGAGGTACAAACAAATTGTAATTTCTCATTCCATATTATTTTTAAAAGACTTATAAAAATTTCACATTTACTTTATTTCCAAGGTCCGTAAGTAGTAATACTTAGTTGATATCGTAAAACATATACTTCGCTCAGTGAATTAAAATTTTAAATAAAATAATTAATAAACGATATCAGTGATTCTTATTACGAAAGTTATATGTTTATGATTGTTGTAAGTTCCGACTATCTATGAAAATCTGTTATTTTTATTGGAAGTACGTGGGCTGCTGGAAAAGTTTCTGGAAACGGTATGAAAAAACGCATATGAAATTTGGTAAACGGTATCATGGTTTTTCGAAGTATTTGTCTTTGATGTTAATACACTTTTGCGTACGCTCGAACCAATTTCTAAAGCACGCTTTCCACTCTAAAGATGGTACCTCAGAAACCAGTGTCCGGAATGTCTCAACCGCTGCTTCAGCCGACGAAAATCGCTCACCACGCATTTTATTTTTGATATTTGGGAACAAAAAGTAATTATTAGGTGATAAATCAGGTTAATATGCAATGAGTCATTAATTCAACATTTTTGTTGGAAAAAATCAACTGTTTGACGGGGTGAGTGAGAGCTGGCGTTGTCATGATGGAGAATAATTCGTCGATTTCGATTGTTTCTTCTTATTTGATCGATGACTTCCGGCAAACAAATTGTAGTATACCAATCAGCATTCACGGTTTTTCGATCCTCTAAAGCCACAGTTGCTACATGTCCAGTTAAACCAAAGAAACAAGCAATCATTTTCTTCGCAGCACTGCGTGAACGGATAACTTTTGTTAGTTTTGGTTCATTTTGAAATACCCAAACGGTAGATTGTTGTTGACTTTCTGGCTCGTACGAATAGATCCACGTTTCGTCACCAGTAACGACGTTATAAACTAAATTTGAACGAACTCCATTGAATTTTTTGAGCATTTCTTCGCACCATTTGACACGACCCTGCTTTTGTGTTTCTGTTCAATTGTGTGGGATCCAACGACTGCAAAGCTTTCGTACGTTCAAATGATCATGCAAAATCTGGTGTATTGCTTTCATGTGAATGCGTAAGGATGCTTTAATCTCACGGTATGTCACATGTCGATCTCGCTCAAGCTTTTCACGCACAGCATCTACATTAGTGGCAACAACAGATGTTGATGGACGACCTTCACGAAATTCGTCACTGAGAGAGGTACGTCGACGCTGGAATTCAGCAAGCCAATTATAAATACTGATCTTTGATGGTGCTTCATCTCCAAAAGCCAAATGAAGCCGATAGAGGCATTGTTTCGGCGTCAGACCACATTTGAAATCGTAAAAAATCTTGGCATGAAAGTTTTCACGCGAGATGTTCATGTTTACACAAAATTACTTTTTCTCAAATGCTGTACAAACAAAACTAGTTCACTTGGATAGGAACTGTCAATAGAATTATAGGCGAGAAACGTCAAATTGTTCAAATATGACAGTTGATAAACGCTAACAATTCTAGACCTACTAGGTTCCAGAAAATTTTCCGGCAGCCCACGTATTGTTATTTATTTCAGGCCCGATTTCTTAACCCAGGGATAAATTTATTTGCCAGGTAGTATCCTCGGAAACTATTATCGATACAATGGTTTCCAAGGAAAATACCTAGCAGATAAATTTATCAGGAGGTGAAGAAATCGGGCATTAGTAAACTTATTTCAGGTTATAATTGATGACAACTGAGCTTGCAATCAAGTTTCTTATATTCATCAAAACATCTTTTTATGTACACTTTCTTGCAGGCAGAAGTTATTTTCTGCAATTTGAACTAAATAATAATTAATCATTGCAATTTTGAGTTTAGGGGACCTAAATTGATCTTATAAGTAAGTGTTTTAGTTACTATGTATTTCTGCAGTAAATACTCCATTGTTAAGTGTTTTGAGATACAGCTGAAGACAAAAAGGTATTGCAGTAATCACTACATAGTCAAAAATTCACAAGAATCTTATGATTTACTTTTCAAAAAGAACATGCACTATACAGTTCATAATTTTATTTCATGGAAAATAAAATGCTATTTGCCCAACATCGGTTCAGTCATACTATTTTCCTGGGAAAATACTATTAAAAATTTTGTTGCACATCGTTTTTGATTGCAGTGAAAATCTCGAGCTGTCTCTGTACAGTTTCTTCAGCCCTGTTTGGGACTTCCTCAGCAGAAATATAACTCAAAATTTCCACTGCAAACCAACAACTTCTTGACTATGGCCGCTTTGCATGGGGGACTTATTATGTAGCAAATTCGCTTCAATTTATCTATCATACTGCAATGTCAGGTCAAAAAGCGATCATAGGATGTTGTTTTATCTGTTAAGGAAAATAGTGTTTAAGTATAAAACAGGTGCTAAAAAGCTAATAGTATTTGCCTAGAAAATTGCTATTTGTTTAAAATAACTATTACAATACAATACAATAAAATTTTATACAACTACATACAGTTATAAAATTATGAGAAATTTTGTTGCAAATTGTTTTTGACTTATTATGTAGCAAACTGGCTTCAATTTGTCTATCCTAATGCAATATTAGGTCAAAGAGCGGTCGTAGGATATCACTGTTTAAACTATTTATTATTACAAAATTATGATTAAATATAACAGAAATTGTCTGATTGGCAAAAGGAAAGTGTTAGGAAAAAGTTACATGTATTTCAGGCAAGGTGGCCTCCATCGCAACTCTGTATCTTAAAAATTTATTATGTTATACAAGAATTCTTCTGAATTGCATTTACGTGCGGTATTTTTAATTGGTTTGTCAAAATGACATTGACAATAACATAACATAAGTTTTTTCTGAAGCACTCTTCAATCAACAACTATTTTGAGTGCAGTCGCTTTTTGTGATTACGATGGTACTATGCCCGCCAAAAAAATCTGGGACATGTAATATGTCCTGCTGCAAATAATATGATTAAGTGATTTTTACATTACCATAAAAACAAGCTCTAAATAGCAAGATGAATTCTTTAAAACTGCATTCAAACTAATAAAATAACTCAAAAATGCATGCAGAGAATAGGGTACATGAACATTTTCTTTAAAGAATTTTATTTGAAAGTAGGTAAAAATACGATAATTTAGATATATTTCTTTTTTTGATAAATGAATATTAAAGTGTAAAAAATTAAAGAAATTTGAATTCATTAAATTCCCGCCAAAACGCACATTCTGACCGTGTGACGTCAATGTTCATATGCTGTCAAATCGTAATAAGTGAATATCGATCCAAACACATAAAACTTATTACAATGAATAGTAAGACATGTTATCAGTATTGTGCTGTGCTATAATGTAAAAATACCTGTGCAAGAACTCCGAATAAATTATTTATAAGCGTTTCACAAAATTTGGTGTTACCAACCTTACTTCTCAATGGCGAAAAGTTCCCGTTTCCACCACAAATTTCTCACCAACAAAGAAAAGAAATATAATAATTTCTTTAAGATATTCACTTCGTAATTGTTGCTTAAATTAAAACTATATTTTTCAGCACATATTAAGAGCAAACATTCAAACTATTTGACAAGGATCTGCATACGACATAAACGTCAAGGACAATGAACAGATAAAATAGCGACATCTTACGATTGCTTTTGGACAATGTATGAATACTGACGTCACAAAAAATGGGAAGCCTTTCGAAACCACGTGATTTATATTTGAATATTTTCGATTTTATTTATTAATTTAAGAGAATAATAAATTTAAAAAAAAACGTACAAATTTGGTGTTTTCGCGTCTGTTATTGACTATACTCTCGATTAGAGAGCTTTAATTAATAATTTTATATTATTGTCATGTACCCTATTGTCCCAGATTTTTTTGGCGGGCATAGTACTATATTGAGCCAACACAGAAAAAGTACTGCTTTCTTAACATGAAACATTTGTCAATAACAAGTTGCACTAAAATGTTAAATGGCGTACATTTCGTTGATGAGTAAATTGTCTATTGACCTTCACGAACACTTAAGACATTAATTCATAATTACATCCTGTGCTTGATTTCAGAGGAAACTAAAACTGAGCAGATGTTCGTGTATTACAGCAGGTATCGCAATTAAAGAAAATAGCTGCTGTTAGTGATTAAACGACAATTATAAACATTGCTAATCTGTTATTTGATGAACCGTTCTCAGAATTTCATAATCAGCAGTATTAGGTCATCCAACATCAACGTCGTATGTTCAGTTTGGTTTGAACACGGCTATGAAGATGGAGATGTTACTACTGGGATGCTTTATTTTGTGTTTCTTTACCACAAATGGTGAGGTATGTAATGATGATAAAAGGAATTATAACAAGTTATAAGTATCCTGGTAATTTTGCAATTTAAAGTTTCTTGCACTAGCTAAGCTAAAACGAAATTAGTAAAAATCTTGAATCTTTATTATGAGGGAGATAGTTCAAGTGATATTGGTAAAAATAATTGTGGTATTCGCTAAGATTCAATGTGCAATTTCTTTTCTTTAATCTGATATAACACTTCTACTGCCATACAACGCAATGTGGTAGCTCAACAAGGTATACGAAGCCATTTGACACCAACACAAGTCAACGGGACTGTTACACTTCAAGAAAGCAGGATACAGCGATATGTTGCCAAACAAGTCAGTGTACGACGGTCTGTAATATGGAAGCTTTATAAGCAACACCAGAATATCGGAAGTGTTACTCGTTGCCTTCGGCAAGTCCGTCAGAGTGCAATCACATTCTTAAACGTTATTAAAAATAAAAAAATTGTAAAATAATGTGATAACATTGAGAACAAAAATTTTTCATGACTTTTTTCTGTTTCTTTTTTGCTTGTTCTTTGTTAATTTTCAATTTTTGTTATAAAATGTTGATGTATGAAATGCAAACTTTAAACTAGTGTTCATAAAAACTGTGGGTTTTGAAATTACTAATTTTTATAAAGATAAAGTGCAATTTCCAATATATACAGTCGCTTAAACACTTGACCCCTTAATTGTTTTGAGTAATTTATGTTAAACTTAATAATTTCAAATGCTGTATCAATGAAAAGTAGAAAAAAATATAAATTTAAATAAGTCGTGGCCCACTTTACGCCCCATATGTATTCTAAGTAAAAATTCTTGAGACTACCGCACACTTAAATGTAACGGTTCTTGAGATATCTGCAAATTTCTTTAAAAAATTATTTCGGTAACCTGTAAATTAAGAGAATTTATTTACGACAGTATCAAATTTCAAGAATCGACTTGCCTGTTGTTTTAAAGAATAATGTTTAGCCTAGTCATACCCTAGTTATCGCTGAAAAATTCACAGGATGGTCAAAATATGTTGCGAACCTTGTTATCTTTAACTTCCCGAACCTCAGTTTTCGTAAATGGAACACTGTGTACATTTTTGCGTTATGAGATGCAGAATCAAATTCTACCTGTATTAGTAGTAACATTCCTTATACCTACTTCTATTATTATTATTATTTGTTATCAATAATTTTTTATAATGACATATTTCGCAAAATTATGACAATTTTTTCCAGTAAGTGTCGACAAAACAAAAATATTTCTTGAGTTACACAGATATAGTAACAGATACGTACTAATAAAACACAAAGAAATTGACAAAATTAACAAAACTAATAAAAAGGGACTTTAATGTTTAATTGTCCAAGGACTACGATGCGATGTTAATTTTTGTGTAAAACTTCTACAAAGTGAGAGAGATAGGTTATCGTAGTAAATATTTATTGGTTGACTCGACTCTTCTCTCAGATATTTTAAAATTGTAGTGTAGAAATATTTTTCTTTGAATTTCCTTTGGTCGCTTTGACTGTAATGTTTTTTCTCCGGAAGCTGTAGGTATTACAGTTTTGAATGCATTGGAAACTAATCTTTACAGGCTGCTGAAAATTTGTACACAGCAATAATCGATGAGGATCTATTCAAATAATATAAAATCAGTCACGGTGTGCTTCCAGTTCTACCAGAACTCGACACTATCTTTTCCATTTTTAATAGAATACCCCATACATTATTAGGAATGGCAAAAAAAATTATATATCGACTTATCGACTCATATGATATACCGGGTGTCCCGCGCCATGTGCTCACCCTTCTAGAATCTTTATTTATTAATCGATTAACCTGAATTTTGGAAACGATAAATTAAACAAAAAATGGAATTTTCCGACATACTGATAGTCGTTATAGGACTTCCGGTTTCGCCGGAAGTGATATCAACTTTCTTATTTTAAATAGAACACCCTATATATTTTTACATATTTGAAATCTACGGAGCATTACGACTCCGAATACCTATCAATTATTAATTTTGGTTTCCATGACAACGAAAAAAACTTTTTTATTTTTCAATCTAGGAAGCTATGAATCGAAGTTTTTCGATCTAATGCGATCAAGCGTTTCGAAAAAATCACTCCTTTGATGGTATTTTGATTTTTAACATTTTTACAGTATTTGAAATTTTCATTAGCTCTTAACCCATTTTTTTCGATAGAACCTCATATGTTTCTTGGCTTAGTTCAACAGAACATTTTTCTCTGAGTACGCTGATACCAAATACGTCATATTGTCTTTGGAAATAATTTAAAACAGAACATGTTTTATTGAAATTTTACACTACCTTTATTTCAAATGACTTTCAAAAAAAATATGACGTATTTGGTATCAGCGTACTCAGAAAAAAATATTCTGTTGAACTAAGCTAAGAAACATATGAGGTTCTACCGAAAAAAAAATAGTTAAGAGCTAATGAAAATTTCAAATACTGAAAAAATGTTAAAAGTCAAAATACCATCAAAGGAGTGATTTTTTCTAAACACTTGATCGCATTAGATCGAAAAAATGCGATTCACAGCTTTCTAGAATGAAAAATAAAAAAGTTCTTTTTTCGTTGTCATGGAAACCAAAATTAACAATTGATACGTTTTCGGACTCGTAATGCTCCGTAGATTTTAAATATGTAAAAATATATAGGGTATTCTATTTAAAATAAGAAAGTTGATATCACTTCCGGCGAAACCGGAAGTCCTATGACGACTATCAGTATGCCGAAAAGTTCCATTTTTTGATTAGTTTATCGTCTCCAAAATTCAGGTTAATCGATTGAAAAATAAAGATTCTAGAAGGGTGAGCACATGGCGCGGGACACCCGGTATAGTTGACCATAATATATTATGATATATTACGATGTATCGACACATTCGATACATCGTTACAAATATATCGATCTATTTTAACTGATTCTAAAAAAGAGGTAAGTAAAAATAAGTTCGAGCACAGTTAATAGATTTCAATTTACTAATAAGGCAGATTTTATTTTAGTATAGTCGCCCAGAAATGAATATCGTAAAAAGTAATAAAATGTAATAATATTACGAACTAATAATATACTATTACAATTCTACTACCAAGCTAAGGCAAAATATTTTCAATTTTGCTTTTCAGTGGTGCAATTATAACTTTTTTTTAATAATTTATAAAAACAAGCCACAAAAAAAAATTAAAAATTTCAAAACCGCACTTCAGAAGTCAAATCGTTACTTCCGTAAGTTATAAGAACGAATGACGAAGAAAGTTCTTTCTCGGATATAAAACCAATGATGTTATTTGTTTGGGGATTTACATGGCTAATCTTTAAAAATGGATTTTATGGAGATGAATGGTTGTGGGCTTCAAAATTTTTACATAACTTATTTTCTTTACTACAGGGCAGGCGTAAAATTAAATAAATTAAAAAATATTTCAAATAATTTTCTCTGTCACATTCTATAAAGATACCTGTAACAGATTTCATTGATTTATGAAACTGCACAAGGAAAGGCTATTCGAAATTATATTGATATTTTTACCAATATATGGAATTATAATATATAATTCAAAACCAACTCGGGAAAATATTTGAGGAAGCATTCAATATACGGCTGACGTCCTACCTGAAGAAACATAGTATACTTAATAACTCACAAAATGGCTTTCGAAAGGGAAAATCTACGATAACTGCAATTGCCGATACATATAACTTTATTCTTAACGAACTAAATAACAAAAATAAGATTTTCATCCTATTCTGTGACTTAAGCCGAGCTTTTGACTCCGTCAACCATACATTATTATGCACAAAGTTGGAACAGATTGGTATTAGAGGCACTGCAAATAAATGGGTAAATTCCTACCTCACAGGAAGAACGCAACAAGTAGCCATACAAGAACACTTATCAACTCCTTTGTGTGTTGATGTGGGAGTACCTCAAGGCTCAATACTCGGTCCCATTCTGTTTTCCATCTTTATTAACGATCTCACAGAATTGTGTCCTTCACCTTCAAAGACCATCATATACACCGACGACACCACCTTCATTATTTCCGCCAGCAACACTTATGACGCTATCTCACAAACAAACACTCTAGCCGAAATGAAGAATTGGTGCTTCAATAGCGGTCTGAAGTTAAACACCTCTAAAACACAAGCGATGCCCATAGTTACAAAAAACGTAAACGTTGACGTCTCCCCATTAGTGAAATGCGGAAGTACATCGATAACATGTGTCTCTAACTTTAAATTCCTGGGCCTGCATATTGACAATAAACTTACCTGGAAATATCACGTGCAACAACTTGAAAATAAATTAAGTGGAAATGTATTCTTAATATACCGTTTATGTAAAACTGTCATACCCAGTATATTACGAACTATGTATTTCTCCATAATTCAGACTGTTATCTCTTATGGCATTTTATTTTGGGGTAGTTGTTCTACCGCCATAAATATGTTCCGTATTCAGAAGAAGGTCATCCGAATATTGGCGGGCACCGATTTTCGCGCGAGCTGCAGAGATCTTTTTGTGAGCTTAAATATTATGACAGTTCTTTCACTACATATATATGAATCTATTCTGTATGCGCGGTCCATTGAGAGCAACACAGAAAAAAATAGTGATTACCACAGCTACATAACGCGTAACTGCGAGGATCTTCGGTTACCATATCATCGTCTGGCTATAGGACAAACTGGCCCCGTTTTCACTGGCTTACTTTATTTAAGGAAAATCAAAAAAGTGTGGAAGAATAATGTTCCAATTTCGGATTCAGAATTTAATAAGAAACTTAAAGAGACTTTAATATCAAACGCATTGTACTCAGCGGACGAATTTATGACACTATGAATGTAGTGTGATTTGTTTACTGTACCACCTCTTGACATGTCAATAGCCACTGTACATTTCACTGTTCTGGCATTATGACAAATAAATTATTATTATTATTATTATTATTATTATTATTATTATTATTTTTCCTCGCTTGTTTGATTTAAAACTAAAATATGATTTTTTTGATATTTTTTTATTGCGATATGGTTGTGACACGCAGCTGAAACAAGAAAAGGAAATGCTATTTAATCGTATAAAAATCTAATATAGCGTCCATTTAAAATAAGAAAGTTGCTATTAATGTCTTTAATCTATCAATTAATTTATCAAACCTAGTAACTTTTATATCAAACTTTTTTCCAAATTTCTTATAATTACGAAATTATTAGACATTAAAGAAAATCGCGATTTTCAGTATTTCTGCGATAATATCGGAACTACACAGAATTTTCAAATTTTCTCTACGTCATCTAAATCAGCGCATAATACTGCAAAATATTGCCTATTTAGCCAAATCTCTATCTTCGCTAATAAGAAAGTTACTCATAGTAGCTTACTCAATCTGGGACACACTGTATTATTTACTAAGATCCCATTTTCAAAAATATATAATGTATTGATATTTGGAAAACAATTTGTGAAATATTTGAGGTTAGAATATCAATAATTAATATTAAAAACATTAAAGCGGCCTGGAATTTTGTTTTCTTTTTTTATTAATCCATAGTGTAGGGTTTCCAGTATTTCAATTTCTGTTGATTTAGAACTTTTGTAAGCAGGTCGTCTTGGTTTTTTTAAACGTCATTAGGCTGATATTTTAAACTTAATTATAGCACGAATGGTCTCTCCAAATGTTAACATATTATACTGGGTGTCTCATAACCTACGGAGCAGATTAAAAGGGTAGCTAGGGGAGATCAAATTAAAGCTTTTTTTTTAATAAATTTTTGGTAAAAACTCAATAACTAAAAAGACAAGAGTTTAAAGTGAAATTAATTAACGAACAAAAGTTACTCTCTATAGTAATATTTTACGTTTTAAATTTATTTCGAGGCATTTATGAGTTAATTGAACACTGCTTTACAATAAGCAACTATTTTAAAAAATGTAGTCACGTTAAAGATACGGCTATTTATTTTTTTCTTTTAATGCCCAAAAACGAGTTTTCATGTCGTTGTGCATCGCCTACTAACTAAAAACAAAACTATGAAACAGATTAACATAGAACTTTTATAAATGGGGGTTTTTATAGTTTATTTAACAATAAAGTTGTATTTTGTGAAATATTTTTTTTTAATTAAGAAGCTATAGGTGTAAATTGAAGGAGAAATTATTGGGTTTTGGTCAAAAGCGAATTAAGAATACAGCTTTATTTTCATGTCCTACAGCTGCCCTTTCAATCTCCTCTGTACGTTGTGAGACACCCAGTATATTGTTGAAATCAGGAAAAAATGATCTTCATCTGCTAACATCTACTAGCAGACAAAATATAGGGTGTTCCATTTGAAAAAACAAAAATTGTATTTTTTTCTTCAATTTTCGATACGCCTTTGTTTCTTATGATAACTCTAAAATATAACAGCCATTAAACCCTACACCTTTTATATTTAAAGTTTTTCTCCAGCTTCCAAAATAAACCCTTTACATAGAGCGCAAAATGTAAAAAAAAAACCTATAAATACAAAAGATGTAAAGCTGTGAGAGGAATCCAAAAATTTAATAATTGGGATGTTCTATTTAAAATAAGAAAGTTAGTATCTATTTTATATTGTTTGAATAGTTCGTCTTCAATAATTGCTATGTACAAATTTTCAGCGCCCTGTAAGGTGTAGTTTCCAGTATAATCTAATAGGCTACTCACCGTCAATATCCCTGTATATCGTCGGTCTGTATTTATACACCCGGTATGCATACGTGTATGTAGTACCAATAAGATCTATTACAAACTTACTTTTGAGGATACACTAAGGTATACTGAGTTTAGTTAAATCACAATATTTTGATATCAGGAATCCACGATTGCTCTGTTCCATTACTTTTGGACCACCCAATATTTATTTATTTATTAATTACGAACGTTTAAATTGCTATTTCCTTAACTTTTTTATACGGAAAGTTATCGATTATATTGTTATATCACAGCTACGGCGTACCATTTTAATTAATGCTTTTCAAAGAAGATTTCGATATTTAAACTAATTTAGCAACAAACTTTTAATTTGTCTGCGAAAGTCTGAATAAACTGCTCAATTAATCCCGTCGCCTGGCACTGACTTAAACGCAAAGTGAATTAAGGATTCTTCCGCGATTAATATTACAGAAGTTAGTTTTTAAAGGAGCGGTTTATTTCACGGGAGACTTCCAACAATAAGTTTTTGCGATGAATTATTCAAAGGGTTTAAGTACCAGAACGATGGAAAAGTTTGCGACCGGAGCAGACGTACGTTCAACTTCATTTCGACAAATTACACTTCTTCGACACAAAGTAGGCACGTAGTGTGTCTATTACAAAAGTAGTTTTTTTCATGGTAGAAACAGTCGAGGCTTCTGAATCTAAATGGGGATTGGAGTGTTTGTAGGGCGGAATAAACTAGGTTTCTGAATTATTTATTTCATGGTTTTACATGTGAATCATACTGTTGTAGGTATATATTTTCGTTTGCACGTTTCTAAGCTGTATGTATACCGGGTTGAAAGTTTCAAACCCGAACATAGCAAACTTGTATTGAAAACTATGTTTATGTGAATTGCTGCTCGCCATTTGAAGATACAAAAATGGCAATGGTATTAAAGAAAAGAGAAAATTATGGACAATATTATAGTGTTAAAATTATTCCTAAATATTAATACTTTCGGAATATAAATAAAAAATTTTAAACGAAAAATTTAGTCGCCTGTGTCAGGTTTGAAACTTTCAGTTGTTTCAATTAATGGAAAATAATTTATACGTCAGTCAAAAAGTGTTATGAATTATTGTACAGAACAAATAATAGGTAGGTACAACAATTCTTTCTTTATTAGAATGATAATTGTATTCTACGTCATTGCATACAAAAATAATGTTGTTTCTGATACTATCAATAAACTTGAAATGATGCCATGGGCAATCAATACCGACATATGTCGATACTAAATCAGTTTTAAATTCAATTGATTCAATAAATCCTAAAAGTTTTTCATCGTCAGTATGCTACACAGATGAATGAAATTTTATTTTGAGTAAGAAACATATTGTACAAAACTCCGGTTACTGAATTGTAAACTTCAAATCTGACATACTAAGGCTACTACACTTTCATTTGAAATTTAAAAATTTAATTTCTATTTCAAAGTATTAACACAACAGGAATAATTTTAACACGAGAACATTGGACTTAATTTTATCTTTTATTTAATACCATTACCATTTTTGTATCTTTAAATGGCGAGCAGTAACGTAGTTCTCAATGGAACTTTGCTATGTTCGGGTTTGAAACTTTCCACCCGGTATTATTACTTGCGTGAAAAAATTGTATTCTATCAAATAAAAATATTTTGACCAATAGTTTTAAAACTGACTAGAAAGAAAATAGGGTTTAAACAACTACGCTGCCTCACCAGAGCTGCTTTTATGAAATTTTATTATCAATTCATCGATCATCATATAATAATAAAAAAAAATGAAATTGCACATTATTTTCTGACTGAAAGCAATAAAGCTGTTTCGTAATGATTGAAAGGAGATGAAATTATCAGTTGATAAGAAATTGAACTGCATCATTATTACGTAAACGTACAATTTTAATCACTAAGGGTCCGACATTCCTAGGACATTTGGCAAAAATCAGTGTAAAGACAAACAAAGTAGCGGCGTAGATTTCAACGTCGCCGCTTAACGGCTTTTATGCCCGAGACACTCTCACCCTCGCGCTCATTGCATCAGAAGCAACTGTTTGATGTAAATTACGTGTGTGTCATAATTGCCTTTACAGTTTCTTTCAAATTAATAATTATGAAAATATTATAATTTTTTAATGTTACTTTTAAAAAGACTAGCATAATAAATTTAATTCATATCAATTATAGCGCCGTCACTGCAAATAGTATGCGAGTTTATTTTGAAATGAATCGGTTATGTAAACAAGTTTTTATATCCAGTCGACCAGAACTGTAGTGGTTACTGCGTGCCGTATAGATTTCTTGGGCTTTGACTCGTTTATTGTTTTGTTTTTACAGGGCAGACGCGTTAAAGATTAGAACTTTTTCCGACTATGATCGCTTCAGCATATTAGTAATTCCTCGTATATTTAACGATACCTTCCGCCTAAAATGCGCCTAGGCCTGTTAATCACTGACAAATGTTAAATTTACGAAAGTACAAACATAAATTTTCGCGAGTCCCTGTTACACGTTGAGTTCTGCTGCAAAAATCAACTTCATTTGACTTTTTCCGAATGTATCAAAATTGCATTTGATAAAAAGTCCTAAAAATTTGTAAACTTGAATTCTTTACTTTCAGAATACATTAACACTCGAAGAGCAATCGAAGTTGGATGCTGTTCACTATACGTGTGCCTTGGGAACGGATGTCCGTTACGAGCACATCATCGACACACTAAAAAAAACTTACTCCGACGACAATGACCTTGCCAAATATTTCCAGTGCGTCTTCAGGCTCTTCGGGTTCGTGGATCGGGAGGATAAAATAAAAATTGCGGAGATGAAAACGCGGATCCCCTCTCGAGAAAAGAATAGAGAGTACATTGAAAAGGCCATCGATAAGTGCGAGCATATTAGTGGGCCTTCTTCGCAGTCGAAAATCGCCTACGAGTTTTTCAAGTGTTTCAGAGATTCGACCAACTTTGCAGACTATTGGAATTTTTAATCTTTCTACTATTTAGCAGAATGAATTTTTAAACTGTATTAATTAATATCTTAGAATAGAATGCTCTTTCATTTCTAAATTTCAGTCTGGTTCAGATATCTTCTCCTTTATCCCTATATTCATTATTCATTGACTAATTAGGAGTTAAAATTAAATCTATTCTCAGCTCTCGATTTAATAAAGATGAACCATAAAGCAGCATAACTAATTTTCCTTCGAACTGAAAATGAAAGCCTGAAGACGAATTTTCTATAGAGGAAGGAATCCCTGTTTCATCGTATGCACATACGGTTTTTCAGCTCTCTACATATTGACTGCTCATTCTATTTTCCCATTTTCTATTGACAATTTTCTTTACGCCCTTTAGAAAGTTCTTGAGTTGCTAAGCCATGACATAAACATTTTTTGCGAATCCTGCCTGCCTGCGTTCGATTTGACAATATTTTTATCCTTGTGAATTTGAAATAATTATCAATTATAAAATCAATGCCAATACATGTTTTATTTATTTTTATCCAATTTTTTTTAATAACTATACGGGGATATTCACGGTGAGTGGCCTATTAGAATACATATATTAGAAACTACTCCTTGCAGGTCGCTGAAAATTTGTAAATAATCGATGACGATCTATTCAAATAATATAAAATCAGTTATGACGTGTTTCGGATTCTACCAGAAGTTGACAGTAATTTTCCTGTTTTAAATAGAACACCCCATATATTATTAAATTTTTGTATTCCTAACCTAATGTAATCGATTCATACCGTATACAAATTTTCAGCGCCCTGTAAGGTGTAGTTTCCAATACAGTCTAATAGGCCACTCACCGTGAATATCGTCTAGTAAAATAAGTATAAAAATATGCGGTTGCTTCCGAAAAAATTCAATCTAGCTGAATTTTTGTATACACCTTTATGTAGCCGGCTTCACGTGTTATTCAAGGTCAAAACTTAAGAGAAATGGTTCTGATTATCTCGCTTCCTATTAGTTGGACAACAATTTGTTGTTGTTTCAGCCCTATTTAGGGCTTCTTCAGCTACGTCTCTGCTGAAGAAGCCCCAAATAAGGCTGAAACAGCTGTAGACAGGCTGCTCGAGGTTTTCACTGCAATCAAAAACGATTTGCAACAAATTTTTTTTTAACTTTCATTATGCTTTGACAGCAAGCATGTCCGCCTTGCTTGGGGTAGCTTATTATGTAGCAAACCCGCTTCAATTTGTTATCCTACTGCAATGTCAGGTCAAGAAGCGATCGTAGGATGTCGCTGTTTTATCTATTCATCGTTATTACATCGCATTTGCGAATAAATTGGTCAAGTCAGTCGTTTTTGGTTTGCAGTGAAAATATCGAGTTACGTCTCTGCTGAAGAAGGGCTGTAACAGCTCTACAGATGCTGCTCGAGGGTTTCACTGCATTCAAAAGCGATTTACAACAAAATTTTATTGAGAAAACAAATACTAAGATAAAATGCTTCCTATTTGAAAATAGAAGTTGTAAAATATTAACGCCATCTATATAACTTGACAGCGTTAATTTCTTGCAATGTATAGAAATACCGGGTGGTCAACGGAATTTATAATTGGAGGAGGCTGTGAGAGTTGCTATTTTACGTTGCATGGTTGGAAACACTGAGAAATTAATAATAAATTGACAGTTGTTATTTTTGAGGTTATATTTGTGCCTTGTGCGTTCGATCTTCAATGATATAATAAACACATAAAATAGCGACATCTTACTATCGCTTTTTGACCTAACATTGCAGTAGGATAGACAAATTGAAGCGGGATTTGCTCCTAATGAGTCCCCCATGCAAGGCGGCCATGCTTGCTGTCAAAGCATAATGAAAGATTTTAGAAAAATTTTGTGCAAATCGTTTTTGATTGCAGTGAGAACCTCGAGCAGCCTCTGGACAGCTGTTTCAGCCCTGCTTGGGGCTTCTTCAGCAGAAACGTAGCTCGACATTCCCACTGCAGACCAAAAACGACTTGCCCAATTTATTCGCAAATGCGATGTAAGAATGATGAACATATAAAATAGCGACATCTTACTATCGCTTTTTGACCTAACATTGCAGTAGGATAGACAAATTGAAGCGGGATTTGCTCCTAATGAGTCCCCCATGCAAGGCGGCCATGCTTGCTGTCAAAGCATAATGAAAGATTTTAGAAAAATTTTGTGCAAATCGTTTTTGACAGCAAGCATGGCCGTCTTGCATGGGGGACTCATTAGGAACAAATCCCGCTTCAATTTGTCTATCCTACTCCAATGTTAGGTCAAAAAGCGATAGTAAGATGTCGCTATTTTATATGTTCATCATTCTTACATCGCATTTGCGAATAAATTGGGCAAGTCGTTTTTGGTCTGCAGTGGGAATGTCGAGCTACGTTTCATATCGAACGCATTTTGCAATTTTTGAGGAGTAATGTGTGCAGATTATTGGGAAACACCGTATTTTTCAGAAATGAAAAAATAAAATAATCGATGATTGTCAAAGAGCCCTCGTTTCTCGAAATTGTGGTGTAATCAACTCCGAAAATTAGAGAATGCTTCCCGAAAATCTTCAATGCAACCAGCAATCGAATAGCTCCATGTTCCATTTTCTTATTTTTGTGCATTTTTGAAATAACTTTCAGTGAGAAAAATGTTATGTCGAATATCAAATATTTTCGAAACTAAATGTCATTATGACACTTAAAATCTTTAATTTCAAACTGCAAGTCTACGTTGCCAACTTATGATAAATACCATAGCCTGCTCTAATTATAAATTCCGTTGCTTGCATTTTATTAATTTTCTGTAATGCAATGTTTTTTTGTAGGATGTTGAAATTTAAATTTGATATATCTACATGATTTCAAATAGGAATCATTTTATCCTACTAAAAATTTTTCCTAAATTCAAAAGGAATACTATTTTTTTCTCTATTTCTATTTAATTTAATTTTTGGTTCATCATACGTATCGCGAAGTGAATTCGGAGACACCTGTATAACTTCATCCCACTTCACAGAGCTAAGATTTTTAAAACAAATAAAAAAAGGCGGCAAAGTACTGACAATACATTAGAAATCAACAAAAACAAAAATCGAAAAAAAAAAAACGCTTATGGACTTAACATGTTCTTTCCTTGTACAGTTATTTTTCTTTATTTAATATTTTGAAACTGAGCAGGGTTTTCGACTTTATATTATATATTTTCGATAGTACAACAAACTAAGTGTACAAGATACTATCAGAAGCACAAAATCAGAAATTTTGGACATAGCACGTTCTTTCCCTGTACCGTTCATATAATGTGAAGTAACTCAACGCAAAAAATATGCTATAGAATTTCCAATAACTTCTTCATGTCTTATTGTAGGCCAGTCTCTTCCTCTTTACCCACCTATACTACCCGTCTCTGGGACTAAATTTACTGTATTTTGTTTTTCATGGCCAACAATCTAAAATTTTAAAAATCTTAAAGTATAAGAATATTTCAGGTTTCCGGCGGCTATGCAATGAAATTTCATATCCTAGATAAATACAGATATATGATATTTATACAAAGGGCATTCAACGAATACAATCGATTTATGATTACATGCAGTTTGTCGTTCAACGTATCTCAGTTGATTCAACCTAGATTGTGTTGACAACGGTAAAAATTTTACGATTTAACTGCGATTAAATATGGCGTCGCAGTGTCATTTGCTGTCATTAGATAAGAAGTGGTGAGTGTTATTTGTGCTAGTTG
The DNA here is from genome assembly GCA_036172665.1 of Prosopocoilus inquinatus. NCBI lineage: Eukaryota > Metazoa > Arthropoda > Insecta > Coleoptera > Lucanidae > Prosopocoilus > Prosopocoilus inquinatus. The sequence continues at coordinate 35,555,381 of CM069871.1, forward strand.
TTTATTTCAGAAATAAGTAAGAGAGTGAAGAGACTCCCGTTCTTTAATTAAATGGACCTCGGGAATTAGGAATTAAAAAAGAAATACGCTGACTACTTCCATGACGTATTACCGCTTTCTGGTGCAATGCTCAGAAGACATCAGTAGCATTAGATTAATGAATGAATTGTGAAATTACACCTTGTGCAAATGACTATATTTGCACCTTACGAAGAAATACATCATTTACAAGTGCTACTATTCCAGTTTTATGATTTAAAATTTTTGTATGTTTTAGTGCCCGTTTTTCAACTGAGGTTTAACTTTAAACTTCGTTTTATTTCTACGGAAACAATTGTCCTTACAATTGTTACCATGGGAATAAAGTGGAGCTTAAAGTTAAACTGAGATGGAAAAACTGGGCCTTAACGTTCAAAAATTTTAAATGAACCAATCACAAAAATGATTTCTAATGCCGGATGCCGTATGCCGAAGGTGTGGAAACCCAGCAGCAATTCTACAATGAATTTGTCAAATTTGACACCGACTTAATGAAGGCTTAATTTATACATTATAAAATTAAGAATTTCTTATAGTGATGTCAACTTTCAGTGTACCAGTTTTCAAAGGCCGCAACTGTACCTAACTTAATTGAAATATTAAACCACTAATTTAATTAAACTAATTTTTATTTTATACTTTTACAAAATGGTTTTACAACTGAACAGAAATTTACAGCATCTAATTTTATAGCGTTTTCCACTGGCTGCACTAGTGAGCACTGAGTGTATTTCCACCTCGGTTCAGCTTTATGTAATAAAACGAGATGAAAATACACAGCACACATTGGTGCCGCCGGCGGAAAATGCTATTATTTTCGTTCTGTACAAGTCAATAGAATTTAGAGGTAGGTACATACTAGTGTGTCTATTTTAAGTTAAGACAGCCCTGCCGCTTGGACCCGAAATCTACATATAGCGTTTTCGGTTCACTTCCACTAAAGACTTTCTAGTTACAGTCTGGCAGAATAAGCCATCTTTCAGCAAAAAAAGGTCTCGTCAGTGTCAAATTGGCAATATTACCTAATCTTGTTTGCTTCTTCAAAGTCGAATTTCGAAACTGCACTTCCATTCCTTCTTATGATTGACTGAAATACATTTTTTGCTGAAATATGACGGAACCAATTAAAAATTCATGCCATTCTCCCAGACTCTAACTGAAGAGTCTCTAACTTGCACTGGTTCCACTCAGAGTGTCTTCATCTCGTTTAATCATATTGAGTTAAAACAAGATGCAAATACTGTAAGTGCATCCGGTGTAACTGAATCGATAGCGCTATTATTGAATCATATACCTAGTCCACAACAATAAAAAATTGCGTTATGCGTTGTATTAGGTAAAAATATTTCCTGCACAAGAAAAAATATGGTTAAGTTTTTTTACCACGAAAATATTTATCTTGCGTGTTGTGCGGCCGAATCCAATGTGCAGGTTTCCAATAGAATTGTCCATATCGACATTACTGTGCGACGCAAATTTCTTTGAAGTTGATGGAAAACCGACACGACAACGGATAGCGTGCGTTGTTCATCACAAAATTATTTGTGTGCATTTGTATGCGGTGCACAGTACAAAATTTGTATCAAATACAATGCACAACGCAAATTTATATTGATATGGAGTCGGTTTTGAAAGCTACGGAACAAATATTGGGTGTTTTTTTTTTTTTTTTTAGTTTAGCGCTGACAGGGTAATTATTATCGAGGCTAATAATTATACAGTGTATCCCCGGATTAAATTCGCAATATGTATACTGGACCAAACATCTTTGAATTCAGATTTCATGTTTTTCGGTTCAGTTCTGCTTAGTGCAAAATGGATATGCGCCATGTTTGCGGTCTTTCTTTTGACTAGGAGAAAATTTTACTAAGATAAAATGTTTCTCACTTGAAATTAGGGAGATATGCCAAAATCCAAGATGATATAAGGAAGAATAGAATTACGGAAAATTACTAATTTTCTAAATATTATTTTAGTTAAGTTGTAAAAAGTTCATGCCATTTGCATATTTATTGGCCCAATTACACATAAAACATTGTTATTCAAATAATACTCCACCTACATTAGTTCCTGATGGCGTTAACGTCTTACAACTCTACTGAAATATTAATTTTCTGTAATTCATTTTTTTCTAGGTATATCTGCCTAATTTCAAATAAAAATAATTTTATCTTATTAAAATTTTCTTCTAAATTCAAAAGCAAGACCACTTTACTATGAGCCACTGAAGAATAAGTAATTAAAGCCTTAACATCCCTTTGACGTAAACAAATTAAAGAATCATTAAATCAAGATTTTGTTAAATTTGGCACAAATTCATTTCGCACCAGGCAGACCTGAACTGTAAAACTTGAAACCTGAATTCTATGTTTCGTCCATTATACTTATCGCGAACTCAATCCGGGGACACACTGTATGCAAATATATATTGAGTCTGTAAGATGTTTTTAGTTTGTTATTTACACGAATTACTGAAAGCACACATTTTCAATTTTATTTACTTTTAATTAATTTAATTTTTAATTAATTTTTATTCCTTGCAAAGAATGACTGCAAGCGATATTACTACTCTGATATTTGTATTGTATTGTCTTGCGTTCACGATCTTTTTAGACTCAGAGCTAGGCCATTCTGGCCTAGCTCTGAGTCTAAAAAGATCGAAGATGACATTTTTGTCGGTATCTAAACGACTACTTCCACTGTTGCCAACTCGACTAAAATAAGACTGAAGCATTGAAAACTGAAATTTAAATAGCAGGATCTTCTTCCTATGCGAACAGTAAAAAATTAGAGTAGCACAGTAATCACGGTGCATGATTATTATTCATATTTCTTTTATTTAGTGTTTGAGTTGAGTTATTTTTGTTTCTCTATTATTTTGTTTAGTGTTTAAATATCTATTCTCTGTTTCCGAAAACATTAAAATTCGATAACATTTGTCTGAACTTTCTCCTTATATTTAATGACTCGAGAACGAAAAACGATAATCATTTCGAGTTGTTGGACAAAAAATCAACTGTTTGACGGGCTGAGTGATAGCCTTGTCATGATGAAAAATAATTCGTCGATTTCGATTGTTTCTTCTTATTTGATCGATGACTTCCGGCAAACAAATTGTAGAATACCAATCAGCATTCACGGTTTTTCGATCATCTAAAGCCACGGTTGCTACATGCCCAGTTAAGCCAAAGAAACAAGCAATCATTTGCTTCGCAGCACTGTGTGAACGGACAACTTTTGTTGGTTTTGGTTCATTTTGAAATACCCAAGCTCGTACGAATAGATCCACGTTTCGTCACCAGTAACGATGTTATAAACTAAATTTGAACGACCTCCATTGAATTTCTTGAGCGTTTCTTCGCACCATTTGACACGACCCTGCTTTTGCGCTTCTGTTAAATTGTGTGGGATCCAACGACTGCAAAGCTTTCGTACGTTCAAATGATCATGCAAAATCTGGTGTACTGCTTTCATGTCAATGGGTAAGGATGCTTGAATCTCACGGTATGTCACATGTCGGTGTCGCTCAGGCATTTCACGCACAGCATCTACATTAGTGGCAACAACAGATGTTGATGGACGACCTTCACGAAATTCGTCACTGAGAGAGGTACGTCCACTCTGGAATTCGGCAAATCAATTATAAACACTGCTCTTTGATAGTGCTTCATCTCCAAAAGCCAAATGAAGCCGATGGAGGCATTATTTCGGCGTTAGACCACATTTGAAATCGTAAAAAACCATGGCACGAACATTTTCACGCGAGATTTCCATGTTTACACAAAATTACTTTTCCTCAATTGCTGTACAAACAAAACTAGGATAGGAACTGTGAACAAACTTGCATAGGAACTGTCAATAGAATTATAGGCGAAAAACGTCAAATTTTTCAAATATGACAGTTGATAAACGCTAACAATTCTAGACCTACTAGATTCCTGAAAATTTTCCAGCAGCCCACGTATTACGATTTGCTGTATACGCTGGTTGCCGTACTTATTGAAACACCCGGTATAATAAATTATTTTGGGTATACGTTCATCGTCATACCTACATTAGATCAAATAGACTGCTAGAATTTCTGAAAACTTTTACTATCAATAAATTTTAAACATCCGGATTTGTAACGGCTTAAAACGTAAAGTGGTTTCCCTTTTTATCCACTGTAAATACTTTAGTCAGAAAGATCTACAACTTTTTATATTTTTCGCGGAAAATATTCTTCGTGTTAGCTCTCCACTTCTTTTAACCTTCAATTCCTATGTTTCAGCAAAACTGAACTCAATTTACATTCTTCGTTAACTTTCATGTTATTTACGTCATTTAAGATTTATAAAAGAACAGAAAAAAATATTTTCTTGTAAATAAAAAAAAATCTCTGTGTGGAGTAGCAAACAAAAAATATATTTTTTTCTTCTAATTCGATCGCTTGAGTCTGTCAATTGCATGTTTAAATCTGACAGCAAAGTACTTCAAAACGAAAACTGGGTAATTCGTAAAACAAGAAGCTTTTTAAACGGATCATCGGGAAAGAATTTCTATTTTTAGTTACCCACGCTGTTCAAGTAAATTACAAAACGATGTACCGTGTTAAAATCGGGGTTGAACACATCATTTGCTCATTAACCGCGATCGATATCGGTGTCTTTGTTGTAATACATAGCAAAGTTTTACAGCAATGTTATGTTGCGGTCAAACATTTAACAGGTCGCCTCAGGCGTTATCAGATGTCAGCTAATTAGAATTGTGGTTCTGAAAAGTAAACACTGTGATATGTGATCTTAAGTTCAAAATTAACTAATACGTACGCAATCAAACGGCAATGCATTAGCTTTAATTTTTATACACTGATTTTTTCCGATATTTTCACATACTCGTATAGCAGCGGGATGCATGGAGTGTAAAACAGACCACTCACTAGGGAACACCGTCAACATATTCCTTAGTAAGTGACCTGATTTAGGATAAGTTCATAACGGAGCGGTGACGATAGGTGACACTTTCTGTTCGCAGAAGAATAACTCGTTCAATTTTCATTACTATAATCGCTTATGTGAGCGCTTATGCGAGAAGTTCGATGAACTTACCCTAAGGGTGATTTTGAATGAGAAATACATGTTCAAATACTTCTCGTACAGGCGCTCATTTAAGCGATTATAGCAACTGTGTCAACAATGTTTCCCAATTTATCAAAGCATTTTTAATTTTCGGAAATGTCAAGTCTTATGTGAATTAGGAAAGTCATTTAATAAATTGGGAAACAATTCACAAAAATGGAAAACTGTAAACTAAACTATGTATAGACCGTCTAGAAAGTATCTGGAATTTGGAAACTTTTGTGAATTTTTTTCAATATATGGCTTTCCCAGAATCTGAGAAGCGTAGTATTTTTGTCAAAATCATTTTTCCAAAGAATCAAAAAAAAGTGACAACAGGCAATGAATTCTAACAATTTTAAATAAACAAGGAGATTTGAGCTAGTATGGCAAATTTAAGAGCATTTCTTTAATAGAGGGGTTCATAATTAAAGAAGGGTTGATAAAAATGTTTCGACCAAAAAACTTAAGAAACAATAAAATAATAGTGTTATTTTTTGCACAGATGAAGTACCAGTTGTACTCAGGCTGTAATGATTTGATTTCAAGTTTCCAGAACATTCAGTATAATTTGTAGGATTAAACGGAAATTACTCAAACAAGTAACTGAAAGTCTTCTTTCTCTACTTGAACTGCTTCATTTATAAATTCAAAAAATGGAAGTTGCATAGTTGTTTGCTTTTTTCCGGATACTTTCTAGACGTACTATATTTTATCCAAGTTAGAAGTGATGGTCCCCTTTAAAATAAGGGCCCATATTTTGGCTTTTGATTACATCGATAAAATAGCTTATAATTTGATTGTAATTTTAACAATTTATTGGGGCTCCTGGCCTAAAAAAGTTGATACACAAAAGCAGACTTCAGATTCAGCCTTCATTTTTGATTCATTAAGACGGTGTTAATATTTGTTTATTGCAACTCCTACCTTAACTCCGAGCACACTACTTTTAAATCTAAGGCTGAATTCAGACTATTTACTTTAATCAACGCCTGAACGGTCCAAGTGGTAAGGGACCAGCTTCACAATCGTAAGGTCGCGGGTTCGCATCGCGCTGGAAATATTTCTCGGGATGGTAGTTACTCACTTTAGGTACCTTTCAGTATTGGGAATACAATTTGATACTGCTTCCCCTTACAACGGCGAGGAGAATTTGAAGTAACGAAGGTATGTAACACTTTACACACACAAAATATACTCCCGTTCCTGAGGTCCTGACAAGTCTATGACTTAAGACCCCGTTGTGCAATAAATAAATAAACAAGTTGACAAGAAAAATTTAAAAGTAACAAGACTTAAAAAAAACAAAAATATGAGATTGTCCGGAGAAACGTAACGGTAACAAGACATAACTTTTTTCTTTATTAAATTATATGTTTTTATAAATATAAAAATAAAGATTGACAGATCTATATCCTACTTAATGAATTCAGAATACTACAAAACATGTGTGTCGGTTTCAGATCGACTGAAAGTCTACTTATCTGATTTGCAAACCAACCACAAAGGTGAACATTAAATATAGCAACAAAAGTTTTAATATATGTAACAAAACCCATTATAGTTAGTATTACAGTTTTTCAAAATAAGATACGGAATATCGTCGGTCTACAAGAGAAGGTGGCCAAGTGCAAAATTTTACATTCTTTAGTTTTTAATGCCCATGTCCCTTACATTCAATCCTTTTTAATTTAAAATACATATTCTAGAAACTCTATTGTTCATAAACATTAATTTAAACTAACCTGATGTAAAATAATTTATATTATAATCATAAGCAAATATTAAAATTCTAATAACTCAAAACTACTATCGGTGGACTTGGTCACCTTCTCTTGTAGACTGACGATATTTTCTACAATAAGATTTCCATAATTATAATTTTACTTCACAAGCTCAGAAGATTTCACAGGCTTTTCCGGAAACTTGAGACCGAGAGTGATTTCATTTCGGACGGTAAAGCATTGTAGACTTTGCATTCGTTATACTGTAAAAGATCTCTCAGCATTTAAATCGGAAAAATCACTACGTTTAGTAAAAGAATTCGATAACATTTTCATTTAACACATTTCTATGAAACGTCTTTTGAAAACATTAGAAAACTATTTTTTCGTTTTAAGGTAAATAATAGGTGTCTCATAACTAAATTCCGGATGTTTAGGCCCTAAACTTGCATATTGGACAAGAATGCAGCTCAAAGAAAATATTTATGCAAATGCTAGAACAAAAGTTATAGACGTTCAAAGTCAGTAGTGTTTTGTTGCTGGGAACGTCATATTTAATTAATTTTTAATTACTTCAAATCAACCGGTTAAAACTCAGGGAGGACTTGAAACGAAAGATCTGTATGTGTGCTTTAATACTTTGCAAGGAAAATGTTTATGCAAATGCTAGAATAAAAGTTATGGACGTTCAAAGTTAGTAGCGTTTTATTGCCGCGAACGTCAAATTAAATTAATTTCTAATTACTGTAGATCCAACCGACTAAAACTTATGGGGTATTTGAAACGAATGATATCGATGTGTGCTCTAATATTTTGCAAAGAAAATGTTTATGCAAGTATTAGAACAAAAGTTGTGGCCGTTGAAAGTTAGTAGTGTATTATTTCTGGGAATGTCAAATTAAATTAATTTTCTAATTCCTTTAAATCAACCGGCTAAAACCCAGAGGGTGGTTTAAACGAAAGATTTCGATCCGTGCTTTCATATTCTGCAAACAGAATTTTTATGCAAGTGCGGAATGAAAAGTTATGAACATTTGAAATTGGTACTGTTTCGTTGATCTGAGCGTCACTTTTAATTAATTTCTAATTACTTCAAATCAACCGGCTAAAACTCAGAGGGTGGTTTAAACGATAGATTTCGATCCGTGCTTTCATATTCTGCAAACAGAATTTTTATGCAGGTGCGGAATGGAAAGTTATGAACATTTGAAATTGGTACTGTTTCGTTGGTCTGAGCGTCACTTTTAATTAATTTCTAATTACTTCAAACCAACCGGCTAAAACTCAGAGGGTGTTTTAAACGAAAGATTTCGATCCGTGCTTTCATATTCTGCAAACAGAATGTTTATGCGAATACTGCATTAAAAGATATGAACGTTCAAAGTTAGTATTATTTTATTGCTGGGAATGCCATATTTAATTAATTTTCTAATTACTTTAAATCAACCGGCTAAAACTTTCTGAAGGCATTATTAAATAGATATGTATGTTTACTTTATGACTACGTGAAAATTTTCAGTGAAAGCAATTGTTTTGGTGCGATATATGAATAATGACTTATGCTGGTTTAAATAGTCATAGTTAACTTAATATCAAACATTTTTTCAGTTTCTTCATATGAGGGGAATCTACACATTATACTCTTTGTAATAGATTAAATATTATTGATCTGTGATCGTTATTTTAGCGGTGGCAGCGTTTTGAAATTTCATAATTTTATTGCTGGAATTTTATTGCTAACTTCACATCGGTATCATTTTAACCTTACTGTTAGCTCTCAATATGTATATTTGTAAATAATGCGTCAATATGTTTTATTTTCTGTAATGTACTGTAAGCATTTTATTTTTAATACAATATTTTTATGGTTTGAAATAATAAGTCCGCGCTTATTTAGAATGCAATGCATTTAAATCTTGATAGTTGCTATTAACAAAATTATTCGTAGAAACTTAGCGCCCAAATGTCGGGTTTTACCCAAAATCTTCCGGCCATTCTAATAAGGCATTAAGAATCTTTAAGGATTGGCACCCGCGGTGCAGTACGTGCCGTTTTAGGCGCAGCTTACTCTTTGGTTTTTATAATATTCCGAACATGGCAAAATTTTTCAAATTCTAACTTCTTACTATTGTTTACCTCAGTTCAAACCAATAGCATTGTGTTAGAAGAAAATACAAAAACATCTGACTGAGAAGATTGAAGAGCTTTATAAATACGTTTGGAGTGATTAAATTTTTTAGAGTCAGTGTTGGTGTTTTCAATTTCTACGAGACAGCTGTTGTTCATGCTTGTGCACGGCAACACATCAAACATTGGTCCTTCGAGCCGGATTGAGCTTAATCCGACGTCGCATCATAATTAAACATCGTAGCAGCCCCATCAACAGCTAAGAAGAAAAGTACTCCAAGAACGGAACATATCTACAGAATCAGTGAGTTACACCTTTCCTTTATCTTTCTTTTTTTTAAACTGCTAATATTTGTACTCAAAATGAGTGCCCTCACAGATCTTAAGACCAAGAAAAAGCTGTTGAAAATCGCAATTTCTAGATATTCAAGATCAAATTGAACTTCTTGAAGAATCAGACACGCATGAAGAAAAAATAATTGAGTTCGAAAATAATTATTTTCAAATAACCAACAAGGTAGAAAAGTTTTAATTGACTTAGCGGATATCAAGACTGAAAACAATCAAGTCTGTCAGGTTAATGATCAAATTAATAATCAATTTAATCATGTGCGTCTGCCTGCCATCAAATTACCTGTTTTTTCTGGTGCTGATGATGAATGGTTTTCGTATCATGACACATTTCTTTCACTAATTAATTCGAACGAAAACTTAACTGACATTCAAAGGTTTCATTCTTTAAAGGCATCTTTACAAGGAGAATCCGCAACTGTCTTAGTTCTTTAGACATCATCACTTCTCAAAACTATCGCGAAGCTTGGGAAATGCTAAAGGAAAGATACAGCAACAAACTATTAATTATACAAAAGCATATACGAGACATGTTTGAATTACCCAGCACTCACAAAGAAAATTCTGCAATATTGCGTCAAATTGTAGACGGTGTATTAAAACATCTTCGTGCATTAAAGGTTTTGCAACGTTCTACTGATACTTGGGAAGACTTACTAATTCATCTAATTTCTTCTAAAATTGATCCTTACACTAATAAGGAATGGGAAACAAGTATCACCAAATCTGAGATTCCCTCATTCAAAGAAATCACTGACATCCTGTTGCACAAATGTGAACGTTTAGGAATCATTTCAAAGAAATTCTTCCAATCTTCACATCTAAAATTCTTTTCAAATAAATCAACACTTTCTCATGTTGTAACTCAAAAAGAATCGTATGTCATATGCAAGTCTGATCATCTTATCTATTATTGCAAGACCTTCCTTTAAATGGCAATTGAGAAGCGTTTACAAACAGTTAAGGCTAAGAACGTGTCTCTGGTCCTTTGAAGATATTCGAACTGTTTGACGCGAACAACACCCTGATTAAGCTGGTTCAGGAAGAGGTATTCGCACGAGAACTAGATACCTTACGTAAAAATAAGCCATTGCCTAATAAAAGTACATTGCTATGTTTGAATCCATTTCTTGATGATAATGGTTTGTTCAGAGTAAGGGGTGTCCCATAAATAAAGAGACAATATTTGAAATACTTTAAAATGTAGTAGGCGTTGGATCTTGCACTTGCTTTTTTGTTTGATAGAGACTTTGGTGTTATGTCAGTTAATCGACAGTTATTGTTGTGAAAGTGTTTTGTAAGCAGCAAAATGAAACGTGCTGAAAACGAGCTTACAGCAAAACGAATTATTCAATACATGTCACATGGCAAAGCCGAAACTGTTAATCATTTTGTAAAGGAAGGAATGCGACGAACCACTATTTATCGTATATTGAGGAGGTTTGATGATACCTGTGTGACAGAATTTAAGCAAATTTCTGGAAGACCAAGGTCACAGGCAACTGAAAAGAACATTAAAAGGGTCGAACACGCTTTCTTGAAAACTCCTGCAGCTTCTGTGAGAAATATAGCCGATAAGCTAAATATTCCGGAAACAACTGTATCTCGTATTAAAAATAAAGATTTAGGTATGAAGGCATTTGCTAAGTTGTCAGCGCCAAAGTATTTTAAAGATCAAGAAATCCGTACCAAAAGAGGTTGTCGTAAAGTGTACAGTAAAATCTTGAAAAAAACATTGATAATTGATGACGAATCTTACATCCCAGTTGATCCTTGCGACATCCCTGGTAAGCAATATTTTCACGCTTGCAAACGTACTGATGTTAATTATGCAGAGAGAGTCAAATCTAAAGCTAAATTTTTTAAGAAATACCTAATTTGGCAAGCACTAGATGAATATGGAAACATTTCTGATGCTTTTATTTGCGAAGGCTCTATGAAGTCTGAAATTTACCTTAAAGAATGTATAAAGAAGCGATTCATTCCTTTTATTTGTAAACATCATAATAATGGTAATGTGATTTTTTGGCCTGATATGGCAACGTGTCATTACAATAAAAAATCTGCGAGTTTTTAACATCTCAGAGTATTGAATTTGTTGCCAAAAGCGAAAATGCTCCCAATGTACCTCAGGCACGTGGAATAGAAAAATTTTGGGCTTTGTGTAAAAAAGCCCTGGAAATATACAAATAAACCAAAAACTATAAGCTCCTTCAAGAATAGGTGGTCACGAATTAGTAAGAAAGTGGAAGAGAAATCAAGAAAAGCTGTCATGCGTAAGGCTACATCAATTCTAATTAAAATAGCATATAAAGGAATTGGAAATACTAATTGTGACATATAGTTTTTTGATTATTTATGTATATTCTGTATATTATGTTTTCGATGTTGTTAATTAAATACATGTTGAAGAAATAGAATTAAAATTAGTCTCTTTACTTATGGGACACCCCCTTAGGAGGAAGAATTCAAAATTCACTTTTAGCTCATGACAAAAGGCATCAAATCATAAGACCATCAAATCATGTGTTCGCGAAGCTATTGATAGAACAAGAACATAGAACGACAGCTACATGCAGGTGAGCAAAACACACTAGCAACTGTCAGATCTAAGTATTGGTCACTGGCTGCAAGAAGAACCGTGCGACATGTAGTGAGAAAATGTATTCATTGCTTTAAGGCTAATCCAAAACCTACTGACTACATAATGGGAAACTTGCCTCACGGCAGAGTTGAGCCAGCACGTCATTTCACTAACCTAGGAATCGGCCACTGTGGACCATTTCATATTCGCGAAGGGTCAAGGTGCAACACCCGAAACTTAAAGGCAAATGCTGCTATATTTGTATGCTTCGCAACAAAGGCCACTCACATAGAGCTTGTCAGCAATTTGTCTTGTGGCGCATTTTTAAGTGCATAAAGAAGATTCATTGCACGCAGAGGTCATCCATCGCACATCTATTCCGACAACGTTACCAACTTTACTAGAGTGAATAAAGAACTACAGCGGTCACAGAAACTGATTGAAGATTCGGAGCAAGAAACTATCATCTGAAACGTATCGCGGGCAACGCCCACTTATCATTTGAAGAACTGTATACTTTTCTTGTTCAAATAGAGGCAGTATTAAACTCCCGTCCTCTCACAATTTCAATGTCAGATGATCCTAACGACGCATCCTTCCTCACGCTTGGTCACTTTCTCATTGGTGAACTCCTTACTGATATTCTGGAGCCAAACTTAACAGGGCTAAAATTAAATCGACCATCTCGATGGCAACATGTTTAACAATTGAAGCAGCACTTCTGGACCAGGTGGTCAGAGGAGTACCTCAGCCAGCTGCAAGAAAGGAGGAAATGGCAGAAGAATTCTGGACCAATTCTGCAGCGCGATAAACTAGTCATCATCAGGAGGATGGCACTCCACGGCATCTTTGGATTTCAGCCCGCGTTGTAGAGGTTCATCCAGGACCAGATGGTGCGATACATGCAGCGACTGTGCAAACAAGTTCGGGAGTGACGAAATGAGCCGCTAATAAGTTATGTGTATTATCGATCAAAGACAACAAATAGTTCAATTGTTATGATTATTTTGAAAAATATCCTTTCAGCGCGGGCGGCATGTTGGCTCTCAATATGTATATTTGTAAATAATGTGTCAATTTGTTTTATTTTGTGTAATATACTGTAAGCATTTTATTTTGAATACAATATTTTTAAGAAAAATTTTGTGCAAATCGTTTTTGATTGCAGTGAGAACCTCGAGCAGCCTCTGGACAGCTGTTTCAGCCCTGCTTGGGGCTTCTTCAGCAGAAACGTAGCTCGACATTCCCACTGCAGACCAAAAACGACTTGCCCAATTTATTCACAAATGCGATGTAAGAATGATGAACATATAAAATAGCGACATCTTACTATCGCTTTTTGACCTAACATTGCAGTAGGATAGACAAATTGAAGCGGGATTTGCTCCTAATGAGTCCCCCATGCAAGGCGGCCATGCTTGCTGTCAAAGCATAATGAAAAATTTTAGAAAAATTTTGTGCAAATCGTTTTTGATTGCAGTGAGAACCTCGAGCAGCCTCTGGACAGCTGTTTCAGCCCTGCTTGGGGCTTCTTCAGCAGAAACGTAGCTCGACATTCCCACTGCAGACCAAAAACGACTTGCCCAATTTATTCACAAATGCGAATTAAGAATGATGAACATATAAAATAGCGACATCTTACTATCGCTTTTTGACCTAACATTGCAGTAGGATAGACAAATTGAAGCGGGATTTGCTCCTAATGAGTCCCCCATGCAAGGCGGCCATGCTTGCTGTCAAAGCATAATGAAAAATTTTAGAAAAATTTTGTGCAAATCGTTTTTGATTGCAGTGAGAACCTCGCGCAGCCTCTGGACAGCTGTTTCAGCCCTGCTTGGGGCTTCTTCAGCAGAAACGTAGCTCGACATTCCCACTGCAGACCAAAAACGACTTGCCCAATTTATTCACAAAAGCAAATCCCGCTTCAATTTGTCTATCCTACTGCAATGTTAGGTCAAAAAGCGATAGTAAGATGTCGCTATTTTATATGTTCAATATTTTTAAGGTTTGAAATAATTTAAGTCCGCGCTTATTTAGAATTCAATGCATTTAAATCTTGCTAGTTGCTATTCACAAAATTATTCGTAGAAACTTAGCGCCCAAATATCGGGTTTTACCCAAAATCTTCCGGCCATTGTAATAAAGCATTAAGAATCTTTAAGAATTGGCACTCCAGGTGCAGTACGTGCCGTTTTAAGCGCAGCTTACTTTTTGGTTTTTACAATTCCGAACATGGCAAAATTTTCCACCTTCTAACTTCTAAGTATTGTTTACCTCAGTTCAAACCAATAGCAATTTGTTAGAAGAAAATACAAAAACATCTGATTGGTTTAACCCTTCCCTGTGAAGCGCTAAAGTATTTTCTTCGAGGAGATATCGACGCGCTGAATTCAGTACCGTTTGATCTCTCATCTGACACATAAATTAGATCTGCGTAGAGACTCCTCTTTCGATTTTATTTTTATTTTTGATTTAGTTTAATTGTAAAGAGCTTTGTAAATACGTTTGGAGTTATTAAATTCTTCTTAGAGTCAGTGTTTTCAATTTCTACGAGACAGCAGTTGTTCATGCTTGTGCAGTAAAAGTTATTTTGATGATCATTCTGCGGTAGAAATAATAAAAATGCCCATTTTTTTATTTGTTTGTTTTATATTTCTTTGATGTTTATATTTTATTTCCTAAATTAAATTTCAAATACCCAAATTGTTTTATAAGTGCTCAGTTATATTACTGCATTCATTACATTTATATGTTCGATTAAATACATGCCATAAAAATCCATCAACTTCAACCCGACAAATTCAAACGAAAGTATGACTTTCACAACACACGACGCATTATCATGCGAATAGTGCAAAAACACAAGTTTGGATATAAGTGCTTTGATTTTATTAGCCGTTTCATTAGATCTGCGCATCTCATCTAATTCAACATCATAAAGTCTGGGTTTTCTCGGATAACGGCACCGTAATGTGGCGGCCTTAATAGGGACTTTTAGCAACTTTCCGGTAAAAATTACGGTAAACGTCAAAATCACCTGATTTAATATAGTTTACAAAATAACGTGGAAGAGGAGTTTAGACCTTCAGCCATACCGCTTATCGTTTTATTTTACTTAACCTCACCTCATTATTTTTTTGTGACTGAATTTCATGACATACTGGTTTTTTTTATTCGGTCTTAGAAGAGTAATACATAGGTTTTACTTTTACTCATACTATTCACTTCTTTAAACGTTTTTGACTTAAGTATTAGGTTGTTTTCACGTTGTTGACAAATACGAGCGCTACCAACTACGTTTCATCGTGGTATCCAATATAAAATTTAGAAATATCTGTCGTTTAGCGTTACCGTATTTCTTTCTGAATGTTGCTTTCTAATACGACGGTGGACTACCTTATGTAGCGCTGAAAAATGACGTACATTGGCATAAAGCAAGAAAAAGCGACGATATGTATTTATTTTATATATGTTATAATGATCTATCTGGATTTGCCGTTACTCACGTATTTATAAAGCAAGGAGCCACCAAAACAGGATTCCAAACGTTTAAAAAACCTTTTACGTATTTTTAGATGACGGTAACGTTTGCCGTTTTCTAGGAAACCAAATGTACTTAATGTTCTTAGCACGTTTTTTGTGGCGTCACTCACAATTACGTATTATAATTAATGCAGTTATAAGCCCCCTAAAATTAATAAATTAAATAATTTTTAGTTGCAGAAGCTTTTATTTTTGTCTTGAATCGGAAATGTAAAGTTCCACAGCACACGTACGAATAAATTTTTGAATATGCCAAATTAGATCTGTAAAGCGAATAGAAAGTTTTAGAAAACAAACCAATTCAACTCTCGTTTCATGTTCGTGAACTCAATTAAAATATTCATAAAGCACGTCATGGAGTTACGTTTCTGTATCTGACTGATAATGTGATTTTCTGGTTAATTCGGTTACTTATACTTTGACCTATAAATTCATTTGGGGCGACTGTAATATTGCGCAGGACGCAAAAATTTTATAGAGAATTTGAATTTTAAGTAATTCGGCGACGTTGTTTTCAATTTCTTTTTATTTCATCGAAACTTTTTGGAATACGAACTTTTATTTATCAATAAAGTTCATGACATTCTTAAATCTCTCGTCACCTTAAATTTGATGGAAGAGCTAAATATGTTTCGATTCAACTCTAGAGCTATAGTTCATTTTTCAATTGGCTGCCGCCAAGAAATAAAACGAAAGGATTTACAGATTCCAGTGGACCTAAAACAAAAAGAATAGGCAGACACAGAGGTGATGGTAGTAAAAAAGATCCAATTTATGTATAAAAGATTCTACTTTATAAGCAACAATTATAATTCGTTTTTATTCAGTAACTTTTTTATATAAATTATTTTCTTAAACGTCAAGTGCATTATTTTTTCAACGCCTGCTTTTTGTTCGCCTACTTGCAATCCGCCGTTTCCGTTGTTGATTACAATTTATTCATTTCAAAGGGTGTTATTTTGGCAAATAAAGCCAAATTAGGTAGATAAAGTTGCTACGTCTCGGCGCGGCGGCAGTACTACATGCTCATCCATTATAGCATCCGGTATGCCGGTGCCGGGCCTGATACGGTCCGAGTATAATACGGTGTAGTGAGCGACAGCCTTTAAGGTGTTTCCGCACAGACACCGGTAAAACCAGAACTGGTGACGGCTCCGGCTCCGGATACAATGCAATCAAATTAATGCTTTCACACATAACCCGGTTCTGCAGATTTGTTGGTCCGGCAGACGGCGCTGGCAAATGCAGCCATTATGGATCTTGACAAAACTGATGCCTCATCATTTCCTATGGTGGAAAACATGCATTCAATGTAGTATTCTTGTGCTTAATAAAGTTTTGTAGCCATTCCACCAGGAAATTAAAAGTACTAGGAGAGTTCAAATATAAATCAGAATCTAGTTGCCTTGGGCGTAGAACACAATGCATGGCTTTGTGTCATGTGCAGTTACAATCCTAATTGTCATTAATAACAATCAAATTCCTCTTCTGTCAATAATAATTAACATGTCAGAGAAAGAAGTACTGCGTTTTGTTGCACAACGCACAATAATTAATTTTTTTAGCGAATTAATAGTTATTTACAAACCTTCATATGCGCGAATGCGGGATAATGATTCCCGCAAGAATTTCGTATTATATTTTTTTTTTAAACCGATATACCGGCTGTTTCAAATTGGGTGTGCACTGAAGGGATCTCCTAAACCGTAAGAGATACAAATTCGGTTAAATGGAAGAAAAGTTGCATGAATCAATGCCTAATTCGTATCCATTGAGAGAATGATTTCTTCTTGAGTTATTAATAAAAATGTGAAAAAATCGATTTTCTTTTTTTTTCTCTCTGTATCTCTTTTATTATACTTAATTTTGAAATTCTGATTTAACTTTCTACAGGCACTTTTTGATTCTGCTTCGAATAGATTAGCAGAATTTAAGTCAAACGTTTCGTCTTTCCACGACCATCATCAGCTTCGATTTTTTAAATACAACTTATGTCTTTTTATTATTCTATTCGATAGCATTTTTTCTCCTGATTACAATGATATATCACACTTAATATTTGATATTAATCTGAAGCTTAAATAATACAGATTTTTATGTGAAAATTTTATTTAATACATAATTTCAAATTTTTAGTTCATTTTCTTAGCTATAGAGTAAATTATAATCAACTATTTAAAGTTTTTCTGTATCGTTATTTTAATAATGCACTGCACTTACGAAAATGAATTTTTACCGAAAAATATCTAATGGTTGTAATATAACTTGCTAGATCAGTATCTCAGCTTTAGTATAGGAATGAAAAAGCCTAGTTTTTAATTTTGACTCGCACTGTTGGATTAAAAGAAAAAGTGAATACTAATTATATTAAAAATATTTAGATATTACTGAATAGTGCCTTCTACAAATACATTGGCAGCTAAAACGAATATTTTTGTAATAAATTTGAAAGATACTTTCTATAACAATGTATTTTTTTAAATTTCTTTAGCACTCAGTGGCTCTCAACACTTGACTATCCTTATTTTTTTTAATATGGTTAAGTTCACTCGTTTTAACCAGTTGAAGTTTGGCACGTTATATCGGAACCACCATCCATAATTTAAACAGGATAAAGTAGGCTTTATGTTTTCGACATTGAAACAGTGACTAGCATTAAGATAAATAAAAAGGAGGAACTAAGCAGGCGAATATTAGATTCTTACAGAAATGTTTCGGGAATTCATGTTCGACACACTAGACAACACATAGGATTAAGAACGAATCTGTGTCTTGAAAGCAGTGGAGGACATTTCGAGGATTTACTTTAATTTATTTATTTCACTTTATTTATTTCACAGAGTCATGTTCTTCGTCTATAATTTTTATTCAACTTATTTATTCTGTTCTTGTAATTTAATATGTTTATACTGATGTTTATCTGGTTTGTGTTAACCACCTCATATCATTTAGTCAATATTTATTGACTTTTCCTCTTCCGACAACTGAATGTTGTTGCTAATACTTAACAAATAAGAGATTAGGAAGAGATTTACTTATTAAGAAAAACATGACGAAACGGTATCAGTTTCTTGTCATATTCCAACTTTACTTGAAAAAAAGGTATTAAGTATTATACTC
This sequence comes from Prosopocoilus inquinatus, assembly GCA_036172665.1. Classification (NCBI taxonomy): domain Eukaryota; kingdom Metazoa; phylum Arthropoda; class Insecta; order Coleoptera; family Lucanidae; genus Prosopocoilus; species Prosopocoilus inquinatus. Next base: position 35,573,965 of record CM069871.1, read on the forward strand.
ACTGAAATCAAAAGAAAAAATGCTTTCGACTAGAATAATAAAAAGATAAAAGGAACAAAAAATTTGAAATTACGTATTAAATAAAATTTTCATATAAAATCTGAATTATTTAAGCTTCAAATTAATATCGACTATTAAGTGTGATATATCATTGTAATCAGGAGAAAAAATGCTATCGAATAGAACAATAAAAAGATATAAATTGTATTTAAAAAATCGAAACTGATGATGGTCGTGGGAAGACGAAACGTTTGACTTCAATTCTATTACTCTTACTCGAAGCAGAATCAAAAAGTGTCTGTAGATAGTTAAATCAGAATTTCAAAATCATGTATAATAAAGGAGATACAGAGAGAAAAAGAAAATCGATTTTTTTACATTTTTATTAATATCTCAAGAAGAAATAAGAAAAAAATCATTCTCTCAATGGATACGAATTAGGCATTGATTCGTGCAACTTTTCTTCCATTTAACCGAATTTGTATCTCTTACGGTTTAGAAGATCCCTTCAGTGCACACCCAATTTGAAACAGCCGGTAAAAACATTTAATTGCATACTTTCATATAATTTCATGTCATGGCAAATCAAAAATTTAAAATTAAGCAAGCCATGCTTCAGTGTTGACATTGCCTCAAACGGAAGAATTCGTTGACGATTTCTCTCTTTTTTGGGCCCGCTAATGAACAATAGTTGTAAAATGGTATTTTATTATTATCAACACAATTTATTTAAGAATGCTTCAAAGGGCCAGTGTTTTTGACGTTGTTTCCTGGTCTACTCGACCGGGAAACACGTTGTCTATTTCGTGTATAAAACATTAACTAGAGGGCGATGAGTTAAAAAATGACTATTGCCGTCTGAAATCTTTACAAGACTCAGAGACAACCACTGAGACGTCCGACTCAATGGTAAAATTCTATTCGCTCAAACGAATTGATCCACTGTAAAGTGAAAGGTGAACGTAGAAGGCATTCAAAGCAACAAGGCGCGAAAATTTGAAAATTCGTATTTTTCATTTTAAAATATATTTAAATATTTTCTTTGGCAACTGACGCAAAAAAGGCTACCTTTAAAATTGCATACATATATTTTTTTACATTGTATGTAAATATGACAATGCCATAATAATACATTGCACAATATGAATATAATTACAGAAAAAACACTCAATATATTACAAAGTTTAACTTTAAAATTGTTTATAAGAGCCACGACAAAACTCAATTTTTTTGACATCCAAAGTCTCGTTTATTTATTTAATTACATATTTATCTCCGTTCGCGTACGGTCAAAATTGTGTTCGACTCGCCCTGTTCGAACGCATCTGCGCGCGGCCTTGGCGAACGTGAGAGATCGCATCGGTTTTAGGTTACGTTCCGACGCGAACTTAAATTATGAAATTGACGAATGACAGTTGTTGACAGGAAAAATGTTACAGCTGCGCCACCTTCGTCTACCTTTTATTTCGTAAGACAAAAATAACGCATACCAGAGAGATATGTGACAAACAGAAATAGCGCACATCTGGTAAAAGCGAATAAATTCTCTAGGGGAGTTATCCGTCTCATGGTTGTCTCTGACAAGACTTCAAGTGCAGTTTGAGGATAAATGTATGTCCAAGGCGGGGTTGTGTGATTGATCGAAAAAGTTTCGAGAAGCTCCAAAACGCGTAGAAAAGATACCCCGTATGAGACGACCAAAAATATCGTTGACAATTTAGAAAAATTAATCAGTTCATTTGAGTTGATCTTCGGTTAACCATGAGATAAATGTTAGAAGGAATTGACATAAGCATGGAGAGTGTCAATTGTTCACAATAGGTGGGTTCGTTTTACTTTCGACTCAGATCAGTAAATATCAGAAGTGAGGTGAGTTTTGCTGAGTTAATTAAACGTTTTAGAAAAGTTCATTCCACTGACATCGCGCAAATGTCAAAAAAGACATTTGGCCATTACATACACATGCATTCTAACCTAAATCCCTATTTAATTGATTCGGAGGTAGCTCACAAAATCTCACCAACGAGTGTAAAAAAACATGCAAATTTCCAAAGTTACTGAGTGCCGCTGAGTTACTCGGAGTTTTGCGGTAAAAAGAACACACCTATTATCGAGATCTCGTTTGTTTCTTTCAGGACTACGCGCACCCCCATTCAGCTGCATTAACGTTAGTAGCACTGAGAAAACTGAAGTGGGAGATTCGGTCCTAGTTCTGCTTCATTCTGCATACAGCCCCAATTTGTTTCCATCGGATTTTCATTTGTTTTCACCATTGAATTTTTAAGTGGTCATAAATTTAATGATGAACTCATTATACCTAGCCTGTGCCAAACTTGATACGCACGCAACCAAAAACCATCTTCGAAAATGGTATACATAAGTTTCCAGGACATTGGCGCAAGCATATTGAAGTTGAGGTGGACTGCGTTGAAAAATAGTACTCCTATTTATAATTTACAACTCATTCTACGTCTAAAATCTATGAGTATACCTCGCTTTAAACATTGTTTAGCAGGTATGCTGCTCGTTGTTTAGGTTGAGTTTATTTTTATTATGACATCACCTAAACTAAAGGTAACTTTATACGATGCCCTATTTCTTGCATCATAATACATGCGCTTATAACACAATAAAATGTATCCTTGACTGTATGCGTGATTTTATAGCGCAGTACACTATTTTCTGAGAGGCAAGGTGACGCAAACAAGAACTCCAAAAAGCTCTACGTCCATTTTGTAATCCGCAATGGAACGAACTCTCGTATAAATATTTTGATACACTTGCTTGCAATAAAATCGCGTACACCTTCAAAATCAAGTAGCCAAGTTTTCACCTGTTTTTTCCTTTGTAAATGGGTGTTTTGAGAATTTTGTCATGTTTCGAAACACGCAGGTTAGGAACGGCTGTTGAAATTATTACTATTTTACCTGATATAAGTCAGACAATAGCTATTCAATAAATATCACGATATTCCAAATATTTAACGGCCCATAAATGTAACGTTATTTAATTGAAATACAATTGTCGATTGCTGTCCTATTTATATAATTTTTTAATACTTGTCAAGACTCTTCAAAGCTCAATTTGTAATTTTCGACGTGTTGGTGACAAGGGTTTAGGAAAATTTATTAAAACGTGGAATCCCTTGCGGTTTATAATGGATTTTTTCTTAACTCAGAAGGGCATTATTCGAATCGTAAATCGACATTCTTGGACATCTATCTCCAACCATCTTTTCTATTTGCAAAATTTTCCTCTTCTCATATATTATTTGTGCATCATAGTATTCTTATTTAAGCTATAATCATTCGCTACTGCTGTGAATCACTATTCGTCTTTTAACTTGCTCGTTTTCTGTCAGTCTGAATTTTAATTGTTTGACACTGACAAATTAAATCTCAAGACTAACTTAATACAACGAAAAACAGGTGTACGCGTTTTTTTTTGCAAGCCACAGTACATATTTAAGACGCATGCATTTCTTGCATCCTACTGCATGCGTAGATGCATGCAATTACCTTAGCTCTTGCGTTGTTGCACGAAATGAGGCATCGTGTAAAGCTAGCTTTATGGTGGGTTTATACAACCACTAACAACTAAAAATTAATAATTAGTGACTCTATAAACTAGGCATGGAAGTTGAAAATAGCCTATTTTTTATGTTGGGTTTATAGAGTAACTAACTAATACTTGAATGAATAGAAGATTAAAGTTAAACTATGACTGACTGAGAAAACGATCCTAAAAGATTAATTCTTACGAGTTAGTTGTTAGTTTATTTATTGTATAAATTCACCTTTAGGCGCATAATTTAAATTGGCATACATCGCATCGTACTTACGCTTACATTGTAAGACTGCCTAATGAGCACTTGGAGGCTCCTATGTTATGTGTTTCTGCTAATTATCAATGCAACATCAGCCCTGTTGTTAATTAGATTTATATAAATTATTTAAGGTTAAGTAGAAGAACATGTTTCCTTAGTTTCATTACAAAATACACTTTAGCAGAATGACATGTGCTGCATTAAGTTAATTATTTTAATGTTAAAAGTTGAAATTATTAATGAGCAAATATTAATGGAGTAAGGGGCGTATTCTGTAACTTTTTAACGGGCTGTTAAATTTAGAGGCCCTTTAAAATTTAAAATAAAGTTCCATGATTCCATATAGAATAGACCCCTAAGTCAAAATGACATTAGTCCTGCCGGGCCGTCTAAAAATGTTTATGTGTCAAATTAATTTTTGATTTTTACCTACTCGACTAATATTTGCTTATTAATACTTCTCTCAACTTTTAATATTAAATAATTAAATTAACGACTCACCGCTTATTCTGGTAAAGTGTAATTTGTGATAAATTGTTATAATTGTTACTAGAAAATGAAATTTGTTTAAAATTTAAATCACATCAGAGTAGGCAAGTTAGGGTAACATTTGTGCTAGTATGACTATGAAAATTCGTATAAAACATAAACGTCAGAAGAAACGGTAATGTTTATTTTCAATTTCAAGGTTATGATTTCAGAGAATATGAAACAAATGAAAAGACTTTTTAAAACGAGCTAAAAGGGTAATTTATTAACTTACTTGACGTTTCGCAAATAAAATTATTTGCTTTATCAAAAATGAATAACGGAAAATATAAACTACTTAGCCTACTAAATTTTTTTAAAATTAATTGTGAAGAGATTGTTAGAGGTAAAAAAAAATTATCAGCAAAGATATAACTTTTAACCAAGAATATCATTACTGATGCGGCCAGGCCCGTCTTAACATATACTCCAGTATTTACTGCAAGAGTTAGGGAAATCCTGGTAAAACCTAACTAGAGTACGCAAATAAATTGTTGTAACCAAAATTACAACAATTTTAACAATAATAAACCAAAAAAAATTAGATAATAATATAGTTTTTCTAAAAAATAAACAGGGAAGTTTCCGATTATTATGTCTCATTTAATGAACAGTGAGCGGCGGAATTGAGGTTTTTGATGACGAATGCAGGCGATTTGCATTGCCCGAGACCTTATAAGTCGTTGAATGAATGTATATATAACATACAACAAATTTACTTACAAGATTCTATAAAAATAATTTTAATATAATGATTACTGTTTGAATAACCTTAAGTAAAACCTCAGGTCATCCGCTCCTTGTTAATGAACTTAGAAAACTACAAAACATATCGTTCAAATTTGGAAAATCTGTTCTTTTATTAATTGAATTATTACACATTTTTATTTTACACATTTCAATAAATCTACGTTTAAACGTGTTAGACTCCTGATAAAGTATTTTAGCATTTTCAAAATCAAAAATATGTTTAGATAAAAGTGAATGTTCTACTAACATTGAATGACTCTCATTCCTTTTTTGGATATAATATTTATGCTGATCTAACCTTTTTGTTAAGTTTTGGCTAGTTTCACCTATATAAGCTGAGTTACAACTTTGACAATTTATCTGATAAACTTCATTTGGAGTTTGAAATTTAGGTGTTTTTGTTTTTAAATTAGTAAAAATAATGTTAAAATTATCAAAAGATTTACTGGCTAAATGTAAATTAAATTTTTTGAAAAAATGTTTATAAGAATCATGTAAAGATTCTATATAAGGTAATGACATGTATTTATTTCCTGATCTTTTTTTGTGAATTGTTAGATATATTAACATTTTTCAAATGCTTTAAACGATTATTTATTACTGAGTCAATAAATAAAATAATTAAAGCAAATAATTTTATTTGTGTAACGTCAAGTAAGTTAATAAATTACCCTTTTAGCTCGTTTTAAAAAGTTTTTTTTTTTATTTGTTTCATATTCTCTGCAATTCTCACGAGCAAGAACTACCCAAAAAATAGTTATGATTTCAGTACACTGACTCTCAGTTTCCCCAAAAATTATTTAACCACTGATTAATTTAATAGCGTGATTAAAGCCTGTGATTGGTTGGGTGAATCAATATAATTGGTTGTTTCAAATCTATTGTTAAATTCACCCAATCACGTTCCTTAATCACAGAATTAAACTAATTGCTGATAAACAATGTTTTTTTGAAACCCACCGTTACATTAAGGCTGCCTACACATTCATAAAGCAAAAGCAAGTTTCTACAAAACGTTTTTGACTAATCTTGTTAAAACGTGCTTTTTCAATGATTTAAATAGCACATACTGGTAGAGCAAAACAAAAAGCAGTTTAAAGCACGCTAAAACAATTGCAGTGAAAACATTTTCACTTAAAGCGTTTCGCTCTAAAGCACGCTAAAACGATTGCAGTCAAAGTTTTTACTTAAAGCGTTTTGATCTGCGAATGTGTTTTTAATATGAAACTAAACATTACGTTAACCAAAAAAAAATATTTAAGCTGAAGTAGATGTTTTTTTCTTTCAATAAATCGATTTCTCGCTGCATTTCCGATAGGCACGGGGATTCTACGATCGAATTCTGCGTCTCATTAATTTTGATTTTGACGATTCGACATTTATTTGATTGCTCAGTCTCTCCGTAAATATTAAAGAGTTCAAAATTTACCTAGAGAAAGCGTCTCTCACAACCTGTTATGTTGAGAGATCATTTTCTCGCTTTAAAAGACAAGACATTCTCACGGCAAATCGAAACGAACGAACGAACGAAAATTTGGAACGTTATTTAATAATTAATTTTAATAACGATTAATAGCTGAGAAATTTTAGTATTTTCTTCCCTATTCGAATTTCGAATACCTGAGAATACTCAACAACGCGCGTCTCTGTTAAACCGGGCAATCGAACGCAATCGAACGTTACGGTGCGTAATCGGCATCTGGGACGGGCTATTTTCCTCGATGCTGTAATAATAACTCATCCCGTAGCCCATTATATGAACAGGAAAGCAAAGGGCCCAGTATGTTTCAAAATTTAATGTAATAATAAAAGGTTAATTATTGAAAATGTATTTTAAAATTTTATAATATAAGTATTATTCTAGTGATCAGTAATAATTAATAATAATAACTTATTATAATCAATCTAAGGCAATATAAATTTAGTTCAAATCAGAGCTACAGTGTGGCCATCACGTCATCAGCTCAGCCACGAATTGTCTACAATTATTAAAATAATTGATATGGGAATAAACTAAAGATCAAAGTTAATTTGTGAGTGAAATACCGATCCTAAACAATTAGCTTCTGGTTACACAGCATTACGTTGCAAAAATAAAACACATATCAAGTGTTCTTTTTTAGCTTGAAACAAAAAAAATTAAGTGTTCTTTTTTTAACTTAAAATGACAAAAAATGAATTTAAAACATTAGCAAAAAAAAACATGTTTAAAACATTTATTTAAAACAGACGGTATGTTTTTAATTCGGTGTTTTAAACACTATGTTTTAAACAGTTTGTTTTAAACTTTCCAACCCTGGTTTAACCAGAAAAAAAGGTAAATGATTCATACGGAACATTTTTTGTCTTTTTTTACTGCATTATAAAGCAATGCGACGTAACATCGAAGAGATAAAAAATGTATGAAGCATTTATCTCTTTTTACTGATTAAACTAAATCGTACACATAAATCTTGCGATTTTTAGAAAAACGTAGTGCGTTTGTTCGTTGTTATATTTAACTTCTTGCATTAAACTCGCTATTATAATTAGTTGTTACAATGACTTAGGACGATGAAGATATTGTTTTGAGTCTGTGGCAGTTTTTGCAAATGTGTGCAAATGAGGAGATAAGTGATAAGAGAAAACGTTATTGGATGCAACCTATCAATGAAGAAAGAAAAAAATACTCTGAAAACGTTTATTGAAGAGCTACGAAAGGATACAGTAAAATTCAGCAATTTTACTAGATTAAGCATCGAGTGTTTAGATTACATTAAGGTAAGTAAGTACTGTACATTTAGAAATACTTGTATTGAAGTTCCTATAATGCGTAATCAAAGTAGACACCCGATACATATTTATGAAATAAATAAATTTAAGTTTTTCTAACATAGATAACATAAATAATAAACAGAGTTGTTATAAATGATTCATAGACGTAGACGTTGAAATGTTCCTGCTTTTTCCGATAGTGAAATTACATTTCTCACAGGTTTCTCAATTTATCACATATTTTGATGCAATTTATTCTGCTACAAAAGTTGAAATTTTATCGTAGTTGTTTTGAAAAATAATTTTTCTGAAGCAAATGCAATTTTGGTACATGAGAAATCAGTCAGTTGATATTCCTAATGACTTTTTGGATACTTTTAGGTCGTTGTAATGCCTACCAACTTCAACTTCAACTTTACTCTACTTTGCCTCTTGATATTAATGACAAACGTTTTTTTATTTTTAGAGATGAGTGGACCTATGAAACATTTATAACAACTGTGTATAAAGACAATTTTAATGTTCGTCCAAATCGTAATTATCATAAATTGATAAATCTGATGATCGTCCAGCGGACTCTATTCTAGTAAGCGATGGTACGTGGGCTGCTGGAAAATTTTCTGGAATCTAGTAGGTCTAGAATTGTTAGCGTTTATCAATTGTCATGTCATATTTGAGAAATTTGACATTTTTCGCCTATAATTCTATTGACAGTTCCTATCCAAGTGAACTAGTTTTGTTTGTACAGCATTTGAGAAAAAGTCATTTTGTGTAAATATGGAAATTTCGTGTGAAAATTTTCGTGCCATGATTTTTTACGATTTCAAATGTGGTCTAACGCCGAAACAATGCCTCGATCGGCTTCATTTGCTTTTGGAGATGAAGCACCATCAAAGAGCAATGTTAACTGCTGGTTTGCCGAATTCTAGCGTGTACGTACATCTTTTAGTGACGAATTTCGTGAAGGTCGTCCATCAACATCTGTTGTTGCCACTAATGTAGATGCTGTGCGTGAAATGCTTGAGCGAGATCGACATGTGACATACCGTGAGATTCGAGCATCCTTACGCATTGACATGAAAGCCACCAGATTTTGGATGATCATTTGAACGTACGAAAGCTTTGCAATCGTTGGATCTTACACAATTTAACAGAAGCGCAAAAGCAGGGTAGTGTCAAATGGTGCGAAGAAATTCTCAAGAAATTCAATGGAGATCTAATGATTTGTTTTTGTTCCCAAATATGAAAAATAAAAAGCGTGGTGAGCGATTTTCGTCGGCTGAAGCATTCCGGACACTGGTTTCTGAGGTAGTATTGACGTCAAAGGCGAATACTTCAAAAAACAATGATACCGTTTACCAAATTTCATATGCGTTTTTTCATACCGTTTCCAGAAACTTTTCCAGCAGCCCACGTATATCCAAAGTTGACGGAGCAGCGACAGATGATGAACTTGTAGCTCCGTTAAAAAGTTGAAATTCTTCTGCTTGTTCTTCTGCCTCCTGTTGGTCCAAAAGATTATTTAGTAGTGTTAATACTTTCATAATTTAAATTCACGCTGTCGTTTCGCAATCAATTTTTCAACATCGGCTACTAAGCTATCTAAGAATTATGCTGACGAACTTAAAACTGAACCTGGTCTTTCTCCCGTTCTACTTTTTAAAAAATCAATTATAGGCCCAGCTACTGATTCTACAGCAGACATTTTTCTTTTTGCAGCAGTTTTTTTTGGGATTGGAATAGTAGGTGAGTTAGAATTTTCATGTGAATGATCTGTTGTGACCGAAATGGTATCAACAGTTAACAGAATTTTCGTTTTCTTCCTGTAATATCTCTTTTACGTCTGCGTTCGTTGTTACATTGCTACTTATTTTTCTATGTTGACCAACAAAACTTTTCAGAAAAGTCGTACTATCTGTAAGATACCAGTTTCTTTTTTCGATGCACCTGCAACGCTGGGCATCTTTTTCTCATCCTTTAAATACCGGCTATAAGAATTTCTTAACGTATTCCATTTGGATTTACACTCTGCAACTGAAGAAAGCGTATTCAACATCGCATAGACTAAAAAAATATATATTTTATTTAATTTCAGATTTTTGGCTTTGGGAGAACGTTTCGAGTCACTACCTATTTCTTTCGACTTAGAGCTAGTACAGTTAGCAAAATTGTAGAAGAAATTTGTACAGCAATTTGGCAGGAACTTGTACCTAAACATACGAAGCAACCAGAATGTGACGAATGGTTAGAAGTGACAAACAAATTTAATACATTATGGAATTTTCCAAATTGCTTAGGTGCAATTGACGGAAAACACATTCGTATAGAATTTCCTTCTAATGCTGGATTCGCTTATTTTAATTATAGAGCTTTCCATTCGATAATTTTACAAGCAGTTGTAGATGCGGATTGTAAATTTTTATTTGTAGATGTTGGGGACTACGGCAGAAATAGTGATGGCGGTGTTTTTACTATTCACATTTTGGAAAATTATTAATTAATTGACACTGTTAAAGTTGAAAAGAACGTTCTAAGCGTCCATGTCGTTTGATTCTCTTTGGACAAGAGTTGACTTCAGTTTACTGTTTTCGATCAAATTGAAATTGGTAATTACTTAATTATTTGAGTATTAATTATTGAGTATCAATTACCTTTTTTCATCAGCGGTATTAATTCAATGAATTTAAAACGAGCGTTATTCGAAATCTCTTTTGAGCGATTATACGATCTGGATTAATGTAATTAATTAATACCGAACGTCAGAAACCGCCCCGTTCTCTTTCAGAATTTCTGTATTTCTAAGCATAGGCAAATTCGATTTTAATTAAACACGAGACAATTTAAATAAAGTCAAGGATAACACCGTCTAATCATTATTCAAAGCGGTTATGCAAAATATAGAAATTCAGTTTTTCACTTTGCGATATCCAGCCTTTGGGCCGTGAATTATGCAGCCAGGTCCGGCGGAAAATTATTCATTTAAATCGCGGGGGAAATACACGAAGATTGTGAAGCAGGTTAATATTTGAGTGCGGTGAATACAATCCCAGATAAATTATTTGGAATGCGTGAGTTAATGAGAGATTTATGAGGTGTAAGCACAATTATTATTCATTTAATTACTAACATCTCGTGGCAAAAGCGTTTCAGGATGTCAGCGATTTTAGATTTGAAAACAGTGCTATAATAATGCTCTAAAAATGAAAGAAAGTTGCTGGAACATGCAAACTTTGAATATGTACATGAATCCTAATAGTTGTTGCATTCAAGATGTAAAGAGATCAAAACATTTTCTTTTTAGCGGCGAAGAAAATGTTTTTCTCTTCTAGAGATTAATGATGCGTTGATAGAAAGCAGCAAGCTTTCAATAATCGAACACATACCTTTGGGAGCTCAGAGAATCTGGGGGAAGTTTTGTTTTGCTGCGGCTGGAAAAAGAGACATGAGGTGAGGTATTTAAATAATAATTTCGAAATTTTACTTTAAAAACCTACGTAATCTCGCTTTTTATTTTTCTTTTTATTTTTTAACTAAAACATAAAATGAATTAGTTTTTTTTTTAATACAAACCCTGAATTTATATGAAAACTAAACAGTACTAGTGCTAGTCTTAAGTTCCTTTCCCACTGTTAATTTTGGAACCAAATAAGACAGAAAGTTCAGACAAAAGCCAAATCAAAGTAGACAAAGAGTATTAATTCTTGAGATAAAATTACTTACTCTGCTAGGTGGCGCTGCGCGCACTATGAACCAAGATTGGTAAAACTGATATTGCATCTAGTAGATTGCCTTGTTCCCATTTAATATGCAGTTTGAAATTTCCTTCCCGCTAAAGTAACTCATGACGTCACACGAAACTTCTATCCGTTACAATGAAGTAAATAGGGTGAGTTTTGATCTGTTTCCTAAAGCTTCATCTAATTCACTAAAAATGGAATCAATTCTATGGTCCTATTGATCAAATAACGCAAAAATCTGGTTAATATGATCCCCTCTTGATCAAGGCAACCTTCTAATACACAGTCCAGCTCTACCAACCTTGCTATGAACTTTGAAATGTTAAATGGCATGGTGTCAGTGAGATATTATTTTAAAGGAATTTTAATACTAAAGCCACTGACACTGTCAGTTTTTAACAGCCTTCATTTATTTTTGAGTTAATGGCAAAAACTTGTTTTCTTAAATAATTATTAATTTCTATCGATTCTTACATTCAGAATCACGCAATCCTGAAACCTAAACATCGTTAATTCAGTCAAAACCCCACATGTCCATCTGAGAAAATCATTCGACCACTTTTTTCTCAAAACTATTTTATGTGGACACGTCTGAATTTGCATGAACGTTCCTCATATAATAGATGTTGCACCAAATTTATCCAATTAATCAGAGCTAATAAGTAACAGTTTTAAATAATGAAACGCGTGCAAAGCCTAATTTGATTTAATCATAACTAATAAATAAATAAATAACAATTCTAACTGACGTTATATGTCAAATTAACAGAAATAACAGATATAAAGAAAGAAAACAAATCAAAACCAGTGTTATAATTTGCAAGATTTCAGGATGTTTTGATCACAGACTTCAGGATTTCGGATTTTCGAGAGCATTGCAAATGAATGAGGCACTTTTGGCTAAAATAATGTACTCCTAATAAAATTGGATTGAACCTCCTAACCACAAGAACTTTTTAATATTTTACAGGGTGGTTCATTGGTATTGATTCCTTCAATATCGCCTTAACTATTAATTATAAAAGAAAATGTCTTCTATAAGAGTTATCGCCTGTAATGCTTGGTTTATACAGTCACTAAAACTAAAACTAAAAGTTAACTAAAACTAAAATTAAAACTATGCAAAAGTTTCCGTTTATACAAGCGAAAATTACGTATGCTCGTTGCACACCTAGCTGTGAAAATTCCGTGGAGGGAATATTAACTTGGAGAGAAAGTACAGTTAAATTTACGGTCATCCCGCCTTTTCAACTAAGAATTGAAATAAACGAACTCTTAATTTTTAGTGAAATTGTATAAACCGCTTCGTATCAGTGCGGCCTTTTAATTTCTTAGTTGATAGTTATTAATGTTTAGTTATTAGTTTTAGTATAAACCACACTTAACGTGTTCTATCTCAACAAATTATTTTCACATATACAATTATTCTGTAAGTGAGTTATCTACCATACTTATACTTCTTTAAATGGAATGTACCAATTTTTATTGCAGATTTCGACAGATCTTATAAAAATAAGCATTTTCCTCTCAGCAACTATAGCCCTACATAGAACCAACCGCAATCTACAGCTATTCAGTTGAATTAAATAGTTAAAATATAGAGGTATTTCATTCATAAACAGCGGATAAAAAAAATTAGTGTACCTAGCTAATTATAAGTGTCGTGTAGAATAATCTCTATGAATAAGAGCAACTTTTTTTATGTACATTTGCATAGAAACAATTGAAACTTAAAAGTTTAAATTTCTCAAAAAAATTCAATGGAACGCCCTGTATATTTTTAAATATTCGAATAGTTCGTTAAATTCTGTTTCTAGCAGATGCAACTTATATTGATCTGAAACTTACGGTTTTCGAGATATCTGCACTTACAGAGGTAGAACTACAGACAAGAACAATATTTCAAGAAAACGAACAAAAGAAAAGGCATAATCACGGTTATCTGTTAAATCTCAAGGAAATATTGTCGATAATTTTCACTTACATTTCGCTTAGAAAAACGATACATTCTTAAGAACTCAATTTGATAAGTTATTTCTGACGTTCACTAACGGTAATAAATTAACAGATAAAATAGCGACATCTTACGATCGCTTTTTGACCTGACGAAGCCCCAAACAGGGCTGAAACAGCTGTACAGAGGCTGCTCGAGATTTTCACTGCAATTAAAAATGATTTGCACAAAAAAAATTTTTTTTTCAAGGTAATAAATTAATTAGAAGAGTCACGACCGTCACCAAGGAAACTTCACACTATCAAAATAATCGGAAATTTTGTTATAAGACTTATCCTGCTTTCTGTTTCCGCAACTGTACATCCTAGAAAATTTATGACGCCGCAAAAAAAAGAGGAGGAAGAAGAAAAAGAAGAAGAGGAAGAAGTACCAGAGAAAGACTGCGACGAAGAAGGATAATTTGAAGCATGGATTGTTCCTACCTAAAAAAAAATGTAATAAGAGGCCTCGAATTCTACCTCGAAAATTCTTATAATGACCAAAACACGACCTACTAGATTTCGCGAGACGACGTCTCTATACGGTCTGTGCAATTTACTGGTTCAAGTGTTTCTCCGTTGGCGCCACTTACCCAAAAAACCGGAAACGGATGTATATCTGCGACGTCATTTTTGACTGATGTCAGTTTTTGCGGTTTTTGACAGTTTCAGGTATATGCTCAGTAAAGTTGTGTTTCTTTGCTATGGTTGGCTCAGAAATAGTTTTCTGGCGGTATCGGTAGACAGTACCAATATTCTACAAATGATTTAATTACGGCCAAATCTTAATTTATGGGGAAAGTAGTTTGAAATTTTACGCTGGGGTAGGTACAAAATAAAAATTTCGTTTTCTTAACTTTCGTTACTCCAGTTGCTTCTTTAGTATTCTTTCTTCTTTATTTGTTGCGCCACAGAGAGGAACTCTATAATTTAATGCAACTTCGCACTGTCATAATGCATCATTTGACGTTTCTGACGTTTAAATGTAACAAAATTCAATTTGGGTGACTAGTGCCAAAACGGAGAAAATTCGCACAAAGTAAACAAATTGCACAGGCCGGATAAGAGAGTCTGTCTTGTGAAATCTAGTAGGTCGTGGACCAAAATTGTTGTAACAGGAAGCGAGATAATAGTGAAAAATTATTTCTCTTGACTTTTGACCTTGAATAATACGTAAAGTCGACACGATATCGATAGGGACTTTTAGTATGTTATTTATAATGGCTGCAGAAAGGTGTATACAAATATTCAGCTAGGTTGGATTTTTTCGGAAGCCAAATCCTTATTTTACTATATTATTATTACACCGAAACTTTTACAAACATTTATACATGCAGAAGATAACCAGCAATATAAATAACGGCACAATATTCAAGAGATTGTACTTCAAATTCGCTGTCGACAGTTTCATCGTTTTCGCATTCTTCTTCTAAAACAATATCGTCTGTAGTTGATACAGAAGGTTCGGTAGTCTCTGCCAATAAACTTTTCTTGATATCGTCTATCGACAATAGCATAGGCGTTTTATCGGATTCACAGTTGCCTCTTGTATTAGATGTTTCAGTGGAATTCATAGATACATTTTCATATTCTTCTATAATTGGCAAGCACTAGGAAATTTATTAGTCTCGTTTTACATGGAGCGATTTTTGCGAGCGATTTACTGCAGCGATTTCCCGCCGCGAGTAATTGCTTCGTGTAAATGATAAGTCGCTGGGGCAGTTCATCGCAAATAGTGGTCGCGTATGTGATTTTCGTAATTAGAAAATGTTCCATCAGCTTGCAATTTTTCCATGCAATCTAGTTATATTCCTAGTAATATTCAACGGTAAAACCTACAAGGTGTACCAATACAAATATTTTGCAGTTATTGATAGTTATTTACGACCGTTGTTTATGACGATAGCCACGTTTCGTTAAACACATAATTCAATATAAGCAATGTATCGATATAAATATTAGCATCGTATAAGTAGCAGAGAGTGTTTGTGAACAATAAAATGAAAAACATATAAAATAGCGACATCTTACTATCGCTTTTTGACCTAACATTGCAGTAGGATAGACAAATTGAAGCGGGATTTGCTCCTAATGAGTCCCCCATGCAAGGCGGCCATTGGGCAAGTCGTTCTTGGTCTGCAGTGGGAATGTCGAGCTACGTTTCTGCTGAAGAAGCCCCAAGCAGGGCTGAAACAGCTGTCCAGAGGCTGCTCGAGGTTCTCACTGCAATCAAAAACGATTTGCACAAAATTTTTCTAAAATAAAATGAAAGAAATAAATATTGCTTGGATGAAAACCAACACTGAAGCACCACTACTGGTACTACTGGTATACTAATCATTTACAGGTTGTCAACACTGAAGTTGCTTGTCATCTGTGGAGGTGATTACATAACGCGATAGAACGCTGAGATAGTTTTCTCGCTGCGATCTGTCGCCGCAATTTCTCGCTGTGATTAGAAGTTCGAATTCTTGTGTGCGTGCGAGTAGATGCGTGCTCCGTCTTTAAAATCAATTATTTCAATTAATTCAAGTTTTGTATTTATTCTACTGACTTATACAGGGTGTTCCGTAACATCCACGAAAGCTTCAGGTAAACTTTTTCGTTCGTGAAAAATGAACACAAAACTGAAAGAGAAAATCTTCTACGTAGCTCAGTTTTCTTGTACGAGCTGATTAAAGTTGGTATTTTTCCACTGAATTGCAGTGTTGCCAATAGAATAACATGTCAATTTTCCACTTTAAAAATCACCAGAAATCACCAAATTGAGACAGCGTAAATACGAAAAATCTCCAGACTTTTATACAGAACACAAAAAAGTATTTGTAATCTAAATTAAACAATTTATGGGTTAAAAAAGTGAAATAGAATTTGTTCGCGACGTCTGAGTATATTGCACAAAGTTGAACAATTTAACAATGTTCTTTTAAACGAACAAATATTTAAAAATGCTTTTAATGAATCAGCTTATTTTTGTTTTACTTTTCTTAAATGCCAACTCACACTAACATTTTATTTTAATACATTTTAATATCAGAATAAACGTTAACTGATTGTTTGCCGTTGATTAAAAAAATTAAAACAGTGAGAAAGAGAGGGAAGTTTGGCCATGTTGACTACCAACCTAAATATTAGAAAAATGACTACTGCATATATATTTGAACCTTTTTTCTTTTTGAAACTTGAAAAAATCATCAGATCTGGTGAAAAAAGCACCGAGTTGGCAACACTGCTAAATTGTCGACGAACCAGAATGAAAACCTGAAACACAACATTTACATCATCAATAAAAAAGTAATTTAGGCAACAATTTCAAATTTGCATTTTCCCTACAACCTTCTTATTACAAGTACGCAGTTCACATACGTACAGCATAGTAACAGCGTTGCCAATTTTATTATTTTCTTTATTTTTTTTATTTATCTAATTTTTTATAGTTTTTTGGAATCTTCAAGTGATACTGGAGTGTGCTACCTCAATCTTTAGTGGGTGTTACGGGACACCCTGTATATTTTTACCTGTGTACATCAAACGCGGCCGTCTTTGTATTTTGGCCAAACAGAAGTAGTTGGTCCTCAGTTTTTCAACTTCTGCTGTGTCGTGAGTACCAGTTAATAAATGTGCTACATTAAGATGAGTAAAGCCAAAAAAACTAGAAGAAAAATATTTGCCCAAGAAAGACGAGAATTCGGACGACGTGGAAGTTCTCAGTAACGATAGTGATTCTACTCTCGATGATACCATTGTTAGCAAAATTCATAATCATATCCTTGATAAACTGGATGAAAAACTAAATTTGAAATTAGATACTATTTTATCATCTATTGAGGATCTCAAGAAAGCTGTGAATTTAAATGATGACAAATTTAATGAGTTTGATAATAAACTTGATAATTTGAAGCAATACACACGTCGATATAGTCTACGATTATTCGAGGTAGTTGAAAAACGAAATGAAATTGCTGATCAAATTGTTCTTGACATTTTTAATAGTACCATGGGCCTCAATACTACGCTAGAGGATTTGGATAGAAGTCACGGCCTTTCATAGTCAAATTTGTATCTCACGGGAAGAAATCGCAAGTATAAAATGCTACAAGCTGCCTGAAGGGGTCGCCGATAGTTGTTAAAGAATATCCTACGAAATACAGGCTAACAATATTCCTGGAAGCTGTTAAGAAGTTTGGTAAAAGCAGTGTTACTTCTTTCGATGGTCAAATAACAGTATTTCATCAAAATCGTAGATTTAAGATAGATAAAATTGCTAACTTTGCGAAAATTAACTACTCCAATACTACTTAATTAAAGAGGCCGAGCTAGAGTACTGGGTATCGATATCTTACCTTTCTTTGCGATATTGGATTGTTTTTTGGTGCTTGTTATTTTGACTAAATTTGCGCCCGTTCAATCGCACATTATAATTCCATTTAATTAATTTATTGTACGTTATTCGGTTTATTTTAAAATTTATGAATTAACAAATTCTAAGTTTAAAACCTCTGTTCTTTCGATTTAATTATGTACATACATGTTTATAAGCTTTATTTGCGTGCAATTATAGCTAGTATTTATCAATTTTTTACTACTCCTGCATTTCAAGTGTTAATTCGGAATAAAAAAAGAGAAAAAAAATGATAATAATAAAAATATAGTGTGTGCCAGATTGAGTGGACTACCATGGATAATTTTCTTATTAGTGAAGATAGAGATTTGGTTAAATGGGAAACATTTTACAGTTTCATATGCTAATTCAGATACCGTTGAAAAAATTTGAAAATTCCGAATAGTTCCGATAGTATCGCAGAAAAACTGAAAATCGCTGTTTTCTTTAATTATTTCGTAATTATAAGAAATATGAAAAAAGGCTTAATATGAAAGTTACTAAAGTTAAATCAAATGAAAATTCAGGATGGCGGTTTTCAAGATATTGATAGCAACTTTGTTATTTTAAATGGACGCTATATTGGATTTTTATACGACTAAATAGCATTTTCTTTTCTCGTTTCAACCATGTATAACACCCAATACTTAAATAAAAAAAAATATGAAAAAAAATCATATTTTTATTTTAAATCAAGCAAGCGAGGAGAAACAAAAATTGCTTTTATTTACAAAACAAAAATAAAACAAGAGAAAGTTTTAAAAATAAATGCTCAGTGTCTAACCATTAACTCTGAAACACAATTGACACCGTTCTGCGACACTCCTGGTTGTACTTTGTAGGGTATTTCAATTAATATTACGAAATGTCTGCAACTCTGTTTCACGTAACTCTTTGTTTTTACAGTTGAAGTACTCATATTTTTGATTTTTTACTGTGTCCATAAATAACCCATCGTTTTAATAGTAACAGTTACAAATACAGTTAACCAATGGCCACCGCGATCCCGGGATTTAATACCCCTTGACTTTTGTTTCTGGGGCATAGTAAAAAATAAAAATATGAGTGTATTTTAAATTGTAACAACAATGCAGAATTACGTGAAACAGTTATACCGGTATCATAGTATTGGGCAGGTCGGAGTAGCGTCCCGATTACCTGCTTTAATCCGGAGACTAAAAATATACATGTCTGAGTAGCGTCCGGTGTAGATAATCCTTTTTATCGCTGATTACTGGAATGATGCTATCCTGAAATAATGCTTATCCCTAAACCGATTAGTGATTGGGCAGAAACCATCCCCTTCTATCCCTTCAAAATAAATCGTTTGCAAAATATTATTAAATTAAGTAAAATTATATCAGTATTGTTTTGTCGCCCTTTTCGTGAACCTTGTTTTTCTAAGTGTGTCTGTATCATGAATGCCTTAGAGTTTGTCTTGAGTGAAAAAGGAAAAGAATTGGTACTACTGAACGGTTTTACATATCGGTTTCATCAAGATTTAGCGGGTGGAGTGCGTCGTTAGTCATGTTCAACAGCTTCAAGTAGAAGATGCACCGCTTATTTGAAAATTTACAGCGAAACAAGAATTTTGTTGGAAACAAATGATGAGAAATGAGAAAATCTTAAACAGGAATATTTTTAACAATTCCGTCAAGAGAAAGGCGACCGAAGACTTGAATGAAAAACCTTTGAAGATATTCATAAAGAATTAAGAGCAGGAGATTCGGAGACACTGACCCATCATGGTATTCGTCGTATAAGGAAGAACATTCATTACAAAAGAAGAAGTGTTCTACCCAAGCTCCCAACAAATCAGAAAGAAGTGCACGACGTACTCAGTTCTTATGTTGCCGAAACAAATCGCCAAGAAAATTTTTTACTAGTAAATGATAGCAAAAATCATATGTTTTCCCGCAAGACAAATCTAGAATTTTTATGTAGCTTGAAAGCTATGTATGTAGACGGAACTTTTAATTATTCTACAAAATTTTATACTCAATTATTTACAATTCACGGCTTAAAAAATGATCATTATATTCCGTTAGTATATTTCTTATTGCCAAGTAAATGTAAGTCTGTTTATAAAATTGCATTTGAATACATAAATCAAGAAACACAGAAGCTTGGAGTAACGTTTGCACCGCATAAAGTGGTACCTAGCAGATTTTGAGGAAGCAATCCACGAAGCTGTGAAAGAAGTTTGGAGTGAAGTTTTATTATCAGGCTGCAGATTTCACTTGAGCCAGTCATGGTAAGTAATTTATTATTTCAGAAACGTTGGAATTAATATTTAATGATTTATATAAAATTTTAGGTGGAGAAAAATACAAAAACTTGGTTTTTACAAAAATAAAATTCGGAAGAGGGGAAATTTTTGCGATATTGCTTCGGTTTACCCTTTCTGGACCCAGAAAATGTTGGCGACTATTTCGCCATTGATTTTGCTGCTGTTCAACCAGATAACCCAAAAATAACTCAATTTTGTGATTATTTGGTGGACAACTACGTATCAGAATCATCTCGATTCCCATCGCATTTATGGGCTGAAAATTCCAGCAGCTACAAAAGAATAACGAACGCTTGTGAAAGCTTTCATTCTCATTTCAATTCATTGTTTTACCATGCTCACCCAAATATATTTCAATTCATTAATGTTCTAATTAATTATCAATATATTACATATGTAAAAATAAGGAGTGTTCAACAATGCGAGAAAAAAATTTATGCTTCTCAAGTAATAAAAAAATCAAACGTTTTTAAACGAAAACATTTCGAAATTACTGGAGAATTTAGTAATTTTGAATTTGTGAAGCTAGTTGGAAGTTATTTTAAAATGTAGAAAAATATTTTATCATGTAGTATTTTAAAGTGAATAAATATAATAATACCTACTGGCAGTTATTTTCTGCATATTTATTTAACCCTTTTTAAATGTAATCCTCCCTTAGAATTAACAAGGATAACATGCCGGACGCTACTCGGATATGTCATTTTGAGACGAAAATTTTTGGGAGGCCACTCAAACTCTCCGATAGTATTATCATAGTGTTAATCGAAATATCCTGCAAAGTGTGCCACAAGACGATGTCAACTGTGTTTCATAATTAATGGCCTGGCACTGTGAGCATTTATTATAATTTCCTTTTGTTTTATTTTTCTTTTACAAGTAAAAGCAACTTTTATTTTTCCTCGCTTGCTTGATTTAAAATAAAAATATCAATTTTTTAAAATATTTTTATTTAAGTATGGTTTGTTATACATGGTTAAAACGAGAACAGAAAATGCTATTTAAGGCCGTTTTCATAATCATACTTTAAGGCTCAATTCTCACACGGCAGCGCGTCGCGTCGCGTCACGTCGCATCGTGTTGCTGCCCTTAAAAGTTGCCATGGTTTTAAATGAAGCAATTCTCACTCGGCAGTATTTTATGTCAAAAAATTACATGTAAAAATATGACGCGACGCACAGTGGGGTGTTTGATATAAAAAGTTGGCTAAAATTATTTTATGCATTTTTTTTGTCTCTATTATATACAAGAAAATATTTTATGACTAGATTTAAAAGAAAAACGTTACTTAAAAGAAAATACATATTATACACTGATTTTCAAAAAATACTAGTCACCTTATTTTCTAACTAATTAAATGTTTTCTTTTAACTGAAGAAATGGTATTGCACAAAAACCGTTCAATGCAGCTACGGGATGTAAGAATTAGCTAAGCAAACCATTACACAAATTTAATGAATAAAGTAACAGAAACAATAAAAACATTTTTTTTATTCGATGTAAAAATTAAAGTTATGAATGAATGAATTTCCTAGTTGTGACTAATGGTACGTGTGCACTAATTTCATTTTCCTTAGAACATGTGGTTATGTTAATCAAGTGCGGCTCCAAATATTTAAACTTTTCCTCGAACTTTATACGACGAGATTAAATCAAACAAGGTCTTTCTGGTCATGCTTATGAAATTTGCTGTGGAATCTGTGAACAAATATTGCAGTAAAGTAAATATTATTGTTTATTGTTAAGGCACAGTTTATTTACCACCAGTTACTTTTAATCGTCAACTTCCTTACAGAGATAAAAAAAATTGGGATAAATTGTAATCTTCCTAATCGGTGTTAAAAGTGGATAAAATTCTACCTGAAAAGTTTTTAATCCTTATATAATTTGGTTTTGTTGTTGTCTTTTCCGGATTAAATTGCATCTAAAAATAAGTGTTTACTATTGCTTGTAAAGGGTAAACGTTCTAACTACTTTTTTTAACTCTACAAACGGATGGACGCGAGGAAACACCGAGAAGATATTCCCTGGCGCCCTAAAGTGTTAGAATTAAGATTTTTATGAGCCTAGTAACGATTCTTTTCGTAATTATTATAGGGGCAAAAAAACTGAAAATTTAAATTAATAATTGGCCATGAATAATCCGAGTCTTGGGCCGTATTCACCAACATTTTTTTGGTTTAACCATTTCTTAAAAATAATTGTTTTATTTATTGTCTTAACAACTGTGTTAATGGAGATAATCATTAGTTACAAATTAAACAACGTTGGCAAATGCGACCTTGCATGAATAAAAATTGTGCATCGACCACTTTTCGAAAAAAATTATAAAACCAATTGGTGCATTTTGGTTAAAAAAATCACTGATTATTAACACTAATGAATGACACTTTATTAGTAATATAAATTTGTTACTTGGCAAAGCTTGGAAATGAAATTAAAATTCTCGTGTTCGCAGTGAAATGGAAAAAAAATATATTTGATGTAGGTTATTTCAAAGATTAAAAAATAATGCTAGGGAACAGTATAAAGATGTCACATTGTGTGTGATATTAGTACATACCTTCAAAATGAGAATCCATTTCAAAAATTTTAAAAATAAATTTGCGATCACTAATATTTAGAAGAAAATACAGACGATTATATGGAGTTTGACGACGTTAATGAATGGCGAAAGCGACACTCAATTTTCGATTGAGCTACTCTCATTCGTTTTTCAGCAAATGGCAAACAAATTGCATATGAAGATAGCTCGATTCCTTGTCTGTTCTAGGAAATGCTTAATTATATTAGAAAATCCAAAACGGGAATTTGACTTTTGACCAACTTTTTATATCAAATACCCCACTGTGCGACGCGACGCGCTGCTCGTGTGAGAATTGAGCCTAAGGAAGCTTTAATTTAAAGTCACCTTAAGAATAGGGAAAGAAATGTATTTTTTTAGATTAAAGTAACTTTAAATTTAGTCTTATTATGAAATCGACCCTTAGTCGCCTAAAAACCCAATATGGCGTCCATTTAAAATAAGAAAGTCGTTATCAAAATCTTGAAAGCCGCCATCTTGAATTTTATTTTTATTTTACTTTCGACTGTATTTTATCAAACTTTTATATCAAACTTTTTTTCATATTTTTTACAATTCATGTCGCTACAAGTTAACGTGTCGGTAGGTAACTTAACATCACTAGTTCCCTCAAATGCAATTCTGATTACCTCAACAGTAGTGAAAAGTCAGCGCGAGATGTCGTCAGTGCAGTAGTTAAAACGTAGATTTCTGGCGACGCAAGTCTTTAATTTCAGCGATGTTCATTTAGAATCGGGCCGAATATCGGCTAAGAATTTTACTCAAAATTTTTAGACTTTGCCATATTTTATGAAGATTGAAACAGAATTTTCCATTTTTTTCTGCTATTAAAATGAATTTACCATTTCCAATAACATTCTTTTTGGGGTTTTAGAAGAAACAAAAAACTTTTATAAAGAATGATTTTTTAATATACCGGGTGTCCCGCGCCATGTGCTCACCCTTCTAGAATCTTTTTTTATTAATCGATTAATCTGAATTTTTTTACACACTGCTAGTCGGTATAGGACTTCCGGTTTCGCCGGAAGTGATATCAACATTCTTATTTTAAATAGAATACCCTATATATTTTTACATATTTGAAATTTACGGATCATTTTGAGTCCGAATACATATTAATTGTTAATTTTGGTATCCATAACAACGAAAAAAAAAACTATTTTATTTTTCAATCTAGAAAGCTATGAATCGCATTTTTTCGATCTAATGCGATCAAGTGTTGAGTGTGAGAAAATCACTCCTTTGATGGTGTTTTGATTTTTAACATTTTTACAGTATTTGAAATTTTCATTAGGTCTTAATTTATTTTTTCGATAGAAACTCATATATTTCTTAGCTTAGTTCAACAGAACGTTTCTTTCTAAGTACGTTGATATCAAATACATTAAAATTTCTTTGAAACTCATTTGAAATAAAGGGAGTGAAAAATTTCAATAAGACATGCTCTATTTTAAATTATTTTCAAAGAAAATATGACGTATTTGGTATGAGCGTACTCAGAAGAAAATGTTCTGTTGAACTAAGCTAAGAAATACATGAGGTTCTATCGAAAAAATGAGTTAAGGCCTAATGAAAATTTCAAATACTGTAAAAATGTTAAAAATCAAAACACTATCAAAGGAGTGATTTTCTCGAAAAAATGCGATTCATAGCTTTCTAGATTGAAAAATAAAAAAGTCTTATTTTTTCGTTGTCATGGAAACCAAAATTAACAATTGATGCGTATTCGGATTCATAACGATCCGTAAATTTTAAATATGTAAAAATATGTAGGATGTTCCATTAAAAATAAAAAAGTTGATATCACTTCCGGCGAAACCGGAAGTCCTATGACGAGTAGCAGTATGTCAAAAAATTCCTTTTCTTGTTTAATTTATTGTCTCTAATATTCAGATTAATCGATTAATAAATAAAGACGCTACAAAGGTGAGCATATGGGGCGAGACACCCGGTATAATAATATAATAATAATATATATTTTGTCTTCAGATTTACATTTATAAATGTCGACAATTTCATAATAACTATAAAATAGTAAACTGTAACTAAAACTTAAAATAAGAAACTGTTCATACTGTATTCGGTCAGATAATGTACTTTTTTGGGGTTTCAGAAGAAACAAAGAATGATTTCTTCTCGAAGAAATGAATAAATGAAAAAGTTTTTCCTATTATGAACCCTACCTGTTGATATAGTCTATACAGAATAAGTGTTAAATTTTTAATTTCCGTGTGCACACAGTGTACAGAATTAGTATATGTTTTTTTTTGTCACACGCATGTTGCTGGTCCCTGTATTAACTCGTGGAAAATAAGTAATTTAAAACAGACAATAAATTTTATAGTCGCATTATAGGTAACTTCAGTTAATTTCAAATCGATACTTTAGACGTTTCAATAATTTTCGATTACTTAATTACCAAGAAAGAGAGTAGCCATTAAAAACGGAGGTTAAATGTTTTGTCTGCGACTACATTTTCTTACGTGTAATTAGTGCCTCAAGATCGTTTATCGTTATTCAAGGACCCCTTAATTCGCTTTTTATTAGGTCCGCTTTAATTTCCCTCATAGGTTTTTCGAAGACGCCCATAATTTGCCCGGGAAGTAGCATATTTCCCCCGAGAAAATTTTATTTATCTTTAATGCCGTTCAATATATCGATTCAAGTTGAAGAGTCGTAGAAAGTCTAAGGAGAGTGAGAACGTTGAGCACGGGAAAAGAGAATTGACGTAATCTGGTGAAAATTAAAGTAGCAAGCACACCGAATTTTTGCTTCATCTTTCAAAGTTTACTTCCCGAAAATTATCATAACTTTGTTTTATTTGAGGAATGTGCTGAAGACATGTTGGAATATGGAAATGTGGAGCTACTTTGTAGCATTAATGACTGCTCGTATTTTACTTATTCTAATTATAAACTCAATTGTTAATTGTAATTGCATAAGTATTATGCGCTGTTCAGTAAATTAGTTAAAAGTGACTCTAATTGGAAAATATAAACGGAGAGCAGTTTCAGGTAATGACAACAAACCTTTGATTAACAGACCGTGTTCTATTTAAAAAGTAGCTATTATTTATAGCAGAGCCCTGAAACGAGTAATTGCGTAGCACCGTTCGTCTATTCTTCTCTTCTCGAAAATCTTTAAAGGAGGTAGAAACAAGCCAAACACTAGAAGTATAATGCGTCCTTTTAAGGAATCGGGTTTCGTGCTTACATGTAGAATATAAATAAAATGGAAAACATTTAGATACGTTAGTTAGTAAATTCAAAGGGCAATATTATGTTCGAAATATCTTGTTATATCATTTTATTTGATTTATTACTGTAGACGTTAAATTTATGCCAGGAAAAATATGTGTTGAATGAACATTGCACAAAAAAAAAACAATCACGAGCATGTTAAAATAGAAGTTACATACATCTGTAATAAAATATGAACAACAAAGGAAGGAAAGATCATAGAAAATGTGGAAATATACGAAGACATAATAAAAACAAGCAAGTCACACATTACAGTTGTTTAAATTACTAAAATTGCGTATGTTTCACGAAAAGTGAGTTGTGAATCATCATAAGAGGTCCGCTAAAGTGTATAAAATATTATCTGTAACTTTAATACTTTTTTTTTAATTGTGAAAACTTGGGGAGTATAATCCAAAAGTAATTGCATTTTCTCTTTGGTTTGATGTCCAAACCTTCTTAGAACCCGCTGGAAGTCATTTTCGAAATGCATGGAACTCTGATGATGTCACAAATTTGACACCGTTGCGAGATACTAACCTATATCGGATTCCACTGCTGCACTAGTGTGCACCGAGTGTATTTCCACCTCGGTTAAGCTTTATTTATTAAAACGAGGTGAAAATACACTCAGTTTTTTTAACAGTTAAATTAACACATAACTGTTAAGGTTAAGGTAACAAGCCGTCACAACAATTACAACTCGGTACATTGTTATTATCGAAATAAATGCCGCTTACACAAATAATGACTTGGCGGACATGGAAAAAATAAAAAATAAGAAAATAAAAATAATAAAGAAATTTGAAAAAATGGATTTCTTCGATATCTTAGGACTTCTAGATGCCACAGCTTTTTTTGTACTCGCAATTTTCAAACACTCTGTATAAGTTACATTATTGAAGAATAGTGGCCAAAGTGCTTCATCTTGAAAACTATACCTATTTTGATGAAACATAGCCAATATGTAATCATTGTAAAGTGTATGTTCGAAAAACATTATCATTAAATCGACTGTTATTCTATTTGAGTTTCCATTTTATTTTGCACTAATTTTAGTTAGTTAGTTTAGAAGATATATGCATTTGTTTGAAGTACTGCAACAGTGATAATTTTTTAAGAAGTTGAATAATGCGTAAACGGTTTACATTAGTCCCTATGTGTCGTACATAAAGTCACATTAAAATTGAGCTCGGAATCCGAAAATGTAAAAATATATGGTCTTCCATTTGAAATAACGAAGTAATATAATTGAAATTAACCTCCGCCCTCCCTCCGATTTATACATAACATATATGGTTTATTTTCAGGATTTTTAGGTATCAAATAACGGAATTATATACTTATTTATTCGTTAGAATAAGAAGTTTTTTCGGGTCTTTGGACTAGTTATTTCCGCATTTGCGTGTTGTTTGGTTAGCTCTTATTTATAAGGTTTTTTAACAGTTAATTTTGGGTGTTCACATTTTTTTTCCGATTTATACATAACATATATAATTTATTTTAGATTTTTACATATTAATTTATATTTACTTACATTTAGACATATATATCTTTTAGGATGATTAGATTTTTGTTAGGTTTAACTTTTTTATGATTTTGTCAGTGTGATTAGGTTGTTTTTAGACATTTTTTAGTGCTTTGAAGTTGGTAACGTACTGAAGATGGCAGCTTAGCTGCCGAAATACGTATCTACGGATATAAGAATTTTGTGGGCGGAGGTTAATTTCAATTATCTCTTAAACCACAGTCTCCTTTACTATTTTAGTTTTAACGAAGTAATATAATGTTCAGACTAAACGCAACACTCAATATACAGCAAACTAATTTTAAAATATACCCTCTATGAAATAATGAAGCTTTTGTTTGAAACTATTTTTGCTAAAATGAATAACTATACTCTGTTCACGTTAAGAATATAGCGTTGGAAAGGATAGGGCAATATTTTCCGGCTTGTGATTGGTTGAAATTCGAGGCAAGTTTACAATGGTTAAAGTTGACATTCCGGCGCTCGTTCCCGCGAATTAATTTTATGTTGGATAGAGCGAAATATAACTAGAATTGTGAACGTCAGTTGTATTTATGTCATTTTGGTTTGGTGTTGGTGTTTGGTTTGTGTGCTTATTGTTATTTAAAATCGTTTAAAAAATTGTTCTTTTTAGAGCTCTACGGCTGTAATTGCAATTAACAGGTAAATATTTTATTAATAATGTTTATTTTCATGAGAATTTATTATGATATATTACAGTGCTAATATGGACGTACGAGAGGAAGCTGGCTCCTCGAGAAACCCTCAAGGGTAGCATATTCGAAGTGACCAAAGAGTTATGGCATATAATGCTTTTGTTCAATACCACCATGATAATTCCAAGTCAGCTTCAATAAAATTGGCTTCAAAGATGGTTGGCATTGGAGAGGCAACAATGTGGGCTATCGTAAAAGAAAATGAAAGCACGGGAATTCTACGATCTCCTAGCAAGAAGCGAAACCGTGATACAATTTTCAATAAACTCGATGAAGCTCATGAAAAATCTATTAGAAGACATGTGCATTCTTTTTATCTTAAGAATGAATTACCTACTTGCTCAAAAATTTTAACGGTAAATACATTTACATTTATTACTGTTATTTTGAAACTAAGTAAAAAAATTTATAGGTTCTACAAACAGATGATACTTTACCTGTAATTCATCGTACAACATTGTGGAAAATTTTGAGAAAATTGGGATTTAAATGGGAGAAACGAAGCAGAAATTGTATTTTAATCGAACGTCAAGATATTGTCTTGTGGGGACGTAATTATTTAAACTCCATTAGAAAATTTTGTACAATGGGAAAGAAAATATATTTCTTGGATGAGACGTGGGTGAATGCCGGTCACACAAAGCCAAAAGTGTGGAAAGATACAACAGTGACTACTGCTCGACAAGCATTTGTAGATGGATTGTCACTTGGTTTACAAAATCCTTCTGGAAAAGGAAAACGTCTGATTGTGCTTCACATTGGTAGTGAAACTGGTTTTGTTGATAACGGATTGCTACTGTTTGAATCAAAAAAAACTGGTGACTATCATGAAGATATGAACAGTCAAGTTTTTACGGAGTGGATGAAAAATATATTACCAAATCTTGAACCTGGATGTGTAATTGTAATGGACAATGCGCCTTATCACTCAGTCAAGACGGATAAAATTCCTAATTCTTCATGGAAGAAAGGCGCAATAATTGAATGGCTTACATTGAAAGGAATTGTAACAGACAACACTTTATTAAAAGTTCAACTTCTTGATATAACAAAAAAATATGTAAGTGATAATCCAGTGAGTTACGTTATAGATGAAATGGTAACAGAAACTGGCCGTACAATATTAAGATTGCCCCCTTATCATTGCAATTTAAGTCCAATAGAACTTGTTTGGGTTCAAGTAAAACATCATGTAGCTGCTAATAATAAAACATTCAAGTTGCCCGAGGTCAAAACATTGCTGCTCGAGGGATTAGATCTTGTAAATGCTGAACATTGGGAAAATTGCGTTAAACATGCTATTGCAGAAGAAAACAAAATGTACCAACTTGATAATATTGTGGAAGATATGGTGGAAGAATTAATTATAACAGCAAATACTGGCTCATCATCAGAATCGCCACCTGACTCAGATTTAGATTTTGCAAGTGAATAAATTAACGAAAGTAAATAATAATTAATCTTGTGAGAAATTCTGAATTCACATTATCTACACTTTTGTTATTAATATCTGTCATCCCAGTGAATAAGTGATTAAGTCAAATTTCCCTACTTATCAGAGCAGGTTGTTTTCGATTTATAAATTCACATTGTTTGTTATAACAACATGATTGTTCTTGCTGTGCCAGCAATTATTAAATTATTCTGTGTATTTTGTCATTTTGATTTTTGTGTCTCGTGTAACATGTTTTTATAGCTATCAATTAACTGACAGTGATCAATTTTATCAAGTTTACTTTGATTTAGTTTTAGGGTCAGATTAAAACAATGTTCAGATCCATATTAACTTCCGGCTGTGAATCATGGATACAAACGAGTAGCCTGAAAAGAAAAATAGAAGTACACAAATGGAATACTTCCGTACAGCCATAGAAGTTACATTGAATGATAGAATAAAAAGTGCAGATATTAGAGGAGAGCTTGAAGTAGAATCAGTGTCAGAATACATAGAAAAAATAGATATATTAGGTTAAGGTTAGGTTTTGAAATAGATAGCAATTTTTTTATTGCTTTTCTGAACCTCAAGTACGTTTTATTTTTCTATGTGTTTACATGTTGACCAATAAGGCAAATAAAGGCATTATTATTATTAAATAACATGGGCTTTTAATTTTAAATTATCTCTAAAAGAATAAAACTTGCAACAAAATTCAGACTCTGTGGTGAATTTATGCACAACAAATTAAAATTACTACTAAGATTAATTTAATTGTAAATTAAATTAATCGCTTGGTTTGTGTATTCATGCAACAAATTAAATTCTCCTTTAGTTTGCTGTTTTTCTAAATATAAAAATTTTGAATTTACCGCTCTTTCCTTATTGCTCCTATGTAATACGTACGCCGACGCGAGCGCTAACTACTATATTCTTAACGTGAACAGAGTATAGAGAGGTATGAAGCCGGATGGAATACCCTATATTCAAAAAAATTTAAATATCTCGTAAGGTCCCAGGAAGTAGCAAAATCTGATTGATTAAGAAAGACATTATTTTTCAGCTATTATGTGGCTTATTTTGTAAAGAAATTAAAAAAAAGTTAAAGACGTTTTAACATACCAACATAAGCAACAAATATGTATGAAAAGATTTTCTGAATTTGGTCATTCCACGGTGCGCCGTCCGCCGTCCCAGCAAATTTACCGGATTATTAGTAATACATTAGATTATATTCTGGTTTTCAGAACACGTGGACAAGAGTGAATATAATCTAATGTATTACTACTAATCCGGTAAATTTGCCGGGAGGGTGGACAACGAAAATTCTTGCCGTGAACAAGCCGCCTAATGCGGCCAGGCCTATTTTAACATACAGATACTCCAGTGTTTAAGGCAAGAGTTAGGGAAATCCTGGTAAAACCTAACTAGAATATGCAATTAAATTATAACAGTGAATTACAACAATTCTAACAATAATAAAACAATAAATTAATTTAAATACAATATAGCTTTTCTTTTAATATATAAACGAGATAGTTTGCGATTATTATATTTCATTTAACGAACTTAGAAAACTAAAAAAATATATCGTTCAAATTAGCAAAATCTGTTCTTTTATTAATTGAATTATTACACATTTTCAATTTGAACATTTCAATAAATCTACGTTTGATCGTGTTAGACTCATGAAAAGAAATTTAAGCATATTCAAAATTAAAAATATGATTAGTTAAAAGAGAATAATCTACTTCTACCATCTACTAACATTGAATGATTGTCATTCTTTTTTGGATATAATATTTATTTATGCTGATCTAACCTTTTTTTTTAATTTTGGCAAGTTTAATATGTATTATGGCAATAATTATACCACGTATAGACGGGGTCAAAATATTACGACTTAACCAAATTTATCTATAGTATACAAACGATTTTCGTTTCGGAGGCATAGCCTATAAAAGCAACTTGAAAAGCATACTTTGACAAAAAGAACTATGCGACAGTTATGTATTGTACATTGACATGCAAATTATACAGATAAAATTCCAGCCAATGTTTTCAAGCAAGTTAGAGCTTTACGAAATTTCGAGTTTTTGCAGCAAACTCTTTCAACCTAATTATATCGAAAACG
The DNA here is from genome assembly GCA_036172665.1 of Prosopocoilus inquinatus. Taxonomy (NCBI): domain Eukaryota; kingdom Metazoa; phylum Arthropoda; class Insecta; order Coleoptera; family Lucanidae; genus Prosopocoilus; species Prosopocoilus inquinatus. Next base: position 35,605,859 of record CM069871.1, read on the forward strand.
GTTAATCTGACGAACATAGAACTGATACAATTTTATTCGAACTTTTCAATTTTGGTATCGGTTTTCTTTAAAAAGTGATAATAAGAAACTTACTTCCTAAAGTGATAGCCTACTTCCCCGGATCTACGCCACTGGTGAAGAACGCTCAATTTTCCGTATGATATATCCATCCGTTTATTTCACTTGTCCTGCATGTCAAAATTCAACGCTCGACCTCAAACCGTTCCAAAGATATTTAAGAAAATATGCTGTTTAAGTTACCTCTTTAGGAGGTTATACCTCAGAAACGAAAGATTTTGTATAGAGATAAATTAAGTTAAATTGTAATATTTTAATGTCGTCTATACATGGTACAATTATTGCCATTCTATTCGATAACATCATGTATACACTGAATTACAATTTTGACAATTTACCTCATAAACTACATTTGGAGTTTAAAATTTAGTTGTTTTTATTTTTAAGAAAAATAATGTTAAAGTTATCAGAAGATTTACTGGCTAGATGTAAATTAATTTTTTTAATTTTTTTTTTGTAAGAATCGTGTATAATTGACATTAACCTTTTAATTATAAACATTTTTTCACAAAACTTAGTATCTACCCACTCAAGGGTTGTATTGGGTTCCCAAGTCCAATGACGTACTTGAATATGTCATTGGATTCGTCATTTGGAAAAAAATCGCTAATAAATTTTAGTAATTTATGACATGGAAAAGAAATTTAAGTAGGCGTTGAAAATTTAATTTTACTGACCGTGGGATGTTGCGACGACAGACTACAGCTTCGGAGCTGTAGTTTGCAATTAAGCGCTGGCCCAAATGTAAGTCGGCCCAATCCGTTAAATTGCGATGGAAATATTTTACTGTTGAGGCCCCAATTAGGGCTGAAATAGCTACAGTGGAACCCCTTTGCAATTTAGCCGATTTGTAGTAAACTTTCTGATTACAAGTAAAAAGTTGTTTTAATCTTAAACTGGACAGAATTATGATTGGAAATACACTCAACGTTTCGCTATAGATTTTTAGCTTCGTCAGGAGTGAAATAGATGTCATATCCAAAAAAAACAATCAAAACCATTCAATGCTTGTAAAGCATTCATTAGTAAATAATTATAATTTTGATTTTGATAATAATGACATATTGTATAGCGAATCTAATATTTTTAAAAGACGTTTCATAGAAATGTGTAAAATTAAAATGTCTTCAAATTCTATTAATAAACGTACAGATTTTAAATGACATATTTTGTAGTTTTCTGGATTCTTTAAATAGGATGTAGATCTGTCAAATTATATTTAATTAAAAAAATTGATTTTAATTTAGTTCTAGTTACTTTTGCCTTTATTCCGGACAAATCGTATTTTAGTTTAAAATCATGTTACCTTTCCGTTTCTCTTGACAACTTGTTTATTTACTTTTTTCACTCTTATAGCTACCGTGCCTTCAATTGAATTCCTCATTAAAGTAAGCTGTGATTTTTTTATGAAGTTGGCGACACAATTCTAGAGAAAACAGATGTCATTAACTGTCAGTACTGATCATAACATCAAATAAAAACACAACATTAAAGTTTAAAGCAGATGCTTAAAGTGCTCTCCTTCAGCTTGAATACATAAGCGTACTCTGCGTTTCATGGTTTCAAACCCGTTTGCTAAGTGTTTGGGGGTTGTTAGCACACACATCTGTGATGCCCGCACGAAGCTCTTCGATTGTGTGACGCTTAGTTCTAAAAATTGTGTTTTTGATGTGCGGATAAATGAAGTATTGAAGCATTGTCTTGTTGAAAAAACTCTTCTGTAAGTTCATCATCATGTAGTTGATTAATGGAAGGTTCTAATAACTCATTTCGGTATCTTTCAGCAGTTACTGAGTCGTTAAAAAATATTGGTCCGATGATACGCCTTCTTGACACTGCTAGCCAAACACCAATTTTTAATTAATGGAGTTTCCACAAATTCATGGAGATTTTCTGCTCACCATATTCTCATATTCTGTTTATTTAAATACCCCGAGAGATTAAACCAGGCCTCATCGGAAAAGAAACACTTGTCAAGAATGTCGTCGTTGTTTAAGTTATCAAGAAACCACTGACAATATTCTGTTCTTCTGTGAAAATCTACTGGCCTGAGTTCGTGGACTGCTTGAATCTTATATGGATAAAGCTTTAAGTCTTTTTTAAGAATAGTGTGACATGTTCCCACTGATAGCTGAACTTCTTGTGAAAGTTTCGCAATAGATTTCTTGGGAGAGTGTTCCATTCGATCCCGAACATCTTCAATGCAGGCTGCAGTCCTGTTCTTAACTGCTCCGCTCCCTGTTTTGCGACCAAGTGATTCTGTTTCACGAAATTTAAGAACACAAGCATGGATATGTTTAACTAACTGTTCATAAGTAAAAGCAAAATTAGGAAACTGCTGTCGAAACTTCTGTACACACTGATTAATTGAATAAACTAACTGTCTAATTTTCTATTCTACCGGTTTGAAAATAACTTTCAACAATAAATATTTTCTGCTGTAATTCTAACATTTTGAATTAATTGAAAATACAAAGTGTCAATTTGACATTTGTTTAATTAAATAATTGAACAGCTATCAGTGCTGCAAATCTTAGGAGAAAAAAGCAGTGAAATCATAGCCTACTTTAATGAGGAATTCAATGGAAGGCACGGTATAAATCTACAGCGAAACGTTGAGTGTATTTCCACTCATAATTCTGTCCGGTTTAAGATTAAAACAACTTTTTACTTACTTTTCTCATCGGACAAGAAACAACTTCATTTTTTGATTACAGTTAATAATTGAGAATGATGAATGCAAACATCACAATGTTTTCTTTATTTTTTGTGAAATAATAAAGAATGGTATTGTATTTTTGAATTTGATGTTCTTTCATTTACCAACAAAAAATGTAAATGTTCCATTTAAGAAAAATAAAATATTTAAATATTTTGAGAAAACTATATGCAAGTACTTTTTCATATTACCACCGTAATCGTAAATAAAAAATAGTTCATTTTTGTTAATTTGAACGACTTGTAGCTTCAATAATAACGAAGTTAGCGATAGTAATGTAGTAACTTTGATAAACCTTTATACTGGTGATTCACAATAAGTGTCCGACCCGTCAACTACAGAAAATAAAAACAAAAAGTCCATAGGCAGAGCGGGTCTAATGCTTTTGAGATAAAATGCATTGAAGATTCAGATATAAATTGGTTGATGGGCATTAGTATAGCTGTATTGTCACAAGAACAATGAACTGGCTTGGAAGAGTACGAATCATTAGCGTTTACCTTGAAGTGAAACTGTAAAACGTTTTTATTTATAGCTTTTTGCGGAAAAAATTGTATAATAAACAATTCATTCATTCGAATTTCAGCCTTGTGTATGTATATGTAAGAAATGAATCATGATTTCCATTTTGGATTTAAAGGAGGTTGATTTTTGAAATGTCTCTGATAGATTTGTTTCTTGCGATTTCGTACTTGCATGACCTTAGTAAATATGCTCCTAACGAATATGACACTTATTCTAAATCACTCTATATAGGATGAGTCACTAACCGCGTCTTCGTAACTCAGGAGGTAGGTCAGGAGGTAGAAAGTTTTCTTCACAGAGTTTCTGCCTGGTAAAACGTTTAGAGCACGTGGCAAATTTTTTTATAATCGAACGCCGCGTGATCTTTTTATAGAAAGACGTAACATTTGATATTCTACATAGTGGCATGGGAAATATTATATCTGTTACCAACCAATTAAGAATAAATTAATATTTTGTTGAAAATGGTCTGATTTTCTTTTCTCTTTTAATATTTACTACGAACGTATACTTTGTCGTCCGAGAATGAAAACAAGTAGTGTTAAAAATTAAGGTATAAGGAATAAAAATGTATAGGTAACAGTTCTTTTAATTTTAAAAAATTATCAGATTTTAGTGTTTATTGACAGCCTCCAATTAAACTGATTTAACCCAAACTGTTTATAATTGATGGTATTCGATTTATATCTTTTGCTTCCCGTTAGATTTACATAAGGCAGCGGCACATTAGCACTTCTTAGGAACTGACCATAATAACTAAGCATAGGATTTGAATAAGTACACGCCATCGTTTCAGTAGCGTCGTAAAAATGTATCGAACAGGCACATTGTGTAATGGGACGGTGAAAATAATTTACGGCGTTCTTACTATATGACGCAATGTCGCAATAAAGTCCGCCGTTCGAGGTACAACTGGTCAACTAATTACTCTGAAAATCTTTACACATTTAAACAAGAAGAGTTGATTACACAACTGTATTTTTTTATTGCGGCAATATTGCTCTGTTTTTTGTTATAATGAGTAACACCATTGCTGTAGCGGCGTTAATTGTCTCCGCAGCCCTCGCGTTTGTTTACACGCTACGGTCTAATATTTTATATTGCCTGCTTCACTAGAATTTGGACCGTGCAAAATATATTTCTCGACATCAATAACTATAAAAAGTAAGGAATTACAAATCCGCTTCCGAAAAAGATAACTGGGCATTTTCTTTTTACAATTGTGAAACTTAAACCTCAATAAATTATTATAAAATAAATATATTTATTTAAATAATAGCACTCTCGAAAACTAGTAACGTTGTGTGCTATATCACATCTGAATCTAAATTTATTATAGCTATAAATATGTAGCCGCCAATAAAATTTTATTACTGAAAGAAAAGCTGCAACTTCCTGCTGTTCTCCATGTTCAACAACCAGTTTCTATTAATTTATTACCGATGAGAAGTTAGCAATAAAATTCCAGCAATAAAATTATGAAATTTCAAAACGCTGCCACCGCTAAAATAACGATCACAGATCAATAATATTTAATCTATTACAAAGAGTATAATGTGTAGATTCCCCTCATATGAAGAAACTGAAAAAATATTTGATATTAAGTTAACTATGACTATTTAAACCAGCATAAGTCATTATTCATATATCGCACCAAAACAATTGCTTTCACTGAAAATTTTCACGTAGTCATAAAGTAAACATACATATCTATTTAATAATGCCTTCAGAAAGTTTTAGCCGGTTGATTTAAAGTAATTAGAAAATTAATTAAATATGACATTCCCAGCAATAAAATATTACTAACTTTGAACGTCCATATCTTTTAATGCAGTATTCGCATAAACATTTTGTTTGCAGAATATGAAAGCACGGGTCGAAATCTATCCTTTAAACCACCCTCTGAGTTTTAGCCGGTTGATTTGAAGTAATTAGAAATTAATTAAAAGTGACGCTCAGACCAACGAAACAGTACCAATTTCAAATGTTCATAACTTTCCATTCCGCACCTGCATAAAAATTCTGTTTGCAGAATATGAAAGCACGGATCGAAATCTATCGTTTAAACCACCCTCTGAGTTTTAGCCGGTTGATTTGAAGTAATTAGAAATTAATTAAAAGTGACGCTCAGATCAACGAAACAGTACCAATTTCAAATGTTCATAACTTTTCATTCCGCACTTGCATAAAAATTCTGTTTGCAGAATATGAAAGCACGGATCGAAATCTATAAGCCACCCTCTGAGTTTTAGCCGGCTGATTTGAAGTAATTACAAAGTAATAAGTTGTGGCATTTGCAAGAGTAAAACAATATTAACTTTACATTGTCCCTTCTGAATTATTTTTTACTTAAAAAATCGAGATATGTACAAACAGTAAATATTTCATGGCTATTACGAAAATCTTGATTTTATAAACTAATGAACTAATTCCAAAGAAAACTTCGAAAACTGTCCGATTAAACAGATCATTAGCATTATCGGAAAAGATGCTGGAAAGTAACGTTAGCAGTCAAAATATGAATGACCGATGTGCAATTTTCAGTTCCAGTTAAGAGTTCTTTGTTATTTTCTGTTTAATTATGTAGTTATGTTACCAAACAGTTATAATTTAAAGGTTTATTAAGTAAACAGAAGTATTGTCTACAAGGCTTTATTCTTCTACATGGGGTTCATTGCCAATGTTCAAAAATATCGGTTTGCGAGGTTTCTCTGTAACTGTTGAGCGAGTTGCGGCTCCCGTTCTTCAGCGTCTGGAACGTCTTTCAGCATTACCACCATCAACATTTCTTCTTCATTCATTTTTATAGTTTTTTACCTACACGTCATTCGCTATTGACAAATTACACGATGTTCTCCTAATTCACACCAAGAGTTGTTCATATCATATCATATTCAATAACGCATTTCGAGAATATGGTCCATAATTTTATCTCTTGTTCTCGCCACACTCCGCCCACTTTCTCACGATTTTATCACGTCGCATGGGCCCAGGAATTGTCCGGACGGCAACGGCTTCCAACAACGAAAGCGGTTCCCCCTCGACGTTTTGCACAACAGAGTCATGACGCCAGTTGAGAGCGGACCAAAGATTCCGGTACTAAGCGAGGTAATGACTAGTTGCACGAAAATGGCGTTAAATACTTCCTGGGACTACTTGCTAGAAGGGAGAAAATGTGGAAATATACAACTGCAAGCGGTAAACGCACATGGAAAACAAGTAAACGATAAAATGGAGAATCAGGCATGACGCTTACCTTTCCGTAAACAGCAAGCCGGAAAGGTTAGCGTGGCACACTCCGATAGCCGAAAGACGGTCCCTAACCCACGGGGGACAGTACAACGGTGCGGCTTATAACGGCTGGTGAAAACCTCAATAGAACATCCAAAAAGGTACTAAAGCACGTAACGCAGTCAGAAATGTGACTGCGTTCACTTGTTGGGAATCAAAAGGGACACCAACAGCTACCATCGTTGTCGAGCGTGGCACTGTAGAAAGATATATCGTCTCTAAACTACCGCAACGTACTCGATGCGCGTGTAAGAAGAATAGTCTACCCGGCCGGATCGGTCAAATCAAAAAATCGACTGTAACAAGTTCCCTTATTATAATAAGTTTCTAATATCGAAGGCCTTTAATATCAGATATACTTATATTGAGAATTGAACGTGGGACATCGTATCCGTATAGAAGCTAGCGCTGTAGTCATAACGCGAGCTGAAGCAAATCGTTTGCATAGCCTTAACCTGTGATAATGGCGGACAGCGGGACTAAAGAGGATCCCCCACGTGTAAGTGCCAGAGGATCGAAGTGATTTGGCATCATATTTCGTTGGAATCGATGTAATGTCATATACCGCGTCACGAGGTGACGCTTTCAATTAATACGAACACAATTTCAAAGCATGTTCAGGAAAATTAGTATCAAAATACTTGTTAGTAATCAGTCTTTTTGGAATTTGTCACTTTATTTGCAATACATCCAAATACATATGTATTACTTATTATTTGTTTTTAGTGCGATAACATGAATTTATCTGGCGGGGTATTCCGTAGCAATTACCGCAAATATAATTGTTAAGTCACACTCGACACCTCCTTGTAAAAAAAAAGATGCGCCGACAATGAAATCAAATAAATGAGATAAATTATGGCAGGCCACGCTAACACTCAGTAAGAAAAGCAGCAATAAGATGTGTCAAGGAAGGAATTAATACGACCGGTTAACTAAATTTTCATACTCGTTTTCAAACACTCATAGGTAGGTAGGAGATTTATTTGTAGAGATAACCGTATTTCGATTAATGTGAATTCCTGTTGGGTAATTGTCTCATAAATGTCACCATAAACAAATTATCGTTGAAGTTTGATCTACGACCCATCTCCTCATTCGAGCACGGAAATTTCTCGAATAGCTAACACTTCTCTTGCTACTTTCCATAGCCGTGTAAGTTTTCACTAAAGCTTACAGCTAAATAAAAGGAGTATGTAGTAGCGGATCGCCTAAATATAGCTTCAACAGGAAATATGCGTATTTTCTAAATATGACAATATTGTAGCAATATGTTTTCCTTTTTAACTAAAAATTCGATAGATCCGCGGTTCTACTACAATAAAAAACATCCCAAACTTAATTACGGAATAGTTTTCAAACAATATAAGCTGTGAATAAAAATCAAACGCTGACTGAAAGAGATATTTCGAAGCGCTGGTTTCTTCCAATGACATTAATCATTTGTTTATGAAGGTTCGCTAAATTTTAGGCCAAACAAAACAATGTCGTCGAGGTCCTCGCTTCAATTAAATTGGTCTGGAATTACATGTTAATTTCGGCGCGGAAATTGAGAAGGCAACGAACGGAGCGTGAATTCTTTAAAAAGCAATTTAAATTTCGCTCCGAAGATCAAGAAAAAATTTAAAAATTTCTAATTAATACTGTGATGCAACCCTTTAATTATGTGCGTTCGAAATTGTTCGATGTTTATGAGAGTTCTCCAAGTTTTAATATTCGAAGGGCATTCCAGCGGATGTATTTTAGGCGATTAAGCGTTACGTGCCTTTACACGAACAACATTCGTGAATCATTTAGGAAAAGCTAATTCCATTTGCAAGGGTTTAGACATAGCCAATTCGTCAGTATTTTACCGGTGAATTATCATAGGACATCTGCTGTGTTGTTTATTTAGGATCACAAATATGAGGCATGCTATTTAAGAAAATTGACTTGTGTAACGATATAAATACAAAAAAAAAAATTTTGCAAATCGTTTTTAATTGCAGTAAACCCCCTGAGCTTTGACAGCAAACATTACATGGGATGACTTATTAAATAGCAAACCGGCTTCAATTTGTGAATTCTACTGCAAAAAAGCGATCGTAGGATTATCGCTGTTTAAACTATCCATTGATAAAAATACGAGGGGTCGTCCATTGATAAAAATACAAGGGGTCGTTTTTATATTTCCGGACTAGGCATGAAAAGAAAATATTGGAAGAACAACAAATATTTATTTTTCTATATAGGCCCCTTGCTTTTGGATACATATAAGTATTACATAGTTTCAACATCTCTAATCCATTATAAAAATATTCATTTGTTTCGTGCGCAAAATACCCTTCAACAGCCGCTATAAGATCTTCATCGTCCATAAATTTTGTTCCCCTAAGTGGTTTTTGAGATTTGGAAACAGAAAATAGTCACAGGGGGCTAGATCTAGACTATAAGGCGGATGGTCAATTTCTTCGAAGCCACATTCAGCAATGGCAGCTTTTGAAACTCTTGACTTGTGGGGTGGTGCATTGTCGTGGAGCAATAGGACACCTTGCGTTAGTTTTCCGCGCCTTTTCACTTTAATAGAATCTCTGACATCTCTAACATTCCTAGGCAATCCCAAAAAAACAGTTGCCATTATTTTTCCTGGGGAAGGGGCGACTTTAAACTTCTTGGGAGGGCTAGAGCCCTTAGTAAGCCACTGCATCGATTCTTGTTTCGATTCGGGATCAAAATAATGGAGCCAGGTTTCATCAGGTGACAAGTCGATCGATAATTAAATCTGGTTCATCTCCGCAAAACGCCAAAAGCTGTTCACATGTCTCCATTCGGACACGTATTTGGAATAGCGAAAGCATTCGTGGAACCCATCTCGCACTAACTTTTGTCATTCCAAGGTATTCGTATAGAATTCTGAAAACAGTGGTTTCTGAAACTCCCAACAAAGCTGCTAATTGTAGCTTCTCTAATCTTGCATCTTGCAGTACCAAACACTTGATTTTTTCAACAACATCGAAAGTGATCACATCAACCGGCCGACCTGGACGGGAATCCTCATCCAGTGATTCTCGATCAACTTTAAACAATTTTGACCATTCGCTAATAGTCGAATTGAAAGGACAATTATCCCCGTATAGCTTTTCCTTGTTTTGTTAAGAATTTTATAACTGCTCGATATTCAAGTGTGTTCATTTTGGTAAGTGGCAACCAATGATGTAATAAGGTTAGATGGAGTCTAGCAGCATTTTCAATAGGACTGCATCAGCTTTAACATTAGAGAGAGAAAGATAATATGAGCATCTCCTAAGAGTAACAAAGATCAGAAATGGCCACGTGGTTTGGGGCAAATGAAAGCTTAGTTCAGATGCATCCGGATATGCAAAAAACTGGCCAATCAAAAACAAATCGCAATAAATATTTTGCGTATTCAGAATGCATCTGAGCTAAGCTTAATGCGTTTGCAAACGCCGTTGCCATAGCGAGTAAGCGGTTGAATACCGAGTTGTCAAAATTTAATGAACTTCGTAATTTATAGTTCATATTCCAATTTTAAATTAGATTATCGAATCTATTTTTACAATTTGCACATGCGTGTAATACGAAATATATTCAATATTTTAAGTAGTTTTAAAATGCGTCTACCCTCTCTGAGGATGGATACATTTACATCTTTTTGTCGCATATTTATGCAATCCTCAGCGAAACAAGTAGGTATCCTCCATTTTATTAACGCGATTATTGAAATATTATAACACATAATTAAGAAACCTGCTCATCTTTTTAGTAAAATAGTCACTCACATAAAACTAAAAAACGTAAATACTAGAAGCGAAATCAATGGATGTTGAACTTTAATTAAATAATAAACAAAAACTTGATAAGGCACTTCAAATAACTTAAAATCGAGAAAACGTCCCCACAAAATCCAATTTGAAAACTGACTGACTAAACGCGCAGACAACGAATGTTTCCACGTTTTGACATTGTCAAACCAATTTTGACGATTTGCCCCAACCCAGCTGATCGAGGCTAGTTTTCTCTCACTCTAATGTTCGTCGCGATACCTCTCACTCTACATCCCATTTACCCTATACCAGATCATTGGTGGCAACACAAATTGACAGATATTAGAACTAATTGCGACTAATACTACTGCAATTGTTTCGTGAATTGTCAAACACGTTAGCAAGTCATACGTGATTAAAAAATAATATAATGAAAAGTTACGAACAGATAAAACAGCGACATCCTACGATCGCTTTTTGACTTGACATTGCAATCAAAAACGATTTGCAACAAAATTTTTGAAAAAAGTTACATTGAAATTGAAAACTGTCTAATACGGGAATATAAAAACGACCCCTCGTACATTTACATCTCTTACATTGCTAATATTTTTATTACCTCTTTCTCGTAACATTAATTAGTATAATATAAAATAGCTTTAAGACACTTTTAGGATAGCTTTGTACTTAGAAATTTTTGAAATTTAGGTATTTAAAATATCAGCTATAATAATAATAATTTAATAGGAGTAAATAAAATTGGATTTTTTTGTTTTTATAAGCGTACATTTAATAATAATACTGTTATGCCCGTTTGCACCACTTTCACTTAAAATTTTAAGTCCTGACTCAGTGGTTAAGTGATACTTTCTGTTATGTAGAAAGTGTCACTTAACCATTTAAGTGGGACTTAAAGTTTTAAGTGAAAGTGGTGCAAACGGGCATTAGTGGCCTTAATAATAATAACATTAGGGCCCGGTATTATAAAGCGTTTTACTTTTCAAGTAAAATGTATTCTGCAACTAAATTAATTTAATCGATAGATTTTCGTATTACAAACATCAAGTAAGTTTACTAACGTAGTAAATCTACAGAATAAATTACTCCCTCGATTTTTAAGCGAGTAAATTTTAGTTGTTACTTTAAACTGACAGCAAAACTAATTGACACATTTCAATCTTAAACAAAAATTATATTTTAGATAAGTTCTGTGGAAAAACATTACTTAGTTTAAATTCTTGTAACATCTAGTAAAAGTCATTAATATCGGTCATGGCATTTGGCAGATTCGATATCAACTGAAAACTGAAGGACTTGTCCAGATAATCTAAAGGCGTCGGCGCCGGCATCCTAGACTTATTAGACTTGCTATTCTGTTTGTGCTAAAGAATTATATTTTATAGTAACTTCTTTCCACGCCTCTGGTTTTTATACTATGTATTTAATTTATACTGGAATTGAGAGGGTCCGGGATTTAAATACGTTTTTTAAACTTCTAAGATAATGCGCTTTAAAGTAAATTGATTAATGTAAATAACAGAAAATATTTACTTGTCATAAGTTTACTTCATAATTCTACTTAAGTTTTTTTTTCTCGCTAACTGAAACTACTGAGATGTATTTCTGTTAGTTCGTTATGTTTGTGATGAATAAAGCCGAGACATAGTTGGGCAATGTCCTCCACTCTGTAAAGCGGACAATACTATGTATCAGCAGGTGCATATGCCACAGCGTGTTTCACACGACCACAAGGATTCTCCGCTCTACAGAATGGAGATATGTATCGGCCTTGGTAATAATTGAAGTTACGAAATCGATATTCACCTAAATCATTTCATCACTAAATAGTACCTAGTGAGGCTTGAATTACACTTCAAACGTTTTTCTTCTGACCTCCATAATTATAAATTTCTTTATTTTCAATTATTTTTTGAAGACACTTAAAATATCATACATTGCTTTTTCTTGCTCCGTCTAACTCTTCCCTCGTCCTCTTTTCTTGTTTCCATTTTTAATATAAACTTCCGCGCTAATTCAATATTAAACCATTGATTAAATGGCAAATTAGTTATTAATACGGTAGCGCCATCTACGCGCTAACTATAAAAGGTATAACTCTGTCGGTAATTTTAATTTAATAGTTGGATTACTATTTACTTGGTAGATTAGTTTTATAATAGCAAAGTTATTTATTCAGTAATTTACTTAGCAAGTACATTTACTTGACAACTAACTATTTGGAGGTTTATTTGATGTTTATAATACCCGACCTAGATATATTTTAATGTTTGAACCAACACTTAGCACACAATCTTTTTTTTTTCTATTAAAAAAGTATTAAACTGAAATAAATTTAATTTATTTATAATCATTTCATTGTTCAATCATATTTCAATGTATTCATATTAACCCCGAAATGTATCTAGGATAAATCGTCGATTACAGTTCACCGACAGCAATTTATCGACACATTTCATCGACTCACAATTCACCGCTTTTGCAGTTCATAGGATGGTAATTCACCATCTCCACAATTTATCGCCCGAGTCGAACTAGATATTTTATCCGTAGAGTAAGTGCAATTCTAAATCATTTTAATTTTTCTCGACTTCGACGCCTATAGTAGACTAACGAAACACATCTCTATTCTACTATAAGGAAATTAGCGAAATAAGACAGATTTATGCTGCAATTCTAAGCTCCATCGTAAACATCGTAAGGTATCGAACCATCCAAGCATACTGGTCGTAAGTACCGATGCTTACGATAGAACCTGGAATTGCAACATTAGCTGTCAACCGCATTCTAATTATTCGAATTAACTATTTTATTAAATCATTTTCTAATGTCATTGTTGTAATATGATGATACTTCATCTTGCTTAAAATACATATTTTAATATCTGTTCGGGGAACACTGATCAAAAATTATAATAAATAATTTAAAATTAAAGTAAGATTTGAAAATACAGAATGACAATAAAAAATGACTACAGTGATGTGACAGTGATAACATACGAATGAATTTATTAAATTAGTTGAATGGAAAACTCCTAAAAAGTGCGGATTTTCACCAGCTTAATATTGTGAATTCTAATTACACTAAAATTGATTCGGAAATAAAAATAGTCAAATCATATCTACCTTGCGCTGTTAAATACAAATGTGACTGTAAAATATTTTTTTAGCTCTCGTTTCGAAGATAAAAGTTCTCTTCTTTAACTAGATATACAGAAATAGCTGTATTAATTGGGAGTTCTTTTTACTTATACGATCCCTGTCTCAGTGAAGTTGGCCGAACTAACGAAAATAGTTATTTCTAAGAGAACCTTCCTCGTAGAAAGAAAATTTATGAAAATCAATAGAATATTGTAATAACATGTGAATTATTTATTAACGTTTAATATACAGTGCTTTTTCTTAATTGTGGCCATAGGGATTTACATGGAGAAAATTTTGTCTCGTGTTAACTTTTGTTCTGGCAAAGACTTTGGACAAATTTCAGTTTTTAATAATCGATTATACTTATTATTATTATATTCATTACAAAATACACACTACCAGAATAACAGATGTGTCATTAATTTAATAATTTTACAATTAAAAGTTGAGATTATTAAAGAACAAATCAATCAAGTAGGTCAACGTTAAAAATTAATTTGTCATTGTGCTGTCCACATCAGAACACAAATGTATCAAAAACGTCTGTTTACACCCTTGCGTTGAAGAAAGAATCGAAATTGTTTCGTTTCCGTCAATTTTCGAACTATGTTATCTAAGTGAACGCCTGCTTTTAGTAATTTTAAATGAAAATATTTATCCGTTCACAAAACTCTCGTAACGTTTACAGTTTAGGCAGCGCTGACGTTAATTACATTTTGACTTTGGCCTACTCGGTTAATATTTATTACTCCTATTAATGTGAACTTTTAATGTAAAAATATTGAAACTAACAAACCACAAATTATTCTGATAATAATAATAAAAATTAAAACTTGACTAAAATCTTTGGCAGAACAAAAGTTAACACGACACAAAATTTTCCCATGTAAATCCCTATGGCCACAGTTAATAAAAAAGCACTGTATAAAACTAAATTATAATAGGAACTTCACTGAGACAGGGCTCGTACATGTACCGCGGGAATGAGTAGAAGTTAAACTGTTAAAAACCCCTAAGCCCAGTAAGTTAAAATAATAGTAATAAATTAAATTAAATTAAAAAAAAATCATCCATCTTTTTCAGTGATTTTCATGTGTATTCTGTAGACATTAACTAATTTCAAGGTATATCTAACAATAATTGGAAATTTTTTTGAAAAATTTTGTGCACTACTACTGCAATGTTAGGTCAAAAAGCGATAGTAAGATATCGCTATTTTATATGTTAATAATTGGAAAGAAATGAATTCATACGTAACCGTAGTAACCACAACAATTCTCCACTCATAACAAGCAATTAAAGAGAACATGGTTTTCAGGAAATCAAAATATGTTATGCTTGTTACATATCAATTATAACAAGTATAACAATCGATATGAAGTGCTTACAGAATAGACCAAAATGTGTTAAAAAGTGATTTTAAATTCCCGAATGTTAATTTTTGCAACAATTCCCCATTCTTGTGTAAATACAGTGGATATTTTTTTGGTAATTTATGGTGAAGATTCTTAAAGGCAGAAGATACCAGCATACAGGGTGTTTCAGAATAGGTCTCCGGCCCATTAGGAGAGTATTTACTAGGGTCATTCAAGTAATCAGAAATCACCCTCCTTTGAGTCCAAAATGGGAATTATAATTCATTTTGTATGCATACATTTTTTCCGCAGAAAGACATAAACAAAAACGCTTTAAAGTTTTGTTTCAAGGTGAACGCTAGTGTATCCTACTCCGCGATGGTTCATTGCCTTTGTGACGCCATAGAGCTGTTTCAGTGCCCATTAACAATTTATATCTGTATCTTCAATGCTTTTTATTGTAAAAACTGCGCATACTAGACCCTTTATGCATAGAGATTTTTGTTTTGTTTTCTAGTGTACTATGTGCGGTTAACCGGTGGGACACTTATTTTTAATCACCCTGTATAAACAATTGTTTTATCTAGAGCTACCAAATTGCTTTCGTTGCTATTTTTGTGTTTAAAACACTACTTTTTACAAAAAGAAATATCTTTTTCATTTCAGAAACATTAACAAATTTTGTTGCTCAGTGATTATTAGGAATTTCTTTATAAAGCAAAGTTTTTAATCCAAGAAAACAGATTGCTGGATTCTAAACATTTATTCAAATACTTTAAAACATCCAACGTCATTATAAGTTGAAATGTACGCCAATAGAAACAAAATTCAATTTTATTTATTTAATTACAATTACAGCTGAATTTTTAAAGATACAAATTTAAGAAATTTCTATATTCAAAGTTTAAGAGCTGTTGAAACCACTGTAAGTAGGCACAGAATTTAAATAGGCCTGCCTCGGCTTCGCATATACGCGCACGTAATCAGGCTGCCTCGTGTGCGGTCGGGTGTACCAACTTAATGTGGTGGAATAGGTATACGTAAAAGTCTTACATTATTGAAAACCTTAGAAAGAGATGTTTTAAACTATGTTTTCATACACAGGCTGTTCCATTTAATTTTTTTTTTAGAAAAGTGATGCATTGTGCTATCACCCTATGTAAAGCAACCGGAGAAATTTGGAATTTTGAAATTTCCCAATAGCTAAATAATATATCTAACAAAATTTTTAAAAGTAACTGATTGACAGAGTAACAAATTTTGCCGTTTTTTTACCAGTAAATTGTCAATATCTCGAGAACCATAAACTTTAGGTCAATAAAACCCTATATTATTTTTATCTGCTCATAATAAACTATATAATCATGTAATAATATACTGGGTGTCACATAACGTACGGAGGAGATTAAAAGGTTAGCTAGAGGAAGTCAAATTAAAGCTTTTCTCTTAATAAGATTTTGGTAAAAAATCTAGAAAGTTACAAGAATTTAAAGCGCAATTAATTAACGAGTAAAAGTTACTAACCGTAGTAATATTTTACGATTTAAATTCAAATTTGGGGGTATTTAATTAGTTAATTGAATATTGCTTTACATGAAACAACTTTTTTAAAAAATGTAGTCACGTCAAAGTTACGACTATTTCGTTTTTTATTTCAATGCTCAAAAACGAATTTTCATGTTAATGTGCACCGCCTACTAATTAAAATTAAAACTAGGAAATAGATTCACACAGACATTTTATAAATGGTGGTTTTCATAAATTTAGAATTGATTTAACAATAAAGTTGCAGTTTGTGAAGTAATTTTTATTAATTAACAAGCTGTAGGTGTAAATTAAAGAAGAAATTAAGAAAGTTAAACTGCTGTAACTTTCTTAATATTCGGCTTTGGTCAAAAACACACCTACCCTCCGTATGTTACGAGACACCCAGTATAGGTGTTCCGCTTAAAAAGTGTATGTTATGCTGCGTGTTTTATAATTTAAGATTATTTTAGTCTAAACTGAACAAAAGAGCTGGATGTTTCTTCAAGTGTAATATAAACATACTCTGAGATTTGTCTTTTGCTCAACTGTCAACTAGAAATTATGATTAATAACATTGATACCCTAAAAATTATAATTTTCTTGTAGCCATTTTTTTTGCATCGTAGGCATGATTTCATATTTAAGATCTCATAATAATTCTAAGTAACTTTTCCAAATAAAATTTCCACGCAGCGTGGAAAATAAAGGTACTTTACTCTTATGCCGTTCTCAAATATTTTGATTTCCTCGGTATTTGACAGAAGGTATTCAAACTTTGATATGTGCATCTTAAGTTTGGAAAGATGTAGGAGCTTTCATGAGGAATAATTTTTTTTTGAGAAATTAATATTAAAGAATTTTCCCATACGTAGCCAACTTTCTGCCGATCACTGTATACAGGGTGGGTCAATGGTATCGATTTCTTCAATAGCGCCTTAACTATTAATTAAAAAAGAAAATTACTTACAATAAACTTATCGCCTATGAGTTTTAACTCAGCAAACTGTTTGCACATATACAACATGTTCCCATAAGTGAGTTTTCTACCAAACTTATACTTTTTTTTAACTGAAATGTACCAATTTTTATTGCAGATTTGTATGTAATCTAATGTAATATAATGGAATGGAATGGAATGGAATGGAATGGAATGGAATGTATTTTGGATAGATGTCTTAAAAGTAAGTATTTTTAATTCAGCAACTGAAGCTCTAAATCCAAACAATAGCAATCTACAGTTATTCAATGAATTAAATAGCTAAAATATACAAGTATTTTACTCATAATCAGCGGCTAAAAAATATCTTTAGTGTACCTGTACCATGAATAAATAGCAGCATTATTTATGTACAGAAACAATTGAAACTTAAAAGTTTAAATTTCTCAGAAAGTTTAAATGGAATGCTCTGTATATTTTAATACATTCGAGCTATTCAAATTAAATTCTGTTTCTAACATATGAAACTTGTATTGGTCTAAAGCTGACGGTTTTCGAAATATCTTCACTTACATTTACTTGTTCTGCCAGGAACCATATGTCAAATTAAAAAATTTAAAAAAAGGACACAGTTGCGTTTATCTGTTAAATCTAAATCTCAAGGAAGTATTGACATTTATAAGTAATTCGAGAATTTAAGTTCATTATGAGAACTGCTTATAGCTGAAATTATCTAATTGCTGAAGTTCTAACAAAAAAATTGAAATTGTAATTTTCATTTAATGAAACTTGAATCAAACCTTCAATTTATTTTCAATGTCTAATCGATATACAGTGGCAATGATTTGTTATTGAAAATGTTTTAGCTCCTAGTAATACTTATTTTTTTTAATTCATCCAAGTACGATTGGATATTAAAAAAATAAGTATTCAATGTATTTCAATGGTCGGCTTTTTAAATTATTTTTGTTAAAATAAATCCTATCGTGGGGGTACTCAAATTAGAATCTTTGAAAGTAGAATCAAATGATCTAAAAATGACTTCGAATGATTGAATTTAGGTAGGAAAATACCAACACTGGGTGTGCAATTTAAAAAGGTAACTATTGAAGTACTTGTAAAAAGAAAATTTCTAGTGACGAAATTATTAAAAATAAAGATATATAACCTTATATCAGCAGAAAGCTACATTTAAGTGATATAAATGTGAAAATATTTTAGTCTAAAAGACCACTTCCTCCAAGGCTAGTGTGTTAATTTTCAGAATATTTGTATGTTCCTTTTCCCGAAAACTTTTAATAGGTCACTCAACTTGGGAGGCCTTGTATAGTCCGTCTAGAAAGTATCCGGAAAAAAGCAAACAATTCTGCAACTTCTAGTTGTTGAATTTATGAATGAAAGAATTCAAATAGAGAAAGATGTTTCAGTTGCTTGTTTATGTAATTTCCGTTTAATTCTACAAATTATACCGAATGTTCGGGAAACTTGAAATCAAGTCACTACAACTGGTACTTAGTCTGTGCATAGATTGATACTATTACTTTATTTTTTCTTACGATTTTTGGTCGAAACATTTTTATAAAGCCTTCTTCTTTAGTTATAATTAAATAATAATGTTACGTTTCTAGGGTTTAAATTTATTTATTTAAACGAACAAAACACTCTGTAAAAATTTAACCGTAATTTATTAATGCTTACAATCTAATTTATTTGTAACAATTTATTTACACACTAAATCCAACTTCGACGATCGCTAGTTAGAACTCGACTGATTGCTGAGTCCACCCCGGGCGATTTTATATCCTTTGCTGCACTCTCGAATTTTCCAACGCTGGAAAATTCGAGTTTGTTCGATGGTGGTGTGACGGCCGATGATGCATAATAATGAACCGACTTCTTGACGCCTTCAGTATGACGTAGTGCTGAGTGGCTCGCCACAATAATAATTTTGAATGGTGAAAAACGCTCCATATTTTTTCTCTTTTCTTAAATTTGCCGCACTTGCTTAAATCTCTTTGTTTATTTAAAATTGTTAGAATTCAATGCCTGACTATTGTGACTTTTTTAAATTTTATCTTTTGGAAAAATTATATTGATAAAAATATGTCGCTCCTCAATTGCTGGGAAACCCATATATTGCAAAAAATTTCCAGATTCCGAATACTTTCTAGACGATCTATATTTCCGTTGAGTGGTGCTATGTAAAGTGTAGATGGGGAAGGCGCTGTTGTCTCAGCCGACATCTTTTTGGACATATGACTGAAACTTTTAAAGTTCGATTATGAAATGGGGCCTTAGCCCTTAGCAATATAAAAATGCACGCTATTACTCATTTTACAAATTTTGATTGTAGTTTTACTCTATACCCAGTACATTTTAACACGAAATATTGAAAGTTTTACTCAGGGCAATTTGTAAAACATTACACTACTCTCCTGTAGCTTGAACTCTCAGTTTAATAATTTTGTAGTGTAAATACTTTACACTAAAACAATTGAACCTATATGGCATGGAATTCAGTGTAAAATTTTCACTCTAATTTCTTACTGTGCATGCCAACAAAATTTAACCCCTTCGATTAACAGATCAAACACGCACATTCTGGTTATATAAAAATCTGCTGTGCAATGTCAATGGATTGAGATATTGACGTCGTGACACCGTTTTAAGTTCATTAAATCCGACTAAAAGCAATGTCCGCACGGGAGCTAACAAAACGTAAACAAAGCGTGCGGCATAATTTAATTAATTTGCGAGCGCGATCCAAACGCTAGAGTGAAACCGTCAGTTGTAGTGTTATACTGACGAGGGTATACATTCGTACCTAATTAAATTGTTTAATTGCTCGTGTGTACGACGTTTATGTTTATTACCAACAAAATACTGCAAACAGTTGCAACGAAAGGCGAACGCAATTAATCGACGTCGTCTGGCAAGTTCGGACGTTCGAAATTGAGTTGCTAAACTAGAAGCTTCTTATGCGTCGAAGGAACGGTGTAATAGAGGGTGTTCTAATTTTTTGACTCAATTTAATTCTGATTACTTGGCGTTCTTGCAAACAGTTCGGTGTGGTGAATTTCCGCTGGAAAATCAATCATAGCCCTGAGCGCTTTCACCGAATCCGCTTAAAGATTCTTGTTCATGTTTCGGAACAGAAGGGTGTTTTGCTTCTCTGCGTTATAAAGGTTTCCACATCTGTTCTTAGTTGTTCAACAAATTCCTTGACAATTACTTAACGAGGTGGTTGCAACTAAGATCCCTAAAATATCTTTTTTTATTTTAGCTTTATATATATATATCATTTATTTATTCTTCTAATCAGTCGTTAGCAATGAATGGGTTTAATGCTTTTAAGCTCTACGTAGATAGAGGTCAGTTCATAGAAGAACTGACGTCTCGGATCATGTTAAGAAACAAATCGATTTCATCCAACTGGAATTTACCCAATTCATAAAGAGATCTGCAACAGAAAAATGCATTTAGTAAGTTAGTTAGCAAGTCTTTCGCATCCGCAGCTGTCAATAGCGTAACTAAATCAAAACTTAATGTAGACTTTTTCTACTGCACTTAATTCCATTAGCATGTTATAAATTAAAAAAGAAAATTATTTATTCGCCATAAATAAATTAGAGTATCAACCTTTTCATCGTTTGAATACAACATTGTTTCAAAAAATACTTTGAAGTTTATATCTTCTTGACTTTTAATGACAAGAAAGTCCAAATTAGATCGTCGAAAATAACAATTTGTGGAATTTAGTTACTCATGAAAATTGTATGTTGAGTTGCATTTTAGGTTTATCGGGCTCGTCCTCTTATGATACTCTCCATGTATATATACAGGTTGTCCATTTTTCGAGCCCAAGCACGGGGATTTCACTTATCTTAAGAGATACGAGGTCGGTTACGTTAGGCCAAAGTTGCGTATTTTCATGCTAATTAATAATCTGAAAAGCTATTTAAATTATTCCTTTTCGTTTTGAAGATATTGAGAAAAAACTAAAATTTTTCATTTTCGTTTTTATTTTTTACACATCAGAAAATTATCTGTGGGAGATAAATCTGGTCCTGTGCTGGCCAGCCGATGTCTCCGTTATTTTTTTTAGGAAATATTTTAGTTAAACAATCAGCAACTTGCGCGTCATGAGAGAGCAAGCCATCTTGTTGATATCAACTGTTTATCAATGTATTTCATAAGAAACGTTTTTTTACAAAAAAATTAGGTATCCGTTTTCAGGCAATGCAAATTTTTATGTTAGCTGTGTTGCTTGAACAGCTACTCATCATTGGTGACTTTGTATTCGGCTAGTTGGCATCGGATCATATCAGATTTTGATGGAAATTTGTATTTCCTTCTAACTGGCTTCTTATAAATGTACAAAATTTTATTCGTCATTCATTATCGCCGGGCAGAAGAAGTTCAATTTTTTTTCATTCTTCATACCACTTAATGTGGCAGCTTTGGTTAGCTAGAATTTGGTTTGTTGAGCTAGAAGAATTATTTTGCACTGTAAGCAGTTGTTTACAATTGAAATATTATGACTTTCGAGCTTTTATAATTTCTTCCGCCTTTTCAATTGTTCTAGCTAGCGCCTTGTAAGTGTTTATTGTTTCCACAGCGCTTTTTGTAAAAATTAAAAAATTGAAATTGCGGTCAAAAAGTCGAATCAACGATAATGTGTGATAGATTGTTAAAATCGGAGAAAATATCTTTATTTAGAAATATGAAAATCCAATATAGCGCCCATAAGAAAAAAAAGTTGACAGTCGTATCTCTGCAATTTTGACAGCTCGGATAAAGGTAATGACGGATTTAGATTCTCCGTAAGAAAGTGTCTTAATAATGTATAAGTTATAAATGTCTAGCTTTATAGGTTTTCGATTTAAAAAATAAAAACGAAAATAAAAAATTTTAGTTTTTCTCAATATCTTCAAAACGAAAAGGAATAATTTAAAATGCTTTTCAGATTAATTAATTAGCATGAAATTATGCAACTTTAGCCTAATTTAACCGAACCTCGTGTCTCTTAAGATAAGTGAGATCCCCATGATTGGGCTCGAAAAATGGACAGCCTGTATAATATCATATTTCCGTATCTTCCTTGGTAATGTATCTCTCATAAATACACTCCAAAATCGTGGTAATTTCGGTATTTTAGTATACTTCACCCATATCAGTATTATTCACCGGATGACGACACACATTTCTCAGTTTTTTGAATTAGACAGTAGGTATAAGGCACAACCTGTTTTGTATGGTTTAATGTAGAAACCACTTCTTACAGCTTTTGCTTCCATAGCACGATTATGCCTCTCCGACTCCTTTAGTTGTTCTATACCGATTTTGCATCGTCCACAGCTTTCGCAATTGCTACTGCTCCTCCTCCTAGTGAGCCTAATGCCCCGAAAGCTGCAAATAATGGAACTAAAGGTAGAAGCTCAGCGCTTTTAGGAATTGGTATCACTCTTTGGTGTGGTGGCCTTATTCTTTTGTGATGCTTCTTTAAAGCTGCTCAAGCCAATTTGACATAGACTAGAAGTTATTTTTACCACCGCATGAAATATCACGCGATATGTAATAACATATCGCGCTTTCTTAATGGCTGCTGCAAAAGATATTTTTCCATCGAGTTTTTGACGGTTCCTAGTATGTCCTTTAAGGCCTCCCATTTCGAGCTTCGTTTTTGTACCCATTAACGCGGCTACAAACAAAGCCGCTGCTTTTTCTCCCACACCTGCTTCTTTACTCCTCACTCTTTCCACTGCGACCTAGTACAGTTTTCTGTCAGCCTCGTGACGCTTTTCTAACTCGTTGGCTAATGAATACGCAATATCGTGTTGTTTACAGGTTTCGTCTAATGCATTAATGCCTCTGTCACCTCTTTTCAGTCGATGGTCAAATTTTGTACCTGGCCCACAATAGTTATAAGCTGGTATATATAATTCTGTTGGGAGCTTATTGATAAAAGTGTTAAGTAAGCCACGACATTTTCGCTTTACTTTAACCTTATTATTGGGATATCTCTTGACGCGGCACTGCATTTATATCTTTCTATATCACCTTCAACGGGTGATACCAACCCTACACTACTTCAGTATTCTTTCACCTTATCTTTATATAATTCCACAGTCATCTTAAATGTTTCTAATACGTATGAAACAAAATAAAAAAATAGGAGTGTATATTTACAAGTTCTTTTATTAATAAAATAATAACATGTTCACATAAATTATTTGGTTTAAGTGTCAATAACTTAGCACCTTCTAACATGTATTCAGTGATAGCTTTATGCATACTTACAACAAACTTTATCTTATTAATTGCATACATTACTAATACGTTTGTAATTGCACCCTTTTCTGAAACTACGTTATTCAAAAATCTTTTAATATTTATTTTTATATCTCCTTCAAATGTACTTAAACATGGAATCATATCAACGTAAAAGGTTTTGTAATTTATTTGTTTCAAAACCTCCAAACGATATGACATAATTTCAAACAATTTCCACAAGTCTATTAAACCCTTACTAAATTTTTGTTCCTTCTGTACGTTCGAAAGATAGCTTTATTGAATTGATTTTTATTATTGGATAAATATTTTTATGCCTTCAGTGCGTAGTATTGGACGTTAAATTGTTTCCACTTATCTTAATTAAAACATATATTCTGCCTTTTAGTACCCATAATACGTGTAAGAGGATCAAAAAATGTTTCAATGCTTCCTACGCTAACCTATTTCGTGGGACTTTTGTTTAAGAAATATACACTTTGAGCTAATAAAATGGTAGTTGTTCAATCTCTATCATTTCTCTCGCTTCGGCTATTTTTGAACATGCATTCTCGCTTATATCACAGTATCTAAAATCTTCATCCGTGAAAAAAGGTTGTAAAAATTTTTCAAATAATTCGTTTTGAGTTGAACGTTTTTGCGAATTTTCTTCGTTCAAATTTTTTACATCTTGTGTCTCATCATGTTTCTCCACTTCTGGAACTTCAAAGTTAAAGTTGGTAGATTTTTTATACGGCACTGTCGCCCGTACGTTATTTGCAGGTCTACTTATTTGAATGAAACACATTTCCGTTTGTCCAGCGGCCACTATTACATAAATAAAAACGATATTCAAAATTATACACAAAGCCAAAATATATAATTTCCTTACTCCTACAGTGCACTGCCGAACTGTTGATTCGATAATAAATACTTATCTCAACACCGAACTTCTTTAATTGTAAGGTTCACGGTTGTACACCAAGTGAATTTATCCATCAATTCACAGTCTTATATAGCAACAGTTTAATTAAAAATAGCGTTAGTTTGCCTCCTCAATGTTTATGAAACCTTCGGAATCTCGATCGAGAAGATCACGTAGGTGTAAAAATCTGCAAGTACTTGGGAAGTGGGCAGGGGAACTGTGACTTTGCAAAAGGACAGTTGCAGTTCAGCTCCGGTTGTAGCGTGTAGCTGTAACATCGTCGAGAATAAGTCGCTTTCAAGGTTGCTACAAGGTTACGACTACACTTCCACGGTTGGAGTCACTTTAAGGTCGAACTCCCGGGTAAGCCGAGTCAAGAATCAAATTGACCCACATTTTCTAGGTCACCTCTGCGTAGAGGTCATTGACATTGACCATAGCTAATTGACTTGTATGTTGAAAAGAGAAGGTAATAATGTTTAGTAAATACTTTCATAACATTATTTTTAGATTCTGAATATGAACTGAATTTATTAAGTAATTTATTATTCCAGCGAATCGAACCACTTAAAAATTGTCGCGTCCTGCTACGAATATGTCGCTCTCAAGATTGCTGGAAGTTTTATATTATATAGTATATAGTATACTTACCTTGTTGCAAATGAAAAATCCTCAAACTACACAAACAGATTCATCTTGAAGAGTACTTTAAAAACTAAAGGTAATTGAGCTGTAAAATAATTAGAGAAGCCATTATTCGAGCATTTTTAAATTAACATGGGATTTCCTATGTTGCGTTTCAAAATGCAGCGCCCCTGCATATCCTCCTTAAGTACAAGAATACATCTTTTGTATACGAATACAATATTTTCTAGATCACGTCTGCGAGGGTCATTTCTACGTTGGATCACGTCTGTGTAGATCTGCCAGTTTGAGCATCGCCTTAATTTAAAACCAGTCAACTAAGTATAAACTGAATTTATTAAGTAATATATTATTCCGGCGAATCGCGTCCTGCTACAGTACAAGATTAACCTTCCAAAAATGTCTCGTTCAGAAATTAATCTCCGTACCTCTTTAATTTCTTCAGAATCAGAAAATTCAATTCGTAGGTGGGTAGGAAAACTTTGAGCTTTCAGAAGAACAGTCGCAGTTCAGCTCCAGTAAGCCATCTCCTCTAATATTGAAACCATTTTTATCTAGAATTGAGGTGAAGATCAAACTCCTGGTCTCTTTTTTCAAAAATTTTGGTCAGGGTTAAAATTATAAATACGCCGATTCCGGGGCCTACTCTGATTTTGAGAAAATCTAAGTGACCTCTGCGTGGAGGTCATGACCAAGTTGATTCTAGAGCCTCCTCTGACCTTGACCTATATGGTCAAGCCGATTCTAGAACCTCCTCTGACCTTGACCATGAAATGTAGGTCAAGGTCAGAGAAGGTTCTAGAATCGGCTTGGACCTACTACTCGTATAGTGCAAAGTGGTCCAGCTAAAAAAAGTCTAATGCAATTAGTAGTGCCGACTCCATGAATTTTGATGCATTTCATGTAAAATGTATAAATTTAGCGCACATGTTTAAATAATAATTCATTAGTTCAACAGTTGAAATCAAGATAGTTTAATCTGTTGTTTCTTAAAACTACTTTTTAGCACTTTAACTCTTTTATTTTTAATTTTAGGAAAAAATGATACAAAACTTAAAGGGACTAATTCAAAGTTTCTCTGTGTGGTCACAGAAAAACAATTGATGGTCGGATAAAAGAGATATAAACTAAACTTAAGTTTTTTTTTTAATGGAACAGCCTGTATTTTATAACGTTCTTCGATTCGAAATAAAATTCTAATGGGACTATATGTATAATAAAACTAATAATGTAGAAGATGTTTATAAAATAATTCCTGCTTAATTTTTTTATTTTTTATTTTAGAAAGAAAAAGGGATAAAAAAAGTTGTAGAATTCTTTTCAGTACTGCTACAGATACTCACAATAACCATTTGAGCGCCGGAGGTTTTGGTTTTAAATAAAATAACATTAAATAAAATTTTACCATTAACATATTAAATCGATTTACATGTTTCCTAAAAATTAACTTTTTAACTAGAAACGAAAAATATTTCGGAAAAATTGAATTTTAAAAAATGACTAAAAATTTAACATAAAACATATTCAAAGCATTTTCAATTTTTTTACGCAAAGTGTACATCTTTTTAGCATGTTTTGATTCACATCTCATTATTCAAGTTTTCTATTTCTAAAATTCTAAAATAAAATAAATTAAATAGGAATTATTTTATAGACACCTTCTACATTATTAGTGTTATTATATACGTAGTCCCAGTAGAATTTAATTTAGAATCGAAAATCGTAATAATATATAGGGTGTTCCATTAAAAAAAATTAAGTTTAGTTTATATCTCGTTTGTTAGGCCATCAATTGTTTTTCTGTGAGCACACGAAGACACTTAGAATCAGTCCCTATAAGTTTTGTATTAAACATATTTTTCTGAAATCAAAAATAAAGGAGTGAAAGGGGGTGGGAATTCTCGCGTAGTCACCCTGTACTATACGCCTAATTAATTTTGAAGTAAGTCACTCATGATTTAGTATAAAACATTAGTAACGTCGCCAACTAAAAAAAAAGAAATAAAACATAAGTGGTACGTTAATTTTGAACGGAAGTTTATATAAAATAAAACTAAAAAGTATTCTTAACAAAATGAAATTTTACTCTAGAAACTAATACAATGGCTTAGGTAATTGCAAACAAGATTTAGCTTTTAAATTGTAATAGTTTGAAAATAAAAGTCACTAGAAGCACATAATCTAGTCTTTAAATTATAGTAGTTGTTCCAGAATAACTGTTAGTATTGACCACGTTTCAAAATAATAAATACATATACATACCGGATCTCTTACGGAAAACGCAAGTGGCTGTAACTCTGTTATTAATAATCCGATTTTAGTAATTAAAAAATTGCGTAAGAGTAGTTTATAAATACCACAAAATAACATTTTAATTTTTTTTTTTTATATGAAAATTTCCCAAGCGAGAGTCAACATTTTATTTTAACTAGCACTACATATTTTTTTCATTCAGTGTGACAGAGAATCTTTTTCTGAATTCAACGATGTATTTAATTTAATTTTTAGAATCGCGAAATAATTTCGTTGTTAAAATAAAAATGAAGTATGCGCTGGAATCCCATGAAAGCGTGCTTTGCTGAGTTCGCCTGACCTCAACTTTTGGTTATGGAGCTGTGTTCCTACTGAAATCGCTTTAAATTAACATGCTTTTAATATAAGATTTTTTTTATTTGAATTTTTTTTTCAAGCTTGCATCTGAGTTGTTCAGTCGTCGTTAATGCGGCGTTGTAACTGTCGCGTTTTTAGCGCTCGTATAGAATGGGCCTTAAATGTCTTAGTTTTGAGGATTAACAAGCAAGTATAATGCCAATCTGAGAAGGGTATTTTCGCAAGGATTCCTCCTAATGCATTACAGGCCAAAAGTATACGATTTCCTAACTCTTCTACATTCTGTGTTGGAATATTAGAATATATAAATTTTAGATTTAAGACAGCCTCAATGAAAGAAATCATTAGGTGATAAATCCGGTGAGGAGCGGCCAGATTAAGGAACCGCATCTTCCTGTCCTTCAACCTGGAAATAATTCAGGAAAGAAACGCGTGATGGTTCCCGTGGAATGCGGTGGCAGTCCGTCCATTTGAAACCACACATTTTGAATGCTCAAATTTTGTATTTGTAGAATAATATATGCCGACGAAGCTCAACAAATTTTGTTGCATTCAAATTTCCGTCAATAAAGAATGGACCAATAATGGCATTTAATTATTCCAGTCTTTCATTGTATTGAGTGTACGTTAAATTTTGTACATTATCAATGGTACGTGACCAATATGAACAATACAAACCGATAATTTTAGGAATTGATTGAGCCATTAAAAAAAAATTATATTTCGTCTGTGAAGCCTGTTCTTCCTAAAACGTAAAGTTTCACAAAAATCTGTCCGTTTAATTTTATAATCCTCATAAAGCAGTTAATGGTAGATCGAAAATTTGTAGGGTTTATATTTAATTTTTTTGAAGATTTTGAAACTTTAAATGTAAAGATGTAATATGATTTTCTTCGACATAACACAATATTTAATTCCATTTCCTCAGTAAGGACATATGTCCAGCTTTTACTTTTTTTCTTGTGGAAATACATAACACAGCCTTTCGTGTTAATAAATCTTTTAATGATGTTTGGTCTGTCGGGATAAATAATAGAAAACAGATAACCAACTTACTTCCAGCTAGGGCTGCGAGAATTTATGGATATATCGACATTATCGATAACATCGATAATAACGATAATCTAAACTACAATAACGATAATGTCGATAATATCGATATATATATCGGATTTATCGATATTATTGTTGGTATCGCCGTATCGATATTATCGGTGGTATCTATTTTATCGATAACGTAATTTTCCTGAAAATATTAATAAGCAATCACATTTTATTACCTATTTCAGTTTTTACTAAAACTGTTATTGGACAATTTTTGCACGTTATAATTACTAATTTTTGGAAAGCTTATTTTCCAAGATCAGAACCATTTAAAGAAAGTAAATTACTAATTATATCGGGTACCGTTGATATTGTAGTCTGTGGCGTTAAAATTAATTCATCCAATTCGCACTAAACCTACTGGAATACGAATTTTATTAAAATTCAATTTCTTATATGGCAAGTGATCACGACTCACGGTCACCATATAAAGAAAATTTTAAAATATTTCACTTAATTTTTAGTCTAGTCAAAGTTTATAAATATGAAAATGAAACTAGTTTTTTTTTAACTTTCGTGGATTCGACACTTATTCGTGTGCCCCCTTTTTCACACATTTTGGCAAGAGGACTATTGCTAACAATATCTTGCTTTTAATTTTTATTGTTATGATTAGGGAAAACAATCAATTCTGGTTCTGATGGATACGCGATTTCATGATTCCAAGAAAAGTTATGAAATAATATTTCTAAAAAACGTAAAAAAATAAT
Source organism: Prosopocoilus inquinatus (assembly GCA_036172665.1). Lineage (NCBI taxonomy): Eukaryota > Metazoa > Arthropoda > Insecta > Coleoptera > Lucanidae > Prosopocoilus > Prosopocoilus inquinatus. Next base: position 35,635,480 of record CM069871.1, read on the forward strand.
TAGAAAAGTTTAAAATTTAAAAAACACATTGCTCGTACCAAAATGTGTGAAAATGCACTTGTCCGACTTGTTCGATATTATCGATATATCGATAATTATAGATATTATCGATATATCGATAAATATCGATATTTTTTAGTTATCTATATCCGATATCGAAAACAGGATATCGCACACCCATACCTCCAGCTGTGTTTGTTGTTGTACCATTGTAAAATATTTACTTTTTCTTCTTTAGAAAACATAATTATGTATTTAAACATTACTTAAGAACTCGGGTAAGAACTTTTTCAATTAAACTTTTACGTTTCTTAATTGTTTTCTTTGATTGACACTTGCAAGATATTTGTTCTTCATAGATGGCTGGTATATCTTGCAATGCATTGACACGCATTTTGTTAAGTAAACATAGGAATATTTATTATTGTATGTTCAGAGTTTAAAAAAACCTCACGGTATAATTTTTAACAACAATAACTTATTTTTTGATTCAATTATATAAACACCACTGGAGTGTTTAGTAATATACAGAGCACTCTTTTGATGTGTTCTAGACCGGGATGAATATTTAATTTGGTGCGGTATTAATGTGCGAAGTTAGTACAGCTGTCCAAAGTAACCTCATATTATTGTACCATAAGCATGCATTTGGCGGCCTAATTACTGGGGCCAAGTGGGATTCGAGCATTTTTTGAAAACTTTGTCCAATAACCAGAGGGCGGAAGGGCCCTATTACATCGCTGAGTTATTCGTTTAAATAGCAGAAAACCCCGAAATTCCACCGTCTGCTAATAACAGTAATTTAAAAATAATAAAACTTTAACGATCACGGAAACTTGACCCTGACTTTATTTACTAACTTGTCGATCGATAACCACGTATTTTTTTCTCTAAGTAGGTTACCGTCGAATTACACCACATATCTGAAATAATTTTATTTAGAACACAAGTGCATAGTGGTCATTATGAGCGTGTCGGTAGAAATGAAATCAGTAAACACACAACACGAAACTCGGGCGCAATCGATAAATTACTGCATGCTGCTTGAAATGCCTTCCAATTTATCAGATGAACAGAACCATATTTTTACTTCCGTTCAAAATGAGTTCCAAATGTATCAAGTCTAGAAAACAGTAGGGTTGCCATATTATTAGAAATAAAATAACGGACAAACTATTTTTTATTTACTTTGCAGCGATGTTGATGGTTGCTCGCTCGATGGCACAGTCAAGCTCTTTATTAATGTCTCCCTAATAAAATTTTAAATCACGATCTGAAAGATAAACAGACACGTGTTGAATTTTATTTCATGTTTTTACTTTGTGTTTATTCACCTCCTTGCCCGTTTGCTTGTCGGTCTCCCAATCACAGTGGTCAGAAGGCATTAGTTCGTTATTTAATATTTATAGGGGAGACATTACTAAAGAGATTGACTGTACATACTCCCTCAACAATTACGCCGTCTTGCCAATCAATTCGAAACAATATAAATTTATTTTCTTAACACACCTAAACAAATTGCAATTAACTGTTAAAACAAAAGAAATAAAGATCTTAAAACAACCTAATCTTGCACTTTGCAGCAATCTGAATCGGTATTACCTACTCATAAAATTTCGAAATTCGTATCTTTCTTAAAGAAAAAATTGATTTTGAAGTTACAAATCGTATTATCCCAAGAAAAAATAAGAAAACAAATAAAAAATTTTCATTGAATAGAAAAAGGTAGTAGCACTTCGGTTAGATTTTTCATAAAAATTATTTGTACTAGTTTTGTTTCTTGTATATGACGCGAACGTCTCTTGCTTATGAAGTATTGGGTTTAAGTTTGAAATTCAAACATTTCCGTCCCTTTTTGATTTTTCTGTGATCGTCATTTGTTTCCATCTTCAAAATTTCTGTTACTTTCTGGATTTGTTTGGGTACTGTTGCCTTTATTGTTTAAAAAGAAACACCTCGCCGTTTTGAATTACATAATAACTTGTTTTTCTTTTCTTTTTTTATTTATCTCTTGAAATTGTCTTCTTTCCTTTCGTATTTTTTTGTGGTTTTTCGAAGTGAAATTTATAATCGTCATTTGTTTTTTCATTTTCGTTCTAAAATTAATTAATAAAAAATTTTGTTCACTTCTTTTTCCTCCGTGAATAATTAGTCATTTGTTTTTTTTTTCTTGTTTTCTTCAGAAATTTTTATTTCGTAAGTAAGTATTATGATAGAGATTTGTTTTTGTTTGTAGATTATTGAATTTTTAGTCTTAAATGTTCTTTATTATTTTTTAAAATTTTAAATCTACAATTCGTTTTGAGTTATTTTCTTCTATGTGTATAATTGACATTTATTTTTCTTACTTTAGACAGATTTTTTTTAATTTGTAGTAGTTTTCTCTATTGTCAAAAGTCTTTTTCATATTTTTAAAATTGCTTCCAATTTTACAAAAATCAAATAATAAAATTATTGTAATTTCTTTGTAAATTAAATTTGTACTTAACGACCGGAGTTTTTCCGCCAGATCATCAATTTCTTTTATAGCTATGAATCAAGTATCTTCATAAAAAATTTAAGCCGGTATTCACTTTGTGAAAAAGTCCACTGGCTCTCTCTCTCCACTAGTCTATAATGGAAACACTAATTCTTGTTTCTTTAGTCATAACGGAAAGAACAATGCCAATGAACTTCGAGATGATATTCACCTAAGCTTAAGTAATGTAGCATCGAAAAAATGTTTTGAACATACAAACGAGCCACGTTAACAAATTAAGATTAAAGAAATATTATATCGACGATAAAAAACGATTAGTATAAATAAAATATGAAAATATAAAAGAAAAACAATTCGGAGATTTTCTAATCGAATATTGTCTAGATCATGTCCGTAAAAATGCAGATGCACTCACCAGAAGACGTTGCCCGGAGGATTGTCGGTACTGCTCAAAAGAAAAAAATATAGAAGGAATAATTCCCGTCAAAGGAACACGTTACCAGCATGACAGCCTGAGATTTTAAGACTAGAAATACGGCCAGAAAAAGACATCGAAGATTTAATTTCTTGAAAGAATGGTCATATTGGTCTCCCATATCAGATAAAAGTTCCAGTTTCGAAAGCTATTACGCACAATAGAACCCCTTGAAGTTAGACAGCGGAGTTCTTAAAGAGAACGGGAATCCCCTGATGGGAGTGGAATTAAAGAGCAGTTGGTTCTACTAAAGGTTAGAATTGTCGAAGTTAGGAAGAGACATATGGAGGTGCGTTAGGTAGGCACCTGAGCATCCATAAGATATTGGCAAAAATTAGCGAATGGTTCTAAGGTCAAAACAGATATAGGACTGATATCGGAATTTGGTACTCCAGATATACTAAATGCGGGCCCAGGCAGTGCCCTGCAGTGGGAGCATTGACCAACGTCGATGCTCCCTTCGAAAAGATTGCCATTAACATAACCAGCCTGTGAGACTGACCGCAGAAAAGAATACACCATTGTGGAACGGACTACTCCAATAGGTTACGCCTACGCATTTTCTAACCAAGAAGCAACAACTGTCGCCACTGCCCTCATAGAAAATTGGATAAACAGATAACGGAGCTTTTCGATGGAAGCGGTGGGGATTTCAACAGGAGACCAGGCACGGCTGTATAATCCCAGGATAACCCGTGGACTAAGCCACAAACTACAGAGGCCTTGGAAATAATTCTATAAAATAATGAAGAGGTTTGAATTTACGCTAATTTGAATGAAATTGTAACTGACAAATTTATTCCTGTAGATAAGATACGTGAATGTTCATATGGTGTGGTATAAAATTTCTAACAACGAAAATGCCTAATTTCTAACACCAAAAATGAGAAAGAAATCGGTCACAGTTTGATTATGAAACTTGCCGTTTGTAAAGACGATGTTAGAAATTTCAGAATTATATTATTCTAATACACAAGAAAGCATCTGTTAATATTTATTAAGCTGTTACTGATGTCGCAGCGATACGATTGCCGTATTTTGCTGCAAAAATCTTGTAGAAACAGATTAGTTTTCATGGAAACTTGCTTTACTGGATTAAGTTCTATCTTTGTTGCAGGACGCAAGCTGTGGTCATCAGCGAATGCAAATTGAACCCAGTGAAAGCTGTGCATATTCCACCAACGCTTTTTACATTATTTATTAATAAATAAACTCTTGTTATTTTTTTTCCTGTATGCTGATGACCTTAAAATTCATTCAGAGACAAAGACCGTTGCTTACCAATTCTTGCAAAAAATATTAATAATCTTGTTGAACATTGCAAGTTAAACAGACTTTTCTTAAATAATTAAAAGTGTAAGCACTTTAATGTCACTAGAAAAACATACTTTACAGAACGCATCTCTCAAATTAATAATACATCTCTACTTAAAGTTAGTTAGATTAAAAATTTAGGTATCGCTTTCAATTCAGTGTTTATTTTCCAGTATTACATTGATTTAATAATTAAGAATATTATAAAATGGTCTCTTATTACTAAAGGTCGGACATTCCTAGGATATCTGGTAAAAACCAGTATAAAGATAAACAAAGCATCGGCGTAGATTTCAACGTCGCCGCTGAACGGTTTGTATGCCCGAGGCACTCACCCTCGCGCTCATTGCATCAGAAGCAACCGTTTCGTGTAAATTACGTGTGTAACATAATTGCCTTTATAGTTTCTTTAATATTTAATATTTAATGAAACCTTCCGCCTAACTAGCGCCTAGGCTTGCTTATTACAATTAGTTTACATCCACAGACACACACCGGGTGATTCATAATAAGTGCCCAGCCAGTTAGGGGCGTATTTACTAAGGTCAAGCAAGTACCAAATTGCAAAAAACAAATTTTTCATTTTGAAAATCAATCTTTTTTAAGTTCCAAATGGAAACTGTTTGAATAGCGCTGATAACTGTTGGAATGTGATGCGTAACGTATATTTTAAATCGGGCTGATTAACTGTTTGCATTTTAGAAACTGTCACTGTGTCTGCGCCTAGTTACATGATTGATGAATAAGCAGTTATACACAAAGTGTCTTAGGTATACCTTATTCGGCGAAATATAATTTATTATTTAATTTATTAATTATTAATAATTTATTATTCAATATATTAAAACTCCAGTTACTCCTGGATGCAAGTTTTGATTCGTGAACTTGGAGTGCAAGATTCTTTTTCTTTTGTGTACGAGCAAGCCACAGTGCCAAGTATGTTACGTGGGCTGCTGGAAAGTTTTCTGGAATCTAGAAGGTCTAGAATTGGTAGCGTTTATCAACTGTCATATTTGAAAAATTTGACGTTTTTCTCCTATAAATTCTATTGACAGTTCCTATCCAAGTGAACTAGTTTTGTTTGTTCAGCATTTGAGAAAAAAGTAATTTTGTGTAAACATGGAAATATCGCGTGAAAACTTTCGTGCCATGATTTTTTACGATTTCAAATGTGATCTAACGCCGAAACAATGCCTCGATCGGCTTCATTTGGCTTTTGGAGATGAAGCACCATCAAAGAGCAGTGTTTATAATTGGTTTGCCGAATTCCAGCGTGGACGTGGACGTACCTCTCTCAGTGACAAATTTCGTGAAGGTCATCCATCAACATCTGTTGTTGCCACTAATGTAGATGCTGTGGCGTAAAATGCTTGAGAGAGATCGACATGTGACATACCGTGAGATTCAAGCATCCATCATTTGAACGTACGAAAGCCTTGCAGTCGTTGGATCCCACACAATTTAACAGAAGCATAAAAGCAGGGTCGTGTCAAATGGTGCGAAGAAATGCTCAAGAAATTCAATGGAGGTCGTTTGAATTTAGTTTATAACATCGTTACTGGTGACGAAACGTGGATCTATTCGTACGAGCCAGAAAGTAAACAAAAATTTACCGTTTGGGTATTTCAAAATGAACCAAAATCAACAAAAGATGTCTTTAGAGGATCGACAAACCGTAAATGCTGATTGGTATACTACAATTTGTTTGCCGGAAATCATCGATCAAATACGAAGAAACAATCGAAATCGACGAATTATTCTCCATCATGACAACGCCAGCTCTCACTCAGCCCGTCAAACGGTTGATTTTTTGTCCAACAAAAATGTTGAATTAATGACTCATTGTGCATATTCACCTGATTTATCACCTAATGATTTATTTTTGTTCCCAAATATCAAAAATAAAATGCGTGGTGAGCGATTTTCGTCGGCTGAAGCAGCGGTTGAAACATTCCGGACACTGGTTTCTGAGGTACCATCTTTAGAGTGGAAAACGTGCTTTAGAAATTGGTTCGAGCGTATGTAAAAGTGTATAAACGTCAAGGGCGAATACTTCGAAAAACAACCGTTACCAAATTTCATATGCATTTTTTCATACCGTTTCGAGAAACTTTTCCACCAGCCCACGTACAAACTAAGAGCCTTCAAAAGTTTTGTGTGAATGTCGACCTTATGAATCACGTACGCCATTACATTGTTTTATACAGTCTTCATGAATTGAATTTTTCATTTATAATGTTTGATTAAATATAAGATTCTCTTCATTGTAATTCGATTAATTATCTCACACATGAAGCAAATACGTAAAACACTGTGGTAATACAAACGTTCAGTTAAGAAAATACTAATAATAATATATATAATAATAAAAACCAAATAATATTCTCTTCAATTTCTTTCAACGAAATTTATTTTCCTCAATACTTCTGTAATAAATAAATAAACAAAGAGTTTCTAGTACAAATGAAATTCTCAGGCACAAACTGAAATAAGAGTCGAATGATATCATACAAAAATAGTAACATAGTTATTCAAAAGTGTATAATAAAACAACATTATTTGACTACCTTCAACACTTTGTTTAGATTGAATTAAAATAGACTTGCAGTTGAAAGTCTCTGAAAGCGTAAAGTTCTAAAAAGAATAAAACTTCAAATCGATCACGTGGGAACTTTCAAATTATTTCAGGAATTTAAAGTACTCTAGGGAGCAACAAGCCCGAGCACGCTTGCTTGCCACGAAAAACGTTTATCAATTTAACAGAATATTTTTCTACCATTGCTTTGTCACAATACCGAATAGTATTCTTACATTAAAATACATTTAAAATATTAATATTATTGTTAGCTTGCATTTCTGTTTGTAGGTTGTTTCTAGAAGGTAAAGATAATTTCAGTTTCTAATGATCAATTTCATATTTATTACAATTTACATATTGCCAGAATAACAGATGCATTTTTAAATTAATTATTTTAATATTAAAATTGGAAATTTTGTATGAATCGAGTAGGCCAACGTTAAAAAGAAATTAGTCGCTGCCGTCTAAATGCTTGTCTGACAAATCAATTTTTAGTTTTGAGCTACTTAATTCACATTTGGTCATGAATGATTTCAAGTTTACATATTAAAATTAATAATGCGCCTCTTATTCTGGTAATGTTTATTTTTTAATAAATTGTTTAATTGAATATTAGAAACAAAAATTTGGTTAAAATTTTTAGCAATACATAAGTTAGCAGTAGGAAAAAAATGTAGCACGTAAATTCCTATGGCCACAGTTAAGAAAAAAGCACTGCGTTCTTATATCTCGACTGGTTTCGTTCCAGAGGACTTTCTCAAGTGGTTTACTGTAAATTAGAAGTAAATTTTAACTGAGCAAGATGAGCAAAATTAGAAAAAAAAATATGTTAGTTACGACAAGTGTTTTATGAACTTGGAAGTAATGATTAGTATGAATTATATTTAAAAAGAAAGAATCAAACACACAATTTCCAATTCATAGATTCAAATAAATTATCTGTATTGAAAATAGTTTGTTTATTAATAATGTGATTTTTATGAAATTGACAATTTAAGTAAATTTCTAAATTTTCCGTAATATTTAGTAGTTTATTACTTTTAGGAAAATTATGTAGTAACTTTATATTAGAAGAAGGCTCAAATTTTATCGAAACTGGAATCTACAGAGTAGTTTAACTTTAAAGATCTTAGGTTTATTTACACGAATACGTAAACTCCTTTTTGACCAATGCATTTTGCAATACAAGAGTCGCAGGTTAATGAATAAACTCCATTTTTAGATAATTTATCTAAAGAATCTTTGTTATTTCAGAAAATATCATGAAAATTTAATTGAATATTAAATGAAATATCAATTGCTACAGATTTAGGTAATTTTTAACATTAATAGATAATAGACCAATACAAGGGAGAGAGAAATATATTTTTGTCGATTTTGAAGTTTCTATTAATGAAATGCTGAAATTATTTAGATAAGCTATTTGAATTTTAGTACTAATTTCTTGTCTAAAGTCTTCTAGGATCACAGATATAGAAAAGGAGCGATGAAAAAGTAACTGCTGCTCATTTATGTACATACAAAAAATAAGAAGTTCAGCTTAAATCTCAAAAACTGTGCGCCTTAGAAAATGTAACAAACAGTGTGGAAAAGTGTGTTAAAGAAGTTTTTACAGAAATCGAAAACTTTCATAAACAAAAAAATTATAAAAGTATTTAAAAATCCCAGAATTTTTAAAAAGACTCCTTAGCTATTAAACGGTTCAAGATATTGAAATACGGTTTTTACCATTAAACTTGCCATAAAAATCGAACTCCAGCCACTGAGGTGGAAATTTGTCGAGTGGCTTACGAGAAGTAGGGAAGTGTGTGACTTGAGAGGGAGTCATTGTAAAAGTGTTTTACTAATTTATTACAAAATCCCTCTAGTTCACAATTTTCAGTCAAAAAGTCGTGCTTTGAAAAGTACTGATATTTGACTTAGCCACTTATTCACCGCAACGATAGATATACTTATGCATAGATGTTGCATTAGTGCATATGATGGATATTACAACTTTGTTGCATATTTGCATTAGCTAACATGGCTTTTAGTATATGCTTAAAATACAAGAGGTTCCAAAATTAAAATAAAAAAAAATAACCCAGGTATTTTTTACTTCCATGGTTTTGATCGAGCAGTAAACTTCTTGTTGTTATTATTAAATATTTATTTATAAAATAATACAAAACACACATCACAACGACTCTCTTTCAAGTCATTGCCTAAATTGGCTCTCAAGAAGTATAGTATACTACGAAGAAGAGTTTTCTCCAATTTAGGTACAGGCTTGAGCAGGAAGGTAAAACACCGTCCTGCTTCTCGACTTAACTAGTCTTTCACTGAGCCGACATATATTTGTGGACTCATTTTAAGATAATTAAATTCTGGCCACTTTTTGGGTCTTCTGTCTCACTGTGCGTCCCCTGAACAGCTATTTGGACTGCCCTATTTGGGGCCTTCTTAACAGCTACACTCCAATCAGACCGATCTATCCGGATTCGAAATCGAGTGCACCTGTTGATAACAATTTAGATCGCGTTATTGTGCAGCAAATTTTAGGCCAAAAATTGGCCACGCAATAATGTGACTTAAACTGTTTATTATTAATCAATTGATTATTAAAAAAAAAATAACTTTCTTCTACACAACTATCAGCCAAAACAGCAGCACGGGTTTTAACTTCATAGCACAGAACCGATCTTGGTACAAGTGCCGGTGGCAGGGAGGAATACGCACGACGAGAAGGCGCGACCGCCCGCTCCTATTCCCTTCCACCGGTACATGTACCAAGATCCGTTCTGGACTTAGAGAGCATAATCTCTCAAATTTATTTCAGTTTTCATTGGCATGACATAGGTAGAGGGGTCTCGCGATCAACATCCCGTCAGGATCTAAGTGCACGGCACTAAAACGCGTTGAGTGGGAGACAGTTATGCGTTCTAGATTTATTTGTGAGAGACTGTGCCAGTATGAGCCTGCGTTCCGCTAATGTAAAGTTCGTTCATTGAAATCCATTTGATTCAGCACAAGTCCTTTTTATCGATATCAAGTATTAACCCTGAAGGAATCGATATCACCAATACTTGATATCGAAGTGAAAAAAATTAATCTATGTCTTAATCGATTATAAAAGCCTGTAGTGACGTACAAACTGTAATGGATTTAGCAAATTATTCATATGTTGGCGTGAGTGATAATCAGAACAAGCTCATAAATAGATAGAACCAATTACACAGACAAATTCATTTCCAGGATCGTAATGAATACGTTCTTCAGGCTGTGCATAATCATAAAGGCAAAAGCGAAATTATTTACGACGTCGTCGTGGGTAAATTAACATACCTTTCAACGGTTCCACTGGGTCCCGAGTCCTCCGTCATCGTATAGATGATGATATACTCCTCACTTCAAACTTAATTCACTACACTTGATGGTTCTATCTGCAAATAATTGCGATCGAATTCACAACCTCCTGATTACGGCTCAGCGGGCGACTCTGTAAAAAGAAATTACATTAACAGCGACATTCGCTCAAATCTACTATTACTTACTAGTTCTTGGACAAATTATATTTTATATTTTTACTTGCGAAAAGATTTGAGTACTGATAGAAAAAAGGAAACTAGGGGTAACTTTGTAACTTCAGATATGATTCTACTTTGTAAATGAATTTCTTTGAATAAGAGTAGAATAAGAGTAGATAAAAGCTATTGAACTTTCTTCAGTTGTTCAGGGTTTATGTTATTTTAGAAAAATTATGATGGTAGATGTAGAAACGGACTTTTATACCCGATTGTGAGATATACTAGGTGTCTCGTAACATGACGTTAAAGGAGAAAATGAAATAACCGTAACTTTAATGCGACTACATTTTCTAAAATAGTTGTTTATTATAAAGCAGTGTTCAATTAACTCATAAATGACTCAAATGTCAATTTAAAACGTAAGATATTACTACAGGGAGTTACTTTTGCTTGTTAATTAATTTCACTTTAAACTCTTGTAACTTTTTCTTGACTTTTTTACCAAAAAATTATTAAGAAAAAAGCTTTAATTTGTTCTCCCCTAGCTACCATTTTAATCTCCTCCACAGGTTATGAGCAAGGCATCGAGGAAAATAGCCCGTCCAGTTTCCCATATGCCGAATACGCATTATAACACTCCCGGTGTAGCGCAGATCTGAATCGTTCGATTGCCCGGTTTAACAGGGACGCGCGTGGTCTAGTATTCTCAGGTATTCGAAATTCGAATAAGGAAGATAATATTAAAATTTCTCATCTATTAGTTGTTATTAAAATTAATTATTAAATAACATTCCAAATTTTCCTCTGTAACACTCGTTCGTTTTGCCATGAGAATGTCCTTAAAGCGAGAAAAAGATCTCTCAACATCACAGCTTGTGAGAGGCGCTCTCTCTAGGTAAATTTTGAACTCGGAGTCATCGGACGTATTAATGATATTTAATAATTTAGATAAATCCGGATTTTTCTGCAGTACAGCATCAATTTTAATTTTCAATTTACGACCAAAATCACCATCTATAGCTTGTAAACATTTAACTAGTTGATTTAGTTTTGCCCATGATTCTTTTACAGACATATGTTGCTGTTCCAAATAAACGATAGTTTTCGGAATTTCAAAAAAACGTTTATGAATATCGTTTAAATTATGCAGTAAATTATTTTTAGAAATAATTGATTTGCATTCCTTAATTGACGCAGCATTGTCCGTTAACTGTAAAAGAAATGTTTTTATTGCTTCAAAGTTCTCTTTATAAAAAAATGCGGCCTCTAACCACGTTCCCCAGCGTGTAACAACTGGTTGGGGTGGAAGGGGAATATTAGAACATACGGTCCTATATAACATTGTTCGTGACGGTGCTTTAAGCAGTATTTTTTAAAATTATTTATAAATTTATTCACTTCTGGAAAATTGCCGCGGACAAATTCTGATATTCTATGAAGAGCATGTGCAATACAAGTGTTGTTTGTTACGTAGTCACAAACGCTTATTTTACATACATTTTAGTTTAGGATAAGTTCATAATTTTAAATCACATCATTTATTCTTATTGTAGATATTTGCGTTCAGAAACTAATGCTAGGAAAACCCTCACCTCAACCTTTCTCAGAAGCCTGCTTAGGTTTCACTGTGCAATTATCCCTTACTTTGTATATGTAAATTATTTAAATGCGGGCCTTTTCTAATTTTATTAATGTGTTTACCTATTTGCTTGTCCCGACTTGATTCATTGTTCCCGGCTAGGAAATCTCTTACATTTTATGGTTATCAATGCAAGGTTCACAAATCTCCCGCAGACATAATCGTTTCTGTCGCCGGAGTAATTGTAGGTTTTAATCCCCTTTTTGAATCCTAAACCCCTTCTCGCGAAACGTCAATTTTCTCTTTCTCAAAACTGCAATGCATTAAAGTTTCTCTGGACCTAGATGATTATCATCCAATGTCCATCAAACCCTGCCTACCTAATTGCTCATAACCAATCAGAATTTTACACTCTCATCTGAGCCCAATGAATTTTCTTCTCCCTAGTATCCACCCCACTATCTTAACCCGGCATTTTTCCTTTAAAATTGTCTGACGAAAAGCAATAAAGCAGTTATTTTAACTCATCATTCAGTGGCCATAACTATGGCTCAGTAACATCAGCAACATTGTAATAATCAACAGTTACAAGTAACATATCGCAAACAACTCGTGTCGGTTTCGTGTTCTTTTTACGGTAGTTTTAAGTAATTGTATCATTACTATTAAATAAATAGTTTTAGTGAACTGTGACGTGAGTGTTTCATTTTTTCGCTACAAGTAACGGTGGACCGTTAGCATTCCGCTAAGAAACCAGCCCGGTCCAAGAAGAGTTACGACAACACAAAACCAAGTGTCATGTAAAATTAGTGGAAACTTTTCTTTCAATAGCTTTCCTACTTTCAACATGACTGCAGCAGAATCAGACACAAATAAAAGTAGTTTTCTTTCGATTGGAATTTTGTCAGTTGTATTGTAAATTCTGGTTAAGATATTAAAAATAATTTCCACAATATCATCTGCAGTAACAGAGGGTTTCATTTTGGATGCTATTAAAGATGGACGGTTTATTTCATCAAATGTTCCCACAATGACGTTAACTACACATCTACCCTTTATATCGGTGGTTTCATTAGCACTCAGCCACATATATTTATTCATCATGTTTTCTTTAATTTTTTCTAAAACGACGTCGCTTCGTTGTTTCACGTGAAGTCGTACGGTGCTGTGATGTGGAATCTTGTGTCCAAGATTGCGTATTTTTCCAAAAATTGCTTGAATTTAAAATTTTGCAATTTCTGAATGGGAATATTTGCAGATAAAAACGCATCACACAAATCTTTATGGAATTCTAAATCTGAAATATTACATTCAGTTTTAGATATATGCAACTGAGAATTTACATGGTGAATAATACCTGATTTTCGCCGGTAAATTAGTTGTCTGTTATAGATAGTACAAAGAATTTTATTGCATGCAATAATTGTAAATAGATTTTCAAATTCAGATAAATTTTTAGTTAAATTTTTATGTTTTTTGCCATCCATGGTAAAACCAAAAAAGCAATACACAATTTTATGTATAGGAAAACTAAAAGTAAACTTCAACAAAAAAAAAAACAGAAATAATAGGCTACTCTCTAAAAACGATAAAATGAAATCCTGGTTCCGAAAAAAGGAAAACAAAAAACTATTCTGTAGAAATCAAAAAAATGTAAAAAATTGTTCGAAAGAACTAATGTAAATTTATAGGCATATGTAAATTAAGAAACAAAACCAAAAAAGGAATACACAATTTTATGTAAAAGAACCAAAAGTAAACTCCAACAAAAAAACAAAAATATATTGCTCTGTAAAACGTTAAAATAAAACCAATCCTGATTCCGAAAAAAAAAACAAACCAAAAATAATTCTATAGAAATCAAGAAATGAAAAGATTGTTCGAGAAAAACTGTAAAATTATTTGTAAAGTAAGAAACGAAAACAAAGCCTCTCACTTGAAAAATAAAATAACTTTAAAATAAAATACTAACATAAATATGGATAAATAATAAAAGCCAAGCTCAAAATAAAAAACAACATTCAACAACGAAATATTAACGAAGCAATACTATATTTACAGAGAAACTGAATAAACAAAATAAATGAGACGCAGAGTTCGATCTTAGAATCCCCTATCGGAAATGCAGCGAGAAATCGAGCCCCGCCGCGCGTAGAATACAACGCCTCTGAGTAAGGGACCCTCAGATTTGAGGCCTTAGTTATGAGACACCCAGTATGTAAGATTATTTTTGTCTAATGTTTAACATCTATAACTGTTCCTTGTCTCGCCATAATGCCTGCAAATTTTAAATAGTTGCTCTAATAAATACACAGAAAATCTATCGTTGAACGCCTAAGAAGTTTTAAATTAAAAGAAATAACGCTTTATTTTATTATTTATTTACGAAATCTGGCAGTCGAACGCTTCCAAAATCTCTCAGGCAGATTAAATACATTTCGCAAGCGGAATTACCTGCCCGCAATGTTTGGCCATCTCCCTGTAATGTGGGCCTCGACTTTACTTTTTCGGGCACTGTACAAACAATGGGCGCGTTCAGACGGCCGAGCGGCTATTTGTCAGCGCTAAGGCGGAATTACACCTGCCGAGTGCTCGGCCAAGCCACTCGCTTTGTTACTCGCCTGAAAAACAAGGCACTTGAAGCAGGTGATTACACGGAGGATAGGGCGAGTACTGACTGTATTGATCACATCACTCTCTCGGCTCAGCACTCGGCAAGTGTAATTTGTCCTTTGATTTAAATTATATTACATTCTTCTGAACGGCTGCCTGAATTCTATCACTAGAACGTCATAACTTTTTTGTTATTCTACTGTGACCATAGTCATTTACAGTTTTATTAATAACATTATGTTTAAAAGAACAATTTACAATAAATTTTCCCTTTCATTATTATAAACAACATGAGTTAGACGTCAATTTCAGTTACAGATTTTAGTTACAGAAAAAGATTGCATGATGCACTGGCTTTTGCAGCGTAGGCCAATTTCAGACGAATCGGTACAGCATCGATGGCACCTCGCGACGTGCCCAGACAATGTTGTACACGTAAGGTCTAGTACAGTTGGGGAAACAGAAAGCGGGACAGTAAACTTTCTTTAGTTTAAACTTTGCTTCTAAATTCTGGTAAAAAGACTTGAAGGCTTCCGCGGCTGTTGTCCATTGTTGAATTCCTGGCTTCCGGTTGGAACCCCGTCTCTCCTCGAATTTCTTCTACTGCCGACGTTTCGTTTTCCATTGCAGAAGAACTTCCTCAGGGCTGCTGTTGCTGCTGGTGGTCTTGCTACTAGTTCTTGTAAGTCGTTGTTACTGAGTTGGTACGTCCGTTGTCGTGGCTTTTACAGTGGTCGGTGGCGTGGAACGTTGGGCGGGTATTGGTCTGTTAGTGCGTGACGGATCGATTAATGAGATATTTCCATGTATTGTGAAGACAGAAGCCATTATCACGGTTTAGGTTATTGGCGTGTTTGAAAATTTCTATAGATACACGAATTTTACGGTTAAAGAAATGAGATGAACGGGCTAGGAGTTTTGTATTGGATTTGGTGGCGTTTTCTAGTTTGTGTTCAGATAGGGCGGAGCCAGTCATTTGTAGTAGACTGGTACAGCGTTCATGTTCAGAAACACGAGTGCTGACAGATTGTTTCGCTTCACCGATGTATACACGTCCACAGGAAAACGAAATTCGATACACCACTTCGGATGGTAAGGGAATATGGTCTTTTGTGGAGGGTAGGTAATTTGAAAGTTTTGTTACAGGTAAGTAAATGGATTTGATGTTTTGTCGTTTGAGGATTTTGCCTATTCGGTCCGCTATGGTGTGGATACAAGGTAGGTAAGCCGTATCCACTGGTGGTGTATCAGTTTTAGAGCGCGTTGGAATTGGGGTGAGATGGCGGGCAATGGATTTTGGGATATCGTGTTTGTTATAATTGTTGTTGAGTAAGACTTTTATTACGTGGTCTAGTTCAGTCTGGAGGGATGAGGGTTCTGATAGGGCGAAGGCACGATTAACTAGTGAGTTAATGACCGATTGCTTTTGTGAGGGATGATGGTGGGAATGTGAGTTCAGATAGCGGTCAGTTGAGTGGGTTTGCGATAAACAGAGTGTTCTAATCTACTGTTCGGCAGATGACTTACCAGGATATGAAGGCAAGGTAAGTGCCTTCACTTTTGTATTCCAAAGTGAAACGGATGTCAGGATGTTGGGAATTAAGGTATTCAAAGAAGTTGTCCAGGATTCCTTACTATGTGGCCAAATTGAGAAGATATCATCCACATACCTGAACCAGCACTTGGGTTTAAGGGGGAAAGAAGTAAGGACTTGTTGTTCGATTGCCTCCATAAAGATGTTTGCTACTATTGGGAAGAGAGGGGAACCCAGGACTGTGTTTGACACTTGTTCGTAATATTGATCACGAAACATGAAATAAGTTGAGGTTAAACAACATTCTATTAAGGGAATTAAGTCCTTGGGTTGGTTATGGGCTCTGAAGACTTGCTGGATGATTGTAATGGTGTTGGGGATTGGAACTTTGGTAGAATCCTTGATCACCAAAATTCCAATCCGCGACACCGTTACAATCATCCTTTCATCACCATCATTCGTTTATAATTAAAAATTATAACGAACAAATACTTCAAACAAATACATCATACTAATGTAATAGTTATTTTACTTACAATTATTGCTGTGCTAAGTAAATTGAAACAAAATAACGGTTCTTAATGTTTGGTTGCAGCCTTTCGTTGAACAGTTGAATGCAAATGCAAAGATTTCTAATATATTCTACATTGAAATGTCACATAGTTCTAGCTAGAATGACAAAATATTCTTAAGAACTCAATTTGACAAGTTAGTTCTGACAGTAATAAAATATTTAGAATCATATGATTGGATATCATATAATAGTCCAGTTTGCCAAAGAAAGTAATGATAAAAAATTTGAATTTTATTTCAAATTTTGTTTGCCAGTATTATAAAATTAGGCTAAATTAGTTCATTTTCAGTATCAGCAAAGATCACACATACATACGTTTCAATATAACTAAGGGAAACTGATTTGATTTTAGTCATTTCTGTAATGCACATTAGTCATTTCGTTAATCTAGACAAATTTCAGTTTACCATTGGACGGGAAATATACACACACTCAGAATAATAAAATGTTTATTATTTTATCAAAAGAAATAAACAAGTGATTCCTGAAAACTAACATGATTTCACATGAGAAAAATCAAACAGAAAAATTATGAAACACATTAGCTTATCAGCTTAACTGAGACAACTCTTGGCTAACTGATAAATACTTTCAAGGTAAGGTATCCTTTATTTGTTTGATATTGTAGAATTCATTAATCTGTATGTATTAATATATCCTTCTTCAGTTAAGTTTCTTTTTTATTGTTGACTACTGCAAAATGTCCGGCATTTTCGAATTTTTTAACTTAATTTTTAAGGCCTTTTTTCCAATTCTTATTAAAAGGGCTTTTAGCCGTCTAACAGAATTTAAAATCTTATTGGCTGGGATAAAATACAGAAATTAGTTATTTTCGTTGAACACACCCTATTTATTATTTTTCTGTATTTTTGCTTTTTTCAGAATTTAAAAACTTTTCGGGAAAATTTGATAAGATTTTAATTAATTAAGTGAGCCTATGAAATGGAAAAAAAACGATTTTGTTATGTTTATATTGAATTTCAAGTTTATGATTTTAGTACATTGACACCACCTGGACTGCAGTAGTAGGTACCTTATTTATTCAAGAGTCGATTACCGATGGGTGCTTCTTATCGTATTTGGCAGTACACTCAAATTTACGAAATTGTCACAATATTTTTCTTATCAAATTCTGGCATCTATCAAAATTCATGTAAATAACCTAAGGTAACCAGAATACGCCTGCTGTGACGAAAAAAAGTGAATGCTTAATATTTATCGTCATGCTGTGTTACAGCTAACAACAGTACGAATATGCTCTGGCACTTTAACGCAGCTGTACTTTGCTTCACTAACATCGAATATCGACGTGTTGGATAAAGATGGTAGGATGATCTAACTTTGATGTTGCCGAAACAACAAATTTACAGAGGACAATATCTACGATTTTATTAGAGCAAAAAAACTACAGCAAGGCGATTTTAGAGGTTTATGTCATCTTAAGCACATATTCTACTTGCAGTACTGATCACTAAATAAAAGACAAATAGGACTAACTAAAAGAAGAGGGCTACTTTTATGACGTTTTCCACACTAAAATCCTGAAAAAAAATTTAGGTTGGAGAATATGCGCTTATGTTATTACACCAAATAGAAATGAACTATTATTAACCTTTTAAATATTCTTGAGGCTTCCAAATCTTTAACATTCAACAAAACTGGCAATCACAGGAAATTGGTCAATTATATGAGACAAACCCGTATTAGAAGAGTCACGACCGTCACCAAGAAAACATCACACTATCAAAATAATCCGAAATTTCCATTTCCACAACTGTACATACTTAGATATTAAGACAAAGTCGCGCAACAATCTTAGCAACAATCTAACAGCTTAGTTACGGATGCGTAAAATATTTATTGTTGATTATTTTTTGATTGGTTAGTTTCTTTGAAAGAAGCAATCAAAAACGGATATGTCCGGATGCATCTCAACTATTTAGTCTTTAACGCTGTTTCTTTTTACTTAAGGCTGTTTGCTCGGCCCCAAAATCGTTTTTCCCATTTCCTGGGCTTATTTTTCATTAAAATCATACCAATTTTTCGCGAAAAATTTTTAAATAGATTCTGTTAGACGGCTAAAGGCTCGTTTTTCGAGAATTGCCAAAAAGGCCTTAGAAAAAAATTAAAATTAAAAAAATTCGATAATGTAAACCTTTAGCCGATATTTCGCAGTATTCAATAATAATAAACCGTTTAGTTTTTTTTTTTTTATTTTTAAAAATAAGGTCAGGAAATGGGAAACAAATTTGAAATTTTCGGAATGAAATCGCTGAAATCAAATGTGGTATGTGATACACGCTAGCTCCGCCTTCGGGCCTAGTGCAAGAGGGGCGAATTCGCACATTCATTCTCCCGATTTAGTGACAGATGAATGGTGTGAGTGAGAGCGAATGCGTTTCAGTGCGTGTATGAGTGAAACACAGAATACACGCACCGTAAACACACGAACGCTACCGAGCGCTGCCAGAAAATAATTCTACAAAGATTTCTCTTTTCAGAGTCGTGCTTTTTGGTAAATTTTTTACGGGACATTGAAAGAAACATTTTTGTCATAATAAACTTCTGCAAATCTGGTAGTCATGCACTTAATTAGTTTTAAAAAGGGAATGTTCAACATTTTGCTCAATATTTTGTTATTTATTTGTGTACACATTTACCTTGACATCATTAAAAATGCCTGTTAATGCATGTAATTAATATTATGTGATAACACAGGAATAAACAATGAGTAAAATGGGTCGGTGATGTAACATTTGGAATATCAAGTTCACCCAAATAGTGAAACGGAACTGCGTCAAATAATTTTTGTTTCTACACAACTAATTGAATAAAATATAAATACTTGATGAATACGAGGATTCAGATCTCATCAACTGTAACCTAATCTACAACCACGGTTTCAAATTTGTAAGTGCATCTGCATTATACGATATTTTTAAACATTCGTCAAGCATCTCAAAAAAAAAATTAAAAGCTTGTTTTTGATCCTGTTAATATTAACATTCTGGTGATAATAGTGCGGCCATTTTGAATCATATTGTACTACACACCAAAAGAATCTGGAACACGTAATACGTTCTGTTGTAAATACGAGGAGTTAATTATTGTTGCTATCATGTATTCGTCCGTTTGTTTATTTCCGTGTTTTTTAAGTTTCATTATATAATATGGAATCTTGCAGAACAGATTTCAAATACAGATCTATTTCAGAATTGTCACCAGATTATCAGAAAGAGGTTTCAACTGTCCAGATCGATCAGGATCGTTATTTTAATTTCCTTTTAAAGCCAGTATAGGCAGCATATGTTCTAAATGAAAATATTTTAACTTCGGCTTCATGTTATGCCAAAAATTGTCATCTTTTTTAATCTGAAAAAGAAAACGTATTACAGGTGGGTTGTAAATGTAAATTGCTTGTTATTTTTTTCTAAAATCGTCTATAATTTCTATTTTATACACTAGTCTTCAAAACCAAATCGGTTTTACTTATTTTATTGTCAAAATTATAGCTTTCGTGTGCTTAAAAGTTGAAACTATTACAAAAATAATCTTATAAGATTTCAGAAAAAAATAATGTATTATGATGAATTCAGAACTTTCTTGACGTTTATGTAAATAACATTACTTGTTCACATATCATTCCCAAAGGTGTCCATACAACGAATACAACTATTCGTTAAAGCCAACTGCCCTTGAATCTGATAATAGTAGATATGTGTTTTCTTCAGTTTCACAGTATTGCCATCCAAAAAGAAATAGGGCATAACTTTCATCTTTGCTACTTTCTGAGGAGTTATTTTGAACTTCGCTAACTTATAGGGACACTTGATTTCAATTATAGCATCCTCACCAACTAGTCCATCAGGACTAGCTCCAAGATACGGCATTTCTTTAGATATAAATAATCCGCCGTTCAACTTTATGTCCAAATTCCTGTGAAAATTGTTTTCTTGCAATTTCTTCATGGTTACGGCACCAATTTGTAATTATACTTTCGAAAAATTGAAAAATTAGAGGAAATTAATTTTTACGCCAATTTTTTGGCATCAGTTGTTTGACGTCTTTTACAGACAATACCAAATTTCGTTGCTGTTAGTCTTCGCTCTTTATGCCATTTCACTTTGGTGTTTTGGCCAACAGTGGTTCTCTCTAACGATTCTAACTCTACCTGGGTCCTGCTCAAGTAGTCCATTAAAGATGATTTCTTTTCTTCTAAGTTTTTAAGAGGGATCACCTCTTCTATTAGTCCGTAGTCACCCTCAGATTCGGCTGCCTGTTTACTTTTCTGCCTTGCCCAAGAAATAGTCGTGCTCTGCATTTTCGGTAAAAACGTCTCCTACGCAACTTTGACGTATACAGTGTACCCGGATAGAAAGATGATTAAATTAGCAAAAAGGTGTAGGTTTGAGAGCTTATTAAGAATCCATTTTCAAATATTACTTGTCATGGCCAACTTGATTATATTGAGATGCGGTTTGAACTAGTTTGCACGATAATTTAAGTACTTTTATGGGCACTTAATAAAACTAATCCCATTTTTACAAATTTGCAATAATCTAACCTAACCTTAAAATTTTAAATTGGTGATTTTTTTGGCCCTTTTAAGAGAGACTTTTTTCTAAATGCAATGATGTATCACATGATATGGAAACTTCTTCAAAATTTTGGGAAACAGAACTTATTCTTTTTATGAATAGAAATCGCTAGTGCCATGATCACAAAACTTTGTTATCGAGACTGTTGCAAGCTAACCGCGCCCTTGTTAACGTTGGTAATAAACGGGCGTTTACATTACATACATATTTGTATTATACATGTGTTCTACATATTGTTTGACAAGTCTGGAATGAATCTGAAATTTGTCTCATACTACTATTACATTTTTCATGTATTTGACATGTATCCGACATGTTTTACCAGACAGATTTGTATTCCAAATTAATGGAAAACACAGCGATCGCAGACCATACAAAGGTACTTTACGCACGTGCAGAATAGTTAGCTGTTTTAAACTATTAAGCGATCTGATGGTTTATGACGATGGAGTGATCCAAAAAGAGCATAGTAATATTATGCTGTCGCGGCCAAAAACAAAAATTGATTGTCATCTTTCACGAGCGATACTTTTTTTTATTATTAAATACTAGATATGTAGCGAACAGGTCACATAGTGTAAACGATGTCCTGTGCTAGTATTTGTCGAAGATTTGTGCTAAAGATTCATCAGGATTTGTATGCGACAAGTCGACAGTTTTGTAAAGATTTGTTTTTGAATTTATTGAAGACATGTATGTAATGTAAGCACTCCTTAAGGATTCCAGAACTTTAAATAGGTCTCGATTCACTTGATCGCGACCATACGTATACCAAGTGCTACAAGAACGTAGAACTTACTCGTGAAATATACGAAGCTCAGTATCCACAAAAGGCTACACAGATGAAGCTGCAGTGCCTCTGATCGTTCGTGGACAATCGTGTACAAGCGATTAAAATTTTTGACCAATGAAATTCTTATCTTTTTGACATATTATACCCCTAGCTGATGTGATATTGGTTTAAAATTTTAATGGCTCGCTCACCATTGGCTGCAATCGATCAGTGCCACTGCAGAATAACTTGATAAACAAAAAGCAAAATTTCTGTGATCATGGCACTAGCGATTTCTGTTCGTAAAAAGAATAAGTTCGGTTTTTCAAAATTTTGAAGAAATCTCCTTATCGTGTGCTACATCATTGCATTCAGAAATAAATTTTCTCTTAAAAAGGCCAAGAAAATTAGGGAGTACCAATTTAAAATTTTAAGGTTAGGTTAGATTATTGAAAATTTGTAAAAATGAGATTAGTTTTATTAAGTGCCCATAAAAGTACTTAAATTATCATGCAAACTAGTTCAAACCGCATCTCAATATCTTAAATAACAAAAAAGTTACGGCAAATAAAAGAAATGAGGAGATTTTGGTTTTAGTAAAATTTTAACCAAGTTGGCCATGACAAGTAAGTTTGAAAATGGATTCTTAATGAGCTCTCGAACTTGCATCTTTTTGCTAATTTAATCATCTCTCTATCTCTTCAAAGACAGAAGTTATCCATGCTGTCCCTACGTATCCGGGCACACTGTATACTTTGGTATATTTGCCTGGACTTTTCCCGATCATTCTCTTATAAATGCGGTGGTGATATTGCTCTCTGAAATTTTAAGAAAGGCTCGCAGCGTGGCACTACACTTCGTAGCTATTTTTCAAAGAGAAGTTAATTCTTTTTCCACCAACAAATTTTGAAACAATTGAAATGTACGTCTCCGCTGCATTAATGTTCATATTTAAAAGTAAACTGTGCATTATGCGTCAAATAATTGCAGCAAGCAATAATATCATGAAGTCATCCACATTCTACTAAGTCTGGAACTGAATTAATTTCATTATCTTTGAACCCGGTGCAAAAATAAGCGTCACAATCAGAATGATCCCCGATTACGTGCTTAGGGCAATGAATAATGTCCTCTTTTAACGCATTAACTTGCTCTATGAGCGTCGGTACATTAGAGCAGTATTAATTCCTATTCCAATAATCATAAGCACAATTATTCTGTATAATGTATATTTTTTCTTTACGTCCACTTTAAACTGCAATACTTCATTGTGCCTAATTTTAGTGCACGGAAGTGTAGTCTAGATAAAAAAAGCAATCCACGTAAAATTAAAAAAAAAGCAATTTTATAGGGATAATAATAACGGTAATGAAACAACAAAATGACGTTATTGATTTACAGAGGAACATGCTATGCGTTTTTTTTGTGTCGTTTCAATTCTGATAAATTTTCACTTTCCGACAGACGTAGTTTTATTTTCCGAGTTTTACATAGTTCCTGTGTTAGATTAGGTCGCCGTTTTTATTTACATCACTTTTACATAAATAATTTTACTCATCTGAGTGTGCGCTCGACCTTAGAATTTGCAGGAGGCCGCGGGCGGTAACCATGTGAATGAGGCCTTATCCGAATATTCTCTTGTGGGTGTGTCAAACTGACACGTAAACCAATCAAAAATAAAGATCAGTGACAGCAGAGTCATAAATTACAAGGAAAACGTTTCGGTGGTAATTGTGTTCTCTGTTCTTTTCGTTTGTGTGTAAAAATGCAGGAACACATGTTGAACGTATGTTTCTTCTAAATATATGCGAAAAATAGTGATACGGCCATTTGAAATCGAGTTCAGCTGTAAGCGAGCATACAGCCTTAAGGCTGAAACACATTTGAGGTTACTGTTAGCAGGTGGTTGCAGTCTAGACTTGAAGCGATCTTTCGTAATCATGTATTCTTCGTTGTGATACCTGCAGTTTGTGCAAATTACATCGATGTATTCAAGGCAAAACATCCGTAAGCGACATTTTCTGTTAAATTGGAAATTTACGGTCAAACGATAGCACTAAACGCTACAATTAATAGAAATTCTACAATTTCAGTGTCAAATTATTAGTACTTTAGATATATAAATTCGAATTATTTATCTCTCTTACTTGTTTTTATTTTCAAATGACGTAATCGCCATTTTTCGTAGTATTTCTTGTTTAAAGCTTTAGAATAGTAAAAATACGTTTAGAGCGCTAACTTATGTGTATGAGATAAATATACTCTGTTTTCTTTTTATTTCGGAGGAGTACTTTGAAATTTTGGCATTAAAAACGAGCTTTGTTGTTGGTAGCTGGCCGAAATTGATCAATGACAAAACTCGTTTGAGCAATGATAAAGCTCGTTTTTAGCGCCAAAATTTCAAAGCACTCTTTCGAAATAAAAAAAAAACAGAGTACAGTAATTTCAAATTTCATCAAAAACCAAACGTGTCAAAAATAATATTTTTATCACTTTCTGAACAATTAAATCAAATGTACTTCGTCATTTTGCCTTGAAGTTGGTGGTTTAGAATAACAAGAGTGCATAAAATCAACGCAAACCTCAAATATGTAAAAAATAAAATAAAATAAAAGAAAACCAAATCGTTGATAATGATGGATGCGTGAGCTATTAATTTTCTCGGTGAAGTTGGGTTTTAAGACAATTATTTTTTGCAGCTTCAGAAACTACAATTTTGCATTTTTTGGCTAAATCTTCTGCGTCTATTTTTTAATTGATTCTTATAATCTGCTAAAAAGACGACAAACAAGCAAAGAAATAGCATGAAACTCTTTAATCATTTTTTTTTTTGGGAACCACATAATTGAAAAGAAAAACACCAGAGCCGACAATATACGAAGGTGATTGATTGTGAACGAGATAAGTCTAATTTGTGGTCTTATTTTTCTCCTTGCACGTCTAAATGTTGCGCAACTTTATCTCAAATTCCCCATTTGAAATGGGAAACAAAAGTTCTGCGATTTCTGTCCCCGAATATTCGAGGGACACCACATTTTGTCCATCTACTGCTTCGAAACAATCGCAAAAGAAGTCTTTGAAACAAAGTTGCACGATTTTGTATTGTGTACTAGACTTTGAAACAACAATACTGCGATTTTTGTCCCCTAACACATGAAGTACACCACATTTTATTTAACAATTGTTTAAAAACAATCACGAAACGTAACCATGAAACAAAGTTGCCTGATTTTGTATCCAACTGGTACGAGTCCTAAAAGTAAATAGATACGTATACAGGGTTACAACTAATTAAACGGCCGGCCACTATGGGGATCTCGTAAATTATAAGAGATACAAAGATGGTTAAATTACAAAAAAGTTTCACTATCTTGAGATCTAAAAAAATATGCAAATAAATCTTTTCTATTTTCATTCGTTTCTAAAATATCTTCAAAAAAACAGAAAATTACTATTTCTCGAAAATCTCGGATAGCTTCTTTATTTCTTAATATAGAATCATAGAATTCGGTGTTTTTACATTAAATTCGATGGGCAACCTAATACAGTTCGAAGAAATAGGTTAGGTTTGACAGTTTCGTAGATACGACTGTCAACTGTTTCTTTTCTTATGGACGCTACCGTACACATTCATACCGTGATGCAGAAATAATTTTTGAATACGACCATATGCACTTACGCTTTAAGCATAAGTGTGTCATATGGTCGTATTCAGATTGTGTTTCTGTATCACGTGGTATGAATACCCAAGTTAGCGTCCATAAGAAAAAAGACAGTTGACAGTCGTATCTGCGGAACTGTCAGTCCTAACGTATTTCTTCGGACTCTGGTCGATTGTTCATCAAATTTAACATAAGAATATCGAATTTCATAATTCTATTTTAATAAATAAGGAAGATATTAGAAATTTTCGAAAATTAGAATTTTCAGTTTTTTTGAAGATATTTCAGAAACTAATGAAGATAGAAAAGATTTCTTGAATAGTTTGATAGTTTTCAAAATAGCGCAACTTTTTTGTAATTTAACCGTCTTTGTATCTCTTATAGTTTACGAGATCCCCATGGTGACCCTTTAATTAGTTGTAACCCTGTATACGGGTCTGCAAGGCTCGGGACTGCATTTTTCGGTATGCAGCTTATCGGAAAATTTCAACCGGACAATAAATTGACAAAACCTTCCGCGCCGTGAGAAAGTTAACTGCGGTACAACATGGTTCCTACAAATGCTGCGCCGTTGTTGTACTGTATCAATGCCGACCCGTCAGAAAACGGTGTAAACGAAATGCATTGCCTCGAACAAGCAGCAGCGTTCATATCGCAAAGCCTTTACTGGAATCAGCAGAAAGGAAATGACATCACTTACAAAAAAGCGTTGTTTCGTGACATGATACTGTTTCAGTTTTTCTAACTTTGAAAAATCTCATTGTGTATTTCATAGTAAAATAATAATTGATAATTAATAATTAAATGATAATGATAATTGATAATTAAATGATAGTAAAATAAGCTGTTTTTAAATTGGGAGTGGGATTAGTTCCATTTTCAGAAGCAGCAACACAGCCGATTGCTGCCTTTGAACGCGCCCAAGCCGTCCAATGTGGTGAGTTGTTTAGTTCTTCAACTTTCTGAGCAATTGTAAGTACCACTAAACAAAACTGGGACCGATTATACACTGTGATTCAAAACCGTCGCACCATCGGTTAGGTGGTCATAGACAATGTTATTAGCAGCATAAATATGTTTTTAGAATTGTTTGCGATGCGTGGTTTTCAAAATATAATAAAGGTTTAAAAATATCACAAATACGCAACGTTGCACCTTTTCCTCTTCCTTATCCTCCTTTTTAACAAGGTTAGTTCGTAATACTTTATTTTATTTAAGTATTCTTAAGTTTCTTAAGTAAAAATTTGATGAAGGAGTTGGTCGAAGGGGCTTTAAGAATTTAGAAATTTAGAAATTTCGTAAACTGAAAGAAGCAAACGAGTAGACTGTAAAACTAAGACAATAACTTACGACATACCTAATGCTTTAATCAGTTATTTAAATACGGAATTTGCTCAAAATAAAAAAAAATACAAGAAAAAACCAAAGGAATAAACCGCTGCAATGCACGGTCGAAATTTTGACTGCCTCAATACATTTTTCTAATCTTGTGATGCTTCCTTTCTTAGCATTTGTCACTATTATTTATGCAGTATCATGAATTCTTTTACGCAGTTCCTGTTCACTGTTTGGTTGAGTAAATCGTTTCAGTCCATCGCGAAAAACGTGCCATTCACCGGCATATTTTATTTAATGTCAGTATTGTGGTCAGTACTGTCACATATTAGACCATAGTAACCGTAGCAACACCGAATTCTGGGTGCATCGTTACCGACCTTATTTCTAAAATAATGTTGAAATTTGCAAAGACCTTTTCTGTTTCATTACTTATTATTAATTATGTTCATTAACAAGAAAAACTTTACCGGCGTCTATCTACGTTTTTCATTAATAAAACATTAAAGTTATATTAACTTGTTAATAGAAAATCAACATCAATTTCCCATCTTTGAAGGCCTATATCTGTTGAAGTATATTTTCATAAAAATTTTTGTGCAAATCGTTTTTGATTGCAGCGAGAACCTCGAGCAGCCTCTGGACGATTTGCACAAAAATTTTTCTAAAATCTTTCATTATGCTTTGACAGCAAGCATGGCCGCCTTGCATGGGGAACTTATTAGGAGCAAATCCCGCTTCAATTTGTCTACCCTACTGCAATGTCAGGTCAAAAAGCGATAGTAAGATGTCGCTATTTTATCTGTTTATATTTTCATACTTGCATACACAAAAGCAAAGTACCCTACAAAAATAAAAAAAAACGTAACTATGTATGCTGTTGATATACTTTTGTTGTTGTTGTTAATTTGCTTGTAATTTTGGTTTCTTGAATTTTCTGAATTTCGCCGCTGCTGTATCATATTAATAAACCAACGTTTCAAGACTCGAGTTTTGTTGCTGTGCGCCACACAGAAGAAGAAGTTCAACAATATCTGCGTAAAGAAAGCTGCTAGAAACATTTTTTTTTAGATTTTTGAGAACAAATAAATGAGTCTAAAGACCACCTAAGTGATGGTGCGATCCTTTTGAATCACAGTGTTTATCTTCTGCGATTGCAACCTTCAGGCTGAAGGGTTTCTCGATAGAATTGTGGATTAACGGAAATCCACTTACGAAAATTTGTAGAACTGAGGTAACCCAGAAGAGTGAACCATAATTTATTAGAGAAAATTTGTTAATTAGTAATGTCAAAGTTGAAGTTTGTGAACTCTATGAGAAATCACTTTGAAAATTGGAACCGTTTTTCATAACTGGTGGGACAAAGTTCTTAAACGGCATTCATGCATATATGCAAACCTGCGGACTAAAGTGTTAAGTCAACACCGTCTTCAATTTTAGGTCTGAGTTATTGCGTAGGAATATAAGGCATGAGGGTATTATCCAGTTTCTGGGGAATGCGACGCACACTGTGGCCAAGACACGGCAAAATTCAAAATATGAAACTGAAGATATGTGAACAAGAAATTTAATAAATATTAAATCATAAGTTTATTCATTATTTATCGTAAAAAGAGGGTAAGTACCTTTTGAAATTATCGAGTAGACGCTAGACAAAGTTCACATTAGTTGTTCGGTCATTATAACTCATCCTAGAGTTATCGCAACATTGTGAATTATATTTTCTTTGTGAAGTGAGTTTGCGCAAAACTGATTTGGGTGTTCAGATAATGGAAGGTATGTACTAATGAATTATTTCACATATTATTAGTTTTTATTGTGTTTAATGGTTCAGAAATAATTGTACAAATCGTACAAATATTTTACACCTGTTATCTTCTTATTTTAAGTTTTTGCTTTAGTAATTCCGAATATCGCCCGGTGGAAACCTGCATTTAAATGTTCTATACACTTTGTGTTTTCATAATAAAACTTAAAAATTTGCGCTTTTTTGCGCTCCTCTGATTTTTTACTTATTATTTGTCGCAGGTCCCTTTGTGGAATTTTCTCGCTATGAACTTGTCGACCGAATATTTAATGATCCTGTCAAAAGTTGGTCTAGTAAAGGATTGAATATAGCAAATTACTTAATTGAACGGACAAACTGTCCACAAGTAAAGCTACAGATTTAAAAAATTGTGTCTCACTATTTTTTAATAAGGTCAAAAGCAAGTATAATGAAGCTTTTCGCAAGAAAGATCGCTTTTATGTACAAAATACACAGTGGCTCGGTGTAACAGAAAAATTTCCTTTATTTACAATCCAAAGTAAGAGCGTCGCCCATGTATTAAATTCGATGAGGCTGGTGAAAAGACAAAACGAAGAGAAACTGAACATTTACAAAGTCTCGCCTCTGCTAGTGAATTATCTTTTGCTGCATCTAAGATATATCGCAAAGAAGGTCAACGTGATAAAGCAAAGATGATCGGTGCAGTACGAAATGTTTGGTCTGATGAATTAAAAGCATTCCAAGTCGCTTTACCTGAGTACAGCAACAGACCCCTAACGCCTGATGAGGCTCTGAGCGTAATGTTAGACGAGCAATTATCTGTCTTCCAGTATAATATCATACGAGAAGCAGATAAATTGAAGTTCTCGTCTTATAAAAAAGTTCTGGAAGCCAAAAAACAATGCTATCCACCATATACTGCATTTCTTGTACATGAAAAAAGTATCTCTATTAGACTGCAAGATTTATTGAATCATACTTGTATGAGACTAACAAAAACTATTGAAGAAGTATTATTAGTATTATTATTATTATTAGAAGTATTATTAGTAGTATAAACCTCCATTTTTTTAACAGTAGTAAGCAGGGATAAGAAATCGGCCTACTTGCTCCGCAAGCAGTACGAAAATTTAGTATTCGCATTGTATTAGTCCTCGCCCAGAATAACTACTGCGAAGTGCGACTGTAACGCTTCCCTTCCTACTCAATAACAATTTAAATGCATCGGGCCCGCGGAAGAAATAAGTAGTACATTCAGTGTTCAACACTAAATGGACCGAATTCTTTTCCTTGGTAATAAGTAATATTTTGAAATAAACACATTTTGAAAATTAAACACAAAGTGATATTTACCTAATATTTTATTAAATACTTAATTATAAATGAAATAAACTAAATATAAAAGTATTTTCCGTTCACTCTTAAGCAGTAATCTAACCTGAAACGAATGCGTTTTTGACATTGACATTTTTAGTCCAATATTTGTTAGTGTACCTGCATCGCATATACCTTTAATAATTTCTAGAAAAATTTTCATTATGCTTTGACAGCAAGCATGACCGCCTTGCATGGGGGACTTATTAGGAGCAAATCCCGCTTCAATTTGTCTATCCTACTGCAATGTCAGGTCAAAAAGCGATAGTAAGATGTCGCTATTTTATCTGTTTAATAATTTCCTTTTAAAAGATTTTTCTAAATTTTCATAATAAGAAACGTTGATGACACTTGCAGGGCCTTTATTTCATAAATATTTCTTGTGTAACCCTATAATTTTTCTATACGTAGAAAAATATGACTTGGAAGTCGAAGTTTCCATTAAAAAAAAATTAGTTGTTGATACCTCATGTTACGCCACTGTACAAATAAATGAACTGCTCTGAAATATGGCATATCTGTAGTAATAACTTGCTAGTCTGAGCGTTTTTGCAAAAAGAAAATACTTTAGGAATATTTAAGAATATTTAAGGTGTTCCAGACTTTTTATCCACACTATTGTCTTATTGTTCCTAAAACGAAAAAGTACTTCACGAATTCTTGTTTTTCATATATTTTCCAATGTAATATAACAATTCTGAACGAAATAAAACTTTAAATAATTTTGTCCCAATTTTTATTAGTACTTGGAAATATTGTGCGGCGCAAGCGTTTCGCTGTCGAGCCTTGAAAATATATGCGTTACGCTTACTAATAAAGACGGAAAAATAACTTAAAATGGTGAATTTCTGTGTTAGACCGCATTTCAGATGAATTAGTTTTAAAGTCAAGGCATTCTCCCACCTAGTGAATCAGGCCTGTATGATGTGGGCGTTGGTTAGGTGCGTTTGTAATTATTTCTTCAATATTTTCAGTATGTTCAGTAATTTTCTTTATAGCGTAATAGCTTCTCTTCTTTCTACTTACAGAACCAGTTTCTCTAAATATTTCTACGGAGTGTTGTAGTGTATTTGTTAATAAATTGCTTGTAGTCAACTATTACTTCTGGAAATTTTTCTCGAAATTCTCCTAAGCATTCTACAATTGAGAATTGCTTCTCACTATTAATTATTTCACATGTACAAAAATATGACTACAATAAAAGCTTTTTAAATTGCTGTGTATCTAATAAAATAAACAGTCGTTTTTTTATCTGTGGTGGTTGCCCAACAGGGTCTTATATCCTAGACTTGTCAGGGCTTTAAGAGCGGGAGCGTTTTTTGTGTGTGTAAAGTGTTCCGTAGCTTTGTTATGCTGGGTTTTCACACCTCCAGCACATGGTATCCGGCATTCGGAATCCTCTTCGTGATTGGTTGATTTAAAATTTCTGAATGTTTCAAAGTTCAAAAATCCAATAGTTTTTTTTTTTCTGAATTATCTCTACTTTATGAATTTTCTTTATATCTAAAACTTCAGACTACTTATTAACGTTCGATATATTTGTCGAATCATTCAGCTCGAAAAAGGCGTCGGTAATCTGGAACTGGCATTTTATACGATTTCGCAGAGGCCTGATACATTGACGCGTAAAATCTGAAAGGAGTCGTGAAACCGGTGAAACGGAAAACTCCTAAATATGTATGCGTACTTTTTTATATTCTGTAGAGGATTTCGAATTTCGAGATCCGCCAGGAATCTAGATGGAATGACTCGCGAATCATTAAACATTTATAATGAAGGAAATTGTTTAACGATCAATTTCGTTCTTAAATATTATTTCATGGTTACATTAAAAATACCGCATATATTCATCTCTGGCATGCTTTTTCCGTTTCGCTGGATTTATTTCGTTCGAGTAACACGTAATTTCAGTATTTCATGTCGCCAGAATTACATTGCAGCACTTTAGGTTACTAGTGTGTTCTTCTGCATCAGTACGTCGGCAAATAAAAAAATAAGCGAGCCAGAGATCTGCTATTTCTTGACCCATATAAATTTCTCATTCCCTTTTGTAATTTGTTGATTTAAATATTTTAAATTAATTTTTAAACTAATTTTAAACGGACACTGTTAAAATTGAAAAGAGTACTCAATGATAACTATAACTGAAGACGACTCTTGTCCTAGGAAAATTATAAGAAAATAGTTTTTAAACTTTAAAACGACACTGTTAAAAGCGGACATTCAGTGAACTTGGACAAAATTGCTGAGGTTCACTAATTGTGAGTGAACACCTGAGTTGCTGAATGTTTAGTTGAAATGTTTCCCGAAGAGTAATAATGGAGAGATTGGTTGGCTAGCAGTTTATCAAATTTATCTCTCACAGACAGATTTTCTGGTAGGTTCAGGGCACACAAGTATACTTGTATAATATAAAAGTTTACACAGTTTAAGGTTCAGCGCACACAGGTATACTTGTATAATATAAAAGT
Organism: Prosopocoilus inquinatus; assembly: GCA_036172665.1. Classification (NCBI taxonomy): domain Eukaryota; kingdom Metazoa; phylum Arthropoda; class Insecta; order Coleoptera; family Lucanidae; genus Prosopocoilus; species Prosopocoilus inquinatus. The sequence continues at coordinate 35,668,112 of CM069871.1, forward strand.
TTAAGGTTCGGCACACACAAGTATACTTGTATAATATAAAAGTTTACACAGTTTAAACTGCTTTCTGTGGATATATATTTTCCAAGGAAGATATTTATATTTGTCTTGCTAAACCCCAAGGATTATTTTGCACTTAAAGTGGAAGTTGTTTTTAATTATAATATTATAAAAATTAAAAGGTTTTAAAGCTTGCATAATTTCTTCCGCATTTATAGTTTGTAGTAGCAGTGGCGCCTTATAAGTGTCAAAGTCTTGAATGCTTCCACAGTGTCTTCTTAAAAGATTTAAAAAACAGAAATTTCAATCAAAAAGTAAATTTAACAATCATTATCAAGGAAAAGAAATCAGGTCACTTGTTCCGCACTCAGTACGAAAATTTAATACTCGGACTGTACTAGCTCCGCTCGCAGTATTTGGAAGGGAGTTATCTCATGTGGCTGCATCGAGCACAATACTGTCGACTTATAGGCGTTTTTATTGTTTGCAATTAAATATTTAAAGTATGTAGTGATTTGCAGCGACTATTGCATGCATTTTTATATTTTCAGAGAGAAAGTTTCTTCTATTATTTCTCTAAGACTTGCGAACGTTTTGACGATTAAATACATTTGATTCGCTTAGTCGTCGAAGAAAAAACGTGAACTAACTCGCATATCTTCCCTCTCCATTCAACGACAATTAGAAGCATCGCAGCCGCGCAAAGGTGGAAGGAGTGAACAGTACATTCGGTGTGAAAAGCGTCGGTACTAAGTGGGCCCAATTCTTAAGCTTGGTCATTATTATAATCAGAGAAAAAATCTTTATTTAGAAATATGAAAATTCAGCGGCCGTATCTCTAATTTTGACGGCTCGGATGGAAATTTATTGACAGATGTAAATTTTTCGTAAAAAGTGTCTAATAATGTGAAAGTTTCAAATGTCTGGCTTTATGGTTTTTGATTTAAAAAATAGAATAAAATGAAAAATTTTCATTTTTCTTCAATATCTTCAAAATGAAAAGGAATAAGTTCACTTTTATCTTCTCTTCGAAGACTAACCGAAACTGTAATAAAATGTGTTGATATTTCAGTTTTTCCCAAACCTCATATATTGCGACTTTCAAAACTTAAATTCTGGCATATCATTGAATTTAGAAAAAGCATCTCTATCAGATACAGTAATGAAAAATTTTTCTTTTTGTTTTTTAAAATGAGTGTATAAATAGAGGAGTTATGGCTTGGGGCGTTTTCTGCAGGACACCCTGTATAAATTTTTTTTCGAAAAGTGAAAAATAAGAAATTGGTAAATTTTAGGGTATTAACATTATGTAATAGACGCGTACGAACTTTTAAACCTCATTTATTCCAAAACGGTTGAGTTAATCGAAATGTAATAAGATAACATATTTTGTACCAAATAATCCAAAGAATATTTCATTCACAAATTTTTGACAATACATGTAAAAAAAATTAGGCATAAAATACTGAAAGCTACCCCTACAAAACTACCTTTTAAAAGGGATGGAGGATCTGACAAATACATCGTTAATGTGCAGCTAGGAGCCTTATATCTGTGTGTAAAGTATTAGTTTGATAAGTTAAAGGATTCAGAAGATATTGCAAAAAAAAAAGTTTCACCCCGTTTTCAGGGGTTATAACTCCCTTATTATTCAGTTTTGGATAAAATATTATACAGGGTTAGTTAAAAGTATGGAGACGGCGACTTATTGTCGTTAATATTCATTTTAGGAAATTATGTTCAATACAAAAGTTTGTTATGAAATTATTATCTACATTTGAAGATACTTGAATTTTTTTTTTCTTCAATTGTTTTTAAGTTACGACGTCATCGATATTTGTTTGAAATGACAACCTATATTTCTGATTATTGATTTCGATAGTTCATTCTATTCTCTTTTCAACGGTATGCAATGTTCAGTATGTTACATTTGAAAAAAAATGAGAAAAAGTGCCTTAATTCTTTCACGTTCACTTAAACTCGCCATTGCTAATATTAGCAGCAACAAATTGCACAATTGAAATATGTCAACTATTTAACATAAACAATAACCACTGATAAAGTTACCTGGCTCGCATTTGTTTATCGCCTCGCTTTGGCTATCTAGATTAATTCTGCTATTTTAATGGATCTTTAATATTTTAACTTTAAGGCACTTTTTCTCAATTTTTTTCAAATGTAACATACTGAACATTGTATACCTTTGAAAAGAGAATAGAATGAACTATCGAAATCAATAATCAGAAATATAGGTTGTCATTTCAAACAAATATCTATGACGTCGTAACTTAAAAACAATTGAAGAAAAAAAAAATTCAAGTATCCTCAAATGTAGATAATAATTTCATAACAAACTTTTGTATTGAACATAATTTCTTAAAATGAATATTAACGACAATAAGTCGCCGTCTCCACACTTTTAACTAACCCTGTATAAAAACTAAAATAGTAAAGGAGACTGGTTTAAGAGATAATTGAAATTAACCTCCGCCCACAATAATTCTTCGGGTCTTTGAACAATTTATTTCCGCATTTCCGTGTTGTTTGGTTAGCTTTGATTTGTAAGGTTTTCTGACAGTTAATTTTGGGTGTTCACATATTTTTTTTTTCCCCGATTTATACATTAACATATATAGTTTATTTAAAATTTTTACATATTAATTTATATTTACTTACATTTAGACATATATATCTTTTAGGATGATTAGATTGTTGTTAGCTTTAATATTTTTATGATTTTATCAGTGTGATTAGGTAGTTTTAAATCTTTCTTAGTGCTTTTAAGTTGGTAGCGTACTGAAGATGGCAGCTTAGCTGCCGAAATACGTATATACGGATATAAAAATTATTATGGGCGGAGGTTAATTTCAATTACCTGTATAAAAAGTTCATCTTATTTGTTGATTCAATTCAATATCGGGAGACATTTCTGAATCACGGTGTATACAGTAATTCTTAAATAAACCGCCAAAAAAAGAGAATTTGAATCATAGATTATGAGAAAAAAGTTAAAAATTTTTTTTCCAAAAATTTACAATTAAAAAGGACCCCAAAAAGCACGTTACGCCAATGTGTGTAGATAAAAATACAGATGTCACAACTTTAAGTTTTATGATATCGTATTTCCGTACGTTTTATTGTTTTCTTTTCCAGAGCAATAAAACTATAAACGCCGTGAACCTTACTTAATAGAAGAAACACTGTAACCTGTTTAATCAGCTGCGATTTTCAGATGTTACAGATAAAATACGAATTAGATTTGCAGGGCATAGAATAACGCAATCACCAAAGTAAAAATTATGCTTACTGTAACAAGAGTGACGATTTACAACCAGCTTGTCTTTATAATAATAAAATTTGCTTTTCATTGAATACATTCCCTCATTCTGTTAATGATTTAACGCAACACATGGTTCTTATTGCTCATTTATTAATTTACTTAAGAGCCCGACCAGGATGGTTATTTTCTCTGACCGCCCTCTTCGACTTTTCTTCTTCGGACGGACGGATATCAGTCTATCCTCTAATTAAATTTTTGTGACGCTGTAGCTACATTACAGAAACCTATTTGAGTCAAATAGTATTCAAATTGCAATCCTGTTATCCTTATTTTATCTAATTTGTACTAAATAATTTACTACAGATGATTAAATGCGTTTATCAATAATATCGTCAATGTTTTCTGCATTTCTTTCTACTCGTTAGATTGGATTCCTTTTGAGGTCAAGTTCGAGTCTAATTCTTCGGTGTTGCAGCCATAAAACAATAAAAGCTTTTATGAATGTATTTTTTTACATCCATCATCTGGCGGCTGGTTCTTACACAATGCAGTACCGTGAGTTAAATTTTTCATTAATTATTTTTCGCAAACTAAAGGGCGCAATTTCTTTTTACAAGCTTCACCATAATCTGTGATACCTAGTCTGATATGGATTATTATTTGACGGTTTATTAAAGAATCACCCTGTATGTATAGTATATATAGTCCCAAAACTCGCGCCCCAGACAGTAAGGACACGTGTCTACAGCAATAGAGACTACAAATTCGGAAACAAGAATTAGGTTAAACTGTATTCGAATGAAGACGAAAAAGCGGTAGCGAATACCCAACGCTCTCGCTTAGGTAAAACGTAGGAATTTTAAATATTGCTAGGAGACGGGAGAACACTGTTATCTGTAAAACTTTAAAAAATGTTTTGGTCTACTGTAATTTCAATGTGACGGTACTCCTTGAAAAGTCAAATGTATTTACGTACGTAACTGATGTTGAGGAACAATAAATTGGTCGCAAAAAGGCATTAAAAATTAAAAAGAAGGGAATGTTACAGCAAGTGCTCAAAATGTCCAGCATTTATTTCTAAACACAATCGTCCTTTTCTCAAAACGGTCGATTTAGAGGCCGTGACCATTTGAGGAGTTACTGCCGCAAAAGCATCTTGGATTCACCGATGAGAAGTTAGCAATAAAATTCCAGCAATAAAATTATGAAATTTCAAAACGCTGAAACTGAAAAAATATTTGATATTAAGTTAACTATGACTATTTAAACTAGCATAAGTCATTATTCATATATCGCACCAAAACAATTGCTTTCACTGAAAATTTTCACGTAGTCATAAAGTAAACATACATAAGGGTGTGTCAACTAAAAATCCGGAATGCTTTTATCATTTAGCTATTTTCTAAATACCGTTAGCCTTGACAAAAAAATTGTGTCATTTGTCTATGTCAACTTAACAAATGTCAAAACAAGCGTTGTGGTGTTTCTAACTTGTGTACGTGACAAGATGAAGACGTTGAAAGAGAATTCTCGCAGAAAACTCATTGGCGAATTTTATATAGACCATAGAGGGCAAGGGAAATTATACACCGTGAATCATTTCAAAACAATGGGAATTCCGCAAAGTAGTATATATGATATTATAAAACGAGTAGAGAATGAAAAAACGCTTACTAGAATCGAAGGAAGTGGAAGGATAGCAAAAAAAATGCCCAAGAGAAAGAAAGAGCAACTTGTTCAGGAGGCAGTTGGAAAACTTGGAATATCTTATCGAAAACTATCAAGAAAATTTAACATATGTCACGAGTACGTAAGGAAAATACTAAAGGAAGATAATGTAGTTCTAAGAAAGAGAAAATCTGCTCCGAAATATAGTGAATCTCAACTGAAAAGTCAAAAAGGTTTCCTGCGTAAATTGCGCGAAGGGCATTTGAAGCCAGCGAACCAAAATTTTGTAGTAATGGATGATGAGTCTTACTTTACTTTAGATGGTACCGAAGTTGCTGGAAATAACAGCTACTTTTATAAAAAAGGTGTGGAAATCGATTCTGAAGTCATTTACAAAAGGCACGCTAAGTTTTCCAAGAAAGTTTTGGTCTGGCTAGCGATAAGCAGCAAAGGAAGGTCTGCTCCCTTCATCGCCCCTTCAGGACTTTGTGTTGACCAAAATGTATATTCAAAGGAATGTATCCGTAAAAGACTTGTACCATTTCTACGAAAATACCACAATGACAACAATTACATCTTTTGGCCGGACATGGCTACGGCACACTACGCGCGTAATACTCTAGCCGTATACGAGCAGCATCAAATTAAATACATTCCACGAGCAGAAAATGTAGCAAATGTACCTCAATTGAGACCAATCGAGCGCTTTTGGTATCAACTGAAGCAGAAAGTTTATGAAGGTGGCTGGGAAGCAAAAACAGTGGAAGAATTGAAGGCCCGAATCAAAAACAAACTTCGCCAATTCAATTCTTCGCACTTTCAGACCTTGATGGCTCGTGTACATACCAAAGTGCGGCAAGCGGCGGATTATGGTCCTGATCACGTCATTTGACATTAGATAAATTGTTATAATTCTTAAATAAATAATGTTTTGTTTAGTTAATAAAATATAGTTGAACAAAGATTTTCCGGATTTTTAGTTGACACACCCTTATCTATTTAATAATGCCTTCAGAAAGTTTTAGCCGGTTGATTTGAAGTAATTAGAAATTAATTAAAAGTGGCGCTCGGACCAATGAAACAGTACCAATTTCAAATGTTCATAACTTTTCTCAGAGAACTTGCATAAAAATTCTGTTTGCAGAATGTTAAAGCACGGATCGAAATCTATCGTTTAAACTACCCTCTGAGTTTTAGCCGGTTGATTTGAAGTAATTAGAAATTAATTAAAAGTGACGCACAGACTAACTTTAAATGTTCATAACTTTCCATTCCGCACTTGCATAAAAATTCTGTTTGCAGAATATGAAAGCACGTATCGAAATTTATAGTTTAAACTACCCTCTGAGTTTTAGCCGGTTGATTTGAAGTAATTACAAATTAATTAAAAGTGACTCTCAGATCATTGAGACAGTACCAATTTCAAATGTTCATAACTTTTCTCAGAGAACTTGCATAAAAATTCTGTTTGCAGAATATTAAAGCACGGATCGATTCCTATCATTTAAACCACCCTCTGAGTTTTAGCCGGTTGGTTTGAAGTAATTAGAAATTAATTAAAAGTGACGCACAGACCAACTTCAAATGTTCATAACTTTCCATTCCGCACTTGCATAAAAATTCTGTTTGCAGAATATTAAAGCACGGATCGAAATCTATCGTTTAAACCACCCTCTGAGTTTTAGCCGGTTGATTTGAAGTAATTAGAAATTAATTAGAAGTGACGCTTAACTTCTCATCGGTCTTGGATTCGATTCCTGAGCTCTTCCTCGGTCGCGGGCAAAACAAAGGGTACTGGCGATCGTCTTTTAACCCGTTGAACTGAAGAACGCGAAAAGCCCGGTTCGCGTGCAATCTCTTATGTCTCTTGTGCCGTCTTCCTCAAATACATTTAATATGGCTTCTTCTTTTTCGACAGTTCGAACTCTGGTAGGAACACCACCAATTTCGTTACGCGTCGGAATAGCTTGACCGGTCTCTTGTGTTCTTGCGACAGTTCTAAGCATCACTCTATGGTCTAGGGGATGATCGGGAAAGCGCTGGGAAAAAAACTTGTGCTGCCTCCTGACGTTACGACCGCATTCCCTATAAATAATTATTACATCAACTCCATAAATAATTCGACATAATCAGCGGCGGAAAACATGAAGTAAATCTTAAATCCGTCAAGTGACAGCAACGTCCCAATGAAGTGAACCAGTTTGTTCACATTTGTTTAGTGTCAAGAATGTATTTCTATTGCCCGGTTTCTGAAACGATACCTAACTTTACGTAGAGACAAGCTCAAGATAAACTCACCATAACTTCTAAAAACCGTTTCTTAAAACTTTATCTGTAGGTAAAGCGTAAGTATGTAGTAGTGACGTTCCGGATATTCGTATCCGTATCCGCGGATGCTCGCGAAGAAAAACGGTTCGATACACTTTTAGGCTGTTCCGTTCACCTTATTTGGTGCCTACATCCGTATCAGTACCCGCGGACCTAGAAATAAAGAACCCGTATCCTCGGATGTAGATACGAATATCCGTATCCGTATTCGTATCCGCGGATTTTCAACGATCCGGCATATCACTAATACATAGCAATAGGCGTGTTTTTTTTGCCACAAATCTCATCTCAACTCAGATACGTCATTTCCGTTGGCATGAACAAGTAAGTATGAACTGTGATTTCGATCTCCTACCTTGTCACTCGTGCACTCCTATTGGTTGCCAGGTTGAAATACACATTCAAACTTACTTGTTCGCGCGAACGGAAATGACGTTTATCTGAGCTGAAATGAGTTTTGGGGTAAAAAGAACACACCTATTGTAAACAATTTATACTTTTCATAAAGTTATCTGTAAGAAATATGTATTTATGTTTGCCTAAAGTTATTTATCGTTTCAGAAATCGGGATATAAGTATGCTAGCAATTTAGTGAAAACCTACGGAATACCTATGGACATCTTGTGTTCTGCTGTTAGGATTGGCTATTGCTTTTTATTCTTAACTCGCTTATCTTTTGCGTTAGACAATTTTAGTTTTCGAACAAATGTTTCGCTTTGCCATCGGTATTTGCTCTTGCTCTCTGGGGTGCGAGTTCTGGGACACGGTGTATATACATATAACCAGAAACCTTGATACCCGTAGGTGTAAGATAGAATTAACCTTTCTTCATAGACAAAATTTGTCCACTGTTTTTTTTGCCAACTTCTTCGCTTCTTTCCACGTTTTTGCCCGTTTTACCATTTCATTATCTCAACTATTTCTAGGTCTACTATCTTCCATTCTTGTTAAGTGTCCGAACCACTTCAATTTCTGTTCTACAATTCTGATCAAAATTGATTCCACTTCCAGTTCTTCTCTTATTGACTCGTTTCTTATACGATATCTTCTTGTCACTCTCTTTACTCTCCTCAGGTACCTCATTTCCATTGCTTGTATCCTACTGCTCTGCGTGTTAGACAGTACCCAGTTTTCAGATTCGTAGGTCAAAATCGGTCTATACATAGTTTTACATACACTCATTTTAGTTTTCCTACTGATGTCTTTCCTAAAAATATTCTAGACAACGAATGGTATAGTCGTACTGCTTTATTAAAAAGGTTTATTTCTTTCCCATCTCTGTGTATATTTACTCCCAGGTATTTGAATAAGTTTATTTGCTCATTTTTTTCTTGATTTATTTCTGGGTTTGTTTATTTATTGTTACTAATACCTTCGTACCTCTTCACTGTATTTACTTTCATATTCCTCTTCGTTAATTCTTCCGTACATACTGCAATATTGTTTTTAGGTCTTTTTCACTTGATGCACAGATCATTAGATCGTCAGGAAAGGCACACTCTGACAACGCTATTGGTTTTAGTTTTATGTATCCTATGTTCGTCCTTTTTATCTTTCTTCTAATGGTCTCAGTGTGTAGGGAACACCTCTCTCTGCTAAACTGTTCCATAATAATTTCTGCTGTACTTTGTCAAACGCTTTTTCTATGTCGATATCGACGACCAAAAATAAATAATTAATAAATTTGCGTTTAATTTTTTAAATTTATTCTCTGCGTCCCTCTTCGAAGACTTTTATGTCCTCAAGGGGGGCGCCCACAGTTTGGGAAACCTAAAAATTTTATTAATAAAATTATTTTAATAAAATGCATAGAAAATGTAATTTTCAACTCTTGAATAGCTGTATACAAAAGGAAACTGATTAAAAAACAATTTTGAAAGCTTTGCTTGATTCAAAATTGTTATGTTGGAAATATCAAGACCAGGAATAAATTGTAAACAACCCAAGTATGGTATTTTTTACAGTGAATATTTTTTTTTAACAGAAAATAGAACTTAAAAGGTAAGTTATGAGGTAATCAAACTAGTGAAAGTTACAATTCAACCAACATGTGCATTCAAGAAGTAACATTTTTTTTATAAAACAAATCGTTTTCGAAAAAAGAAGATTAAAGCTTCCGTACGTTTGTTGTTTATGTTAAGAAATCTAGTCCAGTCACACATTGTACATCGACTTTATGTGTATACCAAACGTATAATTTGAAAGCATCTGTGTAAACAGTAAACAAAATATTCTGCACTTAAATAGACCTAGAAATTTTTAGAAAGAAATATTAATAGTAGAAATGAACCTAATAGCTTCCTTTTCTTTTTGAAAGGTGAATAAGTTCCCTGGAATATCAGTTTATATTGCAAGAAGGATTCATTCTCTGGAGAAATGTACTGAAGTAGTTTTGATCTCTGCAAAGTACTCTGCAAAGTTTGTATTAAACTTCCTAGTTGGTAACTGATTCAGGAACACATGCGATAAATTTAAAAACACTTCTCAAAGAAGCCTATATCTGTTACAACAACTTTTAATCCCAAGTTTTGCGACTTGATGTCAACAGTACGTTATACACGTGATTCAGAAATGTCTTCCAATATTTTCAGGGTGAACATAAGATCAAAAAATAAGGTAACCTTTTTATACGCTCCGCCAAAAAATTATCGCTTGACGTTTGTCTATAAAAGACGTAATTTATTTTCTAGTTGTTAATATTCAATCATTTCATTTTTTTCAGTCAAAATCCTCATTCTGACTTCTTTTCTAATGTCTTGCATAATGTCAGCATTGGCAGACGTGCGTTACCTTACATTAACAGGAAGTCTAGCCAATTAATGGTGCGTAGGGTACAATAGTTATGTTATTCAAAACTTCTCTCATGTACCTATCAGCAGTCACAGAATCATTATTCCAAACCAGTAACTCTGTACGCGCATTTAATGGACCATAAAGGAACTGCCCGCCGCCGAAATTTGACCTATTTCTAAAATTGAATTGGGCATACCGTTCGTCATTTCTTCTGGATATAGATATACTTCTTTCTTAACTAAACAAACAGAACTGTGGTTCATCTGTAAACCAATTTTTGTTCCAGTTATGAGCATTCTATTAAACGCGCTCTCTAACAAATTTAAATCTTTATAGGTGATGCTCCTTGGTGTAGAGGCTAGTCGGGTACTCTAGTGTAATTTCCTATATGAAGACGTTTTCTTATGGTTTGTGGTAATTTGGATATTAATTTGGATATTGTACCAAATCTGACACTTTTAAAAGGAAACACCTATTTTTAGATGAGTTAGTTAGGTGTCTGGTGCTCGATTTTTATGACAAGTTAATGGTAAAAACTGCATTTAGATATCTTGAACCGCTTACGGGGTGTTTTTCATAATTTTGTGTTCTAATATTAATATTAATCAAACAGTTTGCGAGATTCAGTGTTTCAATAATTTTTACAAAATTCACGTGGGCTACGATTGATGATTGTTAAAAAGATTACGCTTTTAATCTCAATAGCCTCTTTCAAAGTGTCAGCTAGCGCTGGAAATAACGCTAAAACAATATTGCATGTCAGTTTTCAAATTTCGTTGTAATGCCATTATTTGACCGCTTTGCGTCGAATGATATTTTGGGCAACAAATTGGTTGCTGTTTCCATTTCTGACACAATTTCAGAACAAACATTTGTCGCGATATGTTGCAACCCAAGGTTGCTATTTTTTTTTTCAGTATTATTTTGTTAAAATGACCAAAAATATTAAATTACTTTCCGGTTGAAAGAAAATATCCCTGTCTCAGAGTATCTTTCATAATAAAGATTACTCTACGTTTTCATTTACTTCTATAAAACATTTTAAGCGAAAACAAAACACCAAAATTGATTAGAAAATATAAGCAGTGCAATAAATCGTGCCCAATTTTGATATTAGCGAACTAATGTCTTGCAGAAAACTGAAATTGTTTAAAAATTGTCAGTCGTAGCCTACTTGAATTAGCCAACTTGAATAATGTAAAAATTAATAAAAACCTGGAATAATCAGTTTAAAACCTAAATTATTGATTTCTAAGAAAATTTCAAAAAACAGGTAAATTTTTGATTTAAACTGGACGTTATTTGGCATTGCACCTGAATATACAGAGTGTTACAGGTAAGAGTGATGACGTCACTGTTTTTTTTAATGACAATCCGGAAATTTGAGTTGATATTTCGATACTATCGTGACTATCAAAATGATGCTACAAAAAATTTGACGTCTTTCATGAGAAAATTTTTGAGAAAATTAATAATGAAAACTGAAAAGCAGATTTTTAATTTTAACTTTCTCAAATGCATTTCATTAAAAAAAATAAACTTAGGATATACAACGACGTAAATAATAAATTATCAAAAATTAAATGTTCAAAATGTATGCCACCATGCAATATGCACGTCTTCCAATCTACCCATTGGAAACACATTGTTTAAGAATTCTATTCTACTAATATTCGCGAATGTTCTGCAAGAGTTTCCAGTTAAACTTAAAACTTTTCTATGAAAGAGGTCAAAATTTTTCCATCATTTTGATAGTCACGGAGGCCATCGAAATATCACCTTAAACTTTGAGATTCTCATTAAAAATCAATGTCAGTGACGTCATCACTATTACCTATAACACTCTGTATATTCAGATGCAATGCCAAACAACCCGCAATTTAAATCAAAAATTGACCTGATTTTGTAATTTTCTTAGACATCAATAATTTACGCTGACGTGTTGATTAACATTCTAAGTGTTTTATATTTCTGAAAAGATAATTTTGCTACCCTTTCAGAAAGGCGAAAATATGCAAGGTGTCCGATATAGAAAAGACAAAGAGTAATGGATTCTACATTAACAAGTACCTTATAGAATTTTGTACAAAAATCGAAACTAAAAATGTTATAACTCGGGGAATTTTGAAAAACACCCCATAGCTCCTAAACGGTGAAAAACTCCTAAAAATGCAGTTTTTACCATTAAACTTGTCATAAAAATCAAGCTCCAAACACCGAGGTCAGTTTTTGTCTAAGACATATAAAAATACGTGTTTCCCTTTGAAAGTGTCATTGTTGGCCCACTCTATTCAATTAAATTTTCAGCATTTTTTTACCTCATGCAATATGGGATACGCAGAACACTTGAACGTAAAAATTGTGCGTCTAAAGCCGCTGTTGCCCTTTTATGATCTCGACCCACTCTATTCTTTAATCCCAAATAACTGGAAAAGTGCAAAAATGCCCCTTCAAATTCATTTTTATCAAGAAAGTGTCTTAACAGAAGTTGTATAAGTTTTCATTCCGCGCAATTTAAAATCATTTAATAAGTTACAAACTTAACCCGCTATTTTTTGCAGTTTGGGTTAGCCCTTGAAGAGAGATAAAAATGTCATAACATTGTATTTACTTATTTTTAGTATTTAGCAAATTATTTTTAATATTATACAAGAAATATTTGATCAATTGCCAAATTGTCAATTTTAATGATACGACAATCAACCTTAAACCAAAATATTCCTAAATGTCTCTATTTTTACAATATTCAACATTTTTAAAATATAGGGACTCTCGACAACACTACAATTCAGTTTGCATATTGTAAAATTAGACGTAAACCGTTGAATATATTCTTAACGAGGACGAAGAAACAAGTTCATTTCTAATAAAGTTCTTACCCTACAGAAGTCCAACCTGTTACGAAAGCTAATGCCGTCCGAACAACAGCAGAAAATAAAATCCTATTACCAGTATATCTGAATCTATATTGACAGTAAAACACAAAATTTTGCTAATGGCTGATTTAAAGTATCTTTCCAGACATTGTATTTCAAACTTATTAAAGTTTTTAACTTTGTTGCATAGTATGTACTAGTATTTCGTCTAACCAGGAAAACACAAAAAATAAAATATCTCAGAAACTATTGCATTTTGTGTAATGCATATTATAGTCAGCATATCATCTCAGCTGATTACAACAACGATGTAAAAGGAAACTTGAGTCGGATTTTTTCGAAAAAATCAATGTAACTTGCAATTCGATTAATCTTATTTTAATCGATGTTCCATATTGGCCTGGCCGTGATATCTTGAACAAATTTATTTTTGATATAAGCTGCAAATTATATGGAATTGCCCATACTTGTAACATTGCATTCTATGCGGATATAAATTACTTGGTCAACCCTCAGGATTACAGTACACTTGCCCCCCATTTGAATATGAGAAGTAAACATAAGTTGTTTACCTTAATAGCAAATCAAATTAAAAGCCTCCATCTGAATAGAACTCTGATCGAAATCCCACTTATTGATTCTTGTATTCCTGAGACATCTAAAGTGACAACGGATCATGCACCTACGAATATATTCCGAAGCGACGACCTCAATTTGCCTCCACTAACTTCAACAGCCAACAGCCTCTTTGGGAAAAGTACGCTGATCGAAAAATGTGAAGACAACTTAGACATTGTTTTAATAAATATACAAGGTCTCACTGTATCGAAAATTGAGCAAATTGAAATGAACTTTTGCAGTATCGATGTTAATGTTATATGTGTAACTGAAGTTTGCTCAAGTGCTAACGCCATGGATAGTCTGAATTGGATTTGGATTGGACTAGCTAGTAAGATCCATTTTCTAATGGCCAAGTACAAATAAAATTATTATTATTACTAATTTTAATCTATTATCACATTTCTGTAGAGCTGATCACAGATGCGGAGAAGTTCCAGTTTGGGCTAAAAACGGCTTAAAACAAGGAATTTAGACCTCAGTCAATTTTGCATCGAACTTGATATTGAGGTATGCTGCTGCTAGTGGTGGTCTTGCTGCTGCTGCTCTGCTGCTGGTGGTCTTGTTGCTGCTTCTTGTTAGTCGTTGAGACTAAAGAGGTATGTCCGTTGTCGTGTATTTATAGGTGGTCGGTAGGGGCAGCTGGGATTGATCTGTTAGAAGTTTATGGAATAATTAGCAATCTGATTGTATTATCAATTTTTTTAAAATAAATCGGAATGAATGTTCAAATAGGTTGTATTTTTTTTAGAAAAGTATTTGCATTTCAAACTTATTAAAGTTTTTAACTTAATGTTTGTTGGATAGTATGTACAAGTATTTCGTCTAACTAGGAAAATATAAATATTAAGAAAAATTTTTATACTCTCTGAGTAATTTTTGATAAATTGTAGTGGGGAGCATATTTGTGAGGAAAATTAAAATATCTCAGACACTATTATATTTTGTATAATGCATATTTTCAATCACCTCTGAATTGTTCGGTTTATTCAGTCTTCCATACAGTGAAACGCAGTCGCTCTCCCTCACACTTTTGATCAGAGAGTAAATTGAGCGCATTGCCGAACTCAGCTGATATGTATGTGCATGAAAGCGCAAGTTTAAATGCGAGAGCGACAGCTGAAAGAAGGTTCTTACGAATTCATTTGATTTTAATATATTTTGATCCAAGAAATATTTATTTGAGTAAAGAAATATTTATTTAAATAAAAAAAATTAAACCTCTTTACAGGAGAACATTTTTAAGGTTTAAAGTCTCATCGAAAATCGTACAGGAATCATATAAAATCGTATTTACACTACACGTTCTAAACACTCTGTTTACTTGAGAATTGGACAGTTAGATACTGTACCGAATTGAATGCATCATAATCTGAAAATATCCAAAAACTGACTTAACACGTTCTTTGCGTGGACTCTTCACATGTGTTAGCTCAGGTTCGCCGACCGATATGTACGTACCTTAAAAGAAACAGAATAATTTAATCTTTCTATCTATTTCAAACAATGTTTAAGTAAATTACCTTGAATCGAATAGGGATCGTTTTCTTTCAACGAATCTAACCAGGACAATAGAATTTTTACCCAAAGCGAATACTGTCACGGCGAATCCTCTTTGTTTATTTGTTACACTCCAATGGATATAAACTAAGACGTCTAGGAAATATAACATTTCAATGAAGACTTTTCTCTTTTCAGACAAATCCGGCCTGTGTCTGATGGATTTCACGACGATTCCGCTTCTCCGAAATAATTCAAATTCAAGTATAATTAATACGAAATCAATATTGTAATAATTGTTCCGGCTCTGCACCACGTGTCATACATTTGCCCAGGGGTAGCGGGCCTGCTATTTATGGCCTCGAGTGAGATGTTGAATTATGAAACTCACCTGATGATGTGAGTAGGTCGTTACAATAGTTATGTTTAATTAAAGCGGAAATAATTTAAGTTACATTATAACGTAACTGAAACGCCGTGGGCTGTAGCACAGCTCTAATAACGAGAGAGCTTTATGTAACTAGAGAATCTTGATGTTCCTATTTCCTGTATACTGTGTAATACACACATAACCAGCCCTAGACGCATTTTAGGCGGAAGGTTTCGTTAAATATATGAGGAACTACTAATATGCTGAAGCGATCGTAGTCGGAAAAAATTCGAATCTTTAACACGTCTGCCCTGTAAAAACAAAACAATAAAACAGTCGAAGCCCGAGTAGTCTATGCGGCACGCAGTAACCATTACAGTTCTGGTCTACTGGATATAAAAACTTGTTTACATAACCGATTAATTCCGAAATAAACTCGCATTCTTTTTGCCTTGACGGCGCTACAATTGATATGAATTAAATTATTATGCCAGTCTCTTTAAAAGTTACATTAAAGAATTACAATGTTTTCATAATTATTAATTTGAAAAAAACTATAACGTCAATTATGTTACACACGTAATTTACATCAAACGGTTGCTTCTGATGCAATGAGCGCGAGGGTGAGAGTGCCTCGGGCATATAAGCCGTACCGCGGCGACGTTGAAATCTACGCAGCTGCTTTGTTCATCTTTATACTGGCTTTTACCAGATATCCTAGGAATGGCCGACCCTTACACATAACTAAGAGGCAGACATTCCTAGAATATCTGGTAAAAATCAGTATAAAGGTAAACAATGCAGCGGCGTAGATTTCAACGTCGCCGCTGAACGACTTTTATGCCCGAGTAAGTAAGCGTGTTTTCTGTATTTAAAGCCATAAACGAGGCAGTTCGTGAACTTTTCTATCATTTTTGTAGGTTTTAGTGCAAGCAAAAGTTTTTATAAACAATAGATTTTTTCCTAAAACGTAAAATAAAAAAGTTTTTCCTCTTTTGCAGAAAATCCGTGGACACAGTGTAGACTTATTTAGGTAAACACATCTTAAGTATTGAAAGTTGAAAAGATCTATTGTGGCAACACGTTTTTTTAATTTTTTCTTCGGTAATAAATACATAAATGAAACAATTTAAAGTAAATACGGAATAGAACGAACGAAATCAAATATTCGATTTGTGAGTTCTGTTAGCACAAAGCCGTCATTGATTTATACGCAGGGATAATCCTCATCCCGTCTATCCCGGTTCTTTTATTGTTTACGTTGAAATATACTCTTCCAGAAAGAGCAGATTTTAACACAAATACATATGCTTCGATTTTTATCCTGATTTTTTCACAGATTTAAAGTTAAAGTAAAACTACCTATGTAATCTAAGTATGTCAAACTTATTTGTAAAGTTTATTGTAATTCCTTGACAAATCTCGATTATGATATACCTAGTGAATTTTTCAAGTAGGTTCGAGTGAAACAAGTAAAGTTGCGGAAACAAAGTTTTATAACGAAATTTTCGATTACTTTGATAGTGTGAAGTTTTCTTAGTGACGGTCGTAACCTTTCTAATAATATCAGAAATAACTTATCAAATTGAGTTTTTAGGGATGTATCGTCATTTTAGTGAAAACGTAAGAGAAAATTTTCGGCCATCGAATCAAACGGAATTAGTGAAGCCTGTAGAACACTATGTCTACGGATTTTCTACAATAAGGGAAAATCTTTTTTATTTTAGGTTTTAGGAAAAAGTTATTGTTTATAAAAAATTTTGCTTACATTAAAACCTACAAAAGTGACTGAAAAGTTCACGAACTGCCTCATTTATGACTTTAAATTTAGAAAACATGCTTATTTACTCTCAAAATTTTGTCTAAGTTCAAATTACATTTAGAATTATCGCATTAGCCGGACCTGTCAAAGTGTTAAGAATTCGTTTATTTCAATTCTTAGTGGAAAAGACGGGATGACCGTAAATTTGACTGTACTTTCTCTCCAGTTAATATTCCCTCCACGGAATTTTCACAGCTAGGTGTGCAACGAGCATGCGTAATTTTTGCTTGTATAAACGGAAACTTTTGCATAGTTTTAATATTTTAGTTTTAGTTTTAGTGACTGTATAAACCAAGCATAATACCACCTCTAGTTAAAGTTATAAGAAACGACTTAAGAAACAACTATTGATGTAAAATATCCTAATAATTAAAAGTTTGCAAGGAAAATAAGATACGCCTATATAAATCTAAATTTATTGACACTTTAAATCATCAAGACAATGGGTTTAGATTAGAATTAGAATTTTGCTTGTGGGTTGAAGAAAATTTAGCAAACGACTTTATCATAAAATTTTATTTTCAAATGAAGCCAGCTTTTCTAGAAACGGGAAGGAATCATCTCAAAATTGTACGTTTTGGTCAGCACCAAATCCAGATTTAAGAATTAAAACAAATAATCATAGTGTGGTTTATACAGTCACTAAAACTAATAACTAAACATTAATAACTATCAACTAAGAAATTAAAAGGCCATACTGATACGAAGCGGTTTATACAACTTCACTAAAAATTAAGACGTTTATTTCAATTCTTAGTGGAAAAGGCGGGATGACCGTAAATTTGACTGTACTTTCTCTCCAGTTAATATTCCCTCCACGGAATTTTCACAGCTAGGTGTGCAACGAGCATGCGTAATTTTTGCTTGTATAAACAGAAACTTTTGCATAGTTTTAATTTTAGTTTTAGTTTTAGTGACTGTATAAACCAAGCAATAGATTTAGGAATATAAATGTGTGCTGAAGGATTCTGGTAGACGAAATCATTGGCTCTTATTTTTTCGAAGAAAATTTATCTGAATCAATTCCATTATTTGCAAGTGTTAGAAAATATTGTTTTACCATCACTGGCAGATGTGAATTTGGAAAACATTTATCGTCAATAGAGTGGATGTCCTGCACATTCCACAAATTTGATTAAAAGGAGGCTTGATGATGGATGGAACATTTTGGATCAACACATTGGCCATGGTACAAATTTAGAAATTTTAAAAGAAAAAATACAAAAATTGAAACGTTAAGAAACGTGTATAGCGAATTTAGTTAGGGTAGAAAAGTGCGTTGATGGGTATGGGGATTACATTGAATAATTTTCCCTATATTTAAAATTAATAAAAATTTCGTCTTTAGAAATATGTAATTTATAAGGCCAATTTAATTGCGGCTTCAGTTTTTTAATAAAGAAAATGCTTAAAACAATGATAACAACTATTACATTTGTATGATGTATTTGTATGAAGTATTTGTTCGTTATATTTATTTATACTATATATTCATTTTATAAACGGAATGATTATTCATTTTATTTACGTGAAAGTTGATAAATTACTATAGTTATCGAAATTTAGAGGTAGAAGGTTTAAACTAACGAAAGTTTACTGACCCACTTTCTGTTTCCCCAACTGTACAGCATACTCCAACAATTCAAAAACAAATTTCAAAATAAATACATTTTACTGCAAAATATCTGGTGATGTTATAAGGAACATAAACGGCGACAAAAGAGACTGGTAACTAAAGAAAGGATGTTGACGAACACAGGTATATCGGATGATATGTAGTTATTTAGCAGTTGCATCAAAAGATGAGTATAAAATTAAATTGCAAATGTGACGATTACAAAAAGTAATTATCTTTTTTGTAAGCAGTATGACAACAATCTGTCTAATCATAGGTATTTATTGGTTTTCAACAATGTTA
This sequence comes from Prosopocoilus inquinatus, assembly GCA_036172665.1. Classification (NCBI taxonomy): domain Eukaryota; kingdom Metazoa; phylum Arthropoda; class Insecta; order Coleoptera; family Lucanidae; genus Prosopocoilus; species Prosopocoilus inquinatus. Next base: position 35,687,282 of record CM069871.1, read on the forward strand.
ACCAGAAAGATATATCTTGCAATACCAACAAAAATACATACGTGTTTCGTTGATCTGTTAGAACATCCGGATTAATCGAAATGTACAATTCGTTATTGAATGGTCTTTTGCACATATTGACGTAAATTATGTTTCTAATAAGTTGTTTTTTCATATAGCCCAGTAAAATAAGTTTAAAAAATGCGGTAGCTTCCGAAAAATCCAACCTAGCTGAACTTTTGTATACATATTTATGGAGACACTATAAATAACATAGCAACAGTCCCCATCTATATCATGCCGGCTGCACGTATTATTCAAGGTCAAATGTCAAGAGAAATGGCTTTTCGCTATTATCTCGCCTCCTGTTAGTCTGACAACAATTCAGGTTATTATGAGAAGTGTTTATTAGACAATTCCCCACAAAAATGTTCCTATACATTTTTACGTGCGATGAACCGTTTACTGTATATCACGTTGCGAATGAAACAAACAGCGTAGCTCACTCTTAAATTCATAAGACATACGAATTGGAATATACACTACACCTTAAATACATATCAAAAGTGTCTCTAAAGGGTAGAGTAAACAGTTCACTAGAGAGTGGATAGTATTCTAATCATTAAAAATGTATCTTGGAACGTAGTTATTCGGTATTCCATTGTTATGGTATGAGTCAGTTTATACCTAGGAATTCCACACTCATGGTCAATGTTATCTATCTTTCTTCTTCAGAATTGTTTCAGATCTTACTATCATACCAGGTTCAGCACTGCTGACAAACTTTCAGTACACCTGATTGCAATTGTTTTCTGTCTAAAAAGTAAAGGAATATTGAAAAACTTGGTAATTGATTGAACTGATTTCTGTCCAAAAGAAGTATTAAAAATTGCAAATTGCCACTCAAATGTCATTGTGGATCACGGAATACGTTTTATCTTGGCAATGTATGGAACTCCAGTCTCAGAAGTTTCCATTGATAACTGCAGATATTGAGTTACTCAAAATTTTAAGATTTAATTCATCAGTCAAATTTTCGTCGCTGCCTTCCACAGTCGTAGTTGCACAACATCTATACCGAGTATACTACTAAGTACAAATTTGGTTAAACCATCATGAATTAAATCCACATCAATCGATGATGGTAATGAAAAATAATATTTTAAAATCTATAAGGTTGATTCTTCTAATAGTTCTAATAATAATAATAATATTACCCTAAAAGGTGACGATGATGATGATGAAACAAGTTCTTTAGATTATTTACTATCAAGTACATCCGAGAAAGCTGATGATCCCGAAAAAAAAGATGAGGAAAAAGGAAAAGATGAGGAGGAAGGAGGAAGACAGAGACGAACAAGGATAATAATTTGATATATGGATTGCTCTTGCCTAAAATAGATATATAACAAAAGATGTCTAGCATTGTACCTCGAAAATGGTATTGAAATGAAAAAATACGTTGTTTGTGTATTTCTGACTTTATATCATGAAAACGGTTCATTGCACGTAAAAATGTGTAGAAACATTTTTGTGGAGAGTTGTCTAATCTACAATTCTTATAATAACCCCAATTGTTGTCAGACTAATAGGAAGCGAGATAATCGCGAAAAACCATTTCTCTTGATCTTTGACCTTAAATAACACATGATATAGATGGGGACTTTTAGTATGTTATTTAGAATGGCTACATAAAGGTGTATACAAATATTCAGTTAGGTTGGATTTTTTCGGAAGACAAATTCTTATTTTACTGTATTATAATTTCTGTTCAAATTTAGTAAATGTGACATTGCAACAACTGACTTTTTTCATTTCTGTCACAACAGAATGTTCGTCTAAATTTTAGGAATGGAAACGAACTGTGTGTTTACTTTACTCCAAAGTTAGTCTTTGGGAAGTTACATACAATATTGGGGGGATTCGACATTTATCGCGTGGGTCTCGGTTAGTCACTCGTCTAAGCTGAAGCTTCCTTTAAAAACATCATAATAGTTGCGCTGTTATGATAACGGGACCGACTGTATATGCGCCGTGGATCGTGACCAATTAAAATCGCTGTAGTATGATCTGACGTCATCAGAGACCGCATGGACATTCTCACCAGCGCGACCAGGCATTTATGCATGTAATGCATGTAAATTCAAGCGTATGAGATAACTTCTCATATACTAACTTTGACTTTACCCTACCTTTTCACCCAACTTTACGAACGTGCTCTAAGGCTACGCTCGTAAAGTCTCCTCGGGTAACACCACTACTTCTACTTCCCTATTCGTTTGTAAAATCGAGGAAAATGATGTAAGTGACTTTACGAACGTGTCGGGGAAATACTCAGGAGTTACTTTTGCTCCCGCAGTCAGCAGTATGGGAACATGGGGAAGATTGGCGAAAGCTGACAGAATCCTCGTAACCTATTTGTATAGCGTAACTGTAAGGAGGTAAATACGTTTGCAAATATGAAAAGATGTTAGCAATGGAATATAACTGCAGGTACGCATGAAGTGATGAGAGACGCGAACGGAAATATTATAAAATCTAGAAGAATGGGTTAACGTCATGCCGTCACTATAACTTTTTAGTATTATTTCTTGTGGTATTTCTTTTTATGTACATATTCTTCATTATTTTAAACAAGGTACAACAATTAGGATTAAAATGTGTAATCGGAGTATTCATTGACAGCCACAAACTAACAAGTATAGGTTAGTTTCCTATTTGATTCCCTTTATGCGTTCGTCCAAATTTTAGGAAAGGAAACGAACTGTTTACTGTGTGTTTACTTTACCTTACCTTATCACCCAACATTAGGTACGAACGCGCTCTAAAAATGTGACTGAAAGTAATGTTTATCTGCTCTTGGACGTAACTCATAACAACACGATTTTGTAGTTAGATTCTAGGCATTTGACTTTCATTTGTGCGCTTTAACATTACAAAGAATTTTTCATTAAACGTCTGTGTCAAACAAAGTTTGAATTCAAAACAGAAAGCTAACTGTAAAATTGCCAACCGAATCTCTTTGGAAACCGCAGCTTTAATAGTAAGTTAATGTAGGTAGTTTTTTTTTATATTTCTCGAAAATTTTCTTATGTAAGGATATAAAAATTTTATGTGGTTGAAAAGGAAGAGGATGTTCCGTCATATTTTGCAGAAAAAATTTCATGGTGCCATTTTAAAAAATTGTCGATGACATCATGACTCCTATACAGTGTAGCCAAAAAATGTTTTGATTTTTGATTCACTAGAGAAGAACGTCTCATTCAAGAATACACAGGGCGTTGAAAAATTCGTTTGCCAAATTTCTAAGGCAAAGAAAGGAGGCCAGAATAAGACTTTTTTATTATACATCATAATGTAACGAATTTGGGTTTCACAAATTATAGTCGTTAAATTTCAGAACACTTTAATTATAAGCTGCGGCTTACCACAATTAACAACACAATTGTAATGAGCTTGTACATAAAATAACACTTTTACAAAATGTATTTTCTATTTATTCGAAGTACGAATCCTTCGTTCTCTAACTTCATAACTATCACTCCTGACGGATCGTACGGCTTATATAGCAGAGCCCTCTGTTGCTCCAACATACTAGAATGATCGAGTAGTCTCCTGTCATGTTCTGTGACGCAAGGTGGCGTACTGATGTTAAAAATAGATCTGTTTGCTCATGACGGCTGTAACAATAGGGTCGGAAATTAATAATTACTTTTTAACACTGTAGAAATGACTTAATATTGCAGAATATTGAAGAAATTATTATCGTACCAAAACGAGGTAATTAAATGAATAAAATTTTTATTGTACAGGGTCTCATAAAAGTTCCCACATTTTATTTACACACAATTTTTTGATGTTTTTTTTACGGATTTTAAATACTACAAAAAGCTAATTGTATTTAATTTTCCGTTAAATTTTAATCTAGAATATGTTTGTTCAATTTCTTGTTTATTTTGAGTTAAGAAAACTGTGAAGCATCAAAATAAACGAGTCACAACTACACATGATAGTAATGAAAATGATCGACATTGTTCGGACGACGGGTTTTAAGAAATCTGTTCTCTATGGCACCGTGAAACAGTGACTTAGGTCCAGTTTTATAAATGGAGCTCAACTTTGAGCTGAGGCTTAAACCTTTAGCAACTATTATTTCTACAATTGTTGTGAAAGATTTAAGCTTCGGCTCAAAGTTAAACCGTCATTGTAAAATTGGGCCTAAGGGAGACTGCTTGAATCGCGGACTACGATCTGTAAAAGCTACTTAATATTGCAGAAACGATGCGCTGTGAGCCCCATAAGCCAGTGAGCCAGGTAAGATTAATTAACAAAGTATACCGCGTACAAACTTTTCACCTTTACATGGCAATTTTTAATTAATTTACTTTAATTTTTTATGAAAACGTTTTTTATCGAAGGCATTATTTCTAGCTAGACGTAGTCATGGTGATATAAACAGACAATCTGCTTTTCTGCAAGCTTGTGAAATTTTACAGGTCTTTTATACCAGTCCGTAGAATATTACAGGTCTCTTCCCGTAATTTATCGTTTACTTGGTTACCCTAAACAACAAAATTAACCTGTAAAATGTCTTTTACTAAGAAGGTGGAAATAAATAATTATTAACATTCTAAAACGAAATATAAAATATAAAAATAAATTCTTTTAGTGAATTTCAGATTATTTCACAAAGTATGTTCAAAAGTGTTCCCCTTAACTTGCACACACATCTGAAAATCATGTATCAATCTTGTGCATTCAAAAAGTTCAAGATTCGCTCGCTCGTATCTCGCCAGCAGCTTCAACATTAGGATCAGTTCAATTTCGTTGTAGTACTGGTGTAGAATAAACTACAGTTGAAAGCAAAAAATAGTAAATAAAAACAGTTTCCTGTAATTATTCTTTCTCAAAATGGTATTGATTAAAGACGAATTAATAAATTTTACCGAAGCCTTAAGGTTGTTCAATCTGAAATCTGTCAATTTTTTTAAATATTATCTGTAAAATCATTCTTAATCGATACCATTTGAGAAAGAATGGAAACTATTTTGTCTAATATTTTTTGCTTTCGGCAGTAATTCCTTCAATTGGCCCCGAATAGTGTCGATCATCTCCATTCCTATCTTGTGTATTGTGACGCGTTTATTTTGATGATTCACAGTTCTCCAAGCTCAAAATAAACAAAGAATTAAACAAACACATTCTAGATTAATATTTGACGGAAAATTCAATACAATTACCAGTTTTTAAAATTTAAGATTCTAAAAAACATCAAAAAATTATGTGTAAACAAATTCCGGAAACTTTTACAACATCCTGTATAACAAAAATTTTATTCATTTAATTACCTCGTTTCGGTACGTTAATAATTTCTTCAGTATTCTGTCATGTTAAGTCATTTATACAGTCTTAAAAAGTAATTATTAATTTCGGACCCTATATAACAAAAAAGTCTTATTTTGACCTTCTTTACTTGCCCTAGAAATTTGGCAAACGATTTTTTCAACACCCTGTATACACTTTATTGTATGTTTGAACAAAAATAAAGGAAGTTTGTTCTTGGAGTGTGTTTCCCTTCATTTTTCTGTCCGGTTTGAGATTAAAAAAACTTTGTACTTAAAAATAAAGGAGTTACAGCTCGGGGCATTTATAATCAAACATAAATTAATTTAATTTAAAAATGAAACAGACTAAATATTTTTAAACTGCATATAATCCACAGCAAAATCTGAAAATTCCGCGTGAAAGTCTTTCATAGAATTTTGTACCCAGTACACCTAGACACTATCAACTTTGATACCATTTCGAAAATAGCTTTGGATTAAAATATCTTATATTCCATAGTAAAAGCCATTTCGGAAGGATAAGTTGAAAACTGAACACACAATAAATATGTTAAGCTGGTACAGTGTAGAAGAAAATTAAGGAACTAATTCGATATCTTCGAAAATACTTTGTTCTTGCGAAGACGCTCGGACAGGTCAATTTATAATTTTGAATGAGCACCTTTTAGCTGCAATCGTTTCTTTTTACAGTGACCTACATCAGAGTTGTGACACTATCGATTGTTTTTTCAAATGTAAACCTACTGTTTTGATTGCAGTATTCGATAGACACTACTTTTCTATGAATCATAAAGTAAAACTGGGGTTGAATGACAAAATTTTCGGAAAAAATTTAATCAAAAGTAATAAATTTAGTAACCAAAGAATTTCTCAAAAATATAAAATCAGTAATAAAAAATGAAAAGAGATGTTCAAGGTGTTGCTCGTTGGTCACCTGACAATGATATAAAGAATAATGAACACTTCTTGAACGTGACGAATTACTTCTGGAGTAATTAGGCGCATTTCAAGTCTAATACGGTCTGTCAATTCCTCCAAATTTACGAGTCTATTTGCGTATACTTTACTTTTCAAGTAACTCAGTACGAAATAATCTTGTGGAGTTAAAGTCTGAATATCCTGGAGGCCACTTTGTAGGACCACGTCGCACAGTGCTGCCGAGTACTAATAAAAACTTAATAAATTATAATAGATGAAATATACATGAAAAATATAAAAATTCGAAAAGTACTTTTTTCGTTTTAGGAACGATAAGAGTGATAAGACAATACATAAATGTGAAGAAAAAGTCTAGTAAAGTAAATATTTCCGAAAATATTTTCTTTTTTCAAAAATGCTCGGAGAGAAAAGTTATTACTATAAATCTACATTTCAGTTCATTTTTGTACAGTGGCGTACCAATAGAGTACTAAAACAACTTTATTCTTTTTAATTGAAACCTCCATTTTTATTACGAATTCCAAGCGGGCATATTTTTCTACGTACAACTACAAAAAAAAAATAGTCACATAAGAATCTTTTTGAAACAAATGTTCAAATATTAATAAACAAACAAAACAAATAGATGAAGTATTTTGAATGCAGATTATCACATCAACGCTCATTATCATGAAATGTGAGAAAATTTTCACTTTCTCTTCAAAGGAAATTATTAAAGATAAATGCAGGTGCACTGTGACTAACAAAATATTGGACGAAAATGTCAATGTCAATAACAATGTCAAAAATGCATCGTTTCACTGTTTAATAGTGAACGGGCAATAATTTTATATTTATTTAATTTACTTCATTCAAAATTAAATATTTACTAAAACACTAGGTAAATAAAAATGAAAATGGAGATTTATTACGAAAAAAGATGTTTATATTGTACCCCAATGATTGCTGAAAATAAATAACATGAAATGTAGGAATCGAGTTCGAGCGTTCTGGTAAAAACAAAATAGTTTAGCAAATGTTTAGGGTGTTCCAGACTTTTATCCTCAGCCTATAATAGAATTTATTTTACACTCCGTATAGAAAGTAGCAGGAAAAGGATAAAATACTGCTGCAACTTCTAATTCCGGAATATGTATGTATTTATCACACATGTTTGATCGGAGTATTTTTATCAATTCTTCTTCTGTAATTATGACTCCTCTGTTGAAAGAAATTTTCCATATTTTTTTCTTTTCTTAAATTTGACACAATTACTAACATTTTCTAGTTTCTTTAAATTCTTTAAAATTCATTTTTCATTGATTTTTTGAAAAATATGATTTTCATGTCGAGACAATTCCACGAAGTGACCTACAACAAATAATAAATAAAAAGTCAGAGTGGCGCAAAAACGCGCAAGTTTTTAAGTTTTGTTATGAAAACACAAAGTGTATAGAACATTTAAACATAGGTCTCCAACAGGTGATATTCGGAATTACTAAACAAAAAGTTTCATCAAAAATATATAACAGGTGTGAAATATATGTATGATTTGTACGATTATTTCTAAACTATTAAACACAAAAAAAAATAATAATAGGTGAAACGATTAATTAAACATACCTTCCATATTTGATTACACAGTTCAGTTTTGAACAAACTCACTTCAGAAGGAAAACATAATTAACAATGTTGGGATAAATTCATGGCGAGTATAATGATAATTAATATGACACTTTGTCTAGCACTTACTCGATAATTTCAAAAGGTACTTACCCTCTTTTTACGATAAATAAAAAATTAACTCCTGATCTAATATTTATTAAGTTTCTTTTCATCTACCGTCATTTTAACATTTTGTTTTTTACCGTGTCTTGGTCACAGTGTGCGTCGTCCGATCCACTGATTGGGAAACACCTTATGCAAATAATTACAAATCATTGCTGCATAGTTCGATGGTGCACCATCCTGATGATACCACATCTCGTCATTAAAAATATCTGGTTGAACTGGGTGTAGAAATAATTTTACTAAGGTGCCCAAATATTGATTTTCCGAGGAAGCTGCGTGGTTTTCTCTATCATCCAGTTTGGATTTTCTGATGTCCAGTATTTACAGTTTTGTTTATTCACAGTACCGTTTAAACAGAATGTAGCTTCATGTGAGAATAAAATATTTCTCACAAACAATTAATTATGACTGCAGATTCTCCGCATTTCCTCCTAGAATTGTAGGCAATATGATCATAATCATCCTCTTAAAGTTCATGAACCAGTTTTTACATTGTGCGGGTATAATTTTTTCCTGTGACAAATTTTTTGTTGAATGAAGACTCTCTTGCAAAGCCAATAAGACCTTCAATTCGGTATTTAGGTGTAATTTTGAACGACCACGTCCAGGTCGACTCTAACATTTCCAGCTTCTTTCAATTTTTTTCTCGATTTTACTCACAGTTGAACGTTTTATGTGTTGTCGGTTTGAATGTTTTTGATTAAAAATCTAGTAAACTGCTGTCTGAATTCTTGTCCGATCTCCACATCCTAATAATTTTTGAGTTTGAGAACTTTCTTGGTTAAATTTTGTTACGTTTTATTTAATTTTTCTGCAAAATTTTATTATTCAACCCCATAATTGTTTTACTTTAGGATGAATATCGAACACCGCAATCAAAACGGTAGGTTTACATTTGAAAAAACAATCGATAGTATCACAACTCTGATACAGGTTACTATAAAAAAAAAAACAACTAGGACTAAAAGGTGCCCATTCAAAATCGTAAATCGACCTCTTCGAGCGTTTTTCCGAGAACAAAGTATTTTCGAAGATATCGAATTAGTTCCTTAATTTTCTTCCACACTGTATATGCAGAACATTACAACTTGACAACTGCCATCTGTCAAATTTCAATCAGTTCACTTCATTCACTTCTTTCATCAAAAATCAAAACCAGCTTGATGAACGTTTCATTTATACACTCGTTGTGTAGTGTGATCGCAACTCTTTATCATTATTTTATTAATGATTAAAATTACATTAATTCGGCGAGTTCAGTGACAACATAACAACTAACTTCTAACAATAGGGGAAATGGATTTTATAAACTTTGAATGAGCAAAGTTCAGTACCTAACTATCAATGAAGACGATTTAGTATTACTTAAATACATGATGAATACAAAACAAGCAAATAATTAGAAAGTTCGGAATCACTAACATACTGAAATTACGTTATCCTACATATAATTATTGTTGGCTGGCTGCCTATTATACTTAGTTACCTGAATCAATCTGTACAGCGAACGGATTTATTTTATATCTTTTATAGCTTAATATATCTCTGACATTTTTCAAGTTTCAGGTTTTCAAACCTTAGTGAAACATTTATAATAAATATAAAACCAATAAACACAATAAAAAAACTTGAAATTTTTCTTTACTGAGCTCTTGTATATTTATTAAGAAACCTATTTTCCGTATTTAGTAGTTCCAGTTTCATTCTCACAGATTTTAAAAATAAATTTCAAACTGCATTGTAACAAAACCGAATACGAACGACTTTTTTAATAACTAATTTTATGCAATCACCTCTGCAACGAGTTTATTGATTTCCACAGACAATAGTGAACAGAAATAAAAGTGACGCTTTCTCAATAAAACCTCCTCTGTTCCAGATTTTCTCTGAAACGAAACAGTACGGCATTTATTGTTCCCCATAGAAAAACTTAAAAATCCGTTTACATAAAGGTTCCTTCGATTTCCATTTAAACTGGGACAAAGATGGATGGAATAAAATACAAGATCGTGTTATTCGAAATTGTTATTATAATACAAGTGTTTTGCTGTCTTTTTTCAAAGGAGAAGATTAATTCTTCTTTAATGAGTTCCATCAATTTCAAGATTTTTTCCATTATTATCTGTTTCCAAGGTCGACCATTTGTGAAGAGGGCATAGTAAAAAAATGTTTATAATATGAAAACCTGTAATTGATAAATTTAAATGCAAAAAATACTCATTCGCAGAAAAACAACCACAATAATTACAATTCCGAAAAAAGACACTAATCCAGAGAAAATGGAATACTGATATGAGGAGGCTGACAAACTGAAGAGAAAACCATTTGCTAGTTCAATTAATGCTTCAGGATCACTAGTAATTAAGATGTGGAACGAAAATGTTGAACTGAGTTTCTCAAGCGACACGCTTTGGTTTAATTTTAATTAATTTAATTTTAATTTAATTAATGTTTTAAGCCGTCTAATAAACGTATACGTTATACCACTTTGATACAGAAACATCGCAATTAGTATATGGAGCACGTTTTTCAACATCTATCTCGCATTACATTTTATCCTTTATTAAATGTACATATGTGTTGCTTGGGTTAGAAAAAAGACAAAAGCAAAATACAAGACTGCTAAAGACAAAAGCAAAATACAAGACCACTAAAACAAAGTTTTGGATAAGAGTAAGAACAATAAAAGCGTTAAAAAAATTAAAAATTGATTAAAAGAGAATTAATTTCAGATGCATACAAAACGAGAATGGATTGAAAAAAGAATGGGATCACAGATAAAGAAAGAATGGAGGATTTAACGAAAAATTAAGCGAAGAAAATAAAACCTTTAAAGAAAGGCGAAGACGTAGAAAGGGACGATGAAATATTTGCAATATGAATGGTCATGAAGAATCTATAAGACCTCATTTATAAACTTGATGAGCAGAATTGAAGTCAAACGTTTCGTTTTTCCGCGACCATCATCAGTTTGGATTTTTTAAATACAACTTATGTCTTTTTCTTGTTCTATTCTGAATATCTGAAGCTTAAATAAAACAGAATTTTATATGAAAACTTTATTTAATACATAATTTAAAATTTTTAGTTCATTTCTTAGCTATAGTGTAAATTATAATAAACTGTTTAAAATTTCTCTGCATCGTTATTTTAATAATGCACTGCACTTACGAAAATGAATTTTTACCCACAAATATCTAGTGGTTCTAATATAACTTGCTAGATTAGTATCTCAGCTTTGGTATAGGAATGAAAATGCCTAGTTTTTAATTTTGACTCGCACAGTTGGGTTAAAAGAAAAAGTAAATACTAATTATACTAAAACTATAAGATGTCGCTATTTTATATGTTCATCATTCTTACATCGCATTTGCGAATAAATTGGGCAAGTCGTTTTTGGTCTGCAGTGGGAATGTCGAGCTACTTTTCTGCTGAAGAAGCCCCAAGCAGGGCTGAAACAGCTGTCCAGAGGCTGCTCGAGGTTCTCACTGCAATCAAAAACGATTTGCACAAAATTTTTCTAAAACTATTTAGATATTACTGAATAGTGCCTTCTACAAAGACATTGGCAGTGGCTCTCTACACTTCACTATTTTTATTTTTTTTTAATATGATTAAATCCAAAAATGGTACTAAATATTGTCACTCGTTTTGACCAGTTGAAGTTTGGCACGTTATATCGGTACCGCTGTCCATAATTTAAACAGGATAGAGTAGGCTTTATATTTTGCATATTGAAACAGTGACTAACATTAAGATAAATAATAAAGAGAAACTAAGAAGGCGAATATTACATTCTTACAGAAATGTTTCCCGAATTCATGTTCGACACGCTAGACAACAAGATTATTAAGAACAAAGATTAAGAACGAATGTGTGTCTTGAAAACAGTGGAGGACATTTCGAGGATTTACTTCAATTTATTTATTTCACTTTATTTATTTTACAAACTCATGTTCTTCTATAATTTTTATTCAACTTATTAATTTTGTTCTTGTAATTTAATATACTGCTGTTTATTTGGTTTGTGTTAACCACCTAATATCATTTAGTCAATATTTATTGATTTTTCCTCTTCCGACAACTGAATGTTAGTTGCTAATACTTAACAAATAAAAAAAATTGGTTAGGAATAAATTTACTTATTAAGAAAAACATGACGAAATTATATCAGTTTTTTTGTCATATTCTAACTTTACTTGAAAATAAGGTATTAAGTATTATACTCACTGAAATCGCCAGAAAAAATGCTATCGACTAGATTAATAAAAAGATAAGAAAATGAACCAAAAACAGAACAGAATAATAAAAAATACAAGTTGTATTTAAAAAATCGAAACTGATGATGGTCGTAGGAAGACGAAACGTTTGACTTCAATTCTATTACTTCTATTCGAAGCAGAATCAAAAAGTGCCTGTAGAAAGTATAATCAGAATTTCAAAATTATGTATAATAAAAGAGATACAGAGAGAGAAAGAAAATCGAATTTTTACATTTTTATTTATATCTCAAGAAGAAATAATAAAAAAATCATTCTGTTGATGAATACGAGTTAGACACTGATTCGTGCAACTTTTCTTCCATTTAACCAAATTTGTATCTCTTACGGTTTAGGAGATCCCTTCAGTGCACATCCAATTTGAAACAGCCGGTATAAGGCACCTAACTGTATATTTACAACATATTTGCCAGATTATCCTTTCTTGTAACTCCCTTATTATTCACTTTTGGAAAAAAAAGTTATATAAAACTGAATTTGAATGAACTTATTTTTCGATGTTCTATTCACCCTGTAAATATCAGGAGACATTTTTTAATCGCAGTGTATGTCTAGGTCTAGTGGTATTGTTTGGCCATAAACCTATATAAATAAATATTTCTAAAGGCCAATTATGTTTAATGTTTCTATTTCTATTACCAAATTTTCAAAATCAGTTACGCTTGTCAATTAGAAGTTTGCCTACTTGATCAAAACTGTGATATTCAAAAATGTCTCGGAACGTATTAGCTGTTCACATTCTTTCTAAACTCTAGAGGGCTATGTTTTTTTTTTTTCGTTAAGTTACGTGCATATATTTTGAAGGAAGTCAAAATCTGACATGAAAGAAATAATGACAGTGTCACTTCGGCGGTATTGATATATATAAATAAAAAGTGCGGTACTGACTGTGTTGCCGATACGTAGACAACGTGGACTACGGTGGCATAATAAAATAAAAAGTAAGTTAAAGCAAATTTATTTTTTATTATAATCTCGTCAATATGCCAAAAGTTATAAGTAGCTGAACTAACCGTGTAATAGTGAATGCGTTTAATTATTGTATAAAAGATAACTCAAATTTAAAAATCCAAACGGATTTGAAGAACTGACGTGTTAGCAGAAGAATCTAAAGGTATGCGCGTTGGAGGAGGTGACGAAAGAAGTAGAGAGAATTCTAAATGAGGTCCAAATGTTTCCAGTATGTTAATTCAATTTGTTATGTAAATAATTAATTATTTTATGCCGAAATGGCGAAAATTTTAAAACTCAAAATGAAAATTGCTGCACAAAAACCATTTGTAAGTTACCAAACGGACAGGTCAGATTTGGGGAAAATCAAGTTGTAATTATACTACATTCTGGCATTTTCTAACTCTTCGTCTATCGCCACAGCAAAAAACCTTAAGGCCATTTTTGAAGGAAGCATATTATTACAGAAGCTTTGCATATTTTACCGCAGAATTTTATGATGTAACGTATGATATATGCATTAAGTAGTTAATCTGTGTGTGTATATTTTACAAAAAGAATCGATTAGTTATAATTATACGTATTTGTTTATTTATATTATAAATAACAACAAATAACTTTTTCTAGATTTCTATTTTAAGTAATTATTGCCTTCAGGAGGCTTCAGATATCCTTATCTGAAAGAATTTTAAGCCAATAATTCACTAAAAATAAAAATCAAGAAAGTTACTTGTTGTTTTCCCAACATAGTAAATTTGGACTGAACACAAATAAAAAAATACAAATTACAGTAAATGTTGTACTAGTACATTAAGTGATAATTTTAAACAAATGAAAATGTTTAATTTGCTTAAAACGAGATTGAAGGATTTGATTCATTTTGACTTCATAACCTCTACAACAGAATCTCGGTTCAGGTAATTTGGAGCGCTACAGCTTTGCATTATGCTGCAGCACTGTATATTCTACCTGAACGCAACCATTGGCTGACGTTTAAAATAATTTCAAAATGTCAGTTTAAGCATTATGCTTCTAATTAAATATTAGTGAGATTGCGGTAGTGTGTTTTCCGTTATAAACATTTTCCTTATAAACTGTAACGTTGTTAAATAGATAAAATAGCGACATCTTACGATCGCTTTTTTACCTGACATTGCAGTAGGATAGATAAATTGAAGCGGGATTTGCTCCCATGCAAGGCGGCCATGCTTGCTGTACAGAGGCTGCTCGAGGTTTGCACTGCAATCAAAAACGATTTGCACAAATTTTTTAAAAAAACTTTCATTATGCTTTGACAGTAAGCATGGCCGCCTTGCATGGGGGACTTATTAGGAGCAAATCCCGCTTCAATTTGTCTATCCTACTACAATGTCAGGTCAAAAAGCGATAGTAAGATGTCGCTATTTTATCTCTTCATCACTCTTACATCGCAATTGCGAATAAATTGGACAAGTCGTTTTTGTTTGCAGTGGGAATGTCGAGCTACGTCTCTGCTGAAGAAGCCCCAAGCAGGGCTGAAACAGCTGTACAGAGGCTGCTCGAGGTTTTCACTGCAATCAAAAACGATTTGCACAAAATTTTTGTAACATTGTTACGGAAAATTATTCCGTATAACTAAATTCCGAACGCTATTTTTTAAAATAAGGGAGCCCATCAGGAAATAATCCTTACGGAATTTGTAACACTGTGCACAGCCGATTTTAGTCGATTGTAGTTGCCGAACATTTTTAGGTTATAGCAAACAAGCTGGTAAAATTTTATAAAAGCTAATAAATTTATTAACGTTATGAATAAATAAAATATACTTAATAATAATATTATTGTAAAAGATGCAAAATTATTCAGACTTTCAGTACTGACCAACTCAAACCATCAAATTAGACGACCTATCTATCCATCTGTCATGCTGACAATTGTTGCTCCAACGGTCACTTCCTAACCAAGAGACGTTTATAACATAATTTATTTTTGATGATAACCGCAAACGAACTTTTCATAATATTGCATTACATTACAAAATAAGCAAAAATGGCCGTATAACGTAACCGAAAAGGGTTGCCGCAAACTCACTATTTTGTTAGTTTATAAAGTGTTTTAGTTATGTTTAGAATTTGCAATGTCAACAAATAAAGGTATTTTCAAACATCCGTAATTTGGAAATAGGTTATCATTTGTAATTTGAGATTGGAACAAATTTAGCCTGTGATACAGTTAAGCTCGCTACCAACCTGACAAAATAATATTTCGAGTGCTTTAATGCTCTACTTTTTGAAACCCAAATGACACATTTGAATTTCGTAATATAAGCCATTAAAGTTTCAGAGTAGAAAAAAGTAGTTTTTAAAACTCCGGATTTTTAGTTTAAAAATATCATGTTGTCTTTACGTTTATTATGTCAACTTGTTTTTTTCACTCCTGATCAAGCTATCAAACGATAGTGAAACATCGAGCGTTCTTTCCAATTTTAACAGAGTTCGTTTAAAGTTTTAAAAATTATTCTTTATGATACTTTTGACAGGGAAGCAGGAATTAAATTGCATTGGAATTCCTATGGTGCGTAACCAGTGACTTATATTTTAAACATATAAATTAAAAACGTCAGATAATCAGAAACGATAAGTTACCGGAAGTATATTTTTTAATACAAGGAACCTATTAAACTTTAAATATTGAAATTAATACTTTCTCATGACTTTTAAATAAAACATTCTTGCATTGAATATTTAGACTAAAATCATTTTGAATAATTTATAATGCAATTTAAGGTTATTAATATTTTGAAACATTTAATGAATTTAATTATTATTAAAAAAAAATAAAACATCAAATAATTTAATTAGTATCTTACAAATTGTAATTTTTATGTTTTAAAACTTTTTAATGCCGTGATATATCTTTTCATGTTTTTTAACGCAAACTTGAAAGTTAGAAACGTAATTTCATAATTTGATTTTGCAAATTACTTTTTTGTTATTAACGATTAACTTTTACCAATTAAAAATTTCGTATATTTTGCAAAAATTATCCGTTTATCGTTTTACATATTAAATACGGTTTGAATAAAACTATTAGAAATTATTATAAAATCATAAGTTTCTTTTTGCACTATTAATTAATTTAAATGTATTTTTTAAATTTTATTTAAAATTTTTTTACTACTAAATACTAAATACTATTGTGCTTAAATATTGATTATGCCTGGAGATAATATTGTCAATTAAAAAATTCATTATAAACATCACGAAAAACAAACTTAGCCACCTCCGGACTGTTTAAATTAAATCTAAATTTAGCAGAATTGAAAGCGCGCACAACAGTAATGCAGAGTAATTTAATCCTCAACTTCTTACGAACTCATTAAATCATAAGTTGAGAACCAAAAAAATAATTAAACATACCTTCAGTAAACACTAAAGAACGCAAAGCGCGAAAAGAAAAACGAGAACCGTAAGCGAGCGTTTTCGTATTTATCAGTAAGCGCTCCTGAAAGCAAACGTTTCAGGACCTCCGTGTAGTCCGCACATAATACAACCGAGGACTGAGTGTTGCCCAACCTGTTAGGATCCTAAATATGAACTACTCTCTCTGTCCCTCTCCACGTTACAAATTACTTCTCACTCTCTTACCGGCGCATCGATCTATAAACACGGTGAGGACATTATATTTTATGTATGAGTGAACGATCCGAAGAACAATATGGAGCAAACCAACTAGTTCTTGTCCGTATTGTTATACCTTTCATTTTAATAGAACTGATATAATGATAACTACACTTTCATCGTAAAGCTTTGTTATTTAAAACTTGTGCGATAGTACATATGTTCTACAATTCAAAATTCTGTTAACAAAATAATATATTATCCAAATGTACACACTTCTTTGAAACATTAAGTAAATGAAGTAATACAATAGTTAACCGCCTTTCCAAATTTACTATTAACCGCGTTAAATAAAAAATAATTTTTATATAACAAGTTGGTGTCCCTTATTTTTGATGTTACTGGTAGGGTTTCGTTTAATTGGTGAAAAATATATATATATTTTAATAATAATAATTTATTGACTAGGAATACAGAGATATGTAATATCAAGTAATACAATAAATGGTCAAAACGTTTCGGATCAGTAGTTTAATTAAAAAAGTTAATGCTCTACTTCTACCTCTATATACTAATACATCCGTTTCCAGTTTTTTGGGTAAGTGTAGCTAACGGGCCCAGTTTCTCCATCTCCGGTTTTCCCATGGTAACAATTGTAAGAACAATTGTTTCCATAGGAATAAAACGGAGTTTAAAGTTAAACCCCAATTGAAAAACTTGCCCTTAAAGTTAATCAGAGATGAAAAGACCGGGTCTTTTCATCTCTGATTAACCGGGTCTTTTCATCTCAGTTAAAGTTAATCAGACTTTAACTGTTGATTAATTCCTACAGAAACAATTGTCTCTATAATTGTAACTATGGGAATAAATCAACCATTAAAGTTAATGAGAGATGAAAAGACCGGCCCTTAAATTAATAAACTGCCCAGGCCGTATAAAGACCTCGCTTCGTGAAATCTAAAGTATTCAGTTTATCATTTTTGACAATCCGCTTTTTCAAGGTTAAGTACCCACTGTTTGACACATGTCAAAACCATATTATGGCAGTACCTGTGTCCTTAGACAAAGATCAAGTGTTATAGAACTCATTAAAAACCTCACGACCTACTTTCTCGGACCAGAATTTTAAGCGAATTGGAGTAATCATACGTATACGTTACAGTATGTTAATGTAGCAGGCCATGGTGATGAGGTACTTGATAGTGTATATTAGGTCGTAAGTAGTGGCAAGTAGGATGCTTTAGTTTTCTGTATTTGAACTAACAAGAGAAACCACAAACAGTTTTAAAACTCAATTTATATCATCATAATTTTGTCAATAGTATCATAATCAGCGAAAAGAATTAAGACCATTTAGTGTTGGATGGTTTTTATGCAGAATGTACTACTTAGTCCTTCCGCAACTCCGATGCTTTTATTTGTCGTTAGGTGGGAGGGGCAGGGGTACAGTGCGAGTGCTCGCACTTGGCAGTAATTATAGTGGGCGTAACTAATACAGTCCGAATACTAAATTTCCGTACTGGTCGCGGATCGAGTGGGCCGATTTCTTTTCCCTGATCATAATACAGCTGAAATCATATGAAAGGCCGCTGCGTGCAAAAGAAAGACCGCTGAGGGCAAAACAAAGGCCGATTTTGACATGATCACAGATATGACAGGTTTTAATCTCCAAAACAAAGACCGATATTGCAAAATAAAGGCCTCTATGTGCAAATTAAAGGCTGGTATGTTTATCATAATGAAATTTACATTTTATATGAAATAAACTTATAGCCGTTTTCATAATCAGACTATTGACCGTTCTCATAATCAGACTTTAAGGAAGCTTTAATTTAAAGTCACTTTAAGAATAAAATAAATGTATTTTTTTAGGTTAAAGTAACTTTAAATTTAAAGTCCTATTATGAAATCAGCCCTTACTGTGGGTTTCATAAAAAAAATAATTGTTAATCAGAGATTAATTTAATTCTCTGATTAAGAAACATCATTGGACGACGTTAACAATACACAGGCTTTAATCACGCTGTTAACTTATCAGTGATTAAATAATTTTTGGGAAACTAGGGGTTAATCTTGAATCTTTAATTAAAACAGTACAGTTTTCAATCCATTTGCAAAGTGCTTCTGTTTCGTCGGCATGTTGAATTTATGATTTCTCCGTAATTTGTCACGTTTCCAATAATTTTCCTGACTGCATCGTATTTTACATTAAAAGTTCTGCTAATATTCTTTAAATCTCCTCAATTATAGCTACAATTAGTTTACTTTTTTCGTTAATTAACGGAATTTTGCAAACTGACATTAGCGGCCTTTCATTTGCACACAGCGGCCTTTATTTTGAAAGATCGACCTTTGTTTCGGAGATTGAAACTGTCATGTCAAAATCGACCTTTATTTTGCTCACAGCGGCCTTTCAAATGATTTTAACTGTATCATTACTGACATTCAAGTAGACTATTGTATAATTATTCAGTATCCTATTAAACGCACCGTCAATCAATTTGTCACACATTATCATTTTGGTGCAATAATAATAACAAATTTTTATCTGGCTAAAACTAGTAATTCGAAAGACTGAAAGTTGAGTTGCAATCCAGCTTTGTTGTAAAGCCATAAACCCTTGCTATCACTTTTACTATTGAACACTCTACCCACTTGAACTTCACCTTCAAAGCTGGCTCTACCGATGTAAGTTACACTTCTGCCTTGAGCTCCACCTATCACCCAATGATAATCAGTAAGTAAATGACTGTCAGAGGCGGTAGTTAGTAACCACTCAAATTTGTTCGAAGAACTGCTACACAGGATCTGTATCAGTTAAGGAACAATATATTAAGCATTTATTTAATAAAATTTAAATTTATGCTTACTTTAACGTATGTGCCGTCGGTAACTTTCATCCCCAAAGATGCAACCGCTTCTTTTTTTCCAGGATATAAATTTCCAGGAAATATTCCCGGGTGTTTTTCTGCAGGCAACTGTCCTATATATGTGCCATTACCAGTTTCGTCATATCCTCCTGGTACTGCGTCTATCGGTATTATGCCGAAGAAATCTCTCCAATAGTAATCTATGTATAGAATTTTTCAGTTATGTTGTAATGTGTTTAAACAATATAAAACTAACCTGGTTGATTGCCCACTTTCCCAGGATAAACGCATTCTGAAAGAAAACTTTTTATTACAATTTCGCAAAAAAATCTAAGTGGCTGTTATTGCACTGTAGGGGCTATTCTGTATCGAGTACGTTAAATTTAACGGTATGTTGCTATGGTAACAACCAATCATGAAGCTTTACAATTGGTTGTTACCATAGCAACACCCTTTTAAATTCAACATACTCGATACAGAATAACCCCTTATATCTGTCATTCCAGTGAATAAGTTAAGATTAAGTAAGATCCTGCTATTTGTATGTATGTATGTACCGTGCCTTCAATTGAATTCCTCATTAAAGTAAGCTGTGATTGTTTTATGAAGTTGGCGACACAATTCTAGAGAAAACAGTTGTCATTAACTGTCAGGTGTTCATAAGTAATAGCAAAATTAGGAAACTGCTGTCGAAACTTCTTTACACACTGATTAATTGAATAAACTAACTGTCCATTTTCTATTCTACCAGTTTGAAAATAACTTTCAACAATAAATATTTTCTGCTGTAATTCTAACATTTTGAATTAATTGAAAATACAAAGTGTCAATTTGAAATTTGTTTAATTAAATAATTGAACAGCTATCAGTGCTGCAAATCTTAGAAGAAAAAAACTATGAAATCATAGCCCACTTTAATGAGGAATTCAATTGAAGGCACGGTATTTATTAACCACTGTGGCACCGAATTAGGTACCTGTGGATTGTCAATAAATAAACAAGAAAAAAAATAACAATACAACAGAGACAAACAGAATTAGAACACTTAAAACACATATTTGAAATAGTAATAATCAGGCTGCGGAAGTTTAGGCATTTGCCTTTTCTATTTGTTAAAGCATTTTGATAGGACCTAATTATACCGGATGTTCTGCGCCATGTGTTCATCCTTCTAGAATCTTTATTTATTAATCGATTAACCTGAATTTCGGAGACAATAAATTAAACGAAATGGAATTTTTCGACATACTGCTGGTCGTCATAGGACTTCCGGTTTCGCCAGAAGTGATATCAACTTTCTTATTTTAAATGGAACACCCTATATACTTTTACATATTTAAAATCTACGGATCATTACGAGTTCAAATACGTAACAATTGATAATTTTGGTTTCCATGACAACGAAAAAATAACTTTTATTTCTCAATCTAGACAACTAGAACTGTACTTTTCGATCTAATGCGATCAAGTATTTCGAGAAAACCATTCGTTTGATGGTATTTTGATTTTTAACATTTCTACAGTATTTGAAATTTTTATTAGGTCATAACTCAGTGTTTCTAATAGAACCTCTGTATTTCTTAGCTTAGTTCAACAGAACATTTCTTTCTAAGTACGTTGATACCAAATACATCAAAATTTCTTTGAAAGTCATTTGAAATAAAGGGAGTGAAAAATTAAGACATGCTCTATTTTAATTATTTTCAAAGAAAATATGACGTATTTGGTATCAGCGTACTCAGAAAAAGATTTTGCAAAATATGAGGTTCTATCGAGAGAAATGAATTAAGACCTAATGAAAATTTCAAATACTTTAAAAATCAAAATACCGTCAAAGGAATGATTTTCTCGAAATACTTGATCACATTAGATCCAAAAAATGCGATTCATAGCTTTCTAGATTGAAAAATAAAAAAGTTTTTTCTTCGTTGTCATGGAAACCAAAATTATCAATTGTTACATATTCGGACTCGTAATGGTCCGTAGATTTTAAATATGTAAAATTATAAGAAAAATTTTGTGCAAATCGTTTTTGATTGCAGTGAGAACCTCGAGCAGCCTCTGGACAGCTGTTTCAGCCCTGCTTGGGGCTTCTTCAGCAGAAACGTAGCTCGACATTCCCACTGCAGACCAAAAACGACTTGCCCAATTTATTCGCAAATGCGATGTAAGAATGATGAACATATAAACTAGCGACATCTTACTATCGCTTTTTGACCTAACATGTTAGGTCAAAAAGCGATAGTAAGATGTCGCTAGTTTATATGTTTAAAATTATAAGGGTGTTCCATTTAAAATAAGAAAGTCCGTGGAAACCGGAAGTCCTATGACGACTAGCAGTATGTCGAAAAATTCAATTTGTTTTATTAATTTATTGTCTCCAAAATTCAGGTTAATCGATTAATAAATAAAGATTCTAGAAGGGTGAGCACGTGGCGCGGGACAGCCGGTTTTTTTCGACGTTTAGCATGGGGATCTTGGAAACTAGCAGAGCTAGAGAGAGACTGTTAAATGGGGAAAGATTTGTAGTTTTAGGTGGTCAGTTTAATGCAGCTTTTGTTTCTTACTGAAAGTTCATGGCTGCCTAGAAATTTCGAAAAAACTGAATTTTTACAATTTCGTTAAATGCATATAGCTCGGTTATTCTTGATTTTAGAGAAAAGTTGCAAAGAAGAAAGTTATACTGAATTATGTTCTTAATTAAATAGTCCTACTAAATTTTCCATGTAAATTCTTATTTTCGAGTTATGACATAAACTTCGATTTTTTTTAATGGAAACCCTAGTACCCCATGGTTAAAAATGATGGCATTTTTTTACCTTTCCAACGATGTATCACTCGATATGTTTATTTAAAAAAATAACGGAGAGTCGGTAACGGTTTTTCTCTTTCGAAATTGTTAATATGGTTGGCCACTAATTTTTCACACAGCACAAAGATTATGGTCTATGATTTTATTTTTTCTTTTTTCAAATTTGTCTGCAGTCTTTTGCCCGTTAGAGCGCTATTCGAATTGTTCAGGGATACTCGCTATTTCCAAAAGGGAATTATTTTCGGTGTGGAAGAGAAACTGTTGAAACAAAAGAATCTCGATTTCAAATGAAATTCGGAACTG
This sequence comes from Prosopocoilus inquinatus, assembly GCA_036172665.1. Classification (NCBI taxonomy): domain Eukaryota; kingdom Metazoa; phylum Arthropoda; class Insecta; order Coleoptera; family Lucanidae; genus Prosopocoilus; species Prosopocoilus inquinatus. The sequence goes on from CM069871.1 coordinate 35,710,130, forward strand.
ACGATATTAAATTTAAAAGCGAATATCGTTACAATTAGGGGGCCAGTTTGTATGATCGCATAATTTCTCGATCAAACGCGATGTACTAAAAAATATGCTAGAAAAAAAAAACAAAATGATTTTCGGTATTAACGAATGAAATAGCTTTATAACCCTTTCAGTTACTGTTATTGCTATCTTCGGTGAGAATACAGTATAAATAATGGATTGTAATTTGTAAGATGTAAGAAAATGGGTTTACGGAGTTTTTGCCTCATACATGGGCTGCTGGAAAATTTTCTGGAATGTAGTACTTCTAGAATTGTTAGCGTTTATCAACTGTCATATTTGAAAAATTTGACGCTTTTCGCCTATAATTCTGTTGACAGTTCCTATCCAAGTGAACTAGTTTTGTTTGTACAGCATTTGAGAAAAAGTAATTTTGTGTAAACATGGAAATCTCCCGGGAAAATTTTCGAGCCATGATTTTTTAAGATTTCAAATCTGGTCTAACGCCGAAACAATGCCTCGATCGGCTTCATTTGGCTTTTGGAGATGAAGCACCATGAAAGAGCAGTGTTTATAATTAGTTTGCCGAATTCCAGCGTGGACGTACCTCTCTCAGTAACGAATTTCGTGAAGGTCGTCCATCAACATCTGTTGTTGCCACTAATGTAGATGCTGTGCCTGAAATGCTTGAGCGAGATCGACGTGTGACATACCGTGAGATTCAAGCATCCTTACGCATTGACATGAAAGCAATACACCAGATTTTGCATGATCATTTAAACGTACGAAAGCTTTGCAGTCGTTGGATCCCACACAATTTAACAGAAGCGCAAAAGCAGGGTCGTGTCAAATGATGCGAAGAAATGCTCAAGAAATTCAATGGAGGTCGTTCAAATTTAGTTTATAACATCGTTACTGGTGACGAAACGTGGACCTATTCGTACGAGCCAGAAAGTAAACAACAATCTACCGTTTGAGTATTTCAAAATAAACCAAAACCAACAAAAGTTGTCCGTTCACGCAGTGCTGCGAAGCAAATGATTGCTTGTTTCTTTGGTTTAACTGGACATGTAGCAACCGTGGCTTTAGAGGATCGAAAAACCATGAATGCTGATTGATATACTACTATTTGTTTGCCGGAAGTCATTGATCAAATGAGAAGAAACAATCGAAATCGACGAATTATTCTCCGTCATGACAACGCCAGCTCTCACTCAGCACGTCAAACAGTTGATTTTTTGTCCAACAAAAATGTTGAATTAATGACTCATTGTCCATATTCACCTGATTTATTACCTAATGATTTCTTTTTGTTCCCAAATATCAAAAATAAAATGCGTGGTGAGCGATTTTCGTCGGCTGAAGCAGCGGTTGAAACATTCCGGACACTGATTTCTGAGGTACCATCTTTAGTGTGGAAAACGTGCTTTAGAAATTGGTTCGAGCGTATCCAAAAGTGTATTGACGTCAAAGGCGAATACTTCGAAGAACAATGATACCGTTTACCAAATTTCATATGCGTTTTTTCATACCGTTTCCAGAAACTTTCCAGCACCCCACGTATACCGTATTATTGTTCGTGGTGGTGTCAAGACTGTCATAAATTTGTAAAATATATAGCCCTAATTCAGGATGGCCGCTCCCAGTATTATGCAGCAAGAGTTCTTGGTGTTTCAAGATGCAGTGTACAACGAGCATGGGAACGGTTTTTGGAGACTGGGGACCACGTGAGAAGAGCGGGCTCAAGAAGAAAGAGGTCCACTACGGCTCAAGATGATCATTATTTGACCCTAAGTCCTAGTTTTACAATGACGGTTTAATTTTGAGCCAAAGCTTAAATCCTCCACAACAATTGTTAAAATAATCGTTGCTAAGGGTTCAAACGTCAGTTCAAAGTTAAGCCGCAGTTGTAAAACTAAGGAATAGGGAGGCTACTGCAGTCACCTTGCGCAAAGATCTAGAAGAGGTAAGAGACGTGGCTGTAAGTGAGAGGACGGTAAGACGACGCTTGTAGGAAGCTGGATTAAGAGCAAGAAGACCTGCATATGGACGTGAGACAGTATTAACTAACTCGACTAAACTTTGGCCGTGAACATCAGAATTGGGGCGATCCAGATTGGGGCCGGATTCTTTTCACCGATGAATCTCGATTTTGTTTGAGGGCCCCCGATGGTCGCCAAAGAAGGTGGCGAATAAGTGGTGAAAGATTTGCCCAATGCAGTATTGTGCATCAGTTTAGTTTCAATGGACCATTATGGTATGGGGTGGCATTTCTATTGATGCTCGTACTGAGTTAGTGCTCATTAATGGGGGATCCCTTACTGTGGACAGGTACATTACGGAAATACTGGAACTCCATGTTGTACCTTTTGGGCCATTTATTGGTAACAACTTCATGCTAATGGTAGTAAATGAGTACCCATACGAAGTCGAAATCCCCTGCATGAACGGGCCGGCTCGAAGTTCCGATCTCAACCCAATCAAGTATGTCTAGGACATGATAAGCAAACGTGTTCGAAATCGAATTCCAGCTCCAGAGAATTTGGTGGCATTATCTGACGCGGTGGTTAAAAAGTGGGAAGCAATCGACCAAAACAACATTCGCCACCTGATTGAGGGTACGCCCAGGCGTATGAAAACCGGCTAGGGCTAGAGAGGGGAATACTTGCTACTAAGGTGATTACATAACTTTAAAAAACATTTTTTTTATTCGTCGGCAGTAGAAGAAATCCAAGACACGCGGTTCCAACCGGAAGCCAAGAATTCAACCAGGGATGACAGCCACGAAAGCCTTCAAAGTTAATCTAATTAATATAATTTAATGTAACAATCATAAAAATAATGATTACTAAGGCATTAAATTGTAGCCAGAGTAAATTTATTTTGCATGTGTAAAACCGAACCTGCTTTTTTTTTAAATTTTTGTTGCAAATCGTTTTTGATCGTAAGATGTCGCTGTTTTACCTGTTCATTTTTTATTTAAGTTCACAAAAGGAAAAACTTTTGCTTGTCCTAAAACCCTCGAAAATGTTGTCGAACACGATAAATTCCTATTAATACATGAGAAAAATTGAAAATTCAGTTTCGCTTTTCATAAAATATGGAAAAGTCCAAAATTTTGAGAAAAATGTTAGCTGGTATTTAATCCTATGTTGTACCCTTTTATACATATTTTACGTAACGTGTCGTTATCGATGATTTCACGTTATAAAATAGGGATATTCACCCCTATGTTGTATCATTTACATTAAACATAACGTGACGTTATCGATCGAGTTCACGTTCAAATTCCTATGTGACATCATCGATAACAGCACGTTATGTTTAATGTAAATGATACGACATAGGGGTGTTGACAGTGAAATTTTAAGATGAAATGATACGTAATTAAAAAAATAAGAAGTCATACATCATAGGGATAATTAGGGGCTATTCTGTATCGAATGTGTTAAATATAAAGGACTGTTGCTATGCTAATAACGACTCATGAAGCTTTATAATTGGTTGCTATCATAGCAACAGACCTTTAAATTTAACGTGCTCGATACAGAATAGCCTCTTTTGTGGCGTATTCTGTAAGTTATTAACGAGCTGTTAAAATTTAGAGGCTCTTTACCGTCTGTTACCGTCTTTGTCAGTGAATGTTGCTAATTTGCACGAAAAACCTGTTCAGGCAAGAATATTAATTATAGAGCGTATTTACTTAATTGAATGTTAGAGAAATTCGAAATGTTTGTCATAAAATACTAGTTAAAAAGTTAAAAAAAAAATCCTGTGTGCGAGTAACTAAAAATATTGATTCAAAAAATGTTATCAAATAAGACCGGCGTTGTGCTTACATAGCACCTAGTTTGTCTTTGAACAATGTGCCGATTTAAACATTTATTTGAAGTTATAGTTATTAATGGACCGAAAAAGTTTTTGATATTGTGAGAACAAACATTTTAATTCATCACAATATAAGTTGACGCGGTTGTACCAAGAAAAAAGAGAAAATTTTCATTTTTTTGGGATATCGACAGGAATTGACCACGTTTTAGGAAATTTTTGGAAGTATTAGGGCAAGCAAAAACATTTATAGAGAATAACTTTTTTTTCCAAAAAATCAAAAATCAAAGTTTTTCCTATTGTGAAACCAATCCGTGGACACAATGTACATTAAATGAATTAATTTCATAATATCAGAGCAGCATAAGATTCCTTTAATATTTACTACCTCTTCCGCTTCACACTTTTTCCATAACTGCAAAAGTCGTGATGAATCACTGGATAAAGACAAATAAGTTTCAAAATTTCAAAATGTAGCCCGCTATTGAACTAAGAACATGAACTTGACTACTTCCTCCATTCATAATTTTGTCCTTACAACATTCAATTTTTCCTTAAATGTAATACTTGCCATGTTTTGAGGTCGCACAAGCACCACAGAAAATAAAAACAGATGAAACCACAATAGACCACATTTTCTAGAAAATTAATCGAATTATGTAGGCCGTCTCTTACTTATATACTGTTCGTCTTCACGCAAATATTTACTTTAACTTAATGCATTTGAGTTTTATTTAATCTTCCGTTCTGATGTGTAAATTTATTCTAAAACGCGTTAATGACTGTAGAACGTTCCAAAATGTGAAATTTCAGCCACCATTAAAAAGAAAGAAAGCTTTTGATCAGCAAATTTCAAATGCACTGAAGAAATAAATAAATAAAATATGCTTTAGTATTTAGTAATCATAAACTTTGAATTCACTTAAATTTAATAATGATTAATGCACTTTAATAAAGAAATTTCTTATTGAATTCAATAAATTTATAATTACTATTGCGATATTTTTTAGCCTCTCGCTGAGCAGTAATACTTTCGCAAAGCGGAACACCAATATTCCACGTACAAGGTTGGCCAAATTTCATTCTTCTAAAGGGAAATATTTATTTTTAGTTGAGTTAGACAAAAACTGACTTTTTTGTTTATGGAAATTTTCGATTCCTGTAAAAACTTCTTTAAGGCACTTTTTAATGTAATACGAGCCCTAACAACTAAATGTTCGGACAGACAGTTATTTTTAAAGTATCTGTTGATTTTGCTGGTTACAATTATAAAAAAAATATATATTATGCAGATTTATTTTAAGACACACACTTTCTAAGTAATATTTCGACTATTAACTTTTAACTTATTTATATTGTGTCTAATTATTACAGTTAATTTGATTGATTTGATGATAAAATTTGCTGGCAATTAATAATTCGGACGTTTACCTTTTTTACACTTTAAAAACAAGGAAACCATGAAAATAAAAACCATAAATCGTTAGGTATACTCTTTTTGCCACAAATCTCATCTCAACTCAGATACAACGTCACTTCCGTTGGCATGAACAAGTACAATTTCCTACCTTGTAACTCGTGCACTCCTATTGGTTGCCAGGTTGAAATAGATAAAACAGCGACATCCTACGATTCGCTTTATGACCTGACATTGCAGTAGGATGGACAATGCAAGGCGGCCATGCTTGCTGTCAAAGCATAATGAAAATTTTAAAAAATCTTGCTGCAAATCGTTTTTGATTGCAGTGAAAACCTCGGGCAGCCTTTGTACAGCTGTTTCAGCCTTGCATGGAGGACTTATTAGGAGCAAATCCGCTTCAGTTTGTCTATCCCACTGCAATGTCAGATCAAAAAGCGATCGTAGGATATCGCTGTTTTATCTGTTGGTCATGGCGTACCAACTAATAAAAAAGTACGTGAAATTATAATTCGGCCATATGTCGCGGGTAAAACAATGAAAAAACTTCGGATGTACTTAATTTATAGAAATCGATAATTGGCAATATAATAAAAAAGTACGGAGAAACTGCAAATATGATATCCGTGGAAAACGTTCTGGAAAGCCAAGTATTGTAGCACAGAGAGAATTTTCACCAAAAAACAAAGTTCTTTAAGAGAAATTGAGTCCCAATGGAATAAAAAATCTGGTATAACAGTATCTAGGGAACATGAATATCAACATGTAACAATAGGTGTGTTCTTTTTACCGCAAAATTCAGAGTAACTCAGTAACCTTGGAAATTTGTATGTTTTTTTTTACTCAGCAAAACTCACCTCACTTCTGATAGTTACTGATCTGAGTCGAAAGTAAAACGAACAGACCTAATCTTTACACAAATCTGGCTATGGTTTTTAAAAAGTAAATATCATTTGTTATCATTCAGTATTCGTTTAAAGTGAATCGTCGTCCGAATACTTAGTTGTATACTCATAGCTCGTAGTATATTATGTCACGAGTGCTTCGCTCGCTCGTGCAGCTCTTAGCCGCGGGCTGCTAATGCGTTCTTGCACGTGTGACACAACTGTTTTTCGCCTAGCTCTAAACCAAAAATAATTAAAAAATTATAACAAAAAACTTTTCTTTTAAAAGACGTTTCATAGAAATGTGTAAAATTAAAATGTCTGGAAATTCTATTAATAAACGTACGGACTTTGAAAATTTAAATGACATATTTTGTAGTTTTTTGGACTCTTTAAACAAGATATAGATCTGTCAATTAATTAATATTATATATTAAAATTTAAAAAAAAAAAAAAAAAAAAAAAAAGTAGCTTTAATTAGTTCTCGTTACTTTTATTCCGAACAACTCGTAGTTTAGTTTAAAAATCATGTTACCTTTTCGTTTCTCTTGACGACTTGTTTCTCTTGACAACTTGTTTATTTACTTTTTTTCACTCCTGACGAAGCTATAAATCTATAGCGAAACGTTGAGTGTGTTTCCCTTCATTTTTCTGTCCGGTTTGAGATTAAAAAAACTTTCTACTTACTATTTTCATCGGACAAGAACAAACTTCAATTACTGACATTTAATGAAAAATTCTGTTGGGATATTAAGGGGTAATAACGTATCCAAGTTAAGTGATTTGGTTCTTTTTGGAAGTTGATCAGCTATGATTAAATAAAAGAAACGACAAACTTAAAACTACTGCATTCATATTAAACAGTTACAAAGGTAAAGTGAGACCGAAGAACTTCAAAAGGGGGTGGGAGGGGGGAAGAAAAACTTATTAAAACAAAGTATACTACCTGTGTGTGGGGTAGCTTGACTCTCCCTACTAGAAACTACACTTTACTTAATAAAGGCCAAACTACTGAATACTAATTTAAATTTTGATTTGACTGGACGATATCGAATTTTCACTACTAAGGACCAACCTGCAAGTGCCTTCTTGTTATCTCGTTGCTCTCCGGTGCGGTGGTTTATCGCACGTTTAAACATTTCTGTCGGTGAAGTATACAGTGTAGTTCACTTGATTCAATATACAGGGTATTACAATTATAACGAATTACACACAATTACAACGAATTCAACCAGGGTATTACATAGGATCTAACTACAAAATCGTGTTGTTATGAGTTTAACAGCCCAAGGGCAGATAAACATTACTTTCAGTCACATTTTTAGGATTGATATGAGGTACTTTCACTTATGCTAGGCGAAAAAATTCATTACATTTTTTTAAGATATATAGGTTGAACTTCTGATTTTTTATAGAAACATCCTGCCAGTATATTTTCACGTTTATGAAAAGAGAATAAGATTACCTTTCCAGAAATATAAAACATTCCTTATATGTATTAATCAACACGTTTACGAGAAATAGTTTTTAATATCTGTGTGAATTTTCAAGTAGGCTATGACTGACTGTTAAAATAATTACTTTTCTGTAAAATCTCAGTAGGCTCTTTCAAAGTTTGATACAGTTTTGTTGTCCCGTACCCACATAAAGTGCCCATTATTTTGATTGACGTTACTGTACTAATACAATATCTCTTATCTATGGATGTAACTGAGCACTCGAGACAATTTGGGCATTAGAAATTTCGTAAATTCGTAAGTTCGTAACCAACAGAAAAATCGTAACTATGAAAAATACAATTTTATGGAACACGTAATCTCCGAAACAGGCAAAGCAGCTTTGCGGTTAGAATGGTTGGAATCGTACATTGAAATCGCGGTTAAGTTCACAGATGTGACATTTATGCTTTGTGATTGTTCTAATATTCTCTTCGACTTAAAGCTCTTTATACTTTTTGATTTTTCATTTGATTTTAAGTTTAGAAATATATGTACATATGTTTGTGTTTCGCACTATTTGAGTTTTTATTTGATTTGCGCGGTTTGATTTTTCAAATATAGGCATAGGCGTGTTTGTTGGGACTACTTCTTTTACAAGTGCTCTGGCAAATGAAATTCACGGAATATTGTTAGTTAGTTTTGTAGAAGTTACGGTACTGCTGTTCAAATCATTATTACTTCGATGGGCAAATGTTTTTAACGGTTCCGAGCTAGTCAGAAACTATTAATTTGCTGACGTTACTTTTCCAGACTAGTGAAATTTTCAAAATCGAAAGAATTATGTAATAGTAAAGACTAGTTTACATTGTCCGAATTTTCGATTTAGATTTTCAGTTTAGAGTAGCTCACGTGATATTTTTGGCTTTACACTATTCGATTTTCGATTCGAGTAACTAGGTTCATTAGAGACAAACTCGAATACGTGGGTTGCTAGAAAATTTTCTGGAATCTAGTAGGTCTAGAATTGTTAGCGTTTATCAACTGTCATATTTGAAAAATTTGACGCTTTTCGCCTATAATTCTGTTGACAGTTCCTATCCAAGTGAACTAGTTTTGTTTGTACAGCATTTGAGAAAAAGTAATTTTGTGTAAACATGGAAATCTCCCGGGAAAATTTTCGAGCCATGATTTTTTAAGATTTCAAATCTGGTCTAACGCCGAAACAATGCCTCGATCGGCTTCATTTGGCTTTTGGAGATGAAGCACCATCAAAGAGCAGTGTTTATGATTGGTTTGTCGAATTCCAGCGTGGACGTACCTCTCTCAGTGACGAATTTCGTGAAGGTCGTCCATCAACATCTGTTGTTGCCACTAATGTAGATGCTGTGCATGAAATGCTTGAGCGAGATCGACGTGTGACATACCGTGAGATTCAAGCATCCTTACGCATTGACATGAAAGCAATACACCAGATTTTACATGATCGTTTGAACGTACGAAAGCTTTGCACAATTTAACAGAAGCGCAAAAGCAGGGTCGGGTCAAATGATGCGAAGAAATGCTCAAGAAATTCAATGGAGGTCGTTCAAATTTAGTTTATAACATCGTTACTGGTGACGAAACGTGGATCTATTCGTACGAGCCAGAAAGTAAACAACAATCTACCGTTTGGGTATTTCAAAATGAACCGAAAGCAATAAAAGTTGTCCGTTCACGTAGTGCTGCGAAGCAAATGATTGCTTGTTTCTTTGGTTTAACTGGACATGTAGCAACCATGACTTTAGAGGATCGAAAAACCGTGAATGCTGATTGGTATACTACAATTTGTTTGCCGGAAGTCATCGATCAAATAAGAAGAAACAATCGAAATCGACGAATTATTCTCCATCATGAGAACGCCACCTCTCACTCAAAATGTTGAATTAATGACTCATTGTCCATATTAATAAAATGCGTGGTGAGCGATTTTCGTCGGCTGAAGCAGCGGTTGAAACATTCCTAACACTGGTTTCTGAGGTACCATCTTTAGAGTGGAAAACGTGCTTTAGAAATTGGTTCGAGCGTATGCAAAAGTGTATTGACGTCAAAAGCGAATACTTTAAAAAGCAGTGATACCGTTTACCAAATTTCATATGCGTTTTTTCATACCGTTTCCAGAAACTTTTCTAGCAGCCCACGTATAGAATCGAACAGAAAAATCAAGTCATTGTACTTGGAGAAAATGGCATATGTATGTAAATGATCTTTCATAAAGTGATATCCTATGTGGTGGTAGTGATATAAGGCCCCAGAACCTGGTGGTTATATTATGCACATCAGATCGAAAACGTATTTTATTGTACAAATACGGCGGACTTTTATACAATATAATTTTGTGAAATAGAATTAAAGTTTGAAGTTCTCTCCGGTTTTTCATGTTCAGCCAGTTTATTTCCTTGAGTTTATGAGAAATATGATTATATTTTCTGATTCCATAAAATTAACATTAAACAGGAATTTTGTATTTTCTGAATACGGTTGATAGTTATGGAATCCAAGGCTGTATGATATACTGAAGAGCAATAAGTAAATTGGGAAAGGACAAATGCTTCACATAAGCATCTTTTTATTTCCCTGTTTAAGACAGATCTAAAAGGAAAAATTTTCTTTAAAAAAAGATAAGCATTACTATAGTCGGGCCGCTGAAGAAACGGAGTGATCACGCGCTGCTCTAGTGATACCGAAACGGAAAGCCGTATTTACATCAAACATTAGAAATTACCACTTACCACTATTTTATTCAAATATTAAATTAAGTCTTAAGAAAGATTGTAATAACGCCAATTTGTTAAAAATAGGAAAAATACGAACTACTGGAAATATGACCACGTTGTTACTCTGCAGAGTTACCGACATTGTAGGCTAGTGTAAATCTGTTGGTACTTAGCTCACAGAAACAGCAATCGCGTGTATATCACGCAGTTTTATTACTCTGTTTCTTCGGCGGCCCGACTATAATATATTTAGCGATCTGACTGTGGCACCGGAAACTATTGTCCATTATTAAACCCAGATTCTTGACTTTTGTTACAAACGGAATCTTAACGCCATTAATACAAATCTGAATGATATTTGAGCGATTATAAGAGGATTTCTTTTTACCAAACAGGATGACTTTAGATTTATTTGGATTAAGTTTCAGAGAATGATCCTGAGTAATCTAAAACACAGCCCCAAAATCTATGTTGATTTTTAGAGTGGCAGCCTTCCAGTCAGCAGGTTCAAAGGAGTAGTACAGCTGAGTGTCGTCCGCGTAAACATGAGCAGTACAATGTTTTAGTGCAGACAGAAATTTAAATGTATAACAACAAAATAAGATAGATCCAATAAGAGCCTTGTAGTACTCCTTGTAAAACCGCTAAAGGAGAGGAACGTTGGTTACCAATAATAACAGTTTGTTTACGTTCAAAGAGATATGACTTAATTAAATTAGCAGCACTATCACTTAAGCCAACATGTAATAAAATTGAATGTAGAATGTCATGCTGTACTGTATTGAATGCCCTACTGAAATCTAATAAGGTAAGTACCGTGATAAGTCCTTTATCAGTCGCTTGAAATATATCATCAGTTACTTTTAGCAAAGCAGTCGCATAACTGTGGCCTTTCCAGAAACCTGATTGAGTATCTGGTATAATACCATCAAAATTAAGGTAATCTGTAAGTTGTTCTGTGATAACACTCTCGAAGAGTTTAGATAAAAACGGTAATAAACTAATTGGTCGTAGATCTGTTACATTACTTGGATCTTTCATTTTTGGCACAGGGCGGACTAAGGCATGCTTCCAGCAATCAGGAACGACATTATCCACAATACAAGAATTAATTTTATGAGTAAGATAAGGGAGTACTAATGGGCAACACATTTTTATCATGATAGTATTAATTCCATCTATTCCGGTTGCTGTAGCTTTAAAACGACGTAAGAGAGAAATGATTTTGTCCACATTAACAGTATTAAAAACAAAATTATGCTCAAATATTTTTTCGTTATTGTACGTTAATATGCAGTTGTTGGAAATTATTATTCGAAGTAAGTAAATTATTTATTAAAAATTTGTTTATTTGATTAGGTTCAGCTAAAGAGGAGGTATTTCAACAGTCTTTTAATAATATCTAAATAATTTAAATTTTTCCATGGACTTTTACGATCACTAGTACTTGAAATATAATCAAAATAGGCTTTATTTTCGAGTTTGAAAGTTTTATTAGTCAAATTTCTTAGAGTTTTATAGTATTCCCAACCTGCATTTCTTTTAGTGCGACGATATCTTGCTTTAGCCTTTTTTCTCAAGTCCATTAATAATTTTAAATTATCTGTCAGCCAAGGAAGACGCTTTTTGGTAAAGGTGTATGTTTGTCGAACAAATTGACGATATGATTATTAAAGAATTTACATCGGTGAGCATGAATATATGTTGAAAAAGAATGGAGGATAAGTCTTGTTCAAATAACTCCCAATCTACATTAATAAAATTTCGGTATTCCTTAATAAATAGGTGTTATTTTAGCCTGAAGAACTGGAACCTTACACAAGATAAAATCATGATCAGAAAAATTACAATCAATAACATATGGTATTGAAAGGTTTTCTTCTTGAACAAATTGCATATTTAGTTTATTAGCATTTTGGATTTATTTCCATACGGTTATTTCCATACTGAGATTTTCTTCAAAATAACAAAAGGTAATGTAGCATTAAACTGATTTTTCTGTAAAGTACGAAGAATCAAAATTACCTGTTTTATATGCAAGTAAATTGCAGTTTCTTCATTTAAAACGTAACAACTACCCCTCTTTCATTACTTGCAAGGAATTTACGCGTCTATGTTTGACATTTTAGGTTTACGTAGGGATTCGAATCTTTGACCTTAATTCGGGTTAAAAGCGTTGCATGCAACATTCTCATTAAAAAGCCGTAGTCGCGAGATACGCACAGGCAGGGACTAAATTGCCGAAAAGGGAAAGTCCTTTCTGGTAAAACTCATCCTCGCGTAATCGCTTTTGCATTTTTCCCGCCTGTCCGTTCACGAACAATAGACTGTGGATCGTTATTATTTCGCAATTTCAGATTTAACACAATGAGACGCGGCACGCTCAACTTGATATCCGAACGAAATTTCAATTTTCTATGTGAATTTCGCCGAGTAATTCACCGTCAAGGCGCTTAATATTCATTGTGTTCGTTTGTCATGTGCAGGACCCGGCCATGAAGTTTTCGGGGATCACATTATCCTCGTATTATATGCATAGAATCTTTGTCGAAGCACGAACGCTTCAAATGTGATTTTGTCAGTATTTTTTCAGTGTTTGTTTTTTTTTTTATATTAAGCGGTTACTATATTTAGATTCGCTTGTATTCTGTAGGATATTCAAGGGTGCAAAAAACTATGAAACCGATTCGACGAGTAAAAACAATCGCTCCAGCGAATGAAAACAAAACGGAAATAAAAGTGAAAGGGATCTAACAAAAACATACGACTTTTAAAGGGGATCAAAATGACTATCACTTAAGCAACGTACATACACGTACGTGGGCTGCTTGAAAAGTTTCTGGAAACGGTATGAAAAAACGCATATGAAATTTGGTAAACGGTATCATTGTTTTTCGAAGCATTCGCCTTTAACGTCAATACACTTTTGCATACGCTCGAACCAATTTCTAAAGTACGTTTTCCACTCTAAAGATGGTACCTCAGAAACCAGTGTCCGGAATGTTTCAACCGCTGCTTCAGCCGACGAAAATCGCTCACCACGCATTTTATTTTTAATATTTGGGAACAAAAATAAATCATTAGGTGATAAATCAGGTGAATATGGACATTTTTGTTGGACAAAAAATCAACTGTTGACGGGCTGAGTGAGAGCTGGCGTTGTTATGATGGAGAATAATTCGTGGATATCGATTGTTTCTTTCTTATTTGATCGATGACTTCCGGCAAACAAATTGTAGTATACCAATCAACATTCACGGTTTTTCGATCCTCTAAAGCCACGGTTGCTACATGTCCAGTTAAACCAAAGAAACAAGCAATCATTTGCTTCGCAGCACTGCGTGAACGGACAACTTTTATTGGTTTTGGTTCATTTTGAAATACCCAAGCTCGTACGAATAGATCCACGTTTCGTCACCAGTAACGTTGTTATAAACTAAATTTGAACGACCTCCATCGAATTTCTTGAGCATTCCTTCGCACCATTTGACACGACCCTGCTTTTGCGCTTCTGTTAAATTGTGTGGCATCAAACGACTGCAAAGTTTTCGTACGTTGATCATGATCATGAAAAATCTGGTGTATTGCTTTCATGTCAATGCATAAGGATGCTTGAATCTCACGGTATGTCACATGTCGATCTCGCTCAAGCATTTCAGGCACAGCATCTACATTAGTGGCAACAACAGATGTTGATGGACAAGCTTCACGAAATTCGTCACTGAGAGAGGTACGTCCACGCTGGAATTCGGCAAGACAATTACAAACACTGCTCTTTGATAGTGCTTCATCTACAAAAGCCAAATGAAACCGATCGAGGCAATGTTTCGGCGTTAGACCACATTTGAAATCGTAAAAAACCATGGCTCGAAAATTTTCCCGCGAGATTTCCATGTTTACACATAATTACTTTTTCTCAAATGCTGTACAAACAAAATTAATTCACTTGGATAGGAACTGTCAATAGAATTATAGGCGAAAAACGTCAAATTTTTCAAATATGACAGTTGATAAACGCTAACAATTCTAGACCTACTAGATTCCAGAAAATTTTCCAGCAGCCCACGTACACTACTGTCGAAAAGGTTTAAGACGAAAAGCATGAAATCTGTTGGAATTTGAGCCTTATTGAAATAGCCCGTCTGAATTTAGAATCTTCTGCATTCAAGCCTCCACGTTTCTCTCTCCCTCTCTTGACCAGGGGATGAGCAGGGTTATAAAATTCATTCACGAGAGCAGGTAATCTGTTAAGCATTGAATAAGAAAATTCCAGGTAATGAGAACTGCGTAATTTGTAATGTATTATGACAGTAACTATTAATAAAATTAATTTAGGTATATAGTTATATTTTGTGAATTCATGTTTAATTTGTTAATTGTTTTTAGTTTAATGTTAATAAAAATAATACCTACCCGGGTTTTGTTATATTCGTTTTTTTTTATTATTCAATTTAGATTTTTTTGTTTTAAACTGCCATAAATTTGGAATGTATTTAAATTTAAATTTAAGTTTGAACGTGTTATTGTTGTTGAATAATAAATAAACGAAGTGGTCAGAAAAGGAAAATACTTTTTATGTTTCATGTGTTGCAATTTAAAATTTCCAACGCTAATTTAGATCAAGCTATTATACCGAGTCAAACAAAACGAGTTAAATAAATGATTGTTTATGTAACCGGAAAATGGACCGTATTTTTTCGTGATTACGTTTTTTCACGATACATGCGCACCTTAACTACTACAACTTGAAATGTATTTATGTGAGCCTTCAATCCAAGATCTTAAGGGTAAGGTTTGCGTGTATATAGTTCATTTTAGTTTCAGATGAATGTACATGCATTTTGATAGAAATAAAAATGTCAATAATTATGTAATAAGGACTGTGTTACGATAAAAGAAAATACTTGTAGAGGTCTGTCATAATATGATGTTAAAAAACATAAAATTATTCAGGCAGGACCTGTTTTCAGGAATTGGACAATGCATTAAAAACGTTCCTAACTCATTTCTTTAACGCCAGTATTTTTTAAATAGAAATGCGCACCGGTAAAATAAAACGTGTCAATTTTCTGTATTCATTTGTAAAGAATCGGATTTAGAGTTGGAGTCGGAGGTTTTAGATACCGACTCCGCAATTCTGCTTTTTCGTCAGTTGTAAAATAAGGTGAATTTTTAAGTCATTTTGGAATTAAAATACTTATTTGCTATTGCTTTGGCTCTTTTTTTTATAAAAAATTGAAATTATCTGTTTAAAATCGTTTAAACATAAAAAATATAGATAAATTTCGCCTTAAATTATTTTAACAATTCCGTTACACGATGTGCCTGTTCGGTGTATTTCTACAACGGTATTGAAATAATGACGTGAACATATCCCAGTACTATTGTTATTTATAAAGCCACGTACAGACTTTCAACTGCGCCAAGTAATGAACCGCGGAACGAACCACGCAGCGAACCGCGCCGCGGATCATTACTTGGCGCAGTTGCAAATCTATACGTAGCTTTACATGCTCAGTGTAAGAAAAGCATTAAAATAAATATTTGGTAGTGTCCGACCGAATATTCGGTTTCGGTTTCGGTTTCGGCTACAATTTCGTGGTTCGGTCAAAGTTTCGGTTTCGGCCAAAAAACAGCCGAACCTTCGGCTACAACCGAAACTACATTTATTTTCTTTTTTCTGCTTTAATTGCATATTAACCTCAAACTTGATTAATTTTTGGATATCAAATAATAATGATGCTCAGTTTTAACAGTGTAAATGTCAATTTTGACAGTGAATTAAAGCTGTATCAACTCATATTTGACCGCATATTTTAAATGTCACAATTCAAAAGCTGATTCAAAATTCCGCAATTTGAAAAGGCAGACCGTAATATTAACGCAATCTTTACCATACAATTTTATTTTTATTATAATTTTGCTTTGCACGACGTGCAATATATATTATATATATTTATATACCAAAGTTTTTGATTCTGACCTAAATTCAATTTTAATAAGATACACATTTGAATTTTGCGTATGAGCTACAGCTGAAAAAAATTTCTTTTTACTTTTGTAAAATATGGTAGATACGAAATTTCAAATTCTTTTTGTTTTTGTCTTACAATATAAGTTTGATTTCAGTTATTAATAAATAAAACTAACTTAAAATTGTTTTTGTTACCGTCTTACAATATAAATTTATTTAATTTCAGTTTTAAACTATTAACTTAGACTTTAGTAAAAGTATCTCTTACTTCCTTCAAATAAGTTTCGGTTTCGTTTTCGGTTTCGGCCGAAACTGAGACACTGGCCGAAATTCGGTTTCGGTTTCGGCGAGAAAATCGATTTCGGCCGGACACTAATATTTGGCATTATTCTGTGTATTTAAAATCATTTCTCTCATAACTAGACTGCTTTAGCGACGTGCAACAAATATACCTTTTTAAAAATAAAGTGAAAAGAACTTTTTTATGTTTCCACGCACAAAAAATCCGGCGAGAAACAAAAGAATGTTAAGCTCGTCGTCCACTAGGGCACCGCGACACTAAAACGAAATGCATGTAAATCATAGGCACTATTTCGCGGCGCACTCCCGCACTAATGGACGGGATTTACACGCATTTCGTTTGAGAGCCGGGCCGGACAACACCACACCGACCGACCGGTCTAGTGGACGCTCAGCTTTAAGGATGTATGAAAACACTCCTACATGTGACTCAAAAACTAAGCAAATATATTCATTTGGTAATTGAAATAACCTTCCGGACAAGTTATTGCAAAAATATTAAATTAAAATATTTGTAGAGAGTCGCAACTTTTTAAACAAGCGAAATTGATCTAAATAGGTATACTTTGACCTGATAAAACCAAAGTTGAAATATAGCCCATTCGTTACTGGGCTCCCAGTATACGGTTTAGAATTTTACACCTAGTAATAATCAAAAATTCAAGTTGATCAATATCATATCGTAGCTCAATAACAATTACTTAACACTAAAAGTCTAACTGAAGATTACGAAATCAAATTAAAAGAAAAAAAAAAGAAAACACTTTAAACAGATGTCTGAAACGGAAAATCTTAATCTTAAAATAACTGAATACAATATCCATTTTAAACTTTTACAGTAAACCTTCACTGACAATTTTATAGAGTGGAGTTTTACTTCTACTTTTGATATTATTCCCTTTTCATTTGCTTTGACAGGTTCGCTCCCACGTCCACTGTAAAGATAGATGCTAGACTTGCCAGTTCTGCCAAGTACATTTTTAACTGTTTAATTATTCTGTTATTCAAAATAATTGAAACCGTGGAAGTTAAATTTTAATGTGTACGTGTGCTAACATTAATTATTGTTTCATTTATTTTAAAAGCAATTTGTATAATATTACTAATTTATGAATTTGCAGTGTAATAAACACATTCAGCTTCCTGTTTCTCCTGAAAATAGAGTTTATTTACAAAACTTAAATAATTAAACCGTTTTAATTCCCTTCCAGGATTTAAATTTATTGCTGCAAAAGCAAAACAACTTCAGTAAAGGATTGCCTTATATTTTTATGTCTTTTGGCGCTTTTTATTTAATATGCTTACTCTGTCAGCAAATATCTAATTTATCATTTTCATATTTTGCGTGCTTTCCACTTTTCCAATTATCAGTTATGTGATACTCGAGCCTCTGTGTGTAATTTATTATTCAATAACCCATACAACGTAATAAGTTGAAAGCCTTCGATATTGCTTATATAACATAATATATTTATAAGTGGAGGTGAATTCAAATTTTAGTTTACCGAAGAATATTAAATGTTCGTTCAACTTTATATAACAGAAGAAGAAAAAAGACATATTCCCAGCCAACAAAATAATATCTCAGAAATGCATCAGAATACGAGTTTTGAAACACGAAACCTTTCTGGAAGCATTGTCACCCGTCCGGTACGCAAATGAAACGTGCGAATGTACGCCTTGGAAACGTTTTAATCTGAAACATTTCGTGGATTCATATTTGGAACTTTTAATTGTTGTTTCAGCAACATTTGGACGACACATTGTGAAAACGTTTCGTAGGTTGGTTTCAAAGACGTTTCTTAGTTGCATTTCTGAA
The DNA here is from genome assembly GCA_036172665.1 of Prosopocoilus inquinatus. Taxonomy (NCBI): domain Eukaryota; kingdom Metazoa; phylum Arthropoda; class Insecta; order Coleoptera; family Lucanidae; genus Prosopocoilus; species Prosopocoilus inquinatus. Next base: position 35,728,532 of record CM069871.1, read on the forward strand.
GTACTTCGGTGTAATGTTTCCAATATTTATGTTTTCGAACTGTTTTCTCGGTTGTGGTTTTGAAATGTGTAGTCCTATTCCAAAACTCATCTTATCCATTAAAACAACTTTGCTATCATCGTTCTGTTTTTGTTTTGGCCACCGCATCCGTCAGATATGAGACGAAGAGTATGTTTGCCCATGAGGTCTGTATTCTTAAGCCGGTGGTGTACGTACATAGGACACTATCTCATTAGATCCTTTGCCAAATTAATTTTCTTTCCAGCAGTATATAGGGTGATCAAAGTTACTGCCGCACTATTGCTAACTTCGTTATTACTGGAGCTGCAAAGTCGTTTAAATTAGCAAAAATGAACTGTTTTTTTTTTTTTTTCAGAATTACGGTGGTGACATCAAGAAAACAATTGCTCATTGCATTCTGAAAATACTTGTGTGTGTAAATTTTTCTTTAAATGGAACACCCTATATTTCTTAGTGGCATATGACAGAACACCAAATTCTAAATACAAATCATACTTACTGTTTCTCAATTAAAGCAATAATAAAGAAGTTATTGCGATGTTTGTATCTTTCTTTTACAAAAAAAAATCTATTAAAAATTTGCTTTAAATAAATTATTGCGATATTTGTAACTGGTACATTTAATCACATTTGCTCCAATTAGTGCCGAAATAGCTAAACAAAGGATGCTTAAGAACCTCGTCTAACCAACTTGAAGCTGACTTAAAAATGAAACAATTACACGCTAATTGTGTCTGCATTGACATGTGAGTGATAGCTTACAAGACTAAACTGTAGTTCGAAATAAATTAAGCGCTGTGAATATGTCAGAAAGCCGGGTAGATCACATTACGATGGAATTTTCGAACTGCTCTTCTGCTGATGAAGTCGCAATTAGGGCCGAAATCGCTACAATGCGATACCCTGTTGCAATTTAACCGATTTGTAGCAAATTTTTAATGATTTTTTTTGTAAGTGATTTTATTTTTTTATTATTCGTTTAAGTGTGAAATAGTAAAGAATGATTTGTATTTAGAATTTTATGTTCTTTCATTTGCCAATAAAAATATAGGGTGTTCCATTAAAGCAAACATTACATAGGCAAGTATTTTGAGAATGCGATGTGCAATTGTTTTTCTGATATCACCGCTGTACTCCCGAGTAAAAGTTTTGGAATAGGACTACTCAAATGATCGTTAGATCAAGATCACACAAGCAATTTTCTGTTGCGCGATTTTTTGGTCACAATTAAAGAACTCGCAGGTTGTAGTATACCGTGATTTTATTTTATCATGAAACATTGCTGTTCTTAGTTTAACTTGAAGGCTTCCGCGACCGTCGTCCATAGTTGAATTCCTGGCTTCCGGTTGGAACTCTCCTCGAATTTTTTCTACTGCCGACGTTTCGTTCTCCATTGCAGAAGAACTTCGTGAGGGCTGATGTTGCTAGTGGTGGTGCTGCTGGTGCTGGTGGTCTTGCTGCTGCTTCTTGTAACTACAGCGTTCATGTTCAGAAACACGAGTGCTGACCGATCGTTTCGTATCATCGACGTATACACGTCCACAGGAACACGGAATTCGATACACTTCTTCGGATTGTAAGGGAATATCTTGTGGAGGGTAGGTAGTTTGAAAGTTTTGTTACAGGTAAGTAAATGGATTTGATGTTTTGTTAATCACGAAGCAACACAAAACCTGTGGCTGTAATCCAAATAAATAGTGAGAAAACCCCTCGACCACATTAATTCACTGAAAGCGAATACCGTTACCGAAATACGTATTCGCTTTCAGTGAATTAATGTGGTCGAGGGGTTTTCTCACTATTTATTTGGATTACAGCCACAGGTTTTGTGTTGCTTCGTTACCGAAATACGTATTCGCTTTCAGTGAATTAATGTGGTCGAGGGGTTTTCTCACTATTTATTTGATGTTTTGTTGTTTGAGGATTTTGCCTATTCGGTCCGTTATGGTGTAGATATAAGGTAGGTAAGCCGTAGGGACTGGCGGTGTATTACTTTCAGACCGCGGTGGAATTGGGATGAGATGACGGGCAATGGACCTTTGGATGTCATGTTTGTTATAATTGTCGTTGAGTAAGACTTTTGTTACGAGGTTTAGTTCAGTCTGGAGTGATGAGGGTTCTGATAGGGCGAAGGCACGATAATGTTGGGAATGCGCGTTCAGATAGCGGTCAGTGTGAGTCGGTTTGCGATGAACAGAGTGTCCTAATCTACCGTTAGGGAGACGACTTACTAGGATATCAAGAAAAGGTAAGTGACCTTCAGTTTCGTATTTCAAAGTGAAACGGATGTCAGGATGTTGGAAATTAAAATATTCAAAGAAGTTGTCCAGAGATTCCTTACCATGTGGTCAAATTAAAGACATCATCCACATACTTGAACCAACCCCTGGGTTTAAGGAAAAGAAGTAAGAACTTGTTCGAATGCCGCCATAAAGATGTTTCCTACTATTGGGGGAGAGAGGAACCCATGGCATGGTGTCAGGCACAGCCTGATAACCTGTTTGTGAACAATAAAATGGAACAGATAAAATAGCGACATCTTACTATCGCTTTTTGACCTAACATTGCAGTAGGATAGACAAATTGAAGCGGGATTTGCTCCTAATGAGTGAGCTCCTTAGGAGCAAATCCCGCTTCAATTTGTCTATCCTACTGCAATGTTAGGTCAAAAAGCGATAGTAAGATGTCGCTATTTTATCTGTTCATCATTCTTACATCGCATTTGCGAATAAATTGGGCAAGTCGTTTTTGGTCTGCAGTGGGAATGTCGAGCTACGTTTCTGCTGAAGAAGCCCCAAGCAGGGCTGAAACAGCTGTCCAGAGGCTGCTCGAGGTTCTCACTGCAATCAAAAACGATTTGCACAAAATTTTTCTAAAAAAATTTTTCTAAAATAAAATGGAAGAAAGTAATATTGCCTGGACGGAAAACAACACTGAAGCAACACTACTGGTACATGCTACTGGTGTACTAATCATTTACCGGTTGTCAGCAATGAATAATCTGTGGAGATGATTACATGATACGATAGAACGCTGCGATAATTTTCTCGCTGCGATCTCTCGCCGCAATTTCGCGATTAATAACCTCGCCTAAAGCTAGCTTTATATTTCTAAACTCTTGTCATAAAATGAATACACCAATATATGAAATCTTTCTGATTTAATATATTGGTGTGTTAACACGTATTACTTTATATCAAAGCGAATATTGGTGTTTACCTGTATTAAATAATACATATTTTATGAAGTACATATTTATATCTGCTGACTCAGAAGCAAAAACATTCCGGAGCACAGAAGTACCGACAAGAATATATTATACTGAGAAAAATAATTTTATACTATTAAACAATTGGAGAAAACTAATATAATATACTTCACAAGTGGAAATCGCCGTCTACTCGATCTTTTCTACAACAAATGAAATGCATCAATAAAAAAAATATTACTGCAATCCTCTAAACAGTTTTTGTAACAAATAACAAAAACGAATTTATTTTGGATCACACGATATAAGATAATGGGAAGAATGTCATGCTCGGTTTGTCAGGAGACACAACAATCTATACTGTATTTGTAATATTTTAACTGATTCCGGCGCATTTCCTAAAAAAACGAGAAAATATGAAAAATAGATAATATTTAAGTTTTATTAGATATAATACCTATTACAAAAGTTTCTTCTTTCTCTAAAAATGTATACATTAGTGTTCAATTAAAAAAAAAAAAACGGTCTAGCCATGAATTTATTCTGAACGTCTAACTGGTCTAGCATAGGGTTTTTCATACGACTAGCGTAACGTGTCACCTGCATTTCTAACCTAACTTTAACTCAAAAAAGAAATTTCAGAAATAAACGTTTATTACCGAATATTTATATTAATTATAAATATTAGAAAAGAATTTGCAGGAGTAGCTTTCGAATTTTGTTGGTTAGGTTAACCGTCAAAGTTGAAATTTAAATTATATTAATCACGACATGCGTTCCCGACAACAAAAGCCTGCTACAGCCTACACTCGTTATTAATTAACAAGTACACACAGATGAGGAAATAAAATTTTGGACGTCACTCATTTTCACTTTGTACATACACGTGCTTTATTAAAAATTGAAGGTTGCTACAAAAATTTTAAATAGGAAAAATGTGTAAAGATCTACTGTTTTTGTGGAAGTTCAAAATATATCTAAAATGTATCTTAGTATCTCGAATGAATAGATACACTGTAATTGTATCGATACAGATACATTTTTTAATAGTATCTGAATATGTATCTAGATACTTGCATCTAGATACTTAACAACACTGTGAATAAGGCATTGATTCGTGCAACTTTTCTTCCATTTAACCAAATTTGTGTCTCTTACGGTTCAGGAGATCCCTTCAGTGCACACTCTCTTTGAAACAGCCGTATACCGTTTTGAGAAAGAAAAATTACAGAACCGCTTTGAGAAAGAAAAATTAGAGGAGCTTTTGTCTATTTTTTGCTTCCGACAGTAGGTGCTTTCCAGGTATAAACTCCGGAACTGCTCGAGAGCATTTCACTCTGAACAGTTGCAACATGGAACAAATTTTCAATTGCCCGCTGTTTACATTTAAAATACATTCTGGAGCAGTTCGGGAACTTAATAGTACCCGGTAGAATATGAAAATCCTTTGATGCTGTAACGTCCTTATTTCTTATCCGATTTTATAAATGATATGTCAAACAAAATTACTTTAAAAAAGCCACAATTTGAATCGATTTAACATTATTTTCATTTCCATTTTTAACAGAAGACAATCTACTTTTGTTTTTCAAATTGCACTACTATTACTCTTTTACTCATTTTTATAGAAATATTTTTCCTGAATTTGAAAATCTAAACAATTATACCTACGCATGGAAAAAGAACGATAATTTAAGGAAGTAGTTTAGAAATTTTAAAAATGAAACAATCACATTAAACAGAGTGTTAAGACTTCTATTTTTTATTTTATTTTATAATAGGAGTAATAATTATTTCTTTAGTGTTTAAAATTGTACATAGATTAGCCTTAATGTTGTAGCGATAAGTAATAGGAAAAATAACACGTATACAGCAGTCCGTCGATGACTTCATGCGTTTCTTACGAATTTGTGGAGCAACCGCCTTCCAGTTAGAGAGGTCTTCGTGGCACATTCACGGCACCCCGGCCAAGTTTAAGCTATACTAATAACAATCTCACCACTTTTAAGAACATTATTTTATCCTGTTTTAGTTTTTGTGCCGTTAGAAACCGGCGTTAATTTGAATAAGGCTTTATTAGATGTTCGGTGCGTTTGCCACCTCAGTTACCAAACTTTTCCATGGACTGAAATACGTCCGGATTGTAACTCCGCGCGAGATCAATTAGCTTACTTATAATTTACAAAGAATAAAATCTCCGTGTATCGTGTTACGTGTGAGTTTTCATTTACCTACTCTCAACTTAAACCAGCGACTGTGGAAAGTGTACGCAAGGTCCAGCGTTGCCAAAAGGAGATTTACGACCTCCATCAGACGCTGACTTCTGCATAGGCCCCAGCAAGTACTGGGAAGCTTTTTCAAAAGAGGAAAGGTGCAAACACAGAGGCTAAGTGGGCTGTGCATGTCTTATCTGTCAGTCACGCATTTTACTAAAATTAACTTCAAAAATTCTCACGTTTTGTAATAAAATAAAATTAAAATGGATAACCAGAATTATGTGGATATTATTGAAGCACACTTTGAATGGAATAAATGCTGCAGCTGCCTTGAGACTTTACAGAAATCGTTTTCCTAACAAATTACAACCAAGTGCCGATAAATAAAAAAATAAAATTAATAATTTGTAATGTGGATGTATTCAGAAGCAAAATTTGTAATAGAAAAATCACAAAAAAATATAGTGTAATTTAAAAAAATTAAGTGGGGTGCGATCTATCAAAAAATAGACGTTAAAAAAATTATTGCAGGTTAGGTTAAAATGTTTTTAAAGCGATTTTGTTTGACGTATCATTTCTTAAAATCGGATAAAAAATAATGAAGTTACAGCATAAAGGTTTTTCATATTCCTCCGGGTATATTCAACGAGTGATAAAACGGACATTTTTCGAGCTAGAGAATAATTGTAATCTTCCCGAGTTTAAGAAAATGATTTCGATGAGTTGAAGCTATCGCTCATTACACCGTATCATAACGAATGTTTGAATGGATGAGCTTCGTACCGCCGCCTGTACAACGCAGTGGCAGTGTTTACGCGATTAGCAAGCGGACCGTCTCCTGCATACACCGGTTTGATAAAGCTTACGGAACAGGGTAGTGGGCGTTATCTCATATAAATACATACAAAGAATGTTTTTTGCTCGTGCCGGCGTCCTAGTGTGATGTGTAATGGGCGACGACTTTTACACTACTTTTTCTATGACCCGACTTACTGTTTCTGGTGGAACAGGTTAAAAAAAAAATTGTTTTTTTTAAAAGAACAAAACTTGTTTTTTTTTTGTTTTAAACAGTTTTTGTTTTGTTTTGTTTTGTTAAAATTGACGTGACGTGACGTGACGTGACGGGTTACGTAAGCAAACCTTCCCCTTCCAACCTCATTCAGATTCATTTACACTGTCGAAGAGAAGGGATACTACGAGCTGGCTCTTTCGGATTTATTATATCCACGTTTGGTCTAGAACAGGCTTAATCATGCGAGGGGAATATGTCGGGGTATATTCTCCTTCTACCATCGCACAGGCAGTGGCGGTTCCCGCTTGACGTTCAGTCGCTTCAATTTCAACAACCAACGATATACAAAACTTATGTAGATAATATTCTTTATGGAAAATGTTGTAGTGACGACCAATATTTACCGCAAATAATACATTCTGCATTACCTGTACTGTTTATAAAACATAGATACTTAAGTTCATAATTTTGGTTCATGTTTGTATTTCACGAGAGCCACACGTTTTATAACTTCTGTTGGTACACGATCGGCTGGCAGGCTGGCTCATTGTTAACGACGTTTCATTGACGCCTATTGAATAGTGGGGGATACTATGTCCTCGGTCTTCTCGTATTTTATGCCCAGGCCTGGTCTAGAAAATGTATCATGAATACTAACGGTATGTGTGGACTCAGTCTGTCGTATCTGGTTTTTTTTACAAATATCACGATTCAAAAATTGGTTCGCACGTAGCGGACTACGATGATACTTTCTGTTCTGTTCTGTTCTGGGGAAAGAAAATGAATATTCCTAAATGACGTCATGATCATCACCAAATCTACATGTAAGAGACTCCTCTACAAATTTACGAATTCGTTTCAAACTGAGTTTCAAGCTTGGTTCAAATCAGCTTTTCAAACGTTCAAGCATTTCAAACTAAAGCATCACAAAAAAAAAGTTAATAGGTCACTGCTATTTTCACAATCTGAAAAATATGTAACAGTTTAATATCTACTATGTCTAATGAATCATGTATAACAACTCTGTACGTGACGAGAACCAAACTCAACAGTTAGCGTGTAACAATTTATTCGAAATTTTAGTACTAAGTATAAATATAAATTAAGTTCATTCAATGGCCACAAAAATAGTATTAAGAGCAAAACTCTGTTCATTCTGATAGATCTTCTTTGCTGTCTTGCTTCTTGTAGATTTGTGCCACGTACTTTTGTAACATCAGTGAATAACATTTAAAGATAATTCTAAAGTAGTAAGAAAGAAAGTAAGAATTTACTGAAAGAGTAACTAATTTTTAGGTGGTGGAATTTGAGAAAGTTGTCTCAGTTGCTTGAGAACAGTCTCCAGCAACTTTTTCTTATCCCTTTCACTTTTCTTTAGCACAGAAAACATAGTTTTCTTATCACCTTCTTTTAACCTTAAACAAATTTCAGACATAATTAGTATATCTTTTCTTGAAACTTACAACATTACTTTTCAAGAATAGTAATTGCTATCTCCGGAATAACCAGCTTGTACTTGCTAGTTTCTTGGCCATAATCGTGGAAATATGTAGGCCAATCCCAAGAGGTTACTAAATCTAAAATCTCCCTCAGTTTTGCAAAGTAAGATAGTAAAACATCTTCCTGAAGGCCTTTAACTGGTTCTAGGGCAGCAAATTCTATAAATTCATCAACTTTGTTAATTCAAGTTATATTTATAATTCTTGAAAACTTACGTTCACACTGAAGAAGATCGAGATTTACCTGATTCAAAGCACCCATGGATACTTGTTTGATGTTTTCATCCAACACCTTTGCTAACATACAATTTGCAATGTGTTCACATGCCGATTTACAAGCTACTTGAGCTACTTCTGGCTGAAATATTAATATTATTTAAGATAATACTCATAATAAATTTAAATGAATGTACAGGCAAATTAGTGAAACTGATGAATGTGGTTTGTAAAAAGGCAATCAAATCAGTGATAAAACTTGAAGCAGTTCCTTGTGGTTCTACTAAAAGCCAATCGTAGCTTTCAAGTTCCAGGAATTCATCCAATTTTTGACGTAATTTTTCACATATTTGTCTCACAGCGTCTTCTCGCGCAACACGAAACATTGCCGGTTGGCCTTGAACAATACCAGTAGTTACACCATGACTTTCTTCACTAAAATAAACAATGAAAACAATTTTTATATAAATAGTTATCTCCGGATTGATTTCGTATAATGAACAAAAAGTTTTGATTTCAGATTTCATGTTTTTCAGTTCAGGTCTGCATGACGCGAAATGAATTTGTTCTTAATTTGACGCCGAAGTTCTTCAAGGTGACTAAAATCTGTGCAGGTAAAGTGGCCTTCCTTTTAAAATTAGGAGAAAATTTTAATAAAACAAAATAATTTCCAATTACAATTAGGGAGATATATTAAATTCCAACATCCTAGAAAGAAAAATTGAAGAAATTGAACAACAACAAACAAAAATATTAACAATAAAACTGAACTGTAGAAAGACAACACTAGGACGAGCTGCTTCCATCATCTTCAAAAACTCACAAAATACCATAATATGGGGGTGCCTAATAAGCAGCCATACACAATTAATTTTTTCGTTTTTAATTTATTTATATTTATTACATTTATATATCAGGAGCCCATCATCGTAGGAACCTATGAAACAAAATCACTATGACAGAAAATGTCTAATTTCGTTTCTGTCAAAATGACGCGCATTGAAAAAGAATTACAGTAGAATTTCTCTAGTTCGGACACACTCTGATCGGGTCACTCCAGTAATCCGTTCGGTTCTCTATATAGGGTGTTGCGTTTTGAAACGCAACATAGGATATCCCATGTTAATTGAAAGGTGCTCGAATATTGGCTTCCCTAATTATTTTACAGCAAAATTCCATTTAGGTTTTTTTTTTAAATGCTCTTCAAGATGAATCTGTCCATGAAGTTTGAAAATTTTTCATTCGCTTATTTTCAAGATATTTAAAAAATATCACTCACTAAATTTGATTTATACCAAATTATCAGCACGGTCTTGGTCAGTAAATGTTAAAATAAATTACTTATTAAATTGGAAAAGGTTTCTTTTTCAAAAACGAACTAGATTTATTATCTGTTCACTTTTTCAAGTTTTCAAGATGCTGATAGTTGGTATAGATCGAGTATAGCTACAGATTTTTTTTTAAATATCTTAAAACCCAGCGTATGAAAAATTCTCACAAACTTCACAGACAGATTCATCTTGAAGAGTACTTTAAAAAACCTATTCGTTTCATATCATTTATATACACATCCAGAGATCTTGAAAATTTTTCATAAAGAATTTTTGATAAAAAAGAAACCCTTAGAACCGTGACACAAAAGAATAACACTATCTAAATTTGACATCCAACAGGCAAGCACGAAATTAAAACGATCACTACAATAAGTATATATTTAGGTATGTGTTTATCAAAAAACAAAAATCAAAATTCAAATACTCTACCCGCATTTGGACCTGATGGCGTTACAACTGAAATATTACTTTTCCGCAATTTAGCTCCTTTTTTTATTTCTATTATTTGGTATACTTATCTCCCTAATTTCAAATTGAAATCAATTTATTCGTAGATTTTATATTACTTACTATATTTCTCTCCTAAATGCAAAAGAAAGACTATTTTGCCTAAACAGACTTTAGTTGTTCAAATACATTTCGTGCCAAGCAAACCACAACTGCAAAACATGAAATTTGAATTCAAAAATTTTTGGTCCTTTAAACATATTGTGAAGTTAATCCGGAGACACAAATGCCAAAAAATTACCCGGTAATGTTAGATATAAACTGATCTAAGTAGATAGTTGCTTCTTCAAGATATCCTGTATCGACAATTATTTGTATAATTTCTTGCAGGTTAATATGAGAACTTCGAAATGTAGAAGACAAACAGCCACTGAACGTCCTTGTTAATAGTAAATTCATTGATTTTCTAATCATTTCATCTACTTCTACTTGACTGAAATAATAAGGGATAAGTAATGAATACTCAACTCAATTTTCAAGTTGAACTAATTATTTTATATTTTATAGACTGTACCACTTGTTTCAAACCGCCCCTTCCGCTCCTTTTCCTCGAAAATATGAAGTCGGGGAAAGTTGGAAAAACAAAATTGTTTAAAAAAAACCTATATGGCGCATTGAATGGCAATATAATTATTTTTCTAGGTCAACCGAAAAAAGGTATAATAATAGAGACGAACTTAATTTTAAATAGGAATGAATGTCGAATTGACTAATATTGAATAGGATTTTTAAAAAGCAACAACTCTTACTTGAACATAATGAACGGTATGAATAAAAATGAAGCAAATGTTTTACTTCAATTATCACTTTTTTAATACTAAATTACTTGAAAAAAATTTAAATGTAAATCATTATCCAATTCCTCTTATAAAGATCAAATTGTACTATGAACACAATAGTTTAGATTTTAATTTTCTTCAAATATTAGCTAGTTTTCTTTAAAAAGTTCAAGCAAAAGGATTTGCTTCATTTTTATGCATACGGCCCAATATCTTAAATAATGTTCAAGAAAAAAATTAAATTATGCTAAAACAATGACAATCTATAATCTTAATCGTACATATTGTTTTAGCAGGTTTGATACTTTACAGTGTTTGATAAAGATTACAGATGAACATGTTTCACGATTCTAAATCGTGGAAGTTCTTCCATCTTCATAAATGATCAAAATGTCTAGTACTGTATTTTTGTATACGACTTTTTATGCTGTCAGGGATTCATAAAAATCATATTCACTTTCAAAATTTAAGTTATAAATTAAAAAAATAAATTAGTTAAAACCAGAGACGCTATGGAACATTGAAAATATTGAAACATTAAAAACAAAACAATTTAACTTTCAACAGAATGAATTGCATAAATAAACACGTAAATACTAACATTACATTTTGAAGTATATTCTTCGCAGTATTTACTTCGGTTTTTGAGAAGACTACTGTTATAAACCCGTAGAAGTTTTTTCCCATCTTTCATTACGCTAAGATCTAATTCTAATTTCTAAGTACGCTCACATCCAGCTTCCCATGCTGATAAGAAAACTTCTTTACTTAGCAGTAATACAATACAATACAGTACGTATCGAGCACAGAGCAACACCTTAGTAATTACTAATTACTTAAAATCAATCTCTCCGAATTAATATTATTGTATTAAATATTACGTAGATACGTTAGCTGATACGAAAAGTTTCTTTTATATTTTAAATACAATAGTGCTTCAATAAAAAAACATAAAATCCAAGTTGTGATTTTTTCGTTACACTATTAAGAGTTTTACGGCGGAGAACCCGTGGTGGTATCTAACACAAAGCTCTAGTTCCACAACACTACATTGTAAAGTACTGTTACAGCCGTGACGCGCAAACAGATCTATTTTTAGCATCTGTCACGCCACCTTGCGTCACAGAACGTTACCGTTACCGAAGTAAGTTCGAACAAAAGAGGGCTCTGCTGTGAAAGCCGTACCTCGAATAAATAGAAAGTACGTTTTGTAAAAGTATTATTTGATAGGCAAGCTCATTACTATTGTGTTGTTAATTGTGTAAAGCGACAGCTTGTAATTAAAGTGTTCTGAAATTTAATGACTATAATTTGTGAACCCCCAAATTCGTAACAGTACTATTATTTTGCCAAAGATATTATGGTAAATAAGATTCATGTGAAAACTGTCGAAGTGGTTGATTTTCTTAAGTAATCGACATAATGACTATATTCTTTTTCCACTAAAATTTCAGTATGGGCGCCATAAGAAAAATGAACTTAATGATGGTATCAATTTGACGAAACATGTTACAGAAGAATAGTGTTTACTACTATGTAGAGAATTGAAAAATATCTTTAGAAAGTATTTTTTTTTATATCTCTTTAAATAAAGAACATAGAGGCAAAATAAGGAAATAAAAATTCCTGATTCCTGATTCCTGATATTGAGTAAATTAAATGTGAAAAACTAAACAGAATTTTTTTCAAACAACAAAATCTGCAATAACTTTGAATGTTATTATTACAGGCAATAATAATTTATTTTTGTTGTTTCTTTTGTTTGTTGTTTGTTTTGGTTTCTAAGTTCAAGAAAATAAGATTTAAATTATTTACAGATTTACTGGCTAAAATTATGTTTTTTGAAAATGTGTTTAAAAGTATTGTGCAATGGTTCAATATAACGTAATGACATGTATTTTTGGTTTGAACTTTGTCTAACATTATTAGAAGAGATATTTGAATTTTGTAAGTATTTAATGCGACTTTTGATTACTGATTCAATATGATTTACTGGATAAGAATTTTTTTTTTATTAACTGTAAGTTATCATAAATGAAAACTTTATTAGAAAGTAAAATAGCTGTTAAGGAAATAATAGTTGCAATTTTATAATTTTTGGGTGTGTATGAGTGAAAATTTATGTATTTACCTGACCAGGTACGTTTATGAAACCAATTAGTTATTAATTTTTCATTTTGTCTGATAATATTTACAAAATTTTGTTGCAAATCGTTTTTGATTGCAGTGAAAACATCGAGCAGCCTCTGTACAGCTGTTTCAGCCCTGCTTGGGGCTTCGTCAGCAGAGACGTAGCTCGACATTCCCACTGCAAGCAAAAACGACTTGCCCAATTTATTCGCAATTGCGATGTAAGAGTGATGAACAGATAAAATAGCGACATCTTACGATCGCTTCTTGACCTGACATTGCAGTGGGAATGTCGAGCTACGTCTCTGCTGACGAAGCCCCAAGCAGGGCTAAAACAGCTGTACAGAGACTGCTCGATGTTTTCACTGCAATCTAAAACGATTTGCAACAAAATTTATTAAAACTTTCGCTATGCTTTGACAGTAAGCATGGCCGCCTTGCATGGGGGACTTATTAGGAGCAAATCTGCTTCAGTTTGTCTATCCTGCTGCAATGTCAGGTCAAGAAGCGATCGTAAGATGTCGCTATTTTATCTGATAATATTTACATCAAGAACACTATTTTCTTTTTCTACCTTTAATCCGGACAACTCGTATTTTAGTGTTCATGTTACCTTTTCGTTTCTCTTAACGACTTGTTTATCTTGCCAACCTGTTTATTTACTTTTTCACTCCTGACGAAGCTATAAATCTATAACGAAACGTTGAATGTATTTCCATTCATAATTCTGTCCGGTTTAAGATTAAAAAAACTTTTTACTTACATTTCTCATCGGACAAGAAACAACTTCATTTATGGAAAAATTTAAACTGTCAACTCTGATGTTTATCGAACGTTGTAACTGAAGTAACTGTTCGATGAAACCTGTGAGAAGATAGTTTAAACTAACAAAAACAATGCGTGGTTAAGATTATAAATTGTCTTGTTTTATCACTTTTAATTTTTTCTCGAAAACTGAATTATTAAACATTTATTTGAGTAAATTTAAAATATCAAAGTTCGTCTCTATTGCACCTACTTCCGCTTGATCTTGAAAGATAATCATATCACCATGAAATGCGCTATATAACCTTTTATTTTAATTATTTTTCTCAACTTCCCATGATTTCTAATTTTCGAGAAGAATGGGTGGAACGGGGGGTTTAAAATCAAGGAAAATCCTAGAAACTCCTATTAAAAATTGTCTTTAAGGCCCAATCTTTTTAAGTCCTTTAAATTTATCTGGCCCATAAAATCCTTGAAGACAATTCTATCGACAATGGTTTTTCAAGGTATTTTAAGGCAGATAAACTTACAAAGAATTTATTAGAAGACCGGATCTTAATTTAAGAAATCACCTAAGATTTAAATCTTCTGAAAACTTCAAGCATGCGTATATAAACTCTTTGACTTCCTTGTAAACTTTGGGCACCATACCAGAGAAAGAAAATGCATAAGGAAATTCTACATCATCTGGTATGTCAGAATTAAAAGGAAACTCTGAAAGTACCTGGTCAAAATTTTCCATGTTTTCCACCTCAAAATATCAACAACATTACCATAAGTATACTAAATTAAATATGAAGTTGTTACTTGCAAAGGCTGAAAATCTTCCTTGGACAAGACCTCCCTAAATACCTGGACCCATCTTTGCATAAGAACTTCCGTATAGTGATCGCGCAATTCCCGCATTAATTCCAACAAAGGTTTAACTGTGTAACCATAATTTCTCAATGTTGTCCAAAATAACATTATTAGATCCTTTATCCTGAGTATTAGTGTTGCATCAGTACAATAAGCCTAAAAAAAAAAACCTGATCAAAAACAGATATCAAGAAGGTTTTAGTTGCATACAGCATTCGTTTGCAGCGCAGTAACAATTTTGGAAAGTGCCATCGTCCACATTTCATCCAAAAAAGCCCTTGTAATCAATCCATTGCCGGTATTTAATACATGATCTTCTAATATAAAAAAACCCAATACTGCGTGTATGTATGCCCGATAACTTTCTTCCGATTCGTGCTGAATGCCAAATTTCATGAAAATAATTATTAAGACAAGAGTCATTGTTGAAACAAGAGTAATAAAATAAATACCATATTTGATGGAGGCTGAAGCACTAATCTGGCTTGCTTGGTACGTTCAGCACGATAATATGTTTCAAACGTTGCTCTTGAGCCTAATACAGTTGAAATATGCAAACATCGATAAATTGGAGAGAAATCTATGAGTTCTTGGGCGCTTAAATCCTCCTCCGGGTAATCTTTATTTTCAATACCATCACCTATATTTTTTATTAATTGTAAAATTTATTCATTATAATAAATAATAAATTAATGCTTTGAATCATTTTATATTTGGATTTGTACATTAAATCATCTAAGGGCCGGTATTATAACGTCTAGTTGAACGAAGGTTGGATTCAATTTTTGGTTAAGGCTATACTTTTAACATTGTTCAACCAAAGGTTGCATTCAACCTTCGGTCAACCAGTCTTTATAAAACCCTTCCTAAACAACCTACATTTAAATTTTTATTTCCCGAGTAATATAAATGGCCTATAAAAATATTTAAATGTAATATTATCAAGCATTCAGCACTAGCCTCTTCTATATACAGGATGAGCGAAAAAAAATGCCCTTTATAATTTAACATACTTGGATTTTCAAAATTATTCTAAATCCAAATATACTACGTGTCACAGAAATAAGTACATTAATTTTAACTGACAATAAAACTCATCAGTAGTAACAATTTTTTTTAAATACATTTTTTTGTGAACGTTCTAGTTAACGAGTTAAAATTAAAAATTTGCTACAAATATCACTGTCCGCCACTGGAGAGTACACAATATTGCTGTTGCCTAGTAACGATGATGTGAACAATTCGTACAATTTTAATGGATTCGGGTCGAAGTTTAACACTATCCAAAATAGCCTCTTCAATGTCTGCAACTGTCTGGCTACATTCATAATTTGAAAATGTAGGCATTGTACAAGGAGAGCCATTTCAATTCAGACGCTTGACAAAAAGTGCTTTCTTTCGCTTAAAAGTTTGAATCTGGTTTCGAATAGTAGCAGGATCGAATAGGAGTAGGATCAAACTGTCAAACTTTTGTTCACAATAAAAGAACGCTTTGTTTTTCCAATGCACTTTTCGCAAAAAATGAAAATTTGAATTTTTGGAAAAAATATGATATTGGACCACCATATGTAATACATCGTTGTAAAGAGAAAAAAAAACGTAATCTCAAAATGTTAAAATCCAAAATGGTGTCCATAAGAAAAAATGATGTTGCCAGGTGTTTCTACGCCATCTTGAAAATTATTAAAAAGGGGATGCCATATTCGAATTCCTCATAAAAAAAGTGTTTGAATAATGTCTTGGTTAGAAACGCCCAGTACAATTAGTTTATCGTGAAAAAATTAAAAACGAAAATCAGAAATTTTGGTTTTTTTGATATTTTCAAAACTATTGAAGATATTTCAAATTTCTTTTCAGATTATTATTCAGTACGAAAATGCGCAACTTTGCCCTAATTTAACCAACTGCGTATCTCGTAAGATAAGCGAGATCCCCATAGTGGCACTCAAAAAACGGACAGCCTGTATAGGGACCTTACCGGCAATATAACTTTATCTTATTATTGTGAAATGTTCTAATATTACGACGAGTGTTGGTCGACGTTATCCACGTGGTTCACAAATTGCATCCACATTTATGTCGAATGTAATCAGATAACGTAACTAGGGGTGCGCGATATCCTGTTTTCGATATCGGATATCGATAACTAAAAAATATCAATATTTATCGATATATCGATATTATCGATATTCATCGATATTGCCGATGTTTATCGATATATCGATATTTATCGGTATGTCGATAATATCTATAATTATTGATATATCGATAATATCGACAAGTGCATTTTCACACATTTTGGTACGAGGTAGTTTTGCTAGCAATGTGTTTTTTTAAATTTTAAACTTTTCTAATTAGTTTTTTTACGTTTTTCAGAAATATTATTTCATAACTTTTCTTGAAATCATGAAATCGCGTATCCATCAGAATCAGAATTCATTGTTTCCCCAATCATAACAATAAAAATTAAAAGCAAGCTATTTTTAGCAAAAAAGAATAGTCTTCATGCCAAAATGTGTGAAGACACACGAATAAGTGTCGAATCCACGAAAGTTAAAAAACTCTAATTTAATTTTGATATTTATAAACTTTGACTAGACTAAAAATTAATTGAAATATTTAAAAATTTTCTTTATATCGTGACCGTGAGTCGTGATCACTTGCCATATACGAAACTGAATTTTAATAAAATTCATATTCCATTAGGTTTAGTGCGAATTGGACGATTTAATTTGAACGCCACAGATTACAATATCGACGGTACCCGATATAATTAGTAATTTACTTTCTTTAAATGGTTTTGATCTTGAAAAGTAAACTTTCCAAAAATTAATAATTATGACGTGCGTAAATTGTCCAATAACAGTTTTAGTAAAAACTGAAATAGGTAATAAAATGTGATTGATTATTAATATTTTCAGGAAAATTACGTTATTGATAATATCGATACCACCGATAATACCGATACAGATACAATAATATCGAGAAATCCGACATATATTGATATTATCGACATTATTGATAATTTCATATATCGATATATCGAATAACGATATTTCCATTTAAGATATCGATATTATCGATAATATAACAAATATAACAAATTTTATGCTCCTATGTGAGATGGGTCAGTAGTTACGTTTAGGGCTGCGAGAATTTATCGATATATCGAATAACGATATTTCCATTTAAGATAGATAAGATATATCGATATTATCGATAATATCGATAAATTCTCGCAGCCCTAAACGTAACTACTGACCCATCTCACATAGGAGCATAAAATTTGTTTCGCATACGCAATCACTCTTTTTGGGATATTTCAACTATTAGTCATGTTCTTTGGAAAATTTTACTTATCTGAAGTGCACAACTGAATTGCTGCAATCAGACTCAATCCAGAATTACTTCACCGTCAAAAAAGTTTTGTTGAGCAAATGAGCATTTAATCTTAATCGAAATGACTTGTGAAAAGTTAAAATTGTTTTAAGTAAATTAAAAATATACAGCGTGTCTAAAGAATACAATAAAGCTATTAAAGATATGTCGTAATTAAATGCAACCTCACCTCTTATAGTTTGCTACCTATTATGTTTTCACGTTAACAAATAGTCTGCGTGTGGTAAGTTCCCGTAGAATTCCTTAAAAACTACAGTTGTTAAATACCAAACGCCCTTCCAGTGTTTAAAAAATATTTTGAAAACAGTTTTCATTATTTCTGTATTCTGTATATTTAAGAATAAAAAAATTTCCTCGACCCGCAACAAAATATTTTCCAAATCTAAGAGAACTAACCTAATAATAATAGAAATTGTTATTTACTAAATCATTTATAAAATAGTAGGCTTCTAAAGATAATGTTTGAAAGACATAATTGATTCGACATCCTAAATACGTTTTGATAATAAAAAAAAACCCATTCCATTTAAAAAAAAGTTGAAAATTGAAAATCTCGCAGATTTAATAGTCCTTGGTTTTTCTGCTGGTACCATTAAATCGACCAAGGGAGATTCTGAAACTTCCCTAATTTAAGTTTAAGTAGACGTGCAAATAAAGAAATTTAAGTTTAAGTAAACGTACAAAGAAAGAAGTTGGCTAATGTAGCGACTTCTCGTGAACACACTGAGTACTTTAAAAGGGAACTAACTGTAAATATCCCTGTAGAATATAAAATAGGAGATGAATGTCTGTAGAAAATTGTAGCTTTAAAATTTAAATAATTTTCATTTAATTTAAAATCAAATATTTTTGATTGCTTCTCTAAAAATAATGAACAGATAAAATAGCGACATCTTACTATCGCTTTTTGACCTGACATTGCAGTAGGATAGACAAATTGAAGCGAGATTTGCTCCTAATAAGTCCCCCATGCAAGACGGCCATGCTTGCTGTCAAAGCATAATGAAAATTCTTTTTGTCTATCCTACTGCAATGTCAGGTCAAAAAGCGATAATAAGATGTCGCTATTTTATCTGTTCATCACTCTTACATCGCAATTGCGAATAAATTGGACAAGTCGTTTTTGTTTGCAGTGGAAATGTCGAGCTACGTCTCTGCTGAAGAAGCTCCAAGCAGGGCTGAAACAGCTGTCCAGAGGCTGCTCGAGGTTTTCACTGCAATCAAAACGATTTGCACAAAATTTTTCTAAAAATAATATACAGTGTCTTTCAAAAAGTGTGCTACAAATGGGATTTTTTTTTATTATCGATTATTACACACATTTATTGAGGCAGAACGCTTTTTCATCCCTTAAAATCAAATTGAGAAATATCAGATTAAACTTATCTTGAATGGTATACAGCGTGGACACCGAGAAGTAAAGACCGCTTAACAGTTTTAAATATTTGAAAAGCATAATGTGTAAACCACAGTGAAACTAACAATTTAACCAAACTGGAACACGTGACTATGTCTTCCGATATATCGGTGGATCGATCCAATTAAATGAAGTATCGAATAACAAATTACTATTTCACTAAGCGAAAATTTGTAATTTAATTTATTTTGTGCAGAAGTAAGTATTAATTTTTTAAAGAATTTTTAATTCTTGAATTTCATTGACTTTTATTGTAATAAGTAAGGCATCGAATCTGAAGGTCCAAACTCAGAGGCGTTGTATTCCGCGCGCGGCGGGCTCGATTTCTCGCTGCATTTACGATAGGCAAGGGGATTCTACGATCGAATTCTGCGTCTCATTAATTTTGATTTCCACGATTCGACATTTACTTGATTGCTCAGTCTCTCCGTAAATATTGAAGAGTTCAAAATTTACCTAGAGAAAGCATCTCTCACAACCTGTTATGTTGAGAGATCATTTTTTCGCTTTAAAAGACAAGACATTCTCACGGCAAATCGAAATGAACGAACGAACGAAAATTTGGAAAGTTATTTAATAAATAATTTTAATAACAATTAAAAGCTAAGAAATTTTAGTATTTTCTTTCCTATTCGAATTTCGAATACCTGAGAATACTTAACAACGCCCGTCTCTGTTAAACCGGGCAATCGAACGATTCCGACCTGCGCTACACCGGGGGTGTTCCGATGCGTATTCGGGAGACGGCACGGGCTATTTTCCTCGATGCTTTAGTAATAAGAGATTGTATATTCACCTGGTTGAGGCAATATTCGCTTTTTCTTTCTGCCAATTACTGTGGGATCACTGGCTAGTTGTTCATTTGTCTTTAAAAAAATCAAATTTAACAAATAATACTTTTGGTCGAATGTTTCTTACGTGTCTCATTGCTACTTCTCCAATTTTAGGAGAAAACTTTCGAATGTTCTCTAAGAAATCTTTCAGGTCTGACATTGAAGAATATTCAATACTTTCTCTGATTCTGAAATAAAATACACTATAAAATTGAAAACAAACAGTAACTTATAAGCAGTACTTTGGAATACTTTCACGAAGTTGTAATGAAAACCGATAGTTTGCAACATGTGGTAAATGTACATGTTCTAGTTCTTCCAACGTTTTCAATGCTGGATAATACCTGCAAAAGTCATGTTACTTTAATTAACTTTAATTAATTAATTTAACATATACATATACCGGTGTCCCGCGCCATGTGCTCACCTTTCTAGAATCTTTATTTATTAATCGATTAATCTGAATTTTGGAGACAATAAATTAAACAAAAAATGGGTTTTTTGACATGCTGCTAGCCGTCATAGGACTTCCGGTTTCGCCGGAAGTGATATCAACTTTCTTATTTTAAATGGAACACCCTATATATTTTTACATATTTGAAATTTACGGATCATTACGAGTCCGAATACGTATCAATTGTTAATTTTTGTTTCCATGACAACGAAAAAAAAACTTTTTTATTTTTCAGCTATGAATCGCATTTTTTCGATCTAATGCGACCAAGTGATTCAAGAAAATCACTCCTTTGATTGAATTTTGATTTTTAACATTTTTACAGTATTTGAAATTTCATTAGGTCTTAACTCATTTTTTTCGATATGCTTCGATATGTTTCTTAGCTTACTTTTTTACTATTTTTTTCTGAGTACGCTGATACCAAATACGTCATATTTTCTTTTCTTACTTGAAATAAAGGGAGTGTAAGATTTCAATAAGACATGCTCTATTTTAAATTATTTTCAAAGAAAATATGATGTATTTGGTATCAGCGTACTCAGAAAAAAATGTTCTGTTGAAGTAAGCTAAGAAACATGAGGTTCTATCGAAAAAAATGAGTTAAGACCTAATGAAAATTTCAAATACTCTAAAAATGTTAAAAATCAAAATACCATCAAAGGAATGATTTTCTCGAAACACTTGATCGCATTAGATCGAAAAAATGTGATTCATAGCTGTCTAGATTAAAAAATAAAAAAGTTTTTTTTCGTTGTCATGGAAACCAAAATTAACAATTGATACGTATTCTGACTCGTAAATATCTGTAAATTTCAAATATGTAAAAATATATAGGGTGTTCCATTAAAAAAAAAAGTTGATATCACTTCTGGCGAAACCGGAAGACCTATGACGACTAACAGCATGTCGAAAAATCCCATTCTTTGTTTAATTTATTGTCTCCAAAATTCAGATTAATCGATTAATAAATAAAGATTCTATAAGGGTGAGCACATGGCGCGGGACACCCGGTATACAAGGTGACTACGCGAGAATTCCTACTCCCTTTAACTCTTTTATTTTTGATTTTAGGAAAAAATGCTTAATACAAAACTTAAAAGGGACTAATTCAAAGTTTATCTGTATGGTCACAGAAAAACAATTGATGGTCGAATAAACGAGATATAAACTAAACTTAAAAATAAAATAAACGAAGTCTTGGTTTTAAATAACATTAAATAAAATTTTATCATTAACATATTAAATGGATTTACATGTTTTCTAAAAATTAGTTTTTTAACTAAAAACGAAAAATACTTCGGAAAAATTTAATTTTAAAAAATGTCTAAAAACTTAACGTAAAACATATTCAAAGCATCTTCAATTTTTTTATGCAAAGTGTAAATCTTTTTAAAATGTTTTGATTCGCATCTCTTAGTATAAAATAATCATTATTCCAGTTTTCTATTTCTAAAATTCAAAAATAAAATAAATTAAATAGGAATTATTTTATAGACACCTTCTACATTATTGGTTTTATTATATACGTAATCCCAGTAGAATTTAATTTAGAATCGAAAATCGTAATAATATACATGATCATCAATTGTATTTTTGTAAGCACACGGAGAAACTTTGAATTAGTCCCTGTAAGTTTTGTATTAAACCTTTTTTCCTGAAATCAAAAATAAAGGAGTTAAAGGGAATTCTCACATAGTCACCCTATACATATTCTCTTTATATTTTATTACAAAACAATGTTCCACTTAAAAATCTACCCAGTGTTCAATGTGGTTCGCTTATTCAATTATTACAAAGATTAAAGAAAAATAGGCTTGAATCACTATAGAAAAATCTACGGTTTATATTATTTTGACTTGTGAAACAAATAGATACGTCGTGAAATAAGACGTTAAACTTGGCAAGAGTATAGATATAGACACTGTGTTATCCCGCTGTTTTTGTGTATGTGAATTCGCTCCAGCTTGTGGTGTTCCCTTTGGGCTCCGTTCCGGCGAAATCCGCGGTCGCTTCGTGCATAAATGCCCCGGCATTTTTCTAAGCCTGTTCAATAATTGAAGTTCAACGAAGAGGTGAGAGTTAAGCATTTCCGGAAGGTGACACACTATTTAAATAAAGTACTGGAAAAAATAACTTATAATAAATAACAAATGAAGCTACTTAATTAAAATACAGAAAACAAAAATAAGAATTTATTTAAAAAAATCACAATATAAATTTTTATTTTTATATGTTTAAATGTTAAATGTTTAAATAATGACGCCGAATATTCAACCACATAAAAACAAATAAATAAAATGTTTAATTGCAATGCCATATTTCAAAGTGTGTCGGTATATCGACATTCAACATGTGTCGATATTCAGTACATCGATACAACTGACAATGTGCATCGATAAGGCTGGTGCACCGATACATATCAATATATTGATACATCGACCCAGCCCTAAATATACGCCAATTTGCGCAAGCGCCACCATGCTTATAAATTTGGCTACATAAATTGCAAGATTACCAAACCTCAATTTCACTTACAAAATAAGAAAATCTAAATATAATAACAAACCTCTTATCTGTAATTTGCTTCTTAAGCTTCGAATATGTTGTCAACACTGGTAGACATAGATTTAATTGTGCAATAACGACTGCTATATTACTCTGAACTTTACGCGCTTGCAACAATTCATTTCCAGATTCTGTAATATTCTTCGCAGCCTCTTGTAACTTTTTATTCACAGTAATGACTTCCAACTAAAAACAAAATGTAATTAAATAAATTGTGCACCACTGCAACCGTAAAAATTACATTTAGTTTCTTTGCCTGTGACCTAACTTCTAACAATTCCCTAATCGATTCTATGAAACCTTGATATGACACATTGCACAGCCTCTCTATGTCTCTGTCATGGTGCTTGATTCGTTGTTCCAACTGTTCTAAGAAAGCTTCATGCTCTTTGTTATCGTATATGGCTCTGAAAATTTGACAATGAAAGAAAAATCACATTGAAATCGGCCTACTTCTTAAATACCTGAAGGTGGGACCCCAGTAATCGTCAATTCCTTCGACTTCTTGCAGATATAAATCATGTTGGGTATTGGAGTTTTGTTCTTTTATGTTGTTATTGCCTTCCATTTCACTTTATTGACAACAAGCACCAATAAGCACGAATCGACGAATCCAACAGGAATTTGTAGGTTATATTGTGACCTTAAGTATGGCACGACAATGAAGAAAGCAGTTATGCCAACCATATTAAGTCTGAAATCCCGCAAATTCTAATGAAAATTCCCATTTTTCCCCGCACATTGAAAGATTATTAAATACCGGTGTCCAGCAATTGTTGGACAGGGGTTCCCAACCTTTTTTTAAACATCGACCTCTTAAAAGGAAATAAAAATTTTCATCTACCCCCTTTCGAATTAATAATGTATCAACTGTATCAACATTTGAATTATTCATTTTTGATAAAGTAAATAATTATATTTGCGAAACGTCAAGTAAGTCAATAAATTACTCTTTTAGCTCGTTTTAAAAAGCTTTTTTATTTGTTTCATATTCTTTGCAAAAATTAACTATTGAATTCTTCAGTCATTTTTAACACACAAGCAATTTACTTGCGCTTTATAGCCCAACTAAAGTATACGGCTAATATGCCGGTTCGTGGACACGGAGAGTAGTTAACATGTCTCACTACGAAACCGGCACACCGTCCGGCTGCCGTCTCTGCAGTGGAAATCCAGTGCTGCAAACGGCACCGTGTTCTGAAAATTTACCGTGCCGGCTCGTGGACAAACCAGAATATAACCTAATGTATTACTACCAATCCGGTAAATCTTCAAATTCTTGTCGTGGACAAGCCGTCTAAGGCGGCTTGCCCGCTTGTCCGCTTGTCCATAATTTTTGCCTTCCGTCGTCCCGGATTGATAGTAATACATTAGGTTATATTCTGGTTTGTCCACGAACCGGCACGGTAAATTTTCAAAACACGTGGACAAAAGTCAATACAATCTAATGTATTACTACTAATCCGGTAAATTTGTCGGGACGGCGGACGACGAAAATTCTTGTCGTAGACAACACACCTAAGGCGGCTTGTCCACGACAAGAATTTTCGCCGTCCGCCGTTCCGGCAGATTTACCGGATTGGTAATAACACATTAGATTATATTGACTCTTGTCCACGTATTTTGAAAATTTACCGTGCCGGCTCGTGAACAAGCCAGAATTTAATCTAATGTATTACTACTAATCCGGTAAAATCGCCGGGACCGCAGACGGCTTGGTGGACAAGCCGCCTAAGGTGGCGCAAAAATCTCATCTCATTTAAACTGAATTTTGTAAAACGAAGGCCCCTCAAATTGAATTTGCTAAAAGTGAGCTGACGGCAAATTGCAACTAATTTATCATATTATTTTTTTACAAGAGATTACATGTACATAAAGTCGCGAGGTAAAACACAATTGAAAATTTCTAATTTCTGGACGTTTTGATTGTTTGATTGACAGTAACGACCAAAATTTAAAACTGGCGACTATACATATATCGTGAATTTTTTTTTACTTTGAACACACAGTGTAAATATTCCATGTATGTAGTAGTAATGTGCTTTCTTCAAAATACATCCACGTAACTTAACGAAAAAAAAAGCATAGCCTTAGGCCTGCCTAGGATCTAAAAAGAATATGAATAGTTAAGGTATGCCAATAAATAATTTTTGTTTTTTTCGTAATCGCGTCTTCAACTTAAAACCTCCTGTTTCAAATTTACTAGATTAATTCTAAGGGAATTCTAGGGAAATCCTGTGTACCGAAAAAGAAATTTTTGGTTCAGTTGGTTGGCAACACTGTAACATTGACGAAAACAAATTTAATGATTGCTGATGGTGTTGGTTGTATTTAAACATAAAGTTCTAGGTGTTTAAAACATGTTTTAATTGATATAATTAGTTAGTGAAACATATTTAGGAAAGAAGACTTAATCATTTGTGTCATTTAAAGATTGTAATTTGTTATAATTGTACAGCATAACCTAACCTCAAAAAAAAATGCCAAAATATTATTGTGATTACTGCGATACGTATTTAACCCACGATTCTCCGAGTGTCAGAAAGACTCACTGCACCGGCAGAAAACACAAAGATAACGTGAAGTTCTACTATCAGAAGTGGATGGAGGAACAGGCCCAACATTTGATCGATGCAACAACAGCAGCTTTTAAAGCTGGTAAAATAGCTAATAATCCGTTTGCTCCGCCAGGAAAAGGAGTTGCCATTCCACCACCAGCACAGTTAACGATGGGTCAAAGACCTAGTGCACCTGGAGGACCAGGAATGATGCCACCAGGTAATTTATTGTATAGAGTGATTCAGAAATGTCTTCTGTTATTTTCAGGGTGAACAGAACATCAAAAAATAAAGTCACCTTTTTATATACATATTTTTTTTAAAGTGTATAATAAGGGTGTTATAAGACCCGAAGGAGAGGGTGATAAATATTGTTATTCGGAAATATTTTTATATGTTTAAATTATCAAACTAATAATTTAAACTCAGGTGTAAGGCATCTAACTGGGCATTAAAAACATATTTGTCAAATTCTACCTCCTTTGTAAAGAGTAGTTTTGAGGCAGTAACTTTGAGTATTTTATCCCTAACTTTTGTGAAGGAAATGTTTTTTTTTAGATTATTTAGCACAAAAAATGGAAATGTTTTTAGATTATTTGGCACAAAAAATACTCTCTTGTTGTAGTTTGATAAACCAAACTGTTTTCGAGAAATTGTAATTTAAAAGTTATCAAACATCTATTATGTAATGTTAATAACCTACATTATTAACATTAACTTATTTTTCACTATTTGAAAAAGAATTATATAAAAAAATGACCTTATTTTTTGATGTGTAAAATATAGGGAAACGTTTCTGAATCACGATGTACTTTCACTGCAACTATTTAGTACATGGGTAATGTTGTCTGTTTCGTTTAGTAAAGATGGAGTATTCGAATATCAAGAATTCAAAGGCAATCAATTCTTAAAAGTACTTGAATATTCAGATTTTGTTAAAACGTACATATGTAATGTACAGTCGCCCTCACCTAAAATGCACCTCGTGCGTGCAAAACTCACCCTCAAGACCTTGTTCTACAACTTATAGAAATGTCAGATAGCACTTTCGTTGCAGATGACTATACCTACTTGAATACATATTCACACCAATGTAGAATGTAAGCTACATATAAAGCAATATTCATTTGTAATGTAACTACTATTGCGGCCTTAAAATTTCGCACAATTTTTTGTCAAAATTTTAGTTTTGTCAATCAGGCCTTCTCTTCAAATTTGACACTAAACACAAAACACTAAAAAGACATTTGGTTTTCAAATTGTTTGGTTACAGCAAAGAAATAGGTATTAGAATAGAAGTAAGAGAATTTAACAGAAAAATAAAAGAGACGAGAGAGAGTAAGGAATAACTTTTTCTACTATAGAAAGCATGTGCTTTGGCATTTTAAAAATCGCAACTTTAAAATTTGAAATCTGCCTTTCAATATGTTTAAATAATTTTGGCAAGTTATCAAAAACCATATACAGGCTGTCCGTTTTTCGACTGCCACTATGGGAATTTCGCTCATCCTAAGAGATACGAAGTTGGTTAAATTAGGGAAAGTTGCGCATTTTCATGCTGAATAATAAAATAAAAAGAAATTTGAAATATCTTCAACAGTTTTGAAAATATCGCAAAAAAACAAAATGTCTGATTTATGTTTTTAATTTTTTTACGATAAACTAATTGTACTAGGCATTTCTAACTCAGACATTATTCAGACCCTTTTTTATGAGGAATTCGAATATGGCATCCCTTTTTAGTAGTTTTCAAGATGGCTGAGAAACACCTGGCAACTTGATTTTTTTCTTATGGAGACCATTTTGAATTTTAACATTTTGAGATTAGTTTGCTTTGGAAAAACAAAAGATTCTTTTATAGTGAACAAATGTTTGACAGTTTGTACGCATCAATTGTCAACGCCACAAAGTTCATTAAAGACTGTAAACCATAATGGATTTAATGAAATTTACGGTGACCGTTTTTTTTTGCCAGTGAGTGTATACGGACTGTTCAAAAATAACTCGGCACTATTGCTAACCTTTTTATTATTAAAGCTACAGATACGGTTAAATTAGCAAACTAGTAGTACTTTTTACCCTGATTGCAACAGTGCATTAAAAAAAAAAAATGAACAACGCGTTTACGAAATAAAGGGAAAAGAACACCTTTTTTAAATAGAACAGGCTGTATATTATTTGACCAATCGATAGGGAATAAAATTCTGAATTAAAATTAACAGATTAAAATAAACAGGACTTTTTATGCAAAGGCAAGCGAAGTGTTACAGAAACCACTGAAGCACTGGAAAAATAGTAGTCATTCTCAACACAAAGTTTCATAATTTTAGTACCGGTCTTCTTTGATAAATTCTTTGAATCAGTTTTTTTTTTATTTACACCAAAAAATGTTAAAGAAATATCTCAACTGGAATTTTGTAGTAAACAATTCAAAATTCCATAGATTCAGTTATGTAAATGTGCTTTAGAATTAACATTCTTACCTGAATCGTTTCTTCACGTATAAATTAGTATCAGTAAGTCATAATATCAACAAACATGATTTTTACTCAAAAAATTTGGATTTTGCCATATTGTACGAAAGACGAAATAAAATTTTCAATTTTTATCAACAATTAACAGTTTATCATTTCCTATAATATACTCCGCAAAAAAATTATCGCATCACTTGTATTTTTTTGATAAACATTTTTATAGTTGTTTAATTTTAACTAGAACTCTTATATATCATTTCTTTCTGCAAGAATTTAATAGTAAGGGTATACTGGCCATACTGTAAAATGACATTAACAAGCGGTTATTTTGAAAATTTTAGTTATATTTTTCTTAAATATGATCATTGAAGTCCCTGTTCGCAATTCTGGAAATTTAAGTCGTGATCAAACTGTTAATGCCATTATTACTGGGATTGTGCAAGAAAACATTAATGAAGTCCGGATAGGGATTTTAGACTGTCCTGCTAAAATCTAAATCGAAATGCGATTGAACATGTTTAAAACCATGTCGGGTTCTCTTTGCGTACAACCCAGCCTCCAGCAATAGCTTTAAGTCACTTCGCAGTAAGAGTAGCTGAAACATGGAATTTAAATCAAGACCATATCAAAAGTGTTATTGAGTAACTTCCAAGACGGATGCAATCTATTGCATAAGCTAGAGGCGGAAATACTCATTACTACTATTCTTTTAATTAATATTATTTAACCTAATTGTGCTCTTCGATATAAAATTAGTGATTTCCTAATAGTAATGGGTTATATTTAACTAGACTAAGTAACGAATATATATGGCTAGAAGAAGTAATAAACGATAATAAAAAAATGAATATTAACCACTAGAAAATAAATTACGTCGTTTAACCCTTAAAGTACGACGTGGAGTCCTTCAGGGACCCCAAGTGAAAATTTATTGAAATATATGACAAAGTAATTACTTTTGCACGCTGTCCTTTTTGCTAACTGAGTTTCTGATATAATAGTTGTTGTTTCTAAGTCAGAAAAATTTTGAGCATATATTTTTCTGTTTACATTTTGTTAGGGGTTCCCAGAAGACCCCGGGTTGTCCTTTGTGTAGTGATTTATTATATCTATAAAATTATGTTTCAAACGTGAACAATAACCGAATTGAATACTTGGAATATACTAAATATATTGCTAAGAGCCATTTTACATAACTGAGAATTATAACCAAGTTTCTAAGCATAAGTAATGCGAAATGAGCAATGCGCATGCACCAGGACAGTCCGAATCTGAAGTATTATTGAAACTATGTTGGTGTATGGACAGAAATTTCGGTATAATTATCGATCGTGAAAAACGCGCCAATCCGAAGATTAAAGTTTTAAATATTTAGGCCCAGTTTCACCATCACAGTTTAATTTTAAGCTCCGTTTTATTCAATTATCCTTGCAATTGTTACCATGGGAATAAAGCGAAGTTTAAAGTTAAACTGTGATGGTGAAACCGGGCCTTAATTAGTAAAATGGCTAAGTGGCGTTCAAAAGTGTTATCTCAAAAAGAATTAGAAAACTTAGCTGATCGTTTTGGCGAAGACAGTGACAGTGACAATTTGAACATTAGTGACGATGAAGATCGTGATCCCAATTTCGTTTTTCAAGATGATAGTTCTTCCAAAATTGAGGATAATATTGAACAAGTAATTGAAGAAGCAGAAGATGAACCTCTTGAAGGTAATGAAGACAGAGAAGGAGAAATAATAAATGAACTGGTAGATAAAAGCAGAAAACAGTATATAGCAAAATCGGGAAGAATTTGGAATAACGAACAAGAGGGGTCTTCGCGACGACCTTTGAGAAATATTGTTACGACCAAACCAGGACCAACGGCATATACTAACTTAGCCAAAGATTTATTTGAAATCTTTAATCTTTTTGTTACAACAAACATAAAAGATAATATTTTTAAATTTACAAATCAAGAAGCAAGCCGTGTATATAAAATCTATAACGAGAAAAATCCAAAAGTATGGAAAGATATTGACATAATAGAACTGGATGCGTTTATTGGCGTTTTGATTTCGGCAGGAGCTCTTCGTTGTAGCAATGAAAATGTAAAAGAGATGTGGAGTAGAGATGAATTCATTAGACGTAATATCTTTACTGCATCCATGTGTCGAGACAGGTTTATTATGATTAATAAATTTATAAGATTTGACGGCAAAACAACAAGAACAGAAAGAATGCAAACAGATAAGCTGGCTGCGTTCAGAGACATCTGGGAAATCTTTGTAAGTAATTGCCAAAAAGCATTTATTCCTCACAAAACGGTAACTGTAGATGAGAAACTCGTTGCATGTCGTGGAAGGTGCCCGTTCAAACAGTATATGAGTTCCAAACCGGCAAAGTAGGAAATCAAAGTTTGGGTCTCAGCAGATGTAAGAACGACTTACCTTCACAACCTCCAGATTTATATCGGTAAGAAGCCCGGGGGACTTCCAGAAAAAAAATCAGGGGTTTCGAGTAATTGTATATTTAGTTTCACCTCTATTTAGTACTGGACGCGGTGATACCACGGATAATTTTTTTACATCATTATATCTCTTGACCAAAAATTTGACTACTAGGAACCGTATGTAAAAATAAATTAGACACGCCAAAGGAACTTAGTATCACGAAACGCAGACCAATTTATTCACCAGAATGTATATTCTGTAATGAAATTACTATGGTAGCATACACAAAAAAAAAACAAACTGGTTCAAGTTTAACTACTCAGCATAAAGATCCGTCAGTTTCCGAAGAGGAACGTAAAAAACCTTACATGATCTTAGATTATAATGCCACTAAAGGAGCTGTTGATAATGCTGATAAAATGATACGTGAATACACCTGTGCTCGTCGTACTTCCCGATGGCCTTTCTGTTTATTTATGAATCTTATTGATATTGCCGCACTGAACAGTTTGCCAAAACTCCAAAACCTTTATTGAGAAAAACATTTCTTCAAAATTTAGGGAAACAATTGACTCTGCCAAATATGAAACGACGAATTTCAGATTTGAAAACTAACCCTAGTGTGTATAAAGCAATAATTGCATGCGGAGTAAGTGATCCAGTAAATTTAGAACAGACAAAAAAGTCAATATAAAATGTGACAAATGCAAGAAATTTATCTGTTCTACCCACAGACGTACAACTACAAGTGTAAATTGCATGTCCCACCATGAAGAAGGCGTATATTTTTTCTTTTTTTTAATGTATTTCTAATGTATAATAAATTTAAGCTTCTTAGATCTATTTTCTTCTTATTAGTCAATAAATAAACCACTATTATCCAAAACAACTAATTTAGAAAGAAAAGTTCAGGGGGCCCGTAAGGGACCCCACGTAGTATTTTACGTGTATTAAAATAGCTTAGTACTTTAAGGGAAAATGAAAAAATCTAGTGCCATGCCATAGAGAAAACACGACGTGATATGGAAAAATGGGTTTGACATTTGAAACCACCGTGCCCAACATTCGTCCAAAACAGATGTCAGATTTCAAACAGAAAAAAATTAATTGTAGGCCTATGTTATCATCTTACAAGCAACGTTCTAAAACTGTACTTTTGTATGAACTGTATTGACGATATTTGAGTTTGAGGTATGCCTGACACACTTACCTGTATTGTCTACGTGAACTGCGAAAGTTTCGTTTTCAGTACTCGAGTACCCATACTCGGATCAGTATTCAACTCTTGAAGGTATTCGAATATCCATCAACTAAACGCAAGCTTAGTAGGACATGCGTTCACTTTTACACTTCTTATTTCTTACATTTGCAGATATTTCTAGTAACTTTGTCTCCAACATTTTGCTTATGTTGAAAGAACCAGTGCAACATCATACATACTTATGTATGATAGACAGACGGTAGGAAGCAGGAACATCACATTTTAAATTAAAATAAGTATTTTAATTAAAATACCACATTTTAAATTAAAAGTATTTTAATTAAAATACCACATTTTAAATTAAAAGTATTTTAATTAAAATACCACATTTTAAATTAAAAGTATTTTAATTAAAATACCTATTTTATGTTCCTGTGTGTTCCTGCTTTATACCGTCTGTTTGATTATAAGGGCCCCAAGCTGTAACTTACTTATTTCTGTTCAAACACTCAATAGTGTATACTGGGTGTCTCATAATATACGGAGCAGATTAATAGGGTAGCTAGAGGAGATCAAATTAGAGCTTTCTTCTCAATAACAATTACTTTTCGTAAAAAATCAATAACAGTTTAAAGTGAAATTAATTAACAAGCAAAAGTTATTACCTATAGTAATATTTTACGTTTTAAATTGAAATTTGGGGTATTTAAGAGTTAATTGAACACTATTTTACATTAAACAACTATTTTGAAAAATGTGGTCACGATAGTAGTTACGGCTATTTCATTTTGTCTTTTAATGCCCAAACACGGATTTTTATATTAGCCTCCTAATGAAAACAAAATTATGAAAGATTGACATAGACATTTTATGAATAGTGGCTTTAATAAATTTAGAGTTTAAAAAGGTTATGTTCTGCATTTTTTATTTATTTTTAAATAGCTGAGAAAACAGCGACATCCTACGATCATTTCTTGACCTGACGTTGCAGTAGGATAGACAAATTGAAGCGGGTTTGCTACATAATAAGTCCCCCATGCAAGGCGGCCATGTGTGCTGTCAAACCATAATGAGTTTTAAAATTTTTGTTGCAAATCATTTTTACTGCAATCAAAAACGATTTGTAACAAAATTTTAAAATAAAGTTGTAGTTTGTAGAATAATTTTTATCAATTACGAAACTATGTGTGAACATTAAAGAAGAAATTAAGAAAGTGAAACTATTGTAACTTTCTTATTTTATTTTTTTTTGGTTTTGGTCAAAAGCGAATTAAGAAAATAGCTTTATTTTGATCTCCTACAGCTGCCCTTTCAATCTCCTCTGTATGTTATGAGACCTACAGTATATTCTTGAATGGGCCGTTGTTCTCTCAGTGAAGTTTTTTTTTGTACGATATAGAAAATTCTTTTTTTACCCTCAATTTTTTTTTGTGTGATATGATACAAATTTCTTTTCTTACCCTTAACCACATGACATTTTTATATCATTACATAAGAAAATTTTCCAGAAAAACTGCCCACATAACTTACCACGTAGCGAATAGCTTAAACAGCGACATCCTACGATCGTTTTTTGACCATTTGAACATTGCAATAGGGCTGGTTTACAGTGGAACTTTCGAGCTATGTTTCTGCTGAAACAGCTGTACAGAGGCTGCTCGACGGATTCACTTTAAAGCACGCTAATATTTCTAGCAAGTTTTCAGTTATTTCAGTGTTAGATACAATTATTATTTATCAATTTAAATAAAATATGACAAATTTCGTGCGAGAAATATTAGCGTGCTTTAATTGTTAAATTTAAATTATGTAGAGTGTTTTTGATTTTCTCAAAAATTGTACGGATACAGAAATTTTATGTTATTGAAAAAAGAAGTTTTCTATCATCACATAAAAAATTATCGTACTATTTAAAAAAAATGTCGATGCCGTCTCATTCTTATACACAGGGTACACAAAAGAAATATACTTCACTGTAAAAAAGAACAACGTTCCATTTAAGAATATAATATTTTATTTATAATCAAACAGACGGTATACTAACTTATGTATTTATTTTTTACAATTCAGGAATGGGTCCAGGTGGTCCAATGCCACCGATGATGATGGGACCGCATGGACCAATGCCGCCAATGATGGGAATGCGACCTCCAATGATGGGTATGATGCCAATGGGACCGATGGGCCCAATGGGACCAGTTAGGCCACCAATAGTGAATCCTCAGCAAATTAGCAAGTGAGAGATTCAAAGACTTTACTGAGACTGCCGTTTTTTGAGTGACAGTGTTACGTAAGGTTATATAAATATAAAATGTACAACATGAATAATAAATTATTTTTATTGAAAACCAATATATTAATAATTTAAGGCATCATTCAATAATGTACAATCAAGTACTAGAATTTATTTCGTATCATTAAATAATCTTGCTAGCTGCATCACCGGGCGTTGTTCTTATAAATTGAATCAAACTGAATGGTCCCAAAAAATTATAAAAAATAAAGTTAAACCTGACGACGATTTCGACTAGACAATAGAAATTCTCTGCAACTGATAGGAGTGCAAATAAATCACTAAAATGCAGTTTCCAATGTGGGCAATGAAGGTTTGTCATTCGTAATGTCAGTTCCTAATCTTGAGGTAAAGCTATTAGGTCCTGAACTAAAAAACTGAGCTCTTTGAACTTGTAGCCTTTCTGATACAGTCATGTACCTTTTAACAGCCGCTTCTTCTTTATTCTGGTTGTGAGATTTAATCATGGAATTCGTATTACTATTTGCAATACAGCCCTGAATGCTTTCGTTACCCTCTTCTCGATATTTTTTTTCTGCGGAACTGTTCGGACTCTCGTCTTCCCGACAATCTTCAAGTATTGTAGAAGAGAGAACATCACTTCTAGGATTTGCGAATCGCCATTGAGATCTTGGCGATAACAATTTGGGAACTGATCGAGCCTTTTCTGGCGCATTCCTCGGAGAACTGGGGGAATTGCAGACTAATTTTCGATTTCCAAAATTTCTCGGTGACCTACTCAGTTCTAATATGTCCATTTCTGATGTTGGTTTTGGAGTTTGTTGAATCTGTTCTTTTGACAGCTTCAACCGCTCCACCGCTGACACTTTTTTGGTACTTATACTTCCTACGTTTGGCTTACTATTTACTTGCAAAAGTAATTTTTTAAAGTCTAAAGTAGAAGTTTGTTGTGTTCCTTTTCTGTCGTTGCAGGCCCAACTGAGTCTCGATCTTGGTTCATTAGTCTGTGACATTTTATCGGGGATACTATTAACATCCCCATTTCTAGGAGACCAACTCATTCTAGTTCTGGATTTATCACCGAGGTATCCGGTTTCAGGCGATTTTACTGGAGCTATTTTATTTAACGAACCTTCTGAATTTACAGGCGTTAAACTATTTACCGAAAGAACGGGGGAACCTCGATCTATTTCATCGTTTTTAATGTTCATTTTCCTCATGCCTTTATGTATTACTGCGAATAACTCTTCGTTACTCATTGTCGACTTTTTTGGTGATAAAAGTCTGTTTTCTAAATTAACCGCAGATTTAATTTCTTGATTTTTCGATGAGGGAGTTGATGATTGAAAATTACCAGAACTTCTAGGATCAATTGGAGATATTTTCAGAGATTCGTTAAAGCTATTTTTGTTATCAGCTTGTAGACAAGGCACTTCGAATTGTTTATTTGGCATCTGTATAGGTATTCCTAGGTTCATTGGATACTGTTGTACAAATCCGACTTCAGTTGCATATTGTCGCGGTTCGTAATCGTCAAATTTGTACAAATGTTTAAATTTTTCGTTTCGACCGAGGCTGCTGCTGTCTTGGTATCTATTCCCTAGGCCTCTTGTTATGTCTGGGGTAACCGAACGTTCCGGTAATTCATTTAGTATGTATTGCGATTTTTTGGCCGGCATTGTACTGTAGGTATTGCCCCCTTTGAATTCGCAGTATTTAGTTAAGTCTCTGCTGTAGGCGCTTGCATCCATTGATGTTTTGTATTCGAAGACGGTCCCCGAATCAATTTGTAGTGGATTATCAACCAGGCCCATTTTCTGATGATTAGATGGTGAAAGTGCTCGTTCTGAAAAAAGTAGTAAGTTTCTTGAAAATCATTCTGATTCATTCATTTGCAGTAGGGTCAAAATATATTCAATTAAAATATTTTACACGAAATAAAAATCTGTATTTCTCTTCTAGGTTCTGCCTATGTTTTTTTTATGAAAATCAGGTTTATAATTTCAAGTTCAAACATTAATTTACAGTTTAATTATTTTAAAGAAAAAATATAATTACGTATCTGGAAAATTTTTGTTCTTTTCATCTTTGTCTTATTAAATTGGAGTAATCAATAGCAGTCATTTGACTTTCTAAAATGTGCAGTAGTTCTGAGTATAACACTTAATATTTGACAAAAAAAAGATTTTACGGTTGTCGTTTATTTAATTTCTTCATCTGTTTTGAGGAGTAGATTTATAAAATAGAAATAGTGACAAAAATCATTTATAGTCGTCTAATTAAAAAAAGGATCAATTTTAACTATAATTATATACCCCTAAAATTAAATATTTGTAAAGGAAAATATTATTTAAAATCTTAAAATGCACATATTTAGAATTTAAAGAAAATAATATGGTTTTAATCGATAACGAATTATTCAAATAATATAAAATCAGTCCGGGGGTACTTCCGGTTGTACCGGAAGTCAATACTTTCTTATTTTAAATGAAAATTTTTGAATTCCATATTCAGTTTTACGTCTTTTGTATTCACATACATATTCACAGCTAAAATGAACTGTTTTGACAAGACCGGGTGATTCATATATCTGCATTTCTTTAATGACTC
The DNA here is from genome assembly GCA_036172665.1 of Prosopocoilus inquinatus. Classification (NCBI taxonomy): domain Eukaryota; kingdom Metazoa; phylum Arthropoda; class Insecta; order Coleoptera; family Lucanidae; genus Prosopocoilus; species Prosopocoilus inquinatus. Next base: position 35,765,279 of record CM069871.1, read on the forward strand.
TTATCAATAGAAATGGAGCAAAAAAATTAAGAAAAATTGTTTGGAATATCAATGACTATATCTTTGTTAAATCAGTTAACCTCGATCTGCAATTGTTTTCGAGTGGCCACGCCTCCTTCGATTTTTTTTAAATTACGTAGTATATTTCTAATGATGAATTTGGATAGAATTTTTTTCTTTTTCTGATGCTGTAACAGTTTTGCCACCTTAGATAACAAAAATTCTGCGAAAAAAATTAAAAACTTTTCCATCGCAGTCACGAATTATAGTGCGAAAGTGATTTTATTCCTTGGATATCATTTTCAAGGGATGTTCGTACAATTTCAAAGGGTTCTTTACTACTTCTATAAGCTGCGTTTTAATAGATATGTTTTGTCTCTAAATCTAATTGCCCATCACTAATAAAACAAACAACTATCCTTCTTTGTCTATTAACAAAGTTTGTACAAGACTTTACAATCTCTAAACTTAAAAGCTTCAGTTTGAACTTAAAAAGTAGGTATTTGGTAGTCATTAGTACGCATTATCTTCATGAAGAATTAGTCGATGTGATATTTATCAGTGAAGAGTGCCAAAAGGACAGTGTTTTTTCAATTTTCGTTAAAAGAGCGAGAAAATGTATTATTGTAGAAGGTCACTTAACTAATTTTTTTTCTTAAGGTGTCATTCCATACGATAACTTAGAAATTTGTGATTTTGTTTATTAACTCAGCTGGAATTAACGTGATTTTTAAAAAATTCCAAGGAATTTCACTATTAACCTACAAATTTACAACCGAAGTACAAATATTACAGTTAGTTAAAAACAACCTGTGTGGCCAGCTCCATCGTCATTGGGTAGGTTTTAGTTCTAGTACCTTCATGATTATGATTTGCGACCATTATTTATTAAAACACTCCAGACATGTGAAATTTTCGCACCATATCCATTATTGCGATGGAAAAGTTTTCGGTATTTTTCGGAAAATTTTTGTTAACTAAGATAGCTAAACTCTTACACCATCAGAAAGAGAAAGAAATTTCCAATCAAAATCCATTATTAGAAATGTACCATTTAATTTAACAAGATCGAAGGAGGCATGACCGCTCTAAAACAATTGCAGATCGACGCGATGTTAAATAATTTAACAAAGTTATAGTCCTTGTCATGTCCAACAATTTTTCTTAAAAGTTTTCTGTCCTATCTCTATTGATAAGGAAGTTATTGTAGAAATGTAGAAGTATAATTCACCCGGTATTAATTTTTTTGGCGATTACAGTGGTCACAATAAATTGGAATATTTGAAAACTAAAAAAAGAAAGAGAATTGTACTTTTCTCTACTGGAACACAGAGATGAAGTAACACTTTTTTTGGTAAAAGATAAACAGTACACTTTACAAAGACCTTACAGAGGATCCACAGAAGTAGAAAGTTTTCGCTATGAATAACTTCATTTTTTTAAATGCGACCATTAACTTTTTCTGTGGCATCTGATGCAAAATGTAATTTTCTTTCTATTTTGTATAAACCATATAATGGTTATGTCTAATGGTTTTCAAGATATTTGCGTACAAATTGATTTCTCGTTAAATATTGATACAAAATATGAAATTTCTTATTATAGAAAGAACGCTTAGGTTGATCTTTCATAATTTTTGTTCAAAATGCTATTTATTTCCTAATAAGAACTTTTGTAATGCTGGCGGAAATATTTGCAGATTGTTTAACAGGGTGCGGTGTTCAGTGGGTTTGACCTCCTAGATCAACCGATCTAACTCCAGTAGATTTTTATTTACGCAGTAAATTAAAAAGATAAAGTACTTAAAGTCCTGCAAATACTAGAGAATCTGGATCGAAGGGGCAGAAATGCATTTGAACAATTGAATGGACAAGAAATTCAAAAATCCATTATTAAATCCATTTATACAAAAACGAAAGAAAATAATATTTTGTATCCAATGGCATAGAAAAAAGTCAGTCGTTGCATTTAAAAAAATTGAGTTATTTATTGTTGAAAACTGCCAGCTCTTATGGATTCCCTGTAAGCCCTTTGTAAAGTATAGGGTTTAACTTTTATCAGAGAAGTGTTATTCCACCTTTGTAATCAAACACATAGTTGTCCAATTCTCCATGTTTTTTTTTTTAGTTTTTGAAATATTCCAATTTATTGTGAGAACTGGAATCACCAAACTTTTTAGAAAAAATTGAATATCATCAAAACCATACGTTTTAGCCAGGATGTATGTGAATACAAAAGATGTAGAATTGAAAGGGGAATTCAAAAATCTAATAATATATGGGGTATTCTTTCTAAAATAGGAAAGTTACTATCGACCGGAAGCACATCATGACTGATTTTATATTACTTGAATAGATCGTCATCGATTACTGCCATATACAAATTTTTATCGACCTGTAAGGAGTAGTTTCCAATATATTCTAATAGGCCACTCACCGTGAATGTCCCTGTATACTTATAATAATATTTTCTAAAAAGTGAATGCCATTCGAGCCAACCGACAATCTGAAACTTTTTTTTACCAAAGGTTTAATGAGGAACTTCATGCGTTTTTATTGTTTTTACAAAATAAAAAATTGATTAATTTTCATTCTTATTTCGTCAAATCTCAGTTCGTTTACGAGTAAAGAATTTCAAATATGACTCTAGAATTTATTATGAGAAATATACTGCCTTGCAAGTTGCAGGTCAACTAAAGGACCATTTTAATCTTCAGAAAAAAAATTAAGGTAAGCAAGAAATAAACTACTAAAACAATTAAGGGGCCCAGTTTTTAAGAGACTGTATATATCCGAAATTGGACTTTATCTTTATAAATATTAGTAACGTTAGTTTTTATTAACACTGTTTAAAGTTTGCAATTCATACATCAACATTTTTACTATTTTTTTAATTTTTTATTTCTAATAACGATTTGGGCGTTCTCTGGCTTCAACTAAAGCTGCACAGCGTCTTGGCATATTTCGTAATAATCTTCGGATGGTGTCTTTTCAAATTTGCTGCCATTCTTCCAAAAGAACATTTCGTAGCTCTCGGTGTGTAAGAGATGCATTTTACCGATTAATCGATTAACCGATTAATTAAAGACTCGCCTATCAAGCTCGCTCCAAAGATGTTCAAAGGCATTAACGTCAAAATAGCATGCTGGCCATGGCAAAGTGGTAATATTTTGCTTTTGCAAGATACTCAGTAATGATTATCGCAATGTGTGGACGGGCATTGTCTTGCCTTATAATAAAATCCATCAATCAATGTAACGTCATCTAATTAAAGCACCATTTCTTATGACATCAGTTTTGTTGTCGATCGAAATACCGCCTCAGATGATCACAGAAACACCACCAAACGGGACTCTTTCTTGAGTTGTTTTGGAAAGAAACCGTTCCTCTAGTCGTCGCCATACTATAACTCGTCCATAATTTGAACTTACTGCAAACCTAGACTTGTCAGTAAACAAAACGTTTTTCCAATGGCGTATCTGTCAATTATTGTGTTCTTGATTGAATTGCATTCACGCTTTTCAACGAGTAACATTTCCGATATTCTGGTGTCGCTTTCAAAATTTCTATAATACATACCGTCGTACATTTACTTGTTTAGCAACATATCTCTGTATCCTGCTTCCTTGCAGAAGTGTAGCAGCCGCACTGACTTATTGGTGTCAAATGAGTACGAAGCCATTTGACACTTCGTACATTTTGCTGAGCTACCACATTGCATTATATGGCAGTAGAAGTGTTATATCACTTCAACTGACTTTCTCATAATAAAGAGGCTCTGTGACAGCTGAAATTTTTCTGAGTAACAGATATGGTTCAAGAAATAATTGACTAGCCGTCTTAGATTTTTACTCATTCGTTTAAGCTTAGCCAGTGCAAGAAAGTTTGACCCCTTAATTATTTTGAGTAGTTTAGTAAAGACAGTTTGTCCAAAATTTAATATTAGTTTTGCGTAAACTAAATTTGTAAGGCCTGATAAAACACGGTGTCCTTACGCGTTATTTAATTCACTTTTCAAATTTTGAATTGTTTCTGTGTACGTTATTTTTGTGAAAATTGCAAATACAGAATAATTTGGTAAACGTAACTCTTGAATCATGTATAAGTGTTATATTTGAAATTAGTTAATAATTTAAATGATTATTATACTTTAATTTTTCATTTTTTTTCTCTTTAAACAAACTCTTTAATTTAAGTTTTGTTAAGTGATTCATTTGTGGAGCAAACTAATTATTAACTGATCAAGATAACTTAAACTTCATATTATGTTGCAGCTGCTGAATAGGCATAAAAAGGTATAACTGACCTGCTATTAGATCTGCTGCTACAATTTCTTCCACTTCTTTTTAAATAATACGATACAAAGATGCAAACCCATTGTATTAGAATTTCAATTAATTACTATACACCGTGATTCAGAAATGTCTCCTGATATTTTCAGGATGAATAGAACATCAAACAATAAGGTCACCTTTTTATACATATAATAATATTTTTTCCAAAACTGAATAATAACCCCTGAAAAAGGGGTGAAAAATTTAATTTTTTGGCAATATCTACTAGATCCTTTAACTTATCAAACTGGCATTTTGAAGGCAGATATAAGGCGCCTAACTACGCATTAATAACATATTTATCTGATACTCAATCCTTTTTAAAATGTAGTTTTGTAGCGGTAGCTTTAAGTATTTTATCTCTAATTTTTTATTTTTTACATATTTCGTGTAATTTGTGAAAAAAATATTCTTTAGATTATTTGGCACAATAAAGGTTCTCTTATTGCATTTCGATAAACTCAACCGTTTTGGAGTAATTAAGGTTTAAAAGTTCGTACGCGCCTAATGTTAATACCGTAAAATTTACCAATTTCTTATTTTCACTTTTCGAAAAAAAAATATACAAGGTGATTCTTAAATAAACCGCCAAAAAAAACCTGTGAGAGAATTTAAATCACTGATTACGAGAAAAATTTTCCAAAAAAATTATTTTTAATTAAAAATGACCCCAAAAAGCATGTTACGCCAATGTGTGTAGACTAAAATACTGATTTCGCAATCGTAAGTTTTATGATATCGTGTTTTCTTAAGGCGCGTTTAGACTTGAGCACGCACGCACTGATCCTCCGCGAACGCTCAAGTGTAAACGGCTATGCGCGCACGCTCACGTTGTGTTTTCCTGTGCGCGAACAGCCGCGAGCTCGAATAGCCGTAAATATGATTGCCTTTGGTGAATTTAGACGAGCACGCACGCACTGATCCACCGCGAATGCTCAAGTGTAAACGGCTATGCGCGCACACACATCATGCGCGAATGGCTGGCAGAGCGAGCCGCTTGATGTCGGTCTCGGGTACGTGCTCAAAGGAATTAATTGCTTCACGCATGAATGCGTAGTTGGAACGAGAAAAAAGTCGCATATTGAAAGCCACGCGACACAGTCCTCCCAGAAAAGGTTTCTGAATTTTCAGTTAGCCATGGAATGGACCAATGAAACAGCTTCGTTGCTTTGCAAGATTATGAAAAACTGCCTATTTTATGGAATGTGAAGCACGCAAAATATTATTTTTAAAAAATGACCTACCAGGAGCTTGTGAACAAATTAAATATTGAAAATTTAGACAGTGCGGAAGCACGAAAAAAGATAAAATGTTTATTGGGGCGATTTTAGTCATTGTAGTAAAATTTTTGAATTACTTATGACAACTCTCTGACACTAAATAATAAGTAGTAATTTATTTTGTCTCATAAAAATTAGGCGTTTGCCACGAAAGTCGATGTCTCGTTCGAATTTATTTTTTTTATTAAAATATGAATCACAATTATACAGCCGCTGCTATTTTGTCGTCCGTTGTGTGCGCGAACAACTGGATCAGCCCATGCGCCAGAAAATAAATACTGGTGAGCGCGAACGAATGCCGTGCGCGTATGCTCAGCTCGTTCGTGCTCAAATCTAAACGCACCTTTACATTTTATTGTTTTTTTCTAAAGCAATAAAGCTATAAATCCTGACACTGAAATTTATTTAATAGAGGGGACGCCGTTTTTAATCAGCTGCGGACGAAAAAAATGTCGATTTTAAAATCGAACCTACAGATAAAATACAAACTAGATTTGTAGGGCATTCAATAACACAATAACTAAAGTGAAAATTAGGCTTACTGTGAAGCGAGTTTATACCATTTACCTTTGCCGCTCACAAAACGATAATTTTAACGAAATAGTCAGCGGTGTTATGGTCTACAGACAGACATTTGTCAATATTATCTTGAAAAATAATTCTAAAACGTCTTCGGATCTTATTAAAAATAAAGCAATAAAATGGCGAGCACTCTTTTATTTATTACCCCAACAATAGGGCAGTACGATGAAGGTCACCAATTTCCAAACGCATGATTCAGATGGATTGTTTATTAAAGCTAGCCGGCGAAATTTATTTTCGCAAAAACTCGGGTCACAGAAACTTTGTTTTCGGACGCACATTTAAGATAAAGTTTGCAATGCTGGTAGGAATAAACTAACTAGGTGACGAAACAGTCAGGGATTACAGACATTGTCAATATTATCTTGAAAAATAAGGTTATCGCACACATAGCGCGGCGAACCGCGGCGCCGAAAATTTCTTTTGCTGTATTCTTATGAAGGTGCGCACACTAATGCGAAGCGCGGCGAAGCTACCCAACGTATCCAAGTGCAGCTAAAAAAAAAGTCGCCGCTCTTCGCCGCGCTGTAATGTGCCAGAACTTTAATTCTAAAACGTCTTCGGATCTTACTAAAAATAAAGTAATAAAATGGCGAGCACGCTTTTATTTATTACCGCAACAATAGGGCAGTGCGATGAATGAATTAAGACCAAGATTACCAATTACCAAAAGCATTATTCAGATGGATTGTTTATTAAGGCTGGCGGGCGAAATTATTTTTATTTTCGCAAAAAATCGGGTCACAGAAACTTTGTTTTGAGACGCACATTTAAGACAAAGTTTGCAATGCTGGTAGGAATAAACTAGGTGTTCAAATTGCAATCATCCTTATCCTTATAAATTGAATAAATTTGTTAGAGATGATTTCTTGCCTTTTTCAATAATGAAGTAAATATTTTAAAACTTTTCAATTCCGTTTAAGGTCAAGTTCACGCCCGATTCCTCGCTGCTGCAGCCATAAAACTAAAAAAAAAAAAACACTTTTAGGACTGTATTTATATCCTTCATCTGGCAATTGGTTCTTAAAAAGTGCAGTGTTGTGGATTTGGGTAAAATCTTTGATTAATTATTTTTCGAAAACTAAAGCAGCCAAAATTTTTTTAGCAGTTTGATCGTAATCAGTAATTTATATTCTTGTAGGGATTATTATTTGGCGTCTATTTAAAAATCAGCCTGTATAGAAAGGAGACCTTATTTTTTGATGTTCTACTCACCCTAAAAATATCGGGAGACATTTTTGAATCACAGTGTATATCATCAAAGTTTAATCTATAACATTTTTAACCCTACCGCAAATTAACTTACTCTAGGTTTTTCAGAACGTTTTCGAGCTACTTATGTATTATAATTACAGTATCCGTTTATAAATTTATTTGATTCTTCACAAATAACATTAACATGCACAAAAATCGAATACAACAGAATCAAAATTACACAAAAATCTATGACCATGCAATTAAAACAATAGTGAAATCTCACCTGGCTTAAACGATTATTACACACACACGAAATAGAGGTACAACACCGACAAAAAGCAGAGAGCTACTCCATGCGTCTCGTGCAGGTGTCAATTCAATACAGCTCTGTTCTTTACAGTGCTATTGTGCTATAAACAATGCTTAATTGTGAATTGTGACAAGGCGTGCTCATAGCTGAAACAGCAAACGCCGGCGAGTGTAATTTCAGGTACGCGTGTGATCTGAATGAATTCCTGAAAGAGCGTTCAGGTCCTGACTAGAATGGCGCGAGATGCGTGTCGAATGTGCAATGCGACTTTTTCGCTGTGCAATCAACTAAATAAGCATTTTATTGTATGATTCATTCTTACATGTATTTTTTTCCTGTTTTGCTTGTGCGTCATGATCTTGTTAATGGATTGAGTCATGATCGCTGAACTTTAGTAAAACGTATATGTAGTAGTAAAAGCATTGACCATATGAATATAGAAAATTTATTATATTAACAATAAAATTATGTCACATGTGTGTTCATCAATGTTAAAAAAGTGTACACATTTATTTACAAAGACGCATGCAAAGGTATTAAAGTATTTACATAGTTTTACAACAACTCATTGCTAAATTATACATTTGTGGTTGATTGAATTTGAAACAAAATCCTTGCATTGAATTTGATTTGAATTAGAAAATATACAGGGCCGCACCTACCTATTTCAGTATTAGATGTAACATTTGTATTAATGCACAATTAAAAAATAAATATGTTTTGAGTAGAACTATATAGGGTGTTAAGAGATTAAGACAAGAAAAAATTCTAATAAACTGTTGAAATAAGCTAAATAACACATGAGATACCATTTGAAGAAAATGAGTTACGACAATGAAAATTTTATTTGCTGTAAAAATTATTATTGAATTATTTGCATTAGAATGAAAATAGACGATTCATAGCCTTGTCGATTGTAAAACAAAAAAACATCCGTTGTCATGGAAATCTAAATTATTAAGTGATATATTTTCAGACACGCAAAGTTCTCTAGATATTAAATATGTAAAAATATACCGGGTGGAAAGTTCAAACCCGAACATAGCAAAGTTCCATTGAGAACTACGTTTCTGTAGATTACTGCTCGCCATTTAAAGTTACAAAAATGGTAATGGTATTAAATGAAATGCAAAATTAAGACCAATATTATCCTGTTAAAATTATTCCTATTGTGTTAATACTTTTGAAACAGAAATTAAATTTTTAATTTTCAAATGAAAAATGTAGTCGCCTTAGATGTCAGAATTGAAGTTTGCAATTCAATAACCAGAATTTTGCACAATATGCTTCTTATTCATAATAAAATTCCATTCATCTGTGTAGCATACTGACAATGAAAAACTGTGAGGATTTATTTCTTTGCTCCTGTATTGCTTCACAAAATACTTTCCTACTATTTTTGTTAATTTCAATACAATGTTGATGGCAACTGGATTTATGGAATTGATGTTTTTTTTTTAATTCTTTACAGTAGTGTGTTACTTATTTTTGAACAGTGTGAAACTTATTTAATTCTTAGTACAATTGAATTTAAAACTGATTTAGTATCGACATGTGTCGGTATTGATTGCCCGTGGCATCATTTCAAGTTTATTGATATTATCAGAAACAACAGTATTTTTCTCTGCAATGGCGTAGAATACAATTATCATTCTAATAAAGAAAGAATTGTTGTAACTTAAACAACAAGAGCACCTGCCTATTATTTGCTCTGTACAATAATTCATAATGCTTTTTGACTGACGTATAAATTATTTTCCATTAATTGATACAACTGAAGGTTTTAAACCTGACATAGGCGACTAAATCAAAATAAAATTTCATTCTTCTGTGTAGCGTACTTATGATGAAAAACGATTAGGATTTATTTCTTTGCTCCTGCATTACTTCACAAAATAGTTTCCAACTATTCTTATTAATTTCAAAACAACGTTGATGGCAACTGAATTTGTGGAATTGATGTGTGTGTTTTTTTTTTAATATTTCTTTCTAATATATTCTTCAACAATGTGAAACTTGTTTAATTCTTAGTACAATTGAGTTTAAAGCTGATTTAGTATCGACATATGTCGGTATTGATTGTCCATGGCATTCATTTCAAGTTTATTGGTAGTATCAGAAATAACAGTATTTTTGTATGCAATGACGTAGAATACAATTATCATTCTAATAAAGAAAGAATTAAGAAACTTAAACGACAAGAATACCTACCTATTATTTGCTCGGTACAATAAGTCATAATATTTTTTGACTGACGTATAAATTATTTTCCATTAATTGAAAGAACTGAAAATTTCAAATCTGATATAGGCGACTAAATTTTTCGTTTAAAATTTGAAAATTTTATTTATATTCCGAAAGTATTAATATTTAGGAATAATTCTAACACCATAATATTGTTCATAACTTTCTCTTTTCTTTAATACCATTGCCATTTTTGTGTCTTCAAACGGCGGGCAGCAATTCACAGAAACAAAGTTTTCAATGTAAGTTTGCTATGTTCGGGTTTGAAACTTTCCACCCGGTATAGGACATTTCATTTAAAGTTAAAAAAAGTAGATATCACTTTCAGCGAAACCAGAAGTCCTACCAGTGTATGTTGGAAAATTCAGCTTCTTGTTACACAAATGTAGGACACTTTGTATTGAGCATTGGCCTCAGATTTATTTTAATTTTTTTTCTTCTATGCCTACTAATACTTGCCAAAGTGTGTACGTATAGTTATGATCAATTTTTAAAAAACACTTAAAAGTTTAAAGTTTTACATAGAATACCAAAAATAACTTACCGGTTTAACTATCATTTTTTCTTGTTTTTTAACGAAAAGAATATTTGTATACAGGGTCTACATAAAATGCGGTAAAAAGTGAACCAAACTGTTCCACGGCCCAGTGGAACATCAAAATTGAAAAAAAAATAGTAACCGTCAATGTAACAGTGTATTTTATGATATGTAAAAAATACTATACATTAAAAATCTTGTCCAATGAAAACCGTATAACAATTTAATTTCAACTTTTAATTTTTTAATGTAAAGTTTTGTTTTATATTTTGCACCCTATCTAGAGGCCAGAGAAAATACAGAAGTTGTAGTATCAGAATGAACAAAAGCGCATCGTAAATTAGAAAAAATATACAATTTTTGTTTTTTTTAATGGAACACCCTATACATTATTTGTTGAAATGACAGATCATTTTCTCCTGATTTCAAAGATACATAATATGTTGATATTTAGAAGAGCCGTTTATGAGATATTTGAGGTTATAATATCAAAAAATTAATACTTAAAATGTCAAGGCGGCCTGGAATTTTGTTTTTTATTATTAATTCATTGTGTAGCGTTTCCAGTATTCGAATTTCTATTGTTTTTTGCTAACAAAAGCAGCTATTTAGAACATTTTTAAGCACCTTTCCACGCCGTCTTGATTTTTTAAACGTCATTATACTGACATTTTGAACTTAATTATATCATGAACGGCCCCTCCAAATGTCTACATATTATATATTTCTGAAATCAGAAAAAATAATCTTTCATCTTAGCAAACAATATACAGGGCATTCAATTAAAAAAAATAAAAATTGTATTTCTTTCTCCAATTTACAATGTGCTTCTGTTTCTTCTGATAACTCTAAAAAATAATAGACATAAAACCCTACAACTTTTGCATTTAAAGTTTTTCTTGAAATAAAGCCTCTAGATACGGTGCAAAATATAAAGAAAACCCTGTACATTGACCGGCAAAAAAACACGGCCACCCTAAATTCGTTTACAAAACTAATAAAATATTTTAATTCAACTTTAACTAAAGAATGGGTACTGGACAATGGCCATTCAATGTGGAAACGGTAAGAATTAGCGAAGACGATTACAAAAATTTAATTTGAAAAAAAATTACAGAAACTCTAAAAGCATCTTTTCTTATTCGATGTAAAGATTAAAGTTGACTGTCTTTGATGAAGTTTCCGGTTATGACTAAAAAAAAGCACTCAATGTGTCACTATCGATTTCAATAATAAATAAATCATAAAAAGTTCAACCGAGGCCTCTGAAATCTGTAAGTAGAATCTGACACTTTTGACGTTGAGTATATGTACAAAATGTTCCCAGTAACTCTGAGTTTAAGAAGAATTTTACTGATAATTAAAATTAAATTAATTAAAAAAGCTCAAAAAGTAAGAGTAAAGTTTGGACGGAAAGAAGAATCACTGCGAAATTTTGGTTTAGTAAGTTTAACATTTCAATTTTTTTCCGTTTTAACCGGAACATAAATCAATGAAAGCTAAATTTACCAAATTTGTACAAATACGCATGAACTGTCAAATTTTGGACCGGATTTTATTATTTATTACGATGCGCCTAGAACCCACAAGTGTTAAAAATGTGAAATTTTGTAATGGTGTACTGACTTGCAAAAAAAAAAATCGCGTACACCTGTTGTTCGTTGTATTAAGCTGGTCTTCAGTTTAATTTGTCAGTGTCAAACAACTAAAATTTAGACAGATAGAAAATCTGTACGTGACTAATAGCGTTTTCCACTGGCTGCACCAGTGCGCACTGAGTGTGTCTCCATCTCGGTTCAGCTTTATGTAATAAAACGAGATAGAGATACACTCAGTGCGCACTGGTGCAGCCAGCGAAAAACGCTATAACGATCGTAGCGAGTACAGGCTTAGAAGTTCTACATGTGTCTCACTTAAAGCGGCTTCCCTCATATCTCTCTACTTATTCATAAAAAAAAAAACTTTTAAATGACATTTACTTTGTATCATGTGGAGCACATTCTAAAATTTGTTTTATGTATACAGAGTTTGGTCTGGGGGTTATGTCACTTCGTTATTTTAAACGGACCACCTATACCGGGTGTCCCGCGCCATGAGCTCACCTTTCTAGAATCTTTATTTATTAATCGAATAACCTGAATTTTGGAGACAATAAATTAAACAAAAAATGGAATTTTTCGATATACTGCTAGTCGTCATAGGACTTCCGGTTTCGCCGGAAGTGATATCAACTTTCTTAGTTTAAATGGAATACCCTATATATTTTTACATATTTGAAATCTACATTACGAGTCAGAATACGTATCAATTGTTAATTTTGGTTTCCAAGACAACAAAAAAAAGCTTTTTTATTTTTCAATCTAGAAAGCTATGAATCGCATTTTTTCGATCTAATACAATAAAGTGTCCTTTGATGGCATTTAGATTTTTAACATTTTTACAGTATTTGAAATTTTCATTAGGTCTTAACTCATTTTTTTCGATAGAACCTCATATGTTTCTTAGCTTAGTTCAACAGAACATTTTTTCCTGAGTACGCTGATACCAAATACAGTTTTTCTTTGAAAATCATTTAAAATAGAATATGTCTTATTGAAATTTTACACTCCCTTTATTTCAAATGACTTTAAAAAAAATATGATGTATTTGGTATCAACGTACTCAGAAAGAAATATTCTGTTAAAGTAAGCTAATAAACATATGAGTTTCTATTAAAAAAATGAGTTACGACCTAATGAAAATAATTTCAAATACTGTAAAAATGTTAAAAAGCAAAATACAATCAAAGAAGTGATTTTTCTCGAAACACTTGATCGCATTAGATCGAAAAAATGCAGATTCATAGCTTTCTCGATTGAAAAATAGTTTTTTTCTCGTTGTCATAGAAACCAAAATTAACAATTGATACGTATTCGGACTCATAATGATCCGTAAATTTTAAATATGTAAAAATATGTAGGGTGTTCCATTTAAAATAAGAAAGTTGATATCACTTCCGGTTTAATTTATTGTCTCCAAAATTCAGGTTAATCAATTAATAAATAAAGACTCTAGAAGGGTGAGCACATGGCGCGGGACACCTGGTTTTAAGCAGTCGGCCGAGGAAGAAAAACAGTGACCAGCAGAAAGTTGGCTACATATGGGATAGTTCTTTTATTATTCATTTCTCAGAAAAATTTATTTTTTATGAAAGCTCCAGCATCTTCCCGAACTCAAGATGCATGTGTCAAAGTTTGAATAAAGAGAAAAGTACCTTTATTTAGTCCTATGACAAGTAGCAGTATGTCGAAAAATTCCATTTTTTGTTTAATTTATTGTCTCCAAAATTCAGGTTAATCGATGAATAAAGAAAGATTCTAGAAGAGTGAGCGCATGGCGCGGGACACCCGGTATATTTTTACATTTTCGAACTGAATTTCAGTGCGACTTTGTGTATCACACATTGGGTCTAATCCAAACGGATTTCGCGTTATTCAACTTTTTTTTTTTAATTATCGCTGTTGCAATATTTCAAAGAAATGCTAATATCTTCCGAACAAAATGCTTCTGTAGCCGTCAGTAGATCAGCGGATGCAAGATGTGGAATTTTATTTTAATTAATTAATCGAGATTGGTAGTTTTAAATAAAATAATTTTCAGAGGATGAACAAGTCAAATGAAATCGGTTGATTTGTTAATTTTTGTTTTTTACGATGGGCATATAAAAAAGCGAACTGTAATTTATAGCTTAAATAAAAATACTATCATGCACGGAGAAGATGTGGGAAGAGCAAAAAATTGTAATTAGAAAAGATGGTTCAAGATGAATGTCCAAAACTTTTAACTTACGATTCTAATAATGTTCTATTGAATCATTTGAGAGAAAAATCATTTTAAATGGCAAGGGATATTTTAACAAATTTTCCAGTATGGTGATCACCTGCGAGTTGAAAATTACAAATTCAGTTTTGAACACTTTCATCAATTAATAAAGAAATGTATTTATAGCAAAAAATAAGCAATCGCAAATTCTGTTTCACTTAAATTATATTCATCGGTCATTAATATTTATGAAAAAAAGATATGAAAACACTTTAGAAAACGAGCTAAAAATGTAAATTTATTACCTTACTTGACGTTTCGCAAATTTGATTATTTGGTTTATCAAAAGTGAATCAGGGAAATGTAATCAATTTAGTGACTAATCATACTTTCCTCAATCAGTTTAAAATTCGATGACAGTGTTAAAATTTGAAAAGTATTCAGGCAAAACTTGGATAAGTCCATAATTACGAAATTTGAGTTAGACGTGGAATCCGGGGTTTACAACTGAGTTGATTCGTCTTGTGAGGCCTGATTCATTCAAAACTTTATATTTCATTAACAAAAAAAATATTAAACCTTAATATGTCCGTAATATTAGGATTTTATGCACTCGACCAAAACTCAATAAATCTGGTATGTTTCAAATAACAACCAACACATTTTTAAGCAAAAGTCAATAAGTCTGAGTTTGGTATTTTCTGATGATACGGAAATTAATTTTGAATGTGTAACGCCTTCCATTATTTCAGAATATATTCAGGGGTACAGTTTCGTTACTATGTTATAGAAATGTGCAAGCAGATTTGTGATCAAATTTTGTGCAACCTTCTAGAAGAGCTCACAAACACATCCCGCAAATACACACGTGGATATTATTGAAATTATTATGTATTATCATTTTGCTGTTATTGTTTACTTGTTTCTTTTGTTATTTTAAAAGTATGTTGAAAGGGGTTGCAGTCATGCAGGCGAATAATAAAGTCGAAGTGTCGGTAGGTACGGTATGCAAATTCCTTGTCAATTTCAATCAAAACTCATAAGTCCACGCTTTGTTTCATTCAAAACTTTATAAGTTGACGGCGTTCAGGCAAAACTCAATGTGTCCAAAACAAATTTTGATTTTTGACTAATTTTTAATCTGACTTAAAGAATTGGTATACTAGGGCAAGATTTTAGTTAAAAAAAGGTTACATGGATTATTAGAAAAATGTAGTCTCTGAAAATGACTTATCAAGATTTGCGTGAATGATCTTCATTTGTCAAATCCGCAGCAGGATTTCGTGTCCCTTTATTTTTAAAATGTCTCAACTGCTTCAAAGTATCGCAGATT
Source organism: Prosopocoilus inquinatus (assembly GCA_036172665.1). NCBI lineage: Eukaryota > Metazoa > Arthropoda > Insecta > Coleoptera > Lucanidae > Prosopocoilus > Prosopocoilus inquinatus. The sequence goes on from CM069871.1 coordinate 35,780,897, forward strand.
TTAACGGTCATGTAATAAAATAGTAACTTTTAAATTCAAAATTTGATGTAATTGGAAGTCGACTCTTGTCCGATGAAATATGTGAGAATGTAGTTTCTAAATTTTCAATTGGACACTGTGAAATCACAAGGAACACTACGTTTTGCTATCGCCTGATATAGCTGTATTGGGAGTGAAAAAATACAGTTGTCATCAAAAACAAGTTGCCAAAAGAAACGGAAAAGCAACATCATTTTAAACTAAAAAAAAAAAAAAACTAGCTTTCTCAGCTTGTCGGGGAGGCGTGTGGCTAGTGACTCTTATTGCCGTTTACGGCTGCGGCCGTCTTACAGTTGTTATTTCTCCTTCGACATTCGCCTTACAAACTGGGGAAACGCAGAAAACCCAGCATGAAGGAGCTGGTAAGAATCCGAAACACCATCTGACACATAATACTTTATCTGTCACATAGAACCCTTGTGCACCAGGAAGATTCGAACTCTCGTCTAATACTTGCCCGAACTCTCGTCTAATAGTTCCCGACCCAATGTCAAACGCTTTGTCAGAGCGCTCAACCAACTCGGTTATGCAACTACTTTCTAATTTCTAATTAAGTTATTATCTTTATGTTTCTCCGAACAACTCATATTTTAGTTTAAAATTATGTTACATTTTCGATTCTCTTGAAAACTTTTCTATTTATATTTTTCCACTTCTGACAAAGCTATCAAGCGATAGTGAAACGTAGAGTGTCCCTTGCGATTTCACAATGTCAGTTTTAAAGTTTGAAAACTATTTTCTTAAATATCTTGAATTAAAAGTCAAAAGTTAAAAATCAATAAATTAAAATTTTTGTTTCAGTGAGTAATTTGAGTAAGGTGAAAAACTTCAGATTGAGGTTTATACTGCCAAAACATTGTGTTTGTCAGAGTGTCCAGTTTTCAAAGGGCGCACTGTGATCTTTTTTGTTTTTAAAAAGATCATGTTCCCTTTATACTTGATATTTGATATCCTGTTTATGTTTATATCTTTTTTCACTCTCGACGAAACTATCAACCGATAGCGAAACGTTGAGCGATTATGCAATTTTTCAAAATGTTCTTTAAAATCTGTCGTCCTGATGAATAAGTGGTTAAGTCAGATTTTGCTACTTTTCAGAACACGACTTTTAGACTTTGTATAAAATAGGGTTTTCGTAATAAATCAGTAAACAGTCATCACTATTAATACCCTTTCAAGCCACTGCCTGACTTGGCTACACATACACTCCCTGCTTCTTCTCCCACTCAACACATTTTGGAAAAAAATCGACTTAACCACTTATTTACTAAGACGACAGAAATATTAAATAGTAATTATATATCAAGGGTGCGAAGATACATATTTTTTTAGCCGAGCTGCATTATAATGATAATGATGATAATGAAGTGAGGCTATAAAAATCTTCGGAACCGTTGTTTATATATTCTTTTTTTCGCTACTAGCACATATATCTAATATAATTTTTATATTTTTAATAGTTAAATGGAATTTATTCAAAATACTGTGTAAAAATAAATAGTCCATGAAAATAAATAAATAGCAGCTAATTTGAATTGACATTTTTTGAATGAAAACAAAACTTGACCTTCATATGTTCGTTTGACTGCAAGAGTGCGTTCAGATACCCTACCCAACAGATAGTTACATTTCTTGGGTAATACGCCGTAGGAGAAAGTCTAAGCGAAGTTTCTGAACGATAACGGTGATGTTAAGGATTAAAGTGTAACACTTCAGGTGACACTTTGCAGTTTTTGAATGAGCCAGGGCATTTGACCTAGGTCCTGTTCCTGAGCTTACTCCAGGAGCACGTTCAAAAACTTTACCCGGGAGTGACAGTATGGTGATAGGTGGTTAAGAATAGGAAACTTAACGGTATGGTAAAGAACAGAAGTACAAATGTTAAATAGAAATCAACAAAATCGTCAAGGTAAGAGTAACATCTAAAAGGAAGTGAGAAAGATAATCAGCAATGCCTTTTCTTGTTGTACCACTTTTTACCTATTTTATTATGGAATCACATCTTATTCTTATTGGTAACGTAATTATTATTATTAATGCCAGGTTCGTGTATATCGTATTTAATATTTTCCATTGTTATTTATCTCAGGCTGAATACAATCATTTACTTAAAACGTTTCATATTTATATCATACGCAGTTACATTTCCGGCTTTAGCTTAGGCGTTAGGCACTCCAAAATTCGTGCACAATAACTAATCAACATGTAAATTAAACGTGAATGGCAGTAAACACTTAAACAATACAATTGCGGGTGCCGGGTAGCTTTTCTCACACTATCGTAGTGGTTTGAAAAAGATCACTCTTGGGTAATATCCAAACGGATTCTTAAAGAAGTTCCCTGTAAATAACTGCAATTCAATCCAAACGAAATATAAAAATAGTTTGATTCGAAAAGGAAAGGGAATTATTGATTGGGACTGAATTTTCAAGGAGAGTGGGGATTAAGTGTTCGCAAAAGAACGTCAGTGTTTGAATCTAAACGCGTTTGGACCACGTTTTTGTAAGCGGAAGAAAGCACCTTTTATGAACATCAGTGGATTACTTGGGTAATAAAGGTAACGTTTCTGAACTCACTCCAGCGCTGTTTGGATTCGCTACCCCGCCAGGCACACATGCCTGCGAAATTTAATATTCTAATTCCCGCCTGAAAATTTACGTGTTTCATTTTAGCAATGCATTATTTTGAAGTAAAGTTTTTGTCCTCAGTGTCAAAAAGTGACAGATATGATCAGCTGTTTTCATTAACTAGTAGGAGAGAAAAAAATATTATTAGGCAAGGGCCAAAAAATCAAGTTCTCCGGTTGAAAACAATGTGCTGCCGCAAATTCATTGCTAGGCGTTTAGCGTTAGCGTTAAAATTCTACACGATTCTATTGCAATGAATCCAGCTTAAAACTTTTGCTGGGTACCTGTAATTATGAACTGTCATCTACGAATGACAAACAAATTAGCTTTTTTAAAGATAAATTCGTTTTCCATTTTCGCCTTAGCTGCATGGCTAACATGAGCAACAAAATTTAACTTTTTGAACGTTTCTGAAATGAGAACGCTATTTTTTTTTATAAAAAGTAATCTACACACAAAAATAACAACGAAAACAATTTGGTTGCTTTGGTAAAAAAAATTGCTTATGGGCTGGTAGTTTATGCCTTTAAGAAGCTTCATAAATATAGCAAAAAATATACGCCGTATTTACAAAAGAATAGGGAATTGTTGCAAAAATTAACATTAGGTAATATAAAATCATTTTTTAACACATTTTGATCTATTCTGTAAGTACTTCATATCGATAGTTATACTTGTTATGATTGGTATGTAGCAAGCATAACATTTGATTTTCTAAAAATCATATTCTCTTCAATTGATTGTAATGGTGTTTTGAAGTGTCAGCGAAGGATTGCTGTGGTTGCTGTGGTTACGTATAATGATCATCAATGATTCATAATGATCCGTAAATTTCAAATATCTAAAAATATATAGGGTGACCCATTTAAAATAAAAAAGATGATATCAAAAAATCCCATTTTTTGTTTAATTTATTGTCTCCAAAATTCAGGTTAATCGATTAATAAATAAATATTCTAGAAGGGTGAGCACATGGCGCGGGACACCCGGTATATTATGCAATATTTTTTTGAGAGGCTCGGATCCATTTGAATGATTTCTTAACGAATAATTGATTAAAAGAAGATTCTGTCGGTGCTAAACTTGAAACTGTAATGATCTGTATCTTGTGAATTTAATATCTTTACTTGCATGTATATTAAACTGCTCATAGATATAAATAAACATCAATATTCTGCATGCAACTGAAAAATGCATGCTTTTAATATCACTCACAAATAGAATACATAGTACTGTTTTTCTTAAAATGAATTGAATTTTAATATAAAAATTAAAGTTGTCACAGTTAAATACGGCCCTGTTTTAAACTTACACATGGATTTTGTTTGCATTTAAAAGATAAAAATCAACCGTTTACGTTACGTAATTATTAAGTATATACAAAACGTGCGAGGATTTGAAACGTAAATGTTTGATTTCAGTCTTAACATTATCACAAAAACACACAGGAACCTAAACGCTATGGAAGACAAAAATGAAAATTTCCATGCACGGAATATCGAGTGCACAGTGCAAGGCTAAAGACAGACAGAATGTGTTCTAAAAACACGGTTACGTTTATGCCAATCAGCCATATTCATTATACGGTTATAACTGCCACCAAGCCCGTCAACGATGAATATGGCCAATCACCGAAAGCAGAGGAGAGAAGGATAGGGCAGGAAAAATACCATTACCAGCAAACATCTTACACCTCAAAAGAACGCGATTAATGTGGAAGTGCAGTGGCTGACTGAGAAGAGTGAACGGGGCGCATCATTGATTTCTTCCGCGAGGAATGACACGTGTTCTATAACGAGCGCACGTTATTACCAGATTTCAGTGTCGGAAGCGGAAACGGAAAGCACTCGTGCGCGATGCTCTGCACTATCTGCAGGAATGGTTACCCTGTTCGGAGACGCCAACAATAACTCCTGCGCATGACTCTTACTATAAATATGACATTGACGCTCACACAATTTCGGGGACACAGTGGGTGGATAATTAATCCTTTCCCTCCAGAGCTCGGCTGCTATGTCTTTCTCAATTTGGTCTTCAATATCTAATTTGCTCTTTTCTATATTACAAATTTTACGTGTCAGAGTCAACGGAGAGTTCGCCAGGCGATAGCTGTCGGTGCGACTAATTTTCTGCGCGTTGGGATTACGATTTTCAATATTATTGGCAAAGTTGTTTTTGTTTTCTAGATTTGAGTACTTAGGAAGGATGTGGATGGAAGGACTGATCTTACCTTCTTCCTTTTCTTGCATGTGCACGTATGCACCTCGGGTGTTGTTAGGCTTTGGGGACATCGGTGTTACGGTTGGGGTAACTATAGTAGAAGGAGGCATGCGTACTATTTCAGATGTAGAAGATGTCATTCCTGAAGATGCACGAATAACCACTTTACCTAATTGCGGCGAAAGAGGCCGGCTAATATTTGACGGCTGGCTTAACAACTTGGAATCTTCTTTTGCTTGAGAACCAGTGACTGGTCTTATATTAATCGGCGCTCTGTGTACTGGTAGAGGACTCTGACTTGGACTGCTAATTTTCTTGACGAAAGGTCCGGGTTCGAAAGTTGATGCAGTTTTCCTTCGCGGTAAACTATCTGAGCTGTAAACCACTTTACCTTCTGCATTTAAAGTGACCCTTGCGCCTTGTCTTGTTTTCCGTTCCAACGAATCAGATGGTGAATTTGTATTTGGAGTATCTTCGGATTCATTGCAAGGTAATTCATTCAGTGATATATATTCAGTATCTCTAATCTTTCCGGAGAGAACAGTTCGGAGATTCTTATTAATCGTGTCGGTATTCATCGGCGACTTCTCACTGTTATTATTTTTAACATCTGCTATCGTCACGTATTCTCCAGAATCATACAAATCATTTTCTACTTTGGTGGTAGGCGATCGGTCTTTACGCGAACCTAATTGCGTCAAATTCGATTTTAACTTTCCAAACATATTGTTTAGGGGTAATAAAGTTGCTTTAAAAATCGGCTGTGATTGTGACGATTTATTGGTGAGTACTTCTTTAACAGTTACAGTACCGCCGCTAGGCGAAGCTGCCCTAACATTTTTATTAACCACAATTTGCTCCTTAGATTCCGATAACTTTGTAGGTTCAATTACATCAGTTGATTTTGAAGACTCAACAGTTTCTATCGTGGCATATCCAGATTTCGGGTTTACGTTGATTAGCTGTATTTTTCTTGTGCCATTAACCGACGACATAAGCAAGCATTTATTATCGAAATTTTCCGAATTATTGCATTTTATCTCCTGTGCTTTATTTAGTTGATTCATTTTAATTTCGCTGTTGTTTTTCTCAAAGACATCAAAATTATGACTTTTGACGCTTTCATCATCGCTAGCTGGAGGTGTTATGGCGCACATAGAAGGAATTCTGCTGGAATTTATGGTCGTTTTCACGCGTATTCTTTCAATACGATCTGCACCTTCCATGTCAGAAGATTCAGAAAATTCGAATTCCGAGCCGCTTCTTACACCATTTGGACTGTTAATGGATTCAATCGGCGAGCTTGAGGTGTTGTGTCCACTATCAGGAGAAATATCTCCTTGAGTTTGTTTGTGGACAACAGCAACAACCGTAGCTTTGTTGCCTAAAGGGCTGCGCTTAACAGTTCCGGTTTTCTCGCTACTTATATCTCGCTCGAGGGAACTTTCTGGCGATCTATCTTTGTTCGGTTGTTTACACAGGGAACTTTTTCTTTCAGGTACCGCAGGACCAACTATAAGAGAGCGATTACTCTCGGAAGCTCGTAAAGTCGTGCAAACGGTTCCTGCAGAACTCGTGGTAGTTGAAGTTGAGCCTTTCCCAAATAATTCGTATTCGTTTTCAGCGTTGAGAATTGTGTTGTTTGAGCTCGAATTTGAAAAGGTTGAGGTTGAATGTAGAGGAGTTGCTGGCCCATCCTCTTCCTTAAGAGTTTTCAAACCGCTATCTACGTGAAAGGAGGTATAATAACCTTCTGTGTCGCAGGAATAAACAGAACTCGTCTCGCCATCTTCGTGTAAATCATGGATGATGTCTGGTGTTAGCGTACCTTCACTGGTCGCGCTTCCAGAAGTTGAAGTATTTACGTTATAACGTCTGCGGCTATTTACTGAACCTGGAGGGTGAGTATTTAAAGAGTTATTTGAAGTAGTTGCTGACGTCGTCGACTTTGGGTGTGCTGTTATTTCAGATCCAATAGACGCCCGTCCACTTTCAGAACTAGCGCTCCAGTTTCCACTTGAAGAGTGAGGCTCATCTTTGTTATCGCCCGTTCTTCTCTGTCTGCTTTGCTCTGAACCACTTCGTAGTTTCACTTGAGTCGTGGTTTGTAAGCTCGAAGTATTAACTATGGGAATACTGATACTTGATTTCTCTGACGATGAAGAACAGGATGGTTGACGTTCGTGAAGACTCCTTCTTTCCATACTTCTTTTCCTCTTTACGGTAATTGTTTCATACACGTTTTCTTCTTGTGACTCTTTCGCCTTAGCACTTTCCACAGGAGTTTTTGTCTCTGTATACTTATTTATCATCCTCAGTCGATTCTTTCCCCATTGCTTCAAACTATTAAAATGTGATTTTTTGTTGTCGGGCGATTCCTTTTTCGAAGAGGAACGCAAAACATCGCTGCTTTTGCTACGACCGGTAGCTGTACTCACGGGAGATTCGGGCTCACCTGCAGGAGCCACCGATGAAGGTTCTTCCCTGTAGAGGAACGAAAGGTGTTCTGTGTTACATAAATTTAAAATTGAAAAAATAATGCGAATGCAGATTTTTTTGTACTGTTCAATTCAGGAAAGAATGCATGCATGTCATATAAATTCCTCGTCTGTTTCATATAATTGCACTGCGTTAATCAACACTATTATTAATTTCGTGTTTGACTTGATTTAATGATGTATTTCCGATACATAAAAATTCGCATAGTGTTGATTAACGAAGTGCAATTATTTGAAACAGACGAGTTCCGTATATGACGTGCATGTATTCTTTCCTGAATTGAACTGTATTTGTTTCTTTTTAATATTCCGCATTTGCATGTTTAGGTTATTGGTGTATGTTACAGTTCCTTCGAAATATATATCCCTGGTGTGCAGTTAAATAAAAGCGTCACGTTTCATGCAGACTGTTACTTCTTTTCACAATGTACACGCGTCTGTTAATTGAATTTACTTCAAACTCATTTCATACGTACCCGGAAATAAGGGCGTCTTGTATTTCTTTTTCGTCGGTTCCTGCTAATGTGTTCCGCCGCCTGCTGCGCGGTTTTCGAGTTCGTGTTCTTCTTCGTACCGCAGCGCTCTCTTCCGTTTCCGTGTGTAGTAGCGAGCGCCTCTGGACGGACATGCGATCGAAGCTGCGACCGGAGATGTCTACTGCGACCATTTCAGGTGGGAACCTAGAAATTGACAACAGGTGGCGGTTAAACACTTTCTGATAAATTCTTGCAGGATACTCACTTCAGCGCCACCACTTGAAGCTGCTCCTCTGGTGAAGGTAATTTATGGTCTATGGCCTCGTCGTCGGATATCACGGTGCCATGCGTGATATCGCCGTCTGTCGGCGGTATTCTGGGACAGTCGAGTGTCACAGTAATATCTCCGATAGCTTCAGTGGACGTCCATCTTCTAAGTTCCTCGACTGCTGCAGGCTTGAAAAAAATTAGAAGGTTAACAACTTGTTCTAAGTTTCAGTTTACCGTACAATTCTCGTAAAAATAACAATATTTTACACGTATAGTAACCGAAAATGAGAATGATCAAGAAAAGAAATACGTACATTTCATTAATGGGCTTTTTATAATTTGATGGTTACTATTGAATAAATTGAAAACAATATTTTTTTCATCTACAACGGAGACGCCGAGACGTATTAAACGGACGGACTTTTTACGGCTACGACCGCTTCAGCATATTAGTAGATCCTCATATATTTAACAGTAATTATACCACGTACAGACGGCGTCGATATATTACGATTTAGCCTAATTTATCTACATACAAAATTTTTCGATTCTGTAATCTGACCTACAACTTGAAAAGCATGTTTTGAGAGAAAAAAAAAACTTATGCAACAGTACACATACTGTATTTTGACATGTAAAATAGGCAGATAAATGTAATCTTTCGACTTAATTATCTCGAAAACCGTTAATCTGAAGTAGATGGAACTTTTCGATTTTTGTTTCAATTTTTTTTAAGTAACAATAAGAAAGTTATTTACTAAAATGATAGCCTACTTTCCTGAATCTATGCCACTGGTGCTCAATTTTCCGCGTGACAAATTCATACCTGTATTTCATTTGCCCTGCATGTCCAGTTTCAACTTTCTACCTGAAACTGTTCCAGAAAAAATATGCTTTTCAAGTTACCTCTTTAGGGGGTTATACCTCAGAAATGAAAAGCTTTTGTACATAACACAAATATTGTAAAATTTCATCTATATGTGGCATAATTATTGTCGCATTTTTCCATAACATCCTGTATATTTACGTAACCTAAATTTAGAATGAATCAATTTGGGCTTTATGAAGTTGGCCCCTACAATAACAAGTTATTAATTTACATTTAAGGAGGTAATTAATTATGATCAAAGATAATAATTTGTATGATTGTTATTTAAGAAACAAAACAAAGGTAATTATTTTGGTATTGTATTAACTTCTCGGGCGCTCCAACTATTTTAATTATTATATTTTCCCGTTACCAGTCATTAGAATGTCATCTGTAAATATTTATAATCAGGTAGTACCAATTTGTAATTTTGACTGGCCAACTTCTCACCTTCCCCCACCCCTCCTTCTTGGTAAATGTTTCTAGCAAGACCTTAGTAAGTATTTGTAAGTGATGAGTCACAATTTGTAACTATCAATAAATAAACTTATTTCTTTATATCGTCTATACAGGTATACTCAATTCTGAGGCTCTGACGTTATTTTTATAACTGAAGTCGACTTTTGTCTGAGAATTGTCAGAAAGAGCATTCAGCGTCTCAACTTAAATTAGATATAAATACAAAACATAAATAGAACTTAAAAATATTACAGAGTTTGGTGCGCATATTTTTTTAAAGTGAATTCCAGAAAGCAATTTGTAGCTGTCAGTAATACTATTAATTAATTATAAATTTGAACTATATTGTAAATGAATGATTTTTCAAAATGAATTGTTTTACGAAAAAGAGACGTTAACAGACCTTTATTCCTATACGAAGTATGATCACGACTGATCAATTAAGGAATCAATTCTATAACTGGGCTGCAGTCAAAAAAGGTTGATAGTAATACTCTTTTAAAGTTCAACCGAGCTTTCGGAAAATTTATTTCCTTTATCAAGGTTTTCCTTAGTGAGTACACAAGGTTAAACCACTAGTTATCATAATATTAAATTTCATTAAGAATAAGTTCTAAGAATAAATTTTGAATTTTACATTTTTTGACAGCTAAATTAATTAATTTTAAAATTTAGCGATTTTTACGATTTTAAATTTTACATTTTTTGACAGCTAAATTAATTAAATTGATATTTAAATTTAAAATCATAAAAATCGCAAAATTTTAAAATTAATTAATTTAGCTGTCAAAAAATGTAAAATTCAAAATTTATTCTTAGAACTTATTCTTAATGAAATTTAATATTATGATAACTAGTGGTTTAACCTTGTGTACTAACTAAGTAAAACCTTGATAAAGGAAATAAATTTTCCGAAAGCTCGGTTGAACTTTAAAAGAGTATTACATTACTATCAACCTCTTTTGACTGCAGCCCAGTTATAGAATTGATTTATTCCTGTATATATTTTCATGATAAACATCTGTTCTAAATATGTGGGGACATTCTTACGTATGATTTTATAAACAGGCGTGATAAATTCTATTAGCCATATTTAACCACCCAGGTCATTGGAGTGTGAATGTGAGTTTGCAGCAAGCGTCGATTTAAATTTTCGACATTAGTTTTCTGACATCACTATTCTGTCATCACTTAAAGTTTTGATAAAAAAAATCAGTAACCAAAAAGTTAAAGTGAAATTAATTAACCAGTAATCGTTAGTTATCTGTAACAATATTTTACGTTTTAAATTCAAATTTGGGATACGTAAAAGTTAATTGAATAGTGGTTTAAACTGAATCAAAAAATAGTAACATAAATGTTACGGCTATACAGGATTACAAAGAATTCATGGCCAACCACGTGGATCTCGTAAACTATAAGAGGCACAAACACGGTTAAATTACAAAAAAGATATAATATTGCAGAAATTTAAAGCAGTTAATAACATATTAAAACAAAATAATGAAATGAATAATATTTCTTGTTGTATGTATTATTATTACTTAGCGAGCGATTTCTGAGACCTACAGAATTCTTCCTGATTTGCAGGTATTTTAATGGAAGAGGTTTTAAATCTTGGAACGCATGTTCCGAACGTATGTTGTAAAATAATCTGAAATAAAAATAAATTGAATGCTTTTACTTGAAATATTTTAAGAAAACTACGATATACAAGGACAAAATTGAAATTCTAAATAATTGTGTTCGTGAATAGTGAGAATTTTTATAAGAGGGTCTAGATAATGGTTTGATTTTCTTTCCGAGTAACTTAGGTTTAAAAAGACTAAGAATTGAAGTAAAAGTGTTTGTTTCATTTATTTATTTATTCTTTTAACCCGTCATTTACAGTCTGAAAATATAACATGATTAATTGTTGAGTGACTTATTTCAGTCTCATTTAAATTCCTTAGCAATTTGGAAGACGAATTTTTCAACCCCAGTTTGGGGCTTCATCAGAGCTACGTCTCTGCTGATGAAGCACCAAACAGGGCTGAAACAGCTGTACAGAGACTGCTCGAGGTTTTCACTGCAATTAAAAACGATTTGCAATAAATTTTTTTAAAAACTTTCATTATGCTTTGACAGCAAGCATGGCCGCCTTGCATGGGGGACTTATTAGGAGCAAATCCGTTTCAATTTGTCTATCCTACTGCAATGTCAGGTCAAAAAGCGATCGTAGGATGTCGCTGTTTTATCTGTTCATCGGTATCAATTTGCGTCATTTATGCTAGGCTTTCTCGAACTTCTTTATTTGAACGTTTTCGAAACTCCAGAAAAAAATTTTAAACCGATTATTCTTTCTTGTTGACAACATTTACGTGTGCGTATGTTAGAAAAGGAAACGAACTGTCAGGATTTTTACATGATTAAATTCTAAAATTCATACTTTGATAAAATATTAAATTCCGAACTAAATTTCTACATAAACTGACTGAATCCTAACTTATTAACATGCATTAATTTTATATTCACTTGATTTATAGCAATTTTAAACCCTTATAAAACATTGTTACATTACTCTTTGCTGAAACTAATTAGAATTTCAAATTTAACCTAAAAAGAATATGCAGGTACCATTAACGTCTTAATGAAAATATTCACAGACGATAAGAGAGAAGGAAATTACTCCCATTTCTCACCTGCGTTACGTAAGGCAGTAAGTAAAAATAATGCAGGTAATTTCCAGTCTCCAGATCTTCTAAATAAAATGTATTTTGTTGACGTCATAAGAAATTATGGCTCTGTTACGTCTGGGAACAAGAACATTAGTGCCTAGTGAACCGGCCCAGGTTTAACAGGTAAACAGCGGGTAGTAGTCACCTTAAAACTTTTAAGACGTATTATTAAGGTGCGATCAAATTCCAAGCCAAACCCCTGCTCTGCGCACCGTCCCGAATTATTCCCTCCGTACGTTCATGCGGCCGTTTCAAAGGATTGTCGTCGATGAGGTTAACCGCGACGAATTAATTTTCAATTAAGATGCAATTAACATACTTTACCGCCGCGAAGTGTCCTCCAACGACTCGCCTGTGAAATTACAGATTTGTAATGCGTGACAAATTAATTTAGAAACAATATGTTTTTGTGTGCTCTTTTATAAACTGTGTTGAATCGTTTTTCAGACAGCAAAATAGCATGTAAAATTAAACACTTGCATTTATTTACTCTCTTGTAAATTTTGGAGCAAAACAGTAGAGGAAAATATTGTTTGAAATCTTAAAATGCACTTAATATCAAATTTATAACTTCAAATTTCGCAGCCAGTTTCTTTTAAAATGGCAAAAATTTTCTGAATAAATGCACTTAGTTTCCTGACAAGGTAGCTATGACCGACAAATATTTAAGTACTTGTAGAAAGTGACAACGTCAAAATTTGAAATTTTGCACTTCTTCGGAGAGTAATGAAGTGTTATAGTACTCCGTAAAATATTGCAAAATTGCAATTTTTGAAGTATACAAATATTTAAATACTTCCTGGTTATAGCTAACTTGTTAGTAAACTAAGTGCAATTTTCAGAAGATTTTTTCCATTTTAAAAGAAAATGGTTGTGAAATTTAAAGTTGTAATATGATATTAAAGGCCATTTTCATAATCAGACTTTAAATTTATTTATCCTACTGCAATGTTAGGTCAAAAAGCGATAGTAAGATGTCGCTATTTTATATGTTTAAATTTAAAGTTATTTTAACCTAAAAAAATACATTTGTTTCCCTATACTTAAAGTGACCTTATATTAAAGCTTCCTTAAAGTCTGATTATGAAAATGGCCGTAAGTGCTGATTTTAATATTCCGAACAATATTTTCCTTTGCGCGTTTTTTTCTAAAATTCACAAGAGAGTTCTACGTGCTATTTTACTATGTTTAGACTCAACACAGTGTATATCATCACCTGAGAATTATAGCGTTCTATTTGAATTTTCATATTACGTCGGAACTTCAAGACAAATACAAATAATTGTATCGGGATGATTAGTTAAATAAAACATTCTAATATTAGCCATGTTACCTAGTTACCTTTAGACTGTACGGTGGCCCAACGATGCGTATTTTTTCTGTGAGGCCTATGAGAAAAAAATTACGAAAAAAATTGATAAAGAATTAATTTATTTAGACAACACGCGGAATATTGTAAAATTATTTTGAACTATATACTGTGTCCACATTTCGATGCTCACCATTGGCAACTCGGTTATTGGAAGACTTAGAGCAACGGTTAAATGGGGAATGTTTTGCAGAATTCAATGCTCGCAACAAATCTCATTTCAAATTCACCATAGCTTTTTTAAATTTTAAGATAATTTAAGAAAACCAAAATTTAACCATTTCAAAATTCCTCAATAACTCGATAACATCTGATGTGACCTCTTCTAAACTTTTACATTGTTCAGACACTTTTTTAAGACAAAGTTTTTGATGCAAACAGATATCTCTGATTGTCATTTGTTTTCAAGTTATTAACGCTAACTTTTGTTTTTGGTTAATTAGATAGTCTTTAAAAAGAGCTTTTCAACGATGTATAACATACCCGAAAAATTTTTATTTTTAGGGGAGATATTAACAAAAACATAAATTAATCTCTTATGAAATTAGTAGGCTAAAGTAAAGAAAGCGTACTAAAAGTTCAGGTTGACTTAAATAAACTGTTCAATATGACAACCATTCTGTTCCACACACTTTTGACACCTTATTCTAACAGAGTTTCAGACACTACAAAGTGTGTTTTCGTTTAATGATCTCAGAACATCCAGAATTCTTTGTTCTAAAATTCCTTGAGCTTTTGGCGGTGCAAAATTAAATACTTCGTTTTTAGTGGTACCCTATAAATGAAAGTCAAGGGGGGGGGGGAAAGGTCGGGTGATCTCGCAAACAATTGTACTGGTCCATTATTTGAAAGCACTCTCATTAAAGTTTTCTCACAAAAAATGTACATCACGACTGTTATGGGTCAGGTAACCATCCTGCTCGAACCAGATGTTCTGCATGTCGTCAGGATTAATAATTTGTTTTGAAGCAGGTATTTTTCGTTTGTTAATAGTTCGAAATATCTATTACGTCAATATCATTTCGTTATTTTACAGCATACTTAGTATATCTTTAAGCTTTCTCATTGGTGTTTAATTCCATAGCCTACTAATTTCGTAAGAGATTAATTTATGTTTTTGTTAATATCTCCCCTAAAAATAAAAATTTTTCGGGTATGTTATACATCGTTGAAAATCTCTTTTTAAAGACTATCTAATTAACCAAAAACCTAAAATGGGTACCATATGAAAAACAAAAGTTAGCGTTAATAACTTGAAAACAAATGACAATCAGAGATTTCTGATTACAAGGGTATAAATATACTCTGTGTTGAACGAAAATAGCATGCAAAACTAAATATTTGCAATTATTTGCTCTCTTATAACTTTTAGAGCAAAATGGTAAAGGAAAATATTATTCAGAATATTAAAATGCATTTAATATCATATTTAGAACTTTAAATTTCGCAACCATATGTCGATTGATGGTTCTGTTGAATCTTTCCACGATTTCGACCGACTGCGGGTGAAGTGCAGTGGTGTTTTTAGACGCCGAACAGAGTACACACGTTCTTGAACAAAGTCAACTCAAAACACTCTCAAAAGGACTTCCCACGTTTTACTGTTTCATGGGAGTCTTGCCTCGTTTATGGGAACCACACGGTACGTGCACTAATTCTTTACGTCTTCCTTACAGTTCACTCAGTAAAATCGTTCGCGTGGTCTTCTCTGATTCCGAAATACTCTTTCGATAAAGCGTGAGGTTCTCTCAGAACTTTTGGCACCCTATTTTTGGGAATCAGTATCTGTCTCTTCTGTTCTTTGCCTTCCTGGTCGTCGATGTTTCGTTTCACAACACAATCGTCCAGAATTATGAAGTCTCATTGCGCCCAGTGTGATTTTACGGACGGTGGACACGGTGCTACGTGGGCTGCTGGAAAATTTTCTGGAATCTAGTAGGTCTAGAATTGTTAGCGTTTATCAACTGTCATATTTGAAAAATTTGACGTTTTTTGTAAACATGGAAATCTTGCGTGAAAATTTTCGTGCCATGATTTTTTACGATTTCAAATGTGGTCTAACGCCGAAACAATGCCTCCATCGGCTTCACTTGGCTTTTGGAGATGAAGCACCATCAAGGAGCAGTGTTTATAATTGGTTTGCCGAATTCCATCGTGGACGTACCTCTCTCAGTGACGAATTTCGTGAAGATCGTCCATCAACATCTGTTGTTGTCACTAATGTAGATGCTGTGCGTGAAATGTTTGAGCGAGATCGACATGTGACATACCGTGAGATTCAAGCATCCTTACGCATTGACATGAAAGCAATACACCAGATTTTGCATGATCATTTGAACGTACGAAAACTTTGCAGTCGTTGGATCCGACACAATTTAACAGAAGAGCAAAAGCAGGGTCATGTCAAATGGTGCGAAGAAATGATTAAGAAATTCAATGGAGGTCGTTCAAATTTAGTTTATAACATCGTTAATGGTGACGAAACGTGGATCTATTCGTACGAGCCAGAAAGTAAACAACAATCTACTGTTTGGGTATTTCAAAATGAACCAAAAGCAACAAAAGTTGTCCATTCACGCAGTGCTGCGACGCAACTGATTGCTTGTTTCTTTGGTTTAACTGGACATGTAGCAACCCTGCTTTAGAGGATCGAAAAACCGTAAAAGCTGATTGGTACACTACAATTTGTTTGCCGGAAGTCATCGATCAAATAAGAAGAAAACCCGTCAAACAGTTGATTTTTTGTCCAACAAAAATGTTGAATTAATGACTCATTGTCCGTATTTACCTGATTTATCACCTAATGATTTTTTTTTTGTTCCCAAATATCAAAAATAAAATGCATGGTGAGCGATTTTCGTCGGCTGAAGCAGCGGTTGAAACATTCCGGACACTGGTTTCTGAGGTACCATCTTTAGAGTGGAAAACGTGCTTTAGAAATTAGTTCGAGCGTATGCAAAAGTGTATTAACGTCAAAGACTAATACTTCGAAAAACAATAATACCTTTTACCAAATTTTATATGCGCTTTTTCATACCGTTTCCAGAAACTTTTCCAGCAGCCCACGTATCGAGAAACTTGTGTGTGCGAATACGAGTACTTTGTTGGCGATTTTGCTAATGCCTCCCGCGCAACTAGGGGAAGTGATCACGTGATCGACGAAAACGAACGGTAGTAATTCCCAAATACTCAATTCTCCAAATTCACAAAGCAGGAACAGCATCTTAAGGTGCTCGCGACAACATCCATGGCGCGGTTTGTGACTTGGCACAGTAGTACAGTAATCTGTGGCTGGCTACATTTGATGAGGATGCGTGAAAAGGAAAATCGGTCTTACGTATTCATATCTGGATAATTAGAGGCACATAATTAGAGGACTAAGTGAACGTTTGTTAATTATTGTGGTTGTTTGTACTGGATGCACTTCCAATTTTCTTCTTCTTCTTCAACTTCAATATACGTTAAAACTGGATTCCACTTGTGTTTTAAACTATCACTTGAAAATGTACTTTGAATCAAGATATGTTCAATATTTGTTTTTATTATTTGTCCTAAATACATATTTTTATTTAAAACTAAATGCATTGTAATTTTTTGAAACAATTCTTATTCTAAGTATAAAATACTTGAACTTTCCAATAACTGATTTAGTAATTATGTTATCATGCTTTTGTACGTTAAATATACGTAGGATGTCGCTGTTTTATCTGTTAAATATACCGTTTGCCGAAGTTGCAAAATTCAATGGTTGCTGACAAGCCAATGCGGTTTCTCCCACAGCAGCGTTACCATCATATTAAAACCAAACACGTTTGTTGTTATTGTTACAAAGATACGCAACCGCAAATATAAAATAACAAAGCGGAAACGCGTAATGCAGAGACATCAAATATAAAAAATTTAGATAAACAAAAAAATATTGTGTTGTCTCACTAATTGAATTAAAACATTGTTGCTGGAAAGTGACCTTCAAACTCATCACGTAGCATTGACTAATTTGTTTTCTTTATCCTCTTTAAATATTTTATGCTTTGCCTTGGCGAGATGTAGCGAGACTGTTAAGTCTCGGTTTCCTAAGAAAACGGCACCGTAATATAGCGGCCCTAAGTTGACGGTGAATGAAACAATAAACAATAAACGTGCTAAGGCCATCAGATACGTTTGATTTCCTAGAAAACGCCAAATGTTACTGTCATATAAAAATACGTAAATTGTTTTTTAAATGTTTGGAATCATCTTTTAGTGTCGCATCATTTTCTAAATATGTTAGTAACGTTAAATCGAAATAGACTGTTATAAAATATACAAAATAAATAAACATTGTCGCTTTTTCTTGCTTTCTTTACGTCAATGTATATCATTCTTCAACGCTACATGACGTCTTTCACCGTAATATTACGGCCGCTACATTACGGTACCGTTATCCTAGGAAACCGAGGCTTTAGCGAGGCGAGGAAGCGCGAGTGCTATCTTGTTCACTCTCGACCGACTTTCAGTTTCAGTTGATTCGAGCTGGTGAAAACACTGATGAGACAAGAAAACGCACATAAAGCTGAAGAGAAACAAAAAAGGAACCAATCAAGAACACACGAGAGTGTGCTCGGTGCTCTTACACTTGGTCTCGTATCCTTTGATTCGCATACAGAAATCGACTCGGAGGCGAGCGCGGATAAGGCCCAGGAGACGAGGTAAAGTTAGGGATGGCAAAACATTTCATATACCGATATAACGAGTCATATGATATATCGTTGCAAATACATCGATATTATCTTATATCGATATATCGAATGTCTTTTTAAATTTGAAATTTAGTTGGTGGTGACTTTGTACGTGCGCATTTAATTTACATTATACTTCCGTACCATTTAAGCACTCTACATCTCAAATTTAAAAAAAAGCACGCTGTTTTTAATAAATTACCATTTTCTGCTAATAAAACGAGGTAAATAAAAATATATCACAGCACATTTAAAATAGATTTTGATTTATTAATATAATGAGTCTTATCGTTCTTAATTTTCGTAGTTTACAAATCATAAGAACGAATGACGCAAGAGATTCTTTGCCGATCGTTTATTATAAACTTCAATGATGTAGTTTTCTCGGGGATTTACCTAATTCGGCTCGTGTAAAGGTCAAGCGCGCCGATCCGCACCGTGCCTTGCAAAACGTTTGCGAACGTTACAGGCGCTTCCAATTTGATCGGGTTACCGAACACAAACGCGCAACAATATTCACAAACAAGCATTCGCAAACATTATCCGCCTGATGTCATTCAGGAAGAAGAAGAAAGAAATTTGTTCATGCACGCTCGATTTGAACCGATTTTTATTTTATGCAGTTTGTTTGTAAATTCATCAAGAGAAGAATTGATTAAAATTGAAATTTTTTTACAAGTATGTCAATGTAGGTTTTTTAAATTATTTTTGTTAAAATAAATACTATCGCGGGGGTATTCAAATTAGAGATCTTTGAAAGTAGAATCAAATGATCGAAAAATGACTTCAAATGATTGAATTTACGTAGAAGTAGCAATACTGGGTGTATAGTTTAAAAAGCCAACCATTGAAATACTTATAAAAAGAAAATTTCTGGTGACGAAATTATTAAAAATAAAGATATATAACCTTATATCAGCAGAAAGCTACATTTAAGTGCTATCCATTTCTGAAATAAAAAGTAGGCCGTTCCATTAAAAAAAAAAAATGAGATACCGAATGTTTCGTAAGTATCGATCGCTCGATATAATGCAAAAAGATATGTTAATTTTGTTCACATTTTCATAGAGGCCAAAATCCTAGAAATATCGTGTTAGATTTTCATTCGTCTGTGTTACCTCAGTAATCAGAAATTCATACTAAAATTAACTGAATTTTAGTATGAATTTCTGGATATTGCAAACGAGAGTAGACTTGAGCATAGTAAGCAGCGATAACTGCTTCTGTCTGAAGAGTTTTAGATAAAATTCTAACAGCAAAAAACGCTTTACTGATTTCCTTACAGGTTTTACTGATATGAAGTTTCCATTTCAAGTGGGGATCAATGTAGATACCTAAAAATTTATTGTCATTCTTCACATAAAAAATTTTGATGTATAAACAAATATCAGATAGACAGGATATTTTAGATCTGTCTATGCGAAATACGATACATTTAGATTTATCATTGTTCATAGGAAGTTCGTTTTCTGAACACCATTTCGTGATATTTGCAACAGAAGTACTACTCTTGGAGACTACCTCATCCAAATTTTCAGCGCGAATTATTACGTTGAAATCGTCAGCATAGTTAATAATGTTTACCTTGTCAGGTGAGTTGAATGCTTTGCTTATATCATTAATATATATAATAAACAACAAGGGGCCAAGAGTGCTTTCCTGAGGTATACCTAAACTGGAACAGTTCAGAATGTCTTATTTGTTTTCCCAATTATGAATAGGAAAGACATGTACAAAAGCTAAATCGTAAATAAACAAATATGTGTAGCCCTACATTAAAGCCCGATCCTCTTTTTATGCGCTCCAATTGCTCAGTTAATTCATACTTGAATGTAAGCATTATAAATATGATTCATATTCAGGCCCGGTGCGTGGCATTTTCCTTATGTGTACGAAAAATGTTTGGCGCCTTTCAGAAAATGTTGTGAATTTATGAATAAATTATTGTCCTTCATTTTTAATACAAATACGTACTTACCACCTGTTTTTGAGACTTTTTAAGCGTCTTTTTATTACTGTGCGCGTCGCACAATTCGTACCGCCATCCGTCGGCTCTGTTCATATTACTTTATAAAGGTGGTTATTGTAACGTTTTCCTATACCTAAAAAAATCGTTTGATGCGCTCATGGTTTTTCGCGACGTGCTGTTTAAGAAACTTATCCTGAAATTTATTTGGATTATGTCCACTACTTAACCTGAAAGTATTAGTAATTATGACTATAACCTAAGTAGCATTTCATTGTTGGTAAAACTGAAATATTATTCCGGTACATAAAAATTACGTTACCGAAATTATTATTTCGGTATATACATAAGGACATGTAACAATAACGTTTTGAGTGGTCTTAACCAATTCCGATATCAAAATAATTTGGGTTAAAGTGTAAACCGAAATAAAATAACGGTATGATAAAAGTATTTTGAATAAGGGTATGAGTCCCTGGCCGTTGCATCTAGTTTGACAAATAGGTGCCAGTTTGCTATATAATAAGTCATCCCATACAAGGCGGCCATGCTTCTACTCATGAAGCCCCAAATAGGGCTCAAACAGCAGTACAGAAGATGTTAAGCAATCAAAACCGATTTGCAACAAATTTTTTAAATTATATAATTTCTCATTGAAACCTGAAAACATGAGATTGAGTATGATTTTAGATTTCGCGAGTATTTAATATTTTTGTGAAATTTATAGTACAGAGAGTATTTTATGCGTTCGCATTTCAGTGAGTACCATCCCAAAATCTACGTACACTTTCTGCACTTTCCAACAACTTTTCCTGCACAAACCTATTGTTATGTAAGTACCTATTTATAAATATCACATAAAATTAAAAGGGGACTGGAGTATTTCTCATTTGAACTAATAGCACAAATGAACATTTCAGAGGAAATGTTAAATTCTGAACGTTTCGTTATTTTCGAAGTTAAAACTACCATTGTTATTTTGACTTATAAGTATGTTATAAACGGATAAATTCTTACATGTTGCTACTTACGGTATTTTAGTGTTTCTGGGTTTAACTTTTCAATTGTATGAAAGTTAAGAAGTTCCATTAGCCCACCTCTATGTGCGCAAAGAAAAGTTAACAAGAGGTTAAATAAATGCTTTGTGTGATCCAGTAAACTCATAATTCATAAAATATTGAACGTTGCGTCACTATTTTCTTGAAACCTTCTTAAATGTAAACTTCTCCTGTATGGAAGTATCGATTACGTAAACACTCGGGTAACTTTACATCTGACAAGGAATTTACGTGGCCGCGTTCGTAATTATCTTCCTGTATAACTGAAAAAAGTCAGGATCTCTAGTAAGTGGTGAAGGGAACTTCCGTGTGAACATCGCGAGCTCCTTTTGTAGAGGTTCATTACGTGAAGATACCAGTTGTCGATGAAGAGTTTGCGTGGGCTACAAAAAGCAGCGGAGAACCAGCTCTATGTATAGAAGAGTGTCGGCGACAACAAAGCATAGATTTTGAGGTCGAGTCGTAGTTAATGCTTCCCTTTAAGGTCGTAGCACATTACTGCGCGGCGAACGGAGGAGCCACGCTGCGCCGCGAAGCTACGTACGCACACTGCAGGCGAAATTTCGTCGGGGCCATAAAGAGGCCGTAAATAAATACAATTTAACATAATAAAGTTTACGAATTTCTGAAATGTTTTACTGGCATACCTAGCTCGTATCACGGCAATTTCAGATGCATTAATAATTTCTGTAAATGCACTGTGGCCTGAATGATAAAAAAAAATTAGATAATAAAAACATTTGCACTTTGACAGTAAAATAAAATTATAATTTAGCAACTCATTGACTGCATGCGACACACATAATTAGTGGAGTCTGTACTAGCTTTATGCGTAAGTGTAGAACTTTACTTGCTATTTTCGTGTCGGACAAAATCTGTGATGTGATTTGCGTCATGTCTCAAGTCTAGGAATATTGAATCTCTGTTTATAATGCCACTTACGACGCGTGCCCCGTTGTCATTTTGTACTTCATAATAAATAACTTCAGGCACTAAAAAGCAATTTTGTGTTCCATACTCCTTAGATTTACATAGAACGTTTTCGGAAATTAAGGAAACAAGAACGCTGTTTATGTGAATTGACGTTGAAGATGATAATTTACGTGTATTTCACTCAGAAATTGCATCATTTGCAGAAATTACACTGAAATCTTTCTGTGCAATTTCATTGCGTTGCATTATACAGGCTGATTCAGAATAAGTGTCTGACCCGTTAACCACAGAGAGTAATTCAAAAAACAAAATAAATAACAGCAGACTAAGGGGCGTATTCTGTAACTTATTAACGGGCTGTTGAAATTTAGAGGTCCTTTGAAATTTAAAATACAGTTCTATGATTGGTTGTTACCTTAGCAACAAAATTTAACAGCCCTTTAAATTTAACGATTTTGATACAGAATAGGCCCCATTAACCCGTGAGTTTTTGAGATAAAATGGATTAAAAATTCATATGAATTTGTTGGTGGTCACTGGAATAGTTGAATGCGTCACAACAGCAACAGATTTTCGCACAAAACACGAACTGAAACCGTAAAATGATTTGTTTACGACTCTCTGAGGAAAGATTGCAATAATGCGCACAATGAACTTGATTTTTTTTATGATGTAAGTAGGGATACAATAATAATTTTGTCAGTGGAATTGTGTTCGTGTCGACGTGCGTATCAATTCACAGAAGTTTAGTGAAATTCGTGCATTTTAATATTATCTGTCCTACGAAGAATTGAATGATGTGCTTTTAAGGCCAACCGCGGCCTTTTAGGATTTTTTTTAATGAACGTACGTGTTGCCACAGTGTTTTACGTATTTGCAATTTTTCATGTGGGAGAAAATGAATCGAATTAAAGTGAAGCGAATCATATTTAATCAAATATTACAAATAAAAAGTTCCGTTTATGAAGACTCCGTTAACACAGTTAAGGAAATTGCGTCTTGCTGGAGCAAAAAAATTCAAAACAATGCAAATCACTGCCCGGCTTCCGTGATTCATTAGGCTGACATTCAGAACTTTTGAACTCTATGAGGTGGTAGAATACTTGGTACGCAGACTTGTTTGTGCAAAGAAGAATAATCTTGCGCTTCGACTACGCGAGTCTAAACGTGCATCTAGAAGTAACTGCGGTTTTAATAAATTAAATAATAAGTTAAATTTGGCCAAGTAAGCTAGCCCTAAGACGTGTTGTGTGTGGTGGCCTATTCATCAATCATATGAATAGGTGCATAACATGAAGGTTATATGGAATATCTGTTATAAAACCCGGAAGTTACATAACATAACATTTACTTTTTGTTGACACAGTGACTCAGTTTCTAACATAAACAGTTAGTCAACTCGTTTTAAAAACACATTACGCATCGCATTCCAATAGTCATTGGTGCTACTCAGACGGTTTCCATTTGGAACACAAAAAACGTTGATTTTCGAAATGTCTCCGATAAATTTTTTTCTTGCAATTTGGGACTTGCAAGACCTTAGTAAATACGCCCCTAACGGGTCGGACACTTATTATGAATCACCCTGTATGTGTGAAATTGCTGACGTAGCACTGGAGAGTTTGTAAAGTTGTCATATATAGGTACATTCTTTATAATTATTTACAATTATTTCATTAGAAATTGCAGTTACTTCAGGTTCAAAAGATAAACTAACAACTAATTTATTGCTACCTACAACATGATTAACATGAAGTTTGAATTGGTTATGCTGGAATTATCGAAATTTTGCAACAACGAAATTTTGCTACAAATTTTGTCTTTTGTTTTTTTGTTTGTCTTTTGTTTTTAATGTCGAAAATCCGTTTTTTTTACATCAACACTAGTTGAGCTTTGCATCATTTCATACATATTTATAGAAAATATAATATGTCTAAAGACGTAGAGTTATAGCAGAAATTTAATTTTTCGTATTATTTTTCCGAACAATATTTATTACCACAGTTGGTAAATAGCGGAATATTCACACACTGATTCAACGGAAACATTTATTTTAAAACACATTTCAAATAGAGTAAAATCGACTGGAGGAAAACCTAAAAATAGGTAACACATGTTCAGTATAAACCAAAAAGCCTTCCGAAGGTTATCGCGGAATGAGGCTTTTACTTTCTTCCATTCAGACGATATTAAAAGAAGCCGATAAACCTTGATGCCCACGTTAGTAACTACTCACTTTCATTATATATAACGTGTGTGGACGGATTTTACGTGTTTGTTGACATTTTAACGTCAATGAACTTTTTGCTCATTAAAACAAATAAGGGAATTGTTGAGAAGGAAATGGTAGGGGCACAGAAACGTAAAGAGGCCTGTCAAGCTTTTGAAATGTCTATCTTCATCGTTTTTGTTTGGCCGATTAGATAGTATTTTTCCAGTTGTATGAGTGTAGAGTATAAGTATACTCAATATAACGAAGGTTGGACTTAACGTTCGGACAACTAGACTTTATTGATAGGATGAGATTGATCCGAACACTTTTGCAGATTGTATCATACTGCAAACGCGTTGACTCCAGTAAGGTCGGGTCGGAAATCGGTATCTGATTCATGCAATGATATTCGATGCGGTTTGTGTGAGAGGACTCAAATAAGATTCAAATCTCTTTGGAATCGTGAATTAATCCACTCGAAGTTAACTATGAAATATTAAAAAAATATTTTTTGACAAAGCATTTAAACAAATTTTAAATTATTTTTGTAAAATAGAGAACTCATGCAAAAAAGTTTTGTATGCAAGTCGCACGCAAAATAGTTTTAGGAGACTCATCTCATTACGGACTCGGTTCCTTTATCAACTCGTCCCCTAAAATATTAATAATAAATCGAGAACTATGTCGAGTATAATATCAAGATGTTTGTGTAAAATTTTAACCGCCTCTGCAGACGATTTCAATGAGTACGTGGGCTGCTGGACAATTTTCTGGAATCTGTAGGTCTAGAATTGTTAGTGTTTATCAACTGTCATATTTGAAAAATTTGACGTTTTTCGCCTATAATTCTATTGACAGTTCCTATCCAAGTGAACTAGTTTTTGTTTGTACAGCATTTGAGAAAAAGTAATTTTGTGTAAACATGGAAATCTCGAGTGAAAATTTTCGTGCCATGATTTTTTACGATTTCAAATGTGGTCTAACGCCGAAACAATGCCTCGATCGGCTTCATTTGGCTTTTGGAGATGAAGCACCATCAAAGAGCAGTGTTTATAATTGGTTTGCCGAATTCCAGCGTAGACGTACCTCTCAGTGACGAATTTCGTGAACGTAGTCCATCAACATCTGTTGTTGTCACCAATGTAGATGCTGTGCGTGAAATGCTTGAGCGAGATCGACATATGACATACCGTGAGATTCAAGCATCCTTACGCATTGACATGAAAGCAACACACCAGATTTTGCATGATCATTTGAACGTACGAAAGCTTTGCAGTCCTCGGATCCCACACAATTTAACAGTAGCGCAAAAGCAGGATCGTGTCAAATCGTGCGAAGAAATGCTTAAGAAATTCAATGGAGGTCGTTCAAATTTAGTTTATAACATCGTTACTGGTGACGAAACGTGGATCTATTCGTACGAGCCAGAAAGTAAACAACAATCTACCGTTTGGGTATTTCAAAATGAACCAAAACCAACAAAAGTTGTCCGCTCACGCAGTGCTGCGAAGCAAATGATTGCTTGTTTCTTTGGTTTAACTGGACATGTAGCAACCGTGGCTTTAGAGGATCGAAAAACCGTGAATGTTGATTGGTATACTACAATTTGTTTGCCGGAAGTCATCGATCAAATAAGAAGAAACAATCGATATCCACGAATTATTCTCCATCATAACAACGCCAGCTCTCACTCAGCCCGTCAGCAGTTGATTTTTTGTCCAACAAAATGTTGAATTAATGACTCATTGTCCATATTCACCTGATTTATCACCTAATGATTTCTTTTTGTTCCCAAATATCAAAAATAAAATGCGTGGTGAGCGATTTTCGTCGGCTGAAGCAGCGGTTGAAACATTCTGGACACTGGTTTCTGAGGTACCATCTTTAGAGTGGAAAACGTGCTTCAGAAATTGGTTCGAGCGTATGCAAAAGTGTATTTACGTCAAAGGCGAATACTTCGAAAAACAATGATACCGTTTACCAAATTTCATATGCGTTTTTCATACCGTTTCCAGAAACTTTTCCAGCAGCCCACGTATTTCCGTTCGTGTATTCAAAATTTAATCCAAAGTAGCAATTTCAATAACGCATATTAGTGCTTAATACCTCGCAATGAAAGGAAAGGGAAACCTTTCTCTATCCTGTAATTGAAGAAGGAATCCTGAATATTTTTAATTATTATAATAATAAAAACGGATTAATTACATTATTAACAAGTATCATTAAATTATTCTTAGACTCTAGAGACTTTCTCGAAAGCCTCAAAATTACACTTACACACTAAAAATGGAGATCCCTCCTCTGTAGCTAGTTAGAAACCATCTTTTATCAAATTTTGCAAAAGTTTTTGAAAATGTAATTTATACTAAACTCTCTCCTTTTACGCCCTCTAGCAATTTGTAGAACGCTAATCAATATGATTTTCTCAAAGTAAAGTAAGTAGCGAAACTGCTTTATTCGACTTTACTACAAACATCTTGTATAATTGAGAAGATAGAGATTTGACCTGATTAATATATTCGAATTTTACGTATTTTTATGTTACAGTGCCTATTCTGCTGTATCTGCAAGCAGTGCTAAAATGATAAATAGCACTTCAAAGTTTTTCCATGTCCGCGGAAACTTGCTGCAATTTTGAACATAGCGAAGGCAGTTTCGATTTTAAGCTCAGAAGAACATGTTACATATGAAGAAAAAATAAGAAACAAGCTCTGCTTTGTACGGCTTTTTCTTTCGAAGATATACGTTCTTGTTCATGCTAAGAATTATTACGGGCGGCAGAAATATTTGTTTAAATTTTCTGTATAGCATTCAGTTAAATTATTGTATTGAGGTGCCAAAATTGCCTTTAAAGCCGGACTCAGACGGCTGGTGTACTTGGCCAATATTTATTAATGGCGTATACTTGCTATGCCGTCGGAATGGTTAACTTGTACAATTATTTGTCACTGGTGAGTACTGGTCAATTTTCCATCGTCTGTCGGTAAAAATGGCACAAGTCAAAGGGATCACAATTATTGGTCTTGACAAGTTCATACTTGTGGTTGCGTTCAAACGAGTTGTTAATATAATTGTGTATTGCTTTGCAACTACTATTCATTCTGTATTGATAGAAAAGGTAACAAGTTTATTAATAATTATAAAAAACAAATGGAGTGGTCAAATGAAGTGTACTTGAATTTCTTGATCTATACGAAAACGAACCAGTGATTTGGCGCGCCAAACATTGGGAACATAAAAACCGAAAAAGCTGCACAAGCGACAATATTTTCAGAATGATCGCTATCTATAATGGCTAGCACTCTTCTATCTATCCCGCCAACATTGTATAAATTCGCTGGCGTATTTTAACAAAAATTGTACACGTCGTCTGAATGCCTTTGCGTAAAATGGCCTTTATGAGCTGGTAAAAGTACATCAGTCATCTGAGTCCGACTTAACACAATTTCGGATTTTTTGTAGATACGGCGTTTGTTTTTAGCACGGCAGTATTATGCACTTTTGCTTACATAAGTAGTTAGACACGCTTTGCGCGCATCACTCACTCTATGACACTATCACGTAACACTGATACGTATGTAACAAATATAGTTGTTTGCTTTATTTGATGGAATAAATTTGAAAAAACAAGTTGTTATTTATCTACAACGTAACTTCTTAAAGTAACAAATCAGTCTGCTTTAGTGGAGATTATTTGTGGAGTGCCTCAAGGGAGTGTCTAGGACCAGTACTTTTCGTTCTGTTTATGAATGATCTTCCGTCAGCAACAAAAAATTTCATTAATTTCATTAAATTATTGCCTATGACACCTGTCTTCTGCTTAAAGGAAATAATTTTATGATCTTAATGAACATGCGTATTTCTGCATGAACTAAAAAATATATTCCTTAGAAAATTGCGTCTAATATATACGATTTATTATGACTTGATGAAACTTTAACATGGAAAGTCCGTTTGGATAAATTATGTGTGTTTTGGTCTTAAAATGCTGAGCTAGGGCACGCAAATTCTAAAAACTGCACGCTTAAAAATTACATGGTAATTTCAACTATAATTTGTTTTGTTGTATTGCTTATGCTACTGTAACTTATTTTTTAGTCAGAAAAAATTCTATTGTGCTTGTGCCAAATAAGACAAATTAGTTGTAGGTGTTTTAGTTCCATAAAATGAAAATTTAGTTATTTCTGTCTTTTTATAAGCTATAATTACTTTTTTCATTGTTAAGAAATATCAAAATTAGTTTTTGCAACTTTTATTTTGTTGTTGAAAACAAAAATCATCACGAATATTACACTGTTTCCACAACTAACACACCATCAGCTGGGACTATTTTCACTAAAAAATTAGTTGTGACATCAAAAATTTAGTTGGTATTTTTAAGCGAGGGAGAATACGGAAATTCTAATTTATGTATTTTGATTAGCCGTGAATCATGGGAAGGTATCATTAAGGACCATGGCCTCTCAACCGACTTTGTCATTTATATACAAATTTTTAATGTAATTATGTAATAAAATTAATCTCTAATTGTGAAAATAAAATTTTTGGATATTACGTGATACGAACTTTTAAACCTCAATTACTCCAAAACGGCTGAGTTTATCGAAATGCAATAAGAGAACATTATTGTGCCAAATATTCTAAAGAATATTTAAAAATAAATTAAAAATATTTAAATAAACTATATTAGTATCCTATTATTGTAAGCGTAGTCCTTGACAATTTTTCTTTTTCATTTCGCGAATGATTAGTTAGTTTACTTATTTGTACTTTATTAAATTCAATTTTCCATGTTCTTCTTTTTGTTTTATGTTTTAAATAAGTAATTTAATATGCAGAAAGATACGAAACAAATAAAAACACTTTAGAGAACGAGCTAAAAATGTAAATTTATTACCTTACTTGACGTTTCGCAATTTGATTATTTTCTTTATCAAAAGTGAATAACAGAAATGTAAACAACAATTTAGTCTACTAATAAATAAATAAATAAAGCAAACAGTTAAATTTGCGAAACGCCAAGGTAATAAATTCTTCGTTCTCTAAAGTGTTTTTATTTATTTCATATCTTTCGGCAATTCTCACGAGCAAGAACTGTACAAGAATTAATTTAATATGCATTTCAATGCAAGGCAACATTGTAAATAAATGTAGTAAAATAATTTTGCTATAGTAAAGCCTTCTTATATGAACTACCTTTGACGATTTATGTGAGTCATCTTCCTGAATGAAGTAATACTTTAAAATGAAATTTAAAAATAATATATCTAAATAAAATCAAGTCGAAGTTTAACGAAACTGTTCGCAACTATTCTTTCTTTTGTTGCTATTCAAAATGATCAGTCCACATTACAGAAATAGAAATGTTAATCATGAAAAATGTGAGTGAGTTTGATGATTCAATATACATAGTGTCCACGGATAGATAAGCGAAAAATCTTCTTTATTATTGATTTCTGAGAAAATTTTATTCTTTATAATTTGTCCGTATTTGGAAATCCTAATTTTCACCTTATTTTTCTTACATGCATTTATTTATTTATTTATCACCTAGATTTACAAATTTCCATTCTCATATTTTTTAATTTGATCAAGTAAACACAAAACATTTCATGTTAAAATTTCGAATCTTTTCAGTAGCATATCGCAAACATACGTCCCCCATACCATAACACTTTTTGAAGGGTTTACATGTTTTTATCATTGATAATGCAAAATGAGATTAGGTTTAACATGAAATGGAAATGACAAATTCGTTTTAAATGATTTCGCGTGTGCTTGATCCGATTAAAAAAATATCAGAGATTTTTTCAAAGTCGAAAACTGTGGGAATTTGTGAATATAAGTGTTAAATGTCTACATGCAGGAAAAGTAAAATGAGAATTAAGACTTTCAAATACGGCGAAAATTATTATAAACAATAAAAATTTCTGAGAAATCAATAATAAAAAAGTTTCTGCTCTTGTAACACCTATCCATGCACTGTATACTTCTTTGCTCTGCTTGCAACGTTCTATTATTTCACTTTCATATGTTTTTCTGTTTTCCAAGTAAAATACCTATTCTCAGTGTATAAAATAACTAGACTTACCATACTAGTTTCAATGTCAATATCCACTTTGTTCCTAATCTTCCGCCTCCTAGCGCCCAGTACGGGTGTGCAAAGAAAGAATCGAGACGTACGGTGGCCGTCGCGACGCCATCTGTCCATCTGGCGCATAAGGTGGACGGGCGTCTTGGCGGCCGCTTCGTACAGAGCTTGGACGGCTTTTGGACGCGTTGAC
Organism: Prosopocoilus inquinatus; assembly: GCA_036172665.1. Classification (NCBI taxonomy): domain Eukaryota; kingdom Metazoa; phylum Arthropoda; class Insecta; order Coleoptera; family Lucanidae; genus Prosopocoilus; species Prosopocoilus inquinatus. The sequence goes on from CM069871.1 coordinate 35,811,611, forward strand.
GCACTGAACAAGTTTGTGCCTAACTCATGACAGGCGGCAAAATGATTCTTGAGGAGGGCGAAGCTGCAAATGTCACTTTCAGCTGGAACAAAAAAAGAACATTTTCACAAGGCGTTCAGATTCAAAGATTGTAATAATTAGGCAATAAAAGACTTCGATGAAATAGTTTTCCAGAAAAAAGAAATAATGCATTTATAAGTATGCGACTATTGCAACTGCAAAGTTTATTTGCGTGTTCTGAATTTTTGGTGTTAGTTAACCCCCGGCATTATATTTTCAAATTAACACCAAAGATTCTTTGATTATTTCTTGGGGTTATTTCAGAAAATGTAGGTATAGTGCGTTTAAAGTCCATTGATAGTTGTAAATATGTTATTATGGCATTGCGATGTCTAACTCGTAATAATCTTAATAACAAAACGACCGCTAACCTTTCGTACGAGGTAAGTACCAAATGCCTATTTACTTCTTCACATCTTGAGCAAAACTGAGAATATCGAAAATCTTCCTTTTTTTGGCAAATAACATTGCTGATAGAGGGCGTTAAAACTTCCGAACAATGGCGGCGCGAGACGTGATCAACCGTTGTCAACGAGTATTTTTATTGCAAATCTTTTGCATTGTGGAATTGAACAATAACATATTTTTTTTATCGGAAACTACTTTTTATAATTGAAATTAACCTCCGCCCACAATAATTTTTATATCCGTAGATACGTATTTCGGCAGCTAAGCTGCCATCTTCAGTACGCTACCAACTTAAAAGCACTAAAAAATGTCTAAAAACAACCTAATCACACTGACAAAATCTTAAAAATGTTAAACCTAACAACAATCTAATCATCCTAAAAGATATGTATGCCTAAATGTAAGTAAATATAAATTAATATGTGAAAATCTAAAATAAACTATATTATGTTATGTATAAATCGGAAAAAAAATTATGTGAACACCTAAAATTAACTGTCAGATACCTTACAAATAAGAGCTAACCAAACAACACGGAAATGTGAAAATAAATAGTCCAAAGACCCCGAAAAAACTTCTTATTCTAACGAATAAATAAGTATGTAATTCCCTGTTATTTGATACCTAAAAATCCTGAAAATAAACTGTGTGTTATGTATGTTATGTTTATTCAATTATCTCTTAAACCACAGTCTCCTTTACTATTTTAGTTTTTTTTACTACTTTTTATAATTAATTCACGCATCTAACAGTTCTGATGAACTTGTTTAACCACGGTTGAACACGTCTACTCTAGTCACCGATCTCTCCACCAGACGCCAACACTTGTTACGAAAGTTCCCAATTGACAAATTTTACAAGTTTGTTAAGTCGACAAATTCTAAAAGCACAAACAAATGATTTTCTTTCCTTGCAAAATTCTATTTGCGCAGAAAGAACTAGAAAATTAAAACAGATTTGAATATGATGAAGAAAAAAAAAACAAATCTCTGAAAAACAAAATTATGTGTAAAGTTTTGGAAGATGTCCTCACGTTACTGTTAATACTCGACAGAAGCATCAATGGGGAAGAGGCGCACGAGAAAGGCAAGAAATAACTAGTTTCAACTCCAATGTATGTAAATGGCAAGAACTTTGCATAGACGCCGTCCTTCTTAATATTCCTCTCATTCCTTCTTCTAAGTGAATCGCTCTTTCAGTTTATGATTATAAATCTTCGCAACTTTAGCGTATTTATAAACGTTAAGTGACTTCCTATTCATGATTTCGTGTTCTTTATACCGACTCGGATTCGGTAAGGACGCTGGTTCTCCAAAGCTGACCAAATCGTTTTTCTTTGCGTTTGTCTCCAAAAAATTAACGAGCATTCATGATAAATTCTATTACGAAAAGGAAAAGGTTCCAGTTTTACAAATTGAAATATAATGAAACAGAATAGATGAAATCACAGAAAAAGAAAAAAGTCCTAAAATAAATGAAAACCGAAGTTGAGGATTAGTTTATGAATGAATAGATTAAAAATGAATTCCTTTGTGTTAAATAATAGGGACCGCATGTTATTCATGTTTCATAAGCTTTGTGTTTTAATTTGGCGTCCAGAGGTCTGTGACTAGCACGCGATCCATTTATATTTGCATATTAATAACCGACTCTAATTATAATTGTACATCTATGTAATGTAATGACATGTCCGACACCATATATTGGTCTTATGGATGTAAATAAATTATTATTATTATAATGATGTTTTCGGCATAAGAATCTGAGTTTGGAGCAAAGCAATAGGGTACATGAACATTTTTTTTAAAGATTTTATTTGATAATTTAGATATATATCTTTTTTTTTCATAAATGAATATTAAAGTCGTAAAAATTAAAGAAACTTGAATTGATTAAATTCCCGCCAAAACGCACATTCTGACCGTGTGACGTCAATGTTCATATGTTGTCAAATCGTAATAAGTGAATATCAATACGAACACTTAAAACTTATTACAATGAATAGTAAGACATATTATGAGTATTGTGCTGTGCTATAATGTAAAAATACCTGTGCAAGAACTCGGAATAAATTATTTATAAGCGCTTCACAAAATTTAGTGTTACCAACCTTACTTCTCAACGGCGAAAAGTTCCCGTTTCCACCACAAATTTCTCACCAACAAAGTAAAAAATATAATAATTTCTTTAAGATATTCACTTCGTAATTGTTGCTTAAATTAAAACTATATTTTTCAGCACATATTAAGAGCAAACATTCAAACTATTTGACAAGGGTCTGCATACAACATAAACGTCAAGGACAATATATGAACACTGACGTCACAATGAATGGGAAGCCTTTCGAAACCACGTGATTTATATTTGAATATTTTCGATTTTATTTATTAATTTAAGAGAATAATAAATAGAAACAGCGTACAAATTTGGTGTTTTCGCTTGTGTTATTGACTATAGTGTCGATTAGAGAGGTTTAATTAATCGTTTTATATTATTGTCAAGTACCCTATTCCAGTCATGTGATAAATCGATTAAAGCATTTAAAGTTCTTGAAATTAACTGTTTTGTTGCGATTCTGATGGCTAGGTGAAATTTTGATGTCGATTGTCATTTGTTACTGGTGACGTTTTTGATCTTTCTTTAATGGGATTACTTTATTTTACTTATGTCATTTGAAGGCTCATGATATATTCTTTCTGAGAGTTACAATTTTTAACATTTATATTTTAAAAAGGTAACAATTTAATCAATGGCATCACTAGTGATAAATGAAATTAAAATTTTATTGAGATCATTAGATCAGAAACAAAAAAAAACCTGTCTCGACATTCTTCGTATACATTAAGCATCAAGGAAATAAAGAATTTGTTACTTAATTTATCACCTCACTATATGTTTAAGTAACTTAAATAAACACCCTGTTAAAAAATAACTCGGCACTATTTCTAACTTTTTATTATTAAAGTTACAGATACTTTTCCAAATTAGCAAACTAGTAGTACTTTTCGCCCTGATTACAACGATGCATTCAAAAAAACAATTGAACATCACGTTTACGAAACAAAGGAAAAAGAACACTTTTGAAATGAAACACGCTGTATATTATTTGACTAATCGATAGAAAATAAAATGCTGAATTAAAATTGTTCATTTTATCAGAAATTAATAAATAAAGAAGATATTTTGATTTATTACAAATTCATTAAGACGGCTGGGTTTCAAGAACAAAACATGTGAATACCGTGCATGCATGTCAAAACATTAGGTGCTTTCTTTCGCTCACAAAATTCTTTTCTTTGAATCTCTCTATTTTTAAAACTTGTTTGGACCGAATTATGGTTATTTACATATAAATGAACTGTCAATCAAAAATTCAAGTCAGGTTGTTGCAGCAACTACAAAATTCAGGTCTAAACTATTCGAAACACAATTCAAACTTTTAAGCAAAAGTAAGCACCTAATAAATTTGGTTTATTTGTTTATAATAAAAGATATTTCTGTTTGAGTTTTGAAGAAATCTTTTCATAAGATACATGTTTCGGGAACACGACTGTGGGTAACGTTACTTTCTTTCATTCGATTATTATTAAAAGGGGCAAAAAGTACTACTAGTTTGCTAATTTAACTATATCTGTAACTTTAATAATAAAAAAGTTAAAACTAGTGCCAAGTTATTAAAACGGGCTATATAGTTACTTATAACACTGTTTCGATTTCAGTAGACTTCACACAAGATTAAATCAAAAATTGGCTGTGAAAAAAGAATGTCTTAACTTAGAACATCTTTAAATTCTATCGATTTTTCTGCAGTACGAAAGTAGGATTCCAGGTTTTAAGACTTCTGTTCAGTGTAAAAACCATTTTGCAAAAGTATAAAATAAAAATGTGTAACTAGTAAAAATGAGAACTGTAGTGGTTACTGCGTGCCGCATAGATTGCTAGGGCTTCGACTGGTTTATTGTTTTGTTTTTACAGGGCCGACGCGTTAAAGATTAGCACTTTTTCGGACTATGATCGCTTTAACATATTAGCAGTTCCTCGTATATTTAACGAAACCTTTCGCCTAAAATGCGCCTAGGCCTGCTTATCATCTTATGTTACATCACCTCCATTTGCGTGATCAACCTTATCAAGCCCCCATTTTCGGCCAGTTCGTGAACTAAGTCTATTTTATATTTAGGAAAACACTATCTCATTTATTACTGATTGTACTTTATGATGGCCGTTCTGTCTAGATAACGTGTTAAGCTAATTGTTAAGACCAGTAGCTGCAATAATTGCTGTTTGTTGCAAATCGTTTTTGATTGCAGTGAATCCCTCGAGCAGCCTCTGTACAGCTGTTTCAATCCTGTTTGGGGCTTCATCATCAGAAGCGTAACTCGAGAGTTCCACTGCAAACCAAAACGATTCGATCAAGGTTAATCGCAATTACGATGTAATAGTTGAATGAATAGTTTCAACAGCGTCATCCTACGATCGGTTTTTGACCTGACATTGCATTAGGATTGACAAATTGAAGCCAGTTTGCTACATAATAAGTCATCCCATGCAACGCGGCCATGCTTATTGTCAAAGCATAATGAAAGTTAAAAAAAATGTTGCTAATCGTTTTCGATTCCAGTGAATCCCTTGAGCAGCCTCTGTACAGCTGTTTCAGAGGAAACTGGGAATTGAAAAATGTCTGCATATTTATTTATTTTTTTTAATTCTGAAAGCCTGTATTTTTTAAAACGTACTAAAGATAGTCTGCATAACACAAAGCTACGTATTATGCCGTTTAATGCTTTATGAAATTCGATAGGAAAGCAGAAATTTACGATAAAAAAAATGCATTGAAATTTCTGTGGTGCGTAATCAAAGTAATAAACTTATTTAAAAATATTAAAGAAGCAGTCAGTTGCAGTTGCTTCCAGCTACTTTCGTGAACAATTGACTGAATCTTGACTTTTGTATCAATATTTGTGTACATTGAAGTGGCTTGCATAATGTCTGAAACGAAAATAAATAAATAAATAAATAAAGTTTATTTGATCATTACAAGCGAGAACCCAAAATTCTAAGACTAAAATAATGGCGTAATGATCAAGGAATCCGAATCAGCGTTTCCCATGGGAGAAGCTGCTCTTCCTTCGGATCCCTTTCATTAATAATAAGAGTTGATTTAGTATAAAAATTTTTACATTTTCTTTTACTGTTGGTTCAATTACCAGGCATCATTACTAATAGGTGAATGAAAAATGTTGTTAACTGAAATGCATTTTTGGTTGACTGAACATTTTATTTTTCTTGGTGTAAGCAATAATAAATCTTTAAAAATTGGCTACATTTCTGTAACATAATACAGCGACGTGAAGCCTTACTGTACTAAAACTCGGTATCATAATCACAAGTTAATAAACTGAAATTGAAGTTAACTTAATAATTATATGTTACCGTTAATTTGATAAAACCTGTTAATATACGTAATAACCAGTTACTTTACATAATACAAGATGACTAGCTAATATGATAAATTGTTAACAATTTCCTAAAATTTACTGTTAACTGGTTGTTACGCGTAATAACCAGTTAGTCCGGTAATATGAAAAGATTATTAATATTTTTGTAAAATTAATCATTCTAACCAGGTATTATGTATAATCGTCACTACTCTCTGGTTAATATCATGAACTGCCTGCACTTTTGGTTTTGTGTAGTTCTAAGCATGTGTAACGTAGTTAATAATAAATAATAAATTCTCAAATAAATAAACAGAATTAACTATGAATTCCAATCATAAAAACGAAAGAAAATTGTTTTTATTTTGAAGGGATACTGTTAAAATTGGTAAAAACGCTCAACATTAATCGAGATGTGGATGGTCCTTCATATCAATTAAATGCTGATATAAAAAATTAGTACCTGAAATAACAATTTTTTGAAAAACTGAAAATAAACATTAAAATGTTGCAGAAATGCAAAAATATCAGTCCAGAAATTGTTGAATGTGCAGTAGAATGTGTACAGATCAATGCCAATTGTTTCATAAGGAACAATTTGAACATTTTTGTTAATTAATTATTAGTTTTATTTTTAATTTTAAAATTATCACAAGATAAATATTTTCTTAAATTAATGCTTATTTTTTCCAAACAAAAGTTATGATATTAATTTTTTATAAGAGCATTTAATTGACATGAAGAACCATCCAAACTATACTAAAAAGTTAGAGTTGCCATTAAAACAAAATACACAGTGGAAAGACAAAAGGCGATCAAGAAAATATTTTTACGCTAACATGTGCTTCTTTAAAATTAAAAATTTACCTGTTTCCGGATTTTACAAAAACCGTCAAATAAACAAATTATGAGCTTATTGCGGGACTTTATCACCACTCTGTACATTTTAGTATTTCAGTAAATGATAGAAGTCCGTAAGTAACTAATAATAAACTAATAAACAAAATTCTTACTTTACAGATAATTCAAATATTTTTAATCGTAACAATTATCAAAAATAAAAATTATTTTTTGGGTAACTAATAATAATTAACGAAAATGTTCAAATTGTTCCCCATGAACAAATCGGCATCGACCTGCCCCTGTGTAAACACTTTGTGCTGTACAAATCCTGAATTCAGCGTGGCAAAAGAAATGAGTTCTTAGCTAGCTCCAAGTGAAGTTAAAGATATTATATCGGGGGAATATGGGGGTTCACAAATTATAGTCGTTAAATTTTTGAGCATTTTATTTACAAACTGTCGCCTTACACAATTAAAAACACAATAATAATGAGCTGCAACACTTGCCTATCAAATAAATCTACAAAATGAACTTTCTATTTATTCGAGGTATGAACCCTTCGCTAGCCAACTTCTCACTGAACTGCTGGCGCGCCTGACGGGCTTTTATAGTAGATTTATGTAATTCTCGAACGTGCTGGAATGGACGAGAAACTTTCGATAACATTCTGTGACGCAAGGTGAGGTGGCTGGTGGTAAAAATAGATCTATTTGCACGTCACGGCTGTAACAGTAGTCAACTTTTAGAATTTCACTGACACTCGGGACAACTGTAACCTTTGCAAGTTTTAATGACCGCCGCGAAGGTCTTTATGTATATCTTGTTCGCTCCCGTTTTCTCCATAAATTGCTCTAGAGATATGCAAAGTTTCGCAAAAGATTATTAGAATTTATAGAAAACATCGTGCTTTCGAAAAATATCGCAACATGCCGTCCTGGGGGGCTATTCTCAAATGTCGAGTGGTAACACTAGAAATCGACAATTGTCGAAGACTAAAGTCGCACAAGTTTTGATTTCTGTATTCTCAAACACTATTCGAAGTGAATGTCGTACGCGACTCCGATTGTCGACGAAGCGATTTGACAACGTTGTATATTAGTTCAATTGAATAAATAGCATTCGGCCGCATATTTCATATTATTCAAGTTGGCAAATCTGAAATTTACCACCATAATTTTTGTTTATCAGTATCGTGCAGTAGAGGGCTCCCTCGTGGATCCAGACAACAAATTATGGAAACAAATAAAAAACAATATTGTAATGCGCGACAGAAAGAATTGTTAAGTAATTTAGTGCAGGTTGAGAATCATGTAGTAATTTTATGTGGAAAATTCACAAAAGATATATGAAATACATCATTGCCCCTTCATTTTCTTCTAAATTTTGAATAATAAATAATTCTTCTGCCATAATTTAATGCACGAAATGAATAACCACTTCAACACACCTGCGAAATGAAATTACATAACCTCGTTCTGTTCGTGTCGTACACGACATGACAAATGGAGAGTGGTTTTGACCACTCTACAATATCTCTACTAAAAATGTCGAAAATTTGTCGTACGGGACATTTGAGATTTAGTTTTAGTAGACATTTTAGCAATGTCGCATTCGACATGCACGTTTGCTGATTTGAGAATAAGGCCCCTGGTTGTTCGTTGGTTTCGCCGCGTGCTGTGACTTGTTCATTTTTCTTTTGTTGGCGCACTGACAATTCCGGGGAATTCGATAAAACCGTTGGTGTTGGAATAAAGGGAATGCCCCGAAGTTTGACGACTGCAGGTTTAAACGAGTTATATTTTTAAAAGCCCGCTAGATGTAAATAAACTTGAAGATTTTAGAATGGATTTAATGAATATACGGCGCAGTGCCGACGACGATTTTATAACGCACTGCGATGAAATTGTTACGAAAACAAAGCGAATATTTTTAAGCGTTGGTTTAATTACATGAATTATGTCCGCATTCTCCTTTGTGATTTTCGTCGCGTTTGCTTAACTGTCGACTTTATTGCAGAGTATAATAAATATTCGGCGGTTATCTCAAAACTAGGAAATAATTTATAATGCGCCTTAGCAATTTCTTTCATTGGATAAAAGTTGTGATGATGGACATAAAAAACAGTTTAACGAGTCTATGATAACTTTCAGGATACCTCTAAAAAAAGAATTCCGCAAAAAAATTTAGGATGGGTTCCGATGAAGTGACATTAATACGGAGCGGCACGTATACTCTTTGGGCCACTCTTTCAATCGGACTTTAACAATTGTCCTTACAGTTGTTACCACGGGAATAACGCGAAATTTAGAGTATCTCCATTTTCCGTTTTTAAAAAAAGTTAAAACAAGATGAAGATACTTCGAGACCGCTCCCGAGTCAGTCGAAAACGCTATTAAAGTGAAACTGTGACGGAGAAACTAGGCCTTTTTGTGTCAATAAATACATTGAAATAATCTTTCGATATATTTTTTTAGCTTCTGCAAATTTAAAGAAGAATGAAATCTGTTACCGGTATCTTTATAGTAATGATACTGATGATAGAGAAAACTACTTGAAATATTTTTTAATTTCTTTCATTTTATTAAAGAAAGTAAAGTCACTTGAAAAATAAAACTGAAATTTAAACATTCAAATTGAAATTGATTTTATGGTTAATATATGTATGTATGTTTATTTCTGAAACGATTGTACAATAAGAAATAAAAAATAAAGAACTACTTTACTAAAGTACAGATTCTAAAACGTCCAACTAAATAATTGTTGTACTACGTATAGCACTGGAGTAACAAAATTGATTATTTAGGCATTAAAATAAATCTGCATGTGATTTAAATTAATGTAATCATCCTTAAGTGATAATCAAATGTAAATAAATGTTGAAAATGAACCTCATCATATGCTAAACCATTTCATAGCAATACCAGTTACTATAAATTTTTAATAAAAAAATGAAAATTTGCTTATTTTATTGTATGGTGCGTTAATTTCTTAGAGTTTGCCTTACTGTGGCAGAAGAAATGTACTACCATATATTATTTCGTAATACGAATAAATTTTATTAGTTCTTATGTTATTTATTTTTGGGCGAGTACATTAAAATAAAATCTGCCTTATTAATCAATTGAAATATATTAAATATACTGGAACTTATTTTTATTTCCCTTTTTTTCTCAATCAGTTAAATACATCGATATATTTGTAACGATATATCCAATGTATCGATACATGGTTAACGATATATCATAGCAGTCAATATATCGATATATAATTTTCCTTAGTGATCATTTGATTTTTGGTAACGCTTTAGTAACAAATCTGTATTGGTTAAAAATATTTTACATGATAAACATGTTCAGTACAACTTACAATTACAGGAACTTGCTCATTTTCAAATTTAAAAGTTTTTTTTTTCTTTTCTTGGAACACAGTTTCAACAGTTACAAATTTAAACTTTAATAAATATTGTTGCAAATCGCTTCAATTTGTCTATCCGACTGCAATGTCAGGTCAAAAAGCGATCGTAGGATGTCGCTGTTTTATCTGTTCATCACTCTTACATCGCAATTGCGAATAAATTGGACAAGTCGTTTTTGGTTTGCAGTGGGAATGTCGAGCTACGTCTCTGCTGACGAAGCCCCAAGCAGGACTGAAACAGCTGTATAAAGGCTGCTCGAGGTTTTCACTGCAATCATAAACGATTTGCAACAAAAATTTTTAAAACTTTCATTATGCTTTGTGACAGCAAGCATGGCTGCCTTGCATGGGGACTTATTAGGAACAAATCCGCTTCAATTTGTCTACCCTACTGCAATTTCAGGTCAAAAAGCGATCGTAGGATGTCGCTGTTTTATCTGTTTAAACTTTAATGTTGAATCTGTCCGATGATGACAGTATTAGCGCTTTCCTTTCATTTACATCAACCGCTGCCAACTGCCCAAGTGTTCAAAGTTCAAAGCCAGTTGTTCCTTTCACTTTTGGCATTAAAATTGTCTTTCCCCTTACCCCTTGAGGACATGCTTTAAATTTATTTATTTTTCTATTAATAGTTAAGAGTTTATCAAGTGTAAGATGATGGAACTCACAACTCTAAGTTTATGAGGTTATAAAAGCATTATTAACGGTTCTTTTTTAATCAGCTGACAAGTTTGTAAGGTTATAAGATTTTGGATGAAACTTTTGGTGTTCCATTCGCAAACTGATCTAAACCGTCTAAAATCACAACGACCTGTGGGTTAGCGTCCATGAAAGAAAAGCACCATTATGTCGTAAAATGAAACTGTAGCCGCGACTACTACGTACTTGTAGGCCAATGTAATATATTACTGTGACTATAAATATAAATACACGGGAGAAAAACATACACATAAAAATCTGGAGTTAATTCTAATTCTTTTTGGACGCGATGGAACACCGATGCGAGGGAACACCTTTTCATTTCCGTTTGTGGAATTAAAAAAAAAACCAAGTTAGGATGTTTGCTCTTTAAAAGTAGCAGTGAAGCTTATACTTGTTGGAAAAAACACATATTTTTAGACACAAAACTTAACTCAAAAGACTAACCGTTTTAAATTACAGAGATACAAGAATTTTATTCACAACTTTTGCATTTTTAAAAAAATGACGATGACGCTAACCTAGGAATCTTAGAAGAAGAAAAGAAGGGCGTTATCTAATGATTTTTAATTAAATGTTGACTTTTAAATTTCATACTTCATAATCTTCTAATAATCATAAAAACAATTTTATATGTCATGTGTTTATGGGTTTTAGATAAAGCACACTCTTTTCTAAAGAATGAAATTTTTTGAAAAATCAGTATTAAAAAGTTGTTCCATTTGTTGCATACTTTCTTGGACACGTTCTATACGTAATTATTTAAAACTTGCAAGAGTTTTCTCTAGCCACTCTATTTTATATGTAATTGTAAAATAGCTGCAAATGGCAGATATTATTTATTTTTTTCCCGTACACATATCCATAAAATAGAAATTGCAAATAATAATGTTGTGTAAGTACTCGCGTTTACAATGACTGAATATCAGAATACGTGTTTTTGCTAAGTCATCAGAGTAAATTAAAGGAATTAAATTGATGATTTAAATTATTGTTAAGGTAGCAAGAAAAGCTCACGTTCGGGTAGTCGCAATTATCTTAGGGTTTGGTGCCTTCGTCCATTCACCCCACATGTACAGTCTCAAACATCCAGAATAACGCGAAATTGCTCTTCTCTAAACGTTTTATCAAACGAACATCTTAACTAAAGTTATGTAGGTTTTCACTCCACATAATTTAGAATTTTTTTCAAACATACATATTTATTATTTAACTGACACATTTTTAATTTTATGTAAGAAATGAAATTCCGGTGGCTCCAATAAATCTTTATATTTATATTAGGTTAATATTTAGGATTTTTTGACATGTCTAATACTCAAATGTGTAACCTAAAGCAGGTTATTCACGATCCAACACTGCAGTACTATTTTGCTAGATGCGACGAAATTGGCAAGAATTTGATGGTTTGTGTGCACGATCAACACGGTTGGACCAATTCTGACGGCAGACAGAGCGCGCTGTCTGCGTCTGCAGAAGTACGATTTTGTCGAATCGTGTCGAAAAGAGGATCGTTTGTGGATGTTTACAATAGAGATAGACCCTGCACTGCTATCTTAAGCTGAGCGTCCACTATGTCAGTGGAGCAGAGCTGAGCAGCGCGGGGCGGCTCCCAAACGAAGTGCATGTAAATACATTTTTATTCGTTAGTTTCGGCCGCTCCATTGACCTAGTGGACGCTCAGCTTTAAACTTTTTAGTTAAGAACGAACTAATCTGTATTTTCAGAAGAAAAACCATTCTTTATGAGCCAAAGAAAAAAGTTGAAAATAATTGCATATCCGAGAAAATAAAGTAGGTAGATGATAACAGACTCGAAGTAAAAACGAAAAAGTAGTAGACAAGCAGATAATTAAATCGATTGGATGTACTAAGAATACATTGTAATCTTCTATAACAAATTACACCTGTTGCAAGTGGAGTCACGAATTGTATTGTAAAGCTCTAACAAGGAGCACGATAATAATTACACGAGCCTATTGTGATTACTAATTTCAGACTTTACATCCTAATCTGAAATGCAGACAAAAAATGAGAACGTTTACGTTATTTTACGTTCTAACTTTCGTTGAAGTTTCTAACATCCGGCTTTAATTAATTCAGCAACATAATATTGAATAATATAATATCACTGTTGCCGGTGTATTAACATCGGTTGACGATTTGCTTTGCAAATGCGCGCAGGAAGTCTGGCTAAGTGAGTTTTAATAGTGTGCTTATACGATCGGAGCAATGTTTATCAATCTCTGTGATTGGCGATAACACGAACTGGTTGCTGCTCCGTAAACAGAGAGTGAACGAATGCCAGACCACACAACGTCAACATCAAAAACCACCCAAGACAACAACCACTGCTGCAATCTGCTGCATTTTGTTGCATCATAACATTAAGTGAGTTATTTTGCGTTGCCGAAGCTCTGACTGAATAATAATACACATTTAAGTACGCCATCGATAAGACGCAGAGTAATAGCTTGAAGATTTGTTAAAAATTCATCTGTAAACCGATCGACTTCCATGAAATCTGCCCAAGACAATGTAGGAACGATGCAAAAAAATGCTGCTCTTTCTTCATTGTTCTGAAACGATTGTTTACAGTCTACAATTGTTTCTTTTTTTGTTATTTAAAATTTACCTTCTATATTCAAGCAATATACCAATATAGCAATATAAATATAATAAAATGTTATCTAAGTTAACTGAATTTTTACCAGCATTTATTTTCTTCTTAGTAATTAAATATCACAACAGTATGTATTAAGTTTATTTTGGCAGCACATATGGTGTAAAGATATTGTTTTGGATTCACTTTCAATTAGGCTTTTATTGAGTTTCTGTACTTAAGCCTTCAATATACCGACCGTTTCAGGCCCCTTTTTCTCGAAAATTACAATTCAGAGGAAGTTGCAAAAAATATTATTTAAACGTAGACGTAGGCGTAGATGTAAAAAAACTAATCTACATATTTCGTCAAAAACTTACATAGGACATATTCTTTAGATTATTTGGCACAAAAAAGGTTCTCTTATTGCATTTCGATAAACTCAACCGTTTTGGTGTATTTGAGGTTTAAAAGTTCGTATACATCTATTACGCAATGTTAATACCCTAAAATTTACCAATTTCTCATTTTTCGAAAAAAATGTACATAAAAAGGTAATCTTATTTTTTGATGTTCCATTCACCCTGGAAATATCGGGAGACATTTCTGAATCACGGTGTATAATTAAAAAAAAAATATAAGTTGGATGCGATCTGTCAAGAAATAGACGTTAAAAAGAATTACGGCAAGTCAGATTAAAATGTTTTTAAAGCGAAGTTGTTTGACGTATCATTTCTTAAAATCAGATAAAAAAATAAGGAACTTACAGCATCAAAGGTTTTTCATATTCCACCCGGTATACTGGGTGTTTCATAACAACGGAGGAGATTGAAAGGGCAGCTGTAGGATATCAAAATAAAACTTTTCTTAATTCGCTTTTAACCAAAACCCAATGATAATCACATAATGCAACTTTATTGTTAAATAAAATCTTAATTTATCAACACCATCATTCATAAAATGTCTACGTTCATCTGTTTCCTAGTTTTGTTTTTAATTAGTAGGCGGTGAACAACAACGTGAAAACCGTTTTTGGGCATTAAAAGAAAAAATGAAATAGTCGTAACCTTAACGTGACTACATTGTTAGTTGTTTATTGTAAAGCAGTGTTCAGTTAACTCATAAATGCCATATGTCCATTTAAATTTAAAGGTAGGCTAAGTAACATAAAACGCTTATCTCAGATTGCTAAACAATTTATTAGTTACTTCAAATTACTTGACAATTTATGAACTGACAACTTGCTGTCTAATTTTCATATTAAAGATTGTAATGGTTTTCACTCCTGAACAAAAAAAGTTTATTGTTGAATCAAATTTCGGCAATGCAGAAAAGGTAAATGGCCAATTGGTATATAATATTCCTGCTTGCATGGAAGAATTTCGTGCAAAATTCCTCAACCTTGCATTCCTTAACGCAAATTTTGTGAATATGGTACGCTATTCTGTAGATTTATTCCGTAGTACAGGAAGTGTATTACGGAAAGCTGGAAGTGGAAGACCAACTGTGCGCACAGCTGAAGTAGTTGATGATGTTAATCAACTTATGACTTAAGAGCCAATCAAATCACTGAGGCACTTATCGCAGGAAATAGGTTTATCTTGCGGTACTTGTCATAATATATTTAAAAAAATTGAAATTACATCCGTAGAAAATGCAATGATTAGGTCTTCATCCTAGGTGGGAATATGCTAGTATAATAATATAAACAAATTCAGTATGTAATCATAACAAATAATTAAAGAAAAATATCCTTTTTCATTGACTTAACATTTTTCTGTCTAAAAGTTTCAGTCCACTTTTCCGTAGAAATTTATATCATAGGAATTCACTCGTTGCATAGGATCCAGTCAGCGGCACGTAAAATCCATTCGTGCCAAAATATGATTTTTTGAAAAGTTGGCCCTTTTGAATTTGCTACTGCTCAATTTATAATGATCTATAATGGCAAGTTATTTGTAGATTGAAATCATTATAAACTTTCCCTTTTGCATCTCAATTTTTAAAAAGTTTCGATTTTAATAGAATTTGCGCAAAGGCACTCTTACGTTATAAATGCATCGTTACAAATTAGAAAAAGTGGTTAAAATTTAAAAAATGAAGAAAAAAGCACAACATTCCAAAAATATACGCTAAAATTTAGATCATTTGTGAATATGCTGCTTTTCTCCTATTTTATAACGGCTGTATTTATAACGTTACATAACGTAACTGGCGGAATTTCAGAGCTTTTTTCTAATCATCAATACAGTAATATTCCTATTATGCTAGTGCTAAATAAATAATTATAATGAATCAAGTCTTTTTTTCATACCGTTCACATTATTTATTCAATAACGTAATGTCGACGCACATAAAGTAACTTTTTAACCTGTAACCATTAATTTAAAATGTATAATAAATCAATAATGTTGTGAATGAACGTCATTTAATAATAACTTTGTTTTGCAAAGCTTAAATGTAAATTGTGCGAAACTATTTCGTCGTTTAATCGATTTTCGTTCATGGTTCAGTAAAAATTAAGTGCGGTCTACTATTTTGTACTGTTAGATATCCAGGCGACGCTTTGGCCTGAAACACATCTGAAAACAATTTAATTGACGAATGTTTCGCCGTATTATTGACAACTATCGGCAATATACACGAATTTTAAGATTGTCGACTTAACGACGGTGATGACGAAGTCAGATCAGAAACTAAAACATTTTAGGTAGCATGGCATTTATTTATAGACAGCATCGGAAGCAGAATGCAAAAAATAAATACTTCAAATGTGCAGCGACGTATATTTTTAACTCACTAATAAAAGAAGATGTAAAAATCTATTTCTGCATAAATCTGAACCTCTACGCCAGGAAAATATTTAAAGAGAACATAGATAGTTCGATTTGTTTGCGTTACTTTTGGTTTCATATTCGAAAACCCTAAACTTTAGAACAACGTCTTTTACATTTATTACAAATATAATTTAACGAGCACGTCAAATGTGTCAAAATTTACAGGGCTTCCATTAAAATTTGTTATGAAATTTAAAATTTTTAAGTTTCAAATGTTCCTGTGCAAATGCCGTTCAAAATTACTACTATTATTTAAAGAGATTATTCTACACGATATTTATAATTAGTTAGACACTAAAAGTATTTTTTTGAACTTATCACCCTCTGGTTAATGTTTTACGCACGAAATAGTCAACTGAGAAACAGTTTCCCAGTCAAGTACACTAGGAAATAAAGTCAAAAAGATGGCCCTTTGGAGTACTCTTAAATAAATTAGTGTTGATAATCATAAAATCTAGTTTATAAAATACCATTTTTCACAAATTCACAAAAAAAAAACAGGAACAAAAGGAACAAAACGTTCAAAATTTAAAAGTAAATTATGATTTTATCATTTGACGCAACGTGAGCACTCATACATGGCTTGGTTAATTTAACAGTTTTTGGTTTGCTATGACATGAAATTGTATGAAATTATTTGCAATTAAATTTTTATATTGGTTTCAAAAAATATAATACGAAACTCTTGCGGGAGTCATTATGCCATGTTCGTGCATATGAAGCGCTCACGCGGGAAAATGTGTTCCCGCACTCGGTTCGCAAATAACTATTTTTTTCCCCTGATAATGAATAAAATGTCTACATTTCAACTCTTTAATACGATTGAATAGTTGTAGATTGCAAATGCTTCAATTTAGGACTATAAGAGATTTATCGATATGTGTAATAAAAATTGGTATATTCCATTTAAAAAAGTATAAGTTTGGTAGATAACGCTCTTACACGAGATCATGCTGTGAAAATAATTTGCTAATATGTATTGAACTCGTTACAAGCGATAACTTTTGTAGAAAACATTTTCTTTTATAATTAATATTAAGGAAATATTGCAGAAATCAATACCAATGACCCATCCTGTATTTTTTTACAAACGAGGCGAGTTTTATTTATTTTTATTATTTATTTATTTATCAATCAAAACTACATTGTCAGGTGAACAGGTTGCAAAACCCTATTACAGACTGACACAAAGTACTTTAAAATAGGAAAATGCGACGAATGCTAATATTAATGTAAAGTAAAAATAAAAACTAAAAACTAAAAATAGTTAGCGGGCGACGGCAAATATGAAAAATTAATTATAAATTTAAAGTATGAAAATGAAAAAACTTGAACAGGTAAATATAAAATAAGAATTAACGGGATAAATTTGATATAGTTTGTGTAAATGCAGAAAACGGTCCGAAAAGTAAATCAATATCATTAATACGATTATTATAATCTCTCATCATTCTGGGGATTGGAGAAAACTTTGTGACATTGGAATCGGTACCCTAAAAATCTAACTGTCACGCAGATATTTACAGGGAACATTAAAGCAAAGTTTTTGAAGTAAGTAAGGGGAGTCAAATTTATTTATAATGCTAAATAGGTATATTAAACAGGCTGTTTTCCTCTGATCTTCTAAAGAAGTTAGATTCAAATAATTTAAACGTTGAGTGTAGTCATCATAACTTATGTTCAAGCCCCGACAAATGACTCTAATGAATTTTCGCTGGATAGATTCTATCCTTGCAATATGTACTGCGTAATAGGGAGACCAAACCATACTTGCGTATTCAAGATGTGATCTGACATATACACTAAATAAACTTTTTTTTGCATCAGTACCTAAGAAATGCTTGGTTATCTGAAGAATGAATCCAAGCATAGTGTTTGCTTTTTTAACAATATTATTTACATGACAGGTAAAAGATAGGTTGTTGTCAAAGATGATCCCTAGGTCCTTAATAGCAGTTACACATTTCAGAGGATTATTATTTACAGTGTATAGTATAGTAATAACAGATTTATCAAGAGTGTAGTGCATATACGAACATTTGTTAACATTCAACAGAAACTTATTTTGTAAGCACCAATCATTATGTTGAAGAAGGTTACAGTCCAATGAAGAAGAAATGCATCAAATAGTTTTAAGTCGTCGGCGTATAACAGATGTTCGCAATTCAAACAAGAAGACAGGTCGTTTATAAAAACCAAAAACAAAGTGGGTCCAAGATGTGAGCCTTGGGGAACGTCTGATGTGATCAATATTCCATCGGAGTAACAGCCTGCAATTACTACTTTTTGGATTCCATTGTTGAGATAAGATCTAATCCAAGAGAAAAAGAAGCAAGAAACGCCGTAATGGTATAACTTATCGATCAGTATGTTGTGATTAACTTTGTCGAAAGTTTTCGAGAAATCTGTATAAACTAGACGTTACGCTTGTTAAAGGTATCAATGACTACTGACAAAGCATAACAAGTTAGTGGTAGTAGATCTTTTCGATACAAAACCGTGTTGATTCTGTGAAAGATAAGGATTTAAATGATTTAGAACCTTGGAATTAATAAGTGATTCAAATACTTTGCCAAAGATACTTAATTTTGAGATAGGCCTACAGTTTTTAACGGATTGTTTGTCACCAGAGTTGTGAATTGGAGTTATATAAGTTAATTTCCATTGACTGGGGAAAACACCCGTAGAAAGAGATTTATTATACAGGGAAGGGCAAAAGTATGGAACCGGCTGAATATTCCGAAAACTGTTTGACGTATCTATTTGAAATTTGGTGTGTGATTCAGAGTCAATAGGACCTACATTACCAATTTGTTTCAATAGTTTATCTGCTCTTGATTCTGAGATCCAATGCCTACTTGATTTTTTTGACAACCTACTGATTTTTCTCCTCTATTTAATAGTTAGTTTAATTCTTCATTTTTCTTAAGTTTCTCATCAAACGTTATTTTCTCGAAAATTTTCTTATGTAATAAATAAATATTTTTATGTAGTCGTTTAGAGAATTAAACGAGCTATTAAATACAGGAAAGAAATCAGCAGGTTGTCATTTAAAAAAAATCAAGTAGGCGTTGGATCTCAGAAACAAGAGCAGATAAACAATTGAAATAAATTGGTAAAGTAGGTCTTATTGACTCTAAATCACATACCAAATTTCAAACAAATACGTCAAACAGTTTTCGAAATATTAAGCCGGTTCCATACTTTTGCCCTTCCCTGTATATCAAAGACAACGGATATACTAAGACTTGTCTGCATTCTTTTATAAACAAAGGACTTATTCCATCGGGGCCATATGATTTAGTAGTATCAGTAAAAACAATATTTTATCTTGAGTCACAAGTACATTTGAGAGAGCAGAGGAATTAGGAAAATTTAGAAAATTTGGCATCAGGAGCTAATTAGTTAAATTTGCCATTTGTTTCAGAGGGCTCATAAATTGAGGCAAAATATTGTATAAAAGCTTCACATACGGAATCAGGTGAAGAGGCATGGAAATTCTCAAAATATACAGATGAAGGAATACTATCGGACGCTTGCGTGGATTTCACGTAAGACCAAAACGTTTTAGGGTTATTTTTAATGTTACGCTCTGTATTTAGTATGTAACGTCTGAAACATTGTTTACTTAAGACTTTAATATTGGAGTGAAGTTTCACAAATTGGACATAATCGTACCTGTTGTTGTACCATTTGTAGCGTAACCTAAATTTATTTTTACATTTAATTAGGGCAATGAGCTCTTTGGGAAAAAAGGCAGGATATTTATTACATCTACGAGTAATAACGGGAACATTGTTTACAATTATTAACTACAGAGTAAAAATTTTCAACAGCAATGTCGACGTCACAACAATTTAAAAGTAGGGACCAATTTATCGTTACCAACTCATTGCATATATTGATGTAATTCGCTTTTCGGAACTGATAACTGCCGTAGCTAGTATTTTGAGTTAATTTAGTTAAGTTCAGTTCAATATTGCAGCATAATGGAGCATGGTGATAATCAACGCGCGAAAGACTACTCTCTAAACATGATGACACATTAACAATTTTTTTTTATCTGTGGTGATTGCCCAACGGGGTCCTAAGTCATAGACTTGTCAGGACCTCAGGTGCAGGGGAGTGTATTTTTGTGTGTGTAAAGTGTTCCATGGCTTTGTTACTTCCAAACCTCCTCCCCGTTAAAGGGGAAGTAGTGTCGAATTTTCTCCCCAACACTAAAGGGTACCTGAAGTGAGTAACAACCCTCGAGAATTATCTCGAGCGGGTGCGAACCCACGACCTTACGATTGCAAGGCAGGTCCCTTACCACTGGACCGTTCAGGCGTTGAAATTATTAATTAAATCCGATAAAGCAAGATCGATACGACTATTAACATTAGAGATGCTATTATATTGACTAAAACCACAAAATACTATAGAATCAACCAACAGGTCTGATACAATTGTAGAATTATTAATACAGGATAACCGGACACCGCCATTTTCCATATACCATTCTAATTCATTAATATTATAGTCACAAGTATAAGAAATTTGTCATTATTATTAGAATTTATGAACATTTCACGCATTCTTGCTTTGGTTGTGTTTGTTGTGTTTTAAATGTAGTTAAATTAAATTCCAAAAACTGGACCGCGTTCACTAATAACTACTTGGTGTCTAATTAAAGCCTTAGGTCTAATGAGGGGAGTCTTTTGCACGTATATTTATAGGGACTTTATATCATACTTTTCCAGTCGCACCGGTGGTGACGAATTGTCTCCTTATGAAAGCACATACATTTATTTTATGGAGATCCAGTAATTTTAAACTGATATAAAATAGTATTTATATTTAGTCTATTAAGAAATTAATCGGATTTAAATTATTAAAGAGAAACAACACTAAACAAAATATAAAATAAAGCAAGCAAGGTTGCGCAACTGAAAACTGCATATCAGCGTAACTGCAACTGTCCAAAGAAGACAACAGATGAAAAAACCAAACATTTATTATGAGAAACAAGCAAGAATGTTGATGGAATTACTTCTGCATTATTGTTTAGAAGAATAAGCCCATACTGAACAATGTTTTATCACGTACCTAATTACAATTGTTTTAAGAGAACGTTACATATGCTTACAATGCTCGACTTGAGCTTCTCTCTTCATTGTGATCACTGATCAGAGTAGAGATGTTCTTAATTCCTAACCGTTCCTTTCGCAGACACGAGTCTAACAGTTCGTGCACTCCTGATGAACGGATTCGCAGAACGAGTCCATCAGTCCAGGTCCACATGAACGATATCAATCGTGGACTGATTTGAATCTAGATTCGGATATACGCTTCAGTTTTTATTAGTACTGTGCGTTTCAGGGTTTTAAGTGACCTTTCTTTGTCATTTCACAGGGATACGGACATGTGCCTGCTGTGCGAGGTTAATACTATGCATAGTAGTTAAATAGGTACTTGAAAAAGTGAGTCAATAAGTTAGCTTAAACAAAATTAAAATCACATTTCACTCTTGCTCCACGCTTGCATTTTGAGAAAGGCGGAAATTAGATTTAGAATGCAAGTATCTGTATAAATCGTATACAATACAATATTAAAAATCGAGGAAGTTTAAGTTCTTTCACAACTGATTATATTCTCAATATCGGCCCAGTGTTTGTGTCCGGACCGGAAAGTGTAATGAACCGTTGGGTATTTCGGAACAACAGTTCTTTCCGATTGGCGGAGAGGACCCGTTCGTTCGCGAAGAACACATCTCTTGATCATAATGCGTACAGATTCTGGTGTCTATATGTAAGATACTCTTAAAACCTGTCATTTACAAATTAATTAAATATAAGAAATGTTTTTTTCTCTTCATTAATTGAAGGCGTTTTCTTTAAAATAACGTTGAGCAACAAAATTTGACTTTTTGATGTTTCTGAATTGAAAATGCTAAATTTTTGTAAAAAGTAATGTATTAATCAGAATGAAAACAATTTAGTACCTCTAGTTAACAAAATACTCCTAGTTTATAGGGTGGTATTTTATGCCTTTAAGAAGCTTCACCATAAACATGGCAACAAATATCCGCTTGCATGGTATGACTTATTATATAGCAAACTGGTTTCAATTTGTCAATCCTAATGTAATGTTAGGTCAAAAAGCTGTTTAAACTATTCAATAATAATACAGTAATATAGAATCACTTTTTAATACATTTTGGTCTATTCTGTAAGCATTTAATATCGATTGTTAATGTTGTTATACTTGTTACGATTAATATGTAACAAGCATAACATTTGATTTCCTAAAAACCGTATTCTTGATTTTTCAGCAATGCGTCCGCGTGAGTAGACTTGTCGGTGGTGCTCCATGTATTATTGAAATATGAAGTTTAGCAATAGTTTTTTTTGAAATTTATTTCATACTAATATTAGATTATATCTTTTTATGCGTATTTCAACTGGTACGCTGCCATTTTCAATCATCTACATACTTAACTCTTTGGTTGTTACGAACCAGAGGATATTCTCATTGAATCTCCAATAGAAGATATTAGCGTGGCTGTCGAAATACGTATCTATGATTATAAACAGATTGTGATAAGAGAAGATTTTGTTCAGTTGTTTTGTTATATCCCCATGAAAGAAGGCGAGAGACAAATCTGGTAACCATGGAGACCACTTCAAGGCAATATCACGTTCTATCAAGCGATTATCCAACCGATTCGTAATATGTTCTTACATGACAGGAATCACCTGAAAAATATCTTTTAGATCATAAATTTATTTATTTGTTTTTATTTAAATCACCAAAAGTACGATATATTGTATGGATAAATATTTTAAATGATTCTGAGATGAATGAAAATATTTTATAGCACGTTCCTTAATTTGATTATAGAGAAGCGATAATAACTTACAGGTTATAAATCTTAAGATGATAGAATATGTCATGGTTGAAAAGCTTATAGAAAGCACTAGCCAAATATACTATAATATACAGGCTATTCCATTTGAAAAAAAAAATACTACTTTTACAATACGCGAACTGAATCGTAGTGTTGTAGACACCTTATATATTTAGATGCCAGGTTTTCTGACCTACTAAACGTACGGTTTTCTAATAGTTTACCTTCTACTCATTCTCCTGGTTATATGTATAAGCAAAAGAACAACCAATGGATGCAGCTATTTGGTATTTCTAATTAAAGAGGAGAACTGTTACCCTCAAAACTAGAGGTAAAAAATATTTTACATATTGGTGTTCGACTGCGTAAAGTAGTTATGGCTTGGCTATTTTTATTTCAGAAACAATTTGAGTGTTGAACTGTGTAATATATAAACAAATCATTTGGACGTATTCTGCGAGCGGCCGATAATTAACCGAGCGTAAAAAAAATCACCGAAATGCAATCCGCGCACAGATAAACATCTCGTGCTTCTTGTAAAAATCCTCGTAATTTATGGTTACCGTAAAACTTTCTTTTTGGTTTCACTTGTGCGATGTTGTACAAATTCAGCTTTATTAATGGCCCGCATCGCCGTGGATGAACTTAATCCATATTTTATATCATATTATAGAAATTTATCGCCACTTACGCCTGTCTTGATAGATGCATTATTATCGCAGGCGGCCATGTTTCAAGCGGAATGTCCTTCAAGTTAGTCGGATTGGAAGAGTTATAGGGTTTCGTTAACCACGGATATCTGATTTTTTCAATATAAGAAAACTTCGACAACCACGAAGATCAGAATACATTACCGAGATTTATTTCAACACACTGTATTTAGTTGGCTCTTATTTGCTCTTTTAGGTCTTGATTCTGAATACTGTAAATGTTTGATATTTTATAGTTTAGAACATTGTAATTTATGATAACAAGAAACGAAGAGAAATATGTAGTTATATACAGGCTGTCCGTTTTTCGAGTGCCACTATGGAGATCTCGCTTATCTTAAGAGATACGAATCTGGTTAAGTTGGGGCAAAGCTGCACATTTCCGTGCTGAATAATAATCTGAAAAGAAATTTGAAATATCTTCAATAGTTCGATATCAGCTAACGGGGAGAGAAATTTTTGTGTATTGTTTTACTTTTCTAAAGAAATTGAATTATAAAAAAAATAATTAAGTATTAAAATTGGAAAAAGAAAGTTTAATAATAATATAAAAACTAGAAGAATGGATTATAGTGCGATATTTAACTCGAATTTTTTTTAAACTGAATATCAAATTGTTACAATACAACGCTTTGTATTATTATTATATTTACGCAAGCTGGCAGTCTAACGTTTAGAATATCTCTCGGGCACATGTTGCAAGCGGCATTACCTGCTTGCAATGCTTGGCCGCGTCTCTGTAATGTGAGTCTCGACAGCTTAGCCCGAACGTTTGCATTTTACGAGGGAGACATTACTTTTTTCGGGCACTGTACACGCGATCAACTCTTTTATTATACGGAACTACGGTTGAATTCTTGGCTTCCTGTTGTAACCACATGTCTCGGATTTCTTCTAGAAGAACTACATTAATTAGTATCTGACTATTCTATTAATTTTAATTATTGTTAATTTTGATGTTAGAGCTTATTTAGATGAGGACATATTCATTCATAATAATTTTTTTTACGAAATCAAATTTTATTAACACATCAATAAACTTCCATTTAGAAAAGATTTAGTAACGGGGTTCGAAATTTGTTGACAAACCTTTAAATATTTTCTAATTTCTTTAAAAATATTTTCCTTTATTATTCGATTCCTTTTATTATCATTGTTGCACATACCTATTTAAAACATTTCTAACATTCATACTTCCGATAAACATTTCAATTTTACAGTTTATACAAGTGTAATTTCAATTTTTCGTTTTTTACAATTCACGTAAATAAAAGATTCAAAATGTTTTCAAAATATTTTTCAAATATCGACAATATTTAGCTGCTCTTTGTTTCTAGCCGCGATCTTCCCTCAAACCAGCGTTTCCCAAACTTTTAGGTTTCGCGACCCCCTTCCGCCCCTTCCGTTGATACTCGAACTTGAACACTGATGCCAAATGATTGCCAAATGCTTAATTTTTAAGTTTTGATATAGATATGCGGTACATGTACAATCGCGAGCATTAGATTTGGGTTGTCACTGTCAAAGAAAACGTCAGTTTTAATTCCAGAAATTAGAATCTTTTTAGTTTTAATCAAATACAAATTCGATGCCAATCTATGATAATTTAATAAATTAGTTGCAATTTGTGTTCATTTGTTTTTAGTTTTTTTTTCTGCTGCGCTCCCTTGGAAGACTTACGCGCTCCCCTAGGGGGGCGCGCCCCGTAGTTTGGAAACGTTGCCTTAAACAATTTTTAGAGGAACAGAACAATTGATAGTGGGAGAAAACCATGCAAAACACGCAAATTCATAACTAAATTATATTTACATATTTTTGAAAGCGGTTTCCGACGTTTTGTTAACAAAATTTCAATCAACACGGTGACCAGCGCATTTTAGAAAATATGAACTGGAAGTATATTTAATTTTACTCTAAAGTTCAACTACGATTTTTCAATGCTAATTATTTTTTTTTTCTCTAATTAACAACTAATCGTAGCGAAATTTCCCCTAGTCACTTTGTAGTCCTTAAATATGTGTGTCGAGAAATGAAATAAATTAATTAAGAACTAAACCGTCTACGACAGCGTTTCCCAAACTTTTAGGTATCGCGCCCCCCTTTTGAGCTCTGTTATGATTCACGCCCCCCCCCCTTCATAGTATTTTTTAAATATTTGAAATTTGTTTGCAGATCCTAAAATATATTCACATTTTTTTTAAACTTAGAAATATTTACAATTTATAATTTCAAAATAAAAAAATCTCACGGTATAGTACACTCACGAGTATTAAATTTTGGTCGTCACTGTCAATAAAAATGTAAATTTTAATTTCACAGATTAGAAATTTTCATTTTTTTTACCACGAAAGTGTCAAAATAAATTAAATATTTAAGAGACTTGGCATTCAAAATGAAGACACGAATCTCCTTCGTTGTAATGCCAGCCCTTGCCAATTATTAATGACGACATACATTTATTGTTCACGACCGTACGTATTTATAATCTCTTGTAAAAAATAACAATGAATTAGTTGCCCCCCCCCCTCCGGGGGCGCGCCCCACAGTTTGGGAAACGCTGCTCTACGACTTTCGCGCGTTTCAATAGTTTTCGTAAAATTTCAAACAATAAAAGCTCTTACAAGGCGACATCGTATTGTGCTCGATGTAGCCAGCTGAGATAACTCCCTTCCAAATACTGCGGGCGGGGCTAGTATAGTCCGAGTATTAAATTTTCGTACTGATAGTAGAACAAATGGGCCAATTTCTTTTCCTTGTTCATTAGTAAGCTTTTTAAATATTAAAGTTCCGCACGCCCGGTTATTTATTCATGAACAAGGAAATATATTTTATATACGAGGAAGAACAGTGCCTTTATCAGCAAATCCATTGTACCTATTTCATTACTTACAATTTTCATTTCGAAAACAAAACCTAGTAAATTACTCCCCATTAGCAACATTTCAAACAAAGGAGAAAGGATGATAAAAGCTCATTTTAATATTCATCCTCTCGTTCTGCCATTATTTCGGCATGTCGGCATCATATATCTTGATTTAAGGGTTCCGCACTTAACCGATGAATGCGTGTTGTAATTTCACGTAACATGCCATCATCACCCAGCTATTCGTCGCTGTTTGAGGTTCATATTTATTTTAAAGTTATAATTAAAAGTAATGTCTCCCCACTAAAATTTTAAGTCTCTGTTTGACAAGTAAACAAACACGTGTTGAATTTTACATCACGTATTTCATATGTATTTGTTTACCTACTTGATGGTTTGCTTATCTGTCTACCTATTATAATTATCAGAAAGCAACAATTTAAAATTTGTAGGAGAGACATTACTAAAATGTGTGATTGTACATCCAGTGTAAATATTTAATATCAACATTACATTTCTATTTTAATTCTGTGAAGTTGACACATCTAACAGCTTTCGACGGACCACCATAATATTGTAGTTATTTATTTTAGAAGTTTAGAATTTAAGAAAGTTTATGCATTCTCGGGATATCTCTGAAGCAGTAGCATATTTGTTTACGTTATTAGTTTGGTAATATGATATGGGGGCGTGTTTATTCTTGGCAACAAAGAAACGGCGAGATGGCAGTCTCCCTAGGGTTAGCGCGGTGGGTGAACGTGGAATAACCGGGGCTCGCGAAGGTGGTTAGATGATTTATTAGAAATGTGTTATGGGGTGGCCTTGGTGTGTTGCCGGGCATTAGCTAGAGGGTGTCTGCAGAATATGACCTGAAAGGGTATGTTTACGATTGACAATGCGGTTTTAGGGTCATGAATCATGAGTTATTCGGAGGTATTCTAGTAGCAGAATATTGTGCGGGGCGCGATCCGGGGAGATGGTCAGAGAATGCTACCGTGCACCAGCATATGGCATCGGGGCTCTTGCCGCGGTGTGTAAGCAGCACCGATGAAGAGCACAGTACCGGCAAAGCAATTAGCTATATTCTGCATTCATTGTGAGTGGGAATTCGGTTGATTGCATTCCTGACCAGGTGAGCTATCCAGAAAGGTCTGAAATGATGTCATTGGACCGGTACGGAGTGGTGCTTGACACTCACGCAGTCGATGACATCAACTGATCCTGAGAACGTATGCTCGGGAGGCAAGGTATGCTAATATCCATCGGGAGGGGTGGGTTTTGTATCCACAGGTAAATGTGGGGGGTAAAGCATGCGAAGATAAGAAGTCAATGTGCGAGGGTGACTTCTCCAGTGTTCAATATCATCATGAAGGAGTTACACCTTCTAGATTCGCCGCTGGAGCAGGTGGGGCCGGGAAAACGGCCCCGGTAAGTGAATTGAATCCATTTTACTGAATAGATACTCGTAAAGGGTTACTTATAATTTGCATGGTCCTTATCGAATTGGAAGGCGCTGCCCGGGAGCTAAAACGTTTACCCTCAGCGCCTGTTGCGGTCAGGGAAGCGAGAAAGAAAGAAAGAACATTATAAATGAGAGACCTGGACAATGGTGAGTGAATGTTTATTGTAACTCCGTCCTCAGTTAATATTGTTTGTCTATAATATTTAAACAAACAAAAATCTAGCCAACAATAATGGCTTTTTTTATTGTTTTAGTTGAAGAAACTGAAAAGTATATCACAAAAAACTGGCTTTTCAGTTGAAGCTGTCACAGAGTATGAAAAGTTACCAGCATTTTTAACAATTGTTTTTAACTATTGCTAATTGAAGTAACACGTGCTGCAATAATAATTTCATTTTATGCTTGTTCGGAACATGAAGGTAATCAATTAGATCACTTCTAGATCGCCCACTTTCTGTTTTATTTTAACTCTAAATTTTCAACGTTCCTCATTTAAAACATTTTCTCTCCGAATTTCTTTCTGTCGTTCTTAATTAGGTACAACTTTCTCATACCGTAATCGGCTGTTTTTCTGTAACGAGTTCGACGAAAGGTAATAGCAATTAAACGAGTGGTACAGTTATTTCTAGAGAGCGAAGGCTCGATTTGGACGATGATGAAATGAAAACGACATTTCCGCTAAGCGAACAATTCGCCTTGAAAGGAGTCTTGCGAACCAGATAACAATTTATGGTGGATTTTTTGCTCGTTCTTTCACAACAGTGGCAGACCGCGAGCTCGACGACCGAACCGGCTTCTGAAAGAACTTCCTTTTCCGAATGAAATCACTTGAGTAAAAACTAATCCGCATAAATTGTTTGCGAGTCGTTGATCTCATTCAAAGACAATGGCACGTATGTATACGCGTTCAGTTACCCTTTAATTGATTCGTGACTGGGATAAACACAGCTGAAGTTTCTTTTAGTTCTAGAGAAAATCTGATCACCATTAACTGGAATCGGTTGTGAATATATTTGGAGCAAGGACGTTACATTACATTTAGAATCGAAAATCGTAATAATAAACAGGGTACTCCATTTAAAAAAAATCTTAGTTTTCTTTACATCTCCTTTTTCTGACCATCAATTGTTTTTCTCTCAGCACACAGAGAAACTTAGAATTAATCGATATAAGTTTTGTATTTTTTCCTGAAATAAAAAATAAAAGATGGTAGGGGGTAGTAATTCTCATGTAGTCAGGCTGTACATAAGTGAAGCAAGCTGATAATCGGCTGTTGACATCGAATGTTCAAATCGATGTTGAACAAAACATTGACTGCTAAATATCGATGTTTACTAAAATCGATGTTGAAAATGTCAACCAAATCTAGGGACCTTTTAATTGAACGTATGTGTTTGCTTCAAAATGACGTTTGGTCATCTGGCAGAAATGACAACTGAAATGTTTTTATTTTAATATAAAAGTAAATGAAACTCATAACGAATGCTGAAACTGCCTACTTCCATCTTAAAGCTCTTCGTTTAACCCCGTCAAACTCTTGAGAAGAGAAATACTTACAATATTTCTTCGCATTCTGCTCTAATACATTACCTAAATTTTCGTAAAAAATTAACCTGCTGTCATGGAAATATGTCAAAACATGATTTTTTTGCGAGAATAGTGAAACGCAAAAAATATATATTATGAATTGTTAGTGAGAGAGATGCAAATTTATACTTTTGTAATCAACTTATTCCTACATTGACGTCACTACTTCTTTTCATCCTCGAGACCTAAACTGAAAGTCATTGCTTAGCCTTTAGATTAGGTAAGAGAGGGGATGACGAATAAGCGAGGCATATCTGGTACTAAAAGGATCCAACTCAAGGACACTTCTTCTTACCTGTGAAACGTTATTCTGGACTCTTTTTTCTCCGGCTGGCTTTGCTACACATTGCACATTGTTTCTATAAACTATCAGTATCTGTTCCATTCAATATCACAACAGAAGCACCGAAATTCATTTTGGCTGCAATGTGTTTGTCGAGCTCTTTCTTCTCCAGCCGACTTTACTAGACATTGCACGTTGTTTCTATGAACTATTGTTGCAGTTATTTATTTTAGAAGTTTAGAATTTATGAAAGTTTATGCATTTTCGGGATATCTCTGAAGCACTAGCATATTTGTTTACGTTATTAGTTTGGTAAAATGATATGAGGGCGTGTTTAGTCTTGGCAGCAAAGAAACGGCAGTCTCCCAAGGGCTAGCGCGGAAAGCGAAACGTGTCGGTAAACGGGGCCACGAATGGGCCTGGCGATATATGTGGTGGTTGCGCTGTGTCCAATATCATCATGAGGGAGCTACAGCTTCTAGATTCGCCGCTGGAGCAGGTGGGGCCGGGAAAACGGCCCCGGTAAGTGGATTGCTCCATTTTACTGAATAAATACTCGTAAAGGGTTACTTATAATTTGCATGGTCCTTATCTAATTGGAATGCGATGCCCGGAGGCTAAGATTTTTACCATCAGCGCCTGTTGCGGTCAGGGAAGCGAGAAAGAAATAAAGAACAAGGAAGGAAAGGAATGAGGAACCTAATCAATGGTGAGTGAATTATATTTAAACAAAAAAAATCCAGCCAACACTATCAATATCTGTTTGATTAACTATGGTAACAAAAACACCGAAATTCACGCATTTGTGCAATGCGGAGTGTCCTTGATTTGGTCTTTTCTGGTAACACCGACCGCTCATGCGTTAGCCGGCCGTCACACTAAGTGGCCCCGGACGGGAATCGCCGAAATTTCATTACAGGATTGTGTAAAAGATATAAAGCTTTAAAACAATTTTTAGGTGTAAATTCTTTACGAGTGGTTAGGACTGACCGGATACAATCGCTCTGTTCGATATTTTACGTAAAATATAAAACACAATTTTCTCGCAAAATGTCGAAGTGACCAGTTGTATCTCGTCAGTCGTAATCACTCGAAAAGAACTTATGCCTAAAAATTTTCAAAACTTATATCTTTTACAAAATCCCCTTTTTACTTAATCTAAGACCAAGGCCTAGCCTGTTTTCTATCAAATTTAATTCATAAAGATAATTGAGTAATCTCGGTTTTATCTTTTTTAAATTTAAAGTTCTTTACTTATAAAATAATATTAAAATAATAATATTTCGCATTCTTCTTGAAAATTTAATTACTTAAGCAACTTTGTTTTGAAATCTATACTTATAAAGGGAAAAAAATGAGGTTGCTGTTTTACTGACGTATAAACAAGTATTTTTAGAAAATATTGATCCGATAAACACTCTTGTTTCCATTTTTAACGAGCACGATGATCACCTGCACGCATAGATAAATCCGACATTTAGCCGCAAAAATTGATATCGAAGCAAATGATTAAAAGTAATTTTCCGTTAACATTCCTCGAGTTCCTTACTTACTCAAACGCGATAATAATATGCGGAGTCGTCGGAGGATAAACGTTGATAATTTATTGGTTACTTTAGTGCGTCTGTTAACGGCAGGGCAGGCACTAAAAGTGCACGAAGACAGATCGCTGTCTCGATAAGGATGCACGCTTCTCAGTGTACGCGATTACGTGATTCTATTAACTTTAATGGAATTTAGCTAAATGGTAGCTTACTAACTCAGGTGTCAGTTAATCGGAAAATTCAACACGTGGACACGCGGAACTCATTACTTGCCAAACCAGGAAGTTGAACTTATTCGCCTGATTTTATCGGGAATGGGAGCACGATAACAGATGTTGAAAATGTTGAAATTTAAGACGGTTAATGGAAAGAATTACGACAGTAAGTAATCAGGCTAAGCTTTTATCAACATCCTTAATCTTAGAAAGGGATGGGCAGAATTCTTTGTCTCTTTAATTCTACCCCATTTAGTCTACTAAAATCCATATTGGAATTTTTGCATCACGAACGTAATAAGAGGGTGATTTTAAATTCAGTTTATACATATTTATAAAAATAAATTAAAATGTCTACATAATTGATAAAACTTGTTTAAAGGCCATCTGACCCACTTCGTTCCGTTTAAAAAACAGTGTCACTTTATATCTCGGTTATGAGGCAGTTAAGTTAAAGGGGTGGGTGGTAATTCTCGCGTAATCACTCTGTACGTTGTCTGCAAGCACCAGTAATAGCGTTTTCCACTGGCACATACATTCTGCGTGCCCGAGTGTACACTCTACCGGAACTCTACTACGTTCCACTAGGGAGATGCGATTACACCTACCGAGAACTGCGCATTCCACTGAGGCAATCTGCTCCATAGCGGTGTACACCAGTGTGCACGTTTCTACACGAGCTATATGAGGCGGTTGAGAGTGCAAAACAAACATGGCGGAAAAATTGGTTCGCTCTGCGTGCCTGCACACCGTTGTAGATCCTGAATAGATTTAAACAGTCTTAGGTTAGTAAAAGCAACGTCAAGCAAAAGGGAATTAGACGGGATTGAAACCATGTTCATATACAAAAATAAGGGAGATTTAATGAACACGGATCATAGGCCTTTGGCAGGTTCCTTGTTGCTTGACTTGGTTGACGCAATCCGGTGAGACGCTCGCTTTAGAGAGCACGCTTCATTGGAGCGAAACGAATTAGTGTATAAGGTAGCGATAGGCATGACACACTCACTTCTCTTGTGATCAAGAAGAAGGCATCTACTGAAGATGGCAGCATAGCTGCCGAAATACGTATCTAGTTTTTAAATAAATTTTTTGTGGTTAGGAGGTTGAATCCAATTTCTTTGTACTACGAACTACAGTCTCCAATACATTTCAATATATTGAAGAAAATTAGATATCATCGTAAAAATCAATATATTGAAGAAAATTAGAAATCATCGTAAAAATCCTTGTTTATCGTAATACAATGTATTGTAAATGTTAAAAGTAATATTTTAGAACATATTACTGCAGAAATGTCACAAACTTATTGTAATTTAAAATAAAAATTTTACTCAATTTTTTTTCCGAGAAGTGGGCGTTATCTCGTACAAATCTACGGGATTCTTTTTGCATTGTCGGCATTGTTACGGTCTTATTATGTTCAGGTTCAGTGGGAAAAATGAAGTAAGCATACGCAGATGCACTCAAGAAATCACTCTTATTTTTAAAAACAAAGAACTGAAATAATTAATATCGTCTTATAGTACTTCAATAACTTTTCGCATACACATATAAAAATGTTGAATTAATTATAACTTTTTGGACGCAAGAGAACACCTTTTCGGTGTTCTCTCGCGTCCATCCAATATTCTATCAGGTCGCAGTTCGCAATTGACGTGTTCTACATGTGCCCGCGTATTTTACGTGTTTTAACAAAGTAAAACTTAAGCTTTAATAATGATTTTGTGATACTTGTGTGAATCGTCGTTAAAAACAGTACATGTTATTTGTGCTTTGATCAGTCTATTTTGCAGGTCTTCTATCCTCTTCATATGTGAGCGAGAAGTCCAACCCCAAGAAAATATACCGTATCTAATTATAGATTCCACCATAGTGGTATAAGAAGATCGAATCAGCGGTCAAAATTATCAACGTGAGAAATTTACACTCAAATAAAATGTAATATATAAAACCATATTAAAAAAAATTAAATATCTTATTCTAACAAAAAGAAATATACAAGTGTCCCAAACCTTTGTAAAAGTGCGAAAACGCCTCTTTAAATTCATTATATAAAGAAAATGTTTTAACAAAAGTTGTGTAAGTTTTCATTCCGCGTAATTATTTTCAAATATATAGGTTGATCATTTAATAAGTTACGAACCTTATACAATATTTTTTAAATGAAATACATACTATACATTTTATTACAGTTTCGGTTAGCCCTTGAAGAAACGATAAAAATGATATAAATTATGTTAACTTATTTTTAGTATTTACCGAGTTGCATAATTTTATGCAAAGAATGGGTCATATTTGAGCGGCTACCAAATTATCAGTTTTATCAGCCTTAGACTAAAATATTTCTAAACCTCTCTACTTTTACAACTTTTACAATATGTATTCAACATTTTAAAAATGTAGCGACTATTAACAAACGCTACACTTCTATTCGCATATTGTATATGTACAGCCTTTTCTACGAGCTTTCCAACATTATTTTCTTATTTTTATTTTATTTTACTATCTTAAGATTGATAACTTGTGAGTCATAATCACTTCTCTATAATGAACGTACAGAAAAGCGCTGTAAAATATTTTTATCATTGTTTTCGCTTTAGTTAAAAATTCCAATTTCCTATGAAAATAAATGGGAAGAATTTACTTATACCCTCTCAAATAATTTGAAACTACATGTCTAGAAAGAACTTAAAACATGATTTTTTAATATTTTTTTGCTGCCTTAAATGTGTGACATTATTCTGTTGAGGAGGGGAGTCGAGGGAAACAGCGGGGGTGTTTGAAGCAGTGCACAGACCCACTTCAAGCAGCCTAGATAAATACTGTATCTGCGCCTATGAAGCTAGCGAATGTTAGTGATGAACTCCACTGGTATGCTGTGAAGTGCTAAAAATAGTTCATGTAACGCGTATCTTACTTTAAAATTTCTCGCTAGTTTTCTCGAATTTTTATAACATTTTTGTGTAGTTCTGCAGCACTGTAGCTCTTATGCATCAGCAGCCCCTGATTCCGAGTGTGATCCTTTTTTGTAAATGGGTATAATTATATCGGCTTTTAAGTTTTCAGGAATATACCCATTCGTTATAGATGAATTTATTAGAATTTTTAACGGACTGACCAGTAAGGAAATATTAAATGTCGCACATTCTCAATTCCACCCGTTCCAGGGGACGTGCACGCGTTCCTAGTTTTGATTAATTTCCGAATGTCATCATCTGTAGCTGGAGGAATTAACAATAACTAACACTGTGATCTGATACCCCTTATATCATCTCTTAACTGTAAGTTATATTGATGTATAATATTGGAGACTTGGTTTTTAAAAATAAACTAATTTTTCTTATTGGAGTGTCATCAACTAACGTGTTTGATTTGGAACCCAGTACCTCATTGATCCCACGCCAAGTTTTTTAATGTCATTTCTATGTGTTTCAAAGTATGTTTTGTAATAAGTGTATTTTGCAGTGTTTATGAGTTGGGTAACAATATTTCTAGTTTTTTTTTGTAAATATTTCTCTAAAATTTCTTGTCGTCCTGGGTCGAATCTTTCAACATTTTGAAGATCTTGTCCTGTAGAAGCATTTTGTCCAATATTTGTTGATTAATCCACGGTCTTAAGGAATTGCTATATCTCTTTTTATTGCCTCAATCAATAGCAACTTATACCGGGTGGAAAGTTTCAAACCCGAACATAGCAAACTGGTATTGAAAACTATGTTTCTGTGAATTGCTGCTCGCCATTTGAAGACACAAAAATGGCAATGGTATTAAAAAAAAGAGAAAATTATGGACAATATTATCGCTTTAAAATTATTCCTAAATATTAATACTTTCGGAATATAAATTAAATTTTCAAACTTTAAACGAAAAATTTAGTCGCCTATGTCAGATTGGAAATTTTCAGTTCTTTCTATTAATGGAAAATAATTTATACGTCATGCGTCAGTCAGAAAGTATTATGAATTATTGTACAGAGCAAATAATAGGTAGGTACTTTTGTTGTTTAAGTTATAACAATTATTTCTTTATTAGAATGATAATTGCGACGTCGCATACAAAAATACTGTCGTTTCCGACTTTAGTTTCTGATACTATCAATAAACTTGATAGAATGATATCGACATAACTAGATACTAAATCAGTTATAAATTCAATTGTACTAAGAATTAAAAGTTTCGCACTGTTCAAGAATAAGTAACACATAACTGTAAAGATTAAAAATAAAAACCACATTAATTCCACAAATTCAGTTGTCATCAACATTGTTTTGAAATTAACAAGAAAGGCAGGAAAGTATTTTGTTTGCAAACTTCAAATCTGACATACTAAAGCGACTACATTTTTCATTTAAAATTTAAAAATTTAATTTCTATTTCTAAGTGTTACAATAGGAATAATTTTAAGATGATAGTATTAGCCTTAATTTTGTCTTTCATTTAATACCATTATCATTTTTGTATCTTTAAATAGCAAGCAGTAATCTACATTAACGTAGTTCTCAATGCAAGGTTGCTATGTTCGGGTTTGAAACTTTCCACCCGGTATATTTCATCACATGTAGTTATGTGTTTATATTTTTCAGGTGTCAGGCTGTTCTCAAAACTTTTTTTAAAAAAAACCATTTTATTAATGTGTCTTCCATATTTTTCATATGAGGACTGCTTGTTCTTGTAGATGGTTAAGAAATTAATGAAAATATTATAATCAAATAGTCAGAGATAGTGGATTGAACTATTGTTCCAATGGAATTATTTAGGAATCCCCCAGTAAGAAGATGTGATCTATACATGATGATGAGACGTTTTCATCAATAATTTGAGTTCTCGTGGCGCTCAAAATTTTTTCCATGAATCCAGAAGCAGACAGGTAATTCTTGTATCTTTCAACTAAAGCCGAATTATTCATTAGATTGATGTTTGTATCTCCCATTATTATGTAATTGTTTATTGTAGATTTATTAACCAGATTTTCTATTTCCTGAAGGAACAAATTACTACTCTTGTCAGGCGGTCTTATAACTGCTATATCAAAAGATGCAAACTTATCTACACAAATAGTTACCGTAAAATATTTTTTATGATAAATAATTAGTCCACCACCTTTACTATCGTCTGTGCATGCAAATGTATTTACATAACCATCCAAATAACCATCCACTTAAAATTAGAAAATCAAGCTGTTTTATCATATTGATGTTTAAATACAAAATGTTAAATGGGTTTATAATTACAGTTCACAGTTTCTTGTTAAAGTCATTCAAATCATCGGCTATAACCGTTTGATTTGTATCGACAATCAGTTGATCTAAGCAATTCATGTTTATTTTAAATCGTCTTGGTGTTTAATTTGTATGACTTTTGATGACTTGGATTTCCGTCCTTTACCCAGATGTATTTCCAATCCAACAGCTTAGCTTCTGTTTTAGTTTCCCACAGTAGTTTCTTACGATATAAAGACAGTTGCTCGTAAATGAAAATTTTTTGACCACTTCCTCCACTGAATATTTGTTCGTTATTGATCGAAATACGTTTCTTTTCCCGTAAATTATTTTTAATCTTTTTAGACGATAACTCTAGGATAATGGATCTTGGTTTGGAATTTGTTTTTCTTGCGTTCGGGAGCTCGTTTTACTAATTCGATGTTTATTTTCTGTAAAAACTTTTGAGAAAACTAAAACAAAGAAATTTAGGCCCTTTCAACAATAATCGATTCAATTGATGAAAAAACCGAAGCTGTTGTTTTGGCATATTTCGAAGTCCATCGTGAAAATTCGACGTTGCGCGTCGGTTGCGCTTTAAAACGTAAATAACTGCATACCCATGCACCATGTATATCTTCAAATAACAATATTTTAATTAAAACCACAAAGTGTGCTCAACAAAAGAAGCAAAATTGGTTACATAATTACGGGGAAAGAAGTCCATAATACTCTTGAGAAAAATATTTGTTCATTTTGAACAAAATTGTTTGAGAGAAGCTGATTGGGATTTAAACGTTACAGCTGGGCCAGGTTTACAGTCTTATCTGTCATTCACGAATAAAAAAAAAAAACATAAATCCTGGTTGTAGTGCAGGTCATGTCTATCCTTCGCTCGAAAAAACGCTTTTTGCGTTGACTATTGTGTATCTAGCTATTGCATCCAAAATTAAACCGATTGCAGTTGCGAAATGAGTACTATTGTAAATAAACTTAATTAGTAGTTGTTTACAGAACTGAAAAGAAGTAATAGAATATTAGTATGTATTAACAGAAACTTGTGAAAGGAAGTATAGGAAGATCTCGCCTACCTCCGATAGGCTACGATAAACAATCCGAAACGAAAACAAGACGTT
Organism: Prosopocoilus inquinatus; assembly: GCA_036172665.1. Classification (NCBI taxonomy): domain Eukaryota; kingdom Metazoa; phylum Arthropoda; class Insecta; order Coleoptera; family Lucanidae; genus Prosopocoilus; species Prosopocoilus inquinatus. Next base: position 35,849,800 of record CM069871.1, read on the forward strand.
GATTACGAAATCTGCGGACATCTTCGTTTTACGTAACGTTTATTGAAATTCGATTCAATTTTTCGGGGTCGTTTCTTATTTCGGTACATTATCATTTCGGAAAGGTTACGAAAACTCCTGTTAATGGTAACACTTGGTAAAAACTTTGGGATACATAATTTAAGAACCTGCTAAATAACGCCAAACAAAAGAATGGCGTTTATACAAATTAATGGATATTCTAGCGAAGCGAGACAAAAAGCAGCGCGATTATTAAATTGTCAAATTGAACTAATAATTTTATAAAACATTTTTCTGCATCTGATCACAGCAGATTTAACCGGCCTAGATTTCTGTAAGTATAACGTAAATAAACCAATCAACACGTATACTCTGTTTATGAATAGGACGTGCTTAATTGCCTAAACTGCGAGTGAGTTCCCAGAGGTTTTAAAACAAGTGGGACTCCACCCTTGCGCTCGATCCTTTTTTTGTATTTAAACCACAACGCTTTATTACCTTTGAAATTTTGAGAATGTATTCGGTTGTACAATTAGGAATTCACTGTTCAATTAATGACATATGGATGATAACACCCTGTATATGCATTAGGAGGCTATGTAATAGTAATTAAGTTTTGTTATAAATGAAAATAATAAATTGACATTTTATGTATACTGAAAAATTTGGTTGTTTAATATTTGTATTCCATGTACATTTTTAAGTTTGGATTTGAAAATATATTTTACTTATATTTTCGTGTTAGATTGACAACAAACTTTGTTTCCTTTTGTAATAAATTTAATGTTCTTGTAAAGCTCTTGTGGTAAGCTTCACTTGCGTGGTATGACGGGCCGTTGAAAAATTCAACTGATCTAAGATAAGAGATTTGAATTGCTGATGCTGCAATCAAGTGGGCTTTTCAGTTTTATCTTAACTTCGGATTACAAGAATATTATGACGCGCGTTGGCAACAGTACGCAATAATCATATTAATTTATAAATTCTTTCGTTGTGACATGTAATTTAACGAGTAATAGAAGAACCGATACTTGGTCGTGATACGAACGACGGCATCCGACGTGGGCGGCCTCGAATATCTTCACTCATGATCTACTGACACGAGAAAGTATAAAGATTCGTCCTAACGACCGCCAACATTTCGGTATTCACCTGTGCGTACAATGGAACCGTTTATTTAACGATTTACGAGCGCTATGAAAGAGAACAAGTCGCTTCGTTATGGAATACGTTATTTCTCCGGCTAATAATTACGAAGCAAAAAACGCTTCACGCTCTCGTATGCAGAAGTTACGCCAGTTATACATAGGTAGTAGATTTATGTGACCTACCTTATTTAAATAACTCGAGGGATAAGTAAGTTAGGCATTTAAATTGCTATTAACTTATTAATAACGTGAGGACATTCGAAGGTGTCAAGCAAACAAAGGGGAGTAAGTGCTTCCGCGGGACTTAATTATAATACGCAAACGATGCACTCTACTGTATAAAATTCCCGGGCGCACACTAAAAATAATTATTTATTTAACCGGGTTTAACGGCGCGCTGCATTGAAAGCGGGCGCCCAGCTAGTAATTCTCGCACGCTCATCCGATCGCTTTGCCTGTTTTTCTCCGTTTATTGATTAATAGAAGTGACAAACGACACTATTCTCTATTGTGCTCTTGTTTTATTGTGTAGGGAACCTTCCGCAGAATAAACGTTTCCAATTTCACCTTCTTGCATCATTTTAAAATTTGCAGCTATTTATAAACAAAGTAGTAAGCAAACTCCTAGTAACAGCCTACGTAATTATTTTATAGAAGCATCAACAATCATTCGCATCCGAAATATTTTCTTGCCAATTCAAGGCCAAAGTAGAATAAAAATATAATAGTATAGTATAGTAAATAATAGTATTGGAACATTTAAACATGCTCTCGGTCTAAGTCTCCTAATTATGCTTTTTTTCTGTGGTGTTTGCGCAACGGGGTTCTAAGTCATGGACTTACCGACTCCCGAGAAATATCCCGAGCGGGTGCGAACCCATGACCTTACAATTGCAAGGGCGATCCCTTACCACTGGACCGGTCACGCGTTTTATTTCTAATATTTCTTCATAATTCGATATTATTAAAGAATAATTGGTAAAAGTTCCAATTAATAAATTAAGTACTTTATAAATGTGATAACGTCTTGGATGTGCAAAAACAAAATATGTACAATGTTTAAATATGCAATAGATAAAATAAAAGTGTTTTAGATACTCATTAGATTAAAGAAAATGAAATGTTTTAGCCCTTACTACGAGTATAAGGAGCTATTATATTCCCTTGTTCTTTTTGTTTCCTCAGCGTTTGTTTCGTTCGCACGGGATTCCCCGGTGTTTTCACGCTCGTTCGTCAACGAATTACTAAATCGTCGATACATAATTTGAAAATATAACGTGACATCGACATACACATGTACATTATGGCAATAATTATACCACCTATAGACAGACGGCGTCAAAATACTACAATTTAACCTAATTTATCTATATAGGCTGTTTCAAATTCGACCGACACCATGGGAATTTCACTTATTTGAAGAGATAGAGGGTAGGATTAAATTTGATGAATATTTTCTCATTTTGCCTCTATCTTCTTATTTAAAGAGATATCAAAGAAATAAAAATACTTTCCTAAGGCACTTTTCAATTCTCTTCACAGCGGTAAATATAAGACGTTTCGTGAAATTGATACTGTCAACGGGTTCATTTTCTCCTATGGCGCCCATATTTAGTCGTAAAAGAATCTATTCATTATGGCGATTACGGCAACATCTCTTCAAATAACCGAGATCTCCGTGGTGATGATCGAATTTGAAACAGCTTGTACCTATACAAAAGATTTTCGTTTCTGAGCTATAACCTATAAAAGCAATTTGAAACGCTTACTTTGAGAAAAAGAACTGTGTAACAGTTATATACTGTACATTGACATGTAAAATACGCAGATAAAATTCCAAGTAATGTTTTAAAGGCAAGTTAGAGCTTTAAGAAATTTCGAATTTTTGCAGCAATAAAATCTTTCGACCTAATTATCTGACAAATGTGAAATGTACTTAATTTGATTCTAACTTTTCAATTTTTGTTTCAGTTTTCTTTAAAAATGACAATAATAGCGTTTTCCGCTGGCTGCACCAGTGCGCACTGTGTGTATCACATTCTCGTTTTAATATTAAACCGAGACGGAAATACATTCAGTGCATACTAGTGCAGCCAGTGGAAAACGCTACAAGAAACTCTTTTACTAAAATCATAACCTACTTCTCCGGATCTACGCCACTAGTGAAGAACGCTCAATTTTGACATATCAGTCTCTGTACTTCGCTTCTCCTGTATGTCAAATTTCAACACCCCACCTCAAACCATTCCAGAGACATTTACAAAAATATGCTTTACAAGTTACCTCTTAGAAGGTTATAATTCAGAAACGAAACACTTTTGTGTACATGTATTTAGATAAATTAGGTTAAATTTAAATATTTTGATGTCTTTTAAACGTGCAATTATTGTCATCTTATTCGATAACATTCTGTATATAAAGTTCCTAGATATATCAATATATTTTGGTCTGGTTTGTTTGCGCAAAACAGATAACAAGAACGTAGGAGTACGAATGGGTAAAATGACCAAAGTTATACCGTTAAGTTCGATTTTGGCGTTTGAGGCACAGGTGCACTCAACTCAAAAAGTAATGTCCCTTGCACAAAATGTAAATGCGTATATTGGCCATTGTGGTTAGTGATTACCATAACAAGTAAAGGTGGTCAGGCAAATATACAGTGCGTCCGGATTTTGTAGGGACAGCATGGGTAGCTTTTGTATTTGAAGAGATAGACAGATGGTTAAATTAGCAAAAAGGTGCAGAATCCATTTTCAAATATTACTTGTTATGTCCAACTTGGTTGAAGTTTTACAAGAATCAAAATCTTCTAATTTCTTTGATTTTTTTTTACTTAAGATATTGAGATGCGGCTTGAACTAGGTTGCATGATAATTTAAGTGCTTTTTTGGGCACTTCATAAAACCAATTTCATTATTACAAGTTTTTAGAAATCCAACCTAACCTCGAAATTTTAAATTGGTGCCTTCCAATTTTTTTGGCCCTGTTAAGAGAGATTTTTCTTCTGAATGCAGTGATGTATCACATGACATGGAAACTTCTTAAAAATTTTGAAACACTGAACTTATTCTTTTTATGGGCAGAAATCACTAGTGCCATGATCACAAAACTTTGTTTTTTGTTTATCAAATTATCTATGAAATTATGTTTCAAAACAAAAAGTACGCTTATCATCGTACGTGCCCGTCAGTAGTGTTAGTGTTATTACTTTAACTTATAATTAAACATTTTGAAAAATATGATGAATTTTGTACAGTCGCGATCATCCTAATCGAAACCGTTGCAAGCTAACCGCTCGTTGACGTTGGTAATAAGGGTTACAGAACTGTCGAACTTCAATAGGTCTCGATTCGCTTGATCCGACTATACGTATACCAAGAGCTACAAGAACGTAGAATTTACTCGTGAAATATACGAAGCACAATTACAGACAAACAAAACGATTAAAATTTAAACCAACGAAATTGATTTTGGTACATGCTCGTCGCTGATCTGATATCGATTTAAAATTTTTATCGCTTGTGTACGATTGGCTGTGATCGGTCATTGGAATGCAGCCTAACTTAAGAAACAAAAAGCAAAGTTTTTGTGATTATGACATTAGCGATCTCTGTTCGTAAAAAGAATAAGTATCAGTTTTCAAAATTTTGAAGAAATTTCCACATGATGTGATACATCGCTGCATTCTGAAAAAGAATCTGTTAAAAGGATCAAAAAAATTTTGAGGTACCAATTAAAAATTCTAAGGTAAGTGCCCATAAAAGTACTTAAATTACCATGCATAAAGTTCGAACCATATCTCAATATCGTAAGCAACAAAAAAAAGGTACACCAAATAAAAGAAATTAAGAGATTTTAGTTTTTGTAAAATTTTAACCAAGTTAGCCACGACAAGTAAAATTTGAAAATGTATTTTTAATGAGCTCTCAAACCTGCACCTTTTTGCTAATTTGACTATCTCTCTATCTCTTCAAATACAAAAGTTACCCATGTTGTCCATACGAAATCCGGGCACACTGTAGATAAGAATTTGATGAGTATTTATTCTCTTGTTCGCCTATTCTTATAGCGCTTAGAAATAATTAAACCGAACTTAACTTTTTATTGGGAGTGACATTATTTTTCGTTTTGACTGTAAAAGTTTATGAAAATCTATTTAATTGGAACGTGTGCTTAGTGTTTCTTGTGTTCAACAATGAAGACATTTCGGTGTTTTCATTCAGGTTGGTCAATAATAAATCCACGTCCACGATTGGAATCGTGATAAAATAGTTTGAACATTTTTAACCAGGAAAGAAATTAATCATATATAAACAAAGTTTCTCATGCTACTCTTCTGTTAATGAGACCCCAATTAGGACCGAAACAGCTTTATAGAGGATGCTTGTGTGTCCCATTGCATCTTAGCAGACTTGCTACATGCTTTAAAATACACATCTGTAATTTGAAAAATAAGAATTGCTTTTAAGATCTGCAAATTTTATAATACGGTTCTGTTAATAGAGTGATCAAATTGATAAGAAGAGAATAGTCTAGTTTGATATAGAATAGAAGAAAATATGTTTGTTTCAGTCTTGAAACCTTTAATCTGATGCTTTTTCTTTTTCTTTATTTTTTTTCGCTTTAGCACATTTTACTGCATGTGTAAGTCGTTTTTTAAACCAACGATTTGAAAGTTGTGTAATTCAATTGGTAGAGGACAAATTCACTCCTGGCACCCAAGATCTCCGGACTTAACCAGTTCAGATTATTATTTATGGGGGCATAGGAAAAATTTGGTGTATCAAATAAATTGAGGTACAGTACAAAAACTACGACAGCATAATTCATTAAAAATAGCATTGACAAATTATAAAAGCCAATTAGATCTCTTTTGAAGCGTGCAAAAATTGAGCATCAAACACCGTATTTATGAATCGGCATGAAAATTTTTATTCATGCCACAATTTGTAATTTTAAAGATATATTTTTAATGCTAATTTATTTTTTCAAATTTATGATTACACCATAGGTATTCAATACATAAAATTTTAGTAAACATATTTAGGCGACGTTGTGTGTTATAAAGATTAGCAACTTATTCTTTTATTAAACTTTTGTTGATTTAATTTAGTTAATTTAAATACGTGGGTGTGATATCAAGAAAGATGATCAGAAGTTGCATTGGGGTATTTATTAGGTTGTAAGTACAAGATATCGAGCAACTCTTATTTGCCCTTAATCAAACTACTGACAGTAAGAAATCGCAGGTGATACGATTTTGATGAGTCAACACAAAGACACGACCCCTATAATTAGATTGGCTATAATTAAGGGTAAATTATATATAGCCGATTACAGCCGCCTTAGTTCATTGTACTCGTCACAAACTGCGGTAGAATTTCAGCGCCAAAATTAAATCAAGACCACACTTCATAATCATACGCAGTAACTTACAGGACTAGACGCTGCTCCGATAAGCCTAGACCTGCTTATTTAAGGATTTGTTTATTGAGAATGATATATCAGAAAGAAATAATTAAGGATATAATAACACCTTAGCATTAGAAACTTAAGTATTTTTCGTCATATCTTTATCTTATCTGTTTAAATATTTTCACATGCAGCCAGCAATTCCCCTGAAAATCAATAAACTGATATCGTATCATCTTTGCTGCACCTTCAAAGAAAGATAGTAAATAAATACTTACTTTGAAATGTGAATACGTATGTGTATGAGAAAATCCATTTATCACAAAATCCATGTAACCAATGGAAATTTTTTCAGTTTCTGAAAGAAGGATTTGACCACATGGTCGAGAAGAAGTACTGAACTGAAATGCTTAAATAATTTTTTGATTACTTTTAATCATAATGAAAGAGCTCTACAAATATCAGAGCACAACCTGTGGGCGCGTTTACTGGACCTTTACAAATCTGTTTATGCATTCGTTCGTTGCGTTTATATGTCAAGTACGACAGCCACGTAAGTTACTCAGTCGAATGTTTGCTTAGCTACGCTTATGGATGTGTTAGGAACAAGTGGTAGGCGTAATTACAAGTTCTATGAGTGAAATCAGGTAGCAAACGCGTGGTAATGTCCATCAGATAATATAATAGCTTCGAACAATAAACCTAACTCACCGAAGTCGAACAATTAAAACGTTTGCGTAACTGATTAATCGGCCCCGGGGCAACTCCTCGTTCGTTTTCATCGTGTTCTTCAGAATCGACCTGGAAACTCGCTCGTTTAATTCAATTCATAAAGTTGATTAAGGTCGAATTATTTAAGCGCTTAATTTGTTTTCGTTTATTAAAGCACGAGTCGAATGCCCGCGCTGCATGTCTTTTAAGGATGACGACAAAGAGATACCATACACGCTCGAAATTAATTACTGGAGCAGGAAATACTGTCCTTATGCGAGACCGCCAACTTAACCCACGCACGAGATCGAATTACGTTTTCAAATTGCTACGAACATACTGCGCAATAAATTCTACCTTGAAAGCTCATTTACGCGAACAAGTTTTGCAAAGCTATGAGACAAGTTGTGAAAACGCAGATATTGAGTCCAATTGAATGGCAAAACGAAAAGGTATGATCGACATTGTCGATATACAAATGTGAACTGGGCTTCAAGTTATTTGTTCTTTGACAACTGAAATAAATATCAGAAAAAACTGGACATGAAACAAATTTTACCAAATTAAAATAGTTATTTGTATCACTAGGCCTGAAACTGAACTTTTGCGAGTATGAGCAAGGTTTGTGGGTCCGAGGCGAAGCAGAAGACGCGCAAGTGCGAATATTCGCAAAAAAGTTTCTGGACGCATGATACACAAATTTTTTTCGGACGACAAAGTTTTTAAATTAAAACAATTATTTATAGCTGCTTTCCAATTGCCAAAATGAACTACTCAGAGCTCCTCCGAACTGATCTAAAATGTTCCAATTGCATTGTGCGGAACGCACTTGAACTGATCTTTTTTACTTTCCCTCGTCCCCTCACGCACCTGTTTCTATGACTACCCATTTATCAACGCCTATATGATTTTTGCAGCGTTCCCATCGAAATCTTGAAATAGTCTAAGATCCCACTGCAACTTTTCTACGTTCATCTGTTATTTTAACTAAACACGATTTTAACGAAAGATTACATGCAGAGGAACACAACGCGACCGGGTTGTCTTGCAAAATCTTGCCGCAAGTACCTTCAATTGGCGAAATTTCAACAAATTTTTTTCGAATAATTTCGTTCATTTGTTAGAGCGGTAAGTGAGGTGCCATTAAGTGAAGAACTATCTGAAGAACTCGAAAAAACTTGGTTGCCGCCTCTTACCCTACCGCAAGTCACTTGCAGCCAGTGTATGGAAACAAATTTGATACCAAATTGGAGCTAAATTTGCCATCTGCATGATAGAGTTTGATTGCCTGCGCAAAAGCTGCCGCAACTGAAGGTTTCCAGCATTTACGGTCTTTAAAAGTACGAGGTTTGCGTATAAGAAGTACACTTTAAGTGCGGAGGACTGTAAGTACACTATGTTAATAATTTTTTATAAAAATTTTTGTGCAAATCGTTTTTGATTGCATTGAAAACCTCGAGCAGCCTCTGGACAGCTGTTTCAGCCCTGCTTGGGGCTTCTTCAGCAAAGACGTAGCTCGACATTCCCACTGCAGACCAAAAACGACTTGCTCAATTTATTCGCAATTGCGATGTAAGAATGATGAACAGATAAAATAGCGACATCTTACTATTACTACAATGTCAGGTCAAAAAGCGATAGTAAGATGTCGCTATTTTATCTATGTTAATAATGTATGTAAATAAAGCCTTTCAGAGAAATTACTATAATTATTCAGTTCTATCAGTTTGAAATTTCGAATTATATTTAGTGGCCTATGTAATAATTTTTATACAAGCCATAGGCCACTAAATATAATTTAAAATTTCAAACTGATAGAATTGAATAATTACAGTGATTTCTCTGAAAGTCTTCATTTACATACATTACTAACATCGTGTACCTACATTCCTCCGTACCTAAAATGCACTTCTTGCGGGAAAACATCACACTTTTACTTCAAAGACTCAGAGAAATGTCAAGTTACAGCAAGACCATAAATGCTGGCAACCTTCAGTTGCGGCAGCTTTTGCGCACGCAACCACATTCTATCGTGCAGAGGGCAAATTTAGCCCAATTTGATATCAAATTTGTTTCCATACGCGATGAACGTAGATGATCGACGAAAGAGGCTCCTTTTACATCTGCCTGCAAGTGACTTGCGGCAAGCAACTAAGTTTTTTCGAGTTCTTCTGATCATTGTTCACTTAACGGCACCTCACTTACTGCCCTAACAAATGAACGAAATTATTGGAAAAAAATCTGTTGATACTTCGCCAATTAAAGATTTTGCAAGGCAACCCGGTCGCGATGTGTTCCTCTATATGTAATCTTTCATTAAAATCGTGTTTTGTTAAAGTAACAGATGAACGTAGAAAAGTTGCAGTGGGATCTCATACTAAAAGTGTAGTTCAGATTAGATCAGTTTAGATCATCTCAGGTACTTGAAATTCGTAATTGGCGGCTATTGTCAAAATAGCGTCGGTTAGTAAATTTGTTTCTCTTATGTTAGCGGTATTATTCAAAGCTGAATTACATGAAATGATTTACAAAAATAGAAACTTTTAGCTATTGAATAGTTTAAAAACACTGAAATAATAATTTTTCTTCAATTTGTGACAATTCAATGTCACTCAGCGCTATCAATCTAAAAATCGTTGATGCAAAAATAACTGTTTTTGTTTTCCTGCCTAGGCATGCAAACGACTGGTTTCAGGCCAATTTGAACGAATGGAAAACTAGTAATTTTAGACGGAAGCCGAAAAAAATTATTTTCAGAATCACACCAGCAATTTTTGACGGCAATCCAATAGAATTAACCCTAGAATGGTAACATCGTGTCGTCAGTGACATTAGTAAAATTCTTTCTGCTGGGCAATGCGCAAACTTATAAGATGATTGATATTTTCAATACCTTTCCGTTGTGCTTCATTTGATCCTCATTGTAAGACGACTATATCTAAATATTTGACTTTATAAAGGTTCATTTACAGGAAACTTATCGTAACGCTAGTATAAATGGAATCATTTACATTGATCTAGTCAGGGTAACAAAAGTGGAGAAACTTTGCAATGTCCAAGCTTTCTGCACTGAAGTTCGCCCTCAGGATTGCACCAACCATTGAGAAATGACTGGATAACTTTCTTGTTTTAAATGGAATGCTATACTTTTATCGCAAATTCAATTTCAAGCAAAAGTTGTTAAGGCTTCCTTATACTTAAATGTAACTGTTTTGAGATGTCTTCGAATTTTTGACAAAAATCATTTCGATTCATTTAAGAGACTATATTTACGTCACTTTTAAATTTAAAGATTCAAGTTGCTTGTCGTTTGTCGTAGTGTCGAACATTCTTCTGTTCCACTGCCCAAAACTCAGTTTTCGTAAATGGAACATCCTAAATATTTTTGCATCATGACATGCAGAATCAAATTCTACATCGATTAGTAGTAAGTAGTAAGTTCCCCGATGATCCGTCACATTTGTTCAATGTAATTTTTGCGCGTTAAATGATAAGTAAATGGTGATTCACTTTGATTTAAAACAGTATGTTTTTATTTAACATTTTTAAAACAGGGCGAGTTTGGGATCGTAAAGCGAAATGATAACATGCAAGATTTTTTCCTGCATATAGTAAATTACAGGCACTCAATATGTATAACACATTTATTTTTCTTTGAAAAATACTATTAACGTATATTTAATGAATGAGTATAGTACAATAACAAATTAGTAATAAAAAACACTTTTATCTAATCTTGCATTTTGATAGCTACTTTTTTTAATTTAAATTAACTTGTACTGCCCTTTCAAATTTATTTATTAATAGAAACATTTTAAAAAACGTCTTAATTCTTGAAATATCTAAATAAGATTAATAAACTTTAGTTAAAAAAAATAATTACTAAAGTTTCTTCTACATGTAAGTCAATTGGGACAAGCTGTATTTTTATTTATTGTATTATTTTTCTATTACCTTTAAATTGTGTTTAATTTAATAATAAGCAAAGGTTTTTTTCCTTTAAAAAACAATAAATATGATGTTGATTCCTCATATTTTAATTATTTCTACTATCAACATCGTTAGGAAACATCGATATTTAGCGGTCGATGTTTTGTTAGACATTGATTTTTAGACACATTAGTAACTAGAAATAGTAATAAATTAGAATTTAACGTTTATAGGAAATCTACTAATGTTAATAGATTCATTCCCGCGGATTCAAATCATTGCAAACAATATAAATTAGCGGCCTTAAATTTCTTAGTGCATAGGATGCTGACATTCCCTTTATCAACTGTTAATTATAGTAAAGAACTTCAAGAAATTATTAAAATCGCCACGTACAATGGTTACCAATCCGATGTAATCTATAACATTATTAGAAAACAAAAACAAAAATTAGAGATTAATAAAATAACCACACTAAAATCTGACAAAATAGGTGAGGTAGATTATAAGAAAATTGTAAAAATGCCGTTTTATCCTCAATATACTAAAGGGTTGAATACAATTTTTAAAAAATTAGGTTTAAGAATAGTTTACACCAACAATAACAGCTTAAAATCGTTGCTGGGAAATCCAAAAGATAAAGTAGATTCGGAGGATAAATCAGGTATATATAAAATTAGTTGTAAAAATTGTGATCAAATTTATGTGGGGCAAACAAAAAGATCCTTAAAAATTAGATTCAAAGAACACTTGGCTCATTTAAAATACAAACGCTTTGATAAATCCAGTGTTGCCTTACACATGCTTGAAAACAATCATTCGGTAAATAAAATAGATTTAATCAAACAAATTAATAACAAAACAAACCTAGATTCTTTCGAAAGCTTGGAGATTCACAAAAATAGGAATAGATTAATGAATTTTGAGAAGTCCGGGCCGACCGCTTCTTGCCTCTTCGACCTTTAGATTTTCGAAGAATCCCGGTTTGCTTTGCATGCATAATACGGTACAAAGAAAGTGAGGGGGGGAGTGCGGCTAGTCTAGTTTAGTTTATTTGTTGTTTTAAAGTTTAATATCAGTTTAGCGCTGAAGATGGTAACTTCGTTACCGAAATACGTATTCGCTTTCAGTGAATTAATGTGGTCGAGGGGTTTTCTCACTATTTAATTGATGTGAACTTTCGATGTTTATCGATCGATGTCTCATCCTTATTTCGTACCATTTGCCTATTAGCTGTTCACTTTCGTTTTAGATTCAGAGAGAGCCCTGTTAGGGTAACATTTTTGTTGGTAATCACAATGAAACATACGTCAGAAAATTAATTGACGGTCATTTTTAATTTTATGGTAACATTTTTGAAAACTATCACTGCCACTGTTGCCAGCTCGACTGAAGCAAGACCGAAGCGTTCCGTTAAAACGAGAAGTATCGTCCCCAGCAAACAGTTGATAATTATTTACTTTTAAGTAATTAAATGCACGGGAATTTAAATAGCAGGATCTTCTTGCTGTTGCTGATGACTTAGAACTTTTTCCATGGTCATTTGGACCTCATTCGGTTTACTTGTTTCATCATCGCCTCCAACGCGCATACCTCTGCTAGCACGGCAGTTTTTCAAATTCGTTTGTTTTTTTTTTAATTTGGGTGATCTTTTATAGAATAATTAAGCGCCTTCACTATTGCACGTTTATTTCCGCCACTTATAACTTTTGGCATTTTGACGAGATTATAATAAAATATATATTTGTTTTAACTTCTTTTTACTTTAATTATGCCGTCGTAATCCACGTTGTCTACCTATCGGCAACACAGTCAGTACCGCTGGAGTGATACTGTCATTAATTCTTTCTTGTCAGATTTTGACTTCCTTGAAAATACCTGTCGTAACTTAACGAAAAAGAAGCAAAGCCCTCTAGTATCTAACAAAAAAAGGTGAACAGCTAATAGTTGCCTGATTCAATCTGTATAAGCTCTCAATGAACTTAACCAACACCACAGAAGTTATTCATAAAAGAGGCAAATAGGTGAATCAAAGTACTGATGCTGTCATCAATTGCTTTCTTTCGATTAAAAGTTTAAATCGTAATTCGAATAGTTTGTATCTGGTTTCAGTAGTTGTTGAACAAAACACTTCAGACCTGAATTACTGATTGCCAGTTCACCTGTAAAGAACTGCAGTTCAATCCAAACGAGTCTTAAAAATACAAAAATTCATAAGGGAAATTGGATTGATGAATTTTATCGGAATTTTATCGGGAATGGAGATTAGTCCGTTTTGCAAAAGAACGTTTGAATCTAAACGCGTAATATGTTTGGAGTACGATTTTGTGAGTGAAAGAAAGCTCCTAATAGATAGTTGAAAATAACGAGCGAGCCTTGAACTTAGCGGCCCTGTCCATTGAACTTGTCTCGTTGGAGCACGCGAGCGTTTGCTGCTGCTGCATAGGTGAAGTGTGGGCACGCTGTTGTCTACTTTCGCGCGTGGGCGTGTGCGTAGATGTGCACTAACTGTAACACGCATTTCGTAATTATCTGGATTATGGCCGAAGGACATTCAGGAAGGTGTAATTTAAGTTTCCATTGCTATGTACCGGCTGCGGCATCGTAAAGGAAAACGTATCGACTCCCTGTTGGGTTTATAGCTTAAGGTCAAATCGATATATCAATGGCGATTGGAGACCGCAATCGAATCATAAGAAATAACTGCGAGAAAAGTATTACCACTGGTCACTCCTACCTAAAGTATCTTAATTTTATTCTGGAGTGTGGTTTTAAGCGTTACGCTAAATACTGGTTTAAAACATTAAAATAAACTGGTATATTAAAATAAACTGGTTTGATTTAAAATTAGGAGTTAAGGGTCTCACCATACAACTTCAAATACGTTTTTTATTTATTATTATGCATACATATTTGTGCAAAGAGGGATTTATATTTCCTCTGGTCTGGTATTCTAAATGCAAGATAAAATTACTCTGCTGTTTAATGCCTTAGTAACTATTATTCGCCTTCAATTATTATTTTTTACGATTGTTACTAAGGCTGCGTAGTAAATTTATTTTACGTTTTTAACAACAGACCTAAATCAAATAAAAATCGGTCGATAATGAGAATGTTGTCGATAATGTTGATAACGCGCACGTTATTTATGATAAGCAGGGAAAAGAATTCAGGACAATTAGTGTTGAATGCTTTTTACGTCGAATGTACTCTTTGCTTCCGCGGCTCTGATACATTGAATTGTTATTGATGAGTAGGAGGAGAAGGAGTGCAATGCGAGCGTTTTCATTTGGCAGAGATTGTTGTGGGCGAAGTTTCATATTGTTCGTGGAACAAGTGGCCCGAATTCTTTTCCCTGATCATAAGAAAAACGATACGTCCTCTCAATGAAGGGTGATTCATAATAAGTGTCCGACCCGTTAGATCGTTTTTAGGCGGGTCGGAATTGATATAGTACAACATCGGCGCAACATTTGCAGGAACGAAGTTGTACCGCAGTGTTAACTTTTACACGGCGCGGCAGATTGTGTCAATTTATTTGCCGGTTGTCATAAAAGAATAATTCACTATCGCATTCTCTGCGACATCCACTCAGCAAATGTGGCGTGCCGCATTTGAAATTTGCCGATAAGCTGCATACCTAAAACATGCAGTCCCGCTGCCGAGCCCGACCCGACCCGTGCGTACGTTGCTATTTATTTTTACGGGTACAACATCGCTTCGGTATGTCGCGCCGAAGTGCCGCCGATGTTGTACCATTTCTTCTGAAAACGGCCTTAGAGGGGTATTTACTAAGGTCATGCAAGTCCCAAATTGCAAGAAAAAATTTTATCGGAGACATTTGCGTGCCAAGTATGTTCCCACCCAAGAGCTCTGTATGAATGTCAGCCTAATGAATCACAAACGCCGGGCAGTGATTTGCATTGTTTTGATTTCTTTTGAAAACTTGGGAAGTATGCCGTACTTGCTGAAACACAAAATTGTAGAGTTATGGTTATAGGGTTGTTCGGCAGGATTGGGCTGGTTTGGTTTTTTTAAGACACTCTTTTGTTGTACGCCTTATATTTCCAAACAGATTTGTTCCATCATCAGAGGCTAACAGCTTGAAGGTTCCAATTGAAGTAGCACATTACAATAATTAATTAAAAGTAAAAATTTTTACAAGGAAACTTGTTGAAAATTTGATTAAAACATATTAAAAACCAGTGTAAAAGGGACGGACAAAAATTATAGGTTAAGCATCAAATGGCGGACGTGAAAGTGCGGGTGATTTCTTTTGTCCAGCAAAAACGGAATATTCTCAACTGGAGTATTCATAAACTGAATTTTTCATTTGTAATGTTTGATTAAATATGATTCGGTTCACTTTAATTCGATTAATCATCTCGCACATGAAGTAATTGGAAATACGTAAAACACTGGGTAGTTTAACTTGAAGGCTTCCGCGGCCGTCGTCCATGTTCTTGGCTTCCGGTGAGAACGGCGTGCTTCGGATTTCTTCTAAATCCCAGGCACGCGGTTTCAATCGGAAGCCAAGAATTCAACCAACGCTGTGGTAATACATACGTTCAATTAAAAAAAGAGCCGAGATTGACCTTATGAGCACATGATTCATTTCTTCAGAGGACAATCTTAAAATGCACGAATTTCACTAAATTTTTATGAATTGACAAAATTATTACTATATCCCTACTTACATAATAAAAAAAATTAAGTTCGTTGTACGTGTTATGCAATCTTTCCTCAGAAAGTCGTAATTAAATCGTTTCACGGTTTCAGTTCAAGATTAAATGTTTGTGTTTTGTGTTTCTTTCCTCGACAGCCTGTTGCTGTTGTAACACATTCAGCTATTCCAGTGACCACCAACAAGTTTACATATGAATTTTTAATTCATTTTATCTCAGAAACTACACAAGTTAGACCCCCGTGTCTACAGTTATTTGCTTTGTTTTTTCAAGGACTATCTGTGGTTAACGAATCGGACATTTATTTTGAACCACCTGTATACCGGGTATCCTAATAAGAGTGACGGTTTTAATACCTGGCTACATAGGGTATTAATAAGAAATATATACAACCTTTGGCAGGTGATAGTAGAGATCAAAATAAGAAAAAACTTCTTATAAACCCGTGTCCGATAATCAAAACAGGGTGTCCACGCTATGTCCAAACCATCTTTGCAAAATTTCTAAAGATGATGGATAACGTTGGTTAAATTTTATAAGGTACCCAATCTTATCGAAACGCATTACAATTTTTGCAAAATAACTAAAATCCTGTAGTAAGACTGCATAAACATCAACTCGTATTCAATATTATGAATGTGCTTGGGAATTTTGCAAAATTACTTGTTCTTATTAGTAAAATTGCATAACAGTGCACCTATTTCACAATAACTCGGTGTTTTGCAAAATTATTAGTGCCACACATACGTTCAATAAAAAAAAATCCTAAAGGGCCGCGGTTGGCATTACAAGCCATGGTTAGTAATCTTAAAATTTCACTAAATTTCTGTGAATTGATACGGACACGAACACGAACACGAACACGAACAGGATTACAATGATAAAGTTAATATTGCACCTCTACTTACATCATATAAAAGTTTTAGAGTTTCAGTTCGAGGTAAATGTTCGTGTTTTGCTTCTTTTCTTGACAGTCCATTGCTGTTGTGACGCATTCAGCTATTTCAGTGACCATCAACAAGTTTACTTCAATCCATTTGATTTCGAAAACTATACAAGTTATACATGGTTGTAATAAACTGTAATACTTACAATTTCGGGAAAATATTTATACCCAAAGTCAGCGTTTCCCAAACTTTTAGGTTTCGCGACCCCCTTTTTGAGCTGTGTTATGGTTGACCACAAGAGATCGCAATCAATATGCTCAATAATTAAATTTAATTATACTAACCAACGTTGCAACATGCAACTGAATTCAAATAAATCGGGACATGTTAAAAAATATTGGCATGTCCTTTATCACTTTCATAGTGTGAAAATGATTTATTAGAAATAGAGTAAAATTATTTGACGGTGTGTCAGTTTATAAATAAGCAATATACAAGATGTTTCGCAACATCGTAAAGAAATAGAAGCGAAAAATAATATAATGAACCGTTTTTTACTTTATAAAACATTAATAAATTTTTGAGATATACATGCTTACAAACAAATTGCAGGAACTGAGACCTGACAATATAGAATTAACATTCCTTTAAAATGATATGCCACCGGAGCTACCATGCCTTTTAAAATGCCGAAGTACGTAGTATGCATAACGCCACCTAGTGAACGCTTTAACTTAATTATCTCTGAACTTGGTATTTTATATTTGGTTCTTGTTCGAATTTCCCGTTTTCTTTTGTTTTGAAATTAACACGAGAAACGATTTTGGACAAGCGTTCTGTATAATTAACTCAAAAATAAATTAAGATTGTTAAAAATAGATAAACAGTTGGATATAGAATTAAAATTCTTGTCAAGAATTAGTAATTTTTAAGTACCTTGATTTTATCTTTGTATCTTGTATATTTTTTGGTTCCAAGTAAACAGAGGAAAAGAGACTTTAGAATAACCCTGTATAGAAAGAATCTATAAAATTACAAAACACTTAAGATTGCATAATATTTAGATTTGCAGTTATGCAATACTGACTGATTTTATTTTGTACAGATTCTTCTTATACTGGGTTAATCTAAAGTCCCCCTGTTAATTTGGAAGGAAAAATGTATAAGGTACATGTATATATGCAAAATGAAGGTATATAAAAATACTAATTTATGAGAAGTAATTACTTTAGCACATCCGCTTGATGTGTGCACTATGAGCATCAATTTTCAAAGCAAATAAAAAGTACCAAGTCCAGAGATAAAATTAAGTTAAAATGTTCACTAGGTGGCGCTGTGAGTATTATAGACTTCTAAATTTTAAATAGCAAGGTGGCTTGAGTGGCATATCATTTTAAAGGAAAATTAATCCTACAGCAATAACATTATCATTTTTCAATTCCGCAATTTGTTTTTAAACAAGTGCCTGTATCACTAAAATTCATTAATATTTGCTATGTAAAAAATGGTAGGAGTATTATTTTTTACTTCTTGTTTTATCAGCTTAATGTTTTTATGAAGTTGCGAAACATCCTGTATATATTGATAGGTATTGTTAAGTAGACAATTAATTGACAAATATAACCAAATTTACAACTGGAAAAATTTCATTTCACGTTTTTCTGAATTCAGTTATAAGGTGCAATTTTGATAATGCCACTGGAAAATTGAGTTAATTCTGATAAACTTCGCCATTAATAAAAGTGGAGGAAAGAGTTGAATATTTAGTTTTAAAAATATCATTTCTGTAACTTTTATCAAGCGCTATTGAACTTCAGCTAGTATAGAAAGTAAATTTTAATCTGATCTAAAGTTTGTAGTCACTTATAATCCTAATAGCTTTTACCAGTTTCCTTAAGAAAAATAACATTTATACGTTTACAGTGATTACAAAAAGGGGGGTAAAGTCCTGGTGAAAACTCGAATTTATTATCTTTTTTCTCGAGTCTTTATCAATACTACTGCTGATAACTTTAACAATTAATACCCGTGATCCTTTACCGAACTTATGTTCTCAGATTACTAACAAATGTTAATATTTCGTTTAGATTAATTAGATAAATATAACTGTGCTCTTTCCTTTTTGTTTAATTTCTTGATTAATATGGTTCTTTTCAGAAGTTGTAACTGTAAGTGCAGACGTTAGCGAGTTATTCAAATGTGTGAAAATTTAGAGGGCATTTAATTTAATTCAAAAAATGTAGCATTTAAGTTCCAATTGTTTCTGTGCACATCAAAAACATTACTATTACTCATAGAGGTTATTCTATACAATTCTACAATTTAAAAATACTTCTACATTTTTTTATCTGTAGTTTTTTGTACAGGGTTTTAAATCATCGACTTATCGAGACTTCAGCGGGAGTGAATTTTAAGTGTGTAAAGTGTTCCATGGTTTTCTTACATCCAAACCAAAGATTGTCGTATGATATTCCACTTAAGGGTACCTGAAGTGAATACGTACAGTACCATTTTTAATCGCTAATCATCAAAAGCAATTCCGGCTAGACATTCATTTACTCATTCCTTTTCGGCGGAATGCCAAGAAATAATAAAAGTAAAATCTCTGGCTGTTATTTAGGGTATTATTCATTAGTGCCGACATTAAGGATTTCGCACACTAATGCGAGACGGCAAACGTAATCATGACCGTGATCATCATAATCGAAACCCCGCAAGCTGGTCCGGCTCTTATTGCCGCTGATAGTAAAGTCTCGAGTAACGAAGGTATGACAATACAGTTCGGGGCTCATTCTATTGTGTTCTTTGTGGTAACTGAGGAACTTTGACGCATTTGTGTATTGATCACGATCACGTTGTCATTCAATTGTCTTTCGTTCCCTTAACAACGTCTTAATGTATGCAGCTCGACACGTGTGTTTTGCTATTATGACGATGAAAAGCGTAGTTTTGAAGAGCTGGTGGTGATGATATTTCTTATGAAAGCAGGGAAAACGAATTCAAAAATTCTTGACATGATGACAAGAACAGTCGTAAGTACGTCACCATAATAATGTACCCGTTCCAACAGCCATCGTTGTTAAGTAGTTTTTAGCCAAAACGTCCACCACGGTACTTGAAAAGGCCCCGTACTCACTGGATTTGGCTCCCTGTGACTTCTTTTCCTTTCCAAATATTAAAGAAAAAATGAAAGGGCACCGTTTTCAGACATTAAAAAGCTATCGTCAAAGGCGCTATCAGGGATAACAGGTAAATAATTTCGACAGCTTTGAAGGCTGGCAAAGGCGAATGGATAAGTGTATTATAGTAGAAGAAAGGACTTTTAACGGAGTAATGTGTAATTACATTACTTTTTTGAATAAATAATTTTTACAACATTTGTTCCGTGAACTTTATTGTCATACCTTGAATTTGTTCGCAACTGTACGAGTTGAGGTGCATTCGTAAAAATTCCACCATATGTATAGTAACCCGCGTCAAATCCGCATCGCTCCTGCTTCCGCCGGCGCCGTTCCGTGTTGGTGTGTTGATTTTTTTTAAATACATATATTCGATGATGGATCGGCCATCGGCAGTCTTTCAAAACTGGAGTTTTGTTGGTATAACACGAATTACTTCTCGATTATTCGTCACGAGACGATCTATTAATCAGGTCATCTTCAATTAATTATTGCCTTTTTCGTGCATATGAAAGAGTTTTTACCATTTTGGACGATGAATTTACATATATATTACGTGGCCGCTATATTTGAGGCATGGACAGAGAGAGCTAATTAAAATTAAACGAGATCGCGCGAAGACGTTCCGGACGAGTTGTGTAAATTTAATATGCCTTTTTGTTTTATTTTGTTTATTAACGGTCTTATAGTAGGTATCAGGTTTCAGTGCTACTTAGAAGGAGTTAAATGAATGCAATCCACACAGGGTGTTTGGTTGGAGTAAGAGGGAGTATTTCTTCTTTTACTTTCTATTAAATAATACTTCTAAAATAAAACAATCCAAAGAGAAGCTAATATCCTACAGAAACTAAAATTAAAAGTAATCACTCAATTACTTAATGAAAATTATTAATGAAACTTTCTTTTTACTCGTGTTAATTTTAATTTTTTAAGTGAACAATTGTAGCCGATATTAAGCGTTTCAGAAGAGAAAAGATGTAGATAATTTATTAATAGAAAGAATTCTTCTTAATTTCTTTCGACTAGTGTGCAATATTATATTAAAAAGTAATTAAATAATTTAAATACCTTGCTTTAGAAATGTCTCCCGGAATTTTCAGTGTGAAAGAACATCAAAAAATACTCTTTTTATGTAATTTCTTTTTTGAAAATTTCATCGTGTCATGTTAAATGGTAGCATTAATTCCTGGAGCAGCAACAGTTGCGTCGAGCTTCCATTAAAATCAATATGTACCGAGTCTAACAGGTTATTTAAACTGCTTATAAAAAAAATGAAATCTCCAGTTGGAGTTCGATGAAAGCAAAAAATAATTATTTTGTACTTACTATTTAAAGTGCATATTATACCGCAAACTTCAAAAATTTTTTTCAGAACAAAATGTTTAACATCTAACTGTACCACAACGGCTGTTAGGTTTAACTCCTCCTCCTTTATAGTCTTGTCTATTAAAATGAGATATTAGTTTAAAGTTAGTTGAATTTTGAAAATATCTTGTCAAGCAACTGAGATATTGTGAAAAATAATTTTTCGGAAAAATTCGTTTTCGATCGATATTTCCCGAACGAATCGAGATAGCTAACTTTTGTTTTTCCCACTGTGTTTTTCTCGAAAAAGTAGCATTGGGTCGCGTAAACGATTTTCTTCTATTCCTATAAATAACTGAGAAACCCTGTAAAACCACCAAAAAGGGATCACACTGTACATGTCGTTTGCTTGATATACTGATTTATTTTATTCACTACATTCAACTTTGCTTTATAATTATAATGAAAACCATCCCTTATATAAAAGCCTCTCCTCAGCGATTTATTTAAGTCCAGAAATCTTATTGAATTTTTACGCAGCATATTAAACTTTTTAACTTTATGACAAAGTCTTTGGTTAATTTTAAACACTACATCATTCAAATGTTCATCTTTGTATCGATATGGTACAGAGCAAATTACAGGATTTGTATGACTATAAGATTTTATCAAGTTATTTATATGTTGAATATAACATCATTCGCAAATACAATGTCATTTTCGTCAAAAGAAGAGCCCATTAATATTATTTGTTGTTTCGTCAAATTTTGAGATTGTTTAATAATCTCATTGAAATACAGAAATAACAATTTTACGATTTTGACCATATCGGAAAACGCCATTTTCTAATTAAGTAAAATTCACTCGGTATATCTGATAGGGGCTAAATAGTTTTCAGACAAGTAGAAATTATTGCGGTAAAATGTTTTTTCGAAAATTCGAAAGATTTTTCCCATTTGATGCCGACTTTTTGGCGATCTCTGCATAAACTTGAGCCGTTTCTAAAAATATTATATCATAATTATTATTATTTTATTATATATATAATATAAAGAATGAGTGCAAACAGAGGAAACAAACTTAACTTAAGAAAAGCAAGATATACAAAAACTTAAAAGAGAACAAAATACTTACAAACGGTATAACTGGATTCAATTGTTTAATAATAATTTATGCCTGATTGATTAATTATTTAGCTAGAAATGTATTGATTCGTGTATCTAAAAGACTGCTTATGAGATCAATATGTAATCATATAATTCAAAAAATGATAATAAAACTTATGTTTGAAACCACCCAAAGAACACTGCAAATATAGAAATAAAACTCTTCAAAGATTGTTACTCGAGGAAACAAAGAATTACCATCAAACTGTGTTCCATCTACGTATAAATAGAAATAACGATGCCTTTATTCATTTGTCATTAGCTCTCTAAAAATAGTCATGTCATTATTCAGGGTACAGTTTTATCGACATCTTTCTTTATTCAAACATAAATTAGATCGACACGGTGCTTGACGTCAAGTAGAGGTCGTTTCAATCAATATTTCCCATTTTCAGATAACTATCACTTTTAATAACGGGGTCTGATGATAAGTATTCACATTGTCCGACGTGCCGTCGCCTAATGCAACCGGAAAATATAATTATTATCCTTAGTGTAAATTGAGGGCTCTATTTTTAAAAGCAGGTAAGAGCAAAGCGAAAATTCTCTTGGTATACGTTTGCTCTAAGCACTTTAAGGCATCGCTCTACGTGCTATTTATTATATTTTATGCAGAGCTGGCAATTTTAAAATAAACTGTTTAAAAAATGTTTAAAATACCGAATTAAGAACATAGCGTCTGTTTAAACACGTTTTTTCACTAATATTTTAAATTAATTTTTTGTCGTTTTAAGCTTAAAAAAGAACACTTCTGATGTAAGTGATTTATTTTTCGAACATAATACTAAGTAACCAAAATCTAATTGTCTATTTAGGGCTAGTATTTCAGTCACGGATTAATTTCAAACTTTATTCCCAAATTAATTGTCTTTTTTTAATTAATTAATTAATTTAATTTACTTAACAAAAATTCACAAATTAATCAGAAACTTAACCAAAAATTCACAAATTACTCAAAAAGATGATTACAAAATGTTGCAACCTAAAAGTAATACTGTGAAACACCCAAAGCAGTAAAAGAAAATAATAAAGTAGTGTATAACGTTAATTAAGTGGCGCGGCTAAGCTGAGCTTGTCAGCGGCCATTGACAAGTGAAACAAAGTGATTCAAGAAACAAAAACTACGACTGCCCAAAAATGTTCAAAAATATTATTAATCTTGTAAGAGCTACAGTTTCAATTGTTTTTTTACTTCACCTATCGATGACAATTGTCTCAAAAATACAATACAGGTATCATATTGAACAGTTTGGGAATTGACTTTAGTCTGTCTTCGTATTTGTTATGGCTTGGAAGCACCACACATTCGCCGGACACACTCGCTCGGGTATCCACACCATGAGTCAAAGGTGTTTTATGCACAGAAGATAAATATTTGGATACCATCGACATGTAGTAGAGCAACTTCCTTGCAGGAAGCACAGAGCGGTAAAAATATCCATGTTCCGCTTTGATTCTGTTAGGTACGATATACTGGGTATCTCATAACCTACGGAGGAGATTAAAACGGTAGCTAAGGGAGATCAAATTAAAGCTTTTTTCTTAAATAATTAAAAAGTTACAAGAGTTTAAAGTTGATGAATATGTGGAGTCCAGCAAGGAAACTTCTGATGTATTATCAATAATATATTCAATGCAAGAAAAAATACAGATACTTCAAGTGCAATGTTTTTAAACAACTGTTTATAGCACACTTATGTTTCCATGGCTAACATGCTTGAATCTTCCATGATCATTCATCAATCCCTAACAAAAGTGATATTAATTAACAAGCAAAAGTTACTCCCTGTAGTAATATTTTACGTTTTAAATTCAAATGTGAGACATATATGAGTTAATTGAACATTACTTTAAAATAAACAACTATTTTAAAAAATGTAGTCACGTTAAAGTTACGGCAACTAACCAATTATTCTTAGTTTCTTGCTTAAATGGTTAACTTGTATGTTGCATAGGCATTTATCATCGATGATTACGCCAAGATATACATGGGACTGAACTACCTCGTATACAATTGGAACAATTGTAATCGATCCTGTTTTTATGGAGATAATCCGTTTCATGAAACGCTATCCTGATGTCTGAACGAGTCTGAATATGAGGAAAGCGGATGTGCAACAGTTTAGTTTTTACAATGTTAATTGCTAGCTGCTTATCATGTGTCCAGCATTGGAATCTCTAGAAATCCTCTGCGAGATTTTTCTTCGCGATGGATAGGTTTCTGTGGCAGGAGATAATTGCTGTATCGTCCACATATAAATAATAATTGCTGTATTCAAAGCAGCCCCCTATATGTGACATAAATTAGGTATAGCAAAGGGCCCAGAATACTACCCTGTGGAACACCATGTTCCATCAAATATCCTTCTCCCAGCTGATCACTAATACGTATAACGTTCGTTCTATTATTCAGGTAATATGAACCAGTTTAATAAGGGAACTCTTACACCTATTCTTTCCAAAATCGAAATTAGTAGGGAGTGAATTATACATTAAAATGCTTTGGAGAAGTCTACCAAAATGAAATGAAATGATTTAGGAATATACCCATTCGTTATAGATTAATTTATTAGAATTTTTAATGGACTGACCAGTAAGGAAACATTATCAACAATGTCGCACATCGTGATTCCATCCGTTTCAGGGGACGTGCACACGTTCCTAGTTTTGATTAATTTCCGAATGTCATCATCTGTAGCTGGAGGAATTAACAATGACTAACACTGTGATCTGATACCTCTTATATCATCTCTTAACTGTAAGTTACATTGATGTAAAATGTTGGAGACTTGGTTTTTAAAAAAATCACTAAATTTTTTTATTGTAGTGGGTAATGGGTCTTTTATATTTCTTTAAATCATGTCATCAACTAACGTGTTTGATTTGGAACCTAGTACCTCATTGATCCCACGCCAAGTTTTTTAATGTCATTTCTGTGTGTTTCAAAGTATCTTTTGTAATAAGGGTATTTTGCAGTGTTTATGAGTTGGATAACAATATTTCTAGTTTTTTTTTGTAGATAGTTCTGTAAAGTTCCTTGTTGTCCTGGATCGAATGTTTCCACATTTTGAAGATCTTGTCCCGTAGAAGCATTTTGTTCAATATTTGTTAATTAATCCACGGTTTTAAGGATCTCTTTTTATTGCCTTATGGTAAGTAATCAATAGCAGCTTATATATTTCATCACATGTAGTTATGTGTTTATATTTTTCAGGTGTCAGGCTGTTCTCAAGAGTTTTTTTAAAAACCATTTTAATAATGTGTATTCCATATTTTTCATATGAGGACTGCTTGTTCTTTATGAACTAGATTTTCTATTTCCTGAAGGAACAAATTATTACTCCTGTCAGGCGGTCTATAAACTGCTCGAATATGGATTTCTGATGGGAATTGATTGCTAAGTTTTAGCAGAATTCCTTCAAAAGATGCAAGCTTATCTTCACAAATAGTTACCGTAAAATGTTTTTCATGATAAATAATTTGTCCACCACCTTTACTATCGTCTCTACATAATATCAATCTGTTTTATCATATTTGAAATATAGTTAACGAATTCATCAAATTGTGCATTTAGAGACCTGATGTTTAAATACAAAATGTTAAATGGGTTTATAATTATAGTTCGCACCATCTTATTAAAGTCATTCAAATCATCGGCTGTAACCGTTTGATTTGTATCTACAATCAGTTGATCTAAGTAATTCATGTTTATTTTAAATCGTCTTCGTGTTTAATTTGTATGACTTTTGATGACTTGGATGCCCGTGCAAGAATTTTTCCGTCCTTTACCCAGATGTATTTCCAATACAACAGCTTAGCTTTTGTTTTAGTTTCCCACAGTAGCTTCTTATGTCAACAAGATAATGCGTGACTGAGCTGATGGCCAGTTAATGGTTACAATCAGTCTGATAATAATTCTTGACTGCTACAATAATAAATGCAAAGTATGATCACGAATGATCAGTTAAGGAATAAATTCTGTAACTGGGCTGCAGTCAAAAATATTCTTTTAAAGTTTAACTGAGCTTTTGGGAAATTTTATTTCCTTTTTCAAGGTTTCTACAGAAAAAAAAATTACATTAATATTTTATAACAAGAACAATTACAAATGATTACGTACTCTTTAATAGGGCACGGAAAACCGGCGCATTTTTACAATACCGGTATTCATTCGATATTTATATTTAAAATACCGGGATTTCGGTGTTGAAATAAATATGATTATGTAGTACAAAAGACAAAAGCAAGAAATGCGTTGAGAAAGAAAATCAGTCATTTATTGAAACAAAATCATATTAAAACTAAAATTAGCAACATTATACTTTATTAATAGCCAACTTTTCTGTTGAATAATAATAAATAACTAAAATAAAAATAAAGCTACTGTTTTTGTGACAATATACTACTCAATAAATAATAACAATAATAAATATACATAATAAACGTCTTTATTTTGTTGACGAAGTTCAGCCAAGCTGTTACCAATTAGGGCCAGCTTTTCAATTTGGGCTTAACTTTAAACTCCGTTTTATTCCTCTGGAAACAATTCTCCTTACAATTGTTACCATGGGAATAAATCGAAGCTTAAAGTTAAACTGAGATGGAAAAACTGGCCCTTAACCAACTAAAGAACATATTTAATATAAATATAAATCATACAATTAATACATACTAATTATAAAAGTATAAGTGTGAGAGCGAGAAAAATAATAACAAAAAAATGAAGTAGACCACTAAAACATTTCGAACGAATTGTTATATTAATTTTTTTCTCATTTAATCCAACTTTTTTAAGTGACCCAGTTCATTTATTGAGAAGTATAATTATTAGAAAACAAAAATAATTATAAAAAAAAACACATAAGTAAATTCCTGAAAATAATCAACAAAGAATAATGAAAACTAAAAGTAAAAGTTATAAATTAGGATAATTTTGTTGGCGTTAAGTGAGATAATACCGATATCGACATTTCGGTATTTCAAGTCTCACTACCGGTTTTACTAAACGGTATAAAAGTGTTCGGTATTCCGGTTTTTCAACATTACCGAAAATCGGTATCTATGCCCTACTCTTTAATGAGTAGTAGATGAAGTCAATTCACTAGTTATAAGAAACAGTTTCATTTAAATGAAGTTATAAAAATAATTTTGAAATTACATTTTTGACAGCTTGTTATTTTCACAATTTTTAAAATTGAATCACGATAGAAAAATATATTGTTTATTCATTATAAGGTAATATGATGGTAATTGGTTATTAAACATGCACAAACTATTGGCGCAAAAAAATAATAAAAAAATTTCCTATGTGGTGCGAACTTTTTGCCGGGCACTGTATAATTTCATTTTCGTTTAATGATTCCAACAAGTTAGTAATAAATACAAGTTTGTCGACTGATATCTGTACGGCAGATGCCGTACCTCCAGGAAACAACAACAACATGTGGGTACATTGATAGATGATTGCTTTTCCCTGTTGGCCAGAAATTCATTCTTGGCTTTGTTCTGTAATAAATAGTACCCATTTTTGTGAACTAATTTCTTTTTAGTTTATGTAATGAAGGAAATTTTTCAATATTTATCGAGGTATTTCACAGTCCCGTTCAGGCTTCGAATGCCGCTAATATTCTGTAGGAATTTGGGTAGAGGTCAATAAGTTTTACAACATAACGGACCTTGCAAGTGTACTAATTATGCGTGGGCATGTCAGAATGAAGTTATGAAACGATGACATGGTTTTAATAATTTAATAATTAAGTTAGAGGTGTAATTAACTCACGAATAAGCTCCTGAAATTCTATTCAGAAAACATCATTACTTTAAAAATATTATAATCTTCCTTTTATTTACTCTGTTGTTGCTCACGCTTTAAAAGTTTATATTTTTCTATTTAATATGAAGAAATAGTTATTTACGAATGAAATGCGGGAGCACATTTTTCCCGATAATGATCCCGCCAGAGTTATATCCTTTTTTTTGAAACAAATATAAAAATTTAATAATTGCAAATATAATATGTGTTATATTGGATAAAATGAAAAATCACCGAAATTGAAAAATGTCAATTTTATTTATATACAGGTTGAGTATCATAAGAGTACGAACCTGCTGAACCCAAAATGCAACCCAACATACAATTTTCATGAATAACTGAATTCCATAAATTGTTATTCTCTACGATCCAATTTTGACATCCTTGACATTAAAAGTCAAAAAGATATAAACTTCAAAGTGTTTTTCGAAACAATGTTGTATTCAAACAATGAGAAAGCTGATATGCTGCTAATTTATGGCGAATGTCGAAAAAATGCAGTTGCTGCTGAAAATTTGTACAGGCAACGCTATCCCAATCGTCGATACCTCACAAACAAAATTTTTAAGTATATAAAAAGGGATTTACGAGAAAATTGGCCAAAATGTAAGCGAAATCGAGCTCGAACAGTCATTACGGTCGAGAATGAAATTTGTGTGATTGAAATTGTTGACGAAAATCCACAAGTTAGTTCCCGGCAAATACCTAGTCAGACAAACTGGCATTAGAAAAACGTCAGTTTGTAAGATTTTTATATTCTGTTGCCTCCTTGCTTTACAGTGCTAAATAAAAGGGTCTTTGTTCTTATTATAATTTTTCTCTTGATTTTGCTTGAAGTTCAGTTTTTGCAGTTTTTTGAGTCTGCAATAATTTTTTTTACATGTCACATTGATAAACGCATTGCTGCATACAATAGCACTTATTTTCCAAAGTATCTATCGTTGTTTGCACTAATCTCAATTACCATTACCATTATCAACCTTCAACAATAGTTCTGTTCGTCTTTACATAAATAATTACTATTTTAGTTAGATTTATTTTTTGACAATACCTGACAATTGATTTTATGACATTTTTAAAGAAATGAGGGATGTCTGAAGTTGGAAATTGCCAAGTGAATCTAGATTTCATAGAAAATTGTATGTTAGGTTGCAGTTCGTCAGGCTCGCACTCTTATACTACTCGCACTGTATATTTCAAATCTTAAAAAAGAACAGTTACTTTTAGATTTTTTTGGGTATTCTGTGGTTTTACAGTTGCAGTTGGAATTAACAGGTAAATATTTTATCAATAATGTTTATTTTCATGATAATGCATATAGATACATTACAGTGGTAATATGAATGTAAAAGTCGAAGCTGGCAATAATCAAGAAATACTCCGGGAAAGCGAATTTAAAGGGACTAAACAGTAAAAGCTTATAATGCATTCAACACCATTGTGATAATTCCAAGTGAGCTTCAATAAAATTGGCTTCAAAATTGGTTGGCATTGGAGAGACAGTAATGTGGGCTATCGTAAAAGAAAAGGAAAATTCTACGATCACATAGAAAAAAGTGAAATCGTGACACCATTTTCAATAAACTGGATGAAGCTCGTGAAAATTCTGCTAAAAGACATGTGCATTCTTCCTAACTTAAGAATTAATTGCCTACTTGCTCAAAAATTGTAACGGTAAATACATTTACATTTATTACTGTTATTTTGAAATTAAATAAATTTTTCTACAGATTATATGAACAGATGATGCTTTACCTGAAATTCATCATACAACATTGTGAAAAATTTTAAGAAAATTGGGATTTAAATGGGAGAAACAAAGTCTAAGATTATTTTGATTGAACGTCAAGATATAGTTTTGTGGAGACGTAATTATTTAAACTCCATTAGAAAATCTCAAACAATGGAAAGGAAAATTTATTATTTGGATGAGACGTTGGTGAATACCGGTCACACGAAGCCAAAGTGTTATAAGATATAACGGTCACTACTGCTCCACAAGCATTTGTAAATGAATTGTCACTTCATGTACACCATCGTTCTGGAAATGAAAAACATCTGATTGTGCTTCACATTGGCAGTGAAACTGATTTTGGTATGGTGGACTGCTATTTTTTGAATCAAAAAAGACTCGTAACTATTACGAAGAGATAAACAGTCACATTTTTACTGAGTGGATGAAGAGTACATTACCAAGCCTCGAACCTGGATGTAATTGTAACCTCACTTACGTTTTATTATCCTATGTGTTTAACATATTGACTAATACGACAAATAAAGGCATTATTATTATTAAATAATATGCGCTTTTTTATTTCAAGTTGTCTTTGAAACTTAATAAAACTTACAACAAAATTCAAATTCTTATGACAAATTTACGTAGAACAAAAATTTATGCAGAACAAATTAAAATTACTATTAAGATTAGTTTAATTATAAATTATATTAATAGTTTCATTTGTGTATTCATGCAACAAATTAAATTCAATTTACCGCTCTTTCCTTATTGCTCTTGTGTAATACTAATACGTACGCCGACAGCAACACCAACTACTATATTCTTAACGTGAATTGAGTATAGTAAAGGTGCCTACTGGCGGCCCAATTTCGCTCCCAATCTGCAGGGTAATAAATATGTGCAACTCTATTTACGTCCCAATTTAGGCCCCAACAACATTTTGTGAATTACTGCCGCATCACGAGTGTCTGAAATGGCTCCTTTTTCTTTCAAAATAACAAAAAGCAAGTATTGCTTTAATAATACTCTCTCTAGTCTCTACTACAATACGAGGCGAAAGAAGACCAAAAAAATACTGATCTAATAAAACGTATCTATTAAGAAAAAAAAATATCACATATAAACATTTTAACAACTTTGGAATCGGACGATATTCTTAAATTCCTCAGAATGCACTCAAAATGTTTCGATGAGTTACTCCGGTTAGTAACACCACATATTAATATTATACAGGGTTAGTTAAAAGTATGGAGACGGCGACTTATTGTCGTTAATATTCATTTTAGGAAATTATGTTCAATACAAAAGTTTGTTATGAAATTATTATCTACATTTGAGAATACTTGAATTTTTTTTTCTTCAATTGTTTTTAAGTTACGACGTCATCGATATTTGTTTGAAATGACAACCTATATTTCTGATTATTTATTTTGATAGTTCATTCTATTCTCTTTTCAATGGTATACAATGTTCAGTATGTTACATTTGAAAAAAAATTGAGAAAAAGTGCCTTAAAGTTCAAATATTAAAGATCCATTAAATTAGCAGAATTAATTAACACGGTAACTAGACTCATTTATTTGCAATAAACTTTTCAGTCACAATGTTATCATTAAAAACAAATTAATAAATAACTAAATTAATGTAAGTCTTCAAATTATTCTCCATTTCTAATTTGACAATGACCCAATGGATTTACAAAACCCTGAATAGAATTTTGTAAAAATTCTCGGGGAATTTCTTCTATCGTTCTGGTAATTCGGATTTTTAAATCTTCGACATCTTTGGGCTTATCTTTGTAAACCTTGTTTTTTACGTATCCCCAAAGAAAAAAAATCTAAAGGGCTTAAATCAGGCGAACGAGCTGGCCATTCAATACTTCCTCGTCTCCCAATCCATCTGTTTGACATTATCCAAATATTGACGAACATTGACACCATAATGTGGTGGGGTGCCATCGTGCTGGAACCAGATACTGTTATTGGGAAGGTGTTCATTGTTTTCATCTAGATACAGCATATCACAAGCAGGTATAATTTCATTTTGCAATAACTGCAAATACAGAGCCGAAGTTAAATTGCCATTGATGAAAAAGGGACCGATAATATGACCCCCTAGAATGCCAACCCAAACATTAACCTTTTGGGGGTACTGCGTATGGTGCTCCGTAAACCAAAAAGGATTTTCCGATGACCAATATCTGCAATTATGTCTGTTTACTTCACCGATAAGACAAAAGGTAGCTTCGTCAGAGAAAAGAATATTGTTGACGAAATTTGCATTATTATTGCAAATATTTGACATTTCTTCACAAAATTGTAGTCTCCTATCAAAATCATCTTCCGTCAACTCGTGTAGAAGTTGTACCTTATAAGGTTTATACTTTTCACTTTTTAAAATTGAAACTATGAAATATTGTGATTGGCCGCTAATTGATTGGTTGATCAATGGGAATCTTCAAATACGGCCAATAGAACATTCAGTTTTTTATCATCGCTTATATTAATATTATCTCCCCAAATATTGTCACGATTTGGACTCCACTATCAGAGCTCAACGTGTGTCAATTGTCTGAGCCGGAATTGGCCGATCGATCAATCTGTAGGGACGATTTACAAATCTTGAATTGTCTTGATCCAATCTTCCGATATTGGAAATAGTCATCCCAATTTGCCTACTTACATTGCAATCTGCAGGGACCTGTCGATCGGCCCTGCAGATTGGACGCAAATTGAAACGTCAGTAGGCACCTTAAGCTTTAATGGCTGAGAACAGAGACATTTAAAAGAGAACAGACTGGAAAGCTGAGTTTCTCCAAACCAAATGCGGTTATTGCTATAACTTTCTTGTCATTTGCTGTGACTCGCTATTCCCTGCTTAACTTACATATTGCCTACTTAACTGTGTCAGAGGGCTTCGTGTAATCATTATTAAAATTATTTTCAAGTAAATGTGTACTGAAATGTATTTACTTTTTTTAAATTTCCACTAAAGGGTCCTATGACGTTTCAGTTATAAGCAATATGGCTACCGATTTGCTTCAAAAAATAAGCGAGCTTTCCAGTCTATATAACTTTAATGTCTCTGGCTGAGAACATATGTCGTAGCGTATATGTCAACATGCACTTTCACGTCAGTGTGTTTACCAGCGTGTGTTAAACGTATTTCTCTCTAACCTAGAAATATTCCGTAAAATTGCGCTTAAAACAAACGAGCATTTCTAAAAATGTTATTTTCGCAGTGGGATTAAACTAAATGGTATTTTGTAAATAAAAATAAATGTTATAAGTTTGTGTATTATTTTCGGTAAATGTCAAATTAAAAGGTAAAATGGTATTTTATAAACTAAATTTTCTTCTTAACAACACTGATTTATTTAAGAATCCTCAAAGGGCCAGTGTTTTTGACGTTGTTTCCTGGTCTATTCGACCGGGAACATACTATTTCGTACGTAAAACAATTAACCACACACATGCCATGCGCACTTATGGCTACGAATTTTTTAAATGCAGTTAGCTGTGGCAATTAGTTCTGTGTCAGGTCGCCGTTGCCATTATTGACTTCGGAGGAACTTAAAATCACGTTGCTAGCCTTCAAAATTTATTTGAAGTTATTTATTTTTGACAATATATGCTGCGTTCCAGAATTGCCTCCAGATTGAGATCAGAGCGAGTAAAAGTGAAGTAGATATTTGATCATGTGATCAGCGAGTATTCGGTGTAACAAGTGATTAAAAGAAGGCATCAGAGCAAATGTGTAAAAATTTAAATTAACGTCAAATTAATATAACCTCAAAATTACCATGGAAGCATATATCCCCATACTAATTCAAGTCGTGAATGTTGTAATTGAACTCTTTTATAACGACAATGACGATGACGAAGATCCGGTTAATATTCTGGAAAAGAATGAAAATTTCGCGGAAATTACTATACCTAATTTACCAATTGAAACAACACTTTTGTATGCACCAACAACTTTTGAAATTGTTCTACAAAAAATTCATAATTCCGATAAAAGTCTCATTATTTTTAAAAGTGCGAGAATTACAAATAGATAATATTAAAAACACATAGGAGCCTATTCTGGATCAAAAACGATAATTCTAAAGGGTTGTTAAATTTTGTTGCTACGGTAACAACCAATCACAGAACTGTATTTTAAATTTTAAAGGACCTCTAAATTTTAAAGGCCCGATAGTAAGTTACAGAATACGCCACTCTAAATTTAAAATACAGTTCTATGATTGATTCTTATCGTAGCAACAAAATTTAACTGCCTTTTAGGTTTTGATACAGTATAGGCCCCTAATTCTGTTTACGAATATTTTCCACCGCCAATTGGATAGCGCTTATCTAAAAGGTGCCAACCGCCAAAGAGCGTTTTTTGAGATAAACGTACCGAATGCATCGTATGATAAAATATTAGTTAGACTAAAAATCTCCAAACCCCAAACTGCTCATGGTGACCTCTTTTGGAAGGGGGTAACAAGTCGTTTGACACAAATTACAGGTTAGTTTGTAAATAGTGTGTTGTATTACTTCTGTTGAAGTTATATAGTGAAGCTTATTTTTTTAAGTAGTTACTTTATTAAACTAAAAATATAAATAAACTGTATTTCAATATAATTAGTTGCCTTATTGACACCGAAAACAAATTTTTCTTACTTTAAAAAATAATAAATTCTGTACTTAACGGAAAATTTTGCATATTAACAGATTTCTATGACGCTAGTTATTTTATTTAAAATGATTCAAACATCATAAACATCGTGTAAAAAGATCCATGTGCAAAACTGTAAATTTATCTTAAAGAAACCAAACGCCATTTTTGTAAAAAAAAAACCAAAAGAAATAATATGTGTAAATCCTATCGCAGTTCTTTAAATAAACATATATTTTCTTTTGAAGTGTTCAGATGAAGTTACTATATCCACAAATTTAATTCAGTTTAAAAAAACTTTAACCTTAATTTTCTCAAAACTATAAAATAGTGGTTGGTACCTTTTAGATAAGCGCTGTCCAAATATAACCTGATCTAACCTAACATGACAAATGTCACTGTGATCCGAAAGCTCTGGTTCAATTATCGGGGCAGTTAGAGTACTTTCCTTTTGCTTCAATTTTTTTAAAAGAACGCAAGCAAATCATGATCCGTTTGCTCTCGTTGCAATAAAAGAACAAGTTAGAGCGAAAATAGTAAACAAAACTAATTCTGGAACGTAGCAATAATACGCAAATTATTTCTAATTTGTCGATTAATTTATTATTAAATTGAGTAAATTGACAATGAAGAAGTATTGCTTGCTAGGTTTTACAGTAACTTATCCAGACAGAAGTAAATGCATATCATTGTGATCAAGACATACCGACGTAAGAGGGCATTTTCTTTCAAACTGAAAATTTACTGTTAAATGAGATTTTACGATTTAAGTGCTAATTAAATAGTAAGTAATAATAGTCAGCTTACTTTTTTGTTTGAACGATTGTTTCTCTTATTCCTTTTAGCTTCAATGGCCCCTATGGTCAATATTTGGTCTTATTTCTTGCTTAGAACTTATTGGAATAGTAAAAAGATGTTTAGAGAGCTAATCTTACAATATGCCTTACATATTATTAGGTACGCAGTAATATCTAATTTCAATAAAAAATGTGTGGAAAAGTATCTTTCAATTACTCAACAATCAGTCATTTTGTCTTGAAAGCATCGATATTATGCTAAAAGATATAGAGGTAGTAATATTAAATTATGTGTACTAATTTTTCCTAATGAAAAACTGTAAACTATCTCTCCTGCATGTTTGACAAAATTGATCAATATTTAATACAGTACAATACTAACAGCTACTACCTGTTAGTATTGTATTGTATTAATTATTGATAAATTTTGTCCTTATTCGGTTGTAAAACATTCTTGTAGTATACAAAGGTTAAATCTCTGTTTGGTAGTGATATTCAATGATGTCGATATGACAAATGGGTAACATATGCTGCAGCTGCACTAAAACATGTTTTCTTTTACAACAAAGTGTGCACTGGTTCTGCATAAAGTTCTGCATTTCAATATTAAATCAAATTAGTCGCTCTGTTGATTACTTTCGAGTCAGGTCGCAATGGCGCTAGTTGTTAAAGAACAAAAATTAATATCTAATTGCCTATCTACCAAACCTCCCTGACCACACATTAACTAGAGGGCGATGAGTTCAAAAATTATTTTATCGCGTTTACCTGACTATTAAATTAACCTTAATGCATAAAAAGCTATTTTTTTAATAAAAAGTAATGTATTAAACACAAAAAAAACAATGAAAACTATTTGGCAACTCTGGTTAAAAAAATAGCTTATATGCTGGTATTTTATGCCTTTGAGAAGCTTCGCCATAAATATAGCAAAGAATAGGGGTCTATATTTACACAAAAATAGGGAATTGTTACAAAAACTAACATTAGGTAATATAAAATCACTTTTTAACATATTTTGGTTTATTCTGAAAGCACTTCATATCGATTGTTACAGTTAATAAGAAGTCTAATTAGAAGTCTTCTAAGCTTTTTGCCATTATTTAATTATGCTGATATTGACGAAAAGTCTTCGGACAATTTACTTACTTTTTATTCACACGACCGGTTTCGCCTAATAATAATTAGACATTATAGTGTCCCTTAAAATAAATACAATAAATAATAATTAATAATAACAAAACTAATATACCTACATACAAAGTATAGTAAATTATTTTAAGAAAAATTGTTCATACGTGTATAGCGTATACTGGGTGTCTCATAACGTACGGAGAAAATTGAAAGGGCAGCTAGAGGAGATCAAATTAAAGCTTTTTTCCCAATAAACTTTTGATAAAAAAACAATAACT
Organism: Prosopocoilus inquinatus; assembly: GCA_036172665.1. Classification (NCBI taxonomy): domain Eukaryota; kingdom Metazoa; phylum Arthropoda; class Insecta; order Coleoptera; family Lucanidae; genus Prosopocoilus; species Prosopocoilus inquinatus. The sequence goes on from CM069871.1 coordinate 35,886,644, forward strand.
AAAAAGTTACAAGAGTTTAAATGGAAAATAACAAAACAAAAGTTGTTACCTGGAGTAATATTGCACGTTTTAAATTCAAATTTGTGGTATTTAATAGTTAATTGAACACTGGTTTACGTGAAACAACTATCTAAAGAAATGTAGTCACATAAAAGTTGCGGCTATTTCATGTTTTCTTTTAATTTCCAAAAACGGATTTTTGTATTGCTGTGCACCGCCTACTCATTAAAACAAAACTTGGAAATTGTTTCACATAGACATTTTATGAATGGCGGTTTCGATAAATTTAGAGTTTATTTAACAATAAAGGTGCAGTTTGTGAAGTTATTTTGATTCTTTAAGAAGTCATAAGTGTAAATTAAAGAAGAAATTAAGGCAGTTAAACTGCTTTATTTTGATCTCCTACAGCTGCCCTTTCAATTTCTTCCGTACGTTATGAGACACCCAGTATAACAGATTGTCAATAAACAAATTTTATTAACTCATAGATGAGTTGTTTAAGGAACTTTAGATCAATTACACAAATTCCAATGAATCGATTTAAAGAAATTTCCAGAATTAGAAATTCATTAATTAAATTTATAGAATTAATATTTTTTATGTAAAAGATTTCAAGATTTTCAGCAACGTTTAATTTGTTACCTTTATTAAGACTGTGTAATAATTTGACATTCTGAATAGGGTCAAAAGAGATGCTGTTTCAGCCAAATGTTTTGCAAAGTTGAATCTAATTTATTTAAACGTAAAGAAGGTAAGTGCTCATAGTCGTGCAAACCAGAGCGGAAACGGCACGATGGCGGGCGTGGTAGTGGTACGGCCATAAGAAGAACTTACAAATACGCCACAGCGACCGCCACGGCACGAGTTTCTGCTCTGGTTTGCGCCTCGCTTTTAACCAGTGTACGCACACTTCTTCCGGTTTGCCCAATGTATGTTGCATATAGCTATTTCGGTATTTTTAGTAGTTAAAGAAAGAAACTTTATCTTCGAAACGAGAGCTAGAAAAAATATTTTACAGTCATATTGGTGTTTAACAGCGCAAAGTAGTTTTGATTTAGCTATTCTTATTTAAGAAACAATTTTAGTGTTGAACAATGTTATTAAATGCAACCCGTCTCAATCATGAATGATAGTATCCTTGTACCTGTTACTTAAGCATTATGTTCTCAGCTTAATCGACTATTATGACTATTTAATTTATCTGTCAATTCATAATCATTAACCAACGGAAAAACTTAATTGTAATCATTTCCATGGTTACAGAATAGCCCCATGTATCTGGTAACAACATTAAAATTAACTTTTGTATCTTTGTATCATGCGGTTGAAGCGATGCTTAGTGTAGGCGACTATAATTTTTAATCTTTGGTTTCTAATCTCACTTCTCCATATATTATTGGTGAAGGTTTTAATGGACACCACCAAGCTCTTGGTTCACAAAAAAACTGTAACGTTGGAAATATTTTTTTTAAAAGCTTTAAATGAACTTGACCTCATTTTTTTAACGGTGGTACACTTACTCGTTTTACTCGTCCTGGGCAAGGGGTTGCGGCAATAGATATATCATCGTGACAAGTCCTGTACTGGCACCAAGAATTACGTAGAAAGTCCTGAATGATTCCTTCTCCTCTGATCATTTTCCCATTTTATTTAATATTGATGTGAAATGAGATGTCAAATATATAGGGTGTAATCAAATTAGTTTCACATATTAATACCGCAAGTTCCTCATCGTGTAAGAGAATTAATGCCGCAACTACCAAAAGTCTAGCTCAAAAATAAAAAAAATTACCTTTTGTTTGAGAACTTCTGGTCGGCCGTGCACAAAAACAACGTTATAAAATAAAATTCCAGCAAAATTCAAGGTCAATTACTTGATCGCATTTTAAAAGCTTTATGGGAACACAATAAAATAGAATCACCGACCCATTAAAGACGAGCGTTTAAATTCACAACCTCTCGGTCGTAGCCCCTGTGTGCATTATGGTTAAAGGAGAACAATTTAAATCTGCTTGCATTGATCAGAATTAAATCTGTTTCATTAGATAATCGACAATAATTAGATTTTGACATCCTGGTCTTTGTAAACAAATAGTACACATGATTTACAGTGCTAATTTTGCGTATTAAAATGATTTTAAAAAAACATTAGTCGCTTTGATTGATTATCACTTTGTTAAGTATTTCAATTATTTCCACTAACGAATACGTTTCTTCGTAGTTCGAGTTCGATGACGCTTTGTTGTTTTGGTTCCACAAATTAATAAAAGCGACGACTGCATTCAATAACGACTTTGCGAAATGTAGAAAGAAAAGACATTTTTAAACATTTTGCGCAATAAAGAAATAACAATGCAGTTTATTTACGACCAGCAAATAAAGTACACGATGAATACGTATGAATTAGTAAAATAATTTTAGAAAATGGAATTTCTAATTTTTATTTATTTTTACAGTTTTGTGAGCAGAAAACTATTAACAATTAGGTGAAAATTGATTAATTTAATAAGCAACGCGATGGATATTTATAATTCTATTCCGTTATGGAATTACATAAGCGAAGATTTTAACCCAGTGCCCTTGAGTTCGATGACGCTTTATTGTTTTACGACGTTTTATGATGCGCTTGTAGAAACTGATACACGGCCAGTCAGAGGTTTTCAAACAAAAAGTCCCCGGGCTCTGCAGGGGTTTTAATTTCTTTAATTTTTCACCAATAAAATTCATATTTGCAGAAATCACTTTCTTAAGTCGTAAAGAACTTACAGTTTTAATATGTGAAACTTATTTGATTATACGCTGTATTTTTTCCAAAAAGGAAATGGAAAATAGACAAATAGAAATTCCCAAAATGTACTAAATAAGTGTATTTAGTACATTTTGGGAATTTCTATTTGTCTATTTTCCATCCTCTCCAAGAGATTAACACACCAAACAGTAAAATAAGACTTTTCGTTTTCTTGTTTAATGTATTATAAAATCATTATTTACAAGTAAAAAATAAGCAATGAAAACCAATAAAATCAAAAGTCGAAACATTTGAGAAACAAAATTTTTGAATAAATGACAACAATGTTGGGTATTTCCACCTCTATTTTTAATAATACATTGTTACCGACAATCCACACATAAAATAAGCGAAGTTATGTCATTTTGCTCCAATTTCTTCCATATTTCCACAAGCCAACACACCACCTCTTACAAGCTATTAACTTCCAAATTATTAACACTCAAATAATCTCTGAGTGCTTTTAAACTCCTACCAAGTGTATCCGAGACATTCTCAATGGGAGTGAGGTCTGAACTTCTTTCTGGATAAACCATTGCATAGATTTCAATCTCCTCTAAGCAATTTTGAATTTTCCGATCACGTTTGGATCGAACATTATTTTAATTAAATAAAAAAATGCGTCCGATATAGGCTTGTAGGATGTCCGTTGTGAAGCATCTGACCGATATGTGTATTAGTGCGCACACAGATTTCGAAAACGTTCAATAGTAACGCCATAATCTTACGCGCACGCACTGTTGGCCCACATTTTATTAGCATATTTTTGTAGAGCATGTTATTGTATTACTCATAAACAGGGCAAAGAATCGAGCCCAATTGGGTATTGGGTGTTTTTAATGCGGAATGTACTATTTACGCCTTCCGCAACTCCGATGCTTTTAATTGTTATTGAGTGGCAAGGTAAGAGGTACATTGCGAGTACTCGCACTCGGCAGAAATTATTGTGGAAGTGACTAATACAATCTCAATATTAAATTTCCGTACTGGTCGCGAATCAAGTGGGCCGATTTCTTTTCCCTGTTCATAGACCGACTCATGTATATTATGATTTTTGTATATTTTATTCAAGAAATCTGCACATGTAAATTATACTTGAAAGCCACTGACAATTAGTGGCACTTTTAAATATATCTAGAATCTAAGAAATAAACATAAACATAAAGCAATGGTATACGTTCAGATGTAACAGCTCCGGAATGTGAGAGAAAGTTAAAATTTATTTATGGACGTCGGAGCTAAAACGAAATCTGTGACATAAATTAACGAAAATGGATTTCTAGACAATAAGCACGGCTTCATTAATGATCTATCGTGCATAAACATAATTTAATTGAATGTTCCTGCTCTGAACACATGTAAGTATGAAAGCCGTGATGCACGAATAAATTATTTAATAAGAATACAGACGTTGTGTGTACACTTTTTTTTTATTAAATCACCGGGGAGAAGATAAATTAAAAGAGTAAAGGCAGGAACGAAACGATGCACAGTAATTGCTCCGGTTTCATTGAAGAACAGCGTACAAAAAAGTTTTAATTTAGTCATCTTGTCATAATGAAAAAATATCGAAGTCTGTGCTGCGTACTAATCTGATCTAATTTCAAATCATTTTAATTAAACACAACCGACTTGTTTTATTTTCTCAGTTTCAAACTACTTAAAAAAATTCAATTCAATTCCATTTATACCAAACTATCAACTTGATCAGTGAATGCTAAAATACATTACTAGAAAAGTGTTTTTATAATTTTTTTTTTTCAAAAAGGGTTAGATTTATTAATCATCTTTACAGTTTTCACAGTAATTGATCAACGCCACACAGTGGTCCAGAATGGAATTCTAGCGCGACAAAATGGAAAAAATTGAAACATTTGAATTATCCTCATATCCTCCACGATTTACAGCATCTATTATTGCAAATTTGAAGCTAAAAAATTACTATCGTCAGAAATGGTTAGTTACGAATAATTTGTACTTTCATAATAAATTTAGGCGCTTGCGTAATGTTATGTAAAACACAAATGTCTGCACAAATGCGTACAAGAGGTTCGTACATGGAACCGAAGAGTCCATTTAGTTTAATCCTAAAAATATTTTTCATTATGTCCACATGAGGCAAGGCACTACTCGGATCCCTAATAAATTATTCATAAATAATAGTAGATCTTATAACTGTCCTCGGAATATTGTCAATGGTTTTGCCGATTTGCTTTCTAGAATCCACTTGCTTGATTCTGGAATGATTGAACTTGAAATGATATATATTCGAACTCTCTCCCATTTCATATACCACTTGTGTCTGAAGAAGAACTATTAAATATAATGGTAAAATTTCCTATTAAATTTACTGCAGGTGAGGATTCAATTCCAAGTTTCTTGGTCCATGACGCTAGATAGCTTTTGTCAAGTCATTACTTAATATTATTAATGTTTCCATTGCTACGTCGTCTTTTCCGGATACCTGGAAAAGGGCCAGAATTACGCCGTCTATAAAAAAGGTGTTAAAGGGCAGATAAAAAATTATCGTCCTATAGCAATTTTGAATAACTTTGCTAAATTTTTTCTTCTACTGCCGACGTTTCGTTCTCCATTGCACAAGAACTTCCTGTTGGCTGCTGCTGCTGGTGGTCTTGCTGCTGGTTCTTGTAAGTCGTTGAGACTGAACAGCCCTGAGAAAGTTCTTCTGCAATGGAAAACGAAACATCGGCAGTAGAAGAAATCCGAGGAGAGACGCGGTTCCAACCGGAAGCTAGGATTTCAGCAAGGGATAAACTAGTCTTTCCTAGGCTACACTAGTTTATCCGAGGCGCGCTAGGATCAACCAGTTTTATAAAGAATAAATTAATTTCTCCCGATATTGAGGGTCGTTTTACACTACCGTAGAAACTGAATAATTTGTAGTTCACGAAATACACTGTGATTCAGAAATGTTTCCTATATTTTCAGGGTGTATAGAGCATCAGGTCACCTTTTCATATATTTTTTCTCAATAATTGAAAAATAAGAAATTGGTAAATTTTAGAATAGTTTAAACAGCTACATCCTACGATCGCTTTTTGACCTGATTAGGATAGATAAATTAAAGCAAGCCTGCTACGTAATAAGTCATCCCATGCAAGGCGGTGATGCTTGCTGTCAAAGCATAATGTAAGTTTAAAGAAAATTGTTGCAAATCGTTTTTTAATTGCAGTGAATCCCTCGAGCAACCTAAGTACAGCTGTTTCTGCGCTACTTGGGGCTTCATCAGCAGAAGCGTAGCTCCAGAGTTCCACTGTAAACCAAAACACTTCTGCTGATGGAGCCCCAAATAGAAACAGAACCGATTTGCAGCACAGTTTAGTAAATTTTTGGGTATTCACGCTACGTATTAGATGCAATAAGAGAACCTTTTTGGTGCTAAATAATCTAAGGCAGCGTTTCCCAAACTGTGGGGCGCGCCCCTCTAGGGGGGCGCGTAAGTCTTCAAAGGGGGGCGCAGCAGAATAAATTAAAAATTGATCATATTATTTTTTTGTAAGAGATTATGGTTTCTTTTTCTGTACTTTGAACATATGTACTGTCGCAAGCAATAAATTTTCGTCGTCACTGTTAAACAAAACGTCAGTTTCAATTCCGTAAATTAGAAATTTTCATATAAATTTGTTTTATTTTGCCAAAAGAGGTTCGGAAATAAATCAAATTTTTTTAAGAAATTATTCCTAGTGCTCAAAATTAAGACATCAATCTCTTTACTTTTAATCAAATAGGAGTCAAGTACAAATCTTTAACATGAATCATAATTCAGCTCAAAACGGGGTTGCGAAACCTAAAAGTTTGGGAAACGCTGATCTAAGGTATATTTCCTTCACAATATTTAATATTTTTACGAAAATATGTAAAAAAAGTACTGAAAGCTCCCCTTACAAAACTATCCTTCAAAAAGGATGGAGGATCTGAGAAATACGTTGATAATACATAGCTAGATGCCTTATATTTGAGTTTAAAATATTAGTTAGATAAGTTAAAGAATCGAGAAGAGATTAAAAACAATATTTTTTACCCCTCTTTCCGGGTTTATAACTCCCTTATTACTTATTTTTTGGGAAAAAAAATTATATAAAAACGTGCGCGAATAGGATTGAAAGCCACCCCCCTTTGTTTGGCCAGTGGTAGAGCGGGAATTTAGTCATAAATAAGCGGCCATAGAAAGTTGAAACAGTAGTTAATTATTCTTTTAACATGTTTTTAACATTTTCGGGGGTTGGTAAGACAAGGTCCAGTATTTTTTAAAAATATGAGGATGTTTACTTCCACTTCCTAATGTTGCTTTTGAGCGATTCTTTTGCCATATCTACTTGACTTCTTTTTCCTTGTGTGAGTGTTATATTAGGTTATATTATGTATTTTTTAATATCAATAAGGCCAACACAGCATGTCATTACTTAATTTCCAAGCGGGAAGCTGTGTCCACATATATTGAGTAACTGAACTGACGTCTGACATGCGTTTGCACAAAATATATAGAGTAGTGTAAAACATACAAAATTTATGCGCCAACAAGAAACTTTTCTGTTTCCATGCCAATTTCTAGGGTAGTCTAAAACAACCTTAAAACTTATACTTCAGGACGAACTGATATCACCTAAACTGGTTGAGACTGTTTTAGAATAATACATACTGTAAGGTTTCTTAACTGATGAGATAATAGTGAGTTTGCGGTAGTGTGTTTTCCGTTATAAAAATTTTCCTTATAAACTGTAACGTTGTTGTTATGGAAAATTATTCCGTAGAACTAGTTTCCGAACGCTATTTTTTAAAATAAGGGAGCCAATCAGGAAATAATCCTTACAGAACTTGCAGGCGTGCACAGCCGATTTTAGTCGACGTAGTTGCTGAACATTTTTAGGTTAGGTATAGCAAATAACAGCAACATGTAAAATTTTAAAAAAGCTAATAAATTTATTAACGTTATGAATAAATAAAATATACTTAATAATAATATTATTGTAAAAGATGCAAAATTATTCAGATTTTCAGTACTGACCAACTCACAACATCAAATTAGACGAGCTATCTGTCCATCTGTCATGCTGACAATTCTTGCTCCAACGGTCACTTCTTAACCAAGAGACGTTTATAACGTAATTTATTTTTGACGATAACCGCAAACGAACTTTTCATTATATTGCATTACATTACATTATACACAAAAATGGCCGTTTAACGTAACGGAAAAGGATTGCCGCAAACTCACTAATAAGTAAATGGATGTATTCTTGGATGTGCAATCATTTTGGTTTGATAAACAAAACTCCTAAATTATTTGTATGGTTTTCTAATGAAACATTTATTATTGTGTCTCTGTACTCTATAGGAAGAAAAATTTTGTGGGGTGTCATGTCCTTATACACTGCTCCAAGAAATTAACGCACCATACAGTAAAATAAGAATTTTCGTTTTCTTTATCTAAAATTTGAAACAGTTTAGTAACTTATTGTTTAATGTGTTATAAAAGCATCAGTTACAAGTAAATTAATTAAAACGAATAAAATCAAAAGTCGAAAAATTCGAGAAGCAAAATTTTTGAATAAATGAAATCAATTTCGGGTATTCCACCTCTGTGGTTGAATTCCTGGCTTCCGGTTGGAACCGATTCTCTCAGATTTCTTCTACTGCCGACATTTCGTTCTCCATTGCAGAAGAACTTCCTCAGGGTTGCTGCTGCTGGTGGTGGTGCTGCTGCTGCTTCTTGTAAGTCTCAACGACAAGTTATATGCGTGTATTTTAAAGGATGTTAAAATCTATCATGAAAAGAATAGAGACAGTGTCACTTCAGTGGTACCGACTGTGTTGCCAATATGTAACGTGGACTAGAGTAGCATGAGTAAAGTCAAAAGTAATATAAAACACATATATTTTTTATAGTATAATCTTATCACAATGCCAAAAGTTATAAGTAACTGAACTGAACGCGCAATAGTGAAGACGTTTCATTATTGTATAAAAGATCGCCCAAATTTAAAAAGTGAAACGGATGATCGTGTTAGCAGAAGAATCTAAAGGTGTGCGCGTTGAAACAGATGGGGAAAGATGAAGACTGTCACGTGTGGTAACGATAAGAGCGCTTAGCGCGTGTCGACCTAAACCGGATACCTGGGTAAAGCCTCTGGTTTGTCCCCGAAAAACCCAACACTGCTGTTATACCTCCTCAATTTCCGTGCGTGGGGAAAACTGACAATAAAGGGATCCCAAAAGGAAACTAAAAAAATTGAAACCCTTCCTCCCAAGTAATGTAAGTGACTCAACAACAATGTTATTCTCCAAATACACCGTGCTTCGGCACAAAGTAAACTCTTTCATTTCGATTACTTGAAAAGTTTAAGAGCTACGGGATGTTTTTCGAAATTCTGCGATTTCTGAAAACCTTTATAACTCTTTTGTTTATGATTTTCGATTTTTTTAAAAACTTAATTAAAATTAATTCTGCTGTCTAAAAAAGGTTTGAGTGACTAATTAATTTTTACCTTCAACCTACTCGATTAATATTTACTCATTAATAATTTCAACTTTTAATAAAAAAAAAATAATAAATTAATGACGCATCTGTTAATCTGGTAATGTGTCATTTGTAATAAATTGATTGAAAGCATGAGTTTGTGCTGAAATTTATAAATATCATTTACTTATGAAGAATTTGTTGAAGGAAAATTAAATTCAACACCACTAATTGCAACGTCTTCTGTCCCAAGTAATTTCATACCCTTCACTCCAGCACTTTTTTGATAGGACGTTCAAATTTAATTTAAGCTCAAAAATTCGATCAGAATACGATTTGAATGACGTTAAATCATCCCGATTGTCCAACTTTGTCTAAGGAATATTCAACTGGACTCCAGCAACTATTTGGATGACAAGTCAACTTTAAGATTCTTATATCTAGAACTTTAGTTATATTAAAGGAAGAAAATTCACCTCCATACCAGTGGAAACTCGAGGATATTATAGATGTTTATCGTGGAGCAGAAAACTAAATTAATTAGGGTAGTGACAGTGAAATTGTAAAATGGACAGTACGTGTAACGTCTAATGTGAGAGAGAGAGAGAGACCAAGAGACTATTAAGTCAGTAATAGTGTACCTACTTAAACGATCAGTTTTTGTCAGTTATAAATTGTAAATTTTTAAAGGGCCTTTCAAGGCCGGGGACGTGCTAGATACTTGTTAAGATAGTATGACAATTTCAAATACCTATTTAAACTGCAAATCAAGTTGACAAAAATCAGTGACATAAACTTACATGTCATTGTTTGAATAAATAAAAAAAATCCTCTCGCATTTTAGAACCAGTATTACAATTTTATCAACTTATGTTCATACATTTATCGATGACCATGTTTTATGGTCATTAAAAATGAAGAAGTATCAACGATGTTGATAAGTCAAATGCGCTAAGAAACCGGTGGTAAATGTTGAAAATTTATGTTTTCACTGATATCTGCAGGGTTTAAAAAAATGAGTTTATAAAAATGTGAAACAATATTAATTGTGTTGTACAGAAAGTTTCTGTCATTCTGACGTCTAAATTACACAGACTCCAACGATTCCGTTTACATAACGTAATTTATTACCAAAAATAAACAAAACGTTAAAGTCTCCGTCCCATAACCTGTTACAGGCACAATCTATTAACAACGTTAAACAATTGATAAGATTTACTTAACTTAATAAGCGTAGTGTAAACTAATTTGTTGCTGTGAAAAAGATATATTGCACAGGTTTTAAAGCAAATGATCATTAAAACAGTCCAGTGAACCGTGTAGAAAGAAAAACGCAAGCCATTGACATTATGTGGGCGCATTGTTTTTAGCAATGATTTCTCATTAAGGTCAACGCACACTGGGCCGGGTCGCATACTGCAAAAATGCGCTGCGAATCGTTTTTATACATGTTTTTTATACATATGGACCGGAATTATGTATAAACTGATAAAAAAAATATGTATAAACTGATTGGAGGTATATTTTTGAAGTGCGATGCGACGCGCCCGGCAGAGTTTGCGCTGGCCTTTATAGCGCATGCTGCGCGTGTGAGTTATGCAAAGTGCTTAATAAATCGGTTTTATCTGTGGTCTGATCGAGATTTCGATGCCGCAAACGTTATTTATCATCGTTCCACGAAATTAATACTTTCGAGCGGGGCATTCTTTTGCAAGTACGATCGACGTTACGAATGGATGTGCAAGCATGCTGTGATGGCCTCATGTATCAATATCGGTGCGCGATTATTTCAGGAACTTCTTATGTAGGAGTCGTACAACTTTTGTTCCTGTGACTGCAGTTAATGAATCAAGATAAAAGATTTGTTTACATCTTTAGAGGAACTTTTACTGTGGATGTGGGAGACAGCAATAAATATTTAAACTCTGGTTGTATTTTCTACGAGCGCGGGCTCACCACTACGTGTTGTGCAAATTGTGCAAGGAACAAGGGCACCTGATCAGAGGGGCGTCCAATTGAATGTAATTATTTAAACAAATATAATTAAAAATCGATTGCTTTTGTTTAAAGACTAGTAAAAATAAAAGTTTAAAAGCAATTTGTTTGTAAACTTCATTTCATCAGAATAAGAATTTTTCAATTGTTTACGAAAGTACCAAAATGGATAAGGGCGCTTGATACCGTAGAAGAGGGCATGTACAGGTTCCTTTTTTTTATATTTTGCAATCTATCTAGAGGTTTTATTTTAGGAATTAGAGAAAAACTTTAAATACAAAAATTATATGGGTTTATGTCTATTATGCTCTAGAGTTATCACATCAAACAAAAGCGCATCGCAAATTAAACAGAAAAATACAATTTGTAGTCTTTTTTAAATAGAACAGCCTGTATATTGTTTGCTAAATTCAAATATCATTGTTTTCTGATTTCAAAAATGTATAATATGTGGATATTTGGAAGAGCCGCTCGTGATATAATTGAGTTTTAAATATTAATACATTAACTTCAAAAGTTCAAGGTGGCTTGGAAAGGTACTTAGAAAAGTCCTAAATGACTGTTTCAGTTAAGAAAAAGACAATGGGCCGTATTCTCATAATATAACATAAACGATATAGCTTTATGCGAATTTAACGAGTAAGAGAATGAGAGAGAATTTTATCACGGCATTGCTAAATTAAAGACGAGGTGAGAATACCGGCCAATATGAATTCGAATATTCGGATTCCTACACAAGAAATTAACAATACAAATAAATCCAAGCCGCCTCACTATTTTAAATATTAACTTATATCAATAAATTAATATTTAGAATATTAATTCTAACCTCAAATATCTCACAAACGATTGTTCCAAAAATGAACATATTATACAGGCTGAGTTATTGGTATCGATTTCTTCAACAGCGCCTTAATTATTAATTATTAGAGGAAATGTCTCCTACAAAAGTTAACACCTTATATCAATATCAAATATATCAATCAGATTGCAGATTTCGATAGATCTCTTAAAACTAAGCATTTTTTATTCAGCAACTATAGCTTTAAATCGAAGCGTTTGCAATCTCCAGCTACTACTACTCAATTGAATTAAAAAGCTAAAGTGTAGAGGTATTTTATTCATAATCAGTCAAAAAAATATCTATAGTGTATCTAATTAATTATAAATATCACATAGATTAATCCCTATGAGTAATAGCAACATTTTTTAATGTACGTATATTTCAAGGAAATATTGACATTTATACATAATCCGAGTACATAAGTTCACTATAACAACTACTTATAACTGAAATTAATAAAAGGAAAAAAAATATAACAAAAAAATATATAACATATATAAATACCTTATATAATATATAAATACTTTATGTTTTTTCTCCTTATATTCTACAACGTCCTTGTCTTTATTATTGTTGTTTTAGACGCGTGCAGGCGATTTTAATGTAATTAATGTTCACCTACAGCACTAAATAACATTTAAATCATCGCATATCTGCAATTTACGACATACTTTTCATGCAACTGACGAAGATTGATTTTTTTGACTTTGAACACACATAAAATACAACATAAAGATTGGAAATTAATAAACACTTTGAAAACACTTCGCTGTAAAATTATTTGGCAATCATAAAATTGCGCGGACCCTCGTAAAAAATAATAGGAATCAAACGTCAAAAGTATTTTCGAAACGTGTCGACTGAAATCTCGCTATAACTTGCACAAATTTTCTTCTCTCTCGGCTGACTCTCTGATCGTTGACTCGTAGTCATAATAAAAGGTAACAGGTTATGTCCCGATCTTAATTAGTTTGACCATTTATGGCTGGTCACGGTAATAAGAAAATAAAATGCCTCGGAAATACATAAGTAAATTCCATGCAGAGTCGATGACATGTTCTTACAGGAGATCGGTACGCCGCCAATGATCTGTCAAGGTCAGATGTGTATTTACTTTTGTATTTACAAACTAACCTAATAATTTTGAAAGAAAATATATTTGGGTATGTTTCACAGTTAAATCTAGAAAATAATTTTTTGAGGTTTTGTGGTGCTCTGCTGATTATACCGGGTGTTCGTGAAATAAGTGCAGAAATTTAAACCTGTAATGTATCACCATAAATAGGAACGATTGAACTTACATGTCCTTAGCAAAAGTTTTACAAATTTCGAGAAAATCGAAGTTGAAAATTGGGCAAGAAATAATAGTACGTCTGTGTTTTTGAGGTTGATCAAAAAAAGGAAATTTTATTGGAACAAAAGTGCAATCGAGCAGTGACCTTTACTGAAATCGAGAGGCCAATAAAAGCGCTATTTTTAACGTCGCAATAAGTCGTATTACAGCTTCATTTTTTATGATTATGAACACAAATTATTGCTCCGTATTCCTTGGGATCAACAGTTTAGTTTGAGAAAAGTGATTAAACGAGTTTACGATCAGAGAAGTAATTCCTCCTTTAAAAATAAACATTTTCGGGTATGTTATACATCGTTGAAAAGTTCCTTTAAAAGACTACCTAACTAACCAAAACCTAATTTTTTAATGCACCCATTATACGAAAAACAAAAGTTAGTACTAATATAGGTTTTATAAAAATATCGTTTTTGTTTGCAGTAAAACCCTCGAGCAGCCTCTGTACAGCTGTTTCAGCCCTATTTGGGGCTTCTTCAGCAGAAGCGTAGCTGCGAGCTTAACTGTGAAATTTGCTTTTTCTAATAGCATACAATACCAATGCTTCCTCATATGGTCACTCCCTACGCTTCATGTTTACATTATTCTGGTGCCAATACTACAATAAACTGCCAGGGATAAGAGATATATTCAATGGTTCCGACATTGATTGATTGTGATGTTTGACGTCAAAAAATATCTCAGCAGTCTACGTATGCACATGTGTTAAATCTTGAACGTAAGTTTTGAATTGTTTCTGTATTGTTTTGGTTTTTGCAGATTTCATTATTGTTTTCATCAGTAATCTTGCTGTTGTACTGCTCTCGCAAAAATTTCTCAAAGGCGCCCTAACCTGATGCATTCTAAACACAAATCAACCATCAACTGCTGCTACTCAATAATAACCAAACAGTAACTAATTCAAGTAACTTCAATGGTGTACATAGTAGTAATCTGCGATACTGTCAAAAATGAACTTCCTGACGTTCATTTGTATTTAAATCCTACTTTCTTATGAAACAGTACTTGTCTGGACTGTCTTGAGCAAATAGCATTTTGTTCTCAATGTAATAAAATTATGGGTTTTTGTGCGTGTGCCACTAAAATTGATGTCAGAATGTAGCACAGAATCGTACTTCAACAGTTTTATACTTTATTTATTACTTATCTTGATGACTACTTATTTTGTGATTATTTTGCAATTTTCCAGAAAATAATCTTATGAATTTGTTGTACATACGTGGTTTCGAAATAAAATACTTATGTGAAGTTTGAAATTTTGTATTTAAATGATTAAACCACATGCATATTATTTAACACTACATTTGAATTCTTAGTTGAAATATTACACGACACTACTTAACACATATACATTTTAAAAAACAACACAATAAAATAAATCAAAAGTTATTGTTGATTTTTAATTTATTGCCATATAGTTTTTCAGAATACATGTGTGTTCGTTGTCAAAAATGACAAACTGGAATATTTTATGTAAATAAAGACGAAAAATAACGCAAAATAGTTTCAATTTCCATTTTATTGAGACAAAGTATAAATTTATAATAAAGCTAAGCGACTACGTAACGTAACAAATGGGAAAGTTCTGCCTAAAAAGTATCTTTTTTGTCAGGCATTACCTACGGTTTTTTGGACTGGGTCCTAAACCTCAGTTTTATCCTAAATGTTTTTGGAATTCTTTAAATCCAATTATTTTCCAAGTCCCATTGTCGAAAACCTAATAGCTTACCCATGAAACATGATGGAAAATTACAATCAGTCCACAATTTTTAATTTCAAAGTTAACATTTAAATTACTAAAACTTCTGTTTATATGGTCAACTGTTTAAAGATTTATGGCTTGAAATAGTTTCGGGATTTAAGTAAACTTAAAATTTTACCTGGAAAGCTTCTAATATACTCACGTATGTTTTTTGGTTACTTTTTCGGTTTATTGTGTCATATTCGCCCCGTTAACGTCTAGATTTATTGTAAAATTATTCCTTGTTTATTGTAAACTTATTCTTTTCATTAATAAAATAGAAATTAAAATGATTTGCATTATACTTGCGTCTGATTTACATAAAATATTCAGGGGACCTATTCTTGACAAGCGCGTTTTTGAATGAGCATACGCATTCGTTAAAAATGCGAACGTGTGTATTCTTGACCGTTCGATTTTTCAAAACGTACGCGTTTTTGTTGCGAGTGGACATTACCATTCGTTTTTTTATAATGCGAATACTTGTAACTGTAATTAACGTCAAGTTTGTAGTAAATTAATTTGACATTTTACATAAAAACATACAAGTTTTCACTAAATGTGCTTCTTTTTGATAAAATTCACGTTTGAATTAAATTGAATAAGTATTGTTAGTATGTTATAATCATGGCAGAAGAATTTCTGTACTAAATGAACAGAGCAGGGATGCAAGGAGAAAAATCCCTCGATGATTGGCTTTGCTTTACTTTAGTTCGGAGACCATTTTGAAAAAGTATGAGGATCTAAATATCTACTTATATTGGGATGACTAAAGATAGGGTGGCTAGACGTCTTCTATTTTTAAAATAATGCAAAATAAGTCCCAGTACTATTTATTAATCATTGCCACATTATAACATGCGGTAAACATGGGTATGGCAATGATGAGAAACTTTTTTATCGTGTCCTCTTTTCTTCGGCTTAAGAATCTGAGCATTTTAATTGAAGGTCTCAAGAAAATTCTAAATTAACACATTTTTGTAACTCTGCAATTTCGTTGTTGGTATTTAGCTAGCATTAGACACGCAGCTCTTTTAGATGTTTTATATTTTCTTCTTTGGTACGAGTCTTCTTAAATTAAGGTAATAATTTGAGGAAGACTATCGATGCATTATAATCACTGACATCCCATTAATTTGCGTAATTTTAATGAGTACCTAAAGCAAAGCTACTCGTCGAGAGATTTTTCTCTTGCATCCCTCCTCTGTTCATTTAGTACAGAAATTCTTCTGCCATGATTATACATACTAACAATACTTATTCAATTTAATTCAAACGTGAATTTTATCAAAAAGAAACACATTTAGTGAAAACTTGTATGTTTTTATGTAAAATGTCAAATTGTCATTCACGACGGACACGGTAGAATTTTGACAAATTCGCGACATTGCCAAATCTCACCACTCGAATAAATGCGAGCGCTATCATTTATTTTTGAACGAAATTTTCGAGTGGTCTAGAATAACTTATCGAAAGCGTATACGCTTTTCGCACTCGCATATTACAAATGCGAGCGTAAAAATTCACTTGTCAAGAATAGGTCCCCAGTTTGTAATTCTTGACAACCCGCTTGTTCAAGGTCAAAAACCCACTGTCAACTGTCAAAACCATATGATGGCAGTACCTGTGTCGTTTGACAGAGATCGAATGCCTTTTAGGGGCGTATTCTGTAACTTTTTAACGGACTGTTAAAATTTAGAGGTCCTTTAAAATTTAAAATACAGTTCCATGATTGGTTGTTACCATAGCAACAAAATTTAACACCCCTTTAAATTTAACGGTTTTGATACAGAATAGCCCCCATAGACTGCCTTAAGTGAACAGTCAAGTTGCATAAAATCATCAAGTCAGCGGTCCTACTAAACCCTCTGATCAATCAACAATTGAGAAAAGAGGTCACGTGATTTGGTTCCACTTCGAACGTTCACTTACCGCAGCCATAAATTTCTAAACTAAAGCGACATCTGAAAGCTGAGTACCAAAGCTGCAATTTTTGTGGAGGGGAAAGTAGAGTCCAGCTTTGCCAACTTTGGGTATAATAAATGTACATATCTTGTTGATTAAACCTATACTATGTTTTATAATTCGGAGGAGTACTTTGAAATTTTGGCACTAAAAACGAGCTTTGTAATTAGTCAATTGCAGCAAGCTACCAATGGCAAAGCTCGTTTTTAGTGCTAAAATTTCAAAGCACCCGTCCGAATTAAAAAGCAAATTTATTAAGGAGATTTTACCCAGTACTTTAATCAGCATTAAAGAGGTTGACGATCTTTTAAAGATATTGCAAGAATACAAGTAATACCTACGTAATTGAATGTTCACTGCAACACTACAGCAAGCCATTTTATTTCCTCACAACGAGTTACTTCCCACGTTAAACAGAACAATAATGGAGGTATACATTAGGATTAGGTTCTTTTGTGTTTGTAAATTACATATACGGTCTGTTGGGTAACTAAACATCCTCTGTGTTATGCAACCGCAAATAACTCAGTACAGTATATACCTAT
This sequence comes from Prosopocoilus inquinatus, assembly GCA_036172665.1. NCBI lineage: Eukaryota > Metazoa > Arthropoda > Insecta > Coleoptera > Lucanidae > Prosopocoilus > Prosopocoilus inquinatus. Next base: position 35,904,351 of record CM069871.1, read on the forward strand.
GCGCACGGGAAAGTAATACTTCGTCACAAAACACGACGGGTAAACCTAAATGGCATAAAAATAATCTCCCATACTGCAGACGACCAAGAATCCGTTAACATTTCGTAATTATTACGACTTGCTTCATAACTCACTTGATTTAGCCTCGTTAGATGAGGAGTGACAGTATAAATGTGTGTCTATTATATTAATATTATTAAACAATTTCCTTATCTAATAGCACAAATTAACGATGTTGCAGTGAGTCACATACGGGATTGTTTGTAATTTCGCCTCGACCTCGTAAATATATCCTGTATTTTTATTGCCGGCACGTATTTGCACCGCGAGATTTATTTTTTTTTGTGTCACGGCGAAGAACCAAAATACTAAATTAGTTGCGCGCAAACAGTCCGGTCACGTTTAAGCAAAACGAATGTTTAAATTAACAAGTTGCCTGTGAGTATGTACAATCTGACAAGAGATTTAGAGTTCCGATTTATAACGTTTAACACGGTGCTAATGAATATTAAAGATCGAATACAAGCTTAAATTATCGATTACTTTTGCTTTAAGCCGGACAGGGGATTTGTTAAGGCTCATTTAAAATGTTCCGTGGATATGACTGATTAGTGGGCAATACAATTACGCTAATTAATTGCTGAGAACATGTGAAGCAAATTCGTTTCGCTATGTCGCTATTGAGTTAGGCAATTTATATGTATCGTCTGTGACTCAGTCTAATAAGGACAAAATATACTGCAGAATTATATTATGGGTTAAATGGACGCGTTTCGACTTAAGTAACGATCGAATTTTGATTGGTGGGTGTAGGCAAAGAGAGAAGAAAACGTTCGATGCTTGCAAGTTGCGAGTGTGTGTAGTAGTCATTTCCATATAAGGACCAATACAAACGTATGGGATGCTGACATGTATGACGAAGGTCGAAGACCTAGCTGCGAGATTGAATTATTCATAACTACATACTCATATTACTGTAGCACTTGCATTTATTAAATTGTAAATTCACCGAGCGCATGCTGGCAAAAATTAAAACTGATAACTCATTCTCTTGTTCGTTGAAATCCGAACTTGCGCATTGACTTTCCAACTAATAAATTCGTCTAATTTTTCAGGAAATCCAATTAAGTTGGTGAATCAGTTTTTGATATTTAAAATTATACGTAAAAATAGGGAGAAGATTGATTAAGGACAAGGAAGTTTTTACGTATGATTTTAAATACCAGAAACGGTTTCAGTTCGAATCCGATGTGAGCAAACGGTAGTCTTTATAAAAAAAAAATTCGTTGCCGCTCAGATGTTGGTTATTAACGATATCAACAAATTTTTATTTGAGATTTGTTCTTAAACTAGGCATTTCTTTGGTCGCTTTTCTATTTTTACTTATTTCAGCACTTTTTTCCGTCTTCTTCGAAGAGAAAGCCTTATTTTAATATTCAACGTTTCACATTCTGCCTTGCTTGCTTTTGGACCAAGATATTTTTTATGTCCGGTGAACGGTGAAATTTGCTTCTTTTTATTATTTGAACGTTTGATGGACCCAGCAATGTAAACGGTAACTTACAAATAATACGGATTGCATGTTCTGCTTGCACGGACTCAGGAATTAATTTTTAATTACCTTTCATGTGGCCTATTATATCGGGTGTCTCAGGATGGACGGCGATCGGCGGTATATAGCTAACCGTAATACCTACAGCTTTGGGAGAAAAAAAATTATAATCAAAGTGAGCAAGAGAAATAAAAAAAAAATGTTTAAGTATCTGAGTTGACTGCAAGGGATCATCGATAAAAATTAATTTTCCTAAAAATGTTTAAGTATCTGAGTTGACCACAAGGGATCATCGATAAAAGTTAATTTTCCTAGCAAAAGTTTCAGAATAACCTGCAGCTTTGATAGCGTCACTAGAAAGCTGAGTCAATTCTGCACAATTTTGATTACAGACTTATTATCGTATCACCATTAATAAGGGTGTAGGAAGCAGTTGAATTATTTACTTTGAAAAATATCATAACTTCTGTAGACTTTCTCAGACTCATTTGAAAGGAAATTTTGAACTGATTTAACGTTTCTATTCAGCGACTATGGCTAATTTGTCATAAAGTAGCTAGAGGGCGTTATCAGCGAAAGTTTTTCAGTTTTTTTTTTTAATTTGAATGCAAAGGTTTGTCTCTTTTACAACAGTTACAAAGCTTACAAAATAGTTAACATTATGCAGAAAACCCGAAATGATTACCTGTTTTCGTTCTCGAGTTATTACCAAATATGTCTATTAATTGATGATATCAGCGGAAGGAGAAAGTTCAAACAATTGCTGTCCAGTAATACTTTTAATTTTAAAGTTAAATAATGCATATAAAAGTTTTTATTAATGTTAGGATATTATTTAGAAGCATTTAAATGTTTTTGGGAACAGAGAATATTTAAATACAAGAATATGAAATAGGGAAACAAGAATAATTCAAACACTAAAGAAAAGCAATGAACAATAATCATTCGATGTGATCAACAAAATTTCACTGTGCCGCTATACAAAACTTTTTTATTATCCGCATAGAGTTGTGTAGAAATTACACTGATAGACAAAAATGTCCTTAATAAAAGTTAAATGAAGTTGAACGAGTTATTTTGTATCTACAACTAGCCTGTAACTAATATGCATTTTTTTTAAATATCAGTCACCCTCAGTTCTTTTGCAACAGCAGTTAAGTTCACTGGAACTGCGAAAGGCATATGACGAGATCCTTTAGCCCATGATGTTATTAGAGTAACACACTGTGCACAGCAAACACTAGGAGTCCAGGTTTGATACAAATTTCGCACCGGAAAGATAAAATAATAAAAATAACAGTTTTTAACTAAAGGTGTCTCAAACTACGACGTTGACTTTTAACAGTAAGTTGACCGCAATATAACAAAGGTTATCAGGATAGTTTACACACACTCCGGGCATCTTATTATCATGTATAGAAACACTAATCACCAAAAAAACCCTTTCAATTTCAATAATTTAATGTTAATATATTGGAAACACACTTCGGTAAGCGAAATTTGCCTAATCAATTTAGTCGATATTTAATGAAAACTGAGGGTGATTAAACGAAACTAAGTATGAGGTTTATATGCAGGTAGGTAGTAGTATTTAAAAAAAGACTCGATTTTGTTTAACATAATCACTGTTTATCAGTGTTATTATTGATAGTAAATGGCTATTTCAAAATGCAAGATGGATAATATTTTGAAAATATTTTAGGTGCAGACTTTCAATCACTGTTAATTACAATATATTTCATAAATGTTCAAAGTGCTTTCCGACTTTTAACATTTTATTCATTACTTTTATTTGCTGTCTGGATCTTTTATTTAAATATTATGTCCCCAAAAACAATTACGTGTATTTAAACAGATGAATGTCTTTCTATTTATCTCAAAATGAAAAGTATTACTCGATAGCATTTGTTTGAACTTTTAAATCCGCTTTTATAATCAGTTAAAAAACTTATTTGATAATAAGTCGAGAACGAAGAAAGTTATCAATTTCGGGTTTTTACCAAAATGTTCTCCTGATTGCATGCTTTTTAACAATTCTAAAAGAAATACACCTTTCTACTTATTTTTTTTTGGAAAATTTTACAAATAGCACCTCCTAACGACTTTAACAAAGCAACCGTAATCATTGAATACAATAAATCAAATCCCTTTCAAATGAGCTGAAGTTTGTTAATTTCTGATAAAGACTGCAGAAGTTGTGTTACTCTTTAAGGTAAATAATTCAACTGTTTTTTCCACCCTTATTAAGATATGATACAATAATAAGTGTAAAATAAAAGTTGTGCAGAACGAATACAGCTTTCTAATGGCGCAATTAAAGTTGTATCTTATTCTGAGACATTTGTTAGTAAAATTAATTTTTATTGTTGAGCCCATTGATTGTTGAGCCCTTCGCTACCAACTTACATACTTAAAAACATTTTCCTTGGATTTCTCTTGATCATTTTGACTAGAATTTCTTTTCTCTCAAAGCTGTCTCAGTAATCTTAGACACCCGGTACACTGATTGTGAGTTAATTTAACGGGAATGAAAACACCATCTCAAAATTCATGCTGATTCTTTTCAGTCGTGATCAACCACATTATTACTAAATACCAGAATAAATTCATTATTTAATTCTAACTCTTCCAAGTGCTGTACAGAAAAAAAGAATACCTAAGTTTTTGAATGTTTCTGAAACGAAAATGCTGCCTTTTTTTGTAAAAAGTAATGTACAGTGATAAACAAAATTACGGAAACACTTTTTTGAACAGTCATATCTTTTTAAGGATTTGCTTGACATTAGGTCCGTTCGTTCTTCACACGTTTGCTGCACTAGAGTACACTTGGACTATTTGTGTCTCGTTCTAACCTCATACATTAATACGAGATGATGATTAGCAAGCATGCGCGAGTAAACTGCATGCACGTGTTTGCTCTATGAGCTACTTATTTACTGATTTCTCGTAGTTTAAACTAGCAAAAACCATTACTACTAAGTTATAACGTATTTGTATTGTGTAGTGAGTGCCCTGATAAGAAAATTAAAAAAAATAGTGTCTAAATACTGCTTCGTATGGAAATGGTTTTGTCCCGCGCTCCACAAACCAAGGTGGAAGAAGTTCTTTTAACTGCTTTTCAAAGCATGCTCTTTTTGATCGACTTGGTATGATTATTGGTACCGTTTAAAATAAGCAATTGGATGCGTTGAAGGAAGAGTTTGAAGTTAAAATAAACAAACTACATCACGAAATTTCCGAGGCCAAGGCTCAGTCTGAATTGAATGAGAAAAAAATGGATACAAAAAAGCAATGGTCTTGAACAGTACAGTCGCTGGATTAATTTGCGTTCGTTTGGCTTAAAAGAAAATTCTTCTGAGGACACCGAGGTAGCTGTTTTGAGTTTATTTTAAGGCAAGTTAAATATTAATGTTAATTCCACAATGATCGACCGCTGCCACAGAGTTGGAAGAAATATTAGTAGTGGCCGACCAATTACCATCAAATTTACATTATATAAATTTAAAATGCTAGTCTTCAACCTTAAAAATAAATTTAAAGGAAGTTCCATTAACCACAAGGAAGACTTGTCTCACTCGAGGGTTGCGGAATTTATTTCTCGTACTTTACTTCTTCTCTTTTTGCACATGAATGGAAACTTTTTGTCTGTTGCTCATCTGATGGCCGGTTTCACAAAGCTTCGTTAAACATTTAAGTTCCGATTAACTCTGTAACGAATGATTAAATAGGAAAACAACTGAATTTAAGGATGATTAAATTAACGATGATTACTAAACGGTTCGCTCTGTAATCGGTCGTCAAATAGTCTTAATGCTCCGTGATGGCCGGTTTCACAAAACTTTGTTAAAGCGTTGATTAACTAATCAACCGTTAAGATTAATCAGTGTTAAAAATTTGATGCTGTTTCACAAAACAAAAAACAATTATGTTAATCTCTGATTAACTAATTGGAGTTTGGCAACATCGAAAAATTGCCACTTTGACACCGCTTTAAAGTAATCTGTCGTCATGGCGTCAGGCCTGTAGTCAGGTAGTGTGAGGTTAGAAACTCAAAATAAATAAATACATCTTAATTTCTTCGCATTAGTGCAGTTAATGATTTTTAAAAATGAAAAAGGAAAAAAGAAAGGGAGGAAGAAAACTTTAGTGCAATTGAATTACTTGAACATATATGGCAAAGACATATTTTCTGTTGTGGTACAGCTCAGCGGGATTACCATCAGGTGAAATAATTTTAACATGGGGTACAATCTGTGGTGCCAATGACATGAGAAAAGCGTAATGTTAACTTGCGGAGCTTCTTCTATTCGCAATTTAATTAACTGCTTGCTTTGCCTTGCAATAAGATGAGTGACACGATGAATTATTCTACGTATCGATGGTTTCTGAAAGTATCAGGAATCAGCTGTTGAAATATTTCAGTGGATAATAACGTAAGTTTATCAGCAACTGATTTTCACCATAAAATAAATTTATTTTTGCTTGTTGCAGGGTCTAGTGTGGGACCAAAGAGTTCCGTAATTCCTTTGGAAAAGCGAAACGTTAAATTCATTATCATCCAAATCATTAAAAAGATTACTTCTGTCTCTTATAAAGTGAATCCTACCTTAAGGAGGCATTTCTTTATCGTCAGAGAAGAAAGTGAGGTTGCAGACATTCTGAAATAATTTTGAATTGTTTGTTGTTGAAAATAATTTCCGAAATAGTATCGTAAAAATTAATCAATAAACCAAGTAAGTAAAAAGTACAGAAATGTCATTATTTTTCATATTTAAGGTACGTTACATTTTTAAATAAAATTATAATTATTTTTAAACATGTTAACATTAGGCTTTTCTCATGTCATTGGCACCACAGATTGTACCCCATGTTGAAATTATTTCACCTAGTGGTAATCCCGCTGAGCTGTACCACAACAGAAAATGTGTCTTTGCCATATTTGTTCAAGTAATTCAAATGCACTAAAGTTTCCTTCCTGCCTTTCATTTTTCCTTTTTCATTTTTAAAAATCATTAACTGCACTAATGCGAATAATTTAAGATTTATTTATTTTCAGTCTCTAACCTCACACTACCTGACTGCAGGCCTGACGCCATTGCGAACAGATTACTTTAAAGCGGTGTGAAAGTAGCAATTTTTCGATGTTGCCAAACGCAAACTCCAATTAGTTAATCAGAGATTAACATAATAGCTTCTTGTTTTGTGAAACAGCATCAAATTTTTAACACTGATTAAACTTAACGTTTGATTAGTTAATCAACGCTTAAACAAAGCTTTGTGAAACCCGCCCTAAATGTACGATTTTTGATATCTCATTTTCGCTTATTCCAAAATGATTTAGTCACACATGATTTTAGCGTCATTGCCATTACCGAGACCTAGTTGCAACAAAATATCCCAGATGAAGTTGTGGCGATTAATGGCTGTTCCTTTGTGAAACTGATCGCACAATAAGGGTAGGTAGTACATATATTTACGTTAAAAATAATTTGCGATTTACAAAAATTTCAGTCAATGATTTTATTGAGCAAGCTTGGATTAAAGTAGAGGTTAATAATAAATGTTATGCACTTAATATCTGTTTTTTTATTTATTTACCATCAAGTAGGTCGTGATTTTATTTTATTAGGTTGGGTTGGGTTGGCTATTAAAGTTAAATTAGACAAAGTAATTTCGTGTCATTATAACATATGCCAAAATGTGACGCTTCAAATCAGATAGATCAACCGGTGTTGTCAACTCTCAACTTTAAGAAGTCTACAAGTCAATTTTTTATGTAAATAATTAATTATTTTATGACAAAATGGTGAAAATTGTAAGATGCGAGATGAAAATTGCTATACAGAAAGCATTTGTAAGGTACCAAACGGACAGGCCAGATTTGGGGAAAATGGAAATTACTGAAAGATTAGAGGAAATTTTTGCAGTGAGCACAATATTTCAAATTTGTAAGGGCACTTTTCATTTAGAAATACTTATTGTTATTATTATAGATGTCACAAAAGTGTGTGGGGAAATAGTGACGAAAAAACGAGACGAATTAAAAAAATTCTTCTTCTGGCAAACGTACTGCTACGGAAAAATTCTTAAATTACATGTTTAGAAAAAATTTGCACGGACTAATTTGGCAATATAATTTGAGAAAAAAAAAATAAACCTTGTGATGAAAAGAAAATATTGCAACATTGCCTCATTCGCAGTAACCTTAAACTCAAAATCAAAATGACTTTCATTGTCAAAGTATAGTTACTTGCATAAGTACCACTTTTTCCCTAAATTTTCACGGCACAATTCAATGGTAAATAAATAAAAAACAGATATTAGGTGTATATACTGTGCGCCTACTTTTAATTCTAATTATTTTATTGAATTCCTCGACAGTATTAACGACATTTTTCCTACCTGTGATGAAATATTGTTTTTAGGAGATTTGAATATAATTGCGCTTGAACACAATAGTGCATCTGCAGTTCAATTGTTATCTTCTTTCGATACGTATAGTTTTAAACAATTAATAGATGCGCCTACAAGACTAACAGAAAATTCTGCGACCTTAATCGATCTACTCGTAGTTTCTGAAAATATACAAATTTTGGATCATGGTACTACTACGTGAAGATATTTCAGATTACTGTTTAATTTATTGTACTGTAAATCTTACAATTACGTGGACTGCTGGAAAAGTTTCTGGAAACAGTATGAAAAAACGCATATGAAATTTGGCAAACGGTATCATTGTTTTTCGAAATATTCGCCGTTGACGTCAATACACTTTTGCATACGCTCGAACCAATTTCTAAAGCACTCTAAAGATGGTACCTCGGAAACCAGTGTCCGGAATGTTTCAACCGCTGCTTTAGCCGACGAAAATCGCTCACCACGCATTTTATTTTTGATATTTGGGAACAAAAAGAAATCATTAGGTGATAAATCAGGTGAATATGGACAATGAGTCATTAATTCAACATTTTTGTTGGACAAAAAATCAACTGTTTGACGGGCGGAGTGAGAACTGGCGTTGTCCTGATGGAGAATAATTCGTCGATTTTGATTGTTTCTTCTTATTTGATCGATGACTTCCGGCAAACAAATTGTAGTATACCAATCAGTATTCACGGTTTCTCGATCGTCTAAAGCCACTGTTGCTACATGTCCAGTTAAACCAAAGAAACAAGCAATCATTTGCTTCGCAGCACTGCGTGAACGGACAACTTTTGTTGCTTTTGGTTCATTTTGAAATACTCAAACGATAGATTGTTGTTTACTTTCTGGCTCGTACGAATAGATCCACGTTTCGTCACCAGTAACGATGTTATAAACTAAATTTGAACGACCTCCACTAAATTTCTTAATCATTTCTTCGCACCATTTGACATGACCCTGCTTTTGCGCTTCTGTTAAATTGTGTCGGATCCAACGACTGCAAAGCTTTCGTACGTTCAAATGATCATGCAAAATCTGGTGTATTGCTTTCATGTCAATGCGTAAGGATGCTTGAATCTCACGGTATGTCACATGTCGATCTCGCTCAAACATTTCACGCACAGCATCTACATTAGTGGCAACAATAGATGTTGATGGACGACCTTCACGAAATTCGTCACTGAGATCACGCTGGAATTCGGTAAACCAATTATAAACACTGCTCTTTGATGGTGCTTCATGTCCAAAAGCCAAATGAAGCCGACAGAGGCATTGTTTCGGCGTTAGACCACATTTAAAATCGTAAGAAATCACGAAAATTTTCACGCCAGATTTCCATGTTTACACAAAATTACTTTTTCTCAAATGCTGTACAAACATAACTAGTTCACTTGGATAGGAAATGTCAATAGAATTATAGGCGAAAAATGTCAAATTTTTCAAATATGACAGTTGATAAACACTAACAATTCTAGACCTACTAAATTCTAGAAAATTTTCCAGTAGTCCACGTACACGTGATTTTCCTATACATAAAACTGTGCGCAATTATTCTTCTATTGAAGTTCACGCATTAAAAGTGGATGTGGGATCTATACCGTGGGATAATATAATATACTTACCTAATATTGATGACAAACTAACATTCTTTAATAGTAATTTGTTGTGCTTATTTGATATTCACCAACCAGAAATAATTATAAAAATAACTCATCCGTAGGCTGCGTGGCGTACACCTACTATTAGAGAAATGATACAGTTCCGAAATAACGCGTTAAAAAGATTCAAAAAAAAAAACTAGAAAACTAGAACATCAAGTTTATTACAAAATCTTGCGTAATTACGTTATATATGCTATCAGAAAAGAGCGAAATACATATTTGAATTCTTGTTTTAATAACAACTCTAAAAAATTGCGGAAAAATTTTTTATAGTCTTCTAAACATCAAAAAGCCGAAATACTGCACACCGGAAAATTTCGCGGTGGACGACCTCAATAATTATTTTATAGATAGTGTATCGACTATAGCTATTGATACCAACTTAATTGATTATTATGATTCTAATACAAAAACCGACTCTGAAAGGTTAGTTTTTAGGTCTGTGTCTACTAAGCAAATTTTAAAAATTATTTGTAGTATACACTCTGAGGCAGTTAGTACCGATAAACTTCCCCTTCGTTTCATTAAAATATATTTTTCCCTAAGAAATATATTACTCATATTGTTAATTTCTGTTAAACTGAAAATGTTTATCCTGCTTGCTGCAAAGAAGCAATTACAGTCCCAGTTCTAAAACTTCACATCCGTCTGAATTTAAAAACATAAGATCAATAAGCATACTTCCGGTTTTATCTAAAGTTCTTGAAAAAATTATTAATAAACAATTACGTCACTATTTGGAATGTCACAGTATATTGTCTAATGCCCAATCTGGATTTAGACCTGGCTATAGTTGTAATACTGCATTATTGGATATTATCGATGATTTATTACGTAGTTTTGATCAGCGACTTTATACAGTCTTAATATTGCTTGATTATTCCAAGGCTTTTGATATGATTCACCATAGTTTATTACTGGCAGTTTTACATTACATAGGATTAAGTAATGGAGCAATCGAGTTTTTCAATCCGTAACTATGAATGGTCTAACCTGAGTTTTCGAATTCTAACTTCGGGTGTACCATAGGGCAGTATATGTGGGCCTTTATTCTATATTATTTACACTTTAGGATTTAGTAACTGCCTCCAACACTGCAAGCTTCACACCAACGCTTATTATCATTTCCATGCTCAGGATGTAGATCAAGTTAATATCAATTTAAGTATACAGTCGATAAAAAATAAAAATTAATGCTGAGAAATCTTCTATAATGTTTTTTGGCAATAAATACAAACCTTTTCTAAGTGATCACCTAGACCTAAAAATTAACAACACAATAACGCAATTTTCTGTTAGTTAAAAATCTTGGCTTATGTATTGACAACGAACTAAAATTCAAAATACATGTAAACTGTACTGTATAAATCATTTTCAATTTTAATAATTTTATATTCTAATCGTTTTAATCTTAGCAAAAAAAGTAAATTACTCTTAACCAATTCTTTCCTTAATCCTTTCACGATTTGACTATTGTGATTCTGTATATGGTCCATGTTTGGATTCAGATGATATTTTGCGTATCCAGCGTATTCAAAATTCTTGTCGCAGATTCATATACGGAATTAAAAAAATTGACCATGTTTCACACTGTTTAAGCGACTGCAAGTGGTTGAACATGTCTAACCGTCGAGTACTCCACCGTGCTAATTCGTGTGGGTGTCTCATAACCAGGGAACGGAATTATATATTTTGTTTGATTATATATAAACGAGGCGGCAAACGTATCACGCTGAATGCACACACTCTTGATGCCGCCTCGTTCATAACAAACCGAACAAAATATATAATTCCGTCCCGTACTCATAACCTACTGAGGAGATTAAAAGGGTAGCTAGGGGAGATCAAATTAAAGCTTTTTTCTTAATAATTTTTTGGTAAAAAATGAATAACTAAAAAGTTACAAGAGTTTAAAGAGAAATTAATTAACGAGCAAATGTTACTTTCTGCACTAATATTTCACGTTTTAAATTCAAATTTGAGGCACTTAGGAGTTAATTGAATACTGCTTTAACATAAACAACTATTTTAAAAAATATAGTCACATTAAAGTTACGGCCATGGAATTTTTTTATTTAACGCCCAAAAACTCGTTTTCGTGTCGTTGTGCATAGCCTACTAAATAAAAACAAAACTAGAAAATAGAGTAACATAGACATTTTATGAATGGTGGTTTTGAGAAATTTAGAGTTTATTTAACAATAAAGTTGCATTTTGGAAAATAATTTTTTTTAATTAAGAAGCTATAGGTGTAAATTAAAGAAGAAATTAAGAAAGTTAAACTGCTGTAACTTTCTTGTTATTGGTCAAGTTGTTTTTGGTTTACAGTGGAAATTTAGACCTACTTTTCTGCTGACGAAGCCCCAAACAGGGCTGAAATAGCTGTACAGAAGCTGCTCGAGGTTTTCACTGCAATTAAAAACGATTTGCAACAAAATTTATAATTTTATCAAAACCACCATTCACAAAATCTTTACGTTGACCTGTTTTCTAGTTTTGTTTTAATTAATCAGCACAGTGCACGGTACACAAAGAAATAGCTATAACTTTCATGTGATTACTAAATAGTTGTTTCATTTAGAACAGTGTTCCGTTAACTCTTAAATATACCAAATTTGAATTTAAAATGTAAAATATTACTGCAGGTAGTAACTTTTGCTTGCCTTCATATAACAATATCTAGAAAATTAAACCAAGAGTATTCATCTTCGATGTATTTTTTTTTTCTGTAGTTTCTAGGGCCCGCTAGAACCGTGTATATACGGTCATTTCAGAATTATTTTAAAGAGAAAGCTTATTTGCGGTTAAAAAAACTGAGATTAATTGAAACGAGTGCATCCGTCACGTGTTTATAAAGAGGTCGTAAACTTTTTGTTGGCTGCCGCTTTATTTTGTGAAGTGCGAAATTTTGAACCTGCGACTAGCTAAATTACATCGAACTATGCCACAAGAATTCCGCCCTTCCCCTCAACATCATATACATACGTATATTACGTACGTTTCATCATAATACGCCAGGCCCAAGTAACTATAATACAAGTCAAACTTCGATTCCCGACTGTTATTTCCCGGGATCAGGAATGGAAAAAACGACAAATCGGAAAATCGTTCCCGTGCCTCAGTTAATACCTACAGAATACATACGAATATCACAAAAGAAAATGTATTAAGGCTTTTTTTCTATTTAAACGTCAGGTTTATAACAGATATTTTTGACCTACTAGGCCTATGGTTTTCTAACAGTTTAACTTTTTTTGCTCGTTCTCTTGGTTATCGTATGTACACCGTGATTCAGAAATATTTCCCGATATTATCAGGGTGAATAGAACATCAAAGTCACCTTTTTATATAAATGTTTTTCAAAAAGTAAAAAATAAGAAATTGGTAAATTTAGGGTATTAACATTAGCTACGTAATAGGTGCATACGAACATTTAAACCTCAATTACTCCAAAACGGTTGAGTTTATCGAAATGCAATAAGAGAACCTTTCTTGTGCCAAATAATCAAAAGAATATTCGTTTTACAAATTTTTAACGAAATATGTAAAAAATAAAAATATAAAATACTGAAAGCCACCTCTACAAAACCACCCTTTAAAAAGGATGGAGGATCTGACAAATATGTTGTTAATGCGCAGTTAGGTGCCTTATATCTGTGTTTAAAATTTTAGAAAAATTTTGTGCAAATCGTTTTTGATTGCAGTGAGAACCTCGAGCAGCCTCTGGACAGCTGTTTCGGCCCTACTTGGGGCTACTTCAGCAGAAACGTTGCTCGACATTCCCACTGCAGACCAAAAACGACTTTCCCAATTTATTCGCAAATGCGATGTAAGAATGATGAACATATAAAATAGCGACATCTTACTATCGCTTTTTTTTTGGTCAAAAAGCAATAGTAAGATGTCGCTATTTTATATGTTTAAAATTTTAGTTTGATAAGTTAAAGGATCTAAAAGATATTGCCGAAAAACAAATTTTTTTACCCCTCTTTCAGGGGTTATAACTCCCTTATTATTCAGTTTTGGAAAAAAAATATATATCTTATTTTTTTATTCAGAACAATTTTTTTCGCATGTGTGTTTCACATTCATCTTGAGCGATGTTAACTCTGCAACAAACTGTCGTATTACTAATCAACGTAATTAATTTATATTATGCATAAGATATTAAAATTTCTGAAATAACTCGACTGTCATGTAAGCTACGTGCCGTAATTGTGCTCCTTACGTTAACGCATGTTCGAGATTACTCCTTTGTTAATGTGTTCATGTCTTGCTCTTTGAAAGACGCTTAAACTGGTTGAGTAAATAACGCATTAAATAAAGCAACAAAATCAACACCCTTGATGAAATAGCAGCAGCCCCATTAGATTTTACAACGCATTCCGTATAAACCGACAAAAGATTTATTCGTCGGTGATTGCGTACCACAAGCATCGTGCAAGCCCCACAATTCAATTAGCAATCCAAGTAAAAATTTAGTGCGTTAAAATCACCGCAGCAATTCTAATTTCAATGTTGGGTTTTAAACTGACGACTTTTTGTTCTTTTTCAAAGAATGAACAGCAGTGTTTTGCCTTCATTCCGGAAAGGTGAATAACATCGCCCCATTCTTTTTGTACGGTTATGAAAGCTGTGCCGAATGTTTTTACACCTAAGTGGCCACTTTGTATAATTAAAAGTTAATTAAATTTCGTATTCATTAAATGTGGAATGCCGTTGCTTTCGTACAGTTTCATCCTCGTTAAAGAATTATGCCCGTAGTAAATTCCGGGACCTGTCCTAATTTTGTTATGTATTTAAGGCGAAATTTTCAGGTAAATGCATTTGAAACGACGCACACTATGGCCAAGACACGGCAAAAATCAAAATGTTAAAATGAAGGTAGACGAAAAGAAAATTAATAAATATTAGATCAGAAGTTAATTTATTATTTATCGTAAAAAGATGGTAAGTAACTTTTGAAATTATCGAGTAAGTGCTAGACAAAGTGTCATATTAATTGTTATGTCATTATACTCGCCATAAATTTATCCCAACATTGTTAATTATATTTTCCTTCTGAAGTGAGTTTGTTCAAAACTGAACTGTGTAATCAAATATGGAAGGTATGTTTAATTAATCATTTCACTTATTATTTTTTTTGTGTTTAATGGTTTAGAAATAATCGTACAAATCATACAAATAAATATTTTACACCTGTTATATCTTCTTGATGAATCTCTTTGTTTAGTAATTCCGAATATCACCTGTTGGAGACCTGTGTTTAAATGTTCTATACACTTTTTGTTTTTATAATAAAACTTAAAAACTTGCGCGTTTTTGCGCCACTCTAACTTTTTATTTATTATTTGTTGTAGGTCACTTCGTGGAATTTTCTCGACATGAAAATCATATTTTTCAAAAAAATAATGAAAAATGAATTTTAAAGAATTTAAACAAACTAGAAAATTTAGGTAATTGTGTCAAATTTAAGAAAAGAAAGAAATTATGGAACATTTCTTTCGACAGAAGAGTCATAATTACAGAAGAAGAATTGATAAAAATGCTCCTATCAAACATATGAGATAAATACATATGTACACTCATGGACTTTAAAGACGCCCAGGTCTTTACAACCCCTGTCCACTACTTTACCGGTCGACTATATTAATCCGACGGACCTAAAATTATTTACGACGGGTACTCTTGCAGCTTTTCCAACAATTATCTACACGTGTTTGTATGTATTCATGCTTCAATATAATACAGCTTTATACGCCGTGTCCGCAGATCGGGTTTACTATAGGAAAAACGTTTTATTTTTCATTTTTCTGCTTGCCCTAAAACGTAATAAATAATACGAAAATAATAAATAACCATTAATAACTGAAAAAGTTAGGATATTTATCTTTTTACTTTAACAAAATGTCAATCATGTCAGCTAGGAATTGGCGGTATTATGAATTTGATACCTTACCACGTTTTCATTCACAATATCTTTGTTTTATGAAAATGTTTGCAGGTTCTTAAAATTTTAAAATTGAAGTTAAAAAATGAAAACCTATTTTTAAGAGAGTTTATTTTAAATTATTTTATTCTACGTAACTATTACCCGTTTTACATTTACAGTAATTGAAGAGTAACTTTTAACTGGTCTAAGTGCCAATTTTGTGTTAAATTAGTATAGTAGATATTAAACCCGATCTGCGGACACGGCGTGTAAAGCAGTATTATATTGAAGCATGAATACATAAAGCACGTGTAGATAATTGTTGGAAAAGCTGCAAGAGTACCCGTCGTAAATAATTTTAGGTCGGTCGGATTAATATAGTCGACCGGTAAAGTAGTGGATAGGGGTTGTAAAGACCTGGGCGTCTTTAAAGTACATGACTGTACGTGAAATGCTACCTTCTGCGCGTATTTTCCGATGGTTACCGTACTACAGCCAAAAAAATTCAGAGGTACCACTTGTTTGGAACTGTTGATATGTGCGAGAGAGAAATACCAGCAAGCATTTCGTAGCGTTGCGTAATGATAAAAGGGTAGTAATTAAAGACGAATTCACAGATAACATTTAAAAAATTTAAAAGCTTTCAAAAATTAACAAGTTTAAAACTTTGGTAAAATCTGTGAGTTCGTCTTTAATCCATGGCATTTTGAGAAAGAATAATTACCGGAAACTGTAGTTTGTCTACTTTTTTTTACTTTCAATTGTATTACTTGGTGAAAAATAAAACGATGGATGAAGATGATGTGATTATTTAACTCTCCGTGAATTACCAGAAAATAGTACAGAAGATTATAGGAATTATTTACGAAAGAATGGTCAAACATTAGAATATTCGCTAAGTTTATTAAAACCTGATCTTAAAAAATCCATTCACGCGGTACTATCCATTGTGTGCAAAACTAAATGCAGCAGATATCGTGCAATTCCCCGGTAAAATACCGACGAATCGGCTACGTCCAAACCCTTACTATTAGTTGCATTTAGATAAGCAATCCATCACGCGCGATTGGAACTAACATTTCCTAAATCAATCGTGAATGCTGTTCATTTAAGAGTTTTTCACGTGTAGGTATGTGTGCATACATAGAGATGGGTTGACATGCAACGTCGATCTATGTACTCGCATTTACCGGTTATGTTCATCGCTGTGTTATGGATACGGAGCACGCTAGAGCAATTAGGCTGAATGGTTTTCATTTTGAAACGCTTAAGTTTTTGATGCTCTATTCCTGTAATTTGCTGTTATTTCGCCTACTCAAGAATGTATTAATTTTTTGATGTTTTTATGTTTGTAGTGTAACCACCAAAAAAGTGGACACTTTTATTGATGTAAATTTTACAATGCTAACGGTGGGTTTCACAAAAAAATTGTTAATCAGCGATTAATTTAATTCTTTGATTAAGGAACGTCAATGGACGAAGATAACAATAGATTTGAAACAACCAATTACATTGTTTCACCCAACCAATCATACGCTTTAATCACGCTGTTAAATTAATCAGCGATTAAATAATTTTTGTGAAACTTAGGGTGAAACTTTTGCTGGGTAACTGTAATTATGAACTGTCATATACGAATGCAAACAAATTAACTTTTTTCAAAGATAAAAACTAAAATAAAAACTGACTGACCTTTATTAAATATTGTATATCATCCGTAAGAGTCGGTTCATAATTACAGCCACCCAGTAAAATTTTTAGTATTATTACACTTATGCCAAAAAGTGTCCACTTTTGTCGGCGGCGACACTAACTGGAGATAGCTTAGTCAACAGTAAATGGCAGGAAAGGATTCGTTACGTCCGAACGGCTGCAATTTTTCGTAACGGTATGGAGCAATGATATTTTAGGTGTAACGTCCACATCCGTGTGAAAATATCCGTTCACGGTGTGTTGAAGTAATTGATGATGCAAGGCAATGCAATAATTTCCCGGTCAACCGTAAGTGTGTAGTAAATATTTGCTTTAGTAATCAACATCAATTTTAGATATTTACTTCTGACAGATTATACCGGGTGCGAAAGTTTCAAACCCGAACATAGCAAACTTGTATTGAAAACTATGTTTCTGTGAATTGCTGCTCGCCATTTGAAGATACAAAAATGGCAATGGTATTAAATAACAGAGAGAATTATGGACAATATTATGGTGTGAAAATAATTCCTAAATATTAATACTTTCGGAATATAAATAAAATTTTCAAATTTTAAACGAAAAATTTAGTCGCCTATGTCAGGTTTGAAACTTTCAGTTGTTTCAATTAATGGAAAATAATTTATACGTCAGTCAAAAAGTATTATGAATTATTGTACAGAGCAAATAATAGATAGGTATTCTTGTCGTTTAAGTTACAACAATTCTTTCTTTACTAGAATGATAATTGTATTCTACGTCAATGCATACAAAAATACTGTTGTTTCTGATACTATCAATAAACTTGAAATGATGCCATGGGCAATCAATACCGACACATGTCGATACTAAATCAGTTTTAAATTCAATTGTAGTAAGAATTAAATAAGTTTCACACTGTTTAAGAATAAGTAACACACAACTGTAAAGAATATTAAAAAAAAAAAAACATCAATTCCGCAAATTCAGTTGCCATCAACATTGTATTGAAATTAACAAGAATAGTAGGAAAGCAATACAGGAGCAAAGAAATAAATCCTAACAGTTTTTCATAGTCAGTATGCTACACAGATGAATGAAATTTTATTTTGAATAAGAAGCATATTGTACAAAATTCTGGTTATTGAATTGCGAACTTCAAATCTGACATACTAATGGCCGGTTTCACAAAGCTTCGTTAAATATTTAAGTTCCGATTAACTCTGTAACGAATGATTAAATAGGAAAACAACCGCATTTAACGATGATTAACTTAACGATGATTACTAAACGGCTCGCTCTCTAATCGGTCGTCAAATAGTCTTAATGCTCCGTTAAGTGTTTCACAAAGCTCGATTAAGAGATAACGCTTCGTTTACTTCTGTCTAATCAGGCGTTAGATTAATCGATAGAATTCCAGCGATTAAAAAGTAACGAGTGAATTTTCCATAGTTATTATCTAGCTTTTTTGATATAAAATATCCTCACATATATCTAAAAAATAATTATAATTTTATTTAAAAATGTAACGTACCTTAAATATTAAAAATAATGACATTTCGGTACTTGTTACTCACTTGGTTTATTGATTAATTTTTACGACACTATTTCTGAAAATATTTTCAAGAACAAACAATTCGAAATTATTTCAAAATGTCTGCAACCTCACTTTCTTCTCTGACGATAAATAAATGCCTCCTTAAGGTAGGATTCATTTTATAAGAGACAGAAATAATCCTTTTAATGATTTGGATGATAATGAATTTAACGTTTCGCTTTTCCAAAGGAATTACGGAACTCTTTATTCCACACTAGAACCTGCAACAAGCAAACATAAATTTATTTTATGGTACAAATCAGTTGCTGATAAACTTACGTTGTTATCCACTGAAATATTTCAACAGCTGATTCTTGATACTTTCAGAAACCATCGATACTTAGAATAATTCGTCGTCACTCATCTTATTGCAAGGCAAAGCAAACAATTAATTAAATTGCCAATAGAAGAAGCTCCGCAAGTTAACATTACGCTTTTCTCATGTCATTGGCACCACAGATTGTACCCCATGTTAAAATTATTTCACCTGATAGTAATCCCGCTGAGCTGTACCACAACAGAAAATGTGTCTTTGTCATATATGTTCAAGTAATTCAACTGCACTAAAGTTTCCTTCCTCCCTTTCTTTTTTCCTTTTTCATTTTTAAAAATCATTAACTGCACTAACGCGAAGAATTTAAGATGTACTTATTTATTTTGAGTTTCTAACCTCACACTACCAGACTGCAAGCGACGCCATATCGGACAGATTACTTTAAAGCGGTGTCAAAGTGGCAATTTTTCGATGTTGCCAAACGTAAACTCCAATTAGTTAATCAGAGATTAACTTAATAGTTTTTTGTTTTGTGAAACAGCATCAAATTTTTAACACTGATTAAACTTAACAGCTGATTAGTTAATCAACGCTTTAACAAAGCTTTGTGAAACCGGCCATAAGACGACTACATTTTTCATTTGTAATTTAAAAATTTTATTTCTATTTCAAAAGTATAAACAATAGGAATAATTTTAACACGATAACATTGGCCTTAATTTTATCTTTCATTTAATACCATTACCAGTTTTGTATCTTTAAATGGTGAGCAGTAATCTGCAACAACGTAGTTCTCAATGGAACTTTGTTATGTGCGGGTTTGAAACTTTCCCCTTTCACCCAGTATATAAAAGTAAAGAATAGCAATCTTGTTGGCCTTATACATACCTATACATATTTATGGAATCAATTTGTATTGTTAAACAATGTTGGTGTTCCTAAAAGAAAAACACAAAAATCTTTACGAAATACTCTCAAAACGTTCTTTTACAGACAAGTGTTTCCTTGAAATCACTAAAAGTTGATTTTTTCACCTATTTCCAGTGTGTGTCTATATTTACTTTCTAAAAATCGATTTTATTGAAATGTTTTACTTGTTTAATGCATAATATTGAATTGTAACTTTTACTAATTTGATTACTGGATAGTTCTGTTTTAACTTATAAAAAAACTTTCGTTGCAGAACTACTTACGTAATTAAAATTAATAACTGTTGTCTGGGTTACTTATAATTTAATTTACCTCTTTATTTTTCCTACTACAGCAGTTTTGAACCAAGCAAAACTGCAGATATGCAGTGACAGATTTTCGTTTAATCGTTTGAGAACTGCAATATTCCTGTAATTTGCTGTAATTTCGCGTACTCAAAAATGTATTAATTTTTTGATGTTTTTATGTTTGTAGTGTAACCACCAAAAAAGTGGACACTTTTATTGACGTAAATTTTACAATGCTAACGGTGGGTTTCACAAAAAAATTGTTAATCGGCGATTAATTTAATTCTTTGATTAAGGAACGTCAATGGACGAAGATAACAATAGATTTGAAACAATCAATTACATTGTTTCACCCAACCAATCATACGCTTTAATCACGATGTTAAATTAATCAGTGATTAAATAATTTTTGTGAAACTGGGGATGAAACTTTTGCTGGATAACTGTAATTATGAACTGTCACATACGAATGGCAAAAAAATTAACTTTTTTTTGAAAGTTAAATTAATTTTCCATTGTTGCCTTATCTGTATGTCTAACAGAGCAAATATTTTCCAAAATGAAAAACTGACTGACCTTAATTAAATATTGTTAGGGCATAAAACGCTCGTTTCCTAGGATACCGAGGGCGGAAAAAGTTAACTAGATTCCCCAATTTATTCGTGCGACGAATAAATCTAACGAATAAATAAATCATTCGTCATTCACGAATAACGAATAAATTTTTTATCTCTATTCGTTATTCGTCATTCTAAACATATAAAATATTAAAATACTAAGTTGGCAAGGTATTTGAAGTTTCATGTCAAAGTAATTTGTCATGTCAATTTTACTGTTATACTTGACAATGACAATATATCCCTACATTCATCCTTATGTTGTATCATTTATACATGATATAATGGGACGTTATTGATTACTTCACGTTCAAATTCCTATTTCATAACGTCAAATCGTCGATAACGGAACGTTATATATAACATAAACTGATACAGAGGGTGATTACTAAAAGTATTGCATTGTTATAAAAATTAACTTAATAAATACCATTTTGACATTGCAATCTGATGGAGACGAAGGTGAATACCGCATTAAACCTACAACGCTATTCAAGCAGAACATAGAGATGAGGTTAACAGCAGACCACATACGCAGTTGTATCACCCACATCGAGTCAAGTATTTGCACCAACCAACCAAACCTGTCCAGTAGTAACTCGCAAAAAATGATAGGAGTAATATTTTGCTCTCAGTTCACTTTATCTTTTCTGAGAACTAACACTATCAGTGTTTACCTTTTAATTTTTATAAGAACGCAAAATGCGTTAGGTAAACTGTATATTAGATAATACATCGGTATATCAGTTATAATTTTGTGCAAAATATATGTTTCATAGTTTCACATGTCGTAAATAGACAACAACGCCTTACAGAAATTTAACGTATTGTAGTGTTCCGTACACAAACATAAATATGAATTCTTACTACAATTGTACAGCAATATACTACAATTTGTTCTTTACATTTCTCCAGAGCTTTAGTTGTAAATATTCGTATCCTCTTCTACACTTTTATAAACAGTACTTCAAAATGTTACAAAATGCGAGAATAATTTATTGCAGTTGTTACACATTTTCGTTATATAACTTAACAATACTTTTATGAAACGACTGACAATATTACAAACTTCTAAGTAAATTCAGAAAATTGTAACGCAATTTACAATTTGTAAATGCTACTTATTCTAATACAATATTTTGTTAAATTTTAAGAAATTATTTTTCTCAGTGTACTTGCTGATGTGAAAGTTCTTTAACTAACATTTTCTTACATTGAATCTTTCGTTTCTATCTTCCATATCCATTATACCATCCACTGTAGCGCGACCTACTAGATTTCACAAGACAGACTCTCTTATCCGATCTGCACAATTTGTTTAGTGCGAATTTTCTCCGTTTTGGCGCTATTTACCCAAATTGAATAAGGCACTCGATCTCTGTCTAAGGACACAGGTACTGCCTGGTTTTGACATTTGAACAAGCGGGTTGTCAAAAATGACAAACTGAATATTTTATGTAAATCAGAACGTAAATGTAACGCAAATAATTTTAATTTCTATTTTATTAACGGCAAGAATAAGTTTATAATAAACAAGGAATAATTTTACAGTAAATCTAGACGTTAACGGTGTCAAAAAGCTTACGTGAGTATATTAGAAGCTTTCCAGGTAAAATATTAAGTTTACTTAAATCCCGAAACTATTTCAAGGCATAAATTTTTAAACGGTTGACCATATAACCAGAAGTTTCAATAATTTAGCTGTTAACTTTGAAATTGAAAATTGTGAACTGATTGTAATTTTCCATCATATTCCATCATAATGGGAAATAATTGGATTTAGAGAATTCCAAAAACATTTAGGATAAAAATGATGTTTAGGGCTCAGTCCAGAAACCATAGGTAATACCTGACAAAATATACTTTTCAGGCAGAACTTTCCCATTTATTATGTCATACCGCTTCGTAGTCGCTTAACTTTACTATAAATTTATACTTTGTCTCAATAAAATGGAAATTTAAACAATTTTGTGTCCTTTTTCGTCTTGATTTACATAAAATATTCCAGTTTGTCATTTTTGACAACCTACCGTTCAAGGTCAAATACCCACTGAAGGCAGTACCTGTGTCTTTAGATAGAGCTCGAGTGCCTTAAAATTGAAGTTTTCTGACACTTAAACGTAACAAACGTCAAATGATGCATATTTATGTCAGTGTGTATTAATTAAAACCACTTTGTTATAACTAATAAATGATTTTTATTGAAAATAATAACGTAATTAAGCACGAAATAACAATATAAAGCTTCGCAAGCCAGGATCAGAAAGAAAACCTGTGGTTTGAGTACTTTGAATATAATAGACACTTGGCTTGCATTTTAGCGATAATTGTCAAACAGGGCATAAGTACTTTTTAAAAAGAATTATTGAGTTACATTACATTATAGAAGAAAACTAACGAAGCAATTGGAGCAAGGAAAGTTAAGAAAACGTTTTTTTTATTTTGTACCTACACAGCGCAAAATTTCAAACTCCTTTCTCCGTAAATTACGATTCGGCCGTAATTCAATCATTTTCAAAATTGGAATTGTCTACCGATACCGCTAGAAAATTATACCTGAGCCAACATGAGCAAAGAAACACAACGTTACTGAGAATATATGCAAAACTGTCAAAAATTTCGGAAGCTAACATCAGTCAAAAGTGACGTTTTCATTTTTTTTTTTTGGGTAAGTGGCGCTAACGGAGAAACACTTGAACTAGTAAATTGCCCGGGCCGTATACAGACATAGTCTCGTGAAATCTAGTAGGTACTGTAACACGCCGACGTGCTACCTTGTTTGTTGCTGATCGAACAACCAAAATTAACAATAAATTTGTCTAAATAATGACGCAAATTACTATAATTGACAAATTAATGAATGTGACTCAAATATTTAGCTTCTGAATTATAAACAAATCAAGATACAAACCGACGGCCTATTTCTAAGAATCCCAAAAGGCTCACAGTTTTATTATTGCAATACGCATGCATTCTCTTTAACTACCTGTGTTAAACTCGGCGCTAGGAGTTAACTACTGACCTACACCAATAATATTTTACCTATAAAACCCCCAGGGGCAGTAATCCTTTTGAAAATTCGTAATAAGCCAGACAATTTTTCTTTTATTTCTGTGATCTTGTATAATTACCTACCTCGAACTCTACCGTTCGCACAGCAACAAGACTTTGATTTTGGTGTGACGGCTTATTAAGTTGAGAGAATTAAGGAACTAATTACGTATGATTAAAAATGCGACATGTTAAAATTAATTAGATTTATTTATGAATAGGAATAAGGGGAAACAATTCCGTTTACCAGCCACTGAGGGATCTGATAAAATTAGCGTAAAAACCCTTATAAATTATGTACCAATACACAGAGAAAATAAATAACGGCTACAAAAAGTACATTAGAATTCGCTTAACGGATTTCACGTTCGAATATCGTTGCGATCTAGCTTTCTTCGATCACGATAGCTGGTGGTGTATTTACAACAACCAAATAGTTGTTGTGGAACTTTGTTACTCCATGAAATTAACAATTAATTACATTTTTAATTGAGATTGGTCTTGGTACCGGTGTTTCTTCACTTCTGATAGTACGCCAAGACACGTTCTGGTATAATCAATCAATACACAGTGTGATAAGCTATAGAATGTCATCGAAAATGGGACACCCTATACATCGTAGAAATAATGAATTTATTCCTGACTCTATTTCAAAGGTATTGCTTTTAGAACTGGATTTTAGTAACGTATACAAGTCATAGGCCTCGTGTAAAGCCGCCTTTATGTGTACATTACTCAAGGTGAAAATTTGCTTGCGCGGAAATTAATATGTACGAAATTTTTTTCCTCATAAAATATTTAGCGAGGCACTTACCGTGGAAGTATCCAATAAACAGCATTTACACTCACTAACTCATAAACTCAAACGAAAACTTGGGAGACGTATTTTATCTGTGCCCGATAGCTATTTATCAGTGCAAAAATTATTCAATACTTTTATTTATATTATATATGATAACAATGATGACAATCGTGATAACAAAATCTTTCGTTTCTCTTTGGTAACGAGGAAAACTTTACTTGTCTGTTTACGTTGTTGACAGTAAACGGGCATCAATTTATCTAAAATTTACGTAACACATTCTGGTCTTCGTATTCCAGTCACGAGCATAATGAAGCACATTGTGAGCACTTCCTAAGCTAGAAGGCGCCGACCGACAATCTTTTTGATCTGATGTCTCGTCATTTATTCTCGACCATCCTTCTGCACACGGAGAAATTCATTCATGAATATCACGTGAAAACTTCTCGTTCCTTTTCAGCAAGAGAAAGTTTCGGTGCTAACGATACTTTGTTCGTCTAGTGTGCCCATTGTTGGATTACGAACATTATAGAGTAATTTTATTCGCATGTGATTCCGAAGATCGTGAATGTGCGGCGTTTCTAACAGATTTCTTATTGAAAAGTAAAGAGGAATGGAATTAGGACCGTTTCGAATTGTAAAAGTGGGATAGGCCACTTTTCCTGCAATCTATATTAGGATGCAAACCTTATATGTCCGAAAGATTTGATGAACGTAAATCAAGCGTTGATAGTGAAAGTTCTTCTCACGGACAAACATAATATGTGAGCCACAAATTTTTTTTTTAAAGTTGGCTATGAATGAGAGAGATACACATAGCAGTCAGGTCTGATATTAATTTTAGATGGTTGGGCTGACAACGGTTGTAAAACAACTGTCAGTGTCAGTGACTGTCATTGTGATAATTTACTTTTCCATAGTTATGAATAAATAATGTCTTTTGTGTTTAATGAACGTAAAACACGATATATGGTTGAAATGTATCTAAGAAATGAAAGAAAAATAGACGGCGAATTGATTTATGATGTAAATGTCATTAAAGGGTCATTAAAGGAGAGTTCAAATGAAATAGGTTTAAAATTCGAAGTTGTAATATAATTACGTGATTTTTCTCACAGCCAACTCTGAAAAAAAATTCATTGGCTCACATATTAGTATAACGCTTAACGAAAGATGTAAATGATGGCTAACAATATTAACGTACTGGCTATTTCAAATTGAGCGTTCACTGACAAGATCTCTCAGATCAGAAGAGTCGCATATTTGGTTGAAGGAAAGACATATAGCATCAATCAATGCCTAATTTGTATTTAACAGAAAAATATTTTTTATAGCAAATTTATTTGCTCGATGTATACAGGGTGAGTTTTTTATCTTAAGACAACGCAATATCTTGAAAACTATACATCGGATCAAAAAACTCTGTGAATATAATTTGTTCGATCCCAAGAGACCTATCTTATGATACCAATCTTAACCCCCTCCCCAGTCCGGCTGGTTTAGGGCTGGGGGCAACTTTCAAATCGCAAATAGGAACTACCATTTTTTATTGCAGATTCGGATTCTACGCCTCAAACTACGTAAGGTTTTTCCGAATCTTTGTTTTGGAAGGCCGATGGTGTTGAATTTTTGCAAAACCTACTTTTATCGTTACCCAAGAGAAACGACGTAGTAGGTTTCTATTCCCATCGGGTTGCTTGTTTTAAGTGTGTCCCCTCGCCTCTCACTATCGCACAGAGGTCATTTTCATTATTCTAGGAATTAAAAATACCAATAATTTACAATCACTAATATAATTACTTTTTCAGTTTTTTAAAAGAGAAATAGTAGAATATTCTATAAAAAAAATAAAAGAAAATCGGAAACGGATCGTTTAATACTTACGTAATCAACACTTGACACATGAAAGTTCGCTTATTTATTTATTTGGGTTATGTTAAATGCGTCCTACAATTAACATTAATTTGAGGGTGTGAGACATACTTTTTAATTACTACCTTTATTCGTTGATTAAAATGGCATATTGATGAAATGTGCATTAATGTATTAATACTCCAATACTCCGCAATTTTCAAACTTTGCACTTTATCAAGTACCTATACAATGGCAGAAGGATATTGAATTTAACCAGAGGTGTGTATAGATTTTAATACTATCTGTTTCAAAATCAAAAAACTACCAACCTCGCAATTTACCTCCTCGACACAACCGGCAACACTGCTGCAAAAACGCGCTAGTGATAAATTTAGGGAGAAGAAATGTAAGGTTATGTGTCAAGCATGTTTCAAGTTGACAGTTATAAGTTGTCAGAAAGACAATCATTAGTGCAAAGGAAAAAATATAAAATTCGGGGCTTAACATTGGAAAACATCAAATAAATTTATCAGAAACCGTTACAAACTGATATTAATCAATATGAAAACAGAAAAGGAAGTAAATTATTAAGACAAAAGTTACTGAAGAAGGTCTCTTACTTTTTTTAAATTGTCGCTGCGTTAAATTTTCAATTTCACTATAAACTTTGACAAGAGCTTCCTTTAAGTATGCACTTAAAAGGTTTCTGCGTTTTCGCGACATCGTTATAATTTGATGAAAATTGCAAATTAGAAATATGACAATTCAAATTTTGACTGACGCATAAAAATTACAGTGACAGCCTGAAGTAATAACCAATTTCAACCAAAATATATCCGGTGAAATCTGCTTTTTGACACCATAATTCAACAGGTGGTGGTTTTTTAAATTTTTTAAATAGACAGTATGTAATACGTTTCAAACTTTAAATCAGTTTAGAAGCTCTAAATCAAAAAAGACAAATAGAAAAAATCATCGGTCTACAAGAGAAGGTGGCCTACAAGAGAAGGTGGTCCATGATAGTATTTTTGAGTTATTAGAATTTTAATATTTGCTTATGATTATAAAATCAACAATTATTTTACATCAGATTCATTTACATTAATTTTTATGAACAATAAACTTTCCAGAATATGTACCGTGCCTTCAATTGAATTCCTCATTAATTCCTCAATTAAGTAAGCTGTGATTTTTTTATGAAGTTGGCGACGTAATTCTAGAGAAAACAGTTGTCATAAACTGTCAGTACTGATCATAACATCAAATAAAAACACAACATTAAAGTTTAAAGTAGATGCTCAAAGTGCTCTCCTAATACATAAGCGTACTCTGCGTTTCATGTTTTCAAACCCGTTTGCTAAATGTTCGGGGGTTATGTTAGCACACATATCTGTAATGCCCGCACGAAGTTCTTCGATTGTGTGACGCGTAGTTCTAAAAACTGTGTTTTTTATGTGCGGATAAATGAAGTAATCCATAATTGTAAGATCCGGAGACCTTGCAAGAAAATTCACAATCCGATTATCCAAAAACAGCTGCAGGAAAGTGTCATTGTTTGATGATCTGTGTGGGCAGTAGCATTGTCTTGCTGAAAAAGCCCTTCTGTAAGTTCATCATCATGTAGTTGATTAATGAAAGGTTCTAATAACTCATTTCGGTATCTTTCAGCAGTTACTGAGTCGTTAAAAAATATTGGTCCTAAGATACGCTTTCTTGACACTGCTAGCCAAACACCAATTTTTAATGGATGTAATGGAGTTTCCACAAATTCATGGGGATTTTCTGCTGACCATATTCTCATATTCTGTTTATTTAAATACCCTGAGAGATGAAACCAGGCTTCATCGGAAAAGAAACACTTGTCAAGAATGTCGTCGTTGGTTAAGTTATCAAGAAACCACTGACAATATTCTGTTCTTCTGTGAAAATCTACTGGCCTAAGTTCGTGGACTGCTTGAATCTTGTATGGATAAAGCTTTAAGTCCTCTTTAAGAACAGTGTGACATGTTTCCACTGATAGCTGAACTTCTTGTGAAAGTTTCGCAATAGATTTCTTGGGAGAGTGTTCCATTCGATTCCGAACATCTTCAATGCAGGCTGCAGTCCTTTTCTTAGCTGCTCCGCTCCCTGTTTTGCGACCAAGTGATCCTGTTTCACGAAATTTAAGAACACAAGCATGGATACGTTTAACTAGTTGTTCATAAGTAACAGCAAAATTAGGAAACTGCTGTCGGAACTTCTGTACACACTTATTAATTGAATAAACTAACTGTCCATTTTCTATTCATTCTATTCTAAATACAAAGTGTCAATTTGACATTTGTTTAATTAAATAATTGAACAGCTATAAGTGCTGCAAATATTAGGAGAAAAAAACAGTGAAATCATAGCCCATTTTAATGATTAATTCAATTGAAGGCACGGTATTTTAAATTAAAAAAGATTGGATGTAAGGTACATGGATAATATTAAAATTCTAATAACTCAAAACTACGGTCGGTGGACGTCACCTTCTCTTGTAGACCGACCAAATATGTCATTTAGCTAACTGCATTCCGTGTTAAAATTAACGCACGTATTTCTGATACACACAGTATGTTCAAATCAGGTTAATTAAGCGGCATTGTGAAATGTGTAAATTTGGATGTAACTAAACCACGTGATTAAAAAGAATAATGCAACCATGGAATTATACCCCTGGAGGACGCCAGCCCGCGGGCCTTTTGTATGGCAAAAGTGTGGAGTGTGGATTATCGCGCACTTTATAGCACACATATTGTGTTCTCTGGTGCTCTTTATTTTTGCCAAACAAGAGAGTGGACGCGTGTCCGAAAATCGGCTCGTTTTCTGCTCGCTCTTTACTCCTCCAGAGATAAACCTTCATGATTGCAACATTGCCTAATTCGCAGTAAAATGGCAATAACCTTGATATCTAACACGACATGACATTGCTTGTCAAAACATAGTGACATACATACCTATACCATAGGAATACATTCTCACTAGGCTTACGGCAAACAGCGATTACAAATAAATAAAAAATGGCTTATAGCCAAGGCTTATAGCAATACTGTGTAAATTCCCTAAAAATAATCAATTGATTTTTCATAACTGCAATTACATTTTAATTTAAGAAAGTGCAGCTAACTCAACATTTTTCAACATTTTTTTTTTTAATTTCATTTAGTAAATTTTTGGTGTATTATTTAAAACGGCGTCAGTTACATTATGCTAATAGGTGATATTATATCCTAAGACTTCCAGATTAGAAGAATTTGTTTTATTTCACCCTTGTGTAAACTTTCCCAGTGCGAACCGAGCCGCAGCAATTTTTCCGGCAAATTTTATTACCGGACGTAATTCAACACTAATAAAGTCAACACTGCTCTACTCAAGTTCCGGTGAAAATAAGTGTGTATCACGTCTCACGTAGGTATAAGTTATAAGGAGAAGAATACGTGTACCAGAACGGAGGCGTGAAACCACGAAACTCCTACAAAGTTTCCAACCGAACCCATGGGTGGATGGAAATAGGAGTCGCCGGAGTTCGATTAAAAAAATAATATGGCTTCCAAGCCTAGGGTGTGTCTGTGCCGATAGAAGGAGGCACTTGAGACCCTGAAACGGGAGAGGAAGAAACCTCTTCGAAACTTCTTTTGTGTTCGAGTTAGGTCATCTGATATGCTTATAGAGATTTGATATATGTATACGCGGAGGATTAATAAAGGAGAAATTTTAAAAAGAAACTTTTTAACAACGGAAAAGAACGTAACAAATTTTTTTGAAAGGTGAAAATCATTTAATTAACTATGTAGATGCAGTTCTAGTTGGAAAGACAAGTGGTTTGCAATTTTAGTTTTGCGTTAATAAGACGTTTAAAATCTTACACAGAGTGAAAGTGCGAAACATTCAAGAACACGAACAATCTCAGTTACTCCCCAAAATGTGTTGTTATATGTATTTTAGAAAGAGCAAAATTATTATACGTTAGGTACGTTCTCGCTTACTTGACGGAAAAATTAAGCTGAAGTCGACTCTTTCATAAAATTACAACAATTATTTCCTTAACATATCGAGCTATTTTACTTTTCGATAAAGTTTTCATGTATGATAACTTAAACTTAAAGAGAACTCCTCTTCAAAATTCATATCCAGTAAATCTTATCGAATCAAATACTTTTAAAATTGAAATATCTAATGTAAGACAAACTTCCAACCAAAAATACGTATTACCCCATATTGAATCACTACGCAATACATTTAAACGCGTTATGTATAATTTAAAATTTGAAACTGATAGAATTGTGTAATTACAGGAATTTCTCCGAAAGTCTCTACAGAGTGATTCACGGAACCCATTCGTTAAAAGTTTACGGACCCCTTTGAATTTCCGTTTCCTATTTTGCAGTTATAATTTAGCGATAATGATCTATTAAAATATAATATCTTTAACTTTCAAACACTTCCGCTTATACCGGAAGTTGCTATCAACTTTCTTATTTTAAATAGAAGAGAAACCCCATTTTTATTGCATTTTTGAATTCCTCAGGAAATTATAAAATTATTTTATTCAAAATATGATACAAAAAAATTACCCGTTTCAGAGATGTTTGAATTTTTCATTTTTTTTTTCAAACTTGCAGTACCTTGCTAATGACACTGCCATCTTTGTGCACGGACATGATCTCAAAGCATATTACTGTAGTCTACTACAGGCCAAAAGTTAACATCATGGCTTTTATTGCTCAAAGATGGCAGTGTCATAAGCAAGGTATTGCAAGTTTGAAAAAAAGCGAAAGAAATGGAAATATCTCCGAAACGGCTAATTTTTTTTGTATCACATGCCGAATGAAATAATTTTAGAATTTGACGAGGAATTCAAAAATGCAATAAAAAGTGGGGTATTCCATTTAAAATAAGAAAGTTGAGCAACTTCCGGCATAAGCGGAAGTGTCTGAAAGTTGGAAATATTACACTTTAATAGACCATTATCGCTAATTTATAACTGCTAAATATGAAATAGAAATTCAAAGAGCAAGCCGTAAACTTTTAACAAACGGGTTCCGTGAATCACACTGTATTTGTACTTTTATTATTATTGTATTTATTTATACATAAACAGCGTATACATACAGTTATCTGTACCTAAGGTGCACCTCTTGCGTGCAAGCCTCACAGATGTGCTTCAAAGGTTCAGAGAAATATCAAGTTGTTAAAACTTCTTCCAGTTAAAGATACTTGCGGCAGGATTTTGCAAGGCAACCCGGTTGCATTGCTTGTCTCTGTAGGTGCTTTCTTTCGCGTAAAAGTTTGAATCTGTTTTCCAATAGTTTGAATCTGGATTCTGTAGATGTTGCAACAAAACACCTCAGCTTTGAATTATTGGTATGATAGTTCGCCTGCAAAGAATGGAGGTTAATCCGTTTGCAAAAAAACGTCCGTCTTTAAATTTAAACGGTTTGGACCACGTTTTTTTTGGCAAAAGAAAGCACCTTATATGTAATCTTCCATTAAAATCCTGCTTCGCTTAAATAACAGATGAGCGTAAAAAAGTTGTAGTGGGATCTTAGATTATTACGGAATAAGATTCTGTAACTTGTTGCAGAATGAAAATACATGCAAAATACATAAGAGGGAAGAGTTTTAGAATAAATATTCTATCTCAAGAGTGAGAATTTTTACTTTCCTTTATTAAAAATGATTTCGGAACTATTACATTCATCAATGGTTGTGGAGAATAGTATTCTATCTATTAAAAATGATTTCGGAATTATTACATTCACTAATGGTCGTGGAGAAAACTAATTTGTAAGTCTGTCGTAGCAGCAGCTGGCAATAGGATTAACAAGCCGAACACGCCTTTCTGACGAGCTTGATGCTTGGGACAAGTCCGTGTTTTAATTAATAAAAATAGTATCATTCATTAGTTAAAAAAACTGAACTTTCCATATAAGTTGGTTTTTATTTTGAATTCTGGTCACTTTAGGTACTTTATTTTTGTTTGTTTGTATTACTTCTTACGATTTTTTTATTGCGTGAAATATTTGGACATGTAAGGTATCTGATAATTTTCCCATGCTCAAAAGCAGAAAATTTCTTAACACAAGTCTACACAACGCCATCGCAGATCAACATAAATCACTTCTAGCCGTTGCATATTGTTAAAAGCTATTCATAGGAGGGAAGCCGACGAGTATCCTTAAACATATTTCTTTTTAAATGAAATTTCATAATCTCGAACAGACATGTGGCCACGAATCTGAGCTATAGCAGTTCCCAAACCATTAATCAGGATTTCGAAGGCATGGGAGTGTACGACGCACAGGTATGTCATCATAGCATATCTGATATCATTTAGAAAAAATCACAAAAAACTAAACAACTGCATGGAATGAAGAAGAAAGTAACGAAAGAACGAAGAATAATTAAAACGGAATGAATGTCCAATTACGGAGCGGCACGTGTCTGTAATAATTATTTAACTTACGCAATTTTCTTTCTCCGACTTAAATCTGTAGGATACCTGCTTTTTTGTGGATGGTCCGGAATAATTAATTTGAGATTTGTTTACGGAAAAGACTAAAATGCAATAACCCGGAGTCAGCGGGTATTCTACATTTTCAACAAGACGGCGCCCCATACCACTTCGGACTACAAGTTCAGGAACATATGACTGCCGAGTTTGACATGTGGATAGGAGGAAAAAGAATCTAGTGCCCCTCACGATCACCAGAGTTGAGAAGAGGAATTTGACGTTCTACACACACTTTTTCGAAAAACCTGCTCATCGTTGAAGTTAATTAA
The DNA here is from genome assembly GCA_036172665.1 of Prosopocoilus inquinatus. NCBI lineage: Eukaryota > Metazoa > Arthropoda > Insecta > Coleoptera > Lucanidae > Prosopocoilus > Prosopocoilus inquinatus. Next base: position 35,937,806 of record CM069871.1, read on the forward strand.
AACATTTGCCTCTACATACAGATTGAATCCGGCAACTAGGTAGATAGGCGTTCGGAGTCTGCACAAGTATTACCGTCATTCCAAACACATGAAGACTGCACCGTCTGTTTAGTTGTCACGTACCGTCTGCCTAGTTACGTGCCTGAATCTGTATATTGCTTTTCTATCAATTGAAACTCATCTCTTTGATGTATGTTTAACATGCTTAAATTTGTTACCAAGCATTAGTTAAAAACATTCGATTTTTCACATTTATTACTTATGCGTGGTGTTGACGATATCTACGCTGAGGAAGGTGGTTAGCTGTTTGAACACAAAATATAACATTTACATCCATTACTTGTGTATCTGTACAAAAACTATTTTTGTATACTGTTCTTTTTATTTTTTCGGTGTGCAAATTGGTTAACTGACTAGGCTCAATTCTCACACAGCAGCGCGTCCCGTCGTGACACGTCGCGTCATTTTGCTGCCTCTAAAAGTTGTCATGGTTTTAAATGAAGCCAATTCTCACTAGGCAGCATTTTATGTCAAAAAATTACATGTAAAAATATGACGCGACGCGACGCGCTGCTCGTGTGAGAATTGAGTCTTATGCCGAATGCTGAACCCGGTATTTGAAAACATGAAGGAAGTTAACCTGTGTTCACAAAATAATGCAGAACACTTCCAACACATAAAAAAAAATATATTTATTATGTCATTCCATGTAACACTACTCCCAACCTAAATATTGTCAAAAAAATATCATTCATCAGAGATCTTTGGCAATATTATATAAAAAAGCAATGTTTTCTGCAGTAAAATAATATCACGGTATATTAAGCTGCTTATGTTGTTCGCACTTAATTAGCACTTAAATATAATTTACGTTTGGTTAAGAAAAATGTATTACTACTACTGTGATTATGTTAAAATTGTATGCAATTGGCAGTTCTCCTTCTAGTTTAAAAATAGTATATATAATTTTAAAAAATTAATAATTACCAATAGATAATACGAAAACACTTAAATAGCACTGAATTTCTATATCAATAATTTTTGGATAACTTTATTTTTCCATTTGCGCACCGCTAGGTTATTAAAAATTGGCAATCCCGCATACCTTTACCATACCATAGCACTTTATTTTGATATATATTTTTTGCTAAGTTTATCGAGCTAAAATTGATACATATTGTACATGTGTAAAGTGTGGTTTATATAGTCACTAAAACAAATAACTAAACATTAATAACTATCAACTAACAAAATTAAGAGGCCGTACTGCCGTACTGTACGAAGCGGTTTATACAACTTCACTAAAAATTAAGAATTCGTTCATTTCAATTCTTAGTGGAAAAGGCGGGATGACCGTAAATTTGACTGTACTTTCTCTCCAGTTAATATTCCCTCCACGGAATTTTCACCGCTAGGTGTGCGACGAGCATGCGTAATTTTTGCTTGTATAGGGGCGTATTCTGTAACTTTAAACGGGCTGTTAAAATTTAGAGGTCCTTTAAAATTGGAAATACATTTCTATGATTGGTTGTTACCGTAGCAACAAAATTTAACAACCCTTTAAGCTTAACGGTTTTGATACTTAATAGGGCCCATAAACGGAAACTTTTGCATAGTTTTAATTTTAGTTTTAGTTAATTTTTAGTGTCTGTAGAAACCTAGCATAAAAGTTCGACACAATGCGTAAATCTTTTTAACATGTTTTGAATCACATCTCTTAGTATAAAAGGATCATTACTCAAGTTTTCTATTTTAAAATTCAAAAATAATAGTTATTTATTGTAAAAGTGTTTTAGATAGCGTTTTATCCACGCAAGAAAGTTTAAGCCCGAAAGCGAAGCCCGAAGGTTTAATTTTTTTAAGTGGATATAACGCGAGTAAAACACGAATGCAATACAACGTTTTAACCACAATCACGGTCATTTAGAATCAGATTTCATCAACAAATGATTTGACATTTTGCACTGACAGCAGCTGTAACATCAAAAATTATTGAAATTAATTAATTAATTAATCTCGGGAGGTATTGAATGGTTGCTATTTAGTTTCGGTTGTTTATCGACTCCATTTGTGTTAAGTTGATGAAAAATGCAAGAAAGCGATCTTGCTCCTGAGATAGTTCTTCAGGAAGCTGAAGAAGCAACTCTCCAATTATTGCCTGCGAAGTCCAGGGAACATTATGAAAAAGTATTTTCCGAATGAATGGAAAAAAAATGACAATAAATGAGGAAGTTCTGTTATCGTATTTCTCAAATTTGAAGAAGTATATAATTTCATCCATGTGATCGAAGTACTCGATGTTGAAGACCATTATAAAGCTCCATAAAACATAGATATTGGAAAATATAGTAAGCTCACTGTCTATGTGGAGAGTGAGTCGAGAGGGTACAAGGCGAAAAAAGCTGCGGTATTGGAAAGAGCACTCGCGGAAGAATTTTTGACAAAGGCTTGCGACAAAGAATATTTGATGATTAAGATAATATCTTCTAACCTTTTAGACATTGTAGATAATAAAATTTGAAATATTTTAGGTTGTACTAATAATGGGGGTGCCTGGTGCCTGCCGTTGCTGTGAATTAACGAATTTGAAAATCAGTGATGTAGAAGACAGGGGCGCATATCTCCTTGTTTCGATACCAGATACCAAGATCGGCATTTCACGAAAATTCACAATAATGGAAGAAGAATTCTCTATCATTGCTGTGGAGACGTGTAGAAAATACATGTCCTTACGACCGAAGAAGGTATCCAACGACAGATTCTTTTTTACGATACACTAATCAAATATGTACTTTACAAACTGCTGGAATCGACACTTTGTCGAAAGTTCCTTCAATAGTTGTTTCATTTTTGAATCTGGCAAACGCAGGAGCTTATAGCGGCCATTGCGTGAGGCCCACTGCAATAACTTTACTTGCTAATAAAGGTGCTGATGTTACAACAATTAAACGACATGGCGGGTGGAGATGCTCCGCTGTAGCAGAAACATATCGAGGATTCTATATCTAATAAGCTTGATATCGCAAGGAAGATCCAAGGTAGTCCTGGTACTAGTTGTTCCTTACAAAAGGAGACAGATTTACTAAAAACTTCGACAAGCACTATGCGTTCTGAAACCGATGATAAATATCAGCTTGTTATTGATGGAAACGAAGTGAAATATTATAAAACAAAGAACGAATTGTCTATTAACATAAATGTTAATGTTAATATTAATAATAAATAAATAAAATTTAAGATTGTATTTTTCATTATTCCACTAGTGGATAAAGTGGTACTTTATATGCTTCATAAGTGTGGATAAAATTCCAATTATAACGTGATTGTGGATAAAATAAATTAAATAGGAATTATTTTATAAACACCTTCTACATTATTAGTTTTGTGATATATGTAGTTCTAGTAGAATTTAATTTAGAATCGAAAATCTTAACATATAGGATGTTCCATTTAAAAAAAACTTTAGTTTATACCTTATTTATCCGACCATCAATTGTTTTTCTGTGAGCATACAGAAAAACTTTGAATTATACCCTATAAGTTTTGTATTAAACATTTTCTTCCTGAAATCGAAAGTAAAAGAGTAGTAAAAGTAAAAGGGAGTAGGAATTCTCGCGTAGTCAGCCTGTACCAATAACATTAGAGGTAATTAATTTGAAATTTAAAAGCGTTGCTGTAACCACTGTGAGAACAGTCAATAAGGCTTCAAGTGTTTAACAGACTTATTTGTTCTCAGAAGTTTACCGTACCAAGATCTGTCAAGTACTATTACATAAAGAAAATTTTAACATATAATTACTTTCAGAAGATATTTTACTGTTTTTGTTATTAACTGAACATTAATCGTAGATTATTACTTCTCTCTTTGTTGATTTCCGCATCTCACGTTCACTTCTCTGGAACTTACACCCATTTCTCTCATAAACACATCTCATTGCTTCTTCTACCGCGTAGCCATAATAAAACTCCAACAATGTACTACTCATATTATCACACATTACAACAAACTTCCTGTACTTAAAGCTATTTTTACGCGCGTTATTTGCTGCAGTCTCCTGCAGCAAAAGAAGCAACTTCATACTATTGATGGCTGTGTTAACACTTTTATAGTCATTCGGTTTCTTGGATTTGACTCACTCGAATAATAGGCGCTGCGAAAATACTGCGTTTTCCTAGAACGGAACTTAACTGTGACGAGTTAAGAGAAAACGGAAGTTGTCAAACCCATTGTAGCCTACTTCCTGCCAATAATAACATGCCGTTTAGATTTATTACAGAGCGATGCCTATAATACGTGAACGGGAGTTATCAATTGGAAACGAGGCCACCACAATCAATTCACCTAAAATCGGTGTCTGGTTTGTTCTCCTTTTATAGTTGGGCGCGGAGATATCAGTTATACGGACATTCGCAGGAAATATTGGTATTGATTACTTTTTTCTGGCTAAAACAGCTGAAAAATAAAATGAATCGTTACACAGAGTGAACTAACGAAAGGAAAATCCGAAAGGTAATTAAAGTGAGTGACTAAGTCACTATTTTATATCACACAGATACAAACAGTTATGTATTTTCTTTTTATATAATATTTCAAAAACATCACTTCAAAGAAGAGCTTCAAAAATATAGAATACATCTATCTTTAATGCTTTATAAACTTTATACGCCCCAAACACTCGATTAATTGTAAAAATATGAATAATTTCTACTTTTAGAATTTATTATATCTGGTGAATGGTTTAGTGCTGATTTGTTGTAACCGTTTTATCTACATGTTTTATTTGTAACTATACATCACCTCTTATTTAAACTATATAGGAAAATTTATCGGGTAACTTCAGAACATCTGTGTTTTGTCTATTATGACACCTACAGTAATATATCCCGTCAACACAAAAATTAAATGTATCAATAAACAAATCTCTACGAAGTATTGTACGACCGACGTGGAAACTTTCTCATTTCTTTGGACTTCTGAAACAAGTTTCGATTAGTGAATTCCCGACGTTAATAGCCAATTATTTTAATTCTATTTATATACTCAATCGACGTGATAAGATTGAAAGTCAATCTAAGGAATTATTAGCTCCGACTGGTTGTTCACTAGAACAGCAGCTGCCCCAATTCTAAATAAAGCAATGCTTGAGCGCACCCTAATTTATTTACCTATCCCTAGCCCGGCATTCCTGACGAAAGATGTTTCCATTAGTCCTGGAACTGGGTAATAAGTTTTTACGTATTTTATTTGCAGTTGCAGCTGTTTTCGTGTTCATGGATATTTATCCAAAAACTGTATCAGTTGTTCTATGTTAAAAAAGTAGGAGAAGGAAACGTGATTCTCTTTTATATTTGTTATGTTAAACACTATTAGTTATTATTTCAGATAAAATATCACTTAGTTTTAACTTTTTATTTCAGAAACACAGTTACATTACAATCTCATAACAAACATCCATCTGGTTGCTTCACCTTCAGTGATGCAAACATTACTAATTTTAATATAGATACACATACAACAATTCTAAAAGCAAAGGCAAACTGCTTTTAAATTACATACCGGGTGGAAAGTTTCAAACCCGAACATAGCAAATTTCCATTGAGAATTACGTTTCTGTAGATTACTGCTCGCCATTTAAAGATACAAAAATGGTAATGGTATTAAATGAAAAATAAAATTAAGGCCAATGTTATCGTGTTAAAATTATTCCTATTATGTAAATACTTTTGAAATAGAAATAAAATTTTTAAATTTCAAATGAAAAGTGTAGTCGCCTTAGTATGTCAGATCTGAAGTTTGCAATTCAATAACCAGAATTTTGCACAATATGCTTCTTATTCATAATAAAATTCCATTCATCTGTGTAGCATACTGACAATGAAAAACTGTCAGGATTTATTTCTTTGCTCCTGTATTGATTCACAAAATACTTTCCTACTATTTTTGTTAATTTCAATACAATGTTGATGGCAACTGGATTTATGGAATTGATGTTTTTTTTTTTAATTCTTTACAGTAGTGTGTTACTTATTTTTGAACAGTGTGAAACTTATTTAATTCTTAGTACAATTGAATTTAAAACTGATTTAGTATCGACATGTGTCGGTATTGATTGCCCGTGGCATCATTTCAAGTTTATTGATATTATCAGAAACAACAGTATTTTTCTCTGCAATGGCGTAGAATACAATTATCATTCTAATAAAGAAAGAATTGTTGTAACTTAAACGACAAGAGCACCTGCCTCTTATTTGCTCTGTACAATAATTCATAATGCTTTTTGACTGACGTATAAATTATTTTCCATTAATTGATAAAACTGAAGGTTCCAAACCTGACATAGGCGACTAAATTTTTCGTATAAAATTTGAAAATTTTATTTATGTTCCGAAAGTATTAAAATTTAGGAATAATTTTAACACCATAATATTGTCATTGATTTAATAATTTAATACCATTGCCATTTTTGTATCTTCAAATGGCGAGCAGCAATTCACAGAAACATAGTTTTCAATACAAGTTTGTTATGTTCGGGTTTGACTTTCCACCCGGTATACTTACAGTAAAAGTATGAAAACACTTAAATATTTTCAATTTTTTTATTACCTGCTTTATTTGTTTCGAATTTTTGCTTAAAATAATTGTTTCCCCTGTTTGTATATAAATAACTTATTAACGGTGTACGAAGTTTCGATTGATAAGGACTTTAGATTTAAGCTTTTTAAAATGTATTGATAGAACTTGATAATAAAATACAAAATCATACATTTCTAAGTTATAAATTTAACGCTCCAACTGAATATGAAAAGTATACAGGTGTTCCATTTAACATTTCAAAATTCAGAAGAATATCCAGAAACCAAATTTCAGTATACGAAACATTTAGTATGATCATTTAATAAGTAAATTCAAACCAAGTAACTCGGTATTTTATTTAAAATATTTCAGTAATGTATGCTTATAATCTATTTGTCCTGAAATCTGAAGTATTCCTATATTGTTTTAATATGGCAAAACAGATATTATTTTTAGTATTCTGGGTAATAAAAATTTTAAAATTTTTAACTTATATAAAAATAATTTAAAATTAACAAAAATTGTAATTTTTGTACCTAGGCTTAAAAACTGTTTGTAAATAAACAAGCAATTATGATGGTGGTGTTGAGCCGTCTTTGTTCGAATTGTTATTTAGGAGATCAAATTTTATTATCGGTTTTATTTATTATCGGTATTCTTAATATAATAGTTATGAAACGTGAGTATATACAAGACTAACTACTAGAAAATTTTAATAGATACACTGCTCAAAATATGAAAGTTACACGAGCCCCGTCAACTGTAGGTTGGACATTTCAACTTTTTGCCTTTTTACCACGTAAATGACTAAATTCTCAATAATGCGAAAATATACTAACATGCCATTGGAATTATACATCTTTGAAATTCGTTTTAACATAAATATTACTCCTATTAAAAAAGGGACTAAACTCTGGGGTTCTTATTTTGTAGGTCTAGTTTCATAACTTTTAATTCAGATTTCATGTTTTGCAGGCTGGCATGCTGGCTGCTTGGCCTGAATTGAATGTATGCCAAATTTGACGCCGGAGGTCTTTATTTTGAATTTGGGAGACAAGGTTACTAAGATAAAATGTTGTCCATTTGAAATTAAGAAGATATACCAAATTCTAATATCCTGGAAAGAAAAAATTATTAGCTCCAAATGGCGTTAACGTTTTTCAACGGTATGTATTTAAATAATAATTTTCCGTAATTCAGTTTTTTCTTCTAGGATGTTGTAATTTGGTACATCTCCTGAATTTCAAATGGGAACCATTTTATTTACAGAAACAGATATATTTGTGTCCGTTTCAGAACATTTACTTGCTAATTTTGCTAATACTATTTTCTAGTAATATAAATTAGTGTAATGTAAAACAGCCTTTAATTCCGACACCTTGAAGAACTTCACTGTTAAATTTGGCAAAGTTTGATACTGAAAGTATGAAATCTCGGAAAATTTTCGGTTAATTATAAGTACGTAACGCGAAGTCAATCTGGGAAATATTAAGGATGATATTCCTTTAAAAACAAAATAGCTTTCTTAAACTGACTTTCCTCAGCTTACTGCTAGAAAATTAACAGTATGAATGTTTTTTCTTAATGTATCACTGATAAAAATTATTCTCGTACTATTAATTATGCGGCATCAGTACACTAAGTTGATTTGAAGACGAATCCAAATAAAGTGTTCGTATATTTTTCTCAGTGTATAACGAAAAAAATCTCTACTTGTACAAGAAATAATTAAAATTTCTTTTATTCTTTGTCGGAAAAATCAAAAATCGCTGTCCTGAGATTGTTATAGGTACAGATGTACATTTTACCACTTGTTTTAAATATTACAAAAATTATAGATCTTGATCACTTACATGACAAATATTGTTATCACATTAGGACTTAACTATCGTTGGTGTATTTGAACCATTGCTGAACGAAAGGAGAAATGTCAGTAATTGAAGCACAAGTTTGCAAGTCTACATGATTATGAAAATACCAGACTCTGCTTTCAGTTAAAGGACATGCTATTGATTTGGCCTTAACAAATGTCGTGGTTATGACAACTGGTCATAAATTAAAAAAAGTGCAGTTTCGAATAGAATTAATTTGATAATTTATTGTTTTCTTAATTAGGCAAATACAGTTTCCCGATCGTTACTTCATACAATATTTTATGAGCAGTTACGCTATGGACTTAAGTGTGTAACACACATAAAGTTACCATTCACATACATCGTCTATAATGACTGTAAACTTAAATAAATGGTAAATAGAATGGTCCTTGAATATGCATCATAAAAACCATCTCAGACTATAGTTTCTTCTTAAGGTCGTAGCACACCACAGCGTGCCGAACGCAGGGGCGGCGCGGCGCCGCGAAGCTACCTGCGCACATTGAAAGCGAAACTGCGCCGGGGCCATAAAAGAGGCCGCAAATAAACACGAATTTCTAAAACGTTTTACAGGCATACCCAACTCGTATTAGGACAATTTCAGTTGCGTTAATAATTTTTGTAAATGCACTGTGACCTGAATGATAAAAAAATGTTAGATAATAAAAACATTTATATTTTGACAGTAAAATAAAATTAATTAATTAATTTAACTATTCTTTGATTAGATGCGACACACATAATTAGTGCAGGCCGAATTTGCTTTGTGTGTAAGGATAGAACTTTATTATCGTGTCGAAAAAAATTTGTGATGCGATTAGCGTGTTACGACCTTCTCAAGTCTACGAATATTAAATCTTTGTTTATGATGCCACTTACGACGTGTGTGCCCCGTTTTAATTGTGTATCGCGCAATAAATAATTTTAGGCAATAAAAAGCAATTTTGTGAGTTCCATACTCGTTAGATTTAGAACGTCGTCGGAAATCAAGGAAACCAAGAACGCTGTTTATTGGAATTGAAGTTGAAGATGACAATTTGATGCAATAATTACGTTCTAAAAAATTTTCCTTTCATTGTAATCTGCGACCGATAATACTATACATAATTTATACTTTACAAAATTTAGATACATAAACGCATGATCTCGTTCATCAATAGTACTTTTATTACACAGACAAAAATCACACACACGTGGCTTCGCGCAAATATGACACAATCGTGCCGGGCTACAGTGCATTAAATGTGGCGGTATGATTTTTACAAAGAAATCATAAATGGATCATAAAAACTCTTCGTTTGAATCCTTTCTCGAATCCACGTGGACTAGTTTACGCTTCCACGTTATTAGCCAATCACGTAACAAAATTCAGAAATTATAACCAATAGTATTCATCCATTTAAACCAGAGCAAAATAACATTTTCTCCGCGTCGTCCAAGGATGGGGTAGGGTCGCCTCAGTTCGCCGCGCTAGATGTGCGATAGCTGGGTAGCGGCGCCGCGATTCGCCGCGGGTCGCAACAGTGTGCGCACTCTCATAAGAATACAGCAAAAGATATTTTCTTCGCCGCGCTTCGCCACGCTAGATGCGCGACAACCTTTATTCTTCATTTAATCTGATGTTATAAATTAATAAATCAGTTTTAGTATCGTTTTAGTGCACCATATAAAAGGGCGGTTAAATACGGAAGTCTGACGTCTGTGATTACTTACAATTTATGCCTCCGTTCCTTGTTTATCTTACAGGGACCCTTCGTTTGCGATAAAATTGGTATGCGAGCTCACACAGGTGCAAACAATAGCGTTTTATTCTGCCGCCGGAAACGCGAAACACGGGAAAAGAGAAAGTCTGCCAAAAGCAACTACTGCTAGTGCGCAGACACCGTGCAATCGAATGTAGATATCCGGGGAGGCTATGAAAATTGCGTTGAGCTTCCGACATTCTTTTGTTAACGCTCCTTGGAGATCACAGAAGTGTTAATGGTGTTTGTTGCCTTTGCGTGAGGAAAGATCACATTCGAAGCACAAAACGAAGTCTCCGGATTTTATATGCAAACAACGCTAAGCAATTAAATATTGTTTACTATTTAATTGCAGTTCGAACCTGTTTGCGCCTTAATTGTAATGATTAGTTTACTAAATATCTGATTTGATGAAAAGAGGCTAATAAATCTTGCAATCTCTTAATTTTTCATTACTGTACGAGTAATATTTGAATTCAGAAAAATATAATAAATCGGAATTCCAATCGAAGGTAATATTTATTCACAATATAAATGTCTGTTAATTAAGCTAATTATAACGTACCATGCATAGAACATGTTTATAACAAGAACTCATGTACAATTTTATTTATTAAATTACAATTATAGACGAGATTTGAAAGATACAAGTTTAAAAAATTTCCACCTTCAAAGTTTAAGAGCTATATAAATAAATTCTTATACCACTGGAAAACCTTAGTAAGAGATGTTTTAAACTTTACGTTCATATACAGGCCGTTCCATTTAATTTTTTTTTTTTTTAGAATAATAAGTAATGGGTCTTGCGCATAAACCTCGGTCAAATGCTCGGCGAAATTTCGATCGAACACACGTTTCTGTTTCCCAATAATTAAATTTGAAGCAAAATATTCACATAACTAATTTACAGAGTAACAACTTTGCCATTTTTTATCGGTAAATTGCCAATATCTCAATAACCGTAAACCTTAAGTCAACGAAACCGAGTAACATTTTCTTCCACTCATAACGGGTTACCCAATCTTGCAATAATAAAATATATGATAGAGTTGCAAATCTTTACGGTATACTCTGTATATCCAGGCTGTTTCAATTTCGACCGTCGCCATAGGGATCTCGGTTATTTGAAGAGATGGTAGGTTTACATTTGGCAAAGTTGCTAATTTTGATGAGCATTAATAATCCGGAAAGTTCCGGATGTTTTTTTTTTATTCTAAAAGATGTGAAGGACTTATATTATTACTAATAATAAATTATATTCAGTATCACCGTCAATACAGTTTTGAAATCGTCAGATATATACCAACAATAATGTATCACGAACAAGAGGAATATATGTACTACAAACAAATAATATGTACAGGTGTCTCAAACCTCTGGAAAAGTGCGAAAATACCTATTTCATTTTATCTAGAAAATGTCTTAACAAAATAAGTAAATACTAAAAATAAGTAAAAATAATGTTACGTCATACGCCAAAGTTGAGTAACTACGTTTCTTTGAACACATGTAAAGGTTGTTCTGGATGCGAGTAGAACTGATTTTGAACACACTCGCATATTATACAGATCGTCTGTTTCATAGTGCTCGAATAGCTCACTCTAGTTACTTTTTATAAAACAAGTGCACATTGAAAGATGTACCTAAATACATCTGAAGATCCTTGAGACTTCCATTGAATTTCCCTACAAAATAATAATAATAAGAGTATTAGTTGTTGGAAGTAATTGTAGCTTCTCTGTTTACAGATTGCGTGTTAGTACGTAATGCATAATCAAAGGAGTTTATCTTGTTTGCAAGGAAATCAATATGCGGTTTCCGATTTAGAAGTGAATCTAACTGAAATCCCAGGATTTGTCCTGAGCTTTCGTAGGTGAGTGACGAACTCCTGATATTTCCTTCTTTTTTGTTAGAGCTTCGCGAGTTTCGCATAATGAGATGTATAAATATTGATCTTATTACAGAACTTCCTGTTGTATAAGCATTTTCACTCTGGGTAATAATGTTATATTTTTAGAAGAAATTTAAAAATAAAAGTATTTTCTGAAAAACTTTTATTACCACAGAAATAATAGCAATGGGTTTGTACTTTTATGGTCATGTTTCTGTTTGGTCATATTTCTTGAAAATGGAATTTACATGGGATGTTTTTAGGCAGTCAGGGAAAAGCTTGAGCTTTTAGGTGTGTGTTTAGGACATTGCTTAAATGTGAACTCCACTTTTTTTAAAAATTTTATCGGAATTTCATCTGCACCTACCGCACTCGTGTCTCTTAACAATTGAATCAATCAAATTGAATCAAATTTAGTGCTGTCAATGACTACGTATACACGAGAACTGACTACGCACATTACAACTACAGCTGATGAAGTGCGTGTATGCGGGTTCCTACTACCGTAGTTATTAAAACGCCACAGTTACGCTACTACACTTCAGTAAGCCGAGTTATAACTTCGGCTCTGTAGTGTATACGGGTCACTTTCCATGTTGCCAACAAACGAAACAACAAGCACACTAACGTCCTATGCAATTGACATATGGTTAGGGAATATTGTAATTTATACGGAATGTTGCACAATTAAGTTCCTCCGTAGTTATTACTACGATTGTAGAGATTTATGTTTGAAACGTGTATACGCGTTGCTTACTATCGTAGTTGTAACTACTGTATTTATAACTACGGTAGTTGTTTAACGTGTACTCAATATGACTTACAGGAGCGAAGTTTATTCTATTCAAATGCTCAGTTTTACTGTGTTCACCTTTATCAACCAATGAACGTAAATCTTCTTTTGGTTTCAGGTTCTCGACTGTCAGTATTTTTACCACGTCCCGTATGCCTACCTTCTGTTGCATTCAAGATGCAATCTGAAAACTATCTTTTTTCTTTTCGTTTATCAATCCTCTAAAATAAGCACAAAATTCCTTGTAAACCAGCCCAAATATTCAACCATTTTTCCAATCATCCTACAAGTCTCTTTTGATTCGCGAGCTACTTTTTAGTTTCTCGTCAATACATTTCTCTCGTACATTTTTATATCTGATTAGGAAAGTTTCTCCTGGGAATGTATTATTCATTACTGAAAACAGCGTGTTTATTAAAAATTGACAACTCACTTTTTTCTAGTAGTAGAGATATCAAGAAAATAAAAATACTTTCTTAAGGCACTTTTCAATTCTCTACACAGTAATAAACACTATTTTTCTGTAACACGTTTCGTCAAATTGATACTATCATCAAGTTCATTTTTTCTTATGGCGCCCATATTGAAATTTAGTGGCAAAAGAATCTACTCATTATGCCAATTACGCCAACATAGCACTTGTTAAAAAAAATCTTTAAAGCAAGTTCAAATTTTGTGGTAAGAATTGATAAAAAAATTTAAAAAATCACTCGGTATTAGCAAACTAACCTGAAAATTCACACACATCGGCCATTTTTGGTAGTATTCTCGCTCTTCGTCGTATCAATAACCAATAATATTCAATATTAAGCTGCCGTTTGTTCTCTAAATAGGTTCGAAAGTACCGTTTCTTGCTGTTTTTGTATTTCTGTTAAAAAATATTTAATAAATTAGTGTCTAACGAATATATTGTTTTTAATTTAAACCCAAAACGATCTTCTAACTACATTTTTTCTTATCTCACATTAAACATTTTTATTCCGGCCTTGTTTTAAAGAATTTTTCAAACATGTGCCATATTGCCGCAATGAGTAAATTCTCTTGCGAATAAATTTCAATATGGGCGCCATAAGAAAAAATGAACTTGATGATGGTATCAATTTGACGAACGTGTTATAGAAAAATATGTTTACCACGGTGTAGAAAATTGCCTTAAGAAAGTATTTCTATTTTTTTGATATCTCTTTAAATAAAGAAGATAGAGGCAAAATAAGAAAATGACAATTTTTCTTTTTCTACAATTATTGAACTGTACTCTTTTCTTAGATAAAAAAAGTTGCTATCGCAAGTTTTATGCGTATTATATTTTTTATATTTTTAATTGTTTCAAAAGTTATCTGAAAACGTCATTGTTTAAATAGTTTTTGAATAATTGGGATTTTAAACACAATTCAGTCTTTACAATAATACACAAATGTAGTGTTAAAGCAAAAGGTTAATATCAACTTTCCTTTAAACCGGATGTAACTTATACATCAAAGGAATATGTCTCCTAAGTGATGGCTTTAGTGAAATGGAAAAGTAAAGGCAAACATTTGTTGGATAAATTAGTTTAATTCATTTTCTGTTACTTAAATATTCCCTTTATCCTACATACAATTGAACTTGCGATTTTTAAGCAAGGAAGTGTTAAACACACAATTGAATCATATGTGAATGCGATGAATGAATTTTTATCCGCTTGAAAACTTTCTCTCTACTAAGAGGTTCAGCAACCTCTAGCTTAAAATATCTTCGTCAAATACTCGGTTTCAACGAACAAGTGCAAAATCACCTTAATTGTTTTCCAAGTACATATTAAGCATCGTCGTTACGCGAGACCACAAAAAAAGGCATTAGCATTTTTCACAACTTAACCCATATTCAAAAGCTGTTCCCTCACGCCTTTGTTCGCATAATCGGGTGTGTAGAGTCTACAATACGTATGAAGTGCAACTAACGTACGTGCCATTCAGTGGAATAAATTCATTAATGTTCTCGTACGACCTCTAAATGTAGATCAGTGGGCACAATGACTACAGATTAACAGCACAAAAGAACTAAACGAAGGGACTTATCATTACCAACATGTCGTGGATACACCGTACCCACCGTGGTCTGCTTTTGTTGGCGGCGGCTTATTTCAAAGCTGTGTGTTTGTGGTATTCGATGGAAATAAAAGCGAAAACCGTAAAAAAAAGGAATAGTAAAAAGAAACTTTAAATAGTTATATTAATAAATATTAATTTCACTATGGGTTAAGATTCTTTATCCGACTGAAAATTTAATGCGGCGGCGAGTGTGGAATGCCTCGTACTCCCTGCTCCCTGCTGATAATCAAATGTATGGTTTCGTTAATCAAATGGTGGTAACAAAACCTAAGGGGCTTATTACATAAGTGCGTGTTGAATTTACGCTTTCAAAAAGATTATGATATGTTAATAGCTTAATGTAAATAATATCATGGGGCTTAACAAGAACTAATTTAATATCCATAATGAGTTCAATAAATTTTGTATTTCACAGTAGATAAAAAGATATTTCAGTTTTCATAAGATAAAAAAAATAATATTTTGTTTTTTCTTCTTCTAATCTGCTCTTCAGTTGCAGTTGCAATTTTATTAACACGAACATTTTTTACTTACTTTTCAACAATTTGACACTTAATCAAAAAATATTAACATTGAATTTTCTTAATAGGAATTTATATTAAAAGATGTATGATATTTTCAACGCACGTTAGTAATTTTTATCAAAATAAATAAAACACAACACGTATTTACTTGGATAAGATCACGTAATATTAATGTTTCGACAAGTTTACTGTCATTTTCAAACTAAATTAAAGTCGGAAGCATAGCCGGATTTATATATACATTTATAAATCCGGCTATGCTTCCGACTTTAATTTAGTTTGAAAATGACAGTAAACTTGTCGAAACTGCAGTAACAACAAATAAAACTAAGTGATCTTATCCAAGTAAATATGTGTTGTGTTTTATTTATTTTAACATGGAATTTCACAAAGTAACAGCCGAGAGTGTTAATTTTTATCATTTTTTTTTTTAATTTTATTTACAAACATGAGAACATCTAAGTTTACATAATAATATTGCATAACATTAAGAATGCGCTTTCGTTTCTTATGATAACTCTAAAAGATAACAGGCATAAAATCCCTTTTAACTTTTGCATTTAAAATTTTTCTCTTAAAATAAAGCGTCTAGATATGGTGCAAAATATTTAAAAAAAAACCTGTTCGTCGGCAGTTACTTTTTCCTTGGCAGCTATGCCGCTAATAACTTCCTTCAATTTTTATACTTTCCTTGGCTTTCTGAAAGTGACTCAGGTTGACCTGTCTCGTTACTACACCGGCGTTGTTGCTCCCGAATTGAGGATCCGTCCACTGGTTGCTGCAACAAATGTGCATTCGGTCTCCTGGTCAGTGTTCCATTTGTTGTCATCTCCAAGTTGTCATCACCTTACATCCTGTACTGTCCTGATGAAGTCCAACAAGATCGAAACGTCTGCAGTTACTTCTTCCTTGCCAGCTATACCGCTAATAACTCCCTTCACTTTTTATACTTTCTTGGCGTTAACTTTCACTTAATATATTTTACTACATACGTAGGTATTAGCCATGTATTTTGGATTCCCTAGCTCATGAATATCTAAAGAGAAAAATTCGCCTTGGGCTAATTTACCCAATTGATCGATTGATTGATCATTTTAGTAAACAATACGCAAGCTTCCATTAAAAAAAAACACATATGGTATTTATTCTCCAAAATATAAAAATTAACCCTGCAGAATGTCAAATTTAAAGTTTTGTATTGACGTGTTACTGAAAACAAAACAGAAAAAGTGTTTCTTTCTTTAATTTATCGCTTCAAATATTAGAAAATGCTTACACGTGTTGCATTATTTCTACGCATTCTTGATACGTACTTGTATGAATTTGAAAAGAAAATATTTTTTACCTCTTGTTATTTTGTTAAATATTTAAAGCATCATTGCTGTTACAACAGTCCCTGGTAGTGTAATGAACAGAGATCGTAGTTTACAAAATTTTATTTGCCTCAAAATTTTTACTTTGAAAGCATATTTTAAAACGAATAAATTGAAACAAGTTTCTACTTGTTTTAAATGGTGATCTATTTTTAGACATGAATCACGCGTTGCTTACATTAGAATAATTGCGATACAACTGCAGTTGATTCGGGAATCTTCGGCTTTCTGATCCTTTACAATGCGACGAGAAACGGAGATAATTAACATATAATAACAAGGCCAAGGCGCATTTTCGGCGGAAGGTTTCCTTAAATATACGAAGAACTGCTAATGTGCTGAAGCGATCATAGTCGGAAAAAGTTCGAATCTTTAACGCGTCTGCCCTGTAAAAACAAAACAATAAACCAGTCGAAGCCCGAGAATGAGCACGAGAGTGTGAGTGCCTCGGGCATAAAAGCCGTTCAGCGGCGACGTTGAAATCTACGCCTCTGCTTTGTTTATCTTCATACTGGTTTTTACCAGATATCCTACGATTGTCCGACCCTTAATAATAACGTATCGGCACCGCACCTCACGGGTTAGCGAGACGAGGTGAAGGCGAATTATTCGCGCGTGTGTGTGTGTTCATCCCGATCCTCTGATTTCTGCAGTTCCATGATTTTGGTAAGCTCTGAGAAATATTTTGCTGCCTTGTTTCAATGATTAACAAAGGCTTTCATATTTCATTTTATTTGTTTGTTTCTTTTATGATGTGCGATCTCATGTTCTTCCTTCTCCAAGAAACTTATTTTAATTGTTTTGGACTTTATTAAATGATTCATAATATTTATTTGTTTCAAATCATTTCTTTGTATTTTGTCATTTTTTGTATTTCATCTATGAAATCATTTTTGTATTAACTGATTGTACAAAATTATTCTTATTAATTTTACCTAATATTCTGAAATATTGTTATGTTAGAAATTATTATTGTCATTAATTTGAGGAATTTTATTCTGAAAATAATTAAACGTATTGCTAAAATTTGTTTAATTTTCTTTATTATAACATTTTCTAACAATTTTGTAGTTTTATTTGAATATCTAAATTTTCTGAGAAGGAAGATAAATTTAGGCAAAGAGAGTACCGATAACTCGTTCAACACTAAAATATTGTGTAAGGCTTGCAAGACCTAAATTGTCATGTCCTTAAAGAAGCTGTATTATACGTTTTGCTTATTTCTTATACCGGGAGTTCTATGTTAAATATTGTTATCAATATTCAGGATCTAGGAAAATTCGCCGTCGCCGATTTACTATCGCCAATTCGGCGTAGGTACAATTCGTCGCAGGTAGGTCAGCGATTAAAATTTTAAATGCAGGTATACTGGGTGTATCAGAAATACCTGTGTTAATTTTAAACCAAAGAAGAATTCTCCAAGCTGAACAATTTTATTTTGTGGCATTCGGAAAATATCGTCAATTTCTTCGTAATTTTTTTACCCCTACTTTTGAACAAACGAGTCGTTTGGTGTTTGAACTGAATCGTCTTTCGAAAAACCATGCGATGCAATCATTTATAGGCCGAGTTAAGTGAGCGGTCAAATTGCACACAATCGTTAAGTCAACGGTCCGACTAAACCTTCTGACCAATCAGCAATTGAGAAAAGCGATCACGTGATTTGGTTTGACCACTTTGACCGTTCACCTACTGCAGCCGTAATGTGTCAAGACAGTTGTCATTTTCATAAACGCACACGAATTTTCTAATCAAGAATAAACAGATACTCCCATGGTGTATCGTAGAGCTTGTGGAAGCTTGTAGAAGCACGAAGACTGCGGTTCGTTTAATAATCGGGTAAAATACGCTTAGGAAGCGAACCGCAGTCTTACGGAACAGGCATATATTCCAATCAACTGTTCAAATTCTCCAGGATCATGGCTCATTTCAACTTCAAGCCCGAGACCGTGGCAGACCTCGTACTAAATGTTGAAGAAAACATGTTGTGTACTGTAATTGTTGCTGGTACAATTCCCCGAAGACACGGACTTCAGCAAGGTGTATCGCGTTTGACAGTTTGGCAAATTTTAAAAGTGAAATAGTTATGTGCAATTACAGTTTTCCTTCGATATGTTCAAGGATTACGGAAACCTATAACAATAAACAACTGTTTGTCTCCGACAAGTTATAAACGCAATTTCTATTTAAATTTAGTAAATGTGACATTACAACAATTAACTTTTTTTATGCGACTTTTCGTTTCTATCACAACAGAATTTTCCGGTTTTAACCAGAGGTTAGGTATAGATTTTAATATGTGAATACCATTCAAATTTTAAATTAGTTTATACAGCTTTACATAAAGAAAGTCAAATAGACAAGATATTTCATTTAGCTAACTGCACTGATACAGTATATCCAAATAATAATAATACACGACAAATATAAGTAAATTAAATAAAAAGGTTAACATATTTAATGAAAAATAAAATAATTTGTCATTAATTAAATATGATACATACACTATACATAAAATGCACTTAATATCATATTTAGAATTTTAAATTTCTCAACCAATTTCTTTTAAAACGGTAAAAATCTTCTGAAAAATGCACTTAGTTTACTAACAATTTAGCTATGACCGACCAATATTCAGATATTTTTATACTTCAAAATTTGCAATTTTTATACTTACAGTTTGATTTCTCTTGTCGTTTCGTAATCCTTGTAACGGTGTATTATAATACAATACAATACAATACAATATAACAATAATAATACGGAGTATTCCAGCACTTTAAGATTTTGCCATTTTAAAAGAAACTAACTGCGAAATTTAAAGTTTTAAATATTATATTAGGTGCATTTTAATATTCCGAACAATATTTTCCTTTACCGTTTTGCTCTAAAATTTCCAATAATTCCAATAATTGCAAGTATTTAGTTTTACATGCTATTTTGCTATGTCTGAAAAACGATTCAACACAGTGTACATAAAGAAACATAAATTTTTTTGCTCTTCCAGTAATTATGTCTTATTCCGCACGGTGTTTGCAAAATCCCTCCAATTTTTTTAATATTTTCAGATTCGGCTCAAAATTATATTTATTTCATATATAAATCAGAATCACTACACATCAAAAGCCGACTGTTTTCGAGATATTGATTCATTAAAGCGTCATTTAAAATTATGAAAAAAATCTGAGTTCCATAAAAAAATTATAATTATGATCAAATATGTGCTAACAGTACCAATTTATTCGTAATTTTGTCTTACGATGTTCGTATTAAGAATTTATTTTGGTTTGAAACAGGAAAATAATAGTGAAGTTCTTCTTAATTTGTTTGAAACGTACGGATATCATAGTTATTTTCAATTCCATTCGTAGACAGTGAAACATATGAAACTATTTTTCAGCTTCCAGTAACAATGTTTCTTAATACTGCCCTGACAACATATGCTATTCAATATTGAAACGGTCACTTCTCTTGTAATTAAGAAGTCATCTACTGAAGATGGCAGCATAGCTTTCGAAATAAATATATAGTTTAAAAAAACTTTTTGTTTAGGAGGTTCAATCCAATTTCATTATGCTATTCAACATAACGTATGTACAATACAATATGAAATGGCAACGACTAACAAAGGTGTGTCTTAGCACATACACTCTTATTTACAACTGTCAATTGGCGCAGAAAATAACCTCAATTTTAATGCAACATTACCAATTAATGTACACCATGATGACTGAAGTTTAATATGAAAGTTAATAATAAGCAAGAGCTTGTTTAGTTCCGTAAAGGATAGATTGCCGAATAAAATATTTAACGTGAAGATGAATAATTTGAGGGTTACGTTCAACAAATGTCAGTGAGAAAGAACAACAACATGAACAAAGTAACAATAAATTACAGTGAAATCTCTGACAAGCGGACACGAACCGTCGCCAATTATCTGTCCGCTTGTAAGAGTTGTCCGCTTATTAGAGAGAATTTTATTAAAAGATTCTATAGAAAAGTTCCACAAAATTTTCCGGTTACGAGAGGTGTCCGTAATGAGAGAGTTCACTGAAATACGTAAATTAATTTCAAATTTCAGTTCAATTTTCCGGTTACGAGAGGTGTCCGTAATGAGAGAGTTCACTGAAATACGTAAATTAATTTCAAATTTCAGTTCATAATATCTAAAATTTCTAATTTAATTTGTTTCACCGCCTAATTTTTGGAATAAAGCTCTAATCAACGCAACGTGCATGCATTTGCTAAATATCGATTTATGTTTTTAATTGATTAGATAACTATGCAATGTGATATATCGTTGTAAAGAGATTTTTTACAGTTTTAGAAAACGTAATAAAATTGCATACAATCCATTTAAAATTTTGAATATACTTGGTATATCTTAGGTTTAATTCTCACACCAGCAGCGCGTCGCGTCGTGTCAAATTTTTACATGTAATTTTTTGACATAAAATGCTGCCGAGTGAGAATTGCTTCATTTAAAACCATAGCGACTTTTAGAGGCAGCAAAATGATGCGACGTGACGCGACGCGTCGCGCTGCCGTGTGAGAATTGAGCCTTACACATTGGATGATAAAATTTTAGGTGTCCATATTCTCACAATAATATATATACCGGCTGTTTCAAATTGGCTGTGCACTGAAGGGATCTCCTAAACCGTAACAGATACAAATTCGGTTAAATGGAAGAAAAGTTGCATGAATCAATGCCTAATTCGTATCCATTGAGAGAATGATTTTTTTTCTCATTTCTTCTTGAGTTATTAATAAAAATGTGAAAAAAATCGATTTTTTTTCCTCTCTGTATCTCTTTTATTATACATAATTTTGAAATTCTGATTTAACTATCTACAGGCACTTTTTGATTCTGCTTCGAATAAGAGTAATAGAATTGAAGTCAAACGTTTCGTCTTCCACGACTATCATCAGATTCGATTTTTTAAATACAACTTATATGTTTTTATTATTCTATTCGATAGCATTTTTTCTCCTGATTACAATGATATATCATACTTAATAGTTGATATTAATTTGAAGCTTAAATAATTCAGATTTTATATGAAAATTTTATTTAATACATAATTTCAAATTTTTTGTTCCTTTTCTTATCTTTTTATTATTCCAGTCGAAAGAATTTTTTCTTTTGATTTCAGTGAGTATAATACTTAATACCTTTTTTTTAAGTAAAGTTGGAATATGACAAAAAAACTGATATCGTTTCGTCATGTTTTTCTTAATAAGTAAATTTATTCCTAACCTCGTTTTTTATTTGTTAAGTATTAGCAACAACATTCAGTTGTCGGAAGAGGAAAAGTCAATAAATATTGACTAAATGATATGAGGTGTTTAACACAAACCAAATAAACATCAGTATAAACATATTAAATTACAAGAACAGAATAAATAAGTTGAATAAAAATTATAGACGAAGAACATGACTCTGTGAAATAAATAAAGTGAAATAAATAAATTAAAGTAAATCCTCGAAATGTCCTCCACTGCTTTCAAGACACAGATTCGTTCTTAATCCTATGTGTTGTCTAGCGTGTCGAACATGAATTCGCGAAACATTTCTGTAAGAATCTAACATTCGCCTTCTTAGTTCCTCCTTATTATTTATCTTAATGCTAGTCACTGTTTCAAGGTCCAAAATATAAAGCCTACTTTATCCTGTTTAAATTATGGATGGTGGTTCCGATATAACGTGCCAAACTTCAACTGGTTAAAACGAGTGAACTTAACAATATTTAAAAAAAATAAAGATAGTCAAGTGTTGAGAGCCACTGAGTGCTAAAGAAATTTAAAAAAATACATTGTTATAGAAAGTATCTTTCAAATTTATTACAAAAATATTAGTTTTAGCTGCCAATGTATTTGTAGAAGGCACTATTCAGTAATATCTAAATATTTTTAATATAATTAGTATTCACTTTTTCTTTTAATCCAACAGTGAGAGTCAAAATTAAAAACTAGGCTTTTTCATTCCTATACTAAAGCTGAGACACTGATCTAGCAAGTTATATTAGAACCACTAGATATTTTTCGGTAAAAATTCATTTTCGTAAGCGCAGTCATTATTAAAATAACGATACAGAAAAACTTTAAATAGTTTATTATAATACATATATAGTATACAATACACTATAGTAAAATGAACTAGAAATTTGAAATTATATATTAAATAAAATTTTCACATAAAAATCTGTATTATTTAAGCTTCAGATTAATATCAACTTTTAAGTGTGATATATCATTGTAATCAGGAGAAAAAATGCTATCGAATAGAACAATAAAAAGACATAAGTTGTATTTAAAAAATCGAAACTGATGATGGTCGTGGAAAGACGAAACGTTTGAATTAAATTCTGCTACCTCTATTCGAAGCAGAATCAAAAAGTGCCTGTAGAAAGTTAAATCAGAATTTCAAAATTAAGTATAATAAAAGAGATACAGAGAGAAAAAGAAAATCGATTTTTTCATATTTTCATTAATATCTCAAGAAGTAATAAGAAAATAATCATTCTCTCAATGGATACGAATTAGGCATTGATTCGTGCAAGTTTTCTTCCATTTAACCGAATTTGTATCTCTTACGGTTTAGGAGATCCCTTCAGTGCACACCTAATTTGAAACAGCCAAAGGAAACTCAGAGGGTGGTTTAAACGATAGATTTCGATCCGTGCTTTTATATTCTGCAAACAGAATTTTTATGCAAGTGCGGAATGGAAAGTTATGAACATTTGAATTTGGTCTGTGCGTCACTTTTAATTAATTTCTAATTACTTCAAATCAACCGGCTAAAACTTTCTGAAGGCATTATTAAATAGATATGTATGTTTACTTTATGACTACGTGAAAATTTTCAGTGAAAGCAATTGTTTTGGTGCGATATATGAATAATGACTTATGCTGGTTTAAATAGTCATAGTTAACTTAATATCAAATATTTTTTCAGTTTCTTCATATGAGGGGAATCTACACATTATACTCTTTGTAATAGATTAAATATTATTGATCTGTGATCGTTATTTTAGCGGTGGCAGGGTCTTGAAATTTTATAATTTTATTGCTGGAATTTTATTGCTAACTTCTCATCGGTGCTGTACCCACTAGAGAGGGTACTAGGGTTCCGGGAACTCCATTATCAGCATTAAATTAGGTTTGTAACTCAAATGCAATTTTAAAATGAATTCTAATCAATATAAATTAAATGTAAATTACAACTTTTGCTCAGTTGTAAAAGACAAGCGCGCTGTAAAGTTGAGCTATTAATTCGCGTACGTCATAAAAACAAACTGATAGCTAAAAGCAATGAAAAGCTGCAATTTTAGCTTTTGAAAATATCTCCGGGTGCGTTTGCGTTTTTCAAGCAAACGGTGATCGTTAAATCCAAACGCAATCCTTGAACAAATACCAGTGATGCGAGCACCAGCAGCTCGTATGGTAATTATTGAAAATGTTTAGCAATAAAATTGTCGTTAAAGTTTAATGCCTGCTAAATGAACTCGCTTTACGAACACACATTCGGTCAGATGTATTTAGTGTAATTGGAAATATTTCACCTATCTGAGTAGCTTTAAGAGGTCATCGGCTGCTCGGTCGAAAAATCGTGCACAGGTTCTTTTGCAATTATGCAGATACGTCGAAGAGTAATAAAAATGAAGAATGTCATAAAATATAACTCTTGAATCTGTATCGCATAAAAATTATATTCTTTTACTGGATGGTTATGTATTATATTTAAAGAATTCTCATCTGCGTACGTTTAAATATTTCGCAAAACACACGGAATGTATGTAAATTTGTCATTTGAGAGTATATTGAATAAACTTATTACAAGTTATATAAACTAATGACAGCACCACCTAACCGATGTAAGACTCGTCCGCAGTTAGAAAATACTCGTACAAAAGATTGCCTTCTTATTCGTTAAATACGGCCCGAAAAATATAATTACGAACAAAAACTCGCACGACAGTCTTGAAATACCTGAAACAACAAAATCTATGTCTTTAATTGAAACCATAAATAGTGATCAAGAAAAAAAGTTAAATTTCTTAAATAATACGAAAAATGTGAATAAGAACACCGGTAACAATTAGTTTTCGAAAAAGTGAATCAAGCTGAGTCATGTTACAATAGGAATTTTTATTTAATAGTATTTTCCACTGAGTTACAATAAAGTTACTCCAGTGTAGTGATGCGACGAGTCGCTGTTTTTAAGAATCGAGTCGACTCGAATACTTTTATAAAAGAATCGAGTCTTGACTCGAGTCAAGAGACTCGAGTCCAGATCAAAAGACTCGAGTACTTGGCTGAAAATCGTCGTTTAAAAGAATCGAGTCGACAAGAGTTCAGATAAAAGTACTCGAGTACTCGAATTGAACTCGGGACTCGCCGTTTTAAAGAATGTTATAAACTTGAACTTTTTTATAAAAAAATGCGAGTTTTGACTCGAGTCCACATTAAAAGTTTCGAACATTTAACTGAACCCGGAAATATGAGTACTCATGACGTTACTTTTTTATTTTAGTAGAATCGATAGATTAAAGGTGCAGTGTTTTTGTTTACATTTTTAACGTTATCAACACTCTATTTTAGATACGTATATCAAAATATGTAAAATATAACTTTTAGGAATTTGTTTGAATCAAGAAATTATTAAGAAAAAATTAAACAAGTGCCGATCGGAAACCCAAATGACTGATTCCGTTTGGAACCGCATCAAGATATTTCCTACGCCGACGTTTTGCTCTTCATTACAGAAGAAATTCCTCAGAGCTGCTAATGGTGTTCTATAGCTTCCCGTCAGTTTCAACGACTAGGAAAAAGCTGCAGCCAGCAATATTAGTCCTGAGGAGGTTCTTCTACAACGAAGGGCGAAATGACGGCAGTGGAAGAAATAGTAATGACGTGTTTTCAACCGGTAGCCAATTCAATCATGGATGACGGCCGTAGAAGCATTCATGTTAAACTCGCAACATATTTTTTTTAATTAAGAAAGATTTCTAATTCCAACAATTTGTAGTTTGTCTTTATTTGGTTTCATACTTTTCATGATATTTGAGCTTGAAATTATTAGGGTTTGATTTATTTTTATTAATTTATTTTATAACGTATGGAGGAGATTGATAGGGCAGCTGTAGAAGATCAAAATAAAGCTTTTCTCTTAATTCGTTTTTGACCAAAACCCTAAAAAAGTTAGTTAAGTTTCTTAATTTCTTCTTTAATCGACACAAAAATGAAATATCCGTAACTTTTACGCGATTTTTTTAAAATGGTTGTAAATACCAAAATTTAAAACGTAAAATATTACTACAGGTAGTAACTTTTACTTGTTAATTAAATTCACATTAAACTCTTGTAACTTTCTAGTTACTGATTTTTACCTAAAGTTTATTAAGAAAAAGTCTTTAATTTGATCTTCTTTATAATGTTAATTTGTTCTAACTGTTAACGTTTTGTCTGTTAATTACAATTAGCTCCTGTTACGCATTAAAAGCTCTTGCTAATGCAAAGGTCTGCTAAAATAAATACACATTTTTTTTAAACTTAAATATCGTAAAAAAATGAAAATGCAAATAAACAAAACAACATAAACATGTACCTATATTTTGAATTAGGAATTAAGTATTTTTTTAATCCAAGGAAACATGTAGAGTAAAGTTAGCATACATATATGGAATAGACCGGGCTAATATGAAATTTATTTTTAGTATTTTTGAAATAAGAAGCGCCATCTGTTAAACGACTCTGGCATTAACATGAGTTTCGGTGTTATAGGTCATTACTACAGAGGTTCTTAGCTGGTAAGACTGCATAACTTTACAGTATATGATTTTGTGAATTTATTGTTTTGGAAGTTTTCGCGCGGTACGAAAAAAATGTATTTTGGCGTATTTTTTAAAATTACACCAAAGTTAGTTTGTTATAGTGTAGATTAGTACAACAGTTGATATTTTACCTTATTAACTTAAAGTATTGCACATTTTCTCTTATTTCATGTCACCCCAACTGACTATTCCATATTATCCGCCATTTTAAATAATATCATGAAAATGCAGTTTTTTTAATTTGTTTCAGAATTTTCCCCAAAAATATGTATTTCTTAAATTTATTATATACAACCGCTGGAAAACAACATAAAGTATTTTTAATTAAAATATCTGAGTATTTAGTATTTTAGTTCAGTTGATGGCCCAAAGAATGGATATTCCATATATGCCGACTTTACAGTTGAAAGCAAAAAAAGTAGACAAATGATTAAAGTGATTAAAGACGACTTCATAAATAAAAAATTTAAAATCTTTCAAAATTAACAAGTATAAAACTGTGGTAAAAATCTGTGAATTCGGCTTTACTCTATACCATTTTGAGGAAGAATAATTACAGGAAACAGTAATTTGTCTACTTTTTTTGTTTTCAACTGTATATTGAACGTTCCGTTTAAAATAACAAAGTTCATTCTATATTTTACTTGATTTCCGATCGTCACGTGTTTTCCTTTTAATATATTCTGGCGGTTCAGATAAATTTAAAATTTTGTTACTATGTAATATTATTTGATATGTCTCATAATAAAGTGTGCAGGCACTGTGTAAAATAAAAAGAAAAACTTATTTACTACGTAATTGCATGTTTAGTTGAATTAAAATTATTTTCTTTAAAAGAAAACAAAATGTAGAATATAGAGCCACAAATTATTCATTAAATGAGTATGAGTCTTCAGTTTTTATTTAACAATATTTAACAGCCTTTTCAGTTAAAAAAACTGTACTCTCTTTGAAATTTTAGGACTTTTTCATAAAATATAAAAAAAAAAACAATGACCGCCGCCAAGCCGCCCCGATATCAAGCGTCTGACTGTCACAGTAAGTTATTGCGGCAGTCGACTGTTTTAGCAAAAGCATAGTACTTCTAAAACGATTGAAACTTGTTAAACGTTAACGCTTATTGCCTACACGCATAATCTCAATTCCAAACTCAGTACTCATTCACTCGTTACCAACTGATGAGGAGGCTCTATAAAGAGGGTCCAATAAAATCCAGTCTGACATCGAGTCTACTCGACTCGTTGCAGCGCTATTTAATTCTACTTTCACTAATTTCACTGACTCGGTGTCACTGCAATAGTTACTCGAGTAGAACGAATACCTTTGGGACTCGAGTCTGATGACGAGTCTACAAATTCTAAAGTCGATACTCGAGTACTTGTATCGTACTCGAGTCGGCTCGAGTACCGCTGACTCGGGTTCACAGAATTAGTTACTCGAGTACAATGAGTACCTTTGAGAATCGAGTCTGATAGCGAGTCTACTCGACTCGTCGCATCACTACTCCAGTGCACTCCGTGTGCGGACAAGTGACGTCAGAATCTACAACAGTGTGCACGCACTCATAGCGAACCAACTTTTCCGTCATGTTTGCTTTGCATTCTCTACACAGCCTCATATAGCTCGTGTAAAAAAGTGCACACTGGTGTACATCGCTAAGGAGTAGATTGTCTCAGTGAAATGCGCAGTTCTTGGCAGGTGTAATCGTATCTCCCCTATGGAACGTATAATTCCGATAGAGTGTACACTCGGGCACGCGGAATGTACCAGTGGAAAATGCTATAAGTTTTCGTTTTTAAAGAAATTGTTTTAGTAAACAACAACAAACTTGAAATTATAATTTTTTTTAACGTCCCGTATACCTGACTAATTATCCGTTTCTAAATTTAAAAAAATTCCTTTTGTTATATCTCATCATTATTTGGAAACATTTTTTTTCGCGTAATTTAGTAATGATGCGAGAGGACAGAATCAATACTAAGATGAGAATTGGCGTGATTTCTTACGTAATTCCGCCTTTTTTCTAAAATTCATTTCTATTTTCGTTTCCTTCCTTTTAAATTCGGTGCCATGTTATCATTTGACTTTGTAAAATTTATTCGTACTTTCATTTCTCTTACTGTCTCAGTGGTCTCTGGTTATCAGGTTTGAATTTAGATTAGACTCATTGCTAAATGTTGATTAGGTATAGAATGTTAATAACTCAAAAGTTATCAAAGACTGTATTATGGTATGGTTCGAAAGCTCATAGAAAGGGCTATCCCTGCATGTAATATATGTGGGGTGTTCTATTTGAAAAAATTACTAATTTTGCAATATGCAATCTGAAGCGTAGTATTGTTTACAGACACTAGATTTTTCAAAGTGTTGAATGTTGTAAAAGTAGTTTAGAAATATTTTGGTTTAAGGTTGATTGTCGTATCATTAAAATTGACCGATCAAATATGATCCATTTTTTGCATGAAATTGAAAATAACTCGATAAATACTAAAAATAAGTAAATATAATGTTATGTTATTTTTATCATCTCTTCAAGGGCTAACCGAAACTGCAATAAAATGACGACCCGAATTCATTAATATTATACGACAGACTATTGACATTGCGTCAGGTTTGTTCATGTCATCGTTACTAGAAAATAGTCACAGCGCAGCAACACTATATAAGCTCCAGTGGCGGACAGTGATATTTTTAGCAAATTTTTAAATAATTTTAACTCAATAACTAGAACATTCACAAAAAAAAGGATTTAAAAAAGTTGACGAATTTTATTGTCATTTAAAATTAATGTACTTATTTCTGCAATACGTTGTATAGGTTTGTGACTTATTAAATACACAACCTGCATATTTGAAAGTAATTTTAGATTGCGTGGAAATAAAATCTACACAATTTTCGTTAAGGCGTTTTCTTGATAAACTGAATTTAAAGGGCATTTTTCAGAGGTTGGGACACTCTGTTCAGGGTGGCTCAACGATGCCCATTTCTTCTGTGAGGCCTACGAGAAAAAAATTAGGCAAAAAATCGATAGAGAATTTTATACTACACAGAGAAATGGTGGTTAGTGGAAACCAATTATTTTTAATGGAATACCCTCTTTATTTTTAGATATTTTGATGCGCCTCAGTGAGCTGATTACAACGGTATAAATACATGTTGATTTCATTGAACTACTTTCGTAAAATAATTTTATTTTCTTGAAAAATTCTTCAAAAATTCGATCAGTTTGAATATGAATTTCTGATTACTGAGTAATACTGACGAACGAAAATCTAACACGATATTTTTAGGACTTATGAAAATGTGAACAAAATTAAGATATCTTTTTGCAATATACCGAGTGATCCATAATATATCGAAACATTCGGTATCTTATTTTTTTTAATGGAACGGCTTACTTTTTATTTCAAAAATGGAGAGCACTTAAATGTAGCTTTCTGCCGATACAAGGTTATATACCTTTATTTTTAACAATTTCGTCACTAAAAATTTTCTTTTTACAAGTATTTTACAAGTATTTCAATGGTTGTGGTTTCTAAACTACACACCCAATTTTGCCACTTTCCTACCTGAATTCGATAATTCGAAGTCGATTTTTCGATCATTTGATTCTACTTTCAAAGATCTCTGATTTGAGTACCCCCACGAAAGGATTTATTTTAACAAAAATAATTTAAACACCCAACAATTGAAATACCTGCAAAAAGTTTTCTGACGTGACGTGACGAAATTGATAAAAATAAAGGTGTATAAACTTATATCGGCAGAAAACTACATTTAAGTGCTATCATTTCTGAAATAAGAAGTAGGCTGTTCCATTTAAAAAATATGAGTTACCGAATGTTTCGTAAGTATCGATCGCTCAGTATAATGCAAAAAGATATCTTAATTTTGTTCATGTTTTCATAAAGGCCAACCGTGTTAGATTTTCGTTCGTCTGTGTTAACTCATAATCAAAAATTTATATTCAAACTAACTGAATTTTTGAAAAAGCTTTAAAAAAATTCATTTTATGAAGGTTGGAGCTTGAAAGGGCAGCTAGAGGAGATCAAATGAAAGCTTTTTTCTTAATAAACTTTTGGTAAAAAGTCAATAACTAAAAAGCTACAAGAGGTTAAACTAAAATTACTTAAGAAACAAATGTTACTACCTGGAGTAATATTGCACGTTTTAAATTCAAATTTGGGGTATTTGAAAGTTAATTGAACATTGCTTTACAGGAAACTACTATCTAAAAAAATATAGTCACATAAAAGTTGCGGCTACTTCATTTTTTTTATTGCCCAAAAAACGGATTGTCGTATTGCAGTACACCACCTACTCATTAAAACAAAACTTGGAAATAGATTCACATAGACATTTTATGAATGATAGTTTCGATAAATTTAGAGTACATTTGACAATAAAGTTGCAGTGTGTGAAATAATTTTGATTAATTAAGAAGCTAAAGGTGTAAATTAAAGAAGAAATTAAGACAGTTTAACGGCTGTAACTTTCTTATTATTGGGTTGCGGTCAAAAGCGAATTAAGAAAAAAGCTTTATTTTGATCTCCTACAGCTGCCCTTTCAATCTCCTCCGTAGGTTATGAGACACCCAGTATTTATACCGCTGTAATCAGTTCACTGTGGCGCATCCAAATATGTAAAAGTATACAGTGTGTTCCATAAAAAAAAATTCGTCACCACGAATTCACTTTGTATAGTTCAAAATAATATTATAATATGCCGCGTGTTGTCTAGTA
Organism: Prosopocoilus inquinatus; assembly: GCA_036172665.1. NCBI lineage: Eukaryota > Metazoa > Arthropoda > Insecta > Coleoptera > Lucanidae > Prosopocoilus > Prosopocoilus inquinatus. Next base: position 35,969,245 of record CM069871.1, read on the forward strand.
TAATATTCTTTATCGATTTTTTTCGTAATTGGTTTCCCGTAGGCCTCACAAAAGCCGCATCGTTGGGCCACCCTGTACAGTTATTTCTTGCACATACATATTTTAATGAATATGAATGTATATGAGAAATTCATTTTAATGCAGAAAAATGAAGACAAATACCGTCATACCTTAATAAATTATGTCGCCTCCATATACTTACAGCCATCTCTCATTAACCTTCAAGGACACCGAAAGAAAAATAAGCATTTCCTTATGTGCTAAAGGAAATTTTAATTATCGTCTTTAAGCTGCAAGATAACGAAGTGCGGTCGTGAAATTAAGTGAAGGGCTATCTCTCACGAGATTAATAAATGAAATTATACAAACTTGGCATCGTGTAGTGAATGTTGTTATCTCTACTAAATAACAGCTCGTTGGTGCCCGCATGTGTACTTGATTTTGTTAGTGTCGTTGTGCTTTTCATTACGAGTGCTGAATGTAAGGCGGGTATAAGATCAAGTGTACCGATTGGCGCCGTGCCGTGCAAAACGTTTGCGAACGTTGCAGGTGCTTCCAATTTGGACGGGTTTGTGCTCGGTAATCCGTCCAAATTGGAAGTGCCTGCAACCTTAGCAAACGTTTTGCACGGCACGGCGCGAATCGGCGCGTTTGATCTGTACCCGGCTTAAGATAAAAGAGAAATTTATCAGAACGATTTGTCAATGAAATATTGGATACGTATATTAGTTATTACCTATCTAAAAATATAGCTCATTTAACAGACAGGCTACTCTTTCAAAATTAAACTTAAAAAATAGAAAAGCGATATATAAAATTGAACCTTCAAAACATTTACAGTCGTAACTAATAATGTCATAGGGAAAATAGCTTATAAGGAACACCCTATCTTCTTTAAAGTTTACGCACCAGGATCGGACCGCAATAAATGTAACATCTGCAGTAAATTGTACGACATGCAAATACAATGATTATCGGAGAAGAATTTCGGTGTTGTTATTAAGCTGGAATCACTCGTACGGCATTCGCTTCAATCTTTCAACTTCTCTAACTCAGAAGTTTAATTTAGTTTCAGGTTTCCTAAATGTTCAATAAAATTCTCAGAATTCAACGGAAATTACGGAAAGAAATAACTAGAATTGTTTTCGCCTGTTTATAGTTGTTTCAACAGTTTAGGTCGCGACATCCTGCATATTGTATTTCAATATCAGTTTTAAATAATTATTTCAATACATAATTTAATTAATTAATTTAACATTTAATTAAGCATTCAAATATCGCAATAAAAGTTTTATAATTGTTTCGTTCATAAATTCAAAACCTGGATGTTGCAGTGTTATTCCCATTTTTCTGGATACTTTCTATATTTGTTTTTTTTTTTATTTAGCGGCAATATTTTTTTACTATTTTCTTTTTCTCGATAAATAAATCATCATACATTTTCAATATTTTCTTTTATTTATTTTACGTGCTCTTTCTCATTAGCTACTCATATATTTATTTTTTTAGGCATTATTCATTGACAAAGACCTGATTCAGTATTTAATATTCCTACATTCCATAATGCAGTTTGATTGGTGTTCAAACGAGATAGATAGTCTTTATATTTTCAGTGTAAAGTTTCATTATAAAGAGTGATCAAAATAAAAACGAATTCTAATTCCAGCTCTAGCTGGCGTTGAAATTTAGAAGAATCAAATCGATGGCACGCACTGTGCTTCGTGAAGAATTTTTCCAGCAAGATGTGTCAACAATTGATACCATTGCTGAAACACTCTGTTACGTGAATATTATGACCAGTCCAAATACAAAGTGGCCTTCACGATCCTGTGATTTGATTCCATTAGATTTCTTTCTGTAGACATATCTAAAAAATAAGATATTTAGAAATCATGTACTGGATCTTGAAAATTTGCTTGATAGAATCATAATTGAAATATGCATAAGCACAGTGGCCGCATTTGTTTAATACAGGGTAAGTGGGGAGGAATAGGACAAACTTCAGGAATGTATTGTACACGTAAAAATAAGTAAAACAAAATGTTTTCATTTGTTTTCGAGTTGTAACGTTTTAACAAAATACTTTACATCATATTTTTTTCTCAATTGAAGTATTCAGATCAGAAGATTCCCTAGTATACAAATGCAATTCTTTTTACGAAATTGAACCGTCACAATTATTAGTTCCTTAGGTGATGCCGAACACCTGAAATCAAAATTCAATGAAAATTCAGAATTGTGACTGGACACTGTGCCATTTAATTTCTATAGCAAATTTTCAAATATGCCTCCAACGACTTGAAGGCAGTTCATGGCTCGCTTATGCACATTAGATGTTACTGTCTTCAGTTCTTCTTTTCTTTCTTTTATGGAACCATCAGTATTGAATATTCGTCGAATTATGCCTGTCGATTGTCCACTTTTACTTTATATTCAAATAAAACTTAGATATTTTGATTTCGTTGTTCTGTATTACCTAAATACACACTTGAAAAATTGCACTTCTCTGAAATGTTCAAATTTTGTGAAAAACTGCATTTGTGTACTAGGGAATCTTCTGATCTGAATACTTCACTTGAGAAAAAAATATTATGTAAGGTATTTTGTTAAAACGTTACAACTCGAAAACAAATAAAAAAAGGAATTACAACATTGAGTTTCTTTTACTTATTTTTACATGTACAATGCATTCCTCAAGTTTGTCCCATTCCTCCCTACTCAACCTGTATATTATTGAAGACTTTTTTTTAATATACTTTTGTAGTACAGTCGTACACAATAATTACAAAGTGTAAATAAAATTTATTAAAAAAATATCTCAAGAATATGTCATTTTTGTGGTACAATAAAGAAAGTTTAAATGGAACTTTTTCCGTTACTGTTATTTGTACTGTACCTATTAAGCTAAAAATATACTGGTAGATACTTAGTAGTATTGTTCGATGGATTTGTATTTATATGTGAGCATTATTTGTAGTTAAGGAAACTTCTTCTTACTGTGTTTGCTTGAAAACCGGCGGTAGCTCAAAAAGACAGGAGAAAAGTGAACGATTTGTCTCTTAGCGGAGCGAAAACACGACTATATGGAACGAAAGCCCGTAGTCGTCTCTCCCCTTGGCCGGAACAAGGAAAAGGGGAGTAAATCATTCACTAACGAGTTTTAACCAAATAAAATAAAATGAATGCAAAACTTTTGCAATCCACAACGCAACTAAAAATGAACTTAAACGGAGAAAATAAATAAATAATAATGCATGGACGGAACATACCTCCCAGCAAAAAATGTATTTTTTCCTCATTACAAAGGAAGAGGACAAAATTTTAACAACCGGACATTTAAATTCGCCGATCGCAATTCGCACAGTGACGACACGAACTGTACCATACCATGACGTAACATGACAATTCTTCCACAAGCAAGTTTATTAGCGATGTTAAAATAACCCATAATTAACACAAGGTTACCGATTTGAACGAAAGGAGGAGTGTTCCATTTGGCGCGTTGGTGCAAAGTGTGAAGGTACTCCAAAAACCACAGTGAGCAAATAGTTTGAATGACCCACGATTGAGTCGATTCAAAGGAATATCCAACAATGCGGGCTCTGGAACGGCAACCAAAGGTTCCAAAATCAGAAAATGCCCTGGGGTTAAAACGGACAGATCATTAGGATCATTACTAACAGGAATCAGGGGCCTAGAATTAAGCATAGCCTCAATTTGTGTTAAGACCGTTACAAATTCTTCGTAAGTCCGAATTTGCTCCCAGAAGATCGTTTTTACTGACTTTACACCAGCCTCAAATAGATTTAGAAAATACCTTACCAAGTCGGAGAGTCGACATCTTGTTCGAGAGACAAGTATTTTTTACAAGGCGTACCAAACAGAGCATTGCCATATGAAGCTCAGACGAAATGAGATAGCGACAATTATGAATAAAGGGAGAAATGCGAGCCAAAATGCAAAGTATCTAAGAGAAGGATCAAAATTTATCAAGAAGTACGTCTAAACTGTTGAGAGAAAGAACAGTAGTAGCTGAGACTATTTTACGTTCTTCCTCTAAAATGGATCATGGTCAGGTCTTGGAAGTAGGTGAAGGGGTGGGTTTACTAGACTAAAGAAATGTAGTTCCCGCCCATCGAAGCAAACAGTGACAAATCCTAGAAAGTAAGATACCACGGGAACCAACATCCGCAGGATAATCCAGTGAGGAAACATCCCGACGTACAAAAAGAAGAGTTTTTAAGGTAAAGGTCAGTCGGTTGTTGACGAATGTTTTCCAACGATGTGGAGAAGAGTTAATTCAAGAAAGAAACACCGTCAAGTGTCAAGTGCATACTCGAGCGAAGTTCACTGTATTTTCATATACCTGACAAACGTACGATATAATTTATTATATAATTTATTATTATTATTATCGAAAAAAAGAGAGAAAAGTGAACTATTCGTCCCTTACCTTAGATCGGAGAGGCGGTTTTCTAAGCTTTGCACGTAGTGGTGAATTTTTATTTTCCTATGACTCGAACAAGGAAAAGGGGGATGAATCGTTCACTAACGAGTTTTAACCAAATAAAATAAAATCCATGCAAAACTTCTGCACCCCATAACGCACTTGATTTCGATCGAAGTGTAATCGTTTTTATAAATGTATCCACCTGGAACATACCGCTTAACCACACGTGATCATAATGGATATTTATTACGTGATAATTAAGACTGATGTTCCCACAAATGCACTTTTGTTGTTTTTTTTTGTGCCTTACTACTGCAACGAATCCCGTATATTCTGCCTTCACTGATATCACGTTAATTTTTCTTTCGTAATCGTTAGAACATTACGAAATACTTTGCCTTTCAAACTGCACGAAACGTGTAAATAATTACACATGTAATGTAGACGCACGATTTTACATGTGTAATGTTTCGTAAGTCCAGAGTTCCAAACGACATACCTGAAACCTTAGAAAATCTATTTTAGAAAAATTCGAGACGACAAATAAGGGCCAAAGGAACAAGTTAAATAATAATTTTTTACGTGAGGCTATTTGTAGTAGGTACTTATTTGAATAAATAAGCATGTTATTTCTATATTCAAACACAGCAGCGTCTGTTACAATAATTAATTTATTATAATCTATTAAAATGTTCATTATGTCATGAATACTGTCATTGTGCTTGTATATTTAATAATCATTAGGCTCGATAATGAAACAAATCACGCACAAAGACGAAACTGTGTATTTCAGCCGGTCTTAATAAAATAAAAATATATGTGTGAAGAGTATGTACACATCGCGTTCGTCCCCCACTATTGCTAGAATTATTATTTTAATACGTTCAATACGATGTTAATAAAAAAATATAACAGTTGCACTGCTTCACAATATCTGTTACGTAGGGTGCACTTGACAATGAGAATTTAGAAAATTCAAAGGGCGTTGGGCAGATGTGCACTTTACCATCATCATCTGCATAGAAGGACTCGACCCTCATGCACGTTATTATTTTGCAGTTTTTGAAGTGCGTATCATCTAGTCATTAAACATTAGAATCTATTTACCGTTAGAAATATGTACCACGAAATAACTGAACCATTAAAATCCAATTTGCTTGCAGTTGAGCAGAAAATTCGAAGCCTAGGTACTGTATGTAATACTGCAAATTTTAGAATTAACTGAATCTAACTTAATATTATTGTTGTTGTTTCTATAAGATAATTTAAAGGCAGAGCCTTCCTGCTATTTTTTTATTACTATATTTTTTATTCTCGACCGATTTTGTATCAGAGGACTTTTTCAAGTGGTTTACATAAATTAAAAGTAAATTATAGCGAATCATTAATTAATATACATTTTTTAACTAACATTGAATATTGTATATTTTATAATTTAAGAAATTATGTATAATAGTGGAGTTAACGTTTAACTGTATATGACAAGTCCATAATTATTAAATAAAAGGTTTATATTAGTCACCGAAAAATCTTTTACGGTCTTGGACATAATGATTAATATGAATTATATTTGAAAAATAAAAGTCAAACATATAATTTTCAATTAATAGATTCAAAGAAATTATAAATCTGTATTGAAAATAGTTTGTTCATTTATAATGTGATTTTTATGGGGTAAACTTATTATGTAGTAAATCCGCTTCAATTTGTTTATCCTACTGCAATGTCAGGTCAAAAAGCGATCGTAGGATGTCGCTGTTTTATCTGTTCATCACTAATACATCGCAATTGCGAATAAATTGGTCAAGTCGTTTTTGGTTTGCAGTGGGAATTTCGAGATACGTTTCAGCTGAAGAAGCCCCAAATAGAGCTGAAACAGCTGTACAGAGGTTGTTTGAGGTTTTGACTGCAATTTTGATTTGCAATAAAAAAAAATATTATTTTTATGAAAATGAAAATTTTCCACAATATTTAGTTTATTACTTTTAGGAAAGTTGTGTAGTAATTTAATATTAGAAGAAAGTTCAAATTCCTACAAAGTATCAGCTAAATGTTTAGTGAAACTTGAATCTAAAAATGTTGTTTATAAAAATTGCTTTTTGAGAATTCTGCTTTACCCACCCCACACCCCCTCCTCCCTATCTTCATCTAAGCCAAACATGGGCATATAAATCCGAAAAGAACCACCTCGTTGTATCCCTTCTCTTCGACGGTGTGAATGAACCCATTAACAAGCAAGTATGATCTCATGGTCACAAAAAATGTTCGTGTCGCATTGGTTGTTGTGATTACCACGCAACTAATATTGCAAAGAAAAGGGATATACCTCGTTATGTTCCCCTATCACGCCAACGCACAGTGTGTTATTTGGTAAATCTAACGGTACTTAATTAAAGACGACGGAGCTCACTTTATAAAATTTGGTGTATAAGAAAAATACAGGCCGCCATTTCAGGGAATCTATTTTACAGATCAAAACAAAGGAAAAATTCATATAAACATGTATACAGGGTGTTCACGAGAAGCCTCAACAATAGTTAATTTTCTTATTTGAGTTTTTGCGAAATAACTTATATTGGAAAAACTTTGATAGCATTTCCTGTCCAATTTCATGGCAATATAGCAAAAACAAATGACCATTAAGTTTTTGCGACCTAATATAATCTTTAAAACTTTAAATTTCGCAGCCAGTTTCTTTTAAAATGGTAAAGATCTTCTAAAAAGTTTAGTCACTTTACTAACAAGGTAGCTATGACCGAAAAATATTTAAGTACTTACAACAAGTATACAAATATCTAAATATCGGTCGGCTATAGCTAACTTGTTAGTAAATTAAGTGCATTTTCAGAAGTTTTATTTTAAAAGAAAATGATTGCGAAATTTAAAGTTCTAAATATGATGTTAAGTGCATTTTAATATTCCGAACAATATTTCCTTTGCCATTTTGCTCTAAAAGTTACAAAAGACCAAATAATTACAAATATTTAGTTTTACATGTTGCTATGTCTGAAAAATGAATCAACACAGTGTATGTACTTACATATACCTCTACTGCAGTTGAAAGCTAACGTAACTACTCGTAAACTCGAATCAAAAGTTGACATCCAATGTGTGTGTCATAAAATTTGTACGTGGGAAATAGCTAACGTTTTCTTGGTTTGTGTATTATATTCTTTCTAAGTTTCAAGAAATTACGTATGTAATAGTTCTTTTTCTTTTTAAAATTCAGGTGATTAATTATCTTCAAGTGTAGAAAAATAAGCGATTCCTAAATAGGCAAAAAATTCATCAGGATATATTTTTCTTATAATAAATAGTAGGAGTAATAATACATTTTGTTAAATGTTTATGGAAAATACATCATATTGACATTTTTATCGAGATTATTGATGCCATCTGAAGTATTATATAATCCCTCACTTATTTGTACAAGATCAACCAACACAGATAAGCTAATCGATAAAGTGTGATATGCTGTGGCTTCCACCTTGCTAAATTATTTTATTTTCTATTTTGTTTAAAATTAATTCGAATGGGATTCATTTATTATCACATTAAATTTAATACACACACAATTCAGAATAATCTGTTTCCATAAATGTCTAAAAAAACTTCGGTTTCAATGTTATGGAAAGATGTTAAATAAGCGAACTCTATATTTACATAAGGAACACGTGAATGCATAATATATTTATTAACATGTTTTATCACGAACTAAAAAAACAAAAGTTAACTGTTGAAACTTGTATAAAAACTATTTTTAATCTTTAACTGGATACTCTGACGACAGTGAAACGTTGAGTGTTCAATTGAAGGGGTCAGTGCAAGAAGTAGTTAAGTCATACTTTTATGTTTTCGAGTTAATGTATACATTAACTTTACTCAGTTTATAAACTGAATATTTCAATATACTCCAAAATTTTTATTTATTGCTCCAGGCATTTGATTTTTTCTGCACCCATAGGTACATTGGTGTACAATAAAAAGCTAAAGTTCAAATTCAGAAAATTTGCTTGGGTCCTGAAAAATAATATAAAATTGTTTTGGACTTAGCCACTTTTTGCACTGAATGTAGGTAATGTCGATCATTTACAATAGAAAGAAACATTTCAACGAAGAAAATTTTTTTAATTTGTTTGCAAAAGTAATGTATGACTCTTTAAATTTCAGTTTCATCTCAGTTGCTTGTGCAAAAAAAGCTCATATTTTAACGTAGAACAGATATACCAGTACGTGCAAACTTCATTGAGTTTTTGTGCAGCACTAAAGTACTATTCCGTGATGTAAGCTTTGTGTTCGTTGTAAAATCCATTTTGTAAAAATAAAAAGTAAACATTAGTTATATTATACTAGTGGTATTACATTTGAGTTAAGAAATAATATGCGCTATCAAGTTAACAACAATATCTGTATCTAAGGCATATAATTTATTCCTAGCCACCTGAGACCTGAAACTTGTGTTATAAACAATTAAAAAATAGAGCATATACGTTATAAAAAATTAAATTTTAACAAATTGAAAGTACGATAGCGGACAATAAAATCAGGACAAAAATTTAATATAAATATAAATAATAGCACGCGTATTTCGACAAATTTGGTAAATCAGGATAACAGAATTTCATACTGAACAACGTTTCATGCGACATTCGCATCAAAAAGTAATCATTTCCGGGGATTAGGGGCATATCTTGCTACTTACCAACTTCTTGCACTGAATTGGGATTCAACTGAAATTGTTACTGTTGCTGTTTGGCAAATTTATAGACTTCTTGGAGTTTATCTGAGTTTACCAGATAGTACTTGTAAATTAACGTACTTACATTGGTTATCTCAAAATTGCAAAATATGGACTTAACCACTTTTTGCACTGATTCCTTCAATTGCTGCTTCAATTGAAACAAAGGGCTGTTAATAAAATTTGTAGTCAGAAAAAATGTTAAAATTTAGAACAAACCAACCCAAACATCTAATATTATTCTTGCTGATTCCAATCAGCCCTACAACCAAAAGCTATCACCATTACGTAGCTATATTCAAACACTTTTCGTAGAGTCTAGAGTCTCTAATTGTAAGTAACTAGTCATTTTACTTTAATTTTAATTCTAGTTACATAATTTCTTTACAGTACCCCTTTTTGGTCGACACTAGTTGGGTTTAAAATACTTTTTTGGACCAACACTTTGTATAGAAATCAAGGACTCTAGACTCTACGAATTTTACTCCTATAGGAGTAAATACAGTATAATTAGAGACCTATAAAAGAGACAAACACAAAGAAATTAAAATGATCACAGGTACATGCTCAATTAGGCGAGGTTCGAACGCGACTTCAGCTCTCGAAATAAAATCATGCGTGGATTTTAATTAAATTTAAGTTTAAAGTCTAACCTCTTATCTTCAATATTTTTAAAAGTTTCTAATTAAGTCTAATAGTATTTTCCACTGGCTGCACTAGCGTGTCCTGAGTGTATTTCCATCTCGGTTCAGTATTCCCATCTCGGCTCAGTTTTATGTAATAAAACGAGATGGAGATACACTTAGTGCACACTGGTGCAGCCAACTTTTGAATGCTTAAAAGACTTTTTAAGTATAGTAGAAATTTATTGCTTTTGTATTTTGATTTTGATTTTTTGGATTTTGATCTACCACCAAGGCTTGACAAGTTAAACCCTAATGCTATAAAATAAGGACCCAAGAAGGATGTAAAATAAAGATAACGTAAGACAAGTTAGGAAGGAAAGAAAGAAAAAAGTAAGAAATATAGTTGTTTATCAGTTGTAAAAAATGGAATATGGACAGTTGCGAAACCGTATGTAAAAATATCCCGATAATTGGATAATGGGATCTATTCTGTAACATTGATATAGACTTGATACGTATCAATTATTGCTGTATATATCAAGTGACCTTGCAAAATCGGTATTCTGTGTACAGTTTCATAACAACTTGCAATCCGTAACGAGTTAATATGCATCTCTCGTCAATTGGCGGCCGGCAATTCACTTGAATTGTTAAGAAATCGTATGAAGTTCTCTTCAATTACACTGGGGAGCAATTTTTAACAAAATTTCTGTTGAGTTAGATTTTTCAGATATTTTAAAGTTAAACAGCCATGCTGATTTCAAAATTAAAATTAGTTGTCTTCTATCACGTCAAGTTTTTACTCTACAGCTTATTTGGGAAAATGGGAAAACTTTTACCTTACTTTGCAAAAGAAAACAATCTGTTCAGCGAGACGAGAAAAAATAAATAAAAATTATATCTTTAGCTCGTTCTAAGGTGTTTTTTATACTTTTTCTGCAATTATCACGAGCGAGACCTATACTTACGAAAATTAAACAAATCTTAGGGGAATCTGGTTTTGGCTGGCTTGCTTGACAGCAAGCATGGCCGCCTTGCGTGGGATGACTTATTATGTAGCAAACTGGCTTCAATTTGTTAATCCTAATGCAATGTTAGGTCAAGAAGCGAACGTAGGGCGTCGATGTTTAAACTGTTCATTACATCGCAATGCGATTATCCTTGGTCGAATCGTTTCGCTTTGCAGTGGAACTCTCGAGCTACGCTTCTGCTGATGAAGCCTCAAATAGGGCAGAAATAGCTGTATAGAGGCTGCTCGAGGAATTCACTACAATCAAAAACTATTTGCAACATTTTTTTTTAAATTTCATTGACATGGCCGCCTTGCATAGGATGACTTTAAGTGTTCAATTGTCAATTCTAATGCAATGTTAGGTCAAAAAGCGATCGCAGTATGTCGCTGTTTAAACTGTTGGTAACGTTAATGTAATGGAGCTATTTAACAAATTAAAATAATTTGGGTAAAATCATACCAAATGAATATCCTCAAGATCATAATTTTGTTGCAATTTACCATCGACCGAATTATATTCGGAAATATCCTCCGAATAACGTGCGTCTGCAGACTGTTTTACTTTAAATAACGTATTCTAAAAGCTATAAAATAATATCAAATATTTTATGCTATTACAAAAACTAAGATTTTTGTAAGGTGCAAATGATCTCAATCCTTATTACAAGGCACATTTTTCACTGCACGCAAGGTGCAAGGTCGGGCACTTATGATGAGAGAAACTGTTATAGTTTTTTTTTGTCATCTGTGTTATCAACAAACAGCGGCATCGAGAAAGTGAACTGCCTGAAACCAGTTTGAGACAGCGGCTGTCCGATTGGACGCCGGGTCTAAATCGAGGCGTTAAATATTACGCCCGTTTAGTATCTTAACTAATTTCTAAAACATTTTCTTTCTGTAAAAACGTTCGGACACATTCATTTTGAGTATAAATCTACCATATTTTCGAGTGGTTCTTTTATTTGGACAGTGGCGTACCGTTGGAGTACAAATATAATTTTAGTTTTTTAATAAAAACATATTTCTTTTTTGTTACGGTCCAAAGAGATATTGTTCTACATATATTTGCATAAAGTGTTATAAGTTACATATGCACTTTCTTATGTCAATGCAACTTAAATAGGAGAAAAGGATGTGTCTAAACGAAACCAAGCAGATGTTTAGGAAGTTTACAGAAAAAAATATTGAAAACGTATACATACACCGCATCCATCTAGCGAAATAATAATAGGTATAATGTCGAAATGTTTAATATTATGAGCTTTTTTTTCCATAAAAAATCATGTACAGGATGTCTCAGAAATGATGTTCATCCTTTATAATCTGACATTATTAGTGCCTTTAAAGTATCAAATCGTTTTCTGAAAAGTTTTACAAGAACTGCCAGGACTACCAGGTATCTTTTAAGCTAGAAAATATCCAATACTTTTCCAACATTAGTGCTAAAAAATATTTAAATGATATATAGAAAAAAATATATAAATAAAGGATCTGCACACATAACTTCATACGCTCGTAACTTGAAAAGTAACCGTAATAGGAAAAGTTTGTTTGTGAATTTAGAGTCAGATTGCATATGGTATGTGACGTAAAGGATGGACAATATTTTAGAGACATCCTGTATTTTTTAATGTAGTTGGTTAAAGAATTCATTGAACTATCGGATTTAAGAAAAAGATTGGGGGCTGTTATTTAAGAAAAATTCGTTGACGTCATTACTTGGAAAACAAGTGACTGTCAAAAATTGATTTTTACAAGCACATGTGTACCTACTTTTTAAAAACAAAATTTACTTGTATGAGCGTTTTTTTGAATTGTCAAGATAAAGAAATAACAAATATATTTTGAGCTCATTTATAATTTATAGACTGATATAGTTGTACTATTAAAGCCTCACCCTGTACATTAGCACGTATTGGCAACTTTAACCTTGTCCAATGTTTAGTTTACACTTATGTATACCTTTATAAAACATGCATAAGGCTGTCTGATTGGGATGAATACTGAACTTTTAAGTAGGACAAAACATAATTTGTTACATAAACATATAATTTTTTTAAACTTAAATATATATGATCTTCCAAAAAACCTTATTAAAAAGAAACAAAATTACTTATATCAAAAATTAATAGCTACCTACCTCCACTTTCTGAATTCATTTCAAAAATAGCAATGAATTACAGGACAAAATCAACTTTTACGTTTTTCATAAGAGCAATAATATTCAGTAAATAGGAATAAACGCTTCGGTTTATTTAAACATATTTGTTCCGTTGTAACTGGTTCATGATGTTCATATGATCAAAAGCAATCAAGCCATTGGTTAGAATGGGATGTCGACATTTAGGGAAAAAATAGCGGGAAATGATTTAAGTGACTTTAATTTTTGGGGTTTTGCCCAGGATTTTATGAAATTCCGCCTGTGTGCGCTATCTGGTTATCAAGCAATCTGTATTCGTTACACTAACATACATAATATGAACATACTGTTCAATTCAGGAAAGAATACGTGCACGTCAAATAAGGAACTCGTCTATTTCAGGTGGTTGCACTATGTCAGTCAAACATTATTATTAATTTCATATTTGAACTTGATTTAATAATGCCTTTCCGATACATAAAAATTCGCAAGTGTTAATTAACATAGTACAACCATCTGAAATAGACAAATTCCGTATACTACAGGGTGGGCCAATAGTGCGTATTCGGTGAATAGCGCCTATATTAATGCAGATTTTTAAAACCTGTTTTTTCGCTATTACTTACCTATGGTATAGATGTATGATTTAAAATTAATTACAATTATACAGAGAGTTCCTGTGGCTGCGCCAGACCAAAATTATGTTTTTTAAATGGAACATACTGTGTATTATGGTTTACTTCGATTCGTCTTTAAGAGTAGATAAATTTATTTTAAGGATGTTATGTACCTAAACCTAATAGTTATTGAAATATTGACATTTCAATGTTAAAAAATTGTATTTGATGTTTTACAGATTAGATGTTTATTAAAAATCGGCATTTAAACTTTGCAGTAACATTACATAACCTCCATGTAACGGAAAACAACTTCAATCTCGAACATATTCCTATTATTTTACACAGGGTGCGATGTTTATTTTACTCGGTTAGTTTAAATGGAACACTCTATATTTTATGACTGAATTTAACAGGTCTTTGATTAAGCTTTACAATGATATAAGGTTCATTATGTGTTACACCACAAGCCTACACACAGTAAGATGTCAAATTTGTAAAATCACAGTTCAAACTTACTTGTTCATGCCAACGGAAATGACGTTTATCTGAATTGAGATGAGATTTGTGGCAAAAAGAACACGCCTCATTATTCAGTAACAGTTTATCCTAATATAAAAGCTGACAATTAGAAAACATTACAGCAATCCATCGATTCATGTACACTAATAATCTTTAATATTCATGATTAATTTTTGGGTAGTTCTTGCTCGTGAGAATTGCAGAGAATATGAAACAAATAAAAAAAAAACTTAAAACGAGCTAAAAGAGTAATTTATTGAATTAAATTAAAAAAAAATTGTAGGCTATACAGATTTAAAAAAAAATTAGTAGGCAAAATTGTTTATTTTCGTTATTCACTTTTGATAAAGCAAATAATTATATTTGCGAAACGTCAAGTAAATCAATAAATAACTCTTTTAGCTCGTTTTAAAAAGTTTTTTTATTTGTTTCATATTCTCTTTAATATTCATGAATTTAACTTTTTTCAGAGATGGTTATTAAAGAAAAGAAACAAATTTGTTGAACACCATAAACAAGGAAAAACCGTACCATAAGAAATTAATATCGTGTAGCACTACCTCTAGCTCTGATAATTGCCTGAATTTTTCGTGGTTGCCTGCTTATCAAATTCTGGATAGTTTCTTGTGAAATGTTATCCCATTTTGCAAGAGCGCGATGTTCAAGTCCGTGAAGACTTCTGGAAGCGGGTACGGGACATCTCACTTCTTTTTTAGAACATTCAATAAGTGCTCAATGGGGTTCAAGTCTGAACTGCCAGGTGGCAAATCCAATACTCGAATATTGATCTCATTTAAGTAACTCAGCACTTCTCTTGCAACGTGCGGTCGCACTTTATCTTGCGTGAAAGTGAAATTGTTGCCTATAAATGGCTCAAAAGGCACGACATAATCTGGAATAATGGTTTCAAGGTAAAACTGAGCATTTATTGACTTTTGTTGAATGAGAACTAAGTCTGCACGACGGGCATCGATATAGATTCCTCACCAGAACATTCTTGACCTTCCTTCAAATGGTTCCCTTGCAGAGATATTGCAAGCAGCAAATCTTTCTCCAGGCTTGTGCCATATGATATGCGTTACCGATCACCTGGTCATTTTAAGTTCATTCAGGCTCTCTCCCAAATCTTAATCTGACCATTCTGTGTCCTGTGGTGAGCAGCGGTGTAATTGCAGTCTTTCTACTAGCCCTGATCTTCTTATCATTGTTATAACAATTACAGCTCAAATCATAACATTTCTGACTGTTACAAGTTTATTAATAAATTCCGAACTTGTACATCTCTTGTTTCTTAAAACCTGCTCCCGTAGAA
Organism: Prosopocoilus inquinatus; assembly: GCA_036172665.1. Classification (NCBI taxonomy): domain Eukaryota; kingdom Metazoa; phylum Arthropoda; class Insecta; order Coleoptera; family Lucanidae; genus Prosopocoilus; species Prosopocoilus inquinatus. The sequence continues at coordinate 35,984,662 of CM069871.1, forward strand.
AACTCTCATCCCTTAAACTTGCCGAAACATACCTAAGTTTCAGAGTATCTTCTAATCATCTGACTAACTGATGAATGGTCAACACCTAGTAAATTAGCTGCTTATCGCATATTTTGTCCTTTGTTTAAAAAAGTCGATGCTCTTGCGCAACCCTCAGTAGTTAAATATCGTGGTCGGTTCATGTTTTTGAAATGCAGGAATATAAACTGAGATTCTATTTAATATTCACTAGTTTTAAAAACTTATTACGTGAGGAAACCAAGAATTAATTATATTAAACTTGAATTTAAATTTAAAGGTAATCCTATCTTAATGAAATAATTTCATTTAACGAAGAGTTTGATGGATTAACAAGTCGTAATAATAAGCATAAAAGATTCTATTAAACGAGGTGTCACAAGGAGTACTTTGCTATTTGAATTTTTAAAATTGGGGTAGTTAGCTCTTACGGGTTGAGGGGTGGGAGGCTGAAAATTCCATCTTCAAATGATGATTTAAAAATAAAAATCGACCTGTCTGAACATTTTTAAGAAACATTTTTTTAACCATATAGAAAACTCGTCTTTGCGCATGCACGACCATGCGTTTTGACCGTTAGTCTAATAGCAGCCTTACAACACTTTCAGACTAGCCGTTAAAACGCACGGCTGTGTGTGCGTGAAGAGTTTTAGCCGGGCGCACGCACGGCCATGTATTTTGATGTCTGGTATGAAACCACTCTTACTGTTGTCATTATAGAAATAAAACGAGGCTTAATGCTAACACCGACTGAGAAACTGGTCATAAATCGCTTTAAAAATTATTTTAAAAAAATCAGTTACTATTTAATCATTAGATATTTAAACTTTCAGACGATGGTACTAGTTAACTTAATAATATTTTCGTACTGTTTGTAAATTGCAAGAATGATTCTCGGTTGTACATGGTATATCGATATTTGATAAAAGCTGCACAAGAACCGATTGGACTATAAACACGACGTACGTCTTAAGCATGATTTGTTCTCGGTACTGATTAAACGTTTACATCCCATCATAAAACGGATACAGACCAAACAAAACGAGCTTATTTACGATCGCCGAAATGCAACGCGTCATATAAATGTGACAAATTACGTCAAATATTTGCCCCGTTCAGAACAGATCGCCCCGTGGAAGTGCAATAAACTTTAGTATCTCAAACCTCAACGCATGTGTGCATGCACATTGTGTGTGTGATAACGTACTGATAAAGTCTAACTTTTTTGATGGGAGTACGTAACCCGTAAACTGTTTCTATGTTAATGGTGCAGCATTCCATTGAGGTTTAATTTGAACTATGGAACTTGCCTATTTAGATAATACTTAGGAAAAAGTATCGGCATATACACAATGAACGAAGGGGTTAACAAAAAATTAATACTAGTTTAAATTATTTAATGTAAAGCGACTACAGACTTGTAACTGAGCAATGTAACGATCTGCGGCGCGGTTCGCTGCACGGTTCGTTGCGCGATCCGTTACTTTATTCAGTTAAAGACCATACAGACCTGTAACTGAGCAAAGTAACGAATCGCGCAATGAACCAAGCAGCGAATTACACCGCGGATGTTTCCACGAACGTCTTCAAGACGTCTTTAAGCCGTTCGCAGCAACATCCGCAGCATGGCTCGTTTCGCGATTCGTTACTTTGCTCAGTTACAAGTATATACGTCGCTTTACAAGTCTGTACGGTCTTTTAGAGTTAATTCACGAAGTTAGTGCTTATTAGGGGGAGTTATTTGATAAATAATGGGCATCAATTTAACAAAAACAGTAAAGAAGGCCTCTTTTGAGAGAATCGTGATTTCATTCACAGAGAGACGCCCAAGAAATACACACTTAACAAATACAACCGTCGCACTTGCTACGTTTAATATGGTTGGAGTACACTTCCTCAATGTTCTAATATGAATATAGGACCTGCCGCGTAAATTAGTGGGTGTAGTATATGTAGTAGTGTATGTGTGTGTGTAACATCGATCCTTACATAGAAGCCTGAAAATCTCTTTTTGTCTTGATTATCTAAAAGTTTAAATATTTCCAATATTACATTTAATGATGTAGCTAAAAAAATTGTAAAATTTGTGAAACAGATCAAATAAAGCAATTGCAAACATTTAATTAATAAAAATAAAGCCAGAAAACAAGAACAATGTTTTCTGAACAAATACAGGCTGTTTTGCGAAACGCCCCACACACTCTATTATTAATGATACGATTGCAGTAATTCTAAAATCGCTTAAAAATATAAACGCTTTATAAATGCTACAAAAAGAAAGTTATTTTTTAATATCACTGTTTTGTCAAACGATTACTAACAACCGACTTTAATAACACCAGCCTTAAAAGTTCGTGGAAACGCAATCATTGATACTACAAAAATCAAATAAAAAATTATTTGTTTTTTTTTTAAAGACGGTGGTTAATGACGCTGGTTTGTGGGCTTTGTTTACACGTACAACTGACAGATGTTATTTACAACAGCTGACTGTATTGCCAACTGTCAGTGAATAAAACAATAAGTACACAACCATAACGAGCATACATAATGCCAACAAAGATTAGGATCATTTAAACAGTCGAGGTTAGTACCTGCTAGGAACATTAACCACAGACGCAAACTGTTTACACGAACTATAAAACCGGTGTTGCTAACGCCACGCCTGATATGTCAAAAATGTAAAGTTACTAAACCGGTTTTATAACAACGGTTGTTATGACCCATTTAGACAAATTTTTACGCCAGTGTTACTAACAACGGTTTTCATAACACCGGCCTTAAATGACAGTCAATGAAATGGGCGTATCCAGGTATGGGCAAGCCCGGGCATTTGCCCGGGGCTGAAAGTCTAAGCGCAGAAAAAAATAATAATTACTACAAATTTTAGAGATAACTCACTTTTCAAATGTTTAAAAATATGTTATGCCTTTTTAAATCAATTTAATATTATATTATTATTATACTTTAATTATTAATAGTATCAATAATTTCATTAAAAAAAATTGTTGCAAATCGTCTTTAATTGCAGATAAATCCTCGAGCAGCCTTTCTATAGCTGTTTCAGGCCTATTTGGGGCTTCTTCAGCAGAAGCGTAGCTCGGGAGTCCAACGCAAATCATACTGATTCGACAAAGCATAATCGCAAATGCGATGTAATAGTAATGAACAGTTTAAACAGCGACATTACCCTTGGTCTAATCGTTTTGCTTTGCAGTGGAACTCCCGAGCTACGCTTCTGCTGAAGAAGCACCAGTTCAATTAAAAACAATTTTTTTTAAACTTTTATTACGCTTTGACAGCAAGCATGACCCCCTTGCATGGCATGATTTATTATGTAGCAAACTGGCTTCAATTTATCAAACCTAATGTAATGTCAGGTCAAAAAACGATCGTAGGATGTCATTGTTTGAACTGTTCAATAATTTTATTATTTAAAAATAAAATATGCCCGTATTTAGAAAAAGTCTGGTTACAACTGGGAAATTCAAAGGTTCTTGTTTAGTTCTACCTAATACATTTAATACCTTTAGTCGGCTAAGTTATGCTCAATTCTCACATGAGCAGCGCATCGCGTCGCGTCGTGTTTTTACATGTAATTTTTTGACATAAAATGCTGCCGAGTGAGAATTGCTTCATTTATAACCATGGCAACTTTTAGAGGCAATGCGTCACGTCGCGTCATTTTGCTGTCTCGAAAAGTTGTCATAGTTTCAAATGCAGCAATTCTCACTCGACAGCTCAGAACCAACTCAATTAACGAAGCTGCTTGAGATATATGTACGGGTGTAACACTCGTGTTCATAAACCAAACTTACGCTATGCGTTCGTTTACAATTTGCTATATTTCATAAACGGTATGTATTTCCCACATTGTGGAAAAGTAATTTGCAAATTGTTGATAAACCCTCACTGATTATGCGCCAGAAATGTGGGAAATATGCTTAGTTTATGAAATATAGCGAATTTTAAGCGGACGTATAGCGTATGTTTGGTTTATGAATATCGGCCTAAGTTGCTTATTAGTCGCTTCAGACTAGATTGAAATAATATAGGGTTTTCCAATTAGTGCGTCAGAACTTCAAATGAGACACTCTAATAACTACAAGTGATAATCCTTTAATCTTTATTTTATTTTGAAGAACAATTGATGACATTATGTTTTAAAAAAAATATCGTGTAAATATCTTCCTTGACTTCGCCTGACTGAACGTATTCTGAAGGCCCAATTTGCGACTATTCTTTCACACATATCGGGTGGCATATTTGTAATGCTGTATTGAAAGTTCCGTTTAAGGTAGGCAATTGTTTGTGGTTTATTTTTGTAAAAATGATGCTTGTTTACAAACCCGTTGAGTCAGAAATGTACTTAATCGGAAAATAATATCTCTTCTGCAAAAAATGGATCGACCTTCAACTGCTCAAGAGCCTTCGGCTTCAAATCTTTCAGTGATTTGATCTTCATAAGCCGTCAAATGGAGATCTCTATGAAAACTTCGCTATCTTCACACAATGTACTGAACTCATTCGTTATCAAGATTTGCCATTTACATTCCAAATCAATATTGTTTTTGGAATTAAAGTTCTGAAACACTTATTGGAAAATCCTTTATAAATTGCAATCAAGTGCACTTGTCTTCAAAAGAAAATGTAAATGTGTAAATTTTGGTCTCAATAAAATTAAACTTAATTATTTTACGGCGTTTCGTGATGCTTGGAAGACGCAAACAAAGAATTGTGAGAACGTTCGAGCAAATTCCCACAGAGTCAAGGGCCCAGCCGGGTCTGCACGGGCGGGCTCAAAGTGAAGCCGTGGAGCCAGTCTAGGGTGCCCGGGGCGTTCGACCTACCGGGTAACATATACCCTCCTAGTACCTAATAGTCGCACTACACTATTATTACAACTTTATTATTATGTTGATCCTATTAAGCCTTAAAAGGAATTCGTGGTACCTTACCGGTTCGATCGATCCGAAACCTTCCATGAGCTGTAAGTACCATGTTATTCCATTACGAAAATCCCAGCGACGGCAATGGCTTAACGCCAGTAATGCATGTATAAATTTCGAGTAATACGAGTAAATGAGCGCTTGATGAAATTGAATCGCTCCCTCGTACTCATCCGGAACTTATGTTTTATTGCCCGAAAACTTGCGAGATGAATAAAACTTTCATGCTCAAACTGATGAAAGCAGTAAGCACTATCTTATCTGATGGCAACAATAACGAATTTTATGATAATTACGATTATTTATCTAGACTACTGATATTCCATGGCAATTCAATGTATTGATCGAGCTAAATTGTAGGTCGATTTCTTATTTGTTATCCTGCACTTTTGCACACTAGTGCACATTTTTTTTACAAAATACGCTTTAGTGCAGCTTAATTATTTAATAAAAACGTCTACTATTCATACTTATTTATACTGCATATTACTGTATAAAATAAATAAATAAAATTTGTTTTATGTTTGAAAATTCTGCGATATTGAATACGACACCGACTGCACAAAAAGTAGTCAAATGTTAAATATTACACTTTAATTAATAAAACTCGTCTCGTATACAAATAAATCAATAAACAAACCATAGCAACTACCGCTTACAATTGAAGGTTCACTGCAGGAATATCATACAAGACCATCACGCGACTAGAGATATATCTTTCAATTTACAAAATTCATAAAATATTTGCGACAAAATTAACTGCAAATATGTAATTAAAATTAATCGGATAATTCGACAATGTAAAACTGAAATATAGGTCGACATTTCGCTGTACATTTTTCAACTTCTTCAGGATAAATAACAAAAAAAATCCTTTATATTAATTTTAGAGTGATCGATTGATTAATAAATTAATAAAAAATATCTATCATATTTGAACATTTTACTAAATTATTTACAATATAATTTGGTAATTATTTGTTTGATTTCAAGTACAGTCCACAACAATTAAAAGAAAGAAACATTAATATTTAAATGATAGGTTTACTGTTTTATCAGTACACCGATCAAGTTAAAAAAACGCCTAAAGCTCAATTTGGACGTTGAGAGCGTGTTCTAATTTTTCAAGGTCAGATCGATGGATTTATTTTACAGTTTACAGGTTTAGATATTCACAACGGTGATGATAGCTGAAATGTTTAATTTTTTTGGAGGCGTTAAACGGTGTTAATATTCATGAAAATCTAGTGCAATTTACATATTAATATCAATTTAACAGCTTGGTTTAATTATAAAATTTTAGAATTCTGTTGCTAACTTCACGCCGGTACGCGAGGGAACACCGTCCAAAAGTGTTAAAGATTTTTATCTGTGTAGAACTTGTTAAGATGGTAGAAAACAAAACAAGTTTCATTAATACTTAGTGCGAAAGAAGTGTCCACAAAAATTTCAGGTGTCAGGAGTACGTTGTAACGAACCGAGCTACTAAAAGCAACTAGAAGGACCGACAGAGAAGGGGATGAAATTTTTCATATTAACCCAACTTGGTGGGAGAACTATTTTATGACTCTTTAGTGGCCGGTACTCCTCTGGATCTGTATACGGATGCTTTTCAGGATTCCACCACCTCCGTTTTTTCGTGTATCTGTTCTATCCTGAGCAAGTAATAACTACCCATCACAGTATTCAACAAACTAAATTTTTTGTTACTTTATTTTTGAACATAAAGGCCGTTTTACATTACATAATTTATTGTAGCAGAAGTTGTTCAATTTTTTAAACAATAATAATAGTACAGTTTCAAACAGCAAATTGCGTGCAATATTGCTTGCTTTAAAAATTGTGTCTATTTTCCACACAATTAGACCTAGGGCGGAATGCAAGAACACTCCTTACACTACCCCTTTAACCTCCCTTCATAAAGGAGCATTGAAGTGTAATGATGGCCTTATTTGTAAAATGCAATTCACAGACATTCCTTTCGCCCTCCTTTAGGAAGGAGTTACTTTTAAGGCTTCCTTAAATTTTTAAGCAGGTGTGGTAACTTTTTATAATGAAAATGTTCCGAGTTCAAGTGGTCAAGAAGTTTTGAAATATTTACTGACCTCACATCAGGGGACCTGTTCTTGAAAAGCGCGTTTTTGAATGTGTATTCTTGATCATTCGATTTTCTGTTTTTGATGCGAGTGGATGTTACCATTCGTTTTTTATAATGCAAGTGCTTGTAACTGTAATTAACGTCAAATTTGAAATAAATTAATCTGACATTTTACATAAAACAGACAAGTTTTCACTAAAATGCTGTTTTTTGATAAAATTCACGTTTGAATCAAACTGAATAAGTATTGTTAGTATGTATGAACATGGTAGAAGGATTTCTGTGCGAAATAAACAGAGGAGTGATGCAAAGAGAAAAATCCCCCTACTATTAGCTTTACTTTACTACTTTACTGTTTTGAGAAACTATGAGGATCTGAAGATAGGGTGGCCAGACCAATCCTCTATTTCTAAAATAATAATGCAAAATAACATCCAGTATTATTTTTTAACCACATCATAACATGCGGTAAACACAGGTAGGGCAGTGACGAGAATTTTTTCATCGTATCCTCTTTTCTTCAGCTATCGAATCTGACCACCTTAATTGAAGGGCTTAAGAAAATTCTAAATTAACAATTTTTTGTAACTCTGCAATTTCGTTGTTGGTATTTAGCTACTATTAGAAATAAAGCTTTTTTAGATGGTTTTATATTTTCTTCTTTGGTACAATTCTTCTTAAAGTAAGGTAATAATTTGAAGAAAACTATCGATGCATTATAATCACTGACATCCCATTAATTTGCGTAATTTTAATGAGTATCTAGATTTCACAAATAGTTCATACTTTCTTAAAACTCTCGGATTTAGAGCCAACAATTTATTAACATTCTGAATGTAGTTCATAAATTCAATAAAATCTTTAATAATTTGTACCATATTACGTTTTTTTTTTTTAATAAAAAACTTTGTACTTAAAATTTTCATCGGACAAGAACCAACTTCAACTAAAATTATTTCAATTAAAGCTCACTGAAACTTTTGTGTAAGGACGGTTACCTTAATAACTTTCCGTGAATTGTAATATTGGTAGTATAAGGGAGTTCAAAGGCTACCTTAATTGCTTTAAGGAATCTGCTTTACATTATATGTCTAAAGGAGATTTATGAATTAGAATGAACGTGTTAGGGACATTAAAGTAAGGTATAAGTTAAGGAGTTGTTTAAGGAAGTTCCGCCCCTAGAGTAAGAGATTATCGTTTTAGTAAATAACTTTATATTATCAGTTTTTTTTTCAAATTGAAATGTTCCAATAGACGTATTGAATTAATTCTTGGAAAGCGGATTGGAAAGAAGTGATGGCCAATGCCTTCTATACCTTTTCAATTTCAAATTGGGAACAAACAAATTGAAATTGGGAATAAACAATTTCAAATTGGGAATAAATAAATTCAACTTGGGAATAAACAATTTCAAATTGGGAATAAACAAATTCAAATTGGGAATAAACAATTTCAAAATGAGATAAACAAGTGTCCTACTGTCATTAACGTCATTTCAAAAAAGTGTATAATTCTGATTCCATTAAACTATATACATTAAACTGAATAAGGTCACAAAAAATGCCTTACATTAAGAAAGTGGACGCTGATGCCATGAAGAAACAAATCTGTGTCCTATATAATAACAACCAACATTGGAGAACACTAGCGAATACCTTAGGAGTGAAAAAATCAACCGCGTACCGTTGGGTGAAAAACCAAGAAGAATCTGAAAATACACGTGGTGGAAAAAGAAAAAGAAAAATCGCTAATGACCGACTACTATAATCTCATGGAACAATACATCGAAGAGAATCCACGCATGACATTAAAGCAAATGAAAGAGAAGTTTCAAATTGAACACCAACTTGTTGTCTCGACAGAATGCCTTCGAAGGCATTTGGATGGTTTGATGTATACTTTAAAAAATGTGAGAAAAGAACCTGAAAGGGCAAATAGTGCGGATAACAAAACCAAAAGATGTGAATTTGTTCGACAGCTATTAGATTATCAAGCAGATAATATTCCAATAGTTTACATGGACGAAACGAATTTTAATTTATACACTTCACGTACAAAAGGAAGATCTAAGAAAGGGACGCGCTGCACTCATATTTCTGCAGCGAGTAGAGGGTCAAATCTTCATGTTATCGGATGTATTGGAAACGTGGGCCTAATACATTATGAAATTAGAAGAGGGGCATTTAAAAAACCGCAAGCTAATGATTTCATCAGTCGATGCCTCCAAAATGCCCGAAATTTGTATCAAGCACCTGTCGTTATGGTCATCGATAATGCTCCGTGCCATTCTTCAATTGAGGATGTTTTTAGGGAGGACGAATTTGCCGATAATTATTTGCTAAGACTTTCCCCTTACAGCCCGATGTTGAATGCAATTAAACTCGCGTGGTCTTGTCTAAAAGCTGGTGTTAAAGCTGACTTAGCAATCCAAATGCCATAAATTTTAGCAGGCGAAGTCAGGGCAAACATTGCGCAGACGGAATATCGGCTACAAACATTAGAAAATAAAGTGCAACAACGATATATATAACGAATAAAATTACCGTAGCTAACTGCATAAGATTCGTTGCAAACATTCAAAGATTTATACCTGATGCATTAAATATGATTGTTATATTCCGTTTCGTTATTTTATTTTTTCCTACGAGCTTGTATTTTTTTGAATTAAAATATATTGTTCCAATTTGAATTTGTTTATTCCCAGTTTGAATTTGTATAGTATCAATTTCAATTTGTTTATTTTCAATTTGAATATGTTTAGTCCCAATTTGAAATTGTTTATTCCCAATTCAAATATGTTTAGTCCCAATTTGAAATTGTTTATTCCCAATTTGAATATGTTTAGTCCCAATTTGAAATTGTTTATTCCCAATTCAAATATGTTTAGTCCCTATTTGAAATTGTTTATTCCCAATTTGAATATGTTTAATCTCAATTTGAAATTGAAAAGGTATAGATTACACAAGCTAGATCTATTAGATTTTCAAGGGAAAAGTTTAGTTCGAAACTGTATGGATATCGAGGGTTTCGTATGGGATTTCTGATTTCCCAGGATTTTTTAAAGTTCACGGGAATCGGGATTGTAAAAATTTCTTGCGATAATTTATAAATCTTCTTAAAAGGTCAACATTAGAAACTTTGCTCTTTTGCTACGTATCTCAGTCTATATTTGCTATCTCCTTCAAGTTTAGCATTAAGAAATTCAAATTAACGATCGATGCATCTCCGATCCATTATCGTTTCCATTAGTATTCTATTTTTTTTTAGAAGTGATAAACGATTATACGTAATTAACGTTGTGAATGTGCGCTATAAAGGAATTAATTCACATAGCAATTATTAATATCCGTCCTTTCATTTTGATCATGCCATTTAAAGAATGGACGGCGTCATATGCCAGTAAGAATACGAAAAAACAATATGCTGTCACTTTTCCTGCACGTCATGTGTCACAGCGTGTAATCCTGAATAAATCTGCCCGCCGAAACGTTTTATCTGCGCGCATTTTAATAAATGGTACAGCTGCTGCGGCTCAAGCCGCATACTGTTTTGTTTAAAATACCAATGGGAAACGTATAAAGCTTGGAAAAAAATTACCAAAGATATTTTGCATACAGTAAAAAGTATTTTTTTCTATTTTGCATTAGTAACAGAACTATTATCGCACCCAAACAACTGCGTATAGATTTTTTTAAAAAGGACATGAAAGGAAACAGGAAAATAATAGTACAGCATACTCCTTACGGAAGGCTATTCAAGCAGTCGTCCGAAACACTGCCTTCTGTAAATTGTGTTTTAATATACTGTTATTCATTGCAATTGCTCCTTTTTTTACATTCTTCATAAAAGTTAAATAAAAATGGTACATGTTCATCTTTTATGTATTATTCGTTCCGTTTCATTTTTGGGGCATTCATTCTTAAAATTATACCTTGCTTTTCAACTGAACATTTAAATTTTTCAATATCCTAAAATGTTGTCTCACATACTTTGCGTTCGCTTAGTATAATGTATTATACAGCCTGTTTGGTTTTGGCTGTCACGGCAGATATATCGGCTGCTGTTAGAGATACGACCAAATGTTATAGAAGGAAATTTGTTCTACATTTAATTTCAGCATCAAATATGTTAGATGTAGCAAATATATTCAAAATTTTAAATGGAATGTACCCAATTTTATTACGTTTTCTAAAACTATAAAAAAATCTCTTTACAACGATATATCACATGCCATAGTTATCTAATTAATTAGAAACATAAATCGATAATTAACAAATGCATCCTTACGTTGATTAGAGCTTTAGGCTGCGGTAAGTGAACGGTCTAACTGATCAGACTAAACCACGTGATCACTTTTACTAATCGCTGATTGGTCAGATAGTGTGGTCCGACTGTTGACTTCACGATTTCGTGCAGTCTGACCATTGACTTAACTCAACCTTATTCGAAAAATTAGGCGATGAAACAAATGAAATTATTTTTCAGCTTCCAATTGAACAATGTTCCTTAATACTTACTGCCTTGCCAACATGTGCTGTTCAACATTACAATAAATTGATTAAATCACTTTGAACACAAACTATGACAGTCAAAGAGTTTTATAATTATAAACTGTCATACACAGATTATACACAATATTATTTCTTACACTTACATTATTTTTATATAAATTATTCAAACATAAGGATTATTAACAAGATATTATTACATGTACACTTGAAGATGTCATAGGACGAAACCGGTCACGTAAAAGAAATTAAAAAATTGTAGAAAAGACACAGCATTTCAATCATATTAAATAAAATCTACAAACAACAATGCAAGATTACAATATTTGAAATTTCCAACTTAATTTACGTATTAATTTATTGTTACTTTGTTCATATTGTTGTGTTGTATTTGTGTTGAATAGCATATGTTGTCAAGGCAGTCCGGAAGCTGAAAAACAACTTCATTTGTTTTATTGAGCACTTTTTCAAATAAAACTCTAATCTGCGTAAGCACGGATTTGTTACTTTAATTATCGATTTATATTTTTAATTAGTTAGATTACTATGACATGTGATATATTTTTATAAAAATAATTTTTTACAGTTTTAGAAAACGTTATATAATTGGGTACATTCCATTTCAAATTATGAATGTATTTCCTACATCGAACAAATTTGATGTTCAATTGTTTTTCCGTCTAATAGAAACCTAAATGTAGAACCATTATATTATCCAATTTTGGAAATAAATCAGAATGAATGTTCAAGTAGGTTGGATTTTTTTAGAGAAGTATTTTACTGTACGTTACTGTATTTTAAATTTATATTTTTTTGTACTGTGGTTTAATAATAATAAATGACTTTATTGTGCAAATCATAAAATAATACAAATAAATACTGTATGTTACTCCCTATATAAATTAATTAGATCAGAAAACTGCTATAAAGAAACAAAGAATATATACAATCGCAAGACGAAATTCAGATTCAGCTTTTAAATTTAACCTTGAGTAATAAAGATAAATACGATATATGAAAATGCCTAAATTAGAAAAACGTAAATTTAATTTAAATCAAGCTTATTGAAGCTAAAAAATATTAAAAAAATATTTTGCTGTAATAGACGAAGTTGACATATTGACATTTGTGACCACACACAGCGAAATTACGAAGGGAACAGAAGAACAACCAGTAAGAAAAATAATTATTTTAAGTAGCAATCTGTATCAATTAATTTTATTGCGACTCGAATAGCATATTTTTTAAATGTAATTCGAAAGCGGCTGGATTTAAAAGTTTAAATTCATGAGGCAAGTCATTGTACTTGGAGAAAATGGCATATGTAAATGATCTTTCATAAAGTGATGTCCCATGTGGTGGTGGTGATATAAGGCCCCAAAACCTGGTGGTTATATTATGCACATCAGATCGAAAACGTATTTCATTGTACAAATACGGCGGACTTTTATACAATATAATTTTGTGAAATTTTAATTTAAAGTTTGAAGTTCTCTCCGGTTTTTCATGTTCAGCCAGTTTATTTCCTTGAGTTTATAAGAAATATGATCATAATTTCTGATTCCATAAATTAACATTAAACAGAAATTTTATTTTTTCTGAATACGGCAGATAGTTATGGCATCCAAGGCTGTATGATATACTGGAGTGCAATAAGTAAATTGGGAAAGAACAAATGCTTCACATAAGCGTCTTTTTATATCCCTGTTTAAGACAGATCTAAAAGGAAAAATTTTCTTTAAAAAAAGATAAGCATTACTAATGTATTTAGCGATCTGACTGTGGTACCGGAAACTATTGTCCATTATTAAACCCAGATTCTTGACTTTTGTTACAAACGGAATCTTAACGCCATTAATACAAATCTGAATGATATTTGAGCGATTATAAGAGGATTTCTTTTTACCAAACAGGATGACTTTAGATTTATTTGGATTAAGTTTCAGAGAATGATCCTGAGTAATCGAAAACAAAGCCCCAAGATCTATGTTGATTTTCAGAGTGGCAGCCTTCCAGTCAGCAGGTTCAAAGGAGTAGTACAGCTGAGTGTTGTCCGCGTAAACATGAGCAGTACAATGTTTTAGTGCAGACAGAAATTTAAATGTATAACAACAAAATAAGATAGATCCAATAAGAGCCTTGTGGTACTCCTTGTAAAACCGCTAAAGGAGAGGAACGTTGGTTACCAATAGTAACAATTTATTTACGTTCAAAGAGATATGACTTAATTAAATTAGCAGCATTATCACTTAAGCCAACATGCAATAAAATTGAATGTAATATGCCAAGTTGTACTGTATCGAATGCCCTGCTGAAATCTAATAAAGTATCGTGATAAGTCCTTTATCAGTCGCTTGAAATATATCATCAGTTACTTTCAGCAAAGCAGTCGCACAGCTGTGGCCTTTCCGAACACCTGCTTGAGTATCTGGTATAATACCAGCAAAATTAAGGTAATCTGTAAGTTGTAAGTTTAAACTTATTAAAGTTTTTAACCTAATGTTTAACTTTAGATCAATGATATTTAGCAGTGGTCGTATTTCTAAACACAAGACACAAAAATTAAGATATCTCAGAAACTATTGCATTTTGTATAATGCATATTATGGTCAAATTGCCCTCAAAGGAACAACACTGACCGGAAAAAAGAACCGGCCACCCTAAAGTATTTTGTAACTGGAATTTTAATCGCTTAAATTATATCTGGACAATAAATGACTTAATTTTAATGGGTGGTTTGCATAAAACATAGTACATGCTAATACTTCAAGCACCTACTTCGAAAGTGAAGTATTTACTATAATAGAGTAGTACTTACTACCCGCCACTAGTAGACACTACTACACAGGGATATTCACGGTGAATGGCTTATTAGATTATAATAGAAATTACACCTTACAGGGCACTAAAAATTTGTATATGGTATTAATGATAACGAACTATTCAAATAATATAAAATCAGTCCTGAGGTACTTCCGGTTGTACCGGAAATCAAAACTAATTTTGTTATTTTATATGGAACACCCCATATTATTAAATATTTGAATTCCCCATTCAGTTTTACAGAACTAAAACTGTTTTAACAATAATCATTTTTTTCTAAAAATCTTGGCTTCAACACAGGGATGAACTAACACTCTTCTGGTAAGAAATAAACAATACACTTTTCAAAGAGCTTAAGGGGAATCGATAGAAGTTGATAGTTTTCAAAATTTAATTTTCTTTCTATTGTCTATAAGCAATATAATGGTTATCTGTAGTAGTTTTCAAGATATTTGTGTAAAAATTGATTTCTTGTTAAATACTGACAGTATAAATATGCAATCTCTTAATATAAATAGAACGCTTAGCTTGATCTTTCATAATTTTTGTTCAGAATCCTATTTATTTACTAATAAGAACTTTTGTTATGCTGGCGGAAATGTTTGAAGATCATTTAATAGGGTGCGGTGATCAATGAGTTTGGCCTGCTACATGACCTGACCTAACTCCAGTAGATTTTTATTTACGGAGTAAATTTAAAAGATAAAGTGCAGCTATGGCCATATGTATTAGGCACCTCCAGTAAATTCACAGATTTTAAAAGTGGTCAAACTTCCAAGTATAAATATTAAACCCCTACTTAAATAGACAAAAATAATTATACCTGAATGGGTATTATGGGGTTAATTTACTGAATTATGAGTTTACAAAAGAAATTCCATTTTCCTGACCAGTTCAATCGTAACGCTCGCTGAGGAAACTTCGCTCCAACATTATTTTTACTTTAGCATTTAATAAAAACTTAAGTTTTAGTGTTTAATTATGCTAAAATTATCGACGGCCGAAAGAAGTCCAATAGTGCTATTGAATTCATTAGGTTTTTCGCAAGTTGCAATTGCAAGAAAAATAAAATGTTCCCGTTCTGCCGTTCGATACACGTTAAAACAGAACGGTAAACGGGTTCTTACAAAAATTAAAAAAAAACGGACGCATTACCACAACTCGAGACGACAGAAATTTAGAAAGAATGGTTTTGAGAAACCGACGAAAATAGTCAAAAGACTTATCGAGTGAATTGTGAGTCCATCATAGAATTTCAGAACACGCCTCTAAGAAGTAAATTTAAGTGGCCGTTTTGCCCGCCGGAAGCATTTGTTAACAGAGAACCACAAGAAAAAACGTCTGTGGTGGGCAAGAAGATATCAACATTGGTATGTTGAAGATTGGTCAAAAGTCTTATGGTTTGATGAATCTAACATAGAAGTAAGTTTGAAAAGCGTTTTTTTTTTCATTTAGCGATCATATCACACTACACTTTATGTTTTTACATTTTTTTCTAAAGGCGCTTTTTTCTTAATTATACATATATTCTAGCTTTTCGGACGATCTGGGACGCAGTACGTGCGGCGCAGAAAAGGCGAAGCATTTCATCCTGCTTGCATCATACCTACAGTCACAGTATAAACATACAGTAATTGCACTTTTGTCGGTTACTTTGATCTTTTGGTATAATTTTGTACCTCGCGCAGGTTGACGCGAAGTGTCCCATCAACGGACATGAACGAAAACGAACATAATATGACTGTAATCAACATGCGAAAAATAGATGTACCGTAGGTTTCCTAAAAGATTTGTTAATCAATGATTAATTTAATTCTCTGATTAAGGAATGTCATTGGACGAAGTTAACAGTAGATTTGAAACAACCAATTATATTATTTCACCCAATCAATCACAGGTTTTAATCACGCTGTAAAATTAATCAGTGATTAAATATTGTTTGTGAAACTGGGGGATAGAGTGCTTTGTTGTTTGAGGTTCATCACCCGGAAAAATGTTGAACAGTGATGTTGAACTGCCGAACTAAAGTGTTAGTTCACTTTTAAGAGGAATCCCACCGAATAATGCCATATACGAAAACCATTAAAACGCGCGAAGTCGTAGAGGCATTAGTTCTTAATCAATTTATTTCATTTTTTTACACCACACATTTAAGGACTAGAACTACAAAATGACCAATGGAAATTTCGCTACGATTAGTTGTTAATTAGAAAAAAAAATAATTAACATTTAAAAATCGTAGTTGAACTTTACAGTAAAATTAAATATACTTCCAGTTCATATTTTCGAAAACGCGTTGGTCACTTTGTAGATTGAAGTTTTGTTAACAAAACCGCGAAAACAGCTTTAAAAAATATGTATATATAATGTAGTTATGAATTCGCGCGTTTTGCATGTTTTTCATGAATTATTTTCATGAGGCGTGGACGGATTTCTCCCACTATCAATTGTGGGGGAGGTAACGAAAGAGGAAGCAAACATATCTTCTCTTTCTGTTCCTCTAAAAATTGTTTAAGAGAATATTGCGGCTGGAAACAAAAATTAGCTTGTGACAGGCTGGTGGCAGGTCGGATCCGAGCCGGGAGTGACCGAATATTGTCGATGTTTGAAAAATACTTCGAAAGCATTTTGAATCATTTATTTACGTGAATTGTAATTTTAACATAGATATAGGCAAAAGAAACGAAAAATTGAAATTACATTTGTACATACTATAAAATTGAAATGTTTGTCGGAAGTATGAATGTTAGAAATGTTTGCAACAATGACAATAACGAGAATATAATAATAGAAGAAAATATTTTTAAATTAATTACAAAATATTTAAATGTTTGTCAATAAATTTCGATCTCCTGTTACTAATTTTTTCTAAGTTGAGTTTTATTAATGTGTTAATAAAATTTAATTATGTAAAAGTTTTTGTTATGAATGAATATGTCTTCATGTAAATAAGCTGTAACACTAATTATGTTTCTACAAAAATTACTAATTAAAACTTAGAAAAAAATATTAAATTAAAAATATGCGTTGTTAATGAGGACAATAAATAATACTAACAATTGAATATATTTTCGGAAAAAAAATTCAAGTTCAATATTGTTAGTAATTGGACATTACTTCTATAAAGATATTTTTGCGTTGAAATCGAGATTCCAAAATTAACAATAATTAGAGTCAATAGAATAGTCAAGTGCTAATTAATATAGTTCTTCTAGAAGAAATCCGAGACATGTGGTTCTAACCGGAAGCCAAGAATTCAACCGTAGTTCTTTAGAATAAAGGAGTTGATCGCATGTACAGGGTGATTACGAGAGAATTCCTACCCCCCTTAACTATTTTATTTTTGATTTCAAGAAAAAATGTTTAATACAAAACTTGTAGGGACTAATTCATAGTTTCTCCGTGTGCTCACAGAAAAACAATTTGTGGTCGGATAAACGAGATATGAACTAAGTTTTTTTTTTTTTTTTAATGGAACACCCTATATATTATTAAGATTTTCGATTTTAAATTAAGTTCTACTGGGACTACGTATATAATAAAACTAAGAAGGTGTCTATAAAATAATTCCTATTTAATTAATTTTATTTTTGAATTTTAGATGTAAAAAACTCCCATTTATACAAGAGATATGATTCAAAATATCTTAAAAACTTTTACATTTTGCGTAAAAAAAATTGAGAACGCTTTAAATATGTTTTACGTTAAATTTTCATTTATTTTTTAAAGTTCAATTTTTCTGAATTATTTGTTGTTTCTAGCTTAAACGTTAATTTTTAGAAAATATCTAAATCGATTTAATATGTTAATGGTAAAATTTTATTCAATGTTATTTTATTTAAAATCAAAACTTCGTTTATTTTTTTGGGTGTCCGACACTCAATTGTTTTTTGTGAATATCCATAGCAGTACTGAAATAAATTGTACGACTTCTTTTATCTTTTTTTCTTTCTAAAATCAAAGTAAAAGGAGGTAGGAATTCTCTCACCCTGTACGGTGCCCGAAAAAATGAATGTCTTCCCCATAAAATGCAAATGTTTGGGCTAAGCTGTCGAGACCCACATTACAGAGAGGCGGCCAACCATTGTGAGCAGGTAATCCGCTTGCGAAATGTGTCTGAGAGATATTCGAAACGTTAGACTGCCAGCTTCCATAAATATAATTATAAAACAAAGCGTTGTATTGTAACAATTTTATCGAATCACATTTTTCGTTTTTAATTCCAAGATAAAAATATAAATACGCATGATGGCCATAATCAGAAGCAGCTACAGTACAGGATTCCAGAGATAAATTGTATTATTGATTTTAAAAATTATCGATGATGCCACATCAACTTATTCTATTTAATTTAAAATAATTTAACTCGATATTTCATTTGGTCCTGGCAACATAAAATTCATAAAACGAACTATGACACAATCCAAAAGAGTTTATATTTGAAATGAACACTGAACCTTTACAATTTAAAAATAAAACGAATAACAATAAAATATTAAATGAATATTACTGCTTCAACACAAGTTAAAGGCCGAAATAAATCTTTGCAGAAATCTAATTCTCAAATATTGAAATAATTTTTTTAATTAATAATTAATTACCATATGAGAATTTTTATAATTTTTAAAAAAAAATAAAAATTTACTTTTATTGTTCATGTATTGCACAGCAAAAAATGTATGACTTTACCAAACAAATAACACTTTGTTTTATAATCATATATATAGAATTTAGCAGTCGCACGTTTCGAATTTATCTCAGGCAGATTTCGCAAGCAGGATTATCTGCTCGCAATGCTTGTCTTGGCTTGCTGTAAGCATTTTATGGAGGAGACATTCCTTTTTTCGGGTACTGTACTTTAGAGTTGGAATTCGTGAACATTTTCCTACAAAATATATTAAACATTCTTTATTCTAATTCACACATAAATGACGTATATAAAAATAAAAATTTAATTAAATTCTATAATAAAGTTTGACTATATTAATTTATTAAAACTGTTCATCTCCATCTTAAAGGAGTTGTCTTCATCATTATTATTTTAAAATTCCCTCCCAAGGATCGTGAATTATCGTGTGCTGGGGCCCGTTCAGGAATAAGAAAGAGCGCGCTCTGGGTAATATACTTTCTCTCTCATGTAAATTGTTTTGCGTGTTTTGCTTTCCATTTTAAACGCCCAAGGTACAATCGCAATGCAGTTTCTGAACGCGCCTCAGTGGCCTCTCGAATCGTCATGAGCGATTCGGATTTCATCGAACGGCCAGCCTGCTGCCCCCACATTATTTACAGTAGATATTTGTAATTGTAAAAATATTGTAAACAGGCTGATACTGCCGAAGATTATTTGTATGTGGAGCTTATTTCTGCTTCAAAAATTTAAATTTCGTTAGAAGCCGACGACGCCGAAAGACAATGTAACAACATGCTAAAGGGTAACCAATGAAATGTTTGGAGCGCACCTACAGCCAAGGCCAACCAATAATAAAATTCGAAACATTTCCCCTTAAATGTCGTAGTGTTGGGGATTAACAAGCAAGTAAAATACCAACCCGAGAGGGGTACCTTCGCAACGATTCCTCTTAAAGAAAATAACTAAACTTTTATGTATTGTAAATGTTTCTCGGGTAATGTAATAAATCGCCAAATTAGTTTCCATTTTTCGCCACGAATGCGACGATGCACACAAAAATGCGCGAGGACAAATTTAATTTACAAATTTTCGCGAGTGCAATTACTGTATGTTTATATTGTGCTACAATCAAATTTGGCTGGGGAAGTGTGATGATCTGGGTGTACATGTCTGCGTTCGGCGTTGGAGAAGTTTATTTATGCGCTCGGTGTACAGCGATGTTAGACTAAGTGTTAGACGAGGTCCTAGAGCCATCTCTACTAAAATTATTTGTTGAACAGATAAAACAGCGAGATCCTACGATCGCTTTTTGACCTGACATTGCAGTAGGACACAAATTGAAGCGGATTTGCTACCTAATAAGTCCCCCACGCAAGGGGGCCACGCTTGCTGTCAAAGCATAATGGCGAGTAAATTGGACAAGTCGTTTTTGGTTTGCAGTGGCAATTTCGAGCTACGTTTCTGCTGATGAAGCCCCAAATAGGGCCGAAACAGCTGTACAAAAGCTGCACGAGGTTTTCACTGCAATCAAATTTTTTTTAAATTATTTGATAATGATCTTGATTTTCTTTCTTCGTATTTGGCAGTATCGTCAGATTACGGATGTGAAATTGTCATATTTTCATGTCAGTTTCTGGCATCTATCAAAATTCATGTAAGCAACCTAAGGAAACGAGAACGAGTCTGCTGCGACGAGAAAAGAGTGAATGCTTACTAAATCAAATAATTTATTAATCTGTGTCTTCCTAGCTTATTCCACAGTCGAATTGAACGCCGATTGGGTGGTGTTTGTGGTAGGCATTAGCTACAAAAAGTTGAACATTATCGGAAATTGCTTCAAAAAGCAAACGAATTTGAATCGCACATTGTTGCTGGCGCCGTTTGACCTTATTACAACGATAAATTATTTTTTTTTCCTTCCTCAGTGTTTCTTGCTGTCCAAATAGACCACGTATTTTCCGAACACACTGCTCCCTCTATTTCTTGAATACTGATAATTTTTTTTCACAAACAGCCAATTCTTATTTTCACTTCTGTTCTTCTTAGGTACTATTTCCCTCATCATAAGGAAACTAAAACACGCCCTGCTTTGACGAGAAAAAAATGTTTATAATTTTAATACTTATATTTTTAATATTAAAATGAATTTTATATTTGTATAAGCGTTATGAACTGTGGAAATAATATACGATATGATGTGGTTTTCATTAGTGAAGGCAACGTCTGCGTTAAATAAAGAAGATTTACAGCGCCTTTTAATAGCAGAATGTAAATTATTACAATGTCAAGATTTCGAAGCAGTTTCATCTCCTACAGTCACACAAGAACTGGGCCACTAGAGCGAGACTCATTTGCCACAATAGTCAACACTCCCAGGAGAAATGCGTCCTCTGATATTAATTTTTAAAAATTTGTTATAATTAAAATCAACAATGTTAACTTATTGTGACTAGAACTGTAAAAGTAGGTACATAATCTTTGGTTGAAGTGACTTTATTGTTCAAACACATGTAACAATAAACGTTCAAAACCTCAAATTGTTTCTTATCCTACATTTTAAACGTAGGTGTTTGTCAATTA
The DNA here is from genome assembly GCA_036172665.1 of Prosopocoilus inquinatus. Taxonomy (NCBI): domain Eukaryota; kingdom Metazoa; phylum Arthropoda; class Insecta; order Coleoptera; family Lucanidae; genus Prosopocoilus; species Prosopocoilus inquinatus. Next base: position 36,006,268 of record CM069871.1, read on the forward strand.
TGTCACTATGACTTATCGTAAAAGTAATTACAAGGTAATTATAAAGGTAGTTGTCAATTCCTTTCTTTAAAACCACCTTGTACCTTGCCACTCGTGCACTTCCATTAGTTACGTAGTCGAAACATAAACTACTCAAAACAATTAAGGGGTCAAATTTATAAACGACTGTACACTGGGTGTCAGAAATAAGTACATTAGTTTTAATCATCCCAGAGAAATAATAGAAGAAAGTTTCTCTTTGAAAATATAAAAATGCACTTGAGAGTCGCTGCAAATCACCACATGCTTTAAATATTTAATTGCAAGCAATAAAAGCCGACATCGTATTGTCCTCGTTGCAGCCAGAGGCAGCCAGGTGAGATAACTACCTTCCATATACTTGACAAGATTTTTACTCATTTCGTTTTATCTTAGCCGGTGCAAGAAAGTTTGATCTCTTAATTATTTTAACTAGTTTACATTCAACCTTACTTGTTCGTGCTAACAGAAGTGACGTTTATCTGATCTGAGGTGCGATTTGTGGCAAAGGGAAAGCACCTAATGATGCAAAGGGTTGATGTCTTTCCATTGATTTCATTAAAACAAGTTTAAAGGTAGTGTCACTTCACAATGGAAACAAATACGCATCAGTTCCGTATGACATTCTGCTTAATTGAAAGAAAGATACCAAAATTTAAAGATTCTGTTGTATTAAGTATTCAGAACATCACTGAAAGATGGTGATTTAAAAAAATCTAGAATGATTCTATATCAACAATCTGGCTTTACAAAAATGTCGCGTTTCTTTTGGCAACAGCAGGGCTTGAATTTACGTTGGACAAAAATGGAATGGCCCACGAGAACCTCTCGAAACAACAAAAAAAATATAACACGCCAAAATTTTGTCGATTGTTTAATAGCTTCGTCAAATGGTAGCAAAACATTAATCGTTCTTCGCAATTTTTCACAGTGTCCGGTAAAAGATTAAAGTCTATTACCTTATAATAATTTTAAAGAAGAGTAATTTTAAAAACTTCGAAGCTCGCGAGACACAAACCAACTTCCAGAATCACATTAAGCCCGAAGCAAATAAAAATCCCGTGCATATCTCCAAAATTATGAACGAATTCCGTAAACATTTGCAATAAAAAAAAAATTCGTCGATAAAAAGGGTTCTCTAAATTCCCACTCGTACAGACTGTCATATAACCAAGTGCTGGCTATAATAATTTTCATCTTACTAGACGCATCTGAAGTTTGGGGGAATATACAGTGTGGCCCGATTTCGTAGGGACAGCATGGGTAACTTCTGTATTTGAAAAGATAGAGAGATGATTAAATGAGCAAAAAGCAGCAGGTTCGAGAACTCTTTAAGAATTCATTTTCAATTATTACTTGTCTTGGCCAACTTAGTTAAAATTTTACAAAAACCAAAATCTCCTATGTTCTTTTATTTGCCGTAACTTTTTTTTGTTACTTAAGATATTGAGATGCGGTTTGAACTAATTTGCATGATAATTTAAGTACTTTTATGGACACTTAATAAAACCAATTTCATTTTTACAAATTTTCAATAATCTAACCTAACCTTGAAATTTTAAATTGGTTCCCCCTATTTTTTTGGACCTTTTAAGAGAGAATTTTTTTCTGAATGCAATGATGCAATGGGTCACATGACATGATATGGAGACTTCTTCAAAATTTTGAAAAACCGAACTTATTCTTTTTACGAACAGAAATCGCTAGTGCCATGATCACAGAAACTTTGCTTATTTAATTTTCATTTACATTCATTGTCAAAATTTAGTAACATAATAAAGGAAAGAACTTGAACATTCTGTGAGTCCAGTACTGTCTTCGATGCAGCCAGAGGCAGCCAGGTGAGTTAATTCTCTTCAAAATACTGCGGGCAGAGTTAGTACAGTCCGAGTATTAAATTTTCGTACTGATCGAGGAGCAAGTGGGCTCGTTTCTTTTCCCTGCTTATTACTGATGAAGGGTTAGCGGTTTCTTCGAATCAGTGAGAGGGGAAAGAACTTCCTCACTTGTGTTTCCTCATTTCGAAGTAAAAAAGGAACGCGTATTCAATGATGGAGTGGAAGTGAGTTGAGATTATCTGAGAATCGGTGCGACTAATATATACATGAAAACCTCATTCTAACTACACTTTCACGGCATACTGCAATTAAACATAAATACACATATTATTATAACTGAATTTAAATTAAGCTACAATTCGCAAAGTGCCTTCCTCACTTAAAACGACAGTTGGAATAAACCGAAAAACTTTTAATACACTGACATTTTCATTGTTTTCTGACGTTTTCTTTATTTTCCTGGCATTACACAAACTAAAAGATAACAAATTTGAAATGTATCTTCCTGTTGACAAAAGCAATGTCGCTTGTGAAAGAGTAACCGTTACCGTGTATGTAGCACCTGCAAAAAAGTGGCTGAAGAAAAATTAAGTTTCTGAGCCCATAACCAAAGGCGGTTTCTTGAGCGACTTCATGCTGTATAACTACACCTGTGGCCCCTCACTATAACCGATATCATTGACTAGATGCTGGCTGAACTCCAAGGACACTTGAATACGTTGTTGTTTGGTCTGCTTTCAACGAAATCGTAGACTTAGAATGAGTTAATTACAATATATGAATCATTAGCTTCCTTTACATACACGTCATACATAAATAAGTGGTCATTCATGTATTTTCTTTTGGACTCAGTAGACGATCACGTCTTATGAAACTTGATTTTAATATATAGGATTACTTTTTTATGTCCAATGTTATCTAAATGCATTAATTAGTACACTAGCGTAAAATAGTTTTTCGGCCTCGGCCTAAAATTACTAATTTTCAATTCATTCAAATTGTCCTGAAAACTGTAATTTAAATTTTTTTAAAATTATTATTTCAGTGTTTCTAAACTCTTCTATAGCTAAAATTTTCTATTTTTATAAATCAATTCATGTAATTCATCGTCGAATTGTACCGCCAACATAAGAAAGACAAATTTCCTTACCGACGCTATTTTGACAATAATAATTGTTCTAATTTAAACATTTTGTTTTCCGAAAAAAATTTGTTTATCACACGTCCAGAAATTTTTGCGAGTATTCGCAAAAGTACAGTTTCTGGCCTAGTGATTCAAATAATTATATTACAACAAGAGAGCAATTTCACCTTAGTCTTTAAGACAAGGAATAATTACGTATATGCGAATTTCCAGGTTATGTACACTGAGCACTAAAATTTTCAGCCATGACCTAAAAAATAAGCAACGTACGTATTATTGAGTCTTATTTCATGTTTTTATTATGTGCTTCTTTATCTACTTATTCACTTGCTTGTTCGTCTACTTATTGTAGTCTCAGAAGGCATTAGGTCGCAATTTAATATTTATAGAAGAAATATTACTTCTATTGTTATGTGTACGTACAGATAATCCCCATGTAATCAGTTGCAGGTACCTATTTAACAAAAGAAATTATCGCTTGGTTGACACTTAAAATAGTTTCAAACGTCAGTTTAGAGGTTGAGCATAATCTTTAAAACTTACTAATATAGTAATATTTCACTTTTTAAATTCAAGTTTGGACTATTTGAAAATTAACTCAACAATTCTTTATATGAAGCGACTATTTAAAAAAAATGCTGTAACTTTCTTATTATTAATACTTACGAACTATCCCAGAAATAGAGTAAAACATCGAAAAAGTATAAGAGAATAAATCAGGATGGTAATTTAATTTTTAAGATCAAATGGAAGCAGAGGAGTAACAAAGGTATACACATAAAAATCTGGAGTTAATTCTAGCACTGTTTGGACGCGAGGGAATACCGAAAAGTCGCGTCCATTGTTGAAATAAATACTTACATTTAAGAACAATTCAGTCAGAAAAGACAACATCAACGCCAAATTAGATAAGGATTAACAACTTTATCCATATTTGACACCGATTAGGAAAACAATAATTTATCCCAAAATTTGTTATGTGTGCATAATAGCCTAAATTATTTTCTTTTAGTAAGTATAAAATAATAAAGATGTTGCTTTCATGACTGTAATGTACTTACCTATATCTAATTAAATAAAATCGTTATACAGGGTGTTCTTTTACTATGTGCAAATATAAAAACCTCAGTATAAGTACAGGGTGACTACCTACCTACCTACCCCCGTTAACTCTTTTGTTTTTTATTTTAGGAAAAGATGCTTAATACGAAACTTAAAGGAACTAATTCAAAGTTTCTATGTGTGCTCACAGAGAAACAATCGATGGTCGGATATACGAGATTTAAACTAAACTTAGGTTTTTTTAATGGAACACACACTGGATATTATTACGTTTTTCGATTCTAAATTAAATTCTAATGAGACTACGTGTATAATAAAACTAATAATGTAGAAGGTGTCTATAAAATAATTCCTATTTCATTTTTCTATTTTTTGAATTGAGAAAGAGAAAAAGATAAAAGAAGTGAAAATTTAATTCAATACTGCTACAGATAATCACAAAAACAATTGAGCGTCGGATACCCAAAAAAAATAAACGAAGTTTTTGTTTTAAATAAAATAACATTAAATAAAATTTTACCATTAATATATTAAATTGATTTATGCCCGATTTCTTCACCTCCTGATAAATTTATCTGCCAGGTATTATCCTTGGAAACCATTGTATCGATAATAGTTTCCGAGGATACTACCTGGTAGATAAATTTATCAGGAGGTGAAGAAATCGGGCCTTAGATGTTTTCTAAAAATTAACTTTTAAACTAGAAACGAAAAATATTTCGAAAAAATTGAACTTTAAAAAATGATTGAAAATTTAACGTAAAACATAATCAAAGCGTCTTCAATTTTTTTAATGGATAGTTTAAATCTTTTTAATATGTTCCAAATCACATCTCTTAGTATAAAAGGATCATTATTTAAGTTTTCTATTTCTAAATTTCAAAAATAAAATAAAGTAAATAGGATTTATTTTATAGACACACCTTCTACATTATTACTTTTATTATATACGTAATCCGAGTAGAATTTAATTAAGAATCGAAAATCGTTCCATTTAAAAAAACTTAAGTTTAGTTTATATCTCGTTTATCAGATCATCAATTGTTTTTCTGTGAGCACACAAAGAATCTTTGAATTAGTTCCTATAAGTTTTGTATTAAACATTTTTTCCTGAAATCAAAAATAAAAAAAAAAAGGGGGTAGGAATTCTCGCGTAGTTATCCTGTATATGAAATGCATATTTTCTGGTGGTTACCGTACCATAGCTAAAAAATTTCGGATGTACCACTTGTTTGGAACTGTTGATATGTGCGAGAGAGAAATACTAGCAAGGTCGCAATGCCGTGTCGACACCAATACCGGGTTGAGTTCCGCATTCAAACCCATTTCGTAGCGTTTCGTCATAATAATAATCAGTAATCTCTGATATCCCTTAGTAATTATTTTACTTAACATTTTAATTCACTGAGGGAATTAATGTTACAGGAGTTGTAAAAACACACTTACGAAATGGAAAGGCAATTTATTTATTACTTGCGAAAAATAAAACGATGGATGACGATGATGTGATTATTTAACTCATCCGCAATTTTAAGGCGCACTTTTCGTCCAGTAATTATAATCGTTGGCCTATAATTCGAAAATACTTAAAAATGTAATTACTTACTTGGAGTGAGGTTACATGGTTCTAATAAATTCAGGCGGGTTTAACATGTTGAATGACCGGAAGATTTCGTTATCGAATTAATTGAATCTGTAATTCAGCCGCGTGAGCGAGAGCTTAGTCATCTACACTCTTTAGTTACGCCAGTAGTTCTCAAACGATTTGGCAAAAATCTGCCAATGCATTTTTCTCGAAAATTACTAACTTTCTGTTAGGAACATATAAGTTCAATCGTTGCCATTTATGGTGATGCATTACAGGTTTAAATATTTGCACACAGTAAAAGAACAGCCTACAGCCTGTATAAACAATTGTAATTATCTGCCTACGACAATTTTAAAGTGATATCAAAATTAAGCAATATACAGTGTCTTTCGAAAACTGTGGTACAAATGGAACTTTTTTCATTATCGATTTTTACATAAATTTATTGAGGCAGAACGCTTCTGAATCTCTTAAGATCAAGTTGGGGAACGTCAGATAAAATTTATCTTAAACGATATACAGCGTGGATGCTTAGAAATGAAGACCGCTTATAAGTAAACTGCTGTTATTTAACAAGATACAGGAAAATATCATAAGAATAAGTCGTTCAGAATTACTAGTCATTAAATTACAGTCTCCTATCTCAAAAACAAAAAACGATTAGGGAAACTACCTACAATTTATTTTGAACCACTCTTTATACGTGCTACATTAGGAAATACTCATGAGATTAGTGTCTCCCAAAATAATATGAATAGGAAAATATGAGATTCGTTCTTTTTTCTCAATTACTTAATATGGTTCTGAGTGATTATTTCAATGAGCTGCTATCATGCTACAAAAAAGCACAAAGTTTCGGAACACATTGAATAATCACCCAGAAATAAATGAAATAATAGAGAAATAAGATCAAATTTCGGATTTTCCTATTCATATTATATTAGGAGCCCAGTGATGTTGCAAACCGTATGTATTCGTTACTGAGTAATGGGTATCACATGAGACTCGAAGTACCGATTCATTACTTGTCAAAACATTTCGTTAGTCGTATGACCATAGCGTACGATTTTGCTCACGGTTCGATACGAAAGAGTGCGAGCTCCCGATCAGTAGGTAATTTAGTAATTTCAGTTTTAAGTTGCTAACGTTTTTAGTAGATTGTTTATCAACTTGTACATTGCCTGTACGCATCGTCCACGACTTAGGTATGCATTATTGGTAAGTAGTAATTATATTTTGAGTAATTTTTAATAAACTAATTTATAATAAAAGTAATCTTACTAGGTATTACCATTTTAAGTTGAAAATTATATTCACGCATGTTATCTGATTATTTAATTATACTATAGTATCGAGTAATGAAAGTAACGAGTAACGAATACTTCGTAACGGGTACCGAAATCTAAAGTAACGAATACATGCGAGTCCAAACTTTTTTGTTACTTTTACAGTACTATGGGAGACACTTTAACCCCACCAGTATTTCCTAATGAAGCGTGAATACAGAGTATTTCACAATAAATTGTGATTTTTTCATTTTTGAGATAGGAGGCTATAATTTCATATCTGGCTACAAATTTTATTTGTGAATAATTTATTCTTATGTCATTTTCCTGTAGTTTGTGAAATAAGAGCACCTTACTCTTAAGCGGCCTTCAGATCTCGGTGTCCACGCTGTATACTGTTCAACATAAATTTTTTCTAACTTTTCTTAATTTGATTTTAAGAAGCGTTCTGCCTGAATACATTTTTTATAGAAATCGGTAATAAAAAAACTTCTCATTTGTAGCACACTTTTTGAAAGACACTGTACATATATTTTGCACAATACAAGTCATTTATTTGTTAAATTCATGAAATATAATAGCATATCAAGAATTTAATGCGAAATGAAATTTCATTAATTTATTTTGTGTTATAACTTGGAGTGTGACGTTTCACTTTAAACGGTTTAGATTTGGAAAAACATGCAAAATACGTACCGTGATTTTAGAACATTGGTTTAGCAGGCGCGGTCAAAAGAGTTCAGAGATTTCAAATGTAGGTACATACCAGCATCAACTAAAAATACTCCGCCGCATATCCCAACGACAAGAACGAGTATTTGCATTGAAACGACTCAGGCCTGACCCCTGCGTACGGCCGCACCTTACCATTGGTTCCATATTTGGTGGAATACGTATTCGACCGACACGTTTTCAGACCATATGGCCGAAGAAATGCCTTTTCATTACGCAAGATGCGATTCTTTTGCGATGCAACGACCTCATTCAGTTAAAGTAATCCTTTTGAAAATAAAGCTAGCTGGAGCATCATTCCGAAACTGGATTCTTAGCAAGGCAAACAACTGCGTTACGGTTGCGCTACGGCGATTTAATTACATAGGCTGAAAATTAGCAAGAATGCGAACAACTAACTGAAACTTGATGTATATGCTGCAAGGTTCTTCCTACGTAAAGAAAAGTCTTTTTTAAACCAGACATTAAAGATATTGTACACAGTTAATAAAATAAAATTGTTACTTGAACTATATTTTGGAAAAAGAATCTTATCTGGGAGTTAGGTACAGTAATTAAGCAATGAAGTATTTTGACATCCAAAATTATTTTGATCAAGGTTACACATAGAACAGATAAAATAGCGACATCTTACGATCGCTTTTTGACCTGACATTGCAGTAGGATAGACAAATTGAAGCGGGATTCGCTCCTAATAAGTCACAATGCAATGTCAGATCAAAAAGCGATCGTAAGATGTCGCTATTTTATCTGTTCATCACTCTTACATGGCAATTGCGAATAAATTGGACAAGCCGTGTTTGTTTGCAGTGGGAATGTCGAGCTACGTCTCTGCTGAAGAAGCCCCAAGCAGGGCTGAAACAGCTGTACAGAGGCTGCTCGAGGTTTTCACTGCAATCAAAAACGATTTGCACAAAATTTTTCTAAAAAAGTTACACATAGAGTTTAAAATTATTGTCAGATTGCCCGATTTCTTCACCTTCTGATAAATTCATCTGCCAGGTATTATCCTTGGAAACCATTGTATTAATTTATTAGGAGGTGAAGAAATCGGGCATTAGTTTTACTTACTGTTAATACATATAATTTCCATTTTGTGACCGCCCTTACCTTTATTAACTTTTAATGTCTCGGTATAATTGTCCAGTTTCCCATTTTCAGCCGTGAGTACGTAAATCAAGTTTCTTTACAAGCAGCAACCCTCATCAAACACCACATGTTGGCCTTGAACGTCATTTAGTTGCATAAATTACAATGAGAATTTTATGTCTTTGCAAATGGTGAGAATTTTATGTCTTTGTAAATTGGTTTTTGAACTGTTGCTTCTGAAATCGTTAGGAGGAGTTTTTCTAAGAATTATTATGTTTTTCTTTCTTAAAAATTTATAAAAAGATATTTCCTTTTTCATCAGTGCCTCCGGAAATGTGTTGAAATACAAAAAAAATGCACATTTGTTTTTGAGTAAAACAAAGCCTGGTTATTCTGAAATAACGAAGAAAATTAAAAAAAAAACAAATTAACCTTGCAGAGAGAATATTTTTGGATTCGTACAACTTATTCAAAATTTAATTCAAAAGTAACATTTCTGTGTTATATATTGATTGTTATCAATTTTAGCAATTTCTAATACTCTATCGCTTTTCCTGGTCAAACTGATCAAATACTACAATACCATTTTAGATGTTTTCCTTCGCATAAAAGTTTGAATCGGTGTTTCGAATAGTTTTGACCTGAATTTCGCAGTTGCACCAAAATACCTGACTTGAATTATTTTATCGACAGTTCACTTGTAAATAACCATACGTCAATCCAAACAAGTTTTAAAAATAGAGACATTCAAAGAAAAGAATGTCTGTTTTTGAGTCAAAACACGTTTGGATCACGATTTTGTGAGCGAAAGAAAGCACCTTTTATTATAAGCTTGTTTTTCTCAAGAAGAGTCAAATGTAAAATACGGTTTGATTTCTGTGGAAACAAGTGTGTTTATACTGTCTGATAATTGTCTGCTAATGATACTAAACTAAACCTAGGTTGCCATTAAAAAAAATTTAAGGTGTCTGCCTCTGACTAACACCAGTCGCACAAGACAAATGAAACTCATGTCAAAATATAGGTATTTATGTGTAATTTAACCTCATCAATCGTCAAATCTAAATGTCAAACCGTTTTTACATAATCTCATTTGGAGCAATACATTGGGCGCGTTCTTTATTTCATCAGAAAGCCTGCTGGATGGCAACTGTTCCATCAAATTCGTTCTTTTATTGCTAGATGGATGACTCAGATTCATCAACAGTCGTTCTTTTATTCTAGTTGGTTTTCATCAGATGACATCTGATGGCATCACAAATCCATCATTCGTTTCAGATGATGAACTATTTGAAAGTTGAAATCTCAAACCTAATCTCGCTTTTTTGAATGTGAGTGAAAGTTTTATTCGTTTTTTCTGCCCTTTTTTAAATTGTTTGTACCTACCGCTTCTCTAAAAATTGCATGTCTATAAATAAGTAGGAGTGCAAAGGAGTTAAAGGTCTAGAAAGTGGAGAACAAACCTAAGATTAACTGGAAATTATATTAGTATGCGTATCATGTTTAGGACAGCGCAAGAGTTGGATGAGATGATCAAACATTTTAAGAACGTAAATGAAATAATTACTTTTTGAGGTTAGAAAAAACTTTATTTGAACTCAAAGCGTTCTTTTAATTCTAATCTGTGGCTTCCATCAGTAGATGACGTCACTGCGTCAAGTTCTAACACTGATGCTTTCAACCACAAAATTGCGTTGAAATAAAGAACATGCTCTTTTTTTACACAGCGTGTGTATACAGGGTGAGTATCATAAGAATATGAACCTGACGAACCTAAAATGCAACCCAACATACAATTTTTATGAGTAACTAAATTCCATAAATTGTTATTTCCCACGATCCACTTTGGACATTCCTCACATTAAAAGTCAAAAAGATATAAACTTCCACCAAACCCCAGCGAAATTTCTTGATCGACTCTCACCATTTTTGTTCAGGGGCACGGCACGTTGTCGCATACATACCGTGAACGGCATCGCTGTATCGTGCATCACACCATTACACCATGCTAATACGTCAATAGAGTGGGAGGTAAACCAACCATGTTAAAAAAATTTCCGCCTAACTTGAGTCACTACGATCGAGAATGAAATTCGTGTGAATGAAATTGTTGATGAAAATCCTCAAATTAGTTCCCAGCAAAGAGCAAGTCAAAGCGGCATTAGCCAAACGTCAGTTTGTAAGATTTTAAGAGAAAACAAATTCCATCCGTACCACGTAAGTTTGAGACAAGAATAGAAGGAAAGGGATTACCCTAGACGAATGGAATTTTGTCATTTCTAAAAAGAAAGATGAACCTCTGTTTTATATTCTGTTGCCTCCTTGCTTTACAGTGCTGAATAAAAGGACTCTTGTTCTTATAATTTTTCTCTTAATTTTGCTTGAAGTTCAGTTTTTGCAGTTTTTCAGTTTGCAATAACATTTCTTTACATTTTTTACAGCACTTATTTTTCAAAATATCTATCGTTGTTTGTACTAATCTCAATTACCATTACCATTATCAATCTTCAACAATACTTCTGTTCGTCTTAACATAAATAATTACTATTTTAGTGAGATTTATTTTTTTGACAATATTTGATAATTGATTTTACGACGTTTATAAAGAAATAAGGGATGTCCGAAGTTGAAAATTTCCGTTTTTAGTGAATCTAGATTTCAATGAAAATTGTATGTTGGGTTGCACTTTAATTTTGTCAGGCTCGTATTCTTATACTACTCACATTGTATATAGTCAAAATCAGGAATCAAGAGTAATACGTCATTGATGACAAAAACTCGTACCATCTTAAAATACTTGAGAAATCTGTAAAATGCCGTCAGCAAATGAGAATTTAGTTGGCAATATATCACCATGTTGTCAAGTGTAAACATAAACATTCGTACATAAGCTCAGTAATTTGTTTCGTGTTTCGTATGTCTGACAGATTATATCAGTGTAATTATCTTGACTGTAAAGCGGGTCCTAATTTTATTCTAGCAATCTGAGAAGTAATTATTAAGAAACTAAATAAAAGAACCTTTTACCGTTTTTACTGCATGACGTTTTATTTAAATTTCTGTTTGGCGCCACCACCATTACCATCTCAACACACATCCAGGCCTTTAGGCATCAATCATTACAGACAAACGTAATATTCTCCAGCGGACAAAAAAATCTTTATTGAAATAGTAGTTCTTCGTTGTGTAGATAGTAATTTAGCCAAAGTATAATAAATGTGGTAATAACATCATATTCTTCAAGAGCATCCCGTCCCCTTATGCTTAAATCCAATCAGTTGAACCAACGAGATTTACGTTGTTTTATTGATTTGCGCTTTAAAACGCTTTAACAACAAGTTTTTTCTAGTATAATACATATAATAATAATAAGACTTAAATTAAAATACCTGTCAAATCTGGTAGCGGTTTTTTTGTATTCTGCTAATTACTAGTCTCCATGGGCACGTTCTGTGATAAAAACATTTATTGTCATATGTTAATTTCTGCCTGACGGCCTGCTGTAATGTCAAGATGGCAATGTCATTGCTCGTAACAACATCTACCTACTTTGACGTCATTACTAGCTGTGACGCATTACGCTTGCTTCGTGACGGAGTCTATAGCTTCTGGGACATCATGATTGTATGATTCAGAAGCCACTTTTTTACTCTCCCAAAATTTATAGTTGAAGCTATGACATCTGACAAATAATTAATTATTGATTTGCTTTATAGTTATAAGTATATTCCAGACAATTCCTTTAAACTTTTTAAAATGGCCTTTGGTTTTAAATGTATTAGCTGTAGGTTTTCTCGTCAGAGTATGGCTGCGGTAATTGAACGGTCGAACTGGTCAGAGCAAATCACGTGATCACTTTTCTCAATTGGTGATTGGTCGGAGGGTTTAGTCAGACCGTTGACTTAACGATTTTATGCAATTTGACCGTTCACTTAATTCGGCCTATGTTTTTTGGTATGATAATGAAATATACATAGACGTCAAATGAAACGGTTATGTTTATTTTCAATTTCAAATTTATGATTTTAGTACACTCGACTGCACTAATAGGTACATTATTTACGCCAGAGTCGGTTGCACATGGGTTCTTCTTCATATGTGGCAGTATAGTCAGATTACTGATGCGGAATTGTCATAATATTTTTCATGTCAGATTCTGGCATCTATCAAAATTCATGTAAGCAACCTAAGGAAACGAGAACGAGTCTGCTGTGACGAGAAAAGAGAGAATGCTTAATAAATCAAATAATTTATTAATCTGTGTTTTCCTAGTTTATTCCACAGTCGAATTGAACGCCGATTGGATGGTGTTTGTGGTAGGCATTAGCTATAAAAAGTTGAACATTATCGGAAATTGCTTCAAAAAGCAAACGAATTTGAATCGCACATTGTTGCCGGCGACGTTTGGCCTTATTACAACGATAAATTCTTTTTTTTTCTTCCTCAGTGTTTCTTGCTGTCCAAATAGACCACGTATTTTCCGAACACACTGCTCCCTCTACTTCTTGAATACTGATAATTTTTTTTCACAAACAGCCAATTCTTATTTTCACTTCTTCTTAGGTACTACCGTGCCTTCAATTGAATTCCTCATTAAAGTGGGCTATGATTTCACTGTTTTTTTCTCCTAAGATTTGCAGCACTGATAGCTGTTCAATTATTTAATTAAACAAATGTCAAATTGACACTTTGTATTTAGAATAGAATGAATAGAAAATGGACAGTTAGTTTATTCAATTAATAAGTGTGTACAGAAGTTTCGACAGCAGTTTCCTAATTTTGCTGTTACTTATGAAAAACTAGTTAAACGTATCCATGCTTGTGTTCTTAAATTTCGTGAAACAGGATCACTTGGTCGCAAAACAGGGAGCGGAGCAGCTAAGAAAAGGACTGCAGCCTGCATTGAAGATGTTCGGAATCGAATGGAACACTCTCCCAAGAAATCTATTGCGAAACTTTCACAAGAAGTTCAGCTATCAGTGGGAACATGTCACACTATTCTTAAAAAAGACTTAAAGCTTTATCCATATAAGATTCAAGCAGTCCACGAACTTAGGCCAGTAGATTTTCACAGAAGAACAGAATATTGTCAGTGGTTTCTTGATAACTTAAACAACGACGACATTCTTGACAAGTGTTTCTGTTCTGATGAGGCCTGGTTTCATCTCTCAGGGTATTTAAATAAACAGAATATGAGAATATGATCAGCAGAAAATCCCCATGAATTTGTGGAAACTCTATTACATCCATTAAAAATTGGTGTTTGGCTAGCAGTGTCAAAAAGGCGTATATCGGACCAATATTTTTTAACGACTCAGTAACTGCTGAAAGATACCGAAATGAGTTATTAGAACCTTTCATTAATCAACTACATGATGATGAACTTACAGAAGGGTTTTTTCAGCAAGACAATGCTACCGCCCACACAGCTCATCAAACAATGACTTTCCTGCAGCAGTTTTTCGATAAATCGGATTGTGAATTATTCCGCAAGGTTTCCGGATCTCACAATTATGGATTACTTCATTTATCCGCACATGAAAAACACAGCTTTTAGAACTACGCGTCACACAATCGAAGAACTTCGTGCGGGCATTACAGATGTGTGTGCTAACATAACCCCCGAACACTTAGCAAACGGGTTTGAAAACATGAAACGCAGAGTACGCTTATGTATTCAAGCTGAAGGAGAGCACTTTGAGTATCTACTTTAAACTTTAATGTTGTGTTTTTATTTGATGTTATGATCAGTACTGACAGTTAATGACAACTGTTTTCTCTAGAATTGTGTCGCCAACTTCATAAAAAAATCACAGCTACTTTAATGAGGAATTCAATTGAAGGCATGGTATTTCCCCGTTATCAAATTGATCATTGTCCGAACAATACAAAAGAACCTCATTATGTATTAGTACTTGTTCCAAACTTTTTCCCCAACATTCACTCAAGCAACTCCGTAATTATTGTCTTCCAACCCCGGCGAATGACGAGCTGTTCTAACCTATCGGTAAGTATTCCACGCAATCAAAAATATTGAATTTTAAGTAACACTTTGCATTGAAAAGATTTTCAAAGGTTCAAATGTTTAGTATTTACGCCGTTGCTTTAATATCGATAAAAATGAATTTATTTATGAAATAAACGACATATTATAAAATAATAAATCCAAAAAAGATTCTCAGTCACTATTTTCAGAGATAATGTAGATATTTGTTATGGTCACGTTCGACAATTCTGTTGCTGTATTGGTTATAATAGGTGGATCTAGTTTTGTAGATCATTTAGTTTATTTAATATACATAACCAAGAGTTAGAATCAGGGAAAAGAGTTCGGCCCACTTAGTGTTGGACACTTTTTACACCTAATGTACTACTTACTCCTTCCGCGGCCCCGATGCATTTAAATTGCTATTGAGTGGGAGGTGGAGTGCGAGCGTTCGCACTTCGCAGAAGTTACTTTGGGCGGGGACTAATACAGATCGAGAACTAAATTTTCGTACTGTTCGCGGAGCAAGTTAGCTGATTTCTTATCCCTGGTTATAATAAACTAGATAACTTTATTTATAATATTCAGGCCTTTCAGTATCTCAGAGCAAATAAATTTGTAATCTTTAATGGATTTTATTTTATTTTTTAATTCTTCGGCAAGTAATCACGTGGAATCAAAATAAATTAACACGTAATAATTTCTTCTATTATTCTGCTGCAGTCAATAGCAATAGTTGAAGTTATATTGGTTCTATATGACGCACGACCGTGCGTACGCAGAAACGAGTTTTAGATGGCCGTACGCACCGTGCGTTTTGACGGTTAGTGTGAAAGCACTCTAAGCAAAGAAGAGTTTCTGTGTATACTCAGCATTCCTAGAAATTCACAGTGTGGACGTTTAACGTGTTAAAGAATATTCGACTGTGGGAAAGTATTCGGGAATTCTATTTGTGAAATGCTTCTCTTGGATGAAGGCACCTTACGAAATAAAGAACAGGTACACGAGTATAATGAATGAAATTGCTAACATCTACTATTGCAGTGTTGTTTGTTTTGATAACTCCCGGAATTTCACAGTGATACATAAACAAACAAAAAAAAGGGGACAAAACAATTTCAAATAGATGTTTTCAAAAACAATAAATATTTCTCTAACACAGTGTAAATTGTCGGAAGAGAAATACAAATTTAATTTTTTTTAATGATTTATTTTTGGTTATAAAGTTTCCTCTTCAAGAATAATCTATCATAACCTCAATAAATTTTTATTTCCACAAGTACTGATAAAATTCATTCCTTTGTACAGGGTTATTCGAGAGGAAAGGAAAATTTTATTCTTCTTTGAACCTTGTTTGAAATACATTCTATCCGGTTTTTCTCATATAAATTAGTCATTATCTACCTTCGAAAATCAAAGAAACATTTATAGAAAGATACAAAGAGCACCAAGAAAATATGACATATAAATAGCAAGTAAAAACACATTTTTTAAGTAATTTAAAACATCCCACACCAAAAGAAAAACAAACACACTGTTTGCCAAATTAATTGTCAAAATTTCTAGGGGTTTATATTGGACAAAGTGCAACAAATTTATCATAATTTAATTTAGTTTATTTTGTCTACATCTAACCACAAAAAATCTTAAGAATTTAATATGTAAGCAAAATGCTCCATTGTAACAGGAAATTGGTTGGGGCAATATTAACATTATTAAGACTTCTTGTCCGTACTCGAACTTATTTGCGTGTCACATTACAGGGTTCGACCAAATTCTGAATTTGATCATCTATGAGATAATTTCAGGCGATACTAAAAATTGATGCGGCAAATGATTACCAGGGTAAATGTCCACATCTGAAAATTATTTTTAATAATACAGCGTATTCTATAAAACTTCTGCAAACGAAAGATATGTTTTTTTTAACGTAATACCCTGTATGTGATACACTTTTTGAAATTTCCTGATTCTACCCGTTCTAAAAATTTTAAGTTTTAATATTTTTATTGGATGGTTAACAAGTTATAACCGCTTATGTCTAAAAATTAGTATAACTTTAACTTAGAAGGAAAGGTTAAATAAAATTTAATAGTAATTTCATTCAACTTTTCCCTTCAAAGTATTAATTCCGGTCAAAAATAATCAATTTTTCACAATTATAACTTTAATATCCTCTCTGACGTGAAAAGTTATTTGCAAATAAACTTTATGCCTGCAGGTGTACTTAGAGATAGGTCAAATTTATTTTCTGGTAGAAAAAATGTGCTCATTTGTCAACGTTTATGCAAAGCAAATCAAAACTCAAATGCTTGAAAAACCCAATTTTTTTTTAATGGGACAACTTGTATATCTTACCACCTTAAACGGCGAAGTAAAAGATATGAGTTCATGCGAACTTGACAGATGGCATGATCTCCGCACCATTAGAACAACATTTGAGCAAAGTTTCTAAATATGTTTGAACCAGCATAATCGATTTCAACAGGCTTTTGATTAATCCTAATCAGTTAGAAATTATTTGTTTGGAAGAAACCTTATATCAGAAGCAAAACACCGGGTTTTATTTTATTTTTTTTTAGTTTCTTTAGACTTTCTTTAGTCTCTTTTTTACTTTTTGAAGAAACGGGATTATTTTGGCTTTGACTTTTGACTAACGAACTATCACTGGAAAGCGATTTTCTTGTTCGGTAATTGGTTTAAATTATCAGCAGAAAAATTTCTCACTAGTGTTTACTCCCTCGTGATGTCGGAACAAGACCGTTATTTGCCTGAAGATTGTCAAATTCTCCTCTCTCGTTGTGTCTCCATTGAAATCAAACTGAATCGAATTTTTTTCTCGTGATTCAATACACTGTTGAATTCTACATTACCTGCCCTTAATAAAAGTAAGGTATAAGGTATTAATATATTATACGGTGTGGTCAAAAATTTGTAATCAGTATTGTGAAATTTTTGTGGAAAAACCGCCTAAATCATTTTTTTTATAATTTTCTATTTTTTTCTAATATACTAATATACTTTGTTACTATAAAGACATTTAGTATTCTTACGATCATTATTAGTGTTAAAATGGCGCGAAGTATAACAAGTACGAAGAAATCGAAATTTAATGTGAACCAAAGTGATATTTTCTTTGCAATTTTAAATTGTTGGTACAAATTTTGCAGTTCGTATAAAAAAATAACTACTTAATAAATTAAATTATAGAATAAAAGAGTTATGTATACATTAGTGCTTTAAATGATGACAATTGTTTAATACACTTTTCTTAATTCTGCTTGGAGAAGCATTGTTCTCATATGTGGTATGGTTAAAACTTTATTTTTTTTTTATCAATATCTAATCATTTTAGCTATACTGAATGCATTCTTATAATCATGTAACATTACGTGTCTTCATAAGCATCGCATATATGATACAAATATACACCTCATAACACTGCATAAATCTTTCTTATAACTTCCTATGTGCAGTCTTTAAATGATTCAACATTGGATATTGAGTAGTATCCACAGCAACGTAATGTTAAAAAGCAAATTTATGCAATGTATTATTTCATGACTATGTGCAGCGCTGTAGTATTCGCACTGTACAAAATGTAAACAGGGAAATCTTAAGGTGGGGCTCATTAAAATGTGGTCTTCCACCGAGACCTTGAATAAAAAAAGTTACACTAAAACACGCCTAAGCCTAGCTTAAGTTAACAAAAAAAACGCCTAAGTCCAGCTTAAGTTAACTTAGAAACTAAATACTGAGAGCTGTAAGGAGAAAGAAATGAGAAGTACAAATTCTGTGATTGTAAAGAAAAGAGGAGAGTAGAAGGGTAATTAAATGTAAGAACGTTGTGAAAGAAAAAGAGAGTTTTTAACTTTAAGTTCGAATAAACTGAATTTGTGAGTAACAGCTATTATCTTGTTGAAATTATAGAAATTAGATCTAAAACTGGAAACATTGAATGTCTTAGAATTGTGGCGAAATATTGTTGTAAATGTGCGTGATGTTCTACGTGAAAGATCGTTCGAAAAGCGCCGTACGATGAAGAGGTAGTGTTACTGTTCCTTAATTTCGTTTTATTATTTTGCAATTATTCTATTATTATAAATACGATTATTAAATTAATTCCAGAGAAACACAAGTAATGTCACGCGAAAAAGTTAAAACATATTCTAACTAAATAAATAAATGATAAATTAGAAACAAATAATAATAAAAATGTATCAGAAAATCACAAAAGAAATTGATTTAGTGGAATATTCACACTAAATTGAGTTTAGCTTTTTGACCAGTCCGTATAACATATTAATATCTACATTTTTAGAAAGGGCAAGTAATGTAGAATTCGATTACGGTAAGATATTCAGGTGTCCTGTTTAAAAGATTGAGTTTTTTAAACATTTTGACTTACTTACTATGAATGGTGGCAAATGAGATAAATGTTTCTACTAAAGAATAACTTCGGCCTATTTGTAAGTACATTAGTATTCATAAAGTTTAGTTGCAAATGACTTCTAATATTAGAAAGGACGCTAAATACTAATTTCTAGACAAAAGTGGACGTAACTTGTTAACCACCCGATATTAAATAAAATATTAAGACTCTATATTTTTAGAAAAGGTAGGATCAGACATTTCAAAAAGTGTATCACGTAGAGGGTGTTTAATTTTGGTTTGCAATAGCTTTACGAAACATCCTGTATTATTAAAAATAATTTTCAAATGTGAATGTTTACCCTGGTAATCATTTACCGCAGTTTAGTTTTTGGTATCTTCTTAAATAACTTCATAAATGACCAAATTCAGAACTTTGCCGAACCCTATATGTGTGGATTTAAAAATTTGTGTAGCATAAAACGAACTAGATAAAGTAACGGAACATAAATACGTTTTTCAAAGTATTTACAACAAATAAAATGTTTAATCATTAAGCATTTTTTCGTTAATTTTACACCTAGTTTACACAATCTTATGTAAGTACATTTAGAATACAGTTTCATAATTTTTAAGTAAATTTGTAAACCACAAAACACACCAAGAAATGTTGCAGTTGCATTATTAAAAAAATATATATATTAAGGGTATTAAGCAAATATTTCTCATATACTGCACTTTTGTGTCAGTTTGACGCGAAAATGTTTAACTTCGTGAAATGTTTGAAAGCTTTATTAATCATTATATTATTCATTTTAATTTTGTATTCAGTGCAGTAGCACGGCACAACTATAAACATGTAAGATAATAAAGCTTTAAATTACAAATTCCTGAAAAGTATTATAAAACTGGACAAAACCAGTTGCCCTTATTATTCCTGACAGGTAATAAAGTGCACAATTTATACATCTGCGAGTTTCAATTGACAGAATAGTCTTTGGCAACAATATTTTATAAGCGAAAGATGCGCCCCATACTAATAAATTCATACGCTGTGAAATTTCCATTTAATTACCTAACGAAGAACGCGATCGGAAAATTAATGTTTTAAAACCCCCTTTAACAGCTGGCCGCCAGTTAATATAATAAGAACTTAAATAACACGTAGTTGCGTAACCGTTGGCAAGGTAATCCTCCATACTGCGCTTTGCATGAAGATGGAACCGGAAAGTGGAAGGGTCTACCTCCGGCCTAACCGTCGCAGACAGTTGCACTGGTATTTTAAGGGCACAGGGGGAGAGACTGTTGCTTTCACATGAGCAGACAGCTGATCGGAAATTACGAGAATAAGTCGTTGGAAAAACACCGGAGACTTATCATGGTCGTGATTAGATTCAATTCATTTCTGAGAAAAGATGTTCGCCGGGTATAAAAAAAGGCATGTATTTAATTTAACATGTAAATATTACCTTTTTTTTATTATCTCTACTCTAAAATACTGACTGAGCTTTCTTATATGTGCCATGAGTCAAATCCAAATGACGAAGGATACTGTTTTCTTTTGTGATCAATTGATTAATGTAACTGAGCACTCGTAAAACAATTTGAGCATTTGAAATTTAAATGCAAAAAGCAAACACCAAAAAAATATCAAACAAGAAATTAAAAAAATACCCCTATTAATTATTAAATAATCACTCAGCAACTCAGTACTTTTCAATGGCGAGCGATTCTAACGTATCGACAAGTATCAAGAAGAAAAGCTCAAATAGTACTTACACTGGTAGTTTAATATCGTCAAAAATATACCTACTTATTTATGAATCAATATTAATTTCCAGTTCCAAGCATCTTAAACGACATTATAGAGGATTACCAAATCACGTACGATCATTTGCAGAAGTTAACTGCATTTTTGTTTTGATTGTGTAGTGTTAGGATGGATAAATAAGTTTTAGTTAATTTAGGAAAAGGTAAGTTCTTGTTAATTTTTTATTCCCACTTGTGAATTGTTTACACACTG
This sequence comes from Prosopocoilus inquinatus, assembly GCA_036172665.1. Taxonomy (NCBI): domain Eukaryota; kingdom Metazoa; phylum Arthropoda; class Insecta; order Coleoptera; family Lucanidae; genus Prosopocoilus; species Prosopocoilus inquinatus. The sequence goes on from CM069871.1 coordinate 36,027,405, forward strand.
AACAGGAGTGGAAATAAATGCAGTACTGTCTCAGCTCTGGTCTTTGAATTACCCCAACCACAAATATTCTTTAAAATAAATGACAAATTTACAACAACTATCAAACTCCATTTAAAAAGAATGCACAGAATCCTACTTGACTGTACAACATGATAATGATAACATGAAAATGATAATATATAATTTCTGGGGCGTGAGTAACAAAAATTTGTTAATCAAACAGACTTCATCCCTTAAAAGGTAGGAAGGTTTCCTTCCTATATGAAAATGAAATATTTGGTTATGAGTCGATTTTATAAAATATTTTAGGGTGGTCGGTTTCTTTTTGCCGATCAATGTGAAGACGCTTCAGTATAATACCCTTAGTGATTTATGCTAGCAATATGTAAGTACACATTCAGCTTCCCCATTGAATGCTTAAGTTTGTACGATAGTAGCAAAGTATTTTATTGTTTTATTAACTTATGAGCACAGTTTCTCACAAATAATTCGAACGAATTTGAGAGGCTATACTAATAAGTTTATTATGTCTAGAGATGATAAATTTCAATAATCATTGAATAAAAGTTTGAATGAATAGGTAGAAAATTTCAAACGTCAGTATCTTCGATTATTATAATAAAACTAGGTTTTTATGAATTTTGAAGTACTTTATTTTATTTTAAACATTTCTATTTCTCATTTGATTAAGTCGACAGCAAACATATAATTTTTTTATCAGTTACTCAAAAATGGGTTAAAAATCTGTAAAAAAAATCTATAATTGAAGACCTTGCTGCAAAAAAGAAGTCCAAACTACTAATTTTAGATAGGTTATATTAAAAGAAAATAATAATTTACTATTAAAAATAAGTTATGTCCTAACAGTAAATTTAGGCAACGCGCTATACAAAAAATATCCAGTTGTTGCAATATCGATTATAGTTTAAAATCCGTGGTATATCCACTTGAAGACAACTGGACTTATCCGTGTCCGCAGCAAAATAATTATACCATTTGTTTATAAAGGCCCCAAGCTGTAACTAATTTATTTTTGTTCTTTTTAACTACTTAATTTTTTTTTGATTGTCAGAAAAAGTCACTAATTAGTAGACTATATTAGGCATTTGTTTTTCTGTGTATAGTCGGCTAACTTAAAATTCTAAATTAAAATATTTTGCAGAAAAGGCACTTTAGTCATTTAGATTTTTCTCTTTACTGACGGAACCGTAACAGATAGCAAAGTTTGCTAGGTAAAAGGTTACTAATGAATAACACTGAAAATAAAATACCCTTTTCAGTGTTAGATACAGATTACATTTAGATGTTAGATACCGTGCGAGAAATATTAAAGTGTTTTAATTGTTAAACGGTAATTTTTAAAAATGTTGTCGTAAATTCTATATAAGGCGGTCATGCTTAATGTCAAAATATAATGAAAGTTTTAAAAATTTTGTTGCAAACTGCTTTTGATTGCAATGGATCCCTCGAAAAAATTTTAATATTGCAATAATTTTTACACTTGTTTTGAATTTGATGGATCCACTTGCAGTGTAAGCTTATCATAAAAAAAAAACATTCTTCAACTTCAAAGATCTTTGAGGCTACCTTTTACTATTCAACAAGGTAAGTAATAAAAAAATTCATAAAAGTTCCTACGGCCATTAATTACCGTTCTACTCGATCATAGGTGGCCCTTTCTACCTTCAATCTACATCTTAACTCGTTCAAATTACGACAAGGAGTCCGACAAGTTTTTGATTTTAATAATACAACTCTACACAGATAAAAATTTTGCGGAGTTTAAGGAGTAAGTACAGTCAAAGCTCCATAACTCGAACTGCCAAGGGACCTGAGATTAAATTCGAGTTATAGAATATTCGAGTTAAAGGATGTGAGTACATACCATACATGTCCATACACATTATGTATTTATTTACATTACATACATTACATACATACATTTATTAAGAAGTAAAAAAAAAAACAGATAAACAATGGTATACAGACATCAAAATTTAATATAATAAACGTGGATAATGTACTTGCTGGTATTTTGTATTCCTCAGCAATATTTTTCTTTTCGACGCTATTTTCGACTTTTTTTTTAATGTCAAGCTTTTGTTGAACTGTAAGACTCTTAAGTTGATGGAAACTGATATGTATGTAAAGAAGATACGACCAAATTAATTGATACAATAAACGCAACTGAAGTGCATAGCATTATTGTCTCAAATCCAAAAAAGGGGATTCCCAGAAGCACCATCGCTGGAAACGTAAATTGACGATAAAAAGTGGGAATTTGTCGTGAAAATTCGAGTTATAGAGTTTTGTAAGTCCTTTGTTCATCAAATTTATTTCGAATTATAGAAATTTTCGAGTTATAGAAGTTCGAAATAAAGAGCGAAAAACCAATGCGAAACGCTAGGCGACTGCAGGGGACAGCAAGCGAATTCGAGTTATAGAAAAATTCGAGTTATACAACTTCGAGTTACGGAGCTTTGACTGTAGTTAAACATTATACCAAAAGAGTGAAAATTTCACCACAGTAGTAAAAACTATTTTAGGAGAAAAATATTATTTCAACAACAAAACAGTGTTAAAAAGTTACAAAAGCATTCTATTTATACATATATATATATATATATACACATTTATGTGTTAGAGTCTCACCTAAAAATTAAAATATAACATTTATAGGTAATTAACTTGGTAGCTACCTGAATGGTTAAGTTGGCAAAGATGCAATTTTACACCATTACAGTCTAATATTAACATCCTACAAGTGTAATTTTAACACAAAGTATAACTTCAGCTACTTAAAAGTATAATTGTAACACTCGTAAAGTGTAATTTTAACACCATTAAAAGTGTAACTGCAACTTCTTGAAAGAATAATTTCAACAACTTTGTATAGTCAAACTAACACCTTTCACTCCTTCAAATTTTAACATTTTTGTGTTTAACTACTTGTGCAAATGGACACGAAGGAACATTTTTATCTGTGTACATTTAGTGTGATACATTTTTTAACAATAATTTCAATATGGAAGCAGGAATGTATAATTTAAAAAGTTTCCTACGGAGCGTAATCAAAGTAAATACCCAGTACGAATATGAACCAGAATAAACTAATAAAAACAGACAATTTTTGGGGCTGTGCAAATAGACAATCCTCCACAATTTTTAAGATTTAGATATTAATGCACACCTGTGCGTGATCGTGATATTTTGAGTATCCATAACAGTAATCCTGCACTTTACGTTCCTAAATTTTGATGCCGTTGCGGCCGAGCTTGGAATTGCCCGATGTCCGTGCAAAGTTGCTATACTTAATACGTTTAGTGAATATTTAGCGAAATCAAAAATTTGAGAATATCTGGATTATTTACTTTTAAGGTAAAGCAGTATGGACCACCTTTCCCATAAAAAAATGAAACAGGTAAAATAAAAAAAACTAGTATAAATTACATTTGAATATTCAACCGTCTTGTTTAATTGAATTATTCTTATTATTGCTTCTGCTCTGTAGGTAGGTACAGTGACGCAACTTTAAAAATGTATTTTTAAATATTGGCTAAAATACATCACTAGCTGGTTAGGCTCTTAATATTAAGTTTAATCAATATTTAATACATTTAAAAACAAATAAATTTTATCAGTTGGGTACTTTGTTATTTTATTTAAAAGTAGAATTTAAAATGAAACACTTTAGATATGGCAATATTGCCTGTCCATCGCACATAGGAGTATTGGACCCAAAAAGTTGGTCAAAACAATTTTTTCATATTTTCGCATTTATTCGGTGACAATAAAGTATTTTAGGCTGAAATTTGTTATTTGTTACAATATACCGGGCGAACACTTTAATTATGCACCACATGAATTTCTTTTAATTCCTGCCCCCCATTCAAGTTACTGTTGAAAAAGCAACATGAGTGAATATAATCTATCCGTTCGCCGCAAGACGTCTCTTTAATTTCCGAGTTTATACAGGATGTTCGTGGGAAGCCGGTACACCAGCAAATTTCATTACTTGCATTTTTATGAAGTAACTTAAACTAGAAGTTTCTGGAGTTTCCTGCTCGAATTTAGGGTACCATTAGAAAAGCAAATGACTATGACGAGATTTTCCATTGTTTTCAATATCTTTAAACAGGACATTACATTTTTTTATCTTCGTATCATTTAAAAAGTTGAAAACAATCGAAAATCTCGTAAACTTGATATTTATTCTTTTATTTCTCCTCAGGTACCATTAATTCGAGCAGGAAAAGTCTTTAAATTTCTCTAATTTAAGCTACCTACTGAAGTTTCAAATAAAAAATGTTAGCTGTTGTAGCTATTTTCCGTGAGCACCAAGATTTAGTTACTAATTATAAAATTAAATTGAGTAATTAAATAAGCTTTTGGAGATGACATTTTAAAGACATAATTAATTTAATATCCTGAACTGCGCTGCGATGATAAAAATAGAAAATAATAGAAAATCTCGAAAACTTGATAGTCATTTGTTTTTCCGAAAGCACCATAAAATCGAGGAGGAAAGATCCTGAAACTTTACTACTAATTTAAGATACTTCGTAAAAATTCAAATAAGAAAGTTAGCTATAGTAGCGGATTTTCATGAACACCCTGAACATGACGGTTTGTGTATGAGTTCTTTATTTTGTTCTTCAGGACATGTAGAATTTTTAACTATGTTGTTTTGTATAAAGTCTAGTTTTTTGCAAAGTTTTCTTGCCTACTGTTGCAAGTCACAGACTGCATCAAGAAAATAATTGTCATAAATTTACAGGCAAATTTCGGCAGCCGAAGTCTTCAGATATTTAAAGTATCTTACCTACTGTAAAACAAAACGCGGAAACGCCCTGACATATAAGAAAACTCTTTCGATATACACTAATAACCGGAAATTCAGCGACAGAAATTTGACATGCCGTTAATCTGAAATATCTTAAATACTGACAATAGCATTTAAAAAATAATGGTTGAGATGAACAGTGCTTACTTGGCTGGACATCTTCCGTTACAAAAATCACAGCATATAGCTATAAAGAAGAATTAGAAAGAGTTTGAATTTAATTATTTTTTGAGCTAGGCATGTACGTTTGTTTTATGTAACACAACCGACTATCAGGATGCTTTGATCCCTTTAATGGTATTTTGTTCATCTACCCGAGGAAAAAAATAAGTTTACTCTCTTGATCCCTAAGTATTGTTCTATCTTAGGTAAAAGTTATTGTAGTCAAATTCACGATTTTGTGTCATTCGACTTTTGGCCAGCTTTTGGGGGCAAATACCCGTATGTGCATCGGATAGTTCCAAGCACGACAGCATCGAATTTTTTACCGTAGGATATTCATAGGTCGATATTAAATACTTTATTATTATTATTATTTATTATTTATTTTCCTCAGTTTAATGAGCATAATAAAATCTTTTTACTTTTTCAGAATCAATAAAGAGGAATTTGCAATAACAATTAACAATAAAGTAACACATTATGCACAAGATGTTTTCGACCTCAATTTTCACTAATTACATATATTACAACGAGCGGATGTAAATTAAGAGATTTACAAGAACCGGGTTATGTTACTCCAACATACTTGCACAGATGCTTAATTGAGTGTGTAACATACGCAGTTATTCTGAAAATATTTTCCCCCCAATAACAATAAGTAAGGCATCAAAGATTCTGGCAGGTAATATTGCATACAGATGACCTTGCACGTAAAATATCACGACGAGATTGATGAAAAAAGGCCGCCTCAAGGCTGAGCGCGCTCTCTTTTTTCCTTTTTATTCGAATGTTTACAACGTATCGCAAAAGAACTTGTGGGAAGGATGTACTTACGGACTGCAACTTTTTTCGGATCGTAAAGGGCAACCTTGTCCTCCACATTTCCAATTTTTGCTTTGAGACTTTCGGAACGCTCACTAATTTTCCGCAACTCCAGATTAAGATCCTCAAAGATGTTATTGGCGGCCAACACTAGAGATGCGAGTTGTCGAAGTGCATTGCTCAAGGTGTTGTTCGTTACCGCTTCCAATTCATTATCGAACACGCGCGGGTTACCATCGGCATCCCACAAACTTGTTCTGCTTAGAAATTTCGGCTCAACGACTCTCTGCACAAAAGGCATTTTCACACACTCGCACTCACTGCATTCCGTTCATGAACTTTTTCGCACTTTCAGGTGCACATCACATCTTCGCTCCGACCAATTCAAATTCGTTTACGCGCTTTCAGGTACCTCGAGCGCAGCCATTCTACACCGTTACGAAGCCGGCAAACAAATGACACTTCTAGGTACACGCTGTTCCACCGGTGTTAGTTTTTACCCGCCATACGATATTTGAATTCGGCTTGCGCATTCCGGATATTTACCATCCAACAGCGCACCCTCGCGGCAGAAAGCCGTAAGTATAATTTTTCAGTATGTTGTCTTCAACGGTACAGAATCCATTCTTTAAATTACTGGAAACTAGTTTAACCTTGGCCTTGGTTGTAGAGCTATCTATTTAATTACGACTCTACAATACCTACACTGCAAATTACTGTAAATAATTAATAAATGAAGAAAATTATAATAGCCCCTGTGATATCATGGGAGATTTGATATAAAATTGCATGAAATCATGTACAAATTGAGGAAGACAAGCTACCACAGTTCATGTGCATTTATTGAATCGATACTTCTCTATTACTTTGTGCAAGACGTTATAACAAATCTTGCTAGGTGTCACACGGGTCTTCAAACCCAAAACGGCCTAGTTTACAAGCAAGCCGAACCCTGTCTGCACTTTGAAATTTGCGCCTAAAACATACAGGGTGGCCCAACGATGCGTATTTCTTCTGTGACGCTTATGGGAAAAAAATTAGGAAAGAAATCTATGAAGAATTTTATACTAGTCAATACGCAGCATATTGTAAAATTATTTTGAACTATACAGAGTAATCAGAAAAATGGTGGTTCGTGGAAACTTATTTTTTTTTAATGGAACAGCCTGTATATTTTTAGATATTTGGATGCGCCATAGTAAACTGATTACAGCGGTATAAAGATATATTGATTTTATTGAATAACTATCATAAAATAATTTTTTTTTCTTGAAGAATTTTGCAAAAATTCAGTAAGTTTGAATTTGAATTTCTGATTAATGAGGTAACACAAACGAACGAAAATCTAACACGATATTTTTAGGACTTTGGCCTTTATGAAAATGTGAACAAAATTAAGATATCATTTTGCATTATACTGAGCGATCGATACTTACGAAACATTCGGTATCTCATTTTTTTTTAATGGAATGGCCTACTTTTTATTTCAGAAATGGATAGCACTTAAATGTAGCTTTCTGCTGATATAAGGTTATATACCTTTATTTTTAATAATTTCGTCACTAGAAATTTTCATTTTATAAGCATTTCAATGGTCGGCGTTTTAAACTATACACCCAGAATTGCTACTTTCCTACCTAAATTCTTTTGATTCTACTTTCAAAGATCCCTAATTGAATACCTCCGCGATAGGATTTATTTTACCAAAAATAATTTAAAAACAGACCATTGAAATACTTGTAAAAAGAAAATGTTTAGTGACGAAATTATTAAAAATAAAGGTATATAACCTGATATCAGTGGAAAGCTTTCTTTAAATGCTATCCATTTCTGAAATAAAAAGTAGGCCGTTCCATTCAAAAGAAAATGAGATACCGAATGTTTCGTAAGTATCGATCGCTCGGTATAATGCAAAAAGGTATCTTAATTTTGTTCACATTTTCATAAAGGCCAAAGTCCCAAAAATATCGTGTCAGATTTTCGTTCGTCTGTGTTATCTCATTAATCAGAAATTCATATTCAAACTGACTGAATTTTTGCAAAATTCTTCAAAAAAAAAAGTATTTTATGAAAGTTATTCAATAAAATCAATATATCTTTATATCGCTGTAATCTGTTCATTGCGTTGCATCCAAATATCTAAAAATATACAAGGTATTCCATTTAAAAAAAAATTAGTTTCCACAAACCACGATTTTTCTGATCAGTCTGTATATTTCAAAATAATTTTACAATATGCCGCGTATTATCTATTATAAAATTCTTTATCGATTTTTTTCCTAATTTCTTTCCTATAGGCCTCACTGTACACTACCCGGAGTACAACGCGTCGTCAAGCTTAGGAAATTTTGTTTAAATCTGGGGAATTCTTACTTATAGAAAACAGTATAATTTATCGCTGAAAAGGAAAATATTGTATCTGGGAACGATCTTGCGCCTCTAGCGGCAACTCTCATGAACTAAATGGCAACTTATACAAATTAATCAAAATTGAAATGACTTTTAATATCGCTTATTAGTACACTGTTTTAAGTACATTATGTCGTTTAAGTGGGCGTATTTTCCTGGTCTAATATAATTGTTAAATTTCGAAATATACGAGTATTAATATTAACAACGATATATAAATAATTTATATTTTATGTGCATTAATAGTAGTTTGGTCCCCTCTAGAATTACATCCTTTACTACTGTGACAAATTTCTTTTAATTTGCTGTTTATGTAGACATCGAAAATAGGAAAAGAGGAATTGAGAAATTGTGTTTTTCAAAATTACAGTGGGGTATAATGGTTTTCGCTAATGAAATTAGTTAAGCCCCCTAGAGGTTTAAAAGGCGCGTATTTTGACACATCACACATTAACAAAAAGTTCAGTTTAATACCGAAAAAAAGGAAAAACTGTTTTCTTAGGTGGGTCAGACTAGCCTTAAATGTTAAAAGCATCAATGCGATATGCAATCCGTCGAAGTCCATCGAGTGCACGCGTTAATTTCGAACTTGAAATAGAAATAGAATATTCGTGTAACAATAAATATCTTTTTAAAATACATAGTTATTAAAATGTTTTTTTTTTATTTATGCAAAAGCTGATAATACTAAAATGAATAGTGAATACTTAATACACATATAAAACGGATTATTTTCGTAGAAAGAGCTTATGCTGAATTTACCTTGTAACAGAACAATTATAACTACAGGACGGAATTATGTATTTTGTTCGATGTATTTGGAACGAGGCGGCAACGAGTGTATGTGCATTGACGCGTCGCTGTAGAGTTATACGTTTGCCGCCGCTTCATTTATATTTAATCGAACAAAATATATAATTCCGTTCCCTAATTATAACATATATTAAATTATAAAATATGACTGAGTTGCCGACATCTGAAATTAAATGCCTTAATCCACGTAAGTCAATCTGTGATTAAAATTTAATTCATGTTAAAACATCTATTACTGCGTTTACATGCACCGACTAACACCGGGTTTTACTAATGCGCATTTGGTAATGCGAATTAAAATGGCATGTAAACGGTTTTCTAACCCGCATTTGAGTTTCTAATTCGCATTGGTTAATGCGAATTACAAATGTGATTTAAACTCTTAAACCTGGTGTTAAGTGCATGTAAACGGTTAATACGCTTTAGTGTGAATCCGAAGATAATTTACTCAATGTGCCAACTTAAAGAAACGTAGTTAGAGCAAAGCATCTAAACCAGTAATTGGCGTTTGTTTTAATTTAGTAATTAAATTTAATAATTAATGTGAATTTAGAGATAATTTACCCGAAGTGCCAACTTAAAGAAAGTAGTGGGAGCCAAGCGTTTAAACAAGTAATTCGCGTTTGTTTTAATTCGCATTACCAGATGCACATTAGCAAAATCGGGTGTCAGTCGGTGCATGTAAATGTAGTAACTGACGCATTTTTAATTCGAATTAGTTGATTTGCAACCTCAATAATACAGCATCAAAACTGTGACGTTTAGCATTATGACTGGTCATTTATCAAGTCCGTTTGTATTCAGATGTGTCACTTGAGGCAGTTTCTATCTGGTTTCTATTTTATGTGCGCTTAAAAATGAAAAAGAGAGAACGCAGATCTAATATTACGGATATTATTTTCACATGCGACAATCACTCTGGGAAATCATCGTATTTGATGAAATGCACCAATAATTGTTAATTTCCATTGGTGTCTTCTTTGTAACACGTGAAAATATCCCACTGAGCTGAAGGCCCGAAGGCAACCTTCGTATCTATCTGTTAATTTGTGGTGAAGATTTTTCGATATTAATATGATCCGCTAAAACTTGCTGAAAACTTCTAGTAGCAAGAAATCGCAAAGTAATCATAAGTAACTGAGTAACTGCTGATATTGGAAAATTGCTATTTGTTGTAAGCTCTAATGCAGTGTTTCTCAACCTGGGTTCCGCAAAGGGGTGTTTAGGTTCCTCCGTAAATAAAGACGGATATCACACTACAAAAAAAATATGTCATGTAAGAGTAGCATAACGTCGATATTGTTACGGTTCTAGGGTTTAAATTAATTTATTTAATCGAATAAAACACTCGGTAACAAACTTAACCGTAATTTAATAATGATTACAAGCTAATTTATTTGTAACAATTTATTTTATACACTAAATCTAACTTCGACGATCGCTAATTAGAATTCGACTGACTCTCTCAACCCCCGGCCGATTTTATATTCTACGCTGCCTTCTCGTTTGTTCTATCTTCGAAGATGCTGGAAACATCGAGTTTGTTCGGTATAGACAGACCGGCGGAGCGGCATGCCGATGACGCACAAAAACGAACCAACTTCTTGACATCTTCAGTGTGACGTAGTGGGCTGAGTGGCGCGCCACAATATTCTGATGAAATTAAGATGTCTCATATTTTAGTGCTAAAGGGGTCCCTAAAAAAAATATATAAGCTTCCTCGCTCTACAAAAGGTTGAGAAACACTGCTCTAACGTATTGATTTCAAAAATATCCAGCATTTCTTGCACCACTTCTTTTGAAAATTTTTAACGTATCATAAAATCTACATCAGCGTAAATCAATAATGGGTTAGTCCTTTCTTTTTGGAAATTTTCGGTCTTGGTATAATCTGAATCTGAGGATCAACCGTAGGAATCTCCTTCAAATTCTTCAGAAGAAGACATAATTTATATGTTCCAGTACAAAACCAGTATGTTAATAAACGCTTTTGACTGAGTTGCTGACTGACATATGAGTGACTGACAGTTGAAATCAAAGGCGTTTTCGTAAATTCAACCAGGTTAAATGGGTTGGTACCAGGTTAGAGAAATACGCGTTCGTTTATTACGGGTAGCAAACACGAAAGTGTACGTAAAAACACTAGGTTTGCAAACCAGGCTGCTACTGAAGTAACCCTACTAGCTGAGTAGGGTTGGGCAGGTTATGTTGTGCAGTTGGAGTTATGTTGATCATGTTGGTTTTAATCTAGGTATTTGCACAACTGAAGATTTTGTTAGTGCCCCAATAATTACGAAATTTAATAAAACAAAACGTTGAAGGTAAATAAGAACATAAGTTTTTGATTACAGTGAAAACTTCGAGCAGCCTCTGTACAGCTGTTTCAGTCCTGCTTGGGCTTCGTCAGCAGAGACGTAGCTTGATATTCCCACTGCAAACAAAAACGACTTGTCCAATTTATTCGCAATTGCGATGTAAGTGTGATAAATAGATAAAACAACGACATGTTACGATCGCTTTTTGACCTGACATTGCAGTAGGATAGACAAATTGAAGCGGATTTGCTCCTAATAAGCAGCGTTGAAACAGCTGTACAGAGGCTGCTCGAGGTTTTCACTGCAATCAAAAACGATTTGCAACAAATTTTTTTTAAAACTTTCATTATGCTTTGACAGCAAGCATGGCCGCCTTGCGTGGGGGACTTATTAGGAGCAAATCCGCTTCAATTTGTCTATCCTACTGCAATGTCAGGTCAAAAAACGATCGTAAGTGGTCGTTGTTTTATCTATTCGTAAATAAGAACAATGTCACCAGATATTTAAGTGTAATTATACACATAACTTATTAATTGGAAACATAAAACAGTAGCTGCAACAATTTTTCTTTTAGTTTTCTTAATCGTAACGTGCTAATAACGACTCAATTTATAGTAAAACGTTAAAGGTTCTGTCAAACCAATAAATATTTCTGCTCTTTGCGTTCGTAAATAGAGTTGTGTCGCTCACGAACGGTTGAGTTGTTTCGAACGAATCTTTTGACTAAAGATTCGTTCATTTCGTTCGTTCGTGAACGAACGAATCTTATCGAACAATTTGATTTATATGAACGAAATGAACGCTGCATCATAGCTTCCAGTTTTAGTCGTGCATTTTTTACCTCTTGTTTTCATGTATTTTAATAATTAAAATATATTATATGAATAATCCTGTATAGTTTTACGTTTTTGGAGTAAGAATAAAATTACAATAATAATATGAACAGGTAGGCTGTGAGTGAAGATTTTTAAACAATTTTAATTTTCTGTCAGATCTCAGTCAGATTATTTGGAAATTAAATCTGAGCGTAAAAGAAGTGTTGATTGGAAATACTTTAGTGTTTCTGATATAAATAAAAGAAAATGTAATTATTGTTTGAACAAAATGAATACGGCGGGAAATGATATGACGTACGGCGAACGACCCGATCCGTTCTTTCGTTCGTCTCGTTCAGTTCGTTCATCTCCTTCATTTCGTTCATCTGGTTCATATCGTTCATCGACTCAAAGATTCGTTCGTTCGTTTATTTTTTTTAATTAATTTTCTCGAATACTTTTATCAAATACCAAATATACAGGGTGTCTCTAAATACCTTGGACATGACTTAGCCACAGATTCATGGGCTCAAAATAAGGCGGTTTAACCAAACTTATCTATATTCAGAACGGTTTTGTTAAACCGGTATTCCTCTTCAAAGTTCTAGTAGAGAAAGTTAATTTATAGGTGGTTTTAGTTACTTGCAATTTACCGCTACCGTGAAAAAGAGAGTTGCAAAAACACAAATCTTGCTATAACTTTTTTGATGTTAGCAATATAACTTTATAAATAATCCGAGAACTTAAGTTCACTATAAGAACTGCTTATAGCTGAAATTAACTAATTTCTAAAGTTCTAACAAAAAAACTCAAAGTGTAATTTTCATTTAAGGAAACTTGAACTCTATTAATTCTTAAATTTATTTTCAATATCTTATCGATATCTCGGAAACTAATAATAACTTCTAGCTAATTTTTTGAAGAACTTGTCTTATTTTTTTGACAACCAATCGTATTTGGCAGAATTTAAAAAATATAAGTAATGCTAAATAAAGAAATTTTTAGCATACCAAAACGATATAATTAAGTGATTATTTTTATTATTATACAAGGGGCCTTATGAATAAGCTTGCTTTTCCTTGAAATTTACTAGTAAATGCTTAACATCGAATGAATAAAATATTTAACAATTACTTGACCATGTAGCAATTGCTACGACACTAAGGAAAAGCTTATAATAAAAGGTTTTGCTTAAAAGTTTCAGGTATTTGCTTATTGTTGTATGAATAAAAGGAGCCATTGCTTTTTCTTTTAAGCATTTGCTTGAAAAATTTTAAGGCTACTCTACCTAGCCTTGAATTTGCTTGAAACAATTATAAATTCGTATTCATCGCGTTTGCACGATAATAATTTTTACTTATTAGATACAGTCGACATCAATTTCTATGGATTTTGTTACATTTGTACGTTTTATCAAGAACCAACTGATTTCTATTTGATTTAAACTATTTAATTTTCAAATTTTGTTCGTTGATATTAAAATGCATTACTTTCATTTAAAAAATGAAATTATAAAGAAAATATCTTATATTTCTGAGTAGAGAATTAAAAGGCTTCTCAGATGAGCTATCACATGACCCCTCATTCCATTAAAAGAAAATAGAAGAGATAACTGCCATTCGAAGGGGGTGAAAAACTAAATTCTACTAAAATAATACTCCTATCATTTTAAAATTAAAAATTTGCGTGTTTCAAGTTTTTACTTAAAAATTGTTCGTTTCGTAGAAAATGAATTTATTAAATCAAACTTCTTTTTCACTTCTCCTATCTTACTGCTTATTTTTTTACTACTAGTTTAGTTGTAAATGAAACATTAAACATTTTCATATAATTATCAGTTAAATAATTTTATTTTATTTTTTAATTTTCTAGCAAAAATAATTTTTGTCTAACTCGGCTTCAATATCAACTCTCTGGATCACTAGTATACCATATTTTAATAAAAGCGAGTACTACATTGATAAAGAACTTAAGATATTTTAGCTAAGCAGATATGCAAGTCCGCACAAGTCATACTAGCAATTGCTTAAACGAAGCCAGAAAGCTAGCAAATGCTTGAAACTTTTATTCATCTAATATTTCACCAACTGCTTTTTTGGCTTTTGCTTTTGCTAATAAGCAAAAGCTTAAAGCATTGCAGCTCAACTTTGAGCTGAGGTTTAAACCCTTAGCAAGGATTATTTCAACAATTCTTGTGGATTTAAGCTTCGGCTCAAAGTTAAACCGTCATTGTAAAACTGGGCCTAAGGCCCAGTTTTTTCATCTCAGTTTAACTTTAAGCTCCGTAGTAACAATTGTGAGGACAATAGTTTCTATAGGAACAAAACGGAGTTTAAAGTTAAACCCCAATTGAAAACCGGGCCTTAGGGCCAGTTACCCTAACTCTCGGTTTATTTCTATGGTAACGAGTACAAAGACAATTGTTTCCATGGCAATAAACTGAAGGTTACAGTTAACTTGTGATTGAAAAACCGGGCCTAAGAGAATCAAAATTTGATCGCTGCACGTTGCTCTAAATTACGCTTTTCCATTCTCGTGACGAGCACCACTAACACACTTCTTCAAAACAAGTCACAGCTGAACTAATGGTCGTACCGGGGTGGTAAAAACATTTGGGTAAAAAAATTTATACTTACAAAAGTTTGGCACGACTTACGGTTTTATAGTAAAAAGATTGATTGAAAACCATGTGACAAGAACAAGACTTTCGAAACCTATTAACATCGTTCTCTTCAGTCTGATTTGCAGAAACTGTTTCGACCGTGTAGCTAAATTGACAACGTCACTGCATTGCAAAGGATTTGCAATTTGCGTCGGTAACGACTTGCAAATCCTTTTTCGTGAATGACCCCCTAAGAAGGTGAAAAGAAAAAAATTCTAATACGAAATAATTAAACTAATAAATTTTTTAATGTATTTCAGATTATTTTACAACGCATGTTAAAATGTGTTGCCCTTAACTTGCACACACATCTGACAATAATGTATTAATAATTGTCTTGGGCGTACAAAAGTTCCAAGGGCTTCAACATTACGATCAGTTCCATTTCATTTTGATACTGGTGTCGAGTAAACTATAGTTGAAAACAAAAAATAGTAGACAAAAAACAAACAGTTTCCTGTAATTATTCTTTCTCAAAATGGTTCTATAAATTTTCTCCAAGGCGTATTTGCTACTGGAAATACTTTACGCAATACTACATAAAACTGTTCTTGTTTTTTAGATAAAGTTCCTGCAAGTGGGAAAATTTACAAATCGTAGGTGAAAGATATTTTAATTTTTTTTATATTAGAACACTAAATAAAACCAAGTAAAATCTATTCAGTTCGGCTTATATATCAATGGAAACTTTTATAGAACCAAGGTACCGATGTCTGATAGTTGTTTCAGCATTTTGAATAAAAAAGCCGCAATTCTTGCTTTTACGAGGTATCCAAAAGATTCTAAAAAATTGCCGCAGTCATCATTTTTTTTATGAATAATAACGGTTATATTCATCATTTTAATTTATGCAAATTTAAAATTTATTTTGAGAATTTTTAAGAAAAAGGCACATTATAGGCACTTTCATCTCAAATAGGCATTTATCTACAAATAGGCAAAAGTAGGCATTATAAAACTTTACCTTTTGAACAGTAACCACGTGAAACGTATTTATAACCAGGTCCTATTAAAGTAGTGTTTAACAAATAGAAAAGGCAAATGTCTAAATTTCCGCAGTCTGGTAATTAGCTTAAGAATTTTCGCACACATCAGCACTGCTCCAAAAATGAAATTTTATATAGTTCACATTTAAATTTAGACATACTTAAAGATTTTGGTGTTTCATTTAATGGATTATAAAAATGATAAATTTGAAAGCTGAAAGAACGTTCGAACAATGTCCTGTGGAGAGCTGGAGAAATTAAACCTCTTAATCTGGTTGTGATGTTATGTATATCACACCGGAACTTGATTTTGTATTATAAGTAAGGTGGTGTTTTTGTTAATAAAATTTTGTGATATAGTACAAGCCACTGCAATTCCCTTCGATGAAACATGTTAAGCCATTTAATTTTCTTTCATTTATGTGTAATATGTCATACTTTCTTATGCCATAAATAAATCGCAAACACGAGTTTTGCATCATTTGAATTCTATTGGAGGTATATTGATTTATTGCAGAATAATAAATTTGGCTGCAAAATGAAAAATGAGACACCACAAAGACTTCACATTCTTTTCTTAAATTAATTCATATAAGCAATTCTGATATAATTAGAAATTTGGTCTCTAAAGCGTAATGAGTTATTTAAAACTAAGCCAAAACTTTTAGCGGACTGAACTAAGGGAACTTGAGCATTGTTAATAGTGATTCTTATAAGATCTTGGATGTTATGGCAAGCAGATTTATTTCCAAAAAGTAAGAAGGCTGATTTGTCAGGATTTAACTTGAGGGAATGATTGCCAGATGCCTCAGAGAGGTATGCTAAATCTAAATTTATCTAATCCATTGCTGTTACCCATTTAGAAGGTTTAAAGGGCTTATAAAGTTGAGTATCATCAGCGAATAAATGTACATTACAAAACTTGAGATGTTTAAATATGTCGCTGGTGTATATGGAGAACAGCAAAGGACCAAGAATGGAACCCTGAGGGACACCTCTTGCTAGTGGCAAACAATGAGAGGTTTTATCGTTTAAAACTACGCTCTGGGTGCGACTGGTTAAGAATGATTCCAACAAGGCTGTAGCATTTGCACTTAAACCAATGAACTTCAGAATTGAACATAAGGCTGTACTACTAATCGTATCAAATGCTTTGCAGTAATCTAATAAAACAATAGCAGTCAATTTACCTTCATCGGATGCAGCAATAATATCATCTAACACATTCAATAGTACAGTGGTTCAACTATAATTTTTCCTAAATCGGGACTGAATTGACGGTAGAATTTTTTCTTTAGTAAATAAAAGACTTTGGATAAGGTAGGTAGAATATTGATTGGACGAAGGTGTTTATATTCAGATGGCAGATGGGATGGTAAGTTTCCTGATATATGGAAACATGCTCTTGTGTTACCTATCAGGAAACTTACTGGTAAAAATGCACTCATTAATTATGTGAGGAGTAAACGGGACTACGTGAGGACAACACAACTTTAACATTGTAATATTGATGTGGTCATCTCCCAAATTAAATTTAAAATTTTTACTGTTTGCATGTGAAGAGGCATATTGGCTTAAATTTAAGTTGGCACTACTAGAAAAAGAAGGAACGCTATTTATGAAGAAATCATTATACCGTTCACATTCGCCAGATGGGCAGGAATAGTTATCTCTGGTTTCGTTGGCAAATCAAGATAATCTAAATGTTTCCATAAGTCTTTTGGATTTTTATGACCTTCAATGTACTGAAAGTACGCTTTCTTTTCCCTCAATAAGGAGTTGGTCAAATTATGTAAAGACTTATAGTAACTCCAATGATGCGGCAATTTAGACTGTCTATACTTAGATTTTGCTTTGTCTCGAAGAGCCATAAGTAATCGCATATTAGGAGTTATCCAAGGCAAATAAGGCTTCGTAAAACGTTTAGTAATCACTGGGGCGTGCTTATTAAACAAGTTTAAAATCTGCGCATTAAAGAAAGATAGCTTATCTTTTACAGAATCTATGTGAAAGATGTAATGAAATGGAATGCGTTGCAAATCAAATGTAAAAGAATCGTGGTTAATGTTACTGAAGCATCGAAAAGTTCTATATCGAACCGGTGAAGGATTTTGGCAGATCACTGTGCAGAATACTGCATCGTGGTCAGAGAAATGACAGTCTATGATACCGCTCTGGGAAATTGACATATCATCGGTACAGATAATGATCTCAATAAGAGACATAAAAGATTCAGTTATGTGAGTGGGTTAATTTATTATTTGCTTGACATCTACCGTGTTTTATACATTAAGGAGATATGAGGAACCCATATTATCTGTCTTCAAGATATTTAAGTGTCCACAACAAATAATTTGCGTGAATAATGGCAAGTGAGATGCAAGAGAAGCTTCGAGGTCACTAATAAATAATTTATAGCATTGCTGAGGAGGTCTGTAGAGAGATCCAACTATTATTTTCTCATTGAGTACATGAACCTCGGCCCAGAGTTGTTCAATTGTGTCATTAGAATTTAATACCTTCAATTTGAAACGATTATGTATGTACACAGCAACACCTCCACCACGTGTAGGCCGATTTTTTCTAATAAAAGAATAGCCTTCTATGTGTACTAAATCACTTGAAATCAAATTTGATAGCCACGTTTCTGAACGGGTTAAGATATCAAAGTTATTGAGTCTAATATAATCGGATAATTCAATAACCTTCGGTACCAAAGATCGGATGTTGATGTGTGCGACGTTTAAAGATCGATTATTCATAATTTACACGCAAACATACATTTTGGCAATAAATAAGTATATGTCAGCACAAAGTAAAGAAAACTATATAGTGAAGAAAAAAAAAACTCGAACAAAATAAAACGGAATTCAAAACAATGAAAAGAACCCGATAAAACTTGCTATTTATGACGGCGACCAGCGAAGAAGAGCAAGGTAAGCTACAGCGAATCAAGCGTAAACAAAAGCTTATAGTTGCTTAGTGACCAAATTATATGAATTTTGTTATTGATTTTATTTAACAAATAAATTACCTTTGTTGGTAAAAACTTCGTTGCTACCGTATTTCTTCTGAAGATCTTTGAGAAGCAGCATATGTAAGTACGACTAAATCATCAAACCCGTGAAACTGAACTCTGCTACTTACATCTCTCTCGATAAACCAATCATTTAGTTCGTTTCCGACTAATTCACCAGTCGGACTAAATGTCCGAGTTAGTTCGATTGAACTAGTTCATTCAAGATTACCGAACTAATCTTCTAGTTCACCCGGACGGCTAGTTCGATTGAACTAGTTCGTTCGCGAACTACACATCTCTAGTAAGTCCTTCGATTGGCTCCGAACAATATCGATTATCTTCATTCCTATTTTGTGTAAAAAGTAATTATTAATTACCGACCCTATGTAATACTTTTAACAAAAAAATCTTATTTTGACCTCCTTTACTTGCCCTAGAAATTTAACAAACGATTTTTTTTAACACCCTGTATTAGAAATACAATTCAATTCCAATCTACTGACTACTAACTTTGTATAAAAGCTTCGTCCTTGCTGAGGCGCTTCCCATCTCCAATGACATTGTATTTGGTGGATATTACTATTGATCTATTATCTGCGAGTAATGGTGTTGATAAATTTAATAATTTATTGGAGACGTACGGTTTAGTATAGTTGGTGGATGAACCAACCAGAATTTCAGAATTATGACGGGTTCCCATTGTTATGGATCGTCAACTGTGGGGGTGTTAAAGAGAACAAATATATAGACGTAGTTTTTTTTTTATTTAGTTTATTCTAAACTCCAGTTAACAACTAAAAGGAACAACGAATCTTCGCACTCAAGTAAAATTCCTGATGTTCTAATAAAATTTCCCACGCCGTTCCGCCGCGCCACCTTTCTCGGCAACATTCACATGCGCAATTTTCTTAACACAGGGCCGTACTCGCAACAGTTGCCCTCGGTTGAAAAAGTCATTGGGGTTAGAAATTCCAATTTCTGGCACCACATGACGTCTTCAATAGCTGCTTTATTGGATGTATTTAGCAGAATCACATATGCTTTTATTGTTTTTAAAGTAATTTACAAATAGAACTAAACTCTTTTTCTTTTAAACTGATCGATAGCATTTGTTAGAAAGTTGTCAAATTTAAATGAATTCAACTGCTTTCTTTTCATTTACTTATTTTTTTATTTTAAATTAATCTTGACAGAGAAACTACATTCTCACATCTTTTCCCTAGTTTATAAACAATAGTGAAATTCAACATCTGAAGTGTTAAAGACCACCTCAACAACCTTGCATTTTTATTGCCCATTTGTTTCAACTACGTTAACAAACAATGGTCGGTTTCAACTATAAAGTGACTAAGGTACAGGTAAGGTTTTAATTTTCCCACGGCCCAAATCAAAGCAGCACATTCTAATTCGCTAGCAGTATACATTTGTTCTCTATCGGTAAGCTTTTTACTTAAATACAACAATGGATATTCCTCGTTATTCTCACCACGTTTAGAACAATCAGTTTGCAGTATAAATTCCCTATTAAAGTTTAGAGCTTTCAATACCTTATCACTTACTAATTCTTCCTTCAGTTTCTGAAATGATACCTCTTTCTTTTCGTCCCACTCTATTTTATTTTTAGCATTTTTACGCAACGCATCTGTTAATGGACTAGCTATTTCAGCGTACATGGGGATATAGTGATTGTAGTAACCAGTTATACCCAAAAATGCTCTTATGTCTCTTTTTGTTTCTGCTCGAAGAAATTCCTTTATAGCTGCCACTTTTGCTTCTGACGGTGATCGAAATTCTTGGTCTATCTTGTGATACCCAAATACAAAACTTGAGCTTTTCCCCATTCACATTTTTTTGCTTTAATTGCCTTATGCATTACTGAGAAAACTTGCAATTGTTTCAAGTGATCTTCCCATTTGTGGAATGAACAGCTACGTCATCTAAAAATGGTTCTGCAAAATCCTCCATTCCTTCTAGTATCTTATCCATCAGTGTCTGAAAGGAAAATGGAGCAGATTGTAATCCAAAAGCTAATGTTACTGGTTCGTGTACTCCTCTATGTGTTATAAAGGCTGCATATCTACTGGCACGGTTAGTCATACCTATTTGCCAATGTGCTCTTACCGCATCAATCAAACTCAAATACTTAGGGTTACTACATTTTTCCACACAAGATTCAATATTCGGTACTGGGTGTTGTTGTGGTACTGAAATTGCGTTTAAAGCTCTATACTCAATCACTGGTCTAGGTTCCTTACCTTCAGCCTCGACAATAATTATAGGCGAAGAGTAAGCACTCTCGCTTGGTCTAATCACACCCAAATCCAGCATCTTGTCTATTTCTTTGTCAATAATTTCCCTTATCCGTGGAGAATGTGAATAAGCTCTTGTCCTTATTATCTTTTCTTCTTTCAGGACAATGTCATGTTCTATTAAATTTGCTCTTCCAGGTCGATTTGAAAATAATACGGGAAATTCTGAAATTAATTCCTTCAGTTCTTACAACTGGACGTTCGTAAGTTATCCAACTCCTTTCGCCTATTCTAAAACTTCAGAACTTCTAATTCCAGAAAATCTAATTCTGCATTTTCTTCATCAGAAGATGTTAAGATCAAAGCCACCACTTCAGCTTTTTCATAAAACGGATTTAGTAAATTTATATGAACTAGTGTTTGTTTTATTTTTCCTATAGGTTCTTCAATTATATAATTGGTTTCAGAAATTTTTTTCACAACCCTTTTAGGTCCTGTCCATTGCATTTGCAATTTATTAGTTCGTGCATTTTGATATAACATCATTGTATCTCCAATTTCATAATTTACTCTTTCCGTTTTTCTATCGTAATGTTTTCTTGAAATATTCTGAGTTTCCAACATTGATACTTCAGTTATCTCTTGCATCTTCTTTAAACGTTCCAATAGATTCAAAACCTAGCTCACTACCGGTTCATTTGTATTTTTACCCACCCAAAGTTCTTCAACCATACTTAAAGGTGATCTCATTTGGCGTCCATAGCAAACTTCAGCTTTGCTAAATCCATGGGTTGCATGAGGAGTACTTCTCAGGGTGAATAATGCTTGATCAATATACTCTTCCCACTCTTTACCGTGTTCGTAGCATAAAGCTTTAAATATCTTTTAAATACTCCATGAAATCTTTCCACTGCATTAGACTGAGGATGATATGCAGAACTGTGTATAATTTTAATTCCGCATTGGGCAAAAAATTCTGTGGTTAAGTTACTCATAAAAATATATTCAAAAGACCTTCAACTACTGATTCTGAATCTGCTACTTGTAAAGGTATAGCATCTGGAAATCTTGTCGCGCTGCATATTAAATTTAATAAATAGCGATATCCCTTTTCTGTCTTAATCATCGGTCCAACTATATCCACATCCACTCTTTTGTAAGGTTCAGTGATTATTGGTACTCGGCCCATTGGTGCTCTCTTCTTATCAGCCGATTTTCCAACTCGTGCGCACACATCACAACATTTTATTTTCTGTTTTACATCTTTGGCCATTTGTTTTAACCTTTCGATGGTTTTATTACAACCTAAATGTCTCATCCACATATTGTCATGAGCAATATCTAATAGTTTCGATCTCAATTTTGTAGGAACAACTATTTGTTCATAATTTCGCCCTAACTTGTCCACTTATCGTCTAGGCAAAATTGCTTGCGAAATGTAGAATTTAGCACCATTAATCTCATTTTTACTTTCAGACATTTTAAAAAATATTCCTCAAGACTAATGTCTTCTATTTGGATAAATTTTAGTGTCGTATGCTTTATCTTGGTAATATCTGAAAAGTCTACATCTGACTCAGGAAGCAATAAACTTTCATTCTTGTCTGCAGTTTCCTCCCTGTTTTCTTCTTCACATTAGCTATTACGTTAGTTTAATTTTTTGGACATTCTGGTGAATTTTGGAAATGATCTACACTTCCACATCCATAACATTTAAACGGTCTTCTTTTATCAAAACTACTGTTATCGATTTTTTTCATTGTCATTTTCTGGTGTTCCCTTACTATTGACTTCTTCTTTCTGACTTAACGATTTGCTTTCATACTTGTTTTTAATTTTTGGCTCAAAAGCGGATAGTACGCTGTATCGCCAATATAAAATCTACGGACTCATGCAGACCATACTTTACTTCATATAAAATATTACCACTGGCGTCTATATTTATTCTTGAATTATTAGTATATGTACATGCCAATCAAAAGACTTTTGTGCGAAATTTGGATATTCACAATTATGAAACCCGTCAGCGCTATAATTATAGAACTCCTTTAAATATCTATAATGTAACTTGTAAAAGTCCATCAACTATTGGTCTGAAATTATTTAATTTGCTGCCTCCGCAACTAAGAAATATAAAAGATACTAATAAATTTAAATCAAAAATAAAAGTCATTTTGATAAACAAATGCATTTACTCTACTGAGGAATTTAAATATTTTATGACATCTCAGGTTTAGTTTTAATTACTGTGACTGTCTGTGTATATGTGCTTTTCTACATACATGTATTTTTGACTTATCCCATTACTTTTGTAAAAACGGGACTAATAAAGGTTATTATTATTATTATTATTATTAATTGACTTCAAATTATTTGAATTAAAAGAATTTCTGTCTGTTATAGGATCTTTTTTGGAAATATATTCATCCGCGAATTCAGCCGCATCTTTTAAAGTTTTAGCTTTATTATGATCTTCAATCCAAAATCTCATTTCAGCTGGTATAGAACTATAAAATTTTTCTACCCACATTAATTGCATTAATTTCTCAAAGTTCGATCCTACCTCCTTACTTTTAATCCATTCATTCAAATTTGTTCTCAGATGATATGCAAATTCCGCGTAACTCTGATTAGCCTTCTTTTTTCCGTAACGAAATTTTGTTCTGAATACTGCCGTTGTTAATTTATATTTTTTTAATAAACTTGCTCGAACTTTATCGTAGTCCTTTACATCTGCTTCTGATAAGTGTACAACTACCTCATTCGCTGCAGGTGACAAAACCGATGTCAAACGTATCGACCATCTTTCTCTCCCAAAATTTAATTGACTACACACTCTTTCAAAATTTGTTAAGTATAAACTCATGTCGCCATCATCTTTAAATGGTTGGAAATTTTTACTCATATTAAAAGAAATGGTGTTGGTATTATCACTTACGTTACTGACACTTTACGCTTGCGCTTGAGCCATTTTGATTTGTGCCTCTATTCTAGCCAACTCTAACCTTTCTTGAACTTTTGCTATTTCTAATTTTTCTTGCCTTTTTACTAAATCTAATTTCTCTAATCTCCCTTTTTGGGAATTACTTTCCCACGAATCTAATTCAATTTTAACCTCATTTGCCGAATAATTAGCATTACCAATTTCTGCTATTATCTCGACTTTCTTTTGATGTTCCGGTAATTGAAACAAATTCGCAACGTATTTCAATTCTTTTACAGTGAAAATATTAAATTCGGAGCTCGCCATTATTGACGGAATTAGTACAATAAAACAAACGCTAATTTTGTTAAAAACAAAACTACAATTTGACAACAATACTCTCAGCCAATTAAATATTTATGACACAATTATTTCAAAATTTTGTTTCCTAGCTCTTAATAAATTCTCAAACAAGATCATAAAGTTTTTAAATATACAAGGTAGTATTGCTCACGCAACCGTCGTCTAAACGTCGCTGTTGTCGATTTTCCGCGGCTTCCTAACCGTCTTTGCAGGTTACACACCGCCTCTTCGTTCTTCGTTGTGCTTTTCTAGCTGTTTAGCTGATTTTCTTCCGTCTTTCTTCGTATTTCTCCCTGTACTCACACTTGTACCAAGGCCACCGTTGAAACGAAAAGGAAACTTTTTGTTGTGAAAAATTCCACCGAACTGACATTAACTGTCGTGGATCGTCAATTGTGAAGGTATTGAAGAGTGCACAACAAATACATAGACGTAATTTGTTTATTTAGTTTATTCTAAACCCCAGTTAACAACTAAAAGGAACAACGAATCTTCTAATAAAATTTCCCACACCGTTCCACCGCTCCACCTTTCTCGGCAACATTCACATGCGCAATTTTCTCAACACAGGGCCATACTTGCAACACCGTGCATTCCACAGCTCTCTACCAGCGATCTCTTTCTTATAATGAAGCTAAATTATATAATTCAATCTCGAATGCAGTTATGAAATTTATGTCCTAGAAGCCCTTCAAAAAGAATATGAGAAGTTGTTTATTGATGTACTAATTAATACATGTTTATTTGTGGTCGTCAACATTACAAAAATATTTATTGGTTTAATAAGATTGTATTAAGTGTTAAGAACAACTGTGTTGAACTTCGCCCGTTTGTCCACTTCTCTGTCTTATTGACATGGTCAGTAGTGGTAAGATGCCGAAGGTAAAAGAAAATTAAATCAGTCATAACATTTCCTAATGGGACTTCCAATCTTCAGAGACAATAATCATGAAATTCTAATCCAATTTTATGACGTCCATATTTTTACTGATACCAACAAAAGTGCGAATAAATGGAGTGCAAATACTTCGAATTATTGATTTATAATTTCTTATGTTTTAAATCATTTTTCAGTTTTTCAGTTTTCTTTGTTACTGATTTAAAACGTATTACGTTTCTCTAACAAGTATTCATTCATACCACGCACTAGACGGGCAAAGTGCCGAATTTGTCTCTCTCGCGCGCACAAGCCACCTCATACGTTAGCACGCATCTCTTTATCTATAATTAAATTGCGACTGGGGGGCGATGCTGTACAGACAATATCGGTTCATGATCTATTTTTAGGGGGTGTGCGCGTGCTCTTCTAATAATCCATGCTTTTAATGTTCTGCTATCCTGATATCGGGCGTCCGTTTTCGCGCTCTGGCCCTAGCCGATGCAGGGGAATTGATGACAGCGTCGCCGGGCGTCGCGTGCCGTTTCGCGAAGGCCCACCAACCCGCAACGGTATGACAAATTTTTCAACTACGTCAGGCAAGAGTATTGCCTGTGGTATTACGTTAGTATTCATGTGGTATGATGGTAAATGTTACTAAAAATAAATGTGTAAAAAGTAGCTATAAAGCGGCTTGTTCACGAAAAGAATTTTCACCGTCCGCCGTCCCGGCAAATTTATCGTATTAGTAGCAGGGTTAGAAAAAAATTTTTTTTTTTTAAAATAACAAAACTTTTGTTTTTTTTTGTTTTAAACAGTTTTTTTTGTTTAAAACATGTTTAAAATTGACGCTAAATTAAAAATGTTTTAAACAAAAAAAAACAGCTGTTTAAAACAACTTTTAAATGTTTAAATTGCCCTTACAGCTTACATAAAAAGATATATATTATTATTATTATTTGATATTTGTGTAAAAAGAAGAATTTATTAAAATTCGATCTCTAATTAAAAGAAAGATGAAAAGTTTGTAATGTTAGATTATGTACCCTTTTAAAAATAATATATGTACTTATCATTACTTATTATTTAGGATCTATGGTCGCGGTGTTTTAAATGATTTTCAAAGAAAGTATGAAGTATTTGGTATCAACATACTGAGAAAAATATTCCCAATAAAAACTAAAATCAAATACAATCCAAAGAAGTATTTTTTTCAAATTACTTGATCGCATTAGAACTAAAATACATGACTCGTGGCTTTCAAAACTAGAAAACAAACATTTCAAATATGTAAAAACATGTAGGGTTTTCCATTTCAAATAACAAAGTTGATATTACTTCTTGCGAAATCAAAAGTCCAGTATGTCTGAAGATTCAAATTAAATTTTTGTTTAATTTATCGTTTTCAAATTTTAAACAAACCTTAAAATTCTAGAAGGGCGAATATATGGCCTTGGGACACGGTAGAAATTCAATGAGGACAAATGAAACGATAACGTTATAAATAGTTTAAACAGCAACATCCTACGATCACTTTTTGACCTAACATTGCATTAAGACTGACAAATTCAAGCCAGTTTGCTATATAATAACTCATTCCGTAGCCCATAGTATGAACAGGGAAGCGGAGGACCCAGTATGTTTCAAAACTTAATGAAATAATAAAAGGTACAAATTGAAAAGGTACTCTAAAATTTCACAATATAAGTATTATTCTAGTAATCAGTAATAATTAATTAATTGATTATAATCAATCTAATGCAATTCAAATTTAAATATAAAATAGCGACATCTTACTATCGCTTTTTGACCTAACATTGCAGTAGGATAGACAAATTGAAGCGGGATTTGCTCCTAATGAGTCCTCCATGCAAGGCGGCCATGCTTGCTGTCAAAGCATAATGAAAGATTTTAGAAAAATTTTGTGCAAATCGTTTTTGATTGCAGTGAGAACCTCGAGCAGCCTCTGGACAGCTGTTTCAGCCCTGCTTGGGGCTTCTTCAGCAGAGACGTAGCTCGACATTCCCACTGCAGACCAAAAACGACTTGCCCAATTTATTCGCAAATGCGATGTAAGAATGATGAACATATAAAATAGCGACATCTTACTATCGCTTTTTGACCTAACATTGCAGTAGGATAGACAAATTGAAGCGGGATTTGCTCCTAATGAGTCCCCCATGTCAAAAAGCGATAGTAAGATGTCGCTATTTTATATGTTCATCATTCTTACATCGCATTTGCGAATAAATTGGGCAAGTCGTTTTTGGTCTGCAGTGGGAATGTCGAGCTACGTCTCTGCTGAAGAAGCCCCAAGCAGGGCTGAAACAGCTGTCCAGAGGCTGCTCGAGGTTCTCACTGCAATCAAAAACGATTTGCACAAAATTTTTCTAAAATCTTTCATTATGCTTTGACAGCAAGCATGGCCGCCTTGCATGGGGGACTCATTAGGAGCAAATCCCGCTTCAATTTGTCTATCCTACTGCAATGTTAGGTCAAAAAGCGATAGTAAGATGTCGCTATTTTATATGTTCATCATTCTTACATCGCATTTGCGAATAAATTGGGCAAGTCGTTTTTGGTCTGCAGTGGGAATGTCGAGCTACGTCTCTGCTGAAGAAGCCCCAAGCAGGGCTGAAACAGCTGTCCAGAGGCTGCTCGAGGTTCTCACTGCAATCAAAAACGATTTGCACAAAATTTTTCTACAATTCAAATTTAGTTCAAATCAGAGCTCCAGTGTAGTCATCGTCATCAGCTCAGCCACGCATTGTCTACAATTAATTAAAACAATTGACACGGGATTAAACTAAAGTTTAAAGTTAATCTGTGAGTGAAATACCAACCCTAAGGAATTAGCTTCTGGTTACACAGTATTACGTTGCAAAAATAGAACACTTATAGCAAAAGTGTTCTTCTTTAGCTTAAAACTAAAAAAATGAAATTAAAACGTTAACAAAAAAAAAGCATTTTTTTAGAAAAATTTTGTGCAAATCGTTTTTGATTGCAGTGAAAACCTCGAGCAGCCTCTGGACAGCTGTTTCAGCCCTACTTGGGGCTTCTTCAGCAGAGACGTAGCTCGACATTTCCACGGCAAACAAAAACGACTTGTCCAATTTATTCGCAATTGCGATGTAAGAGTGATGAACAGATAAAATAGCGACATCTTACTATCGCTTTCTGACCTCACATTGCAGTAGGATAGACAAATAGAAGCGGGATTTGCTTCTAATAAGTCCCACATGCAAGGCGGTCATGCTTGCTGTCAGCATGGGGGACTTATTAGGAGCAAATCCCGCTTCAATTTGTCTATCCTACTGCAATGTCAGATCAAAAAGCGATAGTAAGATGTCGCTATTTTATCTGTTCATCACTCTTACATCGCAATTGCGAATAAATTGGACAAGTCGTTTTTGTTTGCAGTGGAAATGTCGAGCTACGTCTCTGCTGAAGAAGCTCCAAGCAGGGCTGAAACAGCTGTCCAGAGGCTGCTCGAGATTTTCACTGCAATCAAAAACGATTTGCACAAAATTTTTCTAAAAAAATTTTCATTATGCTGACAGCAAGCATGGCCGCCTTGCATGGGGGACTTATTAGGACCAAATCTCGCTTCAATTTGTCTATCCTACTGCAATGTCAGGTCAAAAAGCGATAGTAAGATGTCGCTATTTTATCTGTTCATTACAATTTGATTATTCAAATGTGTCCATGGTATCGTAAATTCATACCTAAATTTGCAAAACTCTGCATATTCAAGTCTGAATCCAGACCATTAACAAATCTGCTTAAAGAGAATCAAATTTTTCGGTTTAGTGAGGAAGAACTAAGCTCGTTCGAAACTTTGAAAGAAAAGCTGACGACATCCCGAATTTTAGTCCAAGTTGATCAGTCACAGCCTTACGTTTTGCGTACAGATGCAAGTTCTTACGCACTGAACCGAACGCGACTTGATACGTTATAAAAATTGTGTTATATAACGTTATATGTTGCTTAGAAAAATATTGTGCAAATCGTTTTTGATTGCAGTGAGAACCTCGAGCAGCCTCTGGACAGCTGTTTCAGCCCTGCTTGGGGCTTCTTCAGCAGAAACGTAGCTCGACATTCCCACTGCAGACCAAAAACGACTTGCCCAATTTATTCGCAAATGCGATGTAAGAATGATGAACATATAAAATAGCGACATCTTACTATCGCTTTTTGACCTAACATTGCAGTAGGATAGACAAATTGAAGCGGGATTTGCTCCTAATGAGTCCCCCATGCAAATATTTTTTTTATTTTAGCTCTTTAATTACATAGAATAGCTATTTAGATTGCCAATGCTTGTATCTAAGGTTATAGTTGCAGCCTCATAATCTATATGTATTTATAAAATGCATTTAGCCTTTATAACTGTTTTTCCAACGTTCGTGGAAAACAGGTCGAAAACTAATTTCACAGACGTAGGTGCGAGTCTTTATCTCGTTGATCCGCGCTTGATCTCCCTGATAAAACGATTTGTTTTTATTCGTCCCTTGTCGCGTTGCTCTTCGTTAATGGTGGGAGGTTCTCTGATTTAAACAAAACTTCTTTAATTGTACGAACTGTTTTCAATCGGTGGTGGCTTCGAAGGAAGTTCGATATGAATTTTAAACGCATGTCCGTGGTTCTCTTTTGTATCTGGTTGCAACTGATTCAAGTGTTTTCATCACGAAAGGTGCACGAGGATGAAGTCGTCGTGAGGATTGTTGGAGGTTACGGTGTTGCAAAAATGTTGGCTGATGAAATGGGTTACATTTTTAAAGGACCTGTAAGTATATTTTTGCCTCCTAGAAAGATTTAGTTCGCAGTTTATTATAACTATATTTATATGATAATTGAGATAGGATATGAAAAAGAAAAAAAAACTTTAGATCGAGCAAAGTTTTTATAAACCTTACTTGACGTTTCACGAAACTGATTGTTGCTGTATTAAAAAAGTGAATAACGATAAATATAAACAACTAGCTTACTAATTTGTAAATTATTTTGTGAAGAGTTAGATTGTTAAGATTGTTAAAAAAAATATCAACAATAACTCGTAAGTTCACAGAGATAAATGTTCACTGTTCTTTATGTGAACTTACATAACCATTAAGAAAAATTTCTAAATAGGGGAGAAAACATTAAACGAAAGATTTCTTTCGAATCACTTTATTTGGCATTAGAGAAAATTGCTTACATTCACAGGAAGACGTATATTTAAAGAAGATATGCCGATTTATTAATGTCGAAAAACGGATATATTATGCTTTGTTTTTAAAATTAAGCTTTAACTAATGCTAAAGTTTCCGTTATACTAGCCAAAATTATGCATGCTCATTACACACTTAGCTGCGAAAATTCGCCACCACCCAGCAGTAATACCAATTTGAGAAGAAAAAGTAAAATAAACGAGCTGTAAACAACGCAAGAAACAACGTTACTGACATAACCTCAAGTTGCTGCAATTCTAAGTAATTTTACGATTGTCTCGTAATATCGAAAAATCGTAGCTTTCGATTCAATCGTAAGTTACGTATGTTACGGATTAACGAGAATTGCAATTCTGTGCTGGATCTATTATCATAGAACGTTACGGTTCTTACTTTACGATACGTGGGCTGCTGGAAAATTTTCTGGAACCTAGTAGGTCTAGAACTGTTAGCGTTTATCAACTGTCATATTTGAAAAATTTGACGTTTTTCGTCTATAATTCTATTGACAGTTCCTATCCAAGTGAACTAGTTTTGTTTGTACAGCATTTGAGAAAAAGTAATTTTGTGTAAACATGGAAATCTCGCGTGAAAATTTTCGTGCCATGATTTTTTACGGTTTCAAATGTGATCTAACGCCGAAACAATGCTTCGATCGGCTTCATTTAGCTTTTGGAGATGGGGCACCATCAAAGAGCAGTGTTTATAATTGGTTTGCCGAATTCCAGCATGGACGTACTCTTTCAGTGACTAATTTTGTGAAGGTTGTCCATCAACATCTGTTGTTGCCACTAATGTAGATGCTATGTGTGAAATGCTTGAGCGAGATCGACATGTGACATACCGTGAGATTCAAGCATCCTTACGCATTGACATGAAAGCAATACACCAGATTTTGCATGATCATTTGAACGTACGTCGTTCGATCCCACACAATTTAATAGAAGCACAAAAGCAGGGTTGTGTCAAATGGTGCGAAGAAATACTCAAGAAATTCAATGGAGATCGTTCAAATTTAGTTTATAACATCGTTACTGGTGACGAAACGTGGATCTATTTGTATGAGCCAGAAAGTAAACAACAATCTACCGTTTGGGTATTTCAAAATGAACCAAAACCAACAAAAGTTGTCCGTTCACGCAGTGCTGCGAAGCAAATGATTGCTTGTTTCTTTGGTTTAACTGGACATGTAGCAACCGTGGCTTTAGAGGATCGAAAAACCGTGAATGCTGATTGGAATACTACAGTTTGTTTGCCGGAAGTCATCGATCAAATAAGAAGAAACAATCGAATTCGACGAATTATTCTCCATCATGACAACGCCAGCTCTCACTCAGCCCGTCAAACAGTTGATATTTTGTCCAACAAAAATGTTGAATTAATGACTCCTTGTCCACATTCACCTGATTTATCACCTAATGATTTCTTTTTGTTCCCAAATATAAAAAATAAAATGCGTGGTGAGCGATTTTCGTCGGCTGAAGCAGCGGTTGAAACATTCCGGACACTGGTTTCTGAGGTACCATCTTTAGAGTGGAAAACGTGCTTTAGAAATTGGTTCGAGCGTATGCAAAAGTGTATTGACCTCAAAGGCGAATACTTCGAAAAACAATGATACCGTTTACCAAATTTCATATACGTTTTTTCATACCGTTTCCAGAAACTTTTCCAGCAGCCCACGTATGCACCTATCTTCATTGATACTGTGTATTATAAAACTGAGGTTGGTTTACAGATTTGGTGTCGAAATTAAATTTATTTCTATTAGCGGATCAATTAGAAATAATTTGGGTCAGTTTTGTCACGTTTGTATTGGTGAATCCTCTACGAATCGAAGGAGTAATTTTTTTTTTAATCAATTTAAATCGATCAAACATAAATCGGAACCGAAGGCAAGTGACAAGTGTTTATTAAAATTTTTATTAGAGAATACCTTTATAGTTTAAGGATGAGATTAGTACAGGACAAAGCATCAATAAATAAGCAAAATATTGAAATTATTAAAAAGTGGAAATACTATAGGGGGTACGTGGTAATTGTCAATTTTACGTAAGTGAGATTTTTTTGGGGAATTTAATTATTAAACTAAGCTAGAATTTATAATTCTTCACAATTCCAGCTCCATACTCTTATGACCATTTTTAAGTGAGTCTCATTTTTCATTTCATTTTTAAGTGAATCTCATTTTTCACTCATTTTTTTTTGGAACCTATCGCTATTCCTCAGAGACACAGAAGCACGTGTCACCCACATTAATTGAGTTTTTCGCTTTTTCAATTTCGAGGTAATAGATTAAATAGATTAGTCGTATATATTTGCAATAATTTGATTTTAAAATGCCATAAAATTGAATGTTATTAAAAACTAAACTAATACATTGTGATTTTTATAACTTCGTATCTTACTTTTATGTGCAAAGGAATATTATAATTTTGCTCACAATATTAAACCTCTATGTCATTAATTGGGTATTGTTGGTCAAATATGAACATTTGGTTGAAATATGAAATTGGCATGTTAAATGGATTCGATATTGCTAATATTTCTGCGTAACACGCATATAATTCCTTAAAGAATTTATTTTTTAAGCTTAACTGACTATTACCACAAGTAATAGTGCAGGAGCCAGACAATGTAGTGGTCTTCTTCTTCGTCTCGCGTTATAGGCTGAATTCTACCTGAACCAATGAAAGGACTTAATTCGGAAACATGGAATTTTCCAAGTGAAGTAGCTGCTTGATCAAGCGCTACCAACTCGCAAGTAGTCGGCGAAACTTCCTTCAATATTCGGTAAGGCCCATCCCTTTTGGATGCAAACTTCCGCGAGTAGCTTTGCTCAATGTGTGGGTTTTAAGCAGCACTAAGCTTCCAACGGGATAATCAGGCACTTGTCAACATATGCCTTATGACGCTCTTGATCTAATTTTACCTTTTCTTTGACATTCTTGAGATTGTCTACGAATCTTTGTAGATATGGAGTGACTTATGGAATGAAATTATCTTTGTCCAAGATCTCACGTACATCTCGAGTGACATCATCCAATGAATGTAATTCTCGTGCAAAATTTAAATAAGCAGGTGTATATCCAGTGCTGAGGCCAGACGCTGTATTCATTGAAAAGCGAATAGATGGTAAAAATTCATCCCAAGTGGTATGATCGTTTCCAACCAGCATGGAAAGCTGTGGTCTTAGATCCCTATTCTTTCTTTCCACGGGATTACATTCTGGCTGATAAATGGGGTTCAACGACTGTTTTACGTCAAAAATGTATAGTACTTGTTGCATAACTTCTGATACAAATTGCAAATTGCTAATTATACGGCGAGGGAAGCCATGAAATTCTAACCCAATTTTCTCACCTCCGTATTTTTTAGTGATACCAACAAAAATGTCACCCCAACACTTAACGCCTACTCTGAAAGTCATTTTTACGTTTTTGATGCAACGGTACTGCTCAAAAGAGACATTTTTTTTATTGATATCTAATACCCTTTAACTAATACCTATTTAAATGACTTCTAAAAAATGTAATATACCCCTGTTAATGACATAATTTCACAAAAATCCTGTAATAATATTGCTGTTTAAATGAGGAGATTTTTTCTTATTTAGTTTACAAGTTCAGTCAAATAAGTAGGAAGCCATGGACTTGAATTATTTTACTGTCAAGTGAAAATACTTAGAGCCATTTTTATATACAGCGTGGAAACTAAGTAGCGGATAAAATTCATAACTCCGTTAATATTTGTAATAAAGCAAAAATCTAAAAGGGGTATAGCGATTCAAATTACAGCGCATAAGAAGAAGTATATTTTGAGATATTTTCATGAATTTTTTTTAAGTTATGACGTCATCAAGATTTTTTTTAAATGACGACCTATACTTTTTATTTTTTATTTCGGTGGGTTTTTTTAACCTACTTTCAACAGTATAAAATTTTGAATCGATTAGATAACAAAAAATTCAAGAAAAACGACCATAAAAGTTTAATTGTAAAGTTGAAGAAATTAACAGAATATCTAGTTAGCTAGGTGTAAAACAAACAAAATTTGTTTGATTGACAAGAACTTGTAAATACCTATCACAATAAAGTGAGTATTTTTATTTCCTGTGGATAGTAGGAGTTACACTAATTATTAAAAACCTTTTACCAAAATGGTGTTGCTGACTGAAAAACAAAGAATTGAAGTTCTAATGATGATTGGGTATGGCGATCGAATTAGAACTCATCAAGAGGTGTGTCGACTTTTTATAGACAAATATCCTGATCAGCAAATAAGTCAATCCACAGTCAGCAGAATAGAAAATAAATTTCGAAATTACGGTATTGTCAAAGACCTTCCAAAAACTGGCCACCCTAAGACAAAATTAATTGACGATGTGCAGCTTGATATTTTACTAGAAATAGAAAATAATCCGCATTCGACTAGTCGAGACATTGCTTTAGAGCACAACCTGAGCCATACCTCGGTACTGAAACTTTTAAAAATGCAAAAGTTTCATCCGTATAAAGTAAAATTAGTCAATGAGTTAGCAGAAACTGACTATGATCATAGACAAGAATTTTGTGAAGAAATGTTGGAAATTTGCAATCGTGATCCAATGTTCTCGCAGCGTATAATTTTTTCTGATGAGGCAAGTTTTACTTTACATGGAACTGTTAACAGACATAATTGTCGATATTGGTCTAGGGAAAATCCCCACTGGATGCAAGAAGCTCATACTCAACATCCCCAGAAGCTCATCGTATGGACAGGAATTGTCGGTGACAGAATTTTAGGTCCATTCTTTATCGAAGGTAATTTAACTGGTGAGAAATATCTACACTTCTTACAATTCGAATTAGTACCTGCATTGGCGATATTATTTCCTAATGAAAATGACTGTGACGTACCAAACAATAACATTTGGATGCAACACGACGGTGCTCCGCCACACTACGCAGTTGATGTGCGACGTTATTTGGACGAGATGTTCCCAGGTAGATGGATAGGAAGAAGAGGTCCAATGGAATGGCCAGCTAGATCCCCTGATCTAACGCCATTAGACTTTTTTCTATGGGGGTACTTAAAAAGCAAGGTGTATAAAAATAGACCTAACAACTTAGACGATCTTAAAGAAAGAATTCGACAGGAGTGTAGGTTAATAACACCTCAAACTATTCAAAATGTAATAAATGAATTTTATGAGCGTCTTGGGTATTGTCAGTTGGTGCATGGTCGTCAGTTTGAACATTTATTGTGATTTCAATGACTGTCAAAATCAAATTTTGTTTATTTACACCTTAATTTTGTTTCGTTTTAAACCTAGCTAACTAGATGTTCTGTTTATTTCTTCAACTTTACAATTAAACTTTTATGGCCGTTTTTCTTGATTTTTTTGTTATGTAATCGATCCAAAATTTTATACTGTTAAAAGCAGGTTAAAGAATCCCACCGAAATAAAAAATAAAAAGTATAGGTTGTCATTTAAAAAAAATCTTGATGACGTCATAACTTTAAAAAAAATCAAGAAAATATCTCAAAATATACTTCTTCTTATGCGCTGTAATTTGAATCGCTATACCCCTTTTAGATTTTTGCTTTATTACAAATATTAACGGAGTTATGGATTTTATCCGCTACTTAGTTTCCACGCTGTATATAAATATATGAAGAGGAAGAAGAAAAGCTAAAAAATATGTGAAGAAGAAGAAGAAAAGCTAAAAAATAATGATGGGAAGCGTAAGTCAGTCTCGGCAGCCGGGTAAAATATCCTAGTCGAATTATTCCGTACCGTGCGAAGTGATGCGATTCTGATTAATGTGCCTTGTTACATATAAAAATAGGTAAATAATAAAATGCCGGCCGACGTGAACCGGTGCGCTGCCGGCCAGGTAGGTGGGATAAGTGCGCGTCCGCTTTTAACGAACATTTACAGGCTTTTTGAGAAAGTAATTCGTTAAAAGGAATAGACTAGAGTTTTTAGAAGCGATTTAAATGCGTATCTATTAATTATCTTTGAAAAAAAATTCTCTTAAAAGGCACCTTGCATTAAAATCGTAAAAAAATATGCAAAAATATTACTTTTCGGTAAATAATCAAATATTTAATGCAATCATTGATCTTTTTTATTATTTTTCCAATTATAAATCTAAAGTTTTCACCCTAAAAATATTAAACTCTAAAAT
Organism: Prosopocoilus inquinatus; assembly: GCA_036172665.1. Taxonomy (NCBI): domain Eukaryota; kingdom Metazoa; phylum Arthropoda; class Insecta; order Coleoptera; family Lucanidae; genus Prosopocoilus; species Prosopocoilus inquinatus. Next base: position 36,064,043 of record CM069871.1, read on the forward strand.
TTAAGTTGTAGTGAAGTATGATCACAGCTGAATCAGTTACAGAATTTATTCGTTAAGTTTTAGTATATGAAATTTTGAATGTGAAGTATTTTAAAAATTAAAAAAGTTAGTTATAACGGAATTGAAAGAAAAATTATTACCGAAAAAAGTTTTTGGAAAAATCAAAAATAAAGAAAAAAGCGGAAAAAAAGGTATACAATGTATTAATTAGAGAAACAAAAAACAGTATTACAATAACAAAATTGATAATTGAAATAACAAGCAAGAAACGATTTGGAATTTTGTTAACCAAAAATTAATACACCAAAAATCAAATAAAAATAATATTACTTTAAATATAGAAAATACTCAAATATCAGATCCTGCTTTGATAGCTGACACTTTTGCTCGCCATAGTTTTTTCGCTTATAACCCGAAAAGAAAATAATCAGTAAGAAAAACTAACTTCAGCGGCTATAGCTTCTGCAAATCAATACTTTGAGTGGTAAACTAAATGTAACGAAGTTTAATTGAAAAATATAACGATAAAACCAATTTTTTTGTTCTATAGCGAAAGATAGAGTGTGCTTTGTCCAACTCAAAGCAGTCAATAAAATCAGTCGAATTTTAACAGCAAGAGTAGATAAAGTAACGTATTAACCATAACCCACACTAGTTACTGGGATCATGATCATACAACGCGATTTCGAGACGTGATTGTTCTCTTTATTTCTCTGAAAATTATTTAAATTTTGTCTTTAACTTTCGCTATAGAAAAAAATAAAATCTTACACACGACGGTAAAATTTAATTATCGACTCGTGAAAATTAATTTACGAGCGACGAGTCATCGATAAAAAATTATTTTACCGTCTTGTGTAACAAATACGTAATACTTGATTCTGTTTAAATTGGACGAAAGTAAATATAACTGAAATTAGGAGGATAATTTAACTCTCTGTTTACGTAACTCCAGAAATTAAGGAAAATGTTGCTCATCGGCCGATCGAAGCTACAAACAACACCCTGTCAATTAGTATTCATTCCGAATGATGTGATTAAATCGCCTTCATTTTATCCCATGAATGGCTTTTCTGGAATTTTATTTTCCGCTGTAATTAAATAAAACATGTGTAAATAATATTGTTGTCTAAAAATATGCAGACAGAAGGTAAATTGCTTATACAGGTGAGCCAAAAGCAATTAAATTCTAAAATATCTAATCGTAATATCAAAATTAGTTGACAAGTTATATAAAAACATGTACAGGATGTCCCATTTTCGATGGTATTCTATAGGAAACTCCGTTAATGATGGAAATATAAAAAACTAAGCACGCAATATTGGGTCAACTTTTTATGCTAATTTCAATGGTTAAATGCTGTTTCTTGCTGTTTTCGTGGTACAGTCAAAAAGCGAAAAATTCACCAAATCTTCAAAGGCAAATATCTTTTTTATTTTTAAAGATATTAAAAAATGATATTTACACTTTTTATTCGACTTTTAACGGAGATCATGGTTCCTTAATTAAATTACATGTATTTCATGAAACTGGGCTCAATCATTCAAAATAGATACTACACATCGCTCAATTCTTATCTAAAAATTATATAGGGTGGGGCAACAGTGTATGGGCGGAAGATTGTGGCGTTACTATTGAACATTTTTAAGATCTACAATGTCTTTCAAAAAGTGTGCTACAAATGGAACTATTTTTTTATTATCGATCATTTATTGAGGCAGAACAATTCTACATCTCTTAAGATCAAGTTGGGGAATGTCAGATGAAATTTATCTTAAACGATATACAGCGTCAACAGATGGATAACATTCCTGGTGTGAAAATGTTTATGAAGTAATAAAAGATATATTGAAAAACTGAAAGCGATAACGATTAATATATTGCTGTGAACTTGATTAAAGTATCCCACAATAATAATTGAAACGCACTGACATATGGCGGAAATGTTATCAGCAGTCTCGGCTGGTAATCGATTGATTACTGGAATGAACACATTACGTAAGCATGATATCCAAAATTTTAATGCCGTTCTTTCTGGCATATGGATTATTCAACATTTTCCACAAACATATTGTTACATATTCGAGGTTCGCAAATAAAATTTGTCACTCGATTATTAAAACATTAATTAAATATTAGCTTAATAAAGTTTAAGGCCCGATTTATTCACCTGCGGATAAATTTATCTGTCAGGTAGTATCCTGGGAAACTATTATCGATACAATGGTTTCCAAGGATAATACCTGGCAGATAAATGTATCAGGAGGTGAAGAAATCAGGCATAAATTAAGCAAACAATTACGTACAACACTTATTTCAATAAATAACACTTAAATATTTCACTGTGTATGTCGACCAGGATGCTCGGACTATCGCTCGCTTAATGTCGACTGTAAACTCATTTTAGGGTATAAAAGAAAAAATTAAATAGCCTTAACATTTATGTGGCTACATTTTTTTAAATAGTTATTTTATCCAAAGCACTGTTCACCTAACTCTTAAACACTCAAAATTTGAAATTATTACGTAAAATATTATGCAGGAATTAACTTTTGTTTCTTAATTAAATTCACTTTAACCTGTTGTAACTGTTTGGTTATTGATTTTTTACAAAAAGTTTATTAAGAGAAAAGCTTTAATTTCAGCTCCTCTAGCTGCCCTTTTAATCACCTCCGCACGTTAAGAGACGCCCAGTATAATTCAATGTTTGGCATGCGCCAAGAGTAGATCACGCGTGTGTCGCTCCTACGGAATTCTCATATTTAAGAGTAACGGTTGGTGATACAAATCTCAAATTTACTGTGAAACATCTTGACATAACGTACTTCTGCTTTCAAGATATAAAGGTTTAAAAGTATCCCAAATAGGCAACGTTGCAGTTACACTTAAAAATTTGAAACCGCAAATCATGTCCTCCTTTTTGACAATTGAACTGATTTGTCAAAACATTCGGTAATCAAATTTGACACAATTCTCACACGAGCAGCGCGTCGCGTCATATTTTTACATGTAATTTTTTGACATAAAATGCCGCCTAGTGAGAATTGCTTCATTTAAAACCATGACAACTTTTAGAGGCAGCAAAATGACGCGACGTGACGCGACGCGACGCGCTGCCGTGTGAGAATTGAACCTAATGATTATCAGTTCATAATACTTTATTTTATTTAACTATTATTAAGTTTCTTAAGTAAAAATTTGTTGAAGAAGTTGGCCGAAGGGCGCTTTCAAAAAAGCATGGTAAACTTGCAAAGAATTTAGAAACATCGTGAACTAAAAGAAACAGACGAGTAGACTATAAAACTAAGATAATAACTTATGACATCCATGTCTGCATGTTTTAAATATCGAATAACTCAAAATCAAAAAATACAATCGAAAACCAAACGAGTAAAATTAAACCGCTGCAATACATGGTCGAAATTTTGACTGCTTCAATACATTTTCCTCGTCTTCTAATGCTTCCTTGAACATTTCTTAGCATTTATCATTATTATTTGTGCAGCATCGAAAATTCTTTTACGCAGTCCCTATTCACTATTTAGTCGAATGAATCGTTTCAGTCCATCACAGAAAACATGACATTCAAAATATTACACAGATGTCGTACTTGTTATGTCAAAAATCATCCGCGAGAGGTCGCTACCTAAGTCATATATAAAGGGGTGGTAGAGACAGCACATTTGAACTGGATATTTGATACGGAGAGGAATCTCCGAGATAAAATTTTCCTAGAGTGCTCTTAACTTGTGGTGTGTGGGTGTGATTTGCTCTCATCTGTAGGTTGTTTTTTGACAATTTATACATAATATATATACTTTATTTTATTTTTCAGGATTTTTAAGTATCAAATAACAGGGAATTATATACTTATTTATTCGTTAGAATAAGAAGTTTTTTCGGGTCCTTGGACAATTTATTTCCGTATTTCCGTGTTGATTGGATAGCTCTTACTCGTAAGGTTTTTCTGACTTTTAATTTTTGATATTTACATATTAATTTATGTTTACTTACATTTAGACATTTCTATCTTTTAGGATGATTAGGTTGTTTGTAGATCTTTTTAAGTGCTTTTAAGTTGGTAGCATACAGAAGATGGCAGCTTAGCTGCCGAAATACCTACGGATATAAAAATTATTTTTGGCGGAGGTTAATTTCAATTATCTCTTAAACCACAGTTTACGTAATCCAAAGTGTGATAAGTTATATGGAAGCTAATTTTACTAGTAGTACAATGGGCGAAATCACATTTCGTAAAAGTAATGTCATTTCGTGAAAATTGACTAAAATTTAAAGCTTTGAACGGCAAATTGTCATTACCGTAAATCAGTGTCTCAGTGTTCGTTTACACGTAAACAATGTTTGTTTATTTTTACATGTAAACAATTTGTAGGCAATGTAGACGACGTAGACTATGTGGTCAATGTAGTCAATCATTGTCCGTTGAAATTCACAGATGCAAAATTTATTTTGCACAAAATAAACAAAGCTGATATTCAAACTTCAGCGGACAAGAAGAGTATTTAATTAGGCTTTTCAAGGCAGGCAGATCATTCACCATCACAAAACCAGTGCTGTTCCTTTACACGTAAATAATGTTTGTCTACTTTTACACGTAAATAATGTGTAGACAATGTAGGCAATGTAGACAATACAGATTATGTAGAGAATCATTGTCCGTTGAAATTCACAGTTGTGGTTATAGTGCATCGATTTTCAGTTATTTTCGTTTCGGAGATGAAACATATCAGACATTAAAGTTACTGGAATCAGTCCAAACGTCTACTAACGTGAAAGCTAGTTTAGACACAATGCAAATACCAAAGTCATTTTCCTTAAAAACCGATTTGAATTAATTATCAGTGTTAATATGCTACGTTTAGGGAGATACAAAAACAAAACATTTGAAGAACTTTAATTACACAAAGATGGGCAAGTGCAAGGCAATGTGTAATTATTGTGGAAAGTAATTATCCAATAGCTGTTACTCTATAGGTTAACTGTGTACCTGTAAATAGTTACTAGCTGCTCGTAAATATTAATCGTATTTTTTCCCACATTAAAGATGTTATTCTATCAAAACGGAGCACGATCCATAATCTGTTTGCATGAGCCATAATCCCCTTGCCCCTCTGGATCACTGAATTTTGGTGTCCCAGTAAACGGATTGTGATATATTGTGATCACTGAATTTTTGTGATACAATAAACGGATTGTGATATATTGGGCTTATTATTTTAGATTAGAAGTAAGAATAATATTTTTTCAATCAACTTTGTGAAATAACATTTTTAAGTCATTTGAATCGTAGGTATTTGGATTACGATTGCAGTGAAAGAATGTTATTGTTAAAAAGTTCATACTTTTATGTTAGTTACATAAGAAGAAAGCAATTGTTTACATTGTCTACGCAATAAAGCATGATGTAAAATACGTCATTATCCACATGTAAACAATTTTGTAAATTACGTTCAATTCTCTACACACACATCACTGCCGTGAATACGAGCTGAACAATGGCCGCGTTCAGATGAGCTGCTGCAGCTATCTCACCCCAACAGCTGGTTAAATCAAATGAATAAGTAAATATATTTTAAGTTTCAAACGATCTCATGGGAAGCGATTTAAATAATGTGAGAAATACGGCCAATAATTTTCGCAATTTAGTGTTGTACAAATTTCTGAATGAATTTCTTTTTTCCTTTTTAAGAACCGATCATGAAATATTAAATTTATTTGAAATTAGGAATTTTTTCGATTTTTTATTTACCAGTAATAATAAAATCACAATGGAATCGGGTTAACGTTAAATACACGACAGTTAACCTAAAAGCACAAATCGTCTTTCTTGCGAATGATTGGCGTGACCTACCCTACAATGTACTCTCTTTTGGCAACACTGTCCTGGGTAAATCGTTTTATTACAAAACCCAGTAAACGTACTGGTTTTTAAGAAGTGTCCTGAATGCAGTATTTTTTTCTGATTTCTGTCTAACTTCGGACCGCGCAAGCGCAATGCAAATGAGCAGTATTCTCATTTCATGATTAGAGTCGTCTCTAACTAAAGTTGTGATTAAAATAAACATAAACGATATAGCTTTATGCGAATTTCATGAGCAAGAGAGTGAGAGAGAATTTAATCACAATGGCCGGTATTTTCACCTCGTCTTTTATTTAGCAACGCTGTGATTAAATTCTCTCTCACTTTCTTACTCATTAAATTCGCATAAAGTTATATGGATTATGTTTATTTTAACCACGGCTTTAGTTAGAGACGACTCTAATCATGAAATGAGAGTACCGCCCGGCGTTGCTAAAATAAAGACGAGATGAGAATACGGACCAATGTTACTCACATTTCCTTCATTTTTGGCAGTCGGTACACATTTGACATTGTTCAGAAAGTTATATTATATTTCATTGATGCCTTTCTTTCGCTTAAAAGTTTGAATCGTGTTTCGAATAGTTTGGACCTGAATTTCGTAGTTGTTGCAACAAAACACCTCACTTGAATTTTTATTTGACAGTTCATTTGTAAATAACTATAATTCAGTCCAAACAAAATTTTAAAAATAGAGAGATTCAAAGAAAAGAATGTCTCCTTTTGAATCAAAACACGTTTGGATCACGATTTTGTGACCGAAAGAAAGCACCTTTTATTTTATACGACATAAATATTTGTTTAGTAGCGAATTACAAAAGATTTATCTGTTAGTGTATTATTATATCCCAGTTAACGAAATTCTTGATCTTTGAATTTTATTAATACCTCACCCACCGACGACCGTGGTTGTTCATTAATTATGGTAAACCCTACTATTGATTACTATTAATTTAGCACTTGTTTTAAGTTAAAATTATTATTCTTTGTGAAGAGAAGAAAATTCCCCATAAAACTTATTTTTCAAAAGGTAATTTAAATTGGATTCCAATTTCCAAGTTTTAGATTTAGGCCGTTTGATCTTGAAATAATGACACTACCCCCCCCCCCCCCCCCAACCCATATGTTCTAGTTTTTGGTTTTGTACGGTTGGTCACCTTACCTTACATCCGGGAATTTGAGTTTATTCATTCGTAAATGGCGGATAAAACTGTAAGCTTAGCCCAGCTGGAACATTTTAATATCAACTAGCGCCTTTCAAAAACAAAAAAATTATTTTTACCTAGAGTATTATGAACTTCTCCCCCATAGTTATAGTTATAATCAATTATCCTTCTTTATTCTTTCCTTGAGTGCAGTTTGTGGTTTTAATTAATGTCAAGTTTAGTAACACTAATTGAAGTCAACTCTTATTCGATGAAAATTGGAAGGAAATAGTTTTTAACCTTTAAACGGGCACTGTTAAAAATGGAAGGAAAGCTTCACTATCGTTTGATAGTTTCGTCAGAAGCGAAAAAAATAAATGAAACGTTGAGTGTTCCTTTGTGAATATAAGACATTATTCAAAGTATCTCAGTAAAAGAAAATCCCCGAATATCAAAATTTTTATTTCTGTGCATTTTCACTATTAATTTGGATTTCAGGTACGCGGATTCCAAAATACTTACATCCTGATTCCTGTATCCGATGGTTATCCAAATCATAGAAAACGAGGTCTCGAGTTATCACGACGCCTGATCGAAGACGAGAGAGTAATTTGGGTAGAGCCACAGCAGATCAAACATCGTCAAAAACGTGACTTTATTCCTTTAGATCCATCCGAAATAAATTTGGTCAGAGTGAAGAGATTAAATAAGGAAGGTAAATTGTTGAGAAGACCTGAAGTGCCCAAATTGGACAAGACATTTAATGACGAATTGTGGACCCAAGAGTGGTACTTGGTAGGACCGATGGAGCAATATTTATTGACGGGAAATTAATTTAATTTCGATTTTCAGCATGATACTAGGACTCGTCCAGATTTGCCGAAATTAGATCTCAACGTGTTGCCGATATATCGGGCAGGGATCACAGGCAAAGGTGTTAGAATTAGTATCTTAGATGATGGAATCGAACACGTGCATGATGATTTAAAAGATAATTATGTATGTTGGCCAAGTTTCTTTTTTTTTGATGGATTTGAGGACGTAAGTGAATTTGTTTTAGGACCCGGATATAAGTTGGGATTGTAATGAAGATGATGCTGATCCTTTGCCTAGATATGAGCCAACTAGATCAAATAGTCACGGTACGAGATGCGCTGGTGAAATTGCCATGAAAGCCAACAATGCAAAATGTGGTGTTGGTATAGCATATAATGCAAAAGTAGGAGGTACTGGTAAAATGAATCAACAACTTAAGTTCTGCTTTATATTTTGGAATATGTAGGTGTGAAAATTTTGGACGGACTTGTTAATGATAGGATTGAAGGTACTGCCTTGGGATATGCGCAGAATTTGGTAGATATTTACAGTGCTTCTTGGGGACCGAACGACGATGGTAAAACTGTAGATGGACCAGGACGTTTGGCAAAGGAAGCTTTAGAAAGAGGAATAACACAGGTACTGTTAGGAATTAATAATGCAGTGTGCCCGAATTTCGTAGGGACAACATGGGTAACTTTTGTACTTGAAGATGGAGAGAGATGGTTAAATTAGCAAAAAGGTGCAGGTTCGAGAGGTCATTGAGAATTCATTTTCAAATATTACTTGTTATGGCCATCTTGGTTAAAATTTTACAAAAACCAAAATCTCCTAATTTCTTTTATTTGCCGTAACTTTTTAGTTTATATTACCTGACATGGAAACTTCTTTAAAATTTTGAAACACTGACGTTATTCTTTTTACGGGCAGAAATCACTAGTGTCACGATCATAAAACTTTATCTTTTGGTTTATCAAATTATCTGTGAAATTATGTTTAGAAATAAAAAGCACGCTTACCATCATACGTGCCTGTCAATACTTACTTCATCTTATAATAGAAAATTTAAAAAAATTGTTGAATTTTGTACAGTCGTTCGTATATTTCACGAGTACTTCAGACCCACTGATCGCTCGTGGTCATCTTGTACAAACGATTAAAATTTTATCCCTTGAATTGACAATTTTGCCTGAACAAGCCCGTAGCTGATGTGATATTGGTTTAAAATTTTAATCGCTTTTGCACAATTGGCAGCGATCAGTCAGTGAGACTGCAGCCTGACTTGATAAATAGAAAGCAGTTTTTGGTGATGGTGATCATGGCACTAGCGATTTCAATTAGTTCAAATCGCATTTCAATGTCTTAAGTAACAAGAACTAAGTTAGGACAAATAAAAGAAATTAGATTTTAGTTTTTTTATTATTTTTAACGACGTTGGCCATGACAAATCATATTTGAAAGTGAATTCTTAATGAGCTTATAAACTTACACCTTTTTGCTAATTTAATTATTCCTCTATCTCTTCAAATACAAAACTTACCCATGTTGTCCCTACGAATTCCGGGCACGTTGTATAGTCTTCCATGCCGTTTGCAATTAATAAATTATGTTTGTATATAAGAAAAGTCTCCTGACAACTTAAATTTTATTTACACAATCGGTTTCGCCTTAACAATATGTTAAGTTGTTTTTTTTTGCTCGTGTATGTGCGCGGAGCGTGATTGCAATATGACTTAAACCTTCGGCCGGTAAGTTGCGTGCGAATATCTGTTTTGGGCGAGTTTGCCGACGCGGCTTGACGGCGTGCGGTGAACGGGTTTCGGTCGTCATTTTGATTTCTCACGTTTCTCAAGGTGGTGGTGGTAAGTAGTTCTTTTTTTCCTTTCCCGTTCCTGCTGTACGTGCGCCATTTGTTGACCTTGTCGTTTATTTGTGACGTTAATATTAATTTGACTTTGTTTCCCCTTTTCTTAAGCACGATGTACGGGGCCTATTCCTCCCCCGATTGTGAGGAAACCGCCTTAAACAGAAGACAATCGTCTTCTTATATTCCAGCAGCAACGGCAGCAGCACATGTGACGTCACGGGCTGCTGTTGTTGACGTAAGAGTGTATACCAACAGTAGCGGCCCCTGACGTCACACGTTCTGCTGCTGTTGCTGCTGGAATATAAGAAGACAATTGTCTTCTTATACGGCAAGCCCCCAGTCCCGGCCCGGGGAAGAGTTCGCGGTCACTGCCAGTTTGGGGTTCCTGCTTTCTCTTGTGAATTTGGTTTTCCCGGCAATCTGGGGGATCGGATATACCGGGTGTCTTAGGATGGGCGGCGACCGGCGATATACCGGTTGTTTCAAATTGAGTGTGTACTGAAGGGATCTTCTAAACCGTAAGAGATACAAATTTGTTTAATGGGAAAAAAGTTGCACAAATCAATGCCTAATTCGTATTCATTAATATAATGATTACTTTCTTATTTCTTATTGAGCTATTAACGAAAATGTAGAAAAGTTTGATTTTCTTTCCTCTATATCTCTTTTATTATATATAATTTTGAAATTCTGATTTAACTTTTTACAGGCACTTTTTGATTCTGTTTCGAACAGGGGTGGTAGAATTGAATTCAAACGTTTCGCTTTTCCACGAGCATCATCAGTTTCTGTTTCTTAAATATAACATATATCTTTTTATTTTTCTATTCGATAACATTTTATCTCCTGATTGTAAGTGATATACGCACTTAATAGTTGACATTAATTAGAAACTTAAATAATGCAAATCTTTACATGAAAATTTTATTTAATACATAATTTCACATTTTTAATTCATTTTCTTAGCTATAGTGTAAATTATAATAAACTACTTAATATTTGTCTGTATACATTGTGGGTGGCCTTAATATAACGTGCAAGACTCATAACTCAGCTTTAGTGGAGGAATAAAAATGCCTAATTTTGTAATATTGGCTTACACAGTTAGTTTAAAAGAAAAACTGATTACTAATTATACTAAAATTATTTCGGTATCACTGAATAGTGCCGTCTACATATAAACAATTATGTAAATTAAGTTCAATTATCTACACGCACATCAAACTCCCGACAATAAAGTTAGCTAAATTTGACAGAAGTTATAACAGCTGGTTAGAGTTCAAGAACACGTTTGAGTCTCTAAAACACACCAATAATTCAATTGACAATATAAAAAATGCCATTATTTACGTGCTTCTTTGGAAAGTGAAGCTACCAAAATAATTCTGCCACTCGTTAACTCACTAACTTCTGACTCGCTAACTTGCCACTCACCGAAACGCCAAGTTGCCACTCGCCAATTTGCCAAATCGCCAACTCGAAGCCCGTCAAACCAATAACTCGGTAACTCTCCACTTCATTGACAATTTCCTGCATCATAGCGCCGCCGTCTTGTATTCCAAAATGGCAGTCATTATCGCTAACTTATTCAGAGATTCGTCAATTGAGTTAAATAAAGCATTAGTCCTTGGTATAAGCACATTTAGAACAAAACTAAAATAAGTAAATTTTACTTATTTCAGTTTTGTTTCTGAATATGTGGTTTTGAAAGCATCCTACCTGTTCGTCGATGGGTAAGAAATTAAGTGATACGAGGAACGGCTGAGAAAGGACAATTCCGGTAATTTCGGAGCGAGAGATAGAAGTCGGGAGTTGGCCGAAAAAACCAAGAGATCGAAGAGAGATTCCGCGCCTAACATTAACACGGACTAGATCGTAGTTAAAATTAAGATAATTTTATTTGTAATTAGTGAGTAATATAAGTTTTAATCTAATAAACTTCTTTTCTTGCTCCAACAACATAAATATACATCAACAAAACATAATTCTAAAATCTTTCAAAATGATTAATCAAAAATATCGTGTTCGGTGACACACAGAACTTTAAGTTATCATCGTTCGACCCAGTTTCATTACCTGTAGAAAATTTGAGATACGTGGGCTGCTGGAAAATTTTCTGGAATCTAGTAGGTTTAGAATTGTTAGCGTTTATCAACTATCATATTTGAAAAATTTGACGTTTTTCGCCTATAATTCTATTGACCATTCCTATCCAAGTGAACTAGTTTTGTTTGTACAGCATTTGAGAAAAATTAATTTTGTGTAAACATGGAAATCTCGTGTGAAAATTTTCGTGCCATGATTTTTTACGATTTCAAATGTGGTCTAACGCCGAAACAATGCCTCGATCGGCTTCATTTGGCTTTTGGAGATAAAGGACCATCAAAGAGCAGTATTTGTAATTGGTTTGCCCAATTCCAGCGTGGACGTACCTCTCTCAATGACGAATTTCGTGAAGGTCGTCCATCAACATCTGTTGTTGCCACTAATGTAGATGCTGTGCGTGAAATGCTTGAGCGAGATCAACATGTGACATACCGTGAGATTCAAGCATCCTTACGCATTGACATGAAAGCAATACAACAGATTTTGCATGATCATTTGAACGTATGAAAGCTTTGCAGTCGTTGGATCCTACACAATTTAACAGAAGCGCAAAAGCAGGGTCGTGTCAAATGGTGCGAAGAAATGCTCAAGAAATTAATGGAGGTCGTTCAAATTTAGTTTATAACATCGTTACTGGTGACGAAACGTGGATCTATTCGTACGAGCCAGAAAGTAAACAACAATCTACCGTTTGGGTATTTCAAAATGAACCAAAACCAACAAAAGTTGTCCGTTCACGCAGTGCTGCGAAGCAAATGATTTCTTGTTTCTTTGGTTTAACTGGACATGTAGCAACCGTGGCTTTAGAGGATCGAAAAACCGTAAATGCTGATTGGTATACTACAATTTGTTTGCCGGAAGTCATCGATCAAATAAGAAGAAACAATCGAAATCGACGAATTATTCTCCATCATGACAACGGCAGCTCTCACTCAGCCCGTCAAACAGTTGATTTTTTGTCCAACAAAAATGTTGAATTAATGACTCATTGTCCATATTCACCTGATTTAACACCTAATGATTTCTTTTTGTTCCCAAATATGAAAAATAAAATGCGTGGGGAGCGATTTTCTGGTTTCTGGGGTACCATCTTTAGAGTGGAAAACGTGCTTTAGAAATTGGTTCGAGCGTATGCAAAAGTGTATTGACGTTAATATTTCGAAAAACAATGATACTGTTTACCAAATTTCATATGTGTTTTTTCATACCGTTTCCAAAAACTTTTCCAGCAGCCCACGTATTGCCACATAATTCATCCAAGTGTCCGACAACAACGATGTTGATTTACGCAACGGCCCTTTTTTAAGTATCAAATCACAGATTTGTTAAATAACTATACACAAAACTTCAAACTCAATTAATTACGCTTGAAGTATAATACTCAGAAGCAAAGCGATAGCGACCGGGATGGGACGTTTCACCGCAGTCGTTTCGCCGCCGGTTATAGTAATTTGGGAAAAATGTAAATTTAGTTTGAGAGTCAACAAAGGTGTGCAAGAGTAGGTATTTTGTATTTTAATTTTACATTACCGAATAATGCAGTTTTGAGAAAAATAATTAGCAGAAAACGCAGTAATGTCAACAATATGTGCCTCAAGCTGATGTCACAATAAACTTCTTGCTTTGTGATTCGGGACGTAGTCTAGACAGAATTTTAATTTTTGGAAGAGAAGATTGGCCACAGCATTTATACATTGCAAATACCTGGTATGTAGACGGTATTCAAAATATCTCTAAACATATTCAGCCAAGTCTACATTATTATGGCGAAGGAATTCGATGCAGTACATCCAGTAGTTGCTTCCGAATAAACAGGGAGCTACTAACCGGAAAATGTTTTCAATGATCGAAGATAAGTTGCCGAATTTAGCATCATCAGTTGTAAATTGTAACTTCGAACAAGCTGTTATATCAACCGTTACACAGTGCTTTCCCAATACTTCAATAAGAGGATGCTTTCTCACTTGTCTCAAAATATGAGGAAACATTTAGCCCATTTAGGATTGCTGCACGAATAAAACAACACTCTCAAAGCAAAAATAAGATAAGATAAGGTAAGATATATTTTATACGTATAAAGTAACCCTCTTTTTCTATGTTATTATATTACAGATAATTGCGTTAGTTTTTGTCCCGATTCCTAATCTGGACGAAGTTCTCGATACCTTAGCCGAACATCTACCCAACAACCTTGTACCTCTGCTAGATTGGTTCAAGGACAATTACGTTGGAAGACCGAACCGTCGGGGAAATGGGAGACGGAATCCATTGTTTCCACCCAATCTATGGAATGCGAACGCACCCTAATTGCAGAAGACCGCACAAATGATCATGCGGAAGCCAAGCATCGTCGTCTTCAAACGGAGAGTTGGGCGCAGATCATCCATTTATTTGTAAATTAATTGATGGATTAAAAACGTTCAAAAAAATCGCGACGTTTAAATAGAATAATTAATGACCGGTCAACTTCCTCCTCAAAAACTCGCCAACGAGGGAATTTTAAAAATTGTCCGTGATTTTGGCGTTAAAACTGATATGGAGTATTTGCGTTCGATAGCGCAACATTATCAATTTTACCAATAAAAACTAACATTCAAAATGGTCTTCCTTTCCTGGGCTAGCGGCGGACTTGCTCAGACGCGAAACGACTGGCAGCGAAACGGCCACGGCGAAATAATCGCGGCGAAATGGCTACGGCGGAACGTCTTAGACCCCGAGCGACTAATAACTTAAAACAGAAAGTAGCTTGACACGTAGTAACTCGAATACAAGTTGACAAATAAGAAAAAAATCATGACGTTATTTAGGAACATTCATTCCGTTTCCCCATGAACAGAAAGTATCGCTGGAGTCCCCTATGTGTGAACCTATTCAACAGACAGACTTTGACTTGCACGTACTTTTATAATTATGAATAAGAAGAAAATGATGTAATTAAGAAAATAAAATTAGTCTTAAAATATGACTAGGCTAAAAGGCATACCCTTGCATCTTTTTTGTTATTCTACTATTCATTTTATTAGATTGCTTAAACTTTATTAATTTTTTATCAGAGTAAAGTAAACTATTGCCTATCCCCTTTTTCTTATTTAGCACTTAAACATCCCGTATTAATGCTTGACAATTATGGCCTACCTATACGTGGTATAATTACTGTCAACATATTAGATAACATCCTGTATACGTCAGAGAAATCTTTGAAGTATTTTGTGTATAGGCATGCATTTCAGCGTATTAAATTTTAACATAAATTGTAATCATTTTGTACAGGGTCGTAATGGTAAGGGAACTATTTACGTCTGGGCTTCAGGTAATGGTGGAAGCCAAGGAGATAATTGTAACTGCGACGGCTATTTAACTAGTCCATATACGGTGTCCATCGGCAGTGCTTCGCAAAAAGGAGAATTTCCGTGGTATGGAGAAGCTTGTGCATCAACTCTGGCAGTAACTTATTCATCAGGAGCTTACAAGGATCAAATGATTGTAGGTTTTGTTTGATATATTATTCGTATTTAGATAAAGTAACTGGTCAATACTAGGCGGTCAGCGTCATGAGTATAGGCGAAAATTCTTGAAACGTAGTTGATTTACCTTCCACTTCATTGACGCTACGGTCTTAAGTTTCGTCGCACAAAATTTAATGCAATGCGTGATTCACGCCGTCCACGACGCCGCGCCTCTGAACAGAAGTGGTGGAATTAATCAAGAATTTTCGCCTGGCTTTAGTCATGAGCAGGGAAAATGAGTCCACTTATTCCGCGATTAGTACGAAAATTTAATACTCGGACTTTACTAGCTTCGTCCGCTGTATTTGGAAAGGAGTTATCTAATTTGGTTGCATCGAGGACAATACGATGTCGACTTATAGGCCTTTTTATTACTTGAACATAAATATTTAAAGTAAGTGGTGATTTACAGAGACTAGTGACTTTCTATTTTCAAAGAGAAACTTTCTTCTATTATCTCGCTAGGATATGCGAAAAACCCTTTGATGAAATACATTTAAATAGTTTAGTCGTGTCTCTTCTAATTAATTGACTAATGTCAGAAATAACTTATCAAATTGAGTTCTTAAGAATGTATCATCACTCTAGCGGAAATGCAAGAAAATTTTCGACCAGTGAATTAAATGGAATTAGTCAAGCCTATAGAAGAACTATGTATTGTAACGGTACATCACGCTTCATAGTTGATATTAATCTGAAGCTTAAATAATACAGATTTTTATATGAAAAATGACAACTGTAGTTACTTAGACCCACTGGGAGCACTGACGGGAGGACCGGTCAGAAATTTCTAAAAGTCAAATTGGAGAGGCCATACATACTGTCTACTTCAAAATTAAAAAACCACCACTTGTTGAATTATGTTGCCCAAAAGCAAATTTTCGTAAATATATTTTGGTTGGTACTTCTCGTTGTCACTATAATTTTTATGTGTCAGTCAAAATTTGAATTGTCATATTTCCAATTTCCAAACTGCATGAAATTTTAACGATGCCGCGAAAACACAGAAACCTTTTAAGCGCGCAGTTAAAAGAAACTCTTGTCAAAGTTTACAGTGATATTGAAAATTTAACGGAGCGACAATTAAAGAAAAAATAGCAAACCTTTTTTCGGTAACTTTTGCCTTAACAATTTACTTCCTTTTCTGTTTTCATATTAATGTTGAAGATTTGCATCAATTTGGAATTGTTACCGATAAATTTGTTTGATGTTATCACACGTTAAAATTCCGAATTTTATATCTTTTTCCTTACGCTAATGATCGTCTTTCTGGAAACTTATAATTGTCAACTTGAAACATGCTTAACATATAACCTTACATTTCTTTTGCCTAAATTTGTAACTAGCGGGTTTTTACTGCAGTGTTGCCGGTTATGTCCTGGAAGTAAATTGTGAGGTTGGCGGTTTTTTGATTTTGAAACAGATAGTACTAGTGGTGTCGATTGTCGTTACTTTTGAATACTCGTTACAATTCGTTACCCGAACTATCAGTAGTTATTAAAAGAGCTAGACGCGAAGAAAGTAATAGAAAGTAATCAAAGTAACGATACGATTTCTCCGCCAGTATTCGATACTTCGGGTCTTCTCGAGTAACAAGTACTCGTGTACTGAATAGTTACTTTTCTGACATCTCTAATACATACACGTCAGTGTACGTTAATGTAGCAAGGTGCTAGCAGGAAATGGTTAAACTGACAAGTAAACCAATCAAAAATAAACATCCGTGACAACAGTCATAAATTACAAGGAAATCTTTTAGGTGTTCTCTGTTCTTTTCGTTTGTATGTAAAAATGCAGGAACACATGTTGGACGTATGTTTCTTCGAAGTATATGCGAAAAACAGTGAAACGCCGGTTATGATATGATAATAAGCATTGCATAAGACGAGCAGATTATGCAATGCCGAAGATGAAGGCCTGCTAACACTGTTTTTTTTGCAATGCAGTTGTAAAGTTCCGTACATGAATAGTTATAAGACAGTTTTGATACAGTAAATTTGTTTTATAACTTCAGTGTATTTTTTAAATCTCAAAATCGATTTGAAAACACTAACTCACCCAATTGAAGTTTAAATTAAATTACATTTACGTAATATTTGCAGGCAACTACAGATTTACACAATGAATGCACCATAAAACACACCGGAACATCGGCTTCCGCTCCATTAGCTGCTGGAATTATTGCTTTGGCTTTGGAAATTAAGTAATATTTTAGATACTCTCGATCTGAGACAAGATTTAATTTCTCTTTCTCGTCATTTAAGTCCAAATCTAACTTGGAGAGACGTACAACATTTGATTGTGTGGACGTCTGAATTGGCACCGGTGGCTGAAAATCCTGGTTGGCAATTAAACGCAGCTGGTTTGTGGTTCAATACTCGTTTCGGTTTTGGTCTAATGAACGCCCTCGGTTTCGTAAAAGCGGCTTCCAACTGGACTAGTGTGCCTACAAGATCCGTGTGCGTCGTCAAAGCTGTTCCGCTGTAAGCATGGCAAAATTTAATGAAAAAATATTTTATACAGTGCTTTTTTTAATTGTGGCCATAGGGATTTACGTGCTAAAAATTTTGCTTCGTTTTATGTTCTGCTCAAAATTTTAAGCTAATTTCAATTTCTAATAAGCAATTACATAATTTATTGCAATTTACACATTGCCACAATAACAGTTGCATTTTTAAATTAATTATTTTTGTATTAAAAGTGGATTTTTTTAATGAATCGAGTAGGTCAAGGTTAACGAGAAATTAGTCGCTGCCGTCTAAATATCTGTCTGACGAGTTAATTTTTGACCTACTCGATTCATATTTGGTAGTTAATAATTTCAACTTTACATATACGTTGTTCACAAATTAAAAAACCACCACCTGTTGCATTATGTTGGTATAAAACATAAGTCCCCTGTAGAACATTATCAAATTACTAAGTTGGCAAAGTATTTGAAGTTTCATGTCAAAGTAATTTGTCAATTCAATTTTACCATTAGATTATTTACATTCATATTCATTTTAACGAGCCGTTTCAATTAATTACAGTTTTTTTGTTATAAAATTGCTTGCGGACGATAAGGTAAAAACCATCAATTTATCATAATTATTAAATTTACAAACAGGGATTTGTTACGAACGTATAACCTGATCGTTTATTTCAAACACTTGCCAATTTTGTTACCAAATTTTTAACTAGGACACTGTTACCGGTTGTATTTTTCACAAGGCAACACCGTCAGTGGTCTTTTAATATGTGAACTAATTATATTCAAATAATTAAATTAATTACGCGCCTCTTATTCTTATTTTGTAATAAATTATTTAACTCATTATTAGAAACAAAAATTTGCTTAAAATTTTAAGCAGAACATAAGTTAACATGAGGCATAAGGAAATTTTTATTACGTAAATCCCTATGGCGACAGTAAAAAAACACTGTATATGCTGCTTTAAGTTAAAGAAAGAGGTTCAACATTTTACTAGATGTCTCTGATTGATATTAATATTTATAGTTTGAATAACACTTTTGGTTTTGGAAGATCGATTAAAATTCCCGTTTACACTGATGGTTGTTTAGGAAAGGATGACGAAGTGAATTATTTGGAGCATGTTGAAATTGTGACGAATGTTCATTATTCTATTAGAGGGGCTCTGGAAATGGATTTGGTGTCACCTTCTGGTAAGTTAAAAACTAAGACAGCGTTTCCCAAACGGTTGGGCGCGCTTACCTGGGGGGGGGGGGGGGGCATAAGACTTCAAAGAGGGCCGCAGCAAAATAAATTTTAAAAAAGTTAACGCAAATTGCAACTAATTTATCGTATTATTTTTTATACGAAATTGCGTATACATAGAGTCGGGAGCAATTCTGGTCGTCATTAATTGTCAAATGTTTACACCGAACTTGTAATTTATAAAAACCAAGTAGATTCTGTTTGAATTTTGAATGTTAGGAATAGTCTCTTAATGGTTATTTACGAACCAAGTGCGGGAACACATTTTTCGCGCATTCAAAACTGCGCTCACACGCAATAAAAATTTCCGAAAAAGTTTCGTATTATATTTTTTTTACGAATATAAAAATTTAATTGCATTTACCATGCAATCGACGGAATTTATAATTAGATTGGGCTTGACAACACAGGCTTACAGTTTGAAATTAAAAATCTTAAGTGTGAGAATTGGGACATTTATTTTTTTTAATGATTGATAAATGGATTTGTCTTGTGGACCCCCCCCCCCAATATTCTAAAAAAAGGTTTATACCAGCATCCATACAAAATAATATAACAAAATAAAGATTGTATAAAACACGATATAACCTCAAACATGACAACTGTCAACTTATTATCATTTATTTCTCATTGTATCTAACAAAACAGCATAAAATAGCACCAACCACACTCCTCTATTTATGAATTTCATTGATCACCCGGTGTTTTCAATCACTGAATCATAACACAGCTTAAAAGGAGGTCGCAAAACCTAAAAATTTGGGAAACGCTGAAGTAAGATGTTTATGATTTGGATGTTTAAATTGTTATTGTTACGTAAAAACATTTTAGGAACGAAAGTACAAATCTTAAGTCCTCGGATGTTAGACAAGTCAGATGAAGGTTTTCGTGACTGGTCGTTTATGTCAGTGATGACTTGGGGTGAAACGCCGCGTGGAATTTGGCATTTGACGATATCGGATAACGTAAGATTGTCTGATATTCACCCCTATGTTGTATCACTTACGTTAAACATAACGTGACGTTACCGACCGGGTTCACGGTCAAATTCCTATGTGACATCATCGATAACAGCACGTTATGTTTAACGTAAATGATACAACATAGGGGTCATTGTTTTAATTTTTTTTTTTTTCATAATACCATCTAACTAAATAAATCCGTACTTAAAAAAGGTAATTTTCCAATTCAGGGGACCATTGCAATAATCCGGCAAGTCCACTTTTGGTCGTTTTTGAGCTATTGGTACACATATTCTTACTCAGCATAAAATTCTGCATCATAAGCTAAGTAATGGGAGCCAGTGGACTTTTTTGACAAAGAGTTTTATATCGGTTAACATTTTGTGTGAAGATATTTGGCGCTTATCTAAATACGAAATCGTCGTTCTGACGGGGCAAATCCGTGCGTCAGTGTACTTAAAAAAATTGAAACTGCAAAAAGAAGACATTAAATAAAAGAGAAGTATACCTCTTCAAATTTTAACACATTACATTTAACACTTTTTTAAGCCGAGTAAAAAACTGACAGACGTTCTAGTCGAGCATAAGTTGCTGCCAGACCATTGTAAAGTTGCATTTTTAGGCATCGTACTCAAAATGTTTTATACCGTCTGTCTTTTATACAGAATATTCACATTGGTGTATAATTGATAAATCTTGCTGACCAGACCAATTCGATGGTCATAACAATGCGAAAAGTGTTAAGGAAGATTTCACGTGAATGCGACAGAGAGGCGATTATACAGAGGCACGCGTGTGAGAGAGAGCGTATATCTTCTTCCGATACCTACTTCGTCGTTATACAGCCAATACCTCGAATCTCAAATTTTTGTAATCGGTAATTGAAAATTAAAATAACAATTCGTTGCTGTAGACACAAAGGAAAAAAAAGTTTTATGTATCTACAGTTTATTTGCAAGTTTTCTTTAAAGAAGTTCAAATAGATAAAACTCAACAATTTTTGAGTTGCATACCAGTGCATAGCAATAACGATTTTACAAGAAGAAATTATGTTGCTGTTGTTAAAATAATTTAAAGTATCCTTTTTTTTTACTAAACTCTTTGCTCACTAATGCCCGGTTTCTGAAACGATACGTAACTTTACGTAAAAATAAACTCAAGATAAACTCACTATAAGTTCTAAAAACCGTTTCTCAAAACTTTACCTGTAGGTAAAGTGTATACACAGCAACGTAAACAATTTATACTTTTCATAAAGTTATCTGTCAAGAAAAATTTATGTTTACCTAAAGTTATTTATCATTTCAGAAACCGGGCATATATGTTACCTTTTATATTATAAAACGCTGGAGAAGGAGAAATTATTAAAAATTTAAATTCTTTAGGCTGCCTAAAAGTGGCCTATTTCTTTAACATTAACTGCCTATTTTCTGCCTAAATCAGTTTTTGAGCGCCTAAAAATCCGGGTTTTAGTACATAATGCATAATTTTTTGCATATTCTGTATATGTTGAGACAAATTTTAGCCAAAAAGCCTGCACATAATATATGCCCATATATTCCTTATTTCGGCTTGCATATAATCCCAGCCCTATTGATTACAGGTAGGACCTGAAAGCAGGTCTGGCACAGTAGAGGAAATAATTTTGAAATTGCATGGCACCATGACTTTACCAGAACATATGAAATACGGACCAAGAAATTACAACCATAACTACAACAGGGTACACAACAGGGTGAACGAAATTAAGACGACCACCAACGTAAGGAATTTGAATGCATTAAGTTCATTGATGAGTAATTTAGATGTAAATTACACAGATGATGATTATTGGAATATTAATTCGTTTTAAACCTGTTAACATTTAAAAATTAACAAAATAAATTATTTTATTAATTATGTGATTTTTTATAAAGAAAAACGGTTGTTTGAATTGGAAATCGGAAATAGCTTCATTTATACACTGCTCCAATAAATTAACGCACCATGTAATAAAATAAGAAATTTTCTATTTTCCATTCAAAATTTATAGTAACTGGCATTCCTATGAAATAGCTAAGCATACGATGTTCATTTTCCAACTTTTATTTACATTTGATTATCACTTAAGTGTAATTCCATAAAATTAAATCACATGTAGGTTCGTTAACCATAAAATCAATTTCAGTTTTAATGTTGAAATTTAGGTTTTATTCAAAGTGACTTTATTCTTTGTGTGCTTCTTCGTCATTATGCCACACGAATTTCGAAATTTGACCAAAGAATAATGCACCTAAATAGTGGTATTGCTAGAATAAAACTGAGCTATTTCGTGTGTCCCAAATCTCGGTGTGCCGAATGGTGCGAAAGTATAGAGAGATCGGTGATTGTTCTCGAAGGTCCAGGAGAGGCAGGTACAGTGCAACAACTCGTGTTTAGACCATTTTTTGACACTTTCGTTTAGAGATTCGTTACAAGCAAAAATTTCCAAGTTGAACTAGAGGAAGTGAATGAGGTTCCAATTAGCATCGAAACGTCGTTAACGTCTTGGGGAAGCTAATTTGACATGTCATGTGTCTGTGCAAGGTCCAGCGCTGTCTACAGAACATCGCACAGATCATTTGGAATTTGTTAGATTTCATCTCATTTGGTTACAGGACGATTGGAGTCGAGTTCTCTTTAGAGATATATCTAAATTTTATTTTTACAAGTGTGATGGACGTGTTCGTAAGTACCAACGACCAAATGACCGGTATGCTCACTATAACATTTGAATACCATATTATTTGGCAGAAGCTTTTTTTTGGCGTGCGTAGGAATTTCTTTGACAGCACACACGGACGTAGTGATAACGGGAAACTGAATACCTTTCGGTACACAACGGACATCCTATAAGATCATGTCGTGCCATTTGTGCCCTATATCGGATGCATTTTTTTATTAAAGCAAGATAATGTTCGACGCCAACGTGTACGGAAAGTTAAAAACTGCTTAGAGGAGATTGAAACCGGTGTCGTGGTTTATTTAGGAAGATGTTTAGGTCAGTATCTGGGATATATTTGGTAGGCGTCTGAAAGTTAACTTGGAAGAGGTGAAGCGTTGATTTGCGGAAATATGGAAAGAACTGTAATAAAATGACATAACTTATTTTATATGTGGATCGTCGATAACAATCTGTTACTCCAAATAGAGGTGGAAGTACCCGATATTGGTGTCATTTATTCAAAAATTTTGATTCTCAAATTTTTCGTCTTTTGATTTTATTGATTTTCATTGTTCATTTTTACTTGTAAATGATTTTATAACACATTAAAAAATTGTTACTAAATGGTTTCAAATCAACTTCAACCGTTTCAAATTTTAAATAAACGAAACGAAAAATCTTATTTTACTGTACTGTAAAATAGAATATCATTGTCCGTTGCCATTCACAGTTGAGATTACTTTGTTCTATTGAGCAATGCTAAAAACATTTTCCTGTCCCGGCAACTGTACGTTCGGACACTACGGTTTTACTTATGTTTTGGGTAGAATTGGTAGAATGTACACCCACTTGCAATAAAATGCGTACACTTTCAAAATAAAGTAGCGGGGTTTTTACTTATTTCTTGATTTGTAAATGGGTATTTTAGGTGCTTTCTTTCGCTCACAAAATCGTGATCCAAACGTGTTTTAATTGAAAAACAGACATTCTTCTCTTTGAATCTCTGTTTTTAAAACTTGTTTGCATTGAATTATGGTTATTTACAAATAAACTGTCAATCAATAATTCAAGTCAGGTATTTTGTTGCAACTACGAAATTCAGGTTAAATACTATTCGAAACACGATTCAAACTTTTAAGCAAAAGAGAGCACCTTCTGAGAATATTGACATGTTTCCAAACATACAGGTTAGGAACTGATAATGAAATTATTATTATTAAGGGTCGGACATTCATAAGACATCTGGTAAAAACCAGTACAAAGATTACAAAGCAGCGGCGTAGAATTCAATGTCGCCGCTAAACAGTTTATATGCCCGAGGAACTTTCAGCCTCGCGCTCATTGCATCGCATTGCATTACATGAAACGGTTCATGTAAATTACGTGCATAACAGAATTGCCTTTATAGTTTCTTTTAAATTAAAAATTATGAAAACATTATAATTCTTTAATGTAATTTTTAAAAAGACTGGCACAATGCATTTAGTTCCTATCAATTACCGTCACTGTAGAAAGAATGCAAGTTCATTTGTGAATGATTCGGTTACGTAAACAAATTTTTATATCCAGTCAACCGGAACTGTAGTGGTTACTGCGTGCTACATAGACTTCTCGGGCTTCGACTGGTTTATTGTTTTGTTTTTACAAGGCAGATGCGTTGATTTGAACTTTTTCCGACTACGATCGCTTCAGCATATTAGTAGGTCCTCGTATATTTAACGAAACCTTCCGTCTAAAATGCGCCTAGGCCTGATAATGATAGTACAGCACACAACCTACCTCATATAAATTTGATGCCGTCTTCTTCAATTAAATAAGCAGTTAGCTCTCCTTCGGCCATGAATATGGATATATCCCATTTTACAAAAAAAAGTGGTTGACTGATGAAGATAAAATACATGTGTTAGAAAATGTATGGACTCCAGACGAAAATTTTAATTTTCCTACCCGGGCATACGAAAAAGAAAATCGAAAATTTTTACATTATTGGTTATCGAAATATACGTGGTTGAGTTACTCAAGATTAGAAGATTCGGCTTACTCTAAAATATGTGTTTTGTTCGCTTCCAACCAAGCTGGAATGATATCTTCACAGCCAACTGGCCAATTAGTTACTGTCGGATTTAATTCGTGGAAAAAATGCCTGGAACGTTTGGACAACCATCACAACTGTTAATATCACAAGAATGCCACTTTGAAATGTGAAAACTTTTTAAAAGTAATGTCGGGGAAATCAGAATCGGTTGATAAATCTCTCGACAAAGCAAAAAATAAAGAATCTTTTCAGCTTGTTTATTTAACACTGCTCTAAAATTGCTTTCATTTTCTTGGGGTTCGAAATCTAAATTAAATTGTCCGTAATCCTATGTCCTCTTAAGGACATTCCTTGTCGTTCACATAAAATAACTGTTTTAATTATGGGTTTTATTTTTTCTCTATTTTGAAGAAAAAAATTTGAAGAAAATAGAGAAAAAATAAAACCCATAAGTAAAACAGTTATTTTATGTGGACGACAGGGAATGCCCTTAAGAGGACATAAGGATTATGGACAATTTGATTTAGATTTCGAACCCCAAGAAAAATGAAGACAATTTTAGAGCAGTGTTAAGATTTCGTGTTGATGCTGGAGATTCCCTGTTAAAAGAACATCTCCAAACACGTGGCCGAAACGTTACATATAAGCTGGAACATTCAAAATCAAATTATTAACGCTTGTGGTACGATTACCAAAAAGAAGATTACTGCAGACGTAAACAATGCAAACTCTTTTGCTCTTTTGACCGATGAAACCACGGATATATAGTCAATAGAACAGTTTACTTCGTGCGTTCGTTATATTAAAAGTTTTGTTAGTGATTTTAAAATATGCGAACAGTTTTTGCAATTTATGCCTTTAACATCAACAAAGGGTGAAAATTTAGCCGAAAAGATTTTGCGTGGCTTAGAAGAATGCGGCATTGAAGCAAACTTGAAGCAATGAGCGGTAAATTTAAAGGTGCTCAAGCTTACATTAATAATAAATACCCAAAAGCCCTTTGTAGAAAATGATCAATTCGTAAATTGGATCCTACTACATAAGAATCGCCCATTTTTGTTATGAAAAATACACTTACAAACTGGTAGCATTTTGTTTCAAATATTACGTTTTAATATCAATTTAGTTTTTCGTTTTCTTTTTCTTTTTCAATAAATCCGCACACGGTGTACCGCGTAGCATGTCTCTACGAACTTGAAAACGATCACGAAATGGATATGGATAGCACTCGTTCGCTTCTGAAATCCAAACAGATCCATTCTGGCCATCCTTCAACATTTTTAAAACACACGTGGCACAGTAACTCGGGCTAAAATGCGTAAAGATTCTTTCTGTGACTGTTTCAAATTATATGTGGAATAATTACTCTTGTATTTCAAGACCTTCAAATTCTTTATCGCACTGTTGCAAATCAACCACTTTCAATTTTTCCCTTTCAATAAATGGAGTTTTTGTAAGACCTGGGCACAAAGTGAGGACTTTTCCGAAAGTTCTGTTAAAGTAAAAATCCGATCCAAAAGTTCTTCCTATAGCTATTATGGCATTACTGCAAGCCGAATAGACAGGCAAACTTGAAATCGGTGTAATGCCGAAAACAGAAGATGTGTTTATCACACATCCGTGTTTATCTCCCTTATGTTTCGGAAAGTATTTGAATAAAGCCAGCATCGTTACATAAAGCGTGTTAATCTAAAAGAATTGTTATTTTAGATCAATCAAAAAAGTTAATAATGAATGAATTTTCTTACATAATTAATCTGAATCATTCTCTCATAGTCTTCCTCATCTATTACACCGAAATGGTTTATTATAATATCTACATTTCCGAACGTACCTACCGTTGTCTTCAAAACGCCTGTAAGTAAAAAATAAACAATAAAATTTATCAAAAGCAACGGTTTTTTTTACATTCAGCGTGATATCTTGAGTAGAGGTCGGTTTTGCGAAAGTAAACCTGTCCATTGCCAATTTCTTTCAAATATTTGATGGAACCTTTAGCTTTAGTTTCGTCTATATCGGCTATGACCAATCCCTGTTAAAAAGAGTTTTTTTTTTTTAATTTTCTAAATTAAATGTGAGAAATGTAACCTTCAATCCATTTTTCAGTAAAGCTTTTGCAATTTCAAAGCCAATACCTCCCAAGCCTCCAGTAATACAGGCAATTTTTCCACTTATAGAAGTCATCGTCTTAAATTCCGTGTTTTAATGTCAATTTGTAGTTTTGTCAAAACTATTGAAAATTTAAATGGTTTGACATATATGACAAGTAAAAAGCACGGAAAAATAAACAGTTTACGCTATCAAAAAGGGATCTATGTAGAAAAAGTTAAAAATAAAATTGCAGACGTTGATAATTAAGTAAAGCAGATTCTCTTTTAGCTATGACATCAACAAAGGAAAATTTGGAATTTTTGTTGATATGTTGATAAACAAAAAGTTATCTGAACTAATTGAAGAGTACGGTGGAAGAACGGCTTTAGTCCAAGTGAAAATAAGTTCGTTCTACCCAAGGCGCGTGCGGACTGAAGCCGTTTTTCCCCAGTGTAGTGAATCTTCTAGTATATTTCAATGGACTCCAGTCATAATTACCATTCGGTATCTTAAAGTACTCCTAAACTACTACTAGATGGCATCCCAAGCTCATTTTCACAAGGTTGGTAAAACTGATATTGCATCTAGCAGGTTGCCTCGTTTCCATTTAAAAGGTGAATTTTCGCCATACTTGATTCTATAACCAGTATTAACCCAGTAGGTTAACCCCCATCATTCGAAAGTTATAACTTTTGCAGTGATGGCGAAAATGCTGCCGGTACGGTACGGTAATAACTGAGGTGAAATTCTAAAAGAAGATCAATTTAGAAAATTAATCCCAATAATTTAGGTATTATTTTTAATAATGATGTTCAAATGTACATTTTTATCACTTTATTTTATACAATAGGGATTGATAGTCCCGGTTTTCAATTACCTATATTCATTACCTACCTCGCGACCTAGGTAACAGATTTCTGTTACCGAGTAACAGCAATGACGTATTCGATGACGTCAAACAGCATTACTCTGACATGGCCAAAATGACAAAAGTAATCGGTTTCAATTACCGGTTATAACAAGTAGCTGGCGAAAATTCACCTAATATACGTTGTTCACAAATTAAAAAACACCATCTATTGCATTATGTTGGTATAAAACATAAGTCCTCTACAGAACATTATCAAAATACAAGTTGGCAAGGTATTTGAAGTTTCATGTCAAAGTAATTTGTCAATTAAATTTTATCATTAAATTATTTTCATTTATATTCATTTT
This sequence comes from Prosopocoilus inquinatus, assembly GCA_036172665.1. Classification (NCBI taxonomy): domain Eukaryota; kingdom Metazoa; phylum Arthropoda; class Insecta; order Coleoptera; family Lucanidae; genus Prosopocoilus; species Prosopocoilus inquinatus. The sequence continues at coordinate 36,092,072 of CM069871.1, forward strand.
AACAAGCCGTCTCAATGAATTATGAATTACAGTTTGTCTGTTATAAAAATGCTTGCGAACGGTAAGGTAAACACCATGAATCTATCATAATTATTAAATTTAGAACCAGGGATTTGTTCCGAACGTATAACCTTATCAATCAAGAAAGATTTGCACAAAATTTTTCTAAAAACTTTCATTATGCTTTGATAGCAAGCATGGCCGCCTTGCATGGGGGACTTATTAGGAGCAAATCTCGCTTCAATTTGTCTATCCTACTGCAATGTCAGGTCAAAAAGCGATAGTAAGATGTCGCTATTTTATTTATATAACCTTATCGTTTACTTCAAACACTTACCAATTTTGTTACCAAATTTTTAACTAGGACACTGTTGCCGGTTGTATTTTTCACAAGGCAACACCGCCAGTGGTCTTTTAATATTTGAACAAATTATATGTATAGAGAAACGCAGCTAAGTTTGCAGTTACGTAGTTAGTGACGTATTTCGTACCAATTCAATGAAAGCAAAATACAATAAATTATTTGAGCATTTAACATACAGAATTCAATGCATTTGTATAGCGTTGGTAAATAAGTTTGACATTTACTGCAGCAATTTATTCTTATTTAAGTAACAATGAAATAAATAAATAAAAACGAATGTAATATTATGTTTGAGGGTTGGAATCCTGATTATACGTTTACATATCGGCCGTTCGTGATTTTGACAATTGTGGTTATGGTATTTGAGCAACTATTTGAGCGCACAAGTTTCTTAAATTATATTCGTTTTCTTATTGTTTCGTGTCAGTTCTTCTTAGGACTAAAATGCCAAAACCACTGCATAGCCAATCCAAGGAATTGGTTGCCTCTTTGATTAAATATTTTGAGAGAGAAAAGGTTAACGGTGGACCTTTATTGACCGTAGGTAGTGTTTGTGAGGTTTGTGTACATCTGTTATTTTATTGCGTATTATTAATGCTAATCTTATTGACAGAGAGTTGCTGATGCATTGAATCTCAGTCTACGAACAGTACATTCCATATTGAAAGCCGTGAAAGAGAATATACCTTTACAAAGCCCTCCTAAAAAACGTTCACGTACAAAACCTATTTGCGACATTAGTGAAGCAGAACAGGGGGCAATACGAGATGGAATTTATGATATGTACAGATCAAGTAAGCTTTTGTGTTCAGTGCAAGTATAAAAAGTTTCGTTATATTTATTTGCAGAGCAACACGTTACACGTCATTCACTTTTGTTGTATCTGAAGGAACGGCAAATTTTTAATGGATCAGTAGATTCATTAGGTAGAATCTTGAAAAAGATTGGATTTAAATACAAGATAGATGATTCTCGCCGAGCCTTAATGGAGCTTCAACATGTTGCTTCAGCAAGAATCGATTTTTTAAAATCGTATGTACAGATTTTAAACTCTGGAAAATCCTGGCAACCAGTATATGTAGATGAAACATGGATTTTTGAGAATGGTACAGTGACACGGTCTTGGCAAGATGACAGCCATAAGAGTGTAAAAAGAATGAAATGTGATGGCAAAAGGTTAGTTAATCGATATTAAATTTCCTGTATTTGCATGAATCATTTATTGTTTTCAGATTTATTGTACTACATGCAGGCAACATTAACGGTTTTATTGAAGGAGCTTCATTAGTATTTTCGTCAAATTCAAAGAACCCTGATTATCATGGAGAAATGAATGAAAATAACTTCTTAAAATGGTTTGAAAACCAGTTACTAAAAAATTTAGAAGAACCTTCTTTGATAATTATGGACAATGCCAGTTATCACAGCAGTTTATGTGACAAAAGTCCTAATAGTTCTTGGTCAAAGGCAAGAATAAAGGAATGGCTTCAGCAGCACAACGTTCAAGTAAACGATTGTTTGCTAAAACTGGAACTGTTGGAATTAGTGTCACGGTAATTGGCAATTATTACAAATTATTCAGTAACATTAGTGATGGTCTTGTTTTAGCAATAAACCTGCGAAAACATACAAAGTTGACAAATTAGCTTTAGAATATGGACATTGTGTACTAAGATTGCCACCATATCACTGCATATTTAACCCCATAGAAAACATTTGGGGTATTTGTAAAACTTATTACAACAGACATGTTGGACGAGATGGATATGGTCAGGTAAAAGCTGTGGATATGTGGAAGGAGGCATTGAACCATGTGACTCCAGAAATGTGGGCGAATACTATCACTCATACTGATAATGTCATTAAAAAATGGTGGGACAGAGAAGTAGTATTTGACACCGAAGACGTTCATCCGTTAATTATATCGGTAAATAATGATTCCAGCACTAGTAGCGAAGAGAGTGAGAGTGATTAAATATGCAACGTTTACTTTCTTTGTATCTGTAAATCTTTTCTTAAATGTATTATATCGAAGCACTTCAGATTCCATATTATATTATAATAGCTACTAATTTTTGTATATTTTCTTTTGTTTACAAATAAAAGCTTTGTTCTTTTATATTTGAACATATCGTGTACTTTTTGATCACAATAAATATATCATAAAAAGCCAATGAACTCCAAACTGTTTCAAAATTTTATTCACTATGAAAAAAAAAAATAAATTTAAATTCTTGAAATTTTTTTCTACGACTGCAGTTTTTAGACTTAATAGAGTTAAAAGAAAATGTAAAACAATAAAACTTCAGGTTATTTACATTTAATAATTTGATATAACCAGAACTTTATGATTGCACAAAGATTTACCCAACATAAATTACCTAGACTAATTTGGAACATGCATACATTTACTCAAAGTTTATATTTCACCTCATTATAACATTAATTAAGTGTATTTGCATAGATAATTAATAAAAAAATAAATATGTATAAAATTCAAATAATTATGTCGCTTCAGAACTACTATAAACGTACTAGGCATTCACGTTCGTGACGTCACTGCAAACTTAGCTGCTTCTGTCTATAGTTTGAAATTTCCTCCCCGCTAAAGTAACTCGTGACGTCACATGAAACTTCTATCCGTCACAGTGAAGTAAATAGTGAGTTTTAATGTGTTTCCTAAAGCTTAATCTAATTCACTAAAAATGGAATCAATTCTTTGGTCCTATTGATCATATAACGCAAAAATCTCGTTAATATGACCAATGGTTTTTATCACGAAACGTGACATAACGAGATATGCACCCTATGTCCCCTTCGCTGATCAAGGCAACCTTCTAATACACGGTCCAGCTCTACCAACCTTGCATTTTCAGTAGAGTTCCTGTATTAGATAAGAGTAGGGACATACAAGAGTCAAGTTTTGATTGGTTGGCCCCAGTTTTCATTGATAAATAGATTTTAGCTTCAATTTGACATTAAAAATTTAAAATTATCATTGCAAATTTTTGATATTAGTTGTCATTATGCTTGAATGTTCAACAGAAAGTTGCAAAAATAGGTCGAAACAAGATTTGTCACCCCACCGGATTTCTAAAAACTTAAAACTGAGATATATTTGATATTAAATATCCTGATTGAAAATAAAAAAAACAATTTTCGTTTTTAGATTTCTGAATTTTCAGGATTCGGATATTAGGAGGTGAAGACTGAGAGCGAAACTGTGATACGCGAAACTTGCTTTCAAAGTGAACAATTCCCAAACTTTTCTTCTTAGGTGGATTCCATCAATGTTTATAACAATAAATTAGACTCATCTGCTGTATAAATATTCACGCACAAACATGTCTTGCAACTCCCGTGATAACTTAACAATTGCGAAATGGCGAAAAGAGAAAGTAGAGTGAAAGAAGTTAAATAACAAGCTGCTGAAAACTAGTGGATACCTACAATGTAGTAATTCTTGAGAATACCCCAAAATCCTAACTCAAATTCTGATTTAAAAAAAAAACAATAAGTAAAATAAAAGCACGGAATCAGTTTCATCTCAGTCAACCGGAAGCTTGGTTGGGAACTGCATATGATAGCAATAAAAATTATGAAATTATGAACTTCGTAAAATAAGAAAAAATTACGCGTACAGATGTTAAACGTCTTTTAAACCATTTTTTAATCTTTACTGTTACTATCAACGTCTTCATGCATTTAGTTTTATTTCTATTTGTATTTCAGAGTTTTCCAAAAAAAATTTTAGACTGTCATATCTCGTTTGACATTTAATTTAATTAATTTTGAAAACGTCAGATTGTGGAAAAAACTGAAAGCGATGAGACTGAAAATTAAGTGGTTTTGATTTCTGGAGCAACATGTCCCAACTCTTATCTTATTCAGGAACTTTAATTTTCAGTAAAGTCCCTAAATAGCAAAAGTAACTCAAAATAAGCAGGCCAAAATTTAAAATTATTTTTCGTATAAATAAGAAAATTATACACTTATGTATACAAAATGCTTTGTTTTAAAGTTTTATTTAATTTGCTATTATGTTTTAATGAATTTTGGATATTTTTATTGAAAAATACAAATAAGTTGGTTATATTTGATTATTTTAAATTCAACGTCATTGGCAAATGTCATAGCAAGTCGAAATTGAACTGCATGAACTCGTTTACGAAATCAAACTTATTTCACAATTACTTGATTCACATTTAAGAATATTTAGTTTTGTGCCTACCTGTTACTCCTAAAGTAACTTAAATATGATACACTGTCTCTAGTAAGTAAATCAGTACTTGAACAAAATGTGCAATTTTTGAAGAGAAAATGTATACAAATGAAAGTGAACAACAAATTGATTACTTGGAAGACGTGTCTGTATTTCTTAAGGAATATTTAACTCACTTCAACTCAGATAAACGTAATTTCCGTTCGCGCGAACAACTAAGTTTGAATGTGTATTTCAACCTGGCAACCAATGGGAGTGCACGAGTGACAAGGTAGGAGATCGAAATCAGTATCACAGTTCATACTTACTTGTTCATCTCAATGGAAATGACGTTGTATCTGAGTTGAGATGAGATTTGTGGCAAAAAGAACACGCCTATTGGCTTAATCCATGGTGATACTCTAGTCATCTAGGGACTAGTTTTCAGTAAAGTCCCTAGATCTACGAAAGTACCGCAAACTTGCCACCATATTGAATCCCTATTTCGCGCCAACGTCAAGTTTCTTGCAGTCATTTACTAAATTTGTCAATAATAAAGTCTTTAAGTGAATACGTGGGCTGCTGGAAAAGTTTCTGGAAACAGTATGAAAAAACACATGTGAAATTTGGTAAACGGTATCATTGTTTTTCGAAGTAACCGCCTTTGACGTCAATACACTTTTGCATACGCTCAAACCAATTTCTAAAGCATGTTTTCCACTCTAAAGATGGTACCTCAGAAACCAGTGTCCGGAATGTTTCAACCGCTGCTTCAGTCGAAGAAAATCGCTCACCAAGCATTTTATTTTTGATATTTGGGAACAAAAAGAAATCATTAAGTGATAAATCAGGTGAATATGGACAATGAGTCATTAATTCAACATTTTTGTTGGACAAAAAATCAACTGTTTGACGGGCTGAGTGAGAGCTGGCGTTGTCATGATGGAGAATAATTCGTCGATTTCGATTGTTTCTTCTTATTTGATCGATGACTTCCGGCAAACAAATTGTAGTATACCAATCAGCATTCACGGTTTTTCGATCCTCTAAAGCCACGGTTGCTACATGTCCAGTTAAACCAAAGAAACAAGCAATCATTTGCTTCGCAGCACTGCGTGAACGGTCAACTTTTATTGGTTTTGGTTCATTTTGAAATACCCAAACGGTAGATTGTTGTTTACTTTCTGGCTCGTACGAATAGATCCACGTTTCGTCACCAGTAACGTTGTTATAAACTAAATTTGAACGACCTCCATCGAATTTCTTGAGCATTTCTTCGCACCATTTGACACGACCCTGCTTTTGCGCTTCTGTTAAATTGTGTGGGATCCAACGACTGCAAAGCTTTCGTACGTTCAAATGATCATGCAAAATCTGTTGTATTGCTTTCATGTCAATGCGTAAGGATGTTTGAATCTCACGGTATGTCACATGTCGATCTCGCTCAAGCATTTCACACATAGCATCTACATTAGTGGCAACAACAGATGTTGATGGACAACCTTCACAAAATTAGTCACTGAGAGAGTACGTCCATGCTGGAATTCGGCAAACCAATTATAAACACTGCTCTTTGATGGTGCCCCATCTCCAAAAGCTAAATGAAGCCGATCGAAGCATTGTTTCGGCGTTACACCACATTTGAAATCGTAAAAAATCATGGCACGAAAATTTCCATGTTTACACAAAATTACTTTTTCTCAAACAACATTATAAATTCTCATTATAACAATTAAAACAAAATATGTAATGATTGCCATTATTGTAAAATACAAGAAACATTATTAATTTAACCTGTCAGTTTTAATCATTTAAATCAGTTTTGTACAACGTAATTTCTGATTTAATGTAACTGTGTGCAGAGTAATAGCATGTATTGTATAAGAAGTTTGTTTATAACGACCAATAGTTCTATTCATGATATTAAAAAAAGCGATCGCTATAAAACACGTTTGAACAAAGCCTTAATTATCTAAATGTTACCTACGTTAATATTAGATGAATTAAATGTGTCTTTTTATCTCTTTTTGATATAACGTACCTACATAAACAAATATGTTTGACGATGATACAGCAAATATTGCATGATAAACGCTGTCACTTCGAAACGTATTTTTATAGGTCATTTACTAATACTACATTGTGGCGTTAAGATGTTTGAATTCAAAGATAAAGTTGCATTAGTTACAGGTGCTGCAAGTGGTATCGGTTTAGCCTATGTTAAAGAACTTTTATTAAATGGGTCTAAGGTAAGCACTTCTGACAATAAATAATATAATTTATTACATAGTTAACAACAGGAACCTATTAAGTGGCAGAGAATTTATTTAAAATTTTGCTGACGCATTACTTCTAATTTCGATAAATCCTAGATGTCTCAGCAAAAAATGTAACTTTGTTTATGAATATTTAAATGAACAAAACTGTTTTACACTGCATGTGTATTCTGAAAGTTTAATGTTTCAATTAAAAAATTCTGTTGCTTGAATAATCAATATGCCTTTCAGCGAATAATGTTAATTCATATTATATTTGTACAATAGTCTCTTAATTTTAGGGCGTTTCCTTGTTAGATGTTAATGAAGAATTGGGAAATTCTGTAACGCGTGACTTGAAAAAGGAATTTGGAGAGAATCGTGTTGTCTTCCTGAAAGTAAACGTTGCCGATCCACTACAACTTGAAAGTAACATACTTCCTGTATCATCTGAAAGTACATTAAAATCTAACTTGCAGATGCCTTTGAAGAAACAGTAAAACTTTTCAAGCAACTGGACATTGTAATTAATAATGCTGGAGTCAATGATGAAGTTAACTTTCAAAAACTCATTGCTATTAATTTTGTAAGAAACTTATATCGAACCTTTGCACTAGAATATAATAATTTAAAATTATGTTACAGGCTGCCGTGGTTCATGGAACAAAATTAGCTCTGGAAAAATATCTACCGCAGTACAAATCGGGCGAAGAAGGAATTGTGGTAAACACCTCTTCCATGGCTGCCTTGATATATTACCCAGATTTCCCGGTTTACAGTTCAACGAAAATAGCCATGATAATGTTAAGCAAATGTCTTGCGTTACGTAAGGAAAACAAAAATTTCAGAATACTTACATTATGTCCTGGTGCCACACAAACACCCATGTTTGATTACGCGGTGACACGTGTTCTCGACGTTGAGGAAACTTTAAAAGCCACGAATATTCTTAATGCCCAACCGTTTGTATTTTTAACACTATACATGCATTGCTCCTATTTATACTTTTTTTTAGGTCTGAGGCTCTAGGAAAAGCTCTCATAAAGGTGATAAATGAAGGAAAATCGGGATCAGTTTGGTTTGTTGATGGTGGTAAACCTGCATGTGAAATTGATGTAGAGAGTGCTATAAAGATTGATTATAAAACATGAACAAAAATTTTGCAAAGATTCCAATTTGCGACTGCGAAATATGACATCTCCCAAATAAAACGGTAGTCGCTTAGTTTCAAATTTTATTTATACGTACACAGCCGGATAACTCTTTCGTACTTTTCGAAGTAAGAGTCAAGAGTACCGATCACAGCCGCCTTATAGTATGCACGTACAGTCGCGATCAAGCTAATCGAGACTGATTGACAGTTCCGTAACCCTTACTACGCAGTTAGATTACAGCGGTCTCGATTAGGATGATCGCGACTGTACGTACCTACGGTTCTGCGGGCCTTAAATACTACAAGTCGAAAATTCTTTAAGACCGTGTTTTGCGTGCCAGAAGCCCATTTTAAGAACGGATAAGTGAATAAGTTTTTTTATTTAAAAAAAATGCATACACGTAACGGGACTATTCGACTTCAGAAAACAAAGTAACGAATTGATTTTGTTGCATGTTTTTGATATACATGGAATTGGCGCAGAATGCAAGAATTGGGCCCACTTAGTACAGACGCTTTTCACGCCGACTGTACTGTTCACTCCTTCCACCTTTGAGTGGCTGCGATGCTTCTAATTGTCATTGAATGCAGAGGGAAGATATGCGAGTTAGTTCAGGTTTTTTCTTGGACGACTAAACGATTTAAATGTATTTAATCGTCAAAACGTTCGCAAATCCTAGAGAGATAATAGAAGAAAGTTTCTCTTTGAAAATATAAAAATGCATGTAATAGTCGCTGCAAATCACCACATACTTTAAATATTTAATTGCAAACAATAAAAACGCCTACAAGTCGACAGTATTGTGCTCGAAGCAGCCACATAAGATAACTCCCTTCCAAATACTGCGGGCGGAGCTAGTACAGTCCGAGTATTAAATTTTCGTACTGAGCGCGGAACAAGTGGCCCAATTTCTTTTCCATGTTGATGACCAACGGAACCAATTTATGGTAAATGTCTCTGAATAACCATAACATGAAATTTTTGTTGGACACAGGTGCTACCTGCGTGTTGTTTGTATTGTTACGAATTTAAGGTTCGTTTTTAATTGATGTGTTCATTTTTGGTGCTGACCATCTGAATATTCCCTGGGTCCACGGCCATTCCATTTTGCATTAACATTATGGACCAAATAATTCACTTCCTTCGAGAACAGGTGACATTTCTTAAGGCTAAGCTTCAGTCCAGCTCCGCGGAGTCGCTGAAACACTTCTTCCAAGTTTTTCAGGTGGTCGTTGAACGTTTTTCTCACCACAATCCTAGGTGCCCAGGTCCACCAGGTATGTTGTCCAGGACAAACCCTTCATTCAGTCTCCATTAGCCTTTCGAATGTCGCTGGAGCATTACATAATCCGAACGACATCACCGTGAATTGCCATAAACCAAGGAAGAGCACTGTTTTTCACAATCTTCAGGTGCTAGCTCTACAGAGGATAACTGTCCTTAGGAACATTGTTGAGCAACCGGTAGTCTACACAGAACTCGTGGATTCAACCCTCTTCTTCACAAACACTACTGGTGATGCCCTCTAGCTGCTTGGTTGATTCTATTACATTGTCCTTTTCCATTTCTCGAACAACGCGTTCCGCTTCTTCACTCTTCGCTAATGGTTATCTCCTTAGAGCTTGACGGATAGTCCTTCTTCCCCGGTATCTTGTGTTTGAATTGATTTTGTTGTATGTTTTTGATATACATGGAATCGGCGCAGCATGTGGAAATTGATGACTAACGGAACCAGTTTATGGTAAATTTCTCTAAATAATCGTAATATAAAATTTTTGTTGGGCGCAGGTGCTACCTGAGTATTGTTCGTATTGTTACGAATTTAAGGTTCGTTTGTAATTTATTTTAAAATAATACTCGGTGAAACTAAAACTAATTTATTAGCGATGTTAACATTAACACTATTTTATTTAATACACATTTATAAACTAATTTATCTTACCAAAAACCGAGCAATTAACTAGTTAAAAAGTCAGCTTCGAACTGTCAATGACTGTTCTTATTTCCGAAGGCTACTGTTTTTATATGCTGGGCTGATTTAGCGGAGCTTCTGGTCTGGAGAAGAATTCCATCGCCGGCTGCATTTCGAACGTCATCGGCAGAACATTCGAGACACTGACGCTAGCATGACGCATTAGACCGTCATAGTATGAACCAAGTGACACACCGGGCGCCGTCACTATTGGAGATCAAGCATTAATTTTGATATTGAAAAGCTTTGTAAAAAGTGAGAAGGATCCATTATTGATTACGCTGGTCCTTTCTTGTACCCATATCAGGGTTGGAAAGTTTAAAACAAACTATTTAAAACATAGTGTTTAAAACACCGAATTAAAAACATACCATCTCTTTTAAACAAAATGTTTTAAACATGTTTTTTTTTATAATGTTTTAAATTCATTTTTTTTGTAATTTTAAGCTAAAAAAGAACTCTTTTGATATAGGTGCTTTATTTTTTAAGTTTTAAACATGGTTTTTTGTTAATATTTTAAATTATTTTTTTTAGTTTTAAGATAAAAAAAAAACATTTTTGATATATGTGTTTTATTTTTGCAACGTAATACTGTGTAACCAGAAGTTAATTGTTTAGGGTTTGTATTTAACTGACAGATTAACTTTAAACTTTAGTTTGTTTTCATATCAATTGTTTTAATAATTGTAGACAATGCGTGGCTAAGCTGATGACGTGATGACTACACTGTAGCTCTGATTTGAACTAAATTTAAATTGCATTAGATTGATTATAATCAATTCATTAATTATTACTGATGGCTAGAATAATACTTATACATACTGTAAATTTTAAAATACCTTTTCAATATTTAATCTTTTATTATTACATTAAGTTTTGAAACACACTGGGTCCTCCGCTTCCGTGTTCATACTATGGGCTAAGGGATGAGTTATTATGTAGCAAACTGGCTTGAATTTGTCAATGTTAATGCAATGTTAGGTCAAAAAGTGATCGTAGGACGTCGCTGTTTAAACTATTTATAACTTTATCGTTTCATTTGTCTAGATTGAATTTCTACCGTGTGTGCCAAGGCATTATATTCGCCCTTCTAGAATTTTAAGGTTTGTTTAAAATTTGAAAACGATGAATTAAACAAAAATTTAATTTGAATTTTCAGACATATAACTACTGGACTTTTTTGGTATATCAACTTTGTTATTTTAAACATCCTACATGTTTTTACATATTTGAAATTTTTGTTTTCCAATATTGAAAGCCACGAGTCATGTATTTTAGTTCTAATGCGATTAAGTAATTTGAAAAAATACTTCTTTGGATTGTATTTGATTTTAGGTTTTATTGGGAATGTTTTTCTCAGTACGTTGTTAGCAAATACTTCATACTTTCTTTGAAAGTCATTTAAAACACCTCGACTCTAGATCCTAAATAAATCAAGCTCTGCCTTAAATGATTTAAATTATTATCAAAGTACATACATCATTTTTAAAAGGGTACATAATCTAACATTACAAACTTTTCATCTTTCTTTTAATTAGAGATCGAATTTTAATAAATTCTTCTTTTTACACAAATATCAAATAATAATAATAATAATATATCTTTTTATGTAAGCTGTAAGGACAATTTAAACATTTAAAAGTTGTTTTAAACAGCTGTTTTTTTTTGTTTAAAACATGTTTAATTTAGCGTCAATTTTAAACATGTTTTAAACAAAAAAAAAACTGCTTAAAACAAAAAAAAACAGAAGTTTTGTTCTTTTTTTAAAAAACAGTTTTTTTTCCAACCCTGACCCATATGGTTGATAGTTAGAAATTCATATTCAAAATAGTCATATGTTTTTAACACGTCTACTAACTGCAAAAGCTAATTTGGAAGGATAGAGCCAATTTTTTATTGATGAAAATTTTTTTGAAACACTTGTCAGAGAATGGGCCCAATTTACTTTACAGTTTTTTCCAAAATGTTTGGCTTTTTCGTAGCGTAGAATACTTAAAATGTACTCCATTCTATTCTATTTACATTAACTTTAAAAGAGAGTTAAAAATGTGTTTATTGAGTCACTGCTTTTACGACTTTAAAGAGTTTGTAAAACCATTTGACAAATTTTGTTCTTTGTCTTTTCTTGATGAGGCCTATATCTCTTTAACCCGCAAAGACGATCATAAATTGCATGAAATTTACATGTAATTTATGACAAAACCTATTTTTCAACGTGTATAACGAGCAAAAAGAATTACATGAATTTATATATGTAAAATTGAAAACAAAGAGCTTCTCAATGTTCTCAAAGTTCTATTTCTCAATGTTTTAGACGTGAAATTTTAGTAAATTCTAGTGACTTTGATAGTTGCTGTTGGCTGCTGGGCTCTTGGCTCAGATGAATGAAGAACGACAGATAGTCTATGCGGGTATAAATAATTTTAGCTTTAAGACAGTTTAATCAGTGATAACCACGTGCTCTCCGTTTGGATGATACCCATGAAAACATAATCTGACATAATCCAACATTCCCAGCTGCTCGAAGAAAATAACTTGAAGTTAGAAGCATTAACGAGTTACCGTCTTCACCAACATTAACATTCTAAATTACTATTTTGCAGAACATCTTTTTATTAATATAATTGAAACGTGTTGCAATTACAATTACAATTCATGAATTTATACACTCATGTTTACATGAATTTTTACGTCAAATTATTGGAACATGTATTGCCGGCTTTTGAGATCCATGGCAGATAAGTATAATAATAATAATAATATTTTCTTATTGTCAGCTTTTATATTAAGATTAACTGTTAACGGTGGCAATAATCATTGAATAATGGTAGTAAAAATACAAAAATATCGACGATTTTTTTTTGTAATGATGCGTTAATTTTAAACCGCAGTTTATACAACAAGAAAAAGGAATCTCACCTTGCTTTCTTTAAAACTATTACAATCTAATAATCTAAAATCTAACCAGCAATAAGTCTAATGATATTTTAAAATCGGAAGTGTCTTAAAAAAAATTTGTCGTAACAATTATTAAGTGCTAATGAATAAGCATTAATTTTAAGAGAGAAAAAGAAAACTATATATTTTTCATATGAAATTTTTAATTGTTTAATGTGCAATTGAAAAGTTATTTGTTAAAAAAATTAAGTACTACTTAAAAAAGATACTAATAACATTAATAGCGTCATTTATTGCTTTGGTGATCGAGTTTCTCGCAAGCTAAAAAGAAACATATGAGTACTATTATTAGTACTTTAATTTAATAAGCGATCAATTCGCGTCGGTTGGTCAGTTTTGCAATAAAACATTAACTAAAATTGGATTTATTTATTCTGTGTGCAATTAGCCGATTTTGAAATTAGCCAATAGGGTTTTCATAACGAGTAAAATAAAGAAACTTGCAATACTGTATGCAATTAGCCGATTTTCAAATTAGCTATGTGCTCATAACGAGTAAAATAAAGCACCTCGCAATACATTCAAATGAGAAATGATTCTTAACCTGAGTATAACAAACACCGCTGCAAACACACCATTGGGATTCAGAAAATTGTAATTTTTTCAGAAGCAGTAATTATACAGAATTATACTCCAGATAGCAAAAAGACGTATTTTTCACGACACTTTTAGGTATAGTCATCGCCTTAATGACGTTTAAAAAAGACATGAAAATAACGTTTGTCTGACGTGTATAATTCGCAGGTACAATGATGTCACTCAAAGACGTTTCATAAACGTTGGTTGGTGTTGTTTCCCTAACGTCATATAATGACATTTCATAAACCTTGGTTGATAACATTTCTTTGTCATCATTTAAAAACGTTTCATAAACGTTTCTTGAACATCGATTGATAACGTTTCTTGAAAGTTTATTCTAACCATAGCATTTAAACAGTACAGAATCCCAGCTAGTAGAGTGATATGAAAGGGGCGTTATAATGACGTCATTTTTGTCACTAATATGGCGTCATTCTAACATCCAAAAGACGTCTGAGCGAGGTGTCTCAATCACTTCAATTTTTTCACTCTTTATAATAACTTACTAGATCGTTGAGAATTACTTTGAGATGATCTCGTCGTCATATAGTCTAGATCTCGTTCTCAAAACTTTCGGTAAGGTTTAAGTATTCATACATGCTGTATTAGTTACCAATGGTGTTGTTAAATTACCCGTAATTTATTTTTAATTTTACCGTAATATTACTAATTACAACTCAAGTGGCGACATCTCGCGCCGGAATTACCAATTACACTTTTGATTAAAAATGTGATATTTACTCAATTTTCTGATTGATTTAATATCGGATATATATTACATTTTTGTCTTTTGTAATAATAATAATAAGGTTTCCAACATTTAATATTTCCACTAAATGAGCGAAAATTATTTTAGGTTATGAAATATTTATTTACTTTTTTCAGTATTTACGTTTTTCTTAAGTAATGAAAAATATTCCTTGACCATTTGTTTTATTGATTTACTTGTATTTTGCAAGTGTGCAACTCGAAATTACGTTATGTAGACAACTGAGGTAACAAACGGTAACTAACGGTAACAAATGAATGTTACCTAACCAGTAACATTGGAAATTTACGTTACGTAAGGTACCGTGGTAATATTACCGACTCACAACACTAGTTACCAAGAGCTAAAATTGCGCCATCTTGTGTTTACGTTCGCAAATATTTACATGTTATTATTTTCCTTAATTTAACAATTCTAATATTAATTTTGGTATAATTGGCTTCAGAAATATTCAAAGTATTTATTTACACTTTTTGTTTAGTCCCAAAAATGTTTTTAAACCAATAATTTTCAAAAACAAACATAGTAACATTTTATCACTTTATATTGACGTGATAATGACGCCACTTTTACGACGTTAGCTGCATTCGATTCACCGTGTGAATCCTGAATATTGACATGGAAATATGATGTCAAAGACGTAAAATGACCTAAAAATCACGTAATTCCGACGTCATTCTACTAGTTGGGATGGTTAAGTAATAAGTTATTTTATGATACGATATTTAACAAAATATCGAAACGATTGGTTTTGAGCCATTCCGAACAGTGCAAATGCTATGGTTCGAACAAACCTTGATCCCAAAGAGTTTTAAAAATAAAGTTCATTTGCATTATCTTTCATTGACTGATCTGGCTATGGTTGTTAGTCGCTTGGAAACTTCTCCACCCTATACCTCTTTCAAACATTTTCTAGAAGATTTAATTTTGTATAGTAAACACTGAAAACTTACCATACTTTTAAATTTATTTTGAACATATCCAGTAACAAAGTGACTACCTATTTTAATAAGGCCTGTTCTTTCGAACTTCCTAATAAATTTATTTAACGAACCACCATGACCACCATTCATAAAACAACCTATTTGCCAAATAACGTTAATGAGAACTTCATTAGCCAGTACAAAAAAAATTATAATTCGATAAACTTCATGTTTACAAAATTCCTCACAAAATAGGCCATATCTAAGTAAGCTGTACGCCATTAATAAAAATATTAGATTTTAATATCAAAAGAATTGAAAATTGACAATTGGAGTAGGTTGTTACAGTTCGTGACTTGATTTTTCTTCAATCTTTTTAATTATATTCATTTAATTACACCGAAAAATTTCTCCTTCATCGGGATGACCCATAAACTTGCATGCGTGAAAATAATAAACACATTCACAATACTGAAAATTCATCAAAACAGAAGAAAACTCATTATTTTAGATAATATCGAAATATCAGAGTATGCCTTACAGACGTACAACAACCGACCATCACGAAAAAAGAAAAGGAAAAAGTAACATAATTGACTCTAGAGAAAACAGATACAACTGTTGAACATATTTTTATTTTAAATCAAATTGCAAGATATGTTACCGAGAACAATAAAGTATTTCATTAGCCAAGCCTGTGGTAATAAATAAATGATCTAAATGCTCTCAACAAATTACCTTACCTGATATAGGGGACATTGCGATAACATGATATTTAGCCGCTGGATCTAAATCATCCTCACTCCTATTAACAGGCGGTTCTACTCCCTGGTAATCAAGAGGTAGCTTCCAGAATTCACAGTTGTAATTTTCAGGAGTTATTTTTCCCGAAAATACATCCCACCTCCAAAAATCCATTACAAGCGCAAACGGAAGAAATTCGATTTTATTCAGTGCAACCTAAAGTGCAAGAACACCAACAGCTTCATGAAATCCTTAAACATTCATATTTATATATTCAAATTTAATCGGACCTAAAAAAAAGTGTTGTTTACCATCGTTCGCCCCATCTCGAAAAATTCCTGGTTGATGATTGTACTGTAAGAAGTACTCAACATGCCCCATTTCATGGTGCACTGTAAAGAAATCTTCATCAGTAATTCTCGTGCATTGTTTTATTCTGTAAGCAAAGCAATTTTCAAATTGCAAACCTTAAAAGTGTGTGTTTTCACCTGACATCGTCGTCATCATAGAAATCCCAAGCAGAAGCGTGACATACAAGTTCGCGTCCATCAGAAGGTTTCTCTAAAATGGAGTTCTTCCAAAATTTCTCTGGCATTTTGGTCAGGTTGATTGAAACGAAAAATTCGTTCGCTATTTCGAACATTTTTAACGCCGTGCAATTCTATAAACAGGCTACGTAAAGCAAATAAAGTTTTCTAGTATTCCAAAAGGAAAGTTTTCTAATATTCCAAAAGGAAAATAAAACAATTTGTTTGTGCTTGTACGCTTTTGTTACTCTAAATTCTCCTCGTCATTGAAAGGAAAGCGTTGTTGATTTCTCGCTCCTAACACTGAAGGTATCTGAAGTTAATATCGGCCACCAACGAGAATTAATTCGAGTGTAATTCACGACCCTGCGTCTAAATGAAATAAGGATCAAGGTAACGGATAGAAATATCAGGATTGGGCGTTCCTCAGCTGAATCCAAGTCTTTTGAACAATCAGTACGTCATAAAAGTACAGTGTTTCATTCTCATCGTGGATATAAAAAAGACGGAGGAGCGTTAGGGCAGCATTATTCAATAATTTCTTTTTAACTTGCAAAACACCTTTCTACGTTGAAGAGCGGAAGTGCCAGCAGGCTGCTTTGTCATTAAATAGCTAAAGCTTTTAGATGGAACAATGCCTTGAAAGACGAACGGAAACCATTAAATTTGAACAGCACTCTAGACGTTCTTCAACGTCAACAAATTATGAAAAGTGGCTACTATTAAGGGTCTCACTTCATTTTAGTCTAATTGCATGCTTCATTAAAACGGATCATTTTGATACTCACTCATTATCAGCGCTTTTTGGTACTTTGATTCATATTTCACACCTATCATTATTAAAAAGAAAAATTTCCTATATTTAGTAACACGAGCACGATAATAATTGGAGATAATTAAAAAATAAAGTAAATTGTAAATATAAAATAAAAAATATAAAATATGAAAGAAATATACTATACCTGATTTTTCATTTTCATTTCCTCGTCCACACTGATTTTTTGTTTTTCAGGGAATGGAAGTGTAAAATCAGCAATGTTTCCCCAAGTTTGAGCCCACATGTTACCAAGTAAACGTGCAGGGATAAGGCCCTCTTCTGTCACTAGTTCACCATATTTGTTATGTAATTTATGTCTGACATACGCATGTATTTGCAAATAGAGCGGTTTCAATGCTTCCCAAAGGTTATTAAGTTGATCACGAAAGTCATCGCATTCATAATTATCCATCCAATATTCAGCATTATTTGTGAAATTGTTCAAACGAGCGGCTTCGTTCTGTAAATCTACATAGTCTTTGAACATGTGCTTGATTTTGTGACCCGTGGCATTTCTCCATGTGACCCACAAATACCTAAGCTCGTCCAAATTTCTTGAAGATGCAAATATTTCCGTCAGTTCTAAAAAGTAATACAATAGTTTAGATTGTGTGCCTGATTGGTTCGAAATTACCTGGCTCTAAACTTAAATCGCACTTTGTTGAATTGTGGAAATCACAGAGTTTAGCTGTGGAGTAATATTTTTTCATGTCAGAGATGATCTTCGATATCCGCTGAAATTTCTTTTCGAGCAACGCTTCTTTTTCTAATAAGGAAAATTTCTTAAATTGCCTTCTTAGGTCATCGTCTTGTAACGTCTTCCAGTGGTATTTTTTGGTTTCTATTCAGTCTTCTTTGGCTTCTTTTGCCACTTGAGATAGCACTGCAATCTTAAAATGAAATTTTAAGAAATTTCTTGTATCTGCCGACAGTTTAAGGAATCTTTTTCTTCAAAGCTTCTTTAGAAATCAGGCAAGTTAGAAATATCGTAGTTAGTAACAAATCATTAATCTCACATTATAAGTTTATAATAATATCTTTCATATATTGCTGCCCCTTCAAAAATATTTCTGGTATTTTACTTTGCATTAGTTGGAGGAGACCATTTTCGAACTTTCGTAAAGGCTTGTTAAATTGAACATAAATGAGCAGGTATCAAAAAAGAGTTAAAAATAAAAATAAAATTATTTATTACACTTATAAAAATCTGGAGTTAATTCTAACACTTTTTAGACGCCATTTCTAGCATCAAAGAAGCTATTGTAAGATCTGCGTTGCGACAATTTCTTACACAGATAAAAATCTCAAGCCAGGGAACACTTTTTCGGTGTACTCTCGCGTCTATCCGTTTGCGGAGTTACGAAAAACGGAGTTAGGATGTTTACCCTTTAATCGTATGTAAGTACAGCAGAGTTAAGCTTATCCTTGTTGAGTAAACACCCACTTTTAGATACAATTTAGTCGGAAAAAGAGAACAATTACGCCAAATTAGATAAAGATTAACAACTTTTCAGATAAAACGTTATTCATATTTAACACCGAATGGGCAGATTACTTCCCAAACATTTTTATGTGTGTAAAAACGCACACACAGGGTGAATAAAAAAATAAAGAACGTCAATGGTAGAGTTTTTATTCTAACGAAAAGTCGGATATTTAGACCGTAAAAAAGGTGAAAATTGCATATGATTTAATTATAATACAAGTATTTATTTTCTCGTGAGAGGTGTTTTACTTAACTCTACTGGACATTTAAGGAATGCCTTAACTGTATAAACCCAAACTCATTGATTATCTGCTGAAATTTGTTTGCTTTATGAACCCGACAATTGTCGTGTAGCAACAAGTTTTTTTTTGGATAAAAATGCGGGCGTAGGTCTCTGCATTTATGATAGAACCCCTTGGCATATACCGGGTGTCCCGCGCCACGTGCCCACCCTTCTAGAATCTTTATTTATTAGTCGATTAACCTGAATTTTGGAGACAATAAATTAAACAAAATATGAAATTTTTCGACATACTGCTAATCATCGTAGGGCTTCCGGTTTCGCCGGAAGTGATATCAACTTTCTTATTTAAAATGGAACACCCTATTAACACTTTAACGTGTTAAACTGCGATTTTCAGATCGTACTGATAAAATATTATAAAATATGAATGGATTTGCAGGGTATTCAATAACTCAATCATTAAAGTAAATATTATGCTTACAACAGGAGTGACGATTTACAACCGGCTTGTCTTTACAATAATAAAATTCGTTTCATTAAATACATTCCCTTATTATGTTAATAGTTTCACACAATACATGGTTCGTTGTGGTCATTTATTAATTTACTTAAGAGCAAGTAAAATTTAAGTATTTTTACTGTGGTATTTTGGGAAATAATCCAACAATTAAAAGCGAAATTTACTTGTTAGGGCGTGATTAACTATGAAATAACGGTTTCTTCGGCTTGTGTACGGACGGATATCAGTCTATTCTCTAATTAAATTTTCTGACTCTGTAACTACATTACAAAAACCTATTTCAGTCAAATAGTGTTCAATTTGCAATCCTGTTTTCCTTATTTTATCTAATTTGTATTAAATAATTTACTACTCATGCGTTATCAATAATATCGTAAATATTTTTTTGCATCTCTTTCTGCTCGTTAGACTGGATTCCTTTTAAGGTCAAGTTCGAGTCTAATTCTTCGGTGTTGCAGCCATTAAACAATAATAAGGTTTTATGAATGTATTTATATCCATCACCTGGCAGCTGGTTCTTAAGGTGCGTTTAGACTTGAGCACGCACGCACTGATCCTCCGCGAACGCTCAAGTGTAAACGGCTATGCGCGCACGCTCACGTTGCGTTTTCCTGTGCGCGAACAGCCGATATATACGTTGTTCACAAATTAAAAAAACCACTACCTGTTGCATTATGTTGGTATAAAACATAAGTCCCCTATAGAACATTATCAAAATACTAAGTTGGCAAGTTATTTGAAGCTTCATGTCAAAGTAATTTGTCAATTCAGTTTTACTATTAGATTATTTACATTTATTTTCATTTCAACGAGCTGTTTCAATTAATTACAGTTTGTTATAAAATTGCGTGCGAACGATAAGGTAAAAACCATGAATCCATCATAATTATTAAATTTAGAACCAGGGATTTGTTACGAACGTATAACCTTATCGTGTATTTAAAACACTTGCCAATTTTGTTACCAAATGTTTAACTGGAACACTGTAGCCGGTTGTATTTTTCACAAGGCAACACCGCCAGTGGTCTTTTACATTCGTAGCATCACCACAAAAATAATCGGCATAATCTTGACTACTCATCGTATTACATCTGATAATAAACAAATATTTATTGTATAAATTCGTTAAAAACTGGAACACATAGCTTCCTTAAGGGGATGTAACTACAAGTATGTATGAGATCTATTTTTGCATTTATGGATAGTATTTGATTCTCTTAATAACCTCCGCACATAGTCTCCCCTCACAGCTGCATCACATTGTCTTCGGTAAGGTTTTTCCATTGTTTTAATATTTTAGTGGAAACGTTCACGATGTTCTTCAATTGCATTCTCAAGATTTCCCTTTAAAAACTCTAAATTCGTATGCAAAAAATCACTTTTAATGACATGCGGCATCCCATATTTTTAAGGCTTTATAGAAAATTTTCTACTTTTTATTCATGCCAAGAGTTCAGCAGTCGCTTTTCTATATACAGGGTGAGCAAAAAGTTCTCTTTTTTAATGTAACACCCTACACATTTTGACGTAGTTCGATTAATTAAGGGGTCAAGTTTCTAAACGACTTTATATAAATTAGTAATTTCAAAACTTACAGTTTTTATGAGCATTAGTTTAAAGTTTGCAATTCATACATCAACATTTTGCAACAAAAATTAAAAATTAACGAAGAACAAGCCAAAAAGAAATAAAAAATTTTTGTTCTCAATGTTATCACATTATTTTTTTAACTTTTTTTATTTATGACTTGCCAGTTTTCTGTCTTCAACTAAACTGCACAGCGTCTTGACATATTTCGTGTTAATCTTCGGATGGTGTCTTGTTGAATTTGCTCCTATTCATCCAAAAGAACATTTTCTAGCTCCCCCGAAGTGTAAGAGGTGCGTTTTACCGATTTCATACTCATCTACCCAGCTCGTTCCAAAGATGTTCAAAGGCATTAACGACAAGATTGCATGCTGGCCATGACAAAGTGGCGATATTTTGCTCTTGCAGATACATAGTAATGATTCTCGCAATGTGTGGCCGGACATGCAGTATAAGTGAAATACAGGGATGGATATATTGTTACGATTTCGGGATTCGCAAATAATACTCGTCGACTATTCTTAAGCACTTTATTAAAACGCAACCGTTTTAATAAACAGAATACACTAAAAATACTCTATAACACTAAGTTATAAATAAATAACAAATCGCACTTCTATTACGTCGCCACTTATGGCTTCGTGATAACTCGCCTTCTTCGCTTACTAGATAAGAACTGCCCCTCGTTCGACAATCCTCCTATTATTTAGGCAAGCCTACATACTCCAGAAAACGTATCGAAACTTCCAGCATTATTCGGGTGCCTGCCAGTGAATTCTAGGCCTCTCCTAAGATTAATCAGACAGAAGCATGGTGTCTGACCACCCGAGCTCACGGCGTAACAATATCATACGGAAAATTTTCTTCATCAGTGGCGTAGATCCGGGGAAGCAGGTTATCATTTTAGTAAATAAGTTAAATTGATAAGTACAAATAAAATTGTACTAGAAATGAACTAAGTTCCATCTTCGTCAGATTAACCGTTTTCGAGGTAATTAGGTCGAAAGATTTTATTGCAGCAAAAACTCGAAATTTCGAAACGCTCTAACTTACCTTGAAAACATTAGATGGAATTTTATTTGCGTATTTTACACGTCAATGTGCAATACTTAATTGTTTCGTAGTTCTTTTTCTGAAAGTTGCTTTTCTAGGTTATATCATGATTTTTTTGTTAACAACCTTCCTCTGCCAAAAAAAACCATCTCAAGAACTAATGAATTTCTATTTAACTCAAAAATATTGTAATAAAAGTCTCACTTTTTGTACTGTTGATGTTGATACTGTTTACAAATATTCATGGCACGAAAATTTCCATGTTTACGCAAAATTACTTGTTCTCAAATCCTGTATAAACAAAACTAGTTCACTTGGATAAGAACTGTCAATAGAATTATAGGCGAAAAACGTCAAATTTTTCAAATAGGACAGTTGATAAACGCTAACAATTCTAGACCTACTAGATTGCAGAAAATTTTCCAGCAGCCCACGTATAACTATGATTAATATGTTTTGCCCTCTAATACTCCCTTATATCACACATTATTAACTCGTGTATCATTGATAGCGTAATCCCTGATGATTGGAAACATGCGTTAATTCGTCCATTACCTAAAGTAAAAGAACCAGTGGAAATGAAGGATATTCGTCCAATAAGTCTGTTACCAGTTTTTTTCTAAAATACTTGACAAAGTAATATTTGACCAGCTGAACAGTTACATCAACGATATAAATGTTCTTCCAATTACTCAATCCGGTTTCAGAAACGGATTTAGTTGTACCACTGCTCTGCTAAAAGTTACGGATGATGTCCTGCTAGCATCTGATCAAGGACTCATTACTATTTTGACCCTTCAGCAAGGCCTTTGATACGGTACAACATGATCTTTTATACTCTATCTTGCTACACATTGGTTTAGAAAATCATTCCGTCGATTTAATCAAATCGTAAACAGAGTGTATTTTTGGGAAATAATATATCTGTTCCACTAACTGTTACCCAAGGAATTCCACAGGGTTCAATTCTTGGGCCTCTATTATTTTGTATATTATTCATTTCTACCATCTGATTGGCATGATGCTATTTCAAAAATTAATGAAGATCTTGAATCATTATTTTTAATTTCTTCTGATCATTCACTAAATCTTAATCCGCAAAAATCACAGGTTTTAATTTTTGGAAACAATAAATATTGCAAAAATCTTATTAATACCATTAATATCATGATTAATGGTGTAAAAATTCCTTTCGTAAATACAGCTAAAAATCTTGGTCGCACATTGATAATACTTTCCATTATCGCAATCAATAACGAAATATATTAGTAACTCTTATCTACAATTAAAAAAATTATTTCCTTTTCGATCTTTTTTAAGCATTAATACAAAAAAGCTTTTGTGTGAATCTTTTGTATTTTCTCGATTTTCGTACTGCTCACCAGTCTATCTTCCAGCTCTAGATTCTATAACGATCTTACGTATACAAAAAATACAAAACTCATGTTTGAGATACATTTATGGAATTAAGAAATATCAACATATTTCACATAAACTTGTAGACGCAAAATGGTTGAATATGGAAAACAGAAGGGAGCTACAAGCTTTGTTTCTTTATCATAAAATTATGTTATATAAGATCCCACCATACTTATATAATAAAATACGTTTCCGGTCTGACTTTCACAATTTATGTACCAGATTTCGGGGTTTGATTTCACCTCCACCCCACAGAACATCTCTGTATGAAAGATCTTTTTCTTTTGCTTTGTACTCCAAGTACAACCATCTGCCAGAACTTGTAAAGGATATGAAAATACTCTCTTTTAAATTGCATTTAAAAAGTTTTTTATTTGCTAATCAAAGCTCTTACTCTTAAAATAACACAATATCATTTCTCTTAATTCATGTGCCTTATCATATTCTGCTTCTCCAGCGCATATTAGATTTTCTTTTTTTTTTGGTATATTTACTCCATACCAAGTGAAAGCGCACAGCAGTACTTCATATTTCTTTTTGTAAGTAGCTTTTAAGTTAGTAATGTAGGCATTTTTTTTCAATAAAAAAGTTTATTTCATCAAGGTTAAGTGTAAAAGCAGAAAAGCTCAGGCTTGACTGAACTTCGCCTTGTGATTGTTGTCATTATCATTATTATTATTATCAATTACTGTTTTTCTCCTCTATTATTGATTATGAACAATAAAGTCATTTATTATTATTATTATTATTATTATTATTGAAAAATTTTTCAAAAATTTTCATTATGCTTTGACAGCAAGCATGGCCGCCTTGCATAGGGGACTTATTAGGAGCAAATTCCGCTTCAATTTGTCTATCCTACTGCAATGTCAGGTCAAAAAGCGATAGTAAGATGTCGCTATTTTATCTGTTCATTATTATTATTATTATTATTATTATTATTATTATTGTTAAGGCACTGTTTATTTACCACCAGTTATTTTTAATCGTCAACAGAGATTAAAAAAATTGGGATAAATTGTAATCGGTGTTAAAAGTGGATAAAATTCTACCTTAAAAGTTGTTAATCCTTATATAATTTGATTTTATTGTTGTCTTTTCCGGATTAAATTGCATCTAAAAGTAAGTGTTTACTATTGCTTGTAAAGGGTAGACATTCTCATTTTTTTTTAACTCTACACAGTAAACAAAATTGTAGTAAAATATGGGATAGCTACAATTGCAGCAAATTTTCTTACAAATTGTAAGGCATTTTACTACACACACATTTTATATTCGTGAAATTTACTACAATTACATGAAAAATTTCTACAATTTGTAACTATTCCCTATTTTACTACAAATTGTAGTAATTATTATTACACAGTTTTTTCTGTGTGCAAACGATTGGACGCGAGGAAACACCGAAAAGGTGTTTCCTGGTGCCCTAAAGTATTAGAATTAAGATTTTTATGAGCCTAGTAACGATTATTTTCGCAATTATTATAGGGGCAAAAAAACTGAAAATTTAAATTAATAATTGGCCATGAATAATCCGAGTCTTGGACCGTATTCACCAACATTTTTTTGGTTTAACCATTTCTTAAAAATAATTGTTTTAATTATTGTCTTAATAACTGTATTAATAGAGTTATAAATTAAACAACGTTGGCGAATGCGACCTTGCATGAATAAAAATTGTGCGTCGACCACGTTTCGAAAAAAAAATATAAAATCAATTGGTGCATTTTGGTAAAAAAAATAACTGATTATTAACAGTAATGAATGACACTTCATTAGTAATATAAATTTTTTGCTTGGCAAATCTTGGAAGTGAAACTAAAATTCTCGTGTTTGCAGTGAAATGAAAAAAAAAAATATATTGATGAAGGTTATTTCAAAGATTCAAAAATAATGCTAGGGAAAAGTAGAAAGATGTCATATTGTGTGTGATATTAGTACATACCTACAAGATGAGAATCAATTAAAAAATTTTAAAAATAAATTTGCTATCACTAATATTTAGAAGAAAATGCAGACGATTATACGGAGTTTGACAACGTCAATGAGTGGCGAAAGCGACACTCAATTTTCGATTGAGTTACTCTCATTCGTTTTTCAAAAAATGGCAAACATATTGCATATGAAGATAGCCCGATTCCTTATCTGTTCTAGGAAATGCTTGATTATATTAGAAAATCCAATACGGAAATTTGACTTGTGGTCAACGTTTTATATCAAATATCCCACTGTGCGTCGTTTTGCATTGAACGTACATACATACATCCGGATAGATAGGCTAAATGTTTATTGCGAATCGATTTCAGATTGGTTTTTTCAAAAAAAAAAAAACAACCAATCAAAAACAATCAGCAAGAAATATTTTGCGTATCAAGAACCAAGCTTGAGTGTGGACATGCGAAAATGTATAAAAATAGTTTCGATATTTTGACTCGCAACAATGTTTCACGATTGTTGCGCGACTTTGTATCTTAGGCCCGGTTTCACCATCACAGTTTAACTTTAACCTTCGCTTTATTCCCATGATAACAATTGCAAGGATAATTGTTTCCATAAGAATAAAACGGAGCTTAAAGTTAAACTGTGATGGTGAAACCGAGCCTTTGGGCCAGTTTTCCAATTGGGGTTTAACTTTAAACTCCGTTTTGTTCCTAAAGAAACTGTTGTCCTCACAATTGTTACTACGGGAATAAAGCGTAGCTTAAAGTTAAACTGAGATGGAAAAACTGGACATAAGTATGTACTAGGCCAAAGGATCTACTGATACCTCCCATACACGTACATCTCTCTACCGTAGATCTTTTTCGTAAAATATCGTTAAAATATACAGCAACATTCTTAATAATTTTAAATCTTGTAGTATTTTATCATTAAAACGTCAGATGTTGCGATACCTTTTATATGTCTTGTTTTATGCTTTGTCCTTTTCCACTGAATATTCTTTTATTAGTTGACAAAGAGGGTATAGCACATTAGGCATGAATATTAAAGAACTATGACAGTATGAAACTAACTTTTCAATTGAAACACGTTCTTTGGAATTGGCAATTCTTGAATTGCCTTAACTTTATTGAAACATTTTATGTAAACTGTTTCTAAAACACGTAAACAGTTCATCAATGCGGAGCGTTATGAACATACTGTGACAATTTATATATAAAAATGCGGTACGTTGTGTTTGAAACTTGGATTACTTCTGCTTTCAAACTCTGCAGGCGCCACTGTCCTAAAAGCGCTGTAATATGGTGGCAACTCTGTTTAGTAAACAGTTTCATACAAGTTTTATTGGCAGTACTGATGAGTAGTTGTCCACAGTATAGACATCAATCAATAGGGACAGCTTCTGTCGGCACCTTTGAAGTTCATACTACAATTTTCCGAACCCAAGCAGGCGGGCGTCACTCTAATGCTACCAGATGTCGCTACTTGAAAAACTTATTTATTTCGTAAGATATACTTCTTATTTTAAAAAACAAAAGCTTTTTTTATTAGAAAAATTACAAGTGAGCTCAAAATAGTCGAAAGATGATGAAATTCGATAAGATAATCTAATGGTTACTTATCCACCATAACAGCTGATCGGTAATTGACGGCCATATTGAATGTGTGCCGGAATTCTGGCGGAACGTCCGTTTTTTGGCCATGTTCAGGTGATCACCGAGCCTGAATGCAGACCCTGATGCAGACTCAGCATATTGAAAGTCAACAATTCGTGTTCTTAAAGGGTTTAATGTGAGAATACTAGCTGCTGAAGCTTGGCACTCCAAAAGCGTGTCTGTTCAATAGCTATGTTGAATTAGTAACTCAGCTCCTGTGGTTACCTGAACGAGGCTATCAACCATTGACCGTTGCACCACGCTCGGCTGCTTGATGAGTGCCCGCTCATTTCGCACATGCGCTCTCAGAAATGGTAAGAGTCAAAAATCCAAGCTGTCCCTACTGATTGATGTGTATACTGTGATTTGTCCACGGTATACACATCAATCAGTAGGGACAGCTTGGGCTTTTCGCTCCTACCGTTTCTGAGAGCGCATGTGCGAAATGAGCGGGCACTCATCAAGCAGCCGAGCGTGGTGCAACGGTCAATGGTTGATAGCCTCGTTCAGGTAACCACAGGAGCTGAGTTACTAATTCAACATAGCTATTGAACAGACACGCTTTTGGAGTGCCAAGCTTCAGCAGCTAGTATTCTCACATTAAACCCTTTAAGAACACGAATTGTTGACTTTCAATATGCTGAGTCTGCATCAGGGTCTGCATTCAGGCTCGGTGATCACCTGAACATGGCCAAAAAACGGACGTTCCGCTAGAATTCCGGCACACATTCAATATGGCCGTCAATTACCGATCAGCTGTTATGGTGGATAAGTAACCATTAGATTATCTTATCGAATTTCATCATCTTTCGACTATTTTGAGCTCACTTGTAATTTTTCTAATAAAAAAAGCTTTTGTTTTTTAAAATAAGAAGTATATCTTACGAAATAAATAAGTTTTTCAAGTAGCGACATCTGGTAGCATTAGAATGACTGCCCGCCAACATAGGTTCGGAAAATTGTAGTACGAACTTCAAAGGTGCCGACAGAAGCTGTCCCTACTTAATGATTTCTATACTGTGATTTGTCATTAAATATTATACATATATAATGTTGTAATGTGTAACGAAGTTACTGGGTTTTAAATTTTGTTTTAATCGTTAAAGCTTGCTGTACTTTTATTTTAAGTGACGGAACTATTTCTGTGTTGTGTAATAAGGAAGTGAAATAGGTTACTTGAATTTTATTCAGTGCAATTTGTACGCTGATGTATTGAAAAAGCAGCTTCTACCAAAAAAAAAAAAAAACTATTTATTTGTGATATAAAACCGTGTCCTAAATTGGTATAAAACGCAATAAATAAATGTGAACCCTAACCTGTGTATTCTTTGTCGCATTCATTTAGGTACATACAAACATATCTATTTTATTTTACTTTATGAGTACTAAGTAAACAGGGTAAGTAAATCACTAAAACAGAGAAGTAGAGTATTAAGTATTGTCAATAGTATTATGTCATCCAGTTATAAATCTTCAATTATTATATTAGGCGAGTTTTTTTTTGCCAGAAATCTCATCTCAACTGAGATATACGTCATCTCCGTTAGCATGAACAAGTAAGTTTGAACTGTGATTTCGATCTCTCCCCTTGTCACTCGTGCACTCCTATTAGTTGCCAGATTGAAATACACATTCAAACTTACTCGTTCGCGAGAACGGAAATGACATTTATCAGAGTTGAAATGAGTTTTGCAGTAAATAGAACACACCTATTACTCGCTTAGAATAATCTAATTGATCAAACTGCACAGAGAATCTTCTGTCATGTATGCTTTACGTTTTCTAAAGTCAGTTTGATCATTTTGATTAATCTAAACGAATATGATTATTAAAAACACTACGCCTAAACAGATATTTATATTTTCGCGCCAGACGATTTAACTCTTCTTCCGCACCTAAGAGGGCGCTTTTAAGGAGACAGTTTGGACCCCTGAGTTAGGCATCTATAGAGTATCCTAATCTATAGTTATGAACTTTTCAGTCTGTAGATATAGATTTAAAGTAACCTTATAGTTAGCACAAATTCGGACAGATTTATTATTTTTTTAAATTGATACAATCAGAGTACCCCATTCGCAATAACCAGTGGGAATTAAGGTGCTTCTTCAAACAAGTTTTAAAAGTAGTGAGATTCAAAGAAAAGAATGTCTATTTTTGAATCAAAACACGTTTGGATCACGATTTTGTGAGCGAAAGAAAGCACCTTTAATATTTTACATTTCACTAATCGGTTGAATTCTGCTTCAACCTTTTCCTTGATTATTGCATAAGGTTGAAGCCGTGGTTTACAAAATTTAGGACCGGAATTGTCTTTCAGACTTAATGGAATTCCCGTTTGTAAAAGAGCTTAACGCATCAGAAAAAAACATTTGGCTATTCTTGCTTCAAAATAGGCGTATCATTTGAACATAAAACATTTAATTCCTTCCCCATCTCAAATTTGAAAATGAAATCGCAAACCAAAAGTGGAGGTCCACCTTTATTTATAACATAAGAAATCATACACCTCGTTTTATCGTTAAAAGTAATATTTATTTCAAATTTTGTAAGTAGAGTAATTTCGTCGCCTAAATCATTGAATAATCTAAGGTCAGTTACAGAAAATGGATTCTCTCTAAAATTTTCAACCCAAAATGCTTTTGACATAAAACAGATACTATAGCCCCTACCTAAACATGTCTCGTACAAAGTAGGATACAAAATCGCGGAACTTTATTTCACGGTCATGTTTCACGAATTTTTCTAAACAGTTACTAAACAAAATGTGGTGTACCTCAAGTATTCGGGGACAATTTTTGTTTCGAAGCCTAGTACACACTTGGATATAAAATCGCGCAACTTTGTTTCAAAATCCTGTTTCGCGATTGTTGCTAGATAAATGCGGTGTGATGTACCTCGAGTGTTTGGGGACAAAAATCGCACAATTTTTGTTTCCTATTTCAAATGGGAAACTTCAGACAGTGTTGCGCAATTTTTGGATATGTAGGGCGAAGAAGGAGAAGAAGATCACAAATTAGATACATCTTGGTCACAATCAATCACCTTCGTATATTGTCGGCTTTGCTATTTTTTTTTTAATTATGTGGTCCCAAAAAAACATTAAAAATTAAAATTTCCATGCTACAGTTCACTTGTAGTCCTATAGGATGTCTTTTTAGCAGATTTTAGAAATCGAATGAAAAAAAGTAGGTAGAGAAGATTTAGTAAAGAAAAAATAAAAAAATACAAAATTGTAACTGTAGAAGAAAGAAAGATTTATGAACTTTAAAACCCAACATTCCCGAGAAAATAAAAAGTTCAATGTTTTTCTTTTACTTTTTGTTTTTTACTGAGCATGAGAACATGCCAAGAAGCGATGCTACAGGCAGCAATTCCAATGTCGCTGGCCATGGCAGTGCACATACCAGAGGTTGACGTTTAAATGGACACAGCTTGTCATTCTAGACCACAAATTTTAAGGCAAAATGACGTAAGCGCTTTTGACTCAATTGTTTAAAAATCGAGAAAAGCTATTTTTGACACATTTGGTTTTTGATGAAATTTGATGCAACAGTTTATCTAATGCATTAAATTTAAGCGTCTAAAAATCCGAGCGTTAGTTATAACAGTTGACATTAAAACAAATTGCAGCATCTACCAATTTGTAGTATTTATCTAGCGATTTTATATAATTTCTTACTTATTCAAGCAAGGTAACTCTGGAATTACGTCATTTTTAGGTTACTGCAAGTCAATGTTGTCATATATCCCGAAAGAGACATTAATATGACGAGTTATACGACAGTAATAATAACGTTGTAAAAATGACTTCAATAAACGCCTGAACGGTCCAAGTGGTAAGGAACCGGCCCTGCAATCGTAAAGTCGTGGGTTCGCACCTCGCTCGAGATATTTGTCGAGGATGATCGTTACTCACTTCAGGTACCCTCCAGTGTTGGGGATACATTTCGATACTGCTTCCCCTTCAACGGCGAGGAGGTTTGGAAGTAACACGTTGCACACCTAAAAAATACACTCCCGCTCCTGACTCTACGAGTTAGGACCCCGTTGGGCAAACACCACAAATAAGAAAAAAGAAAAATTAACACGTCAATATAAAGTGTTAAAATGTTACTAGTTTTTTCAAGATCATTAGTTTAAAAACATTTTTGGGACTAAACACAAAGTGTAAATAAACAATTTGAATTTTTCTGAGGCCAATGATATCAATTAATATTAGAATTTCCAAATTAAGAGAAATAATAAAATGTAAATAGTTATGAATACAAACACAAGATGGCGCAATTTTAGCACTTGGCAACTAATATAGCATGCATTAATACTTAACCGTACCGGAAATTTGAAACGAACGAGATCACGACCGTCGTGACACAACGAGATCAACTCAAAGTAACTCAACTTTTGTGAAGAAGTTTAAAAGTAATTTCACAATTTTTGATTATTTGATATTTTATCTTTTGTGAAAAATTAAAATGTCTGCACTCACGATAACTCTTTGATTACTTTGTTAAAGTCAAATCCATGAAAGAATACATGCA
Source organism: Prosopocoilus inquinatus (assembly GCA_036172665.1). Classification (NCBI taxonomy): domain Eukaryota; kingdom Metazoa; phylum Arthropoda; class Insecta; order Coleoptera; family Lucanidae; genus Prosopocoilus; species Prosopocoilus inquinatus. The sequence goes on from CM069871.1 coordinate 36,123,778, forward strand.
CGTCATATACGGTGCTCATCTGTTTTAAACAATTCTAATATGTTAAATCAACATTACGGAAATAAACGAAAATAAAAAACTTACAAATGTTAAGCAAATCTGGGCACACACGGTATACTAGTAAACATGATTAACAAGTTTACATTTTGCAAAACACACTTACTGTTCTAATTTAGAGATATTCTAATCATGCCATTATAATACTATGCAAAATCTTTTGAAATTATTTTGACGGTTTTAAGACAAGTTTCTTTAAAAAATGCTATGATGTGCAGTTTTAAATTTTTATAGTTCAAATCCCAGGTTGAAATTGACAAATTGTCAACATCAAAAATAGTACATTTTGACATATATTTCAGGTTTTCGAAAATTCTTTAAAATGTCCATAGTAAAGGATAAAGTAGCATTCATTACAGGAGCGGCGAATGGTATAGGATTTGAATATGCGAAAGCTCTGATAAGAAATGGCATTAAGGTAAATTTCATTACTTACTGAAAGTATTATGAGACACTTACATCTTAGGGTATTATGATCGTCGATAAAGATGAGGAAAATGGAAAAGAAGCCATTGGAAATTTGCTAGAAGAAGGTTACGCAAAAATTCATTTCATAAAAACAGACGTGTCAGTGGAATCACAATTAAAAAGTAAGTAACAATAACAGAAAACTCTTATGCACTATGGCTAATATTAAATATTTAATTTAAAACTTTTTATATTATCACAGGTTATAAACGTTGTTAAAATATTTAAAAAGAAAACAAAATTGACCAAAAGTCGATAGATATTAACAGTTTATGTATATATATATATATAACAGTTTTAGTGCTATTAGATTTTTTTTGAGGGCTTTTGACATCATCAACCATAAGCTTCTTTGTGCTATCTTACATTATATTGGATTCAGTTGTACTGTCATCAACTTTTTTAAGAACTACTTGTCAAATAGGACTGAAAGAGTCTCCTTAAATAATTGCGTCTCGGCCACTTTAGATCTTACTTCTGGCGTAGCACAGGGGAGCATACTAGGTCCTCTTTTGTACTGCATTTACATCAGTTTCATTTTTAATTGTCTGGAACACGTTAGCTGCCATATGTACGCCGATGATACTCAATTATATTATTATTTCAATAGCGTTGATATTGTCAGGGGTGTTGCTCAAATCAATTCAGATTTAAATAAATTAAGCGTCTATTCCATTGATCACTGCCTTGTGCTGAATCCACACAAGTCATGTGTACTAGTGTTTGGTAGAAAGAAATGTCGGCTATCTGTTCTAGATAGAATTAAAATACATATTAATAACCAAGAGATAGCAATTACTGATTATGCCAGAAACCTTGGTTTATACATTGATATGAAGCTCAGGTTTAAAACGCATGTCAACAAATTAATCCAAAAATCTTTCGGTCAATTAAAAACGCTGTATAATAGCAAAGAAAGTCTCAATCGAAATTTACGTAAAAAATTATGCGATACTTTTGTTCTATCACAATTTAATTATTGCGACACTGTTTATGGGCCTTGCCTGGACAAAATTGATGTCAGAAGAATTCAACGTGTCCAAAATTCATGTCTTCGATTCATGTATGGTATTCGTCGGAGGAATCACATTTCACACACTTTTGCACAATCAAAATGGCTTAATATGTCTCAAAGAAGGGAATTGCACTCCTCCGTATTTTTTTATAATATCATCTCATTAAAATCTCCACCTTATTTATATGATAAAATTTCATATAGAACAGATGTACACAACATTAACATCAGAAACAAAGGATTGCTCACGCCTCCAATGCATCACACGACCATATTCCAGAGATCTTTTACTTATAATGTAGTCAAACTTATTAACAAACTCCCGGAAAAATTTAAATCTGTCTCTATATTTACTTTCAGACATTTGATGCGTACCTACCTGCAAAACAGTCAGTCATGAGTTCGCCCAACATTATACGCATGTCTGTCATCTTTAATTCACATTTATGATTCCATTTCTAATTCTCTATCTAATTTTGTCCTACTATCTTTTCCTGCAATTCCTACTTAATATAACTTTCTTTCAGTTCCGTTTCTTCACTTAATTATATTTCATTTTTCTTTTAAGTTTACAGCTTCATATTTATTTAATAGTATTATTAATGAAAGGGATCCGAAGGAAGAGCAGCTTCTCCCATGGGAAACGCTGATTCGGATTCCTTGATCATTACGCCATTATTTTAGTCTTAGAATTTTTGTGTTCTCGCTTGTAATGATCAAATAAACTGTATTTATTTATTTCAAAGCACATTGGCCGAATGTTTCCATGACATTTTAACTTGAAAGATATGGCTAAGTTTTACTTTTTGCAGAGTTTGGTTCCAATTAAGGTGGGTTGCGTAAAATATTTAAGTCAGGATTAAATTTAATCTAACTGTGGATCTACACGTTGCCCTATAAATGTATTTGCCAAAAGAGTTATCCGAACATTAATAAAACACACCCAGGCGGACAGAGAAAAACTTGGCCAAATCAAAGTGAGTTAAGACAAAGTTAACAATTACACATTCGTGTTGTCCAAGATTTGCCAGACTTCGCCTAACATTGGACAGAGGCGACCTCAAAAGTTGCGAGGCCCCGGACGATACATTTTTTAGTTTGGGTTGGTTAAAAAATTTTTGGCGGGATACTTTGGATGAGGGAAAAAGTTTGTCTTCTTTGTATTATAAGGAGCAGAAAATACTAAATTAAAAATAAATAAATAAAGAGGTAAAATAATTTTTCCGCCACATCCGTTTCTAAAATATGTTGTTATTTGATAGTGTGAAATAAAACTGTGGAAGTAAAATAAAATTGTAAAATTCAAATACGGCTTATGAAAGAAAAAAGTAACTATAAAATAAAATCGTTAGATTTGACACGCAGAAGCACTAGGTTTAGAGCTCAATATTGAGGTACTGCAATTATTGCAAGTGAGTTTCTCACTCGTAAAAAGAAACAATTAACAAAAGTAAATATGAAACAACGCTAAGTGTCTGTATCTAAGGGTTTGCACGAATTTGAATCATCGTGATATCAGCAGGTACCAGCCGCATTTAAGATGACGTCAAGAAAACCCAATCGCGTTAAAGGTCAAGACGGATTACAATTTTAATTTTTCTGGTGAAATAACAACTCGCAAAAACTGGTGATTCTTATAGACTAGTCCAGTAAAAAGAGAAGACATTGGCGCACTTTTTTATGACTGTTTAACCGTGTGAAATAATCATTTCCAACGGTTTTCTCGAAACAGATAAACTGCGCTTGCAAATATTTACAACAAATGAGGCAATTCTATCTAAAAATAGAAACTCCGAAAGATTTTATTTAATTAAAACCACAAAATAAAAGTGCCAATGCATTAAGAATTTTATACTATTTCATGGCCAGAGTATTTTAAGACGAATGCACAAAAGTCTGAAGTTTCACGAATTTAAATAAATATTCCAACGACGAAGACGTTGGTAAAAATAACTGCTTCTAAACGCAATTAGATCCGACGATCCGGCATGAATTGCTTTCCCATATACTCAATTTCCTAAGTTTATACAATTAAAGAAATTAAATGTGAGTTAAACTTAACATACAGCTTGTTTCTTGAGAAGCTGTTTCCCAAACCGTAACAAACCATTTTCAGTTGACAAAAGAGCTAAGACTGAAAACCACCCTTGGGTTATCGAATTTATTAAATGCGTTTTAATTATTTTGAGAAAAATCATCAACTTTTTTGCTCAATGTATATTATAAAATGCAAATAATCTTACTTACATTTTTGAAAGTAGAACAGTTTTTGTTACAGGAATATGATTGTTTACAAGCAACTTAAATTTTAAGGAAAAATACAAAATTTTTATTAATCGTAAAAGCTAGTCCTCATATGACAGACGTTATTCCTTGAATAAGAGTAGGTTTGAAATATTGTTTCTCTTAAAGTCCGATTTGTTAATGAAGTATTAAGGAGATCTATTTGATCTTTTAGCAACTTACCCAGATTTTTCTTTTTGACTAATAAGCTTCTAATACGTTCGTTTTCTACAGATATGCAAATACTAAGTATTTTCGTATTTATATGATTGTTAATTTTATGCAGATATTTAACGACGAGAATGATCGTCGATTAAAAAATTGAAAAATCATCTATTGCGATGTCGTGAGGCCCCGGAAAACGCGGAGCCCCGGGCGGTTGCCCGGCTCGCCCGCCCTTAAGGCCGCCACTAAGTGTGGATCTGGCATAAAATAGAATGAGACACATAATAGGTTGTAAGGTTGTCATGTCTGTCAAATTTTAACTGAGAATATTTTAAAATTTAATTCTGCCTATGAAGCTCTATTTATCGTATACTGAAATCGGTAGTTACATAATAAACTATATACAAATAGGAAATACCGTGCCTTCAAATGAATTCCGGATTAAAGCAGGCTTTCAATATTTTCTTCTTCTAAAAGTTTGTAGCACTGACAGCTATCCAACTATTTAAATTAAACAAGTATCAAATTGTGCTTTTTGTATGAATTTTTTAAAAGAAATAGTAGTTTTCAGTTGTACACAGCCTATTTATTGTTTTTTTTTTGTTCAAAGAAAACACAACAACAATGACAACAGTGAGTTGCCAGTTGTCAGTAACAGTCAGTGTCCATGTTTTAATACACAAGCTCAATAATAAATATTTTGTTATAATTCGAAGTTTTATAAATTAATTTATGATTTATTTTTTTGTACAAAAAAAAACAATAAATAGGCTGTGTACAACTGGAAACTACTATTTTACAATTTTTACCAGCCAACAAACATTACTCAAATTTATTAATTTTTAATTTATTAAACGTTCGAATTATAACACAAAAATTTTATTATTGAGCTTGAATACCGGGTGTCCACTTTGATTGCGCACCATAGGAATTTCAATGCATTTTTATTTAATCGTAAATTTCTGCTCTCCTAACGAATTTATCATAAAGCACTAAACAGCATAATACGAAGCTTTGTGTTATGCATTAACTAGGACTATCTTTAGCACGTTTTTAAAAAAACACTGGCATTCAAAATTAAAAAGAAAATTAAATACACAGACATTTTTCAATTCCACAGTTTAGATCAAGTAGGCAAACTTCTAGTTGACAGTAACTTTACTGAATTTTAAAATTTTGTAACTGAAAATAGAAAAATCAAACATTCATATTAAAAAATAGTTATTTATAAATAAGAATAGTAAAAATTGTTCTACACTAAATGCTCAAATAATAATACATTTCTGTTTGATATGTGTTCGATAATACGACACAACAAACAGGATTTTATTTTGCAGATATTGCATTGCAATAACATGACAGTGGCCTCCTATAATTTTTACTGCTTAAAATAAAGTGATACATTTGGGTTGCTTTCAAACTTTTAAGACAAGTTAGGATATTTGTTGGTCGTATTTGAGAATTTGGTGAAGTATTTATTATCTTTTAATTAAATATTTAATACGAATTATGTTTGGAAATCAGTAAAGCATGAAAACTAGAAGTTTACCTATTTGATCGAAACTATGATATTGAATAATGTCTGCTAATTAATTTTTTTCTTTTTAATTTTGAAAGCCGGTGAATTTGATAAACATACAAAAAAAGTCTTAGTTAACGCATAATAGAAAGCTACATATTAGGTTATTTATTAATTTATGATAAATTTGACAGGAAAACAGGAATTTACAATTAAAGAAAAATGCATTGAAATTCCTATGGTGCGTAATCAAAGTGGACACACGGTATTAAAATATGGGCACCGACTGTTACTGGCAACTGGCATTGTAGTATTACATGTCGCCAACTTTAGAAAAAAAATCACGACCTACTTTAATCCGGAATTCATTTAAATGTGCAGTCTATTTTAATTTACAACGCTTATATACAGGGAGATTCAAGCAACTCATTCATTAAAAGTTTACGGACTTCCTCTTCGAATTTCTATTTCATATTTTGTGGTTATAAGTTAGCGATAATGTTCTATTAAAATATAATATTTCCAATTTTCGAGCACTTCCGCTTGTACCGGAACTTGCTGTCAACTTTCTTATTTTAAATAGAATATACTATTTTTATTGCATTTTCGAAATACTCATGAAATTCTAACAATACTTTGTGTAACATGTGATACAAGAAAAATTAGCCGTTTTAGAGGTATTTCCATTGTTTAAGGAAAGATCAACGTTGCAGTACCTTGTTTAGGATGCTGCCATCTTTGTGTAACAAAAGCCATAATTTCAATTTTTGGCCTGTAGTAGGCTGTAATCATAGGCTTTCAGGTGATACCTAATTTTACACAAAATTATTTACGGGCTGGTTGAAAAGTAACTTCTATTCAAACTGATTCCAACTGTCGAAAAGTCAAGTTTTTTAAATAGTACACCCAGTATATTTTTATATCATAAGAATCACAATTAAATGTTCTTTCGAACTGTGTTAGCATTCCCTATATTCATCTCTTACCTTTCTCTTCTTAAGCCCGCAATAGACGATCATAAATTGCATGAAATTTACATGTAATTTATGACAAAACCTATTTTTCAACGTGTATAGCGAGCAAAAAGAATTACATGAATTTAGACATGTAAAATTGACAACAAAGAGCAATTTCAATTTATCAAGGTTTTTGACGTGAAATTTTAGTAAATTCTAGTGACTTTGACTGTTGCTGTTGGCTGTTGACTCAGATGAATGAATAACGACTTCAGCTAGTTTATGTGGGTATATGTATATAAATAATTTTAGCTTCAAGACAGTTTAATCATTGATAACCAAGTGCTCTCGGTTTGGACGATGCCCTTGATAACATAGTCCAACATTCCCAGCTATTCAAAGAAAATAACTTGAAGTTAGAAGCATTAATGAGTTATCATTTTCACCAACATTAACATTCTAAATTACTATTTAGCGGAACATCTTTTTATTAATATTATTGAAACGTGTATTGCGAATTACAATTCATGAATTTATACACACATGTTTATATGAATTCTTACGTGAAATTATTGGAACATGTATTGTCAGCTTTATTCATGATTTTCTCTTTGACACATCAATTTTTTCACTTTTTAGTGTTATTCCTAAATAGTGTACTATAAAGATTTTACAAAATAAGATTTTTAAATTAATTTCTGACTGTAATTTCAATTTCATTTTAAAAACCGAAAAATAATATTTAAATATGTATTTATCATCAGAATTTTTTATTTACATATGCCGTATGTATTAGAATTCTTGGTATGACTTTTTACACATTTACAAAGAGAAATTTACACTTACAAAACAAAATTTTATGAAAACTAATAAATAAATCCAAAACATTGAAAATAATACACAAATTGTTGGTTATAATAAAGGCTCTAAGTGGTTTTCACCTATTACTTATTAGTAATAACTTTCTATTGTGCCTCAGTAATATTTTCCTGGATATAACAATTTTTTTTAATTCTTATTAACTTCTTGAATGGTCGGTTATTTTTTATCGTCAAAAACGTTTAATATGTCTGTGTTTGAATATTTATTTTTTGGTTCTTCGTAGCGATTAACTGTGTTTTTTTAATTCCTACGAGACGGAGGATTTCAAAAATTACGTCTCTAGTTTTCATAGCCCACTATTTAAAAACAACACCGAAAAATGGAAAAAAAATAGGTATTAGAAAGAAATTATCGATAACGAGAACTATAAGAGTTAGGTATAGGGATTGCTAATACAGAACGAAAGAACATTTAATCCTGAGTCACATGGTATAAAAATATACTAGGCGTTCCATTTAAAAAACATGACTTTTCGACAGTTGAAATTAGTTCGAATAGAAGTTACTTTTCAACCAGCCTGTAAGCAATCTAGTGCAAAACAGGACATGATCTGAAATAATGTTACTGTAGCCTACTACAGGCCAAAAATGGGCATCATGGTTTTTGTTGCACAAAGATGGCAGTATCATAACCAAGGTTGTGCAAGTCTGAGTTATTTTAAAAAAAGCTAAAATAATAATATAATCGGAAACGGTTAATTTTCGTTGCGTCACATGTCACACAAAATATTTTTAGAATTTTATGAAGATTTCAAAAACACATTAAAAAATGGGGTGTTCCATCTAAAATAAGAAAATTCCGGTATAAGCGGAAGTGTCCGAAAATTGAAAATATTATACTTTGATAGATCATCATCGTTAACTTATAACTGCAAAATATGAAACGGAAATTCAAAGGAGAAGTCCGTAAACTTTTAATAAAAGGGTTGCCTGAATCTCCCTGTATAATTTTCAGAACAAATTGAATAATTAGTTAGTTTTTCATTTTTATTATTACTTGTCTCATTCTTCTTCTGTAAGTTAAAAACAGTATCTAAACCAGTTGCAATTAACTAACTTTAGTTAAACGTTCTTACTGTATAATAGTTACTACTATTCATTTCCTTTTTTAGATGCATTTGAAGCAACAATTAAAGAATTTAAACAACTTGATATAGTTATTAATAATGCTGCCGGAGAACCGAAAGAATGTGCGTGGACTAGGCTAATTAATATAAATTTTGTAAGTAATTAATTTTCATTGTACTAATTTTTACTAGGCTGTTAAGGTGGGTGTTTGAAAACGTTTCTGAGATGTCTTTATTTCTGCATCTACACTCTATAATCTGAAGTCACACGTACCTCTATTGGTTAAAAATATGATAATAAATAATAAATATTAGTCTTGTAAATACACGTGTTAAAAAATTCAGGTGAGTGCTGTAAAAGGATCTTTCATGGCAATGAGAGAGTACATTCCTAAATACAGACGAGGATCTGAAGGAATAATAGTGAATACAGCATCGGTCTTAGGAATCCAACCGATACAAAGTTTGCCTGTTGGTTCCACAACGAAACATGCAGAATTGCACTTTGGAAGGGCACTTGGAACAGACTACTATTTCAAAAAATATCACACGAAGGTTTACACCATTTGTCCTGGCTGGACCAAAACTGCGATGTTTAACACGAGCAAGTTTGAAGGTGTGGACTTAGATTTATTGGATGAAGATCTTGCTTTGTATCCGAGACAAACGTACGTTTGAACTTTCATTAGTACTAGTAGTAGTAATCGGCCGTCAAAAACGATAGAATTATATTTTTTTAATTAATTATAGTCCTGATCAATGTGGATTGTGTTTACTGAAAGCAATGGAATCTGAGAAAAATGGTTCTGTTTGGGTCGTCGAAGGGGGTGAAATTTATGAATATCCATTTGAAAATAGAATGGAAGTGTGCAAGAGTATTAAAGAGGAGGAAGAAAAGACCAAGAAGCAAGCAGAAAAGAGCAAGAAGCAAGCAGAAAAAAGCAAAAAGCAAGCAGAAACGTGCAAGAATCAAGCACTGCACTAGTATGCACATACTGCACATAGTATTCGCATCCTCTCTTAATCTCATGCATACGAGCTCTCACCACTGCAGCAAATGTACAGACCCTTCGATACAAAATGTCTGTGTAGTTATTATATTATATTTAATTAAAAAGTTTAAAAAAAATATTTTGAAAAATGTTAATTTTAAAAATTTTTGTCTCAAATCATTTTTGATTGCAGTGAATTCCTCGAGCAGTCTCTGTACAGCTCTTTCAGCCCTATTAGGGGCTTCATCAGCAGAAGAACTCATCGTCTTAAAGGTGTAGCTGAAAGGTTCCACTGCAAACCAAAACGATTCGACCCAAAATACTAATAATGTTTCCCCCCAGTCATATTAGAATTTTGCCGTTAAAGAATTGCAAAATGGCAATTAATTAATTTTTTATGGAACTGACTTGCCAGTCTGCTAATATAATAGAACGAATAATGTAAGTATAAGTAATTGCCCATCAACTGCGCCACACTTACTGGCGAGTTAGGTAAAAAAATTTAGGAACAGAGGCAATATTTTACCCAGCTTGAAGTGTCTACACTCTTACCATGTGTTAAGAAAGTGACCCGAAAAAGCCGAGTTCTCATTTAGAAACGCGTTACTGCCCCGACCAACAGCCAAACGATGTAAGCGTAGCATTGTGCTGCATTGCACTGCTGAATAAGAACTCGGCCTAATGTAAGTCATTAAATCACCATACATTTTTTTTGTCTTCAGAGCAGAGACATAACTTTCCATGTTTCCACTTGTTCCCATTTGTACATATGAACCTACTTATCGACTGTTTATTTAGAATTTTAAGACCTTTGCTAACGCAGTATATTACAAGAGTTTGCAATGCGGTTACGTAGAATACTTTGTAATTGAGATAAATATGAATGTGAAGCGAAAAAATTCATGTACGTTGTTAGAACTCGACTTCTTCAAACGCAAAAAAGTAATAACTGCAATAACAATTCGAATAGCAATTCAAGCAGTAGGGATAATAATTAAGGGTCGGGCATTCCTGGGATATCTGCTAAAAACCAGTATAAAGATAAACAAAGCAGCGGCGTAGATTTCAACGTCGCCACTGAAATGCTTTTCTGTCCGAGGCACTTTAACTCTCGCGCTCAATGCATCAGAAGCAACCATTTGATGTAAATTACGTGTGTAACATAATTGTCTTTATAGTTTCTTTCAAATTAATAATTATGAAAACATTATAATTCTTTAATGTAACTTTTAAAAAGACTGGCATAATACATTTAATTCATATCAAATATAGCGCCGCCACTGCAAAAAGAATGCGAGTTTATTTCGGAATGAATCGGTTAGGTAAACAAATTTTTATATCCAGTCGACCAGAACTATAGTGGTTAGTGCCGCATAGACTTCTCGGGCTTCGACTGGTTTATTGTTTGGAATTTATAGGGCAGACGCGTTAGGGATTAAAACTCTTTCCGACTATGACCGCTTCAGCATATTAGTAGTTCCTCGTATATTAAACCTTCCGCCTAAAATGCGCCTAGGCCTGATAATAATAGTACAGCACACAACCTACCCCATACAAATTTGATGCCGTCTTCTTCAATTAAATAAGCAGTTAGCTCGCCTTCTTCTATGAATATGGATATATCCCATTTTACGAAAAAGTGGTTGACTGATGAAGATAAAATACATGTGTTAGAAAATGTATGGACTCCAGAAGAAAATTTTAATTTTAATACCCGGGCATGCGAAAAACAAAATCGAAAGTTTTTACATTATTGGTTATCGAAATATAGGTGGTTGAGTTACTCAAGGTTAGAAGATTCGGCTTACTGTAAAATATGTGTTTTTTTCGCTTCCAATCAAGTTGGAATGACGTCTTCACAGCCAACTGTCCAATTAGTTACTGTCGGATTTAATTCGTGGAAAAAATGCCTAGAACGTTTGGACAACCATCACAAGTGTCAATATCACAAGAATGCCACTTTGAAATGTGAAAACTTTTTAAAAGTAATGTCGGGGAAATCAGAATCGGTTGATAAATCTCTCGACAAAGCAAAAATAGACAAGCTGAAGCTAATTGAAGGGTACGAGGGAAGAACGGCTTTAGTCCATTCCAACCAATTTAGAGAAAAAATGAAGTTTAAATTTTCCCCACTATTACATGCTTTAGGTACAAGATAAAAATATTCAAAAACTATTACGTGATTAGATTTTGTACTTATTAAAACTTATACAAGTGAAAAGAAGTATAAAAAAAAATTACATTATCATTTCAACTTCTTCGTTCTACCCAAGGCGCGTACGGACTGAAGCCGTTTTTCCCCAGTGTAGTGAATCTTCTAGTGTATTTCAATGGACTCCAACCATTATTACCATTCGGTATCTTAAAGTACTCCTAAACTACTACTAGATGGCATCCCAAGCTCATTTACACAAGGTTGGTAAAACTGATATTGCATCTAGCAGGTTGCCTCGTTCCCATTTAATATACGTTGTTCACAAATTAAAAAACCACCACCTGTTGCATTATGTCGGTATAAAACATAAGTCCCCTACAGAACATTATCCAAATACATGTTGGTAAGGTATTTGAAGTTTTATGTCAAAGTAATTTGTCAATTAAATTTTATCATTAAATTATTTTCATTTATATTCATTTTAACAAGCCGTTTCAATGAATTATGAATTACAGTTTGTCTGTTATAAAAATGCTTGTGAACGATAAGGTAAAAACCAGGAATCTGTCATAATTATTAAATTTAGAACCAGGGATTTGTTCCCAACGTATAACCTTATTGTTTACTTCAAACACTTGCCTATTTTGTTACCAAATTTTTAACTAGGACACTGTTGCCGGTTGTATTTTTCACAAGGCAACACCGCCAGTGGTCTTTTAATATGTGAACAAATTATATGTAGTTTGAAATTTTCTCCCCGCTAAAGTAGCTCGTGGCGTCCACATGAAACTTCTATCCTTCAGAGTGAAGTAAGTAGTGAGTTTTAATCTGTTTCCTAAAGCTTAATCTAATTCACTAAAAATGGAATCAATTCTATGGTCCTATTGATCATATAATGCAAAAATCTCGTTAGTATGCCCAATGGTTTTTATCACGTGACGTGACATAACGAGATACGCATCCTCTGTCCCCTTCCCTGATCAGGGCAACCTTCTAATAAACGGTCTAGCTCTACCAACCTTGCATTTTCAGTAGAGTTCCTGTATTAGATAAGAGTAGGGACATACAAGAGTCAAGTTTTGATTGGTTGGCCCCAGTTTTCATGGATAAATAGATTTTAACTTCAATTTGACAATAAAAATTTGAACAGATAAAATAGCGACATCTTACGATCGCTTTTTGAGCAAATCCCGCTTCAATTTGCCTATCCTACTGCAATGTCAGGTCGAAAAGCGATCGTAAGATGTCGCTATTTTAACTGTTCATCACTCTTACATCGCAATTGCGAATAAATTGAGCAAGTCGTTTTTGTTTGCAGTGGGAATGTCGAGCCACGTCTCTGCTGAAGAAGCCCCAAGCAGGGCTGAAACAGCTGTCCAGAGGCTGCTCGAGGTTTTCACTGCAATCAAAAACGATTTGCACAAAATTTTTCAAAAATTTGAAATTATCATTGCAAATTTTTGATATTAGTTGTCATTATGCTTGAATGTTCAACAGAAAATTGCAAAAATAGGTCGAAAGAAGATTTTTCACCCCACTAATCTAATTCACTAAAAATGGAATCAATTCTTTGGTCCTATTGATCATATAACGCAAAAATCTCGTTAATATGACCAATGGTTTTTATCACGAAACGTGACATAACGAGATATGCACCCTATGTCCCCTTCGCTGATCAAGGCAACCTTCTAATACACGGTCCAGCTCTACCAACCTTGCATTTTCAGTAGAGTTCCTGTATTAGATAAGAGTAGGGACATACAAGAGTCAAGTTTTGATTGGTTGGCCCCAGTTTTCATTGATAAATAGATTTTAGCTTCAATTTGACATTAAAAATTTAAAATTATCATTGCAAATTTTTGATATTAGTTGTCATTATGCTTGAATGTTCAACAGAAAGTTGCAAAAATAGGTCGAAACAAGATTTGTCACCCCACCGGATTTCTAAAAACTTAAAACTGAGATATATTTGATATTAAATATCCTGATTGAAAATAAAAAAAACAATTTTCGTTTTTAGATTTCTGAATTTTCAGGATTCGGATATTAGGAGGTGAAGACTGAGAGCGAAACTATGATACGCGAAACTTGCTTTCAAAGTGAACAATTGTCAAACTTTTCTTCTTAGGTGGATTCCATCAATGTTTATAATAATAAATAAGACTCATCTGCTGTGCAAATATTCACGCACAAACATGTCTTGCAACTCCCGTGATGATATCTTAACAATTGCGAAATGGCGAAAAGAGAAAGTAGAGTGAAAGAAGTTAAATAAAATTAAGCTACTGAAAACTAGTGGATACCTACAATGTAGTAATTCTTGAGAATACACCAAAATCCTAACTCAAATTCTGATAAAAAAAACAATAAGTAAAATAAAAGCACGGAACCAGTTTCATTTCAGTTAACCGGAAGCTTGGTTGGGAACTGCATATGATAGCAATAAAAATTATGAAATTATGAACTTCGTAAAATAAGAAAAAATTACGCGCAGAAATGTTAAACTTCTTTTAAACCATTGTTTAATGTTTACTGTTACTATCAACGTCTTCATGCATTGATATTTTTATTTCTATTTGTATTTCAAAGAGTTTTCCAAATAAAATTTTAGACTGTCATATCTCAAAATTTAAAATTATTTTACGTATAAGAAAATTAAACACTTATGTATACAAAATGCTTTGTTTTAAAGTTTTAATTAATTTGCTATTATGTTTAAATGAATTTTGGATATTTTTATTGAAAAATAAAAATAAATTGGTTATATTCGATTATTTCAAATTCAACGTCATTGGTAAATGTCATAGCAACTCGAAATTGAACTGAAAGGATTTTGTAAAGTGTGGTTTATACAGTCACTAATACTAATAACTAAACTAAGAAATTAAAAGGCCATACTGATACGAAGCGGTTTATACAACTTCACTAAAAATTAAGAATTCATTTATTTCAATTCTTAGTGGAATAGGCGGGATGACCGTAAATTTGACTGTACTTTCTTTCCCTCCAGTTAATATTCCCTCCACGGAATTTTCACAGCTAGGTGTGCAACGAGCATGCGTAATTTTTGCTTGTATAAACGGAAACTTTTGCATAGTTTTAATTTTAGTTTTAGTTAATCTTTAGTTTTAGTTTTAGTGACTGTAAAAACCAAGCATTACATGAACTCGTTTACGAAATCAAATTTATTTCACAATTACTTGATTCACATTTAAGAATATTTAGTTTTGTACCTACCTGTTACTCCTAAAGAAACTTAAATTTTATACACTGTCTCTAGTAAGTAAATCAGTACTTGAACAAAATGTGCAATTTTTGAAGAGAAAATGTATACAAATGAAAGTGAACAACAAATTGATTACTTGAAAGACGTGTCTGTATTTATTAAGAAATTAGGAATATTTTAGTAATAAAAATAATTTATTCCTCAGATCCACCTCACAAAGAACGCGCCAATTTCAGGTAGGAAAATAACTTTGGTGTGGTTTCGGTTAAAATAAATAAATTACAGCCGCACAGCCACTATTGACACTGTGTCATGTTTCTTTTGTCTTGAGGACTTTTGACATTTTTTTCTGATCAGTTTTTGTAATCTATAAATCTACAGGGCAGCAAGCCTTCTTATTAATCTGTCAAAATTAACAGAACTTATGAGGATGTTTCCATAGTTACGCGGATTTTATTAACCATTCACCTTTTTGCCACAAATCTCATCTCAACTCAGATAAACGTCATTTCCGTTGGCTTGAACAATTGCGGTAACACACCTATTAGGTGCGGAACGGACTTCGAGTACGGTATCGACATCCAGGGGCCCTATTCTCAAGTCGAGCGACAAGAGTCGCATGCGAAAATGACGTCAAAATGACGTAGACTCTTATACAAAACTATACAAATCGTTCGAGAATTGCATCATTTTGACGTCATTTTCGCATACGACTCTTGTCACTCGATTCGAGAATACGGTCCCAGGACTGCGTCGAATATACGTTCGACAGTGGCAGCGGATGAGGTGCTGATTCCGATGTTTGATCCGGCTGATCATGCTTATTCCGTGGAATCGTGGGTTGCTCGCGTTGATGAGATAGCTCGTGCATATAATTGGAGAGGTTTGGAGACCGTGCGAGTCGTGGCGGGAAAGTTAAAGGGAATGGCAAGGCGATGGTACGACTCTCATAATTTTATTCGTATTGAGTGGTCAGAATTAAAAACATCTCTGATTAAACAATTTAAAAAGCCATTACCTTTTGGTAAATTATTTAAATTAACAAAAATAAAGGCTCTAAATATTCAGATTCCCGAAAATTATTTAGTTGATACGGTAATTGAAGGGATACCTGATACAGATGTGAGACGTTCAGCTATGACTTTTCACTGTGATGACACAAGTGAATTGTATTCCTTCTTGTGTACTTTAGGTTCTCTTTCAAAATTTGAAAAAAGACCTCCTGAGCATAAAATCGATATTTCAACAGAAGAGGCTCACAAAAGTGACTTCCGAAAGCGAACTCAAGCTGGACTTGATAGCACTGTCACAAGTGTGATCAGATCCAAGGCTGGGGTTAAATGTTTCACATGTCAAAAGATGGGACATTATCGTAGTGAATGTCCGAGAAATAAATTTCGTGGGTACATGAATAAGAAAAATGAGAGAACCGCGACTGCTAATAAAGCAATAAATCAGATAAGTTCGGAAATTTTGAGACCTGATTTGTTTACAACCGTAGCTAGGGTGAATGGCATAAAGGTGAACTGCCTCCTTAATACAGGAACCACAACCACCCTGATTAAAGAGTCCATTGTCAAACGTAGAGGACTAAGGTCCAGTTTTACAATTGCAGCTCAACTTCGAGCTGAGGTTTAAACCCTTAGCAACGATTATTTCAACAATTGTTGTGAAGGATTTAAGCTTCGGCTCAAAGTTAAACCGTCATTGTAAAACTGGGCCTAAGGTCCAGTTTTACAAATGGGGCTCAACTTTGAGCTGAGGCTTAAACCCTTTGCTACGATTATTTCAACAATTGTTGTGAAGGATTTAAGCTTCTGTTCAAAGTTAAACCGTCATTGTAAAACTGGGCTTAAATTACATTCCAACTGTTAGGCATCTACGAAATTTTAACGGTAAATTGGTAACCAGTATCGGAAAAGTGGTGACACAAGTCCGTGTAGGTCAAGCCAAGACAAATCTTAATTTAGTGGTTATGAAAGATAACTTGCTCACGCATGATTGCATTGTTGGTTGCGATTTCTTGAAAAGACCAGACGCCTTGATTGTCAAAATAGGAGATACTCTTATGATACGTCAACTGGGAGACCTTAAATTAACATCAGATTGTTTTCGGGAGGTTTTTTGCCATGCGACTGATAATGTAAACGATGTAAATTTTGGCGACGTAACTAATGAAGTTAAACAGTAATGCCAGAATTTACTGAATGAATTTAAAATGTGTATTTCATTATCAATGGCCGACATAAGTAAAACTACGGCAACTGAGATGACAATTAAGGTTTTCCGTGAGGAGCCTGTTGTATATCAAGCGTAGCGTATGCCAGCAAAAGAGAAAGAAATATTACGTAATATGATTGAAGACCTTCTAAACCATAGAATCATTCAAAACTCGACGTCACCCTATCCTAGTCCGGTCTTGCTTGTAAAAAAGAAAACAGGAGATTATAGATTATGTATTGATTTTCGTAGACTCAACGCTATAGTACTAGAAGTTTTGAAAGAACATGGATTGACGCTAAAATTGAAGAAATGTGTGTTTTTCACTGAAACGATAGACCATTTGGGTAGAGAAATTTCCGCCGAAGGGGTGCGATTTAATGTAACTGTGTGCAACGCAATAGCATGTATTGTATAAGAAGTTTGTTTATAACGACCAATAGTTCCCTATACCTATTCATGATATTAAAAAAAGCGATCGCCATAAAGCGATCGCCCCACGTTTGAACAAAGCCTTAAATATCTAAATGTTACCTACGTTAATATTAGATGAATTAAATGTGTCTTTTTATATTTTTTTGATATAACGTACGTACATAAACATATACGTTTGACGATGATACTGAAAATATTGCATAAATGCTGTCACCTCGAAACGTATTTTTATAGAAGGTCATTTACTAACACTACATTTTGGCGTTAAGATGTTTGAATTCAAAGATAAAGTTGCATTAGTTACAGGTGCTGCAAGTGGTATCGGTTTAGCCTATGTTAAAGAACTTTTATTAAATGGGTCTAAGGTAAGCACTTCTGACAATAAATAATATAATTTATTACATACTTAACAACAGGAACCTCACTTCTAATTTCGATAAATCCTAGATGTCTCAGCAAAAAATGTAACTTTGTTTATGAATATTTAAATGAACAAAACTGTTTTACACTGCATGTGTATTCAGAAAGTTTAATGTTTCAATTAAAAAATTCTGTTGCCTGAATAATCAATATGCCTTTCAACGAATAATGTTAATTCATATTATATTTGTACAATAGTCTCTTAATTTTAGGGCGTTTCCTTGTTAGATGTTAATGAAGAATTGGGAAATTCTGTAACGCGTGACTTGAAAAAGGAATTTGGAGAGAATCGTGTTGTCTTCCTGAAAGTAAACGTTGCCGATCCACTACAACTTGAAAGTAACATACTTCCTGTATCATCTGAAAGTACATTAAAATCTAACTTGCAGATGCCTTTGAAGAAACAGTAAAACTTTTCAAGCAACTGGACATTGTAATTAATAATGCTGGAGTCAATGATGAAGATAACTTTCAAAATATAATTGCTATTAACTTTGTAAGAAACTTATATCAAACCTTTGCACTAGAATATAATAATTTAAAATTATGTTACAGGCTGCCGTGGTTCATGGAACAAAATTAGCTCTGGAAAAATATCTACCGCAGTACAAATTGGGCGAAGAAGGAATTGTGGTAAACACCTCTTCCATGGCTGCCTCGATATATTACCCAGATTTCCCGGTTTACAGTTCAACGAAAATAGCCATGATAATGTTAAGCAAATGTCTTGCGTTACGTAAGGAAAACAAAAATTTCAGAATACTTACATTATGTCCTGGTGTCACACAAACACCCATGTTTGATTACGGGGTGACACACATTCTCGACGTTGAGGAAACTTTAAAATCCATGAATATTCTTAATGCCCAACCGTTTGTATTTTTAACACTATATATGCATTGCTCCTATTTATACTTTTTTTTAGGCCTGAGGCTCTAGGAAAAGCTTTCATAAAGGTGATAAATGAAGGAAAATCGGGATCAGTTTGGTATGTTGATGGTGGTAAACCTGCATGTGAAATTGATGTAGAGAGTGCTATAAAGATTGATTATAAATCATGATCAAAATTTTTGCAAAGATTCCAATTTTCGACTGCGGAATATGACATCTCCCAAATAAAACGTTAATCGCTTAGTTTCAAATTTTATTTGTACGTACACAACCGGATAACTCTTTCGTACTTTTCGAAGTAACCGTAACCCTTACTACGCAGTTAGCTTACAGCGGTCTCGATTAGGATGATCGCGACTGTACATACCTACGGTTCTGCGGACCTTAAATACTACATCGAAAATTCTTTAAGACCGTGTTTTGCGCGCCAGAAACCCATTTTAAGAAAGGATAAGTGAATAAGCTTTTTTTATTTAAAAAAATGCATACACGTAACTGGACTATTCAACTTCAGAAAACTAAGGAACGAATTGATTTTGTTGCATGTTTTTGATATACACGGAATTGGCGCAGAATGCAAGAATTGGGCCCACTTAGTACCGACGCTTTTCACGCCGAATGTACTGTTCACTCCTTCCACCTTTGCGCGGCTGCGATGCTTCTAATTGTCTGAATGGAGAGGGAAGATATGCGAGTTAGTTCAGGTTTTTTCTTCGACGACTAAACGATTTAAATGTATTTAATCGTCAAAACGTTGGCACTTCCTAGAGAGATAATAGAAGAAAGTTTCTCTTTGAAAATATAAAAATGCATGTAATAGTCGCTGTAAATCATCACATACTTTAAATATTTAATTACAAACAATAAAAACGCCTACAAGTCGACAGTATTGTGCTCGAAGCCACTTAAGATAACTCCCTTCCAAATACTGCGGGCGGAGCTAGTACAGTCCGAGTATTAAATTTTCGTACTGAGCGCGGAACAAGTGGCCCGATTTCTTTTCCTTGTTGATGACTATATATAGGATAAATATATTTTGCGCGGTTCAAATTCTAATGAAGCGGGCAATATAAGATATTAGACCGTAGCGTGTAAACAAACGCGAGGGCTGCGGAGACAATTAACGCCGCTGGTGTTACTCAGTATAACAAAAAACAGAGCAATATTGCCGCAATAAAAAATTACAGTTGTGTAATCAATTCTTTTCTGAAAGTTGTTAATGGTGGGTTGTTTACGTTGTTACGTCTGTTTGTTGGACTATTTCCACCATTCGTTGGATAGATGTAATCCGACGTTTCGGTAGCAACTTGTCGGCTACCGTCTTCAGGGTATTCGCCTTTAGAAAGGCGGGTTTTTGCCAATTTTTCCATTATTAGGGATTTATTGGACTTTATGTGCACGTCTCTTTTTAAGTCTCCTCGTGGATTTGAACCTAGGTTGCTCTGATTGTTGGTTTATCAGACCTATCGCTCTACACACTTGGCTACTGAGGCGGCAACTTATTATAGTTCTTAGGTTCTATATAAGCTACCGTTTGTTGCGCCGTATAGGCTGCGCAGAAGTGCATGGGTCTCCGATATCAAGTATCGTTGACTCATACTTCTCTGTTGGGCCAGTTTCTTGAGCGTCAGTTCGTGTTTTTCTTTTCTTTCTCCCTTATGATTGGAATCCACAGGTCTTTAATCTCTAGGCTTGCTTGGCTTATGGGGTATATTGAAGTTCCGATGTACGCTGCTTCTTTCAATTTCCAATAAATCCCTAATAATGGAAAAATTGGCAAAAACCCGCCTTTCTAAAGGCGAATACCCTGAAGACGGTAGCCGACAAGTTGCTACCGAAACGTCGGATTACATCTATCCAACGAATGGTGGAAATAGTCCAACAAACAGACGTAACAACGTAATCAATTCTTCTTGTTTAAATGTGTAAATATTTTCAGAGTAATTAGTTGACCAGTTGTACTTCGACCGGCGAACTTTATTACGACATTGCGTCATCTAGTAAGAACGCCGTAAATTATTTTCACCGTCCCATTACACAATGTGCCTGTTCGATACATTTTTACGGCGCTACTGAAACAATGGCGTGTACTTACTGAAATCCTATGCTTATTGATGACTAACGGAACCAATTTATGGAAATGTCTCTGAATAACCATAATATAAAATTTTTGTTGAACACAGGTGCTACCTGCGTGTTGTTCGTATTGTTACGAATTTAAGGTTCGTTTCTAATTGATGTGTTCATTTTTGGCGCTGGCCATCTGAATATTCCCTGGGTCAACGGCGATTCCATTTTGCTTTAACATTATGGCCCAGATAATTCACTTCCTTCGAGAACAGGTGACACTTCTTAAGGCTAAGCTTCAGTCCAGCTCCGCGGAGTCGCTGAAACACTACTTCCAAGTTTTTCAAGTGGTCATTGAACGTTCTTCTCACCACAATCCCAGGTGCCCAGGTATACCAGGTATTGTCCAGGACAGACCCTTCATACAGTCTCCATTAGCCTTTCGAATGTCGCTGGAGCATTACATAATCCGAACGACATTACCGTGAATTGCCATAAACCAAAACCAAGGAATAGCACTGTTTTTCACAATCTTCATGTGCTAGCTCTACAGAGGAAAGCTGTCCTTAGGGACATTGTTGAGCAACCGGTAGTCTACACAGAACTCGTGGATTCATTCTTCTTCTTCACAAACACTACTGGTGATGCCCTCTAGCTGCTTGGTTGATTCTATTACATTGTCCTTTTCCATTTCACGAACTATGCGTTCCGCTTCTTCACGCATCGCTAATGGTTATCTCCTTAGAGCTTGACGGATAGTCTTTCTTCCCCGGTCTCTTGTGTTGAATTGATTTTGTTGTATGTTTTTGATATACATGGAATGGGCGCAGCAAGTGGAAATTGATAACTAACGGAACCAATTTATGGTAAATTTCTCCAAATAATCATAATATAAAATTTTTGTTGGGCGCAGGTGCTACCTGAGAATTTTTTTCGTATTGTTACGAATTTAAGGTTCGTTTGTAATTTATTTCAAAATAATTACTCGGTGAAACTCAAACTAATTTATTAGCGATGTTAACATTAACGCTATTTTATTTAATACACATTTATTAACTAATTTATCTTAACAAAAAAGTCTACTTCGAACTGTCAATGACTTTCTTATTTCCGAAGGCTACTGTTTTTATATGCTGGGCTGATTTCGCGGAGCTTCTGGTCTGGAGAAGAATTCCGTCGCCGGATGCATTTCGAACGTCATCGGCAGAACATTCGAGACACTGACGCAAGCATGACCGTCATAGTATGAACCAAGTGACACACCGAGCGCCGTTACTACTGGAGATCAAGCATTAATTTTGATATTGAAATTCTTTTAAAACTTTCATTATGTCTTGACAGCAAGCATGGCCGCCTTGCATGGGGTAGCTTATTATGTAGCAAATTCGTTTCATTTTGTTTTCCTACTGCAATGTCAGGTCAAAAAGCGTCCGTAAGATGTCACTGTTTTATCTATCCACCGATATTGAAAAGCTTTGTAAAAAGTGAGAAGGATCCATTATTGACTACGCTGGTCCTTTCTTGAACCGATATTGGTTGATAGTTATAAATTCATATTCAAAAGAGTCATATGTTTTTAACACGTCTGCTAACTGCAGAAGCTAATTTAGAAGGATAGAGCCAAATGTTTATTGATGAAGATTTTTTTTAAACACTTGTCAGAGAATGGGCCCAGTTTACTTTACAGTTTTTCCAAAATGTTTGGCTTTCTCGTACCGTAGAGCACTTAAAATGTGCTCCCTTCTATTCTGCTGCAAATGATGAAACAGAGCGATTCATATGTACTTTTAAACAGGCTATGAAAAAGCTGTGTTGAAGAAAGTATTTTGGTTTTACTTATATACTGAATTTTTCAGTGGCTATTAGCAAAATGTTTAAACCTCCAAAAAGCGTTTTCTATGTATTTTTGGGGGATCTTGAATTTTGATTCTTCTTGAACTAAAACATTAAGTTTAAAAGAGAGTTAAAAATGTTTTTATTGAGTCACTGCTTTTATGACTTTAAGGAGGTTGTAAAACCATTTGACAAATTTTGTTCTTTTTCTTTTCTTGATGAGGCCTATATCTCTTTGAGATCCGTGGCAGATATGTATAATAATAATAATAATAATAATATTTTTGTCAGCTTTTATATTAAGATTAACTGTTAACGGTGGCAATAATGATTGAATAATAGTGGTAAAAATACAAAAATATCGACGATTTTTGTAGTGATGCGTTAATTTTAAACCGCAGTTTATACAATAAGAAAAAGGAATCTCACCTTGTTTTCTTTAAAAATATTTATTCAATCCAACAATCTAATAATCTAAAGTCTAACCAGCAATAAGTCTAATGATACTTTAAAATCGGAAGTGTCTTAAAAAAATTTGTCGTAACAATTATTAAGTGCTAATGAATAAGCATTAATTTTAAGAGAGGAAAAGAAAACTATATATTTTTCATATGAAATTTTTAATTGTTTAATGTGCAAATGAAAAGTTATTTGTTAAAAAAATTAAGTACTATTTAAAAAGGATACTAATAACATTAATAGTGTCATTTACTGCTTTGGTGATCGAATTTCTCGCAAGCTAAAAAAAAACATATGAGTATTATTATTACTATTTTTTTTAATTTAATAAGCGATCAATTCGCGTCGGTTGGTCAGTTTTGCAATAAAACATTCACCGAAATGATCTGCATAAAGCGAACTAAATATGCAAAAATGCCTTACAGCATGGACCGCAATTTACCTTTATTCGGAGACTCCCAACCAAGGTGAACGTCATTCTTCTTGTTTTCTTTTTCCAACCAGTTCTGCAGCGGTTTGAAGTATTCCAGTAAAGCGCTTGCATCCATTTCACGCTGACCCGTCAACACGTCCATGGCGTCTGGCCAAGGACGGGAATTTCCCAACTGTAACATTTGACTGGAAACATATAATGTTTAACACTTGTGCAACTTTAAAGCATTTGGATATACCCTAGAGCGTTGCCAGCTTCCACGCTTTGATAAATATCACACTCATGTAGTGGTTTGTTTGGATCTTTGGGGTCGTACTGTCCAGCTTTTAAACAAAGGCTTCGGTGGAATTGAAACTGTATAACAAAACTCACGAAATATCTGAAAATTGATTTTTTTCATTGTGTGTAATTAGCCGACTTTGAAATTAGCCAATAGGGTTTTTATAACTAGGAAAATAAAGCAACTCGCAATACGTTCAAATGAAAAATGATTCTTAACCTGAGTATAACAAAGACCGCCGCAGACACGGTTTTGGGATTCAGAGGATTGTATTTTTTTCAGAAGCAGCAATTATAAAGAATTATACTCCAGATAGCAAAAATACGTATTTTCACGTCGTTTTTAGATATAGTCATCACCTTAATGACGTTTAAAAAAGACGTGAAAATAACGTTTACCTGACGTGTATAATTCTCAGGTACAATGACGTCACTTAAAGACGTTTCATAAACGTTGGTTGGTGTCGTTCCCTTAACGTCATTTAATGACATTTCATAAAACATTGGTTGTTGACATTTCCTTGTCATTTAAAAACATTTCATAAACGTTTCTTGAACGTCGATTGATAACGTTTCTTGAAAGTTTACTCTAACCACAGCATTTAAACAGCACGGAATCCCAGCTAGTACAGTGATATGAAAGGGGCGTTATAATGACGTCATTTTTGTCACTAATATGGCGTCATTCTAATATCCAAAAGACGTCTGAGCGAGGTGTCTCAATCACTTCAATTTTTTCACTCTTTATAATAACTTACTAGATCGTTGAGAATTACTTTTAGATGATCTCGTCGTCATATTGTCAAGATCTCGTTCTCAAAACTTTAGGTAAGGTTTAAGTATTCATACGTGCTGTATTAGTTACCAATGGTGTTGTTAAATTACCCGTAATTTATTTTTAATGTTACCTTACCGGTAATGTTACCCTAATATTACCAATTACAACTCAAGTGGCAACATCTCGCGCCAGAATTACCAATTACACTTTTAACTAAAAATGTGATATTTACTCAATTTTCTGATTAATTTAATATCGGATACAAATTACATTTTTGTCTTTTGTATATAATAATAAGGTTTCCAACATTTAATATTTCCACTAAATAAACGAAAATTATTTTAGGTTATGAAATATTTATTTACTTCTTTCAGTATTTACGTTTTTCTTAAGTAATGAAAAATATTCCTTGACCATTTGTTTTATTGATTTACTTGTATTTTGCAAGTGTGCAACTCGAAATTACGTTATGTAGACAACTGAGGTAACAAATGGTAAGTAACGGTAACAAATGAATGTTACCTTACCAGTAGCATTGGAAATTTACGTTACGTAAGATACTGTGGTAATATTACCGACTCACAACACCAGTTACCAAGAGTTAAAATTGTGTTTACGTTCACAAATATTTACATGTTATTATTTTCCTTAATTTAACAATTCTAATATTAATTTTGGTATAATTGGCTTCAGAAATATTCAAAGTGTATATTTACACTTTTTGTTTAGTCCCAAAAATGTTTTTAAACCAATAATTTTCAAAAACAAAGATAGTAACATTTTATCATTTTACATTAACGTGATAATGACGTCACTTTTATTACGACGTTAGCTGCATTCGATTCACCATGTGAAACGAATGTAGCTGTTATTAATTCGTGTCGTATGACTCGTCATATTGACATGGAACATATGACGTCAAAGACGTAAAATGACCTAAGAATCACGTAACTCCGACGTAACTCCGACGACATTATTTTATGATGTGATATTTAAAAAAATATCTAAACGATTGTTTTGAGCCATTCCGAACAGTTCAAATGCTATGGTTCGAACAAACCTTTAACACCAGTAATTGAAACTTATTAATAATAGGTGTTTTGTCACCTAAAAATGACGGCAAAAAGACCATCATAACGGTACCTATTAGACACGTCATTAATTGGTGATGATATGGCCAAATGATCTTTACGGTCCAACATCACCTTTAAATGACGTCAAAAGAACGTCATTCGTCATGAGTCTGCTACCTGGGACAGAATTCCTCTGTAATACAATTTAAGAATATAAATTCTTTTCAGTGGTATTAAGCAGATTGATTAGTTTTAAAATTAAAGTTCATTTGCATTATCTTTCATTGAAACAAAACAAAAACACTGAAAACTTACCATACTTTTAAATTTATTTTGAACATATCTAGTAACAAAGTGACTACCTATTTTAATAAGGCCTGTTCTTTCGAATTTCCTAATAAATTTATTTGACGAACCACCATGACAACCATTCATAAAACAACGTATTTGCCAAATAACGTTAATGAGAACTTTATTAGTCAGTACAAAAAAAATTATTCGATAAACTTCATATTTACACAATTACACACAAAATAGGCCATATCTAAGTAAGCCATTAATAAAAATATTCGACTTTAATATCAAAAGAATTGAAAATTGACATTTGTAGTAGGTTGTTACAGTTCGTGACTTGATTTTTCTTCAATCTTTTTAATTATATTCATTTAATTACACCGAAAAATTTCTCCTTCATCGGGATGACCCATAAACTTGCATGAGTGAAGATAATAGACACATTCACAATACTGAAAATTCAATCTAAATGTTCTCAACAAATTACCTTACCTGATATAGGGGACATCTGCGATAACATGATATTTAGCCGCTGGATCTAAATCATCCTCACTCCTGTTAACAGGCGGTTCTACTCCCTGGTAATCAAGAGTTAGCTTCCAGAATTCACAGTTGTAATTTTCAGGAGTTATTTTTCCCGAAAATACATCCCACCTCCAAAAATCCATTACAAGCGCAAACGGAAGAAACGCGATTTTATTCAGTGCAACCTAAAGTGCAAGAAATGAAATGTTCTTTATGTTAACAGAATAAGTAATATTGCACGTACTAAAAACAAGTTGTTTAGAAGGGCTTCGTAGTCATCGTCGTCTTCTTTTATAAGTCCAATTTTTCTGAGGTGCTTCCTTGTTGCCACTGACAATGAAATAACATCACCAACAGCTTCATGAAATCCTTAAATATTCATATTTATATATTCAAATTTAATCCGACCTAAAAAAAAGTGTTGTTTACCATCGTTCGCGCCATCTCGATAAATTGCTGGTTGATGACTGTACTGTAAGAAGTACTCAACATGCCCCATTTCATGGTGCACTGTAAAGAAATCTTCTTCAGTAATTCTCGTGCATTGTTTTATTCTGTAAGCAAAGCAATTTTCAAATTGCAAATCTTAAAAGTGTGTGTTTTCACCTGACATCGTCGTCATCATAGAAATCCCAAGCAGAAGCGTGACATACAAGTTCACGTCCATCAGAAGGCTTCTCTAAAATGGAGTTCTTCCAAAATGTCTCTGGCATTTTGGTCAGGTTGATTGAAACGAAAAATTCGTTCGCCATTTCGAACATTTTTAACGCCGTGTAATTCTATAAACAGGCTACGTAAAAGCAAATAAAGTTTTCTAATATTCCAAAAGGAAAGTAAAACAATTTGTTTGTGCTTATACGGTTTTGTTACTCTAAAATCTCCTCGTCATTGAAAGGAAAGCGATTTCTCGCTCCTCAACACTGAAGGTATCTAAAGTAAATACCGGCCACCAAGGAGATTAATTCGAGTGCAATTCACGACCGTGCTTCTAAATGAAATAAGGATCAAGGTAATGGATAGAAATATTAGGATTGGGCGTTTCTCAGCTGAATCCAAGTCTTTTGAACAATATCAGTACGTCATAAAAGTACAGTATTTCATTCTCATCGTGGATATAAAAAAGCCGGAGGAGCGTTAGGGTAGCATTATTCAATAATTTCTTTTTAACTTGAAAAACACCTTTCTACGTTGAAGAGCGGAAGTGCCAGGAAGCTGCTTTGTCATTAAATAGCTAAAGCTGGAACAATGCCTTGAAAGACGAAGGGAAACCATTAAATTTGAAAAGCACTCTAGACGATCTTCAACGTCAACAAATTATGAAAAGCAGCTACTATTAAGGGACTCACTTCATTTTGGTCTAATTGCACGTTTCATTAAAAAGGATCATTTTGATACTCATGATCAGCACTTTTTGGTACTTTGATTCATATTTCACACCTATCATTATTAACAAGAACACGATAATAATTGGAGACATTTAAAAAATAAAGTAAATTGTAAATATAAAAAAAAAAATATAAAATATGAAAGAAAGTATACCTGATTTTTCATTTCCTCGTCCACACTGATTTTTTGTTTTTCAGGGAATGGAAGTGTAAAATCAGCAATGTTTCCCCAAGTTTGAGCCCACATATTACCAAGTAAATGTGCAGGGATAGGGCCCTCTTCTGTCACTAGTTCACCATATTTGTTATGTAATTTATGTCTGACATACGCATGTATTTGCAAATAGAGCGGTTTCAATGCTTCCCAAAGGTTATTAAGTTGATCACGAAAGTCATCGCATTCATAATTATCCATCCAATATTCAGCATTATTTGTGAAATTGTTCAAACGAGCGGCTTCGTTCTGTAAATCTACATAGTCTTTGAACATGTGCTTGATTTTGTGACCCGTGGCATTTCTCCATGTGACCCACAAATACTTAAGCTCGTCCAAATTTCTTGAAGATGCAAATATTTCCGTCAGTTCTAAAAAGTAATACAACAAAAGTTTAGATTGTATGCCTGATTGGTTTGAAATTACCTGGCTCTAAACTTAAATCGCACTTTGTTGAATTGTGGAAATCACAGAGTTTAGCTGTGGAATAAATTTTTTTCATGTCAGAGATGATCTTCGATATCCGCTGAAATTTCTTTTCGGGCAACGCTTCTTTTTCTAATAAGGAAAATTTCTTAAATTGCCTTCTTAGGTCATCGTCTTGAAACGTCTTCCAGTGGTATTTTTTGGTTTCTATCCAGTCTTCTTTGGCTTCTTTTGCCACTTGAGATAGCACTGTAATCTTAAAATGAAATTTTAAGAAATTTCTTGTATTTGCCGACAGTTTAAGGAATCTTTTTCTTCACAACTTCTTTAGAAATTAGGCAAGGTAGAAATATCGTAGATAGTAACAAATCATGAATCTCACATTATAAGTTTATAATAATATCTTTCATATATTGCTGCCATTTCAAAAATATTTCCCTTATTTTACTTTGTATTAATTCGAAGAGATCCTTTTCAAACTTTCGTAAAGGCTTGTTAAATTAAACATAAATGAGCAGGTATCAAAAATATCTGTTACATTTTTATCTGGCAAACTTGATTAAGTAACAAGAGATATTAAAAATTTCAAAAATTTGTAGAATGTTCGAACGAAAAGTATATTTTCGTAACCAGTATTATGAAACATTATTAGAGACTCAATTTTTGTTGTAAATAAAAGGTCTTTGCGTAATATTTCTTTATTCATTAATTGATCGGCAATGCCAAACAATGTATTCAATTGGTGTAGCCTTCACGAAAATTAATACTATACTATATATATATATAATAAGTATAAAGAACTTACTTTTAAAAATACAATATACCGAGTATGCACTGTTATGACAACGTAGGCAATTAACATGGATATTCAATTTTGGCGATTTTTGACATTATTTCCGTATTAAAATAATAAATAAGTATTAAGTAGTAAGGCCGTTAACAGTTTTTATTAAATACTATAGTAGGAAAAAAATAAATCGAAAAATCTTTGTTACCTATGTTCGATTTTGAGAACAAAAGGGCGGTGTAATAAATTACTTTAAGCAAACTTTTTCTTATTTAGATAAATTCTTTCAATCGATTCAATGGAATCTGTGAGTTAAAAATAAAAATAAAATTATTTATTAAAAACGCACACACAGGGTGAATAAAAAAATAAAAAACGTTAATGGCAGAGTTTTTACTCTAAGTAAAAGTCGGATATTTAGACCGTAAAAAAGGTAAAAATTGCATATACTTGATTCAGATGATTTAATTATAATACCAGATATTTATTTTCTCGTGAGAGGATGTTTTATTTAACTCTACTGGACCTTTTTAAGAACATAACACGAGAAAACAAACAACTGGTATGCACGAGGGCGTATTTTTATGCTATCTACCTAGCCATGAAAAACAGTACATAAGAGAACAAAAAAAAATTTTTTCTACATAACTCTCTTCAACACTAATACACTTATTCCATTTTTTTTGCAATTCCCTATACCCTCAGAAAAAAAATTCCTTCGTAACCTTGCAAAATATTCTTCAACAGCTTTCTTCATCAGAAGCAAAAGGCTTTCCTCTGCTTTTTAAAATTTTTGAATGAAAAGAAGTCTAACAGAGCTAGGTCTGGGCTATAAGGTGGATGCCTTAACTGTATAAACCCACACTCATTGATTATCTGCTGAAATTAGTTTGCTTTATGAACCCGACAATTGTCGTGCAGCAACAAGTTTTTTTTTTTTTGATAAAAATGCAGGCGTTTTTCCTCCAGAGCAAGTTATAAATTTGTAATTGTGTTTTCGTAGGCCTCTGCATTTATGATAGAACCCTTCGGCATATATACCGCGTGTCTCAGGATGGACGGCGACCGGCGGTATTTAGCTCACCGTAATACCAACAGCTTCAGGAGAAAAAAAATTATAATAAAAATGGCCAAGAGAAATTCAAAGAAAATATTTTTAAGTATCTGAGTTGGCAATCAATAGGCCCAACAATAAAAATTAATTTTACTAGCAAAAGTTTCAGATTAAGGTGCAGCTTTGCTAGCTGAATTAATTCTGCGCACCTTTTATTTAAGACTTATTTTCATATCACCGTTAACAAGGGTGGAGAAAACAGTTGAATTATTTACTTTAAAAAATATAACTTCTGTACTCTTTATCAGAAATTAATGAACTTCGGCTCGTTTGAAAGGGAATTTTATGCTGATTTAAAGATTCTATTGAACGACTCCGGCTACTTTGTTTTAAAGTAGTTAGAAGGCGCTATTTGCAAAAGTGATAGTTTTTCTCAGTTTCTCAAAAAAAAATTAAATCGACAGGGGTATTTCTTTTACAGTGATTACAAAGAATTCAATTAGGAGAACATTTTGGTGAAAACCCGAAGTATATAACTTTTTCGTTTTCGACTTATTCGGGTCTATTCTGTAACATTGATATGCATATCAATTGTTATGCGTCTTCGAGGTCTTCAATAATTAAAGAGAACTTGAACACGAATTGAAGAGATGCACAACTTACTTATAGATTGTGCGTGCGTTGCCAATTTTAAGGTTATCGTGATTTATTTACACTTAGAACGAGTAATAGAAAAACGAGTAACAATTTGACCTTCCAAATCCATGCTAAAATCACGCTTTTTCTAATCTTTCTCTTGACGACAACCCGATGACTAATTATAGACAAATTTTAGTTTTTTAATCATACACGCTTACGCATTTTTTTTAATGCATTTACATTGACGCCCGGAAAATGATATTTCTGCATACGTAAAAACAGTGATTATTTTTGTGAAAGCGTTTCAATTTGCTAGACAGCACGGCCTCTTCAATTAATTCATACGATTAGCAAACGACTTTGCAAGGTCACGTCCCATATCAATAATTGTTACGTCCATGTAAAAGTTACAGAATAGACCCCATTACCAAATGAGTCTATTAACTGAAGATAAAAACAAATCTAAAAGCTCAAACAAATGCTATCGAGTGACAGTTTTCATTTTGAGGTGAATAGAAAGACATTAATCTATTTAAATGCACTAAGTTGTTTTTGAGAGTCTAATATTTAAATAAAAGAAAAATACAGCAAACAAACACATAAATGAGAAAAAGACAAGCACTAAATGAAAGTAACGAATAATAAATGACGGAAAGCACTTTAAACATTTATGAAACACATTGTAATCAACAATGATTGAAGGTCTGTACCTAAAATGTTTTCTAAATATTACCCATCTTTCATTTAGAAATAGCCGTTTACTATCCGTAAGGATATCAATAATAATTTCTACACAACTCCAAGTGGTCACTAAAAAAAGTATTATATAGTGGCACAGTTTAACTTTGATGATCACAGTGCATGATTATTTTTCATTGCTTTTATTTAGTATTTGAATTATTATTGTTTCTATATTTGTTGTTGTATTCTTGTGTTTAAATATTCCGTATTCCCAAAAACATTTAAATGCTTCTAAATAATGTCCTAACACTAATAAAAACTTTTATAGATATTATTTAACCTTAGAATTAAAAGTATTACTCGATAACATTTGTTTGATCTTTCTCCTTCAGCTAATATCATCAAATCGTAGACGTATTTGATAATAACTCGAGAACGAAAAAAAATACTCATTTCCGGTTTTTACCACAATGTTCACCATTTTATAGACTTTGCAACTGTTGCAAAAGAAAAATACCTTTAAATTTAATTTTTTTTGGAAAAGTGTGAAAAACTATTACTATAATGTACTTACCGACATTAGTTTTTTTGACAAAGACGCCCATAATTACACCTAATGTTTTGAATAAGTGATCAAATATAATTACAGTGTTAAAAACTCGAAGAGCCAACAAACTCCAAAGTAAAGTAAGTACTTAGAGGTGATAGAAGTTAAGCTCCTAGTTTCTTGAAAGCGGGGCTGTATTTCATAAAGTGGCAAATCAATTTTAAAAAGTCATTTTGTGAAACCGACGTTTCACATCTAATTCACGACCTGTTTCACATTATAATTAAAAATTCAAAAGCCACTTAATAAATTTATCAACTGTATAGTCATTATAATTTGATTATCATTATCCATTACGTGACATTTAATCAGCTCTTTAAAAACAAAATTTAATTTTAAGCCTGTAAATAATTTAAATTCACATATTTAAAAACCATTATAGCAAAATTAAATCTTAGTTTCCACCGCAATGCTTAATAAAACAGCGCTAATTTTTCCTTTTGAGGAGTATCATCTTCTTTTTGAAGAAACCAACAAAAATGCCCATCATAGCAGGATTCCATCTATCTTGCTATCTCCTTTCCATGACACCAATATAATATTGTGGTGAAACGTTTCACCCTGCTCTTCACTAATGGCATCTAAATTGTCGGGCAAGAAATCTAGGTGAGAGTGCAAAAAAATGAACCTTTAGTGACACAACACAACCTATTTTTTTTTTTAATTTATCAATAAACCTTCCACCATTCCTCATGGATTTTGCCATTGCTCAAATTCGGAAATTTAACCTTGAGATTGTCTAAAACTTTCACTTTTTATGTAAGGCTTCAACCAATGGTTTAATAAACCGTAATTTTATGTGGATGGGCGGAAGAATTACAAATGTTGGGTCTATTAATGGCTCAAATTTAACATTGAACTTTTCAGTATAAGATTGAAGGTATACAAATTTTGTTGTGATTTTGAAAAGATGGAAGAAATGATTTTGGAAAGATGCAAGAACTTTGATAAAAAATATTTTTTTCTGAGAAATCAATTATAAAATAGTTTCTCATATGTGTCCAATTTTCTGCTGGTCTCTGTATATCAAAAATACCTATCCTATACGTGACGTGATAGAACGTGGAAATATTCCTTGATACGGTGTGAGCCAATAGTGCGTATTCAGTGGATAGCGCCTATATTAATGCATATTTTTAAAATCTGTTTTCGCTATTACTTACCTGTGGTACAGATGCGTGATTTAAAATTAGTTACAATGTTACACAGTGTTCCGTGTGGCTGTGCCAAACCAAAGTTATGCTTTTTTAAATAGAACATACTGTATATTATGGTTTATTTCGATTCCTCTTTAAGAGTAGATAAACTTTATTGTAAGGATATTATGTACCTAAACCTAATAGTTTTTGAGATATTAACATTTCAATGTAAAAAATGGTATTATTTGATGTTTTACAGATTAGATGTTTATTAAAATTCGGCATTTAAATTTTACAGTAACATTACACAACCTCTGTGGAACAGAAAACAATTTCCATCTCGAACATATTCCTATTATTTTACATAGGGTGATTCATAACTCCGATGTTTATTTTACTCGGTCAGTTTAAATGGAACACCCTATATTTTATAACTGAATTTAATAGGTCTTTGATTAAGCTTTATAATGATATACGCTTCAATATGTGTTACACAACAAGCCTACCCACAGGAAGATGACAAATTTGTAAATTCATAAAACAGCATTATTCCATCTTTTAATAGAGTATTTTGTCTGTAATTTAGTTGTTTTTAATTAAAAAATCTGCATTGAGACTGTTTGTACTTTTTAGGCTGTTTGAAAAAGTTTTTTTTATCGTATTCTCCATAAAAGTGCTATTAAATAAGGTATTACAAGGAGTACCTTGCTATTTGAATTTTTAAAGTTGGGGTTGCTGTCGCTTAGGGGTTGAGGGGTGGGGACTTGAAAATTACATCCTATCCGAACGTTTTTCTGCAACATTTTTCTCAACCATTTTATAGAATTTGTCCGTTACTTTTGGGAAACACTATGTACTTCCAATACGTAGTCAAATTTGGAAATGAACTCAAGTATTTAATTGTTATATTTACCTCGTTTTGCATGTTAGAGTCCGTTAAATTCGATTCGTATTGCCAATTTGCTAAATATTTTCGATTCATCCGTTCGGCGAATTTTCGATTGAGGTAAATTAGAAAGGCCCTACCTTCAATTTCTTCGTTTTCCAAAGACGGATCAGCACTGTTTGTAAATGCCCCAATCAGTGCGACAAATGCTAGGAGAGTTTGTTCGAAATTCATTATGTTCTGAAAATTACGAAATAAATGTTACTTCTTCTATCCCAATTAAGTTGTCACAGTTCACCTTTTAATTTTGTCCCAATTTAGTTGTCACATTTCTAAAAAATTGGGAATAAAAGTATTTATTACAAAACCACAGATAAGTAAAATATATAAAATATAACTATAAAATTTTTATTTTGCCTGGTTCTATAATAGAAAAACTGTACGTTAATGGTACCCAAATGCTTGGCCCGATTTTTTCACCTGTCAGGTAGTATCCTGGGAAACTATTATCGATACAATGGTTTCCAAGAATAATACCTGGCAGATAAATTTATCAGGAGGTGAAGAAATCGGGCATTAATAAGTTTATCTGTGGAGAGTTTCTAGCCGGTCGTGCTTATTGTCTCATGAATATCGTCTAGGAAATATTGAAATGACTGTTTAAAAGTGAATTAAACATGAATTAATCTTAAATTTGTATCGAAAGTTTTATTCCAAAATATATTGAACCTGAATTTGTGAATTAGCGGTATTAGTTGCCTATGGCTACCATCCTTTGATATGATTATTTTAAGAACCAAAATATAAAGCATTCACGATGTATTTTAATACTATATACACATAAAAGGAAAGCAACACTCCCACTATCCAACCCAATCCTAAAATTCACAATATTTTAATACTCTATACACAGAAAACGAAAGCAACCCTGCCAATATCCAACCCAATCATAATGGGCAACCTGCAAAAATAAATGTATCAGGAGGTGAAGAAATCGGGCATAAGGCAGCTTGTTTCTATTTTCCGGTTTGACTACGGTGTAGCAAACAATAACTGAAATACTACACGTCATGTAATTTCGGTAATTTCTCCTTTTTTGATAACTTTACTTGTAGAATTACTTACGTACGTCATCTTGAACGCAGAACAGAAGTCACAGCGGGTGCGCTAAAAAAAATGTGCATTTTTCGCAATTTAACCTTCTTGCTACTAATAAACGGCAATAAAATTTCACCAATGATATGATTTAAACATACCTATTATATGGGTACTTAATTGTAGCCCATTAGTTCCCGTATTAAATTTAATTTATCGATAATCTTAAGAAAAACACTAAATGTGACAACTAAATTGAGACAGAGAGTATTATTTTTCTAAAATATTAATTTTTCCCAAATATTCAAAATTAAGCTAAATCACGATGTTAAATTAATTATGTCTCTAAAGTATCATTTCCCAAAGCCTACTATTTTATAAATAATTTAGAAACAAAATCTTGGTGTTCACGGAAAACGGATACAATAGCACTTTTTTATTTGAAATTTCACGAAGTAGCTTAAATTTATTAAAACATTATTTTATTATTTTTTATCACCGTATCGCGTTCAGAATGTCAAATTAAGTACTTTTCTAAAATATTTCCTTCCTGAGTCTACCATCTTATAAATTATTTGATAAATAATGATATTAGACATTTTAACACAACACGCTTTCAATATTTGACACAACGGTTTTTAGTATCAACTAAATTTAAAGAAATTTTTAATCAAGACTTCACAAAGGTCTGACAGTTTGAACACACTTCCTTTATTCTCCTGTTTCAACGCGCACCGTACTGTGAATAAAAAGATTACCGTAACGATACACTTCTTCCCGCGAATAGCAAATCTGATTTATTTATGAAATATTGTTTTGAGAGATATTTTAGAGACATTCTTAATTTGACATCCTGAACGCGAAGCCATGTTAAAATACATAATGTTCCATTTAGAAAAGTTGAAAACAATTGAAAATCTCGAAAACCTGATAGTCATTTGTTTCTCAGAAGGTATCATAAGATCGGACAGGGAAGGTCCTGAAACTTTTCTAATTTAAGCTACTTCATGAAATTTGTAATAAAAAAGTTAGCTATTGTAGCCTTTTTCCGTGAACATCAAGATTTTGTTACTAAATCATTTATAAAATAGTAGGCTTTGGGAGATGATATTTTAGAGATACAATTAATTTGATATCCTGAACGCGATGCGTTCAGGATATCAAATATAATATTCCATTTATAAAAGTTGAAAACAATTGAAAATCCCGAAAACCTGATTGTCATTTGTTTATTTGAAAGTCTAAAAATCGAGGAGGAAAGGTCCTAAAACTTTTCTAATTTAAGTTACTTTGTAAAAATACGAATAAGCTAGTTAGCTGTTGTAGCGGTTTCCCATGAACGCCTGTAAACAGGATATCCCAACACTGAGTTCTCAAGTTACATTTCGATAACTACCGCAGATACAGAAAAAGTTTCAAGACGTCTTTGTTTTAAATTTGAAAGGTCTACAACATAGAATTATTTTCATCTGCACCTTTTTCGTTTCAAGTGGCACACCCTAAGTCTGATTTGAAATTTGGATTTCCCATAAAATACTACACATTTTTTATATACCATAATCTACTTACGTCCAAGTTTAATCGTTCTGAAGATATTTAACATTTTATTTAAAAACTGTGATTTGCAGCTTTTATGTTATTTATTCATATTTTATTTGTTTTTAACTTTAGAAAAAAGATTTTTGGTACAGATTAATTGGTACTTTAACTTATTCTAAGCCTCTATTAAATATATTTTTATTGTTACTGGGTGATCATGGGACTAAGCAAAATATTAGAATTTTCAAAATGATGTAAGACTATTTTCTTAAATAGCGTGGCCTATATTTGCCTATCCTAAATTGTTTGTTTAATATAGATCTTTCGTTTATGTAATGCGTGTGATACACTGATCTGCAATAAGTTTTTAGAACCCTAGACGTATTTGAATTATTTCTTTTAAGACGAGTACCTAATTGTCTAAGGTGTCCATGGAAAACAAACGAACCAGCTGATAAGAGTAATAATTAGTTTGCTTGTTTCCCACGGCTATCTTATACAATTATTCGTTTTAAAAGAAATAAATGGACATAAGGCTCTTAAAAATTTTTGCAAGTAGTATGAAAAATTAAAGTACTTGATTAAAAGAACAATTTAGTATAGAGAATTGAATTCTGTCATTTAATAATGCTTTACGATACCCTTAAGTATCAACTACACCTGTACTAAACCTTTTTTTCTTAGAGCTAAAAATAAAAAAAATAAGAACAAAAAAAATTAATGGCTGCAAATGCCGATTTTTAGACAAAATGTTAAATATTTTCAGATTCCGTGTGCCCCCGGATTGAGATCGCAATACGTATAATGGACCAAAAGGTTTTGTATTCAGATTTCATGTTTTGCAGTTCAGACGGAATGGGTGTGTATCAAATTTGACGTTAAAATTCTACAAGGTGACGGAAATAGCACAAGAAGAAGATATATAAAAATGTGTAGAATTTTATGGGCAATCCAAATTTAACATAATATATAAGGTCTGTTTCGATTTACCCTCTACAGATGAAAATAATTTTATGTTACAGACCTCTAAAATTGAAAACAAAATGTGTTTAAACTTTTTTGTAACTTGCGTAGTTATCGAGATATAGCCGGAGAACGCACTGTTGGGTTAACCCTTATATGATTAATTAATTATGTGAGAATAAATTTCAGCTGATTAAAACAAAATCAAATGTTACCATTAAATGTCTTTTTTGCGTCAATTTCATCTAATTACATTGCATAACCAATTATTAATTCTATGACAATTTATCTTTTAATTATCAATGAATTAATAATTGCTTGTTTAATTAATTGAAATCGTTAACGTAAAATAATTACTTTTATTTTACAGCAGTATTTGATTTTGATAAATGAGGGAGTGTATCCGTATTTAATGCTCAATCAATTTTGTATATCAAATATTATATTGCATTCAAGTAATTAAAGCTGAAATATGCATTTATTTAATATGAAATAGATATGTATTGTGCAAATGCGCCTGTAAAGCAGAAAAGTTTTATAAAAATATTTACCTGTACAAAAATCGAATGATCTGACCACAAGTTACGAAAGAATGGTAAAACGAATTAGTATAATTGTTGTGGTACGTTTCCCATTAACTCTGTAATAACTGTTTACCTTCAAACTCGTAGTAATATTAATGAGTGTATACATACAAAGCACCAGTACCTAGACTGTTGTATGTAACTTTATAAAGAGATTTGGGCCGCTTATTCGTCATGAAGACCGGTTGCTGGGACGGCCAACGACCGCACTAGAACACCCACTTGGTAGTACAATTCGCCAGCATTTTACACGAACTGTTTGCAAAACAGTCTTCGAATTTAACGAAACCGTGAAATTTATTCGATTGCCTGGAAAAATGTTACCAGCAGTAATTTGATGTTACATTCAGAGATTTACAAGAAGTAATCTAGCTTGCCGAACAATTACTGGAAATAGAATTGCACCAATTTATTGTTTATGCATATGTATTTAGGATGTGTAATAGTTTACTCGTATACAGCATAAATAAAAATATCAGCAACAAATTATCTTTACAGAATCTGGAAAATGTGTTGCATCACTAATATCAAAGCTACAAAAAGTGACAAACTGAAACATATCACCTTCTATTACGTTATGCCATATATCGCTATGAATTTTCAGAAGAGTATTTAATTTCATTTGCCTGAGAGTTAATTTTTCAAGGTGTTTCACTTCCGAGCGCAAGATTTGTTAAACAATATGATATAAAAGAAGTAAAAGTAAAACTGGTTTTCTTGTTGTTAAAACACGTATGTATTATCAAGAAAAACTTTTTCTGTCATCATATTTGTGGTGTGTCACACGCATTCTTTAAGCACACGTAATTATTAATTTTAATAATAACAAAACATTAATTATAATCACAAGTTTCCACTTTCACGAAGTTGGGAGTAGTAATAATAAAATACTGTTCGAAAAAAATTAGTTTTTTTACAATCAAATTACTTGAAATAGAAAATTTAAAATGGATTTCTTTTTAAGACAACAAAACGTTTTTTTTCTTTAGAAATAAACTCTGTACAAAAATGATTAAGTTTTTTTGTGAAACGAAGATTTGATTTTTTCTTAATTTTCTATTAGACACATTACAATAATTAAACGATTATTTGCAATCGCAGTTCTCAACATTTGAGATATTGTGAAAAAATTCGTTTTTACCCGATGTTTCCCGAACTATCTGAAGAGAGCTAACTTTTGTTTTCTCCATTGAGAAGAAGGAAAAACCTTTTTCGCGAACCAATGCTACTTTTTCTTACCAAAACGGTGTTCTTCTGTTCTTGTAAATAACTGAGAAACCCTGTAAACCATCAAAAAGGTCCCACTCAATACAGTGTGCATGTACAGTGTGGACAGTCATGAAGACATACAAGCAGTGCAATTTTATAATACAACGAGTTTTACGCCTGTGATTTGGGCCGGCGTCTTTTTATGCCCGATTTCTTCACCTCCTGATAAATTTATCTGCCAGGTATTATCCTTGGAAACCATTGTATTGATAATGGTTTCCGAGGATATTACCTGGCAGATAAATTTATCAAGAGGTGAAGAAATCCAGCATTAGAGAAATGCACAGAGCTAGAACTTGCTTACAAAAGACTTGATATGATATGGCCGACATTTGTAAAAGTGTGACAGATTGAGCAGACATGTTTATTTGAAACAAAAAAAAAATTATATCGCGAAAATAAATCGCCTGAGTCATGTCACGTATCTACACAAGCACAAGGTCAATTAGTAGCACACGGACGCAAAGTTTGGAAAATCCAAACTTCAGTGCGGACTGATTAAAACTTGACTGTGTTCAGTATACTTTTATGTAAACATCGCCATGTTAATGCCCGGTTTCTGAAAGCTGATTTATCGAACCGATAAAGTTATGTATTCGATAAACGTTCCATAAATCAAGAAAACGTTTCTGAAAGCCAAAATCAAACTTGTTCCTTTTATACCGGCCCTATAAGTTATCGGAGCTACAACGATGAAATAACCTAATTGACGCATGCGCTTAGACGTAGAAATAAGAAATAGTAACATATAAGAATTTTTAATTTTTATACAATTTTGGTTTAATTATACATGAAATAGGTGGGAATTATTAATACTTTATGTAATACATAATAGGTACAATTGCTGTAGTAATAACCTATACTACTTAGGTATACTGGGTGTATTAGAAATACGTGCAGTTAGCTAAATGAAATAATTTTTTCTATTTGACTATTTTTATTTAAAGCTTTCTAAACTGATTTAAAATTTGAAACGTATTACATATTAAGGGCCGGTTTTTCAATCAGAAGTTAACTTCAGTTTATTGCCATTGAAACAAGTGTCTTCGTACTTGTTACCATAACTTGTGATTGAAAAACCGGGCCTAAAATCTACACCCGCCTCTGGTTAAGTCCGGAAAATTCTGTTGTCATAGAAACGAAAAAAGTCACATAAAAACGTCGGGTGAAATGCAGATTACAGGAAAATCCTTTTTTTGTGATCATTTTCCGAAATGAAATGAATTTCTAGACCAAAATTTTGGTGCGGAAACTGACACAATTATAAGCTTATTTCATTTTGTTATAACAGTAAAACACAGTTACGACATGTTGTACTTTTTTGCAGTTTCTGGCATTTTAATAACTGAAGTATGCTGTTTGAGAATATTTAAGCTGATTTTAAGGAAAGATGGGAGATTATTCTTACAATTTTCAAACAAGTAATCATTTACTTGGCGATAGTAAGATGTCGCTACTTTATCTGTTTAAAAATAGTATGATTCGAAAGGGAAAGGGAACTGAATTTTTAAGGAGAGTGGGGATTAATCCGTTTACAAAAGAACGTCCGTTTGGACCACGTTTTTGTAAGCGAAAGACAGCACCTATTAAACTTCAATACATTTTCTTATTTTTTGTAATCACGTTACTATGGCGAAGTTATTTATTTATTCGAATTAATTTCGATCTGTCAAAAGCAATTTTCATTTCTTGATTATTCCATTACTCGAAGTATATTTTTCGATTATGGTATTTATATTTATTTTATTCATTTCCTTCCCATCCTACTAAGTTACTTTATAAGAAGCATAGTTAGAAATAATTTTTAATTAATATGGTTGTTAATTTGTGGCAAATTCTTGAGTTGAAGAATGATCGAATTGCTTTATTAGCAAAATAGTTGAGTGGGGTCTAATTCCTGACGTGGGATTATACTTTTGTTCAAATTGTGGTGCACCATTGAAACTAGGAAATGACAAAGAGACGTAAGAAGCTCTATAATAAAATTTTCTCAAACATTTGATTATAATTATATGATTTTTTAGACCCGATGAGACATACGAATTTGAAATTGCATAGAACGAATCTACGACGCACACAGATTCATAACACACATGTAATTTGCGTCAACTTTTCCTTAATTTTTGAGCAAGCTCATATGTCCATAGATCCCAACTATTTTTACAGGTTGCCCATTATGATTGGGTTGGATATTGACAGGGTTGCTTTACAGAGTATTAAAATGTTGTGAATTTTAGGATTGGGTTGGATAGTGGGAGTGTTGCTTTCCTTTTATATGTATGTAGTATTAAAATAGATCGTGAATGCTTTATATTTTGGTTCTTAAAATAATCATATCAAAGGATGGTAGCCATAGGCAACTAATACCGCTAATTCACAAATTCAAGTTCAATATATTTCGAAATAAAACTTTCGATACAAATTTAAGATTAATTCATGTTTAATTCACTTTTAAACAGGCATTTCAATGTTTCCTAGACGATATTCATGAGACAATAAGCATGACCGGCTAGAAACTCTCCACAGATAAACTTATTAATGCCCGATTTCTTCACTTCCTGATAAATTTATGGAGCGAATGCAGAATACAGGGAAATTCATTTTTACATTTTTTTTTGTTTTTTGGTATTTTTGAGCAAAACCGTGGGTTCCTGGGGTTAAAAGACGGTGCGGAATCATGATATTATAGAAAAGAACGTTAAATAATGATTAAAAATTAAGAAAAAGTGGCATCTTAAATTCCTACCTTGTAAATATTATTTTCCTGTAAATTTTGTGTACAACGTTTTTTCAGTATTTATTGAAAACACAGTCAGAGTTTAAGAAAGACCATGAAGTAGATACAAGAAAAAATTAAAACATAAAAAGATTCGTATTAACACTTTTTCCTCTTTACTTCAGATATTTTCAATTGACTTTGTTGACACGGTTGCTATGGTGATTTTTTACGTATGACTTACTACGTACAGTACAGTTCATTTTTTCTTTATATGCCGATCAATGGATTAACAAGATTTACTGCTATACAATAATTTCCCTTTAACTTTCAAGAAACAATCTTATCGTTTTTCAAACAAATTTCATTAAGCACGTGGCATTTTTCTTACGTAGAACATGATTGTGTTAAGTGAACGGTCAAATTGCACAAAATCGTCAAGTCAATGGTCCGACTAAACCCTCTGACCAATCACCAATTGAGAAAAATGATCACGTGTTTTGGTCTGGCCACTTCGACCACTCACTTACAAACCATTAGGTGCCAGATTGATGTCAGACAATCTTGATTTGTTTAGGTTAGATGAATTTTTAAGTTATATTAGTCAAGATATTAATATTAATTATGTGCATTCATAAACGAGAGATCATATTATGCGCACTAGGGTAAACTTTATAACTTATAAATTTAACAGTTTATTTCTTTATAGTTCTTGCTCATCAGAATTCCATAAAGAATATGAAACAATCAACACTTTAGAAAACGAGCTAAAAATATAAGTTTTATTCATAAAAACACTTGTTTCATATCCTTCAATGATTGTAACCTTTTTAGTTAATACAGCAATTTTGCCTATAGATTTTGCCATTGATCTGAAACTGGAGAACTCTGAAGAAATGTTACAGGTA
Organism: Prosopocoilus inquinatus; assembly: GCA_036172665.1. Classification (NCBI taxonomy): domain Eukaryota; kingdom Metazoa; phylum Arthropoda; class Insecta; order Coleoptera; family Lucanidae; genus Prosopocoilus; species Prosopocoilus inquinatus. Next base: position 36,167,161 of record CM069871.1, read on the forward strand.
AAGGTTTTTTAAAGACATGATCCGGAATTAAGATAGAACTCAGTTGTAAACCTAAAATTATACTAATGTTATCCGTGTTACATGATTTCTGAAAGTTCTGATGCTCGAGCACATTTGCATTATTTGAGGGCAAGGGAAAACTATCTGATCAAGTTTCACCATTAAGTCTAGTTCAAACAAAGAAACAAGTACCTTAAATAGTTGGCAACTTCTTTGATTGATGAAAGGAAAGCTTTATTATTCTGTGGGCGAAGCTGAAATTTTTAACGATCAAAACATGTAAAGGTAGGTATGATGTCGCAATTACCTAATATAATTAACAAGACTGGACATTTTTAAAGAAAATCATTTTCAGAGGAATAAACAGATCAAATCAATGAACAAGACAAATGAAATTATAAAGTAAAGTAACTAGAAGTCACAGAAATGTTACTTGACATACGCTATACTGTTAAAACAGACGGAGGGCATGGCATGTTCTTAATTTTGATTTATACGATCAGCATATAAAGAAGAAACAAGCTGTATATTAATTTTATAAATTTCTCAAGCTAATCTGTTTTCTAAGGATAGTAGAACTAATATTGCATCTATGTAGAAGGTTGCCTCGATCCCGTTTAAATATGTTACTTCAATTTTTGTCTCCACAAAAGTATCTAGTGACGTCATATGAAACTTCTATGCGGCACAGAAAAGTAATTACAATGAGTTTTAAGGCTAGTTTACATTATCCGATTTTGCATTATATTTTCAGTTTCGAGTAGCTAAAACGTGATATTTTGTCATTACACTATTCTATTTTCCATTCGAGAAGCTAGTTTCATTCGAGACAAGCTCGAATATAAAATCGAACAGAAAAATGTAAAACAAATAAAGAATAATATAACGCTATGCATAATTCAGAAACTGTACGTGTTTTTCACATTTTGGAAAAGTAATTCTTATAATGTTTTTAAACTCTTATGTTTTTATGAATGATAGCGAATTGTAAGCGAACACAATAAGCTTAAGTTTTGTTTATTAACTCGAGTCCAAAGGTAAGTTTACATTATACGATTTTTGTATTTGATTTTTCTGTTCAATTCGAGGTTGTCTCGAATAAAACTAGCTTCTCAATTGGAAAATCGAATAGTGCAAAGGCAAAAATATCACGTTTGAGCTACTCGTAACTTAAAATGGAATACAAAATGGGATAATGTAAACTAGCTTTAGTCTGTCTCTTAAAAATTCATTTGTTCTCCAAAAATGAAATCAATTTTGTGGTTCCATTCATCATTTAATGTAAAAACTTGATGAAAATGCTAATTAGGTTTTGTTAACCTGCTCTTCTCGATTGAGACAACCTCCTTATTTTAGATAACTAGAACAAGTCAGTTAAATTGCAGTGGAGCTCTCGAACTATTACAAAAAGAGTAAGTAAAAATCTTAAACCGGACAGAATTGTAAACGAATAGTGAAATGTTGAGTGCTTTTCCATTTATAACTCTGTCCGATTTAAGATTAAAAACTTTTTACTTACAATTTTCATCGGACAAGTCAATTTTATTTATGAAAAAAAGAAGTGTTAACAGAACATGATAAATGCAGAATGCGCTGAAGAAGATATACGCAGAATTGCACAGTAAATAAAAATATACCTAACCACAAGAAACATTACAAAGATCCGGCAAAGTAAGTAAGAAGTAATTAAATGTCAAAAGTGACAATCACAATAAGAAAAATCTTGTCAAGTAAATGATGAAAATTTGTTTGAAAATTGTAAGAATAATCTCCCATCTTTCATTAAAATCAGCTTAAATATTCTCAAGCAACATATTTCAGTTATTAAAATGCCAGAAACTGTAAAAAAAACTAAAACATGACGTAACCGTTGTTTACTGTTATAACAAAATTAAATAAGGTTATAATTATGTAAATATCAGTTTCCGCGCCAAAATTTTGGTCTAGAAATTCATTTCATATCGAAACATGATCAAAAATTCTTATTTAACACAAAAAACGAATTTCCCTGTATTCTGCATTTCACCCATAAATTTATCTGTAAGTGAAGAAATCGAGCATAAGACATTTTAATTTTTTTAAATTTCTTGATTTCTCACAACTTCATGGTAATATCTGTCACATTAGACAGTCATCAGACAGATTGAAAATAAATAATAAAATAAAAATAAAAAGTAACTACGAATGTTACCTTACTTGCCTAGATTTACAAAGCTTTGATAAAATTATTTTAAAATGCAACATAAGGATATGTTGCAGAATAAAATAAAAGCGATCGTAAGATGTCGCTATTTTATCTGTTCTATTACTACTTAGGTATATACTTCCCTGATCAAAGTAACCCTAATAATTTTTTCGTAAAAACCTAAACGTCTAAATATTTGATTCTGTTTGAGTTTGGCTATTAAATATTTCTGTTATATTCTCCCAAGCTTTCATCTTTTTATTTACGGTGACACCGTCAGTTTTTTTTATTTTCTATGACATCCAACAATTTGGATGTGACAATGTCCAGCAAAATTTTTTTTTCAAACTCTACTTTTTTACTTTCCGCCGCCATTGGACTCCAAATGATAAATCACAATTCGAAGGAGGATTTCAAATCAAATTGAATCAAAAGTCACTTTTCCGGCACTTATATTCAGAGAGATTTGCAACAAAACATTATCCATCTATTGCATTGGCAACTGGTGTAACTATTGTATTTCCTGATAACTACAGAATTGTTAGCTTATGAGGAGCTTGCTTTCAGAAACAGTCAGCGATTTTATCGGTTCGATAATTTTATCAAACCAGTAGTTATTGAACTCATAGGCAAACTTTCTAGAAACCGGGCATAGTCACATAAACTGTATTATAAGCCAACAAATTTCTGTGTAAACAAGCCTTTAATGGACATGCTGAGTCAGTCTTGAAAAGCACGTACGGTCGGAGCATAAAATTTTAGTCGTCACTAGTCAAGTTTTAACTCCAGAAATTAAAAATTCTACCAAAAATTTTACCAAGAAATTTCTTGTAACAGTTAAGTTATTGACTGTTCTTTTAAAATAATTTTGTTTTTTAAATGCCTAGTCACCTTTTTTGCATTTTCATTTTTATATTTCCAGAGTCGGAGTGAAGAAATGTTCACCCATTTTACTTTTTTGAATTTAGAAAATGTTTATTATAAAACTTATATACAGACTAGTTTAAAATTTTTACTGATATTTAGAGAAAAAAAAAAATAAATTTCATGCAGATACAAACTGAAATTATATTTTTTTAATAGGATGCTCGGTATATTTATACATATCTGGATTATGAATTAATTCTGGTGGGATACTGTCTAAATAGTGTATGCATAGTCCAGATATGATGAAAGATGATGAGGTTTAAGTAGTTCTTTGAAGAACGTCGAGTCATTGTCAATTTTCCCCACAGGATTCTGTGGTAAGTTCAGTTTCTGTGCAGTGATCTAAGAATATTATAGAAAATTTTAGCTCTAAATAACTAATTAGTATAATAAGCTAAACTAATGGATTTTTCCTTGAAGGGATACACAAAAAATACAGCTTACGCTCACTCGTGTCAATTGAACAAGAGCAATAATTTAAGGCTGTTTGCACAACCTTAAAATCGTTTTTTCCGTTTCCCAGGCTCATTTTTCATTATAATCTTACCAATTTTTCGCGAAATTTTTTTAAATAAATTCTACTAGATGGTTAAAGTCGATTAAAAAAAAAAATATAAGACTTTATCTGAAAGTTCACTGTATTCAATAATAATTAACTGTTGCATTTTTTTAAATTTTTAGAAAGAAGGTCACAAAATGGAAAACAACTTCAAGATTTTTGAAATAAAATCGCTGAAATCAGTGTGATATGTGACACACATTAGTCTCCGACTTCCGCCTAGTACATTGTATTTATTCATCAGATAAGTAACAGTTCTGGAGTGTGAGAGCGAATGTGTTTCAGTACGCGTCAGGTAGAATTACACCTACCGAGTGTTAGGCCGAGAGAGTGTATTCGGCCAAGTGTTCGGATAATGTGATCAATACAGTGAGTACTTGGCCTATTTCCCGCGCAATCATCTGCTTCAATAACAATTTCTCGGCCGAGTAACAAAGCCAGTGACTCGGCCCAGCATTCGGCAGGTGTAATTTGGTCTTAAGAGTGAAGAGAAGAGTAAAGTCGAATTACACCTGCCGAGTGCTAGGCTGAGAGAATGTATTCAGCCGAATGTTCGGCTGATATGATCAATAGTGAGTGACTCGGGGGCATACATTCATAGCACCAAAAACTTGAGTAAAATTTTTGTTTTGACCGCGAAGAGGCCATTTGATTCAACGGGGCCCTAGGCTGTAATCCATAAAGAACACGCCTAAATCTGTCACTGCTAAATAGGAAAACTTATTTATTGCAGCAACATTTATATACCTACATACATTTATAACCATCAAATCAAACAGTTCAAATGAAAATCTATTCTCCACTTCCAAGTCTTCCAGTTATTTTCAGGCAGCATAGCAGTATTTTAAACAGAAAATACGCTATATCTAAAACCACTTGGAATGTTACAAATGAAGTAACCAGAAGCAAGAAACATTCAAAACCAGCTGATATTTCCGTAAATAACCTAAAGAATAATTTTGTTAGTATGGGAAAAATAAACAGAACAAGATAAACTTCACTGCTAATCCAAATTCTGCCACTGATTATTTGAAGGATGCACCTCTCTGCAAGTCATCTTTATTCTGGAAGTCAACGGTTGAAGAGGAAATAATTCGCATTATTTATCAGTTAAAAAATAGTTCTACAGAAGTTGTATATGGATCATTGGTACATATTGTAAAACATTGTGCAAATGCACTAGCAAAGCCATTAACTTACTTAACTACTGATTAACAAAGCATTTTTGGAATGAGTCTTTCCAGAGAAGTTAAAGTTGCCAAAGTTTTACCTGTTTTTGAAAAAGACGACGTGAAATATACGCATAGCTATAACAATTTTACCTATCTTTTCAAAAATTTAGCAACGAGTCATGAATGAACGACATAGAAGAAATGAAAATACTAAAAAATTAGCATGGTTTTAGAAACAATTGTTCTACATCGTCTGTTGTCGCTAATATGGTGAATTTTCTATTAGAGAATGTGGATGCAGGTAGCACACCTCATGCTATAATGTGCGATATGTCAAAAGTCTTTTGACAGCGTGAACCATAGAATTCTCTTGGAAAAGTTATCTCGTTACGGCATTAGAGGTATTCCTCTGAAATTATTTGAAAATTACCTAGAAAATAGAAGACAGAAAACTTATCTAATGATAGCAGAATCGATTCTACAGATAACCGCCACAGGAGTACCTCAGGGTAGTATCTTGGGGCATTTATTGTTTTTGTAGACCGGGCTGCCCTTCTTTACTGGACATTAGTTTTTGTCTGGGGGATATTAACTCGCATTGCAGCACTGTCTACTATAGGGGGCCGATTTATTACAGGTGAATTTAAGGTATTTTCGCTGCCACCAAGTGTCTTTGAACTAGGACACTGAATGAAATCGTTACAAGGCCAGAGGCTTATGAGTTCTTCCAGGCTTAAAGAACTGTATACAGTTATTTCTTTGTCTTTTTGTAATTACACGTAAATAAAGTCAGAGCTACAAATTAAAGTATATTGAGGAAATGAAACAGTACCAAAGAATATCAAATGTTATACACTTATCAAATCATTACGATTTATGCGGGAAGCGGGGAGTAGATCGTACCTGATATTTGAAGGAAAGACTCCCCTCTCTGTTTGAGGACTCCGCAGCAGGATTTTTTGGAGTTGCTCTCAGGTTGGGTTCTTCCGTTCTTTTTGGATTCACTCAACCATCACCCGGTTATTAAACACACAAATAATTTTCTTTGGGGAGGATTAAGAGATTAAAATAAACATTAAACAATATAAAATAGACATTCAACTAGTTACAGGAAAAAATGAATAAAAACCACAAGATAGTCAAAATCATGTGCATACTTGAAGAGTAAGCAACAGATTCATCATTTCCTTTCTCCGAGGGGGTCATACAGCCTGAATCTTATCTTAAAATTACGTCAAAATTCACACAGTGACTGCTGTCACCTGACGTATCACGTCTGAACTACTCTTTTTTCGTGGGTTGAATTACATTCCATTGGGTTTAATTCCCAGGCCACAGCAAGAGAAAAAAAAATGTTATCACACAATGTTTAGTCTCGGGCACAGCCAAGTCCCTGATTAGGGCTGCGAGAATTTATCGATATGTCGATATTATCGATAATATCGGTAATTATCGAATAACGATATTTCCATTTAAGATATCGATATATCGATAATGTCGATAATATCGATATATGTCGAATTTATCGATATTATAGTTGGTATCGCTGTATCGATATTATCTGTGGTATCGATATTATCGATAAAGTAATTTTGCTGAAAATATTAATAATTAATTACCTTTTATTACCTATTTCAGTTTTTACTAAAACTGTTATTGGACAATTTATGCACGTCATAATTATTACTTTTTGGAAAGTTTACTTTCCAAGATCAAAACCATTTAAAGAAAGTAAATTACTAATTATATCGGGTACCGTCGATATTGTAGTCTGTGGCGTTCAAATTAATTCGTCCAATTCGCATTAAACCTACTGGAATATGAATTTTATTAAAATTCAGTTTCATATATGGCAAGTGATCACGATTCACGGTCACGATATAAAGAAAATTTTAAAATATTTCAATTAATTTTTAGTCTAGTCAAAGTTTATAAATATCAAAATGAAACTAGAGCTTTTCTTTAACTTTCGTGGATTCGACACTTATTCGTGTGCCCCCTCTTTTTACACATTTTGGCACGAAAACTATTCTTTCTTGCTAACAATATCTTGCTTTAAATTTTTATTGTTATGATTGGGGAAAACAATGAATTCTGATTCTGATGGATACGCGATTTCATGATTTCAAGAAAAGTTATGAAATAATATTTCTGAAAAACGTAAGAAAACAATTAGAAAAGTTTAAAATTTAAAAAACACATTGCTAGCAAAACTACCTCGTACCAAAATGTGTGAAAATGCACTTGTCCGACTTGTTCGATATTATCGATATATCGATAATTACAGATATTATCGATATATGGATAAATATCGATATATCGGATAAATAGTGAGAAAACCCCTCGACCACATTAATTCACTGAAAGCGAATACGTATTTCGGTAACGAAGTTACCATCTTCAGCGCTAAACTGATATTAAACTTTAAAACAACAAATAAACTAAACTAGACTAGCCGCACTCCCCCCTCACTTTCTTTGTACCGTATTATGCATGCAAAGCAAACCGGGATTCTTCGAAAATCTAAAGGTCGAAGAGGCAAGAAGCGGTCGGCCCGGACTTCTCAAAATTCATTAATCTATTCCTATTTTTGTGAATCTCCAAGCTTTCAAAAGAATCTAGGTTTGTTTTGTTATTAATTTGTTTGATTAAATCTATTTTATTTACCGAATGATTGTTTTCAAGCATGTGTAAGGCAACACTGGATTTATCAAAGCGTTTGTATTTTAAATGAGCCAAGTGTTCTTTGAATCTAATTTTTAAGGATCTTTTTGTTTGCCCTACATAAATTTGATCACAATTTTTACAACTAATTTTATATATACCTGATTTATCCTCCGAATCTACTTTATCTTTTGGATTTCCCAGCAACGATTTTAAGCTGTTATTGTTGGTGTAAACTATTCTTAAACCTAATTTTTTAAAAATTGTATTCAACCCTTTAGTATATTGAGGATAAAACGGCATTTTTACAATTTTCTTATAATCTACCTCACCTATTTTGTCAGATTTTAGTGTGGTTATTTTATTAATCTCTAATTTTTGTTTTTGTTTTCTAATAATGTTATAGATTACATCGGATTGGTAACCATTGTACGTGGCGATTTTAATAATTTCTTGAAGTTCTTTGCTATAATTAACAGTTGATAAAGGGAATGTCAGCATCCTATGCACTAAGAAATTTAAGGCCGCTAATTTATATTGTTTGCAATGATTTGAATCCGCGGGAATGAATCTATTAACATTAGTAGATTTCCTATAAACGTTAAATTCTAATTTATTACTATTTCTAGTTACTAATGTGTCTAAAAAGGGTAGTTTATTGTTAGTTTCAATTTCATAGGTAAATTTGATGGTGGTGAATTTAGAGTTTAAACTTTTAAGGAATTCCTCTATTGAACATTTACTTTGGTCAAAAACACAAAATATATCATCGACGTATCTCACCCAGATTTTAGGGAAATAATCTAAAGAGGCTTTAAGTTCCGTTTCAAATTTACCCATAAACAGATTTGCCATAAACGGTGACAAGCTATTTCCCATGGCTGCCCCTTCCAATTGTTGGTAAAACTCGTTGTTAAATTTAAAGAAATTTTGATTCATGTATAAACTAGTGAGTTTTATTAATTCATCCACTTCCTCCTTATCGAAGCTATTCTTTGATAAAAGTTCTTTCAGGTAATCTAAGGTGGTTTTTACAGGTATACTAGGAAATAACGAAGTGACATCGAAGGATACTAAAATTTCGTTTGGTTTTATTTCTAGATTTTTTAATTTTTCAATAAATTCTAATGAATTTTTAACAGAAAAATCGGGTAATTTAACTGGAAGGTTATTAAATTTATCACTTAACCACCTCGATAATGAAGAAGTCGGTGAATTTATACAGGATACAATGGGTCTCATGCTGTTACCTGGTTTGTGTATTTTTGGTAAACAATACAATCTAGGGATTATTGGGTTAGATGTTGTTAATTTGTAACGTAAAGCGTTCGTAATCGCTTTACTGGAGTCTAACATGGTTTTTTTGGTCTCCGTAATCATTTTAGGTAAAGGATCTTTTTTAACTTTCTGGTATTGACCTTGATTAAGCATGCCATTTACTCTGTCGAAATAATCTTCTTTATCTAAAATGACCACAGTATTGCCTTTGTCCGCCTTGAGATAAAAACAATCTTTTTCTCTAAGTGTTTTAATGATTTTCAAATTTTTATCTTGTTTTTTGGGGGAGGACTGAATTTTGTTTTCGGAAATTTGAATTTTACACGCGGTTCTAACAAAACTTTTGACATTTTCGTTACAAAACTTAATCGAATCTTCTATACCTGTTACGATTTCATCTAAAGGCGGTTTGTTGAACTTAAGATTAAACTTTAGTCCTTTGCTGAGCAAGTTTTTCTCTTCCTCACCGAAGGATTTTGATGATTCATTTTTAATTAACAAATCATCTGGATAAGTTTGTTTGCTTTGATAAATCCAGTGTTGCCTTACACATGCTTGAAAACAATCATTCGGTAAATAAAATAGATTTAATCAAACAAATTAATAACAAAACAAACCTAGATTCTTTCGAAAGCTTGGAGATTCACAAAAATAGGAATAGATTAATGAATTTTGAGAAGTCCGGGCCGACCGCTTCTTGCCTCTTCGACCTTTAGATTTTCGAAGAATCCCGGTTTGCTTTGCATGCATAATACGGTACAAAGAAAGTGAGGGGGGAGTGCGGCTAGTCTAGTTTAGTTTATTTGTTGTTTTAAAGTTTAATATCAGTTTAGCGCTGAAGATGGTAACTTCGTTACCGAAATACGTATTCGCTTTCAGTGAATTAATGTGGTCGAGGGGTTTTCTCACTATTTATTTGGATTACAGCCACAGGTTTTGTGTTGCTTTGTGATTATCGATATATCGGTATATGGATAAAATCGATAAATATCGATAAATATCGATAATGTGGATAATATGAATAAATATCGGTAATATCGATAAATATCGGTAATATCGATAAATATCGATAATATCGATATATCGAAAAATATCGATATTTGTTAGTTATCGATATCCGATATCGAAAAGAGGATATCGCGCACCCCTATCCCTGATCAAAAGAATTTATACATTCGCAATTTAGATTCTTTTACGAGCCATTAAAAAGGAATACGCCAACCTTATTTAATAATTAAGAAAATATACATTAGGAGTAGAATTCCGGCTGTTCACATTTTTAACATATATGATTTACCGTTAAATATATCTTAGGAAAATTTTGTGCAAATCGTTTTTGATTGCAGTGAAAACCTCGAGCAGCCTCTGGACAGCTGTTTCAGCCCTGCTTGGGGCTTCTTCAGCAGAGACGTAGCTCGACATTCCCACTGCAGACCAAAAACGACTTGCCCAATTTATTCGCAATTGCGATGTAAGAATGATGAACAGATAAAATAGCGACATCTTACTATCGCTTTTTTACCTGACATTGCAGTAGGATAGACAAATTGAAGCGGGATTTGCTCCTAATAAGTCCTCAATGCAAGGCGGCCATGCTTGCTGTCAAAGCATAATGAAAATTTTAGGAAAATTTTGTGCAAATCGTTTTTGATTGCAGTGAAAACCTCGAGCAGCCTCTGGACAGCTGTTTCAGCCCTGCTTGGGGCTTCTTCAGCAGAGACGTAGCTCGACATTCCCACTGCAGACCAAAATAGTAAGATGTCGCTATTTTATCTGTTCATCATTCTTACATCGCAATTGCGAATAAATTGGGCAAGTCGTTTTTGGTCTGCAGTGGGAATGTCGAGCTACGTCTCTGCTGAAGAAGCCCCAAGCAGGGCTGAAACAGCTGTCCAGAGGCTGCTCGAGGTTTTCACTGCAATCAAAAACGATTTGCACAAAATTTTCCTAAAATTTTCATTATGCTTTGACAGCAAGCATGGCCGCCTTGCATGGAGGACTTATTAGGAGCAAATCCCGCTTCAATTTGTCTATCCTATTGCAATGTCAGGTCAAAAAGCGATAGTAAGATGTCGCTATTTTATCTGTTAAATATATCCGTAAAGACCCTGCAATTTGCGAATGATATTACTTGTTGTTGCAAATCATTTTTGATTGCAGTGAAAACCTCGAGCAGCCTCTGTACAGCTGTTTCAGCCCTGCTTGGGGCTTCGTCAGCAGAGACGTAGCTCGATATTCCCACTGCAAACAAAAACGACTTGTCCAATTTATTCGCAGTTGCGATGTAAGAGTGATGAATAGATAAAACAGCGACATCTTACAATCGCTTTTTGACCTAACATTGCAGTAGGATAGACAAATTGAAGCGGATTTGCTCCTAATAAGTCCCCCATGGAAGGCGGCCATACTTGCTGTCAAAGCATAATGAAACTTTTAAAAAATTTGTTGCAAATCGTTTTTGATTGCAGAGAAAACCTCGAGCAGCCTCTGTACAGCTGTTTCAGCCCTGCTTGGGGCTTCGTCAGCAGAGACGTAGCTCGACATTCCCACTGCAAACAAAAACGACTTGTCCAATTTATTCGCAAATACAACAAAATTTTTTAAAACTTTCATTATGCTTTGATAGCAATAATGGCCGCCTTGCATTAGGAGCAAATCCGTTTGACTATTTGTCTATCCTACTGTCGCTGTTTTATCGATACTACTTTCCTTTTTAAAACATCTAGATTTTGACCCAGAACAAGATATAGCAAATAAAGCTGAAAAATGGTTTAGCGCAAATTACTTGAAAAAAAATGAACCAAAAAATCAAAATATTACTTTCTTTAGCTGTAAACTGTCCATTGTCGTTGATGCAGACCAAGAAAATTTACTTCTCCTGGGGTTTCGTTTGGACTACACATTAAGATGGAACTTGCACATTGAATATCTTATAGTAAAACTTTAGCAAATGCTATCTACACAATCTGAAGAGTAAGGCAACTAACCGATGAGTCAACAAGTCGTACAGTATATTTTGGCTTATTCTACAGAAAGATGCAATATGATACAGAAATATGAGAATATTCGCCTTTCGCCGACCGGACTGCAAAAGGAGAACGTACGTGCCATAACTCTGGTGGGAATGCGAGAATCCTGTAAACCTTCTTTCGTAAAGTTAAAAATTCTGACATCCCATATGTATACATATATCTTGCAGAATTTAATACACGAATTCATATAAATGCTTCAATTTTGCCAACGAATGAAGATACAATTACAACATTAGAACCAAAGACAATTTGTATTTGCCATCAATTAAACTGAAAATAGGTGAAACATGCGCCAGATATTGGTCTTACAGAATGTATAATGAACTCCCGAAATGAATCCGAAGCATAAAGAAAACCACGTTTAAGAGCACCGTCAAAATTTTGCTTTTCCAGGCACTAATATTAAATAAATAAAACCATATTCATAGGGGTAGCATTCAGTAATTTATCCCTAACTTTTTATTTTTTACATACTTCGTCAAAAATTTCTGAAATAAATATTCTTTAGATTATTTGGCACAAAAAAGGTTCTCTTATTGCATTTCGATAAACTCAACCGTTTTGGAATAATAGAGGTATAAAAGTTCGTATGTACTTTATTTTTTAATGTTTTACTCACCCTGAAAATATCGGGAGGCATTTCTGAATCACGGTGTATAAGTACTGTTAATTTTTAAATTGGATAGTTGTTACGAGTTAGGTAGAAAAAATTGCCAATTTCCGAGGTTCACCTTTGTATACAGTTGTACTACGTAGTTCTGTGATCATTTGCTTATTAAAATTAGAAGTTTAGAAAATATTTTTTGATTCGGCTGATGTAAACAATAGACATTTTATTGTCTATTTTCATGGAGGAAGAACATTTGATAATAGTTCTCATTAGTGATGGGAAGTTTCATTACTTTTAAGTAATCGGTACTATTCGTTACTTCAGAAATCGTTACTTGGTACTCGTATTCATTCGATGCTCGATATTGGTATAGGTATTTTGATAACTGGTATTGGTAGTATTTGTTGTTTGAGTATTCGTTACTTCGTACTCATACGCGTTCGGTACTCGATACTTGTTCGATTCACAATACGCGTTCGAGACTTGAAACTCGTTGTTTACTCGGCAATTGTTCGTTACTTCTTATAAACAAATGTGTGAGCTACTAGTATAATACTAAATAAAATTACTGGTAATGGTAGATTATTTGAATATTGTTACTTTTTCATTAAAACGATATTTTTATAAACTGTTAAATTTAAAACTACGAATATTATAAATTAAGTTAGTATAAATAAATCATTTTTATAATTACATACTGAATAACTCTTTGCTGAGGCATTAAATTGAACGATGCTAAAACAATATGAACAAGACAACGTTAGAATCTTCATATACATCAAATAATGGAAAAGGCTAATATTGCAGCAGATTGTTTTTTATTTATTTTTCTTTACTTTTTCAGAATTCTTATTCTTGATATATTTTAATTATTTCCACAAAAAATGTAAACGTTCTTTTACAACTGCTTAAACGAAGAGATTTTTCTTTATTTTATTCCAGATGCGCAAATCAGTAGATCGAACATGAAAATCGGACCAAACCAAAAAGTAGATGAAATTCTTGCAATTTTTAGTCTGCTTAGACTAAATTGGGCTTATGAGAAGTGAAATCTTATATAAAAAAGGTCTTGCACCAAAAACGTGAAAAGTTGTCTCAAATTTTCTTGAGTAGGCAATAGTTCAGAACCAAAGAGCAAATTTTATTCTATTAAATATTTTTTATGAATATAAATGAATAAGCTAACTACCCGTAAGAGTTAAAGGCCAAGTGCCCATTGATTACTTCACATCTTGAGCAGATCTGAGAATATCGAAAATCTTCTTTTTTTGGAAATATTAGCCGGAAGAAAATTTTATCTGGCAAAAAGGAGAGGCATTTAGTAAATACTTATTGAATCCTACTATAACTTTGTCTAATATGTCCAACAGCTATTCACCGATTCTGCCCTGCTTGTTTGGTTATCGAACATGCACAAACTATTGGCGCAAACAGTTTTTTCTTTAAATCAATAATAATTTTTTTCTCATATATTAACTTTTTACGGGTTACTATACGATGTGTCCCAGATTGAGTAGGCTACTGTGGGTTACTTTCTTATTAGTGAAGATAGAGATTTGGTTAAATGGGCAAAATTTTGCAGTTTTATGCGCTTTTTTAGATGACATAGAGGAAACTTGAAAATTCTGATATTATCGCAGAAAACTGAAAATTGCTGTTTTCTTTAATGTCTGATAACTTCGTAATTGTAAGCAATATGGAAAAAAGTTTGATATAAAAGTTACTAGATTTGAAAAAATATACCTAAAAGTTAAGTCAAAATAAAATTATAGATGGCGGCTTTCAAGGTATTGAGAGGAACTTTCTTATTTTAAATGGACGTCATATTCTTTTCTCCTTTCAACCGTGTGCACAACCTATATCTAAATAAAAAAAAATAACAAAAAAATTCATATCTTAATTTTAAATCAAGTAAGCGAAGAAAATAAAAATTATCTTTACTTAAAAAACAAAAATAAAACAAAGGAATGTTATAATGAATGCTCGAAATAGCTAAACATTAATTCTTTAACAGAATTGACTCTGATTTATGACACACCTGGTTACACTCTGAAGGATATTTCGATTAATACTATGAAATATCTGAAGCACTGCTTCACGTAATTCTACGTTGTTGTTATAGTTGAAACTACTCATATTTTTTATTTTTTATTATGTCTGCAAATAAATCAACGTTTGAATCGTTGTTTTAATAATTTTAATAATAAGGTAATAACAAATACAGTCAACCAGCGGCAACTACAGTTTTAACACCTTAATTTTTATTTCTGGGGCATAGTAAAAATTAAAAAAATGGGAGTAGTTTCAACTATAACAACAATGAAAGATTACGTGAAACAGTGGTGCAGGTATTTTATAGCATTAATCGAAACATCCTGCAGAGTGTAAGCAGGAGTGTCACAAATCAGAGCCAATTGTGTTTAAGAATTAATATCCAGGCATTTTGAACATTATAACTTCCTTCTGTTTTATATTTGTTTTTTAAGTAAAAGCAACTTTTATTTTTCCTCGCTTGCTTGATTTAAAATATATTACCTTTTTTTGTTTTTTTTTTTAAATTTAGATATAGGTTGTGACACGTGGTTAAAACGAGAAAAGATAATGCTACTTAACTGTATAAAAATCCAATATGGCGTTCAATTAAAATAAAAAAGTTGATATCAATATCCTGAAAGCCGCCATCTATAATTTTATTTTGACTTAACTTTCAGGTATCTTTTCAAATCTAGTAACTTTTATATCAAACTCTTCCATATTGCTTACAATTACGAAGTTATCATTAAAGAAAACAGCGATTTTCAGTTTTTCTGCAATAATATCGGAACTATTCAGAATTTTCTAATTTTCTCTTCGCCATCCAAATAAGCGCATAAAACTGCAAAATTTTGCCCAGTTAACCAAATCGCTACCTTCACTAATAAGAAAGTTACCCATGGTAGCCTACATAATCTGGGACGCACTGTATACATACATATTACAATACATTTTTTGTAATGTCTATAAATTAAGATTTCTCAGATTGTTTTGTTCACCTTAATATATTATAGTCTTAGTTTGTTAGTCAAAAAATGTACATATTAAATTTACATGTATACATCAATTCAATTTATAATAAATTCGTTGTTCAATTCTTGAATTGATTGAAGTTGTAATTTACAAAAAAAAAAATCTTTTTTATAAAAAAAGGTAAATGTTAACATAATTTAGCATTCCTATTATTTTTAACTTCCTCAAAATGTAATTTTACTCGTAACCCACCTGTTTGCTTTTAATAAAAGTAACGAATGATTACCGGGTTCAAGTCACCAACGCGTATTGTGAATCGAACAAGTATCAAGTATCGAGTATTGAACGAGTACGAGTACCAAGTAACGAATACTAAAACAACAAATACTACTATTACAATACCAGTTACCAAAATACCCATCAGTACTATCGAGTATCGAATGAATACGAGTGCCAAGCAACGATTTATGCAGTAACGAGTAGTACCGATTACTTAAAAGTAATGAAACTTGCCATCATTAGTTCTCATTTGCATATCCACATAGCGCTCTGTATGTAGAGACCTCTAACATTAAATAGGCGAACCTTAGCATAGAGGAGCTACTATAGTCCCCTCTGTGGAATATATTTTCAACCTAATTTATGGAAGCCCGTATAGAAAATTATATACAGGCTGTTCGCGCTAATGGTTGGTGAAATTGCCACGGGGATATATCGCTGTTAAACACGCAGGTATGCGAGTATCTGCCGAACTGGTGGGAGTAACTAAAGGTTCTAACCTCTTAGTATTGTATGTTTATTCAAAACGTCAAATAAAATTCGTAATAAACAAAGTTGTTTCGCCGCAATTAATTTTATTATGAGATGCGAAAGTTAACGAGATTTCGCGAAACGTTAAGTGAATATTTCGTCGTAAAATTGTGAAGCTAAGGTGTTTTTATTGCGATGATTTTGGTTTTGTGACAGTGATTTTTCAAAAAAGGAAAAAGAAAACAATAAAATGAATACGCGATCGCACCTGCAACCGTTCTTGAATAATTCCCTGGCGATACGGCAGGAAATTCAGAGATTCGAAAGTGTTCATCCGTCTATTTACGCAATTTATGATTTAATTGATCTCGTACCTGATGGATTGGTGGCTCAACAAATTAGAGACCACGTAGTGTGCATTGAAGGTAAGTTTACTCTGATATAATTAAACATCGGACGATGGTGTAACAAAAAGCAAAACAGCTTCTTTTACCTTGATAGTTCTGTGTCCTCCACCTAGTTATAATTTTTATTGTCCAGTTTCTTACCTGGCACGCACAGGTAAATGCTACCTACCTTTATCCTTTGGTCAGACTCACAGCTCGGCGTTAAGTCCCAATTAAATGGGCTAACGGTATACACATATTTTTGTTTATCTTTTTACGTGCTCATAACGAATTGTAATTTCACACTTTAGTATACTTTCACTATCTGCTGCAGCATTTGCACCTTGCAAATTTTATGCATGACATGATAACTTATGTATGTCAGGTATGCACCTGCTAAAGAAAAAGGTCAAGATGAAAATAACAGAATTAAGTTAGATGTAAATAGTTGATCGTGATAAATTAATTATTTTTCTTTTACATTACTTCTTTGAATTGTTAAGAAATCATTCAACCTCGAATTTTTTAGATTTATTCAGTGGCGTAGCAATAGGGATTGCAAGGCAACTCGGCGCCAAGACGCGTTGGGCGCTTGCATCTTGAAATCAAGATATTTAATTTTTTGTTTAAAAAAAAACAAACTTTCCCATAGTGATTTTCTTTATCAATCTTAATTTCATTTCATCCTAATTTTCACGATCGTGGCCTACTGCTGAATTACAACTTCTAACCAAGTCGCCGCCGCGCCGGTTATAAAGTTTGAATCTTCACTAAATGTCAACTATACACAAAAATTTCAATAAGCATATCATATTTTTGCGAAATTGAAGAAACTGGCGGGTTTACAGCTGGATAATGACAGCCTTCGTGTGAAAATATCATTTGACATTTCAAAGTTCAATTAGAGCGCTGAATGTTCGCAATTAATTTATCTAAAATTACTTTTACGAGACAACACAATAGTTTCATAGGATTTGGTTTAATGCACGGTCAATTTTTATTCATATAACTTGCAGTCTTGGCACTCTTGATGTCAAACATTTCTCAAATGAATAAATCAACAAAACACATCCGTTTGTAGTTTTATGAGTAGTAGCCACAAAAATTGCTCTTAATTTTAATGCCAATTCATTGTTGGTCATTATATAGTATCACCGAATCATAATTTTATTAGAAAATAGTTTTTACCTTTAACTGGACTGAATTAAAATTGAGATCACTCAACGTTTCACTATCGCTTCGGAGTGAAGTTATCAAGCGATATTGAAACGTTGAGTGTTCTTCTCAATTTTAATAGTGTCCAGTTAAACTGGAAATTTTCTAACAAATTTCATCGTACAAAAGTCGGCTTCAATCTAGAGTTGTGTCGTTCACGAACGAATCGTTCATATTATTAGAATGAACGACTCAAATCATTCGTTCTTAAATACACGAACGAACGAATCTTTGAGTCGGTGAACAATATGAACCAAATGAACGAGATGAGTGAAAGAACGGATCGGGTCGCTCGCCGTATTTGTTATATCGATTCCCGCCGTACACACTTGTTTCAAACAATAATTACATTTTCCTTTATTTATATTAAAAACACTAAATTATTTCCAACCAACCTGACTGAGATTTGACAGAAAATTTAAATTGTTTAAAAATCTTCCCGCACTGTAAATGTTATTAAAAGCCGTACATCTCACAAACTTTTTGATTAATATACTACTATGTTATTGATAAAGTAATTTTATTATTTCTCCAAAAATGTAAAAATATACAAGATGATTCATATAAACTATTTTCATTATTAAAATACATGAAAACAAGAGGTGAAAAATGCACGAATGAAATTGGAAGCTACGGTGCAGCGTGATTCGTTCATTTCGTTCATCTGAATCAAATCGTCCGAAAAGATTCGTTCAAAACAACTGAATTGTTCGCGAACGACACAACTCTACTTCAATCATAATTTTATTGTCTGCACGCAGCACAGTTTTCAGTTTTTTGTCTGGTCTACAAAGGTACAACGGCGAACAATAAAATCGGGGCACGTTAGTTCCACAGCGTTGATTTATTAATATTTTTGAGATTAAGTACTTTTACAAAAGGCCTGTTCGAACAGCAGCCTATGATTAGTTTGAAACCGTCAGAAGCATGCATTCATTCAAGTTGTACGTTTGATGGCGCTGGAAAAACCGGTTATGACTTCGATGCGCAACTGATTTTGACGATTTCAAATCAGTCAGAAATGCTACACGAACAGGCCTCAGTAGTAACCAGTAATTCGGACGTTTAACATAAATTTTACTGTACTTACTAAACTGTATTTTGACAAATGAGTTTAAATTCTGCTCATATTGGCTTTGCGTGAAGTTCGGACAAAAGGAAGAGTTGCGGTGAGATTTCAACTTATTAAATTTGATATTTCAAATCGATTTTTTCTTTGCTTTAACAGAAACAAAATTTCATTATTATTATTAGGAGTTCTTAACTTAAGTTTTGGACATTCCTTATCACTTCTATTACCTATGAATGGAATCTCTTTTGATTATGTGAACTTACTTGTTAAAAGGCGCTAGTAAAAAAATTGCTAGTAAAAAATTTGCAACCCGACGGATCGACTTCTAGTTACGCCACTGGAATTAATATTAATTTTATTTTAACTACGTATTTCCCTAAGGATTTAGCAGTTAGAAGAATTGCAAAAATCACATTTAGTAATTCGGTCACAATCGCAAAGGTCGGTACTTTTGAAATCTGTTTACGAATTAATATATTGTGTGAGCCACAGAATTTTTCTCAGAGTTGGCCGTGAACAACGATGTGAACCTGGCGCGCAATTTTTTTTTAAAATAATTTAGTGGGTTTGAACCCCGCCTGTAGCCGTTTATTCCACTTCTTATTTCGTTTGTACCTCAAAGGATAACAAAATAAAAAATAATTAAAAAATTACCGACGCCCAACTTTAAGAAATTTTAAATTCGTTAATTCCATTCGATAGAGAATCGTTTGTACGCATTTGCGCCTTTCTTCATTTCGTTTGTACCTCAAAGGGAACGAAATAAAAAAAATATTTAAAAAATAACCGTCCAACTTTAAGATATTTTTCTTTCTTCAACCCCATTCTATAGAGAATCGTTTGTACTGTTTGTACCTCTTTTCATTTCGTTTGTACCTCAACGGAAGTATAGCATTTTCCGAAGGGTTACCACTGAAAAAGAAATGTGTAGATACACCAAAATTATAATTGCAAAAAAATTGCAGATAAGTGAGATAAATGTAAAATTGAAGACAATTGCAAATAGTTGCAGACAATTGCAGACAATAATTGCAAACAGTTGCAGACAATTGTACACAACAGCAACATTTACAGGTATTTGCAAACAATGGATTCAATATCTACGAAAATATGTTGTTCTTGGAAAAACGCTCGAACAGATAGATTATTGATATTGAATGGGCATATTTTAGCCGCAATCATTTTTTATGGATTAAGAGGATGCTCAAAATGTTTCCCGTAGTCATCTGGCATTGACCCAAACCTAAAAATGTGCTCTTCATGAACGTGACTATTGTTTCTGGAGTAGATAAGCGCATTTCGCATCTATTGTAGGTGTTTTCACGTATACTTTGCTTTTCAAGTAACCCCATAGAAAATAATTCAGAGGAGTTAAGATCTGAAGAACGCGGGGGCCACTCCATATCCATCCATCGATCCATCGATTGGGAAAAACCTCATGCAGATAATTACGAACCACTGCTGCAGAGTGTGGTGGTGCACCATCTTGCTGATATCATATCTCATCATTAAAATTATTTGGATGAACTGCGTGTGGAATTTTTTTTATCTGTAGTGTTTGCCCAACGGGGTCCTAAGTCATAGACTTGTCAGGACTTCAAGAGCGGAAGTGTATTTTGTGTGTATAAAGTGTTCCATGGCTTTGTTACTTCCAAATCTCGTCGCCGTTGAAGGGGAAGCAGTATCGAATTGTTTCCCAATACTGAAAGGTACCTGAAGTGAGTATCGACCACTCCCGAAAAATATTTCAAGCGGGGTGCGAACCCACGACCTCAGATTGCAAGATCGGTCCCTTATCACTGGACCGTTCAGGCATTCAAATTCAAATCATTCTACTAATGCAGGGACTATTTCAAATTATAAGAATACTAAATATCTTCCCTCACTTAAATTTCCATTAAAGAATACTGGTCCTAATATCCGATCTGTCAATATCTCTGCCCAAACATTGATCTTTTGAGGATGCTGAGTAGTTTTCCCCTCATCCAGTTTGGATTTTCTGATGCCTATTACAGACAGTTTTGTTTACTTAAGATACTATTTAAACATAACGTAGCTTCATTGGGGAATAAACTGTTTCTCACAAACAACTTATTATAATTACATACCCTCCGTACTTCCTCACAGAATTGCAGACGACGGTCAAAATCATCAGTTTGAATTTGTATGGGTAAAATTTTTCCTTGTGATAAATTATGGCTTATTGAATTATCTAAAGCAATCTGTCGACTTGTTGAATAGTGATTTTCCTGTAAATCCATTAAGGCATTCAATTTGGTATTTAGATTTGATTTTGAACTACCACGTCTAGGTCTGCCTCTAACATTTCCAGATTATTTGAATTTTTTCTCGATTTTACTTACAGTTAAACGTGTTGTGGGTTCTCCATTTGGATTTTTTTATTAAAAATCTCGCAATCTGCAGGTTGGGTTCTTGTCCGATCGATTTTCTGTGGGAGTAAGTACTTTACATTTTTACATTCAGTAATAAAAGATAATTGTACATTTGCAAAAAAAAAATACGAATGATTGCAAATTTACAGACAATTGCAAAAATTACGGACAATTGCAAATTTACAGACAATTGTAAATATTTCACAGACATTTGCATTTCCTTAGCCTCGATAATAGCCATAATTTTTCCAAACGATGGGATAATCTTCGCCTTCTTTCGATTTCGGCGAAGTGTGCTATCATTCCATACTTGATCTTCATAAAAAAATAACGGTACAATTCCATGCTCTGTATATTGGTTATTTTTGGCTATTTGACTTTGATTTTAAACTGTTTTTAAACAGAAATATACCGGGTGATTTTTTAAATTTTTTATCAACTCTTGTCATATAGTTTCAGCGGAATGTCTTAGCTTAACTGAAAATAAGTCATTACCTGTATTGAAGTTATTTTACAGTAAAGCTAAGACATAAGTGCTAATTTCGTGACGAGAGCTGATAAAACATTTAAAAAATCACTCGGTATGACCAATTAAAACTTTTCCTCAGAACTTCACATAGGATGATGTATAAATCAAATGTCTGTTTTTCTGATTTTCTTAATAGAGGGACATGGTCTTCAAAGTTCCTTATTAAGGTTTCTAATAATACAAGACTCCTTGTGTATGGTTAAATTTGAGGTAACCGAATTTTTTAAACTTGTAATTTTTAAATTATAATAATATTAGATTATTTTAGTGTTTGAATCAGCATTTAGAATACAGTAATTTACTTACGAGAAAACGGTATAAAAATATTAATAAAAAAATTCATATACATCATTTGTTTTTCTGTTTTACATTATCGGATATCATTTTCTATGATAATGTAAAAACAGTCAAAAGTACTGACATAATGAGTTTTTGCAATGTGTACGTTATACAAGGCGTGTTCCTTGCCACAGAACCGGCCTTTTAAGCGACCGGATTCGGCCACAGTTAGAATTGCGGGGCCTTTTATTTAACCACATGACAGGATATACAGGTGGATAAAAAACATGGAACATCGATTGTAGAGCAGTTATAAGTTTTATGAAAAAGAAAGGTTTAAACAAAGGTTAAGTGGTTTATGGGGTGTTAATTGAAGTTTCTCTTCTTTTCACTTAATAGCCCTCGACTACTGACGTCAATCAGATTTTTCATATTTTTTCTGGTGAGATTGATAGTGCTTTCTTTTCTGTATAGCGATATATAAAAATGATAGAGAATTGGGTAAGTATTTACCATCAACTGCTTGGCAATTTGCAACGAAAAAGATGATTAAAGTTAAACTGAGACTGAGAAACCGGGCCTAAGAGTTACTTTAAAAATAGCATATAATAGAAACATATTTTATTTTATAATTAAAAACAAATTAATAAACATTTTTCTTTATAAATAAACATAGACTTATTGTTTTCAGCAATTTATTTATTTAAACAACATCGAAGTTTTACATTCTGCAAGAGTATGTAATACTTCGGCTCGATAAATGAAAAGCCTGTATATTCAATATGATGGCAAGGGCACTTTGCCTTCAGCCCTCAGATGTTATAAACTATTTTCTTAATAAAATTAAATAATCAGCTATGCATTATGGTTCGTAACAAGGGAGCAG
This sequence comes from Prosopocoilus inquinatus, assembly GCA_036172665.1. Classification (NCBI taxonomy): domain Eukaryota; kingdom Metazoa; phylum Arthropoda; class Insecta; order Coleoptera; family Lucanidae; genus Prosopocoilus; species Prosopocoilus inquinatus. The sequence continues at coordinate 36,190,104 of CM069871.1, forward strand.
CCCCTGTGTGGTTTGGGGAGCGGGTGCTTTGCACCCGATGCACCCCCCTTGTGGCGATGTCCGGCCATGCCTTGACGTAATGTCACTCTTCAACCTACGTGACAAGCAATTCATGCTAAGTAAGAAACTCTAATGTACTTTTGGTCAAGTTATGTGTTCGAGAATTACGGAGTGTTTACTGTTTAATTTTTATTTTTACCATTTTTAAACTACGCTTTACTTCATTTCACGTCTCCAACACACAACAACGCCTCTGAACGAAGTAAAAATGTCTAATAAAGCAAACTATTTCAAAAATACATACAATGTGTTTAATATTTTTTACAATTTTTAAGTTTGAACTCAAAATGTTCAAACTGGCCCTCGTTCTTTGCTAAATATACTTTCACACTTTGCTCTTAGCAACATGTCATTTTATGACATTTCTAAAGAAATGAGGGATATCCGAAGTCGGAAATTGCCGTTTTTAGTGAATCTAGATTTCAATGAAAGTTGTATGTTGGGTTGCATTTTAAGTTCGTCAGGCTCGTAGTCTTATACTACTCACACTGTATATTTACTGAAAATTGCTATTGAAATTTTTAATATATTCAAAATTGTTCAAATTGTGCCTGCGTATTATAATTTTCGAATAATTTTCCTGACTATCGTATTTTACATAAAAAATTAGGGAAAAATTCTTTAATTCTCCTCTATTATAGTTGCGATTAGTTTACTTTTTACTTCTGCAAACTGACATTAGCGGCTTTTCGTTTGCACACAGCGGCCTTTATTTTGCAATGTCGGCCTTTGTTTTGAAGATTGAAACTGCCATGTCAAATCGGCCTTTGTTTTGCTCACAGCGGCCTTTCAAATGATGTCAGCTGTATTTCAATGGCAAGGTGTTTTCATTACCAATAAAAACATTTTGACGTTATTAATAACATTGAAAGGGAGTATAACTGGCAAGAAAAGTCCATGTACGTTTCGGTCTTATTAGACCTCATCAGGACAGTATAACTAAGGAGTAAGGTCACTTGGAGATGAACAACAATGAAGCAACGATCAGGAAACCGAATGTACATACCGTATTTCACTAACTGCACCATGAAATAATACAGAAATGATTGGCATTACCAAATGTCAACACTGAAGTTGCTTATTTAATATTGAAGTGATTAATTATTGATTACATTGCAGTAGAACGCTGTGACAGTTTTCTCGCTGCGATCTCTCGCAACAAATGCTTGCTGTGATAAATTGTCTCGTGTAAAGCTAGCTTTAAGTATATAATTACAATAGTCTCCCGATTATCCGACTTAATGTGGACCGAACCTAGGTCGATTGATCGAAATAGTCGGATAATAGGGAGTTTTTTTAAAGTTATTAACTGTAAATAAATAAGTGGACATATACATTGGTTCGTATTCTCATCTCATGATTAAAGTAATCTCTAACTAAGCTGTGATTAAAATAAACAAGAAAAGATACAGTTTTATTTATGCCAATTTCGAGAGTACAACACGTTGCCATGAGAAATAGATGAGTCATTCTTTTACACACTAAATTGACATAAAGCTATGTCGTCTCTTGTTTATCTTAATCATAATTTAAGTTAAAGACGACTTTAATCCTAAAATGAGAATATGGCACCTTGTTAAGTAAATTTTAATTATTTATTAAAAAATGAGATTAAAAAACACTATTTTTACATCTAGGAATTGTCTGGATCGGATAATGCGGCGTTTTTTTGAAGGGTCGGTTAAGACGAATGAATTCGTAGGTCGGTTAAAGCGGTGAGCGGATAATCGAGAGCTGGATAATCGGAAGTCTGCTGTATACATATGTATTTTAACGAACACTTCGTAAAATTGAATTAAATGTTGTTTCGTTGTAAACAAATATGTTTTATTATTTGTCCTGAAGTCAGTTTTACCGAAGTGTCAAAAGAATTCTAATTGATAAAAATTATACAACCGATGCGATAGTGAACCGGGTAAATATGAAACAAACTATCCCTCGTGCTGCTTGTAAACGTTTACCTTCTTTTATGAGCTAAGGAAACTACAATTCTATTTTTAAAACCACCCACAATACCTACTGCATTCGAAAATGTAATATTCTATTTTTAAGAAAATGCAGTAAAACCGAGTTGTTTTATGGCTTCGTGTTTCTGTGCTTTGGAACGCTTTCTCAATAAAGTAGTCATAAAAGGATCTGTTTTTCTACTGCTACTGTAATGTCTTGGTTTTATTCGTATCCAACATCTGCACTGCAACACCAATTTGCATTAATTAGGCAACGGCTACAAAGTGAAGACTTTCTCTCGTTGTACGGTTTTCAGCTGTATCTTGTTTTGAGGAGACAAATTAAGCGTAAATATCTGATATTTTCCACGGTTTATTAATTTAGTCCGTACGGTTAGATTTGTAGGACTAATCTAGCAAGAGAATGACGTTCGGGGAGATTGACGACCCTTCCGCCCTGATTGACCAGGAAGTGTTACCGGAAGCTGCACGATTCCCCCTCCACGTGACGAGGGACTATCTACCTCGCGTGTGAACTGATTTCAGGTAGCTCGTGAAATTGGTTTCGTTAATGTAATCATTGTAAAATAGATTAGGTATTATGTTTCAATTTCGTTCTTCACTGGAAATTTAAATCGCGCATGGAACGTGAATAAAAATTAGAGATCACGTTAATAGAACCCATTTCTGAATTTCCATAAAAATTGATATCGGGACTTTAATTTTTTTTATCAAACTTTTAAGCTCCAAGATAATAGAGTTTTCTTTAAAAGAATAACGTTATCTGCCACTATAAATCAGGACGAAATTATCGTTAACAACGAACATACTCCGACATAAATGATCATAGATGTTGAAATAAGAAGATTTTTTATATTGTATTTTGCGGAATGTTCAGTTTTCAGGCTGTACTTTTAGCCATTAACATATTATCAGATATGTGCACAATGTAAAATCATACATACCATTTCTCCCAGATAACATTTACAGAATAGGGATTTCGCATATTGTAAGAGATACGAATTCGGTTAAATGAAATGAATTATTCCTAACCAATTGAGGAGACGAACTGCTTTAATGTTGTGAAAATTCCTTCGGGATCGGCAGATCGAAGTTATACCAAAAAAGCAAAAATTTCCGATTTTTTTTCTGTAATAATTTTCTTGTCGTATTAGATACTCTATTTCTATTTGCACTTTCTGAAAGCACTTTTTTCACGTTGAATTTAAATATCTTCTGGATTTCATTTTTACCTTTCCGTTTTTGAGTTCAATTTTCTTACGGAACATTACGTAGGCTTTGACGTCTTTGAATGTGTTCTTTCTACTTCCTTTTTAATATTATAACATGTGATCCCGTCACTCCATTAGGTTTTTATATTTTTTAACATAAAACGCCGTCACTCTTGCTGTAAGTATATATCTTTTCTTTAAGCATTTTATTAATCATAATCAGAAAGATATCAGTTTCATCAGCACATTTCGAAACACTTTAAGCAAAGACTAAAGTCATGTGGTGACCACTGGCACTATTAGTTTTAGCCCCCCCCCCCCCTCCCAGGAAAGTTAATTATATGCAAATCAAAGAACTTAAACAAATGAAGAAAAAATAAAAAGCAGAGCTCAAAAAATGAAAAAAAAAATCTATATCAGGGCGTAACAGGGATCAATTTAAGAAACAATAGGAATCAAGAATCAGGTTTCATCTTGATGAACAGAGAAAACTGTTTTAATCTAATTTCCTGTAATAACATTTCATCTTTACTAACAATAACCTGCCAACTAACTTTGCATAGGTTTTAAAATATAAAATCAAAGCCTGACAGAAATCAAGAAACAGTTGCGCCATCTCGAAATCGTAATTGGCTGATAATAAAATGAAACCTTAACGGAATTGGTCCAATATTATTGGATTCAGAGTAAAAACCAAAAGATTTTGAAAGAAATGAAGAAATAATGAAACGCACAGTTCAAGAAAATGAAAAAATCTGTACCAAAGCGTAATATTAATCAAGAACTTTAGGTATCAAGAATCAGGTGCGCCAAATATCTCCTGATGAACAGAGAAGGCAATTTTAATGTGTTTTCCTGGAATAACGTTTCATCTTTACCTGTGGTAAAGATTAACACGTAGTTACGAAGGTTCCGGGTGCCGCCCGGAACCTTTGATGTTGCGCGGCAGGATTCCGTAACCTTCAGCCATTGTTTAGGTGGTTGATAAAGTACGAAGTTTGAAAACTGCGGCTTATTTCAGTATTAATACATTAATGCACTGTTCATCAATTTTCTATTTTGATGAACGAATAAAGATAGTAACTAAAATATCTGAATAACTAAAATCGTTTGATTAACACTACACTGTATTTCGTAACCTCACACTATCTGATTAATATACCGCCTAACCAATGGCGGCATGAGAAATGGCGGGAATGCCAACCTTCGCATCTGTATGTAGTAATCTCTAACGTTTTGCACACTAGGTATGTTTTCATCTCATTTTTACTTCGTGTACTAATAAGAGATGGATATACACTGATTGTGCACCAGTGCAACCATTAGAAAACGCTATTTGTCTTTACTAACAAAAACCTGCCTACTAACTTCGAATAGCTTTTAACTGAAAATATAAAATCAAGGCTTGACAGAAATCAAAAGAACTTGCAAAAATGAAAAAGAAAATGCTGAAAAGCACACAAAAATGAAATTTGTGAAACACGTAACGTAACTTTTTGATATGCTATTTCCTCAATGTCAATTTCTTTGAGAATGTCACTTTTGATATTCATTATTCAACAATATCATCGGAAATTACAAACTAGTTTCCGCAAAATTAAATTAACTTTTTTGCTTTCTAGTGAATCTTTTTTGGTACATAAATTCAAAATTTCTTTGTTTTACCCTTAACATGTAGTTTATCAGTCGAGGCCCCCTCGGGCCGGGACCTTTTGATCACGTGTTAGAAATATGTGATATTAATTTTTAGATGTAGAAGCTCTAGGAAAAATCTATTTTCCGGGCTTCTCACAATTATTCACCTCATAACTTATGCATTGCAGTTAGGGCACAATTATTTTTGGAACATAGCGGTCAATTATTTGAACGGTTTTCTTGATTCAATATTCTACTATAACCTTACTTTTATTTTGTTGTTATTTTCTTTTTTTATGTTATATTAATTTGTTCTATTGAAAGCGTACTTTACTTTTTTTTAATTTTTTGTTGGAATTTTTATAATCTTACAAATATTAAAATCTCAGAAAATATTAATTCTTTTTAAAGGTAGATTAAGAAACACTATTAAAGGACAGCTGTTATTCCACTGTTGAATTTACCGATAAGGGTAACCGTGCATTTAAGGATATTGATGTATTATTTTGTATTTATCTCTTCTATTTTAATGTTCATTGCTTATGTTTTATTATTAAATCTTTATTACAAGTTAAAATGTAGATTTCTCTTGTTTGACTTATGTATGGTCTAAATTCTTTGACCTCTATTGTTCGACTTATTTTCTTGGATAAGGTATATGAAGGCAAATCTGGACCATTTAGTTTGAAAATAAAAAAATAACCACAAAAACTCAAAAATGGAAAGGTTCAAATAAAATCTAAAGAATATTTAAATTCTAGGTCAAAATGTCCTTAAGAAACTGCAAATAGAAATAAATTTTGTTTTGCGACAAAGAAAGTTACAGAAAAAAGAAATTGGAAATTTTTTTTGTTTTTTTTGCTGTAACTTTCGGAAAAATGCTTATGAATAATTTATATAATTTAACCGAATTCGTAACGCACTGTCTGTACAAAATATTTCTTAAGGATATATAGATAATGTATATTTGAAATCCTCAAACTCATCAGTCATTTGATATGTGCACAGTTTGAATCGAACATCAAATATTCATCAAGGTCAAATGATAACACGCTTCTCAGAGGTGGTAGCGTATTTTTAAAGTGCTCTGTAAAATTATGTCCGCTCCTTCAACAAATTTAATGGCGTATTATTAAAAAAATCACAGAACTTTCCTGAATAGTTGCGTCTGTTGAACGTAAGTATTGAGTGATGGGCAATTTATATTCATTTCCAACGACCTTGACGGAGTTGTATTCGAACGGATCTTATTCAGCAAAGAGACGGGTAAATTAACAAACCTCAGTTTGGATCAATACAACATGCGACTAATTATAGCAAACATTGTTCTATTTCAATTGAAATAAACCATAAAGCTTTTAATGGTAACTTATCTTGTGAAGTTTAAAATTTAATTTAATTTCAAAATTACAAATTTTAACTTCACATAATGTGGCTGTCGTGAAAGTGGTAGACCAAGTTAAATTACTCAAAGGACCTCTTTTTAACTTATTTAATTTGTTTTAAAATTAAAATTGCTGTATATAAAATCGAGTCTGTTTTATTTGGATGTTGAATCAGAACTGTCTTTATAAAGTACGAATCAGATCTGGCGAATACGGTGGATGTTCCAGTAAAATATTAGTTTTGGCCAAAAACTGCTTTACGGAGAGCACGTTGTGAGCCGGCGCATTGTCTTGGTGCAGAATCCACGAGTTCTCTTTCCACAAATCTGGCCTTCTCCTCCGAATTCGTTCACGGAGATTTTTCGAAAACTTGTAAATATTAATGTTGGTTAATGTTGTATGGCCATCAGGAACTGAGTTGATGTAGATAACACCTCGGATATCGAAAAAGACTACAACAACATTGCTTTAAATTTCGATTTGCTCATCTTTACTTTTTTTGCCTCTCTTTAAATTTTTTATAACACTCGAAAACTTGTGTCCGCGATAGACAATTATACGTTTTGCAAAGTTTCATAACACTCCATGGCCGATTTTCCGAGTTTAAAGAGAAATTTCCCATTAATACGTTGTTCGATTCTAGCGTTTAACATAATTCCGTCGCAAGGCACTTACAAGGTCTGATTTAATCAACGATTACAAGAAAATTAATTTGGCTACAAAACTAGAATTTTGCACATAAAAGGAGGAATGGATACCTGTCAATACTTTTTCCATTCGATTGTTTTCCGACTGTCAGGGCCTCTTAAAAAAATGAGTCCGGGTATTTAATTGCCAAACCTCGTATATATTGTGTTTATTTTCTAATATTAGAGAAAAATGAAGCAAATCTCTAAGAATTAACATAAAAGAATTCTGTTCTAAGTGACTGTTGCCGTTCGCAGAACGGAGGAAAGGTATTTTGTACATATAAAGAATTGAACGTATCGGTTGTCTAAATGAATTTGTGGCAAAATCTTTAACGGCCAGTGCAGTCGGACCACTCAGTCGCGCCACCGAGTGGCGCCATAAAGGTTTTTGAGCTTGAGTGTTCTTTCTCCTATATTAGCAATCAAATAAATAAAGCATAATATATGTAACTCAGGAAAATTTGTCAGTACAAGGACCACTATAAATGATGTAATTTTGTATAAACTGTCTTTTTATGGAGTGAGAGATGTGCTTTAAAGATACCAAAATCTTGTTTACCTAACAGGTAACAATATGTAGAAGTAAATAATAATTAATCTTCGTCACTTTTAGCTAAATTTGGTACGCTTTAAGACGCCGTCCTACGGCCTATGTTATTTCCTATTTATATGATTAAGCTGCGTATGTGCATATTACAAAAGTAATGTAGGCGAATTATAATTACTTTATTTATAAATAATGACTCTGAATGTTATAATTATAATTAATTAATAATACTACAACTAGGCTTTGTAATACCGGTAAACCGATTTACCCATTTACCTCACTGAGAAAAATAAATAGGAGTTTTACTACAATTGTAGAACAATATATTACAATTTGCGTCTAAAATAGAAAAAAATTCTTCACATTTCTGCAGAACTTTGGTTGCAAATTTTCACAATTTTCTACAATTTCTGACAGTACAGGAATAAATTCTAGCACTATTATGAACAGTAATTCAAAAAGTTACAAAATACGAGAATAATGTTAATGTGTTACGCTTGTTTTAGTTATATAATTTAACAATACTTTTAAGAAACGACTGACATAAAAAATATTGTAAACTTGTAACTAAATTAAAAAAAAAAAAATGTAACGTAATTTGTAAGAATTTGTAAATACTACTACTATATTCTAATAACATAAGATTTTGTTAATTTTTAAGAAATTATTTTTCTTAGTGCGGTAAATCGCGAAAAATGTGCTTCAAATTTTACCGGTAATTTTCCATTTTTACCGGTAATTCGGTAAATTACAGAAAGCAATTTAGCGGATATAATTGATAGGTATACGTTTAAACTCTTTTATTACTCAAATAACACAAATTCTTCATTTTTATTTTTGAAATAGGTATGCCAGTTTATTGTGATCGCCAACGCCAACATTTTGAGAAAACAATGAATACCTATCTTCAAAACAATGCATTTTATGATTGATGTGTGTGAATACACAAAGATGTAGAATTAAATGATGGATTCAAAAATGTAACCATATACGCGATGTTCCATTTATAATAAGAAGGTTACTTTACGTCGTCCATAATTGAATTTGTTTCCGGTTAGAATCGTGTCACTCGGATTTCTTCTACTACCCACGTTTAATTCTTCATTGCGGAAGGGCTGCTGCTAGTGGATTAACGAAAAGCAGCAAGTAGACCACCAGCAACAGCACCACCATCACAACTAGCAACAGCTTTTAGAATGATCTTTTGCAATGAAGAACGAGACGTCGACAGTAGAAGAAATCAGAGTGACGCGGTTTCAACCGGAAGTCAATTCAATCAACAAGATGGTACCTCATAACTGATTTTATATTATTTGAACAGTTCGTCATCGATTATTACCCTGTACATTTAGCTCCCTGTTAGGCGTTTAGGAGTTTGCAATGAATTCTAATAGGTCATTCACCGTGAATATCCCTGTATAAAAATATTTACCAATTTACCCAGTAATTTACCGCTAAACCGGTTTTGATTGAAAACTTTACCGAATTACCTGTAATTGAAAAAGTCAGTAAATTTATAATTCCTACTTTCAACCAAGCAGAAAAATGATCTTTTGCAAATTGTTTTAAACTAAATAATTGAAAGACTGAAAAATTATTAGTTAGTCGTGATGCAAAGTTAACAGTTGCAAAGTTTTATATACGTGGGCTGCTGGAAAAGTTTCTTGAAACAGTATGAAAAAACGCGTATGAAATTTGGTAAACGGTATCATTGTTTTTCGAAGTATTCGCCTTTGACGTCAATACACTTTTGCATACGCTCGAACCAATTTCTAAAACACGTTTTCCACTCTAAAGATGGTACCTCAGAAACCAGTGTCCGAAATGTTTCAACCACTGCTTCAGCCGACGAAAATCGCTCACCATGCATTTTATTTTTGATATTTGTCCGAAATGTTTCAACCACTGCTTCAGCCGACGAAAATCGCTCACCATGCATTTTATTTTTGATATTTGGGAACAAAAAGAAATCATTAGGTGATAAATCAGGTGAATTGGACAATGAGTCATTGATTCAACATTTTTGTTGGACAAAAAATCAACTGTTTGACGGGCTGAGTGAGAGATGCGTTGTCATGATGGAGAATAATTCGTCGATTTCGATTGTTTCTTCTTATTTGATCGATGACTTCCGGCAAACAAATTGTAGTATACCAATCAGGATTCACGGTTTTTCGATCCTCTAAAGCCACTGTTGCTACGTCCAGTTAAATCAAAGAAACAAGCAATCATTTGCTTCGCAACACTGCGTGAACGGACAACTTTTGTTGCTTTTGGTTCATTTTGAAATACCCAAACGGTAGATTGTTGTTTACTTTCTATTCTGTTTACTTTCGTACGAATAGATCCACGTTTCGTCACCAGTAACGATGTTATAAACTAAATTTGAACGTCCTCCATTGAATTTCTTGAGCATTTCTTCGCACTATTTGACACGGCCCTGCTTTTGCGCTTCTGTTAAATTGTGTGGGATCCAACGACTGCAAAGCTTTCGTATGTTCCAATGATCATGCAAAATCTGGTGTATTGCTTCATGTCAATGCGTAAGGATGCTTGAATCTCACGGTATGTCACATGTCGATCTCCCTCAAGAATTTTAGGAACAGCATTTACATTAGTGGCAATAACAGATGTTGATGGACGACCTTCACGAAATTCGTCACTGAGAGAGGTACGTCCAAGCTGGAATTCGGCAAACCAATTATCAACACTGCTCTTTGATGCTGCTTCATCTCCAAGAGCCAAATGAAGCCGATCGGCATTGTTTCGGCGTTAGACCACATTTGAAATCGTAAAAAATCATGGTACGAAAATTTTCACGCGAGATTTCCATGTTTACACAAAACTACTTTTTCTCAAATGCTATACGAACAAAATTAGTTCACTTGGGCAGGAACTGTCAATAGAATTATAGGCGGAAAACGTCAAATTTTTCTAATATGACAGACGCTAACAATTCTAGACGTACTAGATTCCAGAAAATTTTTCAGTAGCCCACGTATTGCGATGATAGGTTAGCTTGTGCTCCTCACATTGATATGCTGGCTAAGCGATTTTCTTCTACTGTATTTATATTGCGTCAAGGGTCAAACTTGTTAACGTTCAGTTTCTAAGTGCATTTATTTTTCTTCGTTCCATGACCTTCTTCCTTACGGTTTTTTGTTGTGGAGCAATTCATCGTTGGCGTTGACATTGCAGAAAACAGCGATTGGAATAATTCCTAAAACTGATCACAGATAACACACAGAACATTATAAACATGTAAACTAATAAACATTAAAAACAGATGTTCACACAATAATATAAAAACATGGAAATTCACTAAGGCCTCGTATGTTCCAGACGGATTGTAAAGCGAGGAAGGAAGACAGCTGAAGCATATTGAATAGTTTTGATAAAAGAAAATACATAAAGATTTAGAATCTCCATAATTTGATATTAGTAATCAAATAATTAAGCTTCAATATGTAGTTTCTGAAATCGCTTTCTTTGCTAACATTTGACACATCCTGATATCTCTGAAACCCCATTTTTTGTGATTCTCTCTTTCAAATGTAGTAAAGGGCTGGAGAGTGGTAAAGTCCCTGGATCTATAAAAATAACGCAAACTTGCCGCCATATTGTTTCCCTGCTTCGCGCCAACTTCGAAACTTTGAGGACAGTTGAAAGTTTCTGGCAGTCATTCAATAAATTAGGAATTATAAAGTCTTTAAGTGAATAATAATCACTGTGTAATTAATTTTATACAAAAATTTACAAAATTTGAAGCTCTTTTTCGACATCAACGATCATTGACATCCTCCGCATTCGATTAGTTTGATTATTTTGGAATACCTGTGAATGTGACATTTTCCTTAATTTGATTTTAGTTCGTGTTAATTGATGTATACGTCTTTTAAATTTGTAATCACTATTCAATTTTGCTAGATATCCAAAGTATCCATTCACACTATTCCATCATGATTCCAATTCTCATCAATGATTTATTTTGCTTAATAAACGAACTTGATTGATAATATCGAAGTATGTTCATTGGTGAGTGTGAATGCGGCCTTATCAATGCCGTTTTTCTTACCCATTTGTGCACGCAGATAAGTTCAAAAACGCAAGAAATCGTGAAGCGCACGTTTCAGTTAGATAGGTGTCTATAAATCTTTTGCAATTTTTATGTGTGAAACTCAAATTTTAAAGCTAACTGTAAATCGTCTGATAACTGTCAAGAAATGTCACTGCGCCATATTAATTTCTTTTTGATAGTTCTCTCTCTAACTCATTGTCTTTACCAATTCGAGTCCCGCCTGTGTCATGGATACTGTCAGATCTGTAGACCTAGTCTCCCTTAAATAATACAATTTCCTACCTGTCACAGTTTAGTAAATGGCAAAATCCTCCTTTAGTGATGCCCACCTAAACAGTAACAAGACAAAACAAACAAATGTACTTACAGTATTCATGTAATCGACTAATAATACTCCTTTATGGATGTACGTGTACTGTTTTTTGTAGACTAATGTTGCGGCAACTTTAAGTGAAATTATTAAGAATAAATGGAAACCTAAACTCTTAACGTCATACCTACGTCTTATATTGAATGGGATCATCCCCTTTCTCGGAACTCTATCCCGCTTTCCACAAGGGGACAGCAGTTCCGTTCTTGGAAAGTTGGAAAACAAAGAACCGTATCATCCGTAGGCAAAAGAATGGTTAGCATAACAGGTTACCCACGGCCTAAATACGCACTTAAATCCGTGTTTTAATTATCACCAGTTTTATATTCGCAACTAATCTTTGAATCCGGCCTATTAAATTTTGCCAATTCGAATTCAAACACTAATTACTGTTCTGACGTGGTGGTTGAGAACGTAAACTCTGTGCAATAGTGCAAACGTAATAGTAAACAGTTTAGGACATAATAGCTTTCAAGGTATATGAGGCCGTCGGATTGTTCCGTGCCAGTGATTTGTTTGCTGCAATTAACAAGTTGCTGGCTTTAGTCTGCAGGAAAGAAACAATGCTCAATTGCAAATGTGTTGCTGTTTACGTTCTGACAAGGACTGTTAACTGGCGCGTGCTAATTTGTTTATTAAATACACTATTAATTTTAAATCATCAGTTCATTAGATAATTACGTAATACTTTCCGGTTTATTATTAGTGGATTAGAATTTCTACTGCATCTGGAAGACATTTTATAATTTTGAATCTCTTAATGAGGATTTTAAAAGTTAAATCTTGGAATCTGAAATGGAATTACATGTATAAAGTACCTACTGGTATGTATGTACTGTGACGCTCACTTAAAGAGTTGTTAACTAATGGTATCAATTCTATTGAGCGTCATAGTACTTCATGCTATTTGATATTTCTCTCACATTTTTTACTCGTGCAAGAATTAATTCAACGAAATTAATGAATTTAATTCGCAACAGTAAGGTGACAACAGGATAACTATATTATTCTTGCGGATAAATTAATTAATAATGTATGTTTCTTCGCCAGATCCAATAATTTCTCTTTAACTTATACTGGATGTTCTTTAATGTCTTTGAAACTTCAACTTAAGATTGCTGACGCGAATAGTTTCCTTATACGCAGCAATTTATAAGGTGTAACAATGTCAACATTTTCTTGAACTAAAATAGTAAAGGAGACTGTAGTTTAAGAGATAATTGAAATTAATTTCCGCCCATAATAATTTTACTTGAAGGAAAGTTTGGTATAAAGAGAAATTTGAGTTTAACCATGTTACGAGTTTACGATTTAAATATGACACTATTAATTAAAAACACGACTGTAACAACAATTCAGAAATTCCAGGTATTGAAACGTGAAAATAAGTTGAAAAGTTCTGCGTTAGAATTCGCAGCATGTATTTTCGATGTTGCCAAATCATAAGCTGACAAAAAGGTTTGATTTTTAAGAATACGTTCAAGAAAAGAGCTTTTAATCTAATTTAAATTTTGATTAACGGTTCGGGTTAATTTCAATTTACTGTTAAACTAAGTACCTGTTCTTTTAAGGTCTCGTAATCGTTTTCGTAAAATTAGGTGTTAAAGGTACGAAAGTGAACACTCTCGTAGAGTCGTCCCAACTAAAGTTCAGTTCCTGCACGCAAACCTTACCTTAACACCTTGTACTACAAGACTCACGAAAATGTTAAATTGTAGCATTTAATAATAATAATATTATAATAAATAATAATATGTTTATTGATTCAAATACATACTTGCATGTAGAAAAGAATAACTAAAGAAACTAATCAAAAATTTTGGATCAAAGGTCTCAGATTCAGGATGGAGGCGAATCAACCATAAAATATAAAAGTATATTAGCTTGATGTAGAGAATCACTTACAATTACCAAATGAAATATAAATAAGGATTAAATTGTAAATAAGCAGCTTCAACGATACTCCCTCTATCACTAGTCATCTTATCCTCAAAAACTGCATCCCTCATAAAAAGACCAAATTAAGCCATAATAATCCTTAAGACATCCCTTCTGTTGAAAATGGGGGTTGCCCCCTGCATTTTTGATTTTGCGAAGTTACGGAAAGTTAGGACTGAGATGAGTAAACGCCACAATTTTATTAACCTGACAAAAAATTGCACCGATATTCCTATTAATTTATTCAAACAAAACTTTAATCTTAATATTCGCAGTAATTAATCTCATGCATGCCAGCCAGAAGAATTATAAGACAAAACCACTTGAGACTCCCAAAAAATTATAGCCTACTCATCAATTAATCACATCGGATGAATAATTACAGCATCTCTTTTTGTGGAAGTTATCTGAATAATTTACTTCGTGATCTACAAATATCATGTTTGAATACAAGGCCGGTAAAAGAAATTTAATTCGTAAATAAGTTTACAGCTTTCTGCTTAACCTCAGCCATTTCACCGAACAAGTGATTATTATCAACAAACCATAAGGATATTGGAAGGAACACTATTTTCTATTGGTATGGTGGTCAGGAATGGTAGGAACATCATTGATCAATCTTAATTCGAGCAGAACTCGGAAGCCCCAAATCCCTAATTGGAGATGATCAAATTTATAATGTTATTATAACTGCCCTGCATTCTTTATCATTTTTTTCATCATAGTAATGCCAATTATAATTGGAGGTTTCGAAAATTGACTAGTTTCTTTAATGCTAGGTGCGTCCGACACAGCATACCCTTGAATAAACAATGTAAGATTCTGACTCCTTCCGCATTCATTGACCTTTCTCCTTATAAGAAGAATAACAGAAAATGGAGCCTGAATAGGCTGAACAGTTTACCCCCTCTGTCATCAAACATCTGGCCATCTTCAGCCTGCACTTAGCAGGAATCTCTATTCTAGGAACAGTAAACTTCATCACTACTTTTATTAATATACTAGCAACCGGAATCACATTTGATCGTATACTTTTATTTGTATGAGCTGTCGCCCTCACAGCTGTCCTTCTACTGCTTTCCCAACCAGTTGTGGCAGGAGCTATCACCATGCTTTTAACTGATCGAAATCTCAACACAACATTCTTTGACCTAGCAGGAAGGGGGACCCTATCCTGTACTAACACTTATTCTGATTCTTTGGTCACCCAGACGTTTATATTCTTATTCTTCCAGGATTCGGAATAATTTATCATTTCATCAGCCAAGGAAGAAATAAAAAGGAAACATTCGGAACTTTGGGAATAATCTACGCCATAATAGCTATTGGTCTCCTAGGATGTATTGTATGGATGTTGATAAAATAGCCTACTTCACCTCAGCAACAATAATCATTGTAGTATCCACAGGAATTACAATTTTTAGATGATTGTCCACCCTCTATGGTACCCAAATCAACTATTCCGTCCACCCCCTATGGTACCTAAATCAACTATTCCTCATCTATACTCTGAGCTCTAGGATTTGTGTTTTTCTTTACCCTCGATAGGCTCACCTCGCAAACTCATCAATTGATAATGTTCTGTACGACACAATACCATGTACTCGCTCACTTCCATTACGTTCTATCTCTGGGAGCCGTACTTGCTACTACAGCAGGATTCGTACACTGATTTCCTCCTTTACGAGATTATCAAATTTTTGATAATCCAATTCTTAGTAATATTTATTGGGGTTAACATAACCTTCTTTCCTCAACACTTCTTTGGTCTAAGAGGTATGCCCCGACGGTATTCAGACTACTCTAACTCCTACTCAACCTGAAACATCATCTCATCTATTGTATCCTTAATCTCTCTACTCTTAATTATCATCTTCCTGATTATATTACAAGAGAATTATTCACAGCCTTACGAAAAAGAGAATTGAGAATAATCTTCAATCGAGTGACTCCAACTCATACCACTCGCTGAACACCGATACTCTGAACTTCCTATACTGTCAAATTTCTAATATGGCAGAATAGTGCAATGGACTTAAACCCCATATATTGGGTGTCTCACAACGCACGGAGGAGATTGAAAGGGCAGCTGTAGGACATCAAAATAAAGCTTTTTTCTTAATTCGCTTTTGACCAGAACTCAATAATAAGAAAGTTACAGCAGTTTAAATTTCTTAATTTCTTCTTTAATTTACACCTATAGCTTGTTAATTATTCAAAATTATTTCACAAAATGCAACTTTATTATTAAATAAGCTCTAAATTTATCAAAACCACCATTCATAAAATGTCTACGTTAATCTGTTTTCCAGTTTTGTTTTTAATTAGTAGGCGGTGCACAACGAGATGAAAACCCGTTTTTGGGCATTGAAAGAAAAAATGAAATAGCCATTACTTTAACGTGACTACATTTTTTAAGATAGTTGTTTATTGTAGAGCAGTGTTCAGTTAACTCCTAAATGCTTCAAATTTTAATTTAAAACGTGAAATCTTACTACAGGGAGTAACTTTTGCTTATTAATTAATTTCACTTTAAACCCTTGTATCTTTTTAGTTGTTGCTTTTTTTACCAAAAATTTAGCAAGAAAAAATCTTTAATTTGATCTCCTCTAGCTACCCTTTTAATCCCCTCCGTAGGTTATGAGACACCCAGTATAAAGTCAATACTTTTTTTTTAGAAATCGCCACTTGAAAAATACTTCTTCTCCAAGACAGAGTATCCTCTCTTATAGAACAACTCTCATTTTTCCATGACTACACCCTTATTAAAATGTATTGGAGAGTGTGGTTTGTAGTACAAAGAAATTGGATTTAACCTCCTAACCATAAAAACTTTGTTTAAAATCTAGATACGTATTTCGGCAGCTATGCTGCCATATTCAGTAGATGCCTTCTTCTTGATCACAAGAGAAGTGTGACTTTTTGTGGTTCGGAGGTTAAATCCAATTTCTCTTTACACCCTTATGATTCTCCTCATAATTACCATCCTAGTAGGATACTTGATATCAAGCCTATTTTTCAACAAATACAACTACAGATATCTCTTAGAAGGACAGACTATTGAAGTTATCTGAATAATTCTCCCTGCCGCAACTTTAATTTTTATTGATTCAACTGTCCGTTCTTTATTTTCCATAATAACTGACGCTTAAAAGGCAAAAGTGATAATTTTTTTCAGTTTCTGTTATAAGCAATTCCATAACGCAACACAGTTGTAAGAGAAGCATCGCCGGAAAAACTTAGTGAAATATCGTGGAATAGTGATAACATTTGTGTGTCGAATATTAATATTGTGAATGTCAGTTGGAAACGTTATTTTGTGGTAAAGATAGGCAGAAGTTTTGTTAATTATGTTTCTATGGAAAGTTCAGAGGCTATAAAAAAAACCGCCTATCAGCCATATTTAACCAATTAGCTCTTTTCAACGTATGAGGTATCCTATAATATTTTCGAAAAATTTTTTGTGCAAATCGTTTTTGATTGCAGTGAAAACCTCGAGCAGCCTCTGGACAGCTGTTTCAGCCCTGCTTGGGGCTTCTTCAGCAGAGACGTAGCTCGACATTCCCACTGCAGACCAAAAACGACTTGCCCAATTTATTCGCAATTTATCTGTTCATCATTCTTACATCGCAATTGCGAATAAATTGGGCAAGTCGTTTTTGGTCTGCAGTGGGAATGTCGAGCTACGTCTCTGCTGAAGAAGCCCCAAGCAGGGCTGAAACAGCTGTCCAGAGGCTGCTCGAGGTTTTCACTGCAATCAAAAACGATTTGCACAAAATTTTTCTAAAATTTTCATTATGCTTTGACAGCAAGCATGGCCGCCTTGCATGGGGGACTTATTAGGAGCAAATCCCGCTTCAATTTGTCTATCCTACTGCAATGTCAGGTCAAGAAGCGATAGTAAGATGTCGCTATTTTATCTGTTTATAATATTTTCGAATACCATAAATACGAGAATACGAGATCTATCTACTCCTACTGCATCAATACAAGGACCATATACGGAATCACAAAAATTAAAACGTGACAATATAAGAGGTTCACGTACGGGTAGTAACATTTTTATTCAAGGCTCAGAAAGAATCTGTTGCTATATAATTTTTTTTTAATTGTGTAGGATTTTTGAATGAGCGAATTCATACGGTCTTTAAAGCGTAATTTACAATCTAGAGGCAGGCCAAGGATATGGACACAATCCGCGGAACCTATCGTTTCACATCCAATTTTGATTGCAGTATCTTGGTTAATAGTTTTAATAGATAGTTCGAACTGACTACAGGTGATTTTGAATTCTTTACATTAAGATTTTCAGATAATGATCGGATATGCTGTAACTCACGATTAACACAGTTAATTCTATATCTACAGTGGTATTATCCGGAAACGAAAAAAGGATCTGGGTGTCATCCGCGTAAGAACTTAAAATAACGAGTAATTATATTAAAGGAAGTCGTACATAAAATATACAATAGGGGACCGCAAATACTACCTTGTGGAACGCGACATTTAATAGAAATAAATTCTGAGACAATTTCTGTTTTTTACTACCTGTTTCTTATTCCGGAGGTAATTAGAGAAAAAATTAATGATATCATTACTCGTGCCTACGGTACAGGATCGACAGCAAAACATTATGGTTTAATGACTTTAGAGTAATCAAGGGACACCATTAAACTAGAGGTGTGCACGACTGTAAGTACAAGAAAACTAAGAGTTCAAGTATTTTTTTGCAAATTTGGTTTCAGTACCCGTAAAGGAAACTTCTGCCTGAAGCACGTATATATAAACTTAATTCACTTACAACAAATACTATCAAATGTGATTTTAAATCTTAAATTAAATTAACTACTTTAATTTAATATGATTTATAGTTTCTCGTTTCTGACAGATATTTTGAGTATCTACTTAGTGTGACAAGGTGCATAATGATAATTAACGTGTGATTCAATTTTAAAGTACTTTAAGTGAACGTAAACACAATCTCTACAGTACTGCAAAAAATCGATACGCGTAAATTAGGCCAGGAAGAACATTCTGGAAATATTTGTTTAATTACAATGGACGTTAATTAGATATCTATCAGTCATTGCATGCATACATACATTACTATAATTTCTTAATACGATTTTAATTTGTAAAATGAATCCAGAACTTCGTTTTCTGCATTTCATATGTTAGTAACATTACGGCGTCTTCCACTGTTGATATTTTTTTAACTTCAGTTTATCACGATTTTTAGTGTTTTCAGTTTTAATGAAGCATTAAAAGAAAAAAATCAATACAGCTAAAAATGTTTATCTAATATTAGAAACTCATTTTTTAGAAAGTGCGAACACTGTGTGTCGATCTTGCAAATTTTTCCTACTTTAGAACAACTTCGAAGTTATTTGTGGGAAAGATGTATACGTACCGATTCAGCCTGATTAATAAATATTTTTACTACGAGTGAGGAATTTACGGCACAGATGTAAAGCTTAAAACTTTCCATCACATTTGTTTCAGTTACGTGCAACAATGTAAACTACATAGTTGAGTGTTAAATGTCTTGCACCTTGAACTATTTGCCACAAACTTCTTCTTAGGTACAACTTTGGTTAAAATTAATATCACCTATTAATTTTTGGTAGAAATTTATACTGCTTTTGTAATTCACTGTTATTTATAATTAACCCGTTCTTTTTCGTTGCAAGTTGAAGGACATTATAAGAAAATTGCGTGTATTCTTCCTGCATCTTTACCTTTATTCGTTGATTAATCGATGTAGATTTTCATTATTTATTTTCTTTATTTATTATTTATTCATAAGCCACTAGCACCATACTCCTTACGTTGCTCCTGTAACGTTCCTTCACAAAGGTGCATTAAAGGTACAAAATTCAGTCCACAGACATTCCCTTTACCTTCCTTTATGAAGGCTTCCTTAAATTTTGAGGCGGGTGTGTTAACTTATAACAAAAACTGTCTCAACAACAAGCACAAAATTCATCTACTTTTCTATTAACGTAAAAACAAAATAAAGAAATGTTAGTTCAAAACTCAGTTAGGTTTTGAATTTTTAAGTTTTTAACTGGCTTCATATTATGTTACTTATATTTTTGTACGATCCGTTAGTTTAATGTATTTAATGCGTATTTACTGGTTCGTTTAAAAGTAGTTTAATAGTAGGTTGTGTTTACAAATTTTCAATCGTTAAGTTTGTCACTTACCGATCGGAAAGCAGTAAGTAATCAAATATGATGATGATCTACTGAATTTATTAAGAACATTTAATTAAAAATGACAATAGTTGAATCATCGAGAATCACGCAATTCACTTCTAGTTGCATTGATAACATTTTCTGTGATCTACCTAATAAACTCTATGAAGTAAATACTTTGAATCCACATATATTCAATCATTTAGCACAAATCCTCTCTGTCAGAATTTACTCAAAGAAACCTGAAAAGCAGAAAGTAAGAATTAGGATTAAAAATGAGAAAAGCACTTACCAATTTAAAAACACCTTGCAAGAAACTCACTGGGAACTGGGAGCGATATTTAACATCAACGAACATCGATAATTTACCACTTTTGTAAATCAATTCAAATTCATACACGATAGCAGTTTCCCTGAAAAACTATAATAATTAATAATACACTTATAGTGACATATTGTACAGCGATGATTTAGAAAAGATGAAAAATACCCTTAACGCTTTAAACACAATAAGAATGATGAAATGAGATAAAGATTCAGAAGTGGCATGTTAAAATTTTCAGAAGAAGTATAGATTTACAATAGATCAATCGAAGAAACAACACTACAGTAATTATATGAGAAAGTCAAGTAACAAACAAAAGGATATATGGAGAATGGTTAACAAAGGAAAAGGTAAAATAATAGGAAAGAATGATATTAAGAATTCACTAACAGCGGAGGAATTAAACCAATGTTCCGTAAACATTCATTTACAAACAAATATTAAAGTACATTCAACGAATCAATTTGATTATTACCTTCGAAACCAAGACACCAGTAATTCCTCCTTATTTGTTTCTGGCTCTAGTAGAAGAAATTGAAATCAGGAGGATCATCAACGCCATGAAAAGTAAAGCAATAACCGACATATATGGTCTTTCCACATCGACTGTAAAATTCGGCGTAGAAGACATAGCAGGACAACTTTCGGACCTTACAAATCAATGTATAACAGCTGGTATATTTCCAGACATTCTTAAATGTGGAAGAGTGGCCCATTTATGAAACCAAACATCAGAAGACTTGTAATAATTACCGACCTATCTCAATACTACTGGTATTGTCTCAAATAATAGAAACTCAGTGAAAGAAGGATTAGTAAAATTCGTAAAATCAAGCGATTTACTAAAGACTACATGGTTAGGTAGACAGTAAATCAACAGTATCAGCTATGGTGGAAATGGTTGACACAATTTCGACAGCACTTGACTCTAGTAATGGGGCAAGGGTCTTCTGTGACCACAGATTGTACCCCATGTTAAAATTATTTCACCTGGTGGTATTCCCGCTGAATTGTACCACAACAGAAAATGTGTCTTTGCCATATATGTGCAAGTAACTCAACTACACTAAAGTTTCCTTCCTCCATTTCTTTTTTTCCTTTTTCATTTTTAAAAATCATTAACTTCACTAATGCGAAGAATTTAAGACGTATTTATTTATTTTGAGTTTCTAACCTCACACTACCTAACTGCAGGCCTGACGCCATGTCGGACAGCATGCCGGACAGATTACTTTAAAGCGGTGTGAAAGTTGCAATTTTTCCATGTTGCCAAACCTAAACTCCAATTAGTTAATCAGAGATTAACATAATAGTTTTTTGTATTGTGAAACAGCATCAAATTTTTAACACTGATTAAACTTAACGGTTGATTAGTTAATCAACGCTTAAACAAAGCTTTGTGAAACCCGCCCTGAAACTTGCTCAAAAAAGTTTCTCTAAATTGGGCCATGGCAGCTTTAAGTACTAGTTCGCTAAAAAATTTTAGTTGATTTTAAGTGTTGCTATGATGCTTGAGGTTGCTAAAGATACGTTTTTCGTTCTGAAAATAGTCCCCGAAGCGACCATTTTACAGAACGTGTACCAAAAAATCTTTTAATTTGGTTATTGCAGGATCGTGCAAAAAACGTTAAGGGTTACCGGTCTCAGGTAATATTGGTGGGCCTCGGTACTATCGCCACTAAATTATTCCCTTCATCAAACTTTAGTGACAACTTACGTTCACTAAACTGTCTCATTTATGGACGATTTTTTAATCACAAGTTAAATAAAAACCTTCAGTTCACCCCTAGTTAACCTTCATTTCTCTGAGTCTTTGTAGCAAAAGTGCGAGGTTTGCGCGTAAGAAGTACATTTTAGGTGCGGAGAACTGTAAGCACACAATGTTAATAGTGTAGGCCACTAAATATAATTAAAAAATTCAAACTGATAGAACTAAATAATTATAGTAATTTCTCTGAAAGTCTGTATTTATATACATTATCAACATCGTGTGAAACGTGAAACTTAAATGATCGGCGAAAAAATCATATGTTCAATTCGGCAACAAAGCTGATTTGAAAGCCTCGACTGCCTCTTGGCTTTGAAATTCCCAGCCGCGGTATTAAATCAGCTACTTTGTTACCTTATTAAACAAATAGCTATTACCAAGAGTGTGTTAAGCGTAAAGTTGGCTATTATGATCATACGTAGATATTTGAGATTTGCGATAGGATTACTTTGCAAAAAAAGAAGATTATACATAGAAATTAGCTGTATTGTGAAGTTATTTAATAATATTAGGAATAAAAAAAATTACAATTGATCACTCTGTAAAGTTAATATAAAAATTGATTTTTATTTATTTATTATTGTATTGTAGAAGTATTGAAAGTAAATTAATTTTTTAAGAAATCATTCAAATAATATTGTCAGCATAATTTTTTAATAAAGGCAAGATTTACCATCGAAGTATGCCGTAAAAGTTTAGGGAAAAGTGGTACTTATGCAAGTAACCAAACTTTGACAGTGAAAGAAATTTTGATTTTGAGTTTAAGGTTGCGTTTTGTGGACTGTGTAGTAATTCCAAAATTTAAGGTTAAGATATTTTTTCTCTAATATTATTATTAATAAATCCTTTGACAATGGAAAAAGTGGAATTGTTCCGTAGTAGTGATGCAAAGTTCAGAGTTTTTTTTTAACAAATACGAGCTTCGGAGCCACAAAAAGCAAATACAGGTGATGTGATATAAATATTGTAGCTGAAAGTTAGATATATTACTTTTTTATTATCCATTCTGTATTACGTTTAAACCGTTGGTTTAGACGAAGTAAACCCGTGGCGTATTCACTAATTTCAAAACTTTAGAGATCCTTTCAATTTTGCTAGCAACGACCTGTTTCTGTTCACATAAAATTTTGCATCCGTTAACCTTTTTGTGCTTACAACCCATAAATTTAATAGTTTTAAATAAAGTTGATCTGCTCCCATTAAATTCTAATGTCTCGCGTGCGCCTGTTCAAAGCAAAATATTCATTTTTCAAATTACATTGCCTAATTAGTCATTGCAAAACTTTTCTAAACATGTAATTTAAAAATTTGTGTGCAGCAGTACGTTTGCCAGAAGAATGGCTTTTCAATTTGTCTCGTTTTTTGGTCAATATATCCCTTATATACTTTTGTAATACCTACAATAAGTATTTCTAATGAAAAGTACGCTTACAAAATTCGAAATATTGTACTCAAAATTTCACCTAATCTTTCAATAATTTCCATTTTCGCCAAATCGCCTGTAGGTTTGATACCTTACACATGCTTTTTGTATAGCAATTTTCATCTCGCGTATTATAACTTTCAAAATTTTGACATAAAATAATTAATTATTTACATAATAAATCGACTTGTAGAATTAACACATAGTTGTATAACACGTTAAAACAATCTGTAAATTTTCGCCTGTCAATAAAAAATAGAGTATCGATAAAAACGGATATTTCTTAGAGTTGACAACACCGGTTGATCTATCTGATTTGAAATGTTACATTTTGGCATATAATCACATATAAATTAAAAAGCTACAAAAATTACATTAAATTAATTAATAGCCAACCTAATAAAATAAAGTCATGACCTGCTTGATGGTAAACAAATAAAAAACAGATATTATATCAAGTATTCCATGACTATTTAAGCTACGATGAGCCTTAGAGAAGAACCCATAATGAAAATAATTGTTGTTGAAAGAGAAATAACAGTTATTACATAAAAAGTTCTGCTTTATTTACACTGAAAAAAGGTGGATGGACTTTCAATTATTGCTAAGAGTATCAATAATTAATAAGTCTGAATGAATGTTTGATATTTCAGTCATTAAGACCTTTATAAGCAGAAATGAGAACCTACGTCAGATGCAAACCTGACCACAAAAACCATGTGAATTAATGGATAAAAAGATAGATCATCGGTTGAAAGTAATATCACCTTCGCAAACTTTTTTTTTCAATAAAGTTTTGGAAACAAATCCGGAAACAATATTCTCTTGAACTACGCTAAGAAACAGACGAGTTTCCTAAATAAACGAGTTACGACCTAATGAAAATTAAAATGTCTACAAAATGTCAAAAACTAAAATACAATCAAAGGAGTAATTTTCTCGAATTACTTGATCGCGTTAGAAGTAACATATAGGTATGTAATTTCATGTAAATCTGTTAAAGAATAAAAATACTAGTAGAAGTCTGAACACATGATGTGGGACACCGGTGTACAAGTAAACATATCTGTGCAAAATATTTAGTTTGCTTCTTTCATTATTAAAAAAATAATAACTGACGATTTTCAAACTTTACTCTATCGACATGGTTATTAAACCACATACATTTTCCAGTTACGCACATACATATTTTTTACTCATTTTTAAACAGAATTCCAAATCACAGTGATTCGCAAAAATCATCAGTGCTGTTCATTTAATAAAAATAGCTAATTACTTAAAATAACAGATTTTTATTAATTTGTTATTCGTGTTATATCATTTTGAGTGCGTCTAGATTTGATTTACATATTTATAGCAAGGAAATACGTATGTGTAAAACCTTGGCACAACTGGCGACGCTTTTGAAGTCTGATTTTGATGAAGATCCGGCTTACAGAATAAACAGTTTTTACTATTCTGGTAGCAATAAACTACAATGCATAAACGCTGTAGAGGACAGGCAGGCAGGTACCTTGTAATTTTCTAAATAAGTCCCGAAACACAAATAAACCAAATATGACGACAGTTAATTGCATCCGTCGCCGTCGGTATTTATTTACAATATAAATAGGAGTCTTAATCATTAGCTCTGTTCTATAGTTAGAAAGCGCCTGTAGTACATTTCGCTATTTATTTATTCTTCCAGTGTAAAATTATAATAAGGCATATTATTATTCGTAAGGCACATGTGCACGAGCGACCGAAAAAATGCCATTGTTTGATCAACGTGTAAGCAGTTGCTTTTACAGCTGCGACTTCGTAAAATGCATACCGCTGACAAACGGGATTTAACGTCGAATTACGACTCTAATTCTGTTATTTTGAGCCGTCCTTAATAGAAAAATTCGAAAGCCTAATTCATAAGAAATCAGTCTCTAAAGCCATGTACAGACTTGAATGTGGAAGCAGTGAGCCGAGACGAATACATACGCGTGTTGACTAGAGTTGTACGCCCGGTTGACGTGCGTTGCAAAATTTTCATTTAACGCATGCATCTTGTCTCAATGCAGTCAGTGTCTTCTTGATAGACAGCAGTGATGAAATCAGCGCCTGCAATTAACAAATAAAAAATGGCAGAAGCTGCATTTTTCGTCATTGCAGAGTTATTGAAAAAGAAGAAAAAGAAAGGATACGTGGCCTCCCACAAAACTATAATATATTTCCTTTGAACAGTACCAGAAGACCGACACGCTCTGGCTCGCATTATGTGTTCTCAGGCTCTCTCAAGATGCTAAGCATGCGTTGAGTCGCCATTTTCGAACAGAACTCATATTGAAATTATTAGTAATAATATCAGATTCAAGAGCATTTACAGTTGGCTATATTACGATTTGGACACCATACTAAAGGCCGTTTTACATTACATAACTTATTGTTCAAGAAATGTCATGTGAATATTTCCTCTGCACCCGGCACATGTTCAGACGAAATTGTGTAAAACACAGAGCAGATACACAATTTTTGAAGCAAGCTATATTGCATGCAACTTGCCGTTTGAAACTATACAATTTATTTTGTTTCAAGAATTAAACAAGTTCTTGTACAATACAATTGTGTAATGTAAAACGGCCTTTAGGAATATTACTTTAAAGTATCTGCCATTCCTCCTGAAACATCTGGTAGGTACTTACATTGTTGTAATTGTTTATTAGTGAAGTTAATAGGGAGAAACGCGTAACATGCGGATGCATTATTTAACCCTTCACATTTAGACAACAATTTATGTTATTAATCTAAACATCACATATTATCTGTTAATTTTGCAGGAAGTTTAAAAATTATTTCTAATGAAATAGATATGAAACTATGCCTTTAGAAAACTTGGTATCAAATATTATATTAGAGAAATTGTTAAATGTACGCCAAATAGACTAAAAAAAAATGTTAGATAGTAGTGAATTACTACTAGTGATTCATTAACCGAACATTTAAAATATTGTTATTCGGTTTTCCTCTATACTAACTTTTACATAATCTCTTAATTTCGTTTTATAATTTTATATTAAATATGAAATTGTTTGGACCGCAAATTTTAGATACAATTATATACAGACTGTACTGCGCTGTAAGTAACTAAGCAACTTGTATGAGAGCAAAAACAATTATAAGTTCAAATACTGTCTAATTAATCTGTCTTATTAAAATAAAATTTCCCTTTTCAAAAACCTTTATTGAGACAATATTTTCGAATCGGATTAACAAATGCATAGGTTTATTCCAAACTGTCGTACATGCGGACAACTACCTAAAGAAACATTAACGTTAACTAACTCAAGAGGGAGTGGTCTCCACTCAACTGTCTTTGTTAATGGGGTATCTACGGAATCACTTCAAGAAAACAACCTTCTTTCCGCCATTCTAGTATGTACACTGCGTACCTTCTGTAAAAATGGCAATGCGATTTATCATTTTCATTTCTGCAGTAAAAACAAATTTGTGTGCTACGTTAGAAATATTTGTATACACCCGGTATAAGAACTTTTATATGCTATTTATAAACATACGAAATATTTGACAGTTTTAGTATTTTTTTCCGTGCCAAATCTGTCGCATTATTTTTACTCAAAGAGGTACTATTTTATTAAGTCCTCACATTAAAAAGATTGTTGGCATTTATAAACAACACGCAATATTCTTGTTAAATAACAAGTGTCATTTGTAGACATACTATTTTAAACTTGTTTTCATCAAGTAAAGTGTAAACAACTAAAGTATACTGTGCAATGCCAATGAATCACGCAGAAAACAGCGATTCAGAATGTTTTTTTACGATATTGCCTAGCTTTACGGTATCCTAAACCCTCTCCCTCATTATTCACTCGCCATCAATTAATATGGATAATCGATATTGTCTGAGTTTTTTTAGTGTTTTCTCGTTACTTCGAACACAATATGAATTTGTAAAATCAGTTCAAAATTATTAGGAAGAACCTTTTGCTTAAGACCTAACCTAGAAACAATATACCCTTATTAATATCTATCTCTAAACTTTCAGAAATATCGTTAGGTTATTCAAAAGTATCTGCGTCTTATTTTTCTTTATTTTTAATTATTCTTTATGCCTTTAGGTTTTTTAAAGTAAATCTGTCTGTGAAGTTTGAGAATTTGAGATAATTAATAAATCTAGTTCGTTTTTGAAAAAGATTAATGGGAAAACTTTTCCAATAATTTATTTTAACTTTTACTGATCAAGGCCGTGCTGATAGTTTGGTATAAATTAAATTTTGTTACTAATCTTTTTTAAATATCTTGAAACTGAGCGAATAAAAAATTCTCTAACTTCATCTTGAAGAGCACTTCAAAAAACCTAAATGGAATTTTGCTGTAAAATAATTAGGGAAGTCAATATTTAAGTTCCTTTAAATCAACGTGGGATTTTCTATGTTACGTTTCAAAATACAGCACCCTATAAGGATATGAATGTAAAAACAAGGGACAGTCGCTTTCGCTATTGCGATAGAACTTTCAAGGTGTTTACACACGATAGCTTCTGTGATAATTGCTTTTATGACATCAACGGTTGCTTTCATGACAATAATTATCACTGAAACTATCACCATGAAAACGAGTGTTTTTATGAATCACACTATCGCGATAGCTACTACCAACTATCTACTCAGACGAGACAGTATATAAGTTGTGTCACGAAAATGTTAAAGTACTGTGAAGAAATTTACATGGTGATAGTTTCTGGGATAGTTGTTGTCATGACAACAACAGTTACTTTCCTAGCAAACTCTTTTATCAGATGGTTAGCACATACGATTCCAAATTGAAAACGTCATGAAAGAGGTGTAGAATTGGTTACGTATACTTGACCATGCTATTAAGCAAAGAAATCTGTTGTAAATGCCAATTTATTGTCAATAATTAAACTGTTCGAAATAAAAATTGCGTAAATTCATGATAAATTCAACATTTAGCTATAATTTGTATGATGAAAACGATGTACGCAAAACTCAAACACGATATCCAGAGAAACGTGAAATGAGTTAGACAAAGCATTGGATAAAGCATCGATCCGTGATATAAGCACATTTGAAATAAAACTAAAATAAGTAAAATCGTCCATGAATTATGTGGTTAATGTTTTGAAAGCGTCCTACGTGTAGAAAATTTGATATGTTGCCACATAATGTGCGAACCAATTTGTACAGACTTTGGTTAATAAGACATTAGATATAAGATATTTAATGTAATATTAATTTTTATTTCCTGAAGATCGTATACAAACAAATACTAAAATCCGAACTTCTTGGTCGCATCAAGCTCTTACGAAGGTAAGTCTTTGCAGTTCAACGTATCCGACGATGTTCGAAGAAGTCGGAATAGAACGCTGTCATCACCGCATCCACTGTCACTGTCAAGGGTTCGATGTAAAAAGGCAATTTTAATATTTTTACGGAATATTCAGTCATTACATTCATTCGAGTCAAGGCACGTTAGCGCTTGATATAACAAAAAAATGACACCTCTAACTCATTTCTCGTTTTCTGTGACTAGTGAGGTTTTTGCTATCAACCCCTGAATTGTATTACAATAAAGACATTTCCGCGGATATGGGCAAATTGAGTTAAATGTCGACGTTTCGCTGCACGTTTGACAGCTTTTTCAGGATTATTAGAAGATATCAAATGGTCAAAATGCAAATAAGTTTACTGATAAACGGAAAGAAAGAATAATCCGAGCTGCTAATTCCCCCTTCTGTGCTAAAATAAGATTTAAATTAATAAATTCTTAAATTTTCTATATGCGGCCGTGATAACAACGATATTTCAAGAATGGCTACAATTTCCTGTAATCAAAAAGTACGACTGCGTATCTGCATTTTGGAAATTTTAGCTTTATTAAGACATATCCTGTTTTCTATGCTGATGACACATCGTGATGTAACATCGCGGCCAGGGACAAAGCATTTTTGACGGAAATCAAACAAACTGCTCCTATCACAAACCAAAATATGAAAAAAGTTTAAATTCGTTTTTATTAATGCTCAACGTAAAAATAAATTAATTTAATAGTAAATGTTGGCAGTGTGAATAATTTGAATGAACCTCCAGTTTTTAATTTTTTCATTCATTCATATTCATGTAAAGTTGTCTCGGACTGTTCACATTTGAAATTTCTGATATTTTTTAATAGTGTGTAATGATATTCGCACTTCCCTGAATCTTCTAATCCAATACGAAACTGTTGATTTCTGCACCAAAAATAAAATATCCACAGAAAACTTAATAAAGACTTCAAGTTCTTTTAAAACTGACAACTAAAAGGCACAACACTTTCTCTTTCCATTTTTTTTTTATAAACATACAACATACAAAATTTTTTTGGGATTAATTCTATCTAATTAATTTTATAAGAAGGTGGTCATTTTGAACATTTGCTATGATTAGTGTAGAAATTGAATATTTTTATTATTATTATGCCTGGCCATTTTTCTAATAATAATTGTAATAATCGGTTAGTATTAGGTAGAAAATGCAAGAGACATTTCTTTTTGTGTATTGTTAGGAACATTAAAAAGTAACTGTGTTCTTTTGATGCGATGATAAGGTATACTTATGACTTCTTTATTCATTTATCAGTATAGCGGCTATATTTGAATTCGTTAATTTTAAAGTTAAAAACACTATAATTTAAAAATTATGTCAATCCATTTCATTATTTTAATTAATAAATTAGTTTAATGGACGTGTATGCAGAGTCTGTCTGGGTTTATAAATTTATTCATAATTATTATTAAAGAGATAATTAAATTGTTAAATTTCATGAGGTAAACGTTGGACAACAAATTTGAAAGAAATAAGAAAAAATCCAGTTAGAATAATGATCTTAAAGTTAAATAGGCAATTACATGTTCTATAAACTTTGATTTTTCCTAAACGTGTGAATACATACTTCACTACTACTTCATTAAGATTCAGTTTCGAACACTTTTATTGCTAATCGGACAAATTTATTTGGACCTTGGTGTAAAGCTGTGAAATCATAAAGAGTGACAGTAAACTTTCGTTTGTTTAAATTTCAATAACTATGGTAATTCATCAACCGTATATCGAACAATTACTTACCATGTAAATATAATGGTTTTTTTCTTACAACTACAATCACACCAACTAAATTAAACAATATAACTTCTTAATATTTGGTCATGCAACGTTTCGATGAAATTATTGTATGGAAATGTCTGGGCGAATATACATACAGCGTGGAAACTAAGTAGCGGATAAAATCCATAACTCCGTTAATATTTGTAATAAAGCAAAAATCTAAAAGGGGTATAGCGATTCAAATTACAGCGCGTAAGAAGTATATTTTGAGATATTTTCATGAATTTTTTTTTAAGTTATGACGTCATCAAGATTTTTTTTAAATAACAACCTATATTTTTTATTTTTGATTTCGGTGGGTTTTTTTAACCTACTTTCAACAGTATAAATTTTGAATCGATTACATAACAAAAAATTCAACAAAAACGGCCATAAAAGTTTAACTGTAAAGTTGAAGAAATTAACAGAATATCTAGTTAGCTAGGTGTAAAACAAACAAAATTTGTTTGATTGTCAAGAACTTGTAAATACCTATCACAATAAAGTGAGTATTTTTATTCCCTGTGGATAGTAGGAGTTACACTAATTATTAAAAACCTTTTACCAAAATGGTGTTGCTGACTGAAAAACAAAGAATTTAAGTTCTAATGATGATTGGGTATGGCGATCGAATTAGAACTCATCAAGAGGTGTGTCGACTTTTTATAGACAAATATCCTGATCAGCAAATAAGTCAATCCACAGTCAGCAGAATAGAAAATAAATTTCGAAATTACGGTATTGTGAAAGACCTTCCAAAAACTGGCCACCCTAAGACAAAATTAATTGACGATGTGCAGCTTGATATTTTACTAGAAATAGAAAATAATCCGCATTCGACTAGTCGAGACATTGCTTTAGAGCACAACCTGAGCCATACCTCGGTACTGAAACTTTTAAAAATGCAAAAGTTTCATCCGTATAAAGTAAAATTAGTCCATGAGTTAGCAGAAACTGACTATGATCATAGACAAGAATTTTGTGAAGAAATCTTGGAAGTTTGCAATCGTGATCCAATGTTCTCGCAACGTATAATTTTTTCTGATGAGGCAAGTTTTACTTTACATGGAACTGTTAACAGACATAATTGTCGATATTGGTCTAGGGAAAATCCCCACTGGATGCAAGAAGCTCATACTCAACATCCCCAGAAGCTCAACGTATGGACAGGAATTGTCGGTGACAGAATTTTAGGTCCATTCTTTATCGAAGGTAATTTAACTGGTGAGAAATATCTACACTTCTTACAATTCGAATTAGTACCTGCATTGGCGATATTATGTCCTAATGAAAATGACTGTGACGCACCAAACAATAACATTTGGATGCAACACGACGGTGCTCCGCCACACTACGCAGTTGATGTGCGACGTTACTTGGACGAGATGTTCCCAGGTAGATGGATAGGAAGAAGAGGTCCAATGGAATGGCCAGCTAGATCCCCTGATCTAACGCCATTAGACTTTTTTCTACGGGGGTACTTAAAAAGCAAGGTGTATAAAAATAGACCTAACAACTTAGACGATCTTAAAGAAAGAATTCCACAGGAGTGTAGGTTAATAACACCTCAAACTATTCAAAATGTAATAAATGAATTTTATGAGCGTCTTGGGTATTGTCAGTTGGTGCATGGTCGTCAGTTTGAACATTTATTGTGATTTCAATGACTGTCAAAATCAAATTTTGTTTATTTACACCTTAATTTTGTTTCGTTTTAAACCTAGCTAACTAGATGTTCTGTTTATTTCTTCAACTTTACAATTAAACTTTTATGGCCGTTTTTCTTGAATTTTTTGTTATGTAATCGATCCAAAATTTTATACTGTTGAAACCAGGTTAAAGAATCCCACCGAAATAAAAAATAAAAAATATAGGTTGTCATTTAAAAAAAAATCTTGATGACGGCATAACTTAAAAAAAATCATGAAAATATCTCAAAATATACTTCTTCTTATGCGCTGTAATTTGAATCGCTATACCCCTTTTAGATTTTTGCTTTATTACAAATATTAACGGAGTTATGGATTTTATCCGCTACACAGTGTTTTTTTCTCTCAGTAGCTCAGTTAAAAAAATCGTGATGGTTATTACTCTAAACTATTAGGAGTAATAAACAAGATACGTATTAGTTTTTCTCAGGGCTTCCCAAAATATTGCAGAACATCACACCTAATTAATAAAAAGGATTCGTGTGTACCGATAAAGAAAGATCGCCTTTGTCATAGTCTGTATCGACACGAATTTGCACAATTCTTTTCCCTGAGGAGCTTCGATTGTAAAAGGTTTTATTATCTGATTCCTTTACGAACATATGCACATTACAAAGAGAATTCATCTACGAACTTAAAGCGTGGAGGGCGGCATACGCGTAGGGGGTTTTAATGATTTATGGTTAGAAGCATTTAAAGCAGTGTAGGGTGGAGACCGCCTGATGTAGACCCAGCAGATGCCGTAGAAATTTTATTTATTTGTAAAGTTTTCCCGGTGTTTTTGCAGTACACGCCGATCCCTCGCTGTTTCGTTGTTAATTGTTATATATTACAGATTTTAACAGCGTAACCAAGACCAAAATGATGTACGATAGGAGGAAAATTTGATTTCAAAACGTAATTATAATTCCTTTAATTGGAAGACGCTCCAACAATCGTAGTTATTCATTAATCGTGTCAAACTTTGCGTTTTAAGGTTTATTAACTCTCCTACATTATAATAAAAAAATAGCAGATACCAATTATTACCGTATCATAAGCATGATCGTTGTCCAAATTCTGCAAGGTTTCTGGTCATACAGGTATGATTACAGTTTAATATGTTATACATACAATTTTTTTACTCTGAACACACACTGTAAATACATATTCTTCTTCTTCGTCTTAAGCTATGCGCGGTGCCCGCCATTTCTGTCTTATCGGTAACAACCATTCCAGGCAGTCACATATATATATATATAGTATCTAATGAGCTGGATCTGAATTTAAGACAACACAAACATTCATGGCCCTGGTGGGATTCGAACTCACTCCGACGAGTGACACGACTTTGTAGGTCGGCTAGGCTAACGGCTTAGCCACCCGCCTGCCTAATAGATATTCATATATTCATTTTTTAATTAGAACGAGTTGCGAACTACCTATGACAGCGATTTTAAAACTAGAGGCGCGTCCCCCTGGGGAGGCGCGGACTGTTGGTAAAGGATACGCAAAAAGTGTAACGAAAATGTAATTTTTAAAAGAAAACGTGTCTTAATAAAAAAATATGTACGTATAAAAATTTAAAAAGAAAATGGGAAGGAGCCGAGAATAGGTTTTTAAAGAGGACCGTAGTAACATAAAGTTTGGAAAGCACTGACCTGTGATGAAATCACGAAATAAGATGACTTCAATCATGCAATATTGATTATTTTTTTTTTAAAGACATTAGAATTGTATGAAAAGTCTTCATTTAAAGAGTGTTTTGAGAAATTCCCATGGTGTCATCGAGAATGATTATTGTCTTGTACTTTAAAAGAGTAGTATGTTTTGCGTTGCCTTGTAACAGTTCTTATAACCTAAATGCGAAGCTCACTTTGCGAATAAATTTCATTTGCAAACAGCTTGTTAAGTTTCCATTCGTGTAGACAACATTTATATGTAACGTCAGTAATATATGGTAATAAAGATTAGCGTGATCAAAAAACTAATTGTATAACCTATTACTGTTCGATAGCATTAGTCATTCGTCTGATCCAAAATAGATTTAATGGTATCGAAAGATAGGGTAAACAAATACTTTCTCAGAAAAGTAGACCAATAGCTCTCCAATGTGCTAAATACACAACAAACATTTATTCCGTCACCTTATAATGTTTTCTAAACCCGGGTAGAAATCAAATGCGCCGATCCGCGCCGTGCCGTGAAAAACGTTTGCGAACGTTGCAGGCGTTTCAAATTTGAACGGGTTACTGAGTACAAACCCGTCCAAATTGGAAGCGCCTGCAACGTTAAGCCATGTACAGACTTGCAACTGTGCCAAGTAACGAACTGTGCGACGAACAGTGCAGCGAACCGCGTCGCGGATGTTACTGCGAACGTCTTAGCGCGCGCAAGTTTCGTTAGCTAGAACTTGCAACTACGTCATCAATCACTAACCAAACTGCAACCTCCTTGTGCACTTCTTGTATACAAATGCGTTTGCCACCACTTTCTACATTTTCGCTTTTTTTCTGCCAACGCATAATGCATATAAATATTTGCCGCTGCGGCTACCTCTACGGCGATTTTTTAGCAACTAAATTATGGTCTTGGCGGTCGGCACATCTAAATTTTTCGCGCCGCGGTTCGCATTCAGGCTCACCATGCGTTCGCATCGTGATTCAATTGCAAGTGTATACATAACTTAAAGCAAACGAATAGCTTAAACAGCGATATCCTACGAACGCACTTTGACCTAACTTTGCATTAGAATTGACAAATTGAAGCCAGTTTGCTACATAAGAAGTCAGAAAGTTTTAACAAATTTTGTTGCAAATTGTTTTTGATTGCAGTGCATCTCTCGAGCAGCTACATTTCTGCTCACGATGCCCCAGATATGGCCGTAACAGCTGTACATAAGCTACTTGCGGGATTCACTGCAATCAAAAAAATTTGCAACAAAATTTCTTAAAGAAAACGTTTTGCACGGGACAACGCGGCGCGGATCGGCGCGCTTGATCTGTACCCGCCTTAAGGCGGCCGTCACACCGAGCGACCCCGAACGTCCACCGTCGCACGGTCAAAATTACGTTATTGTGTATAACATATAAAGTTTTAAAAAAATTCAGGCGTAAATTCTTTACAAGCGATTACGACTGACCAGATGCAACCGGTCAGTTCGCTAATTTGCGACAATCATGGCTATTCTGTAACATTGTAATATTGCCAACCTTAAATTTATTTATAAATTGCTAAACAATCAAATTAATTGTCCTAACCTCCTCAACAGTCTGACATTTAAAGTACCGACATTTAATTCTAGGTCTTCTCAGATATTTTATTTGCCTAATCCGTGCACTAATTTATTAATTAAATCCCCAATGTACAGGATGTGTTCTCTAATTAACAGTATCAGCCCATTAGTTGATTTTTTTCATGATCCTTTAGATCCTATTATTAAAGTCATGGTTGGTTCCTAGTTAGTTAATGTGTTTTTTTATAATAATAATAATAATTTTAAATATTTTTAGTTTTTTGTTTTTTTTTATCTCACTTCTTTGTTATTACTAAGTATTCTTATATACTGGCTGTCCGTTTATCGAGTGCCAGTATGGGGATCTCGCTTATCTTAAGAGATACAAAGTTGGTTAAATTAGGGCAAAGTTGCGCATTTCCATGCTGAATAATAATCTGAAAAGAAATTTGAAATATCTTCAATGGTTTTGAAAATTTCGAATTCGAATATGACATCCACTTTTCAATAATTTTTAAGAAGGCGGAGAAACATCTAGTAACTTCATTTTTTCTTATGGAAGACATTTTTGATTTTAACATTTTCAGAATACGTTTTTTATTCTCCTTACAACGATATATCTCACATGGTGGTCCAGTGTCACATTTTTGTCAAAAATACATTTTTTCATTTTTTGCGAAGAGTGCTTTGAAAAAACAAAACGTGAACAAAATTGTGAACAATAGTTTGATAGTTTGATCCTATTTCAAATCTTATCATCAGGGAAAAGAATTCGGTCCACTTAGTGACGCTTTTGACGCTGAATGTACTGTGTAATCTTTCCGCCAATCCAATGCTTTTAATTGTTCTTGGGCGAGAGGGGAAGGGGTACAGTGTAAGTGTTGTACTCGACAGAAATTATTGTGGGGGGTGACTAATACAGTTCGAATACTAAATTTTCGTACTGGTCGCGGAACAAGTGGGCCGATTTCTTTTCCCTGGTTATCATTTACGTTTGTGCTAAACTAATCGTACTAGAAATTTCTAACCAAGAGACATTATGCAGACACTTTTTTATTGAGAATTCGAAATTGGCATCCCCGAAATACATAATAAGAATAGGTAATAACGGAAAATTCTGCAACTTCTCTTGAGGGACAGATGGATTTTAGTATTTGTATTTATGTAAAATTTTTACCTCTTCCAAAATTTCCTGCTCAAATTTATTGGGCTTATCGTCATTTAAACGAACCATATTCGCCCAAGCATAGAAAAATATCTCAAACCAGGTTGTTGCCGCTCTGGATAACGCTGCAAATATTTTGCCGCAGTCATGAGGGCATTTGGATGCGAAGTGCAGTAAATTTGTATCACATCTCTTTGTTCTTCACTTGAAAAAGGCATTTTCGCGATAAAACTAGCGCCAATGTAAATGACAAGACTTGACATAGGATCAAACTGTCAAACTTTTGTTCACAATAAAAGAACGTTTTGCTTTTCCAAAGCATTCTTCGCAAAAAATGAAAAATTGGATTTTTGGCAAAAATGTAATATTGGACCACCATGTGTGATATATCGTTGTAAAGGGAAACAGAAACGTAATCTGAAAATGTTAAAATAGAAAATGGCGTCCATAAGAAAAAATGAAGTTTCTAGGTGTTTCTTCGCCATTTTGAAAATTATTGAAAAGGGGATGTCATATTCGAATTCCTCATAAAAAAAGTGACCTATAAAAGTAAAATTGTAAAGTCTTAGTTAGAAATGCCTAGTATGATTAGTTAAGGTTAAAAAAATTAAAAACGAAAATCAAAAATTTTTGTTTTTTTTTGCGAAATTTTCAAAACCATTGAAGATAGTTGAAATTTCTTTACAGATTATTATTCAGCATAAAAATGCGCAACTTTGCCCTAATTTAACCAACTTTGTATCTCTTAAGATAAGTGAGATCCCCATAGTGGCACTCGAAAAACGGACAGCCTGTATACACTTATATTTATTTACCTTTTCTGTATGTTACTAGTAGTTAAGGGTCTCTTCCTATTGGACAATAAAGACTATTATTATTATTAACATTAATATACATATCAATTGATATGGGATATGGTCTTCAATAATTGAAGAGAACAGTATGACTTCATAACAATTCAAGTCGACTGCCGACCGCCAATTGGAGAGAGATGCATATTAACTTGATGTCACACTTGATAAGGATTGCAAGTTATTACGAAACTGTTTAGAGAACACCGATTTTGCAAGGTCACTTAATACATAGCAATAATTGTTACTTATCAAGTCCATATCAATGTTACAGAATAGACCCCAATATTATGTTTTATATTGTGCGTAAAATGTTGAACTGAACGATTGTATCTGGTCAGTAGTAATAACTTGTAAAGAATTTAGTCTAAAAAAAATTAAAGCTTTATCTCTTCTGTACAATGTGTAATGAAATTTTGACCGTGCGACGGTGGACGTCCGGATCGCTTTTTTTTACTTAATCATGTTTTGTTATCCAAATAACATTCGAAATTCATGTATATTTGAGTACGGCTTTTTCATTGATCATCATCCGTCATATGCATGTAGACATTTCAAGATCATGCGTCAATACATTTTATCTTTAAAAAATAATGAAGAAATATATAAGTTTAATAACACTGGCGTACATAAAATCATCTAAATCAGATCACAAACTCAGCTGACAGAAACAAATTCTATAGCTTCCTGGAAAAAAATATTGGATACTTTGAAATAAACAAATGTCTATGTCGATATTCTTTTACTTATACAAAGAAAGTTGAACAAATTGCTTAGTCTTGGCATGGGTCCATTTTATAATAATACATAATACTTAGAAAAATCACGAATACAATGTACTTATACACGTACTACCTAGCGAAGACCTCAATTAAATGTAAATTATGTACTACTGAAATGAAACCCATCTTTTCATTTATGTAGAATTTATGTGTTTTAGTTTTTTTAAGTAGTAAAAAAAACATTAGATATTAATGTAAAAGTGATGTAACTTTACTACCATTTTTAGTAGTGCACTGAAATATTCTGTATATGTACGTAGTAAAATTGTAAAGCACTAAACACCTTTTAAAGACTTGTTCAATGCTATTGATTTTTTGGTCAAATTTGACTTTAAGATAAATTGTTTTAATATTCATATTTCTTATTATTTTTTCTTGTTTTTGTTATTGTCTCTGTAATTCAGGAACAAGTACTACCAAAATTTATCAAAACAAGTCAGCTCTATGTAACGTTTAATGGCCATGAATACATTTATTAACGACATTCCTTCCAATGACGTAACTATCCATTTTTGTGAACGAACACAACACAAGGTTATGACCTTAACATTGATAAAATATTAATTTGCACACTTATACACTTACTATTATAAACGACCCAAATATATTTGTACATATATGTATTCTTATAAATTTATTTTTGGGTAAATCGTTATGTACGTTAAAGAAATTAATAGGGCCTACATTCATTGAAAGTTTTAAATTTTAATATTATGATCGTAAAT
Source organism: Prosopocoilus inquinatus (assembly GCA_036172665.1). Lineage (NCBI taxonomy): Eukaryota > Metazoa > Arthropoda > Insecta > Coleoptera > Lucanidae > Prosopocoilus > Prosopocoilus inquinatus. The sequence continues at coordinate 36,229,276 of CM069871.1, forward strand.
GAAACTCCTAGACCGATGCTCATTATTTTTGTGATGTAAAAACTGCTTAGGTACAGACACACAGTAACAGAGTAATTAGCATTCTATTTTTAAATAAACTGGCGCCATTGCGCAATATGTAAATAATGGAACTGTTAGAACTTACCTAATTACAATCTAATATGCATCATTTTCTATTGTCTTTGGTACGGCCTGCACGTTAATTATCAGGAAAATCCATAAAAAATCGAGGTATAATGAAGAATGTATTTAACATAAAATAAATCTACCAAATATATTTTTTTATCTCAATCTTCATTATTTTAGAACCCCTGGAAGAGTGTTCTACGCACTCAAAAGGATATTCGACCACTTTCGATTAATTTAATCATATGTTTAGTTTTTCAAAAGCTGCAAAAAAATAATCACAAACTTTTGGGCATTTAAGTCAGTCATTATTAGCAGCCAGTATTAATTGCTGGGGCTCAAATGTTATTTTCGTCGTTTGCTCGAATAATTTCTTTCGCACGCATGTATACTTCCAAATAATTTCTAATGCTGTTTGCTTTTTAATTTCTCAGTGGGTTGTTCAGAGGAATTTAAACCAAAATAACACGATGTGTAATTAGGGCATTGACGCATTTATAAATAGGAAAACCGATATACGTGCTCAATAATTTATTTCAAACTAACTTTTATACAAAGTAATTTTTTCTATATGTTACAGGTATGTGAAACATTGCTGACATATCGGTAAGTTATTATGAACTAGTATTTTATTAAAAAGTTACCAGTATTAAGATTGAATTATTTTGAAGGTTTAAGAAAATAATTATAAGTAAAGAGCGAGGTTGGTAAAACTAATAATGCACCTAGCAGGTTGCCTCGTTCCCGTTTAATATGCAGTTTGAAATTTCCTTCCCGCAAATATAACTTGTTACGTCACACGAAACTTCTATCCGTCACAGTGAAGTAAATAGAGTGATTTTTAATATGTTTCCTAAAGCTTAATCTAATTCACTAAAAATGGAATCAATTCTGTGGTGCTATTGATCAAATAACGCAAAAATCTCGTTAATATGCCCAATGGAATTTATCACGTGACGTGACGTAATGAGATACGCACCCTTTGTCCCTTCCGCTGATCAAGGCAACCTTCTAATACACAGTCCAGCTCTACCAACCTTGGTAGAAAGATAAAACATCGACATCCTACGATCGCTTTTCGATCTGATGTTGCAGTAGGATAGACAAATTGAAGCGGGTTTGCTACGTAATAAGTTTTCCCCCTGCAAGGCGGCCACGCTTGCAGTCAAAGCATGTTTTTTTTTTTAATCTGTTGCAAGTCGTTTTTGATATTTCAATGAAAGCCTTGAGCAGCCTCTGTACAGCTGTTTCAGCCCTATTTGATTGACCGAATGATTATCAAATTTGTAATACTTTTTGAGTTTGTGGGTTTGCTACGTAATAAGTTTTCCCCATGTAAGGCGGCCACGCTTGCAGTCAAAGCATGAGTTTTTTTTTAATTTTGTTGCAAGTCGTTTTTGATGTTTCAATGAAAGCCTCGAGCAGCCTTTGTACAGCTGTTTTCAGTCCTATTTGATTGACCGAATAATTATCAAAATTTATAATACTTTTCAAACTTGCAATTAATAGAAAGTTTCATATTTTTACTAATTTGTTTCCTTTATTGCTTAATAATACGCTTTTTCGAGTTTTTAAAATACTTACTGTCGAACGGGGTGAAATTGATTGCTTTTTTTACATTATTTCTTAGTTTCTCTTTAACCATGCCAATTTGTCCGTGAAAAAATACTATGCTTTTCCATTACTTAAAGGACCTTATGGAAATTTAAAAAGAATTGTTTTTCTTTGCATAAAAAAATGAAAACTTCATTAAGTTTTCATTGACTAAATATCAAATCCATTCCTATAATTCGAAAATAGAATTAATACACTCACCTGTAAATAAAAAACGGATCACTTCAAATTTTCCAAATTATTTTTCTAAGCTTGCGTTTAATACAATTCTGGAATAGAATACATATAAAAGATTTAGGGTTCACAAAGTTAATGGAGACAATTTGATAATATCTTTAAAAATTATAAAGTGATAGCAATAATTCTGAAAACAACCAATGAACAAATGCAAATAAAAGTGTATAAAAGAACTTTTCTTGAGATAGTTGCTCTAATAGCGCGTACTTCCCCCTCTAGCTCTTATTGCGTCATCTATAATCGTACATTCATGTTTCTGATAACAATTTGATTTTTTTCCTGTGAAATGTTCTCCCATTCTTGAAGAACATTTCGCAGGTCTTCTCTAGTCTGTGGTGCAACTTCTCGAACCCTCACTCGTAGTTTGAGCATGTCCCATGCATTCTCTATGGGATTTAAGTCAGGGCTCCGTGATGGCCATACCATGATTCAATACCGACAGTATTCAAGTATTGTTGCGTTATCCTTGCTGAGTGGTGACGAGCATTGTCAATTAATATGGATTCCACGCTTATAAAGGGTGCAAATGGTACAACATACTCTTCCAAAATGTTTGTTATATACCTGTGAGCAGTTAGTGAACCATTTTCAAAGAACACAATTTCTGTGCGAGCAAGGAAAGAAATGTCTGCCCACACCATATCTGAATTCTTATTGAACGGTGTTTTCTCGGGAAATGTACATTCAGTTCACTAATCCTCCTCCAAACTCTCTGGCGTCCATCTGGTGATCGCAGTGCTATTTTGAACACGTCAGTAAACAGTACCCAATACAGGTGATTTCTGGCAAATTGTAATCGGTTACGTCGATGTTTTGTGGGAGGAGTTCTGGAATTGTAGCGGGTTTTAGTGACGGTAAGTTTGCTTCCTCAAACTGTTTTCTAACTGTCCGTTCGCTCATATTGGTACCACGGACCTCAGCAAGACGGTTTCTAGCCGAAACAGCAGTGAGCTTGCGATCTCTCAAAACTAGATTTATTAAGTACCGGTCATCACGTGCTGTTGTAGTCCTTTTTCTCCCTGATCCAAGCCTTCTCATACAGGTTTGGTGATAGCTGTCAATGGCCCGCTGAACATTTGTATAAAGAACACTAAGAGTTTATGCAGTACAACGAATGATGCGACCATCTTTCATAAGAGTCATACTTTGCAATATCTCCTGTAGTCATCGGCATTTTACGCCGTATTTAAAACCTTATGTCTATTAAAAAAAAAATTGACGCAGAAGAAAGCCTCCCGTTGTAAAACAAGAAAACAACAATGCGGTACTCTAGAAAAACGACAACAGAAATGTGGCAAAGTCTAAAATTTTACCATAAATTTTGTTTAGAAAAATCAGGTGATTCTTCTAAATATCACAGCTATATTAATCGTCACGAAATCTGTATGTTGCTGAGAACAAAATTCGATCCGCTTTTTTTGCCGGTGAGCTTATTTTAAGAAATCCTCCCCATAAAATATTTTTTATGATGGAAAACGACATGCAAAATACGTGTTTACTTTGTAATAAATAACAAAATAATTAACCTACTTTCTTTGGATAAAAAGTAACATTATATGCTTAGGTTAATAAGAACTATTATAGTGCGGCTGTGGTTACTTTGAATTTCACCCCAAAAGCTTATCAAAGTGATTCTACAGGATAAATTCAATTATAATTTTTCAAGTAAATCTATTTATCTCCAAATTGAGATTAAATGAGATAAAGTATGAAGTAAAACATTGATTTTTACTAAATAAGGAGTAATGAAATAATGCATTGTTCTGTATGGTGTTGATTAGATGCCATATTTGCTTACGCTGTAACAAGTCTGCTCAAATAGCAGTGGAACCCTCAAGCGTCTTCAGTATAGCGCTATTTTGGCCCTAATTGGGACCACATCAGCAGAAGAGTAGCTCGAGAAACTGTAGCAGTACAGCTGCCATTTGCTAAAAATTTTCGTACAGAGTTAATTTTCGCACCCAGGCCGTCTGAGGACGCCCCTTAAGCTGTCATTTTTGTTTATTATTTTACTGTTTAAGTAAAAATATCAAAACATGTACTTTTAGGCGTTCGGTCACGATAACATTGGCAGAATAACATTGGCAGAACATCACTCCTTCAATTCAATGTAATAAAATAATAACCGTACATTACATCTGAAATGTTGTATCTGAGGCAAACTACATTTATTTTCAATTGTACCTGTCCACAAACGTATTCTAGGTTTCTTATTTTCTTGGCTTTAATTTCTTGCAGCTACAAAACTTAGAATAAAACCGGAGTTTTCAAATTTAAATAAATATATGTTAATTATTTTATATCCGTGATTCTGATTTCTTTTGCAATTTTTATTATTTTAAGTGACGTAGATTTAAAAAAAAAATCTGTTGAAGGTAGTTATATAAAAAAAGCTTTTTTCGGAAAGGAATTACGGAGTAGCAATTTGACTGTTTACATTTCCTGCTTACGTCAAACTCTTTTGTAATTATTAGTATGACCGAAACGCACGTTGACGTTAACAATACTTATGTTGTGCGGTGACCGCATGATTCACGCATATTGAGTATGCATTTCTATTAAAAGTACACAGGATACACGTAAGTGGATATCATACCTGAATTAATATTAAATGCGTTAAAAATTGGTTTAATAATGCTTCAAACGTATATGTTTGCAAATAACATTTTTGAAATAATTTGTGAAATGTACACGAAATACGCCAGTCAGTAAAACGGACATTTAATTTCAAATCTCATTTTCGTTGATTTAATTTTCTTTTTGCTGTTGTACGTTAAAACCGTGAAACAAGCGTTTTATATTCAGTAATTGCAGTATATGTATAAACTAACTCGTCGTTTTTATTCGCTTACAACTTCCTTTGACGTATCGATTTGATTTGCCTGTTCATTTCAATTTGTGTTCAACGAAACCTTTCAGATGTTCAGTTTACTTTATTGTGCGTAGAAAACAAAATATTAAAATAACAATACAATTTAAATATACCGAGTGTTTCATATTTGCGCGGCACTGGTTTCGGGATGTGATCTGCAGCAATAAATAAACAAGAAAGCTATTTTCCACGGCTATTTGTTGTAAGATGTAAAGCAGAGTGCATGACTAATTTAGCTGAAAATTACTACTTCAGGAATTAGAAATTAACCTTTAAAATCACAGTATTAAATACCTTTGTCACATCTGTATTTTATATGAACTTTTTTTGTATATTTCGTGCTACAGATCACTTCCGTAAACTAGTGCTGTGTAATTACGAAATACCCAGTATAATTATTAATTAAATACATACATAATAATGTGTAACAAGAATACTAGGAGGACCAGTTAGTAAATGCGGATCGACAGAGGAAAATGGATGGAAGAAATTGAGACGTTGAAAAAAAATTTATAAAACAATCGGGAAATCCTTGCACTTCTGATAAGATGTGAAACGGTCTGTAGATGATACAATCGGTAGTTTTACACTTACAATCATTCAGGATGTAAAATTAATTTTGCCAAGAAATACACTTTTGCGTTACTCTCGTATTAAATTCATGTGAAAGTACATACATACTTCTTTTCAATAACCAGACCTTACACCACTTTGTTTTTCTTTTTCGCTCCTTTAATTGTATTTTAGGTAAAGAAATTAGCCCTGGAAAACGATGTCTGTAATTTCTGGTGTGACTTTTATGTTAGGGCAGGATCATAATGATAGGATGTGATATTTTTATTTCCTTTCTGTTGATAACTTCTTAGCCTTACAACTAACTTCGTCATCAACTTTAACTAAATTCGATCTTAAGATTTTCTTTAATCTTGTTCTACATATTTTGGTTATTCCGTGATTCTTGAGATATAAGATACCAGATCCTCCTCGCAAGAACGGTGGTGCATTAGTAGATAACAAAGTGTCGTCCCACTCATTGGTTTATGGTTAGAACGACCTATGACTTGACGAAGTCTCCCGTTGAAGAAGTAATTCTTCATTTTCGGTTAATACTTGACTGCTTTGGTGATCTAAAGGGTACCCCAAAATTCACGTCAAATTTTATTTTTGCGCCATTCGTTCGGTAAAGTAAAGCCAACGAAACAAAAGACAGCGTGACAACTGACAGATCAGGGTGAGTTAAAATGGAGCGCTATACGAAAGAACAACGCATTTCCATTGTTGAGCAGTATTTTAAAAATAATGTGGTTTGACAGCTACAGTTCGCTACTTTCTTACAAAATATGGCTGGAATAGTGATTTAATTCCATTAATTAAGGTGAAGAGGTTAATTAAAAAATCAGCGAGATTAATAACTCTGGGCGCCTTTCAACAAGTTCAACACAAAATTCGGCGTCATGGTCAAAAATTTGACATTTCGAGAAGCTCTCTACTGTGTATTCTCACGAAAGATTGGCATCTTCATGCTTACAAAATTCAATTGCCTAGAGAACTGAAATCTACTGACCAAGCAAGGTGAAAAGTGTTTATTGAACGGATTGAGGAACAAAAATAAGTGAATGCTGATTTTTCGAACTGAATCATTTTCAGCGATGAGACTGATCAAAATGGTCGCATTGGGGGGTTAAAAAAGCTACAAGTAATCGTAGAGAAACGAATGCAACCACAAAATAGTTGCTCTTTGGTGCAGATTTTAGTTGGAGGCATTATCGGACCATTCTTCTTCGAAAATGTGGCTGGTCGGGCTATAATAATTGCGACATGATAATTCAGTTTTTTTGTGCCTAAACTGTAAGATGTGGATGTGAACGACATGTGGTTTCAACAAGACCGCGTTACTTATCATACAGCCCAAGAAACAATTCAATTATTGCAAGAGTCATTTCCTGGTTATGTGATTTCCCCTTTTGGTGTCAGAATTAGCCACTTCGTTGGGGTTTTTGAGTCTTAGACTTATGTCAAAAAGTCCACGCCTGGAAGGAAGAAATTGAGTGCTGTATCAACGAAATTTAGCCACATTTATGCAAGACCATCATGGAAAATTTCGGCAAAAGAGCGGACAGAAGCCAGAAAAAGCTGTGGAGGCCATTTGTCCGATATCCTGTTCCATACATAACCTTACACTGTATATTCTATGAATCAATAAAAAAACTAACAATTTTTAATTAAAAACCTACCTGTGTTTTCTCTCAAAACTACTTCTTGTGTAAATTTTAGGACATCTTTCATTAATTTTTCGCCTGAGCTCTGGTCCAAGAAAATGCCGAGATCCATCTAATATCGGAATTTCGAGATTACGTTGCGAGAACTAAGATCCAGGAATTCTTGGAAATTGAAAATAGATAGCGAAAAAGACGGAAGGGAATAGAATAGTGGGAGTATTTAGCAAGAACCAGGGAATTATTTAAGAGCTGCCAGGATCAGGCAGAATGTTTCTTTTAACAGAGCCATTCTTTGGGGAAGTAAGAAATGACGAGGAACAAGATAATGGGAGAGACGAATAAACAGGAACAGCAACAGAATTATGTGAATATTCGTGTTATTAACGTGCGTCCCAAAAGTTTTATAATTTAGTACGTAGCTGCTGCGGTGTATCAGGTAAACCCCAAAGACTTTCGTTTCTCGCGTATTTGAATATTTAGACATTCTATATGTATATGAATATTCAATTTATTATTAAAATCAGCGCTCATAGGCATCTAGTTTACAAGACTTTGGAGACACTGGGACACGTGACCTACATAGAAACTCAAAATTGTAAACTGTTGTGATGTCAATTTTTGACCTACATTAGGTCATAGTAAAAAAAAAACACTTCCAGGTTATGTACGTATTTCATCATAATTATTCCACGGATATTCAGAAAAACTGAGCCAAGAACTTTTACATCGGATTTTTAAACTCGAAATTTCTTGGGTGTTGGAGAATTACTTGCTTTCACTCCACTCCCAAAATTCATCTCCACAGATTTTCTTTTGTATCTGAATAGACGTGAACTATATGATAGACACGTTCATTTTAATTATCTCAGCTATATGTATGTTTCAGCCCAATTGGACGCCGACGGCCTAATAATGAGCTGCATACATCGACACTTTTCGTGAATTAGTCTTCCTGATATCTTCTCTTCCTCTTTTAAATGACGCAATCCAATTATTCACAATCGCCTGAGGCTCGATGCTTCAATTTATCTTTTTTTTTCAAACTTTATTATCCAGCTTCCACCCTTTTGAAGTAAAATTGCACCGTGGTGAATAGATAAAACAGCGACATCCTGCGATCGCTTTTTGATCTGAGAAGCAGGGCTGAAACAGCTGTACAGAGGCTGCTCGAGGTTTTCACTGCAATCAAAAACGATTTGCAACAAAATTTCTTAAAATTGCACCGTTATATTTTCAATATGTCATTGTTTATTGCCATGGTAATACGATTTTGTTTTGTTCAAGGGAAACGGTTTAGTCTAACTAGATATCAATACGCATTCGCATAATGTTAAGTAATGTGTAAATGACAGATCAACACTCCTACAAGTTTATACATGTAAAGTAATAATTTCTCATTTAATAAACATTACGAGATAGTTACGACTTACTTTAAGAAATAAATTTTACTGTTGGATATCTGACGTAGTTGTAGGAATGTAACTGTCTACAATAAATTATCAATTTGCTACTTAGTAATTAGATAATAACAATGTCTTTGGGACTCTTGACAGCAAAGACTGATGGATGTAGGCCGAAAACATTATAGTGTTTTATGGTGTACTCAATCACTCTGCAATTCCGTTCCGCATCATTAATTCAGTTTTACGACATTGTTCTGACTTTATGCTCCGCCACTGAATTCGGCTGGAAGTGTTCTATACAATAATTGGAGTTCGCCTCGAGTATCTGTCGACATGAGAATTATATATTTAGAAGAGAGAGCATTCGAGGTTATAAAATCAACTGCTTATGTCTACTTCCTAAGTACGATTGCATAAACTGTCAGACAGAAAACTGGCGTTTAACAAGGGAAAGTTTTCGCAATTTACCTATTTAAGTTATGAAAATTGCTTTTTGAAATAATCGTCAGCTGTAAGTTAGAATGTATTAATTAATTCGATAAAAAATTTGAAAGTTATTTAATGCTAAGAATAAATTTTATTTGTCTTTAAAGTTTCTATCTGTAGGTCTTAAATTGTTCACAGGATAGAAAATGCTATGTATTCCGTACTCGAAATTATAAACGATAATCCAGCTAAGCTGAAACGAATATACTAATTAAAGTGATACCTGTTATCAGTAGAGACGCTTTAATTTCTTAGCTTCAAATATCGTTCTTTTAAGTGCAAAACAAGAAACGCAAGAGGTGAGATAAGATAAAATTTTATGTTTTGTTTTTACCGATGTTCGTTTAGATAAATTCTAATTAAACTATTAATTGGAAAAGGCCTTGCTGATTTATGGATTATGTTCAATATAAATCAAAGTCAAGTTCATTGCCAAACAATAAAATATGTAATTTAAGCGCTACCTAGGATCTTTATACAGGTTGCGCCACTATAAGTTGGTAAAAACGATCGCAGTTTAATTGCTTAACGAAGCAAAGTAGGTCGCGGATGTCTAGAACTACGTTCAGATAATCTAATTGGAACATTTCAGTTTGATAATGAATACATACAATTCGAAAAGTGCTGTAATGTATTCCGATACAGAATATCTGACTATAACGAAGCCGGTATAGGATTCATACGCTAATAACGTTACTTGTTGACATTTTTATTTCACAACTTCCTTGAAAGTAATGGCATTTTATTAAAAAGTATTACACACAAATAATGTAGACGGTGAGAGTATAATATTTATTATAATATTTATAATTTAAGTTTTTTTTTAAGATTTAATGATTTCTTATTTTAATAGAATTCCTTTCGTAATTTATAAATTCGTTTACGTCTGTAATACGAGGTTTGTTGAATTGAAACCCATTTTTGGTCCACAAATAAATTAATCTGAAATATATTCACAAATCATTAGCACTACCCCATTGTTTTACCAACCGATGTATATCCTGATCCTGCGTTTAAGGCTGTTTGCTCGGCCCCAAAATCGTTTTTCCCATTTTCTGGGCTTATTTTTCATTAAAATCGTACCAATTTTTCGCGAAAAATTTTTAAATAGATTCTGTCAGGCGGCTAAAGGCTAGTTTTTCGAGATTTGCCAAAAAGGCCTTAAAAAGAAATTAAAATTAAAAAAATTCGAAAATGTAAGCCTTTAGCCGAAATTTCGAAGTATTCAATAATAATAAACCGTTTAGTTTTTTTTTTTTTTTTTTAATAAAGTCAGGAAATGGGAAACAAATTTGAAATTTTCGGAATGAAATCGTTGAAATCAAATGTGGTATGTGATACACGCTAGCTCCGCCTTCGGGCCTAGTGCAAGAGGGGCGAATTCGCACATTCATTCTCCCGATTTAGTGACAGATGAAGGTATGAGTGAGAGCGAATGCGTTTCAGTGCGTGTATGAGTGAAACACACAATACACGCACCGTAAACACACAAACGCTACCGAGCGCTGCCAGAAAATAATTCTACAAAGATTTCTCTTTTCAGAGTCGTGCTTTTTGGTAAATTTTGTACGCTACATCGAAAGAAACATTTTTGTCATAATAAACTTCTGCAAATCTGGTAGTCATGCACTTAATTAGTTTTAAAAAGGGAATGCTCAACATTTTGCTCAATATTTTGTTATTTATTTGTGTACACATTTACCTTGACATCATTAAAAATCCCTGTTAATGCATGTAATTAATATTATGTGATAACACAGGAATAAACAATAAGTAAAATGGGTCGGTGATGTAACATTTTGAATATCAAGTTCACCCAAATAGTAAAACGGAACTGCGTCAAATAATTTTTGCTTCTACACAACTAATTGAATAAAATATAAATACTTGATGAATACGAGGATTCAGATCTCATCAACTGTAACCTAATCTACAACCACGGTTTCAAATTTGTAAGTGCATCTGCATTATACGATATTTTTAAACATTCGTCAAGCATCTCAAAAAAAAAATTAAAAGCTTGTTTTTGATCCTATTAATATTAACATTCTGGTGATAATAGTGCGGCCATTTTGAATCATATTGTACTACACACCAAAAGAATCTGGAACACGTAATACGTTCTGTTGTAAATACGAGGAGTTAATTATTGTTGCTATCATGTATTCGTCCGTTTGTTTATTTCCGTGTTTTTTAAGTTTCTGTAGAAACAAGTTTAAAATTGCATTCAAACTAATAGCGTTTTCCACTGGCTGCACTAGTGCGCACTGAGTGTATTTCCAACTCGGTTCAGCTTTATGTAATAAAACGAAATGGAGATACACTCAGTGCATACCGGTGCAGCCAGCGGAAAACGCTATAATAAAATAACTCAAATATGTATGCACAACAATTGTCTCAATTTTTTTTTAGTGGACATAGTACAGTCAGATATTATATGGCATTATATAATACGGAATCTTGCAGAGCAGATTTCAAATACAGATCTATTTCAGAATTGTCACCAGATTATCAGAAAGAGGTTTCAACTGTGCAGATCGATCAGGATCGTTATTTTAATTTTCTTTTAAAGCCAGTATAGGCAGCATATGTTCTAAATGAAAGTATTTTAACTTCGGCTTCATTTTATGCCAAAAATTGTCATCTTTTTTAATCTGAAAAAGAAAACGTATTACAGGTGTGTTGTAAATGTAAATTGCTTGTTATTTTTTCTAAAATCGTCCGTCATTTCTATTTTATACACTAGTCTTCAAAACCACATCGGTTTTACTTATTTTTATTGTCAAAATTATAGCTTTCGTGTGCTTAAAAGTTGAAACTATTACAAAAATAATCTTATACGATTTCAGAAAAAAAATAATGTATTATGATGAATTCAGAACTTTCTTGACGTTTATGTAAATAACATTACTTGTTCACATATCATTCCCAAAGGTGTCTATACAACGAATACAACTATTCGTTAAAGCTAACTGCCCTTGAATCTGATAATAGTAGACATGTGTTTTCTTCAGTTTCACAGTATTGCCATCCAAAAAGAAATAGGGCATAACTTTCATCTTTGCTGCTTCCTGAGGAGTTATTTTGAACTTCGCTAACTTATAGGGACACTTGATCTCAATTATAGCATCCTCACCAACTAGTCCATCAGGACTAGCTCCAAGATACGGCATTTCTTTAGATATAAATAATCCGCCGTTCAACATTATGTCCAAATTCATGTAAAAATTGTTTTCTCGCAATTTCTTCATGGTCACGGCACCAATTTGTAACTATACTTTCGAAAAATTAGAGGAAATTAATTTTTACGCCAATTTTTTGGCTTCAGTTGTTTGACGTCTTTTACAGACAATACCAAATTTCGTTGCTGTTAGTCTTCGCTCTTTATGCCATTTCACTTTGGTGTTTTGGCCAACAGTGTTTCTCTCTAACGATTCTAACTCTACCTGGGTCCTGCTCAAGTAGTTCATTAAAGATGATTTCTTTTCTTCTAAGTTTTTAAGATGGATCACCTCTTCTATTCGTCCGTAGTCACCCTCAGCTTTGGCATCCCGTTTTCTTTTCTGCCTTGCCCAGGAAATAGTCGTCCTCTGCATTTTCGGTAAAAACATCTCCTACGCAACTTTGACGTATACAGTGTGCCCGGATAGAAAGATGATTAAATTAGCAAAAAGGTGCAGGTCGAGAGCTTATTAACAATCCATTTTCAAATATTACTTGTCATGGCCAACTTGATTATATTGAGATGCGGTTTGAACTAGTTTGCACGATAATTTAAGTACTTTTATGGGCACTTAATAAAACTAATCCCATTTTTACAAATTTTCAATAACCTAACCTAACCTTAAAATTTTAAATTGGTGATTTTGTTGACCTTTTTAAGAGAGACTTTTTTCTAGATGCAATGATGTATCACATGATATGGAAACTTCTTCAAAATTTTGGGAAACAGAGCTTATTCTTTTTATGAACAGAAATCGCTAGTGCCATGATCACAAAACTTTGTTATCGAGACTGTTGCAAGCTAACCGCGCCCTTGTTAACGTTGGTAATAAACGGGCGTTTACATTACATACATATTTGTATTATGCATGTGTCCTACATATTGTTTGACAAGTCTGGAATGAATCTGAAATTTGTCTCATACTACTATTACATTTTTCATGTATTTGACATGTATCCGACATGTTTTACCAGGCAGATTTGTATTCCAAATTAATGGAAAACACAGCGATCGCAGACCATACAAAGGTACTTTACGCACGTGCAGAATAGTTAGCTGTTTTAAACATTAAGCGATCTGATGGTTTGTGACGATGTAGTGATCCAAAAGGAGCATAGTAATATTATGCTGCCGCGGCCAAAAACAAAAATTGATTGTCATCTTTCACGAGCGATACTTTTTTTTATTATTAAATATTAGATATTTAGCGAACAGGTCACGTAGTGTAAACGATGTGCTAGTATTTGTCGAAGACTTGTGCTAAAGATTCAAGACGATTTGTATGCGACAAGTCGACAGTTTTGTAAAGATTTGTTTTTGAATTTATTGAAGACATGTATGTAATGTAAGCACTCCTTAAGGATTGCAGAACTTTAAGTAGGTCTCGATTCACTTTATCGCGACTATACGTATACCAAGTGCTACAAGAACGTAGAACTTACTCGTGAAATATACGAAGCTCAGTATCCAGAAAAGGCAACACAGATGAAGCTGCAGTGCCACAGATCGTTCGTGGACAATCGTGTACAAGCGATTAAAATTTTAGACTAATGAAATTCTTATCTCTTTGGCACATCATACCCCTAGCTGACGTGATATTGGTTTAAAATTTTAATGGCTCCCTCACCATTGGCTGCAATCGATCAGTGCCACTGCAGAATAACTTGATAAACAAAAAGCAAAATTTCTGTGATCATGGCACTAGCGATTTCTGTTCGTAAAAAGAATAAGTTCGATTTTCCAAAATTTTGAAGAAGTCTCCATATCGTGTGCTACATCATTGCATTCAGAAATAAATTTTCTCTTAAAAAGGCCAAGAAAATTAGGGAGTACCAATTTAAAATTTTAAGGTTAGGTTAGATTATTGAAAATTTGTAAAAATGAGATTAGTTTTATTAATTGCCCATAAAAGTACTTAAATTATCATGCAAACTAGTTCAAGCCGTATCTCAATATCTTAAGTAACAAAAAGTTAAGACAAATAAAAGAAATTAGGAGATTTTGGTTTTTGTAAAATTTTAACCAAGTTGGCCATGACAAGTAATATTTGAAAATGGATTGTTAATGAGCTGTTGAACCAGCATCTTTTTTAATCATCTCTCTATCTCTTCAAAGACGGAAGTTACCCATCCTGTCCCTACGTATCCGGGCACACTGTATACTTTGGTATATTTGCCTGGACTTTTCCCGACCATTCTCTTATAAATGCGGTGGTGATATTGCTCACTGAAATTATAAGAAACGCTCGCAGCGTGGCATCTCACTTCGTAGCTATTTTTCAAAGAGAAGTTAACTCTTTTTCCACCAATAAATTTTGAAACAATTGAATTGTACGTCTCCGCTGCATTATTGTTCATATATAAAAGTAAACTGTGCATTATGCGTCAAATGATTACACCAAGCAATAATATCATGAAATAATCCACATTCTACTAAATCTGGAATTGAATTAATTTCATTATCTTTGAACCCGGTGCAAAAATAGAAGTCACAATCAGAATGATCGCCGAACACGTGCGTTAATAATGTCCTTTTTTAACGCATTTACTTGCTCTTTTTCCAATAATCTTAAGCACAGTCATTAATATTTATTCCAACGTTTAAATCAGGGTTCAGTTTTTAAGGCACTTTTAATGTTTTCATTTGACTATTCTTGTTCTAGTGTTTTATTCTGTATAATGTATATTTTTTCTTTACGTCCACTTTAAACCGCAATATTTCATTGTGCCTAATTTTAGTGTACAGAAGTGTAGTCTAGATAAAAAAACAATCCACGTAAAATTAAAAAAAAGACACTTTTATAGGGATAATAATAACGGTAATGAAACAACAAAATGACGTTATTGATTTACAGAGGAACAGGCGATGCGCTTTTTTTTGTGTCGTTGTTTCAATTCTGATAAACTTTCACTTTCCGACAGACGTAGTTTTATTTCCCGAGTTTTACATAGTTTATGTGTTAGATCAGGTCGCTGTTTTTATTTATATCAATTTACATAAAAGAATTTAATCATCTGAGTGTACGCTCGTCCTTAGAAATTTGCCGAAGGCCGCGGACGGTGCCAATGTGAATGAGGCCTTATTCGAATGTTTGCTTGTGGGTGTGTCACAAACTGACATGTAAACCAATCAAAAATAAAGATCAGTGACAGCAGAGTCATAAATTACAAGGAAAACGTTTAGGTGGTAATTCTGTTCTCTGTTCTTTTCGTTTATGTGTAAAAATGCAGGAACACATGTTGAACGTATGTTTCTTCTAAATATATGCGAAAAATAGTGATACGCCCATTTGAAATCGAGTTCAGTTCTAAGCGAGCATACAACCTTAACTTTCAGCGCCATCTTTTTCGACTATGAAGTACCACTGCTCATAGAGTTTAAAAAACAATAAAAGTCTAAACAAGCTTTATTCCAGATTATAATTAAATTCAATCAAACAAATCTGAGATAAATGTAAGTTGACACCAGCAGTCAAATTTCTTTCTCATTAAGATTTTTGGAATCAACAATTAAGAGGAATCCTTGCGAAGGTACCCCTCTCGGGTTGGTATTTTACTTGCTTGTTAATCCCCAACACTACGACATTTAAGGGGAAATGTTTCGAATTTTATTATTGGTTGGCCTTGGCTGTAGGTGCGCTCCAAACATTTCATTGGTTACCCTTTAGCATGTTGTTACATTGTCTTTCGGCGTCGTCGGCTTCTAACGAAATTTAAATTTTTGAAGCAGAAATAAGCTCCACATACAAATAATCTTCGGCAGTATCAACCTGTTTACAATATTTTTACAATTACAAATATCTACTGTAAATAATGTGGGGGCAGCAGGCTGGCCGTTCGATGAAATCCGAATCGCTCATGACGATTCGAGAGGCCACTGAGGCGCGTTCAGAAACTGCATTGCGATTGTACCTTGGGCGTTTAAAATGGAAAGCAAAACACGCAAAACAATTTACATGAGAGAGAAAGTATATTACCCAGAGCGCGCTCTTTCTTATTCCTGAACGGGCCCCAGCACACGATAATTCACGATCCTTGGGAGGGAATTTTAAAATAATAATGATGAAGACAACTCCTTTAAGATGGAGATGAACAGTTTTAATAAATTAATATAGTCAAACTTTATTATAGAATTTAATTAAATTTTTATTTTTATATACGTCATTTATGTGTGAATTAGAATAAAGAATGTTTAATATATTTTGTAGGAAAATGTTCACGAATTCCAACTCTAAAGTACAGTACCCGAAAAAAGGAATGTCTCCTCCATAAAATGCTTACAGCAAGCCAAGACAAGCATTGCGAGCAGATAATCCTGCTTGCGAAATCTGCCTGAGATAAATTCGAAACGTGCGACTGCTAAATTCTATATATATGATTATAAAACAAAGTGTTATTTGTTTGGTAAAGTCATACATTTTTTGCTATGCAATACATGAACAATAAAAGTAAATTTTTATTTTTTTTTAAAAATTATAAAAATTCTCATATGGTAATTAATTATTAATTAAAAAAATTATTTCAATATTTGAGAATTAGATTTCTGCAAAGATTTATTTCGGCCTTTAACTTGTGTTGAAGCAGTAATATTCATTTAATATTTTATTGTTATTCGTTTTATTTTTAAATTGTAAAGGTTCAGTGTTCATTTCAAATATAAACTCTTTTGGATTGTGTCATAGTTCGTTTTATGAATTTTATGTTGCCAGGACCAAATGAAATATCGAGTTAAATTATTTTAAATTAAATAGAATAAGTTGATGTGGCATCATCGATAATTTTTAAAATCAATAATACAATTTATCTCTGGAATCCTGTACTGTAGCTGCTTCTGATTATGGCCATCATGCGTATTTATATTTTTATCTTGGAATTAAAAACGAAAAATGTGATTCGATAAAATTGTTACAATACAACGCTTTGTTTTATAATTATATTTATGGAAGCTGGCAGTCTAACGTTTCGAATATCTCTCAGACACATTTCGCAAGCGGATTACCTGCTCACAATGGTTGGCCGCCTCTCTGTAATGTGGGTCTCGACAGCTTAGCCCAAACATTTGCATTTTATGGGGAAGACATTCCTTTTTACGGGCACCGTACAGGGTGAGAGAATTCCTACCTCCTTTTACTTTGATTTTAGAAAGAAAAAAAGATAAAAGAAGTCGTACAATTTATTTCAGTACTGCTATGGATATTCACAAAAAACAATTGAGTGTCGGACACCCAAAAAAATAAACGAAGTTTTGATTTTAAATAAAATAACATTGAATAAAATTTTACCATTAACATATTAAATCGATTTAGATATTTTCTAAAAATTAACGTTTAAGCTAGAAACAACAAATAATTCAGAAAAATTGAACTTTAAAAAATAAATGAAAATTTAACGTAAAACATATTTAAAGCGTTCTCAATTTTTTTTACGCAAAATGTAAAAGTTTTTAAGATATTTTGAATCATATCTCTTGTATAAATGGGAGTTTTTTACATCTAAAATTCAAAAATAAAATTAATTAAATAGGAATTATTTTATAGACACCTTCTTAGTTTTATTATATACGTAGTCCCAGTAGAACTTAATTTAAAATCGAAAATCTTAATAATATATAGGGTGTTCCATTAAAAAAAAAAAAAAAACTTAGTTCATATCTCGTTTATCCGACCACAAATTGTTTTTCTGTGAGCACACGGAGAAACTATGAATTAGTCCCTACAAGTTTTGTATTAAACATTTTTTCTTGAAATCAAAAATAAAGTAGTTAAGGGGGGTAGGAATTCTCTCGTAATCACCCTGTACATGCGATCAACTCCTTTATTCTAAAGAACTACGGTTGAATTCTTGGCTTCCGGTTAGAACCACATGTCTCGGATTTCTTCTAGAAGAACTATATTAATTAGCACTTGACTATTCTATTGACTCTAATTATTGTTAATTTTGGAATCTCGATTTCAACGCAAAAATATCTTTATAGAAGTAATGTCCAATTACTAACAATATTGAACTTGAATTTTTTTTCCGAAAATATATTCAATTGTTAGTATTATTTATTGTCCTCATTAACAACGCATATTTTTAATTTAATATTTTTTTCTAAGTTTTAATTAGTAATTTTTGTAGAAACATAATTAGTGTTACAGCTTATTTACATGAAGACATATTCATTCATAACAAAAACTTTTACATAATTAAATTTTATTAACACATTAATAAAACTCAACTTAGAAAAAATTAGTAACGGAGATCGAAATTTATTGACAAACATTTAAATATTTTGTAATTAATTTAAAAATATTTTCTTCTATTATTATATTCTCGTTATTGTCATTGTTGCAAACATTTCTAACATTCATACTTCCGACAAACATTTCAATTTTATAGTATGTACAAATGTAATTTCAATTTTTCGTTTCTTTTGCCTATATCTATGTTAAAATTACAATTCACGTAAATAAATGATTCAAAATGCTTTCGAAGTATTTTTCAAACATCGACAATATTCGGTCACTCCCGGCTCGGATCCGACCTGCCACCAGCCTGTCACAAGCTAATTTTTGTTTCCAGCCGCAATATTCTCTTAAACAATTTTTAGAGGAACAGAAAGAGAAGATATGTTTGCTTCCTCTTTCGTTACCTCCCCCACAATTGATAGTGGGAGAAATCCGTCCACGCCTCATGAAAATAATTCATGAAAAACATGCAAAACGCGCGAATTCATAACTACATTATATATACATATTTTTTAAAGCTGTTTTCGCGGTTTTGTTAACAAAACTTCAATCTACAAAGTGACCAACGCGTTTTCGAAAATATGAACTGGAAGTATATTTAATTTTACTGTAAAGTTCAACTACGATTTTTAAATGTTAATTATTTTTTTTTCTAATTAACAACTAATCGTAGCGAAATTTCCATTGGTCATTTTGTAGTTCTAGTCCTTAAATATGTGGTGTAAAAAAATGAAATAAATTGATTAAGAACTAATGCCTCTACGACTTCGCGCGTTTTAATGGTTTTCGTATATGGCATTATTCGGTGGGATTCCTCTTAAGCTTAAAATAGAATTAAAAATGTTTTTATTGAGTCATTGTTTTTACAACTTTAGGGAATTTGTCTAATTACTTGACAAGTTTTGTTCTTTGTTTTTTTCTTAACGAGGCCTATATCTTTTTGAGATCTATGGCAGATATGTTTAATAATAATAATAAAACTTCATCAAGTGCGAGGACGAAAACGTCCGGGAAGCTTTCACGTAGCGTCATTCTGATTCACGACAGCACTTGGCCTCATGTCGCCAAGGTAATAAAAGAAGAAATGGAGGATTTTAGAGCAACAGCCTACAGGCCAGATTTATCGTCTTGTGATTACCATACCTTTGGGTTACCGAAAAAAGCGTTAAAAGGTAGGTAAGCGTTTTGAGTAAGGCGTAGAAGTACAAAACGCTGTAGTTCTTCAATCAGCGGCCACAATAATTCAATGAGCAGGGTATACATCAGCTGATGAAACAGTAGACTATGTGCCTTAAGCATGTTGGTATTTATTTGTTATCATTCCGAATATTTTTTTTGTAGACCAAAGATGGGGTTTCAATTGAACAAACCTCGTAACAATTAACTTGGTTAGTGTTAAGAAAAATAAGTGTCTTGATGTATATTTTTCTTTCTTAATTGAAAGTTCTAGAATATGTTTTCCAATTATGGTTTAAAAAAAAGTGTGTTTGAGAAAAATCAATTTACAAACATAAAAATTTTGTAGCTTAAATTTTATATCTCATCCTCCTGAATGGGTATAAAAATGTGTAACACAATGTTACGTCTTGTGCACCTCGAATGTTTACGATAGTTTTATACATACATCTTTTAGTTTAATTTAAAAGAATTATAAGGTGTGGTTCAATCTCTTTAATCTTTAAATGTTGCTGTATCACAGAGGAATTATATATCAAATATTAGATTCAATTAAAAATTGTTCGAAAAAAAAATAGAACGTGTTCTGTGTTTTGAAACAGTCTAAATGTTTTACCTTTCACAAATTATTGAATCAAATTTTGCATAAAAAGGATAGAAAAGGTATTTATTGTAGACAATTAAACACTATTTACAGGTGACATTTAATTCATATGTATTTCAGATTTATAAAAGACTTTTATGGGTCAATTTATTTTTAAAGAGTACATATCTAGCTTAACTTGGATTCATTTGTACTTATAATTAGTTCTTGCTAAATGACAACTAGATATATTTCAATAAAGAAAAAAGTATATTTGCTGGTAGTGGCTAAAGCAATTACGAACAACGACATTTATTAAAAATAGAACGAGGTAAACGTTTCACAATGTGTTAATAGTTCTTATCACGGCCATAAATACCGTACAAGACAATGAATTCAACAGATAGGAAGTCGGAAGTTGCGGATGTGTAGCATCCTGTAGGAAGTCTGAATACACGGGAAGTGAGCTCAAACAGAAACTGGGTTACACGGCGACCATTACCTACCAATATTGTCGTTGAACTTTTTGTGTCAGATCCGCATAATGGTCCTCATTACGCAGCAGCGAGTTAATCGACTTTGATTTTTATTTATTTATTTTTTTTTTTTGGTTAAACGCTTTGCCGATAATAAAGCGCGAGATACTAAGAAAGTTTCAATTTAGTGCTACTTTTAATTGAAATTGGTAACCGGATGTCCTCTTGTATTTACAAATTAAACGAGTCTTTTAATTAGGCAGTTTAGGTAGTGGTGTAATAGTTGAAATGAATAAAATTAAATGTAGTAAGAAATTTGCGATAAATTTAACCTAAATATTTAATCTGTGTGTTTTAGATAATTCAGCACATCCGTTTCTGCGATTTTGTCGGTGCTCGAATTTATTATTAAATTAGATTAGCATAGCATAAAGTTTTCTGAGTGAAGATGGTTGTGCAAGCAAAAAAGAATATATTTTCTTACTCATAATCAGATCCGTATCTGTCTTCCCAGTGATTACATTTATTCAGTAAAGTTTCCCTACTTTTCAGCGCACGACTTTTAACGTTTACACAGTTCTGTAAAATAGGATTTTTATAATAAACACAATAACTACGTTTTAAGGCCACTCAACTCATTTTGAACAAAATTTGATTTAACCACTTATTCACGCGGGGACAGATATAATTTCTTTACTTCAAATATAAGGGAGTTGTTATCGAATTAACGTCTGATTGTGAATAATTTTTAATGGAAATCTCATACTGATTACTTTTTGAACAGTGGCGTATATTCTACATAGGTGTATTTGTTGTTTATTAGTTCTTCCTTGTTAGATAATTTATTACTTAATAATTCTACTCATTAATTGCTATTGAAGAATTTGAATTTTTACATTTACTCAGGGCTATTCTGTAACATTGATGTGCATACCAATTGATGTGGTCTTCAATAATTGAAGAGAACTTGTGCGATTTCTAACATTCAAGTCGATTGCCAATCGCCAATCGAAGAGAGATGCATGTTAACTCGACATCACACTTGATACGGATTGCAAGTTATTACGAAACTGTTTACAGAATACCGATTTTTCAAGGTAACTTGATTCATAGCAATAATTGGTACGTATCAAGTTCATATCAATGCTACAGAATAGATATCATTGTAGGTTAGCCGATTGTGTAAAATGTGTTGGCTGTACGCATAGATCACGTGATTTTGATTACTCTATACAGTGTGTCCCCGGATTGAGTTCGCGATATGTATAATGGACCCAACATTTTTGAATTCAGATTTCATATTTCGCAAATCAGGTCTGCTTGGTGCAAGATGAATTTGTGCCAAATTTGACCTCGAAAGCCTTCAAGGTGGCGGAATAAACACAAGAAGAAATAAAATACGTGTAGGCAAAGTGGTATTCCTTTCGAATTTAGGAGAAAATTTTACTAAAAGAAATGATTCCAGTTACGTCAAGCAGTTGTCGAAATGTTATGGCAATTCCACACTTTTGCCATTCCCTGTAAAAAAGAAAAGATATTAGAACTATCGTATAGAGTGTATAACAATACGATATATGATTCTTTTTATAAAAAAAATGAAATGAAATACAATCGAATTTCGTTTACTCGAATCAAACTGGGTGGAGTTAGAATCGAGAAAGAATTGTTTATTTATTTCATAACTCGATGTTTTGATAAGTCGAACTTTTTTTTGTGGAAAATCATGGTTCGAATTATCGAAGTTCGACTGTATTTTTTCTTCAAATACGCACTCGCATTAGACTTCTAATGGCCGTATGCACTAAGCAACTAAACTTCGCTTCACTTTAAGCATCACTACATTGTAAGATGATTGTAATTGACACAATATTGTGAAACTTCAAATTTGTTATAAACGTCACTAAAATTTAAACTCGACTTAAGTGATCGGTACATCTGACCATAAGAATTGTGATTAGATTCAAACTTGCAACGATTTGTAAAATCAAAACAGACACTTTTTACAACAGAAAAAATAAAATACAAAAAAGACTAAATGCAAGAAAATGGTTTCAACGATGCGTCGATGCAAAAAGACTGCAATGATAAAAAAAATAGATTAAAATAAGAAACAAATTATACGTAGTGCTTTTTGTGAGAGGTATTGAAATATGTATGTGCAATGATCGCATCTGCAACAAATATTTTGAAGAAAATCGACAACAGTAATAAATACAGTTTATTCATGCCTTTACATCCTCAATTATTAATACCGCTTCGAAAACGTTCCACCTTTTGTATCGCAAATTTATTTTTACAATAAATATTTCAGTTGGAATGTTTATCTGATTTATTATTTTAGATTCAGCAAGTAATAAAAAATTAAAAATAGATCTGTTATAGAGAGATTTAATCAGAGTATTATGTATTCAAAGAATAGTTTAATTTACATTATCCTTCACATTTATCTAAAATTATTGTTATTGTTATTAATTATTGTCTCGTCAACATAAATTAAACGCTTCTATGTACATTAAGTGCATTATTACAAACGACAGCGGCGTTAATGAAGTTTCCAAAATAGACTATTGTCATAGCATTTCATAACAATAGAGCGTTTATTATCGCCTGTTTACTAACATAGTCTCTATAATTGATTATCCTAGTTGAAATTAAGGGTGTAATCCCAATATAATCACATGTATAGTCATTCGACAACGTTTGATAAAACTTATTAAAAAATAATTAGAAAGATACAATGTTTCAGTTAGGAGGGAGAACTTAACAGTGTTTACTTTTAGCTCATGGTACTAACCAGCAATGGTTTTGTGTCCGCTTTGTTATCAGTCTGTTAAGTTATGTTATTTTATTATTTATTACTTTTCTCAATAATTTTATAGAATTAGCTTTCTCAGCAACTGAGGAGCGTAGTATTTTTTCAAAATCAACATGGCAAATTTAAGAAAAAAGAGAAAACATGGAGCATTTTTTCAACAAAGAGGTTCATAATTAAAGAAGGGTTGATAAAAAATTTTCGACCAGAAAAACGTAAGAAAAAATAAAATAATAGTGTCATTTTGTGCATAGATGAAGTATCACTTGTACTCAGGCTGTAGTGGTTTGATTTTCCGAACATTCAGTATAATTTGTAGGATTAAATGGAAATTACATAAACAAGTAACTGAAAGTGTCTTCTTTTTCTATTTGAATTGCTTCATTCATAAATTCAAAAACTGGAAGTTGAAGAGTTGTTTGCTTTTTTCCGTATACTTTCTAGACGGACTATAGATTATCATAAAAGTGAAATTAAAGAGAAGTTCTTATTATTTTTATTTGTTTAAATTAAATACTTTTATTCCTCATTTTTGCTGTTAACCTCTTACTTACGTATTTTCCACACGGTTTAGAAAAGTATCATTTCAGGATAAAACTTTGAAAAGAAGTAATTTGAAAATGCCTTCTATTATACTGTTTTTCAGGAATTAAATTTACAGTTTAGTAAATAAAGATTGCGGTTTTAATTGTTTGCTGTAAACTGAAATTCCCATATAACATCGCGAGTTTCAGCTGACCCTAATCGTCCGTCTATTTTAGTCCACGCAAAAATAGCAAAATTACGAAAATGGCTGTCACGTTTAAAATAAACGCCTACATAAATGCGTTTTATCTTGCGGCCCACAATTACAAAATATCATTTATGAGATATTTATGCCGCATCTGTTATTTTGCAAGTTCTACCAGCGTAAATTCACACAGAATTTTAAAAACGAGACATTAAACTGTGCTACTCAGCTTAAAATGTTATTTTAATTTAATTTTATTATAACAATTAAACACATTGTAATGATGTTTTGAAAATAAATCATAACACTTTCTCATTTATTACAAATTTATAAAATTTTAAATAAGCGAATTTCTTAAACTTTAAATTTTGCTTTACTAAATTACGTTTTAAGAGTGGAAGTTTACAAATTAAGTATCTTCCAGCGTTTTCTAATTTCAGACGCAAACTTCAAGAAAAGTCTGAAAGTATAAATCACACATCGCCAAATTTTTCTTTTTGTTAGTGCAGTTATAAATCCGTTTAAATGCGATTCAACTGACCACACATTTGGATCACTTTAAAAGTCAGCCAAAAGTTGACACGAACTCTCAACTTTCCGTTGTTTATCGAAGGAAGTGAACATTCGTAGCATCCTGCGTTTACCTTTAATATCCATTGATGTTCAAGAATCTTAACTGCCTAATAAATGCTGCTTAATTCGATGGTCTTCAAGAATTAATTTTTCGATTTTCTGAATGTTTTCCGGTATTGCTACATAGTGCGTGGGTCATACTCACCTTCTAAAGCAAACGTGGGCATATAAATCGAAAAGAATGAGCTCACTGAGAAAAATTTTCCGTTAAAAACCGACTCAGCGTCTACTGCTGCAAAGTTAACAGTATGTGAATGATTGTTTTGAGTGCATACTGACACTTTCTCATTACTGACAAAATCATTTTCATCCTGTTAATTTTTGCAGCAATTGTACGCTGAGTCGGTTTTTAACGAGAATTCCCGATTACATTTTTCTCAGTGCTCGTAGTGTCCCTACTATTCAATGGTAAAAATGAATCCATTAACAAACAAGTGTGATCTCAAAGAAGTTACAAAAAAGTTTCGTGTGTCATTGGCTGTTGTGATTAGCGCGATGTACCCCGTCATGTTCCCTAACCATGACCAGGTCTGTTCTAAAGCATTGACGTTGATATTCAATATTTTCCCATCTCTTGTGAGAAATTTCTTTCGATTCTGTCTATGATCGTAATTTACTACTGATTGGTACTAGTTTATAGGGTTAAGGATGAAGTAAATTGACTACTTGTTCATTCAGCTGACAGTTTCTGTTTATTTTTAACCTTCTTCATAGCCACCATTACAAAATTGAGGAGTAAAATGCTAGTTTTTCAAAAAACGAGATTTTGGCACAAAATTGTTTACGTATAGTCTGTGAAATGGGCGAATTGCTCCGATACGAATTTATAGCAGGAAAGTGAACAGAAACTTTTTGACAGAAGAACTGTTAAGTCAATTCCTCGACAAAGCGGATATGTTTCTTTCATTTCTTGTTATTATTACATTTTGAATTTGTTTACGTTGATTGTGTAGTAGCATATTTCCACGTAGGACAAAGAATATTGTCGATGTTGTGGCTGTTGGTCGTGTCTCAAATTAGCAAAATTTTCAGTAGAGTTATTACAAGCTTTTATTGAAAATTTAAAGTCCTACAATTCAATGTTTATTTGAGGGAGCAGCTTATTTTTTTTTTTTTTCATTAATAGATAATCATTAAATTTGCAATTGACGTATGTTAAGAACATTCGGTTTTTGATAGCTGCATTGATATACATAAAGATTTTGTTGAGCTACGACCGATAGCCAGACAAGAACCAAATATTAAGTATTGATATTGATACACATACAACTTGTTAGAACAAAAATATAATAACGCAATTTATTGTTAACAATCAATAGATGATTACAAGCATGTTTAAGTTGGTTTAATTACAATGGCTCAAAGAAATTTTTGTGTTCCAAATTCCTTACAACGGGCGTATCTGTTGTGGGTTGCGGCTAAAGAGTTTATATCTTTATATTTTTCCAAAGATATTTTGTTTTGATTGAGAGCTGGTAATGTAAGATTCTTTAAACTGCTGTTCCTTTTCAATGTTTATGATCTATATTCATAATCACTGTGACTAGTCTTGAAGTAAATTTTATCCGAATTATGCTTCGACATTTTAATTTCCTTCATCCTTCATTTCGATCCAATTTATTTTCTCACCATTACCGTCCTTCCTCATAATTATTATTCTCAATTTTTGTGATAAAAATTTAAAGTTTATAAAATCGGAAAATTTTATGTACGTGCGCTGTAAGATTTTTTCCTTCGTGCAAGGCGAATTATTGAGACTAACTGAGAAGACGTAAAAATATCTCCAGCCTTTTCCAAAGCGTATGTATTCGCACTGTGGGCAGAGTCCCCTTCATTCAGTCCGTGATATGCTTCAAAGAACCTCAGATATGCGTTCTGTATACTTTTGCTGTTAGTCACAAAATACAGTAACAGGATAACCCTGATGGTATTTTTGTTTTGGGCCCCACAATCATCGTAAAATAACATTATCCGCACCGTTACCATCTTTTTCCGTATAGGTACACGGCGGTAGAAATTTCTAGTGACATAACCACGTTCAGTCAGTAGGACTGCGGCTATAATTTTAAAATTATCCTCCCAGTTCGCGTGAATTAGAAGTTCTCTTGATGATACATGAAAATTCTAATTTGAGTACTCGGGAGAAACTGACGTACAAGTCAGTTATTTTTGACATTTCCCGAGTACTCAAGTTAAAATTTGAAACTGACATACAAATCAGCTTCTCTTGAGATTTCCCGAGTACTCAAGTTAGAATTTTCATGAATCATCAAGAGAACTTCTAATTCACGCGAACTGGGAGAACAATTTTGAAATTAAAGTCGCAGTCCTACTGATCGATCGCGGATAATCATGCACAGCGAATAAAATATTAAACCAATGAAATTCGCACTTTTTGACACAATATATCCGTAACTAATGCGACGTTGTTTTAAAATTTAATCGCTTTTCATTTTGGCACCAATCTACTAGAAACTTTCAGTTGTTTATTAAATATTTACATCCATTTAAAAATTACTATTTTCTCAATAACTCGTTGAATATCAGAATTTGACCCTACAAACCGTATATCATTGAAAACTTTATTAAAAACTGTGATATACAGGGTGTTCTATTTGACAAAAATGAATTTTTGTTATTTATATTTGTTCATATTAAAAAAATCGTAGCAAGCCTTGGAACATCCCTTCACGACTTGGCTTGATCTCGAATGACTGGCCATAGCCTTGGCATTGACTGAAAAAAAATCGGTTGCGTTATCTTTAGTGGTTTAGAAGTTACAAATTTTTGCATGGAACCTTGCATCCAGGAATTTTCAAGAAAAAAATGACACATCAAAAAGTATGAACGATGCGTAAAAATGAAAAATTTAAGGCAGAATTTAGTGTAGAATCCAAAAATGAAGTCAAAATGGGGTGTTTCAATTAAAAAAAAACGCAATTTTAATATTTTTATAATACTTGGACACCCTGTATACAAACGAAAAACTTTAGAATGTGCAATGGAAGCGCTTCTATTATACAAAAAAAAAATGAGTCGATACCTGGAATAGCAAGAAAGTTATGGAACTTTTACGGAGCTCTGGGACACCCTGTATAAGCTGAACTTCTGAACACCCTGCCACCCGGTATATTTCCAAATTTTTTGAAAAGAGAAAAAATTTCCTTTCAAGAAATATAAAATCGAAACGTTTGCGAGATAAGAGTTTTTAATAGTTTTATAATATTTAACAATTCAGCAACAAATTAATTTCTATTTTCCATTTCTAACATAATTGCAGAACAAAAATTTGGCGTGAGATGTTAATTTTGGCTTCATTACCATCAACAATTTCACATTTTGTAATAAATATTATTAATTTGTATGCCTTTGTAGTTGTTCAGGCTAAAGTATATAGGTACCTAGATATAAACGAACATAGAAAAACAAACAGGTGAACGGCCTAAGTATTAGTAGTTTCCGAACAGAATGCTTGACCTTGGCCAATTTTGTCTAGGCCATTTGATCGCCTTCAGCGATTTAACAGATTACACAGCGACTGAACAGTTTGATTCAATCTGTTGCCACCTACATTTCTGTTACATAAGCTGGTGATTTATTAAACTACGCACGCACCTACAAAGCGCTGGAATTCACAATCGACTTTTTCTGTGGAATGCAGGTGCAGAATTATTTGAGGTACGACTGGGGAATACGGAACATTCCGAAACATATATGTATGTATATCGAGACTTTATGTAAATTCAGTTGATTCGGTGTGGATATTACATGACGTATACTGTGTGTTACAAAACTGTTGATATGTCCGGATATGTTATTTACGAAAGTTCGGACGTTAGATTAAAGTAAAATTCATAAGAAAATGTAGAAGTATATTATGGCTTGCGATGCTAGTTGCAAGATTCTTTTATTTGTAGGATTAGAGATTCATAAAGATCGCGATAAGAATGAAGAATCAAACCTAGAAACCATTCCCTTGAGTGTATCTCGAGCGTGTATTTCATTTTCTCATTCACGATTTCTAACTTATTTTGCATCTCGCGCATTTATTGCGAAGAGTCTTGTATTTATAACAACAAGCAATTTATTTACGAAAATATATACTTTTTAGAAAAATTTTGTGCAAATCGTTTTTGATTGCAGTGAAAACCTCGAGCAGCCTCTGTACAGCTGTTTCAGCCCTGCTTGGGGCTTGTTCAGCAGAGACGTAGCTCAAAAAGCGATCGTAAGATGTCGCTATTTTATCTGTTGAACATACTATATACATTAATGTACAGAAATTTAACATTAAAAACGGCGGCGAATAGCTGAATGATTATAAAAAGAGTTAATTTCGGTCACTGAACAAATACTACGTGTTACTTAGAAACGCGAATTTGAATTATCTGAACCGTTCTCGGTGGAATATTTTTCGTCTCTCACTGAATTCTTTATTTCTCTGACTTATATTGATGATCGAACAGAGCATTTGAGGAAGGTAGTGATTTCAGTTACCATACGTTTCCAACTTTACTTAGAATCAACGGAAATATTGGCAGCTTAAATGAAAAGGTCGATTTCGCCTGAAACGAACGCCTAGAAGTTCTTATAAATGTTTGCTATGAAAGTGCTAGGAAACGCAGAGTATGCAAATGCGGGTTGTAAGAATCCAAGCTTCACGGAGCTTTTGTGTGGTAAAGAAACTAAATATTTCAAATTTAAAATAACGAGTATGTAATTGAAAAATTCATCGAACAGGTTTTCATTTTTTGATGAAAGAAGATGGAGCGAAAGAGGGATGACTTTAAAACTAATGGAAGTCTGACAGATGGTGGTTGTCAAGTTGTAGTGTTTTGCATGTATTTTTAACGTGTTTATTGTGTGATTTTAATTTTCAAGTTAAAAATTTAGACGAACACATAATTACACGTAATTACAATTTTAAAACCCCGAGGTAAAGTAAGTAAGTACTCAGAGGTGACAGAACTTAAGCTCCCTGTTTCTTGAAAGCGGGATTGTATTTCATAAAGTGGTAAATCAATTTTAAAAGTCATTTTGTAAGTGACGTTTTAAGTTCATCTAAATCACGATCTTCTTCACAATAGTATCCAAAATTCAAAAGCCACTTGAACTTTTCAGTTATACAGTCGTTACAATCTGTCTATCAATAGTTTTGTTATATTGACACGTCTTTTTCGTAAGATGTAATTGAAAAATATTAGAGAACTACAAAATATAAGTACAATAATTGGCAACGAGGAGAAGAGTCTAACCCCGGATTACAAAAATGTCTCTAAGAAAAAGCAAGATTAAAGAAAGTTCCAAAACGGAATCTATGTCATATCTATTAAGACTTAACCAGTATTTTATACTAAATCTTGTACTGGATGATAGTCAGAAAAGAGAAAATACAAGAAGGTTAACTCAACAATCGATAATGTCAGTAAAATTAACTCAAGCAACTCTACAATGTACATTAATATCAACATCAACGAGATGTCCTTGAAATTTCTGATGGATACAGGAGTTACTGCATCTATTATCGGCAGAATTGCATATAAGGCAGCTGGATTACCACCACTGTACACTGCCAGTAATCAAATATGTACATATTACAATACAAATGTACCAATCAGATGGTTGGTCTGGTGACAGCTCGCATTGGTTCAATTTGTCGCCGCTTACGTTTAGTCATTGCAGATTCAATAGAAGCAGAAAATATTTTTGGTCAACCTTGGTTCAAGGCATTTGCTTATTGAATAACCGACGGTTCAATGGATCCTGAACTCCTTAACGGAATTGCACATCGTTCAGGGCGAAATTGGGGAAACCGAATGCTCCACCAAGATTTTTCAAACCTAGGCCAATTCCATTCACAGAGCAAGCGAATGTTGAAAACAAATTGGATCGCCTTGAAATAACTGATATGGTGAAATCTGTAAAATTTAGCCGACGGGCATCGCCTATAGTTGTAGTTCCTAAACCCAATGGTTCTATAAGAATTTGCGGCGATTACAAAAGCACAGTAAATCTTCAGTTACAAATCGAACAATTCCCTATTCCAAGAGCAGAATAACTTTTCACTCGGCTGTCAAAAAGAAAGTTTTTTCAAAAATTGATCTTGCAGATGCTTATCTTCAAATGAACTTCACTAGATGAATTTTCGAAACAATTAACGAGAAACAATTAAGAGTACACCATTTGGCTTGTACGAATATCAACGTTTACCTTTCGGAATAGCGAGTTCACCTGCTATTTTTCAATGTTTTATTGTACAAGTAATTGCAGGATTACCAAATTGTACAAGCTATCTCAATGATATTGTGGCGAGCCAACCTGACTCAGCGCAAGGCGTCAAGAAGTCGGTCCGCTTCGATGTATCATCGGCCGTCACGCGTTCGGGGCCTATATCGAGCAAACTAGAATCTTCCAGCATCGAGACTTCCAGACGCCAACAGTAGATATAAAATCGCCCGGAGTTGACTCACCAGGCAGTCGAATTCGAACAGCGATAGTCGAAGTTAGATTTTAGTGTGAAAATAAATTGTTAGAAATAAATTAGTTGTTAAGCTTTATTAAATTACGGTTAAGTTTTTATCGAGTGTTTTATTCGTTTAAATAAATAAACTCAAACCCTAGAAACGTAACAGTGGTGTCAGGTGTGGGGTTTGTGCAAATAAATAAACAATTTAAAGTAAATTAAATTTAATCAGATTATTAAATAAGTACAGTATAGGAAAAAAAAAATAATAATGGCTACGAGAAAAGTGTTGTTGAAAGACTTAAAAGTGGCCGAATTAAAAACCGAATTGGAAGAACGAGAGTTAGAAACCTGTGGTTTGAAAGGCGCACTTCAACAGCGTCTCCGATCCGATTTGTTGACAGCTGGTGAAGATCCAGAGACGTTCCTTTTCGAAATTTCGTGTGGTCCCGTCGATTTTAATAAAATCTTGAAAGATGAACTTCGAGAACAATCCAGAAATTTCAAGGATGAACTTCGAGAACAATCTGGAAATTTCAAGGACGAACTTCGAGAACAATCCAGAAATTTGGACGAGAAGTTTCTAGAACAGTCTGGAAATTTAGAGAAGCTTCAAGAACAATCCAGAAATTTAGAGGAGAAGCTTCTAGAACAATCTGGAAATTTCAAGGACGAACTTCGAGAACAATCCAGAAATTTGGACGAGAAGCTTCAAGAACAATCCAGAAATTTAGAGGAGAAGCTTCTAGAACAATCTGGAAATTTCGACAAATTACAAAATAAATTGTTGGAACAATCTAGAGACTTAGACGAGAAATTTCTAGAGCAATCTAGAAATTTCGACGAGAAACTTCTAGAACAGTCCGGAAATTTGAAGGGTGAATTTCTAGAACAGACGAAAGGACTCGAAGATAAAGTAGTGGTAAAAATATCGGAAGAAACAAGAAACCTGCAAGAAAATGTGGAAGAAATAATATTCCAGCAGGATAACAAAATTAAAAATCTGGAACAAATCATGGCGGGGTTGCGAGTGTTCGGGGATCAGCCACCAGTAGAAGTACTAGAAAATAATGAAACCCGAATTGTGGAAGGACCAGCAGAAAACTCTAAACTGAAGATAAAACCACCAACGTTCGATGGAAAGTCTTCTTGGCCCAACTACTTCAAACAGTTCGAAGCAGCAGCAAAGGCGAACAGATGGACGGCCAGCGAAAAAGCCACTTCGTTAATTGTGGCCTTGAGAGGGGACGCTATCGATGTGCTACAGACGATGCCGCCAGAGGAACAAGAAGACTTCGACAAGCTGGTGAATAGGATGGAAGTGCGTTACGGACAGGCCCATCTGACCGAGGTATACCATGCGCAGTTGAGGAATCGCTGTCAGAAATCCGGAGAAAGTCTTCAGGAATTCGAAGCAGACGTTGCGCGTCTGGCCCAGTTGGCATATCCCACAGCTCCTGTTGAATTCCTCAGATGTTTGACGGTGCAGACCTTCATAGATGGAATCCGTGACCCAGACAATCAGCAGGCATTGAGAATGACCCATCCGAAGACACCCAAGAACGCATTGGCTTATGCCTTGGAATTTGAAGCGGCGAGACGAGTTTCAAAAGGGCATGTCAAGGTTCGAGCGGCTATGGACTTCCAAGAGGAAGAAGAGGAAGAGTCCACCAACGCCAAGGTGGGATCTGCTAATAAGGGGCAATCCAAGGAATATGCCACCGCCGAGGATGTTCGCCGCATTGTGGAACAGGTCCTCAAGAAGAAGAAGCCGCTGGAA
Source organism: Prosopocoilus inquinatus (assembly GCA_036172665.1). NCBI lineage: Eukaryota > Metazoa > Arthropoda > Insecta > Coleoptera > Lucanidae > Prosopocoilus > Prosopocoilus inquinatus. Next base: position 36,262,335 of record CM069871.1, read on the forward strand.
AGGCCAGGACGAAGGACATGTTCGCAGGCGATGTCCAAAGCCCAGACAGGATCCAGGGAAGCCACAGTTAAACTAAGCCGGGTCGGTGCAGAGGGGCAAACGTCGACCCGTATTCAAAGGCCCCCAAAGACGGAAGCCAACCAAGTAATATCCCTACGGCAGTTAACCAGCAGTATCTTCGTGGATGTTACCATTGATGACATTCCTCACACCATGTTGTTGGATACGGGTGCGACGAAGACCATCCTAAGACCCGACGTCATTAAGTCATCTGGACGCACCGACCCGACCAAGTGGAGACTGAAAACTGCAACTGGAACATCAGCAACTGTCCACGGTGAAGTAGAGGTTATCATCACCATTGGTTCAACTCCAATTAAACACCGTGCACTGGTGGCAGATATAGAGGACGAGGCAATTTTGGGCATGGACGTCATGTGTGCCCACGGGTTCCAATTGGACTTAAAGCGTGGCGTGATGGCGGTCAATAATGAGGAGTTGGTTCTACATCAACGAGGGGACGTGGCCGCTCGAGTAGTCCTCGCTGAAGACGTTGTATTACCCAGCAGGGTGATGATCAAAGGATTGGAAGAGCAGTCCTCGTTGGGAAAATGTTGTTGACGGCGAAGAAGGAAGTACCTGTCCGCCTGATGAACGTCAATTGTTTCTCTGTCAATATCAAGAAAGGAACAATCTTGGGAAGCTGCACCATGGTGTCCTCCATCTCCCGGCAACTTGAAACAAACGTGCCAGAAGCGAAAGTCCCAAAGAAATTATGGGAAATGGTTATGTCAACAGCCCAGGAATTGACTCCAGACCAGAAGACAAAAGCAAAGAATTTGATCGGCCGTTATCAAGATGTATTCGAGGTAGAAGATGGATCCAAGGGAAGAACTGATGTCGTGAAACACAAAATAGAGACTGGAGAAGAAAGACCTATCCGTCAAGCTCCAAGGCGATTACCGTTGGCAAAGCGTGAGGAAGCGGAACGCATTATTCGCGAGATGGAAAAGGATAATGTGATAGAACCATCAAGCAGCCCGTGGGCGTCACCAGTAGTGCTTGTGAAGAAGAAGGATGGGTCCACCAGATTCTGTGTAGACTACCGGTTACTCAACAATGTCACCAAGAAGGACAGCTATCCCTTGCCCCGGATTGATGATACCCTGGACACCCTGGCCGGCTCAAAGATCTTCTCAACTTTGGACTTAAAGAGTGGATATTGGCAAGTGGAGCTGGCGCCCGAAGATCGAGAAAAGACGGCGTTTTCCATTGGTATGGGTCTGTGGCAGTTCACAGTGATGCCATTCGGGTTATGTAATGCCCCAGCGACATTCGAGAGGTTAATGGAGACGGTTCTGAAAGGTCTGTCCTGGACAACGTGCATGGTGTACCTTGACGACATAATTGTCGTGGGAAAGACGTTCGACGACCACCTAAGGAACCTGGAAGGAGTGTTCCAGCGGCTTCGCGGAGCTGGACTAAAGCTTAGCCTCAAGAAGTGTCACCTGTTCCAGAAGGAAGTGAATTACCTGGGGCACATTGTTAATGGAAACGAAATCGCCGTGGACCCTGTGAAGATTCAGGTGGTGAAAGACTGGCCAACTCCCACAAATAAACACCAAATAAGGAGTTTCCTTGGCCTGTGCACTTACTATCGGCGCTACGTTCCTGGATTTGCAGACATTGCTAAGCCGTTAACAAAACTCACTGAAGAAGGTCGTCCATTTGAATGGGACCAACAGTGTCAAATTGGCTTTGAACAACTAAAGCAGTACTTGGTTAGTGCTCCTATTCTGAGTTATCCTCTCCCGGAAGGCAAGTTCGTCGTGGACACAGATGCTAGCAACGTTGGGATTGGTGGCGTACTCTCCCAGATACAAGAGGGGCAAGAGAAGGTGATCGGCTACTTCAGTAAAGTCCTATCAAAGCCGGAACGAAACTATTGCGTCACAAGAAGGGAATTGCTACCCGTCGTAAAAACGATAGAACACTTCTACAAGTACTTGTATGGTAGACACTTCCTGCTGAGGACCGACCACGCCGCTCTAAAATGGCTTCTCCGTTTCAAGAACCCAGAAGGACAAGTTGCACGATGGATCGAACGACTTCAGGAGTACGATTTTGAAATTCAGCATCGGGCAGGAACTAGCCATCGAAATGCCGATGCTTTGTCGAGAAGACCCTGTGCCGAAGACTGTAAGCACTGTAGTCGTTTGGACGAGAAAGTAGCCACGACTGCGAGGACAGCCCTTGTTGACGACAAATGGCAAGCCGAAGAACTGCGAAGAGACCAGGAGAACGACCCGGATTTGAAATTAGTGCTAGAATGGAAAAGCAGGGACGCGAGGCCTACCTGGGAAGAGGTAGCACCATGTGCACCGTCCGTAAAATCATACTGGGCGCAGTGGGACTCCATAGTGTTGGATCGTGGTCTTCTGAGACGAAGCATAGAGAATCAGGAAGGCATGGAACAGAAGACACAGTTACTGATCCCCAAGAATAGGGTGCCAGAAGTTCTGAGGGAACTTCACGATGGAACTTCCGGAGGGCATCTGGGAGTTAAGAAGACTATGGAGAAGGTGCGCGAAAGATTTTACTGGGTGAACTGCAAGGAAGACGTGAAGGATTGGTGCAGAAAGTGTACAGTCTGCGCAGCCAGTAACGGTCCCCACAGGCGGGGTAAGGCTCCCATGAGACAGTACAACGTTGGAAGTCCTTTTGAGAGAGTTGCCATCGATGTAGCCGGCCCGTTTCCAGAAACGAATGGTGGAAACAAGTACATCGTCGTGGTAATGGACTACTTTAGCAAGTGTGTTGAAGCTTACGCCCTACCTAACCAAGAGGCAGTCACTGTTGCGGAAGTCCTTGTCAGGGAATGGATCAGTCGGTATGGTGCACCTATGGAACTGCATTCAGACCAAGGAAGGAACTTTGAATCGGCCTTGTTCAAGAACGTGTGTACTCTGCTCGGCGTACGAAAAACTAGAACAACTGCACTCCACCCACAGTCGGACGGAATGGTGGAAAGGTTCAATAGAACCATCAACCGACATTTGTCCAAGGTCGTTTCCAATCATCAGAGGGACTGGGACACGTACATCCCCCTGTTTCTAATGGCATACCGCTCATCTGTTCATGAGACAACAGGGGAGACTCCCGCGAAAGTGGTATTCGGGCGAGAGCCGAGACTGCCCTGCGACCTGAAGTTTGGTGTGAAGCCTGGCGAAGTCTCTGCCGACGAAGATTACGTGAGCAAATTACGCAGGAAAATGGATGATATCCACAACCAAGTGCGTCACAATATACAGACGGCCAGCGATCGGATGAAGGAGCACTATGACATCAACGCTCAACACGGGGGATACCACCCTGGAGCACTGGTCTGGCTCTATAACCCCCAAAGACGTCGAGGCCTCTCCCCAAAATTACAGACCTCTTGGGAAGGTCCTTACAAAGTGATGAAACGGATCAACGACGTCGTTTACCGCATCAGGAAGGTCCCCCATGGCAAACCCAAAGTAATCCACTTCAACCGGATAGCCCCTTACCATGGAGAAGCAGATGAAGGGACAGTACAAAGGGTGCAAGTATCCGAAGTGAACTTCGAAACCTTCATGTCTCATCACGCCGAAGGAAGCAAGGCACGGTTTGGAGTGACCACGGAGAAGCAACAAGATCTCTTTAAAGTGCCACTGGAGTACAGTCTGGCCCACTGCGTAGCAGAAGACCTGAAAATGTCCAAAGGAATCGCTCAGGTGTTTAAGAAGAAATTTGGCCAAATCGAGGAGCTACGAAGACAGCATCCCGTGGTAGGCAAGAGCTTGCAGATCATTGATTCGACGGCAGATCGGAGGCGCCACGTGCATTATTTAGTCACTAAGAAGACATCAAGCGGTAAACCTGACTATCAAAGTATGTGGAGAGCCCTATATAGCCTGAGGAGACAGCTAATAGAGACCGATCAGATGAAGTTAGCCATCCCCAAATTGGGCTGCGGATTGGACGGACTAGACTGGAGAGTAATTCGAAGCATGCTGGAAGTCATCTTCCACAGAACGGGAATTGAAGTCCTAGTCTGCAGCCACCACCCACAGGCAACAGTCAGCAACAGCAAAACCGTAGACTGTTACTTCTTCCAGGCGGGAAGTTGCAAGAATGGGCCAGCATGTAGATTCCGACACCCTCCTTCAAGACTATCACCAGGAACATTTCGAGACGAAACGTTTCTAAGAAGGGGGCAGTGTGGCGAGCCAACCTGACTCAGCGCAAGGCGTCAAGAAGTCGGTCCGCTTCGATGTATCATCGGCCGTCACGCGTTCGGGGCCTATATCGAGCAAACTAGAATCTTCCAGCATCGAGACTTCCAGACGCCAACAGTAGATATAAAATCGCCCGGAGTTGACTCACCAGGCAGTCGAATTCGAACAGCGATAGTCGAAGTTAGATTTTAGTGTGAAAATAAATTGTTAGAAATAAATTAGTTGTTAAGCTTTATTAAATTACGGTTAAGTTTTTATCGAGTGTTTTATTCGTTTAAATAAATAAACTCAAACCCTAGAAACGTAACAATATTATAATCACTGGTTTTAGTGATGCAGAACATCTTGATACACTGGAAGGATTATTTATGCGCATAGAAAATTTTGGTTTACGTTGCAATTTTTTAAAAATGTAGTCTTTTTAGAGACGAAGTCGAATATTTGGTAAACATGATATCATCCAAGGGTTTGCGTCCGTCAAGGTTTGGAATTGCAGCCGTCAGAAAATTACCTCAGTTAAAAATCTCACTGAATGTCCTCTTTTCTTGGTAAAGTAAACTACTGTTCAAGGTTTATTCCATTTTTCTCCGAAATTACAGGACCGCTAAACGCTCTAAGAAAGAAAGATACTAAATTTATCTGGAAAGCCGAGCAGCAGTTGGCTTTTGAGAAACTAAAAGAAAGCATTATTAATAAGACAAAACTTATCCACTATGAACCGGATTCACCCTTAGTTCTGGCTACACACGCATTTTCTTATGGAATTGGAGCTGCTTTATCTCATCGTGGTGTAAGTGGTATGGAACACCCCATTGCTCTTGCCTCTAAAACTTTCAATAAACATGAACTAAGCCACAGCCTCCTTTACTATTAGTAGTCTATGATACAAGATAATGAAGAACTGGCTACAAGAAAAGAATTATTTGGACTTATTGAAAGAGTATCAGAATGGAAAATTTACCAACAAATAAACAGCAAGCTCTTTGAAAGCAGAATACTGGATTGGCCACAGAAAGGTTGAAAGCACAGTGCTCTGCATTAGTAAAAATGATCTTTTAAGACAAAATAAGGAAACTGACAGACTTAAATTCGGGGGCAGTATACAAATCGTCTAATAAAACTGGTTTATTATCGAAGATACAAGGTAGTAAAAATAAAAGTGGAGGAAGCCAGATTACGGTCACTAAATTACGCAAGATACGCTTACTAAGGTATTGCAATACAATGACAACTGAAACTTGTTTTTCCATTGGAAGATTTTGAATATCAAGCTTTAACTTATTTTTAATAGAATATATGTGAACTGTCACTTATGTTTTAGTTTAACCAATATTTTAGCGGCCCTATTTTGTATTTTAGTTTTGTTAATGATTTATATGATATCGACAAACTCGCTACTCTCTATTTCAATCCCTAAGTGTGAATTGTCGTACCTCTGTTAATACAGGCAACATGATTCAGCGACCTTACATTAATTAGCATGTGGTGAGAAAAACGGTATAACTTCAGAAAGTAGTAACAAGAATCCATAACATTGGTAGTATGATAAGAAAATAGCAAAAGAATGTTTATAATTTCATTGCACATACCATAAGCCAAGTAATCTGCAAGAACTACACATATACGTGTCTACATGCTTATAAACTATGACTCGTACCTGAATTAAATCTGCTTCATTTTTATTCGTTTAAATAACGAAAAGCCTCTTAAGTGCGTCCACTAGCGGCCAGGGATTTGAGCTTACCCTATGCGAATTTTTAATGAAAAGTCTGTTGATTTTCAATGCAAAAAAATGTAAGATGGTTGATAATGGTAATATACCCTTGAATATGTGCATCAGATTACGGATTCACGTTCTAGACATTTTGAACAAGTTTAAATACGTAACATGTTGAGAATTCATTTCAAAATTAACATTAGTCAAAAAAGAAAAAAACGGCAGTTTAAATTTACAAAATTGATTCCATTTTATAGAAATACTATGCAAGTAACACAAAATGTAACAGAATAAGACAGTAAAGGAAAATATACATAATAGTAACGGACCTCAAAAGAGAAAACATTAATTAGTTGATATTATAAGATCGAGAAGAAAAACCTGTTGAGTATACTGTCAAGAATGTCAAGGGGATGAAAAAAATATTTTGAAAACGAGTAGTAAGTATGGCAAATGTTTACTATTTTGTAAGTTGTACGCTGTAGCACAGTTCCATTTCTGTTTGGTATATCAAACTTTTGTTTGAAGTTTCAACGTTTATTAGCTAGCACATGTACTCGTATATATGATACACACATATTATTTTGCACCTTGTATAATTTTACACAAGCTATTAAGAACGAGGTAAGCATATTTATCTTAACACGTACATGGTTGTTTATAATTATAAGCCTTTCGATACAATAACGTTAGATTGACGACGAACTTAATTACGACGACTTCTCGAGTGAAACATCATAAATCTTCTGTTTAAGTGTCTTAACGCTCGTGATCTGAGTAGCGCAGGTCATGTAGTCTGTGTTTGTTCTTCAATTCCTAAATTAAGAGAAACGTGCCTGGCCTGCGTTCATGTTTTACTTCCAGATAAGCCAGTATAGCTGGGAGGATAAATAAAGAAAGTAGTTAACTATGTTAGCTGACGCTGACATGACTGTAAATAAGGTAAAAGTCACAAATTTGTATTCTATATCTTTAAAGAGACAGGGTGTTAATAAAAAACCTGTACAACGTTTGGCAGGTAGTAGAGATCGAAACTAGAAAAAAAAATTCTAATAAACCCATGTACAATACTCAATACAGTGTGTCCACGCTGTGTTCGCTCTTTTAGAATTTTTATTTTTTACATAAATTCGGGATCGAAAATTAAATAAAAAGCTGAATTCCCGACGTAACACTAGCCATCGTACGACTTCCGGTTTCAACTATATTCGTATCTAGCTTTGAAGAAAAGAAGTAGATATTGAATTCCTAATTTTTAAGAAATAAATAATTGTTAACCGTAACATTATTTTGCTGTAGATGTTGGAATAAATCTATAGGTAAGAATTTAAGACTCCAAACGGCAAATAATACGTCAGAAAATTTACTGCGTAGGAAAGTCAAAATTGGATCCTCTCCAGCAAATGCTCTTCAATGAACATGTTTATACTTATACCAATCTCTTTATGGAGATGATCTTCAGTCTTGAAATCCATCTAGGAGAATAGACTTATGTTTTGAGTTTTTTAGTCCTCTCAATTAAAGGGATCAGTGCAAAAAGTGGCAAAAGTGCTTATTTTGCATTTTTAAGATAACCAATGTCAAGTACATTAATTTACATGTACTATCGCCTAGTAAACTCAGATTAACTCCAAGAAGTCGATAAATTTACCAAACAGCAACAGCAACAATTTCAGTCGAATCTCAATTCAGTGCAAGAAGTTGTAAAGTAGCAATATATGGCCCTAATTCCCGGAAATAACTACTTTTTGATGCAAATGTCGCATGAAAAGTTGTTTCAATATCAAATTCAGTGATCCTGATTTATCAAATTTGTCAAAATACGTGTGCTTTTACTTATATTTATATTAAATTCTTGTCCGGATTTAATGTCCGCTACCGTGCCTTCATTTTGTTAAAATTTTTTCTCTTTTTTTACTATAACGTATGCTCTGTTTTTTAATTGTTTATAATATAATATCCAGTTCTCAGGTGACTAGGAATAAATTTCATGTCTTAGCTAAATACAGATATTGTTGTTAACTTGATAGCGCATATCATTTCTTAACTCAAATATTATACCACTAGTTTAATATAACTAATTTTTACTTTATATTTTTACAAAATGGTTTTCACACAAACACAAAGCTTACATCGCGGAATATTACCTTAGTTTTGCACAAAAAGTTGATGAAATTTCGACGTACTGGTATACCTCTTCTTAGTTAAAACATGAGTTCCTTTTTGCACAAGCAACTGAGATTTTAGATTTAAAAAGTCATACGTTACTTTTGTAAACGAAATAAAGATAATATTCTTCGTGGAAATGTTTCTATCTATTGTAAATGATCGAGATCACCGAAATTCAGTGCAAAAAGTTCAAAATAATTTTATATTATTTTTCAGGGCCTAAGCAAATTTTTTAAATTTGAACTTTGATTTTTTTATTATTGTACACCAATGTATCTCTGTGTGTAAAATATTGTATATTGAAATATTCAGTTCACAATAGCTCGAAAACATAAAAGTGTGACTTAGCTACTTCTTGCACTGACCCCTTCAATTGTTCCATGTAGCTTAACAGAATCTTTAATGTAGAGCAGTATTGTTGTTTTCATCTTGTTGAGTATTGTTGACAAAACAATATATCGAAATGAATAATAGTGTTGTCTTTTATTGTAAAAATGCTGCATGGATAAAAAAATGTTGATCAGTGTATTAAAAATCGTACACTTTTATGGATGTTAAGTTTCTTGATTTCAAATATGGGCATGTAAGGTTGAAACCAAACAACTAGGAGCACAGGGAACTGCTGTGTTTATCTACCTAGCCTGACACATTACATAATTTTAATGGTATTGAAAGAGTGGCTAATGTAAGCACTTGCGTTTGCCTTCATACGTTCAATACGAAATCAATCGGTCAAACACCTTTTAACACGCATTGTCGTGCACCTTGTACGATTTACATACGACGTGGTTGTTTAAATATTTGCCGTCGCGATATTCCAACAAAAGGTAAAGGTTAAACCGTTATCTGTAATTGCGTGAGTTTAGATGAAAACAAGAGCAAGAAATGTAATTCAGCTTTCGAGATAAGTAGAATCTTAATCAGAGCCGAGCTGAACAAAAAGAGACATTATCGGGTTAACTACTTTAGAAACAAGTGACTTCATCGCTTCACATAATTGCAATTAATAATGCTGAATGTAATTTTATACTATAAAAAAGGCGGTATGATGTCATTTGTCCGCCAAACTGTTCTAATTTTCACCTCGTCAACAGCAGTTGTAATTCGTATTCCAATTGTGTTTTCACACTTCGTGACTGCAAACTTATTTTCGCTTAGTATTTTAATTAGTGTTGGGCGATACTTTATAAAGTATCGATACTAGGAATGGATACGTATCGTTCTTAAATGTATCGATTCATAGTATTGATACTTTATAAAGTATCGATATTCGTAATATCGATACAAGATTTTTTTTAACCCAAAGGAAGGGTTTGAAGTGAGGTTATAAGTATAATTTGAAAGATGGTTTCGTATTGTGTCTCTGTTTGAATATGTAATTATGTATTGCCTGTATTAGGTTATATTAAAAATTTATTTTCAATCATGCCGAAACTTAGCGTCATTATCTGCTATGACGTGCAACAGAACATTTATAGGCATTTTTGCTTTATTACATAGACATATACGATATATGGAGGAGCATCAGAAAAATTGACTCTAATGGTATTAAAATCCAATGTAACCACAGTAAGAGAAAATGAAGTTGATGTTGGCCGAAACGAGGCAAAACGTTCTAAATAAAATGTAATGACACCATCACAAAGAGCTCAAGAAAATGTCTCCAGTTTTCGTAAATGGAACACCCTGTATATTTTTGCATCATGAGACGCAGAATCAAATTCTACATCAACTAGTAGTAGCATTGCTATACCTATTTTCATTAGTTTTCTTTTTATCAAGAATTATTTATTTTAATATGTTAATTAATGGCATTTATACAGTTATTCGTTTCTAACTTTGGAAAAAAAGCAAATATCGAATTCCTATTTTTCTAGGAAATAAATAATTGCTAACCATAGCATTATTTCCCCTTACACCTCGGAATAAAGCTATAGGTAAATACTTATCGTAATACTTACCATTTTCATAAACAAGGGTCTTAAAAAAATAAGTAGATCTAGTTTCAAAAACAATTCCCTTTGTCAGGCTGACATTTTTGTTTAAAAAAAGGAAAAGTAAAACTTACAATTGGTAAAATGGTAAAAATAATTAAACAGTTTTATTTATTATTATCGAGTTCCTATGAAACGGTTTAAATACTGTATACAATTTGCAAATAACAGAGGCAAGAGTCAAATCAACTAATAAATATTTACAATGGTAACCTATCTCTCTCACTTTTAGAAATTTTGCACAAAAGATCTATTGTGTCGTAGTTCTTGAAGATTAAATATTGCGGTTCTTTTTTATTTGTTTTGTTGATTTTATTAATTTTTTTTTTATTTGTACATATCTATTAATATAGCTCGCAACTCAATAAATATTTTTATTTTGTCGACACTTGGTGCGAAAAAATACCATAATTTTATCAAAATGTATCCATTATAAGAAACAATAATTGATGCAAAAATATAAAGGGTGTTCCATTTACGAAAACTGAGTTTCGGACTCATGAACAGAGTAGGGTTTGAATCCGAATTTGAAATAAAAAGTATGGCATTTTATTTAAAATAAGACAGTTAATGGCAACTTCCGGTATAACCGGAAGTAATATAAAAGTCAAAGTATTTTATTCTGAAAGATAACTTCCTCCTAGGGCAGTGCGTCAATTTTCAGAATGTTTGTTTGTTCCTTTCCCCGAGAACTTTTAATGGGCCACTCAACTTGGGATATCCTGTATACTAATCATTAGCTCTTCAAGTGAATCACTTAATTCAGAAACACCACATGTTTTTACCGAAAATTGGATCTATACGATTAGCGGCAATTTTTGTGAAGAAAACCCACATGTTCGACGTATTCTGGGTTAGCTGCATGTCTCTGTAACAATTTATCTGCCAGGTATTATCGTCGGAAAGTATTGTCGATACAATGGTTTCCAAGGATAATACCTGGCAGATAAATTTATCAGAAGGTGAAGAAATCGAGCATAACTCTTTTCGTACAAATTAGTTTTTGCATGTTTTTCCCTTTTTCCCAAAAGTTGCTGCAATGGACTTGTGGTGTTTTTCAAATAACCGATTCAAGTGTTATACAAGTATGTAATAAAATTCATTTAACTCAATAAAGAAATATCTCATGTAGTTTAAAATCATTTTGAGTTGTGCAGAGTGCACTACAACGCAACTTTTGTTAATAAAGGTTTTCGTAAATGTACCATCAAGTATTTAAAACAACCGTAGTTTAACATGATAGTACATTAAGATGTCATTTTCAAACTTCCTCAGGAAGTCGTATGGGATATCCTGTATACCCGTTTAAGTTGTCACTAGATTTAGAATTTTTTATGTGGCTCTTATGGGCACGGAATTGTATTTATTTGTCTATACTGGGTGTCTCATAACCTACGGGCGAGATTAAAAAGGTAGCTATGGGAGATCAAATTAAAGCTTTTTCTTAATAAATTTATAAATTAATTAACGAGCAAAAGTTACTCCCCGTAGTAATATTTTACGTATTAAATTCAAATTTGAGGCATTTATGAATTAATTGAACATTTCTTTACAATAAACAACTATTTAAAAAAATGTAGTCACGTTAAAGTATTGGCTATTTCATTTTTTCTTTTAATGCCCAAAAACGGGTTTTTATGTCATGCATCTCCTATTAATTAAAAACAAAACTAGGAAACAAATTAACCTAGACATTTTATGACTGGTTGTTTTGTTAAATTTAGAGTTTATTTAATAATAAAGTTGCATTTTGTGAAATAATTTCTATTAAGAAAGCCTAGGTGTAAATTAAAGAAGAAATTAAGAAAGTTAAACTGCTGTAACTTTTTGATTATTGGGTTTTGGTCAAAAGCGAATTAAGAAAAAAAGCTTTATTTTGATGTCCTACAGCTGCCCTTTCAATCTCCTCCGTACGTTGTGAGACACCCAGTATATGATAGTCTTGTGACTATTTGAGACACAGAAGTATCGGTTCTGATTTTTATTTTTCAGTGCATCATATATTAACTATTGTCTAATTCACATTCACATTATGTACTTGGTCTTGCACCAGTACTTACAGATTTAAGCTTGCTGCAAATCAGTTAGATGGCAACTACAAAGGAGCATCCTCTGTGTAGCTATTTCGGCCCTAATTTCCTTATCAGCATAAGAGTGGCTCGATGAACTCCACCGCAGTCTGACCGACTTGCCTGATTTACACACGGGCAGCGCGTAATTTTCCGACAATTTAAGATCAAACCACCGGCAGTGCGATGATGCGTCTTAAGCTATATACAGACTTCTTCACACTTTTCTAAAACTGCATCTACAGATCATTTTTTATTACATTAATATATTGACAATTTTAAAAACTTTTATACAAATAACTGTCTCCTTTTAACTTTCATGAGACAGCGCGGTCGCTTGGAGTCGTAAGTCACGTTGTATTCTTAAGTCATTGTCAGATTGTTCTTATCGGTATATAATGAAAAAATAATCTATAAATAATTCGATTTCACTAATAGTAATAATGTAACTCGTCTTTTATACTAGCAACCTATTTAAAACGTACATTATTTGTGTTTGCCACCCATAATCTCAAATGACATCACCGATGGCAAAAAAAAACTGCAAATTATTTAGTGACCTTGCCTTATTACAATGAAAGTTTAATTAATTTATTTCGGTTTGCGTATTCATGTTTATCGCCCAACTGCGAAAGTTTATCATTGAATGAAAGTAAATACGCAGTTGCTTAATTTAACAGATTCAATTTTTGGCCGCTGCATTCGTATGGTAACCGGATTTTCAATTAACATTTTCATTTCGAGTGAAGCACGTAGAGTTATTCTGCCGTGGTAATATAATTTTGAATAGTAGTTATAGAGGATTAAACGTGCAGTTTTGATTAATGAAGTACAGTGAAATCTCTCTTAATGCCGGGGCCACATCTGAGTCTAATGGATGTTTGAATTTTTATTTGATATTAAGCGTAAGTGTAACACAATTGCCAATACAGGTGCTAATTTTGAAGCAATGTTTGAACAACAGCATTAGACATTAGAGCAAAACTACACGGGCGGGTTTTCCGCCGCATTATACTCGTCGCGAATTGCATGTCTGAATGGAAACCATACATTCAAACTTTTTAAGGGCGATATTGTTATGGGAGAAATGTGCACCCAAAAGGTGTCAGTCTAACTGTAGTTACAATAAGTATGGAAGTTGTTGAATCTTTAATCTCTTTTCATTTCTTCACATAATTTGACTCTTACTCCCCCTTCCTTTATGTTTTTGTCATAAAACGTTTCGGTTCTATAAATTTTCTTTAAACGAAGTTAAAAATCATTCGGTGACGATATAATTGAATCTCAAATTACTCTGTGCTCGGCTAAACTTTTCAGTTACTTTTTACTAACCCGTTACGCTAAGTGTAGTCTGCGAGTCTGTTCTAAAGTTATTTAAGTGTTTTATTTAAATATTTTGCCTTCAAATGACCAGCATTTTTACCTGTAAATAAAGAGGTAAATATTTGCCACTCTTAAAAATTCCGAGCGAAATCAGGTTCCTTAGTTGATTGGAAATTGAAATTGTGTCACTTGTGAGCCACACAGCCATGTAAGTCCTAGCAATAAACATCAGTTATTTTCTCGTATTGCATAAACTATTTTAAATATATACATAAAGATTTTACAAAATTGTGTACTTATTTTTTATTTATGTGTTAAAAATGAATTTGCATTGAATAAATGCTTTGAAATTGAATATTAAACAATACATGCCATTAGTATAAACAAACATTATTTGATATTTACATAAACTGATTTTACGTAACATGCGTGCAATGAATAGTACAGAAAGCATATCTTTATATAGGGGAGTGTGTATGTTTGTTTGTCGATGTATGCTTACTTAACTAGATCCCGTTGTAGTTTTGAAATAATAAAACTGACTTTAATTGCAAATCGATCGCAAAACACTCCGTTCTAATTTAATAATCCGCGCGACGTTTTCGCGGAGTTTGGAATTTCGTACAGGGAATGTGATTACGCACTGATTACCCATAAATTTTAAATGTGCTAAATCATTTCCGATGTTCCTTTTAAATTGTTCTATTTCATCTAGAAATCTAACGTTACAATACATAAATAGCAACAATTTTTGCTTTAAAATCTCAGTTTTTAGTAGTTGCAATTGAAACAGCCAGCGTAATAAAGAAAATATTTCACATTATTAAACAATCCCCTATGAAATTAAAAACCAGGCCTTTCAGATGGAATTCAGCCTGAAAGTAGTAACATTATTCGCCTGCATTTAACGGTTAAATAATTTTCTCGGTGGGAACTGTTGCGAGTGGCAAATAAAGTTATCCGCCGATTCAAATACCAGCCTTTAGTTGTAAAAAGTAAATTAAACGCTTACATTATCTGGAACTAAATTTATAGGTGCATTGTTTCTCTATTGCTCTGAGTTAAATGTCGATTGATACGGTTTTTCTGAAGCTATTTTTATGTATTGCACCAACTATTTTCAATACACTTTCACTTACAAATCATTACGTGTTACAGCATTTTTTAAATAGTTCGTCCATTCTTGGTAGTTTCTCTTTTTTGTGAAATAAATACAGACAGATCGTCGTACATCATGTGTAACGGCAATTTGCATGAGAAGTAATTTTAAGTTTAATTGTTTTCTATTAGAACACTGGAGACAAATCGAACTAACAAATATTTATTCTAAAATGTCATAGAAGAAAATTACCCGTTACCCCGTTACGCCTCTCGGAGAATACTGAAATAAAGCAAAAGGAAGCGTAGGAACGTGGTTTTGTGTTAAGTAACCCAAGAGAGAAGCATCACTGGTCAACTATGATATTGCAGTCTATGTCTTGACCTTGTTTATTGCAACTCTTTTTATGGGAACAAATGTAACATTTCAGTAGATAATCGGTATATAGTGTTCCGAGTTGAACAAACAAAATCATTATGTGACAAATTTTATTTAAAAATGTGCAGACATGTATGAAGTAATTTATTTCAAAACAATAGTTTTAGTGCTTTCCTGGAATTACATGTAGTTTCGAGAATAATTACAAGCAGAAACCGTCGTACTTAATGTGTGTATTTGCACCGCTTATTTAAAGCACACCGGATTTCCGAATTCTTCACGCTTTCGCCTGAATTTATTTTTAGCACTAGACGGGCAAGTTTGCGATAACGCCCTCGTACCATATGGTAATAAACATTACATTGCAGTATCAAAGCCGTATAATTAATCTTACAAAAATTTAGAGCTGCAAAAAGTCTTCCTAAAAATCTGTACTTTAATCCTTTTGTTTATTTTAGAGACACTTTAAAGCTTTTGGTCGAATGTATGAATAAAATAGACTTGGTAACAATGAAAATAAAAATCGTATGCGTGACACGTAACCCGCTAATTCATTTACTATTGATCGTTCAGATTCATTGACCGTTGATTTTCTGTTTACACTCGCACGGGAAATAGAATTCAATGCGTTTATAAAAGTGATTCTAATTCACAGTTTATTTTTGACAACGAGAAATGTTCTTTTTTTGGTAAAAGTTGTTTGTTAAATGTTAAATTGTGACTACGTAAAACTTGAGGGTGCATAAATTGAGTCTATTTAAAACAGTGTGCTAAAATTATACACAATATTTAGATGTACGATTTCTTGATGGCTGAAGTTACCCTCACTTCTAGTTGGATAATAAATGAAGATAGTGACAAAACATTTTATTCAAAAACACTTGCCCTAGACATAGAGAAAACGAATCTTCATGAGATCATGTGTCACCCGTTGGGGTCCAAATTGTTACATCAAGTAAATAAACAACCTTAATACGTGTACATAGAGCGAGCGAGCAGGGTAGTTCTTACCTGCGTACACGGGATTCCCAGTAGTTGAATTGTTGACGTTTCCGAGGGACACAGGGACACAGCGATACCAATGGCAGCTTTTTATAGTCTGAGAGGGCGTGGAGTAAAAGAGGAAATCCACAAAAAACAGTATACCTAAAAATAATTAACCGCGAGGCGCCAATTGGAGGATACAGACCACGGTGTCGACTATAATTCCAACCCAAAATTAACTCCAGTTTTAAAATGGCGGAATGTGTCCAAGACAACAATCAATTTTCGGCGACAAAAGCAAATAAAACGTTAAAGTTTAGCTCTAAGTATACCGGGTGTTTGAAAATTGCTAGTTCAAAAAAAAATTAGTTGTTGATGGTGAGATCGGCAAAAAAATCTAATAATAGTCCTTTAGTTTTCGAGATAAAAATTACTAAAAATTTAGCCCAATTGTTGTTGCACCACGGAGTTAAGGTAACAACAGCCACAATTCGGCATATTGTTATTACCGAAATTATGAAGTGATGAGTTGACGGAAATCATGTTATTTTATGTAAAAAAAATAATAAATTAAAAAAATAGGTTTTTTCTATTTCTTAGAACTGATGCCACAGCTTTTTTTTGTACTAGCAATTTTCAACACCCTGAAATGCAAATGCAAAATGGTGTGTACATTAGGAAATTTCCTTTTGTCTCACAATAACCAATGCAACAGGAAAAATTTTGTAACTGAATTGACTCAAACGTTAACAAAATCGAATTTAAATTTAATAAAAAAAAATCGAATTGATTGAATTAAATTATCTGACGCAAGGATGAAACATAAGCTAGGCAACCAAAGTTGCACAGACCTAAGCTGAAAGGACAAAGGTATCCTGCTAAACGGCAAGTCCGGATATGTGTTGCGACGATCAACTGAAGTGACGAAAAGAAAGATGTAATCGGTTACCTTATACAACAGAAACTACGGTGGTAGTCGACGGTTAAATCTCGAAGCTTCTTCGAGAGTCATCTTCGAAATACGACACCACCTTTCCGGAGGAGACACGAGGCGTGAACGGTGTTCGAGATTCAGTTTCGAGTAAATAAACATCCTTGTCAGGACGACCGTTTGAGACCCAGTGATTTATCAGATCAGGAAGTGTAATAGTACTAACGTAATCGGTAACAGGATACGACTTGTCTACAAGGACATCAAAAATTTTAAGTAAAATTTCCAAGAAGAAAAGAGAATCAACTCACCAAGTCAGCCTAAGGAAAATCCAAACAAATCGGTAACAAACGACTGATCTTGACATCAAAGAAGTGTTTCTCACGCGAAGAAAACAATTCGCTCTTGGGTTACGTCCATCAAAATAGGTTATCACCTGTTAGCCTCTAAACGAGCAATCTGATATGGACGTGTGCCCCTTAGCAGAGGAAGTTTTACACTGAAACGAATGGACGCACGGAGCCGAGATGAAGTCAGGGCTGTCATTTTTCAAACAGAAGTATTAATCACAAATACAAGCGACTTCGATGTAACATAGTTGAAAATTGGTGGAAAACTGAGGATGAAACATGGCCACGCGTTAAACAAAAAATGTACAGAGACGTTTTGGTAAAAAACTCTAGGACGTGGGTAAAATCAAGAGTGTAACTCGCTCAGTAGAAGCAGCAAATTCTTGTAGAATGTAGCACAAAGAAATTAGCAGAGAAATGGACAGATTTGGGTGACATAGCTCAACCAGTGTCATACAGCTAAAGCAACCTAGATCTGTAACACACTATAAGTAAAAATGTTATAATATACACATATTTTCCTTTCGTTTTTTATTTGTAAATAAAAATATTGAATTAAGTCCACCTCTTAACTTTTAAAATGTTGATTTATCTTGATCATTATAGAAGTATATAATTACAATTTCTAACGTTTCTTTTTCGTTTTAGGTGAGCTTCATTCCAATCGCTGACGGACGTATTTTCCTGTAGCAAGTCGTAAGTGCCTCTATATAAAAAAATAAGTATTCATTCCCAATTAGTTTTAAGAGGAATTCTGATTTTTATTTAAATACGTACTTAAAAAGTAATTAAACCTCAGGCCACTATGTCTACGCGACGCGACGGTGAGTTGCTCTTTACAGACCGTAAAAATATTTTAGCGTTTACATTAGGAAAACAGCAGAAATATTTAATCACATAAATGGTATTCCGTCTACGATATTTAAATGTTTGTTTTGCTTTTTGCTGGCAACGTAAATATAACGTACAACTATAACGGTACGAACGTTGCTTTAGGTAAGTTTGTTTGTATTTGCATATTACATATGTATGTATGCAGGTACAAACATAAACTACCCTCGTAAAATTAGTCGCATGTAAAATATTGATTCGCAAATAAATATGTCTAATCAAATTTATTTCACATCATTTATTTAAAGTTTACTACATTTATAAATGTCGCCAGTCTTTAAAACTTTATTATTTGGTCTTGTAAACATTTTCTCGATATTAATAAAGCACTTAAGTGTCCAGAATGGGCACAAGTAATAAAGCAAAATAATGATATAGAATGGCCTAAAAAGCCGCTTATAAAGTAATATTAACACTACTTTTTATGCTGTATAAGCCTCTCTGGAAGTATTACAAATCTATTTAATAAATACATTATAAAGCAACGGGCAGTCATGTTAAAATTGCTCTTATACAACTTATTATTATGATTGAAAATACACCCAACGTTTCGTCGAAGTTGCTCCTTATGTTGAGCTTCTCATCCTCCATCGTAAACTTTTTGAGATAAAAGAGCCCCATAAATCTTTTTTGGGACGAATCTGAGGAAGATTAGGAGGATTGTTTGGAGGTACAAATGATACGTTACGTTTTGGTGTGCTAGCCAATTCTGAATTTTTCTTGCAACGTGACAGAGAACACAAGCTCTGACGAGAATATAATATTTAAAATTATGTGTATGTTTTTGACAATATTATCAGTATAAAAACCAACATTTTCCTTCATTTTAGAGTTGCTCAGTGTGAAGTACTTTTCGTCATTATTATCATTCGGTTGTTAGGAAAATGTGCTCTTCTTAATGCGCGGGGTGATATCGGAATTCTGGCTAGTTGGTTGGCTGTATATTTTGGGACTTTTCGTCTTTCTCGGTAATTTAAGCCATTCCGCGACTGTTCTCGCAATATGGTGTTCTTAGATGTTCGATATTCTTGTGCCAGTTTTCTCATTAAAGTGCCAAGTGTTGTATTATTTGCTTTTCTTATTAGTCTTTCAGTTCTCATTCTGGTCAAAATACGAATTTTTTGGAAGGTTTACACAGGGAATACCTTGCTCACATTCAGCAATTGTGCGGTAACTGGTTCTTCATATCTCGTAGAACCATTAGATAGGTATATTGCAACCTCTAAATACATTATGGATCTATCTATCGGTCTCTCTCTCTCTCTTATGATTTGCAATAAGTGGAATGGTCTTCGAGCATTTAGGTTCATATAATGAAGATGAAGATTATATATTATTATTTCTGACAATAATAGTTTTCGTACCAGTGGTAGCAACAAACTCTTTTTGGTTTTGAGTTACATATAGTATTTACGTAGATATATACCAATATCTAATCGACATACCGTTATGAAAGATACCATATCTACTGCGTAGTAGTATCCTACACAGAAACTTCATTAAGCAATTAGGCTGTTTCACGTGTGTCTATTTGCAGTGAAAATGCTTGATATGTGTAAAAATAATAATGGCGCTCTTAATGCTGATCAGTGCTATTTACTCCAGTTTCCTGTATATCAGCTCACTCCAAGCAACAACTTACTGTTCACCTCCCATTTAATCCACAACCGCCCAAACTTCTAATTCAGAGAGTGGCCTTTAATACTTACTTGTGCTACGTTTTATACTGGAATACCAATGACATTCTGCGAGCAGATAAAATGTGCTCAACTGCAGCCAATGACATTTGATTGAATACAGAGAATATTATCAGAAAATACACTTATCAAAATGGTCTACGGAACACGTTTAAAAATATTTATTGCAAATAGTAGACACATTACGACACAACGATAAAATAAAATACAAAATTGAACAAAAAACTTTTATTTTATTTAGAAAATATAATAGAATTGGAACGAAAATGAAAGATTAACACAGCTAATGTAGTGTGTGGCTACCTTTAACGTTAACTACAGCATGGCACGTATACTTCTAATTATATACATAGTCATTTCACTTCATGTCGGTACCTTTGATCTCGTGTCTGAAAAAGATCCACTGCGCATTCCGCCGCGATTCGAATTTATGTTCGCGACAGCTCTGTAAATTATCTTAACTGCTCCTGGTGATAATATAAAATAATTCCTATGTGTTTCCATTATTACTTTATTTTTACACATTTTACACTACGCAGTAGATATATTCATCAGGATATTTTATTTACACTTTGAGCTTGACCTCTCCAAGCATGTGGCAAACGTAAACAAACCTCCAATCTACGAGCCGTAGACTACTGCGCATTCTGCCATGAGTTACGTGGAAAAAACGTTTTCTATAACGCGAAACTAGCGCCAGAGAAATGACCGTATAGACTGTGATTTTGTTCAATTTGTTGCCACCGATCTGGTAAATGGTTGTGAGCTCTAACCTTGATTCAGGACAGGTCTTTGTTGCATAACCCACACGTGTTCTATCGGCTTCAACTCGAGGGATTGCGGCAGCCACGGTAAAGCCAAGATATTATACTCACCTAAAAAAATTCTAACTGTTCTCGCAACATGTGGTCGAAAATTGTCATGTGTAAGTAAGAACTCTCCCCGACTTCTTTCGCCTGTGAAAGGATAATAGGTTGTAGAATTGTATCCGCTGTGTGTTAAAAAGCCTTCCTTAAAAATAAGGTCAGTTCTACGGGCAATCTCAACTTCAGCCCAAACCATCTCAGTCCTCCCTTGGTGCTGTACTACTTCCTGAGCAGTTGCCAAACGATTTTCATTTCCAGGTCTTTTAGAATCTGGCCTCAAACCGAACCTGGTTTATCGGTGAAGAGAACATGATCCCAATCTTGTTCTTGATAATTGATGTGTTGTTCAGCCCATTCTGATCTCCCGTCTTTTAAAACTGCATAGTATCAAACTGATCTGTCAGGACCTCGGTTCAAGTAAATCTTGTTCTTGCCAGTTGATGTGTTCTTCAGCCCATTCTAATCTTCAGTCTTTTAAAACTGTATAGCTTCAAACTGCCCGTACCATCACAGTCCCACCTTGGTACCGCACCACTTCGTTAGCAGTTGCCAAACGATTTTCATTTCCAGGTCTTTTAGAATCTGGCCTCAAACCGAACTTGGTTCATCGGTGTAGAGCACATGATTCCAATCTTGTTCTTGACAATTGATGTGTTCCTCAGCCCATTTCGATCTACCATCTTTTAAACTGTATAACTTCAAACTGATCGGTTACGACATCGGTTCAAGTAATGAATGACAAATCGATTTCATTAGTTCGCAATTGCAGTACACGGATTGTTTAAAAAACCAGGATGATAGAGCAATTTTTTTTGTCACAGGCCGCTTATTACCGACTGCCGCTGTTACAGGATTACATACCATCTAAACTTATTTACGTCTACGCTCTAAAATAATTCTCTTTATTTTCTTTCAAATTCAAGTTGTTACAAGAGTCAAAATGTTGACATTACTTGCAAGTTTGCTCCAACTTTTTCTAATTCGTACTGAATAGTTTAGTCAACGACCTGCACCGAACAAATTTGACCACGTACTTCTCTTGTAAAACGCTTCGTTTTCATTTCCGGTTTTACAATAATAGTTTTCCTAGCTAATTATCACCTACATTAATTGTGTGAATAAATAAACCAGAGCTGACAAACTTCGACATCTACATTAAGTTGGCTCCATCTTTTCCTTTCATACAAATGAATACGTACCTACTCGTGGCATTTTAACCCTCTCGTAAAGTGTGCACCCTCGGCACTCGGGGCGCAATTATTAATTACTCCAGTTGGCGTGCATTATGTTTGCTTATTCTTCAGCAATAAATTCACTGCAATTTGTGGGCCGACGTGTACTTTCTTTCAAGTATGAAGGATTTAATTAAATTGCGACAGTTTTACATTTTACGTTGGACGTGAATTATGTAAACTTTCGTTGATGGAAGATCCATAAATTATTCTAGCGCAGTCGTTTCGCGAAATTGGTTTCTTTTATTAGTTTTTCAAGAAATACATCTTTCAACAAAAACCGTTTACCTTGTAACTTTTCAAGATTGAATATTTTCCTCCTTGAAATCACGAAGATGTTTACATCTACAGTTTTAAAGGAACTATTCCCAGCAGATTTAAGTTAAGTATAATCCATGAAATTGCCAAAGTTCATAAGAAATCTATAGATATTAATAAAAAATATTCATAAAAAATATTAAGAATCCATCCTTCCATAGAATTCACAAATAACGAGCGAGAATCGAATCCATAAACAAAGTTACCGGATTAAGCGCTAAATATTTTTTTAACGATAAAGAACTATTAACACAAAAACTGCATTCTAATTGTTTCGTAGAAAGAATGTGTTCCAGTAATAAAGTTACAATCCAAACGATCTTTTTGGGATGAAATTTCGTTTCAATAAACACATGAGGACTTTCAGTTGACCATGTGCAATAATTTTGGCAGTTTAGATATCCTAAAAGGAATCATGATTCGTCCAAATAAAATGTTTTAACCAAAAAATGTTGTGTCGTAGAACCAATGGCATTAATTTGTTCGCTTTTCAAGATCATGCCCACACAAATAAAAAAATCCTCGGTTAAAATAATTTTTGTATATACTTTTTTGGACTACGTTTTAGGAACTTGGAACACGTTTAACAACATGCATTTTACCAAGACACTGTGAATACTACAATTGAGTTGAGAAACTGCGTGTTAAATTTATCGTAAACGGCATTTTCTTATTAAAACCATATTTTTTTCTCAATATAAAGATTTCAAACTTACACAAAAACTCAACAACTCTCTTTTCACTCTTTGCCCCAAAATTTTGATCAACCATGAAAGACCTAAAGAGCAGTTCCCTTGTTTGAACGTCTCTGATTCGAGGAATTTACTTTCAGCTCTTCTTTAAGGATATGATTTTGGCCCTTCCCCGCCTTACACAATGTTTTAGTATTGAACGATTTGACGATATTCTCTATACCTAAATTTATTTTCCTTCTCAGAAAATTTAGATATTCAAATAAAACTACAAATTTGTTAGAAAATGATATAATAAAGAAAATGATATAATAAAGAAAATTAAACAAATTTTAACAACACATGCAATTATTCTCAGAATAAAATTCATCAAATTAATGACAAAAAAAAACAAACAAAAAATGCAATTAAAGTGATAAATTGACAAAAATAAATCTTAAAAAAAGAAAATAAAAGTACAATCAGAATAATTTCTACAATTACAATATTTCAGAATATTAGATAAAATCAATAAAAATATTTTTTATAATCAAATAATACAAGAAATGATTTCGTAGATAAAATACAAAAATAACAAAACACAAATAAAGGATTTGCAACAAATAAATATTATGAATCATTTAGTAAAAGTCAAAATAATTTAAATAATTTTCTTGGAGAAGGAAAAACGTGAGGTCGTACTCCACATTAAAAAAAATAAAATAAAATTAAATTAAAGCCTTTGTTAGTCATTAAAATAAAGTAGCAAATAATTCTCAGAGATTACCAAAAATCATGGAACTGAAATCAGAGGATCGGGATGAACACACACTGTCACACGCGAATAATTCACCTTCGCAGCGTCTCGTTAACATGTGACACGTGGTGTCAATATGTTATTGTATATTGATTATCTCCGTTTTTCGACGCTTATTTAAATGGTGGGAAAACCGAAGACTTCCAAATTACTCGATGCACTCATACAGCATCGGATTCAAACACACGTGTGGCTACTACAATTCATACCTAAAAATAGATCACCATCGCAAACAAGTAGATACTTGTTTCAATTTATTCGTTTTAAAATACGCATTCAAAGAAAAATTTTGAAACTAAGGAAATTTTGTAGAGTACGATCTCAGGTTTTTTACATAATTTTCTGAATTTTTTTTCGATGTTTGGTAAAACCAGCTCTCAAAATCTGTTATTTTAGAATAAGTAACATGTTCAAATGAAAGAAGGATTTTGTAGATTATTCGTTTTTCGACGTGATTTGTAGGAAATGTTCATGAATGTCATCTAGGTACTCAAAATAAATCAGGGAAAGCAATATTTGATACACTCTTAATTGGATAAATGTCATTTAATAGAAATTAGAGGATGGTTACTGTACCATAAACACTCCTTGCACTCACAGAGTCTCTAAGCGAAAAGTAAACAAGGCAACTAGAGAAGGTTATAATTAGATTAAAGAATGCAGGAAAAAACAAAAGAGTTTTAAAATAAATATGGTGAAAACGAGATGCGTGACATGAACAGTTAAGAAATTCGAGGAAAAAGAAAAATTGAAACGATGAAAGCGAGTGATGCAGCTTCACGGAAGTAGAATATTACACATACAAAGAATCAGTACAGAAAACCCGGAATGAAACCAGAAATTCAGCAGAGAATAATGAACTGTAAGCAGTGTAGCTTTTCATTAAGAAATGTATTTGGAAACAAGAATGAATCCAGAAGTCCAAGACTCAAAATTTGCAGAACAATAATTACCAGGTGTTTGGGAACGTAAAGTCTGATGACAAATATTTTGAGTTAAGAAGGTAGATGACATACGGATCAGAAGAACTAATCTAGACTTAAAAGAGCTTTATAAAGAACCTGATATAGTAGGTGTTCCGAAGGCACAGAGACTTAGATGACTGGTTCATTAGAATGGGGGAGTTTAGAGTAACAAGAGAATAGTATAGGGGGGAAAAGACGAAAAGGCAACAAAATCAAGATGGAAAGGTAGAATGGAGAAAGATATCGAAAAGACAATATTAGGAACAGGAAGGAGAAAATTGGAGACCGGGTAGGGATGGAAGCGTTTTTTTAATCAAACCATAGTCCTTCTAGTCTTGCAGAGCTAATATGTGTAGAGGACTGCCTTCAAAAGTTTAAAGAGGAAAAGCAAAGAAAACGTTAAGAAAATTATTTTTAATAATAACAGTTTAGGAATTAATAAATTGTAATGATAAGATACATGTTTCAAAGCTTCATGATAATTTGAATTAAGCAAATTTGATTTTACAATTCTTTTATTCAATTTATTAAACAAAATCAATAAATAAACTACCGTCGTCTATGCGTCATTGCGCTTGAATGGTCACTATCGTACGTGTCATGTCACCCACCTAACAGACCAAAGTGAATAGCGCGACGGACGAATTCCGAAGAAGACGAACACTTGTCCGCCTCAGTGATTCAGTCTTGCAAATCCCGTATGACCCCCATATTGTTTTCCCGAAATGGAAATTCACGCGCACGTGACGCGTTTGCTCTTTTTGCGCGAAACCCGTTTTCGTGACGGACTTTTAACATTTCCTGCTCGTTCGGTAGGAAATTGTTGGCGTTTAGCGCATCATTCCATTACAGAACCTGTTCTTTTTTTGCGGGCGAAACGGATTATGTTATAATGAGATTCCTACGAGTAAAACTATTTAGACACAAAACATAGTTTACAATGAGATTACCATCACTTTGATTAATAGTGTGGATTATTAATGGAAGAGTGATTTTCATAACAAGATTATATGGAAGGCCGAAAACCACAGCAATTATTCCTGGACATAGAAAGTCTTCTAAATAGCACTTAAGTACAGAGTCATTAGAATTTTCATAAAGTAACATAATTGATATCACGCATATTTTACGAAATCTTGTTATACCGTCAAATACATTAATTTAATTCTACTTGCAACCTTTTCTTGTCTAATAAAAATTATTAAAAAATAATAAACATGTATTTCTCGCGTTTGCTTAACAAATATTTGTAAGAATTATAAAATACTTTTAAAAACATTTGATAAATGACGTTTCCTATACGTTAACAATTTCATCAATACAAGGCAAAACATCGATTTTCAATGGCTTTTAAAAGCTATCTAATGACTAACCGTTACAAATAGCTCGTAAAAGTCGAGACATGCATATTATTACTTCATTCTCATTTTATTTTTTCAGTCCATGAGGAAGGTATTTTAAAGATTCTCGAACCGTATCTTTATAAATTTAATCCATCCGAAACTAATTGCACGACGTTCAAATAAATTGACAAATATTTTCAGCAATGGAAAGAATTGTCATTGGAAAATGTTGGCTTTCAAACTTCCGAAACAGAAAAGCAGATTAATTTATTATAATTTTAATATCAAAAAAGATTAAAGTCCAATTTTACAAATGGGGCTTAAACCCTTAGCAACGATTATTTCAACAATCGTTGTGAAGGATTTAAGCTTCGGCTCAAAGTTAAACCGTTAAATCGTTTCCTCTCAGAGATTGAAAACATACATAGCAGTTTCTGAACAAGAAGAAGAAAAAACATAATCAGAGGTAGAGTCACTAATGTAATTATTTATTGCTTACATATATAAGAAAGACGAAAACGAAAAGTTTTCTGAAAACAAATCCTCAAATTCTTGGCATTAAGACCGATAAAGATAACACAACTGTAATTATGGACTTAGCTGATTACATATCAGTTCTACATTTTTTTGCGAAGACGATGTATACAGGGTCCCTGAAGTTGAGTGGCCTATTAAAAGTTTTCAGGGAAACAACATACCACCTTTCTGAAAATTAACAAACTGATCTAGGAAGAAGTGATCTTTCAGACTAAAATATCTTCACTTTTATATCACTTCCGGTTACCATTAACTTTCTTCTTTTAAATGGAATACTGTATTTTTTATTGCAAATTTCAATTCTACACATTGTTCTAAGTAAAAATAGTTAAAGCTTCCCTACATGTAAATGTAAGGAGTTTTGAGATATCTTCGAATTTCTGAAAAAAAATATTTCGGTGGCCTTCCATTTAAGAGAATGTATTTACGATACTTTCAAATTTCAAGATTCATTGTGCCTGTCGTTTGAAAAAATAATGTTAAGCTCTTCAAATCATATCCTAGTTATCATTGAAAAATTCACTGGGTGGTCCAAATATGATATCGAATCTTGTTCCGTTCAACTGCCCAAAACTCAATTTGGCCTATTCTTATCGAAAAATGGGTCGCTATTAGTCTATTTTTTTATTAAAGGTTTACAAAGTATGTTATAATCTTTTTTTGAGTTGAAGACTTTATTTAAAAGATTTTTTTAATTAAAATTCAACGAAGGAGGATAAACAGGTTTGTTTATTAATTTATTGTGAATTTTGTGAAAAGAAATTTTTAATTGCCAATATAGGTAATTGTAACGTCAGGGAGTTAATCTTCTTATTTCTTCCAACTTCAAAGGTAAACAATACCCATAAATTACACCAATTTTACCAATGTGTTTAGAATTTTCCTTCAAATTGCACGTAATAATAATTTTCCTATATTGACCATTAAAAAACGTAATAAATATTTGGGTCCGATTTCCCAAAAAAAATTTCGAATAATTCTAATATTTTAGCCCTGCTTAATAATACGAAGGATAAGGTTAGGGTCGTGAAGAGGAGTGGTGTTTATTCCTTAAAATGTGGTGATTGTAATTCAATATGCAGAGGCCAAAGTGGTAAAAGTTTGTTTATTTGTTTAAACGAACACTTAGCTTCAGCTAGATTAGGTAAAACTAACTTCTAATTTTGTTCTCCATATTATTGAATCAGGTCACAATAGTACTGATAATCACGAGATAAAACTTATCCATCAATTACCCAAAAGTTTAAAACTAATTTGCGGAACTTTTAGAAATTTTTCTTCCTTGCCTTTATCCATTTGCTCTTTTTAGTTTTAATATTTTTGATCTTTTAACTTGTTTGTGTACGTCACTTATAGCTTTTTAGTTTTGTTCTATTTGTGATTTAATAATATTTGGTTTAATATAATCTTTGGTAATAATTATACCTTCAGCTGATTCTGTTTTTTGTACAAACCTTTTCAAAATTTGTTATTATTGTACAAGTTCCCCTTTTTGGAATTTTTTTATTGTTCATGTAACTTAAGTTGGCATTAGGCCTTACTATATGTTATCATTCTGTCTATTCTGTTCCGGCTTACTTTGGAAATGGCGACGTTTGCGGATTCGACTTAAGTAAGCTTGGTATTAGTTTTTCTTCTTTGGAATGTTAATTTCATATTATTTTAGTATCGTAAAGTTTTGAGATGGAATTTCTTCCGAACATGTCAACTAGGCAACCTTATTTTAACGTGATGTAAAATAAACGGATTTGGAAACTTAACCCACAAAAATTTTATAGTGACTCGAGACATCTCCTTCGTTGAATTTTATTTAAAAAATTTGAACTAGTCACTAATCTCATGGATAATGCTTTGATTGACAGATAACCCATCAAAGTCGGAATTTTTATATTTCACATTTTGCAATAAATAATGTCCTACGGTGCATCAAACGAGATAAAAAAGACACATTTTTACAACAATTATTTATGTATAATTGGCACTTGATGTGTGATATGGTCATATTGGCACTCTCGCTGCTATCGTGATCATCTGGTAACGCCAAACTTTGAAGGGTTTTAAATAAAAATTTTGCTAAAGTGTACATATGTTGATCGCAGAAGTAGCCAGTGAATGATCGCTTTATTTGCTTGATTTCCGATGGGTTTATGGCAAGAATAATATCTGACTTTGCCTTGAGAGCAGATTCTTTCCAATGTCGAAGTTCTTCTACAGACGCCGCATTCCCTTCACTTCAAGCAACATTCTTAATGAGAACTTAACGCATCTGAGTTTTCCATCTATCATAATACTAATTATTTAGAACTTCGAATAACGTCCGTAGCATTCATTTTTGACGATTTTTACGATGCTGTTATTTCTCTTATTTCTGGGTCACTAGTCATTGGTCACTAGTTTCTCTGGGCCCATAACCTGCCCCAAGCATCGTTCTTAATGAGAACCGCACACATCTGAATTTTCTATGTATCATAATAATAAATATTTAGAACTTTGAATAATGCCCGCAGCATTCATTTTTGACGATTCTTACGATACTATTATTTCTCTTATTTCTGGATCACTAGTCACTGATCACTAGTTTTTGGTCTCTGTGCCCATAACCTTTTGATCGCAGAAGTAGCCAGTGGAAGAGAAATAACTTCTTTAATAATAATTGTGGACAAAACAGAAGACACGAGTAGATGAAGGTGTTATGTCGTAAAATTAGAAATCAGCCTAAAATCAAATTAAAAGTATTCCATAACTTATTTGCTGTTTATTTGATTGAACTAGTTAATTTTCTATATTTATGCCAAGGTGTTAAGAAAATCAATAAAAGTGCGACACCTTCATCCACGCGCACTGTCTTCGTATGTCATCACTTTTACCCCCTAGGCAGAAAATATGTTATTTCTGTCACGGTTTTCATATTATAGAAACTGCTGTCTGTTCCCTACAAACTTGCACTTCCACTTTTGACCTTTTTAGGAAGACTTTAAATTGAATTATTTGATAATAAATGAAATTGACCGAATGTTATCCGGTACAAATTGTGCTGAATATTTTCTTGGCAAATTTTAATTAATTCAGGCGGCTTTAATTCGCATTTACGAATAATTTTGACAACGAATTGCATAGTAAAATGAAAACCATTTGGTTCCTCAGTGAACTATCATTTTACTTTCCTATAAACTGGCTCATGTATTTTGTAATAACGAACAGCCCATGAACGCACGCATATTTTCTCCGCCGCATTCTTGAACGTGAGCAATTTATCTAATGAATTAAATTACAGAAAAGGCAGTGTAAGTGTAGGTTTTATTGCTATGTCCCAAATAATACTGGCGCCTGCGATATCGATCGCCGACTCGACGCCTTCATTTCATTTAACCGCACAATTGAAGAGAGACGACGAAACTCATTACCAAAAATTTATTTGGGACGCCACACTAACTTCCGTTTTCCGCAGAAGTCCCCCCGATTTTGTTTAGATTTAATATAGGTGACGCCACTGACTTGATTAGACGAGAAGAAAACAGTTTCATCACAGCGAACCTATGAAGCGCGAACCTTACTTTTCAATCGAATGTGATTCAAGTTGGTTCACATATGAACTGAGCTTACTCGCTAGCTTAATATTTGCCGATCGACGAGAGAGGGCGCGCAGTGTAGTAATTAAAATTGAATTACTTTTAAATGTTTTTATTTTAATTACTCCTGAGATTATATGGTTTAAAATTTTCACTGCGGGAACTTATTAACTTAATGTTATAGCTTTATTAACAACTTTAATTTCTCGCTTTTCACGTAATTTATTACATGTTCTGTGTTTTTTTCGTTTTCGTAAGCCTACTCATCATAAATACTGTAACTTAAATTTAAAAAACATCTTCTTACGAATTATTCGGACATCAATAAGTAACTGTCGGACAAACCCAGTTTTGTCTCTCCCCAAAATTTTATTTATAAAAAATAAGTAAAATATTTATACAATAAATATTTATGTAATAGATATTTGATTTATTTTCTATAAATAAATATTTTGGTATATACAAAACATTCGTAAAAATTACAGCTTGGTATGTTATTTTTCCTAACAAATTTTATTTGTAATTGTAATTGTTAAGTTGAAGTAGACTTAACACAAATAAGAAAAAACTAAATATTTTAAACCAAAAAATGTTTTTCGAAATTGTTAACTGCCAGCTGAATAAACAAATAATCATTTTTACTTCGTCATTTTGTTAAAGATTATTTTTCAAAATTTTCGTTTTACATTGTACGGAGTGAATGGAATTCAGAATTAGAGGAGGCTGTGATTCGTACTATTTTATGTTGTGTGGTTGGATGCACTAAGAAATAAATAATAAATTGACTTTTCTCGCACTTGAGGTTATGCTCGTGCTTTGTGCAGTCTTTATTTTATTATTTTATTTTGTATGGATACTGGTTTAAAATCTTTTTTTAAATATTAGAGGAGGTCCCATAAGCAAATCCGTTTATTATCAATTATTTAAAAATGAATGTCACTATTCTGACTCTTAGGACCATTTTCATAATCAGACTTTAAGGAAGCTTTAATATAAAGTCACTTTAAGTATAGGGAAACAAATATATTTTTTAGGTTAAGGTTAAATTTAAAGTCTGATTATGAAAGCGGGCCTTAAAATTTTTAATTTCAAACGGCAAGCCTACTTTTTGGTAAATATCACAGCCTGCTCTAATTATAAATTCCATTTATCGCATGGTATAATTATAGGCTCGGAAGAAAGTTACAAAAGCACCGAAACTGTAAGTTGAATGGACAAATAATCATTATTACTTCGTCCTTAACCCGATCAGCTAGCACCAATAAATTGGTAGACTCAGGACACAAATAAATCTTCAAAATTGCCTTTTAATTTCATGTTCATTTAAAATATACAAACGACATGAAAAGCTCGACCTAACGATAGGTAAAAATTGATAAATTAACTATTTTTTAGCCGAGAAAATGTCCGTTTGGGTATCGTACCCCTTTCAAACAATAATTTATTAATCCATGCGAAAATATTACCAATAAGCAACATTGTTGATCTATTTTTTGGCCTGATATTGTATGCCTGAGGAATATCAGAGGCCTCGTACAAAACAGCCAAATGCTTTGTAACAAATTTGAAAATTTAGAAGTCTGTTTTGATCGTAATGAGTTTTCTCGAACATCCGCTAGAGAGTTTCGTCCTTATTTGGGGCCTCGTCAACAGAAGGGTAGCTCGAGGAATCTTCGAATTTCATGTAGACCCAACTGGGCTCTCTCTCTGTAAGTCTTGTTAATGAAAAGCGTCTGACTGACGTAGGGCTAATACAAGGTGTCTATTTTTCGAACCCAAGCATAGGGATCTCACTTATCTTAAGAGATACTAGGTCGGTTAAATTAGACCAAAGTTTTCATGCTAATTAATAATCTAAAAAGCACCTTAAGTTATTTCTTTTTGTTCTGAAGATATTGAGAAAAAACGAAAATTTTTAATGTTCATTTATATTTTTTAAATTGAAAACCGATAAAGCTAGACATTTATAACATACACATAATTAAGGCACTTTTTTACGGAAAATCTAAAGCTGTCAAAATCGTAGAGATGCCTGTCAACTTTTTTTTTACGGGCTCCATATTGAATTTTCATATTTCTAAATAAAGACTTTTTCTGTGGTTCTAACAATATATCACACATTATGGTTGATTCGATTTTTTGACGTAAATTCCTGTTTTCTTAACTTTTACAAAGAGGGCTGTGAAAACATTCAAGATGTTGACTTTTATATGACGCTAACTAGATCAATCGAAAACGCGGAAGAAATTCTAGAAGCTCAAAAGCCATAATATTTGAATTGTAAACAACTCCCGTTTTTAATGCAAAATGATCCTTCTAGCTCAACAAACCAAATTCTTTCATAGTTACCAAGTTCAGTGGTATGAAGAATGAAAAAAAAGTATCGCCATTGAAAATCAATATCGTAGAACTTTTTCTGCCCGGTGATAATGAATGAAGAATAAAACTTATAAGAAGCCAGTTAGCAGAAAATAGATATTTCCTTGAAATTGTGATATGATCGGACGCCGAATACAAAGACACCAATTATGAGTAGCTCTTCAACCAAACAGCGAGCATAAAAATTCTCATTGACTGAAAATGGATACCTAAATTTTCGTAAAAGCACGTTTTTTATGAAACACTTCAAAATGTTTGCTCAAACTATTTTAAACATTTGGTTTCAACAAGATGGCTTGTTTTCCCATGACGCCGGAGTTGCTGACTGTTTAGCTAAAATGTTTCCTAAAGACAAATAATGGAGACATCGGCTGGCCAGCAGATTGCCAGACTTAGCTCCCATAGACTATTTTCCAATGACAATTCTTATGTTTTTTTTCAGAAAAATCCAAATCACATACGACTTGATGTGGTATGTAAAATTGACTGCAGTTTGTCTTCTTAAACTTTAAGAATTATTTTGCACTTAAAGTGGAGGTTGTTTGCAATACGAATGTTATAAAAATGAAGTGGTTTCTAAGCGTGCAGAATTTCTTCCGCGCTATCAATTGGTAAGCTAGAGTGGCGAAATCTTGATTGTTTCAACAGCGCTCTTCGTAAAAATTAAAAATAGATATTTTGGTCAAAAAGTGCCTTGATAATGTATAAATTATAAAGGTCTAGCTTTATCGGTTTTCGATTTAAAAAATAAAAACGAAAATGAAAAATTTTCGTTTTTCCTCAATATCTTCAAAACGAAAAGGAATAATTTCAATTGCTTATCAGATTACTAATTAGCATGAAAATACGCAACTTTGGTCTAATCTAATCGACCTCGTGTCTCTTCATATAAGTGAAATCCCCATGCTTAGCTGAGTTCGGCAATCCGCTCGGATTACTCTGATCAAAAGTGTGAGGAAGAGCGACTGCGTTTCACTGTATGTAAAAGTGAATAAAAGAAATACTCCGAGCGGTATAAGCGTAAATACGAACTCACCCATTGATTTTATCTCTTTCCTTTTTTCTTCCGTCAGTAGTTTTCCCTTCAGATAAACTAAACTTTCTGCGTATTGCAGCTGTTACAATTAAAAATGTCTTACAATAATTATTTCTAGTGTTATGTTGTGTTTCACCCTGTATTGGCCTGGAATGCGAAAATACGTTAGTGCCTTTAATTCTGTTTCGCACGACTTTTAAATACCAACTTATGACAAACAAGTAATATTTCGATTTCACTCGACCATTTGCCCTCTGTAACAACCTCTCTATGGTAATGATGTACTCTTCGACAGTCGGGAGTAATTATTTTGATTGTGAATTAAATTTTCTCAAAAATTGTACCACAATTTAATCATTTTTAGTTCTTTCGCATTGAACTGCAATTGTAAATATTTATTTTTTTATATAGACGGCATTTAAGTTTCAGGAGAATAAAATATTATATGAAACAAGAAGATCTAGCTGCAACATGGCAATAAACCCCTACATAAACCGACTCTTTTAATCAAAGTTAAGGATGAACTTTTTAAAAATAATCAGTTCTCCTTTCCCATCGAATTTTTTCAAAATTTATTCATTAAAAAATTATGAGAAACACATTTCTTTTCTCAATATTTTGTCGGTAAATAACGAAAAAAATCGGTAAACCTTCATTGAAAAATCCTGTGTGTTAATAATAAAATTAGGTTATTCGGAAAAAATGTCATTTTCTTTCTAATTTAGAATGCTTATATTATACGAAATATATTAATTTTAATTAAACTATAGGTATGTATAATTATAATAATCCGTTGCCATCATTTTGCCAGCATTTGTATTCTTCGATGATTCAGCCAACTTCTCTCAAATCAAGAAATTAAGAGGAAGACATGTCCATCCAAGCTCCACCTGTTTTTATTGATACCTAATTTTATTATGCGGTTTTGCATTATTCTGGTTGTGGATCACGTGATTTGTATTTACTAATACAGAGTACCGTAAACGTAAAATTTCGTGCACTCTGGTAAATTGGACACAATATACTTCAGCATTAACTTCACGAACTTTTGAAACAAGTTCAAAATGGATCAGAACATCAACCAAATACGAAGCATTACTTACCTTCCAAAACGACCTTTGTTAACAACTAAGACTGATATTCGTCGAGGGCTAAGCCACTGTCTATGACAGTAGGGATACTTAAAAAAATCAACATCTCTTCATAAATCCTAATTTGTCACAGAAAACTATTGTCGCGGGTGTTTTGAAATAATTTTGCACACATTTTTAACTTGTTTACGCCGAGATTCATTTAAATTATGTGAAATTATTGTAGAACGTTTAATAATCTAACTACGAACTTTTAAGTTGTACCAAATGATTGAATTGAATGCATCCAACTCCACTGACAATCGATGTGTTGTAGACTGGACTTTCTTTAATATATTGCAAAAAAGTCTTGGTTAATCTTTAAAGGACAGCCCCAGCTACTACTCGTTCGAAGAGTAATATCGCCATTTCTAAATTTTCAAAATTCACATTGGGCGTGTCTTACATTAAGAGACCTTTTGCCTTCTTCAGATATTCCAAGCCACTTGTGGATCCATGCTCACGCGCAAAACACAATCGAAGATTATACAGGGTGCTGCATGTTAATTTAAAAGTGTTCAAATATTGGCTTCCCTAATTATTTTACAGCAAAATTCCATTTATGTTTTTTAAAGTACTCTTCAAGATGAATCTGTTTGTGAAGTTTGAGAGTTTTTCATACGCTAATATATGTGAAATGGACAAAGTCAACTAGTAAAGGTAAATAAAATATAACAAATACTATGTGTCTCATAACGTACGGATGAGATTGAACGGGCAGCTAGAGGACACCAAATTAAAGCTTTTTTCCTAATAAATTTTTGGTATTAAATCAATAAATAACTCAAAAAAATGGCAAGAGTTTAAAGTGTAAATAAGAAACAAAAGTTACTACATGGGGTAATATTTTACGTTTTAAATTCAAATTTGGGATATTTAAGAGTTAGTTGAACAATAATTTACATGAAATAACTTTAAAAAAATGTAGTCACGTAAAAGTTTTGATACAAATAAAAGTGTGGCAAAAGTGTGTAAAGAGTAAATAGAGTGAACGTTGTTGACAATCATCCCTATTTATAAAGCTTAAATATTTAACGATTGCGACCACAATCCCACCATTAAAGTCTGATTACGAAAACGGCCATTAAACTACTGTAAATTTTTTATTATTGGGTTTTGGTCAAAAGCGCATTAAGGAAAAAACTTTATTCTGATGTCCTACAGCTGACCTTACAATCTCCTCCAAATGTTTTGAAACACCCAGTATAATACCGTGAATTTATTTTAACATAAAACAATGCTGTTACGTACAATCTGAGAATCCATAGCAACGTTTACAATTAGTAAGGAAACTGTTCCTTTTAAAATAGAACATACACAATACATATTAAGCACTAAAAAATGTCTAAAAACAACCTAATCACACTGACAAAATCATAAAAATGTTAAACCAAATGATTTTGTTAGTGTGATTAGGTTGTTTTTAGACATTTTTTAGTGCTTTTAAATTGGTAGCGTACTGAAGATGGCAGCTTAGCTGCCGAAATACGTATCTACGGATAAAAAATATTGTGGGCGGAGGTTAATTTTAATTATCTCTTAAACCACAGTTTCCTTTACTATTTTAGTTAATTTTACGGTATATACCGCTCCAATGATCGTAAACGCCTATAATAACATATTTCTTTATTTTTTATGTATATACATAAAATCAGTCTTTATTCTGTTTGTTGATTTTCCAGCCAATTGCATTATATGAAAATAAATAATAAATCTAGTTCATAAATTATCAAGAAAAAGAGAAGCATAGTTTGTTGTTTGCGTTCCATGTAATGTAAGTTTATTTTTCTGAATATTAATTAAAACAAACCAAGATTTTACCCACCAATTATTACGTCCGTTTCGCTAGAACAGCTTTTAATAAATATTTATCATGATGACGGAAATAAATTTTCATGATTACTGCCGGCCAGGATGTTTTATTTTGTGTAATTATAAGGCGTACACTCTCATTTGCAAAAATGCTTCTTGCTTGACTTAAAATACATTTGAATATAATAACTACTACAGCGATCATGAAGTTCATACAACATTTAATTTTCATATTTACTCGTGCGCGTAATCAACGAAGACGAAATAAATTATTAGTAAACACGAACCCCCCCTTTTAACTTCAAATTAATTTCTGGCGCGGCGACAC
Organism: Prosopocoilus inquinatus; assembly: GCA_036172665.1. Classification (NCBI taxonomy): domain Eukaryota; kingdom Metazoa; phylum Arthropoda; class Insecta; order Coleoptera; family Lucanidae; genus Prosopocoilus; species Prosopocoilus inquinatus. The sequence continues at coordinate 36,299,202 of CM069871.1, forward strand.
AGGAACGACGATTGTAGTGGAATCACGAACACCTGGCTGTAATTTCCTTACTCTTGAGTGATATTTCTTAACCCCTTTCCGTTTTGAAATTGAAATGAATATATGTAATTGAAGTCTTCAGAAAGCGAAAGCACGTTTCGTTAAGGTTTAGTAACGAAAAATATGAATTTTTAATAAATAGCTTGTATTACATGTAGTAATGGAGCTATTTAAAAAGGCGTTCTGAATTTTTTAACATCTCTAATACGTTATTTATATTCTTTCCTATCATTAATTTATCTATTCTATTCCGCTTTCAATTGAGGGAAGTCGCCATTAACTTTCTTATTTTAAATGAAATGCTATCCTTTTTATTGGAAATTCTAATTCTATACATTATTCTAAGTAAAAAGTGTTAGGCGTCCCCCTACAGTTAAATAAAACCGATTTTGAGATATCAAATTTATTTAAAAAATAGTTTCGTGACCTCTCATTTAAAAGAATATGTTTACAACACTCTCTAATTTCAAGATTCCAGTGGCTTGTCGTTTGAAAGTATAATCTCCAGTTTTTCATATCATGTCCTAATTATCCATGAAAATTTCAGGGTTGGTCAAAATATGGTGACGAATCTCATTCCCAAAACTGAGTTCTACATGGATTAGTAGCCACAGTCCCTACGACTATTTCTATTAGTTTTTTTTTATCATTAATTATGGCCATTTTTCTCAGTAAGTGTCAACAAAACAGTTATAGTTACAGTTGAATTATGTAACAGATAAGCACAAATAAAAAAAAATTGAACAAAACAAATAAAAGGAACCTTATTGTTTCGTTATACGATGTTAATTTTTGTGTAAAATTTGTTACAAGGTAAGAAGATAAGGTTAGTGTAATAGATATTGTTACGAATTTGGAGGTTCACAAATTATAGTCTTTAAATTTCAGAACACTTTAATTACAAGCTGTCGGTTTACAGAATTAACAACACAGTAGTAATGAGCTTGTCTATCAAATAACACTTTTTCAAAATGTACTTTCTATTTATTCGAGATACGAACCCTTCGCTGGCCAACTTAATAACTAAACTCCTGGCGGACCGTACGGCTTTTATTTCTTTTGCGAGAACGTACTAGAATGACCGCGTAGCTTCGGTAACGTTCTGTGACGCAAGGTGATCTGTTTGCGCGTCACGGCTGTAACAATATTTATTAGTTGATACTACACTTCTCTCAGTATTCTTTATACAGAAATCACCGTGTCATACGGGCTTCAGAATAAGAAAAAGTTTTCATAATTATTTTTACCTGTTGTACTTTACCTATTATATTTTTTTTCTACTTTCACAACAACCTCATTGTAGCACCAAACACAGTTTCACAAAGAGGTTCTTTGTGAAACTGTTTTTGGTGGAATTTCAGTCCTGAGAGTGGCATATTGTTCAGTCATGAAATGTCAAATTAGATTTTAACCTAACAAACTTTTATTTTATATAGTATAAAGACAGTGTATTATTCGGGGTTAGGAAGTTTTAGGAAGGCAGCTATAATTTTTGAGACCTGGCCAATTTTATTGGTACCAATCGATCTTGTTGTGCAAGATGTGATGTGATTTATGTTTAAAACAACAGGTTGCCAGTGTTGCTAGGCATTACAATTAAATGACGCAAAACTTGTTGTGAACTCAAAGTAGAAAAAAATTCTTCGTCAGTTTAATATTTTTATTAAGCAACATAAACTATAGCATATTATTATACAAGTTTCACAAAAAGGCTTTTTGTAGCACGAGCGGGGTTGGTGTACGATGAGCGTAGCGAAGCTAGTTCGTACAATAGTATATTATTCTACAAGTTTCACTCGCTTCGCTACGCTAGTCGTACCCCAACCCCGCTCGTGCTACAAGAAGCCTTCTTGTGAAACTTGTATAATAATATACTATTGTTTATGTTTATTAATAAAAATATCAAACTGACAAAGAAAATTTTTCTACTTTGCGTTCACAAGCTCATTGTGACACCAAAAACAGTTTCACAAAGAGGTTAAACGGTTTTTGGTGAAATTTTAATCCTGAGAGTGGCATATAATGTTCAATCATGAAATGTCAAATGAGATTTTAACCTAACAAAGTTTTATTTTATTTAATAAAAAGACTGTTTGGAAACTGTAATTAATTTATGTAACGTTATGAAAAATAACTGTAACAACCAGTAATACACAAGGAGTATTGACCGTTCGAAGTAATAATTCAAAGCTATCGGGTATTCGGTCAAAAATTAGCAAATTTAAAAACCCTTTTTCATTAGCTTCTTCGGAGCGTTCTGTAACAATGAATAATTTAAACAGTAAAATTTTAAGGTTAAGTAATGTTTGTAAGTTACGAAATAGTTTTCTAACAGTTAAGTTAATACATAATAAAGGTTGCATAACAACAGTATTCTCACATCACAGCAATAGTTGTTTTATAACCAAAAAGGTTGTTTAAAATTGACAAAACAGTTAAAACATTTTAAAATTGAAAACAGAAAATGACGACCCCAAATAAAGCAGTGAAAATTTAATAAAGCGCATGTGTGAATTAATTCGAGAACGGCAAATTTATCAAAATTTGTATGTATCAAAACTTCATAAGAAGAATTCAAATTCTGAATGTCAGTCTTGAAATTCGTTGAATTAATATGTCTTTTTATATGATACATTTCTAGAAAGAGACGTGAACGATAAATGGCTTCTTCAACTAAAATTTTGACACTGTTCAAAAAAAAAATTGCAGTCAGAACAGGGTATGGAATCAACTACGGTAGATAATAAGTTGATGGGGGTTTTGTCTTTAAAATTACTTTAAAGTAAATTAATGGGTAAAACATTAAATTTAGCTATTTTTATATGGAAATTTTTGATACATTTTATAATCTGAGGCGTGATATTAGGAATGTGGCGTAATCTTTTGTAAATTATTTCGGAAACAATATTATTATTATGGTTTGTATTATCGTTAGAATTAGGACTAGAAAATAGGATTTTGTTAACTAAGTTGGGTAACCATTATTACAGAACATAGTTTTGCTTTTTTCTAAATTCTTTTGAAGAAAAGACGGGTGTGAGTTTGAAGTAACTCTCTTTTTTTGGGCAAGTAAAATATAAATTTTTTGATTAAGGGGATGCGCAGGGTGATAATTGCGCCTGAGTGAGTAGGCTTTTGGTACCAATCTAATATGATTGAATTGTCTTGTAATCCGACAACTTTAGTGTCAAGAAAACGCACAGAAGATTCATTTTCAACCTCAACAATAAAGTTTAAGTTGGTATGAGAACCATTAAAAGTATTCAAAGTAGTTTCAATCATATCAGAAGGGATCGACCAAATGATGTCATCAACATATTTTTTTTTTAATAAAAGCAAAAGTGAAAGGTAATTTAGGAATAACGTTATTTAACAGATGATCCGTGACATGAGCCAATACTATAGGGCTAAGAAGAGAATCCATAGGAACTCCTGAAGTTTGTTTGTAATAGGTGTTTTGAAAAGAAAAGTAACTGTTATTAAGTAAAAAATTAAGAATCCTGAGAGATTCAGTTTTGTTTGCACTGCAAGAAGTTTGGATGAAATTACCAACAATATCAATCACCAAATCAGTAGGAATATTTGCGAACAGAGCAGCTACATCAAGAGATATAATTATAAAATTATCGGGAAGTTTAAAGTTCTGAAATTGTTGCACAAAATTAAAAGAGTTTTTAATATTATAATCATTACGATCTTGTATAAGCGGAGGTAAGTATGTTAGATGCAAACTTGGCTAAAAAGTAACTAGATGAGTTAACAGAAGAGACAATAGGTCGTAAGGGAACATCAAAACAAAAACCTACTTTAGGTTCTTCATTAAACCTCCAGTATGACCGGTGCAAAAAAGGTACACAGTAAACGTCAAGCGGTTAATTCTGAATATTCCTGAGGATCTACCGGAAAAATATCTTAGAACTAGGTTTCGTTTTACTATATTTTTGAAACCAATAGTAGCGTCTAGATAATTTTCTGTTAATAAGCTAGAAGTTAAAGTTGAAGTCGATAGATTTGCTTCTTGAGTTTAATTGCCAATTTGCAGGATTTTCTGATTTAACGATTATAATTGACGATGTAATCAGGCTGAATTATTAGTATTACTTACAGAGGAAGAATACGTAAGTATGTATATCGCAATTTATATAAAATGAAATTCTTTGGCTTATTATTACTTTAAAAATTAAAAGTAAATCTTTATTTGCAAAATGGCCTCATAAATTCATATCAGGCTGTTACAATGTATGCAGCTTGTACGCCATATGTTGAAGCTACCGTTATTAATTTCTCCGTTCGCAGTTATTTATTCTAAGTATAATAATATTTGAAAAGTGCTGCCTTATGCTGCCGCGAGATACTGTCTTCTGAACGCGCGCAATGAGAATAACGACGTCGGTCGGTCGCCTTTATAACCGGTTAAAAAATGATACACGAGTTTATATTCACATTTTACGATGTTGTTATTACTGTATACATTTCTAGTGCTCTTCAGACAATCGTTGCCCAGTTTCCACCCCATTTCAGATTCAGTATGAAATATAAACCTCGTTTCAAGAACGCGTCAAGTGGATTGACCAGTCGTTGAGCATCCTCTGCGGTCTTGGTTCATGCGTTTTGGTTGAACATAAAAATCATAATATGTTAATCGAGTTCTTCTACAGTGTACCTATTACAATATATTTTTTGCATTTGATTATTACAAATGATTAATCCTTTAACTACGGGATTCGTTAATAAGCGACTTGACAAAAAATTGCTCTGGCATGGTGATTTTCTTAATCTTGTGAACAGTAAACTTTCAGTTTATGAAGTCGCAGTTTTACATTGAAATTGCAGTACGAGAACAAACAGCAGAATTTCTAAGGCTATCGCACATCGAGCGTGGCGATTTTTTTTGTAAGTTGTACTTGCGTTCGGAGCGCGACAATTCGATGTACGACAGTTTGGTGTATGATAATTCGGTGTATGACAATTCGATGTATGATAATTCGGTGTATGACAATTCGATGTATGACAATTGGGTGCAGGCGACAATTGGGTGTATGCGACAATTCGGTGTACGACAAATGGGTGTATGACAATTCGATGTATGAGACAATTTGATATAACCGACTGTTCAAAATGCGCTTGATTTTTCGTTCGGCGCTGCTTGTTTCTCAAACTTGAACCAATGTTTAAAACTGAAATTTAGTGGTTCTTATTTATCTTGTAATGACTTTTATATTGTTCGAATGTTAACAGTATTCACTTAGAATCGCGTTATTATTATTAGTATGTAATTACGTTACTTCATAATGCAGAAAACAAAACAATAATCACCTAAAGCTAACGTGATGACACCGAAATTCTAGAAAATTGTAAATTTCTCAGAAACTATTAAGAGTACGAAACGACAACCTTGCATTGGTGAAAAGGAATTTTAAATCTACATCTAATGGATGAAAAAAATATAGGATTCTATTTAAAAAAAAATGAATTATGCCCATTTTAATGAGCCTTCATGTTTCTTCCGTGTAGATACAAAAGAAATCACAGTTTTTGTAGAAATGAATAGCAAAATCTCAATTGCCCATATAATTCTTTTCTGAATTATTTAAGGTGGCGTAAAGCACTGCTACCCCTAACTTTTTGCTTTCACATCGATTTGATCAAAAACGGTTACAAGATAAAGAATACAAAATTTTTGTGAAAACATTTTTACCTATTTTAAACAGTTTTCGCATTAAGGAAGAAATACATCTACTGGGCTACCCTGCATATTTTATAATAATTTTCATTGGACAAACTAGTGCTTCAATTTAGCATCATAAATTAGTGATTATATATTTTTCGAATTCAATGCAAACACGAATGTTGGTGAATACTGTTTACATTAAAACAATTATAAAAGTCGTTTAATTTAAACATCTAATTAACTTCGGGAAACGGGCAGCGCCGATTGAAAAAGTTAAGCGCATTTTTAACAGCTGGTTAAATCAAATTGTGCTAAACACCCAATTGTCTTACACCGAATTATCATACACTCAGTTGTCGTACACTCAATTGTCGTACACCGAATTTTTGTATACCGAGTTGTCTTACACCCAACTGTCGTATACTATACAATAAGTTCAGAAAAGTAAGATTTTACTAAACGAGTTTGCCTTGTTTGAGTATGTGCGAGCATAGCGAGAGAAAGAATACAAGTTTAGAAATACTTTTCTAATGAGATTGCCCACACTATTTATCCGCATTTCATTCGAAAATTATCCTTGGTCTATACTGTCACTAAAATTAAAACTAAAAATTAATTAAAACTAAAATGAAAACTATGCAAAAGTTTCCGTTTATACAAGCAACAATTACGCGTGCTCGTTGCACACCTAGCTGTGAAAATTCCGTGGAGGGAATATTAACTGGAGAGAAAGTACAGTCAAATTTACGGTCATCCCGCCTTTTCCACTAAGAATAGAAATGAACGAATTCTTAATTTTTAGTGAAGTTGTATAAACCGCTTCGTATCAGTACGGCCTTTTAATTTCTTAGTCGATAGTTATTAATGTTTAGTTATTTGTTTTAGTTACTGTATAAACCACACTTATAATTTATTAATATTAATAAAGTTGACATTAATCTCTGTCACGTTATTCACTGGCTCACTTGACGGTTATTGAAAATTTAAAAAAATAGTATGTATGTAACATATCTCGTTAGTTAATTGCATGTTGCGTTTACTTCCTACCGATTCGAAAATTTTTACTGACTTGCTGTCAATTTTACAAATTAGTAGCTTGTAAAAATGAAGTTTCTTTATTAACATAGAGTGTTGTCAAATGAAGGTTTACAATTATGTAACAAAGGAATTTTCTTTTTGTTAAACAATTTTTTTCAATATTTTTGTGTGTTCTATTTGCGCACAGGATAATGTGGATAAAGTTTCTGCACTTATTTTATAAATAGCTCGTATACAAGTAATCAAAATATCTAATTTCTAATAGAGTTTTCGCTGGGACTAATACTGATCACTGATAATAAGTGGCAACTGGACTGTACTAACATGAAATTTTGTATTCACTGAATCTTTTAGGGCAAAACTGACTTGATACACATGTTTTATCGGTATTCGAAACTGCATTGTTCACACTGAGTACAAAAACAGCGATTTGCCAGTGAAAATAAATCCGGAATAAAATAAAATGAAATAAAATGCGCTTAAACTTTTGCGAAAATAAAACGAGCGTATTTCTGACTCGAATCGACTCTTGAAGAAATCCATAAGAAAAAACATTTAGAATAAACTCCGGTCTGAGCGCTCCGGTACTATTTGTTTCGGGCACGATATATGTAAGTACCCGACGATAAAAGAAAGATTCGACTCCGGTAAATGCGCTATACAGAGTTCCAAAATAACAGATTAATTTAAAACTGTACCACCACATTTGCTTTTTACTTGGACTGCGGTGTAAATAATTCAAACTTCAAACTTATTATATTGTTATTAATAGGAAACTGCAATCTAATGATATTTACAATGTACTGTGATGTTCCTTACACCTTTTAACACGATTATCTTTTAAACGTTGTACATATTGCTACGTTATTGTTATTTTTCGTGCAACAATTTTTGTTTGTTTTGCATATAAACTTTTGTGAACATGAAACTCTTATAGGTCAAGAGTCGTGACCTTTTTGTTTGTTGTTTATAACAATCTTTTGGGTTCTTTTCTAATTGTTATAAATAAAAGCTCAATTAATTTTGAATGAAATTCAGAACAATTAAAATCGTTTCTTTTCTTCTATGGGTTTATTTAACAAATTTTTGATTTTGCAACAATAAATGATATGTATTTCTTCATTTTAAACGGGTTATAACAAACTAACTTCCTGCAATGGAGTTATTAATTGTTTGATATTTATTTTTGCGATACTGATACGCTAGCTTTTCTTTACATGTTTATTATTCTTCGTGACATTTAACGTTGAATTTATTTGAACAATCCTTTATTAAAATTGATAAGTGATTTAAATAGTTCCCGATGTTATATTAATAATGTTTAGAAAAATTTTGTGCAAATCGTTTTTGATTGCAGTGAAAACCTCGAGCAACCTCTGTACAGCTGTTTCAGCCCTGCTTGGGGCTTCTTCAGCAGAGACGTAGCTCGACATTCCCTTTCATTATGCTTTGACAGCAAGCATGGCCGCCTTGCATGGGGGACTTATTAGGAGCAAATCCCGCTTCAATTTGTCTATCCTACTGCAATGTCAGGTCAAAAAGCGATAGTAAGATGTTGCTATTTTATCTGTTAATAATTTTGTTCATCTTACGGCTTTTGTCCCATCTGCACTATATTGTTAATGTACACGCATGCACCCATTCATAAATTTAATTCAATGATAACCTCGACACTATACTTCCGTTTTAATTGACTTTTTCGAAAATACCCGACGTTATGTTATCTGGAATTTTCGTGACTCCCTGGATAATACCCGACGCGGATGTTGTTGAGGTGACTGGGTTTTGCAAATAAAACAACGGCAAACATTAAAACGACACACTGAACTCTTTATTTCATGGATGCCATGGCCGACTAACTATACTACATAAAATAGGGGGGAGGAAGAAAAATAACTAGCGACACCTGCCGGGGAGGAGCGCAATCGCAAACACAGAGGGCACGAATTGTCAGACACAACACTCTCCCTCAAGTTGTGCCCTGAAGTGGCTTTATGGTAAGTCCTAATCCACTGGAACAATGCACGTGTTTCGGCCCAGGAAGGCCCTTCGTCAGGGCGTCAGCGATCATTTGCTCGGTGGGCAAATATTTTAATTCTATTGGACACCGCTTGAGGACGTCCCGTATGAAGTGGTGTCTCACATCGATGTGCTTGGACCTGGAATGATGTACTGGATTTTCAGCTAATTTCCCAGCGCCTTGATTGTCGTTGTAGATAATTGCGCTGGCAAGCTCTGGGAAACCTAAGTCGCCGAGGAAGTTGATGATATAAATGGCCTTGGCCGCGGAGGTTATAGCCATATATTCGGCCTCTGTCGAAGACAACGCTACAGTGCGCTGCTTTCGGGATTCCCAGGATATTGCAGCCCCACCGAAGACAAAAGCATATCCGGTGTAGGAGCGGCGATCAACAGTGCAATTTGCCCAGTCAGCGTCTACATACCCCTTCAAAGGTTCGCCGTCTCTGATAAAGCGTAGACCGAGATTGGCGGTTCCTTTCAGATAGCGGAGCACCCTCTTGCCTGCCGTCCAATGTTCTGATGTGGGGCAGTCGTTGAATTGACTCAAGGCGCTAACCGGGTGGGCTATGTCCGGGCGAGTTCCAAGAGCTGCATACATTAATGCTCCGATTAGTTCCCTATATGGGAAGCTTCCCTTGATGCTCTGATTGTCGGGGCCTCTGGACAGTTTTGCGCCCGCAGCCAACGGAGTGCCGACCGGCTTGCAGTCACTCATCTCGAATCTCCGTAGTATTTCGGCAATATAACCATTCTGAGATAGGGTCAAGCTGTCCCCGTCTCGCAAAATCTCCAAGCCCAGACAGTATCGAGCGTTACCAAGATCCTTCACCTTAAAGACCTGGGAAAGTTTCTCCTTGATCTGTCTCTCCCTTCCTCGATCATTCGAGACGATCAAGATATCATCGACGTAGACGAGAAGAAAGGTCAGTGTTCCCTTGTCGGTGTAGACACAAGGATCCGCGTTGGTCGGGGTCAGGCCAGTGCTCCGGAGAACTGCATCAAGTGCGGCATGCCATTGTCGGCCTGCTTGTCGTAATCCGTACAAGGCCTTGTTGAGTCTGCATACCTTGGGGGATTCCCTCAATTCCTCCAACATCGCGCTGGCTCGCTCTGAGAGTGTGACATTCGCACTGTCGATGACCATCCTCTTAAGCATTTTATCCAGCAGCTCCGGCTGCTCCATAAGGATCTCGGCGTCTAACTTTCCGTTTAGGTAGGCGGTCTCTATGTCCAGCTGTGATATATTCAAGTCGAGTCTTGCGGCAAGCCCCATCAGTAACCTGAGGGAGCTAAGACGTGCGACGGGCGCGAAAGTCTCGAAGAAATCGACGCCGGGCTGCTGCGAGAATCCCTTGGCGACGACACGAGCTTTTCTTCGCTCGAGTTGTCCGTCAGAATCACACTTGTTCCTAAGGACAGTGCGGCACTGGATGACCTTCCCGTTCCGTGGCCTGTCGACGAGATCGAAGGTATCGTTGGAGACGAGGCTCTTTATCTCGGAATAAATCGCATCTTCCCACTCCTCTTGGTCTGGTCCAGAGATCGCTTGCCGAAACGGAACTTCGCATATGTTCATTGCAATGTCTGCGCCCTCCCAATTGTCTGGAGGTTCGATATTGGATTCTGCCGGCTCGTCTTGGTTGATGCTTCCCGGTTCGTCGTGAGCGGCAATGTTATACCGTTTGGCAGGACGTCCAGGCTTGCCGGTTAGGATTTTGCGTGGTCTGCCCGGTGCTCGCTTCATTCGGGCGTTTGCAAGCTGATCGTTCACGATTGCCGTCGGCGATGAGTCGTCTTGGCCGTCGCCTTGGTCTCGCGAATCGCGGCCGTCGTGATGTTGGTCGATGACATCCCGAATCGCTGTTTGGGTTGGAATGAGTTCCAACTCAGGCGCCGTCGGTGGAATTTGCGCGTTGATCGAAAACTCGCTCGAAAAACGGACGTCGCGCGTCACATGGACTTGGCTTTTGGATGGAACCCATATTCTGTACGCCTTCGCAGTGTCAGAGTATCCGACGAAGATGCCTTCGATTCCACGTGGCTGTAACTTGTCTTGGCCCGGAGTTTTGGTCCAGGTAGTGTACCTTTGCACCGAACCTTCTTAAATGGCTAACGTCTGGACGCTTGCCGGTCCATATTTCATATGGTGTCTTTGCGCCCAGGATTTTTGTGACGCAACGATTTCGAACATAGTTCGCCGTAGCGACAGCCTCGCCCCAAAAAGATCGCGGTAAACCGGATTCCGCGAGTGCCGTACGCGCTGCCTCGATTAGTGTTCGATTTTTCCTCTCCGCCACCCCGTTTTGTTGCGGAGTGTGCGGCGCCGAGAGGCGACGTCGTATTCCAGATTCTCGCAAAATTTGGTCCATGGTATTGTTGCAGAACTCTCCGCCGTTATCGGATTGCAGAGCTTTAATTTTTGCTCCACTTTGCGTCTGGACCAGCTTGACGTATTCGCGGAACTCTGGGAGCTACCTCAGACTTGTGGCGAAGCAGGTAGATTTCGGTCCAGCGGCTGAAGTCGTCAGTGAAAGTGAGAATGTACCGGGCGCCGCCGTGTGATTTTGTTCTCATCGGTCCGCAGACATCGGCATGCACTACTTCAAGGAGCGTCGATGTTTTCGCTCTGGATTTTGGAAACGGGGCACTCGCGAGCTTGCCGGCGGCGCAAGAATCGCATGACAAACGTTCGGCGCTGGATGCGAGGGTCATTCCCGTGACGGACCCGTTTCGCGCCATCGAATTTAAGTCATTCCAGTTTAAATGACATAGCCGTCTGTGCCATTCCATCGCGTCATGCCGGTCACTTTGGGCAACGCTGGCGGCGTTAACCCCTTCGCGTACGAGGAAAAGATCTCCCTCTCGATCGGCCACAAATTTCACGTTCCCGGAATAGTCTTTTACGTAAGCGCGTTTCTCAGTGAACACTACTGTGTGCTTGCGGTCTACAATTTTTGCTACAGACAATAGATTTGTACGCAAGCTGGGCACGTGAACCGTGTTCTGCAGTACAATCGATTTGTTTTTCTTGCCGTTCGAAGCAATTATATACGCGTCACCTTTTGCCGTGGTCGGTGCAGTCGCATCACTGGCCAATTTCACTCCGGCACTGACGACACGTGAATTTTGGAGAATATCTGCGTCTTTGCACATGTGCGAGGTGCATCCACTGTCGAGACACCATTTACGATCTTTTGTGACACTCAGCGAGAAATGATCCGGTATTTCGACATTGTCATTCACGTAAAATAGTTCGTCCACCGCGTTGGCGTTTTGACCTTCTATTCTCTTCTTCTTGCGACATTCACCGATTGTGTGTCCTCTTTTGTTGCAGTAAGCGCATTTAATCTTAGGCCGTTGACCGGTAGCGCCGTCGTCCCTTCTGCGAAAAGTGCTGTTCTTGCCTGAGGGTGTTTTCGCTTTCGAATGGTTTTGTCCTGCGAACAATGCACCTGTTTCTTCGTTCCTACAGTTCCTGGCATAGCTCTCTTCGATTATTTTGCCGATTAATTTTTCGACGTTCGGAAGCGTGTCGTGCGATTTTATGGCGCAGCAGAAATTATCGTAGCTATTCGGAAGGCTGTGGAGCAGCATTACTGTAAGGAGGTCGCCGTTTATGTCGATGCCCATCTGCTGTAGCTTGTCGACGATGTCCATAAACTGTGATAGGTACTCGCGCGCATCGTCACCGTCGTGCATTTTTTGCGACAATAATTGCTCCAAGAGTGTTGCCTTCCGGGTTGGACCTTGCGACGCGTAAATGGATTCCAGTTTTGTCCAGACTGCGTGGGATGTTTCACAACCTTTTATATGTTTTAATTGTGACGGACTTACTGTGAGGATAAGGTCCGATTTGGCCACTCGGTCCTCTTGAATCCATTTGGCAATTTTTGCTTGTGCCGCGGAAATCGATGCCGCGTCGGTCGCGTTGACTGCCGGCTTTGGATTTTCACCAGAAACGTACGCCCATGTGCCGTTTCTAATTAGCAGGGCTTCCACTTGAATTTTCCAGGTGTCGTAATTATCCTTGGAAAGTGGCTCTATTCTCATCGAGTTGTTATATGCGCCGGGTACAGCCATTTTGTCCTAACTCTCAACGTGGTTCACTCGCGTGCACGTGTTTTACAAAGTCACTTTTTAATCGAACGGGATATATATATATATATGTATTTTTTACTGGTTACCGCGAGTCAGTGTTTTACTTGTCCGTGACCTGGGCCCATGACCTGTTGAGGTGACTGGGTTTTGCAAATAAAACAACGGCAAACATTAAAACGACACACTGAACTCTTTATTTCATGGATGCCATGGCCGACTAACTATACTACATAAAATAGGGGGGAGGAAGAAAAATAACTAGCGACACCTGCCGGGGAGGAGCGCAATCGCAAACACAGAGGGCACGAATTGTCAGACACAACAGATGTTTGCTGGATATTTTGTGACTTCTTTTGATAATACCCGACGCGGATTGTTTGCTGGTATTTTGATCACTTTTTTGGATAATACCCGACGTTATATTTGCTGGTATTTTGTGACCTTTTGGATAATACCCGACCCGGATTGTTTGCTGGCAATTCGATCACTTTCTGCGAAAATCGCTCCATCCCCTTATATAGATCATACAAGGCTTACGATGTGTTCACCTTTTGCTAGTCTTAAGTGAGACCTTCATATCAGCAAAGTCCTGCAGTCCTTTGTTACATCGTAGAAGCTTCACGACTGACTGACTGATTTTAGGTTGCGGTTCAATGTGTTTTGTCGTAATCCATATCATTTAATTCATGGAACAAAATTTGTGTTTTAGTGTAAGCATTATTTGAGGCGAAATACCTTGGAATTACAATTATTCTCAAATTAAACCTTCAACTAAAATAACATAGCCATATGTACATACAGTCAATTGATCCGTCTCAGCTAACTGTTTAAGGTTATAGTACCTTCGTATTATTTAGCATAAAGTCAAGATAATATTTCAACTTTTAACATTTTTACTTCCATAAAAATCCAAATTTATTGGAGTACGAACTTTGGTTTAGTAGAGTTACAGTTAATTCATTTAACTAATAATTTTTCCTTTACTTCCAACCTCTATAATTTGAAGAGTCTACAGAAGTGAAGGGTTCTGGGAAAGAACGTGTTAAAGGAGAGCATTTTCAAAGTTCTTATTTTATTTTAAAGCTAAGAATACAACAAAATAAAGCAGTGTTATGTGGAAATTAATATAATTAAAGAAAAAAAGACGTAACATACAAAATTACAGGGAAAAACGTGTTTAGTCCAGAATTTAACAGTTTTCAGAGTAAAGTAAACACTAATGGGGCAAACTTTCGTAATATATTTTAGCAGCTGGATTGTTGCATATTTTTCTTTTGAAATTACTAATAATAATAATAAAATTATAAATAATATTTCAGTAAAGTTGTAAAATATTAACGCCATCTACATAACCTGACAGCGATAATTTCTTGCAATGTACAGAAATATTAATTTTCTGTAATTCCATTTTTTCTAAGATGTTGAAAGTGGTATATCTCCAACATTTCACAAGAATCATTTTCTCGAACTAAAATTTTCTCCTAAATTCAAAAGGAATACCACTTTTTCTCTATTTCTATTTTATTTAATTTTTGGTTCATCATACGTATCGCGAAGTCAATCCGGAGGCACTGTATAACGTCCCATTTTACAGAACTAAAATTTTTGAAACAAACAAAAAAAGGCGGCAAAGTACTGACAATACATTTTAAATCAACAAAAACAAAAATCAGAAATAAAACGCTGATGGACTTAACAAGTTCTTTCCCTGTAGTTATTTTTCTTTATTTAATATGTTGAAACTGAACATTGTTTTCGACTTTATGTTATATATTTTCGATAGTACAGACTAAAGTGTACAGGATACCATCAGAAGCAGAAAATCTGATTTCTTCCTAGTCACTTTCAGTTTTTCAATATATAGCCTCTTGTTCCTTATTTTCCATTTGTTCTTGTTTACTTTTGGCCTCATAAATTCATTTCATGAAACCAGCTTATTCAAGTTGCTATAATAAATTTACAACGCATGATTTCTCCTGAAACACACATTAAGCCGCGTCCGCATCAATAAAAATCTGCGTTGTGTATTTGAAACAACTTTTCGGTTTTCCAGCAATTTCAAAGGGATTTGCGTCGCACAGTAGTATCAATTTAAACGATTTTCTTGCAAACCTACGCAGTGGTTTCGACTGTACAACGCAAGATAAATGTTCACGTGGTAAAATACTTAATCAGATTTAATTTTGTGCCGCAAATATTTTTGCCAAATTTCAAAATACAACGCACAACGATTTTTTTTTTGATGTGGTTGCGGCTCTCTCATTAGTGTAGCATAGTAGTCAGCCTTTCCGGAATTTATTTCAGTATTTTCATTAGGGGATCCTCATTAGATGTCCACATTTACTCCAAAACTATACCATTACGTATCTATTTACTTTTCAATGCAGTACAATTTGTTTGTGTCATGTAATATCAGAGTTGCTGACGTAAATAAAGATACACGACGAGGAAATATTATATTTAATATGCGCGAAACAAGAAGTTACCATAAAGATTGTCGTAAACCGATAAACAGGATTTCACTTAGGTTTTTAGATTAAACGGGTAGATAAAAAAAGCCGCGTTTGCCGGGTAGGTCATTGAATTCTGTGTAGTTAAAAATAATCGAGTTAAGAATCAATTCACGTTTTATGGTGTTTAAAATTTAGCTTCTTAATTTCTGCAACACGAGCTTACCAGATTAAAGAACGTGTGCTACAAATACTGTTAGCAGTTTCTTACTTATGTGCTTTATTATGTACAGTTGTCCGCATCTTAAGTGTTGTAACTTGACGTTCTGTGAAACTTGTAGCATAAGGTCTTAAGGGTGAAGTTTGCGGAAAGTAGATTCATTTTAGTTGCAGTCAGGTAATAAAAAGAGTTCTCCCCCCTTTATATGTCAATTTAGTTTAGAACACTATATTTTTTCTCCTATTAACGTAGACTTGTTAATATTTTAATGCATTTAGGCCCGATATTATAAACGCAAGTTAAATTTACTCGTCGCAGTAACCATTGTTTTTACAATTGTTACTAAGGCATTAGTAAATTTATTTTACGTTTATAATACCGGACCGTAGAGGTTCTCCTTTTTTCATTTGTTAGAACGAACTGCAGATTAAAATTATTTTTGTCTTTTATAGTTTGTTTAATATCAACTGTAGAACTATAGTCGGGCCGCCGGAGAAATAAAGTAATAAAACTGCTTGATATACACGTGATTGCTGTTTCTGTGAGCTAAGTACCGACAGATTTAGACTAGCCTACAATGTTGGTCACTCTGCAGAGTAACAACGTGGTCATATTTCCAGTAGTTCGTACTTTTCCTATTTTTAACAAATTGGCGTTATTATTAATTAGTCTTTCTTAAGACTTAATATAATATTTGAATAAAATAGTGGTAAGTGGTAATTTCTGGTGTTTGATGTAAATACGGCTTTCCGTGTCCGTGTCACAAGAGCAGCGCGTGATCACTCCGTTTCTTCGACGGCCCGACTGTAATTGGTTTTAAATTCTGTACAACTAACCATCCGCTGTTTGATGGTTATACGAATGGTCGGAGAAAACTATGTACCTATATGCAGAGGCGGCCTTAATAGTTGCGAGGCCCCGGATGAGAAATTTTTCGAGGCGCTTGGGGTAGGGGAAACATTTTGTCTTCTTTGCATTATAAAAAACAGAAAATACTAAATACATTCAAAAAAATAGGTAAAATAATTTCAAGTGACTCTTATTTTTCATGTTCCGATTTTGAAAATATGTCTTTAATTAAAAGTGTGGAATAAAAATGGAACTACGGAAATAAAAGAGTAAAACTGTGAAACAAAAATATGACTTAGAAAGAACAAAAGTAGCTATAAAATAAAAATATATACAAAAAGAAAAATAGACGATTAATTGGCAATCGAAATAAAAATAAAGTATCGTCAAATGTAATAAAACAAAAACAAAAGACGATCGTGGATGAATACAGGACAAAAATAAAAATATGTAAAATTAAGAATAAATCAAATCGGTATCAAATTGAATAAACGAAAAAAGAACAACAAAAGTCAGTCAATCAACTGATAATTAAAAAAATAAAAAATCGTATCAAGTAAAGTAAAACGAAAGATAAATAAAAAAACAAAAGATAAAAATAAAAATTATATAAAAAAATTAATGGTTAAATGTTAAAAAATATAATAAAAACATCAGATCAAATCGCATAAAAGAGAAAACAAAAATGGTCAACGATCGAAGGGATTAAAATGTAAAATCAACTCAAATCAAGTAAATAACACAAAAACAAAAGACGATCAGTTGATAATCAAGTTGATAATTAATAAATATTAAAATTAAATTAAATCGCATAAAAGAGAAAACAAAAATGGCGCTCGATCAAAGGGGTTAAAATGTAAAGTAAACTCAAATCAAGTAAATTAAAAGAAAAACAAAATAGGATTAATTGATAATTAAAACATAAAATCGTATCGTATGAAAGATAAACTGATAGTAAAGAATAAAAATAAATTAAATTGAATCGAATAAAAGAAAAAACAAATGTGGATCAAAAGTCGATAAATTCTTTAAAAAAAAACGCCTGGGCTCATCAATTTTGTCTAATTGGGAGGGTACTATTAAAAAAATTAAATTAACATTCGCCTAGCTTTTTGCAAACACCCTGTAGTATTAATGATAGTTTCTGGAAAGGGCATCAAATTGGACGAAATTGACGAGTCCGGACATTTTTTGAAAAAATTGAAAATGTTGTGTTTATCCGCTGCCTAGTTTCCACGCTGTATTAAAAATTGATTAAATAAGCTAAAATAAGAAATTAAAAAGCCAAATAAAAGACTATCGATGATAAAGATAAGATGTACGTAAATATTCTATAACACTTAGTCAAGTCGAATTAAGAGCACTACGGAAAAACAAGAGGGAATCAAACTGATAATAGAAATACAACATAAAGTCAAATTGAATCATTTAACGACAAATTATGAACGATTTGTAATTACAAAAAAGTGAAATAAAGTCAAGTAGAATCAGTATATCTACACCTACTGTTTTAAGAACACTAAAATAATTTGATAATATTAACCAACCTATTAGATTATCGAATTAATAATATCGAAAGTTTAAAAATTTAAACTAAATATAAACTACAATAATCTTACTTAAACATATTTGAAAGTAGAATGCGAGTATTTACAAAATTAAATTCTAAGGAGAGGCAAAAAATCAAGAGATCATAAAATTTAGTCCTCATACAACAGATGTTATTCTAGAAATAAGAGCTGGTCGAAAATGTTTCCCTAAAAGTACAATTCGTTAAGGGAATATTAAGGTCAACTATTTGTTTATATGTATTGTTTGTTTATGCGTAAGATTTTTATTTTTATTTTTTCTCTTTTGTTCCTCTTTTCTCTTTCAACAAACTTATTTTTTTTTATATTCTCACAGCATGAAGCACAAATTCCTGTTGACTCTAGTACACACCTGCATAAAATTGTTTCATATTTTCCCACACGCTTTTTCCCTAAATGGTGTTTCACTTTCTTTCTTTAAATCACTTAAAATAAACTGTTTAGCAGAAAAATAAAACGAAAAGGGCATTACGAAGTGTGACCCATTTGCTCTGTGCAAAATCAATATAAAACTAAAACTGCAATTTATTTTGCAGTTACAGGGAAAATTGTAGAACAAATTGTGAAATTTAGTTCATATGTTCAAGTACAAAATGTATAACAACATATTTTTATATTCCCTTAATGAAGCTACACGTTAAATAACAGCACTTACAGCTTTACAATAAATTCATTTGTTAACTAATTACAGACTTGTTTCACTTGTACTCTAATTTTTGCTTATTGCATATTACCTCACTCGACTATACCCTTACTTTTTTCAATATTTAACTCCGACCGTAGCGTGGGTTGTCGTTTTAATTTTCAGATAGCAGAGACTCTGATGAAGGTCTAAAATAAAACTGAAACTGTCAGCTGAATGATATTTCATTAGTTTCGTCCTAAAAACGATCATCGTTACATTTTCAAAAATTAAAAAACTTGTCACTTGAAACCTCTTCTGCTTAAACTGGAAATTATATGTCATTGATAACGTAAAATTGACTACTGGTACTCATACTTAATTCCATTCCCCTAAGAATAGAAAAAAGTTACGAATACCAATACAAGCATTGTATTCTGCGTAAAATAAATCGCGGACACTTTTCTAATGTTTTTACATTAACATTCTCAACTACAACAGGTGTTTCATTTAACTTGAATTTGTGTGTTGTTAACAGCCCGGCACGTCTCAAGACGTACGACTTCGCCCGCTTACTGTGTGTAAAGCGACGTTTATTTCCACTTTGCACAATAATTCATATGAGCCGAAAACCGACTCGGTCACGGCGGAGGGTAATTATCGCAGTCCAGATTTCCATGCACCACATACGCTATAAATCAAGCTAGACAATAGGCGAAGCGTTTAAACAGCGGGAAGCAGCCATTTGCGGTAAGCTGACAATGGCAACATGTCTCATAAATATTGCGGCATTGTAACAGAATCCATTGGTCAACCGGTAATTTCACTCGTTTGTACAAGAATTCTGTGGCTACTCTTTGATGTTGACCAAAGGAAAGTCGGTTGATGGCAATTAGAGCATAAAATTACTGAAGGCTATAACTTGATACTTGTAACTCTCTACAGGGGCTGCAGTGTCTAGGAAAAAAGCCCCTTCCATTTAAGGGCAGTTATTGAACTGTTATGACTCACTGTAATTGTCTCTTCCCCGATAAAAATGCCGAATTAACAGTTGATAATCTCTATTTAACCATAAAATGTGAAATTTTTTGAATGAAGTTTTTAATATTAAGGATGATTCCGTAATTATACCGGGTGGAAAGTTTCAAACCCGAACATAGCAAAGTTCCATTGAAAACTACGTTTCTGAAGTTTGCAATTCAATAATTAAAATTTTGTACAATATGCTTGATATTCAAAATAAAATTCCATTCATCTGTGTGCATACTAACGATGAAAAACTGTGAGGATTTATTTCTTTGCTCCTGCATTGCTTCACAAAATACTTTCCTACTATTCTTGTTAATTTCAATACAATGTTGATGGCAACTGGATTTGTGGAATTGATGTTTTTTTTTTTTAATATTCTTTACAGTTGTGTGTTACTTATTCTTGAACACTGTGAATTCTTAGTACAATTGAATTTAAAAGTGATTTAGTATCGACATGTGTCGGTATTGATTGCCCATGGCATCATTTCAAGTTTATTGATAGTAACAGAAACAACAGTATTTTTGTATGCAATGACGTAGAATACAATTATCATTCTAATAAAGAAAGAATTGTTGTAACTTAAACGACAAGAGTACCTACTTATTATTTGCTCTGTACAATAATTCATAATACTTTTTGACTGACGTATAAATTATTTTCCATTAATTGAAACAACTGAAAGTTTCAAACCTGACATTAAGCGACTAAATTTTTCGTTTAAAATTTGAAAATTTTATTTATATTAAGTATTAATATTTAGGAATAATTTTAACACCATAATATTGTCCATAATTTTCCCTTTTCTTTAATACCATTGTCATTTTTGTATCTTCAAACTGCGAGCAGCAATTCACAGAAACATAGTTTTCAATACAAGTTTGTTATGTTCGGGTTTGAAACTTTCCACCCGGTTTGTATATTCTACCCTTACTAAATTGACAAATTAGCACTAGGCAATGCAAAAAAAAAAATAGTTTTCTGTTACTATCTCTTCTTTTGGAATCCTTACTCAAAGATAAACAAATTGGCCCAAAGGCTAATTACAGTAAACCTGGCCTAAATATCTTGTTCGTCTAAACACGTATAATCCATCTTAACTTCAAATGGGCTTATTGTGCAGTAATTATGCAAATGAATCTCCCCAGACATGGCCAAGTTTTATTAGCATATCAATTTCCATACTTGATTGTTTTGATTAATCGTCGTGGTCGTTGACTAACACTAACTTGAAATTTAGTCTTGCATAGAATTGCATCCATATTAATGACTGTTGTAGGTACACCCTCTCACACTTGAGTCTGCGCAAATAAATTAAGTGCGACGTCTGTTGCCGTAGGTGATTCATCGACGACCCCCTATTGAAGGCTCACCCCATCGATATCAATTCTGATTTCTTTGTCACTTGTTTTGCTTATTTTGTTTAATTATCTGTTTATACTTTCGTATTTCTGTATTAGAATGGTGAAACAGTAACATAACATGTTATTTCATCTTATAAGAGTAGAAATTATTCTAGCAAAGAAATTCAAAGTGTAATTTTCATTTAATGAATCTTGGAAGTCTGTCAATCCTTCAATTGATTTTTAACATCTAATCGCTATACAACGCTAATGATTTGTTATTGAAAATGTTTTAACTCCTAGTATTACTCGTTTTTTTTTTTTAATTCAACCAAATACATTTTTTGGATATTAAGAAAAATAAAACAAATTCTTCAAAAAATCAACTAGAAATTGTTAGCAGATTTTTTTCAAGATATCGATTAGATATGGAAATTTTCTAAACTAGTACAAAAAAATTTCATTTTCAATGATAGAATATCGCCAGGACTAAATATGGTTTGTAGCATCTCTTTATAATATGGAGAGATTTCTTATAACGTTTTTGGTTTACTGCGTACTGTTGAAATATTTTCATCTTGTCTTATGATACTAAATTGAGATATTTTAAGAACACTCTGTAAAGCAGTTAGTCACATACAATTAGATTTCTACTGCTTCTATTCTTTTATTTCCTTTATTTATTTCGGTTATTTTTTTTTTTAATTGCCAGCTCGAATCTCCATCCAAGTCAGGAACAATGTGTGACTAATTTCCTTATTAAGATCCATTTATACAGTGTATTGTGTAGAAAGTATTGTATTGGCAACCGTATTGTAGTGGGAATACTGCTTTTACATAAACAGTAACTTTTTGCCGATATAAAGTGCTTTCTTTTGCTTAAAAGTTTGAATCTGGTTTCGAATAGTTTGAAACTGGATTCCGTAGTTGTTGCAACAAAACACCTCAGATTTGAAATATTGATTGACATAAAAATAGTTTGATTCGAAGGGGAAAGGAGATTACTAATCCGGACTGAAATTTCAAGGAGATCCGTTTACAAAAGAACTTCCTTCTTAGAATCGAAACGCGTTTAGACCAAGTTTTTGTGAGCGAAAGAAAGCACCTATATTTGACATGTATGCGCATTTCCACAGTATTATTGCTATCAATTTGTAACTCTTGATTTATGTCAGTTTATGACTACAAATAATCATCACGCAGCAACCTATACATAGCGCAAGTCCAGTCATTTCTCATTGATTGGTGCAATTTTGTGTGCAAACATTAGTTCTGTTTGTTATCCTACACTAGTGTACACTAAAGTATTTGTGTCTTGTTCTAACCTCACTCACTCAATATCTTCATCACTTAGGCCCGGTTTCACCATCTCAGTTTAACTTTAAACTTCGCTTTATTCCCATAGTAACAATTGCAAAGATAATTGTTTCCATAGGAATAAAACGGAGCTTAAAGTTAAACTGTGATGGTGAAACCGGGCCTAAGTGATGAAGATATTGAGTGCGCATTAGTACAGGATAACAAACAGAAAACTTGGATATTGCAAACCTTCTATTTTTACCGTGACTACATCAATACAAATGGTTACATTTAAAATTATGACGCTGCTTTCTACAGTCCAATACATTTTCACTACCATTACGTAATTTTATGTAAATGAACCATTTAGAGTTATGATGTATTATACACTGCAACAAATAACCGAGTCTATATATTGAATGTTAAATATTAATCACTGTCATGAAATTCTTAACTCTTCTGATCTATTTAATGAATGGAAAAGTTCATAGTTGATTTGAGTCCAAAATCCTAATATTTAATCGAACACAAAATATGAACTGTTTATTTGCAATTCCGTTTGCTTTTCGCTTGATAATAATTGTAATAATAATTATTCGTATTTTGTTGACTGTGAAAATTATTTTCACGATGTGGAAATCACACAGAATCTCAATTTTGATAAAAATTTTTCAATAAAACTCTTCAGAAAGAAAACTCTTCAGAAATAACTATAAAATATAGGTTACGTTTCCAAAACTATTTATTCATCGATGGTCACCAAAATTAAGGTTGACTAGTTGAGAAGTTTAGAAATGGCTGCGCTTGGGGATTCGACTTAATTGGTTTCAAAAATGGAATTAGTTCCGAAGCATGTCAACTAGTCAACCTTTGTTGTGTTGACCAATGAATAAATAGTTATGGAAATGTAACCCATATTTTATAGTGACTCGAGGCTTATTTTCGACGAATTTTATTTATAGTTTTTACTAGTTACTTATATGATGGATAATCCTTTAATTTTCATACAGTTTTCATCGGATAAGAGTCGACTTCAATTCAATAAAAAGAAGATATGTAACATATATATGCTGCTAATTTCTGTGCAATTGTAGGAATATTCAATTTTTTCAGTCACAAATTGAATTATTTATTGAATTTATTCCAATTCACAACAGTATCGTTTTATTGTATTTTCGCGGGTTCACTACAATAGTTTACTACAACAGTAGGCAAAAAATTTTAAGTGTCCTCTAAAATGCTGACTGAGCTTTTCTACATGAGCCATGAATTAAGTCCAAATAATCGATACTTTTTCTCTTTTGATCAACTATTAATGTAATTAAGCACTCGATATAAACAATATAAAAGAACACATTAGAAAATGTTTTTTTTTCTGTTTTGAGTTGCACAATGAACGATATATTTTGTAATTCGACTCTTGTCCTTTTATTGACGATATATTTTGTGTATCAAACAATAACTTTTACTAATTGTAAGACATAAATTGGACAGGTATCTCCGTATTTAAATATTTCATTTTTAAATAATCACACTCAGCAACTCAGTAATTATTAATGGTTAGTGAATGATAAAGCCTTTTTGGTAAAACGTACTTTTGAACAAACTGAAACTTTGGAACACCTATTAACAACCTTATTCTGTAACTTCAAATTGAATAGAACTGAGTTAAATCGAATAGAGTTTATGTCAATAAATCGAAATCGCTTATTTTGGATTTCTGTATCGCAACTTCTATTTCTATAATCTAAAAGTAACTTCTACTTAATAGAAATGTATGTCGAAATCACTTCTACTATTAAGCTGACATCGAAGTCAAATTCCGATCAAAGAAATTTTTTGTACGCTTTCGCATTAATATGACGTATTTTGTAAACAAATATAAAATTAAAACATTTCATTCATCGTCGTGTTGTCTAAAAGCTTTAGAAGTATGGATGTAAATTTGGGACCTATAATTGATGAAAATTTAGCTGAAAAAATTGGATTGAGAATTGAACGGTAAATACTTAGATGGGACATACCGTTAATTAACCAATAACTACCTTGCTTGCCTGTGAATTATGGAATCTAAACTTTTTTTTTCTAAGTACAAAGTTCATTGGACAAGAACCAACTTCAATTTTGTTTTTTCGGTTATCACTAGAGGTGGGCGATGCGGGAAATTGTGTATTAAATTTCAATACGTCGAATATCGGAAGTTAAACTTGTTCTTCAATCTTCTATCGATATCCAATTCGTTGATACCGCTGAAATTATGTTTCTATCCAGCTGGCGTATCAATACGTATTCAATTGTAACTTGATTTAATTTGGTAACTCATACGAGCAGCTAACTTATTCATGTATATCCATAAAAAAATATTTGACAGAAGAAAGTTTGCATTTAGGTTTCTTTAGGTTTTCTTTTTTTATTTCGTGATAATGCAATTACAATTTTCAGTCTACTTAGGTGTTATTAGAATTGCGTTATCAAGAAATCAGAATAAAAACAAAATCGTTTTTGTGAAAAAAATCTTGCACCAGAACGTTATCTAAAAATCAAAATTGATAGAGTGGTTGAAACATGAAAAGGACCTGGTACGTGGTAGGTGCTGCATAGGCAATACAAGCAGATAAGCTCCGCCCATATGTCCTCATATTCCGACTACTCTAATTCAAAACTTTAGGTAGAGAAAATCTTACACCAGAAATGCGGGAGATCGTATTTTTTCTATATGCTGTTGAATATAATTGTGTACGTCGGCCTTAGTTGATTAATACATAGCATCATCATACTATGTCATGTTAATAATAAAACCAATATGTTGTGAAAGTACAATTAAGAAACTGTTAAGTTAATAATACTGTGATACTGATGGACTTTTCGTGGCATTAAAGAATACCTCTCCACATACGCAACAGTTAAGAATAATTGAAGAACAAATTTGATAATTATAATATTTCTTAAAACCAAATACCCATTTAACAGTTCATATAAATAATAAAATCGGAAATTTAAATGTCTTCGTTTTTTGAAATATTAAGCAGTAAAAATTTTTGTTAGAATACCACTCAATTTGTAAAAGCTGATCGGATCGTATTAAAATGTGTAACGTGTAATACGTCCAAAAGTTCCAAGTTACGATGTTTTAATTTTCATACTTTAATTGGGGAATTGGCTATCAAACTAAAGATATAACAAATTTAAAAAAAATGAATAATTTTTTCCCATATTGTGCAAACTTTTTAATTACAAACAAATGTAAAAAGATAATTTTAATAGATACATCTAAAGATTTTTAAAAATAACACAAACTCCCTGTCCAACTTCTCCGTAAATAAATGTGAAATTAGTAGTAAGTTACGATACGTCCCCGAACGAACTCGATTTACAAAGTAGCCGATAAGATCAAATCGTAATTGTTAATTTCGACTCGGTTGTTCTTCTACATGCATTAGGAAATACCAAATTAAGGCTAAGTAGATATCGCTTCATTTCTATTTTATGCGATTTAGGCATGATAGTCTGTCGTCCCGGTTAATAAGTGGTCAAGTCAAATTCGTCAAATTCCACTGCTCTTCAGAGCACGACTTTTAGACTCTGAAAAGTTGTATAAAATACGGTTTTTGTAATAAATCAGTAAACACACATTACAATTAATTCTTTTTTAATCCAGTGCCTGGTTTGGCTACACATACATTACGAAGAAAACATCTTCCTGCCTCTTCGTAAGCCAATCAATTCATTTTGGACAAATTTCGACTTCACCACTTATTTACCGGGGGGACAGATGTATTTTTGTGTTTGCATTATTAAGTCTACTTCCTGTGTGCTTTTACTTTGCGGTTAATATCAGGAAAGTAGGTTTATACGGAAATTAAAACAAATATGAATCCTACTTTTCGCTAGTTTACGTTATTTATGCGCGAGGACACTAGGCCAAAAAATACCCTCTTTTTTCAGAAGTGAGTAAAACAAAATGCAAATTGGATACACGGCAGACATTTATTTATACATACCTGAATAAATTTCAAACGCGGTAGCATAGCACAAAAATGACGACTACAGTTAGAAATGTAAGCCGTTAGTAAAATGGAGCAGTGGCTGTGCAAATAAGTAGATGAGAAGTAGGTAATTACTATGCAAAGCTGCCTAAAACTACAAAAGCAAAACACGGTATAATTAGACGATGATTTAGTGCTGATGTTAATGCCGGAAAAGATTAGCGAAGTCTTGTTCCGTAATAATTTACGAATTAAGCAGCGTTTTGCGCGTTATACATGAATTATAAATATGACAGGATTTCTTAGAAATTTGAAACGAAATTAACAAGAAGTGAGGAAAACATTAATAAAAAGTTTTCATGCTAAATATCTTGTTTGTTTTGAATTAATCTTCTTTCTATAAAGAACGCAACACATAGGTATCAATTCTTTAACTTTGG
Organism: Prosopocoilus inquinatus; assembly: GCA_036172665.1. Taxonomy (NCBI): domain Eukaryota; kingdom Metazoa; phylum Arthropoda; class Insecta; order Coleoptera; family Lucanidae; genus Prosopocoilus; species Prosopocoilus inquinatus. The sequence goes on from CM069871.1 coordinate 36,325,897, forward strand.
ATTTCTTATTAGCCACTTTGTAACTTTTTTCTGATTAAGACTCAAAGCGACTAAAAAAATTGAAATCTTTAAAAAATGTTGACTGTGTACAAATATACAACATTTGATTATGCCGATAAGTATTTGTATAAATTATTACTCCACATTCATTGGATTTTTAACTGTGAAAGATATATTGCTCGTCTCTGTTTAAAAAGTGAAATTAAATGGTAATAAATTACTTGTTTTAACCTAAAAACATCGTTACAGTTCTAACTGGGTTAGCAAGTCAATTTCATGTTCGATGACCCTTGCAAGTAACTTCATACTTCTTACGTGTATTGTCCATCCAAATACAGCCGTCAACTTCGGCACTCGTCCTTTGCTCAGACAGCTGTATGACGCATTGTTCGAACAAACGTTACAAATATGCTATTGTACTTCTTACGACTTTTTTTGCCCCCGTGTGCAAGTTTTCGTGGATTATACTTTTTGACGAACTGTCAGATTCGTTTATCGCTCGGATTCTCACGTGCCGCACCCCAGGAGTCCTCGTCACAGGTCTATTATTTCCTTTATGGTTTATGATAATTTTAAGGCAATGAGATCCTCGTTACCAAAACAAATTTGAAATGATGGGGCGGCGTGTTGTAACAATGGGGATTATCCACGTTGAGCATCCTTACTTACTGTTAATATAATGCAGATAAGGCAAATCTTTCGTATTACCTCTAATGTAATGTTACATTATAATTTTAAGAAGCTTTTGACTTAATGGCGATGGAAATTACTGTTTTGTTATCTTTTAGGGTTTAAAGACATCATGTCTTCTCCCTACCACTAAGACATCGGTTCTGCTTAATGAAAACACTAAAAGAGTTTTCAATAATAACAAGGCCCAAGAGAATTGTCTTTTTTCCAAAAGTGAATAATAAAGAAATTATAAGCCCTGAATAATATCTTCTAGATCCTTTAATCTATCAAACTAATATTTTAAGAATTGGAAAAGCTTTTCTAATTACATTTCTGTCTGGTTAGAGTTTAAAAACCATTTACTTACAATGTTCATTGGACAAGAGTCGACTTCAATTTATTAATGTCTCAAGCTAAGGCACCTAACTACGCATTAAGAACATATTTGTCAGATTCTCCCTCTTTTTGAAGGGGTAGTTTGAGGGGATAACTATTGCTACTACTATTTATTACTACCTTTTATTTTTTATTACTTCAAAAATTTGTGAAGAAAATATTACATTTTTTTGTTTTTGAGTAAACGAGGCTTCAAAGTTAGCATACATCTATATATTATGTAATATTTCTGATCATACATTATTACCAGTTTCTTATTTTTCACTTTCGAATAAAAAATTATATAAAAAGGTATCTAACCTTATTTTTTTACGTTCTGAAAAACTAATGTTGTGAAAAACTGCCATCACATATAGTTTTAGTTATCGATGTTAAATAAACAATGACTGACCAATTTCGTTTTTAAGTAATGAAGACATTGAGTGGATTGATAAATAAATTCGAAGACTAGGATAAAGAGGTAGATCGTATTATACCGTAATAATATTATAACACCGAGACAGCAAAAAATATTTTGTTCAAGGACAGTTATGAAACGAACTCAAGAAACTATTAACAGCAAGTAAAATCAAGAGATTAAAGAAATAGCAACAACTACACTTGCTGCTTGCTGCTATTTCTTTAATTTCTTGATTTTACTTGCTATTAATTGTTTCTTGAGTTCGTTTCAGGATTCTCCATGGCCAAAGTTTTAGTAGGTATTAGTTGACAAATTTTGACAATAAAAAAATTATTGATGCAATGCACGAACCTAAATAATTTTAAAATCCACGACCATCCTCGTTTAAGATAATTTTTGAAGTCAAAGTATTATTTTAAATATTACATAGAAACCGTTCATGACACACTCAAATACGGATCAAAATCTTGCAGTTACGGAACTGTCAAATTCTATTACCGCTTGGATTAGCAGTTGATTTTGACACAGTCATAAATTATACAAGTGATTGATTTTAAATGTCGTGGAGATTGCCTTCAATCCCTTAAATTAAGAACCCCTGTTTTTTTGAAAGTGATTAAAAAATAATTTGAATTATATGCATTATCAAAAGTTTGTCGCCTAAATTAACATCTCAGTATGTACTACACGAACGAATTTGATATATATTATCAAACGTCATTTTTAATATCAAGCCCTCAGTCCCTCCAATTCTTTTATATTTCGTGTCTCATTTCATTTATTCTTGTCTACCTTTTTGTTTTCTTCATCATCCATGTTTCATACAGCCAGTGTATTCCAACTATTCTAATTGTCTTTCTTGTATTATTATTCCAACTATACAAGGTGATTGAGGCAGCCTGTACATTAAAAGTTTACGGACATCCAGATTAAATTACCATTTCGTATTTTATATTATTAGCGAAAACGATCTATTTAAATAAATGGAAGTACCATAAACAAGGCACTGCAAGTCTGAACTTAAAATAAACGGAAACATCCAACACGGTTAAATTTTCTTCTATCAAGGGTTGCAAAAAAACCTTTTTTAGGATTGTGAAAGGAACTGAAAAGTCCATTAAAAATGGGAATTTTATTTAAAGTAAGAGTCTCTTTAGCATGTACGTTCTTTGATGCACTTTTTTTGGATTTTCGTATATTTACACATGTATTTGGGTTTGGAAATAATTATCAAAAGAACTTGCTCTACATTCACTCAGAAACTGGAAGAATTAGATGAACTCTTTTGAAGCGTTTTGGTATTTATTTAGAAAAATTAGGATAGATACCATCCTTTATTCGTTATTTTCTTGAATTACAATTATTATTTCTGAATAATTACTAACTATACTCTATATTTTATTGATAGGCGGATTTTACTGAATGATCAATAAAAAATAGAATATCCATTTCACCCTTCAATGTACACCCGCAGCGCAATGTAATGAACGTCTGGAGGGGTAAACGGCACGGCTGAACATGTTCGCGTAATGCATTTATTGTTGAAAAATCTAGTTGCCTTTTCTAAAATAAATTTGACAGTGACTTGGCTCTGGCGACTGCAATCAAATGGCATTTCGGTGCTAAGCACCTATTGGGAGAATTTCGTCGCCGGCAAATTTGTCTGGCCTGACCCGGAACGGTCCGATGCCTGTCGAAGCCGATACGGGCTAGTAGGCGTTACTTCATTTAAACATATGGAAAGAATGTTTTTTTTTATCTGTGTCGGTACGGTTACGGTCGGGTCTAATGGACGGACTCCTTTACTTTAATCAAGCAACGTAAGGACTAACAATTTTTCCTCGTTTCTTGACTGAAATATACCAGTCTCCGTTACTATTTTAGTGTAATGTATCGTCCGTAACTTTTAATAAAGCTGTAGTTGTATCATAACCCTATTGGCAAAGTAGTAAATTGTGCTGATTAAAAATACTAATGAGCCTTAGTTGAGATGCGTTAGTAGGCATGGATACTTTGGACGGAGGATAAATGATAAATGTCTGCAATTTTCCAACACGACGAAAATGTAGATGTTGCAATATGGAAATTAAATTTTGTATGTGAGGTCATCAATTATAAAAAGCAGATCCAAGTCTATCATTTTAACGGATATTTCGTCGTGTGATTTAGATTTTAAAAAGCAAAATACTTTTTTATGCGTAGCGTTATTTCCTTGCCTACGATAAGCATGGAGAATGGTATTCGCACTTCTGCAAAATGCAGTGCAATGGAACCACTAGGGACTAAAAACAAAAGCCTTCAATTGGCATGTGTTTTTACAATACAGCTGTAAATATTCGAAGAATTTGAAACACAATTTTGTAATTTAACTGCTTTCGTCCCAAAAATATTCGACGCCAGTATAAAATATGAGTTCATAACAAAACTCAAACTTTTATATGTGAAATCTGTGAGGTATGGAACCGCGGAATAAAGCTCTCAAATTAATAGTTCCAACTAGTGGCAATATAATACAAAGTTTCGACAGATCGTGTGTAATTACTAATAAATTGATAATTTCATATTTCATTTGGTTATAAATGTTTTGAGTTGAATTTAGTATAAAATACTACTAAAATAAATTTCAAACTTTGATAGAATGTAATCATCGTATTAGTCACATTTGATTTATGATTAAATTATGTAATTCCGAAATTAGTTGTAGCTGAAACAAACTGTAACTAAATGTTCTCTTCATTCGGAATCGTTTAAACTTTAAACGCTAATTAACTAATTACTGGTATTAGATAAAAGTTAAATTAAATTGAAAAGTTAAATTAAAATGAAAATTACGTTCGCAAACTATTGGCGCAAAAACATTTTTTTTTCTATGACCCTTTATGAAAAGACATTTTTTGTCACCGAATATTTCCACCGAAAGTTTGATTTCCGTAATTAATGATGAAAAATCTCATAACGTTAATTGAAATTAACCTCCGCCCACAATAATTTTTATATCCGTAGATACGTATTTCGGCAGCTAAGCTGCCATCTTCAGTACGCTACCAACTTAAAAGCACTAAAAATGTCTGAAAACAACCTAATCACACTGACAAAATCATAAAAATGTTAAACCTAACAACAACCTAATCATCCTAAAAGATATATATGTCCAAATGTAAGTAAATATAAATTAATATGTGAAAATCTAAAATAAGGTATATATCGGGTGTCCCGCGCCATGTGCTCACCCTTCTAGAAACTTTATTTATTAATCGATTAACCAGAATTTTGGAGACAATAAATTAAACTAAAAATGGAATTTCTCGACATACTGCTAGTCGTCATAGGACTTCCGGTTTCGCCGGAAGTGATATCAACTTTCTTATTTTAAATGGAACACCCTATATATTTTTACGTATTTAAAATTTACGGAGTCCGAATACGTATCAATTGTTAATTTTGGTTTCCATGACAACCAAAAAAAAAACTTTTTAATTTTTCAATCTAGAAAGCTACGAATCGCATTTTTTCGATCTAATGCGACCAAGTGTTTCGAGAAAATCACTCCTTTAATGGTATTTTGATTTTTAACATTTTTACAGTATTTGAAATATTCATTACGTCTTAAATCATTTTTTTCGATAGATGTGTTTCTTAGCTTAGCTCAACAGAACATTTCTTTCTGAGTACGCTGATACCAAATACATCATATTTTCTTTGAAAGTCATTTGAAATAAAGAGAGTGTAAAATTTCAATAAGACATGCTCTAGTTTAAATTATTTTCAACGAAAATATGACGTATTTGGTATCAGCATACTCAGAAAAAAATGTTTTGTTGAACTAAGCTAAGAAACATGTGAGGTTCTATCGAAGAAAATGTTTTAAGACATAATGAAATTTTCAAATACTTTAAAAATGTTAAAAATCAAAATACCATCCATCAAAGGAGTGATTTTCTCGAAACATTTGATCACACTAGATTGAAAAAATGCGATTCATAGCTTTCTAGATTGAAAAATAAAAAACTTTTTTTTTCGTTGTCATGGAAACCAAAATTAACAATTGATAAGTATTGACTTGTAATGATCCGTAAATTTCAAATATGTAAAAATATGCAGGGTGTTCCATTTAAAACAAGAAAGATGAACATATAAATTAGCGACATCTTACTGTCGCTTTTTGACCTAACATTGCAATGTTAGGTCAAAAAGCGACAGTAAGATGTCGCTAATTTATATGTTCATCATTCTTACATCGCATTTGCGAATAAATTGGGCAAGTCGTTTTTGGTCTGCAGTGGGAATGTCGAGCTACGTTTCTGCTGAAGAAGCCCCAAGCAGGGCTGAAACAGCTGTCCAGAGGCTGCTCGAGGTTCTCACTGCAATCAAAAACGATCTGCACAAAATTTTTCTAAAACAAGAAAGTTGATATCACTTCCGGCGAAACCGGAAGTCCTATGACGTTTACCAGTATGTCGAAAAATTCCGTTTTTTATTTAATTTATTGTCTCCAAAATTCAGATTAATCGATTAATAAATAAAGATTCTAGAAGAGTGAGCACATGGCGCGGGACACCCGGTATGTTACGTATAAATCGGAAAAAAAAAATATGTGAACACCTAAAATTAACTGTCAGATACCTCATAACGTTAACTTTCGTCATTAGGGACGAAAATAAATCCTCTCAATCCAGTTGCCTTGTGTCGCTTTGTCGCGTCGTTCTTCAGACCTTTATCATGATTTTTGATTCAGAAAGTGGATTAGATCTTGCTAATACTCCATCAGAAACAGTAAGTCGGGTCGTAGAAAAAGTATAGTGTTTAACTCGTCGAAATCATTTTCTTAAGTTCGCAAACATTACCAATTTTCTCTCGCTCAAAAAATGTCACTTTCGTCACTCGTTCAACAATACACTATTAAAAAGTTTAAAAACTCAATAATAAAAAAGTTTCGCTTATGTCGAACCTTTTGGCAGTCGCTGTGTACGCATACAATTTTTAAAATTTCGTAACTTGGAAACAAGTAAACATCAGATTACAATTTTTGTTTTTCTTGTATTATATTTAGAGAATATGAAACAAATAAAAAAGCTTTTCAAAAGCGAGCTAAAAGAGTAATTTACTGACTTACCTGACGTTTCGCAAATATAATTATTTGCTTTATCAAAAGTGAATAACGGAAAATATAAATAATTTAGCCTACTAAATTTTTTTTAAATTAATTGTGAAGAGATTGTTAGTGGTAAAAAAAATATCAGCAAAGATATAACTTGTAAACCAAGAATATCATTACTGATGCGGCCAGGCCCATCTTAACATATACTCCAGTATTTACTGCAAGAGTTAGGATAATCCTGATAAAACCTAACTAGAGTATGCAAATAAATTGTTGTAACAAAAATTACAACAATTCTAACAATAGTAAACCAATAAAATAACATAGTAATATAATTTTTCTAATAAATAAACAGGGAAGTTTCCGATTAGTATGTGTCATTTAATGAACTTAGAAAACTACAAAATATATCGTTCAAACTTGCAAAATCTGTTCTTTTATTAATTGAATTATTACACATTTTTATTTTACACATTTCAATAAATCTACGTTTAAACGTCTCCTGATAAAGAATTTTAGCATTTTCAAAATCAAAAATATGTTTAGTTAAAAGTGAATGTTCTACTAACGTTAAATGACTCTCATTCTTTTCTTGGATATAATATTTACGCTGATCACATTTGGAGTTTGAAATTTAGGTGTTTTTGTTTTTAAATTATTAAAAATAATGTTAAAATTATCAGAAGATTTACTGGCTAAATGTAAATTAAATTTTTTGAAAAAATGTTTATAAGAATTATGTAAAGGTTCTATTATGTTTCTAGGGATTAAATTTATTTATTTAATCGAATAAAACACTCGGTAAAAACTTAACCGTAATTTAATAATGCTTACAATCTAATTTATTTGTAACAATTTATTTACACACTAAATCCAACTTCGACGATCGCTAATTAGAACTCGACTGACTCTTGAGTCCACCCCGGCCGATTTTATATTCTGCGCTGCCTTCTTGTTTGTTCCAACGCTGGAAAAATCGACTTTGTTCGGTATAGGCCCCGGTGGCGTGGTGGCCGATGACGCATAATAACGAACCGACTTCTTGACGCCTTCAGTTTCACGTAGTGAGCTGGGTGGCGCGCCACAATATCTAACAATTCACAAAAAAAATCAGGAAATAAATACGTATCATTACCTCATATAGAACCTTTACATGATTCTTATAAACATTTTTTCAAAAAATTTAATTTACATTTAGCCAGTAAATCTTCTGATAATTTTAACATTATTCTTACTAATTTAAAAACAAAAACACCTAAATTTCAAACTGCAAATGTAGTTTATCACGCAAATTGTCAAAGTTGTAACTCAGCTTATATAGGTGAAACTAGCCAAAATTTTAAAAAAATGTTAGATCAGAATAAATATTATATCCAAAAAGGAATGAGAGTCATTCAATGTTAGTAGAACATTCACTTTTAACTAAACATATTTTTGATTTTGAAAATGCTAAAATTCTTTATCAGTAGTCCAACACGTTTAAACGTAGATTTAATAATTCTTTACATTTTCCGTTATTCACTTTTGATAAAGCAAATAATTATATTTGCGAAACGTCAAGTAGGTCAAGAAATTACTCTTTTAGCTCATTTTTAAAAAGGTTTTTTATTTGTTTCATATTCTCTGCAATTCTCACAAGCAAGAACTACCCAAAAAAAATTGTCTTATATTTAGGTGTAAAATACACTCTCAGCATTTAGGGCCAGTTGTACCAAGCAGGTTTAAACCGACGTTCGATTTTGTTCTCTTTGAACCTGGTTCAGTTGATAGTCCGTTTAAACCTCCTTGGTGCTATTGGCCCTTAATGTGTTTTTACCTACTCACCCGACAGTATTAACTTATTTAAATCAAGTGATAAAACTTCTTTAAAATGTATGAAAAATTAACTTGAAAACTGATAAAATTAAAACTCGATAATCTTTCTGTCAAAACGCAAAATGCATGCGGTATTTTAAGAACCATTTGTATGGAAAGTTCTCAGCTTCATGAGGAATAGAACGTCTGTCGGCATTACAAAATCATGATATTGAAAACCTTACTTTTATGCAAGAGGGCGCATCGTCTCGCATTCATAATGCAGTAAAAGAACGCTTTCAGAAGTGGGAACACGTTCGGAATAGGAACACATTTAAAAGCTGCATTAGAAGCACAGTTTTCTAGCATCTAGCTTTTATGTTCGTCAAATATTAATTTCAATTTATTGATGTTACGAATATTTTAAAAGGAGATTTTATAGATTGCTTTTTCAATGAACTAAAGGGCTAACTTTTCATTTGATTCGTGACATTTTCCTTTTGAAACTTAATACGTCTACATCAGTAAGTTTGTCTATTTGTGGTGGCTTATGTTATGTCTAATTACGAAGGTAAGATGACAGTTGAGATTAATGAGTATGATTAATGAGAATAGTAATTCTGACATAAATAAATGTACTTAATAAAATTAACTGCAAGATATCAACCTATATTAAACTAGAATTAATATTTTACAGAAATTAATTCTAAAGAATTTGAGTGATTTTTTTTTCTGAATTAAATAATAAAACTTTTCAAAAGAATAATGTAGTCCCTAATCATTATGTCAAAATTCTCGGGAATTTAAGAATTTTAATGAAAGGAAACTATACAGGATGTCTAAGAAAAACTATTCCTAATTTTCAGAAGTAGTAGAGGGCATGTAATTAAGTAACTTTTATTAATAAAATTGTGGCCGGAAATGGTTCCACATCAAGTTAAAACGAAATAAAGAAAATGAAGACTATAAATAATCTCAACGCAAGAAATACCTTTTCTGTATATTTCCAGCAACTACAAAATTTTAATTAATTTCAACTTATTACGAAAACATCAAAAACTATAAAAGCTGTTCAAAATTATGGCCTCCATTTTGAATACATAAGTTATAACGACGTATAATTGAATGGCGAATTATTACATGAGTAAGAATTTTTGTAATTTGATGGTCTCAAATCAATACCTCGTAAGCAGATACGACATTTCATGTTCAAAATGCGTATTCTGTTACCAGACTGGGAAATTTTATGTATGTATGTATACATGTACATGGAAACGAAATCAATATATTTGATTCGCACGGTCGCAAGGTGTGAGTGCTCCGCAAAGTTCTTTCGCAGGTAAAACGGGACCTGGAATTAGGGGAGAGGCCCAGTTTAGATTAGTTCCTTGTCCTTCGCAGTTGCGAAGATGCGATGTCTCAACGGATTTTCAGTCTAGTCCCGCAGATGAAAGCGCATAAAGGAAGCAATCCGGAAGAGGAAGAAATCTGGTCCGTAGGGGCCAGAGGTTAGATACACACGAATGAATCTACGGTAAACTAGATTCTGTTGTCGTACAGCAACTCCTTTATTTCGTTTCACGTCGTACTTTGACAGGAGGCATTTGGGGAACGCGATGCTGACGTCGAGTGAAACGATACTTTCGAAGACGGATAACGTATTACTTTTCGATGCAGAACCTGTTTTCGAAAAACGATTCATGAATAATGTGCTTATTACAAGCTGCACTTGTAGACTTGTGTAATTTGAATATTTTGGTAAATACATTCTGCACACTCATCCATCCTAAACATATAAAAAGTATTACTGAGCCATTAAAATCACTGCACAACAACTTTTGATAGCTAAAATTGTTAATGCTATGTACACCCTATTTCAAAGTAAGTCGGCACCATAGCTGGCTCTCTTATTTTTAGAGCTGGAGAGTCGTTCAAAACGGCAAATCTTCGTTTGTTACAAATATGAAAACACAAAAATAATTGAATGTGAAGTTTTCGAAATATGTTTTGTTTCAAGTTTTCTTTTAATGGAACATCCTGTATATTATCATCGTAAACGAAAGAAAATTGAGTTCTAGTAATAAGTCCTTACGTAGGTCATATCTGAAAAATGTCATATAACTGAGATATGTCAATTTAAAATTGACAAGAAGCGTCTCCTTTTATACTTGAATAAAAATGATAATTATTAGAAAAAATATGTATATATATATATATATATATATATATATATATATATATATATGATGTAAAAATATGGTATTTTAGTTTATTTTCTACACCCCTTCGTGTATTGCATCGTACTTTATCATAACCTAACTTTATTAGCTCATGGTACTGTATAACCTAATACAACTAGTCACGTAAGGTCGTATTATACGTATTTTAACATGCGTATAAAACGCAACTTTACATCAGGTTTATAAAATACTGTATTTCGAATTATTTTGTTCAATATTGTGTGTATTACATCGGATTTTATTCTAACTCAATTTTATTAGTCATCAGTAGTAAATAACTTAGTGCAGCTGACATAAAATTGCATCATACTCGTTCTGTAATGGTTAAAATGATGTAAAGTTGTATGATACACGTTTTAAAATGCGTATAAGAAAACTTTATATCATTTTAACAAGTTTGGAATGCATATGATGAAGCTTTACGTTAGCTGTACTACGTTATCTACTACATTGCTACTGTCTTTGTCTAGTAAAGTTAGGTTGTGATAAAATGCAAAAATGTAATAGACATAAGGGTGGTAAAATAATTTATTACATTCTACTTTTAGATCACTAGAGGTGGCCAAAGCATTAAATTATTATTACCAAAGCAAAAGAGTAAATACTTCTTGTCAATTTTGAGTTATATGACTTTTTCAAATATGACGTACATAACGATTTATTACTTTCAATTCAATTTTCTTTCATTTACGATGATAAAATGATAAAAAACGCGGTCCAAACGCGTTTAGTTTCAAAGACAAACGTTCTTTTGCAAACAGATTAATCCCCACTCTCTTTGAAATTTCAGTCTGGATCGGTAATTCCCCTTTCTCTTCGAATCAAATTATTTTTATGTTTCGTTTGGACTGAATTGCAGTTATTTGCAGGCGAACTGTCAATCCATAGTTCAAATATGAGCAGTTATGTTACAACAACTACAGAATCCAGATTCAAACTATACATCATTCAGGTCTGCACGTTTATTAACAGAATTTGAAGATATTTTAATTTTGCATATCTCTACGAAACGTCTTTTGAAAATATTACATTCGCCATAAAAATATCAGTATTAGCAAAATCAGAATTATGTTTTTTTTTTTCTGTTAAGGCATGTTTTACTAACATACAATGATTCTGGTTTATTTTATTCAATGTGATATTTGTGTTGATTTAAACGATTTTTTAAATTTTAAAATTAAAAAAAAATTATCCTATACTTATTACGATTACAATTACGATTACAATTTGAACACTTAATTTTATAAACTGTGTCACGCTGAAATGAATGAGTCAAACCATGTAGCACATATTAAATCAAGAAAACTATAGTTGTTGAAACATTTTTCATAAAAGGTAAAGATTCTCACTCTTGAGGTAGAATATTTATTCAAAATTTCTAACACTTGCTTCTTATGTGTTTTGCATGTATTTTTGTTCCGCAACAAGTAACAGATTATTATTCCGTAGTTATGCTCAACGAAATACTTAGATTGGCATGGATTTCAAAACTGTTAGTGTCAGATGTAAATGCGGCGTCCTGTATAGTTGTTTGGAAACAAATTAATATAAATATTAATACCACGTAATATAATTGTTTCAATAAATAACTTGTTTTGTTTGGTTTTGATTTATACTTTCTGGTAGTGGAGAAAATACAGTCTGTTTCTCGGTTAGACTGAAAATTCGATCTACTCGAATCGAATTTTCATTCTGACCTTGTTACAGAATATATGTACCATTAAGTAGAGATGGAACGAACATCCTGCCTCGGTACTGAATCCGGCCGATTCGGGCTATGAACGAACAGTCCGGTTTCGGCCGAACAGTTCGGTGTACCGGCCGGACCTTTGTTCGTCTTTCGATGCCCGGATGACGATCGTAGCGAGAATTTCATGGACGCATAATGAGTTAAAACTTGTGTATGCACGTCGCGCTTCTCGTCAGAAGAATTCACTCCATTTTTTATACAGGCTGTCGAATAGTGTTTGCAATATATTTCATGATTTGGTTTTTATCAATTCGTAATGGCTGATATTACTAAAGGTAAATTTTTATATTTACCCCAAAATCTAAGTTAAATACAACATTTCTCCTCTAAAATTTAAAATGTCGTTCTGTGATTGATTGTCACCGTAGCAATAAAATTTAACATCCCTTTAAATTTAACGCTTTTGATGCAGAACAGACCCCACTTAACTTTATGGGATAAGTTTTACCCGTTTAAAATTGTTGGACGAATGATTAAAATTTAACACATTTGCCGAGGAACGATTGTTGTAATTAATTAAAAAAACTGTGTTTGCTAAAAAAAAATGTGAAAACATTTACGAAATATTATTTAGTTTTTTTAAGAAACATTGAACTACGTTGCAAATCTACTTATAGGGACAAAACAAAGACATAAGAGATGCTTACAGTCCTGTGTTGAATTTTTTGAAACACATCGGTTAGATGCACAATCTAAAATTCTTTAGACATATGCAGAGTGTTTCATAAGAGTGGGACGACCCTAACATATATTTTTTGAAATGGAACACCCTGTATCAGTAGTACAGAGGTAAACTATCGTATCTCCACATTTGGACAAATGTACGAAAAACGGTCATTTACGTTGTGCATCACCCTATGTAAGCTACACGAAGGAATTTAGAATTGATTACACATTTCTGTTTTCCAATAGTTAAATAATGTATCTCTAAGACTTTAAAGCAACATGTTTAAAAAAAGAGCTAATTTACAGTAACAAAGTTTGCCATGTTTTCCGGTAAATTGTCAAGAACTCAAAAACCATAAACTTTAGATCAATAAAACCCTATGTTCTTTTCATCCACTCATAATGAGCAATAGTGCAATAATATACAGGTGTCCGCCGATTGCCGCAGTCTTCTCTACTGTCTAAAGTATACAAGATAGACATTCAAATCAAACGAACTAAGGTATAAATCAGTCAGCGCTATTTTATAAAATTATTTTTGGCTATACAGGCTGTTCATAAACTGAGAGCTATATCAAAGTTATATTTTTTAAATGGAACACCCAGAATATTTTTACATATTTGGCAAGTACGTATAATGAATACGTATTATCCAAAGATTTCAGAAGTTTTGTTTTAAGTGTTTGTAAGATACTAATGATTATGTGTAAAAAATTGGTCTATTATGAGCTCTCATAATTTGAGTATTTATTTACATTTCATCGTGAATTTTTAGGTAGTCAATACGTTATCTCATCTATAGAAATTTCACAACAGCTTTGATCTATTGGTTGTTACGTGTACAGAGTATTAAGTTTTAAAAAAAGTAAATTTTTTTCAAAATTTTCTAATGGAACACCCTGTACATCTAAACTCTTGTGAAACACTGCTTTAATGAGCTTTCATAAAACGCCAAATTTGTAAAAGTAGTGTGTCACTAATCTAAACAATCGCTCTTTCAATTAAAACTTATGGCAACTGTTTTCCTCTTTTCTAGCAAACGGCAACGTGATTTTGAATTTTTTTTTTTTTAATTATTTCAATAAAGTTATTTAAATATTTTCAAAATAAAGGAAAACAGGAATTAGTTTAATAGGAACATATTCAATTACTTTGAACAATTTGAACAATTAAAATAAAACATATCCGTTCATTTATCATCTAACTGAAACTGAAAAACCGGACGGAAAGGCTAAATAACGTTAATATTGAAAGAAAAATAAATAGTTCATTGTTGTCTCTCGATTTTTTCAGTTTAGACAAAAACATTTGGCGTTTTATGAAAGCTCATTAAAGCAGTGTTTCATGAGAATTTAGATATACCGGGTGTTCCATTTGAAAATTTTGAGAAAAATAACTAATACATCTGAGCTGTTGTGAAATTTCTGTAGACGAGATATTGTATTGACTACCTGCAAAAATTCAGAACGAAATGTAAATAAATAGTCAAACTATAAGAGCTCAAAATAGTGCAATTTTTTACACATAATCATTAATATCTTACAAACTCCGAAATCCGAAAAAAAACTTCCGAAATCTTTGGTTATTACCTATTCGTTATGCGTACTTTCGAAATACGTAAAAATACACTGGCTGGTATGAACACCCTGTTTAGCCAAAAATAATTTTATAAAATATAGCTGACTGATTTACACCTTTCTATCTTGTACGGTTTAGACGGTAGAGAAGACCGCGGCACTCGGCGGACACCCTGTATAGGCTGTTCCCTTTAGAAAAATATATGTTAGGGTCGTCTAACTCTTACGAGACACCCTGTATATGGCTAAATAATTTTAGATTGTACATCTAACCGATATGTATGTTAGAGCGCATACAAATTTCAAAAATGTTCAGCAGTAACGCCACAATCTTCCTCCCACGCCTGTTGGCTCTCCCTGTATAAATGAAGCTAAAATTTCCAAAATTTTCTGTTTCAATTATTTAAGTTATTGAGACACAAATCTTACTAATAATAATTTTAAGAATTAAGTTATAGTCGTATAGACCGCAGCGTAAATGTTTGCCGTATTTTGTCTTCAAAACATAAAATACCATAATATTTAAAATCCCTCATTGTTTTCCTATAACTTAGAAGAACATACCTACTTTTTTTTCAAATCAACGCTGTACCAAAAAGGGACACACAAAACGTTAAGTCTTGCCGAAAACCTAGATAAGATTTTCTACACTTTTTTTTATTTCTTGACATGTTTTATATTAATTTTTATACCAGATTCAATCAGTTTCAGGGTTTGCAGAAAATTAAAAAAAAATAAATAAAATTGCTGACTTGTGTGTAAAGCCACGTTCATTGGTATTAAAATTCTACAGATTTTACTTGCCAAATATCAATTATGTAATTAATCGTCAAATTTGTTTTAAGATCTATACTGAAGAAGCGTTAAATAAAGTAAAAATAATTTTGCATAAAATTATAAAAAAAAAAATTAACTCTGTATAAGAATCGAACCACGAACATTCGCATTACGAAACATGAACGTTACGTCTGAGCCACGCGCTCAGTTGAAATTTATAGTAATAATTTTGTCTATAAGCTATGTTGTAAATATGTGGCAGTAGGTTCGGCCGGACCTGTTCGGTTCGGCGACAGTATCTCGGTGTTCGTTCGGTCCCGCGAGCAGTATGTCCGTTCCATCACTACCATTAAGCAAAAAACACCGTGTCTCTCAAAACTTACTTTTACAATTCAAATTCATATCGAGAAGTTTTTTCCAAATTAAATATTGTTGGCAAAATGAAGCACAGTAGCATAAATACATTGTGAATAAATTTTAAATTGGAAACGATGAAGATGAATTCACAAAATCTAAAATCTTACTTTTTGTCACGACCAAGGTTGTAAAGGTAAAACTGATATTGCATCTCTAGCAGGATGCTTCGTTCCCATTTAAATGTGTAGGTTTATCCTTACCCTTCCTCCTGCCCCCGCAAAAGTAACTCATAACGTCACATGACACTTCTATCCGTCACATTGAAGTAAACAGAACAAGTTTTAATCTGTCTCCTAAAGCCTAATCTAATTCATCATAAGTGGAGTCAATTCTGTGGTCCTGTTGATCAAATAATGCAAGAACCTCATTAATATGCCCAATGGAATTTATCACGTGACGTGACGTAACGAGTTACGTACTTAAACCCTCTCATCTGGATCAAGGCAACCTTCTAATACACAGTCCAGCTCTACCAATCTTGGATACGACCTCCATACTTAACAGGGCAGAGGGTATAATATTAGACAGTATTTAACCAAACAAGAAATCAGATTAAAGTAATTAGAAAAATCATTAAGAAACTATAAAGGCATGAACATCCACCTAAAACCAGTATTTTTATAAAAACAGAAAGAAAAAATCGAAGAAAGCAGACACACTGCGTAACCTTTTCATTTTAGGAGACCTTCCTTGTTTCTTGTAGTTATCTTTGCACCCATTATTTTTTTTATCCTTTACTTTTCCATCTCAACTGAATTTCAATGTTACTTCTCTTATTAATTAAGCGGAGAAAAAAGGCAGAATCATCGTCATGAGGGTGCGAGGAATACGAGCTGTGCGCCCTTTTTAGTGTGCGCTTGTGGATTTTATGCGGTACAGTGGACCGCTTACGTAGTGCTAATGAGTCCCAGGGAAGCACTTATTCACTTCACTTATTTGTTTGCCTGAGACCTTGCAATGTCCTACTTATTAATACAATCCAGTTATGTTTATTCGTAATTTGGCCAATTCATTATCATCATTGAAGTTTATAACAAAGAATTTTAAACATTTTTGACAAATGCCACTTGGTCGACAGAAAAGTAAAAGCTCCTTACCTTCCTTTACTTTACTAGGCAAACGAAATGATAGCACTTTAGTGAAAATGAGAATAAAATCAATAGAATTTCATATAACTAGAGTGATGATCACATTAAAATCTCTTCAACCTATATAAAGACAAACGAAAGCCAAAAATTGTAGTTTTATTCTAATAGGCTCTTTCTGCACAGTGCTAAATCAGTTCGAAATTGTAATGCTCATGCGCCCTTAGCAATTCCGAACTGATTTAGCACTATATGGAAACTAACCTATTACTAAGTCAATTATGTCAGAAAAGGAGGTAAAATTGTCCATAAGATATTGATTTCAAAAAGCCAGATAGTTAATAGTTATGTGTACTAATAATAGTCATGACTAGTGATTTTACTTTTCTATGAAATAATTAAAAATGTATCTTACATACCTACAATAGCTATTCAAGTATTGGTCGTTCCATTTGAAAAAAAGAGATGTTTTAGAATAATTAAATTAATAACATACACGTTACTCTGGTAATGAGTATTTTGCAATGCATTGCTTAATTGAACAGAAAACTGAAATTTCCTTTAAATTTTTAGCAGAACATAAGTTAACATGAGGCAATTTTTTTCTCACATAAACTTCCTGTAGCCACGTTTAAAACTAAAGCTCTGTATATAGTATATTAAAGAATCACCTTGCTCATACTTTTCAAGAATTTATCTGAAATTTTAACATCAGGTTACAGCAAAAAATTAATATTTAATTATACGACGTGATTAGTTTCTATTTTGAAAACCGTTTATAATCAATGACCCTCTAATTTTAGAATAAAATTTTTGGTCGGAAATATAATACATCAATAAACGGTCATTTTTGTTGATAAACATAATAGCAAAGTCCAACATTTTAAACGGAATTATTAATTCTCTTAGATCAGTTCTTTATGGATGCAAAGTATTGTTTATTGCCATTATTAAATGCTTTTCTTATGTTAAAGGTATCTCTCACTAAGTATCTCTATTATCCTCTTATTGTCATTCAATACAGGTTACCAAATCATAAGTAATTACTTGGATTTCTAAAGGAAACCCTTTTAAAGCTCGTCGTGCTTTTGCAATGGAATAAATTTTTGCAGATGTTTTTCAAAAATGAAAAGTAATTTCACGGTTGCCCGCAGAGCTACCGCATTAAAGAATATTTTCTATGTTCTTTCGTCATATGAAAACTGTAATTTCAGTTTCTAACTTTAATAATAACTAGACGGGGCTCTTTGCCGCAATCGCTAGGGTGAGATCTTCATAAAGAGATAATCCGTGGGGTGCCCTCCTCTTTCTACTGAAATCGAACGCCGACACCCACAAAAAAATTCGTAAAAACTTCGTGTTCGTGTGTCTGCACGAAATTAAAAGTCAATTTATTACTTTAAATTTCGTGCGACTGCGATTTGTCGTCTGACAAAAAAAAAATACAAAGCACCGGATTTGATTATAAATGAAATCGCTGTCCGGTCGATGGCAGCCGGTCGCGTTCGATTGATGAAGCAACTAGTATTAAAAAGAACTAGTTCTAATTTTCACGGTCGTGATCGCCGGAGTAACTCAGCGAGACGGTTATTTTATTTTATATATTATGAAGCACAATTTAGCCCTAGGGGAAACTACCGAAGACAAATGGAAATTGCTCTCCGTGTAGCAACACCTCGGAGCGGAATTTCTCGAAGCTAATGGTCTGCAAATACATATCGACTAATTAACGATTAATCGTTGCATTGGATCAACAATTAAAATGGTAATGCCTTGGAATGTTAATTAGAAGCATCTATCTATTGATCTTAAGTTAATTGCCTCAAATTATTGTATTTTATTCGTTGTTCTCTTTTTTTTTGCTGTAAAAATATAATTGCAAATATTCGTCTGGGAATGTGAATGTACTTACTTAAACTATGGACTTTCAGAAAAGTTTGATAAAAACTAATAAAACAGGAATGGAATTCTTCAACGGGGTTAATTAAAACTTAAAAGGGTCGATGGATCTGTAGAGGTGCTATCAAACTCTTTGCACTTATCTGAAAACTAGCAAGCTATCGACGGATGGAGAGTAACAAGAAAAGTGCATAGTTACACGCGGAATTCCCTTGCTCGCGTGGAGAATTGGGTCGTGCGTGGATCAGACTGCGACGAACGTCTATTAAGCTCCCCCCCACCAATGAAAAAAAGGTTTTTTTAAAAAAAAAATAAGGTGATAGTAAGGTGCTCAATTGAAAAATTTGGTGCTCGAACCGTTTCGCAGAGAAAAAAAATTGTTATGGATGGGGCTGGCTTAACGTTAAGGTAGCCCACTAACAAAAAAAAAATATTTAATGCATAAACAAAAACAAACAACATAATAGTTGCTAATTAGATGCTCTCAGAAATAATGAAATTATTTCTTAAATAAAATTTATGTGTGATTTTTGAAGTTATTTAGACAGTAGAGTTTTTGAAAGCATATATTTTTGACTAAAATCTACATTTCTACAATATAAAATTAAGACAATTTGGATTTTTTAGGCAGACTGTAATTCACAATGTAAGTAGAAACATTGTTTCTGAACTTTTTGTAAAGAATAGCTTTTTTGCGTAAAGTTGACATGAAAAAAGTGTTTCCTCTTGTTAGTCGAACCGTAGACACACTGTACAATTATTTTGGTAAGGATACTTGAAAAAATTGAGATTTGTGTCGATGTTTTGCTTTTTCAGGGACAATAAAATAAAAAATAAAAAAGAAGCACACCGCGAAATAAAATAATTATACATTTTATAATTATTTCTTCATTTACTGTTTCAAAATTATTATAATAATTAAGCTTAAAATGGGAGAGGAATGAAGCTTTATTTTCTTCTAAAATGGATCGATGCTTCAAAAAGTTAAGCAACACATTACATTAATTTAATAACGAGAAAATAAGAAAACAACAGCGAAAATGATAAAGTTGTAGATTACTATGCTATACTATTGCCTCGCCTATAAATATAATGTTCGTGCCAATAACTACGAAAGAGTAAAACTGCATACAGAATATGAAAGTGTAATTAAAAAAGTCACAGTACCTAAGAATAATCACAGTAAAATGCGCAACAGTATGTATGAACATGCACGCAAGACGTCTTTAGAATAAGGTAAGAAACTATTAAAATATCTTCTCCCGCGCTTATTTGCCGTTTATATTATCAAACTTTTATATCATATTCAGTAGGTAAAATACTAACTTGATGTGTTTAGTTTAAAATAGTTTTCCTTAATTTTCTACTGCTCTTCCAAAATAGCGGGTTTCCCAAAGGAAGTTATTCTTATACCTTCTTTTTAGGTAAAATTTGTATTTATATGAAAAACAATGATATGGGAAGATGAGGAAAGCAGAAAAAAAATTATTGAATGGCCTTGTTGATTTGATACGAATATTGCAGGTTTCACCATGTCCTTCTTTCACATAAATGTCAGTGATATAAAAAGTGCCGAAAGATTTATGCAGCCACCGTTAATAGAAATGAATACACAATGCCCAACTTGCACGTCATGTTATCAAATGAAGTATTGGTGCCATAACAATATGTTAGTACTCAGCGGGAGATGAATACAATGTTGCACATCATGTTAAAACCTGGGACACGACATCGACGTTCCGCATTTCTCTAGAGGTCGCGAACAATCATTATTTCACAACAAAACTGTATGTATTTTTTTTCCTTTTCGAAGAAGGAATAATAATTTGTTTATTTATTTCACGTCGACTTAGTTCTGACGAATAAATAATTTATTTGCAACTCCTACTTTCCTTCCTGTTTCGTCAGAATTAGCTAACGGTAATTACCTTTAATTTACTATTCGGAAGAGTAATCCTATTTGGATGAGTCACGGTTTTAATGACACAAAAGACACTCGCAGCATCCACCCAGACAAAGCAACAGTCGAGTCGGCCTGATTCGTCATCCTAACGCGATTTGATGAGATTCGAGTGAGTCTATAAGGGGCTAGCTACTCTTACTGCACCCTCCGATTTATGAAGTAGGAAAGTATTAAGTAGGTCTCTCTATGATGAAGACATGATGAAGATAATTACGACCCAGATTTTCGTTAAGAACTTTAGCGTTACTTTTTCAGTTAAAGCTTCTTCCATTTAACCAAAAATTAGTACTTGTGAAAACACAAACCTTGAGCGTTTGATGACATGTAACGATATATATCACGTGAATGCGTGAGATGACAATAGTGTGTCTACTCCAAATGCATGTTTATGGAAAAACGGGTCTCATCAAATTTACGGTGCACGTATCTTCACGTGATTTCACGTAAATTCACCTGACGTGATGGTAATGCATTTCCACCTTTACTCTCAGAAAGATATATTCCCACAGGTATCTACACTTTTACCAAAATTTGTAGGTCTTTGAATTTTACAAACTCTGCCATACGCCAAACACGTATCAGTATTGATGGAGGAGTTCATCGAAGCCTGAATTAACCAGCATGATTACATGCAAGTACAATTCATTACTATTATTAAAATTTAGAACGCAGCATCTAAGTTATGCGTTTCAATTATCCTTCATCGAACCGTGAAATTGTAGGATATTAGATCATAGTTTATTTGTCAGGTCTGATTAAGGAAGGAGTGTTCGTCCGCTGCCTTTCGGACGCGCTGTTGCTTTGTTGGCAATAAATTTGTTCGCAAATTTTCCGTAATTTCGTCCTGGAATTGATTTTAATAATAATGCGTGCATTGAAAGCAGGCTTCGAGATGAAGTAATAACAGGGGAAGATATTTTGTAATTTAAATTGACGGATCTGTCGGCGATGTAAAATCTGCTTCGTAAAAGCCGCATTATTTAGATTGCATTCGACGTTTTCACAAAATCATAATTAAATGTGTTTTGGGGCCTTTAAAAATTTTACATTATTGTAAGAAAACATAAGATTATTAAATTATTCTTAAAATAATTTTAAATAAAAAAAATCTGTAGAGAAAAAGCAACAGAAAGAAAAATCATACATTTAAAAAATGCGAATTTGGAGTTTTAACCAAAATTTTACGAAAAATAACCTATATGAGGAAACTAATTGCAAAATTAAATAACTTTTTAAGTTAAAAAAATGCATGAAATTAAAATTAACAATAAAATAAAAATAAACTGTAAAATTAAAAAGTTAAATTAAAAGTTATAGAATGATAAGTTTAAGGACAACGTACCAGTATTATAATTTAAGCAACATTAAACTGTCCGCTTTGCTGGAGCCTTTAATGCCGTGTAATACTTTATTATTATCAGTTAATTACATTAATAAAATGAGTACAGAAATAACTTTATAAAACAATGAGATAAAAAACTTTATTCGGTTTCTATTTTTAGATATTTAGAATTAGACAAGTGTTGGATTCACCAGGTTGCTGCTTTTTTTAAGGTCTACAACATGGGCGCCTACTAATTAAACTCCATATCTTCATTGCTGAGCCACTAATTTCTGACATCTCCATAAATCAGAAATTTCATCTTCTTTCTAGATCATTTATTTATATATCTCGAAACATTTATTCTTCTTCTGTAGTCTTTGCTCTACCGATGTCCCTTAACATATATACCACAGTGCTCCAGTTTCTACGGAGTCACATATTCTATGGTGATTATGGTCTTTCGACATTTCCGCTTCGCTTCGTTTCTAATCAATGATCGTGCTTTGGTGTCTGTTAAGCTGCAATGCCAGCAAAAAGAAGAAAAAGCTCTTGGTTTACCAAATTGACCAGACAAACATGAACTAACCATTGTTGGCTGCTGCTATGATTGAAGAACTTCACTTCACTTAAAGAACAACACAAAATTGAGTAAAAACGAACTGAAGTAATCAGGAGTGAAGAAGAAGAAACGTATGAAAAGGATAGGAAAACACAAATTGTGCTGGCAAGATTAATGTTAATCATTTAAGGTCCCAGAACAGAAAAAGGAAAGTCCTGGTACGGGTTGGTATAATCCACGATGCTAGCACAGCACCCATATCGACGAACAATCTCAATTACAAACACCCGTGGAGAACTATATTCACCAAAGAAATCCAAGAAGAACTAATAGATAGATGGCAATCATTTTTGGTGGCTGGACTAAGACCTTCTTCAAAGATCTACGCGAATGGTGTGTGAGATAAATAGTATTTTAGGTGCTTGTGCTTCTTCCTACGCAGCTATAAAAACTGGAGGACCTGAGTTTAAACCTGGTCGTAGAAGTGTTAGTATTCCAGAAATGATAAAAGAAATGGTAAAAGTCGGCTGCTTTTGAAGTTGATGAGCTGACTTGCTCATTTTATTTGACAATGGCATAATTTACACCACAGGCACCCACAGAGGTAAAACTTGGATACGCAAACTAGCAGCAAAGAGCATGTGAGCCTAATGGAATCAGGGGGGCAAGGAAAATATTGACATCCAATCATTGGTTTAGTTGCTGGAGTTGTTTTCATGGCAACTGCATTCTATTTTGTTTGTATGTGTCAGAAATTTCTTTGTTCTTTTATTTTGATATGATGAAGTCTTCTGACAATTTATTTACTTTTTATTCACCACCGGTTTTTTAAACAACTCATCTATGAATTAATAAAATTTGTGTATTGACAACAAAATCAATATACGGTACTTACAATTTTCTTAAAATAATTTACTAGAATTTATATGTAAGTATTTTAGTTTTATTATTATTAATTATTATTTGTTATATTTATTTTAAGGAACACTTGAGAATGCCTAATTATTATTAGGCGAAACCGGTCGTGAATAAAAAGTAAATAAATTGTCTTTTCATCAATATCAAAATAATTAAATAATGGCAAAAAGCTTAGAAGATTATATTATTAATTTCTTTGTTCATTTTCAAAGTTATCGTACTTATATTTTATTAAGTTTTTAACGAGAAATTATTAATAGTGTATTATTATTTTTATAGTGAACGTTCCATCAACATGTGAGTAAAGAAGCAATTATTCTGAATCTGACAATTGTAGTTTTGCACTTGTTCAATTTTGTTATTTTATTATGTTTTACATACATAATAAGTATATTTTCTATTTCAACACAGCTAATTATTATAACATTATAATACTGATTTTTGTTGTTAAAATATTATCAGCAAATATTCCTTGAGTTAACATTTTCTCATTGCTTTTTTCATTGCACTACCGCAATTAAATTCCTCTATCTAAAAAACGAAAATCAGACATTTCTGCCTATTTTAAATTTAAGAAATAGATTTACCTTCACTTGCACAAAAAAAAATAAAATTGTTAAAAAATTCTACCATTTAGTCTAATCTCGTCCAAGATATATGAAAACACAGTTAACTTACAAAATCTGTACGCACCACACATGATATTTTTGTAAATTAATTATTTATGAGATTAAACTGAATAGTACATCTAACAAATCTAGTGAACGCGAATGTATGGACATATTTTAATTTTCGCGCGTATTTTGTGTTTCAGCGAGCAAACACCAGAGGCCCTAGGTGAATATTATAAACGCTTCAATATTGCCGTTCGGTATCTGTAGTAATATCTAATTTGTAAATGTAATATATGTGTAGTCGTAGATACAGGTACATGAGGGAACGGAGGAAAGTAAAAAAGATCAGTTCAAGTGCGTTCCGTCCTCTGCAATTGGAACATGTTTGATCAGTTCCGAGGAGCTCCGAGTAGCTTATTTTGTCAATTGGAAAGCGAAAGTATCCCGAATACGTGCACCATGTTATTTTCCTTGCAAATCAGTTTATTTTTCTGTAATTTATTAATTAAAAATAGGTATACGTAGGGAAAGGAGAAAGTACGTGAAAAATTTGTGGACCGATGCCAACAATCGGTAACAAAAAATTGAAATCAAGCTTTTTTAATATTTATTTTTCGTTGTTTAATCCAGCTTGTACCTGAGTATACCTGCGCAGTACAAAAGAAGTTAAATACATACTAACAAGGTAGTATGCCGAACCCGAAAATTAAAATATAAATAAACCTTGTGGTCGAGTCGTTCACCTTAAGTGTAAGCACAAAAGAACTTTCTTCAGTGGCCCAAGAATTTTTTGAATAAGCATTTATTTAGTTGTAAAAGTTCTTATTAATTTAAAATTATTCAATACTTACTGTATACAGGGTCCTGCGTTGTTAAACGCAACATAGGAAATCCCTTGATAATTTAAAGATGTTCGAATATTGGCTTCCTTAATTATTTTACAGCCGAATTCCATTTGGGTTTATTAAAGTGCTCTTGAAAGTGAATCGGTCTGCGCAGTTTGAGAAGTTTTCGTTTCCTCAGTTTCAAGATATTTTAAAAAGATTCAGTAACTTAATTCAATTCAATGAAATCTGTGGTGAAAACTGGACAGATGATCTTTTTTGAAAAAGATTGAAAGAAACAGCTTTTCCATTCATTTATTTTAACATTCACTGTTCAAGGCTGCTGATAATTCGTCTTCCTATGTAGTGTTCATCAATGCAGCACCCTGTCTACATATGAATTCCGATAACTCCAACCTTTGATAATTCCAATCAAATGGTTGGAGTTAAGTTGGAGTAGAGTTAGAATCAAGAGAGAATTATTTATTTATTTATTTAATTTCTTGATAACTCGAACTTTATTGTGGCAAGTCATGGTTTGAATGATCGAAGTTTGACTTATATCTTATATCAAGATTTAGAATATTTGATCAACTGAAAGCAAGTTCAAATTTTACCCCACTTCCCGTCTAATAAGTGCCAATAATAAGTGTTTGTTTTATTTTTTTTACCTTATTCTTTAAATTACTTAAAAATTCAAAATAATAAGCAAAAAGTCAGTGACCTATTAATTTACGCTGTTAAAGTGAGGTATGTTTATTACCATAATCAAAATGCGTTAACGCCAGCTGACAGATTTAAAGTGGGCGTGATTCCATTCGCTCAACCCTTACAACAGAACCTACCCTCGCACGTAAATTCTAATTATCATATCAGCACGTGGAAACTGACCACCGGATCCTGTTTACGTTAACAGATCACATCCCGTATTTTATCAAAGTCATACACCAGCTGCCAGCATTGCTTACACAGTTTGTTTATGGCACAAAATGGATTTTTTGTGGCCAAACTTTCATTTACTGCATTAATTGCTGTTTCGTTTTTGGACAGATTGAGTAGCACTGATTGACATTTCGCATATTGCCTCCAGCTTCGAAATAATTACGTGCGGTTTTGTGAGAGAATTTTACGCTCGACTAAATTAAACGAAATTAGTTGTCATTGTAGCGTCCAGTTGAATCAAATTTAACGGAAATATCGACTAATTTCGTTTCGTATAAATCGATATGTGTGTGGAAGGGTTAATTTCACGGCCATTAGTAACGGATGTAAATATAAACCAGTAAAAATGTTTTACATTTTGTATTCATATCCATATTTACTGACTCTATACAACTGCTGGATTAAAATAAATTAGTTTTAATTTAGTAATCACAACAAATTTGTTGAGAAATCTCTAAGGTTTCACCTTAAAGGATACAGGCTGTCCATTTCTCGAATCATCAGAAATCAGAAATTTCGTTTTTTTGCGATATTTTCAAAACTATTGATTTATTTATTGATTGATATTTCAAATTTCTTTTTAGATTTTTATTCAGCACGAAAATGTACAACTTTGCCCTAATTTAACCAACTTCGTATCTCTTAAGATAAGCGAGATCCCCATAGTGGCACTCGAAAAATCGACAGCCTGTATGTCCGATCATTTTTTGTTTGAGAGTTTCCGAAATTGCTACAAATGCAAATGATCCGACTACATTTTATTAAAATATTCTTGCCTGCCACCCACAACTTCTAAATCTAATTTTTCTGCGAGCAAACAACACCAATCACGTCTGTATTTTGCAGTCCGCATTCCGTTTAAAAATTCACTGGTGCGTTCCGAATTGCCTTACCTCGTCACGCTTCAGTAAACGTATTTGTCAGATGTGAAGGTAAAGGCGCAATTGCAGTTCAAAAAGAGAAACGATTTCAAGATAAGTTATCTCTAGAGACGAACTGGATTGTCTGAGATACAATGCCGCAGAAAACCTCGCTTATAGCACACGAAAGGAATTAAATTTGAAAGTTATTGCATGTCATATTTCGCTTTTACAAATCATCCTCTGCTCCGCAAGATAATGTGAATATATAAATGCAGAACGGTGCCTGCTTCAGGTATTTGTTAATATACTACACAGTTGATATACACAAATAACTTAAATGTTAAAAGATAAGTTAAGGAAATATATCATCCATAAAATTAATTAAGAGAACGTCAGAAAATAAAAGAATTAAGAAGGCATTCCAATGAGGATGTAAGGAAGGAGTTCTATGAAAAAATTTTGCGAACGATGTCAAAATTTATGTGAATTTTTTATACCCTTTATTTTTAATTTGTGTATGAAAATGTCTTGTCTTAATTAAGCTGAGCATCTACTAGCTCATTAAAGCGCACGCGACGCTGTGTCGACTCGACATTAAATGGATGCAAGTCAGGGTTAAAAAAAAAAAAAACGTTTTTCTGTAAGAACAAAAGTCTTTTTATTTTAAAAGAACAAAAGTCTTTTTATTTTAAATAGTTTTTGTTTCTTTCAAGCCACTCTTTTAACCTGGATAACACTTCTGCGTCCCTTTTATATTGAACTAATACCTTTAAAAACAATTTTTCTTTGAACAATTTGAAATTTACAGGTGTTTTCAAAACCCTCATCTAAAGTCCCTTTGTTTTAACGGGTCTTTAAAATCGATTTTTAAGAATCGCGTCCATTTATAATTTTTAACAATCTTGGCCTAACTTTTTGAACGCGACCCCTAACCTTAAACTTTTCTACTTTACCGACGCAATTCTCTTCCGTGCCAGGTGTCGGCCATTAAATTTTTACGTTCCGCTACACGTACGTTTTCTGATTTTTTCTAAACCGAATCTTTCAAAACTTCGTCAAAAATGTTAACTTGAAACAACTAAAACTAATACTTTTTAAAAATTTTAATATTTGATTCGGTAAGTGCTTTTAAATTTGTATAACCTTCCTCTTATAACAAACCTTTTCTCACCTTTTCGCCTGAAGATGGTCTTTATTTTCATTTAAACAGGCCCAAGCCTGGAAAAAAGGAAAAAAGAAAATCGACTTTTTTACATTTTCATTAATATTTCAAGAAGTAATAAGAAAAAAATCATGCTGTTAATGGATACCAATAAGGCATTGATTCGTGCAACTTTTCTTCCATTTAACAAAATTTATATTTCTTACGGTTTAAGAGATCCCTTCAGCGCACACTCAATTTGAAACAGCCGGTATACGTAGCGCTTACATTTCACTGAATCTCCTGTGGAGTAGACCCCAGTTTTACTTTATTGCAGTTTTTTTTAAACATGTTTAAAATTCACCCAAAACTAATCAAATTTTAAACAAAAGAAAAAACAACAATTTAAAACGCTTTTAAATGTTTGAGTAAGGGCCGGTTTCATAATCGAATTAAAAGAGACTTTAAAATAAAAGTCACTGTCAGATGTCAAAATAAACGAGAAAACATTTACCCAATAAAATGTAACTTAGTGGGTGATTCAAAATAAGTGTCCGACTCATTAACCACGTTCGTAGTACACGAAAAACAAAACAAGAAGTCTCTATACATAAAGGGTTTAGTATGCATAGTTTTGAAGGTAAAATGCATTGAAGATTCAGATATAAATTGGTTAGTGGGCACTGGTAGAGCTGTATTACGTCACAAGAGCAGTGAACCTTCGCGGAGTAAAAGGAAACACTTATCGTTTATCTTGAAACAAAACTATAAAACGTTTGTGTTTATGGCATTCTGCGGAAAAAAATATTCTGTCGGATCTTGAACTTGTGTGTGTATACATAAGAAATGATTGCGAAGTATGATCACGACTGATCAATTAAGGAATCAATTCTGTTTATGAAATTCCTTGTCATGATTGTGATTCTGTTTATATTGCTCAACATCAAGAACTCTTCATTCGAGAATTATTTCTCATAAAAGTGATATTAGACTTAGACTTAATGCTTGTGGTTTATCTGAACACGCCAAAAATGAAGACCATAAGATTAATTTTGAAGATGCAAAAATTTTAGATATTGAACCAATTTTGAATCAAAGACTTTTTGTTGAAATGTGCCATATTTTTTTTAATAAAAAAAGTATCAACAAAAGAACTGATATTGAGAAACTTAGTTGTACTTATACTTACCTATTCAATTTTAAAACTAAAAAGAAAGACAATCAAGATTTTGGAAATCAAAATTTACATCGTATTACCTAATAATGAATAAACAATTTTTCTATCGTGATTCAATTTTCTAAATTTCGCAATTAATTTAGCTGTCAAAAAATGTAAAATTCAAAATTTATTCTTAGAACTTACTCAACCTTGTGTACTCACTAAGGAGTAAGTAATCATGTGAAATTGTTGTTAGTGTTAATTATTAATTTAAAAATTTGTTTTGTAGAAACCTTGATAAAAGAAATAAATTTTCCGAAAGCTCAGTTGAACTTTAAAAGAATATTACTATCAACCTTTTTTGACTGCAGCCCAGTTATAGAATTGATTCATTAAGAAATGAATTATACTTTCTATTTTGGACTCAAAGGAGGTTGATTTTTGTAATGTTTCTGATAAACTCATTTCTTGCAAATTCATACTTGAATGATCTTAGTAAATACGCTCCAAACGGATCGGACACTTATTCTGAATCAGCCTGTGTACACCAGACCCACTGATGGGATTTGCAATTGGAAAAAACTTTTCTTTTCTTTCTCGAAAAAAAGTCATTATTTGTAAAAGTTTTTGCTGGTTTTAAAACACCCAAAAACGGTATAAGACGTTGTAAAGATTCCAATCCAGTGAATAGAAAGCAATCCTATTTACTGGCGCTAGTCCCACTTTCCTGACAACTAAACCTTTGTAAACGCATTGTTTTAGCGATGAGTTGAGGATACTTTACTAGTCGGTCTAAATGACAAAGTCATGTAATTTACTTTTTTTGACGACAAAACGTGTATTGCGATTAAAAAAATTCTACAGTAATATTGCATAAAAATCCATGTATTTATAATAATTTGGTGTAATTGCAGAAAAACTGATTACTTAAAACTTTTTTTAAAAATCACCCGGTACAATTTCTACCTAAATTACGTTCGCCCTCCTCCTTCTTACGATCGCGTCATTTCTTTAGATACCGCTGAATGCCTAAGTGATATGAAAATTGCTTTCAGACAATTTAAAATGCAAACAGGCCTCATCTCAAAAATTCATATTACGGTCCTCCATCATCTAACAGAGTGAATCTCGCAAGACATTTACACGCTGCCAACACCTGGGACTTTCCTCGTCTTTATAATAACACGTACGCAAATAGTAATTATATGTGCTCGCAAAGGAGTAATTTGCACGGCAAAGAGAAATCTCTGTCAGAATGACCTCTCGTTATTTTTATTGCAGCGAAGTGTTTACGTTGCCGTAAGAGTTTAATTGGATACTTGCATCGTTTGATACGAATGTCGTGATCGTGTCTAACCTTTGGCGTAACGATGAGAGAGCTTCGCGTTATTTGTTTTTAACGGAATTGTTCCACTAAAAAGCGTGATACCCCAACTTAGACTGTCCAATACAAGGTGAGTCAAGGAAAAGGTACCAAGTGCCTCAAGTGAATTTTACTCCCAAATATGTGTAATATAGAAAACCCTAAATTCACAGTTCGATATTTATTTGCTTTCAAGAGTTACATCTCATAAAAGAGTACCTTACATTCAATTTTCTTCTCAGTACAATACAACGATTTATAATTTTATAATAAATCTTCAGAAACAAAAAATCCGTTGCTCTTCCGAGTTTTTCGCTTAGTCTTTCCTTCTTTTCTTATTGAAAATACGTCGTATTGGTGTGAGATCTGAAGATTTCGGCCCCTAACTAATAGAACCACATCACTAACGATACTTCAAAAGCAGGCATTCCAATTCCAGTATTCCAATCACCAAAGTAATAAATAAACAACATATTTGTATATTTGTAGTGCAATTTGGTTATATTTATTTACTAAATACATTATTTTAAGATGTTTTAACTTTTAACTTGCAAACAAATAAATATCAGATTACAACTACTGGGTTTTTCCGTCTCATATTTATATGCATGTAAGTTACCCTCCCGGTGTTTAGTGCGTTATTCTCTACTCACCCTGTATTTGCAACGCAAATGCATAATGAACCCACTATTTTGCTGCTGTGATTCGATAACTGGTGGAGTGTGCCGTACCTTACGTCACGAAAGAGACAGATGGTGATTTGAAGTTTTACAAATCAGTATTAAAATTAAAACGGTACGTGGTTCATGAATATTAAAACATTAACTGAAAATATTTTCTGTTTACTTTTGCTAAAAAACGATTTAATGTGTCCTTTCAGTGGATCAGTATTAATTCTATATAATGTGCGTGAAGTCTTTTAATATTGTTGCGTTTCTAGGGTTTAAATTTATTTATTTAAACGAATAAACACTCGGTAAAAACTTAACCGTAATTTAATAATGCTTACAAACTAATTTATTTGTAACAATTTATTTACACACTAAAATCTAACTTCGACGATCGCTGTTAGAATTCGACTCCTCCTGAGTCCATTCCGGTCGATTTTATATCCTTTGCTGCCGTCTCGAATTTTCCAAGCTGGAAAATTCGAGTTTGTTCGATGGTGGCGTAACGGCCAATGACGCATAACGAACCGACTTCTTGACGCCTTCAGTTTGACGTAGTAAGCCGGGTGGTGCGCCACAATATTTTAAAAAGCATTCTTGTCCAAATCACACGTTTACTTTTCTTTAGATCTTGTTGACGTATGAAGTATTTTCTTAGATATACAAAAAGAAAAACATTTTCTTTTTATGTTCTTTACTGTGCGTCTTCCAGCCTAGATTGAAAATTCAGAATCACATAACTTGATCCAAGATGTATTATAAATAGTCTTATCGTATACAGGCTGTTTCAAATTCGACCTTTACCACGAGGATCTCGCTTAAGTGAAGAGATAGAGGGTCCGTTTAAATTTGGCAAAGTTCATGAACATTAATTTCGAAATAATTGTAAAAAAAAGAAAAACTGTCATTTTCTTATTTTGATGCTCTTCTTTATTTAAAGAGATATCGAAAAAATAAAAATACTTTCTTAAGGCACTTTTCAATTCTATACACAGTGGTAAGCACTATTTCTCTATAACACGTTTCGTCAAATTGATACCATCAAGTTTTGGTTTGGTTTTCGCAGTTTAATTATTGAATGAGAATTATTCCCGAAACTGAATAAAAATACATAGTATTTGTACATAATTTGGTCTTATAACAGTCTTTAAAAATTCCATGAAGAGTTTTTAGGTACTGCTTTTGTACATTTACAATTCGGGAGACTTTGCACACATTCCGTGAAAATGGTAGTGTCACTATAAATGGGATTTTGGATAATCGCACCTAATGAAATTATTTCAACTGCAACTGAAATAATGAAAATAAAAATAAAAAAATAAAAGATAAATAAAATTTTTTTTTTTCAATTTACATGAAAGAAGACGACAACGAAAAAAATGTGCATTAGCTCGTCATTGTAACGGTATAAGTTTGTACAAAAAAATATTTCTTTTCGTATTTATTTATGAACAGATAAAACAGCGACATCCTACGATCGCTTTTTGACCTAACATTGTAGTAGTATTTATTTATATTATTATATTTTATTGCTATCGTTAAGCCGGATACATATCAAGCGCACCGATCCGCGCCGTGCCGTGCAAAAGATATGCGAACGTTGCAGGTGCTTTCAATTTGGACGGGTTACCGAACACCCATCCAAATTCAGAACACCTGCAACGTTCGCAAACGTTTTGAACCCCATGGCACGGATCGGCGCGCTTGGTGTGTACCCGCCTTAAGATATTTCTGCAAGGCTAGAATTCTGCCAATGGTTTTTAAACGTGTTCATAACGAAAACAAACTTTTCAAAAAGCTATTTCGGTAACTAGGCTTGGTTCTTAGATAAGTAAAAAATTTTCATAAAATAATAACAAAAGAAAATTACCGTCTGTAGACAGCTTAGCAGATAGAGTATATATATAACGCCATACACCATTATTTAATACTACGAACCTTTCCAAACAACGACTTTACTGTCGACTTGAATCGTAAGAAAT
Organism: Prosopocoilus inquinatus; assembly: GCA_036172665.1. NCBI lineage: Eukaryota > Metazoa > Arthropoda > Insecta > Coleoptera > Lucanidae > Prosopocoilus > Prosopocoilus inquinatus. Next base: position 36,358,988 of record CM069871.1, read on the forward strand.
ACAAATAACACCTCTTATTGTTCCGCTGCTTACGAAAAGTCTTACTTCTTTATTTACTACAACAACCAACGGATTTGCAATAATAGAGCGCAAGTGAAAGGTACATTGGTTCATTTATGGTAGGCTAAAGCAGGTCGAAAAATTGATTTTCGAAATAATTGAAAGTCTCTTCCGTCAGCGAAATCTTTAAATAATAAATTATTTCTGTGGAAAAGGTGTATGGTATATTTTCGGTCCTTTACAATTGATGCTTTCGAGTTTCTGCTTAAACTAACATCGGCAGCTGTTACTTAGTTGTTACTTAAAGTTTATCCTTTAAACTAAAGAATATTTGATGAAAGTTACGATAAGAGAAGCAGTCTTTGTTTAATTAGTACGCAGTCAGTCGTTTATGGGTGAGTATATCACAAAACTTAAAGAGAATTATACAGACTGTCGGAAAAAATTTGTTCGAATTTGCTATAGGAATCTCTACCTTAATCAAGATTTAATACGAATAAGTTGAGCCTGGTTATTGCTGAATGTGTTTAACACTGGCTTTAAATATCATACGACTGATCGCACGCTTTTCTTATTTGTCCCTTCAAGAAAAGTACTTACTGGTTTTGATCTGGAAGCTGCGCAGATCTACTTACGATAAATACCTCGATTACCAATTTGGCGTCAAAATCTTCTAGCTTTACATCATTATACAGAAGCTACAAGTATCCAAGATCTACAGTTTACCAACTTATTACCCAAAATCTCAATAACAATAACAACATCAAGCGTTAATACCACTTCCAAGTACTCCACTACATTTTTATGCACTTCTTTAAGAAAGGAACCCTACCTATAACGGTGAAGTTTTCTAAACATAAACATCCACAGATTATTATTGGGCTTCCGAACTTATTTCTCAAAGCTTCACTTGTAATGTTACGTAGCAAACTAAATTCAACAATAACTTATAAATTTTATTAATTAATTAAACAAGACTGAAACAAACAGTAAGCAAATCATGTGTATAATTGAATTTGCTTCTAATTGGAACTGGGTCTGGTTTCTTCTACTGCCAATACTGGCAGTCTTCAAGTTAACCAAACCATGTAAAATAATCCGAAGAATTTCAATATGTCTGCCATTTAAAATAAAGCAGTTTATTGCCGTTTTCGCTAACTACTCCTACTTCTTCGTTATTATTGGCAAATTGGTACCGAGCGTCTCCCAAAAATTAAATTATTGTTGGCCATATTTTAGAAAATTATGAAAAAAAGTTCGAACATGTAAATTTTTAATCTGAAAGGCACATTGTGACTACGTAAGAACTCCTACTCCCTTTAACTCTTTTATTTTTGATTTTAGGAAAAAATTTTAATACAAAACTATAGAAAAATTTTGTGCAAATCGTTTTTGATTGCAGTGAGAACCTCGAGCAGCCTCTGGACAGCTGTTTCAGCCCTGCTTGGGGCTTCTTCAGCTGAAGAAGAAGCTGAAGAAGCGCTGCTTGGGGCTTCTTCAGCTGAAGAAGCCCCAAGCAGGGCTGAAACAGCTGTCCAGAGGCTGCTCGAGGGCTTCTTCAGCAGAGACGTAGCTCGACATTCCCACTGCAAACAAAAACGACTTGTCCAATTTATTCGCAATTGCGATGTAAGAGTGATGAACAGATAATATAGCGACATCTTACGATCGCAAAACTTATAGGGAATAATTCAGAGTTTCTCTGTGTGCTCACAGAAAAACAATTGATGGTCGGATAAACGCGATATAAATTAACTAACTTAAGTTTTTTTTTTAATGGAACACGCTGTATATTATTACGTTTTTTTAATTCTAAATTAAATTCCAATGAGACTACATGTATAATAAAACTAATAATGTAAAAGATGTCTCTAAAATACTTTCTAAAAATTTATTTTATTTTTGAATTTTAGAAATAGAAAACTTGAATAATTTCATCCTGTTATACTACAAGATGTGATTCAAAACATGTTAAAAAAAATTGAGAACGCTTTGAATATATTTTACGTTAAATTTTTAAAGTTCCATTTTTCCGGAATATTTCTAGTTTAAAAATTAATTTTTAGATAGAAAGAATACGCACAAATACCTCGGCCTCCGGGTTCTTCTCCATTTAATTCTGCCCTCAGTATACTGGGTGCGCTGACACAACTAGGGACATGATTGTTCACGAAGCAATTCAATCGCATAATGTCTATCATGACCAGAGTTACGATTTGAGCCCACTTCAAATATTATTGTATTGCATTCAACCGTACACCTCCTACCTTCAAACGCATTCAAACGCGTGAAGCACCTTCTCTGTTTACAGAAATTATCATTCGCATTGCACAGCTGTACAATGTGGTCCATTTTTGATGGTTTTACAGTTTCTCGGTTATTTATAAGAATAGAAGAAAATCGTTTTCGTAACCAATGCTACTTTTTCGAGAGAAACTCAGTGGAGAAAGCAAAACTTAGCTATCTCGATTCATTTTGGAAATATCGGTCGAAAATGAGTTTTTTCGAAAAATTATTTTTCACAATATCTCAGTTGTTTGACAAGATATTTTGAAAACTTAAAAACTACTTTAATCAAAAATTGATGTAAATTTCCCTGACGTTATTGTTGAGAGATTTATGAGAGATCCTTTCTATACGATTTTTTAAAACCTAAAATTATGTTTATTTTCATTTTATATGGATGCCAAGAATGAAAGTTTATATAAAGTCCAGAACTAAGGGCTTTCGTGTACTAAAAACCGTTAAAATCTCATCAATACCTCGTTGGGGAACTAAGCAAATAATATCATCAACATATTTTTGAGCCAAGGAATTTCAAACAAATGATAACTGTGGTTTGCATTCATTTAATAAATCATCCATAACATATTGGACAATAATTGGAAAAATATTTGTAGCCGTAGGTGTTCCAAGAATTTGTTTATAGTAAGTATTATTAAATTTGAAATAGGTGGAGGTAAAAAGAGATTTAATCTTTAGATAAATTGCAAACCGTAGAAATTTGTTCCCAGTTTTTTTCAATACTTTAAGAATAATTCCAAAGGTATGTTGGTAAAAAGTGAAACAATATCTAGACTAATAATTACACAATTAATTGAAACTAATCTTATTAGCAAATTCGGAAAATTCAAACGAATCTTGAACATAAAATTTATTACTTTTATTATAGCATTGTTCCAGTATATTAATTAATTGCATTTTGTCCGCAACATATCTAGATATATAAAACACGGAAAATTAACCTTTGTATTGGAGTCATCAGTTGTGAACCAATAGTTGAACGTATCGTTCGTAAATAAACTTCACTTATTTTAAATGAAATGGCATACAGGTTTTATGTGTGAATCATTTGTTATCTCATTTTAACTCTATTTTATTTCAACCCCAAAAGAAACGTTTATTTTCTTTTTAATTTGATTAGTAATATATTTGATGTTCTTCAAAGAAAAAATCAAAACAAAAAAGAATTATGATTTCACATATAATTAAGTATAACATTTTAATCAATCTGTAATGCGTGTGTTTTTGAAATTGAATCATGGCTAAATTTCAAGTACTCATAATAGGAAATATTTAATGATTAATTATTGATAGTTTTGACGGACGAAGGTCGTTATATTGGCCCCCAGCGTTTTGCAAAAACAGAATCAATGCCGATGTTTGAGTCATGTTTAAATGTAACAGAGATAACACGCTTTATCGAAGCCGTATTACTTTTTATCAATGATTTATTTATATGAAACCATAAACAAACTGATAAATTTTGTCGTTTTAAATTCATCCTAGCTGGAGTGATCGCTAAAACATCACTCATCACATCAGTTAACGAAACCTAAGCGAAACGTGCTCAAGTTGTAGTAAAATAGAATAAGAAATGCGAAATATTTCTTTCAGTCTTGAAACTGTTGAAACTTCAGAATTGTGTGCGCTTGCGTTGAAACTTACACGCGGTTTGATCGGGTGGGGACCGTGGCCCCCTACCACCCAAGGAACCCTAACGTGAGCCTAAGTATTACACGTACTATCGTGCACTTGTAAACACGCGAAGTACCTGTCAAATTTCAGTGATTGATCGCGTATTGAAATTCGCGCTCAGGGGGTGACTCGTGACCACATGGATTCAATTACTCCGGTGAACTGTGTAAGTGTTCAGTGCTCTCTCGTGACCGAATGGATATTTAGTATTACGTAAAAAAAAAATCGGCCCTAAAATGGTTGATTTAAAAAATGACACGACCACCACCCCCAAGAAATCTAAGCACGGGCTCTCTATATCCGCTGTTAAGAACTGGCTCATGCCAGAAAAGAAACCTCAAGAGGCGCCTCCTGCTCGTCCTAGGATGGCAGAATCATTGTTGAGGTCGCTCAGAAGAAGATCGCTGAGAGTTAAAAGAACGAAATCCTTGGTTTTGCCAGAGAAACGAAAGTCTGGTAAGCTACAAAGTTGCAACGATCTTCGTAACCGCCGTATCGGAAAAGCAAATAATACAATAATCATTCATTTGTTTTATTTTTAACTCTGCTATCATTTGTAATTTTAATATCAGACCGTCTTTATGTACCGAAGCCATAATATAATAATCATGGTTCAATAATTTTCTAAGAAACGAAGTTTATAAATTTAATCATCCGCTTTTGCATCGATTCACTTTAAAATAACTAAAATTATCATAGTAAACTGATTTTGCAGAGCTGTCACTCTGTTTTATTACTAGTTCGGAGAGTTATTGAAAAAATTTTAATAAATCAAAAGATTTAACCTCGTCTGGTGATGTGGTCAAAGTGGATTGCCTTCACGGGGCATGCAATTTTAAACCTATTGAAATGAAATGAAATCTCAGTTTTAGTTGGAAAAGATCAGTAAACATAATATTTGTTTTCTATTTATTTACCATCTAAGTACGCCGTAAATTTTTAGGCAAAAAGTGGTATTTATGCAAATAACTAAAATTTGACAATGAAAGTCATTTTGATTTTAATGTTGCTGCGAATATTTTCTTTTCATCACAAGGTATATTTTTTAGTCGTTGCAAATATTTTCTGAACATGAAAAAGATGACTATTTTTTACAATACGCGAACTGAATCGTAGCGTTGTTGATAGTCGCTAAGTTTTTAAAAATGATGAATATTGTGAAAGTATAGAGATTTAGAAATATTTTGGTCCAAAGTTGAGTGTCATATCATTAAAATTGACAATATCACAGACGATCAAACATGACCCATTTTCTGCATAAAATTAAAAATATCTAGGTAAATACTAAAAATAAGTAAGTATAATGTTATGTCATTTTTATTGTCTCTTCAAGGGCTAACCGAAACTGCAATAAAATATATAGAGTTCCATTTAAACAATGATGTGTTAGGTTTGTAACTTATTAAATGGACAGCCTGTATACTGAAAATAATTTTAAAATACGCGGAATGGAAACCTACACAACTTTTGCTAAGACCTTTTCTCGATAAAATGAATTTAAAGGGCCATTATTGGACTTTACCAGAGGTTTGGGACACCCTGTATATTAATTAAAATTAAAATTGAATCTAGAATTCACATTGCACTATTTTTATTATAATGAAGTTTTTCATAAATTGTAATCATCGGAAAAATAACATTATTCATCCTTATTAGTTTTTATATTTATAGAAAACCAAAATGATTCTATGTCTTCAACAATTATAGTGCAATTTTGAGGCTCTGCTAACAATTTCTTTTTGAGCACTGGAGCAATAAAGCACTAAATATTCTACTTTCACTTTCATTCAAACATATTAGATCTGAAAAAAGATTATCACCACGCAATTATATTTTCAGCTTATAATTTACCAATTGCTTGGGAAAGCAATGAATTAATTAATTCCGTAACTACAAAATTTATTTTCAAAATGTAATTTAACATTATATTAAAACAATTATAATAGACAGCATGATTAATTTAAAACATAATGAACGCATAATTCAATTAGAATTATGTTTATCCTGTTAGAAAATTTATTTTATTGTATCAGAGCTGAAAAAGAGACTTTTAAAAACGAATGTGCCTTACACGCAGCGAAACTAAAAAGAAAAACCAAACCATCTCCGGTTGTTAAGTGTCACATGGAACACAAGATGCTCTCTCAAGAAAAATTGACGTCATTATTATTTTTGCACTTCATAATGGACATATAGTACTACTAGTAAAATGATATGTACTTAATTAGTGTTGTACTGAAATAATACCGCCAAACAGATTATAAAACAAAAAATATTAAAAAAAAAGCTAGAAGCAAATAATATTTGAGCTCCTAATGAAAGATATTCTACTTAATTTTTGTCAGGAATCCATTATTTTGCTTTAACGAAAGCTTTCGGAAAACTTATTTGTAATCGGCTTTATTACATTGAAACCAAAATATTTTGCAATGAAACATAAACATTTCGCAAATAACGAAATGGCTTTCCAATGGACATAATTCCGCTTTATTTTTTCGATGTTTCTTTGTTTCCGGTTATTACAATTTAAAGATTAAAACAATAATTTTTATTAACCACATTAGTGCAAAGTTAAAAAATAATTACCCTTACAAAATGTATTAATTCATTCGTCCACATAAAATGTAATGTGAATAAGTATAGAACCACAACAGAAGTTTTATTTGGTTTCTAGACCCGTAGCCATTGATAAATATAAGAGTAGCTAACAATAAAGTAACGAACTGATAAGTTTCCAATTACGCAATAAGTATAAAAAAATCCGTGGAAATCTTAAAGGATGTACGTAATCCGCTGATAACAATTTTCGTAATTTCATAGAAATTAATATAATTATCAGTGACCGTGTATGTGTACATTTGTAATTCATACTCTTTTTTTTAAATATGTACAATTATTAAAAACCGATTAACACTAGTAAGGTCTCATGTCATTAATTCGCACATCACTAATGAAAAATCATTTATTTCTATCCAAGAACCACTTAAACAGTTATTGTTTTTAAATTGTAATTTCAAAATTATATTTTCCAAATGAGCCTTTTTGTATTAAATATTTTGTCATTAGAATTTTACTACTACTGACCTCCTTTTTCCTGTTAGTTTGCCGAACTTCATCTACGTTGTAAATATTTTTGTGAAATAGTGAGAATAAAAATGAATTTAATGAAAAAACAATTAGTCAAATACATATTTCTCATTAAACAAATACAAAACGTAATTTTTACATTAGTGGCTAACGCAAGTCGTTCTTCTTGACAGATTTCTTCAGTGTTGCTATTAATAGTTTTCGTGTAGTCTTAGAAATTCATAATCGTACCTTCATTTAAGGGAAGGTGATTGGTTCAATGAATTAATTGGTACAACAAACAGTGCAGTTGCTTGAATCTAGGACTTCTTTTATCCAGAAAATTTTGAAACATTCATACTCATATCGACCTCAAAATTAGAGGTGTTGATGGATAGGAAATTCATTTTCAATTTTGTTCTCGAAATTGTACTTTCATTCTCAGTGACGTAAATTTTACCATCTCCCAGTAACCTTTCAAAACTATCCACATTTTCAATTTAAATTCTTCAATGTTAATGAATAATAGTCTTTAATATTTGCAAGCAGGAATTGCATGTTAATAAATGCAAGACGACTTACGAATTTTTGTGACTTGGCTGAGTTTGAAAAACCTAATAATTTATTAAACTGATTTATTTATATAATTTCTTTTACTGGATTTTTTCTACCATAGGTATAGAGTTGTGTTTTTTTTCCGTCTTCTCCTACCTTCCATTATTTTTCTTTTCTAACTTCTTATCTTGTTTTTTTGCTCTTTCGAATTTCTCAAAATGTTCATTTCTTTTACATCTACTTTTTACTACAAATATCATCGAGTTATCAGTAAAGGCCGGATGTTTAGGCCGTAAAAAGTCTAAAAATGCATGTACTTGATACTTAATTATGATACCAGGTAGTTATTTTCTTGTGGTAGATTCTTGAAAAGGTCCAATTTTATGCAAAATTAAAATTAAAATAATTATCATTATTTTGTACAAGACTTTGGATAAGGGCTTTAATTTTAATGTCATATTTAACTGTTTAAGAGACTACCAAGAGAAATAATGTAATTAAGTCATCGTTTAAGTCATTGTTCATTGATATACGCTTTTTCCTGTCATTCGACCTTTAATCATCATCAGGGAAAAGAATTCCGGCCACGCTTCTTACGCCGAATGTACTATTTACTCCTGCGACCTTTCCGCGGCCTCTGATGCGACGAATCGAGTTGTTATTGAGTGGAAGGGGCAGACGAGCAATCGTACAATGCCAGCGTTATGGGCGAGGCTAATACAGTCCGAGTACTACTTTTCATGCCTTTCGCAGAACAAGTGGCCCAAATTCTTTTCTGTGGTCATCAACAATTTCGTTGATGCACACTTTTCTTGACAATGCATCCTATATGTGTTGTTTTCTTATTTCGTCCATTAAGGTAATAAATGACAATGCTTCCTTATCTAGTGCCTTGGTATGTTCCGAATACCCTCGTTGTTATATCGTTGTCTACTTCGTTATACCGACTTTAACTGCTCTCAACATCGCCCGCCTAATACCTCTAACTGCCATTATTGTACAAATTTCTTCTCTAGGGGCTCGATAAAAGGTTTTTTCAGATCAATTGCAAGAATAATACTTTCCTCCTCGTTGTAATACTTACTTCATATTTCATTTAAGTTTCAATTTCCTTGTTTATGAATTTTACTTTTTTTTTTCGTTTTGTATGTCTTTTTTGTCTTTGTGGTTACGGTACGCTTTTCTCTTAATATGTCGCTATTATGATCTGACTCTCTGTTATCAATAGTTAATTTCTGGTAGTCAATTTAACTTTATTTCTTGTGTTTACCTGTGTTTCCTGTGAGTCTTTGCTTTTATTTTTATGTATGTTTGTATATCTTTTTTTTTTTGTTAGATCACTATTTCCGTAAATTCTGTCTTCAATGCTTCTCAGTTTTTGCTTTTTTTGCATCACCTGTGTTTTATCGCCGAATTTTACAGCTCTATTGCAAATCTTGTTTGACCAATCCCTAAGCTATATTGTAATTCAGTTTCTCATAGCTTCTTTTATCATCTCTTTGTGGTCATATCTGTTATGTTGTCCTTCTGTTTTTTTCTCTCAATTATTTTCATAACGAGAGTCTAAATAAAGAACTGGTGACACAGGCTGTGGCAAAAATCACAAACAAGATTTGCACGTCTTAGAAAATTTCATACTTTTAGCCAAGAAGTAACCGGCTTAAGGTAGTTCGTTAAATATGTTATTTCAACGTCAAGCTAAATGTAAACATAACTAAAATAACATTAACATGTTCTCATTTATACAATATAATGAAGAAAAAGCAGTAAAAAACATGATAATTCAACAACAATTTTTGACATTACATTTGACAGCTTGGCGGTTGAACTTAGAAGCGACTTGCATGTAGCAAACAAATCCTCAGTCATAATCTACTTGACCTTTGTACAACTGTTGTACCAATGGGGTTTAAACTGACGTTCAATTGAACCAGGTTCAAAGCAAACAAATTCGCATAGAAACTTAAGGACGTATGACAATTACTTCCTACATAAATAAAATTTGATGCGATTTTGTTCACTTTGAACTTGGTCAGTTGAACGTTCCGTTGGTTTAAATCCTTTTGGTACAACTGGCCCGTAGCTCAACTATACTTTAAATGTTACTTAAATCTGACTTACACAATATTATACTTATAAATCCAAATATTATATTTTAAGTACCACTTAAGTTTAAACTGAACTTGTAGGACTTTGGGCCAATTGACCAAAAGTATTTAGGTTTGCAACAATAATTAAGTTTTCACGTCACTCTATCTTATATTCTCATCTTTTCCTGTCTAATGAAGAGCCTTGACAAATAGTTTTAAGAAAATATCTGTTTCAGTCTTATCCCCGTAATAAATAAATAAAAAATAAACCCAACAAATGATGTAAATATAAATTTGTAATAAAAGGAAAAAATAATTTAATTTAAATTTTTTTTCCGTTGAAAATTTGTTACTGTTATCTATTTCGTTATTGTCTTCGAATATTGTTGCTAATTTTTAGACTCAATTCTTTTATAAGTCTCAGCCTTTCACTACTATTGATCTGCAGGAAAAAATTAACTTGAGAGTTTCATTACAGCCAAGGCTAGGTTAAAGACTTTAGAACATAAGTTACCTGCGAATAGGAACAGGGCACAAAGTAACATTACAAATAATTACCATAACAAAAGGTATGAGCAAAAAATACAGCATTGTGTTAATAACAAGCGAAAGGAACGTGAATGGTATAATATACGAGATATTTTGTAAATTAAATCTAAAATTCTTAAATTTTATACTAGCCAATGCATTACAATGAGTTATAAGTAGAGAACGGGATTTGGTACATGTACCGGCGGAAGATAGGAGTAAGAGCAGGCGGTCGCGCCTTCGCGTCCTGCGTTGATTTGAATGTAGTAGTCTTCAGTCTATCCTACAATAAACAAGAAGAAGGACAAATTATACAGAAATACTCAGTAGGACCTGTTTGCACCAAAACATTTTTATATTCTTCTTGCACTGTTGTGCTTAGAGAATCTCTCTCCATTTCAAAATTAACAATAACTTAAAAAATATTTTAAACAACGCTATAATGCTGAAATCAACTAAAAAGTAACTTAAACAAAGTTATAGTGCCCAGATCAAATAAAAAGTATCCTAAATAACGCCCAAATAAAATAAAAGTAATTCTATATGAAATCAAATCAAAATTATCATCAAAATCAAATCAAATTCACAAAATCAAATTAAACTGCTGTTCTAAACAAAAACAATGCTGTTGGAGTAAAAAATAAACTCAGGAAAGGAGTATTAAGCGAATAGTTGGTCGTATATCTTGTACGCTTCGTACTACAATGGATTGAAGACTGCTACATTCAAATAAACACAGGGCGCGAAGGCGCAACCGCCCTCTCCTACTCCTCTCCTTTCCACCGGCACGTGTACCAAGTCCCATTGTCTACTTATAAGTTAAAATCAAACTTAAGACATAAGAGCTAAACTAGGTCACAGCGGAAAATAGACTTCTAAAAATATTAATCCAATATTGTGCACAGCTTATGCCCGATTTCTTCACCTCCTGATAAATTTTTCTGCCAGCTATTATCCTTAGAAACCATTGTGTCGATAATATTTTCCAAGGATACTACCTGGCAGATAAATTTATCCGTAGACATCCTACGATCGCTTTTTGACCTAACATTGCATTAGGATTGATAAATTGAAGCCAGTTTGCTACATAATAAGTCACCCCATGCATAGCGGCCATGCTTGCAATCAAAAACGATTTGCAACAACATTTTTTAAACTTAAAAAGTTTATATGAATAAGAATAAGTACATTAAATTTCTTTCACCTGGAAGCGTCTTTATAAGTTTATGCTAAAGAAGTTTTACGTTACACATACGTCCTTTTACACGGACTTGTTATATTTAACCTAATCATCGTTATACACAAGACATTAGACACTAAAAAATGGTCTAGGTGAGCTGGAAATCGAAATTTCGAGAGTTTTAACAAACGGCAATTATAGGAATCCAAAGGTTTGTGTTAAAACATGGTTAAAGGAATTATGAATTTTATATAAATCACGGTAACAAGCACAAAAATAATCGGTTAATTTGGAAGTGTAAATATTGAGAGAAAGAAGAATCAATCTAGTATACAGTGTTCTTTTTTTTAACTGCGGCCATAGGGATTTCCGTGCTAACAATTTTGCCTCGTGTTAACTTATGTTCTGCTCAAGATTTTAAGCAAATTTCAGTTACCAAATACATAATTAATTACAAATTGCCAGAATAACAAGTGCACATTAATTTCATTATTTTAAGATTAAAAGCTGAAATTTTTAATGATCGAATTCTTTAACGCCAGAAAGAAATTATTGACTGTCGCGTCGTCTGAAATGTCTGAGTGACGAATTAATTTTTGACTTTGACCTACTCGATTCGTATTTGCTCATTAACAATTTCAACTTTTAATATTAAAATAATTACATTATTGGCGCATCTCTTATTTCAGTAACGTGTATCTTGTAACAAATTGTGTAAATGATTATAAGAGACTAAAGTTTGATTAAAATTTTTAGCAGAACATAAATTAACACAAAATTTTTAGCGTGTATATTCCTATTGCTGCAGTTAAAAAAAACACTGTATTTATTTGTGAAAATTAACAAAACTTTCAAGGTTTATTATAGATATTTGATTGAAGATTCATTACTTATAATTAATGAAATTAAACTTCTATATCTTATGGACATTTTATTGAACACAATTTTCTGCACGATAAACTTCACTGAGGATGACGATACAAATCTAAATGTCAATGACACGAAGCTTTCTAACTCGTAATTATAATAGAGAGCGGCTTTAAACTTTTTTTTTAATCAATAACATCTTCGAGAATGAGTTTGCTGACTTTTATCCAGAATTTATTACGGTACAATAGTTTAACTGAATCATTCATCTATAAAAAGGCGCACCCAATAAGAGCACCCAAATCCGTCTGTAGAGATAAGAGACAAATTGATAAAATCGGGAGACATTTGTATTAAATCATCTTATGTATTATTAGAACAAGTATAATCAAGATTTTTTGCAAACATTTTTAATTAAGAAATATTGCAAATTTTAAAAGAATTCTTCAAGTAAATAAATCTTTACCGTTACATTTAATCTTAGGTACACCAATAGACAAATTTCATATTCGCGGTCTAGTTACCTCGTTACTAAATTAAAGCCGGAGATGTACGTTTATTAACGAGATTATGATGAATAATAGGACATAGAATACAATTTATCATTTTAATAACCTGATAGAGTAGCTGCACTATGCAAAATGTACAACGTAAATGCAAAATATGATTCACCATCAAACTTAATTTTACATCACATCACTCCATATTAGTAATTGACTCCGTTTTAAACTCAAATTTACTCCTCTAGATTTTAAAACATTCACTAAACATTCTTAACGAATAACAACTGTATTTTTTTTACTTACTGCTTGTAATTCATACATGTCGCACATAAAGGACCACCAAACAAATTCACATTTACAACTTGTACGAGTAATGTTTTCATTGTTAGTCCGCACTCATACACACGAGTTAAACTTGTAATAAAAATGTCAGCTATCATAATCCTTTAAGACGTGCATTCATAATTCCGTCTGGCCTGAAAATTTGTATGGGTCGCGAGGATGACGTCCATGAGCAAGACGTTAAAAAGTAAACAGGATTAGCGCAGGAATCATAACGAAGGGCAATTATTTTATTCACTGTCCACTATTCAAACATTTTACTTATAAATACGCCAAGCGAGGATACAAGTAAGTCAAGATTCATGGAATTAAAACGATAGAATTTTAAAGAAAAAAAATGTTTAAATTATTGTTTATAAAGTAAATTGTAAATATATGTATATATTTGTGAAAAAGTAAATGATCTACAGCTAGCAGAAATCTCCGTTAGGTTGATCTGGACATACTCTGTGGATACCCCTTGAAGGCAAGAATTGCGACATTTTATTCAAAATGTACATCACGGACTAAGTGACATCACGGACATCAGTACCTCTCTCTTTCACCCCACTTACAGGAAATTTATCTATATTATTTATGTTTAAACCAGAGCTGTAACTAGACGGTCGCCAAGGGAGGCTGCTCCTGCCCTGGAAAGTTTTAAGCCTGCCCTACGACGACGCGACGGTCCAACCAGACGTGAAATAATACATACTGTTACGACCCTAGGGTTCAGAAATAATATTCGACAAATTATTTCAAACACCTTAATAAAACACAATCGCGCTCACCCCACTCTCGATTTCTCGGAAGAATCGTAATTACATTCATAGAGAGAAGCCCAACAAATAAATACAACTGTCGTAGTTGGGTGGTGGTACGCTTCCCCGCTGGTGTAAGCTATACGTAAGTACTCCCGCTTACGTGCCGATCTCATTTATCTCGGACTTTGCAGACTTGCAAACGTGTATTTGACAAACTGATTGTGGGGTTGCTTTTATTTTACACGAATTCTGTATGTCAAGAAGAATAAATGCTGTTTTATTGTTGAAGTTGAAATTAGCGAGTTTTGCCCTTTATTTACGCGCAAAGCGTTTCTTTTTCTTCACATCACACTGTTGCCATTTTAATATTTCGTAAGGCAACACGGAAGTGATCTTTCAATTCGGCAGCAGATAATATCTATTGGGTAATTTAAATGTAAAAAAAAAAACTAAACAAAATTTGTTTCAAACAAAAGTGCAATTATTTTGAATGTTATTATTTCATGCGATAATAACTTATCTTTGTTGTGTTTTTCATTTAGAGGATATTTTAAAAATTCGTAAAAAGTGTTAGAATAAAAACTTATAGAGCCGGCCCTACACTACAACAAGCCGCTCTAAATATTTAGTCTGGCTACAGCCCTGGATTAAACGATTCTAAACAGATAACTTCGAATTTTTATAAAAATGCCAACGCAACGAGCAAATAAGTGCTGTAAGTCGAGAATGAATTAAAAACTCACGTTGTTTTGCAACTGACGAAAAAGTAAAATGTTTCTTACGTTCGATGCTGTTACACTTCTTCATAAAAAATTAGCCATTAATAAAAAAGAGAACATCATGTGCAGCAGTACGAAAAGAGTATTGCATCAATTTAATATTAAAAGAAAGCTATCATCAGTTAATCAGACTTTCCTTACGCGGCCTATTTCTGGAAAACAAGATCAGTTCTATGCAGACTTGTAGAAAGTATTTGTAGGTACCTCGGAAAACCAATTTTCAATTTTTAGAAAAATGTTCAGGTCGATTAGTTTTTTTTTTTTTTATTCGAAAGGCTGTTTTGAATAAATAATAAAAGTAATAATAGTATATTCTGTAACAAGGTCAGAATGAAAATTCGATTCGAGTGGAAGATTCCGAACCCGAGTGTAGCGATCATGAGGGACCACGAGTAGATCGAATTTTTATTCTAACCGTGTAATGTTTTCTCCACGACCAGAAAGTATGTGTCAAAACCAATTAAATCTGAACAAAACAAGTTATTTATTGAAACAATTATATTATATATTTGTTTTAATTTGTCTCAAAACAACTAGGACACTGCATTTACATTTGACATTTGCAAAATACTTAAGAAGCAAGTGTTTTAGAATAAGTATTCTATCTCAAGAGTGAGAATGTTTACTTTCTATTATTAAAAATGATTTCGGAATTATTATATTCACTAAGAATTAGTGTCAAAAATTCGAAATTTTGTAATGTATAGATCAAACCTTCGTCTATCATTTTGATGACAGTATCAAATCTGATAAATCCAAAGCAAGATTCATAGCTGTTTTGAAACGGCTTCAATACACCATAGATCATAATGATTCTGTAATGAAATAATAGTTTCGTATTAGAATTTTTGCAATAAATTTTGATTTCTACTCTAATGAGTAATTTAAGTGGTGTTTACAAATTTCAGATTTAGGATCAGTTCACACCGCCAGCTTTTAAGGCCGTTTTACGCTGCACAAATAAGGTGCTTTCTTTCGCTCACAAAAACGTGGTCTAAACGCGTTTCGATTCTAAGACGGACGTTCTTTTGCAAACGGATTAATTCCCCACTCTCCTTGAAATTTCTCAAATGCTGTACAAACAAAACTAGTTCACTTGGATAGGAACTGTCAATAGAATTATAGGCGAGAAACCTCAAATTTTTCAAATATGACAGTTGATAAACGCTAACAATTCTAGACCTACTAGATTCCAGAAAATTTTCCAGCAGCCCACGTATTTTAAGATTTAGAAACTTGCAGGAAAATACATACAGTTTTATAAAAGTACTATAAAATAAAGTGTTTACTTGTGATTTATGAGTTTTTGTTTAAATTCAATGTGTTTATTCGTGGGAACAAGTTCAAATATTATGTTTATACAGAGAACTGAACTTCTTGATGCCATGAGAAGATCAGGAAGTAGCAAAGTTGAGGAGCAATGTAATTGTAATTGTAATGTAATTGTAATTTGTAAAGTTTAGTAAATTATCTGTACCATTTTTTAATACTTACAGCTCTTCTAAAATAAAATATTTAATTTAGAAATTAGTTCTAATAGCTTCTGATTTAATGCCAACTTTGAAAGTTTTTTGCCCCACTGTGCGACCTTTGGAAAAGCCTTGCATATGTGTATTCATATTTTTTTTTATTTTATGAATCTACATCTTTTTTCCATTTAAAATAAATTCCAATTCATTCTATGTAATTATTTCTTGTAGCAAATGTACTGCATTAACAATAAATTTATTTAAAACTTAAGTGCATTAATGCATTTCTACATTCAACGATATTATAAAGGCTTTAAGATAATTCCCCATCTACTTTAGTTCAGGAATTACATGAGATAGAGAATCGTGGTGCATTAACAAAAGTCGTTCTTGCCTTCAAGAGCAGCATAATTTCAGAGCTTACCCTTATAAGGAGCGCAGGGCTAACCACTCCGATATTTTAAAACGAAACGTCCTACATATTTTTACATTTACGCATATGCTCAAGAAAAATGAATATGACTTTCGGTACTAAATCAGTCTTTTAAAAGTTTGTTGCAATTTACTTACTTTCACTTGTATTAAAATATTGTGCTGAGCATATTTAAGCAGCTGTATAAATTAAGTTCAGCTAAATATTTAGGTGTACGAAATAGCTTATGGTAGACTTTTACATAAACGCAGTCGTAAACTTTATTTTATTTTTGTTTCAGTAAGGTATTTGAACTGCCATGGTCATAATACATACAACTCTTACGTTGCACTTCTAATTGTAAGTTAAGCTTTGCGTACGCAGTAGTTCCTTAATATGCACGTGCAAGGATGTAATAAAACCTCGTTTAATACACCTTATAATTACTTCCTTCTGAAACCTGAGATGTAGGTGATCGTAATTATCGTCCGAGTAGTTTCATATCCGTTGATTTTATACGCATCGGGCGTATAAATTAATATCATTCCGGCGGAACGAATTGTGCACTTCAAGGGAATTAAATTTAAATTAGTGCAATCGCATAAGTAAAACGCTTAAATGAAAATGAGATGGAAAACGGTTCTCTTTTACGTAATTTGAATTTCAAGTGAGAAAAATTTCGAGTTGAAAAATTACCAGCCATAATTCTTTCTTCAGCAAATTAAGAAAAATAAATCTGTATGACTTCTTACTTCTCGCGAATGTGTAATAAAATTTTATTACCAGCAACCGGTGATGTAATTTTCTCCATTGTTTATTTGAAATATTCCAATATGACAATCTCATCAAAATAACTCCACTTTATGTTGCGTTTTACGAAATGAGTACTTTATTTTCCAAATTGCTGAATGACTCCGTATATTACTCCACAACTCATTAAAAAGCTTTTGAGCGGTGGAATTTTAATGGCTTCGATGAAAATTTGTATGAGAACGCACTGACTAATGCGTAAATAATTTTGCATTTTGCTTATTTTCATTTAGTTTTATTTAATAGGTTTACTAAAATCTTATTTAAGTGTAACTAATTACATACATACGAATAGAATATTCTTTTTTCTGCCTCCGCCTAAAATTACTGGTTTTCCATTCGTTCAAATTGTCTTGAAAACAGTCATTTACATGTCTAGGCAGGAAAATAAAGAAAGGATTTTGCATGAACGATTTTTAAAATTCTCTATTTTTGAAAATCAATTCATGTAATTTAGTGTTGACTTGTACCGCTAACATACGAAGGATAAATTGCCTAACCGACTCTATTTTAACAATAATAATTTAAAAACTTTGTCGTCCGAAAAGAAATTGTATATCGTCCGCAAACCGTGCTCATACTCGCAAAAGTACATTTTCTGGCCTAGTGATTCAAATAACTATTTTATTATTTATAAGTGAAACGTGACGCAAGTAAGTGTCCTGAAACAATGCTTTATGGTATAAGTTAGCGTTTAAGTGAGCTTTAAAAGAAAGAACATCAACATTTTTATTTGTTTTAATAAACAAATTAAATTGTTTTGTTGTGTGTTCCCTGGATGGTGCATCTCCTGAAATAAATTGCATAAAATATAGATTCTAACTGATTCTGCTTTCTATTGTTTTTTTTGTGTTTATATGATAATACAAGCCCCAAGTTTTCGTAAGGATGTATTTGGCTTATTATTTATTGTCCAATGCAATCATGATCTGCTTAGGAGTTGTTTATCCTTCGTCATTAGCCTTTCAAACGATTTGATGCATGAAAATACAGTCGGCCAGCTTGAACATACCCCATGGTCTTGAGTCGCAACTAACACGGTTTTAAAAGTACGTACAATTGCGGCCCTTGAGAACTGACCCCTAGTCAAATTATTTAATCACTGTGATTGGTTGGTTGAAACAATATACTTGGTTGTTTCAAATCTATTGTTAACTTCGTCCAATGACGTCCCTTAATCAGAGAATTAAATAAATCTCTGAATAACATTTTTTTTTGTAAAACCCACCGTGAGAAATGACATAAGTGACATAAATTTTGTAATGTATAAATCGAACCTTCTCCTATAATTTTGATGACTGTGTCAAATTTGACAATTCCATAGCAGTTTCATAGTCGTTTTATTTTTAAAATGCCACAACGGTTTCAGAACATCATAGATTCTAATAATTCTGTAATAAAACAATACCTTCTAAATTAAAATTTTTGCAACAATTTTTGATATCTGCTCTAATAGAAGAAAAAGACGTTTAGAAACCTCAAATTTAAGATCGGATCTCATCGCCAAAACGTATTTGTCAAAGGCCGTAACTGTACTAGTAAAATTAAAAATACGATTTTTGTTTAAACGTGGAGTTTATAAAGTTATTTGAGATCAGCCATATCAAAAGTGAGGACATGTTTCTAGGATTACTTTCCTCTAAAAACTGAAAGATTTTCTAAGACACTCTTAATAAAAATTAAAACAATAAGTAAATCGGAAACAAGAAAAACTTGTTGTTTTAATAACTTTCATGTTTTGATGTGTTACACTAAATTCGTATTCAAATGCTTGTATTCATAACCGAGCTGCAACTATACATATACAGGATGTGGATAAAGTCTGGAACAAAATTCATGATTTCTGTTATCTTGCGTTTGGTAAATGAAAACCTGAAACAGGTCTATTTTAATTTTGTCCTGTACCCTTCATGACATAATGAATTTGATTCTGTGGCCATCTGATTACACACTGGCGTGACGTCATCAGTTTTTTCAAACATTCCATTCCAGTATTCTATTGTATATATAACGGTATAAAAACTTTGGTACCTTACATAGCCATTTTTTGGAGGAAAACACTTTCGAATTTCAAAAAGTTATATTTTTTATTCTTGTGATAAGCTAATCAAGGATTGTCAAAAAATTAGATAAATTGTCAACTGTCCACCATTGGCCATTTGACACTGGCCGAGACGCACGTATACACTTACACTTATATTACGGTACGTCGTATTGTCTCTAGGTCAATACTTCGAATTTCCTCGTGGATACGAGTTTTCAGGTCATCTAAGTCATTTGGCTTATTTGTGTAGACCTTTGATTTCACATGACCCCATAAAAAAATCAAGTGGTGTGAGATCTGGCGAGCGGGTAGGCCAGTAAATTGTTTTCCTTCGTCTGATCCATCTCCCGGGGAAAATTTCGTCGAGATACCTCCGAACATGCTGGCCAAAATGTGGGTGTGCTCCATCTTGTTGGAACCAGATTCTAGGGTGAGGCGTATCGGTACTGGCAGGTCCCACAATGCGATCTCCTATTATTCCCACCCACACAGTAACTTTTTGGGTGTGACCCTCGCGAACCCATTGAGGATTTATGCCGATTCACGTTTATTGTAAAAGTTGCTTCGTCGCTAAAAGGCATATTGCTGAGAAATGCGGGATTCTCTTCGCATTGTAGCATCAATTCTTCACAAAACTCTATTCGACGGTAGGAGTTATCTTCATTCAGTTCCTGAACCAGATGGACTTTGTATGGATGAAATTATTCCTCCTGTGGAAAAGTCGACTTCATTATCTCTGGCAATATTCCTTGTTAAGATGTGGGGGTTGTTCTGAACTTCCAAGAGAATGTTCAGCCTAGTATCTTCTGAATTCTTGGGCGAGCTTGACAAGGCCTATCTTTCACGCTGCCAGTTTCAGCAAATTTTGCGCCAATTTTGCTTAACGTTGACCGCGAAGTCGGTGTTCGTGTGATGACGTTACACCTGGGTGCAATCAAATGGCCACAGAATCAAATTCACCGTATCATAAAGTGCACGGCACAAAACGTAAATCGACCTGTTTCAGGATTTTTTCATCATACCCAAGATAACAGAAATATGAATTTTGTTCCAGACTTTACCCACCCATGAGCGTTCATAATTTAATAATAAATAATAAATTGATATAATTGTAGCAATAAGAATTAAATGGGCGAGCAGAAAAAGCCATCTATCATTACAGCTCCGTTATTTACGTTTCCTAAGAAATATTATTCCAAATATTATGATTTTACTTAACAATAAGTTCATATTTTGACCGTATTAATTACCGTTTATCGCAAATATTTGCAAATGTTTGCAAAGTTTACTTTTTGTACAAAGTACACATATATTTTAAACATGCGGGTTAATATTAAATTTCTTATCATCGATATACACAATCTGTATACCAAATGCGAGATGATCCGGATATGTATTTACATTCCAACGATAATTTTTTATGTTTAGAAAATTTATAGTTCACATAATTATTGTTGAAAAAACAAACTTAAAATATATGTAATTTGAAGGTATTTAGTAGATTCCAATGAACTCTATCATAAAGTCGTGCTGCTGAAGGATAACGGTATTTACTGAAGCCTGCAGTGTATAATTACTATCGCTGTCAGATGTAACAGTTCAAAGTGAAATTATCTGCACAAAGGATCATTACATGTTAGGCTGCCTAACAAAATCTCGTTGCTTTAATCTGAGCATTTGTTCGCAGTTCTTGTCGATGTTTCGCCGTTCTCCAAGCACATATATCTTTCGAGCTAGTCCATTGTCCTCGGAATTGAATCCACCCGAGTGACCGTTTCACGAACAGAGGTAGCAACATAATCCAATTTCCATTGACAGAGAAATGCAGTGTGTGGGTATATATAACTGAAAATATCAGGCGCTCCAGACTGTTTTGTATAAAATGAAATTATATAATCGATGCTAAAAACATAAAACAGGACTACAACCATTTGCTTTTAAAGCTTATTTGCAAAACAATTTTGCTATAATGTAAAAGATATGAACTAACATCAACAATAACTTCAAATGAAAATCCCTTTGGCTTTATATTAGAGGTAGAAGGAAAGTGACCGCGTTTACATTGAGACATCTAAATTGTAAAAGCTATACATATTAGAGTTGTAATTTTCTTCCTTTCTCTGCTTATACAGGGATATACACGGAGAATGGCCTATTAGAATCCATATATTGGAAAGATCGCTAATAATTTGTAAATGTAGGCGTACTTCCGGTTCTACCGGAAGTCAATACTATCTGTCTTACTTTAAATGGTACATCTCGTACATTATTACATTTTGAGATTCTACATCTTTTATATTCTCGAACCCCAGGGATATTCAATTTTTTCTGAAAATTTAGGATATAATCACAACAAATTGGAATACATATTTCAAAAACTAAAAAGATAGAGAATTGTACTTTACTGTATTGAAACGTAATGTTGGTTGTAAATTGAAATTAAAAATAACCTAACTGTTTTCACATCGTAATCTTTCTTGATTACAATCGTTTACAAGGAGATTAAATTAGATAAACAGCCATTATTGATTTTGTTCAGTCGGCATTAAAAGAAAAGATTAAATCGTTATCTGGAAGTACGATTAAGCATTGCTCTTAATTGGGCAAGCGATTTTATCACTCGACAACACATCGGGTTCAACATATGGGTCAATGGTTTATTATTGTTTTTACGACTCCAGCGCCAGGGTGGGCATATGTACGTAGTACATTGACAAGTGATACGTCATACAGGTGTAAAGTGCGTGACGTGATGTACAGCTGGCGCCCGGAGACGGAAACCACAACGTCGCTTCCGGAGAAGACCCGACAGTAATGCTTTATCTTCTGTTGGGATTGTGAATGTTAAAGTTATGTTTTAGGGAACAATTAACGAAATAAAGTATTACTGAATCTCATAAAGACTTTCTCTTTGACAGTTATTTTTTTTTTTTTTCAATATGAACCATTGAATTAACTGTAATTATTTAAGAATTTTATTCGTTGAAAATTTGTGTATTTAACTCTTTAACTACGGAAATCGCTAACAAGCGACTTGACAAAAAATTAAAAACCCCTATACTACACTGTTAACCCAACGAAATCGTTTTATCATCACATCATTCATATCGAGTGTTGGCTAGTTTTTTTCTTGTTTAAATTTTATAGAAAACAATATTATCTGAGGACGAAGTTACAATAAACATTCACTCACCATTGGTTAGGTCTCTCATTCCTAATGTTCTTTCTTTCTTTCTCGCTTCCCTGACCGCAACAGGCGCTGAAGGTAAACGTCTTAGCCTCGGGGCATCGCATTCCAATTTGATAAGGACCATGCAAATTATAAGTAACCCTTTACGAGTATCTATTAAGTAAAATGGAACAGTCCACTCACCGGGGGCGCTTTCCCGGCCCCACCTGCTCCAACGGCGAATCTAGAAGCTGTAGCTCCCTCATGATGATATTGGACACTGGGGAAGTCATCCTCGCACGTTGACTTCTTACCTTCGCATGCATTACCCCCCACATTCACCTGTAGATACAAAACCCACCCCTCCCGATGGATATTAGCATACCTTACCTCCCGAGCATACGTTCTCAGGATCAGTTGATGCACCGACTGCGTGAGTGTCAAGCACCACTCCGTACCAGTCCAATAACATCATCATGTCAGACCTTTCTGGATAGCTCAATGCCATCACCTGGTCAGGAATGCAATCAACCGAATTCCCACTCACAAAGAATGCAGAATACAGCTAATAGCTTTGCCGGTACCTTGCTCTTCATCGGCGCTGCTTGCACGCCGCGGCAAGAGCCCCGATACCGTATGCTGGTGCACGGTAGCATTCTCTGGCAACACCCCGGATCGCGTCCCGGAGACTGTCGTGTCTGCCGTTTCTTTTCAGCCAAGACTAAACACGCCCCCATATCATATTACCAAACTAATAACGTAAACAAATATGCTAGTGCTTCAGAGATATCCCGAGAATGCATAAACTTTCTTAGATTCTAAACTTCTAAAATAAATAACTACAACACGAGTAATTAATTAATTAACAAATTTACAGTTTCAAAAACCAGAGGTGAAAGAGAAATCAGTCCATAACTGAAACAGTTAAGAGTCCAGTTTTGTAACTAATCGGTCGCTTCAAAGTACAACTAATACTAACGAGCATCTCTTATCCGATATTTAAATATCTCTGCATTATTAGGTAAGTGTTCCATTTGTCTTAAGCGATGCTTTAAATAAAATCTGAAACTGTCAAGTTAGGAATACTTGGCGATTATAAAACTGGACCATTTCAGCCAATTTATTTATCTGTAGGTTTTCGAAAATAATGGGTGATATAACCACTACGCTGAAGTTGAAGAATGATGTTTTAATTGCAGATTTGTTAGTTATAAAAGAGCTTCCTCTCCTTAACCCTTGGTTTATTCATATGACTATAATATAATTAAAACAATTCTTTCTGTTAAAATTAACCGGTGAGAGTCAGTTTTTCAATCGGAGTTTAACTTTAAGCTCTGTTTTATTCGTATGGAAACAATTGCACTCACAATTGTTACTATGGCAATAAAACGAAGCTTAAAGATTTGTTTAAGTTACGGACATTTTCATAATAGGACTTTAAATTTAAAGTTACTTTAACCTAAAAAAATACATTTGTTTTCCTATTCTTAAAGTGACTTTAAGTTAAAGCTTCCTTAAAGTCTGATTATGAAAACGGCCTTTAGAGTCTGACATACATAAAACTTTCCGTTTCATTACACCCTAGGTCCACAACAAAAATCAAAAATCGGCCTGTTTTGAAGTTTTTCGTGCACATTTAGCATCAAGGAAATAATGAATTTGTTCCTTACTTTATCACCTTACTGTGTTTTATATACACTTTGTAAGGGACTATTTGATGTATACTACCCACAATATATATGCAATTTAAAAGGAATTTAAATATATTTGTAATATAACTTAATCTTGAGGAAACTGTCAAATATACTGGCAAAGAATGTCTTGAAAATACCTAAAATTAAGGCTGTTTTACATTATACTAATTTATGTTACAAGAAAATAGTTCCAAAAAAATATTAGCAAAAAAGTGTTATGAAACGGAACAAATAAATGTTTCTGTGCGATTTTATGGTACCGTAATTTCTTTTACTGTTTTCAATTATCGTAAATTTTGATACACCTTTTTCTGGTATCATTTTATATTATAGAATTCGACTATTGAAATAATTCGGTTATGCCCATCACCAGTTCATGGAAATATAATGGTTTACCAAAACTTGGCTTTAAAATTTTCTATAGGAGAAAATAAAAGGATTTTTCATTCTTCCCAACTGATTTTTTTTAATAACTGCACCATATCGTCAAAACTTCGCTGAAACAGTTTAGTCCCAAAGTTTACCGGGTGGTTCAGACAACCCGTTCCTTACAAATTTACGGGCATATAATTCGAATTTCTATTTCATAATAATAATAATAATGAACTTAATATTTATTCATACGTGATAATTAAAAATTATTGAGCAAATGGCGGTTACGTACATATTTTCATAAAGAGCATTATAAATAAAGTCTGCAAAATCTACGCAGTCAGTAATTGTAGATTTTCCTTTGCCAAAAACCATGTTGAGATTTGCAAACAGTTGAAAATGATCCATATAATTAATAATTCTATGGTAAAAGAACTTTCCAAAAAGCTTCGTAAATTCGTTCATGATTGAAATTGGTCTATAATTAGACATTTCTTAATGGTTTCCTTTTTTATAAACAGTAAGTAAGTCACAGGTTTCACTAATGAGTTCATATTATTTTTCAATATACAAGTAGGGATGCCATTGAAACCTGAAGGATTACATTTATTTAGGTTTTTAATTGCATCTGCCATTTCGTTATCACTAATCTCATGAAAAACATTGAATTATAGAGACTCTCACTGAACCGACGGTGATATTTTCTGTTGAAAATGAGATTGTAACGTGTCCTGTGCAATATTAATAAAATAATTAGCAAAAATTAGGGATACTACGGAGGGATCTGTAATAATTTTGCCTCCAATGCATGAAGATACTGGTTTCCTATTTGTATCTTTTCGACCTGTTACAATATTCACCGTTTTCAATAGAGTGTTTATATTGTTGCTTTCTTGAATTTGCCTACAGGAAGAACTTTACTCGCTTTTAAAAGCATGTTCTTGTAAACTTTCTTCTTACTTGAGTAAATTTCAAACAATTCGAATTTTTGCAATACCAATACATGTGAAAAGGTCCATTAGTTCACATTTGGCTCTTTTTATGTCACAAGTAATCCACGGTTTAGTTGTGGAAGTATTTTTTTCTTATAGTGTCAGTACGAAGACGGCAAAACTTATCTAAATAGCATATAAATGAATTAATAAAATATTCAAAAGCTGTATTTATATCAGCACACCGGTAGACAAAATTTCATTGTCCAGTAGACGCTTCATTTCCTGAAGATTATCTGCTTTCAGATCCTGACATCATATTTTGCAGTTATAGGTTATCGACAACAGTCTGTTAAAATATAATATTTTAAATGTCCAATGCTTTCTATAGCGAAAGTTGCTATCAACTTTTTATTGCATTTTTAAATTCCTCTCAAAATTCTAAAAATATTTTATGCAACATGCCGTACAAGAAAAATTAGCCATTTCGAAAGCATTTTCATTTCAAAAAAAACCTAAAAACCCCAGACTTGCTTGACAGGCCTTTTTTATAATACTGCCGTTTACGGGCAACAACAACCATGATTTAGTAGGCTACAGTAACAGGTTTTCGGTTCATAACCAATTTTACACTTAATTCTTATTATTATTAGCTACATTATATTTCCCTATGCGGCGCTCATCAAATGTGTTTTGAAGTCGATTTCTTTTTATGGCTGCAAAAAAACAATCACTCAGCAATAAATCTTGTAAATTTCCTTGGATTTGAGGCAGCAGCCTCACTCTGTTGTACACCATGTCAGTTTTCATAAAAGTCGGCAAACATCCGACCCGAGACATATATTTAATTTAATTTAATGTGTGCATTCAATTACCGCATCTTTAATTTTCTATTTTCAATCTCTAATTTTTCTGCTAGCTGCCAAATATTCTTACAATTGTGCTTTTTTTAAACAGCAGTGTTATAATTCTTTTAATTCATTCGGTACAGATTTTCTGTCTGTTAACAGCCATTTCGAAATATCTTCATTTTCCTTTCTGCAATCATTTCATACGTCACAAATTTTCTTTGTTTGATTCCGCTAATTTAATACTATTTCTTTTTCTTAATTTTCCCTTTATCTGCATGGTTACTTCTAAATTTTTAGAATACTTTGTCTGATCTTTAATGATAAACTGCTGCCTTTGCAGACTTGTCCTGAATTTATTATATACCCAAGCCGGAAACCAATTTGTCGTTATAGATAATATCATAACTGATTGCATTTACCGAGCTACTGCATACGTGTATTATTTATTCGCTCCTTCGAACTTATTTAACACAAATTACATCATTATTCATGCAGAAAGCTGTCGAAAGATATTAAGATTTTTCCCCGGCGTAGTAATTATTTCCAAGGAGAAACTGAAAATTAACAATTTTGCGTTTTGTCAGTTTCACACCCTCCAGTTACGTCTGGCGATGTGGAATAGATTAATAGGACGTCAGTAACTGTTATTCTAACCGAAGAAGTCCGGATTGTATGCTCGTTTTGCACGCTCTTATTAAGGGAAACTTTGTATGCAAAATTTCTTCAGGCGATGTAAATTACTTTTGGCTTTTCCTTCACGTAACAAGCAGTAGTACATCTAAGTTTTACGTGAAGTTTACCTGATGCGTCTTAAATTACGAGTTTTAACCAGAAGCAACCTCTGGTTGGAGGTATACGTCATTAATCCTTCTGGTTCATTACTGCAGGAGCTCAGAGTAGATCTAATTTACAAGGTACTTTTATACGCGTAGGTTAAAGTTAAGATATTTTTTATGATTTGAAAATTATGATTTTATTTTCCAACCTTTGTTAGAATCAGAAATTTTTCGATTTTTTAAGTTTTATTACAAAGAGAACTGAACTACGTTGGTATGTGTATTTTATGTTTATATAAAGTGTACAATTAAGTGAACCTCAAGAAAGCTTTTGTCATTACGATTTGTTGCAAATGGAGATGACACTGTTACGACGCGACGCGACGATAGTATAATGAAGGGTCCTTCCTTAAGCGAACTTCTTTGTTTCAGATTCGTTCGTTAACAGTCAAGAATGGACGTTATCGCGGACAGTTCCGGACTTGAGGTTGGGAATCGTCGGTTCGCTATCATCCGGGAAATCCGCACTTGTTCATCGGTATTTAACCGGATCTTACATGCAGGAGGAATCTCCGGAAGGTGGACGTTTCAAGAAGGAAATACTCGTAGACAATCAAAGTTACCTCCTCCTGATAAGGGATGAAGGGGGACCTCCGGAATTACAGGTTGGTTGTCTTATATTTATAATTAAATTTCTTAAAATATAATTTTTTTGTTTCTTTTTTGTTATTATCTTGTCATATCAGAAATTCATTGAGGTATGCCGCATAAAGAATACGTGCAAATAGCTCCGCCTTCGCCCTTCTCCATTTAATTCTGCCCTCTGTATACCGGGTGCGCCGACACAAGTAGGTACATGATTGTTCACGAAGCAATTCAATCGCTTAATCGAGTTTCAAAATATGTCGCTGAGTTACGATTTGAGCCCCCTTCAAATGGTATTGTATTGCTTTGAACTGCACACCCCCTACCTTCGCACGTTCAAACGCATGGAGCGCCTACTCTGTTTATAGAAATTATCATTCGCATTGCATAGCTGTACAATTCAAGAAGTAAATTTTCGTACTAATTCAGTAGATTGGCCCACCCGATGTAAAAAATAGATTTTATAAATCAGAAGTATAAATAATTACCAAAAATCAAGATGGGCAATTTTAACTGACAAGAATGACTAAGAATAAGTAATACAGAAAATAGTAAACCATTGTTTTTACAATTGTTACCAAGACATTAAACTTTGCGGTAATTTATTCTGACGTTTATAAAACCGAGATGTATTGACGAGAAAAAAAAGAAAAAGATTAAAAAAATATCTAGTCACTAATCTCATGGATAATCCTTTGAATTTAATTAGGTAATATTTTATTGCAGTTTCGATTAGCTCTTTAACAGATGATAAAAATTATATAGCATTACATTTACTTATTTTTAGTGTTAACCGAGTTAACCCTTTCTACGAACCTTCCAACCGTACCATATTTTACTGTCTTAAGATTGATAACTTGTGAGTTACAGTCACTTCTCTATAATCAATTTACTATAACGCGCTGGAAACATTTTCATTCGTCTCAGAATCATCCAAGAGATTTATCCAAACAATTTGTTGTAGTTTTAGTGAATTAAATAAAGATACGAAATAAATTCAAGAACTGAACGATTTTTTTCAGATAATTCCAGTCTGGTAAAAACATATATGATTTTACAATCGTTTGATAGAACGTGGTAATGCTTTGAACTGGTTCTCACGAAGAATGAAAACCTAGACAACTTTTGTTAAAACAGTTTCTTGATAAAATGCATTTAAAGAGCACTTTTCGAAAAGTTTGGGGCACCCTGTACAAAAGCAAAAAATTGTTTTAACTTTATGATACGTGACAAAATTATCATGATCCAAATGTTTGAGAAGAAAATATCATTCAGAAAAACACGCTCATTTTATAATTCACCCCACTTAAGTCTTACTAAAACCTCCTTTACTAAAAATGTCAGCTTCAAGTTTCTCAACTCAAATTAAAAAAACAATAGATGCACGTTTTGTGTATGAACTAAAAACCGGTTCTAATTTTATGCATTAAGATGCATACATTCTTCGCTGATATGCAGTAATTTCTGTATTACCAATTATTGTGTTATGGGCCGGTTTCTCGGTTCATGGTTACCAAGATGTTGTGGCATAGTTATCCTTGTTTTCTAAAAGGGGTATCAATTTTCTTAAACCGTGTTAATATTGATGAACATCTGCTGCAATTTACTTATTAATATCAATTTATTAGCTTGGTTCGATCATAAAATTTTAGAATTTTATTGCTGGAAATCTATTGCTAACTTCACGCCGGTAAAACTTTCCAAAGACCGCAAAACTGGTCAGAAGGAATATCTTATTTCTCAAAGATTGTTAATTGTTTATAAAGGTTGTATAATGTTTTTTTTTCTGTTTCTATTTGATTTCTAGACATTTATAAAACCTGTTTTTTTTTAATACAATTTCGATTTGTTTTGAAATAATAGGAGTAATTGTTTTTTGTTGAATTTAAATCGCCTTTTCTATGGAGCAACTTTTGAAATTTTTAAAGCTGCAGAGGATATTCTTCTTTGAAAAAATCTATGTATGATAATTTTAAGCTTATTTTACTAAAATTTTATTAACATATAAAATAGCGACATCTTACTATCGCTTTTTGACCTGACAAGGCGGCCATGCTTGCTGTCAAAGCATAATGAAAGATTTTAGAAAAATTTTATGCAAATAATAAATTGGGCAAGTCGTTTTTGGTCTGCAGTGGGAATGTCGAGCTACGTTTCTGCTGAAGAAGCCCCAAGCAGGGCTGAAACAGCTGTCCAGAGGCTGCTCGAGGTTCTCACTGCAATCAAAAACGATTTGCACAAAATTTCTCTAAAATCTTTCATTATGCTTTGACAGCAAGCATGGCCGCCTTGCATGGGGGACTCATTAGGAGCAAATCCCGCTTCAATTTGTCTGTCCTACTGCAATGTTAGGTCAAAAAGCGATAGTAAGATGTCGCTATTTTATATGTTCATCATTCTTACATCGCATTTGCGAATAAATTGGGCAAGTCGTTTTTGGTCTGCAGTGGGAATGTCGAGCTACGTTTCTGCTGAAGAAGCCCCAAGCAGGGCTGAAACAGCTGTCCAGAGGCTGCTCGAGGTTCTCACTGCAATCAAAAACGAATTGCACAAAAAATTTTTCTAAAATAAAATTTTATTATTACAAATATAGCAGGTACTCTAAGAAGAATTTTTGTACATCGATTTGATAATTAGTGATATTTCTCCGTCCAAAAAGTTTTTTTTTTCTGTTCTTAGCTGTTATTATAGTGTTCGAAATAATTTCTTTTCTTTTCATTAATTTTTAAGATCTAACCACGTTTTTTTGATTTATTGAAATATCAATAATAAAGTTTAATTTTCTCCGGTCTTTATTCACTAAGGCTGAGTTGCTAATCGAAGGTTTAAACTACGTTCAGCGTTAATTACTATTTGATGTGACTTTCTTGTTATGCGCCTTTTCACGTCATAAATAAGCCGTCATACACGGAGGAGTAGCTTATTCGGCCAAATTTAACGTATTATTTAATTTATTAAAACTTCAGTTTATTCCTGGTTGCACGTTTTGACTCACTTACTAGGAGCGCAAAATTTTTCTTCTTTGCACAAGCATGCTACAATCCAAGAGCGTTCAATAGTTCTGTGTGAACGTCGACCTAATGAATCACGTACGCCGAGCAGTGATTCGCATTGTTTTGATTTTTTGTTTCTTTTTCTATTGCTGTTGTGGTGCATTCAGCTATTTCAGCGACCGCCAAAGTGTGAATCTTCGATCCATTTTATCTCAAAAACTACACAACTTAGATCCCTCTAGGTCTACAATTATTTGCTCTGTTTTTTCGAGCACTATCTGTGGTTAAGCGGTCGAACACTTATTCTGAATCAACCTGTACATATAAATACTTTTTTATTAGAAGAAAATTGATAAGTAGTGTTTTCCTGAAATTTTTATTATTTTAATTTTTTCACGACCGGCCTCGTTTCAAGAAGACTCTATAGAATGGTATATACCGAGTGTCCACTTTCATTCAAACTCGATGAGTATGTTTCTTTATCAATCTTGTTTCCCCTATGTGATTTTTCTATGTGACAAATTATTTGTTGTAATTCATAAATTGTTTGTTTGCAATTTATGTGTGTTATATACAAGTTGACATTGTCCATATCTACATTTATGCTAGATCAGTGACAATAAATTATATATTATTATTATAATTATTATTGTGGCGCGCCACTCAGCTCACTATGTCACACTGAAGGCGTCAAGAAGTCGGTTCGTTATTGTGCGTCATCGGCACGCCGCGCCGTCTATACCGAAAAAACCAGACACGTTCCTTTTCGAAATTTCGTGTGGTCCCGTCGATTTTAATAAAATCTTGAAGGATGAATTTCGAGAACAATCCAGAAATTTAGAGGAAAAGCTTCTAGAACAATCTGGAAATTTCAAGGACGAACTTCGAGAACAATCTGTAAACTTCAAAGACGAGTTGCAAACTAAATTGATGGAACAATCCAGAAATTTAGAGAAGAAGCTTGTAGAATAATCTGGAAATTTCGACAAATTACAAAATAAATTGTTGGAACAATCTAGAGACTTAGACGAGAAATTTCGAGAGCAATCCAGAAATTTCGACCAGAAGCTTCTAGAACAATCTGGAAATTTCAGCGGCCAGTGAAAAAGCCACTTCGTTAATTGTGGCCTTAAGAGGGGACGCTATCGATGTGCTACAGACAATGCCGCCGGAGGAACAAGAAGACTTCGAGGTATACCATGCGCAGTTGAGGAATCGCTGTCAGAAATCCGGAGAAAGTCTTCAGGAATTCGAAGCGGACGTAGCGCGTCTGGCCCAGTTGGCATATCTCACAGCTCCTGTTGAATTCCTCAAATGTTTGACGGTGCAGACCTTCATAGATGGAATCCGTGACCCAGACAACCAGCAGGTATTGAGAATGGCCCATCCGAAGGCGTCCAAGAACGCATTGGCTTATGCCTTGGAATTTGAAACGGCGAGACGAGCGGCTATGGACTTTCAAGAGGAAGAAGAGGAAGAATCCGCTAACGCCAAGGTGGGATCTGCCATAAAGAAGCGACCCAGGGAATATGCCACCGCCGAGGATGTTCGCCGCATTGTGGAATAGGTCTTCAAGCAGAAGAAGCCGGTGGTGTGGCCAGGAGGAAGGACCTGTACGCAGGCGATGTCCAAAGCCCAGACAGGATCCAAGGAAGCCACAGTTAAACTAAGCCGGATCGGTGCAGAGGGGCAAACGTCGACCCGTATTCAAAGGCCCCCAAAGACGAAATTCAAACAAGTAATGTCCTTATGGCAGTTAACCAGCAGTGTCTTCGTGGATGTTACCATTGATGACATTCCTCACACCATGTTATTGGATACGGGTGCGACGAAGACCATCCTAAGACCCGACGTCATCAAGTCAGCTGGACGCACCGAGCCGACCAAGTGGAGACTGAAAACTGCAACTGGAACATCAGCAACTGTCCACGGTGAAGTGGAGGTTATCGTCACCATTGATTCAATTGGTGGCGTGACGGGGGTCAATAATGAGGATTTGGTTCTACATCAACGAGGAGACGTAGCCGCTCGAGTAGTCTTTGATGAAGACGTTGTATTACCCAGCAGGACTGAGGTTATCATCGACGCAAAACAACGGTATTTTTCAAGATGGGCAAGTCATTATAGTTGAACCTAATACTGATGATTAGAAAATTGGAAGAGGAGTCCTCGTTGGAAAAATGTTGTTGACGGCGAAGAAGTAAGTTCCTGTCCGCCTGATGAACGTCAATTGTTTCTCCGTCAATATCAAGAAAGGAACCATCTTGGGAAGCTGTATCATGGTGTCCTCTATCTCGCGCCAACTTGAAACAAAGGTTCCAGAAGCGAAAGTCCCAATGAAATTATGGGAAATGGTTATGTCAACAGCCCAGGAATCGACTCCAGACCAGAAGACTAAAGCAAAGAATCTGATCGGCCGCTATCAAGATGTATTCGAGGTAGAAAATGGATCCAAGGGAAGAACTCATGTCGTGAAATACAAAATAGAGACTGGAGAAGAAAGACCTATCCGTCAAGCTCCAAGGCAATTACCGTTGGCGAAGCGTAAGGAAGCGGAACGCATTATTCGCGAGATGGAAAAGGATAATGTAATAGAACCATCAAGCAGCCCGTGGGCGTCACCAGTAGTGCTTGTGAAGAAGAAGGATGGGTCCACCAGGTTCTGTGTAGACTACCGGTTATTCAACAATGTCACCAAGAAGGACAGCTATCCCCTACCACGGATTGATGATACCCTGGACATCCCAGCCGGCTCAAAGATCTTCTCAACTTTGGACTTAAAGGGTGGATAATTGGCAAGTGGAGCTGGCGCCTGAAGATTGAGAAAAAACGGCGTTTTCCATTGGTATGGATCTGTGGCAGTTCACAGTGATGCCATTCGGGTTATGTAATGCCCAGCGACATTCGAGAGGTTAATGGAAACGGTTCTGAAAGGTCTGTCCTAGACAACGTGCATGGTGTACCTTGACGA
Organism: Prosopocoilus inquinatus; assembly: GCA_036172665.1. Classification (NCBI taxonomy): domain Eukaryota; kingdom Metazoa; phylum Arthropoda; class Insecta; order Coleoptera; family Lucanidae; genus Prosopocoilus; species Prosopocoilus inquinatus. Next base: position 36,392,757 of record CM069871.1, read on the forward strand.
CATAATTGTCGTCGGAAAGACGTTCGACGACCACCTGAGGAACCTGGAAGGAGTGTTCCAGCGGCTTCGCGGACCTGGACTAAAGCTTAGCCTCAAGAATTGTCACCTGTCCCAGAAAGAAGTGAATTACCTGGGGCATATTGTTAATGGAAATGGAACCGCCGTGGACCCTGTGAAGATTCAGGTGGTGAACTCGTAGAAATAAACACCAAATAAGGAGACTCCTTGGCCTGTGCACATACTATCGGCGCTACGTTCCTGGATTTGCAGACATTGCTAAGTCGTTGACAAAACTCACTGAAGAAGGTCGTCAATTTGAATGGGACCAACAGTATCAAACTGGTTTTGAACAACTAAAGCAGTACTTGATTAATGCTCCTATTCTGAGTTATCCTCTCCCGGAAGGCAAATTCGTCGTGGACACAGATGCTAGCAACGTTGGGATCGGTGGCGTACTCTCCCAGATACAAGAGGGGCAAGAGAAGGTGATCGGCTACTTCAGTAAAGTTCTATCAAAGCCGGAACGAAACTATTGCGTCACAAGAAGGGAATTGCTAGCCGTCGTAAAAACAATAGAACATTTCTAAAAGTACTTGTATGGTAGACGCTTCCTCCTGAGGACTGACTATGACGCTCCAAAATGGCTTCTCCGTTTCAAGAACCCAAAAGGGCAAGTTGCACGATGGATCGAACGACTTCAGGAGTACGATTTTGAAATTCAGCATCGGGTAGGAACTAGCTATCGAAATGCCGATGCTTTGTCGAGAAGACCCTGTGCCGAAGAAAGTAGCCACGATTGCGAGGACAGCCATTGTTAACGACAAATGGCAAGACGAAGAACTGCGAAGAGACCAGGAGAACGACCCGGATTTGAAATTAGTGCTAGAGTGGAAAAGCAGGGACGCGAGGCCTACCTGGGAAGAGGTAGCACCATGTGCACCGTCCGTAAAATCATACTGGGCGCAGTGGGACTCCATAGTGTTGGATCGTGGTCTTCTGAGATGAAGCATTGAGAATCAGGAAGGCATGGAACAGAAGACACAGTTACTAATCCCCAAGAATAGGGTGCCAGAAGTTCTGAGGGAACTTCACTATGGAACTTCGGGAGGGCATCTGGGAATTAAGAAGACTATGGAGAAGGTGCGCGAAAGGTTTTACTGGGTGAACTGCAAGGAAGACGTGAAGGATTGGTGCCGGAAGTGTGCAGTCTGCGCAGCCAGTAACGGTTCCCACAGGCGAGGCAAGGCTCCCATGAGACAGTACAACGTTGGAAGTCCTTTTGAGAGAGTTGCCATCGATGTAGCCGGCCCATTCCCAGAAACGAATGGTGGAAACAAGTACATCGTCGTGGTAATGGACTACTTTAGCAAGTGTGTTGAAGCTTACGCCCTACCTAACCAAGAGGCAGTCACTATTGCGGAAGTCCTTGTCAGGGAATGGATCAGTCGGTATGGTGCACCTATGGAACTGCATTCAGACCAAGGAAGGAACTTTGAATCGGCATTGTTCAAGAACGTGTGTACTCTGCTCGGCGTACGAAAATCTAGAACAACTGCGCTCGACCCAGTCGGACGGAATAGTGGAAAGGTTCAACAGAACCATCAACCGACATTTGTCCAAAGTCGTTTCCGATCATCAGAGGGACTGGGACACGTACATTCCCCTGTTTCTAATGGCATACCGCTCGTCCGTTCATGAGACAACAGGGGAGACTCCAGCGAAAGTGGTATTCGAGCGAAAGCCGAGACTGCCCTGCGACCTGAAGTTTGGTGTGAAGCCTGGCGAAGTCTCTGCAGACGATGATTACGTGAGCAAAATACGCAGGAAAATGGACGACATCCACAACCAAGTGCGTCACAATATACAGACGGCCAGCGATCGGATGAAGGAGCACTATGACATCAACGCTCAACACGGGGGATACCAACCTGGAGCACTGGTCTGGCTTTATAACCCCCAAAGACGTCGAGGTCTGTCTCCAAAACTGCAGACCTCATGGGAAGGTCCTTAGAAAGTGACGAAACGGATCAACGACGTCGTTTACCGCATCAAGAAGGTCCCCCATGGCAAACCCATGGTAATTCACTTCAACCGGATAGCCCCTTACCATGGAGAAACAGATGAAGGGACAGTACAAAGGGCGCAAGTTTCCGAAGTGAACTTCGAAACTTTCATGTCTCATCACGCCGAAGGAAGTAAGGCACGGTTTGGAGTGACCACGGAGAAGCAAAAAGATCTCTTTAAAGTGCCACTGGAGTACAGTCTGGCCCACTGCGTAGCAGAAGATCTGAAAATGTCCAAAGGAATCGCTCAGGTGTATAGGAAGAAATTTGGCCAAATCGAGGAGCTGCGAAGACAGCATCCCGTGGTAGGCAAGAGTCTGCAGATCATCGATTCGACGGCAGATCGGAGGCGCCCCGTGCCTTATTTAGTGACTAAGAAGACATCAAGCGGTAAACCTGATTATCAAAGTATGTGGATAGCTCTATATAGCCTGAGGAGACAGCTAATAGAGAACCACCAGATGAAGTTAGCCATCCCCAAATTGGGCTGCGGATTGGACGGACTAGACTGGAGAGTAATTCGAAGCATGCTGGAAGTCATCTTCCACAGAACGGGAATTGAAGTCCTAGGCTGCAGCCACCACCCACAGGCAACAGCCAGCAACAGCAAAACCGTGGACTGCTACTTCTTCCAGAGGGGAAGTTGCAAGAATGGGCCAGCATGTAGATTCCGACATCCTCCTTCAAGACTATCACGAGGAACATTTCGAGACGAAACGTTTTTAAGAAGGGGGCAGTGTGGCGCGCCACTCAGCTCACTACGTCACACTGAAGGCGTCAAAAAGTCGGTTCGTTTTTGTGCGTCATCGGGCGCCGGGCTGTCTATACCGAACAAACTCGACTTTTCCAGCGTCTTCGATGATGGAACAAACGAGAAGGCAGCGTAGAATATAAAATCGGCCGGGGTTGACTCAGGAGGCAGTCGAATTCCAATTAGCGATCGTCGAAGTTAGATTTAGTGTATAAAATAAATTGTTACAAATAAATTAGATTGTAATCATTATTAAATTACGGTTAAGTTTTTACCGAGTGTTTTATTCGATTAATTAAATTAATTTAAACCCTAGAAACGTAACATTATTATTACGCACCATAGGAATTTCTATACAATTATTCCTGCATCCCTATCAAATTTAACATAAAACATTCAAACGACATGCTATGTAGCCTAATATTATGCATTAGCTAACACTGTTTTTAGTATGTTTTTTAAATGCAGTGGCTTTCAAAATAAAATTAAAAATATTAATTTACGTACAATTTTAGTAGCTGCAAAATTTAGTTGAACGTTTACTAACCTATGGTTGATGCAGTGAAGATCTTTAAATGCTGTATTATTAATAAGAGCGGGTTTATTCGTTAACACAGTATCAATGAGAGTACTCCTTGATACAGTAATCCTAGTTGAGAAATTAATAATAATTTCGTCTATGTGAGTTTATATCTCCTCTTGTAAGTCGAGTTCACTCTTAAGAATAGTACTAGCCGATACTATTTGTGCAGGTGATTTGTCAAGTTTCACGACATTGCCAGAAGACATCCTGAGAAATACAGAAATTTCATCTTTTAGTACTGCAATTTACAATTACCGCATGCATAAGATTTTCGAAATGATTTTAAAGTTGTTTCCTTTTATTGTAATGACTTTCAGTAGCATCATCACATCATCACGTCACGCATATGCTTATCAATGTTTCACTACATTTTCTTCCGCCGGTATGTCACGAATACAAACACTGTTATGATCGCGTGCCGAGCGTTAATGAAATGGTGACAAATGTGTGCAATCATTTGGAAGTATTAATTAGATTTCAGAAGTACCAGGTATAAGTGGTAAACTTATCCTTAAATTCATGCGTGCGTGAGTAAAGCTGCACGATAGATATTGTATAGCCAGAGGGTGAGGTGATTAAAACGACGCCCTGGCGTCATTACTACCACTGGAAAATATCTAAAGGCTAATTAAAATGCCTATTACACATTAATACTTTCCTACAAGTTATATGTAAAAGCAACACAAAAGAGCTTAGTATTGTATGAAAGCTTTAATACTTGCAATGGTCATCTCTTATTTTCTTTTTGTTTCTAATAAATTTTGCATATTAACGAGAATAATAGTAGAAACGAGATTGAAGAAGTTTCTCTTTGAATCTGCTATTCGTAAATGAAGTTAATTCTGTAAACTTTGAATACACTTGGTAATCACACGCACACGCAGAAGGTTCATCGTTCGGAAAATGGTGATTGCTAGTATCCCGTCGTTGAGATACGCGTGTTTCCACTGTTATCGAACTTCGCTAATCCTAAACTGCTCTTTCTGCCGAAAGAAAATCGCTTTATTGTGCGTCGAACTGTGGCAGAAGTTTCCAAAGTTCGTTGTTGACGTCACAAAAAAATATCTCGTCTATTTCCTAATCGTAGACTCTCTTTCAAAGAATGTTGATAAAATGAAAATTTTTTGTTCCGATTAAAACATTTCTGGTTAAAATTAGACTTGAAGATAGTATTATTCTTGCAGAGATAATCAGAGACACATCCCCGATTTCATAATAGAACTTTAGGAGACTTTAAAATAAAGTCACATTCTGATATATAAATAACTACTATAACTATTTTCGCATTTTTTTGGACATGTGACTGACTTTTACTTTAATGACTCCTAAAGTTCGATTATGAAATCAGACCTTAATTAGAAAAGATAATGATCACGCGTTATTAATTTTATATTAAGTCGAAATCCAACTGTCAATATTTTGATCAAATTTCCATCATCAATATTTTAATAAGTATTTATGTATTTATCAAATACTTATAAAAATGTATTGATAAGACTGTGGTTTAAGAGATAATTGAAATTAACCTCCGCCCACAATAATTTTATATCTGTAGATACGTATTTCGGCAGCTAAGCTGCCATCTTCAGTACGCTACCAACTTAAAAGCACTAAAAAAATGTCTAAAAACAACCTAATTACACTGACAAAATCATAAGAATGTTAAACCTGATCATTATCTCTTACGTCATTTTCGAATTTACTCATAAATAAATTGGCCAAAAACGGTGACAAACAGTTACCCATTACGGTCCCTTGAACTTGTTAAAAATACTCACCATTTATTTGAAAATAATTCTGAGACATGCAAAGAGATGTGAGCCTAACGTATTCCTCCAATTTATCTTTATCTACATTATTAACTGTCAGTAGTTCCCGCAAATAAGTTAGTGTTTCAGGTATGGGCACACTAGGAAATAAGGATTGAACATCAAACGAGACCATAATTTCCCCTTCTTGTAAAGAAATATTTTTAATCTTATTTATAAACTCCATTGAGTTTTTTACCGAAAATTTATCCTGAGGATTGGGAAGCGCACTGAGCTCGATATTCAACCATTTGGAAAGAGAGTAAGTGGGTGAGTTTATAGCGGAAACAATTGGTCTCACCGATTTACTTGCCTTGTGTATTTTGGGAAGGACACACAATTTGGGTACAGTGGGGTTAATTTATCAATTTATCAATCGATTTATACATAACATATATAGTTTATTATTTTAGTATAAATTTATATTTACTTACATTTAGATATATATATCTTTTAGGATGATTAGATTGTTAGGTTTAACATTATTATGATTTTGTCAGTGTAATTAGGTTGTTTTTAGACATTTTTAGTGCTTTTAAGTTGGTAGCGTACTGAAGATGGCAGCTTAGCTGCCGAAATACGTATCTATGGATATAAAAATTATTGTGGGCGGAGGCTAATTTCAATTAATAGGATATCGGTTTTATATTACATAGAGTTTTTAAAGAGACCCTGTGAAATCTTCAAAAATGGTACACTTTGTACGACAATTTTTAAGAGAACCAAGCTAATTGACTTCCTAGCACCTTATTGCAATTACGTTAACTCCTGGTCACTTACACTTCTGCCTGGTGGCAAGTTACCCTGTGAAATCAATCAGCTGTCCCGAGCTAGTTCTATGAAGGAGAAAGTTATGGGTTTACAAACAATTAGGGCGCCAGGGAGAAACCCAGCTGATCGGCGAACTACAAAACCAACTCCCAAGATTTCACAGTGTTCGCTGATAATTCCAGGAGATATGGGAGATATCTCAACACTCGATCATTCAAAGTAGACGACGCAGCAAAACACCAATATACATTGAGAGTGAGTGAGATAGAGAGAGGGTTAAATTAGTAAAAAGGTGCAGGTTCAAAGGCTGTTTAAGAATCCATTTTGAAATATTATCTGTCGTGGCCAACTTTGATAAAATTTTACATAAAACCAAAATCTCCTAATTTCTTTTATTTCCTGTAATTTTTTGATTACTTACAATATTAAGATGCAGTTTGAACTAATTTGCATGATAATTTAAGTACTTTTATCGGCACTTAAGAAAATCAATTTCATTTTTAACAATTCTTTAGTAATTTAACCAAACCTCAAAATTTTAAATTGATACCGCCCAATTTTTTTGGCCTTTTTAAGACAGAATTTTTTTCTGAACGCAATGATGTATTACATGATATGGAAACTTCTTCAAAATCTTGGAAACTGAGATTATTTTTTCGGGCGTAGTGCCACGATCACAAAATCTGTTTCTTATTTATCAAATTAACCTGTGAAATTATGTTTCGAAATATAAAGAACAGTCGCGATCATCCTAATCGAGACTGTTGCAAGCTAACCGCGCCCTTGTCAACGTTGGTAATAAGGGTTACAGAACTGACAATAGGTCTCGATTCGCTGGATCGCGACTGTACGTATATCAAGTGCCACAACAACGTAGAACTTCTCGTGAAATATACGAAGCTCAAAATCCAGAAAGCTGATTACAAATAAGGCTGCAGTCCCACTGACCGACCGTGGACAATCGTGTACAAACGATTAAAATTTCAACCTATGAAATCTTTTTGGTTTAAAATTTTAATGGCTTGTGCACAATTGGCTGGGATCGTTCAGTGAGACTGCAGCCTTGCCTCGAAAAACAAAAAGTAAAGTTTTGGTGATCATGTTACTAGCGATTTCTGTTCGTAAAATTAATAATTTCAGTTTTTCCCAATTTTGAAGAAATTTCCATATCAAGTGATACATCATTGCATTCAAAAAAAAAGTTCTCTCTTAAAAACACCAAAAAGATTCTGTAGTATCAATTTAAAATTTTGATGTTAGGTTAGATTATCAAAAATTGGCAAAATGAAATTGATTTTCTTAAGTGCCGATAAAAGTTGAAATAGAATTTTAACAAAGTTGGCCACGGCAGGTAATATTTGAAAATGAATTCTTAATGAGCTCTCAAAGCTGTACCTTTTTGCTAATTTAACCATCTCTCTATCTCTTCAAATACCAAAGTTACCCATGTTGTCCCTACGAAATCCGGGCTCGCTATATACTAAAAAAAAATAAATAATATATTTAGGCACACGATTAATTCAACAGTCGACACTGATCTCAAAGGCTTAAAAATAAACTGAATGAATCACAACTGAAAGACTGTCAACTTAACTTACGATACGGTATTCAACTTAAAGAACGAAATTCAAATAGGTGCAGTACCGACCTTCACAGTATCTTGAAACAGTAATCCAAACTTCTTAATTTAAACTTGATTTAAAAACACGAGAAAACGTTAACTAATTCACAAAGATGTTCCAAAAATAATTACGTAACCAATCATTAAATTACGTCAGTTAAAAAACAGAAGTGTACTTTGCTTCCAGTTAATCAATGTGGCGGCGTGATGGTCGCCGTCATAGTTTTCGCGGAAATGCGTAGAACTTCGGTCAAAGCTATCGTACCCTTACCATACATTAATGACCTTCGAGCCGAAGTGTCGTAACGGCGACCTCAAAGAACGTGGAACTTTCGATCGGAATCGTAATGGACACGCACCTCCCAGTAGGGAAAAGAATACTCAGAAGCGTAGAAACGTAAATAGAATTGGAACTAGAAGCGGTTTCCTCTGTGAAAACAAAGAAATCAGTTACAAACGTGGCCTACGCTACATTCCAACGTAATTACCTCAGATTTTTATGGCAGATCCAGATAATCCATTCGGAAAAATTTGCTCAGAAGCAAATCAGATAACACAGGTAATTCCAGATACACTGTTCTGTAGAATTTTGCAACCCTTTTTGCACCAATTCAGGCAATACACCAAGACTTGTAGTCAACTTATCGTAGTAAATGATAAAATGCGGGCAAGATGGAGGCCGCCGAGTGCTGGAAACAGCCTTATAGCAACCAGAAATGGTGAGCCAATCCGAACACAGAATGCGATGAACATGATTGTCTAAAATCAATGAAAGCCTTGATTTCAAACGACGTCACTTCCGGGATGTAATGTTACCACCTTACTAAATCAAGCACGTACTACAGGTCGCTTCCGGAATGTGGCGAGCACCAACCAGGAGAAATTCAAACTAATTTAGCATATTACTAAAAGAGTAGAAATTTAATGATTTCAATAGTACATTACATTAGCGTTAACTGTGATTGAAGTCACAGATTGTGTACTATTTTAGTAATATACTTAATTTGAATTACTTTTGGTTGGTGTTCGCCGGCCTGAGACTTTAAGAGCCAAACTACACAAGCGGATGTTCCGTCGGGTTAAACATGCCGCGAATTGCTCGTCTGAATGGAAACTATAGTTACAAACGAGTGAAACTAGACGAACGGAATAAACGTCGCATTCCGTTCGTCTTGTTTCACGCGTTTGTACGCATAGTTTCCATTCAGGCGTGCAATCCGTGGCGCGTTTAACGCTGCTGAAAACTCGCTCGTGTACTTTGGCTCTAAGGCCTCGTTCGCACTAGCAATTTCTAAAACGTTCAGTTTTTTTAATGTCGTGATAGAACAGATCAGATTTAATATTTGTATTCACACAGAGCGCATATATTTAAACTGATAAGTTTTATTCGCCACGTTAGAAAAAGCGGGCATTTAAAAGATTTAGAAAACACTCATGTCAACGCTTCCTAAGGGTTGAGTAGATTGGTTTTCTTGTTATTCTTACACGAACGATTTGAAAGATAAGATTCGAGATGTTTCGGAGATTCGGGAACCTTCTTGAATTCTGTTTTGTAAAAAGAAACTATCAATTTAAATTTACAAATTGCAATTAAACTTTCTATCGGTAGTGTATGAAACCTAGAAGTACTAACTGACGTAATTAATAAATGTTAAAATGGTTATTATGAAATATCACTCTACCGTTGCACAATTACGAAAACTTGGCTGAAATAAAATTGCATTCACATGGGACCGCTCATAAATAAGCGGTTAAATACGTGCCTGGTTTTACGTTATAATGCGCGCAAGTATCCTGCCCTACCGTGCTGGTAGCTTTATTCAATATTTATAACGTTATCGATAAATACAAGCAACGGGTAAAAACATAATACTTCTTTAATAATAAAGATACCGACTCCGTCTGGCGCCTCACGAACTACCTAAGCGTCCCCAAGCCCTTGCGTATTTTACGCTCGACGCTGGCGGGAACTCTCCTTATCGCGTATTTCTTGCAATAAAGTAACCTAAAGTACTGCTTTATTGGTGTTCATTAACGATAAGCATCGACTAAACTCCGTGAAACACTGCGCAAATTTGTTTGAGACTGTCTTTTTGTTTTCCTTTCAAAAGCCTTTGTTCGGTTGCCTGCAAAAAGGGATTCATTATAAATTTATTATAAGAAGCAAAAGGGCACCGCCTTGTTTTAGATATTTTTCTATCTACTTTACATTTACATTTCGATCAAATTGAAATTTTAACCCGGCTAGGTATACATAAGCAATACAGGTTTGGTAAAGGACTTGTCTGATTCCTGAGATAATGCTTGCGAAAGGGAACGAATGAACTATATAAATAAAGAGAAATCTTACTTATTCACTCCCGCTTGTGTTGAACTACATCTCTCTTTGGTTCACGAACACTAATTGGGAATGGGTCGGTGGAACCGGCCCCGTCCACCGACCTCTTTGGTTTATAACAGAAAGTCAATTTTCAGAATTTTATATTAAATAATTGCTCTGAAACTGATCTGTCTTTTTGTAGTTTAAAATAGCACATGAGACGAGAAACAAGGACAATACGGAATGGCATTCACGATGTTAAATAAACTAAGAGAAAAGGTTATCGAATTTAGACCGATAAACCAAAGACTAGAACTCGTTGGATTGGAAGCGATCCCCTTGAAGCTATCTTTGCTGAATGTTTATGCACCAACTGAATGTGCAACAGAGGAGGTGGAGGAGGTTTATGAAAAAATAGAAGAACAAATTGAAATTATACCTAAAGAAGATGCAAACCATTGTAATAGGAGATTTTAACGCACAGACAAGAAAAGAGCAGCACATGGAACAATTGGCTGGAAAGTACACCCTATACGAAAAGACAAATAACAACGGACAGAAGCTATGTAATCTTGCAGCAAGAATAAATATGGTAACTAGTAGTACACAGTTCAAACACACAAAACAGCATAAAATTGTATGAACATCTCCAAGACATAAGTTTGAAATGCAAATTGATCATATCCTAATTTCAAAACGTAAACAGTCTTCATAATGAATGTACGATCGTATAGAGGAACTTGCACGGATTCGGATCACTTTATGGTCACTGCAACATTCAAACAAACAGTAAAGATAGCAAACAAATTGAAAAAAATAATAATAAACGGAAAATACAAGTACTAAAGATGAAGACAAAATGAAAAAAATATGCCAACGAGAAACTAAGGAAGCAACGAGGAAAATAGTATAGAATCAGAGTAAAGATTAAAACATATATAGTACAAGCTGCCCAAAAAACATCGGAAAGAGAGAAGAAACCAGAGAAAAAGCGATTCGTTGAGAAATGTAAGGAATTAATAATGAAGAAAATCCAGGCAAGACATCAATGGGTAAGGTCGAATACAAATGAAATTACAGACAAATACGAGAAGATAAGAAAACAGTGTAAAATTTTAGTAAAAAAATGTAAAAACTTGGTTAGAGGAAAAATTAAAAAATATTGAGAATGAGGGAAAGAAAAATAACACGAAGCGTTACTGTCAGAAAATCAACCAACAAAATAAAACGTACGAGGAAAAATGATTTGATGTAAAGAATAATTAAGGGCAACTGACTGAAGGCGTACAAAAACATAAAGAATAGTGGACGAGTTTCTTTAAAAACTTATTAAATGAGAGTCAAATAAATGAAATAATGACAAGAGAGGAAGGTAATGATGAATATGCCTATAGTATATGTACCAGCTGAGGATGAAGTAAAAAAAAGTTATAAGAGATACTCGAAACGGGAAAGCCCAGGCAAAGATGGAATAAACAATGAGCTGGTAAAATAGGGTGGAGAAGAGAAGTCAACATATGTATTTACAAATTAATCTTGAAAATTTGTAGAGAAGAAACTACGCCAATGAAAACAAGGACAAACAGTTGCAATTTATGAAAAAGTGAAACCAACTTGAATGTATTAACTATGAAGGAATCACACTACTTTGTACCACATATATAACTTAATCTACAGTTCTTCAACGAAGACTAACAGAAAGACCAGAAAACATCATGGCTCAATATCTTTGTGGTTTTATGCAAGGGAAATGTATACATAACCTATCAAATTACGAAAAAGGCATACGATCATAAAATAAAGTCGGAATTGCTCTTTGTCGTTTGACCTTTTGAATCTGCGGAAATCTCATAAGGACAATGAAGGAATTTGGAATACCAGCAAAGCTCTGCGAAAGTCTCATACTGGCAATGAAGGAACTTAGAATACCAGCAAAACTAGGAAAACTTACTATAATGGCATTGAAATCTACAAAAATACGCGTTAAATCTTTGAAACGAGAAACAGAAGAGTTTGAAATAAATAAAGGTGTAAAGGGATCTGCTACTTTCTTTAATGTAGCGCTTGAGTTCATACTGAGAGAAATAAATAAAAGAACGCTAAGAACAAAACACGATTAGATAATAGCATACTAAGACGATTGATAGTGATAATAACAAAGAGAAGAGAAATACTAGTCAAAATGCTGGAGACAATTGTATTTAGAAGGAAAGAAAATCGGACTACGGATACATAAGTGAAAGGAAAACAATACTCATGAAATTTAAAGAAAAAGTAGAAGGAAATAGAAGCATGAAAATAAGAGAATGCGCATTCCAGCAAGTGGATAAATAAGTATAAGTACTTAGGAATCATGATATTTAGTGATGGAAATAGAGAGGAAGAAATTAAAGAAAAAATAATGGCGGCAAACTGAGCTCTTTATGAAAGTACTAAAATATTCTTAAATAAAAGTTTTACAAAGAAAACAAAATTAAATATAGACGTAAAATTATCCTATGACACGTGCAGCAGAAACATTAAACATGACAAAAAAAGATGAGGAGGAATTAAGAATATAAGAAAGAATACTATGAAAAATATTAGGACCAGTGAAGATTTCAGCAAGCGAGTTTAGAAGAAAAGCGAAATAAGAACTGTATATTGAGATAGCAGAAGACATAATAAAAAAATAATTAAACAGCAACGGTAACAGTGAGTTGGACATTTATGGAGAGCAACAATAGAAGCAACAACCAGACTGTTAGGTACTGACATGAGGACCGAGTGGGAAGAGGAGACACTGCAAACTTAGAACAACGTGGACACAGAAAGTAGAAGATCTGAGTAAAGCAGGTATTACTACATGGAAACAAAATAATATAAGATGGAAAAATGTGCAACAATTGTTCTCAGAATGTTACGTAATGTTCGTAAAAAGGCTGTGGTAGATTGGAACATTATTTGGCCGTAAACGGAGAATTGAGCCTTTGGTGTAGTACTTATTAATTTATAAATATCAATTATTATGTTTGATGATTCCATTTTTATTACAAAATTGTGAAAATCAATAAAGCTTAGAACTTTCTCTGCTTGATGACAACTACTGAAATAAAAAATATCTGCGCACTAATTTATTTATTTTTATTTTGAAATCCCATACATTTGAAAAACATATAAAAGTAGTCTTAGCTAATGCGTAAGGCAAGGCTACGTATAATGTATGTTTAAGGCTTTATGATATATCTGATAGAAAATTTGCATTTAAAAGTAATTATATTGAAATTAATATGGTGTATAATCAAATGGAATACACGATGTAACTAGAGTTTATTTGAAAAGTTCATTAAGTTGGTTTTGATTTTTTGATGAAAGAAGATGGAACATGACTTTCTAAACATCAATATTGACATTCGATAATCAGTTGTCAAAACATTGCAATATTTTGTTTATAACTTAGCGTTACATAAATTACGTAAATTCTATACTGCTATTTTTACTTCCTGCATTCCGTTTAGAACATAATGCATGTTAACATTCTAGAAAAATTTAAAAATATTTCATTACTTCATACTTATTCTAGCGCTCGCATATTTAATAACCATTTTTAATTTATCTTCTGCAGTTCTAATTACGAAACCAATTATCTAAAACGAAACACTTAGGTCCGGTGTTATAAACGTAAAATAAATTTACTATACAGTTTAATTCTTTAGTAACAATTGTAAAAACAATAGTTACTAAGACATTAAACTGTAGAGTAAATTTAACTTGCGTTTATAATACCGGGCCTTAATAATCTTAATGTTTCGTTGGCTTTATAATGAATCAGTAGTTGCAAAAAGGATGAAGAACTAAAATTTTAATTTCATTTGTGCGATTTGAAAGCAACGCAGGATACATAATAGGAACATGTAGGAAGAAATAACAACAAAACATAACATTGTTTCTTTTTTCATTCGTTTTCTTTTTTGGTTCGTAATTATCTTACCTTTGAAATAGGAATTATTTTTCACTAGTGGCACCATAAAAGGAATAACAAGAAATGCCAGCTGAAGTTCGTTTGTTGAGTTTTACAAGTGGATTTCCTCTGAAAATCGGCAGTTATGTGCCCAATTAGAAGGTTAGTTAGTCGCATGCACACTGCATATTCAATGCACGGCGAGCAATGCACGATGTACTATTGATTGTGCAATACATAATCTAAAGGGAGAAGGCCTTATGCTTTGTAAATGTGGCCAACGGAGAAGTGCTTGGGGCTAGAGCAGGATAGAGGAGCGTCGTGGTGCTGCCGACGCTTCCATGCTATGCCTTACTCAGTGCAGCTCTGGCAGTCCAAAAGGGTTGTACGCTTGTTGAAATCTCCACCAAAATGTCCAGATAACAGTGAATCAGTTGCAGTATAATTTTTTCTGTAAGTTTTTTTTTTTGTAATATGCTTTAATTGTCATCTGTTAAGTTGAACAAATTGGAATATAAAAACTTTAAAACATAAGGAATATCCATTATTGACTTCAAAGTTTCTGGCAATCGGCAGCAAATTCATACGACAACTGAAAACAACACAAAGCGGAACCTATTTCATTATTTCCGTGATTTTCAGTCCAAAAGTCAAACATTGGGATTCTTGGTTTGAGCATCGGTGATACAAAAATTGTACGTGTATAACCCTAAATGACATGAAAAGAGACTTCGAGAATAAAGAAATTTTCTATAAATTATTTCAAGGCGTTTTTCTTTGCTAGTTGTTTAACGTTCTTTCTTATTTTCTCTATTATTGCTCTTTTTAGCTTTTTTGTTGCCTATTAATACATTAAGAGAAATTAACCTGAACATTGATATAATAGCTATTTGTCAACGTTTCGGAACCTAACAGAGATAAACATTAGAGAAGTATTTTTGAAGACTTTGGGAAGTATACCGTATTTGTTGAAAAACAATAGAACTGCTAAGTCTTCTGGCGTGGCATTATTGATGTGTTCTTTGTTCTTCAGAGCTTTTACTAAATTATTATTTCGTTTTTGTATGGATCAATTATAATGGGAATGCTCCTGGGTTATACGGCCTACCCAAAATACACAAAAAAATATTAGTCAGACCCATAGTGGCCTGGCCTCCAACAACGCACCCACAGAAGAACTGTCAAAATTTATTGCCGACATTCTGAATAGAGCGCAACAAGATAATCATTATTTCATTTTATCAATAATTTTCAATTACCTAATGACTATGTCAATCAGTCTTGATGTAGTATCGTTATTTACCAACATCCCACATTCACTGATCATCGAAAGCATCATTGATAAGTTTGAACATATCAAAAAATTCACCAATCTTACACATTACCTTAAATCAAGGAAATTTTAAACTTTTTACTGAACTCCAGTTACTTCACATTTCACAAAAGAAAAAATTCACAAGTTTTTGGTTGCCCGATGGGATCTTGCCTCAGTCCCATTCTTGCTGAATATGTTATGAATACACTTTAGGATCATTGCGTATCCAAACTTGAATTCAATTTATTTATTTTTTTTTAATACGTAGATGATATTGTCACTGCCATACCGGCTAATGCTAAAGCAAAACTTTACATATTTTCAACAATTACAACATCACCATGAAGCTAAAAAAGGCAACTTTGTTCCCTTTTTGGACACCTTAGTGGTAAGGAACAACTCCAAAATCACTTAACTTGACTGGTGTCAAGAACCCACCAACTCCAACAGATGCATCAATTTTTATTCACAGCATAATCACAAAACTAAAATCAATTTCGTATTAGGTATGAAATAAAATTTGACTCAACAAATTTTGAGAAAAAAAATGTGGATAAATTATCGAACATCGACAGTTATCCAAAATCTCTCATTAACAAACTCATCTACAATATCATTCCAATTTGGTTAAAAAAACAAAAAATCGTAATTTGTCTTTTTATAGATGAAATTCAAACAAAGATATATAATTTGCTGTCGTCAGGAAATATTACTTTAGCTTTCAAAAATGTTAAAACTGTTAATAATCTGTTTTCCAATTTAAAAGAACCGATTACTGATGAATTGAAAAGACATGTTATCTCTTGGGTGGACTTTTGTCAGTGTAACCAGGTCCTACATTGGACAGACTTCACAACGTCTAAAACAACGTGTCATGAAACACAAAAGCGACATTAAACATAATAACAACTCACATTAATGAATTCAATCATATTAAATTAGATAGTGTAAAGGTACACCTACAAAAAAAAATAATTTTATTGAAATGTTAATATTTACACTCACACTGATACTATGAATTCTTAATCTGACATACAAAACATTTACTCTAATTTAATGGAAAAAGAAAGGAACAGAAACAGAACCTAACCTTATTATTTTTCTAATATAATAACTTTCAAATTTGCCGCCTTATTTGACGCTTAAATTTTGCCCGTCCCTTTTACAATTGTTTTGAACATGTTTTAATCAACTATTCAACAAGTTTCCTGTAATTTGTAACTATTGTTATGTGCTATTTGAATGGAAACCCTCAAGCTGTTGTAAGTAATAATTACTTTGTTTATAAAGCTTCACTAACTCATATCGTATACCTATCATCGTAGAGCCTTTGATAAAGGAACAAACCTGTTTCGAAATATAAGGCGTACAACAAAAGACTGTCTTTAAAAGAACCAGTCCAATCTTGCCGAATAACCTTATATTCAAAATTTTTCTGTTACAATGAGAGCAATAGAAACAAAGAAAAATGGGCTACTGCAGTCATTAAAATAAACTTACTCATTTTCAAGGTAGATCTATACCAAAGCTTATTACTTGACTATTCTCAAAAAAAGTAACAGATTTATTCAAGTATTAACAGTTTAGATTAAATTTGCTTTGTTTTGCAATAATCTCAAAATTGCATCCATTTTTGTATCTCAGCACAAGTACTTTTCTACTACGTTTCAGTCTGCGATAACTTCGTTATCTCTTAAGACAAATTTTCAAAATACTCTAAATGCTTTTGTTTCTTACATTTATTTTTTTTAGTAATTTTGATTAAAATGCACGAGTATTAGAATTAACAAAACATTTAACACAATTTTAATGATGTTCAAATTTTAACTAAAAGAAATAAACTTAATTCAAATAATACAAAACAGAATTATTAGAGAGAGCAAGGATATTTAAACTTGTTTTAATTTCCAAGAGAAATAATATCACCACCAGCTTAAACTGAAAACATCATTACCGAGCCCAGCATAGAATCCCCGAGGTCGTAAATAACTGCGAACGAACTTTTTGCTTTAATATTTCATTACCAATTCAGTTTCGATACAAGGAAAACGCCGCCGGCATTCTTTCCTGGCCGTGCAGAACAGGAACCCTTAGTAGGGAATTCGAAACATTGAATAAAAAGTTGGGTCTAGTCCTTGCCGTATCTTCGGGGCATGTGCATTACTCTTTGCGTAAGTTTACGACTTGTTCGAAAGGACGAAAGGATATCACAGTAACCGTTGGGTCAATAAATTTTGGTGCTTGTTTCAGCATGGTGGGTCTACTTCTATAAGTGGTCCTTAAGTAGAAACGTCCTTTTTTGCAACGAAAGTTTCTTTTGAATTAATTAACATTTGAATTATAAAAATAATGAACATATAAAATAGCGACATCTTACTATCGCTTTTTGACCTAACATTGCAGTAGGATAGACAAATTGAAGCGGGATTTGCTCCTAATGAGTCCCCCATGCAAGGCGGCCATGCTTGCTGTCAAAGCATAATGAAAGATTTTAGAAAAATTTTGTGCAAATCGTTTTTGATTGCAGTGAGAACCTCGAGCAGCCTCTGGACAGCTGTTTCAGCCCTGATTGGGGCTTCTTCAGCAGAAACGTAGCTCGACATTCCCACTGCAGACCAAAAACGAGCTACGTTTCTGCTGAAGAAGCCCCAATCAGGGCTGAAACAGCTGTCCAGAGGCTGCTCGAGGTTCTCACTGCAATCAAAAACGATTTGCACAAAATTTTTCTAAAATCTTTCATTATGCTTTGACAGCAAGCATGGCCGCCTTGCATGGGGGACTCATTAGGAGCAAATCCCGCTTCAATTTGTCTATCCTACTGCAATGTTAGGTCAAAAAACGATAGTAAGATGTCGCTATTTTATATGTTCATCATTCTTACATCGCAATTGCGAATAAATTGGGCAAGTCGTTTTTGGTCTGCAGTGGGAATGTCGAGCTACGTTTCTGCTGAAGAAGCCCCAATCAGGGCTGAAACAGCTGTCCAGAGGCTGCTCGAGGTTCTCACTGCAATCAAAAACGATTTGCACAAAATTTTTCTAAAATCTTTCATTATGCTTTGACAGCAAGCATGGCCGCCTTGCATGGGGGACTCATTAGGAGCAAATCCCGCTTCAATTTGTCTATCCTACTGCAATGTTAGGTCAAAAAGCGATAGTAAGATGTCGCTATTTTATATGTTCATCATTCTTACATCGCAATTGCGAATAAATTGGGCAAGTCGTTTTTGGTCTGCAGTGGGAATGTCGAGCTACGTTTCTGCTGAAGAAGCCCCAATCAGGGCTGAAACAGCTGTCCAGAGGCTGCTCGAGGTTCTCACTGCAATCAAAAACGATTTGCACAAAATTTTTCTAAAATATAAAAATAATAACAGTTACAATAAATATAAGTAGTCAAAGACATAAATTAAACCCTTTGGAGGAAAATAAAATAAGAAATGATCAGTAATAAGTGAATTAGAAGATCACGACAAGTATTTTAACAATTGGTCATGGTCAGGGTGATTTATTAGCTCACCGCCAAGCTTTACCATATTAAAGCTCACGTAATTTTAAGAAAAAAATAAATATATACACGCTGTTCATAAAAAAAAAAAACTTTATATAATTTTAGTAGGTGCAGAAATCAAAACAAGAAAAAAAAATCTGTTAGACCCACGTCCAATACTCAATAGTTTCCAAAGATGTGAAATTTTGATTTACGGCATTTACGCCTTCAGATGTCAAAAGTTAAAAGAACTTGCGCAGAACACGCATTTGTGTTAGGACGAAAGTTCGTCAAAATTTTCGTGAAGCCAGATATACCTTTTGGGACGTGTTCTATTTCATCAAACAATTTCAACATATTCTGTCATCTCATATTCATTTCGAAAACCATTAACATCGGAATTAGATTTATATTCTAATAAGGAAAATTCTTTCTCTTTCTCTTGTTATGATCTCGACTATCACCTACCAAAATGTATGAAGTTTTTTTTTCCATTAACACTGTAGAATTGTTTGTTCGAATGGATGGGTTGCGGACACTGTCTTAGAATAGTTTCAGGACCTTTTCCGCTCGATTTTATGGCAATATCGGAAAAACAAATGTATTTGGTTTTTGACTTTTTTTTTCTTTTAAGGGAATATCAGCTTTTTATCATGGCTATGATGTAAACACAAAACTTCTTAAAACGGATGAACGAGATGTCACTGATCATGAGTGATAAAGATACGGTTTTATATTACACTTTACAGTTCAATTCAGGAAAGAATACATGCACGTCATATACGGAACTCTTCTGTTTCAAATATGTAATTGCAAATTTTTATGTATTGGAAATACATCTTTAAATCAAGTTCAAATACGAAATTAATAATAGTGCTGATTAACACAGCGCAGCTATTTGAAACAAACTAGGAATGTATATGGCGTGCATGTATTCTTTCCTGAATTGAACGGTATCTTATAAATCTGAACGCAACCCAGGTCTCAATTCGAGTGTCAGTAATAGTTGCATTCCTTTCAAGAGCTGCAAGTTCCATACAGTTTTTAAACTCTAAACGGGTACTGTCAAAATTGGAAAGAGACAATCAACGTTTCACTGACGAAGCTATCAAACGATAGTGAAATTTTGAATGCTGCTTCCAATTTTAACAATGTCCGTTGAAAGTTTAAAACTATTTTCTTATATAATCATAATTCATGTGATTCCAAAGAATGTTTAACATCAGAAACATTTTTAAATCTACTCAAATACGTATGTATTGCGATATAAAGATACAATATTGAATTTTAAATAGAAATTCAATCTTCGTTTTATGTTATATATTTTCAGTGAAATAGGACCATTGAATGCAATTAATTTAAAAATCACACTTATCAAAACTTTTTTTATATCTTTGCAGTGCTTTTAAATTTTAACGTTCGCTTTCCAGACTTGCAAGATGTTAAATTATGGGCGGATTTAAATCTGAATGCTGTGAAAGTCGAATATCACTGCAACTGCCCGTATATGGGAGGGCAACAAGTCAAGTGAAAACGTAAACTTGTACCGTAAGTTGCCTCACGAAAGTGCACTTTATGATTGTGGACTGGCATCGCACCTAGAAAGTAGATTTAATTACATGACATAACATTGCAAAACGTGAAAGGTAACTCTATCTGCCCTACGTTTTCCATCAAAAAACCGACGGGCAACAGCGCGCTATATTACGCATTGTTGGTTTTTGCTTTGTTCCTTATGTTGGAGCAGAGCAAGCGAAAAACGAGAACAGCTTTTATGCTGAATTCGTTGGGTACTTATTAAGTTCGCAGTGGTATGCCTTTGAAGTTTTGTTTTTGTTATTAAAATTTTTCGAGTTAAAATTTGCGGTGCCTTTGTTCATCTTCGCTCATGAAATTTGCAATTTTTGCTCGTTTACAAATCAAAATAAATTCCGGCATTTAACTAACACTCGTCTATTGCTTGAAAATTTTCTTCTATCTCTAATATTTTTCTAATAAAAAATAAAGGAAGTTCATCGCGGAGGACTGAGTATCATTTGAATTGATTCTTCAGCTAACAGAGAGTTGAAGAATTCTTCAGTAAAAGTACTCACCAATATTCAATACTTTCGGTAATATATTATGTACTTGTACATATCGTCATGAAGACTAAAAATTTATTAGATACCCCTATTATTCTTTCTTAATTAGGATTAATATTTTTTTAAGTAGTTAACAAATTTCATATGGCAAACTTTTATTTTTAATCAAAATAACTCGTGAAGTTAATTCTATTATGTAATAGGTTATGGGTTAATGGATTATTAATTCTATTACTATGTTAGTTATTATTTCTATTGAACCTTTCGGATGAGGTACCATTTGATGATATATCTCATGTAATACAACAGATATAGAACGTGTGTATAACACGTTTTGAATTTACTATAAATGGTCTAGAAAAACAATTAAACTTTAAAAATTGAATTTTCTATAAATTATTACAAATAATATCTCTAGCTATCGCATATAAACAGTTTAATAAAGGAAATAGTGTTGCCTGGAATGATTTTCATTTATTCTATCTTTCACTTTTCTATTTGAGTTAATACAGTAGTTATTACGAAAAATAAAAAAAAATAGAATATCATAATGTTCCTATTTTCTATCTAGAAGAATTCACTTGGTTTCTACCAAAATACCAGAACACCACTGCATTGATACTCATAGAAAAGGAATGGTACAAACCATTTACCTTGAAAAATCCTCAAAGTTACTTTTTTTAAAATGTTTACTCAAAATCTAGACTCCTTCTGGGTTAATTTTTACTTACTACTATCCGAGTTTCTAGTTCGTATTAAATAAGTGAAGTAAATAAGTTAAGTGTCGAAAGTCTGACTCCACGGAAATATCTCTGACGTCCGGTTCAGACGGAAATGATAGAAAAACAAAAAAAAATTAATAAATCGTCCTATTTACTTTTGCGGATATCGAAAGGCTGCACCTAATTATTATAACAAAATAAAAAATATTTAAAAAATGACCGGTGCCCAACTTGAAGATATTTTAATTTCGTTAACGCCATATTCGATAGAGAATCGTTTATACCTATTTGTACATCTCTACATTTCGTTTACACCTCAAAGAAAACGAAATAAAAAATTATTAAAAAGTATCCATCGTGCGTCGCTCAATTTGAAGATATTTGTATTTCGTCAACGCCATTCGATAGAGAATCGTTGGTACCTGTTTATACCTCTTTTCATTTCGTTTGTACCTCGAAGGAACGAAATAAAAAAATATTAAAAAAAATAAACGTTGCGCGTCGCTCAACTGAGATATTTTTATTTCGTCAACGCCATTCTGTGGAGAATCGTTTGTTCCTGTTTGCACCTCTTAATTTCATTTGTACCTCAAAAGGAATAAAATAAAATTATTAAAAAAATAACCGTCACTCAACCGATTGAATTTTATTTTCAATACATTTAAAATACTGTACTTCGGTTACCGTTGAGGTACAAACGAAATGAAAAGTGGTACAAGCAGGTACAAAGGTTTCTCCTTCGAGCCCCCTTGGTTGTTTTTCGATATCTTAAAAAATAGTACATGTACAGCTTTAACGTTATTTCCGAAACTTTGAAAACGCTATATTTTGGTTCCCATTGAAGTACATACGAAATAAAAAGAGGTACAAACAGGTACAAACGATTCCCCTTCGAGCCCTCTTGGTCGTTTTTTATATCTGAAAAAATAGCGTTTTAAATTTACTTCCAAAATTTAAAAACGCTATACAGTTTAAGTACAAACGAAATGAAAAGAGGTACAAGCAGATACAAACGATTCTCTATCGAATGGAGTTGTCGAAATAAAAATATCTTAAAGTTGAGCCGCGCGGCGGTTATTTTTTCAATTATTTTTTATTTCGTTCCCTTTGAGGTACAAACGAAATGAAGAGAGGTACAAGCGGTTCTTTATCGAATGCCGTTAACGAAATTAAAATATCTTAAACTTGGGCGCCGGTTGTTTTTTATTTTTTATTTGTTGGGCGCCAGGTTCACATCCGTTTCAACATCTCCCAGGATCACGGGTCTTTATGATTACATGTTATATAAAAATAGTAGTAAAATTCATTGAAAAAGGGAAAATAACTATTAATTAACGATAGGTGATCGCATTCATTCTCACGAAGAAATGCGTCAGTCATTCAACAATTTACACCCAGATCGGTACCCTGTAATACACGCCACTGTAAAACGCTTTGATTTGTGTATATTTGATGTCGCATTGTCATGTCTGATTGTGTCAGTTATGTAGGTTTATCTGACAATCGAAAATTTCATTCCAACCCAGAAAACTCTTCCTGATTAATTTTTATAATCTAGACTTTTACCCAACACTGTATTTTCATAAACTATTTAATTATGTTATTTTTTTTCAAGGTTGATTAAACATTTTCCTCGGTGTATCACTTCATTAAGCATTGTAAAAACATATCATTTATGCTTTTCACATAAAGCATCCCGTTTCGTACATAGCTACCGTTTCAAACCACCGGTAATTAATTATTATGCCTGAAGGTCTTATCAGCAAAAGTGAGAATATTCGTTCAGGATCCTTTGACTTTCAGAGTAGGTCATGTTAGAGTGCCACTTTTCTTGGTATTAATAAAAATATGGACGTCAGAAAATTGAGTTAGTTTCAGGATTAATGTTTCGAAAGATCGGAGCTCCCACTAGTAAACTAAACTAGTACAGTAAATATTATCAATGATTTTTTTCTTTAACCTTACAATTACGGACCATGATAAGTATTCTTGCAAATCATTAACAGTCATTATTTATATTATAGAAAGCTTCATAATTTTGACAATGTCAGACTTTGATTTCTAACATATCACCTAACGAAAAAGAACATGGCCTACTAGAAAGTCAAAAGATCTTGAATGCTTTATATTCATGTTAAACATCAAATAAACTTATAAAGGAAATTTCAAAAAATTGCCTTCAAGTTTTTTTGAGTTCCTGATTTTAGTTTGAATATGTCGTATTTGTAAATAAAGGTATTTTGAATGATACAGTCCCGGTTTTATAAAACCAAGTTAAAATTACGGCACAATTTAAAGCCTTGAAAACTATTGTTTTTACAGATATTAGCAAGGCCTTGGAGTGCGAAATAAGTTTATCCTGCATTTATAAAACTGAGCTACATTTTATTAAATAATAATAGTTGTTTTAAATGATATAATACCTCACCCTCTTAGTATATAAGTTAGGTAAGTAGGTTTGTCTCTAAAGATAGAGAACGGAGGTGAAGTTTGTTATGTTTTAAAAAATGGGGTCTGCAATTAATTAAATTATACCGTTTGAATCCATGAACTAGGTTCGCGACGCAATAATTCGGGCTTAAAGGGAAAGGAAAAGACGTCGCCGTCATACACATAACCTTAAGACCCCCTTTATACCGGCTGTCCCGTGCCATGTGTTCACCCTTCTAGAATCTTTATTTATTAATCGATTTACCTGAATTTAACAAAAATTGGAATTTTTCACATACCGCTAGTCGTCATAGGTTTTCCGGTTTCGACGGAAATGATATCAACTTTCTTATTTTATAGAAAAATTTTGTTCAAATCGTTTTTGATTGCACTGAAAACCTCGAGCAGCCTCTGTACAGCTCTTTCAGCCCTGCACAAAATTTTTCTAAAAACTTTCATTATACTTTGTTGACAGCAAGCATGGCCGCCTTGCATGGGGGACTTATTAGGAGCAAATCCCGCTTCAATTTGTCTATCCTACTGCAATGTCAGATCAAAAAGCGATAGTAAGATGTCGCTATTTTATCTTATCTTATTTTAAATGGAACATCCTATATATTTTTACATATTTAAAATGTACGGATAATTACGAGTCCGAATATACTGGATGTCTCACAACGCATGGAGGAGATTGAAAGGGAATCTGCAGGACTTCAAAATAAAGTTTTTTTTTAATTCGCTTTTGACCAAAATCCAATAATAAGAAAGTTACAGCAGTTTAACTTTCTTAATTTCTTCTTTAATTTACACTTATGGCTTCTTAATTAATAAAAATTATTTCACAAAATGCAACTTTATTATTAAATAAACTCTAAATTTATCAAAACCACCATTCATAAAATGTCTATATTAATCCGCTTTCTAGTTTAGTTTTTAATTAGTAGGCGGTGCACAACGAGATGAAAATCCGTTTTTGGGAATTAAAAGGAAAAATAAAATAGCCGTTACTTTAACGTGACTACATTTTTTAAAATACTTATTTATTGTAAAGTAGAGTTCAATTAACTCATAAATGCCTCAAATTTGAATTTAAAACGTAAAATATTACTACAGCGAGTAACTTTTGCTTGTTAATTAATTTATCTTAAAACTCTTGTAACTTTTTAGTTATGGCTTTTTTACCAAAAATTTATTAAGAAAAAATCTTTAATTTGATTTCCCTTAGCTACCCTTTTAATCTCCTCCGTAGATTATGAGGCACCCAGTATATCAACTAGTAATTTTGGATTCCATGACAACGAAAAAATCCTTTTTTGTTTTTCAATTTAGAAAGCTATGGATCGCATTTTTTCGATCTGAATGCAATCGTTTCGAGAAAATCACTCTTTTTAACATATTTACAGCATTTGAAATTTTCGTTAGGTCCTAACTATTTTTTTTAGTAGAACCTCATCTGTTTTTTAGCTTAGTTCAACAAAACCTTTGAAATTCCATTAAAATAGCAAAATAACAACTATTTTCACACTGATTATACTCTGAAAAACAGTTGAACATGACATTTACGAGAAAACAGTCTGTTTAATTACGGCAAAAAGTTATAGAAGGAAACTTGTTTCACATTTAATTTTGTACTTTCAGCATCAGTCGAAAAACAATTGAGCATCAAATGTGTTGGACGTAGCAAGTGCATTTAAAATTTTAAATGGAATGACCCAATTTTACTAAGTTTTCTAAAACTGTAAAAAAATCTCTTTACACCGATGTATCACATGTCATAATTATCTAATCAATTACAAACATAAATCGATAATTAACAAATACATGCTTACGTTCACTAGAGCTTTATTCGAAAAAGTAGGCGATGAAACAAATGAAATTATTTTTCAGTTTCCAATTGAACCATGTTTCTTAATACTTACTGTCTTGAAGACGTGTGCTATTCAACATAATGCAACATAACAACATAAAAAGGTGACAATAAATTAATTGAGTAGCACGAAATGGCTGATAATTGTAAACAACGGAGGTCGTTTTGCCCAAAAACTCTAGATACTATGGACTGAAATTTCAAATTAATTTACGTATTAATTTATTGTTACTTTGTTTATTGTTGCTGTGTTGTATTCATGTTGAATAGCACATGCTGTAAAAACAGTAGTAAGAAACATAGTTACTGGAAGCTGAAAAATAACTTTATTTGTTTCACTGAGCACTTTTTCAAATAAAACTTAAATCTGCGTAAGTACGCATTTGTTACTTATTTATCGATTTATGTTTTTAATTGGTTAGATAACTATGACATGTAATATGTCTTTATAAAGAGATTTTTTTACAGCTTTACTTTAGTAATAAACTTGGGTACGTTCCATTTAAAATTTAACGCATTTGATGTTCAATTGTTTTTCCGTCTAAGGCAGATAATAAAAAATTAAACGCAAAACAACTTTCCTTCTAAAGTATTTTATAGTATCCTTAAAACTAACCGAGATATCGGCTGTGACGACTAAAATCAAACAGACTGCATAAGGACAAAAACATACTTTTTTGTATAGAACAACTCCTATATTATTTTACCTATATTTTTTTCTTAACTAAAATGATCCTTTATCATTTTATTGTAAATTAATAAGTAGAAACATTTTGATTCTTTACAAATTCGTTAAAGTGCTTTTAAAAAAAAAAAGAAAACATTTCTATACCGTCGCAATCAAATTATTCTATTGACAGTTGCATCATTCTTAGTTATTCTAACAATAATAATCATGGCCGATCCTTTGTTTTTAATTTTAAGTATCTTAATTTTGTATTTTACCGGCTTACTTATTCAAATTTGCTTGAGTAAGAAGGCAATGTTGCCACGTTTGAAACTTTAAAATTGTTTCGTATCTGGTGACAATGCGCGATGGGAATTCACGTTAGCAATTTTAGTGCGTAAAATAAGGCTGACTGAAACAGTAAAAACAGTTAAAGGACACCTGTATACAAATTCGTTTCTGTATATCTGTTGAAGAATCTACCCCTCCCCATATTGCACTGTGGTAACTGTTTGATTAATAAAAGTTTCGTTTAAGTTCATTGCGGTCAAAAATAAAACGATAGCTGTAGCATTTCTATCACAGTTAATAGCGATTGAAAGATAAAATGAAGTGTTTAATTAAATATTTTCCCGCTGGGCGAATCCGTTTCACGTCCAGTGAACAACTTCAATTTTGATCGAACATGTACAAAAACTGGTAAGCGTATCTATGCGCATAATTTTTATCGCTCTGTACAATCGCTGAATTAGAGATGCCAATAAATAATTATCGTTCCTTGTTTCAGTTTACTGCCTGGGTTGATGCTGTCATATTCGTTTTTAGTTTAGAGAACGAAGCCTCTTTCAACGCAATTTACAATTACTACACGAAGATGTCACACTACAGGAACTCGGCCGAAATTCCTTTGATACTTGTTGGGACACAAGGTACGTTCGAATCCTTTCGTTTACTGAGCAAAGCAGAGTGATAAGATTTTGTCAGGATTCTCTCTGCCGTCTACGTTAATTTTTAATGTCGAGGAATACTTAATCTCTTAAAAGCAAAAAAAATTCGGAGATACGGTTGAATTACTTTAAATTAAAACGAAAGTTTCAACCTACTGAATTAACAAAAAAAATGCCTTTTACAACATGAGTAGTCAATAGCCCGTCACACACACAGATACTTTCCAACGCTCCCGGTGCGTGTGGACTTGGTGCGCGGCCCAAGTCCGCCAGGAGCCGGATACGCTTTTGTCCACAAATTACCAAATCAAATTGAAATACTTAGACCGCAAGTTTGAACATAAACTCCAAGAATGTGTATTCTGGCCGATAAATGCCCCAATACTACAACTTGTATCGACCATGTGTCATTTATTATTTAATTTATTTTAAACCTGATTTGCCCGTAAACGTAGTTTTGAAATAACAATTTAGATTCGCGATCCCGGATGCACATTTTGGCCCATGTATTTAGAGCGAAGGTTTTTCTCCCTAAATATACGTGCCAAGTCTGGGCGTCAGGTATGTCACGTGCCAGAAGCGTTGGAAACTATGTGCGTGTGTGACGGGCTAATGTACTGCAATTAAAAAAGAAATCCTGCATTAACGCATATTTAGTTAGGTATTCAAAGTTAATTACGTAATGAAACGGTTGCCGCTTCATTCCAAGTAAACGTCGTCGTCGTTCTCGTAGAATCTTGATGGACCTCGAATACTTGAAATTACGATTTAAATTAGGCAATACAAAATTATAAAACAATTAATTGTCATTGTATAGTGAATCATTGCAACATATTTGTGAATTAATTAAATGTACTTATGGACAATAAACAATTAAATTACTTTATATTTTAATTAACCGAAATTTGTAACATTTGTATCACTAAAAAAAAAACTTACTATTCCGATATGCTTTCGTGTAATAATTTAGCGTCAGTGCAATTGACTACATTCAATTTTTTACAACAATGTCACATTTTAAAGCAATTCAAAGATAAAGAACTGGATTAGAAAAATAAAATGAAATCAACTAAAACATAATACATTATTAACAGAGTTACTAACTGGTTACCTTTTTATAAGCATTTGGTATCAGAATTTAGTTAATAGTAATAATAATAATATTTATTGGAAAACAAGTTACAATAATTATACAGGGGGAGGGGGGGGGATACTACTCGCCAAACTCCGACGGGTAATTTACCTGGTCAAAACGAGTAACGACTTAAAATAAAAACTTCTTAAACGGAAGGTTAGAAAATTAAAGTAAAGCTAGTAAAATGTATGAGAACAACTGAACAATACCTTTGTAAAATATTGCAATTTTGACCTGGAGTCTGAACATCAATATCTATTTGTGGTCTGGTCATTAGAATAATTCGATACTTTACGATGCTTACGATCCAGCTTAGCATGTAGCACAAATTAAGTGTAATTTATAAAGAGCAGTGAGTATTTATTGAAATAATTAACCGTAAACTAGATTAAAACAAATTATAGAGTTCAAAGTACCTTCCACACATTTGAGAACACCACAGAGAGCCTCTAGTTGGCGTTTATACACATTTGAGTATGCTTATATCAATTTTTATAAACAAGATTCAGCATTATCTTCACGCGTAAATATTGTTTCATCACAAGCCAAAATGTTGTTAATTATGCACATGCATATTTGCATATACAAATACATAATTTGCTACATTTTTTGTTTTAAATACAAATTTGCCATTATTTCCTATTGCCAAGTACAAACCGACCCTTTATAGCCGACAATCTAGACAATCAGTGTTCTAAAGTCAGAATACAGTAGATTCCCGATTATCCAACTCTCGATTATCCGCCCACAGCTTTAACCGATCCTACGAATACGTTCTTCTTAGCCGAGTAACAGTGTTTTTTTTTGTTATTTGATTATTTTTTTCTTTTAAAATTAAAATTTATTTGACAATATGGCCCATATTTTATCTTATGATTAAAGTCAGCTTTAACGTAAACTGTGATTAAAATAAACAAGGGACGACATAGCTTCATGTCAATTGTGTAAGAGATTAACACGTTCATTTCTCATGGCAACATTCTTTCAACATTGTCTTGACCATGAACTTGGAAAGTTCAGTTAGAAACGACTTTTAATTACAAGTTTAGCTAGAGACGACTTTAATCATGAGATGAGAATATGGGCCAATGTATTTCTTAAAAATGTTTCCATTAAAAAGTCTTGAAACACGTCGTGTGTTTGCTTCATTGGTGCTTTTAGTCAAACTGGAGAATGGAAATGTCCATATCCCCGAATTGTTAAGAGGTCTGTCTTTTCGTGTGTCATGCTTAGAACAAACTTACTCGAGAATTCGCCAGTATATGTTATGTGTCGTAATCATCGATTGATTGAAAACCAAACTGATATTTTCAATTGCACGCTTCGTTAAATTGCTGGTTATTTTGCAGTACAGACTTGTCTACTGAATAAACATTTTGTCGCTCAGTAATTGGGCACAGACCTGTTGAGCGACTAATTCATACTAATAATAATAATTTAATGACTTGAAAAAAAAAACTTCCTATTATCCCACTTTTTCGATCATCCGTCCTAGGTTCGGGCCGCATTAAGTCGAATAATAGGGAGTCTACTGTAGTTGGAAATAATAAGAGGGTTACCAGGGTATGGGCACAGTCTACACAGTCTTTTCGCTATGTGTCGGCACGTTTGATATTTGTGTTTTTAATCTAACCATTGCGCGCTCTTCCACAAGTCGATTCTTAAATTTAAATTTTTCCAACACGCAACTTATCTCCACTACGACAACATCAGGGTTAAGCGATATAATTTGGAATCATAAATGAGTATTTTTTGCAGGTCAAAAAGCGTGCATTTTTGCGTTTAGGAGTTTAGGAGTGTTACTGTTTCATTCCATTCCTGCGCGTTAATCGCAAATCCGACGCCACCGTCGGTTCCCTGGATTTTTCAACCCTACGATCGACGAAAGCCGACTTTCGATCCGGGCGGTATTTATTCTACAAAAATTACTCCTAATTTTTAGTGCATATTTATGTGCATATTTTTTGGTAATTTTAGTGCATATTTGCATGCATACTTAGAAGTTTTTTAATGCGTAATTATCCTAAGCTTAATTATGATGCTCCTGTTACAGGAAACACAGGCAAATGCAGCAATTTGCAAATTTTAAATTAAATTTGACAAATGTCACAAAGTGATAGGTACCGTTGTGATCTTTGTATAATACCCAAACTTTTTAACGTTACTATTGTTTGATTTTTCTCTTAAATTTGAAGTGTAAGAAAAAGCACTACTAGACGTTTGCATTTCTTTAACCAAGCTGAGTACACATTTTAAGTTTGGCACATTACATATGTACCATCTTGTATAATTACCATGCTAATTTTTTTTTGTTTTTGAGTTTACGCCATAACTGTTTCTGATTCACTACAGTTGTATTAATGAGATAACATAGTTACCATGTCTCTTGTTTTTTAGAGAACGCAATTAGATAAATATTTAATAACTAATTACTAGACATAAGTAAAACAAAAATGTAATTAGTATAAAAATACACACAGGGTGATTCATAGTAAGTATCCGCTGTCCCGTTAGGCGCGTATTTATTAAGTTCATGCAAATGCCAAATTGCAAAAAACAAACTCATCAGAGACATCCACCTTTTTTTAATCCCAAATGAAAACCGTTTGAATCGTACTGATGGCTATTGCAATGTGACGCGTAATATGTTTTTCAAATTAGTTAGTCAGTTACTCCTCGATGCACGTTTTGACTCCCCACGTACTTGGAGCGCAAAATTCTTCTTCTTTTTTGAATGAACAAGTCTGGCATGCCATGTACGTTACGAGCCAAAATCGTTCAAAAATTTTGTGTAAATGTCGATCTAATGAATCACCGACGCCGGGCAGTCATATGCATTGTTTTGATTTTTTTGCTGCAGCAACAACGCAGGAAGTTAAGGAAGTGATAATTCACTTTAATTCGATTAATTATTTCGCACATGAAGAAACTGCAGATACGCAAAATACTGGTAATTCATACGTTCAATTAAAAAAATTCCAAAGGGCTACTCAATTCTTCATTACTGTATTTCGCCATGTCAACTGGTGTTAAAATGCACTAATTTCATTTTACTTTCTGTGAATTAATACGCATACATTCACAAGGACACTAACACAAAGAGGATTTTATGACAACATAAAAAAATGCAAGTTCAATGTTCGCATTCTGCAGTCTTTCGTCAGAGAAATGTAAATAAAACCGTTTTACGGTTTCAGTTCAAGGTAAATATCCAAATTTTGTTTTTTTCTGAAGAGTTCATTGTTGTTGTGACGCATTCAGCTATTCCAGTGACTACCAACAAGTTTACATGTGAATTTTCAATCCATTTTATCTCAGAAACTATACAAGTTACATCCCCTGTGTTTACAGTTATTTTCTTTGTTTTTTCGAGTACTATCTGTGGTTAACAGGTCAGACACTTATTTTGAATTATCCTACATAAAGAAGCACTAACTGCTAACTGAAAACTGGCAAGAAAACTTTTGTCTTTGAAAAATAAAACTTCGGAATTCGAAAGAAGCAGGTATACATTATCACAGCGTTTCCCAAACTGTGAAGACTTCAAAGGGGGCACAGTAAAATGAATTTAAAAAAATTGAACACAAATTGCAATTAATTCATCAATTTTTTTTTAAAAGGGATTGCTTATGCACACAATCGCAAGCAATAAATTTTGGTCGTCCTTAATTGTAAAGGTTGACACCGAATTTGTATTTTATTAAAACTAAGGAGATTCATGTCTTAATTTTGAATGCTAGGAATAGTGATGAACAGATAAAATTGCGAATAAATTGGACAAGTCGTTTTTGGTCTGCAGTGGGAATGTCGAGCTACATCTCTGCTGATGAAGCTCCAAACAGGGCTAAAACAGCTGTACACAGGCTGCTCGAGGTTTTCACTGCAATCAAAAACGATTTGCAACAATTTTTTTTAAAGCTAGGAATAGTGTCTTAAATATTTATTTTCACACATGGTGAAAATTTCATTTGAAGTTTAAATTCGAGATTCGACGTAGGTAGAAGGGAGGGGTGACGTGAATTAAAACATAGCTCAAAAAAGATCGCGAAACCAAAAAGTTTGGGAAACACTGCATTATCAGAAGAATTGTAAGATGTTATACTCATTTTTCAATGAAGTTAATTATCTGTAAATTATAAGATTCTCATATGTATAAGGGATTATTTTCCGTTTATTGATTTAGATTTGATTATACTAAAGGTAAAAGGTAAAGTTATTAAACTAATGTTCTATTTAATATTTAACTGCAATAAAATGATTTAATTAAAAAATAATAATAAGTAAAGATGAATTTTTTTGTCTTTTCTGTCATTAATAATTCTTTTGGATATAATAAATCAAACATTCTCATCAGATTTTAAAACGAAAAAGCAGTGTGATTTTTTTGCTTTGAAAACACACTAAAAATTGACCCTAGCATTCGGGTGCAAGGCAGAAACACGGATATTTAGCACCACTGAAGCGCACATTAATTGCCTTTGTACGTACGCAGGGCAAAGGACTTCAAAGTTTGATTAAATTTCGCAACCAATTCCAACGCACCAAAACCTTTGTACTATTAATACGTCCATCAGTACATGCGCTGTAGAAAAATAAACCCGGTAACAATCTACCTCATTAATATTTCTCGAAGCTAATTTTTGGGAATTTGATATTTTAAATTAACTTAATTTTTTACTGAGTAATAATTGTATGTAAAAAGTCATATTTTATATATAAGTATAAATTTAATAAAAGTTTCAACTTTGCAGAGATTAGTCATGAAATGTAATACCAGGATATTTCAATTTAATGTTATCATTTATTTTTGTATATCCATTATTTCAGTTCCACAAGTGGTTGAGCTATTGTGTCAAACAACTACTTGTATGCTTGGATGCCTTCCTTTACGACTTTTTTTTTCAGTATCTCTTTTTAAACTTAAGCCTCTTTAAAACGTAGGAACTATCTAGTGTTTCTTTCGAAAGAAATTTTTTAGGATTCCTGATTCTGATGTTCCACCTGCATTCTGTATAAGTGTAAACCGTGTAATATGAAAAACCTTTGATGCTGTAACTTCCTAATTGATCAAACAAAATCGCTTTAAAAACATTTTAACCTGACCTACAATAAATTTCTTTTTAACGACTATTTTTTGACAGATCGCACCCAACTTTCTTTAAATTACATTATATATTTTTCTGTCCTTTTTCTATTACAAAAAAAAATATTTTATTTTATTTATTTATTTATTTGTCGGCACTTGGTTGTAATTTGTTAGGAAAACGATTTCTGTAAAGTCTCAAGGCAGCTGCAGCATTTTTTCCACATTCAAAATATGCTTCAATAATATCCACTTAATTCTGGTTAGCCATTTTATTCATTTTTTATTACAAAATGTGAGAATTTTTAGTAATTAGTTAATTTTAGTAAATTGCTGGACTGACAGATAAGACATGCACAGGCCGCTTAGTCTTTGTTTAATGTGATTATTTCATTTTTTAAATTTCTAAATTACTTCTTTAAATTCTCGTTCTTTTTCCATGAATGGGTATAATTGTTTAGATTTTAAAATTCAGGAAAAATATTTGTCTAAAAATGAGGAAAAGAGAAATAGTAGTGCACTTTGAAAAACAAAAGTAGACTGTCTTCTGTCAAAAATGGAACTCAGAAAAGAATGTTAAATCGATTCAAATTGTGGCTTTTTTAAGTAATTTTGTTTGACGTATCATTTATTAAAATCGCATTAGAAATAAGGGCGTTACGGCATCATATTCCACCCGGTATATCTTGAAAACCCTTTTTATTCTTCATCTTAATTAAATTTTAGAAATATGATTTTTATTTCACTTTGATTTTTAAAAACTCAAGTTTTATTGCCTTATAATTAACTAACGTTTCGTTTTGTACGTTGCTGTATTTTCCAATGCACAGTTATGTGCTGGGATTTACGTAACATATGGACATTTCTATTTTCATTTTTGCGAAAATAATATGTTATAGGTGTTTTGGTTCCAGTTGGACCTTTCATTCAAAAACCATGATTAGGACTTGTGATTTGTTTTTAATAATACAATATGCTCTAAATGACATTTTAATTGTCTGTTATTAGCTTTGTATATGAATTAAGAAAATTGCATTTTATGTTCATTTTACCATAAAAATTTTTAACAAAATTTTTGGGCAATTTAAGATTATTTTGAATAACATCAACTTATTTTCAGTAGTTCTCGAGTTATTTCGTATTTTGTGCGAGACTATTCAAATTCAAACGTCCGTCGGCCTGTAGACAGCAAGTTGAAATTTGGTAGAAATGCTTTAAAGCTTCTATACTTTCAATGCATTCAGACGATTTTTTAAATGTACATTTTATTGAGTACGATATGGACAGAAGTTATAGGTAACTAAAAACAAATTTCACTATTCTAATGAGGAATGAAGAAATTAACACAATTCCAATATGATTTTCCGCAATTCTCTGTACGTAATAACTATACCGTTTCTTTTTAATATCGAGGTTAAATAAACGGAGAACGTCATGCCGTATAACGTGTATTACTGAAAACCGGTCCTGTCGCAAGCCTTTAGTATGGCAAAACGAAGGGAAGGTAGACTATTGCGGACTTTGTTACTGTGTTCACTGGTGCTTTGTATTTTTGCTATTCAAGAAAGGAGAGTGCGCGTCCGAAAATCGGCTCGTTTCCTGCTCGTTTGTTACTCTTCCAGTTACTGAACCTTCATGCGTTGCAATATACTTACTGATATATATATTGCAGACAAATTTTTACTGTAGTTACTTCAATAATTACTGAAACCCTGGCTTCTCGATTGTAAATAACTTTCCAGAAGTACAACTGATCCTATGAACATATGTCAGGGTTGCACTTTGATACTCAATCGTAATCACAAAAAATAAAATGTTATTAGCACACATGGAGGTTAAGTAAATGAAGGAGTAACAAGCAAGCAGAAGACGAGCCGATTTTCAGACGCGCACTCCCCTCTCTTGTTTGGTATGGTTCGTTTTGCCACACATAAACCCGCGGACGGCCAGTTTTCAGTAGTTCACTTATACGACACAGCCTCCTCCATATGCTTAACCTAGATGCATGCAGCTTTCTTTTGTCAAATATTTGTAACAGTAAAATATAAAATTGATTTACATTTTTTACATATGTGACATCCATTTATTCGCTTAGGGAAGA
This sequence comes from Prosopocoilus inquinatus, assembly GCA_036172665.1. Taxonomy (NCBI): domain Eukaryota; kingdom Metazoa; phylum Arthropoda; class Insecta; order Coleoptera; family Lucanidae; genus Prosopocoilus; species Prosopocoilus inquinatus. The sequence goes on from CM069871.1 coordinate 36,428,448, forward strand.
TGCTATTACTTTTCGGATGACCTTCTTCCAAAGCTTTTCGTAAAAAGTGTAATTACAACTTCTGGGAAATATGGAAAAATCTGAAATAAACATAGGAAAAAACTCTTCTGTATCTGCTTTGATATTTGGCCTCTAATTTTTATGTCTATTGCTAGGGCTACACCTGTGTTAACATCTAATGGACAAACCACATAACACATCAATTAATGCAAGAAAGAAAGCTATCATCTAACGCCTGGTGCCATTTATAATACCGTTATAAAATGAATACGTTAATCTGCGACTACACTTATGCTTATTGTCAAATTAAACGTTAAGAAATTAAGCGCAGCGAAGTGGTAGCCCGAGCTTTAGAAATCATTATCCAAAATTTTATAATCAAGAATATTGCCTTCATGTCGCTGTCTGTTTGCCATAGAAAACTAATTAATAAGCAAGGCTTAATAATGGGACGGTTCAGTTTTTATTTTCATCCACGTTAAAGTTAAACAGTAAATAAACAAGTTGATTAAAGACAATTGATTTCGAGGTTCAGTCAGACTTTGTGTTAACAAAAACGGTGTAATTTGTCTTTGTTAATAATATTTTTTCATTTTACAAAATATGTACCATGCGTTAATAAATTATTTAGATCAACACTTGCTATGAAACTGTTAATGCTGCACAGTGAAAACTATTTTTGCACTTTTAGGAGTTTTATGACGTAAAAATTCTCAAGTTTGACAATAACACAATTTACAAATATAATGAAACTACAGTCACTTCAAAACAATTAGAGTTCAGAAAAAGCTCGACATACATAAAGAAAAAGCAGACCAAATTCGCCTCCTCTCTTGACTAGACTACTTTCAAAATAAAATAAACTTATGGAATCATCGCAAAGTGCCCCTTAGTACCTTAGGGGTTACCATAAATTATAAGAAAATTATTTACAATCATTAAGAATTATTACAAATATTTGACAGCTTCTTCAGGAAAATAATAAAAAATTTATGATTTTTCTATAAAAGCTATCAAACATATTGAAACGTTGACTACTACTCAATTTTTCCAAGTGTCCAAAAATAATTATATAATTTTATACTCCTAATAATTTTCATCGGACAAGATAGTGCTCGGATTAGTTAAAAATTATATTATCACATTAAGTAACTTCCCTGCTACACACGGGAAACCCTATGCGGCTAGTATTAATATTGTGACGACCAGTGAGCGGATGACTTAAGTTTTACGGAAACTATAACCATTGAATCAAAATTCTTTTATGAAATCTTGTACATGGTGGATCAATTGCGATGTCTCTTATGGGCATCTCTAAGTCAATAGTGTAAACAAAAATTGGCCATCTTCTTTTGTTTTCAAGTTATAGGCAAAAATTGCCATTTTCGAGTTTTCGTTTTTCGGTCATATCTCATTTATTTCTAGAGAAATAAAAAAAAAACTGCTTGAACATTATAGAACACTTTTTGGAATATAATTCAGTGGTCTAGTTAGTTTTTAAATAATTAGCTAAATTTTGCTGAAACGAACCATATCTTCTCTGATCCAGTAGCATGACATCCAAAAATTGTTCACGTTGGTTTTCTAATATTCATAAATAATGGACTACAGTTAGATTTCCATCAAACATGTAATAAGATAATATAATGCATTTAATGCATTCAATATACCACTGTGAAAACAGTAATCCCTTTTGAAGTCAGCTGGATACAAGAACTGATTAATTTGAACTGTATAAGGTTTATATTTTTTCTTTCTTAGAATTCTTGAGACTATTATTTTTGAAACGCCAACTTCTGCTTGTATTTCTCTAGTAGATATACCTGTATTTAATTCAATCCAACCCAAAACGTTTATACTATCAACTTCCAAATTTTCCTTATTGAAAGTGTTAGGTTGAGATTGAGTAAAACTTCAGAAATTTATTAAATTCCTTTTATTTAAAAAAAATAACTTATCTAAGCAATCAGAAAATGCAAAATACATATAATATACCGTGCAAAAGTTCATTTATCCGATTAACGCCGTTCTGAAAATATCTCTAAATATAAATTCTTGTGGGTGCAGAATTTTCGCCGCACTGAATGTAAAGTTTCAGCATATCTATTTTAAATAATTTTCTTAATTCTCCATAACATATATATTTTTCAAAAGCTTAAAAAATACTCTATTTAACGATCTCAAAGCCAACTGTGACTTTAATTTAAAAAACAAAGTTTGGGTTTGTATTTCGACTATTATGAATTCTCATGTGATTTAACTAAGAAGTCATGATCTACGTTAAAAGTCGAATAAAAAACATAATCATCATTTTTTAATATCTTTAAAAATAAGAAAATTTATTTGCATTTGAAGATTTGTTGAATTTTTCGTTTTTCAACTGTATCACGAAAATAGTAAGAAACAGCAAATTTTTTATTTTACCGTTGAAATTGACAAAAAGTTGACCCAATATAGCGTACTTAGTCTTTTTATATTTCCATTATTAACGGAGATACCTATAGAATACCATCTAAATTGGGACAGCCTGTACAGGGTGACTGCGCGAGAATTCCTACCTCCTTTAACTATTTTATTTTTGATTTTAGGAAATAATAAAAAATAAACGAAGTTTTGATTTTAAATAAAATAACATTAAATGAAATTTCACCATTAACATATTAACATATTAAATCGATTTAGATGTTTTCTAAAAATTAACTTTTAAACTAGAAACGAAAAATATTTCGGAAAAATTGAACTTTAAAAAATGAAAATTTAACGTAAAACATTTTCAAAGCGTTCTCAATTTTTTTTTACACAAAGTCTAAATCTTTTTAACATGTTTTGAATCACATCTCTTAGTATAAAAGGATCATTATTCAAGTGTTCTATTTCTAAAATTCATAAATAAAATAAATTAAATAGGAATTATTTTATAGACACCTTCTACATTATTAGTTTTATTACATACGAATTAGAAGAATTTAATTTAGAATGAAAATCTTTTTTTTAAATGGAACAGCCTGTGTGTTCCATTAAAGCAAAATTTAGTTTATATCTCGTTTATCCGACCATCAATTGTTTTTCTGTGAGCACACAGAGAAACTTTGATTAGTCCCTATAAGTTTTGTGTTAAACATTTCCTGAAATCAAAAGTTAAAGGGGGTAGGAATTCTCGCGTAGTCACACTGTACATTAATTTTATATTTCATCCGCATTCATGGACACTTTGTAAATGACTTATTAAGGGTAAATTGCTTCTATATACTACTGAAATTAATTTAAAAGAGTGAAACTTATTTTTTCAACAATAAGTTGTGATGTTCAATATTTAGTCGCTATTTCAGGCAACACTTTAATAAATGTTAACTATTTATAATTTGTAAAGTAAATGTTTTGTATGAATTATGCATACGATTCTTATGACACAGCAAGGACGAATGAATGGTAATTGATTGTTTCAGACGCAATAAGTGAAAATAATCCACGGGTCATCGATGACTCCCGTGCACGCAAATTGGCCAATGATCTGAAGAGGTGTTCGTATTATGAGACGTGTGCCACATATGGTCTCAACGTGGAACGTGTCTTCCAAGACGGTGAGTCACATATGTCTACCTTAACACCCACCACAGCTGAAACAGGTTGCTTATCTTATTGATGCCAGATGCAAGATGCTATGCCATTCGGATCTTGTAAGAGCTATGAATGCAAAATTTCAGGGATATCAGTATCCCTTAAATGCAACATTGCAAATTCCCGATCTAACATAACACCTGTCCTACCTGCAAACCTAACAAGTCCATTCCTGCTTATTAGACGCGCATAGGTATTATCGTATGTTCCTCGCGTGGTTCCTTTAGTACCTGCCTCACGTTCCTACGATAAACAACTGGTCGACGAAGATATTTTGTTAGTGAAAGCTGTGATTGAACTCGACTATGAGCGTCGTTCATTAATTTCGTGTTTTAAGTTCCTGACCGCTGCAACAATGGGATGCAAGTGTTTTTGTTTTAAAAAGTTCAAGAAGCTGTTTACCGGTCGAGTTTTTCGCAAATTTTGTAAGTACATTTGCATAAAGTTTATAGAAGCCTTCTTAGATTTTCTCTAATTTATTATTTAATCACATAAAACAGATGGTCCGCTAGAAATTCTAAGCGCGTCTTCTTGTGACAGATGTAATATAATTAACTTTCTGTTTCTGTAAATGTTATAGTATGATTGAAAAGTGAAATATTTTCTCAACTCATCATATTAGATCGAGATTAACGAACTTCCTGTGTTCTATTCAGGTTTGAAGTCTTTCAGTCAATGGTTAGTATATCTTAAAACAAAACACTAAACGGTAAGCCTTTATTGAAATAAATTCATGATTATTCTTTAACAAAACCATTTTTATAATTGGGGACATTTTACAGGGTTCTCCACCTTCAAAACAATACCGGGCAATATCATACTGAACAACTTAAAACTTACTCTAATTTAAGTAACCGACAGCAAATTCTGTACAACGATCTGCATTTGGAGTTGCGTATGTGATTAGTGATTAGCCTGCACTTATACTAGGAGACCCTAGTCTAGGGAAGGCTTTATATCCTTTTATTACCTTCAGACCGCTGCATATTCAGTTTAGTTAGAGACAAAATAGTAAACTGTTTGATTTTGATAAAAGCTAAAACTAAAGCATTTTAAATTTATAAAAAAATTTGCATATAGAAATTAGGGTTTCTGATATCCCGGGTTTTTTTTTTCATTCCCAGGAATCGGGATTGTAAAAATCATGATATCGGGAAATTTTACTTTTTGCGATAACTTATATATCTTCTTAGAAAACAGATAAAACACCGACATCCTACGATCGCTTTTTGACCAGACATTGCAGTAGGATAGACAAATTGAAGCGGATTTGCTCCTAATAAGTCTCTGCTGATGAAGCCCCAAACAGGGCTGAAACAGCTGTACAGAGGCTGCTCGAGGTTTTCACTGCAATCAAAAACGATTTGCAACCAAATTTTTTAAAAGTTCTTAGAAAAGATATAACATTAGAAACCTTGCTTTTTTGATACAAATCTCAGTCAGATTATGAATGAAAACAATGTTTGGAAATACAATAAAAACAAAATTATTTTAAATCTCTTCTATTACTCTCAATCAGGTCAACTAGAGGAAAGTTTTACTAAATACAGTAAGATGCAGTTTACAACTCGTAGTTTCACATCTGTCTTTGCCGGTATTTTTACAAAGACATCCTAACTGAACCGTAAAACGTCTCCAGTCAATTTATATAAATTTTAGAGTTCACTTCGACTAATTTATATTCCGTCATATACAATGTGTTGAATCGTTTTTCAGACATAGCAAATTAACATGTAAAACTAAATACTTGCAATTATTGGCTCTCTTGTAAATTTTAGAGCAAAACGGCAAAGGAAAATATTGTTTGGAATATTAAAATGCACCAAATATAATATTTCAAACTTTAAATTTTCACAGCCAGTTCCTTCTAAAATGGTAAAAATCTTCTGAAAAAGGCACTCAGTTTACTAACAAGGTAACGAAAACGACAAGAGAAATTAAACCTTTTCTAAGTGCAAAAATTGCAAAAGTAGAAGTATACAAATATCTAAATATCGGTCGGTCATAGCTAACTTATTAGTAAACTAAGTGCATTTTTCAGAAGATTTTTACCATTTTAAAAGAAAATGGTTGCAAAATGTAAAGTTCTAAATATGATATTAAGTGCATTTTTAAAAAATTGAGATTAATTGAATGAGTGCATCCGCGGCGCGTTTATAAAAAGGTCGTAAACTTGTTTATCGACATCAAACAGTACTCTTCGCTTACTTACTTATTGTGCATCGTATTTATTGTGGGCGTAATACGATAGGGTATTTTACCGAACCACAAGAATTTCGCCCTTCCCCGCAGCATCAGTTCCGTTTCTTTTGAATACCCCCTCGTATATTACATACATCTCCTTATAACATGTCAAGTCCAAACAGCTACACGCCAAACTTTCATTCCCGACTATTATTATTATTTCCTGGGATCGGGAATGGCAAAAACAGCAAATTTCCATGGAAATCGTTCCCGGAACAACAGAAATACAACTTGTAAATCCTTACGTTAAACAGAAATATTTCTCTGCTGCTAAGGTCTCCACAAATATTGTCTAAAGTTTGAATTTTTGTTTATAATATCCAAACCTCTTGCCGATTGTAAATGTAGTTAACATGGATAAGTAATAGTCCTAGGCCATGAAAATCAATTTAAAATAAATTTTAATTCCGAGTTCAGTCTTAATATGAACACATGTGAGTGGAATGGATAGCACCGTACGACATTTTATGACTAGAAACTAGAGTAGTTCAACTATAATGGCAGACGCGCAATTGGGTAGAGCCATACGACGATTCCACACGTCTCGAATGAATTCATTCAAATTATCCTTGAATCTGAAGAGAACATCTGAATATCAAATCTTGCGCCATAGGAAAACGACCAATCTGCCCGTAACATTATTGTTATAAAGACAGAAAGAAAATGGATAATCAGCTCAAGAGATTTGAGCGGACATATGTACATATTACTTGCCATAGAAACTTCCGCTAGGCAGAGGGTGTCCCAGACTCAAACTTGTGAAAGGTGGCATCCCTAAATATGACAAACGACTTAATCGTCAGAGCGACTGGAAAAGGAATATTATAACTTTGTTATTTTAGAAACCTTTATCTGGGCGGCCCTTGTATTGTTATGTAAATATAATAACCAAATATCGGATGAAAGTTTGGAAGTCAATGTCATTCTTCCAAGCTGCACGTTAGGTAGACGGTATCCCGATCGCGTACTTTGCGTTTGTTACAGCGAATTCCTCGCATTAATAGCCCGGCGCTCGTGAACTGGCAGCGAGCGTGCGCGTTGCGTTCAGGAGACGAAGTGAGCGTGAATATCCATACATATGTCCTAAGATTCATAATAACGAACCTATGATGAAAAAAAAAAAACTAATGCAAATCGTTAAATAACCACTATACATACCATTATACATTTAAAAAAAAAACTCAGTGTAACCAGGTCTGATGGGCGTGTCATTCTAGATTTCCAATCATGGAGATCTCGCCACATTAACAGATCAACGGTGACGAATATAAAAATTATCAAGTCCATATAAAGACATGACATGAAAAATTAACAGGGGCATATTGTATTCACGTACCTAATGTCTTTATATGGACTTAAGGTATGTGAATATAATATGCCCTCGTTCATTTTTTTATTTAAATTTACAAAATATCGTCAGGATGCATTACTAATAATGGATGCGTTTTAAGATGGATCCATTTTTGATGTTTTAAAATTAGTAATTTCATCTGTTTTATCTATTTTTCCGTCAAGCCATTCTATTCTGCGTGTTTGAAGATTACATGAAGAATTTGACTGTCTATCAAAATTCGATTTTGTCCTTATGAAGTACACACCACGTGACAGGTTCTTCTCGTGTTCCGATCACTCTACCTTATTAGTAAAGACCGGACGCTTAGGTTGTAGAAAAGTTGAAAAACGCGTGCCTGATTTGGGTGACTTAATTATGATATCCGGTATATATTTTCTTGTAATAGGTTCTTAAAAGAGTCCAATAGAGTAAAATAATACGTTAATACAATATAATTAAGTCACTCAAATCAGGTACTATACCCCCAAAAAAATCTGGGACAACTCTCTATATGTATTTTTGAGGTACTTTATTAGTTTAAATGCAACTTTTAAGCCTTTCATGTTGCTATTTTGAGCTTGTTTTTATAGTAATGTAAAAGCACTTCGTTATATGTATTTACAGTAGGACATATTACATTTCCTCAGATTTTTTTGGCGGGTACAGTATGTGCATTTTTTTAGGACATAAACGTCTGGTATTTGCTTATTAGCTATTTTTTTAATGTTTATATGAACTTCAAAAGTAATATACTTAATGTCGTAAAGTATTTCTACAATAACAAATAATAACTAAATATGTTAATGATGTTTGTTAATAAACAATTTTAACAAATTCATCCATTTATAATTCTTTTTTTATATTTTATTATTCTAAAAATATATATTTTTTTATATTGTAAATAATCTACCGGGTGTCCCGTGCCATGTGCTCGCCCTTCTAGAATCTTTATTTATTAATCGATTAACCTGAATTTCGGAGACAATAAAATAAACAAAGAATGGAATTTTTTGACATACTACTAGTCGTCACAGGACTTCCGGTTTCGCCGGAAGTGATATCAACTTGGATGGAACACCCTCTATATTTTCACATATTTAAAATCTACGGATCATTCCGAGTCCGAATACGTATCAATTGTTAATTTTGGTTTCCATGATAAACGAAAAAAAAAACTTTTTTTTCAATCTAGAAAGCAATGAATCGCATTTGTTCGATTTAATGCGATCAAGTGTGAAAATCACTCCTTTGATCGTATTTTGATTTTTAATATTTTTACAGTATTTGAAATTTTCATTAGGTCGTAACTAATTTTTTTAAATTGAAGCTCATATGTTTCTTAGCTCAGTTCAACAGAACATTTCTTTCTGAGTACTCTGACACCAAATACGTCATATTTTCTTTGAAAATAATTTAAAATAGAGCATGTCTTATTGAAATTTTACACTTTACACTTATTTCAAATGACTTTCAAAGAAAATATGATGTATTTGGTATCAACGTATTCAGAAAGAAACGTTCTGTTGAATTAAGCTAAGAAACATATGAGTTTCTATTAAAAAAAATGAGTTACGACCTAGTGAAAATTTCAAATACTGTAAAAATGTTAAAAATCAAAATACCTGCAAAGGAGTGATTTTCTCGAAACAATTGATCACATTAGATCGAAAAAATGCGATTCATAGCTTTCTAGATTGAAAAATAAAAAAGCTTTTAAAATTTCGTTGTCATGGAAACCTAAATTAACAATTGATACGTATTCGGACTCGTAATGATCCGTAGATTTTGAATATGTGAAAATATATAGGGTGTTCCATTTAAAATAAGAAAATTGATATCACTTCCGGCAAAACCGGAAGTCCTATGATGACTAGCAGTATGTCTAAAAATCCCGTTTTTTGTTTAATTTATTGTCTCTAAAATTGAGGTTAATAGATTAATAAATAAAGATTCTAGAAGGGTGAGCACATGGCGCGGGACACACGGTATTAAAAAAAAAATTAAACAGAAACATAACTTTTGCACGTTTGTATAAAATCGGTTGTAAATAAGTACTTGCAGGTTCTTGTTTAAAACCAAAATGAAAGAGTTCTTGAAAATCAAGCAGAAGTATTTGTTATCAATATACTTAAAAAAGAATCAGTAATTTCAAGAAAGCTTAATTTTTAGTCCTTTTCAGAAGCTCGATTGCAGATTCCTACGAATTGTTTATTGTAAACAATTCTTATCGTTTGAGAGAGAGAGCTTTGGAAAAAGTTAATGATATTATTAATTTTATTAACACGGTGATTTTATATTCAAATTTCCGTAGAATAATGAAACTAAATCCTTTCATCCCGTGGTAACGTTTTGAAAAAATTATTGGCGTGCGTAAACACAAGAAAAACATGTGGCGCCATTAGTTTAATTTGTAAAAATATTGAATTTACTAACGTGTTTTTTTTCTTTGATAGTTTTGTTAATATATTATCTCATTAATTTTATAGAAACGATTATTAGATTTTTTCTTTTATTTTATTAGGCTTTAATTCACTTGTGTTTGTTTTAGAAATACAAACAAACAATTTATCAATGGAAAAGCAAAATTTATGAATCATTAAAAAGTTTTATTAACATTTTTTAATTAAAAAATATATTTAAAAATTACATAACAATTACTGTTTGTGAGAGTTATTATTAATGAAGCAAAATGTCTTGTTCTCCAAATACTTTTCGTTCTACTGTTTCATTGAGCAAGAATATCTTGATTTAATGTTGCCTAATAAACGATGAGAACTTTCTACTGAATCGAAAATGTTCACAAAATTTTACCATTTGCTTTCAGGCGTTATTTTTTTTCCAAGAGTGTTTTGTGTTCTCATTCATTAGTTTTTTAGCAATCAAAAATCTTCGATCATTCGACCGGGCAGAGGATATCCGGAAGCCATTATCTTTTAAATAAAGTAGCCACTAAAACGGTATTAGAATATTTATAAACTCGGAGGACATCGAGTCACTGATCTTGAGAGATTTCAGCTTACGAACACCGCATAATAATTTCAATTTTTTTTTAATCCTAACGAAGATATCTTACAAACATCGTAGAATTTATGTATCTTGATAACATGCGATTCTGCTTTGTAAGTTTAGGTTTAGGTTTTAATAAAGGTAGGCCATGGAAGTGTAAACGTATCCGGAACTTACAGTCCCAGCACTTGTCAACTCTAATTGTCAAGTAAATAAATAAATGTCTGTGGTAATCTGAGACAAACATCTGGTCTTCCATGGCCTGCCTTGATCAAAAATTTATTTGAATGTATGGTATAGGTAAAGTAGATGCTTCAAAACTTGGCTCATTGCCCGAAAAAGAAAATCTATTTTACAATACTTTTGAGTTTCTCTGAGTAATTTCATTTTGTTTTGGTTTCGTGTTCCAAAACTCAATGAAAATGAATTTTATAATGGTAGATTACATATTCAAAGAAAATACGGGAATTTCCCAGTTCCCTCGAAGCTTTGGATCACAGATAATTTCGGGTCATCAACAAAAAAAGCCCTCGAGTTAGTTTTGGAAACAAAACTATGTATCGTAAAGTTAACTACTATACAAGGAGATTCGGGCAACCCGTTCATTAAAAGTTTACGTACTTTCGCTTTGAATGTCTATTTCATATTTCACACTTATAGGTTAGCGATAATGATCTATTAAAATATGTATACAATTTTCAACTTACGGGCACTCACGTTTATACCGGAAGTTTCTGAATTTCTGTCAACTTTCTTATTTTAAATGGAATGCTCCATATATATTGCGTTCTTGAATTCCTCATAAGATTCTAAAAATATTTTATGCAAAATGTGATAAAAAGTAGTCATTTCGAAGGTATTTCCATTTTTCTGAAAAACCTCAGAGTTGCAGCACCTTATTTAAAATACTGCCATCCTTGTTTAACAAAACTCATGAAGTCAATTTTTTTTTTTTTGGTAAGCTACAGCAATAGGCTTTCGGATTATGCCCAATTTTACACCAAATTATTCACAGGCGAAAAAGTAACTTGTATTCGGACTAACTTCAACTGTCCAAAGTCATATTTTTTTAAACGAAACGCCTGGTATATTTTTATACCACGCGATTCAGGATTAAATTGTGGCGCGCCAACCGGCTTAGCGCAAGGCGTCAAGAAGTCGGTTCGCTGTTATGTGTCATCGGCCGTCACGCCATCGGGGCCTACATCGAACAGACTAGAATCTTCCAGCGTAGAGACTTCCAGACGGCAGCAAATGATATAAAATCGCCCGGAGTTGACTCACCGGCAGTCGAATTCTAACAGCGAACGTCGAAGTTAGATTTTCAGTGTGAAAATAAATTATTACAAATAAATTAGTTTTTAAGCTTTATTAAATTACGGTTAAGTTTTTATCGAGTGTTTTATTCGTTTAAATAAATAAATTAAAACCCTAGAAACGTAACAGTGGTGTCGGTGTGCGGGTTTGTGCAAATAAATAAACAATTTAAAGTAAATTAAATTTAATCAGATTATTAAATAAGTACAGTATCGGAAAAAAACAATGGCTACGAGAAAAGTGTTGTTGAAAGACCTAAAAGTGGCCGAATTAAAAACCGAATTGGAAGAACGAGAGTTAGAAACCTGTGGTTTGAAAGGCGCACTTCAACAGCGTCTCCGATCCGATTTGTTGACAGCTGGTGAAGACCCAGATACCTTCCTTTTCGAAATTTCGTGTGGTCCCGTCGATTTTAATAAAATCTTGAAAGATGAACTTCGAGAACAATCCAGAAATTTCAAGGACGAACTTCGAGAACAATCTGTAAACTTCAAAGACGAGTTGCGAACTAAATTAATGGAACAATCCAGAAATTTAGAGGAGAAGCTTCTAGAACAAGCTGGAAATTTCGACAAATTACAGAATAAATTGTTGGAACAATCTAGAGACTTAGACGAGAAATTTCGAGAGCAATCCAGAAATTTCGACGAGAAATTTCTAGAACAAACAAAAGGACTTGAAGATCAACTAGTGGTAAAAATATCGGAAGAAACAAGGAACTTGCAAGAAAATGTGGAAGAAATAATATTCCAGCAGGATAATAAAATCAAAAATCTGGAACAAATCATGGCGGGGTTGCGAGTGTTCGGGGATCAGCCACCAGTAGAAACACTAGAAAATAATGAAACCCGAATTGTGGAAGGACCAACAGAAAATTCGAAATTGAAAGTAAAACCACCAACGTTCGATGGAAAGTCTTCTTGGCCCAACTACTTCAAACAGTTCGAAGCAGCAGCAAAAGCGAACAGATGGACGGCCAGCGAAAAAGCCACTTCGTTAATTGTGGCCTTGAGAGGGGACGCTATCGATGTGCTACAGACGATGCCGCCAGAGGAACAAGAAGACTTCGACAAGCTGGTGAATAGGATGGAAATGCGTTACGGACAGGCCCATCTGACCGAGGTATACCATGCGCAGTTGAGGAATCGCTGTCAGAAATCCGGAGAAAGTCTTCAGGAATTCGAAGCAGACGTTGCGCGTCTGGCCCAGTTGGCATATCCCACAGCTCCTGTTGAATTCCTCAAATGTTTGACGGTGCAGACCTTCATAGATGGAATCCGTGACCCAGACAACCAGCAGGCATTGAGAATGACCCATCCGAAGACGTCCAACAACGCATTGGCTTATGCCTTGGAATTTGAAGCGGCGAGACGAGTCTCAAGAGGGCATGTCAAGGTGCGAGCGGCTATGGACTTCCAAGAGGAAAAAGAGGAAGAATCCGCTAACGCCAAGGTGGGATCTGCTATAAAGGAGCGACCCAGGGAGTATACCACCGCCGAGGATGTTCGCCGCATTGTGGAACAGGTCTTCAAGCAGAAAAAGCCGCTGGAAAGGCCAGGACGAAGGACATGTTCGCAGGCGATGTCCAAAGCCCAGACAGGATCCAAGGAAGCCACAGTTAAACTAAGCCGGGCCGGTGCAGAGGGCCAAACGTCGACCCGTATTCAAAGGCCCCCAAAGACGAAAGCCAAACAAGTAATATCCCTACGGCAGTTAACCAGCAGTATCTTCGTGGATGTCACCATTGATGACATTCCTCACACCATGTTGTTGGATACGGGTGCGACGAAGACCATCCTAAGACCCGACGTCATTAAGTCATCTGGACGCACCGAGCCGACCAAGTGGAAACTGAAAACTGCAACTGGAACATCAGCAACTGTCCACTGTGAAGTAGAGGTTATCATCACCATTGGTTCAACTCCAATAAAACACCGTGCACTGGTGGCAGATATAGAGGACGAGGCAATTTTGGGCATGGACGTCATGTGTGCCCACGGGTTCCAATTGGACTTAAAGCGTGGCGTGATGGCGGTCAATAATGAGGAATTGGTTCTACATCAACGAGGAGACGTGGCCGCTCGAGTAGTCCTCGCTGAAGACGTTGTATTACCCAGCAGGACTGAGGTTAACGTCGACGCAAAACTGGACGGTGTTTTTCAAGATGGGCAAGTCATTATGGTTGAACCTAATACTGATGATCAAAGGATTGGAAGAGGAGTCCTCGTTGGGAAAATGTTGTTGACGGCGAAGAAGGAAGTACCTGTCCGCCTGATGAACGTCAGTTGTTTCTCCGTCAATATCAAGAAAGGAACCATCTTGGGAAGCTGCACCATGGTGTCCTCCATCTCCCGCCACCTTGAAGCAAACGTGCCAGAAGCGAAAGTCCCAAGGAAATTATGGGAAATGGTTATGTCAACAGCCCAGGAACTCCAGACCAGAAGACAAAAGCAAAGAACCTGATCGGCCGCTATCAAGATGTATTTGAGATAGAAAATGGATCCAAGGGAAGAACTGATGTCGTGAAACACAAAATAGAGACTGGAGAAGAAAGACCTATCCGTCAAGCTCCAAGGCGATTACCGTTGGCGAAGCGTGAGGAAGCGGAACGCATTATTCGCGAGATGGAAAAGGATAATGTAATAGAACCATCAAGCAGCCCGTGGGCGTCACCAGTAGTGCTTGTGAAGAAGAAGGATGGGTCCACCAGGTTCTGTGTAGACTACCGGTTACTCAATAATGTCACCAAGAAGGACAGCTATCCCCTGCCACGGATTGATGATACCCTGGACACCCTGGCCGGCTCAAAGATCTTCTCAACTTTGGACTTAAAGAGTGGATATTGGCAAGTGGAGCTGGCGCCCGAAGATCGAGAAAAGACGGCGTTTTCCATTGGTATGGGTCTGTGGCAGTTCACAGTGATGCCATTCGGATTATGTAATGCCCCAGCGACATTCGAGAGGTTAATGGAGACGGTTCTGAAAGGTCTGTCCTGGACAACGTGCATGGTGTACCTTGACGACATAATTGTCGTGGGAAAGACGTTCGACGACCACCTAAGGAACCTGGAAGGAGTGTTCCAGCGGCTTCGCGGAGCTGGACTAAAGCTTAGCCTCAAGAAGTGTCACCTGTTCCAGAAGGAAGTGAATTACCTGGGGCACATTGTTAATGGAAATGGAATCGCCGTGGACCCTGTGAAGATTCAGGTGGTGAAAGACTGGCCAACTCCCAGAAATAAACACCAAATAAGGAGTTTCCTTGGCCTGTGCACTTACTATCGGCGCTACGTTCCTGGATTTGCAGACATTGCTAAGCCGTTAACAAAACTCACTGAAGAAGGTCGTCCATTTGAATGGGACCAACAGTGTCAAATTGGCTTTGAACAACTAAAGCAGTACTTGATTAGTGCTCCTATTTTGAGTTATCCTCTCCCGGAAGGCAAATTCGTCGTGGACACAGATGCTAGCAACGTTGGGATTGGTGGCGTACTCTCCCAGATACAAGAGGGGCAAGAGAAGGTGATCGGCTACTTCAGTAAAGTCCTATCAAAGCCGGAACGAAACTATTGCGTCACAAGAAGGGAATTGCTAGCCGTCGTAAAAACGATAGAACACTTCTACAAGTACTTGTATGGTAGACGCTTCCTGCTGAGGACCGACCACGCCGCTCTAAAATGGCTTCTCCGTTTCAAGAACCCAGAAGGGCAAGTTGCACGATGGATCGAACGACTTCAGGAGTACGATTTTGAAATTCAGCATCGGGCAGGAACTAGCCATCGAAATGCCGATGCTTTGTCGAGAAGACCCTGTGCCGAAGACTGTAAGCACTGTAGTCGTTTGGACGAGAAAGTAGCCACGACTGCGAGGACAGCCATTGTTGACGACAAATGGCAAGCCGAAGAACTGCGAAGAGACCAGGAGAACGACCCGGATTTGAAATTAGTGCTAGAGTGGAAAAGCAGGGACACGAGGCCTACCTGGGAAGAGGTAGCACCATGTGCACCGTCCGTGAAATCATACTGGGCGCAGTGGGACTCCATAGTGTTGGATCGTGGTCTTCTGAGACGAAGCATGGAGAATCCAGAAGGCATAGAAGAGAAGACACAGTTGCTAATTCCCAAGAATAGGGTGCCAGAAGTTCTGAGGGAACTTCACGATGGAACTTCGGGAGGGCATCTGGGAGTTAAGAAGACTATGGAGAAGGTGCGCGAAAGATTGTACTGGGTGAACTGCAAGGAAGACGTGAAGGATTGGTGCAGAAAGTGTGCAGTCTGCGCAGCCAGTAACGGCCCCCACAGGCGGGGTAAGGCTCCCATGAGACAGTACAACGTTGGAAGTCCTTTTGAGAGAGTTGCCATCGATGTAGCCGGCCCGTTTCCAGAAACGAATGGTGGAAACAAGTACATCGTCGTGGTAATGGACTACTTTAGTAAGTGGGTTGAAGCTTACGCCCTACCTAACCAAGAGGCGGTCACTATTGCGGAAGTCCTTGTCAGGGAATGGATCAGTCGGTATGGTGCACCTATGGAACTGCATTCAGACCAAGGAAGGAACTTTGAATCGGCCTTGTTCAAGAACGTGTGTACTCTGCTCGGCGTACGAAAAACTAGAACAACTGCACTCCACCCACAGTCGGACGGAATGGTGGAAAGGTTCAATAGAACCATCAACCGACATTTGTCCAAGGTCGTTTCCAATCATCAGAGGGACTGGGACACGTACATCCCCCTGTTTCTAATGGCATACCGCTCATCTGTTCATGAGACAACAGGGGAGACTCCCGCGAAAGTGGTATTCGGGCGAGAGCCGAGACTGCCCTGCGACCTGAAGTTTGGTGTGAAGCCTGGCGAAGTCTCTGCCGACGAAGATTACGTGAGCAAATTACGCAGGAAAATGGATGATATCCACAACCAAGTGCGTCACAATATACAGACGGCCAGCGATCGGATGAAGGAGCACTATGACATCAACGCTCAACACGGGGGATACCAACCTGGAGCACTGGTCTGGCTTTATAACCCCCAAAGACGTCGAGGCCTCTCCCCAAAATTACAGACCTCTTGGGAAGGTCCTTACAAAGTGATGAAACGGATCAACGACGTCGTTTACCGCATCAAGAAGGTCCCCCATGGCAAACCCAAAGTAATCCACTTCAACCGGATAGCCCCTTACCATGGAGAAGCAGATGAAGGGACAGTACAAAGGGCGCAAGTTTCCGAAGTGAACTTCGAAACCTTCATGTCCCATCACGCCAAAGGAAGCAAGGCACGGTTTGGAGTGACCACGGAGAAGCAACAAGATCTCTTTAAAGTGCCACTGGAGTACAGTCTGGCCCACTGCGTAGCAGAAGACCTGAAAATGTCCAAAGGAATCGCTCAGGTGTTTAGGAAGAAATTTGGTCAAATCGAGGAGCTACGAAGACAGCATCCCGTGGTAGGCAAGAGCTTGCAGATCATTGATTCGACGGCAGATCGGAGGCGCCACGTGCATTATTTAGTCACTAAGAAGACATCAAGCGGTAAACCTGACTATCAAAGTATGTGGAGGGCCCTATATAGCCTGAGGAGACAGCTAATAGAGAACCATCAGATGAAGTTAGCCATCCCCAAATTGGGCTGCGGATTGGACGGACTAGACTGGAGAGTAATCCGAAGCATGCTGGAAGTCATCTTCCACAGAACGGGAATTGAAGTCCTAGTCTGCAGCCACCACCCACAGGCAACAGTCAGCAACAGCAAAACCGTAGACTGTTACTTCTTCCAGACGGGAAGTTGCAAGAATGGGCCAGCATGTAGATTCCGACACCCTCCTTCAAGACTATCACCAGGAACATTTCGAGACGAAACGTTTTTAAGAAGGGGGCAGTGTGGCGCGCCAACCGGCTTAGCGCAAGGCGTCAAGAAGTCGGTTCGCTGTTATGTGTCATCGGCCGTCACGCCATCGGGGCCTACATCGAACAGACTAGAATCTTCCAGCGTAGAGACTTCCAGACGGCAGCAAATGATATAAAATCGCCCGGAGTTGACTCACAGGCAGTCGAATTCTAATAGCGAACGTCGAAGTTAGATTTTCAGTGTGAAAATAAATTATTACAAATAAATTAGTTTTTAAGCTTTATTAAATTACGGTTAAGTTTTTATCGAGTGTTTTATTCGCTTAAATAAATAAATTAAAACCCTAGAAACGTAACAAAATGTTCTTTCGTTCCGTATTGGCATTGCCTATACCTACCCCTTGTTGTTCATTCGTTGTTGATGATTTTCTTTTTAGAACTTAATTTTTATTATTTTTAAAAGTAGAGAGAAGACAGACAGACAGAAATTGACATTTACCCAATCATTAATAGATAAGTATTTAAATATTGTTTTTCGGTTTTTAAAGTGAAATTGAAATTAGTCGCAAATTAATTTAGAAAAATCTTTAAAAATGTTTAATTTTCGTAGTACACTATTCAGGAAAAGTAAAAAAATGATGTGTTAAAGAAGGAATCATGAATGAAAAGTGAAATGTAAAAGATATGCAGGTGTAGGGAATGCTAATAAAATTTGGACAGAACATTTAATTCTGATTCACATGGTATAAAAATATACTGTGTTGTTGTGTAACACTTGGGCATGATCTGAAAGCGCGTTATTGTAGCCTACTATAGACCAAAAATTGGCATCACGGTTTTTGTTGCACAAAGATGGCAAGGTACTGCAAGATTGAACTTTTTTTAAGAAAAATTAAAATCGCTCTGAAACGGTTAATTTTTCTTGCATCACATGTTGCATAAAACTTTTTTTTAAATTTCAAGGGGAATTCAAAAATGCAATAAAAAATGAGGTATTCCGTTTAAAATAAGAAAGTTGACAGCAACATCCGCTATAAACTAGGAAACCCGAAAGTTGAAAATATTATACTCCTATCTGAATAGATCGTTATCGCTAATCTATAACTGCAAAATTTAAAATAGAAATTCAAAGCGGAAGTCCGTAAACTTTTCATGAACTGGAAGCCTGAATCTCCCTGTGTAGATGTTATGGTAATCGCAAGAACTGTCAAAATATAAAATTTAGGTTATACCAAGGAGCTAAATACAGACTATTTACTATAATGTATTCTTTTTAGAAGGAAGATATTACTATCAAAATGTCTTCTAACATTGGCCACTTCAACCGTTCAACCAACGTATGTGAAATTTTTTGCAGATATTACAAATAAAAATAGTTATTGTGCACAGGTGAACAATATTTTAAAATTAGGTAATCAATTTTTGACATATGAGAACTTGATTATACCGGGTGGAAAGTATCAAACCCGAACATAGCAAAGTTCCATTGAGAACTACGTTTCTGTAGATTACTGCTCGCCATTTAAAGATACAGAAAAGGTATTGGTATTAAATGAAAAATAAAATTAAGGCCAATTAATTCGTGTTAAAATTATTCCTATTGTGTTAATACTTTTGAAATAGAAATTAAATTTTTAAATTTCAAATGAAAAATGTGGTCGCCTTAGTATGCCAGATTTGAAGTTTGCAATTCAATAACCAGAATTTTGTATAATATGCTTCTTATTCAAAATAAAATTCCATTCATCTGTGTAGCATACTGACGATGAAAAACTGGTAGGATTTATTTTTTTGCTCCTGCATTGCTTCACAAAACACTTTCCTACTATTCTTGTTTATTTCAATACAATATTGATGGCAACTGGATTTGTGGAATTGATGTTCTTTTTTTTAATATTCTTTACTGTTGTGTGTTACTTATTCTTGAACAGTGTGAATCTTATTTAATTCTTAGTACAATTAAATTTAAAACTGATTTAGTATCGACATATATCGGCATTGATTGCCCATGGCATCATTTCAGGTTTATTGATAGTATCAGAAACAACAGTATTTTTGTATGCAATGACGTAGAATACAATTATCATCCTAATAAAGAAAGAATTTTTGTAACTTAAACGACAAGAGTACCTACCTATTATTTGCTCTGTACAATAATTCGTAATACTTTCTGACTGACGTATAAATTATTTTTAATTAATTGAAACAACTGAAAGTTTCGAACCTGACACAGGCGACTAAATTTTTCATTTAAAATTTGAAAATTTTATTTATATTCCGAAAGTATTAATATTTAGGAATAATTTTTACACCATAATGTTTTTGTATCTTCAAATGGCGAGCAGCAATTCACAGAAACATAGTTTTCAATACAAGTTTGCTATGTTCGGGTTTGAAACTTTCCACCCAGTATAATTTTTAGTGGTATTTTTTTTAAATAAAAACTCGATATGAAACAACTTTTATGCAAAATTTTAATTGAGTTACACCAACTTTTCTTGAGAAAAAAATCTGTTTTTGCAAGGCGGGCATGGAAAGGGGCCCTCGAGACTTACATTACCTAAGTGCCTCTCTAGGAATTAACCTGTCTGCAGCTTATTTTCGAGTACTAATGCAATTGGAAACTTAAAAAATGTGGGTCTTTATCAAGTGCCATTAACCTAATGCTATTGCCGTCGTCGAAATGTATTATAATTATTCCATTAACGAATCAGGTTGTCTGTGGATAACGTTCTAATTTCTACCATTACCGGTGTTTTGTTTGTGTAAACGATGAAATCCAACTTAAAACCAAACGAAATCATTTACTTGTGTAAACGATGAAATGAAAAGATAAAACAGCGACACCCTACGATCGCTTTTTGACCTGCAACATTGCTACGTTTCTGCTGAAGAAACCTTGAATACGGTTGAAACAGCTGTACAGAGGCTGTTTCAGGGTTTCACTGCAGTCAAAAACGATTTCCAACAAAATTTTTGGTGAAATGAAACTTAAAACTAGACGAAATCGTTTAGTTGCCGCGCATGTATTTCATTTAACTATATCATCAGAATTAAATAATAATTATTATTATTATATAATTCTTGATACTTTTAAAACATGCCACATGATTATTCAAATTAATAATAATAGCAAGATATACAGGTGTCCTACAGAAAAGGCCCCAAATTTTAATTTAAGTTAATTTTAACAAACGTAAGGGCAAATGAAATGAGACTGAAAACACTATAAAATGTGGTCAATTAATTATTATGTTTTAGTTACTTTCATGTTCAAATGACTGTCAACTTTTATTTTTTAAGTGGCTCTATATATTTTTTATTATTGCATCTGATAGAGCTACTTTCTCTGAATTCAATGATGTACAACACTTTAAATTTTGACCAGCAAATATAGCAGAAAACGTTAATGAAAGAATTGAAGTTAAGTGTGCAAATGCTATAGGCAAAAAATTGAAAATTGAATTTTTTTTTACAAACATAAAATTGAATTTTTAACGATGGCATACTTGAATTAAGAATGAACAATTATAACAGACGCGTATTAAAAGTGTTAAAAATAAAGTTGATGATCGTTTGACTGTGAGGATAATTAAAAAAAAATCTCGAAAAGTACATGCTTTAGAAAGAAATGATCCTGAGCGAAGACGGGCCCTTTGCCTTTTTGTTTTTTAAAATTAGTGTATAAATAACGAAGTTATGGCTTGGGGCGTTTTCTGTAGGACATCCGGTATAGTTATATTGTAGCAGACACTTAGATAAATTGAAAATTATGTCAAAGAATCAATTATACGACGAGGGACGACATTTTCATTTCTACATTTAAGTAAAAAGTACCTACGATTTTTCATTTTGTAATTTTACTTAAAGTAATAGGGTAAATTTTGCACAAGACAATCATTGAAACACTATCTTGTCAGATGAAAATTATTATAATTATTTTGTGACAAACACTTGGAAAAATTGAGAATTATGTCAGTCAATTATATGACGGGGGAAAACATTTATGTTTCTATAGACCGTCTAGAAAGTATCCGGAATTCGGGAATTATTTTTTAATTTTTTCCAATATGTAGCTTTTCCAGCATCTAAGGGGCGAATCAAATGCCAAAATCAGTTTTCCAAAGAATCAAATTAAAAAAAAGACAACAGGCATTAAATTCTAACAATTTTAAATAAACAAGGAGATTTGAGCAATTATGGAGAATTTTTTCAACAGAGGGGTTCATAATTAAAGAAGAAGGGTTGATAAAAATGTTTCGACCGAAAAAGAAAAGTAAGAAAATATAAAATAATAGTCATTTTTTGCACAGATGAAGTATCAGTTGTATTCAGGCTGCAGTGATTTGATTTTAAGTTTCCCGAACATTCAGTAGAATTCGTAGGATTAAACGGGAATTACATAAACAAGTAATTGAAACTCTCTTCTTTCTCTATTTGAATTGTTTCATTCATAAAGTCAGAAACTGGAAGTTGCAGAGTTGTTTGCTTCTTCGGATACTTTCTAGACGTATTTACGATTTAGTAGTTTTACTTAAAGTATTAGAGTAAAATTTGCACAATAGATACCTTACTTTGATGTCCATATTGGCTTCGACAAAATTCGGACAAGACAATGCTTCAATTATGGATATCAGAAATGGTAGTTTGTTGAAACTCAATACGCTTCCTAATTTAAGATCGAATTCATAAAAGTTCATTAAGCTTTAATCAACCATTATAATAAATATTGCTATTTATACTGCGTGTATCAAAAATACGTGTGTTAATTTTAAACCATCGAAGAACTAGCCAAGCTGAACAATTTTATTTTATGGCTTTTTGAAAATATCGTCAATTTTTCCGTAATTTTTTTCCCCTATTTTTGAGCAAACGAGTCGTTTGATGTTTGGACTGAACCATCTTTCGAAAAACCATGGCAACCATAGCGGGTACAACTATTATGTATAATGTGTCAAAACAGTTCTCAATTTTATAAACGTACACAAGATTTCTAATCAAGAATTAACAGATATTCTCATGGTGTGTCGTAGAGCTTGTGGAAATGCAGAATGGCAGCATGAAGACTGCAGTTCGTTTCCTAATCGTATTTTACCCAAATGGCACACATTTCAATTAACTGTCCAAATTCTCCAGCATCATGGCTCATTTCAACTTTTAGCCCAAGACCGTGGCAGACCTCGTACTGAATGTTGAAGAAAACATTTTGGATGCTGTAAATGTTGCTGGTACAATTACCAGAAGATACGCACTTCAGCAAGGTGTATTGCATGTGACAGTTTGGTAAATTTTAAAAGTGCAATAGTTATGTGCAATTACAGTTTTCCTTCGCTGTGTTTAAGGATTATGAAAATCCAATTATCTGGTATGGGGTGGATGGAATGTAGAGTGAGAGGTATCGCGACGAACATTAGAGAGAGAGAAAACTAGCCTCGATCAGCTGGGTTGGGGCAAAACGTCAAAATTAGTTTGACGATGTCAAAACGTGAAAACATTCGTTGTCTGTGCGTTTAGTCTGTCAGTTTTCAAATTGGATTTGTGGGGTCGTTTTCTCGATTTTAAGTTATTTAAAGTGACTTATCAAGTTTTTGTTTATTATTTAATTAAAGTTCAACATCCATTGATTTCGCTTCTAGTTTTTACGGGATGTTTTAAATTGATTTTGAATGTCATTTTATTAGATTTTAAGTTTTATGTAAGTGACTATTTTACTCTAAGGTCCAGTTTTACAATGACGGTTTAACTTTGAGCCGAAGCTTAAACCCTTCACAACAATTGTTGAAATAATCGTTGCTAAGGGTTTAAGCCTCAGTTCAAAGTTGAGCTCCATTTGTAAAACTGGGCCTTAGAAGATAAGCAGGTTTCTTAAATATTTTTTATTATAATATTTTAATAATCGCATTAATAAAATGTACAATACCTACTTGTTTCGCTGATGATTGCATAAATATGCGACAAAAAGATGTAAATATATCCATCCACAAAGAGGGTAGACGCATTCTAAAATTACTTAAAATATTGAATATATTTCGTATTACACGCATGCGCAGATTGTAAAATTAGATTCGATAGTCTAATTTAAAATTGGAATATGAACTATAAATTACAAAGTTCATTAATTTTTGACAATTCGCTATTCAACCACTTACTCGCCATGGCAACGGTGTTTTGCATTAAGCTTAGTTGAGGTGCATTCCGAAGATGCAATTTGTTTTTGATTGGCTAGTTTTTTGCGTATCCCAGATGCATCTGAACTAAGCTTCCATTTGCCCCAAACTACGTGGTATCGGCCATTTCTGATCTTTGTTACTCTTATTCTTACGCTCATATTATCTTTCTCTCTCTAATGTTAAAGCCGATGCAGTCCTATTCAAATTGACGCTAGACTCCATTTAACCTTATTACATCATTGTGGAAACCTACAATAATGAACAATTATTTGTTTCCGACAAGTTATAAACGCAATTTCTGTTCAAATTTAATAAATGTGACATTTTAACAATTTTTTGATGTGACTTTTTTCTAAAAAAAAATTTTTGCAAGTCGTTTTTGATTGCAGTGAAAACCTCGAGCAGCCTCTGTACAGCTGTTTCAGCCCTGTTTAGGGCTTCATCAGCAGAGACGCAGCTCGACATTCCCACTGCAAACCAAAAACGACTTGTCCAATTCATTCGCAATTGCGATGTAATAGTGATGAACAGATAAAACAGCGACATCCTCGATCGCTTTTTGACCTGAAATTGCAGTAGGGTAGACAAATTGAAGCGGATTTGCTCCTAATAAGTCCCCATGCAAGGCAGCCATGCTTGCTGTCGAAGCATAATGAAAGTTTAAAAAAAATTTTTGCAAATCGTTTTCGATTGCAGTGAAAACCTCTAGCAGCCTCTGTACAGCTGTTTCAGCCCTGTTTGGAGCTTCATCAGCAGAGACGAGCTACGTCTCCTGACCGCCTTGCATGGAGAACTTATTAGGAGCAAATCCGCTTCAATTTGTTTATCCTAATGCAATTTCAGGTCAAAAAGCGATCGTAGGATGTCGCTGTTCTATCTTTTCATGACTTTTTTTCCTGGTCTTAACCAGAGGCGGGTACAGATTTTAATACATAATACGTTTCAATTTTTAAATCTGTTTAGAAAGCTTGAAATAAAAAATGTCAAATAGAAAAAATATTTCATTTAGCTAACTGCACTCCGTTATAATTAACACACATTTCTCTGATACACCCAGTACATTCAACATGTTTAACCATAGGAACATTTAATTTTAACTGAGTCGACTCTTGTCCGATGAAAATTGTTTTTAACTAACATTGTGAAAATAGTAAATAACGCTCAACGTTTCACTATCGGTTGTTAGGAGTGAAAAAAATTAATAAGTTATCAAGAGAAACGTAAAGGAAACAAAATCTAAAGTATTTTTTTATATTAACGGCTGATTAAGGTTAACAAACGTTTTCGAATTCTGTCCCTAATATTTTTACTGTCAATAACAATAACAAACTGCTAATTTTGTTAATTTTTTAGCGACATGCAAATATCTAAATACAGTGTCGCCCATCAGCGCGAAACAAATTTTCCAAGAATCTAGTTTGAGGACACGTGGGACTCGAAAATTGTAGAAAACGGTATTTGTTTTCTCCATAAAGTTTTTTCCAGTCATAAAGTAACAGAGTTGGTTATTATTTTTTTAGTTTATTTTCAAATCAAAAATTTTAAATAAAGCATTAAATGTAGCATATATTTTTACGCTGCATTATGTTAGAGCCATCATATTTATCCCAATGTGAAGAATGCTTTAAATTCCCTGGGTTTAATTTTCATAGATTAATCTAAAGAAAGCAACTAATTTTATACAAATTTGTCATCAGAATTACCGCAAAGTAATCGCTTTCGTAACCGAACTAAAATAGATTTCAAAGTAATAATCTGACTTAACCTTTTTAATATCACGTCAGTAACTTATATTCATGGTGATTTATTAGGTCACCGACAAGCTTTGCATATGAAATTTGATGTAATTTTAAAAAAATAAAAATCGTTTGGACATACAGACTTTCTATTTGAAACGGCTGCCATTGCTGACTTGTTTTTATTTTTAAAGTTGCAAATTAAATTAAATTAGCAAATATTTTGATGCTGATTCTGAATTTGTAATCAAAAAACAATTGCCCTGCAGGTTATCAGAATTTTTGTACTACAACATGTTTTTTTAATAGCAGTATAGTAATTTTTGCATTTCATTTTTTAATTGCTTTAATTGCATGTGTTCATAAGTAAAATCAAACTGCCTAACAAATGATATACAGATTAATTCAGGAAACTAGGTAGGTAGACGTTGGAGTCCTCGCATATGTTACCTCTCCAAACACATAAATACATATGAAGACCGCACAGTGTACCTAGTTGCCTAACTCACTCTGTATATTTAATGCGACCATAAATAACAAATAATACGACAAAAAGCATAATCACTAGCAATTTCCTTTACCTTTATCATATTATTTTTTACAAGAGATTGCATATACATATAGTTGCGAGCAATAAATTTTGGTCGTCATTAATTGTCAAAGGTCGGCACCGAACTTTATTAAAACCAACGAAATTTGTCTTAATTTTGAATGTTAGGAATAGTTTCTTAAATATTTACTTTACTTCGACACTTTCGCAGTAAAACACGAATGTAAATTTCTAATTTCTAAAATTAAAACTGACTACCAAAATTTAAAGCTCGCGACTATACATAGACCGTGAGTTTTTTTTTTACTTTGAACTTTTGGACATACAATGTAAATATTTCTATGTACAGTGTTAGAAACAATTCTCAATTCATTAAATCAAATGTGTTGTTACTGTCGGTTGTGAAATGAAATGACGAGTCTCCAATATTAAAAAAAAAAACGTAAAAGTTTAGGAAACGCTGTCGTATAAGATTCTTTTTTTATATTTTTCACTCTATCTAGAGGCTTTATTTTAGGAGCTAGAGAGAAACGCAAACAGAAGAAAAAATACAATTTTTGTTTTCTTTTTAATGAAATAGCCTGTACGTTGCTTACTAAAATGAAAGATTATTTTCTCCTTTCCCTAGCAATAATAATAATAATTGATATTTGAAAGAGCCGTTTGTGAGATTAAAATGTCAATAAATTACTCCTAATATTTAAGTAATAAAGAAAATTTTCTTTATTACTAATTTATTGTATAGATTTCGTATATTCGAAATTATACTGTCCTTTGCTGCCCTAACTAGAACTGATATTTAGAACTTAGGCAACTTGATTTTTTATTTTTTTTACATAAACATTACACAGTACCTACTCATTTGAAAATGTTTTTTTTTTCTGTTATTACTCAGTTATTTTGTAAACAATTTAAGAAATTTTGGTATCGTTGTAAACAGAAAGAAAACTCCAACATAATTAATTACGAGAAAATAGTTTTTAAGCTTGTAAAACTGTAAATTCGCAAGAAACGTTGAGTGTTTCTTGCGAATTTACAGGGTCCGTTTAAAGCTTAAAAACTATTTTCTCATATATTTCACCGGACAAGAGTCGACTTCAACTAATTAATTACAAAAATTACTGTACGTACTACTATTAAAAAAAAGATACGGTCATGCAAATATTTTGACAACTATCAGTGCAATTGTGTTTTTATTACAAATTCAGAAACAGTATGCAAATTAGAGAATCTTTGCTAATTTACCCGAATTTGTAACTATAAAAATAAAAAAGTCAACAATGGCGACCGTTTAAAATTGCATACCCTGCATGTCAAAATGATTTTTTCCCTTAAAATTACATGAGCTTGTTGGTGAGCTAATAAATCACCCTATATCATGACAGTATGACAGTTTAAGTCAAGCTTTACATGTTGCAATTAAAACCAATTTAACTTGCCAATAACACATTGCAACAACAGCAAAACCTCATTACAAACGGGAATAATTAATACATGCATATTGCTGCAACTAAACTGTTAATTGGAATCAAACAGACAGTATTTGGATGGTTTTGACAAGTATCACAAAATTTTTCGGCGGGAAACTTTCTCTAAATTCGCTATGATTTACATTATTTAGTAAAAGAAAATCTACTTCTTACTCTCATGGAGTACCGATGCAAGATTAAAGGGTGAGTTATGTACATGCATACCTGTTAGTTAAACATTCTTGTACAACACTTGTACAATGTGCAGTGAATTATCACCTTGAAATAAGATGGAAATAAGTATGTAAGTACTGTTGTTTTTCGATAAATCTCAGCTCTTTGTTTTTTTTTTCACAATCGCAATCAAAAACTTGGCGTTCAAGTCTTACTAAAGTTTGGCGGATAGTTGATACAATCATAAAAAATTAAAATATGTTTCTATCTTCTTATTTGTTGAGTTGAATTTTAATCAATTTTACAAATAGAACACACGTGACCACGTCAGTGACAAAGCTTATGACGATCTATTTGCTATTTCATAACAAAATACTTGCCACTGTGTCTAAAAAATGATACACAACCATTTTTTTACCTTTTCTAAATAACGTCTTCGGTTGAAGTGCACTATGCGCACTGAGCGTATTTTCATCTCATTTTATTCCATAAGGTTAAAATGAGATGAAGATACGCTGAAAGCACAAAGTGCATCACAATAAGAATTCATTAATTCCATTTCAGATTTGTTCATTGCATTTCAGAATGTATAACATGAAATTCAGATATATCAGAATATATTACTTGTAATTCAGATTTACCAAATTAGTTTCAGTATTCGTCAAATGTTGTTCAGATTAATCTGTTTAATTTCAGAATGCATTAAATGAATTTGAGATTACATCAATTATTGTAAGTAAGAAATCGTCACCTTGTCAATTGAGATATGAATGATTTTAAATTTCGTCAAAAATAATTCAGTAGAAATTCTTAGAGCAATGACTAATGCACCTTGGTATAGTCGTGTACTTCCTTCGCGCAGACCTCACCCTTAAGATGTGCTAAAAGGTTCACAGAAATGTCAAATTGTAGCACTTAAGGTGCGCACGATAATACATCTGCAAACACTCTACGATGACCTCTATATTCCATTCGTCAAAGAAGTTATACAAAAATAAACCAGAAAACACCGCAACAGGCTTAAAATATATAGCAGCACTCCTGTCCAACCTCTCCTGCAAGAATAAGCCAATAGAAGACTAAAAAGATGCGGCACAGCCGATCTCTCTTGAGGTGGACCGATCTCTCTTGAGGTGGACTTTAAGTCCCCATTTTAACCCTCAGTTCGAAAGAATTGTATAATTCTGATTGCTGATTAAAATAGCAATAAAAATAAATAAACTAAAATTCATTTAATGCTTTCAGAATGCTGAAATTAAATTGTTAAATCTGAAAATTTCTGAAATAAAGCTGATCTTTTCTGAATTACTGTTGAAAATGATGATGTCATAGTAGGACAGTAGGAAACTTCTCGTCCATATAATTAATGAATTTGTACACTGCGTAGCAAAACATAAATCATTTAATTAAAAATCTTTATTTTAAAAAGGCGACAAATAATTGAACATACATTTTTACTTGTAACTTATGTCTAAACTGACACCGTTACTAAACCTGTCAAAAATGACATTTGCTTGAAAGCAAATAAAACTGTTGTCATGAAATTAACTTTTAAAAAAGATTAGTAAAATGCAAAATATGTTAAGAATTGGGAATGTGAAGGATGCATGCATTTTTCTAGCCAATCGACTGATTCCTGACGTCACTATTTCTTTTCATCTCCTTGAGGGACCTATTTACTATTCCCCGTAAGCTCGAGCATATCTTGTGAGTTATATATGTATATCTTGTGCTAGCCTATATTCTATTTGAAAAAAACTCACTTTCAGTGAAAACTGAGTATACAGTGACCGGCAGAAAGTTAGCTACATATGAGAAAATTCTATATTATTGATTTCTCAGAAAAAATTTTTTTCTTAATGAAAGCTTCTGCATGTCTCCAAGCTTAAGATGCACATATCAAAGTTTGAATACCTCCTGTCATATACCTAGGAAACCAAGATATTTGAAATCGACATCGGCTTGCAAAAAAATCGCGTACACCTGCTTTTCTTTGTATTAAGTTGATCTTGAGATTTAATTTGTCAGTGTCAAACAATTAAAATTCAGACTGACAGAAAACGAGTAAGTTAGAAGACGAATAGTGATTTTCTGTAGTAGCAAATGATTATAACTTAAATAATAATACTATGATGCACAAATAATAAGTGGGAAGGAGAAAAATTTACAAATAGAAAAGATGGTTGGAGATAGATGTCCAAAAATATCGATTCACGATTCGGATAATGCCCTCCTGAATTAAGAGAAAATCCAATATAAACCGCAAGAGATTCCATGTTTTAATAAATTTTTAAATACTCTTGTAACCAACACGTCGAAAATTACAAATTCAACTTTGAAGAGTCTTGTCAAGTATTAAGAAAATTATATTGATAGCAGAACATAAGCAATCGACAATTCTATTTCGATTAAATTACATTTATGGGCTGTTAAATATTTAAAATGGCGTAATATTTATTGAACAAATCATACCAGTAAAATAGTAGTCATTTCAATCTCAGTTCTTAACCTGTACGTTTGGAAACATGACAAAATTCTCAAAATACCCATTTACAAAACAAAAAATAGGTAAAAACTGGCTACTTGATTTTGAAGGTGTACGCGATTTTATTGCAAGCAAGTGTACCTTTGTTTTCCACGCTACACGGAAATTTTAAAAAAGTTACTCAGATAAATAAAACACCGATAATTACTTTGTTAATATCACCTTTATCGGGTGATATTAACAAAGTAATTATCAGTGTTTTATTTGTTAAAATGGAATATCACAAAGTAGTGTTAATTAATCATTTCAAGTATGAAATCATGGCTGTCTGCGACGAAGAAAAGAATTTCAGGCATTTTTCAATTTTTCTCGTACCAACGTGTGTTGAATTTTGAATGTGTAGAGCTGGACATTTCTTCAAGTGTAACATGAAATTTGTCTTTTGCTCAACTATGATCTAGAAATTTTTTTTCGGGGTCTGGACTTTCATTTCCGTATTTCCGTGTTGTATGGTTACCTCTTATTTGTAAGGTTTTCTGACAGTTAATTTTAGGTGTTCACATAATTTTTTTTTTCCGATTTATACGTAACATATACAGTTTATTTTAGATTTTCACATATTAATTTATATTTACTTACATTTAGATATATACAGGGTGTTCATGGGAAGCCGCTACAAGAACTAACTTTCTTATTG
Organism: Prosopocoilus inquinatus; assembly: GCA_036172665.1. Taxonomy (NCBI): domain Eukaryota; kingdom Metazoa; phylum Arthropoda; class Insecta; order Coleoptera; family Lucanidae; genus Prosopocoilus; species Prosopocoilus inquinatus. The sequence goes on from CM069871.1 coordinate 36,459,079, forward strand.
GTATTTTTATGAAGTAACTTAAATTAGGAAAGTTCCACCCCCTGCCACCTCTTGAGCACATAATTGCAGTAACGATATACATATACTATTCTGCATATTATTTATACTTATCTTAAGCAAACGTTCACCTCTATGTCAGTGCTAATGTTTTTCTGCTTTACTTGACGCTTATTTTAACGAACAACGAACAGCAATGATGTTCGAATTACGGCGTAACGCAAACGGACCACCCTTATTTCAAATAGCAGAATTCATAGAAACAGAAATCATTCTCAATCATTTTCCCCTGTGATTTTCAAACCCCAATATTTTCACCGTGCTCTCAAAATTTCATCATTTTTGGAAAATCTTCTTCTCGCAACCCTGAATTGCTTCCTTAACGGTGATATTGGAAATTTACCGTAAGGTTACGTAGTAATAGGGAGTTTTGGAAAGGACTTACCGTAATATGTTAAATATGTTACATATGCAGTTTTGACTACGGTATTAGTCATAACGTTGTAAGTCGAAACAATAGTTTCTGTAGCAATTAAAAATGGTAACCTTAAAAAAAATGGGGTTTCTGCAATGTTGAGGTGGTTGGTAGAACTATAGTCGTTCTACTGTTTGACTTTTGCTTCCGAACAACGATTTTGAATTTATTTAACATATGCTTAACATTGAAATTATATTGTCTATTTTGTAGTGTGAGAAGGTGAAGGAAACGGGTAAAAAACAGGGAACAAATAATAGATTTATTTACGGTGATTTGGATGTGACTGATCACGTTATATCAATTATTACAATCTCGAAGTGAGAGATATGGGTAGGTGCACGCGTTAAACGCTCGCTATTGCCATTGAAATACCGGCTCCGCTAATAGTTTAGCGGTACGGTACATTATACACATGCGCATTTTCGTTTCAACGTGACATTAACGTTTACCGTATTCGCTACGTTAATTCGTTAATTCTAAAATCTCCCTAATATTAGCGACTTGCGACACACTCAACTGTCACAAATATTGACCAAAAAATATAGTGACGCTTGTTTTACAAAACTATCATAACGCAATATTCCCTTAAGGACTCGTTGACTTTTATTTGCACCCGATGATTCATCAATTTTGTTTATCAAAACATCATCATTTAGATATTTGCTGAAAAATCCTCTTCAGTTTTTTCACCAATTTTTTGAATTCGTATCTCGCCATGACTTTCTCATGGTGCCGTATATGTCACACAACAAAATTAGGCGAACACTTTTTGAACCTTTTAAAGAAAATGATTGACAGAACAAATACGGTAATTTAAAATGAAGTGACTTTTGAGAGCAAAACAAATATCCATTAGTAATCATTAGTAATCAAAGTAGTTGCTTATAGCAATAAACGGCAGATTTCTCAGTTTCATTATTTGTGGGTGCGAGTAAGTCTAAAGTACGTACGATAACGGACAATGAAATCCGGGCAGCCGGCTAAAAAAAAAGTTGCCACGCTTGCTGCGCTTAATTTTGTTTGGGACCCTTGCAATTCTGATCCTGAATACTCTATGCTCTACAAGTACCATTAATAAATCCCATCGAACACGTTTGGGATTTACTCGACATTACTCGACAAGCTTATTAGGAAGCCTCCTGCAACACCACGGACTCTTCAGAAACTGGCCGAGGTCCTTTTGGAAGAACGGATGAATCCGCCACAAGATAGTATTAAGACAATTTATTACGTTGCTAGGATATTAAGAAGTGAAATCATCTTTTGATTTTCATGGTATTCTCAATTGATCCGTGCAGCTTAAAAGAATTTTGATCTTGTTAAGTAATGTTGAAAGTGCACTAAGAGCATATTCATAAACTATCCATCTTTGTTTCCGGGGTAACATTCTTTCTCTCTCGTATAAACGGTTTTGCTTATCTTGTTTTTCATTTTATTCACTTCCGTGCGCTACCCAAAAAACTTTACGAATCCAGTATAAGTATCAAAGTTAACAACGGTGTTTGTCTTTTACTTTAAAAGTTCTGCGCGGATTAAAAAGTATTCCCCTGATTTTGTTGATCAATGTATTAAACTAATTATATGGAAATCATTGATTTTCTTTGACATTTCAGCCTGCCAGAAGATTGTCCAACAACGTTTATCGGCGTCTGCAACGTGTTTAACGCCAACAAACTCTAGACCGTCTACTCCAAACAATCACTTTCACCCAACAGGTGGCTCAATGACAACGTCCAGACACCACTTACCTCCGCCAACAGGACCGACCAATAACGGTTTCATACCTGTTTCACAATCCCCAAGCATCAACCACATGTCTCCTAGTCACAATCATACTCTCTCACATAAGGTAAGTGATCCTTATTCATCAATGAAATCTTAATAATTAAATTGTTATAAATTGTAGGAATCAATGAGTTTGTCCCAAGTTGGTAGCAGACAAGTACACACACTGTCTTCATCAAGTCATCACCTCCACAGACAATCGGAAAAAGGCGACCCTCTCTATAGGCATTCCGACGATAAATGGAATTCTTCGAGTTCCACTCTCGGTAGTCACGGATCGGCTCAACAGCTCGTTGTACAAACCATTCCGACGGAAAATAATAACGTAGCGAAATTCGCCGCACCGAATCCTCTGGATAATTTGCAGACTGCGCAAGTACCCAAAGACGCGAAAGATTTACCCACGCCCAGTTCCACGCCAACTACGTCTAGGAAAAGCAGAAGAAGATCAAATTTATTCGCGCCCTCAAAGAAAGGAGATGACAAGTTGAAGAATGGGGCGGATATTGGGAGTGGAAGGGCCATTCCTCTGAAGCAAGGTTACTTGTACAAGAGAAGCAATAAACCTCTCAACAAAGAGTGGAAGAAAAAATACGTAACTTTATGTGACGATGGAAGATTAACGTACCACCCTAGTCTTCACGATTACATGGATGATATACACGGCAAAGAAATTTCATTGCAGTACGTCACAGTTAAAGTTCCTGGGCAGAAGCCCAGAGGTTCTAAGTCTATTATAACAGTGGCCGGAACCAATGGTAGTAGCAGCATAAATGAGGGTTTAGGTGGTCTTTCGATAGCTGGACCAAGGGACAGAAGATTAACTGAGAAAGTTTTACTTACTGCTTTTGAAGTGGTTAAGGAACCTGGTTCAAAATACGCGCAAGTCAGTGGTGATGAAGGAATGGCGTTATCAAGCAGTAACTCGTTCTTAAATGGTGACAGTATGAAGACAGAGACGCCCAATGTCAAGAAGAGACATAGAAGAATGAAAAGTAGTGGCGTCAAGAATTCAGAATATGATGGTAAGATAACTTTATTTTATTAGTTCAGCTTTAGCGAAACATAGATAATGTGTCGGTTAACTCTGGTTATGGAATATACGAAAGAGGAAAAAAGCGAAGATAAAGGAACCGACACACTAGAGAGAGCCCGTCAAAGAATGTCTGCTGTTTGGAGTAAGTAGCAGCTCAATTTCAAACGCCAAGATTGAGTTGTTAGCCAATTCATACCTTACACGTCTTTCCTGGTAGGTACTTGTCGAGCTGGAACGGTTCCAGCTCCGTTTTGCATCTCTGGTCATACTCTTTTGAGCCAATCGCACGTTTTATCGAAATAGTCACCTCTCTCTCTCTCTCTCGTCCGTCAACCCGAAACGAGAATTCGAATTCTGGAAAAGTGAGATTACCTGTGCCAATTCCGCAACTTACCTCGACCCAGAAATCAGGTCGGTCGTCCTTTCGAAACCGAGATGGAATATCAGAGTTACGTAACGGCGCCCACTCAGGGAGACGTAGGATATCTCGAGGGATATTACGGAAAAGGGAGCCACCCACCGATGGTTACGCAACCCAAAGACACGGTCAGGAAGGTGTGTTCTTAGACGTTCTCTTCAAGGGCAACTTCCTTGGACCCTCTTCCTCGACAAAGTACCCCAAAAGGTGATGAGGGAATCTCCCTCCCCAAAGATAGACCAACCCAAAATTGTTGAAAAGATGCCGAATAAATGAACAAAGTTCGTTACGGCCAAGAATCAATTTATTCAAACAGACAAACGTCATATATGATATACAAATCCAAAGAGACACCCTGAAGGGGTTATTTAACAAATGAGCAGTAAAAAAAACGAGGCCGAAATAGGGGAACCCTTACTTCTGCGAGAGTACTCTGGCCTCTGCGCACTATAGCGTAACATAAACTAAACGGTAAGGAAATTTTAACGTTCGCAAGTAAACAAAGAAAAATATATCACGTGACGCGAGAAGCGCAACAACGCGATAAACGTTCAAGAATAAAACGCTGAATACACTTCTGCTCTGAAGGAACCTCAAATTGAACAAGTAAAATAGGACGACATAAATAACAAATGTAAAAAGGACCTCAACGACTGTATATTACACGAAAAACCTCAATAAAAATAACCGGTAGGGACCAAAACGCAGTGAGGTTGCCGTCGCAAAAGAATAAATCGGAGGATTCACAAGCCGCGCCACTTGGGTCATCGCAACGTTCCGCATAACTCCAAAGACGGAAGTTGGCCAATGAGAGGAAAAGAAAAAATATTTTGGAACGAGCTTACGTGGTCACGAAAAAAGATACCACTCGCCCAAGCGTATCCCGCCGGCGATAATCCCAGGTCGGCCGCAATCGAATTTTCCTCTCTTGGGCGTTGGCTGCGTCGACGTTACAGGAGCAAAAAAAAAAAAGAAGAGAGCCAAAAAAGTTGAGCTACTGCGTCGGATTCACCAGCTTGTTTCAACAGGCTTCCTTACAAATGGGGGTAGTAGGAGGCCCCATACAAGTTGCTTTAGAAAAGGGAAACAACGTCATATTAATAAAACGCCACAAACAGAACGAAAACGTGGCTAGCAAATGGCATTCGTATAAGTAGACAGAGAACCAAAACGCAACCCTGCCTTAAACCGGAACGTCATTCGCGATCTAACGGCAAAAGGCCAAAATCGCATCGAAGATTGGAAACTCACTCCTTCATCACAAAAACTTTAGGCCGAACAGGCGTTTCGGAACAGAGCGGATTTAATTCTCAAGGCGTTTCATCTCTCATCTCTACATACCTTTGTTTCTTCTGTTTATTTATGGATTAAAACAGACATTTTTCAATTCCCCGAGGCCGGGACCGATAATGTTATTTCAAAAAAGAATTCAAAAAGACCGAGACTCAATTATCTTTCTCCAAAAAAAAAGCAATCAGAACTATTTCACCAATTTTTAAAATATGTTACATGTTTAAACTATTTTCATATTTTCATTGATGATATTTAATTATAGATTCAGATGGTTATGAATTTTACATCGTCTCCCTTGATAATAAACAGTGGCATTTCGAAGCTTTAAGTTCAGAAGAAAGGGATGATTGGGTGGCTGCAATAGAGCAGCAAATCTTGAATTCACTGCAGTTGAATGAGTCGTCCAAGGCGAAGAAGCAAAGCAACCCCATGGAAGCATCAACCATACAAACAATAAGGTCGGGAGTCCCTGGAAACTCGTATTGTGTAGACTGTGATTCTCCAAGTAAGTCGATGCTATGTTACATTTTATAAACAATTTATGTAAATGAGAATTTATTGCAGATCCAGACTGGGCAAGTTTAAATCTCGGTGTGCTCATGTGCATCGAATGCTCGGGTATACACAGGAATCTCGGTTCACATATATCCAGAGTCCGTTCTTTAGACCTAGATGAGTGGCCGTGAGTACATTTTTTCTACTTTATTAATTTCATCAAAATTTGAAATGCACAAGAGCAGATTAAATTGATTCAATTAATTGCAGTCCTGGTCACCTCAGTGTAATGCTGGCAATCGGAAACACCTTAGCAAATTCTGTTTGGGAAAGTAGAACGCAGAATCATACGAAACCTACCCCGTCTTCCAGTCGAGAGGAGAAAGAAAGGTGGATTCGCGCCAAATACGAGAGCAAAGACTTCTTAACACCTTCCAGTAGTACAATGTCTCTAGAACAGCAACTCATAGACTCAGTCTGCAGTTCAAACATCAAGGCCATCATCCTTGTCTTGGCACAGGCAAATACTGAACAAGTTAACACAACTGTTGGGCCTCGAGATCTGAGAACTCCTCTACATTTGGCCTGTGCCATGGGAAATTTAGCCGTGGCACAATTGCTTATATGGGTAAGTAATTCTTCAATGACCGTAACATTAAGAAACTTTGACTATTAAGTTTAAAAGTGAATTTTAAAAAAGAGCAACAATGAAAGCTTTTTGGTTGTCTATTAGATTAATCAAAAAAGTCCTAATTTTATTTATAGCATAATGCCAATGTGAAGGCCATTGATCAAGATGGACGAACATGTCTAGCATATGCAAGAGCTGCAGTAAGCATAGCAGTAGCAAAGTCTCAAACAGGAAACCCTGTGAATGGTATGTCTGCAGCAACTTGTAGACATCTAGTGGATCTCCTCCTCTCTTATGGCTGTCCTGAAGTGTCTTGTGTGCCCGGTAGTGGGACACTTCCACGTCGAAGAGGTAGCCAGGCAGTGCCATCGTTTGAAAAACTGCCGTCTAGTGTTATTTGAACGTTTGACGTGTTTGATGTGCAATATTGATGGTTTGCACTTACCTATGTGTATCTCTGCGCCTACCCGAACTTCATACGATGTTTCCGTAACAATCACTTCTTACCAATATTATTACACTTTTGTGCACTTATGTACTTAACTGCAATCTCAGACTGTTTTTCTTTTTGTGAAAACATATAGCCCGCTCGGAAAATTGTGATTATTTCAAATACTAATAAATAAGATGCAATGGAATTTCGATGTTAAGATTATTTAATTAGCCAGTATAATAAAATGTCAATTCTTGCACTGTATTCACATTATTGTTAGTGACGACCACCAAGTATTACCCTTAAGTGACTATATATAAAATATATAAGTTTTATATGTGGTTTTGTAATGTTTGTACCTTGTACGTGATAGTTATTTATTATTTATGCTGCGGACTTCTGCACAACTTGACGTGTGTTTAATGTAATTTTGCGCTTTTTTAAGTTATTTAAAAAAAAAACAGAAACAAAACGGAATCTTTGTTGTGTTATTTTTTATGTATATAATTTCGCCAAAGAGTATCTATTGTTTTGTGTATATATGAAAACACTATTATGTACAGAAATTATATATGTTGTTCTTCCTTAAATAAAATGTTATTCAATTTATTTATTTTTCCATTTTGATTAAATAAAAAAACTTCCAACCTTCAAGGTATCTAATATTAGAACTTCAGCGCAACCTGTTGAACAGAAAGCTCAAATGTTATTTACGAACGCTTCTTATTTTTCATCCTAGTAACAAAACGCTACCAAAAATTTTCTCAACCCAGTAACCAATTTTAAATTTTTCGCTCATGCCAAAATCAACTACTGAGTGCAAGATAAATGACAAGTAATACTTTGTCCAAATTTTCATAATTGTAAATGATGACTTATGTCCCAGGACAGAACGTTAACCCTTAATATTCCTAATGTCTTTGATAAATTTTGCTTATATTTGGCCGGTATGGTGGCGGACAATAAAATCCGGGCAAGCATGTGACGTCATTATTTTAGAACAATTTGGTAAAGTAAGTTTGTTTTAACGTGATTATATTGCTGGCAATTTGTAAAAGAATATGAATGTCAAATTTCATAAACATTGTTAGGTCAAAAAGCGATAGTAAGATGTCGCTATTTTATATGTTCATTGTTACCTACATTTACAAATGTTTACACCGCACCATAACGAACGACTTCGCTGTCGCCAGCAGTTCCAATGGGATGGGTCGGGATTCTTATCAAACCTACGCGATAACTAAGCTAAAAGGCACCACTCAATATTTTTGGGATCGCGAGAAAAACACGGTACGTCCAAAGTTTCTTAAACAAATTTATTCAACAAAGTAAATACAGGTAATAATAAGTGCCAAATTACGGGCAACACGCATTTAATAGCAACGCATCAATTTTCAAGGGGAGTCAAATGGTATAGAGGATAACAGTAAAATCAGTCCGACCTTTAGTAGGTGGGCGTCACGTCTGCGTTGGCGAATCCCTAGGTCCAATGTCGGCCCAGAAGACGAGACTGAAGGCGGCCTTCGCTTTCCCTCTTGAAATTGTCCAACACAAATAGGAACAGAATCTATCCTCCCACGGCAAAAGATTCGCGGTCCAAAACGCAATCGGCTGAGAAAAGTTCGGGGCGAGAGCTTGAATAATTTAGCCTAAAGGTAGGAAGCAAAGAAGAAACATAGATCACGGATCGTGGTTAGCAACAGACAAATCAAACTCACCTGGAGGAAATCTGTTCCGCCAAGCTGACACAAGCGCATGTGAACACGGCTTTAATCGGAGAAAACCTTCAAACCCGGCTTTAAGCCGTTACTTTCATTTCAACCTTCCCGAAAGAAATGCTTTTGAACACCAAAAAGGTACTTCAAACTCGAGTACAAGTGGTCCGTCCGCTCGATTTTTAAATGAAAAGTGAATCTATTGCCAGCACAGTTCGGAGAGCGAAGAACCAGCAGAAAAAAAGGAGATCGAGAAGAGTAAGCCAATCCGGTGAAATGTGAGATCAGCCTCATCAAATGAGCTTTAAATATAAAGTGTAACGGGCGTGTCCACAAAACGGACGAAATATGTCTCAACTCACTGAGAGCGGATAGCAAAAAAGAAAGTCCGTCAATCTGGCATCACCAAAAATAAATCGCAATAAAATGAAATTCCCTCAGATTTTACGAGAATCAAACGAGCGTATTTCTGACTCGAAACACACTTGTATGAAACCTATACAGAAAAATAGTGAACGAGTAAGGTTCCGGGCAAGTACCAATTTAATTAGCTTCGTTCCCGGCCCGAGGCGACCAAATAAACACGATTCACTTGGCAAGAGCGCAGCGACACACCTTTTTCCGGCGCGATAGAATAGCCCGTTGATAAAAGAAAGATTTGACTCTGGTCAACTTTACTGTACAGGGCGAAATAATAAAAGGATTTAAAACTTTAACACATTTAACAAAATCACATACTTATTATCAAAAAGTAACGTGCCCGAATTCTATCGCCATTTATAACTAATATTGTCGTACAGTGTGTCCACGGATTGGATTCACAATAGGAAAAACTTTTTTTATTTTTGTTTTTGAGAAATAGTCATTCTTTATGAAAGTTTTTGCTTATCCTAAGATCCCCAAAAAAATCATAGAATGTGGTAAGTTCTGGTTGGTAACCGAGAAAAACTGAAAATTCTCTTTGGACATTTGCAAAATATCAAAAAATCTAAGGTTTCTCTTAGTAAAATCACTTCAACTGGTACTACTTACCTTTAATTAAAAAAAAATCTGCCTTTTAACATTTTTTGGAGCAAACATTAAATCGTCGATAATTTTAATCATCGATTTATCATTGTTAAAAACGAGCAAAGTGCTGAAGCCGTTGGCAAAATAGCAGCCTCAGCTTCAAGATAAACTTCATTTCTTCATTCTCTTTCAACATTGATCTTCTTCATCAATTTTTTTTAAACAATTTTTTTATTACCCGCACACGATATTCTTTTGGAATATATCAGTTGGGATTTTACGACAAGCAATTCGAAATTCCTTAACAATCAATTAAATAAAAACGCTCTAGAATTAATTAATTAATTAGTAAGATTAACTGACAAGATTGTCTAACATGATTTTACTTAACATTTTTGGACTTTGCAAAGCAAAAACTTATAAAGAATTACTTTCTCGAAAACTCTTATATAAAAAAGTTTTTCCTATTGTGAGCCCAATCTGTGGACACAGTGTATGTATAATTAATTAATATAATTTTTATAAGGTGAAAGCCAAAATCTTGATCACAAATCATTTTCGTAAAAGATGAAGAATACCATAAGCGATTTCAGGCTAGGTAAAGTTACCTAATTTCCAGGCGACTAACTCTCGACGTCACATGTAATTTCGGTAACGTTTGCTCAAAACGTTACCGAAATTACATGTGACATCGAGGGTTAGATGTTTTGTGCTCTGAAGTGAGTAAGCTTAAAATATTAGAGTTAAGAGTACTAAAACAGGGGACAATTACAAGTTACTGTCTTTAGTAAAAGTAAAGTTACTGTCTTTAGTAAAGTTACTTCGGGCCCCAACATTACTTATTACTATCAAAATATCAAAAAAAATGTAATGATCATTAAAGAAAGATAATGTTTAAAATTTAAATGGAATGCTGAATACGCATGCGCAGGAAAAAGATAACTTTTCATTTAACTCTTCATTTTCACGCGACACTTATGATTTTACGTCAAGTTTCTCTATAATTGAGAGACGCACAGACAACTTTGAACGTGCAATCACACTCAATAAGGACGATACTCCTGTATGCAAACCGCACCCTTATGAACATTTAGTAGCTTTTAAAGCACCTCTCAATTGCGCTAAGGACCACGAAATGGTCGAATGGAATCGATTTAATTAAGCGTGATAGTATCTTAAATGTCAGTGCCAATTCTCTGAAACAGTTCGAAAATAACGATCAGTATTTGTTTAATTTAAATAATTGGACAGCTTAAGTGCTACATATCTTTAGGAAGAAAACATTTAAATTATAACCTACTTTAATCCGGAATTTATTTGAAGGCACGGTACACAAAATCACAATTTGATATACAGGCTGCGTAAGAAGTATTGCACCAAACGGGATTATGTAGAAACGGTTTGACATTTAGATTTGACGTTTGGTGGGGTTAAATTATACATAAATACCCACATTTTGATATGAGTTCCATTTGTTTTGTGCGACTGGTGTTTGTCAGAGGCAACCATCTTGATTTTTTTTAAATGGCAGTCTGGGTTTAATTTGGTGTCATTTGGTAGGTAATTGATTTAGAAATACAGTACGGTATATCATAAATTTGTTTATTCTAAAATAACAAAGAAGGGCTGTAAATAAATATTACTTACTCAAAATTTAATTCGAAAGTAACGTTTCAGTGTTACCTATTAATTATTAACGATTTTAGCAATTTCTAATACTCTTTATTTCTTCCAGTTCAAACTGACAGCAAATACTATAATACACTAATATCATGTTTATTTCCTCATGTAGAGTCACATGTAAAATACGGTTTGGTTTCTGTGCAAACAAGTGTTTATACTGGCTGTCGGTTACCTGTCAAACACTATTTATTATGTCACTCTACATGAGGAAAACAAGCTTATGTTAATATCGTGTTGTAATACCTATTTGCTATCTATTTGAATTGGAAAAGCGATAAAGAGTATTAGAAATTGCTAAAATTGATAATAATAAATAGGTAACACCGAAATGTCAGTTTTGGAATTAAGTTTGGTCCAAAAATGTTCCAATTCTACAAATTTCTACAAAGTTAATTTGTTTTTTTTTAATAATCTTCGTTATTTTAGAATAAACAAGCTTATGATATACCGTACTGTGTTTCTAAATCAATTACCTGCCAAACGACACCAAACTAAACCTAGGTTGCCTTTTAAAAAAATTCAATATGGCTGCCTCTGACTAAAACCAGTCGCACAAAACAAATGAAACTTATATGAAAATATGGGCATTTATGTATAATTTAACCCCACCAAACGTCAAATCTATATGTCAAACCGTTTCTACAGAATCCCGTTTGGTGCAATATTTTTTTACGCACCCTGTATATATTTGTTTAATTTAAATAAATAGACTGCTGTCAATACTACAAACCTTTATGAAGAAAAAGCACCGAAATCATAAACTACTTTAATCTGAAAGTAATTCAAAGGCACGGTATTACATAACATAGCAAGCAGTTTTGTTTTAAAATATAGCCTATTTTATTTCTGTCGTTTATCAAGTTTCAGTGAACCATTGTCTCTGTATCCGAAGACGACATCTAAATAATGCAATTTGATATTGTCATAATTAACTGAGCTTATTATTTTATGTTCTTAAAACAGGTTATGTACAAAACATTCTTAACTTACCAAATTTTGATTTACCAAAATATCTGTTATTTTTATTTTTATTCCACTCATCTTCAATAATTTACATAAAAAGATGTAATAAGCTATGATGTTATAATACATTCGTGTTTTGAAAGAAATTAATAAGTTACAATTAGGTATCAATCAACACTAATCAACACATTAAATGGCATTAATTCTGCTAGGATTGTACTAGGGCTTTCAGTTTAGTCTCTAAGTACTGTACTCTATGCACTAATTTATCTCTTGGCTTAAATTCTGTGTATGGAATGGAGAGCACCTTGTAACCACTTGCTTCTAAAAGTCTTGTAAATAGAACATTGATACCTGTTGGTTCTATTCGCCCTTTGCACATGTCATGATAATCATACGAAACAATTGCGACTCTACAAGAACAATGCAAAAAAATATGTTCAACTTAGTAGTGTGTTTCTTGGCTTTACCTGAAATGGTCTGAACATGAATATTTATCTGATGGAATTGGATTACATTTCTTATCCAAAATGCACTCTGCATCTGAAAACATTACAGAGTGGTAATACTTAACACAATTAGAAAGTGCGGATTGGTGCAAAAGAGGGGTGAAAAGTGTAACGGAAACGTAATTTTCATAAACATACAGCGCGGGTCGATTTCTTCAACAGCGTCTTAACTATTAATTATAAAAGAAAATGTATTTTTTTGGACTTCTATAGGAAGTTATCGCCTATAATAAGTTCTACGTATATCAGAAAATTAATTGATTAATTAATTAATTTTCACACATATAACCTGTTCCATAAGTGAGTAAGAGTACCAATCTTATACTTTTTTAAACATGTATCGATTTTTATTACACATTTCGATAGATCTCTAACAAATAAGCTTTTTTTTATTCAGCAACTATAGTCTTAAATGAAAGCATTCGCAATCTACAGCTATTCGATTGAATTAAAAGGCTAAAATGTATGTAACATACCATATATATGTAAATAATTATCTGATATAGAACTTAGTATAGGTGATAACTTTAACTTCCTTTATAATTAATCGTTAAGACGCTATTGAAGAAGTCAACATCAATGACCCACATGATATTGTTTAAAAAAAGTATAATATATTTATAAATAAACAGTATTTTTATTATGAAATAAAAGGAAAGGGGGAGGCGCCAAGATTAGATTGTTTTAAAGGGGGCCGTGGTAACATAAAATTTGGAAACCACTGGACATACGGTATTCGCCAGAATAAACGATACCGAATTGTAAATGGCTGAGAATCGCTGGCCCAGTTGCGTTAAACTTTTGCAGATATTTCTCTGAGATTTACTCCTTTGGTTCACTATCTTTCTCTTCCATATAACACTTTAACTTCAGTTGTAAGAAATATTTTTAAAATTCTTAAATAAAATATTTTTCATTTTCGGTACTGTTTATTTGGCGAATACTTTATTTAACAGCAAATATTTATCACAGAGCGAGATTGTAGTGGTAAAATGCTACTTTACTTATTATTTAATCCATATGCCTATCTACCCTCATGAGCATAAGGCATAAAATACTAACCGATATAAAATCCCATTCCAGTATTGAACTTGCTCCTCAAATTTGGCGACGACATTAAATTCTTCAAGGTCTCTGCTATTGCATTACTCATCTCTTCTTTTTCTTTACTTCTAATTATCTCTATGTCTCTCACAATTGATGACGATTCTAGCCTTACTCCATCATAACCAGAAATTAAATATTTGGCCGCTGCATCAATGTTTAATAACTTTACCTTCATCCATAAACTTAATAACCCCTCTTCTGTGAATAAAAAATAAAAGTTAATTTGATATTTAAAGTTTAAAAAACAATGTAAAGTGTTATTTACCGTTCATTTTGTTAATAAATTCATTGGAGAGGACGCTAGACACAAGATCAGAACTAGCTCTGTTTAGTAAGACAAGAGACCATACCATATCGAGCCAATCAGACGATTTATTAGTTTCAGAAATTGATAACTGTGGCATCAACACCTAAAACATAATTCTCATTGCTCTGAATATTCTTTAGTTTTTATTTAATTTTTTCTCTATCAATAAAAACAGTGAATATACAAACTGTGAGAAAATCGTTACACTAACAAAATCGCTCTAATTAAGTTTATCCTGCTTAACATAAATGAATATATAAAAAAAAAACATAAATGACATTTCAATTATTTTACAACCCTTGATTGACTGCCATTAAGCAAATTATATTTTCTTTGAGGCAGAAACCTTTGTAATAAGAGATACCTTGCTTAGCGAATTTTGTAGACAACTTCACCTACAGTGTAACTATGAAATAACATTTTCACAGTACTGGATAATCTAATAATAAATACACGAGCATACCTTATACATATTCTCTGCATTTGGTGGTTCGTAATTCAACACAGCCAAAGTCAGGAATAGGGCAAATATATCTTGAATTCGGCATAGACTGTTATTTTTCACTACCCATTCACTCAGAGCATCCAAAAGTCCTTAAAATTAAAAAAAAGTACAAAAATGAAGTAATGAAATTACTGAATCAATGTTACATTACAAAACATAAAGCATATTAAATATTTTAAAAAAGGAGTTACTTATTGAGTTTATAATTTTATTTTATTTCTTTTTTATTTAAATACTTACCTGGCTCTTTATATTTTAGTAAACCTATACTCGTAAGTATAGATCCAACAACAGAGCTTTTTCGTATATCATCATTTAGTCCTTTACAAATGTCCAAACTTATCCGTTCTAATAAGTTTTCATCAGGAAAATTCAAAAGCGTTATACTGTACAATAAGTCTCCACACTGTTTCAGGTTCAAGCATTCAGGTCTTCTAGTGATGTTATAAGACAGTGCCCTTAAAATCATAGTTGATCGTCGTTTTTTTTGAGCCAAAGTTGTCATGACCTGTTAAAAGTCAAGTGTTAAAGTTAGTGGTGCAACGAGTTGCTATCAGACTCAATTCTCAAAGGTACTCATTTTGTTTGAGTACCTATTCTATGTAGTTAACCCAAATCTAATTTCTCTGCAAGTTCTGGTGAAATTAGATTCCTAATTTCACAGAAATTTATCGTAATTGTAAATACGGTAATTCACTTGAATTTATAATTTAAATTATAAATTTCCACTAACTTTTATACTGAAAATTGTTCTTAAAAGAAAATAAATAAATACGTAAATTTATACTTACCTTTACCATCTGCGGTAAAGTAATGCTGGCAACCAATTTAGCAGCCTCATCTTCGGCAGTGACAGACATAATCATTGATAAATCCTCATTGCGATTCCATGATGAACTTTTATGGTTTCTGTTATTGAAAGATCCCTTGGTTAGCACCTTACACAGCCTGATAAATCTGGGATCTGCTTCAAAATCATGCAGTTTCACTTTGCCCTTTAAAGACCAATCAGCTAATACTGACACAACCTAAGTCAAACCGAAGGCATGCTCAAAGTTCTGCCAGAATCACTAAATTAAACCCTACCTTCAAAGCATGATTCCTGGATATGCCAGTGCCTTCTGAAATTGATAATAGGTCCTCAACTGTATTGGCAGATGATACTTTATTATCAGTGAAGGGAGTTTTGATTTCACTGCTTGAACTAGAGGTTTGTAGGGATGCAAACGCAGCAGCAACAATGCTGTTTCTTGATTTATATGTCTTTCCATCAAGTGGTATGTTGTCCTTGCTGTTTACGTTAGAATTCTCTGTAATATTTTTAAGTTCCGCAGTGGTTACTGTAGAAAAATTATTAAAACGAACGTGGCTGTGATTATTTCTACCGATCCTTTGCAGTATCTGTGTAAACTTGTACATTTTATTAATCATCAGCTATCTTCGATAACCTAGAAATCAAATTGACTTTAACTTAGTTTTAAATGTTAATCACTATAAGATATGTATTACCTAAAGAATTTATTTATTATTTCATTAAAATACTGAGGGAAATTAGGGACTTCATAAATTATTTAAAATTAAAAACTTCATATGACACAACCACACATTTTTATTGGCTGCACTGCACTTCGCATTCTCGCCAACATTTTAGAGTTGAAGTTCCCTGCGATTTAATCAGGGTTGCCAAATTGGGGCGGTATTAAATCTTACTTTTGCGGGAATAAATAGTTGTTTTTTATTTGCAACGCAGATTAGTTCAGGTCAGTTCAGTTTAAGCCAAAGTGAACTGATCTTAAGTGATCGATTTAATAGTAAATAAAACATGCAAGATGCGATCGCTGCATTTTAATCTTCAGATGAAGATATTATTTTTGCATCACTTTACTGCGAATTAAGCAAAAACAAAAGGTCATTTGACAAACAGTTGAAATAACATCCCCTCTATAAGTGAACTAACTGATCCAAACTGATCTAGAATTTCCGAGGTGTAGTATCAGCAAGAAGGCGGGAAGCGTTTTGGATCACTTTGGATTAGATCATGTAGCCATATAAAACAGACAAATTTTTGAATAAGTGATCCAGGGTAAAAGTGAACTGATCTAACGTGCAAATAAAAGACAACTAATGTAAAATTGCGGTAACCGCATTTTGGGCGGTTTCGCAGTCGGCGTGAAAACAAATGCCACTTACTGTCAAAACCTGCTTAGTGAACATTTGAAAATCGGTATCGGTATAGGCATCACATCTAACTAAAATGATTGACTAATCTTCACTCATTTTTAAACAAGTTTTTTTTTTGTAAAAGTAATACACAATAAGTAGGAATTATTTATTTATCAAGGTACCTGACAAAGAAGGAGTAATATAAAATCTATGAAGATGTATATGTCACTGCTTAAAAAGTAATTGTCATGAAATTTGTACTAAAAAAATTACTCTGTGTGGCTTTGATATAGCCTTCATAACATTGCGAGGGCTTAATTAGCATTCGTTTCAAAAGTTACTTAAATAACCAGATCATTTAAATATGTTTGGTTTCTAAATACTTATAATATGCTTTAGTTTCAACTTGTAAAGTAGGTACTTAAATTTGACGGCTTTTGGCGGTATAGTTATGATAATTTGCGGTTTATGTTACGAGAATGTTGGCAACCCTGGATTAAATCAACAACTTCGTTTAAAAGCCGATTCCCATGTAAAGGCCGTTTCCCATATACGCTGTAAAACTGCAACGGTTTTTCTTGACGCTGTATTTTACATTTAAGTCTTTCACATGAGCGCTGTGCAAGAGTGGCGTATTATTTAAAATTTAAACTACGAATGTTCTTATTACCTAATTAGTTCCAGCAATACTTCCCTACAGTTATTATTTTTATAATTATACCTAGATATATTATACCTGGATATAAAATATCATTTTTTCCTAAAACAAGTTGTCCTCGCAAAACATCTATAAATTTCACTCTCGATTTAATTCAGTTCCTCTCTAACAAATTTGGAAATTTACAGATATAAATACGTGTAATAAATTCGTAGAATTACTAAAAGATCCATCATGTTAAATTTGGTTTACTTATTTGTTATGTACAGACTGTTCAAAAATAACTCGGCACTATTGCTAACTTTTTTGTTATTAAAGTTATAGATACGGTTAAATTAGTAAACTAGTAGTATCTTTTACCCTGATTGCAACGATGCATTCAGAAAAAAAAAACAATTGTACAAAGCGTTTACGAAATAAAGGAAAACAGCACTTTTCTTCAATGGAATATTGATACTGTATATTATTTCAGCAATCGACAGAGAAAAAAAAAATTGTATTAAAATTATTCCTTATCATTTTATCACAAATTAATAAATAAAGAAGATATTCAGAATTTTTACAAATTCATTAAGATGGCTGCGTTTCAATTAATAAAGAAACCCAAACTGTTATTTTGGCATATCCAGGATCCATCACGTTAAATTTATTTTACTTATTTGTTATACCGAGTAGAAAGTTTCAAACCCGAACATAGCAAAATTCCATTGGGAACTACGTTTCTGCAGATTACTGCTCACCATTTAAAGATACAAAAATGGGAATGCTATTAAATGAAAGATAAAATTAAGGCCAATGTTATCGTGTTAAAATTATTCCTATTCTGTTAATACTTTTGAAATAGAAATTAAATTTTTAAATTTCAAATGAAAAATATAGTCGCCTTGGTATATCAGATTTGAAGTTTGCAGTTCAATAACCAGAATTTTGTACAGTATGCTTCTTATTCAAAATAAAATTTCATTCATTTGTGTAGGTAGCATACTGACGATGAAAAACTGTTAGGATTTATTTCTTTGCTCCTGCATTGCTTCACAAAATACTTTCCTACTATTCTTGATGGCAACTGGATTTGTGGAATTGATGTTTTTTTTTTAATATTCTTTATAGTTGTGTGTTACTTATTCTTGAACAGTGTGAATCTTATTTAATTCTTAGTACAATTAAATTTAAAACTGATTTAGTATCGACATATGTCGATATTGATTGCCCATGGCATCATTTCAGGTTTATTGATAGTATCAGAAACAACAGTATTTTTGTATGCAATGACGTAGAATACAATTATCATCCTAACAAAGAAAGAATTTTTGTAACTTAAACGACAAGAGTAGGGTATTTTATGTTTGTCTGTCTAGAAATACACAGATCAGCTAATAAAAGAGAAATATGTGAAAATGAAACCACATGTACCACAATACACCACCTGTTTCACAATATACCACCTCCTGGTACATAGTGGGACATAGGTAATTTATAATAAAAAAAAGTAAGTAATGCAAAATTTTATTGACAGTATCGTGAAATAACGAACTAACAAGATAATATGTATAGTAGGAACAAGAAGGATTAAACTTAAAATGCACTTTGCAGATATAATAAAAACTACATAGAAAATGCATTACACAATTAAATGTTATAATTGCTAAAATCAAATTCAAACTTAAACTGCTTTAAGGCCCTTTTTGTACCTCCTATGGTAATTGGGTCTGGTAGCTTATAAATCACATCCTGCTCTCCTACACAGTCTTCGTCCTCTTTTTCGGGAAATATAAATCTAGACTGAGACATCTTCTTAAGAAAATTAACAAAATATTCATCGTCTACTATTTTCAAAACTTTTCCAACATAATGTTTAACATATCTTTTGTGCGGATACTGCACTAGAACAAAATCGTTTAATTTTAATTGACTGTTACTCAAGATTTCTTCTTCGGGACATGATATGTCTGTGGAGTCATCGCATGTAACATTATCTTCAAAATCGCTATCGCTTGATGATTCTACAATTTTTCTTTTTATGCTTGTGGCTTTTCGTTTTCTTTCTAATTTTATCTTTTGTTATCTATCTTTTTCTTCTTCGGTCTTTGCTTTTTCTTCAATATTTGGTGTGTCGGTCAAAACCTTTGATTCTGCCTTTTTTCTTCCTCTCCGCGTTGCTTTTCTTTCAGGGGCTTTTACGTGCGGTCTCACTTCTTCTGGAGTAACGAATTTCTTTTCAATCTGCTTTACTTTCGGTGTTATAACATTACCACTTTCTTCTGACAGTCCTTTTACATGCACGTCATCGCTTTCTGCAGAAGCTGTAATTCTGTTATTTCCTTCAGTTCGACTTGTAGAAGGTTGCGATTCCTTTTGTTCATCTCTTATTGGTCGGTCTGTGACATAAGAACTCATAAAATCTGACTCATTAAACACTCCTGAATTAAAAGGAGCGATTCCTGTACAGTCAAATCCTTTGGTAATATTTGAGGGAACAAACGCTTGCGGAAAAGCTTTTCCAACTATTTCGCAAATATTATAAATGTTTACAGGTGTTCCTGGGTGATTTAACATCCAATCATCAGTTGCCCTATTGTAATGCGCTTTGAACGGTCCAAAGCATGTTACGTCAAGCGGCTGTAACTTATGGCTACAATCGGGTGGCAGAGTCAAAAGAACTACACCACTTTGTTTACAAAATTTTAAAACATGGTAGTCGCAATGACTTTCATGGTTGTCTAATATGAGTAAAATTTTGTTTTCGACACTGCACCTTGAAACTGCAACCAAATGTTTTACAAACTTTAAAAAATTCTCAGCTGTCATCCATCCGCTTTTATGTGCCTCTGCTTTGGAACCAGGTGGAGCGCCGTTAAGCATGTGAGGTTTGAAGAACTGTCTTGGAAATACAAAGAACGGTGGTATATAAGTACCGTTTGCACAAATGGCTACACACATAGTGACCAGAGTTCCTCTTTCACCACTGGTTACTTTTCCTACTTGCTTTTGTCCACTGCTAGCTATTATTTTTGGAGGTCTATGTACAGTTGTAACTGCTGTCTCGTCACAGTTGTACATTTCATTAGTACCAAAGTTATGTTTGACCAACACTTCTTGCAGGTTGTAAAAAAATTTGGTCACATTATATTTATTAAAGCTCGTAGCACGACTAAGACTCGTGGCTTCAGGTGCCCTTAAACTTAAAGTATGTTGTCGCTTAAGGAATAACCGAATCCATTCTAAACCAGCTTCTTCATTGTTATGCCAAGATGCGGGAATAATTTTTTTGTTAGCTACTGCAAACTTATAGGCAAATTTACGGGTAGCTTTAATAGTAAGCCCGTAACACATTCTTGAAGCTTTTATAAGATATTCAGCTAAAGATTGTTCTTCTTGTTCGTCAAATATTTGAATAAAACCATGTTTTCTTTTAAAATTATATCCTTGTTTCTCAGCTTCGGTAGTGTTTTTGTACTTTGCCACCATTCTATGTAGAGCAGATTTGCTTATTTCATATAAGTTTGCTGCAGATCTTAGCGATAGTTCTCCTGATTCAACTCTTCTAACGGCTTCTTTCATTCTTCTGCCATAATCTTCATGAAATATTCTACTCTTTTCTATATTTTTTGCCTGGTCTTTCCTACTATTCTTTGGCATCTGTTAAAAATAGATCTATGTATAATAAATCACCAAATCCACATAGTTTACTTTAGGTGGTGTGTAGTGGGACATGTCCCACTATATACCGCCTGTCAATGTCCCAGTAAACACCATGAGGCCATTTTGTATTTAAACAAAACATTTAAAACAGCCGATGCTTTGAAGAGATTAGTATTTTAGACGTACCTTTTAGTTGAAATGTTGTACCGCTGCACACAAAATTTCAGATTATATTTCAAGCAACTTCACCCAGTTTTCACTAAAATGCTTAAGCGCGCGAAAAAAGTTCATGCGCTGGTAAAACACAAAGTCGCCCTAACAAAATCTGTAAAGTCGGTATTTAAGGAAACTGTATAGCCAAGATAATAATACCCTTGAATGAATATTTTTACCACAAAAAGCTTAAGCTAGTGTTTAATAGAGGGCTCAGAACAATCGTGTCCCAATATATACCATGTCCCAGTATATACCACTTTCCCCTACCTACCTATTATTTGCTCTGTACAATAATTCATAATGCTTTTTGACTGACGTATAAATTATTTTCCATTAATTGAAACAACTGAAAATTTCAAACCTGACATAGACGTCTAAATTTTTCGTTCAAAAATTTTATTATTTTCCGAATGTATTAATATATAGGAATAATTTTAACACTGTAATATTGTCCAAATTATCTCTTTTCTTTAATACCATTGCCATTTTTGTATCTTCAAATGGCGAGCAGCAATTCACACAAACATAGTTTTCAATACAAGTTTGCTATGTTCGGGTTTGAAACTTTCCACCCGGTACATGTATTTACAATTTGTTATGATATATGAGATGTTGTTTAAATATATGTACATTTGCTTGCAAAATAATCGCGTACTCCTTCACAATCAAGTAGTCGGTTTTTCACCTACTATACTATACTATACTAGAATATAGGAAAATTTATTAAAACATGGAATCCCTTGCGGTTTATAATGGATTTTTTCTTAATTCAGAAGGGCATTGTCCGAATCGTAAGTCGACATTTTTGACTTCTATCTCCAACCATCTTTTCCATTTGCAAATTTTTCCTCTTTCCACATATTATTTGTGCATCATAGTATTTTTATTTAAGCTATACTCATTTGCTATTGCTGTGAATCACTATTCGTCTTCTTGTTACTTGTTTTCTGTCAGTCTGAATTTTAATTGTTTGACACTGACAATTTAAATCTCAAGACCAACTTAATACAACGAAAAACAGGTGTACGCGTTTTTTTTGCAAGCCACTGTATCTCATATTAAAAATATGCGACCTGGCAACCCTGCATCATCTGAAACGAATGATAGATTTGTGATGCCATCAGATCAGACTTAGAACGACTGTTGATGAATCTGAGTCATCCATCAAGCAATAAAAGAATGATTTTGATGGAATTGATGCTATCCAGTCTGCCCAATATGTTGTCTCGTAACACTATTTTCATTTGGGGCTTGCAGCAATATAGGCTATCAGAAAAAATATCTGAAAACACACTTGGTCAAATGGCCATGTTTGTTTTATACCAGAGTTTTATCTATAGCCGAGTTAAGTGAACGGTCAAATTGCACAAAATCGTCAAGTCAACGGTCCGACTAAACCCTCTGACCAATCACTAATTGAGAAAAGTGATCACGTGGTTTGGTCTGACCACTTCGACCGTTCACTCACCGCAGTCTATGTTTTATACTGACGTTTGACGCGTACAACCGGTGGTATGTACAAGCCGCTTTCTTTTGCTTAAAAGTTTGAATTTGGTTTCGGATAGTTTGAATCAGGATTCCGTAGTTGTTGCAATAAAACACTTTAGATATGAATTATTGATTGACAGTTTGTAGTGTTGTTAAATTACCGGTAATATTATTATTTTTAATGTTACCATACCGGTAATGTTACCGTAATATTACCAATTACAGCTCAAGTGGCGACATCTCGCGTCGGAGTTGCTAATTACAGTTTTAACTAAAGATGTGATTTCTACTCAATTTTCTGATTAATTTGATACCGAATACTAGAGATGGGTTTCCACCCGGTGCAATCGTTTACACCAGTGGAAACACGGAATGCACCCACAATGCACCCGGTGCATTGGATGCATTGCCCGGTTGCTTACATTTACATAAGACATAAAAAATGCTTCAAAATGACACCAAATATAATATATTTTGTACGGACTATCGCTAGACAATTTTCTGTAACGTTAATTTCAAAAACTTTACTCATTTTTTTCAGATTTTAAGCTACAAAGCTTCCGGTTAAACTTAGAACTTTACTATTCAGCTATTCACCATACACTATGAAACATTAAACCTATAAACCACCTGCAAACAATTAAATGACATCAAGAAATTATTATTATTTATATATTATTTCTCCTTCGATTTGCGCGGGAAATTTAAATTTTTGAATGCACCCGGTACATTCCTGTATGCACCCTGATGAATGCACCCATGTGGGTGCTTTCAATGCACCGGGTTCATTCCCTGCCCCATCTCTACCGAATACGCATTACATTTTTGGCTCTTGTTTAAAATAAGGTTTACAATGTTTAATCTTATGTATTTCCACTAAATAAACTCATGGTAAAGGAAAGTCATTTTAGGTTATGAAATATTTATTTCCTTTTTTTAGTATTTACGTTTTTTTCCAAATAATCAAAAATATTCCTTGACCATTTCTTTCATTGGTTTACTTGAATTTTGCAAGTGTGCAACTCGAAAATATGTTATTTTGACCACAGAGGTAACAAACGGTAAGAAAGGAATGTG
This sequence comes from Prosopocoilus inquinatus, assembly GCA_036172665.1. NCBI lineage: Eukaryota > Metazoa > Arthropoda > Insecta > Coleoptera > Lucanidae > Prosopocoilus > Prosopocoilus inquinatus. Next base: position 36,482,686 of record CM069871.1, read on the forward strand.
ACCTTACCGATAACATTGGAAATTTACCGTAAGGTAACGTGGTAATTTTAGCGACTCACAACACTAGCAGTTTACCTGTAAATAACTGCAATTCAATCCAAACGAAATATAAAAATAGTTCGATTGGAAAGGAAAATGGGATTATCGATCGGGATTGAATTTTCAAAGAGAGTGGAAATTAATCCGTTTGCAAAAGTACTTCCATCTTTGAATTATACATATTTGGACCACGTTTTTGTAAGCGACAGAAAGCACCTAACTGTTAGGTGCTTTCTTTGTTAGGTCCTAACACCAACGATTAGAAAAGGATAAAAAACTCACCGTATCTGTAACCATTGGTTAGAAGACAATACGATTTTAATTATTTTTTTAATTAAAAACGGGGTGTTTGCCCCAATTAATTCTAAGTGCATTTGAATCACAATTATTTGTAGAGAATGTACTCCAAAATTTATAATTTTTGATCCACTTGTAGCTTAGTAAAAAATTACCAACAAATATCAGTTTAGCGCTGAAGATGGTAACTTCGTTACCGAAATACGTATTCGCTTTCAGTGAATTAATGTGGTCGAGGGGTTTTCTCACTATTTGTTTGGATTACAGCCACAGGTTTTGTGTTGCTTTGTGATTATTAACAAATGTCTATTAAAATTACCAGGGGTAATTTATCAATATATTGGTTGCATTGCTTGTCAGACATATACACAACTTTGAGCGCGAAATTTAAAATAAATATGTATCTAACAATTATTTAGCAACAATTTATGCAAATACACTAGACAGGTTATCGGTGATACACAAAAAGTTACCGCATTCCAGTACTGCACTTTACCTGTTGCCTTGGCATTCCGACACAGTTTTAACCTCGCCGAATAAAAGTGAAAGATTTTAGATCGCATTTCTATTTATCTATTCTAATTTCTACACTTGAATGTAATGTGTCGAGCGTGATAAATACTAAAGATGGATAAATTGTCGAAGACGGTTCTTAACGAAATATGCGCCCTATTAGACACGTACAAAGGTCGAGATAAGGTAATGAATATTATGCTTTCATATGGAGTTCATATTTAGTTTCATTGTTCTTCCAGATTTTAAGGACAATATGTTACAGCACGAAATTAATTGGGGGCTTATCAAACAATCCTGTTCTAGCAAAACGTTTGTTCAATGTGAGTTCGCAGATGTCTGCAACAAGATTAGTTTTACGGTTATTGGATGACTTGCCAATGTTAAAATACACACTGGAATATGGATTTGGTGAAGGGGTAATTTTACTTCAGTACACAGTACAATAATTTACATTAATATAATCATTGTTAATGTTCAAGGAAAACGATTGTCTCATGGCTTCATTGGGGGTTACGACAAACATAATTGATCAATTGTATTACCCTATAGAAAAAATGGCATGGTTAGCTGAGCACAGATTAATATCAGGACAGGACCCTCAACTCTGGGATACCTTAAGTTCAATATTTTGGGTAGCCAGCATTTATTTAACGTTAATGAAGTGAGTTCGATTATAATAAATTTTAATGCGCTACATAAACTTCATAATTTTTTAGATCTGTCAGATACGTGGTTATCTTACAGCAACACAAATCATGTCTGAATATACAAGGTGATAAAAAGTAAGTGTAAGTGAAAGTAAAACTAGCTTTATGCATTACAACTTATTCATTTTTAAATCTAAGGTGAACATAAATGTGCAAATTGATTGTTGAATTAAGAAATTTGGACTCTGCTTTAAAAATGTATTAAATGAAAAGTAACAAATTTAAATGCAGTAAAATCAATTTGATTTTAATTAGATAACTTAGTTTTGAATTAGTCATTCCAGTTTCTATAAATTACTTAAATTATTTGTACTTGACTTCCGTCATATAGTTTATCTTCTTTTCATTGCCACACTGGAGTCAAAATTTTTAAATTCAGCAATTTCTCACATTACTAATGTATACCTTTCTCATTTTTGCAGTAGCACTTTACAAAATTTAGTTGTGAGACAGAAATTTGAAGTCCTGACTTGCCTAAGGCTTACATTGGATTTTGTCCATGCCGTAAACACTTTACCAGCAGGTTTTCTGTGGTCATCAAAATTGCAAACGTGGCATGTAGGGCTCATCGCCACCACTTCATCAATTCTTGGTTTATATCAGATTTTTGCAAAACGCTCTTTAAAATAATAATTTTGTAAACATACACTGGCTGTTTCAAATTGAGTGTGCACTCATCTCCTAAACCATAAGAGATATAAATTTGGTTAAATAGAAGAAAAGTTGCACGAATCAATGTCTTATTCGTATCCGTTGATAGAATGAGCCTTTTCTTATTTCTTCTTGAGATACTCCTGAAAATGTAAAAAAGTTGATTTTCTTTTTTTCTTTGTAACTCTTTTATTACAAATAATTTTTAAATTTTGATTTAACTTTCTGCAGGCACTTTTTGATTCTGTTTCGAATAGGCGTTGGAGAATTGAAGTCAAACGTTTCGTCTTTTCGTGACCATAATCAGTTTCGATTTTTTTTTAATACAATGTATATCTTTATTATTCTGTTTGATAGTATTTTTCCTGATTGTAATGGTATACCACACTTAATAGTTAATATTAATTTGAAGATTAAATAATAAAGATTTTTTTATGAAAATTTTATTTAGTGCATGATTTGACATTTTAATTTAATGTTCTTATCTTATTATTTTATTCGATAGCATTTTTTCTGTGATGTATGATACTTAAAACTTTTTTCAAGTAAAGCTAAAATATGACAAAAAAAAACTTGACGTAGTTTCGTCATAATAGTTAATAAGTAAATTTATTCCTTTATTTGTTAAGTATTAACAACATTCAATTTTTGGTGGATGGTTCTTAATCAGATGTGTTTTATAGCGAATTCATATTTGAATATGAATTCGCGAAACATTACTGTAGGAATCTAAAGTCGCGTTCCTTTTGCACCGATTCTCAATCTCACCTCACTTCCCCTCCATCGTTGAAATTACGCGTTCCTTTTGGAAGTGGAAGGAAGTTGTTTCCCCCCACTAACCGATTTGAAGGAACCGCTAACCCTTCATCAGTAACGATTGTTTGTCCCTCAAACTGATAATTCACCCCGTAAAACGAGTGACAAAATCTAGTACCGTTTTTGGATCCAACAATGTTAAAAAAAAGTAAAGATAGTAAAATGTTAGAAGCTAAGGAAATAAAAAAATTCATTATTATAGAAATTATCTTTCAAATTTATCATAGAAATATTCTTTTCTAGCTGCGAATGTCTTTGTGGGAGGTACTATTCAGTGATATCCAAACATTTTTAGTATAATATTCAGTTTTTAAACTAACTGTGTAAGCCAAATCTACAAAATTAGGCTTTTTCTTCCTTCACTAAAGCTGAGATACCAGTCTGGCACACAGTATTTGTCGGTAAAAATCCATTTTTGTAGGTGTAATGCATTATTACAATAGTTAGGGATAGATTTTGTAACTTGTTAACGGTCACTTAAAATTTAGAGGCCCTTTAAAATTTAAAATACAGTTCTATGATTGGTCGTTACTAGTGATGTTCCGGATATTCGCGAAGAAAAACGGTTCAATGCACTTTTACGCTGTTTCGTTCACTTTATTTGGTGCCTAGATCCGTATCAGTATCCGCAGACCTAGAAATGAAGAACCCGTATCCACGGATGTAGATACGAATATCCGTATCCGTATTCGTATCCGCGGATTTTCAACAATCCAGCACATCACTAGTTGTTACCGCAGCAACAAAATTTAACAACCCTTTAAATTTAACGCTTCTGATACAGAATAGGCCCCTTATGCAGTCAAATATTAAATAGTTTATTATAATTTACACTATAGCTAAGAAAATGAACAAAAATGTGAAATTATGTAGGAGTATTAAATTAAATTTTCATATAAAAATTTGTATTATTTAAGCTTCAAATTAATGTCGACTATTAATTGTGATAGACCGTTACAATCAGGAGAAAAAATGCTATCAAAGAGGAAACTAAAAAGATATACGTTGTATTAAAAAAATCGAAGTTGATGATGGCCTATAGAAAGTTAAGTCAGAATTTCAAAATTATTTATAATAAGAGAAATACAGAGGAAGAAAGAAAATCGACTTTTTTTACATTTTAATTAATATCTCAAAAAGAAATAAGAAAAGGATCATTCTGTCAATGGATACGAATAAGGCATTCGTGCAACCTTTCTTCCATTTAACCAAATTTGCATCTCTTACGGTTTAGGAGATCCCTTCAGTGCACACTCAATTTGAAACAGCCGGTATATTTATGCAGTTCTGTTGGCATTAAAAATAGTTTTCAAATATACTTGCCATTTAAAGAATGCCTATTTTCGCTGAATTCAGTTTAAACCGAAATTTAAAATTAATACAGGGTGTAACAATTAATAGACCGCTACTTCAGGTACGTATTCCAAGTATTACAACGAAGAAAAAAAAATCATGTCAACATACATACAAAAACAAGCCCTTCCCGTGTCATAATAATTTTTGTATTAAATTTTTATTTGTGAAATACACTGCTCTAAGAAATTAACGCACCACTTAGTAATATAAGAATTTTTTGTTTTATTTATTTAAAATTTGAAACTGTTAACGTTGATTTGAAACAATTTAATAACTACTATTTAATGTGTTATAAAATCATCATTTAAAAGTAAAAAATAAACAATAAAAACCAAATATATGAACACGATTATCACACTGGTAAAACAAAATCTAGATTCGTCTCTAAAGAGATCTCGACAGCAGTCGTCCTGTAAGCAAATCACATGAAATCTTACAAATTCCAAGTGATCTGTGCGATGTTCTGTAGACCTTGGACAGACATATGACATGTCTGAAATAGCTTCCCCAAGACGTTAACAAACGGTTTCGATGCTAATTGGAACCCGATGCAGTTCCCTTAGTTCAAATTGGAAATTTTTGCTTGTAACGAACTTCTGTTCTAAAGCAAAAAGGTCCAAAAAATGGCCTGAACACTGGTTGTTTTGCTACGTCTGCCTTACTTAGGTCTTCGAGAATAATTACCAAGCTCTCTATACCTTCGCACCATTCGGCACACCGAGATTTGGGAAACACCGAATCTTCCTCCTACTCGACAATAGTTTCAGTCTTATTCTAACAATACCATTGCTTCAGAGCATTCTTCCTTGGTTAAATTTCGAAAGTCGTGTGATATAATGGCCACTGAAAGAATTGGAAAAAGTAGTACGGGTTATTATTGCAACGAGGTGGCGAGATATTATAAATACAACATCTAGGCGGCTCTACGTATTTACCGGCTTCGCGCGAATAACAATATTGAACAATCGGCGAGTCAGAGAAGTAGTGCATTCATGGAAGCGGCGTTATTCACAGTATTGTACTGGTTAAGCGGATGTCTGCCAGAGATGCGCGTGAGAAACCTCGATGTCAGTAGCTGTCGGGCGCCTTGCGATTTTAAATACATATTTGTATAATAATTTATTATATTTTACCTATTCAAAAGCAGCGAAGAGTTATTGTTATCTATTTGAATTTGCAATTGTGAATATTCTGAAGATATCTAACTGCGCGAAAGCCCGAGTAGTCATATATGATGAGATATGAGCGCGGGTAACAACGTAAGCAGGTTCCGTGCTGGGGCTGCCGGTGTCTGAAACCGGATCAAACCAGTTCACTTTCTTAGATCCACCGTTTGATAATGACGAAGAAACACAAAAACAATAAAGTCACTTTAAGAATAAAACCGTTATTGAACTCGCATGTGATTTAATTTTATAGAATCGCCCTTAAGTGATAATCAAATGTAAATAAATGTTGGAAAATGAACCTCGTATGCTTAGCTATTTCATAGGAATGCCAGATACTATACATTTTGAATAAAAATTCGAAAATTTCTTATTTCATTGCATGGTGCTTTAATTTATTGGAGCAGTGTATTTCATTTTTATAATATCGATGATTGTTTACCCTTATCTCTACCCCTCCACTAAAATAACGGCCTATATTTTTGTTCCATCCTGTACGATAAAAGACAAAATTAGGTGATTTTTATAGTAATATGAGTGGGTAAACTTCAGCTTAAAGTTCGACGTTGTCTCGACAACTGAGATACTTTAAAGCGTTTTCGCAGGAGTGTTATTCAAAATTCTTTCTAAAAAAGTTTGTTTGTTTTGTTTCGTTTTCGATTGCAGTGAAAACCTCGAGCAGCCTCTGTACAGCTGTTTCAACCCTGTTTGGGGCTTCATCAGCAGAGACGTAGCTCGACATCCCCACTGCATACCAAAACGACTTGTCCAATTTATTCGCAATTACGATGTAATAGTGATGAACAGATAAAGCGGCGACATCCTACGATCGCTCTTTGACCAGACATTGCAGTGGGATAGACAAATTGAAGCGGATTTGCTCCTAGTAAGTCCCCTATGCAAGGCGGCCATGCTTGCTGTCTATCCTACTGCAATGTCAGGTCAAAACGCAATCGTAGGATGTCGCTGTTTTATCTGTTCAAAATTCTTTCTGTTGGTCAATTACGGTCGCTATGGATATATTGTTTATTTTATAAAGGAAAATGCTACTTGATCCGTGTTTTAAATTTCTTAAAACACCTGAGGCGTTTTTTTGTGCCATATTGGGTTGAAACATTTCAAAACGTTTCAAACCAATATATTTTAATGTTACAACGGTAACGTCACACACGCAACTGGTTGAAAATATTTGAAGCTGGTTTGAAGTTGAACCGCGCTAGGAGCTCGGTTTGAAAGATTTGAAACGAATTTGTAAATTTGTGGAAGGGTAAATGCGCGAATTAATGTAGGTTAGATGACAGATAGGGACAAAAGGACAATTTTATAATTATAGAGAACGTCGAGACAGCTAAATTAATACAAAGTGCATATGAGCAGCACGATAAATCTTAAAATAAATTCACAGTAAGTATATACGAGAATGAATTATTAAAAGATGTGCATTGTGTATCTGTCTTTCTGAAATAGGGCGCAAAGTGCGTAAACGTAATCAGGTTGCGTTCTTGCCATCAGAGTGGACATATAGATAATATACATTTGATTGGTTAAACAATTAAAATAGCATTTCCGAATGGAAGGGTAAACTTTTAAATTGTTACTGATTGCCGCCAAACCGAAAGTTACCGAAGTTTGTTTTAGGCCCGGTTTTTCAATCACAGGTTCACTTTAACCTTTAGTTTATTGCCATGGAAACAATTGTCTTCGTACTTGTTACCATGGAAATAAACCGAGAGTTAGGGTTAACCTGTGATTGAAAAACCGGGCCTTAAACCATTGCATTTTCGTGTTATATGAAACAGTGACCTTGCAATTTAAAACGATTCAACCAACGAACCAACCGTGTTCAAACCGTTGTGTCACAAAAAAAGCCTATTGTTACTGGAAAAGTGTTTTAAATTTCTTAAAACACATTGTTACTGGAAAAATTTCTTGAAATACGTTGTTCTGGAAACTTTAAACTGCTGTTTTTTTTTATCTAAGACGTAGATCTTAAAAAGTTGACTTAAAATATGACCAACAGAAAAATCTACACTGAAGTATCAACAGCGCGAAATTATGCAATTTCTTTTTCGAATTCTAGGGTCACATTTTTCACGTAGGTCAAGTTTTGTTAATAAAAATATCTGCCACATTGATATAAAGTCACTTTTCTGGCACGAAAAAATTAAACCAGAGAACATTCTGTACTCGACTTTTCCAAATAATTTTAAAATGCCTACAGAATTTTGTAACAGTAAACCATTAATTGGACATTTTTAGTTTGAAATGAGAAAATAGATTAAGAATTTGTACATATTGGAGTAATTAGAATTGTAAAGTTTAAATGTAGATTACCCGATGTTAATAAACAGAATGAATTTTTAAATGTATAAAAAAATTGAAAGCCTATCAGTATTTTACAACTTGTCAAGACATTTACATTTAACCCGTGTTTACCCCTTTGTTTCTCTAAATCACGGCCTCCTCGATAGAGACGAAGCACAACTGCTTCTTCCGGCCCAATAACACTTAACACTATAGGATTGCTCTATCCCTATACCGCAATGTAAGCCCGCTCCGACAGCTGTTGTGACGTCACCATCGGTCCATATTCAAATACAGCGCCTAATATTTAAACGTAAAAATGCCGGCTTCGACCAAAGTAAAAGGAGAAAATGTGCTTTATAATAACTTTCCCAAAGGAAATAACATAATTTCTGCAACTATACGAACGAATGCATCCGCCGTTGTAAAAAAATACAAAAAAGGAAAGAACTGTGCCAAATAGACATGCAAAACTCTTTGTAAATTAAGAAGAAAAACTACAATTAAATTTCCAAAATACTCAAAACGGAACTAAACATTTCAAATGAAAATTTCTACGCATCCTAAATAGTAAAAACGGCAGAGACTAAGTAAAATTGTTAAATAAAATAAAAATATATTACTCCTGCTATTTATTTATTTAAGCTTTGTTTTCTTTTATGGAAAAGTTAAATAATTGAAACACTACCTTGTCCGATGAAAATTATTATAATAATATACATATAATTATTTTGTAGCGGACATTTGAAAAATTTAAATCGATGCTTCGCTATGAGTTTTGTAGCTAAGTACTTTGGGAAAAAATTATAAATTAAACGTTAGTTTTTATTACAAAATTCATAAATATTTTTGCTCGGATATTTCCAAGAAAAACTAAATACGTGATTCAGAAATATCCTCCAATATTTTCAGGGTGAATAGAACATCAGATCACCTTTATATAATTTTTTTCCCAAAAGTGAATAATAAAATTTGCCAATATCTTCTGGATCCTTTAAGTTATTACAGTAATATTTTAAATGTTGGTATAACTCATCTAACTGCTCATAAACAACATATTTGTCAGATTCTCGATTACCCCTTCTTTTTAAGGGATAATTTTGAGGAGTAACTTTCAGTATTTTATCCCTAACTTTTTATTTTTTACATATTTCATCAAAAATTTATGAAGGAAATATTCTTTAGATAATTTTGCATAAAAGAAGCTTTCTTATTGCATTTCCATAAGCCAAATCGTTTTCGAGTAATTGAGGTTTAAATGAAAGAATACATCTATTACGCAATGTTAACACACTACAACTTAGCTAATTTCTTATTTTTCATTTTTCGAAAAAGATTTATATAAAAAGGTTATTTTTTGATGTTCTTTTCACCCTAAAAATATCGGGGCACATTTCTTCAGAATCTCGGTGGAGAATTTACCCCGAAAAAGCAATTTTTCGAAGTATCCGTGCAAAGATAAATACGTGTTCTATAATATTTTTTTGAATGAAATTAGATAATTCATTAATTTGTGTAAAATAATATAATTTTTAAAGTAAGTGTCATAGAAAAAGTAAGTATTTAAACATATAGGATTGCTCGATCACCCGTTTTCGTCTGCCGGGCCCGTGAACCGCGTGACGTAATCATCGGTCCAAGCGACAGATGAAATCGGGCGATCGAGCAATCCTATATGTTAACTACCCTTGCTTCCGGCCAGTCGCGTTTGAAGAAAACCTGTTCCATGACAGTTGTCGTTTGTGTGGCTCCCTCTATACCAACATGTGCCGTTGCCGTAGTTACCACGTCTATTGTGACCACAACCAGCTGAATTGATATGTCACACACGGCCAGTCCAAAGAGCCTAAAAATGTGTTCCAGTAAAGCAAGCCATGGAACGTGTCAACTTGCGCCCTCTAACACTCATTCATTAGGCGTTACCATGGTTACGATACCGACGCTTATTTTGACAACTTAAATTTCAAGACGTATTGACATTACTCATAACCAAATATTTCAAGATGACACTAGTTTTGAATTTGAGGGAGCCACTTGACACTCGCTTTTCATTTATTTCCAGAAACATTTTTTAATACTCGTTGGCCTGGCTTTATATGACATATTAATTCAGCTGGCCGTGATTTTGACAATATAAATTCGTGTTTATACTTCTGTCAATTTAAATCATAAATAATTGATTGATTGACTTTGATTTAAATTCGAAATGGAGAGATTTTAAATAGGTTTTGTATTTGCAAATTGGCGAAAATAAAATTTTTCGTTTAAACAGAAAACTCTTGGCTTGCAATTTCGGTTTTATATCGTGTAGACAAAATTTATTCTTTTGAAAATATCGTCGGTCTACAAGAGAAGCTGACCTAGTCCACCGATAGTATTTTTGAGTTATTAGAATTTTAGAATAACATTTGCTTATGATTATAAAATCAATTATTATACATCAGTTTAGTTTATATTGATTTTTATGAACAATAGAGTTTCTAGAATATGTATTTTAAATTTAAAAAAGATTGAATGTAAGGTAATGGGCAAATATTAAAATTCTAATAACTCAAAACTAATTACTATCGGTGGACTTGGTCACCTTCTCTTGTAGTCCGATGATATTGTGACACATTTTATTTTAATAGGAGTGTTAGGCCGGTATTCATATACAAAACTTACGCTGTGTTCGTTTACAATTCGCTATAATTCATAAACCCTACATATTTCCCGCATTTTGGGAAAATAATTCAGAAAATCTCACTGATTATGCGCCAAAAATACGGGAAATTCGTACAGTTTATGAATTATGGCGAATTAAAAACGAACGCATAGCGTAAGTTTGGTTTATGAATACGGGCCTTATTTATCTATGATATTGATTATGCTCGAGTTATTTTAAATTATAACAAAAAAAAGACAATAGTGAGTTTGCGGCAACCCTTTTCCGTTACGTTAAACGGCCATTTTTGCTTATACTATAATGTAATGCAATATAATGAAAAGTTCGTTTGCGGTTATCGTCAAAAATAAATTACGTTATTTACGTCTCTTGGTTAAGAAGTGACCGTTGGAGCAAGAATTGTCAGCATGACAGATGGACAGATAGCTCGTCTAATTTGATGTTGTGAGTTGGTCAGTACTGAAAATCTGAATAATTTTGCATCTTTTACAATAATATTATTATTAAGTATACTTTATTTACTCATAAATAATTCATAACGTTAATAAATTTTAGAAAAATTTTGTGCAAATCGTTTTTGATTGCAGTGAGAACCTCGAGCAGCCTCTGGACAGCTGTTTCAGCCCTGCTTGGGGCTTCTTCAGCAGAAACGTAGCTCGACATTCCCACTGCAGACCAAAAACGACTTGCCCAATTTATTGGCAAAATTTAATAAATTTATTAGCTTTTATAAAATTTTACATGCTTGTTTGCTATAACCTAAAAATGTTCGGCAACTACGTCGACTACAATCGGCTGTGCACGCTTACAAATTCCATAAGGATTATTTCCTGATTGGCTCCCTTATTTTAAAAAATAGCGTTCGGAAATTAGTTATACGGAATAATTTTCCATAACAACAATGTTACAGTTTATAAGGAAAATTTTTATAACGGAAAACACTACCGCAAACTCACTAATACTTTGATATTTGCGATTGAAGATAACCTATGACATTTGAGTCTTTGACAGATAACAGTAGTGTGGCTCCCTCTTCGGAACGGAAAAAATGCTCTGAACTAAGAACGCGAGGGGCCATACAAAGCACAGATCTGTTTTATTAATATAGGAGGCTGTGCTCTAAACTTAGGGAGTTTCAAACGGACCACTCAATCGTGCCACTGAGTAACGCCACAGATTTTTTTTCTTTTAGGCAAAGGAGTAAACGCACGCCACGCACGTTCGTCTGAACTGGTTACTCTACAAACGCAGAGTTTTAATAGAAAAGCGACTCCTCGCCACTCTGTGGTGCCACCGAGTGGCCCGTACATAAGTTTTAAGCCGAGTGTCCACTAGAGCGGCGTGGCGCCAAATCGAAATTAATGTAAATCGTAGGCACTATTCCGCGCCGCCCTCCCGCCGTAATGGACGCGCCGCGATTGATTTACATGCATTACGTTTGGGAGCCGTGCCGAGCCGAGCCGCTCCGACCGACTGCCCTAGTGGACACTCAGCTTTAAACTTTTCCAAATTTGAAATCTTTCAAAATTCTTAAAGCCGCTTTACACAATCAGAGGCATATTGCGTAATAAAATCACAGTAAAATACAAGCTAGTAATAGTAAACGGAAAAACAGATAATGTAAAACGGCTATTAAATGCATCTGCGAAGTTGTATTTAAGCAATACCATTTTAAGAAAGAATATTTACCGGAAACTGTTTTCATCTACTACTTTTTGCTTTCAAGTACCTAATAAGAGTACACATGAACTGTCGTTCACAAATAAAAGAATAAAACGTAATAGTTTTTCACTTTATTAGAAGCAATAAAACAGAAGAACAATTCTGTTATTAAAACAAACCAACAGATTGCAAAATTCACTTTTTAACATTTAAACTGGAATGAAATGCAAGTGAACCATTTGCAAATGTTGACTTATAATATAAAAACACTAACATTAATATCTTGTGAAACTGCTTGCATTAAAATTTTATCTTTAGCTGAAAGACAAACCAGGATACATCAAGGAAATTAAAAAAGATTTTTGAAAATGTAAAATTTCGAAACCCATTATTAAACATTTAAGTAGACATATTTATTGCTTTTACTTTACCACATTTTTCCATTTAATGCTTCAGTGCTTATGGGAAATTTAAAAGGAACATCATGTCACATTGATTAAAAACAAAATTTGTGCAATGCTACTTAAATCTTTAATAAGTACCTTTTTTTAAAATTGACCGTTAATTAGAACAGGACTAAAAAATCTAATACCGTTAAAAACAAAATAAAAATACTGGTATACACATAAAGTAAAGTTTTTAAACATAAACGTAATACAGGTAACTGTTCAGTGAGTAAATCTTAAAACTTATTTGTTACGTTGTACATTTAAAACTTTACTTATGATTATGTTAAAACCAGCCTAAAACTACAACAATCACATTTAACAACAGTCTGGACACATATCAACTCAAAAATAAAAACAGTAAAAAACATAAAACGTTAATAAAACCACCACATAAAAAAACAAACTGAACACAAATTCTTTAATCACAACTAAAGAACACACGGAGGTGGACAAAACACAGGGCTAGGGGATGAAAATCCAACACCAATATGAAAATAAAAAACTGAAATAAAAAACGTATTAATATGTTTGCAATGTAATGTTTAATTACATACAGAGATATTTACTAAATGAACAGTTCATTATTAAACGAACTGAAAAAAAGTAAATAAAGTACATATAAATTTAGTAACCATACTCGTAAACCTAGTTCTTAGCAATGTCATCATCACTACTACAATAAATTTTGACAAATTTACCATATAATAAGTAAGATTGTATAGATAACGCTTTCTAAGCTACATACTTAAAAAATACAAACCACACCCAATGAACCCATTAACGAAAAATAACTAGACAAAATATGGTTGGATAATCAACACTTAAAACTATCTCTACACTAACATATTAAATTTCATCAAAATATTAATATCGTATAATAATATACAAGATATTAGTTTGAATGTAATTCATAAAATTTGAAGTTTCAGAAAACTAATAAATTTTCTGAAATAAAGTCTTTGGAGTTATTTTACTAACTGTAAAGTACTAGCTATATAAAACAAGAACAATATAATCGAATACACACGAGTATTTGCCTCTGCCAAGCGGAGTTTCGTGTAGATTTCTTAAACCTAGCTATAGTATAACTATAAAATTTTAATAATTTTAACAAATTGGTAGTTTCAAATAAATTTCAAAATGTCAAGTACTCTATAACAAAATATTTTAGCATCACAAGGAGATAGATGATGTGATATGATATTTTTTTTTATTTGTTATACTTCACAATATTGTTTTATTTCGAAAGGAAATACTTGTTTTTAATAGTATGAACAATGAGAACGGCGAATTATATAACTTTTATGCCTATTTCATAAATCACTTTTTTTATAAATATAAAACAAATTGACAACAAAGATGATAAGTCTATCAATTTAAATAATTAATTCTCTCGTCAAATAACGCTTGCAATAGTTCTTCTTTTAATTCTTTAAAAACGTGACTCTAATAGTTGTTCGTTCATAAGAATTTCATTTGTAATATTGTTATTATTACTTTGCACTCCCTCCGTTTATTTTCCCCTGAATTTTCCGCAAAAAACAAGTTAAAAATGTCATTTGTACTTGTTAATTTAATGTTGACAAATAAAATGAAAGTACTCATTGATAAAACCGCTTGTTAACAACAATCAAGGCGACTATTAGAGGAACACTTCTTTTAATAACATAAAAATTCATTTTATATTAAAAGTAGACGACGAACATTACATTAATAAAATAAAATTTATTAAAAAAATAATAATCTAAGACACTGTGTGTAGAAAGCTGAGGAGGTTAAAATTTGACAGATTTAATTTTATTTGGAACTACCCGAGAACAAAGCTGCTTTCACAAGACGAGCTTTGCAAAAACACATAAAACAAGCAGCGTAGCAACTGTCAACACAAAATTATAGACAGGAGGCTTACGTGCGTTCAAAAACATGTTAATATATGAAATATAATGTTATGCTTTTATAATACTTGCTTAGTTGATGGGTAAGTTGCCAAGACCCATGATGGTGCTGTTCTTGGAGGTACGTGTCACAGGCTTATGGTGTCTCAATTCTTGATTGTGCTGCCATTGCCAACAAGTGCGACAGAAGTATCTGAAGCACATGATTTCTCTGCAGAAGTAAGGTCCTTGCTGAACTGCACATACTGAGCACAAAGAGTCTTCCAGATATGGGTCGATTTGTAACTAGTATCAAAAGAGAGTGTTCTTTAGATAAGGAAATTCTCCTAAAAATAACTTCCAATCCTATTTTTTCAACTGTATCTCCGTAAATTTTCTTATTTCTTAATAAAGCATTTTAGATTTTAATGGTGCTGTTCAGAAATATTTGTATTTAACCATTTATAAATTAAGAATTTAAGGGAAGGATTATTATCATTTATACTGTTGTAATTAGAATTTAAAAACTTTATTAAGGAATGGATTAAAAGAATTATACAGGTGCTGTTTAAGAAAATGGATTGAGGTGGTTACTAAGGGATCGCAGTTAAAGGGTTACTTTTAAGTAATCTATCTTGTAGACCATTGTAAGCCATTTTCGTCTGAATAATTTTATCTTGCCATTTAAGGAAGATGTTATCTATGATATTTCCTGCAATATTAGTTATTAGACTGAATTTGGAACACCTGGTATACCTATTTTGAAGCAGAAGAATGGAATTGAAATCCGTGAATTTGTTTAATGTTCCCAAATACTTATAATATTAATGAAAACTTGAAATTTAAACGGACTTACACTTTTATTTGATGACAATTTTTTAACATAAGTAAAACTATTACCTTCTTAGAAAACTTAGCAGTTTTAATTTCTATAAAAGCTGCAACAACTGCTTTCATGTAAGACCTTGGATTATTAAAAGTAACTCTGCCTGATCCAATTGGGTATTTGTACTTGTCTGTGTCAATGCCTGTAACATAATGAGAAAGTATATTAAAAGTCTTAATACAAAACTGATATCACTTATTAAAATATTAAATACCTGCATACACAACACCATCAAAAAGGTCATTCATTATTTTGGACAGAGCTTCCGCATTAAGCACACCATGAAGAGCACCTACGAAGATAGTCTTGTTGGGGTCAAGTTTCTGTGATGTTGATTTAGTGTAATTGGAATCATTTAAAATCCATGGAATTACTTGCACCTGCAAATTGTACCATTAATCTCAGTCATGCGGAAATCACAGTATCACAAACCTCTTTAGATTTTAACTTCTTTGAGGAAATCTTGTAGTACCAATTACCACTATTTGCATAATCGTTGGTGCAGGCTTGCAACAGTGCTTTAACATTCTTCTCAGATTCAAATATAATGTAAACGTATCCTTTAGGTTGAGATGCCTGTTTTTCTTTTCCGGGCCATTCAACTTGAATGGATCCAAACGGCTTGAAAGTCTGAATAAGCATCTGCTCTGTTATGTCCCAAGGAACACCACCCAAGAATACTTTGCTGGAATATCCAATTGGTTTAGAAGTACGTGGTGGCAAAACACCACTCCAAGTGCAAGTTGCATCATATAAAGAAGCGGCGGTTCTATGAAAACGAGCAGCTCTGTCTAACTGTAGGTTTTCTTGGACCTGGCCAGCCAGTGAGACCAATCCAAGAGCTGTATTACCGTTCCACCTGTCAAGTATCTATCAACAAACATAAAACATATTTCTCGAAGACTCAAAGAATGATTTTATTACCTGAGAAGCACCGTGCGAACAGGCGGGATTCAGTAGAGAGTTGAGCAGAGCGGGAGGCTGCTGCAGATACTTAAAAGCATGGATGGCTTGCAAATTTTGAAGGTTGACCAAGTCCAATTCATTTCGAAAATCTGTGCTGTTCAGCCGGTTTCTTGCCAAGGTTTCATTTAATGTCAATGAATTCTGAACAGAACGTATTGATGTCAAAAGGTCCAAATTATACTAAAGGAATAGAGATTTACCAAAATTTCTGTAAGGCTGCCGTCTGGGCTTGAGACGGCACTGTTATCAGAATCTGCAGGGGAATTAGATCTCGAGTTGTTATTAATAAAAAGTGAAGGATCGAGACCTGATGGACTGTTACTTCCAAGGTTGTCACTGTGAATTTTTAAGAATTTTTAATAATTTTCAGAAGGCGAAAACTAAATTATTTAGTATTTTTGAAATGACACTGATTCTTAAAAAGACTGACCATTTTTCTGGTAAAGCTTAAAAAACTTAAAGCTTCCATCAGAACAGTTTTAAGATTAAAATTTGTCTATTTTATTTTGACTTCTTAAAATCAATTTAAAGTTTGCTTCAAAAGTTCACGCCACTTTTTGTACATGCCCAAAAATGTTTTATAAACATTTATAAGAATTTAATAAAGTAAATGACTGTGTTGCCTATCCATATATCATTTTAAAGACTAATAATATTAAATGTATTGATAGACTTAAGGTGGGTTGCATAAAAGATTTAACCCAGGAGTAGATTTCATCCATTTTGTAGACTGTGACAATATTGTTACAGTTTTAAGGTTCATTTTAATATACAGTGCTCCAATAAATTAATGCACCATGCAATAACATAAATTTTCGATTTTTTATCAAAATTTATAGTAACTGGCATTCCTATGAAATAGCTAAGCATACGAGGTTCATTTTTCAACATTTATTTACATTTGATTATCACTTAAGGGCGATACTATAAAATTAAATCACATACAAGTTCAATAATTTTTGTGTCTCTTCGTCATTATGCCACACGACTTTAGAAATTTGACCAAAGAAGAATGCTCTGAAGCAGTGGTATTGTTAGAATAAGACTAAAGCTTTTGTCGAGTAGGAGGAAGATTCGGTGTCGAGTAGGAGGAAGATTCGGTGTTTCCCAAATCTCGGTGTGCCGAATGGTGCGAAGGTATAGAGAGATTGGTAGTTATTTTCAAAAGGCCTAAGAAAGGCAGACATAGTGAAACAACCAGTGTTCAGACCATTTTTTGACACTTTTAGCTTTAGAAAAGAGGTTCGTTACAAGCAAAAAGATAATAGCCGTTTTCCAATTGCTAAAATGAGCTACTCGGAGCTCCTCTGAACTGATCCAATATGTTCCAATTGTAGGGTGAACGGAACGCACTTGAATTTTTTTACTTTTCCCCGTCCCCTCACGCACCTGTATTTATGACTACACATACATAAATCACGCTTATATGACTTATGCAGCGTTCCCATTATTATCTCAGAAGTGTAGTTCGGATCAGATCAGTTCAGATCATCCCAGTTGCTTGAAATTCCTGACTGGAAAGCGGCTAATGTTCGACGCCAACGCGTTCTGAAAGTTCAAAATTGCATGGAGGAGATTGAAATCGATGCCTTGGTTTCTCTAGAAAGAAGTTCAGACCTCAGTCCCATTGAGCAAATCTGAGACACACTTGGTAGGCGTCTGAAAGCACTCAGAGATTATCCGAACCAAGTTAATAACTTGGAAGAACCGGGACGTTGGCTTGTGGAAATGTGGTAGAAATTGGAATAAAATTACATAACTTCGCTTATTCTATGAGTGGATCGTTGATAACATTGTTATTCCAAATAGAGACAAAAATACCCGTGGGAAACGCTGATTCGGATTCCTTGATCATTACGCCATTATTTTAGTCTTAGAATTTTTGTGTTCTCGCTTGTAATGATCAAATAAACTGTATTTATTTATTTATTTATGTGCTCACCTTTCTAGAATCTTTATTTATTAATCGATTAACCTGAATTTTGGAGACAATAAATTAAACAAAAAATGGTATTTTTCGACATACTGCTAGTCGTCATAGGACTTCCGGTTTCGCCGGAAGTGATATCAACTTTCTTATTTTAAATGGAACACCATATATATTTTTACATATTTAAAATCATTACGAGTTCGAATACGTCTCAATTGATAATTTTGGTTTCCATGACAACAAAAAAAACTTTTTTATTTTTCAATCTAGAAAGCTATGAATCGCATTCTTTCGATCTAATGCGATAAAGTGTTTCGAGAAAATCACTCCTTTGATTGTATTTTGCTTTTTAACATTTTTACAGCGTTTGAAATTTTCATTAGGTCGTAACTCATTTTTTTTTTTAATAGAAACTCATGTTTCTTCGCTTAGTTTAACAGAACATTTTTTTCTCAGTACATTGATGCCAAATACATCATATTTCCTTTGAAAGTTATTTGAAACAAATGGAGTATAAAATTTCAATATGATATGCTGTATTTTAAATTATTTTCAAAGAAAATATGACACCTGTTACCGCGCACTTCGAAAATCTAAATGAACTGAACAAAGCATAAAATTCCGTCCAATAGTATTATCTATCCAATACCGTTATTTAGTTACATTAAATCACTTATTAATTTGGTAAAAAAAAATTAGGGTAGCCGAGTTTTTTTGCCGGTCAGTGCTTATAACTTATTTAAATCAGTGTACTTATAACTTACCTTCGAACTGAGTAATTGGGCAAGTAACTCTGTGAGGAAGCCGAAGAACTTGATGACAAAGACATATTTCTCTGAAACAAGTAATCAGGAAACAGTAAATATAAAACTTTTATTATTTATTAAATTTTATTAGTTATTTATTATTAACATTAAATGTGATACTGGGTGATTCAAAATGAGTGTCCGACCCGTCAACCAGAGGTAGTACATAGTAAAAGAAAACAAAAAGTCTATATGCATAGGGGATTTTAATATCCATAACTTTTGAGATAAAATGCATTGAAGATTAAGATATAAATTGGTTGATGGGAACTGTACAACTGTATTACATCACAGGAGCAATAAAATCGCGTGGAATAGAACAAACACTAACGTTTACCTTGAAATGAAACTGTAAACTTTTTTATTTATCGCTTTCTACGGAAAAATGTATAACAGGCAATTCATTTGGATTCAAAAGAGGTTGATTTTTGAAATTTATTAGTGAATACGCTCCTAATCGGTCGGACACGTATTCTGAATCAATCTGTATATCGAAACTATACTGGGTGGGCCAACAGTGTGTCCTAGTTACTGAAGGATAAAATTTATTTATCAATTAGAATGTGCCACAGAAAATTCATAGAGAAACGTAACATTATAAACGTCAAATAAGCTAATCTTTGAATAACTAGTTATTTACAGTTGATGAAACAGGACATAAAATTACTAAACCGGTGGTAGTACTACACTAAATGTTACTCCCTCTGTCCCAATTTAGTTGTCACATTTCTAAAAATTTGTAATAAAAATACTTTAAACTCAGAAACGCACATAAATAGGAATGGTAATTTATTTTAACACATTTTTATGTTGCCTGGTTCCATAATCGAGAAACTGTGTGTCCGTGGTACCCAAATTCTTTTATGGCACGTGTTTCAGCTTTCATGTATAGAACCGAAGTTACAGCAGATATACTCTAAAATTGTGTATTTTTCGCAATTTCAGACCAACCTTGTTAGTAATAAAGGGCAATCAAATTTCACCAATAATGCGATTTATAATTATCATATTAGTAGTTAATTTAGAATATTAGTTTTTGGATTAAAGTTAATTTATCAATAATCTTAAGAAGAAATACCAAATGTGACTACTAAATTGGGACAGAGAGAGTATTTTTTAGCTAAAAAGTAGTCGATTAAGTACTAACTCCAGCAACCTTGTATTTACGTTTTATTTTCTTTCGCTTTGTTTTCATCATCGTACTTATTACTTATCGTTGCTTCAACATAAATGTACTTAAGGTCACGTGAACGCATAATTTAATTGAACGGCACTGTGTATTGTACTATTGTGCCCTGAACGATATGCTCTTCTTCAATAAGCTGATCGTTCACTCAGTCAGTTGCGGATTCAAATGTTTCTTACAAAACACGCTGGGTTTCCACAACTCCGGCACACGGAATCCGGGAGCCTAATCGTGATTGGTTGATTTCAGATTTCTGAACGTTAAAACATTCAGAAATTTTAAATCAACCAATCACAAAAAAGATTTGAAATACCGGATGCCATGTGCCGGAGGTATGGAAACCTAGCCTAATGGTTTCCACACCTTCGACATACGGCCTCCGGCATTACTCGTGTTTGGTTGACTTAAAATTTCTGACTGTTTCAACGTTCAGAAATTTTAAATCAACCAATCACGAATAGGATTCCGAATGCCGGATGTCGTATGCCGAAGATGTGGTAACCTAGCATTACACAATAGCTAATTTGATCAGTTGATGCATTTGTCAGAATGATAAAGAAGTAATAGAAGCCTAGAAGGATTATAAATTCAAAATGTTTCACATTCATAATAACCTGATAAAAAAATTACTGCTAGATGTTTTTCATTTATCATTCCAAGTATTATTTCTCAGATTAACTCACAGCGTTCGTATTATATTCATAAGTACCGAGTGATCAACGGAATTCATAATTAGAGGAAGCTGTGATAGGTGCTATTTTATGCTGAGAGGTTAGATACACTGAGAAAGAAATAATAAATTGACAGTTGTATAATTTGACGTTACGCTCTTGCTTTATTTTGTTATTTTATTTTTTATGGATACTGGTTTAAGGCCCGGTTTTTCAATCACAGGTTAGCCCTAACTCTCGGTTTATTTCCATGGTAACAAGTACGAAGACAATTGTTTCCATGACAATAAACTGAAGGTTAAAGTTAACTTGTGATTGAAAAACCGGCCCTAAATCCTTTTTTAGAATATTAGTGGAGGTCTCCGTTGCCAACTTTTTGGCAAATATCACAGCCTAGTCTCATTATAAATTTCATGTACTTTATTTTCTTATCTTTCTTGCACAAGTAAGTACGACCGTTCGCAATCATCGTTCAGTTTGAACGACTCGCACTGAACACCTCATTTTGGTGAATTGAACGAAATGTGTCAGTTTGTTCAAATTGAACAATTTGCCCATCACTACTTGACAGTGGTATTTAACCTTGAACAAGCAACTTGTCACAAATGACAAACTGAATTCTTTATGTAAATCAAAATGCAAATCACTTTAAATTTGTAACTATTTTATTAATACAAAGTAAAGTTTGCACTAAACCTAAGCGTTAAAAGTGCGAATATGACACAATAAATGGAAATAAATAACAGAAAAGCATACGTGAGTACTTAATGAGCTTTCCAGGCAAAATATTAAATTAATTTAAATCCCTAAATTGTTTCAAGGTATAAATCTCTAAACACTTAACAGAAGTTTCAATTTAGCTGTTAACATTGAAATTACAAATTTCGGACTGATTAGGAGGGAAAATAGGTTACTTTCCACCACGTTCCATGTGTGGCTTTTAGGTTTTGGATAATGGAACTTGGAAAAGAATTAAATTTCGTAAATTCCAACAACAATAAAAATAAAAATGAAGTTCACGTCCAGTGCCAAAAAACCGGTAGGTACCTGAATAAAATAGATGCGTTTTAGATAGTATCAATAGTAGAATTTACAAATTTCCATTTATTATGTCTTATTCTCTTCGTAAACACTTAGGTTTATTATAAACTTTGTGTCTATAAAATGGAAATTTGATTTACATAAAACATTCCATAATTGAAATCGACTCTTGAGTCCTGCTTAAAAGTTATTTAACATTTTTGACAATTAATTTGTCCAGTGTGAAATACCGTCAAAGACGTATGATGGCAATACCTGTCTCATTAGTCCGAGTACCTTAATTTCAAAATCGTAAAGATGGCGGCGGCGGTCACTTGTTTGAAAATAATAGCGATTTTTATGTAACCTTCAAACATGTAAATAGCAACCACCACTTTTATGTCGCAAATAAAAAAATATTCCAAACAAATTGAGTTTATTTTTTACCTGTAAATTGGATGCTGTAGCGGCAGGAGCACAGGCCGCGTTGGAGTAGTTTCCGAAGTTGCCCAGGAGTCCTCGCGGCGAATTCAAGCCCAATAAATCTGAAATCGACATGGTTTCGCCAGCCATAATTAAAATTGCACTTAATTCGCTTTATACAAAATAAAAACTGCTTTAAAATCAGAGTTAAACTTCCGAATAAAATCAGATCTTAAGTCACAACTACTGCTCAGTCACGTCGATTGAGTTTCTCTTTTATTTTCGGAATGATGCGTCGCTACATTCAAAGCCTGCTATCAGTTTTTGTAAACGGTGCAAAAACGAATCGACAATGGCCAACTTGTATTTTTCTGGTAACAAAAACATGAGCTCACGAACAGCTGTGTTGTGCGATTTAAACTTGTAAATAATATTTCAGGACAATTTACTCATTCAAAATAAATATTTTTGTTTTGACCAACAACTATTATCTGTCGCACATACCATATTCGAACAGATCATCGAAAAATATTTTTTTCTTTGCGCCAGGTGCCAGTGAAATGTTTTTTTCTTATGAAGTCGCAAAACACGGAATTGAAATTTGTGATTTATGATAAATATGACGAAAGTAACGAAATTTGAGAATGGTGTTTATACACTGTGTCCATGGGCAAACCTTACTATTTATGGGAAAAGTTCTTTTGAATTTTCAAAAATAAATCATTCTTTGTAAAAGTTTTAAATTGATCGAAAAATCCAAACATTAAGTAGGTATTAGCCGTTCATGATCTTTTTAAACTATAGAGGGCTATGCTTTTTTCCGTTAAGTTCCGTGACATGAAAAAATAATAACAGTGTCACTTCAGCGGCACTGACTGTGTTACCAATACGTAAATAACGTAGACTACGTTGGCATAATTAAAGTAAAAAGTAACTTAAAACAAATATATTTTTTATTATAATCTCGTCAAAAAGGCAAAAGTTTATAAGTGGCGGAAGTGAACATGCAATTATAAAGGTTTTTAATTATTAAAAGTGTGTGCATTGGAGGAGGTGATGAAAGAAGTAGACAGAATTCTAAATGAGTGCCTAATGACCATGGAAAAAGTTCTGAGACATCATCAGCAGCAAGGAGATCCGCTTTAGGCTGTTTGCCCACGACAAGAATTTGCCGTCCGCCGTCCCGGTAAATTTACCGGATTGGTAGTAATACATTAGGTTATCTTGTCCACGTGTTCTGAAAATTTATCGTGCCGGCTCGTGGATAAGCCAGAATTTAATATAAGAAAAAACGTATTACTACTAATTCAGTAAATTTGCCGCGACGGCGGACGGCGAAACTTCTTGTCGTGGACAACCCGCCTTAGGCTTGTTAAATATGAATGCTTATAAACTTTGTCAATGTTGTCTGTTAAATCGTCTTTAATTAATACCAATTTTGAGTAATAATACTTGCAGGAAACTGTTTTTTGTCTACTATTTTTTGCTTTGGACAGTAAATCATATCATAACAATTGCAATAAATGGCCTGCACAGTCTGATTAACTGTATTTATAGTCAGATATTGTTAAATAATTATACAGTGTGTAATCTGTTTCAGGATTGTTTTAGTATTTCACCCATCAAGCGAGCATTAATTTTTAGTCGTTTGTTCTGATGAATTATTATTTATCATGGATATAAAATTCGTCAAAAATAACTTGAAAAAATTTAATTTACTTTTCTGTTGCTTTTCGATAAACACAAATTCACGGAAATTTTATTAATTTATTAATAATTAATTCATTTATTAAATTAAAATTATTAATTTGTTAAAATGATCCGTGAAATTCGCATGCATAAGCGGGGATTGAAACGGGTCCGAATAAGAAATATTCAACCACTGTCAAATGAATCGGTTTATCACTTCATAGATTGTTTACTTACTATTATTTATCTATTGCCCCTTTACAGTTGTGTACCATTTCTATAACAAGAAATTTATTCCAAAAAACATCGACTCCGAAAAATGGAAACTTCAACTGGTTATTACAAAATTGTATTAAGATATTTATTTTGTTTCAAATAACGTCAGAAATATGTTCCTTAAGGTTGGTGCATCATCACTAAAATATCCTGTATTTATTTGTGTAATATTTTATAGGTTGTCACTTTTTAGCAGAGTTACTAAATGCTTTCTTTCGCTCACTAAATCGTGATCCAAACGTGTTTTGATTTAAAAACAGACATTGGGCGCGTTCAGCGGCTGAGTTGGTTACACAGCAATCGATTGTGATTGGTTCACATAAAGGTAATAGCCAATCACTAACAACTGCTGAGTAAGCAACGCATCCGCTGAACGCGCCCATTCTTTTCTTTCAATCTCTCTATTTTTTAAACTTGTTTGGATTGAATTATGGTAATTTGCAAATGAACTATCAATCAAAAATTCAAGTGTTTTGTTGCAGCAACTACAAAATTCAAGTCCAAACTATTCGAAACACGATTCAAACTTTTAAGCGAAAGAAAGCATCTCAAATTAACATGTTTAACAAATTACCTTATGGCGGTTTCATTTTTGCTAAGACGTACAGACCATAAACGCGTGTACAAATTAAATCCGGCGACCGCAAAGCGGTGCGATATAAATAAATAAACTCAGCTGCAAATTTCGAGCAGGCTTGCAGATAGGTTTGAACATACAGTGACATTAGGTGCTTTCTTCCGCTCACAAAATCCAAACGTGTTTGGATTCAAAACCAGACATTCTTTTCTTTGAATCTCTCTATTTTTAAAACTTGTTTGGATTGAATCATGGTTATTTACAAATGAACTCTCAATCAAAAAATCAAGTCAGGTGTTTTGTTGTAACAACTACGAAATTCAGGTCCAAACTATTCGAAACACGATTCAAATTTTTAAGCGACAGAAGGCACCTACTGTCTAAAGCCAAAAATAGTAGACAAAAAACAGTTTCCTGTAATTATTATTAATTGAAACGGTATTGATTAAAGACGCTTTCACAAATGACAGTGAAAAAATCAGAAAGCTTTCATATTCCACAAGCTTAAGGCTATGGTAAAATCTGCGAATTTTGAGAAATAATAATTATAGGAAACTGTTTTTGTCTACTATTTATTGCTTTCAACTGTAAATGGTAGATTTAAATATAGTAAAGCTGTTTTGGTTTCGCGCAGTCTCCACTCATTTAGCCTTTTGGTTTAAACCATTCCAGGTATTTACAAAGTATAAGCTATATTTTTCAAAATCAAATATTTCAATGCATTAAATATTAATATCCGAGTGTCAGTTCATAATTACAGTTACCCAGAAAATTCTTAGCATTATTAAACTTAAAAGTGTCCACTTTTTTGAGCACGACCATACGATAACACGCGAACAATATTTTGATGATGATGTGTCAAACTGCAGATTGATTTATACGGAGTGATTTGAATGAGAGAAGTTTGAATGTCATATCTTAGCCTTAGTGTAAAATAACCTTAAGAAGTGCAAATGAGTTATTTTCAATTAAGCAAAGACTATTCACATTTCATGTCACAGTTGATAAAAAAAATTGAAAAATCCTTTAGTATAAATTAACTAATAGCGTTTTCCACTGGTCGCACTTTCTTGCACTCAGTGCGTACTGAGTGTATCTCCATCTCGGTTCAGCTTTATGTAATAAAACGAGGTAGAGATACACTCAGTGCACACTATCTAAATAAAAAAAAAATTATTAAACAGCCTGCGGAAAAGTTCACAAACATGGTCTGTACGTCTTAGCAAAAATGAAACCGCCATAAGGTAATTTGTCAAACATGTTAATTTAAGGTGCTTTCTTTTGCTTAAAAGTTAGTTTGAGTCGTGTTTCGAATAGTTTGGACTTGAATTTTGTAGTTGTTGCAACAAAACACCTGACTTGATTTTTTGATTGACAGTTCATTAGCAAATAACCATAATTCAATCCAAACAAGTTTAAAAAATAGAGAGATTCAAAGAAAAGAATGTCTGTTCTTGAATCAAAACACATTTGGATCACGATTTTGTGAGCGAAAGAAAGCACCGTTAGTCAAGCCAAAGGTAAGCTAAAGGTAAATACGAGCCCCGTCAACTATAGGATCGGACATTTAACTGTTTGCCTTTTTACCACCTAACCGACCAAGTTCTTAATAAAATGAAAGTAAGTATTAACATGCTATTGGAATTATACATTACTTAATTATGTTGCAACAGAAAAACTATTTAAAAAGGGAACTAAATTTGCTTTTTGTAGCTGTAATATATTTCACCCAAGAAATAAGTAAAATCGTCCAGTTCCTACCTGTAGTTGACAAGGCTCGTGGGAGTAATAATTTTTGGTTTTAAGAACTATTTTGCCCTATTACGTAGGCTGCTGGAAAATCTTCTGGAATTTTGTTGGTCTAGAATTGTTAGCGTTTATCAACTGTCATATTTGAAAAATTTGACGTTTTTCGCCTATAATTCTATTGACAGTTCCTATCCAAGTGAACTAGTTTTGTTTGTATAGCATTTGAGAAAAAGTAATTTTGTGTAAACATGGAAATCTCGCATGAAAATTTTCGTGCCATGATTTTTACGATTTCAAATGTGGTCTAACACCGAAACAATGCCTCGATCGGCTTCATTTGGCTATTAGAGATGAAGCACCATCAAAGAGCACTGTTTATAATTGGTTTGCCGAATTCCAGGGTGGACGTACCTCTCTCAGTGACGAATTTCGTCAAGGTCGTCCATCAACATCTGTTGTTGCCACTAATGTAGATGCTGTGCGTGAAATGCTTGAGCGAGATCGACATGTGACATACAGTGAGATTCAAGCATCCTTACGCAATGACTTGAAAGCAATACACCAGATTTTGCAGGATCATTTGAACGTACGAAAGCTTTGGAGTCGTTGGATCCCACACAATTTAACAGAAGCGCAAAAGCAGGGTCGTATCAAATGGTGCGAAGAAATGCTCAAGAAATTCAATGGAGATCGTTCAAATTTAGTTTATAACATCGTTACTGGTGACGAAACGTGGATCTATTTGTACGAGCCAGAAAGTAAACAAAAATCTACCGTTTGGGTATTTCAAAAGGAACCAAAATCAATAAAAGTTGTCCGTTCACGCAGTGCTGAGAAGCAAATGATTGCTTGTTTCTTTGGTTTAACTGGACATGTAGCAACCGTGGCTTTAGAGGATCGAAAAACCGTGAATGCTGATTGGTATACTACAATTTGTTAGCCGGAAGTCATCCATCAAATAAGAAGAAATAATCGAAATCGACGAATTATTCTCCATCATGACAACGCCAGCTCTCACTCAGCCCGTCAAACAGTTGATTTTTTGTCCAACAAAAATGTTGAATTAATGACTCATTGTCCATATTCACGTGATTTATCACCTAATGATTTCTTTTTGTTCCCAAATATCAAAAATAAAATGCCTGATGAGCGATTTTCGTCGGCTGAAGCAGCGGTTGAAACATTCCGAACACTGGTTTCTGAGGTACCATCTTTAGAGTGGAAAACGTGCTTTAGAAATTGGTTCGAGCGTATGCAAAAGTGTATTGACGTCAAAGGCGAATACTTCGAAAAACGAAAAATAATACCGTTTACCAAATTTCATATGCGTCTTTTCATACCGTTTCCAGAAACTTTTCCAGCAGCCCACGTACCCGCCATTTCAATAACATGGACGACGTTAAGCAAACCAAGTTAAAAAGGATACTAAAGAATATTTTGCCATCATTTCAGAGAAAAGTATAATTATGTAAAGATGAATATATGATGATATAAGTAAAACCGTAGTGTCTGAAGTGATAGTTGACTGGGTTCGTTTAACTTTAAAATAGGATCCCAAGAATTAACCTATTCTCATTTATAAAAAAAAAATAATGAAGAAAAAGTAATAAAGAACATCATTTCGTTTACTTGAAATTAAACTATTGCTCAAATTACTTTATTTTATACTATGTATGTAATTTCCTGCGAATTTTCAAGTGTCAGAGACATTTTCCGACGGAAGTAGCATTGAAAATTGTGCACAGGGAGCCACACTAACAATGAACAGGTTTCTTTCAAAGGCGACTGGCGTCCTGGCGTACAACACTGCTTGTGTCTGAGATAAAATTACCAGTGTAATTATTTTAAAACATCCCCTAGGCGGCGCTGTGCGTACAGCGAACTTCAAGGTTTCGAATGATAAAGATTTATTTTTGAGTTACTAGCAACAACTTTTACTTTTTTTCAATCTGTGGTGTTTTGCTTAACGGGGTCCTAAGTCATAGATTTGTCAGGACCTCAGGAGCAGGAGTGTATTTTTGAGTGTGTAAAGGATTCCTTAGCTTTGTTACTTCCAGATCTCCTCACTGTGGAAGAGGAAGCAGTGTCGAATTGTATTTCCAACACAGAAAGGTACCTGAAAAGTGAATAACAACCACCCCTCGAGAAATATCTCGAGCGGGGTGCGAACCCACGACCTTGCGATTGCAAGGCCTATCTCTTACCACTTGGTCCGCTCAGGCGTTAATTATGATTATCATTAACAGTAACTAACTATTTTAGGTAATAGTATACAATTAAAATAATACCTAAGATAATTGTTTGATTTTTCTAAAACTAATGAAAACTAAAGTGTATGTATACTTTATGATATTCTTCAATAAGTTTCTTGCAAACTATCGACAAATTAAAAATATTCAGAAATTAAAGCCAGGAATTTTTAAGTTGGATTTAAGAGGTGTAATCGTTTTATACAAATCAGTAAACTTGACTCAAGCCAAAGTTTTGTTAGTTATGGTGTGTAAACTTTTAAAACGAATCAACATTTTTTTATACATTAAGCATTTAACTAAGTTTCAAAATCACCTTTAATTGTCCAGGCAGCAGAGTGACGTGACATCCAAAAGACGTCTGCGCGACGTCTTAATCACTTTATAAATCAAGCTATATCACATGTAGATAACATACGTTCGACGTGAATTGTGATGTAATTCTTAAAAACATTTTATCACTTTATATTGACGTGTAAATGATCTCACTTTTATTACTTTTACCACATTATTTTATTACCTGTAGTTTGACTCGTCCAATTAACGACCCTTTCGGGACATCAATGACATTACATAAAGTACGCTAAAAATGACGTAATTCTGGCATCACGTTGCTTGCTACTCGGGTGTTTAATGCAGTTTTGAAAATAATTATTTTATGCGAAAGAAAACAATAAACAGGAATATCAATTATTTCTTCTTTAAGTAATTGAATACTTACCATTATTATTATTTTCACATCCGCTGATGATATTCTGTTGCACTAATGAATTTATCGAGTGTTTCTGCAGTATATCTCCAACTGAAGATAAAGGACTCGGATCGCAATATTTACCAGAAGGACGTTGTGTCTGTAAAATCAGGAAATTATAACAAAATTTTTAGAAAAATGTAAGCCTATGAAATTAAAAAATTCAGATTTGTAAGTTTGTGCTAAATATACAGGTTGTATCTAAAAATGCGTGACTATACAGAGTGTCCACCGAATGCCGCGGTCTTCTCTACCGTCTAAAGTATACAAGACAAAAAAAAATTCAAACGAGCTAAGGTATAAATCAATCATCTCTATTTTATAAAATTATTTTTGGTTATACAGGCTGTTCAGTAACTGAGATCCATACCAAAGTTATATTTTTTTAAATGTATATTTTTACATATTTCGAAAGCACGCGTAACGAATAGGTAATAGCCAAAGATTTCGGAAGTTTTATTTAAGGGTTTGTAAGATATTAATGATTATGTGTAAAAAAATGCTCTAATTTGAAATCTTAGAGTTTGATTATTTATTTACATTTCGCCGTAAGTTTTTGTAGATAGTTAATAGAATATCTCATCTACAGAAATTTCACAATCGCGAGACAGCAATGAAATATTCTTTTTCTTTCAATATTAACATAATTTAGCCTTTCCATCCGGTTTTGTTGTTTCAGTTAGATGATAAATCAATAAATATGTTTTATTTTGTGTTCAAAATAATTTAATATGTTCCTACTAAGCTAATACCTATTTTCCTTTACTGTGAAAATATTTAAATAACTTTACTAGAATAATTAAAAAAGATAAAATTTAAAATCACGTTGCCGTTTGCTAGAAAGGAGGAAAACAATTGCCATAAGTTTTTAATTGAAAGAACAATTGTTTACATTAGTGACACACTATTTTTACAAATTTGTATTTCTCTTTGTGATAACAAAATGTTTACAAGAAGCTGAAAAACAATTTGAATATTTAATATAAATTTTCTAGATCCAGTAGTTCCTTGTCATTTTTAATTTGTTCATTGTTTTCTGTTATTTTCTAATTTCATAATTAAATTAACTAATATTCGTCAATTTATCAGCAAATTAAAACAAAAGAACCAGTTGAAAAGGCTAAAAAACGTCCATATTGTAATTGAAATGAAATAAGTAATTGCTGTTTCCCGATTTCTTCACCCTGTATAACTAAACGTGGTTACGTGCAATCGCGGAGAGCAAAAAAAACAAAAAGGTTTGAAACTGTGGTAGGTAATTTAAAATACTGGGTTTCTCATAACGGATAAGGATACCTTCTTAATAAACTTTTGCTAAAAAATCAATAACTAAAAAGTTGTAATCGTTTAAAGTGAATTTAATTAACAAGCAAAAGTTTTATGTTTTAAATTCAAATTGTGGGTAATGCTTTACATGAAATAACTATTAAATTAAAAAATTATTAAAAAAAAATGTAGTCACGTAAAAGCTAAGGCTATTTATTTATTTTTTTCTTTTAATACCCAAAAACTTTTCATATTGTTAAGAATCGTGACTAATTAAAACAAAACTACAAAATAGGACTACGCAGACATTTTGTGAATGGTGAGTTTGATAAATTTAGAACAAAGAAATTAAGAAACTTAAATTGTAACTTTCTTATTACTAATTGAAGTTTGTTCTTGTCCGATGAAAATTGTAAGTACAAAGTTTTTTAAATCTCGAACCGGACAGAATTATGAAGGGAAAACACTCAACGTTTCGCTATAGATTTATAGCTTATTATTGGTTAGTTTTGGTCAAAAGCGAATTAAGAAAAAGAGCTTTGTTTTGATCTCCTAAAATTGTTCTTTCAATCTCCTTCGTACGTTATGACTCATAGCTCATGAGACACCCAATATTTTAAGAAAATTGTTTTTAATTTGTAACCGGACAAGGTGAAATAGCAAAGAACGCTCAAGCTCAACGTTTCAATAACGGTTGATAGCTTCGTCAGGAGTAAACCGCAATTGAAATATTAAATTAAATTAAAAAATATTTGGTAGTTTCTATTAGTTGAATTGGTAACACTAGGAAAATATACAGATGAAACCGCTCCAAGTAGGCACGGAATTTAAATCGGCAAACATCGTATCATACGCTCACGCTGTAAAGCCGCGTACAGACCTACAAGCTGAGCAGCTTATAACCGCTCAGCTTGCAGGTCACGCAAGTTTGTATGCGGCCTAAGACTGTCTCGTGAGCGCTCGGATGTGCCTGCTTGATGATGGAATCGGTATGAGTAAAGGGAGTCATTACGGCATAGTTGGCAAGGAAAAATAACTGTCAACGTACTTTTCGGTCTTATTAGACCTCATCAAATCAGAACAGTATACTCAAGGTGTAAGGTGCTAACCACTTCGAGATAACTACAAATGGAGGACAAACCAAGAGACCGAATGCATATTTGTTAGAACAACCAGAATTGACAACTTGGAGATAACAACAAATGGATCATAGACCAAGACACCGAATGCACATGCAACAACGAGAAGACCCTCAATTCGAGAGCAATCTCCTAGTCTATGCTCCATCTGTTGTTATCTCCAAATTGTCAACACCATATACCTTGATTATACTGGCCTGAAGAGACTGAAACATATGTCGACAGTTGCTTTTCCTTGCCGGCTATGCCGTAATAACTTTCTTCATTTCTGTTAGTTATAGCCATTGAATGGACTAGAAAAAGTTTAACGGTTTACTATTGCAACGAAGCGGTGCGATGATATAAATAGATTACGTACATAACATATTGCCGGCGCAGCGCATCTAGCAATAATGAACAATGGGAAAGAAAAAGAAATAATGCATTCGTGAGAACGGCATTATGAAACAAAAATATTAAATAATAGCTATAACTTTTTTATTGGTAAAGTTATGAAAAAACGTTTAAGGCAAAAGTTCTTTGATGCATTCCTACGCAAGCTTTGACGTTTCTCCGAATTTTCTTTTCTTGTTATGGTAACCAACTTTTTTTTTTTAATAGCACCTACAATTTTTACTGATTTTCAAATAAACGTATTTTCCTCGATTCAGTAATATAATTTTTTTGAATAAAATAAAAATTAAAAAAATAAAATCAAGGAGAAAAAAATATTTAGAACGACTCAATGGTCAACTTTAACCAAAAATGCTACAGAAAAATCAATTAAAAAATTATATCTATACCTTGTTTGTATTATACCTATACCTATCCCTTGTATAATTTCCATTGTCAAATTTCCATTGCATGCTTGGCCAAAAATGATAACTGTGTTTTATTACTGAATCAATTTCTTCTCTTTTATATTTTCTTGTCTATAATGAATACAAAATTGTATCATTGAATAGAGAAAAATATGCTTATTTCAAAATCGCTAAAAATAATTATAGATACTATTTAAAAAAACAGCGTTGTGTTTACGCAAATTTTTAAAACTTTAAGCTATTACAAATAACGAGGAAGAGTGATTAGAAAGGTGAAATCATGCATGCTCCAAGGATTTACAGCTGCAGTATTATTTTTTTAATGTGATTGCAGAACTCAATTCTTAGAACAAACTACAGTAGTACCTCTATAATCCGAACATGTTTTTATCTGAACCTTCAGTAATCCGAACAACGCCTCTTTAATCCGAACAACCAAGTGATTTCCGCTGGAAATGGTTTCATGTTTTCCAATAAATGCCCTGTTTATTTATACTGTTCACTGTGCATTAGAATGATGGCCGTTAAGCCTTTGATTCGTAGGATAGCGGTATAAGAAACAAGCGGCCATAAATTGATCGTGAAAGACGTCACAAAAAAATAATTGTTCAAATAAGCAAATTCAAAGAAAGAGAAACACGCGTCCAAGTTTGAAGGGTTCCAAATGAACACTTTTTTGTAGCATGAACTGCTTTATTAACATTACATTATACATTTTATGATAAGAAAACAGCAATGTTATGAAACTCACAAAAATACATCTGTTTCTGTAAGATTTTATGGTACCATAATTTATTTATGTCTTATACTATCCTAAAATTTGATATACCTCTTTTTGGTATCATTCTATATGACGTTGTAAAACAGGCTTTAAAAAAAAATCAGTGTACACCAAGTGAGCAACTGCGCGGGATTCCTAAAATGTGCAGCCAAATATCCATTCCTTACTCAAAAAATCTAATGACATATTGTTTGCTAAAAGTGCCGCCGTCACATAAGAAAACGTAAAAGTATTTTTTTAAACGTTTGGAATCCTTTTTTTTTTGGTGAATTTTTATTTTATAAATAAGTTAGTAAAGTCAAATCAAGTTGAATTATTATAAAAACTTAAATTTTCTTTTTGCTTACTTTATGTCAATGTGCACCATTTTTTTCAATTCTATGTGACGCCATTTTTCAACGCTACAAGACTTCATTCACGGTCATATGACGGTCGCTGTATTACGGTACCGCTCTTCGAGGAAGCTAAAGCTTTGCTTTAGCATTCAAGTTTATATTTTCTGTCTTTGGTTCGATAATTCGAACATTTCGAATATGCCAATCAACAAGTGCAATTACTAGTTCGGATTAAAGAGGTCTAGCTGTACTTGAAAGTGATTGAAAGTTAATTTTATTTTACTTGAAGTATCTTTCCTCTGTAAATTTGCAATTTGTATCTAATTTCTTTACTTAGAAGCTTTTAATGACTACGTGCATAGCCCTGTACAGTATTTCTCCAAAGCCATCTGCAGATCGGACCACAAATCATTTCATTATAGCGGTTTACTTAACAACAGCACGGTTCAGAAAATTCATTTTAGTGTTATGATATGGTCAATAAAAGCATTACGTTTATAGTTTGTTGTGATACATTACTGCTACAGAATATTACGTGCAAATTTGATATGTCCGTTGTGATTTTTGGTTAAATTTTATCGTGCAGAATCAATTAACATCGCTACAAAACAGTAATAATCAAAGATGGGCTAATTTTATGTTAAATGCATAAAGAGTGCGTACGTATACTTGGCATTGCTACAAGTATCGAACGAGACGAAGAAAATCATTCAGGCTGGACTGGGGCAATTGTGCAGTAAATTTTATAATATTATCCTTTGCATTCGCAACATAATTTGTCCTAGCTAGTTTCAAGCATCGGGCTTGCATTTATAAGCGAAATAAATTGAAAATCATTAAAGTCTGCACAAGTTGTGCATTTGTTTGATTTCACTTGGGTTGTATCATTACAAAAGACACTAATTCATTGAGCAAATGTAGTAAAAATTTGTATTAAGATTGCAAGGAAGTATATTCTATGTATAAAAAATTTCTGCACATCTATATTTGATTTAAACTCTAAACTTTTAAATTTTGTTATATTGCTAAAGCAAATCGTAATACATTTACTCATTTCAAAATACGTTGAACTATCGTATAAGATGGAATTATAAGGAAACATTTACTTACTCTCCACTAAACAGAAACATAGGTATTGCACCAGGTATCTTTCAAGAAAGTTCTACGCTTGATCAAGTTACAAACTTGGCGCGTATTTTCATAATAAAAGTCGGCATTAAATGTTTATTTAGTGCCTTTCTATTACGCTTCATGTTAAAACAGTTAAGTCACCTTAAATATTTACATTCCTTACCTTACTTTCCTACTTTTACAAAAAAAATAAAAAATCAAAACTGTCTAATCTTTAAAAATTTAATCATAAACGTGTTAGAAGCATAGAGAATTCGTTTTAATAAAGAGATTAAATTATTGTAATGTACAGGGTATCCCAACGATCTGTATTTCTTCTGTGAACCTTGTAGGAATAGCATAAAGAAAAAAAAACATGCTCATTTGTTTTTCAGCAAACATCAGAAAAAACTTTGAATTAGTCTATATAAATTTTGTACTAAACATTTCTTTTTAAATTCAAAAATAAAAAAGGTGGGAAATCTCGTGCAGATACCCTGTACAATTTGCCATAGTTTTCTTATTGGATTAGGTGAAAATTTTACATTTCGTAAGAATGTTTCACTATTTAATTTTGAACACCGCAAAATTTTTGTATTTACAGCTTTGCACATAGATAACTATTATTTTTTTTTTTACTGAAGAAGATTTCTTCTTGTACAGGAGTCCTAACGATTTGTTCTGTGAAGCCTATACATGAAGGGAAAAACAGGTTATGAAAGTTATACTAGACGTCACGCAGCATATTTTAAAATTATTTTAATTATATAGGCTGTTCCAGAAAATGATGGTGTATAGGGAGTGATTTTTTTTTAAATGGAACACTGTAAATTTTTGCAAATTTAAATGACCTGTGTAGACCTGATTATTACAACATAAACATATTTTGGTTTTACTTAATTATTTTAGAAATTTTTCTTCTTCGAAAATTCTTTAAAAATTCACGAACTTTGTTTCTAATTACGGAGAAAACACAGACCTACGACAATATAACACAATATTCTTAGGGCTTTGGCCTTTACGGAAATATGGAAAAAAAGTTAAATATCTTTTAATATTATACAGAGCGATCAGTACATACGCATCATCGGTACCTCATTTTTTTTAATGGAATGACGTTATGATGACCTATCTTTTATTTCAGTAATGGATAGTACTTGAACTTAGCTTTCTATTGATATAAGATTATATGTATTTACACCTTTACTTCCAACAGTTCTTATACTATAACTCTAGTCTTTACTATTATTTGAACTTTTTCATGCTTTAACATTTTTTTGAGTATAAATAATTGTCATAAATTTGGTAAAGTAAAGAAAGCTAAATCTCACAATCTTAGTAATAAGAATATGTCTGTATATGTGTATTTACAATGATTTGTATGATTTTTAACGTTAACTTAGTTTGATGCATTACCTGAAGTTTTGATTTTCTAAATTTCGTTTTAATTAATAGCAGGTACCTATTAAGTAATTATTGTTTCCACATATTTCTGTCTAATTAATGTGGTATCTTAATGTAACATAAATAAAGAAAATGTCAAATTAAATTTTATAAAACTTTTAAATAAGTGTGCGCAATACGAAGGCACAACGTACAAATATTTAATTTAAAATTTTAATTGTAGGTAGCTAATAGATCATTTACATCTTTTTTTATTATTATTTAATGTATTTTGTGCATGTTTACTAATACAGTTACAGGTTTCTAAAACTTTCGCACTACTAAATTTTATTTAATTCTAATTTTATTTATTTTTTAAAATATAAATCTCATGTAACGTTGATCTTCGTTTCATTCATTTGTAAAGACAATTGTTATAGTAGACGAAACAAATTCCAAGCTGAATTATATTAGTGCAAATTGTGTCCCTGACTAAAATTTTTGTTGTTGATATTTTAGAAAAAAAGAGTATTTTACTTTTCCATATAGTCCTGAGCATAAAAACTATTTATTGTTTCATATTAGATTAGAAGATTACAAATTAGTCAGAAATATGCGAAAAATTCGTTCTTTTTAGTTTAGCGTGTCGAATATGAATTCTAGAAAAATTTTTGCAAGAATCTAATATTTGTCTTCTTAATTCCTCCTTATTATACAGTGACCGGCAGAAAATTGGGTACATATGGGTAAATTATTTATTATTGATTTCTCAGAAAAATTTATTGTTTATAAAAGCTCCTGCGTCTTCCCAAACTCAAGATGCACGTACCAAAATTTGAAAATCTCTTATCATATATCAAGGAAATCAAAATATTTGAAGTTCACATAAGAGTACTTTTATTTTCCACGGTACACGCAAATTTTATTTGAAAAAGTTACTCAGAATTATTATGAGAAAAAGATGCAGGAGCTTTCACAAAGAATAAATTTTTCTGAGAAATCAGTAATAAAGAATTTTCCCATACGTACCCAACTTTCTGCCGGTCACTGTATATTTATCTTAACGCTAGTCACTGTTTAAATTTCCAAAATCCAAAGCCTACTTTATCCTCTTTAAATTTTGCAATTTCTCAATATAATGTGCCAAATTCCGACTTGTAATTCACCTCGTTAAAACGAGTAACGAAGTTTAGGACCATTTTTGGATCTAACCACGTAAAAACTAAAGATAGTGAAATGTTGAAAGCCGCTAAGTGCTAAAGAAATTCAGTTTTCTCGTAAGTGCAGAGAAATATTAAATAATTTATACTATAGCTAAGAAAATGAACTAAAAAATTTAACTTATGTATTAAATAAAATTTTCATATTAAAATCTGAATTATTTAAGCTTCAGATTAATATCAACTATTAGGTGTACATAAAAATGCTATCGAATAGAACAATAAAAAGATATGTATTAAAAATATCAAAACTGATGATGGTCGTGGAAAGACGAAACGTTTGACTTCAATTCTGCCACCCCTATTCGAAGCAGAACCAAAAAGTGCCTGTAGAAAGTTAAATCTAAATTTGAAAGTTATTTATAATAAAAGAGATATAGGGGAAAAAAGAAAATCTACCTTTTTTACATTTTCATTAATATCTCAAGAAGAAATAAGAACAAAAAATCATTCTGTCAGTGGTGCAGATTCCTTAACTTTTATTCCATTTAACCCCAACGTTTTAGGAGATCCCTTCAGTGTACAATCAATTTAAAACAGCCGGTGCAGGGAATTTATTCAAAATAACGAAATGACATAACGTTCGTCTAATGTAAAACAACCTGTGTAAGTGTTTTCAATTAAACTAAATTACTCCCCTACATATCCTCATTTTCTGGAACACCATATACAGGCTGTCCATTTTTCGAACCCAAGCATGGGGATCTCACTTATCTTAACAACCAAAGTTGCGTATTTTCCTGCTAACTAATGATGTGAAAAAAGACTTAAATTATCTCTTATCGTCTTGAAGATATTGAAAAAAAAACAACAATTTTTCATTTTCGTTTTCATTTTTTAAATCGAAAACCGATAAACATGGACAGCCTGTATAGTTGAAAATAATTATAAAATCTGCCGGGCGATGTCTAGTATCAGTATCGTAATCTATTTTTTTTATTCATGCTATTCCTATAGGCTTCATAAAAGAAATGTAGATCATTGGGACACCTGTATATACATTACTTGTTATGATTTATCTCTCTGGAAGCCTAAAATTAAGTTTTGGCAATTTTTGGTTTGAATTGGATCGACATAATACAACCCCAGTACATAGTTAAATTTCTTTATAGTTAAATGTTTTTTTTTTGAAAATGCTTCTGAAATACAAAATAATGTCAAAAGTATATTTTTTAAAATATATTATCATATTGGTGAAAGGTCTAAATTTAGGGAAAATAAATTTTTTATTTAAATAAATATTTTAGTTAAATCTAAATTCATTTTAATGATACACATTAATAAATTTAACCAATAGGAATCCAAAAGGATACAATGGGTGTGTTATTTATTGCTAAAATAAAAAATGACCTTGATCAAAAGGATTCATCGCGGCTGGCGACTATTTTTTTGTCATTAGGAAAAAGCTTTCTCACAGTGCAATTAAATGCGCAGTTTTCTGGCGTTCTTCTTTACGAAAATACCTTAGTTGAAAATATATCACCAGAAAATAATTTTAACATAACTAGGCATATAATCAATCACATTCATTAGAAGCTTATAATAATAAATTTTTGAAACATTACTTGATGTAATTTCATAATTAACTGTAGCGAGACTAATAACAATTTTATTCAGAATACATACATTTACACCTGATTTTCTTTTATTACCCAATATGTTTCATAACTTGGATTCCTAGTATGCTACTACTAATAAATTTATTTTTAAAAAATTATAATATCTAACAAGACTGATAATTTTATTTTAACAAAAAAGCTGGGCAAAAATAATGATCGTGTACAACAAAATCACTCACCTCGTGTAAAGCAAGCATCTTGCTCGTTCATAAATATTAATAAACATAAATGTATTATGTTAACCGGTAAATAAATTGGTCGGATGTGCCGTTAGAATGCAAAATTATCAAAAATATAATTACGTGCACAACACCACTACAATATTACACCGTACCCTGCTGCGTTCTGGTTCTGAGAAAATGGCAAGTATTTCCTAAATTCAAATTCGCGGAAGGGATGCACCGTCTCTTATTGGTAGCCACGCTTGGAAGGGATTACTAGCAAAGCGCAAAAACAAAGGTTTTTTTTTCGAACAGGCATTTAAAATTGCTCGAGGTTGCTTTTAAAGTTTACGAAAGTAATTTAAATTAATCATTTACATAGAAATAAAATTTATACACAATACATGGTGTTAATAAGAAACCTATACACACTTTGGCAGGTGATAGGAGTGGGCGGGATACGTTTGGACAGGGGATACCTCTGGATATTTCCAATTTATTACTTAAATGTCTTATTAGCAGGAAGAAAATGCGTCTGATGCATCAATTAAAAAAAAAGAATAAATCGTTTTTCGGCGTAAGAAAATAATTTTTCAAATTACTTGCATAAGTTCTCATATCAATACAATTTCTAACGATTTTTTATAAATACCTGTCTGAAGTGTCCCGCGCCATGTGTTCACCCTTCTAGAATCTTTACTTTTTAATCGATTTACATGAAATTTGCAGAAGATAAATTAATCAAAAAATGGAATTTTCATCACTTCAAATAAACGGAGTGTAAAACTTCAATAAAACGTGCACTATTTTAAATTACTTTCAAAGAAAATATGACGTATTTAATATCAGCGTACTCAGAAAAATATGTTCTGTTAAACACTGAGCTAAGAAACACATAAGGTTCTTTTAAAAGAAATGAGTGAAGACCTAATGAAAAATTCAAATACAATCAAGGGAGTGATTTTCTCCAAACAGTTGATCGCATTAAATCAAAAAAAATGCGATTCGTAGCTTTCTAGATTGAAAAAAAAAATTCGTTGTCATGGAAACCAAAATTAATAACAATTGATACGTCTTCGGACTTGTAATGATCCGTAGATTTCAAATATGTAAAAATATATAGGGTGTTCTATTTAAAATAAGAAAGTTGATATCACTTCCGGCGAAACTGTCCTACGACGGTTAGCGGTATGTCAGAAAATTTCACTTTTTGTGTAATTTATTCTCACCACAGTTCATGTAAATTTATTAATAAATAATTCCAGAAGGGTAAACACGTGGTGTGGGACACCCGGTATAGTATAACATAGCGGTTGGAATATGAAAAACCTTTGATGCCATAACTTCCTTGTTTTTATCCGATTTTTAGAAATGATATGTCAAACAAAACCGAAAATATTTTAACGTGGCCTACAGTAAATTTCTTTTCAACGTCTTTTCATAGATCGCATCCAACTTAATTTTTTTAAATTACTATATGTTTTTCTGTGCTTCTTTTATTAGAAATTTTGTTTCTGAATACACCTACATTACAATGTATTTATTTTTTTTGTTATTTATTTATTAGCGGCACTTGGTAGTAATCTGTTAGGAAAACGATTTCTGTAAAGTCTCAAGGCAGCGGCAGCATTTTTTCCATGCTTTAATCATATCCACATAATTCTGAATATCCATTAAAAAATTTTTTTTAATTACAAAATGTGAGAATTTTTGAAGTTAATTTTAGTAAAATACGCGACTGATATGCATAAGCCCACTTAGTCCTTGTTTAATGTGATTGTTTCATTTTTAAAATTTCTAAATTACTTCCTTAAATTCTCGTTCTTTTTCTACGCATGGGTATAATTGTTTAGATTTTCATATTCAGAAAAAATATTTCCACAAAAATAAGTAAAAAAATAGTAGAGCAATTTGAGAAACAAAAGTTGACTGTATTCTGTCAAAAGCGGAACTCAGAAAAAAATGTTAAATCGATTCAAATTGTGTCTTTTTTAAAGTAATTTTGTTTGATGTGTCATTTATTAAAATCGGATAAAAAATAAGGACGTCACAGCATCAAAGGTTTTTCATATCCCACCCGGTATAATATATAATATAATAGATTCGAACAATTCTGGTGGGGCACTTGTTATAAAGTTTCGATATACAGGGTGCTGCATTTTGAAACGCAACAGGAAATCCCATGTTAATTTAAAAATGCTCGAATATTGGCTTCCCCAATTATTTTACAGCAAAATTCCATTTAGGTTTTGTAAAGTACTATACAAGATGAATCTGTCTGTGAAGTTTGATCAATAACCGTCAAAATTGGACAGATAATTAATAAATTTAGAGCCGTTTTTGAAAAAGCTTTTCCAGTAATCTATATTAACATTTACTGATGAATGCTGATAGTTTGATATAAATAAAATTTCGTTCCTGATATTTTTTAAACATCTTAAAACTGAGCAAATAAAAAATTTTCAAACTTCACATACATATTCATCTTGAAGAGTACTTTAAGGAACCTAAATTGAATTTTGCTGTAAAATAATTAGGGAAGCCAATATTCGAGCAAATTAACATGCATTTCCCATGGTGCGTTTTAAAACTCAGCACCCTGTTTGTATTTTTTACATTTACAAAGCACTATTACATGTTATCGGGCCGTATGAATAAAAATGAAGCAAATGCTTTTACTTCAATTGTACATTTTTTATTACTGAATTATTTGAAAAAATAGTTACTCATTATCCAATTTCTCTTATAAAAAGTTTAATTATACTACGAGCACAATAGTTTAAAATTTAATTTTCTCCAAATATTAGCTACTTTTCTTTAAAAAGTTTAAGCAAAAGCATTTGCTTCATTTCTATGCATACGGCCCATTATATGTTTTGTTATTTTTAACGCAAGTTTATTTTTCTAACTTATTTATTAGGGTTTTAAATACAGCAGAACCTCTATAATCCGAACATGCCCTAATCCAAATTTCCAGTAATCGGAA
Organism: Prosopocoilus inquinatus; assembly: GCA_036172665.1. Taxonomy (NCBI): domain Eukaryota; kingdom Metazoa; phylum Arthropoda; class Insecta; order Coleoptera; family Lucanidae; genus Prosopocoilus; species Prosopocoilus inquinatus. The sequence goes on from CM069871.1 coordinate 36,525,167, forward strand.
CAGCGGAAATTTGAGGTCATAATCCGAACAACGTCTCCTTAATCCGAACAGCGAAGTACTTCCCTCTGGAATCACTTAATAATTTTTTACGAAATGCTCTGTTTATTACTGTGCATTGTTTATTACAATATTCATCGCTAAGCCAAATCTCCAAACCTTGGATTCGTAAAATAGCGGTAGCACAAAATAGCGGACGTAAATTGGCGGTAAATGACGTCACAAAAAATGTTCAAATAAGCGAATGTAGAAATGAAATATCTGAAATAAATACAGATCGTTGGTTCTCTTTTCGACTATTTTACGTCATTTTTTCAATGCATTATGACGCAATTTTTTAACGCTACATAGCGGCATTTATGATCTAACGACGGCCGATACATTACAGTACCGCTGTCCTAGGAAGCCAAAGGTTTACTGATTGTGAATTCACTTCACTGCATTGCAATTTATATTTTGTCTTTTGTTCGATAATCCGAACATTTCTAAAATTCGAAGCAACCAGTGCAGTGCAGTTCGGATTAAAGAGGTCGTACTGTAATAATAAACCCCCCATGTTTCTTCTTGCTTTAATTATGTAATAACCTGGGTACGGGTTTAGAGGTTCATTTCAAAGTGTGCTGTTGCAACTTACTGCATGTTCGCGTACGATTATCTCGCCAACTAGTATTTCCGCAGGCGTTCGACAAATAATTTATTTTTTCTGTTTCGGTGCTTTAATGAGCTACATGACGAAACTCAAATAAGTCATTTGGGTTTCATAAAGTAGAACATTAAAGCACCGGAAATTTTATTTTTTCAGGTTGGTGGAAACATACGCTGCTATATTTGTTCAAATATCAAATTACAAATCATAATCTACCTCCAAATTATTCATCTTTAAAATTACCTCTATTTTCTAGCATAATAAATTAGAAGGGCAAAACTAAAACACTTTATAAGCTCGTAAAATGTACAGGCTGTTCTTTTAATATGTGCAAATATTTAAACCTGTAATATATCACCATAAATGGCAACGATTGAACTCATATGTTCTTAACACAAATTTAATAGTTTTCGAGAAAAATACAGTGGCGGATTTTCACTAAACCGTTTGAGAACTGCTGGCATAGCTAAAAGTGGAACGCGGCCGTCGCTTCAATTAAGACCCGCAGCCGAAGTAGGCCAGGGTCAGTGCGTTACTTGATCTTGAGCATGAATGACGTAAATCAGCTGCTCCGATCAGCAGATCAATTTATTATTTATAAATTAAAATCTAGTGCAATTCAAGAAGCTGCGGTTCATAATTGCCGAACAAATTAAAAGCGAGGTACAAACAAATAGTAATTACTCATTCCATATTATTTTTAACGGTCTTATAAAAAATTCCTTTTTTTCCATGGACCGTAAGTAGTAATACTTTCGTAGCTAGCAGAGAGATTACAGTAAAAGTTTATTTACGTAAAAGAGTGAAGGAAGAACATTTTTAACGCTTGCCTAATTGGTGCATACATTTTCGGATTTATCCGTCGATAATAGATATCGTAAAACATATTACTTCGTTCAGTCAATTAAAATTTTAAATAATCGGTGTGTAGGAAGGCGTTGCGATCTTGCAAGTATTTCTCTCTCGCACATATCAACGGTTCCAAACAAGTGGAACCTCCGAAATATTTTGGGTAGAGTACGGTAACCACCGGAAAATACGCACAGAAGGTAGCATTTGATGTACTTATACTGAGGTTTTTTAATTTGCACAGTAAAAGAACATCCTGTATAAATATATGCATAACCTCTAAACTGACATTTGTTTAAAATTATTTTAAGCGTCAACCAATTTCAACAACCGGCCGGCATCAACAAACAAAAATTCCCCGTGTGACATTACAAAATAACGCTGATTTTTATGATTTTTTTTTCATGTCTAAGCACCTAACTAGAAAAAATACTATAAATACTATAAAATAAATGTTTCGTAAATCATTTTGGCGCACTTATCCATTTAGAAAACTTCTTTGACTCGTTTTCTAAAATTGGACGCGTGCATCACTTCTTATGAAACTTGTTTTTTAATATACTACTAATCGCGTACAGTATTGCCAGATTGGGTGAAATTCCAAGATTTTTAGTCTTAGTTGGGGTTTAAATTTCGATGTATTTTATCCAGTCACAGTTTCACAATTTCGTGCACAAACGAAAGCGGCGGCCAACAAAAAATTTTATCACCTCTTTACGCTCGCATCGCCGACAATGAATCCCAGTTACAGAAAAGAGTGCGCTGTTTACTTTACCGTCCTATAAATGATAAAAGAAAGATCACAGATGAATACTATTGGTTATAATTTCTAAATTTTGTTATGTAATTGGCTAATAATATTGAAGTTCTATTACATACGACGGAGTATAAACTAGTCCACGTTTATTCGAAAATTTCTATAAATTGAATGGAAGCGGTTTTACGACCCAATTAGGATTTCTTTATAAAAATACCGCTATATCTTATACTGCAATTTCAATGTGAAATTACGATTTGATAAAATACATCTTACTATACTTTTGTGGTTGTCTTCACATAAAGGCCGCCACACACCATGAATTTTACCTTACGCTTTGCTTGCACAGTTTTTAAACTTCAAGTGTGAAGGTCGCTCTGTTTTGCTTGTAGTTTAAAAACTGTGCAGGCAAAATGTAAGGTAAAATGCCTTAAGGTTGTCGCCCATTAGGCCGGCACGGCACGGTGACTCCCGTCCCATGCAGGCGACATATTTGTAGCGTCGCCCACTGTTCCGGCGGTGACCGGTTGAAGTTGGTATGCAGAAATATAAAATTCAGTTTACATCGAGTAGTGACAAGTTCGACGTGTATGTCAACAGTAGCTGTGATGATGAAGACATTATTGTAATGGCCGCTTTATTAGATGAAGGAGAAAATCTGAAGAGGAAAAGGAAAATATGAGTCCATCCTATTAATAAAAAGAGGATGGCTTTAGGAGAATTCCACCATTTATTTCAAGACCTAAAAGAAGACGAAAACAAGCACAATAGAAACGGTTGAAATGGTGCGAAGCAGAAAAGCATCCTCAATAAGAGTGGACATGTTACAACGCCCGTTGGCGCCGCACAGCCGCACAGAAAAAAAAAACGATTTCACAAGAGGATTAATTCGTTGATCTAACTGACTTTTCTTACATTACTTTAGTCGTAGAATCTGGCTGTGATAATGGTTTTGCGGTAAAAATTAGCTTTCATCTAATACAAGGGCTTAAATCTCATTTAGTAAGCCATAAAGCCTTAAAAAGAGTAAGTTTGTATAATTCCCTCAGCTTCGTGGATTATTTTTAAAAATTACTCCATTATATATTTGGTTAGTACATACTAACAGCTTTTTGTAAAAAAATTATTTACTCTTTATAGAAACTTAGACGTAATAATTAAGCGGAAATTAGATTTCTGAGCGTAATGCGAATTTTTAGTAAGCATACAATAAAAGCTTCACTTTCCTACGGTCTGTAATATTGTTTTTCTAAAAGCTATAATATTTATCTAACTACCCTAAAAGTTTCACGGCTCCAATCAACCGCATGCGATATACAGGTTGTTTCAAATTCAACTCTCACCTTGGGGATCTCGCTTATTTGAAGAGATAGTTGGTAGGTTTAAATTTGGAAAAGTTGTTAAATTTCATGAGCATATGTTTTTTTTTATCAAAATATGTTTTATTTGCATTTGAACCCAAGAATTTTTATATTAGATATTCAGGTCCAGTTTTACAAATGGGGCTCAACTTTGAGCTGAGGCTGAAATCCTTAGCAACGAGTAGCAAATAAGGTATTGTTGTGAAGAATTTAAGCTTCGGCTCAAAGTTAAACCGTCATTGTAAAACTGGGCCTCAAACGTTCAAAATATAATTTGTCATATTGATGTAAACATTACGCGTATAAACAATAATTAGAATTAAGTTTACCATATGGCTTCCTAGATTTGTCTTCTTTTTCGTTACGAAACAAATTGAATCTAATACTATTTAATTCTCAGGTTTCAAATCACTGATTTATTTTAATTTTTCTCTACCTACTTTATCTCTATCTACCTTATCTACTTTTCCCTATCTTCCTTAACTTCTTTATCTTTATCTTCTTTCATAGAATATATTTACCTTCTTTTTGTTTTGCGCACTGCATCATTTCTTATTTTGAATTAGTGAATGTGAGGGGAAAATCAGAGAATTAATTATTAATTTCTCTGACCTTGCACCATTTAAGCATGAATTGTACTGATTTTCGTTTTGTTAATTTTTTTTTCTCAATTTGTTTTATGCTTAATAAAATGTTATTTATTATTATTAAGTTAATTAATGTCACTCAGAACCTACCTTTTTGGATTATAATAAGTCATTTATTTAGCAACCAATAATTAATCATTTATACATAGAACAAGACAGAAATAGAAAATTGTGTCTTCTGTTAACTTATGTTCTGAAAATTTAAACTTAAAATTCTAAAAACTATAAAACTAATAAAAGTTTTTAGCAAATTTCATGGCATGCTTAATATAATTATTCTAATTAAAAGTTATTGAATTAATGAACAAATATCAATCTAGTAGGTCGAAGTTAAAAATTAATTTGTCACTCAAAACGTGTTTAGGCAGTACATGTAGTTCTGGTAATATGCACTTTGTAATAAATTGTTTAATAAATTTCCATGTAATTCCTTTTGACCAGTCAAAAAAAGTACTGCATATCAAATATTTTTGTTTATTTTGTTGGCATAAATAATTTATTCAACTTGGGAACTTGGTATAAATAATTTACATCATTCAAATGGGCTAAGGTGTAACTCAATCAGCAAGATTTTATAAAATTACTTTTGGTTGTAAAGGTGTTCGGTAACTGAGAACTATACCAAAGTTTTATTTAATTTTTTTAATGGAACACTCAGTATATCTAAACTCTCGTGAAACTCTGTTTTAATAAGCTTTCATGAAACGTGAAATGCATTTGTCTGAACTAAAGAAAAGGCGAGAAATCAGTTAATTTTTTTTTTCATTCAATATTTCCGTCTGGTTTTTCTGTTTTAATTACCTGATAAATTAATGAATATGTTTTATTTCATGTTCAAAGCAATTGAATGATTCTGTGAAACTAATTCCTCTTTCTTTTTACTTTGAAAATATTGAAATAACTTTATTAAAAGACTTTTAAAAAATACATTTAGAATCACGTTGCGGTTGCCAGGAAAGAGAAAAATGATTGCTACGGGTTTTATTAATTAAATGAATTAATATTCGTTAATTTATCAACAAATCAAAATAGAAGTCAAAAAGGCTAGCGAATAAGAACAAGAAAAAATAAATAAATCACTGGTGTCTCGACATTTCTTCAGTTTAGACAAATGCATTTGACGTTTTATGAAAGTTTATTAAAACATAGTTTCGGAAGAATTTAGATATACTGGGTGTTCCATTTAAAAATTAAATTGATTTTACATTAATTTAAGGTAATTTTATCATTTATGTACCAATAAGTAATAATTTTAATATAATCCTCATCGGGTAGGAAAGAATGAAAGAATATTTTAAGTATACTTTGATTAAAATGTTTTATTGGAATATAAATCAAATGTGAATGTCAAATATAATGAATGCATTCAACTGTTTATTCCTCAAACCGTTATTTATGTGACACATAAACATTTTCATGGTCATTTAGGAAAATAAAAAAGTCTATGTACACGATAACACAAAAAAAATCATAATTCTCTTTGTTTTCCTACGGATTTATTTATTTGCTAAATAATGTAGAATTGCTTATGTTCGTCATCTTAAACGCAGAACAGAAATCACATTGGGTGTACTCAAAAAATTGTGCATATTTAGCAATTTAACATCAACCGTCTTGCTACTAATAAATAAAATTTCACCAATGATGTGATTTAAACATATTATGTGGGTAGTTAATTGTAGCATTTTAGTTATAATCTTAAGAAAAAACAACAAATTGGGACAGTGGGGGTAACTGATTTTTTCTTTGTGGAAAACAAATGAGCTATTTTTTTGTTTTTGGTGTCATGGATGGCTTGTTAGCTACCGGAAAACAAAAAATAATTAATAGTCTTTATTATTTGTAAAAATAATTGCAACAAACTTTATATTTTGAAAACCTCATGAAACAAGCAATTTATTTGTGTCATTGGTAAGTGGTTTCCATTTAAAATTAAAAAGTGATAGTCTGTTTCGCAGAACTGGTGTAGTTGCCACAAGAGACAATAATGTCGATGAAATCTACGTCAATTTCTGTATAAAATAGTTTTTGAATTTTCAAAATATCTTGTCAAACTGAGATATTGTAAAAAATAATTTTTCGGAAAAATTCGTTTTCGGTCGATATTTCCTGAACGAGTCGAGATGGCCAACTTTTGTTTTCTCCACTGAGTTTTAAAAAGTGAACGTTTGCCACTTAATGATAATAGTGTAAGGCATCATAATAATCTAAAAGTATGCAATTGCTCACCATGAACAATAACTGACTGATTTTTTACATACCAAATTTGCATCCACTATAAGAAAATTGGTTTTCACAACAATTAGGATAAATTTTCAATCTTCGCAGCAAAAAAACTGCACCAAAACAAGTGGCAAATTAACAAAGACTTGTCAAATATATAATAATTATACAGTCAGAAAAAGACAGACGTTTCTCTCGTATGATTCATTTATTACAACTTCGTGTTAAGAATGCAGGTAGGTCAAGTTCTTGTTTTGGTAACACGGTAACTTCAGAAATGTGAAAATGAAACATAAAGTTTATTAAATTTTTAAATTAGTCTGCATACATGTGCAATTAATTGATGTAATTATTTTCTCTGTTTGTGAAACTTCTTGCCTTTCTTTTGTTGCTTTTTCTTTTTCTTCTCTGCCATAATACGAGATTTTAATATTTGCTCTGTCGACTTAAGTTCTGATTTTTTCCGTTTCATCTTCAATTTTTCATTATGGCGGAACCAGTGCGTATGAGGATATTTCTGATTGAAATCTGTAACAAATACATTTAATTTTTTATGCTTTAATACTTAAGAGCTTAATATACTTTTAGATTTATTCTCATTATCTTCATCGCTATCATCATTTTGTTCTGCAGCTTTCGTTTTGTCTTTCCATTGAGCGTAACGGTTACTCTTGTATGTTGATGGAATCCATACACCCGACTCAGTTTTTATTTTGCCCACTTTAGAATCCTAATAAATAAATAGAACACCTTCATTTTGTTGATTCAAGAGCGTAAGATAATTGTAAAAAATAATAATATTTACAGATGAAACACCAATCATTTTCTTCTTTTTTCTGTCCCATTTTTTAAGCTGTTTTGCCACTCTCAGAGTTTCATGTGAGTCTCCTGTTAAATCTAATTCAGCTCTGCCTGCCTCTTGATTGAAGTTATTTACTGCTAAACTAAAAGTTTTAAAAACATATTATTTTGTGTATGCAAATAGATTTGAATTTATTTCCATAGTTTTTGAAGTTAATGATATTTTCGTTAAATTTAATATTTGCAAATATTTAATTTTTTTCTAATTTGCTTTATATTTAAAGTTAATTTTACAGAAAGGGAATAAGTACAAAATTTAAGTAGATAAGTAAATACAAACGTGCAAGCACTTTTCTAATAACAATAATAATAAATTATTTACCCTTCTTCTGTATGCCTATCAGAAGCAGTGTAAGGAATAAAATGTTCATCTTTAAGTTTCTTCGTTTTCTTTTTATACAAATCATCAATTTTTCTTTTCTTTGGCAATATCACTTGTTTAAAAGCATCATTAATATCATCAGGATTGCTGTTAGGTAAAGTATTGGTTACACAATTTTCCTGAGTTTCTTGCTGTCGTTCTATTTTCTCATGATAAGCGGCGATTTGGCCTTTATGTAGAGCTCGTTTTGCTTTCATTACCAAGTAATCCTGTGATTTATTTTTAGCGCATATTTCAAACACTGTCTAAGTAGAAAATGAGATCTTACATTTTATTGTTGGCCAGCTGAAATAATATACTTACACCGTGCGGTCTATACTGTTTCATTTGATCTAAAATATTTTCTCTTTTATCTTCAGATTGGTATGCGGTATCTTGAAAAATGGGATGGATACCACAAGTAGTAAAAGGTAAGTTCTTAACTCTTCTATTGCTATCTGATGAAGCTGATGGCCGAGAGCGGATGTATTGCAGATATGCTCTTTCAGTAACTTGCCTCATACTGAGCTATAATTGAAGTTAAGAACACATTATTAACAATAGCAAACGACTTTAGGTTACGTACGGTTAAATGAATCAAATATTAACGGTAGGTTTCACAAAAAAATTGTTAATCGGTGATTAATTTAATTCTCTGAATAAGGAATGTCATTGGACGAAGTTAACAATAGATCTGAATTCACCAATTATATTGTTTCATCCAACCAATCACCGGCTTTTATTACGCTGGTAAATTAATCAATGATTAATAGGGCCGTTTTCACAATCAAACTTTAAATTTAAAGTTACTTTAACCTAAAAAAGTCTTAAAGTCACTTTAAATTAAAGCTTTCTTAAAGTCTAATTATGAAAACGGCCATAAATATTTTTTGTGAAATTGAGGGTAAGGCAGTCTGACGCTATGTTAAATTTACTACAAAATTTAGAATTGAAATTTTAAATTAAATTTCTTTAAAAATATGAACAAAAATTTGGCTAAAAATAATTATTCTGTCTGACACTATCATTAAATTTGTAACGAAAATTGTATGACGAGAGTATACCAAGTAAGCAACTGTACGGTATTACAAAAATGTGCAGCCAAATATTCCTTACACAAGAAATCTAATGACACTAAGCACATGTGGTTTGGTAGAAATGTCACCGTCACGTAAGAAAACGTATTTTTTAAACGTTTGGAATCCTTTTTTCGGTGAATCTTCATATTCCAAATATGTGAATCATGTCAAATCAAGGTGTAAACAAAAAAAAATATAGATCGATTGTTTTGTTTTTGGTTACTTTACGGCAATGTACGTCATTTTTTCAATGCTACGTGGCGCCATTTCTCAACACTACATGACGTCATTTCCGATCATATGATGGCCGCTACATTACGGTACCGCTGTCCTAGGAAACCAAAGCTTTATTGATTGTGAGTTCAGTTTGCATTGAAATTTATTATTATTATTATTATTTCTGTCTTTTGTTCGATAATCCGAACATTTCGAAAATCCGAATCAACCAGTGCAATTATTGGTTCGATTTAAAGAGGTTGTACTGTATTGCGTAATGTAAAATTGTCGACAATGTGAAAGTCAAACGCGAAGTTGCGCAGCAAGCTTCTGTGCACTTTATGTGCAGAGTTTATGCAGTTTTTAGAACATGTTTTAAATAATTTCGCGAATGTAAATTTTGTACGAAATTTGTATACAAAATACGTATGTACAATTTTGTAACAATTTTTGTTATGAAAATTTTGTACTAAATTTAGCATAGGTCAGAAGGCCTTAAAGACGAGGTTGTGAAAATTAACTTTTTATAAGAAGCCTGTGTTAAATTAAACTTAAAAAAAAAATTCAAACCCCCAATTTAATAAGTTAGTACCAGATCTTGCAACAGTATCTTTTGTAATAACTTATTGTACTGTATTTATTTTATTTATTCATCTTCTTATGTACTGAACTTACCAAATCACTATTTGTTTCGTGTAATGTAATAAGAGCACTCTGCTGTTCTTCCAAAAGAGCTTGTGGTAAACGTCCCGTGCTACTTTCGGGTTTACTAGCTGAGACTAAAGTTAGCGGTCTTCCCAAAAACATATGTAAATCTAACAGATAAGCATACTCATCCGGTGTAACAATTGTGTAAGCAGTTCCTGATCTTCCTGCTCTAGCACATCGACCTACAATTAACAGTACAGTTTAGAATACGTAAAAGATTTAAAGTTTAAGCAAAATCTTACCCACTCTATGAACAAATAATTTGGATTTTGCTGGGAAATTGAAATTGATCACATTATCTAATTGTGGAATGTCAATACCACGTGCTGCTACATCAGTGACAATTAAAACATTAACTTTGCTTTGGCTAAATTTGGCTGCATGAATTTTACGCGCAGATGGATCCAAATTAGAATAAATGTATGTATTTGAAATTCCATAAAGATCCAACACCTAGAAATTTTATATGCCGGTAAAAATCACTTTTAGATCATCAAAACAATTTTTTTTTCTTTTTAAAATAAATACTTGATCAAATTTATTTTTATTTGCTTGCCTCCAAATTATTCAATTTTATCTCTTGAAGTTGCTTTATACTATCTGATTTTTAATTTGATTTTGAACTTTTTAACCTCAGAAATACTATACAGGGTGCTGGATTTTGAAACGCAACATAGGAAATGCCATGTTAATTTAAAGGTACTCGAATATTGGCTTCCCTAATTATTTTACAGCAAAATTCCATTTAGGTTTTTTAAAGTACTTTCCAAGATGAATATGCCTGTGAAGTTTCAGAATTTTTTATGCGCTGAATTTTAAAATATTTAAAAAAGATTATGTAACTAAATTCAATTTATATCAAACTATCAGCTCGGCCTTGATTAATACTAGTGAAAACTGAACAGAAAATTCATAAATCTAGTTTGTTTTTGAAAAAAGATTGATAGACAAACCTTTTCAAGTAATTTATGTTAACATTTATTGATCAAGGCCGTACTGATAGTTCTGTTGAATTTCGTTACTGATCTTTTGTAAATATCTTGAAACTGAGCAAATGAAAAATTCTCAAACTTCACAGACAGATTCAGCTTGAAGAGTACTTTAAAAAACCTCAACGGAATTTTGTTATAAAATAATTAGGGAAGCCAATATTCGAGCACCTTTAAATTAACATGGGATTTCCTACGTTGCGTTACAAAACGCAGCATCCTATATGTTTGTTTGCACAAAGTCTCAGTTTTTATTTGAGTTGCATGGTCTGATTTTTTCATATGACTTCTTATAATGATGGAATTGGCCATTTAATTTTCTGAAATACAAAATCAAATGGAAAATCAGATAGTGTAAACAGTGTATAATAAGTGGAATTTACTAAATATAAGTATACGAAAACTATTATTAATATTACCATGTGCAGATATTCAACATGATGTTTTGTAGCTGCGAAAACAACTGTTTGTTGTTTATCACTAATATGACTTTTCAGCAGAACTAATAAAGCAGCTACTCTTTCATCGGGCCTGACTGTGATAAACCATAGTTGTAATTCTGATGGTAATTTTGATTCAACATCCAAACTGCAAATTTTAAAAGATTGTAGCTTACAAATTTTATAATTAATTAGTGATTATCGCACCGAATCAAAACTGGATCACTTAAACCAGCCTTTGCGAATTCAACCAATATCTTAGGTAATGTAGCAGAAAATAATAATGTCTGCCTAGAGCTTGGCAATCTGTTAATGATTTCACTCAACTGTTCCCCAAAACCCATCTCAAATAATCTATCAGCTTCGTCAAAGACTATATACTGAACATTGTTTAAACGTAAGTCCATTTCAATGCAAACGTGCAACAGTCTACCAGGTGTTGCGACAATAACGTCAGGGTTACCATGTATTGCTGCGAATTGATCATCCATGGAATCACCGCCTAATATCACAGCTGCCTTTAATCCTGTAAATCTGCCTAGCTCTTTTAAAAATTTCAGTGTCTGAAAGAAATTTGCTTTAATTTATTACCCAACTGACATTTCAAAAAGGTACCTGTAAAGCAAGTTCTCTTGTTGGAGACAATATTAAAGCTCTAGCTCCAGCTTTCGCTGTACGTGCTTTCAATTTTTCAAAAAGTGGTATTAAAAAACAAGCTGTTTTGCCACTGCCCGTTCTTGCCATAGCTACAACATCCTTGCCTTCTAATACTAGCGGTATGGTCTTGAAAAATTATTTAAGAAATTATTCTTTCAAATCTAAAACAATTACAAATATACCTTTCGCTGAATTGGTGTTGGAATTTTGTAGCCTCTTTTCGTTATTCCTTTCAGCACAGTCAAGCTTAAGCCCATTGATTGGAAGCCTCCCCCTTTTTTAGAAGAGTTCTTTTTAGATTTTTCAATGGTCTCATCTATAACAACTGCCTTATTTGGATCTGCAAATCCTGGTATATCTTCCATTTTTCAGTGTGAAATTCAACGTGGATGTATAAAATGTGAGGTTAGGAACTACATGTGTGATTGTGTGCTACATGTATGCAGGGTTGCCAGTATTTTCATAGTGCAAGTCGCCATTTAGATTAACAGATGTCGCCCAAATCGCCTACTTTACAACGATCCTTACCCTTACAATGAGTATACAGGTTACACTACCGATTTTTAAATTTTTTACTGGTCTGTCTGACACTAGTATTCTACGGAAAAGCTACGGAATTTTCGATTTTTGTTTGTTCTTTATATTTTAGCCTTTTTCCTAAACTGAGTGGAAGAGCAGTCAATTGATTTTCAATCTGATTGAACTCCGTCTTTTACTTCTATTTTTAATATAGGTAGATACATCTGAATTTTATCTCTAGAGTTTATACCCTGGTTTATACCTTAGTAACGATAGAGGTATATATATAAACGATTTTGAACGTTTTAACAACTGACATACTCTGAATTGACAATCAGAATTGCCATCGGCACCCTGCACGGCGACGTATTAAATTTCTCACCAATATTTAAATAAAAATAACCCTGTGAATTTGATTACCCCGAGCACCTCTCAGAATTCTTGACTTATTTTAGCAATGTTTATGTAGCCCAAATCGCCTAAATTATTTCTTATTGTAGCCCAAATTGCCTAAATTATTTCTTATTGTAGCCCAAAATGTCGCCTGTCGCCAATATATATTTTTTGTCGCAAAACAGACGTTAAAGGTAGCCCAATTGGCGACAAATCGCCCATACTGACAACCCTGCATGTATGATGTCACAATGATGTCAACACGGGGCTATTCTTGTTATTCTACGGCAGGTGGCAGTGCTCCAGTGCTACCAATTTAAATTTGGCAGCGTTCAAATAACGATTTTAATCATTAAAAACGACGATAATAAGTGATTTTTCGCGACTAACCGGTTACGAGTGGTTAGGCGAAATAAGTGACCACTGCATTTTCGTGACTTACCGGTAACTGTTGATGTGACGTCACATATGTTGCTGCGGTTAGTATTTTCCTAACTCGGTTAGAGAGTTGTGTAACCTTGCTGTTTCTCTCTTATTCCGTGAGTTCTACACAGAACCGTGGTTCCGCGTGCTAACCTCAACTTGATTCAATCACAACGTTTTTTGTAATAGTTAAATACATAATTCATTGTTGGACTATTGTCACAGCAACCGTCAGAAAGCCTGTAACCGTAACTGTTTCGTAACGTCACTACTGCTAACCATGCTATTCGTAACCGGTTAGTCGCGAAAAATACCTTACTGGGATGATGTTAGTGTAATAGGTCGCGTACAGGTAGCCGCAGCGCTGAAGCGTTTTTCTAAGCGTAAGCCTGAACGAGGTGCATATGACGTCATTACTTGCAGCGCTTTCTTGAAGCGGCCACCATTAGTCAAGCGTAGTATTTTTATGCTACATTACAGCGCTGCATTAAGCACAATGAGTGCATTACCTCAATAGCAGAATCTTGGTTCAGGTAATTTAAAGTGCTACAGCTTTGCGCTGTGCTGTAGCGCTGCAAATAATTTTTTACCTGAACGCAACCTATATTAGGAAAGTGGGCGGTCCTAAAGCTGGCGTGAAATTTGAAACGGAGTCTATTGGACTATAAAAATGCATGGGTTACGCCAAACAAGCTGAAAATACTCGCTTCACAGAGAGCTGTTGTGTAAACTTTTGCTTATCACTAAAACTTAGGATAAAAAGCTTCAATAAAATTATTTTAATTGTGCTTATTGAACGTAAGTAGTTAATTTATTTGTTATTTAAAAAATATATAAAATGCTTGTCTGAGCTTAGTTCAACTGCAGCTCATCTAACCGTTATTAAATATAACCTAACAAAATAAGATTTTAAAAAATATCTGTGGGAAAGCATGCAATGAATTTGTCAAGAATTTTCCAATACAGTGTACAAGATAGCAACTTATAAAATGTAATATCTTATTTAATCTCGTTGTCTTAACATTCTTAAATGTTAGGTTATGTTCAGGTCAACTCCGGCGTTATAGCGACAGTAATTTACGACACACGTCTGATTTATTAGACAAAGATACGACTCAGCTCCGCCTTCTGTGACGTTTACTTTCCTAGTCTATTGGATTATTAACAGGTTATTAACATATTTATATTTATTATTCCTTAAATTAATAAATAAAAACGAAAATATTCAAATAAAATAAAAAATAATATAAAATAAAATGTAAAATAAAAAAATAATAAAATAAAATATAAAAAAATTTAAAAAATATAAAAAAGTTAAAAATAAAATAAAAAATTAAACTAAAATATAAGAAAATAAAAAAAATAAAAAAATAAAATAAAATAAAAAAATGTCACTTGATGTTTATGTTTTATCTTGTCAAATAACTTGAATGTTTGCTCTCGATATGTGTCGAAAAATGTAGTTTTAATTTACACAACAATCACGGAGTAAATATCTTAAAGAAATTATTATACTTTTTACTTTGAGAAATTTGTGGTGAAACGGGAACTTTTTGCCATTAAAAAGTAAGATTGACAACACTAAGTTTTGTAAGACCTTTCTAAATAATTTATTCGGAGTTCTTGCACAGATATTTTTACATTACGGTACATCACAATATTGATAACATGTTTTACTATTAATTTTAATAAGTTTTATGTTTACGTATTTGTATTCACTTATTACGATTTAACGATTTATGAACATTGACGTCGCATGGTCAGAATGTCTATTTTGGCGGGAATTTAATCAATTCAAAGTTTTCTTATTTTTCACGACTTAAAAAAAAAGAATTTATCTAAATGATGGTATTTTTATCTACTTTCAAATAAAAATTTAAAGAAAATTATTATGTTGTCTATTGTTCGACGTGGCGTCAATAATAACCAAAATAAATAGTAATCCTTTACAACCAACGACTAAAAATTGATGCTTGCTTCATGAGTAAAACAGTAAAGCATTCCTGAAATAGATAGACATGTATAATTATTTAACGATATTTAACTTGATTGAAATGTTTCCAGAAACTCAGTTCCTACTTTAACGAGCGCTTAACCTGTTCGGCTCATTAAATTCGTTACAGAAACCGGGGCTTAGGACCGGTATTATAAAGTCTAATTGACCGAAGGTTGGACTCAGCCTTTAGTTAAGGCTATACTTTTAACATTGTTCAACTGATGGTTGACTAGACTTTATAATACTGGCCCTTAATTGTACCGTGCACAGTAGCTACTGTCGCTGCCAAAAAAGTGGACATTTTTTTGACGTAAATTTAATAATGGTAAGGCCGAGTTAAGTGAACAGTTAAATTGCACAGAATTGTCAAGTCAACGGTCCAACTAAACCTTCTGACCAACCACGAATAGAGAAAAGTAATCATGTGGTTTGGTCTGACCACTTCGACCGTTCACTTACCGCAGCCTAAGAATTTTGTTCTGGTTCATGTTAGCCATACAGCTAAACCAAAAAATGGAAAATGAATTAATCTTTAAAAATGCTAATTTGTTTGTCTTTCGTAAATGACACTTCATAATTACAGCCCCAGCAAATGTTTAGTGTCGTTAAATGTACGTCAAGAAGTGTCCATTTTTTTTTTTGGCGGCGACAGTACAAAACATTTGTTGTAATTTTTATTTCACTTATTTCGAAATGTGATATTTATTCAATTTTCTGATTAATTTTATATTGGATACATATTACATATTTGTCTTTTGTTGAAAATAAGATTTCCAACATTTAATATTATGTATTTCCACTAAATAAATTCACGTATAAACGAAAATCATTTTAGGTTATGAAATATTTATTTACTTTTTTTAGCATTAATGTTTTTCTTAAGTAATCAAACATATTCCTTGACCATTTATTTCATTGATTTACTTGCATCTTGCAAGTGTGCAACTCGAAATTATGTTATGTTGACAACTGAGGTAACAAACAGTAATATACAGTAACAAATGAATGTTACCTTACCGGTAACATTGGAAATTTACCGTAAGGTAACGTGGTAATAGGGAGTTTTAGCAACTTTCCGGTAAGAATTACGGTAAACGTCAAAAGCACCCGATTTAATATGGTTTACAAAATAGCGGGGAACAGGAATTTAGACCTTTAGCCATACCGCTTATCTTTTCATTTTACTTAACCTCACTTATTATTTTTCTGTGACTGAGTGTCTTGACATACTGGTATTTCTTATTCGGTCTTATAAGAGTAATATGTAGGTTTTACTTTTACTCATGCTATTTCATTTCTTCAAACGTTTTTAACTTAAGTCTTGGATTGTTGTCACGGTGTGAACAAACACACGGCGCTACCAACTGCGTTTCATCCTGGTATCCAACACAAAATGTACAAATATTCCTAAATTTATTAAACGGTAAAGCAAACGCTAAACACATTTGAATAGCGTAACCCGGTTTCTAAATATCGTTGCGTACATGCGCACGAGCTGATCATCTGTCGTTTAGCGTTACCGTATTTATTTTTAATATTACCACTCACAACACTATTAAATAAACATATACGTCAAGCCGCGAACGCTAGACTCGCGCAGCAGTTATAATAATTTGGTAACATTGTTGGGACAGACCACGTACAGAACTTCAAATTGTATTCCCCTCCTGGGTCGGGATTCTCCTCAACCTCCTATTTCACCGTTATGTTCAGAGCCATCTACCTCAACACTAGTGAACCTATGAATTTCAAAATCTACCTTATCGGAAAAACATTGCAGTTGGTTTTAATTTAAGCTATATTTTCTACAATTTTTTCAGAAAATGGATATTTTTTCAGAAAATGGATATTTTCTTGAAATCTACTGAACATAGACTGAAATAACTGATACTACTTATAGTTTATATGTTTAGTTATTTAGTTGTCGGATTGTCGTCAAGTGAAAGGTTAGAAGAAGCGTGATTTTAGCATGGATTTGGAAGGTCAAATTGTTACTCGTTTTTCTATTCTCGCTGTAATTTGCTATAATTACAAATAACCTTACAAGTGGCAACGCATGCGCAATCCATAAGTTGTGCATCTCTTCAATTCGCGTTCAAGTTCTCTTCAATTATTGAAGACCTTGAAGGTGCATAGCAATTGATATGCATATCAATGTTACAAAATTAACAAACTTTAGCTCATTTGAAAGAAAATTTTATGTTGATTTAAAGTTTCTATTCAACGACTTCGGATACTTTGTTATAAAGTAGCTAGAGGGCGCAATTTGCAAAAAGTAATAGTTTTTCCCAGTTTCCCAAAAAAGATTAAATAGAAAGGCGTATTTCTTTGGCAGTGATTACAAAGCATCCAATCAGGAGAACATTTTGGTGAAAACCCGAAATTGATAACTTTTTTCGTTCTCGAGTTATTACCAAATGTTTGATCTATTAATTGAAGATAAAAGCAAATCTAGAAGCTCAAATAAATGCTATCGAGTAACACTTTCATTTTGAGGAAAACAGAAAGACATTATTCTGTTTAAATGCATGTAGTTGTTTTTGAGAGCCTGTTATTTTAATAAAAGAACATTACAGCAAACAAACACACAAGTGAGAAAATCACGAGCACTAAATAAAAGTAATGAACGATAAAATGTTAAATGACGGATAGCACTTTGAACATTTATTAAATACATTGTAATCAACAATGATTGAAGATCTGCACCTAAAATATTTTCAAAATATTCCATCTTTCATTTCGAAATAGCCGTTTACTATCCGTACGAACATCAATAATAATTTCTACACAACTTTATGCGGACAACAAAAAAGTATTGTAGAGCGGCACAGTGAAACTTTGATGATCACAGTGCATGATTATTGTTCATTGCTTTTATTTAGTGTTTGAATAATTCTTGTTTTTGTGTTTGTTGTTGTATTCTTGTGTTTAAACAATATCTGTTCCAAAAAACATTTAAATTCTTCTAAATACGGTTCTAACATTAATAAAAACTTTTATAGGCATTATTTAACCTTAGAATTAAAAGTATTACTCGATAGCATTTGTTTGAATTTTCTCCTTCCGCTAATATCATCAATTAATAGATGTAGGGGTCTATTCTGTATCAAAACCGTTAAATTAAAAGGGGTGTTAAATTTTGTTGCTACGGTAACAATCAATCATGGAACTGTATTTTAAATTTTAAAGAACCTCTAATTATAACCGCTCGTTAAAAAGTTATAGAATACGCCCTGTAGGGGCAGATTCTGTAACTTATTAGCGGGCTGTTAAAATTTAGAGGTCCATTAAAATTTAAAATACAGTTCTATGATTGGTGGTTACCGTAGCAATGAAATTTAACAGCCCTTTAAATTTAACGCGTTTGATACAGAATAGGTCTCATATTATATTTGATAATAACTCGAGAACGAAAAAACATAATTATTTCGGGTTTCTTGTGATAGCTCTAAAAGATAATAATAGGCGTGAAAATCACGACTTTTGCTAAAGCTTTTCTCTAGCTCGTAAAATAAAGCCTCTGGGCAAAATAATAAAAAAAACCTTTCGGAGTTGCTTCCGGGTAAATGGCTTCTCTTTCCGGCCATCTCAGAGTATAAGAGGCGCGGTTCTGTGTTCAGAGCCTTTATGGTCACCGTTCTACTCCTTTTCAGGCTTGATGAAATAACTTAAGTAAATCCGCCGCTACCTCTGCACCTTGATGTATCAAAATATTTAAACATTTACTAAAATGTCAAAGTCACAGACACATGTAACGAACTCGAGAACTTTCAATAAACCCACATGGAAACGAGTCAAAAGTCAACCTAAAGAAACGAAATCTAAATCAGATAACGAAATGATAACTAATTTGGAAACTGATTTGGCGGTAATCATGTTTGAAAAAGTGAAACTACAAAACGACAATGCTTTGCTGAACGTAGAATTACAAGAATGTAAAAATAAACTTGCCACGTTGGAAAATAACAACGCCAAAAATTTAGAAACTACATCGAAACTGCAAGATGATCTTAAGCAAGTTACATGTAAGCTAATCGACAAAGATGAATTATATTGTGAAATGGAAAAAAAGTATTTAGCTAAAGTAACATTCATATCTTACAAATAATATTAGGTTGATTAATTAATTAATTATTCTTTTAGGTAAATTATTTGTCTGACGCTTACAACAAAGAAGTAGAATCTGCTACCTCGAGAGAAAATAATTTAAGAACTGAAATTGCAAATTTGAAAGTTCAATTAGAAAAATCAAAAAACAATTTAAAAGAATCGATGGATCAATTACATAATGTTAAAAATAAAAGGAATGCGTATAAAGAAAAGCTCAAATTTTGTGTGGATTTAATTACAAAATTGAATAAATTCTTTAATGAAATTTTGCGCACAAAACCAAATACCGATGGGTACTGTCAAACTGATATGAAAATGTAATGATTCTTTATATATTTGTTTTAAATTTATTTAACGTTTTATATTTTTAGCATTGATTCTAAACTGCCGGTGTGTAATTCTTCAGACTGTTCGTTGGAGTGCGAGAACCTGGTACTTTCGGAGTTGTTTTTCAAGGAAAATCCCTTTATAGACAGTTTGGAAGAAATATTTTTTATTCAGAAACATGAATACCAAGAATTATGATTAAACTACAATATTATATATTGTTTTTAACTTTAGTTCCCAAATTCAACTGTGCTTTGAGTTAGTTCATAAAGTTAGAAGGACGCTATATGCAGTCTTATAATATTCACGATGTATATCGATCTTTTGTGTGTTTATGGAACGTAAAGTGTAAAGAATATCGTGACATTAATAACAAGAATAATGCGTATGAAACAATTGCGGATATAATGAACATAAGTGTGGAACAAGTGAAGAAACAAATAAATAACATGCCATCGTTTCTCAAACTTTAGGTTTCGCGGATCCCCTTTTGAACTGTTATGATTCACGCCCTCCCCCCTCCCCACCCTCCGAGTCACGAACTTGAACTTTTTTAAAATCCTTTCCATCTCCAGTTACCAAATCTTTTAGTACATTTTCTTCGATTCCTACTTTTTGGTGTGCTTGTAGATGATGTTTAACCCAAATGCTTCTATTTCTTTGAACTTTGTCTTTTTCGCTCTTCTTTTTTAATAACACTAGCAACACAGCAACCACAGCAACAAGTTTTTTTTCTTGTGGGAGCCATTTTTAAATACTTAAATAACCGAATTAACTCGTAAGCAGTGTAAATATTTTAGAACTCAATTCGTATGGCCACTCGGATTCGAGTACTCGTAAATGTAAATGCCACTTAAGGAAACGAGAACACAGCCTGTTCTGATGAGAAAAAAGAGTGAATGCCTGATACATTTAAGAAACATGTAGAAAAAGAGATTCCCCAAAATTAATGGGGATTACAATTTAATCCCTTTCATTAAAAAAAAATAAATAAAATCTAAAAAGATGTATCTGAAATATCGTCCCTCAAATATAAAAGAATCCGGGCGAAGTCGTTTTTAGTCAACTGTTACGAATATAATTTTTCAAGCGAGGCTTTGGTTAGCCTCATTTATGAAAGTTTTGTAATTGTAAAGTTATGTTTCAGATCATCGAGTCTTTCGAATGGTTCAGATGATAAGAAATTAGGACCGCTTAAAATTTCATTTTCTTAACGTGCAGCGACTTTTCTGACAAGTTATCGCTGGTATAGGGAAAAGTAGAGGTCTAGGGAAATGTAGAATAAATCAGGAAATTAGTGAATGTCAAATTTTTATTCCACTTGGAAGATACCTGCGTTTACGGATTAGATTAAGGCCGTTTTACATTACACAATTTATTGTTCAAAAAATTGTACAATTTTTAAAACAATCTAAATTGTGTAGCATCTTGAGTAGTTCCGAGGTTTCTTGTTTGATATTCGCACACAAGAAATTGTGCATGATTCTGCGCAGTTGATTGTAATTTTACAGGTTAGATTATATTCACGTGTTATATATAATAAATTGTGTAATGTAAAACGGCCTTTAGTTGGTGGTGCTGCTACTGCTGGTGGTGGTCTTGTTGCTGCTTCTTGTTAGTCGTTGAGACTGAGTTTCAAGCTATTGCTTCTTGTTAGTCGTTGAGACTGAGTTTCAAGCTATTGCTTCTTGTTAGTCGTTGAGACTGTTCTTGTCAGGCTTGAGTCGAAAGGCCGTTTTACATTATACAATTTATTGTACACGAAGTTGATCAATTTTTGAAAGAATCTAAATTGTATAGTTTCAAATAGCAAGTTGCGTGCAATATCGCCTGCTTTTAAAATTGAGTCTTTGTTCTATTTTCTACACAATTTCTTCTGAGCATGTGCTGTGCGCAGATAAAATATTTACATGATATTTGCTTCTTTTTACTGTTCAATCGTCTTTGCAGTAACATTTTAACTAATATAGGCGATAATGGTAATAGTGGTGTCTACATTCACTTTAAAATACAAGACATAACATGTAATTATAACCTAACATCTGTAAAATTACAAACAACTGCGCAGAATCACTCACAATTTCTTGCGTGCAAATATCAAACAAGACACCTCGGGACTACTCAAGATGCTGCACAATTTAGGTTATTTCAAAAATTGTACAATTTCTTGAACAATAAATTGTGTAATGTAAAATGGCCTTAAGCAGCAGCCACTGAGGAAGTTTCTCTGCATTGAAGTACGAAATCTTGGCAGTAGAAGGAATTCGAGATACGCGATTCCAATCGGATGGCAAAAATTTAGCCAGATGAAACGTTTTCTTAAAAGATTTACAGTGAACGGGAAACTGAAAAAAATAATTACAAAAATTTGATTAAACAAGGCCGGGGTTAAAAAAGTTTGTGATGAGGATGACGCTGACTGCCAATGGCTTACACAGCTCTTCGCTTGCCTTTACAATGAATAACTGTCGTTTTAAAAATGTATTTCATGGACAGAAAAAGTTCTTAAGTTGAGATATTAGCGTTTTTGATAATAAACATTTTAAATCATGATGCAAGAAATATCAGCTAACGTGATTTTACTAGGAAAAACTGCAGCTATTTTCCAAAAGTCAAAAAAGAAATTTCAGTTTTTTTCAGCTATCAACTGGAATTTACCATGTTTATGGGGGTTTCAGGACAAGCAAAAACTTTTATAAAGAATGACTTTTCCAAAAACCCAAAAATAAAATTTCATTTGTTGTTGTTTATCTCCAAGTGTTAAAGCCTTACACCTTCGTTATAGTGTCCTGATGAGGTCTGATGTATGTCGACAGGTATTTCTGAAAAGTTGAAACCATCAACGCCAAAAAACTCGTCGCCAAATTGTTATGTCCGTGTATAATATCGTGCAGAGCAGCAAATAAGACAAACTTCTATTCAAATTCTATTTACTTTTGAAGTGAAACAACTAAATTGAAAACGTAAAATTGCCGATTGTTCAAATTACATTGCATTGCATTGCTCCTGTGCTAGTTTTTGTCTTGTCTCGCAAATAGGCACCAGTGATAGAATTGCTTAGGTTCTGACGATTTTCGAGCAATTAGAAATAAAGGATTTTTTGAGTAGTTATCGAAGGAGCACTCAGAAAGAATTTTGAATTTTTGAATTAGTAAGTTATATAAAATAATGCTCTTTCTGAGTATTGAAGCTCGAATTGCTTTGTAAAAAATGTAACGCCAATATTAGATTAACGGTAATTTTATCTCGGCATTGGAATTAACTGTTGTCCTAATAGAAAGTTTATTCAAGTGGTTTAACTTTAAATTAGAAGCAGAGTGTTAATTGAGTGTATTAAATATTTGCGTTTCCGAAAAAATATGTTAAGTATACTTCGCAAAATAATATGTGCTTTTAGAACTGAAGCAAATGAATCAGAATGCTAACATATTTAACAAAACAGTTTTTGCCTTTGTAGAGGAAAAATGATGTCTTTTAAACGCCCGGTATTTCAGAGGTTAATCATAATGTATTTGCCCTATATGTTTCAAAATTATATTTTAATAACTGTTAAATAGTTAAAAAAAATTGTTGCAAATCGTTTTTGATTGCAGTGAAAACCTCGAGCAGCCTCTGTACAGCTGTTTCAGCCTTGCATGGGGTAGCTTATTATGTGGCGAATCCGCATCATTTTGTTATCCTACTGCAATGTCAGGTCAAAGAGCAATCGTAAGATGTCGCTGTTTTATCTATTCACTTAAATAGTTTAGTAATTGTTAAATATTTTAGTGATTGTTAAACATTTGAATAATTGTTAAATATTTTAATAATTTTTCTATATTTTTAAATAAGTTACTTTTTACAATTCAGGTTAATTTATTATTTATTAATTCTTTCAGTTAGTCTGATGATACTGATGACAGATTTAATTTACAGTAACAAGAAAGTTACCAAAACAAATAGGAAATTTGGATTCATATATTTACTTAACTGTTAACAGAGATCTGTAGCATTGTGATGGAAAACGATTAAAGTCAAGTATATTTTATTTTTATTAAACTCAGCCGCATAATTTCTTATTTTTAAATTGATAATTGAAAAGTTCAACTCATGTAACTTTTAAAAGTTATGTAAACACTTTATCTACAAATAAAATTTTGGGAAACTGTTTTTAGAAGTTATGATGAGTTTATCTCTACATAAAGTTATATATCGTTTCAGAAACCGGGCATAAGTTAACTAAGTATCTCAGAAGTTGATCAATTTTTTATAGGAGCTTAAAATTTCCAGAAGTGGACATTTTAAAATGTTGAGACACGAACAAACAACTGAAAATCTGAAGAATATTCAAGAACTACATTCTGTAAACAACTTTGAATAAAGAAAAAACATCTGTGGTGTCATTTGTTGACATAATTCGTAACTCTGTCCTCTTTATTTGTGAGAAACAATTTGAAGGCCAATGAAAAACACAAAGAAAATTCAAGTAATTATGGTACGAAAAAAATTCAAAAAAATACAGCTGAATAGAAATAGTTCGAACACATGAAGTTTATATTTCAAGCCAAAAACTAAATTCTATAAAAAAAAACTTTTCAACTAAAGAATCTGTCAAGAGATACGCGTGTATAAATTTAGTAAACGTTTGAAAAGTTGAGATTGGCGCGAGTTTGTGACGTCAGTGTATCCACAACATCGAGATGTAATAAGTCCATTGGAGAATGCTGTGCTGTATAAACATATAATCTGCATTCACTCTTTTTCTCATCAGAGCAGGCCAGTTCTCGTTTCGTTAGGTTGCTTACATGAATTTTGATGCCAGAATCTGGCATGAAGAATTTTAGGAGTATGATAATTTCGCGCCAGTAATTTAACTACATTACCAAATACGAAGGAGTACCCACCTATGACCGACTCAGGCATTAAATAATTATAATAATAATAACGACATTCAACTTAAATGATACCATTTGATAGATTCGTAGCCCTTATGGTGAATGTTCTTCAGGGTGTCGTTAAGTTGCAGGAGTATCATTTAAGTTGAATGTCATAGTATATATGTTCTAATGCAGTCGAGGTGGTGCCAGTGTACGTACTAAAATCATACACTTAAAATTGAAAATAAAGATAATATAACCGTTTCATTAGATGTCTATATTTCATAATGATACTTGAGTGATACCAAGAAAAATGTCACCCTAACTCACCTACACTGACGAGGGAACCGAGTGAATGAATACATTATATTCGTGAATTACTGAACGAGAACCGGTCTCATTTATTCTACTACATAGGTACAATGCGCTGTATGGTAAAATAATATTATTTTCTTTATTCACTCTATTTACAATTTATTTGAATAATGAAATACTATCATGAAATGGGTTTTATATTCCTTCTTTCTCTTTTGTGTTGTATTATTTTTTCAATTAATTTAAAATGCAAAAATGCAAATTGGTACATTTATAGAACTTGTTGAGCGAGCGTGTTCTTCTTGATGGCACCTGCTATTAAACAAATCTAGGGCTAGTTAAGCATTCGTCCGGACACGTTTCTCCGAATATGTTGGTCAAAGGTATGCTAATGTCACCACTTTCACATCCGGACATCGTCTGCGTGTTTGGATTCATGTATGTACATTGTATGTACGTAATCGAAAGGATTGTTTTTCTGATTTTAATTTGATAATTTTGATATTGATCATTAAATCAAAAATTCGCCATTTGTCTTTTTTTACAGCATGTGAAGGAAATTTGAAATAAGAAATATATATAAATATACTTATTGAGTTATTGGTCACTAGTCGAAAATATCGGAATCTAAAAAATACTATCTGAAGTACCAGAAATAATAGACTTCAATTTAGCATTTAGGTATTATTAGAAAAGCTAATGTGTATAGTAATTATTTTGTTTAGAAAAGTTACTTCTGTAATATCATTAACAATGCATATTTACTATGTAGTCTTTGTGTTCTAGTTACTTCGTAAGTACAAATAAGTTTACATTTTAACTGCAGATTAAATCGCGTTATTTTTAAGTGCCGTAAGATATAGCTGGCAAACGTACTAATTTAATTAATTTCAATAATTATTTATGTTGAATTTTTTTCGATATTGTATGTATTTCTTTTTGATTATTTTCTAAACTTTGTTTGATTTATTTCATATTGTTATTTTTATTGTTTTTAATTTTATTTGAAAACATCTTAGGGTATGGGTAGAGGAAATTTTATCATAGCATTAAAACTGTATACTAAGCATTGCCCAAACATAAGCTCCTAGGTTTCTTTATTTAAAATTTGTACTGATTGTCCACTGAAGTTACGTTTTTACCATCTTGTGAATAATTATGTGAAAAATCAGGTATTACATACCTGAAAATCTGTTACTGTGGCGTACTGTAGGCTAAAAATTCATAACGTGATCTTTATTGCACAGAGATAGTATCATAAACAAGGTATATGCACTCATTTAAAAAAAAATCAAAATATCAGATGGTTTTATTCTTCTTATATCACATTTACAATAAAAATACAATAAAAATGAGGTATTCAATTTAAAATAACAAAGTTGATCGGTGTAAATGGAAGTGCTGAAAAGTTGAAAATATTATAAAGTGTGTCCACGGATTTTTTGCAATGTTGAGTGACATGTAATTTTGTTATATTCTTCATTATTAAAATGTATTGGAGATTGTGGCTTATAGTACAAAGAATAAACTAACAACAAAAAGTTTGTTTAAAAACTAGATACGTATTTCGGCAGCTACGCTGCGATCTTCAGTATATGCCTTCTTCTTGATCACAAGAGAAGTGACTGCTACCTTATATACTAATTCGTTCCACTCCAATGAAGCGTGTTCTCTAAAGCGAGGATCTCACTTGAACACAGTTACTCATTGTGATCAAGAAGAAGGCATCTACTGAAGATGGCAGAATAGCTGCCGAAATACGTATCTAGTTTTTAAACAAACTTTTTGTGGGTAGGAGGCTAAATACAATTTCTTTACATTCTTCATTGTTTCAATTGTTTTAAGCATTTCCTTTATTAAAAAATTGAAACCGCAATTAAATTGGCCTTATAAATTACACAGACGAAATTTTTATTAATTTTAAATATGGGGAAAAATTATTCAATGTATTCCTCTTCCACTTCTATGCACTTTCCTACCCTAACTAAATTCCCGATATACGTTTCTTAACGTTTCAATTTTTGTATATATTTTTTTTAATTTTCAAATTTGTACCATGGCCAATGTGTTGGTCCAAAATGTTCGATCGATCTTCCAAGGAAATGGTCACCAAGCCTCCTTTTAATTAAGTTTGTGGAATGTGCAGGACATCAATCGTGTTGACAATAAATGTTTTCCAAATTCACATCCGCCAGTGATGGTAAAACAATATTTTCTAACATTTGCAAATAATTGGATTGATTCGAATAAATTTTCTTCGAAAAAAATAAGAGCCAATAATTTTGTCTACCAAAATCCCTCCTATATATTCCTAAATCTTTGATTATTTGTTTTAATGTGGTATTAATGGTCAACAAGATCTTAGGAATAAATTTCATTAATCACTTTGACAGGTCCGGCTAATGCGATAATTCTAAATGTAATTTGAACTTAGACTAATTTCTGAGAGTAAATAAGCATGTTTTCTAAATTTAAAGTCATAAACGAGGAAGTTCGTGACTTTTCTATCATTTTTGTAGGTTGCGAGCAAAAGTTTTTATAAAGAATAACTTTTTTACCTGAAACGTAAAATAAAAAAAAATTTCCCCTATTGCAGAACATCCGTGGAAACAGTGTATGTTAATAGAATGGGATCGGTAATCTGCAACTGTAATAACGAAATAGAAATTCAAATTGAAAATTCGTAATTTAATGAATAGGTTACCTGAATCAGCCTGCATAGTTTTTATAATTCGTTTAGTTCTGCTTTGGTTACAGTTAATTTTAAACAATGAGTTATAATTGATTATGATAAATTTCGCGATATTATTTATTTAGTGTGTGAGATTTAATAAACATATTTTTTCCAGATTCTACATTTTTTTCCAGATTCTAAATTTGATTCGTTTGAGGTCTCACAGTGAGACGATAATACCTTCATATAAAATTATGAAGAACTAGAACAAGAGAACAAGAGAGAACAATCGCGAATTTTTTGTCTGGAACCTCACAGTATTGGATTGTTAACTTTTAGGCTTTATTCTCACTATCGTGCAAGCGACCTGCAATACACGGGCTCGTTCCGAGCCAGGCACGTGCTCGGCAAATGTTGCAACCTATTAATTTTTCATCCATTTCGGATGAACAATTAACTTCTTGCTGACGTTTTATCATTTCTGTCATGCTTCATTAAATACTAATCTAAACTCTGCAACACGCAGAATCGGTGCGGTACGTATTCGGCAAATATTGTTTAAAAGAAACCCTGCGTGCAATCAGCGTGCTTTCCCGGGCCGGTGCCCGCATAATTGAGAATGCAACCCGGGAAAAGCATTGAATTCATAGGCTACAATATTTGCCGAGCACGTGCAGAGCCCGTTCCTTGCCCGTGCATTGCAGGCTGCTTGCAGTATAGTGAGAATCAAGCTTTAAACATAGTTGCTTCTTTGATTCGTAGTAAACGCATCCGCCGGTTAGTCCCCGATACATGTCGGTGTGACAGTGACGGCTGGTACAATCGTTTTGAGAGAACTGCAGACTCGCGCGAATTATACTGTCGTTCTTTTTCCATATGTATTAAACAAAGCTAGCACTAGAGCAACTATGTTGGCAGAACCGTCTGAATCGGAATACGCACTGCGCCTGGGAAGTGACTTGTTTCTTTTTTATTTTTAGAATGTGTTCCTTGTCGCATTCATTATTCAGGATGTTCAGTTAGCCTCTTATCAATTCTGTATACTTAACGTAAGTTGAAAAACTGGACAATCATCATTATTATAATATTCCTTCATCATTATTTCTGTACATTAAAAGAAAAAATATTTTTTTTGTGTAGGATTTCATTCCATTTTTAAATTAGTATCACTATTTGACTATTCTTTCTTACATTGAAGAATATTCTCAGAATAAAAATGATCACAGGAGAAATAAATTTTATACTTTCATGCAACATACACTTTATTGTAAACAAAAATGACAATTAACAAGAAAAGGACTAAAACATCACTCCAATTAAATTACTACGAACAAACAAAGTCACAACATACATTATTTTGATAAATTATTAAATATTCGGACGGCCCTTATATCCTCTTGCTTCATGTCTCTGTCACCCCACCCCCAGAGGAAATTTTGACGGATCTCTTCGTTGTCGTCCATAGCGCTATATAGAATTTTTTTGGTACCGTCTCCTGTTCGTGCTATCCTCTTTTGAATCATGTCTTCGGACACAGTTTTTAAGTCATAGGCCCAGCCAATTTTCGCACACAAATCTATGAAGCCAGCAGTAATATTTGCCCTGCTGTAGCCGAGTTCGGCTGCCTTGTAATCCCAAGGGAAAACATGGTGGTAATTATGCCACCCCTCACCGAGAGCGAGATGGCCTACGTACGTATTTTCTCTTGCTTCGATAGTCCTAAAATGTTTTTTTTTTTTTTTAAATAACATATTACAAATTATTGAGGATTTTATCTTACTTATCGTACGGCTTTGTTCCATATAAATGGGCCGCACTGTTTACAAGCCAAGTGACATTGAGGCAAACAGCGTACCTAGCAATACTGGCTGTATACCAGGCTACGTAAAGATTTTCATTCCAATAATACCAAGGAATGAGAGTAGGTAAGATGAAGGAACAAAGAGGCATCAACAGTGGGTAAAATCTACAATGAAAGAATTCTCTAAATTGCTTTGATAAGCGAAGTGGATATTTCTTACTTTCTTTGGTAGACTACTACGGAATCCGCTTCGAGATCGCTTAAATCCACAGTTTTTCCTCTCTCTGTAACATCTTTGTGCTTTCTGATCAACAACCAACCCACATGGGAAAAGAAGAAACCTACGGCGAAATGTTAAAAAAATCAATACTCTCCAAGTTTTATACAAAAGAAGACTAAGTGTTTTTACCTCTTTTGGAATTGTGCGGATCAGCATCGGTATCTGTGAATTTGTGATGAACTCTATGATCTCGCACCCATTCGTAGATGTGGTTTTCGAAGCACAGGGTTTGAAAAAATGCCAACAAAATCCTAAGTGGTAGTTTGGCTTTGTAGGTTTTATGTGCCCAAAGACGGTGTGATCCGGCCGTATGACCTAATCCTCCCGCTAGTGTTAAAAATAAGCCTGAAATCGAAAGGATATTAATAATAAGTAAAAGTTAGTATGCAGACGAATTATGTTTCTTGTTTCTTTTTCGATTGATTAACAAATTTTCTGCGCTATTCCGATTTTGAACATATCTATGAAGTTAAGTGTCTTTAAAGGAGACAGAAAACAACAAAATTTAATACAAAATTAAATATTTTAAAATATAATTGAAATAAGAAAAACAGAAAAAAACTTTGTGCTGCTACATAATCATTGATGTCCACTTGACTATTCAAGATGTTCTTTTACTGTGTGCAAATATTTAAACCTGTAATATATCATCATACCCAACGATTGAACTCATATGTTCTTAACAAAAATTTAATAGTTTTCGAGAAAAATGCAGTGGCAGATTTTCACTAAACCGTTTGAGAACTGCCGGTATAGGTAAAAGTGGAACACGTCTCTTCAATTATGACCAGGCCTAGATGCATTTTAGGCGGAAGGTTTCGTTAAATATACGAGGAACTACTAATATGTTAAAGCGATCATAGTCGGAAAAAGTTCGAATCTTTAACGCGTCTGCCCTGTAAAAACAAAACAATAAACCAGTCGAAGCCCGAGAAGTCTATGCGGCAAGCACTAACCACTGCAGTTCTGGTCGACTGGATATAAAACTTGTTTACACAATCGATTCATTCCGAAATGAACTCCCATTCTTTTTGCAGTGACGGCACTATAATTGATATGAATTAAATGTATTACCCCACTCTTTTTTAAAGCTACATTAAAGAATTATAATGTTTTCATAATTATTAATTTGAAAGAAACTATAAAGGCAATTATGGTACACACGTAATTTAAATTGGGCATATAAGCCGTTCAGCGGCGACGTTGAAATCTACGCCGCTGCTTTGTTTATCCTTATACTGGTTTTTACCAGATATCCTAGGAATGTCCGACCCTTAATTATGACCCGAAGCCGAAGTAGGGCAGGGTCAGTATTTCACTTGATTTTGAGCACGAACGACGTAAGCCGCTCCGATCAGCTGGTCGATCGTTTACAATTTAAATTAACTTCACTGCAAGTAATTACAAGTTTAAGTATTTTGAAATAAAAATCTAGTGCAATTCAAGAAGCTGCGGTTCGTAATTGCTGTTCGTAATTAAAAGCGAGGTACAAACAAATTGTAATTTCTCATTCCATATTATTCTTAATAGACTTATAAAAATTTACTTTTTTTTTCATGGATCATAAGTAGTAATACTTTCATAGCTAGCAGCGAGATTAAAGTAAAAGTTTATTTAAGTAAAAGGGTGAAGGAAGAACATTTTTAATACGCTTGCCTAATTGTTGCATAAATTTTCAATTTATTCATCGATAGTTCATATCGTAAAACATATTACTTCGCTCAGTGAATTAAAATTTTAAATAAAATGATTAATAAACGATATCAGTGAATATTATTATGAAACGCTGCGTTGAAAATCGAGTGCGGTATCGGTGGGCTTGTTCATAGCGAGAGGAAGGCGAAGTTGACCTTCCTATTTTTCTTGCACATTTCAGCAGTTCCAAACAAGTGATCCATCCGAAATTTTTTGGCTATGACAAGGTAGCCACCAAAAAATACCCGCAGAAGATAGCATTTCGTGTACTTATATTGAGGTTTCTTTATTTGCACACTGTAAAAGAACACCCTGTAGAATGTATCAAAGAGAATATTTTTTAGAAGAAATTAAAAAGCAGTGTCTTCCTACAATTTTATTATTTTTTGTGGAAAAATAATAAAATTGTAGAAAGACACTGTCTTTTAATTTCTTCTGTAAAATATCTACAGTCAGAAATGCAATGTAATAATAATAATATCTGAAAGTAATTTAATTGCCGGGACGATTGCTACCGATTTAAGTTTTAAGTTTAATGTTCCTCATTTTGATTATCTATCTCATTACTCTTGTTATAAGCTTAATTCAGAAATATCTACGATTTAGTGTAAGTCTAGTATTCCATTTTTAAATTGTTTTTTTGTAACTTCGAACTATTGGCTTATATTACGGAGAATATACTTGATGAGATAATTATTATTATACGCTTAAAAACAGTTGCGTACAATTTTTAAATTTTTAAAGCCTGGTCTGAAATAGTCGCCTTTATAGCAAAATAACGAGTTGCTTCATGATCCAGTTGAACCTCCTCATAATTACAGCAATCACTAATGCCTTTAAATGCCATAAAAATCAGTCTAAAAATAAAAACACTTACACCTTATACAATAAACAGTTAACTGTTGATTGTAAAAAAAACCAAGAGCGCACTTTAATTAATTGTTAAAATTAGGCATGAACTTTCTGGACTATTAGTAACAGTCAGTGACACAGAATTTTCATTACTGTTATTTACTTTTCGTAAATGTTAACTATTTTTGTTAAGTTAACAATATTTTCAAGTTGTTAGTTATATTCTGTTTACCTAATACCATTTTCTAAAATCATTATAATTACAATTTTATGTTTCTTTCTTCCTCTTTCCGCGTATTGCAGACTAATATTTGCAGGTAGGTATTATATTTTGGTTGCAAGTTTTAAGTAATGAATACGTTGAATTGCATCAAAGGAACAAAATGGAAAATAAGAAAGTGAGCTTGCTGTTGATACGTACACCAAAAGAAAGTAGACCACATGCAGTTAAAAAATATGAGGTAAAGTCCGTATACTCCGGCAATATGCAGATATAAGAGGCCGATGACGTTCAACCAAACAATTCGCCAAGTGTACTTTCTTCTTATGTCTTCTTTAATCGAAGTTGAACTTGACACCTTTTGCCTGAAGACATCATCCGTTTTTGATTCAGCAGCAGTCGACGCTTCGGCCAAAATCAAAGATGAAGCGCCGAGGAGATTTGTCGACATCTGAAATTAAAATTAAAATAGGCGTTTATGAACACGCGAATAGAAATCGAATTTGACCCCTTTTATCGACTAGGAGTAGCAGACAGTGAATGTAAAACATATTTCGTTTCGAGCGCCGTGGAAATGATGTCACAGTTAGTTTCTAAACTATACAATGGTTTCACAGTCAATGGCATTTCACGTTTTTCCAGCTGCAGGCAAAGAAATCTTGAACGTATAAAAGGCAGTTGTTTTAATTAACGCTGAGCAACAACATTAATAGCTCGAAAAGGAATATGATTATTCTTATGTTTATTGTATAGATAATAAATAGAATTAAGAAATTTCACTTTTTTTTCTAGCTTTCAGTATCGTTCGACAAAAATTCTAACCAAAGTTTATTTTAAAAGTTAATAATGTACACGCTGGTGTTTGAATTAAATTCACGAATAAAGTAAGCAACAATAGATTAATGGAAGAATAATAAACAAAAACAAACAAAAAAAACTGCAATGCAAAGACAATAATAATATCGCATTTGACAAACTGTAAATATTAAAATGCTCCGTTAAAAAAATGTCGATATATTGTAGGATACCCAAGCAAGCCTCAATAAAAAAATTAAGCTTGATTCTCACTATCCTGTAAGCGGCCTGCAATGCACGGGCAAGGAACGGGCTCTGCACGTGCTCGGCAAATATTGTAGCTAGCCTATGAATTCAATGATTTTCCCGGGTTGCATTCTCATTATACGGGCACCGGCCCGGGAAAACACACTGCTTGCACGCGGGGTTTCTTTTTAACAATATTTGCCGAATACGTACCGCGCCGATTCTGCGTGTTGCAGAGTTTAGATTAGTATTATATGAAGCATGACAGAAATGATAAAACGTCAGCAAAAAGTTAATTGTTCATCCGAAATGGACGAAAAATTAATAGATTGCATTATTTGCCGGGCCCGTCCTTGCCCATGCATTGCAGGCCGCTTGCAGGATAGTGAGAATCCAGCTTTATGCTTTTACTGTCAGTTATGAAATATAATGAATTGCGTCTCAGATATTTAAAAAATACAATGAGAACAGTAGATAATCGTTTGGCGTCATTATTCAAAGGTAACCTGCAATGCATTGACTCGTTTTTTTACTCGAATATACACTATGCATAGATACATTATAACTTTATCAGAAAAAATATCTATTTGGACAAATAAATCCAAATAAATAATTTTTTTATGATAAAAAATTATCTGTTTGACTTTGATTCAGACAATCACAAAACATCATAGAGGAGCACTCTAATTTACATTGAATATTCAGAGTTAAAAATAAACTCATGGAATATATAAACGCATAAGGTTTAAACTTGATAACTTCACGAATCGACACAATTTTTTAATTTCTTAAACTTTCTTTAAACTCTATAAGGCTTCATTCGCACGAGCGCTCTCTAAAACGTTTAAGCGTTCCCTTTTTTAACGTCGTGAATAGAACATAACGGGTTTAGTATTTGTGTTCACATTGCAGCGGTTGTTAAAAAAGCGCTGTAGTGCGAATCCATGTGTTAACGCGCCGGTAAATGACGTAATATCGCCAGTTCCCTCGAATGTTCCAATCAAAACGTACATTTCCAGTTAGCAACGTCTTTCATTTAACGATGTTTAATTAACATGTATTTTTTTTTAAATGCCATAGGGGGTGGCTATGGAAAATAGTCATTATTCAGGCCTTAGCACCATTCATGTGTAGTTCAATAACGTTTAAATTTCTAGGTCAGATTCTTTAGAATCAAGTAATGATATGAAATGTATTTTCGAAAGCCGGCCCTTATCGCTTTTTTAAAAAAAACTCGTGTTAGAATGGCACCGAATATAGACTACAGTGAAAAACGATTTGTTTCTTAGAAACATACCGTCAAATTAAATTATTTTAAAAGTGTTTTTAAGAAATGGAAGGTGTATAATGGTTTTAATATTTCTTTGATATATTTTATTGATTGAGAAGAAACTAAGAAATTAATTATGAAAAATATTACAATTATTGTTCAAAATCAAACATCGAAATATTTTTGACACAGATATTTTATGCCTCTTTTACACAGCTTTTTTTGATTTAGTATTCAATCTTTTGAGTGTACGTAAATTAATTTTATAATACGACTCTGATAGTGTTTACACAATTTTTTTTAACCATTAAGAAGCAACCTTTTACAAGATGTTATTACGTAAATTCACGTAATTTATTGTATCTATAGCTCTTGCTATACCGGCTGTTTCAAATTGAGTGTGCACTGAAGAGATCTCCTAAACCGTAAGAGATACAAATCGAAGAAAAGTTGCACGAATCAATGCCTTATTCGTATCCATTGACAAAATGATTTTATTCTTATTTCTTCTTGAGATATTAATGAAAATATAGAAAAGTCGATTTTTTGTTTTCCTCAGTATCTCTCTTATTATAAATAACTTCGAAATTCTGATTTAACTTTCTACAGGTATTTTTTGATTCTGCTTCGGATAGGCGTGTAAGAATTGGAACCAAACGTTTCGTCTTTCCGTCACCATAATCAGTTTAGATTTTTTTAATACAACGTATATCATTTTATTATTCTATTCGATAGCATTTTCTCTCCTGATTGTAATAATATACCGTACTTAATCGTTGATATTAATTTGAAGCTTAAATAATACAGATTTTATGAAAGTTTTATTTAATACACAATTTAAAATTTTTAGAAAAATTTTGTGCAAATCGTTTTTGATTGCAGTGAGAACCTCGAGCAGCCTCTGGACAGCTGTTTCAGCCCTGCTTGGGGCTTCTTCAGCAGAAACGTAGCTCGACATTCCCACTGCAGACCAAAAACGACTTGCCCAATTTATTCGCAAATGCGATGTAAGAATGATGAACATATAAAATAGCGACATCTTACTATCGCTTTTTGACCTAACATTGCAGTAGGATAGACAAATTGAAGCGGGATTTGCTCCTAATGAGTCCCCCATGCAAGGCGGCCATACTTGCTGTCAAAGCATAATGAAAGATTTTAGAAAAAAAAAACGATTTGCACAAAATTTTTCTAAAATCTTTCATTATGCTTTGACAGCAAGCATGGCCGCCTTGCATGGGGGACTCATTAGGAGCAAATCCCGCTTCAATTTGTCTATCCTACTGCAATGTTAGGTCAAAAAGCGATAGTAAGATGTCGCTATTTTATATGTTTAAAATTTTTAGTTCATTTTCTTAGCCACAGTGTAAATTATAATAAATTACAGAACACTTACGAAACTGAATTTTTACCCACGAATACCTTGTGGTTCTGATATACCGGGCCAGACTGGTATCTCAGTTTTAGTAAAGGAATGAAACAGCCTAATTCTATAATTTTGGCTTATACCGTTAGTTAAAAAAACAAACAAACTGAATACTAATTATAGTAAAAATATTTGGATATCACTCATCAGTATACCTTCTACAAAGACATTGGCAGCTAGAAGCGAATATTTTTGTGACAAATTTAAAAGATAATTTCTATATCAACGTATTTTCTTAAATTTCTTTAGCACTCAGCAGCTTTCAACATTTTACTACCTTTAGTTTTTTTTAAACATGGTTGGATCCAAAAATGGTACTTTGTCACTCGTTTTAACGAACGTATGTCTTGAAAACGGTGGAGGACATTTCGAGGATTTACTCTAATTTATTAATTTCACTTTATTTTACAAATTAATGTTCTTCTTCTGTGATTTTTGTTCATGTTGTTGTTTATTTTGTTCTGGTAAATTAATACTCCTATGTTTATACTGCTGTTTATTTGTTTGTGCATAATTAAATTAATAATAATTAATGTTTTTCCTCTCCCGAAAATTGCATGTTAGTTGTTAGTATTTAACAAATAAAAAAAAAGTAATTAGGAATAAAACTACTTATTAAGTAAAACTTCGTCATGATGTATTAAGGCTCAGTTTTTCCGTCATAGTTTAACTTTAATCTTCGCTTTCCCATAGTAACAATTGTAAGGAAAATTGTTTCGATAGGAATAAAACGGAGTTCAAAGTTAAACGCTCATTGAGAAAATTTCCTAATTACTTTTTTAATTTTTTCGTCATATTTTAACTTTACTTGAACAAAAGGTATTAAGTGTTATTATTGATTACTGAAATCACTAGAAAAAAAATTATCGATTAGAATAATAAAAAATAAGAAAATGAATAAAATATTTGAAATTATATATTAAATAAAATTTTCACATAAAAATCTGAATTACTTAAGCTTCAAATTAACCAACTATTAAAATGTGATATACCATTACAATCAAGAGAAAAAATTCTATCTAACAGAATAACAAAAAGGTATACGTTGTATTTAAAAAATCGAAACTGATGATGGTTATGGAAAGACGAAACGTTTGACTTCAATTCTGACACACCAATCCGAAGCAGAATCAAAAAGTACCTGTAAAAAGTTATATGAGAAATGTAAAATTATTTATAATAAGGGAGATACGGAGGAAAACAGAAAATCGACTTTTTTTACATTTTCATTAATATTTCAAGAAGAAATAAGAACAAAATCATTCTGTCAACGGATACGAATAAGGCATTGATTCGTGCAACTTTTCTTCCATTTAACCGAATATGTATCTCTTACGGTTTAGGAGCTCCCTTCAGTGCACGCTTAATTCGAAACAGCCGGTATAATAACTAAAGATCGGACTTTTAGGTCATAAAAATATATCTAATTTAGGTACCTTAATTATGAAATTATGTTTTTATTTTCTCATGGTAAGCACTTAGAAAGGTCCAATAAAATTAAATAGAACTTTACAATTAAAGTCAGCATCCAGAATTTTATATAAAACTAAATTGCGAACATTACTGGTCATGTTTCTCATGTTACTTTAAATCCTTGGAATTCATTACATCATTCAGCCGTTCCGGTGTTGCCTGTAGAGCACTCTCAACATATTGAGTGTGGCAATACAACGGTTGGCATCGGGTTAACGTATTCAGAGGCTGCCATCATGAAATCGATTTTGGTAAATCTGCATTAATATAGGCGCTATCTACCGAATACGCACTACTGGCCCGCCCTGTTTATATTTTTGACATATACAGGCTGCCCCAACAGTACGTTCTCGGGCTATATCTCGATACCTACAGCAGATACAAAAAAAGTTCAAGATATTTTTTTCTGTACAGTTTAGAGGCCTACAACATTATTATTATTTTCATCTATACAGGGTGAATCAAAACAGTAGTACTGAACGCAACTTTTTTATTTCAAATGGCACGCCCTATATACATGCCAATTTTGGATTGCCCATAAAATTCTATATACTTTTAATATACTATAATCTATGACTAAATCTAACCGTTCTGAAGATATCCATCATTTTGTCTAAAAAGTGTCGTTTGCAGCCCTTATTTTCTTTATTCATATTTTATTTATTTTTAACTTCAGAAGAAGGATTTTTGGTACACTATTTAAGATATAAAAATATAGGGCATGCAATTTAAGAAAATTGATTTATGTCATTTTGAAATTTCTGATATTTTACTTAGCACCATGATCACCCCGTAACAATAAAAATATATTTAACAGTGGCTTAGAATAAGTTAAAGTATTAGCTAAAAGATTTTCCAATAAGTGCGTCAGAACTTTAATTCCAAAAACAAGATTGATTTGGAATGTAAATGGCAAATCTTGATAACAGATGAGTTCAGTACATTGTGTCAAGATAATATGGACAAGGAAGAGATCTCAATTAGGAGGCTTATAAAGATCAAATCACTCAAAGATTTGAAGCCAAAGGCTCTTAAGCAGTTGAGACTCGATCAACTTTTTGCAGAAAAGATATTGTTTTCCGATTAAGTACATTTCTGACTCGACGGGTTTGAAAACAAGCATAATTTTAACAAAAATAATCCACAAACAATACCCTACCTTAAACGGAACTTTCAATAACAGCATTAAAAATATACCACCCGATATGTGTGAAAGAATAGTAGCAAATTGGGCCTTCAGAATCCGTTCAGTCAGACGAAGTCGAGGAAGACATTTAAACGATATTATTTTTAAAACATAATGTCAAGTTAACTTTAGGTAAACATAAATTTTTCTTGACAGATAACTTTATAAAAAATATAAATTGTTTACATTGCCACGTATACACTTTACCTACAGATAAAGTTTTCAGAAACGGTTTTTTGGAAGTTATGGTGAGTTTATCTTGAGTTTGTCTCTACGTAAAGTTATGTATCGTTTCAGAAACCGGGCATCAGTGCTATTGTGTATTTTGTAATTGTGTAAAGCGTCAGTTTATAATTAAAGTGTTCTGAAATTTAACGACTATAATTTGTAAACCCCAAATTCGTACCAATACAAACAATGCAATTTTTGTTGCATTTACAATAAGAAAAATTTGCCTGTACCAGTTTCTTTCGACGATAACCGTAAATCGCGAGCATTAAATTTTGGTCGAAAAACTTAATGAAGAAAATTAGTTTACACTTTGAAATTTGCAATTGTTTTTCGATTCCGGTATAGAAAAATATAAAGTTACAAGATCATTTTAAGAAAGTTATATTAACCGTTCACGATCTTTTGAGACTCAGAGTAGGCCCTGTGGAGTAGAGTGATATTTTTGTTGGCATCACTAAAAATAATTTTAAGATTATATTTTGGAAAATTACTGCTAACCTTCTTCAAATCTGCATCTTTTTTAATTTGGGCGATCCTTTTTATAATAATGAAACAGCTTCTCTTAGCACGTTTACTTGCGCCACTTATAACTTTTGGCATTTTGATAAGATTATTATAAAAAAAATGTATTTGTTTTAAGTTACTTTTTACTTTAATTATGCCACCGTAGTCCGCGTTATTTACGTATCGGCAACACAGTCAATACCGTTGAAGTGACACTGTCATTATTTTTTCATGTCAGATTTTGATTTTCATCAAATACATGCATGTAACTTAACGAGAAAAAAGCGTAGCCCTCTAGAGACCAAAAAGGTCATGAACGGCTAATAATAAGTCACCCCATACAAAGCGGTCACGCTTGCTACAAAACATAATGAAAGACTTTTAAAAATTGTGTTGCAAATCTTTTTGATTGCAGTGGATCCTTCGCCTCTGTACAGCTGTTTCAGCCCTATTTGGTACTTCATCGGCAGAAGCGTACTCGGGAGTTCTACTGCGAACAATAAACGCTTAACTTATTGTTGAGTTTAATTACGTTCACGTTGCTCACGTTGGCAACGTATTTAATACAGCTGAGTTGGCACTGTCTTTATTTTTTTCATGTCAGATTTTGAATTTCTTCAAACTACAAGCACGTGACTTAACGAAAAAAAGCGTAGCTCCCTAGAGTCAGAAAAGATAGTGAACGGCTTATACAGATTACTGCTTTGCAGGAAATTCCTTGTTAATTTAAATGTGCTTGAATATTAGCTTCGTTAATTCGTAAATCATCAGTCTAATTTTCACAATATCAAGTCCGGGCGGATAGTTTGGTATAAATTGAATTTCGTTACTGAATCTTTTTAAAATATCTTGAAACTGAGTAAATAAAAATCTTCAAACTGTACAAACAACACTCAGTTTGAAGAGTACTTTATAAAACCTAAATGGAATTTTGCTGTAAAATAATTAGGGAAGCCTATAACCTAGCACCTTTAAATTAACATGAGATTTCTTTTGATGCAGCACCCTGCGTACGGTAAGGTAAATAAATTTCGGCGCCTAAATAGGTATATAAAAATAATAGAGTAAATTACCAAAGAGGACATATGTATATAGTCCGTTAAGCTAAAATAATGTCACTTTCATTTTTAACGGAACTTTAACATTTTAAACAGCTAGGTAATTTATAGATAGCTCTTCCCACGACAGATTCAATAAGTGTAAACTACAAGTTTCTTGTTTATAAGAACAGAATGTGTTGTATATAAACAATTTATTTCTCAATACTTCGCATCTTATTATATTATACCTATTAAAGTCCAAAAATGCCCTTTAAATTAATTTTATCAAGAAAATATCTTAACAAAAATTGTATAGGTTTTCATTTCGCATAATTTAAAATTATTTTCAAATATACGGTTTGTTCATTTAATAAGTTACAAACCTAACGTACTATTTTTTAAATGGAACACTATATATTTATTGCATTTTCGGTTAGTCCTTGAAGAGACGATAAAAATGATATAACATTATACTTACTTATTTTTAGTGTTTACCGAGTTATTTTTAATTTTGTGCAAAAACTTGGTCATGTTTGATCATCTGCCAAATTGTCAATTTTAATGATACATCATCATAATTGTCAAGAGAAGGGCAACAAATGTGATTGTTTGAAAAATTAAGGTTACATTAAAAAAGAATAAAGTTGGCCTTAATTTCACTTAGAAGCAGCGTCCCGAGATCAAGTCATTGTTATTATAGTGTGTTCTTGAACTATTACTTTCATAAATTCACGATCACGAATTAATTAAATCAGATATGTAGTTGTACACATCAC
This sequence comes from Prosopocoilus inquinatus, assembly GCA_036172665.1. Lineage (NCBI taxonomy): Eukaryota > Metazoa > Arthropoda > Insecta > Coleoptera > Lucanidae > Prosopocoilus > Prosopocoilus inquinatus. The sequence goes on from CM069871.1 coordinate 36,566,366, forward strand.
GTTGAAAAATTTTTGAAATACTACCGACACTATTCTGGAAACAACTTGCATTTTTTTTTGATAAAACATTATTAAATTTGATGGAACAGTTTTTAAAAGGGAAAGCGTGGTTGTAATATTTTTCAGTTTTTTTTCTATTTCAAATAAATTTCTGTTTATTTGATACCGACGACTTTTTTAAGAAAAGATTATTAGTAAATTAATAAACTAAATAATTTGGTGTATTCTATTTAGGTCAACTCCTACCATAGAGAAATCAAAAATAACATGATAATTGCTTCCATTATCGCTTCTGACCTACAAAGTTGGCGATGGAACAAGTACCATTTAGTCAAAATTAATGAGAACTATACTAATTAAGACGTTTAAATTTCTTTAAATTTTAAGATATTTAAAATTTTGTTATATTTATATTTAAGATTGTATTCTGTTTCATTTCGTCTATTGCTTTACCTATCATTGAAATCTCTTAAAAATTATAAAATTAACACTCATCGATTATATATTAATGAAATTACCATTATTATTAGTCTAAGTTATTTTATAGTAACTTTTTTACAAGCAGGCACAGCACTTATGCAAAGTTAATTTCATTTTCTAAATAATTATTTAACTTTTTGTCTTATTAGGAAAGTTATCAATTAAATGATTCAACCCGATGAAATTTGAGATATCTATGTTAGTTAATTTAAGACAGAAGTTAAATACTTAGGATTTTATGTTATGTTAATAGAGTCGAAAGCGAAATTTAACAAAATATGGAGTAAAAGTTTACTTACTAAATTTACAGAAAAAGATTATAATAAAAAATTAAATAACTAAGTACCCAGTGTATTACTCACGGTCTTTTAAATGCCATAAAAAAAACTACACTTTTCGTAAATTGGTCCACGATAATTGCGGAGCACACTTACCTTATGCACATTTACTGCACACAGTATGAGCTGAAACTATCATCTTCTGATGTGTAGCAAGTGCCATTTATAGTCTCTGCGACCACTTTTACTAAATTACCTACTTGTCTCTTTCAGAAAATAACCTACTTGCGATGAAATACAGCTACGTATCGTAAAGGCTGATCATCTTGATTTGGTATAACGTTGGTTCGTTCGCCTTAAAGTGAAATTGTAATCGAAGCGCAAGAATGCGTATTACATCCGATAAACGTATTTAATTCACGTGTGCCATTTATTTTGTTCTGGTAGAAAATTATTTACTGCTATAATACCTACATTAAAAAGCATTAAAAAAACTATCTAGCGCATTAACTTTTTTATCAACCTTCGGAAAAGAATTAATTTATTTACCTACCATTATTAACTTTTAAAAAACATAATTTTCGCTTGATTTCAATATGATATTCTCATAGATTAAAATAATCTTTAATTCTAAGAACTCAATTATCTGTATTGTTATATGTGAGTGTGTATGATTACATTTAAGTGTCCTTTAAAACATCGATAACATCGGCCACAAGTATTTTTGACTAAAGTCGTTGACGCACTGTATTTGCATAAAATAAAAAATATAGATTCTTGAAAAGTACAACTTAGTGTTTAAAATAATGAAAATTTACATAATAATGATTTTAATAATTAAAGAAAAAGATGTAGAAATTTTGGTTTTATTTAAAGGCCCTATTTTTAATGTTTGATTTAGGCAAGCATGTAAGCCTTGTTGTTTTTCTTATTTGTGGTACGAATTCTAACACTTTTGATTTTTTCCACAATTTTTAATTTTTTCATTTATTATTAAATATGTTATCAAAAAATAACATTTAAAACTTGTTAAGAACCTGAGCAACATAGAGAACACTTTTTGGCTGCAATTTTTGAATGGCACGCATGAAGTCCTTGCACACAAAATGAAGAAAGTGCAGTTGGTTCATAAAAAGAAACTCCAGTCACTTTTGCCACCAGCAATTACATCTCAAGATCCGATAATTGAAAATTTGGTTGTCAATGAGTGTTCAACTTCACTCATTGAGAAGGAAATTGCATTATTGGATAAATGTTTTATTTTAATCTGCCGTATAAGAAACCACCAATTGTAGATATTATCGCTAGTATAGAAAGTTCCATCTCTTCGTTACATGAAGTTAATGAAACGTTTGTATGAAATGCATATAAAATTCAACTAGAGAAGAATTATATAGAATTAATATATTGGGCAAACAAAAAGAAACATACTAATACGTTTTAAGGAACACTTAGCTCACTTAAAGTAGAATAGAATTGAAAAATACAGTCTTGCCCAACATATTTTTGACACCAGTCATAAAAAGGAGTTAAGTAATCTTAGGTTAGTAAAAGCAACGTCAAGCAACAGGGAATTAGACGGTTTTGAAACCATATTTATACACAAAACCAGTAATGATTTAATGAACGCCGATCACGGGCCTTTGGCAGGTTCTGTGTTGCTTGACTTAGTTGACGCAACCAGGTGAGGCGCTCACTACTGAAAGCGCACGCTTCATTGGAGCGTAACGCACTTAGATGGCAAGATGGCAGCATAGCATAGACAAGCCATAGTGTTCAATACATTAAACAAAAACTAGAGAAGAATACACATACGTCAGAATACGGTTCGAAAGACACCTACGAACAATATCGTACCATTAAAGGTCTGAACCACAAGGACTGTTTTTTCCTTAAGGCAGACAAGGGTAATAAAGTTGTGGTTTTGGATAAAGACAACTACTATCAAAGTATACAGAACCTACTGAATAGTGGTCCGTACGTTAAACTGAACTGCAACCCTTTGCCTAGACTCGTCATGGAAGTAAAGGACACCATTAAAAATTGTCCTCTTTTCCTAAATAAATGGAACAAACAAAAAGTTATAGTTTCTAATCCGATCCTCTTCAAATTATACGTCCTGCCTAAAATACACAAACCCGGCAAATCAGAATGACCAATATTATCCGGGATTAATTCTTCCACCTATTTACTATCAAAATGATTAAACACCAAGTTTAACAAACTTTCTAACTCGAAAGACGTCAAAATCTCAGTAGATTTCATACAACGCGTTAGAAATGAAACACTAAGCGATGATGAAATACTGGTATCCTTTGATGTCCAATCGTTATTTCCCAGTATCCCCATTCCAACCACATTAAACTACCTACAAGATCTCTCAGCCTCCAACAACATAGAACAATGTAAGATAGATGAATTTTTGCAACTCACAAACTTATGTATATCGCAAAATTGTTTCCAAGTGAATGGGTAATTTTTTAAACAAACCGAAAGGACTTCAATGGGAAACTGCTTGTCACCATATCTTGCTAATCTTTTTATGTGTAATTTAGAAGTTTCTCTCAAAGAAAATTGTAATTATTTCCCAAAAATTTAGTTGAGATATGTAGATGATGTTTTTGCTGTTTTTAATATCAAAGAATGCAGAAAAGAGGATTTTTTGGATATTTTAAATTCCAAATTTCCTAGTATTAAATTCACGGTTGAAAAAGAGGTTGATGGGAAGTTACCATTGCTAAATGCCTTGGTTATTAGAAATAGTGAAAACAAATTAGAATTTGATATATATATATATATAGTAAAGAAACAAGCACCAACAGATTTATTGTTAATGACTCACAACATCGCATAAGTATTCTGCAATTTGTTTTCTACTTAATATATTAGTCAACTTCCCACTCTCAAAAGAAAGTTACTCAGTAGATGTTGTAGAAAATACTTTAAGGAAAATTGTAAACAAAGCCATTATTTATTATTATTCGTTAGAATAAGAAGTTTTTTCGGGTCTTTGGACTATTTATTTCCGATTTCCGTGTTGTTTGGTTAGCTCTTATTTGTAAGGTTTTTCTGACGGTTAATTTTAGGTGTTTAGATGCTAATTTTTATATATATATATATATATGTTAATCCGTAGGCTTCCGCGGGTGTTGAATGTTTTAGTATTCTTCCGGGTAGTCCTCCGCGTTGAGTTCTCTAAAGAACTATTTGTCTTCTGACAACGTTTCGGCAAGGTCTCACTTGCCATCTTCAGGTCTTCGCTGCTGCTTGCCTGCTTCTGCTCCTCGTCGTTACTCGAGTCACAGTGGCTTCTGGTCGCGCTGGTGGTGGTTTAAGTACCGTGTTGCGGTCACGCGTCGTTACGCTTGGTGGTTTTTCCGCTTGACTTCTTGTTGTTGGTTGATTGGGTCGTGCCTGTTGACTGCTTTCTCCTAATCCTGATGGTCCGGGGTTCGCTGGTTTCTGGCTTCGGGTTACTGGTCCTCGACGGTCGGTGGATTTTCGGATCACTGGCCTCCAGGTGGGTGGTAGTCGTAAGGCATCATCTCTGGTGTTTAAGTTCATCTGATGTTTCTCGATTTCTATCGCTTCTCGGAATCTTTGGGACCGGGTGACGAGGGTCCTTACCACTGATTACAATTGTGCTGGATGGTGATGTGATTGTGCGTTCAGGTACCGTTCCGTGTGGGTTGGTTTTCGGTATACGGAATGTCCAAGGCTTCCATCTGGTTTTTTCTTTATAAGTACATCGAGGAATGGAAGTTCGTTGTTTTCTTCGATTTCCATCGTGAACTTGATCTTCGGATGGATTTCATTCAGGTGTTGCAGAAATCTTCGTAGTTTTGGGCATCTGGATGATTTTTCCCTCGGGATCAATTGTAATTGCTGCTCTTGACTGATTGAGCTGGCTTTGATTTTAGCTTTCGTTGTCTTCTCTAAGTATGTCGTTGGATCTGTGGCGATGGTGTTGTACGCCGGGTCGTTTAGTAGGACCTCCATCTTCGTTTCGTAGTCGTTACGATCCATCACAACGGTGGCGTTTCCTTTGTCGGCTGGAAGTATGACGATTTGTTCATTTTTCTTCAGCGTGTGTAGAGCTTGTAGTTCTTCTCGAGATAGGTTCCTCTTTGGTGGTTTTGCTCGTCTTAGGATTTGGGATACATCTTGTCGTATTGTCTCCGCTGTGTCCTCCGGTAATCCGATGATGGATGCTTCCATACTGCATATTATGTTCTCCATTGGTATGCTGGCTGGTGCTACAGCGTAGTTGAAACCCTTGGCCAGTACACTTTTGCTAGCTTCGTCGAGTGGATAGCTTGATACGTTATGAACAACTTTCTCCAATACGAGCGGTGTTACTTCGGCTTTTGTTCTTTTTGTAGGTGTTCGAACTTCTTCTTCTGCTTCCTTCTTGTCAGTTCGGTGTCCGTTTCTTCACGAAAAGCTGAGAGTTGGTCCAGTGTTGTCCATAACAACGGAGGTAGTGTGCGACTTAGCTCCAGATGTATTGCTACTTCATCTTCAAGAACCAACCTTATAAACAAGTAGAAGGATCACCCATGGGATCAGCATTATCTCCTGTAATCGCCAACTTATTCATGGAGGATTTCGAAGTACGGGCCATCGATACCGCAAGTCACAAACCACACCTGTGGCTCAGATATATGGACGACACCTTCATGATATGGAAGCATGGAGAAGAACAACTACGAAGATTTCTGCAACACCTGAATGAAATCCATCCGAAGATCAAGTTCACGATGGAAATCGAAGAAAACAACGAACTTCCATTCCTCGATGTACTTATAAAGAAAAAACCAGATGGAAGCCTTGGACATTCCGTATACCGAAAACCAACCCACACGGAACGGTACCTGAACGCACAATCACATCACCATCCAGCACAATTGCAATCAGTGGTAAGGACCCTCGTCACCCGGTCCCAAAGATTGGCTGACTCAGAAAACAAGGTAGAAGAAATGAAGAAAATCCGCTCATCTTTAATAAAAAATGGATATCAGGACAAACAAATCAGGAAAGCCGAACACCAACGCAAACCCAAGACACAGGAAGAGGAAAAAGATATAGTAGGAACAGCATGCCTACCATTTGTTAAAGGGACAACAGAGAAGATCAGCAGAATACTCAAGAAACACAATATTCGGACATCATTCAACACCGACAAGAAAATTGGAAACATCCTGCCAACAGTCAAAACTAAAATACAACTGGAAAGCCAAGGCGTGTACGGAATTCCCTGTCAAGATTGCGAAAAGGTCTACATAGGCCAAACAAATAGAAAAATAAGCGTCAGGAGAGAAGAACATCGAAAGGCTGTCGAGAAGGACGAGAAAATATCATCATTGGCACAACACGTAAAAGCGACTTCACACAAAATAGATTTCGGCAACACCAGAACAATTGCCAGCGTAGAACACAAGACCAAACGCATCATCCGAGAAGCGATAGAAATCGAGAAACATCAGATGAACTTAAACACCAGAGATGATGCCTTACGACTACCACCCACCTGGAGGCCAGTGATCCGAAAATCCACCGACCGTCGAGGACCAGTAACCCGAAGCCAGAAACCAGCGAGCCCCGGACCATCAGGATTAGGAGAAAGCAGTCAACAGGCACGACCCAATCAACTAACAACAAGAAGTCAAGCGGAAAAACCACCAAGCGTAACGACGCGTGACCGCAACACGGTACTTAAACCACCACCAGCGCGACCAGAAGCCACTGTGACTCGAGTAACGACGAGGAGCAGAAGCAGGCAAGCAGCAGCGAAGACCTGAAGATGGCAAGTGAGACCTTGCCGAAACGTTGTCAGAAGACAAATAGTTCTTTAGAGAACTCAACGCGGAGGACTACCCGGAAGAATACTACAGCATATATATATATATAATATCCGAAGAGAAGTATCGCCGTACTTTTTGAAATTTAAGCGGAAAAAATTGCTTAACGAGGATAAACGGCTGGTGGTTGAGCGTTGTTTAAGAAGAACTCATTGTTATTTTAGTCGATATTTCGCAATTCAATTTATTGCTTCATCAGGACATTAACTGTAATGGATATATGAACTTGAGCAACGTGATATACAAAGTGAGGTTAATGTACTTACTTAAAGAGTGATTAAGCCAGCCAATGGGGTCTATTCTGTAACATTGATATGGACTTGAAAGGTAACAATTATTGATAGGTCACGTCCCATGACCTTGCAAAGTCACTTGCTAAGCATATCAATTAATTAAAGAGGCCGTGCTGTCTAGCAAATTGAAACGCTGCCACAAAAATAATCACTGTTTTTACGTATGCAGAAATATCATTTTCCGGGCGTCAATGCATTTTAAAACCATCTGCCAAGAAATACAGCGCTCGGCGGTAAATGCGTAAGCGTGCAGGATTAAAAATTAAAAATTTGTCCATAAATAGTCGTCGGGTTGTCATCAAGTGAAATGTTAGAAGAAGCGTGGAAGCATGGATTTGGAAGGTCAAATTATTACACGTTTTTCTATTTCTCACTATAAGTACAAATAAATCACAATAGCATTTCTTTAATTCGCGTTCAAGTTCTTTGCAATTATTGAAGACCTTGAAGACGCATAGCAATTGATATGCATATCAATGTTACAGAATAGGCCCGATTGAAGGTAAAAATATACAGCGATGCCGAATCATTAACACATAATAATGTATAATTGACAGTTACATAATAAAACAGATTAAAAACACATTAAAAATTAATTAATTAACTAATAATTGACAGTTACATAATAAAACAGTTACATAATAAATATGCAATTTCTTGGACGGAAACTTCTAGGTATCCCCAGAGATACACATTGAAAAATACCTGTTATGACCAGCCTGTGATTTTTTCAGGGACTATTTGAAAGCCTGAAGATAGTACCTCAAAACGACATGCTACCTGAATTTCTAAATTTGAAAGTGTCATAAATACAATCTCTTCAATGAAACCAAAACAATTTTTTATATAAATCTCCAGATATCTCAAAATCGATTACATTTAAGTATAGGGAAGCCTTAACAATTTTTACTTAGACTAATGCGTAGAATCAGAATTTGTAATAAAAAGTATAGCATTCCATTTAAAATAAGATAGTTAGCGGCGACTTCCAGTATAACCGGAAGTGATATAAAAGTGAAAATATTTTAATCTGAAAGATCACCTTCCGCCGTAGCAGCCTGCTAAGTTTCATATTTTTTGTATATTTCCTTCCTGAAAACTTTTAATAGGCCACTCAACTTGGGACCCTGTATGTGGGGATGTTTAAAACAAATTATTTACAAGTAACACTGCCGATATCTCACGGTAAATATTTTGATCAAAAATTTTAATAAATAGGCTTTTTTTTATAGTGGAAACATGTGTTTATTAAATTGTTGTAAACATGTATTAATATTGATGGTGTGATATAATTTATTTAGATATTTACGTAATCTGTATTATTTTGATAGAAATTTTGATCAAAATATTGACAGTCGGCTTTACCCAATGATGTGGAAATACTAAAACATCGGGAAAGACATGCTGCAGCATCTTTAACAATTTATCCGTGACAGTTACAAGTAACTACGACGTAAACTTTATATGTGTGCAGGAAGGGGTGGTGAGTTAATCGAATAGTTTAAAAAACGTCGTTTTTTTCTCGATTTTAAGAACACACTATATAAATGTTAAAATTTTAACTATAGGTATGTTCGCTATAAATTAAGCAAAACTTCTTTTTCCCTTGGTATTTTCTTGAAAGATTCAAAATAAACTTTTTTCTCCTCTTGTCAACTCAAACTGGGAACATACTGTATACTAGGGCCCAGAGATTTGATAGATGTTTATCTTGGTTGGTTCGGAAACAATTTGTCAATTCGTCAGTTTTTCGAGCTCCGTATCGCGTATGAAATAGCAATATTATGTTTATGTTATATTTTTTATAATCTAGTAACTAAATGAGAAATTACTGTGAATAATAAGCACTAAAAATAATAACAAATTAGATCAACCAACCATAAAATTACTAACAAAAATGACCGAACCCTGTCAATATAAACGTCAATAAAATCTAGGAAACCTAATATACTGGCTGTATCAGAAATACGTGTGTTAATTTTAATACGGAGAGCAGTTAGCAAAATGAAATATTTTTTCTATTTGACTTTTTTTATTTAAAGCTTTCTAAACTGATTTAAAATTTGAAACGTATTACATATTAAAATCTACACCCGCCTCTGGTTAAGACCGGAAAATTCTGTTGTCATAGAAACGGAAAAGTCACAAAAAAGTCAATTGTTGTAATGTCACATTTACTAAATTTGAACAGAAATTGTGTTTATAACTTGTCGGAGATAAATAATTGTTTATTATTATAGGTTTCCTTAATCCATAAACACAGGAAAACTGTAATTGCACATAACTATTGCGCTTTTAAAATTTGCCAAACTGTCAAATGCGATACACCTTTCTGAAGTGCGTGTCTTCGGGTAATTGTATCAGTAACAGTTACAGCATCCAAAATGTTTTCTTCAACATTCAGTACGAGGTATGCCACGGTCTTGGGCTTGAAGTTGAAATGAGTCATGATCATGGAGAATTTGGACAGTTGATTGAAATGTGTGCCTGTTGAGTAAAATACGATTAGGAAACGAACCACAGTCTTCGTGCTTCCATTCAGAATTTCCACAAGCTCTACGATACACCACAAGAGTATCTGTTAATCCTTGAATAGAAAAGTTTTATGCGTTTATAAAAATGACAACTGTCTTGACACATATATAATTAGATCCGCCATGGTTGCCATGATTTTTCTGAAATATATTTAGTTCAAGCACCAAACGACTCGTTTGCTCTTATATTGGGGTAAAAAAATTACGAACAAATTGACGATATTTTCAAAATGATACAAAATAAAATTGTTCAGCTTGGCGAGTTCTTCTATGGTTTAAAATTAACACATGGCGCGTTTCATGGAATACATTTTGGACATTTATGAAAGTAGAAAAATTACTAGGATTAAAAAATCTGATGTTAATCGAATGTTATGTTTTGAACCAATAAGAACAAGGCGTAATTAAGGTAATAAATTGTCTTGTTTTTGCCACATTTTAATTTCTTTGTCGAAAACTATTTGGAGGATTAAAATTTCTTCAAGAAAAATTAGCTTTTTAAGAATCATATATAAAGCTTTAAGTTGGCCTCTGTTGCACCTCCTTCAAGTTGACGAAAAATAATTACATTACATCATGAAATGCGCAATGTACGCTTTTGTTATTTTTTTTCTCAACTTCCTATGACTTCTAATTTTCGAGAAAGAGGGGTGGGACGAGTTGTCTAAAACAGCAGGTATACCGGGTGACTGTCGAGGTATCCGAGACACTTCGGATGTGAATTTTATGATTCATTTTAAGCAAAGATGATTCTATTCACTTTCCCGAATTCCTAACGGTTCTTGAAATATCGGGGTTTGAAGTTATCAGTCGTACGGGTAGTTGCTAAAGAGTAAATTACATTGTTGCGACTAGAGGACTAGGTAATTTAATAATTAACAATTTGGCTGAGATTAGAAAAAATGTTGATTATCAGCTCGTTAATTGTCAGAAAAAAATAAAAAATAAAAAGATAATAACAAGTGAATATAATCATTTTTGCTTAAAATTACTTATAGAATTCATACACAAAGTATCTCGGATACCTCGGCAGCCACTCGGGCTTGAAACGCTTTATAACTTACACTATACGTTTACTTCCGATAAATGGTATTTTAATTATCTTACGTTTATTCTTTGCTTTCTTACAAAATTACTCGACAATAAAATCATTTATTCATATGTAAAGCCCATTTGAATTGTTCAAACTCTTGCCTCAATTCGGGATCATCTTGAAAATCTTCGCCAATATTTTCCATGGTAACTGGTTTTAAAGGTGCATTCTGTTCTTTCGGATGTTTCTGGTTTTTACTTCCGGGTGGTCTCCCTATTCTACCGCGTTTGCGACTTATTCTCTTCGTATGCGGTGCAGAAAAAATATTATTACCGTACTGCCCCCAGGAAGAACCGCCTTCATTGGGGGCGTTTTCTTGACCTTCTAATATAGCAGAAACTGCCCGATGAGTCTCCAGATTAAGGTTCGAAGGTGTGCTTAAGTCTAGAGGTGGTAGAATTGGTAAACCTCTTAATCCTCCGAGTTGAGGATTAACCATGAGACTGCTTTGAGGAAATCCGAATCTACCCAACACCTACAAAATTGCATGTAAATAAAGATGTGGAGGTAAGTGTACGGTGAAAGTACCTGAGATATATAAAATTCTTTTTCTTGCATTCCTAAAGTTTCCCATGATAGGGAGACGGCCGACTTTAGTTGAGCTTTGGGTGTATTCGGATACATCCAATGGTACAAAGTACGAGTTCTTTTAGAAAACAGGGACTTTGCTGCCATTAATACTTCTGCTTGTCTGCTATCGACGGTGTGGACAAATTCTGGACTGTCATATGTAGAGCAAAGAGATGATGATCTATTAGAAGGTACCTGTAATTTCAGTATTAAAAGGAAAAAAATAATTAGAAGGCAATGGAAAGTCTTACTACAATGTTTGTTTTTCGTTTTCTGCCCCTCTTCTTAGGAACGTTTGCATTCGAAGAAAGATGGTCGGCTTGTACAATTTTCGCAATTGCAAATGATGTATTAGTTCTTGCTTCGTCGTAAATTTTGCTGTCAGACGCTTTCTTGAAATTTTTCTCCTGGAATTAATACTGTTTTAGTTACTATTCTATGATAAAAAAAGCGAATACTTTCGATGCTAAAAAAAGAATAATTCTTATTAATTTATAGTTATTTATTTGGTAAATTGAACAAGTTTAGAAATTTTCATGTGTAATTAATAGGGTCTATCTTTGTCTCTGTTTTGATCGAATCCCCAGTCGCCTGTTATCTGTATGGCGTGTGTAGTTCGATGTAGTGCATCCAGACAGTTTTATAAAGTGGCAGCTAACAAAAAACTTTACGACTTCTTTAGAGTACCGTGGACGTATTCGTTTCAATTAATCCGAGTTAAAGAACGTAGCCAGACCTTTACAGTTTATAAAATCGTAGTTTCACATTGTAATTGCAGTATCAGAAGATAGCGGTATCCTTACAAAGAAATTCTAATAACAATCACATAACAAAATATAAAAATTATAACCAGTGGTCTGTAATCTGTCTTTTTCCATCACTTCTATAATCGTAAATAGCCTATTCTTTTCTATAACTGGATTAAATGAAACGAGCGCGTCAATAAAGATGTTCTAAACATTTTTCAACATGGTACTAAACTACATGCATACTATTTTTGATTTTCAATAATTATCAAGGAAGCCAGTAACAATCATTGGCCAGCAATTAACGTGACAGTGATTAATGTCACTTTATTAATATTAATAAAATTGATTTTCGCATGAAAGGCGGAAAAATAGTGTACACAATCTGGGTAGAAAAGTGTGTTTTAAACTATGACTTTTTAATCAAATTTAATCATACTCATTTCTGTTAACATTAGAAAAAATAATTTAGTTAAGTTTAATTAGAGTGTTTTCTAAATTCGCATGGCTCGTTTAATAGAACTTCACTTTTCTAAACTTATTGCGTAATATATTATTATTGATTGGTGTTCTGGTTTCAACCTAAACTGAAATTCATTATGAGTACCTGCAGAGGTGAAAATGATGCTGATCGTTGCTCGTCTGTAACTATTCGCTGAGAAAATGTTAAATCCATGGGTTCCTCTTCCGCATTATTCAAATCATCTTGACGCTTATCTTCATTATCGATAGTATTTCCATAATTTACACTGGGGTTCTCCACGGAAACTTCGGAACAATTTTCTTCACATTTAATAATGACGTTCACTTCATTTGCGTTTTTCGAATCAACTTTTTGCGTCTGTGCTTTCCTCTAAAAATTTTTCAAATCTTAGCAATAATTCTAATTCTCATTACTACGTAACAGGACGCGAAATTGATTGATACCTCTCCGATGATTTCCGCATTGTTGGTGAGATGTTCTTTTCTGGTTTCCATTGAGAATTCGCACTTTGAGAATTCAGATTTCGTCACTTCGGCTAGTGGTTGTAAAACCGCACGTGTTTCCAGCCAGCAAATAAAATTTTCTTGTCAACAGATTTTGTTTCTTAGGAATTTTTCTCAGCACACTTTCGATTAAAAATGTGCCACTTGTGACATTTGTGTTCTTGACTCATTGCTTTAATAATTGGTTACTTTCGACGAAAAGAAAAATGTTATATAAAACAGAGGCTAGCTGTTATTTGTAAGGTTTCTCTGACGGTTAATTTTAGATATTTACATATTAATTTATATTTACTCACATTTAGACATATACCGGCTGTTTCAAATTGGGTGTGCACTGAAGGGATCTCCTAAACCGTAAGAGATGCAAATATGGTTAAATAGAAGTTGCACGAATCAATGTCTAACTCATATTCATCAACACAATGATATTTTTATTATTTCTTCTTGAGATATTAATAAAAATGTAAAAAAATCGATTTTCTTTTTCTCTCTGTATCTCTTTTATTATACATAATTTTGAAATTCTGATTTAACTTTCTTCAGGCACTTTTGATTCTGCTTCGAATAGGAGTAATAGAATTGAAGTCAAACGTATCGTCTTTCCACGACCATCATCAGTTTCGATTTTTTAAATACAAGTTATACCTTTTTATTATTCCATTCATAGCATTTTTTCTCCTGATTGTAATAATATATCACACTTAATAGTTGACATTAATTTGAAACTTAAATAATTCAGATTTTATATGAAATTTTTTTTTAATACATAATTTCAAATTTTTGGTTCAATTTCTTATCTTTTTATTATTCCAGTCGATAGCATTTTTTCTGGTGATTTCAGTGAATTTAATACTTAATACCTTTTTTTCAAGCAAAGTTAGAATATGACAAAAAAAGACTGATACACTTTTGTCATGTTTTTCTTAATAAGTAAATTTATTCCTAACCACTTTTTTAATTTGTTAAGTATTAGCAACTAACATTCAGTTGTCGGAAGAGGAAAAATCAATAAATATTGACAAAATGATATTAGTTGGTTAACACAAACCAAATAAACAGCAGTATAAACATATTAAATTACAAGAACAAAATAAATAAGTTGAATAAAAATTATAGAAGAGGATTGTGAGTTTGTGAAATAAATAAAGTGAAATAAATAAATTAAAGTAAATCCTCGAAATGTCCTCGAACTGTTTTCAAGACACACATTCGTTCTTAATCCTATGTGTTATCTAGTGCGTCGAACATGAATTCGCGAAATATTTCTGTAAAAATCTAATATTCGCCGTCTTAGTTCCTCCTTATTATTTATCTTAATGCTAGTCACTGTTTCAATGTCCATAACATAAAGCCTACTTTATCCTGTTTAAATTATGGATTATGGTCCCGATATAACCAAACACCAACTGGTCAAAACAAGTGACACTATTTAGTACCATTTTTGGACTTAAACCATATAAAAAAAACAATAAAGATAGTGAAGTGTTGAGAGCCACTGAGTGCTAAAGAAAATTAAAAAAATTACATTGTTATAGAAAGTATCTTTCAAATTTATCAGAAATATATTCGTTTTTAGCTGCCAATGTCATTGTAGAATGCACTATTCAGTAATATCTAAATATTTTTAGTATAATTAGTTTTCATTTTTTCTTTTAACCCAACAGTGCAAGTCAAAATTAGGCTTTTTCAATCCTATACCAAAGCTGAGATACTAATCTAGTAAGTTATATTAAAACCACTAAACATTTGTCGGTAAAAATTCATTTTCGTAAGTGCAGTGCATTATTAAAATAACGACACAGAAAAATTTTAAATAGTTTATTATAATTTACACTATAGCTAAGAAAATGAACCAAAAATTTGAAATTATGTATTAAATAAAATTTTCATATAAAATCTGAATTATTTAAGTGTCAAATTAATATCAACTATTAAGTGTGATATATTATTACAATCAGGAGAAAAAATGCTACCGAATGGAATAATAAAAAAAAAACATAAGTTGTATTTAAAAAATCGAAACTGATGATGGTCGTGGAAAAACGATACGTTTGACTTCAATTCTATTACTCCTATTCGAAGCAGAATCAAAAAGTCCCTGTAGAAAGTTAAATCAGAATTTGAAAATTATGTATAATAAAAGAGATACAGATCTCTTTAAGTGCTTTTAAGAGGGTAGCGTACTGAAGACGGCAGCTTAGCTGCCGAAACACGTATCTACGGATACAAAATTATTGTGGGCAGAGATTAATTTTCAATTATTTCTTAAACCACAGTCTCCATTACTATTTTAAAACAGAAAGAAGGTAGAAGAGATGCAAACAACTGCTGAGACGACCGACTCTTCGCTCAAATAAATCGGTCCACTATAAAGTAAAATTTCAAGTCAAACACTTAAAAACGAATAAATTTTCTATACTAGTTACAATTCTCCAACCTTCTCTCTTCTTTTTTCTTCAGAAGTATACAATGCTAAAAATAAATTAAAGGGTATCAAGATAATCCTCAGGGAGGATCTTACAAATCTGCGCCACAGAGCTTTACTGAAAGCCATCGGTAAATTTGGAGTATCGTATACATGGATCTGCGACCTATAACATTGCTGCCAGTCTTGTCAAAAATTCTTGAAAAGCTTGTTGTGAATCAGATCAGGACATACGTAAATCTATATAAGTTACTTCACCTACGCAGTCAGGGTTTAAACTGGGGTACAGCAGGAATATGTCTTTCATAAAGGTTACGGATGATATTTTCAAAGCTTGCGATATTGGCGATTCAACTGTACTCGTCTTGATTAATTTTTCCAAAGCCTTTGATACTATGAATCACAAACTAATGTGTGCTAAACTTCATTATTTTGGCTTCATTGATAATGTAATCAAATTTATTTCCTCTTATTTAAAAGACAGGACGCAAGCAGTTACGGTAAATGGTATTCTTTCTTCTTTTCAAAGTATTGAATCAGGAGGTCAATATTTGGACCTCTTCTATACTCATTATATACTGCAGAATTTTACACTAAAATAAAATTTTGTAATATGCATTATTATGCTGATGATACGCATTGTATTATATTTTAAAGGTTTCTGATTTACAAATAGCTTCCAATCTAATTAATGAGGATATATCAGAGTTAAGTTTGATATCTGCCTCTCATTAATTGTGTATTAACCCTCGAAAATCATCGGTCATTATATTCGGCAGCGTTAAAGATCGGCAAAGGGCCATAGACGGTGTGAGTATATTTGTTAATAATATCAAAATTCCATTTAGTGTAACAGTAAAAAATTTAGGTGTACTTTTCGATGGTGACTTACGGTTCTCGTCTCATGTACGGAAATTAATTCAAAAATCTTATTCTTCATTAAAGTGCCTGTACATGAACAGACTTCCTTTCTATAAAACTAAAAAATACAACTGTGTGAGTCACTTGTCCTTTCTCATTTCAATTACTGTGATACTGTCTATGGCCCGTGCCTAGATTATGCAGGGAGATTCAGGCAACCCATTCATTAAAAGTTTACGAACTTTTCCTTTGAGTTTCTGTTTCATATTTTGCAGTTATAAGTTAACGATAAGGATCTGTCAAAATATAATATTTTTAATTTTCGGACACTTCCGCTTATACCGGAAGTTGCTGTCTACTTTCTTATTTTAAATGGAATACCCAAATTTTTAATACATTTTTGAAATGTTCATAAAATTCTAAAAATATTTTGTACAACATGTGATACAAAAAAAAAATTAACCGTTTCCGAGATATTTTAATTATTTAAAAATAACTCAGACTTGCAGAACCTTGGTTATGATACTGCCATCTTTGTGCAACAAAAACCATAATGCCCACTTTTGGCCTGCAGTAGGGTACAGTAACAATCTTTCAGATCATGTCTAGTTTTGGACTTGATTGCTTACAGGGTGGTTGAAAGGTAACTTCTATTCGAACTAATTTCAACTGTCGAAAAGTCATGTTTCTTAAATGGAACGCCGAGTATATTTTTATACCATGTGACTCAGGATTAACTGTAGTTCACTATAATTACTAATAAATAACAGCCGATGACAACTTACAGCCAATATTAAAACCAACAATTTGTGTATTATATTTAATATTTCTGATTTATTGTAAATATGTAAATAGTCATACCAAGAATTCTAATACATGCAAATACATGTAAATAAAAATTTCAGATGATAGATATGTAATTAAATATTAGTTTTCGGTTTGTTTTTTAAATAAAATTGAAATTACAGTCAGAAATTAATTTAAAAAGCCTCAGTTTGTTAAATTTTCATAGCACACTATTCAGGAATAAAACTGAAAAGTGAAAAAATTTATGTGACAAAGAGAAAATCATGAATAGAAAGAGAAAGGTAAGAGATGGGTACAAGGAATGCTAATATAGTTCGAAAGAACATTTAATTCTGATTCTTATGGTATAAAAAATACTGGGTGTGACTTATTTATTTATTTATTTTATCTATTTAAAAATTTTTTTTTCGACAGTTGAAATTAGTACGAATAGAAGTTACTTTTCAACCAACCCGTAAACAATTTTGTGTAAAATTAGGTATGACTTGAAAGCCTATGAGTATAGCCGACTACAGGCCAAAAATTGAAATTATAGCTTTCGTTACATAAAGATGGCAGCATCATAAACAAGGTACTGCAACTTTGAACTTTTTTTAAAAAATGAAAATATCTCTAAAACGGCTATTTTTTTTGTACCACAGGTTGCACAAAATTTTTTTAGAATTTTATGAAGATTTCAGATATGCAATAAAAAAATGGTGTATTCCATTTGAAATAAGAAAGTTGACAGCAACTTCCGGTACAAGCGGAAGTGCCCGAAAGTTGGAAATATCATATTTTAATAGATCATTATCACTAACTTATAACTGCAAAATATGAAATAGAAATTCAAAGAGGAAGTCCGTAAACTTTTAATGAATGGGTTGCTTGAATCTCCCGTATATCTTCAGCGAGAATACAAAAAACTCAAAACTCCTGTCTCCGCTTCGCCTACGGTTTGAAAAGAAGAGACCATATATCATGTAAGTTAATAGAGGCTAAATGGTTAAATATGACTAATAGAAGACACCTTCATATGGCCTGCCTTGTCCATAAAGTATATATTACTTCTTGTCCATCTTATCTTAGTGACTTACTTGTTCCAAGATACATGTTACATGACAAAATATTACGACGGACTAGTGCACTTCATACACCATTGCATAAAACTATCCTCTTCGAAAGGTCCTTTTCTTATAACTCGTCTTATATTTACAACGAAATGTCTTGTGAGTTACGTCTATCGTCGTTCCGCTCTTTTAAAAAAAAATTATCGGAATCAACTTTTCCTTATGCAACAGCGACTGTAACTATAATTTTAACGTTTTCTGTTTCCAATTTTTTTTTCTTTCTCCTTTGATATTTACAATGGAGTTGCATATTATAGCAGCAAATTGCATGTAAAAGTATAGAAAGCAAACTGATGTGACGCGACTAGCTGCCGTATGAGAATGAAGCCTTAAAGGTGATCGCCCATAGGAGCGTATCCGTCGCGGCACATGCAAAAAGAAAAATCTTTGCATGTATTTATATGAGACAAGGCCCACTAGACCGGTCCGTAAGCCGTTCGGTCCGGACCGTGTCGGGCATGACACGCGACGTTATCAAACCGGTCTATGAAGGTGACGGCCCGTATGCTAATCGCGTAATAGTTTAAGATCCCACTGGAACTTTTCTACGCTCATCTGTTATTTTAACGAAACCCGATTTTAATTTAAGATTACATATACAGGTTGATTCACGGAACCCGTTCGTTAGAAGTTTACGGGCTTCCCCTCTAAATTTCTGTGTTCTATTTTACAATTATAAGTTAACGATAATGATCTATTAAAATATAACATTTTCAACTTTCGGGCACTTCCGCTTATACCGGAAGTTGCTGTCAACTTTCTTAATTTTAATGGAATATCCCAGTTTTTATTGCATTTTTTAATATCTCAGGAAATTCTAAAATTATTTTATTCAACATATGATACAAGAAGAATTAGCCGTTACAGAGGTATTTCCATTTTTTTCATTTTTTTTTCAAACTTGCAATACCTTGCTTATGATACTGCCATCTTTGTACAATAAGAGCCATGATGTTAATTTTTGGCCTCCAATTGACCACAGTAACATGCTTTGAGATCATGCCCAGTTTTAAACGTAATTGTCTATAGGTTGGTTAAAAAGTAACTTCCATTCAAACTGATTTCAACCGTCAAAAATTCAAGTTTCTTAAATAGAACACCCAGTATATTTTTAAACCATGTGACAGAGGATTAATTGTCTTTTCGTCCTGTATTAGCATTCCCTATACCTATCTCACATATTTCACTCGCTATTGATGATTTTTCTTTTAGAACGTCCATTTTTTCAATTTTTTTGATATTATTTTTAAATAGTGGGCTATGAAAACTAGAAAAATTGTAATTTTTGAAATCATCCGTTCAGTGTAAATTTAAAAATAAACCTTTTAATCGCTGCGGAGAACCAAGATAATGAAAATTCAAATGGAGGATTATTAAATGTATTAAAAAAAATCGGCAACTAAAGAAGTTAATAATATAACTTGTTGTGTCTAAGTAAATAAGTTATTACTTAAACCTGAAACCTGAATTTTACACTTCACAGTGCGATCGGATTTCGTAGAGATGGCATGGGTAACTTTTGTATTTGAATAGATAAAGAGATGGTTAAATTAGCAAAAAAGTGTGATCGGATTTCGTAGGGATGGCATGGGTAACTTCTGTATTTGAATAGATAAAGAGATGGTTAAATTAGCAAAAAGGTGCAGGTTCGAGAGCTCATTAAAAATCCATTTTCAAATATTACTTGTCCTGGCCAACTTGGTTAAAATTTTACAAAAAGCGTAATGAAAGTTTTAAAAATTTTTGTTGCAAATCGTTTTTGATTGCAGTGAAAACCTCGAGTAGCCTCTGTACAGCTGTTTCCGCTCTGTTTGGGGCTTCGTCAGCAGAGACGTAACTCGACATTCCCACTGCAAACCAAAAACGACTTATCCAATTTATTCGCAATTGCGATGTAATAGTGATGAACAGATAAAACAGCGACTTCCTATGATCGCTTTTTGACCTGACATTGCAGTAAGATAGACAAATTGAAGCGGACTTGCTACTTAATAAGTCCCCCATGCAAGGCGGCCATGTTTGATGTCAAAGCATAATGAAAGTTTTAACATTATTTCTTGCAAATCGTTTTTTTCTCTTCTTACGAAGCCCCAAACAGGGCTGAAAGTGCTGTACAGAGGCTGCTCGAGGTTTTCACTGCAATCAAAAACGATTTGCAACAAAAAATTTTAAAACTTTCATGATGCTTTGACATCAAACATGGCCGCCTTGCATGTGGGACTTATTAAGTAGCAAGTCCGCTTCAATTTGTCTATCTTACTGCAATGTCAGGTCAAAAAGCGATCGTAGGATGTCGCTGTTTTATCTGTTCATCACTATTACACCGCAATTGCGAATAAAATGGACAAGTCGTTTTTGGTTTGCAGTGGGAATGTCGAGTTACGTCTCTGCTGACGAAACCCCAAACAGAGCGGAAACAGCTCTACAGAGGCTGCTCGAGGTTTTCACTGCAATCAAAAACGATTTGCAACAAAAATTCTCATGACACTAGTGTTATTGGTTCGTAAGAAGACTAAGCTAAATGTTTTAAAATTTTGAAGTTTTCGTATCATGTGATACATCATTGCATTCAGAAAAAATCTCTCTTAAAAGAACTAAAAGAATTGGGCGATACCAGTTTTGAGGTTAAGCATCTCTCTATCTCTTCAAATACAAAAGTAACCCACGTTGTCCCTAGGAAATCCGGGCACACTGTATATTTTTCTTATCTACCTACTTTAATCAGAAATCAGAATTATACAATTCTTGAGGGCAAAGAATGCGACTTAATTCTCAACACTTGTATCCTGATGAAAATTCTTGCAAATCTCTTCCATCTTATTGGATATCGTCTGCTCCGCATCTTTTTATTCTTCTAGTGGTTAGTTCTTGCAGGAATGGTAGGACTAAAGTGCTTCATAGTATTTACTTCAACCCTGTTGTGGTGTTTTCTGTTTGTTCTTGTATAACATCTATGATAACACTTGTATTTTATGGGGAAAAGTTTTTTATATTTGTCTAATTTGTCTCTACTTTTATAAATGGTGACAGGTTACAGTTCTGAGAAATTAATCAATTTGATTACTAGTACTCTTAAATATCCTTTCTTTTCGCAAGAATTTGTAATAAGGGTAAACTCGCCTTATTGTCAAATGATGTTAACAAGCGATTATTCTGAAAATTTTAGTTATACATCCTGTTTCAAAGTAAGTCGGCATCATTGGTAACTTTCTTATTTTTAGAGCTACAGAGTCGCTCAAATTAGCAAATTTGTGTGACCTGTTCCGCTCATTACAAATATGAAAACAGAAAAACAATTGAATGTGAAGTTGACTTCCTGGCTTCCGGTCGGAACCCCGTCTCGTCTCGGATTTCTTCTACTGTTGATGTTTCGTTCTCCATTGCAGAAGAACTTCCTCAGGGCTGCTGCTGGTGGTGGTGGTGCTGCTGCTGCTGCTGCTGATGGTGGTGGTGGTGCTGCTGCTGATGGTGGTCTTGTTGCTGCTTCTTGTAAGTCGTTGAGACTGAGTTGGTATGTCCGTTCTCATGCATGTTCAGAAACATGAGTGCTGACCGATCGTTTCGTCTCACTGATGTATACACGTCCATAGGAACACGGAATTCGATACACGTCTTCGAATTGTAAGGAAATATGGTCTTTTGTGGAGGGTAGGTAGTTTGAAAGTTTTGTTACAGGTAAGTAAATGGATGTGATGTTTTGTCGTTTGAGGATTTTGTCTATTAGGTCCGTTATGGTGTGGATATAAGGTAGGTAAGCCGTAGCGTCTGGCGATGTATCAGTTTCAGGGCATGGTGGAATTGATGCGAGATGGACCTTTGAATGTCGTGTTTGTTACAATTGTTGTTGAGTAAGACTTGTTGCGTGGTCGAGTTCAGTCTGGAGTGATGGGAATTCTAATAGGGCGAAGGCACGATTAACTAGTGAGTTAATGATCGATTGCTTTTGTGAAGGATGATGATGGGATTCTGCGTTCAGATAGCGGTCAGTGTGAGTCGCTCTGCGATAAACAGAGTGTCCTAATCTACCGTTAGGGAGACGATTTACTAGAATATCAAGGAAAGGCAAGTGACGTTCACTTTCGTATTTCAAACTGAAACGGATGTCAGGAATTAAGGTATTCAAAGAAGTTCTCCAGGGATTCCTTACCAAGTGGCCAAATTGCGAAGACATCATCCACATACGTCAACCAACACTTGGGTGTAAGGGGGAAAGTAAGGACTTGTTGTTCGAATGTCTCCATAAAGATGTTTGCTACTTTTGGGGAAAGAGCGGAACCCATTGCTGTGCCTGACACTTGTTCGTAATATTGATCACGAAACCTGAAATAAGATGAGGTTAAACAACATTCTATTAAGGGAATTAAGTCCTCGGGTTGGTTATGAGCTCTGAAGAGTTGCTGGATGATTGTAATGGTGTCGAGGATTGGAACTTTGGTGAACATCGAAGCTAACGAGAATGTCCTGCGGGTCTAAGGATACATCTTGGATTTTTTGGACGAAATGTTGGGAATTGAGGATAAAGGTTTCACTTTTGCCTGCAAATGGCTTGAAGGTGTGCGCTAGATATTTGGAGACTTTGTAGGTTGGTGAGTTAATTGCGCTGACTATGGGACGTAAGGGTGTATCGGGTTTGTGGATTTTTAGGGGTCCGTAAAGTCTTGGAATTCTATAGTCACGTGGGATCAAAGTTTGTTGTGTGTCTGAAGGGACAGAGGAAGACTTAATTAGGGCCGTTACAGTGCGTTCTATACGGGAAGTAAGATTGCGTCGTAAAGGTTGGTAGGCTGGGTCGTCTAATAGGATATTGATTTTTTGATGGTATTCTACACGGCCCCAAACTACAGTGGCGTTACCTTTGTCTGCAGGGAGTATAGCTATGTCTGGGTTAGTTTTAAGGGTATTGAGGGCTTGAAATTCGGTTGTGTGCAGTTTGGTTTAGGAGGTTTAGATGTTTTTAGAATTTTAGATGTTTCGTGGCGAATAGGGTCCTTAATGTGGGAAGAGAGTTTGACAAGGGCGGATTCAACACTAGTTATAATGTCATCAATAGGTATTGTCTTTGGGGTGATGGCGAAATTTGGGCCTTTGGAGAGAACGGAAATTTCGTTTTCGGTTAAGGGATAGCGGGATTTGTTAATCACTGGTGTTAAAGGAGAAGGTTTGTGATGATGATTGGGTAGTTGTTTGGAAACCAACTGGTTAAATTTACAAATGTGGGTATTAGTAATGTGTTCGCGAGTGCGAGTGGCTTGTCCGTGGGTAAGTCTGTCTATAAGTTGCCAGTTCGTTGGTGTGAGGGTATTGGCGAGTTCTAGATGAAGATGAAAAATTGTATAGGAAAGATTGGAAAGTTGGTTTTGGGTAAACCGGATGCGTTCTCGAAGTAAGGCAAAACTGGTGCGTCGAAGGATTTGGTTGTAGGTTTTGATATGGTGTTTAACAGTTAGGAAAGTAGGTATAACATGATTAAACATACCAATTTTTGTCGAAGCTGTCCCAGCTGTCTCGTCTTTTTCTGGACGTCCTCCCCGTAGAGGCTTCTTAGTTTAACTTGACTTAACTTTGATATCTTAGTAAGTCGACTCCCTAACGGTAGATTAGGACACTCTGTTTATCGCAAAGCGACTCACACTGACCGCTATCTGAACGCACATTCCCACAATCATTCTTCACAAAAGCAATCGGTCATTAACTCACTAGTTAATCATGCCTTCGCCATATCAGAATCCTCATCACTCCAGACTGAACTCGACCACGTAACAAAAGTCTTACTCAACAATAATTGTAACAAATACGACATTCAAAGGTCAATTTCCCGTCATCCCGCATGAATTCCACCACGCCCTGAAACTGATTCACCGTCAGACGCTACGCCTTACCTACCTTATATCCACATCATAGAGACCGAATTGGCAAAATCCTGAAACGACAAAACATCAAATCCATTTACTTACCTGTAACAAAACTTTCAAAATACCTACCCACCACAAAATACCATATTCCCTTACAATTCGAAGACGTGTATCGAATTCCGTGTTCCTGTGGACGTGTATACATCGCTGAGATGAGACGATCGGTCAGCACTGTTTCTGAACATAAACGCTGTACCAGACTACTACAAACAACTGGCTCCGCCCTAGCTGAACACAAACTAGTAACTGGCCACCAAATCCAATTTTCCGACTTGAACCTTGAACCGTGAACCGTGAAACATCTCATTAACGACCCGTCACGCACCAATGGATCAATCCCCACCCACCGTTCCATCCCACTGTCTCCACCGACCACTATGAATACCACGACAAGGACATACCACTCAGTCTCAACGACTTACAAGAAGCAGCAGCAGCCCTGAGGAAGTTCTTCTGCAATAAAGAACGAAATGTCGGCAGTAGAAGAAATCCGAGAAGAGACGCGGTTCCCCTTTCCCCTTCGAATCAAACTATTTTTATGTTTCGTTTGTATTGAATCGCAGTTATTTGCAGGCGAACTGTCAATCAATAATTCATATCTGAGGTAACAATAACTACGGAATCCAGTTTGAAACTATTCGAAACCAGATTCAAACTTTAAGCGAAAATTGAAAAAATTTAAATTGATCATTACCTAAGGGTATTTGATAGGAGTCATGTGCAAAAAATGTAGAGTAGTAAAAAATCTAACTATGGAAGGTATTTTCGTGTTACGAACCCCTTCTGAATATTTCTTCTAGAAGTTCAAATAGATTACTGGCATTCCTTGATATAGTTAAACTTTCTTTTCCTTCTCGGCTGTAATTGTTAAGAAAGAGGAAGTGACAATTTCAAAAACATTATGATTTTTAGTAATGTAATACTCTCAGTCACAAAATATTTTAATTACTTCCTTTTTTGCAGCTCAGTTAATATCAGCTGTAGGGCTTCTGCATTTTCAGCCATTGCTGGAACAGTTAATCTGATCTCACATGTCAAGTTTAACGAAAATCTACATAGAACTCAATTTTCTTTCGTTTACGATGATAATATACAGGGTATTCCATTAAAAGAAAACTTGAAACAAAACATATTTCGAAAACTTCACATTCAATTATTTTTCTGTTTTCATATTTGTAATGAGGGGAACAGGTCAAACAAATTTCCTAATTTTAACGATTCTACAGTTCTAAAGATAAGAAAGTTAGCAATGGTGCCGACTTACTTTGAAACAGGATATATTTTTCTCAAATATGAACATTGAAGTTCCCTACGTAACATTTTCACAGCTCATTTAGATTTTGTTTCGAAAATACGCTTATTTAAATGTTTATTATGTATCTGTGAAATAAAATATATATCACATATGTTATATCGTATCAAAGCGCAAGAAAAAGTATATTTAGAACTGTCAAATAATGTTCCATATAAAAAACTGAAGTTAGAGGTTAAAACTCAAAAACGGAAAGGTAAAAATAAAATCTAAAAGGATATTTAAATTCTACGTTAAAAGTGCAAACAGAAGTAAAGTGTCTAGTACAACTAAAAGGTTATTACAGAAAAAAGTCTTTTCGCTATAACTTCCGAATCTGACAGAATTTTCGCAACTTCAAAGTAATTCCTAACTCATCAAATGCTTAGGAATAATTCATCTAATTTAACCGAATTCCTATCTCTTATAGTAAGCGAGATCCCCATGCAGGAAATGTTATCTGGGATACACTGTATAAATATTGTTACGTTTCTAGGGTTTAAATTTATTTATTTAAACGATCAAAACACTCTGTAAAAACTTAACCGTAATTTATTAATGCTTACAATCTAATTTATTTGTAACTATTTATTTACACACTAAATCTAACTTCGACGATCGCTATTAGAATTCGACTGCCTGCTGAGTCCACCCCGGGCGATTTTATATCCTTTGCTGCCCTCTCGAATTTTCCAACGCTGGAAAATTCGAGTTTGTTCGGTGGTGGCGTGACGGCCGATGACGCATAATAATGATCCTACTTCTTGACGCCTTCAGTGTGACGTAGTGCTGAGTGGCTCGCCACAATATGCTACAACATTTCAAGCATATCCCTATGTTGCTTTTTAAAATAATGATGTCAAAGCATGATAACCATAGGCAACTAATATCGCTAATTCAAATAATTTAAATGTCTAGCACATTTTGAAATAAAACTTTCGATACAAGTTTTAAGATTACTTCATATTTAATTCTTTTTTAAACAGATAGTGAGAAAAAGAAAACGTACACTTACTAATAGTATTTTCCGCTGGCTGCACCAGTGCACCGACTGTATCTACATCTCGTTTTATTATGTAAAGCTGAACCAAGATGGAAATACACTCAGTGCATATTAGTGCAGTCAGTGGAAATAATAATGATAATTTTTATTGTTCATAGCAAATATTTACATTGGATGAAATTCGTTAATAAAGGACTGAAATGTACACGTACAATCAGAAACATGAAAATATCAAAACACATAAACAGAGTACTTCAACACAAGCTATTATCACTTATATACTCATGCATATTATAATACCATTTGCTTAGTAACAAATGTTTAACTGTAAATAACAAATGTATGGGTATATCTCGAGTAGTTCTGGAAATCTTGTTAAGAAATTTAATTCCGACATATTCAGGACACTTTTCATAATTAGCACTATGATGATTTATATTTCTTAATAAATACCCATGGCGCGTATCGTGTGTATGTTCACTACCAACTTCATTTAAACTAGCTAGCTTACGCTATAAGTTGTACTAACAGAAAAATTAAACGTCTGGTAGTAATAATAAATAACACACTGATTATTTTTTAATAATTAAATCTTTATCTCTATTTTTGAATTTGAATTTTAAGTTCACAAATGTTAATAATCTTGATGTTAAGTTTGTACATATTGCGTTACAATAGTAATTCAAACTTCTTTAGATAAAATTTGTAATATTTGTAACTTTTAACTATTAATCATGATTTACTTTAGTGAAAAACTTGAGAATGCCCAGAAACAGAATTTCTGACTCCGAAAGAATGACAATTGTGACTTTCCTTGAACATGGCCTGTCCCGTCATGATGCTGTGATTCTCTTGGTATTGTACGTAGTACTGTTTTGCGCACAATAAAACGGTTTTTAGAAACGGGAAATTTTGTCGAATTACCTCGAAGTGGGCGTCCTCGTGTTACTAATGTTAACCAAGATCGGTATTTAGTACAAATAGCAAGAAGAAACGAACACCTTATTGTGCCAGCTGTTTTAAAAGAATTTCAGTTGGCTCACAATGTTAATTTAAGCTCGGTTACGGTTAACTGACGTTTGAAAGCCCTGGTTTAAGATGTAGAAGGTCTCAAAGAGTACCTAGACTAAGTTTAGAACA
This sequence comes from Prosopocoilus inquinatus, assembly GCA_036172665.1. Classification (NCBI taxonomy): domain Eukaryota; kingdom Metazoa; phylum Arthropoda; class Insecta; order Coleoptera; family Lucanidae; genus Prosopocoilus; species Prosopocoilus inquinatus. The sequence continues at coordinate 36,593,756 of CM069871.1, forward strand.
TCGTCGAATACGATTACAGTGGGCAACTGGACATGAAAACTGGGCTCAAATCGATTGGTCACAGTGTTCGTGTTTGGAGACCTACTGGAGTACAGCATCGATTAAGAACGGGTCGAAACACTGTTCCATTTAGAGGTGGCTCGGTCATGTTTTGCGGTGGAATTATGTCCGGAACATGAACTGATTTGATATTAATGCCTCAAACAATGACGGGGCCATTTTACTTCGACCATGTATTACGACCTGTGGTGACATTATTTCGAGGTGCAGTTGGACAAAATTTCATTTTTATGGACGATAATGCGTCACCACATCGAACAAGGGCAATAGCAGAAAAGCTTGAAGAGGAAGGAATTGTTCGCCCGTTTGTTCTCCTGACATGAACCCTATCGAATATCTCTGGAGCTACATTTCTAAACGATTAGCATCTCCAGAAAACCATTTTATTACACGAAATCAGCTCATCGAAAGGGTTCAAGAAGAATGGAGAATTATGCCTCAAGAAATTATTGATAATTTAATATCATCCATGCCAAGAAGGGTACAGGCTTGTATAAACAGCAGAGGAAATAGTACGTTATATTAATTTTTTAATTTAAAGAGGTTTTCACTTTTTTCACTTGGTCACAACTTTCTTAATAAGTATTCATAATTTTTCTGTTATTTTTTTTCAAAATAAATTACTAAAAATCAAAAATTTTGTGATCTATTGATTTGTAAGATGGTTAAATACAAAATCATTAACGTTAACTAGTTTTGTGAGTCGCTAAAATTACCACGTTACCTTACAGTAAATTTCCAATGTTATCGGTAAGGTAACATTCATTTGTTACCGTTTCTTATCGTTTGTTACTTCTGTCGTCAAGATAACGTAATTTTCAATTACACACGTGCAACATTCAAGTAAACCAATGAAAGAAGTGGTCAAGGAATATTTTTAAAATGTAAGTATCATATTTACCACAATCTTATCAAACATCACACTGTCAATCGTTTGTAAGTTAATTTTCTTAGGTTGGACAATACATGGGGAATTTCACTCTAACCCGTAAGTTGGTTAACTTGGCGCGTTGCTGAGTAAAAACTAGCTTCAGTCTGTCATTTGTCGTACGTTTTCTAACGTTACTTTTAACTTTGTTTTATCCTTAAGCATTTATTGTCAATTGTTAAAACTCATCCCATTATTGATGAACTTTGCTTTAAACATGTTTTAATGGAACCGTAAGTGTTTACATTTTTGTATCTACCAGTCTTAGGCTGAGTTTTTCCTTTTTTACAGCGGCAGTTAGTACGTAAATTAACCCCAAATGCTACGATGGTTTGTAGTTTATCGTTTTTTTTTTTTTTAATCAGAGGTGAAATCTTTTTTTAATTGTTAGTTGATAGAATCTCACTGTATACCTTTTAGGCTCGGATGAATGTTTTGAAATAAAACCGAAACTGGTCAGCTGAATGACTTAAAATCTTTTTTGTCCTAAAAACCCGATCAACTACCACGTTTTCTAAATTAGAAATAAATTACCACCGGTAATTTAACGAGTCTAATGTTAACTCTGTATTTACATCATTAGTGTAAAGAAACATATGGGGTGCAAAACTTGAAAGGCTGTGTATGTGTCACATGACAGATCGAGAATAAACGCGGAGTAAACAACCACAAGTGTTATGTTGGTTGCCTAGATTTGCAATATAGTGACATGATTATCCTAAAATGCAGAAAAAATGTTGCAGAATAAAATAAAAATACTGTATTTTGTGGCATGACTAAAAGAAAACGATAGTTGGCAACATTGAAGCGACTAGACAGAGTTGGCGGTGTTAGTTCAGTCATACGCGGTGGCGTCAATTAAAAAACAAACGTTATTGTAGTGTTTTTGTAACAACAGTTGTAACTTGTAATCAAAATATAGTGTTCACAAAACTTGCCTTACCACTCAATAATACCACATATTTCAAAAGCGTAACACGAAGGACGAGGTCCGTATCTCGCTTACAATAACGCAAAGATTATTTACGCAATTAAGCAAAATATTATTTGCAATACATTAGAAATCCAACAATAGTTTATTTCTCACCTGGTAGATATTTTCTTACTGTCGTTAAATCAGGTCACTCTTGATCTTTTTGACATGATGATTGCCTATTTAAATTTTTAGTTGTTTCAAAATATAAATTATAATATCAAATATATCCCTCTAGGCAAATTTACTTTTATATGTTGACGTCTATGATCCAGGAATATTTGATTTGATATCAATAAGTATTAATTAATGGGACCGGTTGAAATGGCTTTTTAACCGTAAACCAAAAGATTTATAAAGAAGAACTTATTATGGAACAGATATCGTAATTCGACTTATGCCCGATATTTTGACCTGATAAATTTATCTGCCAGGTGTTATCCTTGGAAACCATTGTATCGATAATAGTTTCCGAGGATACTACCTGGCAGATAAATTTATCGGTAGGTGAAGAAATCCGGCCATATGCTCGATTTCTTCACTTCATGATAAATTTGTCTGCCAGGTATCCTTGGCAACCATTGTATCGATAATAATTTCCGAGGATACTACCTGGGAGATAAATTTATTCGTATATTAGGTATATTTTACCAAGTTTACTTTATGTTTGATATTTTTTAATGAATAAAAGGGTACTGTACACTGTACCTGCTTGTCAGATATATGAACACTTCAATATACTCCGATGTTACAATTGCAGTGGTTACAGTCACACTTCAAAAAACTGCAAGAATAAAAGCCGATGTCTAAAATGTGGTAGTGAGGGACACAAGCCAGAGCACTGCGGAACAACAGATAAATTTTGTCCAAACTGTTACGATTTCTTCCAAAAAACCCAGAATGAGAATATAACCATTCAGCATTTGATTATTGTTTCTCAACTTATCGACAGAGGATTGAAGTTGAAAAGTCGATGACGCTTTACCTTAATAACTGTAATCTATAACAATCACAGAAAGTAAAGTTGACAAAACAGCTTACAAGTACAATTCCAACTATAAAACCTCAAGACATTGAAAAAATATTAAAGATTTTCCACATTAATACTCAGTGTTTAACCAATAAAATTAATGCTCTAGATTTCATAGCCCAAAACAGAAATTTAGAAATAATATGCATATCTGAGCACTGGCTAACAACAACAACTGTACCTCCTACAATTTAAATGGCTTCGTGCATGCTAGCTTTTTTTGCAGAAATGAATTTTCTTGTGGTGGAGTTAAGGAACAGATAAAATCAAACCCTTTGCCTTTTATAAACCGTTTAAGTGTGGAGAAGACAGTAGAACTGGCTGCAGTACACATTCCAAATTTTAACTTAATGTGATATGTTGTTATAGAAGCCCAAATGCTAACTATACTTCAATGATTGACATTATGGAAAACGCATTGTCTAAAATATATGAAGAATATATGAATCCTACTATAATTATAGCTGGAGACTTTAATGTAGACATGCTGACACCGACTACCAAAAATCAAGAATTACTAAATTTGTTCGTCAGTTTTAATTTACAACAAACTATATATGCCCCTACACGAATGACTTCAATATCTCAAACATGTCTGGACAATTTCTTTGTGAATGTACCATCTTTCAATGCATATGTATATACATGTCACTTATCTGACCATGAAGCACAGATTTTAGAAATTAACTTTATTCATTATAATTTGGAAGAGGAAAAGAAAAAAAGAGAATTTACGAGAAAAAATTTTCGGAAATTTAAAAATTTATTACGCCAACAAACATGGTCAACTGTACAAAAAGAGAGTGATCCTAACTTGAAAATGGAAGCTTTCCTACATATCTTCTTGGCTGCACATGAAAACTGCTTTCCTGTAAAATATAAAAAAAATTGCACCTAACAGAAAACAAATATTATCACCGCGATTAACAAAGATTAGAGAAACCTTGGATCTCATTCATGATGCTTACAGGCAATCGTCAGATGACAGTTTGAAGCAAATCTATTTGAACTATAATTTTTTTTTAATGTGTGGATGAAAAAAAATATTAGTAATATAAAACTAATAACTGCGGCTAGTAAAGCAGAAAACTATATGGAACCTAGTTAATAATACTATGAGAAGGCAAAGTGTATTGCAAACGACTAACATACTTTCAACTGAAGAATTTCTGGAGTTTTTTTAGTAACGTCGTTCAGCTTCAGACACAAATTCAAGCAGTAGAAGCGGGACCACAAGATTTTCTTCTCTTGTGTTCTCTTCTCCCACGACGTCGAAGAAATTGAAAAGGTTATAAGGAATTTGAAGACCAAAAATACTGCAGACTGTTATGATCTGAGTACCCGAACCATCAAGGAAATATCGGATGACATTGTAACCCCTCTAATAGATATAATAAATTGTTCTTTTGAAAATGGTGTATTCCTGGACTGTCTAAAGATTGATAAAATGTTACCATTATTCAAAAAAGGTGACGCAACAGCGTGTACAAACTACCGGTCCATAGCTATACCCCCAGCGTTCTCGAAAATTTTTGAAAAAATAATATCGCATCGCATAACTTCATTCTTTGAAGCTAAAAAATACTTTTCTATAAAACAGTATGGATTCAGACAAAACCTCAGCACCATTGACGCAATTAGATCATTACTACATTACATAATGCAAAATATGGAAAATAGAAGCTCTTCCACGGCTTTATTTTGTGACCTTAGTAAAGCATTTGATGCTATGCCTCACATGGAATTGTTTCATAAGCTTGAATATTACGGAATCCGGGGTGTAGCTGGTAAATTAATAAAATCATACCTCACTAATAGAAGACAATATGTCTATCATAACGAAAATACAAGCAATTTGAGAAATACTAAATCTGGAATCCCGCAGGGGTCCGTTTTGGGACCATTGTTGTTTATTATTTTCATCAATGACCTGCCTCAAGCATTTAATTGTCATGTCACCCTCTATGCGGATGATACCACATTTGCAATAAAAGATACTGACTCTTCGGTTACAAGACAAAGAATAATGAACACAGCAAAACTATGGTTTGCAGCTAATAAACTGACACGAAATGAAGAGAAAACAAATGAGGTAAATTTCACGTCCAACAGAAATGCTGACATTCATTGCACAAAGTTCTTGGGAGTATACTTGGATGCTCACTTAACGCGGCAGCCCCAGATGGATAATGTTATAGCCAATGTCTCTAAAACATTATATGCTTTAAGGAAAATCAAGAAAGATATAAATAAAGAAGCAGCGATAATAGTTTATTACGCACTCATCCATTCCAGAATTTCCTATGCCATAGAAGTATGGGGTCACTCGGTACATACCGCAAAATTTTTTGTTCTGCAAAAGAAGGCAATACGCATATTGGAAGGCGTTCCTGCGGATACCCACTGTAAACCGTTTTTTATTCAAAACAAAGTGCTCAGCTTACCAAGTATATACATATACAGACAGTTGCTATATGTGAAAAGTAATATAAGCTCCCAAGTTACCAGAGGAAATATACATGGTTGTAACTCAAGAACTAATAATAACTTAACCGTTGAACCCTTCAGGCTACACAGTACAGCACCCACTCGCATCGGTCAAATATTTTTTAATAAGTTACCGTACTCCTGGAGAACCTTAAACTTTATGCAATTTAAAAACAAAGTGAAATGGTACCTAATTAAAGTGTCCGCACTCTGTAGAAGAATTTCTCCAACAAGAGTTGAACTGCAGTTTGAATGATAGTGCGAGTGGAAACAGAGATTTTCTTGATTTGGCACTGAAAACTCCACTGTTTTAGTTTTAGTTAAATTATCTCTAGGTATTCATTTCATCCTATTGTATATTGTCTTGATTGGCATTGTTACACATACCTTGATGTATTCATCAGGTTATATTAATAAATTCAAATTCAAATACCTAACTAAATTTTTCTTTCCAAAAGAACAATAAATATAAATTTTTACATTTAATACTGGGCGCTTAGTTAATTACTAGCCATAAAAAAATCTGGCATCTAAAAGAAGAAGAAAGTTGCTTTAATGTTACTGATTTTTTTTACTATTGAATGCTCTGATGAAGCTAAAAAGATATTGATGTTAATTAACTTCTGCTATCTAAAAAGTATAAAATTAATAAATTTTTTTTATTAAGTAGGGTAACTTTTTATTTGCTGTGGTAAGTTAAGTAAGTAATCTGGGAAATTTATTTATATCCAATAACATTAACAACATTGAATAAAATGTGATACAGGATAAGAAAAAGCAATACGTTTGCAGTAATCTCAACGTTAAATTCTTTTATGCATGTTGAAGTTTATAACAAAAATTAAAAAATTCTGACAAATCTACTTAACACATTCCTGCTAGTTTTAACTCTTCACTTTTCAAAAAGTTCCACAATTTTTTCTCCATATTCTTCGATCTGGAAAAATAAATTTAACTACATTGTGAGAAAAGTGGTTAATCTTACATGTTATTAGTAGCCACATCATACATATTTCGGACGTACACCGGACAACATTCAGACAATGCGAATCTAAAATGTAACAGCACAGCGCTCGTTAGACAGTATATAATTAAATAGTATGGGAAGTCTTCGGGTAGATTATATGCTTCTTTAATACGTTGACTTAAAAGCTAAAAAAAAAAATGCACAATTGTAAATTCCAGCAAAATGTTTAAGTGTTTACTTGTAAAATGGTCGTAACCCCTATAATCAGAATTTGTTTGTTGGGTTTCAATCGATATGCACATCCAGCCAAAAATCCGGCAATTAAAGAATGCTCGGCCAACTCTCCGTGATTGATCCTCGTCAATGTGCATAATATATACTGAAATATTAATATTTTCGTTCTCTGTAGAATATTAATTTAATTCTTACTCGATAAATTGCGACGTAACCTCCGAAAAACAACCCAAAACGCACGTTCTTCTGGTTAAATAGAATGTTAAAGATTGCTGTGGGACTAAGAACTATTTTAAAAAAATTCGGTATTATAGATTTTACTATTTCCAGCACATAACCAATTCCAAAATATTTGATGGTTTCCTATACAAATTAAACTAAAATTATTTTGGGTGAGATAAACAGCAATTTATTTACATTGCAACCGTTTTGCAGACACGAATTTTTATGTCCACATTTACTTTGCAAATTATTTTCCATCTCAACCTGCCTACGTTTCAGGTTTGAAACGGGATAGAACCTGATCAAGAAAACCAAAGATAAGAGCAGCAGAATGTAGTCATATTACAGATCAGTTGAAACTTACCACAAATTCATAATTTTTTTAGTCTGTTGAGTTTTAAACAGGTACATTAAAATGGAACTAATTAACATAAAAACTGCAGTTTCACCCATGGGCGTCCTCTTGATCATTTCATTATGAACAGCGTAATTCAAAAAGGCTTCCAGAGACTGGAAATTGAAATTATTAACAAGAGTACAAAAGGTTTGCCCATCTAGAGTCTTGCTGTAATTTTTTGACATGTTCATGTGTTTGTTCCTTGATCTGTACCGTAAACAGACAAGTAAACAAACCTAACCAATTCTACCCACATTTTGCAAAAAGTTATTATTGGATGTCGCAGAAGAGTTAACATACAATTACAACAACGCTAAATGGGAAAATTTTTTGTACATTTGTTATTTTAGCATCTCTAATAAATTAGGTGCTTTTTTTCGCTCACAAAATCGTGATCTAAACGTATTTTGATTCAAAAACAGACATTTTTTTCTTTGAATCTCTCTATTTTTAAACTTGTTTGGATTAAATTATGGTTATTTACTAATGAACTGTTAATCAAAAATTGCAGTCAGGTGTTTTGTTGCAACAACTACGAAATTCAGGTCCAAACTATTGGAAACACGATTCAAACTTTTAAGCAAAAGAAAGCACCTATTATGATTAGATTACAGTTTCGATTCACTTTTGTTCTTAAATATTTACCTGATTGAAGAGTAGTATCGTATCTATTCCTCTATTTTCGTGATGTTCAAGTAAAATTGAAAACCCGCACAAAAATCCTCCGCATAGAAGAATATAGTAAAAAACTCCAAAGGTTTTTCTAAAACGAAAAGTAAAATAATAATTTACTCTGAAGTTAAAAATTATTGATTGTCCAATACGTCTTTCGGTCCTGGTTGTATGTGAATAATAATAATAAGCTTTATTTCAAACGTAAGTTAACAAGAACGTAGGTTTGAAAAGCGTTAAGGATATAAATAAAGCAAAATCCGACTTAAAACTAAAGTGAAACATGAAATTAAAGATTAAAAAAACATTTAACGTTCAGTGTAAAGAAAACAGTCTTTTTTAGTATAAGGGTTTAATTTAAAAACAAGGAAACACAAGTAATTAAAACGGAAAAAAGATTCATAGAAGAAATTGAAATTAAACTGGAAAACAAAAAACCTTGAAACTCATCAAAACAAAAAAAAATCAAAGTGCAACAGAAAATATAACAAAAAAAAAACTAAGTTCTGCAGTAGTCCGTTACAGAGTAAGGTTCTAGTTCTATCAGAAAGTCATAAACAGCTTTTTTAAATCGAGTATGTTTTTCTATTAATCTAAAATGTGGAGGTAAATTATTATAAATTTTCATGCTCATCATAGATGTTTCATTTAAAGAAAATATTTTTACTACTTCTTCTTAATTTTATAGGTTAAATTTAAATTTTTATTTTAAACAATTGAATATGAGATTAAAAAGGGCCCAAGTCCGAAATTTTTGAAAATCAGTTTATTACGCATACGTAAAATTTATGTACTTGTACTATTATTTAACGGAAAAAACCTAACTTTGGTATTGAAGCCGGATATACAACGGTTAGAAGACATTTTAAACGAACATGGACCTAAGTCCAGGATTTGGGTCTGTTTTGTTCTGGGACAGGTATCCGTCTAATTTATGTATCTAATCTATGACCTATTATTTTCTGTAATAGACCGAATGAACAGGAAACATGAAAAAATCCAAACATTTCAAGAATGGCAAGATCTAATTTCCAACAGATTTAAAATTAAGAAACTGATATTTAAAGGTTTCCTAAATTTTAAGGAATAGTGCTCCTTAAAATTTAGGAAATCTTTAAATATCAGTTTCTTAATTTCAAATCTGTTGGAAATTAGATCTTGCCATTCTTGAAATGTTTGGACTGGCCTCTATTTCGCAGAAAATAATTCAAAATAAAAATCAGAAATACCAGGTGACCAAATATAAACTTTTCAAATTTTCTAAGTATCATAAAAATGAGATTGTTATGTCGCAAAATATGTCGAGTCAAGTTGAAGAATCCTGTCTTGTGTGGAATGGTTTCATCTACTCCACAGAATAACTTATACATATACTAGCGTACTGAAGACGGCAGCTTAGTTGCCGAAATACGTATCTACGGATACAAAAATTATTGTGGGCGGAGGTTAATTTCCATTATCTCTTAAACCACAGTCTTCCTTACTATTTTAGTTTATACATATACTGGCAAATTGACTGCAAAACTAGCAAAAATTTAAAACGTTCAAAGTCTGTGCCGTTTTCTGAATGAAAATAATAGAGATTATTAAAACAACTTAAAATCCATTTCACCAGAAGTTAAAACAAATGATGGAGAAGCAAATAATTCAGATGTTGAAAAATGAAATTAAATAAATATATATTAATTACCGTTGTTATACAATTAATTAATTAATTGTACATAAATATCATAATTTATTAATAAAATTCAGTTGGATGTTCAGTCAAAATACTTTTCAAAATAAAAGTGGCCCAAGTCCCTGTATGTTTGTCTATTATTTCTAGTAATATTCCGAAAACTGAAATACCGTTTCTCTGTCGTTATATTATCCAAGTATACAGGGAGATTCCGGCAACCCATTCATAAAAGTTTCCGAACTTCCTCTTTGAATTTCTACTTCATATTTTGCGGTTATAAATTAGCGACAATGGTCTATTAAAATATAATATTTCCAACTTTCGAGCACTTCCGCTTGGACTGGTTGCTGTCAACTTTCTTATTTTAAATAGAATATCTCATTTTTTATTGCTTTTTTGAACTTCATGAAATTCTAAAAATATTTTGGATTATTTGATACAAGAAAAAGTAGCCGTTTTAGAGGTATTCAATTTTTTTTTAAAAATTCAGAGTTGCAGTACCCTGTTTATGATACTGCCATCTTTGTGTGACAAAAGCCATAATTTCAATTTTTGGCCTGTAGTAGGCTATACTCGTAGGCTTTCAAGTCATACTTAATTTTACACAAAATTGTTTACTGGTTGGTTGAAAAGTAACTTCTATTCGAACTGATTTCAACCGTCGTAAAGTCATATTTTTCAAATAGAACACCCAGTATGTTTTTATACCATAAGAATCAGAACTAAATGTTCTTTCGAACTGTATTAATTCCCTGTACCCATCTCTTACCTTTCCCTTTCTACTCATGATTTTCTCTTTGACACATGAATTTTTTCACTTTTCAGTATTATTCCTGAATAGTGTGCTATGAAAATTTAACAACTGAGGTTTTGAAATTAATTTCTGACTGTAATTTCAATTTTATCAAAAAAAAATCGCAAACTAATATTTAATTACATATCTATCATCTAAAATTTTTATTTATAAATGCCGCACATGACAAAACATGACTTTTCGACAGTTGAAATCAGTTCGAATAGAAGTTACTTTTCAACCAGCGCGTAAACAATCAAGTGCAAAACTGACCATGATCTGAACGAATGTTACTGTATCCTACTACAGACCAAAAATTGGCACCGTGGATTTTGTTGCACAAAGATGATAGTATCATAAACAAGGTTTTACAAGTCTGAGCTTTTTTTAAAAAATGGAAATACCTCGGAAACGGTTAATTTTTCTTGTATCACATGTTGCACAAAATATTTTTAGAATTTTATGAAGATTTCAAAAATGTATTAAAAAATGGGGTATTCCATTTAAAATAAGAAAGTTGACAGCTACTTTCGGTATAAGCGGAAGTGTCCGAAAATTGAAAATATTACATTTTGATAGATCCTTATCGTTAACTTATAACTGCAAAATATGAAACAGAAATTCAAAGGAGAAGTCCGCAAACTTTTAATGAAAAGGTTGCCTGAATCTCCCTGTATAGAAATTTAATATAGTATGTATGTATCAGTTTATTACCCATCTCTGACAGTAATATATAATTATACAAAATACAGTAAAAGAGTATATAATAATACACATTTAAGACTACTATTTAGAAAATTTGTACTCTTGGAACTCATCTATAAAAGGCTTGCGTCAAAAATATTTTTTTTTAGTATTTTCCTGAAAATTCCTACGTTTGTCAAATTCCTTATAGTAAGGGGTATCCGATTGAAAAAAGTTTTGCCGGCATAAAAGGGAGAATTTTTCAGTAAAGATAGTTCAGGTTTCGGTAAGTTAAGATTTTGTCTATAACGCGTGTGGTAGGAATGTATATCACTTCGCTCGAGACTGCTATGTTTGTTTTTGAAAATTAAAGTTAAGATTTTTATAAGGAAAAGTGAATAGACAGTTAAGATATTATATTTAATGAAGAGCGGGCGGCAATGCGCACGCAAACTTTGAAAGTTGAAAGAAAAATTTTGCTTATTAAGAAAATAACAGGTTATAAAAATCTTTATTTTCGTTTATCATAATCATTCAAGCTGGACTTAGGTCCTTTTTATTCTCATATAATCAATTACTAAAAAGTTTACCGAGTGAAGTTCAAAAAAAGGAAAAATAAATAGATCATAAATGGTTCCCTAACAAAGCCCTTTCGTTACATCATTTGAAACTTTCGGTTTCATGGTACATTACCTATCAAAAATTGGAAGATCAAGAGGTCAATTGTGAATGAGTATAGGGTACTTCACTAGAGGTTTTCTGCGGTTTAAATGTTTCATATATGAAAATTAAATTTAATGAATCTTATTTTGAATTTTGAATCATCTAATGAAGTAAAGACGTTTGTTTCTCAATTTACAATTCCTCAGTATTGAAAGATCATTTGAACATACGTTATGTGTATAATGTAGCCGGAAATAAAGTGAACTTTAATTCCAAGTGGCATTTATAATGATTATACCATATGGACATCATCTACGGAATAAAATAATTTTTGACCTTATTTAGAAAATTATGAGAAAGGTTGGACATGTTAATTTTTAATGTGAATGGTACGTCTTGTAAATAGTGATGTAAAATGACGGCCATTTAAAATCATGACTTTATTTTGGTCATTTAACTATAATTGACGGTCATTTTGTAGTCATCATCAATCGTTTAATTCTAGACAGGCGCACATTTTACTTATATGCATATTAAATGAAACAAATACAAATTTTTATAAAAACATATTTAAAGCAAACAACAAAGGTATGCCCGAGGACAATAATTGTTTTCATAAGAATAAAACGGAGCTTAGAGTTAAAATTGGAAAACCGCCCCTTAAATAGTTTCATAAATTCGGGAAATACACTCCCGCTCCTCAGGTCTCGACAAGTCGTTGACTTAATACTCCGTTGGGTATCCATCACAGATCAAAACAAATTCTATAAAAAAATAATTATAACATAAAGAACAATAAAAATTGAATAATAAAACAAATATTTATTTAAAAAAAGAATGTGCAGATCTTTTTTCCTTTAGGGACCTATTCTGTAAGGATATTGTTCACAAACGACAATAATTGTTATTATACAAACGATATATTTACCCGCAGTTGCATATTGTATACGTAACGGCACTCGTTTAGGACCGACCAAAATAAAAAAAGACAGAAGGCAACTATACTGTATAGTTGCAATATCAGCGCGGTTCCATAAAAATACCAAATTATATCATTGCTTACTAAATGCATGTCAGCGCCCAGCCTTAAACAACATAACAAGTTACATTTCAAACCATGTAGAAAACTCATGCACACGGACATTCATTCCATCCATACACCCAAAACACGAACCAAAAAATTATAACAAAGAGTTTAGCATAATAAAATGAATTGCACCCGAAAAAATGGATACTGGGAACACACATTAAACAACATACACAGAAAAATAAAAACACAGACACACTCCACAACAGCAGAAAAAGAACAACGAAGATAATCAAAAACAATGGATTGCTTTCACATACACCGGACCATACGTGTACGAATCACAAGCATATTCAAAAAATGCAATCGTAAAACACCTAACAACGTTTGACAAGTCCAATAAACTAACCAAAGTGCATGTAGAAAGTAAAATCAGAATTTCAAAATTATTCATAATAAGACAAATGTCAAGAAGAAATAAGAAAAAATCATTCTGTCAATGAATACGAATTAGGTATTGACTCATGCAACTTTTCTTCCATTTGACAAAATTTGTGACACTTACGGTTTAAGAAATCTCTTCAGTTCTAATAATTTACAATCGAAGATAAGTGAAGTAGTAAGATAAGCCCTAGCAGTCAATTTCGTCATGTTATAATAATTCTTCCGTTGTTGCGCCAAAGAAAAAAGCAGTACCGATTATAGTTTAAAAACGGGCGATATCCCAATTTTAATAGAATTGGACTTGTAACAAGGTCTTCAATTATTTTACAGCAAAATATTATTTAAGTTTTTTTTTAGAGAACTCTTCAAGATGAATCTGTCTGTTAAGTTTGAGAATTTTTCATACGCTGAGTTTTCAGATATTTAAAAAAAGATTCTGTAACTAAATTCAATTTATACCAAACTATCGGCACAGTCTTGATCAATTATAGTGACAACTGATCGGATAATTAATAAATCTAGTTGTTTTTTAAAAAGATTGATAGAAAAATCTTTTCCAATAATTTAATTGAACATATATTGATCAAGACCGTGTTGATAGTTTGGAATAAATTAAATTTCGTTACTAACCTTTTTAAATATCTTGAAATTGAGAGACTGGACAATTCTGAAGACAGATTCATCTTTAAAAAAACCTAAATGGAATTTTGCTGTAAAATAATTATGGAAGCTAATATTCGAGCACCTTTGTATTAACATGGGATTTCCGATGTTTCGTTTCAAAACATAGCACCCTGTATAAAAAAAAAATAGATAATAATTTAGTTCTAGTTTAGTTCTTTTAGGGCCGATTTCATAATATCGTACAACTTTAAATTTAAAGTTACTTTAACCACAGACAACAACTAAAGCAGACCTGTCAGCCCTGTCGAAATTTTGCACCAGATTTATGTATTAAAATTTTACCGCGAGATGGCATACACTTAGTTGGTTGTACTTCGGAAATTAATTTTGAGCCTAGTGCAACCGAGACCGAAGGACTTAAAAATATCTTCCTCCCCTTCTGCGCGGATGTTTTAAAATTGAGATAATCTATGATTGAGATTGAGAATATGCCCACTAGAGTCTAGCCACTATCAGATCCGAAGGCGCCATGAAAATTGCCGAGCGAAAGATGATGGTATTTTCATTCATATTGAATTATGTAATTATTTTCCCCAGTGATTCAAAAGTACATACATACATACATTAAAGAATTATTTAAAATTAATATAAAAATATTTGAAGTACTAAATACCTGGTTTCTGAAATTCAAGGTGTTCTTTTACTAAGATTATAGCGTTGGGATGTTGAAAAACAAAGAAAAATACTGGAGGCGTTCTTAGAAATAAAAGAAATCAATTGTTCTTGTGTTGATTAGTAATCTCTTCAAACTAAATATGAAAAAAATAAATATAACATTGGCGCAAAACGAACGAGCAAGCTACAAAGAAAAAATAAACTAATAATAAATAAGAATATTGTGCATTTTATTATTATAAATACTGTGTTGAAAAATTCGTTTGCCAAATTTTTAAGGTGAGACCAAATGACAACAAAATAAGCCACTTTCATTTAACCTGGGGTTTGAAATTAATTATTGCATAAGACTATAAAAGCCAAAAAAGTAATATTGCCAAATCAAACAAGAAATTAACAAGCGAATGATGAAATTTTGAACGCACACGACATTAATTAGTATTGTTGTCAGATGTGTGTAAAAGTAATCATTAGCTGCTTTTTTTCGCTTAAAAGCTTGAATCGTGTTGCGAATTGTTTGGACCTGAAATTCGTAGTTGTTGCAATAAAACGCCTGACTTGAATTTTTGGTTGACAGTTCATTTGTAAATAACAATAATTCAATTGAAACAAGTTTTAAAAATAGAGAGATTCGTAGAAAAGAACGTCTGTTTTTGAATCAAAACACGTTTGGATCACGATTTTGTGAGCGAAAGAAAGCACCTATTATCGACCCTAGGGAACATCGGGTGTTAATATGAAAATTGTACACACTTTAATGGGATGGGAAATTTTTAGTTAAGCTGCCAAATTTTATGGCAAGCGTTAATAAATTTTTTTAAATATTACATTTGATATAAAAAATGAACAAGGCTAAAGAACATAAGATTCTGTCTTAACATGAGGCAAAATATTTCCCACATAAAATAAATTTAAAGTCGACATTTCGAAGTTTTCCGACACTTAAACGTCGCAAACGTAAAATGCACATTTATGACAGTGCAACGGTGCGAATTAATTAAAACTACTTTGTTATAATTATTAAATTATTTTTATTGAAAGGAATAACGTAAGTTCTGCAGTAGTCCGTTACAGAGTAAGGTTCTAGTTCTATCAGAAAGTCATAAACAGCTTTTTTAAATCGAGTATGTTTTTCTATTAATCTAAAATGTGGAGGTAAATTATTATAAATTTTCATGCTCATCATAGATGTTTCATTTAAAGAAAATATTTTTACTACTTCTTCTTAATTTTATAGGTTAAATTTAAATTTTTATTTTAAACAATTGAATATGAGATTAAAAAGGGCCCAAGTCCGAAATTTTTGAAAATCAGTTTATTACGCATACGTAAAATTTATGTACTTGTACTATTATTTAACGGAAAAAACCTAACTTTGGTATTGAAGCCGGATATACAACGGTTAGAAGACATTTTAAACGAACATGGACCTAAGTCCAGGATTTGGGTCTGTTTTGTTCTGGGACAGGTATCCGTCTAATTTATGTATCTAATCTATGACCTATTATTTTCTGTAATAGACCGAATGAACAGGAAACATGAAAAAATCCAAACATTTCAAGAATGGCAAGATCTAATTTCCAACAGATTTAAAATTAAGAAACTGATATTTAAAGGTTTCCTAAATTTTAAGGAATAGTGCTCCTTAAAATTTAGGAAATCTTTAAATATCAGTTTCTTAATTTCAAATCTGTTGGAAATTAGATCTTGCCATTCTTGAAATGTTTGGACTGGCCTCTATTTCGCAGAAAATAATTCAAAATAAAAATCAGAAATACCAGGTGACCAAATATAAACTTTTCAAATTTTCTAAGTATCATAAAAATGAGATTGTTATGTCGCAAAATATGTCGAGTCAAGTTGAAGAATCCTGTCTTGTGTGGAATGGTTTCATCTACTCCACAGAATAACTTATACATATACTAGCGTACTGAAGACGGCAGCTTAGTTGCCGAAATACGTATCTACGGATACAAAAATTATTGTGGGCGGAGGTTAATTTCCATTATCTCTTAAACCACAGTCTTCCTTACTATTTTAGTTTATACATATACTGGCAAATTGACTGCAAAACTAGCAAAAATTTAAAACGTTCAAAGTCTGTGCCGTTTTCTGAATGAAAATAATAGAGATTATTAAAACAACTTAAAATCCATTTCACCAGAAGTTAAAACAAATGATGGAGAAGCAAATAATTCAGATGTTGAAAAATGAAATTAAATAAATATATATTAATTACCGTTGTTATACAATTAATTAATTAATTGTACATAAATATCATAATTTATTAATAAAATTCAGTTGGATGTTCAGTCAAAATACTTTTCAAAATAAAAGTGGCCCAAGTCCCTGTATGTTTGTCTATTATTTCTAGTAATATTCCGAAAACTGAAATACCGTTTCTCTGTCGTTATATTATCCAAGTATACAGGGAGATTCCGGCAACCCATTCATAAAAGTTTCCGAACTTCCTCTTTGAATTTCTACTTCATATTTTGCGGTTATAAATTAGCGACAATGGTCTATTAAAATATAATATTTCCAACTTTCGAGCACTTCCGCTTGGACTGGTTGCTGTCAACTTTCTTATTTTAAATAGAATATCTCATTTTTTATTGCTTTTTTGAACTTCATGAAATTCTAAAAATATTTTGGATTATTTGATACAAGAAAAAGTAGCCGTTTTAGAGGTATTCAATTTTTTTTTAAAAATTCAGAGTTGCAGTACCCTGTTTATGATACTGCCATCTTTGTGTGACAAAAGCCATAATTTCAATTTTTGGCCTGTAGTAGGCTATACTCGTAGGCTTTCAAGTCATACTTAATTTTACACAAAATTGTTTACTGGTTGGTTGAAAAGTAACTTCTATTCGAACTGATTTCAACCGTCGTAAAGTCATATTTTTCAAATAGAACACCCAGTATGTTTTTATACCATAAGAATCAGAACTAAATGTTCTTTCGAACTGTATTAATTCCCTGTACCCATCTCTTACCTTTCCCTTTCTACTCATGATTTTCTCTTTGACACATGAATTTTTTCACTTTTCAGTATTATTCCTGAATAGTGTGCTATGAAAATTTAACAACTGAGGTTTTGAAATTAATTTCTGACTGTAATTTCAATTTTATCAAAAAAAAATCGCAAACTAATATTTAATTACATATCTATCATCTAAAATTTTTATTTATAAATGCCGCACATGACAAAACATGACTTTTCGACAGTTGAAATCAGTTCGAATAGAAGTTACTTTTCAACCAGCGCGTAAACAATCAAGTGCAAAACTGACCATGATCTGAACGAATGTTACTGTATCCTACTACAGACCAAAAATTGGCACCGTGGATTTTGTTGCACAAAGATGATAGTATCATAAACAAGGTTTTACAAGTCTGAGCTTTTTTTAAAAAATGGAAATACCTCGGAAACGGTTAATTTTTCTTGTATCACATGTTGCACAAAATATTTTTAGAATTTTATGAAGATTTCAAAAATGTATTAAAAAATGGGGTATTCCATTTAAAATAAGAAAGTTGACAGCTACTTTCGGTATAAGCGGAAGTGTCCGAAAATTGAAAATATTACATTTTGATAGATCCTTATCGTTAACTTATAACTGCAAAATATGAAACAGAAATTCAAAGGAGAAGTCCGCAAACTTTTAATGAAAAGGTTGCCTGAATCTCCCTGTATAGAAATTTAATATAGTATGTATGTATCAGTTTATTACCCATCTCTGACAGTAATATATAATTATACAAAATACAGTAAAAGAGTATATAATAATACACATTTAAGACTACTATTTAGAAAATTTGTACTCTTGGAACTCATCTATAAAAGGCTTGCGTCAAAAATATTTTTTTTTAGTATTTTCCTGAAAATTCCTACGTTTGTCAAATTCCTTATAGTAAGGGGTATCCGATTGAAAAAAGTTTTGCCGGCATAAAAGGGAGAATTTTTCAGTAAAGATAGTTCAGGTTTCGGTAAGTTAAGATTTTGTCTATAACGCGTGTGGTAGGAATGTATATCACTTCGCTCGAGACTGCTATGTTTGTTTTTGAAAATTAAAGTTAAGATTTTTATAAGGAAAAGTGAATAGACAGTTAAGATATTATATTTAATGAAGAGCGGGCGGCAATGCGCACGCAAACTTTGAAAGTTGAAAGAAAAATTTTGCTTATTAAGAAAATAACAGGTTATAAAAATCTTTATTTTCGTTTATCATAATCATTCAAGCTGGACTTAGGTCCTTTTTATTCTCATATAATCAATTACTAAAAAGTTTACCGAGTGAAGTTCAAAAAAAGGAAAAATAAATAGATCATAAATGGTTCCCTAACAAAGCCCTTTCGTTACATCATTTGAAACTTTCGGTTTCATGGTACATTACCTATCAAAAATTGGAAGATCAAGAGGTCAATTGTGAATGAGTATAGGGTACTTCACTAGAGGTTTTCTGCGGTTTAAATGTTTCATATATGAAAATTAAATTTAATGAATCTTATTTTGAATTTTGAATCATCTAATGAAGTAAAGACGTTTGTTTCTCAATTTACAATTCCTCAGTATTGAAAGATCATTTGAACATACGTTATGTGTATAATGTAGCCGGAAATAAAGTGAACTTTAATTCCAAGTGGCATTTATAATGATTATACCATATGGACATCATCTACGGAATAAAATAATTTTTGACCTTATTTAGAAAATTATGAGAAAGGTTGGACATGTTAATTTTTAATGTGAATGGTACGTCTTGTAAATAGTGATGTAAAATGACGGCCATTTAAAATCATGACTTTATTTTGGTCATTTAACTATAATTGACGGTCATTTTGTAGTCATCATCAATCGTTTAATTCTAGACAGGCGCACATTTTACTTATATGCATATTAAATGAAACAAATACAAATTTTTATAAAAACATATTTAAAGCAAACAACAAAGGTATGCCCGAGGACAATAATTGTTTTCATAAGAATAAAACGGAGCTTAGAGTTAAAATTGGAAAACCGCCCCTTAAATAGTTTCATAAATTCGGGAAATACACTCCCGCTCCTCAGGTCTCGACAAGTCGTTGACTTAATACTCCGTTGGGTATCCATCACAGATCAAAACAAATTCTATAAAAAAATAATTATAACATAAAGAACAATAAAAATTGAATAATAAAACAAATATTTATTTAAAAAAAGAATGTGCAGATCTTTTTTCCTTTAGGGACCTATTCTGTAAGGATATTGTTCACAAACGACAATAATTGTTATTATACAAACGATATATTTACCCGCAGTTGCATATTGTATACGTAACGGCACTCGTTTAGGACCGACCAAAATAAAAAAAGACAGAAGGCAACTATACTGTATAGTTGCAATATCAGCGCGGTTCCATAAAAATACCAAATTATATCATTGCTTACTAAATGCATGTCAGCGCCCAGCCTTAAACAACATAACAAGTTACATTTCAAACCATGTAGAAAACTCATGCACACGGACATTCATTCCATCCATACACCCAAAACACGAACCAAAAAATTATAACAAAGAGTTTAGCATAATAAAATGAATTGCACCCGAAAAAATGGATACTGGGAACACACATTAAACAACATACACAGAAAAATAAAAACACAGACACACTCCACAACAGCAGAAAAAGAACAACGAAGATAATCAAAAACAATGGATTGCTTTCACATACACCGGACCATACGTGTACGAATCACAAGCATATTCAAAAAATGCAATCGTAAAACACCTAACAACGTTTGACAAGTCCAATAAACTAACCAAAGTGCATGTAGAAAGTAAAATCAGAATTTCAAAATTATTCATAATAAGACAAATGTCAAGAAGAAATAAGAAAAAATCATTCTGTCAATGAATACGAATTAGGTATTGACTCATGCAACTTTTCTTCCATTTGACAAAATTTGTGACACTTACGGTTTAAGAAATCTCTTCAGTTCTAATAATTTACAATCGAAGATAAGTGAAGTAGTAAGATAAGCCCTAGCAGTCAATTTCGTCATGTTATAATAATTCTTCCGTTGTTGCGCCAAAGAAAAAAGCAGTACCGATTATAGTTTAAAAACGGGCGATATCCCAATTTTAATAGAATTGGACTTGTAACAAGGTCTTCAATTATTTTACAGCAAAATATTATTTAAGTTTTTTTTTAGAGAACTCTTCAAGATGAATCTGTCTGTTAAGTTTGAGAATTTTTCATACGCTGAGTTTTCAGATATTTAAAAAAAGATTCTGTAACTAAATTCAATTTATACCAAACTATCGGCACAGTCTTGATCAATTATAGTGACAACTGATCGGATAATTAATAAATCTAGTTGTTTTTTAAAAAGATTGATAGAAAAATCTTTTCCAATAATTTAATTGAACATATATTGATCAAGACCGTGTTGATAGTTTGGAATAAATTAAATTTCGTTACTAACCTTTTTAAATATCTTGAAATTGAGAGACTGGACAATTCTGAAGACAGATTCATCTTTAAAAAAACCTAAATGGAATTTTGCTGTAAAATAATTATGGAAGCTAATATTCGAGCACCTTTGTATTAACATGGGATTTCCGATGTTTCGTTTCAAAACATAGCACCCTGTATAAAAAAAAAATAGATAATAATTTAGTTCTAGTTTAGTTCTTTTAGGGCCGATTTCATAATATCGTACAACTTTAAATTTAAAGTTACTTTAACCACAGACAACAACTAAAGCAGACCTGTCAGCCCTGTCGAAATTTTGCACCAGATTTATGTATTAAAATTTTACCGCGAGATGGCATACACTTAGTTGGTTGTACTTCGGAAATTAATTTTGAGCCTAGTGCAACCGAGACCGAAGGACTTAAAAATATCTTCCTCCCCTTCTGCGCGGATGTTTTAAAATTGAGATAATCTATGATTGAGATTGAGAATATGCCCACTAGAGTCTAGCCACTATCAGATCCGAAGGCGCCATGAAAATTGCCGAGCGAAAGATGATGGTATTTTCATTCATATTGAATTATGTAATTATTTTCCCCAGTGATTCAAAAGTACATACATACATACATTAAAGAATTATTTAAAATTAATATAAAAATATTTGAAGTACTAAATACCTGGTTTCTGAAATTCAAGGTGTTCTTTTACTAAGATTATAGCGTTGGGATGTTGAAAAACAAAGAAAAATACTGGAGGCGTTCTTAGAAATAAAAGAAATCAATTGTTCTTGTGTTGATTAGTAATCTCTTCAAACTAAATATGAAAAAAATAAATATAACATTGGCGCAAAACGAACGAGCAAGCTACAAAGAAAAAATAAACTAATAATAAATAAGAATATTGTGCATTTTATTATTATAAATACTGTGTTGAAAAATTCGTTTGCCAAATTTTTAAGGTGAGACCAAATGACAACAAAATAAGCCACTTTCATTTAACCTGGGGTTTGAAATTAATTATTGCATAAGACTATAAAAGCCAAAAAAGTAATATTGCCAAATCAAACAAGAAATTAACAAGCGAATGATGAAATTTTGAACGCACACGACATTAATTAGTATTGTTGTCAGATGTGTGTAAAAGTAATCATTAGCTGCTTTTTTTCGCTTAAAAGCTTGAATCGTGTTGCGAATTGTTTGGACCTGAAATTCGTAGTTGTTGCAATAAAACGCCTGACTTGAATTTTTGGTTGACAGTTCATTTGTAAATAACAATAATTCAATTGAAACAAGTTTTAAAAATAGAGAGATTCGTAGAAAAGAACGTCTGTTTTTGAATCAAAACACGTTTGGATCACGATTTTGTGAGCGAAAGAAAGCACCTATTATCGACCCTAGGGAACATCGGGTGTTAATATGAAAATTGTACACACTTTAATGGGATGGGAAATTTTTAGTTAAGCTGCCAAATTTTATGGCAAGCGTTAATAAATTTTTTTAAATATTACATTTGATATAAAAAATGAACAAGGCTAAAGAACATAAGATTCTGTCTTAACATGAGGCAAAATATTTCCCACATAAAATAAATTTAAAGTCGACATTTCGAAGTTTTCCGACACTTAAACGTCGCAAACGTAAAATGCACATTTATGACAGTGCAACGGTGCGAATTAATTAAAACTACTTTGTTATAATTATTAAATTATTTTTATTGAAAGGAATAACGTAATGGAGCACGAAATTACATTATAAAGCTTCGCAAGCCAGGATCAGAATAAATTTGTCAAACAGGGCAAAGAAGAAAGAAGACTAAAGAAGTTTGAGTAAGGAAAGTTAAGAAAACGATTTTTTTATTTTGTACCTACCGTGTAAAATTTCAAACTACTTTACCCCTAAATTAAGATTTGGCCGTAATTAAATCATTTGTAGAATTAGTACTGTCTACCGATACCGCCAGAAAACTATACCTGAGCCAACCTGAGCAAAGAAACACAACTTTACTGAGCATATACGCGAAACTGTCAAAGAAGCTGACATCTGTCAAAAATGACGTCACGGATGTACATCCGTTTCAGTTTTTTTGGCGAAGTAGCGTCAACGCAGAAACACTTGAACTAACAAATTGCTCAGGCTGTAGACGTCGTCTCGTGAAATCTAGTAGGTCGTGAATAAAACAATCATATGTCGTTTATGTCCAATGATGTCATAAGGTTAGACGGAGTCTAGCGTCATTTTGAATAAGTTTTAACATTACAGAGAGAAAGATAATATGAGCATTCCCTAGGAGTAACAAAGATCAGAAATGGCCGATACCACGTGGTTTGGGGCAAATGAAAGCTTAGTTCAGATGCATCCGGATACGCAAAAAACTAGCCAATCAAAAACAAATCCCAATAAATATTTTGCATATTCGGAATCACAGGGGTTTATGTCTATTTCCACAGTTATAAACGCAATTATAATTGCCCCCAGATCGCTGGGATGGCAGTGATGGCACTGTATTTACAGTAAGCTGTAATCCTTAGCATATTTTTAAATTATCATGGTTACCTTTTATTGATTTTGGAAAGTTTGGAATCGGTTGTCAGAAGCCAAAGTATTAATTCGATTTCTTATTTAATTAAACGTTTAAATTTCATATGCGGCCATCCCAGGCGAACGAACAGGACAATTTGTGATAAAAATAAGGTAAGAGAGAATGCTAAGCGAAGAGTGCACTTTTTCGGCTATCATGGCCGCGCGGCCTTATTAAGCGCCGGAGCGAGAAACGATCCAAGCAAACGTGGTCGTAATTTAAAGAAAGAAAATCACAAATTGTCCGTTTATTCTTCTGGAATAGCCCAGGGGAATAGCCCCAAAGTTTTTGTTTTGCAGTGAGAATGTTGAGCTACGTCTCCGCTGATGAAGCCCCAAACAGGGCTGAAAAAGCTGTACAAAGGCTGCTGAAGGTTTTCACTGCAATCAAAAACGATTTGCAACAAAATTTTTTAAAACTTTCATTATGCTTTGACAGCAAGCATGGCCGCCTTGCATGGGGGACTTATTAGGGGCAAATCCGCTTTAGTTTGTCTATCCTACTGCAATATCAGGTCAAAAAATGTAGGATGTCCCTGTTTTATTTGTTCAATACTTAAACCGTTAACGCAGAAATATTTTTAAATTACGCGCCTTTTTTATTTTAATTCCCCTCAGGCCGCGCGAGGCGCGCATTTTGTTGCTCCACATATACAACGTTGGCTTTGATATCTAATATATCTTTTATCTATGATTTGGAATGCATCTGAACTAAGCTTAATGCACAAACAATAAAATAGCGACATCTTACTATCGCTTTTTGACCTAACATTGCAGTAGGATAGACAAATTGAAGCGGGATTTGCTCCTAATGAGTCCCCCATGCAAGGCGGCCATGCTTGCTGTCAAAGCATAATGAAAGATTTTAGAAAAAATTTGTGCAAATCGTTTTTGATTGCAGTGAGAACCTCGAGCAGCCTCTGGACAGCTGTTTCAGCCCTGCTTGGGGCTTCTTCAGCAGAAACGTAACTCGACATTCCCACTGCAGACCAAAAACGACTTGCCCAATTTATTCGCAAATGCGATGTAAGAAATTTTTCTAAGCTTAATGCGTTTGCAAACACCGTTGCCATGGCGAGCAAGCGGTAGCGAATTGTCAAAATGAAGGCTGCGGTTAGTGAACGGTCGAAGTGGTCAGACCAAATCACGTGATAACTTTTTTCAATTGCTGATTGGTCAGAGGGTTTAGTCGGACCGTTGACTTGACCATTCTGTGCAATTTGACCACTCATTTAACTCGGCCTTAATGAACTGCGTAATTCATAGTTCATATTCCAATTTTAAATTAGACTATCTATTTTTACAATTTGCACCTGCGTGTAACACGAAATATATTCAATATTTTAAGTAATTTTAAAATGTGTCTACCCTCTCTGTGGATGGATATATTTACACCTTTTTGTCGTATATTTATGCAATCATCAGCGAAACAAGTAGGTATTCTCCATTTTATTAACGCGATTATTGAAATATTATAATAAAAAATAAGAAAGAAACCTGCTTATCTTTTTAGAGGAAAATAGTCACTCACATAAAACAAAAAATCTAATAAAATGACATTCAAAAAGTTGTTGTCTGTGCTTTAACCCAAAAAATACATTTGTTTCCCTATACTTAAAGTGACTTTAAATTAAAGCTTCCTTAGAGTCTGATTATGAATTACTTTTATGTTTCTCCGGACAATAGGCATTTTAGTTATGTTATAGGCTCCGTCACGAAGCAAGCGTAATGCGTCACACCTAGTAATGACGTCAAAGTAGGTAGATGTTGCCACCAGCAGTGGCATTGCCATCTTGACTTTACATTAGGCCGTCAGGCAGAAATTAACATGACGATAAAGGGGTTTTGGCGCTGTTCGAAATGTGATATTTTATTATTTCTATCGATGTTTGTAAAGAGAAAGTAAATAAAATTGCACCGTAAAAGATAGGGTAAGCGTATTTAATAGTTTTTATAACAGAACATGCCCATGGAGACTAGTAATTAGCAGAATACAAAAAACCGCTACCAGATTTGACAAGTATTTTAATTTAAGACTTCTACAGTCTCATATTGTTTGTATTATACTAGAAAACACTATTAAACTTGTTGTTAAAGCGTTCTAAAGCGCAATTCAATAAAACAACGTAAATTTCGTTGCTTCAACTGATTGAATCCAAGCATAAGGAGATGGGATGCTCTCGTGAAGAATATGAGAAATTATTGTTACAGTTATTTTACTTTGGCTAAATGACTTTCTACATAAGGAAGAACTACTATTTCAATAAAGCATTTTTTTGTCTATTGGATTGCTGCCTAAAGGCCTGGATGCGTATTGAGATGGCAATGATAGTGGCGCCAAACAAAAATTTAAATAAAACACAATGCAGTAAAAACGGTAAAAGATTATTTTATTTAGTTTCTTAATAATTATTTCTCAGATTGCTAGAATGAAATTAGGAAGCAATTGAACTTAGAGTACGACCCACTTTACAGTCAAGATAATTACATTGATATACAACTGTCGGACACACGAAACAAATTACTGAGGTTATGTACCAATGTTTATGTTTACACTTGACAACATGGTGATATTGCCAACTTAATTCTCGTTTGCTGACTGCATTTTACAGATTTCTCAAGTATTTTAAGATGGTACGAGTTTTCGTTATTAATGACGTATTACTCTTGATTCCTGATTTTGACTATACCTTTTTCTTTCTTTTGACGACTTGTTTCTCTCGTATATTTATTTTTTTACACTCCTGACGCAACTGTTAATTGATAGTGAAACGTTGAACGCTATTTCCAAATATAATTCTGTCCGATTAAAGTCTAAAAACCATTTATTTATCATTTTCATCGGACAAGAGATTTTAAAGAAATTGAATGAAAACGCAAAACTAGGTAACAAATGATCAACTAGAATTCAAAAATATACAGGGTGATCCATTTAACAAAATTCATCTATCGTGATTTTATTATTATTATTATTATTTATTCCAATTTCTAAAAATGTCGTTGCATGACCGTCGTTGTTAAATATGTCCATTTTATTTTGGAACATCTGTCAGGCGAAATTTTTTTTAAAACTTGTTACGATGTTAGTTTTGAATTAAAGAATTCATGTTTTCCTTATGTTTTAAGTTTCCTTATTTCACATAAGAATATACTTATCTATTGAGAGAGTTCCTATTATTTTGTAGTACAAGTATATTGAAAGCACTAATAATAAAACAGATTCATGACAGCTGTCATCTCATGTTCTATTTTAAAAAGGACAGTTTAATTTACAAATTGTAAACGTTGCTATGAATTTTCAGATTCGTACGTAACAACAATGTTTTATATTATATTATAATAAATTCACAGTATGTACCTATTACTGCAAATACTTGAATCATCTTGTACATTCAAATTTACCTTAAAAGACATATTTTCCGCATTAAAAATTCACGTGTCCCAGCGTTTTCCATAATTTTCTATAAGGCCAAAAATACTTTTATTGCATAAGTGCTGTCCACAGTGTATGATTCATAGGACAGAATTAAGGTATGTGAGGTATGACAAATTAGGCTCAATTCTCACACGGCAGCGCGTCGCGAGGTGTCATTTTGCTGCCTCGAAAAGTTGTCATGAGGCAGGTTCTTTTTGTCACAAATCTCATCTCAACTCAGATAAACGTCATTTCCGTTGGCATGAACAAGTAAGTTTGAACTATGATTTCGATCTCCCACCTTGTCACTCGTGCACTCCCTATTAGTTGCCAGGTTGAAACACACATTCAAAGTTACTTGTTCGCGCGAACGGAAATGACGTTTTTCTGAGCTGAAGTGAGTTTTGCGGTTAAAAGAACGCACCTATGAGTTATCTTTTATTTGCAACGCAGATTAGTTCAGGTCAGTTCAGTTTAACCGAAAGTGAACTGATCATAAGTAACCGATTTAATAGTAAATAAAACATGCGAGATGCGATTGCTGCATTTTAATCTTCAGATGAAGATATTATTTTTGCATCACTTTACAGCTAGTTAAGCAGAAACAAAAGGTCATTTGGACGAGTAATGTAATTTGACAAACAGTTGAAATAACATCCCCTCTACAAGTGAACCAACTGATCCAAACTGATCTAGAATTTCCGAGGTGTAGTATCAGCAAGGCGGGAAGTGTTTTCTTTGGATCACTTTGGGTTAGATCATGTAGCCAAATAAAACAGACAAATTTTTGAATAAGTGATCCAGGGTAAAAGTGAACTGATCTGACGTGCAAATAAAAGACAACTATGGTTTCAAATGCAGCAGTTCTCACTCGGCAGCATTTTATGTCAAAAACTTACATGTAAAAGCACAGGAACCAAAACGATGCTACGCGACACGCTGCCGTGTGAGAATTGAGCCTTAAGCTATGTTTACAGAACTGCGATTTGTCGGACAGGTGAAATTAATGAATAGCGTTTCGTTAAAAAATGTTTTTCTGTGACCCTAGTAACGCTATTGGTTGACCGTCGTCGTCAGCGATAGATCGCAACTCTGTGAACAAAAGGCGTTTACGGAAACTCCAAACCGATTAATCCGAGTAGAAATGTGAGAGAGAACACATAGAGACTTCGTGCATGTGAGAGTGAGAAAAATATTTATCAGGTTAAGGCCGACGCGCACTTCTCCTACCTGGTCGGCAGCGCACCGGTCCACGCCGGCCGTCAAATATTAGAAGTAACGCACATTATCCGGATCGTCACCTACTTCAAATGACAAAATTCTATGCACTTGAGCAATGAATATTGGTATTCTTTCAAATTTAAACAAATATGGATGCTCATTTAGATCCTAAAATTGTGATTGTGGCGCTATTATGTGAAGAGGAAGAAGAAAAACTGAAAAATAATTATAGGAAGTGTAAGTTAGTCTCGGCAGCCGGCTAAAATATTCTAGTCGAATTATTCCTTACGGGCCGATTCCGTGCGTAGAGATTCCTATTAGTGTGCTTTGTTACATATAAAAATAGGTAAATAATAAAATGCCGGCCGGCGTGGATCGGTGCGCTGCTGGCCGGGTAGGATAAGTGCACGTCGGCCTTTAATTGGATTGGAGTTTCCGTAAACGCCTAAATTTAAATGAATAAATTCAAGCTTTCATTCACTCTCCTTCTCCTATAGATTGAATGGCGGCAAATAACTCCCTAACGGCCCGTATGACATAATAATATTTCTTATACAAAATTTGTAAAAAACTGGCAGAGAAATGTTAAATTGTCCAATAAACATTCATCATGGTAACCGAAATACATGTAACAAATTTATGCAAATTTTTGATAAAAATTAACATCCTGTCATACGGCTCCGATAACGCGTGTTTTTGGTCCGCTTGGTACCCATTTATACCTACTCCTATTCTTATATTATTTTCTTACTCGCATTACCTTCTTACACTTGAGAGACAGACGTCTAAATACAAAAAAAAAATTCTTACGCTGTTATGCAAAGGATTCCAACAAAACTAGTTCCGTACGTTACTCCATACGTAATACTTTTAAAGTATGCTCGAAGTTGTTTCTTCAGATAGTTCTTGTCCTTTCTTTTCTGATTCAAAGCAACTTTTACCTGAAACAAATAAGTCAATAAGCTTATAATAAATAGTATTTAATAAAATACTTGCCAAGTAAATGGGTAAAAAAAATTTGCTTGTTCCGACGGTGGCCTGTATTACGAAACTGGATAAAAAATTCAAACAGGAACCCCCAAAACCGTGCCATATTTGGCAGGTGGCGTGTTTAGGCACAACTCTGTCAAAATACTCTTTGCTTATGTTAATCATGTCGATGAAGATGTGAAACGATACGCATTATTCAAGTGTAAAATTCACCTGTTTGTTGGATCTGACTGTTAAACATGAATAATGGATTCGCATTAAATTAACGTCGACACTTTTAACGTCAATCAAATCAATTGTTTTTTGAGCTCGTCTAAATTTCAAATGAATTACTTTTGTTAAGGTCAACTTTAAACTCGAATCTAAGGTATCGAACGTTGACTAATATAAGTTTCTAATTTGTTTACGTTCTTTTAAAGAAATATAAAGTTTAGCATTCGTACTGAAATTCCAAAAAAAAAAATCAAAAAAGGATCAAGGTAACTTGTCAATGCAAATATAAACAACAATTATTAACGAACTATCTTGTCAGATGAAAAAATATTTAAAAATGTATAATTATACATAATTCTCAATTTTTTGCCAGCACAAAAATAATTACTTATTAATTAATTATTATTAATTTTTTATAAAGATATAATTTTTTGACTTTTACTTTCTTAACCGTTTATATTTTGTTTTTTTACTTTCCTCATAAATCATATAAGTTACATTTCCAATTGTGAAATTGCAACACAGGAGCAGTTCATCTTAATAGATTTAAGATTTTCATTAACTTGTTTAATATTAGTCTAGAAAATATATTTTTTTTATCTAATACAGGGTTAGGCAAAATGCATTACTCTTTTTATTTCTTTAATAACACATTTACAATATTTTTAAATTTAAATTTCGTTTCATTGGAGATTTGCAAAATAGAGCCTTAATTACTCGTAATACAGTACTATGTTTTTGTTTATTCATATTTAAGTGTCTCTTAGTTTTAATGTTCTTTTTTCGTTGTATTTTTCGGTCGCTTTTTTGTGAACAGAATTAAAAATCAAATCATTTTTGAGCACCGTAAATTGCAGATATCCATATTTTTCCTTCCAATTTATACGCTGCTGTATCGTTTTCATTCTAATGATTAGTTTCACTCGTTTTTTTTTTAGTTTTAATAATTTTTATTACAAAACTATTCAATATGCGTTTCTTTTTTATGTACATTTTTCATCAATCCTGCCTTTTCCAATATGATTTCGATTTTTCATTTTATGGGTCTTGCCGATTGTCATTTGTTTTTCTTCCTTTCTTATTTTTACAAATAAAATCATTACAAGTAATGGTTAATTAATCTAAACGACAATCTTTTCAGAATTTTTTTGTTTATCTTCAAGATTGTTTTTTGATTTTTTAGTTTTTTTCTTTTCTCTACGTTTTTCTGTAATGGTAGATTGAACTTTAATCAACAAGATTTATTTGCTTGGTTTCTTTCTATTCTTTTTTCTCTTTTTATTTCTTCATGTTGATCTGTTTCTCATCAACTGGCAACTTTTTTCGTCTATCTGCCAACATGTCTATACTGGGTGTCTCACAACTTACGGAGGAGATTGAAAGAGCAGCTGTAGGATATCAAAATAAATCTTTTTCTTAATTCGCTTTTGACCAAAACCCTATAATAAAAAAGTTACGGCAGTTTAACTTTCTTAATTTCTTCTTTAACTTACACCTGTATTAATTTATCAAAATTTATCAAAATCACCTTTCATAAACTGTCTATGTTAATTTGTTTCCTAGTTTTGTTCTTACTTAGTAGGCGGTGCACAACGACATGAAAACCCGTTTTTAGGCATTAAAAGAAAAAAATGAAATAGCCGTAACTCTAACGTAACTACATTTTTTGAAATAGTTGTTTATTGTAAAGCAATGTTCAGTTAACTTATAAATGCCTCAAATCTGAATTTGAAAAGTAAAATATTACTACAGGGAGTAACTTTTGCTTGCTAATTAATTTCACTTTAAACTCTTGTAACTTTTTAGTTAAGGGTTTTTTTCCCAAAAGTTTATTAAGAAAAAATCTTTAATTTGATATCCCCTAGCTACCCTTTTAATATCCTCCGTAGGATATGAGACACCCAGTATATTTGTTGATCTCGACGTTTTCTTTTTAAATGACTACTGATTGTCAATTTTCTTTTTTTTTTTTCTTCTGAAGATATTAACTTTTTAAATTTTCTTCCTTTTAAGAAAAAAATCGAGTCACGAATCATTGCAGAAGACTTTTCCGTTCTTTTGTTTTTTCTTTGAAATTATTAAATGATTATACTACACTTAATGAAGTTGTGCCTCTATTTTTTGTATTAAGAATAACAATATAAGATAAAAACCGAGACGATTTTTACTGCTCTCTTCTTCTTTTCTCCACTCTTCTCCTTTTACGATTTACCTCAACTAGTTTTCGTCGATCAGGTGATTACTCCAACGTGCTGTCTTTTTGATTTCAATTTGAGGCGGTAAATTGAAAACTGAACAGAATGCAATCAAAATTTATATTAGGATCGATACAATCGGCTTCTGTTAGTATACCTTCTAGTTTATATTTTTTCGCAGTAACCGAAATAAAAAAAAAACTGTATTAACTTGTAAAACTTGGAGTTATGCCGTTTACGAGTTTATTGTCTTTTCGAATGTATTCCAAAATTTGAAGATAGAAGTACATAATTATGATTACAAGGAGCCGGAAGATTAAGAATTTGTTTATTATAACGCGTACATAAGTAAGTGATTTGTTAAAGAAGAAGGCAGAAAAACGATGGAATTGATTCGAATACAAGACACTCGTGAAAATCTGACAGTTGGCCAAATAAACAGTTCCTCTCCATTTTGCAGCATCGTCGAGCAACTTAATTACTTTTCGCCTAATAAAATTTACGTAAATATGTGTAGGAATCTGTAGCAATTACTAGAGTTGTGGCGTTCTCGAACGATTCGTTCATTTTGTTAGTATAAACGACTCAAAAGATTCGTTCTTAAAAAAATCACTTCCGAACGAACGAATCAGTGAACGACATGAACGAGATGAACAAATCGTTCAAATTAATCTAAATCGTTCTGAATCATTTCGTTCCTTCGCGAACGACATTGTAACGAACGAAATTAACGAATCTTCACTAAAAAGATCTTTACTCAAAAAATTCGTTCGAAACTACTCAATCCTTCGTGAACGACACAACTGTAAATTAAACAAATATAGGAGTATAAGGAACGAAGTAAAGTTATGTCGCATTGTACATATACAGTCAGATGTAAACTAATGTCTCCCTAGTAATATTTTAGGTCACGTTCTAAAAAGTAAACAAACACGTATGTGTTAAATAAATTTTTATTAGGTCGTAACTTATTATGGACCTAATAAAAATTTCATGTGCTGCAAAAATTTAAAAAATTAAAATGCAATTAAAGTAGTGGCTTTCTCGAATTACTTGACCGCATTTAAACAAAAATACACAATTCATAGTGGCGAATCTAACTATGCGACACGATCTGCTAGCGGAACTATTTGAACTACAAAATAGTGACGGAGGTTATTAACAACATTTTGCGCATAGAATTTTAGTGACAATAATCTTTAAAAGTATTGGAACTTGCCCTAATCCATAGTTGGAAAAACATAATGAAAATATAAGGACAAACTAGCACAAACTCATATTGTTTACCATTTTCTCTATTTGCAAAAAAATTATATATAATGAATCTAAATGTAAGGAACATGGAAAAAATATTAAAAAAATTCCATAAAGATCTTTTTAATTTTTTTCATAATTTTGTTTTTATGTTGCATAGCTACTATATGCTACACCGAACACTGTGGAACAATTTTTTCCTTATATAAATTAATTAGTAACTAGAATTCTCATTATTTCTGATTTCAAAAGCAGATAGTGAAGAAAAATTTATGTGTGCTAAATTGAATTATGATGTTTGATAAAATTATATTCATGATTTTCAGCATTTTCAATTAGAAATCAATATCTAAATCAGAATAATCGCCTTTATATTTAAAATATTCTGTTCACCTTTGGAGTATTCTATACTCTGTTTTTTATTTCAGAGGAGTACTTTGAAATTTTGGCGCTAAAAGTGAGTTTTGTTATTGGAAGCTGACCGCAATTGATCAATTACAAAGCTCGTTTTTAGCGCCAAAATTTCAAAGTTCTCCTCGAATTGAAAGGGCAGCTGTAGGATATCAAAATAAAGCTTTTTTTCTTAATTCGATTTTGACCAAAACCCAATATTAAGAAAGTTACAGCAGTTTAACTTTCTTAATTTCTTCTTTAATTTACACCTATAGCTTCTTAATTAATAAAAATTATTTCACAAAATGCAACTTTATTATTAAATAAACTCTAAATTTATCAAAATCACCACTTTTAAATGTCTATGTCAATCTGTTTCCTAGTTTTATTTTTAATTAGTAGGCGATTCACAACGAGATGAAAACTCGTTTTTGAGTATCAAAAGAAAAAATGAAATAGCCGTGACTCTAATGTGACTACATTTTTTTAAAATAGTTGTTTATTGTAAAGCAGCGTTCAACTAACTCCTAAATGTCTCAAATTTGAATTTAAAACGTAAAATATTACTACAGGGAGTAACTTTTGCTTGTTAATTAATTTTACTTTAAACTCTTGTAACTTTTTAGTTATTGCTTTTTTAAAAATTTATTAAGAAAAAATCTTTAATTTGATCTCCTCTAGCTACTCTTTTAATCTCCTCCGTAGGTTATGAGACACCCAGTATATAAAGGATGGATTGGCACGTTAATTAAATGTTTTACATATTCGGTAACATATTGCACGTTTTATTCAGTACTTATAAATAAAAATTATGTTAAAAGGTGTTATTAACAACGTTAGAAGTAATACATACACTTGGTTAAATATTAAAATTAGAAACTATGCGAAATGTTATCAGATTTGCCAGAGTAATAAATCTATTGGAATTTGTAACATCTATACAAAATAAGTTAATCGACTTCTTCAACTTTTGGGCCGGCACCGCCCTGAGCTCCAGCAGCTCCTTGATGTAACTTCATCATGATCGGAGCGACATCCTTTTGTAACTCTTTTAGTTTGTCTTCGTATTCATCCTTTTCGGCCAGTTGATTCCTATCCAACCAGGACAATACGGCCGAGCACTTTTCTTGGACTGTTTTCTTATCTTCTGCAGAAAGTTTATCAGCAGGGGCATCTTCAGCAGCCTAAATTATATATATTGAATATTTTAGTCTTCTACGTTAGCGATTCTCAATCGTCTCTGACCTCCGTCATCCACCTTTTTGAAGATCCTTTCAGGTACAGTCGCGATCAAGCTAATCGAGACCGATGACAGTTTTATAACCCTTATTACAAGCGTCACTAAGAGCGCAGTTAGCTTGCAGCCGTCTCGATTAGGATGATCGCGACTGTACCAGCTATTTCCGTTATTACTAACCAACAATATGTACTGACAGATCCTATATTACTCTAAAGCAAGAAAATACTGTTTAAATTTACAATTTCGAAATTTACAAATCCCATTTCATAGCTTCTCTGAATGTGTAAGCGGAGGTCATATGGGCTCTGTTGAGAATGTCTGTTCCCGTGATTATTTATTTCTAAGAAAAAGTTGTCTTACCTGTTTCGCACTGAAAATGTAACTCTCCAACTGGTTTCTGGCCGTTATCTTTTCTTTTTGCTTTTCATCTTCTTCCTTATATTTTTCAGCCTCAGATAACATCCTGTCAATTTCATCTTTAGACAAACGTCCTTTGTCGTTAGTAATGGTAATTCGTTCAGATTTGCCTGTGCTGATGTCCTTAGCAGAAACGTTGAGGATACCGTTAGCGTCTAAGTCGAATGTTACTTCGATTTTTGGAACACCTCTAGGTGCAGGGGGTATTCCGGTTAAGTTAAAGGTACCCAAAAGGTTGTTGTCTTTGGTCATCGCACGTTCGCCTTCAAATACCTATAAAGAAGGTTTGATGTATGCAATTTTAGTTGAAAGGTTAGTTGAAGACCTACCTGAATGGTAACGGCTGGTTGATTATCTGAATAAGTGGTGAAAGTTTGCTGTTGCTTGCATGGTATACGGGAATTTCTCTCAACGATTTTAGTCATAACGCCACCTGCGGTTTCTATACCGAGAGAAAGAGGAGCAACGTCAACAAGAAGTACATCCTGGATCTGCGAGCTCGTGTCACCGGTTAGTATAGCGGCTTGAACTGCTGCACCATAAGCAACAGCTTCATCTGGATTGATGGACAAATTCAAGGGTTTACCACAAAAGAAATCTTGAAGCATTTTCTGAATTTTCGGTATACGAATTGATCCACCGACCAAAACCACATCATGAATTGCTCCTTTGTCTAATTTGGCATCAGTTAGTGCTCTTTCAACTGGAGTCAATGTAGATCTAAATAAATCCATGCACAATTCTTCGAATCGAGCTCTGGTGACCTTGGAATAAAAATCAACTCCTTCATGGAGAGCGTCAATTTCTAAGCTTGCCTCGGTACTTGATGATAAAGTTCTCTTTGCTCTTTCGCAAGCAGTTCTCAAACGGCGTAGCGCTCTTGTGTTTCCACTGAGATCTTTTTTATACTTCCTCTTGAATTCTTCGACGAAGTGATTTACCAGTCGATTATCGAAATCTTCACCACCCAAATGAGTATCTCCTGCTGTCGATTTTACTTCAAACAACGACCCTTCGTCGATTGTTAGAATCGAAACGTCGAATGTGCCACCGCCGAGGTCGAAAATAAGCACGTTTTTCTCTCCTTTCAAGTTCTTGTCTAAACCATAGGCTAGAGCTGCTGCAGTTGGCTCATTTATAATCCTCAAGACATTCAATCCAGCTATGGCTCCTGCATCCTTAGTAGCTTGTCTTTGGGAATCATTGAAGTAAGCCGGGACTGTTATAACTGCATCATTGACGCGCCCACCGAGGTATGTTTCCGCTATTTCCTTCATTTTCGTTAACACCATCGAGCTAATTTCCTCTGGAGCAAAAGTTTTTATTTCGCCTTTGTATTCGACCTGGATTTTCGGCTTGCCCGAGTCGTTTACTACTTTGAATGGCCAGTGTTTTATGTCCTGTTGAATTTTGGGATCATCATATTTGCGACCAATCAAACGTTTAGCGTCGAAAACTGTATTTTTTGGGTTCATTGCCACCTGGAAAGAAAAATAATATAATCAGTTTTATTTCCAAACGAAGCTATTAAACGATAGTGAAACTTTCTTTCTAATTTTAATAGTATCCGTTCAAAAGCTATTTTCTTAAATTATTTCAATTAAAATTTTTATTGAGACATTTAATTAAAGACCTACAAACAGAACTAGAACTAAGAAACGTTTGAAACGGAATAATATAGCGTGTGTTCCAAAAGTCTAGATGACTATGACTGCACCTTGAATATTAATAGTTATTATTAGATCTGGGATTATCTGCAAATTGCATATTTGCTTTTAGGGCGAACATGGGCAAAATTCTTTCTTTTTGGAGCATACCAAACGATTCTGAATCAAATGAGTTAATGTAAAATGTATATTTTGCATATTTTCGACATCGTGAGCATATTTGGTGAAAAAATGCATATTAGTGCATATCTCTGCAATTTTTTAGGTATTTGTTTTCTAAATTTACTTATTTTCTGGTTGAAACTTTGCAAGTCTGCGTAGAATATTTGCAGATAATAAATTCACGACTCTTCCCGAAGAAATATATTGGCAACTAATTTGGGTCATAAGGAATAAACTTAGCAATTGAAAAATAAGTTTACCAATTTTATTCAATGCTTATCGTTTTTCGTATCCAAAGTTTTTTTTTATGAGTAAAAAACAATTAGATTCGTCGGTAAATTTTTATAACGAGGTAAACTTTTTTAATATTCCTAAATGTTTAAATTCGTTTATTATTTTGAGCCAATTCAATACTTTAAATTTACGTGATCGTCTAGGTCGAAACGGAAACGAGTGCATTTAACAGCACTTTTGTATGCTATACTGTCGCTATGACATAAATTTAATAATGCTAAGAATTTTGCATATTATCTATATAGATAAGGCAAAAATGGAAATGAAAAATCCTTAATCAACTTTTTGGGCGGTGACAATATGTGACAATTTGCTTTAAGATGGAAAAGTGTTCTAACCGTTGAATGTTATTGAAATAAATAAATAAAGATGAAAGTAAAGTCGATTCTTGTCAGATGAAAATTGTCTTCAATCTTTAAACCGAACACTGTGGAAATAGCACATACACTCAGTTTTATGATCGGTAGTGAAATTTTAAGGTTTTGTGTGATATCCAGAGCGTCCTGTTTATAAATTAAAAACAATTTTTACATAATATTAAAGTAATTAATTTTCCAATTTTTTGAATCAATTTTCTGAATTTAAGGTTATGAAAATTGAGTCTTGAAATAATTTAGGAAACAGTATCCTACAATATTGGTCTAAAAAGTTAGTGGCGTTAGCTGGTCCTACACTAGAATGCATAAATCCCTGAAATCATGTAAATAAAAAATAAAACTTTTATTTCTGTTATGTAATAAATAAATACTTAAAGACAGTATTTTCTTAATTATAAGTGATAAAGCATATACGCATATCTATGCAAAATTCTTTGCATATATATACGTTAAGGCATGTTTTAGCCAGAAATCTTGCATGTATATGCGCACATTTTCTTTATTTCGGCTTGCATATAATCCCAACTCTAGTTATTATTAGGCTTAGAGAATCCTTTCATAGTAGACCAGCCATGCTGTCGCATCTTGTTCAACTGTATGCTAGCGCATGACTACCGCGCTAGCTTGTATTCCGCAGGCATTCGACAAATAATTTACTTTAATCACGCATTCAACTCTGATTATTTCGAGTGTATATGTTAGAGTAGTGGCATGTGTTGCTGCTGAGAGTGGAACCTCATAATCCAAACGCAGATTATTATATATAGTGATCTATCACTTCCCACCATATGCATGTAGTAAAAATGTTGCTGAACTTTTTTACAGTTTTTGCGCCAAGAGTGCGCATGCGGTATAACCAAATATTTATCTATTTAAAAAAATAATATAATTGTTGTTTTTAATTACAGTTATT
The DNA here is from genome assembly GCA_036172665.1 of Prosopocoilus inquinatus. Lineage (NCBI taxonomy): Eukaryota > Metazoa > Arthropoda > Insecta > Coleoptera > Lucanidae > Prosopocoilus > Prosopocoilus inquinatus. The sequence continues at coordinate 36,632,099 of CM069871.1, forward strand.
TTTTCTAGTTACAATTACTTTTAAATACGCGTTTAAAATATGCACCTGATTTAAAATCAAGATAATTCCTGCACGAACTTGCGTAAACCACCGGTCTTCAGAAATCATCTGCATCTTAGGTGTTTGTTTCAATTAATCATTATTTTCATTAGGCCGTAGATGTTCCATTTGAAAAAAAAAATAGTTACGTCCTAATGAAAATTTCATATACTGTAAAAATCTTAAAAACCAAAATACAATCAAAGGATCATGCATCACAATAGAACGAAAATACACGATTAATAGCTTTGAAAATTATAAATAAATAAAATATCTAACAGTATTGTACTATTCTGTTTCAAATCAGAAAAAATATTGTGAAATCTAGACGGTTATAATTTCAAAATGACACAAAAAACAAAGAAATGCAAACATAAGTGTATTTTGTTCTGTTTGAAATCAGAAAAAATATTGTCAAATCTAGATGGTTATAATTTTAAAAATGGCACAAAAACGCAAATATTTCTGCAAAAAATCAAAACTTTGTTACTTCCTGAATAAGTGGAAAAAGTTTCAAGAATATCATTTTTTACCATTTTTTTTAGATACATTTTCAAACATACAATAGTTCTGGATATTCATTCACAGTCCGACAAAAATGCAATTTTATAACAGTCATAAATCAAATATTAACAAATTATAATGAAAAATGTTACCTCAAAATCATAATTTTATAGCACATGTACTTTTCCTGTGTTAAAATTACTTATTAAGTGAAATAGGAAAAGTTTTACCTGCCTATATTGACGCGCTGTTTAAATTCCCGCTTTCGGTCAATACCGTTTTATTAACAGATGAACTACGTTGTTTTCATGGTATACTTTGAGTGAATTATATAACTCAACATCAGTGTTGTTAAAGATACATTTCTAATAGTATCTAGATACAGATGCAGATACTTTCACAAATATGTATCTAGATGCAGATACAGATACTTTTTCCGGAAAATATCTAGATACAGATACAGATACAAAAAAGAAGTATCTGCAGTTTATCAAGATACTTGCAAGTGTAAAATTCAATAACCTATGCAGTCGTGGAGGTACGGTATTATTTGCGATCCAAATCGACTTTTTTTTGTGAAAATTGACGAAGTTTTCGTATGAATATGTGAATAATGTACACACTAAAATCTGTGATAATTTTCACAGTTTTCTTCAGCAGTATGTCTTTTTAAATAGAAAATTTATCTTTGTAATTAAGTTGATCAATAAGCGGATAAGTAATTACCTGGTTTTGTATGAAACCAAGTCAAGTCAACGTAAAATATAAAGTTATCAACAGAAATGACTCTACTTTCGTATCAGACAAGTTAAATGTCAAATGAATCTAGGATCCTTAGTTGCAACCCTGTAGCTAAGAGAGCGCTCTCATAATCAAGAAAAGTTGATAAAATCAACAATACGGTCTTTTCCTTTTGATTTTCTCCTTTTGTCAATTATCATTCCCAATTTTTAAAATAATTTTCAAGTTTCTGAAGTATTAAATCGCATTTTAAATAGAACAGTCATTTGACAAACTGGAAAACATAATTAACAAGAGGGGAAAATCAAAAGAGAGAGACTGTAAAATCGGAGGTTGCGTTTCCGCCAAGGTCTGCTGTTTTTATGGATGTTCAAAATGTATCTAAAATGTATCTTAGTATTTCAAATGAATAGATACACTGTAATTGTATCTAGATGCAGATACAGTTACATTTTTTTAGTAGTATCTGAGATATGTATCTAAATACTCAAAAAGTATTTAGATACTGTGTCTAGATACTTGCATCTAAATACTTAAAAACACTGCTCAACATACTGTCAATTAATTTTCATCAATATAAACTCCAAACAAAATGTTGCGATACAGGGCCATTTTACATTTTTGTCCGGCTAATTCCTTGATTTCACCCACTGTGCGTCGGTACCATGGCCAGTACTACATCGAAAAATTCAGCTTTTTATTTAATTTATCGATCTAGAATTTTATTTAAAAAGTAAAAATTCTAGAAGAGTGCACACATAGGGTGGACATCCACGGGTTAAAAAGAATTTTTTCTTTGCTTCGATCTCTACTATCGCCTGCCAAACGTTGTACACTTTTTTAATAACACTGTATATTTATTTACTTTTTTACTTTACTATCATTGTAATCTTCCTTTTGTAGTTTTTGTTCTGTTGAAGGCAATAAAGGTTGCCGAAAGCTCAGCATAAAAATAAAAGTCTTTTAATGACTGCTAGTCCCAACGGTTGTTTTCAATAATAATTAGAATTTATTTTTTGATATTGTGGCGAGCCAACCTGACTTAGCGCAAGGCGTCAGGAAGTCGGTCCGCTTCGGTGTGTCATCGGCCGTCACGCGGTCGGGCCCACATCGAACGGACTGGAATCTTACCGAATAGAGACTTCCAGACGCCAGCAAATGATATAAAATGGCCCGGAGTTGACTCACCAGGCAGTCGAATTCGAACAGCGATAGTCGAAGTTAGATTTTAGTGTGAAAATAAATTGTTAGAAATAAATTAGTTTTTAAGCTTTATTAAATTACGGTTAAGTTTTTATCGAGTGTTTTATTCGTTTAAATAAATAAACTCAAACCCTAGAAACGCAACAGTGGTGTCAGGTGTGGGGTTTGTGCAAATAAATAAACAATTTAAAGTAAATTAAATTTAATCAAATTATTAAATAAGTACAGTATAAAAAAAAAAACAATGGCTACGAGAAAAGTGTTGTTGAAAGACTTAAAAGTGGCCGAATTAAAAACCGAATTGGAAGAACGAGAGTTAGAAACCTGTGGTTTGAAAGGCGCACTTCAACAGCGTCTCCGATCCGATTTGTTGACAGCTGGTGAAGATCCAGAGACGTTCCTTTTCGAAATTTCGTGTGGTCGATTTTAATAAAATCTTGAAGGATGAATTTCGAGAACAATCCAGAAATTTGGACGAGAAGTTTCAAGAACAGTCTGGAAATTTAGAGAAGAAACTTCTAGAACAATCTGGAAATTTCAAGGACGAACTTCGAGAACAATCCAGAAATTTGGACGAGAAGTTTCTAGAACAATCTGGAAATTTCAAGGACGAACTTCGAGAACAATCCAGAAATTTGGACGAGAAGTTTCTAGAACAGTCTGGAAATTTAGAGAAGCTTAGAGAACAATCCAGAAATTTAGAGGATAAGCTTCTAGAACAATCTGGAAATTTCAAGGAAGAACTTCGAGAACAATCCAGAAATTTGGACGAGAAGCTTCAAGAACAATCCAGAAATTTAGAGGAGAAGCTTCTAGAACAATCTGGAAATTTCGACAAATTACAAAATAAATTGTTGGAACAATCTAGAGACTTAGACGAGAAATTTCGAGAGCAATCCAGAAATTTCGACGAGAAATTTCTAGAAGAAACAAGGAACTTGCAAGAAAATGTGGAAGAAATCATATTCCAGCAGGATAATAAAATCAAAAATCTGGAACGAATCATGGCGGGGTTGCGAGTGTTCGGGGATCAGCCACCAGTAGAAGTACTAGAAAAGAATGAAACCCGAATTGTGGAAGGTCCAGCAGAAAATTCTAAACTGAAGATAAAACCACCAACGTTCGATGGAAAGTCTTCTTGGCCCAACTACTTCAAACAGTTCGAAGCAGCAGCAAAGGCGAACAGATGGACGGCCAGCGAAAAAGCCACTTCGTTAATTGTGGCCTTGAGAGGGGACGCTATCGATGTGCTACAGACGATGCCGCCAGAGGAACAAGAAGACTTCGACAAGCTGGTGAATAGGATGGAAATGCGTTACGGACAGGCCCATCTGACTGAGGTATACCATGCGCAGTTAAGGAATCGCTGTCAGAAATCCGGAGAAAGTCTTCAGGAATTCGAAGCAGACGTTGCGCGTCTGGCCCAGTTGGCATATCCAACAGCTCCTGTTGAATTCCTCAAATGTTTGACGGTGCAGACCTTCATAGATGGAATCCGTGACCCAGACAACCAGCAGGCATTGAGAATGACCCATCCGAAGACGTCCAAGAACGCATTGGCTTATGCCTTGGAATTTGAAGCGGCGAGACGAGTCTCAAGAGGGCATGTCAAGGTGCGAGCGGCTATGGACTTCCAAGAGGAAGAAGAGGAAGAATCCGCTAACGCCAAGGTGGGATCTGCTATAAAGGAGCGACCCAGGGAGTATACCACCGCCGAGGATGTTCGCCGCATTGTGGAACAGGTCCTCAAGAAGAAGAAGCCGCTGGAAAGGCCAGGACGAAGGACATGTTCGCAGGCGATGTCCAAAGCCCAGACAGGATCCAAGGAAGCCACAGTTAAACTAAGCCGGGTCGGTGCAGAGGGACAAACGTCGACCCGTATTCAAAGGCCCCCAAAGACGAAAGCCAACCAAGTAATATCCCTACGGCAGTTAACCAGCAGTATCTTCGTGGATGTTACCATTGATGACATTCCTCACACCATGTTGTTGGATACGGGTGCGACGAAGACCATCCTAAGACCCGACGTCATTAAGTCATCTGGACGCACCGAGCCGACCAAGTGGAGACTGAAAACTGCGACTGGAACATCAGCAACTGTCCACGGTGAAGTAGAGGTTATCATCACCATTGGTTCAACTCCAATAAAACACCGTGCACTGGTGGCAGATATAGAGGACGAGGCAATTTTGGGCATGGACGTCATGTGTGCCCACGGGTTCCAATTGGACTTAAAGCGTGGCGTGATGGCGGTCAATAATGAGGAGTTGGTTCTACATCAACGAGGGGACGTGGCCGCTCGAGTAGTTCTCGCTGAAGACATTGTATTACCCAGCAGGACTGAGGTTATCGTCGACGCAAAACTGGACGGTGTTTTTCAAGATGGGCAAGTCATTATGGTTGAACCTAATACTGATGATCAAAGGATTGGAAGAGGAGTCCTCGTTGGGAAAATGTTGTTGACGGCGAAGAAGGAAGTACCTGTCCGCCTGATGAACGTCAATTGTTTCTCTGTCAATATCAAGAAAGGAACAATCTTGGGAAGCTGCACCATGGTGTCCTCCATCTCCCGGCAACTTGAAACAAACGTGCCAGAAGCGAAAGTCCCAAAGAAATTATGGGAAATGGTTATGTCAACAGCCCAGGAATTGACTCCAGACCAGAAGACAAAAGCAAAGAATCTGATCGGCCGCTATCAAGATGTATTTGAGGTAGAAAATGGATCCAAGGGAAGAACTGATGTCGTGAAACACAAAATAGAGACTGGAGAAGAAAGACCTATCCGTCAAGCTCCAAGGCGATTACCGTTGGCGAAGCGTGAGGAAGCGGAACGCATTATTCGAGAGATGGAAAAGGATAATGTAATAGAACCATCAAGCAGCCCGTGGGCGTCACCAGTAGTGCTTGTGAAGAAGAAGGATGGGTCCACCAGGTTCTGTGTAGACTACCGGTTACTCAATAATGTCACCAAGAAGGACAGCTATCCCCTGCCACGGATTGATGATACCCTGGACACCCTGGCCGGCTCAAAGATCTTCTCAACTTTGGACTTAAAGAGTGGATATTGGCAAGTGGAGCTGGCGCCCGATGATCGAGAAAAGACGGCGTTTTCCATTGGTATGGGTCTGTGGCAGTTCACAGTGATGCCATTCGGATTATGTAATGCCCCAGCGACATTCGAGAGGTTAATGGAGACGGTTCTGAAAGGTCTGTCCTGGACAACGTGCATGGTGTACCTTGACGACATAATTGTCGTGGGAAAGACGTTCGACGATCACCTAAGGAACCTGGAAGGAGTGTTCCAGCGGCTTCGCGGAGCTGGACTAAAGCTTAGCCTCAAGAAGTGTCACCTGTTCCAGAAGGAAGTGAATTACCTGGGGCACATTGTTAATGGAAACGGAATCGCCGTGGACCCTGTGAAGATTCAGGTGGTGAAAGACTGGCCAACTCCCAGAAATAAACACCAAATAAGGAGTTTCCTTGGCCTGTGCACTTACTATCGGCGCTACGTTCCTGGATTTGCAGACATTGCTAAGCCATTGACAAAACTCACTGAAGAAGGTCGTCCATTTGAATGGGACCAACAGTGTCAAATTGGCTTTGAACGACTAAAGCAGTACTTGATTAGTGCTCCTATTCTGAGTTATCCTCTCCCGGAAGGCAAATTCGTCGTGGACACAGATGCTAGCAACGTTGGGATTGGTGGCGTACTCTCCCAGATACAAGAGGGGCAAGAGAAGGTGATCGGCTACTTCAGTAAAGTCCTATCAAAGCCGGAACGAAACTATTGCGTCACAAGAAGGGAATTGCTAGCCGTCGTAAAAACGATAGAACACTTCTACAAGTACTTGTATGGTAGACGCTTCCTGCTGAGGACCGACCACGCCGCTCTAAAATGGCTTCTCCGTTTCAAGAACCCAGAAGGGCAAGTTGCACGATGGATCGAACGACTTCAGGAGTACGATTTTGAAATTCAGCATCGGGCAGGAACTAGCCATCGAAATGCCGATGCTCTGTCGAGAAGACCCTGTGCCGAAGACTGTAAGCACTGTAGTCGTTTGGACGAGAAAGTAGCCACGACTGCGAGGACAGCCATTTTTGACGACAAATGGCAAGCCGAAGAACTGCGAAGAGACCAGGAGAACGACCCGGATTTGAAATTAGTGCTAGAGTGGAAAAGCAGGGACGCGAGGCCTACCTGGGAAGAGGTAGCACCATGTGCACCGTCCGTAAAGTCATACTGGGCGCAGTGGGACTCCATAGTGTTGGATCGTGGTCTTCTGAGACGAAGCATAGAGAATCAGGAAGGCATGGAACAGAAGACACAGTTACTGATCCCCAAGAATAGGGTGCCAGAAGTTCTGAGGGAACTTCACGATGGAACTTCGGGAGGGCATCTGGGAGTTAAGAAGACTATGGAGAAGGTGCGCGAAAGATTTTACTGGGTGAACTGCAAGGAAGACGTAAAGGATTGGTGCAGAAAATGTGCAGTCTGCGCAGCCAGTAACGGCCCCCACAGGCGGGGTAAGGCTCCCATGAGACAGTACAACGTTGGAAGTCCTTTTGAGAGAGTTGCCATCGATGTAGCCGGCCCGTTTCCAGAAACGAATGGTGGAAACAAGTACATCGTCGTGGTAATGGACTACTTTAGTAAGTGGGTTGAAGCTTACGCCCTACCTAACCAAGAGGCGGTCACTATTGCGGAAGTCCTTGTCAGGGAATGGATCAGTCGGTATGGTGCACCTATGGAACTGCATTCAGACCAAGGAAGGAACTTTGAATCGGCCTTGTTCAAGAACGTGTGTACTCTGCTCGGCGTACGAAAAACTAGAACAACTGCACTCCACCCACAGTCGGACGGAATGGTGGAAAGGTTCAATAGAACCATCAACCGACATTTGTCCAAGGTCGTTTCCAATCATCAGAGGGACTGGGACACGTACATCCCCCTGTTTCTAATGGCATACCGCTCATCTGTTCATGAGACAACAGGGGAGACTCCCGCGAAAGTGGTATTCGGGCGAGAGCCGAGACTGCCCTGCGACCTGAAGTTTGGTGTGAAGCCTGGCGAAGTCTCTGCCGACGAAGATTACGTGAGCAAATTACGCAGGAAAATGGATGATATCCACAACCAAGTGCGTCACAATATACAGACGGCCAGCGATCGGATGAAGGAGCACTATGACATCAACGCTCAACACGGGGGATACCAACCTGGAGCACTGGTCTGGCTTTATAACCCCCAAAGACGTCGAGGCCTCTCCCCAAAATTACAGACCTCTTGGGAAGGTCCTTACAAAGTGATGAAACGGATCAACGACGTCGTTTACCGCATCAAGAAGGTCCCCCATGGCAAACCCAAAGTAATCCACTTCAACCGGATAGCCCCTTACCATGGAGAAGCAGATGAAGGGACAGTACAAAGGGCGCAAGTTTCCGAAGTGAACTTCGAAACCTTCATGTCTCATCACGCCGAAGGAAGCAAGGCACGGTTTGGAGTGACCACGGAGAAGCAACAAGATCTCTTTAAAGTGCCACTGGAGTACAGTCTGGCCCACTGCGTAGCAGAAGACCTGAAAATGTCCAAAGGAATCGCTCAGGTGTTTAGGAAGAAATTTGGCCAAATCGAGGAGCTACGAAGACAGCATCCCGTGGTAGGCAAGAGCTTGCAGATCATTGATTCGACGGCAGATCGGAGGCGCCACGTGCATTATTTAGTCACTAAGAAGACATCAAGCGGTAAACCTGACTATGTGACTATGTGGAGAGCCCTATATAGCCTGAGGAGACAGCTAATAGAGAACCATCAGATGAAGTTAGCCATCCCCAAATTGGGCTGCGGATTGGACGGACTAGACTGGAGAGTAATCCGAAGCATGCTGGAAGTCATCTTCCACAGAACGGGAATTGAAGTCCTAGTCTGCAGCCACCACCCACAGGCAACAGTCAGCAACAGCAAAACCGTAGACTGTTACTTCTTCCAGACGGGAAGTTGCAAGAATGGGCCAGCATGTAGATTCCGACACCCTCCTTCAAGACTATCACCAGGAACATTTCGAGACGAAACGTTTCTAAGAGGGGGGCAGTGTGGCGAGCCAACCTGACTTAGCGCAAGGCGTCAGGAAGTCGGTCCGCTTCGGTGTGTCATCGGCCGTCACGCGGTCGGGCCCACATCGAACGGACTGGAATCTTCCCGAATAGAGACTTCCAGACGCCAGCAAATGATATAAAATGGCCCGGAGTTGACTCACCAGGCAGTCGAATTCGAACAGCGATAGTCGAAGTTAGATTTTAGTGTGAAAATAAATTGTTAGAAATAAATTAGTTTTTAAGCTTTATTAAATTACGGTTAAGTTTTTATCGAGTGTTTTATTCGTTTAAATAAATAAACTCAAACCCTAGAAACGTAACAATATATTTGGATTACTTGAACACTTGTAATTATTTAGACATTTTAAATGTAAAAGTAATTACAAAGTAATAATTATAAAAGTAATTGCCTATTCCTTTTTTTTAAGACTTGTACTTTCTAATTGTAATTAATACCTCTGCTCAGTGCGGCATAATATTTAAAAAAAATGAAGATTTTTATTTTCTGTTTTATTCAAGATATTAAGCGGTATTTAACTCTGACGTGTAGTTAGCTTATAAATTTATGTCCATACTAAATATTTAAAAGAATCAAGTTTGCTCTTAGGTTTTTAACTGTTACATGTACCATCTCGCGGCCACAAAATACTGGGACAAGCAATTATTTTAGTTTAAAGTGGTCTTTCATTAATGACGCTTTCCTGTCCAAATTTATACATACTTGATTGATTGCCACACTTATCGCAAGAATAAGAAGGAGTTGTTTATAAGTTAAATGATAAAGAATAATTTAAAATAGTCGTAATAAGACCAAGTCAAGAAACTTCATTATGACTTTTGTTCAAATTTAAGTTTAAACCATAACATTTTGCTGGATTTTCGTCCAAATTGACATTTGCTTTATGCCAGTATTTTTGGGCCGCGATGGTATAAGAAACTTTGGAACGATTTTTCAGATTTCATTTCTTCTTTTACATAGGATTATGTGCTACTATGTTGGATTTCTTGATAAAACAATTATAATAACCCCAATTAAAATAATAAAATAAAGGAGAATGACTAGTCGCGTCCACTTGTGTTTGAGGATCGCTCCCATGGCAATTAATACTCCGTATACTAAAAATAGATGTAGTTACTAAGGGATAGACATTTCACCAAATTTTATGCAAATAATTTCTCTGATACTGTTGAGTGACTTTTTTTACATTTAACTGTAAAAATATAATAATTACACTTAGAAACACGTAGAAACAAATAAATATAAAACGTAAAAACAAATAAAATAAATTGATTACTTCTTGAATGGAAGGGCCATGAAATAATATTTTGGCTATTTCACGATTTGAAAATTTTTATACACGCGTGTATTTGCTGAAATATTTAACAACTTGACAAGAACTTTCAGACCCGCCAATGCAATGTTGCCTGAGACCAGTAGCCCTTAACGCTTGTGATGCTTATTACGTTTTCTGCAAGATCCATGCAACAACTAAATTAACAATTCTGCGACAACTTTCATCGGCTAAAAAATCTCAAAATCCCACTATAGAAAATAGCAAAATACGCTCAGTTACCCTGGAGATTATAAGTAAACTTTCATATTTGATTACTTAGGGGGTCATTAACGAAACAGGACTTGCAAGTTGTTACCGACGCTACAAATTGCAAATTCTTTGCAATTATTATGGTAACTACAAGGTCAAAACTGTTTTTGCGCGGTTTACTACTGCCTTCCGATCGGTAAAACTGTCACTTACCGATCGGAGATTTGCAAACACAACCTACTGTTCTTTCAATCGAACCAGTAAATGCGTTAAATTGACGGATCGTGTAAAAATTAAAATATTGACACTGACAATTTGAGTTAAACTTTACCTTGGAACGTTTCACTCGTAATGACATGGGAAAAGACTATTATAAGATCTTAGGCATAAATAGAAATGCAACAGACGACGATATCAAAAAGGCTTATCGAAAAATGGCATTGAGATATCACCCAGATAAAAACAAATCTCCTATGGCAGAAGAAAGATTCAAAGAAGCAGCAGAAGCTTACGAAGTCCTTTCCGATAAGAAAAAACGTGAAATTTTCGACGCTTACGGCGAAGAAGGACTAAAAGGCGGAATTCAGGGAGGACCGGGATCAGGTGCAAGATTCACTTACGAATTTCACGGTGACCCGATTGCCACTTTCGCGCAATTTTTTGGCAGTGCAAATCCATTCGAATCATTCTTTAATATGGGTAATGATTCGGATGACTTTTTTAATTTCAGCACGAAAATCTCGGACAATCCATTTGGCTCTCGTAAGAATGTGCGGAAAAATATGAATGAAGATAAGTATCAAGATCCGCCTCTACAGTTCGATTTATTTGTTTCTTTAGAAGAAGTAATGACGGGATGCGTGAAGAAAATGAAAATAAATCGACAAGTTTTGCAACCGGATGGTTCGACGGTGAAAGAAGATAAAGTACTTACTATTAACGTAAAACCAGGTTGGAAATCAGGGACCAAGATAACATTTCCTCGCGAGGGCGACCAAAAAAGAAATAACATACCTGCAGACGTAGTCTTTGTGATAAGAGACAAAGATCACGCCTATTTTAAGCGGGAAGGTAGTGATATCAAATATACAGCACCAGTTACGCTGAAGGAGGCTTTATGTGGATGCAGTCTTTGGATTCCAACATTAACAAGCGAGACTGTACCGCTCCATATGAGGGATGAAATTATAACTCCCAATACGATTAAACGCTTGGTTGGATTTGGTTTGCCTTTACAAAAGGAAACATCCGCGAGAGGTGATTTGATTGTCGATTTTCGCATACATTTTCCGGAACGGATGGACGAAAGTACAAAAGATGTATTGCGGGAAGTACTGCCCTTTTAATTTCTAAAGTAAAAAGGCTTGGTTGAGAATTAGTTCTTTTTTTATATATTTGGAATATTTATGTTTTTCATTTCTTAATGGATACATAAATGAATCTTTTCGAGTAAATTATATTTATCAGTTGTATGCATTTCATAAAAAGGCATTTTTTTAAATAAAACGTTTCCGATCTTAAAATAAAAAAATAAAGATAGAGCTTTTTGTAAACGAGAGGAGTATTCAATGCAAATTCAACCCTACAACAAATTAAATTAATTAAAAATTTTTTTTTATAATCAAATACAGTGACCTCCAAAATTTCGCACCACATAGGAAAATTTTTTATTATTGATTAAAAAAAAACTGCACCAATAGTGTGTGTGACCAATAAAAGCTTTTGCTTATCCTAAAACTCCCGAAATGTTATTGAACATGAATTTCTTTTGATAGCTGAGAAAAATTGAAAGTTCTATTTCAATTTTCATAAAATATGGCAAACTCCAAGAATTTTAAGTAAAATCATATTGGCCTGTCTTGCCAGTTATTGTTACTAATTTATGTGAAAAAACTGTTTAGATAAGAATGTGAATTTCGAATTGTTTGTCGTAAAATCCCAAATGAGATGTTTAAAAAGAATCCGGTGTGCTGGTAACTGAAAAATTGTTTAGAAAAAGTTGATGAGAAAGATCTGTGCTGAAAGAGAATAAAGTTTATCTTGAGGCTGAGACTACACTGATAAAAATCTGGAATTAATTCTAACACACTTTGGACGCCAGGGAACACTTTTTCGGTGTTCCCTCGCGTCCATCCGCTTGTGGAGTTAAAAAAAATGGAGTTACGATGTTTATCATGTAAAAGTAGGAGTAGACTTTTCCTTGTTGGAGTAAATATTCACTTTTAGACATAATTTAGTCGGGAAAAGACAACAATAACACCAATTAAGAAGGATTAACAATTTTTTAGGCAAAACTTTATCCACATTTAACACCATTTACACAGATTACAATTAATCACAAAAATTTTTATGCATGTACTGTTATACCAAAGATTTCCATAGTGCTTCGCTTATCGTAACAATGAGGAATCGACGATTTAAATATTTATTTCAAACAAAAAGGCAGAATTTTTTTAAATTAAAATTGTAGCATTTTTCAAATGTATTGGAGACTGTGGTTTGTAGTACTATAAAATTGGCTAGAATCTCCTGACCACAAAAAGTTTTTTAATTATATATACGTATTTCAGTAGCTACGCTGCTATCTACTGAAGATGGCCGCATAGCTGCCGAAATACGTATATAGTACTAAAAAACTTGCGTGGTTAGGAGATTCAACCCAATTTTATTGTAGCATTTTTGATATTATGAGAACAAACATTTTAATTCATGACATAAGCAGTACTACTTGACGTGGTTTTACTAAGAAAAATTTTAGATTTTTGGATGTTTTGCAAAAGAAAAAAGAGAATTTTCAATTTTTCTCCGTTATCAATCAAAATTTACTATGTTCTATGATTTTGTGGGGACTTTAAGACAAGCACAGACTTTTATATAGAATGAATGTTAAAAACTTTCTAAATTAAATTTTTCCAGTTACTTTGTAAAAAATCACATGCAGAGTGCTGCATTTTGAAACGTAACATAGGAAATCCCATGCTAATTTAAAAGTGCTCGATTATTGGTTTCCCTAATTCTTTTATAGCAAAATTCCATTTAGATTTTTTAAAGTATTCTTGAAGATGAATCTCTCTGCGAAGTTTGAGAATTTTTCATTCGCTCGGTTTCAAGTTATTTAAAAAAGATTCTGTAACTATATCATCACAGCCTTGATCAATGACAGAGAAAACTGGACAGATAATTAATAAATCTAGACGTTCTTGAAACAGATTGATAGAAAAACCTTTTCCTGTAATTCAATTTGGCATTTACTACTAAATTGAAATTCATTACTGAATCTTTTTTAAATATCCTGAAACCGAGCAAATAAGAAATTCTCAAACTTCACAGACAGTTTCATCTTGAAGAATATTTAAAAAGCCTAAATGGAATTTTGCTGTAAAATATTTAGGGAAGCCAATAATCGAGCACCTTTAAATTAAAAAGGGGTTTCTTATGTTGCGTTTCAAAACGCAGTATACTGTTTTTGAGTAAATAAAATAATTTGCAAGTCACACATCATTCTGATTTTATAATTAATATTTTAAAGTAAGTACAAAAAGAATACTAGCTTCACCTTGGTGCAAGTCAAAAACCCAAAGACCCAAGTGAAGTTAAAAACATCTTGGTCCTTCGAAAGCCGAATTTAAGAAAGCACGAGCGGTAGTGGATACATTCAGCCAGTGACATTCTCGTGCATATTCACGCAGTGAGTCGTCTTTCAAGTCATTATTTTCTCCTCGTTTATCAACACCTTCAAGAAATTCATTGCGAATATGTCAAAAACTGGAAAACCTTTGTTGCTTAACCAATCCATCACAGTATAATAATATCTGTCCAGGGTGGCTCGTGGATGCGTATTTCTTCTGTGAGGCTTATGAGAAAAAAATTAGAAAAAAAATCGATAAAGAATTTTACACTAGACAACACGCGGCATATTGCAAAATTATTATTATTAACAACCCTGTATATTTTTAGATATTTGGATGCGCCGCAGTGAGCTGATTACAACGATATAAAAATATGTTGATTTCAGTGAACTACTTTCGTAAAATAAATTCTCTTTTTTGAAAAATTTTTCAAAAATTCTGTTTGAATATGAATTTCTTGTTAATGAGATAACAGAGGCACAACAAAATCTAACACGATATTTATAGGTATAATTTAAAAAAAGTTATTGTGAATTTGAAATGAGATTTGTTGCGAGCATTGAATTCTGCACATTTCCCATTTAACCGTTGCTTTATGTTTTCTGTGTATTTTGTTTTTTCTTTTCAAATTTTGCTTAGTGTTTTAACTGAAAAATACCTGGTGGCAGCGTCAAGACAGTTATTGAAAATTTTATTTTTATTTATTAATTAAAGAGCCTTCCAAAAAAGTTTAAATTAATCACTAAGACTAGGCCTGCTCACAGAAACACGTGTATTTACATTACACGTGTATTTGTTTTACACGTGTATTTATATTACACGTGTATTTGTTTTACACGTGTATTTATATTACACATGTATTTATATTACACGTTAATATTCTCTTGATAGGTATTGTCAAGCATGCAATTAATTGATTAATTAATATAATGAAATATACAACTGGTAAAACTTCGTTTCCAGCAGAGAAAACTGTTGTCAATTATTGCTGTTGTTTTTGACTGTCATTGTATAAAAGTTAACTTCCTGCTATCAGTAAACAACAACGTGTCAGTTGCTAGGTAACGTACGTTGATTTGAACGTACCGAACAGATCCGTTAAAATACACGTGTAATGCACAATTACACGTGTACTTAATTACTCGTGAATTTAATTCGCGAATATTATTACACGGAGTCCGTGTACACGTATACCTTAGGTACACGTTGAAAACCGCAGACTCTACTTAATAGGTTGTCTATGTTGGACTCACTTCGACTTACCACTGAAACAGTATATGATAGACACCCTCCTCATTAAACTTCGTGGTATATGTTGGATCTTTCTTAATATGTGTTGCATATTTAGTTCGGCGGGGCTTTTACAGGAATGTTAAGGCGGGTACAGATTAAGTGCGCTGATCCACACCTTGCTGTGCAAAATGTTTGCGAACCTTGCTTCCAATTTGGCGGATTGCTGAGTACAAACACGCAACAACGTGCACGAACAAGCATTCGCAAGCATTATTCGCCTGATGTCAGCACATCAAGAAACTTGCTTGTTCGTGCACGCTCGCTTTGGACTGATTTTTATTTTATATGCTATTCATGCACTAAACTTGGAACCTTTCCGAACATGGCCAAACATCCGCACATTTGGTAGGTCTAGAAGTTCTGCAAGCGTACACACATTTTGTTCGCAAACGTATTGCACGGCAAAGCGCGGTTCGGCGCGCTTGATCTGTATCCGCCTTTACTGATTTACAGCTTTGAATAATGAATTAACACTTGCTTACGGAAATGAATACCTAAAATAGTCCTTGGAATCGCAATGAACTCGTTAAGCGTGTATCGGTTTATGCGCCGATCACGTGTCTGCCTGTGCTTCATTTATATTTATCTCTAGATTTTTACTCGTTTAACAAGTGTTTTTATGTTCTTTTACAAGCAATAGCATTCTTGAAATTAAAGAAAAAATAAATAAAAAAAAATAAAAATTTGATTTAAATAAAATAAAAATATTACAAGAAGAGAAAAATTTTAATTTTCTGGCAAAAGCGATAAAATTAATTATAGAAAAATTTACTACTCAAGTTATAATGAGAGGTGACGGCAGACTGCCAACACTGTACCCCAATGTCCAGAGCATGTCACCTTTTCTATGATTTATTTTCTGTGGTATGCTTTACTTCCACTCAGTTGCGGAAAGTTTTTGAGACAAAAATAAAGTTTAGATACGTAAAAGAGTGGGCCATGAATATTGAAACAAGTTTGGTTATAAATGCGTTTCTTTTATATCGATTCTAGTAAGTTAAGATAATCCATCTGCAATTTTTATTTAAGTATTACGATATTTAATCTTCTTGTACAAAATCGTACCAATGCGTTTACAACCAAGCATCAGCTAAAAAAGGTCGCAGAAGTTACACATCTTTGCCTTTTTTGGACACATCTCGGCTCGCGCTCATTAACCTGATAACTAATAACTTGAAACTTGTACGTGCTCTCTGTATAAGGTCGTACAAGATCTTTCTGCTTAAGTAATCGTTCTGTTATTTAATCAACGGTACACAGAAATGAAGAAACATTTCGTCGAGCCGTCGCAAGTTCACGCAAATTCCTGTTAGTTAAAATAACCGGACGATATTTTTAGCATCCCAAATCTAAACTGTATAATAATTCAGTACGAAATTTATGCTGCAACATGCGAATTCTAAATATACCTGGTTTACAATTTTGCAACAAACAGACAAATTTTTAATATTAATGAGCGACCGAGGAAATATTTATTTATTTTTTAAATAGAAAAATGTACTTATCATAGCGAAAGCGGAACTTAAAAAAATAGCTTTCCATCATAGTCCTAATTTCTATTTGTATATTTGTTACAGAAAACTCGGGAAACTATGGGAAAACATTTGAGTTGAGAACATAATTAACTTTTAATACTAGTATTTCTTGACAGCTGACTATTTCAATTAAAAATTAGTTGACGACTTTGCACGAAATGATACAAAATGAATAGTAGTACTATTATATTTGGCAAATTATAAAGGGAGGGCCAACACTGCGTGGGCGGAAGATTGTGGCGTTACTATTGAAAATTTTTAAAACCTGTTTGCGCAATAATATACATATCGGTTAGATACATAATCTAAAATTATTTAGACTTATACAGAGTGTTCCGTAAGAGTGTAACGACCCCATCATATGTTTTTTTTTAAATAGAACACCCTATTAGTGTCCGACCGAAACCGAATTTCGGTCAATGTCTCAGTTTCGGCCGAAACAGAAATCGAAACCGAATCTTATTCGAAAGAAGTTAGAGATAGTTTTACTAAAGTCTAAATTAATAGTGTTACTTATTAATAACTGAAGTTAAATAAATTTATTATATTGTAAGACAGAAACAAAAACAATTTTAAATTAGTTTTATTTATTAATAACTGAAATCAAACAAACAAATATTGTAAGACAAAAACAAAAACAATTTAAAATTTTCGTCTCTTTCATATTTTAGAAAAGTCAAAAGAGAATTTTTTTCAGCTATAGCTCCTAGACAAAATTCAAATGTGTATCTTATTAAAACTGAATTTAGGTTAGAATAAAAAACTTTGGTATTTTAGAGATTTCACGTCCTGTAAAGAAAATTTACTTTGATTTTGATTAATTTGAAATTTTGTGGTAAAGATTGCGTTAATATTATGGTCTGTCTTTTCAACTGGGGAATTTTGAATCAGCTTTTGAATTGGGATCGGTCACATTTCAAATATGCGGTCAAATATGAGTTAATACAGCTTTAATTCTCTGTCAAAATTGACATTTACACTGTTAAAACTGAGTATCATTTTATCTGATATCCAAAAATTAATCAAGTCTGAGATTAATATGCATTTAAAGCAGAAAAGAGAAAATAAATGTAGTTTCGGTAGTAGCCGAAGGTTCGGCTGTTTTTTGGCCGAAACCGAAACTTTGATCGAACCACGAAATTATGGCCGAAACCGGCCGAAACCGAAACCGAAACCGAATATTCGATCGGACACTACACCCTATATATTATTGCACTACTAAATGTCTCATTATCAGTGGACGAAAATAATATAAGGTTTTATTGACCTAAAGTTTATCGTTTTCGAGATTTTGACAATTTACCAGTAAAAAATAGCAAAAATTGTTATTCCATAAATTGGTTATTTTTAAATATTTTGCTTTGAATCTTGGTGGATACATTATATATCTATTAGAAAACAGAAATGTATAATCAACTCGAATTTTTTTCGGGTATTTTACGCAGGATGATTCACAACGCATTTTACCATTTTTCTAAAAAAATTTAAATGGATCGCCCTGTATATGAACACATAGTTTAAAACATCTCTTATTAAGGTTTCCAATAGTATAAGAGTTTTTACGTATATCTCTTAAACTTTGAACATAGAAATTTTTTTAATTTGTATCTTAAAAATCTCAACTGTATTGTAATTTAATAAATAAAATTGGATTTTGTTTTATTTCTAGTGCACATACATTTGGTAATAACATTGTTAATAACCTTGATAATAATAACAGCAGATGTATTTTAATGTTTGAACCAACATTTAGAACACACCGATTTTTTTAAATTAAAAAAACTATTAAATTGAACTAAATTTAATTTCTTTATAATTATATCTTTGTTCAATTGTTTCGCATTTTATTCATAGTACGAAATATATAAAATACTACAAAAGCAATAACATAGGTCTTAGTTAACAAAAGAAAACATGTAATCCAATTTATTTTATACATTTCTAATTTGACGATTAAAAGATGTATTAAAATTTATTAATAGTACAGACATGCAATTCTAAATAATTTTGTTTCATGATCTCGAGGAGATTCACTAAACCCATTTATATTCTGGCGTAAAAAAATAGTGAAATCAGACAGAAGTTCAGGTAGCAACTCAAAATTCTTACGCATTTTATTTATTGAATTAATTATTTAAATAAATCATTTTCTAGTGCCATTGTTGTAATATGATCGTACTTCATCATGGTTAAACCTCATATTTTAATCGCTATTTCGGGGAACACTCATCAAAAATTACAAGAAATAATTCTAAATCAGAAACAGAGGGTAATAATCGTCTCACAAAATACAAACTGATAATAAAACATGATTAGAGTGATAACACATGAATGCATTTATTAAAAGATAGTTAGTTGTGTGAAAAATTTCTAGAAATTGTGTATTTCCGCCACGATAATATTGTAAATTCTTTATTCTTAATAAACAGAATGGAAAGCTTTTAATCCAATAAAACAGGTTACTAGATTTTAAATGCTAATTAAAATACTACAGCACATCCAACGTCATTACAAGTTGAAATTTACGCCAGTAGAAACACAAATTCAATTTTGTTTATTAAATTACAATTATAACTAAGATTTTAAAGATATAAATTTAAAAAATTTCCACATTCAAAGTTTAAAAGCTATACGTAAAAAGTCTTAAACTATTGGAAACCTTAGTAAGAGATGTCTTAAACTTTGTGTTCATATACAGGGCGTTCCATTTAAATAATTTAAAAAAATGGTAATATGCGTTGTGAATCACCCTGTGTAAAGTACCCGGAAAAAATTCGAGTTGATTATACATTTCTGTTTTCTAATAGATATATAATGTATCCACCAAGATTCAAAGCAAAATATTTAAAAATAACCAATTTATGGAGTAACTAATTTTGCCATTTTTTACCGGTAAATTGTCAATATCTCGAAAACGATAACATATATGTTAGGGTCGTCAAACATTTACGGAACACTCTGTATAAGTCTAAATAATTTTAGATTGTGTACCCAACCGATATGTATGTTACTGCGTACACAGATTTCAAAAATTTTTAATGGTAACGCCACAATCTTCCACCCATACACAGTTGGCCCACCCAGTATTGTGATGCTCAGTACTGCGATTGCTTTCCATTTACCTTGTTTATCAAAAGACTTCCCTTCTCCTCATTTCTTTATTCGTTCATTTTATCAACAGCTTATCAAAATGATCTGAGGATGTTACTTAACTTCGTAAACTATTTTTTTTAATTCTCAACTGAACTGAGATAATAATCTCACTTCATTTCTGAACTACACATCCTTGTCTTATTAAATCCTGACTGAAGATTTGTTCTTCGAATTTCTTTAATATCCATTTCTTCAAATACATTTCTTACCATTCGTTCCGGATGCTCATTACTATTTACAGGAGCCCGGTATACGTTATCTTTTTAATTTATTCTGTAAATAATAATCTACTTGTAAAAAGTGGCGTTAGGTTGTCCCTGACAGTGATATGTTGCAAATCATATGTTTTTATTATGACAGTTTAGCTTTTACGATCTGGTTCAGCGAAATGTCTTATAAGCTAGATATTCATAAAATAATTTATAATCTAGTTAGATCAATGCCCAAGCGTGATTTTGTTGCCATTTATCGAGAATAAAATATTTCCCCATCGACAATTTATCAGGCCATAAAGGAATGCGAAGAGGGTATACCATGTATTAATTTACCAAAAACTGGTCGACCAAAAACTTTGAGTAATATGAGGAAACAAAGATTAATTGAAACCGTTAAAGACAGCGTTGCAGTTTCACAGCGAAAAGTAGCTCGAAGATTTGGTGTTTCAAAGACCACTGTTTTCCGAACAATTTCCCGAAATACCGTAGTGTTTCGAAAAAGGCACCACCAAAATACACCGCGACTCAATCAGAAAGAATTCCTAGATGCTTTTGTGCATTAAGACACATTTTATCAATAAACTGATTGTGATGAATGATGAGCAAGTTTAAGAATTGGACCCACTTAGTACCAACGCTTTTCACGCCGAATGTACTCCTTCCACCTTTGCGCGGCTGCGATGCTTCTAATTGTCATTGAATGGAGAGGGAAGATATGTGAGTTAGTTCAGGTTCTTTCTTCGACGACTAAACGATTTAAATGTATTTAATCGTCAAAACGTTCGCACATCCTAGAGAGATAATAGTCAAAGTTTCTCTTTGAAAATATAAAAATGCATGTAATAGTCGCTGCAAATCACCACATACTTTAAATATTTAATTGCAAACAATAAAAGCGCCTACAAGTCGACAGTATTGTGCTCGATGCAGCCACATGAGGATATGAGATAACACCCTTCCAAATACTGCGGGCGGAGCTAGTACAGTCCGAGTATTAAATTTTCGTACTGAGCGCGGAACAAGTGGCCCGATTTCTTTTCCTTGATGATGAGAAATATTTCACGTTGCCCCACGTAGAAATGAGGGGAAACGTTGTCTGTGAAGCTGTTGTATCATTTCATGGAAACTCATTAATTATAGTAAGTTCTGGCTTTATTTTTAATAATTCTTCAGGTAGACACAACGTCTCACTTTGTCGTTCGCAAACTTAACGCACAATTCTTATAGGAAATTAAAAGCTCTATAGTTCTACAAGGGTTATAGAAAGAGTTCTGAAGAAAAACATTGCTATTTTTTAATTTAAAAAAAAAATACAGCCAATTCTTCTGATGTTTCTTCGTGTATCACATTTGCTTATTTAATAAAGTAAAATAGCTATAGATTTAGAGTAAGAAGAAGCAGGTAAAATAATGGCTAATAAAGTAAAAAAAAAACTCGGATAACAATTTCATTCATTCTATACTTTGTCATTTTTTGAGAAGGTATGAAAATTTTAACATATTAAGCATTCACTCTTTTTTCTCGTCAGAGCAGGTCATGTCGTTTCTTTAGGTTGCTTATATGAATTTTGATAGATTCCAGAAACTGACATGAAAAATATTATGAGAATTCCACACCAATAATCTGACTATAGTGCCAAATACAAAGAAGCACCCATCTGCGACCGACTCTGACATAAATAATGTATCTACTACTATTACAATCGAAGTGGTGTGAGTGTACTAAAATCATAAACTTGAAATTGAGAGTAAACATAACCGTTTCATCTGACATCTATATTTTATTGTGATACCAACAAAAGTATCGTCCTAACTAGCCTACTCTGACAAGAAAAAAGAGTGAATGCTTAATAAAATAGAGTTCAGTAATTGTAATGTTAAGTAATGTTCTTGATATTTTTGGAATTTTGCCAAAGTTAATATTCACGAGAAGTAAAAGCATAAATTTGTCTGGAAATTTCCGTTACCCCAGTTCTGAAAAACGCTTCTCAATGCGCCTTATTATTGGCAACGAAAATGAGACTTATTACGTATTCTTTCTCAATATCTTATTAAAATGTACAAAGTGCCTCGGTTCGGTATTTTTAAGTTCATTTTTTTCTTTTTAAAGATAGCGCAGTTTTTAACAATAGTACCACTGATTGTGAAGCGTTACAATCCTTGGATATTTTAAGTTTTCTTTCTATATTTATTGCGTCATGTAGTTTTATGTCGGATCTTAACATGTTTAGAAATCTGATTTTACTATACGTAAAAAGTTTACTCTCATAGATGGAAGAAATCTAAAAGATTTACCCTTACGGGTAGATGTATGACAAAAACTTAAGAAGTCCGGTTACGTTAAGGTAAGCCACTAATGTTACGCGAAATGCCTATACTAGGTGTCTCATAAAATACGGAGAAAATTAAAAGGATAGCTAGGAATAAAAGACAAAAGATATTTCGTTGAAATGGTTAATGACTGCAACTATTGTTATAAATAATGATGAATCTCAAATAGTTAAAAAAATGGGAAACTTTTTGCCAAAAACACTCTGAAATAAGATGTCACACAATGTTTTGAGTTAGTAACCGAAAAATTTGGTATATTACACTTTACTTTTTTTGATAGGCGGATATTACAGATTGCTATAACGTGTTACACAACTAGGAGACGATAAAAAAAATCAAAGTACCCTAATCGTGACTAACTAGTTGGTATTTTAATAAAATAAAAAAAATAACTGCCTAATAAGAGAGCCACATTGATTTACAACTTTGCGTTTTCCACCTATCCAAAAAAATAGACTGTAGATTAGAAAGTATTATTTTATTTTTATTTTTGGCAGGTGTGTGACAACTAGTTTTGCACGAGACAAGGCCCTGACAACGAGTTCCCCAAACAATCAACAATGTATGAAACCAGACATCTGACAAAGAATTTCCGGAACACTACACGACACACTAGACCAGGTACCTGAAGATTTTGAAAAATTCTTATAAACAAAATTGTAATGTAACTACAAACATCATTCTGAATACAATTCTTATTATTTTTTCTTGCATGTTCTCATCGGTTATTATACCGAATCTCAGTAAGTTTGCATTTTAGGACATAAGTTCCTCAACAACATGTAAACCTCAATTGCTCGAAAACGGTTTGGTTTATCCAATCGCAATAAGATAACCTTTTTTTGTGCCAAATAACCCAAAGAATATTTTCTTCGCAAATTTTCGATGAAATATGTAAAAACTAAAAAGTTACGGATAAAATACTGAAAGTTACCCTTACAAAAGTCATCATTGCAATTTAATACACCTTCACTACATTGATGCGATTATTTCTGGGTTTTAAATTTATAACATTTTTCACATTTATGACATAAACTTTTCATTATCTACGCGTAATTTACCGGAGCGAAAAGAAAATTTTTTACTCGCAACTTTCCAACCCTGCGAAAATTTAGTGAAAAATGAAAGCACAATTATACCAGAAAAAGTAATGAACCCAGCAAGTAAAGCGGTGTTGAATATATTCCCAAATACTACTTTCGAATTCAAGAAAATCTACCTACACTATACTAACTATTAGTGTAAATATAATAAAAACTCCACAGGAAGTAGCGCAACACTTTTTACTCGATAGGGAATAAATATATTACTTCTGCACAACTTTCGTGTTATCAAAACAATCACAGAAGATTTTACAATTCTTATCATTGTTAATTTACTAATTGTTATATTATTTTAATTGAGGAACAGACTCTGGATTATGACGACATAAATTCTTCTATAGTTTAATATAGAGTGTCCTTCAAAAAGTGTGCTACAAATGGGAATTTTTTTTATTATCGATTTTTATAAAAATTTATTAATGAAGAATGCTTCTGCATCTCTTAAAATCAAATTGGGAAATGTCAAATTAATTGTTTCTTGAACGGTATACAGCGTGGACACCGAAAAATGAAGATCGCTTAAGAGTAAAGTGTCCTTATTTTATAAGATACAGGAAAATGTCATAAGAATAAGTTAAATGTATATATTATAGCTAGATGTGTAATTACAGCCTCCTATCTTAAAAATGAAAAAAAAAAAAAACAATTTATTGTGAACCACTCTTTATACACACTGCATTAGGAAAAACAGATGGTGTTAAAGTGTCCGCTAAAATAATATGAATAGGAAAACATGAAACCCGTTTTTATGTTTCTTTATTTCATTTTTTTCTGAGTGATTATTTCAATGCATTCTGAAATTTTGTGCTTTTTTTGTAGCATGATAGCAATTCATTGAAATTATCACTCAGAACGAAATGAGATATTTGAAAAACAAGAACGAATTTCGTGTTCTCCTTTTCATATTATTTTGGCGGACATTTGAATCCCAACAGTATTTCTTAACGTAGTGTGAATAAAGCGTGGTTCACAATAAATTGTATTTCTTTTGTTTTTGAGATAGGAAGCTATAATTTCATATCTAGCTATAATTTTTAATTCTAAACGATTTATTCGTATGACTTTTTCCTGTATCTTGTGAAATAAGTGCACTTTACTCTTAAGCGGTATTCATTTTTTAGTGTCCACGCTGTATACCATTCAAGATAAATTTCATCTGACATTTGCCAGTTTGATTTTACGAGATGTAGAAGTGCTCTGACTGAATAAATTTAAATAAAAATCGATATTAATAAAAAAATCTCCATTTGTAGCACACTTTTTGAGAGACACTACATTGCTGGTAAGTGTAATATCTTGAGTTTACTTTTAAAGTTGGTTGTAGATTTTAAAGTGTTTAGTTATGCAGGCAGGTTATTGAAATACCGGGTGATCAATGGAATTCATAATTGGAGGAAGCTGTGGTTGGTGCTATTTTATGCTGTGTGGTTGGATATAATGAGAAATAAATAATAAGTTGACAGTTGTCGTATTTGAGATTATGCTCGTGATTTATACAATCTTTATTTTGTTATTATATTTTGACCCTTTTTTAGAATATTTTAGAATATTATGGGGGGTGGGGGATCCACAAGTCAAATTCGTTTATTATCAATCGTTTAAAAAAAATTAATGTAACGATTTTTACTCTTAAAATTTTTAATTTCAAACTGTAAACCTGTGTTGACAACTTTTTGGAAAATGTTACAGCCTGCTCTAATTATAAATTCCATTGATTGCATGGTAGTTTATACCATGATAGAGAAAAGATTTAGAGTACAGCCGATGACAAAGTTGTTCGGCGCGTAGATCACAAGGATGTGTGGTATTGTAAGTATGGGCTGTATTATTGAGCCGCGAAATTTTACTTTTTGCGATATCTTATATATCTTCTTAGAAAAGTCATTAACGTTGGAAATTTTGCTGTTTTGATACATATTTTACTTAGATTATGATGATATATATCTCAGTCGCAGATTAGGATGATGCATGTCTCCATCACAATATGAATTAAATCAATGGTTGGAAATACAATAAAAACAAAAAAAGCTTAAATCTCTTGTAAGCTTTCTTCTACTATTCTCAATCAGGTCAAGTAAAGGTAAGTTTAATAATTATATACATTAACTAAGTATAGTAAGATGCAATTTACAAGTCGTAGTTTCACAGTATAAAAAAATATATCGATGTACAATCATTTACAAAAAACTCGATGAATAAATGTCTGTTGTTTATTGTCTATGGCGTTATTTTTACAAAGACATCCTAATTGGGCCATAAAAACGTCTCCAGTCAATTTATACAAATTTTAGAGTTCACGTCGTCTAATTTATACATATTCCGTCATCTGTAATAGAAAGAGATGGAAAAGAGAAATCCTTTAACATTATTAGTCAATCATATAACAAAATCTACAAAATTACAATCAACAGTATTCATCTTTAATCTATCTTTTTCTAGGGTCTGCTAGAACTTTACGGAATACTTTTAAGGAAAACAATGCGTTATTTGCGGTTAAAATATTGAGATTAATTGAATCGAGTGCATCCGCGGCGAGTTTATAAAGAGTTTGAACTTTTTTATCGGCTGCCGCTTTTCTTTGTGAAGTGGGAAATTGTGAAACTGGGATTGGTTGAATTACATCAAACTATATTCTTGGCGTACTTACTTAGTGTACGTATTTATTATAGGCGTAATACGGCAGGGTATTTTATCCAACCATAAAGATTCCACCTGTCCCCACAACATCAGTTCCGTTTCTTTTGAATACCTCCTCGTATATTACATACATCTCCTCATAACACGGCATGTTCAAACAGCTGCACGTCAAAATTTACGACTGTTATTTCCCGGGTTGGGGAAATGGGACAGAAACCCTATATGATACGGAAAGTTTTGAAGGCATCTCTACATGTCTCTCTCGATTTTAAGTTGGCTAAACTTCTAATTACTCTTTTTTGTAGTTTAAGAATTTTTTAAAGGCGGGTGGATTGCCCCCTAGAAATTGTACCATATCTAAGTAGTTCTGAGTTCTGTACTTCTTATTTATGTATTTATTTATAATATATCAAAATATTGAAGGATTCTACTTCAAATCATCATCATCAATTATCAAAATTAGTTTCTAAGCTACTTGAGTTCGAGCCAGAAAAAGAACGTTTTTTGAAGATTTGTTTGTTTCGTTTTTCAGACATAGCATGTAAAAGTAAATGCTTACCAATATTGTCCTCTCATGTAAATTTTATCACAAAACGGTAAAGGAAAAAGTTATTCATTTGCTTTAAGTGCACTTATGTCCGGTTTCTGAGGCGATAAATATAACTTTATGTAAAGATAAATTTTTATTGGCAGATAAATTTATGAAAAGTATAAACTATTTACGTTGCTATGTGTACACTTTATCTACAGATGAAGTTGTGAGAAACGGCTTTTAGAAGTTATAGCGAGTTTATGTATTATGAATTTATGTATTATTTCAAAAACCGGGCATTAATCCCTTGCCTTGCTTGCTTACCTGGCTTTTATAAGTTATAATGAGTTTATCTTGAGTTTATCTCTATATAAATTTATGCATTATCTCAGAAACCGGGCATTAATGCCTTATTTACCTTTTTAAATTTTGTTATCATTAAAAACAGTAAAAGTTTGAGAACTTTTTATCAGCAGTAAGCCATTACTTCGACAACAAAAAATACAATTAACATTTCTAAATAACGTGTTTAAACTAATTTCAATTTGAAGCTAAATTATACCTTAATTGATCATAAAGTTCCCATTTGCCAACTGGTACTAAGATACCAATTATGCTTGCCAAATGGTACCGACAATGAGATACTTTACCATATTCGGCAATTATTGCTAGTTTTAATGTTTTAATGGAATTCTGTAAAAAATTTTAAATTACCCTACGGGAAAAAGTAATTTGTTGATAAACTTGAAGAATGTGCAGGCCTCTTTGAAATTCCATGGATGAATTTAAAAATTTTTGCCAATTTATCTCAAACTTATATTTTTATTTTTGTCACTATTGCCAATACATTAAAATGAGTGCTTCATAGCCTGTAAGGACTTTCTCGAATAATATCTTACTTAATCTTAATGTTTTCCTTCTGTAATATAATACTCCATTACAATGTGTAATATAATACTCCATGCCAATGACGAAACAGCAAGAGAAATCAAACGTATTTAAGAAGTGCAGAAATTGCAAATTTTAAAGTTGTCACTTTCAACATTATTAAAAATTTTTATCAGTCATAGCTAACTGGTTAGTAAATTAAGTGCGTTTCCCAGATAATTTTTCCCGTTTTAAAAGAAAATGGTTGAAAAAATTAAAGATATAATACATTAATATCCGTTTTCATAATCAGACTTTAAGTAAGCTTTAAATTAAAGTCACTTTAAGAATAGGGAAACAAATATATTTTTCTAGGTTAAAGCAAGTTTAAATTTAAAATCCTATTATGAAATCGGCCCTTAGTGCAGTGGATTTTAAAGTTCTGAATATTTTCGTTTATAATTTTGCTCTAATATTTAAGAGAAAGCCAATAATTGCAAAATAGTTTTATATACTACTTTGATACGTCTGAAAACGAATCAACGCCGTGTATACGTATGACTTAAATCTTACTTGACTTTTGGCGGCGTCTCCAATTAACCGTTCGGTATCGTTGAACGCCACATAACTCGGCGTCGTTCTGTTGCCTTGATCATTTGCGATGATCTCCACTTTACCATGCTGCCACACCCCGACGCACGAGTAAGTGGTGCCGAGATCGATTCCGACTGCCGGTACCTTCATGTTTCGAAAAAGCGGAAAAACTTGCACGTGAACTGGAAAACACCGTGGAAAATCGAATTAAAAGCGAACGCGTACCGTGTCGTAGCTAACCACTAAGTGACGCCCCCTCTCGCCTTATATTGGCAGTATAGTCTCCCACCGATTTTACTAGAAATAAATTTATCAGAAAAATACGAAAGTAGGACGACGCTGACCGCCGTGATTATTATTACGACGGTGCTAGCGACGCTTCTAGAACCGGATTATGTTATTTTTACGTGAGAAACTCGATGTAAATATATGTATACTCATATTATTAGAATCATTATCATCATAAGCAATTGAATTATTTTCGAACTAATAGTTACTCGTCGTAAAAAAGTTATTGCTTCAAAGACATTAATAAGATTAGTCGTTTTTAAAGAACTACGTCATCACTAGTTTTATACATGTATTATTTATACCGCTCCGGTATTAAGTATACAGTGTGTTCCAGATAACATTTTTGAATATTAACCTTAAAGTTCAATTTTTCTTACGGCATATTTGACGTTTTTGAATGTATTTTTTCTTCCTCTTTAATATGATATCGCATATGTGATATTTATTTATTAAATAAGAAAATTAAAAAAAAAAATTTTTCCAAAACAAAAAATCAATACAAGTGACATCTATAGGAAAAAAAACTGATTTTTGTGATTTTTACTGTTGTGCTCGTCGT
This sequence comes from Prosopocoilus inquinatus, assembly GCA_036172665.1. Taxonomy (NCBI): domain Eukaryota; kingdom Metazoa; phylum Arthropoda; class Insecta; order Coleoptera; family Lucanidae; genus Prosopocoilus; species Prosopocoilus inquinatus. The sequence continues at coordinate 36,660,958 of CM069871.1, forward strand.
AACTTAGAGTACAATTGGGTTGATAATAACATGTGTTCATCCGAATTTGTGGTCCAGTGACCGTTGGAACTGTTAAACTCATGTCGTGAATTAAATCATACGGCTCACTTTTTTATTTAACATGATTATGATAACAGTTATGTTTATTTATAAAAGAAGTTGATCATGTTCACCATTTTCCTCAATATATGTTAACAATCTCGCCCAAGTGAATTAAAAACGTTTTCTAACATGCGAAAGAGATTATTTATTTCGTTAATTTTTGCTGCAATCCTCTGCCGAAGCTCATTTGAAGTCGTTAAATGGTGATAAATAAATAGTAGAGACAGCTGACTTTTCAAATGTTTAAAAAATATTTTACTTTTTTTTAAAACCAATTTAACTGTACCCACTTAAACATCTATTAATTATTAATAGTATTGATAATTTTATTATTTAAAAATGAAATATGTCCGGGTTTAGAAAAAAGGCGTCTCGCAAAATACACTTACATAGCGATCTGCGGTTGTCTGGAAAGGTTTAAACTCCATAACCAGGAAATTCATAATGAAATTCTTGAAGCGAATAAGACCAAATACCGTTTATTTGAACTCTATTACGAAAACAAAATTAGTTCTGTTTGTTTTTCCGTACTAGTGCCACTCAAAATATCTTCATCTCGTATTAATGTATGAGATTAGATCAAGACACAAATACTTTAGTGTACACTGGTGCAGGATAACAAACAGACCTTTTCTATTATGTAAATTTTCTTTTGAACCGTTAAAACCACTTTTAGAAATACACGTTAGTTTTAAGGGACACTTCTCTAGTATCGTTTTCGTTTGGGGTGCTCTAGGTGCACTGAGTATATCTTCATCTCATTTTAGCGTCATGGAATAAAACGAGATGAGAAAATATACTCAGTGCATATAGTGTACACCAATCGAGAACGTTATAAGCAAACGGAGGATCTAAGAAAGTGAACTGCTTGAAACCAGTTTGAGACAGCGGCAGTCCGACTCGACGTGGGGGTCTAAATCGAAGCGTTAAATGTTCCGCCCGCTTATACGTGATTTTTAATCAGTCTAATAGCGTCACAGTAACAACGCAAATATAATTAATATAATTCCAGAAGCTAATAACAGCTCTTTATTGAATTTAGAAACAACAATTTAGTTGATTTGAATTAAATAGAAACACGACACGTCTCTACAGCACACTCTCTCGTGCGCATCGTGTCCGAGCATCGCAGTCAACCGCGACATAATCGTGAGTCATGCCATCCTAACGAATGCATTATTTCTTTGGCTTACCGATTGTTCACTATCAGCTAGACGCGCTGCGCCGGCAAATATGTTGAGGCGTGTACACAAACTATAACATCGCATCGCTTCGTTGCAATAGTAAAGTGTTTTTTTTCTGTCCGCCATGTGGTTATAAATTACACATGTTTGACATATGCCGGTAAACAAACTCACACGTGAAAAGTGCGTGTGACATACGCCAGGACGCCCAGGACATACGTACACAGCCGTCAAAGCTCACTAGACCACAAAATCAGATGAACACAGGGGACAATTATAATCTGTTCAATTGAAAGCATACTTTGAGGATAGTCGTTTACGAAATGTAAAACGTATAATGCTCCTCTAGCAAAAGTTTTTGAATTTTCTTGGATAGGGTAGGAGAAGAGAAATACGAATCACTTTTAGATTGAAAATAAAAACTAATTTTTCGTAAAAAAGTGTGATCAGAGAACATTTCACTGCGTTAGCTGTAATTTGAGATATGATTTTTTTTGCATTTTAATTCGATCCACTGCGATTCGAATCACTTTGGTGCACCTTACATTGCATTTGCTTTGAGAATTTGTTAAATCAATTTTATTTTATTTCTTTCCAATTTTCTTACTTATTTTTGAAAATAAATATCACATATATGCTATGTCATATTAAAAAGGAATGAAAAATATATTCAGAATCATAAAACCTACTTTATGTTCCGTAAGAAAATTTGAACTTGGAAGTTAGAACTAAAAAACGAAAAGGTAAAAATAAATATACAAGGATATTTAAATTCTCCCTCAAAATGTTCCTCAAGGAAGTGCAAAGAGAAATAAAGTATCTATTAGGACAAAAATATTGTATATTATATACAGTTCGTAACTCCTTAAATGCTTAGGAATAATCCACATAATTTAACCGAAATCGTATCTCTTAAGCGAGATCCCCATGCCGAAATTATTATTTGGGACACACTGTATATGTGCATAAAATTACTAATTATATTATTACGTTCAAAGTGGTCATACGATCGGTTCGAATTAAAATTAAAAAACACCGATATTTTTATACCTGCAAGGAAGTTCTCTCATCCCTTTCTGATAATGGAAACTTGATATTGTAACTTTCCAGACTACGTTGAAGGGGTGTAATGGCCACCCCAAAATTGGTCAGATCTAATATATTCGTAAATGACTCTGTAATAATGAAAAGATATTGCTAATATATCAAGACAAACTGCATCAAAAATCCCATTAATTTGATTAACTTGAAGAGATGGCATCCTCTAGTAAAGGCACACCGAAGGAAGCAACAATTGATATATCCAGCGTTTGTTGATTTGAGATCATAGAAATTATTCTTAATGAATGAGAATAGTTACCGTAAATAATATACAGATAAAATAGCGACATCTTACTATCGCTTTTTGACCTGACATTGCAGTAGGGTGGACAAATTGAAGCGGGATTTGCTCCTAATAAGTTCCCCATGCAAGGCGGCCATGCTTGCTGTCAAAGCATAATGAAAGATTTTAGAAAAATTTTGTGCAAATCGTTTTTGATTGCAGCGAGAACCTCGAGCAGCCTCTGGACAGCTGTTTCAGCCCTGCTTGGGGCTTCTTCAGCAGAGACGTAGCTCGACATTCAATTTGTCCACCCTACTGCAATGTCAGGTCAAAAAGCGATAGTAAGATGTCGCTATTTTATCTGTTCATCACTCTTACATCGCAAATGCGAATAAATTGGGCAAGTCGTTTTTGTTTGCAGCGGGAATGTCGAGCTACGTCTCTGCTGAAGAAGCCCCAAGCAGGGCTGAAACAGCTGTCCAGAGGCTGCTCGAGGTTCTCGCTGCAATCAAAAACGATTTGCACAAAAAAAAAATTTTTTTTCTAAAAGTAAATAATATAATTGAAGATTGAAATTTGTCAGAGTGCTTCGAGTGTTGTGAAATGACATTCGAAGTTCTAATGAAATGTAATATATTAACACAAATTACAACTCACAATGTAGCATTACATTATGGGAATAACTTTTATACAAGTAACAAACTCTATTGTTTTTATCATGGAGAACATGATAGGTACACTAGATGCAACTAGAGGTCTAGATAGATCAAGACTCGGAAAACATTCTTGCTTTGTTCTGACACTTCCCCTCGAGTCTAGGATCGCAGTTTTTTGTGTTGTCAGTCCTGCAGACATCACACACCATTCATGTCTAGATCTTGACAGACCTTTTCCAAAACATCGACTATCTGATTTTCCGTCGGTATGTGCTGAAAGTAAGTTGATTTTTTCGAATTACGCCTCTTATAAAACGATGACGCATAGTGTTTACTTTATGCGTGGAAAACGGGATTTTCGGCTAAATTTAGTGCACTCCGATTGTCACAGTAAAGGGTAATGTTAGCAAATTCATCAAATCCCAGTTCTTGAAGTAAATTGATTCTCTTTCACAGTCGGTTAGAGCTAGTCATGTAAGTTCCTTAAATGACACCGGTCATGACAGTGGTCACAATAAAAATTACTGGTCATTTTAAAAATGATCCTGTGAACCAAAGGTGAATTATAAATATATGACCATCATTTTAATAAATGTCACTGTCATAGACACGTGCAAATAGGCGTATGCGCTGTTGGAAAATACCTCACGAAAAATAAGAATACAAAATCCTTCAGTCAGTTCAGATACATAATCTGATGAAGAAATGTAGTAAACAGACCGATATTGAAATAAGTGATAAAGATGTAGATACAAATACTAATACTGAAAAGAAATAATTGTAAAATTAAAATAATGTTTCCACTAGCTAATAGTAGTAGTAGTAGTAGTAGCACTTTATTCAATAATAACAATAGCGTTATGTGAATAACAAGACAAAATATAGAGTAAAACAAAATACAAAATAAAAATTAACTAATACGAAAATCATAAATGATATCACAGTCGTCATACGTTACAAAATATCACACAAAGAAAATAAAATATAAAACAGAATGATAACAGTCCTAATAAAGTTCCCATTAATGTTATTTGTCAAATAAGTTGAATTTTATGAATGGTTGTCATGGTGATTCGTCGAATTCGTCAAATATAATTTTTTAGAAAAATTTTGTGCAAATCGTTTTGGATTGCAGTGAGAACCTCGAGCAGCCTCTGGACAGCTGTTTCAGCCCTGCTTGGGGCTTTTTCAGCAAAGACGTAGCTCGCCATTCCCACTGCAGACCAAAAACGACTTGCCCAATTTATTCGCAAATGCGATGTAAGAATGATGAACATATAAAATAGCGACATCTTACTATCGCTTTTTGACCTAACATTGCAGTAGGATAGACAAATTGAAGCGGGATTTGCTCCTAATAAGTCCCCCATACAAGGCGGCCATGCTTGCTGTCAAAGCATAATGAAAGATTTTAGAAAAATTTTGTGCAAATCGTTTTTGATTGCAGTGAGAACCTCGAGCAGCCTCTGGACAGCTGTTTCAGCCCTGCTTGGGGCTTCTTCAGCAAAGACGTAGCTCGACATTCCCACTGCAGACCAAAAACGAAAATAGTAAGATGTCGCTATTTTATATTTGAAGTTTGTTCTTGTCCGATGAAAATTGTAAGTACAAAGTTTTTTAATCTCAAACCGGACAGAAAAATGAAGAGAACACACTCAACGTTTCGCTATAGATTTATAGCTTCGTCAGGAGTGAAAAAAAGTAAATAAACAAGTTGTCAAGAGAAACAAGTCTACAAGAGAAACGAAAAGGTAATATGATTTTAAACTAAAATACGAGTTGTCCGGAAAAAAGGGAAAAATAACTAGAACTAAATTAAAACTAATTTTTTTTTTTTTTAATAAATTAATTGACAGATCTATATCCTGTTTAAAGAGTCTAGAAAACTACAAAATATGTCATTTAAATTTTCAAAGTCCGTACGTTTATTAATAGAAATTGGAGACATTTTAATTTTACACATTTCTATGAAACGTCTTTTAAAAATATTAGATTCACTGTACAAAATGTCAGTATTATCAAAATCAAAATTATGATTATTTACTAATGAATGCTCTACAAGCATTGAATGATTTTGATTATTTTTTTGAAAATGATATTTATGTTGGTCTAAACGTTTTTTTTTTTTAATTTTGGCTCGTTTCACCTATATAAACAGAATTACAATTTGAACATTTGATTTCATAAACCACGTTAGGTTGTTTTAATTTAGGTATTTTGGTTTTTAAATTCGAAAAAATTAAATTTAAATTATTCACAGATTTACTGGCTAAAATTAAATTATGTTTTTTGAAAATGTGTTTAAATGTATTGTGTAATGGTTCAATATAAGGCAAAGATATGTATTTATGGTTCGAAGTTTGTCTAATGTTATTAGAGACATTTGAATTTTGTAAGTATTTAATACGATTTTTAATTACTGATTCAATAAGATTTATTGGGTAAGATAGACAAACTTCGAACCATAAATACATATCTCTCAACATCTCAACGTATTAACTCAAATGAAAAAAGTCCAACAAATAGGGGAAAAGACCTGTTTAATTGAATTAGAAAACGAGCAAGAAAAATTGAAAATTATGGTAAATAAGCAAAGTTAAAGAATTACAAAGAGGGAGAAGTATATATTAACAACGACCTGACGAGGCAAGAAAGAGAAAAACAGCGACAAATAAGAAAGAAAGCAAAGGAAGAAAGGTTGAACGGAAAAGAAGTAAAACAGGGATATAACAAAATAATTGCAAACGGAAAAGAATGGAGATGGAATAAAAACAAAGGACTTTTAGAATTAACAAACCCAAAAAACTAAATAAAACCGATAGGAATAAACACAAAGTAAACGAAGTAGCTACGGAAAAGGACATGAAAAACGGCAAAACAAAAATAAACAAAAAAACCAAACAAAGAATATCAGGAAATATTAAAGTAGACATGATTAAAACTGGAAAAAACGAGCAAAGGCAAGAATTAAAAAAACCAGATAAGCGCAAAGTGAAGAAAACAATGTCGATGACAAACCAAGAAAGAAGAGAAGAAAGAGTGATGAAAATAGGAACTTGGAACATTAGAAGTTTAAATGGGAAAGAGAAAGAATTAACAAAAGAATTTGAAGATGGTGGGCTGGACATATTAGCTATATCCGAAACAAAAAGAAAGGGAAAAGGATGTATAGAGCTAGATAATGGACATATATTATTCTACAGTGGAATAGAAAACAATAAGAGAGCAGCAGCAGGAGTGGGATTTTACAAATAAAATAAATAAATGGGAGGCTTTTTCCGAAAGAATACTGATAATAGAACTGAGAATTACAGAAAAAAGTATTATCACATTAATATGCATTTATGGACCTAATGAAGACGAGAAAACGGAAATCAAAGAAATCTTTTGGGAAGAGCTAACCAAGATTACAGAAGAAAGCAAGGGGGACATATTTGTAATGGGAGATTTTAACAGTAGAGTTGGCATAAAGGATAATATATACTCAACAGTACTTGGACAATATGGAGAACCGACAAGAAATAACAACGGGAAAAGAATGCTGGAATATTGCCAAATGAACAATCTAATGATCACAAACTCTTTTTTCCAACATAAGAATATCCATAAATACACAAGAGTGGAACCGAGAAGGAGAGAAAAATCAATAATAGATTATATCCTAATAGAAAAAGAAAACAGAAGACGAATCGTCGACACAAAAGTTAAAAGGGGACCGGAAATACACAGCGATCATTATTTAGTAATAATGAGAATAAGAAATGAGGCGAAATGCAGAAGTAGCATAAATAAGAAACCAGAGAAGATAGAACATGAAACTATAAGATCATATAAGTTACTGGATGAAACAGTCAGATCAGAATATGAAGAAAAGATGAACTTAGAAATGGAAATATTAATGAGAAACAAGGAATCAATGAACGTCGAACAGATGTGGAACACATTCAAGGAAGCAATGATTGAAGTAACCAAAAAAGTATGCGGGACATGTAAGACGACTAATGTTAGAAAGCAAACGGCATGGTGGTCAAAGAAAATACAGAAACAAGTAAAAATAAAGAAAAGAAAATGGCAATTGTATTTACAAAAAAAAAAACAGACGAAGCTTATGAAGAATACAAACAACAAAGACAAATCGTTAAGAGGATGATACTTGAAGCAAAAGAGAAAACATGGACAGAATTTGGAACAAAGCTTGAAGAAGATAGTAAAAGCAACCAGAAACTGTTTTTTAAAGTAATAAAAAACATAAGGAAGCAGAAAACAAACCAGGCAATGTACATAAAAGATTCAAAAGGAAGTATACTAACAGAAGAAAAAGAAATAATGGAAAGATGGCGAGAATATTTCATGAACTTGCTAGCAGGGGCAGAAAAAAGGACAGAAATAATTGCAAACAAAACAGGGATAATAAACAACGAAGAAAGAATCATTATGGAAGAACTAAAAGAAGCATTACGCAAATTGAAAAATGGTAAATCACCAGGACAAGATAGAATAACGACTGAAATGATGAAGAGTATGGGAGAAACAGGAAAACAAGTATTACTAGAAATCATGAATATAGCCTGGATGGAAGAAGATATACCTAATGACTGGGAAACAGGAATGATTTTGCCAATTTTAAAAAAAGGAGATATAAAAAGAATGTAACAATTACAGAGGTATAATATTACTAAGCACGGGAATGATGTTGTATGAACAAATCCTAAATGTGAAACTACGAGATATCACAGAAGTAACTCTGACCGAATCTCAAAGTGGCTTTAGAAAGGACAGAAGCGGGCAAGACCATATATTCACGATAAAACAGATAATAGAAAAGACCAAACTGAAAAGAGGAGAAGCTTATATGGCATTCATAGACATACAAAAAGCCTTCGACAAAGTACAAAGAAAAATAGTATGGGACATATTAAAAGAAAGAGGAGTAGACAGCAAGATGAGCAGAGTAGTTCAAAGTTTGTATGCGAACACGAAAAATGTAGTAATATTCAGAAATATGAAATCTGAAATATTTACAACTAAAGAAGGATTGAGACAAGGTGGAGGAATGAACCCGACACTTTTTACTTTGTTCATGGATCACATCATTAGGAAATGTAATGAAAGAACAAAGACCTTATTTGTAGGATACAAAAATCTGCAACCAATAGAAATAAAAGAATGTGCCTATGCTGACGATGTCGTAATAATTACATCAACAGAGAAAGAATTACAGAAGAATTTAGAAATTTGGAAGGAGGTACTGGAAAGCAGTGGTATGAAAATGAATTCGGAAAAGACAAAGATTATGGCAGTAACAGAAAAAGAAGAAAACTTAAATGTACATTTAGACGGAGTAAAAATAGAACAAGTAGAAGTGTTTGAATACTTAGGAGTCACAATAGAAACTTCAGGAAGACAAGAAAAAGAAATAAACAAAAGAATAGAAAACGCAATCAAAGTCTACCACAGGATAAACAAAACCTTTATTAATAAAAAAGAAATATCATCCAAAACAAAAATGAACGTTTACAAAGCAGTCTATAGACCTATATTAACATATGGATGTGAAACTTGGACACTAACAAGAAAACAGAAAAGTAAAATTCAAGCAACGGAAATGAAGTACCTAAGAAGAACCAGAGGAGTAACAAGAAAGGATAAGATCAGAAATGAACAAATAAGAGGAGACCTTGAAGCGCAATCAATATTAGAATATATAGAACAACGACAAATAAGCCGATGGGGACATCTACAACGAATGAACAACAACAGACAAGTAAAAAGAATTTGGGAAGCGAAAATATTAATAAGGAGGAAAAGGGGAAGACCAAGAGAAACATGGGAGAGTACGATAGGAAAATTATTGAAAGACAGAGGAAAGACATGGAATGAAGCCAAGTTATTAGCAAGAGACAAAAAAGAGTGGCGCAAATTTGTCTATGGCTAGAACAACCTTACTCCCGACACCCTGGGGGTAAAAGGGATTATATATATCATTCTTACATCACATTTGCGAATAAATTGGGCAAGTCGTTTTTGGTCTGCAGTGGGAATGTCGAGCTACGTCTTTGCTGAAGAAGCCCCAAGCAGGGCTGAAACAGCTGTCCAGAGGCTACTCGAGGTTCTCACTGCAATCAAAAACGATTTGCACAAATTTTTTCTAAAATCTTTCATTATGCTTTGACAGCAAGCATGGCCGCCTTGCATGGGGGACTTATTAGGAGCAAATCCCGCTTCAATTTGTCTATCCTACTGCAATGTTAGGTCAAAAAGCGATAGTAAGATGTCGCTATTTTATATGTTTATAATTTTTTACGAAGTTGGAAAGATCGGGCATTCACATTCAGTATTTTCATTCTGATATCACATATTACTTGACAATTTATATGGCAATTTTTTTTGTTGATGAAAACGTTTACAGGATATTCAAGATCTGCTAAATTTGGCAAAACAAGCTTGACAAACATTTTGTAGGATAGCACTGCTGTTTTTACTTTTGAAACGAGGGTTTCTAATTTGCAAACAAAAACAAAAAGATTTATTAAAAGATTCCTGGTTGCAGCACCACCGACTGTAGGGGGCCGATTTAAGACAAATAAAAATAATTTTGAACAATGGGTAACGTGTTCTTTTCTTTTTAAGTACCAAAAGGAATTTTGGGTTACATGAAACTTCGGCATTTTCGCTGCCACCAAGTATCTTATTTTAAGATACTGATTAAAATATTTAAAAGGGTCAGAGGCTTTAGGGTTCTTCAGGCTTTAGAACTGTGTACAGTCGTTAGGCATTACTGAAAATGAGTAAATTCAGGAAAAGACATTGTTGCTAACTAAAAAGAATATATTGAAGTAAAAAGTAATAGAAATTCGTTTTATATAAAAGGGGGTGGCCAAACTATACCTGATATTCAGAGGGAAGTCACCCCTAATTTAAGGTAGGACTCCGCAGCAGATTCTTTCTGGAGTCGCTCTCGGGTTTGGATCTCCACCCCTCCTGATTTTTCGCTACACTGTCGAAAAATTAACTTTGTTTTTAAAATAAAAGAAATTTTTAAGAAATATTACATTGAACGAACGAACCATATAACACACGATCAAGGGGGGACTTAGTAAAAACCAAGGATTAGAAACTAGTCCATACTTGAAGAGTGATGAACGAACATTAATTCATTTCCTTTCTCCGAAGGGGTCACACAGCCTGAATCTTATCTCAAAATTACGTCAAAATTAACCCAGTGACTGCTGTCACCTGACGTATTCCGTCTGAACTACTATTTTTGCGTGGGTTGAATTACATTCCGCTGGGTTTATTTTCCACGCCACAACAAAATTCATACATCATATGGTTACAGTGTTTCTTTTTGTTGTTTTTTTTTAATGATTTTCACAAATTTTACATTTTTAAATAAAAGATTTCAATTTCTAGACTCATTCTAGGCCAGGCATGGGTAAACTATGGTCCGCGGGCCAAATGCTTTCTTATGCGTGCCGTTTTTTCAATACCAAAGTGTCTTTCATGTAATAGACCAAGCATTTCTCCACGTAATTGGGATGGAACAATGACCTTATTAGACAAAAACAGTAGACCATCGCTTACAAACAGATAATAGTTGAGTTGAAAATATGTCCGTATGTTCACAGAAATTTCTCGTTTTTGTTCAGGCCAACTATTTTGCGACAATGTGTCCGCAATATAAAGATATGGGCTGCGGTAAGTAAACTGTCAAAGTGGTCAGACCAAATCACGTGATCATTTTTCTCAATTGCTGATTAATCGGACCGTTGACTTGACTTGATTTTCTAGGTTTATATGTCACATTTAGGTTATAATTTAATAAACGAAGATGTATCCGCTGAAGTCTAGGTGATATAGATGCCAGATCTTTGCGAAAAATTGCCCCAAAAGGCTTACGATCAGTATTAAGTTTGACATTAAAGCCACAAATAAAATAGTGAACAATAAAATAGTGAACAAAAGCGACTAGAAGCCCATCTTGAAGTAAACATGCCCCTAAATCTAAACCGTCATTTGAAGCATCTGCCTCTATTTCTGTAGGTAGGCCCGGCGCGTGTTTTTTTTCTTATACAATGTGTGAAAAATCTTTGGTGCCTTTCAGAAAATGTTGTGAATTTGTGAATAAATGAGTCTTTCATTTTTAATACAAATACCACTTGCCACTTGCTTAAGTGGGAAGTCGCACGCAGTACAGACATCATCCGTGAATATTTTTTTTCACATTCGGCCAGTTAATGCGAATGTGTCAAGGCAAACAACTTTCGCGCACTTTGCCAACTGTTTGTTTTTGAAAGGACCGGACTCAATGTCCGAATTGTCTACATTTGTAAGATCTCTCAAAACTTTTTCCTTTTTTCCTTTAGACCGTTCCACAGTTTCAGAATCATTCGTACGCGCTTCAGGATTTTCTTTTTTAATTGTGCCATTCATCTCTTTCATTTACCATCGTAGCACACTGTGTAATGTTTTTACGTGCGTCGTATTCTTCAATAATTTTCACACGAAGAGCCTCTGGCGTTGGTAGGTCATCCTGAGACTCGATGGCTATTCGAAAATTTTCAAAATTTACATTTAGACTGTACAGCAACATAATTGTCAGTTGATCCTGGCTTAAAAATATTTTCATGTCCTGAAGTTTATCCGCGGAATCGAAAAATTTAATCAGATGTCACCTTCTTCCATCGTTTTGAGAAGAGTCAACTTTTTAGAGGTGTTGCCTTCTTTGCAGAGCCCTTGGATTCATAGATATCCTGAAGTCATAACCACATAGCGTGTGACGTCTCAAAATTTTTGACTTGCTTAAATTTACTCGAATTAATTAACAGAATTATGTCTGATATCGCCCTTTGATCGTTTCTGATATTTTGCACCTCAATTTGGGTTCCCGTGCCATGTTCGGGTTTCACCAGAGTGCCGTTAACATATTACCATAAATATCATACATTATCAGCACTGCCTTCATTTGAAGCTTCCACATCCCTGTAGCGAAATTCTATCCTAAATGAATTCATGGCGTTCATTCTGCCAATCTCTATTTTTCGTCAACCTAATTCACTGTGCTTCCAAAAACAATGCCGTGTCGCCTTCTTTACTTTTCTGTTTCATACCTGCGTATGCTGGGCTCATAACCTGTCAAGAGTGCTTCGAGCGATATGAAAAATGATATTAGAAGTTCCAATGAAATATGATATATTAACAAATATTACATTTTGCAATATAACATTACATTATGGGAATTTCTTTTATACAAGCATATACAAGTAACAAACTCTATTGTTTTTATCATGGAGAACATGATGCACTCGGCAAACATTTTTTATTTGTTCTAACAAAATTTATGAAGTGTGAAAGAGTAACATTACGCAACGCCACTGCAAGACGTTAGAGCGTACAGAGACCTGTACCATCTCTTTTGCGTTTTTATGCCACTTTCTGTGTATTATAATGCTTATTTTTAACATTACAACGACCGGTGTTAATCGAAAATATCATAATGTGTTTGTTTTTCTTCTTTCAGGTCTCGAAGGACTACGTTTCATTAACACTGTGCATATAGGTTTAAAGACGGGAATATTTCTTAGGAATACGCAGAGCAAACTAGCAAAAACGTTAATTAATTTTTGCTTATCTATTAAAAGAGCTTGAAGGAAAATTTGATTTGAGAGTAAAAGACAGATTTGCGGTTGAAAGCGAGAACATAGGGAAAAGTTACGGCGAAATTATTTTCGCAATGGTTTGTTAATGTATTCCTCTCACCTTCCTACTGCACCAAAAATTATTTTATGACTAAAAAATATTAATACATTTCAGCTCTTATAGACGAAGTAATTTCTGAATAAAAATGTTTACTTTTAAGAGACCTGTCGAAAAGTACTTCCATTGAAAAAAAAGGATATTTTTTTGCTGGATAATTCACTTGTGGAACATGCTGCTTATATGAAAATAATTTACTAATATAGAACTCGTAATAGGCGAAAAGTTTTATAGAAGACATTTTCTTTTATATGTAAATATTTATAATTAATTTTTGAAACACATTGCACATAAACCTTTAACGAAAGGTAACTTTGTAGATTGTCATTTTTCATTTTACTCAATTTTAAGAGAATAGAAATAAATTTAAACGATTTTAATGAAAAACGAGTGACGTCTATCTATGGCTAAAATTTTATTTATTTAGTAAACTTAGTGAGTATAAACTTTTATTTCTTTCCCTTTTTCTTTTTCTTTTGGGCGTCTGGCCAAGGAAATCCTCTCCACCTTAGCAAATCCTGAACGTTGTGGCACGTCGTATAAGCGTTCTCCATTGCAGCCTCTGTGAATATATCCACGGTGTACCTTGCGCTTTTCGATCGGCCACCCGCTTTTCGACCCGCTTTTTTCGGCTTTCCAGCTTTCTTCTTTTCACCGTTGTTTTTCGCTTTCTTTTTCTTACCTTTTCCGCCCATTTTCAATGTATTTTTATTTAATATACTGCTTAATTCAACCACTGAATACTCATAAAAAAAACTATTGTTGTTCGGTGTTTGTTCAATATACGTGGTATCGTTATGGAAACCTATCGTAGGAGCAATATGAAATGTTGAAACATATGCTATTACTTATTATTCTTATTATTTACACAACCAAGAAAAAAAATAAAAGCCCTGATTTAGTTAGAGAAAGTATTTTATTATTAGATAGAGGATTTGTAAGCATAATTAAACAAGAAATATGCTCTTCAAAATTTGAGAAAATTAGCAAACAAGAGATGGCGCTTTTAATAAGGAAAACAAAGTATTATTACAAACGTATATAAGAACATTTATTCCTGTGAAAGCATCACGCACAAGATATTCAATTTAATTTTTTTTTTTAGATGTACCAAATGTCATTCCAATGTTTTTTCGTACAGGGCTCTTCGCAAAACTTCCGCTAGGTATCAGCCACTCCGTGTTTCAATTTTCTCGAAAAGGAATTAGTGAATACGTTTTTCGGTGTATGATACTTTTCAAGTGAAATAGTATCCAGGGTGTTGGTAATTGCCTGGACAAATTAAAACTGTAGATTCGGGTTACCAAATGAAGTATAAATGTCTTACACAGAATGCCCGTTCTGCCCATTTTTGAAAAATTTCAAAAAGTACCGATTGGAACCGCTGAAGTATTTATCACAAATATTCAATATGCCCGATCTTATGAATCAGCGCGAATCTATGCCAATACGTGCAAGCTCATTGCCCAACGCTTTTAATAACTCGGATAAAAGTTACTGAAGAAACAGAACTCCAGTTAAGGCGTAGTTAATACACGAGGGGGCACGATTTCTCCGTTTTTTGTGAACTCGTAACAAGTTTGTAAATAAAATAACTTACAAATATTTATTTCAACGTCTTTTGAGGTTTCATCACTCGTAAAATAATAAAACTTTATTAGACACAATTGCAAGTGAGAAAAATGTAACAATTTAATCCTTTGTGCGTACATTTATTCTGACATGCACACTTTAAAATCGGTTGAGGCACTGACCTTTCATCATTTGCGTTGAAAGATGTAAGCATAAAAAGAAACAAAACGTCAGCGGAATTGAGGGTTTCTGCCCGGGCAGACGATGTGTGCAGCATTGGAGACGTTAATCAGCGGTTCCCAAATATTTTTTTTCGATTTTTGTTTCATTTTTTTTTCTCGCTGTGGTACCCCGGATTACCAATCTTTTTTACTCTACATAGTGTCCCCAATTTACTTCGCCTTCCTCTCGGTATGAACGCGCCGACCGATACCGCACTCGATCTTCAACGTAGCGCTTCGTAATAATAATCACTGATATCGTTTATTAATTATTTTATTTAAAATTTTAATTCACTGAGCGAAGTAATATGTATAATAATTTCCAATATCAACTATCGATGAATAAATCCAAAAATTTATGCACTAATTAGGCAAGCGCGTTAAAAGTGTTCTTCATTCACCCTTTTACGTAAATAAACTTTTTCTGTAATCTCGCTGCTAGATATGAAAGTATTACTACTTAAGGTCCATGGAAAAAAAGTAAATATCAAATTTTGATGTCTATTAAAAATAATATGAAATGAGAAATTACAGTTTGTTTGTACCTCGCTTTTAATTTATTCCGCAATTACGAACCGCAGCTTTTTGAATAGCACCAGTTTTTAATTTAAAAATACTTGTAATTACTTCCAGTGAAGTTAATTTTAATAAATATAAACGTTTTGATTGACCAGCTGATCGGGGCGGCTGATTTACGTCACTCGTGCTCAAGATCAAGTGAAGTACTGACCCTGACCTATTTCGGCTTCGGGTGGTAATTAAACAGGTAGCCGCGTTCCACTTTCAGCTATGCCAGCGGTTTAGTGAAAATCTGCCAATGCATTTTTCTCGAAAACTGTTAAATTTTTGTTAAGAACATATGAGTTCAATCGTTTCCATTTATGGTGATATATTACAGGTTTAAATATTTACACACAGTAAAAGAGCACCCAGTATTTTATACGTGTAATTTCGAAGAACTTTACATCTTCAACAGAAACATCAGAAAATCAATTACCTGGATAAGAGCTGTAATAGCATTATTTTTTGAAGAGGTTGTAGAACTCAGATTTTGAAAAAACTCAAAACATCTAAAAATGGTGGAATTTAAATGTAAGGAAGAACCTTGCAGTTTTCCTTGTTGTTATGTGAGGAATTCCTTTTCAAGGAAAATGTAGTAATCCATTTAAAATAAGCAGCTGATAGCGACTTACGGTGTAGCCGGAAGTGACACAAGGCAATTTTATTTTATTTGAATAGTTCTTTCTGAAATGTTACCACCCTATAAATTTCAAATTCTATCTAAATTCCTCTTTTGAAAACTATGACAGATTTGCTTAAATAATCCTGTACAGTTTTACATTAAACTCGCGTATGCATTCAGAATAGTATAACTTACTGTTGCCGGAATATCGAGATTAAAATACCTGGGAGAACACTGTAGCGGTATAACGAACTTTGCTAAAGTATCGCTTGTATAATAATAACAATGCCACACTTGAGAGTATATTTTGATTCAATTCTTGCTCGTGATAATTGTAGACAGGATATGAAACAGAAAAATACTTTAGATCGAGTTGAGATATAAATCGCTAAATATGAATAGGGATGTGCAGTGAAGCGATTAAAGTAATTTCATCGAGGAAATTTCTTGAAATTTCTGCACTTTTCGAAACTGCTAAAAGAGTTGAAATTTCTAGGTTTTTGAAATTTCACTGAAATATCCTTAGTTGTCGGAAATTTCTTTCTTGTTTGGAAATTTTACTAAAATTTTAAATACCGATCGTTACGTATTGGAAACAAATTACTTTTGATTGTTAAACTTCTTGCAGTTAATAAATCTTGATAAGATATGCAGAATGCACCATATTTAACGTATGCAATGATGAAGACTAACAACCCGACTGATTTTTCGTAAAACAGACAATTTAATTTTTATGTGCGGCTAAATTGTGTTGTGATTTTTACTGATGTTGTTAGAATCTTGATTATTATGACATTCTAAACATGAACTTAGAATTATCATTTAAAGCCGTATCTTCACTATCTATTTTGTTGAAAATTAAAAACATTTGAATTAGTCTTAGAATTGCTTTAAAAAAAAACAAAGGCAAAAGTTAAGCAGTGACTGAATAAAATAGCCCTAAGTGCTTTAGATGGAGATCGTTTAATTGTCAGTTTATTATTTTTTATCTATTGTATAGCCTTTCGTATTTTTTTATTATTGTTGCAGCGTATTATTATTTATACAATTTTTTCTTTGACATTTCACTGAAATTTCAAAGAAATTTAATTCTTTTTAATTAATGTGAAAATTTCTATTTCATTGTACTTTCTGTTGGAACCTTTCCCTTTAAAATATTGAAATAATGAATGACTTTTGATACCGCGAACAATCACATCTGCGAAAGGTTAAGTAAGGTTTGTAGAAATTATAACCTCAGCTCGATCTACAGTGTTTTTCTGTTTCATGTCCTATCTACAAAAGTACAGCAGAGAATAAGTATTTGTTTTCTGTATTTAGTATTTAATGAAATAAAATAAAAACAAATGCATAAAGTACTGCTGCATTTTACTTTTGCCGTACTCTTTGTATATACAAGAATAAGGAGCACGTGTCCGAGTATTGGCTTGCCTTCTTACTCGATTTTATTGTTTAAGTATATCCATACTTGGTTAAAATAGTATGTGGTTAAAATTTAACAGTAGTTTCTGTTTTGGAGACAGACGCTTTAACATGGAGATGAAACTAGGTGGCAGCCAGTTGGCGCTAAATGCAATATTTAATAATAGGCGGCATCTATAATTCCATAAATGAATGATTTCAAAATTTATTCATATCAAATCATACCACAAGCCATTTCGGTCGAAACGTTTTACTATTCTGCGTCATCTATAAATATTGCTATAAAGCGGTCTATTTATACTGATGTTTTCAATACGTTATTGCTAGTTTTAGTATTTAATTGTGTTGCTTGTAATGTTGAAATATAGAGCACAACAGAGTTCTGTTTCTTTTCCTGAAGTTTCCTGCAAATCGTGTATCTAAACAAGAAAGTATGCGTTTCCTATTGATTTTAACAAGAATTAAGAAACGTTTATTGCTGCGCCACCTATCGGGTATAATTTTATTGAATTCCATCGAACCAGTTCAAATATTTCCGGACTCTTCAATTTATTCCTTCGATCGCGACCTATCTATCCCTAGTCCTTTCTTGTTTCTACTAGCTCGTAGATGTCGCTCAGTGCTAAATAATTTACTATAATTAGTAATAATCTCTAAACGTATGCACTATTGCTAACTTTTTTATTTTTAAAATTACAGATATGGTTTTAGCAAACGTATAGTACTTTTTGCCCGGATTGCAACAGTGCATTCAAAAAAACAATTGAACATCGCGTTTTCAAAATAAATGTATATTACTTGACCAATTGATAGAGAATAAAATTCTGAATTAAAATTGTTCTTTATAGTTTTATTGGAAATAAATAAGTAAAGAAGATATTTTGATTTTTTGCAAATTCATTAAGATGGCTGGGTTTCAAGAACAAAACATTTGACAGTTATATTATTTCTTCGAGTAAAAAGTTTTTTAATCTTGAACCGGACAGAATTATGAATGGAAATACACTCAACGTTTAGGAAATACACATTTCGCCATAGATTAATAGCGAGACGTTGAGTGTATTCCATTCATAATTGTCAAGATAAAAAAAATCTTTTTACTTACATTTCTCATCGGACAAAAATGAACTTCATTTATTTCTTCTAGGTTTCTAGTTTATATTTTATAAAAATATTATTTTTAAGCATCTAGAAAAAATATAATATATTAGAATGTTATCTAGTGTTCTAAAAAGTTTCAGATGTTAACTAGAAACTTCAGAAATAATACAATTGTCAACAGAATAATTTGATTACGGCGGTTTTCAAATGTTTTGTTCTTGAAACGCAGTCAGCTTGATGAATTTGTAAAAATCAAAATATCTTCTTTATTTATTAATTTCCGATAAAATGATAAAGAATAATATTAATTCAGAATTTTATTCTCTATAGGATGGTCCCTTTAAAAAAAAGTGCTGTTTTCCCTTCATTTTGTAACTGCGACGTTCAATTGTTTTTTTGAATGCATTGTTGCAATGAGGGAAAAAAGTACTACTAGTTTGTTAATTTAACTTACTTATCTGTAACTTAAATAAATTGTTTATAGTAATTCATTACATTAGCCAAACTGGCTTGGTTGTTACGAGGTAACGCCCATTGAAAGTAATAAGTTTAAGTTATCATAGTAGCTATTTAGAGCTTAGTACGTTCAAAGCGTGTCCGTTATATAACAAAACTGAGTCAGCAACATTGCTGCGGAATTTTTCCGAACGCGGCCCTTTCAGGAAATTAAAACAGAATAATATACTAACAAAAATATGCCGAAAGTTAAAAATATGTGAAAGAAAGGCGTTCATAGTGGCCAAATTAAATAATTTACACAAATATGTTCCAAGTTTTAAACCATAATTTATAAGTTCTGCAGAGCTTGCAGAAGTCAGCTAATCAAAATATGAAATTTCGTGTTTAAAGTGTAGATAATACTTTTTTCCACTTTGAGTTTACAGCTATATTTTAATATAGCCTGAAAAACACACACAATAATTTCCGCAATTCACTTAATTTTGTAGAAAATTCTGGACGATTTTAATTTTTATGCAAAAATTAGTTCAATTAGTAAATTTCGATTGCAAAGGACCTTATGAGGATCTTATGTGTAGCTAGTCGCAAGATGACGTGTTTAAACTGATATTTAATTTTAATATTTTATTTAATTTTATGGATTTTTTGAAGTATCTACCTTTTCCGACTTTCTCACGATCTAAAAGTCAAGTCTTTATTTATTAAGTCCTATCTGACCAATACAATTAACTATGTTTGTTAAAATGGCGCGGGCTTCAGGGGACAAATTTAGGTTCTCTTTTTTCAACATTCATTGATGATCTTCTGTCTTCCGTCTCCTGCTATGTTCTACCATATGCTGATGATTTACAAATCTATTCATCTGTTTCCAGTTTTTTGGATGTATTTAAACTGACATTGATTTACAAGACAAGAAGACAAGAAAGTTGTGCTGTAAACTTATTACAGCTTGGCGTACAGTCATATGTTTTACATTATCAGTTGGGGTAATGGTCACTAATCTTCTCGCGTTTTTGTCGCGCGGAAAAGGTTAATACGTCTCATTTTTAATATTAGAACTAGACACATGCAGAAATGCTTTCAAAGATCAAGGAATCATGACATTTTCAGCTGCGTATAATGAATTTTATTTTTAAAAACATGAACTTATTTACAATAAATGGTGGCGATTATAATTACCAAACACGATTAAGTAATAACTTGTCTCTGTCTACACATACTACGACTAGGTAAATATGAAAAATCGCCAATCTACTCGTGTTTAATGTTCTTTAACAAATAATCAAATTATGTAATAGTGCTTCTATATTTAAACAGAAATTGAAAATGTTCCTACTAGAGAAGAGTTATTAGGTATAACATTAATGATTTTCTGAGTATACTCGAATAAAGACACTACTCCTTATAAATGGTATAATTTCAAATCATGTAATTGGATATGTATCCTGAGCCGAACTCAATAATCTTGTTACCTTTAGTTTGTCGTTGAAGTCGACTCTTGTTCGATGAAAAATGTAAGAAAATTGTTTTTAAACTTTAAGTTATCGATAGATAGTAAAACGTTGAGTAGAAACTATTCTCTTTAATTTGTAGGTACAACAGTTCCAATTTATTCATGGTTATACTTATGTAGGTACTATTTTATTTAATCTTGTAATTGTATATGTTCTCTTTTGAATTGGATAATATTCTTAAGTGAATTGATATGTAATGAACTTTGCTATCTTCTAAGTAAGTGACTACCTTTTATAGATGCAGTAAATGTCAAATCATGTAATTGTATGTAATTATAATTGCTTTGAACTACATAATATTCTTAAATGAATTGTTATGTAATGAATAAGGATAATATTGGAATAAGTACACGCCATAGTTTCAGTAGCGCCGTAAAAATGCATCGAACAGGCACATTGTGTAATGGGACGGTGAAATAATTTACGGCGTTCTTACTATATGATGCAATGTGGCGATATATTCCGGACGTCGAGGTACAACTGGTCAACTAATTACTCTGTAATTGTGTAATTTTTACACACTGAAACAAGAAGAGTTGATTGCATAATTGTATTTTTTTATTGCGGAAATATTGCTCTGTTTTTTGTTATACTGAGTAACACCGTTGCTGTAGCGGCGTTAATTGTCTCCGTAGCCCTTGCGTTTGTTTACACGCTGCGGTCTAATATCTTATATTGCCCTATAGTAATGAACTACCTAGTACGTATGTCACGGGTCATTTTTAAAATTTTTAATTGCAGTAAGCCATAACTTTTATAAACTAACAGTTAAATTAAGCTTTTAATAAATGAACCGAGCCTTAATTAATTTAGTTGTCTTATCAAATTTGACAATAACCTTTATCAATATAATGCATAATAATCCAATTAAAAATTTTTAAAATAACCCGTTAAATCATTATATGACCAAGATTATTTCAGTAAGAGTGGACATATAAGCTACAATAAATTATTCTTTTTTATTATTATTATTGTTATGCAAACATATTTCTCACGATTATAAACATGTGGTTCACAATTTGACGAATTACCGTTAAGCACATGTTTCCCTATTATTGGAACAAATTAGTTGTCCTGTTTCTGTATGTACTATTTTTTAGGTAAGTAACGGTTTCTCTTTTGTTTATCCTAGAACTTGACATACTTTTTTTAGTATTATTTTCTATGATAATGTAAAACGGCATTAAGTAAAAATCAGGTTTAAAAATAGTCATAGAAAGTTGCACAACTTCGACAGTTTTTTTGCATCGCTACTTCTACCTGCAAGTTAAATAATGTATTTGCCGTTTACAATGTTATCTAACAGAGTATCTCACCGATATTAGTTAATTAGTGGCAATCCCATTGTGTCTTGAAGAATAAGAGCGGTAATTATTAGGCGAGCGGAGCCGTAATTGCATGAAGAACAGGACTTTGTTGCTCGTGTTTAACTAATTTGATGAGGTAGGTATATTTCAACGTGATGCGGCAACTTCCAATTAATACAAAGTTTGATTTCATTACATTTACTTGAAAATGAGTGCTATGTTAATACTTCTGTTAAATAAAATTTGGATTTAATCCATTAGATATTGGTAAGCCGTAGTGCTTGATCGATATCTTCAGTGATCGAAATCTTTAGTGATTTAACACTTCCTGGTCGGCGACTGCGAAATAGGTCCGCCCTAGCTTTAAAAAGATTAAATTAAAATAATCACAGATTGGTCGCTCATTTTCGAAAAATGAGAGAACCTACTAAATTTCGGTGAAATTTTTCGTGGTTAACTATTTTTTACGATAATGTTTGGAATTTACATGTTTACATATTTTTTTTAATGGAACACTCTAAACAGGGTTTGAAAAATTCGTTTGCCAAATTTCTAGAGCAAGTAAAGGAGACCAAATTAAGACTTTTTTTTATTATACAACGTAGCGTCGGATATTAAATAATAAATAAAAATTTTAAGACTGTAAAAATTACTTAATAATGCAGATACTTAACTCTGAAGGATACTTAATACTGAGGAAATTATTGACGTACTAAAACGAGGTAATTAAATGAATAAAATTTTTATTGTACAGGGTGTCGTAAATGTTCCCAAAATTTGTTTACAGACAATTTTTTATATTTTTTATTTATTTTAAATTCTGAAAAATACTCATTGTATTGAATTTTTCGTCAAATTTTAATCTAGAATATGTTATAACAAAAAAGTCTTATTTTGGCCTCTTTTACTTGCCCTAGAAATTTGACGAACGAATTTTTCAACGCCCTGTATATTATTACACGAATAGATAGCTCATTATGAGTGGACCAAAACAATGTAGGGTTTCATTGTCCTAAAGCTTATGGTTCTCGAGGTATTGAGGTCTATTCCGTAGCATTTATATGGACTTGGTACGTAACACTATTGCTATGAATCAGGAGACCTTGCAAATTCGGTATTTTGTAAACAGTTTATAGTAATAATAATAATACTCTTTATTGGTCCAAATGTACTATCCAACCAAATTGCAAAGGCAAGTTTTGATAGTTTAACAGTTTAACAGATTCTGTATTCCCCTTAAAACATTTTCTCCCTCCACAAAACTAAGATAGGGGAAGTAAAATCTAACAAGGATAGGCATCTTGCCTTCGTTATCACTTGTGGCATGTTATTCATCAACTCATAAATATTTGTATATGGTCTCATTATACTGAATTATTAGACCCGTATGACACGATGTTAATTTTTGTGTAAAATTTGTTATAGTAAGAGAGACAGGATACCGCAGTAAACGATAATTAGTTGATTTAATAAATATAATAAAATTTAATAATCATTTCATTATAAGCGTACATACACTGTGGGTATAAAAGTTTTTACTTGTCCTAAAACCCCAAAAAAATATCTGAAATAATAAATACCGACTAATAGCTGAGAAAAACTGAAAATTCTGTTCTGATTTTCATAAAATATGGCAAAGTTCGAAAAGTTTTGAGTAAAATCATGTTAGCCGGTATTGTCAGTGTCATGAATTTGAAAATGTGCGTAAAGGCAGGCGGTGTTTCAGCTACGGAAGCCATTGCCAACGCTGTAGCTGGATCATCCTCATTATAAATTTCCTTCGTTTTCTTTCTGTTTAACACCGAACCTGTTTCCGCTATTTTTAAAATAATTTTTTCATTGCATTTACCGTTGCTGGTGCATCCGGATAATCTCAATAGTGAAGTTATAGCAAAAGTTTCCAATGCCGTAACATTTAATTAAATAACTAAATTACTAGTAAATGTGACTGACATTAACAGGTAATGTGATTTTACTCAAAAATTTTATTATACATTTTATAATTTTTTTAAATGGCAACTTTTTCATTAAATTTTTTGTCGCCCTTCTTATTAAACTAAATTGCAAATACTGTAAGCTTCGTTGCCTGGGCAGATTCTGTCTTGTGAGTTAACTTTTGGCTAACGAAAATCCGAATCAGTTATGAAAACCCGCCCGGACGTCCCCGGATTGCCGGAGAACCCGAATATGTTCGGGGAAATCCGGACGTATGGCAACTGTTTGAATTTTGGGATGGTATTTGAAAATCTTGTTATAAGTTTTGCTGTTCAGAATAGAAAACGATCATGTAATATATCAACGTAAATAAAAAAATTAATAATAAATCAGAAAATTCGACCCCCAAAACTAGATCTTGCAGACTTCGGATTTATTACTGTGTATGTAAAAGTACATTTTTCTTTGGCAGAAGTTACTATTTCGGCTTGATAAATACCATGGAAAGGAATATGAAAAAAATGCAGTGAAACAATTGGAAGGATAAATTAATGTTCATCGAATATTTTATTAGTTTGAAGGCAACTTTAAACTTGTTTCTACGCTAACATAAAAATCACAGAAATAAATAAGCGGGCGAATACATCACAACAACAATAAATAACTCGTCCTATTTACATTGGGACATATTATCTGTCCCAGATTTTTTTTGGCGGGAATAGTACATGCTTTCCTCCATTTTTAGGTACAACATCTGATGGATTGATCGGAAACGATATCACAGAAACAAAGTGTCCATAATTTATTTTTAAGACATATATAAATACTCCCATTTAAAAAATTACTTTGTTATTTGAATTAGTTGATCCCTGACATACCAGAAATCTATCTATTCGAAATTTTGGTTATACCAAGTACGTTAGTGAAGCTAGAAATTTTTAAATTTCTCTATTTAGTAAGCTTTTAGTTAAACATGCACACTTCTATTTTTCTGTTCAGTAAGACATGTCATTTTATAAGAAAAAAATGTATGCGGCCACTATTACAATCTACGAACTCTAAAGGCTAATATCTGTTTTTTATCTATTTACCGTCGAATAATGCTGTGAAAGTGTAGGGAAAAAGTCGTACTTATGCAACCAACAAACTTTGACAACGAAAGTCATTTTGATTTTGAGTTCTTGATAAGAAATTAATTTGTTTAATTTTATTTTAATAGCCAACCTAGTAAAAAAAAATCATGACCTACTTGATGGTAAATAAATAGAAAACAGATATTAGTTTACATTATCCGATTTTACATGAAAAGAATTGAAAGTAAATCTGACATAGGGGACTAAATTGTTCATTTTAAATTTAAAAATTTAATTTATTTTCCGAATATATTCATACTTAGGAATAATTTTACACGATAATATTTTGGTCATAATTTTCTTTTCCCTTTAATACCATTACCATTTTTGTATTTTTAAA
This sequence comes from Prosopocoilus inquinatus, assembly GCA_036172665.1. Lineage (NCBI taxonomy): Eukaryota > Metazoa > Arthropoda > Insecta > Coleoptera > Lucanidae > Prosopocoilus > Prosopocoilus inquinatus. The sequence goes on from CM069871.1 coordinate 36,686,167, forward strand.
TGGTGAGCAGTAATCTACAGAAACGTAGTTTTCAATGCAAGTTTTCAATGTTCGGGTTTGAAATTTTCCACCCGGTATAGTCATAATTAAACGATTTTTTCATTTTCATGTTTTAACAGTAGATCTATTTTTTTTTTTCAAATTCGTTTTTAAGCTTCAAATCTACGGTCTTTTTAATATAAAAAAATTTCATTTTTGCAAGTTTGATTGACTTCGTATCTGTAATAAGTTCGCACTATTCTAACACGGCTATGACTTTGATTATATTAGTATCAAAACTAATTTAATTATTCCTAAATACTTTCTTATTCAGAACACAAAACTCTGAAATTCATTCAGACCTGAATTGAGATTTCCTAAACAGATATTTGTAGAAGAGTAAGGACTTTAAGCTTTGTTTGGTTTATCGATAATTATGAAATATAAATATAAACATAACATGCCTGTAAAGTGGATCCCTTATTTTTTGCTGTTTCTGTGTCACTTTAACACTATGTTTGTACTCGTCTCTCCGAGAAACGGGAAGGGATTGCCTCGACTTTCCGTTCATTTCATGTAGCGACTACAATTATTTATGAAAATACATAATAATTTCAGTATTTATAGAGAAATGTCTATTCTACAAAACGTCTGTTTTACATTTTTATTATTTTAATTAGAAGTAGAAGAAAGAAAATGTTAAAGATAAGGTACAAAACGCGGATTTTTCTTAATTAATATCGATTAATTGAGAGACAAAATCTATTTTTTAAAACAGACGTTTTGTATTCAGAATGTCTTAAACAAGTACATTATGTTTTTTTCGAATTATCTTTCATAATAAAGGCGCTACATGCAATCCCGTTTCGTAAAAATACATTGGGTTTGCCCTATACTGAAACGGAAAGATCGCTCTTAAGCAAGTAAACTTATCTACTTAGAAGAAAAAATGTATAAACTACATGAAAAATTAATTTCAAATTTCGGCGGTCTAGTTACATAGATACAAGTATTTTTACATTTGTTTCATATGCAAAGCATGGCTATATTTATTTTTGAATCGTACCTTGTTTAAGATTTATGTCATTATGTAGTGCATTGAATATAGTGGCAATATTATATTGAAAGGACCTTTCAAAAAGCGCAGTTCTATGCAGAGGTGGAGTTATTACATTTTTGTGACGAATGTATAAATAAAGGTAAGATGGATCTTTTTCATGAATAAGTTTAATATAAAATCTTGCCATATGAAGTTTACTCCTATTAGCCATATTTAATCAAAGCATTTCTTCTTATTTACATGACATTCGTTCTCTACTTCTTTAACCGTATATCAGGCGTACACAGGTGTTCTGAACTTTTTGAATTCTTTTACTAGTTAAACAGTCTTAACGAGGACCATACATTGTATCTGCAAATGTAAAGTGCAATAAGACCAAGGATTCACAAAGCATTGTTCTACTTGCAATATTGCGAACTGATTTGTTAGCATATAGTAACTTTATATTAGAAAGTGTTTTTTTAATGGAATTATTAATATGCTTAACAAATCGAAGATCTATATCCAAAACAAGCCCTAAGTTTCTAGTAAATTCAAAACATGATACTCTCTCTTAAGTTAGTCAAAAGTTTAGGTTGAAACGTTTTTCTGAAGAGTTATTACTACAGATTTTTTTGAATTTAAAATTAAATAGTAAACAAGCTATAAAAGACTGCACAGTTTCCGAACCCAATAAAATGCAAAACTGATAGAAGTAATTTGTGGTTGACCATCTTCAAAGCTCTAGAATAGTCTGAAAGAAGACATCCCGATCAGCTGCATTCAGGATCTCATCAGTAATATGCATAAGAGCTGTAGAACAGCTTTTACGAAAGCCTGATTGATTACTTGGTAACAAGTTACAGTCGTTCAAATAGTTCATGATCTGCTTGCACATGATTCTTTTTAGTAGTCTGGAGATTACTTATTAGTCCTAAGTCTTTAAAATCAGTAGGTGGTACTTTTGGAACCGGAACAACAAGAGTTATTTTCCAAACTTTAGGAAACATCATATTTAAGATGGAAAAGTTAATTATGTGAGTGGTATTATATGAGGGCAACAGAAATATTAATATTAATATTAATTCCATCGCATCCACTTGCATTCGTGTTAATAAAGCATAACAATTTAGTTATTTCAGCTTCTATAACACCTAAGAATTTAAAGTATTCCGAATATTTGGGTGCAAATTAAGTTTGTAAAATTGTAAAATTTCATCAGGAGAGTTATTTGAAAGGGATTCTATAAAGTAATTATTAATTTGATTTTCATCAGATAAATGCGTAGGGATACAGGTGTTATTGGGTTTAGAATAAATATTTAAATCATTAATTTTTAATTTTGTAATTTGTAATTTCGTAAGATCTTCCTTGATATTATATATTTACAACCTTTTAATAACTTTTTGTTTTTAAAAACATTATTTCTGTATAGGTAACTGGTGAATTTGCCGATAGTGGGTCTTATTCATTCTACCTGTTCGATGGCAGTGGTAAATTTGTTCCCGCGCTACATTAATCTTAACTTTATCTTTACATAAGCTAATTACGATATCCGTACAATTTTCACCCTGGTGCTCTGGAATACCGAAAATGCGTAAACAATTCTGTCTTGAGTGTTGCTCGAGATTGTCCTCCTTGTCTTTCAACGTGTCGCACGCGCCTTTGAGGTTTTCTATGTCCTTCTTCAGTTCGACTGATTCTTGTTTCATGCTTTGGCAAGCAGAGGAAACCTTGTATATCTCGATTTTCTAATTCACGGAGTTTTGGCAATCCATCACTTCACTTTTCAGAGATTGGAATTGCTTGTCCAAGGTAACCATAGCGACCTTAACACTATCCATAAGTTTTACCAAATTTTCATCCCCCATTAATTATACTGATAGTTTCTTGGCCACTTCTCCTACTTCTTCCATTTCTTTCTCCGGTTCTTTACTTCTTTTTGTAGGACATTTCAATTAATATTGAAATTTATAACGGTAATCGTTCATTGTGACACCAGATCTTTGCAGGATAAGATTCGCAAATATTTCGCTTATATGCACACACTTTTCATGTATCAAAACTGCCATTGCAATTGTAATAATAACCAGATTTATTAGAGCTACATTGAACCAGGGTTGGAAAGTTTAAAACAAACTGTTTAAAACATAGTGTTTAAAACATGTTTAAAAGACCGAATTAAAAACATACCATCTGTTTTAAACAAAGTGTTTTAAACATGTTTTTTTTGCTAATGTTTTAAATTCATTTTTTGTAATTTTAAGCTAAAGAAGAACACTTTTGATATATGTGCTTTATTTTTAAGTTTTAAACGTGTTTTTTTGTTAATGTTAATTTTGTTAATGTTAATTCATTTTTTTAGTTTTAAGCTAAAAAAGACCACTTTTGATATATGTGTTTTATTTTTGCAACGTAATACTGTGTAACCAGAAGTTAATTGTTTAGGGTCTGTATTTCACTGACAGATTAACTTTAAACTTTTGTTTGTTCTCATATCAATTGTTTTAATATTTGTAGACAATGCGTGGCTGAGCTGATGACGTGATTACACTGTAGCTCTGATTTGAACTAAATTTAAATTGCATTAGATTGATTATAATCAATTCATTAATTATTACTGATCACTAGAATAATACTTATATTGTAAAATTTTAAAATACCTTTTCAATATTTAACCTTTTATTATTACATTCAGTTTTGAAACATACTGGGTCCTCCGCTTCCCTGTTCATACTATGGGCTACGGGATAAGTTATTATGTAGCAAACTTGCTTGAATTTGTCAATGACTTCATTGAATTTCTACCGTGTGTCCCAAGGCCGTATATTCGCCCTTCCAGAATTTTAAGGTTTGTTTAAAATTTGAAAACGACGAATAAAACAAAAATTTAATTTGAAATTTCAGACATATACCTACTGGACTTTTGGTTTCGCCGGAAATAATATCAACTTTGTTATTTTAAATGGAACATCCTACATGTTTTTACATATTTGAAATTTTTGTTTTCCAGTATTGAAAGCCACGAGTCATGTATTTTAGTTCTAATGCGATAAAGTAATTTGAAAAAAATATCTCTTTGGATTGTATTTGATTTTAGTTTATATTGAGATTGTTTTTCTCAGTATGTAGATACCAAACACTTCATACTTTCTTTGAAAATCATTTAAAACACCGCGACCGTAGTTCCTAAATAAATCAAGCTCTGCCTTAAATGATTTAAATTATTATCAAAGTACATACATTATTTTTAAAAGGGTACATAATCTAACATTACAAACTTTTCATCTTTCTTTTAATTAGAGGTTGAATTTTAATAAATTCTTCTTTTTACACAAATATCAAATAATAATAATAATATATATCTTTTTATGTAAACTGTAAGGGCAATTTAAACATTTAAAAGATGTTTAAAACAGCTGTTTTTTCTGATTAAAACATTTTAGGGTCAATTTTAAACATGTTTTATTTAGGGTCAATTTTAAACATGTTTTAAACAAAAAAACAGAAGTTTTGTTCTTTTTTTAAAAAAAAAACCAGTTTTTCTCCAGCCCTGCATTGAACACGACTCACTTCGCTTGCATCGCCATGACATATCGAGTTAATATGCAACTCTCTTCAATTGGCGGTCGGCAATCGACTTGAATTGTTATGAAATCGTACCAAGTTCTCTTCAATTATTGAAGACAATATCAATTGATATGGATACCAATGTTACAGAATAGCCCTGATTGAATATTTACCTAGTAAAAATGGCAAAATTTGTTCTTCTGTACATTAGTTATTTTTAAACATTTTGCTTTAAATTTTGATAGATGCTTCATTAATATGATAATATGTGATTAATTCGAAATTCCTCCAGGTACTTTATTTATATATAGGATGATGACAATGCATATTGCCATTTTTTTTTTAAGAAAAAAAAATTAAAAGGAACCGTAGATATATAAACAGACAGTTTAAAGGATCTTTTACTAAGAGCTCCAGTAGTATAAGACATTTTACACATCGCTCTTAAACTTTGAACGCAGATTTTTTTTTAATTTGTACTTTAAAATCTCATTTAATAAAATTGCAATTTAATAAATAATGTTGGGTCTTTTGTTTTTTAACAACCTTAATGTTTAGTTGACCAAGAACTAAAAAACGAAATGGTTAAAATTAATATTTTTCTATAAAATCTGTAGTGAGAGAAAGAGGTTACCATAGTCAATATTTATTGGCTGACACTTCTCTGTCAGTTTTATCAAGAATCAAATGATTTCCAGTTGGACCATTTGATTTCCAGTTGGACCATTTGATTTATATTACTTAATTTTAAAATTTTGTTCGTTGATTTTAAATGCATTACTTTCATTTAAAAAATGAAATTATAAAGAAAATACATTACATTACTGAATAGAGAATTAAAAAGCCTTTCAAATTAAAAAGCCTTTCAAATGAGCTATCACAATATCCCTCATTCCATTAAAAGAAAATTGAAGAGATAACTGTCATTTGAAGGGGGTAGAAGGGTGAAAAACTAAATTCTGCTAAAATAATACTCCTGTCATTTTATAATTAAAAATCTGCGTGTTTCAGAAATTTACATAAAAATCGTTCAGTTCGTAGAAAATGAATTTATTAAATCAAACTTCTTTTTCACTTCTCCTTTTCTTATTGCTTATTTTTTACTACTAGTTATCAATGAAACATTTGTTTATATATAAATTTTCATATAACTATCCGTTATTACTTTCAAGGCTTTGTTTTATTTGTGGTTTATTAAGAATAATTTTATTTTCTTTAAATTTTCTACCAAAAATAATTTTTGTCTGACTCGGTTTCAATATTAACTGTCCGGATTACTAGTATCCGATATTTTATTAAAAGCGAGAACCACTTTGATAAAGAACTTAAGATATATCAGCTAAGCAGATGTACAAGTTCGCACAAGTCATACTAGCAATTGTTTAAACGAACCTGAAAAGCTAGCAAATGCTTGACAGTTTTATTCATCTAATATTTCAGCAACTGCTTTTTTTAAAGCATTTGCTTTTTCAGCTTTTACATTTGCTAATAAGCAAAAGTTTAAAGCAATTGCTTACTTTATATTCATCAGGCTTAAGAAACTAATAGAATTAGGTATAGGGAATGGTATTACTAATCGGGGCAGAATTTGACTCTCTGTCTCATGATGTAAAAATACATAGGGCATACTATTTACGAAAATTAAGTTTTGGACAATTTCAACACCATATTGTGATCATACTGTGCATTTTTCAGGGATAATAGGAATATGATTTGAAAGTCTGAAGATTGCAATTTCAAACAGCATGCTACCTGAATCTTGAAATTTAAAAGAGCCATAAATACAGTCTCTTAAATGAAACCCCACCAAAACAATATCTTAAATAAATTTTAAAAGTTTAAAATTTATTAATTTTCATATTCCTTTTTCTCCGTACATGTGGATTCGTGCGATTGAACACGCGGATAGTAGATATTGATTACGAAATGGCGCGACATTTTCTGCTGAAAATAACCTGTTGGACTTTCAGGCTAAAATTAGTTTAGTCCGTATTAAATCAGTCTTTGCCGTACGCACGTCTGTTAAAAACCAAGATCGTAAACAAGTCCGTGAAAACGCGCGAAGTCAAAAGCGAAATGTTCACGTGTAATGTTTACCGGGTTTTCGTGATCGCTTTTCTCTGTTCTGTCGCAGATTTTACCAATATAGGTGAGAGAATTTTCGAAAATTTGATCAATTTCAGTACCTAGCAATATTATACACTTGCCTAAAATTTTGATAATTATATCTGTATATAAGTTGCTACTGAATTTAATTTTTTAACTTAACCTATTTTATATGCAATAAGTAAAATAATCTCTAATTCTGATTGCGTCAAATTGACAATGCTCTCATAATTATACTATTATAACCGAAAGTTGCAGAAAAATTTATAAAATAATCAAATTGAAATGTGAATGAAAAAAACAATTTAAATCAATATAATATATGTCTGTATATACCTACAGTTATGAGCAGACGTATGAACACTTAAATATATCATACAGCGAAAAACTTTAAGAAATCAAATTTATCCCGCTATAATTTGAAAAGTAAAACTTAGTATATTGTTAGTTTTAACTAAAAATGAGCATAGTTTCCACTTTTTCGGATAAAGATTTTTGTACCGGAAATGTTTAAAATTAAGATGTAGATACGACGGAATGAAAAAATCCAGACATTAACACCTATAATTAGTTAAGTTCTAGATATATTATGATTTGCACGTGCAATAAAGCGTCAAACGTTTTTATACAGTCTGTCCCAGGCTATCAAGGGTATCTTTCTTATTAGTGAAGATAGTGACTTGATTAAATGGACATATTTTGCTGTTTTATGTGCTGATTCAGATTCCGTTGAAAACTCAATTCAAACATTCCGAATAGTTCAGATACTATCGCAGAAAAACTGATAATCGCCATTTTATGTAATGTCCAATAACTTCTTAATTATAAGGAATATGAAAAAAAGTTTGATACAAAAGTTACTAGGTTTGATAAAGTACAGCTGAAAATTAAGTCAAAATAAAATTCTAGATAGCGGCTGTCAAGATATTTATAGCAACTTTTTATTTTAAATGTACGCCATGCATACAACCGATATCTAATTAAAAAAATATTAAAAAAATATAATATTTTTATTTTAAATCAAGTAAGCGAGTTGCCTTTACTTATTACCTACAAAATACTAAACGATACAAAGCAAATAAAACAAAAACAAGCTATAATAAATGCTAAATTTTTTATTATTCCTTCAGCTCATTCGACATCGTTTTATGACACTTCTGGTGACATTTTGCAGGGTATTGCGACTAAAAGTAAGAAATGCCTACATCACTGATAATAATGGTTATATATACTTCTACAAGAAATTTAAATGAAAGTATTGATAAGAAAACTTTTTCTGCTGCACGTGCATACAGTATAGATAAAAAGTTTGGAACACATATTTACTAAAGTATTTTCTTCTTGCAAAAATACTCGGGCACGTCGATTATTAATATAAACCTGACATCTTTTGGAATGTTCCTTTATTTATACAGTAGCGTACTATTAAAGGAAAACATATTTTAATTTTTTAAGTTAGAAACCCCCAGTTTTTATTATAAATTCCAAAAGGGCATTTGTTTTCGTTGAAATTACTGAAATTAGTTTAGGTATTTTTGGGATCCTTTCTGAGCGCTAGCATTATAGACACAAAAATATATTATTTTACAACAGGAAACGTATTAATTTGGGAATGGATAGGTTCTAGACTTATCTGATTCTTACAACCAACGGATTATCATTTCTGTACCTCGGACTTGACTAATTTTCGTACCAAACGACGCGCGATATACAGGAAACGTATTAATTTGGGAATGGATAGGTTATAGACTTATCTGATTCTTACAACCAACGGATTATCATTTCTGTATCTCGGACTTGACTAATTTTCGTACCAAACGACGCGCGATATTAAAGACATCTGAAAAATTTTCAAAAGTAAATTTTGATAAAACATGGATTTACCGGTTTTTGCACCAAAGTCTTCAATTATGAACTGCGCTTTAGGCATCGCTTACTTAATTACTACCGCACGCAGTAGACTTTTTGACCACACATAAAGGTCACTTCGCAAATGGTATTATTTTGTCATGCAGACCCAACATAATGTTGCCATTTACCAATGGAAGATATTTTTCTGTCTCATATTAGGTTACAAGAACTAAATGCGGTTTAGAAGTGGAAATTAAGTGGTTATGCTATTCAGTTAAATGTTAAAGGACTTTTGCTACTGTGAGCCATGCTAATTATTTGGTGACAAAGTTTAAAAAAAGTAAATTAAACTTAAAATTGTCTCAAAAAATTATTAAACATGAGAGTATTTCTGTGCACTTATATTCATATATTACAATTTCTTTACATTAAAAAAATCGTATCAAAAACTTTTGTTTATTTTTTTTAAATCGATTGTAATTTACCACAGTTCTGTACAATAAGATTTCTTAAGATAGGCAGGGTTTTCTCTTAAATCTTAATAAAACTGTGAAAACGAGTTTTTTAGGTTTCACTTTTTGTATGTAAGAACTATTTCTTTTTGAAACACAAAAATAATAAAAGGCGCCAGTAAAAATGTTGCAACCGGAACACCTAACTACGCCACTGCCTGTTGTCCACCATTGTAAACTAGTGCTTGTGGTGTTTCCAACTTAAATATACAGAGTAGGCCAATATAACTTTGGTCTGGCCAATATAACTTTGATCTGGCACAGCCACACGAAACACTTTGTATAATTGTAGCTAATTTTAAATCATGCGTCTATACCAATATAGGCGCTATCTACCGAATACGCACTATTGGCCCACCTGTACACCTACATATGTATGACTAAGTATGACCGGTGAGAATTGAAATTGAGAAATAGGCAGTCAAAACGGAAGAGCGAATTATTAAGTTCCAATAATTAATTACTAATAGTCAGAGAAAAGAATTCAAGCCACTTTGTAATGGACGCTTTTTACGCCGAATGTACTATTTACACCTGACACCTTTCTGTGGCTCCGAAGCCGGCGCCGACGCATGAAATTGTTATTGAGTGGTAGGGAAAGGAGTGTAATTCGAGCATTCGCCTTCACAGAAATTATTGTAGGCAAGGCTGATACAATCCGAGTACCAGGGTTGGAAAAAAAACTGTTTTTTTTTAAAAGAACAAAACTTCTGTTTTTTTTGTTTTAAACAGTTTTTTCTTGTTTAAAACATGTTTAAAATTGACACAAATCAAAGATGTTTTAAACAAAAAAAACAGCTGTTTAAAACAACTTTTAAATGTTTAAATTGCCCTTACAGCTTACATAAAAAGATATATATTATTATTATTAATTGATATTTGTGTAAAAAGAAGAATTTATTAAAATTCGATCTCTAATTAAAAGAAAGATGAAAAGTTTGTAATGTTAGATTATGTACCCTTTTAAAAATAATGTATGTACTTTGATAATAATTTAAATCATTTAAGGCAGAACTTGATTTACCGTCGCGGTGTTTTAAATGATTTTCAAAGAAAGTATGAAGTATTTAGTATCAACACACTGAGAAAAACATTCCCAATAAAAACTAAAATCAAATACAATCCAAAGAAATATTTTTTTCAAATTATTTGAAAATTTGCTACGCATACAAGAAAGATAAGGGCGTATCGCTTTTTGAAAATTTTTCAAACTGAAACTAGAACCCTTCTAATTCTCCAAAACACGATTATAATACACATCACATAAATACATCTGAAAACTGAAGAACCTTTCGAATAAGTAAAAAAAAAAAAGATTTTTAGCTATACCCACTGAATATTATGTAGTTGTATGTACCAAAGTATATTATTAATTTTTATTACTTTTTAGGCAGAAACTTTATTTTATACAGAAAATTAGGAATAACATTTGGGAAGAAATTAACCATCTAGCCTATCTTGGATAAAAAAACGTACAGGCTTTTTCTGTACGATGAAGTTTTGCTTTTTCAGAAGCATCTTGATAATAATAAGCAGTTAGATAATAAACAATAATAATAAACTTTATTATGTCAAAATAACACAAGGTGTATGCCATCGTCACAACAGATATGTAAAATAATATCTCATTAGAGTTGGGTAGATAATTATAAGTCTGACCACGGAATAATGATCAAAGCATAACAAGAAAGACGCTCACGAACTGATTCCAAGAGTAGAAAACTTTTGGTATTAGAATTTTCTTTATGGTTAATTTAAAGTTTGACACTGAAAAATTTTTTACAGAATTTGGTACGAGACTGCTTGACCTTACCACTTTTGGACATTAATCAGAATTTACATTTGAAGTGAATAAAATACATACAAGTAAATAAAATATTTCTTGAAAATTATATAGAGACACTTAAGCCAGCAGATTTTGAAGTTAGGTATTAATTTAAAACCGGACCATTTGCTTTTTAACTAGCTTCACTGCCGACTAGGACATTATCATATTTTCAGAAACTATATGTAGGTCACAGACGAACAATTCAAAGCGGTATAATTAGAAAAAGTGCAAAAATATCTGTTGACATAAATTTATTTTTAATTTTTTTTATAATTGACAACTGACTGAATTATTACACCCAATTAGATTTAAAATAGTTATCTGTATCACTAGGCCGGAAACTGTACTTTTGCGAGTATGAGCACAGTTTGTGGGGCCGAGGCAGAGTTGAAAAAAAAACTGTTTTTTTTATAAGAACAAAACTTCTGTTTTTTTTGTTTTAAACAGTTTTTTTTTGTTTAAAACATGTTTAAAATTGACCCTAAATTAAACATGTTTTAAACAAAACAAAATAGCTGTTTAAAACAACTTTTAAATGTTTAAATTGCCTTTATAGCTTACATAAAAAGATATATATTATTATTATTATTATTATTTGATATTTGTGTAAAAAGAAGAATTTATTAAAATTCGATCTCTAATTAAAAGAAAGTTGAAAAGTTTGTAATGTTAGATTATGTACCCTCTTAAAAATAATGTATGTACTTTGATAATAATTTAAATCATTTAAGGCAGAACTTGATTTACCGTCACGGTGTTTTAAATGATTTTCAAAGAAAGTATGAAGTATTTAGTATCAACATACTGAGAAAAACATTCCCAATAAAAACTAAAATCAAATACAATCCAAAGAAATATTTTTTTTCAAATTACTTGTTTGCATTAGATCTAAAATACATGACTCGTGGCTTTCAATACTGGAAAACAAACATTTCAAATGTGTAAAAACATATAGGATGTTCCATTTAAAATAACAAAGTTGATATTACTTCCGGCGAAACCAAAAGTACAGTAGTTATGTCTGAAATTTCAAATTAAATTTTTGTTAATTGATCGTTTACAAATTTTAAACAAACCTTAAAATTCTAGAAGGGCGAATATACGGCCTTGGGACACACGGTAGAAATTCAATGAAGTCATTGACAAATTCAAGCAAGTTTGCTACATAATAACTTATCCCGTAGCCCATAGTATGAACAGAGAAGCGGACGACCCAGTATGTTTCAAAACTTAATGTAATAATAAAAGGTTAAATATTGAAAAGGTATTTTAAAATTTTGCAATATAAGTATTATTCTAGTGATCAGTAATAATTAATGAATTGATTATAATCAATCTAATGCAATTTAAATTTAGTTCAAATCAGAGCTACAGTGTAGTCATCACATCAACTCAGCCACGCATTGTCTACAAATATTAAAACAATTGATATGAGAACAAAAAAAAGTTTAAAGTTAATCTGTCAGTGAAATACAAACAATTAACTTCTGGTTACACAGTATTACGTTGCAAAAATAAAACACATATATCAAAAGTGGTCTTTTTTAGTTTAAAACTAAAAAAATTAATTTAAAACATTAACAAAAAAACATGTTTAAAACTTAAAAATAAAGCACTTATATCAAAACAGTTCTTTTTTAGCTTAAAATTACAAAAAATGAATTATGAACATTATCAAAAAAAAACATGTTTAAAAAATTTTGTTTAAAACAGATGGTATGTTTTTAATTCGGTGTTTTAAACATGTTTTAAACACTACGTTTTAAGCAGTTTGCTTTAAACTTTCCAATCCTGCCGAGTACTAAATTTTCGTACTGTAAGTGGCCTTAATATTCTTTTCCCTAATAATAGCGTTTTCAACTGACTGCCCTAGAGTACTCTCAGAGTATTCATATAAAAAGATGGAGATATGCTAATACTGCTTTTTAGAGTAAAGAAGCTAATCTTACGACAATTCGATGCGAAACTTTTTTCACATCATTTTTTTTCTTTTTTAAGTTTGGAAAGTTTATGGAAATTAAATTGCAAATTAAGAATGTCAATGTCAGAGTAAAAAGAATTTAATTTAAAAGTTTTTAGGGAAAAGTTATTGGATTTGTTTTTAGTCAATAAGCTTATCACTACGATTACTAAATTTCTTCAAATATTACGGATACATTAATATATGAAACAGTCTGCAAAAAGATTGAAATCAATATCTTATGACTAGGAAAAGTACGGTGGCCGGCGAAAAAAAAAAACTAGTACAACAAATTTGTAATATAAAAGTATTTTCTTTAATTTTCTTTGGCGTGTAAAAAGAGAAGTATACTACCTCATTTAAAAAATTAGAAAATAATTAATTTTCGAATAGTTATCAGAAAACCTGACTGATTCTTTGAAAACAAAATTTTGTGAATTACATTTTATGTATTTTAAAAACTTGTACTAGAATAAAACAGATTTGATGACATCAATAGCGAACTAAAATACGTTAATAAGTTTTTCCGTAGGCCTCACTACTGTTTTGATGTTTTAAAATAAAATTAGTTTCTTGTTTGCCTATTTATACCCAACACGTTGCTGGTGGGCGGTGCCAGATAAAAAACCAGATTTTTACTGGATCACTTCAAGAACCTGCGATTTGTTTTTGCCAAGACCACGTTGAAAGAGCATTCACGCACTTTTTTGTAATTATCAGAAATTACGTTTTTCTTATAATCAATATAATATAATAATATAATATAATATAATAATAGTATATTCTTTAAGTTAGATTAAAAAAGTAGTCAAAAACTTACCTTAAAAATCAAAATTTGTTGTGGACATTATTGAGTTTTCTTTGATCACCGTTAACTTATAAAGTTTTGAATGGACTTATTGAGTTTTGGTTGAAATTGACAAGGAATTTGCGTACCGTATCTACCCACACTTCGACTTCATTATTCGCCTGCACGACTACAACCCCTTGCTACTTTTAACATAACGGAAGTAGCAAGTAAACAATAACAGCAAAATAATAATATAAACCAAACTATACCAATAAATATATTATTAAGTAATGGAAGGCGCTACACATTCAAAATTAATTCCCGTATCACCAAAAAAAACACCACCCTCAGACTTATTGAGTTTTGCTTGTTGGCTGTTATTTGAAACGTATCAGACTTATTAAGTTTCGGTTGAATATCAGCATAAAATCCTAATTTACGGACATATTAAGTTTTGCAATAAATTTGTAATTTTGGACTTATCAAGTTTTGCGTGAATGCTCTTCATTTGAAAAATTTAATATTCTAGGATTATTATTCGAAAGGGACGAAGACATTGCCTTCGCTTTCAATTACCAATCGGAGTATAAATGGTTTCAGCCTTTAGTGATAAACATCTCATCTGATAATTCGTTTGAGACTTTGGACGCTGTGTGCGCCCTACTTGAAAAGGGAGTGGCTGGAATTTTCGGAACTTTATCCGAGGAAAATTCTGATGTGATACAATCCGTGTGCGACAGCAAAGAAATTCCTCATATAGAAACAAGATGGAATGATAAGCAAGGACGCAGTAATACCATGGTCAACATCCATCCTTATCCACACGTCCTAAGTAGGGCTTATGTAGACCTAGTAAAGGCCTTCAAGTGGAATAAATACACAATATTTTACGAAGATAACGAAGGACTTTCGCGAATAAGTTCTTTGTTAAAATTATCCAATGGGCAAAATAATTATATTGTTAATGCACGCCACCTTTTTACAAGTTCTGCAGGAGACTACAGGTATATTTGGAAGTATCTCCTACTTAGAGCTTCATTGATGAGAACCTCTTTTTCCAGATCCGCATTAAAAGATGCATGGAAATCAGGTCATGAAAACTTCGTCTTAGATTGCAATATAGAAAACTTGGAGACCATTCTCAAACAGGCTCAGCAGATAGGCCTAATGACACACATTCATAGTTACATAGTAACCAATTTGGATTTTCACACGATTGACCTCGAACCTTTTCGTCACAGTGGAACGAAAATAACTGGTGTAAAAGAAAGAAAGAATTTTAATTATGTCGATTATGTCATAAAGATTGTATTTTCTTTTCAGATCCGACTTGTGAATACCGAAAATGAAGCTGTGCAGGATTTTGCCCTCGATTTCCAAGAAAACAGAAGACAGCACAATCTACCTGCAACATTCGATCGTAAAGTGGCAGTTGGATTATTGCGATTACAAGTTGCGTTGATGACAGACGCCGTTTCTTTGTTTTCTCAAGCTTACAACGAGTTGAAAGTACCAGCCAGAGATATGTTTTGCGATACAACGGAAAGCTGGGAGCATGGGTTAAGCTTAATCAACTTCATGAAAACCGTAAGTTGTCCAGCTATTGTGATCTTCACACAAAATTGCTTGCTCAAGCAAGCCTTTCGAATAAAGCATTTGAAATTGCCTTTTCTGAATTTGTGTAGAATATAACCGAGGGTTTAACTGGCACCATCCAACTAGACCATGAAGGGTTTAGAACGGTATTTAAGTTGGATATAGTGGAACTAACGGAAGTCGAAGTCGAAAAGGTAGGAATTTGGGACACAGAGACGGGACTGACGTTTTTCCCTAGACGCTTCGGCACAGAAGAATCGCTTACGGATGCGCTTCGCAATAAGACTTTTACAATAATCATAGCTTTGGTAAAATAGTAGGATTAAATATGCGAATATAACACCGTAGAAAACCTTATTTGTAGACTGCTCCGTATAATATGTTAAAGGAAAGTCATGAGAAACTAGAAGGGAACGACCGGTTCGAAGGGTTTGGAATTGATTTAATTCATGAGCTATCTTTAGTGGAAGGGTTTCATTACACATTTATTGTGAGGGAAGATAAGGCTAATGGAGCCTACAACGCTACTACTGGGAAATGGTCGGGCATGATAGGAGATATAATGTATGATGTAAGTTTAATAAGTTTCCTAATATTTTATTTTATTATTTTA
This sequence comes from Prosopocoilus inquinatus, assembly GCA_036172665.1. Lineage (NCBI taxonomy): Eukaryota > Metazoa > Arthropoda > Insecta > Coleoptera > Lucanidae > Prosopocoilus > Prosopocoilus inquinatus. Next base: position 36,702,011 of record CM069871.1, read on the forward strand.
TTTTATTTTATTCGCTCCTTATAAAATCTGAGATATCATCAACGAAACTCTTAATTAAAAATTAGCAATTAGCAATCTTTAGTGCGAAATGTATAACACTTAGTTAACCATATGTTCAAGTTAATTGAGCAATCAAGCAATATCATTGGAGGAAACTAAAAATTTCCACCAATGATATTACTTAACTCAATTTTGCATTTAGAGTCTGAAAGCTAGATATCATAAATTCCCTGATTTCAGGTAGCACATTTCGCTATAACAGATCTTACAATAACAGCTGAAAGAGAAGCAGTCGTAGATTTCTCCTCACCGTTTATGACATTGGGTAACAAAATTAGAAACATTTAATCCGGAACTTCCTAATAATCAGAATACATGATTTCAGGCATTAGTATTTTATATCAAAAACCATCCAAGGCTCCCCCAGATTTTTTCTCCTTCGCCCAACCTTTCGCATTTGAAGTCTGGCTATGTTTAGGTGGAGCTTATTTCTTAGTCTCGATATCCTTATTCATCATGGGAAGACTCTGCCCGAGTGAATGGACAAACCCATACCCATGTATAGAAGAACCGGAATTTCTCCTCAATCAATTCAGTTTGAGGAATTCTTTCTGGTTCACAATTGGAAGTCTTATGCAACAGGGTACAGAAATAGCGCCTATGTAATTATTACCTTTCCATTTTGATTAGTATTTCTCTTCTTATATTATCATTTTTAAGGGCATACTCCACGAGGATGGTGGCCGGTATGTGGTGGTTCTTTACTTTGATCATGGTTTCCTCATATACCGCCAATTTAGCGGCTTGTCTTGCTTTGGAAAGTCTTGATCGGCCCTTTACCAACGTCCACGAACTCGTTGCAAAAGCGGAAAAGGCTGGGATTAAGTATGGTGCTAAATTAAATGGAGCTACAGCAAACTTTTTCAAGGTTTGTAACAACTTATTTTATAAAACGATGTTCTTTTAAGTAATCCACTATACCATAAAAGGATTCATAATAATATACAGCGTGGAAACTAAGTAGCGGATAAAATCCATAACTCCGTTAATATTTGTAATAAAGCAAAAATCTAAAAGGGGTATAGCGATTCAAATTACAGCGCATAAGAAGAAGTATATTTTGAGATATTTTCATGAATTTTTTTTAAATTATGACGTCATCAAGATTTTTTTTTAAATGACAACCTATATTTTTTATTTTTTATTTCGGTGGGATTCTTTAACCTGCTTTCAATAGTATAAAATTTTGGATCGATTACGTAACAAAAAATTCAAGAAAAACGGCCATAAAAGTTTAATTGTAAAGTTGAAGAAATAAACAGAACATCTAGTTAGCTAGGTTTAAAACGAAACAAAATTAAGGTGTAAATAAACAAAATTTGATTTTGACAGTCATTGAAATCACAATAAATGTTCAAACTGACGACCATGACCAACTGACAATACCCAAGACGCTCATAAAATTCATTTATTACATTTTGAATAGTTTGAGGTGTTATTAACCTGCACTCCTGTCGAATTCTTTCTTTAAGATCGTCTAAGTTGTTAGGTCTATTTTTATACACCTTGCTTTTTATGTACCTCCATAGAAAAAAGTCTAATGGCGTTAGATCAGGGGATCTAGCTGGCCATTCCATTTGACCTCTTCTTCCTATCCATCTACCTGGGGACATCTCGTCCAAATAACGTCGCACATCAACTGCGTAGTGTGGCGGAGCACCGTCGTGTTGCATCCAAATGTTATTGTTTGGTACGTCACAGTCATTTTCATTAGGAAATAATATCGTCAATGCAGGTACTAATTCGAATTGTAAGAAGTGTAGATATTTCTCACCAGTTAAATTACCTTCGATAAAGAATGGACCTAAAATTCTGTCACCGACAATTCCTGTCCATACGTTGAGCTTCTGGGGATGTTGAGTATGAGCTTCTTGCATCCAGTGAGGATTTTCCCTAGACCAATATCGACAATTATGTCTGTTAACAGTTCCATGTAATGTAAAACTTGCCTCATCAGAAAAAATTATACGCTGCGAGAACATTGGATCACTATTGCAAACTTCCAACATTTCTTCACAAAATTCTTGTCTATGATCATAGTCAGTTTCTGCTAACTCATGGACTAATTTTACTTTATACGGATGAAACTTTTGCATTTTTAAAAGTTTCAGTACCGAGGTATGGCTCAGGTTGTGCTCTAAAGCAATGTCTCGACTAGTCGAATGCGGATTATTTTCTATTTCTAGTAAAATATCAAGCTGCACATCGTCAATTAATTTTATCTTAGGGTGGGCAGTTTTTGGAAGGTCTTTCACAACACCGTAATTTCGAAATTTATTTTCTATTCTGCTGACTGTGGATTGACTTATTTGCTGATCAGGATATTTGTCTATAAAAAGTCAACACACCTCTTGATGAGTTCTAATTCGATCGCCATACCCAATCATCATTAGAACTTCAATTCTTTGTTTTTCAGTCAGCAACACCATTTTGGTAAAAGGTTTTTAATAATTAGTGTAACTCCTACTATCCACAGGGAATAAAAATACTCACTTTGTTGTGATAGGTATTTACAAGTTCTTGTCAATCAAACAAATTTTGTTTGTTTTACACCTAGCTAACTAGATATTCTGTTAATTTCTTCAACTTTACAATTAAACTTTTATGGCCGGTTTTCTTGAATTTTTTGTTATGTAATCGATTCAAAATTTTATACTGTTGAAAGTAGGTTAAAAAACCCACCGAAATCAAAAATAAAAAATATAGGTTGTCATTTAAAAAAAATCTTGATGACGTCATAACTTAAAAAAAATTCATGAAAATATCTCAAAATATACTTCTTCTTATGCGCTGTAATTTGAATCGCTATACCCCTTTTAGATTTTTGCTTTATTACAAATATTAACGGAGTTATGGATTTTATCCGCTACTTAGTTTCCTCGCTGTATATATTTAATCCTATGCTGGAGAAAACAATTTTTAAAAAGTCTTCAAAAGTTTTGCAAGATTATCAACGTGACCACATCTTTCTCAGTTATAGTGCTAGTTTTCTAAAAAAAAAAAAAATGATTCCAATAGTCGTTCGTTCGTTCGTAAATTCCCTACGCCAAATTATATTATATTATAAAAACCACACGGCAAGTACTTTAATAGTAGTAATACATAAATACTAATACATGATTAATAAATGTTGTAAAATCCAAGGGTTAAACTCACGTAAATTTTAATCGAAATAAAAATAATATTTATTTCTTCAGATAAATATACCCGCAGTGCAAATGAAATACATATATTTCGGAGAGAGCGTTTGCTACTGCGTTTTTTTTTCAAATTTCTTGCGTTTATTTCTTTGAAGACGTTCGTTTTACTAACACTATGACATCATTAAATACCATGATTGTACACATCAAAGCAATTCTCATAACTTCTATGCAAATTATCTAATTATTGTCGTACTTGAAATAAATATAAAATTAATTTCAACTTAGAAATCTGATTCGGAAAGCTTTAAAAAGATTGCCAAGTATATGGAAGAGAATGAAGCTGATGTGATGGTGACCGACAACAACGATGCTGTTCTAAGGGCGGAAACCGAAAAATACGCTTTCTTCATGGAATCTACTTCTATAGAATATGAAATTGAAAGACACTGTAACTTGGAAAAAATTGGTGGATTGTTGGATGAAAAAGGATATGGAGTAGCCATGAAAAAAGGTAATTAAATCCAAAATGCGACAATTTTGTGTGGATTTTTTTTGTTTCAGGTTCTATTTATAGAGTGCCTCTGAACACGGCATTGTTAAAACTCCAATCATCTGGAAAAATTCAAGCGTTAAAGAGGAAGTGGTGGGAAGAGAGGAGAGGGGGAGGACAATGTACTGTAAGTTTTATTCTGCACACCCAGACAGTATGGCCTAAGTTCATTCAGAATTTTTTTATTAAAAAAACTGACGGATATAGTTTAAATTCTGACATTTACAGGGTAACGTTGAAGATAATGAATCAGTTCCATTAAATCTAAAAAGCGTCGGAGGTGTTTTCTGGGTAACAGTTGGTGGTATAAGTATTGCAGTCATGCTAGTGTTCCTCGAAATGATACTTCACACGATGAGGGTGTCCATTCAACATAAAACGTCGTTCTGCGGAAACCTCAAGGAAGAACTAAAGTTCTACTTTAAATTTAAAGGCCTGGTGAAAACAGTACGAAATAGAAAAATGAATTCAGTGACTCCGGCGGAAAGTTTGAGGTCGACAAAAGATAAGGAAGCAACGGAATCTTATGGCTTTCTACCAGATATAACCAAATCGCCAAATTCTTAGATTATTTAGGTAATAGATAAAGATAAAGATAATTTTTGTATAATTTTCTGAAGTGTTTCTGTGTTAAAAAATAAACCCAAAAGATGTGTTTTCATTTATTGACAAAATGAATCTTTACAAATTGTCGTAAATTTTCCGAAAAATACGAGAAGTGCGAAATAGATAAAATAGGTAAAATATATAGCGAAGGATATTCTCACCGAAAAATACGGTGCAGCGGAACAGCCTGCTGTCTATTTTCACCGCAAAGTTCAGTGAAAGTAGCCTACAGTCTAAATTCACCGAAAATGTCGGTGATATTAGAGGGAACTACTTTTTGGACTGTTTTCACCGAATTTTTTGGTGAATTTAGACCGCAGGCTATTTTTCCCGACATTTTGGTGAATTTAAAACAAAGTCTATTTAAATTGTATTTACATTTTTAAGGACTAAGCAAGGTATAGTTTTATTTTTTTTTAAATTTATTTATTAAAGCTACATGAAATTAAAGCCCAGTAATAATAAAATGAAAGAAAAAATGCAATTCCTTAACGTATACGAATATTAGAGTTCTGATGACTCGAAATTTATCAATCAATCAAAACTGTAAATCCTGAATGAAGGAGTATGAATAAACAAACGGAAAAACAGGTTGTAGATGCTACTGACATATTCTGTAATGACTAATTCTAAAGCACTGTGTAATTGTACATTACACAGTGCTTTAGAAAAGTCCCGAGTAAACCAAACCAGGAAACGGTTAAGAGGAACGCACGTGTTTATTTTTGAAGGTCTTAAAATGGGCAGAATTAAACTTTTGCATAGGGCTAAAGAAAAATGTGAAAAACTTAATGTATAGACAATAGATGGTCGCATATGTTTGAAAATAGACGATAAGCGTCGGTTTATTGTAACTTCGCAGGAAGCCTTGGACCAAGTTTTTAAAATATGGACATAATGAAGAGCGCTAGGACATTTGTATTGACGTGAATACAAGAAAATTATTATTCTTTTCATAAATTTTATTTAATATACTATACTACTATTTTATTACAACTATACATGAAATTTACTTATTCAATATAAATTCTAGAGTTTATCTTTAAAACAAAACTGTTTCTGTTTTTAATTTAATTTAAGTAATTCTTCTCCTTTTTAAGAGTACTAATTAATTTCAATTATTAGTATTATCTGTATAATAGTAATTGTTTTACTTTCATGGGTATTATACCTGGTTTCGTGACTGACTGCAGATAAATGGTGCAAAATCAGAATTTACTTTACAAAATATTGGTAAGTCATTAAAATTTTCCTTAATCCACTTGAATATTCGTAGTATAAACAAAAACTTTAATGAATTTGTTTTATTTTATAGTAACTTAAATGTAAATGTTGACATAATAATTCTATCGGAGGCATGGCTAGAAGGTTTTCCAATTAGTTATGTATAATTTAGAAGGTTATAATTTTTTTAAGTCATGTGTTTTAAATAGCAGAAGTGACGGTAATGACATACCGTGCCTTCAATTGAATTCCTCATTAAAGTAAGCTGTGATTTTTTTATGAAGTTGGCGACACAATTCTAGAGAAAACAGTTGTCATTAACTGTCAGTACTGATCATAACATCAAATAAAAACACAACATTAAAGTTTACAGTAGATGCTCAAAGTGCTCTCCTTCAGCTTGAATACATAAGCGTACTCTGCGTTTCATGTTTTCAAACCCGTTTGCTAAGTGTTCGGGGGTTATGTTAGTACACACATCTGTAATGCCCGCACGAAGTTCTTCGATTGTGTGACGCGTAGTTCTAAAAACTGTGTTTTTCATGTGCGGATAAATGAAGTAATCTATAATTGTGAGATCCGGAGACCTTGCAAGAAAATTCACAATCTGATTATCGAAAAACTGCTGCAGGAAAGTCATTGTTTGATGAGCTGTGTGGGCAGTAGCATTGTCTTGCTGAAAAAACCCTTCTGTAAGTTCATCATCATGTAGTTGATTAATGAAAGTTTCTAATAACTCATTTCGGTATCTTTCAGCAGTTACTGAGTCGTTAAAAAATATTGGTCCGATGATACGCCTTCTTGACACTGCTACCCAAACACCAATTTTTAATGGATGTAATGGAGTTTCCACAAATTCATGGGGATTTTCTGCTGACCATATTCTCATATTCTGTTTATTTAAATACCCTGAGAGATGAAACCAGGCCTCATCGGAAAAGAAACACTTGTCAAGAATGTCGTCGTTGTTTAAGTTATCAAGAAACCACTGACAATATTCTGTTCTTCTGTGAAAATCTACTGGCCTGAGTTCGTGGACTGCTTGAATCTTATATGGATAAAGCTTTAAGTCTTTTTTAAGAATAGTGTGACATGTTCCCACTAATAGCTGAACTTCTTTTGAAAGTTTCGCAATAGATTTCTTGGGAGAGTGTTCCATTCGATCCCGTACATCTTCAATGCAGGCTGCAGTCCTTTTCTTAGCTGCTCCGCTCCCTGTTTTGCGACCAAGTGATCCTGTTTCACGAAATTTAAGAACACAAGCATGGATATGTTTAACTAGCTGTTCATAAGTAATAGCAAAATTAGGAAACTGCTGTCGAAACTTCTGTACACACTGATTAATTGAATAAACTACCTGTCCATTTTCTATTCTACCGGTTTGAAAATAACTTTCAACAATAAATATTTTCTGCTGTAATTCTAACATTTTGAATTAATTGAAAATGCAAAGTGACAATTTGACATTTGTTTAATTAAATAATTGAACAGCTATCAGTGCTACAAATCTTAGGAGAAAAAAAAACAGTGAAATCATAGCCCACTTTAATGAGGAATTCAATTGAAGGCACGGTATTTGTTAAAAAATGCTATCAGGTTTGTGTATCAGAAATAACTTTCACTGATGCAAATTGCGTTAAATTAATAATTACTCAAAATAAAACAAGCCAAACAATATCCTGCTTTTACCGCTATCCTTCAGGTAATGGTGAAAATTTTTTTGATTATTTAATAACGTTGAATAATAGAAACCAAATTTCAGTGGGTGACATTAATATTGATATTTTAGCTTATAATAATATTACAAAATTTTACTGCTGCAAACAAAAACGACTTGTCCAATTTATTCGCAATTGCGATGTAAGAGTGATGAACAGATAAAACAGCAACAGGCAGTGGGAATGTCGAGCTACGTCTCTGCTGACGAAGCCCTAAGCAGGGCTGAAACAGCTGTACAGAGGCTGCTCGATGTTTTCACTGCAATCAAAAACGGTTTGCAACAAAATTTATTAAAGATAACAATATTTTGTCCTATTCCTAGTTCGGATTTCGTCAAAATCTGAGTTGTAATGATGCTTCATTAATTTAACACAGAAAATTTGTCAATCCTTAGATGACGGAAAAAAAAGTAACAGGCGCTTTTCTTGATTTAAAAAAGCTCTCTATACATTGCCCCATGATCGTCTTTTAAATAAACTACAAAGTTATGGCTTTAGAGACAAAGTTCTAGAATTATTGAAATGTTATCTTGTAAATAGGACTCAATGTAGAAGAATAGGTACTAAAGTAAGCAATGAAAAAAAAAAAAATGTTAAAACTGGTGTTTCACAGGGCTCAATACTCGGGCCACTTCTTTTTTTACTATACGTAAATGATTTGTTTTCGATGAATATAGTGGTAGCTTTACAGCATTTGCTAATGATACCTCGATAGTTTTTATATCTGATACTGGGAATCTGGGGCCAAATTAACATCTCACGACTTAAATAAAATTAAGAAATGGTTAGACTCTAATTTATTATCCTTAAATTTAAATAAAACTGTTGTTATACTTTTTTCTATTCAGAATTGTAATTTTTTTTCTATCCCTAAAACCAATGTCGGTAATACAGTTTTGAAATATTCTGATAATACCAAATACTTAGGATTATTAATAAACTCTAATCTACGTTGGCGTTTTGATTTCATCCATAAACATTAAACAAATAGCGATTATCAATGCATATCTTATCAGTTTAATAAATAACATCTTAAAAGCCAAATTGAAAGAGCAAACATTAAGGTCACTTTACTCCCACACCAACCTAGACAAAAAACAATACGCGACACTCACATATTTTGGTGAAATCAGTGAAAAAATGAAAATAACGATTAAATTATATCATATAATCCGAACAATAAAATTTCTAACTTAACTTTTATTGCTAAGAATAAACTAGAGCACCTTAAGAAATCAGGAGTTTACTTATTGAAATGTAGTGATTGTACAGGCGTGTATGGAGGCTGTTCATTTTTCGAGTGCCACTATGGGAATTTTTGTTTTTTTGCGAAATTTTCAAAACTATTGAAAATATTTCAAATTTCATTTCAGATTATTTTTCAGCACAAAAATGCGCAACTTTGTCCTAATTTAACCAACTTCGTATCTATATATATATATATATTCAGCACAAAAATGCGCAACTTTGTCCTAATTTAACCAACTTCGTATCTATATATATATTAATATATATATATTCAGCACAAAAATGCGCAACTTTGTCCTAATTTAACCAACTTCGTATCTATATATATATTAATATATATATATAGATACGAAGTTGGTTAAATTAGGACAAAGTTGCGCATTTTTGTGCTGAAAAATAATCTGAAAAGAAATTTGAAATATTTTCAATAGTTTTGAAAATTTCGCAAAAAAACAAAAATTTCTGATTTTCGTTTTTAATTTTTTCACCATAAACTAATTCTACTAGTCATTTCTAACCCAGACATTATTGAGACACTTTTTTATGAGGAATTCGAATATGGCGTCCCCTTTTCAATAATTTTCAAGATGGCGGAGAAACACCTGGAAACTTCATTTTTTCTTATGGACGCCATCTCGGATTTTAACATTTTGAGATTACGTTTCTTTCCTCTTTACAGCTATGTATCACACATGGTGGTCCAATATCATATTTTTGTCAAAAGTCCATTTTTTCATATTTTGCGTAGAGTGCGAAGATAAAAACAAAACGTTCTTTTGTTGTGAACAAAAGTTTCACAGTTTGATCCTGTTTCAAGTCTTGTCATTTACGTTTGTGTTAAACTAATCGTACTAGAGACTTCTAACCAAGAGATATTATGCAGACACTTTTTTATTGAGAATTCGAATATGGCAACCCCAAAATACATAATAAGAATAATGAATAGATAAAATAGCGACATCTTACTATCGCTTCTTGACCTGACATTGCAGTAGGATAGACAAATTGAAGCGGGATTTGCTCCTAATAAGTCCCCCATGCTTGCTGTCAAAGCATAATAAAAGTTTTTAGAAAAATTTTGTGCAAATCGTTTTTGATTGCAGTGAAAACCTCGAGCAGCCTCTGTACAGCTGTTTCAGCCCTGCTTGGGGCTTCTTCAGCAGAGACGTAGCTCGACATTCCCACTGCCTGTTGCTGTTTTATCTGTTCATCACTCTTACATCGCAATTCCCACTGCAAACAAAAACGACTTGTCCAATTTATTCGCAATTGCGATGTAAGAGTGATGAATAGATAAAATAGCTACATCTTACATCGTAATTGCGAATAAATTGGACAAGTGGTTCTTTTTCAAAACTATTGATGACATTTCAAATTTCTTTTCAGATTATTATTCAGCACGAAAATGCGCAACTTTGCCCTAATTTAACCAACTTCGTATCTCTTAAAATAAGCGATATCCTCATAGTGGCACTCGAAAAATGGACAGCCTGTATAGGTCAGACGAGAAGAAATGTTCTGCAAGAACACACCCCATCTTTTAATTTACAAAAAACAGATTCAACTTTCGCAAACCATTTAAACCATTTTAATAGAAAATAATCACAATTTCTCTAAAAATAACATAAAAATTTTACATTTGGCAAACAAAGGTCGGAAACTAAATTTATTAGAGACATTGGAAATTCATAATGCAGCAAATAACTCAGAGCTAAAATTACTTAACGACCAGACGGACCTAATATACACCGCTTTATTCAAAGCTTGTATTTAATATTTCTTAAAGTCACCTACCCCAGTGGTAACTTATTTCACATCTGTTTAGAAAAATTCTGGATAAATCCGCTTCTGGCTCCGATTAAAATTTAGTTTGAAAATGACAGTAAACTTGTGGAAACTGCAGTAACAACAAATAAAGCTAAGTGATCTTATCCAAGTAAATACTTGTTCTGTTTTATTTATTTTTAATGTGGAATTTCACACAGTAACGGCTGAGAGTGTTACTTACTTAAAATTAGAAAAACCTTGTATATTTTTGTACAAATTACGCACTAGTGTAACATTAATTTAATATTATGGAATGCGAGTATGGAGTTATATTAATACCTCCATTATTAAACATCTAGAGGTAACTCAGAAATTAATTTTAAAAATTTGCTTAAATAAACCCAGAATATTTTCATCCCAACTATTATTCAACTTATTCAATGTATTGGCTATTAGTCAATTACATAAAAAAGAAACTATAATTATCCACTTGAATAAATTTAAAATTCCTTTTGTGCATTAGGATTGTTTTACTAATAGAGCTTGCAGACTTCGTAATCTAAAAATTCTTTTCTGTAACATTTCAAAAGGTCAAAGACATATTTTGTACCTACCTTCCCATTGACATCAGATCAACCTTCTATTTGCCTTTTCAAAAAAAAGTAGAAATGTGGATAAGAGCAAACTATAAAATCTATATAAACAGCGACATCCTACGATCGCTTTTTGACCTAACATTACCTAAGGATTGACAAACTGAAGCGGGTTTGCTACATAATAAGTCACCCCATGCAAGGCGGTCATGCTACGTTTCTGCTGAAGAAGCCCCAAATAGGGCTGAAACAGCTGTACAGGGGCTGCTTGAGGGTTCCACTGTAATCAAAAGCGATTCTCAACAAAATTTTATAAAATCTTTATTTGATTAAAAATATTAATAAAAAATATACTACCGAAAAATATTATTTACATAAAATGATTCTTTACAAGTGCTTGTTTATTAAACGATACTACTATTCATTTGGGTACATTAATACGTGCAGTCACTCAGGAGCCCAGCTCAAGTGACTTTATTAAAAAAATTATTAAAAATAGGAAAAATATTTGATGATGATTTTTATACGTACAACCCTAATATGTACAGGTTAATATTTTCTATATCTTATTAATGAAAAAGAACTATATTTGCTTTATTGCTAATATGTTGTTGTATTGTATTTTTATTATTCTATTAAACTTCTTATTAAACTATTTTAACTGAATTTTCGACAAATATCCTCAGACATGTCGATTTTAATTTGTTGTCCACATTTTGATATAAAAGTTTCATAGGTGGTGCTAGTGAAGTAACGGATATGATGTCACCAATATTTCTTTTAATAGCAATACTATATTTTTTTGACGAAATCTTCCAGATCTTCTCTTCCTGATTGCCACAATATGCGATATTATTACCACTTTTTTATTTAACCTTTTAAATGACAAGAAGAAAGTTAAAGCTAGGGTTGTATTTAAACCAATGATGATATGTCACAGCGGAAAAACAAGTACCGATCAAGAAAAGCTTTTTGCACTAAAATGTCTTTTTTAGCCCGTTTCAGGATTTTACAAAAAAATACCATCGAGAAACAAAATATAAGTCTGGTTTAGATTTAAAAGTGGAATTTATTTTTGAAAAAAGAAAAACTGTTGCAGTTTTTAATTAATTTTTTAACCAGTGTTGGAACGATGCAGATATATTTTATTCCCGTAAAGTTCTCAACAGATATGTATACACGGTATACTGGCTGTTTCAAATTGGGTGTGCACTGAAGGAATCTCCTAAACCGTAAGAGATTCAAATATGGTTAATTGGAAGAAAAATTGCATGAATCAATGTCTAACTCGTATTCATTAACAGAATCTTTTTTCTTATTTCTTCTTGAGGTATTAATAAAAATGTAAAAAAATCGATTTTCTTTTTCTCTCTGCATCTCTTATTTTAATTTTTATTCATAAATAAAAAATGAAACAGTCATGTTGAATACCAATTGCCAAGTAAGCAAAAAACTTTCTTATTAACTTTCTATAGGCACTTTCTGATTCTGCGAATAGAGGTGGCAGAATTAAAGTCAAATGTTTCGTTTTTCCCCGATAATTATCAGTTTCGATTTTTTAAACACAACTTACATCTGTTTGTTGTTCTATTCAATAGCATATTTTCTCCTCGTTGTAATGATATATTACACTTAATAGTTGATATTAATTTGAAGCTTAAATAATTCAGATTTTATATGAAAATTATATTTAATGCATAATTTCAAATTTTTGGTTCATCTTCTTATCTCTCTATTATTCTAGTCGATAGCATTTTTGCTGGTGATTTCAGTGAGTATTATACTTAATACCTTTTTTTCAAGTAAAGTTAGAATATGACAAAAAAAAACTGATACAATTTCGTCATATTGTAGCGCGCCACCTAGCTCGCTACGTCACACTGAAGGCGTTAAAAAGTCGGCACGCCACGCCGCCGCGCCGCCAGGCTGTCTATACCGAACAAACTCGACTTTTCTAGCATCTACGAAGATGGAACAATCGAGAAGGCAGCGTAGAATATAAAATCGGCCAGAGTTGACTCAGGAGTCAGTCGAGTTCTAATTAGCGATCGTCGAAGTTGGATTTAGTGTGTAAATAAATTGTTACAAATAAATTAGATTGTAAGCATTATTAAATTACGGTTAAGTTTTTACCGAGTGTTTTATTCAATTAAATAAATTAATTTAAATCCTAGAAACGTAACAATATTTTTCTTAATAAGTAAATTTATTCCTAACCACTTTTTTTATTTGTTAAGTATTAGCAACTAACATTCAGTTGTCGGAAGCGGAAAAATCAATAAATATTGACAAAATGATATTAGGTGGTTAACACTAATCAAATAAACAGCAGTATAAGCATATTAAATTACAAGAACAAAATAAATAAGTTGAATAAAAATTGTAAAACAAAAACATGAGTTTGTGAAATAAATAAAGTGAAATAAATAAATTAAAGTAAATCCTGGAAATGTCCGCCACTGCTTTCAAGCACACATTCGCGAAACATTTCTGCAAGAATCTAATATTCGCCTTCATAGTTCCTCCTTATTATTTATCTTAATGCTAGTCACTGTGTCAATGTCCAAAATCTAAAGCCTACTTAACCGTATTAAAAAAAAATTAAAGACAGTGATGTGTTGAGAGCCACTGAGTGCTAAAGAAATTATTAAGAAAATTAAAAATTACATTGTTATAGAAAGTATATTTCAAATTTATCAAAAAAATATTCGTTTTTAGCCGCCAATGTCTTTGTAGAAGGCACTATTCAGTAATATCTAAATATTTTTAGTATAATTAGTATTCACTTTTTCTTTTGACCCAACAGTGCGAGTCAAAATTAAAAACTAGGCTTTTTCATTCGTATACCAAAGCTACGATACTAATCTAGCAAGTTATATTAGAACCACTAGATATTTGTCGGTAAAAATTCATTTTGCAAGTGCAGTGCATTATTTAAATAACGATACAGAAAAACTTTAAATAGTTGATTATAATTAGTTATATATATAGCTATAGCTAAGAAAATGAACTAAAAATTTGAAATTATGTATTAAATAAAATTCTCATATAAAAATCTGTATTATTTAAGCTTCAGATTAAGATCAAATTATTAAGTATGATGTACTGTTAGAATCAGGAGAAAAAAAGCTATTGAATAGAAAAATAAAAACACATAAGTTGTATTTAAAAAATCGAGACTGATAATGGTCGCGGAAAGACGAAACGTTTGACTTCAATTCTGCCACCTCTATTCAAAACAGAATCAGAAAGTGCCTGTAGAAAGTTAAATCAGAAGTTCAAAATTATGTATAATAAAAGAGAGATAGAGAGAAAAAAATCCATTTTTTTTACATTTTTATTAATATCTCAAGAAGAAATAAGAAAAAAATCATTCTCTCAATGTACGAATGAGGCGTTGATTCGTGCAACTTTTCTTCCATTTAACCGAATTTGTATCTCTTACGGTTCAGGAGATCCCTTCAGTGCACACTCAATTTGAAGCAGCCGGTATATGTACATACAACGACACTTAACTTAAATGATACCATTTTATAATTTCATAGTCCTTACGCTGAAGTTTCTTAAGGGTAGGTGTGGTTCGCATGCAGGAGTATCATTTAAGTTGAACATCGTAGTATCTACCACGAGAGCTAAGGAAGAAATTACTTGTCGACTATTAAAAAAATATTAGCGTAAAGTCGGCATATATGGTATATCCATTCTTTGGGCCGTCATAAATTCTGAACTAAGATACTAAATACTCAGATATTTTAATTAAAAATACTTTGTTTTTTCCAGCGGTTGCATATAATAAATTTAAGAAATACATTTTTTTGGGAAAATTCTGTAACAAATAAAAAATCTGCATTTTCATGATATGATTTAAAATGGCGGGTAATATGGAATAGTCAGTTGGGGTGATATGAAATAAGGGAAAATATGCAACACTTTGAATTAATAAGGTCAAATATCAACTGTTGTACTAATCTACACTATAACAAACTAACTTTGGTGTAAAAAACACTGTATGTAGTCATGTAAATGCCAGAGTCGTTTAACAGATGGCGCTTCTTATTTCAAAACTACCGGGTATTCGATATTAGCCGGTCGTAACCACATCGGCTGAATAGCTGACTAATATGGTTTCTCTGATAAATTTCGGTGAATTTAGACCCCAAATGCTGAGTGTCTAATTTCACCAAACTTTTTTTTTCGTTGAAAATAGACACTCCGAAAATATATTACAGTGAACGTAACACGTTAACTGTATAATCGACTAAAAATTACAGAGCAGAAGGAATTAATTTACTTCTGGGTTATAAAAGGTTATATTATACAGTGCAGACCTGCTTTTAATCTGTTAAATTCCCTAGTTCAAATGTTATTGGCAAAACACAAAATAATTTTCTTTCTTCTCCATCAAAATACACATATCGTCACAATTGTTAATGCTGACATATTCGTTTCACAATTGTAAAAAAAATATCCAATGTTAAAAAGAATATTTATTTTTAGACTTCCTTGCCTCTTAAAGACAAAATATTTGTGGTTGCGACTCTTGCCTACAAACTCCGCACTCATGTAAAAAGGTCAGCTTCAGCATATTAAAAGAATAACAAATAAAATTTATAGTGTTTAATATAATTATTTAATAATAATAATAATAATAATAATAATAATAATAATAATAATAATAATAAATGTCTTTATTTTTGTTGGCGGGGTTCAGCCTAAGCTGCTCTGCGTCACCCAATTCTGCTGCTTGCGATAATATCTTAATTAATCTGCCTAAGTTTAATATATGTTAATTAATAAGGAGTAATATTTCCTAATTTTTATTTAAAAAAATTAGCACTGATTTCGATTATTAAATCTTCAATCACTTAATTAACTTAATTATTTAATTACGAACTATCAAGATACCGAGTGGAGCATAGGAACTGACGATTATTTTAATAAAATACGCACAAATTGCAATTTTTTATTTAGTGTTTTATGTTATTACAAAGGTAACTTTACTCACCGTTCTTTATTTATTGTTGTAATCTTTCTCGAAGATTTCTTATTACTCAGTCAATCATCTGTGGAGGAACGGCTACTATTTCGTCTTTGATAAGCTGTTGTAAATCTTAAATGGTGATGGGCCGAGAAGTATAAACTTTGCTCTTAAACACAACCATAATCACGAAAGGTTAGATCGGAAGAACGAGCAGGATAAGGTTGTTTTGTTGCGAGAAATGTTCCCTGGACATTTAATCTTTCTGTTCTCCTGATTTAACCTATTGTTATTACTGGTTGTGGAGTTAGGTACCCTAAGAGCCAAGTTTACACTTCTCTGCCCGCCATTGTTCTAGACATACAACAACCAATCGGTAAGTGATAAGACGCCTTCGAGGAAGATTAGAACAGTGTATAAGGAACAGTGAAGCCCGTCTCTCCGATGTTGTTTTTAAAAAATAAAATGGCGTAAA
This sequence comes from Prosopocoilus inquinatus, assembly GCA_036172665.1. NCBI lineage: Eukaryota > Metazoa > Arthropoda > Insecta > Coleoptera > Lucanidae > Prosopocoilus > Prosopocoilus inquinatus. Next base: position 36,718,373 of record CM069871.1, read on the forward strand.
GTAACCTTTGTATTAATATAAAACATTAAATAAAAAATCGCAAACGATGTGTGTTGCCCCAGCCCCAGCCTGTATAACATAAGTATGTACTCAATGGTTTCACAAATATTCTTTTTCTACAAAATGAATGATAACGTCTTTAACTCTGGAGTGGTAAATATGCTGATTTTTCGAAATAAAATTTAGGGCATCCCATAAATCCAAGCCATTCTTAACCACTTCATCATGAGTTGGAATTTCCTCAACCTCGCACGTTACACCATGTAATACGACAAGGCTCATGGTTAATCCAAACTTATTATATTTCCTCCATTGATTATAAAAATTGTCGAGGGGGAAAATTGACTCTGGCTTGACGTCAAGCGCCTGTAGATTTTCGCTCAATCGATCGTAGTAATATTTTAAATAATTCTCCACATTATCCATAGCTTGCTTACTGGCGCACATATAAAAAAAATAGGATAAGTCAACCGCAACTGAAGAAATTCTCAATGCCTGCCAGTCGATGAATGACAGCGCGGTAGGATTATCAGAATCAAGATTGTTCTAAAATTTAATAAAACTTAGGGAAAACTTCTGAAAAAAAAACAAAAATGTTACCTCATATTTAAATAAAATATTATTACTCCACAGATCTCCATGAGCGAGGACGAAGTCAGAATCATAACCACAACATGTTTCCGTCATGAACTTTTTTAGTTCTTCGTCCCTAAATTTGACAAACTTTTCAAGGACTTGCTTTTCACTAATTGGATCAAAAATATTGTCTAACAGCTTCGCGTAATCAATCACAGCATCGCAGTACCCTGTCTTTCCAAAAAAGTAATTACTCACATAATTCATTCCCCCAATGAGTTCTTTCCACAGTGACGGTTGTTTGATTTTCATTGCTAAAGACTTTGAGTGTAATTTAGCACATGCTTCCAAAATTAGCAAAATATGGCCGTCGTTCATAATTTTATTGGAGTTAAAATGGCGATAGCCTTCGCATTTTAGGTCTTCTAAAATTATATATTCTTTACCTTCACCTAATTCAGTTGCATGGCAGATGGGGATTTTGATAAAACCATCCGGTGAATGACTGAAGGCTGCAAAAGCCGGAAGAACTTTTGTGTATGCGTATATTTCGGCTTCGTACATTTTCGACACAGGCATGCTATTACGAATCAATTCTTCCGTTGGAGCCTTTTTAAGAATAAAACGAATGCTTTTCTGTGTACCGTCATCAGCGATGCCTTTTATTTGAAAATGGGAAATGACACCGGCGAAGCCCACCGCATTTTTCGAATCTGTATCATACTCAATCGTCGTAGTTACAAGATTTTCTTTATCTGCAACAGATTTCTTCAGTTTTTCAAAAACACTTTCATCCCACATAGTTTGAAGTTCCACGAACAACACTCTCCCCGGACTTAAATGTATTAAAATGATTTCATATAATTACGGAAATCTTATCGGGTAAAAAATATTTACAATGGGTCTGTGTGTTAGCTGATAGCTCTATTATGCTGCTAAACTAGAACAAACACAGATCGGCGTACTTAAATAAAACAGTGCACTCTCATTTACTTTGGCATAACCAGTGGCGGACTGGCCTTTCGAGAAATTGGAAACTTTTTCATAGGCATTTTACTCTTTATTTTCGTACTGAACATACATACACTATCTTAGTAAATAAAAAATTAACAAATAAGTTAGTGTTAGGTTTATATAAAAGTTCATTTAGGCTTTAAACGACTATGGTTTACGGCTCTGACCACGAACAGATCTCTAGCTCGTACTAAATTATTTCATTTTAAATGATTGGTCTTCATTGGAACTTGACCATATTATGCCGGTTTGTATGCAATTTTATTCTTGAAGTTGATTCTTGTCCGATGAAAATTGTTAGTACAAAGTTTTTTAAATCTTGAACCGGACAGAAATATGATGGGAACACGCTCAATCTTTCGCTATAGATTTATTTATTTATTTTTTTAAATCTATAGCGAAACGTTGAGCGTGTTCCCATCATATTTCTGTCCAGTTCAAGATTAAAAAAGCTTTGTACTTGCATTTTATTCCTAAACAAACTGCAGCTTCTAGCTTGAAAGTAATTATACCATATTCCGAAAATATTAATTAATTAATTAAATTGAGCTGTCGTGGTATAGGAAACTACTTTTGACTCACATTCTCGGGCTAAAATTTGTTGGCACTCCGACTCTGGGTGTATAATAATTCCTGCCTCATCTCGTGTCTGAAAGGGCAGATAAATAACTAAAGGTCGCTTAAATTAAAAATAATTCACATGAGAATGATTTTATGAATGAGGTTTGTAGTGTAAAAGCTTTTAGATTTAGGCTTATCTTCACAAGTTGAAAAAAGGAAAACAAAAGCTAACTGAAATTCTTGATATTACTTAAGTGAAGTATTACTTAATTTTTATTAGTGATTGTTTACCAATATTTATATTAAATAAAATTCTTAATTCGCTAATGCTGTAGCTAATTATTTAGATCAACTCTTGCTACGAAATTTTTAACGCTGCGCAGTGAAAACTATTTTTGCATTTTTATGAGTTTTATGCCGTAAAAATTCGCAAGCCTGACACGTTTGAAAGTTCAATCGAATAAAGCGATTCTATCAAAGACAATAAAAATCTGTAAAACTAAATTTTACAGCAAGAGTTAGTACTTTAATAACGCAATGTAGGTAATAAAAATGCCAATTTTTAAACCAGAACACAATTAATCTTGCTTAATAATTTGATCGGTAAATAATAACACCATATTATTAGTGTTGGGTCAGTTATGTGTTCAAGTGTTCTCGTAAGGAACAAAAAAAATATAAAACTGCTTATCTTGAGTGATTTCCAAGATAATACATGATTTGTTTAAATAAATTTGAACATATCAGGCATCCAGCGAGTCTGGTTTTCCTCTGTAGTGGCTAGGGTCCGAATTTTAGCTTCCTTTTCAAGGCTTGTTTTTATTTAATCTGGAAAGTTCTATAAGATAAAATTATTTTTCTCACAGAGTTGTCAGTTTATTGGGTACAGAAGACAGCAAACTTATTTCTGATGCAACGCAATGTATACAGTGCTAGTCTAAGGTATGTAGAGTGACTGGCAGAAAATTAGCTACATTCGGGAAAATTCTTTATCATTGATTTCTCAGAAAAATTTATTCTTTATGAGAAAGTTCCTGCGTCTTCACAAACTCAAGATGCATGTGTCAAAGTTTGAATACTTCCTGTCATATACCGAGGAAATATTTGAAAACGATAAATGAGAAAAGTACCTTTATTTTTCACGCTACGCGGAAATTTTATTTGGAAAAGTTACTCAGAATTACTATGAAATCTCAAATATCACATCAAATCATAGCTACCTACGATGGAGAAAAATAATTTGACTACAAAAAATTGTAGTTTTTAGGGTATCAATGTTATTAATTTTAATTTCTAATTGACAGTTAAGTAAAAGACAAATTTTAGAGTATTGAAGAAACGTTCAGCTCTACAAATTCAAAGTCTGCGACACACACGTTGGTACGAAAAAAATTGAAAAATACGTGAAATTCTTTTTTTCATCGTAGACAGCCACAGCTTCATATTTGAGATTTGGTAATAATTCTGAGTAACTTTTCCAAATAAAATTTTCGGATAGCGTTGAAAATAAAGGTACTTTACTCTTATGTCGATTTCAAATATTTTGATTTCCTCGGTATACGACACGAGATATTCAAACTCTGACACATGCATCTTAAGTTTGGAAAGATGCAGAAGCTTTTATAAAGAATAAATTTTTCTGAGAAATCAATAATAAAAAATTCTTCCGTATGTAGCCAACTTTCTGCCGGTCACTGCAAATGTTTAAATAATTATACATTTTACGACTAACCGATATGTATGTTAATGCATACACAGGTTTTAAAAGCATTCAATAGTAACGCCACTGTCTTTTGACCACACTCTGTTGGCACACCCTGTATAAAAACCTTTATCATTTGAAAACACACCCGTTTAAAGATATTAAGTTTATGAAATTAGCTACAAGGAAGACTCGTTTTTGTGCAGTTAACATTGAGTTGTTCTAACAATTTCCATTTTCATTCCTTACTAGACTACTACTAATTAATTAATTAATTAATGTGGTTGAGATGTTTAAATGCATTGGTAGATATAGCTGTGATTCTTGATGTCGAAATAACTTATGCATAACCTAAACTCTTCACAAAAACTAACACAAATCTTCAGCTAACATTAAAATAACTATTTTATTATATTAGTTCATAAATCTCATAAAAAAGAAGTATGCACAAAATATACTTTCAACGGTGTCTTCCTCGAGGAGTCAAAACAGTGCCGTTTTAGTTGCCTGAAGATTGTCAAATTTCTTTCCTGTCGTTGTTTTTCTCCTTAGGAGGATATCTTCCTCGGAATTCTTGATGAGGATAAAAAAGTGAATTTAGAAATTAGTAAATAAAAGAGATTGGTAAATTTAACATGTCTATTAAAAGAAAACTAAGAAGTAATACAACAACAAAATAAAATTACCAAAATAACAACTACCGTGTAAATAAAAAGAAACAGAACTTTACAAAAAATAAATAAAAAATAATATAAAGAGGGAAAGACAAGGATATTGTCGCGAGGGATGCAGCAATTGCGATGAGATGTCCTGATGAGCACGGCGTCGGTGAGGATGTCTCCGTGGAACGGGCAGCGTCCTGATGAGGGTGGCGGCGGCAAGGCGTCGGTGAGGATGCCTCCGTGGAACGGGCAGCGTCCTGATGAGGGTGGCGGCAACAAGGCGTCGGTGATGATGATCCTTCTTGGGAACGGCAGCGTCCTGATGCGGGTGGCGGTTGCACGGCGTTGGTGAGGAAGGTCCTCCTGGGGAAGTTGGCACTAGGCCTACTTGAGTCGACGGCTGGTTCGACTGCGAGGGCGGCTGCCCTTCTTACAGTAGGCACTAAGCCTACCGGAGTCGGGTTCGACTGTCTTCCCATCTTCTTCCGCACGTTATATAGGCGAAAATCTGTCTATTCGACTGTTATCACATGTTTCTGTGTTCTCCTTTCGTCACCTGTTGTATTAATTTGTCCCACATATAGCGCGTGTTTTGTTATGAAACGTGAACCGCTTGTAGCTTAGATTTCGCAAGATTGCTGTGTTAATTGTTCTACTTTATTCCTCGCGGAAATATTTCGTCGCGACTCCTTTACATTTTATAATTATTAATTTTAGGCTAAAAATTAAATCCTTATCGTGACATTTCCCTCCCATTTAAGCTTGTGCGTCCCCGCACAAGAATAACTCGCGTCACGCGGAAAACTGTCTGTTGCGTAAGGTCACGAAACAATTCCCGCGCGTTGCACTTGAAAAAGAAAACCGTTGAGTTTGCTAAAGTTTTATAGTTCGCGGCGCGTACTTCTTATATTACATAGTATTTACCACCTTGACATTTAATTTTTTCAATGTTCTGTTGAAATAAAACGTAAGCATAAGTCATTTAATGATACCTTGGTAATTTCTTCACCTCCGTTTCGTATTTCAGCCAGGATTTGGGATGACGATTGGCTTGGCAGGGAGCATGTTCGTTTTGGTTTTCTGACGGCACATTTTCTTCTATATCTATATCTTCTATATCTTCGTATACTCATTCTAATGTTGATTGCTTCTTTCTTCGGAGCGTCTAATGGAGTTTCCCAACCTTGTGGCTCAAGGAGGACTTGGCACGATCCAGAGGGTCTTTTCCTTGATGCAGCTTATGGTTTGGTCCATTTAATGCGTCTCCTTTTCTTTCACAGGATGGCCCGGTCCTGTTTCTTCGAGTTTCTTCTCCTCTTTTTCTACCTAGTAATCTCTTTAACAACATTATATTTAAAGCAATCATAATAATAACAAATGCAATTGTAGCGACATATACTACTACTTCGTGCATCTCTTAAAAACAGTGGACTGGCGTTGCCGTAAATGCTGTAGCAGTTCTTTAAATAACATAATGCTCAATTCTTAGCATAACTCACATATTTAATTTCTTCATCTGCTGATTTACTCATTTTGATGATCCTGAGGCTCCAGTTTGAATTGATACATCCGGACAAGTTTGTGTATACAGGTTGTATCCAAGAAGTCGGCTTCATCACAAAAAATTTCAACGTTGTCCAAATGGCCAGGAGGATGAGTGCACTTTCTATTCCTTTAGGCCGGGACAAGGGAATCTTGTCGAGATCTTCTTCTTCTGTGGACAGGATATCCGAGTGCTTCATCGAGCTACCTAAGATATGAATGTTTGTTTGTGATGTGTGGTGTTAGATAGCTTAATGCTGGAATTTTCCATGTTCCTATCTGTGTCTTCAACTGCCTTACTTCTTGCAAACTTGTTTTTGAATTGGTTCCAAATTCCTGTAATTCTGCCTGTAGTCCGCACGTCAATTTCTTGATAGTCCTTCGGATATCATCATCTTCTGCCATTTAATCGTCCAACTGTTGCTGTGTGGCTTTACCACAATAAAAAAATCGAACGTCTCTAATCTTCTCCGTCATTACTTCAAATTTTCCTTCTCTCTTTGCTCCATTCTTCTATCCATTGTATTTTCTTTCCTGCATGCTGAAATCTGGCTTCGAAGGTTTCCATTCTCCCTTGGTTGATGGTTATTTCCTTAACTTAAAATATCTAATAATAACTTAGTATTACATATAAGATTATGTTACATAGGATCATTATTTAGTTTCTTCTTCTTCTAAAATTGGTAGTTACATCTATTTACGTAATTATACTGCCTATCTCTAATTTTGCTGTTTTGAACTCGCCCATTTCATCATTTCCCTGGACTCTCGTTATTTCACCGCTCCTAATTCTTATTTCCTTGATTATTATAAATATTATTTTCATACCTAGGCTGTTTGTTTTCTTTCTTGTACACGTTTCGTCTCTCCATGCAACTTCTTACAAAATGTTCATTGAACGCTTCTGAATTTGTTGTTGGCCATTTTCTCGCTCGGTGGTTTCCTTCCTCGGTGACCTTGAGAGTGCTATTTTGGGACTAAAAACTTCCTTTTCTTCGTATCCGACTTCTGTACTGCGATGAGGTGGATGAAACGGTGATTCCTTTGCTGCGTTTGATCTTGTTTGGTATGGACCTGGCATCCCCTTCTTATCGTCACGACGTATTATTTTGGGACTTTAGGCGCCTCCACCATGTCACGTGGTTAGCTGCGACAGCGAGGAGCCTCCACCATGTCACTTGGTTAGGGGTAGGTAGCGGGTTCTCAGTGGTAGAGCTTGAAAACACAGTTTACCAAAACAATGTATACCTTTATTAAATGAATATTTTTATCTATCGGCGGACGATCTTTAAATGTGCGGGGGTGCGTTTTCGTGATTATCGGAAATCGCGACGGGTCGGCTGCGACAGCGAGGATGAGGAATCCCTCCGTGCTGGAGTTGAAGAGACCCGACGATTCGACTAACCGGATCCAGGGCAATCTCGAGAGCTGCAGCAATTGCGATGAGATGTCCTGATGAGCACGGCGTCGGTGAGGATGTCTCCGTGGAACGGGCAGCGTCCTGATGAGGGTGGCGGCGGCAAGGCGTCGGTGAGGATGCCTCCGTGGAACGGGCAGCGTCCTGATGAGGGTGGCGGCAACAAGGCGTCGGTGATGATGATCCTTCTTGGGAACGGCAGCGTCCTGATGCGGGTGGCGGTTGCACGGCGTTGGTGAGGAAGGTCCTCCTGGGGAAGTTGGCACTAGGCCTACTTGAGTCGACGGCTGGTTCGACTGCGAGGGCGGCTGCCCTTCTTACAGTAGGCACTAAGCCTACCGGAGTCGGGTTCGACTGTCTTCCCATCTTCTTCCGCACGTTATATAGGCGAAAATCTGTCTATTCGACTGTTATCACATGTTTCTGTGTTCTCCTTTCGTCACCTGTTGTATTAATTTGTCCCACATATAGCGCGTGTTTTGTTATGAAACGTGAACCGCTTGTAGCTTAGATTTCGCAAGATTGCTGTCTTAATTGTTCTACTTTATTCCTCGCGGAAATATTTCGTCGCGACTCCTTTACATTTTATAATTATTAATTTTAGGCTAAAAATTAAATCCTTATCGTGACAATATGTAATGTTACATGATCATGAGGATGTATTCCGTATAGCTAAATTTATTAGAATATTCCAAGTTCATAGAAATTAATAAACTTTATTTTTTTATCAATATTCTAATAAATTTAGCTATACTGAATACATCCTCATGATCATGTAACATTACATGTCCTCATAAGCATGATACCGTTATACCTGCTATAAGAAGTTGTTTGTATTATTATAAATACGTTTATTAACTTGATTCCAGAGAGACACATGTAAATAATATCACGCGAAAAAGTTAAAACGTATACTAAATAACATAAATGGTAATTTAGAAGCAAGTAATAATAAAATGTACCAGGAAATTACAAAAGAAATTGATTTAATGGAATTTTCACACTAAATTGAATATATCTTTTCGGCGACTCCGTATAACGTATACTGAATCTGAAAAAAACGAATTTGGTAATATTCAAAAATCATATACCTGACTACAGCATTTTAGTTAAACATGACAGCAAATCTTTGCCACTTACAAATAATGTTGAATTTTTGGGTCTTCAGGTTGACTCCAGGCTCGATTGGGACCTACATTGTTGTAAATTGAGCAAGAAATTGTGTTCTGCTTTTTTTGCTATAAATAATCTCAGATTTAATGTGGGAACAATTTCACTAAAAACTTTTTACTTTGCCTATGTCGAGTCGAGGCTACGGTATGGCTTAATGTTCTGGGGCTCATGCAGTCACTTCACGAATTTATTTGTGCTGCAAAAAAGAATTGTTAGAGTTATGTGTGGAGCTCCGATGAATACTCCATGCAGACCATTATTTAAACAATTAGGGATATTACCATTAGCTAGCTTATATATTTTAGAATTAGCTGTTTTCGTAAAACAGCATGCGCATCTGTATACTCGGAATTCTGATATGTATATGAGTATGAGCACTAGACACTGCAATGATATCTGCATCCCCAGTCACAAATCAACACTATATCAACGTGGTGCTCATTACAGAGCCATAAAAGTATTCAATGCACTACCTAGCGATATTAAAAATGTTAGTTTAAAGCAATTCAAAACTTTAACTAAAACTTATTTGCTTTCTAAAAACTTTTACCACATAAATGAATTCATTACTACGTAACCTCAACCGTAACCTTTGCTTCGGCGACTAACTCCACTAACTTCTGCAAACCCATAATGTTCATTTTTGTATTTGCTACATACGTACCTTCTTTACCTCTGTTTTTAAATATATATTTTTTTTTTGTTGTTTCATGTTTATCTGCAAATATATGTTTTGTTTCATGTTTATCTGCAGTCGCATTAACGTCACGTTTTCTCTCAATTTCTATTTTACCGACAATGTAATGCTTGTTACGTAATTTTATTTGTATTTTTCAGATTTACATATATTTGTTATATTTATATTGATACTATCTTTGTATTTGACAATGTCCATATCTGTTGATAAGCGACAATAAATAAATAAATAAATAAATAAATAAATAAATAAACGTATTAATACCTTACATTCTGAGAAAGGGCAAATAATGGCAAATGAGATAAATGTTTCTGCTAGAAAATAACATTAACCTATTTGTAAGTACATTTGAAGTTACGAAGTTTATTTGGAAATGACTTCTAGCGCTAGAGAAAAGTGGTCATAATATGTTAACCAGCCAATATAAAATACTAAAACTTTATACTTTTAGAAAGTGCGCGATCAGGACACTTCAAAAAGTGTTCATTTAAAAAAAAATAACTTTGGTGCGCAGTAACTTTACGGAACATACTGTATTATTGAAAATAATTTTCAATTGTGGGCATTTACCCTGGTAATCACATGCCGCAGCTTAATTTTTAGTGTCTTCTTAAATAACTTCATAAATGGCCAAATTCAGAACTTTGCCGTTATGTATTAACCAGAATATTTTAACGATGCCGCACAAATGTTAATACCTGATATTTAACGGCAAATAATGTGGAAATCGATTACGGAAATATATACAGGTGTCCCAGTAAAAACTCAACTCAGTTTTCCATTCCTTCGGTGACATACACATTACATTTAATCCTGGATTAAATCTTTTATGTAACCCAGCCTGACTCTTCATGTTTTTAGAAAGAGAGTGGTATTTTAAAAAATTATTAAAAACGGTATATTCCACAAAAAAATGTAACCTTGGTCTAGACCTTGGTCTGTTGGTCGGTCCATAGTTTTACAGAACGTTCGTATTATTATAAATGATTTTCCCTTGTGAACATTTATTCTAGTAACTATATGCTCTAAATTTTTAAATCCTTTCGACAAGAGATTATGTAGCATCATTGCGCGGTCAATTTCTGACCTAAAATAGGGTACATGACAATAACATAAAATTATTGATTAAAGCTCTCTAATCGAGACTGTAGTCAATAACACACGCGGAAACACCAAATTTGTACGGGTTTTTAATTTATTATTCTCTTAAATTAATAAATAAAATCGAAAATATTCAAATATAAATCACGAAAGGCTTCCCATTCGTTGTGACGTTAGTATTCATACATTGTCCAAAAGCGATCGTAAGATGTCGCTATTTTATCTGTTCATTGTCCTTGACGTTTATGTCGTATACAGACCCTTGTCAAATAGTTTGATTGTTTGCTCTGAATATGTGCTGAAAAATATAGTTTTAATTTAAGCAACAATTACGAAGTGAATATCTTAAAGAAATTATTATATTTCTTTTCTTTGTTGGTGAGAAATTTGTGGTGGAAACGGGAACTTTTCGCCATTGAGAAGTAAGGTTGGTAACACCAAATTTTGTGAAACGCTTATAAATAATTTATTCGGAGTTCTTGCACAGGTATTTTTACATTATAGCACAGCACAATACTGATAACATGTCTTACTATTCATTGTAATAAGTTTTATGTGTTTGTATTGATATTCACTTATTACGAATTGACAGCATATGAACATTGACGTCACACGGGCAGAATGTGCGTTTTGGCGGGAATTTAATCAATTCAAATTTCTTTGATTTTTTACGATTTTAATATTCATTTATCAAAAAAAAAGAAATATATCTAAATTATCGTATTTTTACCTACTTTCAAATAAAATTCTTTTAAAAAAATGTTCTTGTACCCTATTGTGTCAGAGTAACAACCCATTTGTTATCTAAAATGCCATTCCGCGAAACAGTGAAATTACATCATTGCGGCGAATTTGTAAATGAAATAAATTAGTTGCGAGCCGGTTTCGATTGCGGTGGATACGCTGATGAGCCCTTGGACAGCTATTTCTACCTGATTTGCTGCCTCGTCAACAAAGGAGTTGCAACCAAACTAACTGGGTTTAGGATTAGGTCAAGCTCTTGCTTTTCCGAACCCAAATTTGCCCGAAACAACCGTCCAAGAGACGCAGACTTTTGCAATCAGGAAGAAATCGCCTTTCAGTTTAGCGAACAATAAACAAAAATTGTATTTTTCTGAACCAAATAAATGTCGTACCTCACTATACAAATGAAACCATTTAATATGTAACAACTAATAATGTGGTACAAATATTGATAAAATATTAGCGGTGTAAAGGCGTCGCTAAATGAAAATGTTACAGCGGCTGAGAATGTACTGCCATCGATTCCAATAAATTTCTCGCTGGGGCTGTATTCTCGAATCGAGGGAAAAACTCGCAAAAAATCGTAATGGCGTAATTCTCTTACGATTTACATACTTTTGAATGAGAGCCTACGCCATTTTGACGGCACGTTCTCCTGCGATTTTATTTCCTCGATTCGAGAATAAGGCCCCCGGAAGGATATCTTCTAGAGTAGAGTACTTGAAATCAGGGTACCTATTCTTGACAAACGCGTTTTTGAATGCGCATACGCATTGGTTAAAAATGCAAACGTGTGTATTCTTGACCGTTCGATTTTCCAAAACGTATGCGTTTTTGTTGCGAGTGGACATTACCATTCGTCTTTTATTATGCGAGTGCTTGTAACTGTAATTAACATCAAAATGTAGCAAATTAATTTGACATTTTACATAAAAACACAAGTTTCCACTAAATGTGCTTCTTTTTGATAAAATTCATGTTTGAATTAAATTGAATAAGTATTGTCAGTATGTATAATCATGGCAGAAGAATTTCTGCACTAAATGAACAGAGGAGGGATGCAAAGAGAAAAATCCCTCGACGATTAGCTTTGCTTTACTTTACTTCGGAGACCATTTTGAGAAAGTATGAGGATCTAAATATCTACTTATATTGGGATGACTAAAGGTAGGCTGGCCAGACGTCCTCTATTTTTAAAATAATGCAATATAACTCCCAATACTATTTATTAACCACTGTCACATTATAACATGCGGTAAATATACATATATACGTATATTTCGTAGAGTTAGATTTAATTTCAAAACGTAAAATGCTTTGCAATACTTGTCATTCAGGACGGACACGGTAGAATTTTGACAAATTCGCGACATTTCCAAATCTCGCCACTCGAATAAATGCGAACGCTATCATTTATTTTCGAACGAAATTTTCGAGTGGTCTAGAATAACTTATCTAAAGCGTATACGCTTTTCGCACTCGCATATTACAAATGCAAGCGCAAAAATTCACTTGTCAAGAATAGGTCCCCTGTTAACAAAACTTAACTACGATACGTGGTGCAATACAAGCTGAAGCTCTTTTCGTCAAAATGATACGTGGCAGTATGTAAGTGGCAAATAACCAAAACCCGAGTTATCAGGCGACAATAGTGAAGTTTTTGCTACGACGCAGACTGCGTTGAATGAATGGATAATTCAAGATAGGAAAGCTAAAAGTGACCTCATTCTGGCAATTAGTCCTAGTCAACTGCGACATCTACGGAACTGTAACACTTTAAAAGAAGTATGGGACAAATTGAAATCTGTGTTTGCATCTCAAGGCCCTACGAGGAAGGCAACATTCCTCCAAAAGCTGCTTCTGGAGAAAATGCAGGACGGAAATGATGTCCGAGATTACTGATCTCCCTTCATGGACACTGTGGACAAACTGCATACCATGAAAATTGACATCAACGGCGATTTATTATCGATCATGCTACTTCATAGCCTGCCCGAAAGTTTTGACAATTTTTCCTGTACAATCAAATCTAGGGACAGTCTTTCAGACACTGACACGCTCATGGTCAAAATTATTGAAGAATGCCACAGTAAATTGCATAAGAATGAACTAGGAGTAGATGCCTTGTTTTCCCGACAAATGTCACGAAAGAAACAATTAAACACATTCGAACAAGGGAAAGTACAAAATCAAGATGCAATAAAGAAACAAAGACCGAAGTGTGAATATTTTAAGAAGAAATGGCACAAGATGCAAGATTGCTTCAGAAAACGCAAGAACGAAGAGAAGGCTACGGTCGCAAATGAAGATATCTTTGTACATAAAACAACCGATGATCTCGCAAATGTGTCTTACGACTCTTTTACACTAAAATAGTAAAGGAGACTGTGGTTTAAGAGATAATTGAAATTAACCTCCGCTCACAATAATTTTTATCTCCGTAGATACGTATTTCGGCAGCTAAGCTGCCATCTTCAGCACGCTACCAACTTAAAAGCACTAAGAAAGATTTAAAACTACCTAATCACACTGATAAAATCATAAAAATATTAAAGCTAACAACAATCTAATCATCCTAAAAGATATATATGTCTAAATGTAAGTAAATATAAATTAATATGTAAAAATTTTTAAATAAACTATATATGTTAATGCATAAATCGGGGAAAAAAAATATGTGAACACCCAAAATAATATGGAATTAGGTATTGGTCCGTTGTCTGAATTCATTAAATTGTTTTTATTTTTCCGAATAAAAATACTTTCGTAAGCATTTAATTCCCTATTATTTGAAACTTCCTTAATGAGTTTTAAGTTATCCTTAATAATACTGTGTCCTGTATTGTAAATATGTTGTGCAACACTTGATTTCTCAAATCTATTGTACCTGTAGTGACTTAAATGCCGAAATACGTATCTACGGATATAAAAATTATTGTGGGCGGAGGTTAAGTTCAATTAGATTCTTTTACAGACTCAAAGTGGTGTCCCGATTCTGGATGTACAATTGTGGAAACAGAAAGCGGGACAGTAGCCTTTCGTTAGTTTAAACCTTACTTCTAAATTGTGGTAACTATGGTAATTTATCAACCTTCATCAGGCCCTTATAAGTTATATGGCCAACCTTCAGCCAGAATTTTAGTTCGTATTCCAATCAACAGAGGGCCAAAAGTAGTTAATACAGAAATCTACTGACTCGAATGCCGGAAAATATGTAATTCTACCGCCAACTATAAATTTTATTTTTGTATGACTTGGCATCTGTCACAGATTAGAAGCTCAATTCTATTCAAAGTGTCATCTGATCCATTGATACGTTATCTTAGAAGCATTTAGAAGTTTTACTTAACTGAAAACGTTAAATTGAAGTTGCTCAGTCGTCCTTAGAAAATGTGGTTGTTGAAAGACATGATGCGGTATCCAGAAATTGTACTTAACGATAAACGGTACCCATGTGGTAGTAGTGAATCGAAATTAAATCTTTCTGTACGTTTCTGAAGAAGACTAGTCCCGGATTTGGGTAGAAATCGAGGAAGAGCCAACATAAATTTCACAAATGTCAAAGTTTAGTCCATTGCAAAGAATTTTGTTGATATTGCATTCTGGTATCTGTAGGCGGAAGAATTATTTTTGACTGACGCAATACCGATTTTCAGAAGAAAGAACATCATCAACTTTTTAGTCGGAAAACATTCAGAAGACAACAATTTCGAACTACAAAAATTGAAGCAGTTCAGAGCTACTTATTCAATGGAATGTTTGGTGTGTAATGTCTTATAAACAGAAACATGGAGATTAAAACCCCTGAATATTTTGAAACTGCTTTTTCATGTAAAAGAAAAGCACCTAATACATATATAAATTTGTGAACCTATATATATTTTTGTAGTTTTTCACACGGAAAGACATTTCATAAATAACCAGGTAAGTCAAAAGCTTCATTTTGACTTGCTAAGTTATTCATGGATACCTCAGGTTGAAAGCAAATAATATTAAATCATATGTGCAGTAGACAACCCGCTCAACAAGGTTAGTTTTTATTCCAATCACAAGAGAGCGCAGAAACTTGTCTGAATTTCTCAGCCTTCCCGATTCCAGCCTATAAAGTAGTTAGTCTATGACCATATTAAATAAACTAATTTATAATTAAAAATTATAGAACAAATACTTTATAGAAACACGTCATACTAATGTAATAGTTATTTTACTTATTTTACTTAAAATTTTCGCCATGCTATTAAGAACAAATTTGATATCGGTCGCAAAAATAGTGGACAAAAAGCATTCTGTCATTTAATGACAAATGTGCTTATGTGAAAGACAATGACGGAACTGTCAAAATAATTGTGGATCCTACTGGGGACCTGTTTTACTTGTGAGAGGGAAATGATAAAACAACCACGGTTGTCGATTCGAATCTTGCCATGGACTGGCACAAACGAATAGGTCCTCTTAATTGTCATAACTAAAGAGCGGATTCTATGCTAAATGCATATTGCATGCATATTTTGCATATTTGAGCATTTTGTTCAATTTTCGCATATTTCTTAAAAACGTGCATATATATGATGCATATTTGAAAGAATTTGTGTCGAAGTGAGTAAATTTTTTCCTGAATTCTTAATTCGTCAGAACATGTTGTTGCATTAATTAGGGTCTAGTTTGCACCCTTCTTGGGCTTAAGCAGGCAGAATTTTCCAAGTAGTGAATTAGGGATTTCCAAGTACTTTCTTAACGATGCGGTGGGGCGTTCATGTTTGCAATATTGTTTCATCACTTCTTCACGGATTATTAGTCGGTTATTGCTGCGAACGTTTAGTTCTTCCGTAAAAGTATTTTTGTTTGTGAGAAGTGCAATATGCCGAAAGACAATTCGAGCCTGGTTAATTCCTGGATCAGAAGCTATCCCGAGCTTGCTTACACCAATGGAAGCGTATTCTGTAAACCCTGTAGTAAAATGGTAAGTTTTAAATTTGTTTTCTTCCTCCTTAGGTAAATATTTGCTTGGTTCTTGAATATTGAAAGTTCAGACAGTTTAAAAAAATTCAAGTTCTTGTTGTAGATACCAACCCAACGAAAATTTTCGGTCACACAACATGTCGGGACAGAACTACACAAGTCAAAATGCAAGAAGATGAATGAATCGAAAACATTTCAATTACCCTTAGACAGTGGACCGTCGTTGATGACTTCATCTAATGAACAACAAGAATTTAATGCTGATTTATGCGAGGCGATGATTTGTGCAAACATACCTTTGAAAAAACTGCAAAATTCTATTTTTAAAAGTTTTTTGGAAAAATATACCAAGAAAAATGTTCCCGATGAAAGTACGTTAAGAAAAAATTACGTGCCTCGCATCTACAACGATACTCTAAAAGAAGTCAAGAAAATCGTAGAAAATCAATATATTTATTTTATTGTGGATGAAACTACTGATTTTTGTGGGCGTTACATTGTAAATTTGTTAATAGGGTCTTTGCGGGAAGATAAACCTAGTGAATCTTATTTAATAGCCTGTACACAGTTAGACAAAACTAATCATTTAAGTATTTTAAGATCTGTTAATGAATGTTTTATGAAATTTTTCTCACCTAATGTAGTTCCTACTGAAAAAATTTTACTTATGGTATCAGATGCTGCCCCTTACATGGTTAAAGCCGGGCAGCAATTTAAAACAATTTATAAAAATTTAGTTCACGTGAGTTGTTTAGCTCATGGATGTAACAGAGTAGCTGAACATATTAGATGTGAATTTTCTGATGTAAATCTACTAATTAGTACCATTAAAAAAAATATTTGTCAAAAGTCCCCTACGAGTTCAGTTGTACAGGGAAAAATTGCCGAATGTACCTTTACCTCCCGAACCAGTGTTGACTAGGTGGGGAACTTGGTTGGAAGCGGCAATGTTTTATGCTGAACATTTTGTAGCAATTAAGGAATTGGTTGTAGAGTTTAATGCCCAAGATAGTGCTGCTATTGCAAAGGCACAAAATATTGTAACAAAAACTTCATTGGCAAATCAACTGAACTTCATCAAAATGCATTACAGTTTTGTAATACAAACTATAAACAATTTAGAAAAACCGAAAATGTCTTTAATAGAATCCGTTAAAATTGTTAAAGAATTTAAAGAGAATATTTCAAAAGTTCCAGGTAAAATCGGCAGTTCAGTAAATAAAAAATGTTTATCCGTTTTAGATAAAAATAGCGGCTTCAAAACCCTTGAGGAAATTTACGAAATTTTGAATGGAAACTTTGAAATTGACTTAAGTGTAGAATTTTCAGCTATGAGTCACTTTAAATATGCCCCAATTACCTCCGTGGATGTTGAAAGGAGTTTTTCAATTTATAAAAATATTTTGTCAGATAAAAGGCAAAATTTCCTGGTAGAGAACTTAGAAAAACACATTGTTGTAAATTATAATCGAAGATTTTTTTAGTCGTTATAATATTTACTTAATAATGTACATACATAATATACATACTTCCTTCATATAAGCGTTTACAAATAAATGTAAATAAATTGTATAAAATATAATGTTTTTTATTTGAATAAGAATGCCCATAAAACACAGTAGACCAGTTATTGCATTATTTGAAGTGTTCGGCCTATCTTGCACATATTTCGCCATTTTTAGTGCATATATATGTGCATATTTCATCATTTTTTAGTGCATATATATGCGCATATTTCATCAAAATTACTCGCATATAAATCCGCTCTCTAGTCATAACAAGTTTGTTTCAAGCTTGACTAAATTTCTTCTGGTGACTGGGAGAGTACATGTAAATTAATGTACACTTGTAGACTTTGAAAACTGGTACACTTTGACAAATACAATGTTTCGGCGGTGTAAACTGATCTTAAATCTGAAGCTTCTAAATGTCACTCAAATCACTTTAAATCCTGCTGTGCATTTGTCAAATTTGAAATTGATGACAAAATGATAGAAGAAAGTTTGATTTACATATTACAAAATTACAATTTTTTCATTGATGTCAAGTATCAGATTTCAAGGGCTACAATACTACATGGCATTTGTTATCTCAAAAATGTCAAATATGTGACTTAACTACTTTTTACACTGACCCCTTTAATTATAAAAAAATTATTCCTTAAGACATTTCGTATGAAATCTCGTTTAATTTCTTGTTCGGTGCCGATTTTAAACGAAGTAATTATGACCCGGCTGATACTTTTATTAATTCATTGTTCTACTTATTTACGCCGCGCTTGCCTAGATTGCAAATTAAATCGTAAAATTATTCGAGCAAACTGCCAAAAAACCTTAATTAAAGATATAACATGTATTCGTGTGTGCTCACACTGCTGACCCACTTCAAAAATAATTTCATTGCGACTTGCAATAAATGATGCGAAAATTTTGATTGATCGGCCGGCATTAGTTAATTCGTCTTCAAATAAATAAAAGATCGCTTCGACTTCCTTCAATTTTTTCTTCGAAATGAAAAGATGACTTATTGCCGTCTATTCAATTTTCAGTTTCTCTCGTCTTCCTAGCAAGAGTAGAATTTCATACAGTAAAATTAATAAATTTCGCCTTGCACAGTTTAATTACATGTTTTAGCGATCATTAATGACGGCTGTAATTAGCCGAGGAAAAGTTTTAATTACGGTATTTTGGATGCGTTGCGGCTTTTTCCTTCGGCGCTAGTGGAAATAAAAAAACGAGGTCGAATGAAGACCTTGCAACAATTTATTAGTCAGAGTAAATAAACGACGGAAAGAAAGTTGCAGAAATAATTATAGATAACACCGAAACGGCAGATTAGATATTTAATTCTTATAGAAATCCTGTCATTAGCGAGATGAAAAATATGAAGTTGATATGCAGGAGCGGGTTTTATAATGGAGTAAAATCAATACTTTTAGCTGCAAAAATTTTGCACAAGAAACTTTCGTTATTTATAGTGTTCTCGATAGATTCTTCCATAGCTCATATACACTGTGTTCACAGATTGAGTTCACAATAGGAAAAAGTTTTTTATATTTGAGTTTTCGAAGAAAAGTCATTCTTTATAAAAGTTTTTGTTTGTCCTAAAACCCCTAGAAATTTCTTAAAGGGTAGTAAGTTCCGGTTGCAGCCGAAAAAAAGCATGCAGGTATTTCAGTTAAAAAAAAGATCTGTCCTTATGAAGAGCTTAGAATAAATGTTTAAATCGGCGCTTCTCCATGTAAAGACAAGTGAAATACTATTGGCAAAATAGTAGCGTTATCTTTAACATAAACTGTCATCATTTTCTTCTAACCGTGGGTTTAAAATAAATTTTTTTCAATCAATTTTTTGAGTTGCCCGCACATAGAAAACTTTTAAAAATCTTCTTAATTTATATTTTATGACAAATAGTTCGAAATTTCCTAATGAAACAAATATGTTCTAGAATTGATATTCTTGCCTGAATAGTTAATACACACAGTTAGTAACTTTAACTGACAAATAACATGATTTTACTCGAAATTTTTGGACTTTGCTATATTTTATGAAAATCGAAATAGAATTTTGAACTTTTCTGACTTATTGAAAGGAATTTATCATTTCCGATAACATTTTTGGGAGTTTACGGACAGGCAAAAACTTTTATAAAGAATGACTTTTGTTCGAAAACTCAAAAATAAAGAAGTTTTTCCTCTTGTGAACCCAATCCGTGGACACAGTGTACAAAAAAGGACAAAATTTTTTTTCAGAATGTTTCCCCCCGTCGCACAGTGCTGCTAAGTACACATAAGAACTTGGATAAAATTATTTAAATATTTTTTTCATTAAAAATAGTTATATTATGTTGAAATATACATGAAAAATATAAACATTCGAAAAGTGTTTTTTCGTTTTAGGAACGATAAGACAATACAGATAAAATAGCGACATCTTACGATCGCTTTTTGACCTGACATTGCAGTAAGATAGACAAATTGAAGTGGATTTGCTCCTAATAAGTCCCCCATGCAATGCGGCCATGCTTGCTGTCAAAGCATAATGAAGATTTTTTGATAAGACAATACATAAAATGTGAAGAAAAAGTCTGGTAAAGTAAATATTTCCGAAACAACTTTATTTTTTTTTAATGGAAACCTCTATTTTTATTACGAATTCCAACCGGGAAATTTTTACGTACAACTACAAAAAAAATTATAGTCACATAAGAATCTTTTTGAAACAGATGTTCAAGTATTTATGAATTAATGTGTTATGTATGAAAGTATTTTGAATGCAGATTATCACATCTACGCTCATTATCATGAAATGTGAGAAAATTTTCACTGTCTCTTCAACGGAAATTATTGAAGATAAATGCAGGTGCACTGTGACTAACAAAATATTGAATTAAAATGTCAATGTTAATAACAATGTTAAAAATGCATCGCTTCACTGTTTAATAATGAACGGGCAATAATTTTGTATTTATTTAATTCATTTCATTCAAAATTAAATATTTATTAAAACACTAGGTAAATAAAAATGAAAATGGAGATTTATTACAAAAAAAGAAATGTAGGAATCGAGTTAGAGCGTTCTTGTAAAAACAAAATAGTTTAGCAAATATTTAGGATGTTCCAGACTTTTATCCTCAGTCTATAATAGAATTTATTTTACACTCCCTATAGAAGTAGTAGGAAAAAATAAAATACTGATGCAACTTCCAATTCCTGAATGTACGTATTTATCTCACATGTTTGATCGGAGCATTTTTATCAATTCTTCTTCTGTAATTATGACTCCTCTGTTGAAAGAAATGTTCCATAATTTTTTTCTTTTCTTAAATTTGACACAATTACTCAAATTTTCTAGTTTGTTTAAATTCTTTAATATTCATTTTTCATTAATTTTTTGAAAAATATGATTTTCATGTCGAGCAAATTCCACGAAGTGAACTACAACAAATAATAAATAAAAAGTCAGAGGGGCGCAAAAACGCGCAAGTTTTTAAGTTTTATTATGAAAACACAAAGTGTAGAACATTTAAACATAGGTCTCCAACAGGTGATATTCGGAATTACTAAACAAAAAGTTTCATCAAAAAGATATAACAAGTGTAAAATATTTATATGATTTGTACGATTATTTCTAAACCATTAAATACAAAAATAATAATAGGTGAAACGATTAATTAAACATACCTTCCATATTTGATTACACAGTTCAGTTTTGAACAAATTCACTTCAGAAGGAAAATATAATCAACAATGTTGCGATAAATTTATGGCGAGTATAATGACATAACAATTAATATGACACTTTGTCTAGCACTTACTCGATAATTTCTAAAGGTACTTACCCTCTTTTTACGATAAATAATAAATTAACTTCTGATCTAATATTTATTAAGTTTCTTTTTGTCTACCTTCATTTTAACATTTTGAGTTTTGCCGTGTCTTGGCCACAGTGTGCGTCGAGCAGTACAAACTAAAATTATTTTCGCACATATTGCTATGTTATTTTAGTTGAAGGTTTAACTATGTTAAATAAGTTTTACTTATATTTTTGAGATGTATTATTATGATTTCGCATCAGAATTTTGTTTAAAGACAGTTTAATTTTCGTGTATCAAGGGAGAATTATAATTCCAAGGTATTTCGCCTTAAATAATGCTTACACTAAAACACATATTTTGTTCCATGAATTAAATGATATGGGTTACGACAACCGCAACCTAAAGTCAGTTTTGAAGCTTCTACGATGTAACAAAGGTCTGCAGGACATTGCTGATATGAAGGCATCTCTTTAGCCTAGCAAAAGGTGAACACATCGTAAGCCAAAATGGTCATCTTCGGCTAAGAAGTCTTCAAGCATCACGACAACAAGAAACACATTCGTGGTAGCAAAACAAAATATGTACGGAGATTATTGTTCGATATCTGTAAAGAGAATTTATTTAGGAACATAGTAAAACATTTCATAAGTCGGTAGCAACAGTAATAAAAAAGTAGTTTTTTGTTGTGAAAAGCAATAAAACTCATTTAGCAAAAAAGTGTTTACTAGAAATTGGGAATGACATGTTCTAAGGATAGTCCGAAAACGAGAGGGAGGTGTTTTTCTTGCATGATCTATATAAAGGGGATGGATCGATTTTCAAAGAAGTCACAAAATATACAGCAAACATAACGTTGGGTATTATCAAAAAAGTCATCAAAATACCAGCAGGCATAACGTTGGGTATTATCGAAAAGTCACCCAAAAACGGAAATATAGTGTCGAGATTATTATTGAATTAAATTTATGAAAGAGTGCGTGCGTGTACATTAATAATAAAGTGCAGATGAACAAAAATATTAACATAACGTCGGGAATTATTTAAATTTAATGAAGGATTGTTCAAATAAAATCAACGTTAAATGTCAAGACGAATAATAAACATTTAAAGGAAAGCTAGCGTATCAGTATCGCAAAAATAAATATCAAACAATTAATAACTCCATTGCAGGAATTTTGTTTGTTATAACCCGTTTAAAAATAAAGAAATACATTTCATTTGTTGTTACAAAATCAAAAATTTGTTAAATAAACCCATAGAAAAAAATAAACGATTTTAATTTGTTAATTGAGCTTTTATTTGTAACAATTAGAAAAGAAACCAAAATATTGTTATAAACAACAAACAAAAAGGTCACGACCCTGGACCTATAAGAGTTTCATCTTAACAAAAATTTATATGAGTTATTATAAACAAAAATTGTTGTACGAAAAATAACAATAACGTAGCAATATGTATAGTGTTTCGTAAAAAAAATATAGTATCAGCACAATTGTTTCAAACGAAATATCCTGCAGGTATATTTTATTGTTAATACTTAATCTTTTACACAGTGACAAGCGAAATATTTATTTACAACAAAAAAAAATACTACTTTTCTACTTTTCTTTTAATGTACAGAGTGGTAATAATGTCCAGCAAAAAGCCCATAATTTGTTTGAAGTTGTTTTTCAAAATCCTGAAACAGGTAAATGTTTAATTTTAAAGAGGCACGTGTTCGTGTAAAAATTTGTTCTTGATCGTCAATTGTTTTTTCGCTATGACATGATAATGATATTTTATTAAAATAACAACATTATTTTTTTAATCGAGATTTGAATGGTCCTTCGTGTCAATTAAATGTTAATCTAAAAAAATTAGTACCTTACATAAAAGTAAGTATGTACTTACGTAGTATTAAGGAAAACTGTATTAACGGTAAATGGAAAGTTTCAAACCCGAACATAACAAACTTGCATTGAAAACTACTTTTCTGTAGATTGTAGCTCGCTATTTAAAAGTACAAAAAAGGTAATGATATTAAAGGAAAGAGAAAATTATAGCCAATATTATCGTGTTCAAATTATACCTAAATATGAATACATTCGGAATATAAATTAAATATCCAAATTTTAAATGAAAAATTTAGTCGCCTATGACAGATTTGCAACTTTCAGTTCTTTTCAATTAACGGGAAAATAATTTTATATGTCAATCACTCTTGTCCTTTAAATTATAACGATTCTTTTTTTATTAGAATGACAACTTTATTTTGCGACAGTGCATACAAAAATACTGTTGTTTCTGATGCTATCAATCATTCAACCTATACTTGAAGGGTGCCATGATCGATCGATACCGATACCTGTCGGTATTGAATTAGTTTTCAATTTCAATTGTACTACAAATTACACCCGACTATACACTCTTCAAGAATACAATGCAATAATGTGCAATTGTAAAGAATATTTAAACAAATCCCACATCAATTCCACAGATTCAGTTGCCATCAATTTTTTTCCTGAAACGAGAAAGTAGGAAGGTATTTTGAGAAGTATTAAAAGAGCAAATAAATAATTTAATAAACTTTTACTTTGAATAAGAAGCCTATTGTGAAAAAAATTCTAGTTGTTGCAAGCTTCAAATCTGACATACTTAGGCGACTACATTTCTCATTTGAAATTTAGAAATTTCGTTTATATTCCAATGGTATTCCAACAATATAAATAATTTTAACACGATAATATTAGCCTTAATTTTCTCTTTTCCTTAATACCATTACCAGCTTTAAATGGCGAGTAGTAACCTACAGAAACTAAGGAGTAATCATGTGTAATTGTTCTTGTTATAAAATATTAATGTATTTTTTTTTGTAGAAACCTTGAAAAAGGAAATAAATTTTCCGAAAACTGGGTTAAACTTTAAAAGAGTATCATTTCCCTTTTTGACTGGAGCCCAGTTACAAAATTTATTCCGAAACTCTCAATGGAAGTTTGCATTGCGTGATTGTTCGGGTTTGAAACTTTCCTCCCGGTATAGGGTGCTACAATGATGAACATAGGAAATCCTATGTTACTTTAAAGATGCTCGAATATTAGCTTCCCTAATTACTTTACAGCAAAATTCCATTAAGCTTTTTTCCCTCAGCGCTAGTGAATTTAGTTATTAAATCTTTTTTTAAAATATTTTGAAACCGAGCAAATGAAAAATTCTCAAACTATACAGACAGATTCATCTTGAAGAGTATTTTAAAAAACCTTAATGGAATAATTAAGAAAGCCAATATTCGAGCACCTTTAAATTAACATGGGATTTCGTATGTTGGGTTCATCAGTGCAGCACCCAGTACACAGCATTTATATTTTTTTATTTATATATTGTCGGCCTAATCTGTAAACTGCATAACTCCTCAATTTCCGGAAAAAGAGTTATTAGTACCAACTTTTGCAGAATAGCTTAAGCTTTCATGATAGTATTTCATAACCCCATAGTTTTGCTAGAATAATTGTGACTTCTCTAGATGTCTCTTCTCTTGTGATCAAGAAGGCATCTACTGAACACAGCATTGCTGCCGAAATACGTATCTAGTTTTTAAACAAACTTTTTGTGGTTAGGAGGTTAAATCCAATTTCTTTGAAGAAAATATATGATGTTCTAAAGATTTGTTTACAAGTTCAATATCTGTTTACTATACTGTTTTCATATGACCAGTTGATTTTTGTGTTGAATTGTGTATAATAATAATAATAATAAATTTCCCAAGGAGTTTTAGGTATTGAACATACATGAACAAAAAAATACAAAATGTAAATAGGGATATCTTAAGGCGGGGTTCACTAGTGTGGTTTTCCACCCAAAGCTTAAATGAAAAAGAGTTGAACCAGACAGAAAAAACGCCTAAGGCTAGCTTAACATAACTAAGAAAACTAAATACTGAGAGCTAAAAAAGAAAGAGAAAAAAAATAAGAAGTACAAATTCTGTGATTATAAGAAAAGAACAGAGTCGAAAGGTAATCAACTGTAAGAAAATGTAAGAATCTTGTGAAAGAAAAAAAGAGTTTTTAAAGTTCGAGTTAGACTAAATTTGTGAGTAACAGCTATTATCTTGTTGCAAAACAAATCAGAGATTATAGTAATTAGATCTAAAACTAAAAACATTGAATTTTTTAAATTGTGGCGAAATATTGTATTAGATTTGTGGAATGTTGTACCAGAAAGATCGTTCGAAAAGCGCCATTCGATAAAGAGGTGGTGTTAGTGTTCCTTTATTTCGCACATTAATATTGTGAATATCTGTATGGAAGACGATTTTTATGTACAAATAAGAAGGCTGTTTTGACAAGATAATGTTATGGTAAAAACAAGCTGTTTGGCTAAATAGCCATTTTAAATTTGTGAGCTTATGAGATATGTGCTCGAATTTACGAATTCCGAATATCAATCGCAAACAAGCATTTTGAACCTTCTGAATTCGATATTCTCTTAAAGAATCCATACAACTGTTAAGTAGTGGTACAAAGAAGGATAAATGTGAAAGAACAAGGGATTAACAAAGTAAAGATTTTGTTTTAATATTAAAAATGTTACGATGAGGATACAACTTCTTTAGAATGGAGTAAGCTATGTTGATACGCGAAGACATATGGTCACGAAATCTGACGGAATTATCGCGAATTAGACCTAGATTTTTAGCGCTAGTTACTAAGGGAATGTCACAGACATTTAAGGAGAATTTAACTTCAGTCAACAAATTTGAACACATATCACAGTAGAATCATATTTCTCCAACACTTTCCCTCGAGGCAACAATCAAAATTCATTGTTTTATTCTCTGGATTTCTATGAACCCAAATAGTTCTACACTTTTCGTGTTGTTTTCACCAAACTTTTAGTAAGTAGTACACGAGTTATAAACTTTATAAACATCACGTATAATTTTCCAAAGTAAGTAATAAATTCAATAAATATTAAAATATTTTTTTAAAAGTGACCGGCTAAGAAGACGCGGCCGTTAGGAACTCACTCTGCGTGTATACAATCATTGGTGTATATTTACATTGTTTACGCAAGTGTACTGTTACTCTGAAGTCTTCTAGTAAACAAGGTTTACAAATATTATTTTATAATAACAGATTTAATGACAGGATAATTCGTAATAAGTTTAATAAGCAAAACAGGAAACGTAACAACAAAAATCCTTAACGATGCACTCGTTTAACCAATCGGTTAAAAAGAAACATTAGTAGGTTAATCCAAAATGCGTTCCTCTTTTTCGACAAGAGAAATTGAATTCGTGTTGCGAACAATAAATCAAAGCAAACGAAAGGCAGCATCAGAACTGATTAATGTTAAAATACTCCCTCCTCACATTAAGCTCTTCTTAAAAGATGTCCGTGTGAAATACCGGATAACAGTACATACATGGAATTGGCATACTTGAAGAAATGACATCGCTGTCTTCAAAACTGCAGACATTAAATTAAATTACTTTTTTAAACAGTGCTTTTTTTTAGATTCGGCCTCATAAATTTCTTGAAATTAAACTAAAAGAAAGCCACTCTTTTCATAAATCATCCTAATTAATTTGGACTTATTTAGGAAGCGGTAATTAGAATCAGACTAATAAATAAATGAAATCGGAATGCGCAAAGCGATATTATCTCGTTCTTTTTTCTGGAGAAAGTTTCATCCAATGCACTGCGACTAATAACCTAAAGTAAATCACTTTCTGATTTAATTTTCAGGCAAGCTCTCCGGCACTCAAAAACTAATTTACCGTCTGCATAATCGTTGGTAGTTAAATTACAAGGGTTTGGAGTGCGTGAAAGCGTTATCGTACATATCAATTATTCATAAATTTTTCATGGAAATTGTACGGACATAAAGAAATGTGTTACAACAAAAAATATTTAATTGTTTAAAAATTGTTTTTTTTTTTTAATTCAGGACCTTCAGAAATTTATATACAAATCGAGGAATATGTTACTCTTTCAACATAAATAAAATGTTCTTTAGTCTGAGATTTTTCTTCCTATTTTATTTCGTAATTGAGACGTACCAATAATTATAAAGGGCACATACTAACGAAAGCCACAGCGGCTACGAAAAGCCTTGAGTTTTTCATCAACTGTTACCTGTTCGGATAATCTGAGTTCTTTTTATAATTCGTTACAAACTTATCGAACTTCTTGATTGGTGCAAGTTTGTCTGACCTTCCTAGTTTGCATATCGTAGAAGCGGAGGTACCTTGGTAATATACGAAAATATTGTGATGACATTGTTGTCCGTAAAATCTGTGGAACAGTATCTTAGTCTTCAACAAGCCTTCTAAGTTATGGTTAGCTCTTTTGAATTGGGATCGGTCACATTTAAAATATGCTGTCAAATATGAGTTAATACAGCTTTAATTTACTATCAAAATTGAAATTTACACTGTTAAAACTGAGTATCATTTTATTTGATATCCAAAAATTAATCAAGTTTGAGATTAATATGCATTTAAAGCAGAAAAACGAAAATAAATATAGTTTCGGTTGTAGCCGATTTTTGGCCGAAACCGAAACTTTGACCGAATCACGAAATTATGGCCGAAACCGAAACCGAATATTCGGTCGGACACTAGTGGACACATTTTCCTTAATAGGCTGTAGAAAATAAGCCGCGTCAGATAGATAACTAAAATTTGGCAGGGTGTGTTTAAGACTCCACAGAATACACTTACAAAATTTCATCAAATTTTGGGATGGTTGAGTGGAACGATTTCTAAAATTGGTTCTCTTGATATGGACTAGCCTCTATCAAAGTTAACTTACCGCGTCGCCTCTGAGGGACCGTAATAACTGTGCTATAAACTGTCACTCCATCCCAACATTGATAATATACTAACAAGAAGATACACAAACAGATATTTTCCACTACTACGAAAATTATTAAGGAAATAAAAATTCTTCAGTCTTTGGGACCACTGAAGAGGTCTGATTTAAAGTTAATATTCAGTGACTCTAGCTACTTCGTTATAAATTAGAAAGCGCTGTTTGTAAAAGTTATCAAGGTTGGTAGGGCTGTAGTAGAGGGATTGGGTCCGTAACTCTTTACGTCACGCACGTAAAAAATTCCTTAGAAAAATTTTGTGCAAATCGTTTTTGATTGCAGTGAGAACCTCGAGCAGCCTCTGGACAGCTGTTTCAGCCCTGCTTGGGGCTTCTTCAGCAGAAACGTAGCTCGACATTCCCACTGCAGACCAAAAACGACTTGCCCAATTTATTCGCAAATGCGATGTAAGTATGATGAACATATAAAATAGCGACATCTTACTATCGCTTTTTGACCTAACATTGCAGTAGGATAGACAAATTGAAGCGGGATTTGCTCCTAATGAGTCCCCCATGCAAGGCGGCCATGCTTGCTGTCAAAGCATAATGAAAGATTTTAGAAAAATTTTGTGCAAATCGTTTTTGATTGCAGTGAGAACCTCGAGCAGCCTCTGGACAGCTGTTTCAGCCCTGCTTGGGGCTTCTTCAGCAGAAACGTAGCTCGACATTCCCACTGCAGACCAAAAACGACTTGCCCAATTTATTCGCAAATGCGATGTAAGAATGATGAACATATAAAATAGCGACATCTTACTATCGCTTTTTGACCTAACATTGCAGTAGGATAGACAAATTGAAGCGGGATTTGCTCCTAATGAGTCCCCCATGCAAGGCGGCCATGCTTGCTGTCAAAGCATAATGAAAGATTTTAGAAAAATTTTGTGCAAATCGTTTTTGATTGCAGTGAGAACCTCGAGCAGCCTCTGGACAGCTGTTTCAGCCCTGCTTGGGGCTTCTTCAGCAGAAACGTAGCTCGACATTCCCACTGCAGACCAAAAACGACTTGCCCAATTTATTCGCAAATGCGATGTAAGAATGATGAGCATATAAAATAGCGACATCTTACTATCGCTTTTTGACCTAACATTGCAGTAGGATAGACAAATTGAAGCGGGATTTGCTCCTAATGCTTCAATTTGTCTATCCTACTGCAATGTTAGGTCAAAAAGCGATAGTAAGATGTCGCTATTTTATATGTTCATCATTCTTACGTCGCATTTGCGAATAAATTGGGCAAGTCGTTTTTGGTCTGCAGTGGGAATGTCGAGCTACGTTTCTGCTGAAGAAGCCCCAAGCAGGGCTGAAACAGCTGTCCAGAGGCTGCTCGAGGTTCTCACTGCAATCAAAAACGATTTGCACAAAATTTTTCTAAAATCTTTCATTATGCTTTGACAGCAAGCATGGCCGCCTTGCATGGGGGACTCATTAGGAGCAAATCCCGCTTCAATTTGTCTATCCTACTGCAATGTTAGGTCAAAAAGCGATAGTAAGATGTCGCTATTTTATATGTAAAAAATTCCATTGAAAATATTAACCATTAACCAGATTCTTGCATTATATGATCAATAGGGCCAAAGAATTGATTCAATTTTTATTGAATTAATTAAGCTTTAGGAAACAGATTAAAACTCTCTCTGTTTAGTTCACTGTGATGGACAGAAATCTCATGTGACGTCACGAATTACTTTTGTGGGGGGAGGGGGATAATGATCAAACTATACATTTATGAATTATGATCACGACTGATCAGTTAAGGAATCAATTCTATAACTGGGCTGCAGTCAAAAAATGGGTTGATAGTAATAATCTTTTAAAGTTCAACCGAGCTTTCGGAAAATTTATTTTCTTCATCAAGGTTTCTACAAAGCAAATTTTAAATTAATAATTAATAATAAGAACAATTTCACATGATAACTTACTCCTTAGTGAGTATACAAAGTTAAACCACTAGTTATAATAAAATCCATTTAAAATAATTTTTAATAAATAATTTTGAAGTTACATTTTTGACAGCTAAATTATTTGTGAAATTTAGAAAATGGAATCACGATAGGAAAAAAAATTGTTTATTCATTATTAGGTAAAATGATGTAAATTTTGATTTCCAACATTTTGATTGTCATTTAAATGGGAATTAGGAAACCTCCTAGATGCAATATCAGTTTTACTAACCTTGAAAATTACGGTTTATCCCGGTTTTCTTGCAAATATTAAATGTAAGTGAATACAAAGCTTCCCGTCAAAAGGTCAAAACCTGAAATTGATATTTTTTTTTTCGTTCTCGAGTTGCGAGTATTATCAAATAAATTTGTTAATTGATGATACGGTGGATCAAAAATGTTCAGACAAACGCTAGCGAGAAATACTTTTCATTTTGAGCCTGTTGCCTTATTAAAAATATTTCGCCTCGGGACGTTCCTCGTGACAGTCTTGAAGGAGATTGTCGAAATCGGTACGCTGGACACATTGCAACTTCCAATCTGGAAAAAATGGCAATCGCTGCTTATGGATGGTTACTGCAGACCAGGATTTCAATTTCAGCTCCGTTTAAGATGACTTCTATCATGTTTCGTATCGCTTTCTCTTCAGGCTCCATAGAGCTCTTAATACGCGTACTGTGGTAGACAGGCTTACTTGTTGACTAACAAGGAACCGTTCCCAGGTGTCCCACTCCGATTTTGACCGTTTGGTACGTTTGTAGACTTCAGGCAACTATATTTAAAACCACATTCCATTGCTGCCCAAATTCATTTTGAAACAGTAATTATTTTACTTTCATAATTATGAATATAATTACATTTTTTTAATTTCTCAAAGGATGTCAATTTGTCAATTGAGTTGGCCGTTACACCCCTTCAAAGTGAAACGGGACACCTGGAATTTTTCCTCGACATGACTAAATTTCTTCCGGAATGAGACATAAAGGTTTCGTAGCTCACTCTGTCACCTTGCGTCCTTTGTACCTTCCTATTGTAAGGAGCCATTCCGTCCAAGTAGATCACTTTGACCTTGTCACTCAGATTCCTTTTTATGCGATAAATGATATTGTTGATTCGTTTCAGCATTACGCAAGGTCCTTTCTAAGATGTCTGCAACTTTGGGAACAGACCTTGATGTCTTTGAGGATTATAAAACCACACCAGTTTTCCAGGAACGGAAATCTATATCTAACTAATATAAGCTGCAATTTACTTTGTGCTCAAGAATAGAGTCCGCGGGAAAATAGCGTTTCATATCAATTACAGTGTTTCATCTTTGATTGATATGCTTCATTTTGAACGTTGACGTCTGAATCCTCCTTCATTCGCGTTTTCGAGGGACAGATTGGATTTTGTCTCGATTAACCGGTATAAATTACGAAGTTTGACTTTTCTTTTTGGACCGACTTTTTCATATTCGTCCATTCTTAGGTTCTTAGCGTCCTCCTTTTGTGTATGATAAAGGATGGTCAACGCTAAACTCTGTTCACGCTAAGAACATAGTAGAAGTATCGTACACTTTCCCTCCCACCGTTAGCGCTAGCGCGATCGACTGTTTAATTCCTAACATCGCTGCAACGCTACATTACTACATATTCGCGCTGTTGAAAATAATAACACTAGCCGGTTAGTATGAAAATTCTTACAAATTCACACTAAACTAGTGTTCATTTTCACATGGACCGCAAATCATACCTTTTTCAGCAGTGCATGGTGATCATAACTTTTGAAAGAACCAAAGTATTTAAAGACAGCTATTTTCTAATTTTCATAAACGGATCATTAACTGATTTAAAAGGCATCATTTATGCATTATACAGGTTATGTATTAATCGAATTTGGTTTATTATTATTATTACAACTTTCATGTACTTATCCTGAATTAAAAAAATCTAAATTGCAAATAGTAGGAGTGATGTTGAATGCTCC
Organism: Prosopocoilus inquinatus; assembly: GCA_036172665.1. Taxonomy (NCBI): domain Eukaryota; kingdom Metazoa; phylum Arthropoda; class Insecta; order Coleoptera; family Lucanidae; genus Prosopocoilus; species Prosopocoilus inquinatus. The sequence continues at coordinate 36,750,596 of CM069871.1, forward strand.
GATGGCTGTAATAAATCTATGAGAAATAAAAGCAAAAACTCATTTCAGGTTATATCGTGGAGAGCATACAGTTTCGTATGCCACGGTTATTTTAATTTGCTATTCTCGTTAATTTCAACAGTGTTAGTAAAATAAGCTACAAAAAGCAATAAGTAATTAATAATTAATTAACTAATATAATATAAAATAAATACGTCCAAGATAACTTATCAGCATGACCGATCTCGGTTGTTATAAGAGGAAACATAAATATATAAATGGAATTCATTGTAGGGAAACAATGGGGTAGCTAAACTAACTCAAAAAATTGCAACAATCTTTATAAATACATGTATATTTCGGAATTATATTGGAAAAATTAAAATTTGGTAAATTTAAGTTATAATTATAACTTTTTTATTTTACTAGATACAAAAAACATACACATTTTTCAGTGGTGCTATTACAATTTCCTCAGCTGATACCGTTTCCGAGTAACTGATATCCACTTCATTTTTCCTTATCAGGTGTAAAATACAATAATTATTTCCAGAAAAATATTTAAAAAAGCATGAAAATATAATTTTCAGTAAAGTGCTGGTTTGTTTTATTTATTGCTTAATTTTATACTGGATTATTAAAGTACTTTGCTGCCTTAGTTAGTTACAGGAAATCTGAAAAAATATGACAATGATTTATTATATTCTTTGTCATAACAATCCGCCGCCGTCGGTAGATTGCACAAAGTTACCTGGTCAAGGGGTATCAAATTGTGTGTAAATAGATATAGTTAAAAATCAGCTGCTTTTGCTTAAAACTTAGTAAAAAAAGGCAATTTGTAAATTTTATTTTATCAGAATTGGTGTTTTTCAATTGTTCACGAAAGAGCGCCAAAATGTTTTTCGCACGTGGGCGCCAAAATATAAATTCCGATTCATTTTATTTTGGTCTTATACCTGCACATTCCCAGTTTAATTTGTGTACGTGAAGCCGTCAGGTAGCCTTTTTAAGTAAAGGTAGAAGAGGAACCATTGGTATTTCAAAATTTAACCATTTTAAGAAAGGATCTAAGATTTACCCGATCAGAAGTAATGTAATAATAATCACCCATCTCAGAAGGGCAGCACCCTTAGATTTCTGCCGAAGACTTCACAATAAAGTGTTATTTGCCAACAAAAATTTTTCTGTGTAACATATTATTACAAATTCCATTCATGGAAGAATACGCACGCGTCATATACAGGCTGGGCCAACAGTGCGTGGGCGTACGCGTTACTATTGAAAATTTTTGGAATCTGTGTGCGCAATAACATACTGTGTCTTGCAAAAAGAACGCGTACACATGTTTTTCGTTGTATTAAGTTGGTCTTAAGATTTAATTTGTCAGTGTCAAACAATTAAAATTCAGACTGATAGAAAACGAGTAACTTAGAAGACGAATAGTGATTCACAGCAGTAGCAAATGTTTACAACTTAAATAAAAATACTATGATGCACAAATAATATGTGGGAAGAGGAAAAATTTGCAAATAGAAAAGATGGTTGGAGATAGATGTCCAAAAATGTCGATTTAGGATTCGTATACTGCCCTTCTGAATTAAGAAAAAATCCATTATAAACCGCAAGGGATTCTATGTTTTAATAAATTTTCCTGTACTCTTGTCACCAACACGTCGAAAAGTACAAATTGAGCTTTGAAGAGTCTTGACAAGTGTTAAAAAATTATATGAATAGGATAGCAATCGACAATTGTTAATAGCTACTGTCTGACTCATATCAGGTGAAATGATAATAATTTCAACGGCCGTTCCTAACCTGTATGTTTCGAAATATGACAAAATTCGCAAACTACCCATTTACAAAGCAAAAAATAGGTGAAAACTCGGCTACTTAATTTTGAAGGTGTACGATTTTATTACAAGCAAGTGTACATATCGGTTAGATGCATTATCTAAAATTATTCAGACTTATATAGAGTCACCCTATATATTATTGCACTATTAGATGTCTCAATATCAGTGGACGAAAATAATATAAGGTTTTATTGACCTAAAGTTTATCGTCATCGAGATATTGACAATTTACCGGTAAAAAATGGCAAAATTTGTTACTCCATAAATTAGTTATTTTTAACTATTTTGCTTTGAATTTTGGTGGATACCTTACGTAATTATGAGAAAACAGAAAAGTATAATCAACTCGAATTTTTTCGGGTTACTTTACACAGGGTGATTCAAAACGCAAATTAACATTTTTCTAAAAAAAAAGTTAAATGGAACGCCGTATATATGAACACACAGTTTAAAACATCCCTTAATAAGGTTTCCAATAATATAAGACTTTTTACGTATAGCTCTAACTTTGAACGTAGAAAGTTTTTAAATTTTTATCTTTAAAATCTCAACTCTGTTGTAATTTAATAACTAAATTTGGATATTGTTTTGTTACTAATGTATACGTTTGGTAATAACATTGCTAATAACCTTGATAATAATAACAGTAGATGTATTTTAATGTTTGAACCAACATTTAGCACACATCAATTTTTTTAATTAAAAAACTTAAATTGAACTAAATATTATTTCTTTATAATCATATCATTGTTCAATTGTTTTGCAATATATTCATAGTACGAAATATACAAAATATCACAAAAGCAATGACATAAATGTTAGTTAAGAAAAGAAAAACAGGATTTAAGAAACATGCTCAACATGTTGTTCTAAATAAAAACCCTTAGTTGTGTGAAAAATTTCTAGAAAATGTGGATTTACGCCACCATAATATTGTAAATTCTGTTTGCTAGGAATTTCTTTATTCCTAATAAACAGAATGGAAAGTTTTTAATCCAATAAAACAGGTTACTGGATTTTAAATACTTTTTTTTATTAAATTACAAATATAACTAAGGACAGCCTGTATGTACAAATTTTTGTCGAGTTTCGAGCCGACTGGAGAAAGATGTTAAGAAGCTAAGAAAGAGTTCCTGTTAATGGAGTTTGCGCGGAATTTTACCGCTATTTAATCATTTTTAACTTAAAGAGACAGCAGAAAGTGGGATAAAAAGTTTACAGTACCTTACCTATCCAGTAAGACTAAAGCACTCGATCTCTGTCTAAGGACACAGGTACTGCCATCATATGGTTTTGACACTTGACAGTGGGTATTTGACCTTGAACAAGCGGGTTGTCAAAAATGACAAACTAAATATTGTATGTAAATCGGAACGCAAATGTAACGCAAATCATTTTAATTTCTATTTTATTAACGACAAGAATAAGTTTACAATGAACAAGGAATAAGTTTACAATAAATGTAGACGTTAACGATGCGAATATGACACAATAAATCGCAAATTAGTTTCAGTAATTTAGCTGTTCACTTTGAAATTAAAAATTGTTGACTGATTGTAACTTTCCATCATGTTCCAAGGGTAAGCTATTAGGTTCTGGATAATGGGACTTGGAAAATAATAGATTTAGCGAATTCCAAAAACATTCAGGATGAGACTTAGCTTTAGGACCCAGTCCAAAAAGCCGTAGATAATACCTGACAAAAAAGATACTTTTTAGGCAGAACTTTGCCATTTATTATGTGATATCGCCTCCTAGTTGCATATCTTTATTATAAATTTGTACTCTTTCTCAATAAAATAGAAATTGAAACTATTTTGCGTTACTTTTCATATTGATTTACATAAAATATTCCGGTTTGTCATTTTTGACAACTGATTTGTTCAAGGTCAAATACCCGCTGTGGCACGTCAAAAACATATGCAGTACCTGTGTCATTAGACAGATATCGAGTGCCTTAGCACAGACCGCACCACAGCGCCATCTGTAGCCCTACTGTGCATTAGTGTTATAAATAGCTTAAACAGCGACATCCTACGATCGCTTTTTGACCTAATACGCAACTTTGGCCTAATTTAACCGACCTCGTATCTCTGCAGATAAGTGAGATCCCCATGCTTGGGCTCGAAAAATGAATAGCCTGTATACAAAGGCTACCTTCGATGCGTTGTCAAAATAGACAGCCCATGGGTGAGTCAAATTTTGCATCAGTAGGACGGACGAATATACGCGAGGTAATTAGTTAGTCATGTCAAGTAATATGTCATTTCCAAGGACTGACAACAGCAATACATAAGCCATACACACAAGTGAAGTAAGCATTGGCAATCGGCCGCCATTTGTATTATGCCAAAAAAACGCATTTATTTATTACAGAGAAACGAAATTTTTATTTCTTTTTACTGAAAATACAAGACCATTTTATAATTTTTTTTCATTAAAACATTATTATACAAATGTCTACAACATGTACACATTTGCAATAATCAAATTTCCTTTTGAACCTAAATGTTTAAAGAAAATTATTTTTAATCTTTACCAGACACTATGGAAATTGCAAGAAAGTTCAACGTTTGACAATCGGTTGATAGTTACTTGCCCAAGCTATCAACCGATAGTGAAACGTTGAGGTTTTGTGCAATTTCCACAGCGTCCGGCAAAGATTAATAAATAATTTTCATCGGATAAAAGTTGACTTAATTATTAAATATTTTATTTATTCAGTGAATAATATGAGTTCGGAAGTAACTATAACTACTTAATAAACAAAATTCTTCCTCTTACAGACAATTCTTTTTTCTTGTTAATAGGATTAGCAGAGTTTATAGAGAAAAAATTTCCTTTCCTTAAGAACGGCCCCACTTTCAAACTCCTTTTTTAACCATAACAATTATCAAAAATAGTTTATGTGGTCTTGCTTCTTTTAGAACATAACAGTTCGGTTTGAAGAAGTCAATGTCGAAGAAAATGTTTAAGCTCTGTGTGCCCTTCCTTTGGATGTGTATTTTTAACCTAAACTGGTCACTGTTAGGTTGGAGTATTCTGTTTTAAATTGCTTCTTTTAAAGAGTTGCGAAGAGCACATAACCACAATTTTAAAATATTTTTAGTTAATAGAAATCTGAAACATAAATGCAATCGTTACCTGCAATTCCTTCATGAATTTCTTTACTTTAATATGATAATAAGTATTAATTACAATAACATAAAAGCAAGAAAAAAAAAACATTAATAACAAAAATACACATCGTGACTTCCCTGAGTATTATAACTTACAAGTGTACTTCTTTTCAACATATTGATCCTTGACATGTGTAAGAAAGTTGTAGGTGTCTAAATTATCATTTTCAAATGAATATTTAAATTAACACATAAATCACCGAACACCTCACCAAGTAAACGATAACCCCCTTAAATAACCATTTCTGTGGGTGAATTTTAACACGTAAGTAAATGGAGAACAAATTGCTTGTGACACAATGCAAATAACGGACTGCGGGTGCCACCTACTTCAATTCTATAACCCTATGTTAATCATAATTCTATAACCCTGTGTTTTAAATCCGTGGTCATATCATAAAGTTAATATAATGTTACACAAATTGTTTTGACATTTTTCAATCTCATACGGCGTTAAATTTAGTTTAAATAATTTGTTCTTGTACTGCAGCTCAACAGACTGAGTCATGTTCATTTGCCCTATTCCGTATTGTTCAAAAAGTTTCTTAGGTTAAAGACAGGACCGGATAAAGGGGCAGCCGAGACGGCGATTGCCCGGGGCGCCAATTTGGAGGGGCATTGAACTAGGATATTTTTTATGATTAATATTTTCAGAAACTATAAATTAATATTATTGCTACTATAAAACAGTAAATTTCTGATATTCTAACCTCAAATATCTCATAAACTGCTCTTCCAAATGTCAACATATTATATATTTTTGAAAACAGGAAAAAGAATTATTCATCAACAGTTTACAGGCTGTTCCATTTAAAAAAAAACACTCTTTTTTCTTCTGTGTCTTTCTCTAGCTCCTAAAATAAAGCCTCTTAGACGGAGCGCAAAATATAAAAAAAAGCTGTATATATTTAGCGTTAAGGAATAACGCTTCATCGGAAAAAGAAACAAAAGAATATGAACAAAATGGAAATAAGCTAGAATACGGGATCGATAAACAAAATAAGATCAACGATTCTACAAAAAAAAATAAAAACACTAACGAAAACCGAAGAAAACTTGCAGGAAAAACAAGTGAAAGAAAAAAAATACAACGAGAAAGGTGAACGCGAAAAAACACAAACAAAACGATTACATGGAGCGCTTTGTTAAAAGTTATAATAAAAAAATTGACAGGAAAATGAACGAGAAATTAAATTGCAAATAGTGTAATAAACAAAGTGAAAATGAAAAAAAAGAAAACAAAAAATGATAGATAATTTTCCGGCAAAATGTGCAAAAAACAAAAGAGAATAAATAAATAAAATAAGGAAACATGAAGCAGACGGTGAAAAAACAAAAACAAAAGAAAGTCAACGATTTTCCGGTGGTAGGTGAAAATAATTTTAAAAAAACAGCGACACATACGAAAGAAGAAACTGTGTGAAGCGTAACGCCTTGCAAGACAATAATTCGACGAAAGAAACCAAATAATAAAAGTAAATACAAAAAATAAAGCCAGCAATGAAAAACGATAAAAATTCAGTAGAAAGAAAATTGCATAATTAATTCGAGCAAAAGGAACAAAAGGAAATCGATGAAGAAAAAAATTTTCATGTCTTTTTGTTGCATTCGTGCGTAGTGCGAGTGCGTAAAACTTCAATTCATTTTCTTTTGTTTATTTGATGTAGTAGAGTTGATGTAGCTGATTGAGTACTTGTATCGAAAACATCAAGAATAGGAAGGGCGCGAAATTTTATTAATTTTTTGAAGATGTAAATCTATCTTTCTCGAATTCGGAAGTCTTATTTTGGTAACTTTACACAAATAAATATGTTTCAATTTTTTAACTGCTTTGGTCGTCATTTGTTTTTCTTATTTTCTTTTGGATTTTTCTTTTATTTTTTTGCATTTCTCCAAAAATTATTTCTTTTATTGTTTTTGATTGTTTCCAGCCTTTTGACGAATTTAATAAAGAACCAAAATATTTCCTTTATTTATTAATTTACGATAAAATGACAAAGGACAATTTTAATTAAGAATTTTATTCTCTATCGTTTAGTAAAATACACAGAGTGTTCTGTCTTTTTATCCTTGTCTCGTAAAGCGATGTTCAGTTGTTTTTTTTTCAGACTGTATCATTGCAATCATCGTGAAAAATACCGTTTACTTCTACTTGTCTGTTCATTTAACCGAATTTGTAGTATTTATAAATAAAGTTAGCGATAATATCTGCTTGAATTTGATAGTATACGTACAAAAAGGTTGCTGAAAATTGTTTAGTCCGGGGCACAGAAAACTCTAGATCCGGCCCTAGTTATAGTATTTTTTACATGACTGCTGGTCGGTCCATAAATCGGACGATAACAACAATGATCATGTTTTAAAGTGCGGAGTAGGAGTCTGACAATGAATAGAACGAATCTGACTTGTTTGACCAAATTGTCTGACAACCACTCGTACGCAGCCAAAATGTCATTAGTAATTTTGACGAACAGATAAAATAGCGACATCTTACGATCGCTTTCTGACCTGATATTGCAGTAGGATAGACAAATTGAAGCGAGATTTGCTCCTAATAAGTCCCCCAAGCAAGGCGGCCATGTTTCTGTTTGCAGTGAGAATGTCGAGCTACGTCTCTGCTGAAGAAGCCCCAAGCAGGGCTGAAACAGCTGTACAGAGGCCGCTCGAGGTTTTCACTGCAATCAAAAACGATTTGCACAAAATTTTTCTAAGTAATTTTTACGTTTAATATACATTTTACTAACAACAATTTGTGTTAAGTTCCGCTTATAAATAGAGTACTGATTTTACCAAATAAATTTCGGACAAAAGAAAGAATCGTTGCGAGATTCCAGCTTATTAAGTTTGACATTTCAAATCTTTCTTTTTACGTTTTAACGGAAACATAATCTTAATAAAGTATTACTTCTATAAAGGTTTCGATGACATGGAAAATGTTTTCATTTTTCCAAATGCGGTATAATTGACAAGGCATTTTTATATTCATATTTTTTTATACGAGGACAATGCAGTAGCAGCTTGGCGTAATAAACAATAAATTATGTTACAACTTTTCATCAAATCGTTTAAAGTAGGTAAATGACAAGCGGTTACATTTACATAAAAAAAATAAATACCCAGCGCCCACTAGATGATTACATAGATATAGGTGTGTATGTGTCTCTTACTACTTGTTTATCATCTTGTATACACCTACATTATCCAGTTAACATAACATTCGAATCGTTCTGCGTTAAACAAGACATAAATAAAATTGAGTAACATAGTTTATATGAAAAATGTTCTTTCTTCGGCATACAAAATTTGATGATATTAGATATGTTTATTATTAAAAGTTGATTATGTTATCAGAGTTTTTTTATTGCGCGGATAAAAGTTAGCTCTTTGAAACTGACATAATAAGAGGTTTCCAGTAAGGCTTACCTAGAGTTTTTTTGAAGTTGGTTCTTGTCCGATGAAAATTGTAAGTACAAAGTTTTTTTTTAATCTCGAACCAGACAGAAATATTAAGGGAAAACACTCAACGTTTCGCTATAGATTTATAGCTTCTTCAGGAGTAAAAAAAAATAAATAAACAAGTTGTTGTTGTTGTTTCTCTTGACAACTTGTTTATTTACTTTTTTTCACTCCTGAAGAAGCTATAAATATATAGCGAAACGTTGAGTGTTTTCCCTTCATATTTCTGTCCGGTTTGAGATTAAAAAAAACTTTGCACTTAGAGTTTTTTTGTTACTGAAACTCAAAATATGGAAATTAGAAAATTAACGGCCGTTTTGGTAGGCCCTGCGTCGCTTTATGACATCTTCGTATATTTCAGCTAGAAGTTGGGTGATGAATGGTTGGATTTTGGTTTTGAGTAGAGCGTGGATTAAAGGCACTTTCACCTTCGGTAGATTCACAGAAATGTCTAGCATGATTTTTTGGTGGGATTAAGAACTGTCTCAGTGGGCATGAACATACATTTACCAAACGTACGACCCTGGCCACGGTCTTGGAGCTTCTATTCTTAAGACAGGAGGCTCTTTCAGGCGTGGAGAACCAAATCTTTACTACACCATGTTTAATTTGAGAGAGGTCAAATTGCTGGAAACGACGAGGAAGTCAGTTGGCACCATGGTGAACGGATAAATTAGATGATATCACAAGAACACTCGGCCGTGTGTCGATAAGTGCATGAGAGCGCGAGATCAATTGCGAGAGGGACAGTTAAAGAGGGTTACAAATATCAATGCGCGAGAGAGAACGGTGTTTAATCCTTCAGTATGAGATAACATTAAATTATTTCTCGCCGTTGCGTGCACGTTCCGAACGCTCGCGTTACTAACTATTGATTCTTTACTATGGTTTGGACCTAAGCCAAACTGTAACTAGCTGTAGCAATGTTTTGGGCTGATGTTTATGATACTCTATAAGTACTTGACTTGTGCCAGGATTATTATTTGTTGCCAAGCCAGTGGAAATTGTGATCAAGTGCTTTTCTCCAAAAATTTGGGGTGAGTAGTGTCATATTAAATTAGCCATGGAATACAAGAAGTTAAATGTTTTGTTTGGAACAGCAATATGAAGAATTTTGGGCTTCTTAGATTAGTATATTCAAAGATTTCCGAATTAAAATTTGCGAGCTTACGTTGATGTAAAGCATTCCACGAGAAGGTACATAAATAGAAAGGTTCCATTCATCTCTCTCAGATAAGTAAAGGTGTAAAGTTGCGCCATTCAAGTAGAAGGTCTAAACGGCTCCGTAATGAAGCACATTTACACCGCGTACAATAGCAACGTATTAATTTCCGTACACAATAGAAACAAGACGTCAAAGAAAGTAGTAATCATCGGTCGCCGCAGGAGTCGGTGATGATCAGCGGGACAGCCGATACTACAACACTGATCTGTTATCAGGTGTGCAGAGTGGAGCATAGTGTACGATACAAGGGGTGTCTGGGAGAGAGTTACCAGTGACCTACTTGTCTGCAAGATGTATGCCATCCTCGGCAAGAACAGCCAGTCGGTAGCAGTGTGTTGTCGTGCTTGCCGGTCTCGCTTCTTCAGCGCGCTAACTCCTCGTGCTTCCAGAGCGTGACTCGAAACACTTGCACGAACGTGATATATTAATCTACGTTTTCTCGGATTATTATCTTCCGCGTTGATTTTCAATTAGTGCTTCGCCAGTTGATAGGTGTTTTGGATAAAGCACGTCTGACCAAAAATCGGTATACCACAATAATTTTAATATATGCAATTTGCAAAATATAGATTACTGAAACATAAAATTAACATTTCCATTCAAATTATAGATACTATAAAAAAATATATTTTTGCTTTTTGTTAAGATGTTAGCTAAGATCCAACTGTTTTATATTTACTTTTTTTTAAGAAGGTAGTTCGTAGATCATAAGATATGTACAGCTTGCAACATTTTTATTATTCTTTCTTCTGATAGTAATTTACTTTTAAATTTTGTAGTAAGTAGAATAGTAGTAGGGTGATAATAATAAAATGATAAATTTTATGTTTTCTTTCTCGGTTGAAATTAAAAATTCCAACTTGGATTTTGTGGAAGTATGTAGTTGAAATATTTTCAAATTAATATTTTTGCTAACATAAGATGTTAAAAGAAACAATGTAAGTATTAAGGAAAAACAACAATGAAAATTTGTAGGATTTACATAGGCAGGGCAATTTTTACAAACACCATGATTCAGAATTTTTTCCCAATATTTACAGGGTGAATAGAACATCAAAAAATAAAGCCACCTTTTTATAATTTCTTTTAAAGTATTTTAATGTCAGGTATAAGGCACCTAATAACATATTTGTGATATTTGTGAGATCTTCCATCCTTTTTACCAAGTAGTTTGAGGGGGTAACTTTCAGAATTTTATCCTTCAATTTTTATTTTTTACACATTTCATCAAATATTTGTGAAGGAAATATTCTTTAGATTATTTGGCATAAAAGGGTTCTCTTGTTGCATTTCGATAAACTGAACCGTTTTTCAGTAAATGAAGGTTAAAAACTATTTTTATTACTCTATATTATTATCAGTTTCTTATTTTTTGCCTTTGGAAATGCCTTTGGAAAAAAATATACACTGTGTTTCACTTCTCAGCTACACACCCCTGTACTTTTTTTCTAATTTAACAACGGATCGAAATTATATTTTTGTCAGGGTGACTACGCGAGAATTCCGACCCCTTTAACACTTTTATATTTAATTTCAGGAAAAAGTGTTTATTACAAAATTTATAGGAACCTTTTTTATTGAGAAATGTGATTCAAAACATGTTAAAAAGATTTACAGTTTGCGTAGAAAAAATGGAGGACGCTTTGAACATGTGTTACATTAAATTTTCAGTCATTTTTTAAAGTTCAATTTTTCCGTAATATTTTTCGTTTCTAGTTTAAAAGTTAATTTTTAGAAAATGTCTAAATCGATTTAATATGCTAATGGTAAAATGTTATTTAATGTTATTTTATTTATAACCAAAACTTCGTTTATTTTTTTTGGGTATTCGACGCTCAATTGTTTTTGTGAATGTCTGTAGCAGAACTGAAATAAAATCTACAACTCCATTTATCTTTTTTTCCTTTCTAAAATCAAAAATCAAAAAATTAAATAGGAATTATTTTATAGTCACCTTCTACATTATTAGTTTTATTATGTATGTAGTGCCACTACAACTTAATTTAGGAACGAAAAGCGTAACAATATACAGAGTGTTCCATCTAAAAAAGCCTAAGTTTAGTGTGTATCTCATTTGTCCGATCATCAATTGTTAGTTAAAGTGTTAAAGGGGGTAGGAATTCTTACGCAGTCACCCTGTACGTCGTTTTAAAACCGACATTTTTTAATTTTAAAGTCTTTAGCATTTCAAACAATGGGATACTTAAATTGCTAAACGCCAAGAAAACGTTTTAGGCCTTGTTTAATCACTAAAAGTTATTAAGAAAGGTTGTTTAGAATTAGGAAATATCCCCAATTTCCAATTTTGGGCGAAAAAATTTCATTTTTAATTATTAAAAAAAAGCTCAAATACAGCATGTGCAGCAAATATTCTTTTGTAAGTGTCCCACGGAGTCCAAAATTACAGAAAACGTTGGAAAATGGATACCACATGATGAAGGCTTGGTATAATATTTAAATTATGATTTTCTTTGGTTCTGTGTCCTAAATTTGGCTGTGAATCTAATAAATAAAAAATTCAAAATTTTCGTCCAAATTTGGGGTTCTAAACAACTTTTCTTAATAACTGTTCGTGATTAAACAAGGCCTAATAAGTTTTCTTAGCTCTTTACAATTTGTTTTTGATCACAGAGGGCCATGTTTTGTAACGCAAAAAAGTTTTGAAATCAGAAAATGTTGGTTTTAAGGACGTATAATTGGCGAAAATTTAAAAACGATCTGTTCATAAATTAATAAAGTACAGAGATGTGTGGATGAGGAGTGAAACACATTGTATAAAAAGGTGACCTTATTTTTTGATATTATATTCACTATGAAATTAATAGGAGGAACTTTTGAATTACCGTGTGTTTTAAGATAATCTACAGAAAGGAAATTAAAAGTTAGTCCTATCAACAAAAAAAATGTAGTTTTATTACAAATATTTTAATCACACTTGTACGTAATATGTAATACTTACTAGAAGTAAACTTTAATCTATACTGATAAAATTTTATATGGAGACTCATTTATTAAATAACTGTGAATACAAATAACCAATTATTATTTATTTAGGTAAATTTACAGTTTTTTCGTTCAGTGTACATTCAGTAAAAGCTTAAGTTGCGATCCAATCAGTTATATATCAAAAGTTATACTGCACTAATCTAATTCTTATCCGTGTTTTCCTTGGCCGCCTAGCTGTTATGGCGACCACATTTATTAGCTTACCAACAATCTTTCCCACATGAAAAATCATGTAATTAAAAAAAAATAAATTATTTGGACATAAAATGTCCGATTTTGTTTATCTAAGGAAATGTAATTCTTTGAAGTTTTTATTCTGATTACAATAAAGAGGTACTCAAAATGTTCTTTTCGCGCTTCAATGCACGCTAGAACGAACTAGAGCTTTTCACTCGAAAGAAAGGGTTTGGTTTGATTTCTAATTTGAGTAGCAGCCAGCACTTTGTTGAAAGAACCGGAATATGATTTTTTCTTAACATTTTGTGAGCGTTCATCTGGCAAGGCTTGTCGGTGAGCTAATAAATCACCCTACATTAGTTAGGTTTTCCATGATATTTCCAGCACTAAGAATAATCAGTGAATAAAGAAAAGTCTTTTACTGGAGTTAATTATTTATTAAAGTTTTATTATTTCTATTAAATATTTTATTGCATTAATATACTTTAACTTGAAGGCTGGTAATTACTGATGATGAGACAGGCGAAACCTGTCTAGTTAGAAAAAAGAAAATAAATAATTAACTCCAATGGAAGACTTTTTTTAAATTACTGATTAAATTACCCTGTATTTTATTGGAGTGACATTTACTTTTTGAATTGAGTGTCCATATATTGTACCATCGTAATCATGAAAACCGACTACACTCAAAGTAGTTGTTGTTTGAAGCGTCCTTCAAAATGAACTTTTGTCATATTGACGTTAATGAAATTTTGACAAACCAAATACAAATGCTGCACTTAAATGCAATTCAGAACGCGATAATTCAAACGTAATTGCAAAAGAATCACCTTTTGAGCAATTGCAGGTATTGCAACTGAATCAGTTCTGTTTTACGCGCGAATGAAACAGGTAAGAATTTATAGGTTGACAAATAGATGATAAACACTGTCAAAATTAACGCTACACAACTAAAATTTTTGAAAATGGAAGCGTCTGTTTCACTTCGTTGTAGTCGGCTTTTATGATTACGATGGTACGCGCAGTGTGGGCACCTTAGTTGCAGGTGGCTGTAGATACATATGACGAAGTTAGGATTTCTGAGTTACTTGTTTCATATCAGTATCTTTAATATTTTTGGTGTATCACTCATCAAAGGCATGTTTATTATCTCGTTTTTGAGAGTTCAATGTAGTTATATTTATTTGCTACAATTTGACTTAAATAGCTCGTAAATAATCGTTGTATGTATGGTAATATCAAAACATTTTAGACATTCGTGAATAACGTATTAGAAGATATATCAATCACAGTTTTCATTTTTTTACATTTCCTACATTTTTTCTTTTTTTCAATTTTGATAATAATTGCAGTTTTTATATAACTTTTGTTCCTTTGGTCTGTCAAATTCAAATTTGCTGTTTAAACCTCTCGTCGTTTACTTTCATACGAACGAAATACCTATCTAGTATAAGAATGTTCTTTATCGTCTCCAATGGAACATTTTATACTATATGATTTCTTGCATTTCAAGCTAAGTACTCGGGTGCAAACGGAAATTCCACAGCCATTTCAAGTTATCAGATCAAACAAATTTATTGATAATTCCGTTTCTGCTTCAGTTAGGGGAAAAACAGAAAGAGGGATTGATAGAATTTACATGATAGTATTTATGAATTAAGATAAATGCTATGCAGCCTGAAATTAGTAAATACTGGAAGAAATGGCTCCAGCATCTGATCGGATGCAAAGAAAAGTACTAAACGATTTTATTTACCATGTTCGTCCGACCCTTAATTTACTAATGCTTTGCAACGGACTAGTGTGACTGATATAAAATATTTGTCAAAAATATGATTGATACATGCTACAAAGGTTATCAATACCAGTGACAAGTCATCAAGGGAAACTAAATCCATTTTCTTGTTTAGCTTCACTTGATGACTTGTTTAGTTACTTTCGACAACTTATTTAGTTTCCGTCGACAACGAGTTTTCTTTCTAGTTTTTCTTGACGACTTATTTGTTCATAATTTTTCTGAAGAAGCTGTCAAACACACAGCGAAACGTGGACTTACTCAATGTTTCCAAGTGTCCGTATAAAAATAATTATACAAATAATCAACAAGTAGTAAAAGTTCACCGATGACGAATGCAATACTTTACTAATAACGATTTGTTTAATCACTGAAAATCTGTAAGTTATTAGCAAGGAAAAGAATTCGGTCCACTTAGTGTGTTGGACACTTTTTACACCGAATGTACTACTTACTCCTACCGCGGCTCCGATGCTTTTAAATTGCTATTGAGTGCATGGACAAGGGATGTTCACACTTCGCAGAAATTACTCTGAGCGGGACTAATACAGTCCGAATACTAAATTTTCGTACGGCTCACGAAACAAGTGGGCCGGTTTCTTATCCCTGTTTATTAGAAACGTTGAAACATCAAATATGATTAAAAACTTATAACAGTAAATAGTGAGGGGTATAATCGCAAATACAGAAGTCTTACTTACCTATTGTTTTTTCGCAAATATGTCATGGAAAGGAATATAATACTTTATTAGTCACATTTTTGAGAGCATTACGTGCAGCTTTAACAAAATAATTTTAGCAATGCAATATAAAATACAGCAATAAATACCAAATATACAGGTGTCCCAGAGCTCCGTAAAAGTTCCATAACTTTCTTGCTATTCCAGGTATCGATTCAAATTTTTTTTTATATAATAGCAGCGCTTCCATTGCACATTTCAAAATTATTTTCGTTTATATACAGGATGTCCGAGCATTATAAAAATATTAAAGTTACGTTTTTTTTTAATTGAAATACCCCATTTTGACTTCATTTTTGGATTCAACAATAAATTTTGCGTTAAATTTATTTGAGTCATTTTTACGTATCAATCATACTTTTTGATGTGAGAAAACTTTTTCTTGAAAATTCCCGGATGCAAGGTTCCGTTCAAAAATTCGTAACATCTAAACCGCTAAAGATAACGCAACCGATTTTTATCAGTCAATGCTAGGACTGTGGCCAATCATTCGAGATCAAACTAAATCGTGAAGGGATGTTCCAAGGCTTACTACGATTTTTTGAAGATGAATAATTATAAATAACAAAGACTCCATTTTTTAAAGAGAATACCCTGTATATTTTCACACCATTCCATAGCTTTTTTGATAAGCTTTTCAATGATATACGGCTTGTAGGGTCCAATTCTGATATTCGACGAGTTATTGAGAAAAGAGTAATTTTTAGATGTAAATATTTAATAAACAACTGAAAGTTTCTAGTAGAATGGTGCCAAAATGTAAAGCGATTCATATTTTAAAAAATGTCGCATTAGTTACGGATATATTGTGTCAAAAAGTGCGAATTTCATTGATTTAATATTTTATACACCGTGCATGATTATCCGCGATCGATTAGCAGGACTGCGGCTTTAATTTCAAATTTATCCTCCCAGTTCGCGTGAATTAGAAGTTCTATTGATGATTTATGAAAATTCTAACTTGAGTACTCGGGAAATCTCACGAGAAAGTGATTTGTATGTCATTTTCAAATTTTAACCTGAGTACTCGAGAAATCTCAAAAGAAACTGACTTGTATATCAGTTACGGAACTTTTGCGGAGCTCTGGGACACCCTGTATAAATATACAAATATGAAACGAACTATCAACTTTAGAGTAATTTGACCGAAGGATATCAAGTTTTGCATTGTTTAATCCGTTTCTTTAAGTAGGTAAAGCGGTTTTATTACTTTTTTTGGAAATAATATTACGAAAACACTTAACGATCCAAATAATAACGGAGTGACCTTGCAATCGCATGGTCGTGGGTTCGAACAGCGCACGGGATATTTCTCGGGAGATGGTAAGTTGTCAAGAGTAACTAAACACAGGAGCGGACCTACCCAATCAACCCAAGTTTTTTGTATAACTGGCAAAGTCTCCAAAATATTTTTTGATTTTGTCGACTGCCAACAGAGCCTATAGAAAACAGTATCCTATTTATTGCCATTTAAAATACTGTTTATCCGTTGGTACGAAAATTTTTATATTACTTTGATTACGCACGATAAGAATTTCAATGCAAATATTTTTAAATGTAAATTCCTGCTTCGCTGTCAAATATATCATAAAGCATTAAATGCCGTAATAGGTAGTCTTGTGTTATCCACTAACTAAGACTGCTTTTGGTATGTTTTTCAAATACCCGGGCTTTCAAAATTATTATCTTTACTTTCACAGATTTGATCAAGCAGGCAACTTTCTAGTTGACAAGCTTTACAGATTAGAGTTTTGTAATAAAAAAAGAAGCATCAAATTTAATTCCATTCAGAAATATTTATTTATGAAATAATAGGTACTAATACCAAATGCTCAATTCGCCGTTTACGACCACATAATGTTCCTACCTATATAAGCCAGAAGCCGCAAAACAAACAACTAGTGCTACTAATGGAGATAACACACAAGCCTGCATACAGTACGCAGCTTTTTTAAACGAAAATATTAATGGGAAAGCAAGAATTCACAATTAAAAAAAATGTATTGATATCCCTATGTATTGTAATCAAAGCGGGCACTTGGTCCTATATTATTATACTATTCATATATTTTTCGATTAGGTACATACTTACATCATGGTTACATCAAAGTTCTATAATTTTCTTTTTTAACTAGTTAAAACACATATAAACAAAAAACACAATTCAAGACTATGTCATAAACAATAGTTATCACCTTGAGGAAGTTTGTTAAGTGACTGACAATGAAGTTGTTAAGGTACACCTAGTAATACAACCTTTTCTCGTCTTATTTACATGCATCTTTACAAGGAAGAAGCGTTCTAGAACGCATCACCATAAAACATAAAGAATAGAATACTTTCACTAATTCACATCTTTCTTCAAACGATTACTCTCTGTACAATACACGTCTACACTTTTATGTCCTCATTCATTTAGGTTTGCCGGATGATCATTTCATTTTACATTTCATAAAAAATAGCAATACTCTGAAAGTATATCACACTCTTTTTACAGTTTCTGTATTGAACTAGAAATTATGTATTCAGGCCTTCTGTTCTCGACAAAATTATTTATTTTTTAAATTTACTACAGAGTAGAACTTAACGTAATAATATTAACTCAAGAGTGATGTGAGCGTTAATAAGGACTAGAGGAACGTTCGTGTGTAAGTGAGAGGACACAGCTTAGCTTCGGTATTTAATAAGTTTAAACCTACATAAGCGACGCTAAAATGATAATAAACGATGGCAATTTACATATATCGTTAATTTTCTTCAAACACAGATGTTACTGACGATGAACGCTTTAGTGTCACGGTGTTGCTAGCGTAACAGTTTTCGCCCAACCTGCTCTTCGTCCCGGGAATTTACACTCACTTGGTGTTTCTATACGGTCCTGATGTTTAGAAGAAATTTTTTAGGTAAGTGTAGTAGGTCTAGCTTCTAAAAATTGGTAATTTATGACTATTTATTGCTTACTGATATTGTAGGTAAGAATTTCTTTAAATTATATAATGCATAAAACAAATGCTAAATATTAATGTAAAGTTAAGCACCTTGCAAAAAATCAACAGCTCCAATTTTTTTAAATTTGCAAATACATGTGGTATACTAAATATTAGTGTCTGGAATAGCATTGCATGTCTCCCACAGTAAAGTGTACTTTGATTAACTAAACATTTGGAAAAGCCAAAACATAATCACTAAAGAACTGCTCCCTTTTTTCCTTTAGATCTGAAATTTGAATGCCACATTGAATAATTAGATAAGTTTGAATAGAAGAAAGCGAATGCGGTAAATTGTTTAGTAATTTTGAAGTAAAGATAATTTTATCTATTGGAATAATTAAACTTATATTCAAAATCGGCATTATTATGTCTTAATAATAAATAGGTGTTGGATAAAACTATGTTTTACACACGTGCTTTAACAGCAAATAAGTCACTCAAGAAAAATTAGCCCACTCGAGCAAGCTCTGGTGTCTAAACATTCCTTTCATGACTTATTTGCCTTACAAGACACTTGTAGTTATAATAAACAGCTATAATATCAATGTTTTATTTATGTTTTTTTTATACATCACTGTTGTAAAACAAAGGAGTGGAAAATAAAAATCTCCGAAGACGTTCTTAAAAAAAATGAATCTTGTTTAACTAATTGTAAGTTTAAGAGTAAATTGTCAAAGCAGGATTATAAAGTACTTTTTAATTGAGTTCTCTCCCAATCTTCATGATTCATTTTCTATGAATGTAAAAATTGAACCTGAAGCAATTTAGATTTAATAAATTTTACGATTCATTTTAATAAGTTGCACAACGGCGGCAACAGAATTAGTCGTATTGTAATAATTGAATTAGTTTAGTTTTAAATTTCAACAAGCAAAAGAAAATGTGGTGAATGATGTTGGCGGTCTGATGGATAAGGAATTAATAGCAAAGAGATTTTAGGGTCATCTACCAAACTATTTCCTGAATTAGAGGAATTACTCTTTATTTAAGTACATTGACTTAGACCGTCCAAGCTTATCTGTATGATCAACACCGTTTTCAGAAACAGGCCGAAGTCATCGCGTAAAAGTATTAGACCTCAGGGTATCATCCAGTTTCTGAGGACAAGCATTTTGCTGTTGAGCCGGAAAATCTATGCTCGCGGCTTACTAATAAGGACGGAAAGACAACTTAAAATGGTGAATTTCTCTACTCAACGACATTTCAGATAAATAAATTTTGAAGTCGGACGTATTCTCCCACATAATGAATCAGACCTGTATGAAGTGGGTGCTGGTACGTTGCTTTAGAAAACTATCGGTTCGCTACAACACAGTAGTGGTTTTAAGGACTATTCTAATAAGATTCACTTTTGATCTGGTTTATTACGATGCGAAAGGAAACTTTTGCACATACATTCATGCGATATAATTTAATTTATTCCATTTTTGGTCAGTAGCATTGAAGACCTGGTCATGAAAGTAAAGACACTTACGGAGATTAAGTACTAATTAACAAATTAGTAAAAGGAAATCAATATTAAACAAAATATAAAACAAAGACATTGATGCCTGATGTACGGAAACTTTTATCATAAAATAAAATAAATATTGCTATGGCTACAGATGTTAGAGCTATAGAAATTTTTAATTTATCTAGTGATAAAAGCTTCTAGACACAGGGCATTTGTCAAGGTAGTCCTAAGACTGTAATAGCGGGATACTTTCGGGTAAATTCGAAGGAAGATATTAACATTATAAATGTTTGAATTCAAGAGAATCGAGTATACGATTGAAAGGGTATCCAAAAAAACCATTTAATTTAATTCAGTTAACAAAATTTCTGATTAACCTATTAGCTTCGATGCCTGTGGTAATTGAACCAATAGAAAAAAGTGTTAAATATTTTAGTTTGAATCAACTCTTATTTCGTTTGAATTAAGCATACAAAAAGCTTGATACAAAAATCAAGAATTTCAAACTGTCCACCCACGCGAGTTGCTTGAAGGAATTGCTACATGTTTATAGTCTAGGAAGTGAAATTGTTTCGCCCAAAGCGACATCCGCACATTCTAGGTCGATTTAAATCGAAATCATCAAGTGATACGTAATCAGTACCTTAGGCATTATGAGTTACAGAACATGGGGATGCGTAAATCCTTTGCCAGTAGTTACCAAACACCATTGATTAATTGTGTATTTTGTAAGAAAAAAAAATACCGTTTAAACATTTAAATCATGCTGTCTTAACCGGCATCAATTATGTACACTGACTCAAGAGCTAACCTGTCACGCCTTTATACACAACAGTTTCACCTCCCACAAAACTGATATCATTTTAGAAAAAGTTAATCCAAAAATTTACATAAAAAGCTAAAAACAAAAAATGTGCTTGCAAACGTATTTGTACATTGACAAAATTTCTACATTGGAGGGACCTGCAGGAATTTCAGTGTTAGAAATAAAGAACACTTTCAGGAAATTACTAAACACGAAACATCTATTACTGCAATATAAATTTGAATCTACATTTACAGAACATGTCACTTTAGAAAATTATCTGAGCGGAGAACAAATCCATAGAAACTACTGTAGGGATCACGCAGAAACCTCGTGCGTTCCTTAGCGGTAGTGAAATCGCCCGGCAACCAGACCCCGGCGTTGCCTGAGAATTCCTGGAAAATCCCTTAATGCGGATCCCATAGAATTCCTCGGTATGCTAAAAATCTCACTTCTCTTGTTGTCGTTGTTTCAATCAGACGTGTGCGAATTGTAAATAAAAATTATTGTTAAGCAAAGTAGTTGTGTTAGTAGTTTTTCCGTTACACCCGCATAATTGGTGACCCCGACGTGATCGGTCGTAGTGTGAGAAATTAATGTGATTCGGTGATACGAGTTTGGGACAGCTACAGGTACTGTAAACATTTTTATTATTATTCGTGCACAATAGAGCGCGTGAGGTGCAAACCGGACAGAAGTGCGATTAGAAAGCGACCCAATAAATTCGAAATGAATTCCGAAATTAGTGGTGGTTCGTCAGATGCCCCATCAGTGAATCGCGTTGCGGTGAGGATTCCCGTTTTTATTCCTGCAGACCCGGAGTTGTGGTTCTGCATGCTTGAGAGCAGTTTTGACGCCGCCGGAATAACTCAGGACGCGACAAAATTTGGGTACGCGTTGAGTGGTCTCGACCAGCGTTACGCGTTAGAAGTACGCGATATTATAATCAAACCGCGGCCGGAAAGAACTTACGAACTCCTGAAAAGCGAATTAATTAAACGGATTGGTGCAACGAGAGAGCAAAATACGCGTCGGTTATTAGAAGACGAGACACTAGGGGACAGAAAACCCACGCAGTTCTTGCGCCATTTGCGAAGTCTGGCCGGAGATGAGTTTTCGGATAATGTGCTTCAAACGTGGTTGAGTCGACTTCCCAAGCACATCCAAGGTATTTTAGCGGCACACCGAGACCTAACGTTGGAGAAGCAGGCTGACATAGCCGACTCGGTGACCGAAGCGTACGGAGAAGTTGGAAGAATTGCCGAGACTACAGCTATGCCCGTGTTGGACCGGCGAGTAACTCTACTAGAAGGTACATTAGCGAAGGCACTTGAAGAATTAGCAGCCATTAAACTGGACCAGTCCACACGTAATCACGTCTATAGGAACCGTTCACGATCACGTAATCGCTCCCAATCACGACAACGTGGTGATCAGAGCGTGTGTTGGTACCACGACCGATTTGGCAACAAGGCAAGTAAATGCCGACAACCTTGCTCATTCATGGAGATGTCCTCGGGAAACGACCAGGACAGCCGTTAATGGCGACGGACGAAGCTGCTAGCCTGTCAACAAGTCGCTTATTTGTCACCGACAAGGCAACAAAAAGACAGTTTTTGATCGATACCGGTGCTGACTTGTGTGTGTTTCCGTATACCGAACTTCCGCGAGATCGAAAGAAATCAGAGTACCGGCTTTCTGCGGCCAATGGAACGGTGATTGCCACTTTTGGTACAGTCCTGCTCAATTTGAACCTTGGTCTACGGAGGCAATTTACTTGGAGGTTTGTGGTAGCCGAGGTAACCAAACCCATTATTGGTGCCGATTTTTTGGCCCATTACGGGTTGTTGGTGGACGTAAAAAACCGCAAGCTGTTAGACATGACCACACAACTCACAACCGCTGGAGAAGCCGCTGCTGGAGAAATCCCTGTTGTGAAGACGGTTTCTGGTTCATCGGTATTTCTTACGCTTTTAAAGAAATATCCGGAATTGACTCGTCCTAGAGGAACTCCTACTCCGGTGAAGCATAATACCAAGCACCACATTTTAACCACACCGGGACCACTAGTAGCACAGAAACCCAGAAGGCTTGCTCCAGATAAATTACAGGCAGCAAAAATGGAGTTCGAATCCATGGTACACTTAGGTATTGCGCAGCCATCCAAGAGTCCATGGTCATCACCATTACATATGGTCCCGAAGAGCACCGGGGAGTGGTGACCTTGTGGCAATTACCGGGCTTTGAACGCTAGAACCTGTCCAGATCGATACCCGGTACGTCACATACAAGATTTTGCCCAATCGCTGGAAGGATGTAAGATGTTCTCCACCATAGACCTGGTAAGAGCTTTCAATCAAATACCCGTAATTGAAAAAGATGTCCCGAAAACAGCCATTAGCACCCCATTTGGTTTGTTCGAATTCAACTTCATGACGTTCGGACTAAGGAATGCAGCACAGACGTTCCAACGTTTTATCGATGAAGTTTTACAAGGCTTTACCTTCTGCTACGCATATATTGACGACATTCTTATTGCGTCCAAGTCTCAGGAGGAGCACCTAAATCACCTCGAGACGTTATTCCAACGACTTAAGGAATATGGAGTGATAGTCAACCCCGCAAAGTGCGTTTTTGGGCAAGCAGAAGTGAAGTTTCTCGGATACTTGGTCACGCCGGATGGAACCCGTCCTCTACCTGACAAGGTGACAGCTATTAAAGACATTCAGCGCCCAGATACCGTGAAGAAGTTACGACAGTTTTTAGGTATGTTAAACTTTTATCGGCGTTTCATACCCAAAGCTGCGCACGTTCAGGCGCCTGTGAACCGATTATTGTTGGGAGACCGCAAAGGCAAGGCACCAGTGGAGTGGACAGAAGAGACAGTCCAAGCATTCGAGAATTGCAAGCGGAGTCTAGCGGATGCAACATTACTTGCCCATCCAATACCTGGGGCAGCACTAGCGATGTTTTGTGATGCATCAGTTTCCCAATCGGGGCGGTACTACAACAGTATACAAAAGGAAAATGGCAACCTCTAGAGTACTTTTCGAAGAAGTTGAGCGAAACCGAGAGGAAGTATGGGGCCTACGATCGCGAACTTCTGGCAATATATCAAGCGATCAAACACTTTCGCCATGCTGTGGAGGCTAGGACATTTATGGTATACACCGACCATAAACCAATAACCTTCGCTTTCCAGAAAAAGAACAATCAATGTTCTCCAAGGCAATTTCGCTACCTCGACTTTATTGCTCAGTTTACTACAGATATACGACATCTTTCTGGAGACCGTAACGTAGTAGCAGACATGCTATCCCGTATTGAAGAGATGGAGGCCATGCTGAATTACGAAGCCCTCGCAGCATCTCAACTGAACGACAGTGAGTTACAGAAATATCTGAGGGAAGGTACCACACTCCAACTGAAGCATGTAAGATTGCCAGAGACAGACACATTGTTATACTGTGATGTCTCGACTCAGACTCCGCGTCCCTTCATCACCAAGCCATTCAGAAGGACTACTTTCAACACGGTTCATCTGTTGGCTCATCCAGGAGCAAATTCGACTACCAAAATGATGACCCAGCGCTATGTGTGGCCGTCCATCAAGTCCGACTGCAGGAAATGGGTACGAAGTTGTATGGAGTGCCAGAGGTCTAAAATTAGCAGACACGTCAAATCTCCAACCGGTACGTATGCGCCGCCTTCAACCAGGTTTGAGCATATCCACATCGACATCATTGTTATGCCACCTTCGGAGGGATATCGTTACTGTCTCACTATGATAGACAGATACACTCGTTGGCCAGAAGTCATTCCAGTCGAGGACCAAGAAGCAGAAACGATAGCACGAGCGTTGTACGAGCAGTGGATTTGTCGTTTTGGGGTGCCGAAAAGGATTACAACAGATCAAGGCCGACAGTTCGAATCACATCTATTCAGGCAACTCAATCAGATGCTTGGAACGACTCATCTCAGGACAACCGCATACCATCCTTGTTCCAACGGCATGATCGAGAGGGTACATCGGCAAGTCAAGGCAGCGATCATGTGCCATAGCAACTCTACCTGGACAAAGGTACTCCATACCGTTCTTCTAGGAATTCGAGCCTCGTGGAAGGAAGACATTCAAAGTACAATAGCAGAGATGGTGTATGGACAGACACTGCGACTTCCAGGTGAAATTCTTGATTCAATAGTTAGGAATAAGCACTCCAGCGAAGCAGAGTATGTGAAGGAGCTAAGGCGAACGATGGAAAAGTTGAAGCCGGTCGATGGAACCCGTCATGGAGAGAAGGTAACCTTTGTATTCAAGGAGCTCTCCACCTGCAGACAAGTTTTCGTACGACATGAGGGAGTAAAAAAGATGTTGAACCCGCCGTACGAGGGACCCTATGAGGTAGTTGCGAGAGGTACCAAAACTTTCGTAATACGGGTCAATGGACGAGAAGTTACAGTTTCCATCAACAGACTTAAGCCAGTCTACGAGATGAAGGAAAGCGAAACAGACAATCTTCGGCCGAATGAACAGAGTCAACACTCCCAGCCAAAATCGACTAGATCCGGACGATGCGTGAGATTTCCGGACCGTCTCCAGGTCGGATTTTAGTAGCCAAAATTCTAGCAGGGGGGTATATGTAGGGATCACGCAGAAACCTCGTGCGTTCCTTAGCGGTAGTGAAATCGCCCGGCAACCAGACCCCGGCGTTGCCTGAGAATTCCTGGAACATCCCTTAATGCGGATCCCATAGAATTCCTCGGTGTGCTAAAAATCTCACTTCTCTTGTTGTCGTTGTTTCAATCAGACGTGTGCGAATTGTAAATAAAAATTATTGTTAAGCAAAGTAGTTGTGTTAGTAGTTTTTCCGTTACACCCACACTACCAAGGACGTTACACTGATAAAAATGGTAGTAAAATTACGCAATTTTACACTAAAGTTCAATAAGGAAATAGTTGTTAATCTTTAATCGGACACTATTAGAAATGGAAAGAGAACCCAACTTTTCACAATCTGTTGATAGCTTCGACAGGATTAATAGCGTCGTCCTGACGAGTGACACAAGTGAATACAAGGCAATTAGATAGAGTAAGATTTATTTTCGTGTCTAGTGACGGAAGTTAAACGTTATGAGATTTTTCCTCACCTTATCTTTAAGAGTCGTATTACACGATGTGAATTTTTAGGTAAAACTTACAAAAATTTAATTCAAAATAACAGAGACAGTTTACCATAGTGAATGTTTATTGGCTAATTCAACACTTCTCTGTCAGTTTCACGTAAATTTTATACAAGAAATATCATCATGTCATACGGGCCTGAAGCATGATGAAATGACAAATAAATAAATTGTTTAAATACGATGAACACAAAATCAAAACATTTACTCCTATGTTTTACTGGTTAAAACTAAGTGCAATGAGAAAAAAAAAACGGGACATATCGCGTTCCGTTTTAAGTTTGTGGGGAGATAACGGGACGCAAAGGTAAAGGAAGGGACAATTTCCTTAAAAACGGGCTACCCTATTGTATGGAAATATTATCATATAAAATATTTTATATGTTCATCATTCTTACATCGCATTTGCGAATAAATTGGGCAAGTCGTTTTTGGTCTGCAGTGGGAATGTCGAGCTACGTTTCTGCTGAAGAAGCCCCAAGCAGGGCTGAAACAGCTGTCCAGAGGCTGCTCGAGGTTCTCACTGCAATCAAAAACGATTTGCACAAAATTTTTCGGAAATATTATCATTTGATCCTAGAGTAACATAACGGCTTTTGGAATAAGCTTGACATTCTTTATTTTATGTGTGGTATTTTGTGTGTGCAAAGTGTTCCATGGCTTTGTTACTTCCAAACTTCCCGCCGTTGAAGGGAAAGCAGTGTCGAATTGTATCCCCAACATTGAACGGTACCTGCAGTGATTAACGGTCACCCCCGAGAAATATCTCGAGCGGTGTGGGAACCCACGAACTTACAATTGCAATGCCGATCCTTTACCACTTGGGCCGTTCAGGCGTTTTTTTCAGATAATATAAATTTCGACACGAAAACGTTATTAATAAAAGCTAATCAAACATTTACGTGTCCTAATTTAGTTTGGAAGTAATGGTACTTCAAACTTTAACCAAATATCTTTCAAGACTGATATACTCTAAATCTAAAATTTTATATTCACCCAGACCCGATTTAATAATTTTAATAGACATGTTCGCTCCTGAACCGTTAGCGAAGAGCCCACCGCAATTCTGTTCATTCGGCCGTTTTATTGAAAAAATATGTTTCCGCAAAATACGCTCTGTCGCACGTCATACTTATTACATATTCCTAAGAAGTGTAACAATAAAATACGGTAACGGATCTCGTCAGTGCGCACGAGGCGATTGTTATTTTCGTTTGCCATCCCATAATTAAAACGGTGATCTACTGAATAAGAAATTTGCATGTTTTGAACGACAACTTCAAGCTAGTTGCTAATCAGACCACGTGATCATTGAGAAGAATTCTGCGCGATCAAGGGCGGCTTTGGGCGCAAAGAATCCAGGTTAGATAGAGATTATGCGTGCGGTTCGCGTAATTGTTGGTTCGTCCAACAACTTGTTTATTTACCGGGAAAGTTAATTAAATCCGCAATTAATTTTATTAGATATATTACGCGGTTTTGCATTATTAATGCGGTGTGCTGGTAGAATGTAGGTTGCCACAGGTGTGTGCCGTGTAGCTAATCAATTATCTTTAGGGTAATTATTTTTTTAGTGAGAGTGTATATAATGTAAATTTAATATACGGAAGTGCAGCATAACTTTTTGAAGTGTAACTACTAAATGGTTTAAGTGTCGATTTTGTGTAAAATTATTTTTTTCCTTGAAAGTGTCCCGAATTTTGCTTTTAGTTTTTGGAAATTCAATATTAAAGTGTAATTTGTTTGTGTTTTTGTATTTAAATAAATTTATACAAGTCATATATCTGCATTTCTTTAATAATTTTCTTATCAGTAGAAATAGAGCAAAGAACTTTTAAGAAAAATTGTTTGGCATGTCAAGAACTATTTCCTAGTTCAGTTAGATCAGTTAACCTCGAGCGGCCATGCCTCCTTCGAATTTTTTTAATTACATAGTATATTTCTAATGATTTTTTTCTGATGGTGTAACAGTTTTGCCACGTTAGATAACAAAAATTCTCCGAAAAAGACCAAAAACTTTTCCACGGATTATAGTGCGAAAGTAATTTCATTCCGTGGATATCATTTTCAAGGGATGTTGTACAATTTTAAAGAGTCCTTTACTAATTTTATAATCTTTTTTTAACAGATATGTTTTGTCTTTAAATCTATTGTCCGTGACTAATAAAACAATAATCATTCATTGTCTACTAACTGACAGAGTTTGTACGAGACTTTAGTGTTGAAGTATATTTTCATACTTACATACACAAAAGCAAAGCACCCTACAAAAATAAAAAAAACGTAACTATGTATGTTGTTGCTATATTGAAAAACATGGTAGTTTATCGGGTTTTTAAAACAAAAAAAAAATATTCCAAATCATTCAGCTGACCAGTTTCGGTTTTATTTTAAAACCTTCCTCAGAGCCTAAAAGGTATACAGTGAGATTCTATCAACTAAGAATTAAAAACATTTTTACCTCTGATTAACACAAAACGATAAACTACAAACCGTCGTACGATTTGGGGTGAAATTTACGTATTAAAACCCGCTGTAAAAAAGAAAAAACAACGGCCAGTCTAAGACTGGTAGATACAAAAATGTAAACACTTACGGTTCCATTAAAACATGTTTAAAGCAAAGTTTATCAATAAGGGACGTTTTTTAAACAATTAACAATAAATGATTATGGATAAAACAATTAAAAGTAACGTTAAGAAACGTACGCCAAATGACAACTGAAGCTGGTTTTTACTCAGCAACGCGACAAGTTAACCAACTTACAGGTTAGAGTGAAATTCCCCAAGTATTGGCCAACCTAAGAAAATTAACTTACAACCGATTGACAGTGTGATATTTGATAAGATTATGGCAAATGATACTTAAATTTTGTGTGTCCGTTCTTAAATTTATAGAATTTTTATTATTCTTTATATGAATCATTTCAGAGATTAATCTTTTTGTAAAGACCGGTTCATAATCTAAAATCTTAACATTATCAAAATCGAACGTATGTCCTGTGGAAAAATGATGTGTAGATAGAGCAGTTTTTTCGGATTTTGATTGTTGAGATGGATTACAATCATATTTATGATTTCTCATTCTATGGCATAGTTTTTGTTTAGTTTGGCCAATATAAGAGGAATCACAACCCCTACAATCTATTTTATAAACAACGTTGGATTGATCAAGCAAAGGGGTTTTTGATTTAAGTTTTGTACATAAGCTGTTGGTTAATTTTAAGGAATAAAAAAGCTATTTTTGTTTGATTATTGTTTAAGATTCTGGCAATGTTGTAAGATAAGTTAGGCAAAAAAGGAATTTTGAAATATTTGGTTTATTGGTATTTTGATTTTGAGACTCTATTGTTTCTAATTGTGAAATATTGGGTCTGTCATTCAACAGATGGGCAATGAGTATTTTTGGATAGCCATTTTGTATAGCCAGTTTTTGAATTCTTTTTCCACAAATTTGGATCAGAAAGCTCCATGACCCTGTGTTTTAAGACTTTAAAACTGCCAGTTTTTGGTTTAAAGGGTGTATAGAATGGTAATTAATTATTCTGCCAGCATGGGTAGCTTTGTGGACCAATCAGTGATAATCTTACCATTGTCACATCTCTCAAGCAACACATCCAAGAAGGGAAGTTTTTTATTATTTTCTATTTCAATTTTAAATTTTAATGCATCACAAAACTCATTAAACCTTGACAAAATGAAATCCACAGAATCACTACGAATGCTAGTAACGATATCATCGACATAACAATATAAAAAGGGAATAGGAAACGGTAAGTTGTGTACAACGGAATTGAGCAGTTTGTTCATAACTATGTTAGCTAAAATGGGGGAAGCTGTATTGCCTATGGCGGTACCAAAAATTTTTTTTGTCTGTAAAATTTATTGTCAAAAATAAAATAGCTGCTGTCAAACAAGAACTCGACCATGTTGATAAAAAACTGCTTTAGGTATGGTTGTGTGTAATTGTGTTTGCTCCCAATCATCATTCAGAATTTTGAGTACCAATTGTTTTGAAATGTTGGTGAATAACGAAGTTACATCTAACGAAATTAAAGTATAATTATCAGGAATTGTTATGTTTTTAATTTTTTGTACAAAGGCAAAAGAATTTTTGATGTTGAAATTAAAGTTCTGATTTAAGTTGGAAAGAATTTTGGTAATAAATTTTGACAATTGAAAGGTGGGAGCACCAATACAAGATACTATGGGACGAAGTGGATGTTGTTGATATACTTTTGTCAATTTTAATTTGCTTGTAATTTTGGTTTCCTGAATTTTCTGAATTCCGCCGCCGCTGTATCATATTTCTTAATAATCCAACGTTTCAAGACTCGAGTTTTGTTGCTGTGCGCTACTCAGAAGAAGAAGTACAGGCCCAGATTCGGCGATAAGGCTTCATAATCGAGTACAGGTATAAGCAAGACGTATACCAAGAAAGTGACTAAAAATAGTGACGAAGGATTGCCGATTTTTATTTGCAATCATGACTGAAACCATTGATATGAATAATATGACAAAACGAACGGTATTTTGGAAATCGTTCAAGGTATAGAAGATAAGTCTGAAGAAGAAGAAGAAGCACTGTCAAAATGGGAAAGAAAAAACGCCAAGGCAATGTTCATTTTGTCATCATCAATAGAAGCTTCGCAGTTAGAATATTTACTGACATGCGAATCGTCGGTACAAATGTGGTCAAAACTGTGACAAATTCATGAACAACAGACTGCAGTTAACAAATTACTGCTGATGACAAAATTTCATGATTATAAAATGACAGCAAGCGATTCAGTTGTTCAACACAAGGCTAAAGTTGAAAATATGGCTCGTCAACTTAAGAATGTGGGTGAAACAATTTCTGATGTTACTATAATGGCGAAGATACTCGGCAATCTGCGAACAAAATTTAATGCATTTGAAACTGCTTGGGATAGTATTTCATTGGAAGAACAATCTATAGAAAACTTGATCACGAGACTTATCGAGGAAGCAAGTAGACTGTCAATTTCAGAAGATGGTACAAGTGCGCTGTCTACTGTGAACATTGGAATGCAACAGAAAAATGCAAGAAAGAACACGTCAAAATTATTTGAGTGTTTCTACTGTCACAAAAAGGGACACATCGCAAGAAACTGTCGGAGGAGAAAACAGCAAAATCTGAAACATGAAACTTCGACTTCGACAAATGTAAGTGCTTTTACGGCAGTTAGTGATTTATTAAATCAAGATTTGAAAGATGTTTGGTATCTGGATAGCGGAACATCAAAACACATGTTATTTCGAAGAGATTGGTTCCATTATTTTGTGGAGCAAAATAACGAATTTGTTTCTGTCGGTGACGATCGAGTATGCGAGATTAAAGGGAAGGGCACAATTTATATCAAGAGATTTGTGCACGGAGATTGGTACGATGGGAAACTTGAAGAAGTCCTAGCGAAGAATTTGTTTTCCGTGGGAGCATGCACGAAGAAAAATTATAGAGTAATTTTTAATGATAGTCGAGTCACCATAAATGAAAATGGCGTTCCGAAAGCTCAAGGTATTATTTAGACTAATAATCTCTATAGAATGATGTTCCAGGTTATTCCCACGAATCAGACATGTTTTGCTGCCCCAAACGCTCAGTTATGGCACGAACGATTGGGACATTTGAATTTTAATTTCATGAAAGAGTTGAATAAACAAGGTATTTTACAATTTGACAATTTGTCAAAAGGAAATGAAACTGTCTGTGAAGGATGTCAATTTGGCAAGCAACATCGATTACCTTTTAATAAGAATCTTCAACCACAAGAGACAAAACCAGGTGACGTTATACATTCTGATGTTGGAGGACCTAGTCCGTACAGACAGTTGGAGGTTGCAGGTATTATGTTAATTTCTTAGATGATGCTTCTGGTTTCCGGCACATATATTTCATCAGACACAAATCAGATGTTTTTGAGAAATTTAAAGAATTATATTATTTAATTCAGAATCAATTTCAACGTCAAATTAAGATTTTGAGAGGAGACAATGGCAAAGAATATGTAAATCATCACATGATGAGTTTTCTCAATACTCATGGGATTCAATTGGAAACAAAGGCTCCTTATACACCGGAACAAAACGGACGCGCAGAACGTGACAATAGGACTATTGTAGAATGGGCCAGATCAATGTTACACGGCAAGAATCTTTCAAAAGAATTGTGGGCAGAAGCAGTCAATACAGCTGCTTACATTTTGAACTGCTTACCTACTTCAAGAAAAGAAGGAAAAACTCCATATGAAATATGGATAGGTAAACAAGCTGAAACAAGCGGCTAGGCAATGGAATTGTAAATTTAATTCGTTTTTAGTTAATTTTAATTTCCAGGCTAGTTAAGCTGATCCCTGCATTTATAAAGGTTGTCTGAAAAACGATAATTATTTCTTGCCTTGTACGTAGATGATAGATTATTACTTGCTAAGTCCAAAGATGCGCTTGATGAAGTAATTCATTACTTAAGAGTTCATTTTGAAATCAAAAAAGGACCTGTGGGTTGGTTTTCAAATTTATCAAAATTTAGAAAATCATTTTATATTTATAAAACAAAGTGAATGTATAAAAAGAATCCTCAGTCGATTTGGCATGTCGGATGCGAAAACTGTTTGTACTCCCGCTGATCAACATTCCATTAGTTCTTTGAGAAAAGCTGAAACGAATTCAGAGGAGAAAATTAATTATCGTGAAGCTATTGGATGATTGTTATTTCTAGTAAAGTTAACTCGTCCTGACATTGCGTCTGCAACAAATTTTTTAAGTCGTTTTATAGATTCATATAGCACTGAACACTGGAGTGCAGTAAAAAGAATTTTAAGATATTTATGTGGCACAATTGTGTTACCGTGCAAATTTCCCCGGTTGTTTTGAGCCACCCTGTATGTTGTATTGCGAGTTAAAAATAGATGTGTTTTCAGGCTAGCCGCCGGCGTGCTGGCGAAATCAACCTTTCGTCGCATTTGCGGTGTTTTTTTTTTATCGCCGACGCAGATCTCTTTTACAACGCCGCTCGTTTCGGGCTGCGCTTAATTACACATTCTCCGCGCTTGCTTTACGACTTCGTGTTCTTTGAGAAAATACGTTTGTTTATTTTACCCAGGGAAAAGTGTTAGGCTGTTTTCAATTCGCTTTATGGGCTTTCACGCGGCGTCGGCTTGACGCGTTTTTTTTTTTTGTTCCTTTTTTTTCTTGCTTAGTCAGTTATAATTTCGATTTCATTCTATGTCGCAATCTCTACCGCCGTGTGAAACGAACTATGACATTCGAATTGATTGGCTGAGGCTTAGTCAGACACTTATTGGGATTGGTTCATTGGTATGATTTTGGAATGTTCTCCCCGGTTCTCCCCGTTTTAACTCGTTACCACGAACCAAGTTCTGGATTCATTCCCAAATTAATTCCCGCAGTGATCGCAAGTAATTTGTGTGTTGGGTGAGTGATTTTCACTCGGTGTTGTGCGTGAATTCGTCCTCTGCGTGGACAAATTCCCCTTCGGCTTTGACCGGATCCTGTGCGATTGCTGCAGCAATAAACGCTTGTTTTGCGTTTTCCTCAGAAAGCCTGCTTGTTAGGGCAGGTGAGTTAATAAGTGTGGGAAATTGTTTGATTCGTGTGTAATGGGGGGCATATTTGTTTCTTTCTTCAGGCTTTTTCTCCCCCCCCCCCCTTTTTGCGTTTGGGATATCGAAATTTCTGCGAGAAGTGTAGAAATTACCTTCCGCCGACGGACTCGACCCGAGACTCGTCGATTTGCCCTCTCCGTGGCTGACGTGTTGCGGCCCGAGGAAAATTTGGGACCGCCTAACTGACCAACGGACAAGGTCGGACCTTTTTATTTCTTTTTTTAATTGATTATTGTTGCGAACAACGAACGCTTGTTTTACCTCGACCGTCACCCTTACGAGTAGAGGACCCCTTACGAGGGATTTGAATCAATCCTTTTTCTTTTCCTGTTTGCAACGTAAGTTTGTTGCGTAATTACTTAATTTGTTTTTTTTTTGTTTGTGGCCTGTACGCGCCACTTTAATGAACACTTAAATTTTGTTATGTCGCATTTATTTCTTTTTGTTGTTTTGTGTACTGCGTGGTTTATTTTGTAAACTGTTCTGTTTTTCTTTTTTTTGTGTAAATAAAACAATTTGTTTAACAAGGACGTACGGCGTTTTTCTTAATTTCCCGCGGAAAGTAAATTAAATTGAGTGGCGCCTTTTTGTTAGTTTTTTTTTTGTTTGGGTCGTTGTTGTTGGTTTGAGATTACTCCCACGCCTGTCACGACTGTTAGCTGCCGGATGCGTCGAAACTGACGTCACGATGCAACATCTGATTATCTTCCTGGAAAGGTAAGGTAGCAAGATTTGGCGCCCAACGTGGGGCCTCAATTTGTTTTGCGTTTTGTTTTCCGAAAAATTACGTCCAAGTTAGACAGAATTGTTTGTTTTATTGCGGAATTTTGCGCCTTGACATGGATTTTAAATTGTTACCCGATCGCCTTAATGCGGAAGAGATTAACTATGAACTCTTAGCGAGAGGTGTACAATGTGACGGTACTGTTGCGCAAAAACGAGCGTACCTCAGACGACAATTGCGTTTGGAAAAAGATTTGCGCTTACCCTTACCCAAATACGACGTATTATTTGACGAAGACGTGACTGCCCTTCAGGAAAAGATTAGCGAAATTCGCTGTTTAATTGAGTCTGTTCCTGGCTCGACCGCTGTTTGCATTGTAAACAAAATTTCAGCTAAATTGGCTCACGCCATCGGACGCGCACAGCGTTCTCAGCCTTTGACAAACGACGAAGTACAACAACGTAAGTGCATTTTACAGACGTTAAATGAACTCGCGTTTGACTTTGAACAGACGACGTTAAATTTCAGTCCTAAAGAAACTGAAGTTGTTAGGGCTCATGCGTCTCCCTTACTTGATTTAACGGCTGTTGCGGATCATTTTCGAAATGATCAATCATCCATGATTTGTGTCAATCCGAATGTTGTTGTAACTCCTAGTGCGACTTCGTCGCCAAAAATTAGACGTCCCCGCCTAAAGCTGTTCTTCTTGCGCCCAAGGTTACGACACACCCTGTAACCGCGATCGAAATTAAATCGGTTCCTGTTTCCAAATGGGGTTTAACTTATAATGGGAATAATAAGATTCTCTCCCTTAGCGCCTTTTTGGAACGCGTTAGTGAACTCCAAATTTCGAGAAACGTTTCGGAAGCAACTCTGTTCGCTTCAGCGTCCGATTTATTTCGCGATAAAGCTTTAATCTGGTTTCGGGCAAATCGGAAATTTTGCAATAATTGGTCCGAACTCGTGCAAGGTCTTCGTGACGAGTTCCAACCCCATAATTATGACGACAAGTTATTTGAAGAAATAAAGAAACGCACCCAGGGTCCCGATGAATCAATGGGAATTTATATTTCTGTCATGCTCAATTTATTCGATCGTTTGAGCATCCCTGTCGCGGAAAACGTTCGCATAAAAATTCTTCTGAATAACATTGCCCCTTTTTATCAGCGTCAGTTAGGACTAGTCGAGGTTACTTCTGTCACCCAGTTATTGAAGATAGGTAGACAATTAGAGGTTCGTAAGTCCGCCGTAGAGGCATACATGCCTCCACCTCGTAAGAACAATACTCTAGAGCCTGACCTAGCCTATGTACAAGCCTGCGCACCAACCGTAAGTGAGTGTAAGGTAGATCCTCCTAAACCTACCAAAACGTTTAAGTGCTGGAATTGTCAAAAGACAGGCCACCTATCCCGTGATTGCTCTGAACCCTTACGTAGGCATTGTTATCAATGTGGACGTCCCAATGTCACCACTAAGACGTCGTGTGCTCGAAGAGTCCAAAAAACTCCCGAACAACGCGTTAGATGACCGGCTAGTGCGTTGCTTTAAAGTAACAAATCCGATCGAATCTCTGACTGTACAACCTGTTTTAGACTTTGTCCTAGCTCATGCAAAAGATGACGAACGCCCATATCTGTCTGTATCCATCTTAGGCATCCCATTTCTTGGCCTCCTTGATTCAGGTGCGTCTCGCACAATTGTTGGCAGTTCAGGATGGGAAATCCTTCAGACTTTAAACTTACCTTTTACGAAACATGTGACGTCATGCACTGTTGCGAATGGACAACCCTGTAGTAGTCCTGGTAATGTTACCACCCCTATCCAACTTCGTGACCGTGTCAAAGTGATCGACGTTCTTGTCGTTCCTGAGTTGCCGCATTCCTTAATTCTCGGCGCAGATTTTTGGAAGTTGATGGGCATCGTCCCTGACTTGCGCTCCGGTGAGTGGAGTTTTGGAAAGGAATTCATTGACTCAGTCGAACATGTCACATCTTGGGGTCATCTGACAAATGATCAACAGACCCAACTTAATGAACGGACCGAACAGCTGTTTGCTGATTCCAGAAACCGTGAACTAGGATGTACCCAATTGGTCGAACACGTCATCCGTACTGATAGCCCACCAATCAAACAACGATATTACCCGATTTCGCCAGCAAGACAAGCCATCGTCGATACAGAACTTGACGACATGATTAAGCGTGGAATTGTTGAGAAATCTAAGAGTGCTTGGTCATTGCCCATTCTTCTTGTACCCAAAAAGGATGGTTCTTTCCGCTTTTGTGTGGACTATCGGAAGCTCAACCAAGTTACAACCAAGGATGCTTATCCTCTACCTTATGTCTCGAACACCCTTGATAAACTCAAAGATGCTAAGTATCTATCTTCCTTAGATATCAAGTCAGCATACTGGCAAATTCCGGTTGCCGAAGAATCCCGCCAATACACCGCTTTTACCGTACCTAACCGCGGTTTGTATCAATTTCGCAGAATGCCTTTTGGTCTTCATAATTCTCCTGCAACTTGGCAAAGATTTATCGACTGTGTAATCGGTGCTGATCTTGAACCACATGTGTTCGTCTATTTAGACGACATCATTATTGTGACTCAAACCTTCGACAAACATCTCGAAGTACTCTCCGAAGTCCATAAACGCCTGACCGAGGCCGGACTAACCTTGAACGAAGAAAAATGCAATTTTTGTCTTAGCGAACTCAAGTACCTAGGGTATGTAGTGGATCGTCATGGTCTTCATGTTGACCCTGAAAAGGTACAATCAATTCTTAAGATGCCTAAGCCAACTACGGTTAAGGAAGTTCGCCGTTTGATAGGAACTGCTTCTTGGTATCAGAGGTTTATCCCTGGATTTTCCACTATTATCGCCCCTTTGACAAACTTGCTTAAGAAAAATTCTAAGCATAGGTGGGATGAGACTTGTGATGAAGCTTGGGAAAAAATTCGTGAGCACTTAGTTTCTGCTCCAGTTCTCTCATGTCCCGACTTCACCAAAGAATTTACGATTCAAACGGACGCATCCGATTATGGTCTAGGTGCTGTCCTTACCCAAGAACAAGACGAAGGTGAGAAAGTCATCTGCTATCTAAGCCGCTCGTTGACTCGAACCGAGCGTAACTTTTCAACAACCGAAAAGGAACTCCTTGCGATGTTGTGGGCCATAGAAAAACTTCGGCCTTATGTAGAAGGTTCGCACTTTAAGGTCATCACAGACCATCACTCTCTCCTTTGGCTTAATAAGTTGCAGAATCCTTCCGGTCGATTGTGTCGTTGGGCTGTGCGCCTACAACAATATAACTTTAGCGTCATCCATCGCAAAGGAAAAGATCACGTTGTTCCTGATATGCTTTCTCGAACCGTCCCTGTTATCGACTCCATCGATTTTGACAACGTTCAGGACAGTTGGTACTTGAATTTCCTTAAGAAAATTCGTTTGACTCCGGAAAAGTTTCCTAGTTTCCGTGTCGAGGGAAATGTCATTTATAAACTGGTCCGAAACACATATTATCGTCTGGCTGAGGATGAACCTCATTGGAAGACTGTTGTCCCAAAGGATTCTCGGTCAAAAATACTTCAAGAAAGTCATGACTCTCCAACCAGTGGTCATCTAGGAATTTATAAGACGTATAATAGAATCGCTCAAAATTACTATTGGCCTAAGATGCATGCTGATGTGGCAAAGTATGTCCACCGTTGCCAGACGTGTATCCGTACCAAACCTGAACAAAGGGCTCCAGCTGGTATGATGGGAGATCACTCCAAGATTACTCGTCCTTGGGAGGTCATTAGTATCGATCTTGTTGGACCACTCCCTAGATCTTCTCGTGGTTACCAATATATCCTAGTGGCTACTGACTGTTTTAGTAAATTTAACCTGTGTTTTCCTCTTCGTAAAGCTACCGCCCCAAAGATTGTGCAGCACATTGAGGAAAATATTTTCTTAGTTTTCGGTGTACCTCGCGCCATTATTTCCGATAATGGAGTCCAATTCAAGTCCAAAGAGTATCAAAAACTTCTGACGTCATACCATGTACGCCCTGCGTACACTTCGTATTATCATCCTAAGGCGAACCCTGTCGAACGCGTTAACCGCGTTATTAAGTCTATGTTGACTGCTTATGTGGCGGAAGACCACCGCAAATGGGATCTATTCTTGCCCAAGGTCGCCTGTGCTCTTCGAACCGCTCGTCATGAAGTTACTGGTGTGACTCCATACTTCCTCAATTTTGGTCGTGAGATGTGCCTAAAAGGTAGTCTAACCCCTTGATAGTACCCCTGATAAGAATGTGTCTCTGGAAGTTGTCCCTCAGGATCCTAAGGATCTACAATCTCGTACCGGTAAGTTTGCCGTGCTATATAAGGACGTACAAGGAAGGCTGCAGAAGGCTTACGAGAAGGCTAAAGGCCGTTATGATCTCCGTAGGCGTAAGGTTGAGTATCACCCTGAACAACGGGTTTGGCGTAAAAATTTTGTATTGTCGGATGCTTCTAAGCATTTCGCGGCCAAGTTGGCCGATAAGTTTGTTGGGCCTTTCCTCATTAATCGTCGTGTGTCGTCAGACACGTATGAACTTAAGGATTTTGATGACAATATACTTCCTGGCACCTGGAATAGTGAACATCTTAAACCAGATCCCCCTGATGAATAGGTTCACCCTATTCGTTCTTTCGACCTGCGGGATGGGTCCCTTAGAATTCTCCCGATGTATCTTCTGCGTGGAGTAAAAGGCTCCTAAAAGATTCAGTCCCAATTCCTCTAACACCTTCGGAATTGAACGTCTTCGGATGTTCACGTGTGATGGAGGTACTTTTCGGACAGTCTAGTCGTTTGCGAGAAGTCGCCTTGCAGTTTGCGGAAGTTGTGGGAATGACTAGAGAGTCGGATCTCGTGAAGACTCTTCTTGCCCTCTCTTTTCGTGAACTTCGCTATGAGTGACGTCTGGCAGGCCTCGCGATTGTGACGTAAGATGCCTCTATCCACATGCATATTGCTTTCCTTTCTTCTTGTTTCACCCTTTCTTCTACTCTAACTCTTCCCCTTTCGGATTGATCAGCTCGGCTCTGCCGACTCTGGGATATCTCTTAGCACCCGCCAGAGCGTGTGGGAGTTCCAAGCGTGCTGGATCCCGTGAAGGTATCGCTTGCCCTCTCTCTATGACGTACCGCTATCGGATGTTCCTCAGAGGAATCGGAGCTGTAGTATGGTGTGTTCCGATTGGAGGACTTTTACTTTCCTGTTGTCTGTCTTCCTCAACTTCTCTCTTTCTTTCCCCTTCCCCCCTGTAACCTCTACCTTGTTTGGGTGTCCTTTTGAGATTTAGTCATCTCAAATTTTTTTTTATTACCCGGATTCGACTTTCTTCAGTTTACTTTTTTTTCTGAAGTAGGAAAACTCCCGGCTGTGACTGTTTTTCGCCTGACGAGAGCTTATCTCGTTGTGAGGAGTTTCATTTTGTTTTTGTGTCGTATTGGTGGGACGGTGTTTGCTCCGCTGACAATTCTGTGTTGGGTTTGTATTGGTCCTTTGACGAATTTTGACCTTGTATCAAATTTGGAGCGCAGGGTTGGTGGCGAGGAATTCATCGTTGTGGGTCTTCTTGGAAGACAAATTTCGTGACGGAGCTGACAACTCCTCGTGACTAGGGGATCCCCAGGATTAGAGTCTTTTAACCTTAGTAAAATTTTCTTCCCCGTATTTTAGTTTTGCCCTGGGAGTAGGATTTGACTTCAGGTACCGTAGTGTGCCTTATTGCTTCGCGGTTCGACCTTACCAGTCGACCACGAATTTCACTTGCTTTATAGCAAAATTTCGCGTTGATCACCGGATCATTTAATTTTTTTTTCCTTCCCTTTTGTCTTCTTCTTCTCGTTTCGGAAAAGACTTCCGATAGACCGAGATCGTTTGGATTTTCATTTTGTTGTTATTATTTGTTCTTTCCATTCATTTTGTCCCGTATATTTCATTGTAGTTTGCCATTTCCATAGTTTTTACCCCGGTTTTGTTTTAGTTTAGTTTCGAAGTTTGTCCCAGGCTTGGTTGTTACAGTCTTAGGACTCTGCCACCTCTCAATGTCTGTGACACGCGCGCGGTTGGTTGTGGTTTGGGCCAAGTCCTGGACAGACGGGTTTCTTTTTTGTTTTACATTGTTGTGGATCCAAGTAAATTTCTCGGTGATGTTAGTCTTTTCCAGGATGTCCCAGCATCCTTAGAATACTGTCAAATTTTACGTTGCCTGGGAAACTCTTTTGGTATTTGAGGATTTTGTAACATTTCAACGAACATTGCTTGAGTAGTGGCATGGCCGCGCGGTGTATTGATCGGGAGTGGTATAGTTAACTTCCTCTTCTTGTGTTTGCCAGGTGGCGTGGTGTTTCCTGGTCAGACGATGTTGATGCTTGTCAACATGCGGACGCCACCTGACTCTTTGTTTCCCTATTGCTCTTCTCGCGTACCAGTCCGGTTTATGCTCCGTGTGGGCGTGTTGCTGCTGGGGTAACGTTTGGTTTGAATTTTTCCCGTGGTCTTTGACCAATGTCCGTTTTGTGTAAAGTCTTGTCCGCAGTCTTAGACTATGAGTTTCCGTCCGCGTTCCCGTGTCGTTGCCCCTCCCCCTACATGCCCGGTTTATTCTGAGTAACTCTCTATAGTTTCGTCTAGAAATTTTCCTTAGGTAAAATTTCCATCGAAGTAAGGGTGGGATTGTTACCGTGCAAATTTCCCCGGTTGTTTTGAGCCACCCTGTATGTTGTATTGCGAGTTAAAAATAGATGTGTTTTCAGGCTAGCCGCCGGCGTGCTGGCGAAATTAACCTTTCGTCGCATTTGCGGTGTTTTTTTTTTATCGCCGACGCAGATCTCTTTTACAACGCCGCTCGTTTCGGGCTGCGCTTAATTACACATTCTCCGCGCTTGCTTTACGACTTCGTGTTCTTTGAGAAAATACGTTTGTTTATTTTACCCAGGGAAAAGTGTTAGGCTGTTTTCAATTCGCTTTATGGGCTTTCACGCGGCGTCGGCTTGACGCGTTTTTTTTTTGTTCCTTTTTTTTCTTGCTTAGTCAGTTATAATTTCGATTTCATTCTATGTCGCAATCTCTACCGCCGTGTGAAACGAACTATGACATTCGAATTGATTGGCTGAGGCTTAGTCAGACACTTATTGGGATTGGTTCATTGGTATGATTTTGGAATGTTCTCCCCGGTTCTCCCCGTTTTAACTCGTTACCACGAACCAAGTTCTGGATTCATTCCCAAATTAATTCCCGCAGTGATCGCAAGTAATTTGTGTGTTGGGTGAGTGATTTTCACTCGGTGTTGTGCGTGAATTCGTCCTCTGCGTGGACAAATTCCCCTTCGGCTTTGACCGGATCCTGTGCGATTGCTGCAGCAATAAACGCTTGTTTTGCGTTTTCCTCAG
Organism: Prosopocoilus inquinatus; assembly: GCA_036172665.1. NCBI lineage: Eukaryota > Metazoa > Arthropoda > Insecta > Coleoptera > Lucanidae > Prosopocoilus > Prosopocoilus inquinatus. The sequence continues at coordinate 36,792,235 of CM069871.1, forward strand.
AAAGCCTGCTTGTTAGGGCAGGTGAGTTAATAAGTGTGGGAAATTGTTTGATTCGTGTGTAATGGGGGGCATATTTGTTTCTTTCTTCAGGCTTTTTCTCCCCCCCCCCCCTTTTTGCGTTTGGGATATCGAAATTTCTGCGAGAAGTGTAGAAATTACCTTCCGCCGACGGACTCGACCCGAGACTCGTCGATTTGCCCTCTCCGTGGCTGACGTGTTGCGGCCCGAGGAAAATTTGGGACCGCCTAACTGACCAACGGACAAGGTCGGACCTTTTTATTTCTTTTTTTAATTGATTATTGTTGCGAACAACGAACGCTTGTTTTACCTCGACCGTCACCCTTACGAGTAGAGGACCCCTTACGAGGGATTTGAATCAATCCTTTTTCTTTTCCTGTTTGCAACGTAAGTTTGTTGCGTAATTACTTAATTTGTTTTTTTTTTGTTTGTGGCCTGTACGCGCCACTTTAATGAACACTTAAATTTTGTTATGTCGCATTTATTTCTTTTTGTTGTTTTGTGTACTGCGTGGTTTATTTTGTAAACTGTTCTGTTTTTCTTTTTTTTGTGTAAATAAAACAATTTGTTTAACAAGGACGTACCGCGTTTTTCTTAATTTCCCGCGGAAAGTAAATTAAATTGAGTGGCGCCTTTTTGTTAGTTTTTTTTTTGTTTGGGTCGTTGTTGTTGGTTTGAGATTACTCCCACGCCTGTCACGACTGTTAGCTGCCGGATGCGTCGAAACTGACGTCACGATGCAACATCTGATTATCTTCCTGGAAAGGTAAGGTAGCAATTGACAGAGGAATAATGTATTAAAAATATGTAACTGATAATGATAATTTAATTGGTTACTCTGATGCAGTTCATGTTGCTAATGTCGAATCGAGGTGTTCCACCAGGTTTTGTTTTTATGATGTCGAATAGCGCGATTTCTTGGACATCTCAAAGACAGAGTGTAACTGCTCTCAGCACTACTGAATCAGAGTTTAGCAAGTTTAGCATCAAAAGAAATTTTATGGTTACGGCAATTGTTAAGTGATATCGGATATCTTTGTGCAGGACCAACCACTTTATTTCTTGATAATCAAGGTGCAATTAAGTTAACCAAAAATCCGGAATATCATAAAAGATCTATACATATCGATGTTAGATATCACTATATTCACGAGAAATATGTAAAAGTGAATTGTTTGTTGAGTACGTAAAATCTGAAGACTTTTGTCAATTTTAATTTGCTTGTAATTTTGGTTTCCTGAATTTTCTGAATTCCGTCGCTGCTGTATCATATTGCTTAATATAGCAACGTTTCAAGACTCGAGTTTTGTTGATGTGCGCTACTCAGAAGAAGAAGTTCAACATTTAGTATCTCTCAACTTAAATCATTATTTGGTAAGGCACAGACATGTGAAATTTTCGCACCATGTCCGTATTACTGCGATGGATAAGTTTTTGGTGTTTTTCTGAAAATTTTTGTCTAAGATAGTTAAACTCTTACACCATCAGAAAGAGAAAGAAATTTGCTATTAAAATCCATTACTAGAAATGTAATTTAAAAAAATCGAAGGAGGTGTGATCGCTCGAAAACAATTGTTAACTAATTTAACGAAATTATAATCCTTGACTTGTCAAACAATTCTTAAAAGCTTTTTGCCCTATCTCTATAGATAAGGAAGTTATTGCAGAAATGCAGAAATATGACTCACCCGGTTACACCGTAATTAAGAAATACAAAAATATACATGTTGCAAAATAAAAAAGTACAATATCACAGATATTACAGTCAAAAAGATAATTGAGAATGTCAAATGAGACACAGTCCACTTAACTTATTAAGCTCTGCAAACTCTGCACTAGGGTAGAAGAAACTCTTCTATGGTATAATAAACCTTGTTTTAAAAAGAAAAATTTAGTTGGATCTTGAATTTTGTAGCATACTCAGACTTCACTTTAATTCCTGAGGTAACTTATTAAAATATATTATTCTATTACAAATAAATTATCTGTAATAAAGACAATTATGTTGTTAATCAGCCCGTAAGTGTTTCCGGTCTTTTGTGTTATAGTAATGAGCTTCATTATTTCATTTAAAATGTTGTTTTACTTTAAAAATATGGAAAACAGGTTGGTATAAGTATAGGTTGATCATTATACCCAAATGGATAAAAGCTTACCTACAGTTGTCTCTGTATCGTAAATTAGCAATAATCCGAATAATTAGTTTGTTACTTGAAATTTGTTTTTGAAGGAGATTAGATTGACCCCAGAAGATTATGCCATATTTTATTACAGATTCAAAATAACTATTGTAGACGATTTTAATGTAGCTGATATCGCAACACTAAAATGTAATCGAATAAGAATACTCGCACCGGATTTATTTCCTAACATATTATGAAATTTCGCGACTTTGGAACCGTAAGGTTCTAACACTTCCCTCAATAAATTGAAATCATTTATACATATTTTATACATATTTAAAATCTGCCTGGCGGTCTCGATAAATAAAACATCATAAGTCGTATCACATCAATTGTCGATTATGTCGTCTCTCTCATGTGCAGATGCATACATTTTCAGTTCTAAGTGTATCTCAATTTAAATTTCCTTAAAGCGCAAGCATTATGTAATATTCTAAAAACAATGCTAAACTCACTTAGAACTCTTATGTTTCTCAGGTCGCGATTTGGTAAATTTATTAATAAACTCATAACTTTTTTTTTAAGATTTGCTTGGTTTAACGTTAATTTCGCAACATTTTGTACATATTACTATCATATTCATTATCTTCATTATAACTTTGTATGTATGGCTGCCTTTTCCAAACTTTTAGATTTCGCGACCCCGTTTTGAGCTATGTTATGATTCACGCCCCTGCCCCCACCTCCCTCCGATTCGCCATCGAATTTCGAATTTGGACTTGAATAATGATGCACGATTATCAAATGCTTTCATAGTATTTTTTAAATATTTGTGACTCATCCCTACGTTTCGTAACTAACAGTAATAGCCAAGCAGCGGAATCAAGAAAGTGAACTGCCTGAAACCAGTTTGAGACAGCGGCAGTCCGACTCGACGTGGAGGTCTAAATCGAAGCGTTAAATGTTCCGCCCGCTTATACGTGATTTTTAATCAATCAGTCTACTATCGTCACGGTAAAAACGCGAATATAATTCCAGAAGCTAATAACAGTTCTTTCTTGAATTTAGAAACAACAATTTAGTTGATTTGAATTAAATAGAAGCACGACACGTCTCTGCAGCACATTCTCTTGTGCACATCGTGTCCGAGCATCGCAGTAAACCGCGACATTATTGTGAATCATGCCGTCCTAACGAATGCATTATTTCTCTGGCTTACCAAATTGTTCACTATCGGCTAGACGCGCTGTACCAGTAAATATGTTGAGGCGTGTACACAATATATTTATAACATCGCACCGCTTCGTTGCAATAGTAAAGTGTTACACTTTTTTCTATCCGCCATGTGGTATTAGCACATTTGTTTTATTGAAGCTTGTGTGCATTGACATGTTTTTTCCCGAAACTGAACATGTGAATATTTACATTGTTCAAAGTAAAAAAAGAACTCACGGTATATGTATGTGCAGTCGGGAGTATTAAATTTTGGTCGTCACTGTCAATCATAAACGTCACTTTTAATTCCACAATCAAATAAGAAATTCTCATTTGTATTTTACCACGAAAATGACAAAATATATTAAATATTTAAGAGACTATTCCAAGCATTCAAAATTAAGATACGAATGTTTTTCGATGTTTTAATAAAATACAAGTTCGGCACCAACATTTTGCAACTAATAATGACAAAAATTTATTGCTCGCGACTGTATGCAATTTCTTGTAAAAAATAACATGAGAAATTAGTTGCAATTAGTGTTAAATTTTTTTATATTTATTCTGCTGCGCCCCCCTTTGAAGATGTATGCCCCAGGGGGGCGCGCCCCACAGTTTGGGAAATGATGTACGGACTACGCGGTCTAGAATACGTGAGGACATACCTGCTTATGTCTATAGTGTCCAGTTGCACCAACATCGACTAAAATTAATCTCGAATTAAAGCGGAGAAAGCCCTATGTTTAATCTAGAATTAGTTACCGACATATGTACGTGCATTTTAGCCTAGAGTTTCTCTTTCGAACAATTTCATTCAGAGCCGGAGAATGTTCCACTGACACTCCCTGAATTTCGGGATGAAATTCAGGGAGTGTCAGTGTGAAAGAGGACGTTATAAATCTGATTAGGTTGTTTGAGGAAAATTGGAAAACTGTATCCATTAATTCAATGATAAGACGATTTTGGCTAATTAGTTGTCTTTATCCAAGAGGTTATATTACATGTTATTGAAGTAATTTAATAACTACAATGAATGTTATTGTTTCAAGAAAGAATATAAATGCAAAGGTATAACAAATCAACAAAACCAACAAAATCATTCTGTGATGCGCAATTTAATATTTGAAAATTTGCTACGCATACAAGAAAGATAAAGACGTATCGCTTTTTGAAAATTTTTCAAACTGAAACTAGAACCCTTCTAATTCTCCAAAACAAGATTATAAAACACATCACATAAATACATCTGAAAACTGAAGAACCTCTCGAATAAGTAAAAAAAAAGAATCTTAGATATACCCACTGAATATTATGTACTTGCATGTACCAAAGCATATTATTATTTTTTTTTTAAATTGGAGTTTAAAAGTTTTGCCTTTTCAGAAGCATTTTGATAATAATAAGCAGTTAGATAATAAACAATAATAATAAACTTTATTATGTCAAAATAACACAAGGTGTATGCCATCGTCACAATAGATATGTAAAATAATATCTCATTAGAGTTGGGTAGATAATTGTAAGTCTGACCACGGAATAATGATCAAATCATAACAAGAGAGACGCTCACGAACTGATTCCAAGAGTAGAAAACTTTTGGTATTAGAATTTTCTTTATGGTTAATTTAAAGTTTGACATTGAACATTTTTTTACAGAATTTGGTACGAGACTGCTTGATCTTACCACTTTTGGACATTAATCAGAATTTACATTTGAAGTGAATAAAATACATACAAGTAAATAAAATATTTCTTGAAAATTATATAGAGACACTTAAGCCAGCAGATTTTGAAGTAGGTATTAATTTAAAACCGGACCATTTGCTTTTTAACTAGCTTCACTACCGACTAGGACATTAACATATTTTGAGAAAAAAGTAGGTCATAGACGATCAATTCAAAGGGGTATAATTAGAAAAAGTAACAGTGAATTAATCTTTTTCATTATAGAAGGGCAAAAATAAAATTTTCAAAGAAAGTATGAAGTATTTGGTATCAACATACTGAGAAAAACATTCCCAATAAAAACTAAAATCAAATACAATCCAAAGAAATATTTTTTTCAAATTACTTTATCGCATTAGAACTAAAATACATGACTCGTGGCTTTCAATACTCTGGAAAACAAAAATTTCAAATATGTAAAAACATGTAGGATGCTCCACTTAAAATAACACAGTTGATATTACTTCCGGCGAAACCAAAAGTCCAGTAGGTATATGTCTGAAATTTCAAATTAAATTTTTGTTTAATTCATCGTTTTTAAATTTTAAACAAACCTTAAAATTCTAGAAGGGCGAATATACGGCCTTGGGACACACGGTAGAAATTCAATGAAGACAAATGAAACGATAACGGTATAAATAGTTTAAACACCGACATCTTACGATCACTTTTTGACCTAACATTGCATTATAATTGGCAAATTCAATCTAGTTTGCTACATAATAACTCATCCCGTAGCCCATAGTATGAACAGGGAAGCGGAGGACGCAGTATGTTTCAAAACTTAATGTAATAATAAAAGGTTAAATATTGAAAAGGTATTTTAAAATTTTACAATATAAGTGTTATTCTAGTGATCAGTAATAATTAATGAATTGATTATAATCAATCTAATGCAATTTAAATTTAGTTCAAATTAGAGCTACAGTGTAGTCATCACGTCATCAGCTCAGCCACGCATTGTCTACAACTGTTAAAACAATTGATATGAGAACAAACTAAAGTTTAAAGTTAATCTGTCAGTGAAATACAGACCCTAAACAATTAACTTCTGGTTACACAGTATTACGTTGCAAAAATAAAACACATTTATTAAAAGTGGTCTTTTCTAGCTTAAAACTAAAAAAATTAATTTAAAACATTAAAAGAAAATATGTTTAAAACTTAAAAATAAACCATTTATATCAAAAGAATTCTTTTTTAGCTTAAGATTACAAAAAATGAATTTAAAACATTGTCAAAAAAAACATGTATAAAATATTGTTTAAAACAGATGGTATGTTTTTAATTCGGTGTCTTAAACATGTTTTAAACACTATATTTTAAACAGTTTGTTTTAAACTTTCCAACACTGGGCCGAGGTGAAGACGAGGCCCCACAAGTGCGAATAATCGCAAAAAAGTTTCTGGAAGCGTGATACACAAATTTTTTTCGGACGACAGTTTTTAAATTAAAACAATTATTACTATCAAAATAGCACAAAATTTTTCGGACGATAAAGTTTTTAAATTAAAACAATTATTAATGTCAGAATAGCGTTGGCTAGGAAATTTATCTTTCTTATGTGAGCGGTACAATTCAACGCTTAATCACATAAATTGATTTAAAATATAGCAAATATTAACTATAGAATGGTTTAAAAATACTGAAATAATAATTTCTCTTCAGCTTGTGAGGTTTAATTGACACTCAGCGCTCAGCGCTTTCAATATAAAAATCGTTCATGCAAAATCCCTGTTTTTATTTTCCTGCTTTGGCATCCATGTTTTCAGAATAATTTGAACGACTGGAAAATCAGTAATTTTAGACGGAGACCGAAAAACATTAATATAATAATTTTTAAATAAGTACTTCTCTATATTAAAAGAGAACCTATTAGACTTGAGATTAGATAAATGTACTTCACGAAAATACATCAAATACTTAGAATGCCAAATAAATAAAGAATATACAGGTGTCCCAAACCTCTGGAAAAGTCCAAAAATGTCCCTTTAAATTCATTTTATTAAGAAAATGTCTTAACAAAAGTTGTGTAGGTTTTCATTCCGCATAATTTAGAATTATTTTCAAATATACAGGTTATTCATTTAATAAGCTACAAACCTAAATTTCTAGTATTTACCGAGCTACTTTTAATTTTATGCAAAAAATGGGTCATGCTTGATGGTCTGCCAAATTGTCAGTTTGAATGATACGACAATCAACACTACGATTCAGTTCGCCTATTATAAAATTAGTCGTTTTATATTTCGCATTTATAACTTATTTAATTAATTTTCTTTCTATTATTTGGTAATTTGATGCCTTTGTTAATTTGTTCTATTTTTCTATAACTATTCTACATCAAGTTCGTTAGCAATCATCGTTGTCCTCATCGGTCGATTGCTTTTTTTAAATAAAAAATTCTTCGGATGCTGAACTGGTACGTCAGTTTTACCGATCAGGCTTGATATTACACAATCAAACAATCTCCCCCTTTATTGTATAAGTTTTATTTATTGATATTTCTTTTGAGTATCTGAAGCTACTGGTACCTTGTGTATTATAACGTCAAATAGTAACAGGGTTAAAGGATACTTTAAACGTGAGAAATGCAATGAAAATTGCTCGCAATTTTACATTTAAGCAATTTCTGAGTAATTATAACGAATGGTATCAAGTTCCAAATGTAAATACTCATATATCCTTACATATGTATATGTATACATATACATGTTATTGAAGTTCATTAATAATTATAGTGATCATTAGAAAATGTGCTTTGACTATTTGTAAAACGTCCTTATTTCTTATTTAATTGAAAAATCTGTTAGGGATGCTAAACATTTGTGTAAATAGGTGCAACTCAGATTTACTTTAATTTTTAAAACTGGCAGAGTGATTTGGGCGATGTGAAATAATAATTGAAAATCCAAACAACAAAACAAAATATATTGAACCAGTATTTGAAATTACATACAGTAATAATTGTTTTTGTACAAATAACAACTGCTTTTGTTATCATAGAGAACACGATATATCTGTATACAGCAAACGTTTCCCAAACTTTTAGTTTTCGCGACCCCCTCTTGAGCTGTCTTATGAGTCACGCCCCCTCCTCCCACCCATTCCGTCGAATCTCGAACTTGAACTTGAGCACTGATGCTAAACGATTTTCAAATGTTTCGTAGTATTTTTGAAATATTTGAGACTCATCAGTTCATAACTGACAGTAAACCTGAACATGGGAATATTTACATTATATGTTCACTCAACTCACGGTATACATATGTACAGTCATTACAGCATTATTAGATTTTGGTTGTCACTTTCAAACAAAACGTCCGTTTTAATTCCAGAAATCTTCATTTGTTTTTTTTACCACAAAAGCATCAAAATAAATTAAATATTTAAGAAAGACATCCTGGAATTCAAAATTAGACAATAATCTCCGTTTTAAGAAAACACAAGCTCGGTGCCAACCTATAATAACTAATGTGGAAGCAACTTCTTGTAAAAACTAATGTCATAAATTAGTTGCAATTTGCGCACATATTATATTTTTTTATTTATTTATACTATGCTCCTCACAGTTTGAGAAACGCTGGTACACAGTCCTTTTTTTGGCAGTGGCCCATTAGACCTGACCGTAATAGGACCGTATCCGGACCGACATAGCCAAAAAGCGCCCGTATCGGCTCCGACAGGCTTCAGACCGTGCGTTACCCTATTTAAATATATGGAAAGAATGTTTTTTTTTGACTGTGTCGGTCCGGATACGGTCCTATTACGGTCCTACTACGGTCCCATTACGGTCCTATTACGGTCAGGTCTAATGGGCGAACTCCTTAAGAATTTACATGCTAAAAATTTTGCCTCGTGGTAACTTATGTTCTGCTAGGAATTTTAAGCAAATTTTTGTTTGTAATAATCAATTACATAATTTATTACAAAATATACACTAGCAGAATAAAAGGCGCGGCATTAATTTAATTATTTTAATATGTAAAGTTAAAACTATTAACCAACAAATATGAATCGAGTGGGTCAAAATCAAAAATTAATTCGTCAGACATTTTAGACGGCAACGACTAATTTCTTCCTAACGTCTAATTAATTTAAAGATGCATCTGTTATTCTGACAATACGTAATTTGTAATCAATTGTGCATTGATTATTAGAGAGTGAAATTAGCTTAAAATTTTGAGCAGAACATAAGTTAACACTAGGCAAAATTTTTAGCACATACATCTCTTTGGCTACAGTTAAAAAAACACTGTATTAACGCAAACCGTAGACGCAATCAAGACTCGTAGTAAACATTCTTGATTTGTTCTGACAAAAACTCTTTTGAAATTATTTAAAACTAACTGGATAAGTCATGGTATATGGACGAAGTGATGTGAATATGACTTGATTGTTATACTTACATATTCTTATACATATCATGATATTTGCGTGCAGATTAAATATTTAATAGACACATTATATACAATGATTATTGTATTGGGATATAATAGGAATTATTGATATTAAATGATTATACGAAGCATTATCATAAATCTTGTATAAGGATGATCAAAGGTTTACTTCAACGATTTGGTTTAAAATTTTCAACTTTTACAAAAAAAGCAGTGGTGTTACAGGAACTGACACTCAATTTACATTTAAATATTTTCTCCGCGGGCCAGTCTAAAAGGCCTTCTGAAAAAGCCTAGTGAATGTAATTCTAATGATAAAAATGTTCTCTGAATTATAACGTGTATGAGGCGCTTAAGATATAACAACTTACATGGCAATATAATAAATGCCTTCTATCTAAATCCGAAGCGATTATTCGCAGTTTTAAACGCGAATTAAGATTCTGCTCGCGTCAGTTTATTACGCTAATCAGGTATAAATAAATAAGAAACGGTGAGGCGAGCTGTGTTAAATTACCATATAAAAGTCATTATATATAATGCACACTCTTAAAATAAATAACACGATATCGTGCAGATAGTACGAAGGACGCGAGTATATAAGGAGATGCTCGTTTTGCACATATGCAATTATTGCGTCCGTCCTTGATTGACATTGATTAATTGATGGATTTTATTAGTTTCTAGACCAATTACGGCCGCCTTTCTTTCTAAAAGCCGATTGAAATAGGTAAACGTGCGTGATTAGGCCTTCTGATCTGGTCTGAATTTCTCTGTCGGCTTTTCTTTTAATTTCTCTTAATGAACCTGAAGGGAGAGCGGCTGATTTCTACGCAGAATTGCAAGTTATCTCCACATAAGTAAACGTACATCGCGAAAACACGCGGTGAAAAGTATGTTTGTGAAGATTTCTTCAACAAAATTACAAGCATGTACTTATACAGCGTTATCTCTTTATCACTATAAAAATGAAATTTATTTACTGAAAGCTTACCGCCACTACTACTTTTTACTAATGTATAGCCATGAATTAAAGTAATAGGATTGCAAAGTCAAATTGTTTGAAAATTCACTACATTGACTAGACAGGCACGCTTTCAGAGGAGTATGGAAGGGATGTGTACCTCGGATGATTACCTAATTAACGGGGTCGGTCAGTGTTATTATTTGTAAATGTTTGATTACATGAATATCTTCTGTAGAGAAGAGTTAAATTGCCCACATTAGTGTCTTGCAGTAATGGGTTTCTCGTTTCAGGACCTTTCGTTTGATACAGCATAATTACATTACAAGTAGGCGAAAATATTACCAATATTTATCAGGAAGTAGAATATAATAAAAGACAATGTATCGTCCCTATTAATTGCTAACGATCTTAAAATAAGTAGCTTATATTGTTAAATTAAATTAAGTGCGTATGCAAATACTTTCACGTTTGGAGCTGACGTAGATTCCAGGAATTTGTTTTTATTTAAAAATCTGTTATTTACAAGTTATTGCATCGTAACAGTTAAAATCTGTTATTGATTTTCAAAACTAAAGCTGCATTCACAATCTCGTAATTAGTAATTTCAATTAGTTTAATTACATAACGCACAAATATGTTCAAAGTTATTCAATGTAAGCATTCACAATTGAAAAATTAGTACTTAAGCAGTAAAAGTTTGCAAACTTCAAACTTAATACGTTAATTAGAACAAGCGCATGGGCAGACGCTAAATTTTGTAAGTTAAGAGGTTATGTAGTCATTTACTATCACGGAAATCATAAGGAATAGAAAGAAAAGTTGCATTTGTACAATTTAAATAGGCTTAATTCTAATACCATGTTTAATGAAATCAAACCACGTAATTGCCAAAATCGACATGTATTTTCACACATGGATAACCAGACGGCGCCGTTTTAGTTTTAATTTTAATTAACGTTATGAATGCAGGGGTTTCACTGCAAGTATGTTTATAATTTAATTTACGTATAAATTACTAGGTTGTGAACGAAGATATTTTTGCGGCTATTTTTGCTTACAAATAATAGTTAATCTGTGCTATATTGTATCATTTTAAGTTATACATACCGTGCCGTTATCGCTGAACGATAAGTCATCAATAACGTCACGTTATGTATAACATGAAATGATACAACCTAAGGATGATACTGTTTTGTTATTTAAGCCTTGGATAACGTTAACGATATAGAGAATATGAAACAAATTAAAAAAAAAAAATTTTTAAAACGAGCTAAAAGGGTAATTTATTGACCTACTTGACGTTTGGCAAATATAATTATTTTTATCAAAAGTGAATAACGGAAAATATAAACAGTTTAGCCTACTAATTTTTTAAAAAACAATTAGTAGGCTAAATTGTTTATATTTTCCGTTATTCGTTTTTTAAAAAAATTAGTAGGCTAAATTGTTTATATTTTCCGTTATTCACTTTTGATAAAGCGAATAATTATATTTGCGAAACGTCAAGTAAGTCAATAAATTACCCTTTTAGCTCGTTTTAAAAAGTTTTTTTTTTATTTGTTTCATATTCTCTGCAATTCTCACGAGCAAGAACTACCCAAAAATGTTAACGATATAGACATGACACAACGAATAAGGTAAAACTTAAAATTCATTAACAAAAAAAAATTCAAATAAGGTAAATAAAATAAGAATTAGTACATTATTTTTTTTTATCTTTTTCACTTTACCTAGAGGTTTCATTTTAGCTAGAGAAAAATTTTTAATGCAAAAGTTGTAGGGCTGTATGCCTATTATCTTTTAGAGTTATTGCAGAAAACAAGTGCACATTGCAAAGTGGAGAAAAGAACTAAATTTTTGTTTTTCTAAATAGAACAGCCTATATATTGTTTACCAAGATGAAATACCATTCTTTCCTGATTTCAAAAATATATAATAGGTTGACATTTAGAAGAGCCGTTTGTGAGATAGATGTTAGAGATTAGAGTAACAATAAATTAATATTTGAAATATTAACGCGACCTGAAATTTTGTTAAATCTCTAATTCGTTTTGTAGGGTTTCGAATATTGAAATTCATATTGCCTTTTGCCTCCAACAGCCATTATAAGCATTTTGCCAGGCTGTCTTCATTTTTAAAACGTTAATATATTGGCACATTAAAATCAATTATATCACTAACGGCTCTTCCAAATATTCACTCACATATATATTTTTGAAATTAAAAAACAATGATCTTTCATCTTAGCACATAATATACAGACTGTCCCATTAAAAAAAAAAAACACTAATTGTATTTGCTGCTGCTATTCAGAAATATTTGAATTTAATGATTTAAAAGTTAAGAATTTAAGTTAAAGAATACTTTAAGGGAAGGAGTTAAATGGTGGTCAGAAAGCAAATTTAAATAACTTCAACCCTTGAATACTTTAAACCTTAAAATTTAAAGCGTTAAAGCGAAAATGCGATTCTGTTCAAGTTTTTAATTTTAATCTTTAAAGTAGGGAGCAAAATGTAAAAAACCCTGTTCATATCGGTAATGTCAAAAGCTAGAGGCAAATCAGAAACGACTGCTTTATTTAATATGTCAGATGGAAACTTTTGCTAGTTCGTAAGATCCCGCTGTTACGTCAACGTGAAATTGTTATTTATAACCTGTTATTAATAATTGTTATTTGTAAATAGCAGTAAAATATTGCATCTGCTATTTGAAAATAATTCCTTTGTTGGTTCATACTCTAGTCCACTCATAAACAGTAGACTTAATGCAACTTAACTATTTTACTAATTCCGGAGTAGAGCAAATCTCTTCTCCTGTGTTAGTTCTTACTTAACAAATCAAAATCAGGATTTCCAGATTTTCAATTGTTTTCAACCTTTTTAAACGGAAGGTTAGGTTTTTATCATCTCACCCCGTTCAGAATGTCAAATTAATTACATCTCTAAAGTATCATCTCCCAAAGCCTACTATTTTATAAATGATTTAGTAACAAAATCTTGAATAATTCAAAAATGAAACAAAAAATTGAAAGTATCATTTAAAATAAGAAAGTTGACATCAACTTCTGATATAAGCTTGAAAGTTGCAAATATTATAATTTAATATGTAGATCATTATCGCTAATTTATAAGTGCAAAATATGAAATAGACATTCAAAGGGGAAGTCCGTAAACTTCTAACGAACAGGTTCCGCGAATCACCTTTATATATATTTATAAAAAGTGCACTGAAAAGTGAAGAAATTTAAAATATTTAGTGTGTCCAAGATTTCTTTGCCAGCGTTGAAATTTCCGTTATTATAAGAGAAACTATTTGGTTAAATGGGACGATTTGTAGACAGTATTAAGTAAGAACCACTAAAAAAGAATGAATACTTATCTGCCTTTGCTTACAACGTAACAGTAAACAAAAAACTTTTTAAACGTTTAATATTTTAAATATTTGATCAATCTTGAAAATTAAGGCATGTAAAGTAACCGTGATTCTTTATCATAATTCTTCTTGCATTGCTCTGAAGACGAAATAAAATAAATAGTTTTAGAGGCGTTCTATGACTTTCTCAGGAATATAAAAAAACTGTTATCTATAAAAATTCCGTTATTTCATCAGTGCAAAAAAGTTACAATTCAGCGTGAAATAAAATTTACTTTTGATGGTGTGCAGGTGAGAATAGTACTTGTGTGCGAAATAAAATCGTATTTATGTTGGTGCATTTACTTTGCAAGTTGCGTACAACCATTATAAGGAAAATAGTCATGTTAAATAGTTTTAAATGTCAAACTTTTCTGTTTTCGTGGGAAAGGAGCTGAGAACGATTAACATAATAAATCTGTTTTTAATTCAGGTAGAATCTAGTTGTAGCGTTCTTCTTTGATCATTAAATGATAGCCATGGGCGGAAATGTGATCGGGGTGCGACTTTGCAAGCTTTTACTTTGGAATTTTTCGGACCCTTAAACGTCGTCTTAGTGTCCTGAAAATTTCTGCCGTCCTACACCACAAAGAGGGATTTTAAACCCTAAATTTCTTTTACAAATCTAATAAAATTTAACTAATTTAGCTGAAGAATGTATTGGATAATAACCATACAATGTAGAAACGGGTTGTAAGAATTAGCTAAGAAGACGGTTACAAAAAATTAATTTGAAAAAAACTGTGAATAAACAATTTTTTATTCGGTGTAAAAATTAAAGTTGACTGTCTTTAGTGAACTTCCCGTGCAAATGGTGCGTGTTAAATGAATGAAATCAGATTCTTTAAAAAAATTGAGGACTTGCTTTTTTAAGAACAAATTACAGGTTTTGGAAATTTTTATGGTAAGACTAGACAAAGAGAGCAAATAAGATATTCTAAACCAACTAGTCCAATGTGTGGCTCAGTATTCTGATTTATTAAAATTAAGCCATTTATTATTCAGGTATAATTTAAGCGATTAAAATTCCAGTTGCAAAATACTTTAGTATTAGAAATTGCTGAAATTGATACAATCACTAGATAACACAGAAATGTTACTTTTGAATTAAAGACCTCTTGGTCCAAAATTGTTTCCTTTACAAAGTTTTTTTTAATTCCCTTCATTCTCTTCATTATTTTAGAATAAACAAGCTTATGATAAACCATTGTATTTCTAAATCAATTACTTGCGAAATAACCAAATTAACCTAGGTTGTCATTAAAAAGAAAAGATTGCTGCTTCTGACAAACGCCAGTTCACAAGACAAATGAAGCTTTAATCAAATACGCGCATTTATATACCGTGCCTTCAATTGAATTCCTCATTAAAGTAAGCTGTGATTTTTTTATGAAGTTGGCGACACAATTCTAGAGAAAACAGTTGTCATTAACTGTCAGTATTGATCATAACATCAAATAAAAACACAACATTAAAGTTTAAAGTAGATGCTCTCCTTCAGCTTGAATACATAAACGTACTCTACGTTTCATGTTTTCAAACCCGTTTGCTAAGTGTTCGGGGGTTATGTTAGCACACACATCTGTAATGCCCGCACGAAGTTCTTCGATTGTGTGACGCGTAGTTCTAAAAACTGTGTTTTTCATGTGCGGATAAATGAAGCAATCCATAATTGTGAGATCCGGAGACCTTGCAGGAAAATTCACAATCCGATTATCGAAAAACTGCTGCAGGAAAGTCATTGTTTGATGAGCTGTGTGGGCATTAGCATTGTCTTGCTGAAAAGACCCTTCTGTAAGTTCATCATCATGTAGTTGATTAATGAAAGGTTCTAATAACTCATTTCGGTATCTTTCAGCAGTTACTGAGTCGTTAAAAAATATTGGTCCGATGATGCGCCTTCTTGACACTGCTACACAAACACCAATTTTTAATGGATGTAATGGAGTTTCCACAAATTCATGGGAATTTTCTGCTGACCATATTCTCATATTCTGTTTATTTAAATACGCTCAGAAATGAAACCAGGCCTCATCGGAAAAGAAAGACTTGTCAAGAATGTCGTCGTTGTTTAAGTTATCAAGAAACCACTGACAATATTCTGTTCTTCTGTGAAAATCCACTGACCTGAGTTCGTGGACTGCTTGAATCTTATATGGATAAAGCTTTGAGTCTTTTTTTAAGAATAGTGTGACATGTTGCCACTGATAGCTGAACTTCTTGTGAAAGTTTCGCAATAGATTTCTTGGGAGAGTGTTCCATTCGATCCCGTACATCTTCAATGCAGGCTACAGTCCTTTTCTTAGCTGCTCCGCTCCCTGTTTTGCGACCAAGTGATCCTGTTTCACGAAATTTAAGAACACAAGCATGCATATGTTTAACTAGCTGTTCATAAGTAATAGCAAAATTAGGAAACTGCTGTCGAAATTTCTGTACACACTGATTAATTGAATAAACTAACTGTCCATTTTCTATTCTACCGGTTTGAAAATAACTTTCAACAATAAATATTTTCTGCTGTAATTCTAACATTTTGAATTAATTGAAAATACAAAGTGTCAATTTGACATTTGTTTAATTAAATAATTGAACAGCTATCAGTGCTGCAAATCTTAGGAGAAAAAAAACAGGGAAATCATAGCCCACTTTAATGAGGAATTCAATTGAAGGCACGGTATAATTTAATCTTACCAAACGTCAGATTTAAATGTCATACCGTTTTTTCATAATCTCATTTGGTGCAATACTTTTTACGCATCCTCTGTATTCCGACAAAATAAAACTGGTAAATGAATCAAATTATTTGATAGATTATGGGAAAATATAAAAATAATTTTGAATAAAATTCGCTGAAAGAGATACCTCGTGTCACTATAAAATATTTGTAGATTAAGTTTCCAAATTCGTTTATTGAATGAGCGTCACAGTAACGTAGGTTGACTAGTTCACATGTTTCGGTAGAGATTCCATTTTTAAAAATTGCAAAGCAAAATGTTTCTTATGAAAAAAAATATTTAATTTGTGAGTGAGTTGTAATTTATATTCTTCTAGAATATATTGTGATAACATTTTAAAGTTAGGTTACGTCCAATTTTAACACTGTGACAAACGTTTTTTGAAACAAAAGATTTTCACATGTAATGCTACCGGATTTCGAAATGAACACTTGTTACAATACATACAGGTTATCCCAAGTTGAGTGGACTATTAAAAGTTTTCGGGGAAAGGAACATTCTGAAAATTAAGAGGAATCCCAAAGAATAATGCCCTATACGAAAACCATTAAAACGCGCGAAGTCGTAGAGGCTTTAGTTCTTAATCAATTTATTTCATTTTTTTACACCACATATTTAAGGACTAGAACTACAAAATGACCAATGGAAATTTCGCTACGATTAGTTGTTAATTAGAAAAAAAATAATTAACATTTAAAAATCGTAGTTGAACTTTACAGTAAAATTAAATATACTTCCAGTTCATATTTTCGAAAACGCGTTGGTCACTTTGTAGATTGAAGTTTTGTTAACAAAACCGCGAAAACAGCTTTAAAAAATATGTATATATAATGTAGTTATGAATTCGCGCGTTTTGCATGTTTTTCATGAATTATTTTCATGAGGCGTGGACGGATTTCTCCCACTATCAATTGTGGCGGAGGTAACGAAAGAGGATGCAAACATATCTTCTCTTTCTGTTCCTCTAAAAATTGTTTAAGAGAATATTGCGGCTGGAAACAAAAATTAGCTTGTGACAGGCTGGTGGCAGGTCGTATCCGAGCCGGGAGTGACCGAATATTGTCGATGTTTGAAAAATACTTCGAAAGCATTTTGAATCATTTATTTACGTGAATTGTAATTTTAACATAGATATAGGCAAAAGAAACGAAAAATTGAAATTACACTTGTACATACTATAAAATTGAAATGTTTGTCGGAAGTATGAATGTTAGAAATGTTTGCAACAATGACAATAACGAGAATATAATAATAGAAGAAAATATTTTTAAATTAATTACAAAATATTTAAATGTTTGTCAATAAATTTCGAACTCCGTTACTAAATCTTTTCTAAGTGGAATTTTATTAATGTGTTAATAAAATTTAATTATGTAAAAGTTTTTGTTATGAATGAATATGTCTTCATGTAAATAAGCTGTAACACTAATTATGTTTCTACAAAAATTACTAATTAAAACTTAGAAAAAAATATTAAATTAAAAATATGCGTTGTTAATGAGGACAATAAATAATACTAGCAATTGAATATATTTTCGGAAAAAAAATTCAAGTTCAATATTGTTAGTAATTTGACATTACTTCTATAAAGATATTTTTGCGTTGAAATCGAAATTCCAAAATTAACAATAATTAGAGTCAATAGAATAGTCAAGTGCTAATTAATATAGTTCTTCTAGAAGAAATCCGAGACATGTGGTTCTAACCGGAAGCCAAGAATTCAACCGTACTTCTTTATAATAAAGGAGTTGATCGCATGTACAGGGTGATTACGCGAGAATTCCTACCCCCCTTAACTACTTTATTTTTGATTTCAAGAAAAAATGTTTAATACAAAACTTTTAGGGACTAATTCAAAGTTTCTCCGTGTGCTCACAGAAAAACAATTTGTGGTCGGATAAACGAGATATGAACTAAGTTTTTTTTTTTTAATGGAACACCCTATATATTATTAAGATTTTCGATTTTAAATTAAGTTCTACTGGGACTACGTATATAATAAAACTAATAATGTAAAAGGTGTCTATAAAATAATTCCTATTTAATTTATTTTATTTTTGAATTTTAGATGTAGAAAACTCCCATTTATACAAGAGATATGATTCAAAATATCTTAAAAACTTTTACATTTTGCGTAAAAAAAAATGAGAACGCTTTAAATATGTTTTACGTTAAATTTTCATTTATTTTTTAAAGTTCAATTTTTCCGAATTATTTGTTGTTTCTAGCTTAAACGTTAATTTTTAGAAAATATCTAAATCGATTTAATATGTTAATGGTAAAATTTTATTCAATGTTATTTTATTTAAAATCAAAACTTCGTTTATTTTTTTGAGTGTCCGACACTCGATTGTTTTTTGTGAATATCTATAGCAGTACTGAAATAAATTGTACGACTTCTTTTATCTTTTTTTTTTCTAAAATCAAAGTAAAAGGAGGTAGGAATTTTCTCGTAGTGACCCTGTACGGTGCCCGAAAAAAGGAATGTCTTCCCCATAAAATGCAAATGTTTGGGCTAAGCTGTCGAGACCCACATTACAGAGAGGCGGCCAAGCATTGCGAGCAGGTAATACCGCTTGCGAAATGTGTCTGAGAGATATTCGAAACGTTAGACTGCCAGCTTCCGTAAATATAATTATAAAACAAAGCGTTGTATTGTAACAATTTTATCGAATCACATTTTTCGTTTTTAATTCCAAGATAAAAATATAAATACGCATGATGGCCGTAATCAGAAACAGCTACAGTACAGGATTCCAGAGAAAAATTGTATTATTGATTTTAAAAATTATCGATGATGCCACATCAACTTATTCTATTTAATTTTGTGTATACCTAATTTAAATAATTTAACTCGATATTTCATTTGGTCCTGGCAAAATAAAATTCATAAAACGAACTATGACACAATCCAAAAGAGTTTATATTTGAAATGAACACTGAACCTTTACAATTTAAAAATAAAACGAATAACAATAAAATATTAAATGAATATTACTGCTTAAACACAAGTTAAAGGCCGAAATAAAACGTTGCAGAATTCTAATACTCAAATATTGAAATAATTTTTTTAATTAATAATAATTACCACCATATGAGAATTTTTATAATTTTATAAAAAAAATAAAAATTTACTTTTATTGTTCATGTATTGCATAGCAAAAAATGTATGACTTTACCAAACAAATAACACTTTGTTGTATAATTATATTTACAGAATTTAGCAGTCGCACGTTTCGAATTTATCTCAGGCAGATTTCGCAAGCAGGATTACCTGCTCGCAATGCTTGTCTTGGCTTGCTGTAAGCATTTTATGGAGGAGACATTCCTTTTTTCGGGTACTGTACTTTAGAGTTGGAATTCGTGAACATTTTCCTACAAAATATATTAAACATTCTTTATTCTAATTCACACATAAATCATGTATATAAAAATAAAAATTTAATTAAATTCTATAATAAAGTTTGACTATATTAATTTATTAAAACTGTACATCTCATCTTAAACGAGTTGTCTTCATCATTATTATTTTAAAATTCCCTCCCAAGGATCGTAAATTATCGTGTGCTGGGGCCCGTTCAGGAATAAGAAAGAGCGCGATCTGGGTAATATACTTTCTCTCTCATGTAAATTATTTTGCGTGTTTTGCTTTCCATTTTAAACGCCCAAGGTGCAATCGCAATGCAGTTTCTGAACGCGCCTCAGTGGCTTCTCGAATCGTCATGAGCGATTCGGATTTCATCGAACGGCCAGCCTGCTGCCCCCACATTATTTACAGTAGATATTTGTAATTGTAAAAATATTGTAAACATGCTGATACTGCCGAAGATTATTTGTATGTGGAGCTTATTTCTGCTTCAAAAATTTTAATTTCGTTAGAAGCCGACGACGCCGAAAGACAATGCAACAACTGCTAAAGGGTAACCAATGAAATGTTTGGAACGTACCTACAGCCAAGGCCAACCAATAATAAAATTCGAAACATTTCCCCTTAAATGTCGTAGTGTTGGGGATTAACAAGCAAGTAAAATACCAACCCGAGAGGGGTACCTTCGCAAGGATTCCTCTTAACACACTGGCCTAAGAGGAAGGGATCTTTCTATACTTCTTTTGCAAATTCAGATAAGAGAATGTAGTTGCAACACTTTCAAATTTCAAGATTCAAGTTGCCTGTCGTTTGAAAGGATAATGTCCAGCCTTTCAAGCCATATCCTAGTTATCATTGAAAAATTCACAGTGTCGTCAGAATATGGTGTCGAAACTTGTTCTGTTCAACTGCCCAAATCTCGGTTTTCTTAAATGGAACAGCCTGTATATTTTTGCATCATGAAATATAGAATCAAATTCTACATCGATTAATAGTAGCACTCCCGACTTTCTTCCGATTTTCGTTAATAATTTGCCAGCACTCAGCAGTCTTGTTAGATGAATCAGATATTCGATGAGAATTATGTATACGTTTCACTACATCCAATTTAGCATTGTATATTGAGAAAGCGCTTATGGAATGGGTACTGTTGACTTGCTTGTCAAATACATGCTTCTCATTAAGCATAACGGAGAATAAAATCTTTTATTATCAAAAGATTATCCATGAAATTACTAACTACTTAAAATTTTGAATAAAATTCATCGAAGGAAAAGTCTCGAGTCACTATAGAATTTTGTAGGTTAAGTTTCCAAATCCGTTTTTTGTACAAACATCACAGTAAAATGGGTTGACTAGTTGACATGTTTTGGAAGAAATTCCATTTTCAACACTCTACGATATGAAATTAACGTAACAAAAGAAAAACTAATAACAAACTTAAGTCAGATCCGCAAACGTAGCCATTTCCAAACTGAACCGGTAAGGCAGAAGACAGATTGACAACATAAAGTAAGGCCTAATGCTAACCTAAGTTACATGAACAATAAAGGTTCCTAAAAAGTATAACTTGTAGAATAACAAGAATTTTTTAAAAATTTTGTATAAATATAATTATTAGTTGAAGGTATAATTATTACCAAATATTTTGAAAGCAAGTAGTAATAAATTACAAATAGAACAAAGCTAAAGAGCTATAAGTGTCCTGTACAAACAAATTAAAAGGTTAAAAATATTAAAATTTAGAAAGAAAAAAATGGATAAAGACAAGGGCCCATAAATTATTTAAATTTCTCCCAATTAATGGATTCGGAGAAATTAAGATGAGAAAACTGAATTTGATCGTTTAACAAGGCGACTTCATTATTCTTCCCATGTAGAAAAATTTCTAAAATTGAGTTTTAAACTTTTGGGTAATCGATGGATAAGTTTGATCTCGTGATTATCAGTACTATTGTGACCTACTCAGTAATGTGGAGACAAAATTAGAGTTAGTTTTATCTAATCTAGCTGATGCTGAGCGATCGTTTAAATGAATGGACAAACTTCTACCAGTTTGGCCTATGTATATTGAATTAAAATCACCACATTTTAAGGAATAATCACCACTTCTCTTCGTGGCCTTAACCTTAACTTTCGTATTGTCAAGCAGGGTCTAAAATATTAGAATTATTCGAAAAAGTAACCTTAACCCCTTCAAGGTGGTTGAGGAATTTACTTTATTTGTCAAAAATCGGACCTAAATGCGGTATAGAGGCGTAATTGCAATTTAAATCGATAGGCAAATTATGTTGCTTTGAGTAAACTGATTTGTTTATTAATTTATTACGAATTTTGTGAAAAAAATTTTTAATGGTCAATATTGGAAAATTATTATTGTGTTCAATATGAAGGATAGAAGACAGACAACTTGGGGATATGGAAAGGCAATTTATTTATTACTTTTGAAAAATAAAACGATGGATGACGATGATGTCATTATTTAACTCACCCGCAATTTTGAGGAGCATTTTTCGTCCAGTAATTATAATCGTCGGCTTATAATTTAACAATGTAGTTACTTGGACTGAGATTAGATTTATTTATTTTAATAAATCCAGGCGCTTTATGAACGCGTTTAAAATGTTGATTGACCGGATAATTTCGTAATCGAATTAATTGAACCTGTAATTAAATTCAAATTTGCTTCTCACTGAAGACTATTATTTGGAAAATGACTTAGTCTTAAATACAAAAAAAAATCGGTTTATATAAATTTCTCTGTATCACGAGACTTAGACCACAGTTGATTGATTCGTTACAATAAAAACAGTATAGCGCCAGCTGAGCAGGCTAAATTCCTAAGTATTGTTATTGACACTAAATGTAAATGGTGTCAACACATTGATATGCTATGTAATAAACTAGCGCCATTTTGTTACACATTGAAACATCTTAAAAGATCTGTAAATACCGTTTATACTAAGAACATACTACTTTTCTAATTTTCATTCAGCGCTGTCATACGGCATTTTAGCTTGGGGTTTAGGAAGGGATGTCGAACGAATTTTTCTCCTGCAAAAACGAGCCTTGCGTTTTATGGAAGGAGTAAATTGTAAAACAAGCTGTCGTAATTTATTTAGAAAGTGGCAGATAAAGACAATGTCAAGTATTTTCATTTTCCAGTTACTCTTGTATGCGAAAAGAAATGCAGCTCACTGGTCTAGGTTGAACTCCCATCATTGTTATGGCACTCGAAATGAATCTGTATTTGAGATACCAAAACAAAATCTATCATTTTTGAAAAAATCGCCGAAGTATCTAGCCATCACGTCATACAATAAAATTTCAGATCACTATAAGTCTTTAAGTGTCAGTAATTTTAAACAAAATATTGCTCAGTTATTAATTAATAAGTGCTGTTACGTGGGCTGCTGGAAAATTTTCTGGAAACGGCATGAAAAAACGCATATGAAATTTGGTAAACAGTATCATTGTTTTTCGAAGTATTCGCCTTTGATGTCAAGGTCAAGTGCTTGATCGCATTTTTAAAAGCTGTGATGTTTTATGTTAACACAATATCAAATTCATAGTGTCCCGGTGGTTGCCCACGTTTGCAATTTGATTAAAGAAGATCTTTTTAAATCTACTCTTACTGATTATAGAATTAAATTTGTTTTATTAGATAATCGACAATAATTAGATCTTAATATGAATCACATAAATATAAACTTTATTCTTTATTGAATAACTAAAGAGTCTTCAATAACGACAAGACTAAATAAATAAATAAATACGTAAAATGAACAAGCATTCGACAATAATTTAAGTAAAAGATAGGTTCTTTGTCAGATACTCCTCGATGTCAATTATTTATACAGTGTAAGCAAAACAAAATAATCAAATCACAAATGAAGGGACGATGAATACCGATGTAACTTTTACTTATTGTTACACTTTTGTCAGCAGAAAATTAACTTAATTAATCCAATAAGTAATGAAACAAACGTGATGGATGTCTATTTTCTTTTGGTATGGAATTGCTGAGCGAAGATTTTATTGACCCAGTGCCCTTCATTTCGATGACGCTTTATTGCTTTATGTTTTATTTATAACGTAATGTTTTGATTAGAAAAATCCACACACGATCGGTCAGAGGTTCTCAAACAAAAAGACTCCTGGCTCTTGTGGGGCTTTAATTTCTTACATTTTTCACCAAAAAAATTAAGATATGCAGAATTCGTCTTCTTAAGTGATGAAGAACTTACAGTTTTAATATGTGAAACTTATTTGATGACAGCCTGTATATCCAGTTAAACCAAAGAAACAAACAATCACTTGCTTCGCAGCACTGCGTGAACGGAAAACTTTTGTTGGTTTTGGTTAATTTTGAAATACCCAAACGGTAGATTGTTGTTTACTTTCTGGCTTGTACGAATAGATCTAATTTGAACGACCTCTATTGAATTTCTTGAGCATTTCTTCGCACCATTTGACATGACCCTGCTTTTGCGCTTCTGTTAAATTGTGTGGGATCCAACGACTGCAAAGCTTTCGTACGTTCAAATGATCATGCAAAATCTGGTGTATTGCTTTCATGTCAATGCGTAAGGATGCTTGAATCTCACGGTATGTCAGATGTCAATTTCGCTCAAGCATTTCACGCACAGCATCTACATTAGTGGCAACAACAGGTGTTGATGGACGACTTTCACGAAATTCGTCACTGAGAGAGGTACGTCCATGCTGGAATTCGGCAAACCAATTATAAACACTGCTCTTTGATGGTGCTTCATCTCCAAAAGCCAAATAAAGCCGATCGAGGCATTGTTTCGGCGTTAGACCACATTTGAAATCATAAAAAATCATGGCACGAAAATTTTCACGCGAGATTTCCATGTTTACACAAAATTACTTTTTCTCAAATGCTGTACAAACAAAACTAGTTTACTTGGATAGGAACTGTCAATAGAATTATAGGCGAAAAACGTCCAATTTTTCAAATATGACAGTTGATAAACGCTAACAATTCTAGACCTACTAGATTCCAGAAAATTTTCCAGCAGCCCACGTATTCGTTCGATGAATTTATGCAGGACAACTCGTTTTAAATGAAATTGATTAAATTATGTGCCTGTGATTTACGTATACTTACTTATTTTATATCATTGATTTCGATACATTTTTTAAGGCTTTTTCTTACTTACATGTATTTATGCTACTGACTAATCCAATGCCATGTATCATGGTCTAATGGAAGCAATAAATATTATTATTATTATAATAATTTGTAAGATCGATTCTTTTTCATACTTGCACGTGAAGATGAATATGACCTCATGTAAACCGAAAGTTCTTAAATTTTAATTTAAATTAAAATTATTTTGAGTTAGAATCAGTAAAGTTCAAGATTTCGACCTATACTTCTATTTTACACACATACATACATAAATCAAAACGACTGCGGAAAAGTCGTTTTGCTTTTTCAGGTCTGTTCACGTACTTGCATACCGCTCGTTATTCTTGCACAGTATTACAAGTGTAACGTGAATATAATTCAATTAGCAGTTAAGTATGCATATGCTAATAAATTCGCCTTCGTTCCGTTGAACTCGCACTCGTTGTACGGGGAAAGTAAAATTTATGCGACGTCGCATAAAGCTCAAAAGCACGAGTTGCTCGCGCAATCAATTTCGCCTCCGTTATTGTTCCGGGGCATAAAAGTGTAACCGAATATCGTTTAACCCACGTTGGTTTCGTAACTGAAATAAGAACGCCGACAATATGTATGTGGAAACGCATTATTGTCTCGCGTAATCTCCGGGTGTGCAAAACATGATTCTATTGTTGTTTGCTGAAGGCACTTTCAACTAACTAGACTTTCAAACTATTTTTTACTGTACTAGTATTTTTCTAATGAGTTGTCTGCTTATAAACATTGTTTCAAAACTAATTGTTCGGCTATTTCCTTTTCGTTGTACTTGGTTCAGGCATATTAAATATTTCGCAGTTTTCATTGCTTTAATTATTGTCGTTGATGTACTAAATATAATTACATATTTCGCACTATTATTATTATATCGTCGACGATTGCGATAGCAATAAACAGAGTTCTATTGTTGCACGGCTTTTCATTTCATTTCATTAATTATAGTTCTCCAATGGTTGCTACATCCGTTTTGAAACAAAATAAAATGTGTTTAACATGTTGTAAGTGCTCTGATTACTTTTACGAAATTTCGCAATTAATTTACCATTCCAGTTATTTTCTTTTTTTATTTTCCAGAAATCACTTTAATTTCGGTTCCTTTTATACAACAGTACAGTCCAAGATAATATTCCCAGCATACAAGAGATATAGATTCTTTCGGTTAAGCGTCCTCATACTTTCGAAATTATACCAAAGAAATTAATGTATACAAGGTGAAGTATTTATAAGCAAAGCTTGGCAAAATGAAACTTTTGTATAAAATAGTCCAACAGTACGGGTGGTGTTGAAAAGCCCCCTTTGGATGGCATACGTATAATAATAAAACCAGATATTATGAAAAAAGATAATTTTAGATCATAATATTTTTTTGAAATATTCAGACGCAGTAAATTAGATTATTTATTTGCACTTAATTTTCTCGAATTGTATCAAGTTTATAAGAAAGAATCAAAACTTATTTTCTTATTTGAATTTTTGTGAAATAACTTATATTAGGAAAGCTTCAGGATCTGTCTTACCCAATTCTACTTCAATATCGGAAAAACAAATAATTGTCTAATTATGTCTCTGAAATGTTTTCTTTCAAAGCCTAGTACTTTTTATTATTTGGCAAATAAATCTTGATGTTTAAGAAAAATATCTACAATAGCTAACTTTTTTTATTTGAAATATCACGGGGTAACTTAAATAGGAAAGTTACAGGATCTTTTCCACTCGATTTTATGGCAAAATCAGAAAAATAAATAACTGTTTGGTTTTCGAGATTTTCAATTGTTTTTAATTTTTTTAACGGAAAATCAGTTTTTCATCGTTCTAACGCGTTCGGAATATCTAATTCAGTTTGTATCTAAAACGTTCTTTTCTAGCTACGATACGGTTTCCCGCAAACACATTGTATACATGTTTTTTTTTCGTTTACTTTAATTTGTAGGATATATAATCGAAGTAGCTGCTACTTCTGAGACATTTTGCTGAAGTGCCAGAATGAAGAAAAGTTCAAATAAACGTATATCCAAAAAATCAACGGTTTTTATGTTATAGTTAAAATATTCTAATTATGAAATTTAAAATTAAATATTTAATTTTAATTAAAATGTCAAAGTAAGTGTAGAAGTAAAATCATTTAAACATGTATACCGGGTTTTCGCGGGAAACAGTATCGATGGCTAGAAAATATTTTTTTAGAGACGAACTTAATTAGACATCTTGAACGGGATGCAGTGATAAAAGCTCATATTCCGTAAGAAAATACAAGAACAATTGAAAATCTTGAAAACTAAACACTCATTTGTTTTCCGATACTGCCATAAAATTTAGCTGAAAAGGTCCTAAAGCTTTCCCATTTTCCTTGATCAGGAAGATTTATTTACCAAATAATACAAAAATACTAGGCTTTGAACGAAAATATTTTAAAGACATAATTAGTATGACGTTCTGAAGGCGATGACAAAAAAATTATGTTTTATTAAAAAAATTAAAAACAAATGAGAATCTTAAAAACCTGACAGTCATTTGGTTTTCCGATATTGCCGTAAATTTGGGCAGGACAGGTCCTGAAACTTTTCCAATATAAGTTACTTCGTAAAAATTAAAATAAGAGAGTTAACTGTCATTGCAGCTTCCTGTGAACACCCTGTATATATGTTTATAAGAACTTTTTTCTTTATTCTCATCTGTAGAATACGTCCTTGAAGTCACAGCCTGTTTTTTGTTACACCCTGTATATCTGTGTTACCTTTTGTTTTGTTGATACGTGCAACAGCCAAATAAAATTATACTTGCATTAAATACCTTTACAGAAAAAATACTCAAAAAAATATACTTATAATAAAATTATAATTTCCGAATAATGTCGTATGATTTATAAATAAATAAAATAAATAAAAATATTTATCGTATGTATATTTCTCGTAAAAATATTTATTTCAAGTATACTTTTTGTAAAAATATTTATTGTAAGTATAATATCATATGATTTCTTAAATTTTAGATAAAGGAAAGCCCTGGAAAGTAAAACGTATAGTGCGAAATACCTCAGTAAATAAAAATTTATTGCAGAATTTCTAATAACTTTATTAGTTCTGATTGTAGGTTTGCCCTTTAACCTTTTCGTGTCCATACTATCATCCTCTACGACTAAATTTAAATGTACTTTGCTTTTCATGGCTAACTTTTATCTAAAATTTAAAAAATCATATGGTATTATACTTACAATAAATATTTTTACAAAAAATATACATATGATAAATATTTTTATAAAAAATATACTATACTTAATATGGTTATTCACAAATAACTGTTAATAAAAAATCAAGTCAGGTGTTTCGTTGCAACAACTACGAAATTCAGGTCCAAACTATTCGAAACACGTTTCAAACTTTTAAGCGAAAGATAGCACCTATAGTGTGTCTACAACTTGAAAAGAGTCGAAAAAAGTTATTCTTTATAAAAAGTTCTGTCCACCTAAAAAATTCAAAATGTGTTGCAGAAATCAAAGTAACGTTTTCATTACTGATTTTAGGCAAAAAATGTAAAATTCTAAGTCTAAGTAACTTTAAAAATCACACGTTTATTTAAGTTTCTTGACTGAAAAGTGTCTGAAATATTCAAATATCTGAATTTATAGAAAGGATAGAACTTAATTGTTTTTGTGAAGAGATAAACCCATTGGTATAATGGCTCATAATGGACTGCGGTTTTAAAACGAGAAGGGGTTTTTTCTCTATGGAATGGCCACAAAATGTATATCTGTGTCCACGGATTGGGTTCACTACAGAAATTTTTATTTTTGAGTTTTCGCAAAAAGTCATTCTTTATAAAAGTTTTTGCATGATCCAAAATCTCTAGAAATATTATAGGAAATGATAAACTCCTATTATTTGTTGATAAACATTGAAAATTTTATTTCGACTTTGGTAAAATACGGCAAAATTCAAAATAATTGAGTAAAAATCATGTTTGTCGATATTATCACTTAATGATACAAGTTTACATGTAAAGAAACTATTCAGATAAAAATGTTAATATTTACGTAATTGAATGGTATGGAATTTTGAATTGTTTACTATAAAATCCCATTTGAGATATTTCTTTAAAATATTCTGGTGTAACGGTAACTAAAAAAAATCGATTCAAAAAATTTGTCAAACAAGACCGGTATTAAAAGAAAATTATGGCTTCCACAATTATGCCATTAGCTTTTATTATGTATATTATGAGAACCTTTTTATTCACAACACAGGCAGTACCGCTGACGCGATTTTGCTACGAAAAACTTGGACTCATATTTTGCAAAAATCAAAAAAGATTTTTCAATTTTTTTTTGCAGTCATCCAGAATTGACCACGTTCTATGAAGTTTTTAGGTGATTTAGGACAACCATTTTTTTTAAAAAGAATGACTTCTTTAAAACTCAAAATAACTCATAGAATTTACTGCTTTTACTACTGAATTTTCTTCGACTCCACATCCAATACTGATTCGGTTCCATCATTTTATTTTTTATTATCGGAACGGTTCACGTGACATCATTGTGTCATGAAAAAGTTCAGTCGCATATTTTTAGGAGTCCATAACATTTTATCAAATAAACAAGTTCTTCCTTGGTCAACATTCTTGCCAATGATTATGCTAAATGTTAAAATTTCTGATAAAAATGTTATTTGTATGTTCTCTATGAATACCAGATTTGTTATGAAATTATCCAATATAAATGAATTTTTTAGACAGCCTTCAGTCCAAAATTTAAATTTAAGCATTCTTTCTGGAGTTTCTCGACAAGTAAAACTTTTTGTAAAGAATATCTTTTTTGGGTAAAGTTGATATTAAAAAAGTTTTTCCTTTTGTGAAGTCGATCGACCGATAATTGAAAAAATCGGTAACAGTTACAATCCCTAATTTTGATGACTCATTTCTATACAGGGAGATTTAGGCAACCCTTTCATTAAAAGTTTACGGACTTCTCCTTTGAATTTCTGTTTCATATTTTGCAGTTATTTATCTATCAAAATATAATATTTTCAAATTTCGGACATTTCCGCTTATACCGGAAGTTGCTGTCAACTTTCTTATTTGAAATGGAATACCCCATTTTTAATGAATTTTTGAAATCTTAAAATTCTATAAATATTTTGTGCAACATGGGACACCAGAAAAATTAACCGTTTCCGAGATATTTTCATTCTTTAAAAGTAACTCAGACTTGCAGAACCTTGGTTAGGATACTGCGATCTATGTGCATCAAAAACCAAGATGCCCATTTTTGGCCTGTAGTAGTCTACAGTAACGTTCTTTCAGATCATGTCTTATTTTGCACTTGATTACTTACAGGCTGGTTGAAAAGTAACTTCTATTCGAACTAATTTCAACTGTCGAAAAGTCAAGTTTTTTAAATGGAACGCCTAGTATATTTTTATACCATGTGACTCGGGATTAAATTTCCTTTCGTCCTATATTAGCATTGCCTGTACCTATCTCTTATAGTTCACTCGTTATCGATGATTTCTTTTTAACATGTATTTTTCGGTATTATTTTTAAATAGTGGGCTATGAAAACTAGAGAAATTATAATTTTTGAATTCATCCGTCTAGTAGGAATTAAAAAAAAAACAATTTAATCGCTACGAAGAACCAAAAAATGAATAATCAACAAAAAAAATGACAATTCAAGAAGTTAATAAAAAAAGTTGTTATATCGAGGTAAATGCGTTATTACTTAGATACAGCAGAAAGTTATTACTAAAAAATAATAGCCGAGGACAACTTAGAGCCAATATTATAACTAACAATTTGTGTCTTATTTTTAATATTTTTGAGTTATTTATTAGTGTTCATAAAATTTTGTATTGTAAGTGTAAATTTCTCCTTGTAAATGTGTAAATAATCATACCAAGAATTCTAATAGATGCGGCATATGTAACCAAGAAATTCAGATGATGGATGTGTATTTAAATATTATTTATCGGTTTTTAAAATGAAATTGAAATTACAGTCAGAAATTAATTTAAAGAACCTCAGTTTGTTAAATTTTCATAGCACACTATTCAGGAATAATACTAAAAAGTGTGAAAATTTATGTGTCAAAGAGAAAATCATGAATAGAAAGAGAAAGGTAAGAGATGGGCATAGGGAATGCTAATACAGTTCGAAAGAACATTTAATTCTGATTCTTATGGTATACAAAAATACTGGGTGTTCCATTTAAAAAACATGACTTCTCGACAGTTCAAATCAGTTCCAATAGAAGTTACTTTTCAACCAGCCCGTAAACAATTTTGTGTAAAATTAGGTATGACCTGAAAGCTTATGGGCATGGCCTACTACAGACCAAAAATTGAAATTATGGCTTTTATTACACAAAGATTGCAGCGTCATAAACAAGGTACTGCAACTTTGAACTTTTTTTAAAAAACGGTAATATCTCTAAAACGGCTAATTTTTCTTGTTTCACATGTTACACAAAATATTTTTAGAATTCCATGAAAATTTCAGAAACGCAATAAAAAGTGGGGTATTCCATTTAAAATAAGAAAGAAAGAAGTCCGGTACAAGCGGCGAAAGTTGAAAATATTATATCTTAATAGATCATTATCGTTAACTTATAACCGCAAAATATTAAATAGAAATTCAAAGAGGAAGTCCGTAAACTTTTAATGAACAGGTTGCCTGAATCTCCCTGTATATAAAACGTCTTTTGAATACATTAGATTTTTAGGTTCGCAGAAAAAAATCAAAATTTTGGTTACTTACTAACGAATATTCTACAGGTGAATAGGGTCGAACGATGATATTTCAAGTTTCTGCGTATCACTGAACATGCTATTTTTGATCACTCGGTATATTTTACAGTGATGTGCTGTATTTTTTTGATGCTGTTGGAGCAAGATGTTACCGTTCAATTTCTGCCCGACCCCGAAACCTGTATATTGTTTCTCGTGGAATATTTTCGCAGACCCGACCCAGCGAACTCTTTGCGTTTCGCCGATTTGCTTTCAAAGTGATTCCCCAGTGTTATGTTTTCCTGTATAAATTAGGATAAGGGAAAATTGGGATTTGAAAGTAAATTTTCGGTCGAAATAATTCTTTATTTAGCATCTTTAAAGTTACACAATCTTGCACAATATTTCGACATCAGCGTCTTCGTTCTCACGAAGGTTGTACAGAAATTGACCCCCGGTATTTAAGCCCATTGGTTGTTGTTGACGTAAGATTCTGCAGCGGTTGGTGGTTGCATTTCACCTCTTCTTTTCTCTTACCCCGTCTCTTTTTCACCCGCCAGTTCGGAGCGATTTCAGAACTCATTTTCCGCTGTATTTCTCAACGTAACAGCACGTTTTGCTTGTGTGAATTTAAGTGTGTGTTTTCGCCCAAAATTTGTGTTGGGGAATTCAACTGCAGCTTTATTGTTGGATAACTCCGCTGTGTCGAGGTCTATTAATGCGTTTGCATTGTCTACGCCTGTTCCCCCAAGTTGCTCTGTGAACAGATGAGTCCACTCGTTGATGTTTTGATTCGCTTCGAACGTTTCTATTGTGTACTTTCCTTCCTTACAGGCTTTACCCTTTACCTATACGTTTACGTTTACCCTTTACCCTTTGTCTTCACGTTTGCCGTATCTTTACGTCTACGTTTACATTGACGTAACTTCTGTGGATCTTTTTTGTTCCGGCTGTAATCGCCGCATTTTCGGGGACACCTTTCTCGGTGCCTATTTACGCCGACCGGAGTTCCCCGGGACTTGGATATGCCCCGACTGACGACATTCCCCTCTCCGCCGGGAAGCATGACGCATGACCCTCTGGTCGAGGACATCTCCACCTAACCATGTCGGACAAAGTTATTACTTATTATTTTTCTCTTTTTCCGTGAAAAGCGTGTTTGCACGCGTTGCTCTTCAATTTAATTTTGGTTGCCTTACATGTACATTTTTGCGCGGCACGGCGTTTTAGTTTTAATTTCGTTCAATATAAAGTTGTAGATAGTTGTTGCTTGGACTGTGTGCGGCGTGATTTTGTCCCGGTCGGCCACTTTGAGTTTATTCAATGTTTCCGCCGCTTACTACATAAGTTAACTTACGTTTAATTTATTTTTGCGCATGTGGTGGCTGTATTTTTTTATTAATGTGTTGACTGTGTGTCCTATTTCTGTCTATTTTTTTTGTAAATAAACTAAAGTGTTGGAAATATTTAGGATGAGTCGCGTTTTCTTGATTTTTCCCGCTGTCCCCAAAAAAATTAAGTGGCGCCTTTCCTTTTTTTTTAATTTTGTTTGTGAAGACTTTGTACAAACCCACCTTATCCGACTCGGGCTGGCCGGCGACGCCGAAACGTCTGTCACGGCGATCACTTGCAGATACCTAAGCAGGTAGGTAGCAAAGAATAAAAAATAATTGTCGGATGAAGCTACATTAATCACTAAATTACATATAAAAGGCAGTTAATTTAACTCTGAAATAGCCCGTAGTAATGCTAGATGCAGGAAGCCTGTTCGGTGAAATCGTCTTTTCAGCTAGCTACCGGTTTTCTTGCCCTGGCACCGGAAATGTATTTTCTTTGCCGTTTTCTAGAATCACTCATTTCTGCTCATCGACGAGTAACAAGCATTGAATGATTTTGATTATCTTTTTTATGTGATACTTATACAGGATAATTCATAATAAGTGTCCGACCCGTTAGGGGCATATTAACAAAGGTCACGCAAGTCCCAAGTCAACGTCTTTTGTGCCCTAAATGGAAACCGTTTGAGTATTGGAATGCGATGTGTAATGTATTCTTAAAATCGGGTTAACTAGCGGTTCATGTTTCAGAAATTGTGTCACTTTGTTAAGAAAAGTTAATGTTATGTGATATAATTTACAGTTTTCATAACAGATATTCGATGTGACCTTTTTGTTCTGCGCCTATTCACATGATTGATGAATAGGCCTCCATACACAACGTGGCTAGGGCTAGCTCATTCGGCCAAATTTAACTTATTATTTAATTTATTAAAACTGCAGTTACTTCCGAATGCATGTTTTAACTCGCTTGAAAACTTGAAGCGCAAGATTTTTCTTCTTTGCGCAAGCAAGTCTTCGTGCCAAGTAGCTACCACCCAAGAGCGTTCAAAAGTTTTGTGTGAATGTCAGCCCAATGAATCACGTATGCTGGCCAGTCATTTACATTGTTTTAATTTTTTTGCTCCAGCAGAAACGCAGTTCCCTTAACTATATTTATGGAGTCTTCATAAATTGAATTTTTCATTTGTAATGTCTGATTAAACTTGCTTCGCTTCACTTTAATTCAATTAATTATCTGGCATGAAGGAATACGTATGTTCAATTAAAAAAAATCTAACGAGCCGCGGTTGGCAATTCAATTCTTCGTAGGCAAGTAATCTTAAAATGCATGAATTTCACTAAATTTCTCTGAATTGATACGAACGTTGACACGAACACGATTCCACTGTCGAAATTATTATTATATCCCTACTTGAATCATAAGAATCAAGTGCATTGTTCACATTATGCAATATTTCCTCAGAAAGTCGTAAACAAACAGTTTTGCGGTTTCAGTTCAAGGTTAAATGTTCCTGTCTTGTGTTCTTTTTCATCTAAATCTATTTTTGTGGTGTCGCATTCAGCTATTCCAGTTCCCACCAAGTTTTCGTGTGAATTTTTAATCTATTTTATCTCAAAAAACTACAAAAGTTAGACTCCCCATATAAACAGTTATTTGCTTTGTTTTTTCAAGGACTGTCTGTGGTTAAAGGGTCGGACACTTATTCTGAATCACTCTGTATAGTATTATATATTCAAATTATTATTCAATTTATATACCTATAGGAGAAACAAGCCAAAATAAAAAAAGAACATTTAGATCAACATAAGTATTACATCTTATTACATTATAATCACACAGAAATTCTAAGGCGCAACATACGATACAAAACAATTAACCGTTTTGGTTTTTTAAGTTCGAACTTGCAGTAACTTGTTTATAATACTGCTACCTCTATGAAGTAAGAGCTAAGAAGTTAATTTTTAGCCTAGAGTTGGCCACAGTAAACCCGTAACCAACCGTTTCCAGGTTTTGTCCAATTTTACACTTAAAAATATTGATTGAAGTTTGGTAGAAGAATTTCTACCTGTTGTGTAGATACTGTCGCTGTAGATTTATTTGAAATCTCTTCCATATGTTGTCAAATATCATTAACACGTTTTGTTATTACTATACGTCTTCCAGTCATATTTTTTCTACAAAACTGAACTGTTATTTAAAACATTGAAGCATATTCTTTCCAATTTTAACAGTGTCCGTTTAAAATTTAAAAACAATTTTCTTACAATGTTCATCGGACAAGAGTTGACTATAATTATTATATTTATATAATGAGAGCTCGCATCATACGATGCTTACATTTTCAGTAAAGCATTAAGCCTCATTTGCACCACTCTAGATTAACTTTGACCGACAATTATTTCCCATAGAAACAATTATTGTAACAAACGTTTATATGGAATTAACCGGAGCTTACATTTTAACTGAAAGTGGTGCAAATGGCCCTAACCATTAATTTGTATTTTAGGAACATTTTCTCTAAAACAATTAACTTCACTTTTGATATCGATTTTTTTGAGCACTAAACCTTGAAATCTTGATATCCAATTATGTTTAACGCACAGAACGCAGAAGTAACGGGACTTTGAAATAGAAATCAGCGTCTTGACAATTACGGAAATACAATATTGACGTCTAATAAACCAACAATGATGTTATTAAGGAACTTTCATTCCCTTTGCTATTGAATAATACAGAAAGTTTGCACCTACCTGAACATGACATAAGAGCAAAAAATTGCTTAATGTTTGAACAAAACATGGGTTAA
Source organism: Prosopocoilus inquinatus (assembly GCA_036172665.1). Classification (NCBI taxonomy): domain Eukaryota; kingdom Metazoa; phylum Arthropoda; class Insecta; order Coleoptera; family Lucanidae; genus Prosopocoilus; species Prosopocoilus inquinatus. The sequence goes on from CM069871.1 coordinate 36,828,250, forward strand.
ACAATCAGTTATGTTCAAGTAAAGTTAAAAAAAAGCAAAAGAGATTAAGCAAAGTAAAATGCACAAATATTGACAATTTATTTACTTAAAAAACGCGTGCCATTTTTATGTAAGTGTTTTTCCTGTAAATTGTTTACGGAACCTACTTATACGAAGTTTAGTATATAGCGAAAGATACACTAATCGAGTAGTAAAAGTAAGTTAAAACAAATTAATTTGTGGATATGTTGTTTTCTTTTAGATCATTTTCTAAATTAGTGGCTGATAAGATATCAATTTTTGCCATAGGGTCGTTAAATAGTTTCGTTTGTTTGTAAAATTTACTTAAAAAGCATACGATCGTGAAAAATGTAAAACGAAGCAATTCAGTAATTAAATTACATTGCCCAATGCTTCTCGTATTCATTATTACGCATTTTTTCTTAAGTTGTGTTTTATTGTCGCTGCGTTTCTGAAGTCCGTGATTTAAACCAAGACAAAGACTCCACACTGGTAAGCAAACTTAATTTGTTCACAGTCCAATCACCGCCGAATCGATCTGAATAAAACTAGAAACCGTGAGAATCGGCGTATCTCTTGGGTTTGATTTATGTCCTCCTCTCCATTTAACTATGTTTCTGGTAATTGCTCGGAACCTGTTTCGCTTTTCTCAGTTGTCAACGAAAGCATATATTAAGAGAATTAATGTGATATTACCCAAAATTTTGATCTCGTTAATAAGACTTTTCAATTTTTGGAGTCCTCTAAATTGGAGATCAGATGACATTAAAAGATATGTCCTTTTAAATTTACGAGCTCCACTTGGTTTGTACCGACGGACGTGAAATTAACATTTAGAAAGAGTATAACTTTGCCGTTCGTAATTTACGGCGCATTTGGACGCAATTTGAGGTGCGAGTTCTTCCTGTTGTATAACTAACATAAGTGCGTATAGCATGAGATTGTTTGTGGCACGGGAATTCGAAATGATTTAAGACTGCCGGAAAAAACCGGAACACACTTCTAAGTCAATGGGTCGTTTGAATAGGCAATAGTTTACGTTCACGTACGTACATTCTCTTATCGGTAATCAATCATTGTTTTTTCTTAAAAGAAATCTTCTTCAGAGTTTTCTCTAATGCTACGATATCTGCAATTTTCATTGTAATTATTTCATTGTACAAGGTGGACCAATTTTGACAGTTTTAAAGGGGAACACCTATTTTTAGATGAGTTAGGTAAAAACTGACCATGGTGTCTGAAGCTTTTTTTTATTACAAAATTAGGGGTAAAAGCCGCATTTCGATATCTTGAACCGTTCAGAAGCTACAGATATTTTTAAAAATTTTGCAATTCTTTGTAACCTTTATAACTTTTTGTTTACGAAAATATTCGATTTCTGTAAAAACTTCTTTAAGATACTTTTAAACTAGTCTCACAATCTGTATACTTAATTTTATTCGTCTAACAATTTTTTTTAGGGTCTTAGTTTTGCAATCTGCCCGACGGGCAATAAGCGTTTGGTGTAACTATGATCTGTGACATGAAGGATATTACTCCAGTCAGAGATCTGCTTAAAGTTAAACCTAAATCTATATCTATAGTTCTTATGTTTTACTGAGTATATACAGCGTAGGAAATTCCATGTTAATTTAAAGGTGCTCGAATATTGGCTTTCATTATTACTTTACAGCAAAATTCCATTGAAATTTTTAAAGAATTCTTCAAGATGAATCTGTCTGTGAAGTTTGAGAATTTTTCATACGCTTTTAAGATATTAAAAAAAGATTCTGTAAGTAAATTCAATTTATATTAAATTATCAGCACATTCGTGATCAATGATAGTGAAAACTGATAATTAATAAATCTAGTCGTTTTTGAAAAAGATTAATAAGAAAAGCGTTTCCGGTAATTTATTTTAACATTTACTGATCAAGGCCGTACTACTAAATTGAATTTCGTTACTGATCTTTTTTAAATATCTTGAAACTGAGCGAATGAAAAATTCTCAAACTTCACAGGCGGAGTCATCTTGAAGAGCACTTTAAAAAACCTTTATGGAATTTTGATGTAAAATAATTAGGGAAGCAATATTCGAGCACCTTTAATTAGCATGGGATTTCCTATGTTGCGTTTCAAAACGCAGCACCCTGTATATGATGTCTCTAGTTATTGTCTTATCTGGGTCCTGCTGTAAGGTTGGGTTGGGCAACAAGCGTTTCAGTCTACGCACTCCAGTACATTTAATTGCTTCACCAGCGCATAAGGACGTACTGTCACACTTTTACTGTACTCGACACCGAAATTGTAGATAACTTCCTTGACAAATTGGAGTGGAATGTCATGTTGAACATCTCGTTGGAAACGTAGTACGGTGCATTGACGATGGCGCGCATCATTTTATTTTGAAACCTCTGCGGAGTGTCAATGTCAGAGTTGCTGGTAGTGCTCATACTGAGTTCCTTACGTCCAAACTGGCTTCAAAATTGATTTGTAAAGCAACAGCTTGTTGTCCAAGGACAGTTTTGGCCAATGAGGCCGACTTAGCTTTAGGCTTAGTTGCTTGCGCTTAGTGAATATGTGTTTTCTCCATGACAGAAGGCGGTCCAAATGCATACCTAGATACTTTGCCTCTTCAGCTTGTGGAAGTTGGTGATTGTTGAGAAATGTGGCCACCCGTGATCACGGGTGGACACGTTTCTCTGCGTAAAGTGAACGTCACATGATAATGACTTTCATTAGCTTTAGTGCGCCATTTCTTTAGCCAGTTTTGAATCTTATTGAAGTTGACCATGAACAATGAATCTATCATAATTATTAAATTTAGAACCAGGGATTTGTTCCGAACGTATAACCTTATCGTTTATTTCAAACACTTGCCTATATTGTTACCAAATTTTTAACTAGGACACTGTTGCCGGTTGTATTTTTTACATAAGGCAACACCGCCAGTGGTCTTCTAATATGTGAACAAATTATACAAGTAACACATTCATCGCATACTAAAATTTGATTGAAACTTTGATATCTGATACCAACGTTTCAAGACATTCAAACGATTACCGTCACAAAAGTAACTGGAAATCATTTTGGACACAAAAACGTGTATTGGCGTGGCTCATGCATCGCATCTAATCTAACTTTCACGTTATTTGACGTTTAGACCGATTTCAGTAACTTTGATGTCTGATACTGTTGGGTTGCCGAATACAGGAACAGAAAAAGTAGGCTTTGCGAGAATAAACAAGTTTTATCAGAGTATTGTTGGAAGTGAAATTACACATTTTGTTCAACCCAACTTGTGGCCTTATTTCTATAATATCGTCGGTCTACAAGAGAAGGTAACCAAGTCCACCGATAGTATTTTTGAGTTATTAGAATTTTAATATTTGCTTATGATTATAAAATCCATTATTTTACATTTTACATCATATTTCTATGCACAATAGAGTTACTAGAATATGTATTTTAAATTAAAAAAGATTGAATGTAAGGTACATGGGCAACTATGAAAATTCAAAACTACTATTGGTGGACTTGGATACTTTCTCTTGTAGACCGACGATATAACGAATCAACAGATACGAACGTTTTAGGGCAATCAATCTATTATCACCACAAAAGAAACTGAAAATCGTTTTGGACACATTGACACGTGTTCGCGTCGCTTTTGCATCGCATTTAATAAACAGGATGTCTCAAAAAAAGTATTCTTAACTTTGAGAAGTAGTAGAGGGCATGTTAAGCAACTTTTATTAATAAAGTTGTGGCCGGAATTGGTTCCATGTCAAGTTACAACGAAATAAAGAAAATGAAACTAGGAAGACTAAAAATAATCTCAATGCAAAAAGTAACTTTTCTATTTATTTCCAGCAACCACAAAATTTTAATTAATTTCAATTTATGGGAGAACAAAGAAAATTATAGAAACTGTTCAAAATTATGGCCTCCATTTTGAATACGTAAGATATAACGACGTATAATTGAATGGCGAATTCTTTTAAATAAATGGGAAAGATTGCGAATGGTATCAAACGAAAGAATAATTCTAGCTACTAATTTCTCCTCTGAGTTGATAGGTGTTGCAGACGATCGTTTTAATATGACCTTAGATTAAATTAAAAAAAAATAAAATAGAAAAATTCACATTGGTATTCTCTTAACCTTGGGAAGATTTTCGTCGCTATCATAACATATGGATTATGTATTATTGATTTTTGCATTTGGAACCATCTTAAAACGATAGTCTATGCAACACCAGTCCCTATAACAGAGGAGTTAATGACTACAATTATACTTGCGTTTGACACCATTCTCAATCGTCCCCAGCTATTTAGAAAAATTCACCTTTCAATAATCGTTATAACTTAAGTATTCAAAATGGAGGCCATAATTTTGAACAATTTTTAAAATTTTTCATGTTTTCATAATAAATTGAAATTAATTAAAATTTTGTAGTTGTTGGAAATAAATGAAAAGTTATCTTTTTGAATTGATATTACTATTGATCTCGTATAAAAGAGAAAATAACAAAAACCACAATGAATTTATTGCCTTTTGCTTCTAGATTATTACTTCTACATTGTTGACTTATGTATTCGTATTCATTTTAAAACATTCTTAAACTGTCCTACTATAAAGCACTCCGAAGGGCAGATAAATTAAAGTTCTTGTCGCATAAACTGTTAAAGAGATGACGACTTGTGCTGGATATCGAATGCGTTACCTGTACATAAATGTAAACGACCTAATATTTATTTTAATTATTTTTCCTGCGAGCAAAATGGCAGTCGTCGTGTTTCCTGAAATATATGCACATATTTTCTGCGCTTACGCCACGCATTTGCAAGTATAAGCGTGGATCATTTACTGTCGGGATTGAATACTTGAATTTATTGAAATATGTTTGATGTAGAACAAGTTTAATATTGAATTTATTATGTCTCGCTGCGTAATTTCATCTCGAGATGAAAATAGCACTGTCAATATGTGATCGATTGTTTCACCTGTGTTATGTATGTAAAATAAATGTGTAAACTGAAAGGTGTTGAGGTGTTATTTAAATAATGAATTGATGGAAGTTGATGGATATTTCATCTGGTAGAAAACAATTAAGCTCCTATTATTTGAATTTGTTTGAATGAAATTCTGCTTTAGGCACTTTAGTTTTGCGCAGTGTTGAAACTTTACACATAAACAATGAATCCTACTTTGTAAATCTAAAAGACTATGCAGATATCAGTGGCGGCTCGTGGCTAATGATCCAGGGTAGGCGACACAGTGAAAAAGAAATAGTTAAAGGTCCAGTCGCGAGCAATAATTTTTGTTCGTTATTGGTTGTCAAAACAGGACGTTTAATTTTTTTACTTTGCAGAAATTAACGTTTTGATTGACATTGACGACCAAAATTTAATGCTCGCGACTGTACATACTTAAGTTTTATAAATTAATTTCTTTTAACAAAATTGCTAGCACTAAATAAACCTTTTACTTTCATCTCCATCTCGAAATGAGAGCGCTTGTTTTGCCAAAGTTACTCTTATGTCTATTAAGCATGTTAAGAAAATTCTATTTTCTTTTGTTAACTTCATAGTTATCCAAGCATTTTGTCTGACGTTTGATAAAAGAATATTTTTTATGCCAACAAAAAAGTGCCTTTTTAATATTGTTTCCACACACAACCATTTATGATTTTCATACTAAGTACTCTTAAAAGTACGATGAAATAATTGAACTCTTTTATCGGCATTAAAAAAATTAATTTTGTCAATGTTCTACCCGAAGCAAAATATTTCTATGAAAAGGACATTTCTAAAAAAAGTACCTATAATTTCATGCGGGACATCCATGTTCTATGACGATAATAATAAATTATAATAATACTCGCAATATTTAAACTTATTCAAACGTAAATTATGGAATAACCAAACTGAAACGTTTCTTAAACGAATATTTCCGAATAGCCCGAGGCGACACGATCTGTCGCCTAACATCGTACTTATTCAATTTACTACACGTCAGTCTAGCGCTGGGATAGAAAGAGATAAACATATTAATCGCGTGATACTTTCATGAGGATTTAAGGCGAAAAATTATTTCACCTATTCTACCGCTACCGACGAACACATCATATGCAACGGAGGAACCATTCAGAAATGCAACTTAGGATTCGTTCAGCAATGGACCGCTATTACCTGTTTGACAAAAATATCAACATAAAAATAAACAATGGGCTATTTGTTATTAATATTAAATATAATACTTAATTCTTTATAAAATGTTAGGGTAGGCGACGCCTACCTTGCCTACCCTGAGGAGCCGCCACTGGTAGAAATATGTTCAAATTATTAACAGACTGCCGTCTTAGATTTAAGTAACACATTATAAACATTTTTTACTTTATTTTGCTAGTAAACATCATTACACCGTTACACCCTAGTTCACAGAATAAGAGAGGTAACTTTAGGTACTTATAAGAAGTTGTTTTACATTTTTAGTTTAGTTTATTAGTATATTTGATGAAGACACAATCATAAACAGTGAAAATTATTACAATTATTAAATTACAATAGGAAGATAAGATTTAAGAAAATAAAGAGATTAATTAAGGGACATGAAAAATGGAATAGTATTTGCCTTTTTCACGTTTAATGGATAAAAATTCACAATAAACTTAAAGAGATAAACTATGAAAAAATATGATGTATTCATCACAATAAATAGATCGCATGAAGTCCAATTATTATTTTTTGTTTTGAAGGTTGTCACAAAATAAAAACGATGGTAATTAAAAATTTATATTTCGATATTAAATTAAAATTACATATATTCATGTGTTATACTGGTCTATTTATTCTTATAAGCATTTATTATAAATGTTACAAGATAATAAGATTCTTAATCAGACACGGATCTATTGCGTTGTTTTCTTATTAAGGTAGATACTGTAGGCGGATAACTATCATCACTATTACAGTATCCAATTTAATTCATTGCCTGGTGTATCGCGTTTCATCGGTTTTATTTAGCCAGGTATAATTTCCATTTAAATAATTTGAGATTATATGCAGTCGTCAACATAAATTTTCCTGAAGAAGCTGTCAAACATACAGTGAAAATCTCATTTTTTCTAAGTGTCCGACAAATTAATTATATATTTATAATAATTTTCATCGGACAAGATAGTGATTCAATGATAATTATTAAAAAAAAAAATGCTGCAAATCGTTTTTGATTGCAGTGAATTCCTCGAGCAGCCTCTGTATAGCTGTTTCAACCCTATTTGGGGCTTCATCAGTGGAAACGTAGCTCGAGATTTCCATTGCAAATCAAAACGACTTGACCAAGGATATTCGCATTTGCGATGTAATAGTAACGAATAGCTTAAATATCTACATCCTACGATCGCTTTTTGATCTAACATTGCATTAGGACTGACAAATTGAAGCCAGTTTGTTACGTAAGTCATCCCATGCAAATACCATATTACTTAAACATCAACACAGAAATATTTGAGGTATAAATTAAACGGTAATCGTTGAACGTTTTCGGAGTGAAACATCATAGGAAAAATATAGTTATTTGTATAATTAGGGCAGAAACTATCATTTTGCAAGTGCGAGCACAGTTTTGCGAAGGGAAGGCGTTAGCCGAGACTTCGCAGGAGAGAGCACTTACAAAGCAATTTCTGGCTGTGGATACACGCTATTTTTTGGTCCGACCTATTTTAAATTGTCTCAAACAGTTAAAAAAAAAGTTTTCTGGTAACTTGACTCCAAATTAAAAAAAAAATATATTCAATACCTCAAACTTCCTGTTATTTAAAAAATGTCAACACTGCCAACATTGGGTAAATCTTTCGATGGCCTAGACCTTCAATAGAGGTGTTTCCGGACGGTTTTTACGAATGCAATACCAACATTTCTGGCCGGAGGATCAAAGAATATTTTTTCAAAAACTTTCATTATTAATTTTCGTATAGTTCTTGCTCGTGAGAATTTCAGGCAGAAACAAATAAAAACACTGCACTTCATAAGTGTCGATAAATTGCTTGCAAATCGTTCACTTTTTTAATTTGTTGTATGACACACAAGACACAGCTACTACAGCTACAAGACATATGTATGTCATAAGTGAAATTAACCTTTGCCCTCAATAATTTTTATGTCCGTAGACACGTATTTCGGCAGCTAAGCTGTCATCTTCAGTACGCTACCAACTTAAAAGCACTAAAAATTGTCTAAAAACAGCCTAATCACACTGACAAAACCATAAAAATGTTAAATGTTGTGGACAGAGGTTAATTTCAATTATCTATTAAACCACAGTCTCCTTTACTATTTTAGTATGTTCATCAAAGAGCAGTGTTTATAATTGGTTTGCCGAATTCCAGCGTGGTCGTACCTCTCTCAGTGACGAATTTCGTGAAGGTCGTCCATCAACATCTGTTATTGCCAATGATGTAGATGCTGTGCGTGAAATGCTTGAGCGAGATCGACATGTGACATACCGTGAGATTCAAGCATTCTTACGCATTGACATGAAAGCAATACACCAGATTTTGCATGATCATTTGAACATACAAAAGCTTTACAGTCGTTGGATCCCACACAATTTAACAGAAGCGCAAAAGCAGGGTCATGTCAAATGGTGCGAAGAAATGCTCAAGAAATTCAATGGAGGTCGTTCAAATTTAGTTTATAACATCGTTACTGGTGACGAAACGTGGATCTATTCGTACGAGCCAGAAAGTAAACAACAATCTACCGTTTGGGTATTTCAAAATTAACCAAAACCAACAAAAGTTTTCCGTTCACGCAGTGCTGCGAAGCAAGTGATTGTTTGTTTCTTTGGTTTAACTGGATATACAGGCTGTCATCAAATAAGTTTCACATATTAAAACTGTAAGTTCTTCATCACTTAAGAAAACGAATTCTGCATATCTTAATTTTTTTGGTGAAAAATGTAAGAAATTAAAGCCCCACAAGAGCCCGGAGTCTTTTTGTTTGAGAACCTCTGACCGATCGTGTGTGGATTTTTCTAATCAAAACATTACGTTATAAATAAAACATAAAGCAATAAAGCGTCATCGAAATGAAGGGCACTGGGTCAATAAAATCTTCGCTCAGCAATTCCATACCAAAAGAAAATAGACATCCATCACGTTTGTTTCATTACTTATTGGATTAATTAAGTTAATTTTCTGCTGACAAAAGTGTAACAATAAGTAAAAGTTACATCGGTATTCATCGTCCCTTCATTTATGATTTGATTATTTTGTTTTGCTTACACTGTATAAATAATTGACATCGAGGAGTATCTGACAAAGAACCTATCTTTTACTTAAATTATTGTCGAATGCTCGTTCATTTTACGTATTTATTTATTTATTTAGTCTTGTCGTTATTGAAGACTCTTTAGTTATTCAATAAAGAATAAAGTTTATATTTATGTGATTCATATTAAGATCTAATTATTGTCGATTATCTAATAAAACAAATTTAATTCTATAATCAGTGAGAGTAGATTTAAAAAGGTCTTCTTTAATCAAATTGCAAACGTGGGCAACCACCGGGACACTATGAATTTGATATTGTGTTAACATAAAACATCACAGCTTTTAAAAATGCGATCAAGCACTTGACCTTGACTTTTGCTGGAGTTTTATTTTATGATGTCTTTACGCACGATCGATCAGAAGTTCTCAAACAAATGTACCAACGCTCCTTTAGTAGGTAATTTTTTTATTTTTGAGTTAGACCATTGATAATTGCGGCATTATTTCTCTTACATGACGAGGAACTTGCAGTATTAATATGTGAAACTAATTTGATTACACCCGGTATAGCAAGAGTGGCTTTAGAGGATCGAAAAACCGTGAATGCTGATTGGTATACTACAATTTGTTTGCCGGAAGTCATCGATCAAATAAGAAGAAACAATCGAAATCGACGAATTATTCTCCTCATGACAATGCCAGCTCTCACTCAGCCCGTCAAACAGTTGATTTTTTGTCCAACAAAAATGTTGAATTAATGACTCATTGTTCATATTCACCTGATTTATCACCTAATGATTTCTTTTTGTTCCCAAATATCAAAAATAAAATGCGTGGTGAGCGATTTTCGTCGGCTGAAGCAGCCGTTGAAACATTTCGGACACTGGTTTCTGAGGTACCATCTTTAGAGTGGAAAACGTGCTTTAGAAATTGGTTCGAGCGTATGCAAAAGTGTATTGACGTCAAAGGCGAATACTTCGAAAAACAACTTCGAAAAACAATGATACCGTTTACCAAATTTCATATGCGTTTTTTCATTCCGTTTCCAGAAACTTTTCCAGCAGCCCACGTATGCGCCAAACAAAGCCAAACATAACTTGATGGCACTTTTGACAGAAAATAGCGCGAAATATTTCTAACGCTTTTAGAACGCTTTCAAAATTTTGGCAATATGCTATTTGTTATAATTTTTAAGTTATTCAAAATTAAACGCGAAATTTCTACTTTAAGAACGTTTTATATTCGAAAACATTCAACGATTACTAAACTTAGGAAATTGATATAGGTATTCATGGTCACTTCGTCTTTTGAATGCAACGCGCACGCTCACCGCCAGTTCATAAGCGCCGGGCTATTAATGCAATGAATACACGGTAACAAACACAAAGTATAATACTCGATCAGGGGCCGTATTCTCGAATCGAGCGGCAAGAGTCGCATGCGAAAATGACGTCAAAATGACATAGACTCCTACACAAAACTACACAGATTGTTCGAGAATTGCGTCATTTTGACGTCATTTTCGCATACGACTCTTGTCGCTCGATTCGAGAACACAGCCCCTGAACACCGCCTTCCTAACGTGCCGTTTATGAGAATGACATTGAGTTCCATACTTTCGTCCGATGTCTGACGATTACCATTTAATGTATAGATACTTTAAATATTTCTGTATTCATTAATAATTAGGTAACAATTAAGGTATTTTCTTAAATGTATATAAATCAGTATTCTCTTAAGTATTTTTTAGTGATAATACTTTAAATCAACGAGAAGTTGAATAAGTTTTAAAATTAGCATTCGTTCGGCGTTCGGCAATACTCGTGACACTTCTGGCTGTGATGGCTAGACTCTAGTTGCTCGAGGGATTCATTGCAATCAAAAGCGATTTGCAGCAAACCTGCCTGCCGTACATGGGATGACTTATTATGTAGCAATTTGTCAACCTTAATGCAATGTTAGGTCAAAAAGCGATCGTAGGATATCGCTGCTTAAGCTATTTATAATTATTTCGGTGAAAAATCACACGCATGGCAAGTAATTCATTTAAGAGTTAATCGAAATTGAAGAGAGTTATGGTTTTTCTAATATTTAAAACAATTTAATAACGGTATAAAATGATAAGTAGAAAGTTTTTTTTAATCTCAAACCGGACAGAAAAATGAAGGGAAACACACTCAACATCCCATATTTCCTAAATTATACTGCATTCCAAAAATTCATAAACCTAATACACCTCTTCGTCCTATAGTTTCCACTATTGGTTCTTCTCCATATTTCTTATCTAAATTTATTTCAAAAATCATTACTCAGGTTACTAGTAAATCAGAATATTTTATAAAAAATTCTTTTGAACTCGTAGAAAAATTAAAACAAATAACTGTACCAAATAATTGCATTATAATTTCTTTAGATGTTATTTCTTTATTTACTAACATTCCTAAAGATTTAGCTTTAAAAAGTATAAATGATAGGTGGTTAGAGATTAAAGATTTTACTGATATTTCCAAAGGTAACTTTTTAGAAATAGTTGATTTATGTTTTGAAACATCTTATTTTGCTTTCAATGATAAATTTTATAAACAGATTTTTGGTACAGCAATGGGTTCTCCTTTATCTCCGGCTTTAGCTGAAATTGTTATGCAAGAACTAGAAAAATCTGTTATTAACTCTTTATCATTCGATTTAACGTTATATTTTCGTTATGTAGATGACATTTTATTGATTTTGCCTTCTGATAAGGTAGATTTTGTTTTAAATAAATTTAATTCTTTTCATAATAGATTACAATTTACAGTAGAAAAAGAAAATAATAATTCATTGAGTTTTCTTGATGTAAATATTATCAGACAGATTGATAAATTAATTACTAATTGGTTTCATAAACCTACCTGGTCAGGTAGGTACATAAATTTTCACTCGTACACACCTAAAAATTATAAAATTGCAACTATTATTTCATTAACTGATCGAGCTATTTTACTTTCTGATAAAGTTTTCATTTATGATAACTTAAATTTAATAAAGAAAACTCTTATTCAAAATTCTTATCCAATAAATCTTATTGAATCAGTAATTAAAAATCGTATTAAATACTTACAAAATTCAAATGTCTCTAAAAACATTAGACAAACTTCGAATCATAAATACATATCCTTGCCTTATATTGAACCATTACACAATACATTTAAACACATTTTCAAAAAACATAATTTAATTTTAGCCAGTAAATCTGTGAATAATTTAAATTTAATTTTTTCGAATTTAAAAACCAAAATACCGAAATTAAAACAACCTAACGTGGTTTATGAAATCAAATGTTCAAATTGTAATTCTGTTTATATAGGTGAAACGAGCCAAAATTTAAAAAAACGTTTAGACCAACATAAATATCATATTCAAAAAAATAATCAAAATCATTCAATGCTTGTAGAGCATTCATTAGTAAAAAATCATAATTTTGATTTTGATAATACTGATATTTTGTACAGTGAATCTAATATTTTTAAAAGACGTTTCATAAGAAATGTGTAAAATTAAAATGTCTGGAAATTCTATTAATAAACGTACGGACTTTGAAAATTTAAATGACATATTTTGTAGTTTTCTGGACTCTTTAAACAAGATATAGATCTGTCAATTAATTAATTATATATATATATATAAAAAAAAAAAAAAAAAAAGTAGCTTTAATTAGTTCTCGTTACTTTTATTCCGAACAACTGAACAACTCGTAGTTTAGTTTAAAAATCATGTTACCTTTTCGTTTCTCTTGACGACTTGTTTCTCTTGACAACTTGTTTATTTACTTTTTTTTCACTCCTGACGAAGCTATAAATCTATAGCGAAACGTTGAGTGTGTTTCACTTCATTTTTCTGTCCGGTTTGAGATTAAAAAAACTTTCTACTTACTATTTTCATCGGACAAGAACAAACTTCAATTATGGTATAAAATGAAGAAACCATAAAATACATTTTAACTACAAGTGTCAAAAATTAATTGACATTGTCAGATATTTGAGTTTATGAGATAAGTTTATGCGAAGATAAACAATCCTAAAGCTGCACTTTGTAATAATGTGATGCATAATCAGGACCTAAACTCCTCTTTGACTCTCACTCAACAAAGTTGTCCTTGATACTCGTAAATAAGTGAATCTTGTTTTTTTTCCTCTTGTATAATGGTAATTTAACTGATGAACAATGTATGGGGTATATAAGGATCACAATAAACTTGTTACAAATCACTCAGATGAGTGAAATGTGAATAAATAGGGTTTTAATAAAACGTACGCTAATGTATTATTATAAATTATACCTACATAAAAATCTTGAAATCCATTAGAAATAAACATGTCAAAGTTTACGCAAATTCGAAAGAAATCAGGTACGAGAAAATCAGTGGTTGCATTTAAAGAATTTAATTATTCATTGTTGAACTCTTACGGAGTCTCCGTAAGCGACATGTAAAGTATACAGTTTATCTTCTATCCGAAAGTATTACTTCATTTTTGTGATCATACAGAGACACTACAATTTTTTGTCTTTTTTGAAATATTCCAATTTATTGTGACAATTGTCATAGCCAAAATTTATAGGAAACATTAAATATCGTCGAAAGATGTATTTTAACCCTGATGTGGGTTTTATTAGAAAATTAATCTAATTATCATTAGAAACAAAATTGAAATAAGGAATCCAAAAATGTAATAATATACCAGTTGTTCTATTTAAAATAAGAAAATTTGTATCAACTTCCTGCAAAACCGGCACCAAGCCATATTTTATTATTTTAAAACATAGTTTCTTATCGATTATTTGCTAATTTTCAAAGACCTGTAAGGCGCCCGGTGACTGCCAAAAATTTCGCAACATATGGAAAAAATTTTTATTATAGATTTTTTTTAAAGTTTTTGCGCCAGTGTTCAATAACCAAGTATAAGAAGGACAGACCCAATGACAAACTTTTAGTATGGCTAAAAATGATATCTCTTTACAATGCGTGTTATAATTATTTAGAATTGCTGGACAAATTACACAGTAGTTTAGTAGGTTCCCATAAGTTTTCATAAAATGTGTCACCTGGTTTTCAGGCAATTTTTTTGCGGCATAACATTTTTAGCTTTTACGAATACTTAACTTATTCATTTACCTCCACAAGTTTGACGTGACTGGTGTAAGATAGTTTTTACGTAAAATTTTGTGCTTTCACTTTTGTTTTCTTCTCCACATGTTGTATTTTATATTTATAAATTGATGTACGATGCGGACTGTAATAAAGTTAGGAACTTATTTGTTAACGAATAGAATTAAATAGTATATTAGAACACAAGTTTAATAAGCCGTGATTTTAGCACAGGCGTTCAATCTTAGAAAACGAGTAGTAAGACAAGTGCCCAAAATGTCGTGTGAAATGTGTACTTTATTATTTTTATTCTTAGATATGGAAAGAAATAAAAAAATCTGCGTTTTTTTCGCAATTTATAACAGGAAAAGTCTGTTTTGTTGTTGGTAATTGACGCTTAAAATAATTTCAAATAAATGTCACTTTAGTGATTATGCTTCTAATTATACTTCGATACAATTTAAACAAACGCAGTTTCAATGAATCTCAGTTGTTTAGGATAATTTCTAATTACTTAGCTTACCTTTAGCTTATGATCACCACAAAAATCTAACTTTCGAGTAAAATCTTATTTGAAATTTGAGCCCTTTAACTTTCCGCGTATCCCTGAATAATAATTTACCGTGTAAAAATCTATTCTTTTTATCTGAATAACTGAATAACTTTTACTTAGAGACTTTAAGTTCCACATTTTCTAAGAACAAATCTGACCTATTTTAACTTGTAGGCTTCCGCGACAGTCGTCCGTGGTTGAATTTTTGGCTTCCGGTTGGATCCGCGTCTCTCGGATTCAGGAACTCAACCAAATATGATCTATTTTTGTGTCCGATTGCTTGTAATTTAAATCTTATCCATTTTTACCTTCTACTCTAACGCACAGGCTGCTTGGATGTTCTCACACCTATAATTTCTTTGAACATATAAAATAGCGACATCTTACTATCGCTTTTTGACCTAACATTGCAGTAGGATAGACAAATTGAAGCGGGATTTGCTCCAAATGAGTCCCCCATGCAAGGCGGCCATGCTTGCTGTCAAAGCATAATGAAAGATTTTAGAAAAATTTTGTGCAAATCGTTTTTGATTGCAGTGAGAACCTCGAGCAGCCTCTGGACAGCTGTTTCAGCCCTGCTTGGGGCTTCTTCAGCAGAAACGTAGCTCGACATTCCCACTGCAGACCAAAAAAGGACTTGCCCAATTTATTCGCAATTGCGATGTAAGAGTGATGAACATATAAAATAGCGACATCTTACTATCGCTTTTTGACCTAACATTGCAGTAGGATAGACAAATTGAAGCGGGATTTGCTCCTAATGAGTCCCCCATGCAAATCCCGCTTCAATTTGTCTATCCTACTGCAATGTTAGGTCAAAAAGCGATAGTAAGATGTCGCTATTTTATATGTTCATCACTCTTACATCGAGCTACGTTTCTGCTGAAGAAGCCCCAAGCAGGGCTGAAACAGCTGTCCAGAGGCTGCTCGAGGTTCTCACTGCAATCAAAAACGATTTGCACAAAATTTTTCTATAATTTCTTTGTATTAGAAATACACGTGCGACATGGATCTGTTTGTTCGACGGTCAAAGTTTTGTACGCATTCAAGTGACACTGCGAACTTCTTCGAATTTGATCCCGGTTAGAAAAATAACCCAAACCACCCTTGTTTCTCATTTTATCAATTTTCCGTGAATCACTTTATGCTCCCCCCTGTTTTAGGATGTAGCGGGAGTCCGCGACGTAATGTCTCCACTTCACCCACGTGAATATCAATTCAAACTGAATAAAATACTCTAATAAAGTTTTGTTTTAAAGTAAACCGTTTCAGAAATACTGAGTCCGTTCACCTAATAATCAATCAAAAAAAAATTAATAAAGTAAACCGTGTTTTAATTTGCGTTGTGTGAAAATACACTAACACTGCTGATAGTTATCTAGATTTTTTAGATTATCACAAGAAATGCGTCGCGTCGTATTCTTGAAAAACGGTTTGCTTTATTAGTTTTTTTAAATTTGAATTCATTGTTAGATGAACGGAGAAATGATTAGGTGAACTTTAAAATTAAAAAAAATTAAAAATTGAACGTTAAACACTCTGTATTTCTGAAACGGTTTACATTAAAACCAGACTTCATTAAACTATTTTATTAAGTTTGAATTGATATTCACGTGGGTGAAGTGATGAAATTACGTCGCGGGATACCCGGTATCTTTTGTAACATCTTTCAACACACCATCATAAGTAGAACATATACACACAAAACAAACGTTAAACACATGTTACAAACACAAAGTTTTGTAACGCAACATAAAACGTTACATAACACAACATAATTTTATAACATTAACGTCACGTTCGGTTATTTTAGTATATCAATTTAGTTTTACCTTGTTTCGTGCACATTACTACGCAGGAAATATCTGTCGTCTCAGTAAAAAAGTGGTTTAAGTCGAAATTTGTCCAAAATGAGTTGAAAGGCTTAGAAGCTGGAAGACGTTTTTTCCGTTGTGTATGTCAGGCCAAGTACGGAACTGACTTGAAAAAGTGTTAATTGTGATGTGTGTTTATTTATTTATTACAAAAAAAAAACCTATTTTAAACAACTTTTCAGAATCTAAAAGTAGTGCTTTGAAAAGTAACGAAATTTGACTTAACCACTTATTCGCCGTGACGATGACAGATGTTTCCACCAACATATATCGCGTTTTTTTTAATACTAGGTCATCTCCTTTTTTTATAAAATTATTAACGGAAACATCCTAGCAACGATTCGTTGAACAATTTCACAATTGAATAATCCAATATACATAGATACTTAAAAGATTGGATACAGCCTTTTTTATCGCTGAGTCTAGACACTTTTTTTACATACTATTCTAAGGCGACTTGTTAATGACAAGAATTTTCACCGGAACGGTAAATCTACCGGCCGGCAAAAAAATTGATGGCTTTGTCCACGGAGACGGTAATTCAGTCGTATCTATGGTCAGGTGCATAATTACTTTTAATTTATGGAATGAATCTGGATCATATTTGTAGTATTATTGTTTAATAATTTTTTAAAACTTCAAAATGATCTTTATTCAACGTACAAACTTCTTTTTAAGCTTCAAAAGTGAGCCTTTTATCTTTAAAATTCTCTGTGCTTTTGTTCCTACGGATTTCGGCAGCTAAGCTGCCATCTTCAGTACCCTACCAACTTAAAAGCACTAAGAAAGATTTAAAACCACCTAATCACACTGATTAGGTGATTCATTCATGAAAGCGGCGTTACTCACAGTATTGTACTGGTTAAATAGATAGTCTGCGAGAGATGCGCGCCAGAAACCTCAGTGTCAGTAGCGGTCGGGCGCCGCGCGATTTTAAACACATATTTAATGATGAGATATGAGCGCGGGTAACAACATAACGCAGGTTCCGTACTGGGACTGCCGCCGTCTGAAACCAGTTTAATCCAGTTTACTTTTTTAGATCCTCCGTCTGCTCATAACTTTCGCTAGTTTGCACGATAATGGTAGCTGTTTCGCCAACTATTCAAGCATTTACATCCGGTCTTCAATAAATTCCAAAACAAAATATGTGGAAAATGTAAAAATAATTTTAAATGCGTTATAAAAAAAATATGTTGTGTGTTATGTAATATTGTGAGTTGCGTCACATAACTTCGTATTTGTGATATGTGTTTAACATTGCGTTGTGATCATTTGTTGTGATATATGTTTAACGTTGTATTATGATCAACGTGATATACGTGATATACGGTGGTGTCGAAAAGTTTAAGACGAAATGAAATATCCTTGGCCGCACGAATATTCGTGCTTTGCAATTATGAATCTTAACAACATTTAGCCGGCTCACCTGCTTTTATGGTATGGCCGGCGGCAAGCCTAATAAATAAATAATGGTTACGGTTTCCAATAATAATAACAGGTATCCTTGGTCCTATGACAAAATACATTCAATGGAATGATTATCTCTTTCGGTAGTATGTGTTCTGCATTCCATTTCACAACGAAATTAAACAAAACTTTCCGACACAAGAAATTGTTCAATACTAAAAGATAATTAGTTCGCAGCTTCTTATACACAGAGAAAAATCAAAAGTAAAAAGTAACACAAATTGTAGTCAGAACAAAGACAGAAACAAATTGTAGCAAATATTAACACAATTGTAGTAAATAGTCCGACAATTGTGCGAATATTTGCTACAATTTGTTTCCGTCTTCATTCTAACTACATTTTGTGTTACTTTTTACTATTGATTTTTCTCTGTGTACCTACACACTAAATTGGGATAATACACGGTATTACCGGAAATTTTCTAAAATACCAACATTTTACAAATATAATAGGATGTAGAGGTATAAAATCATTCCTGCGTAAGATACTTAAACGGGATTAAATATTAGGGACAATATCCTACTTAGTATTAATTTTCATTTTCTTATTAGATGCTTAAATTCCTCAATTTGTATTTAAATTCCCGGTTTCATGAACAGAAATTTGCATCACTTTTAAGAATATTCTTTATCATACGTTTTCATGAATTAATTAATATAACAGTAAGGTCCGATTTCATAATAGGATTTTAATTTTAAAGTTACTTTAACCTAAAAAAATACATTTGTTTCCCCATTCTTAAATTGACTTAACCCTTCCTTAAAGTCTGATTATGAAAACGGCCATAAGTCCAATTAATGTGTCATTAAAAATACTTTGTTACTCATTCGATTTATACAGAAAAAATAGGATAATGAAATAATTTTGGTTTATTTAACTCATTTTGTTTGACTCTGTATAATAGTTTGATCTAAATTAGCGTTGGAAATTTTTAATTGCAACACATGAAACATAAAAAAGTATTTTCCTTTTCTGATCACTTCGTTTATTTATTATTCAACAACAATAACACGTTCAAACTTAAATTTAAATTTAATTACATTCCGAACTTATGGCAGTTTAAAACAAAAAAATCTAAATTGAATCATAAAAAAAAGAATATAACAAAATCCGGGTAGGTATTATTTTTATTAACATTAAACTAAAAACAATTAACAAATTAAACATGACATCACAAAATATAACTATATACCTGAATTAATTTTATTAATAATTACTGCCATAATACATTACAAATTACGCAGTTCTCATTACCTGGAATTTCCTTATTCAATGCTTAACAGATTACCTGCTCTCGTGAATGAATTTCATGACCCTGCTCATCCACTGGTCAAGAGATGGAGAGAGAAATGGGGAGGCTCGAATGCAGAATGTTCTAAATTCAGACGGGCTATTTCAATAAGGCTCAAATTCCAAAATATTTACTGCTTTTCGTCTTAAAACTTTTCGACAGTAGTATACATACTCGTAATGATGTGTTGCAAGACCTTACAGCTAAAACCGGGGAGAGGATAAAACAAGTACGTAAAGTGATTCATGGAAAATTAATAAAATAAAGAACAAGGGTGGTTTGGGTCGTTTTTGCGGCCGTAATTAAATTCAAAGAAATTCTCAGGGTCGTCGAGGCGTGATGTTTTTAATGCTTGTTGGAAAAGATGAGCGATATTTTCCGTGAAATTAAGAAAAATTGTCCTCTGATATCTTTGACCGTCGAACAAGCAGGTGCAGGGCTTTGTGCGTTTCGCATGTGTTTTCTAATACGAAGAAAATAAGAGGCATGAGAATAACCAAACAACTTGTATGGTAATAAGGGTAGAAGGCAAAAATGAATAAGATTTAAATTACCAGGAATTATCACAAACATAGGTGAAATTTGTTCGAAGAAAATATGGAACTTAAGTAGTTACGTTTTAGTGATTTTTCGAATTTGACATTCAGAGTGCTCAGATAAAAAAGAATAGATTTTTACGGGATACACAGATAGGTAAAAGTTCAAATTCCAAATAAAATTTCACTCGGATACTGTGCGTCGATGTGAAGATTGTGTAAACATGTCTGTTGTTGATGAAGGGCCGATTTCATAATAGGACTTTAAATTTAAAGTTACTTTAACCTAAAGAAATATATTTGTTTCACAATTCTTAACGTGACTTTAAATTAAAGCTTCTTTAAAGTCTGATTATGAAAATGGCCAAAAGTTAAATAAATACACACGTATAATTCTAAACAAAAACTATTCCATATACTCGCTGCCTCATAACGTACGGAGGAGATTGAAAGTGCAGCTGTAGAACATCAAAATAAAGTTTTTTTCTAAATTTGCTTTGAACTAAAACCCAATAACAAGAAAGTTACAGCAGTTTAACTTTCATAATTTCTTCCTTAACTTACAACCTATGGCTTCTTAATTAATAAAAATTATTTCACAAAATGCAACATTATTGTTAAATAAACTCTAAATTTATCAAGATCACCATTTATAAAATGTCTATGTTAATCTATTTCCTAGTTTTGTTTTTAATTAGCAGGCGGTGCACACTGACATAAAAATCCGTTTTTGGTCATTAAAAGAAAAAATGAAATAGCCGTAACTTTAACGAGACTACATATTTTAAAATAGTTGTATATTGTAAAGCAGTGTTCAATTAACTCATAAATGCCTCAAATTTGAATTTAAAACGTGCAATTTTACTCCAGGTAGTAACTTTTGTTTTTTAAGTAACTTCACTTTAAACTCTTGTAACTTTTTATCATTATTGATTTCTTACCAAAAATTTATTAAGAAAAAAGCTTTAATTTGATCTCCTCTAGCTATCCTTTTAATCTTCTCTGTAGGTTATGAGACGCCCAGTACAAGAGAAAGTGGGGGAAACACGACCGAGGGGTAATTATGAATTACTTTTAAGCCGATACTGTCAATATTTTGATTAATATCTAATTTACTGATTTTCCAGAAATTGTAGTCACGCAGTTTACAGATTAAGCCGTTGACTCGTTGTTTAAGATAAAAATATTTGAAGAAATTTAATCGTTTTCATAATTTTTTAACAAATTGAAGTAACTACCTTGTTTTGTATAAAGGTGACGATAATAACGGTTTTGACAATATAGCAAAGTACCAAATGCAGGTCTGTTTAAAGCAAGAGAATTTTATTAACGATGCTCTTAAACCTTTTTTTTTGTTATTTTTATCTCGGACTTTGTGGGGCAATGCCATACGAATTCTATGGGTCAATTACGAACGTTCGTCATTACCACATTATCCTTTTAAATAAGATACATTATTGTATTAGTTATCTATCTTTAGTTTGGAAGTCGCGAAGGTAAAAGAAAGATAAAAACTACGTACAGTTTGAAGAGTTTGAAAATTATAATAAACGATATTGAAATGAAATTTAAAAAAATCATCAGGAGAGGCTGCATGAGTTTTTCTGATACTCAAAACCACGCTCTTTGATCAGATGGAGAAGCTAAATCTAGCAAGAAAAAATACTTTCATACCAGCTAAAGGAACCGAATTAGGGATTTTATTTTAAAATGAAAAAGAAGGACAAGAGATCTGAAACAGGGTACAAAAAAAATCAAACAGGAAATGAAAAATTGATTATTAATACAGTTAAAAGAAATTTTAAAGGTAAAACGAATAAAAGTGTATAATGCTTACACAGGGAGATTCAGGCAACCCATTCATTAAAAGTTTACGGACTTCCTAAAAATTTTAAAAATGACCTGTTACATTTTTTTCTGCACGATTTTAGGTACCATAATTTGTTTTACTGTTTTACACTATCCTAAAACTCAATATACCTCTTTCTGGTATCATTTTATATGATAAGATAAAACAGGCTTTAGGGATGTTTTAAATTGTTACTTTATTTTATGAAAGAGTAAACAAGTATTCAAAAATCCAACTTAAAATACAATAAATTCTCGAAGCAGTATTTAACTTACATGCTTATTTAAATTTTATTTTCAATGAAGGCATATCTAGGTGTAATACATAGCACAATATAAATTCCGCGCGCGCTTTCGAACAAATATTTAAATCATGTCGTCGAGAATTTTAACACCAATTTATTTATTGTGCGGGCAGTTTTATATTAATCGCGAATGTTTGCGCAACATATTCGGAATAGCCGAGTTAGATTCTCGCGAATCGCCATAAATAATTAAAACGGCAAGGAGAAAGCTGCGGGGAAAAATGCGTGAAACTGGACTGAAACGACGACGCCCGGTGCCGGTTTGATGCATGACGTTTTCAGCGATCTGAAGTGCAGATTAGATTTACTTATCCTGAATTATAATTGCGCTGGAAAACCAGACTTCCATATAAATTTGCATTAGTACTGTTAATGTTAACTGTCCGCGTCGACTTATTGTCAGAAATGGACTTCTTGCCGTAAATGCAACGTATGTGCAATAAATTTTCAGGCAGTGGCCGGTAAGTGTTTACCCTTCTTCTAGGAAGAAAAAAATATGTTAAGACAATTGAATTTTATAATTCTAACTGCTTTCTTTTTTTCGTTTTTTAAGGCAAAGGACAACTGATAAATGTGTTCCGGTGAGAGGTGTCCAATGGAGCCGGAATCGTCGTACCAATACCAGTGCCTATTAGAAACACAAGCCAGGTTGGAGTGGGGAGCAGCTCAATCTCGGGGTCAGATATGGGATTCTTGTTGGTTGGGTTGCATAAAATATTTATGCCAGGATTAAGTTTAATTCTACCGTATACATTGTGTATCATATTCTACGTTGCTTCCCACTCCAAACTTTAGCCACTCTTTAATAGGCTCTGGTAGTTTCGATTACAGTTCACATCTCTACTTCAGATTTCAATGATGGCTTCTCTTCTCGATCTTCAGTATTGCATCTATTGTGAGCCAAATGTTTTTTGATACGAGTGGCTATATTTTTTTTGTTTATTCTATTATTTATTGGTATTCAATGCTTTTTATTAATAGTCTTACCTCTAGAATTTCCTAATTGAATATGGAATTTAGACCTTTAGTACAACTTCTATCAAATGATATTTTGACACACGAGTGTATTTCTCGAAAGCTGATACTAACTGGAGACCAATGGAATTTTTAATCTTTCTTCTATTGCTAACTTTTTCGCTTACTTTATTCACTAACTGTTTATTTAACTGACTGAACATGAAAACAGCCTATTTACTACGAAATTGATTTATCTAATGAACGGGAAATTTATACTTAAATTTATATCGGTAAGGATCGGATTTTAGGTACAATACCTTTTTTTCAGTTTTTAAGGTTTTAAAGGTCTCTTTGCATAGCTTTTCGTTTTATTAAAAATAGAATCAGTTCGCCAAACTTTATTTCACCTAAACTACATTTTTTGAGATATTACTACTTTTTCTATCTAATTTGCCTTTTTTCACCTAAAGACATATTACATTTTCTCGCATAGATAGAAATATTTGTATTTGAACGGGGTCCTTTTTGCTATCGCCTACTAAAATAAATAATAAATTGTCCCTACCGTGAATGTCACTAACACGATGGCCGCAATAACAAGAGTAGCTGAGTTTCTGATCCATCACGGGAATGGTGTTTGAAGGTTAGTGCCCTACAAGCGTGTTTATCTATTCAACGGGTAAGCTGAGTCAGTTGCTGTGGTGATCTGAACGCGGCCGTTTCAGGTGAACCGAAACAGGTCAATAGGGTAATGATAAACTAACAAGAAAAAATTGGCCAAAGTTAAAATAAAAGTTTGTAACAAGCCAGAAGTCAGCTGAGCAAAATATGAATTTTATATCTAAATAATATTGTTGTTGCGTTTACTTACTCATTGTGACACTAAAAACTGTTCAACCGGTGCCAACTGCTGTCTTGCCACACTCAAAAATGTTGCGAGGGCTTTATGAATGCGCTACTGCCTCGGCTGAACGACTGGATGAACTATTTAAAATGAAGTGAAAAGTATAGCCAATCATATGTGCAATTTAATTTTTTACAAAATACAGGATGATGATTTTAATTTTAATGTTTAATGAAAATAAAAACCTAATATCCTAATTACGTCACCTAAATCAGATACCTTTTTTGGACTTTTTTAAGACCTAAAAGTCCAGTCTTTAGTTATCGATATACGTCTCAAAAAGTAATCGTCAACAGCGAATAAAAAGCACGAAGAATGGGATATGCGCTTCTCAGACTGCGCACAATTCAGTATGCGTCTCACTGATAGGTAACCTTGGAAAATGTATTTCTTTGCCCAATATTTATTATGAATGGATTTAGGATAATTATGCATTTGCATATTTGCATATGAAAAAGCATTTTTATAAAAAATGCATATTTTAATTCTTTGGCGCATTAACGCATAATTTTTGTTGCATTTTTTGTTGTTTTAATTGCGAATTTGCAATTATTTCTTGTTACCAAGTGGAAACCAACACTTTTTCAAAGCTCAGCTAATCACAAAGTGAACTTAACCCAAGTAATCTCAATCAAACTCTAGCTAAACCTAAATCTCAAAAGAGAAAATCAAGATTTCGTTGGAATTAGAAGCGCACATAGTAGGCACAGATTTACTTTTTAGAATTTGTTACACCATGTCGTATCTAAATGTAATTATAATTTATTTGTATAATGACTAAATAATTTAGAATTAAGAAAATTGTGTTTTTTTAACACAAAAATAAATTTGTGTTAATATAAAATAATACTATTTATTCTATAAAAGTTAATTTTTAGTGTATATTTAAGTGCATACTTAAGATTATAATATATTAAGATTTTGGTGCATATTGCATGCATATTTTGATGTTTTTAATGCATAATTATCCTAAGCTTAATTATGAATCTATTTTTACTAGTATCTTTGCAGTACAACTATGTTAAGTTCTAATCTATTATGACTTTTTATTGCAAGAATATCCAAAAAGGGAATGACAAAAATGGATTGATAAAAAATGGCAAACAGTTTCCATTTGCAGTTCCCTCAAGTTTTGCAAAGAAGTAATAATAATATTTTACGATTATTATAATAAACTGAAATTTCTACTCAGGAAAATTAATAATCGAACTCAACAGAAATTTTGTAAAAAATTGTTCCCTTGTGTTCTTGATAGAAAAACTCCATCATAGTAAAAGACGCTGAGAAATAAAGAAAAGGAACAGCTAATCATACTGTCGCATTAGTTATCCATACATTAGCGAGATTAATCATGGCTTAATCCTTCATGAGACTGCTCGGCGGATATGCCTGTTATCCGGCCCGCCATAGTTTATTTTGATTACATTTTAAAATTTATATTAAATTAGTTGAAAGTCAGTTTCGATTACAGTGGACCTCTTGAGGATCCCCTGTACAGCTATACCGGACCTATTTGGAGCCACTTCAGCAAGGGAGTAGCTCAAGAACTATAAAGACCGAATTATACCTGCCAAGTGGTGGGCCCAGTCACTGGCTGTGTTACTCGGCCGAGAACTTGTCATTGGAGCAGTGATTGCACGGGAAATAGGACGAGTACTACTACTATTCGACTGAATACACTCTCTCGGCTCAGCATTCAGAAGGTGTAATTCGGTCTTAACTGCAATCAAATTGACCCGGACGGGTTACCTCAAAATCGAGTGAAAATATTGACAATAGTTTAGGCACGTCATCTTAAGGCCTATTTGTAGATCTAAAATTAGGTAACAACCAGTTTGTTACCTAAAATGTCATTCCGCAGGACACAGTCAAATCATGTCATTTCCATATCGAGCTAGATTAGATAAGATTGTTGATTTCAAGTAATAATTTAGAAGAAATATTAAGCAAATCTATGTTTTTCAAAAGTTCTTTCAAATCGATAAAAAGACGAAAAATTTCAATATGCTGCTACTTAGAGACGAGTCGTTCACGACTGAACCGGTTAATAAAGCTTGACAGTTTATGTTAATTCTTTGATTTGATTCAAGCAATTTTTTTGTAAGAAACAGATCAAATTCGTTAATTTATAATAAAGAAAAAACTTATAGATCACAGAAAAGTAAGGAATTACTCACACAAGTTCATAAATAATTATAGAATCATATAATACAGCATTCTAACATTTAACACGATTTGATCAGCCATCATTTTATTAGTTTTTAACCTGATCGTAAGTTGGCATGAAATGTAAAACTAACCTAACTTATGAGAGAACGGTTTAATTTTTGTACAGATTCTTCGAATCCGAAATAAATCCGGATCTATTGATCCGGGTCTTTATGCTGATCCAGATTCACTGAATCCGATTTTAAAAACGATCCGGTTTTCCCAACTTTACTGCTACTTAACATAAAATGGTTGAATGTCAGTTGTTGTTGATTATTACTGCGTCAGTTTTAAATTCATTAAATCGACTATTCAAATTGTTCAGAAGCAATGAAATAATTTTAAATTTGGTGAGATATCTTTAATCAAGTGCAAAAGACTCAATTAACCAACATGGCCATTGCGATTATACCGGGTGGAAAGTTTCAAACCCGAACATAGCAAACTTACATTGAAAACTACGTTTTTGTAGATTACTGCTCGGCATTCAAAGATACAAAAATGGTAATGGTATTAAAGGAAAGAAAAAATTACGGGCAATAGTATCCTGTTAAAATGATTCGCAAATATCAATAATTTCGGAATATTATATCATTTACACGTCACGTCATTCATAACGTATTGTGAGTAACTACACAGATCAAGTAACAAGTACTCTTGTGGTCTAAATTATAATAATTCTTTCTTCATTAGAATGATGACTTTATTCTCGTCATTAAATACAAAAATACTGGCGCTTCTGATACTGTGAATCATTATAAACTTGAAGGGTGCCCTGGTCAATGGTATGTCTATACTAAATCTAAGTTAATCAGTTTTAAATTCCATTGTACGTTAAAACTAAATAAGTTTCAAGAGATTCAGTCACCCGCAATTAAAATAAAATGTTTGTTCGGTTCGCTCTCACAATTTTGTTGGTTTCTACGTAACGTAGAAACACGTGCAATACATAGAAAGCATTTGCCCTGCATTCCTCAACCCTAATATAAGATTAGATGTTTTTTCACTCGCCACTTTCGCGGAAGATGTCTTTACCTAAGTTCCACGATTACATTAACAAGCGACCGTCAACATAATCACGGTCCTTCCTCTCCGATAGACATCCGAACTTTCTCGAAATTCCCGAATGCCACACAAGCAACCACTTCACCCTAATTTTTTATTTTATTAATTTTCTATCGTATTATTTCCACTTATTTCCTATTCCTTCCCCTCTTTAGCACCGTATATATTCTGTAACGCCTTTCAACTTAACACTTTTTCATACAATAGTTTATAGACGTTACACAACATACAAATTGTTCATCATTCAGACACTGTGTCTTTGTTCGTAATTTTTGTAATCAAACAAATTTATTATATTCGTGTTTTTAAAATAATATTAATTATATTAATTAAATTGTGCTAAGTGACTTGTGTTCTATTATTCCAACATTATCCTGGTAACGAAATCGAAGAAAAATCACATAAATCCAGCAAAATACAGTCCATACCCATCGTTACGCAACAATGTTCTTCTTTTACGCAAGCCTCGCTCTTAAGACTTTGTGTCCACAGGAATCTCGAATTGTGGCATCTACACTCTATTTTTTCTTGATAGGTGGAAAAATTTGCAGATTGTTATAATATATTCTTACACAACTAGCAGGCGACAAAAAATTTCAAAGTTGAGATAAAGATAAAGAAAATAATATAAATAACTGAGTAATAGGAGAACCGCATTCATTTACAACATCGCTTTTCCGCCTTTCCAAAAATTAGACTGTAGGGTTACGATGTTTCCAATCTGACCTACTAAGGCGACTATTGGGTGTCTCATAACCTACGGAGGATATTGAAATGGCAGCTGTAGGAGATCAAAATAAAGCTTATTTCTTAATTCGCATTTGACCGAAATAATTTTGTTTGGAAACCCAATAATAAGAAAGTTATAGCAGTTTAACTGTCTTAATTTCTTCTTAACACCTATAGCTTCTTAATTAATCAAAATTATTTCACAAACAGCAACTTTATTGTCAAATAAACTCTAAATTGATCGAAACTACCATTCATAAAATGTCTATGTGAATCTATTTCCAAGTTTTGTTTTAATGAGCAGGCGGTGTATAGCAACACGAAAATCAGTTTTTGGGCATTAAAAGAAAACGTGAAACAGCCGCAACTTTTATGTGACTATATTTTTTTAGATAGTTGTTTCTTGTAAATCAGTGTTCAATTAACTCTTAAATACCCCAAATTTGAATTTGAGACATGCAATATTACTACAGGTGGTAACTTTTATTTTTTAAGTAATTTTACTTTAACCTCTTGTAACTTTTAGTTATTGACTTTTTACCAAAAGTTTATTGAGAAAAAAAGCTTTAGTTTTATCTCCTCTAGCTGCCCTTTCAAGCTCATCCGTACGTTATGAGGCACCCAGTATATTTTATTTGAAATTTAGAAATTTGATTTATATTCCGGAAGTATTAACATTTAGTAATAATCTTAAGACCGTAATAACAGCTTTAATTTTCTCTTTCATTTAATACCATTACCGTTTTAGTATCTTTAAATGGCAAGCAGTAATCAACAGAAACGCAATTTTCAATGAAAATTTGCTATGTTCGGGTTTGAAATTTCCCCCCCGGTATGTTGTATACTAGACGACTTATTCTAGACAGTTTTTATAAAGCCCGTTTTACATTATCGTATAAAATTATACCAGAAAATGGTATATCAAGTTTTAGGATAGTGTAAAGCAGTAAAACCAATTATAGTACCATAAAATCGTACAGAAACAGATGTATTTGTATCCGTTTCGTAATATTTTTTTGCTAATCGTTTTTGGTACTATTTTCTCGTAACATAAATTAATATAATGTAAAACAGCCTTAATGCAATTATGCAATTTTAAAATTCAATATCGAATGAAAAATCGAAAAAAAAATGAATACATTGCGTAGCAGAAACGATTTCCGGAACGCAAAACCAACGAGCGAAGCAATTACCTGGCCGATTTCAGATTGTTGCACGGCATAAGATTGCTCTTTTAAGTCCGCAATAACATTGCAACAGAATTTTATTTAACACTAAAACAACCGTTCGTCCATTACGTGCGCTCGGTGCCGTTAAACCAGAAATCAAATAACACGCTGCATCAACGCAGAGTTGAAACGAAGACTACGCATACACGAAGGCCTCACAATAGCTAATTAAGTGAAATTTGCGACCTGGACGGATGAATACCGCACGAATTTAAAAAAGAAAAAAGAAATTGCGGTCGTAAAACTTTATATGCAATTTTATATCGAAACCTTAAACTTGAAGTTATTATCTGACGCAAACCAATGGTTGCCTTCAACAAAGACGGACCCCTAATTATAGGTAATTTTGACGAAATCTTATCAGCATTTGTGGCTGTTTTATTGATCTTTTAGAGTAATAAAATGGAAGATATATATATTAACGTGGACCCAAACCAAGAATAATTTTACATTTTTCATGCTTTCCAAATTTGAAATTAATGTTCATTTTAGTTACAAAAATAATAAATTTGTCGAGTAGTTTTTGACTAGTTCGAAACCATCAAGACGTTAAAAGTACGTATACTTGATGTCACTGTTAAAATTGATTATTACTTCGTTGGGCAACCTGGGCAAATAATTCTTAATTCTAGAATCTGTTAGAAATGCTTTATACTCTAACGTATGTATAAGATAGTACAGCAGTGTCACATTTCTTTTAAGCACTGCTATACACGTGCATATTTAAGGATCTGTCAATTTTGTATTGACGACTGCTAGATGTATTGTTACGACTTCAGGGTTCTTAAATAATACTGTCGACTATTCTTAAACACTTTATTAAAACGCAATCGTCTACTCAACAGAATACACTATAAATACTCTATAACACTAAATTTAATAAATCGTATTTCTATAACGCCGTCGTTTACAGCTTCGTGATACCTCGCATTCTTCGCTTACTGAATAAGGGCTGCTAATTGCTCAACAACCTTCCCACTACATAGGCAGGCCAATATACTCCAGAAAACGCATCGAATAATCCAGCATTCTTCGGATACCTGCCAGAGAATTCTATGCCCTTCCGGAACCTATCGAGGATTAATCGGTCGGAGGCACGCCATTGACCACCCGGACAACGGCGTAAGAGTATGTGTAAAGAAAACCCAAGGCGACTTGGAAATCTTTTGCTTTTGGCAAAAAACTGTCAACCAATATAATCATTCAGTTCAAGACTGCCTAACTAAATAACAGGAAAAATATCCTAACATAGCATTTCAAATACACAAGAACCAGCAGTCGTCGTTTCTTGCTGGCATATTTTCGTTAAAGTGTAACAGTCTTAACAGATCTGCAGTGAGACGCTTCGTGGAGATAACACATGTCCAAATAGGGGTCTTTAACATCACTACCTTGTTGTGGTTATTACTCAATACACAATGCTGAGTCTTTCGAAAATTGAACGCACATAGGAAATACCTATTATTGAAGCTATGTGCAGTTTTAGTTCTAAGGTTCACGGTAAATAAAAGCTTTTATTTGTTTAATATAACAAAATAAAAGCATGGTGTAGTCATTTTTGAGTTGCACATAATGCGAATTACAATTTTTTTGGTAAAGTATACTTAAAATATTGCTCGGAATTCTGTAAACACGCTGTGTATAAGCAACGAATGTGATTTACGAACATGAGTCACATTCGTTAGTAATAGGTGGTGTCGACGATATGTTCATTGGAACTTTCTGAGGTATGAAGCCCCTCCAATATGTTGATATTTGACCGTATGTTTTGCGAACACCTGCATAATTTGAACCAGAACGCTAATTTTATATCTGTTTCGGGAATTCTAAAAAAAAACTTTGATGGAACTACAACTATGTAATACAAATGTAATGTAATATTTAGCAATCAACTGCAGTTGATGCTTTCCGACTGCCTCAAATAATTTAAACAGCGGCGACGATAACGTGAAAGTTTAAATTCTTCACTCTGAGCAAATTTACAAGTCACGTTCCTCGATGGCGCTACACATAAATAAAGGAAGCCGTATAAATTATTCATCCCCTGAGGGCGCCAACAGAGACTGACGAATATATGTATTTAAAGTAATAGTATATTCGCATCTATCTTTTAGCTTTACTGTAACAATGTGATACATCGTTAACAGAATGAATTGAAAAAAAAAAACTGTGAAAAGTTTATAGGTAAATAAATATAAACCTCTAATGATTAATATGTATGGAGACTCTAGTAGTTGCCATGTTCTAAGAAAGTAGTAAGGATCGTGTCTTCTTGTTAGAAGTATAAGTATGAATTGTTGTAGATTTTGTACTAGAACGAATTAATTTTGTCTTACCAGCGGAGAAAGCGAAAGAATATGCAATAGAACTAGCATGAGATTATCTCGCAGATTAACTAAAAAAAAATTGGGTCACAGTTAAATGTAATCTCCAATAAAATATATGTAGTTTTATCACAAGTATATGACAAAGCAAACGTCACAAGAATTCGATGTATGTCTATCAGCATGTCCAGCTACTCGTTATTGCGAAGTAGTTTACTGTGGAGCCTTTACTTTTCATTCAGATTATACATACAACAAGTAACTCTGAAGAAGGCTTTAAAGGAAGAATTGAACAGCTTAACGAAATTTAATAAGAGTATTAACTAAATTCTTGTATTCTCGCATGTTATTAATTTTAATTTCCATTTGTTTAATCCTTGTCCGTGTGTTTTTCTTGTTAATGCTTTTGAAAATTATTTAAAACTCTTGAATTGCATTAAGCATTAGATGAAACAATTATACAAAATCTGTTAATAATTTAAATTTAAATAAAATGTTAGGTTCTTTCTCTGTAGTTGTTTCAGTTTGTTTTTGCATTTAATCCAAATTTAATGCAAATTTTTGAAGCGGTTTATTTTTTTTTTTCGTTGAGCAGCACTGATCTTATAAAACAAATAATATCAAATTACCTACTTATAATTACCTTTTTCAATAATCTTATTATTGAAAACATAATTGCTTTGCTAAGGAGATGTAAGGTATATTATAATAATTATAATAATTTTATTTCAGTAGGAGGAATCACGTGTCCTCGAACACCGGTACCTTGCAGTCCAAATGTGTTTGCCACGCATTCGAGAGGAACTATAGGTAATAATAATAAATTATAGCAAATTAGATTAATTTAGGCGCTTGATTTCCGGGGGGCAGGAAGCGCATTCTGTCTTAAATTCGAAATTTCCTGAAAAAAAGAAGAAAGTATGTCAGGTATCGCAATTAATTTACGTTATTTGAGCTGTTGAATGTGTAAATGTATTTATAAGTTCGGGTGATATCCGATTACTTGTGGTCCGGTCCAGTTTTTTTAACACATTTAACAAATGAATTTTACATTTCCTCATATCATTATAGTTATACATTCCTCATATTATGTTTCCTGCTTTGAACACGTACTACATTACTTACAGGGTGATTAAAAATAAGTGTCCACCCTGTCAATCACAGGTAATACACAAAAAATCTGTATGCATAGGGGGTCTAATATCCACAGTTTTTGAGATAAAATGCATTGAAGATTCCGATATAAATAGGTTGATGGGCACTAATGCAGCTGTATTGCGTCACAAGAGCAATGAACTAGCGTGAAATAGAACGAAACACTAGCGTTTACCTTGAAATGAAACTGTAAAACATTTTTATTTATGGCTTTCTGCGGAAAAAAAATGTATAACACGCAATTCTTTGTATACGTAAGAAATGAATCATAATTTCCATTTTGATTCAAAGGAGGTTGATTTCTGAAATGCCTCCGACAGAATTATGTCTTGCAATTTCACACTTGTATGAAAATACGCTATTAACGCGTCGAAAATTTATTCTAAATCACCCTGTATACGTATTATAATTGTGAATGAAACATTTTAATATTTCAAATCATATTACAATAAATACAATCAAAATTAAATGAAAATAAATCTCTTGTTTTAACTACACTAAACAGCAAAATTAACGCAGCACTTATGAATTCTCAAAACATTGGATAAAGTGGAAATAATTCTCATTTTGTTAAACTAAAGATTTACGGTGTAATCGAAGTGTTGAATCGTACTAAGAGTAAATTAGTTAACACAACTAAAAACAAGAAAAAAAGAAAGAAATCAAGAAAAAATAATTCTGCTCTGAATTGTGGCTTGATAAAGTTTTCCTTCCATACCAAGAATTAGCAACTTTATGTCCTCTTGAGTAATTTCTTTTCAAGCAAAATCTTGCTGAAGTGCGCTTAGGCTGGCTGTTGGTGGATACTGACTTCTAACCCTCTTTTACGTTATGTCCCATATATTGGAGCTCTGGATTGCATCCTAGTCAATTCAATGTTTGAATAGTATTTTCATTTAAGTATTGAGTCATGCATTGATCATGCACCAATATAAGATGCAAAAAATACTACATAGAGCTCTAGAATGTCGGTAATATACGTTTTCTGTAGTTAAATCACCACTATCAATGATGCAAAGCTCTGTGCGTGCAGTTAAAGATATGCCAAACTATTTTTGATTGCCTTCCGTGAAGAGTGGTTCGATGAAAGTTAATTTCGCTCGTATTTCTCAGTTAACCATCGCTACATTACAGGATGGCGATCAGAAACGTAATAAAGAAAATCTGGACTCACCTGTCAATAATATTTACCTGCTCTCGGTCATCCGTTTGAGAATTCACTTGTTCCCTTGCAAATGCCAGTCGATATTTTCCGTGCATCACCGTCAATCTGGAATCAATTGCTGGTATCCTAGGGTTTCGAAGTTTTTCTCGGTAAGTCCTTACCTATTGGTATCTTCCTAAGGTATCATTGACATTTGAAAATTGTATTTGGAGGCTCTTTGATGTAGTTAATCGTTCTCGCACACCTCTCAGCTTGATAAAACAATTTTTCATAGCACTAATTACGCGTCGTCTCGTTAAATTGGTTTTCTGGCATAGTTATACCCAAAAACGTTGTTGATGTTTTTATTAATTCTTTATGTTTGAATTTTACTCTTGAACAATACGCACTAATATCCTAGAATGGAGAACATTTTGGAGAATTTACCAAGTATTTTCACCTAAAACTATACAGCCTGTAGTTAAAACTTGTAGCCAAACTATACAGACATCAAAATAATACTTTTTATGACCGAAAATGCACCCCCTCCGACTAGAGCACTTTGAAATATTGTCACTTTAAAATTTGAAGTGAGTAGATATCAAGTAATACAGCAGAATTAAGTACAGATTTTTGTTTGAATTTAAAATTACATATCTCGTTTTGAATGACTATTTTGTTGAATTTTGTGTGAAAAATAAAGTTTACTATACAGAAAATGGCTGATATTAATTTTACTTATGGATGCGCGGATGAAAACGCAGACCTAGACCTAGCCAATAAAGAAATATTTATTAATTTCCATCACCAACTAAGTGAAAGTAGACCTTTTTTATTCTAGAGATAACGATGGTGGCAGAGATGGATTTGTCAAAAACTCTAATATCCTTAATCATGTAGAAGTAAATTCTTTTACCAGCAGATTTTGAGCCTGGAGTGTGATTTTCAAAGCAAATGTATTGAAAATCCGATATTTCCGGCTTTTACACTTTTTACGGACGAGGTACGACAGGCAAGATTCGCACGTGATGCTATTATTAATTTTTCACAACACTCACATTGTATTTCAATTCACATGTATTGTTAAATTAGCAAACTCTTTCGTTAGACCCGAACTCATCGGGGGTCATTTATTGGGACCATTTTTTATATCAGGTGTTTTAAATGGTGGCATTTATTTATCTGTCTGGAGACATTCTGCAGAACAATTTACTAGTAGTATTAGAAGATGTCTAACTGTAAGGTAGTATTATTTTTTATATAGATGGTATTCCGCTCCATTACCGACTGACTGTTCGCGAATTTTTAAATAATTCTTGGGCAAAACGTTTGATAGGTTTCGATGCACCAGTGCCATGGTCAGCCCGATTTCGGGACTATGACCTCCTCAGTTTTTATGTGTAGGGTCACGTTAATAGTTTACTTTACCAATACCGGTATCGATTTTTACGCCAACGAACTGAAAATTGAAAAAATTGCCTCAAATAGTTCACGTTTGAAGATTTTTTATAGTTAGAACAAAAAATAAAAAGTAGTGGAAAATATGTGGTTTTTCTTGTACTCGAAGTAGAAAAAAATGTCTTATTTTATACAGGGTGTTTGGAAATTGCTAATACATAAAAGAAACTGTAGCACCTGAGAGTCCTAAGAAATCAAAAAAATCCATTTAAAAAAAATTTATCATTATAATTTTTTTTGCCATAAAACACTATATCTGTCAACTCATTATTTGTGTAAGTGGCATTCATTTCGGTAATAACAATGTAAATGTACTGAGTTGTGAGTGTTGTGATAGCTTGTTACCCTAACTCAGTGGTGCAA
Organism: Prosopocoilus inquinatus; assembly: GCA_036172665.1. Taxonomy (NCBI): domain Eukaryota; kingdom Metazoa; phylum Arthropoda; class Insecta; order Coleoptera; family Lucanidae; genus Prosopocoilus; species Prosopocoilus inquinatus. Next base: position 36,864,045 of record CM069871.1, read on the forward strand.
CCAATTTTGGCCAAATTTTTAGAAATTTTTCTCTTGAAAACTAAATGAATTTTATTCAACTCACCTTCACCAACTACCTATTTATTTTTGTACTAACAATTTTCAAATACCCGGTGTATTCAAGATTCCTCTGAAGTTTGGTTACATGTTTCAGATATACCCTCTATATTAAAAATTTACGAACTTTCCGTTTGAGCTGCTAGTTTATATTTTGTAAATGTTATATTTGTAAATGTAAATGTACCTAGGTATATTCAAATATAATATTCTCAACTTCCGGGAACTTCCGGTTTTAGAAGATGTTGCTATACATTACATACATACATTTCTTATTTTGGATGAAACACCTGACTTTTTGTCACACTTTTGAATTCTAATCAAATTCTAAAGCAATTTAATGGAACATATAAGAGAAATTAAATGTTTCAGAGATTTCCACTTTTTGAAAAACACATATTTTGTAGTTTTTTGTATTCATTAAATATCTTAGTTATAATGTTATAATTATGTTACCTTTAGCATTTTTCGGACATTAGAATATTTTTAGTTTTTAGAAAGTCCTGTTACCTTTTAGTTTCCATTGACAACTTATTTTTATTTCCACCTGCTTAGTAAATGACATTATAGAGGTTAATTTTGTTGTGTATGATAACCAAGTAAATAATAAATTACGGGAACAGACCTGTAACATTTTACGGGGTTGTATAAAAGACCTGTAAAATTTTAGGGGCTTGCAGAAAAGCAATTGTCTGTTTACACCAACATGACTACGTCTATCTAGAAATAATGCCTTCGATAAAAAAAATGTTTTCATAAAAAAATTAAAGTAAATGAATTAAAAATCGCAGTAAAAAGTTGTACACGACACGGTTTGCAATTTATTTTTACTGGATTATGGAAAAAACTTCCAGCACGCGCGTAAAGATTAATTTACAAAGCTTGACGTAAATAACTCGATTCCTGTTCGGTGAACATTGTAAGAAAATTGTTTTAAAACTTTAAATGGACACTGTTAAAATTGGAAAGAATGCTCAACGTTTCAGTACCGCTTGATGGTTTCGTTAGAAGCTAGCGAGCTAATTTACTAATTTAACTAATGTGATTAATAATTGTCTATGATCTACAATAATTTATATGAACAGTTAACAGACTACCACATTCTCTTTTCTTGCAGCGGTAACATTGAATTAATTAAGGACATCATCATAATATCAGTTTTATCTATTAATGTGTTTCCACATGCACATGCAATATATGTATTTGTAAAAGTAATTTAAGATTACTGTTTAAGTAATTATAAATGGAACTATGTAAATCCGTAATTAGTAGTAATTTGTGTAGATCAAAAACCCAAGCATTTTCTTATTTTCAGCACCTGTTTAACATGCAGAATTTATTTGCTCGCATTAATTTGCTATATCACTTCTCTATAAAGTCGAATGACGCCGTCCATTAAAGCCATGGTAATTATGTATGTTAACATAAAATTTATTAATTAGTTGCGTATTACGATGTGATTGCGATCGCAGGCGATTTTGTCGCACGTTTCATCGCATTAAAAGACCTGGTTATACATGTTAATCACTTTGATTACTAACACATCATGACGAATTAAACTACACAGTGATATATATTCAACTTTTCGTAATCCAGTTCTTAGAAAGTATATCTGAATATTTTGTCACATTTTAGTTAATCCGCTTGTATACAGGAAATATTTAGAAACAGTATCTAGATACTTGCAGTATATCTGTTTACTTAGCTGGTTACATAGCAGGACTTAGTATCTGTAACTATTTATTGTTTATACCCAAAGAGCCAAAAAACTCCGAGGTAAAGTAAATACTTAGAGGAGACAGAACTTAAGCTCCGCGTTTCTTGAAGGCGGGGCTGTATTTCATAAAGAGGTAAATCAATTTTAAAAAGTTATTTTGTAAAAGTGACGTTTCACGTTCATCTAATTCACGACCTCCTTCACAATAATATCAAAAATTTAAAACCCACTTGATAAACTTTTCAATTGTACAGGGTGGATTAATTTCGATGTCTCTGTAACTATAAGAGATAGAAAAAAAACTAGTGGCCAGATCTCTTTTTTGGAGATTAAGTCAATAGCGTAAACAAAAATTTATTGGGTTTATTTCTTATAATTAATAGGAAAAACTGCCATTTTTGTTATTATCTTTACGTACCATAGTCTCAGTAGACTGGCTTTAATACAGTGCCGATATTTTCTTTGTTTTTATTAAATATTATCAAGCTTTCAAACCTTTAGACAGTTTTGCCCGCGTAAAAAATTTCGTATTCACTTTATTTTACAAAATTCCGTTTGAGAAATGTAGCACCCATCACGACCGATCTGGCGAAAGCTTTTTTGTTTTTATTAAATATGAATGCACACAAATCTAGCTTGATACATGTCCGATTTTGTTTATATTTTACTATTTGTGTGTTTGTTTTTGTTTTTCTGTGATTTTAATAAAGTATAACTCAAGAGAAACAAAAAGAGAAACCTTAAATTAATGAAACCTTTAATTAAATGGTGATTTTTTTTCTGTTTTGAAAAATATATATATTGTTGGTTTTTTTTATAATTAATAGGAAAAACTGTCATTTTTATTATTATCCTTGCGTAAATATCCTAGTCTCATCAGGCTGGATTCCATATGGTGCCGATTTTTTGTTTTGGAAAAAAATTTAACGAGCTTTCAAATATTTTCACAGTTTTGGCTGCGTAAATAATTTCATATTCGCGTTAATTTACAAAATTCCGTTTTTTTTCAGCGACTGTTCTGACAAGAGCTTCAACCTGACTTTCTATTGAAAATGAGTTTGTCATTCTTCACGTTTCACAGAACATTGTAACAAGAATATTTTAAACTTTGTATTATTAAAACGTGTTATGACCGAAAATTTATAGAAAAATTGTTTTCAAACTTTAAATGGTCAACATCGCACGAATACTCAACGTTTCACTATCGGTTGATAGCTTAGTTAGGAACAAACGTTGAACGTTCTTGTCCGTTTAAAGGTTGAAAACAATTTTTATACAATGTCCATCGGACAAGAAATGACTTCAAAAAAAATTTCGACTCTTGTCCGATGAAATATGTGAGAGAAATGGTTTTTAAACTTTAAAAGGGACACTGTGAAATCGCAAGAATACTCTACGTTTCGCTATCGCTTTATAGTTTCATCAGGAGTGAAAAAATGTAAATAAACAAGTTGTCAAAAGAAACAAAAACGTAACACAAAAACGAGTTGTCCGAATAAACATAAATATAATAATAACTAAATTAAAACTAAATTAAGGTTTCCTTTTTTTGTTTCTCTTGAGTTATATTTTATTAAAAACACAACAAACAAAAACAAACACACAAATAGTAAAATATAAACAAACTCGGACATGTATCAAATTAAATTTGTGTGCATTCATATTTAATAAAAACAAAAAAGCTTTTGCCAGATCGGTCGTGATGGGTGCTACATTTCTCAAACGGAATTTTGTAAAATAAAGTGAATACGAATTTTTTTACGCCGGAAAAACTGTCTAAATGTTTGAAAGTTTGATAATATTTAAAGAAAATGTCGGCACTGTATTAAAGCCAGCCTACTGAGACTAGGGTACGCAAAGATAATAACTAAAACGGCAGTTTTTCCTATTAATTATAAGAAATAAATCCAATAGTGTATATATTTTTGAAAACAGAAAAAAAATCTCTATTTAATGAGGGCATTGATTTCCATTAAAAAGAACATAACTTTGTGTTATATCTCGAAAATTTAAGCCAATACTAAAAAATCAACTACACCACTGAATTGTATTCCACAAAGTGTCCTAATAATGTTCAATCAGTTTTTTAATATCTCTAGAAATAAACGAGATATGACCGAAAACCGAAAAGTCGAAAATGGCAATTTTTGCCTATAACTTGAAAACAAAAGAAGATAGAAGAATTTTTATTTACGCTATTGACTTAATCTCCAAAAAAGAGATCGAGACTTGGCCACTAGTTTTTTTTCTATCTCTTATAGTTACGGAGATGCCCATAAGAGACATCGAAATTAATCCATCCTGTACACTCGTTAGTTACATTTATGTGTAGAGCTGGAATTGCATATATGCAAGTTTCAATAATATCTCCCAATATTTTCACGGCGAATAGAATATCAAAAAATTACGCCTTTTTTCGAAATGTGAAAAGTAAGAAATTGGTAAATTTTAGGTCATTAACATTACGTAATAGATGCATCCTAACTTTTAAACCTCATTTACTCCAAAACGGTTGAGTTTATCTAAATGTAATAAGAAAACCTTTAACTTTTAAAAATGTTTTGGTCCATTGTTATGTCAATGTGACAGTATTCCTTGAAAAGTCAAATATATTTACGAACGTAATTAAGGTTGAGGGACAACAAATTGATTGCAAAAAGGCATTAAAAATTTAAAAATAAAATCAGACAGTTAAAGCAAGTGTTCAAAATGTCCACCATTCATTTCTAAACACAATCGTACTTTTCTGAAAATGCTCGGTTTATAGTCTGTGACCATCGGAAAAGTAAAATAGTAAGTAAAATATCGTCCCTCGATCGCGGGAAAAAGGAAGGGTGTTGGCGATCGTCTTTCATAACCCGTTGAATTGAAGAACGGGGAAACACCCAGTTCGCGTTATGCTTCTTATGCTGTCTTCCTCAAACGCAATCAATACAGCTTCTTCGTTTTCGACAGCTCGAACTCTTCTAGGGATATCACCAATTTCGTTACGAGTTGGAATAATTTGAGTTCTTGCGATAACACTTTATGGTCTAGGGGACAATAGAGGGGACAATCGGGAAAGCGTTGGGAAAAACTTGTGCTGCCTGCCTGGCGTTGCGACCACACTCCCTATAAATAATAAATCTCTCTAAATAATTCAACATAATCAGCAGTGGAAAACATGTAGTAAAGCTTAAATCTTTCAAATGGCAGGTACAAAGGTTGAGAGCAATGTCATAATGAAGTGGACCAGTTTTTTCTACTGTTAGGCTATTGCTTTTTATTCTTAACTAGCTTATCCTTTGCGTTAGACAATTTTTGTTTTGGACGATGTTTTTCGCATTGCCATCGGCATTTGAACTTGATTTCTGAGGCGCGAGATCTGGGACTGTGTGTAGCAAACCGTAATATCTACAGCTTCAGGAAAAAAAAATATAGTCAAAGTAACCAAAAGAAATTCAAGTGAAATATTTTTAATCGTGTCAGTTGACCGCAAGGGGACGCAATCAATGGACTTAACGTAGACTTAACAATATAAATTCATTTTACTCTCAAAGTCTCAGAATAAGATACAGCTTTGATAGTGTTATTGGAAAGCTGAATTAAATCTGCACAATTTTGATTTTAGACTTATCATCGTATCACCGTTAGTAAGGGTGGAGAATTATTCTGTAGTCTTTATTGTCACCTCTCTCTCATTTGTCAACGCGAAACGAGAATTCGGTACGTTTGACACGCTCCGAAAAAATGAGAGGGCCTGCGCCAATCCGTAATTTACTTCGGCACAGAAGTCGGGTCGGTCGTCCTCCCGTCCTCGTCGGAGTTGCGTAACGGTGCCCACTCAATGGAGACGGCGTGGGAAAACTCTAGAGGTGTTACGGAAAAGAGCGCCACCCAGCGGTGGTTACGCAACTCCAGTGTGTTTGGAACACACGGCCAGGTAGGTGTGTTCGTAGACGTTCTCGTCAAGAGCAACCCTCTTGGACCCGCTTCCTGAATAGGCGATGAAGGAAAAACTAAAACTTCAATAAGATTATTTTCGAAGGAAGTATGAAGCATTCGGTATCAGCGCATTCAGAAAAAAAAATGTTGATATCACTTCCGCAGAAACCAGAAGTCCTATGACGGCTATCAGTATGTCGGAAAATACCATTTTTTGTTTAATTTATTGTTTCTAAATTTCATGTAAATCGATCCCAAAATAAGAATTCTACAAGGGTGAGCACATGGCGTGGGATACCGTATATCGCCAGCGCCGCCCATATTGAGACACCTGGTATAGATAAAGGTTTTTAGAAATCGTAGAATCTTGCAAACGCCCTGTAGCTTCTAAACGGTGCCAGATATCGAAATGCGGTCTTTACCATTAAACTGGTAATAAAAATTGAGCTCCAGACATCGATGTCAGTTTGTCTAACTCGTCTAAAAATAGATGTTTCCCTTTAAAAGTGACATATTTGGCCCACCTTGTACAAGTTCTTGCAATTGCAATCATAGTTGTACAAGTAAAACTTACATAGAAACGCATTTTTAGTAAAATTTTAATTGGTTTATAATAAACACGTATCAACAACGTGACAACTTTTCCGTTCGTTTCTTTGAAACGTGACGACACAATCATCTAGTCATTATGATATGGCCAATTATTACACTTGGCGAAGCACGCATACGTGAAAGTGTTCCCTTTTATTTAGCGCGCTGCCAGAGAGAATTGGGAGCTTTTAAATAGTATTTAGCACCGAAATTAGCGGGCCTTAATTATCACAATACCTCGTTTTTGTCGGACATAAAAGTAAAAAAGAAACTGATATTTTCGAACGTTTTAAGTTTCTTTCTCCGCATTCTTTAGATTTGTGTTCCGACAATCCAAGCGTTAAACGCATAAGGTGTTGCTCCTGAAATTAACTTTCGTTCCTATTAGAATATGTCAGCTGGAGATTGAAATGCTGATAGTCATATTTCGGCAACGAAATTTTACATGTACAAGTTGACGTACATATTCATCGAAGACAGCTTTTTTTATGATATTCTACTTTATCTACAATCAAATTAAAAGATTTTACAAATGTGTCATCGATGAGAGAATTAAAATAGAAGTTTTTGTTACTAAATTTGTTTCATTGATCTAAAATGTAGGAAACAAAATGTTAATGTATTAAATAAAAGATAGCGTATAATCGATAAATGCACAATATTGTACATCGAAGTGCAACGTCAGTCTACATAAGTATCGTCTTCATAGGTTTAAGAATAACTTAACACAGAATTATATTGTATTATGTGAGGTGGGTACTTATGGCTAAACAGGTTAAGCTGTTTAATGTTCATGTTTGTTCTTGCAGTGCAATATAATTTTCTACATAACACGTATCGAAAAGATGTAATCCTTGACTAATAGACGTTAATAATAACAACAGCAGAATTAAATTTGAATAAAATTACAGGAGTTCTCATTGCAAGTAAGACCTTTGTAACCTTTGCGAAGTTAAACTTCCTTTCTCATGTATCATTTCATTCAACTTATAGGGGTTAGTAAGTCGTTTGACGGTCGATATTATTTGAGGACAAAAGTAATTTTCTCGGAATTTGTTGTCTTTCGAAAGTTTTCGTACCGTAATATTACACACACTTATGACTTAAACCATATGTTGGATTATGTATTTTGAGGCCAGTAATTTCAGAACGGTAAAGCTGATGATTAATAAATTATTTGGCTTTTGTTTCTTCAGGTTTATATGTATTGATTGAGTAACGCAAATCGCCTTCTCGTTCATGAATTGTAAATTTTTATAGCCATTCAACAGTGTACAGTGTGAATCATTGGCGAATAAAGACCAAGTGACTAAGTAAAACCGCAGTATTTGCGATGTCATTAACTTACTGTATTCTCCTTTACATATCTCTAGAAGTGAAAATACAGATTTCTTCTTGGAAATTTAGTTTAAGTATGTATGCGTTGTATCGTCCTGATATTTATTTGTTCGCTTTTTAAACATTACTCATCTATGAATTTCAGAATCAGAGATTTTTTTTACTGAAACGTAATTTAAGCAGTTAGTTGTACAGTCTGATCATGATAGCATTCCCAGCGTAAGAATCCTTATTGTTACAATTGACGAATTCCTAATTTAATACATTCGGGATTCTATTAAAAAAATTCCGTTATAAGTTTTGGTTATATTTTTTTTTATTTGAATTTGCCTTCTCTGACATGATAACTAGTTTTCATCCTAGTAACATACACTTACAAGGATGATACTTTTTTTTACCTAGTATGTTAAGCAGATGATGGAATACCAATTTTACCCTTAATATCTCAAACAGATAACAAACACCTCTATCATCGATGGTAAAACTATGAATTTTAGGAAACTATCATATACCTCCAAGCTGGTTTTCAATTGTTTAAAGATTTTACAAGTTAGCTAATTACAACTATCATATTTACCATGAAGGAGGTCACAAAGACAATTCAAGATTTACTTTTGTTCTATTGCAGAGTTTTTGAAAATTTGTATTTCCTTCTTCAAGACTCATCTACTTGAGATTACTTAAAGCTAAAGTTGTACATTTGTACAAACGGGACACTTTCTCAATTCAAAAACATGCATTCCGCCTAAAAATTATCGCATCGCATGAACTTCTTTGTTAAACATTTTTTTTTATTTGTTTAATTTATCTCTGTTTTCATAAATGGTGACAGGTTACAGTTCTGAGAAATTGATTCACTTGATTAACCAAACTAGAACTGCTAAATATCTTTTCTTTCTGCAAGAATTTGTAGCAAGGGGGTATTCCCGCCGAATTGTGAAATATGAACATTGAAGTCCCTGTTTGCAATTCTGTACATTTAAGACGTGATCAAACTGTTAGAGCCATTGTCTCGATTGAAGGTGGGCACAGTCAAAGATTTGCAGCCACAATCGACGGTGCTCAGCAGTTGATAATTTCAAGAACTCTAAGTTGGTTTAGGGAAATCGGAGATTAAAAAATAGCACAGAGCCAGATCATAAAAAGGCAACAACGGCCTTAAATGTTCAATTTTTATATTTAACTGACATGCGTAACTAACATGTACGATAAAGATGCTGAAAACTTAATTGTACAATGCAGTGAATGTCCAAATTACCACACAATCACACAAACCATAAAAAATCGTTTTTGTGGTATGGAAAATCACGGTAGAATACCCGATAAAGATCCCTTAAACACCAAGCAACATCACCTAACAAGATTGCAATTTGTTAAGGAGCGCATTGAATGAAATGCTCAAAACTGGGCTGAAAATTTGTTTACGGATTAATCTCAGTTCTGTTTGTTCAGTTCAGATAGATGTATACCAGTGTCCAGAAGAAATGGCGAGTGGTATGTGCAATGTAATTTTAGAAATACGTCAAATTCCGGCGGCGCCGGCGGCTGCTGGGGTAGTATATCCGAGCGTGCAGGGTTAGTGATTATGGAATAATGGTGCTCTCTCTGCCGATAAATACATCATAGAATTTTTGAGCTACATATTTTGCCCTACGCACCATTCATTGGTCCAGACTTCCCATTAATGCAAGATAACGCACGACTGCCATTGCTGGTATGGCTTACATTAGTAATGAAGTCGGGTTGAGGATTTTAGATTGGCTTGTTAGAATCTCAGATCGGAATGCGATTGAGCGTGTTTGAAACCATATTGGGTTCTCTTTCCAGACCACCCAGCCTCCAGCAACAACTTTTAATCAATTCGCAGTAAGAGTAACTGAAGAATTATTTATTTCTATATCTTTATTTGAAGTTAACACTGCTGATGCTACTTTTTCTCCACTAATTGATTTACGTATTTAAAAGTACCATTTGGGCTAATACTTTTCCTTGAATTTGCTGAATGAATGAAGTTGTTTGTCATAAACAGACAAATATGACTAATCAAACAGTGCAGAACAGTTTTATGCAATTTTATATAATTTCAAATTTTAATAATTAACGTAAATTCATGATGAGAACTTAAAATGAATTCATTAGCTTTCCTCGTCAGAGTAGGCGATTTGTTGTGATATTTTAGTTAGTATCATTATGAAATATGGATGTCAGATGAAATAGTTATGTTTATTTTCAATTTCAAGTCTATGATTTTGATGATGTTGAGGCTAGGGAAATTAGGGAATTTTGAAACGTAAATCTAGGGAATTTGCAAAATTTCATCTGGCAACCCTGAACTCGGCCTTAATTCACTAAACGAAGGTACGGTTGTGCGGATTAGAGCTTAAGGGGTCATATGAAATTCTAATGCGCAAACGCTCAGGTGGCAACTGTCAGATCATGTATTTACATAATTATAAAATGCTGTTTTTTGTTGTTTTAATTGTGTAATAACTACTCGTATGTTAGAAACACACCTTAAGTTTGTGTCTACAAAAAGAAAAAATAAATTATCAACCGCACGGTAACCAAACATTGTGTGGCGTGATTTGTAATTACATCGTATAGTTTCTCGTTCGAGGCACATCTGATACTAAAAGACAAGGACACTTCTTTTTACCTGTGAAAAGTTATTCCCGGCTCTTTCTTCTTCGGCCGACTTTGCTACATATTGCACATTGTTTCTAATTAACTATCAGTATCTGTTTCATTCACTATTACCGAAATTCATGCGTTTGTGCATGTCCTAGATTTGGTCTTTCCTGGTAACAGCGGTTGCTCATGCATTAGATACAGCGTAAGGCATCCCCTGTCTTACATAATCTAAGATTTAAATCGAAGCCACGGCACGCCAGGTTTAGGGTAGCTAGACGTTCTCGTCTAAACAGGACATATCCACTTTTTTGACAGGAATTTTTCTTTTTATATCGTGTCCTCTTTCTGTCAGTTTAGGAATCTGGTCACTCTACGTAAGTTACACGGGGAAGTAACTTGAAGTCCGTTTTCTTATATTTGAATAGCATTTTCTGAAGTATAAGTCTAGTACGTTTACACGGGAAAAAATTCTTCCAGTGAGATATTTTTTTATTACCCAACTAAACTTTATTATTCTTACTGTTACGTAGTATTAAAAAAAATTGATGTTTTTATTGTATTATACATATACTTCGCCTTGGTAAAGTAACCGAGTTCACCAATTATTGAAACGAAAAAGTATGTTTACGTTTTAACCCACTAACCAATGTTTTTGGTTCACAAATGTTTTGCCCTCATTTTACATTATTTTCAGAATTTCAGAATTTTTCTTTGAACTTATGACACCGTTTTGTTTATGATGCCCTTATTTCGCCCGACTTGATTGTTTATTATCTCAGGCTTTCTCTCGGAAATTTTGATTGGAAATTACGGGTACGGGTCAAATTCAATCTCACCTGGTATGTGATTATCGTTATTAGTATTATTCGAAAATAATTACCCCGATCGTATCGCCCGTTAAAATTTCCAGCTAGCGTTCGCTGCGTGCGCTCGGCGTCAGGATCTCTGTGCGCGATAAATCAAGCTGCGTTGTTTATTTATGATTATAAGTAGATTAGGTGGCATTAAAATGACGTATCGTTTCGATTACGGTTTAGAAAGTGGTGTCAAAGGCCAGGAGCATGTGAAGTTCAGTATGTTTAGTAGGATGGCGGAGTTTTATTGTCTTAGAGACTGCCCAACTTGTGGCAACATCAATGTAAAATATAAATATACATCGGTTATAAATTCTAAATAAATATAATTTCTTATTAGGACTGCGTTTCAGTTTATGAAATTAACCCCGTAAGTCCTTAAGGCTCAATTCTCATACGGCAGCGCGTCGCATTGCGTCACGACGCGTCATATTTTTACATGTAATTTTTTGATATAAAATGCTGCCGAGTGAGATTGCTTCATTTAAAACCATGGCAACTTTTAGAGGGAGCAAAATGATGCGACGTGACGCGACACGACGCGCTGCCGTGTGAGAATTGAGTCTTAAACTTTAAGACGTGATTGTTTTCAAAAGTATTTTTTTTTGTGTCCCTACGTAATTTGGAGTATACTTATTGGAAGTTCAAGGAATTTTCTTTTATTTTAGGCATTTTCAGTTTTTCTCAGGAATCACAGCACATTATTGGACATACATATATTCTGAAAGGATGCAAATGAAACAAACAATGCAAACGTAATGTATCATATACAGAGTGGTGATAAAGTTCCGCAACAGCCTTTAATTTGTCTATTTGACATTTTTTGCAAAATCCTGAAACAGGCAAATTTTTAATTTTAAAAGGCACAATTTTTTTCTTGATCGTCATTTGTCTTTTCTTAATCGCTTTTGTCTTAAATGCTGATTTACAAAAAGTACCTTACATAACAATGTAATTTTTTCGAGAAAATAAACATTACATTTAAAAAATGCGATTTATTTTTAATGATGTCTGTTAGTATAAACATGCGATTCTGAATAACCCCAAAGGAATAAATTCAGCGGTGTTACACTGAAGATCGCTTGGACGTTTGCCTTGCCGATTCCTTACAAAATTATTGTTATTAAAAATTTACAGCGATAATGTAATTTTTTTCTCCAATCCATAAAAAAAATTGTTTACTTAACTGAACGAGAAAGAATAGACATTCTAATGATGGTCTGTTACGCTGATAGAAGAAGAACCTACGAGGAAGTTTGTACGTTGTTTAAAAAAGCACATCCAAATAGAGCCCCTATAGCAAAATCTATAGTGAGCAGAAATACGCGGAAACGGAGTGCAAAAGATTTATCTCGACCAGGTCGTCCACGAGTAAGTGAAGAAAGCAGATTAAGTGTATTGCTTGAAATACAAGAAAATCGTCATAAGTCGACAAAGCATATTGCTGCAAACAGTGACACTGCACATTTATTGGTTACAAGAATATTGAAACAGGAAGAGTACCACCCGTATAAAGTGCGTTTAAATTATGAATTGAATGAAGATGATTCAGATCATCGACTGGAATTTTGTGAACAATTCATGTTACGCTGCGATAAAAATCCACACTTTTTAAATAACATACTATTTTCTGAGGAAGCCGCTTTTTGCCTGAATGGCTCAGTAAATCGCCATAATAGCAGGTATTGGGCAGAAGAAAATCGTCATTGGTCTAAAGAGTCGCACAGCCAACGAAAAGAAAAGGTAAATGTACGGGGGAGGGGGAATGGTAGGGCGTCGTATTTTAAGCATTTTCTCCTTAAAAAATAATTTAACTGCAGAACGATACTGAATTTTTTTTTGTTTGAAATTAATTCCAACTCTTGCGGTTTTATTTCCGCAGAAGATTCTGACGTGCATTTTCTCTTTTGGGGTTATCTAAAATCGTTTGTGTATGTTAAGAGATCAGACAATTTAGGGGATTTAAAACATCGAATTCGTGCAGAAACGCAAAACATCAGTTCAGAAATTCTTGAACGCGCTGTACAAAGTGTTTACACTGGTGCAGGTCAATGCCACTTGGTTCATGGGGGACAATTTTTACATTTTCGTTAATTAATTATTACTTTTTGTTTTTAATTTCAAAATGAACTCAAAAAATATTTTGTTTTTATAAAATGTTTATATTTTCGAAAAAAATGTTATGTAAGGTACTAATTTTTTTTACATCAGCATTTAAGTAGCACGAAGAATCATTCAAATTTCGAATAAAAAAATGGTTTTAAAAAAAAATTATGAAGGCGTCAGAGCGGAAAGGAAAATGAGATCGTATGCCTTTTTAAAATTAAACATTTTGCAAAAAACGTGAAATAAAATAATGGCTTGTTGCGAAACTTTATCACTGCTCTGTACTGTCCGACCAAAACCGATTTTTTCGCCGAAACCGAAACTGAAATTTATTCAAAGTAAGTTAGAGATAGTGACACTACACTATATTAATAGTTTTGTTTATTAATAACAGAAATTAAAGAAACAAATTGTAAGAACAAGAACATTGGTATATTAGAGATTGTTTTTTCAGATCAAGCAAAACAAAGTCACTAATTTGAAATTTTTTAATGCATTAAAGTTGCGTTAATTTTACGACCTGCCTTCTCAAACTGTAAAATTTTTAATAAGGGGACCTGTACTTGACAAGTGAATTTTTTGCTCGCATTTGTAATATGCGAGTGCGTAAAGCGTATACGTTTTAGATAAGTTATTCTAGACCGCTCGAAAATTTCGTTCGAAAATAAATGATAGCGCTTACATTTGTGCAAGTGCCGAGATTTGGCAATGTCGCGAATTCGTCAAAATTCTGCCGAGATTGACAATTATTGCATTTTACGTTTTGAAATTAAATCTAATTGATAACTGTCAACTTCTGTGGATCCCCTGTAAGCTCTTTGTAAAGTGTACTGTTTATCTTTTACCAAAAAGGTGTTACTTCATCTCTGTATTCAAGCAGAGAAAAGTATAATTCTCTGTCTTTTTCAGTTTTCGAAATATTCCAATTTATTGTGACCACTGTAATCATCAAGATATTTAGAAAAAAAATAATATTGTCAAAACAGTTAATTTTAGCTATGACGTATGTGAATGGGGAATTAAAAAAATTAATAATATATGGTGTGTTCCATTTAAAATAAGAAAGTTAGGATTGACTTCCGGTTCAACCGGAAGTATCCCAGGTCTGATTTTATATTATTTGAATATTTCGTTATTGATTAAAACCACATACAAATTTTCAGCGCCATGTAAGGTGTAGTTTCCAATATAATCTAATAGACCACTCACCGTGAATATCCCTATATACCGGTTAATCTACTCTCACTCTTACTTGCATTAAACGCATTCGTTCTGTCTTACTTTTCTACCCCGATCCATGTACCGCATCAATTATCGCAAACGCCTATGATATAATGTGCACCCGCTATCTTTTGGTAGAACGAAGAGACTTCATTTTCTTTAGTTTATTTACTTACAGTACACTTACGCTTAAAAAGTAATAAAATAAAAGAGTTGAAATGAACAGAATGAAATAAACTAAATGAATTTATCATTTATGACCAAGGAAAAGAATTCGGGCCACTTGTTGTGCGAACAGCACGAAAGTTTAGTACTCGGTCTGTATTAGCCTCGCCCACAATAATATCTACGAAGTGAGAACACTCGTATTGCATTTTTCTCCTTCCTTCCCACGCCATAACAATTTGGGGAATAATACATTAGGCGTAAAAAGCGTCCAGCACTAATTGGCCTGAATTTTTTTCCCTGTTTATGACTGTTATTTTTGCCGATTCAATGAAGATTGCGAAGGTGATTTCAATTCTGAATAAAGGTTCTCCGAAAGATGGCGGCAATTACAGACCTATTGCTATTCAATACTGCAATTTTGAAGCAAGCAAAGATTTCCTACAAAATTTATTTTTGAAAATATGAGAACGAAAAAACTTCCATACATTAACACAGTATAACATTAGCATCTCTTGAGTTTTAATTCTGTTTCGAGTATCGCATGTGATGTTTTTATTTTTATGTACCGATGTTGATGAATTTCAAAACGAAGACTTCTCTTTTAAAGATTCAAACACTTGAAAATTGAAAACATGTGTGGATAGTAGGTCCAGAAAGATCGCGGATGTCACTAGACCGGTCCTGACACCTCCCTGTCCCGTGCCTGTGATGTGTGAATCGACCTTTAGACGAATCACCAAGCACGATCCCACGCAGCCACAGACGACATCCTTTCCATCGTTCGGGCTTGTCCGGAAAAACAGGCACCATGGGAAGGTGCCTTTAGACGAACGGTTTTGGATGGAGTTTTACACTTATTTTTTTTTCTCGGCGGAACATAGCTGCGCGTTGCATAAACTTATATCAGTAGAGCGGAGGAAAACTATTGCATCTTCACATTTGGGCAAATTTTAGTTTACCACTTTTACCATTTTTTACTGTAGGGCAGATTTTTCTTTTTTGTATGGTAAGCGATTGTAAGTGTAGATTCACTGATTTAGCAGACGTGGGCGTTATAAATTATAATATGTTCTGTATTCAAAAAAGTAAATTATAGTATCTTCTTGATAACCTAAAATTTTCCCGAATGTGGAGACAAGTTTGTTTATCTCTGTGTTACTAATTTAGACTTAAATGACTGCTTAACAGAATTAATAGTTTGTTGATTGTTGACTCAAGAAATTCCTTTTATTATTTAATTGTTATGATTAAAAAAAAAGTATATTATTATGCAAGTTTCACAAGAAGACTTATTGTGTCACGAATGGGGTCCGAGCTCGCTTCGCTACGTTTGTCATACCCCAACAGAACGAGTGCTACAATGCCCGTTGTGAAACGTGCATAATAAACTATTTTTTCTACTTTGCGTCATTTATTGAACAAAAATATGAAAAATATTTTAAAAATTGGATCTGTTTAGTAAATACATATATGCGGAATTTTAATGTAATGTTGATAACACTAGCAACCTTTTCTTTAAACAAAAAAATTGAGAAATTTTTGTTGCCTAGGATTAGTAAATACTTTGTTGATGATTCCGTTAAAGGTCTTCAATTTAAAATCTCATTTGACATTTCATCATTGAACAATATGCCACTGTCAGGACTAAAATTTCACCAAAAACAGTTTCACATAGACGTTCATTGTGAAACAACCAGCTGTTGTGAACGCAAAGTGAAAAAATTTAGTTGTGATACAGATGTAAAAATGTGACTAACTTAAACAGTATGTATATTGACGCAATGAGTTTCTAAAAGTGAAGTTTAATTACTGAGTATGGCTTATTTGAGTACGAGTGAGTGAGTAGTTTAAAAAGCCATATGAGTTTAGAGAACTCTTTTTCTAGATTGGCTAAGCAACTTTTCGGCATCTCATGAAAATTAATTTTATTAAAAATAAGCAATAAGTGACATAAATAACTGCCGCGATACTGAATATGTTTACAACATGAAATGGAGAACAGATTACATTAAATTAATTTATTTTCTAAAGATGTGTGTATTTTGTATCGTGGCTTTTATAAATTTTAGGACGCCAATTAATTTTGTTTCCTTAACGCCGAATTTCTGACACTGTTGGGAAGTAGTCGGTATTGGATGCCGATTTGCACGTTTCTTGCGGGGGTCTATCTGCGGAATGTCTACACTTGTTTAGACTTAGTTATCAGGTTATCACAAATGTAGGTAGGTTGGTCACCACATTTAGATCTGTTTTGCTATGCAACGCTGCATGACACAAGTAGGATGCATTTCTACTTACATAATTGCGGCATTGTGATGTGATGTAATTAATACTTAACCCAATTAATTAATCGGCAGGAAATTAGTGTGAAGAAAAGAAGTTACCGAGAGCTTTTTTAATTGTACTTGTATTGTCTTTTTAGTGTCACCCTCCTATAATAATTAACATCGCCGCATGAAGGTATTCTAAAAGTAAAATTGCCATCTGGCCGAAGAAACCGGCGAGTCGGCGTTTTATATCCTGTTCATAATATTACTTACATGGTAATGAGAATTCACACGCAATATCTTAGAGAGCTTGCGCTGACATAATCGCTAATTAGCAATTAACAGCGCGCGCTGAGGAATTAGAGCCGTACATACACTCAACGGAACAGCAATCGTTGTTATTTCTGAATCAACATATGTGATAGAAACCAGAAAAGAAATTAATCGAAATTTTAAGTTGGTCACTCCTTGATCTCGTAATGAGAATGAAATTTGATATTTGTGCGATAAAACAGTGTTAGTTGTATGTGACTAATTAATGTTTCTTGAGATTTGCCTACCACTCTTTGCTTGATACGGAATCTACTTTTGTATCGAAAATTCTGGGTGTCTCATAATATTTCTTAACGTTGAAATTTGACATTGTAGAACAAGTGAAATACAGGGATGGGTATGTCATACGGAAAATTTAGAGTCGTTCTTCACCAATAGCATAAATTCGGGGAAGAAGGTTAGGAGTATCGTTTTAGTAAATAAGTTTCTTATTGTCACTTTTTAAAGAAAACTCAAACAAAACTGAAAACTTAATAAAATTGTACCAGAAATGAATAGTTTCATCTTCGTCAGATTAACCGTTTTCTAGATAATTAGACCTAACTTGCCTTGAAAACATTAACTGGAATTTTATCTGAAAACATGAACTGGAATTTTATCTGGATATTTTCAACTTTTCAAGTTGCTTTTATAAGTTATACCTCAGAAACAAAAAAAACTTCTGTATATAGATAAATTAGGTTAAATCGTAATATTTTGATACCGTCTATATGTATACAGTATTTATAATTATTGCTATTTACAAAACCCGGTACCAAGAAAGTTATAGCTGTTTAAACTTCTTACAAATAAATTCTAAATTTATCAAATTCCGCCATTCACAAAAATTTGTGTTTTCCAGCTTTATTTTAATTAGTCGGCGGTTCTCAACAATGGCCCGTATTTTCACCTCGCTTTTAACTTAGCAACGCCGTGATTAAATTCTCTCTCACTCTCTTACTCACGAAATTCGCATAAAGCTACATCGTTTATCTTTATTTTAATCACGGCTTTTGTTAGACGACAACGGAAGTTAACCATGAGTTGAGAATACGGCACTATATGAACAGCAGATTTGGATATTAGAAGAAAAACTTTAATAGCCATAACTTTTAAATTACTATTTTTTTTTTATAATTGTTTCATGTGAATCTCTATCTAACGAACTCTTAAATACCGGAAATTTAAATTTAAAACGTAAAATATTGCTGCAAGTAATAACGATTGCTTGTTAATTAAATTCACTTCAACGTCATGTAATGTCACATAACGTAACAAAAGGGGCGCTATGCGCGTTTTGGCTCACACAAACAAAAGAATGGGTCTACGCCAACCGTAACCTACCGTATGTATTTCTGAAGCAGGGCCGGTCTTCTCTCGGAGACGACGATATAGAGTAGAGAAAAGTTGCGTAACGGTGCCCAGTCAATGGAGATGGCCGGCGTGGAGGAATTGAAAAGGTGTTACGGTTAAAGACGCTACACAGTAATGGTTACGCAACCCATAAGTATCGGTGATACACTGCCAGGAAAATGTATCCCTGTTCGTCCCTAAAAGTTACAACTGGCCAGGATCCGCTTTTTCGTTGATATACCCCAAATGGCGATCCTTAGGGAAAACAGAAGAAAAGGAAAAGCCAGTGACGTTTTTAGAAATCCCTCCCCAAAAATATATGTTCCCGCAAAAGCAGTTACTAAGCAAATAAACTCTAGTTGGTACATATCCCCTAGTGGGGTAATCGTTCGTAAAATTATCAGATCTATTCAAATTTACAAGGCTCAAACCGAGGGGCAAAGGCGCATCGACGTGAGTACTCTCGTTTTTGCCTACAGCCTCCAGCATCAAATGTAAGGTAACAAAACAGAAAAAATTTCGATACTGCCCAAAAAAAGTTCTTACTCAAAGTTTTCCCACCGGGTCGAGATGATCGTAAACTGGCAGCGTTAATCCACAACGGAGGCGGCAGTGCCTCTTCCTTTTAGCGAGGCACAAAGGGGGGAAATGACGGCACTCGGAGTTTTGGCGTCGCCCACAAGGTTGGACGAAGACCATTACCCGGCATCGACCTACCGGTGCCCTTTAACATTGGCTAAAAGTCTGGCCCCGGTATAAAGAAGTTAAACAAAGAATTAACAAACTAGAAAAATAAATGCACGTGGAAGTTAACAGGTAACAAATTGGAAAAAAATGCCGCATACCTTGCTCTGGAAAGCAAGGCAAAACGGTTCTTTCATGGATTCCAAACCCGAAGAAATTGGTTCCACAACAAGTCGAGAAAAATAGAGTAAGTAAATTCGCGCTAGATGGTAGGGTTATTAAACCCAAACAATAACGTCGTTACTAACACACCCTTAACTCACTTCGTTACATAGAAGTGAAAAACAACGTGTACCGTCTCATAGTTGGCAAAAAAAAGAGAGAAATTAGCGCTCCGTATGCATAGCGACCCTGCGGTGATCAGCAACGTCCAACCAGACGTGCACAAAGGGAAACGTACTCGACTACAGTAATTTCAAGGAAGAAAATATTCAGTTTGTATAACCGAAATGTCAGACCTGGTGACAATTGCATGGAGGTTAAGTATAGGAGGAGTAAAAAGCGAGCTGAAAACGATCCTATTTTGGAACGCGCGCTCCCTTCTCTTATATAGCAAAAATAAAGAGCACCAAAGAGCACAACATGTGTGTGACAAAGTGCGCGATACTCCACATTCCGTTTGTTTGCCATACAAGAGGCCCACAACCGGACCGGTTTTCAGTAATACATATTATATGGAATGTCGCCCTCCAGGGGTATAAGCCCCGTCACGAAGCAAGCGTAATGCGTCACAGTTAGTAATGACGTCAAAGTAGATAGATGTTGCCACCGAGCAGTGGCATTGCCATCTTGACATTACATCAGGCCGTCAGGCAGAAATTAACGTATGACATAAAGGGCAAAGATAAAGGATCTAAGAAGATTCGGCACTTGAATCTAGGAACATTGCAACGAATTCACATCACTGCCCAAAACCCAGCTGGCGGTAGTGTTGTATTAACAACCAATCAAATAATTGCATGTTTGACTGAAAGAACAAAAAAATTTAATGACATTTAGTTTCTCAATATTTTCACCGTTTTTGATATGCATTTGTATAAATGCGTTTAGTGCATTCGTGTTTAGTTTGTTTTCATAATACATCAGTGTAATTCGTAAAATTTGTATCGGGTATCGCTGCACGGACAAAATTTGACTACTGTTCAGTGATTGCTGCAGCATCAACAAATATGAAAGACAAGGATTCATTTAAAGTGTAATTATCAAGGCGAATCCTCCGAAAATCACAGAATAATTTTATTGAACCTGATTTATACAGTGAGTTATTAGTATTTTTCAATAAAATTTGGTTCTCGTTTTTGTATCTGTCAATTTCTTAGTTTGAAATAAAGTGTGAATATTTAAAACGCATATTATTGCTTTATAACTTTTGAAATACGTATTTATTTAAAACATTAAAGTTTAAAACTCCCGCTTTTGCTGTGTCCAAAATTCAGGTAGAGCCACTTTTGCGAACTAAACTTCGTTCCATTTTTATTTTATTAAGGCCCGATTTTTTCACTTATGGATAAATTTATCTATCAGGTAGTATCCTCAGAAACTATTATCGATACAATGGTTTCCAAGGATAATACCTGGCAGATAAATTTATCAGGAGGTAAAGAAATCGGGTATTAGTGTCACATCTTCCTAGATTGACGGGTTTTGACGTTTTTCGAAATGTGATATTTTATTATTTTTATCGATGTTTGTAAAGACAAAGTAAATAAAATTCCTCCGTAAAAGATGGGGTAAGCGTATTTAATAGTTTTTATAACAGAACATGCCCACGGAGACTAGTAATTAGCAGAATACAAAAACCGCAGATTTGACAGGTATTTTAATTAAAGACTTCTACAGTCTCATATTGTTCGTATTATACTAGAAAACACTATAAATTTGTTGCTAAAGCGTTTTAAAGCACAAATCAACAAAACAACGTAAATCTCGTTGGTTCAACTGATTGAATCCAAGTATAAGGGGACGGGATGCTTTCGTGAAGAATATGAGAAGTTATTACTACAGTTACTTTACTTTGGCTAAATTACTGTCTACACAACGAAGAATTACTACGAGTTTTCGTCATTAATGACGTGTTACTCTTGATTCCTAATTTTGACTATATAACTCGATGGACAATTGTAACGATGTGAGTTTATATTAAGTAATCCAGTTTGGTATTTAGAATCATGAAGAATTTTAATATCAACGCAAAAAACGCTTCGTAATTAACATGGCTTAAGAAAATAAAATTTTACATGAATAAAATAAGCCTTATGGGGACTTTATCCATTAACTTAAAATATTACAAGTTTCTCTCACTACTATCAATTTTAAATCGTTGGCGGCCATAAAACTAATTTGTTTGATACAAATCAAATAACTTTTTCTTTATTTTTTTTTTTGTAAAATAAAAAATAACTCCTATTTTTACCTCTTGTAGTCTCAGTTCGGGTAAAGTTAATGATCAAGTTTTTCAACTTCATTAGAAATAAGTTTCCTGCAAATTGAAGAAATGAAAAAAAGCGGTTAGGGTACATCTATTAAACAATATCAACGAGTGTGTCGATTTTCTTACAAGAAATGAAGGTTTTCGTGGTGGAAAATTAACTACCAAAAATTTGTAGAAATTCGAAAAGTGTGGAAAAGGTTGAGCAAATCATGTTAACAATCGCACTCATAAATAATATAATAAATTGATTTTGAATAGTGTGTTTGTAGATACACGAAACTTACTTTCAATGCGGTATTATGTAGTTTCCAGGGGATTACCAGCGTTCTTAAGAATTTGCCTGTGTAAACGAAATTAGATAATATAAAACGTAATTTTATAAATTTAAAGTTAGGTGTATGTACATGTATGGCTATGACCTGTAAACCGTACCTCGAATATTAATGTTAATAATTTGTTGATATGTTAGTGCTGGATTTTAAATAAATTAACATGAGTAAAGAAACACTAACTGTGGTTAGAGCACTCGACGCGATACCGAGAGACCCGTAGGTGACAGAATCTTTCTGTTTTCCTGTTAGTGTTTCTTACTCGCATTAATTTTAAAAAGTAACAAATTTGTGTGTGGTTTAAGGTCCATACGACATAATGATACTTCCTGCACCAAATTTGCGAAAAACTGGCAGGGAAGTGTCGAATTAACTAATAAACATTCACTATGGTAATCTGTCTCTGTCACTTTGTAACAATTGTGTTATACGGTCATAAGTTATATTTAGTACAAAATTTGATATTTTGCAAGAGTCATTTTCTGTTACTGTTATTGCTTACCAGATTTGTCTCGTTCATGTTGCTTTATCGAACATATACATTTTATTAGTGTAAAAGCTTTAAAAAAATCAACAAAATCTTTCCCGTTTAATGTTAATTACTTGGCGTTTCTTCGCTTGTTTTGAGTCCTTTTTCTCTGGTTAACGCATTTTCGTTTTGCTTTATTTTATAATTTTTCCCAAAGGAAATACCGTACCTTCAATTGAATTCCGATTAAAGTAAGCTGTGATTTTTTTATGAAGTTGGCGACACAATTCTAGAGAAAACAGTTGTCATTAACTGTCAGTACTGATCATAACATCAAATAAAAACATAACATTAAAGTTTAAAGTAGATGCTCAAAGTGCTCTCCTTCAGCTTGAATACATAAGCGTACTCTGCGTTTCATGTTTTCAAACCCGTTTGATAATTGTTCGGGGGTTATGTTAGCACACACATCTGTAATGCCCGCACGAAGTTCTTCGATTGTGTGACGCGTAGTTCTAAAAACTGTGTTTTTCATGTGCGGATAAATGAAGTAATCCATAATTGTGAGATCCGGAGACCTAAAAAATATTGATCCGATGATACGCCTTCTTGACACTGCTAGCCAAACACCAATTTTTAATGGATGTAATGGAGTTTCCACAAATTCATGGGAATTTTCTGCTGACCATATTCTCATATTCTGTTTATTTAAATACGCTCAGAAATGAAACCAGGCCTCATCGGAAAAGAAAGACTTGTCAAGAATGTCGTCGTTGTTTAAGTTATCAAGAAACCACTGACAATATTCTGTTCTTCTGTGAAAATCCACTGACCTGAGTTCGTGGACTGCTTGAATCTTATATGGATAAAGCTTCAAGTCTTTTTTAAGAATAGTGTGACATGTTGCCACTGATAGCTGAACTTCTTGTGAAAGTTTCGCAATAGATTTCTTGGGAGAGTGTTCCATTCGATGCCGAACATCTTCAATGCAGGCGGCAGTCCTTTTCTTAGCTGCTCCGCTCCCTGTTTTGTGACCAAGTGATCCTGTTTCACGAAATTTAAGAACACAAGCATGGTTATGTTTAACTAGCTGTTCATAAGTAATAGCAAAATTAGGAAACTGCTGTCGAAACTTCTGTACATACTGATTAATTGAATAAACTAACTGTCCATTTTCTATTCTACCGGTTTGAAAATAACTTACAACAATAAATATTTTCTGCTGTAATTTTAAAATTTTGAATTAATTGAAAATACAAAGTGTCAATTTAACATTTGTTTAATTAAATAATTGAACAGCTATCAGTGCTGCAAATCTTAGGAGAAAAAAACAGTGAAATCATAGCCCACTTTAATGAGGAATTCAATTGAAGGCACGGTACATATCTACATACAATTTCTACCATTTAATTTGAGAGTAAACTTGTCTACATGAATGCATAGACGGTTTCATCCTCAAACGCATTTAATTATTTGAACTGTACAATTAATTAAGATAGGTGTGAGATAAAATAACACGGCATCAAAGGTGTTCCTCTTCCTGTTGCTCTTCCCAAGCGAACACGACCATTCCATGCTGATTCGTCAGCATTAAATGAGTTATCGCGATCAAAGAGTTCGTATTTGTTATCTTCTGCAATTAACTAGAGAATGCGCAGTTTCGCGAAACTCATATAGGTGGATTCTTGCGTGCCGCTAAAAGTTTTTCCCAGCGTTTTGATAATTATGGTAAGATGACGATACACGCACGCTGGCAGGGACGACACTGTATCATTACCCGGACTTGGTAGTAAGTCGCACCGTTCCGAGCCAGCAGATAATCCGATCGATGAGATAAAGTACGGAAGTGCAAATCTGCGAAAGTAATAAAGTACAGTTATCGAGTTGAAGGCGATTTATTAAGTACACGTCGAGTGTATGCCGAGATAATTAATTTAAAACTTTCACTGGTTTGTCTTGAGGAGCTTGTAATTATGAAAATTGTACATGACCATTTGGGGAAAGTAGGGGGGCGGTTGTTTATGTAATCTATCCTAGCTATGAAAATATATATAATTTATATGTTTGATCTGTAAGATAATTATCACCTTCATTTTTGTTCCTCTCTAAGTTATCCTTCTTCTTCGTCTTGAGCTATGCGCAGTACCCCCATTTATGCCTTATTGGTTATCATTCTAGGTAGTCACATAGTATGTAACGACTAATGACTATGAGCTGGGTCTGAACTTTAGACAATACAAACATCCTTGGCCCTGGTGGGATTCGAACCCCAGCCGACGAGTGACACGATTTCATAAGTGAGTTTGGCTAACCGCTGAGCCATCTGCCTGCCCTTCTAACTTATCTGGTTTGAATGCTGGCGGTCAGGAGTGATAATATGAAACAAGTGGCCCGAATTCTTTTCCCTGGTAATTAATCTTTAAGGACCGTTTTCTGAGTCACAGTTTAATTTTCATTTTCAGTTTATTCCCATAAAAATGTTTTACAATTATTACACGAGAATAAACAGGAGATTAAGGTTAAACTGCAACTGAGAAAATGGCCCTTAAAGATTAATTATTTTTACTGTTAGTTACCATATAAACTTAAAATGAAATATGTGTACTGACAGAGAAAAAATTGTGATAATAAGACGTGTCAATTTACCTAGATGTATAGTGAATAATGTGACTATAATTTGAAAGAAGAAGGATAACAACTTCTGAAACAGTTTCCGTTTGAAATGCAAGTAGTCCACTGTCCACCTTTCCAAATCCAATCAAACTTATTAAAGAAATTCAAGATACAATAACTAAAGGAGCGTTTAAAATTTATCTTCTTTCAGGATTCATTCCTTTTAGAATTAAAGGGTTATCCATGACACTATGCGAATTATTGGGAACACATCATTAAATCAAGTTCAAATACGAAATTAATAATAGTGTTGATTAAGGTAGGGCAATTAGTTGAAACAGAGAAGTTCCGTGTATGACGTGCATGTATAGTTTCCTGAATTAAACAGTGTAAATACATACTGTTACGTTTCTAGGGTTTATGTTTATTTATTTAAACGAATAAAACACTCGATAAAAACTTAACCGTAATTTAATAAAGCTTAAAAACTAATTTATTTGTAATAATTTATTTTAACACTAAAATCTAACTTCGACATTCGCTGTTAGAATTCGACTGCCTGGTGAGTCAACTCCGGGCGATTTTATATCATTTGCTGGCGTCTGGAAGTCTACGCTGGAAGATTCTAGTTTGTTCGATGTAGGCCCCGGCCGCGTGACGGCCGATGACACATAACAGCGGACCGACTTCTTGACGCCTTGCGCTAAGTCAGGTTGGCTCGCCACACTGCCCCCTTCTTAGAAACGTTTCGTCTCGAAATGTTCCTGGTGATAGTCTTGAAGGAGGGTGTCGGAATCTACATGCTGGCCCATTCTTGCAACTTCCCGCCTGGAAGAAGTAACAGTCTACGGTTTTGCTGTTGCTGACTGTTGCCTGTGGGTGGTGGCTGCAGACTAGGACTTCAATTCCCGTTCTGTGGAAGATGACTTCCAGCATGCTTCGAATTACTCTCCAGTCTAGTCCGTCCAATCCGCAGCCCAATTTGGGGATGGCTAACTTCATCTGATGGTTCTCTATTAGCTGTCTCCTCAGGCTATATAGGGCTCTCCACATAGTTACATAGTCAGGTTTACCGCTTGATGTCTTCTTAGTGACTAAATAATGCACGTGGCGTTTCCGATCTGCCGTCGAATCAATGATCTGCAAGCTCTTGCCTACCACGGGATGCTGTCTTCGTAGCTCCTCGATTTGGCCAAATTTCTTCCTAAACACCTGAGCGATTCCTTTGGACATTTTCAGGTCTTCTGCTACGCAGTGGGCCAGACTGTACTCCAGTGGCACTTTAAAGAAATCTTGTTGCTTCTCCGTGGTCACTCCAAACCGTGCCTTGCTTCCTTCGGCGTGATGAGACATGAAGGTTTCGAAGTTCACTTCGGAAACTTGCGCCCTTTGTACTGTCCCTTCATCTGCTTCTCCATGGTAAGGGGCTATCCGGTTGAAGTGGATTACTTTGGGTTTGCCATGGGGGACCTTCCTGATGCGGTAAACGACGTCGTTGATCCGTTTCATCACTTTGTAAGGACCTTCCCAAGAGGTCTGTAATTTTGGGGAGAGGCCTCGACGTCTTTGGGGGTTATAAAGCCAGACCAGTGCTCCAGGTTGGTATCCCCCGTGTTGAGCGTTGATGTCATAGTGCTCCTTCATCCGATCGCTGGCCGTCTGTATATTGTGACGCACTTGGTTGTGGATATCATCCATTTTCCTGCGTAATTTGCTCACGTAATCTTCGTCGGCAGAGACTTCGCCAGGCTTCACACCAAACTTCAGGTCGCAGGGCAGTCTCGGCTCTCGCCCGAATACCACTTTCGCGGGAGTCTCCCCTGTTGTCTCATGAACAGATGAGCGGTATGCCATTAGAAACAGGGGGATGTACGTGTCCCAGTCCCTCTGATGATTGGAAACGACCTTGGACAAATGTCGGTTGATGGTTCTATTGAACCTTTCCACCATTCCGTCCGACTGTGGGTGGAGTGCAGTTGTTCTAGTTTTTCGTACGCCGAGCAGAGTACACACGTTCTTGAACAAGGCCGATTCAAAGTTCCTTCCTTGGTCTGAATGCAGTTACATAGGTGCACCATACCGACTGATCCATTCCCTGACAAGGACTTCCGCAATAGTGACTGCCTCTTGGTTAGGTAGGGCGTAAGCTTCAACCCACTTGCTAAAGTAGTCCATTACCACGACGATGTACTTGTTTCCACCATTCGTTTCTGGAAACGGGCCGGCTACATCGATGGCAACTCTCTCAAAAGGACTTCCAACGTTGTACTGTCTCATGGGAGCCTTACCCCGCCTGTGGGGACCGTTACTGGCTGCGCAAACTGTACACTTTCTGCACCAATCCTTCACGTCTTCCTTGCAGTTCACCCAGTAAAATCTTTCGCGCACCTTCTCCATAGTCTTCTTAACTCCCAGATGCCCTCCGGAAGTTCCATCGTGAAGTTCCCTCAGAACTTCTGGCACTCTATTCTTGGGGATTAGTAACTGTGTCTTCTGTTCCATGCCTTCTGGATTCTCCATGCTTCGTCTCAGAAGACCACGATCCAACACTATGGAGTCCCACTGCGCCCAGTATGATTTTACGGACGGTGCACATGGTGCTACCTCTTCCCAGGTAGGCCTCGCGTCCCTGCTTTTCCATTCTAGCAC
The DNA here is from genome assembly GCA_036172665.1 of Prosopocoilus inquinatus. Classification (NCBI taxonomy): domain Eukaryota; kingdom Metazoa; phylum Arthropoda; class Insecta; order Coleoptera; family Lucanidae; genus Prosopocoilus; species Prosopocoilus inquinatus. The sequence continues at coordinate 36,891,819 of CM069871.1, forward strand.
TAATTTCAAATCCGGGTCGTTCTCCTGGTCTCATCGCAGTTCTTCGGCTTGCCATTTGTCATCAACAATGGCTGTCCTCGCAGTCGTGGCTACTTTCTCGTCCAAACGACTACAGTGCTTACAGTCTTCGGCACAGGGTCTTCTCGACAGAGCATCGGCATTTCGATGGCTAGTTCCTGCCCGATGCTGAATTTCAAAATCGTACTCCTGAAGTCGTTCGATCCATCGTGCAACTTGCCCTTCTGGGTTCTTGAAACGGAGAAGCCATTTTAGAGCGGCGTGGTCGGTCCTCAGCAGGAAGCGTCTACCATACAAGTACTTGTAGAAATGTTCTATCGTTTTTACGACGGCTAGCAATTCCCTTCTTGTGACGCAATAGTTTCGTTCCGGCTTTGATAGGACTTTACTGAAGTAGCCGATCACCTTCTCTTGCCCCTCTTGTATCTGGGAGAGTACGCCACCAATCCCAACGTTGCTAGCATCTCTGTCCACGACGAACTTGCCTTCCGGGAGAGGATAACTCAGAATAGGAGCACTAACCAAGTACTGCTTTAGTTGTTCAAAGCCAATTTGACACCGTTGGTCCCATTCAAATGGACGACCTTCTTCAGTGAGTTTTGTTAACGGCTTAGCAATGTCTGCAAATCCAGGAACGTAGCGCCGATAGTAAGTGCACAGGCCAAGGAAACTCCTTATTTGGTGTTTATTTCTGGGAGTTGGCCAGTCTTTCACCACCTGAATCTTCACAGGGTCCACGGCGATTCCGTTTCCATTAACAATGTGCCCCAGGTAATTCACTTCCTTCTGGAACAGGTGACACTTCTTGAGGCTAAGCTTTAGTCCAGCTCCGCGAAGCCGCTGGAACACTCCTTCCAGGTTCCTTAGGTGGTCGTCGAACGTCTTTCCCACGACAATTATGTCGTCAAGGTACACCATGCACGTTGTCCAGGACAGACCTTTCAGAACCGTCTCCATTAACCTCTCGAATGTCGCTGGGGCATTACATAACCCGAATGGCATCACTGTGAACTGCCACAGACCCATACCAATGGAAAACGCCGTCTTTTCTCGATCTTCGGGCGCCAGCTCCACTTGCCAATATCCACTCTTTAAGTCCAAAGTTGAGAAGATCTTTGAGCCGGCCAGAGTGTCCAGGGTATCATCAATCCGGGGCAAGGGATAGCTGTCCTTCTTGGTGACATTATTGAGTAACCGGTAGTCTACACAGAACCTGGTGGACCCATCATTCTTCTTCACAAGCACTACTGGTGACGCCCACGGGCTGCTTGATGGTTCTATTACATTATCCTTTTCCATCTCGCGAATAATGCGTTCCGCTTCCTCACGCTTCGCCAACGGTAATCGCCTTGGAGCTTGACGGATAGGTCTTTCTTCTCCAGTCTCTATTTTGTGTTTCACGACATCAGTTCTTCCCTTGGATCAATTTTCTACCTCAAATACATCTTGATAGCGGCCGATCAGATTCTTTGCTTTTGTCTTCTGGTCTGGAGTCAATTCCTGGGCTGTTGACATAACCATTTCCCATAATTTCTTTGGGACTTTCGCTTCTGGCACGTTTGTTTCAAGTTGCCGGGAGATGGAGGACACCATGGTGCAGCTTCCCAAGATTGTTCCTTTCTTGATATTGACAGAGAAACAATTGACGTTCATCAGGCGGACAGGTACTTCCTTCTTCGCCGTCAACAACATTTTCCCAACGAGGACTCCTCTTCCAATCCTTTGATCATCAGTATTAGGTTCAACCATAATGACTTGCCCATCTTGAAAAACACCGTCCAGTTTTGCGTCGACGATAACCTCAGTCCTGCTGGGTAATACAACGTCTTCAGCGAGGACTACTCGAGCGGCCACGTCCCCTCGTTGATGTAGAACCAACTCCTCATTATTGACCGTCATCACGCCACGCTTTAAGTCCAATTGGAACCCGTGGGCACACATAACGTCCATGCCCAAAATTGCCTCGTCCTCTATATCTGCCACCAGTGCACGGTGTTTTATTGGAGTTGAACCAATGGTGATGATAACCTCTACTTCACCGTGGACAGTTGCTGATGTTCCAGTTGCAGTTTTCAGTTTCCACTTGGTCGGCTCGGTGCGTCCAGATGACTTAATGACGTCGGGTCTTAGGATGGTCTTCGTCGCACCCGTATCCAACAACATGGTGTGAGGAATGTCATCAATGGTGACATCCACGAAGACACTGCTGGTTAACTGCCGTAGGGATATTACTTGTTTGGCTTTCGTCTTTGGGGGTCTTTGAATACGGGTCGACGTTTGCCCCTCTGCACCGACCCGGCTTAGTTTAACTGTGGCTTCCTTGTATCCTGTTTGGGCTTTGGACATCGCCTGCGAACATGTCCTTCCTCCTGGCAATTCCAACACACCAGCGGCTTCTTCTGCTTGAAGACCTGTTCCACAATGCGGCGAATATCCTCGGCGGTGGTATACTCCCTGGGTCGCTCCTTTATAGCAGATCCCACCTTGGCGTTAGCGGATTCTTCCTCTTCTTCCTCTTGGAAGTCCATAGCCGCTCGCACCTTGACATGCCCTCTTGAGACTCGTCTCGCCGCTTCAAATTCTAAGGCATAAGCCAATGCGTTGTTGGACGTCTTCGGATGGGTCATTCTCAATGCCTGCTGGTTGTCTAGGTCACGGATTCCATCTATGAAGGTCTGCACCGTCAAACATTTGAGGAATTCAACAGGAGCTGTGGGATATGCCAACTGGGCCAGACGCGCAACGTCTGCTTCGAATTCCTGAAGAGTTTCTCCGGATTTCTGACAGCGATTCCTCAACTGCGCATGGTATACCTCGGTCAGATGGGCCTGTCCGTAACGCATTTCCATCCTATTCACCAGCTTGTCGAAGTCTTCTTGTTCCTCTGGCGGCATCGTCTGTAGCACATCGATAGCGTCCCCTCTCAAGGCCACAATTAACGAAGTGGCTTTTTCGCTGGCCGTCCATCTGTTTGCCTTTGCTGCTGCTTCGAACTGTTTGAAGTAGTTGGGCCAAGAAGACTTTCCATCGAACGTTGGTGGTTTTATTTTTAATTTCGAATTTTCTGCTGGTCCTTCCACAATTCGGGTTTCATGATTTTCTAGTACTTCTACTGGTGGCTGATCCCCGAACACTCGCAACCCCGCCATGATTTGTTCCAGATTTTTGATTTTGTTATCCTGCTGGAATATTATTTCTTCCACATTTTCTTGCAGGTTTCTTGTTTCTTCCGATATTTTTACCACTAGTTTATCTTCGAGTCCTTTCGTCTGTTCTAGAAATTCACCCTTCAAATTTCCGGACTGTTCTAGAAGTTTCTCGTCGAAATTTCTGGATTGCTCTAGAAATTTCTCGTCTAAGTCTCTAGATTGTTCCAACAATTTATTTTGTAATTTGTCGAAATTTCCAGATTGTTCTAGAAGCTTCTCCTCTAAATTTCTGGATTGTTCTCGAAGCTTCTGTAAATTTCCAGACTGTTCTTGAAACTTCTCGTCCAAATTTCTGGATTGTTCTCGAAGTTCGTCCTTGAAATTTCCAGATTGTTCTCGAAGTTCATCCTTGAAATTTCTGGATTGTTCTCGAAGTTCATCTTTCAAGATTTTATTAAAATCGACGGGACCACACGAAATTTCGAAAAGGAACGTCTCTGGATCTTCACCAGCTGTCAACAAATCGGATCGGAGACGCTGTTGAAGTGCGCCTTTCAAACCACAGGTTTCTAACTCTCGTTCTTCCAATTCGGTTTTTAATTCGGCCACTTTTAAGTCTTTCAACAACACTTTTCTCGTAGCCATTGTTTTTTTTTTCCTATACTGTACTTATTTAATAATCTGATTAAATTTAATTTACTTTAAATTGTTTATTTATTTGCACAAACCCGCACACCGACACCACTGTTACGTTTCTAGGGTATATGTTTATTTATTTAAACGAATAAAACACTCGATAAAAACTTAACCGTAATTTAATAAAGCTTAAAAACTAATTTATTTGTAATAATTTATTTTCACACTAAAATCTACTTCGACGTTCGCTGTTAGAATTCGACTGCCTGGTGAGTCAACTCCGGGCGATTTTATATCATTTGCTGGCGTCTGGAAGTCTCTACGCTGGAAGATTCTAGTTTGTTCGATGTAGGCCCCGGCCGCGTGACGGCCGATGACACATAACAGCGGACCGACTTCTTGACGCCTTGCGCTAAGTCAGGTTGGCTCGCCACAATACCGTATGTCCGTCTGACATTAGGACGTAGGGATTAACATGGGAAAACAGAAATTAATTTATCTTTGCTTCCTGTATAAATTCATACGAATTTGAAGGTTGCAGTCGGAAAGACTTTGGCATTAATTTTAATATTATTAAATGTATGATACTTTAACTGTTAATTGCTTAAAAATAATAAAAAAAGGAAATAATTTTCATTTTGCACACTTAACAGTCTGATCAAAAACGAAAAATAAACCATGTGTGTGTGGCCAGGTAGTTAGCGGCGAAGTTGCTACGATTTTTGTGTTTTTTTGTCGTTAGGTGCACTTAGACGAAGAGCATTCGCGAGTGATTTAGCAAATGCTAGTTTCAATAGCGCGTGATGGATTGTTGGTGTAAATGCAACTAATAGCAAGGGTTTGGACGTAGCTAATTCGTTAGTATTTTACCGGGGAATTTACCACACGATATCTGCTGTGTTTAGTTTTGTACATAATGGACAGTAACGCGTCAATAGATTTTTAAAATGAGAAAAACAGCGAATATTCAAATGTTTGACCATCCATTCGTAAATAATTCCTATAATCTATAGGACTATGATAAATGACCAAATCTTTCCCAGTCTATAATGGGTGAAATGATACAATTTTTGTATTTGGACGTAGATGATTGTCATTTCCCATTCTATCACGCGTGCGATTACTTGCATTAATCGTTAGTAAAAATTTTGTAATTAGATCAAACTCGACACTACATTCCTGACCGCGAGAATCATTTACAAGTTTCACACATTGTTATAGCCACATAAAAAAAATTTATTGTTTTTTTCTTAATTTTCCAAAAAAATAACAGTTAAAATCCTGCAAATTTGGCATTATAATTTTTTAGATTTTATGGTTTTTTGACTATGTCCTAATGTGCGAGTCACAGAATTTTTTTTCAGAGTTGCCTAAGAGTGAGAGAGATACACATAACAGTCATGTCTGATATTAATTTTACATGGTTGAGCTGACAGCAGTTGTAAAAGAACTGTCATTGTGAGTGTCTGTCATTCTGATTCTTTATTTTTATTTATGAATAAATAATGACTTTTGTGTTTCATGAGCTTCAAAAACGATACTTAGTTGAAATTTAATTAAGAAATGGAAGAAAAATAAATGGCAAATGTATTTATGTAAGAAATGCCATTAAAAGAGAGTTCAAATAAATCAGGTTTAAAATTTGAAGTTTCAATATAACTACGACACACGTGATTTTTCTCACAGCCAATTGTGAAAAAAAATTCTGTAGCTCATGCATTATGCACTCACATAAATTTATTCAGGCAGATAATATAAAGCGATTTCTGTTTCTCCATGTTAATCTCTCCGTCAAATAAATGTTAGGACAAACGGTATAATGGCCCTGAAGCCTTTGCCACTCAATGGCCTTCAATTAATTATTGTTCTCTACCTCTTCTTTTCTTAACCAAGAGGTGAAAGCTTAAAATACGCAATCCCAATTTTTTATGTGTTGTAGATATACAATAAATTAATTGTAAGATAATTTAGATTCCAGTAGATTTCCTGAGTATCTTCCTCAGCAAGGAAGTAGTTTGAGAACTATGCTGTAATCAAATTAACTTCTTCAGATTACCTCGAAATCGAGTGCGCATACTGACAACAGTTTTAGGGCCGATCCAGACGAGCCATTCTATGGTACGACTAGCGAGGAATCGCTTTCCTATTAAAACCCTGCATTTACAGAGTAACCAATTTAGCCCAACACACAACAAAAACTTCAATATTTTGTATTAGTAAAATTTGCATTGCTATAGCAGATACATTCTAAAATATAGTCAGGGGGAGGGAAGTTCTCCCGGGGAAAGAAATCCCATTGGGAATTGTTTGGATAAACGTAGTTCATCATTTTCCGATAGACGGTGCCGTCATGCATCTCATTAATTTTCTATCTTAGAAGTTCTGTGTAAGTATAAGCAGAGTTTGGGAGGTTGATTGGGGAGGTTGGCGGGCCACTACAAAAACTCAACTTTTTTGAATTATTTCTGGCGCCACTAAGTGGCCCGTCTGAAAAGGTCCGGTGGCAAATTTTTGACCTAAAATTGTGTCAGTATGACAAATAACCAACCAGCTTATTACTTAAAATGCCATTAAAAATAAAACGGTCAAATTACAGATTACGGCAAAACTTGAACATTTCGCAAAACAATAAACTAGTTGCAAATTTATTGCATTCAGTCATTATAATAAGCCAATAAACATTCCTAGATTGTCATAACCATAGCTGAACAATAATGTAACTGTAGGATGTTTATTTATTTGCTTGTTTTATTTTAATCGAAAAGATATATGGCAGGTGAATAGTTATTTTAGGCAAATAGCATTTTCCTAGGCAAACACTATTTGCCCAAGTATTCTTGACAATTAACGAATCTGTCGAACCTACACAATTAAAGCAGATGATATATGAATTGATTAGTTAATTATTATTAATTATTGTCTAAAATTTAATAACGATTTTTAAAAAATAAATTTGTTGCTGGAATAACAGGATAGTCTTTAAAGAATACTCTCCAACATCAACAAATAAAAAGATTATAACAGGTACTGGAATTGTCCACCTTCTTGTTGAAGACAAAGATTAATTCGTCTCTGCATATTATTAAGAACATTTCTTAAAATTCCTGATGTTATTCGACCACACTCTTTTGTAATTCTAGCCCGTAACTCAACCAGATTATTTATCGGTATTTTAAAAATGGTGTTTTGTAGATGAGGAAATAAGAAATAGTCTATTGGAGTCAAATCTGGAGACCTTGGAAGAAATTCCGGAACCCAACTCAAACTTATAAGTCTGTTATCATAAAATTCTCGCAAATATGTTAGTGTCGCGGGCGTAGTATGAGCAGTGGCTCCGTTTTGTTGAAAAAATCCATAATGTAACTGATTAACAAATGGCCCTAGGATAAATTCTCGATACCTCCGAGCAGTTATCGTTGCATTAAAAAATGTGGGGCCAATTATTGTTATTTGAAAGATAGCCACCCATATACCAACTTTTAAAGGATGCAGGGGAGTTTCTCGGAATATATGGGGATTTTCATCTGACCACATTTATTCTTCGAGTTAATACTGGGTGATTCAAAATAAGTGTCCCATCCGTCAACCCCAGGTTGTACACAGAAACAGAAAGCAAAAAGTCTATTGCATAGGAGGGTCTAATAACCATAGTTTTTGAGATAAAGTGCATTGAAGATTCAGATATAAATTGGTTGTTGGGCACTAGTATAGCTCTATTGCGTCACAAGAGCAATGAGCTCGCATGGAATAGAACGAAACACTAGCATTTACTTTAAATGAAACTGTAAAATGTTTTTATTTATCTTTTTCTGCGGAAGAAATGTATAATACGCAATTGAATCATTCGAATTTCGGACTTGTGTGTGTATACGTAAGAAATGAATCATGATTTCCATTTTGGATTCAAAGGAGATTGAAATGCCTCTGAATGATTTATTTCTTGTAATTTCGCACTTGTATTATATGGTATTGATACTGGGTTATATCTAATAGAGTCAATTGCATAATTTAAGTACAGATAAACTCCATATAAACTCATTATAACTTCTAAACGCCGTGTCAAAAAAAACTTTATCTGCATACGTAGCACGTTGGGGTGTTAGTGTAATTATACAGGGTGAGTTACGACTCTATATTTTCAAAATAACTTTCTTCTGTTGAGAGGCAGAACAAAAATCGGTAACAAAAGTTGTAATTAATGTTAAGAGCTTCAACTTTTGAGAACTCCAACAATTTGAAGCGGCCATGCGTTCCTCGATTTTTCTAAATAACATGTCGTATTTTTTATAACGGGTTCTACCAGGAATTATTTTAGTTGGACACTCAACCCTGTAAACCTATTTATTTTGGACTTTTGAATATTGCCTTTAAACTGCATTCTACATTAAAATTGATGATAAAAATGTGTAAAACTCATAAAATTTCTAAACGCGTATATTCCTTCAACGAATTAAAAATTCTCGATGTAACCGAATAATAATCGAAGGCATATATTACTATTGATTATCACAATCGACGTGGTAGTTGAATGATTGATGTGACAAGTGGTGCTAACGGAGAATAAGAAATAAGTCTCCGGCTATTGAGATGCAAGAGATGCGATTCTATCGAGAACAGCAATCCATTGATAGTATCAAGTGAGCGTATTGATATCCGCAACACCAACTGGATCAGAATCTCAGTCGAGGTCGAATCGTCCATTCCGTTAAATGGTAGAATGCCGTCGCTTGTTGCACCTTGCACGCAGCCTACTGCTTGCTTACCTGTGCAGAGTGGTGTCAGTGTCTTCTAGAGACCTCTGATGACATACACGTTGATTGGGTTTTTGATGATGCACTTCGGTCGATCGTAGATAACGCGAGTTTTTTAAATCTAACATCGCATGTGTTACAGACATAAGACTTAATTTTGAAAAAAAAAAAAAATTAATTTCGTGCTTCCTGGACATAAATAATTTTGGAGTATTTTAAGTAATCCAGTGAAAATGGTAAAGTGTCCTGCGCCACCGTTCATTTTAATGCTATACATCTTCAAATAAATGTAAGTTTACCGTTCTGTGTTATTAGATAAGTTAATTATATATTACCGTATAAAGCAACATTAAAGGCAGAATTTCAGATGCGGCTAACGTAACTGTTAGGTGCTTCAATAAATATTTAATAATTTTTAAGAATTTACGAGGTGGATTGCTTCCGCTTGACTTCTTTTGCTCACCACAATTGGACTGAATTTAATTATTGTCCTTTGAGTTCTTAATAATTGTCAAAAAAAGTAAAATATCTTGTTCTACCAGGAAATATTTTAGTTCTCGAGATAAGTACTTGCAATAGTTATTAATCATGTTTGTCGTTGTGTATGTTCATTGAATCTTTAGCAAAGGGAATAAAAACTTGAACGCGTTCTAGATTAAGCTTCCTCAATTTGTGGTTTTCTCTGTTTTAACTTGTATGAATATATTTTAATTGTGATTATTCATCTCACTCACAATCAGACAAAATTCTAGTTTTTTTGTTGTACAAAGCTTAAAATTATATTACAAAGAAAAATAGTATTGATGCTGAAAATGAAAATTTTTGACAATAAATTTGAGCTAAAATAGTAAACAGTCTCCGTGGTTTAAGAAATAATTGAAAATAATCTCCGGCCACAATAATTTTATATCCGTATACGGATATAAACGAAGTATATCATAATCATTACCGATCCATTCTCATTAAATTATGTTTTCGTACGACGAACTATTCTTTTAAAGCTTCCTCAAATTTATTAATTGAAAATAATCTCCGCCCACAATAATTTTATATCCGTATACGGATTTATATCCGTGCTAAGTTTTTTTTTAATCTAATTGATACATATTATACATGTCCATTGATTGTGATTTTCTTCTTTGACGTTTAAAATACTTGACATAGCCAAGAAATTCAAATCTGAACTCCATAAGCAAAAAGTATTTTCCACGCTACAGGATTATTAGTTTCTTGAGTATAGGACATATCGTTCTTGTTTCTAATGGAATACCCTATACACTGTGAACATTTAGTGTGGAACAATCCGTATAAATGAGTGCCAGATTATCTGCGGCCGAAATCCTCGGACAGGTAAACTTATTTTCATTAGCGCGAATATTTTTTAAAGTTATCTTTCTTTTTCACCCCTACCCTTTTCCGTAATGACGTCGTCGACATTTTTTGTAAATAGAATGCCCCCTATTATCTAGCACATTTGGGTAGATTTGAGAATTCCAATTTCATCAATATGCATAATTTGACATTCACACTGACGGTATCCGAGATATTAATTACTAAAGATAAAAACAAAAATGGAGATTGCAAGGAAGAACAAGAATCAAAAACTGCCAAATTTACTTAATGATACTTTTTATCAATTGTTTCAACTAGGGCGTTGAACAAATGATCATTTTCAAACAAATACTTTTTTTGGCAGTTCGTGATTATTGTTCTTCCTTGCAATCTCCATTTTTTGTTTTTATCTTTGGTAATTAATATCTCGGGTATCGTCAGTGCGAATGTCAAATTATTCATATTGATGAAATCAGAATTCTTAAATCTACCCAAATCTGCTAGAAAATTGGGGGTATGCTATTTGAAAAAAATGTCGATGACGTCATTACGGAAAGTAGTGGGGGTGGAAAAAAGATAACTTTTAAAAAATATTCGCTCTAATGAAAATAGGTTTACTCGTCCGAGGATTTTGGCTGCAGATGATCTGGCACTCATTTATACGGATTGTTCCACCCTAAACGTTCACAGTGTATATTATTACTTATTAGGAAAGATTACCAATTTTATGATAATTATTTTTAAAGATCTACTTATACCTAAAGATAAGGGTTTTAGAGATACAGCAAAAGCTGAATCAAAAAATAGGTAAACACAGAACATTGCAAAATGCATAATATTTGATTAAAATTAAAAGATTTGTTCTTCTACATTTAGAATGTATGTATATGGTTCTCGCTAAAAAATGCAATATTTGAAAGTATTCTGTTTTACATGAACCGTTAGTGCTAGAAAGATTTTTTCTTTGCTAAAATCAACATATGTACATATTTCAATTTGTTCAAATGGAACACCCTACACATAATAATGTTGTCTAATGTAGAATTAAATTTGCTGCCTTTCTATAGTATAATGCGTCTTATCCCTAATCTCAATAGTGAAAGAGTTAAATATGAAATTTATTATTTTAGTAGTAAATAATTTAATTTAAAGTTTGCAGAAACAAAAACAAACGAATATGATTCCAATCCAGTATATTATTTTGCAATTATAAGAGAATGGACGGCGTATTACTTCATTTAAGTGAATAAAGAATAGAAAATTCCGAAAATTCTTATACAGTGACCGGCAGAAAGTTGGCTACATATGGGATAATTCTTTATTATTGATTTCTCAGAAAAATTTATTGTTAATAAAAACCCCTGCATCCTTCCAAACTAAAGATGCATGTGTCAAAGTTTGAATACCTCCTGTCATATACTGAGGAAATCAAAATGTTTGAAATCGATATAAGAGTAAAATACCTTTATTTTCCAGGCTACGCGGAAATGTTATTTGGAAAATTACTCAGTATTATTATGAAATCTCAAATATGAAATCATGGCTGTCTACGATGAAAAAAAGAACTTCACATATTTTTCAATTTTTTTCGTACCAACGTGTGTGTCGCAGAACTTTGAATGTGTAGAGCTGGACCTTTCTTCAAGTATAACATGAACATACTCTAAAATTTGTCTTTTGCTCAGCTGTCAACTAGAAATTATGATTAATAACATTGATACCCTAAAAATTACAATTTTTTGTAGCCAAATCATTTTTTTTTTCATCGTAGGTAGCCATGATTTCATATTTGAGATTTCTTAATAATTCTGAGTAACTCTTCCAAATAAAATTTCCGCGTAGCGTGAAAAATAAAGGTACTTTACTCTAATATGAATTTCAAATATTTTGATTTCCCCGATATATGACAGGAGGTATTCAAACTTTGACACATGTATCTTGAGTTCGGAAGGATGCAGGAGCTTTCATAAAGATTAAATTTTTCCGAGAAATCAATAATAAAGAATTTTCCCATATGTAGCCAACTTTCTGCCGGTCAGTGTATATTACATAATGGTAAAGGTGAGATTAAATTAATTGTGATTGAAAGACCGAGCATAAGAGATACAAATTTGGTTAAATGGAAGAAAGGTTGCACAAATCAATGTCTAATCTGTATTCATTAACACAATATTTTTTTAATTATTTCTTCCCGAAATATTAATGAAAATGTAAAAAAGTCTACTTTTTGATTCTGGTTCGGGTAGGCGTGTCAGAATTGAAGTCGAATGTTTCGTTTTTCCGCGACTATCATTGGTTTCGATTTTTTAAATACAACGCATTAAATAATACAGAATTTTATATGAAAAGCCTAATTTTTAATTTTAACTCGCAATGTTGGTTTAAAATAATATGAATACTAATTTTACTAAAAATATTTGTGTAAATTCATGTTCTTCTTCTGTGATTTTTGTTCAAGTTATTGTTTATTTTGTTCTCTTTTATATGTATATATTGTTGTTTATTTGGTTTATGTTAACTATCTAATATAATTTAATTAGTATTTATTGATTTTTCCTCTTCCGGCAATTGAATGTTGATTGTTAATACTTAACAAATAAAAAAAATTAGGATTAAATTTATATATTAAGAAAAACATGACGAAACTGTATCAAGTTTTTTTTTGTCATATTTTATCTTTACTTGCAAGAAAGAATTAAGTATTATACATAACTGAAATCAGCAGAAAATGCTATCGAATAGAATAATCAAAAGATAAGAACGTGAACTAAAAATGTGAAATTATGTATTAAATAAAATTTTCATAAAAAGTCTGTATTAATGTCAACTATTAAGTGCTATCGAACAGAGTAATAAAAAGGAACGTTTTACCTAAAAAATTGAAACCCGGAAAAAGAAACGTTTGACTTCAATTCTATTACTTCTATTCTATTCTATTACAGAATTAAAAACGTGCCTGTAGTAAGTTAAATGAGAATTTCAAAATTATGTCTAATAAAAGAGTTACAGAGGAAAAAATAAAATCGACTTTTTTACATTTTCATTAATATCTCAGGAAGTAATAATAATAATAAAAAAATATTCTCTTATGCTGGATTTTTCAATCACAAGTAAACCTGAACTCTTGGTTTACTTTTATGGTATCGGGTACAAAGACAATGTGTAATTGAAAAATCGTTCATTACGGTTTCAGAGATCCCTTCAATGCACACCCAATTTGAAATAGCCGCTGTAGGGTGTACCATTTGAAATTAAAAAGTTGCATTCAGTACTACTGTTTTGATTCACCCTGTATAGGTGAAAGTAATTTGATGCTGTAAACCTCTAAATTCTAAAACGAAAATATTGTGAAATTTTTTTTGTATCTGCAGTAGTTATTAAGAAATAGCCCGAGAACACACTGCTGGGAGACCCTGTATAAGCAACCCTTTGCGGTTGATTCCCTGTCGAGGCATGCTATTGGACAGCATTGGATTCAGGTGTAATTGGGGTAGCTTGTAATCCATCATATCACAATTAAAAAACTTTTCTTAATGATTTTTTTTATCTGTGGTGTTTGCTCAACGGGGTCCTAAGTAATAGACTTGAGAGTGTATTTTTGTGTGTGTAAAGTGTTCCATGGCTTTGTTACTTCCAAACCTCCTCGCAGTTGAAGGGGAAGTAGTGTCGAATTTTCTCCCCAACCCTAAAGGGTACCTGAAGTGAGACCCTCGAGAATTATCTCGAGCGGATGCGAACCCACGACCTTACGATTGCAAGGCCGGTCCCTTACCACTGGACCGTTCAGGCGTTGAAAACAGTTTTGGATCCTTCATGCTTCTTTGAGATAAAATTTATTGTCTTGGGGATTTTATTATTGACCTGCTGAAATTTGACAGTACCGCAAGTAAGCATATATTGCATTTTTAAACTCTTTCGGAACAATACACTTCGTAGATCAACCAACTAGACGTGCGTTGTCGAATACATGCTCTAAAAAAAATTATTTGTCCTTGTCGTAGATGTTTAAAAAATTTTAACTTTGAATCATTTAATTTAGATTTGGAGCGTATACCGTTTCACCATTCAATATAAATCAGGGGCCTATTTCATAATAAAATATATGCTATTTAATAATATTAGTATTGTAATTCATAGTTATGTTATGAACTTACAAGTTAGTTAGTTATTAGTTTGTATTTTATTATGCAATAGGTCCCAGCTTGATAAAAAAGTAGAGTTTTTAAATCATATTATCTCAGTATTTTACAAATATACATACTTCAATTATAACCAGTCGATTTATCAAACTAAAAATGCCCTGGATAACTGATAAACGCGTTAACCATAGCACATCTCAAAAGGGTGTCGCGAAACCTAAAAGTTTGGGAAACGCTGCGTCAAGAGAAACAAAAAGGTAACATAATTTTAAACTAAAATACGAAGTTGAAGTTATCAATCGATAGGGAAACGTTGAGTGCTTTTCCATATATATTCTGTCCGGTTATAGATTAAAAACTTAAAATGACTCGCCGTATCATACTGCAACTTTTTGATTTTTTAATTTTAGTTCCGCTAACTGTTGCGGTCGTTCAACGTACACTTTGCTTGCTTACAGATTCCAAACGCGGACAAATTAGGATATCAAAGATAAAGATGTGATTCAGAAAATTTTTCTTAAGTTATCTGATCCTTTATGTTTTAAATTTAACGTGGACCGAGTTCTAAACTTTTGAACCCATAAGATATACAGACGGTACCTGTCCATAACGTGGAGTATTGAATCTATTGCGAAATAATCTTCGTATAGTTGTCGTGGAATCATCAATTTTATGAAACGATTTAACACAGAAAGCATGTTGTGCACCAGACTACTGGCCCATGTTTAGTAAACGGCATGAAACGTGAAATGAATAACCAACCTTTTAAAATTTCTTGCTTCACTGGCGGACCCTGTATTTGGATATCGAACATGCACAAATTATTGGCGCAAAAAGTAAAAAAGAAGAATCAATAATAAAAAAATTTCCCATATGGTGCGAACTTTTTGGCGATAACTGTATACGATGTGTACCGTATAATCTTACTTTTCGTCATTCTGAAGTTTTTTCAATAAATATTCAAATCTTGTTACTTTTCCTTCTATTAGCTCAATATACCGTACAGATTTATATAAAAAAAAAAAAACTTAGAGCCTAAGTATCTACTTGGGCAGCGTTTCCCAAACTGTGGCGCACGCCCCCCTAGGGGGCGCGTAAGTCTTCCAAGGGGGGCGCAGAATAAACCTAAAGCAAGTGATCGCAAATTGTAACTAATTTGTCATATTATCATAGATTGGCATCGAACATATATTTCATTAAAGCTATGTAGATTCTAATTTCTGAAAAAAAAAACGACTTTTGTTTGACAGTACAACCCAAATTTAATGCTCGCGACTTTACCGTATATCTATGATAGTTATGAAATGAAATGCTGAGTCTCAAATATTTAAATCTGGCAATCATTTGGCATCAGTGTGCAAGTAAAAAGTTCGAGTATCGACGGGGTGGGGGGGGGGGGGCGTGAAACATAACACAGTTCAAAAAGGGGTCACGAAACCTAAAAGTTTGGGAAACGCTGTATTAGGGATACCATTCTCCATAATTTTACTACCCGAATATCCGTCACTAATACCCGAGTAGTTACCCGTTACCCGATATGTACTCGAAAACCGATAATTACTTCAAGAATTTGAAAAACTAATATATGTAGAATTATCTGAAGTAACTGTGTAAGGAAGGTCATATCAGGCGAAATGTAATGAAAGTCACTCGACTGTTGGGCGCTTTCGGAATATCGGGTGTCGGGTACGGGGTAGTTATCGGGTAACGGAAATTCATAAAGGGGAGCCGGTTCCATTTAAGTAAACGTCAGCCTTAGTATCCACCTCTTAAGAGGCCCTAGAATATAATTTGATAACTTACCATTAACGTTTACTAGAGTCCCTGCAGGTAACTTACGTTTAAATTTTTTGATAATATAGGGTGGGCCAACAGGGCGTGAGCGGAAGATTGTGGAGTTACTATTGAAGATTTTTTAAATCTGTGTGCGCAAAAACGTATATATCAGATAGATGCACAATCTAAAATAATTTAGACTTATACAGAGTGTTTCGTAAGCGTGCGGCAACCCTAACATATGTTTTTTTTTTTAATGGAGCACCCTATATATTATTGCATTATTAGATGTGTCATTATCAGTAGAAGAAAATAATATGAGGTTATATTGACCTAAAGTTTATCGTTTTCGAGATATTGACAATTTACAGGTAAAAAATGGAAAAATTTGTTACTCCATAAATTAGTTATTTTTAAATATTTTGCTTTGAATATTGGTGGATACATTATTTAGCTATTGGAAAACAGAAATGTATGATCAACTCGAATTTTTTCCGGGTACTTTACACAAGGTGATTCACAACGTAAATTACCATTTTGCTAAAAAAAAAAAAATGAAATGGAAGGCCTTATATATGAACACACACTTTAAAACATCCCTTACTAAGGTTTCCAATAGTATTCTAGACTTTCTACGTGTAGCTCTTAAACTTTGAATGTAGAAATTTTTTAAATTTAGATCTTTAAAATCTTGTTATAATTGTAATTTAATAAATAAATTAAAATTTTTGTGTTTCTGCTGGCATAAATTTCAACTTGTAATGACGTTGGATGTTCTGTAGTATTTTAATAAGCATTTAAAATCCAATAACCTGTTTTATTGGATTAAAAATTTTCCATTCCGTTTATTAGGAATAAAGAAATTCCTAACAAACAGAATTTACAATATTATGGTGGCGGAAAGAACATTTTCTAGAAATTTTTCACACAACTAACGGTTTTTTAATAAATGTATTCAAGTGTTATCACTCTAGTCATGTTTAATTATCGGTTGGTATTTTGTGAGACGATTCTTACCTTCTGTTTCTTTCGTAGAATTATTTCTTGTAATTTTTGATGAATGTTCCCCGAAACAATGCTTAAAATATGTGGTTTAATCATGATGAAGTACCGTCATATTACAACGATGACACTAGAAAACGATTTAACTAAATAGTTAAATCAATAAATAAAATGCGTAAGAATTTTGAGTTGCTACCCAAACTTTAACTTTTTACGCCAAAATATGAATAGGTTTAGTGAATCTCCTGTGGACGTTGAGATCATGAAACAGAATTACTTAGAATTGTATTTGTATGTATTATGTCTGTACTATTAATAAATTTTAATATATTTTTTAATAGCCGAATTAAAAATGTATAAAATAAATTGACTACATTTTGAACATATTTATTAAATCTAGTTTTTCTTTTGTTAACTAAGATTTATGTTATTGTTCTTGTGATATTTTGTATATTTTGTACTATGAATACGTTGCAAAACAATTGAACAATGATATGATTATAAAGAAATTAAATTAAGTTCGATTTAATAGTTTTTTTTTAATTAAAGAAATATCAGTGTATGCTAAATGTTGGTTGAAATATTAAAATACATCTACCGCTATTATTATCAAGGTTATTAACAATGTTATTACCAAACGTATGCATTAGAAACAAAATAAAATTCAATTTTAGTTAGTAAGTTACTATACAGTTGAGATTTTAAAAATACAAATTTAAAAAATTTCTACGTTCAAAGTTTAAGAGCTATACGTAAAAAGTCTTATACTATTGGAAATCTTAGTAAGTGATGTTTTGAACTATGTGTTTATATACAGGGCGTTCCATTTAAATTAAATAAATGGCAATTTGCGTTGTGAATCACCCTGTGTAAAGTACCCGGAAAAAATTCGAGTTGATTAAACATTTCCGTTTTCTAATAATTAAATAATGTATGCACCAAAATTCAAAGCAAAATATTTAAAAATAACTAATTTATGGAGTATCAAAATTGCCATTTTTACCGGTAAATTGTTAATATCTCGAAAACCATAAACTTTAAAAAATATATACGTTAGGGTCGTCACACTCTTACGGAACACTCTGTATAAGTTTGAATAATTTTAGATTATGCATCTAACCGATATGTACGTTATTGCGCATACAGATTTTAAAAACTTTCAATAGTAAAGCCGCAATCTTCCGCCCACGCACTGTTGGCCCACCCTGTATTATCAAAAAAGTTAAATGTAAGTTAGTGTAGGGACTCTAGTAAACGTTAATGGTAAGATATCAAATTATATTCTAGGGCCTCTTAAGATAATTTTTAGAGGTGGATACTAAGGATGACGTTTACTTAGAATGAACCAGCTCCTCTTTAGGAATTTCCGTTACCCGTTAACTACTTGGCCCACTCTGTATATTAATGTTTAACACAAGCGTAGATTATGAATTTCATTTTTATATATCTGCATTTAAAACTACAAATTTGATATGGTTTATTGCCTAAACGCACCACTAATTTGTTGAGTTAAAAAAAAGGAAAAAGACAAAGTTTTGGAAACGACAAATGATATCTCCAAAGATTTTTAATGGCGTGAAATGAAAATCAGTCGAAATAATAAAATACACTATTGCTATTTCATAAGCGATATGTGGTTAAAAAAATAGAGAATACGACAGTTTGTTTTTACCTCATCAAATAAGGTAAATGTCAACCAAAGCCACGGACCCTACCTAATACGTACTTGTTTTATTGTCATTTTACATTTTTAACTTAACTGCTTCAGTTACAAATTACTCCTATAATTTTTTACTTACAAACAGTCTTACTAAATATCAAGCAGAATAAATATTTAGAGTTCATAGAGTAAGGTGCTCCCGAGAAGCTAGCACCCAGAAAATTAATTATTGAAAATGGCGTTAACGAATCACTTACAAATTACATTTTCGGGATTAGAAAGACTTACAATTAACTAACTAATTACTGGTAACGAAAAAATATAATAATTAAAATAGTTGGGTGCTTCCGAGAAGTTAGTACCAAAATAGTCACCTGTGTTTTTTCCCGAACAATGATCTTACAAATTATTAACTATTCGTCATAACTAATTACTAATTGATTACTAAACGCTGTGTCATTGTAAGTTAATAAACTAATATTGTAGGGGCCAACTTCACGGAGCCTCTGTATAGCTGTTTCAGCACTATTTGAGGCTTCATCAGCAGAAGCGTAGCTCCCCTAGTAACAACGAATGTTTCTGAAACGTTTCAGTAACGTGACTTACCATGCAAGGATGGTCGCCTTGTATGGGATGACTTATTATGTATTGTTTTTGTTAATTATGGATAGGAAATTATTGCAATGTTCTAATTTATAAGTTCAAGATACCGGTGGGAGAACAGTACAGACTCTTCTGCAATGAACTGTACCTTATGATTGTCGTTGTTTTATATCATACATTCTTTTGTATTACCTCAGGATATATTTTGCTTCAACAATAAATTTTTAAAAAGTGTCTCAAAAATTCGTATCTGAAGTACTACAATACATTTAAAGTATGAAAATAAAATTCCAGTTTCTATTTAATACTATTCTCTCACCTCAAGAACCATTAAGTTCCCAGATCGGTGTACTGATTAAAAAGAGGGCAAATTTAATTCTGCGTAAGATGACATTGCTAGATATAGGGTGTTTCATTTGAAAAAAATTAAATATGTATTTTCATTTCAACTCTAAGAGATAGAAACTTGAAGAACTATTGATCTATGCAAAACAGAATATTTTCCAAATACTGTAGAAGAATAAATCTTTTAATATTAATAAAGTATTATTAATTTTCCTTTTAACTACTGATGTCTCGTAAATCGTTGACTTCAGGTATAGGGAAACCTTAAGAAATTTATCAGTAAGTTAGATAATCTATTCGAATAAACGTATAATATAAAACCACAGTCAGCACACTCAGTGGTATATTTAAAACGCGTGTAAGTATCCTTTTCTGCAAGAGTAACGGATATTGATAAATAGAATTTCTGTTCTTTTCCCAATTTCTATAATAATTCTGTGTATTTTATGTTTATTCAAATGTTTTCGTTTAACGACAGCTTTTGCAGCTGTTTTATTATTACGAATCCGTCAGTCTAATTACGTCTTGCTGAGAACATGTTGCTGCCTGAACGATGCCGTTAGGACCTTACCATTTATCTCTGACATATCCCACCGTGAGCGATATTTACTGCTTGTGATTCTGCTTCCTCGTAGTTTAAGAGAATGCCGTCTATAAATTTTTAGTTGACTGTTGGAATTCACTCTTCTTAACATAATGTCTCAAATTTACAGTAGGACAATTCTTGGTCGTGAATGTCGTGATACATGAAGGTATTTTATTGATAAGGTAAATAAACAGGGAAGGTAAAGAAAAGTTATATTTTAGAATTAAAGTGTT
This sequence comes from Prosopocoilus inquinatus, assembly GCA_036172665.1. Lineage (NCBI taxonomy): Eukaryota > Metazoa > Arthropoda > Insecta > Coleoptera > Lucanidae > Prosopocoilus > Prosopocoilus inquinatus. The sequence goes on from CM069871.1 coordinate 36,912,049, forward strand.
TTATTTTTCAAATTTTATTGTTGATTTTGTTTTTGTTTTTTACATAAAAAGTCTCATAAACGATTAAACATTATTACTACTGTGTCAAATTTATAGTCATGTAATATATATAATACAATATACACTGTGTCCACATTTCGATGCTCACCATTGGCATCTCGGTTATTAGAAGACATAGAGCAACGGTTAAATGGGGAATGTTTTGCAGAATTCAATGCTCGCAACAAATCTCATTTCAAATTCACCATAACTTTTTTAAATTTTAAGATAATTTAAGAAAACCAAAATTTGACGATTTCAATATTCCTCAATAACTCGATAACACCTGATGTGACCTCTTCTAAACTTTTACATTGTTCAGACACTTTTTTTAAGACAAAGTTTTTGATGCAAACAGAAACCTTCGATTGTCATTTGTTTTCAAGTTATTAGGGCTAACTTTTGTTTTTCATATAGCACCCATATTAGGTTTTTGGTTAATTAGATAGTCTTTAAAAAGAGCTTTTCAACGATGTATAACATACCCGAAAATTTTTTATTTTTAAGAGAGATATTAACAAAAGCATAAATTAATCCCTTTTGAAATTAGTAGGCTATGAAATTAAACACTCAATACTGTAAAATAACGAAACGATATTGACGTAACAGATATTTGGAACTACTAACAAAAGAAAAACACCTGCTTCGAGACAAATTATTAATCCTGACGACATGCCACAAAACATCAGGTTCCAGCAGAATGATAACCTGGCTCATAACACTCGTGACGTACATTTTTTGAGAGAAAACTTTAATTAGAGTGCTTTCAAATAATGGACCTGTACAATGGTTTGCAAGATCACCCGACCTTACCCCCCTTGACTGTCATTTAAGGGTTTCCACTAAAAACGAAGTATTTAATTTTGCACCGCCAGAAGCTCAGGGAATTTTAGAACAAAGAATGGTGGATGTGCTAAGATTATTAAACTAAAACACACTTTGTAGTGTCTGAAACTCTGTTAGAATAAGATGTCAAAAGTGTGTGGAACAGAATGGTTGTCTTATTGAACAGTTTCTTTAAGTCAACCTCACCTTTTAGTACGCTTTCTTTGCTTTTTTTTCTTTTATGACTTTTATTATCATTTCGATATTTTACAGCATACTTACCATATCTTTAAGCTTTTTCGTTGGTGTTTAATTCCATAGCCTACTAATTTCATAATGGATTAGTTTGTGTTTTTGTTAATATCTCCCCTAAATATAAAAATTTTTCGGGTATGTTATACATTTGAAACGTTGAAAAGCTCTTTTTAAAGACTATCTAATTAACCAAAAACCTAAAATGGGTACCATATGAAAAACAAAAGTTAGCCCTAATAATTTGAAAACAAATGACAATCGGAGGTTTCTGTTTGCTTCAAAAACTTTGTCTTAAAAAAGTGTCTGAACAACGTAAAAGTTTAGAAGAGGTCAGGTCAGGTGTTATCGAGTTATTGAGGAATATTGAAATCGTCAAATTTTGGTTTTCTTAAATTATCTTAAAATTTAAAAAAGTTATGGTGAATTTAAAATGAGATTTGTTGAGAGCATTGAATTCTGCAAAACATTCCCCATTTAACCGTTGCTCTATGTCTTCTAATAACCGAGATGCCAATGGTGAGCATCGAAATGTGGACACAGTGTATACATAATATAATATATTATATACATTTAATAAAACTTCATATACACTGTGTCCACGGATTGGGTTCACAACACTAAAAGCTATTTTATTTTTGAGTTGAGTTTGAGAAAAAAAGTTCTTATAAAAGTTTTTGCTTGTCCTAAAATCCTCAGAAATATTATCGGAAATAATAAATTCCGAGTAATAGCTGAGAAAAGCAGAAAATTCTGCTCTGTTTTTCATAAAATATGACAAAGTCCGAAAAGTTTTGAATAAAATCATGAATTTGAAAGTCTGTTTTGGCATGCAATAAAGACTTGTTAAGATTTAAGTAAACTATTCTCCTGCTTAAAGACACGGTGTTGCAGCTACGGAAGCCATTGCCAACACTCTAACTCCATAAACCTCATTATAAGTTTCCTTCGTTTCTTTGTTTAACACCGACCCTGTTTCCTCCATTTTTTAAAAAATTTTTTCAGTGCATGTACTGTCACTGGCACATCCGGAAAATCTCAATTGTGAAGTTATAGGAAAAATTTCCAATGCCCTAACATTTAATTAAATAAATTCGCTGCTCTAGAGTTAATATTTTTAAAATCTGAAAAGATTTTACTCCTAAATTACTTACGTTGTTACGTGATGTGACCGACATTACTAGGTCATGTGATTTTACTCAAAAATGTTCGAAGTTTGCCACATTTTATGAAAGCAGAAACAGAATTTTTTTAAAAATCAGAATTTAACAGTTTCTATAAAGTGTCTTTGGGTTTCAGGACAAGCAAAAACTTTTATAAAGAATCACTTTTTTTCGAAACCTCAAAAATAAAAAAGTTTCTCCTATTGTGAATCCAATTCGTGGACACAGTGTATATCTCAACTCTGTCAATGCAAGCATTGTTTATTTTTAATACAAACCGAAAAAAGTGAATAAACGAAAATTGTTAGAGGTTAGAAAAGATTAGATTAATACAAAATTTAAAGTAAAATTAACAAAAAGGTAATTTTAAAATATTGAAAACTTTCAAATAGTGTAAATATAAAAAAAAAACACAGAAGTACAGAAAATTAGACTCTGATTATATCATAAAAACCAAAATTAATAGTTATTAAAAAAATGACGTTATTAAAAAAGTGATCCTGATTTAAAAAATAAGAAACTAGAGAAAAGGAAAAATACAAAATACTATTGAAAAGTAATATTAATAACTTCAACACGCGAGAAAGTTCATGTTTACAAGATTTATGGCTGGTTGTTCAAGAAAAGTGATACAAACTGTAAGATGCAATCGTACGAGTAAAATGAACAAAGCTTAATTCTGCTAATTAGATAACATCTGATTTAATCTGATTTAATTTGCAAAAAAAAGTTATGTATCTCATCGAACATATCACCTTCTTTATCACCCCAGAGAAATCGATGTGTTTTTCTTCAACTAAGTGGAACAATTGTTACAATTTTCTTGAAACGGCAATACGAGTAACTTGCCAACACACCGCCCGACAAAATTTGAAAGCTTGGGCCACGTACGATAGGCAAACAAAAAATACAAAGTGATTCTGATTTTGATTTTCCTTCAGTTTCGTTATACAGAATATTCTACAGATACCTACTCAGTTAAATCCCAAGTTAGTATACAGGTGTTCCAACAACAGTGCGTTCTTGGGAAAAATATCGATAACTACTGAAGACAAAAATGTTTTAACCTTTTTTTATATTTTAAAGGTCCGCAACATAAAATTATTTTCTTCTGTAAAAACGTGCGGACAGGCGTGAAAAACTCACTTTTGGTCCCCTTGTGTCCCCAATTCTTTAAACAATCCGTACGATGAGGAATCTTGATATTCTTTGTTAGCAGCGTTTCTGGTTTTAAGAAAAAAGACAAAAATCAATTTTCCAATCTGTTTTCCACGGTTAAAGCGTGTGGTAGTTCTAAACGTGCTGCATCCTATGAAGGTATCGCTTCTCCTCTCTCTTTGGTATACCGCTATGGAACAATGTTCTTGGAAGTCATGGTTGTAGCATGGTGTGTTCCGTTTGAAGATCTTTATCTTTTCTGTACTTCTATTTCCTTTTCCATTTTCTTCTTCTTCTTCTTCTCTACTTCTACTCTTTTGAGTAATCTTCGACTTTGTCATCGATATTTTTGCTCGGATACGACTACTACCTGATTTATTTTTCCCGGGTTTGATTTTCATTGATTTCCTACTTCAAGGGAATTGTGGAAGAGCCAGGAGTGCCGAATCGCGTGAAGACGCGAATGCCCTTTTCCCCTACATCTGGTGGAAACAGTTGTCCTGGGGCTCACTCGGTACTCCGCTGTACCGCAGAGAACCAAACCCTTTTGCTTGCGACTGCTGGGTCCGTTTAGGAACTCTTGCTTCAGGTCCGTACTCTTCGGATTAGTCCTGGTATCGTTCCATTCTTGGACAGTATGGATTGGTGGTGCGAGCTCGTCTTCTTTGAAGACATTTTTCTGTTTAGCAGGAGCTGACAACTCCTCATAATTAGGAGTCCCAGAATTTAGAGGCAACTAACGTTTCATTATTTAATTCCCCGCTCTGGGAGTAGGACGAGATCTTATAGATATTTACATATATCTTATCCCGTCGTTGTTCGAAATTACCAACAGAACACACATTTTACTTAATTAATGCCCTGAAACGATACATAACTTTATGTAGAGACAAACTCATGATAAACTCACCATAACTTCTAAACTTTAAAACTAAAACTTTATCTGTCAATAATGCGTATACGTAGTCACGTAAACAATTTATACTTTTTATAAAGTTATTTGTCTAGAAAAATTTATGTTTACCTAAAGCTATGTATCGTTTCAGAAACCAGGCATTAGTGGCGTAATTTCAGGTCTTCGGAGCAACTAAAGTCAAATTTTCCCGTGGTCTCGAGCCGAAGTTTCCATCCGCGTTTGCGTTTCGTTAGTTCATTCATTCTTTGAGGTTTTATTCTGTCGTGTATATTTGGTTACCTTTTCGGGTTTTAGATACTTTCTTGTGTGCATGGGTTTATGAACAGTGCTTTTGGTTATATTTTGAACGGTACCTACTTTACACACTTACACACCTTATTATCAGACATATCAAAAAATGTTAAATACAATTGTTTTAGGAATTTACGTGAACCGTCTGAATTTATTAAAAACGAAAGCAAATGATCGGAAAAGCAACAAATGAGTACCGATTTTGTTATTTTAAAGCGGACACCTATTTTCTCTAGTTAGGAAAGATATGTTTCTCCTAATTCCAAAAATATTTAGTTTGCCTATGTTTGGTTTCAAACATTTTGCAATAATTGAGTTTGAAATTATTGTATTTTAGTATATTTTTATTAATTCATTATCACATACTATGGTAATATGTCTTAACTGTTAACATTTTGTGCTATGAAATATATCAGAGTAAGAGCTTTTTAATTAAAACTATTTTTTAACTCTAAGAAAATAAGATTCTTATTAATTCAAAGCCTACCTAAAGTAAATTCAAAAATATGACACCAAATAGAGGTAAACTACATATTTTTTGAATTGGGTGAAAAGTATTTTTGTTAATTCGAGAAAATACACCTGGTGTTCCATTTAAAATTATAAAATCGGTATTCATTTGTTACGTTTCCGATCGTCATTTTTTTTCGTTTTTAGTAACTCTGGTGATTTAGGTAAATTCTTAAATCGCTTGTATTTAAATTTTATTTAAATGTCCGATAATAAAGTGTACCGTTCAAAATATAACCAAAAACCCTGCACAGTTGAACTTAGGTCTACTCCGAATTTTTCCTCGGTCTAGCGTAAAAAATTCTCTCGGTATGTAAAATTTCTATCGTAATAAGGGTGGAATTGTTACAGTTGACAATCTCCGTGGAAGAATCACCCTAAAGTGTGGCGTATATGGGCATTATTTACGACATTCAATTGAAAACACCTGCGGTTTGTCGCAAAAGAACAGTCTCACACCGCCATTGTGATCTATTTGCCACCTTTTGTTTTGTGAATAGTATTAAATGGCCGAAAGGGACGTAGCTTCCTCTTAAAACGCATATGTGATTCTGCGTATTTGCAAAATCAAGGATTACCGCCGCTTCTTAAAAGTCAATCACGCCGGCTTTGTTTACGCCGTTCAGACGCTTGTTTCCCTTTATAGGCGACACCTCGAACAGTTTCAAACATACTGCCTTCTATTCTTGTCTGTTTGCTAGCAAGTTTTATTGCTATATCATGGTACATGCAAATTTTTGTGCTACCGTTTGGTTGTTTGCCTTCCCGGTTTTAGATATTGTGAATTCAGATCTTGTTAACGTTTTTCCGTAAAACTCGTATTTTATTGTTTTAAAAAAATTATGTTATCTTTTCGTTTCTCTTGACAACTTATTTATTTCCTTTTCACTCCTGACGAAGCTATCAAGCGATAGTTCTCTTCTAATTTAAACAGTGTCCGGGTAACGTTTTAAAAAGTATTTGTCAGCTTTTATATCAAAATAAACTACTATTGAATAATGGTTGCAAAATTACAATCCTATCGACGTTTTTTGTAATGGTGCGTTAATTTTGAACAGGAGTTTATTTACTTAAAATTTTCATCGGATAGAACTTGACTTCGATTGCAATTTTAATAACATAATAAATCCTAAAAACTTGCATTGGAAGCGAACGAAACAAATTGATAACCGGTCAAAGATGTTCTTGCACAGCAATTTCACGTCTATTTTCCGAGACTGAAAATGCTTATTAAGCAGTCCATCATGGTGTGTGGAATTTTGACACGAAAAATAAAGTTACGGAGCGGAAACCGCGCAGTCTATAATTATTTTAAATTATTTATTTTATGGCGATCGAAGAAAGCTTCGATTGTACGCCGCGCCGGTTGTTATGTTGCGCTCTACTACTCTGATTATACTCGACTGCGAATGAGATAGGCGTCACACTAGCGACCCTGGACGGGTACCGTCGAACGGTCAAAATTTCATTACACAATTGTGTAAAAGATATAAAGTTTTAAAAATGTTTAGGCATAAATTCTTTACGAGTGATTACGACTGACTGGATACAACTGCTCTGTTTGACATTTTACGTACAATGCAAAACAATATTGTCGCAAAATGTCGAACTGACCGGTTTATCTGGTCAGTTGTATGTATCACTTGTAAAGAATTTGTGCTTAAAAATCTTTAAAACTTTATATCTTTTACACAATCGTATAATGAAATTTAGACCGTTCGACGGTATCCGTCCGGGATCGCTTAGTGTAACGCCCGTCTCACTCTGCGTGATAAATGAAAAATTTCAGCCCGTATCAGATTGACGTCCTTAATTTTTAGTTGAAGCATGCTCCCTGCCAGTTAGGAATTTTATTTTACAGTATCCGACGCGAATCGGAATTCAGTTTTCTGACGGTAACATAAAGTATTGTAATTAAGTGCAAACAGCAAACGCCTGAAACGAATGGTGGTCATTAATTTTTGTAAAACGAGTTGCTTAGCATACAAACATTAATAAACCCAGACTTATGCGTGATAATATACAATAATTAATACAACCTAAATGCAATCAACGTACGTTAATGATTGCGTTGCTTTCATGAAACCTGCAGAAATATTTCATTGAAATCACGTGGAGCTTGACGATATAATTTCAGTCGGGAACATTTCTACGATAGGTCTAACAAATTACGAATTAAGTACTGTCGTAATTTATTAATGCAAGGTAGAGAAGCTCTTATTAGTAAAACTGGTAGCGCTGGTTTTTAAGAATAAGCGGGCATAAATCAAGTTAAGGCGTCTACAGTATTTTTTGGCGCGTTTTATCAGCATCAAACGGTAATGCATTTCACGTTTTACCGTTGCGAAAGTGCACGTTAAAAAATCATCAGCCAAACCGCTAATTAATTTAATAAGTCGTTTTTTCATTTTGTTTAGTTTTGTCGAAAAGCCGTTTAATTCGGCGTAAAATTGGCAAAACGAAATCAGTGTCCTGGAAAAGTTTACTCGTTAATTACTGTTACGTGGTTTTGCTAGATTTGTGACGAATGATTGGCGAAAAATAAATATTTCATTGAACGACGATTATATCTTTCAAATTCAACTAAAAATTAATTAATTAACGACCGCAAAAAATAAAGAGAAATTAAGACGATACGTCAGTACTTAAAGTATAATTAAACAAAATGTCATCGAATCGGCAAATGTGGAAACGGTTGAATATTCCGTTTAAAATATACTGGATACTAAAAAAAAAAAAATAGAAAATACAGTGCTTCATAATTAGAAACATTGCCAGTTACAAATTAAAATTAAATAAATTATTTAACGTACAAGAAAGGCGTGCGATAAATAATTATTGAAATTTCCTTAAAGTAATTAATCTTTTATTTTTGTAAGAGCCATGTGACGTGATAATTTTTGTATAGCTTAATAAATAGCGACATCATATAAACGCTTTTTGGATTAACATTGCATTAAGACTGACAAATTGAAGCCAGTTTACTACATAATAAGTCATCTCAAACAAGACTGCCATGCTTTTTGTCAAAGCATAATGAAAGTTTTAAAAAGTTTTGATGCAAATCGTTTTTAATTGCAGTGATCCCTCGAACAACCTCTGTACAGCTGTTTGAGCCCTACTTGGGGCTTCATCAGCAGAAGCGTAGCTCGAGATTTTCAAACCAAAATGACTTGATCAAGGATATTCATAATTGCGATGTAATAGTAATGAATAGCTTAACATAACAAATAGGGCTGAAACAGCTGTACAGAAGCTGCTCGAGGGATCCACGACAATCAAAAACGATTTGCAACATTTTTTACAACTTTGTTTATGCTTTGACAACAAGCCTGGCCACTTTGTATGGTACGAGTTATTATGTAGCAAACTGGCGTCAATCCTAATGCAATGTTACGTTAAAAAGTGATCGTAGGATGTCGCTGTTTAAGCTACTCATTACTATTATATCGCAGTTGCAAATATCCTTGGTCAAGTAATTTTGCTTTGCAGTGGAAGTCTCGAGCTACGCTTCTGCCGATGAAGCCCCAAATAGGGCTGAAATAGCTGTGCAGAAGCTCCTCGAGGGATCTACGATAATCAGAAACGATTTGCAACAACATTTTTTAAAACTTTCTTTATGCTTTGACAGCAAGCATGGCCGCTTTGCATGGAATGAGTTAATATGTAGCAAACTGACGTCAATCCCAAAGCAATGTTAGGTCAAATATCCTTGGTCAAGTAATTTTGCTTTGCAGTAGAAGTCTCGAGTTACGCTTCTGCCGATGAAGCCCCAAATAGGGCTGAAATAGCTGTGCAGATGCTGGTCGAGGGATCTACTGCAATCAAAAACGATTTGCAACAAAATTTGTTTATAATTTTTTAAAATGTTTACATAAATTTCTTACAAAGTGACAGAGATCGTAGCGAATTTCTATTGATTACTTCCGCACTTCTCTGAGAGTTTTTAGCAAATTTAATACAAGAAATACCACTGTGTCATACGGGCCTGATAAATATGACAAAAATCTGAAATAAACTTCCCAAAATGCTTAAGAGTACTGTATTTTATTTATTATATTGTTATATTTCTTTATACATAAAGCAATTGAATTCTTTTTTCTCACAGTTATACACACTAATTTTTATAAGTGATTCATTGGTCCAGTTACCTTTGAAAAATAAAAAATTAATATTCGCCGTTTATATATATAGGTTCCGCCAACACAATAACAAATCAAATCATTGATTTCTCACATACCGAAATTGCGCCCACTATGAGAAAAATAATATTTAAAACTTTTACCGCAAAACAATCAGCAACAAAGCACAGGATACACAAACGAAAATCTCTGATAAAATGACAATCAAATGGTGGAAATTTACTGATTTCAGAATTTAAAAAGGGGGCAACATTTGAGCGCCTACTATGTCCAATCATTTATAACAACTCCATAGATAATAACTTTCATTTATTTGAATAGTAGTACTACCATATCAGTAATATGCGTTTCTTAAAGAAATAAATCTGTAATTTTTAAATTATTTTCAATTTAGGAAAGAAGCACTAACAGAAGGACAGAAAAATTCTGTCACATCGAATAAGAAATAAATCATTAATTATATATAATCATAATAATCTTAAGAGACTTTGAGTAAACAGAATCCCCACTGACACGCTGAATGACACTCCTTAATAGAAAACCTTATATATAGAAATTTGATGTAGTGTTCATGTTTAGGAACAAGAAACACGAGTGTTTAATGACGTACTTAATTGTATACGACGGATTAGTGGGACTCCAGCCAATCAGACCTCTTTTAGGGAGGATAAGCAATTTGTAAGTGTGTTCTTTTACAGAGGAACAAAGTTGCGTACAGCTGGTAAACGAAGCGGTCGGTCAACAATAATTGTGGGAATGGGACCATTGGCTGTCGCCAATTCGCCGTAGAACCAACTCACCGTCGCCAGTTACAGTTTTACTTAACTGATAAGTTTTAGAACTCTTTCTGATTACTTTATAAATTCAATTTTTACGTACGTTGCATGGGGGACTCATTAGGAGCAAATCCCGCTTCAATTTGTCTATCCTACTGCAATGTTAGGTCAAAAAGCGATAGTAAGATGTCGCTATTTTATATGTTCATCATTCTTACATCGCAATTGCGAATAATTTGGGCAAGTCGTTTTTGGTCTGCAGTGGGAATGTCGAGCTACGTTTCTGCTGAAGAAGCCCCAAGCAGGGCTGAAACAGCTGTCCAGAGGCTGCTCGAGGTTCTCACTGCAATCAAAAACGATTTGCACAAAATTTTTCTAAAATCTTTCATTATGCTTTGACAGCAAGCATGGCCGCCTTGCATGGGGGACTCATTAGGAGCAAATCCCGCTTCAATTTGTCTATCCTACTGCAATGTTAGGTCAAAAAGCGATAGTAAGATATCGCTATTTTATATGTTCATCATTCTTACATCGCAATTGCGAATAATTTGGGCAAGTTGTTTTTGGTCTGCAGTGGGAATGTCGAGCTACGTTTCTGCTGAAGAAGCCCCAAGCAGGGCTGAAACAGCTGTCCAGAGGCTGCTCGAGGTTCTCACTGCAATCAAAAACGATTTGCACAAAATTTTTATATAATAATAACGATGAATAGATATGAATAGATAAAACAGCGACATCCTACGATCGTTTTTTAACCTGACATTGCAGTAGAACAGCGTTTCCCAAACTTTTAGGATTCGCGACCCCCTTTTGAGCTGTGCTAAGGTTCACGCCTCCCCCCCCCCCCTGATGCTAAATGATTGTCAAAATGCTTATTTTTGAAATATTTTAGACTCATCAACACATTTCATAAATGTCGTAGATATTCACTGTCAAACAAAACGTTATTTTAATTCCAGAAATTACAATCTTAGTTTTAATCAAATACAAGTTCGGTGCCAACCTATGAAATTAATGTATGTACAATATCTTGCACAAAATAATATGATAAATTAATTACAATTTGCGTTAATTTGTTTTTAGATTTACTCTGCTGCGCCCCCTTGGAAGAATTACGCGCCCCCCTAGGGGGCAAACCAAAAACGACTTGACCAATTTATTCACAAATGCGATGCTATAGTGGTGAATAGATAAAACAGCGACATCCTACGATCGCTTTTTGACCTGATCATTTGCGAATAAATTGGTCAAGTCGTTTTTGGTTTGCACTGGGAATTTCGAGCAGGGCTGAATCAGCTGTACAGAGGCTGCTCGAGGTTTTCACTGCAATCAGAAACGATTTGCAACAATCTTTTTATAATAATAACGGTTGGATTCAGTCTTTCATCATTTTAATTCTAATTTAAGTAAATTTCAAATTTATTCTGAGAATTTTTAAGGAAAAGGCAAATTATAGGCATTTTTACCATTTGAATAGTAACTACATGAAACGTATTTATAATCAGGTCAGCGACCAGGTCCTATCAAGTAGTGTTTAACAAATAGAAAAGCAATTGCCTAAACTTCCGCAATAATTCTGATGTAATGGATAATGTTTTGTTATTATTACTAACGATATGAAAAATAAAAGACTAGAACGAGCTGAAAATATAAATTATATTTACCTTTATTTTGACGTTTCGCAACTCAGATTGTTTACTTTATTTGTTATTCACTTTTGATAAAGGAAACAATGTTATCTGCGATACGTCAAGATAGAAGTAAATAAAATTTATATTTTCAACTCGTTCTAAAGTATTTCCTTTTTCATACTATTCGTTTTTCATATAAAGTATCTGAAATCAACATAGTAGCATTTCAAGAAGAGGATAAATATTTTAGACAGTTCATATAAAAAGTCGGTTAAAGCTGGGTATTATTCTAACTGCCTGCATTTCGCGATGTGTTTACATTTTGCATGAAATGCCATTTACGTCAAGTGTAGACGACATACGCATACCAGGTTGTGATAAAATAAAGTAAAAATTCATTTCCAACACTGTGTGCTTTAAAAAATACTTCCTGGAAGAGACATGAATAAATAAAATATAATTGTCGGATCCCAGCGTTTTTGGAAAATTGGTGTTCTTGAAAATATTGAATTATCTTTTTTCATTAAATACGTTCTTTTTTATTTTATTTACACGTATTATTATTTGGATTTATACATTTAAGACTTTGTTCGCTGAAGAAAATGTTCTCACAGCGAATTTACCGACGGCTAATGTGTCGATGACGAATAGTAGCTATGATGAAACGGCAACGGCAAATCGACAACGGCGAATTATCCTAGGCGTAACAATTGCGACTAAACATGAAGTCTCACCAGATGGTTAGGTATAAACGGTTCCGCGGTAACCGAACATAAATTAGAAACAGGGCGTCAAATTCTGTTCGCCGATATAAAATTCCTACTACGTCCGTCCAGAAAGAAAAAATGTGAATCTATTAAAACTCTAGAGCAGTCTAAAGGGCAGCCAACTGTAGGTTTTTGATATTGAAAGTAGTCATTTTGTTTTTAATACTCTTAAGTCGTTTAAGATCATGGAGGTTTACCTCTGAACATTTTCTGCCGATTTTCGGACGCGCGGTTCCTTCTCTTGTGGAGAAAAAAATAAAGAGCACCGGAGAACATAACAAGTGTATGACAAAGTGCGCGATATGCCACACTGCGTTCGTTTTGCTACACAAAAAGCCCGCGGCTGGACCGGTTTTCAGTGTTACACGTTATATGGCATGGCGTCCTCCAGGTATATAACTCAATGTTTAAGACGTTGAATGAGTATAGAATGGTAAATGTAAAATAAATGTATAAGGTTACTAAGTTATTGAAAGAAAATTTAATTTAATCTTTACTGTTAATATTCAAAATTCTTCAGACAAATATTCCCTTGTCAACAATCCTCTCACCGGTTTTTGTTAGCACGTACAAATGATAATTGCATGCTTTTGTTCATTGTTGCGATAAGCTGCTGTGGTGTTTTATCTGTCTACTATCTAACATTAATTGATGACGTGATTAACAGCGAATTTAGATGCGCAAAGCAATGGACTGAATGCAAATAATATGAGTCTTGTCATTTCCAATTTGTACGACGCGATTATTTTATTGCTGCTTTCAATAAAACTTAAGAGTGAATTAACATCGGTTTAAATAATAACGGTGACATGCAACTTGTGGATGGTTGTAAGCGAGGTGTACAGCATACACGAGTATTAACGTGTTTATTACCGCGTGTAAATAATTAACTGTACATTTTATTATTAATAGACGGCCAAGAAATTGCTGTGAACTTGCAGAAATCGAGAGCTATGTTTCTGCTTTGCTTAAAATGATACTCACTTTTTAATATTCATGCTTAATAATAGGTTTGTAAGGAAAAATATACTTTTGAGTATATTTATTATACGAAGAAGATAATCAAAAGTGAAAATAAATAATAAAAAAGTAAATATAATTAGAAACCTAAAGTAAAAGTCTTAATAATTATTAAATAATTAATTCTAAACAATGGAGAACAAACTAGGATTCATTACGAGGAAGCCTTCGCTAATAAAATTATTGCACAGCTGCATAAATTGAAACACAGCTGTTCTTTGAATTGAATTAGCTACAATCTACGGATAACAATTCAATTTCGTTTAATTTAATGTTAAGGAAACAGCTTTAAATTCTCTTTCTCTAATCTGCATTTACATACTGTCTTTTGTAGTAATTGTTTGGCGATTTTAAATTTTAGAAAAATATCATTGTTAATAAGTAAAGCTGGGATTATATGCAAGCCAATAGGAAGAAAATATGCGCATATATTTGCAAGCTTTTTGATTGAAATATGCCTATAAACGAATATGCACATAAATACGTATGTATGCTTTATCATGTATAAACAAATATAATAGATCACGAATTTATTTATTAAAAAATAGAATTAAAAGTTTTGCTTTTCGTTTCGATGAATTTTAAATTTACGTGTTCCTTTCGTGCAAAATCAGTTAACTCAATACCGGGCTTCATATGGGCCTACTCGATCGTATACGAAGGTTGTATTTCGGGGTGTACCCGTCAATCTCAGGGTATCGGCTAGTAAGAATCTAGTCGTTGAAGGGCGAGGACGTGTGCGGTCCGCTCATTAATAAGTACGCTAAGATATTTCAAAATGATGAATTGCTGTGCTCTACTGCAAATCAAAATTAACAATTTTCTATCGAGTTAGTTTTTTGGTTTCTTATTATATCTCGCTGTTTAATTATGCTAGGTATTTATTTTTTAATATTATAGAAAGTTCTTTTCTGTTTGGCAACGAATTCGTAATACAGACGCTGATTCAAGAAACATTTTTCTCAAAACAAGTGCACATCGTCTCATGATGAGGAAGTAATAACTTTTTTAGTGCATTTGGGTAAAGATCCTTAGGTTTTAAATCCGTATAAATCACCTTCATGTCCCAAATTAGTTGCCGATGTATTTTCCTTGCGAAGAGTGGTAATTTTATCTGCAAATACAAATACAGTGTGTCCACGGATGGACTTGACAAGAGGAAAAACTTTTTTAATATCAACTTTACGCAAAAAAGTTATTCTTTATGAAAAGTTCTGCTTGTCTAGAAATTTCAGAAAAAAAATGCTTGTACTTAGATTTTGAATTACAGTCTTCCCCAAAAATGCAAATCATCTTAATTTTGTGTTGTAGAAACGTAAATTTTAGGCAAAAAAAAGAAAATCAAAAATTCTAGTGCCTAAATAACTTCAAAAAGCACAGATACATTAAATTTTTCTAACTAAAGGTGTCCAAAATGTCAAAAATTTTTGGAATTTATAGAAAGAATAAAACTTTATTGTTATTGATCTGCATTCTGTGTAAGAACATTCATCTTCTGTGAAAACTTCCAGAACCGTACTCAAATATGAATTTTGAAATACAGAGTGCTCAAGATTACATGTTTTTGAAAGGTTTTCTATTATCCTATTTAATGCTAATAGTATTTTCTTCGACCCTCTTACATTCGATACTGATCCAGTTTCGTCGATTTTTTTGTAAGCAATCATATTCTTAGGAGACATTACCAATTCCATAACACTTTATCAAATAAATGCGTTATTCCGTAGTCAATATTCTTGCTAATAATCATGCTAATTGTTAAAACTTACCTAATAAAAATGTCAGCTCTTTGCTTAGATTAGTTATAAAATTTGTTCAATGTAACAGCTTCTCGAGAAGTTAAATAAAATATATACGTTATTTTGAATTCTGCATCATAAATTTTAGAAATTTGAATTTTTTAGACAGACTGTAGTTCGAAATTTAAATTTAAACCTTGTTTCTGGAGTTTCTTGACAAGCAGAACTTTTTTTAAAGAATAAGTTTTTTTGCGTAAAGTAGATATTAAAAAAGTATTTCCTTTTGTCCAGTCCATCCGGAGACACACTGTATATCACATATATCTACAACTTTTCAGATAGTTTGGAATTTACTTACTTTAAATTTAAAAATATCTGAAAAATTGCAGATACACGCTGTAACATGCATTTCTTCACCAAATATTCTCAGGATGCTTAAAATATACAAAATATGCATTTTTAATTGTTTTATTTGATTCTAAATTATTTGATATGTTCCGAAAAGGTGAAATCTTGCCCATACACATCATAGAAACAAATATTCGATTTGCATATAATTCCAGCTCTATTAATAAGATATGGGTACACTGTGAAGCCTCTTTAATGCCGGTTTCTGAAACGATAAATAACTTTATGTAAGGATAATTTTTTACTGAGATATACTTTGTGAAAAGTATGAACTGTTTACGTTGCCTTGTATGTACACATCTTATCTACATATAAAATTTTCAGAAACGACTTTTGGAAGTTCCAGTGAGTTTATCTTAAATTTATAACTACATAAAGTGATACATCGTTTCGGAAACCGGGCATTAGATAGATGTAGTGCTTTCCAGACCTCAGTGAGATTCTACGCATTCCGATCAGGAAGATGCTTGCCTCAAAGAGTTTAATGCCCGATTTCTGAAATGATAAATAACTTTTTGATCCAGTCTTCACAAAATAGTCACTAAGGTCCAATTTTACAAATGGGGCTCAACTTTGAGCTGAGGTTTAAACCCTTAGCAACGATTATTTCAACAATTGTTGTGAAGGATTTAAGCTTCGGTTCAAAATTAAACCGTCATTGTAAAACTGGGCCTTAGGGGACTATTTTCAGAACGAAAAACGTATCTTTAGCGTCATGGCAACACTTAGAGTCCGCTAAAATTTTTTAGCCTAGTACTTAAAGCTGACATGGCAACACTTTGTGACTTCCCACACAAATGTAATTTTATGAACAACTCGTTGCTATGATTACCGATCATTGCCATGCCTGATGAGAGAGACAATTTATACTTGCTAACTCGAAATTCGAGCAATTTAACATTAATCTTAATGATTTGGCGAGCTGGTACCAAAAAATATTGTAATTGTATTTTAATGGAATGTTAGGTTTTTTATCATTGTATCGCGTTCAGGATGCCAAATTAATTATGTCTCTAAAATATCATCTTCCAAAGCCTACTACTTTTATAAATGATTTTGTAACAAAATCTGTGTTCACGGAAAATGGCTACAATAGCTAACTTTTTTATTTGAAGTTTCACGAAGTAGCTTAAATTAGAAAAGCTTCAGGACCTTCCCTGCTCGATTTTATGATGCCTTTGGAAAAACAAATGACTATCAGGTTTTTGAGATTTTCAATTGTTTTCAACTTTTTTAAATGGAACATTATATTTTTTATTAGCGTATCGTGTTAAGTGTCAAATTAAGTATGTCTGTGAAATAATATCTGTCAAAACAGAATATTTCATAAATAATTCAGTCTTGATATTCACGGGAAGAAGAGTATTGTTACGATAGTCTTTTTATTCACGAATACAATATAGTGTGCTTTGAAACAAGAGAATAAAGGAAGTGTATTCAAACCGTCAATCCTTTGTGAACTGTCATGATTCAAAATTTGTTTAAATTTTGTTCAAACTAAAAACCCTTGTGTCAAATATTGAAAGAGCGACATGTTAAAATGTCTGATACCATTATTTACCAAAATAATTTATAAAATAGTAGGAGAATAGTACTTAGGAGGGGAATATTTTAGAGAAGTACTTAATTTGGCATCCTGAATACGATACGCTGATAAAAAAATATAATGTTCCGTTTAAAAAAGTTGAAAACAATTGAAAATCTCGAAAATCTGTCATTTGTTTCTCCAAGGGTACCATAAAATCGAACACGGAAGGTCCTGAAACTTTACTAATTTAGGCTATTTCGTGAAACTTCAAATAAAAAAGTTAGCTATTGTAGTCTTTTTCCGTGAACACCAAGATTTTGTTACTAAATCACTTCTAAAATAGTAGGCTTTGGGAGATGTTATTTTAGAGACGTAATTAATTTAACATCCTGAACGCGATGCGATGATAAAAGACCTAACATTCCATTAAAAAAATTTGAAAACAATTGAAAATCTCGAAAACCTGATTGTCATTTGTTTTTCCGAAAGTACCATAAAAACGAGGAGGAACGGTCCTAAAACTTTTCTAATTTAAGTTACTTCGTAAAAATACAAATAAGAAAGTTGGCATATTGTAGCTGCTTCCCATGAACACCCTGTATTGTGTACAGTTGCGGAAACATAAAGCGGGACAAGTCTTATAACAAAATTTCCGATTATTTTGATAGGGTAAAGTTTCCTTGGTGACGGTTGTGACCCTTCTAATTAATTTATTATCGTCAGTGAACGTCAGAAATAACTTGTCAAATTGAGTTCTTAAGAATGTATCGTCTTTCTAAGGGAAATCAAATGGAATTAGTGAAGCCTTTGGAAGAACTATGTGACATTTTGGATGTGGAATATGTTTATTAGAAATCTTAATTCAATTAATGTCCGGACATTTGCATTCAATAATTCAATCGAAAGATTACATCACTGTTATTTTGTTTTATTTTATTTCGGATGGCAATAATTGTAAGTAAAATAAAAACTAAATATTACACTAGTATGATTTATTTGTATGAGGTAATTATTTATTATAATTTTTAATTATAAGCGGAATGATTAATCATTTTTTTTTTAATGTGAAGGTTGATAAATTACCATAGTTACCGAAATTTAAAAGTGAGGTTCAAACTAACGAAAGTTTACTGTCCCGCTTTCTGTTTCCCCAACTGTACCTCGTACGCAAATGGTTTTAGGGGACGAAGGAGCCGAGTCCTTAATGAAATGAATCATTTTGCGTACTTGATACATAAACTACTATTATGTAAAGATAAAAAGTAAAAAAAGACACACTGTATACTCATCATTTTATTTTATATTTTTCTTTATTATGTTGAATTATATGTATTAGATTACAATATCTGATCGATAGGACGTGATACTTTACGTCGGTGACCTACATTGAAACCATTATACGAATCATATTAGCTTCGTGAATGTTCGTATGTGCCTATTTGTGGTGGCGGACCCGGTATAACTACCACCTAACTTTAAAATATTCTCGCCTAATTTTTAATTCTTAATTTAAACTGTAAACCATTGTGGACGAAAAATAGTGTAACATTTTAAAAGTTGCAAGCAGACGTAACAAATTCATTTTACAATTTCTTTCGTGACAATTCATATTATTTAAATTCTGTTCCTATTTTAACGTTTAGAGCTATTTTATGCACTCTCACTGTTCGTAAGATGTCATAAATCATAATCATGATTAATGAAAACACTTGTAAAATGTACAGGTACAATGTTCTTTCTTTCATATGAAGTTGTAAGGATAATCATTTATACGTGAGAAGCATTAGATGTGATTTAAATAGAAGTACTTCCTGCTAATAGCACGATGTACTGTTCCACTTAAATACAAATCCCCACTTTAAGAAATTCAATTTTAGTGGTCAGATTTAAGTTGCAAAACGAGTGGCACGTTTCAGGTGTAATACATGTGATCCGACTTTAACTGACCGTAATTTTACCTCTAATTTTAGGTGTAACGTTCATAGCTAAACGCCATATTATTATGTTATTAACGCAACGGCGTAGAAAAATGAGGTCAAGAAAAAAGAAAGGCACCCAGAACATCGGCCGCGCCAAAGAAAATTCTTTAATATAGTCAGTTAATAAACGTTGTATTTATTTTTCTAATAGAAATCCAGTTACTCAGGCCACGATCCGTGACAACAATACACGGCTTGCGATGGTTACTCTCAAAAGGTATAGGTCAAGAACAATTAAACTCTTCATTACTTGCAAGAAACAAGCAACGGTTTCAGTTTGCTTCAAATTAATTCTTTTTATCTGATTCTATTTTCTTCTTTTTTCATTTTCGTTTTCTAATGCAACGGCTACCGGTGCTCATAAATGTTTATATGTATGTATTTACTACTTAGAAAGGATATCGGTAATAGTGGAAAAAATAGAAAAGTTGATGGCGAGTAAAAAGTTGTAGGAGTGCTTTCTGACTGCAGATGATTGTCGTGTTATTGAGTTAGTTTTAAACATCCGGTACAGTTTTACTTCGTGAAAAATTCATTGGCGATGGATAAACAATAGAATGAAGCTGCAATGCAATAAAATACGTCGATAAGTTAACGAGGTTTGTTATTTGATTTCTAATCTGATCATAATTTCTTCGACGATATCGATTTCTCACAAATGAGTTCAGTATTTTATCATCATGAAAAATCTAAAATATAAAAAAATAATTTATTACGAAAGGTTTTTATTTAAAAAGCTCGCAAAAAAGTTTACAAACTTGCAAGGAAATAAATACAGTTAATTTCAGAAAAATCGATCAGGTAAGCCATTCTTTAATTATCTGAAGGCTACAGGTGTAAAAAGATGAATGTCCAAAAATCGCCATTTTGAGATAAAGATCCGCATTCATAGCAAAAATATATTAGAAACTAATTTATAGTTCCAGAACAAAGTTAAAACAATGAGGATCGCAAGATATAGCAAATTAAATTAATCAATCTGACTTGAACTGGCACGGTTTAACATATGTTATAATGACAACCTATTAACAAAAAATCACGGCATATTGCGGTTACAAATAAATAATGAATGAATCATAAACTTATTCACATTAGTGGTGAACTATCGGTAAGACTATCGATAGTTTTCACTATCGATAGTATTATCGATAGTTCCGACTAACGATAGGCCCACCACTAATGTGAATAAGTTTAATAGTTTTCACTATCGATAGTACCATCGGTAAAACTATCGACAGTACTATCGAGAGAATTATTCGAATCTATTATGTAAAATTGCATGACTGATGTTATTAAAGGAGTTAATTGGAGCTAATATAGATAAAAGTTTGTTTTTTTCTAAATTGCTTTCATAATCGCACTTTAAAATTATAATCATTTTAATGCATGTTTTGCTCTTATTCTTACAGGCAGGAAACACTAAAGTTCGCGTGCTTAATATAAAGATAACTATACTGACAAATGTAGTTAAATTGATATTATATGTCTGACACTTTTATTATTGTTAGCTTCCGCCAAATCTTTCAGTAATATCAGTCATGTAATTTCACATAGTTCATTCGAATAATTCTCTCGATAGTAACCGCTATCGATAGCACTATCGATAGGCCCATCATTGCTTCACATTCTTTTTAGACTCTAGAGGGCTATGCTTACTTGCATGCATTTTGAAGGAAGCACAGAAGGAAGTCAAAATCTATCATGAAAGAAATAATGACAGTGTCACTTCAGTGGTACTGATTGTGTTTCCGATACGTAGACAACGTGAACTGCAGTGGCACAATTAAAGTGAAACAAATATATTTTTTATTATAATCTCGTCAAAATGCCAAAAGTTATAAGTGGCGGAAGTAAACGTGCAATAGTGAAGGAAGGCGTTTAATTATTGTATAAAGGATGACCCAGATTAAAAAAAAGAAGCGGATTTACAGAACTGCTGTGTTAACAGAAGAATCTAAAGGTATACGCGTTGGAGGAGGTGGTAAAAGAAGTAGACAGAATTCTAAAAGAGGCCCAAATGACCATGGAAAAAGTTTTAAGTCTTCAGCAACAGCAAGAAGATCCTGCTATTTAAATTCCCATACATGTAATTACTTTCTTAATGAGAAAATAAATAATTATCAACTGTTTGCTCGTGACGATACTTCTCCTTTTCACGGAATTCTTCAGTCTTGCTTCAATTGTACTGGGCAACAGTAGCAGTGGTAGTTTCCAAAAAATATAACCATAAAATTATAAATGACTGGCAATCAATTTTCTGACGTACATATTTCACTGGGTACCAACAAAAATATTACCATATAAAATAGCGACATCTTACTATCGCTTTTTGACCTAACATTGCAGTAGGATAGACAAATTGAAGCGGGATTTGCTCCTAATGAGTCCCCCATGCAAGGCGGCCATGCTTGCTGTCAAAGCATAATGAAAGATTTTAGAAAAATTTTGTGCAAATCGTTTTTGATTGCAGTGAGAACCTCGAGCAGCCTCTGGACAGCTGTTTCAGCCCTGCTTGGGGCTTCTTCAGCAGAAACGTAGCTCGACATTCCCACTGCAGACCAAAAACGACTTGCCCAATTTATTCGCAAATGCGATGTAAGAATGATGAACATATAAAATAGCGACATCTTACTATCGCTTTTTGACCTAACATTGCAGTAGGATAGACAAATTGAAGCGGGATTTGCTCCTAATGAGTCCCCCATGCAAGGCGGCCATGCTTGCTGTCAAAGCATAATGAAAGATTTTAGAAAAATCTTTCATTAATTCATTTCATTAATGAAAGATTTTAGAAAAATCTTTCATTATGCTTTGACAGCAAGCATGGCCGCCTTGCATGGGGTTACAGTTTTACTTAACTGATAAGTTTTAGAACTCTTTCTGATTACTTTATAAATTCAATTTTTACGTACGTTGCATGGGGGACTCATTAGGAGCAAATCCCGCTTCAATTTGTCTATCCTACTGCAATGTTAGGTCAAAAAGCGATAGTAAGATGTCGCTATTTTATATGTTCATCATTCTTACATCGCATTTGCGAATAAATTGGGCAAGTCGTTTTTGGTCTGCAGTGGGAATGTCGAGCTACGTTTCTGCTGAAGAAGCCCCAAGCAGGGCTGAAACAGCTGTCCAGAGGCTGCTCGAGGTTCTCACTGCAATCAAAAACGATTTGCACAAAATTTTTCTAAAAAAAAATATTACCCTAACATGGACTACTCTGAGTAAAAAGAAGGCGAACAGCTAATATATATATTTTTTTGGCTTAATTCGTTGGTGTTAATCTCACGTTTGATGACAATAGGACGGATACTTTTATTGTCAAATAACCTTAACCTTTGAAAAGTAACACCGAATTCGACAGACAGATTAATGCTGCAATTCTAAGCTTGATCGTAAGCATCGTAAGGTACTTATGGCCTGTGTATTTAAAAATGGATGTATTGTACATCACAATACTTACGATCAAGCTTACAATTGCAGCGTTAGTGTCCCAAAGAAGCGGAATCCAAGAAAAGCGTAACGTTGATGCGAGATCTTATTGGTTACTGGTGGTTAAGTTGCCACGACCTTGAATAAACGTTACGTTCCGCATGAATTTCGCTTTATCAGGATCCACTGTTGCAGTATCAAGAACTTATAAGATTTTGCGTTGTATTTATACTTTTTCCAGTTAAGTGTAAAAATGAAAAATATTTTATAGTGTATGTCTCAAAAATAGCGCCCATCCTTTATACGTCACCAATTATTAACCAACTGTATGCTAAATAACCAACAAAATTTTCGAATAGCTAAAATAGCGACATTTTACGATCGCTTTCTGACCTAACATTGCATAACATTGACAAACTGAAGCGGTTTGCTACATAATCAGTTACTCCGTGCAAGGCGGCCGTGCTAACAATCAAAAACGATTTGCAACAAAATTGTTCCAAGAATGCGAAGTTGCGTTTACAGACTATAATATTTTTCCAAAAATTTTGCTTTTGCAAAAATAATGGACATTTTAAAACTTAAAAAGCAGTCTTAAGTTTTACAAGAAAAACAATTGAAATGACACTTTTTAATCGTTTTGTTTTTAATGCGCGCCACTTTAAAAATAAAACGTTTGTTATTTAAAGATTACTTACCTATCTTTTATGCAAGTCATTGAAGTACAGTAATACAGCATACAAGGAATTTCGATTTTAAGCCTCGTTCGTACTGAGAAATTTATCTGTAGACTTGTTACTTACAGTTACAGAGTTGTAACAAAATTGTGCTGAGTAAATTAACTTACAGCACAGCCAGCAGCTCAGTTATGATGGGCGTTAGGGTTGGTTAAACGCGAAAAGTTTAACGCCACTTAAACCGAGATTAAGAAAGAATAAATAAATACCTCATTTTATGCAACAGATCTATTGTCACAAATTTTACGAACGTTGCTACAAAAGGGAGGTAGTAAAAAAAATTGATACTGAGAGTCTATAACGGAAGTCGGAACAATAATAGCTTGACCGTCAAATCCAAAACATACCTGTCCAAGTATCAGCAGGCTGACACAAGCTGCAAGAACTTTTTAATCTTTAGGGCACCAAATTAATAGAAACTTCCTTGAATTATGCCCTGTGTGTCTGAGGCATCAATACGGGGCCAAGTTCCCCTTAAAACGTCAACATGCTCTGGAGAAGTCCAGACGGCACTGACTGGAGGAGCTCGCGTTCCAGCATTTGGGTTTGCCCTAAAACCGCTACGGAAGAAGTTCAAACAATCCGAAACTTGGTTGACAAGCTGTATTCAACCCTCAAAAGCTCGATGAATAGCAACGCTGACAATTCCAATATAGATGTGATCCAATACAAAAAAATGGCAGTGTTGATAAAAAAATCCAATATAGCTGGGATCTGAGAGAAAAAATTGGCATAGCTTCAATAACACTTGCGACCCCGTTTCGTTTACAGATAGACGTAAAGTTTACATAAAAGAAAATTAAAACGCAGGGAATGCAAAATAACAAGACGGGCGTCACACTGAGCGCATCTGGACGGGTATCAATGACTGATCAAAATTTCATTGCAAGATTGTATAAAAGATGTAAAGTTAAATGTCAAACTGAATGGCTGTATCCGGTCAGTCATAATCAGTGATAGAAAACTTATCCCCAAAAATATGAAGACTTGTTTTCTTTTACAAAATCTTGAAATGAAATTTTGATCAGCCGTTGATGTTCATCCGGGTGCGCTTAGTGTGAAGCCCTTCTACACGTCGTGTGAATACGCCCATGAAGCGATAACTCGTCTGGAAGACGTAATAAAAAAAAACACTGAGCCGCCTGAGAAATAATAACATATTTACGCCAAGCGTCGGCGTCGTACTGCGGCGAAAATTGTCACATACAGGCTGACTCTAGACTACGAGATTTTTAAACCGTAACCGTGTAACTCAAACAAAATTTCTTGTCTAGACCTTATACACCGTGATACAGAAATATCTTCCCAGGGTGAATTTCAGAAAAAATCAAGAAATAATAATTTTATTAACAACAATATTTCAATATTTATCGTATTTTGTAACAATATTTATCCGTATTCTGTAAGTCATATCGTTAAACAACACCAGTCGTTAAGTGAAATATTTGCACAAGTCAGTTCATGGCAACGCGTTGTACATTAGTACTGATCGGTCAAAATAGGTCGCTACATCATTGTCGTTATTTAATGATGATCTTATGAATTACAGAATACAGGGGATTGTTATTATTTACTTATGACTTCAAACTAGCTTCGTAACTTCTCAGAGCAACTATGTCTTGATTTCTGAGGTTAGAAATGGTTGGGTACTATTTACAAAACTAGATTATGCCGATTGCAATACGTTACTAAGGTTCTGCATAATTGCTAGTAAATACAATGTATACGCATTATGAACTCATTAAAAACACTCCCGATGAAGCAATCGACACATGCAAACTTATAAATATGCCTTCAGTACGAGTTTGAACTCGCTAAAGTCATTTGGTTGTTCGTAGCGATTTTTCGTGAAACAGATTTTCTAGTCCGTTCTAAAAATTAGTGACATAAATTTCGAGCAACGGTTTGCAATACTGACATGTTCCAGAAAATGAAGATTATTTTCAATCGATTCTAAAAAGTTAAGGCATCTTTCCCTCCTGATGTCCTTTTGGTCTTGCACAAGTTTTGTGGAACCATTTTTGCACAGATTTTTCTCATCACCAATTTATTTCTCATTAAATCTGTTGAATGGTGGTGTGAGTCAAATTCAACTCTTCCTCGATAATTCTGACTGTCGGCCGACGATCTGAAAGCACAATATTTCGCATTCTGTTGACATATTCATCGGTTCTTGAAAACAAAAGCCTTCCGCTGCGTGGTTTATTTTCAATCAATCAATCCTTCTGAAAATGCCCAAAACCACCGACAAAGCTGAGCCCTTTACAAAACACTGTCTTCGTAGGCCTGCTAAAGTTAGCAAGAGTTTCCGCTGCACTGTGCCCAAGTCTGAAGCACATCGTTATTCGAAATTGATGTCACTCATTTTTAGACCGCACTAGAAAAAAAAACTGTTTCACGGAAAAAATCTCTACAGGCAACCAAATGATTTCAACGAAATCAAACTCGTACTGAAGGCGTATCTGCGTATAACATCCTCACGTGTTCACCTGCCGCCCCTACAATTCCCGTATTCCAAGTGTTCCCAGATCGAAGGCTACGTTGCCAGCCTCATTAGTTAATTTACACACTTCATATGAGTGTCCTCTCTCAGTATTTTCATCCAGTTTTAATCTTTAGTAAGGAAACAAAATGAAAATACTTTGAGTACGCATTCAGAGTATACAGTTTTCCCCTATTGAAAGGACCATGCGAGTAGAAACAGAAATTATTGACCACCCTTAGTTTCTAATAAAACAAGTTAAGTTACATGAATTTCATGTAAATTCATTTCCCCGATTCCAAAATCAAAGCAATCTATGAATTTCGTTTTATCTTAATATCGATAGAAAGTAAACTCCTTCAGATTTAATATAACAACGAAAACCACTCTAATGCAAATCCAGTTTG
This sequence comes from Prosopocoilus inquinatus, assembly GCA_036172665.1. Classification (NCBI taxonomy): domain Eukaryota; kingdom Metazoa; phylum Arthropoda; class Insecta; order Coleoptera; family Lucanidae; genus Prosopocoilus; species Prosopocoilus inquinatus. Next base: position 36,938,245 of record CM069871.1, read on the forward strand.
TAATAAGCGTATCTAATATTGTTTTTAGTTATAAGTGATTAAGATTATTAACTTTCACGTAGTTCTTCATTTAAAAGTGCTACAAAATACACAAATAGTGCCTTGTTAATATTTTATTGCTTCGATGACAGGGAGAAAACTGATTAGTGCTAATTACAGCTGTAAACCGGATAATGGACTTTCTTGTAAATATGTTGGAAGTAGTAATTATAAATATTATGACGAGTTGAATGAGATCTTATAAAAGTCGATTATAATTTTGTTGAAATGCTAAATTTTAGATGACAGCAAATCTAGTAATTTTTTACCTAGTTAAACAAGTAATAAACAGATAACTGTTTAAAAATGTTTACTTATAGTTATTCATTTAGTAATATATCATAAGAAATCCGCTGACTAATTAAAAGAAACTAGAAAAAAGTTGTCACAGAAGTTTCGTGAATGTTGTTTTTGTACTTAATTCTTTACTGATTTGTAATTTTATTGACAACTTTTTATTAACAACCTTAAAAAATTACTTACTGTCGAAGAAGTTGTATACTGAGTGTGCCATCCAACGGGGTTTCTTCAATAGCGTCTTTCCTGTTGAATATAGCATATGAAAAAAACGTTTTATACAAAATGCTTGAGTACTTGCTGATCCCTAAATTGCTTGATATTAATTAACATGTTAAAATGTAGAAATTTTGAAATAATATTAAATATTTTTTCAACCGTCAGTATTTGGTATAGGGAAGTGTATAGCATATGAAAGACAAGACGCATCTAACGACCACATAAAAATGATACCACTTCATTTAAGAAACAAAAGTTATCGCCCTTCAACTATTATGAAAATGGAGATAGTTTTATTACAAGTTTAATTAATGAAACGCACATTTTTTCTGAGGTTGATACCTTCCATTTAACTTGTAAAAGTGCCACAATATTTGCTTTCTAACGTTCTTAGTGACTAATATCTCAAAAACTATTTGAATTGAGTATATGGAACTCTTAACAAACTTACTCTAAAATAAACTTATTAACTCAAATTCGTTTTAAAATGTAGGGCATTCAATTTAAAATAACAAGTTCCGCATCGTACAGACAAATTTTGACACCCTGTATGTATCAAAATAATTTTAAAGTATGCGGAGCTTAGAAAGATTAGACTTTCGTATAAAATATTTTTCATATTTTCTGCAGGAACGGCGTTATTAAAGAAAGCCCTTTGAATGACACATCCGGTATGAAGTCTTTTATATCACAACCATAACTTTTATCTTTTATAACATAATTGTACACTAAGGAAGTGAAGCTGCTAAATTTAATTTTACATTAAGAGGTGGAACTCTCAATAAGTTTCTGTTTTCATACATTTAGGGATTCTTTAAATTGTATTTTGTAAGGTTCCTTCTCGTGAGATATCACGTCATCATTGATATATAACAAGTCCAGTAACAATAAAGCCTAGTAAAAGGAGGTTGTGATTAAATATATGGAATCATTTAATAATTCCTGCTATTGTAATTATAGCTGAAAATGCTCTAAATAAGTATTATTACCAGCAAACTTGTAACGAATATGTTTCTTTGTAAATTTACGCCAAAAGTAAATCAAGAAAAGCTGTATTTTGATCTCCCGTATATATCCTTCCAATTCCCTTCATACGTTTTGAGACACCGTATAAGTACACAGGGAGATTCAGGCAATCCATTCATGAAAAGTTTACGAACTTTGAATTTCTGTTTCATATTTTGCATTTATAAGTTAGCTATCACAATATAATATTTCCAACTTTCGGGCACTTCCGCTTGTACCGGAAGTTGCTGTCAACTTTCTTATTTTAAATTACCCCATTTTTATTGTATTTTTGAAATCTTCATGAAATTCTAAAAATATTTTGTGCAACATATGTTATGATATGACATGTGATACAAGAAAAATTAATCGTTTCCGAGGTATTTCCATTTTTTTTAAAAAAAAGCTTACACTTGCAATACCTTGTTTATGATACTGCCATCTTTGTGCAACAAAAACTATGATGCCACTTTTGACCTGTAGTAGGCTACAGTAACATTCTTTCAGATCATGCCCAGTTTTACACTTGATTGTTCACAGGCTGGTTAAAAAGTAACTTCTACTCGGCTTAATTTCAATTGTCCAAAAGTCATTTTTTTTTTAATTGAACGCGTCTTATATTTTTATACCATGTGACTCAGGATTAAATGTTCTTTCGTCCCTATACTTATCTCTTACAGTTCACTCGCTTTCGATGATTTCTTTTTGAAACCTAATTTTTTCGGTATTGTTTTTAAATAATGGGTTATGAAAACTAAAGAAATTGTAATTTTTAAAATCGATCGTCTAGTATCCATGAAAAAAAAACAATTTAATCGGTAAGAAGAACCAAAAAATAAATAATCGAACACAGATATATTAAATGAATTTAAAAAAAATTGTTATGTCTAGGTACATATGTTATTACTTAGACACAATAGAAAGTTATTACTAATAAATAATAGCTGAGGACAATTTAGAGCCAATCTTATAACCACCAATTTGTGTATTATTTTTAATATTTTTGATTTATTTATTAGTATTCATAAAATTTTGTTGTCTCTTGTAAATGTGTAAACAGTCATACCAAGAATTCAATACATGCGGGGTATGTAAATAAAAAATATAGATGAAAAGATGGGTATTGAAATATTGTTTATCGGTTTTTAAAATGAAATTGAAATTACAGTTACAAATTAATTTAAAAAATCTCAATTTGTTATTATGTTATGTTATTTTGTTATTTCCATAGGACGCTATTCAAGAATAATACTGAAAAGTGAAAAAAATGATGTGTCAAAGAGAAAAACATGAATAAAAAGAGAAAAGTAAGGGATGGGTATAGGGAATATCAATACAACTTGAAAGAAGATTTAAATCTGATTCTTATGGAATAAAAATGTACTGGGTGTTCTATTAAAAAAAAAAAAAAAAAAAAACACTTTTCGACTGTTGGAATTAGTTCGAGTTGAAGTTACTTTTCAACCAGTCCGTAAATAATTTTCTGTAAAATTAGGTATGGCCTGAAAGGCTATGACTATAGCGTACTACAGGCCAAAAATTGAAATTATGGCTTTTGTTACACAAAGATGTCAGTATCATAAACAAGGTACTGCGACCTCAAACTTTTTTTTTAAATATCTACGAAAACGGTTAATTTTTCTTGTAACACATGTTACACATAATACTTTTAGAATTCCACGAAGATTTCAAAAATGTAATAAAAATGAGGTATTCCATTTAAAATAAGAAAGTTGACAGCAACTTCCGGTACAAGCGGAAGTGCCGAAAGTTGAAAATATTATATTTTAAAAGATTATAATCGCTAGCTTATAACTGCAAAATATGAAATAGAACTTCGAAGGGGAAGTCCGTAAACATTTAATGAATGGGTTGCCTGAATCTCCCTGTATAAATATAATAAATTAATCACTTCACTAAGATCGATATTGAACATTGAGATAAAAGAAAATAAGGGTACCGTACATCATGTAATGTACATCTATAAGATTTTAAGTCCGCCCGCCGCCGGCACCGGTTAACAAACTTATTTAATGCTAATTGATAATCGCAAGTTAACAAAAAATCATGTGTTAATAAACAAATTACTAACTGTATTTTGTGATACTTTCCTAGCGCGATGTTCTATCTAGTAATAATGCGGTAAAAAAGTTGTTAAACAATTCTGCGCATTAACGAAATACAGGCGAGCTTAAATAAATTAAGCTTGTTTAATTAATGACAGTACTCATTTCCGCGTTGTCTTGTGACATGTGTGTAACAAGTCCGAATTGGCAATTGTAAGGTTTGATGAACATTGTATGAAGTATTTCTAATCTTTATGCTCAGTGAGAGGCTTATTTAATTTTAAGTCTTTCAAATTCATATTATTTTGTCTGCTGTTCTTTGTTATTTGTTGTCTGTTAGATTGTAAGCGACCCTTTTGTTTCAATTTTATGCTTAAATATACAGGAAATTCCAAAATTAATTGTTGAATTTAGAAAAGTTACAAGAATAGTAATAATAAACATTAACTGTCTTTTTGCTATTTACCATATACTTTATTCAGGCTATTTAAATGGCGCAGGAGAAAATAGGCAAAATGTGCTAAATATGTTATTCAATGTTTTATTTATGATACTTATGATAAGTAATGATATCACAAATGACATAAAGAGAAAATAACATAGGAATATTTAACTCATTTAATCGTTCAGTGGAATAACACTTCATTAAAAATAATTGCCATCGAATTATCAGAAAATAAGGTCGTAATGCATGTCCAATATTTGGAGAAAAGTGCTAACCGCTTCTTTTCTGCTCCAAATTGTGTGTGACCTGAATATACATTTCGTGAAACGGTATAAATTCAGGCATCGAGACGAAACCTTTCGATAGGTAATTTATTGTCGCCTATTTGTTACGCCTTTAACAACAGGTTGTTGCGCTTTTTCTAGCTAAAGTTCCACTTTATTGCCGGTTTATGCACTTTTTTTTATAAGGAGCGGCCCATTAATGTCACTTTTTTATCTGCACAATTATTGCCCATTTCGTTCTTGAAAAATTTTAAGGGAATTGTTTTATTTTTATTTTTGTAAAGAAATTATTGAAAGCCATTAATTACATTAAATATAATTGTTACATAAGTTCTGTTTTTTTTATTTTTATGCAAAAGAAAGCAAATAATTGCTTAACGAAACTTTGTTATTGTCTATTCGCAAATTAAATGCAGAAGAGAGAAGATTATAATTTTGTTAAACTAGTTGTGTTAAAGAGAAATCACGTCACTCAAGGAAAAAGTAATAATTTCTGTGGATTCTACAAATACAGACGAAAACCGGCAGTCAATCAAGCTGATTGATGATTAATTTACTTTACTATTTTTGACAAGAGGAAGAACTAATTTGTATTGACAGCTGTGCAAAACTCTTTCAGGCATTCAGCTTTAAGCTACACTCAGGCGGCAATAATTATTATACAAAACCAGTTTTACTTGAACCTGTGTTAGGTCAGGTGTGCTTGGATAAATTAATTAGTTTTAAGTAAAAAATTAAAAAATAAATATCTAAATACTTTTTTCTCAAAAATGAGGACTTTTTAAACGTTCTTTAAAAAAAAATTAAATGGTTTACATTTTTATAAATAAATTTTTAACAAATGAAATTTGTTAAATAATTGGTTAAAAAAATGAAAACTTTTACGCTATAACGAAAAATTTCAATCATAAGTTTATTTATTTGCTTTTCAGAGTTCTTTCGGAGTGGACCGTCCATCATCAGTATTTTTATTTCGTGTTAGTTTGACTCATTCCGTCTACGAGACAACGAACGAAAGTACTCGAAAATATTAATAAATAAAACTTACGGCCAAAGTTTTCCACTATAATGACAAAAACGATCCTAAAAAACTTAAATATTAAGAAACTGTTTTTTAAATTAGGTTTTCTGCTAATTTTAGTATTTGATAAAATTACTTTTGCCTCTTCTGTGCAATGCAATATTTTGCTATATTTTAACATTACTGAAATAAACACTATCCACCTGATAAATACTATAATTAGCAAAAAAATAATAATGCAAAGGAACAGAGAAAAGAAAAATGAATTTTTATTCTTTTATTCTGTTACATCAATAAATTTGAAATGTTAGAACTGTGCACAAGGAAAATGTTTTGTTTAAAATATAAAAGAAAATCCATTAAAGCTTGCTACTAGTCGACTGCAATGAGGTTCTCAATCATCCTCTGTGTAGCTATGTATTTCGACCCTAATTGGAGTCTCACCAGCAGAACAGAAGATCGAGAACTCCATCGTAATCCGGCCGATTCGACTGATTTACACGCAAGTAGTGCGTGTACCGATGAATTTATAACTTACCTTTTCTTTTCGCAGTATTTCATAAACAAGTGACGATCACGTTACATTAAAAAACAAAACTGTAAACAATTTTTTTTTTAAGTTTAACCGAAACGCAACTACTTTTTATTATTATGCGCCATCTTGTGATAATGGGAGTTGTAACGTCAAAATCGAATTTCTCTCTAAAAAAGATAGGACCTTCGAAATTTGATGTTTTCGTTTCAATTTATTTCGTTTGTTCTAACACTTAGTTGCAGAAACTTTTTATAAATTTGTCTATACAGTATGCTAATAAATAATTTTTATTGTTTTTTTGGTAATGTTTTGTAATCAAATTTTTAACTTTCACCTCCTTTCTAAATTTACCAGATTAACTAAGGAAATTCTAGTAAATTATGCCGAAAATAGAATTTTTGGTCGAATTGATGGGCAACACTGCTTTTGCAACAGTCAGTTTATTACCACTTTGTTATCCTTATCTTTACACCTTTCCCAATTGTATATCAAATAATTTCAGTTGTGTTAAAGATTAGTAAGTTGTATTTAAGAAATCGTCGGTTGTAGTTTAGTTTAGTAACCTGTTTTTCAGGAAGTAGTAATCGCAGTTCAGATTGGTAAATGGTATTTGAAAAAACGTCATATGAAATTCAGAGAGTGTGTGTAAATCAGAAAGTGTCGTTTGTAAATCAAGAATGTTGTTTCTCTGAAATACAGTTCACCTTTTCTGAAATACACTTTACATTTCTGAAATAAACTTTTCACTTTTCTTTTAAGTTTCTGAAATAACTTCTTTAATTGCTCATGTAGGAGTAAGATTTTATAATTTTTTATAATTGTGATTTCAAACATCTTTGAACCTTGAAAAAAAATTAAATTTTTCTGCAGCTTGGCTAAAGTTTAAAAGACTATCGTTAGCACTTTTTGACTGCAGCCCAAAATTTATTTATGCGTATATTATTCTATCTTAAATTTATTAATATTAATTGTCGAAGAAGTATGCAAGCAATGCTATTAAAGAGAACCCATCAGAAAGATCGAGTCTATATAATTACTATAGTCAACAGATCTACTTAAAATTCCGGTGTGACATGCACTGAAGTGAAAGTAATTAAAGCAATGAAAAATTTGGATTTTGTCAACGTGATTTGCATGACATACTATATTAGTTTCACAGTTGGAATCCTATTGAATCTTGCCTCATTCACGGTGTAGATTAACGACAATTTGTTCACGAGTACGTGGTTCTCTTTTTTTTGAGCTTCCAGGTAGAAGTGCTCGCGACGTCGCCCAAAAAGAAAAGAGAACCGTACGCGGCGATTTGTTTGAAAAGAAAGGAAAAAAAGACAATCGCAAGTCATTATAACGACCAAATTAGAATCTACAAGCAATTTCGATGTAGTTTCGGGGCATGGCTGGTCCCAATTCGACTTCGTACGAAATTATTTACTCCAGCTCGCCTCGTTTAATATTCATAAACCAAAGAGAAAACATTCAATTAAGTATTGACGATTTACCACGGATGATATTTATTGGCGTACGGCTCCGTTGATTTATGGGTTAAACCGCCAATTATCATATTTATTTTTAAGAACCCAAAATAAATCGCATTGAGTGTGAATTACATACGTCATTATTTTGTCTTTTTTAAGTGACAATAAGAAATTTAATGTTCTAAAAGAAGTAGGACCACATAAACTATTTTAAAGATTATAAACAATTTTTTTTGTACCTATTGTAGAAATCTGTGTAATGAAACGTTTGACATGTAATTAAAAAGAAGTTTAGTATTTCCAATTAAAAAAAAATCGATTCTGTATGTGTTCCCGCGCTTTTTAATCTATTAGACAAACGGCAGTCGGTTATCAGCTTGCTTCAACTATATGAGCATTTGTTTAAACTTTTTCGATCCGTTATATCATCAATTAATAGACCATCAAATTTTAATAATAACTCTAGAGCGAAACAAGTTATCAATTTCAGATTTTTTTCATATTTTTTCTTGTCACTTCAGGCATATTTCTTTTTCTGAAGATGTATTACAGTTTGCCATATCGCCGGTCGCAACCCTTATTTTATATTATTTATTATTATATATTACTCTTAAAACTTTATTTCTCAGAGAGTTTTTCTGCAGACCAGAATCCATTTAGTAGCAACGAAAATATTATATAACATATTTGGAGCATGTGTTCAATGACCTAACCTTGTTTCCCAATGTAGCTATTTTTCATGAAATAACTCAGATAATTTATCACATAAATTATTTAATAGAAGTAATTCTGTCTATCTACAGGGTGATTCAAAATAAGCATCCTACCCGTTAGCCACAGATAGTACACGAAAAAATAAAAGTCTCTATGCATAAAGGGTCTCGTATGCATAGTTTTTAAGATATAAATTGGTTGATGGGCACTGGTACAGCGTCATAAGAGCAATGAATCCTTGCGGAGTAGAAAGAAATACTAGGGTTTACCTTGACACAAAATTTAAAACGTTTTTGCTTGTGACTTTCTTAGGAAAAAAATGTATAGCACGCAATTCATTTTTTCAAGGATGAACTTGTGTATGCTTGCATACGAAATGAATCATAATTTCCATTTTGGACTCAAGGAAGGTTGGTTTTTGGAATGTCTCTGATAAATTTGTTTTATACAAATTCGTACTTGAATGAGCTTAGCAAATATGCTACTAACAGGTCGGACACTTATTCTGAATCAGGCTGTATAAGTAAGTATAACAGAATTTTACTTCATGTGTGTGTAAAATTAAAGAGAAGATGTGTTAGTGCTGATTAAATTCATGTGTATTTATTTACAAATTAGACATTTTGAAAATAAGAAAACCCGCCCAAGTACCTCTTCATATCTACATATCATTCTTCTTTTTTCAAAATCACTAATTGTAATGAGATATGATTTTTACCACAGCAGTAACTGGAAATAGTTTTGAGTAAAATAACACATGTTGGCATGGCTCCTGTAACCTATCTACTCCATCTTTACTATCCTGCAGGTTATTTGGCGTCTCGGTGGACTCCGGTAGCTTTGATGTGAGATACGACTTTTACCAATACAGCAGCAACTGGAAATAGTAAAATCAATAAGTATCGATACTTTATAAATGATCGATACTATGAATCGATACATTGAAGAACGGCACGTATTGATTCATAGTATCGATACTTGAAGTATTGCCCAATACTACCCCGCACTATGCCCTATACCTATATTATTTCCCATTTTTCTCAGCCTTCCTCTTTATGTTTATCCTTTCTGTTCTATTTTACTTATTACTTTATTAAACGTATTCTTCAGTTCTGCATTTCTATATATCTTTTCCTCGCTTGTAATTACAGCTTTCACCTATATGTTATTGTCAACTTCCTGTAGTTCTTCTCGCCAACAGTTTTCTTCTGCTTACCTTATGTTCATCATTTTGCTTATCGAAATTGTATTATGTTGTTTTAGTAATCTGTCCATCTGCTTACTGGTTGTTTTAATACTTTATCGTTCTTAGTTAACACCACCATCTGCACGTAAAGATATATCAATTCAATAATTTTATCAATTTTCATTAAAAATTAATATATATCATTTTTGAGCGGACACTTACAAAAATTGAGAATCAATTCGACGTTTACAGTGTGTTTGACATCTTCTTCAGAAAACATATAAAGACACGTTCATAGATGATGTATGCATTATTCATTATCCGAGTTTAAATGCAATAATAGTTTGATGATTCATTAACACCTGACCGAAGCTACATGCTGGAGCATGGAATGTTCATTTGCTTCCACTGACCGAATTCTCTGGACCAGGAAGCTCCGCAAAACCAGCCGACTTATAAAAGCGAGCGTCCGTAAATGAGAGAACAGATATCGTTAGAACAGAGTTTAAATGTGTAAGGCTCGGCTGGAATTAAATTAGTGTTTTATATTCCGTGTTTTATATATAATATAAATTAGTTTATTAAGTTTTAATTTTAAATTTAACGAACCCTAAATTCGTAACAATAGGAAAAACTAAAAAGATAAGTAACATTCATACTTTTATAAATGTGCATATGTGCAGTCAAATGATTATTTCAGGCATGTAGCATTTTCCTAGGACAATAGTTTCCTAACAACATTTTAATATTAAAACGCTATTTTCCTAGGCAAATAGAACTTGACTAAACCATTGTTAGGCAAGTGATAGTATTCTATCTTTAATGCAATAAAATTATTCGATTTTATGTCTTGTATATTACTCGTGAAAGTTAATCTTCACAATTTTATGAGTATCCGGCTATGTAAACAGAAATATTCAGTTTTATTAGTTCTAGTAGTTATGGTATCAGTAATTAGTAATAGTTTTTCAATTAATTTTGCCTGTAGCGAATAATATTAAATTAGTGATATAATAGAGGTTATGTTAGAGAACGCTAGCCAATTTTTTAATGCAATAAATGTGATAAGTTGTTCGACCCCGACATATAACATCAAGATTCCTGATAGGAGTTAAACTTAAAATGCGTTTGAGTTAAACTTGAACTGATCTGAACGAATTTGGTACGAGTCGACCCTTAACTAACACTTACGTACTATTTTATCTGGTTCTTATTGTAGATTAGAAGTTTTTTTTTTTACCATCCAAGAAATTTTATAAATAATAAACCATAGCTGGATTTATTTAATCTGAGTTTGAAGTGCTTTCTTTTGTAATTTCCAACATCCCTTCAGTCGGATACTATTTTTCTAGGATAATAGTATTTTAATATTAAACAGATGTCAAAAAGCTATTTACCCAGGTAAGTACTATTTGCCTAAAATAACCATTTGCCTGCGACACATACGCAATTTAGCAAAACTTATCGATTATTTCTTTAGAACAATTTTGATTGAACAATTGAACAATTGCTTCTTTAATTTATTTTCAACAAAATTATAGTGTATATTATTGTGTTTCCTAATAAATTTACAAAAGCATGTTTTACTGTTTTCTTTATCGTTCGTATATCATGAATATCAATTATACTATATTTCAAAATTATAACGCCATAATACTCCTACAAAGTAATATAATAGCTCAGATAAACGTAAATCCAATCACAAATCTATGTCGTGCTTCTACGTTTAAATGTTCATTAGTTCTTACAGGTGTTCAGTTTCAGTTATAAATCAATACTTTTACGTTGCTTTGCAGCGCAAGCAATGAAATTATTTCACCTGACCCACATAAACTTATCAGAAATCATAAGTTTTCATCTTGGGAAAATTATAAAATTTCCAATTAGCATGTTTGTACTTACGACTATTGTTACGCTAAACCGAGCCGAACTAATCTGCTAAGTGTGTTACAGTTTGTTCGTTAACTATTATGATAATTTACTTAACCTACTTGGCTCGGCGTTATCGATGCCTTTGTAATACTTGAATGCAACTCACTAGTGTTATTGCTGATAATAAATATGTATGGTCGTGTTGTATGCCTCATAAATTATTTTATATTACATATTTACACTATTGCATGTGAGGAATAATAATATGATGCTTAAGTTTGTATTACCGTAATCGAAGATCATTACATTAATTGATTCAGAAATGCCGCGCCTATCTTGAGAAATTAATAAATAAATAACATACCGCTAGAAAGTTGGTTTAAAAATGAAAATGCATTTTGAGATTTTTGTTTGTCTACTGAAAGAACTACATATATGCAAATTTACTTCGCAAACACTGGGCTGAATATTTAGCACTTTAACGTGCAAGAAATCGTGTCCCAAATGAAATATCTTCTTGAAGAACACACAAAGTTTCAAGGTGTGTCCTGATGTGCATGAATGTTTGATGCGATGCTTGATCTGAATTGCTTTACAGTTCGATGAATTGTACATAACTTCATAAATGCCTAATCTACTGAAGCATCAACATTTTCTTATTTGTTTCTGTTTATACACTGTATTAAAAATATATTTAACGTAGCAGATTAATACTGATGAAGTTTTTAAAATTAATTTAATTAATATGATTGAATTTATTTGTTGAAATTTAAGTAAAAAAGTTTTATTTCTTTAACTGTTTAGTATTAATCCTTTATAAAGTCCGGTATTATAAATGTAAAATAAATTTACTACACAGTTTAATGCCTTAGTAACAATTGTAAAAACAGTGGTTACTAACGTATTAAACTCTAGAGTAAATTTAATTTGCGTTTATAATACAGCGCCTTATGGCCGATTATCACTTCCAGATAAATTTATCTGCTAGGTAATATTCATAGAAACCATTGTATCGATAATAGTTTTCGAGGATACTATCTGGCAGATAAATTTATCCGTAGGTGAAGAAATCGGGCTTTAGTGTTTTAATTGCAACTGGTCGATTAATCTTAAAAAGCGACTTTACAAGAAATTACTCTGATATGGTGGTTCTCTGTTCTCCGTGTACTGTAATCATAAATCAATAATCATTTTATCATTACTCGAATCAAGGTCTAAATAGATCAGTTTGAGATTGCACATATTTAAAATACATGAAGCAAGGTCGAATACTTTCTTGACAAAAAGTATTCTTTGTGATTAATTTATGCCTCATCTACGTACGGTTACTGCGAAATGAAACTGTTTATAATCTCAAACCCTCTTCTTGAGCTTTAAGCATATGATCTGTTTTGAAATCTTTCCTGTCCACCTACATAAGTCAACGATGCTGAAGATGATTACTCAGCATCTCGTAAAGCGTTTAAGTATATCTGTCGATCCTCTAAGAAAACAAAATTAGTTCTATGTACACACACATGTCTAGCAAGAAAGACATAGTTAATTCGTTTGATGCACGACCGACCGGTTCTTTGCACGCGTCCACCAAGGAAAGTGTTAAGTATTCCTGTGTAATTAACTGTTAATTACACACTGGCACATACTTAACTTAAGCGGCGCGATAATTGCGAACTTTTTCTATTAGTCTAAATACGAAAATACGGTTTTTGTAGAGTACTTACCGCAACTAAAAAGTAAGAACAAAATTTTAATTGCTTTTATTTTGGGGGATGTACAGTGCTCGAAAAAAGTAACGTCTCCTACATAAAATGCAAATGTTCGGACTAAGTTACCGAAACCCACATTACAGGGAAGCGGCCAAGCATTACGGGCAAATAATCTCACCTGCGAAATGTACTTAATCTGCCTGAGTAATATTCGAAGCGTTCGACTGCCGGATACCGTATATATAATTTTAAAACAAAACGTTATTTGTTTAGTAAAGTCATACATATTGCAATACATGTAAAATAAAAGTAAATTTTAATAAACTTATAAAAATTAAGTTCAACAAAACAAATCTCATATGGTAATTAATTATTAATTAAAGAAAGTATTTCAATATTTCATAATTAGAATTCTTCAAAAGTTTATTTCGACCTTTAACTTGTATTTAAGAAATAATATTCATTTAATATTTTATGTATTTATATACCGGGTGTCCCGCGCCATGTGCTCACCCTTCTAGAATCTTTATTTATTAATCGATTAACCTGAATTTTGGAGACAATAAACTAAATAAAAAATGGAATTCTCCGACATACTGACAGTCGTCATAGGACTTCCGGTTTCGCCGGAAGTGATATCAACTTTCTTATTTTAAATGGAACACCCTACATATGTTTACACATTTAAAATCTACGGATCCTTACGAGTCCGAATACGTATCAATTGTTAATTTTGGTTTCCATGACAACGAAAAAAAAAACTTTTTTATTTTTCAGTCTAGAAAGCTATGAATCGCATTTTTTCGATCTAATGCGATCAAGTGTTTCGAAAAAATCACTCCTTGGATGGTATTTTGGTTTTTAACATTTTTACAGTATTTGAAATTTTCATTAGCTCTTAACTCATTTTTTTCGATAGAACCTCATATGTTTCTTAGCTTAGTTCAACTGAACATATTTTTCTGAGTACGCTGATACCAAATACGTCATATTTTCTTTAAAAATAATTTAGAATAGAGCATGTCTTATTGAAATTTTACACTCCCTTTATTTCAAATGACTTTCAGAGAAAATATGACGTATTTGGTATCAGCGCATGGCACGGGACACCCGGTATATACATATATTTGTTATTCGTCTTATTTTTAAATTGTGAATGTTCAGTGTTCTTTTCAAATATAAATTGTATTGCATTATTTGTTTTATGGATTCTATTTTGATAGGAGCAAATGAAATACTAAGATAACTTTTAATTAGATGTACACAAAATTAAATAGAACGAGTTGATGTGATATCATTGATAATTTTTTATAAATCAATAATACAATTTTTCGTCATTTTACATGTTTTTGATTACGGCTATATAGCATATATTTTTGTCTTAGAAATAAAAACGAAAAATGTAGTTTGAAATCAGGTAACGGGGATAGAAAATTTTTTGAATTAATTTTAATTTTTCTAAAGAAAATTGAGTTATAAAACATAATTAAGTGTTAAAATTGAAAAAAAATTAATATTAATATAAAAAACAGAAAAAATTGATTATAGTGAGATATTTGAAATAAATGAATTCATTTTTGGATTTTTTCCAATTTTGTTAATCATAAATAGATATACCTCTCACTTTTCTTTAGTTTAACGATTAAGTTAGATTAGAAACCTATATTCTAACATTCACAAATATTTTTTAATTAGTAATTATTACAGTATGAGAACTATTTTAATGAACTTGATTTTTATAAAATAAAAGCTGGATCTCCACAAAAAAAAGATTACTATTATCATTAAAAACTTACATTTATTTTTCATGTATTGCAGAGCAAAAATTATATGACTTTACCAAACTAATAACGCTTTGTTTTATAATTATATTTACGAAATCTGGCAGTCGAGCGCTTCAAGTATTTCTCAGGCAGATTAAATACATTTTGCCAGCAGGATTACCTGCCCGAAATGTTTGGCCGCCTCTCTGTAATGTGGGTCTCCCCTCTGACCAGCTTAGCCCGAACATTTGCATTTTATTAGTGATGCAGCGAGTCGGTGTTTTTAAGAATCGAGTAGACTCGAATACTTTATAAAAGAATCGAGTTTTGACTCGTGTCGAGAGACTCGAATCCAGATCAAAATATTCGAGTATTTGACTGATCGAGTCTGCTCGTGTCAAGAGTCCAGGTCAATAGTACTCGATTACTTAATTAAACTCGAATTGTTTTAAAGAATGTAATAAACTTGAGTATTTTTATAAAAGAAGCGAGTTTCGACTCGAGTCTACATCAAAAAATTCGGACATTTAATTAAAACCTGTACGTATGAGTATATTGAGTATGGGTATTCACATCTCAATTTGTTTTACTCATGGTGAAGTTTATAACTAAAAATTTGAAGGTGCAGTGATTTTGTTTATATTTTTAACGGTATCTACACACTTTCTTAATAGGGATTTATATCAAAATATGTAAAATATGAATTTTAGAGATTTATATTATTTATTGAACCAGAATTTATAAAAAAATATAAAACAAATGACGATCGGAAATCCAAATGAGTTATACATAATACTCTGAAAACTCAATTGTTACCCACTGGCTGACTGAATCAAGTAGAACGAGTACCTTTGAAACAGTCTGACAGCGAGTCTACTCGACTCATTGCAGCGCTATTTAATTCTAAAGTTGGTACTCGAGTACTTGACTGGAGTACCGCTGACTCAGGTTCACAGAACTAGTTACTTGAGTACAAAATAGTACCTTTGAGAATCGAGTCTGATAGCGAGTCTACTGGACTCGTTGCATCACTACATTTTATGAGGGAAACATTACTTTTTTCGGGCAGTGTACGCTTAGTCAAGGAGGAAATGTGCTTTCGCGACGTAAAATTTGTATCCCAAGGCCGCACTGTGTCTTTAATGTGTACGACGTACACATTAAAGAGACAATAAATATTTTTTGCAAATGTTTACAAAAGAGAGTTAGGAAAAGATAAAATAAAAGAAACGCTTTAAGTGAAAACGTTTTAGCAAAACGCTTTAACTAAAAACATTTTGACTGCAATTCTTTTAGCGTGCTTTAAACTTCTTTTTGTTTTGCTCTGTGTGTCTTTGTGTGTGCTTGATTTTATCAAAAGCATTGGAAATCAATTAGAAATTAGTCGAAAACGTTTTGTAGAAACTTGCTTTTGCTTTATAAATGTGTGAGCAGACTAAGAACAAGCAAATTGCTTTGTGAGATTGTTGTAAATCATGCATTCTCTAATACAATACTTTAAAAGTAAACGGGCGCGTCATTATTTGTAGGGCAATACTTAACTGGGTTACGATTTTTAATCTATAGCCTATCGAAGCTACAATATTAATTTGTCGTGGAGCCATTTTGTTGACTCATGCTATGTATTAGTATGTATAAAATGTTTGGTTTTCTTTTTGTCTACGGAATTTTCGGAATTTCGGCGGCCGACCTCGAGCATGTTTGTTTCTGTAGCCTTTATTTTTTTTAGAAATAAATTGTCCTACTTGAAGAAATTCTATTTGTTTCTACATTTATTTTTCTGTTTTGCGTATTCATATTTCAAAATTGCGCAGTAACAAGCAGCAGATTAATCGTTATAATGCATCATTACAATTAATTAATGTGCATAACAAGAAAAGCTAGCACGGAAATGCATAGCATAATTTAATTGGATACTTAACATCATTTTTTAAATGTTGAAAAACTGCAAAACCATTATTTAAATTAATCCAATCGCATACCTAATCTAGGAAACAACAATTTTGTAGCAATCCTGTGGTACACAGCAAACTTATACATATTACTAACAATGTAAACTCTAACTGGTCAATTTATGTCATGAATTTACATACCGTTGGTATGATTTTTATGGACCGATTTTGAATATATGTGGGCTTCTTAGGCGGTTCTGTAACTATTACGTTGTTCAGAAAAAAATGTCAATTTGTTTTTTAATTTACCATGTTTAAATTACTACATAATACATACATAATACATATATTAAGTTTGTATTAGTGATCCTTTGTCATCGTTCTGCCAGCATTTATATTTCTTCATGATACCAGGCAACTTCTCTGAAATCATTGTCTTGATATGCTATATTGATTTCGCCAAGTTTGAAACAACTCAGGTATATCAGTGTTATTGTTTAAGAGACAATTTAAACTTTATCGGATTTATGGCTTTTAAATCACTTGTATTTCCAAGACGGTCGGCACTCAGAGTAGCAGCATTCATTAATTACCTCACGTAATTTCACTGTTGACCTGCCCAAGTTACAAATCAATCATTTTATTATTTTTATTTCATGTTAGATTACATTGTTTATATGTAAGCTGTTCACGCTTTAACGTCAAGATGTGTTAGATTTAAAAGATTACGGGTAGCGTACGGACAGGAATTTGCTTTGCTTAATTTTTAAACAATAAATACTCAAATTTAATACAAGGTGAGAAGATTTGAGAGATTGAAAAGATCACCAGGCGACATATAATTGATAAGTTAATTAGGGGTGCGTAATTTAAAACTATGTGAGAGAAAAATGTGAGAAGGCGTTAAAGTTTTGTCGAAAGAAACATCGATTAGTCCCAGTGTTTTTAAATTTGCTTTTAGGGCAGAAGGAGTCTTGACAAGGCAAGAGTCTTATCAGGAATGTAATATTCGCCTTCTTAGTTCATCTTGGTTATTTATCTCAACGTTAGTTACCGTTTCAATTTCCAAAATCGAAATCCTCCTTTATCCTGTTTAATTTATACAGGGTGGTAGCGATTTAACGTACTAAACTCCGTCAAAACGACAAAGTCTAGTACCATTTTTGGATCCAACCATGTTTAAAAAAAACTAAAGGTAGTAAAATTAAGAGAACCGCTGAATGGTAAAGATTTAAAAAAATATGTTGTCATAGAAATTATCTTTCAAATTTATTACAGATTAACTGCCAGTGGCTTTGCAGAAGGCACTATTCAGTGATACAGAAACATTTTTAGTGTAAATAGTATTCAGTTGTTCTTTTAATTAATTTATAATGTTCTTTAATTAACAGTGTAAGTCAAAAATAAAATTGTAATTAGTTTAAGTGAAGTTGTTACGACCTATTAATAGGCGTCAGTCAGTGTGAATTACTGATGTATCTTCAGATCATCATTCAAACAGGTCGTTAAGGACATATGAGTTTAATCGTTGCCATTTATGGTGATGTATTATAGGTTTAAATATTTGCACGCAGTAAAAGAACACTGGGTACTATTACAATAATACAATTAGGAGAAAAAATGCCATCGAAAGAATAATAAAAATGTATGCGTTATATTTAAAAAATCGAAGCTGATGATGATCGTGGAAAGAAGACAGGTTTGACTTCTACCAACTCTATTCCAAGCAGAATCAAAAAGTGCCTGCAGAAACTTAAATCAAAATTTCAAAATTATTTATACTAAGATTGGTACAGAGGAAAAAAGATACCGAGGAAAAAAGAAACTCCACATTTTTACATTTCCATTAATAGAGAGTTTTAGCAACATTCAGAAATAAATACGGTAACGCTAAACGACAGATGATCAGCTTGTGCGCATGAGCGCAACGTTATTTAGAAACCGGATTACGCTATTCAAATGTGTTTAGCGTTTGCTTTATCGTTTCATAAATTTAGGAATATTTGTACATTTTATGTTGGATACCACGATGAAACGCAGTTGGTAGCGCTCTGTGTTTGTCCACACCGTGACAACGTGAAAACGTTTAAAGAAATGAATAGTACGAGAAAAGTAAAACTATATGTTACTCTTATAAGACTAAATAAGAAATAAGTGAGGTTCAGTAAAGGGGTTAAGTAAAATAAAACGGTAAGCGGTATGGCTAAAGGTCAAACTATATTAAATCGGGTGATTTTGACGTTTACCGTAATTTTTACCGGAAAGTTGCTAAAACTTCCTAATATCTCAAGAACAAATAAGAAAAAAATCATTCTGTTAATGAATACGAGTTAGACATTCGTGCAACTTTTCTTCCATTTAACAAAATTTGTATCATTTACGCTTTAGGAGATCCTTTCAGTGTACACTCAATTTGAAATAGCCAGTATGCATACAGTGGTATTTGCAGGAGCAACGAGTTGATAGAAAATACCTTTTCGTAAGTTTGTGTAGCTTGTTTACCGGTATCTATTCCGACCTATTAGTTTATAACAATTACAATAAACATATAGTGATGAACAGATAAAACAGCGACATCCTACGATCGCTTTTTGACCTCACATTGCAGTAAGATAGACAAATTGAAGCGGATTTTCTCCTAATAAGTCCCCGATGCCAGTCGGCCATGCTTGCTGTCAAAGCATAATGAAAGTTTAAAAAATTTTTGTTGCAAATCGTCTTTGATAGCAGTGAAAACCTCGAGCAGCCTCTGTACAGCTTATTAGGAGCAAATCCGCTTCAATTTGTCTATCCTACTGCAATGTCAGGTCAAAAAGTGATCATAGGATTTCGCTGTTTTATCTGTTCATCACTATTGCATCGCAATTGCGAATAAATTGGACAAGTCGTTTTTGGTCTGCAGTGGGAATGTCGAGCTACGTTTCTGCTGATGAAGCATGAAGCCCCAAACAGGGCTGAAACAGCTGTACAGAGGCTGCTCGAGGTTTTCACTGCAATCAAAGACGATTTGCAACAATTTTTTTAATAAACGTATAGTAAAACTAGAGGAAAGCGAGACAAACTACAGTTCATTTCGTACTATGGAAACAAACTATATATATGGATACCCAAAAAAATAAACGAAGTTTTGCTTTTAAATCAAAAATAAAATTTTACCATTAACATATTAAATTAACTTTTAAACTAGAAGCGAAAAATATTTCGGAAATTTTTTTAAAAAATGACAACATTTCACGTAAAACATATTCAAAGCGTCTTCAATTTTTTTTACGCAAATTTTAAATCTTTAACATGTTTTGAATCACTTCTCTTAGTATAAGGGGATCATTATTCAAGTTTTCTATTTCTAAAATTCAAAAATAAACTAAATTAAATAGGAATTATTTTATAGACACCTTCCACATTATTAATTTTACTGTATACGTAGTCCGAATAGAAATTACTTTAGAATAGAAAACGTAATAATATGCAGGGTATTTCATTAAAAAAAAAAACTTTAATTTATATCTCGTTTATTCAATCATCAATTGCTTTTCTGTGAACACACAGAGAAACTTTGAATTAGGCCCTATAAGTTTTGTACTAAACATTTTTTTCTGAAATCAAAAATAAAACAGTTAAAGAGGGTAGGCATTCTCCCGTAGTCACTCTGTACATTTGTTCTATGTTTACTAATCCACTCTTATTCAACGTCTTGCAAATGACAAATTGTACTTGTATTATTATTATTAACAAATGTCTGTTAATAACAACATTTGAAATCTACTGTTGTCCGATGAAATTTGTGAGAAAATAGTTTTTAAACTTTAAACAGAAGGGAACTACAGTAAAAGTGTGCAACCCTTTTACACTTCCTATCATTTAATTCATATTATATTTTACTTTCTTTATTTTTAGGCTGTGTTGCTTTTCTGCCCTTTTTCCTTCACATAATATTTTTCATACTTCCTAATCTGTTCCGGTGCATAAATATTTTTAGCAATTTAGTTTTCTTTCAATTATTGCTGCAAACATCGTTTCTCTTGGATTATTCTGGGTGTCTCATAACGTACGGAGGAGATTAAAATGGTAGCTAGAGGAGCTCAAATTAAAGCATTTTTCTTAATAAACTTTTGGTAAAAAATCAGTATCCAAAAAGTTACAAGAGGTTAAACTGAAATTAATTAAGAAGCAAAAGTTAATACTAGTGTTTAAGAGTTAGGTGAACAGTGCTTTACATGAAACGACTATTTAAAAAAATGTAGCCACGTAAAAGTTAAGTTATTTATTTTTCTTTTATACCCAAAAACAACTTTTTATATTGTGAGAAGTGCTGATTATTTAAAACAAAACTAGAAAATAGGTCGACGTAGACATTTTGTGAATGGTGATATGATAAATTTACAGATCCTTTAATATTAAAGTTGCAGTTTGTGAAGTAAGTTTTATTAATTATAAAGATATAATATATGTACTTTTTACTGGTGTTTACGTCCCATAAAAATGTTTAAAATTATAAATTTAATATTTCCATGACTTGAAATTACTGATGATATGAATATGCTCTTTCAAATTCTACAAGTATTTGTTTGTAAAATATTTCCATAAACAGCAGTAGCGGGGAAGTGTACTTCCATCATCCAGCTACAATGGTTGTATTTATTTTCCAGGCGCCTCTCTGTGAAAGAAATCACGATTCTCCCAAGAAATCATGAGTGGAGAGAGTGCTTTTTAGGCTCGAAAGCGCATCACCGATCTAGACCAAATACATGTCTCCCAAGTTGAGTGGTCTATTGAAAGTTTTCGGGAAAAGGAACATGCAAACATTTTGAAAATTAATACACTGCCCTAAGAGGAAGTGATCTTTTAAAGGAAAATATTTTCAGTTTTATATCACTTTCGGTTATACCGAAAGTTGTCAATAACTTTCTCATTTTAAATGGAATACTCTATTTTTGATTGCAAATTCCGATTCTACACATTATTGTAAATAGAAATTGTTGAGGCTTCTCTATACTTAAAAGTTTTTGAGATATCTTTGAATTACTGAAAAAAAAATATTTCAGTGGCCTTTCGTTTAAGATAATGCATTTACGACACTTTCAAATTTCAAGATTCAATTTGCCTCTCCTTTGAAAGAACAATGTTCAGCCTTTCAAATCATAACCTAGTCATTATTGAAAAATTCACTGGGTGGTCAAAATAGGTTGTCGAACCTTGTTCTGTTCAACTGCCCAAAACTCAGTTTTCGTAAATGGAACATCCTGTATATTTTTACATCATCAGATGCAGAATCAAATTCTACATCGATTAGTGGTAGCAGTCCCTATACCTATTTCCATTTGTTTTCTTTATATCAATGAATATTTATTACTGCAAGTAATGCAGTAAAATGTGCAATAAAGCTCAATTTCGCTAGGAGCTAAGAGGCATTAGTGCCAAGCAAATTTTCTATCGTTCCGTTTGTATTGTCCGCGATTGTACATGAGAACGCTTGTTTCAATCGACAGATGATCATCTTTGAAGGCCGATTTATAGATTGACGCCCGTACGCATAAAGCCCGATTTAGAGATTGACGTCCGTTCGCACGACGCACCCGTTTGCGCAAAGTAATCGTTGACGAAAACACTATCGCAATGTGTATTTTATAGATCAGCGTCGCACACGGTTCACATATATCAAAATCCAGTCCATATCAATATTAAAAATGATCATTTACAATAAAAATCTTTGAAATACTTACAGATCAATAATAATTTTACAACCCATCGTAAATTTTAATACAATTTCTGAAAATTTCATTCTCAAAATGTCATATGACGTAGACGCAAGCTCGAAACATAAATCATGACCAACTTTTTTGCGGATGGTTACGATTCAGCGGTTACCTAGACGAACAGCGTCAATTTTTAAATTGTTCAACTTATTAACGAAGGCTGATGTTTTGGCGGTAGCGTAAACGTTGCGTTATGCGTGCGGCCGTCAATCTATAAATCGGTCTTAACACATAACGTTTACGCTACCACCAAAACATTAGCCTTCGTTAATAATTTGAGCAATTTAAAAATTGACCCTGTTTGCCTACGTAACCGCGGAATCGTAACCGTCCGCAAAAAAGTTGACCATAATTTATGTTTCGCACTTGCGTCTGCGTCAGATGTCATTTTGAGAATGAAATTTTCAGAAATTGTATTGAAATTTACAATGGGTGGTTGTGAATGATCATTTTTAATGTTGATATGGAGTGGATTTTGATATTTGTGAAGCGTTTGCGACGCTGATCTATAAAATACTCATTGGGATAGTCAATTCCGTCGATAATTACTTTTGGGCAAACGGGTGCGTCGTGCGAACGGGCGTCAATCTATAAATCGGCCTTAAAATTGATAAACTAACATTCTGAAATATGTCATTCACGTTTTGCAACTCTGTAACTTTTGCACTAAAACTTCTGTATTTGTAGCTGTCAACTGACACTGACTTTACAAACATTTATTTTCCTTATTTGCAGAGACTTATTATATCAAGCCTTTCTTATTTATGTGTAACACTTATGAGAAAGTAAGCGGAATTACTTTTCAAAAATTTTCATATACTATAAATAGGTCATTTTTACATTATATAAATAACACTATTTTACAAATTACTTTCTAGATTGTTCATCTGCGTTTTGGTTTATTTGCCTTTTTTTTTGTAGAAACTTGACAATGAATCAACGATAAAAAATACAATGTACTGCGAAATCCAATTTGATACATATCAATGTTAGTAAATACAGAAGGAGAACGAAATTTGCAAACCTGTCAGATGTGAATGCAACATTGTGAGAGTAATAGTTATTGTGCCATGATATGATTTGTTAAGACAAGACAAATTCACTTGCCCAAATTTGCCGCTGACCGATTTTGCTGAATGAAATTTCATGATGAACAACGCCCTGGGTTATTCGAAATCTCAGCTCGAAAGCGGACGCATATTTATTTCGCGCACACTAGCAATTACAATACATTTACTTTCATTATATACTTGCTTCTCACTGGAGTAATTGTTGAATAATTTAAGGCCCACTAATCCGCTTGCGTTTGTAATGTAGCTCAGTAATTTGTCTTGTTTCTATCATCCGCCGCGCCGCTGAAGAGAAAGGATTTTCTTTTTAATTTGCTGTATTGTTCGGTTGGAAATTAATTAAACTGATATATTGAAAGCTTTTGGAATCAAGATTTCCTGTTCAATAAATCTTCGAAACAAAAATGTTACGTTTAATAACATTGTACATTTCTACAAAATGTCTTTAGAAACTTTAGATTTACAACATAAAATATTAGTTTTGCCAAAATCAAAAATATGGTTTTGCTAATAGACATTCTACAAACATTGAATGGTGTTTTATAAATATGATACATGACTGCGTTTACACGAATATTTAAGACTGGTGTTATGAAAACCGGTGTTAGTAACACCGGCGTAAAAATTCGAGTAAACGGGACAGGCGTGGCGTTATTAACACCAGTTGCTATCAAACCTGGCTGTTTAAATGATCCAACCCTTTGTTTGTTTGTTTGATTTGTTGCGTATGAGCTGTGTACTTTCTGTTTTATTCACTGACAGATATCTGTCATAAATGACGTTTGTCATATATAGTATAGTATGTTCCCGGATTGAGTTCACAAGAAGGAAAAAAATTACTTTTAATTTTTCAACAAAATTCCAAAGAAAAAAGAAGTTTCGCTTGATTTATTGCGAACATATAGTTAATATTTCAACATGAATACAGTGTGCTCTTAAAATCAAAACAAAAATTAAAATAAATCAATATTTTTAACTATTCGATTAACTAATCATCCCTTTCGGCACATAATTCAAGTTTACGTTCTCGTTCCTCATAACTGTTAAGCATAAACTCTTAAAGATACTGTCGCGCCTCTTATCTGATGTTTTCGTATTTCCATATTATTAGATAAGTCTTTATTAAAATATGTTTCCGGTGTCATATTAAAAACGTCGGGGTATGGCATCCGGATGAAAAAGTAATTAAAGTTACCACATTGTCATAAATGTTATGTTCTTGGCAATATACTTGAGACTAAACAAATCACAAATAAATTCACTAAGGCTGAGCTGCTCACTGAAGGTTTAACCTACGTTTAACGTTAACTAGTTTTATTCTTTTTTGGTTGTTTAGTCAGTAATTAAGATCTAAAACATAGTTTAACCATAAGAAAAAAACTGTGGTTTTATACTTAACCAGCAGTTAATAAATTGCTAGTTTAACGAAACTGATCAACTCATCCTAACTCATTGACTTAATTAATTAACTATCCGATATACTAAACTGTACTGATTAACTATTGAATTGTTAACTAATTGAACTGGTCCGTTTGAATTACAAAATTTCCTTTTTATACTACTCATGCAGGATGTCACGAAGTGCATTTATCGTATTATTCTACAAGTCCGAGTCCAAAGATGGACGTCGCGTAATTGCTTCATGCTCAATTTTGTCAGTTAAACCTAAAAACATACGCGTTAAATTGTGTATTGTAACAATAATAAAAAACGAATTTTGAAAATAATTTTTCATGTGTCAGGATAACTATCGTATTGAAAAGTAGTTAATACTTCAACTATATTAATATTGAAAATTTTATTACATGTTATGTTAGTTGCAAATCAAGTAAAACTTTTTTTCTTCTTTTTTGTAAAATTAAAATGAAACTTTTTTACCTCTTATAAAGTCAATCCGGGGTCATACTGCATAATTATTATTATTAGTATTATTTTGTAATTATTATACCGCAAAATAAGAAAAAGCGTCCCATTTTAAAAAAATTAAAAAAAGTTTGTTGAAGACTGTGATAGATAGTTAAAAAATATCGGAAAGAACATTCAACGTTTCGCTATCGCTCGTTAGCTATCAATTCCTTTCCGTTTAAAGTTTTAAAAACTATTTTTTCACATATTTCATCGGATAAGAGTCGACTTCAGTAATAGATAGTTACTGTTATTCACTCACATAAACGAAAGAGCAGGGATGATGAGGAAAGTTGGACACCGAGAAAAACTGCAAAGGGTACATCACAACTTTTTAAAAATAAAGTACCATAGTAGTAAAGGGTCTTCTTAAGAAGATAAAAGCAGCTTTCAACTTACTTTTGGGCAAGTGAAAAACTTAGTAACAAATCATCAAACTATTATGAAGAGTGGTTCTTTAGCCGAAGATTATTTGGTTTTAACTTTAGATTTTTGGTTTCGGTGGAAGCTATAAATGTTCCAACCAAAATAGAGAATTTTATATAATGTGACACTTATTATTTTCAATAGAATTTCCTGAATTTTGCGTTGCAATTATTATTTTATCTGGGAAGAATTATCTGAAGGTATATAACTTGTTAAAAACGATTTTTTTATTTTCAGTTATAAATAAATACTATGTTGAATATTAACAGATATTCCGATAACTAGCGGGTCATTATTTTGTTCTTGGTTCCTTAGTAACATCGGCTGTCCTAGAAAAGTCTGTAATTTTAATGCGAAAGGGACGGTTGATTCATACCGAGAGTTACCGGATTTCATAGTATTTCGAACCTCTACGCAAGTTGCCTTTCTTCAGAGAAGTAAGACATGTGGTGGCCTATGGCACTTTTGGTTTCGGAGGCCCCTTTACGAGAGCTAATAGTGTTTGTTAACTCATCACACTCACAGAAAGGTTTTTATATTATGTATGCAAATAATTTCTGAATATTTATGATACCTATATGCAGCCTGTGCCTAGATGGAGTTTATTTTTAATTTTACAAACAAAAAATTGAAGGGACAAGAATTTGCCTTACTTTATAATGAATTTAACTGGTAATTAAAGCTCTAACCTTAACACAGGGTGTTTTTAAAATCGAAAAAAAAAATAGTAAACTTTAGGTCTTTGACGTTCATAAAACTAGACCATTTTTATCTATCCACTTATCTCAAAATCTGCGATTTAGTCAAAACAATAAGAGGATAGTGGGGTTAGACAACCATAATGGTGAAAACTTTTAATTACAGATTTGTTTGTTATCTTAAGTCAACCAAAAAAATGTCTTTGGTATTCAAAATATTTTTTTATCTCTTGTAAACTCAATCCATGTCCCCGGCTTGACAAGAATGGTCCAGTTCTATAATCGTTAGAGGGCCCTGACTTAACAATTTCAGATTTCTGTTTGCTGGGGCGCTTAAAACAAATTGTTTTCAAGAAATAATATGGATACATTAAAAAATTCTGATAAGAGATGCTATTGAATCTTTAAAAATTTAAGAAATCCCTAACAGTTACAAGGAGCTGCTCATCGTTAGTGTAAGCGGCATTCATTTCGGTAATAATAACGTGCCCAGTTGTGACTGTTGTGATGGCTTGTTACCCTACTCACTGACACAACACAAATTTTTATTAATTTTTATCTCGAAAACTAAAGGACTTTTATTAGATTTTTGTTGCCGATGACCAACTCATTATCAGCAACTACTAATTTTCTTGTACTAGCAATTTTCAAACATCCGGTATGGTAGGTTAATTGAATAATATAAAGTGTTGTTAACTGTTGCTGTTTTTCTTTCGGTTTTAAGAATACCCTGTGTTAAGGTTGAAGTTTTAATTAGACATGTGCTTTAGATTAACCTACAACTTAAATTATAGAGAACATGTTACCTCGTATTACAATAATTTGAATGTGTTAAAACTTGAGGGCAGATTTGCCTTACGATATGCGTGCGTGTTATTTAAGTTATTGAGCTCTGAATATCCGAATTATTTGCATATTTTTTTAACCAAAAGAGGTGATACACATTCGAAAGTTAAGAAACAATAATATGTATTGCATACCGCAACATTCTACATAAAAATTCGAAAACGCATTTGATTGCTGTGACCAAAAATTTTTAAACTATCATCAGAATTCGTTTGCTAAAGTATACACAAACTCTTCTATTTCGAAATAACTTTGCAAAGATATTGTTAAATAGCCAAAACATGTAACGTTATATTAAGTCCTATGTTTATGAATATATTTATACATTATATTTGCTTAACTTTGTTTCTTCTCAGATACAGCTGAAAATCAGCAATGCTGAACCTTTTGGATGTAATACATTTTCTTTGTTTTTAGTTTAAGTAGTATTTTATTTACTTCCAATCATCAATTTAAGGGGTAAGTGCAAGAGGTAGCTAAGTCACACTTATGTTTTCGAGATATCGTAAACTAAATATTTCAATATACTCCTACATTTTTATTTATTGCTCCAGGTATTTGATTTTTTTTCTATCTTTTAGTTGCTTTTCATATTATTAATTAGTATGAAAATACGCAACTTTGGCCTAATTTAACCGACTCCGTTTCTCTTAAGATAAGTGAGATCCCCATGCTTGGGCTCGAAAAATGGACAGCCTGTATGTATGAGAGTAAAAGGGAAAGTGTTTGATCATAGGTTTTTGGAAACTCTAATTTAGCATTTGAATTTAAAAATAATTTAGTAAAAATATTGAATTTACCCGAGAAGTGTCCTTTGTACGGAATGCAGCGGTGTGTGCTCTATGCGGGAGATTAAGGCAACACATTCATTAAAAGTTTACGGACTTCTCCTTCGAATTTCTGTTTCTTATTTTGCAGTTATAAGTTAACGATAAGCATCTATCAAAATATAATATTTTCAATTTTCGGACACTTCCGCTTATATCGGAAGTTGCTGTCAACTTTCTTATTTTAAATAGAATAACCCATTTTTTAATGCATTTTTGAAATCTTCCTGAAATTCTAAAAGTACTTTGTGCAACATGTGATACAAGAAAAATTAACCGTTTCCGAGGTATTTCCATTATTTAAAAAGAGCTCAGACTTGCAGAATCTTGTTTATGATACTGCCATCTTTGTGCAATAAAAACCACGATGTCAATTTTTGGCCTGTAGCAGGATAGAGTAACATTCTTTCAGATCATGTTCAGTTTTGCACTTAATTGTTTACAGGTGGTTGAAAATTAATTTCTATTCGAACTGATTTCAACTGTCGAAAAGTCATGTTTTTCTTTAAATGGAATGGCTAGTATATTTTTATAACATGTGACTCAGGACCAAATGTTCTTTCGTTCTGTATTAGCATTCCCTATACCTATCTCTTATAGTTCACACTTTATCGATGATTTCTTTTTAACACCTAATTTCTTTCCATTTTTCGGTATTGTTTTTAAATACTGGGCTATGAAAACTAGAGAAATTATAATTTTTCAAATCATCCATCTAGTAGGAATTAAAAAAAATAATTTAATCGCTACGAAGAACTAAAAAATGAATATTCAAACACAGACATATTAAATGTATTTGATGATAAAAAAATCGACAATTCAAGAAGTTAATAAAAAAAAATGTTGTATCAAGGAAAATACGTCATTACTTAGATACAATAGAAAGATATTATTAATAAATAAAAGCTGAGGACAACTTCCATTTAAAATAAGAAAGTGTACAGCAACTTCCGGTACAAGAGGAAGGGCCCGAAAGTTGGAGATATTATATTTTAATAGATCATTATCCCTAACTTTTAACCGCGAAATATGAAATAAAAATTCAAAGATGAAGTTCGTAAACTTTTAATGAATGTGTTGCCTGAATCTCCCTGTATTATAATTGTCAGTGCTGCATTTCCATTAATACTACAATCCCTAGCTGAAATTTAACTTATCAAGAAATTATGTATAATTATCGTCCGAGTAAATCAAATTTAGAGTTTTCCGGTGCTTAAACTTCTAACATTCTTGCTTCATTAAGTTTTGGACAAATCGTTTTAGAGTTATACATATATGTTCATAGTATTTAAATTGTTTAAAAGTTTAACTAAATTTTTAAGAACTATCGACATAGAATATTTACAGTCAAAAAAGACATCACTCTCTGTAATGACAAACTGAAAGCAAATCTTTCATCAAATACTTACGTACGATACCTTGAATTAGTGAATTTTGAATATTGCTTGGAACTAATAGTCTTAGGCGGAAATTATTTCAAGAGTTAAAAGGTACTATTAGGGCCATCATTTTCCCTATGTATCGCGACATAATAAATGAGGACGTTTGTAACACTTAAATGGGTGTTTCAAAAACTGTTGCTATAGTAACGAAATTAATTGGATAGCTGTGTAGAAACTGAATGATAAGTAACCACTGCTAAGACTATTCTCATCATGTGCCCTTGCCATTTTATAAACTGTCCTCAATTTTATGCCTTACCGGTTGATGTTCAGCTTTTATTTGAAAATCGTGTTTTTTATTTTGCCCTTCGTTATTTTCTCCTTAATCTTTCTTCAAAAACAGTGCTGGCAACAAAATCGGTTTTTGGATAATCGGTTATTCCAATATCCAATTATTTGGATAATCGGATACTCGAATGACCGGTTATTCGAATGATGAAAGGCATTAAAAATATTTAAATAACCCAACTATTTAAAATTCAAATAACGGTACACACAGTTACATATTTATTTTTTTCTATCTTTTAAAAATAATCTTACGAATTTGTGGCGGCAAAACTAAAATAAAATTGAAAATGAGTAAAAATATTGGAGGTATTAAAAAAACTAAAGGTAAGTCTTATCTGATATGTTCACTGCGTAAAAAATGTAAGTGGTCAAGTGATACTTCTAATCCATTCATTAGAAGTCGAAGAAGTAATTTTAATTTTTGTTGTGTTTTCGACCGCACCCAAAAATAAAATATTTGCGTTACTTTTATAATTGTTGAACATTGTTCATTTCATAAAACAAGAATAATTGACATTTATGAAGTATTTCACCAAAAAAAAATAAAAACTTTGTGGCACGTTTTAGCACAAAAGTAATACAAAATCGAAATGTCCAAAAAGATCTTCATCTGAATAAAACCAGGAACATTAGTAGCGCTCTTACCTTGGAAATAACAAACTTGTAAAACACTAGTACATCAGTTATTTCCCTCTGTACTGTACAGTGTAACGTAGCACACGTATTTCATAATTCATTCCATATTCTGGCCATTGTAAATTTGGGGTTTAGAATTGAAATTCAATCGAATCTGTTTCATATGAATCAGTTTTTGTTAATACGTAATTAACCAATTTTCGGATAATCCAAAATCTGTCTTTTTTATTATAAATTTTACCAATATTCGAAAAGTCGGTTTTTGAATATTCAAGTAGGTAACCAGTTTTTCAAATATCCGAACAGTCGGTTTTTCGAATATCCGAATAATCGTTTTTGGATATTCGAATATGCAAATAGTGGGTTTCTGGATATTCGAATAGCCGGTTTTAACCATTATTTGGATAACCTGATATATGTGAAATCGGTTTTTAAAGAAACCGATTAATAGGTTTCTATTTTTTCCGGTTTTTGCCAGCGCCATTAAATAATCTCATTTCATTGTTTTGCTTGACTGTCTACATGTCAATGTCCAGGTTTCCAAACCAAGAATTAGTACTGCTGTTGCCACCTTCTGGACCAAAATAGGTACCTATTAACTTAATGCTATCGAAACGCATCTGTACGTTATCGATGTCGCAAGTGTTAGAGGGTACAAAGTACGGAAATAACCGTTACAAATCAAAAATTGTAAATTGGGTAAGAGGAAAGCATTTATTTCCACAAGAATGAGTTTTGAAATATCTACTGCTTGTAACATATACAAGTGAGTTGCTTGATCCTGATGATATTCGCTGATACAAAAAAGTAATAAAAAGTAATTTTACATTTATGGAAAAAAAGGTTAGGGAGTATTCATTTAAAATTTAAGGTGGGAGAAATTTAAATGCTGAAGTTTTGCGGCCAATATCATTATGGCAAGTGAAGCAGAAGCTCTAGGAAAAAGGTTGATCAAAACTCTGATGCTCTGAACTTCCATTCTAAAAGACTGGTGAAAAATACGCAAATTCATCCACGTGTTGCGGAATTTAGTAGCGACTTCTAACAGATTTAACTACTATACATAATATTTATTGTTGTAGATTAAAGCAATAACAATAACAATAATAAACTAGACAGCGTTATTGTTTTTTAAACGTTCATAACAAGCGTATAATTTAAGATAACACAATGCCTCTTATGACGTTTTTAAACGTAGAAAAATTGTTCCAGGACCAAGCATGCTCTGGATGGCGGTGTTGGGCGCCATTTTACTGTGGTCAGCTCCTAGCACCGCTCTGCAAACTCCACCACGCGGACAAGGTAACAACAACAACACAAGGAAGCAAACGCCCAGATATTACTGTACGTTATCATTACCATTTTGAGCCTGGAAAATGACTTAACAATAACCTGAAAGCTTATTAATCGTATGGTGGAATAAATGAAGGCTCTAAAAATAATTTTTAAATGTCTAACAAAATAAATTTCGTAACTTCTATGATTATATTACTAAATATTTAAATGACTAACTACTAATTATCAACTTAACAAATGATTTAGTAATACTAATGTATATTTATTTTCTCATTTTGATAATTTAGAATCTTCTTTAATAAATTGTAAATTTGCAGCGTACCAGATCAGTCCGAAACCTTGCTTTGTAGATGGTATGGAAGGAACGTGCATGTTTGTGTGGGAATGCATCAAGTCAGAAGGATATCACATAGGCATGTGCGTAGACACGTTCATGTTCGGGTCGTGTTGTGCCCACAACATCACAGAAAACACAGTTTTGCCACACTACATCAACAAACCTTCAATTTTATATACTCCTCCTAGTCATCATAGTCATGTTACTAAAAGGCCTGTACAATATAGACCTTCAACTAGTCGGCCTAAAGTTACAAGGTAAGTTAATTTTTGTAAATTTTCATTAGTGCCTGTATAGTCTTGATTTGATTTTTACTGCTTTTGTTTTGACAATTATATGAGTTTTATTTCGATGTGTTTCGACATTAACTATTTTCAAACATTGATCTTTTGAATTGGCGCATGCCAATAAGTGTTCAATTAACAATAACAGAAATATTTCCGCGCCTTTAACATGTCTTAATAGATCAGCCTGTCAAGTTCAATGTAGGCAAAACTTTCCTGTTTTTGAATTTTCGATAAAAAAAAATTGCTTGTGCTAAAATTCCCAAATACTCAATAAAAATAAATATGGCAGAGTTCAAAGTTTTTCTTAGTAAAGTCATATTAGCCTTATTGCCTGATATTATTTCGAAATAAATATTTAAATCGACCGTTCTTCATTATAAAGACAAGGGTAGTGCTATGGAAGCCAAAGGGCAAAATAGTAAAGTCATCCTCAACATAAACTTTCGTCATTCGTTTAGCACCTCACTTATTTGATTAAATTTCAATCAATTTTTCGATTAAAAAAAACATCTTAAATAAGATTATAAACTGAAGAATTTTATTTGAAATTCCATAACATTCAATTAAGTAAAAATGTTCCAGAATTAACATTCTTACTTGAAAGTTTTTTTTTTTACGTAAACTAGTAATATTAAATACCATATAATAAAAAAACATGAAAGTCATAGTCATAACATAATTTTCCATTTTTCTCGGCTATTAATCGGAATTTATCGTTTCCTATAACATGTTACGGCTTTTAAGATGAGCGAACATTTTTATAATGAATGTTTTTCTTCTTTCGAAAACTTAAAAAACAGTTTTTCCTTCAGTGAACCTAATTCATGGACACAGCGTGTGTAAAGTAGACGCCCAGTTATCCGAAGAAATGTGGACTTCTCGGCCATTTCGGATAACTGAAAGTGTTAAAACGGAGGTTAATTAGTTCATTATTATAATTTTTTTCTGTGAAAAACGAAATAAATGTGGTTTATTACAACAAATTGCCCTAATTCTTCAATCAAGTCTACATTTGCAAACTATTGAATGCGCATTTGCCACTACCACCAGCAGCACTGAGGAAGTTCTTCTGCAATGAAGAACGAAACGTCGGCAGTAGAAGAAGCGTGATCGAAAGAAAAGTTTTATTTATACTAATAAAGAAATATGTTGTATAAAAGTGTAATTTCGGATAATTGGGCGGCCAGTTGAAATCTGTTTCGGATAATAATAATAATAATAATAATAATAATAATAATACGTTTATTGATTTGACAACGGATAACGTAGAAGAACAAAACAAATAAACTCGTTACAACGGGCCAAACCAAAAGGTACGCCATCAGTGAGATCTTAGAGAGCACACTGTTCTACCTGGCGTACCTGAACTAAAAATTAAAGAAACAGTGAATGAAAAAAAAATAAGAAAGAAATATAACATAAAGACAAATTATTTTGAGGGAACAGAAGAATAGCATGCGGAGCAAGGAAGGAAAAAAAGAATAAAATATTAGATAACTGAAGAGGGGAAGAAAGAGGAGGGGTAAAGAATGTGAGGGATGGAGGAAAGGCGAAGAGCAGGAGTAAATATTAGAAAACAGAGAAAGAGATAAATGAAATGAGTAAATAAGAAGAAAAGGCAATAAATAGCGAGCATAAACACTTCTACTCCTTAAAATTGCAAATTCTACTTAAAGTTTGAGAAGTTCGAACACCAAACTGTCTTATTAAAGATATGCTTCATTTTACGTTTAAAAATCTGAGGTGGCAGTTTCTTCAAATCAGCATAAATGTTGTTTAAACATTGAGTATCGTATGTGAAGCATAATGCAAAGCAATGTCCAGTAGAGTCCTGCGTCGAAGATTAATGCTGTGAACGTCGGTCCTGTGCCTGACTTAACAAAGAGGTAAGGCGGAGTTTTTGAAAATAAGATTTTATGACTGAAGCATACAAGATGAAAAGATCGGCGTCTGTCTTTCATTTGAAGCCAAAAATGAAGCGCAGACAATAGTTTTGCACAATTTGAATGCGCCTGGAGTCATTAGAATCCAAACATGAGTGATATATGACATCACAATAATTTAAGTGAGATAGAATTAAGCTATCACAAATGGATATTTTGGCTTTGGTGGTATGCCTACTGGAGTACAACATTTCAAATTGCAAAATGCCTTGCTGATGCAGAAAGTGATGTGTTCTTTGAATGGTAGATTATTCTCGGTAATAAGACCGAAACTTTTAAAACTGTTACGATAGGACAGAGAAGTATTGTTTAACACAATTTTAATTAAAGGCAATACAGCATTACGATCTTTATTTCTACCAAATAAGGTAAAGTAAGATTTTTGGGATTAATTTTTAAGCAGTATTTAGACTAGATAGAAGGAAGTTCGGCCAAATAATTGTTAAGATTATTGATAGTAAAATGTAAATCTGACAGGTCAAATGAGGCGTACAACTGAATGTCGTCAGCGTACATGTGATGTTTGCTAACGACGTTTCAGAAAGTTAAAAAGTTTGATATCTAGAACAGCAGCGGTCCAATTATTGATCCTTGTGGAACACTTGATCGAATGTGAACATCATCAGAGCTGAAGTTATTAATATAAACAGATTGTGTGCGGCCGGTTAAATAATTACCGATCAGACCAATCGCAGGCAGTCCAGTCCATAATATTGCAAGACTCCCAACAGTAGCTCATGACTGATCATGTCGAAGGCTTTGGAAAATTCTAGGAAAATGAGTATGGTAAGTTTATCGTCATCTATACCTCTGATAATGTCATCTGTAATAAGAGAAAATGCAGTAGAACAGCTAAAACCAGATCTAAAGCCCGATTGAGATAAAAGTAACAGGTTACAAAAGGCCAGACGACTTCTTAATTGTGTATCCAGTATTTTTTCCAAAACCCTTGACAATATGCTGATTGGTCTGAGATCATATACAAACGCGGTTTTTTTAATTTTTGGAGATAGGAATTACAATTGCATGCTTCCATTGACTCAGGACGACACCTTTGTTTATACAATAGTTAAAACTGTGAGTGAAAATTGGTAAGAAGTAGGGTCAGAGTGAATAATCTTAGCAACAAAATTTACAGAAACCTCCTGAGAATTAATTGTCCGAGTGTTCAATTTAACATTCGAACGATAAAAGTTTAAAATTTTAACATCAGGAGGAGAAGATACACCGGTGACTGTATTGAAATGGTTGTTAATTACATTTGAATCTAGAAGATGTGACGGAATTTCATATGATATACGGTTAAAGATATTAAATTCTTTGAGATTACGCCAAAAATCTTTTCAATGTCGTTTCGGATAATCTGGCGTTACGGATAACCCGATTCTGGATAACCGGGCGTCTACTGTATCAGAAAATTTTAATTAGGCATTAGTTTTTGTAAGAATTCGGTTTCTCATTTATTTCTGAACATATGTATACAATATGTTTTTTAGTTTGTGATTTCAAGTAATTAGCAGAATTCACATTCCCGACGATTAGGTTATTATCTGGTCAATTAAGTCCGAGATCCGTAATTTCCAGAGCCGTTATGTAATTATATTATTTTGCGAATCTATTGCAACAGTCCGCGATAATTTATAAAGCCGGTTGCCTGCACGTTTTACGGTATTTAAAACTCTTCGTACGCAAAAGAGAACCGACACAGTCGACGAACTGTTTTGTTTGCAGCTGAAACAAAACCTTGCACATGACCTTACTAACCATGACTTTGTTACTGTTCTAAGTATTGCTTTATTACGTTGTCTTTGCTTGCGTTTTTAATATTGGATTTATGCAAATTTAATTGCGCCATTAGAATTCTCTGGTGCATTATACAAAATAACGAAATCTAGAAAATATAGCATCAAAGCTGCAAATTAAAATTGCTGTACAATGTAATATTCAAGTTTTTGTTGTAGTTGAGTATCCAGAAAGCTAAAATTAAATTTACTCCTTATGTGTGCTACCTATGATGTATTTTTATGACCTTAACTACACCTTTTCTCCTCATATATTTGCATAATTTCGCAAATCAACCGTACTCTTCTCATTTCCTTTTTTTAACCTAATAATTTTGTTATAAATATTATCAGATGTTTTTCCTTCTTGATCATTATTGTTTTCATCTAGTGCAGCCTTTTACAACTTCTTTAATCCGAACATGCCCTAATCCGAACCTCCAGTAATCCGAACAGCGGAAAGTCGACATCTCTTTAATCCGAACTGCGAAGTAATTCTCGTCACATAAATGAGGAAATCTCTTGGTTTGATTTTTTCTAAGAACTGCTATGTTAAAGCTGCTTTTCCTGTTTTGGAGATTTGGAGAATTGGGGTAAAGAGAGAGTATGGAGTATGTACGTTTGACGAAAACGGTTAAAAATATGAAGAAAAATTAACTTTTAGAACAACTACACGGATAGAACAGCAGATCGAGCTAACGAGAAACATTATAAAATTGCTCGAGAAAAGTTGAAAACACTTGAACATAATTGTTGAAGATTTTACTAATATAGGGGAAGTGATTACGTAATTGACGAAAACCAATGACAGAAATTCCCAAATACCCAATTCTCCAAGTTTCCAAACCGGGAAAACTAGCTTTGCTATTCATTGTTCATTAGCACGTTGACTGTTCAGTCAGCTGACGAGTTCAGTTTGCAATCAATTTAAGGACTGAGAGATGACTAAAAGGAAACACCTTAATTAATCGATAAATGAAAGAATGCGGTGGGTTTCTACAGTTAATTTTTTATTTGAAAATAAAGAACTTTTTGTTGTGGGAATATTGAAATTACAAATTTGTTCATTGTGAATATTTTTTTTTCAACATTTTTTTGTAAAATTAAATACATTTTTTTAATTCAATCAAGTATAGTTTAAATAATTATTTTTATTACATATTTATGTAAATCCGTTCGAATTGAATCTATCGTGTATTTTAACAGTACGACCTTCAATTGAATAATTACTGAGATTTCGAAAACAGTTTGAATCTAAAAATTAAATTTAAATTGTGTTCAAATGAAGGGGCATCTGTGAATGTTTTTTTTTAAGTCTTCAATAGAAAATATTTATTTTTTCTTCTCTAATTAAAAAATTAGAAGAAGTTTTGATCTCAAATTCATAAAATATTCTGAAAATAATTTGTTATATTGTGTTTTTTTTTCTACATTGGCAATGAAGGAGAGAGAAATACCACACAGATTTTTTTATGAGCTGATCAGGAACGAGAGAGAAATACGTCTGATATTAATTCTTTTTGTTAGATTGACAGCAGTTGTAAGAGTTTAAGTGAATGTAGCTGCGACATATATACCTGATTTATTTCACAGCATATTAAGAAAAAAAAATCCTGATAGATTAAATAAAATAATATAATATTATCACTAATTATAATGAGATGGTAGAGTTTAATGTTATTTTGAATGTTCAATTCACTGTTTTAAATATTCTACGTAAATCTCCGCGTTTTGACATATTTAATGTTCTGCTTTATCTTAATCATAAGTACAGCAACTTCATACAACATATGCAACTGATAAAAATAGAGGTAAAAAAGATAGTATACCTAATGAACTATGTTTTTACATAGCAAAACAGTACTCGTAACAAATTTTAGAGATGTTGAAAAACAAATTGCAGACAATCTTATATGCAGTACAATTTAATCCGATGTAATTAAATTGTTTTTATAGTAGTACTTTTAAAACCTTTAATGATAAATATACAGTGATCGCCAAAAAGTCGGCATCAAATGGGACCAATTTTTATTTTTGATTTTACGAAAAAACTTTTTACGCCAATAATTTCTGCTTGTTTGAAAACCCTATCAAATTTTACTTATTTAGAAAATAGAGCTTTTCGATATGGCCGAAATCGTAAAATTGTTATTCCTCGGAAATTAGTTAAAATTTTATCCACGCGTTGGACTAGTTGCAACTGAATATCTTACTTAATGTCTTTGTCTAGCCTTACTGAAAATTCTCCAAAACCTGCAATTTGTTCTTGTTTTTCAAGAAGAATTTGAGCAAGTTCTCATTTTTTTAGCGAATTTGGTTTCATTTGATTGCTTGACTGTTAAATGTAGTAATTTCAGCATGCGAAGTGCATAAACACGATTAGTCATAACCGGGAAGTTCATTAAAGACAATCAACTTTCATTTTTGCATCGAATAATAAAATGGTGTTTTTACAGTTTGTCATTTTTTTCAAATTAAATTTTTGTAATCATCTTCTTAGTTGATTCTTAGATCCCGTTTCTACATTGAATTATTATTATCCAAAACCATTCTGTAGTTAATTTAAAACATTTTATTAGTTTAGTTTTGTAAAAAAAATTTAATGGTAGTCGAGTTTTTTTGCCATTCAGTGTATTTTCTTACAATTTTCATCGGAGAAGAGTCGACAATTATTAAATTGTAGGTATTTAATTTACAAAAGACCATTGAAAAAAACAGGTAATCAACTTACAGTTAACGTCGAACACTTACAGGCTGACGTCACAATTTTTGCAAAATAATGCAGCAATCTGTAGTGAGACATTAATCAAAAATGATTCAATTATTACACCAAATTAAGAGCGTATTCAAAGATATATTTGATACAGCTAGTATACGAGAACAAACTTGCTTTAAAGCTATTAGAAACTTTAGGGGGTAATCGACGTAATAAGCAGAAAAAATATATAAATTTTCTCACTGTGAAATAAGGGGATTAGTAGAAACGCAGTTCGAGTTTTATGCAACGAAAAATTAAGAATTCCTTTCCGTTTTAAGAACTACGATTTCAAAAAGTTCAAGCTGTTTTCGGGCATTACTTTATGCATGTGCAAGCATTTTCATATTGAGATTCTCTGTTCAGAGAAGTCAGTAGCGTAACCAGAACTTGTTTGTTAACAAAAATTTAAATTTCTTGGCTTCAAAGGGCACACCTAGAGCGTCCTGGTCCAGGTTGCTCTACAACCCCAATTGCTATACCACTGAGAGAAATATACAGAACAAGACTATGCAAAGTTAATCAGCCAATTTACAAATTTCTAAATTAAAGTAAAAATATGTGTTTTAAATATTTTAAAAGGCATTTTGTTAAAATATGTACCTATTCTTAAATTAAATACACAGCGGTTTTAAAATCAGTTTAATTATTTTTAGAAATATATTTTAACTTTTGCAGTACACCTTATCAATCAAATCCAGGACCTACAGCCACGATTACTCGAGTCACGTTGCGCCCTCACACGACGGCACCTCCAGTTAATCGGCAGCCTTCCGGTCCGACGGACGCTATAACGCCTCCTCCATATCATAGTATGAGGCCACCTCTCACAGACACCTTTCACGTAACAAATAGTTTTCCGGCGTACGTGAAACCCGGCTGGCAGGCGACTACGGAACCTGGGTTCATCACTTCGCTGAATCACAACGGCATTCCATCGACCCTGAAACCTGCAACACAATGGCACGTCACGACAGAGCCCGGGTTTATGACCAAGATCAAAATCAAACCGAAGCCCACGAAGAAGCCTTTGCCTTTTACCACCAGTAAAAGCACGTTGAAGTTTTCTTCAAAAACCACAGCGACGACACCGACGACGACAACGTCGACGCAACGTACTAGAACTACCTCACGGTAAATTAAAAAAAAAGAGAAAACAGAAAATATCGTTATATATTCATATTATTTGGTTATTGAAAGTGCAAGCGATTTCGTAGCACTCGATTGCTTTCTTCGTTCGGGCTATTAGGCACTTAACAGCAAGTAACAATCAATTTCGTTTGTGTAGTCAGCTATTACCAATCAAGAAATTTAACTTTCGTTCGCGTTAAATTGCTATTTTAAATAAACATGCAAGTAGAAATTTTACTAGTAGAGCTACTTTTACTATTAGTTACTAGCAGTGTTATTGAAAATAGAATATAAATCATTTTTTT
Organism: Prosopocoilus inquinatus; assembly: GCA_036172665.1. Classification (NCBI taxonomy): domain Eukaryota; kingdom Metazoa; phylum Arthropoda; class Insecta; order Coleoptera; family Lucanidae; genus Prosopocoilus; species Prosopocoilus inquinatus. Next base: position 36,978,493 of record CM069871.1, read on the forward strand.
GAGGTAGTATAATAAAATGAATAATTAAAAAAGTAATCTTTTGTTAACCGCATTTTAGTAATAAACCGAAGACTCAAATACATTAAATGTCCAACTTCATTCTCGATATTTCTTAGATTACCCTTTCCTTTAACACCTGGAGATTTTGAAATGTTATTCCATGTACTATTCGTTTAATCCGCAGTCTATATAAAAACTCATCGACAAAATCTCATGATTCAATGAATCCAAGCTGCTGATTCACCACGGTAGATCCTTTTAGGATAGTGAGTATCCAACCACTGTCAAGGTATTCGAGCATAATGTGCATGATATTCATGCAATTTGAACAAACTGATCACTTGTATATTAAAATCGAAATTGAGAAGTTCAACAAATACTTCCGCATTCATAGACTTTATGCGGAAGGATTTGTTGCCTTCTTGACGATTTCCAGTCAAAAAGATTCAATATAGGTATGGCCGACTGTATTTTCTTTTGAAGTTGAACAAAAGATACATCACGATAAGCTATCAAATGAATCAGTTTTTCTCTACTATTTGAATGTTACATAGAAAGTCGACTTTATCGTCAACCTATTATATTAGCTGCATAACTAATAGCGTTTTCGATTGGGATACGCTTTGTGCACTCAATGTATCTTCATTTCGTTTTAACCTCATGGAGTAAAATGAGATGAAGATACAATGAGTGTATCGGGTGGATCAAATGTCTCTTTGGCCATCTCGGTAACTATCAGAAACAGAGAGAAATTGGTGGGTAAATCTCTATTTTGGAGATAAAGTCAATAGTGAAAATTGGGTACCTTCTTTCGTATAAGCAAAAGTTTCAATTTTCGACTTTTCGTGAATCGGGCATAATTCCTTTATTTTTAGAGATGCTAAAAAACTACTTTAACATCATTAAGACACTTTTTGGAATACAAGTCAGTGGTGTAGATGATTGTGTGATATTTAGTTAAATTTTCGAGTTATATGTTATACTTTTTTAAAAGTAATAATTTTTAAAGCTTAGCTGTACCAAGGGGGTTTAAACCAACGTTCAACTGAACCAGGTTCAAAGAGAACAAAATCGCATGCAATTTTATTTATAAATGCATTAATTGCCATATGCCCTTAAGATTCAATGCGAATTTGTTTACTTTGAACCTGGTTCAGTTCAACGTCAGTTTAAACCTTCTGGGTACATAAGGAGCTCTTGTTGAAATATTTTGGCTGTGTAAATAATTTCATATTCGCCTTATTTTACAAAATTTAGTTTGAAAATTTTGAGAAATGTAATACCGATTGCCAGATCGATATGGCAAGAGTTTTCTTGTTTTTATTAAGTATGAATGTGAATCTAGTTTAATAAGTGTTCAGTTTTGTTAATGTTTTACAGTTTGTGTATTTGTTTCTGTCGTTTACACACTGCTCAACAAAATTAGGGAACACTTTTGAATGCTTATATCTTTAAAAAAATGATTGACATTGGATTTACCCATCCCATTTTGTATTTTACACGGTTACTGCAAAACAATCACAGTAATTCATCCGTTCATTTTCTTTGTAGATGCTTAAATGTAAAAAAGGTTTCAAAATAAAGTGGTTTTTAAGGGCAAAACAAGCACCCATATGTAATCAGAGTAGTAGTTTGATCAATAAAAGGCAGGTATCACAGTTTCGCTCGTTATGTGTGCCAGTGAGTCCAAAATGCGTTTATTAAATGATGATGTCGCGAGAGCAATTGCTTTGGTTGAGGACGAGCTCCAAATCAGTTTATCTGTTTTCTGCAGAGCGTAGGATAGGTACCAAGAAGCGGGCATTCCAGGAAATGGAGGTGTGTCGTAGAAGAAAAACAACCCATCAGAATTTAGGTACATTGTCAAGTCTTGTCTACGCCATCAAAATTCCACCACTTATGACCTACAAAATTTACTCCGAAATGCCACCGATGTGATCATATCCGATCATATGATTAAAGATTAAAGCAAGGCTCAAAGAGACTAATTTGACTTCTCGCAAGTCTGTTCGAGCTTGATCAGGGATCACAAAAAATCCATCAAAACTTTGTTCGCGAACATGGGCAATGGCAACTCCGACGCTGAGTATGTGTACTTTTTGCAGACAACTCGTGGATTACTGTAACAACTGTAATCGTTGCATAAGAATGTACAGACGTCCTGTAGAGCGATATCTTGCCCAATGTATACAGGAGGTGGACAGTTTTGGAAGTGAATCGGTGATCGATCATGTTTCGGGGCGGCATCAGTATAGATGGTCGTAGCGACTGTTGTTCCCCAACTTCTCAACTCGCAGATTTGTGTTGGGACAATTCTTCCGGAGTATATTGTATCGTTTGTGAATAATTTTGGCGATAGATTTACTCTCCAACAGAATAATTGCAAAATTCGTACCTCAAATTTAACGAAACCTTTTCTCCGAGAACAGGAAATCCAAGTAATGGAGTGGCCAAGTGGACAAGCATATTAGGAAGTATCCTACCATAAAACGGACTCTTCACGTTCCGGCTGTAGGCTGTGGTCCTTCTAGAAAAATAGAAGAATTTGCCAAAAGAAATACTAAGACAACTTATTCGCAGAATGTCAGGCGTAATTGATACTAACGAAGAGCACACGCGCTGCTGAAGTTTGATTGATTAAATAGAATTTTAGTTGCATTGTAAGTGAAATTACATTTTGATTTTCTCAGTCTTCTTAATTGTTAATTAATTCTTAATTGCATTTTTGTTGTTTTTATCTTGTTGAATGGTGTCGATAGAACAATATACCGTAATTAATAATGGTGTTTACCTTTTATTTTAAAAATACTGCATGGATGAAAAAGTGTTCCCCTAATTTTGTTGACCAGTGTATTTTTAATAAAATGTAATTCCTCTGCATGAAAAATTTTGTTTATGTATTTAGAATATTTCAGTATATCCTGGCCGATCCTGCAAGAACTCTAATTTAACTTTCGGTAAATTTTATGGGAGGTAATTTTTAAACATATAGAGTTTTGTTTAAAACATTCTTTATGAAATGTTCTATGAATCGTGATAAATTGATTTTCAAAACAAAGTCAGATCGCTCGCAATATTAAACTTCTCAAACTTTCCAAACAAAATTTTGAAAAATAACGTAACTATGAAATTATTTACACAACCTAAACTATCAACTTATTTGAACAAGAGCTTTTTTAATATTTAACGAAAACCTACCAAGACTAGGATACGCAAGATTAGTAAAAGAGGCAGCTTAACCTATTAATTATAAAAAAATAAAACCAACGAAGTACATATATATTTTTGAAAACAGAAAAGAATCTCTATTTAATGATGATTTTTGACAACGATTTCCATTAAAAAAATCATAACTTTACATTATAACTCGAAAAATTAACTGAATATCAAAAAACTAACTGCACCACTGAATTGGATTTGAAAAAGTATCCTAATCATGTTAAAGCAGTATTTTAAAACCTTTAAAAATAAACGAGATATACCCGATTGATGAAAATCAAAAATGACAATTTTTGCTGATAACTTGAAAACAAAAAAGGTAGCCAATTTTTGTTTGCAGTATTGATTTTACCACAAAAAATCAGATCAAAACTTGGCCACTGGTTTTTTCTATCTCTTATAGTTAGAGAGATGCCCATAAGAGACTTCGAAGTTGATCCAACCTGTACATAGTGCGCTATAATCGAAAGCGCTATTAGTTATCCATAGCATGTCTGTAACAAGCAATATGCACTATTCTGTGTAAAGTACTGACATAAAATGTTGATTGAATCCATATTTCATTTTATTAGTGACTTAAAGTTAATTAAATAAATAATTAATTATTGTTTGTAAACAGTTTTTAACAGTTATAAATAATGAATCCTTGGATCAATGACCTCTAAAAAATTTAAAAAAATAACTTTATCCGTTCATTAATAATAGTGTCAGACAACACAATATCCTAGTTATGCAGCTCGAACATCGACTATTTGATTTCTAACATATTAAAATTGCATTCGTAGCAGGAAAATTAGTTTTCAGAACAACTACGGTAAATTTTCAATTTATTATTTATTTAATATGCCACACAACAACGAATATGTTTGTCAAATTAACAAACAGCTATCAGAAATGCAGTAATTTTACAATCGAGAAAAGGCGGAACATTTCATCGCCTACTATGTTCAATGAATGACTTATACCAACACGGAACATTACATACAGTGCGAACGTAAACTTTGAAATAATCAGTACAGAAATTATATTTTTTGAGAAAATTACAAGAACAAGTTAATTTGTGATTTAAATTGTGCGTTCTTTGGTATTGCAGCTGCATATACAGAGCGTTACAGGCAAAGGTGATGACGTCACGAACAATTTTTTTTAATGGCAACCCCCCAAGTTTGACTTTGTATTTCAATAGCCTCCGTGATCGGCAAAATAATGTTATACAAATTGTAACCCCTGTCATAAGAATATTTCTAAAACAACTAATAATGAAAACTCGAAAACGGCGTTTTAATTTCATGGCTCCTAGATGCATTTTGATGAAAAAATTAATAGATTTACAATGTAAAACATGGGTAAGGAATGATATGTCTGACAACTTCTTGACAATGTACCAGTCTAGTGCAGAAATTTTCGAATAGTTTCGGGTTGTATAACTTTAATAAATTGTTTTAATTCGAACTTTCAATTTGTCAAAATTGGATTTCTCCGTGTACATCTGACTTTTAACAAATCTTCAAAGAAAGAATCTAGAGATATCAGATCAGAAGATCTGACAGGTCATTCCCACCTTCCTGATCCACAATATTAGGAACTAAATTTTGCAAATAGCAGCCAAGATAGGAATTAATTCGGTTTCCAAAAATTCTAGGCGTAGCGGTCCTTTAAATATTTCATTTTTTGATACAGCATAGCAACAGACCTTTAAATTTAACGTACTCGATGCAGAATATAAGGGGCTATTCTGTATTGTTCGATACCGAATAGGTCGTATAAGGGCTATTCTGTATTGATTACGTTAAATTGAACGGACTGCTGCTCTGGTAACAACCAATCATAGAATTGTATTTTAAATTTTCTAAATTTTAACAGCCCGTTAATAACTTACAGAATACGCCCCATAGTCCTATAATCCTGACAGCGAGAATTCCTGCTCACACTTTAATTTTTTGGGAATATTCTGTATTAACTAATTACTATCATCTGTTACTAAAGCTTAGCATGCATTTTGCAAGTGTGTTTTAATTTCTATTCAGTAAAAATATGAGCCAAAAAGTTATCAATCTTTGCAATATACAGGGTGTAACAAAATTACAGGCTACTACTTCACGGACGTATTATACAGATAGAAAGAAAGGAAAAAGTTCATATAAACTAGTATGTAGGGTGTTCACGGGAAGCTGCAACAACTACTAACTCTCTTATTTGAATTTATACGAAGTAACTTATGTTGGACAAGTTTCAGGACCTGTCCTGCCCAATCTTACAGCAATATCGGAGAAACAAATGAGTGTTAGTTTTTTGAGATTTTCAATTGTCTTTAACTTTTTTTTTAATGATACCTTTAAAATATTTTCTTCGGAAGCCTATTTATTATTTGGTAGATAAATCTGGATGATCAAGGAAAATGCCTTCAAGAGCTAACTTTACTATTTGCAATTTTATGAGATAAATTAAGTTTTAGGACCTTTTTCCGCTAGATTTTATGGCAGCATCAGAAAAACAAATTTTTAACGGAACCAGTTTTTTTTAACATCGCAACACGTTCAGGATATCTAATTCAGTATGCCTCTAAAAATTTTTTTTCTAGCTACGATACGGTTTCCCGCGGACATGTTCTTTTTTCTTTACCTTAATCTGTAAGATATATCATTGAAGTAGCTGTTACTTCTAAGACATTCTACTGACCAAAATGAAGAAAAAGTTCAAACAAACATATATCCAAGAAATCAGCTGTTTTTATATTATAGTTAAATTATTAAAATTATGAAATTGAAAATTAAATATTTAATTTTGATTAAAATGTTAAAGTAAACGTAGAAAAAAAATTCGTTTAAACATGTGTACAGGATGTTCGCGGGAACCAAATGGATAGCTAGAAAATATTTTTCTAGATACGACCTTAAGTAGACATTTTGAACGGAATGCAGTGATAAAAAAGCTGATATTCCGTAAGAAAATACAAAAACCATTGAAAATGTCGAAAACCAAACAGACATTTGTTTTTCCGAGACTGTCATAAAATCATAATCATAATCATAAAATCTAGCGGAAAAAGTCCTAAAACTTTCCTATTTTAAGTTATCTCGTAAAATTTCAAATAAAAAAGTTAGCTGTTGTAGGTATTTTCCTTGATTATAAAATTTATCTACTAAATAAAAAACTACTATGCTTTGGAAGAAGATGTTTTGAAGACATAAGTAATATGACGTTCTGAACAAGATGCGATGATAAAAAAATTATGTTTTATTAAAAAACGTTAAAAACAAATGAAAATCTCAAAAAACTGACAGCCATTTGTTATAATTCAGATTTGTTAAAACTTTCTACTAAAGAAATACAAAAAATAAAATAAAAGAAAATCTTATCTAGTTGAGGGAAGTTTAATATAATTTACTAAAATCGACGAAAGTAATTAAAAATGCTTCGCTAAAGTTCTTTTTTGTTAAGTACTAGTTTTGAAGGATTATTCCTATTTGAATAAGAAGCGCGTGCGAGGTCCGTGGAGTATTTTTATCAGAAACTTAAAATGTGCTGGTGAAAGACTAATACAAAGTTTAGCTCCAAATCCCCGAGGCGCAAAACAAAATGAATGCATGTACAAATACGGAATATCTAAGGCATCAGAAGTGTCGATTTAACAATTGTCTTTAGTTACATTAAAAAAATACAGTGAATTACAAAATAGGGTTATAACCACTTCTTTAATAATTCACAATTTGAATACTCTTTCTTGGATTACCTTAAATCAGAAGAAACGAACCTCTTTAATTTAGTACAGTCGGTGCTGACAATTTATTTAAGAATTCTTGAAAAGTTTAATGCCGCATCAACTTTTCTAATTCTAGCAATATAGATGTGGAACAACGGCAAGTCGACCGTTAAGCTGAATTACGGCGGACGTTTGTTCGCAGACTTTATTGTTCGGATACACTTCCGCATAGTTCATTTATTTTTACAATCCATATACGTTCGGTCCTGACTTGCTTTTTTATCGATTCAGGCCGAAAACGACCACTTCCAGTCCGGCAATAATCACCAGCAAGCAGCCGCCGACGGAAAAGATTTCGGTCGCACCGGAATTGATACCCACATCGACGTTCACCAGCGTTCAATCATTGGCCAGCAGTGATAATGTAGGTAAGTGCTATCATATTCTATGAAATATTCGATCATATCGGAATTTATCAATGAAATTTAATCATCATCGTCTATCCATATAGTGTGATAAAGTGTGCTATAAAACAGTAATGGCAAACCGCTTATTCGCTGAGGGATAAAATTATATTAGGATTTTTTAGATCAGATTTATGTTTGTCATGATACCTCAGCTGAAATGTTTATACCATAAGAAGGGAAACACATACTGTAATTCTTATTATTTTTGTACCAACGGCATAATGAAGATACTTTATATCCGAGGACAACAGTACAAAACCCTAGGCTCGAGGTTTTCTAATTTGACCGAAATATATGTTGTGTCAGTGGTTCATACGATATTTTATGTTTCACTTTCAATATGAATGTTAATAAGATTGATGGCAAGCGTATATGAAATAAAGACAAGACTGATTTGTTTGTTTGTCCCTGTACCCTGTTTTTCAACCTGTGACAATAAATAGGAAATCTATCGAGCTAAAAATATGTTTATATTTATCTTACTTGACATTTCGCGAAAGTGATTGTTCCCTTTATCAAACGTGAATAACAGTAAATACAAACAATCAGCCTACTAATTTGCAAATTATTTTACGAAGAGATTGTTAAAAGAAATTATCAGCATCTCATAATAACAATGTCATTGCTGATGCGGCCAGCCCCTTCTTAACAATAGCGGGTGTCTCAAGATGGGCGGCGACCGGCGGTACATAACTAACCGTAATACCTACAGCTTCGAGAGAAAAAAAAAATTATAGTCAAAATGACCACGAGAAATTCAAAGAAAATATTTTTAAGTATCTGAATTGACCGCAAGGGGGTGCAATCAATAGGGCTATCAATAAAAATCAATTTTACTAGCAAAAGTCACAGAATAACTTGCAGACTTGATAGTGCCATTAGAAAGCTCAATTAATTCTGCACCACTTTCATTTTAGACTTATTATCGTATCACCGTTAATAAGGATGGAGGAAACAGTTGAATTATTTACTTTAAAAAATATCATAATCGGCTCATTTGAAAGGGAATTTTAAGCTCATTTAAAGCTTATATTCAACGACTACGGCTAATTTATTATAAAGTGGCTAGAGGGAGCTATTTACGAAAGTAATAGTCCAAAAAAAATTAAATGGAATGGTGTGTCGCAAAGCCTATAAAACGGTGAACATTGTGGTGAAAAACGGAAACGAGTATCTTTTTCCGTTTTAAAATTATTACTAAATACGTCTCCTAATTGGTGATATTAGCGGAAGGAGAAAGTTCAAACAAATGCTATCGAGTAATACTTGTAATTCTAAGGTTAAATAATGCATAATGTTTCTGTTAATGTTAGGACATTATTTAGAAGCATTTAAATGTTCTTGAGAATAGAGAATATTTAAACACAAGAATACAACAACAAATGGAGAAACAAGAGTAATTCAAACACCAAATAAAAGCAATGAACAATAATCATGCATTGTAATCAACAAAGTTTCACTGTACCGCTCTACAATACTTTTTTTAATATCCGCTTAGAGTTGTGTAGAAATAATTATTGATATCCTTGCGGATAGTAAGCGACTATTTCGACATGAAAGACGGATAACATTTTGAAAATATTTTAGGTGCTAACCTTCAAACATTGTTGATTACAATGTGTTTCATAAATGTTCAAAGTGTTTTTCGTCAATTAACATTTTATTGAACAGATAAAATAGCGACATCTTACGATCGCTTTTTGACCTGACATTGCAGTAGGATAGACAAATTGAAGCAGATTTGCTCCTAATAAATACCCCCTGCAAAGCGGCCATGCTTGCTGTCAAAGCATAATGAAAAACGATTTGCACAATTTTTTTTTAACATTTTATTGTTCATTACTTTCACTTAGTGACTGTGTCTTTCTCATTTATGTGTTTGTTGTATGTATTATTCTTTTATTTAAATATTAGGCTCTCAAAAACAACTTAATGCATTTAAATAGATTAATGTCTTTATATTTACCTCAAAATGAAAAGTGTCACTCGATAGCATTTGTTTGAGCTTTTAGATTCGTTTTTAACTTCAGTTAATTTTTACCAAAATGTTCTCCTGATTGAATTCTTTGTAATCACTGTAAAAGAAATACGCCTTTCCATTTATTTTTTTTGGAAAACTGAGAAAAACTATAACTTTTGCAAATAGCGCCCTCTAACTACTTTATAACAAAGTAGCCGGAGTCATTCAACAGAAACTTTAAATCAGCATAAAATTCTCTTTCAAACAAACCGAGGTTCGTTAATTTCCGATAAAGAGTACAGAAATTATGATATTTTTTAAAGTAAATAACTGTTTTCTCTGCCCTTATTAACGGTGATACGATAATAAGTCTAAAATCAAAGTTGTGCAGAATTAATTCATCTTTCTAATGGCGCTAGCAAAGCTGCACTTTATTCTGAGACTTTTGCTAGTAAAATTAATTTTTATTGTTGAGCCTATTGATTGCGCCCCCTTGCGGCCAAGTCAAACACTTAAAAATATTTTCTTAGAATTTCTCTTGGCCACTTTTACTACAATTTTTTTTCTCCTGAAGCTGTAGGTATTAAGGTTAGCTATATACCGCCGGTCGCCGCCCGTCTTGAGACACCCGGTATACGTATACTTAACAACATACTATATATATACTGCAAGAGTTACGAAAATCCTGGTGAAACCTAACAAAATTTCAACAATTACTTTCAGACAAATTACATAGGTCTGCACGGTCCTGGAATTTGAACACTTTATTACAGCTTTAGTGAAACCAAAATGAGAATTTTCTTTTCTAAAAAAGTTTGCTTGTGCGGCTACGAGAAAAGTTGAAAAATTGTATGACTTCAGTTGCTCATATTAAAAAAATAAGACAGATGTTACTTTATAACGTTTTAATCAATGAATTTTGGTAGATATTTTATTTAACTATTAGGAAATAGAAATGTGTGATCAACTCGAAGTTCCTCCGGGTAATTTACACAGGGTGATAAACAATGCAAATTACCATTTTTCAAAAAAAAAATTAAATGGAACGCCTTTTATTAAGAACACATGGTTTTAAACATCCCTTACTCAGGTTTCAAATATTATAAAACTTTCTACGTATAGCTCTTAAACTTTGTACGTAGAAATTTTTTTAATTTGCATGTTTAGTTATAATTGTAATTTAATAAACAAAATTGGATTTTTTGTGTTCCTATTGGCGTAAGTTTCAACTTGTAATGACATTGAATGTTCTGTAGTACTTTACTAAGCATTTAAAATCCGGTAATAATAAAGAAATTCCTAACAAATAGAATTCACAATATTATGGTGGCGAAAATCCAAATTTTCTAAGAATTTTTCAGACTGCTAACATTCTTTTAATAAATTCATTCATGTGTTATCACTCTAGTCACGTTTTATTTTGGGTTTGTATTTTGTGAGACGATTATTATCTTCTGTTTCTGATTTAGAATTATTTCTTGTAATTTTTGATGAGTATTTCCCGAAATAGCAATTAAAATATGTGGTTTAAGCATGATGAATTACCATCATATTACAGCAATGATATTAGAAATGATTTGACCAAACAGACAATTAGACCGGCACACATAAAATGCGGAAGAATTTTGAATTGCTACCCGAATCTTCCGTCTGATTTCACTAATTTTTTACGCCAGAATAGAAATGGGTTTAGTGAATCTCCTATGGACGTCGAAATCATGAAACAGAATTATTTAGAATTGCATTTGTGTGTATTATATCTGTACTATTAATAAATTTTAATATATTTATTAGTCGCCAAATTAAAAATGTATAAAGTAAATTAGATTAAATACATGTTGAGCATGTTTGTTAAATCTATTTTTTTTTGTTAACTAAGAGTTATGTTATTGCTTTTATGGTATTTTATATATTTCTATTATGAATACATTGCAAAGCAATTGAACAATGATATGATTATAAAGAAATTAAGTTTAGTTAAATTTAATACTTTTTTAATTAAAAAAATCGGTGTGTTCTAAATGTTGGGATCAAACATTAAGATACTTTTGCTGTTATTATTATCAAGTTTATTAGCAATGTTATTACCAAACGTACGCACATAGAAACAAAAAAGATCCAATTTTATTTATTAAATTACAATAGAGCTGAGATTTTAAAGATACAAATTTAAAAACTTTCTACGTTCAAAATTTAAGAACTATACGTAAAAAGTCATACTGTTAGAAACCTTAGTAAGGGAAGTTTTAAACTACGCGTTGAAATACAGGACGTTCTATTTAAATTTCTTTAGAAAAATGGTAATTTGCATAGTGCATTACGCTATGTAAAGTACCCGGAGGAATTTCGAGTTGATCACACATTTCTGTTTTCAAATAGTTATGTAATGTATCCAAGAAAATTCAAAGTAAAATATTTAAAAATAGCTAATTAATATACGGAGTACTAAATTTTGCCATTTTTTTACCGGTGAATTGTCAATATCTCGAAAACGATAAACTTTAGGTCAATAAATCCCTATATTACTTTCGTCCACTGATAATGGACATCTAATAGTTCAATAATATAAAGGATGTTCCATTAAAAAAAAAACATATGTTATGGTTGTCACACTCTTACGGAACACTATGTATAAATCTAAATAATTTTAGATTGTGCATCTAACCGATACGTGTATGTATGTTAGTAGGCACACCACTTTTAAAAATTTTGATATTAAGGCTGTTTGCTCGGCCTCAAAATCGTTTCTACCATTTTCTTGGCTTATTTTTCATTAAAATCGTACCAATTTTTCGCGAAAATTTTTTAAATAGATTCTGTTAGGCGGCTAAAGGCTCGTTTTTCGAGAATTGCCAAAAAGGCCTTAAAAACAAATAAAAATTAAAAAAATTCGAAAATGTAAGCCTTTAGCCGAAATTTCGCAGTATTCAATAATAATAAACCGTTTAGTTTTTTTTTTTTATTTTTAAAAATAAGGTCAGGAAATGGGAAACAAATTTGAAATTTTCGGAATGAAATCGCTGAAATCAAATGTGGTATGTGATACACGCTAGCTCCGCCTTCGGGCCTAGTGCAAGAGGGGCGAATTCGCACATTCATTCTCCCGATTTAGTGACAGATGAAGAGTATGAGTGAGAGCGAATGCGTTTCAGTGCGTGTATGAATGAAACACAGAATACACGTACCGTAAACACACGAACGCCATCGAGCGCTGCCAGAAAATAAAGTGCCTATAATTCTACAAAGATTTCTCTTTTCAGAGTCGTGCTTTTTGGTATTTTTTTACGCTAAATTGAAAGAAACATTTTTGTCATAATAAACTTCTGCAAATCTGGTAGTCATGCACTGAATTAGTTTTAAAAAGGGAATGCTCAACAAATTTGTGTTATTTTCTTATTTATTTGTGTAGAGTACATATTTACCTTGACATTAAAAATCCCTGTTAATGCATGTAATTAATATTATGTGATAACACAGGAATAAACAATAAGTAAAGTGGGTCGGTGATGTAACATTTTAAATATCAAGTTCACCCAAATAGTGAAACGGAACTGCGTCATATAATTTTTGTTTCTATACAACTAATTGAATAAAATATAAATACTTGATGAATACGAGGATTCAGATCTCATCAACTGTAACCTAAAATAAATTTATTTTAACAAGTAACGTTACTGCCAACTAAAATGTCAGATTTTCTTAGATAGTCCGAATTTAAAACAATTGTGAACGATTTATATGTAATACGTTATATCAATCGGTAAACTTCCGCCTATTAATAAAAAATAGAGTTTAGTTTTAGCAAATCAGCACATATGCAACTGTCAACAAAAAAAGGGCATTTAACCTACAACGACGGTTTCAAATTTGTAAGTGCATCTGCATTATACGATATTTTTAAACAATCGTCAAGCATCTCAAAAAAAAATTAAAAGCTTTTTGATCCTGTTAATATTAACATTCTGGTGATAATGGTGCGGCCCTTTTGAATTATATTGTACTGCACACCAAAAGAATCTGGAACACGTAATACGTTCTGTTGTAAATACGAGGAGTTAATTATTGTTGCTATCATGTATTTATCCGTTTGTTTATTTCCGTGTTTTTAAGTTACTCTAGAAACAAGTTTAAAATTGCATTCAAACTATAAAATAACTCAAATATGTATGCACAACAATTGTCTCAATTTTTTTTTAGTGGACATAGTACAGTTAGATATTATATGGCATTATATAATATGGAATCTTGCAGAGCAGATTTCAAATACAGATCTATTTCAGAATTATCACCAGATTATCAGAAAGAGGTTTCAACTGTCCAGATCGATCAGGATCGTTATTTTAATTTTCTTTTAAAGCCAGTATAGGCAGCATATGTTCTAAATAAAAATATTTTAACTTCGGCTTCATGTTATACCAAAAATTGTCATCTTTTTTAATCTGAAAAAGAAAACGTATTACAGGTGTGTTGGATTAAATTGCTTGTTATTTGTTCTAAAATCGTCTATCATTTCTATTTTATACACTAGTCTTCAAAACCATATCGGTTTTACTTATTTTTATTGTCACAATTATAGCTTTCGTGTGCTTAAAATTTGAAACTATTACAAAAATAATTTTATACGATTTCAGAAAAAAATATTGTATTATGATGAATTCAGAACTTTCTTGACGTTTATGTAAATAACATTACCTATTCACATATCATTCCCAAAGGTGTCCATACAACGAATACAACTATTCGTTAAAGCCAACTGCCCTTGAATCTGATAATAGTAGATATATGTTTTCTTCAGTTTCACAGTATTGCCATCCAAAAAGAAATAAGGCATAACTTTCATCTTTGCTGCTTCCTGAGGAGTTATTTTTAACTTCGCTAACTTATAGGGACAATTGATCTCAATTATAGCATCCTCACCAACTAGTCCATCAGGACTAGCTCCAAGATACAGCATTTCTTTAGATATAAATAATCCGCTGTTCAACTTTATGTCCAAATTCCTGTGAAAATTGTTTTCTCGCAATTTCTTCATGGTTATGGCACCAATTTGTAACTATACTTTCCGAAAAATTAAAGGAAATTAATTTTTACGCCAGTTTTTTAGCATCAGTTGTTTGACGTCTTTTACAGACAATACCAAATTTCGTTGCTGTTAGTCTTCGCTCTTTATGCCATTTCACTTTGGTGTTTTGGCCAACAGCGTTTCTCTCTAACGATTCTAACTCTACCTGGGTCCTGCTCAAGTAGTTGATTAAAGATGATTTCTTTTCTTCTAAGTTTTCAAGAGGGATCACCTCTTCTATTAGTTCGTAGTCACCCCAGCTTCGGCTGCCTGTTTTCTTTTCTGCCTTGCCCGGGAAATGGTCGTGCTCTGCATTTTCGGTAAAAACGTCTCCTATGCAACTTTGACGAATACAGTGTGCCCGGATAGAAAGATGATTAAATTAGCAAAAAGGTGCAGGTTCGAGAGCCTATTAAGAATCCATTTTCAAATATTACTTGTCATGGCCAAGTTAATTAAAATTTTACAAAAACCAAAATCTCCTAATTTCTTTTATTTGCCGTAACTTTTTTTGTTACTTAAGATATTGAGATGCGGTTTGAACTAGTTTGCAAGATAATTTAAGTACTTTTATGGGCACTTAATAAAACTAATCCCATTTTTACAGATTTTTAATAATCTAGCCTAACCTTAAAATTTTAAATTGGTGGCTTTTTGGCCCTTTTAAGAGAGACTTTTTTTCTGAATCCAATGACGTATCACATGATATGGATACTTCTTCAAAATTTTGGGAAACCGAACTTATTCTTTTTATGAATAGAAATTGCTAGTGCCATGATCACAAAACTTTGTTATCGAGACTGTTGCAAGCTAACCGCGCTCTTGTTAACGTTGGTAATAAACGGGCGTTTACATTACAAACGTATTTGTATTATACATGTGCCCTACATATTGTTTGACAAGTCTGAAATGAATCTGAAATTTGTCTCATACAACTATTACATTTTTCATGTATTTGACATGTATCCGACATGTTTTACAGGACAGATTTGTATTCCAAATTAATGGAAAACACAGCGATCGCAGACCATACAAAGGTACTTTACGCATTTGCAGAATAGTTAGCTGTTTTAAATTATTAAGCGATCTGATGGTTTGTGACGATTGAGTGATCCAAAAAGAGCATAGTAATAATATGCGGCCGCGGCCAAAAACAAAAATTGATTGTCATCTTTCACGAGCGATACTTTTTTTTATTATTAAATACTATGTAGATATGTAGAGAACAGGTTACATAGTGTAAACGATGTCCTGTGCTAGCATTTGTCGAAGACTTGTGCTAAAGATTCATCAGGATTTGTATGCGACAAGTCGACAGTTTTGTAAAGATTTGTTTTTGAATTTATTGAAGACATGTATGTAATGTAAGCACTCCTTAAGGATTCCAGAACTTTAAATAGGTCTTGATTCACTTGATCGAGACTATACGTATACCAAGTGCTACAAGAACGTAGAACTTACTCGTGAAATATACGAAGCTCAGTATCCAGAAAAGGCTACACAGATGAAGGTGCAGTGCCACTGATCGTTCGTGGATAATCGTGTACAAGCGATTAAAATTTTTGACCAATGCAATTCTTATCTTTTTGGCACATCATACCCCTAGCTGATGTGATATTGGTTTAAAACTTTAATGGCTCTCTCATCATTGGCTGCAATCGATCAGTGCCACTGCAGAATAACTTGATACACAAAAAGCAAAATTTCTGTGATCATGGCACTAGCGATTTCTGTTCCTAAAAAGGAATAAGTTCGGTTTTTCAAAATTTTGAAGAAGTCTCCATATCGTGTGCTACATTGCATTCATCATTGCATTCAGAAATAAATTTTCTCTTAAAAAGGCCAAGAAAATTAGGGAGTAACAATTTAAAATTTTAAGGTTAGGTTAGATTATTGAAAATTTGTAAAAATTAGATTAGTTTTATTAAGTGCCCATAAAAGTACTTAAATTATCATGCAAGCTAGTTCAAACCACATCTCAATACCTTAAGTAACAAAAAGTTAAGAGAAATAAAAGAAATTAGGAGATTTTGGTTTTTGTAAAATTTTAACCAAGTTGGCCATGACAACTAATATTTGAAAATGGATTTTTAATGAGCTCTCGAACCAGCATCTTTTTTAATCATCTCTCTGTCTCTTCAAAGACGGAAGTTACCCATGCTGTCCCTACGTATCCAAGCACACTGTATACTTTAGTATATTTGCCTGGACTTTTCCCGACCATTCTCTTATAAATGCGATGGTGATATTGCTCACTGAAATTATAAGAAACGCTCGCAGCGTGGCATCTCTCTTCGTAGCTATTTTTCAAAGAGAATATAACTCTTTTTCCACCAACAAATTTAGAAACAATTGAATTGTACATCTCCGCTGCATTAATGTTCATATTTAAAAGTAAACTGTGTGCATTATGCGTCAAATGATTACAGCAAGCAATTATGTCATGAAATAATCCACATTCTACTAAGTCTGAAACTGAATTAATTTCATTATCTTTGAACCCGGTGCAAAAGTAAACGTCACAATCAGAATGTTCGCCGAATACGTGCTTAGAGCAATTAATAATGTCTTTTTTTAACGCATTAACTTGCTCTGTGAGCGTTTTTTCTTCCTTGCGTCGGTACATTAGAGCAGTATTAATTCCTGTTCCAATAATCTTAAGGCACAATCATTAATATTTATTCCAACGTTTAAATCAGGGTTCAGTTTTTAAGGCACTTTTAATGTTTTCATTTGACTGTTCTAGTGTTTTATTCTGTATAATGAATTTTTTTTTCTTAACGTCCACTTTAAACAGCAATATTACATTGTGCCTAATTTTAGTGCACAGAAGATAAAGATGAAAAAGCAATCCACTTAAAATTAAAAAAAAAAAAAAAACAATTTTATAGGGATAATAATAATGATAATGAAACAACAAAATGATGTTATTGATTTACAGAGGAACAGGCGATGCGTTTTTTTTGTGCCGTTGTTTCAATTCTGATTAACTTTCACTTTCCGACAGACGTAGTTTTATTTCCCGAGTTTTACATAGTTTCTGTGTTAGATCAGGTCGTCGTTTTTATTTACATCACTTTTACATAAGAAATTTTACTCATCTGAGTGTGCGCTCGCCCTTAGAAATTAGCAGAAGGCCGCGGGCGGTGCCCATGTGAATGAGGCCTTATCCGAATGTTCTCTTGTGGGTGTGTCACAAACTGACATGTAAACCAATCAAAAATAAAGATCGGTGACAGCAGAGTCATAAATTACAAGGAAAATGTTTAGGTGGTAATTCTGTTCTCTGTTCTTTTCGTTTGTGTGTAAAAATGCAGGAACACATGTTGAACGTATGTTTCTTCTAAATATATGCGAAAAATAGTGATACGCCCATTTGAAATCGAGTTCAGCTCTAAGCGGGCATACAGCCTTAACGCCACAATCGTCCGCCCACGTACTGTTGGCACACATGTATAGCGCAATAATATTTCGGTTTTACCAACAACGAATTAGGTACTACTTAGGTTATAGTCATAACTACTAATACTATTAGGTTAAGTAATGGACATGTTCCAGAAAAATTTCAGGATAAGAATTTTCTTAAACAGTACGTCGCGATAAACCATGAGCGCATCTTTTTTTTAGGTATACGAAAACATTACAATAACCACCTTTATAAAACCCGAAATCCAACTACGCGCCGCTGTTAGGCTTCGTTCGCACGAGCGTTTTCTAAAACGTTCAAGCGCTCGCTTTTTCTAACGCCGTGAACAGAACATATCAGATTTAATAGTTATGTTCACACTAAAAGAAGCGCTTTAGTGCCAACGCATATACTCAAACCGATAAGTTCTGTTCACCAAGTTAGAAAAAGCGGGCGCTTGAACGTTTTAGAAAACACTCGTGCGACTTTACATTTGAGAGCGACTTAGGTCCTGGTCCAATAAAAATATTAAATAACAAAAAACGTGTAAACAAGCTCGCAGCATTCTAGTAGTATAAAATATGAATCATATTTATAATGATTACATTCAAGTACGAATTAACTAGGCAATTGGAATATATACACATTTGTTACCCTATGGTCACCCCTTTGCGCATTTTCGAATTAAATTCGTCTTGATTGTAGTAATGAATGAATTAAAGAAATGCTTTTTTTTTGCTGCCACGACAAAACAGCTTCCTTGCGATGCTGCTCTTAAACGTTCTATTTGTAAATGCAATCAATTAATTACAAGTCAGTTTCGATTGCAGTAAACCGAAATATTATTTTGGTTAAAACCGATATTATTTCGGTATGAGAATTACGTTTACGAAATACATATTATTTCGATTTCAATGTACCATCGGTGTATCCAACGATAACGGTTTGAGAACATTTGACAAATTACGTTACCGAAATTAATTTCGGTTGGATACATTTTCACTTTTAACGATATTATTACGGTATAAAGTCCCTGCTTTTTAAAGCAGCACGCGCACCGAATCGACTCGAAACAATCGGCACGTTTTGCTTCTGTGGCATTGTCGAAGCAGCAAATATCGCCGAATGGTCCGACTAAATATGGACAAAAGTGATATGATATTTTATTTCATTACAAATATGCCACAATACAGGAGTGCATAAATGTTCTACTTTCCCTAAATTACATTGCATTGCATTACATTTACATCTCTCATTAACTTTAATCGTTGATTTGTTCCCATAGTTACAATTATAGAAACAATCGTTTCTATAGGAATTAGTCAACGATTATAGATAATCAGAGATGAAAAAAAAACGAGCCTAACTGTTAAATTTAATGATTCCACATAAAGGCACAATTAACGGTAATGAATGTAATTCTCTCAACTACTCACTCTCACTATTTGCTACAAAGAAGTCTTTTTCTCAATAGCTTCAGTGACATGCAATTCTTGAAATACAGGCTGTCCGTTTTTCAAGTGCCACTATGGGGATCTCGCTTATTTTAAGAGATACGAAGTTGGTTAAATTAGGGCAAAGTTGTACATTTTCGTGCTGAACAATAATCTGAAAAGACATTTAAAATATCTTCAATAGTTTTGCAAACATCGCTAAAAAAAACAAAATTTCTGATTTTCATTTTTAATTTCTTCACGATAAACTACTTGTACTAGGCATTTCTAATCAAGACATTATTCAGACATTTTTTGATTTTCAATCATTTTCAAGATGGCGGAGAAGCACTTAACAACTTCATTTTTGCTTATGAACGCCATTTTGGATTTTAACATTTTGAGATTACGATTTTTTTTTCTCTTTACTAGGATGTATCACACATGGTGGTCCAATATCACGTTTTTGCAAAAATCCAATTTTTCATTTTTTTCGAAGAGTGCTTTGGAAAAACAAAACGTTCTTTTATTGAGAACAAAAGTTTGACAGTTTGAAGAATTCATTGATAAAACATATAATACATAATATATTGCACATTGCAGTGGTGCTCTTCAAATGGCCTAGTGTTAAACGCCGCCAATAGTCAAGTGATGCCTTTAGTAACGAGAAACGTAACTGTCGATACTTCTCCTCTAATAAAATGCGATACAACGTCAATTGTACGTGTTTCTTCTTTTATGTTCCTCGGAGTATTTATGGACAATAATCCAACTTGAATACCTCGAACAAAAACTTAGTGATCACGTCTTCCTAATCTACAGATTGCGTAACACCGTCAGTCTGGATGTATTAAAAACAATGTGTTACGGCTTTTCCACTCCAGTCTATGTATAGCATTATGTTTTGGGGTTGTAGTGCTAGTGCTATAAATGTTTTCGGACTGCAGAAGAAAATTGTCCGTTTAATCGCAACTGTGCGTCCTAGGAATAGCTGCAGGAACCTTTTTGGGCGCTACAATATTTTAACCGTCCCATCGTTCCATATTTATCTAACTACTTTATATGAGTTATCAGTTGAACAAAATGTAGAACGAAATTGTGATTATCACAGTTATGATACCAGAAACCTTTATCTTTTAACGGTCTGGCTATTGGCCAAAGCGGACCTACATTTATGGGTTACTTACTTTTAAATAAAATTAAAATGTTGTGGGGTGGAAATGTACCTATTCGGCATACATTTTTTAAGTCTAAATTGAAACAGTTCTTAAGCTCCGCAGCTTAGAATAGCACAGAATATTAACTTACTTTTGTATGACGTTGTGAGTTGATTTTTATTTGTCTTTCTGTATGTAATTTAAATTTAATTATTAATTTCAATTATTTAACTGATATATTTATTGTCCATGCATATCTCTGTTATGTACTATGGAAATTTGATAAAGAAATTTATTATTAGTATTATTATTATTATTAAGAAAACGAATTATTTGAACGTTACAACGCAGAATGGTGGATTAAGCATTTTATTTGGTAAACTCTGCCGATCGGCGGCCTTATTAGTTTTTAGAGTCGTATTTCACTGCACTTGTACAAATCAATTGAACTTACCTCGAAATTGTGAGTTAAGATTCTGTAAAACCGCCGGACGGCGGAATTTCAAAATGCAACGCAGAGAGCTGCCTGCAGACGTTTTGCCACACCGTTTTATTAAACCCTTACTTTATAAATTTGATACATTTTAATGTCGACTAAATTTTATAAATATAATTATTCAAAACAAGACAATTTCGTGAATATCAAGACCTTTTTACTAAATAATTTATAAAATACTTGGTCTTAAGAGATAATAATATATAATTCAGTCATTTTTTCCGATTTTACCGTAAAATGAACCGAAAAAACGTCTTCAAACTTTCGTAATCCAATTATCCAATGAAATTCTCCTAGTAAATTTTGGGATGCAATAATTTGTAAAATTAATTAATTATCGCCGTGAACGAGATGCAATGATAAAAAGTATTACATTCCATTAAGAAAAGTTAAAAACCATTGAAAATTTCGAAAACTTGACCTTTTCCGATGTTGTCATAAAATCGAGCGGGAAAGGTATGGAAACGTTTCTAACTTAAATTATTTCGTAAACATTAAAATAAGAAAGCTAACCATCGTAGCGAGTTTCCGTGAACAGCCTTTGTACATGTTTATATGAACGTTCTTCTTTATTTTGACCATTCGAATACGTCTCTGCCTTTGCGGCCCATATTTTTGTTACACTCTATATGTGCAGTATCTCGTCAAAACTACAAGATTGCTTGATTTAATTTCATTTTTAATTGCACAAATTCTTCAGCAGTACAGTAATTTAAAAACATTGACGAGTGCTTGGAGTTATTTTTGGCTGTGCTATTGTTGGTTGAGGTGGGCTTATCAATTCTGTTAGTGATATCCAGAGAGGACTGAATAAAGAAATTGTTGAATGATTCTGATATAATAACATTTTTGGATAATCAAAGGCCATACATTTTGATATTAAGATTATTATGTGATTTCTCCAGCCCTGATAACTGTTTATCTGTTTTTTTTTTTATTTATTTAGCATCAAGTAGGTCGTAATTTTATTTTATTAGGTGGACTCACGATATAGAGAACATTGGTGCGCTCACTCGCCGTCATTTTCAGTTTAAAATTTTGAACAAGTTGAGTAGTTTGTAAAAATTCGCTAGATGGCAGAACCGTATCGCGGACTGTCATTTTTATCAAATTCCGCAGCCGGTTCTTGTGGGACTCTTGTTCTATATGGGCTCTTGTGGTAAACACAAAACACATGGGCAGAGATAAACAGAGGTAAACAGTACGCAACAAGCTGCTTTGAGGTTAGATACTGCATTTTAAATTTTTACTATGAATTTAAAGCGAAGTTGTCAGGCGTAGAAATTTTAATTTAAAGATGGTAGGTATTGGCGAATAATTTAATTCGTTTCCTAATTTAGTTACATTGCAGTGAAAATAGAAAGACTTCTCAGTTAATTTGTATTGAAGCAAGGAGATTTTAACATAAACATGAACTCATGGTAAGATTGCTAGCTAACCAAGAATATCCACCAATCCAACTGGCATTAAACTGACCGATGTACTGATTAAAATGTACTCAATATAACGAGTGGATATAAACTCACAAAAGTACCTATCTAGCAACATCAGTTATGCATGCAAGTGACACAAAATTTAAATTTAAAACATCTAAACGTTACTGCAGCTTGTTTCCTTCAAGTTTGATGACCTTGCAAATTAATTCCATCGAAGCTGAAAATATCAAGCGTTATGTGAGAGGCACATAACCTTCTTTATATTATTTCTAATTTAATAAACATATTGTTAAATCTGATTACATCCCTTATTCCAAGATTATCGTAAGAGTGTCACTTGTCTTCATTTGCATCCCAAGTTTGAAAAAGCTGATGATAATGACCAATGCAATGAAAGTTTATCTACGTTTCACTCTGGCTCTTTCAAAAAATAAAATGATTTATTAATCTCGAAGAAATTGACAATGAATAGTGAAGCAAATAGCGTCTTTGATTCATTTGCACTGGTTGCAGTCAGAGTATATGCATCTTGTAATAACACAAGATGAAGATACTCGTTGTGCGATCAATGGCAGTGAATCGAAAACATTAGTAGATATTTAAAGAATCGTTAAATTTTCAGTTAACTAGAATAAACTGCTATCAAACCGCTCAGTAAATTTGGGTTACAGATGTAGACTTACGATACTTACCATTAATTATGAAATATTGTTAATTATAGATTTTGGAAAGGCTTCAAGAATGAACCAAAATGCAGGTGTCACAATATTGAAGCAACATTTTGTCTGCTTGATACATCAGATGCTTTCTTTCGCTCACAAAATCGTGGTCCAAACCTGTTTCGATTCAAAAACAGACATTCTGTTCTTTGAATCTCTCTATTTTTAAAACTTGTTGGGATTGAATTATGATTATTTACAAATGAACTGTCAATCAAAAATTCAAATCAGGTGTTTAGTTGCAACAACTATAAAATTGAGATCTAAACTATTCGAAACACGATTCAAACTTTTAAGCGAAAGAAAGCACCTATTTTCAAGAAAAATTTGTAAAAAATCATTATTAAGTCAGTGGAAACTATTCCTCAACTAAATGTATGCTCCTACTGAACTAATGCGAATCTCACATCTGTCCTTTCTTCCACCACTACCAAAGATACAAGAAACAAATAATACCAATAGCCTCTGAAAGGTTTGTAAAAATCATAGCAAAACGTACTTGCTCGTAACATTTAAAAAATATCTTTCTACATCTGTTTGATTGCTTGCTAAATTTGATACTCGCCGTTTATTCTATATTTCATTACACACCAACCAAAGTTTGCCATTAATACACACGTTAATACAGAACAAACATCGTCTACAACACGTAATATAACCTACAGGAGTACATCAATAGGTATATTCGTTTTAGAAATGCTGGGTTTGCCACAATAGCGTCATCGTCAAGTAGCTGATGCCCATCTAGGTCAAGTTATGGTTGCATCAGAAATTGATCTAAAACGAATAGTTTGTGATGGGCAAGTTGTACCCAGAGAAAAAAAAATGTTAAATCAACATAATTTTAGTTTGGGTACGTTCAATGCATTCATTTATTTAAAAGAAAAGCCATTATGTATTCTATTCAAGTAAAAAAAATGTTTGAATCAACAAGAAACTGCTTGAATTAATTTAAAGTGTGCATCATTCAAATAAATAAATGCATCGACTGTATTCAAACAAAGATTTTTCTGTGTGATGAACATCGACCTTGCTGAAAAATAATTAAATTAAGTTAGGTAAACAATACTTTGGTGTTGACGCAACTAAACCCTACTCTGGAGTAGGTGCACATTGCGTCAACACCAGCAATGCCGCAGTGGCAATTTAAACGAATATGCCAATGTCAAATACAGCATGCCGAAAATCTAAAACGAAAACACATTTCGTTGACTCAGGTGACTTGCGGCAGTCATCTAAAACGAATAGTCCTAATGACATTTAGTGACAGTCCTTTATACATTGGTGTCATCTAGCGGTAAAATTTAAATCACGTAACTAGGCACTAGTTTTGACTTCCTCGTTTTGTATGGGGAAGATAGGCAAGTGCGGGTACCAGTGTTCTGTATATCGTGGGTTGACTATTAAAGTAAAATTAGACAAATTAGTGAGTTTGCGGTAGTATGTTTTCCGTTATAAAAATTTTCCTTATAAACTGTAACGTTGTTGTTATGGAAAATTATTCCGTATAAATAATTTCCAAACGCTATTTTTTAAAATAAGGGAGCCAATCAGGAAATAATCCTTACGGAATTTGTAGGCGTGCACAGCCGATTTTAGTCGACGTAGTTGCCGAACATTTTTAGGTTATAGCAAACAAGCATGTAAAATTTTATAAAAGCTAATAAATTTATTAACGTTATGAATGAATAAAATATACTTAATAATAATATTATTGTAAAAGATGCAAAATTATTCAGATTTTCAGGACTGACCAACTCACAACATCAAATTAGACGAGCTATCTGACCATCTTGCTCCAACGGTCACTTCCTAACCAAGAGACGTTTATAACGTAATTTATTTTTGACGATAACCGCAAACGAACTTTTCATAATATTGCATTACATTATATTATAGGCAAATAGAATTTGAGAAATGAAAAATATACCTTGTAGTGAAAAGAAAATATTGCAACATTGCTTCATTCGCAGTAACCTTAAACTCAAAATCAAAATGACTTTCATTGTCAAAATTTAGTTACTTGCGCAAGTACCACTTTTTCCTTAAACTTTCACGGGGTACTGCGATGGTAAATAAATAAAAAACAGATATTATTTAATTACTTACCACAATGCTTTAACGGGGATATCGGAACTAAAAACGATATTCTGATAGTTTGTTTGTCCTTTTTTTGTGCGGGCGATTAGAGTAAGATGTTTCACGATTTATACAGGTGTTGTGGTTGTAATAAACATTCTAACATCGTTAATACCCAAAGTTTAGAATTATTATTCGCGTCGTGAAAGACGAACAAAAATAATTAAATACTTCTTTAAATTTTAAACACTATGTAGATTATTCCAATCCATTTGAGTAAGATCATTTACGAAAGTTGATTTCTGCATTCTGTAAACTTTCTCTCGAAGAAAACTAAATTATTAATATTTGGATTTTCAAAAAATAGATTTTGAAATAAGACTTGATTCTATGGATTGACTTCGCGTTAGGTATAATGGACCAAAGATTTTTTAATTCAGATTTCATGTTTTGCGGTTTAAGTCAGTTACTGACACCAGAAGAACTAAAATCTGCGCGAAATTAATTTGTGCCTAATTTGACACCGAAGATTTCCAAGATGACGGAATGAACACAAAAAAAAGTGATTGTCCTCTTGAATTTAGGAGAAAAGATTAGTAAGATAAAATGTTTCCCATCTGAAATATCAAATCCCAACATCCCAGAACAGAGAATTAATATTTCGGTAATTGTAATAAATTAATAAATATGTAGATGGGCATTAACATTTCAAAACTTTCTGAAATATTATTTATATTTATTTAATAATTTTCCGAAATTAAATATTCCTCTTTAGTCTAAGATCCCACTGCAACTTTTCTACGTTCATCTGTTATTTTAACGAAACACGATTTTAACGAAAGATTACATGTAGAGGAACACAACGCGACCGGGTTGCCTTGCAAAATCTTGCCGCAAGTACCTTCATTGCGTATGGAAACAAATTTGATACCAAATTGGAGCTAAATTTGCCCTCTACACGATAGAGTTTGGTTGCCTGCACAAAAGCTGCCGCAACTGAACGTTGACATTTCTCTGAGTCTTTGTAGCAAAAGTACGAGTTTTGCGCACAAGAAGTACATTTTAAGTGCGGAGGACTGTAAGTAAACGATGTCAATAATGTATGTAAACAAAGACTTTTAGAGAAATTACTACAATTATTCAGTTCTATCAGTTTGAAATTTCAAATTATATTTAGTGGCCTGTGCAATAATTTTTATACAAGCCATAGGCCACTAAATATAACTTAAAATTTCAGACTGATAGAATTGAATAATTACAGTGATTTCTCGGAAAGTCTTCATTTACATACATTACTAACATCGTGTACCTACAGTCCTCCGCACCTAAAATGCACTTCTTGCGGGCAAACATCGCACTTTTGCTACAAAGACTCAGAGAAATGTCAAGTTGCACCAAGACCATATGCCAATGCTGGCAACCTTCGGTTGCGGCAGCTTTTGCGCAGGCAACCAAACTCTATCGTGCAGAAGGCAAATTTAGCTCCAATTTGGTATCAAATTTGTTTCCATACGCGATGAACGTAGATGATCGACGAAACAGGTCCCTTTTACATCTGGCTGCAAGTGACTTGCGGCAGGCTGAGAGGCGGCAACCAAGTTTTTACGAGTTTTTCAGATCGGTCTTCACTTAATGGCACCTTACTTACTGCCCTAACAAATGAAAGAAATTATTGGAAAAAAATCTGTTGAAACTTCGCCAATTGAAGGTACTTGCGGCAAGATTTTGCAAGGCAACCCGGTCGTGTTGTATTCCTCTATATGTAATCTTTCATTAAAATCGTGCTTTGTTAAAATAACAGATGAACGTAGAAAAGTTGCAGTGGGATCTTATACTATTCTGGGATGTTGAAATGAAGACTGTTTACCCTACACAGTTCAAAAGGAAGACCACTTGGCCTTTACACATTTTAATTCTTCTTCTATTTATTCCGCCATTTTACACGGATTACTTTGACATGTGTGTATCAATTTCGTCCCATAATTATTTGAAGTACAAAAAAAACATAAAAATGTAATTTTTTGTTATTATTGGAAGTATTTTAATTTATTGCAGGTTGTGGTTCACCACCGTTATTTCCTCAACCACAAACCCGAATAGTCGGAGGAAAGAACGCTCTTTTCGGTCGCTGGCCCTGGCAGGTAAGATAAGAGAATCTATCAATTAAATCAATTTATAAAATGCTTTATCATTCCTTTCATTTCTTTTTCAATTTTCTATTGTGATATTTTCTGTTCGGTAATTACAATTACATCCAGTAATTTCACGATCAAAAATATTTATTTAAATTAATTGTAATATTCATTAAATACTCTTTTTTGACGAAATGTAACATCGAATGCTAACAAATGCGGAGCACTTTTAGAGAAAAAAAATATTTACGGAATCCCTTTGAAAGGCAGGAACACTTTCAAGGTACTTTATTATTCATTGGATTTTTAAGCGATGGGAATGATTTGCTTTATTTGTCGTAAACGTATTCCTGCACTGCACTAATGATGTTTGTGTAAGGTTTCAGTAAGGAGAACGTCGTTTTTCGGATTCTCGAGCACTCACAGATGCGGGGGAGCTGTTTTGAATGAAAACTGGATCGCAACGGCAGGCCATTGTGTTGACGAGTAAGTGGAATCAATACGTGATAAGATCGAAAGCACAGTTCCACGTGTGAGCTTTAATTTTCAGTTCTAGCTTGAGTTCCGATATTTGAAACGATCGAGATTTGGCAGAATTAAAAACGCGCTGCGTTTTAAACACGATTATCTTAAAACTTGTTAATAT
Source organism: Prosopocoilus inquinatus (assembly GCA_036172665.1). NCBI lineage: Eukaryota > Metazoa > Arthropoda > Insecta > Coleoptera > Lucanidae > Prosopocoilus > Prosopocoilus inquinatus. The sequence continues at coordinate 37,006,408 of CM069871.1, forward strand.
AAAAAGCAACAGACAATAAATTAAATTTGCCATTATAAGTAAGTGTAAGGTACATATTATTTTTTTGAATTCAGGATTTCATTTTTAGAATTACATGTAAAAAATTAAAACTCATGTCATTTTCTATTAAATTTGTACCTACTGTCCATCAAATGCGGTCTTTTACAACAAACTCAAATGTACGTTTGTGTGACTAGAACAGTAAGCGACTACAAAGAGCTAAGAGTATTTCTTGCATTATTTTAGATCTGTAATACCGTCTTCAACGTTAATAAATTAATAACATATGACTGAATAAATTTCAGGTCTTAGGCAACCGTGGAATAAAACTTAATATCTTTGCTAAACTAAATTTTATTTTATACTTTTACAAAATGGTTTTTACAAGTTTTACATTCGCGTTTGTTGTTACACTTTATGAATGAAAGATTAATCAGTTTAACATATTTCTTCCTTTTCAGCATGGCTTCATGAAAAACAAAGCCAATTTTCTTGCCCTATTTCAATTGTATGATGAAATTTTGTCATTCTTAGATCAAGGAATTTCTGCACTTGGATTTAGAGCGATACAATTTTTTTTAGTAAAATGTCATGGTTAATACAATCAAAATACAAAAAAATTATCGCTCGGCATGGTGTTAGAAATGTCGCCTTAAATATTTTTTCTTATTTCTCATCACATCGCAAGCATAAAGTACTGATAAATAATAGTACCTCAAATTCAAATGATATTTTCTCTGGGGTACCACAGGGGTCTATCCTGGGACAAACACTTTTCATTATACAATTTACAATTTACCTTGGTTCCTTTCTACGGAAGAGCAACTGCAGATTGGTGTGTTATGCGGATGATCCTAACATAGTAGTGATAGACGACTAAAGCTGAAAAAGAAGCTAAATTTTTGATCAAATAAAAATATGGATGTCTAAAAACAAACTAAAGTCCCTAGATCTATCAAAGTACCGCAATTGGTAAGGACAATGAGTTGAAGAGAGAACCATTGGTAAAGACCATGAGTTAGAGTGAGAACTATGGAAAAGGAATCAATATGGCGCAGTGACATTTCGTGACAATTGTTAGACGATTTACCCGTAGCTTTAAAATTTGTGACTTTCAAGCACAGTTGTGTTTTAAGCGCAAAATATTTATGAACACCTATCTAACTGAAGCGTGCGCGATTTCTTGCGTTTTTGAACTTATCTGCATGCACAAATGGGTAAGAAAAACGGCTCTTGACTAGGCTTCATCTTTCGCCGCATTCACATTCAACAATCAAGATGCTTCGATATTATCAATCAGTTTCGTTCATTAATGGCCGGTTGCACCAATGTTTTAAGCAGAGCTTAAATTTAAGTCGAGTTTAGAACATGACATTTCACATAAGTTCAACAAAATGTCAGACACATTCTAATATGATACTTAAATGAAGTTTAAGTATCAGTCAGAATGTGATTGACATTATACTCACCGTGCATAAATGTCATGTTCTAAACATGACTTAAACTTAAGTTTTGCTTAAAATATTGGTGCAACCGGGCATAAGCATAATAAATCAACGTCGGGGCTTGGAATCATGATGGAATAGTGCGAGAGGATACTTTCGCAATCTAGGAAAGCTGAATAGTGACTATAAATTTAAAAGACGTATACATCAATTACTACGAACTGAAATTAATCTTCAGGAAAATGCCACATCACAGGTATTCCAAAATAATCAAACTATTCGAATGCGGAGGACGTCAAGGACTGTAGATGTCGAAAAGGAGCTACAAAATTTTGCTTCCCTAAAAATAAGAATACTTACGAATTACGTGCGGTTTTATTTATAAAATTATTTATTAGATATTTTCTGTAATTCAGGTCGTTCTACGCAGTGATTATTATTCACAAAGACTTGTTTATTGACAGATTTAGTAAACGAGTGCAAGAAACTTTCAGTTGTCGTCAGTGTTTTGACGTTGGCGCGAAACAGGGAATCAATATGGTGGCAAGTTTGCAGTACTTTGATAGATCTAGTGACTTTAAAACAACTACACAGTAATGTTCACAAAATATCATTATTGTATATTCTAATATTAGATCAAACATTACTAAAAATAGTAACACAAAAAAGCTACATAAAAAGTTTTTAACCCTTTCTGGTGAGGCTAAACTACTAGGAGTTTGAAGTTTTCAAAAAATAAGTTTGATATAATTATTTTTACAAATAAGTAAGATACTAATTATTTTTTGTTTTCCGGTAGCTAACAAGCCACTCATGATAACGAAAACAAAAAAATAGTTCCGTTTTTTTCCACTAAAACTCAATTATTATTAAGTAAAATGGCTAATTGAATTCAATAAATAAATAGCTTCATGTATCTAACATAAAACCACAAGTATGTAAAAATAGATTAACTCCATTTGAACACTTCTTTAATTATTAGAATAAACAGTTAAGAGATTTTTATATTTTAAATTGTATTCATTAGTGTATTTCTTTCAAAAAATATTGAAATGTCGAATATTCCTTAAATTTAATAATGCTTTCGAGACCGTTTGTATATTAGTAAATTTAATTACCAATAAAAGTGAAACAAGCACATCTAAGAATTTTCGGTAATTGAAAATTTAAGATTTAATAATTTCAAAGGATCATATAACACATAATTCTTCAAAACTGCGTTTATAGTTAATCCATATTTACATTACTCGTAGATTTATGAGTTCTCTAATTATATATTTTGCGTTATGTATTTCTAGTTATTCATTTTTTCAAATTTAGTTACCTTTTAGTTATTATTTAGTCTAAGAATAGTTTTTTTTTTAGGAAAACAACTGAATTTTCTTTTGTTTCTAGGGTTATAGAACATAGCTTGATAGGTACTGTAAAATAATGAAAGTTAGTATCTTTGTTATTTAAAAAAATAATTATATCAAACTTTATATTTTTGAAAACCCCCTTAAACTAGCAATTTATTTGTGTCGTAGTCAACTGCGGTTTCCATTTAAAATTAGGAAGTTATAGTATGTTTCTCAGAACTGATGCAGTTCCTACAAAAGACAAAAACGTTAGTGAAATCTACGTTAATTTTTGAATAATTTTTTGAATTTTCAAAATGTCTTGTCAAACAGCTGGAATATTGTGAAAAATAATTTTTCGGAAAAATTCGTTTTCGACCGATTTTTCCCGAACGAATCGAGATAGCTAACAGTTGTTTTCTCCACTGAGTTTTTCTCTAAAAGTAGCTTGGGTCGCGAAAACGATTTTCTTCTATTCCTATAAATAACTGAGAAACTTACGGTGATTACGCGAGAATTCCCACTTCGTTTAACTTTTTTATTTTTAAATTTATACTGCAATTCTGTGCGTATCTGTAGCGATCGTAAAACGACCTGTAAATCTCATAAACTTCAAAAAAAAAATGAATAATGAATAAGATATTCGAATTTAATGTCGATTGAATGAAGGTCGTCAGAGCTGTATAATGTGTAACGTTGATATTCGCGGATAACATTTGATGGCTTCATTTAAACAAAGCTTAGAAAAATAAATTTTGCATGAAGTTTAATGGATTATTTAAGCCGCGTTGACAAGAAAACTTGTATATTATCAAGGCAACTAAAAACTATTGTAAGAGTGGAATGGATCACATTTATATTGAAAAAAATATGAAATAAAAATTGAAAAGTGAAAAAAGAACCAAATCAAAGTTTTTAAAGGCATTTAAAATAATCTACTTTTTCTCACACATATTATAGATCTATGAAAAAATGTTTCCCATGATTTTATGAAATTGCATTCTTTTAATTTAAATAATAATCACCTTTCTCTTTTTTTCCAAATTTTATCTTGTAAAATTTTATTCAAATAAATCTTAAAATTGTTTTTCAAGAAAAGACTTTTCACCCTTTATACCTTCCGACATCTTTATACGCACGGATCAGAACTTATGCTATTAAAACATACGTATTGTCTGTTTGATTATAAAGTTTAAAGGCCCCAAGCTGGAACTCATTTATTTTTGTTCAAACACCTAATACAAATAAATATATATATTCTTCAATGGGACGTTCTCTTAACAGTGAAGTATAATATTTTTGTACACTGTATAGGAGTGATGACGTTTTATTAAATAGTACGATAATATATTTTTTGTGAGATAGTGAGACAAAATTTTTATATATACATATATATATATATACATATAAGAAAATTTTCGAGAAAACTCAAAAAAAACTGCCTAGATAACTTAGTTTGCTCCGTAATAAGTCTTCCCTTACAAGACGGCCATGTTTACTATGAGCGCAATGCAAATCGGCCGTTCTATTTCTAAAGTTTGAAGTAAATCTATTTTTTTGCTGTAATTTAGTAATTTTCAATCATCATTTAGTCCAATTTTCATTTTTCTACCACTTTGTTCGATCTAAACAGCTTTACAATCTAAGCAGTTTATTTGATAGACTCCTGCTTTATCTAATTTTGTAGTCTTTTGTTTCTTGCTGACAAGCATAGTATCGAGATTACATTTATACACACCTGTTTGTTTTAAAATTGAGGTGACTGTTATTGAAAGGTGTAATTTAATTTATGTAATGCCAAGTGTTATCGAGTTCATTTTTATTTACTATAGGATAAAATCGTTGCTTTAGAAATTGCTTCTGTTTGTTTTTAATAATTTTATCTGTTAAACTTTCTTTATATCCGTTTATTGCAATGGCTTTGATTGTTTGTATTTCTTTTGAAAATTTTGTTCAGTTTGTTCAGTTTGTGGTATGTCAAGTAGTCTGTGTATAACTGTGGAAAGCTGCCATTTTTATTTTCCAATTTTGATTAGATTGTGCGTGAACAATGGTGTCCTGTGTACGTGGGTTTTCTGTAAATACTATACATTAGATTATTGTTTCGTTCGATGGTTAGAAGAAGTTGATAAGAGGTTGAGTTTTTTGTCTTTTTCTAATTTTCATGTGTACTGTATTTTATCTCTTGAATTTAAGTACATATGTCAGGAATTCTTATATTTCTCTTTCTGTTCCTTGCCATATGCCGAAAATATCATCGACATACGTAGTCCAAAATTGTAGGTACGTGTTTGATGTGCTTATACTTGTTATTAAATAGTTTTTCTTCGAAATATGTCATATAAATTTCCGTTAGAAAAGGCCTTAAATGGCTCCCCGTCGGTAAGCCGTTATACCGGATGTCCCGCGCCATGTACTCACCCTTCTAGAATCTTTATTTATTATTCGATTAGCCTGAATTGTGGAGACAATAAATTAAACAAAAAATGGATTTTTTGACATACTGCTAGTCGTCATAGGACTTCCGGTTTCGTCAGAAGTGATATCAACTTAAATGGAATACCCTACATATTTTTACATATTTGAAATTTACGGATCATTATGAGTCCGAATACATATCAATTGTTAATTTTGGTTTCCATGGTAACGAAAAAAAAAACTTTTTTATTTTTTAATCTAGAAAGCTATGAATCGTATTTTTCCAATCTAATGCGATCAAGTGTTTCGAGAAAATCACTCCTTTCATGGTATTTTCATTTTTAACATTTTTACAGTATTTGATATTTTCAATAGGTTTTAACTCATTTTTTTTCGATAGAACCTTATATGTATCTTAGCTTAGTTCAACAGAACATTTTTTTCTGAATAGGCAGATACCAAATACGTCATATTTTCTTTGAAAATAATTTAAAATAGAGCATGTCTTATTGAAATTTTACACTCCCTTTATTTCAAATAACTTTCAAAGAAAATATGATGTATTTGGTATCAACGTACTCAGCAAGAAATGTTCTGTTGAACTAAGCTAAGAAATATATGAGTTTCTATATTAAAAAATGAGTTACGACCTAATGAAAATTTCAAATACAGTAAAAATGTTAAAAATCAAAATCCATCAAAGGAGTGATGTTCTCGAAAAACTTGATCGCATTAGATCGAAAAAATGCGATTCATAGCTTTATAGATTAAAAAATAAAAAAGTTTTTTTTTCGTTGTCATGGAAACCAAAATTATCAATTGATACGTATTCGAACTCGTAATGATCCGCAGATTTTAAATATGTAAAAAATATATACCAGGTGTCCCGCGCCATGTGCTCACCCTTCTAGAATCTTTATTTATTAATCGATTAACCTGAATTCTGGAGACAATAAACTAAATAAAAAATGGAATTTTCCGTCATATTGATAGTCGTCATAGGACTTCCGGTTTCGCCGGAAGTGATATCAACTTTCTTATTTTAAATGGAACAGCCTATATATTTTTACATATTTAAAATCTCCGGATCATTACGAGTCCGAATATGTATCAATTGTTAATTTTGGTTTCCATGACAACGAAAAAAAAAAACTTTTATTTTTCAATCTAGAAAGCTATGAATCGCATTTTTTCGATGTAATGCGATCAAGTGTTTCGAGAAAATCTCTCCTTTGATGGTATTTTGATTTTTAACATTTTTACAGTATTTGAAATTTTCATTAGCTCTTCACTAATTTTTTTCAATAGAACCTCATACGTTTCTTAGCTTAGTTCAACTGAACATTTTTTTCTGAGTACGCTGATACCAAATACGTCATATTTTCTTTGAAAATAATTTAAAACAGAGCATGTCTTATTGAAATTTTACACTCCCTTTATTTCAAATGACTTTCAAAGAAAATATGACGTATTTGGTATCAGCGTACTCAGAAAAAAATGTTCTGTTGAACTAAGCTAAGAAGCATATGAGGTTCTATCGAAAAAAAAATGAGTTAAGAGCTAATGAAAATTTCAAGTACTGTAAAAATGTTAAAAATCAAAATACCATCAAAGGAGTGATTTTTTCGAAACACTTGATCGCATTAGATCGAAGAAATGCGATTCATAACTTTCTAGATTGAAAAATAATAAAGTTTTTTTTTTCGTTGTCATGGAAACCAAAATTAACAATTGATACGTATTCGGACTCGCAATGGTCCGTAGATTTTAAATATGTAAAAATATATAGGGTGTTCCATTTAAAATAAGAAAGTTGATATCACTTTCGGCGAAACCGGAAGTCCTATGACGACTAGAGGTATGTCGGAAAATTCCATTTTTCGTTTATTTTATTGTCTCCAAAATTCAGGTTAATCGATTAATAAATAAAGATCCTAGAAAGGTGAACACATGGCGCGGGACACCCGGTATAGGGTATTCCATTTAAAATAAGAAAGTTGATATCAGTTCCGGCGAAACCGGAAGTCCTGTGACGACTAGCAGTATGTTGAAAAATTCCATTTTTTGTTTAATTTATTGTCTCCAAAATTCAGGTTAATCTATTAATAAATAAAGATTCTAGAAGGGTAAGCACATGGCGCGGGACACCCGGTATGTGTCTAAAACCTATCTAATTTTAAATAATTCTGTTGTACACTTATATTTAGCATTTTCAGCTGTTTTTCTGTTGATCAATATTGCTGTTATTGATTTTCTCTGTTAGCACCCTCTTTGATTTATTTATGGATTTTGTGGTAAATAAATTTTTAACGTAAAAAAAAATAATTTGGCATTATTAGGTATTTTAATGCCTTCTAGTTTCTTCACTAGACCTGTAGTGTTTTTACTGTTTTATAGTTTGAGGTAATCGTTATTGAGATATTTAGTAGGTACATTATTTGTAGGCCGTATGGGTTAGTTGGTATTCATTGATTAATTTGACACTTCTCTGTCAGTTTTTCACAAATTTTATACAAGAACTTATTATAATTTCGCCACAATTGTACAGTTAGAGTGTTGTGTTGTGTGCGCATTAGTTATTAGGATTTTAATTGCATGCCTTATTTTCCATAATTTAGTTTTCCATTATTGCTTTAAAAAATTAAACGTTATTAGTTTCTGCTATTTTTACATTTTTAATGGAGGTAGACGTGCAGCAAATTGAAACACTTCATTGCGTTATTACATGGTTGTCATTGTTCTGTTAAATTAAATGCGTTCATACGGTATCATCAGCTATGTCAGCTAAACAATGCATCACCGGAGGTATTGATTTTGCTGTAGTACCTCAACTTTCATTTTGTTTCTAACGAATATAGGTATAAACGTTTCACAGTTTGAACGTGTTTCATCCGAATATTGACATGTTAGAAATTGCATATCATTTTACTCCAACTCCATCCATCCATTACACAGTATATGCATCAGTTTTATAAACTGTATAATAATATACATTTTTCTATAAAGAGATCAATAATAGCAGTTGACTCTTGTCCGATGAAAATTTTAAGTTTTTAATCTACGGGGTGTCTCTAAATTCCGTGGACACGACTTAACCACGGATTCCTGATTCCTGGGCTCAAAATAAGACGAACCAAACTTACCTGTATCCACGATGGTCTCGTTAAGCCGGTATTCTTTTTCAAAGTTCTTGAATAGAAAATTAATTTTTCTTATAACAAGGGAACGGCTGAACCGATTTGGGCGAAATTTGGTATGGAGGGTCTACAAGAAGGTAAGCCATATTTACAGGTGATTTCAGTTACTTACAGTGAACCGCTAGCGTAAAAAAACTGGTTGCCACATCACATATCTTACTATAACTTTTTTGAGGTTAGAAAGATAATCTATGTTAATAAATTTTTAGAAAGAAGCATTCGATTGGACTTCGTCTCTTTGTAACTTTTGATATTTCTTACGGTTACAGAAAGTGCTTGTAGAAAGTTAAATCAGAATTTCAAAATTATATATAATAAAAGAAATACTGAGAGAAAAAGAAAATCGATTTTTTTATATTTTTATTAATATCTCAAGAAGAAATAATAAAAATATCATTCTGTTAATGAATACGAGTTAGACATTGATTCGTGCAACTTTTCTTCCATTTAACCATATTTGTAACTCTTACGGTTTAGGAGATCCCTTCAGTGCACATCCAATTTGAAACAGCCGGTATAGGAGTTATGATGTCATCGATAATTTTATAATAATATAAGGACACGATGAACTTTTTTTTTGTAAAATACGACACAACATCCTTTTCCCTTTTCAATCACATAAAATTTTTATGTCCTTACATAAGAAAATTTTCGAGAAAACTCAAAAAAACCTACCTACGTAACTTACAATTAAGGCTGCGGTTGCCAAGGAGATTCGGTCGAGCTGAAACTGACCACGACCGACGCACATAGGAGTTTTTATCATGAAAATTCAACCAAAATTATTTGTTGATTTAAATGGTCTCTAAATCAGAGTTAATGGCAATTTATATGCTTCCAAGAAGAATTAGTTCATGCATTGCGATTAAAATGACCTTTTTTCTGTTGTGGTTGCTTAAGTCTTGTCAAGACTTCAGGAGCGGGACTATTTTGTGTGTGTAAAGTGTTCTATGACTTTGTTGCTTCCAAACCTCCTCGTCGTTGTAGAGGAAGCAGTGACGAATTTTATCTCCAACACTGAAGGGTATTTGAAGTGGATACCGACCACCCCAGAAAAATATCTCAAGCGCGGTTCGAACCCATGACCATGCGATTGCAAGGCCGGTCCCTTATCACTTGGACCCTTAAGGCGTTATTTGGAAATAAATAATACATATTATTGCACAATTTGAACAAAATTCTATTAGAACTCTAGAAGACAAAAATAAATAAAGATTGCAGTGATGCTGTTTAGTTTTCTATTCATCTATCGAAGATTCGTCGCGGCATGATCTAATATTCCCCATATATACCGTAATTCAGAAATGTCTCCCGATATTTTGACAAGGATACCTTTTCATATATTTTTTTTATATTCAAAAATAAGAAACTCGTAAATTTTAGGGTATTAATATTACATAATTGATGCACACTAACTTTTAAACTTCAATTACTTCAAAACAGTTGAGTTTATCGAAAAGCAATAAGAGGACCTTTCCCGTGCCAAATAATGTACAGAATATTATCTTCACAAAATTTTGTTGAAATATGTAAAAAATAAAAAATTTGTGGTAAAATACTGAAACCTATTCTTAAAAAACTACACCTTAAAATGGCTGGAGGATATAACAAATATATTGTTAATGCGTAGTTAGGTGCCTTATATCTTTTTTTTAAATGACTAGCTTGATAAGTTAAAGGATTCAGAAGATAATGCCAAGACACAATATTTATATGCTTATTATAATATTAGTGTCTATTTATCTGGTGATGCTCTTTCCTCTTTATTTACCGAATGGTCATCATCCAATTCCTCGTTCGTACTCTCAACTGTACATTCACAAAACTTTCTAGTAAACTTGAATCGGTATGAACGCAAATGTTTCATGATTCTGCTGATTCTTCAAATAATTGAAATAATTAACGGCAATAAGACGCGTTTAACAACGACAGGTCCGTGGATTAAAATTTTATGCAGAGCGTCCTGTAATCATAGAAAACCATCCATACAAATAGATACAGGTATAGTTTTGCAAACGTCCAAAGTAATTTGACATCAATTTTTCAGTATCGATTTGTAAACCACACCATATAATATTTAAAATTATTCTAATGCCCGAACTTTCCACCTCCTTATAAATCTATCTGCCAGATAATATCCTTGGAGACAATTGTATTGTATCGACCTTTTCCAAGGATGTTATTTGGCTAATAAATTTATAAGGAAGTGGAATGATCAGGCATAAGCCTATTTAGACCGTTCATTTTATAAAGCTTATAAAACTGCTATCCGCAAAAATCCGCAAAGTTTCTGTTTCATATAGTAAAGTAGAATCTTTATATGTTGTAATCATGTAGGAAACTTTATCCAATTACATCCATAACGAAACAATAAGACCCGAGATATATTTATTTGATAACGAAGAAACGTTTTCTTTAAAATTTGCTACAAAATAATGTTGCTTTTAAAAGCATATTAATTTTAAAATACATACCTATTTTTTAATGTTTCATAGTTGGTAATTCGACACCATTCACAATAAAAAATTGAAAACACAATGTATAAATTACTCGCAAAAAGAAGTTGGCAGAAAAATTGATTTAAGTGTTATTGGCAATTGTCGCTTTTTGACTGCTTTTGTCGCACGTTTTGCTCTTCCAATACAGAAAACAGGTATTGTCTAATATTTGTCATATATTTGGCTCCCGTAAGAAACAAAAATATTTTGTATAAATGCAACTTTTAAAATTGACTTATGGCCAGGTTTTCATAGTAAATACTCCTATGTGCGACGGCGACGTTCGCTCTAACCAAAAGCGAAAAATTAAATGAGGATTGTTTCCTAGACTTCGCTCGGTTTTCATTCTTTTTAATTACAGTAGACGTCGTCGCCGCCGTCGGTCGCGGTTAGTTTAAACCGGACCGAATCTCCTTGGCAACCGCAGCTTTAATGGTACGTCATGTAGTTAGTTTTTTTGAGTTTTCTCGATTTCTTTTTATGTAAGAAGAAATTTTATGTGGTTGAAAAGGGAAAAGGGTGTTTTGTCATATTTTGCCAAAAAAAAATTTGATCGTGCCATTTAAAAAAATTGTCGATGACATCAGGACTCCTAAACAATGTTTCCAAAAAAATATTTTGCTTTATTCTCTATAGAAGAACGTCCTATTCAAGAATATAGAGGGAAAGGTAAAAGTCCGGTTTAAAATTTCGAAAACTGTTTGACGTATCTATTTCAAAATTGGTTTGTGATTTAGAATAAATAAGACCTACATTACCAGTTTGTTTCAATTGTTTTTCTGCTCTTATTTCTGAAATCCAACGCTTACTTGATTTTTTTAAATGACAATCTGCTCATTTTTTTCCTTTATTTAATAGTTCGTTTAATTCTCTAAATGACCACATAAAAATATTTACCTATTGCATAAGAAAATTTTGGGGAAAATAACGTTTGAATGAAAAGTTAAGACAAATAGTTTACGTTGATATTCAGTATTTATTTTCATGTTTTTAAGGCAACTTTTATTAAAATTTTCTTTAGTTCTATCTGAAAAATAGCCCATAGTCTTGTGGTCTTCTAGTTTTTTTTGTTAAAACTATTACTTTTGTCGAATGTCTACCGGTAAACCATTTTTCCTAACTTTTTCATTTAAACGTTATTTTCTCAAAAATTTTCTTGTGTAATAGTAAATATTTTTAAGTGGTCATTTAGAGAATTAAACCAACTATTAAATAAAGGAAAAAATCACGAAGTTGTTATTTAAAAAATCAAGTTGGCGTTGGATCTGAAGAACAACAGCAGACGAGCAATTGAAAGAAATTGGTAATGTAGGTCTTATTGACTCTAAATCACTTGCCAAATTTCAAACAGATATGTCAAACAGTTTTCGAAATATTAAACCAATTCCTTACTTTTCCTCTTCCACGTATTTGTTTTCATGTTTTTAAACCAACTTTTATTAAAGTTTTCTTTAGTTCTATCTTAAAAACAGCCCATAATCTTGTGGCCTTCTAGCATTTTTCATTTAAACTGTTTTTTTTTTGTTGAATATCAATCCAGACCATTTTTCATAACTTTTTCATTCAAACGCTATTTTCTCCAGAATTTTCTGATGTAATAGATAAATATTTTTATGTGGTCATTTAGAGAATTGAACGAACTATTAAATAAAGGAAAAAAACAGCAGGTTGTCATTTAAAAATAAAATGAAGTAGGCGTTGGAGCTCAGAAACAAGAGCACATAAACAATTGAAACAAACTGGTAATATAGGCCTTATTGACTCTAAATCACACACCAATTTTCAGTTTGATACGTCAAACAGTTTTCGAAATATTAAGCCGGTTTCATACTTTTGCCCTTCCCTGTATATAGTTTATTGAATGTTTGCACAAAAATAAAGGAGTTACAGCTCGGGGCCTTTATAATCAAACAAACTGAAGCTTTTCATTTGAGATATGCTTAATCCACACTTATCGAATATTTATTTTTATTTTAATACACCAGACTTTCAAAGTAAGAAGTCTAGTTATTACGATTTACTGTTCTAGCCAAAGTTGACATACGCGTTTATTAAACTTTAAACTACTTCAAGCTCTTAGTTAAATAGCAATCTGTTGAGTAACTTAAATTAATTTCCATCCCTTTATCCGTCGCGTCGGCACTAGGAGCTGACTTTTACATGTAATTTTATTGCAGAGACCGAATATACACTTGCGAGTTCAGTTATTTTGTTCTTTGTGGTGTATATTAAAAAGTAACCCATATACTGCGCACTGAGGAGAAGAAAAACCCTTATTAAGTGAGAGAATCATTCGAATAATTTTATAGTATGTATTTATAGAAATTCAATATTTATACACAAGACTAATCTGATGCGGGCGATAAAAATTAAATCTTTTCATTTACTCAGGTATTGAGAATGAACTACAAAAAATAAGAAAGTGGATTTCTATGGAAATTTTTTGACATACCGCCCACCACATTTCATTGGAGTATAATTAACTATCCACCTACACGTACTCGACTTTTATGAGCTTATGTTCTATCTTAATCTGAATTAATGTCATACGGAGAGAAACGCGGGAAAGAGGAATTGCCGAGATTTAAAGACGACTACTTTCAGATTTGCAACATAAAAATGAGGGAAAATTGCTTCACAAAAAGGTTATTAATTTGATCGGGATCATTCAAGTTAGTGTTATGTGTTGGACTGTGTTTCGGATTCTCACCGCCTCCATCCAACTAAATGGTTTTCTGCATTATCCCAGTTCGTAAGGCGAATGTTGAAGGAGAAATAACAGTTGTAAGATGGCATATTGCAATACGAGTTACTAACACCAACACGCCTCCCCGACAAGCTTTGAAAGCTTGGATTTGTGGTGATGAAAAAAATTAAAAAATCAATGAAAAAGATTACTTTTTCGTAATTCAATTATTCTTCCAGGATGTTGAAGTGTCGTTTGTAGTAATAACATTGATCAGTTATGAATTTCGTTAAAATTATAGTGAATAGATAAAACAGCGACATCCTACGATCGTTTTTTGACCTGACATTGGTAGCTTATTATGTAGCAAATCCGCTTCAATGTGTTATCCTACTGCAATGTTAAGTCAAAAAAGCGATCGTAGGATGTCGCTGTTTTATCTACTTCAAGTCGTTTTTGGTTTGCAGTGGGAATTTCGAGATACGTCTCTGCTGACGAAGCCCCAAGCAGGGCTGAAAGAGCTATACAGAGGCTGCTTGAGGTTTTCACTGCATTCAAAAACGACTTGCAACAAAATTTGTTAAAATTATAGTTCATTTATTGTTGAACTCTTCATTATTCAAGGTTTGGGTGAAAGACTACATTAATGAAGGTGTTCCTATTTATGTTTAAATCTCTTTATGTTATGTTATGTATAATTTTGTTTATTTCACTGGAAATAAAGACGTTAACATTACGATATTATTCAACTGGGAAACAAAGGCGTTTATTATTACTATTTGGTATGTCGACCTTAATTCAAATTTATCATTTTATCTTGCAAAATTTTTCTCCTAAATCAAGAGATCACTTTGTTTATGCAGATTGTAGTTCTTTTTGATGTTAATTCCGCTAACTTGAAGACCTTTGGTGTCAAATTTGGCACAAATTCATTTCGTGCCAACCATAACTAAATTGAACGAGTGATGCGAGTGTTACAAACTCATAAATATAAAAAGAAGTTTTATAAACGAATTTCATACGTTACTTTGTTTTGTAATAATATTACACTATTAAGCTCTAACCATAGCGCTAGTGTATGAAATGTAATATTAAATTTGTCGTTACTTTTTTATTTCCGAGTTATTTTTTATTTTACACTTTCTCTTCTTTGTTTTCATAGTTAGATTTTTATTTCACTCTTAATACGGAGGTATTGCAAAAGAGTCATTTTAGATTTATTCAAAGATAGATTCGATCAGCAAATATATTAAAAATAGTTTAGATACATCTTCATTTAGTTTCTTTTTTATTTTTTAAATTAAATAAATTTATGTCTATTAATTATCACAGTGTATGGAGACCTAAGTTCGAAATAACCACTAACAAGATTAAAGTTAAAATTAATAATCTTTTACATAAAACGGAGCTAATAGAAGAGGAAAATTAATTTGCAGGCACACGTGGAACATAAATTCACGCGACGAGTTTCATTAGCTGAAATAAAACGTAACATTGGGAAGCCACTTTCGCAGCTAATTCCAAACCGGCGCCGCGGCCAACCGAGTAAAACTCATAACGTACCTACGAAATGAGAATGGAATCGAAATAGTACGAGGAAACTTTGTGAATTCTCTTATAAATTAACGGCATTAATTATCACATTGTATCTCATTGTATAATTATTCAGAGAATACTGAAAAATGTTTTATGTTTGCAGTTTACTCACATCTCAAATTCGAATTCGAGTAGGAGAATACGACTTTTCGAGTGTGCAAGAGGATTTACCTTATGTAGAACGCGCCGTTGCTCGTAAAATTGTTCACCCTAAGTATAATTTTTTTACTTACGAATACGACCTCGCCCTCGTTCAGTTAGATAAGCCATTGGATTTTGCGCCCCATATCTCCCCAATTTGTTTGCCTGCCTCTGATGACCTTCTCATAGGAGAAAATGCCACAGTTACTGGATGGGGAAGACTCAGCGAAGGAGGTTCACTACCCACAGTTCTTCAAGAGGTGAGAAGCTTTTTTGTACATATTTCAATATATTTCTTTTTGGTAAAGTATAGACGCGTGCTAGGAAAATGTTGAAAACACATGACTTATAAAACATTTTCGTTTGCGAAAAATCGGGATCAAAACCCTGCGTGTGTAATGTTTTCAGGGAAAAAGTCAAATTGAAATTTCAAAACGGGTACTTATTTAAAAAAAATCATCTGTCTAAATTACAAAAAACAGAATCTGAAGGCAAAACAGTTCAGGCATCTTTTATACACAGTATAAAAATAAGACAAAATAACCGATATAATAAGAGAGCAGATGGTATTTGAAATTTCTAGATTGCATATGAAAATTACAAGAAACATACTTGGGCGTCCCAATAGAAGAATTAGGAAGCAAGCCAGTAGGAAAATAAATGAGCACGGATGGTAAAATATGTAAATGAGGGCGAGTAGTTGCTAAGATGTTGGTATAAAGCTGACGTATACGGTCTTTTGTAGATCATTTCTATTGGAATTCGTAAAAATTATCAGAAACGACGAGGCTTATAATATATTTAACTGTTTCACCTATTTTTGGGGCTCAACTGGTGTAGGTATAAAGAATTAAGTAAACTATAAAAATTTGATGTAATTTTACAGCGGGAAAAATAGTATTATCCATTAAAAATAGCAAACTTTTTACAGTACAGCTGTAAGTAACTATTTGCTTTTATTTTCGTGTATATTTACAACAGAAACTATTCCAACGTAATGTGACATGATTTATTATAAAATTCCAAAAGAAACAATAGCAATTTTAACGCAACAACGGGATAGTTTTAATATATTTCTCTTAATTTTACAATGTGTTGAAAATTAACACAATTATCTATAGGATTACTTGACATTTTAAGTAAATTCATATAATGTCATCAGTTTTCGACATGCGCATATTCATTTATTCAATTGCCTGTTACTGAGTCAGGTTGCTGCAAGTTAAACGGTGCACCGGGTTGCTACAACTGCGATATATCTTCGTTTGTTTAAACGGGCACTTCTGTATTATTGAGGTAAGTAATTATATATTTTTTTAACAGCTACCCATATTGTTGACTAGTATATCAAAAAATTTTGACCTTAGAAATGTTTTGCTTTAGCAGTTTGTAATACAATTTAAACAATTTGTTCTAAAGTTTTATTTTTTACCGGAAAACTGGTTGGAAAGTTTGTAGAAAGGGCTATCCATGTATGTTATAATATAAGGGGTGTTCGATTTGAAAAAAAAAATAATTTTACAATATGCGAACTGAAGCTTAGTTTTGTTGATAGTTGCTATATCTTTAATAATGTTGAATATTGTAAAAGTAGAGGTTTAGAAATATTTTGCTGTAAGGCTAATTGTTGTATCATTAAACTTGACAATTTGGCAACCGTTCAAATATGGCCCATTCTTTACGTAAAATTAAAAATAACTCTGTAGATACTAAAAATAAGTAAAAATAATGTTATATCATTTCTATAACTCTTTAAGGGCTAATCGAAACTGCAATAAAATATATAGTGTTCCATTTAAAAAATAATAACTAATTAAATGAACAACCTGCATATTTGAAATTAATTTTAAATATACGAAGGGAAAATCTACACAACTTTTGTTAAGACAATTTCTTGATAAAATGAATTTAAAACAGCATTTTCCTACTTTTCCAGAGGTTATACAATTATTGTTTGGAGTGGGAGACAATTCAATCTTGGATTTCCAGGTAGAACTGTTTTTCCACTCCAAACCAGGCCTATCTTTCTAATTGACATTGATTGAACTAGAATGATTCAGGGGCCTATTTTCAAGTCTCGAACGATCTGTAAAATTTTGTATAAGACTCTACTTCATTTTGACGTCAATTTCGCAAACGAATTTAGTTGAATGATTTGAGAATAGAACTCCTGTTTGCGTTTTGCACTCCTGGTTAAAAATAGGGTCCCTAGGTTAGATTGACAATTAACATGTTGGAGAGGCTTCGAAAACAGAGTGTCATATTTCTTAGTAATTTCAGATTTTATGTTGCCCGACATAATTTGACTGTAGCGTATGGCATAAGTTATAAGTTTTTTTTTTAATGAATCTGCATTTCAAATGAGAAATTTGATATAATTGAAGTACGAATAATTTAGTTATTCTTTTGCTTTCTAATATTAACATCTCTCATAGGATGTTATTAATATATGTATGTAATACTTTATATTTTCAGAAGGAGTCAGACATTCAAGATTTCAATTATATGGGTACTTACATAGCACGATTCACTACGTGATGATTCTTTTTTAATGGTTGCATTTTATCTTTTTAGGAGGTGTTAAGGAACATTACAGTATTGTGAAACTTCTACTTGTTTCAACTATGTATATTCCGGGTGGAATATGAAAAACCTTTGATGCTGTAATGTCCTTATTTCTTATCCGATTTTAATAAATGATACGTCAAACAAAATTACTTAAAAAAAGCCACAATTTGAATCGACATTTTTTTCTGAGTTCCATTTTTGACAGAAGACAGTCAATGCTGCAGCTGCCTTGAGACTTTACAGAAATCGTTTTCCTAACAAATTACCAAGTGACGATAAATAAATAAATAAATAAAAATTATCTTTAAATATAAGTAAGTTGTAACGTAGATGTATTAAGAAGCAAAATTTGTAATAGAAGAAGCACAGAAAATAATATATTGTAATTTGAAAAAAGTAAGTTGGGTGCGATCTGTCAAGAAATAGACGTTTAAAATGTTTTTAAAGCGATTTTGTTTGATGTTTGTTTTCTTAAAATCGGATAAAATATAACGAAGTTACAGCATCAAAGGTTTTTCATATTGCACTCGGTAGAAAAGAGAAAAAAACCGACCCAACACTACTTTTTCGAGAAAAACTCAATGGAGAAAACAAAAGTTAAGCTATTTTGAGGATAAGAGAGGCAACACCCTGCCTCCCTTATGGACTAAATAATGTTCTGTTTGTTTTCAAAGACTATTGAGTTCTCAATCAATAATAAATGTCTTTTTTTCAAAAAAGTTTTCATAAGCAAATAATATTTTACAATATATAAAAATTCAATAAATATTTTGATGTTATTGTTTTTTTTTTTTAAATTTCAATTATTATTTTTTTTTTCTAGTTTACTAAACTAATAGTGCTATTTAGAAAACAAATTTAACTCTTTAATACATTAAACTTTAAAATTCAAATCTATGTAGAATCGCATTTTCTCTTTAACACTTTAAGGGCCGGTATTTTCATATCTCATTAACTTTAATCGTTGATTTATTCCCATCGTTACAATTGTAGAGACAATTATTCCTATAGGAATTAATCAACGGTTAAAGTTACTCAGAGATGAAAAGACCTGGCCTAAACTGTATAAGTAAAGTATTAAAGAGTTAACGTTACTTAAATTTACTTTCTGAATAGCACCATTTAACTCCTTCTCTCAAAGTTTCCTTTAACTTAAATTCTTAAATTTTTAAATCGTTAAACCCAAATATTTCTGAACAGCATCATAAGTCAATCAATCTGCACCTTTTATAATGGTAAATAAGAATTCGTAAATTGTATTTCAGAATAGTAATTCAGTTTAATTGATTTAATTTCAGAATTCGTTAAACGTTATTCAGATTAATCAGTTTAATTTCAGAATGCAGTAAATGCATTTGAGATTATACCAATTATAATTAAGAAAGTGGCACTTTTAATTAGGATATCTAATGATTTCAAAATTCATGAAATACCTATAATTCAGCAGTCTCAAACTCATTTAATATTATTGTATTGCAATTGACGTTTTCTAAAATTAAACTGACTCATCTGAATTACAAATAACGAATTCTGAAATGAAATTCCAGCAAAAGAATATCTTTTATAATTATTATAAAAATACATTTAAAATTGTAGGCGTAATTTTAATAAAACAATGTTATTTTCTATGGTAAAAATACATTTAAAATTGTAGGCGTAATTTTAATAAAACAATGTTATTTTCTATGGTAAAATTACATTAAAAATAGCAGACAACTTTTCTACCCGCTATTTTTACTGGAAATTTACGATGAGATGTAATTTTATTTTATAACGTGTTTTTATTATGGTAAAATTATTGTGGAATGTAATTTTTGTATGTAAATATACACTTCAGTTGAAATTTTCAGGTGTAAATTTTCAGTAACTTGTAATAATACAATCTAATTTTCTACTAGAATTGAAATTTACTATTGCAAATTTACTAGTGTTATAAAAAAAAATATAAAGTGAAATTGCATTTCATCGTAAATTTTCAGTAAGAATAGCAGGTAGAAAAGTTGCCTGCTATTTTTTAGAGTGTAGACAGGAGCAGTTACCAAAAAATGTGAGTTCTACGCTGATCAGGAGCGCAACGAAAATCTTTGAGATTCATTTTAAATTAAAGTCAATTCATGAAGGAGTACATGCACGTCATAACACTCTGATTCAAAAGGATCGCACCATCGCCTAGGTAGTGATAATGTTATTAGGAGCTCGAATATGCTTTTAGAAATATTTTGGGATGCTTGGTTTTCTAGATATAAAAGTTTAAAAATATCACAAATAGGCAACGCTGCGCCTTGCAGATGCACTTAAAAATTTGAAATCGTAAATCATAGGTATCTTCTTCTTTTGTTGCCAATTGAATATGCCCTGATTTGTCAAAATATTTGGAAATCAAATTTGACTCAATAGTAATTGTCAGTTCGTAATACTTTATTTTGTTTAGCTATTTTTAAGTTTCTTAAGTAGAGATTTGATGGAGTTGCTCGAAACGTACTTTAAAAAAAAAACACGGTAAACTTGCAAATAATTTAGAAATAACGAAATTGAAAGAAGCAAATGAATAACTACTAAATCAGATAGTAACTCTCATTTTACGATGTACTAATGGTTTAACGAATTATTTAAAAATCTAATTAACTCAAAATCAGAAAAATACAATCTAAAACCAAACAAATAAAAATTAAACCGCTACAATATGATGCTTCCTTTCTTGGTATCTGTCATTATTATTAGTGCAGTATCAAGAATTACATATGAAATATACATACCGGATGGAAAGTTTCAAACCCGAACATAGCAAAGGTCCATTGAGAACTACGTTTCTGTAGATTACGGCTCGCACATTTAAAGATACAAAAATGGTAATGGTATTAAATGAAAGATAAAATTAAGACCAATGTATTAAAATTATTCGTATTGTGTTAATACTTTTGAAATAGAAATTAAATTTTTAAATTTCAAATGAAAAATGTAGTCGCCTTAGTATGTCAGATATGAAATTTGCAATTCAATAACCACAATTTTGTACAATATGCTTCTTATTCAAAATAAAATTCCATTTAGTTTGAATGTTTTGAAACAAGTGTCTAAATAAAAATCTAGTTAAGTAAGTAAACCGGGAATTTGCTCCCTATATGCATGTGGCTTCTAGAATCAACCCAACCGCGAAGCTATCAAATGTAACATCAAAATTTACTGTTGTATTATCATGTTTCTATTGCTTTTCCTTAATTATTTTTATTAAATCAGAACATATTAATTTTTGGAACCCATTTCAGTTATGTTTACGTTTAGCTTGAGACAGAAAAAATTTAACAAATTATCTTATGGCGATTTATCTCTTTACTAAAAATACGAAATTTTCTAAGACGTATGTCTATACGTCTTAGAAAATTGTTCACATGTTTGTGAATTTTTCTACAGTTTGCTTTATTGACTGCTGAATTAGTCAGTCTTTATTTACTTAGTATGTACTGGTCTTGAAGTTTGGAGGATATAAATAATAAGAGCCAGGTGTGTCGAGAATTATAATAGTAATGTGATACAACATGTCAGCTCCAATAATTTCTGCTTTTCGTAAATTTCACATCGTTGTTTTCATACCATCTTTGTCACACTTATTTATTTATTTAATTAATTTTATTATATGCGAGAAACCAACAGTGTTATGCTTGTCTAATTTATTTAGGAAATAAGCATCGTAAATCTAAACTTTAACAATACACTGTTGACGTGCTGACATGCTTTTATGAATCGAACTTGTGTAATCAGTGCTGCCAACCAACTAGCTCATTTTTCGGGGGAAAGTTCTGAAAAATTTCGGTAAATGTCTTTAAATTTCGGTATCCTTAAAATGGTTAAAAATATTTATTCTTAAAATAAACAAAAAATTAACGAAATTAACACCTTTATCAAACAAAAATAAAAATAGCAACATAACCTTCAATCAAGTGTAGGTAACAGAAACTCAATGGAAATAAATGATTTTATAAAATATTTATGTTCTTAAGTAAGATCTTGATTATTATAAATATTATTGCTCTCTCTGTGGTGTGTACTCCATGTATTATAGTTTCTCCAAGTTGTCAACACCCTACACTTTGATTATACTGTTCTGATGAGGTCTAATAAAGACCGAAATGTCACAGTTACTATTCCTTTGCCCGATATGCCAAAAACTCCCTGTTATTTAATGTGTCTTTTATAAAATAAATCTGTTTTACTTCGTTTCAACCGTATTAATCAAGTTAATAAGGAGTTCTCGAATACGACAGTTAGACAGTTAGGAAAAGATGATTCTATTATTTTGATTTATTTTTTTATCCTTATTTTTTATATAAACTTGAAATATGAAATTTCGGTAGAATTAATTTGAATTCGGTAGATCAGTAGACTGACTTCAAAATCGTAGATCTACCGAAAAATTAGTCGGGTTAGCAGCACTGTGTATAATGTTTAGGAAGCCGGTAGTCCCGAACGCAGGATCGCTTCCAAAAAGTTAACATCCCGGATGGGCGTGGTTTATTAAAAAACGTTCGAGATTCACAATAAATTGTAGCGATCCCGAACGTAAAACTTGCTGAAACTATAACAAGTCATACTTGCACCACTGCATTATATTTACTTTCCTTGTAAATTATGACTATTACGAGCAAAAGTAGTTGTGTTAGTTACCATTTTACTTTTTCGGAAAAGTTTTCTTACATGCATTTGAGGTTTATAAAGACCTACAAAATACATACTACAGACAAATTTGAAAGACAAAACAAACTCTAGTTTTGGAAAAGATATGCCAAAAACAATAAAGTACATAAAGCATGTTGTCCTCAATACGTGTAAGACGGTGAGAACGATCTTCTAAGAATAAGCCAATTTCATTATACGGTATCATGCTTGATAAAAAGGTTACTCATATGCACGCAAACCACACTTTCCTGAACATTCAGTGGCAAGAATTTAAAACAATATACCGGGTGTCCCGCGACACCTAATCATTTCTCCGTTAACCTAATAATCAATTCAAATAAAAAAGAAACTAATAAAGCTAACCATTTTTCAAGAATACAACTTGTTTTGTAATTTTGGTTTTTAAAAACACACTGACACTGCTAATAGATATCTATTTTTTTTTTAATAATTACAAAAAATACATCGTGTTCTTGGAAAACGGTTTGCTTTATTCATTGTTTTATTTGATTATCAGGTGAACTTTAAAATTATAAAAAAATTAAAAATAGAACATTAAACACCCAGTATTTCTGAAATGGTTTACTTTAGAACAAGACTTTATTAGAATTTTTTACTCAGTTTGAAGTGATTATCACGTGAGTAAAGTGGTGACATTACGTCACGGGAACCCGATATATGCATATGTCACAACTATCTCTCTCAATTGCTGTAATTGTCGAGAGGAATTATAATTCATCATGACGTTACACTCTTAATGTGTTTAGAATATAGAGAGGGTACCTAATGTAAAGTTGCAATAACACTAAGATAACAAAATCAGTTGATGACTGTAACGAATCTATTTTGTGTGCAATTGGCTAATACCTTTTCTTGTAAATAAATTGGAAAAATTTGTGACAGAGATATGATACCATCGTGAATCTTTACTGGTTAATTTGATACTTTTCCTGCTTTTCATCGTGTCATACAGACCTCGGAAATAATTGTATCGACAATGGTTTCTAAGGTTATTACAAGGTACACGAAAGTCAGGCAGATCATATTATCATAGAAACGTCTCTTCATATATTCGAGATAAAAGTGCGATCTAAAGGTCGGGATTCGTATTATTTTATATAAAATCCCGAACAGATCCCGCGTTCGGGACTCTAGGTACATCCTAATGTTTAACAGCTTGATAATCCAAGATTGTGATTGCCCAGAAAAGATGAAAATTTAAGACGACAACGCGACCGCAACGATAGACGTTATGTGTGCATTTACAACGTCTAGATGACCGTTAGATGTACGACGAAAAGACGAACTAAATACAGTTACAGTAATCGTAGAAATAAAATTGGGATACACTCAGATAAGAGGATTCCAAGTTCGCCCGTGAGTTTACGACTTGTAGGAGACAGAGTTGGGACGACTTGCAAAAGTTTTTAAATATGAGAAAAATCTTAAAAGCTAGAAATCTCGTTATGGAGAATTCTGAGCTCAGGCTAGTAGTGCAGAGACCCACAGAGTTGACTGCTGCTGAGGGAATAACTCGTTGAGCGAATATTCGGGAGCTAACAATATGTAGTTAGATAATATCGAGGAAAGTACGCAGCTACAAATGTGAATGAAAAATCTGTAAATACGTGGTCCTTTTATTTCAAAAAAGAAGAATTTGTAATTTGATAGCAATTCGACGGAGAGGAGATGCTACCTCTACGTTTTTAAGAAGGCCATAAGGCAACTGAGTGAAGGCATCAGCAGAAAGATTAGCGATATTTCCGGTGCAACGATTTTGGAGGTCTAAGGCGGAACTAAGTCAAAAATTCAGAATTTGATTACCAATCACTCGCCAAGTAAGGAAAAGAAAACATAGAAATTAAGTATAATCATAAAACATGAAGAAACTGTGAGAGTGATTGGATATTTTCACTTATCACAACCGACTTTCCACATGCCTACGGACATAGACTAATTGAAAGATCTTATAAAATGATACAGATATGACGAATATGTGCTGAGAGTACTATACATATCATTGCGATATCGGGGCCTTTTAAATTACTAACAGGGTGTTACAAATGCGCATTAAGGCCGACTTTATATTTTCAGTTCTACCTTTTGTATTTTCATACATCTTGGTTAAAATGTACTGTTTTGACAATATTAATTTTTTTCTAAATACTTTGGTAATTATAGTGGTCACATTAAGTTGGAATATTTCGAAAAATAAAAAGGATATAGAATTATACTTTTCTCTGCTTGAACACAGAGTTGAAGTAAAACTTTTTTGGTAAAAGGTAAACAGTATACTTTACAAAGAGCTTACAGGGGATTCACAGAAGTTGACAGTTTTCAATTATAAAGAAATTAATTTTTGTAATGCAACCGTCGCCTTTTTTCTATGGTAGTTGATGCAAAATGTAATTTTCTTTCTATTTTGCGTAATCAATAAATGGTTATCTTTAATGAACAGATAAAACAGCGACATCCTACAATCGCTTTTTGACCTGACATGTTTTTCAAGATATTTGCGAACAAATTGATTTCTTGTTACTGAATACTGACATTATAAATATGCAATTTCGTATTATAAACATATAGCTTAGCTGGATCTTATATAAGTCTGGTTCAAAATAGTATCTCTTTTAGTAATAAGAACTTTTGTAATGCTGGATGCACAAGAAATTCAAAAATCAAATGTCAGTACTTAACAAGAAATAAATTATGCGTAAATATCTTGGAAACCATTAAATGTAGCGATAAAATTTCTTACACAAAATCAAAAGAAAATAATGTTTTGCATCAGATGGTAAAAGTCAGTGGTTGCATTTAAAAAAAATCGAGTTATTCAGTGTTGAAAACTGTGGACGCCTTGTAAGCTCTGTAAAATTATATGGTTTAACTTTATTCACAAAAGTATTACTCCATCTTCGTTATCAAACAGAGAATAGTCCAATTATCTACCTTTTTTAGGTTTTGAAATATTCCAATTTATTTTGACCACTGTAATCGCCAAAATTTTTAGAATATCGTCAAATATGAATACAATAGATGGAGAATTGTAAGCAGAATTCAAAAATGTAATAATATATTGGTTGTTTTATTTAAAATAGGAAAGTTAGTATCAATTTTCGGTAGAACCGGAAGCACATCATGATTGATTTTATATTATTCATCGATTATTACAACATATAAATTTTCAGTGATTCAGTGATCAGGCCATTCACCGTAAATATCCCTGTACGTGTCCTTTTTAAGTTTTACATATTTTATTTGAAATTGTCAACTTTATTATCCAAGTATATTGGTGAGTGGTGTAAATCCATTAAGAGCAACATATTCTGTAATACATTGATAAAAATCGTAATAAAAATTGATTGCTTTTATGTTTAAATTGTTGCGAAGGGTGCGTATGGGTAAATCCGTGAAAATACGGTTTTGTGTATGCATTTTAAACATGTCCAATTTTCGGGCGATCTGTTTTGTTTTAATCCGAAGTAAGAGGGAAACTTTATGCTCCGATGGATGAATGAATGGCGGCCTGTTTGTACAGGCAATCTGATCGGATTTAAAATTTCACGTATTCGACTGGGGGAAATTCGAAATATGTCTTTTGATGCGAGCGAAACCAAAAATGGTTGTTAAAATGTAAATGTCTCATTAATTTGCAAACACGAAATTTTGGATACTCTGCTCTTCATATTTGTTCACATTTCATAAAATTTTAATATCATAAATTTTAAATAAATAATATCGTATTAATATATACTTTTAATATTTTTTTAACCCTTTCACGGATAATTTTGTCATTTAAAATTTATTTGGAATGGAATTTTTCCTCGTTCAAATTATAGATTTTGGGTAAATTACGCATTTAATGGAATCTCATTGCGTTTTCAGTAAATTATCAGTCGGAATTTGCCACGTTCTAAAATAATTACGAGGGTTAAAATATAAGTGTGAATGTAGTTGTCTTGAGCATGGGCGTAGACAGACTTTTTTCTAAACCCGGGCATATTTAAAATAATATTTACTTATACACAAAATACGTGCTTTATTTCGCTCACAAAATCGTGTTTCAAACGTGTTTTGAATCAAAAACAGACATTCTTTTCTTTGAATCTCTCTATTTTTAAAACTTGTTTGAATTGAATTATGGTTATTTACAAACGAACTGTCAATCAAAAATTCAAGTCAGGTGTTTTGTTGCAACAACTACGAAATTCAGGTCCAAACTATTCGAAACACGATTCAAACTTTTAAGCGAAAGAAAGCACCTAATTATTTTGTTTTCGCACTGAATATTAACCGTGAGCAAATGTCCGGACTTGGGCTACCCCCATGGTCTTGAGCATAGAAATCAATAGATGGAAACAAGCTCTCTGTGTCATATTTTGATACATTCCAAGTATCATTAGCAGTGAAAGGATTGGAAAAAGTGGTACGGGTTATTATTGCAACGAAGCGGCGAGATATTATAAAGATAACATCTTAGCGGCTCAACGTATTTCCGGCTTCGCGCGACTAGCAATATTGAACAATCGGCGAATCAGAGAAGTAGTGCATAGCGGCGTTACACACAGTATTATACTGGTTAAATAAGGTGAAAGTTGAAAAAGATAGTTACAGTATATCTTTCTTATACTAACAAGGCTAACACAACACGTTATTACTTAATTTTGAAGAGGGAAGCTGCTTCCACACAAATCGACTGACTGAACTGACGTCTGTCAGGCATGCATTTGCACAAAATATCTAGGGTAGTATAAAACAGAAAATGTATGCGCCAACTAAAAATGAAACAATATATCTTGGCCCAGAAATTACTTAGTACTTTGTTTGCTAAAGTTGGGGTTGTTATCGCTTAGGGGTCGAGGGATGGAGGGTTGAAAATTACATCAAATGATGATTAAAAATAAAAATCGACCTGTCTCAGCATTTTTACGAAACATTTTTCTTAACCAATTTATAGAATTTATCCGTTACTTTCGGAAAATACTGTATATTTTTGAAATCAGGAAAATATTGTCTTTCATCTTAGCAAATAGCATGCAGGGTGTTATATTTAAAAATAAAACTTGTACAAAGATATTAATCTTAATTAATTAATTTAATTAGTTATAATATCTGACGACTAATGTTACTCTGTAATTGGCTGTTGAGTAAATAAATGCAATACAAAGATAATAGATATAAAACCCTACAACTTTTACAGTAAGGTCAAGTTATACAAAGGAGGTTTAAACTGACGCTCAACTGAACTTAAACAAATTCGTATAGAAACTTGAAGACATATGGCAATCAACGTATTCATAAATAAAATTCAATGCGGTTTTGTTCACTTTGAACCTGGTTCAGTTGAGCGTCAGCTTAAACATCCTTTGTACAACTGGCCTTAAAAGTTTTTCTCTATCTCCTAAAATAAATCCTCTAAAATACGATGCAAAATCAGAACATTAATCCGATAGTGCTTACATAGAGCGCTATCAACTTGTTGAGTATGGCAAGACAGTAGTTGACACTAACTGAACATGCTAAATGACATCCGGCAGCCACTGAGAATGCCGTTCTTTTACAAATTTTAACTTTCGCTCCATTTTTCCTACAAGTTTATTATTTATTGCTGACCCTGTTTGGTTCGCCTGAAAGGCATTCATATTAAAGTATTAAATCGACACACTATGTCTTCAGGTAGGGACATTAGTGATTTTTTCTATCTACCCTTATCACTCATCTAGGGATAAAAAAAAGCATAGTCGAAAGTTTGTTATTCAAAGTGACGTTTGACAAATGGCAATTTACTACGGCTGCGCAGAATAACCTAATACATACATTGTAGCAGCAGTAAACAGAATTCCCTAAAAGTGCTGATTTTCTCGTTGCTCTTGGGACATTTGTATTTGTTATCTTTGTTACACAATAAACTTGTAATGGGAAGCATCTTCCTAGGCCATCTTGGATATCTATACGCGTAAGTGTGTTGATTTAGTGACCTTAGTTCAAGTAGCTACGGCACAGCAGCTTACTGGACGAACGGCTTTTAATAACTAGATATTAATTAATAACATTTTACCTAAAATCCGGTCCTTATTTAAAATTTTAAAGTTAGTCTCTATTGCACTTACTTCCCTTCCTTTAGTTATTAATTTTTTTGTCGCAACTTTCTATTACTTCTAATTTTCAAGAAAAAAGGATAGGGCGGGTGGTGAGACACAACCGGTATATTATAAAAATAAATTAGCAAAATAAATCCTTATTTGAGTGCTTTTATTGAAGGTTTTTTAAAGTTTTCGTCATTTTATTTTCAGGTTCACGTTCCTATCGTGAGTAACGACCGGTGTAAGAGCATGTTTCTGCAGGCCGGACGTAACGAATATATTCCTGAAATATTTCTCTGCGCCGGCTATGAAAACGGCGGCCAGGATTCATGTCAAGGTGACTCCGGAGGTCCTTTGCAAGTTCGTGGGAAGGATGGGCGCTACTTCCTGGCCGGCATCATATCCTGGGGAATAGGATGTGCCGAAGCAAATCTTCCGGGAGTTTGCACCAGGATATCGAAGTTCGTGCCTTGGATCCTAAAAAACGTCACGTAATATCCTAATACGATTTAGAAAATAAATACGGGACTGCGCTCGCAGAATCACATCGCGCCGAATGGACTCTATTCAAATTTGTGTAATTTGGTATGTAGCAGTGCGTATGACAGTAGATTAGGTAGGAAGCATGTTTATGAATTCGTAATTGAATTCGCGCATGCAGTATTGATTTGCTTTATGTCCGGCGAATAAATCTAATCCGGGAGCATGCCGCGTTCGCAAACGGATTACACCAAATGAGGAAATTAACAAGCTCTGCGGCGGCGGCGGGAACCACGCACAAAAAGAAGACGACGCCTAAATTTATTTCCGTGCAAAAAGAATCTGAGAGATGCCGTTTTAAAGTACTCGCAACTTTTTACACAGCCATTTAACACCCATTCCGCCACGATTTATTACCGTACGTCTCGTTCTTCAGTAATTTGTTTTCACTGATTTTTTTGTTTCAGTCATGAAGGCTAATTTTCGCGCTGTACGTTCGGGTAATAAAACCGGTTATAGCGTTACGCGAAAAAAGTGTAGACAGATTTAATTAACGTTCCGGGCGATACATTTTAAATTACAAACTAAAAAGAGTAAAAAAAGATAGAAAATTTGCACTGAGAAAAAAAGAGAAAGAAATGAAAGAAGTAAACCAACCTTACTTTAATTTGTATACTCTCTTTCAAAGTTTTGAAAGTTTTTAAAAAAAATGTTGCCAGGTACGGGATGACTTATTATGTAGCAAGTTGACTTCAATTTGTCAATCTTAATGCAAAGTTAGGTCAGAAAGCGATCGTAGGATGTCGCTAATTAAACTATTTATTACTATCACATCGCATTGGTGAATACCTTGGATAAGTGGTTTTGGTTTGCAGCGGAACTCGCTACGCTTCTGCTGGTGAAGCCCTAAACAGGGCTGAAGCAGCTGTACTGAGGATACTCGAGGGATCCACTGCAATCAAAAATGATTTGCAACAAATTAAAAAAAAAAAATAGAGGTGTATACAAAAGTTTCAGAAACTCGTTAATAAAAAAAGTAAGAATTTATAGATTATTATCGGTAACGATCTATTACATTATGTAGATATGTATAATATTTTAAAGTTTCAGTCAATTCCGGTGATATCAGAAGTTGCTGATATCAACTTTCTTATTTTAAAGGAATTTTTTGAATTCTCAAGCTTCAGTTATTTGCATATTTTAAAAAATCGTGGTATCAGTTTTTGGCCTGTAGCAATTCACAGTAACAGATGTCCAATTTAACTTTTAATTATTTATTTAATTATGTTTGAACAGTACCTTCTATCCGAACTAATTTCAACTGTCCAAAAGTCATAATACGTGTACAGGCTGTTTCAGACCACCTGTCCCACCCCTTTTTCGCGTAAATTAGAAGTCACGGGAAGTTATGAAAAGAAAATTAACAACAAAAGGCTCTATGACGCATTTAACTGCGATATAATTATCTTCCAAGATCAACCGGAAGTAGGTATATCAGAGACGAACTTTGAAACATTCAATGGGAATGTATGTTATTAAACAGAGTTTTTAAAAATAAGCAACTTTTGCTTGATCAAATTTTTAATACATTTTGTATCCGAAACAAAAGAATTTTAAAATATTGCAAGTCTCTACAGGGTGACTACGCCAGAATTCCTACCCCTTTTAACTCTTTTATTTTTGATTTCAAGAAAAAATATTTAATATAAAACTTATGGGGATTAATTCAAAGTTTCTCTGTGTGCTCATAGGAAAACAATTGATGGTCGGATAAACGAGATAAAAGCTAAACTTAACTTTTTTTTTAATGGAACACCGTGTATACTATAAAGATTTTCGTTTCTAAATTGAATTCTACTGGGACTACGTATATAATACAACTAATAATGTAGAAGTTGTCTATAAAGTAATTACTATTTAATTTATTTTATTTTTGAATTTTAGAAATAGAAAACTTGAATAATGATCTTTTTATACTAAGAGATGTGATTCAAAGCATGTTAAAAAGATTTACACTTTGCGCAAAAAAAATGAGGACGCTTTGAACATGTTTTACGTCAAATTTTCAGTCATTTTTAAAGTTCAATTTTTCCTAAATATTTTTCGTTTCTAGCTCAAAAGTTAATTTTTAGAAAACATCAAAATCGATTTAATATGTTAATGGTAAAATTTGATTTAATGTTAAAACTTCGTTCATTTTTTTGGGTATCCGACGCTCAATTGTTTTTTGTGAATATCTGGAGCAGTACTGAAATAAATTCTACCTTCTTTTATTTTTTTTTCTTTCTAAAATCAAAAATTAAAAAAATTAAGTTTATAGATACCTTCTACATTATTAGTTTTATTATACATGTAGTCTCATTAGAATTTAATTTAAGTAAGTAAGCTTAGTTTATATCTCGTTTATCCGGTATCAATTTTTCTGTGAGCACATAGAGAAACTTTGAATTAGTCCTTTTAACTTTTGTATTAAGCATTTTTTTCTAAAATCAAAAATAAAAGTAGTGGTGGTAGTCACGCGTAGTCACCCTGTTTGTTAGTATTTTTGGAATTTTTGATGTATCTGTAGTGTAGTGTAGTGTGTAGTAAAAAATAAACTTACTATAACAATGAAATGAAATGAATAACAGAAACACGAAAGTACATTTATTAACTTTTTGTTGAACTAAAATAGTAAAGGAGACGAAATACGTATCTACGGATATAAAATTATTGTGGGCGGAGATTAATTTTCAACTTTTTGTTGATTTTAAAAGCAAAATAATTATTAGATTATTTAACTGTCTGATATATTCCATGGGCTGCTTCGAGTTTATTTCCAAGAAAATGCCTGAACTAACTGAAAGGAAGTGAAGTTCTTAAAAAAAAATCGGTTGGAATCTAAGGGTGAGTGGTGAGGAATGAGACAAACTTAAGAAATGTATTGTACACGTAAAAATGAGCAAAAAAGACTCAAATGTTGTAATTCGAATTTCATTTGTTTTCGAGTTGTAATGTTTTAACATATAATACTTTTTTCTGAATTGAAGTATTCAGATCAGAAGATTCCCTAGTACACAAATGCAGTGTCTCACAAAATTTGAATATCTCACAGTAGTGCAATTTTTCAAGTGTGTATTTAGATAGAGCAGAACAACGAAATCAAAATATCTAAGGAATATTTGAATATAAAATAAAAGTAGACAATCGACGGCATAATTCGACGAATATTCAGTACTAGTGCTTCCATAAAAGAAAAAAAAAGAAGAACTGAAGAGAGCAACGTCTAATGTGCATAAACGAGCCAGGCACTGCCTTCAAGTCGTTGGAGGTGTATTTGAAAATTTGCTATAAAAATTAAAAGGCACGTGGTTCAGTCACAATTCTTGAATTTTCATTGAATTTTTATTTCAGGAATTCAGCATCACCTAAAAAACTAATAGTTGTGACAGTACACTTTCCTGAAATGTTCAAACATTGTAACCCTAGCGATTCAATTGTAAGACTAATGTTCAAATTTCGTAAAAAAACTGCATTTGTATACCAGAGAATTTTCGAATCTGAATACTTCAATTGAGAAAAAAATATTATGTAAGGTATTTTGTTAAAACGTTCGAACTCGAAAACAAATGAAAATCGAATTACATTGGAGTTTTCTTTTACTTATTTTTATGCGTACAATACATTCCTGAAGTTTGTGCCATTCCTCCCCACTAATCCTGTATAATAAATATACTTTTAACCTGTGTGCTTCCATTCTAAATGTGTCACTGTGTAGATATGGATTTATAGCCTAAAAATAATTGAGCCAATTCAAACCCAAACCACCCAACAACGCTGTTTTTTTTTGGTTCTTTGAAAATTCCATATTTTAATACTTCCTGTATTTGGAATAATTTAAACAATGAAACTTTATAATTACGGGTGAATTGTATGAAAAATAATTGTTTAATAAACTCTAAATATAAAAAAAAACACATATAGGAAATTACCACCCCTCGCACTGATTACTTCAATTCACTATAAGATCCTTGGACATTTTGATTAATTTCACATGTTGCAATTACGAAAACTTTATCACACTGTATATCGAAAACGAAACGTTTCAGATCACATATTTTAAGGTTATTACTTAAAATCAGTCCAGGATCGTTCGATTTACATTACTTCTAAACACAACCTGTTTTAGGACAGAGGAACGAATAACCTTTTTTCATATACATATTTTATTAGAAAATAAAATATATAAAAACATGTTATTCGTCGGAAGCTCCGTGCTTTTTCCTCTATCCTAAAGCTGATTGTGTTTAGAAGTAAAGTAAATCGAACGCCGTCAAAGTTTATCGCGTTATTTTCGAATGGGCTCAAGATATGTATTTATACGGTATATTTCGTCGATGTCTTACAAGAACAAAGATATCTCGACATTTACGATCTAAATGACAGAAGTTGATTGCTTAATAATGTTCGTTTAAAAAGAATTCTTCAATCTGCGGAAAGGCAAAGAGATTTGTCTGCGCGAATAAGTTGCAAGTAGTATTTCATTAATTTATTTTGAAGGGTTTCTGCTTTGTGAAAGTCAACTCGTTTATTTTATTTGCATTTCGACGACATTATGTCTGTGGAAGTAGGTGTCTCGAAAATAGAGTGTAGTTGAAAGGTTTTGGCAAAAAAATACCGGAAGCATTCTTATTTATTATGCGTAAAATCGTTGTTTCTGAGTTAACTTGTTAGAAAAATTTTATGCATGTGTTTTCTTAATCAATAATGATAACTGATAATATTATAAAGAGTTTTCACATTTTGTGTAAATTGTATTTGTTTGACCTTCAGTTCATGTTAAAAACTATGCATTAACTTTATTTACTCATAAATGAATTTTTTGAATAGAAATTCGTATTTTACCTGTAATAAATTAGTAGTTTGCATAAGAGCTAAATTTTCACAAAAACAGACGTTTGCCTTCCGAAAGTTTCTTTAATTTTTTATATTTACTTTAAAAATATTGAAAGAGACAATATTATACCAAAAAGGACTTCGCTGTTGAAATACACGCATAGGTGTATGTCTTAAGTTCATACACTGTTTACATTATTATGTTTAACAACAGTTTGGTTTGAAAAACTTAGATTCTAAAATTTGTTGCAAATCAGCTTCGATTGTAAATAAGCATCACCTGGAAAACTATTTCGGCACAATATGTTTAGAGCCTCTCTAGCACGATTAACAATTATTAATTTTACTCTCCTGGGAATTTTAATTTAACCGATTATTATAAGGTTGTGTATCGTTTGTCTTTAGAAACTGCATCTCTACTTGATACATTACAAATAAATTTAGAACATCCGTATTTTTGCATAAATCTTTGCATTTGCCTTTTCCCATTTTTAAAAGGAAGTACCTAACTCCTGTGTAATACTGTAAATTAAAGACACATTGTCTTTACTGTGTACATAATATATATTTAATATATTATATAAGTATCTTGTATAAAATCTTGTATATGCTCCAAAGATGATACGAAATTATATTGTACGTTTTGTAAATATTGAACGTAGTAATAAATATCACATATAGTTAAATGTTTTCTTTCCTTCAAATTTACTTCTTCCTTACAATTTGCTTTAATTGGGCAACGAAAAATATAATACTGAAGGAGAGAACGCCTTTTTAATGAAACTCGTCGTCTACCCACTCCGACGAAGTTACTTCGTTTAATTGAATCAGCTTTCACGACGCTTTATAACTTTGTTGTACTTAAGTTACATCGCAAACTACTGGCAGAAGGGAATTTCTTGAAAGGTAGGTAAAATTTTAACTGAAAAACTTGTATAATTAATTCGGAACGTATTAAAATGCCGAAAAGAGCAAAGAATTATTCATTCATTTACTTAAGTTTTTTTCTTTCTTACATCTGAATGAATACTGGATTACGTAATTATACAGAGTGTCCCAGAAAAGCATATAAAGCTTCAGGTACTTCTAGAAATTTTAAGGTTCGAGAAAGAAAAATCAATTGTCTTAATTCGATAGTTTCAGCGTATGAGGCAAACAGAATTTGTTAATCTTAGCAACGTAGTTTATGTATGTAGTCAATTAGATTTATAGACGATCGATAAACAAAACAAATTTCAAGCATCTAGTTGCAAATTACAAAAATTAATTCCACGTTTAAATTTAAGTCGTGTTTAGAATACAGGGGGGTGTTCTTTTACTGAGTGCAAATAAAAAAACCTCAGTATGAGTACATGAAATGCTACTTACTGTGCGTATTTTTCGGTGGTTACCGTACTATAGCCAAAAAATTTTGTTTGGAACCGTTAATATGTGCGAGAGAGAAATACTTGCAAGGTCTTCGCCTTCCTACACACCGACCCGCGCAGTTCCGCAGTCAAACCCATTTCGTAGCGTTTCGTAATAAGAATCACTGATATCGTTTATTAATTATTTTATTTAAAATTTTAATTCATTGAGCGAGGTAATACGTTTTACGATATCTAACTATCGATGAATAAGTTTAAAATTTATGCACCAATTAGGCAAGCGCGTTAAAAATATTCTTCCTTCACTCTTTTAGGTAAATAAACTTTTACTGTAATCTCTCTGCTAGCTATGAAAGTATTACTACTCCATGGGAAAAAATAAATTTTTATAAGTCTATCAAAAATAATATGGAATGCGAAATTACAATTTGTTTGTACCTTGCTTTTAATTTGTTCGGCAATTACGAACCGCGGCTTCTTGCAGGGAAGTTAGTTTAAATTGTAAACGTTTTGATCGATCAGCTGTGATCGGAGCGGATGGGTTACGTCGATCGTACTCAAGACCAAGTAACGCACTGACTCTGGCCCACTTTGGCTGCGGGTCTTAAGCTTAAGTAATCTCCTTAATAAAATTATGCGAGAAATCTGTCAAGGAATGTCATAATTGTTTGATTTTTCACTAATTCTGTCGATTGGGGCTGCCCATAAGAGGGGTATACCGAATGCAAAACACCCAAGCTTTTTTTCATGTCGGATTTTTATTCATCAAAATACATACATACGTAACATATCGTAAAACTTAGTTACTTGAGACAGTTTCTGATTTTGGAGCGTGATTTCGTAAAAACTATGAACTCTATTTATTCAGAAAAAATCGCAAAACATGTGAAATCATAAAAGATATCAATTGCAATACACAGTATGACATATCAAGCACTGTAAGAAAAATAAAAAGTGGCTGTCCCAAGTCATGTAAAGATTTTGAAGACTTTGACTTGGACTTGTTTTCATGTTTTTCGCAAAGAGACTTCAATATATTTATTGCATATATAGAGTGTTGCGTTTTGAAACGCAACATAGGAAATCCCATGTTAACTCAAAGGTGCTCGAATATTGGCTTCCCTAATTATCTTATAGCAAAATTCAAAATTCAAGATCTGTAACGAAATTCAAATTATACCAAACTTTTAACAAAGCCTTGAACAGTAAATAGGCGCGTTCAGCGGACACAACTGTTGAGTATGTTGACTTGTTTAGTAGGTACGCTGAACGGTTAATGGTACGTACGTTGACTGTCAACAGTTGTCGAATTTACTCACCAGAAACAATTTACGGTAAGTGTGGTGCCAGTTCGTCATTTATTTATTCCAACGACAGACTCTATCCTCTTTCCGACTTCCTCAAGTTTATATGTATAATCAAACAAGATTTATAACCTTGACGTTGATGTTACCGTCGCTGTTGCCGTTCGCCAAGTTGACGTTCAATTTACAACTCGTTGTTCGAAATGCACTGATGCTGATTTATAAACTAAACGTTGGCGTTCCATATACCGTGCCTTCAATTGAATTCCTCATTAAAGTAAGCTGTGATTTTTTTATGAAATTGACGACACAATTCTAGAGAAAACAGTTGTCATTAACTGTCAGTACTGATCATAACATCAAATAAAAACACAACATTAAAGTTTAAAGTAGATGCTCTCCTTCAGCTTGAATACATAAACGTACTCTACGTTTCATGTTTTCAAACCCGTTTGCTAAGTGTTCGGGGGTTATGTTAGCACACACATCTGTAATGCCCGCACGAAGTTCTTCGATTGTGTGACGCGTAGTTCTAAAAACCGTGTCTTTCATGTGTGGATAAATGAAGTAATCCATAATTGTGAGATCCGGAGACCTTGCAGGAAAATTCACAATCCGATTATCGAAAAACTGCTGCAGGACAGTCATTGTTTGATGAGGTGTGTGGGCAGTAGCATTGTCTTGCTGAAAAAACCCTTCTGTAAGTTCATCATCATGTAGTTGATTAATGAAAGGTTCTAATAACTCGTTTCGGTATCTTTCAGCAGTTACTGAGTCGTTAAAAAATATTGGTCCGATGATACGCCTTCTTGACACTACTAGCCAAATACCAATTTTTAATGGATGTAATGGAGTTTCTACAAATTCATGGGGATTTTTTGCTGACCATATTCTCATATTCTGTTTATTTAAATACCCTGAGAGATGAAACCAGGCCTCATCGGAAAAGAAACACTTGTCAAGAATGTCGTCGTTGTTTAAGTTATCAAGAAACCACCGACAATATTCTGTTCTGTGAAAATCAACTGGCCTGAGTTCGTGGACTGCTTGAATCTTAAATGGATAAAGCTTTGTCTTTTTTAAGAATAGTGTGACATGTTGCCACTGATAGCTGAACTTCTTGTGAAAGTTTCGCAATAGATTTCTTGGCAGAGTGTTCCATTCGATGCCGAACATCTTCAGTGCAGGCTGCAGTCCTTTTCTTAGCTGCTCCGCTCCCTGTTTTGCGACCAAGTGATTCTGTTTCACGAAATTTAAGAACACAAGCATGGATATGTTTAACTAGCTGTTCATAAGTAATAGCAAAATTAGGAAACTGTTGTCGAAATTTCTGTACGCACTGATTAATTGAATAAACTAACTGTCCATTTTCTATTCTACCGGTTTGAAAATAACTTTCAACAATAAATATTTTCTGCTGTAATTCTAACATTTTGAATTAATTGAAAATAGAAAGTGTCAATTTCACATTTGTTTAATTAAATAATTGAACAGCTATCAGTGCTGCAAATCTTAGGAGAAAAAAACAGTGAAATTATAGCCCACTTTAATGAGGAATTCAATTGAAGGCGCGGTAGTACTATTCAAGAATAAATACAAAATTACCTAAATTCAGTTTTTGCTTAGTCATATTTCCTAGGTATCACTACTTAATAAATACAATGCAAATTAATAATAATTTAAATGAAATTTTACTTGATGATAATAAAAATTGTATAACTGTATGTATTTTTAACGGCTTTTGGGACCCCCGTACTCCAGATCGTAACAACATTGGTACTTGAAGAAGAGGTCCCGCAGTTCTTGTTGCATCCGGGCCCCGCCATTTAGAAGGCCGGCTCTGCTGTTGACTCGTCTAAGTACTTGGTTACCTGTTTGTTTAGTTCACTCTGTAGATCTAAAGGTAATGTAAGAGTGAAACAGCATAAAATGGACTTAAAACATATTTATTACCTAAATTTCATATATACAGACGTAAATTACAAACACTTATACATTTTTCGATATTTTTACGTAATTAAATCAACAATTAAATTATTATTATTGTCTTAAGCAGAGATCGAGTTCAGAAACTAAAACCTTACCTTATATTCGCATTTCACTTTAACATTTTCACTCATTTGATGTAAACAAAATCGTCAATATCGTGAATTACCAAAACCAAATTAACACCGACGAAATACATATTTCAAATTCAACTATTCCATTAGGAATTTCTATTAGATTGTACAATTTCCATCACAGGTTTGCATAATTTAGGAGTATAATTTAATCTGCATATCCAATTTCATTTATTATAACCAGGAGTCATTTTATTTCATCAATCCGAATAAACACAATTGTTTAACTTCGAAATTTGCAGAACTATTTGACTGAACTCGATCATGCTGTTGTGTTTATTATGAATAAATACGGATTTTGTTAAATTAAAAATTTTGATTTTGCATACTCGGCGAGATTGAATTTATTGTTTATGGTAATAATTGTTAATTAGTAAAGAATAATTTTCTAAAACTTTAACCAGTCTCTGTTTCAATTAGAAGGAACATAACGTTTCACTATCGCTTGATGGCTTGGTCAGGAGATAAAGTTTCAAAAACTATTCTTTACAAATTTCATCCGACAAGAGTCGACTTCATTTATTGTTAACAAGGATAAATTTTGATTTGGAATTAAGTATTTATCGGCCATTATATGTGTGTTTTTAACAAGTGACTATTGTCTTACAGGTACATCAATATAATTACTATTGTAACAGCATTTGACCTAAAAAATTATTGAATCTACGTACATAAATACTCTTACGTATATTTGATAAAAAATATAAATTATAACATCAAGTATATATCAGTCAGTTAAATAGACCTATTTAATTAATAACGATTATCTAGTAAATGTGCGTATAATTAAATAATTCGCAATATTTTAGGAGATTCAATTTTTTTAATTGCAGAGGCCCTTCGTATTCATTCTTATTAAATATTGTTGTAATGAAATATCTGGTAGTTAACAAGCATAATTTAATAATAATAATTTAATAAAGTAATGACATCGTTTCAAAATGCCTTTTGCGGAATTTGTTATTTTACATCGTTGACGTTACCAACGATGTTTTTATAAACAAAATCAACGTAATTTAATTTTCATAAGCGTAGCCTCAACATTGACAGTACCAACGTGATATTGAATAACGCGTCGGTTTTATGTGATTAGAGTGATTCAAGAGTAACCTCGATAACCTCCAGAGTCGATGAAAAGTTAGAAAGCAATGACATTTTCTTAAAAAGCACTTTATTTCTAAGAACAATCGTGTCAAATGTGTTTTAAAAACAATTATGAAAGAGTAATGCTGATGATACTCGATACAATTTTTTGCTTAATCAAGTAGTACTAGTCAATGATACTATTGCGACATTTCTTATACACGAATTTTCTCATATTTCTCCTCTGTTTTCATTTAACCTTGATAATTAAACTATTCGTCCTTTTATGACTATGTACTTGTATTCTCCATATTTTCATTAAGTTTTAAAATATTTGAAAAAAATTATGTCATTGAACTGCCTGATTGCGTATAGATAGTGCTTTTTTAACTGTGGCCATAGGGATTTACACGCTAAAAATTTTGCCTCGTGTTAACTTATGTTCTGCTTATGTTCTCTTTTTATAATAATATAATCAGTTACATAATTCATTTCAATTTACACATTGCCAGAATAACAGATGCCTCTTGAAATTAATTATTTTAATATTAAAATTGGAAATATTTTATTGAATCGAGTAGGTCAACATTAAAGAGAAACTAGTCGCTGCCGTCCAAATGTCTGTCTAACGAATTAATTTTTGACTCTGACCTACTCGATTAATATTTGGTCGTTAATAATTTCAACTTTACACATTAAAATAATGATGCGCCTCTTATTCTGGTAATGTTTATTTTGTAATAAATAATCTAATTGATTATTAGAAACAAAATTTTTAGCACGTAAATTCCTACGGCCGGAGTTAGGAAAAAGCACTCTATATGTTCTTAACGATTTAAAAAGCCATTGCAGTTATTGAAGCTTCATTTTATGTTCTTTGAAATAATACTTTGTGAGAATTTAGTGGTCCTTCACTCGACCTCATACAATAACCTAAACAATTATTCCAATCTGATGAGTGGAGAAGTCGAGGCAATAACTCTTGAGTTTTGGTGATCATTACCTAGATGTCTAATCCAATGATTTTTTACTATCCAAGATTGTTTTAGTTAGTTTGGTACGTCTGAACTTGAATGCAACGATGCACAATGTAATGAGTTCGTTCTATATCTCGAAAATACAGCAATATTTCAGAAACGCATAATGATGAAAATCATTCGTAAAAGGATTGATAATTTAATTTTTATGGTCAAATGAAACCAGAGGTATGACATGAAAAAATCGGACGCGTTTAGGTTTCATATGCCCCAAGAAAATAAATCTCGATAAATGGATTTAAATTGTATCACTAAGGTCCAATTTTACAAATGCTGCTCAACTTTGAGCTGAGGCTTAAACCCTTAGCAATGATTATTTCAACAATTGTGACGGATTTAAGCTTTGGCTCAAAGTTAAACCGTCATTGTAAAACTGAGCCTTAGGCCCAGTTTTACAATGACGGTTTAACTTTGAGCCGACGCTTAAATCCTTCACAATAACTGTTGCTAAGGGTTTAAGCCTTGGTTCAAAGTTAAACCGCATTTGTAAAACTGGACCTAAGGCCCGGTTTCTCCGTCATAGTTTAACTTTAAGCTCCGTTTTGTTTGTTTTGTTTCTGTGGCAATAAACTGAAGGTTAAAGTTAACTTGTGATTGAAAACCGGCTCTAATTGATTTAGGCCCGATCTTTTGACTTCTTGATAAACAAGTCTACCGATTAATATTCTTACAAACCATTATGGCGAAAATGGGTTCCTGGGATACTAACCGACAGTTAAATTTACCAGTACATGCAGGGCCGGAGGAAAGGTAGTCGGCGCCCTTATGCAAAACAGGCGCTCTTTTCCAAAAAAAAAGAAACAAATCTA
The DNA here is from genome assembly GCA_036172665.1 of Prosopocoilus inquinatus. NCBI lineage: Eukaryota > Metazoa > Arthropoda > Insecta > Coleoptera > Lucanidae > Prosopocoilus > Prosopocoilus inquinatus. The sequence continues at coordinate 37,048,126 of CM069871.1, forward strand.
TACAGTTGTCTCAAAGGAATAGTATAGAACTTTAACAGGCCGACATTACTAGTTCTTATAGAGCACGGGTTCCCCATCTCTTTTAAGCATCAACCCCTTACAAGAAAATAAAAATTTTCATCGATCCCCTTTAAAATGTAATTAATCATTAAATCAAAATTTTGGTAAATTGCAATCTTATGATTCCATTCACCCTTTAGTTTTTTTTTTAAATTAAATTATAAACGGATCCGACTGTCTTTTGTCTTTTCTTGACTCGATTTTATATTCGCATTATAGGATTCTCTTTTGTTCAAACTTTCTCTCTTGATTCAATCGTTTCTGTAGAATTTTTATTTTCGTTTTCGTCTTCATCGCGATTTTCTTTTTGTTTTTTTTTTAACATTATTCGACTTTATTTAATACAATTTTTAATTTAAATAATCGATCAACTTTTGTTATTTTTCTTTGATTCGATTTCATTTCATTTGTTGATTTAACATCTTTTGTTCTCGTTTCTTCTTTTGTTTAATTTTATTTAACGCAATGTTATTCTTTTTAACTACCAGTCGATCGTCTTTTGTTTTGTTTTATTTTCTCTTACTAGTTTGGAGTTCATTTTATTATACATTTTAATTCCACCGTTTATGGTTTCTTTCTATATTATTCGATTTGACAATTTTATTTTTATTCTGACAACCAGTCGATCTCCTTTTTCTTCTTCCCCTTCGTTTATTTGAGTTAATACTGTAAGTTTAAATTCCAATTTATTTAAAATTATTCATAAATCTTCTATTGTACAGAGTGTTTGGAAATTGCTAGCACAAAAAAAAACTGTGGCATCTGGAAGTCCTAAGAAATAAAAAAAAAAAATTAAAAATTTTTTTTACTATTAATTTTTTTTTTTCCATAAATTAACAATCCGTCAATTCATTATTTGTGTAAGCGGCATTCATTTCGGTAATAACAATGTACCGATTTGTGACTGTTGTGGCAGCTTCTTACTTTAATTCAGTGGAAAAAAGAACTTTTTTTGCCGATGACTTCAATTCACCATCACCAACTACCAATTTTTTTGTACCAGCTATTTTCAAACACCCGGTATAGGCTTGTACTAGATACTAAACCGGCCCTGTGAAAGACCTAGAGGTTAATCGAAACCAAGCCTAACTCTCAAGTTTTCATTAACCCTAGGGGGTCGAATTCGACATTAACTTTTTTTAATTTTAATTTTTTTAATGTTTCTTTTTCTTAATTTTTTACTTGGGTTGAATGGAGTTAGGTTTTTTGTCCACTTTAATACTTTTAGTGTTTTTTATTTTTATTTATTTTTTGGTAAATAGATCAGTTGCTGGATCGAGATTGGTTGACTTTGAGATTGTTCGAGCTGCCCGTTTTTTAATTCACGTTTTGCCCCTTTTGCATCGGCGCCCGCGTTTCTTGCTTACCTTTCTTACCTTGCTTACCGCTTTCCCCCGGCTCTGAGTAAGACGGGATCTAACCTAAGTAAATAATGTACAAATGAAGTTGAGTGTTTTTCCATTCATATTCCGGTTCAAAATTCAAAAAAAAACTTTTTAAATAATGTACTGACAGTGAAGCCAATTACTCCACAATTTTTTGCTTACTTTTAAAAATCCGGACAATATTAAAGAAAATTCCTTCTAAAGTTATTAAGATTAAATTTGAATCACTCTATAAACTCTCTCTCACTTTTTTGTATTTCTTATAAGAAATTTTCAATTTGAAGTTTCAAATTTTGTCTTGTTTAATTAGACCATTAATGTGTCTACTGTCACATATTAAAACATAACAGGAATAAAAATTAAAAATTAATTAAAATCGTGAAACGTTACTGCATTTTATGTTTTCTCAGTAATATACCGAGATATCAACTAGTTTGGTCAAGCACGGTAATGGAATGGAAAGCGACTGCCTATTAACAGCAAGCAAAACCAAGGAACTAAAAAAAAATAACAGCAGATAAACTTTTTCAGAACTGCTTGAAAAATTTTAACAATCAAAAAATAATTAATACAATGCACGAATCTAGCTCCGACAGTAATTTTAAAATCAAAGTAAAAATATTTAAAATAAACCAGTAGGATGCAGGGAGGAGAGTAAAGTTTCGAATAATAAATCTGTCTTCACAATCTTTTATGAAAGAAAAATTAATTATGTTCAATACTATAATAGATACCCATTTGGTTATACATAATCTTTACACTATAATCGAAAAAATCTTTATTCAGCGCAGTTAAATAAACTTGTCTTTATCATACAAGAGAAGTTTCAAAAGTTTCAAGCAAGTTGTCTGCCTATTGTTGTAGAATTTTGAATCTTATTAAATACAAATACATATAACAAACTTCAATGATTGATAACACTAATATTTTTTAAGCCTTTTAAGCAGCTGTTTGATAATTTTTTCTTCAGTATGTATTACAAAAAATATGCCTTCCAACACTATTACAACTATTTTAAAACAGTTTTTGGCTAGTTATATTATTTAGATCTAGATGTATCAGAAGCATGCCCTAATTAATGACGTCCAAAAATATGATTGTATGTATGATAGTTAAATTTGCAGAATCACATTTACCTTCTTTTTTTCTTTAATGTCAGTTCTGTTCCTTTCCGGCAACATGATCCAGGTGGTTTATCCTCGATTGCTCCTTCTCTGACTCGTCCTTCACGCTTGGATCTATGATTGGTATTCTCAATGTCGAACATTGCAAGTTCACCATCGTGGGATCCGACACAATCGACAACTGATCCAAGTCACCCTAGTAAAACATAATTGAAACGTTGGGGAAATTTTCGAGAAAAATTGGCTTACAGAAAATAGGTAGCCGATAATTAAGTCGGAGTCCTCAGGGATGTCGAGGGAATTCTTTTTTAAAATATCAGTCCTGGTCCACTCGCAGTCAATATAGCTTTCAACGACGCTATCATCTCGCACGCTGGAATACCAGAAAGCATTTGTCAATTTTCTTTTAGTAAAATTTCCTTTATTACATATCGAGGGTGAAACGGGAATAACCAAAATAAATATCAGCGGAGTGGTGAAAGCGACGCATTAAAAGCTTTCCTCTTTGACTAATATATCGAGGAATAAAGTCGTATGTGCCGTTGTCATATTTATTTATATTCCTATAACTCGATCCGAACAATGTCAATAAAAACCGCATCTGGGGAAATTACTTTGAAATTTATGTCGAAAATGGAAATCGATTATACTTCAAAGTGACGCTTATAGAAATGAATAAATAGCTAAATACATATTTACTAGGACTTTAACGGTTTCATTAAATTAAATAATATTCTAGAGAATTATAATTAGTCTACTAGTTTAGAAAACACTGAGAGAAGAGAATTCATGTAAGTTAGAATACAGTAAACCTTTATACAGGGTGGGTCATTAGTATCGATTTCTTCAATAGCGTTTTAACTATTAATTATAAAAGAAAATTTCTTATACCAAAGCTATCGCCTGTAAGGAGTTCTGTATCAGCAAATTATTTTTACATATACAGCATGTTCTATAAGTGAGTTATCTAGCAAACTTATATTTTTTTAAATGGAATGCACCAATTTCTATTGCAGATTTCGGTAGATCCATTAAAAATAAGCACTTTTGTTCAGCAACTATAGCCCTAAATCGAAGCATTCGCGATCTGCAGCTATTCAACTGAATTAAAAAGTTAAAATGTAGAGGTACTTCATTCATAATTAGCGGCTAAAAAGATATGTTTAGTGTACCTAACTAATTATAAGTATCGTGTAGAATAATCCTTATGAGTAATAGTAACATTTTTTATACACGTTTGCACAGAAAGAACTGAAACTTAGAAGTTTAAATTCCTTAAAAAATTTAAATGGAACGCCCTGTATATTTTCACATATTCGAATAGATCATTAAATTCTGATTATAACATATGAACCTTGTATTTGCCTAAAGCTTGCGATTTTCGAGATATCTGCACTTACAGTTACAACTTCTGACAAGAACCTTATGTGAAGAAAATAAATAAAAGAAAAGGGCACAATTACGTTTATCTATTAAAGCTCAAGGAAATATTGGCATTTATAAATAATCCGAGAACTTAAGTTCACCATAAGAACTCCTTACGGCTGAAATTAACTAATTGCTAAAGTTCTAACAAAGAAATTCAAAATGTAATTTTCTTTTAATGAAACTTAAAGTCTATCAATCCTTCAACATCTAATCGATATACAACGCTAATGATTTGTTATTGAAAAAGTGTGCTACAAGAAAGCACAAAGTTTCGGAACGCATTGTACCAGTAATCCATAAATAAACCAATAAATTAGTAAACGTAAATAAAACGGAAACACCTTATTCGACAGTTGACAACAGAAATGACACTAGTGACAGTTCTGTTTGCAATAAAGTTAAGTTACGACATAACTTTAGAAAAAAATTTGTTTCCAATGCCAACGCTTCCGGAAAACGAAATGAACACTTGTTATACTGGGTGATTCAGAGTAAGTGTCCGACCCGTCGACCACAGGTAAAACACAAAAAAAGAAATCGAAAAGTCTGTATCCATAGGGTCTAATATCAATAGTTTGTCAGAAAAAATGCATTGAAAACTCAGATATAAATTAGTTAATAGGCACTAGTACAGCTGTATTGCGTTACAAGAGCAACGAACCCGCGTGGAATAGAATGAAACATTAGCGTTTACCTTGAAATGAAATGTTTTTATTTACGGATTTCTGCGGAAAAAATGTATAATACGCAATTCATTCATTCGAATTTCGGACTTATACAAAGTGTCCCAAATATCTGGAGAAGTCCAAAAATGCCCCTTTAAATTCATTTTATCAGGAAAATGTCTCAACAAAAGTGAGGAAGTTTTCATTCCGCATAATATAAAATTACTTTCAAATATACAGGTTGTTCATTTAATAAGTTACAAACCTAACTTATTATTTTTTACATGGAACACTATATATTTTATTTTCAGTTTCGGTTAGCCCTTGAAGAGACGATAAAAATGATATAACATTATACTGAGTTATTTTGAGTATTTACCGAGTTATTTTTAATTTTATGCAAAAAATGGGTCATGTTTGATAGTTTGAGAAATTGTCAATTTTAATGATAAGACAATTAACCTTGAAATAAAATATTTCTAAATCTCTCTACTTTTACAATATTCATCATTTTTAAAAACCTAGCGACTATCGACAACACTACGATTCAGTTCGCGTATTGTAAAATTAGTCATCTTTTTTCAAATGGAACACCCTGTATATTATAGTACATTTGTATAGTGCTTCCTACGAGTTTTCTAACCATATCATATTTTATGGTCTTAAGATTGATAACTTGTGAGTTATTATCACTTCTCTATAATCAACTTAAGAAACGTGCTGTATAATATTTTTATTTGTCTCAGAATATTTTATCTGCTGTATTATTCAAACCATTCATACAAACACTTTATTTTTGTTCAAATTAACAATTTCTTTATCATTGCTTCAGCGGTAACAATAAAAATATGGAATAAATACAGGAACTGAACGATTTTCACTAAATAATTCCAATTACACTATGAAATCGAATGGAAAGGATTTATTTACACGGTAAAAAATTCTATTGTTTTGAAGCTACATATCAAAGACACAAATTGAATTTTAACATTTTTTACACATTAACTAAAAATATCAAAATGTCTCCAGTCACAAATAGGTTTAAAAAATCATAAAAATTTAAACTTTTGAAAAAATTTAAAAAAGACTTTGTCGTATTGCTAAACGCGCATTTTCTTCTCCTTGCATGTTTCAAGTACATCTGTATACTCATGTTTCTTTACACATCCCCATAAACTAAGAATAGTACAGGAGAAAGCAGATTAGTAATAGTTTTTTGAAATTTATTTCATACTAATATTAGAGTATATCTTTTTATGCGTATTTCAACAGGTACGCTGCCATTTTCAATCATCCACAAACGCATACTCTTTGGTTGGTATGAGCCAGAGGATATTCTCATTCAATCTTCAATAGAAATAAAGATAGTATAGCGTGGCTGTTGAAATATCATCTACGATTGTAAACAAATTGTGATAAGAGAACGTTCTTTTCAATTGTGTACTCATACCACTATAAAAGAAGTCGAGAGACAAATCTGGTAACCATGGAGACCACTTCAAAGCATTGCCACGTTCTCTCCAGCGATTATCCAACCGATTCGTACCTAATATGTTCTTACATGACAGGAATTACCTGAAAAAAATTGTTCAGTTCCTGAATTTATTTATTTTTATTTAAATCACTAAAAGTACGATAAATTGTATGGAGAAATATCTTAAATGATTCTGAGACGATTGAAAATATTTTACAGCACATTCCTTAAGTTGATTGTAGAGACGTGATAATAACTCACAAGTTGTAGATCTAAAGACCACAGAATATGGTACGGTTAGAAAGCTCGTAGAAAGCACTGTCTAAATGTACTATCATACAAGGTGTTCTATTTGAAAAAATTACTAATTTTACAATACGTGAACTGAATCGTAGTGTTGTCGCTAGTCGTTAGGTTTTTAAAAATGATGAATATTGTAAAAGTAAAAAGATTTAGAAATATTTTGGTCCAAGATTGATTGTCGTATCAATAAAATTAACAATTTGGCAGATCAAACATGACCCATTTCTTGCATAAAATTAAAAATAACTCGGTAAATACTAAAAATAAGTAAGTATAATGTTATATATACACAACTTTTGTCAATACCTTTTCTTTATAAAAAAAGGATTTAGAGGTGTTTTTGGACTTTGGGACACCCTGTGTATATATACGCAAGACATGAATCATAATTTCCATTTTAAATTTGACTTTTGAAATGCCTCTGATAAATTTACTTCTTGCAATTTCGCACTCGCATGTCCTTAATAAATACCCCCCTAACGGGTCGGACACTTATTCTGAATCAACCTGTATATCACGTTATTATTTTGTTTTACTCTCACGTTATTTTAACATGGAACGATACATCACAAGACTAATTAACGCATAGAGTTGAAAAGCAGCTACCGCCGTGCTGTTCGATGCAAAGTGGAAGGTGTTTGCTGTAGTAACAAAATTTGATTTTCGTATAATAGCGTTAGAAGTTATACTTTGTACAGAAAAAATGAGACATTTTACATATTTAATAATTATTTTAAATTGTGTGGAACTTCAAAGATGAAACTTTTCTATAAAACATTTTTTTTTCCATATATTCAACAGTAACTGTAATTTCAGCGTTACTTAAGGCTAGTCGAATCCTGCCTCCGTTTTGAAATTTGCGTCTAATAGGCACACTACCAGAAGTACTCCCGCGTTGCCAAGTTTAGAAATAAATTTTTGTTTAGATCTAGGGAATTATTACTTATGGAAAGCAGTATAATTTATCGCTAGAAACGGAAATTTTGAATCTGGAAATGATCTTGCTCTTCTAGCGGCGACTCTCATGGACTAAATGGCAATTTAGAGCAAAGTAAGTAAATGGCTTTTAATATCGCTTATTAGTACACTGTTTTAAGTACATTATGTCGTTTAAGTGGACGTATTTTCTTGGACTACTAATTGTTAAATTTCGAAATATACGAGTATTAACATTAACAACGATATTTAAATAATTTATATTTTATATGCATTAATATTAATTTGCTCCCCTCTAGAATTATATCCTTTACTATTGTGACAAATTTCTTTTAATTTGCTGTTGATTTAGACATCGAAAATAGGAAAAAAGAAATTAAAACATGGTGTTTTTCAAAATTATAGCGAGGTATAATTTTTTTCGCTAATGAAATTAGTTAAGCCCCCTAGAGATTTAAAAGGTGCTTATTTTGACATATTACACATTAACAAAAATTTCAGTTTAATACCGAAAAAAAGGAAAAAGAGTTTTTTTAGGTGGGACAGACTAGCCTTAAGGGGGCGCGATACCAAATCCTTCACAGAGAGTTTCTCCGTTATGTGTCAATCAAATGTCACCAAAGTAGGAGTCACATCTACCTAGAGAAGCAATTCTCCTATTTGAGATAAATATGATGCGACAGTTTTTGAGAAACTCTCAAAAAACCAAAATCCAATACATTTATATGACAAAACGTCCTTGTGGTACATCCGTTAATGTAACATAGATGGCGATGGAATATAATAATAAATATAAAATAAATAAGTAATAAAACCAAACGAGTACAGTTTAGAATTATATTCTGTGATGTCAGATTTTGATACTTGGGATTAAATCGCTTAAAAAAACTAGTAACTGAATCCTTTTTTTGTCTATTTTCTTCCAAGATGTCAAATCGTGTGAGGAAAAAATTTTGGGCAAGCGTTCTTTTCTAATATTAGCATTATTTTTCTTATAAGTTTCTGTTTTTATAAACCCCCTCAAAAGACCACCTCAAAATTTTGAATTTAGCCGTACTTCAGAGTAATTATGGCAAATATTAATTAGGTAGTGATATAGTTGTAATAATAAGAATACATTAGTAAATATAGGCAGAGGCGGCCTTAGTAGTTGCGGGGCCCCAGGTGAGAAATTTTTGTGGGGCCCTTGGTGTAGGGGAAAGAGTTTTTCCTCTTCCCCATTATATCGAGCAGGAAATACTAAAATAAGTTTTAAAAAGTAGGTAAAATAACTTCAAGTGACTGTTGTTTATTTGAAATGTAACTGTGGAAACAAACGAGTAAAATTGCGAAATAAAAATATGACTGAAATAAAAGGGTGATAAAGATGTAAAAAGAAAAAGAGAAAAAGACGTTCAATTGATAATAAAAATAAAAATAAAATATTGTGAAATCTATTTAAAGTCAAACAAAAGACGATCGTGAATGAAAATAAAAATGTGTAAAACTAAGAATAAATCGTCAAATCGATATAAATAATGACAAATCTCGTTTTTGAAACATATCACTGAGAGTTATCGCCTGGCCTTAAGAAAGGTCTTTGGATGATACATCCTGTACAGTCACGCTTATTAGTAATGTCTCACCTAGAAAACTTTAAGTCGCGAAGACATTACTAAAAAGAATGAATGTACGTACTTGTATTTTATAATACGCGAAGAATACAGTTTCCAATTGTAGTCAGTAGTGACCGTTGTCATTAAGTGATAAGTTTGAAAACTGAATGAAGAAGAAATTAATATCATTAATTAATTATTTTATTAATATGATGGATCACCCACTTTAAGTAGGAACGTGAACGTGAATAAAACTTCTAATAATTTCGGATTCGGAAAATGAGATAAACTGCTTTTACACACGCACCTAACAGAAATTTGGTGCCATTTTCCGTCGTCGAGCGTCGCAGGAATTCTGACGACGTCCGTCCCATTAGCGGCGACGTGAATCAACTTCAGATCGGTGCCGGCGAGCTCCAGAGACAAATAGCAATCCTCTCGTCTTCTAGAACGCAGGCTGAATACCGTGCCCATCGAGCTCTGGAATGGAAATGAGATTAAATTTGTGCGATAATTTTTTTGGAATTCAAAATTGGCTTAAAGAAGATGTGAAAATGTGTCGGATAAATAGGTGTTAATAAAAAATAAAATAAAATTTTGAGAATAATTCATTTATTGTGGAGGTGCGAGGACCACATTCGAACGTCGCACATACGCGTATTTGCCCCGAAAAGCTGGCCAAAAGCCGAATCACACAAAATCGTGAAATAACTACTATAACTATTACCTAAGATAGAACAATACTTAGGGATTAAGAAGGTAATCTTATTTTTTCCCTCGGGTAGATGAACAAAATACCATCAAAGGGATCAAAGCACCTTGATAGTCAATTGTGTTAAACGTATATGCCTAACTCAAAAAATAATTAAATTCAAACTGTTTCTAATTCTTCTTTGAAGCTATACGCTGTGATTTTTGTAACGAAAGATGTTCAGCCAAGTAAGCACTGTTAATATCAACTATTAATTTTTAAATGCTACTGTCAGTATTTAAGATATTTCAGATTAACGGTATGTCAAATTTATATCATTGAATTTTCAGTTAGTGTATATCGAAAGAGTTTTCTTATATGTCAAGGTGTTACCGGGTCGATTTTTTTCTGTTATGTTTTACAGTAGGTAAGATACTTTAAATATCTGAAAACTTCGGCAGCCGAAGTTTGCCTATAAATTTATGACAATTATTTTCTTAATGCTGTGACTTGCAATAGTAGGCAAAAAAACTAGATTTTATACAAAACGACATAGTTAAAAATTCTACATTTCCTGAAAAACAAAAGAAAGAATTCATACACAAACTGTCATGTACAGGATGTTCATGAAAATCCGCTACCATAGCTAACTTTCTTATTTGAATTTTTACGAAGTAACTTAAATTAGTAGTAAAGTTTCAGGATCTTTCGTCCTCGATTTTATCGTGCTTTCGGTAAAACAACTGACTATCAAGTTTTCGAGATTTTTTATTATTTTCAACTATTTTAAGTGGAATGTTAGGTTTTTCATCATCGCGTCGCTTTCAATTCAGTATATTAAATTAATTCTGTATCTAAAACATCATCTCCAAAAGCTTACTATTTTATGAATATAATTTAATTTTATATTTAGTAACTAAATTTTGGTACTCACGGAAAATGGGTACAATAGCTGACATTCTTTATTTGAAACTTCAATAGGTAGCTTAAATTAGAGAAATTTCAAGACTTTTCCTGCTCGAATTAATGGTACCTGAGGAGAAATAAATGAATAAATATCAGGCTTACGAGATTTTCGATTGTTTTCAACTTTTTTTAAATGATACGATGATAAAAAAAATGTAATGTCTTGTTTACAGAAATTGAAAACAATGGAAAATCTCGTAAACTTGATAGTCATCTCTGTTTTTCTGATGATACCCTAACTTCGAGCACGAATGTCCTGAAACTTTTAATTTCAGTTACTTCATAAAAATGTAAATAATGAAGTTTGCTGGTGTACCGGCTTCCCATGAACATCCTGTATAAACTCGGAAATTGAGACGTCTTGCGGCGACCGGACAGATCATATTCAATGTTGCTTTTTCAACAATAACATCAATGGGGGGCAGGAATTAAAAGAAAGTCATATGGTGCATAATTAAAGTGTGCGCTCGGTATATGGTAACAGATAACAAATTTCAGCTTAAAATACTTTATTGTCAACGAATATGTAAAAATAATTTTGGCCAACCTTTGGGTCCAATACCCCTATGTGCGTCGCCTGTGTTTATATTGACTTTTTTACTATCTATTAAATTATGTTAATATTTTTTTTCTTAACAACCTTATGTACCCAGAACTTCCAAAGCTGGTCGTGTTTTAGCCGGTTACTCAAATTGCCGCCTGCGGCTGCGACCGGCCTATTGTTGTCTCCTTCGCGAACTGAGAAACGCAAAAACCCAGTTCGAAGAAGATGGTGTAGTCCGACACCTAAGTGGTCTATGTCTCACATAAAACTCGTATGACCAGAAGAGGAACCAAACGTCAAGCCCATAGTCAGGGAGAGTAAGTAACTCAACTGTACAACTTTTAATGTAAATATAAAGCTTTTTGGCGTAATTTTAACAAATTTAAATATAGTAAGTTAGGTTATTAGTTTCAAACTTAATGCTTCAAAGAATTTTACTACTAAATATTTAAATAAATTTCAATCTTACTTTGTAAAATTCAAAAACTAAAAATTAAATAAAAATTCAATTTCCATATTCTAAATTAGCAATAAATCCGCACAAAAAGTTAATTAAAGCTTAAAGCAGAGCACGTTTTAAGTATTAATAAAAACAAATGAATTTCATTTAATTCACTGTATCTGACGTGAAGCGAATTGAAAAGTGAATGTAAACATTTTAATTTAAATGTATATAAGAGAAAAATTAATTATCATGCTTGCAGAAAACATCAGATTACTCGGCAAGGTCAGTTTTCTTCCCACTTTTAAAAGGATTTAGTTATTTTAAAACAATATTGGTCCCATAAGCAAAATAAGGCTCAATTCTCACGCGGCAGCGCATCGCGTCGCGTCATTTTGCTGCTTCTAAAAGTTCACAATACATGTTTTTAATCAAGCCTGTGAGAATCAAGCCTAAGTTTTATTTCAAATTTATTCAGATAAGATAACAAAATATGAAATATAAAAAAAAATACACCTTACGTTCAATAAACTTTATATTTTGTAAAATTTTGTTGCACATCGTGTTTGATTGCCATGAAAACCTCGAGCAATCTCTGTACAGCTGTTACAGCCTTGTTTGGGGCTTCGTCAGCAGAGGCGTAGCTCGACATTGCCACTGCAAACCAAAAACGGCTTGTCCAATTTATTCGTAATTGCGATGTAATAGTGATGAACAGATACATTTACAAATGTTCATAATTTTGGACAGTAATAAAAAAGTTTTTCCTCTATATCACCACCTATCCATGGGCACACTGTATATCTAATTATTAATTTTTATTATTGAATAGAAAATATAATTTTAAAATGATTAGTATTTCAGCGAAACCATGTTTGCAGATTTAGTCCATGTATTATTCTTCTTATTATTTTCAAAGTTCAATTAAATTCACCAAGCGACAGATACAGTAAAAGAAAGTAAAATATCGAAAGGATATGGTTTGGTTAAATTTATTGTAGGTCTCAGCTGTTCTAGGGAAAAGCAAATTGGCAGAATATAATAATGTAGGCGCTCAATCAATCACTAAGTAAATCTGGAAAGTTAACATGTCAGTGTGAGAAGAGATAACGCATTGAAAAGAATGGATTACGTAAAGTTTGAAACCGCTCAGAGCTGCAAGAGGGATATAGAAAAGTGGCACTTACTCAAATTGATCATTTTAATAAATCATAATGATTTTTCTTTTTACACTAAAGTGAGTACACGTTTATGTCAAATCCATTGATGGTTGAAATAATATGAATATTATGAATTCCATAACGAGGCAGTCTAATTTAATTAAATATATGATTGAATATAATTAGGTTTCAGTTGTTCAGGCATTAGAACTGTTTAAGGAAATGTTCTACGATTCGCAAGACTAGTACTTACTTGGTTTCTACAAATCTTTCTCTAATGATAAAACGTTTTACAGGATGTTGAAAAATTCGTTTCCCAAATTTCTAGGGCAAGTTTTATTATACCAGGTGTTCTTTTATATACCTAGAACAATCGAGTCAAAAACATGCATGTCATTGATTTACTTCGGGTGTTTTTGTTGAGATACATGGATTTATAATATATAAGCTATAAGCATATTTTATATCATCTTAAAAAATACCGTATATCAAAAATTCTCAAGACTCTGATAATAATTTTAAAATGCAGGACTACCCTTGACCAAAATGATTTGGCACCAAAAACACAAATTGCTTTAATGTAATGTTTCAATCAAGTCACTTTTCTTGGAGTGACACTTAGCATGGGATTATTACACAGTCAATCTATGTAAAAAGATCAATAAATTTTAATACGCTATAACACATTGAAAAAATTCTAAATATCTCTTCACTATTGAATGTGTATTATGTTGTTTTATATTCTGCCTTGAGTTAAAATATAATTATATGGGGATAGGCATCCTCAACTGATAAAGTTTTGTAACACGCCGACATCCTACTTTATTTGTTGTTTTTTTCGAACAACCAAAATTAATAAATCTGTCTAAATAATGAAACGAATTATTTTAATTGAATTAATTTTAGTAATTAATGAAAGTGACTCGAAAGTTTAACTTCTGAATTGGTAAACAAATCAATGCATAAACCGAAAGCTTCTGAGGGTTTCAAAAAGGTCACAAAAATTTTATTACTTCTCGTCTAGTTCTATTCTACCTAAAGGTTATTGGCCGGCGCTAAGGGTAAGCTCTACACTCTGTTCACGTTAAGAATATAGCGTTGGAAAGGATAGGGCAATATTTTCCGGCTTGTGATTGGTTGAAATTCGAGGCAAGTTTACAATGGTTAAAGTTGACATTCCGGCGCTCGTTCCCGCGAATTAATTTTATGTTGGATAGAGCGAAATATAACTAGAATTGTGAACGTCAGTTGTATTTATGTCATTTTGGTTTGGTGTTGGTGTTTGGTTTGTGTGCTTATTGTTCTTTAAAATCGTTTAAAAAATTGTTCTTTTTAGAGCTCTACGGCTGTAATTGCAATTAACAGGTAAATATTTTATTAATAATGTTTATTTTCATGAGAATTTATTATGATATATTACAGTGCTAATATGGACGTACGAGAGGAAGCTGGCTCCTCGAGAAACCCTCATGGGAAGCATATTCGAAGTGACCAAAGAGTTATGGCATATAATGCTTTTGTTCAATACCACCATGATAATTCCAAGTCAGCTTCAATAAAATTGGCTTCAAAGATGGTTGGGATTGGAGAGGCAACAATGTGGGCTATCGTAAAAGAAAAGGAAAGCGCGGGAATTCTACGATCTCCTAGCAAGAAGCGAAACCGTGATACAATTTTCAATAAACTCGATGAAGCTCATGAAAAATCTATTAGAAGACATGTGCATTCTTTTTATCTTAAGAATGAATTACCTACTTGCTCAAAAATTTTAACGGTAAATACATTTACATTTATTACTGTTATTTTGAAACTAAGTAAAAAAATTTATAGGTTCTACAAACAGATGATACTTTACCTGTAATTCATCGTACAACATTGTGGAAAATTTTGAGAAAATTGGGATTTAAATGGGAGAAACGAAGCAGAAATTGTATTTTAATCGAACGTCAAGATATTGTCTTGTGGAGACGTAATTATTTAAACTCCATTAGAAAATTTCGTACAATGGGAAAGAAAATATATTTCTTGGATGAGACGTGGGTGAATGCCGGTCACACAAAGCCAAAAGTGTGGAAAGATACAACAGTGACTACTGCTCGACAAGCATTTGTAGATGGATTGTCACTTGGTTTACAAAATCCTTCTGGAAAAGGAAAACGTCTGATTGTGCTTCACATTGGTAGTGAAACTGGTTTTGTTGATAACGGATTGCTACTGTTTGAATAAAAAAAAACTGGTGACTATCATGAAGATATGAACAGTCAAGTTTTTACGGAGTGGATGAAAAATATATTACCAAATCTTGAACCTGGATGTGTAATTGTAATGGACAATGCGCCTTATCACTCAGTCAAGACGGATAAAATTCCTAATTCTTCATGGAAGAAAGGCGCAATAATTGAATGGCTTACATTGAAAGGAACTGTAACAGACAACACTTTATTAAAAGTTCAACTTCTTGATATAACAAAAAAATATGTAAGTGATAATCCAGTGAGTTACGTTATAGATGAAATGGTAACAGAAACTGGCCGTACAATATTAAGATTGCCCCCTTATCATTGCAATTTAAATCCAATAGAACTTGTTTGGGCTCAAGTAAAACATCATGTAGCTGCTAATAATAAAACATTGCTGCTCGAGGGATTAGATCTTGTAAATGCTGAACATTGGGAAAATTGCGTTAAACATGCTATTGCAGAAGAAAACAAAATGTACCAACTTGATAATATTGTGGAAGATATGGTGGAGGAATTAATTATAACAGCAAATACTGGCTCATCATCAGAATCGCCACCTGACTCAGATTTAGATTTTACAAGTGAATAAATTAACGAAAGTAAATAATAATTAATCTTGTGAGAAATTCTGAATTCACATTATCTACACTTTTGTTATTAATATTTGTCATCCGAGTGAATAAGTGATTAAGTCAAATTTCCCTACTTATCAGAGCAGGTTGTTTTCGATTTATAAATTCACATTGTTTGTTATAACAACATGATTGTTCTTGCTGTGCCAGCAATTATTAAATTATTCTGTGTATTTTGTCATTTTGATTTTTGTGTCTCGTGTAACATGTTTTTATAGCTATCAATTAACTGACAGTGATCAATTTTATCAAGTTTACTTTGATGTAGTTTTAGGGTCAGATTAAAACAATGTTCAGATCCATATTAACTTCCGGCTGTGAATCATGGATACAAACGAGTAGCCTGAAAAGAAAAATAGAAGTACACAAATGGAATACTTCCGTACAGCCATAGAAGTTACATTGAATGATAGAATAAAAAGTGCAGATATTAGAGGAGAGCTTGGAGTAGAATCAGTGTTAGAATACATAGAAAAAATAGATATATTAGGTTAAGGTTAGGTTTTGAAATAGATAGCAATTTTTTAATTGCTTTTCTGAACCTCAAGTACGTTTTATTTTTCTATGTGTTTACATGTTGACCAATAAGCAAATAAAGGCATTATTATTATTAAATTACATGGGCTTTTAATTTTAAATTATCTCTAAAAGAATAAAACTTGCAACAAAATTCAGACTCTGTGGTGAATTTATGCACAACAAATTAAAATTACTACTAAGATTAATTTAATTGTAAATTAAATTAAGATTAATTTAATTGTAAATTAAATTAATCGCTTGGTTTGTGTATTCATGCAACAAATTAAATTCTCCTTTAGTTTGCTGTTTTTCTAAATATAAAAATTTTGAATTTTTCCGCTCTTTCCTTATTGCTCCTATGTAATACGTACGCCGACGCGAGCGCTAACTACTATATTCTTAACGTGAACAGAGTATAGTAACCTACAATTTACTCTACCTACTACTCGTTTCTTCTCCCCAGTCATAAACTTATTTAATGCTTATTGTCATGATCGTTTATATTATCCCGGGACACTACCGTTAACGCACCACAGGATTCTGATTTTAGTGTGACGGCTTATAAAGTTGAGAGAATTAAGGAACTAATTACGTATGAATAAAAATGCGACGTTAAATTTAATTAAATTATTTATTAAACGATGGGGAAAAACTCCGTTTACCAGCCACTGACGGATCTGATAAAATGAATGTAAAAATCCTTGTTAATTATGTACCATTACAGAGAGAAATTAAATGACGGTTACAAGAAGTACAGTAGAATTCGCTTAAATTGCCTTTTTTTACACACTGTATCTTAACCGTATCAAAATAAAAAGATTGCAATTATGAATACAAGAGAAAATGAGAGAACCCCTGCCACACACTCATAAAGAAAAATTAGCTAAGTCGGAATAAAAGGACTCCTCAACTACTCGCTTTAACACTCGCAATCTTTCTGTTCATTTATGTTTAATATTTCATTTTACTCGATACAAGAGTTCTCGTCTCTGCTGACATGTGACACTTGACTATAGATTCAAACCCCTAATTTGATTTTCTTGAAAATTTTTTTGTTGTATTTTGTTACTCATGTTTCTCCTTTTTTATGTTCTATTGTTTTTTACATTTAATTGTTGTTATTTTTTACTACCCATATGGTAATGTGTTCTATTGCTATTTATAATATTTAATTGTTGTTTTTTTTTATCTTTGACAACTTGATTGTCCACATGTACATACCTGACGTGGTAAAAAATAAATACAAATATTAATACAAATTACTTCTGTTTGTGCATGCTCACTGTGAAGTAAATTCTTAATTCAGCTATAAATATATCAATGAGAACAAGGCGTAACTGAAAGGTCGGAGGTAAGTCCGAATATGTGTACGCTGTTATACAGGCTCAAAAAATCAAGAGTCACCAGATTGCTTCAGTACACGCCGTAAGTCAAGAACGCATCATCAGTTCAGCTTACACATTCGCACTTGTATCTGAGCCTTCAAGCCTTCAGTTACGCCTTGTCCTGACTGACATATTTGCAGCTGAATTTATTTTATTTTATTTAATTAGTTTGCATCTGAATTTATTTCATTAACATCGCACCGCTTTACGGTCGCCGGATTTAATGCAACGCGTTTACTATGGATATGCGCGGTGCGTACAATGCAGCGAAATGTGCAAATCACACACCGTGTTTAGTTAGGACACGGCGTTAAGCACGAAGGGCTACCTGAACGTGTGTACCCATTTACACTTAAGGTTCCAATTGAAGGGTCCAATGCAAAAAACGGCTATCTCCACTGTTACTAATTTTACAGGATAACAAAAAAACCGTTTCACTCGCACACAGTTCTTCGGAGTTCAAAATTGTGACTGAAACTGTATGAGGTAGCATCAGCCCTACTAGAATGTACAAAAGCCTACTTAATAACGCGTTACTCCAGCTTGTAAAATAAATAAAACGATTGGAAATATCCGGCTTTTGTACAGTATGGTATTAAAAAAATAACTTTTATGCAAGAGAACACCCCAATCACCATGCAAAGAGCGTATTCGTAAACTGTCCTCTGTTTCTTAGATAATATTCTTTCTCTCTTAGATAAATGATTTTGCATATCTGGCGTTTCTTGTTATTCACTCCTCTGCACTATCCAAGAAGACTTGACGAATCTACTTAAAATAAGTGTCACATTCGTCCACCACGAAAAAAGTGAGGTTGACTTGAATTGTTTAGTGCTAAAACAGGGAATTTTCGAGAAAGGCGTTTTTATTACATTGTATTAATCGACGAGTAACTCCATATATGACGCAGAATTGGATTTGAATAAACGTAGGCACCTAATTCTTGCACTAGACCATGTTATGGACTTGCATAACTCATTTTCGGCAAAAAAGATTTTGCATTGGACCTTTCAATTACGGTATGCAAAGAAGTTTGTGTATCTGCACAAAAGTATTTTTTTTTATAATTACCATAATACGACTTTGCGGAATATGTATATCAAAGACATTTTGTTACATGACCAACTTTTACAAAAAGAAACGTATAATTATTCCTAAAAGTTTCCGACGAAATTTCCTTATTTGCCACAAAAAATCTTGACATTTCTAAATTTAGGTGTTATAAAATATTTAGTTGAACATCTCGTCACAGTTCATCACAGACCGTAGAACACCATTAATTATTCATTACTTTATGAAACATAACGCAAAACATCCATGATATATTTATGTATCTATCTGTATTTGGAATATTCCATACAAGAGCTCTGTCGGTGAATTACATTGACAGTTGTCAGTAAATAAATTATTTGGATCGTACTCTACAGTATTTATTTCGTTTCATGCAACTACGCTAAAATTTATAAATTCATAAATTGTAGTGAAATACATTACCGACTGCGAAAGTTGAAATTTATTATTTAAGACCTTTACACTGATCCTCTCGATATACTATAAATAATATAATCAAGGTCGAATAATTTAATTTAAAGAGCAATAAAATCTACAGCACAATCAATAAATTCCTTACGGGCTGTGCGAATACATATATTTCCATTGGCACGTGCCTACGTATGCGATTTAATTCAACATGCTTTAGCGATTCCATTAAATTTTACAGTAAACAGAATCGATACGTACGTTTTGCACGCGCATTGTGATGAACAGGACGAATTGGCGAGGAAATGGACCGCTCTTGTCGCTTGCAAAAAGCTGCGTGGACGGGACCCAGATGTACGAGTTGGGCTTGAGACGCCAGGCTGACGGTCTGTCTGGCACTCTTTGCCATCTTTCTTTCGATGGATGGAAAAAGCGGCTTTCCTCCAGGGCCAACGGATTTACTGTGATGTCGCAACTACAACAAATCGAAAGCTTTTACACTAATAAGACGTTGATAGAAATAAACTAAATTAAAATAAATGAAGGTGTAATACCGTGCCTTCCTATTTTGTTAAGAACGAGATTTGGTGAAAATGGTTTGTTACTTATTTTCATTATAAGTAAGTAATTAATTATTATAACGCAATTATAATACTTCAAAAAACAATGTGTACAATGCCCAGAAGAAAACTAAGGGAATGACTCCATCCTTATAAATCATTTCAATATTCATTCAGTCATCTCTGGTGTGCCCTACGGTTCTAATTTGGGACCGTTACTATATTACTATTTCTAATATTTGGAAAGCTGAGAGGCTCCAGCAGTGCCTAAATACAATTATTTCTCACTGCGCTGATAATTTTCTGAGGTTAAATGTTCTATCGGAACGTATACTAAGAAGATTTAACATATTATGTAAGATTACAATATTAAAAGTGAAAAAGAAAAGTAAAACTAAAGATTTGGGTTTTATTTTTGATTCTGTATTATGCTTTTCTCACCACATTGAAGTTATTGTCAATGCAGTTTCTATATTTCTAGGTTTTGCATTGACAACAACGAAATATTTAAACATTATTGAAATATTTAAGTGTCTTTACAACTCGTTTGTTCTCTTTAGACTCAAATATACTTCGCAGGTATGGTCTCCATATTATACAGGGTGCGAAAAAATTAAAAGAGGCAGCCATCTTGAATTCTTTTAATGGCAACCTGGATTTAGTTTGGTATTACTTGACAGGTTATTCATTTAGAAATACAATGGTATATCATAAGCTTGTTTATTCTAAAATAACGAAAAAAATTTAAAAAAAAATTAACTTTGTAGTTGCAACATTTTTGGAGCAAGGTCTGTAAATAAATACAATTTATTCAAAATTTAATTCAAAAGCAACATTTCTGTGTTATCTATTTTAGCAATCTCTGATACTCTTTATCGCTTTTCCAATTTCAGCAGATAGCAAGTACTACAATACGATATTATCATAAGTTTGTTTTCCTCAAGTAAAATTACATGTCAAATACGGTTTGGTTTCTGTGGAAACAAGTGTATTTATACTGTCTATCAGTTACGTGCCAAATGACCTATGTCTAGGCCAAGGGTACAAAACTGAAACATTCTTCCTAAAACGTTATTTCACACGACCAGGTAATAAGTTCTTTTTAAATGTTCAGATTACAACAATTTTCAACTCTTTGGCTTTGTAACATCATTAATAGGTAAGTTTATTGGAAAACCTTTTACAATTACAAAAACACAGGATGAATGTTTGAACGTTGTTTATCTTCCTAATAACTGTCATTAATTGTTTTTTTAGCTGCGCCTGCAATGTACTATGCACGCCAAAAAAATCTGGGACAAGTCTTTACAGTTATTTTTGAGTTATTTTATTAGTTTAAATGCAACTTGAAACTTGTTTCTACTGTAACGTAAAAACGCAGAAATAAATATACTGACGAATACATCATAGCAACAATAAATAACTCGTCATATTTACAATAGGATATATTACGTGTCCCAGATTTTTTTAGCGGGCATAGTACAATACACATTAATAGGATTCGGATTTATCAAAAAAAAATGAAACAGCTAAACCTACAGAATTGAATAGAAACGCCCGTTTCTCACGATATTCAATTTTTACGGACTTAATATCATAGCATATTCAAATTTTCTATTTATCTCGGGACTAACTATACATATTCCAGCAGTTAGCTGTAATAGCTGTTAAATACACTGCTCCAAGAATGTAATGCACCACTCAGTAAAATAAGATTTTTTGTTTTTTTATTTAAAATTTTAAACGGTTGACGTTGATCTGAAACAATTCAGTAACAATAGTTTAATATGTTATAAGGTGATTTGCAAGAAAAAATAAATAATGAAAACCAATAAAATCAAAAGTCGAAAAATTTGAAAAACAAATTTTTTTAATAAATGTCACCAATATTGGGTATTTTCACCTCCATTTGTAGTAACAGATTGTTATCGACGATCCACATATAAAATTAGCGAAGTTATTTAATTTTGTTCCAATTCATTCAATTCAGCCAACGCCCCACCTCTTCCAAGTTATTAACTTGGTTCGGATAATCTCTGAATACTTTCAGACGCCTACCAAATGTGTCCCAGATATGCTCAATGCGACTGAGGTCTGAACTTCTTGCTGGACAAACCATTGCATCGATTTCAATTTCCTCTAAGTAATTTTGAACTTTCCGAACACGTTGAAGTCGAACATTATCTTGCTTTAATAAAAAATGTGTCCGATATAGGGCACAAATTGCACGACATGATCTTATAGGATATCAGTTGTGTACCTAAAGGCATTAAGATCCCCATTATTTAACACCAATAAGTCCGTGTGCGCTGTCAAACAAATTCCTACTCACACCCTAAAAAAGCTTCCGCCAAATAAAGTGGTATTCAAATTTGCAGTGAGCATACCACTCATTTGGTCGTTGTTATACACGAACACATCTATTATACTGGTAGAAACAAAATCTAGATTCGTCTCTAAAGAGAAATCGACTCCAATCGTCCTGTAACCGAATCACATGAAATCTAATGAATTCCAATTGATTTGTGCAATGTTCTGTAGACAATATTGGACCTTGGACAGACAAATGACATGTCAAATTAGCTTCCCCGAGACGTTAACAAACAGTTTCGATGCTAATTGAAACCCCATTCACTTCCTTTAGTTCAAATTGGAAATTTTTGCTTGTAACGAACCTCTTTTCTAAAGCAAAAAGTGTCAAAAAATGATCTGAACACGAGTTGTTGCACCATGTTGGCTTGACCTAGGCCTTCGAGAATAGAGAGAGAGAGATTTGGGACACAGCGAATCTTCCTCCTACTCGACTTCAGTTTTATTCTAACAATACCACTATTCAAGAATGAAATTTAAATTTAAACATTGAAATTATAAAAAAAATGTTGCAAATCGTTTTTGATGGCAGTGAAAACCTCGAGCAGCCTCTATACAGCTGTTTCAGCCCTGTTTGGGGTTTCATCAGCAGAGACGTAGCTTTCATTATGCTTTGAGAGCAAGCATGGCCCCCTTGCATGGGGGACTTATTAGGAGCAAATCCGCTTCAATTTGTCTATCCTACTGCAATGTCAGGTCAAAAAGCGATCGTAGGATGCCGCTGTTTTATCTGTTTTATCCATTAAAATTGTAAATGATTTTATGGTTAATGAATCTTCATCTCTTTTAAGTGATACTCAAATGTAAATAAATGTTGTAGAATGAACCTTGTATGCTTAGCTATCTTATAGGAATGCCAGTTACTATAAATTTTGAATAAAAAATCGAAAATTTCTTATCTGATTGTATGGTGCGTTAATTTATTGGAGCAGTATACTTATATGTTCGTAAATTAAATTCATTTTTAAATTATTTATACATTCAATGAAATCATTTCAAACATATGTTTGGGCTCAATCATTTTACAGGTAGCTGTTTACATTAGCATTAGCATAAACACATTGTTCTATCTAATAACATTCACACTCACGCCAACGCTATACAAACGGTTTAGGTTATCGTCTTGCAAATCAAGTCAACAACTGGAACATATGGTTTGCTTAACATTTATTTTTATCACATTCATAAGCAGTTTTTTGTTTCCGTTCGTTCTTTATTAATTAGGTATGAAAGATTCCGATGGAATTATTTGGCAAGACATAATTTTATTACTGATGTCATTGTACTTACGTACGACCGTCGTGATATATTTATTATAGATAAATACATTCTGCTTTACTTATAAAAGTTAACAATTACTAGTCGGATTCTACTAATCGCAGAGTAGGATTGGGAAGTTACGCGTAAAAATATTCTTTACGTTACGGTAAATTACTCGTAATTAATTCATAATTTATATATTAAATGTAATACACAGTGATCGCCAAAAAGTTGGTTTCAAATGGGAAAAATCTTTAGCTCTGATTTTTCGAAAAAACATTTTACAGCAATAATTTCTATTTCTCTGAAAACCTATTTAGCTCCTATCAAATATACCGAGTGAATTTTACTTAGTTAAAAGTCAAAGCTTTGTTACTTCCTGAGTAAGTGGAAAAGCTTCAAGAATACCATTTTTTACCATATTCCACTTTTAAACATAAGAAAGTTTTGATGATTCATTCAAAGTCAGACAAAAATCATAATTTATAGCACATATACTTTTCCTGTGTTAGAATTACTTATTAAGTTAAAAAGCAGAAATTTTAACGTGTATTGATGCGCTCTTTAAATTCCCGCGTTCTGCCAAGTCATACCTTGAGCGAATTATACAGTGTTTCCCAAAAGTAACGGATAAATTCTATAAAATCAACCCCTAAGAGCAAGCAACCCCAACTTAAAAAATCCAAATAGCAAAGTACTCCTTGTGATACATCGTTTAATAGCATTTTTAATGCTAAATATAATAGATAAAACTTTTTCAAAATCGGTGCATAAATAACTGAGATATTTAGAAAAATGTATTGAAGTGAAAGGGCGAATTATCGATCAGGCATTGTTACGGCTCCAACAATAAGTGATAAAACCAATTGCAAGTTGTTAAATATCAAGTAGAATTTATTGACATTACACGATGCAGTGTTTGTAACTTGTTTTAACGATAATAATTGACCTGTCTGAGCATTTTTACGAAACATTTTTCTCAACCTTTTATAGAATTTATCCGTTACTTTCGGGAAACACTGTACAACTAAACATATGGTCTATTGATTTTCATTAATGTGAATCGCAAAAAAAAATGCAGAGACCCACTGTGGGCCGGAAACTTTAAACTAAATTTTTTTTCAAGATTCCTGGAGGATTTCTCTACTGTACTGCGCATTTATTCTTGAATCATACACATACCTATATTATGCATATTATGCAGTAATCGCAAGCACCAAACATAAGCTCACGGAATTGCAACACGAGTATTATCACACTGCAACAAAAGCTCATAATCAACGGACCATAAGTCGGTTTTCGCTTTGGTGTTTCGTCCCTTTGTCTTGCGATGAACAAAGCCGCAATAGCATCCGGATAAATTAAAAACACGGTTTGCCTGGTTTTCACTTGAATCCTGCAGTTACAATATCCACGTTATGATTTTATTTTGTTATTTGGAAAGCGAATAATAATACGCAGTGCATTATCGATTAAATTTTGAAGTGAGTGATTGGGTAAAAGGAACACAGGAGCTATTACATACATATATGCCGGGTATCCGGCGCCATGTGTTCATCCTTCTAGAATCTTTATTTATTAATCGATCTAGATGAATTTTGGAGACAATAAATTAAACAACAAATGGAATTTTTCGAAATACTGTCTTCTAGCGAAACCGGAAGTCCTAAGACGCAGGACTTTTGGTTTCGCCGGAAGTGATATTAACTTTCTTATTTTAAATGGAACACCTGTTCCAAAATTCAGTGCGCAAATTTTGTGAGTGAGTAAAGGACATCCAAATAATTAAATTTTCTTAATAAACTTATGTCTTAAAATGCCAACATACTGAGGTGAGGTACAATAACCGATGAAAATATGCAAGGAAAAGAAAATTAATAATTGCATTCAAAATGATATTATAAAAATTGTTCAAAGTTGTGACCTCTCGCCGCAACGCAAGCTGTGCACGGACGCGTCATTAAGTGCTGAATGCTGTGAAATATTCCAGGCTGCTCACCTACAGATTGAATTGCTGCGTGTATCTAGCCAATAAGTTAGTGCGTTTCAATTGGCACATGAAAATCCCCAATGGTTACTGTATTCGAGGTCACCAAATTAGATTTTCGGTTAACTTGTTGGGCTGGCATTGTTGGACATAATGTGATAGGTCCATACATGTTGTCTCCACGTCTCACCAGCGAAGTTTATCTTCATTGTCTTCAAGAGGTTTTACCTGACCTGCTTGATCATGTTCCACTAGACGTATGGCGTTGCGGTAGTATCAACATGATGGCCATTCAGCGCATTTCTCTGTGCGAGTTCGACAGTATTTAAATCAAACATTTGGAGCACAGTGGATTGGACGCGGTGGACCCATTACCAGAGTCCGAAAATGACCCCACAAAAAAATCTAACGGGGTAAGGTCCGGAGAAGGCGCAGGCCATGGAATGGGTTGATTGAAGTCCGAATATGTTTCAATTGGTTTCCATGGCAACGAGAAAAAAAAACTTTTTTTAAATTTTTCAATCTAGAAAACTATCTATGAATCGCATTTTTTCGATCTAATGCGATCAAGTGTTTCGAGAAAATATCTCCGTTGATTGTAATTTCATTTTTAACATTTTTGCAGAATTTGAAATTTTCACTAGGTCCTAATTCATCTTTTTTTTAACAAAACCTCATATGTTTCTTAGCCTAGTTCAACAGAATATTTCTTTCGGAATACGTCATACTTTCTTTGAAAGTAATTTAAAATAGAGCATGTTTTATTGAAATTTTACACTCACTTTATTTCAAATGACTTTCAAAGTAAATATGATGTAGCAGCGTACTCAGAAAAAAATGTTCTGTTCAATTAACCTAAGAAACACATGAGGTGCTATTAAAAAAAAATGAGCTACGGTCTAGTGAAAATTTCAAATGCTGTAAAAATGTTAAAAAACAAAATACAATCAAGAGATTTTCTCGAAATACGAAAAATTGCAAAATTACCATTTGAAATATATTCGGACTCATAACGATCCGTAGATTTCAAATATGTAAAAATATATAGGGTGTATCACTTCCGAGAAACCGGAAGTCTTATGAGGACTAGCAGTATGTCGGAAAATTTCATTTTTTGTTTAATTTATGCCTCCAAAATTCAGGTAAATCGAAACCTACGTGACTACTATTGTTAAGACATTTCCTTGATAAAATGAATTTAATGGCGCATTGTTCCAGAGGTTTGGGACAGCCTGTATATGTCAGGATAAGTTTGTACGTATATGATACGAAATAATGTATTTGCAGGAATTTGTCAAAAAAAATGGACGAGTTTATATCAATATACACTGTGTTGAATCGTTTTTCAGACATAGCAAAACAGCATGTAAAACTAAATATTTGCAATTAATGGCTCTCTTGTAAATTTTAGAGCAAAACGGTAAAGGAAAATATTGTTCGAAATATTAAAATGCACTTAATATCATATTTAGAACTTTAAATTTCGCAGCCATTTTCTTTTAAAATGGCAGAAATCTTCTAAAAAGTTTAGTCAGTTTACTAGCAAGTTAGCTATGACCGGAAAATATTTAAATACTTGTAATAAAAGACAACTTCAAAATTTGCAATTTTTGTACTTCTTCGGAAACTAGCCGAGTATTATAGTACTCCGCAACCGGGTATTATAATACTCCGTTACAATGATTACGAAACGAAATATTCGTCGATCATAGCTAACTTATTAGTAAACTAAGTGCATTTTTCAGAAGACTACGAAATTTAAAGTTCTAAATATGATATTGATATTATAAAGGCATTTTAATATTCCGAACAATATTTTCCTTTACCGTTTTCCTCTAAAATTTACAGGAGAGCAAATAATTACAAATATTGAGTTTTACATGCCATTTTGCTATGTCTGAAAAGCGATTCAACCAGTGTATAAGTTGAGTTTAAAGTAGGTACTACAAGAATATAACACGGTTAAGAACACGGTTATCAAATATTTTAAACGTCAACCAATTAAGAATTTTATTTTCGCTTTTATTTTTTATATGATTTAATTAAGAAAACTTTTTAATTTGATTAACATTCAATTAACTGATATAATAGAATAAGTTACTGCGCTAGTACTATATACAATATGTGCATCGATGAGGAATTAAGTTGCAGCAGGTCGATGCTAATCAGTTTTACGCGCTAGCGTGAGCAAACTAAGTTTCTTGTGAACAGCATTAGCAATTTTCATGTCACAAACATAGCACATGCTAGGCACGTTAAACTACATAGTTTACCATTAAATTGTAAATTAGAAATAGATATTTATAAAATAATAAACAAAATGCAATAAATTCTGGAAATTTTCATTGCAAATGAATTAATAATAATATATTTATTCAT
Organism: Prosopocoilus inquinatus; assembly: GCA_036172665.1. Classification (NCBI taxonomy): domain Eukaryota; kingdom Metazoa; phylum Arthropoda; class Insecta; order Coleoptera; family Lucanidae; genus Prosopocoilus; species Prosopocoilus inquinatus. The sequence goes on from CM069871.1 coordinate 37,075,710, forward strand.
CACCAAAAAAACAATGAAATGTATTTACACGGTATGTGAATATGTCAAATAAAAGAGAATTTACCATTAAAATATCACGTCATAATACTTTTCGACAATAAGAACATCATTACTTTTTTTTTTAAGGTACTTGGATTTGTAGCACATTTTATATTTGCGGGAAGTTTATTGTAAAGCTTAATGCCATTATGAAAGGGACAGGCCAACATACTGTCAGACGATTATGTGGCGTATGTATATCATTACTACTCCACGTGTCAAACTCATGTATGGAGTGGTTTGTAGGAAAATTTGAAATATTTTGTCTAACATAAACTACTAAGGTAAATATGTAGAGACAAGGCAAAGTTAGTATTTTTGTTTTAGAAAATAACGGTTTACAATGAGCGTTATCTTTTTCGCCGCAGATAATACGGATGGCTTCTTTTTGGATAACAAATAATTTTTGTATCTTAACTCTGGATGAAAATTCCCAGAAAATAATCCCATATGATATGGCAGATTGAAAAGGACCGAAATAGGCAAGACGCAAAACCGGTAAATTAACTAGTCCATACAATCTTCTCAGTAGGAAGCAAACTGAACTCATTTTGAAACATAAATGTTCCATGTGTTTATTCCACGTCAACTCCACGTTCATGTAGATACCTAAAAATTTTATATTTTGCACCGATGTATGGATTTGATCTGTTATCTAGTTAAGAGGCTACTGCAGACATTAACGTTGTTAGTTATAAAATTGATAAAATTTCTTTTAAACGGATTCAAAACTAGTGCTTTGTTACAACAATATAAATGTATCTCATTAACAATGTTATTTGTGTTATTTATAAGAACTTCGAAATCATTAACAGCTGTTAACATTGTAGAGTCATCAGCATATAAAATGCTTCTACCAGGCGTGGAAAGAGTTCTCGTCCTATCGTCAAAAAAATGATAAACAATATTGGACCCAGCAATGACCCCTGCGGCACACCTACCGGATTCTGTTTCTGTAATAAATATGAATTGCCAATTTGTACACATTGAGTTCGATCACCCAAATATTCTGTTAGCCAGGCTAATGCTGGTCCGCGGATACAGATATTGTTTGTTTAGCAGTAAGGAGTGTTCGATAGTGTCAAAAGTCCTCGACGTGTCAAAAAAATAGCTGCAACTTTATTTTTATTACTCAAGGAATCTAGAATGAAGTCGAGCGCATCGGTAATTGTTGTATCTGTAGAACGGCCTTTCCCGAAACCATGTTGGTGTGGAGTCAGGAAATTATTCTTTTCTAAGAAATCTGTAAGACGATCATCAAAGGCGGATTCAAATATCTTTGCAGTAAGGCAATAGGCCGACAATTGTCATAGCTAGTTATTTTCGCCTTTATTTTTGTAGTTAGGTATTATTTTGTTTGTTTTAATAAAGATGGAAAATGTCCTTCAAACGACAGATTAATTAAATATGATAGTGGAATCGACATGAATTTATTAACTTTACTTCATATATAACCGGAGACGTCGGAACCGCTTGATTTTTGAGATGAGAATTTATAAGTTTTGAAATGTCGATTGATGTGTTGGGATATAAAACAATAGACTGGCTATTTGTGTGTGACACAAGTTTTAGAGGATAATGTTTCAGTTGTTTTTGGTATGTTTAGAAATGCATCATTGAAAGTATTATCAATTTGAAAGGAGTCTGTAATGGTTTCATGATTATCACGTAGTTCTATGGGTGAATAATAAGAGACATTATGCATGTATCACTGATTATTTGTCAACAAGTTTTTGACAAGTTACTTGATATAGTATTTTTTTTATTATAGCAGAACCTCTTTGACAATAATTTTCCGTTTATATGCGTTTCTTATAAAGATTAGTCTGAGATTCAACACATTACTATTTGTAATATTCGCTTAATTCTTTTAGTAAATTGAACAGGTTTCTGAGTTCATTAGTGTATCAAGATTGACTACATTTAACCCTAGAATGGTAACATTATTTTTTTAACATAAATGGTCACATGGTGACATATGAAACTATACTGAAACATACAGTGTTTCCCAAAAGTAACGGATAAATTCTATAAAATGGTTGAGAAAAATGTTGCAGAAAAACGCTCGGACAGGTCGATTTTTACTTTTAAATCATCATTTGGAGATGTAATTTTCAACCCGCCACTCCTCAAGCCCTAAGCGACAGCAACCCCAACTTTAAAAATTCAACCGTTTTTGAAAAAGTTTTATTTTATTGTATTCTCCATAAAAATGATATTAAATGAGCTATTACAAGGAGTACCTTGATATTTGAATTTTTAAAGTTAGGGTTGCTGTCGCTTAGGGGTTGAGGGGTGGGTAGTTGAAAATTACATCTCCAAACGATAATTTAAAAATAAAAATTGACCTGTCCGAGCGTTTTTCTGTAATGTTTTTTACAAGTATTTTATAGAATTTATCCGTTGCTTTTGGGAAACACTGTATATTCTCTAGCAAATAGAATAATTGTTGAATATTTTAAACAAAACATGTACTAGTCAGGTTTTTAATTACCAGAGAAACACAAAATAAGCTCCAATAATTTGTGCCTAATATGTATAGTAAAACATCATTTTTTTAAGAAAAAATTAAAATAACAGCGAAAATGTGAAGCTCTTTTATAAAACTTAGGAAGTACTATTTGTTCATATCGGCAATGTATATACCTTACGCTCAAAAATAATTTCTATCGTTTAAAACGCCTTCTCAATGAACCTATGATTTTTCTTTTACCCATTTACACATAATATTCGACGTTTAAACTGTTTTAAGTTGACAAGTATCAACTGTATAATATAAGAAATTATTTTTATCTAGATAAAAATTGTAACGTCATTGGTAACATAATCTCGCCCGTGACACAAGTATCATTTATAAAGCCAAATATTTAGATATAGCCATTTAACTGCGTGGATCAACTAAAATGAAACATAACGGAAAGGTACTGAAAATATCAACCATCTTCTTACAAGTTTGCACATTGCATAGCAAAAGGAAGTTGACTGGTGTCACTGGTGACACTGTTATCATTCTAGGGTTAATATTCAGTTTTTGACAACGAACTTGAAAAGTAGAGTTGAAACACTCTAAAAAAAACACTCTGAAAAGAAAAAAACTTTTTTTTCGTTGGTGGGAGACGTGTACCTCGGGCTTCTAGCAAGTAACCTGCCGGTCTTCAGAGAGGTGTGACGATTCCGGCGCACCCCAATTAAATTTAAGTCATCTTTACCACCCTTAGCTTTTAAGAATGTAGTTTTGTAAATTTAGTTGTAGACGAGACTTTGAATACACAAATGCACATAATATTGGGGTTATTTTACTCGTTGTACATAGTCAACTCTGTACAAATTTTACAATTCATACATATACAGTCCACTATAGCAAAAAGTCGTAAAGGTGCAACAAGTCAGATACCAGCCCGATACGTCAACAAATTTTGTTATATCACAAGACAGGATTTGATAAATGGGTTATTTAGTTTTACCAGAAGAAAACTCTATTCTAAAATGACTTAATTCTTTTGGTTGGAGTAGGATGTTTTGCGAAATGCAACAAAGAAAATCATAATTACTGATGCTTTGTCTGAAAACTTCCCGGGTGCACTGCATAATGCAGATGCCATATTTTAAGTAATTCGGAGCAAAGTTCTGCGCCGTTTGTTGTCTGAAAATGAATGTTAGTTCCGCACGTGTCACCAGCATACCCGAAAAGATTGCAGTGGCGCTGCTCGATGTTGAATCCGGGGCAGTCCGGCTGGCGACAGTGGCGCGTTCGTTGTTGGATTCCGGCGGAACAAGATACGCTGCAGGACGACCACTCTGACCAACCACTCCATCCTGAAACAACGGATGCAGCTCACGTAAATCACACTTTACATAAGCAGATGCTGTGTTATGTAACATTAGCAGGATAATAAAGCCATTTTTTATGCATATGAAATTATTTACATATAGCCATTAGTTTAACTTTCAGAATTTGCATAAGTAGTTCTTCAAAGTCTCAATAAAGATACATACATTGCGTTCTTTTATTCGAAAAAAAGTTTACCTTTACTTATTCCTTATACTTTGCTTATTTTTAAATATCAGATGTAATTTTTTTGCATTCTTATATTTTGCAAGTAGAAAAAAAAACAAAAAAATTCCATCTATTAGTGTAGTGTTTCGTAATTATACATGATTAAACGAAGATCGTACAATAATTATGTGGCCTCACAAAGAAAACGTAAGTTTCTCCTGCTCGTTCCACACACTTATTCCAACGTAACTCCAAACTGAGAAGGTTTTCATTGAAACTATTTACTGCTACGATTACTTCGAAATTAGACGAATATTTCTTACCACCTTGCCATTTCTTCAAATTTGGCAATAGATGGTAATCGCTGGGAGCTAAATCTGGGGAATAGGACGAATGAGGTACTAATTCGAATCCCAGTTCATCTACTTTAGCTATTGCCACCGCAGATTTGTGGGCAGGTGCATTATCCTCATGGAAAAGCACTTTCTTCTTTGCCGAATGAGGCCGGTAGTAGTTTCTGAGAACTCGCTAAAAGAAGGAAAACTTTTTATGAAGAATGACTTTCCTTCCTAAAATACGAAATAAGGAAGTATACAGGCATAGTTAGGTTCATCCAGGAATATACTGTATAAGTAATTGTAACTGTAATTAATATTATATTATATGTTATGTTATATATATTATATATATATATGTATATAACATAAGTAATGTTTTTAATAAACCAAAATTAATAGATTGTACTCTATTTAATTTTATCGAAATAGATAAATTTTTAAATAAAATAAATGCTTATGTGAAAAATAAGTATTCCGGAAAAAAGAGTGGACAAGGAAAATATACCAAATACAAGAAGGACTGCGATATAAATACTTATTATTAGGCATAAATACTTATCAGTTCATATAGTCCCAGTGAAATTTTATAAAGTCTTGCGGGTTAAACATCGTCCTTGCACGTTATTATTCGCTTACGATCTTCATGGAACACAAGAATTTTACCACCGCTGGTCCAAACGTTACGGCTGCCGTAATTTTCGATGGCCATTTTTAATAATTCGTACCTGGATTTGGTGAAGTTTCTCTTACGAGTATACGAGTCTCTTTTTAATATTTTTTTACGTTAAATAATTACACCCTTTTTTTTATAAAATAGAAATTTTATTATAATAGGGCGACTCCTTTCATTAATTTTTGGACCAATTGTATGCGTTGTTTCGATTTCGTAGAGTTTAACTGGAATGTCCAGTTTGTTCTTTATTCATCAGATAATAATAATAATAATAATAATAATAAAGTGTCTTTATTTTCTCTGACTGGCATCATAAAATAATTGACAAATTCAGTTATAAGAGAAAATTATAGGCGGAGTTCAGAAGGGTAGTACATAGTATATCCATCTGCTCTTCCACTCAACCTACTATTGATTAGAAATAATTACGGTGCGGTAATGAGTACAAAAAATCAAAGATTAGGTTATTTGAGACAAAGAAATTACAATAATTAATAAACCAAAAATAAACAATTTGAATGAAATGTAAATTAGAAAAAAAAATAAAATTATATGTCTACATATGTATATAAAATATATTTCCATCTGAACAACATTCTATATATAAGGGATAATGATGTGTTTAAATAATAAAAGTATTACGAGTATAACGCACTTAAAAGTGATCGCGTAAATCGCGCATCAGATAATTCTTTTACTTTCAGTGGAATGGAGTTATACAATGACGTAATGCAATAGCTAAATGAGCGCTCAAACAATGCTGTTTTGTGTATCGGTGGGATTAACAATCCTTTGTTTCTGATATTCAAGTGATGCACATCAGTTCTGAATGAGATTTTTTCGTATAAGTACTTTGGACAATTGTTTTTAATTATTTTATGAAATAGGCAGAAGGAATGCAAAGTGCGCCGATTAGACATATTTAACCAATTAACCTGAGAAAGTTTGTGTGAAATTCTTTCTCTTCTGCGTATATTAAAGATAAATCGCAAGCAGGAGTTTTGGACTACCTGAATTTTCCTTTTTATGTCACTGTCTAAACATGGGCCATACACAGAATCAGCAAAATTGAAGTGTGATAGAACTAGCGAGTCACAAAGAAGAGTTTTAGTTTTTCTATTTAGGAATGATCTATTGGAATAAATTATCCTCAGTGCAGCATAAGCTCTATTTATACAATTAAGTACATGTCCTTTAAAACGTAAATTAGTGTCCAATAAAAGTCCCAAATTTTTTGCTTCATTTACAAAGAGAGTACGGTATTATCAACTAAAATATTGAGTCCGTTGATGGTGCCTTTACTGCTAAATAACATACAAGTAGATTTGAGGGGATTTATAGTTAAGGAATGATCATGCGAAGCTTTTACTAAAGAGCATAAATCTTCATTAATCAGATTACAAGCAGTTGCACGATTTGCAAAGTTAAAAGAATAGTAAAGCTGCGTATCATCAGCGTACATGTGAAAAATTTTTATATACGTCAATTTTTTATATACGTCTCAAAATTACTTGTGTATAAAGTGAATAAAATCGGGCCAAGTATGGAGCCTTGTGGAACACCATGCAGTACCGGAATGTTTTGAGATACTGTGTTATCTACAATCACTTTCTGATGGCGTCCTGTAAGATAACTTTCAATCAAGGCACATGCATCCGCTGATAATCCCACATAGTGAAGAATCAAAGTTTGGTGGTTAAGACAATCAAACGCTTTACTATAATCCAGTAAGACTAAAATAGTTTCAAGTCCATTGTCGGCTGCCCTTAGTAGATCGTCAGTTATGTTAAGCATGGCTGTTGTGCAACTATGAGAGGGCCTGAAACCGGATTGTGTGGGTGGAAGAATGTTATTGAGGTGAATATGTTCACGAAGTTGCAGTTCTAGGATTTTTTCCATAATTTTGGACAAAGTAGGTAAGATACTGATGGGACGCAAGTGTTTCATATCACTAGGGTTGAGAACTTTTGCTATTGGCAGAATAATAGCTTGTTTCCACGCAGAGGGAAATACGTTATGTTCCAAGCAACAATTGATTATATGTGTGATGAATGGCAGAATATGAGGAAAACACATTTTTAACATAACGATATTAATCCCGTCTGAGCCAAAACTTTTGGATTTTATATTATAAATAATTTTGTAAACTAAATGAGTGTCTATAAACTGAAATTGAAAGTTATTGTTTATATTATTTTTTGTATTATTAGAATAAAATGTTATGACCTCAGTATTGTTAGCAGTGGTGTTATTTATAGAACTGTTATTCACAAAAAAACTTGTTAATTTGATCGGGATCATTCAAGTTACGTGGAAGATTCTTCTTAGGCTTATGTAGTAAATTTAAGTGTTTCAATTCTTTCCAGAATGTTGCTGAGTGTGATGTGCGCAGTTTTTGTTCAAAATAGGCTTTCTTTTCGTTGCGTATTGCAGTAGTTGTGAGGTTGCGTAATGTTTTATAATATTCCCGGTAGTTTGGTAAGTTTGAATCTGGAGAATGCATTATCTCTTAGTTTCATCATTATCTTTAGATTCTCCGTCAGCCAAGGAGCAATAGGTTTAGTGAAGCGAGCTGTTTTATATGGAGCGTGATAATCAAATAAGTTAACTACATTGACTTAGAAATTCAACTTTTTGATTGATATCGATCGATATAAAATAAAAAATGTAAAGGCATTGATATCAGATCGAGGGAGAATCTGTCAAAATCAAAGTTATTAAAATCGCGGTAAGTTCTATACCTACGTCTTTGTTCGTATTTTTCAATCGAGATGTTACAAGTAATTAAATCATGATCAGAGATGTTTATTCCCAAAGAAGCGAAGCTTGTAACTATGTCAACATTTGAAGTGATAATTAGATCAATCAGAGACAAGCTTGTAAGTGTACATCGTGTAGGATTATCAATTATTTGAGATAAACCGAAATTTTCCAAAGTCGTCATCAAGCTAACCGTAGCTGGTTCATCAGTTTTTAGATAATTTATATTAAAATCACCGACACAGAATAATTCATCAGATGTGGGCATAACCTGTGATAAGGTGACCTCAAGACTCTCTAAAAAATATTTATATCCTAATGTTGGTGTCTTATAAACTACACCAAACGCGACTTTTTTATGAGGGAAAGTGAGTAGTATCCAAAGTTGCTCAATGTTTGCCTCGGTCGGAATCACTGAATATCTTAAAGAATCCCTAATATAAAACGCTACCCCTCCTCCACGGCTGGGGCGATCTTGTCTTTCTAAAGTATAATTATCAATCGCCACAGCATTTGAGCTGATTACTGGCGATAAACAGGTCTCACTAATACCGATAATATCGTAATTATATGTAAGAACGTGATGCTTGAAGTTATCAAATTTAGGAAGCAAAGACCGTACATTTAAGTGCGCTAAACTCAAATCAGCCATACTAATGAATTGTTGCTAATACAGTAACAAAAAAATTGAATAAAATATTGTTCATGATTATAAGAATTTAAGATACTAATCAAAGTCGGTTTACTTGCGGTATAACTAAGTAAGAAGTAATTAGAAATAAGACACAGTTGCAACTTAGAGTATACTTAATGGTAGATATAAAGAAAAATTTTCTGTTCTAGTGAGATGGATAGATTATATAAAAAGAAACAATTTCTCTGTCTAAACCTATTGGTTACTAGCGTAAATACTTCAAATAAAAAACTCGAATATTATGAAAAGAAAAAGAAAATGAAATAAAAAAAAAAGAAAATTAGGAAATATATTTGCGCAAATTATAGAGAGGATAATGAATAATACTGGTTTACTCGTGTGTGTTTTTGTTATTGCAGTGCGCTCCGTCTTCATCCGTGTGTGCCTTCTTGACAATTTTTTCCAGGGCTTCAGATGTTGTTATCGTCAAGCGTTGATCGCCGTCGAGCTTGATGCGTATTCTGACGTCGAAGGTCCAGACGTTAGACTTTCCAAATTTTTCCTTAGCGGCATTCAATATTTTCATTCGTTCTTTCGTTAGATCTTCGACGATGAAAGTGTTAATTCCTTTTAGTAAATTTCTGCGTTGTAATACTTTTTGTTTAATTCCATAATTAGTAAATTTTAATACGATTGGCCTGGGTTTTTTGTTTCTGCTGGTGTTGTCCATGTACGGTCCAAGTCGGTGAATGCGATCAATATCGTTTGTAGTTAGGTCAATGTTCATTTTAATAAACATACCGTTTGTAACAGCAATCAAATCTTCAGACTGACTTTCCTTAATTCCCAATATTCTAACCGTATTTCAGCGAGAGTATTGCTCAAGTGCATCAAATTTCTCTGTAAGCAGCCGATTTTCTTCCCTTAGTTTATGTAATTTACTGTCATAAGTGTTAAACACTACATCAAATTTAGTGCGTAACTGTCCGAATAGAGAGTCGCTAAGATTGCTAAGAACTGTTTGGTCTTTTAACAGAGACGTTAATGTTTCCCGCATAACATCGCGGATTTCAGCCATCTCCCCACGTGTGAACCCCATTTTCAAAGTTTTCAGCACTAATCTATGAAAGTTTATTTTGTTTGTAACTAATTTTTAAAGATTTACACTTTATGAATGTATTAAACGTTGACTGATCACAAATTTACAGTTTATGACCAGCAAAAACACGAAATCAATGGAGCAGCCTACACGCGCTCACACTACTCAGTACCCGCCATATTTCTGTCTGATCAGTGTTTTCTTTGGGATGTTCGTCAATACCAAAAACCCTTAAGTTATTCCTCCTGGTATACTATTTCAAATCATCAATTTTCTTTTCCAAAACGCTCGACTTCAAAATGCGATAAGGATTTTTTAATATCCTCCACATCCTTGGTAATGACGTCAAATTTTTTACTGATTTCAAGTAGAAGATGCTCCGATTGTTGTTTACATATTTTAGTAACTAGATCTTGGTATATTTTGTCTTCCAGTTTAATTCACCTTTAGCAGTTTCATTGCCAGAACTAATTGTTCTCTCACAGTCTTTAATGAAATGAGAGATCTGTACAATGCAGTGTTGTTAAAATCGATATAAATTGAATGCCTGAACGGTCCAAGTGCAATCGTAAGGTCGTGGGTTAAAACCCCGCTCGAATATTTCTCGGGGATGGTCGTTACCCACTTCAGGGACCCTTCAGTGTCGGGGATACAATTCGATACTGCTTTTCCTTTAACGGCGAGGAGGTTTGGAAGTAACAAAGCCATGCAACACTTATTATTCAGTTTTTGGAAAAAATATTATATAAAAAGTGACCTTATTTCTTGATGTTCTATTCACCCGGGAGACATTTCTGAATCTTAGTTCGTTATTGTTTAATACAATGTACAAATTTTCATCGCCCTAAAGGTGTAGTTTCCAATATAATCTACTATGCCACTCAACGTGAATATCCCTGTGTATACATTGGTTTATGTTAATGAAGAACAAATTCTCTGATTGTTTAATAAAACGTTTCAGCAAAGCACTTGGCTGAACGCGTCAATGGACGACCAAATACCGCTCGGCGAACTTTAATTAATTTAATTTGTCGTCGGTACGTGTCCGCCGACTGAAGACATTTCATCGTAACGAGTTTATTCGGTTGAATTTTCCAAGCAGTTCGAAATTTAATTCGCCGCGTTGCGTTTTAATTCCGCGTTCGTTGAACGTCGCGACGCCCACCACCATCCATCCGCTTCCGAATTTCGAACTCGATCAGCGTGAAATATAATTTTATAGCGGCCGCAAGCATGCCGAAGACTGAATGACTTACTTCAACGATCGTTAATTAAATTCTTAGCGGCCGCTTAACTTTATATACGGAGCGACGTGTGCAATAAAACAGTGCATTAGTCGGCAATAATAATTTGAAATGAAATATGAGGAATTTTTATCGGCGGACGTTTTCAACAAAACGGCTTTTAAATTTATTTTCCTTTTGTGCTGTATTTTAAAAACACTTTTTATTTCTTACATCAAATTGACAAATGACATTAAAGTGGATCTTTAGAAATTTTTATTTATATTTAATTTTCAATGCTTTACATTTAAAGAAAGGTGAAGCCATAACATTATATTAGGTACAATTTTAGTCACAGTTTTTCCATAAAGATACACTACATCGTAAGAAGCAATACATATAAAACGAACCCTTGCATTACATCCGTAAAAATCACTAAAACCAAACAACTTTACTTAATATTTTTAGAAAACTGTGTTATTTGTAGTTACATTGCAGTATTGAATCACTTTTACAGAATTATTTAAAGATTGACATATCGTACAGCAACATTATCTAACACAATCGATGTGTTTCTCTGAGGACTTGTTAGTAAACCATGACACGTGATACGGTGAGTTCAAAAAGTAATTATAAAAGGGTGGGTCGTGGAAAACCAAGTAATGTCTCCGAACAAGCTACAAAAATAACAAACACAATCCCGGCTGAAAATGCTCAAAATAAACTTCTGACAACAATTGTAAAGCTGCCGTAGACATCACCTGTGTTTTATCCGTCCAACCCTAACGTATTTAGTTTTTGAATAGAGGGCACAAAATTAAATAATTTCTGAGATAATATTAATTTTTGTTTTCCTTAGAAATAAGCCGCAGACCTATGTTTTGAAACTTGCTCAGAAAGAAGGAAATTTGCTATTTCGGTTTAAGCTGTAATTCAACACAATATTATAAAAATTTAAATATGAAGAAAATGATCCGTTGGTCGCCTCACAATTCCAACTTCTTGCTTAATTTTTAGACTAACAATAAGGGATTAATTACATTCACTCATTCATTAGCTCTTGAAAAGCGCGTAGCAAATGCCTGGTAGTGCTACTGCTGCTTCTCGTTAGTCATCTCGATGGCATTAGAAGAAATCCGAGTGATGAGGTTCCAACTGGAAGTCAATTCAATATGGACGACCGCCACGAAAGCCTCCGAGTTCAACGCATGTTTTCAACCAATTAACTGATATATCGTACAACGAAGTTGATATTTGTAACAGAGAGATGAGCATGAGGATTCTGAAAAGAGTTTAGGGTGAATAAAATAACGAATGAAAATATTAGGTAAGGTCTGGGAGTGAAATTAGTTATAGAAAAGATCGAAGAAAGACAACTCAACTAATTTGACCATCTTTTACCGGGTGAATTATATTTCTGTATTTCTTTAATAACTTTCTTGTCAGTAGCGACAGAATAAAAAACTTTTTAGAAAAATTATCTGGCATGTCAAGGACTACAACTTCGTTAAATCAGTTAATGTAGACTTTCAATTGTTTTCGAGCGGTCATGTCTCCTTAATTTTTTTAAATTACATGATATATTTTCTAATGATGGATTTTGATAGAAAACTTCTTTCTCTTTCTAGTGGTGTAAGACTTTTGGCACCTTATATAACAAAAATTTTCAGAAGAAGACCAAAATCTTTTCAATCGCAGTGAGCTATGGATTACGATGCGAAAGTAACTTTATTCCTTGAATATCAATTTCAAAGGATGTACATACGTAGACTTTTAAAGGGTTTTGGGTTTTATTAGATATATATTGTTTCACACCAACTTTATTAAAAAGGCGAGGAAATGTATTACTGTAGAAGGTTGTTCATTTGAAATAAAATATTTTTTTCCTTAAGGTGTTATTCCGTACAACTTAGAATTTCATTAGTCTTGTTGTTTATTAGCATTGCTGAGATTAAAGTATTTTCAAAAGTTAACAAAGGAATTCACCCTTAGCGTCTTAACCTACAAATTTGCAAGCGGAATACAGATACTACAGTGAAATGATTAGATAAAAAAAAACCCTGTGTGGTTTTAGTTCTAGTATCTACCATTCGCACCATTCTAGTATCTACCATTTGCACCATATTCGTGGTTTCTACGATCAAAAAGCTTTTGGTATTTTTCTGAAAATATTTGTTATCTAAGATGAAAAAGCTCTAACACCACCGGCATTTTCTATTAAAATTCATTGTTAGCAATACACCATATCATTTAAAAAAACTGTAGAAGGCGTGGCCGCTAGAAACAATTGCAAATCGACGTTAACTAATTTAACACAGTTATGGTCGTTGACATATCAGACAATTTTTATGCCATATCTCTATTAATAAGAAAGTTATTACAGAATTACAAAAATATGACTCACCCTGTATAAACGAATAAGAAAAATCAGGTAAAATTAATTTGAATTTAACGCCTGAACAGTCAAAGTGATAAGAGATCGGCCTTATAATCGTAAGGTCGCGGGTTCGCACTCTGCCTGATATTTCTCAGGGGTGGTCGTAACTCACTTCAAGTACCCTTCAGTGTTGGGGTGCAATTCGACACTGCTTGCCCTTCAACAGCGAGGAGGTTTGGAAGTAACAAACCATGGAACGCTTTACAACCACAAAAATCGCGCTCCAGAGGGCCTGATAAGTTTATGACTTAGGAGTGAGGACCCCGTTGGGCAAAACATCACAAAAAGAATGGGATGGGATATGAAAAAAGAAGAGGGACGAAAGAGAGCACGGAACCAAGAAATCGCACATTTCTTGATAATAACGGGGACGTTCATGAAAAATGTAGGAAAAAAATATGTCACTTCAAAGAAAATAATTCCATCTCTTTTGATACATGGCTGGATGACACTAAACTGAACTAAAATTATAGAAGTATTAAAAATAAAGCAGTTTATTATTTTTGTCCATCATACTTGCTCTGCTTTAAGTTATTCTTTTGATTAATTCACTTGTTTTAAATCGTCACAAAATAGCACATTCGTATTTAAAGAAAATAATTTAATTGTTCATGAATTTTCATATTATTACAAAATAATAGATTATTTTTTTTAGCGCACTCTCCATAACTTATTAAATGAACAAGTCAGATACAAATAATTCTCTTCCATTTATCTTTTTATAGAGTATTTTAAAATGAAGATGCTAGTAATAAATAAATAAAATTGTAATTAAATTCATAAATTAAATATTTCTTCAGAGATTCTAAGTTTTTAGTACTCGTTTCTGGAGCAAATTATTTTTAGCTTAAGCTCGCGTTTCCGTACATAAATTTATTCAGTGGAAGCTTTTCGTGCTGTTTAAATTGAAAAGTAAACGCGAATCTGAATTTGCGTCAGCAGGCGAAACACATGTACGTTGGCGTTTCACTACATTTCAATGGTAATTAAATGGAAATTTAACACCATTTAAATTTAACACCACTGCTGTAGACCTTATCGAAATGGAGAAAGTACTGAAAATACTGTTGATTTTTTTCATATTAACTGGAATCAACCAAAACGGAAAGTTTAGTTATTTTTTTATATAATTCTTAATTTTAGAATATATCTATTCTGTTAAATTAATATCTTATTTATGTTTTTTAAACCATTAATTGTGTTTAAAAATGAAACAAAGAATAATTGAAGCCCGCTCTTATCAGAAACTAGGAACTAAAGAAATCTGTCGTAAACTCTTTTAAATTTTTTTTTATTACCGATTTTTATATTTGTAATATCTTGATGCAGGAAGCTTCTGCATCTCTTAAAATTAAATTGGCTAAGGAAGAGTACAGGGAAAGAACGTGTCAAGTCACATTTTTATAATTTTAAAAGAGAGCATTTTTAAAGTTTCTCTACTTACTCCTGTTTACGTTCCTTTGTTATGCTGTTCTTTATATTTTTTCTGAAATTCTTATTTTATTTTAAAGCTAAGGATACAACAAATTTTAACAGAATTTAATAGTTTTCACAGTAAAGCAAACACTAATGAGGCAAACTTTCGTAATATATTTTAGCAGCTGGATTGTCGCAAAAGTTTTTCAAAATCTGGAGATCTGCATATTTTTCTTTAGAAATTTTCAGCTTATCTATTTATAAAAGAATGAGAAGTATCTATTAATTCAATTTTTCAAAAAGACTTTACAGAAATAGTTATTTAGGTACGTTAAAAGTCCGGAAAGCTAAACAAACATTTTTGAATTCAGGTTTCACATTTTGCAGTTCAGATCTGCTTAGGGCGAAATGGATGTGTACCAAATTTGACGTTGAATTTCTTCAATGTGATGGGAATAATACAAGAAGAAGTAAAATCTGTGTAGGTAAAGCTTCTTCCTTTTCAATTTACGAGAAAAAAATACTAAAATAAAATGTTTTCCATTCGTAAATAGGGAGACATATCAAATTCCAACATACTAGAAAGAAAAGTTGAATTACGAAAAATTACTAATAATAATAAAATTATAAGTAATATTTCGGTAAAGTTGTAAAATATTAACGCCATCTACATATTTATGGACCAAAATACTTAATACAAAAATAAATATAATTGTTTAAATAATAATCCACTCTTGTTAATTTTTTACAACTCTAGAGAAATTATTCACTTTCTGTAATTCAATTTTTTTTTGTAGGATATTGAAATTTGGTATACTATTTTTATTTTATTTTATTTTTGATTCACTATACGTATTGCGAAGTCAATCCGGAGATACACTGTGTAACATCCCACTTCACAGAGCTAAAATTTTTGAAACAAACAAAAAATGGCAGCAAAGTCTTGACAATATAATACAGGCTGTTTAGTAATTGCCTGGACAAATTAAAACTGTACAGTTGGGTTACCAAATGAAATAGGAAAGTCCTACACAATAATGTCCGTTCTGCCTATTCTTGAAAAATTTCGAAAAGTACCAATTAAAACTAAAATAGTAAAGGAGACTGCGGTTTAAGAAATAATTGAAAATTAATCTACGTCCACAAAAATTTTATATCCGCAGATACGTATTTCGGCAGCTAAGCTGCCATCTTCAGAACACTACCAAGTTAAAAACACTATAACCTAATAATCCTAATAAAATCATAAAAATGTAAAAACTAACAACAATCTAATCATCCTAAAAGATATAAATATATGTCTGAATGTAAGTAAATATAAATTAATATGTAAATATCTAAAATTAACCGTTACAAAAACCTTACAAATAAGAGCTAACCAAACAGCACGGAAATACGGAAATAAATAGTCCAATGCCCCGAAAATTATTCTTATTCTAACGAATAAATAAGTATAAATTCCTTGTTATTTGATACCTAAAAATCCTGAAAATAAAATATATATGTTAGATATAAATCGAAAAAAATAAAAATAAAAAATTGAGAACACCTAATATTAACCGTCAGAAAAAGCTTACAAATAAGAGCTAACCAAACAATACGGAAATATGGATATAAATAGTCAAAAGACCCGAAAACACTTCTGATTCTAACGCGTAAATAAGTATACCGGCTGTTTCAAATTGGGTGTGCACTGAAGGGATCTCCTAAACCGGAAGATATACAAATTTGATTAAATGGAAGAAAAGTTGCACTAATCCATGTCAAACTCGTTTTCATTAACCGATTTTTTTATTATTTCTTCTTGAGATATTAATAAAAATGTAAAAAAATCGATTTTTTTTCACTGTTTGATTCTGCTTTGATTAGGAGTAATAGAATTGAAGTCAAACGTTTCGTCTTTCCACGACCATCATCAGTTTCGAGTTTTTCAATACAACTTATGTTTTTTTATTATTCTATTCGACAGAATTTTTTCTCCTGAGTGTAATGATATATCACATTTAATAGTTGATTTTAATTTGAGGCTTAAATAATTCAGAATTTATATGAAAATTTTATTTAATACATAATTTAAAATTATGAATTAGCGCGAATCTACGCTCACACAAGCAAGCCCATGGCTTTTAATAGCTCGGATAAAAGTTACCGCAAAAATAGTACTACAGTTAAGGCATACTTAAAGCACGTAAAGGCCATGATTTTTCCGTTTTTTTGTGAACTCGTAACATGTTTGTAAATAAAATAACTTGTAAATGTTTATTTGAACGTTTCTTGATGTTTCATCACTCGTAAAATAATAAAACTTTATTAGACACAATTGCAAGTGAAAAAATGTAGCAATCTCATTATTTGTGCCTACATTTATTCTGACCTGCACACTTTAAAATCTGTTGAGACACTGACCTTTCATCATTTGCGTTGAAAGATGTAAGCAAAAAAAGAAATAGTCAGCGGAATTTATGGTTTCTGCCTGGGCGGACGATGTTTGCAGCATTGGAGACGTTAATCAGCGACTCCCAAACAATTTTTTTTGAGTTTTGTTTCAATTTCTTTTCTCTAAAACGAAAGCTATAGCTCTCCGTATTATCAAACCTTTTTTTACTCTATATAGTGTGAAGGTGTTCCGTCAATTACCTAACACCCTGTTGAAATTAACAAAAATCAAAATCAAAAACTGAGCTGCCTACGCGGTTATAAAAAAAAACGCTTATGAACTTTTTTTTATTTAATCATTTATTTCCATACAAAATAGTAACAATATTTCCATACAGAAAAGTAACAATATTTCCATATCCTAAAAAGAAGTAACTATTGATGAAGAAATAACATGAGAACATCAATAATAAAGAAAAATTAGTACACATAGATGCCGCGTCTCTCCTCGGATTTCTTCTACTGCCGACGTTTCGTTCTCCATTGCGGAAGAACTTCCTCAGGGCTGCTGCTGCTGGTGGTCTTGCTACTTCTTCTTGTAAGTCGTTGAGACTGAGTTGATATGTCCGTTGTCGTGGTATTTATAATAATATACACGGTGGCCAGAAAAATGCGGACAAATGCCACGCAGGCCAAATCTTTGTTTAATTCTGAGTTGACAATCTTAATTGAAAAAAGTAGTACAGTGCTTTCTTAAGTCACACGAGCAGCTTAAAAGAATTGTAAATTTGGCAACACCTAATCAGACAAGTACTGTGGTAGTAATCATTTTATTATTTACTATAAATCAGGTAAATACGCAAATTAGCAAGAATTTTATGTTAACATGGATACCAATTGTATTCAAATTTAAAGATAATATGAAAAAATTATAAGAACTGTTCAAATTGGTAGCCCCATCAGTTTCCAGACATAATTCCAATCTTCGAGGAAGCGAATTCAAAACGCGCTCCAACATATCCGGGGTGATTAATCGAACTGCCGCCGTAATTTTATTAATTACATCCTCTTCGTTCACTGGAGGCGTTGCATAGACCTTTTCCTTTAAAAACCCCCAAACGAAAAAGTCCAGAGAATTAATATCGGGAGATCTTACGCCCTATCCACCGATTCGGAAAGTGTTCGTTTAACCAATCCCTAGAAATTCTGGCATTGTGAGCAGGGGCTCCGTCATGCATGTACAACATGTTGGGTCTCAAATTCAGTGGAATATTATCCAGTACTTCTTCTAAAACGTTAACGTACTCAATTCCATTTAGACGATTTGGAAGAAATATTGGTCCAACAACTCGGAGATTTAAAATCCCCAGCCAAACATTTACCGAAAATCTTCTCTGATGTCCAATTTCCCTTACTGCCTTGGGATTTTCGTCCGCCCAAAAATGAAAATTATGGCTATTAAAGACGCCATCTCTCGTAAACAAGCATTCGTCGCTCCAGAGAATATGCAATAAAAAGTTCGGCTCTTCTTGAATCCTTTGTAAAATATTGTTACAAAGCATTCTTCTGTGCACATTATCGTTCACATACAAAGGCTGCACTTTCCTTGCATGAAACGGATGCAACAAATTTTGAGATAGTACTGAGTGCACTGTTGTTTTGCTAGGAATATTTAGTTCCCGAGCTATTTGTCTTGTGCTGGACGTCGGATCTTCGTAAACAGCATCCAATATTTGCTCTTCTAATTGAACTGTTCGACGCCCTCTAGGTCTACCGCTGTTACGATAATTCGATATAAAGGAGCCAGTTTCTCTAAGTCGCTGATCCATTCTACGGAACGTGTTGGTGGATGGATGTCGCCGTTGAGGATACCGTATTTGATATTGTTCTTTTGCCAAGTTTGCATTTCCATTGCAAAATCCGAATACCATATACATGTCGGCGTATTCTCCAAAGGTAAACATTGTTCGGTACTAAGAACAGCACAAAATATTTATCTTATTTCAAGAGCCAAATGTCACATGAGAAACGTCAAAAATTGACAACTACTTACTACTTTTAAACAAGCAGCCTTACAGTACCACGTTGCCATATGTACTTTAATTTCAAAAAAGCCAATGAAGAAATGTTAAAAATGTAAACCATTGGTATTAATCGATTAGTTACATCAATGCATTTGAGATAATTCCATTTCTAAATTTCACCACAATGATTTTACATAGATAAATTTGACGAATTTTGCTAAATTTTAGCTGTACATCTTAAGGTTTGATGGTCTCGTGCGCCTTAAGGAAGGACCGCATAACTTTTTTGGATTAAGATTATCGCCTCAGAATTGAACAAAGAATCGTTCTACCTGGCGTTTGTCCGCATTTTTCTGGCCACCGTGTATAATAATATCATATACAACTTTCATACACATGTCAGAGATCAATATGTTGAAACAGAAGTACACTTGTAAGCTATACTGCTCAGGGAAGTCTAATGATATGTATTTTTATTATTAATGTTTTATTGCTTTTATGTTATTGTAATTAATACTTATTAGCATACCAAAGTAAAGAAGATCATGAAGGTATTAATTACAGGTAATGATTACATTTATGTCGCAGATTTCTATTAAGTAGACATAATTTAAAATTGTTGTTATGTGCTCTTCGCAACTCTTTAAAAGAAGCAATTTAAAACAAACAGAACATTCCAACTTCACCATGACCACTTTAGGTTAAAAAGACACATCCAAAGCAAGGGCACACAAAGCTCAAAAATTTTCTTCGGCATTGACTTGTGTTTTACCTGAGGCCTCCGTTATTGCACAAGTAAGGCATTATTAGACACTTAAACTTTTTCTAATTTAAACCGAGCTGTTAGGTTCTAAAAGAAGCAACGCCACAAAACTATTTTTGATAATTATTATGAATACAAGGTATTTGAAAGTGTGACCGTTCTTATGGAAAATTTTTCTCTATAAACTTTGCTAATCCTGTTAACAAGAAGTAAGAATTGTCTGTAAGGTAAGAATTTTCTTTATTAATTAGCAATAGTTACTTATGGACCCATGTTATTCACTGAATTAATAAAATAATTAATCTTTGTCGGACATTGCAGAAATTGCACAAAAGCTCAACGTTTTACTATCGTCGATAGCTTTGGCAAGTGACTATCGACCGATAGTGAAACGTTAAACATTTTTGCAATTTATATAGTATCTGGCAAAGATTAAAAATAATATTCATAATATATTTAGGTTCAAAACGAAATTTGATTATTGCAAATGTGTACATATTGTAGACGTATGTCGAATAAAACGTTTATGCAAAAAAAAATATAAAAAGTCTTGTATTTTCAGTGAAAAGAAATAAAAATTTCATTTCTCTTTAGTAAGTAAATGCATTTCCGCGCTTTTTTTGACATAATACAAATGGCGAAGCGCTTGCTTCACTCATGTATATGGCTAATGTATTGCAGTTGTCAGTCAATAGGAAACGTTCTTGTTATTAGTTTATAAAAAGTTTTGGTTTCAAAAGAACATTGTAAATAAATTAATTTAAATATCCAGAATAAGTGACATTTAAAATTAAGGTTAGAATTGTGAAATTATGGATGGTTAAAAATTAAACGGCGAAATTTTAAAGCATGTTTTATTGAAGTTTTACAACGATATATCATGTAACCAATAAAAACATAAATCGACAATTAAGGAACTACTTACTTACGATCCATGGAAAAAAAGTAATTTTTTATAAGTCTATTAAAAGTAATATGGAATGAAAAATTACAATTTGTTTGTACATACCACGCTTTTAATTTGTTCGGCAATTACTAACCGCGGCCTCTTGAATTGTACTAGATTTTAATTTAAAAATACTTAAACTTGTAATTACTTGCAGTGAAGCTAATTTAAATTGTAAACGTTTTGATGACCAGCTGATCGGAGCGGATGATTTACGTCATTCGTGCTCAAGATCAGGTGAAATACTGATCCTGGCCTACTTCGGCTTCGGGTCATAATTGAAGAGGCGGCCGCGTTCCACTTTTAGTTATGCCAGCGGTTCTCAAAGGGTTTAGTGAAAATCTGCCACTGCATTTTTCTCGAAAACTATTAAATTTTTGTTAAGAACATATGAGTTCAATCGTTGCTATTTATGGTGATATATTATATTACAGGTTTAAATATTTGCACACAGTAAAAGAACACCCTGTATATTTGGCTCCGCAGCGTGAGGCGCAAGAAACAATACACCATCAAGCAAAGTAGATCCGTATATTCCACAACAATACATTATAAAATTGGCTCCGCAACGTGGGGCGAAGAACACCACAGTATGGTATTTCTTGATATCTTGCAATTTGATATTGTCACACCCAGGTGATTTACGATGGTCCATAGATATTATTGTATCATACACCTCCTCCGTTGTAATATCAAGGATATACACTTGCGGCGAAAACATTTAGAACGATTTTTTAAATCAATAGGCCGTTTTTTTGTAAATTTTATGTGTGTGTACTGTTCC
Organism: Prosopocoilus inquinatus; assembly: GCA_036172665.1. NCBI lineage: Eukaryota > Metazoa > Arthropoda > Insecta > Coleoptera > Lucanidae > Prosopocoilus > Prosopocoilus inquinatus. The sequence goes on from CM069871.1 coordinate 37,097,219, forward strand.
TTCCTTTCACAAAATTTTGATTTGCAATCAGAAAACAAGAACCAAGTATTGCACCCATAATTTGGAATTGTCACTTTATACAGCATATAAATACAATTTATATTCTTATTTTATATAATGAAATTGTTGGAATAATTTGACATTAGCAAATTGATTTACCTGACGTTACTATTTAATAATAGTAATATCAGCACATCGTGTAAACCGTATTTACTTTGGGAATTTTAACCGTCCTAAAAGATTTCGCCGCAGGTGTACATTGACTGTCTCTGTGTATCTTGTTCGTGATACATTGCTACTAGAAAATTGTTGCATGAGTGGGTAATGAACTTAACTCGATTTTCAAAAAAATTTCCAAAGTTGTTGGCGATATCATGACTTGAAGCTTCTACATGTTTTAATATAAGGCTGTCAATAGTGGTATCAGTTTTTTGCCAAGGACTTCATTAACGCAAGTCCATGTTTTCTTCATACTTCCACTGCATTCTGTGAAGAGTTTATTATTATTCCTCTTTGAGGTTGTAATGGAAGATGTAATGTTGTTTCGAATCTTGTTATACAAATCTCTGTAAAAAGTTTTCAAACATCCGGTGTTTTGCTTCCACAGTCTGAATAAACGATCTTTAAACTTCATTTTACTAATTATTTCAGGTGTCAACTAAGGTGATTTAGGTGATTTAAGAGGCCTGTTTTTGCACGTATTTTCAGCCTTGGAGCTATTCACAGCACTGTGATAAATGTCATATATTATGTAAGTATACATTTCTTCAGCGGTAGCTATTGATTGGAATTTGTTGGATTTGAAACCATTAGTGAGCAGGTGTTCAAACTTGTCGTGCTGAATTTTAATACTTGGTGTGCCCAATTGTCTTATGAGAACTATTTGCAATTTTATGTCGAACAGAGCAACAATGATGTGATGATCTGATATAATAGACTCGATAATTGCTTCATAAGACTAATTAAGGCGACCTTTAATAAATAGGTGATCAAGGAAAACCTTACAAGTTTATCATCTCTGTGTTGCTCTCTTGTAGTGCAATTGATTTTTTTAATAAATCCGTGTCCAGATAAAAGATATTCATACTGTGATTCAGTAACAAATGGTTCAAGTTATGTTAACGTCACCAATAATCATGAATTTGCTAAAACTTTGTTGGTTAAGAAATTTGTCTAATTCTTCAAGAAACGATGCACAGTTTCAATTTTGAGGTCTGTGTATAGCTAGTGTGTGCATCGTTAAGTTCGAGTCTTCAAAATGTAAAAAAAAATCCTGAATGCAATGCACTCGGAGCCTTTCTTTGACATATATGATTAAACCTCCACCACGTCTATCACGTCTACATGAGAATCTTGTAGTAAACTCCTGGATATCGTAGAAGTTTTGGCAAGCGACCATGTTATCTTGTGTAATATTTATTTCACTCAAAATAATTACGTCAAGTAGGTCCAGATCATCATCAATGTACGCATAAAGTTCATCAAAATGCAGAGATAGAGATCTTATGTTTAGATTCAGAACGTTAAGACTCTTTTTAAAGTTTCGACTAATTTTCTGCGCAAACATTTCTGCTGTTAGGTAAGTCTGCTTAGAATTATCAGACATAATAACAAATTAATAACTAATTGGTCTCATAAACCTACATTGTTAGGTAGATAAATAAAGTTTCACTCATGTGTACACATGTAAAAATGATAAAATTGCAACAATTATTTCCTTAATAGATCGAGCTATTTTACTTTCTAATAAAGTTTTCACTTATGATAAATTAAATTTAATAAAGAAAACTCTTATTCAGAATTCTTATCCAATAAATCTTATCGAATCAGTAATTGAAAATCGTATTAAATACTTATAAAATTCAAAAGTTTTTAGTAATGAAAGACAAACTTGAAACCAAAAATAAATTTAATTTTAGTCCACAGATCTGTAAATAATTTATTTTTATTTTCCCGAACTTAAAAACCAAAACACCTGAATTAAAACAACCTACCGTAGTTTCCGAAATAAAATCAATTAAATGGTTTCCGGTTAATGAAAGTTCAATCATAAAAGCTTGGAATTCTTGTGAAAAAGTAAAAATATGTAACAATATTACTCACTAGTTTATTAGAGGTGAAGCTTGAAATAACGTGAGGAAACAACAACAGCTAACAGTGCAGACCAAAGTGAAGCGTATGGTGGAAATAAAAGTGGTCGGCAAACAGCGTATCTATAACACTTAGTTTACAAAATATCCCGCATTTAAAATAGTTTTACTAGAGTAGGGGATCTATTTTTATAGGAATATTATTTTAATACTGATACTGCTGACTATTTAATTTATCTATCATTTCATGTTCATTAGCCAACGAAAAAACTTAATTTTAATCATTTCCATGGTTACAAAAAAATTGCAGAGGTGATTGTACTCGTTCAAATCACATCGAATATTGTACATACTAGTACTTTAAGTGATAATTTTAAACAAATGAAAAATGTTTATTTATTTTGCGTAAAACGGGATTAAAGGATTTTATTGATTAAATAGTCCTCCAAATACCATTCGTAGTCAATGTTGTGCAGATCATTTTTGCGGTGATGCTTCCAGCGCCGTTGACATTCGTAACATCACCACAAAAATAATCGGCATAACCTTTATTACTCATCGTATTACATCTGATTATTTTTCTACAAAATACTCAATTCTATAGAAGAAACGAATGCGACAAATTGGAGATAAAACTTTTTCTACTATAGTATGCACTTTAGATTAATAGCTGTAGTTATTTGATAAATATATTTTATATTATATCAATACCCAACAGAAAAGCAGGAATAGTATGTGTAACATCGCCAATAGATTTTTAAGCAAGCTTGCAAATTAAAATTTCGAATTTCCACAATCCGTACATAAACTACCTAATTACACCAATTTTCTTTGATAAGAAAACGTAATGTAGCCAGCATTTTGGACGATCAGGGCTAGGGATTTATGGTTCCTGCTCCTCGAAATCTGCCAAAGGTTCGAATTACTCTAATTAACTCCAACAGTTCGATCGAATCCCGCAGATAGAGAAAACAATTGCCCTTATCGCCCATCTGCGTCCGGGCCTGTTATCTCTTGCTTTGTTACTTGGCATTCGCTTTAAATTCAAGCAGTAGTAATTAATTGGCTATTGTATTTCCCACGTTATTAAATGGGCAAGAAGCGAAATTTGATACTTTACATGACGGTCCCGATGTGCATCAAACAGTAGCACTTATGTAAATTACGTCGCTTTAATGTACATACAACGAGGGATTTGATGAGGCAGAAGACAATTTCAAACAGACCGATAATGCTGAGCCAACCCCATTAAAGTACTCGTCTACATTAAGAAAGCTAATTTCGGGGATGTTTGGTTCTGCCTATTTTTAACGATGTTTGCCCTTTTATTGAGACTTCTAATCTTAATAATCTTAATGACCAAGTCATTTGATACGCCTGCGCCTAAAAATTTATCTACTTGATTTGATTTTACTGCCTTTTTCTCACTGCAAGAGACGCACGCATCTTAATTAATAGACAAATGTTATGTGTGGTCCACGTTTGCTCTTCATTCGAGTGAAGACTTGAGTTTTTTATTCGCTTTTTGTTTATTCATTAAAAGACCTTATAAATAATTAGTATATAGGATCCGTCAAGACGTAAGGACATACTTGGTAGGGTATAATCGAATCCATAATCGAAGTTTAACAGATTTCGATAGAAATATTCAATGAGAATTGACAGGATGGAGCAGGAAATCATATAATTGGTAATTGCATGAGGGTTTTAAGACGAATGTTTCCTGGACGAGTTTTGTTGTGAAATGGAAATGTTAATTCGCCGTCAAGGTGTCGGATTTGACCTGCTAGGTTTTTTCTTGTGGAGGTATGTGAAGACTGAAATGTTTGCTGAAGGGCCCCTCACATTGCAGGAGTTGAAAACCAACATAACTAACGAGATCAAATTACTCTCAAAGTACCTGTATCCCTTGTTATTATATGAGGTTAAAACAAGATGGGAATAATCTAACAGTGCTTTAGGGCAGTCAATCGAAAATCCTATCAGTTTTTTGTTTTATAAAGTAAAGCTGTTTTGTTGATAATCACTGTAATCAGGAATCAAATCTGGAACATACTTCTACATATAATAAAAATCAATATATCAACGCAATGGTTTAAAGTAAATATAAAAAATAATAACATTGTTAAAAAGACACAAAAAGATTATGAAGGGTTTATTTCGGACCATTCTTGAATGAAGGAATGCTTTAATGTACTTGGAATTCCGATTTCCATCAAATAAATTCCTTTGATAAAAGCAGCGTGATTTGTTGTAATAATTAAATAAAACTGTGATTGATGTCAGCCATTGTTGAAACGGGCTCCAGTAGGTACGTAATTAATCAAGCAAGATTAATCGAGTTAACTTAATAAATTAATTAGGGAGCATCTCAGGATTTCGTAGGATCTTGTAACTTGCTCGGATACAGATTGACGTTTAAGATCTCTACGATGAGAATTTCATTACACGAGACTGCGGAGTTACTTAATTTTTAGGGGGGGGGGGGGGTATCCATGAAGACCATTCTGTTTGTTTTGAAAGGTATTTACGCGATTATACAAGTGGATTAAAGAAGAAGGATATTAAATATTATTAACAGCATTTAAAATAAGTTTAAATAATTAAATCTTTAACTCCGGACAACTAATTATATGGTATTTTTATATCGCTGGTAAGAGTCTAGTGTCCTAATCGTAATAGTGAACAAGAAATATAAGAAAAAGCGATAATGTTAAGTATTCACTTCTGTAACAGAGTATAAAACTTTGTTGACCCTAATTAAAACTTTAAATTTACACTCGTTTGTATTAACTATTTATTAGAATCTAATTTCTTTTATTTTATTTGTACTGTTACGATTTCGAGGTCCGCCAATAATAATCGTTGTCTAATTTCAAAATACTTTCATTACAACCCTTGCTTTACACAACAAATTCCAAGAACTTAAATTAACTACAACTGTTATTTAACAAATAGCACGTCTATAAAATATTCTTTTCAATAGCCAAAATATTCGCACTTATCGTTCACTAAATTTAACTGTTTAAACAGTGCTCTCAGGGCTGTAGCGTGGCCTAGCCGACTTTGGAGGTCGGGTCACGTTGCAGCGTGGGTTCGAATCCCTCCAGGGCCATGCATATTTGTGTTGTCTGTTTACTGACCCAGCTCAATATTTAATGGTGACTGCCCTGAATGGTTAACACCAAAAGGCAGAATGGGTGGTGAACTGCGCAAAGCAAAAACAGTGCTCTTCTTCACTTGCATAGTAAATTTATCCGCTTCCAGGTACCCATAAAATCATTACAAACTCTTTGCGTATTCTCTAGAGCAGGCTTAATCATGCGAGGGGAATATGCCGGGGTATATTCTCCTTCTACAATCGCACAGGCAGTGCCGGTTCCCGCTTGGCGCTCAGGCGCTTCAATTTCAACAACCAACGACATACAAAACTTATGTAGATAATATTCTTTATGGAAAATGTAGTGACGAGCAATATCATATCGTTTTACGCTCAACAGTTTACCGCAAATAATACATTCTGCATTACCTGTACTGTTTATAAAACACAGATACTTAAGTTCATAATTTTAGTTCATGTTTGTATTCGCGAGCCACGTTTTATAACTTCTGTTGGTACACGATCAGCTGGAAGGCTGGCTCATTGTTATCGACGTTTCATTGACACCTATCGAATAGTGGGAGATACTACGACCTAGCTCTTCTCGTATTTTATGCCCAGGCCTGTTCTAGAGCACGTAGGAGCACGAAAGGAGAAACGGTCTCCCACTGCTTTACGCAACAGGAGAGGAAAGTCTCGTCGGAGTCGGTTTCGTTCAACGAAATTTGAAAATGTAGACTGCTTACTTGCTAAAGTAACAACTATTAAAAAACACCTAAACGGTTCAAGTGGTAATGGACCGGCCTTGGAATCGTAAGGTTGTGCGTTCGCACTGCACTCGAGATATTTCTGAGAAGTGATCGTTACTCACTTCAGTGTTCAGAAAATTCAACACTGCTTCCCCTTCAATAGCGAGGTTTGGAAATAACAAAGCCATGGAACACTTTACATACACAACTTACGCTACCACTCCTGAGGTCCTAACAAGTCTATGACTTAGGACCCTGTTAGGCAACCACCACAGATAAAAAAAGATATTGTGATGGTATTGTGCAAGAAAACACTTTGTATAAAACCAAATTACGAAATTCTTAACGCAATGAATTTAAAATGAATTTTTCTTGGAATTAAATAGCAACCTCTTATATTATAAGTAAAATAGTATCTTATAATAAAATAAGAACTTCTTAAAGTAGAATTAACGACCTATTAAAATAAAATATCAACGCCTTAAAACAAAATAATTACCTCTTAAAATAAAGTTAAGTTCTTAAAGTGTTGTAATTGTACAGTGATAAAGTGGAAACTGTAGAAAATTTGATAATGATAATACATACGAGTACATACAGATGTTGAGGAATATTTCAAACTTCCTCTAATAAATCTAAAACTACGCGAGGCATCGTTAGGAAGTTAGTAAATACAAAAAAGAATTCTGATTTTAGTATATCCTTGTTCTCTGAAAATTTGAGCTCAAACCCGGACATTGTAACTGAGTTGTTCAATGATCATTTCAGTAGTATAACTTCCTATATACATTATAATCAAAGTAAAAATAAAAATAAAACAACTTAAGTTGTGTTGGATCAAAATATGTTTTTACCGCCTATCGACGAAGGTGAGATCTGTATTTTAAATTATTTCCAACAAAAATTCTGAAGGTATGAACGAAGTACCCTGTTCTTTGCTCTGTTAGTACACGTTATAAATAAATGTTTCTCAGAAGGAACATCTCCATCTTCATTAAAATGCACCACCAGTTTAGAAACCAGGCAATCGCTCTGATATTAATAATTATAGACCCATTTCTCTCTTATAGGCTTTTAGTAAGATCTTTGAAAAAGTTTTAAATAAAAGATTGGTTCCTTATTTATCTAAATTTGGAATATTAAATAAAAATCAGTTTGGTTTCATCAGTAATGTTTCTACTAAAGACGCCATTTACAACGGTCTAACTCATATGAACGATAATATAGATAAAAAGCAGAATGTAACTGATATATTTTTTGATCTTTCTACAGCGTTTGATCCTCTAGATCACAATATCGTAACTCAATAAAATGGAGAATTACGGCATACGTGGTCTTGAATACTTTCCGTTCATATTTAAGTAATCGAAGTCAAATTGTTTCTTTTCAGAATTACCTGTACATCGCGGAGTCCCACAAGAATCACTTTTAGGACCGACTTTCTTTTTAATTTACATTAAATATCCCTCTTTATCCTTAATGTCCGGCCAACTATCACAGTGCGCAGATGACACAAATGTAATTGTTGTTGAAAAAAGTATTTCTAGAGTGTCAAAAACTGTTTCTGATATTATTAACAAGATGAACGAATGGCATTCGGACAATAGCCTTAGTCTAATCATGGGCAAGACTAGTATCGTCACATTAAGAAAAAAACAATTAACTGATTGCAGTATCCACGTCAAATATAATAACATAATTTTTGTCGACGTCACATACAGTTAACTCTTTTGGGCTCTTTGTTGATGCTATGCTTGATCGGGAACAACACTGCAGTAAATTAAGCAATAAACTGTGTTCTGCTTTTTATGCCTTAAACAATTTAAAAGACAAAGTGGGGGTAACTTAAAACATTATCACAGTCTTAAAACAATTTATTTCGCGTACGTCGAATCAAGACTATACACAGCCCATGCAGACCGTTATTTCAACAATTGAGAATATTATCCCTAGTTTGCTTATATGTACATTCTCGAACTTGCGGCATCCCTAGAGCAGCATGAGCACATGTATTCTCGAAATTTAGATGTGTATATGCAAACCAGAAAATGCAATGATTTTAGCATTCCGAGCTCACAAATCTTCATTATATCAATGTGTGCTTATTATAAAGCTATTAAAGTTTATGATGTCTTACCTTCAAATATTAAGAACACAAATTTAAAACAATTTAAATTATACAAGAATTACCCATGTTGTCCCTACGAAATCCCGGCATACTGTACAGGTAAGTAATTCTGATTACTTACTTTTTCTAACAGATATAAGTTTTAAAGAAGCTAGTACTTAACTGAAAATTTGACATACAAACAAAACGTTTTGTGATTTAAGTTGAAGAAGCATTTCTGTTAAGGCTGTATGCTCGCTTACAGCTGAACTCGATTTCAAATGGGCGTATCACTATTTTTCGCATATATTTAGAAGAAACATACGTTCAACATGTGTTCCTGCATTTTTACACACAAACGAAAAGAACAGAGAACAGAATTACCACCTAAACATTTTCCTTGTAATTTATGACACTGCTGTCACTGATCTTTATTTTTGATTGGTTTACGTGTCAGTTTGACACACCCACAAGAGAATATTCCGATAAGGCCTCATTCACATGGCTACCGCCCGCGGCCTCCTGCAAATTCTAAGGTCGAGCGCACACTCAGATGAGTAAATTTTTTTATGTAAAAGTGATGTAAATAAAAACCCGACCTGATCTAACACAGAAACTATGTAAAACTCGGAAAATAAAACTACGTCTGTCGGAAAGTGAAAGTTTATCAGAATTGAAACGACACAAAAAAAAACGCATAGCTTGTTCCTCTGTAAATCAATAACGTCATTTTGTTGTTTCATTACCGTTATTATTACCCCTATAAAATTGTTTTTTTTTTTTTTTTTTAATTTTACGTGGGTTGCTTTTTTATCTAGACTACACTAGACTAGATCCTGCACTAAAATTAGGCACAATGAAGTATTGCGGTTTAAAGTGGACGTAAAGAAAAAATATACATTATACAGAATAATTGTGCTTATGATTATTGGAATAGGAATTAATACTGCTCTAATGTACCGACGCTTATAGAGCAAGTTAATGCATTAAAAAAGGACATTATTCATTGCCCTAAGCACGTAATCGGCGATCATTCTGATTGTGACATTTATTTTTGCACCGGGTTCAAAGATAATGAAATTAATTCAGTTCCAGACTTAGTAGAATGTGGATGACTTCATGATATTATTGCTTGCTGCAATCATTTGACGCATAATGCACAGTTTACTTTTAAATATGAACATTAATGCAGCGGAGACGTACATTTCAATTGTTTCAAAATTTGTTGGTGGAAAAAGAGTTAACTTCTCTTTGAAAAATAGCTACGAAGTGAAATGCCACGCTGCGAGCCTTTCTTAAAATTTCAGTGAGCAATATCACCACCGCATTTATAAGAGAATGATCGGGAACAGTCCAGGCAAATATACCAAAGTATACAGTGTGCCCGGATACGTAGGGACAGCAAGGGTAACTTCTGTCTTTGAAGAGATAGAGAGATGATTAAATTAGCAAAACGATGCAGGTTCGAGAGCTCATTAAGAATCCATTTTCAAACTTACTTGTCATGGCCAACTTGGTTAAAATTTTACTAAAACCAATATCTCCTCATTTCTTTTATTTGCCGTAACTTTTTTGTTATTTAAGATATTGAGATGCGGTTTGAACTAGTTTGCATGATAATTTAAGTACTTTTATGAGCACTTAATAAAACTAATCTCATTTTTACAAATTTTCAATAATCTAACCTAACCTTAAAATTTTAAATTGGTACTCCCTAATTTTCTTGGCCTTTTTAAGAGAAAATTTATTTCTGAATGCAATGATGTAGCACACGATATGGAGACTTCTTCAAAATTTTGAAAAACCGAACTTATTCTTTTTACGAACAGAAATCGCTAGTGCCATGATCACAGAAATTTTGCTTTTTGTTTATCAAGTTATTCTGCAGTGGCACTGATCGATTGCAGCCAATGGTGAGCGAGCCATTAAAATTTTAAACCAATATCACATCAGCTAGGGGTATGATGTGCCAAAAAGATAAGAATTTCATTGGTCTAAAATTTTAATCGCTTGTACACGATTGTCCACGAACGATCAGTGGCACTGCAGCTTCATCTGTGTAGCCTTTTCTGGTTACTGAGCTTCGTATATTTCACGAGTAAGTTCTACGTTCTTGTAGCACTTGGTATACGTATAGTCGCGATCAAGTGAATCGAGACCTATTTAAAGTTCTGCAATCCTTAAGGAGTGCTTACATTACAAACATGTCTTCAATAAATTCAAAAACAAATCTTTACAAAACTGTCGACTTGTCGCATACAAATCCTGATGAATCTTTAGCACAAGTCTTCGACAAATACTAGCACAGGACATCGTTTACACTATGTGACCTGTTCGCTACATATCTAGTATTTAATAATAAGAAAAAGTATCGCTCGTGAAAGATGACAATCAATTTTTGTTTTTGGCCGCGGCAGCATAATATTACTATGCTCTTTTTGGATCACTCCATCGTCACAAACCATCAGATCGCTTAATAGTTTAAAACAGCTAACTATTCTGCACGTGCGTAAAGTACCTTTGTATGGTCTGCGATCGCTGTGTTTTCCATTAATTTGGAATACAAATCTGTCTGGTAAAACATGTCGGATACATGTCAAATACATGAAAAATGTAATAGTAGTATGAGACAAATTTCAGATTCATTCCAGACTTATCAAACAATATGTAGGACACATGTATAATACAAATATGTATGTAATGTAAACGCCCGTTTATTACCAACGTTAACAAGGGCGCGGTTAGCTTGCAACAGTCTCGATAACAAAGTTTTGTGATCATGGCACTAGCGATTTCTATTCATAAAAAGAATAAGTTGTGTTTCCCAAAATTTTGAAGAAGTTTCCATATCATGTGATACATCATTGCATTTAGAAAAACGTCTCTCTTAAAAGGGCCAACAAAATCACCAATTTAAAATTTTAAGGTTAGGTTAGATTATTGAAAATTTGTAAAAATGGGATTAGTTTTATTAAGTGCCCATGAAAGTACTTAAATTATCGTGCAAACTAGTTCAAACCGCATCTCAATATAATCAAGTTGGCCATGACAAGTAATATTTGAAAATGGATTCTTAATAAGCTCTCGAACCTGCACCTTTTGCTAATTTAATCGTCTTTCTATCCGGGTACACTGTATACGTCAAAGTTGCGTAGGAGACGTTTTTACCGAAAATGCAGAGCACGACTATTTTTTGGGCAAGGTAGAAAAGAAAACAGGCAGCCGAAGCTGAGGGTGACTACGGACTAATAGAAGAGGTGATAGCTCTTAAAAACATAGAAGAAAAGAAATCATCTTTAATGGACTACTTGAGCAGGACCCAGGTAGAGTTAGAATCGTTAGAGAGAAACACTGTTGGCCAAAACACCAAAGTGAAATGGCATAAAGAGCGAAGACTAACAGCGACGAAATTTGGTATTGTCTGTAAAAGACGTCAAACAACTGATGCCAAAAAATTGGCGTAAAAATTAATTTCCTCTAATTTTTCGAAAGTATAGTTACAAATTGGTGCCGTAACCATGAAGAAATTGCGAGAAAACAATTTTCACAGGAATTTGGACATAAAGTTGAACGGCGGATTATTTATATCTAAAGAAAGGCCGTATCTTGGAGCTAGTCCTGATGGACTAGTTGGTGAGGATGCTATAATTGAGATCAAGTGTCCCTATAAGTTAGCGAAGTTCAAAATAACTCCTCAGGAAGCAGCAAAGATGAAAGTTATGCCCTATTTCTTTTTGGATGGCAATACTGTGAAACTGAAGAAAACACATATCTACTATTATCAGATTCAAGGGCAGTTGGCTTTAACGAATAGTTGTATTCGTTGTATGGACACCTTTGGGAATGATATGTGAATAGGTAATGTTATTTACATAAACGTCAAGAAAGTTCTGAATTCATCATAATACAATATTTTTTTCTGAAATCGTATAAAATTATTTTTGTAATAGTTTCAAATTTTAAGCACACGAAAGCTATAATTTTGACAATAAAAATAAGTAAAACCGATATGGTTTTGAAGACTAGTGTATAAAATAGAAATGATAGACGATTTTAGAAAAAATAACAAGCAATTTACATTTACAACACACCTGTAATACGTTTTCTTTTTCAGATTAAAAAAAAAGATGACAATTTTTGGCATAAAATGAAGCCGAAGTTAAAATATTTTCATTTAGAACATATGCTGCCTATACTGGCTTTAAAAGAAAATTAAAATAACGATCCTGATCGATCTGGACAGTTGAAACCTCTTTCTGATAATCTGGTGACAATTCTGAATAGATCTGTATTTGAAATCTGCTCTGCAAGATTCCATATTATATAATGCCATATAATATCTAACTGTACTATGTCCACTAAAAAAAAATTGAGACAATTGTTGTGCATACATATTTGAGTTATTTTATAGTTTGAATGCAATTTTAAACTTGTTTCTAGAGTAACTTAAAAACACGGAAATAAACAAACGGATAAATACATGATAGCAACAATAATTAACTCCTCGTATTTACAACAGAACGTATTACGTGTTCCAGATTCTTTTGGTGTGCAGTACAATATAATTCAAAAGGGCCGCACTATTATCACCAGAACGTTAATATTAACAGGATCAAAAACAAGCTTTTAATTTTTTTTTTGAGATGCTTGACGAATGTTTAAAAATATCGTATAATGCAGATGCACTTACAAATTTGAAACCGTGGTTGTAGATTAGGTTACAGTTGATGAGATCTGAATCCTCGTATTCATCAAGTATTTATATTTTATTCAATTAGTTGTGTAGAAACAAAAATTATTCGACGCAGTTCCGTTTCACTATTTGGGTGAACTTGATATTCAAAATGTTACATCACCGACCCATTTTACTTATTGTTTATTCCTGTGTTATCACATAATATTAATTACATGCATTAACAGGCATTTTTAATGATGTCAAGGTAAATGTGTACACAAATAAATAACAAAATATTGAACAAAATATTGAACATCCCCTTTTTAAAACTAATTAAGTGCATGACTACCAGATTTGCAGAAGTTTATTATGACAAAAATGTTTCTTTCAATGTACCGTAAAAAAATTTACCAAAAAGCACGACTCTGAAAAGAGAAATCTTTGTAGAAATATTTTCTGGCAGCGCTCGGTAGCGTTCGTGTGTTTACGGTGCGTGTATTCTGTGTTTCACTCATACACGCACTGAAACGCATTCGCTCTCACTCATACTCTTCATCTGTCACTAAATCGGGAGAATGAATGTGCGAATTCGCCCCTCTTGCACTAGGTCCGAAGGCGGAGCTAGCGTGTATCACATACCACATTTGATTTCAGCGATTTCATTCCGAAAATTTCAAATTTGTTTCCCATTTCCTGACCTTATTTTTAAAAATAAAAAATAAAACTAAACGGTTTATTATTATTGAATACTGCGAAATTTCGGCTAAAGGCTTACATTTTCGAATTTTTTTAATTTTAATTTTTTTTTAAGGCCTTTTTGGCAATTCTCGAAAAACGAGCCTTTAGCCGCCTAACAGATTCTATTTAAAAATTTTTCGCGAAAAATTGGTACGATTTTAATGAAAAATAAGCCCAGGAAATGGGAAAAACGATTTTGGGGCCGAGCAAACAGCCTTAAGGACTTACAGTTAAGCAATTCATTTATGATTGAATCTTTGCGTTGTTGTTGACTGAACATGCATCCACCAAATACTACTATGTGCTCTTTTGCTGACACAAACAAGTTTAGGCGTTTCTTGTAGCGCCTGAAGTGCTGTTAATTTTTTAGGATAGCTGTTTAGGTATACTTGGTATATTATCTAATTTCGTCGAAGACTTATCGCAAAAATTATTTGAAGTACATTTATTTCAATTATGCGATACGATAAACAACTATGTAAATTCAACTCTACGCGGTTAAAATAACTTACATATATTGTGCTAATTAGTCGCAAAATACTTAAATATTTCAATGTAAATATTTGGTGATGTGATCAGTAATTTTTCATGTCTCTGCCAATTCCTGAAATTAAACTGTTGTGGTATTATCATGTTTAAAAATGGAACTTCGATAATTGGATTGTTGAAGGCAGTTGTCACCTTATGTAAATTCAAAAGATCTTAAGTAGTATACAGGCTGTTTCAAATTCGACCTTCACCATGGAGATCTAGCTTATTTGAAGGGATGGATGGTAGGTTTAAATTCAGCAAACTTGCTAAATTTGATGAGCATTATAATCCGGAGCAAAAAAATTTCGACCCTCTCCACGGGGCTCTCGCTTATTTGAAGAGATAGATGGTAGGTTTAAATTTGGCCAAGTTACTAAATTTGATGAGCGTTTATAATCCGTAGAAAAAAATTTCTATGTTAACTTTTTTTCGAAATAATTGTAAGAAAAGAAAAATTATCATTTTCTTATTTTGACACTATCTTCTTTATTTAAAAGGATATAAAAAAAAATAAAAATACTTTCTTAAGGCACTTTTCAATTCTCTTCACAGAGGTAAACACTATTTTTCTATAGGTTTCTGGTTTTTACCAGATATCCTATGAAAGTCTAGCCTTTGTCATAAGCTTTCGAGTGGAATTACGTTGAATTAAATTAAATGACCTCGTCATTACCAGACTTCACGTCTACAGTTGCAAATATTCTGACTATACCTAGGCTACTTAACGCTTTGTCAGTGAATTGACTGGAAGTTCACCTAAGGTGACAGCGTTGAGTTATCTCTGGTCGACGCACGTTGCTTTCCTTTCTCTTTACTAACACGATGAGGACATTATAATATGTTGGGTCGAATCACTCTGTCAGATAACATCTCTTCAATATGTTCAATAGTTTCTTAATATTCGAACACAGGTATGGTCTGACTCTAATGGATCTGGAACTCTTCCTAGGATATGTATCCCACGGAGATACCAACTCTATACTTCTACCTGAAGATGTCCCACCACGAAAGGTACTCACATTCAGTCAGAGGAATTACGAATTGGCTAAGGAGTTGCGAGAATTTTTTCGGCATTTTTCTGTTGCCTAAATGGTTTTTAGAGCGATGATTATTAAATAGAAATGCGTTACTTTATGTGTCCAAAGGAATGTATTGATAAAAAAAGAAATATGTCTGAAAGATAATCCGCTTCGCAAAGTTTGTATAACCCTGACTTTGCTTTTGGTGTCGTTGAACATCCAAACATTTCATCTTTAAATATACCATCTACACAACTACAGTATTATAAAATAGCGACATCTTACTATCGCTTTTTGACCTGACATTGCAGTAGGGTAGACAAATTGAAGCGGGATTTGCTCCTAATAAGTTCCCCATGCAATGTCATGTCAAAAAGCGATAGTAAGATGTCGCTATTTTATCTGTTCATCACTCTTACATCGCAAATGCGAGTAAATTGGGCAAGTCGTTTTTGTTTGCAGCGGGAATGTCGAGCTACGTCTCTGCTGAAGAAGCCCCAAGCAGGGCTGAAACAGCTGTCCAGAGGCTGCTCGAGGTTCTCGCTGCAATCAAAAACGATTTGCACAAAATTTTTCTACAGTATTATACATACATATAACAGAATAAGTAGTTATAATCAATTAGACAACTAGTAAAATTAATAAATTTGTGGACGTTTCGCCGTGTGTTTGATAGTGTTACGTTTCTAGGGTTTAAATTTATTTATTTAAACGAATAAAACACTCGATAAAAACTTAACCGTAATTTAATAAAGCTTAAAAACTAATTTATTTGTAACAATTTATTTACACACTAAAAGTCTAACTTCGACGATCGCTGTTAGAATTCGACTGACTGGTGAGTCAACTCCGGGCGATTTTATATCATTTGCTGCCGTCTGGAATTCTCTACGCTGGAAGATTCGAGTTTGTTCCATCGCCGGAAAAGTCTAGGCTGTTCGATGTAGACCCCGGTGGCGTGGCAGCCAATGACGCATAACGAACCGACTTCTTGACGCCTTGAGCTAAGCCGGGTGGCGCGCCACAATAGCTTGCTCAGAGTAAAATATAATTAAACAAGTTATAAAGAGTAACTAAAAAGAAAAACGTGTTGTGAACTGTACTAAGCAAGTTATCAAGAGAAACATAGAGATAATTTATTTTTTATTCTATATTACGAATATTTTCCTAATGTAAAATTAAAAAATAAAAAGTAAACTAGAAATAAAACCTCCAAATAATCGTAGTAAGAAATATTGAATGCTAGTATAATGTCCGAAGGCTGTTATGTACAACAACATTTGTATATCTAACCCAGTTCTAGAGTAAGTAAGTAAAAGTATGAATTTGTTTTGTGTCATGGAAAACTAATTTGTAATTCGCAAGAAGGAATTTTCTTAAAATACATAGCATTAATGTTTACATGCACGCACTCATTGTCTAAATTTTAATTACAGTTAATAGAAGCTTCAGATATAACAGCATCAGTTTCCAGTATGCAAATACGCTGCTTATCTTGACATCAAAATAGCCGTACTTTTATAAACATTTCAATGGTTTTACTGGTTCATCAACATTAATTACACGTTATATGAATTTACAATTATCTGTGACTCATAATTTATGTACATTTACATTCGATCTGTGTATAAATGCAGAAAGTTATACCTCTGACTTAAAACGTTGCACATACATAAATTATGTAATGGAAGTTATTTGCAGTAAGAAATCATTTTTTATTCTCATTGACGACATTTAATTCTTTGAAAATTGTAAAAAAATGTTTCTAAAGTTAAAGTTTAAAAGCCATTTTTAATATATACCGGCTGTTTCAAATTGAGTGTGCACTGAAGGGATCTCCTAAACCGTAAGAGATACAAATTCGGTCAAATGGAAGAAAAGTTGCACGAATCAATGCCAAATTCGTATCCATTGAGAGAATGATTTTTTTCTTATTTCTTCTTGAGATATTAATGAAAATCTAAAAAAAATGGATTCTCTTTTTCTCTCTGTATCTCTTTTATTATACATAATTTTGAAATTCTGATTTAACTTTTATTATACATAATTTTGAAATTCTGATTTAACTTTTATTATATTTATTATTATATATTATTATAGGCACTTTTTGATTCTGCTTCGAAGAGGATTAACAGAATTGAAGTCAAACGTTCCGTCTTTCCGCGACCAGCATCAGTTT
The DNA here is from genome assembly GCA_036172665.1 of Prosopocoilus inquinatus. NCBI lineage: Eukaryota > Metazoa > Arthropoda > Insecta > Coleoptera > Lucanidae > Prosopocoilus > Prosopocoilus inquinatus. The sequence goes on from CM069871.1 coordinate 37,114,407, forward strand.
CGTTTTTTTTTAATACAACTTATGTCTTTTTATTATTCTATTAGATATATTTTTTTTCTCCTGATTGTAACGGTACATTACACTTAATACTTGATATTGTGGCGCGCCACTCAGATCACTACGTCACACTGAAGGCGTCAAGAAGTCGGTTCGTTATTGTGCGTCATCGACACGCCGCGCCGTCTCGCTGTCTAGACCGAACAAACTCGACTTCTCTAGCATCTTCGAAGATGGAACAAACGAGAAGGCAGCGTAGAATATAAAATCGGCCGGGGGTTGACTCAGGAGTCTGTCGAATTCTAAATAGCGATCGTCGAAGTTATATTTAGTGTGTAAATAAATTGTTACAAATAAATTAGATTGTAAGCATAATTAAATTACGGTTAAGTTTGTTACCGAGTGTTTTATTCGATTAAATAAATTAATTTAAACCCTACAAACGTAACAATATTAATTTGAACCTAAAATAATTTAGATTTTTTATGAAAATTTTATTTAATACATAATTTCAAATTTTTGTTACGTTTTCTTATCTTTTTATTATTCTAGTCGTTAGCATTCTTCCGGTGATTTCAGGGAATATAATACTTAATATATTTTTTTCAAGTAAAGTAGAATATGACAAAAAAACGCATAAAGTTTCGTCATGTTTTTCTTAATAAGTAAATTTATTCCTAACCATTTTTTTTTATGTGTTAAGTATTAGCAACTAACATTCAGTTGTCGGAAGAGGAAAAATCAATAAATATTGACTAAATGATATTAGCTGGTTAGCACCAACCAAATAAACAGCAGATAAACATATTAAATTACAAGAACAAAATAAATAAGTTGAATAAAAATTATAAAAGAAGAACATGAGTTTGAGAAATAAATAAATTAAAGTAAATTCTTGAAATGTCATCCACTGTTTTCAAGACACACATTCGTTTTTAATCCTATGCGTTGTCTAGCGTGTCGAACATAAATTCGCGAAACACTTCTGCAAGAATCCAATATTCGCCTTCTTAGTTCCTCCTTATTATTTATCATAAGGCTAGTCATTGTCCAAAATATAAAGCCTACTTTATCCTGTCTAAATTATGGATGATGGTCCCGATATAACATGCCAATCTTCAACTGGTCAGAACGAGTGACAATATTTAGTACCACTTTTGGACCATATTTAAAAAAAATTAAAGTGAAATGTTGAGAGCCACTGAGTGCTAAGAAATTTTAAAAAAATACATTGTTATAGAAAGTATCTTTCAAATTTATCACAAAAATATTCGTTATTAGCTGCCAATGTCTTTGTAGAAGGCACTATTCAGTAATATCTAAATATTTTTAGTATAATTAGTACTCAGTTTTTCTTTTAACCCAACAATGCGAGTCAAAATAAAAAACTAGGCTTCTTGAATCCTATACCAAAGCTGAGATACTAATCTAGCAAGTTATGTTAGAACCACTAGATATTTGTCGGCAAAATTTCATTTTCGTAAGTGCAGTGCGTTATTAAAATAACGATACAGATTTACACTACAGCTAAGAAAATGAACTAAAAATTTGAAATTATGTATTAAATAAAATTTTCATAAAAAATCTAAATTATATATCTTACATATTATATCTTCAAATTAATATCAACTATTAAGTACGATGTACTGTTACAATCAGGAGAAAAAATTCTATCTAATAGAATAATAAAAAGACATAAGTTGTATTTAAAAAATCGAAACTGATGATGGTCGCGGAAAGACGAAACGTTTGACTTCAATTTTGTTACTCCTATTCGAAGCAGAATCAAAAAGTGCCTGTAGAAAGTTAAATCAGAATTTCAAAATTATGTATAATAAAAGAGATACAGAGAGAAAAAGAAAATCGATTTTTTATATTTTTGTTAATATTTCAAGAGGAAATAACAAAAAAATCATTCTGTTGATGAATACGAGTTAGACATTGATTCGTGCAACTTTTCTTTCATTAAAACCATATTTGTATCTCTTACGGTTTAGGAGATGTCTTCAGTGCACACCCAATTTGAAACTGCTGGTATATATTCTTTTCTAATAATAAAAGATTTGTATAAGCAAGAAAGTGTTAAAAAATTAATAAAACTATCATTTTATATCTTTTTAAACATTAAAGGAACACTATTGAAATAGGAAAGAATGCTCAACGTTTCACTATTGTTTGTTACCTTCATCAGGATTGAAAAAAATAAATAAACAAGTTTTCAAGAGAAACGAAAAGGTGACATGGTTTTTTAGAAACTAAAAAATACTAAGAAAGTTCAAATTGTTATCCACCGTTATTTTTTAAATAAAATCTGGAAGTTGTATTTTTTTTTGTAAAATTTAGACTATTTGTTAAAAGTTCCAAAACTATTTGAAGAGGTCCAGGTCCGGATTATTCCGATTGTTTGCTAATCAGTGACACGAAATAAAATAGTGTATTCATGTAACAATTTCAGATTATGATACTCTGAGTGCAACAACCACTGCAAGTGAATCGAAAACGCTGTAAGGAAAGTCGCCTCGAAATTAGTGATTTGTGAACAAAACTAAAATTTGTGGTAGTTCCCTGTGTAACGGAAAGTAAGTTAATTTTGAATACTATTTAGTTTGTAGCTCAACATTGATTTTAAAATACGTCTCGATGACAGAGATAGTTTCATTTTAAATTAGAACTATTGTACTGTTTTATTAAAATGGTGAATTATTTTATCAAAGGATGCTCAAGTAAAGGGGAAAAAAATAAGAACACTGGTGCAAAAAGTAAAGAGTTTCCATGATTTACAGGAAGTAAGTGTCACTTTTGATTAGTTTTTAATTATGAAAATTTCTTAGAAAATATTTTTCACTTTTTTTTGTTGATGTATGTGTATATTTTCAGATGAAACAAATGCTGCAATTGCCCCAACCAAATTAATAACACAAAAAAGATTTTATTTTCATTGGAAGATCTTTTGTAAGCTTTATCTCATTTCAGTTGACACCTAACAGTAATTGAAGAAAAATACTCCTAATACTAACCACAGCAAAACCACCAATAATATTTCAATATGCCGTAACAGTCAATTGAAGAAAATACGTCTTTTTAGGAAATATCAGTTGTTATGCTTGTTACAGATCAATCATAAGCAGAGCAATCATTATGAAGTGTTTACAGAATAGACCTAGTTGTGTGGATGAAGACTTATTTAATGACATCACTATGCATTTCGATGATATCAGATGCAATTAAAAATTTTGTTCGAGCTGTAGACAAAACATGTGCTTGAAAATTATTTATTTACTTATTCAGTTTGGCCATTGTCTAACATTCTGTTTAACATTTCAGAATCCATGGTTTATAAAGGTACATTCGGTGAGGATGCGCGCAAATGAAAAGTAGTCGTGTTCATGATTTGAAAATTGGGGTGTAATCAATGCTAGGTGAACGTTTGTAACTGTTATTATTATTTGCACTGAATGCAGCCTCAGGTTTCAATACATGCAATAACGAAACCGAAAGGAAGCAGAGTGCTTAAGTAAAATGATGGGACTAACAATATTCGAGGAATGCTTCAGTTCCATCCTAGGAAACCGAATTCTCTGAAAATATGAAACCCACAATAACTATTCCGATGTCTTTTTGCAGCTAATAGAATAAGGTCTTATAAATGTATCATTAGTTCGAAAAAAACGAAACGGAACACTAGTACATTTTATTTTAAAGTTTTCGTAGTCAACCCTAAAATTTTATACGTTCCGGTATCAAATTTTTAATTTCCATGTTTTGATTTTGAATTATTTAAAAAAAATTAAATGTACATTACATTGTAAAAACTCTGTTGTTTGAATTACTATTCTCTCATAACCTTTCAGTTTCTTCTCGTACTTGCAACAAAATTCAAATAGAAGTAATGTCACGCGCAACTAAACTGCACCTTTCACACAAACATGTCAAATTGTAGCACTTAAGGTGCACACGACAGTGCGTATTTGGAATCTTTTAAGTTGGCGTAAATATCGTCTTCACTAGCACAAACATGTGTGAAACATATTAGTTATTTGTACCTAGATCCGTGTGGCATGTAATAATGTGCAACATGCGTCGGAATTAAATAAATATAAAATATAAAATAAATAATAAATAAATAAATATGACATTTGATTTTTTTTCTGTGCGTTGCTTGGTTACTAAGGCAAATTGGGGAAAAGTGTAAAGAAATAATAACAATAATAATTCAAAAAAATGCATGTCCGAAGCAAATCCAATTAGCTCAAATCTTGATTTGTAAATTGTCTCGTAAAGTAGAACGAAAATAGATATAATGAATTTTATTTATTGAATATACAGTGTCGCCTCGGCTTGACTTTGCGATACGTATAATGGACCAATATTTTTTTAATTTAGATTTCATGTTTTGCAGTACAGGTCTACTTGGCGCGAAATAGATGTGTGCCTAATTTGACATTTGAACTTCTTCAAGATGGCGGAAATTAACATAAAAAGTAAAGCACGTATAGGTCAAGTGGTCTTTCTTTTGAAATTAGGAGATAAATTTACTAAGATAAATTGTTTCCCATTTGAAATTAGGGAGGTTTACCAAATTCCAGTATCCTAGAAAAGAAATATTTAATTACGTTAACGCCATCTGCATATTTATTGATCGAATTACAAATTAAGCGTGATTTTTCAAATAATATTCCATTCATATTAACACCTATCGAAATATTAATTTTCTGTTATTCATTTTTTGCTAGGATGTTGGAATTGAATATATCACCCTAATTTTAAACGAGAATCATTTTATCTTAGTAAAATTTTCTCCTAAAGTTAAAGGAAGATCACTTTACCTTCACAGATTTTCTTTCTTCTTGTTTTAATCTTGAATACCTTCGACTTCAAAATTCATTTCGCACCAAGCAGACCTGAACTAGAAATTATGAAACCTGAATTGAAAAATTTCTGGTCCATTATACGCATCGTAAAGTCAATCCAGGGACACACTGTATGATATACAATATATTGAAAGAAATAACGAAGTTGCTGACATTATGCTTTCTGTTAATTATTATCATAAATCAGATTTTGTCGTTTGTGAAATCAAAAAATATGTTCATTGTTAAGGAGAATAGTGTTTTATTGGATATGTGGCGTTCATACAATGAGAAAAATAACTAAGTTGTTTGACAACATTAATTATGTTGATAATTACAATAAATCAGATTTGTAGAGTTAATAGATTTAATGTACCTTATTTCATTAGGCCAACAAAATCGTTAGTAGGACCAATTTTAATTATTATGTTAGTTGTCCAAATCAAATTTTTCATTGATACTACGCACCTTTTTGGTTGAGTGTTTAAGTGCAGAAATCATACCGGGTGTTACGTTTTGTAACGCAACATAGGAAATCCCATGTTAAATTTTTAAAGGTGCTCGATTATTGGCTTCCCTAGTTATTTTACAGCAACATTCCATTTAGGTTTTTTAAAGTACTCTTCGAGGTGAATCTTTCTGTAATGTTTGAGAATTTATCACTCGCTCAGTTTCGAGATATTAAGAAAAGATCAGTAACGGAATTCAATTTATTTAGTGATCAAGGCCGTGCTGATAGTTTGATATAAATTGAATTCCGTTACTGATCTTTTCTTAATATCTCGAAACTGAGCGAATGATAAATTCTCAAACATCACAGACAGATTCATCTTGAAGAGCACTTTAAAAAACCTAAATGGAATTCTGCTGTAAAATAATTAGGGAAGCCAATATTCGAGCACCTTTAAATTAACAAGGGGTTTTCCTATTTTGCGTTTCAAAACGCAGCACCCTGTATAATAAATTACAGACAGAATGGAAAAAGATATGAGATTTCATTTCCCCATAAAACTTTTATATACAGTGACCGCCAGATAAGCCGATCCATATGGTTTTTTTAATTTTATTAGTAACAATAGGAAGATTTTGGTGTTCTATAAATACCTGGCGTCTCAAACTAAAATTATATCATGCAAGATGCAACAAAGTCCAAAGATAAACGGGGAAGGTACCAAAGATGAAGTTTGGACATCAGTGAAATGGCTTTACTGGCTTTATATTAAAACATATCGCAAAAAGTTATTAGAAAAAGTCTTACATGGTAGTCAAATCGTTAACAAACAAGATCAATTAAAAAAAAATAACTTCAGTGTGGCGCACTCCTCGTTCGATATACAAAATTGTTCTATCGTGAAGAACTCTTGTAATATTTCGCAGCAAATTAAAGTTCCTTGTTAATAATTTGACTGTCATATAATTTTTTGGGGACAGGTAATGTCGCCACCAGTAAGTATTTTAATCCCTGGACCTATTTCTCTGATCTTAATCCTACGGGTAATTTCGCCACCAATATTTTCGATAAATTTTAATGAGGGTGCAAATGATTAAGGGGTAAACAACCAGGTACTTTTCTTGCATTGATTATTATTTGGTCAGTACTATATCATTAGTAGTTGAGTGAACATTCCAGTATGGATTTTAAAATTATTACAAGTATTCGTGGCAAATCCATGTTAGTGGTTGACAATTATAAGTTTAGTTTCTAATAACTTTCCCTGCAACTTTTAAAATAATGCCAGCAAAGTCACGTTATTCCTGTCCAAGCTTTATTTCTTTGCACCTCCTCCGTACATCTTTGGACACGTATTTATAGAATACTAAAATCTTTCTACTGTTACTAATAAAATAAATAAATCAGACGATTGATGACGACTTACGACTTACCTAGCAGTCACTGTATATTTAATTCTTAGATTAAATAAGAGAGAGGACGCCGTATTTAACGCATAAGCGACCGCTGTTACCAGAAAAGACCAAATCATGGACACTTCGCATTACACAAACGCGTGAATTTTGGTATTCTTGTTGTAATAGTGAATGAAATAGATGTATAGCAAAGCTGGCCGGAGAAGAAAGAGCCCGGAAAAACATTTCACAGGTAGAAAGAAGCGTCCTTGATTTGGATCCTTTTAGAATCAGATGTGCTTCGTTTGTTCGTCATCCTCTCTCTTACCTGATCTAAGATTAAATTTTATGACCCCTGTGACACCTTCTAAGATTTCATATAAAATTGTATAACATCTTGCACACACACAAATTTTTGGAATTAATTGTAATCTGCCTAATCGTAATATGGATAACAAAGATAAGCTCTACTCCTACTTTTACATGGTAAACAGAAATGGATGGATGTGAGGATGTTTTTTTTTTTTGGTGTTCCCTGGCGTCCAAAAGTGTTAGAATTAACTCCAGATTTTTACCTGTGCGTATAAAGTGAGAGAGATTCATTGGTTGAATCGATACTTCTCTGTCACTTTGCCCAAGAAATTGTAACAAATCTTGCATGGTGTCACACGAGCTTAGGTAATTATACCTTTTCATACAAAATATTTTGAAAACCTTAAGTATAATCCAGCGAACTACGTACATATTTCTTGTAAATACATTTTTCTTGGCTTTGATTAAATTTGTTGCGTAAAACACTGCGAGTTACAAAATTCGTGTGCGTGGGGCGCCCACAAATATAAACAAAAAAATATTCATCCATCTTCTCATCCCCGTTTGGAAAACTTCGCAACTTGTTAGAAGAAAATTAATTTTTAAACGCAATAAAAACTCCACTCACCGAACTTTTTGTGTACCTAAGAAGCCCGACACTCTTTATATGCCAGGCCTGAAAGAAGCGATTGACACTTTTTTGTCGAACGCCAAAGAATGAAAAGCAAAAAGTTACATCGCTTGGGGTCATTTGTATTTGAATTTTTAATACTCGCTAGGATCATTAATCTGCAAGAGCTGTTTTAATAAAGCAAACGTGAATTTTTCATCAAAAAATTTATGGTATGAAATGAAAATTGTAAAATGTAATTTGTTTCTTGTTTAACTACGTATAAATAATTGAAGTGTTTTTTTGTCCGATGATAATTATTATAAAATAATATACTGATTGTTTTAAAAACAGTGTCCTCCCTTGATACGCCGATATTACTAATCAATCCGTTTCTAAACCATAAAGTTTTCATACAATGGTTATTTTACAAGATACAAAGTATGAATTTTCAAACTAAAAGAACAGAACCTGAATTATGGAAGTACATACTTATAATTTCTTATTTTCATTTCATACTCTACTAATAGTGTCAGTTTATAAAGAATGGACATCACTTTTGAAATACCTATTAGCACGGACATATCATAAAATGAATTAAATGTCGGCGACTTGCTGCACGTTTTTTGACAGCTCCTTCAAGATAAAAAATTTATTACTTATTTTATTATTATTATTATTTCTATAAAAACATTTATTTTTTAATAATATAGTGTGGACACATGTCTTGCCTGGATATTTGAAGAGACATTAGAAGAAATGTTTAAGCACGTGTTATGCTTTATTTGTAAAAAACTGATGTGCTGCAGAATTACTAAACCGATACAATAAATAACCAACCTTGGGGAAGAGAAAATAGATTACGAAAGTGAAATCAAACTAAATTAATTCCATCAAAGTTACTTACTACTCGGGAGCAAAGGTAAAGTTAAGAAGGGTCTGAATCATTTAACGCAGGCTCTTACCTAATGCGGTCCACACCCTTTGATCTGTGCTCTCATCCCACTTTGCCACCGAAAGAGCCCTTAATTCATTTTCCACCAGCTCACAAAAGACGATGTATTCTCTGGGAACGTCCGCGTTGAATTGACATTCCGTCAGGGGATGGTTCATGAATGTTACATTTATTCTCCTGGAAAGGATGGAATATAAATTAATTATGTAATCGTTTACGTGCGCTTGTCTACAAAGAGGAAAGTTTATTTTAAGCAAAATTGGGTATTGATCTTATTTGAGGTTGACATATTTAGTAAATGCCATATCTTCTGCTGGCATTTAATGAATCTTGCGCAGAAAGTTTGAGACGTTTTTTTTTAACGTTCTAGCTTCCATCATTAGTTTAAACAAGTACAAGTTTTGTACAAAATGTATGCAATAGATGTACTTAACATAAATACTTAAATTTTTTAATTATTAATTGTGAATAAAATAAAAATACAATACGGAATACGGAGTGCAACCTTGTCTTTATTAGAGCAGAAGGAGACTAAGTAAATAAATTTATAACATTTTATTTACTTTATCTACACGTTCTCAAAAGACTAAGCAGATATTGTTGAACAACAATTATTACTGAACAACACAGAAATTTAGGCAGTGTATACTTGCCACTTAACAATTGAGCCATAATTAACAAACTGTTGCTTGATAAGGCGCTACCTACTTCAAAGAAAAGCAAGATCAGTGTTGCTAGTGTATACAGAATTTACATATACTATAATTTTTTCCATGATGTCAAAAATGGCAAACAACTTATTCAAGTTTTTATTTTCATATTAAAGTACTGGTCAAGAATTCCAATTATTAGTTTTTTTTAATGAATACTTAAAATAAAATATTTTTCTGTTTATAATGATATATTTTTCCCCACCACACCAGCTCCAAGCTATCGGAGTTTGTTGAGGAGACAGGTTGGCTGTTATTTGTATTGCAGTTTGCGGCTGCGTCGTCTTACAGTTGTCATTTCGCCATAGTTTTTCACCGTACAAACAATTCGTAGGAGCTGGTATGAATTCGAAACAGAATCCCACACGTAGAACCCATATGCAAGGATGAAATTCGAACCCCACCTAAGAGTTGCCTAGCCAAGAGTCAAACGCGCGTTGTCAGCGCGCTCAAACAACTCGGCCGTGCAATATTTTAGATCATTGATTTTATATGATTTGAAGGGCTGTTTATATTACACTAATTTTTGTTATGAGTAAATAGCACAAAAAAATATTAGCAAGAAAGGGTATGAAACCGACATAAATATAACACTTCCGTACCATTTTTTGAGAAAATATTTTTTCGTAAATTAAAAAAAGAGAACTAAAAGCCCGTTACTAAGGTTTTGGTCATCTGTACCAATGAGGGCACGCGAGCGTCCACGAGATGCTCATGAACCTGTACAGAAGCGAAACAACGTATTTCTCATCTTCGCGGTCGCTTCGCGTTTAACAGCAAACGTGAGTGAACTGTGAGTAGATTCATTGATTCATGGGCGCACACGCGTGAGCATTTTCGAACACTGGTTAGGTTACTGCCTAGAATGGATTAATATTACCAATGTTGTGTGTCAGTTTCTTTTAATTAGTGATGAAAACACCACTTGAAAATTCCGCTCGAGGTTTTCTGTGGCGGTTTTTCATTTCAGGCACCCTTCAGTGTTGGGGATACAATTCGACACTGCTTCCCCGTCAACAGCAAGGAAGTTTGGAAGTAATAAAGCCATGGAACACTTTACATACACAAAAATGCACTCCCACTCCTGAGGCCCTGACAAGTCTATGACTTAGTGTTTAGTTAAGCCGAAAATTAATATAGATCCAGAAAATGTAATTTGCGAAATTAATGATGTGATTCACCTCAATGCATATTATTATTCAGTTACCCTGTCGTCGACTTACTTGATTTTTAACAGTATGTAATGTTCACACATCCTTCCCTTTATTTAAAAGAAACTACAACGTAGCATGATACACGTTACAATAAACATAAAAAATTAATACGTGATAGAAGCAAGAGTTCAAGTTTAATATGGTGCATAATCAGTTGACCACACCACACCACAACTTTCTTGTTTTTCGGAAAGATTTTCGAGTCTTCCCTGGGGTTACTGCGTTATTTTTCGGTGTTTGTGACATGGACGCATTATTGTCTATATACTCTGTAAGTTTATTTGGAGTACAAATTTCATACGTCGCAACAGTTTGTTCGGAATTTGGAGTATTTGGTTCGTCATTAACTTTTTCCCGCACATTTTCGTTTGGCTTACGAAACTCTTCTATCCCAACAGAATGAGCCGGAATAGCAACATTACAAACATTATCCTTCCTTGGAGCGTTTACTGATTGAACAGGAACAAATAAGCATAAGATTTTTTCGATTCCGGTGCAGAACACTTCCGTTACGCGAGTTTACCAAATAAGAATTTAGATATTTCAACTCTTCAGTGATTTTCCATACTCTCGCGTATCAGTTATCCTCACATTATCATTGCAATACAACGGATGAAGATTTCTCCCTCTATGTCGACGATTATAATTATATTCTTGTACATGCTTTCGAATTTTCTCTTTTCCAGCTACAATTGTATTTCACAAAAGTACCTAAATATTCCGAAAAGTCGTGGTAAAGTCGAACGAATTCTTCTCGAAAACATAAGTTCTGCCGGAGAAAATCCGTTTTTTAGAGAAGTTATCCTATAACCCAGAAGACAAAGATTGATATCTTCTGATTTTTTTAATCAATTTTTCTTACTATTTTAACGGCCGCTTCTACTGCACCATTGTTTTGTGGATAATATGGAGAACTCTTGACGTGAATAAAATCGTATTTCCTTGCGAAAGCCTTGAACACGGTACTAAATTGTGTTTCATTGTCACTCCGTACAATCTCTGGTATTCCAAATCAAGCTAATATTTTCTTACAAATTTCAATAATCTCGTGCTCTGATAACGTTTTCAAAAGTTCTACAAATGTAGAATAATAATCAGTTACTATGAGATACCACTTCTCGTGTTTAAATAAGTCAATTTCAATTTTTTGCCATGGGCGATCAGGGAATTCCTCTTTCATAAGTCTTTGGTAGGGGTTAGAACGTTCCTGAATACATTTGAAGCATTTAGTAACCGAATCTTGGATTTGTGTCGATAACCCGAGCCACCAAACAGAATGTTTCGCTCTTTCTCGGCATTTATTGATGTCTGAAAATCCTTCATTTATTTTCGCCCCGATAATTGATTGTAAAGATGGCGGAATTATTAATCTAGAATTGAACAGGAGGTAACCATGTGAAAAGGAAATATTTTCAGATAATGCTAGATAAGGACTAATTCTCTTGGAATAGAATTCTTAGAATTCTTATCTGGCCATTGATTGAGGCAATATTCCTTCAGTTTTTGGAAAACGAAATCATTTTCTTGTTCAATTTTAATCCTTTCCAACATGTTGCAAGAGGTGGAAATCTGATCAAAATTACAAAATCTGATAATTCGTGGCTAAAAATCGTGTCTTCTTTATTGAAACTAAATCTCGGATTCCTGGAAAGTCCGCGAGTGTCAATTGTTTCCTTGATGCGCATTTTATTTCGTAAGAATATCTCATTAACCTGATACGGATTGGTTTTAACCGAGGAGTTATATCCTCCAGAAATTTCGTTTGCAAAACCTGAAGCAGAGGTTTGTGATCAGTTTCTAAAGTTATATTTATTCCAGTTACATAATCTTTAAATTTATCTGCAGCGTAAGCTAAAATCCTAAAAAGCTAAAAAAAGCGCTTAAAATCCTTGACACATAGGCCACAACCTCTCTCTAATTTTTAGGCTCTTGGATTAACGCACTCCTCAAACCATAACTAAATGCATCGGCTTGGATTACATTTTTTTTGAATAATCAAAATTTGCAAAGGTTGGCGCCGCTTATAATAAATTTTAACACAGACGGAATTTCATAAAATCCTGACCAAAACCCCAAAAATTAAAGTCACCTAAATCAATTCCCGCTATTTTTTTCCTAAATGTCGACATCCCATTCTAAGCAATGGCATGATTGCTTGTGATCACGTGAGCATCGTGAACCAGTTACAACGAAACAAAGTGTATTGTTACAGCCGTGACGTGCAAACAGATCTATTTTAGCAACAGTCACGCTACCTTGCGTCACAGAACCTTACCGAAGCTACATGGTCATTCTAGTAAGTTCGAGCAAAAGAGGGCTCTGCTATACAAGCCGTACGATCCGCCAGGGCTTTAGTTATGAAGTTATCGAGCGAAGGGTTCATACCTCGAATAAATAGAAAGTGCATTTTGTAAAAGTTATTGTTATTTGATAGACAAGCTCATTACTATTGTATTGTTAATTGTGTAAAGCGACAGCTTGTAATTAAAGTGTTCTGAAATTTAAGCGACTATAATTTGTGAACCCCCAAATTCGTAACAGTATGTTTAAATAAACCGAAGCGTTTACTGAATACTATTGCTCGTACGAAAAACGAAAAACTTGATTTTGTCTTGTAATTCATTGCTACTTTTGAAATGAATTCAGAAACTGGAGGTATGTAGCTATTTAGTTTTGATATAAATAATTTTGTTTCTGTTTAATAAGGTCGTTTTAGAATATCGTATATATTTAAATTACAAGATTATATGTTTTTATAACAAGTTATGTTGTGTCCTACTTAAAAGTTCAGGATTCATCCCGATCAGACAGCCTTTTGCATTTTTTTGTAAAGGTATAAGTGTAAACTAAATATTGGAAAAGGTTAAAGTTGCTAATATGTGCTAACATACAGGGTGAGGTTTTAATAGTAAAACTATATCAGTCTGTAAATTATAAATGAGCACAAAATCAATTCATTTCTTTTCTTGACAATTCAAAAAAAAAACGTTTAGACAGGTAAATTTTGTTTTTAAAAAGTAGGTACAAACTTCTTTGTAAAAATCAATTTTTGACAGTCATTTGTTTTCCAAGTAATGACGTCATCGAATTATTTTTAATAGCCCCCAATTTTTTTCTTAAATCCGATAGTTCAATGAATTTTTCATCCAACTACATGAAAAACACAGGATATCTTATTATTGTCCATGTGATTTTTAAGTATTTCAAAACAATTCAGTGGCATCGTTTCGAATTTTTCTGAAAACTGCAAAATTTTCGTACGCAACGCCTTTCAAGGAAAATCGTTTTTGGAATGTTTCAGTCATTTAAGATATGCCATGAGTTGTTTATAACAAAAAGGTATCCCATCCAGTGTTGTTGTAATTTTTTGGCATGTTTACGTATGTTAACTCTTCTGCGACATCCATTAATAACAATTTGCAAAATGTAGGGAGAATTGGTTAGGTTTATTTACTTACTAGTCTTTTTAGCGTACGGAACAAATTAGGAAAATATTGTATATTCCTGGATTGAGTTCGTGATACGTATAATGCATAAAAAAAAATTGAATTTAGATTTCTATTTTGCAATTCAGGTCTGCTAGATGCGAAATGAATTTGTGCCAAATTTAACCTTCAAAGTCTTCAAGGTGGCGAAATTAACTACGTGTAGACAAAGTGGTGTTCCTTTTCCATTTAGGAAAAAAACTACTAAAGTAAAATGATTCTCGTTTTAAAATATGGAAATATACCAAATTTCAACGTCCTATTCATTCATTTGTCTTTTTTACTTCATAATTACCTAATTTTTAATCTGATTATTTTTTTATTCATCTATATATTTTAAATGGTATAATTTCATTTTTCTCACTTTTTTATATTATACGTTCATTTTTCGGTTTTTTTTTTAAATTTATTAAAACATGAGTGTTATATTATTATTAAAGTCTTCTGTAATTGATCTAAGTTAGAGCGATTATCTTTTATTTGTGAGATTTGTTGTTGTTTTTGCTTCTTGCGTGCGCAAAGAATATTCTGCTTTCCTTTTTCCTTTTTTTAAGCGATTGATTTTGTTTGTTCAATTTTCTTTCATCCAGTCTTTCTTTTTTTTTTCATTTTTTGTTTGCCGTAAATCGATATTTTCAGTTTCTAAAATATGTTTTTTTTTAAATTTATTGCTTGCGCAAGTCATTTTTCATTTCCTTTAACAGTATCGTTCGCTCGTCTTTGGTATTTTTTTGTTTAATTTACGCTTAGTTACTTTTTCTATTTTGTTGTCAATTTGCTTTTTTTTATCCAAATCAGGGTGTTTTTTTTTTCAAAATTTTTAATGAAGAGAATCCCGCCTAAAATAATAAGATTCATATTTGTCTTCGATTTTTAATTTGATTGGGTTTGAGATTTCTTCTTTTTAAAGCGATCGTCTTTTGTTTCTGAAATTTATTAATTTTTTTCGTTTTTTGCTTGCGCAAAGAACGTTTACTTTTTCATTTTTTAGCAAGAGCCGAAGTAAATTTCAGGGTTAGGTTTTTTCATTATTTGACTGATATTGTTTAAGCTTAAGCTTTTGTTTCTGAAATTTGTTTTTGTTTCTTATTTATTTGTCGCTGTGTTCCTTTTTTCATTTTATTTAGAAACATGATTTGATCGTCTTTTGTTTTTATTCAGTCAGTTATTTGTATTTTGACTATATTTCACTTGTAAGAAATTAACGCCATCAAGTGCTAACAGGTGTGGACTGTTTGAATAATCACATTTTCTTTGTATTTTGGTCAATAAATATGTAGATGGCGTTAATATTTTACAACTTTACTGAAATATGTATACCTCATTAGTAATTTTCGGTAAATCAATTTTTTTTTCTGGAATGTTGGAATTTGGCATATCTCCCTAAATTCAAAAGGAAGGCAGCTTTATATACACAGATTTTATTTCTTATTGTGTTAATTCCGCCATTATACGTACCGCGGAGCCAATCCGGGAACATACTGTATATGAACATGCCAAAAAATTACAGCAACACACTAGATGAGAAAACTTTTTGTACACTTGTTATTTTATAAACAAAGGATGATTTTGCTTATACACCGTCAAAAAATAAAATCAGCTTTTTATAAAAAAATTTTTCCAAAACTGAATAATAAGGTACCTACTTATAAGTCCTAAAAGAGGGGTGTAAAATATTGTTTTTAGCAATATCTTCTGGATCCTTTAACTTATCAAACTAATATTTTAAACAGAGACATAAGACACTTAGCTGCGCATTAAAAACTTATTTGTCAGATCCTCCATCCTTTTTGAAGAGTGGTTTTGTAAAGGCTGCATTCAGTATTTTATCCCTAACTTTTTATTTTTTACATATTTTGTCAAAAATTTGTGAAGCATATTATTCTTTAGATTACTTGGCACAAAAAAGGTTCTCTTATTACATCTTTTTATTTTTTTTTCTACTGTAATATTATATTTAGGTGTGTATAGGTAAGTAATTAGTTGAATATTGCATATTTGTATCGAATTGCAATCCTCGTCTAACGTATTCATAAGCATTGTTTCAAACAAATAAATAATATACTACAAATTGGGCAAAATGATTTGTATTCAGTTGGAATTTTCCAATCAGACAATGCGACCTCAATAAACAAACAGTTGCGCAAGACGGTTTAATCTGAAACTCGAAAATCCTGCAATATTTCTTTCGCGTTCATTCTTATTTGATGCAATCTGCGTCCTCTAGCACGCGAGTAGGAAAAGAAGAAAAAACAATGAGGCAATATTTTGAAAGCACACATCCTTGAGACAAAAGGAAATTTAATATTTGTTCTACGGGGCAAGCGAGAGACGACTTAGCACAGGGCGCGGTTATTTCTTTTTCTGTGGAATGGAGAAATGTGAAGTTGATAACGCGGGCTGCACTGAATTATTCATTGCATGCCTTTTTAGCGTCTGACAACGGCGTCGCTAAACAATTCTTCCAATTTTGCTAAAACCATACCTTTTTATTACTAGGTATCCAGTTTCAAATTGTCCATTGAATATGTTTGCTCTTACTCTTCATAAACTGCGAATAAGATCTATGCGCAATTTGAATCTGGATACAATGAGAATTACTTATTCATTGGAATCAAATCAATTTTAGAAACTCTAAATAATAGTAGAAATCTTACTCAATCTAAACATTAGTGTTTGTCGATTTAATTTATAGTATGAAAGACGTTAGCAGACAAGTAAAAATATTTGCTTTAAATATAAAGTTGTGTCTTAAGAAAAACGTAAATCTTTTAAGTGCACACTTACGCACTTGGAAAACCACTTTCACAGTCTTTTACATAAGTGTTTGATAACGGATTTCTCAACCTAGTCGGCCTTTTTTTAATTAATTGATAAAGTCAAATGACCTCAATTAAATATCAGTTTTGTATTTCTCTTGTTAATATACTTTCAATATACGACGTGTTACAGACATAAGTACATTAATTTTAACCAATAACAGAACTCGTCAAATTAAACAATTTATTTCTATACCATTTTTTTTTCAAATTGTCACTTTAAAAAAAAAATGCCCCCCCCCCCCACCCATAAATTAGCAAGTGACTTGCGGCAGGCTGAGAGGCGGCAACCAAGTTTTTTCAAGTTCATTAAATCGTTCTTCAATTAATGGCACCTCATTCAATGCCCTAA
This sequence comes from Prosopocoilus inquinatus, assembly GCA_036172665.1. NCBI lineage: Eukaryota > Metazoa > Arthropoda > Insecta > Coleoptera > Lucanidae > Prosopocoilus > Prosopocoilus inquinatus. The sequence goes on from CM069871.1 coordinate 37,131,556, forward strand.
CAAATTAACGAATTTATTGGAAAAAGAAACTGTTGAAACTTCGCCAATTAAAGGTACTTGCGGCAAGATTTTTCAAGGCAACCCGGTCGCGTTGTGTTCTTTTATATAGTGCGAGTCCTGGAACGCTGCACATTGATATGAGATAATAAGTGTGTTCTATTTACCGCAAAACTCACTTAAGTTCAGATAAACATCATTTCCGTTCGCGCGAACAAGTAAGTTTGAATGTGTATTTCAATCTGGCAACCATTAGGAGTGCACGAGTGACAAGGGGAGAGATCGAAATCACAGTTCAAACTTACTTGTTCATGCCAACGGAAATGACGTTTATCTGAGTTGAGATGAGAATTGTGACAAAAAGAACACGCCTAATATATTTTCGAATCATATAAAATTGCACATAGGGCTTTTTAACATTACGTTGCTATGGTAACCGCATTCAATGTTCAATGCTGAATCATTTGAAAGTGCACATAGGAAATTATAAGGAAATTTTGTGCAATGTTATGTGGTTCACAGTGTATGTGATCTTCCATGAAAAGGGTGTTTCGTTAAAATAACAGATGAAGGTAGAAAAGTTGCAGTTGGATCTAATACTATAGGGAAAACCAGTTTTAATTATTATTAGGTACATAAGATTTAATCACATGCAGATTTATTAACCATAAAATTAATTTCAATTTTAATGTCTAAATTTTGGTTTTGTTTTTCAAGTGACTTTATTGTTTTTTGTTTTTTTTTGTTTCTTCAACGTTATGCCATACGAATTTCGAAATTTGACCAAAGAAGAATGCACTGAAGCAGTGGCATTGTTAGCAGAAAGCTGAAGGTATTGTCGAATAGGAAAAAGGTTCGGTGTATCCCCAAACACAGTGCAGCAACCCGTGTTCAGGCCGTTTTTTGAAAGTGTTTGCTTTAAAACCAACCGAGATTCGTTACACACATAAAAATTTTTGGGATTAATTGTAATCTGTCCATTCGGTGTTAAATATGGATAAAGTTTTATCTGAAAAGTTGTTAATCTTCATCTAATTTGGCGTTATTGTTCTCTTTTTCCGACTAAATTGTACCTAAAAGTGAGTGTTTACTCCAACAAGGATAAGCTTAACTCTGCTCTATTACATACGTTTAAAGGATAAACATCCTAACTCCGTTTTTCGTAACTACGCAAACGAATGGACGCGAGGGAACACCGAAAAAGTGTTCCCTGGCGTCCAAAAAGTGCTATAATTAACTCCAGATTTTTATCAGTGTACAGGCAAAAGTTTCCAATTTTTTTAAGTAAGATCGAAACTGTTTATTAACATCTTGGGGAAGCTAATTTGGCATGTCATGTGTAACGCCCAGCCTTGTCAGCTGATCATCGCAGAAATCCTTGGAAGTTGCTAAATTTTATGTGATTTGGTTGCAGGACGATGGGAGTCGAGTTCTGTTTACAGATGAATTTAGATTTTGCTTTTACAAGTGTGATAGACGTGTTCGTATATACCAACGACCAAATGAGTCACTGCAACATTTGAATACCACATTATTTAGCGGAAGCTTTTTTATGGCGTAAGTAGAAATTTCTTTGACTGTTTACACGGACTTAATGCATATCTTAATGCCATTCGATACGTAACGGACATTCTACAAGAACATGTCGTACCATATCGAACGCAATTTTATATTAAAGCAAGATAATGTTCCACCCCACCGTGTTCGGAAAATTCAAAATTATTTAGAGGAGATTGAAGTCGGTACCATGGTTTGTCCAGCAAGGAGTTCAGACCTCAGTCCAATTGAGCGTATCTGGTACACACTTGGTAAACGTCTGAAAGCACTCTGAGAGATTATCCGAAACAAGTCAATAACTTGGACGAGGGGTGCCGGTGTAGCGGAAATACCCGACATTGATTACATTTATACAAAAAGTTTTGTTTCTCGAATTTTTCGAGTTTTGATTTTATTAGTTTCAATTATCATTAATTTACTTGTAAAAGATAATTTTGTAACACATTAAACAGTAAGTTACTAAACTGTTTCAAATAAATGTCAACCGCTTCAAATTTTAGATAAAGAAAACGAAAAATTTTATTTTACTGAATGGTGCGTTAATTTCTTGGAGTAGTGTACTTGCAATGCAAACTGAAAAATAATTGAATATCTCAACTTAAAGAATTTGTATATCAGTAAAACGAATATTTATTTAAATGCCCGGATATCCCAACCTATCAAAATAACATGGAATTTAACATATTATTGAATTTTATCTTCCCAAGGTAAAACACGGTAAATGTAATAATTTAATAACCCATTTTTAGCATTTGATTAAGGGAAACAAGTCGGTTTCTGGAATATGTTCTTCGTATCTTCGGAGACTAGAAATTTCTTAACAATCTTAATTGTTACTCATTTTTTCCAAATTATGTTGAAAAAATGGAAATGAACCTCAATACAATAGGGTTTTAATTAATTAATCTAGTTCTTCATTTCCTAAATTTTATTTGTATCCCCTAATCCACCAATTTTAATAATGCCATCAAGTGTGCAACGTTAAAGAATGCATGTTTTCAGCGGTTTAGAAGTACTCTGAAACCTTACCTTACCTAAATTCAGTTTATCCAGCATCCCCAACTATTAATAATAAACAACAAAAGCAACAATACAGAAAATTTTACATGATTTCTTTTATTGGTAATTGACCCATGAGATGCCAATCACTGAAAGACGCGGTAAATACAATATGCAATATGTTTTGTATGCATTACAAAAAAGCATGTCATGCTTCTTTTTACCAATGCTGTGCGTTTCCTGGACAATAATTTTACTTAATTTACTTAATATATTCTCAAGCGCATTAATAGTAAAATAGTTAGCATAATTTACCAACGACAGCAAAGCTCAAAGTCAGTGACATGCATGCAGAGTATTGAACGTAATTTACATAATTATTTACGTGTAGACAATAGGTGCTTTCCTTCGCTTAAAAGTTTGAATTGTGTTTCGAATAGTTTGGACCTGAAATTCGTAGTTGTTGCAACAAAACACCTGACTTAAATTTTTGATTGGCAGTTCATCTGTAAATAACCATAATTCAATCCAAACAAGTTTTAAAAATAGGGAGTTCAAAGAAAAGAATGTCTGTTTTAGAATCAAAACACGTTTGGATCACGATTTTGTGAGCGAAAGAAAGCACGTTATAACAATAACGTAGTTTGAATCAGAACTTGTAAATGTAGACAATAGGCGTGTTCTTTTTGCCACAAATCTCATCTCAACTCAGATAAACCTCATTTCCGTTGGCTTGAACAAGTAAGTTTGAACTGTGATTTCGATCTCCTACCTTGTCATTCGCGCACTCCTATTAGTTGCCAGGTTGAAATACTCATTCAAACTTACTTGTTCGCGCGAACGGAAATGACGTTTATCTGAGATGAAGTGAGTTTTGTGGTAAAAGGAACACACCTAATGTAAATAAGTCTTTTTTCTAAAAAAAATATATTGTTTTCGATTGGAATACACTTTGTGCACTCAATGTATCTTCATCTCGTTTTAACCTCATAGAATAAAATGAGATGAAGGTACACTCAGTGCAAATAGTGCACCCCAATCGAAAACGCTTTTAGTTGTGTAACATTAATTTTGACAGCGTTCTTAACAAGCTATAAAATCTCATCCGTCTCCTTCGCGCGTAAAACCGTACGGGTACTAACAACTAATTCAGTTGCAATATTTGCTTGCAATTACTCGAATGCCGACTCCATCTTACAATCGTATTTGAATTATCGCCTTCTGAATTGCATTTAAATAAGTGGGCTATTGTTATATGGTTTGTCAAAATAACATAAGTTTATTTCAGTTTATTTGGAAGCAAGCTTCAATCAACAACTACATTTTATACTGCTTGCATTATAAAATGCAACACCTTGATAATGTTGGAATTCTTTAACCAAATTTTATGGACTGCTGTACTGGGATCAGTATAATACAGTACTCGCAGGCAATGATAAAAATTTTAACCTTGTAGCAGTTACGTTTCAACTCTTTTTTTGAAATTTGACAAATTCACAAGAACTTATCTTCTTTCCACTAAGTAATTTGTCAACGGAACTACATTTTTCTACTAAACATCCCATGTGTACGATTCACTCAGTTGAGTGAATTTGATAGAGGAAGAATTGTTGGACTCCGTGAAGCCGATTTATCGTATCGCGATACAGCCACTAGAATCAACAGAAACGAGGCAACAGTTCTGAGATGTTGGGGAGCATGGACCCAAGAATAACGAACAAGCAAAGCTAAAGGGCGTCAAGATCGTTGCCTTCAGTTGTTAGCTCTAAGAGACAGCACGTAAACAACACCAGATTTTGCAGGTCGGTGCTATAACGATATTGGGAGAATATTCAGATACGAGCAGTTTACAAGAGAATGCGTTTGTTTGGGCTGCGACCACATTGGGTACTTCCCCTGACTGCTGAACATCGGCATTAACGTCTGGACTGGTGTAGAGAATGGCTGCACGAAGCATGCACGAAGACCGCTTGTTGATGAGAAGAGGTCGCGCGTCGGTCGAGGACATATGGGATTTTCTTTACAGCGGCACATTCACAAAGTTGTAGGGTTGATGGTTTGAGATTCTGTTTCTTGTGGTAGCAGGTCTCCTTTAGTGTTAATTCGAGGCAATATGACTGCCCGACGTTACGTAGATGATGTTCTAGAGTCCCACTTTCTACCCGACTACAGAGAACATGCCAACCACAGTTTTCATATATCTAGAGGAACCTTGGACTTCTTAGAAGCAGCCAATATCACCGTTCTTCCGTGGACTCTTCCATCTCCGGATCGAGATCAGACGAGTCACTTACCGGTGCACAGTTAACCTATGGTTACAACGACATGGCGACGAGTGAACGTGCTGAGATAAGTGCTCCTAGTAAAAAGTGTAAAAAATGCAATACTGCACCAGTAAATGGCTTAAAATGTATCATATGCGGTAATATGATGCATCCCGGCTGTATAAAATACATCAACGATGTGATTAAAATCGACGAAACAACAATAAATTGTTGTGAAAAAATTTCAAGGGTGAACACGGACAGTGTTGTCGAAGTGGATTGATTGTACAATCCTGATGAAATGGACTACGTGAAACAATTACTACGCGAAAAAGATATCATAAACAAAGAACTAAGGGAGATGGTATCTTTTCTTAAAGAACAAGTCCGTATATTAAATACGTTGATAGTAAAGCAGCCATTTTCAGCCGAAACATTTAGGACGGATGATACAATCGAAGCAGCACAATCTATGGGCGAAAAATGTAAATATCCGAGGGCATGTAGTGCACGAGCAAATTATCGGCCGCAGGAATCTACAGTAATTCCAGTAACCCAGAAACAACATAACCGCAATGACATTCACAACAATAATAAACAGCAATCATCGACAGAAAATGCGGTTTCAGAAGCAAAAGTAAAATCAGCGTTGCACCAAGTGGAGGCAAAAAGAAAAATGCAAGACATTATAAACCTAGGTAATACATGCGAAAGTGAATGTGTCAAATTGACAAAAAATACAAAAGTGGAAACTATGAAAGGAACAAAGAAAACTTCACCAAGTACCTCCAAGTATATGCAAAACGAGCACAATATAATTGGGGAGAGTCCCTTAAACGTGGCAAATACCACTGAAAACTCTGAGAATAATACTCAGAATAATTGGAAATTAGTTAATAGTAAAAAGCGTAGCAAAAGAATTAATATTGTCGGTTCAAATACCAGTGACGATATTAGTATACAAACTGCTCCTAAATATGTTGAATTACATTTCTATCAGCCAACGTTTCCTGAAGTGTTGTGTGAAAATTTAGTGGCTAAACATCCTGGTATGTACTCGTCATTTAAAGTTAGTGTCTACTCGTCCCACTTTAAAGAAGCAATGGACCCTTCACTGTGGCCAGCAGGCACCTGTGTTAGTAAATTTTTTTACCCGCGCCCAAGGAAAACGACGAAGGGATGATATTTAATCCCCAGTTTCTCTTATTAAACGTTCAGTGTTTATCTCCTGAAAAAATTGTCTACCTCGAACTCGAGTACATACAGAATTTTGACTCTTTATTATTTATTTGTCTCACCGAAACATGGCTTAAAACAGGTGACACTGAGTTAATTGCTTTTGACGGATTTCAGCTAGGAAGTGCCTTCTGTCGAACTAGTACTAAAGGAGGTGGAGTCGGAATCTGACACAGAATTGGCCTCAATGTTTGCGCTATCGACTTAAGTCACTTCTGTGTTGAAAAAACTTTCGAAATCTGTGCTGTTCAGTGGACATCTCCAGATGGGAAGACTAAAGTAACAATCTTAAATTGTTATCGCTCCCCATCTGCTGATCCCGATACTTTCTTTATCTGTTATGTGTTGTCCTTGATGTTTTGTATGATGTTAATGTTAGAATTATATTATGTGGGGACCTTAACATTGACGGTTACTGTGTTAACAATAATTTTAATACTCTATGCGATTCTTTATTAGGATATAACTTGACTCCTGCTGTAGGTTGGCCGACTCGATTGTCGACCACGTCGCGGACGATTGTTGATCATATTTTCAGTAACATTAAATCTGACATTTGCTGCGTGATTGACAACCATATATCTGATCATAGAACTGTATTACATCAAATGCAACTATCTAACATTCCACAAAATAACAGTTTTGTTTCTTTTAGAAGAAAATTTACAGACACTAATATTTCCAACTTTAAAAACGATTTATCTACCATTGATTGGGATGATCTATACTGCATTCAAAATGTTAATGATGCTTTTGATCATGTTTATTCTATTTTCAACTTTTATTTCAACAAGCATTTTCCCAAAATTAAATTCACCCATAGACATAGCCTGGATTCAAAAAAATGGTTGACTAATGAGGTCATAACCTCCAGCCAAAAGCTAAAAGACCTGTATCTACTTAAATGTAAATTTCCTGACTTGGAACATCTTTATAAAAATGCCAAGCGTAACCATCTTAAACTTGTTTCAAATGGTAAAAAGAATTACTACCAAAAAATGATCTTTACCTCTGAAAATCCTACAAAAATGTGTTGGCAAGTAATTAGAAGATTGTCTGAAGGTAATGGCCAAAATAATAACCTTAACATCAACTTAGATAATCATGACACCGACGATCCACATGCTCTGGTTGAAGCTTTCAATAACTTCTTTATCCAAGCTCCATTAGACATAGCTAGTCAAATTCGTAAATCTTGCTCCTTTACTACTAATAATTGCAATTTCCAATCTAGTCAATTTTCAATGTTTTTATTACCATGTACCGCTGCTGAAGTCTCAAACATTATGAAAACAAAGATTAAAGCTAAAAAATCTCCTGGTCCTGATGATGTCCCTCCGTATCTGGTGCGCTCCGTCGCTGATTATATTTGTAATCCATTACAACATATAATAAATATATCTTTTTTATCAGGTGATTTCCCGTCCCACTTAAAAATTAATAAAGTTGTCCCTGTGTTCAAAAAAGGTAATCCCCATAAGTTGGAAAATTATCGTCCAATAGCTCAACTATCGGTTTTTTCAAAAATCTTCGAATACGTGTTCTTAGCTCGTTTATTAAGCTTTATCACCCGCTTTAACATCATTTCCCACTGCCAACATGGTTTCATATCTGGCAAATCTACAACTTCCGCAATCCAGTCTTTTCACGAAGAAGTTTTGCGTTGTGTCGACGCAGGCGAGAGCCCAGTTGGAATCTTTTGTGACCTCAGCAGGGCTTTTGACTGTGTCGATCACAACATTTTAGTAGGAAAGCTATCTCGTATGGGTATTAGAGACGTGGCCCTAAACTGGATCTCATCTTTTTTAACTGATCTTTCTCAATTTGTTGCTCTCAAACATACTGGTAATAACTTCCAATCCGAATCTAGCTCGTCGCTTAAAAATATAACTGTTGGTATACCGCAGGGCTCAATACTTGGTCCCATCTTATTTCTGCTATACATCAATGATATCACTACGATTAGTAATTCCGTTCACTTTACTTTGTATGCCGACGATACATCTGTTATTGTATCCGATGACTCTTTGGCACAAACTACACTCAAATGTAATAATTTCTTAACCGAACTTCACAACTGGTTTTCAGATAACAATTTATTTCTTAATGCTGAAAAGACTCAATTCATTGTTTTTCACAATAGGCAACGTAGGATTCCCCCTACTAAGTTGAAAATTGATAATAATTCTGTTAAAGCTACCCGTGAACAACGCTTTTTGGGGCTAGTTGTGGATGAGTTTGTTTGCTGGAAGCAACACTGTCAACGACTTATATCTAAATTAAATTCTCTCATTTTCCTTTTTCGAAATCTTAAGCTTTTCCTTAATATTGAACAACTTCAATGCCTTTACTTTGCTCAGGTCGAGAGCCGTCTTCGGTACGGCCTCCGTTTCTGGGGTGGCTCAACTTCTTTCCAGGGAGTTCTTCTTGCCCAAAAGAAAATTATTAGAGTAATAACAGGTGCCTCTAAATCTACGTCATGTCGGGATATTTTCAGCAAGCTTCAGATTTTGACCGTTACATCACTTTATATATTCGAGTTGTGTGTCTATATTTTTCAAAACCAATCAACACTTGTAAAAAGTAGCGATATCCATTCGAGATGTGTGAGATACGGGGATCGATTTCGGCCACCCTTCAGCAGGTTGAACGTAGTCCGTGGTTCACCTAACTACAAAGGTATAGATTATTTCAATTTGCTGCCGGATTATTTAAGAACTTGTAAAACTGAAAATATTTTTAAGCGCAAACTTAAATCATTTCTCTTAAAGAGGACTCTGTATTCTGCTTCTGAATTTATTAATCTCTGCACTTGTAAGTAGCTTATAATGCTCTCCTACTTTATACCTACTCAATTTGACGTGCCTTATCATATTATATGTATGTTCTTGGGAAATATATATATTATTATGGAATAAAAGTATTGAACTTTTTTTTTCTCAGAATAAATTAGGGTTGCTATACGTCTGGGTTTTCCTGGATTTTTCCGGGTTTTACGTCTGCCCTACGTCCGGGGCCGTCCGGACGGATTTTGATAACCGGCTCGAACTTTCGCCAGCTTGTAACTTTGGTTCCATTTGTCACCTAATTGTCTTTTTGAGATTGCCTATCAAAAATATTTTTTTCTATTTATTTAAAAACTTACATACCGTCAAATAATTCTAACCTATTTTTAATAAATTATTTTCACATTACGAGAAAAACCAAAACTGTAAAAGCGTGTAAATTTGTTTTGACATTTCCCGATTTTTTCTTTTGAATTGAGATATTCCTATCTCAGGATTTTGTAAAAAATATGAAATAAATAAAATATGAGCCAGCTTATTCATTTGATTTTTATTATGTGTAATTAAAATTATTCAAATGTTTTATTTTTGGACTGTCTAGACGCGGTATATTAAAAAAGTAGTTTTTAAACACTCAAAAACATAATATCGCTCTTTCGACACCTTACGCGATTTTTTAAAATCAAAGTGGAAAAGCATCCATTGGCATTAAAAGCACAGGTCGTTCGTTGAAATTAAAAAAAAGTCATGACGGACAAAACGAAAAAAGCTGCTGTGAACCAATTTGGAGCATCAAATTTGAAGAAAATTTAGCACTTCCAACGAAACAATTTGCCAAAACTTGATGCTTAAATTTCATGAAAGAGTGACAGTTCCTTGGTACAGCAAGCGCAAGCAATTTGAAGAAACATTTCTCTTGTGCATGGAATAACAGAAATCAAAATATGGGAGTTCACACAGGTATCAAAAATATTATTATTGTTATTAAACGTCCAAACTGTCCAAGTGGAAAGAGGACGGACCGTGTAGTCGCAAGATCGTGGATTCAAACCCACGATCTTACTACTACAAAATTAATTCGGGTAGTAGTACTACCCGAAAGGAACCTCGTCTTCCTCGCCTTAAAAATTGGCGGAATTAATTTTGAGATGTAGAATACGTTGATAATGACGTATCGTAGGAACGATTGAAAGTGTTAACACAATGACAGTAAAAAAATGGGAACTCCACTAGAACACTGCACTAGGGAGGGACACTATTCTGTTATTCATTTCTTGCTGAGTGAAGGATTGAAGCCCATCGATACTCATTGTAGAATGAAATTACAATATGAAAAATTCAGGCTTGTAACTCCAGCAATTGAATGAATGGAGCAAGAAATTCAAAAACGTGGTTGTTTCTATAGCTGATTCATACCGACCCGACCTGGTGAAACAAGTCGTGTTGTGACACTTGAGTCGATTTCGACAGTTGAAGCCTGACTGAAAGAAAACCTTCGGATTATCGTTTATGAAATTGCTGAAATATTAAGAATGAATTCCTAAAATTCGTCTAAAGCCTGCCGTCAGAGCCAAAAGGCGAATATCGATGTAATGGTATTCTTTCGCGACACGCGGCCATATACTGCATGTACAACGACGGCGACCCTCCAAAGTTTTAAGTTGGAATGTCTACCGTATCCTTATTTATCTGACCTCGTCCCAAGTAATTATCATGTCACTTAAAGAAGCACCAGGTGGAAGGAATTTTCAGAGTAATGATGAAGTGATTCAAGCGGTGTATGAGCCGCTGTGCACAAGTCCAAAGGATTTTCTTTCTTCGAGTGTTAGGGTCTATTCTGTATCGAGTACATTAAATTTAAAGGATTGTTGCTGTGGTAACAACCAATCATAAAGCTTTTTGATTGGTGGTTACCATAGTAACAGACCATTATATTTAACGTACTCGATACGGTATAGCCATTAGGCGTGTTCTATTTGCCACAAATCTCAACTCAACTCAGATAAACCTCATTTCATGAACAAGTAAGTTTGAACTGTGATTTCGATCTCCTACCATGTCACTCGTGCACTCATATTAATTTCCAGGTTGTAATCGACATTCAAACTTACTTGTTCGCGCGAACGGAAATGTTTATCTGAGCTGAAGTGAGTTTTGCAGTAAAAAGAACACCCCTCTGAGTAGGGGCTTGTACAAGACTCAATACAGAATAACCCTTAATAGGGGCTATTAAGTACTAGCCTCGATACAGAATAGCCCTTAACAAGGGCTAGTACTGAATAGCCCCTATTAAGTTTATTCTGTAGCAAGTACGTTTATGATTGGTTATTACCATAGTAACAGATTTAATGTACTCGATACAGTGGCGCACCCAAGGGGGGGGCACTGGGGCACGTGCCCCCCCCCCCATATGCGCCGGTCGTGTTTGTTTCACACCAAGCCAGTCAAATAAAATCGTTGTTTTAACTTTTTTCAAAACACTATCTTACATTACACTATGTATTAACTAATATTGTTGAAAATGAATTGTGATTGTATTGAAATGTATGTAGATCGGACGAAGTTGAAATCATGAATTTCTTGAAAAATGAGTAAAATGTCCTATTATTACAATTCTAAGGTCACAACTCTGTGGTCAAAACTACCCTCGGCCAGTGGAAGCCAAGGACTGCTAGCTAACTGTAAATAATAAAAAAATATTTGGGATAATACCGTTACGTTAGGTACTTAGGTCGCAATTTGTTTTGGTACAGTGTTTTTTATTTGCGACCGGCAAGTTTTCGACTGAACACTGGCAACACTACGCGATGCGCAAAAACACGCAGTACGCGTTCGTATTTTTGTCGTGAAAGTTTTACATTTTTTAAACGTTTCTGTGTTCATCGTTCCTTAGTTCATTTTGAATTATTTCTCTTCATATTTAAGTAAAGATACTTTTAAATCACGTAAGTAAAACTAAAGTTACTTTATTATTCATTTTCTTCGTTGAGATAATATGTATAGACAACAGATTGAACTGATTGCGTATTTGATTTGAAGATAAAATTTTGATTACCAGTTTATTCACGATGAGCGAGAAACGGAAGATGAAGACGTTGACTTTGTTGAACTTCTTTCAGAACAAAAAGCCCAAAATAGATGAAAGCGTGGAATCACAAAGTACCAGCGAAGCCGACATAGATCAGGTTATTACCTACTATTTCTATTAGTTTGGTATATTACCGTTCGCGCAATTTGATAATTTCCTAAATTTTAATGGTTGTTGAAATCGGTACTTTATCAAAACATAATTTATAAATATTTTTTGAATTTTTCTCTTATTTTTTTTTAATTTTTAAGGGTTATCGTGTTTCCGCCACAAACGTGCAAATACAAGCTGCAACTTACTTGGAGGACGCTTCACTCGCTTTAGACTATTCGGTTCATCAGAATCATGACAATCAAGACATATCCTTTTATAAACAAAAGCAACTACTGAACGATAGAGACAAAATAGATATACTTCAGAACTTGGCGATTCCAGATAGAAAATTTGATTTTCCTACCACAAAGTTCGGCTCCAAAATGAGAAAATTTAATTATTCATGGTTAGATACTTATAAGTGGCTGGCTTATTCCAAATCTAATGATGGTGTTTATTGTAAATATTGTTTTATTTTCGCGCCACAACAGGTCGGAAGTACTTCATCTCAAAATTCTGGCCAGCTCGTGACTCTTCCATATAGAAATTGGAAAAATGCTTTGGAGAATTTTCGGAATCATCAAAATTGGCACTACCATCTAACTGCTACTATAAAAGCTGACAATTTTTTAGCAATTCAATCTGGTAATTTGCAATCTATAGAAACTCAAGTCGACATCGCTAGAGCTCAGCAGATTCGCGAAAACCAAGAGAAACTGGATCCTATTATAAAAACTGTGGTATTGTGTGGACTACAGTGTTTGCCATTGCGCGCACATAGAGACTATGGGGAGTTTAACATTACCATTGAACCAGAAGAAAATGAGGGAAATTTTCGTGGGCTGCTACGGGCACGTATTCAGTCCGGCGATAATAAGCTAAAATTACATTTTGAGACATGTGGTCGAAATGCTACATACATTAGTTGGAAAATACAAAATGAATTTATTGAAGCTTGTGACATAATAATAACGAGAAAAATTTCCAGTGAAGTAAATACTGCTAAGTGTTTCACAATATTGGCCGATGAAACTGCCGACATATCATCAGTTGAACAACTTTCGTTGTGTGTGAGGTATCTTAAAGAATATGAACCAAATTTGTACAAGATTTGTGAACATTTCCTACATTCCTTTAGCTAATGCAATTTTAACTGGACTAAAACAATGCAATATTGACATTTCTTATCTAAGAGGTCAAGGATATGATGGGGCTTCCAATAAGAGTGGGGCATTAAAAGGTGTACAAGCTTTAATTATGGAACAGTATAAGACGGCTATATATGTACATTGTGCATCGCACAGCTTAAACCTTGCTCTTTCCAATGCATCCGAAGTGCAAGCAATAAGGAATTGCGTAGGGACTATTGAAAAAGTATATGTTTTCTTTAACACACCGAAAAAGCAAATAGTACTAAAAAATAATGTCCAAGCTACCAGAATCACACAGTAATCGATTGAAACAATTATGTCCAACGAGATGGGTACAAAGACATGATTCTGTCATGATTATGGTTCAACTACTAAAGCCAGTCTTTATTTCGCTACAAGAAATATCTTCATGGAAAGACAAAGATTCCAGTTCAAGCGCATTCGTTCTTATCGGTGCGCTGAGCCAACCACATTTTATTATTTCTCTTTTGTGCTTAGAAAGGCTTCTGGGATTTACTCTTCCTCTCAGCAAAATACTTCAAACGAAGATATCGATCTCGCATATGCAATGAGTAATGCTGAAGATGTGATCTCATCCGTACAAAACGTACGTGAAAATGCTGACGATGAGTTTACTAAAATTTTTGAAGAGGCTAAGCAGAAAGCTGAAATATTTGGTACTAATATCAAAATACCAAGAGTAACAGCGAAACAAATACATCGAAGTAATATACCCACTGAAAATTGCATAAAATATTACCAGCTTTCAATATTTTTACCATGGATAGATTCTTTTCTAACCAATCTAAAATACCGATTTTCCAAACACAAAACAATACTTAGTAACTTTATGGTTCTGCTTTCTACTAGTGGAAAATCTCTTACACAGAAACAAATAGACGATTTTCATATCTTAGTGTCCTTCTATCAGCAAGATATACAAGAATTGAGTAAAAATGTGTTAGAAGCAGAATTACGTCTCTGGTACCAAAAACTTATTAAAATTGGTAATTATCCCCCTGTTCCAAAAAGTGCAATCGATGCGATAAATGTTTGCAATGCTGATATGTATCTAAATATTTTCACGTTGCTCAAAATATTTTCAACAATACCCGTCTCTACAAGCACAGCAGAAGGAACATTTTAAACTTTACGAAGACTCAAATCATATTTAAGAAATACAATGGGAGAAAACAGGCTAAATGGACTTGAAAATTTAAACATTCATAGAGAGGTACATATAGATTCTAATGAAGTACTATCTATTCTAAAAGAGAAAGGCTCCAGGAGGTTGGATTTCGTCTTGTGAATTGTGATTTGTGCTCAAATTCCATTCTTTTTTGCAGTTTTCTTGTGTATAAAGAAATAAAAGTTTTTTTTTTAATATATCGGTGGTTTGCTTATTTTGCTCCGCTTTGTATACGAGACGACCAAAACATAAGAAGTGTACTGTGCCCCTCCCAGAATTAAGTTCTGGGTGCGCCACTGACTCGATACAGAATTGCACTTAATAGGGGCTAGTATACTAGTCCCATCATAAAGCTTTATGATTTATAGGTACCATAGCAACACTCCTATAAATTTAACGTACTCGATATAGAATAGCCTCTATTCAAACATTTTCGAAAGGTAGATGAGGTGCATAGAGCGTAATGGGGACTACCTCGAAAAATGACAAACTTGTTTTTGTCATTGCTTCAATAAATTTTGTTTAGCAACGTTTAAAAGTTTTCTGTCTCGTAATTCTAGTTTTCAATTTAAATATATTCTGTTACTTTAAGTTTATTTAAATGTCACACATTCAATGCTGCCAACTAAAAAGATATAGCTTAATCCAATTAACCCAGTAGATGATAGATATCTTCTAATAATTTACGTAATTCGTAATATTGAATTTATACATAATTTTATGCTTTATTAAGTTTATAGCAGAACAAGATCTTTTTACCTTCTTATAAAGAAATGCCAAATTTATTTCTTTTAAACCTTAGTTTAATTTTTCTGAAAAAGAAATTACAAAATTTTAGATGTCGTTGGATTCTTTTGAGAAGTACTCTTAAAGAAGAAGCGAAAGGTCGAACTTCGTTTACCAACAATTTACATAATTACAGACTGTGATTAAAACAAATCAACAAATCTGTTTAGTTTTATAGGAGTACATTAATTAAAACTTGATTTTCTATCATTAGACAACGCGGCAATCAATACAGGATAATATTGATATTCTACAAGATCTCGAAGGAATTTTATTGCTTACCTATAATTACTGAAGTCCCATACTTCGAGTTCTTCGGCGCCCTTGTACGTGTTTACTAATTCGAAGTAAGTCGTGAAGACGCCGCGTACGTCATTGGGCGACGGTGGCGTCGTCGCCCTGCTTAGCCCGCGAAAAATCACGCTGCTCGTTTCCGCACTTTCCTCGACGCTCACTTGTTTCTCGGTGAAGAACTCCTCCAGATCACAACAGTTTATCGTCGACGCCGACGAGAGCACGAGAAGAAGAAAAATGAAGACGACGGACCGCGACGCACACATGTTTAATGCGATGCCATCATCGGTGTCGAATGAAAATTCGTCTGCGGACGCGTTACCATCGTCCGAAAAGTAAATGTTTAAAGGATCGGCGCGGCGCGTTGGATATTAAGTTGTGCCTACGCGAGTTTCGTCAAGGTAAACACCTGTTTAAACAGATATCGACGACGTAGAGCGTGTAACATATTATTGCGTGTTTACGTGAAACCGTGCTGATTTAAAAATATACTACATATACTTCGGCGAAGCGTCTCTGTTTACTTCGAAAAGTGATTCATTTATGCAATTTTGTCCGTACTAATTATCCTGTGGCGTATCCTTTCTTTTTTCTTTACTTGTAAACCTGCAACAACAAAGTGAATGTAAATTAATGATATGAAACGTCTATTCTGTGTAAAACCACTTCACAAAAAGAAGTGCAAATCTGAGAAAACGTCTTATACTAACAATTATGTATACGTCAGCGTCCGAAATGATCATGAAAGTTTCGCAGAACGTTCGACAAGGTCGTCTTCAATGTCTTGAAATGAGTTCGCGGTAATAAATCATAGGAGCTCTTTTTATGCTTTGCACAATTACCAAAAAAGAACAGAAAACAATGAAAATAGTAAAAACTAGAGGTGACCGTGTCATTTATATTTGTTGTGCTACGATTTGCTTTCATAAATTGAATAGTTCACGGCCGTATGACAAAAGTATGACAAAAATAGAACATCACACTTACTAATACACAGGATGTTCAAGTATTAAAACAATAGACAAAAATTCCTCTTTTTATACAATATAATATATATATATAGGTTTATTATCCATTATACAGGCTGTTCTTTTACTGTGTGCAAATATTTAAACCTGTAATAAATGCCAACGATTAAACTTAAATGCCTTTAACACTAAGTTAATAGTTTTCGAGATAAATGCATTGGAAGCTTTTCACCAAACCGTTTGAGAACTGCTGGCATAGCTAACGACTGGATGGTACGCCGCCTTGCCTGTGTGAATGCCGAACCGAATATAGGTCAGTGTTTTACAATGTCGTAAACGAACATCTGTTTGATTCTTATGAGGCCTATTAATAGATCGTAACAGTCGAAACATTTTAAACGGGCTCACAAAGCGCCTGGATTAATTAAAACAAATGCCACTTCGCTCCAAGTAATTACAATTTTAGGCATTTTCAAATTGTAAACCGACGATTATAATTACCGCAGAAAAAATGCGGATGAGTTAAATAATGACATTTATTTTCGGATATTTTACCGTCACAAGTAATAAATTGCCTTTCCATTTCTAATCATTAGATTAAGATTTCTTTAGTTTGAAAAAGAAACTTTAAAATAATGTTGTAATTTATCTACCATTTGTACAGTTTAAAATCGGCTGCATTACGTAATCACACTAGGGAGAATAAAATAGCTGTTAAAACTGATATGTGCTCACTACCAATATGACAATAAATTTACAATTTCTATTAATTCAATTATGAAATTCGGCTAAGTAAAGCATTTTTAACGCGCTTGCATCGCAAATTCTAAAATGTACAAATTGATTAGTATCTTAAAGTATTCTCGCATGCATTCGATAAAGTCGCAGTTTCGCATTTCTTTTCACGCTTTTTATTACGGCAATTTTTTGTGTTTTTACAACAGCGGCCGCTGTAACGCGTTTAAGATGGGGCAGTATTACATTATCGTTCTGCAGTTACGAAAAATTTGACAAACGAATATAGATTTTTGATTCGTAAAAACGCATATTAAGATCGTAATGGCATTTACAAATAATGAAAAAAAAAAGAGATATGTTACACTTGTACGGGGAATTCCGCGGAAACACACATAGGGCCCGGGCATTGTAATAAACGATTTGAGTGATTTTTATTACGAAACGCTGGAGAATGAGTTTAAATGCGGGACCGTGTGTGGGCACACCCATTGACTTCAGAGGAAGGCATCAATGACCTTGCTGAATGTTTCTCTCTCGCACATTTCAGCAGTTTCAAACAAGTGGAATCTCCGAATTTTTTTGGCTATGATTCGGTAGCTACCCGAAAATACGCGCAGAAGGTAGCATTTCACGTACTTATACTGAGGTTTTTTTATTTGCACACAGTAAAAGAACACCCTATAAAAAAATAGTATCCTAGGAAAATCAAAGTCAAATTGCATTAACGCACACATATAGTATAAGTTCATTAAGTTTTGAACATATGTCAAAAGGATATATAATGTCCTGGAACACCAAATGTGAGTCAAATTTGTGAATAATTAATTAGCTATGAGATAAAACAAAATTCTGAACCGTTAAAGTCTAGCATTTTTTCAAGTGCGTCCACTGATGAAAATCTGGAGTTAATTCTAACACTTTTCGGACACCAGGGAACACTTTTTCGGTGTTCCCTCGCGTCCATCCGTTTGCGGAGTTACGAAAAACGGAGTTAGGATATTTACCATTTAAACGTATGTAATAGAACAGAGTTAAGCTTATACTTTAGTCGGAATAAGAGAACAATAACGCCAAATTCGATAAAGATTAACAACTTTTCAGATAAAACTTTATCCATATTTAACACCGAATGGGCAGATTACAATTAATCCCAAAAATTTTTATGTATGTATGTACTCATCAGTGGAGTAGCAATGTAAACTAAAACACAAGGGAAATTTCTGATTTTCAAACATGGACTGCACAAATGCAGGTATTTTAGATTTTCTAATTAATCCATTATCGTGAGAAATACACTGCTCCAATAAATTAACGCACCATGCAATAAAATAAGACATTTTCGATATTTTATTCTAAATTTATAGTAACTGACATTTGTATGAAATAGCTAAGCATACAAGGTTCATTTTTCAACACATTTGATTATCACTTAAGGGTGACTCCCTAAAATTAAATCATATGCAAGTCCATTAACCAAAAAATCAATTTCGATTTTAATGTTTAAATTTCGGTTTTATTCTTAAAGTGACTTTATTGTTTATTGTTTTTGTGCTTCTTCGTCATTGTTCTCGGTGTGAGAAGGTATAGAGAGATTGGTAATTATTCTCGAATGCCTAGGAAAGGCAGACATCGTGCAACAACCCTTGTTCAGGTCGTTTTTTGAAACTTTTTGCTTTAAAACAGAGATTCGTTACAAGCAAATAAGAGGTATGCTCACTGCAACATTTAAATACCACATTGTTTGGCGGAAGCTTTTTTATGGCGTGAGTAGGAATTTTTTTGACAGCGCGGACGGACGCAGTGATGTTAAACAATGGAAAACTTATTGCCTTTCGGTATACAACAAACATCCTACAAGATCATGTCGTCCCATTTGTGCCCTATATGGGAAGAATTTTTTTATTAAAGCAAGATATTATTCGATGCCAACGTTTTTGGAAAGTTCAAGATTGCTTAGAGGAGATTGAAATCAATGCCTCAGCCCATTGAACATATCTGGGACACACTTGGTAGGCGCCTGAAGGCACTCAGAGATTATTCGAACCAAGTTAATAACTTGGAAGAGGTGGGACGTTGACTTGTGGATATAAGGAAGGAATTGGAACAAAATTACATAATTTTTAACGCTTATTTTATGTGTGGATCGTCGATAATAATCTTTTATTCCAAATAGAGGTGAAAATATCCGACATTGGTGCTATTTATTTCTTAATATTTTGTTTCTCAAATTTCTCGTTTTGATTTTATTGGTTTTTGTTTGTCTTTTACACGTATATGTTGATTTTGTAACACATTAAACAGTTATTATTAAATTTGTTTCGAATCAACATCAACCGTTTCAAATTTTAAATAAAGAAAACGAAGCAATTTTATTTTACTGAGTGGTGCGTTAATTTCTTGGAGCAGTGTATTATGATACGGTATACGCTAGGGACAAAAATATATTAACAAAGTTGAGCCGTAGCGTTTCCCTTATTCACTAAAACATTTTAGAAATTGGCTATCTTTGGCGATAATTATTTTTAAGTATTAGTTAAGCTTACACATTCGTTTAAGTAGTACTAAAAAAATTAAATTAAATCTGCATGGAAAACGTTATTACGTGTGGCGTGCTAATATAATCATTCGAAAAAAGACTTTTCTGTTTTGTCTACTGCAAAAATGTAATCAAGTGAAATTAGAGATCATCAAATTCAAACAATAACGGAAAAATGTAGATTTTTTTGTAATACTTTGAGGGAAAAACGGTTGTCATGTCACAAAGAACATAAACAATTTCTAAGTAATAATAAAGAATGGCTAACTAAAACGCTTGTATTAGACCTGTTACCTGCACACGCAAACACAAGAAACTACGTGTTTAGCAAAACATTTATTTTAATATTACAAATTTTTATAATCAATTTACTTATTTGTGATTTCAGACATTTTGATTTTTCTTAGTTAATTTGTAAAAAATATTAAAAAAAATCATGTTTCAAGTTCTTTCTAGATATGTAGTTTCAAATGATTTGAGACGGTGTTCCCATTTGTTTTCATAGGTAATTGGAATTATTTAACTAAAGCGAGAACAATGATAAAAATATTTTAGAGCGCGTTTCTGTATGTTGATTATAGAGAAGTGATTATAACTCACAAGTTATCAATCCTAAGATAGTGAAATACAGTAATGTTGGAAAGCTCGTAGAAAAGGCTATACATATAGGCTTGTCCCATTTGAAAAAAAATTACTAATTTTAAGATATGCAAATTGAAGTGTATCGTTTGTTAATAGTCGCTAGATTTTTAAAATGTTGAATACATTTTGTAAACGTCGAGAAGTTTAAAAATATTTTAGTCTAAGGCTGATTGTCGCACCATTAAAACTGTTAATTTGGCAACCGATCAAATATGACCCATTTTTTGCATATAATTAAAAATAACTCGGTAAATACTAAAAATAAGTTAATATAATTTATATCATTTTTATCGTTTCTTCAAGGGCTAACCGAAACTGTAATAAAATGTATAGTATGTCATTTAATAAATAATATGTTAGGTTCATAACTTATTAAATGAACAACCTTATTATTTAAAAGTAATTTTATATTACGCGGAATGAAAACTTACACAACTTTTGTTAAAACATTTTCTTGATACAATGAATTTAAAGAAGCTTTCTCGCACTTTTCCAAAAGTTTGGGACATCCTGTATATTTCTTTTTTCATTATTTTTTCATATGGTTTTATGTATTAAATTTTATTTGAGTGTATATTTCTCATGTTCATTATTTTGGCCGCTGATTCAATCTACTTATACCACTGTGCGCATGCTCGTTTATCATTAACTCAATCTGCTGTTTCTGTTCGCGTAGTTGTTTTAAAAGTTTTTAAATCCGGTTCTCCAAATCTCTAATACAGGAAAGGCAACTTTAATAGAGCAGTTCTTAGAAAACATGAAACGAAGGGATTTTCTCATTTATGTAGCAGGAATCACTTCGGTGTTCGGATTATGGCTTCAAGTTTCGGATCTTTGGATTACCTGAGATTCGGATTAGGGCATGTTCTGATTAAAAAGAATATACTGCAGTCAGAAAGCTAAATAAAGCAGTAACATGCGACGGCGAATTAGGCGGACAATAAATTGGGTCGCCGGCGAATTGGTTCTACGACGATTTGGCGACGGTGAATCAGCAACAGCGAATCGACCCATCCCCTGAAATAAGTACAGAGTTAGTTTTATAAATGTGAACCTCCCTTTATTATTTTAATTATTAAAGAATACAATAAACTAAAGATATACATATTTTTTTCTGTAGATTTCATTCATACTAACAATTCAGCAGTAGCCTTTTCTATATACAGGGTGAGCGATAAAATTTCAATTTTTTAAATGGAGCACCCTGTATATTTTGACATATTTGGATTCTCTCAATAATTCTGAATCCAAATATACTGGGTGTCTCATAACGTACGGAGGAGTTTGAAAGGGCAGCTGTAGAACATCAAAATAAAGTTGTTTCCTTAATTCGCTTTTGACCAAAACCCAATAATAAGAAAGTTACAGCAGTTTAACTATCTTTATTTCTTCTTTAATTTACCCTTATATTTCACAAAATGCAACTTTATTATTACATAAACTCTAAATTTATGAAAACCACCATTCATAAAATGTCTATGTTAATCTGTTTTCTAGTTTTGTTTTTAATTAGTAGGCGATGCACAACGACATGAAAATCCGATTTTGAGTATTAAAAGACAAAATGAAATAGCCGTAACTTTAACGTGACTACATTACTTAAAATAGTTGTTTATTGTAAAACAGTGTTCAATTAACTCATAAATGCGTCAAATTTGAATTTTAAACGTAAAATATTACTACAGGGAGTAACTTTTGCTTGTTAATTAATTTCACTTTAAACCCTTGTATCTTTTTAGTTATTGATTTTTTCCAAAAATTTATTAAGAAAAAAGCTTTAATTTGATCTCCTCTAGCTATCCTTTTAATCTCCTCCGTAGGTTATGAGACATCCAATATATATCTACATATTTTGTAATTGGATTATTCGTTTTTAAGTTACAAAAAATTGTAGGAGTTTTAAGGTAATGGGACACAAAAACAAATTAAAATATTGTTAAATATCATTAAATGAAATTTCTGCTTGATGTTTAATAGATTTTTCCTAATAAACATCATGCAGAAACGGTATTTAACAATATTCTAATTTGTTTTTGCTTCTCATTACCTTATAATTCCCATAATTTCTTGACGGATAACACAAAAACGCATGATACAATTACACAATATGTATATACATTTGGATTCAGAATAATTCAGAGAATCCAAATACATCAAAATATATAGGGTGTTCTATTTAAAAAATGAAAAAATTTTCGCTCATCCTGTATGTAGGAAAGGCTACTCTACTGAACGGTTAGCATGAATAAAATCCACGTAAAAACCGTATAAGTCCATATTTTTAGTTTCTTGTATTCGTTAATAATTAAAATAATAATGGAGGGTTCTCATTTATAAAACTAAACCTGTACATAAAGCTATCACAATCAAAGTGCAATAGGAATCCGGAGCAATACACTTTAAACTATCATAAATAAAAATTAGTTTGTAAGACTTTTTTGGTACATGGCACGCAAAATGGACGCTTGGGGGACTATTTTCAGAACGAAATACGTATCTTTAGCAACCTCAAGCGTCATGGCAACACTTAGAGTCCGCTAAAAATTTTTAGCGGCCGGCCTAGTACTCACATCACGGCATCACTTTAGCGTATTCTTTTTTGAGCAAGTTTCAATGAAATAAATCAACTTTGTTTGTGACTTCCCACACAAACGTAATTGTATCAACAACTCGTTGCTATGATTACCGATCATTGCCATGTCTGATGAGAGGGACAATTTAGACTTGATAATTCGAAATTCCAGCAATGTTATATTAATGTTAGTGATTTGGCGAGCTGATATCAAAAAATATTATATGTACCACGTACGCAAAATGGTTTTAGGGGACTCATCTCATTAAGGACTCGGCTCCATTGTCTCCTCTTCCTTAATTATGATTCGTCCCCTAAAACGTTATTTTGCGTAAACTATTATAAAACGGACACTAAAATCGCAAGCAATACTTCGTCAGGAATGAAAAAATATAAATAAACAAATTGTTAAGAGAAAATAACTAAATTAGAACTAATTTTTTTTTTTAATCTATAAATTGGCAGATCTACATATATCCTATTTAATGAATCGAGAAAACTACAAAATATGTCATTTAAACTGGCAAAATCAGTATGTTTATTAATAGAATTCGTTCACTTTTTAATTTTACACATTTCCATGAAACATTTTTTGAAAATATTAAATTCAAAATATAAAGAGACAGTATTATCCAAATCAAAATTATGATTACTTACTAATGAATGATTTTGATTATTTTTTTGGATATGATATTAATAAAATATTAAACCGATGAAATTCGCATATTTTGATATAATACGTTTTTGTAACTCGTGTGAGATTGGTTTAAAATTTTAATCACTTTTCATTTCGGTACCAGCCTACTACAAAGTTTCAGTTGCTTATTAAATATTTATCTCTAAAAATTACTATTTTCACAATAACTCTTCGAATATCAGAAATGGACAAACCCTACATCTCTATGGAATGGTGTTAAAATATACAAGGTGTTCTATTTGAAAAAATGGAGTTTTTGTTATTTGTACATATTCAAAAAATCATAGGAAACCTTGAAACATCCCTTCTCGACTCGATAATATCTCAGAAGATTGGCCACACCCTTGGCATTGACTGATAAAAATCGGTAGCGTTATCTTTAATGATTTAGAAGTGACGAGTTTTTGAATGGACCCTTACATGTGGGAATTTTCACGAAAAAATTGACTCACATCATGAAGTATGACTGATACGTAAAAATGACTGAAATGAATTTAATGCAGAATTTAGTGTAGAATTCAAAAATGAAATCAAAATGGGGTATTTCAATTTAAGAAAAAAAAACAATTTTGATATTTTTATAATGCTTGGACAGCCTGTATATAAACGAAAATATTTTTAAAATGTGCAATAAAAGTGCTCCTATTACATTACAAAAAAAAATGCGAGTCGATACATGGAATAGCAAAAAAATTATGGAACTTTACGGAGCTCTGGGGCACCTGTATAATCGATTTATGAGCGTAACGTTTTATTAGGTGTTCTCATCATCACATCATTGGCCTTTCCAACATTCATATAAATCGTGAAATCCAAGAATCAATTAAATTTTTAGTTAACTTTAATTATGATGTAATACTAAAGACATGTACATATGTGCACCTGTAGATTATGACTTCATCAACGTAATTTTCTACGAGTAATTACCAGCAGTTACCATACATTTTAAACCCTAACGAAGCAATAATTTTCTTCGTTAAACTGTCGACTAACAATTTAATTAAAAACTACATGCCATCTAATGTATTTATTTGTTTGTTTATCCTTTGTTATTATCCCATAGTTATTTATTTCATTGTAGTTCGGAGGTACGTTTTTAGAATATTTGTTATTACAGATTTCAATTTCCTTCTCGAAATCTAAACAATTGCATAAAAAATTTAACCAAAATAGGTCGATGGTAAGCATAATTAATTAAAAGCAAGAAGAAATTTAACTGAAAGTTACGATCGAATCGAGAAAGAGGTCAAATTTATTATTTCAATAGTAAAATTAATACGAAGAAGAATGTGCTTATTGTTCATTATTTTATTCGTACAGTGCGAAAAGTAATAATAAAGATACGCAAATATAAACAGAAGAAATAAAGTAATAAAATAATAAAAAGCTAGGTGGATGGATGTAGCAAAATTTAGTTTTGTGCTATGTACATACATAAATTGGACCATAGTGGAGAATAAGTATTAAGAACTAATGTAAATAAATGTATAACCAAATAATGAACAAGGAGATAAACGTTCCAACAGCAACACATGAGACAAATTAGCCTGAAGAAAACACTGTAATTACATTCATAAGAAGCAAAGGCTAAAGTTTAGCTGCTAAAAGAGAAAAATCAAGTAAAAACCGAAAGACACAAAAAAACTGAAAGTGATATTCGAGAAAAAATTAAAAAGAATGCAATGAAAATAAAGAAAAAAAATTACTGCCAATTTAATTAAACGCTACACAAAAATCAGAAAGCTTAGAATCAAGTAAGGAGGGTTTTCTTGTTAGGAAGGTTAAAAAAACAAAATATCTTCAAATATTGCATTTTATTGCCACAGAAGAACATGCAATATTACGCATTCTTCAATCCGATCGAAACTTGCACACACTATTACTATATAGGAAAAGCTTGGCGTAAAGTTTCCTGATTGCACAAAGAGGAACATCAAAGGATAAAGGAACCTGAGGAGTGTTGGCGGAAATAATCCTGTTTTCGTACTCATCTAAACCTTTGAATGACGAAACAGCTCCTTGAGCGGGTCTAAATTACTTTCAGAATTCGAACCTTAAAAAAAATTAATCTAATCTCTTTGACAGTGCAAAAATGTTTATGTAATAAACGATGACGATGTTTTCTAGTCGAATTGAAAACCCCTCTAGATTTTCTAAAATAAAATATTATCATTGAATCTGAAAAAGCGCTTATTACTTTCATAATTTCAAATGTAGTGCATTGCATACCTTATAAACATAAATATAAATGCTTATTAGGAAGGTGTATTAACTAAACATTATATTCACGAGATAGTGTAGTTTATTATACTCTGCAAATATTTGCAGAGTATTAATTAAATCAGCCGTACTTTTTAATACGTACTTTACTTTTTGAAAACTCGCTTCAAAGAAAACAGAACCACATGAAAGAAACTTTTGAACTATTCTTCACTTGAAGAGAGCGCACTTTTAATTAGTTCCCGACTCGCGAGAACAGTTTCTCGTGGCGAATGAGCGAGCTTTACACGTCTTAACTTGCCGACGCCAGCGACTGAATTGTGGATAGTTTAGAGAACCCCGAGCATCCCGACGCTTCCACCACACATGCGCTGTTATCTGTTATTCATACATACCGATACAGTTATTATTTATATAGTTTAAAAGAAAATGATGTCCATTTCTTTTTTTTTATTCGCCCATTCATTTCACTTTCCACTCATTTTTCCTAAATATTATACTATCAATAGTAACACAATATAAAGCATTATACGTTAATGATGTTTGTTAAGAATTATTTCGTGTTTAGAGTGTCGAAAAACGGTCGATATAACTTTAATGCATGAAATTTATATACCCTGAGCGGAAAGAAAAAGAATGGGGAACGAGTTTTCAACGTTCTACTAAGGATTACTTCGATTTTTTTCTTTTCGTTGAATTGTCGTTGCAGGTAGAACACGTTTTCAATTATGAATAAACGAAAGTTTGTTTGTATTTGTTCAAAACTTAATTTACTAACTATTGTTTAGAGGTATTTCTCACTCACTCTAAGAATATGTTCCTTTGTCACTGTGTTAATGATTTTAGAAATTTCTTCAGACAACTGTATTATAAAACACCGACTCATTTTTAAATTTATTAATTTTATTTATAGTTGGCTGACCTAATTTGATATGATTGTCCCGTCCCGTTGATTAAAAAGCAATTATAATAGTTATTTATGATACAAGTGTGTGAAGTTTAAAGCACCAGCCAAAGGCGAATGCTTTAATCGCAAGGAGTGCATAAAAGCCTTTCACACTCGTGTATCAAACAATATTTTATCTACCACCTAATTTTGTTGTGTTTGTTGTCGCTGTCAATGATGTCAACATAAAGTCCCTAGATAATTAAAGTACGTTGATTAAGCCTGTGTAATGGCGGCAAAATCCTAATAATACAGACATTGAGATTAAGAACGGTGAAACTTCAAATTTGTTTTTCTGTGAATATACAGGGTATCCCAAGTTGAGTGGTCTATTGATACTATTCGATTCGAATTTGATTCTATATCTCATGATGCAAAAATATACTGGGTGTTCCATTTACAATTTTCTAAGTCTTGGATAGTTAAAGTTAACGTCCGACACCATATTTTGACCAACCTGTGAATTTTTCAGAGATAATTAGGATATGATTTGAAAAGCCGAACATTCTTTTCTCAAACGACAGGCAACTTGAGTCTCGAAATGTGATAGAATCATAAATACATTCTCTTAAATGAAAGATCACCGAAATAACTTTTTTAAGAAATTTCTCAAGAACCGTTACATTTTAGTGTAGGCAAACCTTAAAATAGTTTTTACTTAGCATAACGTGTAATAATTTAAGTGTAGGGAAACCTTAACAATTTTTACTTAGCATAATTTGTAGAATTGGAATTTGTAACAAAAACATATAGCATTCCATTAAAATAAGAAAGTTAATGGTAACTTCCGGCATAACCGGAAGTGATATAAAAGTGAAAATATTTTAGTTTAAAACATCACTTCCTCCTACGGCAGTGTATTGTTACAGCCGTCACGCGCAAACAGATCTATTTTTAGCATCCGTACGCCACCTTGCGTTACAAAACATGACTGGAGACTACTCGATCATTCCAGTATGTTAGAGCAATAGAAGGCTCTACTATATAAGCCGTACGATCCGTCAGGAGTGATAGTTATGAAGTTAGCGAGCGAAGGATTCGTACCTCGAATATATAGAAAATACATTTTGTAAAAGTGTTATTTAATAGACAAGCTCATTACAATTGTGTTGTTAATTGTGTTAAGCCGCAGCTTATAATTAAAGTGTCTGAAATTTAACGACTATAATTCATAACAGTATTATCGAATTATCGTATTTTCCGCAAATTTTATTTTTGTAACCTACTATTTAAAATGTCTACTTCCAGGTACTGTATCTCCTTTTTCGTAATGTTTCACTAAGTTTTTTTACCGGACCCCTGAAATATTAAAATGAAGCGTTTTTTAATTATCTTTTTCTAACTTGCTTCTAACTTTAATTTTGTAACAAATATCTAACACATAAAAAAGTTATTAAACAGTAGTCCGACAATACGCTATCATTAATTTAAATGAAACGTCAATATTTGCAATTTTTAAATTTGCCGCCAGTTTTGCTAGTTAAGGTACTCTAATTACACTAGCCTGCGAAAAAATATATTTTTTTTGCGGATGAGATAAGACTATGTGCTCTTCAAAGATTTCAACATTATAAAAAAGAATCTGTTATTAGTTTTTTTCTATCACGTCAGGATTCCAGAAAAAAAATTAAACTTTTTAGAGAGTTGTTGTTTACATTTTGTACGGTACTTGTACACTTTATTATCAGACATATAAAAAAATGCTAATTGTAAACGTTTTAGAAATTTACCTGAACCGCCAGAATTTACTAAAAAAATACAAGTGACGATTTGAAATGAGAATCAACTTTGTTATTCTAATTGAAGTCGATTTTTATCCAATTGTAAAACTGTCCAGTTAAAATTTTAAAAACTATTTTCTTTGATATTTTAGATTAAAAATTCAGTAAATTTTCTCGAATTAACAAAAGTTTCTCTTTTTATTTCCAAAAATATATACAGTCGCACCTCTTTAACTCCACAAATCGACGTTTTCTGTAAGTCGAAATTTAGTGATGGTCCTTGCACATTATATGTAACTGCTATCTATTTCTTTAACTGGAAATCTCTATAACTCGTAATTTTCCGGTCCCTTTAAATTTCAGTTATGGAGGTTCGATTGTAGTTTGTCTTTCAAAAGCCCTGTACAGTGAAGGTCGGCTGTAGTGAATCCGTTTGTAGAAGACTCTCGGTTATAACCCTACTAAATACATACTTCGTTTTTATTTACCGGTTATAAGGAACTTTGGACATAGCAAACCTATTTTGGTGTCTTTTTGGGTTCAACCACAAATGTGGCGAAACTGTTAGAATCATTTAGACAACATCTTTTAGTAACATTTACCTTATCATTAATTTTTCTCAATATTTGCTAAAACAGGAACACACGGTATAGTACAAACTAATATTTTGTATAGCATGAAACGTATAAACACTTAAGCACAAATCTGTTAATAATAACAAGTGGAAATGTACAAACAAGTGAGTAACAGTTGGCTTATCGAAAATTATGGTTGAAAACCTACTTTGAAATATTGTTATTTAAAAAAAAAGTGGTGCGTGATGAAAAAATTATTATATTTTTCTCGAACTCAGGAATATCAGATCTACTGCATACACCTAGTGTTATGTCATCCGCAAAACCTTCGCAGGCTAGTGTTATCTAGGGACTTTATGCCAACAGAAATCATTTAATAATGATAGCCCCATTTGATTTACATTGACTTTTTACTTTTTACTTTTTACACTTCACACACAATAACTTAAAACTTAAAAAAATTGTTCATTATAAGGTGAGAGTAGATAAAAATAATTATTATTATAGGAATAAACTAACAACTAAAGTAAACTAATAATTAATTGAATCGTGCCTTAATTAATTTAATTCCAATTACCTGACAATCTGATGACTTAAATCAAAATTTCAATTTTCAGAATTGCCAACAACTTTCCAATGAAAAATTTTTAAAACGACCAGTTAATTTAAAATCTTAAAGGATAAGTTGCTGGAGTAAGCTAATTTAAAAATATTTTGTTCCTCGAGTATATATATATATATATATACACTAATAAAATCTTTAAAAGTAGACTAAAATTTTAATTTAGTATTGAAAGTTTGAGGATGAGAGACGCCTTGAAGTAGTTGTAAGAAAGTTAATTAATATTTGGAACAGTTTCCGGATTACAGTAGTAAATTAGCAACATTAGAATGGTAATCATATTAATGTTTAGTAGTATATTAAAAAAATAGTTTTTTAATCATCCTTTTAATGCACTCGTCCACTTTTAGAAAACGAGTCGTAAAACAAGTTTTCTGAATGGACAAATATACCAGAATGTCATACGAAATAAGTATGTTATACTTTCTTTTTAATTTTGGTTCTTAAATATCGTATAACAATTTATCAACATTCTTTGTTGATAGTGTCTGGTGATATTGCTTGATTTTTAAAATAATTTCAAACAAATGTCAGTTTACAGGTTATGCTTATACGTTACATATTTTGTGAGCTTATAAAGTGTTTTTAGTTATATTTATAATTTGCAATGGCAACCAATAAAAGTAATGTTAAACTTGTAAAATCTGTGTTGTCTTTTATTACAAGAAATGCGGAAAAAGATGTTTGCTTTAGAAGAAATCGACTTAGCATCAATAATTTTCTTTATATTTCGGTGTATCCATTCTTGAAGGACCTGCAGCTAATTCAGTAGTAATGTATTTAATGAACTTGAATCTTAAATCTTATAACGAACTATTCGGCGAGTCTTTTGTAATTTACTTCTTTTATCTTAACGTGGTTACACTGTCGAGTCGACTCGGTCCGGGTCTTCCTGCAGAATTTTATCGTAAACTCCAGATAGTGTAATCGTCCGTTTGTCGACTGTACAGCAATCCAAAGATTAAGCGTCTCCAGTGCAGCGTTCAGAATAATCGACAGACAACGAGAGTACGAATCCAGGGTTCGACCCAATCTAATTTACATGTGTTATACATGTAAGAAAATTGTGTATTTTACATAACCCCTTTTGGTTATGTCAAGAAAAATGTAAAATGTTATGTAAAAAAGAGAAACCTGAATTTCAACATTTTTTATTGAGTAGATAATAATAATAAATTCACTCGTCAAAATCATTATCACCACATAACATTGAATTGTCTTTCATTCTTAGAGAATAATA
This sequence comes from Prosopocoilus inquinatus, assembly GCA_036172665.1. NCBI lineage: Eukaryota > Metazoa > Arthropoda > Insecta > Coleoptera > Lucanidae > Prosopocoilus > Prosopocoilus inquinatus. The sequence goes on from CM069871.1 coordinate 37,162,473, forward strand.
TACGGGGTGTTCCGGGAGGAAAACTTTCCGTTACGGTCTGGAGTCAAAAAGTTTACATAAACAGGTAATCTTATTTACTTTTTATTTTTTTGTTTCTGCAATCACAACTTAGCAAGATCGTGGGTTCCCCTCTTGAGGTGATCATTAATCACTTTCACAATTAGATTTAACACCGTTTCACTTAACAAAATAATACCAATTATAGTTTAATCTTAATCAATATTTGTCTAAGAATCTATTAATAAAAGACTATCTCTTTGTATTACTTTTTTATAATAACCCACTTTAATCCGCCACGAAGAATTCACTTTCCTCCCGGAATACCCGGTATATGAAAGAGATTTTTAGATACCCAATTAGAAAACATACGTTCTATTTCTGCTTAAAACGCCGAGTTCCTACACGTAATTAACGTTTTACTTATTTGGATGGTTTGGAGACAAACTGTATTTTTTGTTGGTAATATCAACTTTTATGTTGCTTTCGTAATTTGACAGTAGTGTTCGATATAGGCGTAAGTTTATAAGTTTTATTTTCATGAATCTGCATTTCAAATGATAAATTTGAAATGACTGAAATACCTTTGAAACCTCATAGTTAAATTAAAGATAAAAGGATAAGATATCAGAAACGGAAAATTAAATTTCAAGAGTTAGTGAGGGGGCAATTTTATAAATCTTACATTTTTTTATAAGTAAAACAATTTTTTAAATCCCAACCCTGAGTACGATCACGACGAGAATTTTTGATTTTTACCATACCTTATGATAGGTCTTACATAGGATCGTGATAAAGTAATGAATAAATATTCAATATTTTCAAGACCAACATAAAAAACGGTCGCACTTGTCCATTATCCTGAGGTTATTCTGTCTTTAATTTTGCTCTTTTCTTTGCCCACTGAATTTGTTTTGTATGCGTGTGTAATTTTTAATTTCCAACTAAGAGGTTTTGTTTAAGCCTAAGTTAGATTATAAAGGGATGACTGCTGTTTAGATAATTTTTACAGTTTTTGCGCATCAATCAGATCACACACACTACTTATCTCCTTCATGTCATTTCATGTCATATTCTAACGTATAGACTTACATTTAGTCCTAGCTTAAATATCTTGTGTAACTCGGCCTACACTGTTGAAAAACAGTGTGATTTGCGGTCCAGTGTGAAAATGAACAGTGGTGTAGTGTGAAAATTCTTACGTATTCACACTAAAATGTGTTAATTTTAACACAAACATTCGGTCTGGACCACAAATAACACCGGAGAAACACGGATTCCTTTTTTTACAGCCGACTGAGATCTTCGCTGAAATCTGAAATTTATTGAATCATCCTGCTGTGTTATTTTTTATTATTAGGGATCTACTTATAAGTTTCTCAGTTTATTAATTTAGTTTGAAACGAAATTTGATTTATATAATTTAATTTCGGAATTTAAAAAAGGGATAAATGATTTCAAGGTATTTCTCCACAAAGAAGACAAATTAAATAAAAATTTCTGTTAAGAACAAACAAAAGACAAAAATATAAAAATAAAAATATATAAAATATAAATTAATACGGAAATGTGACAAGAAATCTAAGAAATGTGAAAATATCGTCACAAGAATGTCGGAAACGACGGTCTAAATCTAATTAGATGGGCAGTACCACAGTACTTCCGGAACTCGATATTACCTTTCTCAATGTCAGAAAATAAACCACCAAGTCGCCTAGGTGGTCCACATGTTTGTATGTTTGCATTCGGATCCGCATGGTGTGGGTTCAAATTCTAACCCGGCCGGCGGACAGTTTTCCAATTGTGGATGAAAAGCCAAAACATGTTTTCGTCTTAAATAGGAAGTAAAACCCTATTGTACGCCAATGTCAATACGACGTTTGGCATATTAAAATTCTCTACAAGGCAAGAGTAGAATTACTACGTATTCAGCTAAATTCTTGTAGAGTTGGCAATACAACCAAGATAATTGATTCCTAGAGGTGCGAGTAACGTTCCATAACTTCCCAATTCGTCCATTAAGAGAGAAAGAAATGGACCACCAAATATTATCACATTTTCGTGTTCCCCTATTCAATTCTACGTCTTTTGTACACACATAAATCTGAGTTAAAAGACGTTGTTTTGAAATGATTTTTTCTAAACTTTTTAGCGTTTACACTGATCGCTATAATATTGGAAATTTCTAAAACTAATCAAAAAGATAGAGAACGTCCCTGTATGCGATGGAGCTAACAAAAGCCAGGATTTCAAATCTACAAATCCAATTTAAATGTACTCCAAAGCTCAAAGAAATATATTACGAAATTCTACATCTCAATGAGGAAACAGTTTTATTTACTGCTTCGAATTTATGTTAAATCGTGATAAATTATTCAGTTGCACCTTTCGGCAGAATAATAAAAAGTTAAAGGCCGAAAACGCGGACATAGATCATCGTTTAGGCGAAATTTATGCGCCGTAAAGTTAGCGCGAAGTTTCATTTTCATAAAACGAGCAACTCTTACCCGAACGGCTTTCGCGAATTTAACCGATGAGTAAACAGCGCCACCTATTTTTGTTTAATTAAGCACATCTCTCCCATTTTACTTTGAAATTGTTGCAGTGTAATTATGGCCGGGACGGAGAATTGACACCGGCTTGATTCTCATTAATATTCATGTAACCTTAGAGCCCGCACAACAACTGTAGGTGGCTCCAATTATCGTCGTTATTGCTAGCAAACTCGAATCGTAAATCATTTTGAGGTGGAGAAACTAACTTGTCGCAAAGAAAGTCTTTTCTCTAGTCCTTTGTTCAAAAGATAAGGTTTGACTTAAGTAATTAGAAAATCGTTAACATTTAATTACTACACATGGCTTTTAAATGATGATCGGAGAATTGAAATCGACTTTTGTCCGATGAAATTTGTGACAAAATAGATTTTAGACTTTAAACGGACACTATAAAATCGGAAATAACACTCAACGTTTCACTATCACTTGATAGCTTCGTCACTCCTGATCAAGCGATAGTTAAACTTTTAGCGTTTCTTCCCATTTTACAGTGTTTCTTTAAAGTTTGAAACTTCTTTTTTTCACAAATTTCATCGGACAAAAGTTATTCCTGACAGGGTCCGGTTAAAGTTTAAAAACTATTTTATCGATGATTGGAAAGAACGTATATATATGAAATCATTTTTCGAGTAATCTACTAATATCGTGCCGGTATAATTACGGACCGCTTTCAAACGATGACCGGAGAAAGAACATAAAATAAGATAACATAAAATATTTTTTTTACTGAATTCACTGACTTTATTAAGTTTTTGTGTAAAATTTGTTGCAAAGTAAGAGAGACATGCTACCACAGTGAATTGATGGTTGATACGCTACTCCTCTCTTATCTTAAATTAAATTAGAAATTAACATTGTGTCATACCTACCTTACTTACTTATAAGTTCCTCTTTGCAGGATTCAATTCTTGGCTTCCGGTTGGAACCGCGTGTATCGGATTTCTTCTATCGCCGACGTTTCGTTCTACATTACAGAGAAACTTACTCAAGGCTGCTGCTTCTTGTAAATCGTTGTGACTGAGTTGGTATGTCCGTTATCGTGGTATTTATAGTGGTCGGTAGGCACAGCGGGGTAGAACGGTAGGCAGGGATTGGTCTGTTGGTGCGTGACGGATCTTAACGAAATGTTTCCATGTATTGTGAAGATAGAAGCCACTATCACGGTTCAGGTTATTGGGGCTTTTAAAAATTTCTACACATTCACGGATTTTACGGTTAAAGAAATGAGATGAGCGGGCTAGGAGTTTTGTGTGGGAAAATTGAATTTGGTGGCCGGTTTCTAGTTTGTGTTCAGCTAGCTCAGAGCCAGTAGTAGTCTGACATAGAGTTCTTGTTCAGAAACACGTTGTTCAGAAACATGAGTGCTGCCTGATCACTTCGTTTCACCGATATACATATACACATCCAGAAGAATTCGATACAGTCCTTCGGATTGTGAGGGAATATGGTCTTTTGCGGAAGATAGGAAGTTTGAAAGTTTTGTCACCGGCAAGTAAATGGATTTAATGTTTTGTCGTTTGAGGATTTTGCCTATTCGGTCCGTTATGGTGTTTATAAAAGGTAGGAGAGCCGCAGCGAATGGCGGTGTATCAGTTTCAGGGCGCGGTGGAATTGGGGTGAGATGACGGGCAATGGATCTTTGGATGTGTTTTTTATAATTGTTGTTGAGTAAGATTTTTGTTAGTTGGTTTAGTTCAGTCTGGAGTGAGGAGGGTTCTGATAGGGCGAAGGCACGTCTAACTAGTGAGTTAATGACGTATTGCTTTTGCGAAGGATAATAGTGGGACTTTGTGTTCAGATAGCAGACAGTGTGAGTCTGTTTGCGATAAACAGAATGTCCTAATCTACCGTTCGGGAGACGACTTACTAGGATATCAAGGAAAGATAAGTGACCTTCACTGTCGTATTCTAAAACGAAACGGATGTCAGGGATGTTGAGAATTAAGGTATTTAAAGAAGTTGTCCAGGGATTCCTTACCATGGGGCGAAATTGCGAAGACATCATCTACATACCTGAATCAACTCTTGGGTTTAAGGGGGAAAGAAGTAAGGACTTGTTGTTCGAATGCCACCATGAATATATTTGCTACTATTGGGGAGAAAGGGGAACATTGGCTGTGCCAGACATTTGTTCGTAATATTGATCACGAAACATGAAATAAGTTGAGGTTAAATAACATTCTATTAAGAAAATTAAGTCCTCGGATTGGTTCTGAGCTCTGAAGAGTTGCTGGATGATTGTAATCGTCGGAGATTGGAACTTTGGTGAACAAGGAATCTACATCGAAGCTGCCGAGAGTATGATTATGTCTGGGTTAGTTTTAAGGGCTTGAAGTTCGGTTTTTGTGCAGTTTGGTTTAGAGGGGTTTGGCTGTTTTTAGAATTTTAGAAGTTTCGTGGTGAATAGGATCTGCAACGTGTGGAAGGCGAAGGACAACTCCAGCGCGTGTTGTCGTCAAGGGAATCTTGCAGCACCTTTGCATCGATTTCTTCGAGACCTTCGCGGCTATCGCATGTCTCGGATCTGTCAGGGTACTGATGGGACTTACCGCGAGACTCGGCTTGAATATTTCATATCTGAACATAGGGACCGCCTCTCCGACCGAGAAGTTGATTTGATTTGATTTTTATGGAGCAGCTGGAGTTACTGAACAAAATGCTCCGGAGGATGAAACGAGCCCATGCGATGTTGGAAGAATTGGTTTGGGGGGGGGGGTCTCTAAGGTGTACAAGTTCAGCAAGGCGTTGTACTTGATACAGTTCTCTGGACACCAACCTTGACCCTTACCAACGCGGCTCTTTGCGTCTACACCGATGAGGAAGCATTTCAACATGAAGGATTTTGGCGACGCTCGTATTGTCTTGGCTTGAAATTCTGCAAGACGGGGAGAGCCTGACTCTACCGCAGACCGGGTATATTGCCGAAATTGTGCGGAGGTTTGGCCAGTTAGCACCCCGTTAGTTGGGTGCGAAGCTGTCCAGTGAGGAAACTTGCCCTATGGTAAGTTAATCGAAGTGTTGATGTATGCTACTCTTGGAACTCCTCCGTACATAGCCCACGCGTTCAGAGCCTTGAGTCAGTTCAACGGATCTGAAAGGAACCGCCAAACTTGGCCTGCGTTTCGTCAGAGACGGTGAATCATTGAAGAGATACATAGACGCTGACTGAGCAAATCACCGACCACCGTAGCGTGTTTGTGAGCGTGCTCAGCCCTGCCAGGTGGCGCTACTAGTCTCTTTTTCCATAGCTTTTTCCTCCTTTTTTCTATTAAATTTTAAGATATAAGAAAGACATTATACAGTAAGTCGGCCATAGCGTCCGTGCAATAAAGTATTTAGTTTTGTTTTCGTCATTGTTTTACATATCAAATTCACAATCACCTCAACATTTAAAATATTTCGAGTGTCACCTTTCTGTCGTTCGGTAATCCGAAACGATAATTTGGAGCGTTTGACCCGCTGAGGAGAAATGGGAGAACCTGTGCCAATTCTGCAACTTACCTCGGCCCAGAAGTCAGGTCGGTCGTCCTTACGAAAACGAGATTGAGAATCAGAGTTGCGTAACGGTGCTCACTCAGTGGAGACAGCGTGGAATATCTCTAAAGAAATTATGGAAAAGGGCGCCATCCAGTAATGGTTACGCAACACAAAAGTATCAAAAATACACGGCCGGGAAAGTATGTTCCTAGATGTTCTCGTCAAGGGCAACCCGCTTGGACCCGCTTTCTCGATAAGCGATGAAGGAACTCCAAAGGTAGACCAACCCAATAAATGAATAAAGCACGTTACGACCAAAAAGCGATTTATTCAAACCGGCAAGGTTCAGAACACAGTTCACAAAATCACGCAGACACCCTGAAGGGGTGTTCGGTCGAATTTTAATTATCAAGAGAGCGGTAAATAGAAATACAAAGCCCCACATAGGGTAACCTTTACATCTGTAAGAGTAGCCTGGCGTCTGCGCACAACAGCGTAACATATAACAGGTGGTAACAGAATTTTCATTTATAACTTACTGCCTCTGGCTTAAAGTGTACTCGTTAAATGTATTTACTAACGAACTGAAGCACATAAAAGAATTGACACAAGAGTGGAAGATGAAATTGAACCTTGGTGCAAGAGCTTGGTGGGCATTTAAACAAAATTTTCACTTTATTTTTTAAAAGAGGAAGGCATTTTTCGTATATATAACAGGTGGTAACAGAATTTTCATTTATAACTTACTGCCTCTGGCTTAAAGTGTACTCGTTAAATGTATTTACTAACGAACTGAAGCACATAAAAGAATTGACACAAGAGTGGAAGATGAAATTGAACCTTGGTGCAAGAGCTTGGTGGGCATTTGAACAAAATTTTCACTTTATTTTTTAAAAGAGGAAGGCATTTTTCGTATTTTTCACTAATAATAATTACAAAAGTTGAAAACCTTTGTCATCTTTTTCAAAATAGAAATGCATTTTCATCTGTAGAAAGTAAGCTCACTAAATCAACACACTTACGTGTTCAGGTAACGCCAATACATTCTCATTCCGAGATTCTTGTGTAACAAAGATAACAAATACAAATGTCGCAAGAGTAACAAGGAAAGCAACACTTTTAGGGAATTCTGTTTACTATGATGATAGAAGTTTATAGCCGACTGTCTAGTCAAAAATGTATTAGGTTATGTTATTTTCCGCAGCCATAGTAAAATGCCATTTGTGAAACGTCACTTTTTATTCCTAGACCTGACAACGAAGTGTGTCGATTTAGAACCTTAGTAGAAATAAGTTCGTATGATACCAAAATTGATTTTTCAATTTTATAGGTTGACAACACTGGTGTCGTAGCAAAATTGAGCAAGTTAGATAATAATTTTTGTACTGAAATAACTTACATTTTATTTTTATATCTTTGAACGCGACATTTCTTAGGTAGATAAAACAGGATTGCAAAGGTTATCGGAAGAACGAAAACAGACACTGTGTTCATAAACTGCCGGTTGCAACAAAGAAGTACCAATTCTACTCATTAATCAAACTAACTTCTCCATTTCCAGGTGCTTTTAAATTCCGGGTATTCATTTCTCGAAAAACTCTATTTCGGGTAACGATTAAAATATTATTGATTGATTGAGCTTTCAAACTAAAAATCTGATTTCTATATTTCTGTTAAAATCCTAAAAGACGAATATGTATTAAAAGTTGTATTCAACTGAACTAGGAATCAAATGAAATTCTTGTGCGGTCAATTAGAACTGTAATATTTTGTCAAACTTAAAAATTGCATTGCACAAGTTTATGAGTCTATTAAAACTTTATACGTATACGATTTCAATCCTCTCAATACTTTGAAACTTATTAAAACTTGTTTAGTTCATCTCCCGTTATATAAGGTACGTCACAAGTTGAATCCGTAATTTATTTTTCCGAGATTATTGGAAATTTTTGACATAGACGATGTATAAAGCATACGCGTACCAATCTCAAACTACTTGGATCAAAATTAAAAATCGTAGCATGACTCTCGCACAACTAGATAAAAATTACGATCCTGTTTCTTTCGATCCCATTCACATGGTACAAACAAAATTTAATTAAGAGGAATAATTAATAAGGAACGAAGTAGTTTGAAAACTGGACCGGCAAATTACTGGAAATTACTAAGCACATTAATACGCATTATCCCGGAAGGACGGGGCATATAAACGCAGCTTATTCCAATCCGTTAAGCTCGTTAGAATTGGGTCGGATGTCGGTTTCGAGTACTAGGACTCAACCTCTATTAAGCGAGGGTCGCCCCAAGTTACATCGTCTTGCGTTTCAGGCCGGGTAAATCTGGGGCTCAGTTTGGTAAATTCAACTTTAAGTTAGTCGATATTGTGCAAATAATCCAGAATCAAGGCATCTAAAAGGACTGCTTAAAAACAAAATAAAGTTCACTGTTTTCATAAATAGAGAACGCTTAAGAAGATAATCCCTTTACATATTTTTTATTCTCTTCGAAGAGTTTGTGTTAGAAAGATGATTTACATATTTATCAAATAATTTCCGTCAGGTACCAACATAACTTACGTTTACTGCGCTCGGGGAATTTCTGGCTCATAGTCAATGAATGCACGGTTGGTAATGGAAATACCGGAAATGTTTCTCGGAATTGTTTCACGAGGAAAATTATATTCACACGGAAGCCGTTGAAATTATGTGGTTCACACCGACCGGTTTTCCGCAGGAAAACGCAAAGGAATTTCATGTTTTCACCTTAATTAAACATGAAGGCTCGAGCTTAGTTTATTTAATTTATGTTGGAAAATATTTAAATTTTTTAAATATTAAATATTAATAAAATATTAAATATTAAATTAATAAAATCATTTAACTGGGAAGCACTGTTTACTTTTAATCAGTTATTGTGCGCATTCAAAGTTATACCGGGTGGAAAGTTTCAAACCCGAATATAGCAAACTTGTATTGAAAACTGTCTGTCTGGAAATTGTTGCTCACCATTCAAAGATTCAAAAATGATAAGGGTATTAAAGTAAAGAGAAAATTGTGAGCAATGTTATTATGTTAAAATTATTCCTAAATATTAATACTTCAGGAATATAAATTAAATTTTCAAATTTTAAACGAAAAATTTAGTCGCATATGTCATGTTTGAAACATTAGGGGCATTCAACGGATACAATCGATTCACAATCGATTTATGATTAGATACAGTTTAGCGTTCAACGTATATGAATCGATTCAACATCGATTGTTAAATTTTTAATCGTAAAAAAAATTTAAGATGCAAGCGATGCAATTAAATATGGCGTCGAAGTGTCATTTGCTGTCAAAGATAAGAAGTGGTGTGGTTATGTGTGCCAGTTGTTTATTTCAGAAATAAGCAAAAATAGACTCATGCTCTTTAATAAAGTGGACCTTAGGAATTAGGAATTAGAAAAGAAATACGCTGACCACTTCGATGACGTGTTACCGCTTCCTGGCGTAATGCTCAGAAAACATCAGCCGCATTAGATAATGAATAAATTATGAAATTATACCTTATGCAAGTCGCCACATTTGCATCTTATGAAGAAATACATCATTTACAAATGCTATTATTCCAGTCTTATGGGATTACTTTGAGACATGAAAGACAGAAATTACAAGGAACGTGAACGTGAATTTTGAACGAAAAAAGCGATTCAGTTTGTGTCAGCTGATCAAATCGACCGATTTTTTGCCGAAATTCGAATATTTCTCCTTCGTTATGATTTTTAATTACTTTAAGGTGTTTTGCCAAGGACTGCTACAGGCTCGAATTAGTTAAGTAATAATATATTTAATTTTAAATTCGAAAATTAGCGCCTTTTCCAAACGTGTACCAACTACCACTTCGGATTCCGTTCCCCGTTTGACATTTGCAAATTGCAGTTGTGTGTGAGTAAAATATTCGTGTTTAACCTTAATTTTATTTTGTAGATGATTCATATTGTCCAATGAATGGAAAATAATTTATACGTCAATTAAAAAGGATTATGTACTATTAGTATGAAATTCCACTGTAACTATTCTATTATTTTAACGAAACATGATTTTAATGAAAGATTACATATAGAGGAACACAACTGGACCGAGTTGCCTTGCAAAATCTTGCCGCAACTACCTTTAATTGGCGATGTTTCAGCAGTGTTTTTTCCAATAATTTCGTTCACTTGTTAGGGTAGTAAATAAGGTGCCATTAAGTGAAGAACGATTTGAAAAGCTCGAAAAAACTTGGTTGCCGCCTCTAAGCTTGCTGCAAGTCACTTGCAGCCAGGTGTAGAAGGGAGCTCTTTCGTCAATCATCTATGTTCATCGCGTATGGAAGCAAATTTTATATTAAATTAATAATAATTAATAATAAGTAAAAAGTTTTTTTTTTAACTTCAAACGGACAAAATTATGAAAGAAAAATACCCAATGTTTCGCTATTGATGATGAAAACTTTTTACTTACAATTTTCATCGGACAAGAATCAACTTCAATGATGTTAATAATGTATGTAAATAAAAACTTTCAGAGAAAATACTATAATTATTCAGTTCCATCAGTTTGAAATTTTTAATTATATTTAGTGGCCTATGGCTTGTATAAAAATTATTGCGTAGACCATAAATACAATTAAAAGTTTCAAACTTATAGAACTGAATAATTACAGAAATTTCTCAGAAAATCTTTATTTATATACATTATTAACATCGTGTACTTATAGTCCTCCGCACCTAAAATGTACTTCTTCGCGCAAACTTCACACTTTTGCTACAAAGACTCAGAGAAATGTCAAGTTGCAGCGAGACCATAATTGCTGGCAACCTTCAGTTGCGGCAGCTTTTGGACAGGCAACCAAACTATCTTGCAAAGGGCAAATTTAGCTCCAGATTAAGGAAACTTACCGACATCGTCATTAAACAAAAAATTTCAAAATTCACGACAGCAATACTGAAAAAGAGGAGAAGAAAAATTTTCGCGTGTTTCAATGTAAGGATCTGCTGTTTAATGACGATGTCGGTAAATTTCCTTAATTTATCCGTAATTGCCATACTCTGTGTTTTCAAAAATTAAAAATTTTTTTTTGCAACATGTTACGCGAGAATTTCACTTCAAAACTTTTATAAAATTGTTCCTTTTTTCCAATTTTTGTAGATCTGATGAAGGTGTAAAAGCCGAAACCGATTGTCAAATAAATATCGAGAGAAAATTGGAAAGTATCATTCATTACTCCGTTATCATATTACCCAATTTTTGAATGTGAATACTCAACTTCCTGAAAAGTCCAATGGAATTCCACATTGGATTTGTGTCAAAAACAGCCTGTCAGTCGTAATTTTTTGGCCTCTTTTATTCATTAGCTTTCGAAACAATCTGTTAACAAAAAATGTTCTTAAAAATTTATTAATCCAATAAAACAAGTATACCTACTGGACATTGATCGGGATTCTTTAGATTTTTTAATAAAGCATTCAAATTCACATGCAACTATAGGCCCTGTCACGAAGCAAGCATAATTCGTCACAGCTAGTAATGACGTCAAAGTAGGTAGATGTTGCCACGAGCAGTGGCATTGCCATTTTGACATTACATCAGGCCGTCAGGCAGAAATTAACACATGACGATAAAGGGGTTTTGACGTTTCTCGAAATGTGATATTTTATTAGTTTTATCGATGTTTGTAAAGAAAAAGTAAATAAAATTGCTCCGTAAAAGATGGGGTAAGCATATTTATATAGTTCTTATCACAGAACATGCCCATGGAGACTAGTAATTAGCAGAATACAAAAAAACGCCACCAGACTTGACAGGTATTTTAATTTAAGACTTCTACAGTCTCATATTGCTCGTATTATACTAGAAAACACTATTAAACTTGTTGCTAAAGTGTTTTACAGCGCAAATCAATAAAATAACATAAATCTCGTTAGTTCAACTGATTGAATCCAAGCATAAGGGGACGGGATATTCTCGTGAAGAATATGAGAAGTTATTACTACATTTATTTTACTTTGGCTAAATTACTATCTACACAACGAAGAACTACTATTTCAATAAAGCATTTTTTGTCCGTTGGAGAACATTACGTGTGTCTGTAATGATTGTTGCCTAAAGGCCTGGATGTGTATTGAGATGGCAATGGTAGTGGCGCCAAACAGAAATTTAAATGAAACGTCATGCAGTAAAAACGGTAAAAGGTTATTTTATTTAGTTTCTTAATAATTACTTTTCAGATTGAATTGAATCAGAATAAAATTAGGAAGTAATTGAATTTAGAGTACGACCCTCTTTACAGTCAAGATAATTACATTGATATACAACTGTCAGACACACGAAACACGAAACAAATTACTGAGGTTACGTACGAAAGTTTGGCCGCGTTAAGTGAACGGTCAAATTGCACAAAATCCTTAAGTCAGCGGTTCGACTAAACCCTCTGACCAATCACAAGTTGAGAAAAGTGATCACGTGATTTGGTCTGACCGCTTCGACCATTCACTTACCGCAGTCTTTAGGTCTACACTTGATAACATGGTAACATGATATATTGCCAACTTAAATCTCATTTACTGACGGCATTTTATTTCTCAAGTATTTTAAGATGGTGCAAGTTTTCGTCATTAATGACGTTTTACTCTTGATTCCTGACTTTGACTGTATATGGTGAAATTTCCACTACAAACCATCAGGAGTGTCCTCATTCCATAGGTCAACTATTTTATTATATTCTGCTAAACTGAACGTAGCAGCACTGACGTTCCCTTTAGAACTTGTGTATTGAAGCTGTTTCCGTTTTGCTTCAGCGCTTGTCTAGCAGTTGCAAATATGACATCACTGAAGTAAAAGTTGCTTTACGGTCAGTGTAGTACTTTCCTTGTAAACCTTTACAACAGTATTCCACATTTCATAAGTTGCTCTTTGTAGTCAGTTCCATCAGTCTTTTTCATATTAAAGGCAAAATTCTTCATAATCATAGCCAATTGTTCTACTGCTGTCTCTTCACTTAAAATATAATTTCTTTCGCCACAAAATTGTTCAAACTAACTTAAGGGGGTCCGGTAAAGAAAACCTACTTTATTTTTCTGCATTTATCTTACATCTGTTTTCGTAGAAGCCACTGAAAATTAAATTCGTTATTGAAATAAACGCGGAAAATGCATTTTTTTCACATAGCCATATTATACAGAGTGTTATTCAACGGGATTTTTTCAACGTTGTTCCTATTGAATATACGAAAAAATGTTTTATATAAAAGCTTCTTATTTATAAGTTCCGCATAACCTAAAATTATTTTAAAATATACAGGACGTCTCAATTTATTTGTACCGTCGATAACTTCATATTTTTTTAAATATTTTTTTAACGAATTTGTTCATTAAGTTATTTTAACAAAAGCTAGATGAGGGTTCGATACACAGGGTGTTTGCAAAATAAGTTCAAAAATTTGAACCACTGTACGCCAACAGCACAAACACGAAAGAATACAAAAAAAAATTCGTATAACGAAGATAAAATTCCCTTATCCGTCCTTTATCCGGCGGTAAACTTATAGTAGTTGCTTGTCTGATCGTAGACAGTAAACATCGCGGGAATGACTAACACGCAAGACACAGTCACTGAATATCATCTGTGTGGAGGATTACATTCAAACGTTCACTATTAGACATCTAGAAATGTTTATAACAATTGTTCGATGTGCCGTTCATCATTAGCAACACAGAAATGAGTTCGACGAAACAGTGATTCTTGTGTTCGTGTGCATGTCAAGATTAGCGCGAATACTATTGACGGCATTATGAATACACAAAAAATCTTATACTTTTGTATTTGATTTTAAGTCATTCAATCATTTTTCAGAAATTAATCTGTTGATTCCACAGAACACGGAGCAATAAATTGTGTCATAATCATAAAAAATGAAGCAAATTCTTTCGCTCAGCTGTAATACGACTTATTGCGACGCTAAAAACATCGTTTTTATAGGCCTCCCGACTTCGGCGAAGGTCACTGCTTGAATTCACTTCTGTTTTTTTTGTTCCAATAAAATTGACCTACCTCAAACACATAGACGTACGATTATTTCTTACCCGATTTTCAACTACGATTTTCTCTAAATGTGTGTTGTGTAAGACTTTTGTTAAGGACGTATAAGTTCAATCATTTCCATTTATGGTGATGTATTACAGGTTTAAATTTCTGCACTTGTTTCACGAACACCCGGTATAGAGAGGTAACTTTTATAATTATTATACCATTAACGAAGATATTTCAAAAGTAGATATTGTGAACTTGTTAGAAGCTAAGTGAAAGATATCTACCCCAGTAACAAAATTTACGTTTCATTAGAGATTCTAATAAAACTTTCTATTTTGACACCAACTGAAGGGGAATGACTTGTTTTTTAAATGGAACGGTATTTTTATTTCATGCTAGTGAGTATGTACTGAAATATTTTTCTTGAAGATCAATTTCTATTATATAGAGTGAGTCGGGAGTGGAACATCGATGCACTACAGGGCAGATAACCTCAACTGGGAATTTCAACGTACAATGATTATCTACATTATCTACATTGTCTACACATTAGGCGTGTTCTCTTATTCAACCAATTGATTTAATCGCTTCATCGGTGTGACGTCAGTCATCGATGAATGTCAAATAAGCCACCGATGACTCAAATTGTGCTGAATAAAAGAACAGTCAGCTTGTCAGCTAATCAAAGGTTGTTGTTGGTAATTGGAATTGGAATACAAATAAATAATCTACAGAGTTGGAAACATTTATATTTGCTAAAACTTCTTCATTATTTATTATATCGTATGTCGACGTATCAATATCTACACTGACTGAAACTCAAACGTTTTATTTTTATACGTTAACATAACTGGTATGAACCATTTTTCATTATTTTCATTCATCTTTATCAAATAATCTTTTGGTGGTTTTGATGTTTACAAACATAACAACTATAACCTCTACAATTCTCTCTCCCCTCCCTAATTAATTGGTTCATCAGCAATAAATCCAGATGACTCTGATGAGTTTTCGATTACCTCATCGAAGAATAAAAGACCAGCATGATTACTTTGATCGCAAAATGTACGATGAATAAATATACACTTTGATGTTTTTCCAATTAATACCCTTCATGAATAAAAGAACACGCCTATTGTTTTCACGTAAAAAGACAAATATTGTTGACGTATAAAGGAACATTTTATAAAACAGATAATACACTACATAGGAGAAGAACAACTAGAGTTTTGTTATGGTAAAAGATCCTGACATATAACATCCTGACATGATCCTGACCAACGACTAATATGGACCATCGTGATGTTGCCAGTAATCAAATCTGACTATTTTTATATTTCTGTTGAATAAAATATGCTTTACCACGTCACGTCGTCCTGTTTTATTTTTTTAGAATTTTCGTCCAAAATTTTAATAATACAGACACTGAGACTAAGAACAATACAAGTCCAAATTTGCTTTTTGTGAATATACAGGGTATCCCTGATGTGGTCTGTTAATACTAGTCAATGTAGAATTTAATTCTGTATTTCATGATAAATTTACACAAACCTCAAAAAAAAAAAAATTTTAGACACGGAAGTCAATACCGTGTGGAGTGAAGTTCGTAATTTATATTTTTTTTACAAAACCACAAAAGATCCAAATTTACTGCAGTTCTACAAAACAAGGAAAAAGAGCAGTTGAATAAACAAATAATTACAAAAAAAAAAATGAAAATTAGCAACCCTTATTTGGTGACGTCATTATTTAATACCCATTTCACCAAAAGTTTACCGGCTTCCCATTATAATATAAATGTTTATTGTCTACTATATTTTTGAAGCCCTGCGATAATGCCGAAATCTATAACATAATAAACAATATCCAGCCAAAGTCTTCATCAGGTCTCGATCAAATACCTAATAAAATTGTTAAGATATGTGCTCAATATATAGCTAAGCCTCTTGCAAATATTATAAATACAATGTTTGAATCTTCAAAATTTCCATCTAAACTAAAAGAGGCTAAAGTGATACCAGTCTATAAACAAGGCGATCGTTATAATATTAATAATTACCGCCCCATCTCTTCGTTATCATCGTTTTCAAAAATATTTGAAAAGGCTATTCACTGTAGACTAATGACATATTTAAATTCAAACATTTTCACTAAATGCCAGTACGGACTCTTGCCCAATAAATCGTGCGAATTAGCTATTTTTAATTCCTTGAATGCTCAAAAAAGTTGTAGAATCTTATTAGATAAAATGTTTTCATACGGTATACGCGGCAAGGCATTACAATTACTTGTAATTATGTTACTTATCAGAACGAACACTTGTATTGAAGAACTTGTATCAATATTGTTTCGGAAAATTAAAGAAAGGAAATATTCTCTAATTATGGAAAAATCAACTAAGGAATTTCACAGGGTTCAATCCTAGGACCAACACTTTTTTTAATATATGTCAATGTTGCCTACCTGCTTAGGAATAAAATCTTTGTACCAATTTGCTGACGATACATCCTGCATCATCAGTGAATGTAACATTCCTACCCTTTCGTCAAGCATTAATACACTTATTGATAAAATGATTAATTGGTGTAATCTGAATTCCTTACTTATAAACGCACAAAAGACTAGCCTATTACATTGTCAGACCAGGTTATCGCGAATGGAATCACTTTACGTTAAAATAAACGGAAAATCAGTTGCAGAAAAGGAAAATGTAAAATTCTTGGGTATAGACGTCGATAATCTCCTTAAATGGGAACGTCATACAAACAACGTATGTAATAAACTAAGAAAAGCTTTCTATGTAATTTACCACTTGCGTGAATCAGTTAGTGTCGATGTACTTAGGGTATTCTATTGCGCATATGTTCAGAATTATTTATCTTTCGTATTTTATTTTGGGGGTCATCTGTAAGCTCTCAAACAGTATTCTTATTGCAAAAGAAAATAATAAGATGTATATTAAGATTATCGCCTCAGACAAGTTGTAGAAGTTTCTTTAAAAAATTAAATATTATGACTTTATCCTGTCTTTACGTATATAAATTGTTAACTTTTCACCATCAAAACAGTTGTAAATTTAAAAAAAATTGTGACATGTCGTCTACTATGACAACAAGACATGGGAACGATTTGTCAGTTCTTAAACATAATTCACGACGATATGAGCAAGGTAGAATTTAAAATGAGAAAGTTAATGGTCACTTTCGGCATAACCGGAAATGATATGAAAGTGAAGTACTGTTTTTCTCACCGATTCAGTTAAACACGCACGTTTGGAAATTTCACTCGTTCGCGTGGAATGTCTTGCTAAAGTGAGCACACGTAAGTATGTAAAAATTTCAAAAGTGTGGAAATGTCGCAGTTTGAATATGTTTTATGGGAGAATTAGTGTGTTTTCCGCAAATTTCATTTTTATAACCAACCATTAAAATGTCTGCTCCCAGATACTGTATATTCCTTTTTCTCCTTTTTCTCATTGTTTTAGTAGGTTTCCTTTACCGGACACAAATAGTCTGGAAAATACCTCTCGTGCATGCCAAATTTATTCTAATTTCAAATTAAAATTATTGATAATTTGGCATGCACTCGGGATATTATTGATAAATTGTATTCTACGTCATTACTAGACTGCGGAAGTTTAGGCACTAAAAAAGTCCACGTATTTTAGGCGCCTATAAAAGGCTCGTATATGCACAGAATAGGTACAAATAAAGTACAAATAGTTCCCAAAATATTTATACCGGTTGTCCGAATCAAGTAAATTATACATATTTTACTATTTATTATTTATTCTAAATACCCTTTCAAATAGTTGCCTCAGAAAAAACTGACCATCGTGAATATTTTTCTGTAAATTATTAAAAAAATTAGTTTTCCAAACTTTCTCCAAGGCGTATTTGCTACTGAAAGTATCTGTGTCTATTGATCAGTTTTAGATCAAGGCGACATAAAACTGATCTCGTTTTTCAAATAAATTTCCTGCAAGTGGGAAAATTTACAAATAGGGGGTGAAAGAGACTTTAATTTTTCTTTTATTAAATCACAAATTAAAATCAAGTAAACCCTATGCAGTTCGGCTTATATCAATGAAAACTGTTATGGAAACAAAGGTACCCATGTCCGATAGTAGTTTCATCATTTTGAATAAAAAAGCCGCAATTCTTGCCTTCAAGGCGTATCCACAGAGAATGTACAAGATCCTAAACAATTGTCGCAGTCATCATTTTTTTATGAATAAAAACGGTTGGATTAATCATTTTAATTTTAATTTATGCAAGTTTAAAATTTCTTCTGAAAATTTTTGGAAAAAGGCACATTATAGGCATTTTTATCTGAAATAGACATTTATGCACAAATAGGCAAAAATAGGCATTATAAAACTTTACCATTTGAACAGTAACTACATAAAACGTATTTATAAACATGTTCTATCAAAGTAGTGACTAACAAGTAACTAACAACATGCCTTAACTTCCGCAGTCTGGTCGTTACATATAGAAATACAGTAGTTTTTGACGCAATCAATCATCCTATCTAAACTTAATAGTTGATCGATATCGATAGTACCTTTTGATACTAAATGAGTTTAAATTCAATTGTACTAAGAATTAAATAAGTTTCATACTATTTAAGAATATGTAACATACAATTAATTGTAAAGAATATTAAAAAGAAATCCAACATCAATTCCACAAATTCAGTTACCATCAACATTTTGTTTTAAATAGATAAAACAGCGACATCCTACGATCGCTTTTTGACCTGACATTGCAGTAGGACAACAAATTGAAGCGGATTTGCTACATAATAAGCTACCCCATGAAAGGCGGCCATGCTTGCTGCAACAAAATTCTTTAAAATTTTTTTAAAGTAACAAGAAAAGTAGGAAAGTATTTTGTGAAGTAACGCAAGAGCAAGTAAATAAATCGTAACAGTTTTTCAACGTCAGTATGTTTTAAGGGTGAATGAAATTTTATTTTTAATAAGAAATTTGTTCAAAATTCTGTTTACTGAAGTGCCAAATTCAAATCTGACATACTAAGGCGACTACATTATTCATTTGAAATTTAAAAATTTAATTTATATTCCAAAAGTATTAACACAATAGGCATAATTTTAAGATGATAATATTGGCTTTAGTTTTATCTTTTATTTAATAATATTACTGTTTTTGTATCTTTAAATAGCGAGCGGTAGTCTACAGAAACGTAATTCTCATTACTTGTATTTGATACTTGATTTGTACTCATTTAAAAACGGAAACGTTAGATGATGCAGATGGTATTTAAAAACGACTCAGAATTTTTCTCCCAATTTGAAGAAGAATTACTGAAATAACTTATATAATAGAAATAGTTGTCTTATTCTGAAATATTGAGAGCTTCATAAAATAAAAATTATTCACAGTTACTTAATTTTATTCCTCTTTTCTCGTATTTATGTAACATATAACATATTATTTTTTTCACTGATAATATTACGATGACAAATTATTTGTAGACTCATTTGAGTCTCATTTCTGGCACACATTATTATCTTATGTCACAATAAAGACAGTCCGTCTTGAAAACTTGCCACAGTAGAAAACTTAAATAAAACCAACGCATTACTTTAGCAAGAAAACCCTATGAATGAGAAAAGCATCCTCATTCATATTACGTACTCATTCATAAATGATAGCTATTGAATTCACAATCATCCAACAAATTATTTATAAGAATTCTAAGATATATAAGGAGAAATACATTTGACTTACTTTATTTTTTGTGGGGTTACAATATTATCAATCAATAACGTCTTCTGTGAATTCATAAACAACAGTCATCAGGAATTAATATATTCAATTGTGGTTGGCTAAAATCAGTAATCCATTTAAATTATTTCAACTTTTTATTTATTAGTTGATATTTCTAATCCTACTTCTTTCTCTAATTAATCCGTCAAACAAGATTATCAAATCAATTTATTCCTGCTTTTACATATCCATATTGGCTTTCAAATTAATGTTAAATCGTAGCAAACCGATTTGCATATTACAAAGGTTAGACTAGACTGTGAAGTCTCCGCTTAATTTACATAATTACAAATCCTCCCAACTAAAATACTCAGATATATCATCAAACTAAAGGCAAGAAATGAATTCCACTTTCACATCGTCAGCGGTAGATTATGTATATTTTCGACATTCCGTAAAAATGAAATTTTAACTTATTTAATAAGATTAATTTATTGTTTAAATTATTAAAACTTCGCTTTCTCCGTGTATCAAATATAAATCACGCACCGAGAAATTCTGTACACAAAACGGCGGCGCGTTCCGGGTATTAAGCTCCGGGAATATCAAATATTTAATAAAATCCGGCGTCCTTTCAATGAGCGCTCGTTTCAGAGTTCGTTCCAAAAGTTTGTCCGCCCTCCCTTATTGAGCTTTTGATGTCGAATCATCCTGCAGAGAAGTTTAGGAATTTGGACGAATTCCAGACCCAGCATTAATACTCCGCGTTTTTCACTTATTATATTATTAGGAAAACATTGGAATTATATGTTTACTTTTTTATTAAAGTAATACATTGGCGTATTCGCGACGAAATAACACTGCGGGAAATACTTGAAAATTTCATGGTAATTACATACATAGCTTCGTATTGTGTGCTAATCGCAGCTGCAGTAAATATGAATTAGGGATGCAAAAGGGAACTGATCTCATTAGTCTAGCCTAATAAATGAACACTTTTTGCAAATATCATTTGACTATTTGGCAAAATATAAAAATATTAAAAGAATCTAATCTGCATGAGTTATTCTTTATAAAATCAAACCAGAAATTGACCACGCATGAATTTTAAACTAAGTTACGAAGTCTCTACAGGATGGATACCCAGAAGAAGTCGAGGCAGTTTGGGACGACGCCGACCTCTTATTAAAAGTATTTTACATACTACAATTATTAGACGAATTTTAGTAAAGCTTAAATTATTACAAATAACTAGTACTAAAATAGAAATTCATACTGAAAATTAAAGCACTATTTTTTTTAATTATTCTTTAGAACAATTAATATTTCGTGGTCATGTACCTTGAAAAGGTATTTGAAATTTTTGCAAACTGCATATCATGTTCAGTGCAAAAGATATAAAAGAAATATCTTTATTCTTCCACATTCTCTATTAACATAAATTATCTGAAGTCAATTCTTTAACACACCTTAATTTTCTATTTTGGCAGTACCTAGCTGGGCTATGGTAACCTCTAAGAGCAAATAAGAGATCCACAGAAACTCGAAATATACAAAACAAACTAAAATAACTAATTTTTTGCAATTGATTATACATGATATTAGTGACTGATGACTGAAAAAAGTTATAAGAACGTATTAGCCTTAAATCACTAAAAACGCTCTCAATGTAGAAGTTGTTTATTTACAAAATTTTGTTGCAAATCGTTTTTAATTGCAGTGAAAACCTCGAGCAGCCTGTGTACAGCTGTTTCAGCCCTGTTTGAGGCTTCGTCAGCAGAGACGTAGCTCGACATTTCCACTGCAAATCAAAAACGACTAGTCCAATTTAGTGATCAACAGATAAAAAAGCTACATCTTACGAGCGCTTTTTGACCTGACATTGCAGTAGGATAGACAAATTGAAGCGGATTTGCTACCTAATAAGTCCCCCATGCAAGGCGGCCATGCAAGCACACATTGTTGTTATTTTAAAAAATAGAAATCCTTGCTTTCAGCATTTAAACGAATTATTTAAACAAGAAATTTTATAACGGAATCCCGAGTTTATTGCAGCAGGTGTTTAATTGGTGCAAGCCCAGCGAATCATTAGACAGTTGTGCATGAAAACGAAAGTCAAACTCTTACAAGAAGTACAAATCTGGAGTGATGATTTGGCTATCGTGAATTCCAGGGTTCCCACGCGTGTAAAATAGATGCGTCTTTTCATCATCTACAACAAGAGTCGTAGGGTTCCATCCCTTCAAGAGCCCAAAACCTTAAGTTCCAAAGAACCAAAAAGAACTGCCAGACAGACCCACTACATTGACTTGTATTTTATTGAAAATAACGAGATTGAAGTCTTAATTTTGAATACTGGGAATAAATTCCTTAATATTGAATTTACTGATGGATTTTTTTTATAAAAGACACAATACTTATAATACGAAAATTTTTAAACTAACGTTTTGATTGACAGCGAAGATCAAAATTTAATGCTCACGTCTTTATACTGACCATTATAAGACATATTCATATGTAACTTTTTACGTTAAATTATTGCAGACACGGAGTATTATTTAATTTGGGGTTAGCTAATTTTAAAGCATATTCATTTCTTCAATAAAGAAGGTTGTATAAATTATGTACTTAAGGGTCGCGTTCATAATAGGATTAGAGAAGACTTTCATTTAAAGTCACTTTAAAGAAAGTAAAACAAATATGCTTTAATTTTAAAGTAACTTTAAATTTAAAGTCCAATTATGGGAGCGTTCCTAAGAACACAATATTTCAATTACATACTTAAAATTTCTAACTACAAATTAACATATTACCAAAAGATATACCTACAAACAAAATTAAAATTTTATGGTGTTATAATACACGTTTTAATTTCAACTTTTATTTCTTTTAAGAGGCCGATGCTTAACGAAAGCTGGGAACCCTTGATTTAAATAATACCAAAATTCCTTTAGACCTTACAAATTTTTATCTTTATCCCTAAATTTAGTGTTCCTAACTTCAATTAACTAAAATGATTCCCAAATTGAAAAATAAAAGTAAAATATTTATTCGCTATCAACCGACACTATCCGAAAATTTAGATTTTCTACCGAAAGTTTGGTAATGGCACGTCCTTCCACCATCTCTGCTGTCAGAATTATTCATTTTACATCCGAATTATTTCATTTTACTCTTTAATTAGGTTTTTTTTTCAGCCTCGCGAAAGTAGCTCATACCTGTGGGAGAACCTTGTACAATCTGTATATCATTTTTACATAATATGTTACAGAACACTTTGCAAAAGCTAATAAATTTTAGCGAAAGCTTAGGACTGAAAAAAAGGTTTTGAATTTGCTTGGTGTTTTCCCGGTTGAATACTTCTTATTGCGTAATTTTGCAAACACTCATTACTATAATGTTCATTTTTATAACCGCTGTTTCTTTGGACTATAGCAATGTCTGGTGCTCCGATATTTCATCAGAAGAGCATTTAGCCGAATTATTTAAATGATCTGCAATGCTCTCGACGACTAAGCGTAATGGGTTGCCACTGGAATTCAATATTGAATCCTCTTGAGAACTCTCTTCATCAGTTAAAGGACAGACCGGCATTGTTTGGAAGTTTTATCTAAAACTAAAATCTTTTCAGGCATCATAATTAAAATTTGAATGTTTATCGGAGAAATATATCTAATTAATATACATCGCGTCCTTGGATTTACTTATGTTAGCACAATGTAGCCAAAAATTTAGAGTTTAAATTTCGTGTTTCTTGAATTTAAGAGGAAATAAAAAATGTTCCATTGAAATTGGAGGGTTATACAAGAAAAAAAAATGAATTACGAAAAATTACTAATTATAAATTAAAAATTAAATTTCAGTAAAACTAAAATATTAACGCCATCTATAAATTTATTGATAAAAAAATGTTCTAATAACACTCAACCCACATTAACACCTGATGGCGTTAATGTTTTTTTCAATATTCCCTTTTTTATAGAATGTTGAAATTTGGTATATCTTCATCATTTTTATCTTACTAACACTTTTTCATAAATTCAAAAGACAAGTCTATCTGCATAAATCCGTTTCTTCTTATATTAATTCCGTCACTGTGAAAACCTTTGATTTCAAATTTGGCACAAATTTATTTCGTGCCGAGTTGAACTACAAAATTGGAAAACCGAATTTTTGATCTACTCTACGTAAGTCAGTACTGGGACACATTGTACAGTTAGGAATATCTTTTATTTCATTATTTGTCTTAAAAGTTAATGTTCATTTTTTGAAATGTTGTACATTTATAAACTAGTTTTCCCTATATTCGTAAATATGCAGGGATATTCACGATGAGTGGCCTGTTAGAATATATTGGAAACTATGCCTTACAGAGGCCTAATCCTTAAATCGAGGGAACAGGTTTGCAAGAGAACGTGACGTCAAAATGACGTAGTATATCTATGATTTGTACAAGTTTTTTGAGAGTCTACGTCATTTTGATGTCACGTCCGAATCTGTTCCCTCGATTCGAGAATAAGGCCTCTGGGTGCGTGATAATAAATCAAAGACGATCTGATCAAGTAAATTTAAAATCAGTCATGGCGTACTTCAGGCTCTACCAGAACTTTTTTATTTTAAACGGAACTACTCACCATGAATATCCGTGAATATCGGTAAATTAATAAATTTTGGAAAATTCCATTCAACTCTACATGAATATAAATAAATTTTGTAGAAATTCAAAACTGAAACAAATTTAATAAGATTCTATTTGGATACGTCTTCCTCTATTATATTTGTAAGCGTCTAAACAAATTAAATTGTAGACAGAGAAATAGCGAGAATTCCAGAAGACATTTTAATTTATAACACGACATCCTATATTCCACGTTAACACCTATATCCTAGAGTTTTAAAGCAGCTTCGCTTGAAAATTTAACACCCGACTTACGGCGTTGTAGCTTCTGCAGTTAAGTCTTACGCCAGCTTTTATGGCAAACCTTATTACTACAGATTACACATTTTTTCTTTTGTATTGCTCACGACTAGGAAATAAATTCAAATAAATATAAATACCCAAATAATCCATTGTAATAAATTCCAAAATAAGATCCTTAGTTGTACTTATTACTTTACATCGATAAAATTATGACTTTACATCAACTTATAACGCAAACAATATGTAATCTTCGCGACTACACAGACACTAAGGTTTGCCATAAAAGTTAATAAATCTTATTACACATATCAAAAATTTAAATACATACGATATTTACCATTTTTTATTTTTATAAAGAAAACTGTTAGGCGTCTTGACTTGGCCTTCAGGAACCGCTGCACGTAGGAATATTTACTATGAAAACCTAGCCATAAGTCAATTTTTAAAAGTTGCATTTATACAAAATATGTTTTTGTTTGTTTCTTACGGGAATCAAATATATGACAATGTTAGACAATACCTGTTTTCTGTATTGGAAGAGCAAACCGTGCGACAAAAGCAGTCGAAAAGTGACAATTGCCAATAACACTTAAGTCAATTTTTCTGCCAACTTCTTATTGCGAGTAATTTATACATTGTGTTTTCAATTTTTTATTGTGAATGGTGTCGAATTACCAACTATGAAACATTAAAAAATAGGTATGTATTTTAAAATTAATATGCTTTTAAAGGCAACATTATTTTGTAGCAAATTATAAAGAAAACGTTTCTTCGTTATTAAATAAATATATCTCGGGTCTTATTGTTTCGTTATGGATGTAATTGGATAAAGTTTCCTACATGATTACAACATATAAAGATTTTACTTTACTATATGAAACAGAAACTTTGTGGATTTTTGCGGATAGCAGTTTTATAAGCTTTATAAAATTAACGGTCTAAATAGGCTTATGCCTGACCCGTTATAAATTTATTGGCCAAATAACATCCTTGGAAAAGGTCGATACAATACAATTGTCTCCAAGGATATTATCTGGCAGATAAATTTATAAGGAGGTGGAAAGTTCGGTCATTAGAATAATTTTAAATATTATATGGTGTGGTTTACAAATCGATACTGAAAAATTGATGTCAAATTACTTTGGACGTTTGCAAAACTATACCTGTGTCTATTTGTATGGATGGTGTTCTATGATTACAGGACGCTCTGCATAAAATTTTAATCCACGAACCTATCGTTATTAAACGCGTCTTATTGCCGTTAATCATTTCAATTATCTGAAGAATCGGCAGAATCATGAAACAAGCATTTTCGTTAATACCGATTCAAGTTTACTAGAAAGTTTTGTGAATGTATAGTTGAGAGTACGAACGAGGAATTAGATGATGAACATTCGGTAAATGAAGAGGAAAGAGCATCACCAGATAAATAGACACTAATAATATAATAAGTATATAAATATTGTGTCTTGACATTATCTTCTGAATCCTTTAACTTATCAAGCTAGTTATTTAAACAAAGATATAAGGCACTTAACTACGCATTAACAATATGTTTGTTAATCCTCCCGCCATTTTAAGGGGTAGTTTTGTAGGGGTAGCTTTCAGTATTTTACCACAAACTTTTTATTTCTTACATATTTCAACAAAATTTTGTGAAGATAATATTCTCTACATTATTTGGCACAAAAAAGGTCCTCTTATTGCAATTCGATAAATTCAACTGTTTTGGAGTAATTGAACTTTAAAAGTTAGTGTGCATCAATTACGTAATGTTAATTACCTAAAATGTACCAGTTTCTTATTTTTGAATATAAAAAAAATATATGAAAAGGTGTATGGGGAATAATAGATCATGCCGCGACGAATCTTCGACAGACGAATAGAAAACTAAACAGCATCACTAGAAGAATGTAATAATAATAATAATTAATCACTGCAATCTTTATTCATTTTTGCGTTCTAGAATTCTAATAGAATTCTGTTCAAATTGCAATAATATATATTATTTATTTCCAAATAACGCCTTAAGGGTCCAAGTGATAAGGGACCAGCCTTGCAATCGCATGGTCGTAGGATCGAACCGCGCTTAAGATATTTTTCTGGGGTGGTCGGTATCCACTTCTGATACCCTTCAGTGTCGGAGATAAAATTCGTCACTGCTTCCCCTACAACGACGAGGAGGTTTGGAAGCAACAAAGTCATAGAACACTTTAAACACAAAATACTCCCGCTCCTGAGGTGTTGACAAGACTTAAGTAACCACAACAGAAAAAAAGGCCATTTTAATCCCAGTGCACGAACTAATTCTTCTTTGAAACATATAAATTGCCATTAAGTCTAATTTAGAGACCATTTAATCAAATTTAAATCAAAAAATAATTTTGGCCGAATTTTCATGATAAATTCTCCTATGCACGCTGGAAGTAAAAAATGTGTTTTACGATTAGACTTGCATTTTATTCGATTGTATTTAATGGAATAATTCCCTTTGCTATGGAATTTATTTTTAATTCAACTCTATGACTGAACTTCTGTGGAAGGAAAACATCTAGTAATGACGTTACTTTGTGCATCATCAAGCAACTCCACATAAAATAAATCTACAATCTATAAAATAAATTCAGCGTCGAAAAAAAAATACTTTATTCTTCAACAAATATTTATTTAATGGTGCTATTCAGAAATATTTGAATTTAAGGATTTAAAAATTTAAGAATTTAAGCTAAAGAAAACTTTAACAGAAATGATGCTATTCAGAAAGCAAATTTAAACAATTGTATCTCTTTAATACTTTAAAATTTAAAACGTTAAAGCAAAATGCGATTCTGGACGATTCTTTAATTTTAAATTTTTAAAATTTTGTTGCAAATCGTTTTTGATTACAGTGAAAACCTCGAGCAGCCTCTGTACAGCTGTTTCAGCCCTGTTTGGGGCTTCGTCAGCAGAAACGTAGCAGGCATGGTCGCCTTGCAGGGGGGACTTATTATGTCGCAAACCCGCTTCAATTTATCTATCCTACTGCAATGTCAGGTCAAAAAGCGTTCGTAGGATGTCGCTGATTTATCTGTTCATAAAAATTTTAAAGTTTAAAGCGTTAAAGAGTTATTAAAGTTATTTAAATTTACTTTCTATCTAGCACTATAATACAGGGTGTTCTTTTACTGTGTGCAAATAAGAAAAACCTCATTATACTACCTTCCTTATTATGCTACCTTCTGCGGCTATTGTATCACAGCCAAAAAATTCGGATGAACCACTTTAACATCCCATTTTGTCAGCATAGTGCTTAGTACTCAACACTATTACCGACTTACGTTTACGGGATACGTAAGAAACCAATGTTATATTTTTCAGGAAAGCAAAAATGGACGATTTTTCTGCTCTATTTTTATTGGGCAACAGTATAGGCATCTCTCGTTTATTTTGTCTAAGTGTACCACATAATCTAAGACCACGTGGAGATAGTTCATTAGTAAGTGGTACGTCAGTAAAAAAAATATAAGTGGTAATTCCGTAACCTTGACCAAGACATAAGACCATGTCTAGTACAACAGGCATTTCTTATTTTTTTCAGGTTGCTCATTCATTTTACCCAAATATATTTGCAAATTCATTGCATACGTACTTCCTATATCAACTAGGACCCATATTTTTAAGCCGTATTTGGCCGGTTTGAATTTCAACTGAACGAAGCAAAAAGGTCGAAAACTTCACGAATTGCTACAAGTTTGTCTGTGCTTCGACGTTCTACTCTATTTAATTTCCACATAGTCATACCTCATAAACAAGAGGAGCTGCTTGATTCTATCACGAAACATAGCAGCTGGAAATATTGAGCGAGAATACAAAGGATCATTATTCCAAAGAAATGACAGTGGTTCTCTTTTTGCTTTTAGAGCCCCTATTGTAATTAGAATACCTATACAGCATACATTTCATTACGATTTGTTTGTATCCACAACTTTTGTTTTCCAGGTTTCCTTATATTGTAATCTTGATAAAATACCTAATTCAGCTTTTTGATTGGTACACCTAACTACAATATCTATAATCTCATCACCAACAAATAATTTGAAGCAGTCAAGAATGTTTTTGACACTTTTAGATTTAATATTCAGGCCAGGTTTGGTAGTTGCTATGTTCTGAGTTGAACGGCGACTTGGTTTAGGCGGGATCTTGCTTCACTTAGTACCATCTTTTGACACAAACATCGTATCTTCATCTTCAGTGTTTTCTTCCCTACTTACATCGTCGCCAGATACACTAAAACTAAAAAGAAGAAACAAAAAGTAAGATTCAAGCTAAGGTAAGTACAAATAATTTGTCCACCCACTATTTACAATTGTAACTAAAAAATGTATGTTAAACTTAAGTAAAATGCTCATACCGAACATGAACAGATTTGTAAATACACTGCAAGAGGCAAAAGCCCAACACACGAATCGTTGCAACTTGAACAGATGATCATCAAAGGTAAGTATAACAAAAATTAAAAACTTTTACTAACGGTAATAAATAAATAAAATGCGAATATAAATAAGTTATTTGATGTCAAGTAGCACAAGGAACAATAAAAAAATTGACGCTCATCAAAAGAATTTTTTAGACATTTATAAGAAAGAAACACAACTAGCGGGATACATTTGTATGGCACGCAGGCCAGGAAAGATTAATAAAGTTGAACTTGGCTAGGTTTGGGCAAAGCTAAATCATCATGACATATGCATTTACATTTGCCAATCGTGCATGAAATGATGACAGTAATTAATAACCAATGGCGTCAAATGCCAGATGTGAACGTAATTTATTGTTCCGTCGAAATAACAAATGGACAAAAAAGTACATCGCGTGAAATAAGATGATAAGAAACTAAACCGACGCCGACTAAGCTCGACGCTTAAAATAAACATTCAATTTAATTCCCACGAAATAACTCAGAAAACAAATATTTCGAATAAATGCGAATTCAACGCGGAAAATACGAACTCCGGGCCGACGAACTAACATATAATGATAAATAATGTGCTTCAACGGAGATGGTCATAAAAACTTATTTCAACGTAATAAAAGCAAGCCAGAAGCTGCATCGCACACACGATAACTGTGTTTTTTTTTTCTTAATGCACTATGGGAAATAAATGCGATACAAAACTTAGCATATACAGTTGCGAAAACAGAAAGCGGGACAGTAAACCTTAGTTTAAACCTTACTTGTAAATTTCGGTAACTCTGGTAATTTATCAACCTTCACATTAACTAAAATGGATTAATCATTCCGTTTATAATTGAAACCTATAACGAACAAATACCTCATACAAATAAATCATACTAGTGTAATAGTTAATTTTTATTTTACTTTCAATTACTGCCATGCGAAATAAAATGAAACAAAATAACAGTCATGCAGCTTTTCGATTTTTCGATTATCGAATGCAAATGTCCGGACATTGATTGAATTAAGATTTCTAATATACATATTCCACATGCAAAATGTCACATAGTTCTTGCAAAGGCTTCGCTAATTCCACTTGATTCACTGATAGAAAATTTTCACTTACATTTCCCTTAGAAAGACGATACATTCGTAAGAACTCAATTTGATAAGTTATTTCTGACGTTCACTGATGGCAATAAATGAAAGAGAAGGGTCACGACCGTCACCAAGGAAACTTCACACTATCAAAATAATCGGAAATTTCGTTATAAGACTTGTCCCGCTTTATGTTTCCGCAACTGTACAGGTGGCTTTTGAAAACGGTTTTCTAAACCGTAACGCTCAGACAATGATATTAGGAGTTTAGAAAATAAATTTAACATGAAAAAGTAATAGTTTTCTAGACTATCTTGAGAAACGTATTGGTTTAATTCTAGCAATTTAATCTCCCAATCACTTGAAAGCACGAATCAAATGGCAGCAATAAATAAAACATCCATCATCCCTGTTGTTTTAGATAGTCCGTTGCCGAGTTTCCGTCTGAGAATAGGGGGCACGTTTAAATCCTTAAGGTCCTCTGATGCCATTGCGTTAAAGATTTTAGCTCCTCTCAGACGTCTTGGCTTTAACAAAACCTGATGAACTGCTTTCAACGTAAAAGGAATTACAGTTTAATCACTTCTGCAAATGATTGAGCAAGTGAATTTCAAATGAAATTTTCTGTCGAAACTGACTAAGATTCGAATGAAAAATATATATCAGGTAGCAATTTTCTATCAAAGAATTTTTTTATTCACACCTCGTCGTCGGCTGCGTAGAAAAGATGTTTATGAATAAAACAAGTTAATAAACATCACTTGTTTCGGTTGTTTGCGGTTCGCAGATGCAATTTCAAAGTTGTTATTACTCGACTTGAATAACTGGTTTAATTCTAAATAATCATATTAATCACGTCGACTTGAATTATAAAATCGTGATCCGCAATTTACGGATGCAGCGCATAGTTTACGTCATTAAATCCCTAGCATTCTAAATTGCTTTGATCATTCGTTTTTCTTAATTAATTTCATCAATAAATAGTTAAGAAGCAGACTAAATACTCCAGGTAAATTGCTTATGCTGTAACTGTAGGACTTTGTGAAGTCCTCAGGTTCTGGTGATAGATGGAGCACGTGTTTAATATTGTATTTCATAAAATTAAAATGAACTCTAATTCCGCTCAGTACATTTGCAATAAAATGATAGCATCCGTCGTGTTCGGTCATTCACATTGTGTTAAGTTTCCTGAAACGAAAACATTGATTAATTAATTTATTTTATAATGTACGCATTGTATTATACAGTTTATGAAGCATTTTTCCTTCCCTCTCCAGAACCAGAAACATCAGTCAATTCGAATTAAAAAAAAGAGTCGAATCGGTTTCAAATTATTAAATATGTATAATATCACAGTCTTACTAATTGTAAAATGTTGACACACAGAATCAATGCTAATTAATCTCAAATCTTGAGAAATGATATTGTTACGAATTTTGGGGTTCACAAATTATAATCGTTAATTTTTAGAACACAAACTGTCGCTTTACACAATTAAAAACACAATAGTAATGAGTTGCGACACTTGTCTATCAAATAAATACTTTTACAAAATATGCTTCCTATTTATGATGAGGTATCTAGGTTATAGTAGAAACCTGTAGTCTGGAGTGCACTGTAAATGACCGAGAAACTTTCCATAACATTCTGTGACGTAAGATGGTGTAGCTAGTGCGCAAATAGATCTATCTGCGCGTCACGGCTGTAACAATATGTTTTTTGTGAAAATTTTTGAAAATGTTTAAAAAAGGATTATAAAGCGCAAAATAGAAGAAAACAGAAAAAACGACTGATGTGATGTTCTTTAACATTATTTTGGGTATAAAAATAATTTAGGAAAGGCTAATGGAGAATGACGTTTAGATAATATAGATCTCTCCTACACCAACTAACAAAATTTTTGGTTACCATAATGATTAATAAAGCTCAGCAATTACCTAAAACTTTATTTAATAAAACCACAGGCAATTAAGTTTTAAACATTTGGATTACGTTTTTAATTAGAAGGGGTCAATTAGACATACATTTTTTCGTGGCTAAGTGCCTATTTTTACATTATTATAAATATTTGCCTAATCTTACAGTTTAAGCACCTACAGAATTTTTTGTTACCTATGGTCATTTCTAAAATGGGTCATTTTTGTGTAATTATTTTTTATAAATTATGTTTGCTGTACGTGAAAATATTCATTTGCTTGTCAAAACATTATGAACCACTAATACTCGCTGGAGAAGCGCCTCATCGTACACAGATTCAATAACTGTCAGATACTTTATGTATTAACTGCACTGTCAAAAGCATTAGTAAGATGCAAGAGTGATAGACAATGGGCTGGAAATGTGAAGCGGAAGAAAGATAACGCTATGTTTCGAGGAAGTGACGAATGCTAGTAGACATTTTGATTGCAATGTCATCCTGTCTTTTTAAAATATAGGTTACGTTAAGTGAACGGCAATTCTGACCAAAGTGATCGGACTTTACTAACCGCTCACTTAACGGCCACAGTTAATGGCTAGGTAGGCAATGTGATTATAAATTATGACAGAAGAGGGCGGGAATGGAACAAGTTTTGAAAGAGTCTCTAAAGTTTCGAAATTAGTGAAATACGCCACGGGTTTACTTCGTTTGGATAATAAAAAAAGTAAAGTATCTAACTCTTACCTACAATCCTTATTTCACATCACCTATATTGCTATTGTATTTGCTATTCTGATCCGTCAAATTGGTCCGACTAATCACTTTACGTTTCAGACCACGCTGATCGCATTTTAAATCGCGACCAATTTTTCATCATCAGCTGATTCATCACGTGGTACAGTCTGACCGTTGACTTCACGATTTTGCTTAAAATGACCGTTCACTTAAAACAACCTTAGTCTGAATTCAGCTCCTTCGCCTAACCTAAATATTATGTTATGACAGTTCTTATGATAATCAGAGCACCTGTATGGTTCAATCTACGATACGTACTGTACTTTATTTTATTTCCTAACTGGACGTACTTTTTGTTGAAGAATGGATAGGTTTGACCGGGTGTCCACCATAGGGATTTCAATGCATTTTTTTTTAATTTAAATTCCTCTTTTCCATTAACGTTTTTGTTGAAAAAGCGGCATAGTGAATGCAGGCTTGTAATTTATATCCAATAGGAGGACTACTTATTTGTTTTAAGTATTTTATTATTGTTTACGACCAAACAATGTCCCAGTCTATCATAAATGTTTCTACGAACATTATTTCTTTGGTTTCAAAGCAAAAGCTGATATGTCAACCTTTTTTAGATTTCGAGTTTCAGTGCTGATAGGTCTATAATGGCCTAGGGTATGTTGTAATAATGAGTTTGGGCTATGCGGGGGCAAAATCAGATTGTCCTAACTTTATTTCCGTCCCCAAACATTAGTTTAACAAATATTGACATGTTTTTATGTACCAGACTAATATAAACGACTGGCTCTGCCCTACCTGAATATAAATTAGAATACCGGTCAAACACACCAAAAACCTAAACCATGATAATGGCTTTTACCTTCACAATACCTGTACATCTCATAACTATACAGGTTTATTTTGGTTCTTATACGAACAGTTCTAGTACCGTCAGAAGCATGCGCATAACAAGAAAATCGAAGCCTTTTTTGTTGTGCGCAGACTCCTGACAGTTCTAGGACGGTTCTAGAACTGTCCTTTCAAGAATCAAAGCAAGCCTTCAGTCACGAACCAACAGACCAATCCCCGCCCACCGTTTAACCCCGCTGCTCCCACCGACCACTATAAATACCACGACACTGGACATACCTACTCAGTTTCAACAACTAACAAGTAGCAGCAGCCTTGAGGGTTTTCGTTGTGCAATCTCATCATGAGATAATCTTCCAACACCCGAAACTTTACGTGTCAAGATCCTAGAGGAATATGACATGCGAAAAGACGTCGGTAGCAAGATATCGAACCAAGCTGCGTGGCGGCAGATGTATCTACATTCCAAAGAAGAAAGCCGAAAGCCGAAAAAGGAAACGAAGTCTAAATAGGAACAAAATTAAATCCTTCAAGTGTCATAAATTAGATCACAAAAACAATTGTACAAATCAGACTAAGCAAAAAGAATAAAGAGATTATCTCGTGATGAGATTGCACAACGAAAACCCTCAAGACTCTCCGGAAGATAGGGCATACCAAACAATTTTGAATCAATTGGGTAATATAAAAAATGCATATTTTCGGCATCCAGAGCAGATTTTGTAAAAAAATGCATATTAGTGCATAACTCAATTGCAATTTTTCACATACATATATGTATATAGATATTTTAATTTACTTATTTTCTGTATTATAAATTCACGCTCCTTCCAGAAGAAATACATATATTAGTAATTATACCTCCGTGTAAGATAATAGCAGTGCCGCAGATTATTTGTCGAAAACTCCCTAAAAATTATGAAGCATTTGCAGCGTTCTCTGATTTTTTATTAATTGTCTTCATTCAGTTTAGAGGATATTAGCATTACTTTCTGGAATTTCTGCTTGTATCATAAAAATTAAATTTATTTCATACCTAGGACACTGCTATTATTTTGCACATAGGTGTTATTTGGGTCAAAGGAATAAACTTAGTGATAACTGAAAAATTTTAACGATTTTTATAGTAAATTTGTTTACAGGCTTTACAGTTTCTGAGTTCATGGCTAATCTAAAATAATTTCAGTTCATTGGTTACCGTTTTCCGGTATCGGACTAAACTTTCTATAAGTAAAAAGAACGATTAGGTCGGTCGGTAAATTTTTCTAATGAGGTAATCTTTTTAAATAAATACGTTTATTATTTTGGATCAGTTCAAAACTTCAAATTTACGTAATCGTGGAGGGCGAAACCAAAGCATTTCGTAGAACTGTTTTATACTATACACTGTTTAATAATTTAATAATGCTAAGAATTTTGCTGGGTGTGAGGTTATTTCTCCAATTTGGGGATTTTTAAAGATCGTGGAGAAATAGTTGAGGATTTTTCTAAAATGGGAAATAACTTCACTATCATTACTATAATACTATACGTCATTCAGATCCGGCGAGTTTCAAGATTTTTTTCAACGAAAAAGTATAAAATAAAACACCAACTGTATATAGGCCTGATTCATTAGGCGGGAGAACACTCTGATCGAGACCTGGAGAAAACGCCGCGCGGGCGCGCGCCGTCCATTTAAATGTAAATGTATTGTGGAGTCTGAGCTGACCGCACATACACAGTCTTTTTACTGCAAAACTTTATATTCATGTAAATATTTAAAACTTCACCCCAACATGTTACAATAATTAAAGACGGGCCGGATATTGGCCGGAGCGATTACTTATTAAATATGACCTTCATATGCGATCGAGTAAGGCATATATGAAGTCGAGTGTTGATTAATTACATCACATAAGTTCCACATTAGGCGGCTACGAAACGTGCTGCAGAAAATTTGGTCGACACATTCAAGCTATATTCTAGAAATAGATTATTAGCAGGTAACCAAATTATTACAGGCAACTAATAATACTGGGTGTCTCATAACGTACAGAGGAGATTGAAAGGGCAGCAGTAGGAGATCAAAATAAAGCTTTTTTCTTAATTCGCTTTTGACCAAAACCCAATAATAAGAAGGTTATAGCAGTTTAACTGTCTTAATTTGTTCTTTAAGAGGAATCCTTGCGAAGGTAACCCTCTCGGGTTGGTATTTTACTTGCTTGTTAATCCCCAACACTATGACATTTAAGGGGAAATTTTTCCAATTTTATGATTGGTTGGACTTGGCTGCAGGTGCGCTCCAAACATTTCATTGGTTACCCTTTAGTATGTAGTTGTATTGTCCGTCGGCGTCGTCGGCTTCAACGAAATTTAAATTTTTGTAGCAGAAATAAGCTCCACATACCGATTGTAAGAATAATCTTCGGCAGTATCAGCATGTTTACAATATTTTTACAATTACAAATATCTACTGTAAATAATGTGGGCGCAGCAGGCTGGCCGTTCGATGAAATCCGGAGTCGCTCATGACGATTCGAGAGGCAACTGAGGCGCGTTCAGAAACTTCATTGCGATTGCACTTTGGGCGTTTAAAATGGAAAGCAAAACGCGCAAAATAATTTACATGACAGAGAAAGTGTATAACCTGGAGCGCGCTCTTTCTCATTCCTGAACGGGCCCCAGCACACGATAATTCACGATCCTTGGGAGGGAATTTTAAAATAATAATGATGAAGACATAACTTGTTTCGATTCTAAATTAAATTCTAATGGCACTACACATGTAATAAAACTAATAATGTAGATGGTGTCTATAAAATAATTCCTCCTTATTTTTTTTTATTTTTGATTTTAGAAAGAAAAAAGGATAAAAAAGGCGTACAATATATAAAAAAAAATAAACGAAGTTTTGATTTTAAATAAAATAATACTGAATATAATTTTACCAATAACATATTAAAACGATTTAGATATTTTCTAAAAATTAACGTTTAAGGTAGAAACAAAAAATAATTCGGAAAAATAACTGAAAATTTAACGTAAAACATATTTAAAGCGTTCTCAATTTTTTTACGCAAAATGTACAAGTTTTTAAAATATTTTGAATCATATCTCTTGTATAAATGGGAGTTTTCTATTTCTAAAATTCTAAAATTCCAAAATAAAATAAATTAAATAGGAATTATTTTATAGACACCTTCTACATTTTTAATTTTATTATATACGTAGTCCCAGTAGAACTTAATTTAGAATAGAAAATCGTAATAATATATAGGTTGTTCCATTAAAAAAAAACCTAAGTTTAGTTTACATGTCGTTTATCGGACCACAAATTGTTTTTCTGTGAGCACACATTGAAACTTCGAATTAGTCCCTATAAGTTTTGTATTAAACATTTTTTCTTGAAATCAAAAATAAAGGAGTTAAAGGGGATAGGAATTCTCGCGTAATCACCCTGTACATGCGATCAACTCCTTTATTATAAAGAACTACGGTTGAATTCTTGGCTTCCAGTTAGAAGCACATGTCTCTTTCTTCTAGAAGAACTATATTAATTAGTACTTGACTATTCTATTGACTCTAATTATTGTTAATTTTGGAATCTCGATTTCAACGCAAAAAAATATCTTTATAGAAGTAATGTCAAATTACTAACAATATTGAACTTGAATTTTGTTTCCGAAAATATATTCAATTGCTAGTATTATTTATTGTCCTCATTAACAACGCATATTTTTAATTTAATATTTAATTCTAAGTTTTATTTAATAATTTTTGTAGAAACATAATTAGTCTTACAGCTTATTTACATGAGGGCATATTCATTCATAACAAAAACTTATTTTAATAATAGTTAACACATTAATAAAATTCCAGTTAGAAAAGATTTAGTAACGGAGTTCGAAATTTATTGACAAACATTTAAATATTTTCTAATTTATTTAAAAATATTTTCTTCTATTATTATATTTTCGTTATTGTCATTGTTGCAAACATTTCTAACATTCATACTTCCGTCAAACATTTCAATTTTACAGTCTGTACAAGTGTAATTTCAATGTTTTGTTTCTTTTGCCTGTGTCTATGTTAAACTTACAATTCACGTAAATAAATGATTCAAAATGCTTTCAAAGTATTTTTTAAACATCGACAATATTCGGTCACTCCCGGCTCGGATCCGACTTGCCACCAGCCTGTCACAAGCTAATTTTTGTTTCCAGCCGCGATATTCTCTTAAACAATTTTTAGAGGAACAGAAAGAGAAGATATGTTTGCTTCCTCTTTCGTTACCTCCCCCACAATTGATAGTGGGAGAAATCCGTCCGCGCCTCATGAAAATAATTCATGAAAAACATGCAAAACGCGCGAATTCATAACTACATTACATATACATATTTTTGAAAGCTGTTTTCGCGGTTTTGTTAATAAAACTTCAATCTACAAAGTGACCAACGCGTTTTCGAAAATATGAACTGGAAGTATATTTAATTTGACTGTAAAGTTCAACTACGATTTTTAAATGTTAATTATTTTTTTTTCTAATTAACAATTAATCGTAGCGAAATTTCCATTGGTCACTTTGTAGTTCTAGTCCTTAAATACGTGGTGTTAAAAAATGAAATAAATTGATTAAGAACTAAAGTCTCTACGACTTCGCGCGTTTTAATGATTTTCGTATATGGCATTATTCGATGGGATTCCTCTTAATTTATATCTATAGCCTCTTAATTCATCAAAATTATTCCACAAACCGCAACTATATTACCAAATAAACTCTAGTTTTATCAGTACAAAGTATTTTTTTTAATCTTGAACCGGACAGAAATATGATGGGAACACACTCAACGTTTCGCTATAGATTTATAGCTTCGTCAGGAGTGAAAAATGTCTCCAAATTATTGGCTCTCTTGTAAATTTTAAAGCAAAACGGCAAAGGAAAATATTGTTCGAAATATGAAAATGCACTTAATATCATATTTCGAACTTTAAATTTCGCAGCCAGTTTCTTTTAAACTGGCAAAAATCTTCTAAAAAGTTTAGTCAGTTTACTAAAAAGGTAGCTATGACCGAAAAATAAATACTTGTAGTAAGTGACAACTTCAAAATTTGCAATTTTTGCACTTCTTCGGAGAGTAACTATCAAGATCGTAGCTAACTTGTTAGTAAACTAAGAGCATTTTTCAGAAGATTTTTGCCATTTTAAAGAAAAATTGCTGCGAAATTTAAAGTTCTAAATATGACATTAAGTGCATTTTAATATTCTCAACAATATTTTCCTTTACCGTTTTGCTCTATAATCTATAAGAGAGTCGATAATTGTAAATATTTAGTTTTACAAGCTATCTTGCTAAAACGATTCAATACAGTGTAGATGTGTCAATTAAACAAATAGTTTCAATTTAGTTCTTTAGTTAAGACAACTGAACATTTACGTTTACGAAATAAAGGAAAAAGAACACTTTTTATGGAACACCCTCTTTATTATTTGACCAATCGATAGAAAATTAAATTCTGAATTAAAAAATTGTTCTTTATCATTTTATCGGAAATTAATAAATAAAGGAGATAATTTGATTTTTACAAATTCATTAAGATGGCTGTGTTTCATGAACAAAACATATGAAAACCGTGTATGTATGTGAAAACATTAATTTTGGTTTATGTTTTTATAATAAAAGGTGTTTCTGCTTGAGTTTTGTAAAATCTTTTAATAACAAGAATTTTCATAAGACATGTTTTGGACATCACGACCGCGGACAATGTTACATAACTTCATTCGATTAAAGATTTATTAAACATTATAAATAGCGTCCAAACATAAACCACTGCTACTGTCATTAAGTTTCTTGTCAAATTTTCACGATAAACAATAATTTCCGTTTCTTCATCAATTGAAACAAAGTCATCTTGATGCATTTAATAATAAAAAACAATTTTAATTTAGTATTTTATTCTCTATCGATTGGTCAAATAATATACAGGGCGTTCCATTTAAAAAAAAGGTATTATTTTCCCTTTATATCAAATTTGCTATGCTAATTTAACCGTATCTGTAACTTTAATAATAAAAAAGTTAGCAATAGTGCCGAGTTATTTTTGGACAGTCTATATACCAAATGTCAACGTAAACCATGTTTCCTAACTGTTTCATTCAAACGTTATTTTCTCCGAAATTTTCTTATGTGATACATAAGTAAACATGTTTATGTGGTCGTTTAGAGAATTTAATGAACTATTAGAGGGAAAAAATCAGCAAGTTGTCATTAAAAAAAATCAAGAAGGCGTTGGATCTCACAAGCAAGAGCAGATAAACAATTGAAATAAATTAGTATTATAGGTCTTATACACTTTAAATCACACATCAAATTTCAAATAGGTAGATCAAACAGTTTTCAAAATGTTAAACCGGGTCTACACTTCTGTCCTTCCCTGTATATGTTACCGTTATGATTTTTTAAAAATAAATTTCTTAAAATACATAAATAAATAAACATCAATTGTAAAAATGGAAGTTATTATGAAAACATGTTCCCGGTGTACCTACTTTAATTGACTACGGTTATGCATAAGTTTACGTTTTCTTTCTTTGCTTGTACTTCACATTTTAAATAAGCTTTTTTTGTGACTACAGTATTACTCTCTTTATAATCGCTTTCATAATTCAGAAACGGGTATACGCTTATTATACATACCGGGTGGAAAGTTTAAACCCGAACATATCAAAGTTTCTTTGAGAACTACGTTTCTGTAGATTACTACTCGCCATTTAAAGATCCAAAAATGGTAATGGTATTAAATGAAAGATAAAATTAAGGCAAATGTTATCGTGTTAACATTATTCCTATTGTGTTAATACTTTTGAAATAGAAATTAAATTTTTAAATTTCAAATGAAAAATGTAGTCGCCTTAGTATGTCAGACTTGAAGTTTGCAATTCAATAACTAGAATTTTGTACAATATGCTTCTTATTCAAAATAAAATTCCATTCATCTGTGTAGCATACTGACGATAAAAAAACTGTTAGGATTTATTTCTTTGTTCCTGCATTGCTTCACAAAATACTTTCCTACTATTCTTGTTAATTTCAATGCAATGTTTATGGCAACTGGATTTGTGGAATTGATGTTTTTTTTAATATTCTTTACAGCTGTGTTACTTATTCTTGAACAGGGTGAAACTTATTTAATTCTTAGTACAATGTGAATGTAAAACTGATTTAGTATCGACACGTGTCGCTATATTGATTGCCCACGGCATCATTTCAAGTTTATTGATAGTATCAGAAACAACAGTATTTTTGTATGCAATGACGTAGAATACAATTATCATTCTAATAAAGAAAGAATTGTTGTAACTTAAACGACAAGAGAACCTACCTATTATTTGCTCTGTACAATAATTTATAATACTTTTTGACTGATGTATAAATTATTTTCCATTAATTGAAACAACTGAAAGCATCAAACCTGATATAGGCGACTAAATTTTTCGTTTAAAATTTGAAAATTTTATTTAAATTCCGAAAGTATTAATATTTAGGAATAATTTCAACACCATAATATTGTCCATAATTTTCTCTTTTCTTTAATACCATTGCCATTTTTGTATCTTCAAACGGCGAGCAGCAATTCACAAAAACATAGTTTTCAATACAAGTTTGCTAAGTTCGGGTTTGAAACATTCCCCCCGGTATATGAGTTTTTCAACTTCTTACAAACCAAACCGTGGTAGCGGTGGGCAGGCGACAGCGGGCCCATTCCGCCAAGGGTACGGTTCATCCAAGGCCCAGTACGTAACACTACTTGCGTAAAAACCGTGGTGCGTGGTGAAGAGCCACTCCTTGTGGCTGTTGATGGCTTAGGTCGCTCTCCACATGGTGGCGGTAATGAAACACCCCGGCTCTAGAGGAGACAACTTCGAAAAACAACCCCAAGCTAAGGTGGAAGCCATCGTGCCGAGGGCTGGATGGCACAAGGGAGACTGTGTCGCAAACGATGCCTTTGGGATACTTGGCGACCTCCCATCGTATTAGCCTTCTGGTCGAGAAAAGGGGGTCACCGGCCAGTGACTACAATTCGACCCTACTCGTGGGAACAATTAAATAAAATGTCTGAAAAATATCAAAATGAGGAACTTAGGGCTAAGCGCCGAAAGTAGTAGTAGTGCTAGCGTAGCTAGTGTTGAGGTGCCGGAAGCTCCACCAGATAGGACGGGTGGTAGCAAGAAGGCAAAAGGTAGCCAAATGCGTGTCCTGGTTAAAGGCGCGAAAACCCCAGCAATGGGGACACCGAGAGTTGAAACGGGAGCCAAGCCTAAACAGCCGGCTCCTGTAGCGAAGAAGACGAAGTCCAAGGTGGCAACGGCCTTGGACCTAGTCAGCGTTAAGGGGGCCAGCCGTAACAGCCGGTCTCCTCAGGCGAGCGAAAGTGAGCCAGAAAGCGTGGAACTGGAAGAGGCAACTCCTCCGGTTCAGAATACCCTGTTGGGAAGAAGTAGTTGTGCTGGCGTAGCTAGTGCTGAGGTGCCTGAAGCTCCATCAGATAGGACTGATGGCAGCAAGAAGGCAAAAGGTAGCCAAATGAGAAGCCTGGTAAAAGGCGCGAAAGCCCCAGCAATGGGGACTACGAGAGTTGAAACGGGAGCCAAGCCTAAACAACCGGCTCCTGTAGCGAAGAAGACAAAGTCCAGGGTGGCAACACCCTCGGACCTAGTCAGTGTTAAGGGGACCAGCCGTAACAGCCGGTCTCCTCAGGCGAGCGAAAGCGAGTCTGAAAGTGTGGAACCGGAAGAGGCAACTCCCCCGGTTCAGGACACCCCGCTGCACAGTGGTCCAAAGTTTAATTCTAGCTGGACAAAATTCCAAAATCAGTATGTCTCAGAAAACGATCTTAATGATACAAAAGTACTTCTTAATGACCATTTCATTAGAAATTGTTATTAAATTTCCCCGTAAGTGCTTATCTCTCTACCTGTAGTGGGCAGAAAAGGCCTTTGATGCGACCACTGATTTCAGTATTGTAACCGTGCGCGTTGCGAACGTTCATTATTTGAATAAACAATAACAGTGTTATTTAAATTCTGTGCCTTGAAAATATTACTTATAGGTAAGTGCTATATTGTCCTATAAATTATAACCAATGCAGAACATAGAAAAGAATGCAATTCGAATTTAAATAGAATTACCAAAACTAACACATATTTACTCAAGCTTAGAAAAAATTCTCCGTTATTCTCCGTAGTGCAAATTTAATCAATGTGTGAAATACATCTATTGACATATATCCTAAACAATGTAGCTGCATATCTTCGCAACTTTATGATTTATTTAAATTTCAGTAATGGAAGGTGAACTCACGCGTCGAGCATTATTCGAGATCTGGTACAATGAGAAGGATATTGCTAACAGAAATAATGTTCTGTATAATTATATTATAAACAATTTGCACTTGGAAGACTGCGATGAGCAAATCACAGTGTGTGTTAAAAAAGTTATAGACAGTCTATGCGTACATTTAAGGGATAGATGGCAAAAAAGTCATCGTATATTAAAAAATTTTCTATCTAAAAACTCTAACTGGCTTAATTGTGAATTAGAATTTCCGGATATAGTAATTAATGCCGCTGTTTTAAGAAGACCAGGAACATCATCTCAAGATACCACAATACCGAAAACTAGCAGCACTGTAGGTCGGCCGCGAAAAGCATTTGTTGATTCCAGTGATAAGACGAAAAAAAGAAGAGTGGAAACTTTGGTGTCGCAATCAACTTCAGATGAATTAGTTTACGCGTCACAAATCAGTTTGCGTTCAAAAGGAAAAAGAGATGCAGCTGAAATTATCAAAGAAATTAGCGCTTCCCCTACGAGAGCCACTCGAATAAAAAGAGCATTCAAATCTCCAGAACTATCTGCACCAAA
The DNA here is from genome assembly GCA_036172665.1 of Prosopocoilus inquinatus. Lineage (NCBI taxonomy): Eukaryota > Metazoa > Arthropoda > Insecta > Coleoptera > Lucanidae > Prosopocoilus > Prosopocoilus inquinatus. Next base: position 37,206,160 of record CM069871.1, read on the forward strand.
CAAGCTCGCTAAAGAAGACGCTTTAGCTTTGTATGTTGACGCGAAATTAACGAAACATCAGTACGTGTTGATTCGTGATCAAACCAAAAAGCAAAATGCGAATATATATCCTTCTGATAACAAACTTCTTGCGGCAAAAAAAGAATGTTATCCGAATGATATTGTCATTACTGAAATATCAGCAGAAGTAAAGCTTCAAGGTTTACTTGATCATACGATTCAACGTTTCTCTATGGCAAACAACGACATTTTAGACAATGCAGCATCCAGATCCGCAACTAATCTAATTATGATATTTAAATGGGGTTGTGATGGAGCTTCCGGACAGAATTCTTATAAGCAAGCATATACCGAAGAAACAGAAGAATTGCATGATGATTCATCCTTGTTTGTGATTTCGTTGGTACATCTGCAGCTACAATGCGAAGGCGAAACTTTATGGCAAAACCCAAGACCGTCTTCAACTCGTTATTGTCGACCAATTAAATTGCTCTTTGCGAAAGAAACGGCAGAACTTACTCGACAAGAAGTTCGTAAAATTGAAGAACAGATAGCTACTCTTCCACCGACAAAAATTTCTGGTCACTCGAAAGAATTGGAGGTCACACAGCAAATGTTGTTAACTATGGTAGATGGAAAAATCTGCAGCACTCTTGCACAACAGTCATTTCAAAAATGCTACATGTGTGGTGCAACACCAAAAGAAATGAATAATTTGGAGTATCATATTGCAAGACCGCGACCGACAGATGAAACAACTTTGTCTTTTAGTTTGTCAAGTCTCCATTCGTGGATTAGGTGTTTTGAGTGTTTGCTGCACATTGCTTATCGATTAGAAATAAAGAAATGGCAAGTTAAACAAGCGGACAAGGAAAGTGTCGAAACACGAAAGAGGATTATTCAAACTAAATTTCGAAAAGAACTTGGCTTACTAATAGACATTCCGAAACCGGGTTACGGAACGACAAATGATGGTAATACTGCACGTAAATTTTTTTCACATCCAGCATTATCAGCTTCAATTACTGGTATCAATGAAGAGCTTATTATACGGTTTGGCATAATTCTAAGAACAATTTCGAGTGGTTATGACATCAATATTGAAGCTTTTGCAAAATATACTACAGATACAGTGAAATTATATGTAGATAACTACAACTGGTATTACATGCCAGCAAGTGTTCATAAATTATTAATCCATGGCAAACAAATTATTGAATCAGCATTATTGCCAATCGGATAGCTATCGGAAGAAGCTCAAGAAGCTCGAAATAAAGATTGCAAAAGATTCCGCGAACACCATACAAGAAAGATATCAAGAAAAATAACCAATGAAGCTCTCCTGCATATGTTACTAATTACATCTGATCCACTAATAACAAGTAAGAGAACAATAAAGCAAAAGCGTCAAGAATCTCTCCCAAGCGAAGTTATCTTACTGTTAAAAAATGCTCCCATTCCAGCAGAAGCAGAAACTAGCATGGACGAAGAAGATACAACTGATGAAATTAGTTCATCATCCAGTGATGAATTATGAAAAATGTAAATATTAAACGTAATTTGATTACGTTCTAAATAACATCTCATTTAAAATGTTACAATTTTGTAAATTATTAATTTTGTCCAGCTAGATTCACGAGTTGGACCACTGTGCGCTGGAGAGACTCCGGTGTGTGCGTAATGCAATATACCAGGAGATCTTCTCTAACGAAGCGAAGGTGTCCAAGCGCGTTACCAGCTCGATTGTGTCGAGGCTGCAAGAGATCGAAGACCTTATGGTCGACGTTCTGCTAGAGAACGAGGAGCTTAAAAGTAGGCTCCACGAGCGATGTACAACGTCGCGCGCGGCACCGGCTAGACCGGTGTCGTACGCACAGGTGGCGGCAGTCCCTGCGGTCCCAAAAGCGGGACCACAAACGCAGGTGAAACTTAGTAGTCCTTGTGAAGACGTCGAAAAATGCTTCAAGCGAGGATGTGAAAGTCCAAGTTTTGAAGCATGTGATTCCAGGGCTGAAGACCGTTAAGGTCCGAAGCCTGAAGAAGTTAAAGGAGAATGGGATAGTGGTGGAGACGGAAACTGCGGAGGATCTTCGTCAACTTCGGGAGGCGATAGATGCCCGCAGAGACTTGGTTGCGACGGAGCCTAAAAAGACGGGACCAAGAATGATGATCTTTGATGTCCCTAGGGACATCAAGAGCGAAGATGTGGTGTCTGAGTTGTTCCATCGGAACTGCGATGATGTTGACATCACAGAGCAAGAATTTAAAGAGAAAGTCTCTGTAAAGTACCGCATAGGGAAAAAGCAGAGACAGAATTTGATAGTGGAGATGAGCGGACTTGTCCGCAAGACTCTTCTAAAGCGAGACAGAGTGTTTGTTGCTTCGTTGCTCAGGTGCTTCAGGTGCCTGAGCACGTCGAAAACGTGTACAAAGACTGCGGTCTGTAGGCATTGTGGTGGCAACCACATGCTGAAAGATTGCAAAAATAAGACACAAAACCCTGTGTGCTGTGCGTGCAGGGAGCGTAAGCGGGACACGAATCACTCTGTGAGTGACCCGAAATGTCCCGAGTATGTGAGAGCGGTGCAGCAGTACCGAGCCAGAGTCGATTATTTCTGCAGGTCAATGGACAGAGATCCAGACTGGTCATGGCTCAACTGCGAAAAACCATGGATGACGAAGGCATAGACGTGCTCTTACTTCAGGAACCTTATTGTTACAAAGGTAGAGTGATTAGCTTTGGCGGTTTTCGTGCTACAGCTGACAACTCGGACACGTGTAAGGCGGCAATAATTTTTAGAAACCGTGAAATTGGTGTAACCAATTTGACACAGTTCAGCTCGCCGTGCGGCGTTTGCTGCGCGGTCGAGCACGAAGGAGGAACTTTATACGTAGTGTCGTTATATTGCCCGCCTGCAGAGCAGATATTACCGTATCTGCATTATCTTGAAAAAGTGCTAGACCGCCTGGCTGGGCAGAGAATCATCGTCTCTGTAGATGCAAATGCCAAGTCACCATGGTGGCACAGTGACACGACCGACGAAAGGGGTGTCCTCTTGGAGGACTTCTGCCGGCAGAGAAATCTAATGGTAGTCAATGCCCCGGGGGAGCTGAATACGTTCAGTTCCACCCGCGGTGAGTCGACCATCGACGTGACTTTAGCATCGGAAGCCGTAGGCAATGCAGTGGCAGACTGGAAAGTACGGGAGGCCTGGACGACGAGCGATCACGTTCGAGTTTGCCGTCGACCGGGTCAGATTGAGCAAAGTGGAAACACTTAGAAGGTTCGCGATAGCGAAAGCAGACTGGGAAGCCTTTGACGGTGCTTTGCGCCCGAGGTTAGAGAGTTGTAGACGAACGATCCGAGAAAGATCGGCCAACGTGGCCGCTGAGGCAGTGGCTGTCTTGCTTAGGCAAGCAGGCGCTGCAGCAATACCAAAGCGCAAGACGTTTGTGGGTGGCGTTCCCTGGTGGAAGCCAGAATTGACAGACCTTAGGGCAGAGGTTAAAGCTAAACGGAAGTGCTTCCAGCGAGCCCGCAGAGCCGGCGGAGACCAGCTTATTGAAGATACGAAGGCAGAACTAAAAGCGGTTGTAAACCGCTACAAGTCACGAATTCACAAGTGCAAACTGGAATCCTGGCATAGATTTGTCCAGGAGGAATGCAACCGGGATCCTTGGGGTACGGTCTATAAGATCACAAACCTCAAGGTGAAGGTTAGCAACGTTGTGAACTCTATTTTATGCGACCAGCGACACGAGACGGTTACGTGGCTCGAAACCATGACGCGTATCCTAGAGAAGCTGATACCTGTCGAAGATCCGATGTACACCGATGAGGAGCAAATGCTTGTTCGGGCAAACGAAGACTATGTGGGTACTGAGCGAGAAGCCGAATTAACGAGAGGCGAAGTCGATTGTGCCGTATGGTCTATTAAGACCAAAAAGGCATCAGGACACGATCTGGTAGAGCCCGAGATGGTGAGAAGATTGTGGGCGCGTGCGCCAGATCTTGTAACCAATCTAATGAACAAATGCCTCAGAAATGGGGTCTTCCCGAAGACCTGGAAACGTGGCGAAGTCAGAGTCCTGATAAAAGCGGGAAATCGACCAGCGAACGAAGTCGGAAGCTACCGCCCCATAACTCTTCTATCCGTGATGGGGAAATTGCTCGAACGGCTGATGCTAAAGAGACTGCTGGACAGGTACGAGGAAGTCGGGTTCCGCTTGCGGAACCAGTACGGCTTCATAAAGGGAAGGTCGACTGTGGACGCGATCGTCAGATTACGACACGAGGTCGATCAGTCGGATGAGAAGTACGTACTCGGTCTCTTCATCGATATTGCTGGTGCTTTCGACAATTTGTGGTGGCCCAGCATTTTCAGAGGACTGAGACATTTAGAGGTTTCACGTGAATTATATGGTCTTTTTAGATCGTACTTTCGCGATAGGTGCGCAGCGGTGAATGACAATTTCCAAACGGTCGACCGTGAGGTCACCAAGGGTTGTCCTCAGGGGTCGGCCCTCGGGCCGGTCCTCTGGAACCTAGTGTTCAACGAGCTTGTCGAGGAAGAGGTGGAAGGCACAGTAAACATCGCGTACGCGGATGACTTGGTCATCCTTGTTAAGGGAAATTCTAACCTGGAGCTAGAAAGGAAAGCCACTTTGGCCATTGAGAGAGTTGCAATGTGGGCGGCGGCCAATCGGATGGCCGTGTCCACCAATAAAACGCAGATGATGTTGCTCAAGGGCAAACTGAGCCAAAACCGACACCCGACGGTTCACATCGGCAACGCGCAAGTGTTGTACGCACGAACGGTCAAGTATCTGGGAGTAGTTCTCGACAAAGACAAGTCCTTTATATCACATGTAGAGTACATCAGGGACAAGGTAAAGCGGCTGGCCGCTAGCCTAATGAGAATAACGAGACAGGAGTGGGGACTGAAACCGTGGGCCTTGAACCTCCTCTACGGAGGAGTCTTCTTGGCGATTCTGACTTACGGCAGTGCGGTGTGGGGCCATCGCGCTCACATACCCGCTGTCTGTAGACGGTTGTGGGCGGCTCAGAGATTTATTCTCTTGGGCATGACACGATGTTGTCGCACTGTCTCAAACGTTGCTCTGCAAGTTATTGCTGGAAGGATACCTTTGGATATGGTAGTAGCACAGAGGGCATTGGTGTACTTTGCAAGAAAGGAGCAAAGGGTGACGCTCTTCGGTGTGGAAAGCATAACGAGGGAGGAACTTGACGGGGCAACCTCGATAGTCCTCATTAAGAAACGGATATACGAGCAATTCCTGCTGGAATGGCAAAGTCGTTGGGACCTATCCGATAAAGGCAGGATAACGTATGCTTTCATGCCGAGGGTAAACCTGGAACTCCATAGAACGAGTCCGTGGTTCCGGCCGAGTTTAAACCTGACCTTTCTCTTGACTGGTCACGGCTCGGTAAACTCCAAGCTTCACGAGTTTGGGTTGTCGGACACGGACAGGTGTAATTGTGGCAAGCGCGAGGACGTTTGGCATATTGTCGAACAATGTCCTAATTACAGTGATCTGCGAATAACGCTCTATCTCGGTCTCGAGGATGCTGGAGACTGGCAACAGTTAATAGCCTCCCAAGAGGCCTACATGAGTTTCGAGCGTTTCGCAGTGCGAGTCTTCTCTCGCAGACGTCTCCTGGATCAGGCCTGAGCGGTCGATGAAACGGAAGTTGTCTGTGGCACACGAGTCTCACACCCTGAAGTTGCGCACGCTGCACGTACACTTGCGCTCAAAGTAGTAAACGATCGCTTGGTTAATAGCGAGCTAGATGATTTTCATCTTAAAAAGGGAGCGAAAGACTGTGATAAAAACTAGGATAACGCAATGTAATTGCCTGTTAATACTGTGATACTGGGTTTATTATTATACTGGGATAAAGCAATGTAGTTTCAAGTGCTATCGCACCACAATTAATTTAAGGACTCTTCTACAGTCCCTGAATGAATGAAGGTCTCACCGACCATGAGGGAATGAATCGAGAGAAAGATAGTGCAGGTCACTAAGTAGCGAATGACGACGAGCAAAGCTCATGAAGTCCAAAAAGGTGTCTCTTCCGCCCTGAGACACCTAGAAACATTATAGATAGTAGGTCCTCAGCCTCCGCGAGGCTGGGATGGTAAACTTGGTATGTGATACCAAGGCTAAACGAGGAAATAAGACGGATATGGGCTGACCGCCTAGGAACCGTCAGGACTGGTATGAATGAATGAATGAATGAACTTCTTACAAACCACGCCTGGTCGGTGCCGGCACTCGCTTAGAGGGCCAAGCCGTCTCAGCCGGTCGCAAGCCCGGATAAAGTGGTAGCAGTGGGCAGGCGTCAGCGGGCCCATTCCGCCAAGGGTACGGTTCATCCAAGGCCCAGTACGTAGTAACTTGTTGCGTAAAGACCGTTGTGCGTGGTGAAGAGCCACTTCTTGTGGCTGTGACGGCTTCGTGTCTCCTCTACAAGGTGGCGGTAATGAAACACACCGGCTCTAGAGGAGACAACTTCGAAAAACAACCCCAAGCTAAGGTGGAAGCCATCGTGCCGAGGGCTGGATGGCGCAGGGGAGACTGTGTCGCAAACGATGCCTTTGGGATAGATACCTGGCGACCTCCCATCGTATTAGCCTTCTGGTCGAGAAAAGGGGGTCACCGGCCAGTGACTACAATTTCGCCCTACTCGTGGGAACACTAAAAATAATGTCTGAAAAAAATCAAAAAGAGGAACTAAGGGCTAAGCGCCGAAAGACGCGAAGCAGTATTAGTAGTAGTTGTGCTAGCGTAGCTAGTGTTGAGGTGCCGGAAGCTCCATCAGATAGGACTGATGGCAGCAAGAAGGCAAAAGGTAATCTAATGCGAGGCCTGGTTAAAGGCACGAGAGCCCCAGCAATGAGGACAAGGATCGAAACGGGAGCCAAGCCTAAACAGCCGGCTCCTGTAGCGAAGAAGACGAAGTCCAGGGTGGCAACGCCCTCGGACCTAGTCAGCGTTAAGGGGACCAGCCGTAGCAGCCGGTCTCCTCAGGCGAGCGAGTCTGAAAGCGTGGAACCGGAAGAGGCAACTCCTCGGGTTCAGGACACCCCGCTGGAGAGACTCCGGTGTGTGCGTAAAGCAATACACCAGGAGATCTTCTCTAGCGAAGCAAAGGTGTCCAAGCGTGTCATCAGCTCGATTGTGTCGAGGCTGCAAGAGATCGAAGACCTCATGGTCGACATTCTCCTCGAGAACGAGGAGCTTAAAGGTAGGCTCCTCGAGCGTTGTACGACGTCGCGTGCGGCACCGGCTAGATCGGTGTCGTACGCACAGGCGGCTGCAGTCCCTGCGGTCCCAAAAGCGGGACCACAAAAGCAGGTGAATGTAGTCCTTGTGAAGACGTATAAAAATACTTCAAGCGAGGATGTAAAAGTACAAGTTTTGAAGCATGTGATTCCAGGGTTGAAGACCGTTAACGTCAGAAGCCTGAGGAAGTTAAAAGAGAATGGGATAGTGGTTGAGACGGAAACTGCGGAGGATCTTCGTCAACTTCGGGAGGCGATAGACATCAAGAGCGAAGATGTGGTGTCTGAGTTGTTCCATCGGAACTGCGATGATGTTGACATCACAGAGCAGGAATTCAAGGAGAAAGTCTCTGTAAAGTACCGTATAAGGTAAAAGCAGTGTCAGAACTTGATAGTGGAGATGAGCGGACTTGTCCGCAAGACTCTTCTAAAGAGAGACAGTGTGTTTGTTGCTTCGAACAGCTTCAGATACAAAGAGTACGACGATGTGCTCAGGTGCTTCAGGTGCCTGAGCTATGGGCATACTTCCAAAACATGTACAAAAAGTGCGGTCTGTAAGCACTGTGGTGGCAACCACATGCTGAAAGATTGCGAAAACAAGATGCAAAACCCTGTGTGCTATGCGTGCAGGGAGCGTAAAAGGGACACTAATCACTCTGTGAATGATCCGAAATGTCCCGAGTATGTGAGAGCGGTGCAGCAGTACCGAGCCAGAGTTGATGATGGCTAAACTAACGCTACGTTTTCTGCAGGTCAATGGACAGAGATCGAGATGGTCATGGCTTAACTGCGAAAAACCATGGATGACGAAGGCATAGACGTGCTCTTACTCCAGGAACCTTATTGTTACAAAGGTAGAGTGGCTAGCTTTGGCGGTTTCCGTGTGATAGTAGACAACTCGGACACGTGTAAGGCGGCAATAATCTTTAGAAACCGCGAAATTGGTGTAGCCAATTTGACACAGTTTAGCTCGCCGTGCGGCGTTTGCTGCGCGGTCGAGCATGAAGGAGGAACTTTATACGTAGTGTCGTTATATTGCCCGCCTGCAGAGCAGATATTATCTTATCTGCATGACCTTGAAAGGGTACTAAACCGTCTGGCTGGGCGGCTCACGATTCATCGTCTGTGTAGATGCAAATGCCAAGTCACCATGGTGGCACAGTGACACGACCGACGAAAGGGGTGTCCTCTTGGAGGACTTCTGCCGGCAGAGAAATCTAATGGTAGTCAATGCCCCGGGGGAGCTGAATACGATCAGTTCCACCCGCGGTGAGTCGACCATCGACGTGACTTTAGCATCGGGAGCCGTAAGCAATGCAGTGGCAGACTGGAAAGTACGGGAGGGCTGGACGATGAGCGATCACGTTCGAGTTTGCCGTCGACCGGGTCCGAATGAGCAAAGTGGAAACACTTAGAAGGTTCGCGATAGCGAAAGCAGATTGGGAAGACTATGACGGTGCTTTGCGCCCTAGGTTAGAGAGTTGCAGACGAACGATCCGTGAAAGATCGGCCAACGTGGCCGCTGAGGCGGTGGCTGTCTTGCTTAGGCAAGCAGGCGCTGCAGCAATGCCAAAGCGCAGGACGTTTATGGGTCACGTTCCCTGGTGGAAGCCGGAATTGGCAGAACTTAGAGCCTAGATCAGAGCTAAACGGAGGTGCTTCCAGCGAGCCCACAGAGCCGGCGGCGACCAGCTTATTGAGGATATTGATGGCATACTTCTAAACCATGTATAAAAACTGCGGTCTGTAGGCACTGTGATGGCAACCACATGTTGAAAGACTGCAAAAACAAGACGCAAAACCCTGTGTGCTGTGCGTGCAGGGAGCGTAAGAGAGACACTAATCACTCTGTGAGTGATCCGAAATGTCCCGAGTATGTGAGAGTGGTGCAGCAGTACCGAGCCAGAGTTGATGATGGCTAAACCAACGCTACGTTTTCTGCAGGTCAATGGACAGAGATCGAGACTGGTCATGGCTTAACTGCGAAAAACCATGGATGACGAAGGCATAGACGTGCTCTTACTCCAGGAACCTTATTGTTACAAAGGTAGAGTGGCTAGCTTTGGCGGTTTTCGTGTTACAGCAGACAACTCGGACACGTGTAACGCGGCAATAATTTTTAGAAACCGCGAAATTGGTGTAACCAATCTGACACAGTTCAACTCGCCGTGCGGCGTTTGCTGTGCGGTCGAGCACGACGGAGGGACTTTATACGTAGTGTCATATTGCCCGCCTGCAGAGCAGATATTACCGTATCTGCATTATCTTGAAAAAGTGCTAGACCGCCTGGCTGGGCAGAGAATCATCGTCTCTGTAGATGCAAATGCCAAGTCACCATGGTGGCACAGTGACACGACCGACGAAAGGGGTGTCCTCTTGGAAAACTTCTGCCGGCAGAGAAATCTAATGGTAGTCAATGCCCCGGGGGAGCTGAATACGATCAGTTCCACCCGCGGTGAGTCGATCATCGACGTGACTTTAGCATCGAGAGCCGTAGGCAATGCAGTGGCAGACTGGAAAGTACGGGAGGCCTGGACAACGAGCGATCACGTTCGAGTTTGCCGTCGACCGGGTCCGAATGAGCAAAGAGGAAACACTTAGAAGGTTCGCGATAGCGAAAGCAGACTGGGAAGCCTTTGACGGTACTTTGTCCCGAGGTTAGAGAGATGCAGACGAACGATCCGAGAAAGATCGGCCAACATGGCCGCTGAGGCAGTGGCTGCTTGCTTAGGCAAGCAGGCGCTGGAGCAATGTCAAAGCGCAGAACATTTGTGGGTGGCGTTCCCTGGTGGAAGCCAGAATTGAGAGACCTTAGGGCCGAGGTTAGAGCTAAATGGAAGAGCTTCCAGCGAGCCCGCAGAGCCGGCGGCGACCAGCTTATTGAGGATACGAAGGCAGAACTAAAAGCGGTTGTAGACCGATACAAATCACGAATTCACAAGTGCAAACTGGAATCCTGGCACAAATTTGTCCAGGAGGAAGGCAACAGGGATCCTTGGGGCACGGTCTACAAGATCACAAACCTCAAGGTGAAGGTTAGCAACGTTGTGAACTCTGGTCTATGCTACCAGCAACACGAAACGGTTATATGGCTCGAAACCATGACCATGAACCTGATACCTGTCGAAGATCCGATGTACACTGATGAGGAGCGAATGCTTATTCGGGCAAACGAAGACTATGTGGGTACTGAGCGAGAAGCCGAATTAACGAGAGGTGAAGTCGATTGTGCCGTATGGTGTATTAAGACCAAAAAGGCACCAGGACATGATCTGATAGAGCCCGAGATGGTGAGAAGATTGTGGGGGCGTGCGCCAGATCTTGTAACCAATCTAATGAACAAATGCCTCAGAAATGGGGTCTTCCCGAAGACCTGGAAACGTGGCGAAGTCAGAGTCCCGATAAAAGCGGGAAATCGACCAGCGAACGAAGTCGGAAGCTACCGCCCCATAACTCTTCTATCCGTGATGGGGAAATTGCTCAAACGGCTGATGCTAAAGAGACTGTTGGACAGGTACGAGGAAGTCGGGTTCCGCTTGCGGAACCAGTACGGCTTCATAAAGGGAAGGTCGACTGTGGACGCGATCGTCAGATTACGACACGAGGCCGATCAGTCAGATGAGAAGTACGTACTCGGTCTCTTCATCGATATTGCTAGTGCTTTCGACAATTTGTGGTGGCCCAGCATTTTCAGGGGATTGAGACATTTAGAGGTTTCACGTGAATTATATGGTCTTTTCAGATCGTACTTTCGCTATAGGTGCGCAGCGGTAAACGACAATTTCCAAACGATCGACCGTGAGGTCACCAAGGTTTGTCCTCAGGGGTCGGCCCTCGGGCCGGTCCTCTGGAACTTAGTGTTCAACGAGCTTGTCGAGGAAGAGGTAGAAGGCACAGTAAACATCGCGTTCGCGGATGACCTGGTCATCCTTGTTAAGGGAAATTCTAAACTGGAGTTAGAAAGGAAAGCCACTTTGGCCATTGAGAGAGTTGTTAGGTGGGCGGCGGCCAATCGGATGGCTGTGTCCACCAGCAAAACGCAGATGTCGGTCAAGGGCAAACTGAGCCAAAACCGACACCCGACGGTTCACATCGGCAACGCGCAAGTGTTGTACGCACGAACTTTCAAGTATCTGGGAGTAGTTCTCGACAAAGACAAGTCCTATATACCACATGCAGAGTACATCAAGGACAAGGTAAAGCGGCTGGCCGCTAGCCTAATGAGAGTAACGAGACAGGAGTGGGGACTGAAACCGTGGGCCTTGAACCTCCTCTATGGGGGAGTCTTCTTGGCGATTCTGACTTACGGCAGTGCGGTGTGGGGCCATCGCGCTCACATGCCCGCTGTCTGTAGACGGTTGTGGGCGGCCCAGAGATTTATTCTCTTAGACATGACACGATGTTGTCGCACTGTCTCAAACGTTGCTCTGCAAGTTATTGCTGGAAGGATGCCTCTGAACATGGTAGTAGCGCAGAGGGAATTGGTGTACTTTGCAAGAAAGGAGCAAAGGGTGACGCTCTTTGGTGTGGAAAGCATAACGAGGGAGGAACTTGACGGGGCAACCTCGACAGTTCTCATTAAGAAACGGATATACGAGCAATTCCTGCTGGAATGGCAAAGTCGTTGGCACCTATCTGATAAAGGCAAGATAACGTATGCTTTCATGCCGAGGGTAAACCTGGAACTCCATAGAACGAGTCCGTGGTTCCGGCCGAGTTTAAACTTGACCTTTCTTTTGACTGGTCACGACTCGGTAAACTCCAAGCTCCACGAGTTTGGGTTGTCGGACATGGACAGGTGTAATTGTGGCAAGCGTGAGGACGTTTGGCATATTGTCGAACAATGTCCTAATTACAGTGATCTGCGAATCACGCTCTATCTCGGTCTCGAGGATGCTGGGGGCTGGCAACAGTTCATAGCCACCCAAGAGGCCTACAAGAGTTTCGAGCGTTTCGCAGTGCGTGTCTTCTCTCGCAGACGTCTCCTGGATCAGGCCTGAGCGGTCGATGAAACGGAACTTGTCTGTGGCACACGAGTGTCACACCCTGAAGTTGAGCACGCTGCACATACACTTGCGCTCAACGTAGTAAAATTATCGCTTGGTTAATAGCGAAATAGATGATTTCCATCTTAAAAGGGAGCGAAAGACTATGATAAAAGCTAGGATAACGCAATGTAATTGCGAGCAGGTGCTATTGCCTGTCAATACGGTGATACTGGGTTTATTGTTATTATTACACTGGGATACTGAATGAATGAAGGTCTTACCGGCCATGAGAATCGAAAGAAAGATAGTACAGGTCACTAAGTAGCGAAGGAGGAGCTAAGCTCAAGAAGTCCAAAAAGGTGTCTCTTCCGCCCTGAGACACCTCGAAATATTATAGACAGTAGGTCCTCTGCCTCCGCGAGGCTGGGATGGCAAACTTGGTATGTGATACCAAGGCTAAACGAGTAAATAAGACGGATATGGGAAGACCGTCAGGACTGGTATGAATGAATGAACTTCTTACAAAAAATTGTGAGTTGCATTTATTTGGTCGCATGAATGTAAAAAGATTAAAACTAAAACAAAAAATGTAAATTTTTACTGAGAACCAATAAATTGAAAAGAAATGTTTGTAACTTCCGCAATAATATCGTATCGATGTGCCAGTAGCACACACGAACGTAATTCACACTCGACGACAAAATTGTACATTGCAACAATGCATTTGTCCAGCTTCACTATAAATTGAAGAGTGTAATGTAACGTAATTTTTTCCGTTAAAAAGTCCCAAATTTTTTCAGTTTTTGGAATTTCAATATTAAAGTTAATTTTTTTTCTATCTTTATATTTTTGTTGTCTCAGTGAATAAAGGCCGACGCACACTTATCCTACCCAGCCGGCATCGCACCGGTCCACGCCAGCCGGCATTTTATTATTTACCTATTTTGATATGTAACAACGCACACTAATCAGAATCGTATTATTCTGCACGGAATCGGCCCGTACGGAATAATTCAACAAGAATATTTTATCTGGCTGCCGAGACTGACTTACGTTCCCATCATTATTTTTTAGCTTTTCTTCTTCGTCTTCATATAATAGCGACACAATCACAATTTTAGGAACTAAATGAGCATCCATATGTGTTTAAATTTGAAAGAATACCAATATTCATTGCTCAAGCGCGTATAATTTTGTCATTTGATGTAGGTGACGATTCGGATACTACGCGTTACTTCTAATTTTTGACCGACCGGCATGGAGCGGTGCGCTGCCGAACGGGTAGGATAAGTGCGCGTCGGCCTTAAGTGTTTTTTTTATCTGTGGTGGTTGCCCAACGGGGTCCTAAGTCGTATAGACTTGTCAGGACCTCAGGAGCCGGCGTGTATTTTCTGTGTAAAGTATTCCGTGGCCTTGTTACTTCCAAACTTCCTCGCCATTGAAGGAGAAGCAGTGTCGAATTGTATCCCCAACATTTAAGGGTACCTGAAGTGAGTAACGACCACCCCCGAGAAATATCTCGAGCGGAGTGCAAACCTACGACCTTACAGAAGATATGAAACAAATAAAAATATTTTAAAAACGAGCTAAAAATGTAATTTATTAACTTACTTGACGTTTCGCGAATATAATTATAAATTTTATCGAAAGTGAATAACAAATAAATAAAATAAACAATTTAGCCTACTAAATTTTTATCATTATTTACGAAGAGATTGTTGGTAAAAATACAATTATCAGCAAAGATATAACTTACAAAATTGTACATTGCAACTCAATGCATTTGTTCAGCTTCAGTATAAATTGAAGAGTGTAACTTCTAAATGGTTTGAGATAAGTGCCAATTTTGTGTATTTTTTTCCCTTTAAAACTGCCCAAATTTTTTCAGTTTTTGGAATTCCAATAATAAAGTTTATTTTTTTTCTATCTTTATATTTCTATCGTCTCAGTGAATAAGTGTTTAAATCGAAATTTTTCCAAACTGACTTGAGTTGCTTACAGGAAGCAGGTAGGTGTTTTCGCCATAGTGTACATACTATGTGTACCAAACAGTTTTATACAAATGGAAAAAAGGTTTATCTTACATTTCACAAAAAAAATGTTCTTGATAAAAAGCTGTGCATGGCTTCCAGATCCATAATTGGGTACAAAATTTTAAAAAAATTGGCTGGAATACAAGGAAAATAAAAAATAATGATTTGGACGTTCAAACTGTATTGGAGAGCAAAATGTTCATTGAAATTGTGATTAAATAGTTAAAAAATATTAAATTAATGCACACTTGTAGATTACTGATATTCCCAGATAAAAATTGAAAGACAATAAACACTTCAGCAATTGTTAGATAAATGCGCAGTACGAACTTCTTAAGATCCCGTTCCTGATAAGCGCCTTATTTTCTGTTACTGAAAGAGTGCTTTAAAATATCTTACAACTGTCAACAAATGTCAAATGAATTTCAATGGACATTTTGGTCGTCAATACAGTTTGAACGTATGTTGCTCTCCGTCCAAATCATTATTTTTTATTTTCTATGTATTCCAGCCAATTTATTTAAAATTTTGTACCTCATTATAGATTTACAAGTCATGCAGAGCTTTTTATCAAGAATATTTTTTTTGTGAAATGTAAGATAAACTTTTTCTCCATTTGTATAAAACTTTTTGGTACACACTATATGTGTAGCCAAGTGAGGCACTGGGTTGAAAGGGTGTTTACTGATTTATTACGAAAATCCTATTTTACACAACTTTTTAGAGTCTAAAAGTCGTTAAATTAAACAATTTTTCTCTATATCATTTTTCCTAAATCGCCAATTTTGTTTTAATTTCTAATTTCAGGTTCTAAGAATGGACAATATTTTCATTTTTTTTAAGTTGCTTAGAAACCTTTGTAAAACATCTGAATTGAAATAGCTCTTGTACAACGTCTACATTTTCAAATTATGAATGCACTGTTATTGTATTAATTTATGGTAAAAGCCAGGGCAATGCTGCTTTAGCCCAACGCATTTACCTGGAACAGTTTCTGAATCGTTGCATTCTGAATGTTCGCACCTTTGTCAGAGTAGTGCAGCATCTCCGAGAACACGGATCCTTTAAGGCTGAAGTTTACGATCGCGGTCGACAACATCCAGACATTTGCAGACATTGAGGAGGCTAGTTTGGATAGCGCTAAATGTCGACCCGGATTCATTAATATTATACGACAGACTTTTCACATTGCATCAGGTTTGTTCACGTCATCGTTACTAGGCAACAGTCACAGCACTCCAATATTGTGTAATCTCCAGTGACGGACATATTTTTAACAAATTTTTAAATAATTTTAACTCGATAACTAGAACGTACTCAGAAAAAAATGTGTTTAAAAAACTTGATACTCTTGACGAGTTTTATTGTCAGTTAAAATTAATGTATTTATTTCTATGACACGTTGTATAGTGTGAGTAGTATAAGAACGAACTTCAAATGCAGCCCAACATACATTTTTCATTGAAATCTAGATTCACTAAAAACGGCAATTTCCAACTTCGGACATCCCTCTTCTTTAGAAATGTCACAAAATCAATAGTTAGATATTGTCAAAAAATAAATCTACCTAAAATAGTAATTATTTATGTAAAGACGAACAGAACTATTGTTGAAGATTGATAATGGTTTTTGAGATTAGTGCAAACAACAATATTTTGGAAAATAAGTGCTTTTGTGTGCAACAATGTATTTATCAATGTGAAATATAAAAAATGTTATTGCAGACTAAAAAAACTGCAAAAACTGAACTTCAAGCAAAATCAAGGGTAATCCATTTCCTTCAATTCTTGTATCAAACTTACGTGGTATGGATAGAATTCGTTTTTTATTAAAATCTTCCAAACTGACATTTGGGTAATGCCAGTTTGTCCTGCTATTTGCCGGGAACTAATTTGTGGATTTTCGTCAACAATTTCAATCACACGAATTTCATTCTCGATCGTAGTGACTGTTCGAGCTCGATTTCGTCTTACGTTTTGGACAATTTTCTCATAAATCCCTCTTTAGATTAAAAAAAAATTATTTGTGGGATGTCGACGATTGCGATAGCGTTGCCTGTACAAATTTTCAGCAGCAACATAAATCAGCAGCACATCAACTTTTTCATCGTTTGAATACAACAATGTTTCGAAAAACACTTTGAAGTTTTGCTTTTTAACTCTTTATGCCAAGAACGTCCAAATTGGATCGTGGAAAATAACAATTTATGGAATTTAGTTACTCATGAAAATTGCATGTTGGATTGCATTTTAGATTCATCACGCTCATACTCTTATGTTGCTCACCCTGTATATAATTGCTTTTGTTATTGTACCTATTATACAGGTTTTCATAACTACAATTTCGCCATTTGTCAGAACAGTAATTTGTCGCAGAGCACGTACGAGTTCGAACTGGTCGCTTTTCTGATTAGTTAACGTTCAACAGCTGATGATAGACGTTAAAAAAAATAAGTCAGGGACCATCAAACTGTTTATTCAAATTTATTAGTAATTTGTCATGGGAAAAAGGGTTCATTATATTAGTATTCATACAAATTTTCATTAGTTGCATTTTTTTGGATGAAGTTGCGAATGGCTCTGTACATGTATGAGTCCACAATTAAAATGTTATTAAACGGATTACTTGCAAAATGACGAGTTACTTTATGAAATTAACAGAAACTGAAATTTAATTTATTCTGATATCTCGTTTGTATATTACGTTATATGAAATGGTGTTACCTAAGTTTTTATTTAGGTAGCACCATTAATAAAATTTCATGTCATGAATAAACCTTTTAATTTGTTTTGCCTCGTCATCGTCTTGTTTTCAATGGTCTTCTCCAAGAACTTGTTCCTTTCCCTGATATTTAAGCAGGATATTCGTAGTTTATACTTTCAGCAAAACGTCCTAAATGCATACTTCAGTTCACCATAAAGTTTCTTTTTATATAAGCGCTTTTTGTTGCTTGAAATGCTTGAAAGCTCGTTTTTATTTATTTTGTTATGAAATGGGTTTTCTTTGATGTTTATATTTGCGCAAATTAAACACTTTGCTACGGAAATTGTTGCCTGAAAGCACTGAAATAAAAGCCATTTGGATCAAACTAACCACGACGCTTACGAAGACCATTATTGAAATGAACTCCACCAGACTAAAATCATACCTTCGCTCTCGACGGAAATGAGAGCAAAATTTGAAATTCATTTGCCCATTTACGTCGCCTCTATTTAAAGCCCGGAGTTGATTCTCTTCGGCAGGAAACAATTAAAAAGCGAGGAATCCGGAGGATTATTCCGCGCGGAATAATACGAATTCTCCAAGTTACAGTTACTTTAACCAATGCGGAATCATTTTGTTGTTCGAGCCATCATCGACAATTAGCGCCTTGATATTCACTTCAGTTATTTACAGCGAGAATTCCTAGCCAGTTTTTTTTTTCTGAGGCAGTAATATGTTGAATATAATTTAATTTAATGTATTGCGTATATAACTGTTTCTCGATAAATACTTAGTTTTTTTATGCTATTATTTAATCATTATACAATGAAAGAATTGTTTTCATCTTACTTGTTTATGAAAACATATTAACATACTGCAGTCCCAATGTATTGTTGTTAAAACGGTGTTGGGGATTTATTTGTTGCACTTTAATGTATCAGCCTTTCTTCTACTGCATCAATGTCATGAGACCAAATTATTGTATTTTATCCCACATAGCATAAACGCCAAAATTGTGACCTTGTAATCACCAGGCAGAAGGAGCGCACTCTCTAATAACCAACATTCTGGTACCTATACGAAGGATCTTATTAAGTATTAACTTAAGCATCACTAAAACTAAAAACCCATAGATTTGCACTCTGCTGTTAAACTTAACTAAACATAGAATTATATTCCAGGTATACATTTCATTGTGATACCAACAAAAGTGTCGTCTTAACTAGCCTACTCTGGCGAGAGAAAAGAGTGAATGCTTAGTAGTTAACTTTTGGTAGGCAAGAATCTACCCTTGCAGTTAAATTAATTATACCGTACGTCCGCCTGACAATAGGGTTTTAATATAGGAAAATAGAAATTGAATTAGAAGAATGTGATATTTAAAGTATTTTGATATGAAATTTATGATACTTTAACCATTATTTACAAAATATATAAAAAATCTAATAATTTTCATCCTACAGGCTTAACAGCCTGTTCGGAAAGGAAAATTGAGTCATGAGAGGCCAAGCAGTTAGCAACGAAGCTGTTATTGACCGATTATGTATTCAAATCTGAAGCAAACAACTTTTCTTTAAATTTTTTAACGTGATATTTTGCCAATTAAATAAAGTATGTGAAAAAGGAAAGAAAGAACTCGTTCTGATCCATTTTTTAAAAACTAATTTAAACTTTAAAAACTTAACGATAAAAATTGGTGGTCTGCGTTGACCCTCAGCCCGATACGATATACGTAATAGCATCGAACACATCACTACCCACTTGACCACGAGAATCATTTACAACTCTGATTAAATATTTATTATTAGTATTATTATTATTTTAATATATTTGTTGTAAATTTATTTATTTATCAGTACAAAATATTGTCAGGAGTAATAGACGCTAGTAATAGTTGCAATTTAAATATTTTAATATTAAAAGTGAAAATTATTAATGAGCTAATATTAATCGAGTAGGTTAACATCAAAAAGAAATTAGTTCTGCCGTCCAAAAACGTTTGTGTGACAAATTAATTTGCGACTTTGACCTACTCGGTTAATATTTACTCATTAATATTTTCCATTTTTAATATTAAAATAATTAAATTACAACTATTATCGGGGTCTATTACTTTTCACAATACTTTTTTACTGATGTACAATAAATTATAACATTGACATACTAATAAATCAAGCGAGATCAACGATTTTAATACAAGATACGCTTCTGACATTAGACTAAAATTTTACAAATTAGAAAGTAGCAGAAATTCTCTGAATTATTACAGGCCAAAATTCAATAATCTTTTGCCAGTTGAAATAAAAAGTCTCCCGATGGGGAATTTTAGTCGCAGCTTTAAATTATTTTTATTGCAGGAAGCTTTCTATATTAATGAATGAAGAAAATTTGTATCTGATATTACAGCTCCACTTTTAATACATTAGCAATATTGTTCCTCGACTATGGCAAATGTTAGGCTGCATTTTGTGATGTTTTGTATGTGATATTTAAGTGTATTTATTTGTTATATTTTATTGTTTGTATTTTGACGTGTACGATGCTGTCCACACTGATCGCCGATGTACCAATAAAGAATTGAATTGAATTGGAAAATCAGCTTTGTTGATATACCTTAAATATTAAAGCATATTTTGTAAATAACTTCAGGGCTAAGTGGCTTCGCTTTTCGGCCATCTCAGAGTGTAAGACGCATGTTTCTCTGTGCAGAGCTTTGTGGTCACCATCACATTTTAAGGCTTCTTGAAACACCTTAAGTAAATCCGTCGCTATCTCTCCGAGTATAAGCGAACAACTCGTTGCGTATTCCATGCTACACAAACGAAAACAAAAATTAAATAAGAGGAAACACCTTTGGTGGATAATAATCCCTATCACTAGGTGATCGTTTAAAGTTTGATATAGTTATCGGTTTGGTATGAAAAGTTTAAATTAAAAACAATTTAATTTTTATGAGCTTCGGTATGAAATCGGCTTTAAGCCACTTCTCCCGCTTGGAAGATTGGGTATATGGGAATTGTTGTTATTGGTTTTAATTGATCACGTGATTGAACCTTTTTGTGACTTTTTTACTGGAAACTGGACTGAAGTCGGAAGAAAAACGTTTGCGGATTATTTTTCCGTGATCATGAGCCAACAGCTTATACACATAACATTTTCGAAGCAAATATCTGAAGACTTGCCGTATAAACCTTGTGGGCGTAAAAATTTGTCGTTTTGCGTTCCATAAATTCAATCCCTAATTCATATTTTCCGTCTGACGTATCATCAGTTGTACCTGGGGCACGCGCCCCGATGGTGAACGAACTCTGTTGCACCCACGGTAGCACCCAGTAATAAAAACAAACTAAAAAAAATACTAACTTCCCATTCTAAAAATAGGCAAGTAAAGGAACGTTTTAAATATATCCCGGTGGGCCATGGAATGGTAGTTCACTGTCGGGTTCAGAGCCGCCTGCGAGAACTCCCGCGAACACGCGCCAGGACGTGTGCATGATGTACAATTTTTAATTGTTAAGTGGTGTTTTTCGTTTAAATAACGCTCAGGGACACAGTTACTAAATCAGTTCATTTTTCTTTGGTAAGCAACAGTTTTTTTTTCTGGTATTTCCGCTAAAGTTGAAAACGTTTATTGGAAATATCCCGATGTAGGTTTTTCTAAAAATACAAAGAAAGTTAATATTAAACATTACCTTTTAGTAAAAATATTTAATATTATATACAACCATTATAGTATTATTGCGCAATTTTTCTAAAACTAAAAATTGATTTGCACTTTAAATAGCTGAATACTTAAAGGTGGTGAATAAGAGGAGACTCTGAATGTCTTAATAATTTAATGAAATTTTATTTACAAAGAAAGTTTTAAGACAAAATGGCACGTCGAATTTCTTTAAATAAAAAAAAAACAAGAAAAATCTTGACTCTATGTATGCATGAAAATCCAAAAATTTTCCTAAGGAATTATTACACATTATACATATTACTGTGAATATCTAAATATGTTAAACATTTTTAAATAAAATCGAGAAAATTAACGTTTAGAAGAAAACAGTTGCTAAAAACTGTCTAAAGTCTAAAGAATAACTGAAAATATGAGAAATCGATTGCACTGCTGAAGAGGAAAATAGGAAAATATTGTTTTTAATATCCACTGGAGTTCATAAGAATAAAACGAATTATGGCTTACAGGGTGCTGCATTCTGAAACGCAACATTGGAAATCCCATGTTAATTTAAATGTGCTCAGATATTGGCTTCCCTAATTATTTTAGAGCAAAATTCCATTTAGACTTTTTACAGTACTCTTCAATATGGATCTGTCTGCAGAAGCTTGAGAAATTTTCATTTGCTCAGTTTCAAGATATTTAACAAACATTCTACCGGGTGTTTGAAAATTGCTAGTACAAAAAAAATTGCTAGTTGTTGATGGTGAGTTAAAGTCAACGGCAAAAAAAGATTCTAATAAAAGTCCTTTAGTTTTCGAGATAAAAATCCCTAAAACTTTAACCATTGTTGTTGTTGCGCCACTGAATTAAAGTGACAAGCTGTCACAACTCGATAGAATGAATGCCGCTTACACAAATAATAAGTTGACGAATATAGTGTTATATTATGGAAAAAAAATAAAAAAATTATAATTTTTTTTTTTTATGTTTTTTCTTGGATCTCGTAGGACCTCCACATGCCACAGTTTCTTTTTGTACTAGCAATTTCCAAACACCCTGTATAACGAAATTCAATTTGTACTATACTATCGGCAAAGCCTTAACCAGTGATAGTGAAAACTGGACACATAATTAATAAATCTGGTCGTTTTTGAAAAAGAGTGATAGAAAATGCTTTTCCATTAATTTATTTTAAGTTACTGATCAAGGCCGTGCTGATAGTTTGGTAAAAATTGAATTGAATCTTTTTTAAATTTCTTGAAACTGATCAAATAAAAAATTCTCTAATTTCATAGACGGATTCATCTTAAAGAGTACTTTAAAAAACTTAAATGGAATTTTGCTGTAAAATAATTAGTGGAGCCAATATTCGAGCACAATTAAATTAACACGGGATTTCCTATGTTGCGTTTCAAAATGCAGCACTTTGTTTAATACTAATATGAATACTACAATTTAATCTATCAAATTCATTCATATTCTCTTCGAGTTACAAAATAGGGCAGATAGCAGAACTTATTAATTATTCTCTCCGGACAGTTGCATAATTTTTATTATTGTTCTTGGAGTAATAATATCAGAATATTGTTCTCTCAAACGACAAAGAACTTGAATCTTGAAATTTGATAGTATCGTAATCATAATCTTGAAAGAAATGTTACCGAAATAATTTTTTAAAGAAATGTAAAGATATTTCAAAAATTCGTTACATTTAAGTGCCTTTAAGCCTTAACAATTTTTACTTAGAATAATGTGTAGAATCGTAATTTGCAATAAAAATATAGCATTCCATTTAAAATAAGAAAGATAATGGTGACTTCCGGCATAAAAGGTGACTTCCAGTGTATCAATTTCAAAATGCTCCTTTCCCCGAAAACTTTTAATAGGCTACTCATCTTGGGATATCCCATATAACATCACACAGAAATGCTTATTGCCCACTAATATCTTGAAACCATAATAACTTTTAATGCAAATAGAGACTTGGTTAATAATAGGTTGTGGGCATGTTGTGAGTTAATTTTAATTAGTATGAACGCCAACGAGTTTTTAAAGTCAACCAGCCAGCCTCTTCCAACTTAATTGACACAAGATCCCATCACCGTAAACCGTAAGCAAATAGATTGCAATTATTTTGAAAAACTTATAACGGTTTGCATCACGAGAAGATATGCTGTCATGTAAACCATATCGCAATAACTGATTTTAGACAATACTAACGCATCCGCTAGTAACAATCTTAATTTTGTGTCTAAAAAGTCTTTATTCACAAGGAGTTTCTTTTTTGACTCGAGTAAGATCCCTGCATTAATAAGTTCTTCGAAAGTTCGAAACCCGTTGTTTCATTTTAAGAGGATCGAAAACCATAATGACTGTGGAAATTAGATGCGAGAATTAGTCGACAAATATCAACATTGATCAATTTCGCTGTATTATATGAAACTGTGAAAATCCGATATACGCAATATTAAAAATAGTAGGTGGCCTAAGGTTGAGCCCTGTGGCACTCCTTTTGAAATAGGTAGTAATTCTGAAGAACAATAGTTTAGAATAAGTCTTTGCTGTCGATCAGTTAAAAAGCTACTAAAGAAGTTAACAATTTTAGAGTTAAATCCATAACATTTTACTTTAATGAGCCAATATTTTTAAAATGAAATAATGATTGATCTAGCGAAATTGTTAGCATTATTAAATTTAAGCGTTTACATTTTTTTTTTGTGGTGACAGTAATCTTAACTGCAAACTGGACTGTATTTGAGCATTCATGATATCATTCCGTCGCTTTACAACTTTTCTTCCCTCGTTTTAGTAATTCATCACGTATAGTATATTTACCTAAGCATACATTTCAATAAAGGTAACTTAAACATTAATAACAGCAGTTGACTCTTGTCAATCGATAGCGAAATGTTGAGTGCTTCTCCATTATATTTTGTCCGGTTATAGAATAAAAAACACTAATGATTTAATAACATGTACACTGTTTATATCACATTGTAGCTGAATAAATAGAATATGAATTTATTACTCATATATTATTTTCGTAAAAGTTTTACGTAATATGCAATAATGAGTATGATAAATGATAAGAGGAACGTAGTGTGTAACGGAAAAACATTTTTCAGAAATGTATATGGCATGACATACTTCCCTTTTAGTCCAATTAGTATAATTATAAGTTAATAGCTTTAACTCACAATAATATAAACTATCGGTAAGTGGCCCGAAAACGGTCAATAATATTGCCGACTGCGATTGATGGAGCTTCAATCAACACATTAATACTTTCGTCAATATTTCGTTGTTCTGCGAACGTTACTATTGTGACGTGGAAATTTGAGTGAGTATAAATTATTTCACAAACAGATTTGAGTTTTCTTGCTGACTGCATTCGGAAAAAAGATAAAAGAAGAAAGCCCTTGTCCAAAATGTAAAATTCCCACCCATCTCTGTCCATCGATTGACAATGGCATTAACCGCCTTGTACACGATCAATGTGAGTATCATTGACAATATTTTTCACAATATTGACCCTTTTACACAATAAAAATATCGTGTATAATTATATACTCCTACAATAAAGAGCCAATTCGCACATACATTTTATGCCAGATTTCTTCACCTCCTGATAAATTTATCTGCCAGGTGTTATCCTTGGAAACCATTGTATCGATAACAGATTCCGAGGATATTACCTGGCAGATAAATTTATCAGGTGAAGAAATCGGGCATCAGTCGCTGAAATGTAATTGATAGGGGGAAAATAGCACCAACCTCTGCAACTATACTTCCTGTAGATCATGATACCAATGAAAGAAACGTCCTAAATCTTTTCTTTTTTCTATTGGTATCGTAACCATTTGTGATCTACAGAAAATTGGTCCGTGGAAGCTGGTGCTTATTTTCCTGCTATCAGTCATTTTTATATTCTATATCTTCTTTTCATGCATAATATTTGAATTTAAAATTTGCAAGATCTAGTTTTTTTTTCTTTTTTAGATATTATTTTGTATTACTTCTTGCTTATATTAAAACATTTCGATCTTAAAATTTTTCATATAAAAATGAACTGTCGTTCTCAACACAAACAACATTCTATGAATATTTCAAGGAACGAAATCATCAAGCTTGGCTTAAAAATTTTAATTTTGAGCATTAAATTAGAAATTTCTACGTACCATAATTATTACGTAGAAATATCTGAAGTTAAATTAACCCCAACAATCAACAGCTCGGAGAGGAAGTCGAGTGGTACTTACGTTATCGCTTCACGGAGCACCGTCAATGTGTCGCCTGAAGTGTCCGCACGTGCTAGCACTGAATAGCCTGGGCTCACACCTGATAAACGACGCAACAAATGCGTCTTATAGAACAAGGAATCCCTATCAACGGGCGTAAAAATACCACCGTTACCTTATATTTTAGCTCCAGCTCGACTTCCAAAGATATTTTTATGTAAATAACGAGCCTATACACTTAGGATGCATTTACCTTACACAGCAGCTTAGATATTTATGTACTTTTTGAGATTGCTAGCTAACAAGTTACATTAGCCTTTTTTTGCAAAAAGTAAAGCTACTCGGAAGACAGTCTGCTTTTAAGCAATTATGTCATTTTTAAAAAATACATTTTGTTATCTTATTTATTTAATATTAATATTAAATTCATAATCAGTCCGTATAAATTCATAATCAGTTATCAGTTAAATTATTATTAAAACTAAAAACTAAACTTTTTCTAAAAAAGGCAGGCATTATGAGAATTAATAGAATTCATTGATTCTTTAAAGTCACGTTTTTCTATTCTTACAAAATTATTACTTTTTTGAACTTATGTCAGAGCATGCAAGAAATCAAATAAATATCACTTCGCGTGTAGAGAATAAATTCAATACTAATACAAAGGTGGTTTAAAACTAAGTTTGACTGAACCAGGTTCAAGGCAAACAAATTCGCTTAGGATCTTAAGGACATATGGCAATTAATTCATTCATAAATAAAATTTGATGCGATTTTGTTCACTCTGAACCTGGTTCAGTTGAACATCAGTTTAAACCTCCTCTGTAAGTACAACTGGCCCTCAATCTATTAATTAGTGTATTAATGATAATAATGTATTAATGATAACTCAGTCTCTATTTTGCTGACATTAGTGTTTGATATAGGCGCAAGTTGTAAGTTTTTATTTTAATGAATACACCTTTTAAATAACAAATTTGATATGATTGAAGTAACTTTGGGACATCTCATTTTTTAGAGTTATAAAATATAAAATATTTGAGAAACAATAGATGAAATTCCAAGAGCTTTTGATGGCGCTAAATCAAAATCAAAAATATTTTTTTTTTAATACTTGTCTGTGTCAAAATTCTATGGTTTTTGTTGGAAGTCCGCTTTACTTCTAAAGGTGCCTAAACGTAGCTCATGTTGGCCTGGTAAGTTTTGGTATTATTTTGATAACAAATCTGGAACATTAAAATAGTGATTTACGAACCGAGTGCGGGAACACATTGTTCCCGCGTGAGCGCAGCGACCGACACGTAGGAGGGAGTGCTTTATAATAACAACAATAATAATAATAATGAACTTTATTCAGGCACGATTTCAGCCACTAGTTGTTGTTAAAGCGAAAGCGCGATAATGATTCCCGCTAGAGTTTCGTATTATTTTTCTTTAAACGAATATAAAAAATTAATTGCAAATTTCATATAATTTCATGTCATGGCACACCAAAAATATAAAATTAAACAAGCCATACTTCAGTGTTGATGTTGCGTCAAATGACAACATTTTTTGACGATTTCTTCCTTTTCTGAGTATATTAATAAAGTTGTGAAACGGTATTTTATAAACTCCAAAGGGACAGTAATTAATTGAAATTATATATATATATAAATATATGTCCAAATGTAAATGTTCTTTAAAACAAGGCCAGAGTTGATAAAAATTTTTAAAAATTACTCTGTATAATACACCCACTCACATCGGTCATTCTTGCCAGTAATTGATTTATTTTCTTCATCGAATCAATACATTTGCTGTTTCTGTGTTTCTGTTGTACTACAAAAAATATTTAGTAAATTACTGTCTAACGAACACATTGTTTTTAATTTAAACCCTCAACTATCTTTTGTTGACTAGAATTTTTCTCATCTCACGTTAAACATTTTTATTCTGGCCTTGTTTTAAAGAATTTTTATAACATGTACTATAATACCGTAATCGCCATAATGAGTAGATTCTCTTGTCACTAAATTTCAATATGGGCGCCATAAGAAAAAATGAACTTGATGATGGTATCAATTTGACGAAACTTGTTATAGAAAAATAGTGTTTACCACTACGTAGAGAATTGAAAAATGCCTTAACAACGTATTTCTATTTTTTTGATATCTCTTTAAATAAAGAAGATAGAGGCAAAATAAGAAAATGACAATTTTTCTTTTTTTACAATTATTTCGAATAAGAGTTAACTGGAAACTTTTTCTCTCCGAATTATTAATGCTCATCAAATTCAGCAACTTTGCCAAATTTAAACCTACCTTCTATCTCTTCAAATAAGCGAGATCCCCATGGTGAAGGTCGAATTTGAAACAGCCTGTATACATATTATTATTAAATCAAAAATTAATTCGACAAACAGACATTTTAGACAGCAGTATTAGCTTTCTGTTTATCCATCTTCTTTTTCTTGAAATAATTTGAGGCCTCATGTCTCTTTTTTCCATAGAAATTATATTTGTATTTCACTCATGAACCTGAAGATACACTCTTTTCAATAATTATCATTCCTTTCTTCTGTTGACGTCTAGACACTAACGTGGCGTTACATAAGCATGACGTTCTGACATATGAAGTAAACTTGTTAAAAAATACGCGGAGACTCAGTGTAAATTCACATTGCACATAAAAACGGAAACGGAAAATTAATCCACCAATGAGAACCTCTGATTTGCTTTAATCGAAGGTTCGTGGATTAATTTTGTGTTTGTGTTTTTTGTTTACTGCAATGTGAATTCACTCTCGTAGATTAAGATGTCAGACTAAATATTAAGGGGACCCTACGTAGAATACGGCTATGACACACATTATTTAATGCAAAATAATTATTTAGAATGCCTATATTACTCATACTAATTGTCATCTTTTTAAGAACAAAAATTAAAAAAATACAGGGTTGCGAGCACTAACCTGAATCATCTAGTATATGCATGAAAATAAATACTTATTTACTTGTCAATAATACTTGTCAATCAGATTGTCAAAAAATTTATTGTAAACTGCATATTAGCTCTTCTTTCGACGCAACATATCGAACATTCTTCTTAGTGCCGGAT
The DNA here is from genome assembly GCA_036172665.1 of Prosopocoilus inquinatus. Classification (NCBI taxonomy): domain Eukaryota; kingdom Metazoa; phylum Arthropoda; class Insecta; order Coleoptera; family Lucanidae; genus Prosopocoilus; species Prosopocoilus inquinatus. The sequence continues at coordinate 37,234,194 of CM069871.1, forward strand.
AAGAAAAAGATGTGGAACATCTGCGTAGGGTGAATAGTATCCGTAGATCGTTGAACTCTGCGGGGTGATCGGAAATGAAACCTCAAAGTTTAGATTGCAACTCTAAAGAAATTTGTCTTGTCACCAAGTCTCTGAAGTGGTTTAATTAAATGTAGACTTACTTCTATGCAACTAAGCCTCATCATTTCCCAAAATAATTAAATCTATAACGTTTATTTTTGGTGTGTTGCTCAGTTGTCATTTTTCTAAATTATAAGATAATAAAATTATTTCTTTTTAATCTTCATTCGGATAATAGTTTATAAAACATCAAAACAACCTTCCGAGATGAAATATGTGGTTTTTCTTTTCTTCGCTGGAACTCTTTCCATCAAAATAACTTTCACTTTAAATCATTTTATACACAATAAAAGTCTGAAGTTAATTCTAACACTTTTGGACGCCAGGGAACACTGTTTTGGAGTAAACACTCACGTTTAGACACATTTTAATCAGGAAAAGACAACAATAACGCCAAATTAGATAAGGGTTAACAACTTTTCAGGTAAAACTTTATCCATATTTAACACCGATTACGCAGATTACAATTAATCCCAAAAATTTTTATGTATGTAATGACAGGTGAAATGAAATAATATTAGAATGCAAAGAATACAAAACATAGATTCGTAGGAAATTAAAAAACACACAGTATGAAGAAAACAGTGTTACAGGGGGAGCAATTAGAATACTTATTTCCGTAAATTCAATTGTTAATGTATAATAATATTATTTTTATTGTTTCACAGATTAATTCTACAATTTTAAATAGGGTGATTTTTTAATTGTGGCTTTAGGGGTTTACATAAGAGAAATTATACATATTACAGTAAAGCGTCGCTAATCCGAACCTCCACTAATCCGGATATCCTTGTAATCCCGATGAAATTAAAAATTGATCGTTTTATACCTATTATATATGACGCTCAATTTAAATGATACGCCTGTATGCGAACCACACTCTTAAGAACAATCAGTGTAAGGGCTACGAAACTGTCAAATGGTATCATTTGTTGTACCTCGTACGTCGTTGTAATTCAGACCGACCACGGATCCCCTAATCCACTTAGAGAAAAATTTATTGTTGAATGTACTATACAATTGGTGTTACATATACGACACAAATATTATTTTCGTTGGTATAACGCCTTTTTTGTGGAAACCTGCAAGTGATGTTTTATTACTAATTAAAAAAAATTGTTAGAAATTATTGATACTAGAACAATATGTAATACAATATAAGAATATGAAATGTGGAAGTAACATATTAATGTATCAAACACAAACTTCCTCATTTTGAACTATAAACAGTTGTCTATCGAACTATTTTTGGGTATAAATTCAAATAAGTGTGTTCTACAAAATTGTTATAACTGCATCTAAACTGTGTTTGTGAATAGCACGGGAAACCCCGATTAAGTGTGAAACATTAAAAGGGAAATCCCCAAATCAGGTTGAATCAAAAACATGGCATCCAGAAAACCACACAAAACGTTAAGTATTGCCAAAAAGTGTAGGTATAAGGATATATTGTAAGAATTGAATAGTGGTGCCATTGGGAAAGCGCTAAGCAGAGAAATATAGTGTCTATCTCTTCCAAAGATCAACATATATATTTTTGAAATCAGCAAAAGATAATCTTTCGTCTTAACCAACGATATAAGTACCTGTTCCATTAATAAAATAATAATAATTTTTTTCTCCACTTTGCAGTGCACTTTTGTTTCTTCTGTCTGATATCCTACAACTTTTGTATTTAAATTTTTTAAAATAAAGGCTCTAGGTAGGGTGCAAAATATAAAAAAAAAACTGTACGATAGGTATTTTGTATGTATAATATTTGTTCTAATAAATATTTCTCCATTTATTATACCTTTACTTAATTATCAAAATTTTATTCAACGTGTTAGCATTACCAAAATGGCAGATACATCTTCTAACCAACCAGGGCACCAGCGCTATGCTAAAATTGCAACTTCTTCTTTTGAGAGACTTCGTCCAATTGAACGATTTTGCCGCATCAAAATTGTGAAATATACAGTGCGAATCCTTTAACGCTGCACATAGTCACGAAATACAACATTTCCGAGTGGTAAAACTTGCACATAGAGCTTTTTAACATTACGTTACTATGATTAATACTCAATATTCAATGTTGAATCATTTAAGAACTGCATATAGGAAGTTATAAGGAAGCTATGTGCAGTGTTATAGGTTAAGGTTCGCAGTATATACAGAAGAATTGTAAGCTGAGTCAACTATTGAATTGACCTAGAGAATCAAAATTGAAACGCCAATTCGAAGTATCAAGCATTGTTAATTTAATGTCTAGAATTAAAAGTAAAATTAGAAAATCAGCAGATTTAGGTCCTGATAGTATTCTTGTATAGTTAAGCAATCAGTTTATAAGTCAAAAAAGTTATTTATAAATTGGTTGTTTCTAATAATTTTTTATTTTAAAATTGTCTCATTAATTACTAGTCACACCCGTACTCTCATATCACGACTACTTATAATCTGATTTTCAACATTTTTGTCATGCAATGTCTGGTAAGCAGAGTAAACGTGAAAATTGGGTACATAGGGCCTTGTTGCCCTTTTACGACTTTGTCCTATTCTATTTTTGTAATCATCCGTTTCACTGACCGGATGAGTTGTTGACTTCATTGTTCCTTTTTGAGAAAAATATAACTTAAAAGTTCAGAGTAATCGGATGTTAAAACCATTTTACAAAATGGTAAAGTTTACAGTTATTACAAATAATACCAGGGTGGGATGATAATTGGCTAGCCTTTGCAGAGATGGCGCTCATATTAAAACTATTTATAAGCAATTCACTTTGAAGTGCTTATAAATATTATGTTAATCTTTTTGATCAATTGAAAGTAAAAATTCAACAGAAAAGACCCGGTTTGGCGCAAAGAGTCATTTTTCATCAGACAATGCAATTCCTCACACCAGTGTTATTGTTATAGTCAAGATTCATGAATTAAAGTCCGACTTGTTTCCATACCGACCCTATTTCCAATCTCAAATTTTTCGTAGGTGGACAGAATATTTGCACACAAGAAGAAGTCAAGTGCGCTGTTGACTCATATTTGGCAGACCTTGAAGAATTGACTTTCCGCTACGGAATCAACTTTTTAGAGTTAAAGCATCGCTTGACCAAGTGCACTGAACGTCGAAGACATTATGTTGAGGAATAAAAATGATTTTGAAACCGTAAAGCCCGTCTTTCATTCCCTAAGCTAACCATTCATCATCTCACCCTCGTGCTTGCAGAAACAAAGGACATTGAAGAGTTAGTTTAGTTTAGTTAGGCCCGGTCTTTTCATTTCTGAGTAACTTTAACCGTTGCTTAATTCCTATAGAAACAATTATCTCTACAATTGTAACTTTAATAATAATAATAATAATAATAATAATAATAATAATAATAATAATAATAGTAATAATAATAATAATAATAATACTTTATTTCCAACAGGTAACACCCAATTACAGGAAAAATAAAAAAATAAATAAATTTAATCGTACAATTCGCGGCTAAGGAGAAAAGTTATATTGAAAATAACCTAGTATCTAAGTAAGATATTATACATACAATAGCAAAACTAAACTAACAATAAGTGTCTTTGCAATGACTGACTAAAAGAAAAAGAAGACTAAAAGAAAACCGGCTAACGCTCAAACAAATTAGTTGCTTCAGAAATTATATACTTTATAGAATCAGCATTGATGTCACATCTATTAGAGATGCGATTGAAATAATGACACATTACTGAAATGGGGGATTTAAATAACAAATTAGTACGGCTTGAGGCAACATAGAACGTTTGATTTTGGCGTGAATTAAGTCTGGGAATAAAGAAATTTATTATATCAAGCAACCGAGGGCAATCACTTTTGAAGCAGATTAAGTTATATAAGAATTTTATAGCCAAACAAATACGTCTAGTATGTAAGGACGCACAGTCATACCTAGATAACAAAACTTTTTGACTAAAGCCTTGGTGAGGATATTCTCCATCTTGGAGGAAGCTTAAGAATTTGAAAAATTTTCTCTGCACTGCTTCAATAAGATGAATATATGTAGAGAAGATGGGAAACCAAACAATGGAGCAATATTCAAGTCTTGATCTTATAAGACAGAAGTATAAAGTGCGTAATGTTGTTACATCCGAAAATTCTCTACAGTTGCGATAGATAAAACCATAAGTTTTATAAGCCTTGGAAACGATATTTAAAATATGCTGTGTAAATGTTAGGTTAGCATCAAAAGTAACTCCCAAATCAGTAATACAGTCAACTCGTGTTAAGCGAATATCATTAATAGAGTAAATAAACAAATACGGAGCATGTTTTTTTAGAGTAGGTAATAACGGAACATTTAGGTACGTTAAGAGGAAGAAGATTATTTTTGCACCAACGAACTATAGCACCAGGATTTCTCTGAAGAACAAGAGAGTCAGAAATTTAAGTCATTTTTAAGAATATTTTCATATCATCAGCAAAGAGCAACTTGCAGCAAGTTATAACACTATTTATGTCGTTTATAAATAGTAAGAACAATAAAGGGCCAAGATTAGACCCTTGTGGCACCCCAGAGGTTGGTGAGTGTTTATTAGAGAAATATATAAATATATTTGACTGTATTCCATCTGTCAATGAGATAGGATGAAAATAAGTTAATTAAATGTTGTGAAAAACCATAACAACGCAGCTTTTCTAATAAGATGTAGTGATCGATTTTATCGAAAGCTTTTTGAAAATCCATATATACTACATCGACTTGACCTTTGTTGTCTACACATTCCGAAACATACTGGGTAAAAGAGCATAGATTCGTCGCAGTTGATCGTTTTTCTATAAAACCATGTTGATCGCTATCTATATAAACCTTTACTGAGTGATAGATGGATTTTACTAACAGACTTTCAAAAACCTTCGCAAAGTTGCAAATGATAATGATTGGCCGGTAATTCTCGACACAGCTTTGGTCTTCCTTCTTAAAGACTGGACAAATAGAAGCTTCTTTCCAGATTGTGGGAAATACAGAGTGTTTTAAAATTAGATTATAAATTATAAGTAAGGGTTTTACAAATATAAAAGCACAATCTTTGGCTAAGAAACTAGGAATTCCATCAACACCAGCAGTAAAGCTGTTCTTTAGATTTTTCAAGGCACCCAGTATATCATTTTCAGAGAATTTAGGAACATTCACTGTTGTGCTGTGAGGTATAGAATTAGTGATGTTTATGCGATCTGCATTAGCCTGATTAGATGGATTGTAAACGCTGTTGAAGAATAGAGCAAAGGAATTAACAATATCCTGAGGAGTTGACAGCTCAAGACCGTCATATTTCATTAAGCCTGGAATCCGAGTGAGCCCTTTTTCTGCTGAATATACTGCCAAAGACTTTTGGGATTTGAGCGTGTATTTCCTTCAATGTTGTGGATGTAGTTGTTTTACGTAACATGTATTAGTTGTTTACATCTTGATCGGTAGTATTTGAATAAGTTTAGATAATCGTCAGATTTGAATTTCTTATATTTCTTGTGGACATTAGCTTTGATTTTAAGTAAGTTAATGATTTCTGTGTTAAAGCATGGTGGATATTTGCGAGAGTGATGGGACCGCGAGGAATACTTGGGAACAGAAGTTTCAAACACTGCATAAATTAAATTGTAAAAAACAGAGCAAACTTCATTAACATCGTTAATATTTTCCAATTGGGACCAATCCACGGAGAGCAAACAATCATATAAAGCAAAAAAATTCGCCTTTCTAAAGTTAAAATTGGAAACTTCGTTATTGTTTTGAAAATTGATCTGAGAGTGATCGTTAAGATAGAATTCCAGTGCAGGATGATACAAGTCTTCATTCACCAAAGCACATTCCGACTTTTCAACAATACAGCATACATTAGAAAATACAAGATCTAGAGTACGATCATAGTTATTAAGAATGTTATTATATTGTTCCAAGTTAAGAAATTCTTTGAAGTTATTTAGCAATATAGTTATTCCAATTAAAGAGGCGCTTCGAAAATGAAAGGTGTTAAAATCTCCGACTATAATTACTCTATGGGCAGAGAGGTCTTCTATATTACTCAATAATTCAATAAACAATTCATATTCATTAATTTTCGTAGAGAGGGAAACTTTGGGAATAACTCAATGATTAAAAGTAACGAGAGATGAAAATACCGGCCCTTAATCTAATTAATTAATTTCTCAGACTTTAACCTATTGATCGTTGACACTTATAAAAACAGACCAATTAAACAACTATAAATATGTATAACAAAACATATCAAGCGATACGATAATTTTTTGCGGAGTGTATTAATGTGAATTATGCATCTGTAAAGCATTTTAAAATATTTCTATCGGTAATAAAAATAAACGATTCCTAAAGGTACTTTTGCACAATTTTAGTTTTATAAAACTGCCTTAACTATATTTTTTGACAAATATTTGTCACAGTTTCCTATGAACCTGACGGTACATTAAATGTGTTTCTACATAAGAAATCTAAAAGGTGTTAAAAGCAAAATACAAAAAAAAAGAAATTTCCTTTAAGTTTGAATGTGAAAACTGTTAACGTCAATTTAACAGCTTTTACATTTAAATATTTATGGAAAGATAAATAAAAGGTAATCATTATTCAATTGTAATGGAGACGTTTGCAGTGCAATAAAAATTGGATAAATCTCCTAACCACAAAATGTTTTTTTAATACTGTACAGGGTGATTCAAAATAAGTGTCTGACCAGTTAAACAAGATAGCACACGAAAAAACAAAACAAAAGGTTTCTGACACAGCTGTACTGCATGACAGGAGCAATGAACCCTGGCGGCGGAGTAGAAGGAAATACTAGCGTTTACCTTGAAACAAAACTTTAAAACGTTTTTGTTGATTTTCTGCGGAAAAAATGTATAACAGGCAATTCATTTCTTCGGATATCGCACTTGTGTATGCGTGCATACGAATTGAATCATAATTTCCATTTTGGACTCAAAGGAGATTGATTTTTGAAATGTCTCTGATAAATTTATTTCTTACAAATTCGTACTTGAATGCCCTAGTAAATACCCTCCGAAAGGGTCGGACACTTGAATCACCCTGTATAGGTATATGGGCAGTTATGGTGCCATTTTCAGTAGATGACTTCTTAATCACAAGAAAAGTCGCTTCTCGTTTATTTTAATACTGTATACGTTTTTCGGCAGCTATGCTGCCATCTTCAGTAGATGACTTCTTCATCACAAGAGAAGCCTCTTCTCTTCTGATGAATTGAATACACAACTGAACCCTCAAAAATTAATACGTAATGTTTTATATTCCAAACTGTTCTCGGCGGCATTGGCGAATAAGGACATTTTAAAAAATGAAATTATTAAGAACAATACCGTAACAATTGTTAGGAAAACTGTCGTAATGGCTTTAAAAATAAAATTAATGATTTTAAAAGAAAAATTTCAAAATCAGTAAAAATCAACAATTGTTATTTTAATAGAATAAAAAACTTTTGTGAAATCGAGGGTGTTTTTTCGTGTCACGTTAATTCAAAATATTTCACAAGTGTTCAAGAAATAACTGTTAATGTTAATTTTCAATATTTTTTTTAATATCAAAATGAACAAAGAAAAAGAAAAAGAAATCTGCCATTTTTTTAGATTTGTTTCATATTATCACCGGATTATTCTTCGAAAAACACCTAGTATGACATGAATAGGGGAAAGTTATAATTTAATATAATCTGTTTATTCCATATACTTTTTGTTGACTTATTGTTAGATAAACTAAATTGTTGGTTCTATTTGGCTTCATTTTCACACTTCTAGTACCAGTTCGTCATTAACTTCTTAAAATAACAATAGGCCCTCTTATTTCCTCAGCCGCTCGAAAAGCAAGGGTGCATCCATCAGCATCTTCCTGTGCTCGGCGCGAGGCACTTTTGAAGTGCGGCGCAATGATAATGAGAATCGGAATCCGACGTGGGTGATTAAAGCTCGAAAAAAGCACGGCGACACACCGAAAGACGGCACAAATGCAGACGCGCGTTTCTATTTCCTCCCTCGTCGACTTTCGGTGTCACTCACCCCGAAGGGAACGTGCAGCTGCCGAGCTTAATGTGCAGGAATGCAGCAGCGTACCAGAAATTCATTTTCTTCGTCGTATCCTTGTCTCTCAGAAGGAAATTATGGTTTTATTACAGAGGTTTTCTTCAGAGAAGAAATGTTTTCCGTGTCATTGAAAGCGGAATGAAAATGAAGACTTTTATTATAGTCGGGGTTGGGCACGATATTACATAATGTAATTTACACGTAAAAAAATATGTATTTTACATAACCCATTTTTTGGGTTGAAAAGTACGTCTTCAAATGATGATATAAAAATAAAAATGGGCCTGTCTGAGTATTTTTACGAAATATTTTTCTTAACCATTTTATAGAATTTATTTGCTACATTTCGGAAACACTGTATATGCACGAGTTTTTTAGATTTGTCGAAAGTGAGTATGTTTCGGATTGGGTTATGTACAGGGTGACTACGCGAGATTTCCTACCCCCTTTAACTCTTTTATTTTGGATTTTAGGAAAATGATAATATCATTATATACTGTGATTCAAAAATGTCTCCCGATATTTTTAGGGTGAATAGAACACCAAAAAACAAGGGCAAATTTTTATATATATTTTTTTTGAGAAGTGAAAAATAAGATTCTGTACATGAGAATTCATTTTTTCACCTGTTATGAAACACCCAGTATACTTATATTTAGTTATCGAACATGCATAAACATCCAAAAAGTTTTTTTTTAGTCAATAATAAAAAATTAGTGTCCCAAAAGTCTCGACTCCTATGACCGGTAAAACGTGCCTTAAATATTAATTTTAATGATATGATCTTTTAAATACTTTATATTTAAATATTCAAATTATGCAAAAATAAAAAACAAAAACCATAGTGGTTTGTTTGACTACCATATACCATTGCTTCACCACATACTTAGGACACACCTCAAAACAAAATTGTAACTAATTTTTTACATTTTAAGAATTGTTGAACAAATTTGAGTTAATTTTTTTTCTGCTGTCTCTAATATACTACTGCGGCCTTAAAATTTCGCACGATTTCTTGTCAAGTAGCCTGTTTGTGTCGTAATTTTAGTTTTGTCAACCAGCCTTTCTCTTCAAATTTGACACTAATGACAACACTGGTTTTCAGATTGTTGGTTATATTTTAACTACAGCAGAAACGTAAGATAAGTATTAGAACGGAAATAATAGAATTTAACAGAAAAATAAAATAAACATAAGCAATACTTTTTCTATTTCAGAAAGCTTGTGATTTGGCATTTTAAGCTTTTCAGATTTAAAATTTGGAATCTGCCATTCAGAATGATTACATACTTTTGACAAGTCGTTAAAAACCGTGTTTACAACGAAAAACGGATTCGTGCTAAATTTGAAGGCCGCAATAGTACATATTCTTGATTTATGTGTTAAACTAATCGTAATAATCACATTTTAACAAGTTTAGAATCTATTGTTTTCGTTTTCTAAATTATCAGTCATATTGTCGATATAAGCACCATTTGTAGAAACATTATACATACAACTACATTGTTGAGGTTTATAACTCAGCTTATACCCATTGTAACGGGCAAATTAGGGTTATTTGTATCACTAGGCCACAAACTGTACTCGCAAAAATGTTTCTAGAGGCGTGATACACAAAACTTTTTCGGACGACAAAGTTTTTAAATTAAAGCATGAATTGATTTACAAAAATAGAAAATTCTAGCCATATACACACATAAAAAATTTTTCGATTAATTATAATCTGTCCATTCGGTGTTAAATATGGACGAAGTTTTATCTGAAAAGTTATTAATCTTCATCTAATTTGGCGTTATTGTTCTCTTTTTCCGACTAAATTGTATCTAAAAGTGAGTGTTTACTCCAACAAGGATAAGCTTAACTCTGCTCTATTACATACGTTTAAAGGGTAAACATCCTAACTCCGTTTTTCGTAACTCCGCAAACGGATGGACGCGAGGGAACACCGAAAAACTGTTCCCTGGCGTCCAAAAAGTGTCAGATTTTTATCAGTGTAATATCTATTTAAAAACACTGAAATAATAATTTTTCTCCAATTTGTTAGATTTAATTTGACATTTCACTGTCACTTGGTGCTATCAACCTAAAAATCGTTCATGCAAAATTCCTGTTTTTATTATCCTGCCGAGGCATGCAAGCGACTATTTTCAGGATGATTTGAATGAATAAAAACAGTAATTTTAGGCTGCTCACATATTCATGAAGCAAAAACGCTTTAAAGCAAAACGTTTTTGACTAATCTTGTTAGAACGTGCTTTTTCAATGCTTTAAATAGGTCCAAGCACACACTGGTAGAGCAAAACATACAGCAGTTTAAAGCACGCTAAAACAATTGCAGTCAAAACGTTTTCACTTAAAGCGTTTTGCTGTAAAGCACGTTAAAGCGATTGCAGTCAAAACGTTTTTACTTAAAGCGTTTCGATCTGTGAATGTGTTTTTAACGTGAAACTAAATATTACGCAACCAAGAAAAATTATTTCTGCTGAAGCAGACGTTTTTTCGTCCTAAACTATTTCGCTTTTCTTTAACAGAGAGAGACGCGTGTATCTTCTTTCGATGAAACAAGAGAAAAGAAGAGAAAAAATGAAACGGACAAAGCGTAGTACAGGTTCCACAGGATTTCAGAGTATTTTTTTAACCTTTTCTTCATTTACAGTATGCATCCAATAGCTTTTTCTTTTATTACTCATCTCTTCTTTTGCACATTTGTAAAAACTGCCACAGACTCATCATCCGAAGTCATTGTACAACTAATTATAATAGCGAGTTTAATAAAAAAAGAAATTAATTATAGCAGCGAGCAAAGGTATCACATTTTTCTAAAAATAGTAAGATTTATCTGTATGATTTAGTTTAATCAGCAAAAAGAGGTAAATGATTCATACGGAACATTTTTTTATCTCTTCGATTAACTAAAATAGTAAAGGAGACTGTGGTTTAATTGACAATTGAAATTAACCTCCGCCCACAATAAGTTTTATATCCGTAGATAGGTATTTCGGCAGCTAAGCTGCCATCTTCTGTACGCTACCAACTTAAAAGCACTAAGAAAGATTTAAAACCATCTAATTACACTGACAAAATCATAAAAATGTTAAAGCTAACAACATAATCAACCTAAAAGATATATATGTCTAAATGTAACTAAATATAAATTAATATGTAAAAATTTTAAATAAACTATGTATTTTGATGTTAATGTATAAATCGGGAAAAAACAAAAATATGTAAGGTAAAAGCCACTGTCAGAAAACCTTACAAATGAGAGCTAACCAAACAACACGGAAATGCGGAAATAAACAGTCCAAAGATGCGAAAAAACTTCTTATTCTAACGAATGAATAAGTATATAATTCCCTGTTACTTGATACCTAAAAATAAACTATATATGTTATGTATAAATCGAAAAAAAAAAAATTATGTGAACACCCAAAATTAACTGTCATAAAACATTATAAACAAGAGCTAACCAAACAACACGGAAATGCGGAAATAAATAGTCCAAAGGTGCGAAAAAACTTCTTATTCTAACGAATAAATAAGTATATAATTCCCTGTTACTTGATACCTAAAAATAAACTACATATGTTATGTATAAATCGAAAAAAAAATATATATAATAATAATAATAAAACAAAATATATATATTACGTATAAATCGTCAAAAAACAACCTACAGATGAGAGCAAATCACACCCACACACCACCGGTTAAGAGCACTTTAGGAAAACTTATCTCGGAGATCCTCCCATTATGTGCAAATACGCTTAGCTGTCTCTAACACCCCTTTATATATGATTTAGGTAGCGACATCTAGCGGATGATTTCTGACATAACATGTACGACATCTAGCGGCCAATTTTTTACTTAAGATCTAGAAAATAATAATGATAATCATAATAATCATATATAACTAAATACGGACCATCAAATAACCTACAAATTAGAGTAAATCAAATAATACGGAATTAGGTGTTGGTCCGTTGTCTGAATTCATTAAATTGTTTTTATTTTTTGGAATAAAAATACTTTCGTAAGCATTTAATTCCCTATTATTTAAAACTTCCTTAATGAGTTTTAAATTATCCTTAATAATACTATGTCCTGTATTGTAAATATGTTGTGCAACACTTGATTTCTCAAACCTATTGAACCTGTAGTGACTTAAATGTTCTTTAAAATGTGTTAATATATTTCTTTTTGTTTGTCCAATATATTTACTAGTACATTCGTTACACTTAATTTCATAAATTCCAGATTTCTGTTCAACATCAACTTTACTTTCGGGTTTCCCAATAAATTCTTTATGGTATTGTTAGCTTAAAAACCTAATCGTAAGTTTTGGGTTTTAAAAATATGTTTTAAACCTTTGGTGCAAAATGGATCGAAAGGCATTTTAACAAATTTTCCTAGAGATGAAGTTGCCGTTAAAGTGCTAGAATTTTGGACCTGTTTCCTATAGCTAATCTTCCTAATCACATTATCTACTATTTGGGGGGTATAACCGTTATGAACCGCAACATTTTTAAAATAATTAAGTTCTTTATTATATCGGGGTTTAGTAAGTGGAAAAGAGAGTAATCTATTTACTAAAAAAATTAGAGCAGCGAGTTTGTGTTGTACGGAATGTTGAGATTCATTAATCATATATATATATATAAACTCACCCACTTACTCTCTTTCCAAATGGTTGAATATCGAGCTCAGTGCGCTTCCCAATCCTCAGGATAAATTTTCGGTAAAAAACTCAATTTATAAATAAGATTAAACATATTTCTTTACAAGAAGGGGAAATTATGGTCTCGTTTGATGTTCAATCCTTATTTCCTAGTGTGCCCATACCTGAAACACTAACTTAGTTGTGGGAACTACCGACAGTTAATAATGTAGATAAAGATAAATTGGAGGAATACGTCAGGCTCACATCTCTTTGCATGTCTCAGAATTGTTTTCAAATAAATGGTGAGTATTTTGAACAAGTTCAAGGGACCGCAATGGGTAACCGTTTGTCACCGTTTTTGGCCAATTTATTTATGCGTAAATTCGAAAATGACGTAAGGGATAATGATCAGTATTTTCCAAGAATTTGGTTACGTTATGTGGATGACATTTTTGCTATTTTAGATACCAAGAAGTGTGATTTGGAGGATTTTATAGGAAAATTAAATTCAAAATTTGAAAGTATTAAATTTACATACGAAAAGGAAGAAAACGGTGCGATTCCCTTTTTAGATACGCGTATAATTAGAAACAGCAAGAAAGAATTAGAAATCGACATTTATCGTAAAGATACAAATACAAGCCGGTTTATAATTAATGAATCTCAACATTCCGTACAACACAAACTCGCGGCTCTATTTTTTTTAGTAAATAAATTACTCTCTTTTCCACTTATTAAACCCCGATATGATGAGAACTTAATTATATTAAATATGTTGCGGTTCATAACGGTTGAGGCCATAAATCTAAATCAAAACCATCCCCAATCGCAACAAACATCATGCCCTACTCTTACAAATTCTAATAATTGCGAAGAATCAAGTTCTGTTAATAATTTACCACCTTAACAACCTTAAGAAAAGAAATTCCGACATTAAAACAATTCCTCGAGTTCTTATCAAATAAATGCACCGTATTAGAATCATTGGTTACAATTAACAAACCAACACAAAATAAATATCAAAACAATTTGAAACACCACGATAATTACACTAAGATCGGTAAAATTGTCTGTCCTAGGAAGGTTCAACCGGCAAGTTATGCTGTTATCAATAGGAAACCCTACTGCATTTTATGTAAAGGTAATCATTATATAAATTACTGCGATTTATTTCTAAAATTAGGTGTATCTGAGAGGGTGAGCGAAATAAACAATCTGAAACTTTGCATTAATTGTTTAAGAAGTAGTCACCAATCATCTAATTGCAATTATAATTCAAGGTGTCGCGTATGTCAGGAAAGACATCATACATTGCTTCATTCCAGCAATGATTCTTCTAATCAATCCAACACGGTTGGTGATTCTATTCCATCGCAGCCACACAGCAGTAGCGAAAGCTCATTGGCATCATTTACCGCCATAACTAAAGAAATATTACTTTCAACGGCACTTATTTTAATTCAGGATATAAAGGGAACTTATCAACATTGCAGGGCGTTATTAGATTCAGGATCGCAAGCTCATTTCATTACTCGCGATCTTTGTGAAAGACTCGGCGTAAGTCTGAAACGAACATCAGTACCTGTATCTGGCATCAATCAATCCGTGAGCGAGATAAATCAATCCGCCAAGGTTACGATACATTCCCGTTGCACCTCATTTCGCCAAAATATTCATTGTTTGATTCTAAATATCATTACTACGAATCTCCCATTAAGATCGTTAAAACTGTCGGATATTGAAATCCCATCTAATATTAATCTAGCGGATCCACATTTTTATATTTCCAGTCAAATTAATCTGCTGATAGGCGCAGAATTATTTTGGGACTTACTAAGTTCAGGCCAAATCAAAACTTCCAAATATCAGCCAACATTTCAAGAAACCTAGTTGGGATGGATTATTAGTGGCATGATTACCAGTCCACAGTCTAAGGTTTCTTGGCATTGCTTCGTTCGCGAATCAAAACTTGACTCATTACACCGTCAAGTAACCAAGTTCTGGGAAATTGAGGAAATTCTTCCCTCTGGCATATATTCGTTGGAAGAAAAGGAATGTGAGGCCCTCTTTCAGAAAACATTTGAAAGAGAGAGGTCGTTTTGTAGTTAGATTACCGTTTAAAGGAGCTATAAGTTTAGATGATTCCAAACAAACTGCAATTAAACGTTTCTTCAATACTGAACGTCGACTGATTAATAATCCGCATCTCGGTAATCAGTACAAGACATTTATGAAAGAATATCTTCATCTAAATCATATGGAGCTGGTTCCAAAGGATGAATCAGATAATCCAAATTTCTTTTATCTTCCTCACCACACGGTTTTCAAGCAGTCCAGTCACATAGCAAAAATTAGAGTAGTTTTCGACGCATCAGCAAAATCGCAAAACAAACTAAGCCTTAATGGTAACCTTCTCACAGGTACCACTATTCAAGAGGACCTATTTTCTATTTTGCTCAGATTTCGTTGTCATAAATACGTATTGTCCGCGGATATTACTAAAATGTATCGTATGATTAAAATTCATTCAGACGATGCAGATTATCAAAGAATTATTTGGAGAGATAATATTCAAAACCCTATTCAAATTTTTAGATTGACAACTGTTACTTATGGCACAAATTGTGCACCTTTTTTAGCAGTGCGTTGTTTGAAACAATTAGCACTAGAAGCAGTAAATCAGTATCCCTTAGCATCCGCGATAATTCGTAAAGATTTTTACATGGATGACTTATTATCAGGAAGTAATTCATTACAAGAAGCAATAGTACTGAAGGAGCAGTTAATAAACATTTTGCAGAGTGGAGGCTTTGAATTGTGCAAGTGGAAATCTAACTGTCCAAAAATCGTACAGGCAGTTGCTGTTGAAGGTTTCGACGCAACGACCTCTCTTTTAAGTTTAGACAAAGAACAAAAAAATAAAATTTTAGGAATAATGTGGAATTCTGTGTCAGACGATATTAAATATGAAACGCAGGTTAATATAAAAAACAGTCAAGAGATCACAAAAAGATCTATATTGTCAACAGCTTCAAAAATATTTTACCCATTGGGATTAGTTAACCCTATTGTTGTAAAGGCGAAATTAATTCTACAAAAACTTCGGGCGGAAAATTTATCGTGGGATGAACCAGTTCCAGAGAACCTTGCAATAATTTGGAAACAGTTCCTTGTGGAATTAATTAATATCAAAGAAATTGAAATGCGGCGATGTGTAATTAAAAACTTCGAATATAGTAACATAGAAATTCACGGGTTTTCAGACGCATAAAAGTAAGAAAACGGTGCGATTCCCTTTTTAGATACGCATATAATTAGAAACAGCAAAAATGAATTAGAAATCGATATTTATCGTAAAGATACAAATACAAGCCGGTTTATAATTAATGAATCTCAACATTCCGTACAACACAAACTCACGGCTCTAATTTTTTTAGTAAATAGATTACTCTCTTTTCCACTTACTAAGCCCCGATATGATAAAGAACTTAATTATATTAAAAATGTTGCGGTTCATAACAAATAGTAGATGTGATTAGGAAGATTAGTGTACAAGTGTACAGAATACCTTTCCTCCGTTACCCGAACGGAAAGAGTGGAAATGCTTTTATATTAATTCCTAGATTTACCCTAGTACTTAGAATATAGGTCTTTGTAACATCACTTGGTAACGTAGTTCTGATTCAGCAGCCAAATAAAACAGACTGAATTTGGTACTCAACAATTATTATTTTCCACAAAAATAAGTAACATGGTCCTTCGAGCATATTAAGTCGGTCTACTCCTTTCACGACCGCCACAATTAGCTACAGGAAACAGGTCCAAAATTCTAGCACTTTAACGGCAACTTCATCTCTAGGAAAATTTGTAGTTTAGCGTGGTGGGAATCGGGATACTGGGAAATAAGGATCGGACATCAAAAGATATCAGTATTTCGTCCTCGCTTAGTGTTAGATATTTAACACGTTGGATAAAATCTACAGAGTTTTTCACAGAAAAGACGTCTTTAGAATTGGAGAGTTTGATGAATTCGGTGTTTAACCACTTGGATAGGAAATAGGTAGGAGAGTTAATACCAGATATTATTGGTCTTACTGATTTGCCGGGTTTATGTATTTTTGGTAGGACGTATAACTGAGGGAGAATCGGATTAGAAACTGTAATTTTTGGTTTGTTCCATTTGTTTATGAGAAAGGGACAGTTTTTAATAGCGTCCTTTACTTCCCTGATTAGTTTAGGCAAAGGATTGCGGTTTAGTTTAACATACGGGCCACTATTCAGTAGGTTTTGTATCTGATAGTAGTCGTCTTTATCCTCTGATAGTAGTCGTCTTTATCCAAAACCACGATTTTATTAACCTTGTCTGCCGTCAAAACTTCGTCAAAACTTCACTCACTGACAAGGTGTAACGGTTCCGTTTTTTAGAGTGTTAAAATATAGCAAATTTTTGTTGTCGGAAGATAGGAATGCAATTGTCGGTAAAACAGTGCTCATCAAAACCCTTCTTCTCATTACTTTCTGTTTCGTTTCGATACTATTTTCAGTTTTGAGTTATTAGTGTTTTCTGAGCTAATATTAATTTAATTTGTACGTACATAGTTCAAAGGGAAGTTATTTCTTCAAGTTTAGATTGGGTCGGTAATGTCGCGTTCTTTAGTTTGGAGGGTGAGTATCAAGGTCTACAAGGCGAAGAAGGATGATGTAAATGTCGTAGCATCAAGCAATAATCAGTGCTTATTTATCTTCATCAAGCTTCCCGCTTATGTTTTGAGATTAAGAACGTCAAGAATCTGGTACGTAAGCTTTATATTTTGGTCGTATCTAAATGTTGGAAGATGTGCGACGATTTAGTTGTTGAAGGTTAGGTCGTCAGAAAATGCCCGCTACTCCGACCGAGAAAACGTACGACACAATTTTTGTCCATCCGTCCGTTTATGCGTACATTATGTTTGATGGATAATACGTTTGAATCTGATTTCTTATGAAGAATTCTGCATTGTGGTAGGTCTGTCTGCTTTGTGTCTGTTGTTTGACGATATCCACTATTCATCCACGAAGGGAAGAATCATTCATTCTGCGTAGTACGTCCGTCTGTATCAAGTTGCGATCGTTGGATATTTTCTCGTATTCTTCTACGAAAAAATATAAAACAAAGACAAGAAGAAACCCCGCACTTCGATGACACCGTGACACCCGAGAGGTTTCAATTGATCATCGGAAGCAAACACAACAAATCATTCGTGAGTTTTGTTTTATTTTATTTATTGTCGAACACAGAGTATGGAACAATTTGCATTTGTGCAAGTAATATATGTGCTGCAATTTAAGCTTTTGAATTAAGTTAACGTAGAGTATTTTTATATTTGTTGCATTTGTTGGTCGAAAAAAAAATAAGAAAATTAAGTTTATTCATGTGTTACATTTAATCGTATCCTGCGTTACTTTATACTTATTAATGTTTATTATTATTGATCAACAAAAAGTGTAACAATTTTTGTTATTTAATTAGGAGTACGTTGCAAAGGAAATTACGCTATTGAATAAGGGTTTGAAATTTAACCTACCGTATAAGAAACCACCGATTGTCGATATCATAGCGAGTATAGAAAGTTCCATCTCGTCGTTAGATGAAGTCAATAAGACGTTTGTAAGAAACGCACGCAAAATTCAATTACAAAATAATATATGTAGATCAGAATATAGTTCGAAAGACACCTACGAACAATACCGCACCATTAAAAGTCTCAACCAAAAGGACTGTTTCTTTTTGAAGGCAGACAAGAGTAATAAAATCGTGGTTTTGGATAAAGGCGACTACTATCAGATACAAAACCTACTGAATAGTGGCCCGTACGTTAAACTAAACCGCAATCCTTTGCCTAAACTAATCAGGGAAGTAAAGGACACTATTAAAAACTGTCCCTTTCTCATAAACAAATGGAACAAACAAAAAGTTACAGTTTCTAATCCGATTCTCCCTAAGTTATACGTCCTACCAAAAATACATAAACCCGGCAAATCAGTAAGACCAATAATATCTGGTATTTACTCTCCTATCTATTTCCTATCCAAGTGGTTAAACACCGAATTCATCAAACTCTCCAATTCTAAAGACGTTTTTTCTGTGAAAAACTCTAGATTTCATCCAACGTGTTAAAGATTTAACACTAAGCGAGGACGAAATACTGATATCTTTTAATGTCCAATCCTTGTTTCCCAGTATCCCGATTCCCACCACGCTAAACTACCTGCAAGATCTCCTAGTTTCTAACAACATAGACCAACAGAAGACAGATGCATTTCTGGAACTTACAAAATTGTGTATGTCGCAAAATTGTTTTCAAATTAATGGGGAATTTTTTAAACAAACCGAAGGGACTTCAATGGGAAACTGCTTATCACCATATCTGGCTAACCTTTTTATGTGTAATTTAAAAACGTCACTCAAAGAAAATTGTACTTATTTCCCTATAATATGGTTTAGATATGTAGATGATGTTTTCGCTGTTTTTAATACCAAAGAATGCAGAATAGAAGATTTTTTGGATATTTTAAATTCTAAATTTCCTAGTATTAAATTCACGTTTGAAAAAGAGGTAAATGGAAAAATTACCATTCCTGGATGCCTTGGTTATTAGAAATAGTCAAAACAAATTAGAATTTGATATATATACGAAAGAAACAAACACCAATAGATTTATTGTTAATGATTCACAACATACCTTATCACACAAGTATTCTGCAATTTCTTTTCTACTTAATAGATTAGTTAACTTCCCACTGTCCAAAGAAAGGTACAACAAAGAACTTAAATTTATTAAAGATGTAGCAATTCACAATGGTTACTCAGTAGATATTGTAGAAAATATGTTAAGGAAAATTGCAAATAAGGCCAATATCAAAAAATTTACCACTTTGTTACCAGCAGAAACAAACACGTCTAAATATATTAAAATTCCGTTTGACAAAAGCTGCTCTAAAGGTCTAAATAACATTTTTAAAACACAAGGGTACACAATTGCGTTTACTAATAACAACACTCTAAAACGTTTACTAACAAACCCCAATGACAAAACTGAACCAAATGAGAAATCAGGGATCTACGAAATATCTTGTCAAGGGTGCACTAAAAAAATATATTGGGCAAACAAAAAGAAACATACTAACACGTTTTAAAGAACACTTAGCTCACTTAAAGTACAATAGAATTGAAAAATCCAGTGTTGCCCAACAAATTTTTGACACCAGTCATAAAATAGATTTATATTGCATTACCATTCCTGGATGCCTTGGTTATTAGAAATAGTGAAAACAAATTAGAATCTAATGTTATTTTTTATTTCAGGTAGACCATTGGACCTTTTCCACAAATTTTTATCTCTTTCCATCATGGTGTTGATGATCGATTCAGTTATCCAAGGTTTTATTGTTTTTTTTCTTCTCGCCTTGTTTTTGTGTGATGTTTCTCTAAATTGGTGTTTCAATTAAATATCAATTTCTGTATACAGGGTGTTGCGTTTTGAAATGCAATATAAATCTATTTTATGACTGGTGTCAAAAATTTGTTGGGCAACACTGGATTTTTCAATTCTATTGTACTTTAAGTGAGCTAAGTGTTCTTTAAAACGTGTTAGTATGTTTCTTTTTGTTTGCCCAATATATTTTTTTAGTGCACCCTTGACAAGATATTTCGTAGATCCCTGATTTCTCATTTGGTTCGGTTTTGTCATTGGGGTTTGTTAGTAAACGTTTTAGAGTGTTGTTATTAGTAAACGCAATTGTGTACCCTTGTGTTTTAAAAATGTTATTTAGACCTTTAGAGCAGCTTTTGTCAAACGGAATTTTAATATATTTAGACGTGTTTGTTTCTGCTGGTAACAAAGTGGTAAATTTTTTGATATTGGCCTTATTTGCAATTTTCCTTAACATATTTTCTACAATATCTACTGAGTAACCATTGTGAATTGCTACATCTTTAATAAATTAAAGTTCTTTGTTGTACCTTTCTTTGGACAGTGGGAAGTTAACTAAGTAGAACTAACTATTAAGTAGAAAAGAAATTGCAGAATACTTGTGTGATAAGGTATGTTGTGAATCATTAACAATAAATCTATTGGTGTTTGTTTCTTTCGTATATATATCAAATTCTAATTTGTTTTGACTATTTCTAATAACCAAGGCATCCAGGAATGGTAATTTTTCCATTTACCTCTTTTTCAAACGTGAATTTAATACTAGGAAATTTAGAATTTAAAATATCCAAAAAATCTTCTATTCTGCATTCCTTGGTATTAAAAACAGCGAAAACATCATCTACATATCTAAACCATATTCTAGGGAAATAAGTACAATTTTCTTTGAGTGACGTTTCTAAATTACACATAAAAAGGTTAGCCAGATATGGTGATAAGCAGTTTCACATTGAAGTCCCTTCGGTTTGTTTAAAAAATTCCCCATTAATTTGAAAACAATTTTGCGACATACACAATTTTGTAAGTTCCAGAAATGCATCTGTCTTCTGTTGGTCTATGTTGTTAGAAACTAGGAGATCTTGCAGGTAGTTTAGCGTGGTGGGAATCGGGATATTGGGAAACAAGGATTGGACATTAAAAGATATCAGTATTTCGTCCTCGCTTAGTGTTAAATCTTTAACACGTTGGATGAAATCTAGAGTTTTTCACAGAAAAAACGTCTTTAGAATTGGAGAGTTTGATGAATTCGGTGTTTAACCACTTGGATAGGAAATAGGTAGGAGAGTTAATACCAGATATTATTGGTCTTACTGATTTGCCGGGTTTATGTATTTTTGGTAGGACGTATAACTTAGGGAGAATCAGATTAGAAACTGTAACTTTTTGTTTGTTCCATTTGTTTATGAGAAAGGGACAGTTTTTAATAGTGTCCTTTACTTCCCTGATTAGTTTAGGCAAAGGATTGCGGTTTAGTTTAACATACGGGCCACTATTCAGTAGGTTTTGTATCCTCCGATAGTAGTCGCCTTTATCCAAAACCACGATTTTATTACTCTTGTCTGCCTTCAAAAAGAAACAGTCCTTTTGGTTGAGACTTTTAATGGTGCGGTATTGTTCATAGGTGTCTTTCGAACTATATTCTGATCTACATATATTATTTTGTAATTGAATTTTGCGTGCGTTTCTTACAAACGTCTTATTGACTTCATCTAACGACGAGATGGAACTTTCTATACTCGCTATGATATCGACAATCGGTGGTTTCTTATACGGTAGGTTAAATTTCAAACCCTTATTCAATAGCGTAATTTCCTTTGCAACGTACTCCTAATTAAATAACAAAAATTGTTACACTTTTTGTTGATCAACAATAATAAACATTAATAAGTATAAAGTAACGCAGGATACGATTAAATGTAACACATGAATAAACTTAATTTTCTTATTTTTTTTTCGACCAACAAATGCAACAAATATAAAAATACTCTACGTTAACTTAATTCAAAAGCTTAAATTGCAGCACATATATTACTTGCACAAATGCAAATTGTTCCATACTCTGTGTTCGACAATAAATAAAATAAAACAAAACTCACGAATGATTTGTTGTGTTTGCTTCCGATGATCAATTGAAACCTCTCGGGTGTCACGGTGTCATCGAAGTGCGGGGTTTCTTCTTGTCTTTGTTTTATATTTTTTCGTAGAAGAATACGAGAAAATATCCAACGATCGCAACTTGATACAGACGGACGTACTACGCAGAATGAATGATTCTTCCCTTCGTGGATGAATAGTGGATATCGTCAAACAACAGACACAAAGCAGACAGACCTACCACAATGCAGAATTCTTCATAAGAAATCAGATTCAAACGTATTATCCATCAAACATAACATACGCATAAACGGACGGATGGACAAAAATTGTGTCGTACGTTTTCTCGGTCGGAGTAGCGGGCATTTTCTGACGACCTAACCTTCAACAACTAAATCGTCGCACATCTTCCAACATTTAGATACGCCCAAAATATAAAGCTTACGTACCAGATTCTTGACGTTCTTAATCTCAAAACATAAGCGGGAAGCTTGATGAAGATAAATAAGCACTGATTATTGCTTGATTATTGCACTACGACATTTACATCATCCTTCTTCGCCTTGTAGACCTTGATACTCACCCTCCAAACTAAAGAACGCGACATTACCGACCCAATCTAAACTTGAAGAAATAACTTCCCTTTGAACTATGTACGTACAAATTAAATTAATATTAGCTCAGAAAACACTAATAACTCAGAAAACTGAAGATAGTATCGAAACGAAACAGAAAGTAATGAGAAGAAGGGTTTTGATGAGCACTGTTTTACCGACAATTGCATTCCTATCTTCCGACAACAAAAATTTGCTATATTTTAACTAGTGCTGGCAACCAAATCGGTTTTTTGGATAACCGGTTATCCGAATAATCGGTTATTCGAATATCCAATTATTTGGATAATCGGATATTCTAATATCCAATTATTTTCATAACAGGATATTCGAATAATATCGGTTTTTGGATAATTGGATACTCAAATGACCGGTTATTCGAATGATTGATGAAAAATATTTTATCTGTTATGTTCACTACGCAAAAAAAATGTAAGTGGTCAAGTGGTACTTCTAATCCACATATTAGAAGTCGAAGAAGAAAAATTAAAGTAATTTTAGTTTTTGTTGTGAGTAGCCTTTTCGGCCCTACCCAACCTTTCTTTCGGAGAATTCAATAAAAGTTTATTATGGTATAGATGTTCGGCACTGTAATGAATTTTTACAGCACAAAATATTTGCATTACTTTTACAATTTGTTGAATATTGTTCATTAAATAGAATAAGAATAATTGACATTTACCTACTATTTAACAAAAAAAAACGAAAACTATTATTAGTGAGTTTGTGTCACGTTTTAGATGTGTGAGTCCTTATAAATTAGAAATGTAGTTAATACTTTAAAATGGACAAGACAAGCACAAAATTGAAATGTTTGAAAACATCTTCATCTGATTAAAAACCAGGAACATTAGAGTTAAAATTCAGTCGAGTCTGTTTTTTATGAATCATTTTTTGTTAATACGAAATTAACCGATTCTCGGATAATCCAAAAGCTGCTTTTTTTGATTACAGATTTCGCGAATATCCGAATAGTCGGCTTTCAAGTAGACAGTTTTTCAAATATCCGAATAATCGGTTTTTGGATACTCGAATAGTCAACTTTTCGAATATCCATATTTGGTTTTTGGATATTTGAATATCCGAATAATCGGTTTTTGGATTATCGAATATCCGAATAATCGGTTTTTGGATATTCGAATAGTTGGTTTTAACCATTATTTGGATAACCGGTTTTATCCAAAACCGGTTTTTAAAGAAACCGATTATTCGGTTTCAATTTTTTCCGGTTTTTGCCAGCACTAATTTTAACACTCTAAAAACGGAACCGTTACACCTTGTCAGTGAGAGAAGTTGGAAAATTTAGTTGCCAATGCTTCTTCAACTATAAAGGAAAGTTTAGTTGCCAATGAGTCTTCAACTTCACTCGCTGACAAGGAAATTACGCTATTGAATAAGGGTTTCAAATTTAACCTACCGTATAAAAAACCACCGATTGTTGATATCATAGCGAGTATAGAAAGTTCCATCTCATCGTTAGCTGAAGTCAATAAGACGTTTATAAGAAACGCATGCAAAATTCAATTACAAAATAATATATGTACATCAGAATATAGTTCGAAAGACACCTACGAAGAATACCGTACCATTAAAAGTCTCAACCAAAAGGACTGTTTCTTTTTGAAGGCAGACAAGGGTAATAAAATCGTGGTTTTGGATAAAGGCGACTACTATCAGAGGATACAAAACCTAATGAATAGTGGCCCGTACGTTAAACTATACCTCAATCCTTTGCCTAAAGTAATCAGGGAAGTAAAGGACGCTATTAAAAACTGTCCCTTTCTCATAAACAAATGGAACAAACCAAAAGTTACAGTTTCTAATCCGATTCTCCCTCAGTTATACATCCTACCATAAATACATAAACCCGGCAAATCAGTAAGACCAATAATATCTGGTATTAACTCTCCTACCTATTTCCTATCCAAGTGGTTAAACACCGAATTCATCAAACTTTCCAATTCTAAAGACGTCTTTTCTGTGAAAAACTCTGTAGATTTCATCCAACGTGTTAAAGATCTAACACTAAGCGAGGACAAAATACTAATATCTTTTGATGTCCGATCGTTATTTCCCAGTATCCCGATTTCCACCACGCTAAACTACCTGCAAGATCTCCTAGTTTCTAACAACATAGACCAGACCTTAGCATGGTAGGGGAACATGACGGGGTATATCCCCTTTCTTCGCGATATTAGTTGTGCGCTTATCTCAGCAACCAATCACACTGGGACCTTTTTTGTAATTTCTATGTGATCACACTTGTTTGTTAATGGATTCATTATTACCGTCGATGGTGGGGGATACTACAAGCTGCCTCTTCTCGTATTTTATGCCCAGGTTTGACATAGACCAACAGAAGACAGATGAATTTCTGGAACTTACAAAATTGTATATGTCGCAAAATTGTTTTCAAATTAATGGGGAATTTTTTAAACAAGCCGAAGGGACTTAAATGGGAAACTGCTTATCACCATATCTGGCTAACCTTTTTATGTGTAATTTAGAAACGTCACTCAAAGAAAATTGTACTTATTTCCCTAGAATATGGTTTATATATGTAAATGATGTTTTCGCTGTTTTTTAATACCAAAGAATGCAAAATAGAAGATTTTTTGGATATTTTAAATTCTAAATTTCCTAGTATTAAATTCACGTTTGAAGAAGAGGTAAATGGAAAATTACCATTCCTGGATGCCTTGGTTATTAGAAATAGTCAAAACAAATTAGAATTTGATATATATACGAAAGAAACAAACACCAATAGATTTATTGTTAATGATTCACAACATACCTTATCACACAAGTATTCTGCAATTTCTTTTCTACTTAATAGATTAGTTAACTTCCCACTGTCCAAAGAAAGGTACAACAAAGAACTTAAATTTGTTAAAGATGTAGCAATTCACAATGGTTACTCAGTAGATATTGTAGAAAATATGTTAAGGAAAATTGTAAATAAGGCCAATATCAAAAGAACGTTTACTAACAAACCCCAATGACAAAACTGAACCAAATGAGAAATCAGGGATCTACGAAATATCTTGTCAAGCGTGCACTAAAAAAATATATTGGGCAAACAAAAAGAAACATACTAACACGTTTTAAAGAACACTTAGCTCACTTAAAGTACAATAGAATTAAGAAATCCAGTGTTGCCCAAAAAATTTTTGACACCAGTCAAAAAATAGATTTAAGTAATCTTAGGTTAGTAAAAGCAACGTCAAGCAACAGGGAATTAGACGGTTTTGAAACCATTTTTATACACAAAACCAGTAATGATTTAATGAACGCCGATCACGGGCCTTTGGCAGGTTCTGTGTTGTTTGACTTAGTCGACGCAGCCCGGTGAGGCGCTCACTGCCGGAAGCGCACGCTTCATTGGACCGGAACGCACTTAGTATATAAGGTAGCGATAGGTATGACACCGTCACTTCTCCTGTGATTTAGTAGGATAGAAGTCGAAACTACTGAAGATGGCAGCATAGCTACCGAAATACGTATTTAGTTTTTAAAAAAACATATTGTGGTTAGGAGTCAAATCCAAATTTATTGTTAGACTAGCCACAGTCTCCAATACATTAAACAAGTTATTTGAATCATGACAGAATGAATGAAGACCACATGGCAACTTATCAGTGACGGAGGAAGAGATAAAGCTACGAAGAAGGAAGAGATAACAGTTCCAAACAATTTTAAAAACATATATGTCAGAGCAGTCTGTGTTCATCCAGCCACCAATCAAATCAGCAAGCCATTCCCAAAGAAGTGTTCCAGTTCTTGACACAAGCAGATAAAAACGAAGGGCCTGGAGCAGGTAATATTAAGCCAGTGCATCTCCAGGAGATGGCTGACATCTTTGTCTACTCAATTTTAAGATTAATTCTGTCTATTGAGAGTGCAACTGTTCCAAAGACTCTAAAAATGTCAATAAGCTGACCAATTTACAAAAAAAGGATTTCGGATTGATTACAGTAACTACAGACCAATCTCTATTTTATCAACACTTGATAAAATTCTTGAGAGATATGTTGCGAATGCTTTAATAAAATATTTACAAAAGTTTAGCATTATAGATCTGAACCAGTACGGATGCCAACAAAACAAAAGTACTTTGTCACTCTATTGCATTCTTTTGCAGATTAAGTTAGTGCCAAGTTAAGTAATGGCATACATGTACTTTGCCTATTTATTGACTTTTCTAAGGCCTTCGATTCGGTAAATCACACAAAGCTTTTACCAACACTTTCAAATATTGGCATAAGAGGGCTGGTACTCAAATGATTCAATAGCTACCTGGAAAATAGAAAATTCAAGGTCAATATAAAGAACAAATCTGGTGAAGAGAGATCATTACCTTATGAAGTCCTCCAAGGAAGCATACTAGAACCTATCTTATATCTAATATACGTTAGCGATCTGGGGCATTGTTTTAAAAATTGCCGTTACTATGCTTTTGCCGATGACATCTTGATATACTCTTGCCAGAAAACCTTGGAAACAGCATGGGACGTCTACAGAATTCCAATTATGAGCACATGATAAAGAATTATCAAGAAAATCATCAAAAACAAAGTTAATGCATATAGCAGACCCCCATTTGAAAACTGAAAAGGACATACTGGTAACGATCCAATTCCATGATGCTCTCTGTTTTCTTAGTACCTGCAATAAAGGCAATATAACCCAATTAATTTGTAAATGTGAAACTTCAATCGAAAAAGTAACTGTATTTAAATACCTAGGAATTGACATTGACGAACTTCCTGTGGAAGGTGCATGTGCATAACTTGACTATAAGACTAAGAAAAATTTCAGGTCGCTTTTACCACATGCAGTTCCTATTTCCTGCTAATATTCTGAAATTAAACTACCATGTATGGTTGAATCAATTTTATTTTACGGCGTCACCATCTGGGGCACTACTTCAGATAACTACATCAGGAGCATAGAGAGTGTTCAAGACAAAATACTCCGGTACATACTAAAAGGAAACCCACAGGGATTAGATATATACTCCACTCTAAGGATGCTACCTGCAAACAAAATATACTTGTACAGGACAATCTTAAAAAACTACTTTCAGAAACTCAGACTCATTGGAACATGAATATAGCACGAGAAGCAAGGAAGCAGACTATTTTGTTGCTCCTGTGTCGAGAAATAAATACGGAGACAGACGGGATTGTGTAGTTGTTCCAATAACTGGGAATGCCGTCCCAGTACACAAAACATTGAGCGTGTTGGTGAATTAAAAAACAAAGTGTTAGACTTCCTTCTACAAAAATAAAAATAATTTTTGGAAAAAAACGTTACCTGGTTGAACAATACGTACACGGTACTTTTGAGTACTTACCTTTACAGCTGACGAGACTTCGGCTTAGCTGAGTTTTTTTTATGGAGGAATTAGTTATTTATATCTTTAAATAGGTTTTCTGGATTGAATTTATTTATTGAAATGTACAATATTATATTATATTGTATAATTATATAATAATAATAATAAAGAATTGTTTATATTGATATAAAAAAATTAAAAAAATTATTGCAAATCGTTTTTGATTGCAGTGAAAACCTCGAGCAGCCTCTATACAGCTGTTTCAGCCCTAATTGGGGCTTCTTCAGCAGAGACGTAGCTCGACATTCCCACTGCAGACCAAAAACGACTTGCCTAATTTATTCGCAATTGCGATGTAAGAATGATGAACAGATAAAATAGCGACATCTTACTATCACTTTTTGACCTGACATTGCAGTAGGATAACAAATTGAAGCGGATTTGCTACAGAATAAGCTACCACATGCAAGGCGGCAATGCTTGCTGTCAAAGCATAATGAAAGTTTTAAAAAATTTTGTTGCAAATCGTTTTTGATTGCAGTGAAAACCTCGAGCAGCTTCTGTACAGCTGTTTAGCCCTGCTTGGGACTTCGTCAACATTTTTTTTTTAAACTTTCATTATGCTTTGACAGCAAGCATTGCCGCCTTGCATGGGGTAGCTTATTATTTAGCAAATCCGCTTCAGTTTGTTATCCTACCGCAATGTCAGGTCAAAAAGCGATCGTAGGTTGTCGCTGTTTTATCTATTCACCAGTAAAAAAAATACGTTAAAGCTTCTGAAATTCCAGAATACCAATAGTAAAATTATTAAGAATGTTCTATTCTGAGATCTTTTAGTAACCGACATATTCTGCGGATAGTGGATAATTAGTGCATAGTTGTGGTAAACAGGTCACCACTTATAGAAATCCGCCATTGTAATAAGTAATAATTAACATTACGTGCTTATTATTATTTATCAACATCGCTTATATATATATATATATTTACTCCTATATCTTTAAAGAATTGTGCTACTAAACAGAATAATGTAATTATATTACATTAACAGAATACGCGGTTATCCGGATCTGACGTCATTCGACTAGACTAATATTTCCGTTGACCCAAACGCCTCCGGAAATGCAGATTTTTAGCGCTAATATTTTCAGCATAATTTACTCCGGACGACTTTACACTTGATCTATTTATACTAAGTAGCTCCGTCTAGGTAATACATTCAGTTCATAAATAATAAAACTTGCAGTTCATAAAATTATCACCAAGCAGACATATTGCCTGAACTTTAAATTCCCGCTGGAATTTCAGCTTTTTATCCTAAAATTTTATATATATTCTGACGATGACTGAATACATCTACGTTCGTCAACGCGCGAGCTGCCTTTAAAAATAATAAAAACTGCCTCGTTAAAAATATATCTCCGATCGATGAATGTAAAGCTTCATCCACGCCAAAGCAACATAGAGCAGTTCTTGTGTGGGTATATGTAGTCATTTTTTCCAAAATATAGACTGGAAACAAAATTTAAATAAACATTTTGTCTTCATCCACGCAACAAAAAATAACCGTGTTTCAATTTTATTCCTGGTGCGCACAAAGTGTCTCCACTGAATCAACAAAGTTCAAAAATTTCGACTGATGACGAGTGTCTTACACCAGCGGCAGTAGCTTTCATCATTTATTGGTAAAAGAAAGAAAAGACAACGTAAATATTGTGTGCGAGCAATTTTTCGAAGGAGAAAGCAGTATGGCGTATTGCAGATATTAAACCTTTTGAAACAGGATGATCATGTACAGAGTGGCCCGACGATGCGTATTTCTTTTATGAGGCCTATGGGAAAAAAATAGGAAAAACGTCGATAAAGAATTTTATACTATGCAACATGCATTATTTTGACCTATACAGAGTGATCAAAGAAATGGTATTAAAATAGCACTTAAATGCATGTTTCTGCTGACATAAGGTTATAAACATTTATTTTTAACAATTTCGTCACCAGAGATTTTGTTTTTACAAGTATGTCAGTGGTTTTAAATTATTTTTGGTAAAATATATCCTATCGTGGGTGTACTCAAATTAGAGAACTTTGAAAGTAGAATCAAATGATAAAAAAATGACTTCGAATTATTGAATTTAGTTAGGAAAGTAGCAGCACTGGGTGTGTAATTTAAAAAATCAAATTATTATTAAATTGAAATTATTTGGTTTGCAATAATGAAGTCAAGAGTGGTAGGCAACTGAGTTTTAAAAAAGACAGTAAGACAATTGAGAAGGGAATTCTAGGATGTTTTCAGTCAGTTCTAAGAAAAATTCATTAGAATCCAGTTTTAGTATTTAGTTTTGTGAATATCACAACATTATGATAATAATCAATAATTTCGTTTTCGATTTGTGCGGCTAACATACGTATTAAAAAAAAAACGCTAATTTCAGCTGTTTATCCTAAAATTCAGTTATTTAAATAACTGAAAATAACTCGAAATCAAGCACGTTTTATCTAATCCAAATAACTAAAAATTAAATAGCTACAATACTTGCTCAAAATTTTGACGAATTGCCTCAATAAATTTTGTAGTCTTCTGATAGGATACTTCTTTGAACATTTCTTAGCATTTCTCATTATTTTGTGCAGGATCAAGAATTCTTTGACGCAGTTCCTGTTCCTTTTACTTTTACATGTCAATAGTGTGTAGACAATGTAGATAACGTAGACAATAGCCGCTTTCCAATTGCCAAAATGAGCTACTCGGAGCTCCTCCGAACTGATCCAACGTGTTCCAATTGCAGGGTGCGGAACGCACTTAAACTGATCCTTATTACCTCCCCGGCCCCTCACGCACCTGTATATATGACTACACATATATCACGCTTCTATGGCTTATGCTGCGTTCCCATTAAAATCTCGGAAGTGTAGTTCGGATCAGATCTGTTCAAAAAATCATTGTCCATTGACATTTTTTGACATTTATCTGTTTTGGCCTTATGCTTGATTTATACAGTCACTAAAACTAAAAATTAACTAAAACTAAAATTAAAACTATGCAAAAGTTTCTGTTTATAGAAGCAAAAATTACGCATGCTGGTTGCACACCTAGCTGTGAAAATTCCGTGGAGGGAATATTAGCTGAAGAGAAAGTACAGTCAAATTTACGGTCATCCCGCCTTTTCCACTAAGAATTGAAATAAACGAATTCTTAATTTTTTGTGAAGTTGTATAAACCGCTTCGTATCAGTACGGTCTTTTAATTGCTTAGTTGATAGTTAATAATGTTTAGTTATTAGTTTTAGTGACTGTATAAACCACACTTTAGATTATATAACAGACAGGATACCTTACGCCGTATCTAGCGCATAAGTGACCTCTGTTACCAAAAAAGACCAAATGCAGGACATTTCGCATTTCACAAACGAGTGAATTTCTGTTTTTGTTATAATAGAGAATGAAACAGATACTGACAGTTTAGAGAAACAATGTGCATTGTGCAGCATACCCGGCCGGAGAAGAAAGAGCCCGAAATAACATTTCACAGGTAAAAAGAAGTGTCCTTGATATGGACTCTTTTAATATCACATGTACTTACCTCGCTTGTGTTTCATCCTCTCTCTTACATAATCCAAGGTTTCGGTCAATTTCACTGAGCTGGCATAATTTATCAATTCATTAACTCATTGGTCGTCAAGAGCTTCTAGTATAGTGATTTATTATTACTGGTAAATCTCAATTTATTTTGCCATTTTTTAGGGATAATACCGGTCTTCTTTCAGAGAATCAAATCTTCTTTCTCCAAGAAAATATACAGAGCGTTTTAAGAATTTGCTGAAGGCTGCCACTTATACAATTTGAGTCCGGCAATTAAGTTCCCAGTATGACAGCTTCATTCGCATTCGATGATGATGTAGTGATTTAGGTTACAATACTTAAGGAGCAGAAACACCCTGTAAAAGAAAAAAAAATCCTATTCGTAAACGAGCTATGGAAGGAACTAACTTATCCTGTATATTTTCTTTTTAAATCATAATTAGGGACCGGAATTTAGATAAAATGCTTTTTCTCAGTTTTTCAAGATTTTATTGCATATCTTTCTGTTTAATATTAATTAAAATAAAAAAGAAAATCGTTTTGAAATACTCATACAATTGAATGTATGAGATTAAAAAGGACCCAAGTCCGAAATTTTTGAAAATTAGATTCTTACGGATACTTAAGCTTTATATTCTTGTCCTATTATTTGACACCAAAAAAAAAATAACTTTGGTATTAAAACCGGATATATAACGGCTAGAAAGTACATTTCAAAATAACATAGACCTAAGTCCAAGATTTGGGTCTATTTTGTTCTGTCACATCTATCTATCTAATATATCGATCTAATCTTTGACCGATTATTTTCTCTAATAAAGCAAATGAGAAAGAAAGTCCAAACATTCTAAGAATGGCAAGATCTAATTTCCAACGATTTGAAGTAAAGAAACTGATATTTAAGGATTTCCTAAATTTTAAGGAGCACCAAGCCTTTATTTTCCAGAAAAGAATTCAGAATAAAAATCAGAAGTACCAGGTGACCAAATATAAAGTTTTAAAATTTTCTAAGTACCATAAAAATGAGATTGTTGTGTCGTAAAATATGTCTGGTCAAGTTAAAGAATCGTGTATTGTGTGGAATGGTTTCACCTACTCCACAGAACAATTAATACATATTGGCTTCAACTTATACAAATTGGTTGTAAAACTAGCAAAAATAAAAAACGTTGTCTGTGCCATTTTTTGGACGAAAATAATAGAGATTATTGTACTTACAATCCATTTCACTAGAAGATAAGATGAATGAAGGAGAACCAAATAATTCAGATTATGAAAAATGAGATTAAACAAGTGACTTAATATTAATTACCGTTGTTAATTTACCGAATGTAGTTTTAGTTTTCCCCTATTTTTAATATTTGTGTAATTAATTTATTAATTATATATCAATATCATAATTTATTAATAAAATTTAGTTGGATGTTCAGTAAAAATAGTTTTCAAAATAAAAGTGGCCCAAGTCCATGTATGTTTGTCTAGTATTTCTAGCAATGTTCCAACAATTGAAATACCGTTTTTCTGTCGTTATAATATCCAAGTATAAAGAAATTTAATTTACTGAAATTTGAAAGAAGAATTTTTTTGCATATTAACAAAATAAAAGATTTTTAAAATCTTCATTCTCATTTTCTCATAATCTGTCTAGCTGGACTTAGGTCGTTTTTAATCTCATATATTCAATTATTTATTAATGGCCAAAAACTATTAGCAGTTCATCTTCTTTTTAGATTCTAGAGGGGCTGTTGTTTTTTTTGTTAAGTTACGAGCATGTATTTTAAGGGAAGTAAAAATCTGACTTGGAAAAAATAATGACAGTGTCACGTCAGATCTAGGTGTGTTGCCAA
Source organism: Prosopocoilus inquinatus (assembly GCA_036172665.1). Classification (NCBI taxonomy): domain Eukaryota; kingdom Metazoa; phylum Arthropoda; class Insecta; order Coleoptera; family Lucanidae; genus Prosopocoilus; species Prosopocoilus inquinatus. The sequence continues at coordinate 37,267,973 of CM069871.1, forward strand.
ATCGTAAATAACGTGGGCTACGGTACCGTGATTAAAGTAAAAAAATAGGAGTAACTTAAAACAAATACATCTTTTTTAATTATCTTTTCAAAATGCCAAAAATTGTAAGCGAGGGAACAAAGTGATTTATTGTAAAGGCGTTTAATTATTACCAAAAGGATCGTCCAGATTTACGAAACTATGAAATAATAAGCAGACTGATGGACATACAGGTGTTGTTTTACTGTGTGCAAATAAAAAAAAAACCTGAGTATAAGTACATGAAATGCTACTGTGCGTGTTTTCCGGTGGGTACCGTACTATAGCCAAAAATTTTTGGAGGTTCCACTTCTTTGGAACCGTTGATATGTGCGAGAGAGAAAGGTCAAAACGCCTTCCTACACACCGACCCGCGCAGTTCCGCAGTCAAACCCATTTCGTAGCGTTTCGTAATAATAATTAGCGATATCGTTTATTAATTATTTTATTTAAAATTTTAATTTAGTGGGCGAAGTAATACGTTTTACGATATCAACTATCGACGAACAAGTTTAAAATTTATGCACCAATTAGGAAAGCGCGTTAAAAATGTTCTTCCTTCACCCTTTTACGTAAATAAACTTTTACTGTAATCTCGCTGCTAGCTATGAAAGTATTACTACTTACGATCCATGGAAAAAAGTAAATGCAAAATTTTTATAAGTCTATTAAAAATAATATGGAATGAGAAATTACAATTTGTTTGTACCTCGCTTTTAATTTTAACTTATCTCTTTTTATTTTTCTATTCGATAGCATTTCTTCTCCTGATTGTAATGATATGTCACACTTAATAGTTGATATTAATCTGAAGCTTAAATAATACAGATTTTATATGAAAATTTTATTTAATACATAATTTGACATTTTTAGTTCATTTTCTTACCTAAAGTGTAAATTATAATAAACTACTTAAAGTTTTTCTGTATCGTTATTTTGATAATGCACTGCACTTACGAAAATGACTTTTTACCGACAAATATCTAGTTCTAATATAATTTGCTAGATTAATATCAGAGCTTTGGTATAGGAATGAAAAAGCCTAGTTCTAAATTTCGACTCGCACTATTGGGTTAAAAGAAAAAGTGAATACTAATTATACTAAAAATATTTAGATATTACTGAATAGTATTTTTACAAAGCTAAAAATGAATATTCTTGTGATAAATTTGAAAGATACTTTCTATAACAATGTTTATTTTTTAAATTTCTTTAGCACTCAGTGGCTCTCAACACTTCACTATCTTTTTTTTTAAATATGGTTAAGTCCAAAAATGGTATTAAATGTTGTCACTTCTTTTGAACAGTTAAAGTTTGGCACGGTATATCGGGACCACCATCCATAATTTAAACAGGATAAAGTAGGCTTTATATTTTGGACATTGAAAGAGTGACTAGCATTAAGATAAATAATAACGGGGAACTAAGAAGGCGAATATTAGATTCTTATAGAAATGTTTCGCGAATTCATGTTCGACACGCTAGATAACACACAGGATTAAGGACAAATGTGTATCTTGAAAACAGTGGAGGACATTTCGACGATAATTTATCGTCTTTTTTTACTTTAAAAAAGTACTTTTTTACTTTAATTTATTTATTTCACTTTACTTATTTCACAAAACTCATGTTCTTTTATAATTTGTATTCAACTTATTTATTTTGTTCTTGTAATTTAATATGTTTCTACTGCTGTTTATTCGATTAATGTTAATCACCTAATATCATTTAGTCAATATTTATTGATTTTTTCTCTTCCGACAACTGAATGTTAGTTGCTAATACTTAACAAATAAAAAAAAAATGGTTAGGAATAAATTTACTTATTAAGAAAAACATGACGAAACTATATCAGTTTGTTTGTCACATTCTAACTTTACTTGAAAAAAGGTACTAAGTATTATACTCACTGAAATCACCAGAAAAATTTTATGTGAAATAAAAAAATATCCAAAATTTCTTTTTTGAGCAAATTCTTACAGTTTCAATTCTAGTGAAAATGTGTCTCTGGACGAGACATGGATCTACGAAAATGGGTCAGCGATTCGCCGATGGGTACACGAAACTGATTTGAAAAGTAACCTAGCCAAAATTTAAAATGAAGGGAAACGTTTTACAATTTTTCACGCGGGCATAAGATTTGGCTTTTTGGAAAGGTGTTATTTGACTCGACGAACAATTACCACAAAACATGAATGCAGAAATTTTTAAAAATTGGGTGGTTAATCAGCTTTTTCCTGCACTACGACAATACACCGCATCACTCGGTGCAGTTGGGCAAACTACCCACATTTTCTGGTAAAAAAAAGTCAAATGCCGGAGTCGAAATTAAGGGCAAAATTACAAAAAAACAATTATGGCAATTGCCCCGTAGGGCAAACACCACAGATAAAAAAAAATTAAGCCTTTTAAAACAGACAAAATAACGAAATGATACGCAACTGACGAAATTTTGAAGGAACACGGTTATGAAGTTTTTAGATTGTCCCCATACCATTGTCAATTCAATCCTATTGAGATGGCATGGGGACAATGTGAAAGCTTTCACAATAAGCACATAAATTCGCAACCAGTATCGAGAAATAGGGTTGCAAATTTATGCGTGATGCTCTTTGTAAATGTATCCCGGACATGTGCCAAATTTTTTGTAATCATTATGAAAAATTAATTAAGACTGGATGAAACATATGGAACATTTTTCGTTTGAAAATATTCCTCCTTTCATTATTACATCAGGAGAATCTGATTCAGAATCAGAACTTGTTGATGAATCAGATTCTTCTATGGAATCAATGGAAGGAGAATAGGGAACATTTAATTTGGCATAAAAATTTAATAGTGTAGAATATACCGTGTATATCTGTGAAATTTATATCAAACTGCGGCGATCCTTTTAGCAACCCAAAGTAACAGCCACATATATTGTCACCATTAGATGTTCTATGAAATGGCACTATTATATTTTCTATAAAACTTTTTAAAATTACCGTAGTTCTGGACCACAATGCCGGCGCCATCAGCCACTGCAAATATAAGTAGATTTGAAGAACTGTAGTATTTGCAGAAGAGTCTGAAGTTGTGCGTATTGGAGGTGTTAGCGAAAATAAACAGAATTATAAATGATGTCCAGTACATGGTTCGGTCAGAGCAAATTATAAGACAGCAAAAAGATCCTGTTATTCAAATACTTTCTTAATGAAAAAATAAATAATTATAAATTGATCGGGACGACACTTTTCGTTTTCATAGAATACTTCAGCCTTGCAATCAAACTAACAACAGCGGCAGTGGCAGTTTTCGAAAACATAACCATAAAATTAAAAATACCCGTCAATCAATTTTATGACGCTTATATTTCATTGTGATACCAACAAAAATGTCACCCTAACTGGGCCTACTCTGAACCTAAAAAGAATGTGAACAGCTAATAGATTACCTACCTTATACAAACCTAGCAACAACAAAAATCAGAATTTATTAATTAGTACAAAATTTTGATCAAAATAATGACAGTGGGATGTCTGCTTAATTTCGGTATTGTAGTTCTCTCAGAAGATAGCTTTTATAACGGAAAAAAGTATGAATAAAAATGATCATCCAATTGCAACTACTTTTTAACTCTTTGTGTTAGTTCCCTGGATATTTGAACTCCAAGAAAGAGGTAAAGTATTATTATTAGTTTACAACTGAATTTTACTACTTGTAAAAAAACGTTTAACAAATTTTAGAAATACTTTCACTTTATGTATGTGAAACTCTGTATGTATACATATGTAGAATTCAATTAATTACGGACGTTAATGCTTACAATTGTTCATTTCTTAAGTCAAATAATACGATGAACAGATAAAACAGCGATATCCTATGATCACTTTTTGACCTGACATTACAGTAGGATAGACAAATTGAAGCTGGTTTGCTACATAATAAGTTTCCCTTGCAAGGCGGTCGTGCTTGCTATCAAAGCATAATGAAAGTTTTAAAAACTTTGTTGCAAATCGTTTTTGATTGCAGTAAAAACTTCGAGCAGCCTATGTACAGCTATTTCAGCCCTGTTTGGGGCTTCGTCACCAAAAACGTAGCTCGAAATTCCCACTGCAAACCAAAAACGTCTTGACCAATTTATTCGCAATTGCGATGTAATAGAGATGAACAGGTAATACAGCGACATCCTACGATCGCTTTTTGCCCTGACATTGCAGTAGGACAGACAAATTGAAGAGGGTTTGCTACATAATAAGTCCCCCATGCAAGGCGGCCGTGCTTAGTTTTAAAAATTTTGCTGTACAAAAGCTGCTCGAGGTTTTCACTGCAGTCAAAAATGATTTACAACAAAATTTTTCAAATATTTGCATCTATAATTTTAACTATTTTCGGTGGATAAATATTTATCCGAAAAAGTGGAGAACGCATTCATTTTTAGTTATAACTAACAAAACATCAGGTTTTTGGTTTGCAAATTACGAAGGAAATGATTTAAATCCATAAAATTTTTCGCTACACTGAGAAAAATATTAAGTATCATTTTCCTTTAAAAACCGACACAGCGTACAAAACTGACTTTCTTCAGCGTACTACTGCAAAATTAAGAGTTTAGAATGGTTTTTCTTATGTGTATCACTGAGAAAAAATATTCTCGTACTGTTAATTAATTTTGCAGATCAGTACGCTGAGTCGTTTTGTATGTATGCTTATTTTGGACTATAGCAAATTAACAAAAAATTTCAAGAACGTCGCTGGCACTGAAGTAACAAAATTGTTAAAAGTAACAGTGCAATGCAAATTGTTGCAGAGCAAAATGCAATTAGTTTTCGTGTTCGCTGTCTAACTTTTTCTTTTAGAATCACTTGCTCTTTAGAAAAAAAAAACATCGGGAAAGAAATGTTACACAATTCTCCGCTATAAAGTAAACAATCTGCCAGAAAGAATTTAGAGATAGTGACTGAAAACACGGTGTAAATTTATCGGCTGGTTACAATGGAAAATGCCTAGGAGGGTTCAAGACTCCTCGCGGCGCAGACAGATATAAATAGAAGAAGAATTCTTCGGACCGCCGATTCTATGTTTAGACAACCCCCTGCGAACTCATTCGTAAGTGTACATATTTTCGAGCGTGCGTTGGCGCATCAAATTTAATTACAAGCGCCCCTTTCATTTTTTCTTTCAATTTCAATCTCCTTTCACTTTACTTTATTTATAGCTAAAAGCTTTTAATTAGCTAGACATTTCCAGGGTAAACCCCACAGACAGGAAGGATGTTGCGCGTTGTTGTAAATACCGCCATGCCGCTGAGGATCTAAATCCACAGGCGACAAAAATTCAAAAAGAAATATAGAATCTAATTTCATTTACTGGTGTGTAGCATGTCAGTCATTCGGCCAAATTTAGAGCAGTCTGGGCTAATTATACGTCATCGTTCGGCTTTATTTTTAATTCTCCCGTCAGGAAATTAAGATTGGAGATAGGCAGATTGAGTGCTTTGATTAAAATTAATGAGGCGGTAACGTTTCGCCCAAATCGGTTTTGAGTTAGTTACGGGATTTTTATGTGGAATTAGAATGGAAGTTTAAAAAGCTAATTTAAATTACTTCGCCAAATGAATTGAGTAGAACACATTTTTGACGGAGCTGATATTAAGGTTGCATAAAATGTACACAATTGTTATAACAAGAACAATTTTTCTTTTATATGTCATTGATTAAACTGATATCTCACTGACTGCTAGTTTCTATATTGCCCTTCCAAAAAAAAAACGAAACACTCAATATTTGTTGAATATCTTGGTAAATGATCAAACTCCCGCTCATTCGGTGTCAAATAGCTACATCTAAATACATGTTAAAACTTTTAATATGTTTTATGTTAAATATATTGTGTGTAGAACAAAACTTTAATCGATATTTATAAAATGAGTAACAAAGTCAGTGTGAATTTTTATATTGCTTAGAGTACAATATGATTTTTTTTAAATTTCATATCAAGTCAAAAATAATCGCATCTCGTAGGTACTGAACGTCAAGTGTAATACCGTAAAAGCATTGCAATCACACAAAAACTACGCATGAAAAATAATTTCCTTAAACATTCCAGCACATTTTCGATAATTATGCACGGAGCTCAAAGTAATTTATATCAGCCATGTAACAACTGAAATAATACGAGCTGTACGATATATAGGGTGATTCATAATAATTGTCCATTAGGGGCCTATTTACTAAGGTCATGTAAGTACCAAATTTCAAAAAACAAATGTATCTGAGACATTCGAAAATCTACCACTTTTGAGTCCCAAATGGAAACCGTTTGAAAAGTACACATGACTATTGGAATATAATGCGTAACGAACTTTTAAAATCGATAAAATTGATACTATTTTTGGAACCATTATTCAGTAAAAGTTTATCTTAATACAAAAGCTGAAAATTAGATAACATTACAACAATCCAACTATTAATGTACACTAACAATCTATAAAAAATAAAAATTTTAAAAGAGGAAACAAACTTGTTGAACACCATAAACAAAGAGAAACTGAATACCATAAGAAATTAATAATGTTTAGTACTAGCTCTGATGATTGCCTGAATTCCTCTTGGTCAACTGCTCATCAAATAATTTGTTGTGAAATGTTATCCCATTCTGCAAGAGTGCCATATTCAAGTTCATGAAGACTTCTGAGAGCGAGACACATCGCTGCTTTTTTTAGAACATCTATAAGTGCCCGATGGGATTCAAGTCGGGACTGCTAGGTGGCAAGTCTAATACTTGAATATTGATTGATTTAAGAACTTATTGCCTATAAATGGCGCAAAAGGCTTGGCATAATCTAAAATAATGTTCTCCAGGTAAAACTGAACATACATTTACCTTTGTTGAAAGGGAAATAGGTCTGTATGGGCGTCGAAACAGATTCCGCACCAGAACATTCTTGACCCTCCACCAAATGGTTCCCTTGTAGAGATATTGCAAGCAAATCTTTCTTCAGGCCTGTGCCATACTCGTTGCCGACCATCTGGTGATTTTAAACTCGTTCTTGTTTCATCGGTAAACAATACTCGCTTCCAACCGTCTATGGACCAATGTTCAGGCTCTTTCGCAAATCTTAATCTGGCTATTTTGTGTCCTTTGGCGAGCGGCGGTGTAATTGCTGGCCTTCTACGGGCTGGCTAACCCTGATGTTCTTAGCATTCCCCTAACAGTTACAGCTGAAATCCTAACACTTTTGACTGTTATATGTTCGCTATTAAGCTTCGAATTTGTACACCTCCTGTTTCTTAAAACCTGTTGCCGAAGAAAGTGCTCATCCCTTAAACATTTAGCCCTATTCCTACCATTTCCACGTCTTCTTAGATATGCCCCAGTTTCTCTCTCTCTGTATCTTCTAATCATCCGACTAATTGATGAATGGTCAACACCTAGCACATTAGCTGCATATCGCATACTTTGTCCTTCGTTTTATCAAAGTTGATGCCCTTACGCAACCGTCAGTGCTCGATTCATGTTTTTTTCATGAATTAACGATGTTAAACTCTATATAAATTTAAACTTAATCGTATCTTAAAGAAATAATTTCATCTAACGAAGAGTTTGATAGATTAACAAGACGTAATTTATTCATTTTGAAGTAAGACACCTATAATTTAGCATAAAACATTAGTAACTTCGTCAATTAAAAAAATGAAATAAGAAAAGTAGGTGGTGGTTTAATTTTGAACAGGAGATTATTTACATAATTGCTCTAAATTCAAAAACATGTAAATACATAAGTTTAATAAATGCTTAAAATGTCATATCCCCTTCAGAATGTCGAACTAAAGTTTTTCATTCGAACAAAAAAGTTTAGTTGATTTCTGATTTGAGTACAAGCATTTTCGTTAAAAAAATCGAACATATGATTTTTTTTTAAAACTACATGAAGTGTGTGGTGTGTTGCACAAATTCACAACTCAAAAGTCATTACATGGGGTCGCTTCAGGTCTATTCGCGATTGCTCGTGGATCCACTTTTCTAAATGTATGCCAAAATGTTTCACTTTTTTCTATTTCGCTTTTAGACATAAAAATGCTTAAGAATGTGCGTAATTTTGTAATTTAACTTGGGAAAGTTTTGTTTGTGAAATTGCCTTATGCTTAAAATAATTCCAAACATTTTAAATAAATGATAGTTTGGAGGTTATGTTTATAATTACATATTTTCTGAGCTTATAAAGTTAGCTTATAATTATAGAACGCCAATTACAAAGGACTCAGATATGCTCCTCAACCTCTCTGTAATAACTATAAAACGGTATTAGTTGTAGAATCAGAAATAGCCCTAAGAAACAATAAGACTCTATCTGTTTAATGTATTGGAGACTGTGTCTTGTCTAACAATAAATTAGGATTTGTCTCTTATGACACAATATGTTTTTTTTAAAACTAAATACGTATTTCGGCAGCTATGCGGCCATCTTCAGTAGTTGCGACTTCTATCCTACTAAATCACAGGAGAAGTGACGGTGTCATACCTATCGCTACCTTATATACTAAGTGCGTTTATCAAGAGGTGAAGAAATCGGGTATTAGACTTATATATTTGTACATACTGTCTAGATACAACTAGAGATTTTGTCTGGAGAGTCTATATACTGTGTTGAATCGTTTTTCAGACATAGCAAAAGTAGCATGTAAAACTAAAATATTATTAATTATTGGCTCGTAAATTTTAAAGCAAAACGTCAAAGGAAAATGTTGTTGTTAAATGCACTTAATATCGTATTTACAATTTTAAATTTCGCAGCCATTTTTCTTTAAAACGGCAAAAATCTTCTGAAAATGCACTTAGTTTACTAACAAGTTAGCTATGATTGACAAATATTTGAATATTTGTATACTTCAAAATTTGCAATTTTTGCACTTAGAAAAATTTCTCTTGTCGATTACTAATCACTATAACGGAGTTTTATAATACTCTGTTGCGGAGTACTATAACTAGAGATTGGGCATTCTTATTCAAATAAAAAACATTATATTTTATACAATTTATTTACATTTATTTGTAAACGCTTATATGAAGGAAGTATGTATATTATGTATGTACACTATTAAGTAAATATTATAACGACTAAAAAAATCTTCGATTATAATTTACAACAATGTGTTTTTCCAAGTTCTCTACCAGGAAATTTTGCCTTTTATCTGACAAAATATTTTTATAAATTGAAAAACTCCTTTCAACATCCACGGAGGTAATTGGGGCATATTTAAAGTGACTCATAGCTGAAAATTCTACACTTAAGTCAATTTCAAAGTTTCCATTCAAAATTTCGTAAATTTCCTCAAGGGTTTTGAAGCCGCTATTTTTATCTAAAACGGATAAACATTTTTTATTTACTGAACTGCCGATTTTACCTGGAACTTTTGAAATATTCTCTTTAAATTCTTTAACAATTTTAACGGATTCTATTAAAGACATTTTCGGTTTTTCTAAATTGTTTATAGTTTGTATTACAAAACTGTAATGCATTTTGATGAAGTTCAGTTGATTTGCCAATGAAGTTTTTGTTACAATATTTTGTGCCTTTGCAATAGCAGCACTATCTTGGGCATTAAACTCTACAACCAATTCCTTAAATGCTACAAAATGTTCAGCATAAAACATTGCCGCTTCCAACCAAGTTCCCCACCTAGTCAACACTGGTTCGGGAGGTAAAGGTACATTCGGCAATTTTTCCCTGTACAACTGAACTCGTAGGGGACTTTTGACAAATATTTTTTTAATGGTACTAATTAGTAGATTTACATCAGAAAATTCACATCTAATATGTTCAGCTACTCTGTTACATCCATGAGCTAAACAACTCACGTGAACTAAATTTTTATAAATTATTTTAAATTGCTGCCCGGCTTTAACCATGTAAGGGGCAGCATCTGATACCATAAGTAAAATTTTTTCAGTAGGAACTACATTAGGTGAGAAAAATTTCATAAAACATTCATTAACAGATCTTAAAATACTTAAATGATTAATTTTATCTAACTGTGTACAGGCTATTAAATAAGATTCACTAGGTTTATCTTCCCGCAAAGACCCTATTAACAAATTTACAATGTAACGCCCACAAGAATCAGTAGTTTCATCCACAATAAAATAAATATATTGATTTTCTACGATTTTCTTGACTTCTTTTAGAGTATCGTTGTAGATGCGAGGAACGTAATTTTTTCTTAACGTACTTTCATCGGGAACATTTTTCTTAGTATATTTTTCCAAAAAACTTTTAAAAATAGAATTTTGCAGTTTTTTCAAAGGTATGTTTGCACAAATCATCGCCTCGCATAAATCAGCATTAAATTCTTGTTGTTCATTAGATGAAGTCATCAACGACGGTCCACTGTCTAAGGGTAATTGAAATGTTTTCGATTCATTCATCTTCTTGCATTTTGACTTGTGTAGTTCTGTCCCGACATGTTGTGTGACCGAAAATTTTCGTTGGGTTGGTATCTACAACAAGAACTTGTATTTTTTTAAACTGTCTGAAGTTTCAATATTCAAGAACCAAGCAAATATTTACCTAAGGAGGAAGAAAACAAACTTAAAACTTACCATTTTACTACAGGCTTTACAGAATACGCTTCCATTGGTGTAAGCAAGCTCGGGATAGCTTCTGATCCAGGAATTAACCAGGCTCGATTTGTCTTTCGGCATATTGCACTTCTCACAAACAAAAATACTTTTACGGAAGAACTAAACGTTCGCAGCAATAACCGACTAATAATCCGTGAAGAAGTGATGAAACAATATTGCAAACATGAACGCCCCACCGCATCGTTAAGAAAGTACTTGGAAATCCCTAATTCACTACTTTCTGCCTGCTTAAGCCCAAGAAGGGTGCAAACTAGACCCTAATTAATGCAACAACATGTTCTGACGAATTAAGAATTCAGGAAAAAATTTACTCAGTTCGACACAAATTCTTTCAAATATGCATATATATGCACGTTTTTAAGAAATATGCGAAAATTGAACAAAATGCTCAAATATGCAAAATATGCATGCAATATGCATTTAGCATAGAATCCGCTCTTTAACTATAACACTCGGTTACTCTCCGAAGAGGTACAAAAATTGCAAATTTTGAAGATATCACTTACTACAAATACTTAAATATTTCTCGGTCATAGCTACCTTGTTAATAAACTGACTAAATTTTTTAGAAGATTTTTACCATTTTAAAACAAACTGGCTGCGAAATTTAAATTTCTAAGTATAATATTATGTGTATTTTAACATTCCGAGCAATATTTTCCTTTACCGTTTTGCTCTAAAATTTACAAGAGAGTCAGTATTTGCAAATATTTAGTTTTACATGCTATTTTGTTATGTCTGAAAAACTATTCAACACAGTGTATGTATTTAGATTACAACGTTGATCGGGTTTTAGGACGTAAAATAAATTCGAAATAAAACCGAAACAATCAGTTGAATGATTTCAATTGATTTTACGTCCTAAAACGCGATAAACACTGCATTCTAAATCTGATACTCAGAATGCTATTTTACTTGAATATTTATTTAATTAATGCATACGTTTCTACGTATACATTATTTAGATAGTCATACAGCGGTTACAAATTATTCGTTGGTCCAGTGTTCTTTGGAAAATAAAATAAACATTTGCCGCTTATTAACAATAGTATCAGTCATCGCAATACCCTAAAAGCAGCCAATTGCTCTTTACGAGTTCCAACTGGTTGATTTTTTACAAACTGAAATTCCGTCCGCCGTAGGAAAATTAGTTTTCAAAACACTACCCGCAAAATAAACAGCAATAACGAACGGAATAAATACACAGAAACAAAAATCTCTGGCAATTTGACAGTAAGTTGACAAATATTTTTGCTAATTTTACAATCCTACAAAGACGGGATAGTTCAAGGCCTCCAATGAATCATTTGTAATTACTCCGCACAATATCTATCGACAAATCTCTCAGTGCATTATGCTCTCATGTGCATTAATTTATTGAACAAGTTATAAATATTTAGATTTATATTCGTTAAATAACGGCGTTGAAAGAAATGCAGACAATCCACACTCAAATTTACAGACCGGCTCCACCAGCCGTTGGCGATAATTTAACTGTTCTCGACGCGTCCCCACTCGCGCTCACTCCCACTCAGATTACAACGCGATTAATTAGCCGTTACAATTGAAACAATAGGCGACATCTAAACGTCGGGGACACAAGAGCGCCGAGGGAAATGGAAGGAAACCAACACCAAACTTGATTACAGGAATCCTACCGTAACACTTTTCGATACAAACTATTACTTATAATTTATAATTCAATATTTTTGGTTGTGCAGGATTCTTGTCGAAAGGTTAGAATCACTCGCTATTTATAATAATTACTGAATTCCTGAGTGATTATTTAAAAATATTTTTTTAATTTAATATTTATTACTTAAATATGGAGCTTCCTGTTCACCTAGTAAAAGTTAATGTTTGATACACAAGAAATGTCGATCATTGTGTAGCCCAAATTAGAAAAGAAAACGCCAGAGTCCATTTTTTAATTGCTTGTTTTATCGTTTTTTGGTGCTTGCATTTTATGTCCTAAATTAAATTTGAAATACCCAAACTGTTTTTATAAGTGCTCAGTTACATTAATCGTTGATCAAAAAAAGAAGAAAGTATTGATCATTTGGGTTTGATTTATGACACACCTACCTACTCAGTCAGTATTTTAGAGGACATTTTAAACTCCAAAATTATTTAAGTTGTAAATATATCACTATCAATTATAGGCATTATCAGTTGCTATGACCTAAATATTACCACTGATTGCTTGCACGGATTTACACATTCAATTTACAAGTGCCCTAAACGTCGTTCACATGTCTTTTATAAATGAGCCCCTATTAAGCTGCGGACCGGGCCTTTAGGTCGCTCCCAATTTATCAAAACAATTTAATTACCAAACGGGAAAGTGGACCTCGCATATTAACTTATCAAAAATAAATTAGCTCCCGTAACGGTTAACGAATCCGACGATTTGTTAGCAGCAATTTCCGGGGCTTCATTAAAATCACGAAATTCTGTATTATTCATTCGATAAGAATAAGTTTTAATGATATGCAGAATGTCGTTATCTTGTACGTAGTGAACGCGGGATGTGCTTTTAATAACGCAATTAAATTTAAAATAAAATTTTAGTAACAGACTATTTATTGCGGCGGTATATAAATAAATTTTAAAAATTGCTGGGAGTCAGTTTTGATTACAATAAATCAGAATCTAAATGTTCAAATTTGCTGTGACGCATTATATGAAATGAATAAATCTGAATAAGCAACAAGCTGGTTGCTATAAGTCATTCCTGAAACTAAATTAGTATATGATATAGAATTCATTGTAGGAATATAATTTTTATATGAGACATCTTGAGTAGTTAAGTTAAGAAGTTATTCAAGATACTCACGAGTAAATGGACTTAGATATATAATTGTCAGCCAATCTTCCTTATTACCAGACCTAGGAGGATTTTAGGCGGAAGGTCTCGTTAAATATACGAGGAACTACTAATATGCTGAAGCAACCATAGTCGGAAAAAATCTAATCTTTAACGCGTCTGCCCTGTAAAAACAAAACAATAAACCAGTCGAAGCCCGAGAAGTCTCCCGGCACGCAATAACCACTGCAGTTCTGGCCGAGTGGATATAGAAACTTGTTTATATAAAGGACACATTCCCAAATGAGCATTCCTCTTGCAGTGACAGCGCTATAATTGATATGAATTAATTGTATTATGCCCATCTTTTTAAAAGTTACATTAAAGAATTATAATGTTTTCATAATTATTAACTTTCGATGGATACTATAAAGACAGTTCTGTTACACACGTAATTTACATCAAACGGTTGTTTCTGATAAAATGAGCGCAAAAGTGAGAGTGCCTCGGATATATAAACCGTTCAGTGGCGTCATTGGAATCTATGCCGCTGATTTGTTTATCTTTATAATGGTTTTAACCAGATATCGTTGGAATGTCCAAGCTTCTTATTACATATCTTCTTTAAGAGTTTATTTTATTTTCGTGTGGCTCATACGAAACTGACAGTTTTTGGAAACCAAACGTGATAGATAGTAAAATCAAGAAATGACATTTTAAAAGCAACATTCATTATAATTAATGATGCGTAGCTGATAAATATCATTACATTCATAGGAAGAAATATTTTTATTATTTTGCATCAGCAAGTAATTTCCTTTATATATTTTCATAAAAATATGACTAACTTTAGTTCTTGAAGATTTGGAGCAAATACGTTTTCTTTTCAGGCTGACAGGTGAAAATGATATCGATGAGAGGTAGCATGGACTTCGATAGTTTGATGGAATGTGAGAGCATCGCCGCTTCCACGGATGAAATTCTTTGGTCAGACGACGACACCATCATCGCAGATCATGAGGCGGTTTGGCACGAAGGTGAGTTGCATTAGTTCTTTTTGCGCCGGCAAATTCTACATGAGCGATGAAGCAAAAAGACAAATTGCATTTCGGGAAATTTATTACCGTATTCCCGTTGCCACTTTATCTTCGCTTGATAAATTGTTTTGCGTTCGTAAAACTTAGGATACTGAACTCGAAACGGGATGAATTATTACTCACGAATACAAACATATACGTGCGATTTGAAATGAAATTGATTTTCTCTTTCTGATAACGCCTTTTATTTTTGTCGGCGTGTAAAATTATATTGATTACGGCAGCAGCATTTTACGGCAAAAGGAAGACTCATTTTAAACGCGAACGCAAAATCGAACATTGTATACATGTCACAACACTGTAAAACCTGATACTTATCAAAGATATGAAGAAGAAACTTTGCGCATAGCTTACTGGTCTCAGTTAGATTAAACGTCAGCTTACGGACATCAAAAGCCACGCCGTGTCACAAAGAGCGTGCGGCATGAAAGCTGTCATAATTACGAAAATATTCAATAATAATTTTTACATTACGGTTACCGGTTTCTGTCGTTAACGTAATGTTTTTATAGTGCGTCTTAAATTACACGTAAATACTTAAAATACTTATGTAGCCCAGCATGTCAAAGCTAATTGTCCATAAATTAGTTGGATAAATGACGCAATATTTTCAACCACAATTTATTTCTAGTTTTTACTTGCGAATTCAC
The DNA here is from genome assembly GCA_036172665.1 of Prosopocoilus inquinatus. NCBI lineage: Eukaryota > Metazoa > Arthropoda > Insecta > Coleoptera > Lucanidae > Prosopocoilus > Prosopocoilus inquinatus. The sequence goes on from CM069871.1 coordinate 37,283,170, forward strand.
AAAAATCTGATGATATTTTTCATAGAGAACATGCTGCACTTAGGCACCCTTCACAGATAAAAAAAAAATAATTAAGAAATGGGTCAAGAAGGTCATGGTTTCCGCTTTCTAACGTGAACCTTTCTCTGTAAATTAGTTTTGACGCTAATTTGTCGTTAATTCTACGACGCTGCATACGGGTGAATATGATTGCTTTTAATAAAGCGAACATACAGTCCTGCGAAACGTCAAAGTAAGGTAAATAAAAGTTATATTTTTCAGCTGATATTGTACAATTTTCATCGGACAAGAGTCAACTTTAATTTAAAAATGTATACCGGGTGTCTCACAACGTACGGAGAAGATTGAAAGGGCAGCTGTAGGACATCAAAGTAAAGCTTTTTTCTTAATTCGCTTTTGACCAAGACGCAATAATAAGAAAGTTACAGCAGTTTAACTTTCTTAATTTCTTCTTTAATTTACGTCTGTAGCTTCTTAGGGGGTCATTCACGAAACACGATAAGCGTCTGCAACTGTCTGCAATTTGCAAATTCAGGTAACTTAATTCATTAAATTTTCAGCCAAATGAAAGCATTATTAGTGTAACTATGGGAACAAGTAAACATCGATAAGGTAATTCTTCAAAAAGATTTGCAAAGTGTCGTTATCGGTTTGTAAATTGCACCTGATCTTGACGTCCTGCAACGACATTTATATGATATAGAAATAGACCATATTCTATTTAATTTTATGTAAAAAGTATTTTTGTATAATAGTTAACGCTAGTAAATCTGGTAAGTGTTAATTTCCGTGCAAATAAATTCACACACAAAAATAGTTTTTAAAGAAAATTAAACAGAATTACTGTTTTACAGTAAAAGGTTTGATTCAAAACGACGAGAAGAACAATACTTTCGAAACTTATTAAAGTCGATGCTCTATGATATTCGGCTCTTCCCCTTCAGTCTGATTTGCAAAAACCGCGGCAAAAAACCGTTTTGACCGTGTAGTTACAATGACAACATCACTGCGTTGCAAAGGATTTGCAATTTGCACCGTCGCACAGTGGTGGGAATGCATAATCTAGCTGTGCAAAAATATGAAAGTAAGCAGCACCAATTTAAAAAGTAGATGTTTTTTTTTGTGTAATATACTTCGGTAATTACTAAGACATTATAAAATATCTAGTTATTTAAGTAACTAAGAGCGGAGGTTTCAAACCCAAATACAAAAAACAGTAAACGAAACGCTGATGTTCATCTTTTCTTAATCCTCAACATGTGCGTCTTGTTTTTAAGATTCTGTTGAGATTTGTGTTTTCCAAAACTATGAATAATTCTCCTACAGGTATATGAACAGTGAATAGTCACCATTTTAAATTTGAATGATTCTTTTATGTCAACCAACACGCTGTTGAAATTTATTATGTAATAATCACTCATATCCGCTTATATCCGAGTTGAAATGTGTTTGTGTAGAACCACAAAGAATGTTTGTATTTAATTAATAAAAAAGTAAGTGCAAGAAATTGCAAACAAATATACAGAATGAGTAAAAATTAAGGAAGGTTGATACGATGATAGAGGTGCTACTATAGGTTTTACAAAAAAATATTTTAAATAAAAGTCAAATAACTATTTATTCACCACAAACTGATGTTTTTTGTTTTTTCTTGTGACGTTCTAATCTTGAACTGACATCATAATCTGGGAGTGTGACGTGATGGACGATTTTTTAATTAACAATCTCTAATTTTTTCTACCCAGGTTGTTAATATATTTTTCCTCTCTTTGCGGCCATATAAAAACATTATAGGATTTTTCCTGAAATTTTTCTTATCTCTATAATATTTTATAAAAGCATGAAGAGCAAAAATTTAAAAACGCCAGTTTGTGGCAAATAATTAGCAATTTAACTTTTATTTAAACATTTTTTTGGAAAATCTATAATAGCGATCACCCATTCCTTATTTTTATTCACACTGTATACTTGCTTGCAATTTCTTGTATACATGCATTAATTAATTACAGTTCAATTAAGGAAAGAATATATGCATGTCATATACGGAACTCATCTGTTTCAAATAATTGCACTACGTTAATCAACACTGTGCCGATTTTTATGTATTGGAAATACATTGAATCAAGATCAAGTATGAAACTAATAATAGTGTTGACTAACGCAGTGGAATTATTTGTAACAGTCGAGGAATGTACATAACTTGCATGTATTCTTTCCTGAATTGAACAGTAATATCTGTTTTTTTATTTATTTACCATCGAGTAGGTCGTGATTTTATTTTATTAGGTTGCTATTAAGGCTGTTTGCTCGGCCCCAAAATCGTTTTTCCCATTTCCTGGGCTTATTTTTCATTAAAATCGTACCAATTTTTCGCGAAAAATTTTTAAATAGATTCTGTTAGGCGGCTAAAGGCTCGTTTTTCGAGAATTGCCAAAAGGGCCTTAAAAAAAAATTAAAATTAAAAAAATTCGAAAATGTAAGCCTTTAGCCGAAATTTCGCAGTATTCAATAATAATAAACCGTTCAGTTTTATTTTTTATTTTTAAAAATAAGGTCAGGAAATTTGAAATTTTCGGAATGAAATCGCTCAAATCAAATGTGGTATGTGATACACGCTAGCTCCGCCTTCGGGCCTAGTGCAAGAGGGGCGAATTCGCACATTCATTCTCCCGATTTAGTGACAGATGAAGAGTATGAGTGAGAGCGAATGCGTTTCAGTGCGTGTATGAGTGAAACACAGAATACACGCACCGTAAACACACGAACGCTACCGAGCGCTGCCAGAAAATAATTCTACAAAGATTTCTCTTTTCAGAGTCGTGCTTTTTGGTAAATTTTTTTACGGTACATTGAAAGAAACATTTTTGTCATAATAAACTTCTGCAAATCTGGTAGTCATGCACTTAATTAGTTTTAAAAAGGGGATGTTCAATATTTTGCTCAATATTTTGTTATTTATTTGTGTACACATTTACCTTGACATCATTAAAAATGCCTGTTAATGCATGTAATTAATATTATGTGATAACACAGGAATAAACAATAAGTAAAATGGGTCGGTGATGTAACATTTTGAATATCAAGTTCACCCAAATAGTGAAACGGAACTGCGTCAAATAATTTTTGTTTCTACACAACTAATTGAATAAAATATAAATACTTGATGAATACGAGGATTCAGATCTCATCAACTGTAACCTAATCTACAACCACGGTTTCAAATTTGTAAGTGCATCTGCATTATACGATATTTTTAAACATTCGTCAAGCATCTCAAAAAAAAAAAATTAAAAGCTTGTTTTTGATCCTGTTAATATTAACGTTCTGGTGATAATAGTGCGGCCATTTTGAATCATATTGTACTACACACTAAAAGAATCTGGAACACGTAATACGTTCTGTTGTAAATACGAGGAGTTAATTATTGTTGCTATCATGTATTCATCCGTTTGTTTATTTCCGTGTTTTTTAAATTTCTCTAGAAACAAGTTTAAAGTTGCATTAAAACTAATAGCGTTTTCCACTGGCTGCACTAGTGCGCACTGAGTGTATTTCCAACTCGTTTCAGCTTTATGTAATAAAACGAGATGGAGATACACTCAGTGCATACCGGTGCAGCCAGCAGAAAACGCTATAATAAAATAACTCAAATATGTATGCACAACAATTGTCTCAATTTTTTTTTAGTGGACATAGTACAGTTAGATATTATATGGCATTATATAATATGGAATCTTGCAGAGCAAATTTCAAATACAGATCTATTTCAGAATTGTCACCAGATTATCAGAAAGAGGTTTCAACTGTCCAGATCGATCAGGATCGTTATTTTAATTTTCTTTTAAAGCCAGTATAGGCAGCATATGTTCTAAATGAAAATATTTTAACTTCGGCTTCATTTTATGCCAAAAATTGTCATCTTTTTTAATCTGAAAAAGAAAACGTATTACAGGTGTGTTGTAAATGTAAATTGCTTGTTATTTTTTCTAAAATCGTCTATAATATCTATTTTATACACTAGTCTTCAAAACCAAATCGGTTTTACTTATTTTATTGTCAAAATTATAGCTTTCGTGTGCTTAAAAGTTGAAACTATTACAAAAATAATCTTATAAGATTTCAGAAAAAAATAATGTATTACGATGAATTCAGAACTTTCTTGACGTTTATGTAAATAACATTACTTGTTCACATATCATTCCCAAAGGTGTCCATACAACGAATACAACTATTCGTTAAAGCCAACTGCCCTTGAATCCGATAATAGTAGATATGTGTTTTCTTCAATTTCACAGTATTGCCATCCAAAAAGAAATAGGGCATAACTTTCATCTTTGCTGCTTCCTGAGGAGTTATTTTGAACTTCGCTAACTTATAGGGACACTTGATCTCAATTATAGCATCCTCACCAACTAGTCCATCAGGACTAGCTCCAAGATACGGCATTTCTTTAGATATAAATAATCCGCCGTTCAACTTTATGTCCAAATTCCTGTGAAAATTGTTTTCTCGCAATTTATTCATGGTTACGGCACCAATTTGTAACTATACTTTCGAAAAATTAGAGGAAATTAATTTTTACGCCAATTTTTTGGTATCAGTTGTTTGACGTCTTTTACAGACAATACCAAATTTCGTTGCTGTTAGTTTTCGCTCTTTATGCCATTTCACTTTGGTGTTTTGGCCAACAGTGTTTCCCTCTAACGATTCTAACTCTACCTGGGTCCTGCTCAAGTAGTTCATTAAAGATGATTTATTTTCTTCTAAGTTTTTAAGAGGGATCACCTCTTCTATTAGTCCGTAGTCACCCTCAGCTTCGGCTGCCTGTTTTCTTTTCTACCTCGCCCAAGAAACAGTCGTGCTCTGCATTTTCGGTAAAAACGTCTCCTACGCAACTTTGACGTATACAGTGTACCCGGATAGAAAGATGATTAAATTAGCAAAAGGTGCAGGTTCGAGAGCTTATTAAGAATCCATTTTCAAATATTACTTGTCATGGCCAACTTGATTATATTGAGATGCGGTTTGAACTAGTTTGCACGATAATTTAAGTACTTTTATGGGCACTTAATAAAACTAATCCCATTTTTACAAATTTTCAATAATCTAACCTAACCTTAAAATTTTAAATTGGTGATTTTGTTGGCCCTTTTAAGAGAGACTTTTTTTTCTAAATGCAATGATGTATCACATGATATGGAAACTTCTTCAAAATTTTGGGAAACAGAACTTATTCTTTTTATGAATAGAAATCGCTAGTGCCATGATCACAAAACTTTGTTATCGAGACTGTTGCAAGCTAACCGCGCCCTTGTTAACGTTGGTAATAAACGGGCGTTTACATTACATACATATTTGTATTATACATGTGTCCTACATATTGTTTGACAAGTCTGGAATGAATCTGAAATTTGTCTCATACTACTATTACATTTTTCATGTATTTGACATGTATCCGACATGTTTTACCAGACAGATTTGTATTCCAAATTAATGGAAAACACAGCGATCGCAGACCATACAAAGGTACTTTACGCACGTGCAGAATAGTTAGCTGTTTTAAACTATTAAGCGATCTGATGGTTTGTGACGATGGAGTGATCCAAAAAGAGCATAGTAATATTATGCTGCCGCGGCCAAAAACAAAAACTGATTGTCATCTTTCACGAGCGATACTTTTTCTTATTATTAAATACTAGATATGTAGCGAACAGGTCACATAGTGTAAACGATGTCCTGTGCTAGACTTGTGCTAAAGATTCATCAGGATTTGTATGCGACAAGACGACAGTTTTGTAAAGATTTGTTTTTGAATTTATTGAAGACATGTATGTAATATAAGCACTCCTTAAGGATTGCAGAACTTTAAATAGGTCTCGATTCACTTGATTGCGACTATACGTATACCAAGTGTTACAAGAACGTAGAACTTACTCGTGAAATATACAAAGCTCAGTATCCAGAAAAGGCTACACAGATGAAGCTGCAGTGCCACTGATCGTTCGTGGACAATCGTGTACAAGCGATTAAAATTTTAGACCAATGAAATTCTTATCTTTTTGGCACATCATACCCCTAGCTGATGTGATATTGGTTTAAAATTTTAATGGCTCGCTCACCATTGGCTGCAATCGATCAGTGCCACTGCAGAATAACTTGATAAACAAAAAGCAAAATTTCTGTGATCATGGCACTAGCGATTTCTGTTCGTAAAAAGAATAAGTTCGGTTTTTCAAAATTTTGAAGAAGTCTCCATATCGTGTGCTACATCATTGCATTCAGAAATAAATTTTCTCTTATAAAGGTCAAGAAAATTAGGGAGTACCAATTTAAAATTTTAAGGTTAGGTTAGATTATTGAAAATTTGTAAAAATGAGATTAGTTTTATTAAGTGCCCATAAAAGTAATTAAATTATCATGCAAACTAGTTCAAACCGCATCTCAATATCTTAAATAACAAAAAAGTTACGGCAAATAAAAGAAATGAGGAGATATTGGTTTTAGTAAAATTTTAACCAAGTTGGCCATGACAAGTAAGTTTGAAAATGGATTCTTAATGAGCTCTCGAACCTGCATCTTTTTGCTACTTTAATCATCTCTCTATCTCTTCAAAGACAGAAGTTACCCATGCTGTCCCTACGTATCCGGGCACACTGTATACTTTGGTATATTTGCCTGGACTTTTCCCGATCATTCTCTTATAAATGCGGTGGTGATATTGCTCACTGAAATTTTAAGAAAGGCTGGCAGCGTGGCATTTCACTTCGTAGCTATTTTTCAAAGAGAAGTTAACTCTTTTTCCACCAACAAATTTTGAAACAATTGAAATGTACGTCTCCGCTGCATTAATGTTCATATTTAAAAGTAAACTGTGCATTATGCGTCAAATGATTGCAGCAAGCAATAATATCATGAAGTCATCCACATTCTACTAAGTCTGGAACTGAATTAATTTCATTATCTTTGAACCCGGTGCAAAAATAAACGTCACAATCAGAATGATCGCCGATTACGTGCTTAGGGCAATGAATTATCCTCCTTTTTTAACGCATTAACTTGCTCTATGAGCGTCGGTACATTAGAGCAGTATTAATTCCTATTCCAATAATCATAAGCACAATTATTCTGTATAATGTATATTTTTTCTTTACGTCCACTTTAAACCGCAATACTTCATTGTGCCTAATTTTAGTGCAGGATCTAGTCTAGTGTAGTCTAGATAAAAAAGCAACCCACGTAAAATTTAAAAAAAAAAAACAATTTTATAGGGGTAATAATAACGGTAATGAAACAACAAAATGACGTTATTGATTTACAGAGGAACATGCTATGCGTTTTTTTTTGTGTCGTTTCAATTCTGATAAACTTTCACTTTCCGACAGACGTAGTTTTATTTTCCGAGTTTTACATAGTTTCTGTGTTAGATCAGGTCGCCGTTTTTAATTACATCACTTTTACATAAAAAAATTTACTCATCTGAGTGTGCGCTCGACCTTAGAATTTGCAGGAGGCCGCGGGCGGTAGCCATGTGAATGAGGCCTTATCGGAATATTCTCTTGTGGGTGTGTCAAACTGACACGTAAACCAATCAAAAATAAAGATCAGTGACAGCAGAGTCATAAATTACAAGGAAAATGTTTAGGTGGTAATTCTGTTCTCTGTTCTTTTCGTTTGTGTGTAAAAATGCAGGAACACATGTTGAACGTATGTTTCTTCTAAATATATGCGAAAAATAGTGATACGCCCATTTGAAATCGAGTTCAGCTGTAAGCGAGCATACAGCCTTAAGGCTGTAAGCTCGCTTACAGCTGAACTAAGGCCTCATTCACATGGCTACCGCCCGCGGCCTCCTGCAAATTCTAAGGTCGAGCGCACACTCAGATGAGTAAATTTTTTTATGTAAAAGTGATGTAATTAAAAACGGCGACCTGATCTAACACAGAAACTATGTAAAACTCGGAAAATAAAACTACGTCTGTCGGAAAGTGAAAGTTTATCAGAATTGAAACGACACAAAAAAAAACGCATAGCATGTTCCTCTGTAAATCAATAACGTCATTTTGTTGTTTCATTACCGTTATTATTACCCCTATAAAATTGTTTTTTTTTTTTTAATTTTACTTGGGTTGCTTTTTTATCTAGACTACACTAGACTAGATCCTGCACTAAAATTAGGCACAATGAAGTAATGCGGTTTAAAGTGGACGTAAAGAAAAAATATACATTATACAGAATAATTGTGCTTATGATTATTGGAATAGGAATTAATACTGCTCTAATGTACCGACGCTCATAGAGCAAGTTAATGCGTTAAAAAAGGAGGATAATTCATTGCCCTAAGCACGTAATCGGCGATCATTCTGATTGTGACGTTTATTTTTGCACCGGGTTCAAAGATAATGAAATTAATTCAGTTCCAGACTTAGTAGAATGTGGATGACTTCATGATATTATTGCTTGCTGCAATCATTTGACGCATAATGCACAGTTTACTTTTAAATATGAACATTAATGCAGCGGAGACGTACATTTCAATTGTTTCAAAATTTGTTGGTGGAAAAAGAGTTAACGTCTCTTTGAAAAATAGCTACGAAGTGAAATGCCACGCTGCGAGCCTTTCTTAAAATTTCAGTGAGCAATATCACCACCGCATTTATAAGAGAATGATCGTGAAAAGTCCAGGCAAATATACCAAAGTATACAGTGTCCCGGATACGTAGGGACAGCATGGGTAACTTCTGTCTTTGAAGAGATAGAGAGATGATTAAAGTAGCAAAAAGATGCAGGTTCGAGAGCTCATTAAGAATCCATTTTCAAACTTACTTGTCATGGCCAACTTGGTTAAAATTTTACTAAAACCAATATCTCCTCATTTCTTTTATTTGCCGTAACTTTTTTGTTATTTAAGATATTGAGATGCGGTTTGAACTAGTTTGCATGATAATTTAATTACTTTTATGGGCACTTAATAAAACTAATCTCATTTTTCAATAATCTAACCTAACCTTAAAATTTTAAATTGGTACTCCCTAATTTTCTTGACCTTTATAAGAGAAAATTTATTTCTGAATGCAATGATGTAGCACACGATATGGAGACTTCTTCAAAATTTTGAAAAACCGAACTTATTCTTTTTACGAACAGAAATCGCTAGTGCCATGATCACAGAAATTTTGCTTTTTGTTTATCAAGTTATTCTGCAGTGGCACTGATCGATTGCAGCCAATGGTGAGCGAGCCATTAAAATTTTAAACCAATATCACATCAGCTAGGGGTATGATGTGCCAAAAAGATAAGAATTTCATTGGTCTAAAATTTTAATCGCTTGTACACGATTGTCCACGAACGATCAGTGACACTGCAGCTTCATCTGTGTAGCCTTTTCTGGATACTGAGCTTCGTATATTTCACGAGTAAGTTCTACGTTCTTGTAGCACTTGGTATACGTATAGTCGCAATCAAGTGAATCGAGACCTATTTAAAGTTCTGGAATCCTTAGGGAGTGCTTATATTACATACATGTCGTCAATAAATTCAAAAACAAATCTTTACAAAACTGTCGACTTGTCGCATACAAATCCTGATGAATCTTTAGCACAAGTCTTCGACAAATACTAGCACAGGACATCGTTTACACTATGTGACCTGTTCGCTACATATCTAGTATTTAATAATAAGAAAAAGTATCGCTCGTGAAAGATGACAATCAATTTTTGTTTTTGGCCGCGGCAGCATAATATTACTATGCTCTTTTTGGATCACTCCATCGTCACAAACCATCAGATCGCTTAATAGTTTAAAACAGCTAACTATTCTGCACGTGCGTAAAGTACCTTTGTATGATCTGCGATCGCTGTGTTTTCCATTAATTTGGAATACAAATCTGTCTGGTAAAACATGTCGGATACATGTCAAATACATGAAAAATGTAATAGTAGTATGAGACAAATTTCAGATTCATTCCAGACTTGTCAAACAATATGTAGGACACATGTATAATACAAATATGTATGTAATGTAAACGCCCGTTTATTACCAACGTTAACAAGGGCGCGGTTAGCTTGCAACAGTCTCGATAACAAAGTTTTGTGATCATGGCACTAGCGATTTCTATTCATAAAAAGAATAAGTTCTGTTTCCCAAAATTTTGAAGAAGTTTCCATATCATGTGATACATCATTGCATTTAGAAAAAAAGTCTCTCTTAAAAGGGCCAACAAAATCACCAATTTAAAATTTTAAGGTTAGGTTAGATTATTGAAAATTTGTAAAAATGGGATTAGTTTTATTAAGTGCCCATAAAAGTACTTAAATTATCGTGCAAACTAGTTCAAACCGCATCTCAATATAATCAAGTTGGCCATGACAAGTAATATTTGAAAATGGATTCTTAATAAGCTCTCGAACCTGCACCTTTTGCTAATTTAATCATCTTTCTATCCGGGTACACTGTATACGTCAAAGTTGCGTAGGAGACGTTTTTACCGAAAATGCAGAGCACGACCATTTCCCGGGCAAGGCAGAAAAGAAAACAGGCAGCCGAAGCTGGGGTGACTACGAACTAATAGAAGAGGTGATCCCTCTTGAAAACTTAGAAGAAAAGAAATCATCTTTAATCAACTACTTGAGCAGGACCCAGGTAGAGTTAGAATCGTTAGAGAGAAACGCTGTTGGCCAAAACACCAAAGTGAAATGGCATAAAGAGCGAAGACTAACAGCAACGAAATTTGGTATTGTCTGTAAAAGACGTCAAACAACTGATGCTAAAAAACTGGCGTAAAAATTAATTTCCTTTAATTTTTCGGAAAGTATAGTTACAAATTGGTGCCATAACCATGAAGAAATTGCGAGAAAACAATTTTCACAGGAATTTGGACATAAAGTTGAACAGCGGATTATTTATATCTAAAGAAATGCTGTATCTTGGAGCTAGTCCTGATGGACTAGTTGGTGAGGATGCTATAATTGAGATCAAGTGTCCCTATAAGTTAGCGAAGTTCAAAATAACTCCTCAGGAAGCAGCAAAGATGAAAGTTATGCCCTATTTCTTTTTGGATGGCAATACTGTGAAACTGAAGAAAACACATATCTACTATTATCGGATTCAAGGGCAGTTGGCTTTAACGAATAGTTGTATTCGTTGTATGGACACCTTTGGGAATGATATGTGAACAAGTAATGTTATTTACATAAACGTCAAGAAAGTTCTGAATTCATCATAATACATTATTTTCTTCTGAAATCTTATAAGATTATTTTTGTAATAGTTTCAACTTTTAAGCACACGAAAGCTATAATTTTGACAATAAAATAAGTAAAACCGATTTGGTTTTGAAGACTAGTGTATAAAATAGAAATTATAGACGATTTTAGAAAAAATAACAAGCAATTTACATTTACAACACACCTGTAATACGTTTTCTTTTTCAGATTAAAAAAGATGACAATTTTTGGCATAAAATGAAGCCGAAGTTAAAATATTTTCATTTAGAACATATGCTGCCTGTACTGGCTTTAAAAGAAAATTAAAATAACGATCCTGATCGATCTGGACAGTTGAAACCTCTTTCTGATAATCTGGTGACAATTCTGAAATAGATCTGTATTTGAAATTTGCTCTGCAAGATTCCATATTATATAATGCCATATAATATCTAACTGTACTATGTCCACTAAAAAAAAAATTGAGACAATTGTTGTGCATACATATTTGAGTTATTTTATTATAGCGTTTTCTGCTGGCTGCACCGGTATGCACTGAGTGTATCTCCATCTAGTTTTATTACATAAAGCTGAAACGAGGTGGAAATACACTCAGTGCGCACTAGTGCAGCCAGTGGAAAACGCTATTAGTTTGAATGCAACTTTAAACTTGTTTCTAGAGAAACTTAAAAAACACGGAAATAAACAAACGGACGAATACATGATAGCAACAATAATTAACTCCTCGTATTTACAACAGAACGTATTACGTGTTCCAGATTCTTTTAGTGTGTAGTACAATATGATTCAAAATGGCCGCACTATTATCACCAGAACGTTAATATTAACAGGATCAAAAACAAGCTTTTAATTTTTTTTTTTTTTGAGATGCTTGACGAATGTTTAAAAATATCGTATAATGCAGATGCACTTACAAATTTGAAACCGTGGTTGTAGATTAGGTTACAGTTGATGAGATCTGAATCCTCGTATTCATCAAGTATTTATATTTTATTCAATTAGTTGTGTAGAAACAAAAATTATTTGACGCAGTTCCGTTTCACTATTTGGGTGAACTTGATATTCAAAATGTTACATCACCGACCCATTTTACTTATTGTTTATTCCTGTGTTATCACATAATATTAATTACATGCATTAACAGGCATTTTTAATGATGTCAAGGTAAATGTGTACACAAATAAATAACAAAATATTGAGCAAAATATTGAACATCCCCTTTTTAAAACTAATTAAGTGCATGACTACCAGATTTGCAGAAGTTTATTATGACAAAAATGTTTCTTTCAATGTACCGTAAAAAAATTTACCAAAAAGCACGACTCTGAAAAGAGAAATCTTTGTAGAATTATTTTCTGGCAGCGCTCGGTAGCGTTCGTGTGTTTACGGTGCGTGTATTCTGTGTTTCACTCATACACGCACTGAAACGCATTCGCTCTCACTCATACTCTTCATCTGTCACTAAATCGGGAGAATGAATGTGCGAATTCGCCCCTCTTGCACTAGGCCCGAAGGCGGAGCTAGCGTGTATCACATACCACATTTGATTTCAGCGATTTCATTCCGAAAATTTCAAATTTGTTTCCCATTTCCTGACCTTATTTTTAAAAATAAAAAATAAAACTAAACGGTTTATTATTATTGAATACTGCGAAATTTCGGCTAAAGGCTTACATTTTCGAATTTTTTTAATTTTAATTTTTTTTTAAGGCCTTTTTGGCAATTCTCGAAAAACGAGCCTTTAGCCGCCTAACAGAATCTATTTAAAAATTTTTCGCGAAAAATTGGTACGATTTTAATGAAAAATAAGCCCAGGAAATGGGAAAAACGATTTTGGGGCCGAGCAAACAGCCTTAATGTAAAATTAGACAAATTAATTTCATGTCATTATAACACATGCTAAAATGTGAACTTCAAATTAGACAGATCAAGCGGTGTTGTCAACTCACAACTTTAAGAAATATCCGTTTTCATCTAGTACCTACGTTAATTCTACAAGTCAATTTGTTATGTAAATAATTAATTATTTTATGTTAAAATGGTGATCATCGTAATTTACGAGATGAAAATTGCTAGGGTATATATTGTATAGTGTATATACAGGGTGTAATCAAATTAGTTTCACATATTAATTCCGTAAGTTCCTCATCATGTAAGAGAATTAATGCTGCAACTACCAAAAGTCTAGCTCAAAAATAAAAAAATGACCTAGTGGAGGAGTATTGACTCTTTTGTTTGAGAACTTTTGGTCGGCCGTGCACAAAAACAACGTTATAAAACAAAATTCCAGCAAAATTCAAGGTCAATTGCTTGATCGCATTTTAAAAGCTTTATGGGAACACAATAAAATAGAATCACCGACCCATTAAAGACGACAGACAGTTCAAATTGACAACCTCTCGGTCGTGGCCCGTGTGTGCATTATAATTAAAGGAGAACAATTGAAATCTGCTTGCATTGATCAGAATTAAATATGTTTCATTAGATAATCGACAATAATTAGATATTGACATCCTGGTCTTTGTAAACTACACATGATTTACACTGCTAATTTCGCGTATTAAAGTAATTTAAAAAAATTATTAGTCGCTCTGATTGATTGTCGCTTTGTTAATTATTTCCACTAACGAATACGTTTCTTCGTAGTTCGAGTGCGATGACGCTTTATTGTTTTGGTTCCACAAAATAATAAAAGCGATGACTGCATTCAATAATGATTTTCCGAAATGCAGAGAGAAAAGACATTCTTAAACATTTTGCGCAATAAAGAAATAACAATGCAGTTTATTGACGATCAGCAAATAAAGTACACGATGAATACGTATGAATTAGTAAAATAATTTTAGAAAATGGAATTTCTAATTTTTATTTATTTTTACAGTTTTGTGAGCAGAAAACTATTAACAATTACGTGAAAATTGAGAAAATTGATTAGTTTAATAAACAGTGCGATGGATATTTATAATTCTATTCCGTTATGGAATTACATAAGCGATGATTTTAACCCAGTGCCCTTCAGTTCGATGCCGCTATATTGTTTTACGACGTTTTATGATGCGCTTGTAGAAACTGATACACGGCCAGTCAGAGGTTTTCAAACAAAAAGTCTCCGGGCTCTGGGTGGGTTTTAATTTCCTTAATTTTTCACCAATAAAATTCATATTTGCAAAAATCACTTTCTTAAGTGATAAAGAACTTACAGTTTTAATATGTGAAACTTATTTGATTACAGGCTGTATATAGTGTAAGTGTATAGGGTATATATTGACGAAAAGCCGAGACGAATTGAAAATTTCTTCTGACAAACGAACAAATTTTTAAATTACATGTTCAGAAAAGATTTGTAACGACTAATTTGAAAAATACACCTTGTGACATTGCAACATTGCTTCATTCGCAGTAACCTTAAACTCAAAATCAAAATGACTTTCATTATCAAACTTTAGTTATTTACATAAGTACCACTTTTTCCCTAAACTTTCACCGCATATTTCGATGTTAAATAAATATAAAACAGATATTAGTGATTTTACACAAACATATCTGAACTCGAAAATCAACGGATATGAGTGGTTACTATGCAATAGACAAATTTAACGTCATAGTATCTTCAATATTCATTTACCCGTAGAGAAGCTTTGAAAAACCGAAATTGATACAAAATCTTAAAAATAACACATTTTTAGGCTTAGGACGCATATGAGAATTTCGTTTACCGCTTTTTATATCTGCATTTAAAAGCCCTGTCCTTAGTTACTCACATAACTACAATTTTTTTCTTCGAGTCCATTTGGGATGAGGAAACCCGAATCTGAGAGTGAAAAAGGATAAATTTTATTTAAAAACTATTTTTAAAATCGTTAAAATCAATAAACTTTTATGCTTTGAATTTTGCACAGCTAGATTAGGCGTTTCGACCACTGTGCGTCGGTAGCGACTTGCAAATCTTTTTCGTGAATGACCTCCTTTATTAATAAAAATTACTTCACAAAATGCAACTTTATTGTTAAATAAACTCTAAATTTATCAAAGCCACCGTTCATAAAATATCTATGTTAATGTGTTTCCTAGTTTTATTTTTAATTAGTAGGCGGTGCGCAACGACATGAAAACCCGTTTTTGGGCATTAAAAGAAAAACTGAAATAGCCGTAACTTTAACGTGACTATTTTTTTTTAATAGTTGTTTATTGTAACGCAGTTCAATTAACTCATAAATGCGTCAAATTTGAATTTAATTTGTTAATTAATTTCACTTTAAACTCTTGTAATTTTTTAGTTATAGATTTTTTACCAAAATTTTATTAAGAAAAAAGCTTTAATTTGATCTCCCCTAGCTACCCTAATCTCGTCCGTAGGTTACGAGACACTCAGCCGCCAAATATAAAGTGAACACTTTTCTTGACGTAAATTTAATGATACCAAAACTTTTGCCGGGTAGGTGTAACTATGAACTGTCATCTACGAATTACAAACAAATCTACATGATCCCATATTTTTCAAACCGAAATAATGACTGAAGTTAATTATTTATTGTCTGACATCCGTAAGTATCAGTTCATAATTGCCACCACCCAGCAAAATTCTTAGCATTATTAAATTTAAGTTAAAGAAAGTTTTAAAAATTTTGTTGCAAATCCTTTTTGATTGCAGTGACCACTTTTTTTGCGGCGACAGTATTTATTAATTTCACACTGCATATTTGATTTTCTGTACGAATACTCTTTGAGACGACACCTTTGTCAAAGTCAGTGTCACTTACGACCGGTATTATTAACATTTTAAATTTAAGTGCTTAGAATCTGACAATAGGTTTAATAAAATATTAGGCACAATTTAACTAACACTGAACCTTCAATTTATTTTTTTCAATAAGTGGCAAGAAGAATTTGACTGATGCTCTGTCAAACTCAGTTGATACGTCATATTCTAAAAACAACTTAAATTTAATTTGCGTTTAAAATGGTGAAGATACTGGCCGTTAAAGTAAAACGTAAAACTAGTAAATTAGATTGCAAAGGGTTGAATACCATTTCTAGTCATTGCTCTATTACTGAATCGTTGTTATTCAATAAAATCGTCTTTATTTTTTCAAAATTCTTAAAGATGGTCACTCAGATTACTGAAATATTAAATGATTTGCAGAATTATTTAAATCCTACAGGAAAATTGCGTAAGTATGAACTCTTATTCAATATCACGAATGCGATTTGGTGTTTTGGAAAATTATTGTTTTTTTATTTCATATAAACAAGCCGATATTGCTAACATTAATATTTCTATATAAATCAGAAACACGAATATTTTAAATTTGCTACAGAATCAACGCCTGAACGGTCAAGTGGTAAGGACCGACCTTGCAATCGTAAGGTTGTGAGTTCGCACCACGCTCGAGATATCTCGTGGTCGTTACTTACTTCAGATACCCTTCAATGTTGGGAATACAATTCGACGCTGCATCTCCTTCGACGGCGTTGGAAGTAACAAAGCCATGGAACACTTTACAGACACAAAAATGCACTCTTGCTTCTAAGGTCCTAACAAGTCTATGACCTACGACCCGTTGGGCAAAGCACCACAGATAAAATCATTGTATAAATGAAAAGTTACAAGACAAAGAAAAAATAAATTACTTCATGTGGAGCTGTAGATATTAACCCATATTAAATGCTGGAGGATGCGCAAGCAAGAAGCAAATTTAACTGTCAAATTAATTGTTCGGGAATAAAAGTAGAGACGTGGCAGATTTAATAAAAGTATAACTAGATACACCAAAATCTCTAAAAACTGATAATGATCTTTATATAAACCATAAATTTTGTTAACTGGCAACAGAACATTTGAGTTAACATGCATAGGAGGTTGAGGCACTGTAACACCGAATATAGAGTCTAAATAAAGATAACAGCCGAACGTTCAAAAAAAATATTGAAAATTTTGAACAAGATGTTTAACACTGCTAGTTCACGTCTCTGTTTGAGTAGCGGTAAAGTAAAGTAATTTCTTATTATATGTTGACAAGACTGAAACTCATTTATATTAGTAAGATTGCATAAAATTGCACGAATTCTACAATGCGAGATACCGCCCAACTTAACGACATACCTCCCGACTTAATTTTAAACATAACATATGGGGTAAATGGATAGTGGCAGTGTATTTTTATGCTTTTTATACAGTTTTATTTGAGTAGGTAACAAAATTTTCCATAGTTTTATGTTCTACCGCTCACATCATTTTTGTATACAAAGTGAAATTATTTTCAACAGGATTCTACAAAATAAAGTAAACTGAATGAGAAAAACACGTGGTGCTATTTGAAAAAAGTATTTATAAACTAGTTTTATATGATTTTTGAATTTTAGATTATTAATTATTATTATTATTTTTCGTAAGACAACCTGTATATAGCAACCGAAGCAGAAATAAAAGCATAACCATTATTTTTCCTGCCAGCGTCTCCCCAGGAAGTAATGATAATCATTAATACGTTAAAAACCAAACGCTCGCTGGATATATGCGAACTAATTAATCATTTCTCTTTGATTAATAAGTCAATGTTGTTTTATCATACAGAAATTAAGAACCAAATATAAATTGTATAC
Organism: Prosopocoilus inquinatus; assembly: GCA_036172665.1. Classification (NCBI taxonomy): domain Eukaryota; kingdom Metazoa; phylum Arthropoda; class Insecta; order Coleoptera; family Lucanidae; genus Prosopocoilus; species Prosopocoilus inquinatus. The sequence continues at coordinate 37,300,995 of CM069871.1, forward strand.
TTCTTGCTGTTTTCTACTTACAAAATCTAAACATTAGGTGAGTAAATTATGTTTAAAACAGTTTCTTTTTCTTAAGGCAATATAATTTTCATATTCACGGAAATAAGTAAATAAATCAAACTTAAAAATTTTAGGCTGACTTATATCAATCTGTTTTAACTGATTAAGCTGATTAATTTTAATCGATATCAATACAATTGAACATTAAAAACTGAATTAAAGAGAAAAGCTCAATTTTCATGCAGCTGAATTGTTGGAAAAGCGAGATCGGCGATGAAGTTTTACATTAATAACAGTATTGTCATTTTATATTGTTTTACATTACTTATCCGGTCACACAATTTCTTCTTATTAATACAGAGCGATGTTTTCTGAAAAACATTCTCATTAGTATAGCTGGGATTATATGCAAGCTGAAATGAAGAAAATATTCACACAAGCTTTTTGGCTAATACATATATGCCACGAACGGTCAAAAAATTATGCAGAAATATGCGTAATATATATCTCTTCATTTATACTGAAAAAAAGATAAAGTTTTGTTTTTTATTTGTATGATTTGATTTACGTGTCAAGCTTTGTAAATTAATCTTTACGGGCGAGCTGGAAGTTTGTGAGGCGAGCGACACAGGAGCGAACCCCATAATCCAGTGAGCCCAGTAAAGATTAATTGTAAAGCGTGTCGTGTACAAACTTTTATTTTACACTCCACATGGCGATTTTGTAGTCATGGTGACGTAAACAGACAATCTACTTTCTACAATTCTGTAAAATTTTACAGGTCTTTTATACAAGCCCGTAAAATTTTACTAATCTGTTCCAGTAATTTACCGTTTGCTTGGTTACCATAAACAACAAAATTCACCTGTAAAATGTCATTTACTAAAAGATGGAAATAAAAAGAATTTACGCGTTTATTTTGTGCAAGATTAGTTAATCGCACCAAAATTTCTAGATGATAAAGAACGTTTCCTGAACTATTTCGAGACTATCAATTTAAGTTCTGAAAAATTATTCAAGAAAAAATGCAAAATTAACTCAACCAGAATAATATGTACTTTCTCTTCATTTACGACATTTAATTTCTAGTTTCATCAACTTTTAGAATCGAATGCAGGTTTTGCAAAAAAAAAAACGTGACCAAAGTGCCGGATTTTAGGTAGGACCCGATTTTAGGTAAAATACCTTTTTCCAGTTTTTAATATTTTAAAGATCTCTTTGCATATTTTTTCGTTTCATTAGAAATAGAGTCATTTGGACAAACTTTATTTCACCTAAATTTACTTTTTTCCATTTTTTCACCTACTGCAACTTTTTCTACCTAATTTGCCTTTTTTTTTCACCTAAATTTTACTTTTTTTGGCATTAATAGAAATATTTGTATCTAAACGGGGTTCTTTTTATTGTTGTCGCCTAAAATAAATAAATAAATAACAAACTGTCGTTACCGTGAATTATACAATGGATGCGTTCAGATAACCAGAGAAGCTGAATTGTTGACCATCACGTGGGCACTCAGTGAGTAGTGTTCCTGAACGCGTAACCAGGGGTGTAGAGTTGGGAGCTAAAACCTCCGAATTTCATCCTAATCCGTTCAGGTGCTCCTTTGTTATAAGAAAATTGACTTTTTCTTCAAGAACTTTGAAGAAGAATACCGGCTTAACTCGATCATTAAAAATATAGGGAAGTTTGCTTAAGACCAGGGCGCCAGCGGGTGTTCCACCTAGATGGCAGTACTTGTGAAAGCATTCTACAATTTTTGTGGATATAAATCTCAAGAAGGAATAATTTTTTTCCCAATTTTTAAAAGTGTTATGGTTCTTCATAAATCTATAAAGGTTTTCTGAAAATAGTATAAAATTTGATTGATATTTAATGTGATTAATTCAATAATTAAATTGTCAATATGTAACTTTTTTTTCAACAAAATTCGAAAAACAAATTATCACACAACGTCAATAAATGCATTTAAAACCATTATCTGCAATATGAGGAAGTTATCTCGTGTAATTACGACATTAAATAGATTTTAAATGTCGATTGTGGTGGTTCGAAGAGGCACTAAAACAATTTTCTCCAGAATAGTTCAGTCCTTCTCCAAATGAGGGCGTTCTTGTAACTGCTTTTCAAAGTCCCTATCTATGCATATTAAGCTATTATGCATAATTCTTAATTAAGGCTGTGCGACAACAAATTTTACTCAAATGATAGTTCTCAGACATCGATAATATCGATTATTTATTCAATATCAATATTTTTTATTTTTCCTATCAGTATTTTATAATAGATTTGAATATTGGTATTCTTGTACAGTCCTACTCCCAATGTACAGGGTATTTTTTTATATTTTGCGCCCTATCTAGAAGCTTTATTTTAGGAACCACAGAAAAACTTTAAATACAAAAGTTTGTTCTTGTCTTATTTTTCACTCCTGACGAAGCTATAAATCTATAGCGAAACGTTGAGTGTGTTTCCCTTCATTTTTCTGTCCGGTTTGAGATTAAAAAAACTTTGTACTTACAAAAGTTATACGTTTTTATACCTATTATCTTGTACAGTTATCACTAGAAACAAAAGTGCTCTTTCATCTTATGAAACAAAATATAGGGTGTTCCATTTCAAAAAATTAAAGTTGGTATTTTTTCTCCACTTTGCGCTGCGCATTTGTTTCGTGTTATAACTCTAAAAGATAATAGACATGAAGCCCTACGACTTTTGCATTTACGAAGTTTATCTCTAGCTCCTAAAATAAAGTATCTAGGTAGGATGCAAAATATAAAAAAAAACCTGTACATTTATAATACTTACTTGCAATTTGGAATTTCAGTTATTATTACATCCTCAAAAGGTTCCATGTCCGCATCATAAAATATTTGAGGAGTATTGGCATTTGAGGTGCTGTAACAGTGACAAGTTTAATTAAAAAACTTTTTTATAAAAACAAAATAGTGCAGAAAATACTAGGTAATTTGAGAATCTTATCTTGGCTCACTCTCGTTAAATGCACAGAACATTTTCTTGTTCTCCAAATGTATTTCATTGATTTTGCTTTTTTATTTTTTTTCGGCCGTTTTGCGTACGTTCTGCCCATTGAAAAAGCACAATAATACAACACACCACCAAAATTATTGGAAAAAAAAACAAACAGCTAAACACAGAGTCCAACACAATAAACAAAAATAGTCGAAACAATGCTCAGGCACGGTTGCTAACACGTGTTACGTGAGCTAAAATGCGCAGTTGCGACACCCTCTGTTTGCATATAATAAAACCATCAATTTGGTCTGGCAATTTCGTCAAGCCCTTGGAAAAGTTGTTTTAACACCCTTACAACTAAAATTGGTAACATTACTATGCTTGCTCCATCTGTTGCTTATTTATTTGAATACATCAAAAATACTGCCATCCCCACCCTTCGAGCCGTAGTCTTAAATAGTCTTACTTTAAGCCCAGGAATCTGTGGTTAAGCCATGTCCACGGAATTTAGAGACACCAGTATATGTACAAAACTTAGTTGTCTATTTTATATTTATTTTTAATTCCACATGACATATTCACATACACTATGTATCGATATTTTGTATTGTTTATTATATTTATATATTTATATTTAACGCTATCCAAAATAGCCTCACATAAACATTGTCGACCGCGATCGTAAGTCGCAGCCTTAAAGGATCCGTGTTCTCGGAGATGCTGCATCACTCTGACAAATGTTCGAACATTCGGTATGCGACGATTCAGAAATCTTTCCAGGTAAATGGGTTGGGCTAAAGCATCATTGCCCTGGCTTTTACCATAACTTAATAAAATACCAGTTCATGCGTAATTTGAAAATGTAGGCTTTGTACAAGAAGAGCTATTCCAATTCAGACGCTTGAAAAAGGTGTTAGCAAATTCTTTTCAAAAGTCATCTATTTGACAAATGACCGTTTCTAAGCAACTTAAAAAAGAAAATACTACCCATTCTTAGAACCTGTGATTAGAACAATACTAGCGGATTAGTTAATTTATGAGGGGGGGGGGGGTTAAAAATTGGTGATTTGGAAAAATAATATAGAGAAAAATTGTTTAATTTGACGAGTTCTGTTACTGGTTAAAATTAATGTACTTATTTCTGTGACAACCAGTATATTTTTTCTGTTTCTTAAGATCTTGGGGTGAAGGTTTAAAGAAATACATAGGATGGTAAGGTGCACACGTAATGTAGAAAAACGTAATAACGAAAAAAATTTTAAAAAAATTGTTGCAAATCGTTTTTGATTGCAGTGAAAACCTCGAGCAACATCTGTACAGCAAGCATGGCCGTCTTGCATGGTGTAGCTTATTATATATCAAATCCGCTTCAATTTGTTATCCTACTACAATGTCAGGTCAAAAAGCGATCATAGGATGTCGCTGTTTTATCTATTCACGAAAAAAATAAAGTCCAATTTCCAGTTACATAAACAATCAGAGGAGGCCAGAGCCTGAATCGATATAGTTTTATCGACTACAACTCATTCTGACTCAGAGTCCACGACTCCGACTCTAACTCCGATTCCACATCGGCGGGTAACTCACTGAACTATCTATCTGTTCAATGGATAAGCTGAGTCAGCAACTTAGCTATTGAAAGGCATTTTCAGTGGCTGAACCAAATAATAATTAAATGTATTTCGAGTTTTAAACGATAATTTATTCTTCTACAAAATTTATGGCAAGCCAGTAAATCAACTGATCAAAATATTAATTTTATATCTAAATAAAATTTTTTGCTTTTCGTTCACAATGAAACTCATTATGATGCCAAAGACTGTTTCGATAGAAGTCATTGGGCACGTTTAGCCGGTGACTACTGCTGTCTTGCCATACTCAACATGTTGAGAGTGCTCTACGTATGCATCAGCTCAACGATCTGAACGATTTAAAATATAGTGAAAGACATAGCCAATAATACGTACAATTTAATTTTTTTACAAAATTCAAGAAGATTTTAATTTTAATGTTTTTATTTAATTTTACTAGAACCTATCATGAGAAAATAAAAACCTAATTTCCTAATTATGTCACCTGAATGAAGTACCCTTTTTCGACTTTTTTATGACCTAAAAGTGCTGTCTTTAGTGATGAAGAAGTAATAGCTTTCGTTGGGTAATTGAGTAGAGTTCAGAAAATGCCTAAATCTCAAATCTAAATCATTCTAATGTTAGGATGACAATGAATTGAACTGGAAATGGATATTACATTAAATTTTATTTTTTGTAATATCCACGCGTCGGAATTTGTGACCTGTCATCTACTTGGTGAAACTCTACAACCTGTCGATTTTCATTTACAAATTTATTTAATAAGTTTACTTAGAAAAAAATTCTGACGAACACTGTCCTTTCTTATTCATAAAAAAAATGATGCCGAAAATCCTTAACCAACAAAGAGTAAGAAATTATGTTAAAATGGATTCAGAAACTGGCTATTCAAATTGTTTGTGAAACTCCACTGATAATCCCATTTATATAATTTTTTTTTAGAACTTTCATTGTGCTTTGACAGCAAGCATGGCCGTCTTGCATGGGGGACTTATTAGGTAACAAATCCGCGTCAATTTGTCTACCCTAGTGCAATGTCAGGATAAAAAGCGATCGTAGGATGTCGCTGTTTTATCTATTCACCCTCTTTATATAGTTTAAACAAAACATTACACTTTCATCGTAAAATTAAATTATATGGACAAATTTACTAAATCATTAAAACTGGTAGACCTATTCATTGAATTATTAATTTTATTGTTTTTGGCCAAAATTAGTTGCTAATAAATTTCTTCGAAAAGGATTTGTTTGAGTTTATTATCTACAAATATTTTATGCAGACTTTTAAGTTTTCACCCAAAAATAAGTACATTTAAAAATTCATATTTGAAAAATTGCGGAGATATGCACTAATATGCATTCTTTCTCAAAAACAGGATCCTAAAATATGCTAAATACGCATTTTTTAATCACTTCATTTGATTCAAAATTGTTTGGTATCTAATGTGCAATTTGCGTAATAATGTCAGCTCTACTCATTAGCTACACCATCTATTCAATACACAAAAGTGTAACATTGCCTAACGGAAATAGCTCATAAACCACGACAAAATTACTTTTGAAAATTTTACTAAAATCTTGTCTTTTTGAAAGACTAATTATTTCGACATTTTTTTTATTTCGCAAAGAAATAAACCATTTAATTGGATTTTATTCGTGTTACGGCGTTCCTTCGCATAGATATTTTATGAATGAGCCTCTGGTAATGATATAAATTCTTGTGCTGTCACAAAAGATTTATTTCGCGGCTGACCGATTCGATTACACAGCAAGCATTATGAAAGCATCAAAGTTTCTCGCCTCTATTCTACTTCAAACAACAACACACTTAGTTTCCTACCAACTTAATCATGAAATAAAACAATTTTAATTGCAACATATCTTTCTTTGAGAGCTTACAATACGTGCACAACTTTATCTTTGCGGTAAAGTGTACATTACTTAAGAAGATTATTTCCTGATCAAGAAAGATTGTAAGTCGTTTTGGTTAATGGCTTAGTGCTACTACCTCCATGGAGCAATATCCTTGTTTTAACTGGCGGGAATGCATTCGGTGTTTCCTTGGTAGAATCTGAACATATTACTTCCTGTGTTACGTGCTCTTATTTGCAATGTGATATATTTAATCAATGTGCTTAATCACATGCTGTGTGATTTAGCTAGAACCACATTTTTTTAAATGGTAAAAATGTGCTTTTTAACTATTCTAGCTACTGTAAAATAAAGGATGAAGAATTAGAATACTGTCAACTAAAATATCTAGAATAAAAGTTATTTTATTATTCCTCCGCAAGAGAATGAAAAAGAAACAAATTTCAAAACTATTTTAGGAATAATTTAATAATGTTTCAGCAGCCAAAACAAAAATAACAGGAGGAAGCACTAATTTTTAATGTCAGAAGGAATTATACAGATACTAAATACGCTAACAGAAATAAATAAAGGCGAATGTTCTGTCTTATTACATTAAGTGATGTTAAATCGAGCTTTATTTTGAATTTTACATGCAAACAACCGCGCATAAAACGCATTATTAACCCATATTCGTTTTATTTGACTCTCTTAAAACGACGGGTGATCAAAAAGCTTTGACTTCTTTCGAGAATGGTTCAACTCGCACTTCCAGAAATGCAAACTGAAACGAACGAAAGGCAGCGCAATTAACGAGCATTTTTTCAATCCGTCTCCGATCTAATTTACAGCGGAACTTTTCGCAGGTCGCAACATTTCGCGAAGATTTGAAATAAAGATAAAGAGTATGGGGACGTCTTCGACGCACGCATCAGGTTCCTGAAATTATTGATGCCATCAAGCAACGGTGCACGGCTTCATATTCCGTTTAATTTATATCGCACGATAATAACAGCTCTTTGCTGATATTATGCGGCCGTTTTTTATAATAATTGGGGCTTTAGCATAACGTATTCGATATCTTTGCAAATTTATTTCAGCTATCTGCCTGCAAATTAAGAGTAAACTTTTCGGTATTAATTTCAATCAGTGCTTATCTGTTCTTTTACAGTTCATGTTATGCTAATACCTATATTTATATTTCATTTATTTTTTTTTTATAACTCGGATTGATGTTTTATGTATTCAAATAGAGTTTACGGAATATAAATATCGAAACTGGGAAACTGGTTACTAGACAAAAAAAAGGTTAGATGGACCAAATATAATCACCCTTGACTATCGTACTTATGTGAATGAGATTAAAATGTTAATATTCGCAAGCTTTATAACATAAAGTTAAAAATAATAAAAAAATCAACCTGAATTCTTTATTCTATTTGTCGACTTGTCCCGGTACACTTAAATTATAATGGACGCGCGCAGTATGTGGAATAAAGAAAATGGGACGCTAGACTTTAATAGCTAAGAACACGTTCATAAATATAAAAATACTGGAATAAAACCTAGTCCATTTCGTTCAAAACTGACTCAAACTAGACGAAAAAGCATTTTCGTTTTATTTTGAATTTATCTTAACCATGTCTGTCAATAGTAACGTCTTTGCAGGAAGAAATTGATCTTTACTCCTTTTACCTACTTAACGCCATATTTAATCTCCGCATCATTTCAGAAATTAATGTTTTTGTGAAAATAAGTTCTTAATCTAACACTCAAAATAATAGCCTGTAGAGAAATGGTGTGTACTAAAGGAGTATTTTTTTTGTTTTTAATTTTATGATGTGACGGTTTACAATCCTAAATATTTATTTTTACTTTTTAATTCTATTACGCCTGCTTAGAATCAGAGTGTTCTAACTTGGGAAAACAAGATTTATATTTAGAAAGTTTCTGTCTCCAATTCATGGTATTTTTAAAGCTCGCACAGATTTTACCTTTTTCTGTTCCTCCTTAGACCCCTTAAAATTTTATTTTAATCATTATTCCTTAGAACCATTTAGCTTCATTTCATAAATGAAGTTAGGTCACTCTTATTTTAAGCTAGCAATTACTTAATTTTTGTTTTGTTTGGCCAATATAAGAGGATCTGCACCCCATACGCTGGCTTTGTTACACAATGGACGAGTAATCCCAGACGAAATTTTTTATTTTAGTTTTGAAAACAAACTTTTGATGGATTTAACTGAAAAAAAAACTATTTTTCGTCTATTCTCAGATAATCTTACTTCATTCTTTCTACGTCACTGAAAGTGTGAGTTAATTTTACTTCAGAGTGAGGAAGTTGCTTCCACCTTCATCGATTTGAAGATGACGGGACATTTGCGCCACGGACATTTGCGCCAACGATACATTTGCGCCGCTTGGGTTAAATTTACGGGAAACGATCAGGTAAAGTCATTAGCAATTTTACATTTGCGCTACTGCCTCAGCATTAATAATATTTTCCGAAGAAATTTTCGACCACTTGGTAAATTATATATCTGCAAATTTTAAACAAAATTATTTCCATCACTTTTAATTGCGCACGTGCATGTAATACAATATCCAATTGCTTATTTGTAAATCTTCAAATCATTATTATTGTTCTTCTGAACTAATATGTTGTATTTCTAAATTAGTAGATTTTTGTCTTGTGTTTTAGTGAATTTTATTCAACGTGCTATTTATTAATAAGAAGATGCATAATTCTTCCTTGGAATTTATTGAAAGATCGAAAGGTATTTACTTAAAAAAATATTTTAATTAATAGCTATGTCTTTCAAATTGTAACCTAATAAATATAAATAAATTATTTACAACAATTTTTTAAAAACTTATGCTTTGACAGCAAGCATGGCCGCCTTGTATAGGATGACTTATTATGCAGCCCACTGGGTTCAATTTGTCAATCCTAATGCAATGTCAGGTCAAAAAGCGATCATAGGATGTCGCTGTTTAAGCTATTCATCAAGGTTGGGAGAGCTGGACTGTGTATTAGAAGGTTGTCTTGATCAACGGAGGGGACAGAGGGTGCGTATCTCGTTACGTCACGTCAATTCCATTGGGCATATTAACGAGATTTTTGCGTTATTTGATCAATAGGACCATAGAGAATTGATTCCATTTTTAGTGAATTAGATAAATTTTTAGGAAACAGATTAAAACTAACCCTATTTACTTCACGGTGACGGATAGGAATTTCGTGTGACATCATGAGTTACTTTTGTGGGGAGGAAATTTTAAACTGCATATTGAATGGGAACGAGGCAACCTGCTAGATGCAATATCAGTTTTACCAACCTTGCTATTCATTACTATTATATCGCAATTGCGAATATCCTTGGACAAGTCATTTTGGTTTGCAGTGGAACTCTTGATTTACGCTTCTGCTGGCGAGCAATAGGGCTGAAACAGCTGTACAGATACTGTTCGAGGGATCCATTGTAATCAAAAACGATTTGCAATATTTTTTTCTATTAAATGTGGAAATAATTGTTTTTCTAAATACATGTAAAACCCATGTTCATGATTTATTATTTAGCACTGATACTAAGTAGTGCAATGTTAAGTGGAATTGGAATTATGGTAGTTTTTATCAAAATTTCACACAAATTTACACTCTCGAGCTTACTCTTACTGGCATCTCTATAACTATAACAGATAGAATAAAACTAGTGGCCATGTTATGATCTCTTTTTTAGAGATAAAGTCAATAGTATAAACAGAAATTGACTCTCTTCTTTTGTTTTTAAGTTATAAGCAAAAATTTCCATTCTTGATTTTCGTCAGTCAGGCATATCTCGCATAGTTCGCTTTTTACATGTAATTAATTTTTGAATTATAATAAAAAGTTTTTTTTTAAAGAAAATTATAATAGCCAATGTCATCATTAAATAGAAAGTAATTTCTGACATTTTTTTAAATAACAGAAATTCTTTTTTTCAGAGTGCCCGAATTTTTTTTTAACTGTAAAAAAACGCGTTTTGTAAAGTAAAATTAATGCGTAAACACCCATTTTTCGAGCAATTGTACGATATTTGCTTAAATCGTTCATAATATAATAATTGAGTTTAAAATACTAGTATATTCGCGGCTAAGAATAAGGTCTGGAAAGACACTTACAAAATTTATAAGTGGCTGGCTGTTTTAGCCGTTATAATACAATAATAATGTTTATTTTGCCAAAATAGAAGCAAAGATAAAACTAAATATAAAATGTAATATAAATATAGGAAACATTAAATATTTAAGAAAGTGCAATCAACAGAAGAATACATAGAAAGGATAGCAATTACAATTAAACCGGAAGAGTAGTCTCGAGTTTAAAATTCTAAAGATTAAAATAGGTACCTAATACATATAAATAATTCAAAAAGTAACCTTATGTGTGGATAAAAAGTGAGGACAAAACTTGGGAGCATAATAGTAACAACCAATAAATGATATCACAGTAAAGTGCCACACAATTCATACATATGATTATTTTTGACCTGCAAGAAATAAGATTGCAGTTAAATTTCCTCACGAAATAAGAAGTTTGCAGGTAAATTTTCGTCTATGTAAGAATGTTCAACTTTGAATCATTGCCTGTGCACTGCATTGAGCACCTTTTCTTAGAAGGGCGCAAATGTATCGGTGGCGCAAATGTGCGCGGCGCAAGTGTCCCGGATTCTTTGAAGGAACCGCTAACCCTTCATCAGTAATGAGCAGACCCTATGAAATTTAATTCAGTTTTCACAGGCATGACATGGGTCCGTGGTCGATGAGTGCTGCATATCCCATCAGGATCTAAGTACACGGCGCTGAATCTCGTTGAGTGAAAAGCATTTACGTCTTCTGGAATTAGTGTGCACTGCTGTACGCCAGCCCATCGCCATGCCGGTGGAAAATAGTACTTAGGCTCTAAATTGTAGGAGGACGACGACGTGTGCTTCAATGAAGTGATGTCCTGGCCCCAATTGCCCGCCCCCGTCCCTTCGAAGCCACTACCTGTGGTCACCAGAGCAAGAAACTAAGGGCCAGACAGCTGAAGGATGAATTCAACCTTTTGTTGAACAATGTATCAAAGTATAGGCCTAACTCCAAACTTCGTTCAACTGGTATCATAATACCGGTCCTAAATAGGTACACCTGCTGTTTCATAAAATACAAGAAATCAATGTGACACATACAGGGTGATTAATAATAAGTGTCCGACCGGTTAGGGGCGTATTTACCAAGTGCAAATCCAAAATTGCAAGAAAAAAATTTATCGGAGACATTTTTAAAATCAACGTCTTTTGTGCTCCAAATGGAAACCGTTTGTGTTTTTAAAATCGGGTCGACCAAATGTTTATGTTTTAGAAACTGTGTTACTGTGTCAACAAAAAGTAAATGTTATGTGACGTAACTTATGATTTTGTAACAGATATTTCAAAATGGCCTTGTTGTGCGCCTATTCACATAATTGATGAATATACTGTCGTACACACCGTGTGTTAGGGCCAGCTTATTCGGCCAAATTTATATTATTATTTAATTTATTAAACCTGCAGTTATTTCTGGATGCAGGGTTTGACTTGCATACTTGAAGAGCATGCTTTTCTGCAAGAGCAAGTCTACGTGCCAAATATTTCTACCACCCAAGAGTGTTCAAAAGTTCTGTGCGATTGTAGACTAATGAATCACGAAAACTAGGCAGTGATTTGAATTGTTTTGATTTCTTGCGCTCTAGCAAAAACACAATTTCGTCAGCTGTGTTAATGGAGTCTTCATAAACTGATTTTTTTTAATAGTAATGTTTGATTAACAGACGGATGATCTAAAAAAGTGAACTGGATTAAACTGGTTTCAGACAGCGGCAGTCCCAGTACGGAACCTGCGTTACGTTGTTACCCGCACTCATATACCTGCGTTACGTTGTTACCCGCACTCATATACCTGCGTTACGTTGTTACTCGAACTCATATCTCATCATATATGACCACACGGGCTTTCGCGCAGTTAGATATCCTCAGAATATTCGCAATTGCAAATTCCAATAGATAACAATAACTCTTCGCTGCTTTTGAATATGTAAAATATAATAAATTATTATACAAATATGTATTTAAAATCGCGCGGCGCCCGACCGTTACTGAGTCTGAGACTGAGGTTTCTGGCGCGCATCTCTCGCAGATATCCATTTAACCAGTACAATACTGTGAGTAACGCCGCTTTCATGAATGCACTACTTCTCTGACTCGCCGATTGTTCAATATTGCTTGTCGCACAAATCCGGCAAATTCGTAGAGCCGCCTAGATGTTGTATTTATAATATCTTGCCGCTTCATTGTAATAATAATCCGAAGCACTTTTTTTAATCCTTTCAGTGTTGATTAAACATGATTTGCTTCACTTTAATTCGATTAATTATTTCGCACATGAATTCGTAAAACACTGTGGTAATACATACATTCATTAAAAAAAATCTCAAAGGGCGGCGATTCGCATTAAAAGCACATCATTGAATTCTTCACAGGAAGTAATCTTAAAATGCACGAATTTCACTAAAATTCTGTGAATTCATACCCACGTTGAAACGAACTCGATTCCACTGACAAAATTATTATTGTATCCCTATTTAGATAATAAAGGAATCAAGTTCATTGTTAACATTATGCAATCTTTCCTCAAAGAGTAGTAAACAAATCGTTTTACGGTTACAGTTCAAGGTTAAATGTTGTTTTTGCGTTTTTTCCTTGAAAGTCTATTTCTGTTGTGACGCATTCAACTATTTCAGTGACCACCAACAAGTTTAACTCTGTATTTTTAATTTAATCCATTTTATCTCAAAAACTACACGAGTTAGTGTAGTATGTCCACAGTTATTTGTTGTTTTTTGAAGGACTATATGTGGTTAACGGGTCGGACATTTATTCTGAATCAGCCTGTATAAATGAAAAGTCAATTTTAATTAATTATAACTTCCACGCCATAATATTCAGAGAGCGGCCAAGGTCGTTTTCTATACGAGATATTTTGTTTCCACAGGCGTCGGATTCTAAAGGTAAACATTCAAACTCGTATTGCAGGAAAAACGTGATCATTGCCATGCGGTCTGGTTAATGCAGCGTCATATAAAATTAAAGAAAAAAAAATTTCTTCTCAATGCGATGCGTGCGCCAAATTTAATAGATGTCCGTAAAAGAGTTCACGCCACTGGTAGGAGTATGCGTGCATCAGGACTTTTATGCAATCGATTTAATTTAACCGTTGGTCACAATCGTACAGACAATTACTTGCCACATTATCCCTTTATAAGCTCCATCAGTGATTTGATTTACTATTAGTATGAATGTACATATAATTTTCTGAAACGATAAAACACAGGCAAGTAGCATTGAAAAACACTAAAATTTATGGAGCCGATTAATTGTCACGGATAACCTAGACTGGCCGCCGCTTAATAATATCATTCACCAAGATGCAAAGTATGTGTGCATCGTATCATATTAATGGTTTGCTTTCAAGTATTCTGTACTTCATAATTCTCGTTTAACGTATATCGTAATTAACGAAAAGGTGACCGCTTTCTCCGAAATTGTTCGCTCGCAGTATTTAAAAAAACTGAGAGAATTATATACGATCTTTTTAGTAATGACGAGAGAGGAGCTCACCGTGTAAAATATTCTGGAAAATAAATATCAAACGCCGCCATAAGTAGGTAGACCGGTCGCGTAATTCAATTAATTTGCCACGTAATACGTCATAAATCAATATTTATGTTGCGAGAGTGCTTGCTCCACTCTGCAAAGTGAAGAAAAAGGGTTCACGAATTTTGAAAGTACATCACCAGCTCGATTAAATCTGTTTCGTGAAGAGGCTAGGCGTTACATAAACAAATATCGCCGCATGAAATCTCCGGCGCTCGGTGCTTTCTTTATTTTGGTTGTGCATTTCGGGCTTATTGCGTCAGTTTCGTTTCATGGTGGACGCAACTGGCGGGATCAGAAAGCAAAACAAACAGATGCATATATATTGCTATCATTTTCAGCGTATGGATCTATTTCATATATACACAATACTCGATTTCCATCATAATTGGTTAATATTTTTTCTTAATGTGCTGGTGTCATCCGAAGAGATGTACCCATCAGTTTCATTTCTTTAAGCAACATAATTTTTGATTGCGGATAATTCACGACAAAGCAACTAAATTTCACGGAATGATTACGCAAGAAAGGAGGCAGTAAAAGTCCTGCAGTATTTTCCTCTGGAACTTGTTTTTTTTTTATTTTAGGAACTGCTGAGTAAATTAATATTATATGTACGAGATCGTAAAGAGAAACAGGAAAAAAGTCCTAAACGTTTGTAAAACAGCCTTCCCATAGTGCGCGTCTTCACGGATCGTACCGCGGATGGTGGACGACCACGCACTACTCCATACTGCACCAGAACTTTTTCCACGATTTGTATCGGTCCGCGCCAATGAACGGCAATATTTGCTATTCCAAAATATGCAATAGAAACACAGCAGAACCGGTGAATTTTTGCAGTTACATCACACTTTTCTTGTTCGAATAACGAATCAAACCAAAGTTTTATCGGTGAATAGATAAAACAGCGACATCCTGAGATCGCTTTTTGTCCTGACATTGCTACGTTTCTGCTGCAGGAGCCCCAAATAAGGCTGAAACATCTGTACAGAGACTGCTAGAGGAAGACGACATCCTTCCCATAGTGCGATGGCGCGGGATCGTACGTAAAAACACGCACTATGGGAAGGCGCCTTTAGAAAGCACTCAATTAGAGATTTTTTTATACGAAATTATAACGAATATCAATAACCGACATTAGAACAAAAGATTAAATATAAAAGTACAGTTACTAAAACCCTCATTAGAAAGATTTAAGTAAAAGAAAACCGATCCACATAGGGGTATTTCATTATTTGCATTTTTATGAAGTAACTTAAATTAGAAGTTGCAAGACTTTCCTACTCGAATTTGGGGTACCATCAGAAAAACAAATGACTATCAGGTTTACGAGATTCTCCATTATTTTCAATTTCTTTAAACAGAATATTACATTTTTTTATCATCGTATCATTTAAAAAAGTTGAAAACAATGGAAAATCTCGTAAAGCTGATATTTACTCATTTATTTATCCTCTGGTACCATTAATTCGAGAAGGAAAAGTCTTGAAATTTCTTTAATTTAAGCTACCTACTAAATTTTCAAAAAACGTTAGCTATTGTAGCAATTTTCCCTGAGTACCACGATTTAGTTACTAAATATAAAACTAAATTATATTCCTAAAATATTAAGATTTTGGAGACGATATTTTAGGAACATAATTAATTTAATATCCTGAACGCGATGCGATGATAAAATACCTAACACTCCATTTAAAATAGAAACACTAAACAATAGAAAATCTCGAAAATTTGTTAGTCTTTTGTTTTTCCGAAAGCACCATAAAATCAAGGAGGAAAGATCCTGAAACTTTGCTATTAATTTAAGTTACTTCGTAAAAATTCAAATAAGAAATTTAGCTATAGTAGCGGATTTTCATGAACAGCCTTTACATGATAGTTTGTGTATGAATTCTTTATTTTGTTCTTCAGGATATGTAGAATTTTTAACTTTGCCATTTTGTATCAAGTTTAGTTTTTGCAAAGTTTTTTGCCTACTATTGCAAGGCACTGCATCAAGAAAATAATTGCCATAAATTTATAGGCAAATTTCGGCAGCCGAAGTCTTCAAATATTTAAAGTATTTTACCTACTGTAAAACATAACAAAAAAAAATAGACCCGGAAACGCCCTGACATATAAGAAAACTCTTTCGAAATACACTACTAACCGAAAATTCAATGACATATATTTGATATATCGTTAATCTGAAATATCTTAAATACTGACAATAGCATTTAAAAAATAATGGTTGATATGAGCAGTGCTTACTTGGCTGAACATCTTCCGTTACAAAAATCACAGCACATAGTTTCAAAGAAGAATTAGAAACAGTTTGAATTTAATCATTTTTTGAGTTAGGCATATACGTTTAACACAACTAAGGTGCTTTGATCCCTTTGATGGTATTTTGTTCATCTACCCGAGGAAAAAAATAAGTTTACCCTCTTCATCCCTAAGTATTGTTCTATTTTAGGTAATAGTTATTATAGTCAAATTCACGATTTTGTGTCATTCGACTTTTGGCCAGCTTTTCGGGACAAATACCCGTATCGGCGACCATAGGAAACATCTACTTCTGTTTCAGTGGTTCTCAAACTTTTATTTTTAACATGTAGAGTTGCGGCTTTTGAAAACTGGTACATTAAGAATTGACAGAACTGTTAAAAGTTCGAAATAAAGCAAATCTGAGCAAGATTCATAGTTGCGTTTATTTCTAAAATGTCATAACAACTTCAATGCGCCATAAATTCTAATGATTAAATAATAAAATATTTACAATTTTTACAGTAAGCTTTGATTTCTGCTTCTGACGTTTAGAAACTTCAGTTTTGGGATACTTTACTTCGCCGAAACATAACTTAAAACAGTTTGAACTATTTTCGCTTAAAGCTTAAGCTGTACAGAATTTTGTAACAGATTTGAAAATGGTAGTCAACCGAAACATGTCGGCATATTGTTAATAACAAATAAAGAGCTTTTGACATATTTGTATGCGCTATTGGTTTCCTTGGGCAAATACACAGAGAAAAATGAGTAGTAAAAAGTAACACAATTGTAGTCAGAATGAAGAGGGGAACAAATTGTAACAAATATTCGCAGAATTGCGGAACAAAACGCTATTCTTAAAGTAATATTTATTACAATTGTGCTAATATTTGCTACAATTTATTCCTGTCTGCATTCTGAAAACAATTGTGTTACTTTCTACTATTCATTTTTCTCTGTGTACTCCTGCTATTTATTCTAATTTTTCGTTGATCACTAAAATCACGGATAACCCTTTCAAAAAATTTACATTTATGAGAATAACGTTGTCATATTTTTCCCGGGATTTAACAATAAATCTAACTAACATGGTTTCCAGAAATTAGTCGTTTAGGCGAAACTAAGAAAAACAGACTTGCAAGATTTGTTTAAATAAGGCCCGATCTTTCCATTTCTCTATATATTTATTGACCAGACAATGGTCGATTGTCGATACAATAATAATAATTTATTTAAAAAACAACAATCCAACCCCTTTTGCATTAAACAATTCAGTCTCGTTCTTTGTTTGTCTATACCTTTTAGTTAAAATCTGACAGAATGGCGTGCATTTTTAATTGGTTCCGCCATATTTCAGTAAAAATGTATTTCAACCAAGCATAAGAAAGAATGTAAGAGCAGTTTGGCGCTAGACTTGAATCTGACTTTGAAAATAAGCAAGCAAGGTTAGGTAATATTGTCAATTTGATGTTGAGGGGCTTCTTTGCCGCAAGATGGCTGAATCTGCCGGATTCTAACTAGAGGGTCCCTATTTGTTTGCTAAAGATAATCCTGTTCGCGTAGGAGCCCCGTGCAGTGTCGGTAATTGTCAAATTACAAAAATTTCATGCCCCGAGATAAATTTCAGTTTAATATGCAACTTTCTAGTGTCAGTATCTCGAAAACAGTTGACTTTTGACATGTGGTGACATATGAAAAATACGTAAAATTTTAACTGAACTTGAACGGCAGAAAAATTGGGGCGTTCCATTAAAAAATTAAGTTAACGTTTTTTGCTAACATCCTGTATTATTATAAGTACACACTTTATTTATAACGATTTCTAAATGAAAATCAAATGAAAAAATATTTGAAATATTCAGGTGAGAAAAAAAACGCCTGCAACAGGGCCTAGAAACTCTCATTTTTCATGCAAAAGAATTTTCTTGACCTTTTACTAAAACATTGAAGTAGGGTGATGTAACAAGATCTGGGGTTATATGCAAGTCGAAATAAAGAAAACATACGCATGTGTATGCAAGCTTTTGGCTAAATATGCCTCAACATATCATTTATAAAAAAAAACTGTCTATGAATTTATATATTTTAAATAACAGATAATTTTTTGGTTTTTTATTTTAAATGATTTAGATCCATTTAAAAAGAATTTTTGCGTTTGCTTCATGCAACACCAGCTCATGCCAATAACAATTTTAGATCATTAAAAACATTACTGTTTCCTAAATTATTTCAAAACTGTCAATTTCGATGAACTTGAATTCTGAAAAGTGGTTTTAAAAACTTTCAAAATTAAGTATTTTAATATTATGTGAAATAGTTTTTAATTTATAAACAGGGCGCTGTGGAAATCGCACAAAACCTTAAAATTTCACTACCGATAGTGAAACTGACTTTTGTGCTACTACCAAAGTGTCCGGTTTAGAGATTTAAAAAAAATCATTTTAATATTATATTCAACTTTTGAAACTCTTCCATTTCAAAACAAAACATATGTAACCGCGTAAAAAAGTTGTTTAAGGATTAATTCATTTTCCATTTTTGCCTGTGTAGTAAATATGAGCCTATACTTTGATGAAATAATGACCTTTATTAATTATTGTCTATTATTGGTAAATGTCAATTACAGCTACCCAGAAAAATTATTGGCATTATTAAATTTATGTCAGAAAAAGTCAATATTGAAGAGATATGCACTTTTTTGGTGGCGACAGTATTAATTGCATTCGTTTGGCCGTCCACAATTTAAAGTTTTGACTTAGTTCAAAATAATAAACGAATTTACAAATCTACCTCATTATAAAAATTTACTGATCGACCTAATTGCTTCTTACTCATAAAAAAAAGTTTAATTGGATACCGAAAAACCATAACCAATGTTTTATTGTTAATCATGAATTTCCATCAAGTGAACGTTGAGTCTATTAACTTCTCACATATTTTATTAAAAAGTCGTTAGCCTTCTTAAAAATATGTGTTAATAAAACTCTTTATCCTCATAGCTTTTCTAACGATTGTACTGCCGTTAAAGTCATTCTAAAGCAGTGTGAATTTCTAATTTGACTGCTCTGTAATCAAAAAGAAATTGTAACGGTCAGCCCGTAATTAAGTTGATAATCATAAATTATGCAGCAGTAAAGAAATAAAACCAAGCTGTATGATAACTACCTGGGGGAATGGTTGACCAGGTGTTATTGAATTATGCAGGGATAAGTTCTTTGTTTGTTTAAAGTATCGTACGGCAAACCATTTTTTTTTTTGAAATTCGGTTTGTTCTAAGTTTTAGGCAGTATAGCACATTTTAATAGCAAAATGTAAGTTGTAAACTAGAAAAACTTACAGATTATAAAATTACAATTTCATAGTTTCATACATTAGAAAATAAAATATGGCTTTGCATATTTGCTGCCTACACTGTCCGTACACCTGTGTATATTGAAATACAAAGCGATTAATTGCATAAAAACGGTAGAGTAGGCGGGCTGTAACTTAACATATAATTATTGTAATTAATATGTAACTAGCATCGCTGCACTTTGTTTAAACATTTTATTTTTTTGATATAGGCTGTTATTAAATTCTAACAACTTTGACAAGATTACACTGGCTGGGAGCCCAACAATAAAAACATTTTTATTTTCAGTTCAAAAAGAGTAATTTTTCAGAAAAGTTTTTGCTTCTCCTAAAAATTATTCCTAGTAAAATTCATCATGAATTAAAATTTTGTTCTCACAATATGAAAAAGGAAAAAATTTCAATTAGAAAAGAATTTTGCTGTAAATATCTGTGAATAAATATGTAAACCGTCTTTGTTGTGAAGACAAGCGACGCGCTATGATAATTAGAAATTTCATAACGTTCAATTAAGTGAGTACCTACGGCATAGCAGTGGTTTCCAAACTTTTTGTTACTAGTTAAGAGGGTCCTCTTTAAAAAAAATGTAATCTTAATGTCTCTCTCTTTCTCTGACTTTATTTCATAAAATAATACAGAAGTTTATTTATACATGTACATAATATATTGTATTAATTCTATATGTTTTCTTATAAAAATTACATTTTTCGAATCCAGAACACTTGCGCCGCGCACATTTGCGCCACTGATACACTTGTGCCCTTCTACGAAAAGGTGTCCAATACCCGCACAGGTAAAGATTTATAGTTGAACATTTGCGCCTCCGTTATGGGAAATTATTTATTTCTTGCATAGACAAAAATTTACCTGTAAACTTCTTATTACGTGAGGAAATTTAACTCAAAACTTATTTCTTGCCGATCAAAAATACTCATATGTCAATTGTGTGGCACTTTGCTGTAATATCCTTACTGGTTGTGATTAGTACGCTCCCAAGTTTTGTCCTCACTTTTTATCCGCACACAAGTTTACTTTTATGAATTATTTATATTATTATATAATTATAATATTATATTATTATTATTTATATTGTTACCTATTTTAATCTATAATTTTAAACACAGAACCACTTTTCTGGCCTAACTGTAATTGCTACCCTTTCTATGTATTCTTCTGTTGATTGCACTTCTTTAAATATTTAATGTTTCCTATAATTATATTATGTTTTATATTTACTTTTATTTATACTTCTATTTTGGGGAAATAAACATTATTATTGTATTGTAGTAGCTAAAATAGTCAGCCACTTAGAAATTTTATAAGCGCCTTTCTAAGCCGTCTTTGCTTTTTAGTCAGGTATTAGTATTCTAAACTCAATTATTATACAGGATATTTTCTTAGTACTAACTATAGTCCGTAACTATAGGGTGTACTTCCTTGCGTTATTTTAATAAAAATCTTTTATATAAACATGTGTCCGGAAGCACTTATATTCCGAGATATACTAAAAGTAAAATTTCAGTTTTATCGTTTTTATACAGTTAAATTTGGATTAAGCTTGAGAGTATAAATTTGTTTGAAATTTTGTTAAAAACTACCATAATTCCAATTCCACTTAATACTGTACTACTTACTATCAGTGCTAAATAATAAAACATAGGTTTTATATTTCGAATAACAATTATTTCCATATTTAATAGAAAAAATTGTTGCAAATCGTTTTTGATTACAATGGATCCGTCGATCAGCCTCTGTGCAGGTGTTTCAACCCTATTGTTCATCACCAGAAGTGCAGATCGAGAGTACGAACCAAAACGACTTGTTCAAGGATATTCGCAATTACGATGTAATAGTAATAAATAGCTTAAAGAGCGACATCCTACGATCGCTTTTTGATCTGATATTGCATTAGGATTGACAAATGGAAGCCAGTTGGCTACATAATAAGTCATCCCATACAAGGCGGCATGTTTTCTGTCAAAGCATAAGTTTTAAAAAAATGTTGCACATGGTTCTTTTAAAATTTGCTTGCATTTATATTTATTAGGTTTACAGTTTGAAAAGCATTGCTATTAATTAAAATATTTTTTTAAAGTAAATACCTTTCGAGCTTTCAATAAATTCCAAGAAAGAATTACGCATCTTCTTATTAATAAACAGCATGTTCAATAAAATTCACTAAAACACAAGACAAAAATTTAATAATTTAGAAATACAATAACAATGATTTGAAGATCTACAAATACGCAATTGCATTTTATATTATTTGCACGTGCGGAATTAAAAGTGATGGAAATAATTTTATTTAAAATTTGCAGAAATATAATTTACCAAAATGGTCGAAAATTTCGAAAAATATTATTAATGTTGAGGCAGCAGCGCAAATGTACTATCTGTTTCAAAATCAAGAAACCACCAACCTCGCAATTTATTTTAAAACAACAACGACAACGACAACAGTTAGCGGTAAAAGATAGGAGAAAATGTATCAATTTAGACTGCAATTTTCGCTTCATTTAAATTTCTCATGAATTTTTCAGTGATGTTACTTTACAGGTACACAATGTTTATCTACTTTTACATGTAAACAATGTGTAGACAATGTTGACTATGTCGATTATAAAGAGAATGTAGAAAATCATTGTCCGATAACATTCACAGTTGAGGTTATTTTGTTCTATAGTGCAAGCTACCATATTTTTTATCTGTGGTAAGTGCCCAATGGTGTCTTAAGTCATCGACTTGTCGAGACGTCAGAAGCGGAAGAGTATTTTTGTGTGTGTAAAAGTATTCCATGGCTTTGTTATTTCCAAACCTCTTCGCCGGTGAAGGGGAAGCAGTGTAAAATTTATCCTCAGTTTTATGAAGTGAATACCAACCACCCCCGAGAAATATGACCATATGAGTTATCAAAAAACATTTTCCTTATAAACTGCTTGAATGAATTATCAACGTTAACATGCTGCGTCCAAGCAGATACAAAAAGAATACATTTAAAGAAGTTTAATTACATATTAGTATAACAAACGGACGAGCACAAGGCCATGTGTAATTA
Organism: Prosopocoilus inquinatus; assembly: GCA_036172665.1. Taxonomy (NCBI): domain Eukaryota; kingdom Metazoa; phylum Arthropoda; class Insecta; order Coleoptera; family Lucanidae; genus Prosopocoilus; species Prosopocoilus inquinatus. The sequence goes on from CM069871.1 coordinate 37,323,782, forward strand.
ATTCGAAAAGAAATTTTCCAATACCCTTCATTCTACAGGCTGTCATCAAATAAGTTTCACATATTAAAACTGTAAGTTCTTCATCACTTAAGAAAACGAATTCTGCATATCCTAATTTTTTTGGTGAAAAATGTAAGGAATTAAAGCCCCACAAGAGCCCGGAGTCTTTTTGTTTAAGAACCTCTGACCGATCGTGTGTGGATTTTTCTAAACAAAACATTACATTATAAATAAAACATAAAGCAATAAAGCGTCATCGAAATGAAGGGCACTGGGTCAATAAAATCTTCGCTCAGCAATTCCATACCAAAAGAAAATAAACATCCATCACGTTTGTTTCATTACTTACTGGATTAATTAAGTTAATTTACTGCTGACAAAAGTGTAACAATAAGTAAAAGTTACGTTCGTATTCATCGTCCCTTCATTTATGATTTGATTATTTTGTTTTGCTTACACTGTATAAATAATTGACATCGAGGAGTATCTGACAAAGAACCTATCTTTTACTTAAATTATTGTCGAATCCTTGTTCATTTTACGTATTTATTTATTTATTTAGTCTTGTCGTTATTGAAGACTAGTTATTCAATAAAGAATAAAGTTTATGTTTATGATTCACACTAAGATCTAATTATTGTTGATTATCTAATAAAACAAATTTAATTCCATATAATCAGTAAGAGTAGATTTAAAATGGTCTTTTTGAATAAAATTGCAAACGTGGGCAACCACCGGGAGACTATGAATTTGATATTGTGTTTATATAAAACATCAAAGCTTTTAAAAATACGATCAAGCACTTGACCTTGACTTTTGTTGGAGTTTTATTTTATGATGTCTTTACGCACGTTCGATCAGAAGTTCTCAAACAAATGTACCAACGCTCCTTTAGTAGGTCATTTTTTTATTTTTAAGTTAGACCATTGATAATTGCGTCATTAATTCTCGCAACTTGCAGTATTAATATGTGAAACTAATTTGATTACACCCGGTATAGGTTAAATGTTTACTGTGCTCGTAAATATTGTTAAAAAATTCATACACTTTTATGTTGGATTCTATGTAGACAATTGACATATCCAAATTATTTGTGTGTTAGATACGTGTTAAACAGTAAATCACTTAAAATTAGATAGAATAGTAAAACCAACTTTTTGGAGAAAAAAGTTATATAATAAAAAAATGATTTGTACAAAAAAGGTATATAATAAAAAAATAATTCGGGATAAGAAATCAAATGATTTTGATATACAGAAAAATTCTTAATTAACAAAATAAAAAAGGCTTTATAATAAAATTCTTCTTAATATTCAATCAGTATGCGTTCTTTGCTTAACCTACCATTACAGGAAATTATTGTTTGAAGCTGTTAGGTTTGTTATACAATTATTTTACTTTAGAACATAAAAATTTGTTTGATTTCATAATTGGCGAGTCAAAGAAATATTGCATTCCCGAACGCAATTGGTCAACGCACAGCAGGTTCCCAACGGATCGCCGCTGTCTGAAACTAGGCTAAACCGGAAAAACTTTATTGGTCCTCTCCTTAGTAATGAGTAACACATTTTAATTTGACAATTAACGAATGCCAAAACTGACGCTTTCAGATATTCAAAATTCAAGAACGATGCTGCAACATGAGTTTTATTTTCACAGCCAACACTTATGGCTTTTAAAAAAATATACATAAATTAGCATACCATGACACTTATAACTATGTATTTATCGTGTCGATCTGGAATGTAGGGATATCTTAGACATGATTCCAGAAGTAAATAAAGAGTGTCGGCCAGTCATTTCATTTTCCATTAAAGCGCATATTTTCCTTCAGTATAGGACTGCAGAGTGTACGGCTAGCTGCTTTCTGGACTTCAGTTTTATATATTTTTCTTACAACTAAAAAAGTTAAATATCAAGTTGAGATTCAATCTGAGCATCTGCTATTCTGACAGACTGTCTAACCTCTGGTTTCGTTTTCTTCTTTTTTTTTGTTGCTTTACACATACTTTTTAGCATACTTTTCGTGTTGTACATTATTTATTCCATTACGACATATGATTTTACATGTAAATATGTAAATACTCCTTAGACAGACACTAACCAATGAAACAGATTAATTTCTAGAATAACTAAAATAATTAAATTCAAACGTTTATGTAAAGAGAATGCCATAGCAGGTGCATTTAACGAGGAGCATAAAACGTACGGTTTGAGAAGGGAAAAAAAGTGTACAAGAGTGCCACATATTTGAGCAGTGCACTCTACCTACCTACATTTCAGCTTTTACTCTTTTTACGCCAGACATAGTACAACGGCCATAGAAACAGATAGCGTCCCGTCTTGCTGCTATAATTATATTTGTAGTCTACATTCCCCCACAGCAAAGAAAGACGGCCACTAAATGCACCAGTGGTTGGTTGAGCTGCAGTAACCAGGCTGAACTTCTTTGGTCCGGTAGTGTTCAGCATTCGCGCCTTCATGTAACTCACTGAAAACTTACACGTGTATAAAGGACGCTCCTCTTTTCCGTTTTACATTACATTCGGCTTATATATTATAACGTTTTTTTGCAATAATAGTGTTGTGTATCTTATGTGATAAGTAAATAATAATTTATTCGATTCGAAGAATCTCACCTGCAGTTTGTTGACAAATCCTATTAAACAAGGCTCACGTGTGAAGACTAAAGCTCACAATAAAAAAAAGACTCTCTGTGTCCTCCTTACCTGAAGGGATTATAAAATGTCGTGACGCTGTGTGATTGAATCACCTTACAATATCGTTTGTCAACTTAGCGTACACATGTTTGACAACTCTTGTACGTTTATCGTTGTCGTGCGGCCTTAAATCCTCGGCTTTGAAAGACGCGTTTCCGCGTGCGTTCCCGATCCAAGAACGATGAAGAAAGAAGAAACGGCGCGTTTCGTCTGATTGTGAGCCGCAAAAAGTGGAAGACGTGTTGTAATAAAAGGCAGCAGCATTTGTGGACATGCCCTCGAGTAACATCGAAGAAGCTGGAGAACTTGCAGGTGAGTCATTGCACAAAAAGAAGAGACCGACTCATTCTGCGGCGTCTACCTGTTGAAGCTTTTGTTATCGCTGGCTATAACTAATTTACTCGATCTTTAACTGAAATAGATGCTCGTCCTAAATTTCGATTACGATATTGTGTAATACTTAAAAATTATTCCGGTAAAACTTGTTTTGTACTATTACTATAAATGTTGAGATGGGAAAAAGAAATTTTTATACCATTTTTACTTAAGACCTTCGTTGTTCCAGTTCTTTCCTCGTACTAATAACATTTTCGAAAACCAAACACGTCTTCTATAACACGGAGTCATTAATTTACTAAAAGACTTTTTTAGTGAAGCTAATTTGTAATAGAATAATAAGACGAAAGAGTGCATCACTTAAACTAGCGATAGTTTTACAATTATTGTTTTGACGACTCTACATATATTATTGTTATAATTTCGAAAACTGATTCACTGCAATTAAAATACTACTCCTATAATAGTGATAAATAGAAAGGTATGTTTCACTTCTTTCGATTTTTTTGTAATACAGGCGTTTCCGCCTAACTTCAAACTTAATCCTATTTGTTTATGACTTATTGTTTTTCAGCAATTATATCTATTTGTTTCCCTTCACTTTATTCTTACTGCTTTTTTATTTTACTATTATTGTGATTCGTTGTACTACACTTAAATATGTAAGTATATTTTTGAAGTTAACTTAACCTAATTTTATTGAATTTTTATATCTCGGTTTCGTAAGTGAATATAGAGTACCTGAACATCCAAATAAATTTTTAACGTGGGCGTACCACGGAAAGCAAAACGTTTTTCTGAAATTGTTATTTAATTGACAGCATGCTAACTTATGTTCCAAAAGCTTGTAATTTAAGTGCCTATACCATCGGTATTCGACGTACAGTCGTATTAAAATTTATGTTTCTGCAATAAAATTTAAATCGCGATCTAAAAGTTAAATAAACACATGTTTTCATTTTCTGTTTGCTCGTTTGCGTGTTTGTCTACCTATTGTAATGGCTAGAAGGAAGTAGACGCTAATTTAACAACTGTATGGAAGATATTACTACAAAGACTGACTGTACGACGAATATCAATAATACTGGATGATTTTATAATTTTTTTATCAAATTTTGCCCTGAAACTTGGACAGTGTCTTAGCTTAACTGAAAAATAAGCGGTTCCCATATTATGGTTATTTTATATACAGTGACCGGCAGAAATTTAGCTACATATGGAGATAAAATTGTTTGTTATTGATTTCTCAGAAAAACGTATTGTTTATGAAAGCTCCTGTATCTTTCCAAACTTAAAATGGACCTGTCAAGGCCTGAATATCTCCTGTCCTATACCGAGGAAATCAAAATATTTGAAACCGACGTAAAAGTAAAGTATCTTTATTTTCCACGCCACGGGGAAATTTTATTTGAAAAAGTTACTCAGAATTAATATGAGATCTGAAATATTAAGAAATCATGGCTGTCTATGATGAAAAAAAGAATTTTGCGATTTTTTCAATTTTTCTCGGACCAACGTATGTGTCGCAGAATTTTGAAAGTGTAGGGCTGGACTATAAATTATATTAATAACATTGATACCTAAAAATTACAATTTTTTGTAGCCAAATTTTTTTAACCATTGTAGGTAGCTATGATTTCATATTTGAGATATAATAATTCTGAGTAGTTTCCGAATAAAATTTCTACGTAGCGTGGAAAATAAAGGTACTTTACTCTTATGTCGATTTCAAATATTTTGATTTCCTCAGCTTATGACAGCAGGTATTCAAACTTTGATACGTGCTTCTTAAGTTTGGAAAGATGTAGGAGCTTTCATAAAGAATAAATTTTTCTGAGAAATCAATAATAATGAATTTTCCCGTATGTTGCCAACTTTCTGCCGGTGACTGTATACATTGCCCAAATTTCATGGAAACAGTTGATAAAAGATTAAAAGACCACTCGGTACCTACTTAAACGAATGTCAACATCATAATAGTTTTTGTTTAAATATATTAAATGTTTTACGTTACTTGAAATGTTTATCATTTACTGAATTATTAACAATGTTTCATTTATAAAAATGTATGTATATGAACAGAAAACCTGCATGGTTGACATTTATTTCTTTAATAGCCATAATTTAAAAAAATGGGTAATGGAAGCGCAACCTAAACACGACTGACTGCAAGACTTTCCGAACACATATTAGTTTGATTTAACTTCTTGCATTTTAAATCTACAGCTTCTTTCATACTTTTCGTTTTTTGGAGTAAATATATTCGATTGTTTACAGCGTAATGGAGAAAAGATTGTTTTATTGTTGCGGTTGCACTTACTACGAATATTTGTAACTGCACGAGCAATAATTGCTCTCAATACGCAAACTAACGAATATTGGTCATTTGTTATTTTAGTGTTGTAAATTGCATATATGTACATATTAATGAATAATTTGATTTTGAAAAATCAAGAGGTACTTTACTAAATCCATCCCTACTATTAAGAAATAATTGACTGAGACATAAAAGCAGGTTCTCCTCGGGTTTATAAAAATATCTCTGGAAACATTTTGTCTGTTTGCTATAAAGCTCAACCTCGGTCGGGGTGCTATAGAAACGTCAAGTGCCAGGCAAGATCAAACAACTTCACAAAGGAAACGGCTACCTAGGAACCTGCCAGCTAACGTTTCTCGGTAAATGCACCATGCCTCCTCCTCCTCCTCCTCCTCTTCTATCATACACATTAGCAGCTGAAAGTCGAAATTTTCATGCCATCTGATAATCTTTCCATTAACCGAAGCGTTCACAGAAAAAAATGAGTAGTAAAAAGTAACACAATTGTAGTAAAAATGGAGACAGACACAAATTATAGCAAATATTAGAAGAATTGTAATAAATTTTACGATAAGAATAGAGTCCTGCCTCACAATTGTATGAACAATTCCTACAATCCTACGAATATCTCCTACAATTTGTTTCTGTCTCCATTTTTACTACAACTTTTTTTCTGTGTTCGCTTTTAATCGCCCGGAATGGTCCTAATGAAATTGATCGCTTTTTATTTAGACGGCCTCTTCTTGATAAGGCCAGCGAAACAGCCCTTCGCGGTCGGCCGTAAACTCATAAAACAAATCTGACTTATAATTGCTAAGATGCAATCAGAAGAGAATATAATTTGCGAGAAACGAAGTTGTAGTTCTTTTAGATCTGACAAGTTTCGGAGTCCCGTCTGATTTAGTTACAATAAACTATGACTACTTTCATACTTCGGATTTTATTGGAAATAATTCAAGTGAAAAAATCAGAAAATTATTAATGCCGGCGGTACTTAAACTTAAAGCAGTTACATTTAGAATGCCTGCATCTTCAAATAATTTCTAGTCAATGAGCCTGATGAATAAAAAGTAAGCAATTGCTTTAAGCTTTTGCTGATTACCAAATGCCGAAAAAGTAAACGCTTTAAGAAGAAGCAATTTCTGAAATATTAGATGAATAAAAATTCCCAGCATTTGCTAGCTTTCCGATTTTGTTGAAGCAATTGCTATTACGCCTTTTGCGGACTTGTGTATCTGTTTAGCTAAAATATCTTAAGTTCTTTATCAATGTAGTACTCACTTTTAATAAAATATCGGATACTAGCGATCAAGATAGTTGATACTGAAGCCGAGTTAGACAAAAATTATTTTTTGCTAGAAAATTTAAAGAAAATAAAATTATTTTTAATAAATCACACAAAAAAGAAAGAGCCTTACAAGTAATAGCTTATAATTACATGAACATTTTTAATGTTTCATTTACAACTTAACAAGTAGAAAAAAAAAAATAAACAATAAGAAAGGAAAAGTGAAAAATAAATTTGATTTCATCAATAATAATCTTACTGCGATCATTGATGTTCACTTTCTCATAAAAGCTTGCACTATTATAAAATCCACCATGGTTAATTGTTAACTTGAAATTTGTGTATAACTTGAGAGACAAGGGATTGATGCGCTTCAAACAATCTGGGAATCTGGAATATTTGACCTTGAATCGTTGAGGAATATAGCAACACAGTCTTAGGGCAAAAAAGGAAGCCTGTTTAGAACATAAAATTAAGACTTCTGCCAAAAGAAATATCTGGAAACAACTTAAAGAATTTGGTATTAACACTAAGAATAAGCCATCTCTTCCTGCGGAACTTGATAATGTAAATGATATAGAAAGGTATGCAACAAATAAAAATACTTTAGAATACGAGCTAAAAATGTAATTTATTAAGTTACTTCACGTTTCGCAAATATGATTATTCACATCAACTAAGTTAATAAATTTTTAACTCGCATTCTAAAGTATTTTTATTTGTTTTATATCTTTCTGCAGTTCTCACAAGCATGAACAATACGAAAAGTAAATGATACAAATAAACATTTTATAAATGAAACTGTACTTCCTGAAGGTGATCTGAATAGTGTAATCAATTCTTATAATATTGATAGTTAAGATTTAAGTGAGTTTTTCATTTACTGCAGTTACTGAAGACAACGTTACATAGGACATAATTAGTACCCTACCATTATCCAAAACTAAAAATCCTAAATCTTTTAATAATATTCGACCTATTAGTATACTACTAGTTTTTTCTAAAGTGTTGGAAAAGATCATTTTTAATCAACTCAACTCTTCAGTCAGAGTGCCTTGAATTTATTTAAAAATTATCTGGTAGCTAGATTTCAGAGACTGTTTTACAACGGTGTGCTATCTGTCTCGAAATACATCGAGGCGTACCTCAAGGGTCAATTTTAGGTCATTTATTATTCTGTTTGAAATTTTTAGGTTGCCTAAAGTTCTTAAACATTGTAATGTAATTATAACTTGTATGCAGATGACACACATTTGTATTACGCTTTTAATGCCGATGCAGTTTGTAATGCCTGCTCATATTTAAATGAGGATCTGAACAACTTAGTTAAAATTTCAAAACAACATTATTTGCAACTAAATCCAGCAAATACTCAAGTTATGTTATTTGTGGGCAAAGCATCTCGTGCGGACATCGCTGCTGCAATAAATTTACGATTGGGGAATCATTCTTTGTCTGAGTGATTGTTCAAAGAATTTAGGTTTTTTCATATACGTTGACCTTAAATTTAGTATTAAGTTGATTTATGTAAACAGTTTTTCTCAAAAACACTAAATATATGTTGTACGAATCCCTAGTGTTGTCCTATTGTGACACCGTATAGGCTACGTTTTTAAATAATTCTGATGTCACTAGAATACATACAGTTCAAAATGCATGCATAACGCGCATGTGCGGGGTCCGACGTAGACAATATATTTGTTATAGACTCATTGAATTAAGATGGCTAAATATGAAAGAAAGAAGATACTTGCACTCCGCGCATAACATGATACCATAAAATTCCATAAAATTTTACTATTTAAAAGTCCGCCGTATTCGTACAATAAGATCACACTCCGGACGGATATTCATAAACTTACTATTCGATATCGGGGTCTCCTATCTATACCCAAACTAGACAAGAGTTTTTTAAGCGCTCTTATAGTAACAGAATACTTAACGTTATGAATGCCTTATCGAGTGAGTCTTTACAAATGGGACCATCCAAATTTGCGAATTTTTTTGGTGACTGTAACGCCCAGAACAATCAAAACGTGTATTAAATAATATTCTATTGCAATGTACTATAATGTAAAATGTAAGTTGAATGTAAATTTACTGTATATTAATCATAGCCTGATTTTAGGTTAGGATGTTTTGGTGAAAGAGCCAAATATTAGTTAATACATCTGACCCTTCAACATTTAAGCACAGAATTTTCGGAAAATAACAATTTGTGTACAATTATTTATTATTTTCATGCTTAATAAACTTATTAGAATAAAGGGAGTAATAACAATAATAAGTTTATTAAGCATGAAAATAATAAATAATTGTACACAAATTGTTATTTTCCGAAAATTCTGTTTGCTCTAATCTTTTCGTTAGTGCCATAACGCTTGCTGGAGGGTCAAATAATTGCTAAAGATTTTATTTATTGGAGCATTTACTGGTAAATTTTAAGACAAAACAATTGCTTAAGCTTTATTCATAAGGTCCAATATTTAAAAACACATTGTTTTTGACCAAAGGTGGGCATATAAATCCGAAAAGAGCCAGCTCGTAGTATCCCTTCTCTTCGACAGTCTGAATGAATTCATTGACAAACAAGTGTGATCTCATGGAAGTCGCAAAAAATGTTCATGTTGCATTGTTTGTTGCGATTAGCGCGCAACCAATATTACGACGAAAGGGGATACTCCGTCATGCTCCCCTACCATGCCAACGCCTGTTCTGGACATACCTAAAAACACGAAAAGAGCAAACAGTAGTTAAACTAACCTTTTCGACTGGCAATTAGTTATTATTCATTGCCAGGTTGGTTTATATAGGCGATGGTATGAAAATCACGCTAAGCTACCTTTAGACTGCGTTCACACTGGCGACATAGCAGTGCGATTTAGCCGCGCTGCCGAATCGCTCGTTACGCAATTGAATCGTGCGGCTAGGAAATTACATATAAAGCAATTAGCTCTATTCTGTAAGCATTTCATATTATATTAATTGTTAGGCTTATTACACGATTGATATGTAACAAGTATAACAATTGATTTCCTAAAAATCGCTTTCTCTTCAATTAATTGTTAGGGCATATTTAAGTCTGATTGGCGGATTTCCTTGGTTGTTATAGTTACATATCAATTCATTTCACTTCAATGATTGTTAGATATCAATCGAAATGAGTTGGTGATTACAGAATACGCAATACGCAAGTGAATCGCGTAAAGAGCGATTCGGCAACGCGCTTAAGTTGCCAATGTGAAAGCGGTCTAGTGGAAGAGAGCCTACACAAAAAAAATGAGTAGTAAAGAGTAACACAATTGTAGTCAAAATGGAGACAGACACAAATTATAGCAAATATTAGAACAATTGTAGTAAATCTTATGATTAAGAATAGCGTTTTGCCTCACAATTGTACGACCATTTCCTAAAATTGAACGAATATTTCGTACAATTTGTTTCTGTCTCTATTTTTACTACAACTTGTTTTTTTTTGTGTATACTTACCTGACTGTCCCTAAAATAGATAAAAATAATATAATCGATATGTTCGGCCGTTCTTGAAAAAATAACATATTTTAGTATTTTAGATCTTCCGGACTGTTATCCACACAAATAACAACTTCTCGCACTGTCGCGTCGTTGGAAAACTAACAGTGCAAGTATATTTTTTTGCATTTTATTTAAATGTGTTTATTTATTGAGCTCATTACAAATATCATTTTTAACTCTAAGAGTTCCTAAGAAAATTAACGTGAAATTAACATATGTATGCTTGGTTTTATATAAGTGTGTTTTTTTTGCTGGGATCACTCTGAATGAGAATTGCAGTACTTCTTAGAAAATCTGTAAAATTTTATGACAAAAAATGCAAACACATAATCATTATATGTGTGTGCATAAACATTTCAAAGATAAAAAGAAGTTCAAGTAATTCTTTATTAAAACAACCGCTTGCGTAAGCAAAAACAATCAAGACCAAAATGCAATAATTTCTGCTTAACGTCACGTTATGTGTATTAATTTACTTAAAAAAGATCGGCCGTTTTATTTGCTACACGTCTCTTTGCTTTCGATTGAGAAACATGTAGAGACAGGAAACCGTAGTTAAAAATGGCTGATGTGATAACCTAACACCGATTCTCCGTATTCTGTATTTGCGGGCACTCTGTAAATTGTAGGTTTATCGGTACAGTTTTCAAATTATCAGCGAATGTAAACAAAATTTATTTATAAAAATTGCTTGCATTATTGCAAGATTAGCGCGCTCGTTATTATGGTAATAGAGATTACGCCGGAGCAGATCAAGGGCCAAGAAACAGAATAAATACGTCTAAAGTTACAAAGTAAATGTAATAGAATATTGCTTTTTTATGCTTCCTCATTATTTCTTGTAAATACAAAGGAAACCTTAAAGACTCCACGCATATTCATGCTGATTAATTAAAAATTAATTAAAAATGAACTCTTTTGCCGTGATTTGAAATCATATTTTTCTTGTATACAGACATATTTGGATTGAACTGGGTTGATTAGTCACGATTAGAAAGTTTTTTTTTTCTTGTATAACTGTTTGTGTCGGTATATAAGACCTAGAACGTATTTTATTACCAGTTACTTTGGTAAATATCTTTTCTCCATCGTAATAATACTCATAATGTCCTTGACGGAAAGGTCCAAATGGGAATTGAAGAAATTGATTTTCAAGAACGTATTAAATTCTAAAGAGTGCATTAATAAGCACAGCCTCTCACAAATAACACCGGTCAACAAAAAAAATATTTATTTTTGCTCCCTAGTTCATTATTTTTTTGCTTGTCATGCATGAAAACAATAAAAAATTGTATAGAGTCCCATCAAAGTGTGCTTTTGAGATATAGAGAGATATTAAAATTAAATGATTCCACATGATGTTTTGACGGTCGCGCTAATATGGTTACTAAAGTACTTATGTTTTAAAGCAAACCTGGATATGAAAACGAATAGAGCGAGTAAGTTCCCACTATTCAATAGGCATCACTGGAAAAGTATAGTAACAATGAATCGATTAGGAAACGGCTGTGAAGTAACTGTGCTATGCGCTTGTGTCCCAAATTAATCAGACGTGGTGTTCTGGTTTTTGTATTTTCTTAAGTCTGAAGAAGACTAAATGGTGAAAATATGATGCAGATTAATATTGTTATACAGAGTGTTCCCTGAGACAATAGACAAACTTACATCAGGCGTTCTACAGATTTTTTTAAACAAAAAGAAAACTTCATACACTCTTTTACCTAAGATATAAATGAAGTTACCTCAGGAAACAGCCTGTATACAGTGACCGCCAAAAAGTTCACACTATGTAGGATTCAATAATTATTTACAAAATGTGTGTCCTGATTGCCAGAGAAAATTTCCTTCGGTCTAGTATTTCGAAAAAAGAAAGATTTTCGATATTCTCAGTTTTGCTCAAGATGTGAAGCAATAAATGGTCATTTTGAATTTAACTCTTACGATTGGTTAACTTATTCATTCATATTCCTAAAAAATATTTAATAGAAAAAATTTTCCTCTTCGGTTCCGAACTGTTGCATCCATAAAAAAATTTCAAACAATTTTTCACGCTTCTGGTGTAAGGTTTTTTTACATACGATTATGGTTTTTGAATTCTTCATAATATTTAATAATCCCAATTTAATCTAAACAGACTGAAAATTGCAAGAATTGCATATACTTTTTAGTTTGGACCCATTTAATATCCGTACTCATAAATTCCATATTTCTCGTGGTGGCCATGAAATCGTATTTACTGTTTGTGCCAATGTCGAGTTTATAAGTACGGATTTAAACGGGTCCAAACAAAAAAGTAGATGCAATTCCTGCAATTTTCGGTCTGCTTAGGCTAAGTTACGGTTAGAAGATTTATGTTATCAAGAAATCAAAAGTAATCACGCAAAATTTTTGTTGCAAGCATGCCCGTCTTGCATGGGGGACTTATTACGTAGCAAACTCGCTTCAATTTGTCTAACCTACTGCAATGCCAGGTCAAAAAGCGATCGTAGGATGTCGCTGTTTTATCTGTTCATCGCAAAATTTTATGTAAAAAAGGCCTTGCACCAGAAACTTGAAAAATCGTTTCAAATTTTCATGTGCTTGCAACAGTGAAGAACCCAAGAGCAAATTTGATTTTTTAAATACTGCTTATGCATATAAATGAATAAGCTAACCATTCGTAAGAGGTAAGTACTAAAAGCCCACTTTATTTCTTCGCATCTTGAGCAAATCTTAGAAAATCAAAAATTTTCTTTTTTAGAAATATTACGACGCTGAAAATTTTGTCTGAATATCAAGCGACACATTTTATAAAAATTTATCGAAACCTATTAAAAGGTTGCCTAATTTGACCAACAATTCCAAATTATGACGATTTTTAATTTTCCTATTTTAAAAGGATACCATTTTTAGCCACACTAAAAATTGCTCACGGAATTTGTTATATCTATATTTGGTTATTGAATATGCACAGACTATTGCCGCAAAAAGTTTAAAAAAAAATCAATAATAAAAAATTTTTCCATATGGTGCGAACGGCGGTCACTGTATGTGGTGAATTCACTGAAACTAGAGATTTGTGGGAAATAACAGAGCATAAAGCTGCCGCGAACGAGTTTCTGATGCGGGAAAATATAAATGTAAAGCCATTCTACATCTTTAATTTCTGCAAATCAATGAAACATTTCTGTTGATTTGATAAATATTCTGGCTTAGTTAAATTCCCTACTCTAAAGAAATGTAGAATATATCGGAGAGAATAAATTGCCTAATGGAACCTAAAATTTCAGCTTGTCTTTGAGGCAAGTCCTTTCATCTCCTTTTAAATTTATCCACCCCATATAATCCCTGAAGACAGTTGTATCAACAGTGGTTTGTTGCTGTTACTAGGCAGATAAATTTATAAGAAAACACCGGGCCTTACTTCGTTTTGTTTATTAAATAAGAACTATCATATTTTACAACAAAATCTTTTGGCTTTTAAGTAAAAGTCGAAGATGCAACACTGATAGTTTTTTCATGTAGATGTTTATACTCGGAGAAAGTCGTGCACGGATTTAAATGCTGATTGTTCGGATATATAATTTTGTTTTTCGTGTCCAATGATTATCAGTAATAGTCATTTTAATAAATATACGTAGCCTGAGTTGTACCGACATCTGACATTAAATGCCGTAATTCATGTTAAATAATTTGTGATTAATATTTAATTCATCTCAAAACAGACATATTGCACCGCGGTATGTTTATTTTACTTTTTATTAGTAATTATCCAGTCCTTGAGTCCATCTGTCAGATCGTCAGTTTCTACTCAGCTTGTGTTACATTCTTATTTTGCGTACGATAAACAACTTAAAGATGAATAAAAGGGAATGCGGAACAAATTTCACTGTTTAGCGTCAATGAAAAACAAAGTTATTGAAGTCATTGATTTTCCTTAAAAATTATCGCCAAACTTGTAATTATAATTGATTGAACAGTTCGTAAAATCAATATAAACGTTATTTTATGAACTTACTTCTTTTTTACATTTTAAGGAGATATTTTCGTTGTTTTTGAAATGACTTTAGTTGTTTCAATTTAATGGTAATGGGTTATTTCGTTTTTTATACCTTTTCAGTCTTATACGTTCAGAAGAAAAATGTTTAGATACCCTAATATTAACCTTCAATAATCTGCAATAACATTTTTTACTTATGTTAGAGGCTTTAATCGTTGAATTGACTAACTCAGATTTATTTGTTTAACGTAATCGAGGTTGGTACAACTCAGCTGAGTCGTGCAGTCCTTTTGTGTTTTGAATATTTACTTTTAACGTGGCCAAAAAAAAAATTGCCAATTGAAGATGGGATAGTCACTAACGAGCGTTCTAGAGCGTGGAAACAACCAGAAACCGGGGACTAATATCAGAAGGATTTTTTTCTACAATGGCTGGTTTCACAAAGCTTCGTTAAATATGTAAGTTCCGATTAACTCTGTAACGAATGATTAAATAGGAAAACAATTGCAATTAACAATGATTAAATTAACGATGATTACTAAACGGCTCGCTCTGTAATCGGTCGTCAAATAGTCTTAATGCTCCGTTAAATGGTTCACAAAGCTTGATTAAGAGATAACGCTTCGTTTACTTCTGTCTAATCAGGCATTAGATTAATCGATAGAGTTCCAGCGATTAAAAAGTAACAAGTGAATTTTCCATAATTATTATAAAGCTTTTTTGATATAAAAAATAATTATAATTTTATTTAAAAATGTAATATAGTTTAAATATGAAAAATAATGACATTTATGTACTTTTTACTTACTTGGTTTATTGATTAATTTTTACGACACTATTTCGGAAATTATTTTCAACAATAAACAATTCAAAATTGTTTCAAAATGTTTGCAACCTCACTTTCTTCTCTGACGATAAAGAAATGCCTCCTTAAGGTAAGATTCATTTTATAAGAGACAGAAATAATCCTTTTAATGATTTGGATGATAATGAATTTAACGTTTCGCTTTTCCAAAGGAGTTATGGAACCCTTTGGTCTCACACTAGAACCTGCAACAAGCAAATCAGTTGCTGATAAACTTACGTTATTATCCACTGAAATATTTCAACAGCTGATTCCTGATACTTTCAGAAACCATCGATACGTAGAATAATTCATCGTGTCACTCATCTTATTGCAAGGCAAATCAAACAGTTAATTAAATTGCCAATAGAAGAAGCTCTGCAAGTTAACATTAGGCTTTTCTCATGTCATTGGCACCACAGATTGTACCCCATGTTAAAATTATTTCACCTGGTGGTAATCCCGCTGAGCGGTACCACAACAGAAAATGTGTCTTTGCCATATATGTTCAAGTAATTCAACTGCACTAAAGCTTCCTTCCTCCCTTTTTTTTTTCCTTTTTCGTTTTTAAAAATCACTAACTGCACTAATGCGAAGAATTTAAGATGTAATTATTTATTTTGAGTTTCTAACCTCACCTGACTGCAGGCCTGACACCATACCGGACAGATTACTTTAAAGCGGTGTGAAAGTGGCAAGTTTTCGATGTTGCCAAACGTAAACTCCAATTAGTTAATCTGAGATTGACATAATAGTTTTTTGTTTTGTAAAACAGCATCAAATTTTTAACACTGATTAAACTTGATTAGTTAATCAACGCTTAAACAAAGCTTTGTAAAACCCGCCCTAAGGCTCAGTTGCACCGACGTCGTTTTTAACTAACCATTGATTAAACATATGACTTTCCACGCTTTAATTCGAGATTAACTTTAATCAAGGTGGTACAACTGGACTTAAGATACATATTTCAAAAACATTGAGCTTGCATTAGTTACCATATCAAAATGCAAATTTCAAATTTATTGGTAAAATTAAAACGCAAAACAAAATCTGTAAAAATTGATTATGTCGTAAAACTGCTTTTAAGGCAACTCTTTATGCAATAAGAATTCTAGGTGGATACAGACGAGTTCAATAGGAATCGTTTTTGACCATGATACAGGATTATAAGGTAATATTAAAATTTTTCTATTTTTCTATGCTCATATTTTTTCGCTGCTTATCGAGATCTCATTATTGTTAATTACGAAACTACCACAGCATAAACCTAACTAACTGTTTGTGCCCACAGGCTCTTTCATATTCCTAAAAATTTTTTGAGTTCATGGCTAAAATAATTTCGATGAATTTTTTCTTTAATTAAAAGTAACGATTAGGACGTACAAACATTTTTCCAACATAACTAGACTTATTAATATAATATAAAATTATGAAAATCGGCAAATTTACGCAAACGTAAACACAAGAAGTAAAATGTAATGCAATATCTAGTTCCAATCCATTATCGTCTCAATATTAAGGATGATTTATGCTGTATTGGAATCTTCCGAAAGAGTTTTCAATAGTTTTAGGCGATACGTATCGATACTTTCGTATCGATATTTTACGGTTCGATACCCGATATTTTGTAATCGATACTTTGTCTTCCGATATATCGGTGGATCGATCCAATTACATGAAGTATGGAATGTACCCTATACCGGTGTCCCGCGCCATGTGCTCACCCTTCTAGAATCTTTATTTATTAATCGATTAACCTGAATATTGGAGACAATAAATTAAACAAAAAATGGAATTTTTCGACATATTGCTAGTCGTCATAGGACTTCCGGTTTCGCAGGAAGTGATGTCAACTTTCTTATTTTAAATGGAACACCCTATATATTTTTACATATTTGAAATTTACCGATCATTATGAGTCCAAATACGTATCAATTGTCAATTTTGATTTCCGTGACAACGAAAAAAAAAACTTTATTATTTTTCAATCTAGAAGACTTTGAATCACATTTTTTTGATATAATGCGATCAAGTGTTTCGAGAAAATCACTTCTTTGATGGTATTTTGATTTTTAACATTTTTACAGTACTAAATTTTCATTAGGTCTTAACTCATTTTTTTTTATAGAACCTAATGTGTTTCTTAGCTTAATTCAACAGAACATTTTTTTCTGAGTACGCTGATATCAAATACGTCATATTTTCTTTGAAAATTAATTTAAAATACACCATGTCTTACTGAAATTTTACACTCCCTTTATTTCAAATGACTTTCAAAGAAAATATGATGTATTTGGTATCAGCGCATTTCAAATACTGCAAAAATGTTAAAAAGTAAAATACAATCAAAGGAATGATTTTCTCGAAACACTTGATCGCATTAGATCGATAAAGTGCGATTCATAGCTTTCTAGATTCAAATAAAAAAGTTTTTTTTTCGTTATCATGGAGACCAAGATTATCAATTGATACGTATTCAGACTCACAATGATCCGTAGATTTTAAATATGTAAAAATATATAGGGTGTTCCATTTAAAATAAGAAAGCTGATATCACTTCCGGAGAAACCGGAAGTCCTATGACTACTAGCAGTATGTTGAAAAATTTCGTTTTTTGTTTAATTTATTATGGCGCGGGACAAACGGTATACTAAAGGGAAATTGGTAATTTAATTTATTTTGTGCATTCTCTAATACATAACGATACGTATCGATTCCTAATTTCGATACAATTCTATAATATTCAATAATGCTCTAATTGTTGATGGGGTTAAATGATCTTACACGAAACGAACACTTAATTAGGCGCTCTTGAATCGATTTAAATTTTCAGTCCGTCCAAATCATGTAAATTAAAAAGAAACTTTCAACTCTTTTTTTAAATAAATACATTTGTGACGTCTGTTCTTTTTTATTGCTAAATGACAAAGTATATAATGCATATTTGTGCATATTCGCGCATACGCCAAAGCATATTTTAGAGGAGCCCAAACACAGGAGGCAGAATTATGGTGTCTACAAAGTAGGGTCCCCTTTAGCATCCCATATTTGCGTGGTTTTTGCATAACTTGTTGAAATAGAATGATGATAAATTATACTTATCTCTTCAATGTTTTTGCCGACTTTCTGTTTGAACATGATAACAAACTTAATAATAACTCCTTCTAATTAATTATATCACCAGTGATTCAGAAAAATAAATTAAAAATTCTGAATTTTAATGGTCTTATAAACTAAATGAGAATTTATTACGTAATCGTAATTTAAGAACGCGTAAAAAGCTTCCCCGGCTCGATCCATAGAATCGCTCGTTTCGAACATTAAACGAGATTATTCAGGATTACCGATCGCAAAAAGCGGTAGGCAAGGCGAATTTTGCGTGCGCTCTTACAGCAGCAATAAATAATACAATTATACTTGCCTTACTCGGCCCACGACT
This sequence comes from Prosopocoilus inquinatus, assembly GCA_036172665.1. NCBI lineage: Eukaryota > Metazoa > Arthropoda > Insecta > Coleoptera > Lucanidae > Prosopocoilus > Prosopocoilus inquinatus. The sequence goes on from CM069871.1 coordinate 37,342,239, forward strand.
TTCAAAAATTCGAAATGTGGACGCCTCGTCGACGTTATTAATGTAATTTAATGAATTGGGAACAATACATTAATCAATGTCGTCATCGCCGGTGCAGCAAGAAATATTATGTGTATTAAATGATGTGCCTTCTTCGAGAATTAATGGTCGGTCATCAGAAACTTCTTGCCCCGCAGAATTACTGTAATTCCTGACAAAAACAGAACGGTATGATTTAATTGGGGTACCGTTTTACTTTTGAGAAGACAAAACCGAAAAATTTTACACCGATGATTAAAAAAAGAGCATTCCTATCACTGATGAGAAGTTAGCAATAAAATTATGAAATTTCAAAACGCTGCCACCACTAATATAACGATCACAGATCAATAATATTCAATACCGATGAGAAGTTAGCAATAAAATTCCAGCAATAAAATTACGAAATTTCAAAACGCTGCCACCGCTAAAATAACGATCACAGATCAATAATACTTAATCTATTACAAAGAGTATAACGTGTAGATTCCCCTCATATGAAGAAACTGAAAAAATATTTGATATTAAGTGAACTATGACTATTTTAACCAGCATAAGTCATTATTCATATATTGCACCAAAACAACTGCTTTCACTGAAAATGTTCCCGTAGTCATAAATTAAACATACATATCTATACAGTGAGAATTTTATAACGCTGCACATAGACGAAAATTACGTGATCAGATAATACATTTCTGAATCATATAAAATTGCACGTAGAGGTTTTAACATCACGTTGCTATAGTTACTACTAAATTCTCAATGCTGAATCATTTAAGAACTGCACATAGGAAGTATTAAGGAAGGGAATAATTGATCTATCCGAAAATTTGGCGGCAAATAACGCAAAGACCTCTATCAATGAACTTCATCTGAAAATAATTTGTACTTACATTTTTACTTTTTCGGCGGTTGTATGCATTTTACAATAAATCAAGAGAACAATTTAATTCAATCTGACAATTCAAAATCAGTAGTGTCATTACTAACAACGCACGGTAACCATGACGAAGAAAATAAATTTGGAAATAATAATGTAATAAAGCTTCCATTGATGATTAGTATGTGCAATCTTATAAGATTCTCAGTGTATAATAATACCTATAGAAAGTTTTAGCCGGTTGATTTGAAGTATTTAGAAATTAATTAAAACGCTCGGACCAATGAAACAGTACCAACTTCAAACGTTCATAACTTTCCATCCCGCACTTCCATAAACATTCCGTTTGCAGAATATAAAAGCGCGGATCGAAATCTATCGTTTAAACCACCCTCTGAGTTTTAGCCGGTTGATTTGAAGTAATTAGAAATTAATAAATTGTGATGTTTGCAAGAAATTAGCAAACTAGTAGTATCTTTCGTCCTGATTGCAACGATGCATTAAAAAAAAAACAATTGAATATCGCCTTTATGAAATAAAGGGAAAATAACACTTTTTTTTTAAATAGAACACCCTGTATATTGTTTGACCAATCGATAGAGAATAAAATTCTGAATTAAAATTGTTCTCATTTTATCGGAAATTTATAAATAAAGAAGACAGAAGAGATGGTTGTGTTTCAATAACAGAACATTTGAACACAGTGTATGTATGTATGTATTTTGGTTTATTTGTTTGTTATAAAAGGTGTTTTTGTTTGAGTTTTGTAAAAATCTTTTAATAACAAGAATTTTTATAAGATGCATTTTCTGGCCCAGAACATGCATCTTATGAAAATTCCTTTTATTAAAAGATTTTTACAAAACTCACTCAGGAACACCTATTATAATAAACAAATAAACCAAAATTAATGTTTTCAAATACATACACGGTTTTCAAATGTTTTGTTCTTGGAACACAGCCATCTTAATGAATTTGTAAAAAATCAAAATATCTTCTTCCTTTATTAATTTCCGATAAAATGATAAAAAACAATTTTAATTCGGAATTTTATTCTCTATCGATTGGTCAAATAATATACAGCGTGTTCCATTTAAAAGAATGTGTTCTATTCTCTTTATTATCAGCGCAAAAAATACTACTACAACTTTAATAATAAAAAAGTTAGCAATAGTGCCGGGTTATTTTTAAACAGTCTGTATACAGTGACCTCTAAAACGTTCGTACCATATGGGAAATTTTTTTATTATTGATTTGTTGTGTGGGTAATAATATCACTTATTTAGGGTAGGAAAATTACAAAAAAATTGTAATTGTTGGGCAAACTAGAGAAAATTTTAGTAGGATTCGAAAAGTATTTACAAAATGTGTTTCTTGGTTAACAGAGCAAATTCTTTTCGGCCTAATACTTCAGAAGAAAAGATTTCCGATTTTCTCAGTTGAGCTAAAGATCTGAAGCAGTTAATGGATATTTGTCAGTTAACTCATCCGAGTGGTTAGCTTATTCATTTGTGTTTATAAAAAATATTCAATAGAATAAAATTTGGTTTTGTGTTCTTATCTGTTGCATGCACAAGAAAGTTTGAAACGATTTTTCACGTTTCTGTGCCAGGCCTTTTTTACATAAGATATCGTGTTATTGTTTTTGATTTCTTCATAATACATTTCTCATAACCCTAATTTAGAATAAGCAGATCGAAAATTGCAAGAATTACTTCTACTTTTCGTTTGGACCCGTTTAAATTCGTACTTATAAAATCAATACTTTTCGTAATACCCATGAAATATTTACTGTTTGTACAAATCTCGTTTTTTTAAGTACAAAATAATTCAGAAGGGACAATGTAAAGTTAATATTGTTTTACTCTTGCAAATGCCACAACTTATTACTTTGTAATTACTTAAAATCAGCCGGCTAAAACTCAGAGAGTGGATGAAACGATAGATTTCGATCCGTGCTTTCATATTCTGCAAACAGAATGTTTATGCAAGTGCTGTATGGAAAGTTATGAACGTTTGAAGTTGGTACTGTTTTATTGCTCCGAGCGTCACTTTTAATTAATTTCTAATTACTTCAAATCAACCGGCTAAAACTCAGAGGGTGGTTTGAACGATAAATTTCGATCTGTGCTTTCATATTCTGCAAACAGAATGATTATGCAAATACTGCATGAAAAGATATGGACGTTCAAAGTTAGTATTATTTTATTGCTGGGAATGCCATATTTAATTAATTTTCTAATTACTTTAAAACAACCGACTGAAACTTTCTAAAGGCATTATTAAATTGATATGTATGTTTGCTTTATGACTACGTGAAAATTTTCAGTGAAAGCAATTGTTTTGGTGCAATATATGAATAATGACTTATGCTGGTTAAAATAGTCATAGTTAACTTAATATCAAATATTTTTTCAGTTTCTTCATATGAGGGGAATCTACACATTACACTCTTTGTAATAGATCGAATATTATTGATCTGTGATCGTTATTTTAGCGGTGGCAGCGTTTTGAAATTTCATAATTTTATGCTGGAATTTTATTGCTAACTTCTCATCGGTATTCCCATCCTCATATCATAATAGGAAATGGAGATAATCCGAGAGTGCTCTAAATAATTTAACTTAAAAATTCTAAAACGTATGTAACATAATACAGTTATACGTGCTTTTGATCGCACTGCGAGTTTAAGAACATAATTATCCAGGAAAACAGTTAAAAGAGGTTATTCAAAATTCATTCTTTCTTTATTGCCAAGCTTTCAAAAACTTAATTCCTTCTCTCTTCAGGGCTTCTCTAAGTTTCTTTTTAAGCGAAAGCCATAACATTTGGATACACAGAATTTATCAATTAATTTCAAAATTCAAAAAGCTCTTCATTGTGAAATTTGGGTTTTGAATTTATTAAGGTGGATTTATACAGTAACTAAACTAACAACTAATGCGTAAAGTGAATGGTTTAGAGCCGATTTTTCAGTCTAAGTTTAACTTTAATCTTGAATTATATATTATTATAAATACAATTGTTCCCATGGGAATAAATTGAAAATTAAAATTAAACTGTGACTAATTTTCAGTTTAGCTACTGTATAAATCAGGCATCACGTTTTGTACATTTTGCACATGACATACAGTCTGTTCAAAAGAACTGAGCACTATTACTAACTTTTTTATTATTAAAGTTACAGATACGGTTAAATTAGCAAACTAGTAGTACCTTTTATCCGGATTGCAACGAACATCGCGTTTATGAAATAAAGAGAAAATAACACTTTTTTAAATGGAACACCCTGTATATTAGTTGACCAATCGATAGAGAATAAAATTCTGAATTAAAATTGTTTTTATCATTTTATCAGAAATTAATAAATAAAGAAGATGTTTTTTTACAGATTCATTAAGATGGCTGTGTTTCAAGAATAACACGTTTGAAAACAGTGTATGTACATATGTGAAAACATTAATTTTGGTTTATTTGTTTATTATAAAAGGTGTTTTTATCAAGAATTTTCATAAGACGTATGTTCTGGTCCAGAACATACATCTTATGAAAATTCTGGGCCAGAACATGCATCTTATCAAAATTCCTTTTATTAAAAGATTTTGACAAAACTCAGACAGAAACACCTGTTATAACAAACAAATAAACCAAAAATCACGCTTTCGCTACATACACGGTTTTCAAATGTTTTATTCTTGAAACACAGCAATCTTAATGAATTTGTAAAAGAAATCAAAATATCTTCTTTATTTATTAATATCCGATAAAATGATAAAGAACAATTTTAATTCAGAATTTTATTCTCTATTGATTGATCAAATAATATTTCCCTTTTATTTCATAAACCCGATGTTCAATTGTTTTTTTGAATGCATCTTTGCAATCAAGGCAAAAGGTACTACTAGTTGGCTAATTTAACCGTATCTGTAATTTTAATAATAAAAAAGTTAGTAATAGTGCCGAGTTATTTTTGAACAGTCTGTATATTACGCATTTTTACACTTAGTTTACCGTAACTAATCTTTTTATGCATAACTTCCCACCCCTACCAACTGTGCTGTAATCTGCAATATTGACACGACTTATCCCAATTTGAAATTCAACTAATATGTAGCATTTTAATGAGGCGCCTAAGAAAAGCCTAAAAAGGCTAATATACCGGGTTAGTTTTTTATCTTAAGACAACGTCATATCTGGGAAACTACGCTTCCTTGTGAATATAATTTGTTTGATCCGAACGGGCCTATCTAAAAGTACTAATTGCGACCACCACTCCCACTCCTAGTGGGTGAGGCAACTTTCAAATGGCAAATAGGAACCACCATTTTTTACTGCAGGTTCGGATTCTACGCCTAAAACTACGTAGTTTCAAGGTCTACTTTTAGCGTGGATGCAGTAGGTTTCTATTCCTATTGTACAGCCGGCACAGTTGGGCCAAATGCCCGATTTATGGAAAAAACCTCTCATCCCAGAATTTTTGTCTGATCGAAGTGAAACTCAGGAAGTTTCAAGGAGGTACTAAATAACAATTTTTGACTTTTCAAAGTTTCTAAAAAGAATTTTTTTTTAAGGTATAATCATTTTAATTAAACTCCAAGTGCAGAACGTTTTTATGTATCTATTAGTATCTATTACAAACTAACAGTGAGGAGCTCTGTTAGCTTCCTTGATTCAACAAATCATGTTTGTACGGACCGCTGGTGCTGTTTTTCGCATCTCTATTCAACTTCATATTCAATATACAGGCTGTTTCAAATTCGACCCCCACTGGGGATCTCGCTTATTTGAAGAGATAGACGGGAGGTTTAGATTTGGAGAAGTTGCTAAATTTGATGAACATTAATAATCCGCCGAGAAAAAGTTTCTATATTAACTCTTATTCGAAATAATTATAAAAAAAGAAAAATTGTCATTTTCTTGTTTTATCTTCTTTATTTAAAGAGATATCAAAAAAATAAAAATACTTCCTTAAGAAACTTCTTAATTCTCTACACAGTGGTAAGTACTATTTTTCTATAACACGTTTCGTCAAATTGATACCATCAAGTTCATGGACTTCAATTATTAATTTTTTTGATCTAAGTAATTTTTTATTATTTGTTAAGGCAGAGCGCGGGGCACAATCACAATGCAACCAGAGATACTGATTTATTTGAGTAACTTATAAAACTACAATAATTGTGATGATTGACAATAAACTAAAGAGAGCACGCCGCACATGGCTGCCGGTGGTTCGCCATCTTGTTCGTTACCATCTAAGGGCGGGCGTCGAAGAATTCTTAAGGGGTAGACTGCGACAAAGGAGTACCAAGCTCCATCTAGCGACCACGCGTATAACGCACAACAATTGTTCCAACACGCTCCCTCGTTATACGTGTGATTTATTGGAGTCCGAGGGTGGAGACGAATTTCAAATGCTTAGATTTCCCCAACCCTTTGGTTAATATGTCGGCCACCATCTCTTCCGAAGGTTGGTATTCCAGGGCGATTTGACCAGAGTTTAGAACCTCACGAACGAAATGGTGCTTGATATGTATGTGTTTCGTTCTGGAATGAAACACGGGGTTCTCGACGAGCCTCTTTGCCCCAGTATTGTCACAGTGGAGCCTAATGTCCGCCAACTGGTTGAACCCCATCTCCTCGAGGAATCTGCGTAGGTACAGAGCCTCCTTAGTTGCCTCCGAAATGCCCATGTATTCGGCCTCTGTGAACGACAATGCCACGGTCCTTTGTTTCCTGGACTCCCAAGATATTGCGGTTCCAGCCAGGATAAAGGCGAAGCCCGTGTAGCTCCGTCAGTCGTCCACGCAGTCCGCCCACTCCGCGTCCACGAAGCCTGCCAAGGGTCGTCCGGTTCTCCTGTAAGTCAAATGAAGACAATTAGTTTCTTTCAGGTACCGCAAAACACGTTGGGCAGCGGTCCAGTGGGATTGGTCGAAACAATGGTTGTAGCTACTCAAACGGCTGACGGCGTGGACTATGTCGGATAATTCCCATCCGCCTCTGCGCCTTGTCCTTTCTCCTCTTTGGGCAATTTGACGTTCGCGTCCATAGGGATCGATACTGCCTTACATTCCGACATCCCAAAGCGACGTAAGACGTCCATTATGTAGTTTCGTTGGCTTAGTGAGTACCCGTTACTCTCTCGTTGGAATTCAATTCCCAAGCAATTTCTCACCTCTCCAAGGTCCTTTCCCTCGAATTTGTTCCCCAAGCCTCTCTTTAAGGATTGTATTCTGTGCGAGTTCTGTGAGGCTATGAGTTTATCGTCCACGTAGATGACAACCATGACGAAATCTCGTCCTCTGCTTTGAAAATACACGCACGGGTCGGCGTTGGATGGTGAGAGTCCAAGCTTGCGTAATTCTGCGTCCAACTTTCTGTGCCACTGTCTCGCTCCCTGGCGAAGACCGTACAAAGCTCGCTTTAGTAGACATACTTGATTACCTTTCTTAAGCTGGGTCAGCATTTCCTCGGCCCTTGCCTTGATGTGACTGTCGTTCGATTCAGTGCGAATGGTGAGTTCTAGTGTAGTAGCCGTAAGTTCGGGAACTTCCATGTGAATTTCCTCATCAACAGTGCCATTCAGGTAGGCGGCTGTGATGTCAAGCTGTTGAATTTCCATATTCAACTCTGCCGCAAATGCCGTTATGAGTCGTATCGAACTCACGCGTGCCACTGGCGCGAAGGTTTTGTGGAAATCTACGGCATACTGCTGACTGAAGCCTTTTGCTACTACGCTGGCCTTTTTGCTGTCCGGCGTACCGTCCGCGTTATGTTTATGCCTCAATACCATTCGACTTCCTATCACCTTCCTGTTTTCTGGACGAGTTGCCATTTCGAATTATGTTTCTGAGCTCTACAGCTATGGCATCATACCACTCCGACGCTTCCTTACCTTCAATCGCTTGCTTCACGGGTATCTCGTCGGTGCCAGCGAATTCGTGCTCTCGATCGACGTCGATCGTGTTGTATTGTTTTCTCGGACGCCTTCTCTGGCCAGTGAGAATTCTTCTGGGTCTTCCTGGTCCTCTTCTCACGTTGTCTCGCTGCTCGTTGTGATCCACATTCACGTCAAGGTATGCGTCTTCAGCCTGTACGATGTCCTCGATCGGTCTATCGATTGGTGCCAGGATGACATCGTTTTCGTTTGGACTTGTGTCCTCGCGATGGCCTGTGTTCCCTTGCCCATCCAGATTTTCCTTGAAGATATCAACAAACTCGACGTTTGGGGCAGACATATTCTCGAGAAATTTTACATCCCTAGATAGCTCAACACGTTTTTCCTTCGAGAGCCAAATGCGATATGCCTTGGATGTATCGCAGTACCCTATAAAGATACCCTCCTTGGATCTGGCGTCGAGCTTTCCTCTGTTCTGCGTCTTATCCATTACATACACTTCGATCCGAAATCTTTTAGGTGTCGAATGTCCGGTGTTAGGCCTATCTAAGCTTCGAAGGGCGTATTCCCACCAAGCGACTTCGTAGGGCAGCGATTGCGAATATAATTCGCTGTCGATATAGCTTCGGCCCAAAAAGCAGGCAGCAACCCCGACAGCAGTAGACACCGAGCAACTTCTAGTAGTGTACGATTCTTCCTCTCGGCTGTCCCATTCTGTTCAGGACTGTACGGTGTTGTCAGTCGGCGTTGAATTCCATTTACTTCTAAGAATTCGCTAAATGCTGTGCTTTGATATTCCGTGCCGTTGTCCAACTGAAGGAATTTGATTTTCGTGTCCTTCTGGTTTTCGACGAGTGCCTTGAATTTCTTGAATTCGGCAAAGACTTCGTCCTTTCCTTTGATGAGACGGACTTCGCACCACTTGGAACTGTCGTCGATGAACGTTACAAAGTATCTAGCGTTTCCATTAGAATGCACCCGCATCGGTCCACAAACGTCCGTATGAATTATTTGCAAAATTTCTGTTTTTCTTACCGATATCTTTGGAAAGGGTGTTCGGCTCATTTTTCCTTGGGGACAAATTTCGCATACAAGATCCATCCGTTTTCGGAAAATTTTGGCTGTCAACGACGTCTCTTAGGTCCCTGGGTTCAGATGTCCCAAACGGCGATGCCACAAAAGCAGCGAATCTCGACTCGGAAGATCTGCTTTGTCCTGCGATGCTCCATTAGCGACTCGACCCGCGGAATTTGCTTGAGCGAAGTAGAGATCTCCTTCGCGATCGGCGGTCAACCTCACGTTTCCACTTCTGTCGACGATGACCGCGGAATTCCTGTCGAAAATTACTTTTAATCCTTTGTCGATAACTTTACTCACCGATAGTAAATTCATTCTCAAGTCCGGAACGTGTAGGGTATCCGACAGAGTTATTGTCGTATTGGAACCATTCGATTGTTTGAAATGTCGCGACACCGGTGGCGATTATTTCCGTTAAAGAATTATTGGCCAAGTTCAGTTCGCTCGGCCCTCCATCGTTAATTTCTAAAAAACTCTCTCCGTCCTTACAGAGATGTGACGTGCATCCACTGTCCAGGCACCACAACTTTTTCTGCGAACTATGTCCTCGCGACGAACCCGACCGCGTGTTTCCGACCGTCGGCGTCGCGCCGCTTCGTGCGCTCCCTGCGTTCCAACACTCGGCTGTCTCTGCGTTCACGGCACTTTCTCCGTCGCGCGCTTTATGTCTCGGTTTCCCGGAAATTAATTTTTCGCCCACTGAGACACAACTCGGTGTCGCGAGTAGGCTTAAATTTTGTGCTTGTTTCGCACTTTGGCTGTCTCTTTTGTTCGCACGATTATCCGCAGCTTTGTGTTCGATCCGGCAACATTTGTGGCACTTGAATTTAAAAGTGTTTTTATTTACACTTTCACTTCCGCTGTCCTTTTACTTTCGTCCTCCTTTGTTCGACTTAGAACCATTGAATTTCGTCGAGTATTTTCTTGCAAACATAGCGCTGGTATCTTCCCGGGATTCGCTTTTTCGGGCATCATTCTCTTCGACAATTTTGATTCTAAGAACTTCGGGCGCAGGTAGTTCGTTCCTCGATTCTGTCGCGCAACGAAAATTATTAAAGCTAGGAGGTAGGCTATACAGCAGCATTATGGACAATAAGTCTGCATTTATTTCAACGTCCATCTCTTCTAATTTATCTTACGCGTCAAAGAACTTCTTCAGATGTTCGCGTACATGTTCGCCCTCGCTCATGCGTTGGATAGTTAGTTGCTTAAGAAGAGTCGCCTTTCGCGCGGATCCCTTGGATTGATAGATATTCTCTAGCTTCGTCCAGACTTCGCGAGATGTTACGCAACCTTTTACCTGTTTCAACTCTGATGGGCTGATTGATAGGATCAGATCTGACTTAGCTTTGTTGTCGTTTGCAATCCAAGTACTAACCGCTTGTGCAGACGCGGTGTCCTTTTGTACAAGCTCCGGCTTCACCCTCGTACCATTAACATACTCTCAGGCGTCGTTTTTTATTAGCAATGCATCTTCCAGGTATCGTAATTCTCGCGGTTAAGCGTTTCGATTCTCACAACCGACGACACGTTCATTTTGATGCGCATACACTAATGACTACACAAACTTTCCTGGACCACTTTTTATTCGCGTGCTCTTAATTTCGGTTCATCTGATCTTGTCTGGACCCATAACCTGTTAGGGCAGAGCGCGGGGCACAATCACAATGCAACCAGAGATACTGATTTATTTGAGTAACTTATAAAACTACAATAATTGTGATGATTGACAATAAACTAAAGAGAGCACGCCGCACAAGGCTGCCGGTGGTTCGCCATCTTGTTCGTTACCAGCTAAGGGCGGGCGTCGAAGAATTCTTAAGGGGTAGACTGCGACAAAGGAATACCAAGCTCCATCTAGCGACCACGCGTATAACGCACAACAATTGTTCCAACATTATTATTTAGAATTTCAATTTTCTTCACCTACATATTTGGTGGATTTCTTTAAAAAAATCTATTAAAAGTCACATGAAATAATAAAATGAATAAAAATTATACATACCGTTTGTCCGTCTGCCATTAGGACATAGGGATTAACATGGGAAACAATTAATTTTTATTATCTTCCTAAATAATTTCATACGAATTTGAAGATTGCAGTCGGAAAGTCTTGGGCATTTGAAGTATTTTGATATTAAATGTCTGATACTCTAGCTGTTAATTACTTAAAAATAATGAAAAAAGGAAATAGTTTTTATTTTGCACGCTTAACACTCTGATCAAAAACGAGAAATAAAATCTTCTGTGTGTAGCCAGGCAATTAGCGGTGAAGTTGCTACGATTTTTGAGGTTTTTTTGTCATTGAGACAACGCGTTCAAATCCGAAGCAGATACTGTTTTTTTTAAATTTTTTAACGTGATATTTTTCTAGTTAAATAAAGTACGCGAAAAAAGAAAGAAGAAAGTTGTTCTGATGCATTTTTAAAAACTAATTCAAGCTTTAAAACAATTATGAAAAACAGTCGTGGTCTGGGTTTCACACCGCAACTTGACAGTTACGTAATTGGATCAAACTCGACAATACCCACTTGACCACGCGAATCATTTACAACTTTGATTAAATCGCATTGTTAAGAATAAATTTGGATTTGACTCCTAACCACAATATGTTTTTTTAAAAACTAAATACGTATCTTCTTCAGTTACGACTTCTATCCTACTAAATCACAGGAGAAGTGACGGTGTCATACCTATCGCTACCTTATATACTAAGTGCGTTCCGCTCCAATGAAGCGTGCGCTTCCAGTAGTGAGCGCCTCACCGGGTTGCGTCAACTAAGTCAAGCAACACAGAACCTGCCAAAGGCCCGTGATCGGCGTTCATTAAATCATTACTGGTTTTGTGTATAAAAATGGTTTCAAAACTGTCTAATTCCCTGTTGCTTGACGTTGCTTTTACTAACCTAAGATTACTTAAATCTATTTTATGACTGGTGTCAAAAATTTGTTGGGCAACACTGGATTTTTCAATTCTATTTTACTTTAAGTGAGCTAAGTGTTCCTTAAAACGTGTTAGTATGTTTCTTTTTGTTTGCCCAATATATTTTTTAGTGCACCCTTGACAAGGTATTTCGTAGATCCCTGATTTCTCATTGGTTCAATTTTGTCCTTGGGGTTTGTTAGTAATCGTTTTAGAGTGTTGTTATTAGTATATGCAATTGTATACACTTTTGTTTTAAAAATGTTATTTAAACCTTTAGAGCAGCTTTTGTCAAACGGAATTTTAATATATTTAGACGTGTTTGTTTCTGCTGGTAACAAAGTGGTAAATTTTTCGATATTGGCCTTATTTACAATTTTCCTTAACATGTTTTCTACAATATCTTTAATAAATTTAAGTTCTTTGTTGTACCTTTTTTTGGACAGTGGGAAGTTAACTAATCTATTAAGTAGAAAAGAAATTGCAGAATACTTATGTGACAAGGTATGTTGTGAATCATTAACAATAAATCTATTGGTGTTTATTTCTTTATATATATATATATATATAGGAAAGAAATATATATATATATATATATATATGCTGTAGTATTCTTCCGGGTAGTCCTCCGCGTTGAGTTCTCTAAAGAACTATTTGTCTTCTGACAACGTTTCGGCAAGGTCTCACTCGCCATCTTCAGGTCTTCGCTGCTGCTTGCCTGCTTCTGCTCCTCGTCGTTACTCGAGTCACAGTGGCTTCTGGTCGCGCTGGTGGTGGTTTAAGTACCGTGTTGCGGTCACGCGTCGTTACGCTTGGTGGTTTTTCCGCTTGACTTCTTGTTGTTGGTTGATTGGGTCGTGCCTGTTGACTGCTTTCTCCTAATCCTGATGGTCCGGGGTTTGCTGGTTTCTGGCTTCGGGTTACTGGTCCTCGACGGTCGGTGGATTTTCGGATCACTGGCCTCCAGGTGGGTGGTAGTCGTAAGGCATCATCTCTGGTGTTTAAGTTCATCTGATGTTTCTCGATTTCTATCGCTTCTCGGATGATGCGTTTGGTCTTGTGTTCTACGCTGGCAATTGTTCTGGTGTTGTCGAAATCTATTTTGTGTGAAGTCGCTTTTACGTGTTGTGCCAATGATGATGTTTTCTCGTCCTTCTCGACGGCCTTTCGATGTTCTTCTCTCCTGACGCTTATTTTTCTATTTGTTTGGCCTATGTAGACCTTGTCGCAATCTTGACAGGGAATTCCGTACACGCCTTGGCTTTCCAGTTATATTTTAGTTTTGACTGTTGGCAGGATGTTTCCAATTTTCTTGTCGGTGTTGAATGATGTCCGGATATTGTGTTTCTTGAGTATTCTGCTGATCTTCTCTGTTGTCCCTTTAACAAATGGTAGGCATGCTGTTCCTACTATATCTTTTTCCTCTTCCTGTGTCGCAAACCCAAGACTTTTACATTTTTTCAGAAAAATTATATCAGCAGATATTTTTCATATTTTTGTGCTTAATTTGTTGAATAGATTGAATTCCTTTGAGGGAATCGTCTTTTTTTTTATTAATACCACACCTAACGGGTAACAAGTCTATTAAAAATAACTTAACAACTAACTTATAAACTAATTAACAATTAATAAATGTTAAGGCCTAATAAAAAAAAAATTAATTTCTTTTTTCTTAATTTGCAAAAATTTACAGCTAAAAACCCAACAAATTTGGTATTAAAATGTTTTAAATTTTATGATCTTTCTAACTACATCCTATGTACTCCGATAAATTTATTGAGGTAGATCGATATAAAGCGATTTCTGTTCCTCCATGTTAATCGCTATGTCCTAATGTCAGACGGACATTATATGGTCTTATTTTTCAAGTTCTGTTCGCCCTAAAAATATCAGGAGACATTTCGGAATCACGATGTATAATACATAATTAAAAGAAATATTGTTAGATAGCTCTAGTTTTTCATTTCTTTTATTATTTTTTCTTATAAGTATGATTTATAGAAATTAAATAGATTGGGGTAATTGTGGATTTAAATAAGTAAAACTATACTTATAAAAGTCACTATTCTTATAAAAGTCATCAAACTTTTAGTAAGGATTTATGTAAATAGTTATACCTCTTTTCTCTATTTTACTTTGCATAAATTGCGAAACATTTCAATAATTATTAGATTAAACAGTGATAATTACAGTCAACGTCCAATTACATTTTGATTACATTTTATCTAAATGTGTTTAATTGAGTAGAAGTAATTCAAAAATTTATTATTAATTAAAATGGAAATCATATCAGTTTTAACAAAGCTATTAAACTGCTGAGCTACTTTCTGATATGTGTTTGTGCATCGCTTCCTCGTGTTTTCATTTCGAATTTACGGTTAATTCCAGTTGAAGTACTAATTATCAGCGAAAAGTGTTTTTATAATAGCATTTAATTATTAAATTCCTATTTGCCATCCTTGCAAAAACAAATGCGCTTGCCTCTGTTTTATAATTTATCCTTGGGTTTGTGGGAATTTTTAAAATTCTGCGCGAGATTTTATCAAGCACGTGAACATAATAAACATAAGACGTTTTCTAGGCTCTGAGAACAAGTGTGACCCACCTGTTTGTTTGTTAGTTAACCGACGAGGTCTTCTCAACTATTTTTGACCCCTGTTTTCGTCGAAACGGTCACAAGCGGTTTCTCCTCGATCATTAAGAAGTCGGAATAATTTCGTTTGCTTCTTAATTTTGCTGTTAAACGTAACTGTCTGGCGTGAGGATTTTATCTCGACCTTACTGGAAATATTTCTAATCACCGGCTCTGCAATTTATGTTTGTAAGCAGATGCAGTGTGATCCTGGAATAATGATTACTGGGATTCACGATCATAGGTGCGCGTAAACGTTAATATTTTTATTACCGTTTACTCTTCTTTAAAAGTGAAAGTAGGTAAGTAGTTGATTTTATTATTTTTTATGCAATCTGTGCTTAAGTTTAAAAACGCCTATCATAAGAATCATCAGAGATGCGATGAAGGAATTAGGGTACGTATCATGAGAGTAGCCAAGATGGGGCAAATGGGACAGACACTCTATCTGTAAATACCTTGTCAAATAATAAAAGAGTTGGGTTATTGACTAGAAGACAAAAGGAAAGCCAAAACAAATGGATACAATCAAAAAAAGGTGAGGAAAATGAGGTGAAGGTGGAAAAGAGACGGAAAGAAAAATGTAAAAAGTCAAGGAGGTAAAAAAAGAAAGACGAGAAAAGACAAAACGGGATAAAAAGGATTCAATAGAAAAAGACAATAAACGGATATGATTTCTTTTAAAAACACAGAAAGAAGAAAAAATATGGAAGCAAAACAAGATTATGGAGGAAAAAGATGAGCGAAAAGGTGGAAGAGGTTTAAACAAGTTACAAATGATGTCACAATGGCATTTTCTTCAAAAAACGAAATTCTAGAAATTCTTCCGTTTGTATTCAAAATGACTACCTCTTTCCTAGAGTTAAACAAGTTAAGAGACATATTTTTTGTTTCAATTTTGTAGTTTCTAAAATTACTAGTACAAAAAAAAAGGTAGTTGGTGATGGTAAGTTGAAGTCATCGGCAAAAAAATTCTAATAAAAATCCGTTAGTTTTCGAGATAAAAATTCCTAAAAATTTAATAATAAAAAAAATTAAAAATGGGTTTCTTGTACTAAAATACTAAAGGAGACTGTGGTTTAAGAGATAATTGAAATTAACCTCCGCCCACAATAATTTTTATATCCATAGATACGTATTTCGGCAGCTAAGCTACCATCTTCATTACGCTACCAACTTAAAAGCACTAAAAAATGTCTAGAAACAACCTAATCACACTGACAAAATTATAAAAATGTTAAACCTAACAACAATCTAGTCATCCTAAAAGATAGATATGTCTAAATGTAAGTAAATATAAATTTATATATGAAAATCTAAAATAAACTATATATGTTATGTATAAATCGAAAAAAAATATATCACCTAAAATTAACTGTTAGAAAACCTTACAAATAAAAGCTAACAAAACAACACGGAAATGCGGAAAGAAATAGTCCAAAGACCACGAAAAAACTTCTTATTCTAACGAATAAATAAGAATGTAATTCCCTGTTATTTGATACCTAAAGACCTAAAAATCCTGAAAAATGAAATTAGGTATAAATCGTTAAAAAGAACCAAGAACCTACAACCTGTAGGTTTATTTTTTTCCCCGATTTATACATAACACACATAGTTTATTTTCAGGATTTTTAGGTATCAAATAACAGGGAATTATATACTTATTTATTCGTTAGAATAAGAAGTTTTTTCGGGGTCTTTGGACTATTTATTTTCTCATTTCCGTGTTGTTTGGTTAGCTCTTATTTGTAAGGTATCTGACAGTTAATTTTAGGTGTTCACATAATTTTTTTTTTCCTATTTATACATAACACATATA
This sequence comes from Prosopocoilus inquinatus, assembly GCA_036172665.1. Taxonomy (NCBI): domain Eukaryota; kingdom Metazoa; phylum Arthropoda; class Insecta; order Coleoptera; family Lucanidae; genus Prosopocoilus; species Prosopocoilus inquinatus. The sequence continues at coordinate 37,358,494 of CM069871.1, forward strand.
GTTTACTTTAGATTTTCACATATTAATTTATATTTACTTACATTTAGACATATATCTTTTAGGATGATTAGATTGTTGTTAGGTTTAACATTTTTATGACTTTATTAGTGTGATTAGGTTGTTTTGAGATCTTTTTTTAGTGCTTTTAAGTTGGTATCGTACTGAAGATGGCAGCTTAGCTGCCGAAATACGTATCTACGGATATAAAAATTATTGTGGGCGGAGGTTAATTTCAATTATGGATTTCTTGGATTTCTTATAACTTCCAGATGCCACAGTTTTTTTTTGTAATAGCAATTTCGAAACACCCTGTATATTTTTTTGTTTCTTTAAAATTTTTAATATTTATACTTTGTTTCGTTTTTTAATAATTTCTTCAATTTAGTTGGATTGGGTTGATTTTGAGTTTTTTTCATTTTTAAACTATTTAATTTTGAAAATTTTTTCTTTCAATATTTAGTGTTTTTTTTTTGATTTCCTTAAAATTTTCATTTTTTATCATTTTTTATTTCAATAAGATTTGATCTAATTTTTCCAGCTTCAACAAGATCCTGGCTACGCCCATGGTATGTATGTCTCATGATTAGTCCGCCACACGCACAGATACTTTCCGACGCTCTTGGCTAGTGGCTTGTGGCAGATAATCATTTAAAGCCATGCCACCGGTCAGGAGCGTCGGAAAGTACCTGTGTGTGGCGGTCTATTGGAAAACAAACTTATCTAGTCCGCGCAGATAAAGTGGCAATTCGGGGAGTGACTTTAATCATAGTAGTCGTATATCATACATTTAGCGGGGGTATGTTTGCATACAATTCAATATTTCTACGTCTCTTACTTTTATCGAATTTAACAAAAGTGACATTCACCGCAAGGCACTTGTTTATTCTATGTGGCTGTTAGTTTCTGCTGTTGTTTAGTGCCTCTAAATTTCTGATTTCCGTAAATTTACCGGGTCGTTTATTGGTAGTCACGAAATGAGATCTTATAACCATACTTTGACATAGTACTATTAAACATTTTTCTATTTTTAAATATGCCTAATAATTAATGATCAATCACTTAAGAATCACTTAAGGCATTTAACGTACAACAGCACAGATCCAATGACGTCACAATATGGCCGCACTGCGTTTCAATTTCATCTAATTTTATTAATTTTCATTTGATGAACATAAATATAATTACAGTACGTTAGAAATAAATTCTTATGTTTCTATATATTTCGAAATAAATTAATTACTTAATTATAGCACAACTTCTTGTTGGCCCCAAGGAACAATATTAAACTAGTCCGGAATTTTGATGAAAACACCGATATTCTGAATATTTTCAGGATTAGCAAAATAATTTTCGAACATTACCAAATAATCAGAAGATATAAATAATACATGCACATGTATGACCGTATTAAATTGATTTTAGAAATGTCTTTTTTAATTTATCGACAGCGAGATTACCGAGGACGATTCCCAATTCAATCCATCCTAAAAGGATTCTAATCAAATTACGTCTAAAAGAAATTATGGTAACATCGAAGGTAAAAATATGTCAAATTGGCGATGGCAAATAGGTGATAGCGAATTATCCTAGACTGCTCGAATAAATACTTCAATGTGATCCTTCGTTCCTATCCACATGTTAAACCTATTATTTAAATATTGCTGCACGTAACGGACATTATGAGGTGGAGCTCCGTCTTGTTGAAAAATAATTTCAATTACTAATGGCACATTTTCAAGTTCTTCCTCAATTTCATTACGAAGAAAATTTAAATATCTTTCGGCAGTAAGTGCTCCTTGGAAAAAAAATTCTCCCAATAATTCGATCTCCAAGAACACGAAACCATACGTTGATTCCAAATCTTTCTTGGTACCGACCTTCTACTACTACATGCATGTTTTGCTGGGCCCAGTATCTTCTATTGTTTCTATTAAAAAGACCGTTATTTGTAAATCTACTTTCATCCGAAAATAAGATCTTGGGGTCTCCTTGATGTTTGTTTAAGTACCAATTGCAAAATTCTAACCGCCGTAACGCATTTTCATATTTAGAACGCTCGAATTTTTTTTCTTAAGAAATAGTTAATCTTATACATATATTTATGTGTTAAACGAGCTCATTACCTAAATTTATATCAAAAGTTCCATTTTCTTTGCCATGACAGTAAATAGAATCGTAATGTAATATCCAATCAAAATATTTAATTTGCGAAACGTACGCTGAATATTATAGTGCGAATCGGAAAATTGTGCTCCGTTTCCTTATTATTGTTACATATGTACGCGGGGCTGGCGGGTGGCGTATGCGAAGAGTGCAACGCTTAAAAGCTCTCAAAAACAGGTGGTAAATAGGTATTTCTATTAAAAATGAATGACAATAATTTATTCACAACATTTTCTAAAAGGCGCTAAACATTTTTCACACACATAAGAAAAAAACCACTGGCGCCAAACATTTTTCTCAGACATAAGAAAGAAGCCACGCGGCGGACCTGTATGTACAACGATGCTCAACTTAAACGATACCATTTGACAATTTCGTAGCCTTTACACTGGATGTGGTTCGCATGCAGGAGTATCATTTAAGTTGAGTATCGTAGTACATATATGTATAGTGTACTACTCCTTTAAAAATATGAAATTTACTTTAAACAGTTTACTTAAATTTACTTTAAACGATTTACTTAAAGAACTGCATTTGCTTACTCTTATCCGATGATAACTGTACAAAAAATATTTTTAATCTTTAAACGAACACAGAAAATTGCACCAGTAGGTACTTTCTTTCGCTCACAAAATCGTGATCCAAATGTGTTTTGATTTAAAAGCAGACATTCTTTTCTTCGAATCTCTCTATTATTAAAACTTGTTTGAATTGAATTATGGTTATTTATAAATGAACAGTCAATCAAAAATTCAAGTCAGGTGTTTTGTTGCAACAACTACGAAATACAGGTCCAAACAATTTGAAATACGATTCAAACTTTTAAGCAAAAGAAAGCACTTAATGTTTAACGTTTCACTATCGATTGACGAAACAATCAACTGTTTCACTATCGGTTGATAGCTTCGTCAATCGATAGTGAAACGTTGAGTGATTGTACAATTTTTCCTAGTGCGCGTTTACAGATTAAAAATACTTTATAGATCCGCATGACACAATGTAAATTTTTTTAAAATTTGCATAATTTTATTACAGACAGTGACAGAGGTAGGTTATCATGGTGAATGTTTATTGGCTAATTCAATTCGCGCTTTACATATTAATATAAATGTATAAAATCCAACTGTCACATACTTAAAGTACAGACAACAGAGATATGAGTATATGGAGCGCGCGTCCGTATGCCAATTACACGGCAACTGTGTTGGTAACGTAAGTTAGGCAACCAACACGACTTCTAAGGGCAAGTGACCGTCAATTCCTATAGAAAACTGCGTTTTGAGAAACTACCAGTCTACTTTACAAAACAATCGGAAAACCTGTCGGGTACCTGTATTTGTTCGCACTCTTGTCCTTAGACGCATAGAAGTTGCTTATCTTAGGATGCCAACAGACGTAGTCTCCGATGCGCGTTCCATGCCAATATTATTTCTATGGTCATTTGGCTGCCGGAAAATTTTCTGGAATCTAGTAGGTCTAGAATTGTTAGCGTTTATCAACTGTCATATTTGAATAATTTGACGTTTTTCGCCTATAATTCTATTGACAGTTCCTATCCAAGTGAACTAGTTTTGTTTGTACAGCATTTGAGAAAAAGTAATTTTGTGTAAACATGGAAATCTCACGTGAAAATTTTCGTGCCATGTTTTTTTACGATTTCAAATGTGGTCTAACGCCGAAACAATGCCTCGATCGGCTTCATTTGACTTTTGGAGATGAAGCACCATCAAAGAGCAGTGTTTATAATCAGTTTGCCGAATTCCAGCGTGGACGTACCTCTCTCAGTGACGAATTTCGTGAAGGTCGTTCATCAACATCTGTTGTTGCCACTAATGTAGATGCTGTACGTGAAACGCTTGAGCGAGATCGACATGTGAGATTCAAGCATCCTTACGCATTGAGTTGAAAGCAATACACCAGATTTTGCATGATCATTTCAACGTACGAAAGCTTTGCAGTCGTTTGATCCCACACAATTTAACAGAAGCGCAAAAGCAGAGTCGTGTCAAATGGTGCGAAGAAATGCTCAAGAAATTCAGGTCGGTCGTTCAAATTTAGTTTATAACATCGTTACTGGTGGCTAAACGTGTATCTATTCGTACGAGCCAGAAAGTAAACAACAATTTACCGTTTGGAAATACAAATCCTAGGGCCCATAATATAGAGGGGGATAATTGATTTGGGTTCCATGAAGGGTAGCCAGTCATCTAAAGATTTTTATTTCAAAATGAACCAAAACCAACAAAAATTGTCCGTTCACGCAGTGCTGCGAAGCAAATGATTGCTTGTTTCTTTGGTTTAACTGGACATGTAGCAACAGTGGCTTTAGAGGATCTAAAAACCGTGAATGCTGATTGGTATACTACAATTTGTTTGCCGGAAGTCATCGATCAAATAAGAAGAAACAGTTAAAATCGACGAATTATTCTCCATCATGACACCGCCAGCTCTCACTCAGCCCGTCAAACAGATGATATTCACCTGATTTATCACCTAATGATTTCTTTTTGTTCCCAAATATCAAAAATAAAATGCGTGGTGAGCGATTTTCGTCGGCTGAAGCAGCGGTTGAAACATTCCGGCCACTGGTTTCTGGGGTACCATCTTTAGAGTGGAAAACGCGCTTTAGAAATTGGTTCGTGCGTATGCAAAAGTGTATTGACGTCAAATGCCAATACTTCGAAAAACAATGATACCGTTTACCAAATTTCAGATGCGTTTTTTCATACCGTTTCCAGAAACTTTTCCATTAGCCCACGTATATTATATCATTCCGGGCACCATCCTTCTTTTTCATAGATATTTTAATTTTTCATCATTGGGATTATATTTTTTTAAGAGCTGTTAATATTAGTTATTGTGTATAATTTGCAAAAATTTATTACAAAGTGACAGTCTTAATTCGATATTTCTTTGTCAGTTTTGCTCCCATTTTGTGCAAGAAATATTACCGCGTCATATGTGCCTACTAATAATTGTATTGGTAACTGTAGTATAATCTTTCCCAGAAATGTTTCTGATTGTATTACAACCAATGCATGTAATTAAGACACATAAAACGTAAACAGTTAGTTTGTTCAATAGTTTCAACATGATTTATGATCATATATCATACGAGTATTGACAATGAAGCTGTCTTAAGCATCCATCTATCCACCGTATAACGGTGCTAATAATAAAATAGTACGAAATACACGTACAGTCCGTTTGGAAGCGGTATAAATAAATATATTTTGAACTATAGTTTTTGTGCTGAAAGAGAACTCACCATATCAGAGATGCCATGTAAGGTCGAGTGCATCAGCATGTCCGGTCTGACAACCTGAGAGTAAGTTTATTACACCTTGGGCGAGCGAGCTATTAATAGAATTGCTATATGACAATTATTATAACGAAGTAACGTTACCAGTCGGAGATAATAAATATACAAAAAATCTTGGCGCGAGGATGTGAACGGTGCCAATACGAGCAGTTCATAGTATCAATTAGAGCAGAAAATAAAATTGATTATCAAGTATCCTGTTCAATACATCAGGTTCCAGTGACCGGTAACAGGAAGGGATCTATGAAATTGGTACTTATAAGCATCGAGCAACACCTTTTCAAAGGTGGTTAAGTATATGGAGGAAGACATGCCGTATAACGTGTTTATGTGTGAATCAATTTGAAGTATTTTGAAGGCACTCCCAGATTTAGAAATTGTTTATATTTTCACGAATTAAGAATAATTGTTTGTCTTATTTAAATAGTTTAGTGTTGCGTTGTGCCACTTAACAAGAATCTCAAAATTATAATGAGTATAATTAATTTCATATAAAAAATGTTTCGCGATATTGATGATGAACAATAAGGATTAATAAAAAAACTATATAACGATAATGTAGGAAGTCATTTGTAGAACTGATTATAAAAGGAATCGAATCGATCTTGCGCATTATCACATGCTTTTAAGTTTTATTGGTTTTACCTAACCGAAATCAATTTTCAGATAATTCTTTTTACAAATTATTTCAAATTTCATTGCATTTGCATTATAATCAGCTGTTAATAAGGAAAACCTGCTTAGTGTTACTTCGATTATTCGAAGCGCAATACTGAACTCAGCTTGTAACAGAATATCAGAATTTATCCTTTTTTTTACCAATTCCTAAATTTTGGTCATGTACTATAACGGCCTTAAATTTTGCACTTTCAAGTAGTCTGATTTTGTCGAAATTTTAGTTTGGTTAATTAGGCTTTCTCTTCAAACATGACACTAATGACACACAACAACCAAATGACTTTGCATTTGGTTATAATATGTGTTCATCTGAACTTGTGGTATAGTAACGTCGAACTGTTAAACTCATATCGTAAATTAAATCATGCAGCTTACCTTTTAATTTGAAATTTGCCGAAAATAAAATACAAATTTATGATAAACAATTATTTTTCTTTATAAAATACCGTTTGTTTTAACCCCACTGCGATAATAACATTTTCAGAGATACGCGTTCGCTTTAAGCACGATTTTACTGAATTGTGCGAAATTTTAAGGCCGCAATAGTATCTGACGTTATTAATTTTTATGTATTAGGGATTTTATTTGAAGCTGATATAAATAATTTAATTATGCCCTTCTCAGAAACAGTGCTAAAAGAAAAAGGTGTTTGAACCTTGTTATTGCTATTTAAGTAGTTATTTATAAAATTCTAATCTGCAATCGAGTTCCAGTGGTAATTTACAAAATATTTATTAAGCGCCTACATTTTTTAAATTATTTGGGGTTTGTTTTTGTTCAAAATTCAGCAAATGGTTAGCTAGGCTAGTTAGTGATTCCAATATAGGACTAATTAATTTATATAATCATGTCTTGAAAAGTACACCCTTTTCTTATTTCTATAAGTATGTCAGTTTCAAATTACCTCTCAACCATGGGCAGTATGGATGAGCAACTTTGATTTTTTTTTTAACAGAGCAAATAAATTAAGAACTAAAAGTTAATTAACAGTCGACATTGCTGTTTATTTAGTTGTATTAAAAACAGAGAAATTTGTTAGCTAGTGTAATGCATTCGTTGTAGGTAATAATAAAGCTGGTATTCGAATAAAATTAAATCAATTTCCTCTCACTCTAGTTACAATTGTAAGAGAATAGTTTTTGGTTCCTAATTTACCTTTTCACAACATGTACTTTCACCGCAATCATAGATCCTTCATCAATGAAAAGACCTTGAAAACCCTGTACCTTTTTAATCCGGTCAAGATTGATATATTTTGCGATTACCTGGTTTCCAATATTTAATTGCAATTCTCCAATAACAGAGAAAATTCACTGGACTTAGGGATATTTCATATCAAAATTCAAAGTCTGGTCTCGTAGTCACAGGAGAAAATAAACCGTTTTAAACAAATTGTGCATAATCAGGTAGACCACCCACACTTATTGAATAAACTTTTTTCTACAATTGTTCAAAAACTGGGTGTTGACGCATTATTTTCCGTGCGCAAAACACGCATCTTTTCAACGATAAATATATCTGCACGCACTGTGAAAAAAGAATTTCTGATATTTCTAAAATTCAAAGTAAACTAAGAAGAAAATTTTATTCAAATATTTGAGAGGGTCAAAAGTAAGTAAGTTCAAGTTCAATTTTAATCATATATGAGTTAAATACCACAGCTATAAGTCTAACTACTACCGTGCCTTCAATTGAATTCCTCATTAAAGTGGGCTACGATTTCACTGTTTTTTTCTCCTAAGATTTGCAGCGCTGATAGCTGTTCAATTATTTAATTAAACAAATGTCAAATTGGCACTTTATATTTTCAATTAATTCAAAATGTTAGAATAATGCTTGGTTTATACAGTCACTAAAACTAAAACTAAAAATTAACTAAAACTAAAATTAAAACTATGCAAAAGTTTCAGTTTATACAAGCAAAAATTATGCATGCTCGTTGCACACCTAGCTGTAAAAATTCCGTGGAGGGAATGTTAACTGGAGAGAAAGTATAGTCAAATTTACGGTCATCCCGCTTTTTCCACTAAGAATTGAAATAAACGAATTCTTAATTTTTAGTGAAGTTGTATAAACCGCTTCGTATCAGTATGGCATTTTAATTTCTTAGTTCATAGTTATTAATGTTTAGTTATTAGTTTTAGTGACTGTATAAACCACACTTTATAGCAGAAAATATTTATTGTTGAAAGTTATTTTCAAACCGGTAGAATAGAAAATGGACAGTTAGTTTATTCAATTAATCAGTGTGTACAGAAGTTTCGACAGCAGTTTCCTAATTTTACTATTACTTATGAACAGCTAGTTAAACATATCAATGATTGTGTTCTTAAATTTCGTGAAACAGGACCACTTGGTCGCAAAACAGTGAGCGGAGCAGCTAAGAAAAGGACTGCAGCCTGCATTGAAGATGTTCGGGATCGAATGGAACACTCTCCCAAGAAATCTATTGCGAAACTTTGAACATGTCACACTATTCTTAAAAAAGACTTAAAGCTTTATCCATATAAGATTCAAGCAGTCCACGAACTCAGGCCAGTAGATTTTCACAGAAGAACTGAAAATTGTCAGTGGTTTCTTGATAACTTAAACAACGACGACATTCTGGGCAAGTGTTTCTTTTTCGATGAATCCTGGTTTCATCTCTCAGGGTATTTAAACAAACAGAATATGAGAATATGGTCAGCAGAGAATCCCCATGAATTTTTGGAAACTCCATTACATCCATTAAAAATTGGTGTTTGGCTAGCAGTGTCAAGAAGGCGTATCATCGGACCAATATTTTTTAACGACTCAGTAACTGCTGAAAGATACCGAAACGAGTTATTAGAACCTTTCATTAATCAACTACATGATGATGAACTTACAGAAGGGTTTTTTTCAGCAAGACAATGCTACTGCCCACACAGCTCATCAAACAATGACTTTCCTGCAGCAGTTTTTCGATAATCGGATTGTGAATTTTCCTGCACAGTTTTTAGAACTACGCGTCACACAATCCAAGAACTTCGTGCGGGCATTACAGATGTGTGTACTAACATAACCCCCGAACACTTAGCAAACGGGTTTGAAAACATGAATCGCAGAGTACGCTTATGTATTCAAGCTGAAAGAGAACACTTTGAGCATCTATTTTAAACTTTAATGTTGTGTTTTTATTTGATGTTATGATCAGTACTGACAGTTAATGACAACTGTTTTCTCTAGAAGTGTCGCCAACTTCATAAACAAATCACAGCTTACTTTAATGAGGAATTCAATTGAAGGCACGGTATTTGGTGGTAAAATGATTTAGGTGCATATCGTTTCCGTAACGTCTTCTATCACAAACATAATGAACTAACAGAAATACATCTAAGTTTCAGATAGCGGGAGAACGAGAAGCCTTGAAAATCGAAAATTAATAAAAGCAACCTTTTCCCATTAAAAGTATAACAACTCAAGTAAAATTTTGAGATAAACTTATGACAAGTAAATATTTTCCCTAATTTACATTAATCAATTTATTTTAAAGCTCAATCGGACCTATTCTGGTATCGAGTACGTTAAATTTAACGGATTGTTGCTAAGGTAAGAACCAATCATAAAACTTTATGATTGGTTGTTACTCCGCTAAATTCAGAAGGAAAAGGATTTAAGTACGTTTTTTAAACTTCTAAGATAATAGGGCCTATTCAATAGCCTATTCAATAGCAAATTGTTTCTGCTGAAGAAGCCCCAAGCAGGGCTGAAACAGCTGTCCAGAGGCTGCTCGAGGTTTTCACTGCAATCAAAAACGATTTGCTCAATTTTTTTTTAGATACATTCATACCTAGTTAGTTATTTCTTAAAAATGGAATGAATTCTGTGGTCATTTAATGTTAAAAAATATATTTTATTATTAATTTTAATTATTTGTTTCTTAAAAATAGAATGAATTCATACGTATTTAAAAAAATACATTAAATGACCACATAATTTATTCCATTTTTATATATATATTCACCTGTTTTTACAGATAAATATATTCAATGCATTTTGTCACGTGGTATAACATAACGAAAGGATTTTTCTTCTTGATCGAAGCAGCCTCCTAATTATAATTCAACTCTATTAAACTTGAACAACAGTTCATGTTGCGACCGATTTTTGATCTGAAATGTGATAATTGACAAATACAGTCGGGTCCAGTTAAACTTGGACACACTGATAAAAGTAGTAGTAAAATTACATCATTTTTACATTCAAATTTAATGTTATCTTACTACCATTAAGTATTAATACATAAAATTTTATGTGATATTAAAAACTTACTTTGAATTTCGTTAATTTTTAATGTAAAAATGATGTAATTTTTAAACAATCACTTTTATCAGTGATCAGTGATAAGTACAGTACAATTATAGCGAAAGTGATGAGAAAAAAGAAAATTGTAAATAAACACAATGTCAATGTAAAAAGTAGGGGTAAAATTACAGCGATAAGCACGGTAATGCAGCAGTGGTAAGTTAAGTAATTACAGCGAAAACTACGAGAAAAAAGATTTTGTAAAAGTACACCTTATTTCGGAGCAATATCACATTTAGTTTGTGAAAACACGCTGAATTGTGCAGTACATTTCTTCCAGTTACGTGTAATTTTACAGCGATCATCACGGGTCATACACATGTCTGCGATTTTCTTAGTAAAGTTACACTAATACACTCTAACAATTTTAACAGAGTATATCTCGGTAATATCACCTTCGATTTGCTAAAATCTGCAGTACATGTCCTTCCATGTAAAATAACACGTATACGTATATTTTTACATCGATAATCACGATAATTATACTTATACATGTAATTTTACAGCAATAATCGCGGGGCATAAAAAAAGCCCACGATTTACGCTATAATTTCATATAAAATTTTTACAGGTATTTCCTAATACACTTTTATAGTTTGGCTTATGTTTCCTGCAAATCTTACGTCCCTTTTCATTTTATTAACATTATGTGTATGTAGGTAAAACACATAATCTCTAGTCCAATCTTGTACTTTTACATATAATTCACACCTAACTAATTTGGACCCAACTTCTACCAACTAATGTGTCCTTAAACATTTTTAATTGCACTTAGGTAATGACCGAATATATTTTGGTGTAATATGCTATTGGCCAGATGGCTCATTTCGTAGTTGCACAGGAAGTTGTCTTTTTGTTTTCTCTCGCTGGAGGTTTAATACTGAAATTCATTTGCTTCTAATCTTGCCTGAAAGGCACCGGGAACGGAGGTGTTCTTTGTTAGGGGAGAATAAAATTTAACCCACGGATTTAAGTGACAAGGCGCCATCCCGGAAGCTGTGAGCGTTAAACAACTAACGACCAACAGTCGAGTGCATAAGTAGTGAACGCTAAGGTTCATTCTTTGCGTGGGATATCCCTCGCTGTACAGGCAAAACCACGCAAATTGTTGGGTGTTATGAATTGGGAAGGACGATAACATCCGTACATAATTAGTTCATACAACCCACTGCACACCAAGAATAAATTTAAATTTTGTGCATGTGTTCAGACAAGTCACATTATTGCGACATAAACGCGCTTTCTTTTTGATAGCTTCCATCTTGCGCAACTTCTTTTCGCTAATCGACTTAAACTGAAATAATTTGCTATAATTGATTTAAAAACCGCAGCGTTTTCGAAAAGTGAACGTGAATAAGCAGAAAATTACCGTATTAAATGCGCCGGCAGATTAAGTTGAATTCATTTAAAGAATTTGTAACACGTTGCACAACGGATTAATCTTATAATTCCATTATTTCTTTTTAATGATTTATATTTGGGTTAATACAATTAATAATAACAACAAACGAATAAATTCGACACCTCTTTCGATCGAGAAACAACATTTGCATTCAAGGACTATTATGCAAGCGAGCATTGACAGCAGGTGGAGTTTCGCAAGAAGCAATATTACCATGTTCACTTTCTGCGTTGTTGCTTGCTTTGCTCCGTAGATATTAGATTTTCGATTAAGTCAGTTACCTAACAAAAAATAAAGGAAGAACTGGGATTGCTTTGCAACTTTATCCGAACAATTTAGAAGGAATGCCGCTCGCGGATGGCCACTGGGTCATTTTTTGTCTGGCGTTATTCGCGTTCTTCTTAAGAATTGCGGGGTTATTTTTACAACCCAGACCGGTATGCAAGATTAATTTAGTGAAGCTTGCGGCCTCTAGAGCTTCCCAGACTATTAGTTATGCCGAAAATATTCGGGCTTGAGGACGGGATTTCTGTCTATTGTTCATTTTGAATGTTAAATATTTGTTGCAAGAAAGTCTAAATTTCAACTCAACTTCAATTGGTATAAATAACTAATTGTTGTTAACAAATCCCTGAAAACAATATGTGTTAACTCTGGTAACCTTCTGCTGAAAAAATTAACGATTGAAAAAATTACAACTTTTCAGTTTTCATTATTTGTAAGCAAATAAAAATTTGTTAGTTTTGTACCCGGTGACAAATATAAATATTTATGTTACACTCCCCTATCGACATGATCTCTCACAACTTCTGAACTTGAACTAAATAAATTATTTTCCTTATATGTTATTAAAATTTCATATATTAAGCAATTCTAATTTTCGAACGATCTGTTTAGTATGTTAATAGATTACATGAGAATGTTCCAGAATGGAAAAACCTCTGCTACAAAATAGAACCAGATGCAATTTCAGTCGATTCTTATTTAAAAAAACATAATTATTGAAGAAAAACATTCACTTAATTGTTGGTATGTTTAAAGAGAAACTTTTGATAATACTCTTATGACAATAAAGGCTTCTAATTAAACCACATATGTAAATGCTTCTTCTCTGTTCTCTTCAGTAAAATACTGGAAAGTGCTTGTTAGTTTTTAGTAGACTAGAATTGGCGGTGATTTGTTTGAAACTTCATACATCACTGCAAATTTGCAACGAATTTATAATAAATATGGAATTCCAAACCATCTAGTAATTTTTTATAAGAAACTTATTACGTGAAACAGAAAATGCGTATGAAATATGTGTTGGTGATATTGAGAAGCCACAATAGTTAATAAACTATGCTTATAATGCCAAGTTTAAGATTTGGAATAAAACTGATCGTTCTGCTAGTCAGATTATCGTGAATACTTTGGAAGCTAAAATAATGGCATTACTGGTTACACGTGATTATGCTATTATGAAGTGTATGGATCAACTTATATGCAATCTTTGAGCAATAAATTAAACAAGCTGCTCATGTTGTTCAAGCTAAGTTCTTTAGTTTTGCCATGAATCCATCAGATGATGTTTTGACGCGCATTGCAAAGTTTGAAGCAATGGTTCTAAGATTACAGCAGTTAAACTTAAAGCCAGATGAGGCTTTTTTAATGGTTAAATTGTTGGATACTTTACCGGAGTTTGCGACAAGCATGGTGAGCTAGGCCTGAGGAACAGCAAACACTTTCAATTCTGGTAAGTCTTTTAACATCAGACGAAAAGCGTCGGCAACTATAGCTCTAAATAGAAGCATTCGCAATCTACAGCTATTTGATTGAATCAAAGAGCTAAAATGTAGAGGTACTTTATTCATACTCGCCGGCTAAAAAAAATAATTTAGTGTACCTAACTAGTTATAAATATCGTGTAGAATAATCCCTATGAATAATAGCGACATTTTTTATTTACCTTTGCACAGAAACAATTGAAATTTAAAAGTTTAAATTTGTCAAGAAATTTAAATGAGACGTCCTGTATAGGTGGTCTAACAATGGAATAATTTTTAACTGCTGTCAAGAAAATAAGTAGTAAAAAAATTTGAAAGTTTTAATAATAATAGCTCGGTATGTTGTTCGCAACACTTAAATAATTATTTAATCAACTTTATGTTGTAAGTTACTTTTTTTATGCCGTTTTTGTGTTATCTGGTTAGCTTAGATGTTATTAATTTTGTGTTGTCTCTTGCCTGAGCACTTGGGATTGAAACTTTTATTTTTCCTTTTTTTGTCCTCCGTGTGCTAAACTACTTTTCAATTTCTTTCCTTGCTGATTTCTATTGTAGTATTATTACTATAGTTTAGACAATTAAAATTATAAAATTTTCTTGCTAGAAAACTTTAGCACTAATTAAAAATAATTTAGCTATTTCTTTTTATATCTGTTAAGCGTACTTTTGTTTTTTTTTTCCGACATTTAGTATTTTGCAGTAAATAAAATGTTTGTTTTGTATATTTATATATGATAAAGTAGATGAAAATTAGACAAGTCAATGTCCGCTCTCTCTTAGAATGATTCACAGATTTCAGGGAACACTTGATCACAAATGATTATTATTTAATGTTGGTAACTGACACCTGGCTTAGTGATGACATCATCTCTGATGTACTGATGATTCCAGGATACAATCTTATAAGAGTTGACAGGGAAGGCAGAAGGGGTGGTGGTGTTGCAAGTTATTTTAAGAGTAGCTATGTACATGTATGCTAATTTAGAAGTTATCCGAGCAGAGGGTCTGGAACAACTATGGCTCAAAATAATAAATATCCAAAAAGATATTTTATGTGGGTGCCCTTCATCGGCCCCAAAATAATTACTGTGATCTGTTTTTCGAATCCTTAAAAGGGGTTTTATCTTCTCTTATACTAGAATGTAATTACCTAATATGCCTGGGGGACATTAACATAAACCTGCTAAATCTCGATAGCACAAATACCCTGAGCTTTAATTCTTTACTTGACAGTTACGAATTTGTACAACTAATCACAGAACCTACTAGACCCACTCCGACTTCTGATACATTATTGGATGTTATTTTTTGTTCTCGGAATCTAAATGTTGATTCTAGTGGGGTATTATCTATGTCTTGTATTTCTGATCATGAGTTAATATGGGCAGTTCTTCAGGTAAATGTTCAATGTCATGTTCAATTTCTTACAACATATAAAGACTTTAAAGCAATGGATTATAACTCATTTAAAGGCGAGCTTGAAATTTTACCATCTAATCTTATATTTGACAAGGATAAGGATAGTATTAAAGACATGCTCCAGCATTTTAATGCTTTACTGCAATGTATTTTTGATAAATATCTACCGCAAGAACCAGTTCGCATCAGTAAAAGAAAAGCACCTTGGTTAACTGACAATATCAAACTTATGATACCACTTAAAGAAAAAGCTCATCATCGTTATAAGAGCCATAGAACTCAGCAACTGTGAAACATACTTCCTTGCCGGAAAATTTAATAGATGTAAATGAAATTAACAATTATTTTGTAAATGCAAATAGTTTTTTAAACATTCCCCACCCTGAAAGTACCGATTTTTATAATTGCAATAGACTTTTTCCTGAATCTGAAGAATTTACTTTTCACTTTACAAGTGAAGATGGAGTTGGCAATTGGTAATGACTGTATAAACATTAGAATGTTACTCCTATGATTCCCATTCATTCTGCCGTTTCTTACATTTATTTTAAACTATTGCATTACTAATAATGTCTATCCAGAAGCCTGGAAATAGGCACATGTAATTCCTCTAAATCTCAACATTCTGTTGGTTTAAATGATCTGAGACCTATCAGTATTCCTCCAACTGCGTCAAAGGTCTTGGAAAAGGTAATGCATACACAGATAAAAGCTTACTTGGACAAATATAACACTTTACCGATAAACCAATCTGTATTTCGTCCGAATCACAGCTGCACTACAGTTCAAACTGATGTAATAGATGATATATTTTTGCTTACGTTGAATATTTTAACCGCTAATTAAGAAAATTTCCTCGCAGACACCCAGTAATCCAGAAATTATGGAAACGATATTGCTTTCTTTAAATACTAGCAGTAAAAGATATAAATCGTCTTTATAACTTCCGGTATTAATTTTGGATGAAATCGCGAAAAATTAAATTGTGAAATTCTCATATTTTCAGATGTCATAAATTCTCGAAATGTGCTCTGTATATTGTTAACGTTGGTCGTTATACAGGCTGTTCTTTCACTGTGTGCAAATATTTAAACCTGTAATATATCACTATAAATGGCAACGATTGAACTCATATGTTCTTAACACAAATTTAATAGTTTTCGAGAAAAATGCAGTGGCAGATTTTCACTATACCATTTGAGAACTGCTGGCATAGCTAAAAGTGGAACGCGGCCGCCGCTTTAATTAAGATGGGCAGCCGAAGTACGCCAGGGTCAGTGCCTTACTTGCTCTTGAGCACGAACCCGCTCTGATCACAGCTGATCGGTCAAAACGTTTACAATTTAAATTAACTTCACTGCAAGTAATTACAAGTTTAAGTATTTTTAAATTAAAATCTAGTGCAATTCAAGAAGCTGCGGTTCGTAATTGCCGAACAAATTAAAAGCGAGGTACAAACAAATTGTAATTTCTTATTCCATACTATTTTTAATAGACTTATAAAAATTTTACATTTACTTTTTTCCATGGACCGTAAGTAGTAATACTTTCAAAGCTAGCAGCGAGATTACAGTAGAAGTTTATTTACGTAAAAGAGTGAAGGAAGAACATTTTTACGCGCTTGCCTAATTGGTGCATAAATTTTAACCTTATTATAATAATAATAAATGCATTTATAAATAATATAAAATATAAAATAAAAGTATACAATTACCAAATTAAGAGTAGGGCGAAGTTTAGAAAGCTACGTTGCATATGAACGTGCATTCTGCTCTTCCACTTAACACTGAACACATTAAATAATAAATAATAATTTGGCAGCAATGAAATAGAAATTTTGTTTTACAATTTTATTTTATTTATTTATTACTATTTCTTCTCTTTCTTTTCTCGTATATCGTTAAACATTTCAATAAATTTCAATAAAAAGTCTTTGACTCAAAATTGGTTCAATATCTAAAATTTTTGCCATATTTTTTGTAATAACAAAGTGTTAATAAAAGAACTGATATTGAGAAGCTTAATTGTATTTATACTTACCTATTAAATTTTAAAACTGAAAAGAAAGACAATCAAGATGTTGGAAATTAAAATTTACATCATATTAACTAATAATGATTAAATTTTTTTTCTAATAAAAAATAAATTTAGCTGCCAAAAAAATGTAAATTCAAAATTAATTCTTAAAACTTATTTTTAATGAAATTTATTATTATAACTAGTGGTTTAACTTTGTCTACTCCCTAAGGAGTAAGTAATCATGTGAAATTGTTCTTATTATTAATTATTGATTTTAAAAATTTGCTTTGTAGAAACCTTGATAAAGGAAATAAATTTTCCGAAAACTTGGTTGAACTTTAAAATACTATCAACCTTTTTTGACTGCAGCCCAGTTATAGAATTGATTCCGTAACTGATCAGTCGTGATCATACTTCGTACTAAGATTTCACAACAAACAATTCGGAATTCTATGAGATTCAATTGAGTAACTTTGCTCTAGAATTAACATTTTTACAAACTATTTTTTTATAGCTTTAAATTTCAAATTTCGCTGCAATGGCGTTATTTGACCGCTTTGTACGGGATGGCATTTTAGGTAAGAAACTGGTTGCTATTTTTCAGTTTGACATAATTTTAGGTTAAAAATTGCTTGCGCTATGTCGTTCTGTTCTTTTTCAAGTTTTATTTATTTGACAATAAAAATATCTCTCACGTTAACATAAAAACGCCACTGACTCGAACGAATTAAACAAGAAAAAGTCGAATTGATTTCTCTGAAATCTACTGTACATTTCGCTATACCCGAACTATTTCCGTAACTCGTAGATTCCAGCAATTATTTAAATCGCTATCTTCTAGTCATCTAAATTAAATGTCCCTCATTAAAAACATTACATAATCCGAAGATCTAGATAAAATTCTTAACGGAAAGAGGCATCTGCAGTTTTCTATTCACGTAACGAATTCTTCTCTTTTCCTCAAATGTTTATGTAAAACGTGCCATGGATAAGGTCTTAAAGACAATGCGTCCTGTCAGCCAGTATGTTATCTTGGGCCAAGACCAAGTCGATCTAAGAATGTTATTGTTAAGGCCGTCCCATCCCAGAGATCACGAGAAACTAATATGGTTTCAATAAGTTTCTGAAGTGTGTAATACTGAATTTATCATAGTGTTATGATATATAAGGGGGCGCGTAGTAACAGAATGGATGTCACACATTAAAGTTTTTTTTTTCCGATTGCACAGAATTAAATTATAACAAACGATACATTAAATCTTAAAACTCGGACCACTACGGAGTATAGTTTCATGTCGTAACTAATATTTGAATTTTTACTATAATGTTGACATTTCCTTACAAAATAGGTGTGTTCTTTTTACCAAAAAACTCAGAGTAACTCAGCAGCACTCAGTAACCTTGTAAATTTGTAAGTTTTTTTTTTTACACACGCGCTGTTGAGATTTTGTGAGCTTCCCTCGCAACAATGAAGTAAAGATTTAGTTTGACATTTACGCGATGTCACTGGAAGTAACTTGTTTTTTTAGGAACGTTTTAACTCAGCAAATCTCTCCTCACTTATGATTATAGTGCACAACTACAAGAAAATCCGTTTTTAAGCATTTTTGAATTTAAAACGTAAAATATTACTACAGGGACTAACTTTTGTCTGTTAATTAATTTCACTTTAAACTCTTGTAACTTTTTATTGATTTTTTACAACAAATTTATTAAGAAATAAACTTTAATTTGATCTCCTCTGGCTATCCTTTTAATATCCTCCGTAGGTTATGAAACACCCAGAATATTTCTCTATAGAGAGTAAAAGTGATGTCATACTTCTCTGTGAATTTTCATTATATGGACACCTACGTATAGATTTTAAGTCTATACGTAAGATAGGCGTAAGACTTATCTTTAATTTTTGAGGGTAAGTATCAAATCAACTAGACAGTTCACAACCGATGAATTGAAATTGCTCAACAAAGGTTTAAAATTCGGTTTGGAACCTGGAAAACTACATTTAGAAGACATAATCAACGACGTTCAGATGGCCACCCGTCATATCTCGAAAGAAGAAGTCCCCATCTTTCAAGCAAAAGCATCAAGAGTAATAGCAAACTCAATAAAACAAAACAAGAAGATAAGATCAGGAAACAGAACAACACCCGTAACAACTTCATTAAAAAAGAAAGAAGAATGCATGTACATGAAAACAGATAAAGGTAACGCACTAGTCATTATAGATAAACAAGATTACGAAAATAATGTAGAACAAATGTTGAACTCAAACTCTTAGAATAAAGTAGAGAAAGATCCATTAAGCATGTATGTTAATAAAATAAACAATACCTTACGAGAATGTACCAGATTAATAAGCAGTAACTTGAGAAAAAGACTAGAAACAAGCAATCCAAAAATCTCTCATCTCTGTTGCCTACCAAAAATACATAAACCAGGAAATTCATACTGTCGAATAGTCTCGAACATCAATTCCCCTATATGAAATTGCAAAATGGCTAGTCAAAGAATACAGCATGTTAAAATTTAAAAATGATTTCTCTATAAAAAAACACCTCAGACCTCACTGACAAGTTAAATAATCTCCAAGTAAACACAAATGATAAATTAATTTCCTTTGACATAGTAGCTTTATTCCCGAGCATACCTATCGACGTAAGTCTGAAAATGCTAAAAACTTTTCTGTAATTCAACCCAATTCCCAACAAAAACCTCAGAATATTTAAAACTAACTGAATTATGCATATTAAACATATTCACCTTTAATAACATTTTTTACAAACAAACTTTCGAAACAGCCATGGGAAACTCCCTGTCACCAATCATAGCCAATTTATTTTTGAATCACTTCGAGCAACACATCAAAAATACTGCACCAAATTTTCCTAATTTCTGGGCTAGATACGTTGATGACATATTAATTGTCATACCGGAAACCGGAAAACAAACTTTTTTTAAATTTCCTAAACAACCAATATCCCTCTGTAAAGTTAACACAAAAAAATTGAAAATTAAGTTTCTTGGACTTAGAAATTTCAGAAACACTCACACCGACAATTACATCTCAAATAACTCATACACTTACCATAAATACAAAGAAACAGCTTTTTTCTCATTAATAGACTCCTCAAAATCCCACTTTCTACAGAAAATTTCACAAAAGAATTAATTAAATTACATTAAATGGTATTAAAAATAAAAAGGAAATTAGAAAATAAAAAGTGTCAACTAACTGCTACCATTTTAACGCCAATCAGAAATCAAGATAAAAGTAAATATTGCAAAATCACTTTTAATAGAATCTGGCAAAATAAAATCAAGAATCTGTTTAAAAAATACAATTTAATTCTCGCCTTTTCCAACAAACCACAAGTTAAAAACAATAGTAAGTAATAAAACAAGTCAAGAACTGAACTTAAAACAATTCGGAACACACAACTTTTCAATAGAAAATGTTAAACTCAAGAAACATAAAAAACGCATTTTAAATTTAGATTTATTACCTTTAAATAATACTTTTTGTTAATTTATACATTCTATATAAATAATCCTTAATTTAATCTGTTATGCGTTCCTGAAAGTTAGTTTCCTGACACTCTTCCGCCTTTCTGGGTAAGATTCATTCTTAATGCCTGTCTCCCTAGTATTCAAATTTACAGAACGTATTCTTAGAATAATAGTTATAGATTTTGCGACCCTATATAAACTGGCCCATAAGACGAAATAATTTGTATACTACTGACGATGTATGCTTAACATATGAAATATAAATTTAGCGAATAAAAAATGTTTTGTGAAATCAACGTTTTTTTTTTCCTGTTACGTTAATTGTTATTAAACAGTCAATTAATCTTTTCCTAGAATATCAAGATCATTAACCAACCCTACTGTTCATATTCCACGTCAAACTTATTCTTTAAATCGTAGACAGCGCTTTCGAAGTGAAGGCATTTTCTACAGCGAGTTTGCCGTTTTACTACAGCTCTAACTACCGAGCTTTTTAAATGAAACTTTATTCATTTACAATTCAAAATAAGTACTATAGCATGCATATGTTTATTTGTGTAACAATACATATTAGTATAATTGAAATATACAGTCTACTTTTCAAGCAGTTTCATCAATATGTTTTACAAGAATTAAAACTTTATAGAGTATAATAAAATTCCCCACTTTCATTTGTATACCAAATAATAAACAAGCCCTTACCCTAAAATATATATAAAATTTACTTGCTACTATTTGCTATCTTATGAGATAGGAATATTTCGATACACCATTATTAACAATACAATATTCTTTTTAAACAACTGAAGAAAGTAATCTCTTGGAAACAATTGAAGATCGAGGTCTTAGAAATAATGAGATTATACTTTTAATATCCCATACAACTTTCCTGAAATCTTTTTCTGCTCGGTCTTTCAAAATAAAAAGATATTTTAAATATAGAACCGTGAATCATCATGTCACGATAAAATGTCTTTTTTTGCATTTTTCTGGAAAATTGTATTATCTACGGGAATCAATTTTTTACTCAGTCAATACAGATTTTAAACGTTTACTATAATTTGCTATAAAAAGTACACTATATTATTTAAAAAAATCCAAGAAGACTTAGCAGCTTTAAAAAAATGCAGATCGAGGTCGCTGGAATTGTCCAATTGTTAGTACGTAACATCCATTGCAACTTTTCTTAGACTTTTTGCTCTATCTCTTAATTTTTTTTATCTGTGGTGTTTGCCCAACGTGGTCCTCAGTCATGTGCTTGTCTGGACCTCAGGAGCGGGAGTGTATTTTTGTGTGTGTAAAGTGTTCTATGGCTTTCTTACTTCCAAACCTCCTTGCCATTGCAGGGGTAGCAGTGTCGAATTGTATCCCCAACACTGAAGGGTGGGATATTTTGAAAACACCGAACTGTAACTCACCCTGTACAAACCAACCCTAAAGAAAACCTCGTCAATATCTTAAAAATTATCTTTAAACGTTGGTTTATATTTTATTTTTATTTATTTATTATATTTTGAGATATTTAAAACCATAAATGGAATTTTGGCCACTTTTAGGGTGTTCTTTCCTACAGTGCTGTGAAATAATTATGTATTTCTCAGTATGATCTACTGATTTTTAATTTCCATTTTGATAAATAAAATTATTATACAACTTTACTAATTTATAGGACCTTTGGATTTTTTCATATGTATACACAAGCCTAGAAATAATTATAGCAATTAAATATGTTCATTTTAATAAGGCATCGCAACGGTGCAGGATGAAATATAATAATAATTCATTAATAACTGGCGATACCGTAAGCGGTAATTAACATTCCGTACGGAATTGGTTTAATTTAAACGTAATATTGTAACTTCCCAACAAAAACAAATTATGTTTCGTATTGGTTTTAATTACAGATTGTTCGGACCATTCGCGTTCGAAAAGTGCATCGACTCGATTGCGTTCCTGCAAGAGTCGAAGTACGAAACGGTAATAATGAAACATGATTATCATGATAGTATGTGATGATAAACTAACCGAGACGGGCGCATTGAGACTCCGGAAGAATCGAATCGTGACTTCAATGCAGGGATGGGCGGGCTCGGTCTACGAACATGCATTTGGTGTGTCTGCCGTGCGAGAAAATAAATTCGGTTTTTATTTTAACTCCGTCGGGATAGAAGACACTTCGATAAATCAAAAAAAATTACCCGCTTTTTATGGTGGCTATTATGGGAGGCATCCGCATCCCTTTTACACTTTCCAGTCTGGTAATAACAGAGGATATTAATAAGAGTATACTGATATGTAGTTGGCCTTGAATATTTTAAGGCACAAAAACTGGCAGCATTAACAAAGAAATAATTAGAAAGTTTACAGCTATCTGTTCTAAAGGTTTCACTCGTACAGCAAAAAAAAAGTTTTGACCAAAGGAAACAGAGCAGATTTTTTTCTTTTGTCAATATTGAGATATCTGCTTTGTGCAAAAACGAAAAAAAAAGAAAACGAATATCTAATGCACTTGATGCCTTGCACTTGATCTCCTAACCTATCGTCTACACTTATTTCCACTTGATCTTTTACCCCGCGAGGGTATATTTTAACAAGTGCCGCCTATTTTAATATTTTACTCCCAAAATCTGATCTTACAAACTAAGTAGGCAAACTAAGTAAATCTATTTAGAATAATAGATTGTTACCATTTCCTTCCATATTTCTACAAGCCTCTTCCAAGTTATTAACTTAGTTCGTATAATCTCTAAATGCTTTTAGACGTCTACCACGTGTGTCCCAGATATGCTCAACAGGACTGAGGTCTGAACTTCTTTCTGAATTAACCATGGCATCGATATAAATCTCCTCTAAGCAATTTTGATCTTTCCGAACAGTTGGGGTCGAACAATATCTTGCTTTAATAAAATAATGCGTCTTATGTAGGGTACAAATGGCACGACATGATCTTGTAGGATGTCCGTTGTGTACCAAAAGGCATTACGATTCCCATTATTTAACACCAATAAGTCCGTGCGCGCTGTCAAAGAAATTCCTACTCACGCAATAAAAAAAGCTTCCGTCATATAATGTGGTATTCAAATGTTGCTCATATGCTCATATGGTGGTTAGTATACACGAACACGTCTATCACACTTGTAAAAACAAGATCTAGATTTGTCTCTAAAGAGAACTAACTCGACTTCAATCGGCCTGTATCCAAATCACATGAAATGTAACAAATTCCAAGGGATCTGTGCGATGTTCTGTAGACAAAGCTGAATCTAAACGGACACATGACATGTCAAATTATCTTCCCCAAGACATTAACAAACAGTTTCGATGTTAATTGGAACCCCATACACTTCCCTTAGTTCAAATTGAAAATTTTTGCTTGTAACGAACCTCTGTACTAAAGCAAAAAGTGTCAAAAAATGATCTGAACACGGGTTGTTACACTATGCCTGCCTTTCCTAGGCTTTTCAGAGTAATTACCGAATATAATATAATTATATTTCTATGCCTTCGCACCATTCGGCACACTGAGATTTAGAAAACACCGAAACTTCCTCCTACTCGATAATAGCTTTAGCTTTATTATACCACTACTTGAGTGCATTCTTCTTTGGTCAAATTTTAAAATTCTGTGGCATAATGATGAAGAAACAGAAAAACAATAAACTATAGTCGCTTTGAGAACAAAACCTAAAATTAAACATTAATATTGAAGTTGATTTTATGGTTAATGAACTTGCATGTGATTTAATTTTATGGAATCATTTCATAGAAATGCCAGTTACTATAAATTTTGAATAAAAAATCGAAAATTTCTTATTTTATTGCATGGTGCCTTAATTTATTGGGGCAGTGTATTTTACTGGCAGAATCTAATCTAACAAACCAATGTCCGATTTCTTCACCTAATAAATTGCCAGGTAATATTATCCTCGGATATTATTAGCGATACAATGGTTTCAAACGATAATACCTGGCAGATAAATTTATGGTGGTGTAGAAATCGGACATAAGTAGGCTAACTAAGTAAATACCGAAAATATCTGTGTGTGTGAAACCGCGCTAATCGGTAATCTAAGAACTTCGAAATATTTTCTATTATCTAAGTACATACCTACAGTACAGCTCTAAAGTGTACAGGTACTAAAACAAAGTTTATACTGCAGTACTACGCTGTAGTGGTATTTACTATAGATGTTCAAAAATATCCACGTGACCAAATTAGATACCTTTCTGGGAAAATTTGACTCTTGTAGATTGACGACTGACGACATAGTTAGGTATTTCCCTGTCACAAAAGAAGTAACCTGCATGAACATAGGCGTGCTTAAATGGTTCGTACACTGAGAAAAATGTAAACTAGAATTCTCGTTAAAAACTGACTGAGTATGAGAATGATTTTCTCAGTACGTGTCAGTATAAAGTCAAAACAATCATTCACATATTGTTAACTTTGCAGCAGTAGAACGCTGAGTTGGGTTTTAACGCGAAATTTTTCTCGGTCTACGTTTCTAATCTCGAAATTCTAGTCTAGTCACAGAATATCCTGTGTTCTAGTCTTGTAAATTTTAATTTTAACCAAATTAATTGTGTTACATTTTTGATTATATTATTGTACTTGGGGTATTTTACTTCAAGTATTACCATAAATAAGTTCGGTTGCCTAAGTTTGTAGAACTCGGATATTGTTGGAAAACCTATATTAAAATGCAGTATTAGTAGTGACCTGCCAAAGATTTGCAAATTCCCACGTATTCGTTTATTTGTGATACATGCACAGAATTTATTGACTATTACCTATCTACATTTCGTAACCACTCACGTGAGTCATTTCATGTCAAATCGCACACATATGAAATCTGACATCTTTTTATGTGCTCCATTTTTTTTATATGTTCCCTACATTAATAGAATTGACCTGCTCTTTTCTTTGTTTCAGTCAATTATTTATCATATTGCTTTTCAGTATGTTCGTATGAAATATACTAAGAAAACAGTTATTCTGAAGGTTTTATAAATCGTAAGCATTTCACGTTATTTTAAAGTGGAAAAGTTGGACTATTAATATTTTTAAGGTTCAATCAATCTGAAAAGAACCCGTTTTAGGGGGTTTTATTTTTAAAAGAAAGGTTTATACAGGGTATCCTAAGTTGAGTGACTTTTTAAAAGTTTTCGGGGAAAGGAATATACTAGGAGGAAATGGTCATTCAGAGTAAAATATTTTCACTTTTATATCACTTCCAGTTTTGCCGGAAGTCGCCATTAATTTATTTATTTTAAACGGAATGCTTTATTTTTTATTGCAAATTCCGATTCTACACTTTATTCTAAGTAATTTTTTTTAAGTCTTGCCTACACTTTAATGTAACGGTTTTTAAGAAATATTCAAATGTCTTAAAAAATTATTTCCATAACCTTTTATTTTCGAGAGAATTTAACACACTATCGAATCTCAAATCTCAGCTTTTCAAATCATATCCCAGTTATCCCTGAAAAACTCACAGGATGGTCAAAATATGGTGTCGAATGTTATGTTTAACTGCCCAAAACTCAATTTTTTGTAAATGGAGTACCCTGTATATGTTCCCATTGTGAGATATAGAATCAAATTCTACGTCAATCTTTGCCTATACCTACTTTTATTACTTTTCTTGTTATTAATCATTGTTTCTTGTAACAGTATATTTTGGTAGAATTATGGTAATTTTTCGCAGTAAGTATCGACAAAACAAAAATATTTATTAAGTGACACAGTTATCTATATTAACAGGTATGGAGAAATAAAAAACAAAGAAATTGAGAAAATTAACAAAATAAAATAAAAAGTGATCTTAATTTTAATTGCCTAAGGACTAAGACGCGATCTCAATTTTCGTATAAAATTTCTATAAAGTGAGAGAGACGGGTTATAATAGTAAATATTTATTGGTTGATTCGACTCTTGCCTCATTGTCAGTTATTTGCAAATTTTATACAGTAGGTAATTACGACCGTATCGTACGGCCTCTAGAATAAATAAACAAATATTACTTTTAACACTTTACCAATTATAAGTTTTGCTTTTGTTTAAAAAAAAATATTACACTGACAAAGTAAATTGGTTTTGAAGATATACTTATTTTTTAGACGCTTGTTTATAAAAATAGTAAGCTTACAATAAGGGTACGTAATTATAGCTTTATTACAAAATATACGGCAAAATGATGTTACTGTTAACGATTATTTGTTTCTTAAAAAAATAGGAATTGAATATCTGCTTCCTTTTTTCAAAGCCACATATGAATAACTGTATTAATGGCAAAATAAAATAAACAATTTTTGGTAACAAGAAAACTAATAGAAATAGGTAGAGGGAATGCTACCACTAATCGATGTAGAAACGTGCAGTAATGTATAGAATCAGAATTTGCAATAAAAAGCATAACAGTCCATTTAAAATAAGATTAAAAAATCTTTTTACTTAAAATAAGAAAGTTAATGGCGAGCTCCGGTGTAACTGAATATGAAATAGGTAGAGGGTAAGCTACTACTAATCGATGTAGAAACGTGCAGTAATGTGTAGAATCAGAATTCGCAATAAAGAGCATAAAAGTCCATCTAAAAGATTAAAAAAACTTTTTACTTTAAATAAGAAAGTTAATGACGACCTCTGGTATAATCGGAAGTGAAAATATTTTAGCCTGAAAGATTACTTTGTCCTAGAGCAGTGTATTAATTTTCAGAATATTTGTATGTTTCTTTCCCTGAAAACTTTTAACAGGCCACTCAACTTGGGACACCTGTATATCCAGCCAAAGTCGCAACAATATTTCTTCTATTTCTCCGAAATAATTTATATTTAATTGCATTGGTTTCAAGATGAAATTCG
The DNA here is from genome assembly GCA_036172665.1 of Prosopocoilus inquinatus. Taxonomy (NCBI): domain Eukaryota; kingdom Metazoa; phylum Arthropoda; class Insecta; order Coleoptera; family Lucanidae; genus Prosopocoilus; species Prosopocoilus inquinatus. Next base: position 37,385,961 of record CM069871.1, read on the forward strand.
AATAAGAGATAACTTAAAAACTTATTTACATGTAGCACGTTCGCAGCGCAACACTTGTTCCGTATTGTTGGTTGCCTACGCTAATCGAATCGCGAAGAGATGATGGAGAGTGATCGACAATGACCCGGCAGATTCACGACGTGAGACTAATTATTTAAATTCGCAAAAACTGTTATGAATTTCATTCTTATTTTCTCTGGGATTGTGATATTTGCCAAAATAATTAAAAAAGAGTTAAAAAGTACGTGTTTCATTTTTTTCGTCTCTAAAGCATGTAAATTTACATGAAGGTCAAATTTTGTTTAAATTTGTGCGTTGTCACATGGAATGATTCTTTTAGATTTGTTAGCACTTTTACCTGATTTACCTGAATAACTTCGGATGCACATCATCAGTGTTTATTTTCCTTTCTAAATACACTTTCCAGGTACACACACACACCATCCTACCAGGTACAGAATGTGTCTAAAACCCTTTTTCAATTTAATACAAATATTTAATTGATGAATCGCATCTTTTTTTCATGTAACTAAAAACGTTTATTTCACAAATCTTTCAATTTTGAAGTAATAAGTATACCGTTATCAAAATATTCCTGGTTGTTGTACACCGTGATTCAGAAATGTCTATCTATATTTGAAAGGGTGAAAAGAACTTAAAACAATAAGGTCACCTTTTTTTATATTTTTTTCCAAAACTTCAAAAAAAAAATAAGGGATTTATAACCCCTGAAATTATCTGGAAACATAAAAACAGCTTAATAAAGGAAATAGTATTGCTTGGCACATTAATAAAAGCATAATCACAGTCATAATATTTTATTATTACAATTGTTATTGCTTATCTAAGAAGTTTTTGCACAGCGGCTTCATATGAGCTAAAGTAGACACTACGCGGTAGTTGGAATTTGAGGATTCTGAAATAGATACTACAAAATTTCCAGGGGATGTTTTTATGGCAAAGTAGAAATTTCTACATGTATTCTTGTCTCCATAGAAGAATCCACTACTTGTGGTTAGTAAGTGCTACGCTTATACATACAAGGTGCTGCATTTTGAAACGCAACATAGAAAATTCCATGTTAATTTAAAGGTGTTCAAATATTGACTTCCCTAATTATTTTACAGCAAGATGCATACAGATTTTTTAAAGTACTCTTCAAGGTGAATCTGTCTGTGAAGTCTGAGAATTTTTTTTTAAAGATATTTAAAAAACGATTCTCTAACTAAATTCATTTATACCAAACTATCAGCACAGCCTTGATCAATGATAGTGACTGGACCAATAGATCAATCGTTTTTAAAAAGATTGAAAGAAAAAGCTTTTCCAGTAATTTATTTTAACATTTACCAATTAAGGTCGTGCTGATAGGTATGAATCGAATTTCGTTACTGATCTTTTTTAAATATTTTGAAACTGAGCGAATGAAAATTCTGAAACTTCACAAACAGAATCATCTTGAAGAGCACTTTAAAAAACCACATAATTCTTGTAGACATTTCAACATTTCAAGATAATTCTTATTTCTTTGTGAAATATCATTTTTCATTATAATTTTAATATCTCCTTTCTCCGAAATTATTTCAACTCTGACATTAATTTAAAACTTAAATTCGTTAAAAAATGACAGTAAGAATAGTTAATTGGTTTAAAAAGAACAAATTGTGTTTTACAATTTGTAAAAGATAAAAGGTCACTTCATTAAATTGAAAAAAAAAGGTATTTTAAGATACAAGTACTTTCTCCATGTTAACTTTGTACTTATCATCAACCTTCTTGTACAATGTTTCATTTTGTAAAGAACAGCTTTTATGTGCGAACAAAAACAAATTACATCACTTCTTTCGCGTTCCGATTAACGTGCTGAATTATTTGTAAATACGTACGTTCCAGTTCGTTCGAGTAAGTTTAACATTTGAAAGAAATGACGGCAAAAGTAGGTCGATAAAAATAATCGCGTAAGTGTAGTTTTATTTACGGATTGTGAAACAACATTCTCTGATGGTTTTTATTTATCGGCACTTAGTGTCGATTTATTGGTAGAGCGCTATGTTAAATAAAAACAACGTTTGATTAAGGTTTGTAAAGAGGAGAATTAGTTGTTCGGATGCCTGAGGCAAATCTGTAAAGTGTGAGATCTGCGACTTCCAAAGTAATGAAGTAAATGGAAAGCAATTTATTATAGAACCGTTTCTATTGTTAACTGCAAATCTCAACGTTAATAATAATGGTATAATGAAAAGAAAAAAAACTTGTCGACATACAGTCTATCTTACACGCTTACAATCTTCCTTTACTAGAATTAAGATGAATGGTTCATGTTATTCCTTTCTTTTTTCTTATTAATATAAGGATTGAAATTTGTTGTACTTTCATATCTACGGAATCGTTAGTACATACACTATGTTATGGTATGAAGTACTTGCAGAAAAAATATGCAATATCTCCCTTTTTATTAGAAAATAAAAAAAGCTGTTTACATGTATAAATTGGTCGGTTCTTATTTAATAGCATAGCAAAGAATGTTAAATATAATACTATTAATACTATCTTGACTTATTAGTTATTGCCTAATAGCCAACAAATTCTTTACTTAAAGTTTCACACGGAAATATTTTGTAATAATATTCATCGTATCTTACCTTATCAGCGACATCTTCCCCATAATAGTAGCTCCGGTTATCTGATGTAACTGTACTCTGAATAGACTTCTGCTTTAAATTGATTTAAGGTGTTACCGAAACCTATTTTTGGAAGCGGTCGTTAGTCTCTCGAATGTCGTATAAACAATCGTGACTGAAACAGATTCTGTGTCTTAAAAAGATACGTTGAGTAAGATATTTGAAATATTTAAAAATATTGAGGTGTTTATAAAAATAAAATGTAAGGCCACGGAAAGTACTTCACCGTAATGTAATTTCAAATTATTTACTATTGCGAAAGGTTTTCTTTGCGTTTCAGTTTTTTTTGTTTCTGCAGGGCATGAAAGTATTTAAATCTCTTTTTATATGTAGTTAAATAAAATATATTACAACAATTATACAAGCGATTGATTGGTGAATTGTAACCTTGTGAATTCTGACCATCGATTCTGCCCATAGGCTGTGATAATTCTAGAGGTAATAGTTTCGAAATACAAGGCAGTGTAAGTTGAAATTACTAATTATAGGTATACCAAAAAAAATATTGCTTTGACTCTTGTCATTTTAATATAAATATCTTATATTTATTTAATTTTGGTTTACTGTTGCCGCCCTGAGGCGTTCGTATTCAGTAGTAAATAATTTAATGGTTTCAATAGTTTGAAAATGCAAGAGCTCCTCTTCTATTAAGACTGGTATTTTTACATCGAAAAAAGGAACTAACTAGTCCAGTTCTAGAAGGGCTGGTCCCCTTATCATATCTAAATTATTTTTGTGTCTCCTTTCATATTAAAATGAAACTAATAAATATGATTTAAAACAGCAGCGATTAAAATAGTTGTTTTAGAGGTCGAACAACTTAATTACTCATGTTCTAATCACCTTTAGATTCAATGAACTCAATTTCACGTACAAATTCGTGATAAAACTTGTCAGAGTAAAAAGGTTACGCAAAGTTACCTATCATGGAAGCAAAATATTGACGACAGCACCCAAGGTTCTTAAAAAGGTTAATTTCATTATGTACTTTTACAATTAGGTAAATATCTCACGCTTCAATGAATTCTGTGAAAGTCTAGCTACCGTATATTGACCAAAAACAATTTATGCATTACGGGAAAACAGGTGTGGTGCTTTTCAATATTAATCTCAATAGCTTAATTGATTTTAATAACTTGGAATTATTTTAATTAAATGTTATTAAGGAGTCATTGTATGCCATTGAACTAGTCTTCTGTTATATTGAAAAAGATGTATTTTTCTAAATCATATCAAATTATTGGAAAAAATAAAATTATTGAGACTCCTTTCCGATGAAATAAAGAAACGTAATATTACGTACTTATACACTACGTCCACATTTTGATACTTACCATTGGCATCTTGGTTATTAGAAGACATAGAGCAACGGTTAAATGGGGAATGTTTAGCAGAATTCAATGTTCGTCACAAATCTTATTTCAAATTCACCATAACTTTTATAAATTTTAAAATAATTTAAGAAAACCAAAAGTTGACGAATTCAATATTCATCAATAACTCGTTAACACCTGATGTGACCTCTTTTAAACTTTTATATTGTTCAGACACTTTCTTTAGACAAAGTTTTTGAACAGAAAACAGAAACCCAAGTTAAGTCAAGTTATTAGCGCTAACTTTTCTTTTTCATATGGCACCCGTATTAGGTTTTTGGTTAGTTAGATAGTCTTCAAAAAGAGCTTTTCAACGATGTATAACATACCCAAAAAAAATATTTTTAGGGGAGATATTAACAAAAACATAAATTAATCTCTTATGGAATTAGTAGGCTATGAAATTATACTCCAATGAAAAAGCTTAAAGATACGCTAAGTAATGCTGTAAAATAACAAAACGATAATAAAAGTCATAAAAGAAAAAAAATAAAGAAACGTACTAAAAGTTCAGGTTGACTTAAAGAAACTGTTCAATATAACGACTATTCTGTTCCACACACTTTGACACCCAATTCTTACAGAGTTTTAGATATTACAAACTGTGTTAATGATATTACACATCTAGCATTCTTTGTTCTAAAATTCCCCGAGCTTCTGGCGGTACAAAATTAAATACTTCGTTTTTAGTGGTACTCCATAAATGAAAGTCAAGGGGGGTAAGGTCGGGTGATCCAGCAAACCATTGTACTGGTTTATTTGAAAGCACTCTCATTAAAGTTTTCTCTCAAAAAGTGTACATCACGAGTATTATGGGCCTACTGAAACCAGATGTTTTGCATGTCGTCAAGATTAATAAATAATTTGTCTCAAAGCAGGTATTATTTTTTTAGTAGTTCCAAATATCTGTTACCTCAATATCCTTTATTTTACAGTGTTGAGTGCTTAATTTTATAAACTAGTAAATTCATAAGAGATTAATTTATGATTTAGATTGTTTCTGTTAATACTTTTTCCCTAAAAATAAAGATGTTATACATCTTTGAAAAGTTCTTTTTAAAGACTATCTAACTAACCAAAAACCTAATACGGGTGCCATATGAAAAACAAAAGTAGCACTAATAACTTGAAAACAAATGACAATCGGGGGTTTCTGTATTTCTTGTATTTCATTATTATAGAAACAACTTGGTGCTGCTGTTTAGTGTAAACTTTTTTCCTGGTTTCGCGTCATAATAGGTGTCAAGTTTAACATAAATTAAGTGACATTCAGCGTAAGGGCTGCGAAACTGTCAAATGGTATCAATTATAGTGAGCGTCGTTGTACATACACCACTTGGAGCATCCTACTTATAATATCGTTATTTTTTTTTAATATACTGGCTCTTGTATTTGACGTCTAATCTATCGTGCTAATTCACTGTCCTTACTTTATTAAAATCGGCCTCTACAATTAATTCCCCTTATTGCATGAGCGATTTATGACGAACACTTGTAATTTGGGTGGAAGTGGACCGCAGGTCACTTCACTTATCCATGTTTCACTGTTGCAATTGAAACTTTCCATATGACATTGACCAGTACAAAGTATACATTTTTAACGTCTGGAATCCACTTTTAATTACTAATTACAAGAAAAATAGGAAAATAAAATAAGAAAAAAATACCTTTGTGTCTGCTTAAGGTGCACCAACAGCGGTCGGACGTTTGACCTTAAATTTTGCGACTTAGCCGACTTGTTACAAGCTTTACCTTTGCGTCATTATTTTCTCGAGACTAAAAGGATTCATTTCAATTTACCTGATAAAATATCCTCTTTATGTTTAGTCCACAAAATTTTTAGAATTTAAATGAAAGATTTACAGAAGAGAATCGATGTTTCAATGTTCTTTCTCAAGTTTTCATGATACCAAATCGAGTAGCTCGTTATCCTTGGTGTCTCTACCGTAGTAGTTCCTGTCTTATTAAATTAAGAGTTTGTAATTCCTCTGCTGTGGGTGCCTAGTCGTCTCCAGATGGAGGAAAGGGTTCAGATATGATATGATGAACTGATCCGTACATTATCTCTGTAATAATTCAGAACATTTGTGAAACAAAACGTAAACTCAAAAGTATTTAATCTTCGGTGCTCGAATAACAGGAATACGGTAAATATCCTTCGCTACAAAGTCTCGTCTGTTCTGGTGTCTTAGTGCTGTTGTTGAAGTGGCCTTATATGGGTGAAACTAGTACGCGCCGCCAGAGGCTGTCAAAGACCCAGACTCTTCGGCTGGCGCTTGCTGACTCACACTCAGAGGTCAGTAAAAGGCAGGAGACGAATTCATAATTGTTTTCGTCGTTTTTGCGCTTGATCGTGAATAATGTGTTTCCTGTACCGCCGAAAAAAAATTACTCGTCCCAGCCAAGCACCAGGAAGTGACTTCATCTAAAACGCTATAAAATTAGTTCGATAATGTAACGATGGTTTCAAAGTTGGAAACTTATTATGCATTAAACCTAAGATAATTATAACCAAAATTAAAACTGAGAAGGTATGTTTGAATTTATGGAGAATATGGAATAAACCCCTCAAGAGGATGAAAAGAAATATTAATGTAATTACAGGAATCAGTTAATTGATTATGAATTTGCATCTTTTTGCTCATGATTATTGTATTTAATTCCATTCAAAATGAAGCGGAAAGTATTTTCACCAAAAAAATCGGTGAAAATAAACAGGAATCTAATGTCACCGAAAATTTCAGTGAATTTGTAATAAACCCGTGTTCAGTACTCAATACAGTCTCCACGTTGTGTTTACTCTCCTAGAATTTTTATTTTTTATGTAAAATTCAGTTTCGCCGCGAATAACTTCAACTTTCTTATTTTGAATGCAACGGTCTGTATATTTTTCATATTTGGTAATTTTGGCATCCATGACAACGACAAATCTTTTCTTTTTAATTTATTTGCAAAACTATGAATCGTGTATTTTTGTTATAATACGATTAAGTATTCCGAGAAAGCCACTTCTTTGATTACATTTTGGTTTTGAACATTTTTCCAGCATATGAAATTTTTATTAGGTCGCAAGATGTTCCGTTAAAAAAAAATAATGAAAATTCCATATGCTGGAAAAATGTTAAAAACCAAAATGTGGCTTGAAATTTGGTAAATGGTATCATTGTTTTTCGAAGTATTCGCCTTTGACGTCAATACACTTTTGCATACGCTCGAACCAATTTCTAAAGCACGTTTTCCACTCTAAAGATGGTACCTCAGAAACCAGTGTCCGGAATGTTTCAACCGCTGCTTCAGCCGTCGAAAATCGCTCACCACGCATTTCATTTTTGATATTGGAATAAAAAGAAATCATTAGGTGATAAATCAGGTGAATATGGACAATAAGTCATTAATTCAACATTTTTGTTTTACAAGAAATCAACTGCTTGACGGGCTGAGTGAGAACTGGCGTTGTCATGATGGAGAATAATTCGTCGCTTTCGATTGTTTCTTCTTATTTGATCGATGACTTCCGGCAAACAAATTGTAGTATACCAATCAGCATTCACGGTTTTTCGATCCTCTACAGCCACGGTTGCTACATGTCCAGTTAAACCAAAGAAATAAGCAATCATTTGCTTCGCAGCACTGCGTGAACGGACAACTTTTCTTGGTTTTGGTTCATTTTCAAATACCCAAACGGTAGATTGTTGTTTACTTTCTGACTCGTACGAATAGATCCACGTTTCGTCACCAGTAACGATGTTATAAACTAAATCTGAACGACCTCCATTGAATTTCTTGAGCATTTCTTCGCACCATTTGACACGACCCTGCTTTTGCGCTTCTGTTAAATTGTGTGGGATCCAACGACTGCAAAGCTTTCGTACGTTCAAATGATCATGCAAAATCTGGTGTTTTGCTTTCATGTCAATGCGTAAGGGTGCTTGAATCTCACGGTATGTCACATGTCGATCTCGCTCAAGCATTTTACGCACAGCATCTACATTAGTGGCAACAACAGATGTTGATGGACGACCTTCACGAAATTCGTCACTGAGAGAGGTACGTCCACGCTGGAATTCGACAAACCATTCATAAACACTGCTTCTTGATGGTGCTTCATCTCCAAAAGCCAAATGAAGCCGATCGAGGCATTGTTTCGGCGTTAGACCACATTTGAAATCTTAAAAAATCATGGCCCGAAAATTTTCACGCGAGATTTCCATGTTTACACAAAATTACTTTTTCTCAAATATGACAGTTGATAAACGCTAACAATTCTAGACCTACTAGATTCCAGAAAATTTGCCAGTAGCCTACGTATGTAAAATTATACAGTTCTAAATTTTTTGATTCCACTGCCGAATGATTCTTAACTTAGTTTATTGCGCTACTCAGGTGTAAAGTTTTACTTTCAGTTAAAAATTTATAACCAATAAAATTTCAAATATTTTTTTACTAAACATTTTGCTGAAACATTAGTTATTTTTGACGTTCTTTGTAAAATTCGAATACGTTCGTATCTGACTAATTTAAACTTCTAAAAAATAGGAGATATTATTAGTAAGTTCAATGAAGTTTTCTGCTTAATAAAAGAGCTAAAATTCATCAGAGGTAAAGACGATTAGCTTTAGACAGACAGAAAGTGGAACGATCGTAGAAGCGACGAACCCGCAACGAAATACGCAAAATCAACCAAAAATTTTCTATCTAAAATGTTTCACTTTGTTATTCCGAATAATCATTTACCACAAATGTAATTCAAAGCCACAATAAGGGCGATTAATGTAGCGTGTGAACACAAACCACTAACCCAAAAAATCGCGGTTAATATAAAAGCACTTTCTAACAATTGTAAGTTCATTGTGTTCTTCGATTTGCAGATCGTGCCGTGACCGTTCGCGCTCCTTTCTAAACTTTTGCTCTCGCCCCAGAAAAAAAATCGTTCGGCGTGAATCATTTGTTTGTTAACGATAATAAAGCACAGGTGTACAAAATCCTTTTACCGCGATTACGCGTAGGTTCCGAACTGGATCTTGAGCGACCTGGAAGAGAAAACGCCATTAATCTCCTTGGGAAACTATTTACTGTAGTTTAATTAGGCGAACCTATTATATGATTAACTGTTAATTATAGGAAGGTATAAATTATCGATAGCTGAAACTGATGTTATTAAAATACGTGTGACCGTTCGATTTACATTTAAAACGTTTCATGTTCGTTATTCCTAATTGAATATGCCGAGTTTTTGCGCCGTCTGCGAATACGTACTGCTCCGGTAAATTATGAGTTAATTATTGCAGACTTATCGGGAAGGTAATTAATCACAGGAAAGTGTTAGAGTGATTTATTAATTTTGTACATAATTAATCAGAAACCAGTAGTTCTGGAATTTCATTTAATTTTGATGTCTAAAAAATATTTGGCGTAAGTACACTGATAAAAATCTGGAGTTAATTCTAACATTTTTTGGACGGTGTTCCCTCGCGTCCATCCGTTTGCGGAGTTACGAAAAACGGAGTTAGGATGTTTACCTTTTAAACATATGTAATAATGTGTAATAATAATAATTTAGTCGGAAAAAGAGAACAATAACGCCAAATTCGATGAAGATTAACAACATTTCAGATAAAACTTTATCCATATTTAACACCGAATGGGCAGATTACAATTAATCCCAAAAAATTTTATGTGTGTAGTAATAAAAAGAAATAATTTATTAAAAACTATATCAGTCACTTTATGTGCCTTTATATTGTAAATAATTTAAAGAATTTTACTTATTTATATTTTTTTTTAACAGGAGAGAGAAATTTTTAAAGAATACAAATCAGTGTTAAAGTTAAACCATGTAAGGGAAGACTATCAGCAGCAATTATTCTCCTCAACATTGTTGTGAACCACGGTTATGGTTACAACGCTGTTAAACAGGCTGACCATAACTAGAGGAAAGGAAAATTATGCACCAAATGAGTTTTCATTAATCAAGGCCATTTCGAAATAAAAGAGACTTTATGATTGGACTTATTGATATTTCCAAGCCCGTGCTTTAATAATTTTTTTATTATTTCTCACGAAAAACTCCCATCGTGACAATATTTTCTAAGAAAGGCAACTAATAAAGTAAATAAAAAATGTCTGAATGTTTCTGGAAAAATTTTGAAAGTATAAAGTTTAGCGAGAGAGAAGTATCGAAATAAGCGATAAACATTATCTACGGTAACCTAACCTAAAAGTTTTGCAAATATATGCTGCGAGATTTTGAACCCATTGTGTAAAATTGACGTTGTTTTTTGTGATTTTATTGACAAAAATTATTCACTTAGTTGTTTGGGAGTATCATAAAGTACTTGGCTAGACTGCCGTAGGGTTCTCAAGCCTTATCCTTAATTCAGTTCTAATTGGACCCTCATCAGCAGAAGATTAGCTTGAAAATTCCACTATAATCTTGCCAACTCGCAACAACTATTTATTTATTTATTGTGTTAAATTAGACATACAGTGAAATATATTTATTTAGTGGCCTAACAATCAAACATACAATAATAAATAAACTTTGCAGCTAAAGAAATTATTACATCTTAACTTTTAATTTTGTTTGCACAATTTTTTAATAATCTTTTTTCATTTAAATTATTCCATTCTAGTTCAGTTCTGGGAATGCGTAATTGTAGACTATAGCGGAATTGCGCGACGATTGGACTTCTTCAGCTTACATTGCAAACCTTCGACCGAGCGATGTCGCTAGTTTATATTTAGATTTAATTTTCCAGTTACTATTTATTTAATTATCTTTTCTTAGAGGGATACAAACGATAAATACTTCAAGTTACTTAAAACAGCAATAATGCAATCCTATAATATTTTTATAAAGTCGCCTTAAGTCGATAATTATTTTTTTGCCGACTTAGGAATCGCTTAGTTTTCTATACATCCGATGATACATATTTGAAATTTCTGAATTTTTAATGTATTTCCTACTTTTAATCTATAATGAGAAAAGTATATCGCAGACTGATAAGATGGTTATACATACAGATCCCGCCACATTGAGGAGGCACATTCGAGTACTCACGAAATAGTCCAGCCTTACAGTGTCACTACAAATACAGGGTGCGCCAATAGTGCGTATTAGGTAGATAGCGCCTATATTAATGCAGATTTTGAAAATCTGTTTTCGCTATTGATTACCTATAGCATAGATGCATGATTTAAAATTAGTTACAATTATAGAGAGTGTTTCGTGTGGCTGTGCCAGACCAAAGTTATGTTTTTTTTTAATGGGACATACTGTATAATATGGTTTATTTCGATTTGGCTTTAAGACTAGATAAATTTATTATAATGGTATTATATACCTAAACCTAATAGTTTTTGAAATATTGACATTTCAATGTAAAAAAAATGGTACTATTTGATGTTTTACAGATTAGATGTTTATTAAAATTCGGCATTTAAATTTTACAGTAATATTACATAACCTCTATGGAACAGAAAACAATTTCCATCTCGAACATATTCCTATTATTTTACACAGGTTGATTCATAACTCCGATGTTCATTTTACTCGGTTATACCGGGTGTCCCGCGCCATGTGCTCATCTTTCTAAAATATTTATTTATTAATCGTTAACCTGAATTTTGGAGACAATAAATTAAGCAAAAAAAAGGTATTTTTCGACATACTGCTACTTCCGGTTTCGCCGAAAGTGATATCAAATTTCTTATTTTTAATGGAACATCCTATATATTTTTACATATTTAAGATCTACGGATCATTGTGAGTCTGAATACGCATCAATTGATAATGTTGGTCTCCATGATAACGAAAAAAAAAATTTTTATTTGAATCTAGAAAGCTATGAATCGCACTTTATCGATCTAATACGAACAAGTGTTTCGAGGAAATCATTCCTTTGATTGTATTTTGCTTTTTAACATTTTTACAGCATTTGAAATTTTCATTAGGTCGTAACTCATTTTTTTAGTAGAAACTCATATGTTTCTTAGCTTATTTCAACAGAACATTCTTTCTCAGTACGTTCATACCAAACACATCATATTTTCTTTGAAAGTCGTTTGAAATAAAAGGAGTGTAAAATTTCAATTAGACATGCTCTACTTTAAATTATTTTCAAAGAAAATATGATGTATTTGGTATCAGCGTACTCAGAAAAAAATGTTCTCTTGAATTAAGCTAAGAAACATATAAGATTCTACCGAAAAAAATTAGTTCAGACCTATTGAATATTTCAAATACTGTAAAAACGTTAAAAATCAAAATACAATCAAAGAAGTGATTTTCTCGAAACAATTGATCGCATTAGATCGAAAAAATGTGATTCATAACTTTCTAAATTGCAAAATAAAAATTTTTTTTTCGTTGTCATGGAAACCAAAATTATCAATTGATACGTATTCGGACTCGTAATGATCCGTATATTTCAAATGTGTAAAAATGTATAGAATATTCTGTTTAAAATAAGAAAGCTGATATCATTTCCGGCGAAACCGGAAGTCCTATGACAATTAGCAGTATGTCGAAAAATTCCATTTTTTGTTTAATTTATTGCCTCCAAGATTCAGGTTAATCGATTAATAAATAAAGATTCTAGAAGGGTGAGCACATGGCGCGGGACACCCGCTATATATTTTATGACTGAATTTAATAGGTCTTTGATTAATCTTTACAATGATATAGGGTTCAGTATGAGTTACACAACAAGCCTACACACAGTAAGATGTCAAATTTGTAAATTCATAAAACAGCATTATTCCATCTTCTAATGGAATATTTTATTTTATAATATCGTTGATTTTATTTAGGAAATTTGTATTGAGTCTGTTTCTAGTCTGTTTCTAGTTTATAGTCTGTTAGAAATAACACTCATTTGATTTATGACATCACGGACGATACGCATACTATTTTAAGTAAGATTAAGTAACGCTAAGGAATGCAACAAATAACAATAACAATAACAATTAAAATAACTGTAACATTATAACCATAATAATAAAAACAATTGATTTAACATTAATAACAAAAAAGAAAATTTTCAAAATGGTAACTGTGGTTCTCTTCACATCGTTTTCTATGACAAGGAGATTGATTCACATTTAAATCTGTTATAGTTATTTGTATTATTACTGTTATTTTTATTGGTATCTTTATTGGTACCTTTATTGGTTTTGTCTTATTTAAAATAATCAGATAGTGTCGATAAAAATAAAATTAAAATTTTAGGAGTTAAGCATTAGTTTCGGAAATAATGGAACTGACACTTGGAGGGGGGGGGGGATCTTCAGGCGTGGATTCGATCCCCTCTGCCGGTGCATGTTCTATGTGAGAGATGGAATTTTTGTCGATTATTATTTGGTGGAATTTGCTTGGAACCGGTGTTTGTAAGGCAAAGAAGGTAAATATGTAGTAAGACGGTCGCAGTCACAGTTAATGATCTTAATTACCAACCATTACAACTCTGCGACAAGCCAGAAAGCTTGGAGCTAGGGTGGTATTAAATAAAAGTACGCATACAGTTTTTTTTATGTTACAGATGAAGTAAAATTAAATTATTAACAAACTATGTACAAACAGTCTCAATGCAGAATTTTTAATTAAAATCAATTAAATTATAGACAAAGTATTCCATTGGAAGATGGAACAATTGCTGATTTATGAATCTACGAATTTGACATCTTACTGTGCTTAGGTTTGTTGTGTAACACATACTGAACCCTATATCATTGTAAAGCTTAATCAAAGACCTATTAAATTCAGTCATAAAATATGGGGTGTTCCATTTAAACTAACCGAGTAAAATAAACATCGGAGTTATGAATCACCTGTGTAAAATAATAGGAATATGTTCGAGATAGAAATTGATTTCTGTTCCATAGAGGTTACGTAACGTTACAGTAAAATTTAAATGCCGTAAAACATCAAATAATACCATTTTTTACATTGAAATGTCAATATCTCAAAAACTATTAGGTTTAGGTATATAATACCATTATAATAAATTTATCTAGTCTTAAAGGTAAACCGAAATAAATTGTAATATATAGTATCTTCCATTAAAAAAAATACAACTTTGGTCTGGCACAATCACAAGGAACATCTGGTGTAATTGTAACTAATTTTAAATCATGCATCTATACCACAGTTAAGTAACAGCGAAAACAGATTTTAAAAATTTGCATTAATATAAGAGCTATCTACCGAATACGCACTATTGGCCCACCCTGTACATACGTGCAATTCCTATTCGAAACGGTCAAACGAAAATCCATTTTTTTGGAATGTAATACCTAATTACTTTGCGTATAAACATACTATAGATAATAATGTTTACAAGCAATGTAAATATTCAAGATGTTGGTACATATTGGTGAGATACAAAAGATAATCTTCAGTGACTTATCCTGGAAGTGGGTTTCGCTAAAATTACAAACACATTTATAATATTCTTCACGTTAGCATACAAGCTATTGCCGTATATCCACTGAATAAGCCTGTTTTATATTATCCGCTCAAATACGGGGCGTCGTCGTAGCGTTTCCGACAATTCAAATACTGTTACGTTTCGGTCAGACACGTCGCGAATCAGACATCAAAATCCCCATATTCTTGAAATGAAAATATTTTGTCTGACGCAGCTTGTGTGGCAACTTGCCTGACGGTCTTTTAGGTATTTCTTCTTTATCCAAGAGCGGGGTAAATCATTTGTGGCAAGATTTAGGCACATTTTGAGTAAATAAAAACACATTTGCACTCGATAAACAGGTCTGTGTTGCCTGAGTTGTAGAATCCAAGCTGTCTCTGAACGGATCATATACTGTCTAAACGTAAACGCTACGATTGTGTTCCGTGTCTGAACGGATAATATAAAACGGGTTTAACACTGATCTCCTTGATTAGGTTAGATTAGATTAGATTTGCCGATGCATGCCGATTTAAATTCTGAGCCAACTTGAAGTGATTTTATCTGTATAATACATATTGTAATTTCTCTTTTAATAATGCAAATTTGCGTCTCAGATTTTTAAATTGTTTCGTATGAGGAAATTGTACGGTGGTGTCGAAAACTTTAAGACGAAATGAAATACCCCTGGCCGTACGAATATCCGTGCTTTGCAATTATGAACCTTAACAACATTTAGCCGGCTGACCTGCTTTTATGGTACGGCCCGCGGCAAGCCTAATAAATAAATATTGGTTACGGTTTCCAGTAATAATAACAGGTATCGTTAGTCCTATGACAATATACATTCATTGAAATGATTATCTCTTTCGGTAGTATGTTCTGCGTTCCATTTCACAACGAAATTAAACCAAACTTTCCGACACAAGGAATTGTTCAATACTAAAAGATAATTAGTCCGCAGCTTCTTATACACAAAGAAAAATCAACAGTAAAAAGTAACACAAATTGTAGTCAGAATAAAAACAGAATCAAATTGTAGCAAATATTAACACAATTGTTGTAAATATTAGTACAATTGTAGTAAATAGTCCGACAATTGTGCGAATATTTGCTACAATTTGTTTCCGTCTTCATTCTAACTACAATTTGTGTTACTTTTTACTATAGATTTTTCTCTGTGTACATACACACTAAATTGGGATAATACACGGTATTACCGAAAATTTTCCAGAATACCAACATTTTACAAATGTAATAGGATGTAGAGGTATAAAATCCTTTCTGCGCAAGATAATTAAACAGGATTAAATATTAGGGACAATTTCCTATTTAGTATTAATTTTCATTTTCTTATTAGATGCATAAATTCCTCAATTTGTATTTAAATTCCTGGTTTCATGAACAGAAATTTGCATCACTTTTAAGATATTCTTTATCATACGTTTTCACGAATTAATTAATATAACAGTAAGGTCCGATTTCATAATAGGACTTTAATTTTAAAGTTATTTTAACCTAGAAAAATACATTTGTTTCCCCATTCTTAAATTGACTTAATGCTTGCTTAAAGTCTGATTATGAAAACGGCCATAAGTCCAATTAAAAATTAATGTGTCATTAATGTGTAATTAATAATTAATTTGTTACTCATTCGATTTATACAGAAAAAATAGGATAATAAAATAATTTTGGTTTATTTAACTCGTTTTGTTTGACTCTGTATAATAGTTTGATCTAAATTAGCGTTGGTAATTTTTAATTGCAACACATGAAACATAAAAAGTATTTTCCTTTTCTGATCACTTCGTTTATTTATTATTCAACAACAATAACACGTTCAAACTTAAATTTAAATTTAAGTACATTCCGAACTTATGGCAGTTTAAAACATTTTGATTTAATATCTTTCAATTTTGTTAACAATTTACATATGAAAATCTAAATTGAATCATAAAAAAAACAGAATATAACAAAACGCGGGTAGGTATTATTTTTATTAACATTTAACTAGAAATAAATTAACAAACTAAACATGACTTCACAAAATATAACTATATACCTGAATTAATTTTATTAATAATTGCTGTCATAATACATTACAAATTACGCAGTTCTCATTACCTGGAATTTCCTTATTCAGTGCTTAACCGATTACCTGCTCTCGTAAATGAATTTTATGACCCTGCTCATCCCTTGGTCAAGAGAGGGAGAGAGAAACGGGTAGGCTCGAATGTAGAAGGTTCTAAATTCAGACGGGCTATTTCAATAAGGCTCAAATTCCAACAGATTTACTGCTTTTCGTCTTAAAAGTTTTCGACAGTAGTGTACCATGTGCAGAATAAGGCTACCTGAATCTTTAAAGGACAATTTGCTTAATCATCAGAATAGAATTGCGCCAAATACTACGACCAGAAAGAAAACATATAGAACAGAATTAAAACATATTTCTTATGTAAAAACTCGTAAAAACGACGCCTATAAATTTCAGTACCTAATTAAGTCATCAAAGTGGAAAGCCTGTAAGCGAATATATCACTTAACTTTCTTAAACCAGACACGGCGACAGTGTGTGTAAGTACGCCGGGCCAAACATAGCCAAATTTGCATATATTGAACTTTTCAGTCGTCCATCGCAGTAATGCGCATGAGCAATAATACCACGAATACTCGTTTGAGCTGGCGAGCTGCTTTCCAGTTTAAAAATAACTCGCAAGACAATGTGGATTAAGGCCATGTTGATTCGATGTTCGTTTGCGCGTTACGGACAGTACTATGGCTGCAAAAAATTGCATTAGCTGAAACTCATTAAGTACGAAGAATCTTACTCTGCAATTTGTTGGAAAATTACGTGCAATTATTCCAACAACGTTTATTCGAAATGAACCTGGTAAATATAGTATGAATGAAGTATACGCTATAAGTTACTTTCAAAAGTGATCACCAGTTTAAAAATGGTAAATTTGTCATTGAGCGAAGCAAGTAAAAAGTGATTATAATAGTATAAAATGAGGATGTACTGTCGCCGTCAGAAAAACGTGGACACTTTTCTTGCCGTAAATGCATATAACAATACTAAAACTTTTGGTGTATAGCTGTAATTAGTGTAATTAGGAAGTGTCATTTACGAATGACAAACAAATTAGCTTTTTTAAAGAGAAATTAATTTCCATTTTCACCTTATCTGTGTAGCTAGTATGAGCCAATATTTTCGTAATGATAATACAACGCTCAAAATCGATTTTTCATTAAGAAATAGTTACGATTACTTGTGCATACCAATTATTATTAGCTGTTCACGTTCTTGCCATGCTTTTTTTTCGTTAGGTTATGAGCATGTATTTTGATGAAAATCAAAATCTGACATAGAAGAAATAATGACAGGGTCACATCAGTTATACTGGCTGTATTCGTAAATGACATGGGCTGCGGTACCGTGATTAAAGCAAGAAACGTAAAAAGTAGGAGCAACTGTCCCGGTTTTTTCATCTCCAATTAACTTTAACAGTTTATTAATTCCTATAGAAACAACTGTCTCTATAATTGTAACTATAGGAATAAATCAGCGATTAAAGTTAATGACAGATCAAAATACCGGGCCTTAGAGTTTGTTTTCAATCCTTACTGGATACAATTCTATTATGTCGTTCATTGATCTTTTGATAAATTTGATAACAAATCAGGAATTTACATTTAAAGAAAAATGCATTCCTATAATCCTGCATAATCAAAGTGAACACGCGGTATAACACTTTGTATTATCGTTTATTAAAATACCTTCGCTCCCACGGCTATTTAAAAATATTCGCTTTTATATAATTCCGTTTTAAATTCGTTTTATTACCCAACCTGTTGCCTTTCGGATATAATTCAGGTAATATTTTGATGTCGTCTATACGTGGAATAATACGTGGAATAATTACAGACTCGATAACACCCTTTATAAAAAAAGTTTTGTATAGAGCTGAAAGGGTGTTGAATTTGGTAACCCACCACATTCAACATAACATCAAATAAAATAAATATTTTCTCCAAATTTAAATTGTTTGTTTTAAGAAAAACAATATCTTAATTTTATTTAGAGAAATAATGGTCTTCGAACAAGCAAAACCTTTTATAAAGAAAAATATTTTGCTCTAAAGGTGAAATCCAAAAAGTTTTTCCTTTTTTACTATCTATTTGGGTATACATTGCATAGATGTGCTCACATAATGAAATGGATATTTTCATGAAACCCACTTCAAAAAAGGCATCCACTTACCGTTACTGTATTACTGGATTCAGCACAAAATATTTGTCTTTCTCATGAAATGGAGTAACATTTTAATGTTCTTTCTGAAATTTATTATAACTAATTTCATCAAGTAGATAGATCATTAAATTTTTTCATGTAATGGTCATACGCGCTTCCGCATAAACTGTATGTACAGCTCATAACATTATTAAAAAGTCAGTATCAGAAACATGACTGAGGCGGCAGAACCAGTGCAGTTCAACCAAAAATAAGAATATATAATAAACTTAACACCTATTATGAAGCTAAACCAGAAAAGAAAAGCACTAAACAGCAACAGCAAGTTGTAATAAGTGAAATACAATCTTCTAAAATAAGACCACAAGTACAGTAGCTAAACGTGATGTTATTTTATATGTAATATAACTAATTAGTAATACGATTTCCACGTAACAGTTCATTCATTTTTTGACGAACACACGTAGAAAGCCGTTTACATGAAAAAAGTCTATCCATTTGTAACTGATTTCAGACAGAGCATAAAATTTGCTCCGTTTCATGAAAACAGCAAATATTTTGTACTGATGGTAAATGCAGATTATAATACGGTATGTGGATGCGTTTCATGAAGTGGACATCCGTTTTATGAAAAGATTGGTTTCACTATGTGAGTACGACATACCTACATATATGTACAGGGTGTAACGAAAACACAGACCGTTACTTCACGGACGTATTCTACAGATAAAAAGAAAGAAAAAAAGTTTATATAAACCTGTATATAGGGTCATGACTGTCAGTTGTTTGATATTTTCAAATGTTTTTAACGTTTTTTAATAAAACTTTATCATCGCATTGCGTTCAGAACGTCATATTAATTATGTTTTTAAAATATTTTCTTCCAAAGTCTAGTAGTTTTTTATTATTTGGTAAATAAATTTTATAATCAAGGCAAATGCCTACAACAGCTAACTTTTTAATTTGAAATTTTACGAGGTAACTTAAAATAGGAAAATTTTAGGACCTTTTCCGCTAGATTTTATGATAGTCTCGAAAAAACAAATGACTGTTTGGTTTTTGAAATTTTCAATTGTTTTTATATTTTCTTACAGGATATCAGTTTTTTTATCACCGCATCCCGTTCAGAATGTCTAACTAAGTTCGCATCTAGAAAAATACTTTCTAGCTGTCCATACGGTTTCCCGCGAACACCCTGTTTAAATGAATTTTTTTCTACATTTACTTTAACATTTTGATTGAAATTAAATATTTAATTTTCAATTTCATAATTTTAATATTTTAACTGTAAGATAAAAACAGCTGATTTCTTGGATATACGTTTGCTTGAACTTTTTCTTCATTTTGGCAAGTAGAATGTCTTAGAAATAGCAGCTACTTCAATGATATATCCTACAGATTAAAGTAAAGGAAAAAGAAAAGAATGTATACAGGATGTTCGCGGGAAACCGTATCGTAGCAAGAAAAAGTTTTTCAGAGGCATACTTAATTAGATATCCTGAACGTGTTGCTATGATTAAGAAAAGCTGATTCCGTTCAAGAAAAATAAAAACAATTGAAAATCTCCAAAATCGAACAGTAATTTGTTTTTCTGATGCTGTCATAAAATCTAGCGGAAAAGATCCTAAAACTTTCCTATTTTAAAAATTTAAAATATATATTTAAAATTTCAAATAAGAAAGTTAGCTGTTATAGACATTTTCTTTGATCATACAGATTTATCTACCAAATAATAAAAAAATACTTGGCTTTCAAAGAAAATATTTTAAACACATAATTAATATGACGTTCTGAACGCGATGCGATGATAAAACAATTTTTTATTAAAAGAAATTTAAAAACAATTGAAAATCTCAAGAAACTGACAGTAATTTGTTTTTCCGATATTATTATAAAATTGGGCAGGACAGGTCCTGAAACTTCTCCAATATAAGTTACTTCGTATAAATTGAAATAAGAGAGTTAGTTGTTGTTGCAGCTTCCCGTGAACACTCTATATACTTATTTATATGAACTTTTTCTTTCTTTTTATCTGTAGAATACGTCCGTGAAATAGCGGCTTGTACACCCTGTATAAACATAAAAAACCTACCTTGATATGCAGAGTGATTCAAAAAATTAGTATCAACATCGCTAGGGGCATGTTTAATAAGTTCGTGCATGTACGAAATTTCAAGGTCCTTCAACTAATCAAGGAACCATTTTCCCAATGTGAATTAATACATTGCCACGAAAAGATTTTGTAATTAATGACTAAGTACTCTGCAAAAAGCACACAATAATTTTTTCAATCCCATATCCCTCACCTAACAAGTTTTGAAAACTAATGAGTGTTAAACAGAACATTTTATATTCTTGCATCCCAAAAACATGAATCGACCACGATATTTAACTACTGAGGCGCTACTTGCGTAAGAGCATCAAGTTTGTTAAAGGAGGGTTGAGGTATGCGATATGTAGCTAATTTGCTAGCTGTTGACCATTCATCAGTTAGTCGGATGATTAGAAGGTACGGAGAACGTGATGGTAAAAAGAGGGCTGCAAGTTTAAGGGATGAGCGTTTTCTTCGCGCAACAAGTTTTAAGAAACAGGAGAAACATGTTCAAAAATGTTACGATATCAACTGTAACTGTTTGAAGAACGTTAAGAGAATCAAAGTTAGCCAGTGGAAGGCCTGCAATTGCATCGCTGCTCACCACAGGACACAGAATGGTCAGATTAAGATTTGCGAGAAAGCATGAACATTAGCCCATAGGCGATTGGAAGCAGTCTCGTTTACCGATTAAACAAAAGTGAACTTAAAATCACCAGATAGTTGGAACGAGTATGGCGCAAGCCTGGAGAAACATTATTCTGGAACATTATGTCATGCCTTTTGCGCCGTTTATAGGCAATAACTTTACTTTCACGCAGGATAATGATCTGTTGATCTTAAATGAGATCAATATTCAAGTATCGACCACTGGCAACCTGGCAGTCCAGACTTGAACCCCATTAATCACTTATGGGATGTTCTAAAAAAGCAGTGAGGTGTACCTTACCTCATCATGTACTCGCTCCCAGAAGACTTCTTGAACTAGAACATCTCGCTCTTTCAGAATGGGATAACAATTCACAAGAAACTATCAGGAATTTGATAAGTAGCTTATCAAGACTTGTTCAGGCAATTATCAAAGCCAGAAGTGGTGCTACACATTATTAATTTACAAAAATACAAACCTATCGACGATTTTTGAAGTGGTGCATTAATTCTGACCAGAAGTTTATAAAAATTAGAAAGCGAGCCATTCATTTTGTCTATCCAAATGCTGCAGCTGTAGTTAATAATAACCTCAATAGATGTAAATACATTTTTGAAAATCTAATCGTTCAATTGTTAACATGTTGAAGGAATAAAGTTTTCCAGGAGCTGGGAATCAAATAAATATAGAGGAAATTTTGAATATCCCAATTTTAACTGCTTGCTGTAATTGTTTTCATAAAAATTAAGAAATTTAATAAATGTAATAAATTTAAGTTTTAGAAAACGTTTCATAATTGACACCTAATGGAATAGATTTTAATAACTTGAACTCATAAGTTACTTATAATTAAACGTTTTCTCTTTTTGTGAAGTTTGTAATACTTCTTGCATATAATAAATAATTACGCATGCACAGGCATAAGTAATAAAGAGCTTTTTTATTCGTAATAATAATCATTTTTAAACTAGCATTCAACTCTGCTATAGTTATGAAAATCTTTTTACATGTGTCCCTTCTTTTTCTTCTGTTTATTACAGGGGTCAACGTTTCCATTGCTAATAAAATATGCTCGTACGTATCATTAATCGTATGGCAAAGAATCTCACGATTTATTGTTCGGGGAAACCCGTTTGCATCTTTTGAAACGAAATTTATATATAATTTTTTAATTTATCATTAATTTGAGGAGATTAATATCAAGAATGGAGATTAAGAAATAAAATTCAATTGTTACTGGATAGTGAATCCACGAAATTCTTTAATACTTAGTTGAATTTTGTTGTTTGCGAAGTACACTAACATGCAATTTCCTAAGACGTTGTTTCTTGATGAAGTTGCAATATTGAGAAGATATACACCGTGATTCAGAAATATCTCCCGATATTTTCAGGATGGATAGAACATCAAAAAGTAAGGTCACCTTTTTATATAATATTTTTCCAAAACTGAAAAGAATAAGAATCAGTATTTTATCCCTAACTTTTTATTTTTTACATATTTCGTCAGAAATTTGCAAAAGAAATATTCTTTAGATTATTTGGCACAGAAAAGATTCTCTTATTGCATTTCGATAAACTCAACCGTTTTGGAGTAATTGAGGTTTAACAGTTCGTATGCATCTATTACGTAATGTTAGAAAACCAGAGCCTACTAGAAAGTCGAAAGATCCCGAATGCTTTATAAAAGGCGTGTTCTTTTTGCCACAAATCTCATCTCAACTCAGATAAACGTTATTTCCGTTGGCTTGAACAAATAAGTTTGAACTGTGATTTCGATCTCCCACCTTGTCACTCGTGTACTCCTATTAGTTGCCAGGTTGATATACTCATTCAAACTTACTTTTTCGCGCGAACGGAAATGACGTTTATCTGAGATGAAGTGAGTTTTGCGGTAAAAAGAACACACCTAATATGTATACGTGCATAAATATTATTATAAAAAAAACTAGAAGTAAAGCAATACTGAAACATATGTTGTTTTTTACACAAAAAAATCTGATTCCTTATCATGATTCAAATATTATTTTGTTAAGAAATTTTGTTGCAAATCGTTTTTGATTGCAGTGAAAACCTCGAGCAGCCTCTGTACAGCTGTTTCAGCCCTGTTTGGGGCTTCGTCTATCCTACTGCAATGTCAGGTCAAAAAGCGATCGTAAGATGTCGCTGTTTTATCTGTTCATTATTTGTTTAATTACATTTACCAAATCCAAACACATGCAATCAAAAGATTACGCTCGTTAAAGTTTTACACTTGAAGTTACGTTGAAAGTTAAACCTTAGTTGATCTCCGTTAATTGCAAAAGGCAGCGAAATTTATGCTTATAAATACGTTTGAAGGATTCCTGTAGGCTTAAACTTTTCACGAAACGTCAAACTTCAAACGGGAATGGCAACGTCAGAAAAGTTCCTTATTATTAGGCCGTTAAAATTGGACGTTATTTCGATGTGCAACTGATTCAAATTCAAAGTCATGTAAATATTTTCCTTCTAAAAGTAAAGCAATGCTGAATAATTTCGTTATCGAGAAAAAAAATTATTGTCGACATCACAACTGGAAACACGTTAGAAATTCAAAAACAATTGCTGACGGATGGTTGTAAGCGACCATTGAGGAACGGTCAGTTAAAACTGCTGTTTAAATTTTCTTTGGCTGAGGACGATGGACAAAGGATGATCAATGTGATCGTATTCATACGTTCAATGTCGAATAAAATAATTCTATTCAAATTATGTATAGTCAATGCACAAAATGACTTCTGCTCTTTTAGCTTCGAACAGCAAATTTGAGTGTTTTAGATAAGAGCCTCATAGTTTCTTTTTCAATGCTGCAGTAAAAATGCAAATATGTTAATGTAATAGAAAGTGAAATTCCTTTGGTATATTGGTATATTTTCGAATTAATTACGTTTAGTAATAAATTTAGAAGCATTTATGTATACATGTGAACATAAAATAACAATCTTTTCGGTTTCAGGTAAGTCCCTTACGTATCTACAATCACCAGAAGTAGGGCAGGCTAGTCTCAATGGTCAGTCGAAAGCTCCGTTTTCACGAGGTAATATTTATGATGAATAAATGTATTAAAAATACGAAAATGCATTTAAATAGAACGAACGCATATCTCTTGTTGGTAATTGAAACTATGCACTTAAATCGAATGATTACCCGTGCTAGAGATTCGTAAATAATTTCACACCTGTTCATAATTTATCAGTAATTATTATTCATTTCCAATTAACCTTTCTAAAGGAGACCGGCATGTAATTAGAGCGATGGATTAATATAAAATTGCGAGTATGCACTTATATCGTGAATGGAAGTAGTAACAAGTAAATAATTTATAGTTCGGTGCACAACGCAGTTAGTGCTTTATTAATGACTTGAAAACATTACCTGACACTTACCGACTTACGTAACACACCTACTAGTTTCGACAAAATATCTCCGGAAAAAGAAAGTGGTAATGCGTACATTCAAACGTTTAGATTAAGATTAGCTTTAACGCTTTAATTACGTAGGTATAGGTAATTCGAACTGATTGCATACGAGTATTAGTTGCCAGTAATTTCTTGTGGTTATACACGATAAATAACATAAGGGTTCATGTTAACTTTAGCACTTCCTTGAAATTGCTGCGCTGCTGATTTTTCATCGTTTTTAGAAATCAATGAATTATTCATAAAATTTCTTATCAAACTGTAAGTGGGTGTTATTAACTGAGCACGGAAAGCTTGGGGAGTTCAAAGTCCGCCCACCTAGACTGATGCGACGAAAACTGTGATATTTGAAATAAGTAAGGGTCGGACATTCCTAGGATATCTGGTAAAAAGCAGTATAAAGATAAACAAAGCAGCGGCGTAAATTTCAACGTTGCCGCTGAACGGCTTTTATGCCCGAGGCACTCTCACCCTCGCGCTCATTGCATCAGAAGCAACCGTTTCATGTGTAACATAATTGCCTTTCTAGTTTCTTTCAAATTAATAATTATGAAAACATTATAATTCTTTAATATAGCTTTTAAAAAGAGTGGCATAATACATTTAATTCGTATCAATTATAGTGCCGTCACTGCAAAAAGAATACGAGCTCATTTCGGAATGGATCGATTATGTAAACAAGTTTTTATATCCGGTCGACCAGAACTGTAGTGGTTGCTGAGTGCCGCATAGACTTCTAGGGCTTCGACTGGTTTATTGTTTTGTATTTACAGGGCAGACGCGTTAAAGATTAGAACTTTTTCTGACTATGATCACTTCAGCATATTAATACTTCATCGTATATTTAACGAAACCTTCCACCTAAAATGCGCCTAGGCCTGGAAATAAGCTAGGTCAACGTATGACAAGAAAAATGCAACATAATAGAAATGAACAGATTACAACGAAATCAATACGTAAATAAAATAATAATATTAATGGATACAAAGGTGTCCAGGTGTCTCAACAGAAGCGGCTACTGGCGATATGTAACAAACCGTAATACAGCTTCGAGAAAAAAAAAACTATAGTCGAAGTGGCCAACAGAAATTCAAAGAAATTATTTTTAAGTACCTGAGCTAACCATAAGAGGGCGCCATCAACAGACTCAACAATAAAAGTTAATTTTACTAATAAAAGTCTCAGAATAAGTTACAGCTTTGATAGCGTCATTGGAAGCTGAATTCATTCTACACAACTTTGATTTTGGCTTATTATCATTTCGCCAAGAATAAGAGTGGAGGAAAGAGTTGAATTATTTATTTTAAAAAATATCATCTGTACCATTTATCAGAAATTAATGAACTTCGTCTCGTTTGAAAGGAAATTTTAAGCGGATTTAAAGTTTCTATTTAAGTGTTCCATGTAAATAGCGCTGTATAAATAAAGATTGATTGATTGATTGATAAGGACTAATTTGTTCTTCTCTGTACCCAAAAACAATTAAATTGTTCTATTTAATGTTCTAACATTAATTTAAAAAATACCTACACCGTGATTCAGAAGTGTCTCCCGATATTTTCAAGGTGAATAGAACTTGAAGAAATAAGGTCACCTTTTTATATATTTTTTCCAAAACTGAATAATAAGGGAGCTATAACCCTTGAAAGAGAGGTGAAAAATTTTGATTTCTGGCAATATCTTTTGGATCCTTTAACTTATCAAACTAATATTTTGAACATAGATATAAGGCACCTAACTGCACATTAAGAACATATTTGTTAGATCATCTATCCTTTTTATAGGGTAGTTTTATAGGGGTAGCTTACAGTATTTTATCCCTAACTTTTTATTTTTTACATATCTCGACAAAAATTTGCGAAAGAAATGTTCTTTGGATTATTTGGTTCTCTTATAGCCGTTTGCACCATGTCTAGTTAAAAATTAAACCAGGTTTAACAGTAAACCCAGTTTGCACCGCGGCTTAAACCGTAGTTAAAAACTCTCTAAACCAACTCAATTTAATCCGCCGTCCGTGATGGTTTAACGTTGAGTCGGTTTAGCGAGTTTTTAACTACGGTTTAAGCCGCGGTGCAAACTGGGTTTACTGTTAAACCTGGTTTAATTTTTAACTAGACGTGGTGCAAACGGCCATTACTGCATTTCGATAAACTCAATCGTTTTGGAGTAATTGACGTTTAAAAGTTCGCATGCACCTAATACATAATATTAATACTCTAAAATTAAGCAATTTCTTATTTTTCTCTTTTCGAAAAAAAAAAAAATATATGAAAAGGTGACCTTATTTTTTCATGTTCTAGTCACCCTGAAAATATCGGGAGACATTTCTGAATCACAATGCATATCGAACATTTAGCCTAAAAATGCAAAGTATTAGTAACATTTGTTTGAACATTTTCCTTCCGCTAATATAAATTAAAAGACATATTTGATAATAACTGGAGAATGAAAAAAGATAATCATTTCGAGTGTTCACCATAAATCCGGTTTTCCACCAAACGACCTAGTCGAGTTTCTGTTGTATTCGGTTTTCCGAGATACTGAAAACAGAAGACAAAACTCGGATAAATTGGAAACCCTATTTCCACCAAGCAGACAAAATATTGTTTCGTTTTAGAAGTTGTGGTTTTGTTTCCAGTGCTTTTCCAACAACCATACATACTGTAGATGCACGGGATGTCGTATAATAAATAATAATAATAATACTTTTAGTGCGTTGGTATACAAATAACTATTTTCTGAAAATATCTGTATACAAAATAAATTTATTTTAAACATTATTATGAATAATTTTAAAAAACACGAATAGGAGAAGGCGCGTTAGTATGTATAAAAATATGTCTCATAGTATTTACTTACTTACGAATATCTATTATTTATTTACTCCCATTTATTGCATAAACAAATCAAAAAACTGAAACACGAGGCAACTCGCTGTTTCCACCACACAGTGGCAGTCGGTAAACTCGCCGAAACTCTTTAATCTTACCGCTTGCGATGGGGACACGTGAAACACAACTGCAATTGTCGCTAAAAACTTCAAAAGTCTTCAAAAAGTTGCTAAAAAATTGTAGTTTTGTTCTTTTCGACACAAGTTTCTCTTGTGTTTTAATTTTATCCGTTTAGTGGAAAGCCGGCATAATATTCATCGTTTGTAACTGCTGCAAAAGAAACACACCTTTCTATTTATTTATTTTTTGAAAAACTGGAAAAAACTATTCCTTTCGTAAATAACACCTTTACTTTATAATAAAGTAACCGGAGTCACTGAATATAAATTATAAATCAACTTAAAATTCCCTTTCAAATGAGCAGAAATTCGATAATTTCTGATAAAGACTAAAGTAATTACATGTTTTAAAGTATGTAATTCAACTATTTCCTCCACTTTTATTGACGGTGATACGATAATAAGTCTAAAATTAAAGTTTTGTAGAATTAATTCAACTTTAGTCGCTACCTTTACTGATACACCCGGTTTTACAATTACCCCAACACACAACATAGGTATAACTACTATAGATCAAATTGTAGGTAATACACTTATAGTATTCTTGTTCACAATTCGCTTTAGTTTTAGGATAGCACAATAGGTAAGCACTGTTAAGTTTTTTCACCGCGCGTTTAGTTTGTTCTGACCAATTCTGCCTCTCATTTAAGTTTATTTCAAGGAATTGAACACTGTTTGAAAACGTTAGATTGACTGTCAGACTCTTGTTGTTGAAGAATTGTACACACACACACACACAGTTTTGTTGTAATTATAAAATAAAGATTATTCGAATTATTGCATCGTTCTTCAGGTAAATCGCTTGATATAACAAACGACGTGTCATCAGCAAAGTTAATCAGAAATGCCTCTCTTGAATAGAATAGCATAAAATAGACGAAGGAAAAGGAGAGGACACGTTGTGCATAGGGATGGCAACGATATATCGATATATAAGTCTCGTTTTACATGGAGCGATTTTTGCGAGCGATTTATTGCAGCGTTTGCCCGCCTCGAGTAATTGCTTCGTGTAAATGATAAGTCGCTGGTGCAATTTATTGCGAGTAGTGGTCGCGTATGTGATTTTCGAAATTAGAGCATGTTCTATCCGCTTGCGATTTTTTTCATGCAATCTAGTTATATTCCTAGTAATATTTAATGGTAAAATGGACAAGGTGTACCAATATAAATATTAATGTGAAATTATTCTTTTGCGCTTGTGTGGAGTTGGATGTGTGAAAGGAGGATCAGATCTCTGGTATTAAATAATCGATTAAAACTATTGCCTATTGAGACATGGGGGCTTTTCTTAAATATTCGTGGTTTATAGATTTGTCTTTTTCAAGTTCTTCATTACTAAAATGAATCTGAAAACAAACTTTTATTTTATGGAGTTCCCGTCATGCGTGTTCAGATAATCCAAGTAATTTGCCGCAAATTTCAAATTCGGGTAGAGAAATCCCAACCAAATTAATCCGTTTGCCTTCGGAGTCTGTCTTCTAAGGACTTAAACATTGCCAAATGCATTTTTCACAACGATTCCAGCAATTTAATACTGCACAACTTGGCACTTTGTTATATTAATTCTGTCATTCACGGTCAAATTGCACAAAATCGTCAAGTCAGCGGTCCGACTAAACCCTCTGACCAATCACCAATTGTGAAAAGTGATCACGTGATCACTTCGACCGTTCACTTACCGCAGCCAATACTAATATAGATAAGACAGTCCCGTAAAGAAGGCTAAAACATAAATCGCGCCATCTAGCCAATATGAAGAAACTATTTTCTAAAAAAAAGCGGCAAATATGAAATAATAGTTATTAATTGTTTTCTAAAATCGTTCTGGAACCGATCATAAATAGCATGAAATTTATATGTAAGAGTAAATTTTTATGCTTATTTTAATGACATTTCTCAAAATAGATGTTCGAATTGAAATATATTGTTCGTTTGCATGTATATTATGACAAAATCTGTTAAAATGTATGCAAATTTAACTGTTTGTCAAAAGATACATGTAAATTGCGTGCAATTTATGTGCATCGCAATTTCACTTGAAAATCTTGTTCTGTATTTATTTCTTTTTATTCAATAAAATGTCAATAGATTAATTGAAAGACTTGCCCTGGCCTAGGCAACAGTGACCGCTGAAAAGTATCTGTCAGTTTCATCATTAATTTTTTTGATTTTATCAAGTTCTACTCTTTTAGTATTGCTATTACCAAGCGGCCGTATTTTATTTAAATTCTAAAAGCAACTAGTGATTACACCAAAAAAGTAAGAAACTTTAACAGTCAACATAAGGGGAAAATCTGTAGTCATACTTCACGTCAAGTAACAAAAATTCAAAATTATTCAAATAAATACATGTATATATTATAAATACATGTATTTATTTGAATAATTTTGAATTTTTGTTACTTAGATTACTTAGATTACATTTTATAACAATACATTCAGCGTTAACAGAAATAATTTGAAATATTTACAATTTTTAGTTTACAATATTATATTTTACAATATTACATTCAGCATTAACACAAATAATTTGAAATATTTACAATTTTTCAGAATAAAAATGTATTTACGGTTTCATTTTGTTATATTACTAGGTATTAGCAGAGAAAATTTGAAATATTTACAATTTTTAGTTTACAATATTATATTTTATAATATTACAATATTATATTTTACAGTATTACATTCAACATTAACAGAAAGAATTTCAAATTTATATGAAACTATCAGCACGGCTTTGATCAGTAAATGTTAAAATAAATTACTAGAAAACCTTTTCTTATGAATCTTTTTCAAAAATGACTAGATGTATCAATTATCTGTCCAGTTTTCACTATTATTGATCAAGATTGTGCTGATAATTTAGTATAAATTTTATCTACTTACAGAATATTTTTTTAAATATCTTAAAACTCAGTGTATGAACACTTCTCAAACATCCCAGACAGATTCATCTTGAAGAGTACTTTAAGAAACCTCAATGGAATTTTACTGTAAAATAATAAGGGAAGCCAATATTCGAGCACCAAATTAACATGGAATTTCCTATGTTGCGTTTCAAAATGCCGCACACTGTATAATAGTCAATACATGTCTTTCATGAACGTACCGATGTAAAATAAAGTTGATAAATTTTAATGCTCGAGTCATTTGAATCCGAAAAAAATTACTCACATAAGTAAGTTTACAGTTTTTGTATTCAATTTCGTATAACCAACGCTGGGATTAGTTGGACCGTCTTTTTGTAAATCTGTTTTACACATTCGCACTGCTTCCAGGCTCTGCGCAATAAATAACCAGAAACATAATCCAAGGCTTCTTCAAATGGTTTCAACGATCCATCTATTACATAAATGGCCGGTTTCACAAAGCGTTGTTAAAGCGTTGATTAACTAATCAACCGTTAAGTTTAATCATTGTTAAAAATTTGATGCTGTTTCACAAAACAAAAAACTATTATGTTAATCTCTGATTAACTAATTGGAGTTTACGTTTGGCAACATCGAAAAATTGCCACTTTGACACCACTTTAAAGTAATCTGTCGTCATGGCGTCAGGCCTGCAATCAGGTAGTGCGAGGTTAGAAACTCAAAATAAATAAATACATAGTAAATTCTTCGCATTAGTGCAGATAATGATTTTTAAAAATGAAAAAGGAAAAAAGAAAGGGAGGAAGGAAACTTTAGTGCAGTTGAATTACTTGTGGTGTTACTGTTGTGGTCAGCTCAGCGGGATTACCATCAGGTGAAATAATTTTAACATGGGGTACAATTTGTGGTGCCAATGACATGAGAAAAGCCTAATGTTAACTTGCGGAGCTTCTTATATTGGCAATTTAATTAACTGTTTGCTTTGCCTTGCAATACGATGAGTGATACGATGAATTATTCTACGTATTGATGGTTTCTGAAAGTATCAGGAATCAGCTGTTGAAATATTTCAGTAGATAATAAGGTAAGTTTATCAGCAACTAATTTGTACCATAAAATAAATTTATTTTTGCTTGTTGCAGGTTCTAGTCAGGTTCTAGTGTGGGACCAAAGAGTTCCATAACTCCTTTGGAAAAGCGATACGTTAAATTCATTATCACCCAAATCATTAAAAGAATAATTTCTGTCTCTTATAAAATGAATCCTACCTTAAGGAGGCATTTCTTTATCGTCAGAGAAGAAAGTGAGGTTGCAGACATTTTGAAATAATTTCGAATTGTTTGTTCTTGAAAATAATTTCCGAAATAGTGTCGTAAAAATTAATCAATAAACCAAGTGAGTAAAAAGTACAGAAATGTCATTATTTTTCATATTTAAGGTAGGTTACATTTTTAAATAAAATTATGATTATTTTTTAGATATATGTGAGGAATTTTTATATCAAAAAAGCTTGATAATAACTATGGAAAATTCACTCACTGCTTTTTAATCGCTGGAATTTTATCGATTAATCTAACGCCTGATTAGACAGAAGTAAATGAAGCGTTATCTCTTAATCGGGCTTTGTGAAACACTTAAGAGAGCATTAAGACTATTTGACGACCGATTAGAGAGCGAGCCGTTTAGTAATCATCATTAAGTTAATCATCGTTAAAGGTGGTTGTTTTCCTATTTAATCATTCGTTACAGAGTTAATCGGAACTTAAATATTTGACGAAGCTTTGTGAAACCGGCCATAAGATACAGTACATCCATTGCTTCAATTTCTTCATCGTATTCTTCAGATAAACCCTGCAATGCACATAAGAATTGTGAGAATAATTGAGAACTTATTAGGAGCAAATCCGCTTCAATTTGTCTATCCTACTGCAATATCAGGTCAAGAAGCGATCGTAGGATGTCGCTGTTTTATCTGTTCATCACTATTACATCGCAATTGCGATTAAATTGGACAAGTCGTTTTTGGTTTGCAGTGGGGATGTCGAGCTACGTTTCTGCTGATGAAGCCCCAAACAGCTGTACAGAAGCTGCTCGAGGTTTTCACTGCAATCAAAAACGATTTGCAACAAAATATTTAAAGATAATATCATTTAATTCCTACTTGAAAATAATTTTCTAAACATACCTTCCGCCGTTGAACTAGGACCAGTTTCAGAAGAGTATCGTATTACCTTTGAATGGTCTGGAATTAATAGTTACCTGGTTGTTCTGGTACGTTCACATGAGGAAAAGTGGATCATTTCATTTTATCAATATTATCTTCCTTTCCGAAATGCTTTCCACAAACACGGAAGTTCTTATGTGGGGTCATACCCTCCTTCAAATTTGATTCAATCATTTCCACAAATTTTTACCCATTTTGCAAATTAACACTAATTTTTTTTTTGGGTTAGGAAAACTGTCTTTTGAACTTAATTCAGACCACCTTGCTACAAATAAAATAGAATTTTCATTCTTTTCATTCATATTATTGCGCTGATTAGTATTTATGAAGAATTATACATTGTTCATTTTGAAAATCTGATCAAAATTATTATTTGACAGTTTTTTGCTTGACAATTTATACGAATACAAATAAAATTACGATTTTGTAAAATCGTATTAAAGTTAAGTCATTTATGCATTAATATGCGGGCGTTTTTTAAAGCTTTAAGGTGGATTTAAAATATTTCACAAAAATCTTATTTGCATTTCGGGCGTGAACGACGATTTTGGGCCTTTAGAGTCCTATAATGCCTGGGCCCTTCGCGCCTCGGGCTTACTTTACGCTTTTCTCCGACATTCAAAATATTAATCAACATTACTTATTATGAATTTTCGATTCATAAAGTGAGTACTTACCAACTTTTCTTTAATGTTGCTATTAAATCAAACGAGAGATAATATTCAAACGCTGTTTGACACGCACAAACAAACAAGGAAACAAAGAAAAAGTGCACCGTTAGAGGTTAAGGTCACTAAATCAACACACTTACGTGTTCAGGTAACGCCAATACATTCCCATTCCGAGATTTTTGTGTAACAAAGATAACAAATACAAATGTCGCAAGAGCAACAAGGAAATCAACACTTTTAGGGAATTCTGTTTACTAAGATGGTAGTAGTTTACGGCTGACTGTTTAGTCAAAAATATATTAGGTTATGTTATTCTCCGCAAACATAGTAAAATGCCATTTGTGAAACGTCACTTTCATTAACAAGCTTTCGACTGTGTTTTTTTATCTCTAGACAAGATTATTGTGCGACACCGTGTTCCAGAACTCGCGCCCCGGAGAGCAAGGGCAAATTCCAATAGCAATGCGAAACACATTTTCGAAAACTAAAATTGTCTAACGCAAAGAATAAGCGAGTTAAGAATGGTTAAGAATAAAAAGCAATAGCCAATCCTAACAGCGGAACAGAAGATGGTCATAGGTATTCCGTACGCTTCCGTTAAATTGCTAGGATACTTAGAAATGCATTCCTGATACTAAACAAATGTGATGTTTTCCGCTACTAATAATGTTGAATTATTTATGGGGATTTATGTGATAATTATTTATGGAGAGTACGTCAGCACAAGTTTTATTCCCAGCACTTTCCCAATTGTCTCCTAGACCATAAAGTGATCCTTAGGACTGTTGCAAGAACGCAAGAGATGGGTCAAGTTATTCCGACTCGTAACGAAATCAGTGGTGCTCCTAGAAGAGTTTGAACTGTCGAAAATGAAGAAGCCATACTGAATGCGTTTGAGAAAAATGGCACAAGAAACAAAAGAGAAGATTCACGCGAACTAGGTGTTTCGCCTTCTTCAGTTCAACGGGTTATAAAAGTCGATCGTCGGTAACCTTTCTTTTTTTTTTCTTTTTTCCCGCGATCGAGCACCAGCAGCAGCTCGGAATGCAGGATACTTTTGCGGCGGTTACTCCTCAAATGGTCACAAACTATAAATCGAACAGTTTGAGAAAAGCACGATTGTGATTAGAAATGAGAGGTGAACATTTTGAGCACTTACTGTAACTTTCTGTTTTTTTTTTAATTTTTAATGCTTTTTTGCAACCAATTTGTTCTTCTTTAACATTAGTTACATACGTAAATACACTTGACTTTTCAAGGACTACTGTCACATTGAAATTACAATGAACCAAAATATTTTTAAAAGTTTGACAGTTAACAATGTTCTACCGTCTCTTAGCAACATTTCAAGTTCCCACATTTTACCTAAGCGTGAGCTCTCAGCATTGGCTACCGCTTTTACGTCCTCATTCATATACAGTTTAAAAAAGATAATTTTTGTTTCCGAATTTGCAGTCTGTATTACTGCAGGCACGTTCCCTTACTCGCCCTTTATATTATACCGATATTATAATTCAATATATTGGTAAAAATATCGATATATTTTCGAAATAATCTTTCGATATATTTTTTTAGCTTGCGAAATTTTAAAGAACGATTAAATCTGTTACCGGTATCTTTACATTGATGATACTGCTGATAGAGAAAACTACTTGAAATACTTTTTAATTCCTTTTATTTTATGCCTGCCCTGTAGTAAAGAAAATAAATATATGTTGAAACTTTGCAGAAAGCCATAAAATCTATTTTTAAAGATTAGCTTTATAATCCCTTTTATATTTTTATTAATCTCGCTACTGATTATACATATACGTTATATTTTGACCTGTCCTGTCTATGTTGATTTAAAGGACTAATAAAGATAATGATTATTATGATTATGAAATTCCCGAACAAATTATATCATTGGTTTTATAAACGGCCAAAGCTTTTTTCGTTATTCGTTCTTGTAATGATTTGACTTCTGAAGTGCGGTTAGTGCGGTTTGAAAATTATTATTTTGTTTTTAATTGTGACTTGTGTTAAATTATTATTATATTATATATATCATGTTGTAGAACTGTACTACCATATTACTACTTCGTAATATAAATAAATTTTATTTGTTCTTATGTTATTCATTTTTGGACGAGTACATGAAAATAAAATCTGCCTTATTAATAAATTGAAATTTATTGAATATACTGGAATTTATTTTTATTTACTTTTTTACAATCAGTTAAATATATCGATATATGAATATATCGATCTATTTGTAACGATATATGAATATCATGAATGAATGATCAACGATATATCATATAAATCGGTATATCGATATGTAATTTTTGTTGCCATCCCTAGTTGTGCATGCTTCAGGCACACCCATTTCTATGTTTCCGTACGGTATTATCTGTTTTGAACATTATATTTAACTTCTTTATTTTTAGACAGACAGGTATACTGAATTTTATGTAAAACAAATTGATTTAGTTTCTGGAATAAATACACATATTATTTAATTTATGATGTCACCAGCAACTTTGGGATGTGAAAAGTTTGAAGGAGAAATCTTCAATACAATCAATTTTTCCATAAAAATTATTTACACATAGATGTTTATTATGGTGCTTATTATTACTATCCAATATTAGCTTGTGGATTTATGAGATATTCGCAATTGTAGTAAGTAACATGTGTCGGTACTTCTGTTCTTATTTAACAGTAAATATTTCAAGGTTTATGTATTTTAAAATTTAAATAAATTTTCGGTTTCTTTTTTCTTGCACCAGAATATTTATGCTTTTCCAGTTTATACATTGTATAATGAAACCAAAGTTCAGTTATTTTTAAGTTAAAGTAATACTAGTTTACTGTAAATGTCTGTTTTTATTCTAACTTTGATTAAAAAGAAAGTTGATATTTTACTTGACGGTCCACAAGTTAATATAGACGGTGGTTATATGTATAATATAGAATGTAGAATGTGTAAAAGTATGCAATTAAACATCCCTCACATTAAAAGTTTGATTTTTCACATACCGGCAACTATTTTTCAAGACAAACATAACGATAAACATTTTAACGGCCACGATAAACATTTTAACGACTGCAATAAACATTGTAACGATTACTATATAGGACCTGTGATTGGCTTATAACTTGTATGACTGTGAGCGGCAAGCAAAATTAAATATGTTAACGATAACCAAAATTTAGTTAGCCATATTCATTAAACAAAAACGTGTACTCATCAAAGTCATATTCTTGGTGATACTCTGACTAGATTTTCACCCCTACTTAGCATGTTTATTATTTATTTGACATTTTCTAAAATTTGGCAACTTCGCTTGCAGCGGAAACATTTGGAACATTTTTTGAAACATTATACCGATTGTCGCAAATTTTATATATGTGTACTGTTCTTTCCTTCCACGAAATTGTAATTGTACACAGCATATTAATACAAATATAATCTTGTTCCTTATAATGACATTGTTGGAATAATTTGGCATTAGCAAATTGATTTACCTGACATTACTATTTAATAACAGTAATATCAATATAAGTTGCGTTTACTCTTGAAAATTTGCCCGTTCCAAAGATTTTGCCGCAAATACGAGGAGCGTTCAAATATGAATGAGAATGAGCTTAGAACGACTTTATTACCAATGAACCAAAAACGTGTTGCATACTATTTTTCAACACAGTTCCTATCGACTTAAATTTGGCTGCGCCAACGTTCTGTAAACTTATGTATACCATTTTCGAAGATGGTTTTTGGTTGTATGCGTATCCAATTTTGCAGAGCTACAATGAGTTCATCATTATCCATTAATTTCTGATCACTTAAAAATATTTTCAATGGTGAAAACTAATAAAAATCCGATGGAAACAAATCAATCAATTTCCTCCGTGCTGCCAACGTTAATGAGGCCTGTTGGGGGGGGGGGGGGCGTTTTTCTGAAGGAAACAAACGGAATCTCGACGATGTGAACAGTTACTTCGACACTCCAATGCTTACGCCAATTCCTTCTAACAATTATCTCATGGTTGACCGACGATCAATCCAAATAAACTGTTCAACGTTCCAACATTGTCTGGAGTCAAAGATATTTTCCATCGTTTCATAGTGAGTATCTTTTCTATGCGGTTTGGACCTTCTCGAAACATTTTCATCCTATCAAACAACTTCGCCTTGGACATACATTTATACTCAAACTGCACTTGAAGTCTAATAGAGATTTCAGACGGTAAAATACTTTAATTCACTAAAAAAATAACGATTACGCATTGTGCAACAAAAAACAGTTCTTATTTCCCTAATATGCTAATTATTATTGGCAGTCGCGAAGAAAAAGAATTTGATTGTTACTAATTAGAACTTAGAATATCCCAGAACACAGAGCGCTGGTTTCCGTCCGTGGTTTTTTATGCTCAAGGAAACTAAATTCTCACTTATATTTGAATTTTTAATAGACGCCGGAAAATAGTTGTAATTTAGAAGTTGTTATTTTAATATTAAAAATTCATATTATTAGTGAGCAAATATTAATTGAGTAGGTCAACATCAAAAAGAAATTAGTTCCGCCGTCTAAAAACATTTGTGCTACAAATTCCGAGTTTCACCTACTCAATTAATATAATTATTTACTCACCTGCCATTTCAAATTTTGAAACTTATGGTAAGGTTGGTAGAGCTGGACTGTATATTAGAGGAGAGGGTTTGGGTACGTAACTCGTTACATCACGTCACGTAATAAATTCCATTGCGCATAATAATGAGGATTTACATTATTTGATCTATGGGATCAAAGAATTTATTCCATTTTTAGTGAATTAGATTAAGCTTTAGCAGACAGATTAAAACTCACTCTATTTATTTCAATGTGATGAATAGAAATTTCATATGACGTCACGAGTTACTTTTGCGGGGGGGGGGGGGGGGAGATCAAACCAAACAACACATTTAAATGGAAACGAGGCAACCTGCCAGAGGCAGTATCAGTTTTACCAACCTTGACTTATGGTACGCATTGTGCCACCTAATAAATGTTTCAAAGTAATCAAGAATTAGTACTTTTCAGGTACCTTCATTTTGTCTTTTATCTATACCTTTTATCTTATTTGGTTCCAAATTACAAGGGGGGAAGGAACTTCAGAGTAACACTGAAAGAAGAAACTATACAAAATTGAACAATCAAGGTTGCACAATATTGAGATCTGCAGTTATACAATATTGACTGATGTTTCCTTTGTATTCCAGATTCTTCTTATACAGGATTGATCCAAAATCCAAAATCTCTGTTAATTTGAAAGTAAATGAGATACATGGTACAGGCAAAGGCAAAATCAAGGTAATAAAAAGTGCAAATTTTTTAGAAGTAATTGCTTTAGAACATCCACTAGACAGCATTAAGTGCACTATGAGCTTTAATATTTTAAGTGACAACAATTTGTGCCAAATTTTAAAGAAATTTCAATTCTACATACTGCTATTGTCAGCTTTTAATAGCCTTCATATTTATTTCCGAATTAATTACACGGAACTTGTGCTTGTTTAAAGTCGTTTCTCGTCTGTGTTAACTTTGAAACAAAATAAAACAGGAAATTCAAACAAAAACCAAATCAAAGTAAATAAAAAATTTAGAGTAAACTCTAATTAAAACATTCACTGGGTGGCCCAGTGCGTACTATGAACTTGAAAATTTTAGTTGACAAGTG
This sequence comes from Prosopocoilus inquinatus, assembly GCA_036172665.1. Taxonomy (NCBI): domain Eukaryota; kingdom Metazoa; phylum Arthropoda; class Insecta; order Coleoptera; family Lucanidae; genus Prosopocoilus; species Prosopocoilus inquinatus. Next base: position 37,425,331 of record CM069871.1, read on the forward strand.
GGCGTGAGTGGCATATCATTTTAAACGAATTTTAGTTTTACATCCAATAATATTATCAGTTTTCAGTTTCTATAATTTATTTTTTAAAAACGTACCTATATCTGTAAATTTTTGTCTAAAATTTGATCGGTGTGAAGTTAGCAATAGATTTCCAGCAATAGAACTCTAAAATTTTATGAACTAACCAAGCTGTTAAATTTTTCTTGAGGCGTAGTTACCGTTGTTTTCTGTAAGTATTTTTGGAAAACAGGAATATACATTTATTAAACGGTGTTACTTTTGATGAAAATCTACTGTAATTTGCGTTTTAATATTAATTTAACAACTTGGTTCGATCATAAAATTTTAGAATTCTATTGCTGGAAATCTATTGCAACTTCACATCGATTAAAATTTGTGTTATTTTTCACGTCTATTTTTATCAGTTTCAGTTTTTTTATAGAGTTCCAAAACACCCTGTATATAATTGTATATTCCATCGCATTTCTGATGATGACTTTCAATGTTATTACTTAGATATCGAAAGAACAAAATTTTTTTTAATGTTTAACCTAGAGAAAGCAATCACGTTCACATGATGTTTTACTCCGAAGGTATTTAACATCATTAATATCTGCAACTAAAAGTTATAAATGTAATAATCATAATAATTGCTTCCTTAATAGCCTAACGCAAATTATTTTATTGATGAAGTCAGCAAATAACAGAAATAAATTTTTTTTATCTGAGCACTACGAATATATTGCACCTTCTTTCAGAACTCAGGGAAGAATAATTAGAAAATGATGATGTACACTTACAATTTTCATCCGAAAAGAGTCGACTTCAATTACACTTACAATGATATGTAATATCACAAGAAAAAGGGAACCGCTCGATTTTTAAAGAATTATTAAATTGGTACGGACGATCTTGTTTAAAACCAAGATGATAAGGCGTTAGTTTGTTGTAATCTCCTCTTTTTCTGACACAAACAAAAGATTTAATGCAACGAAAAATAAATTTTCTGTATCGTTAAAATTTCGTTTTTCAGATTTTTTAAACTTTTCTAATTTGAGGTACTCGTTCAAATAAAATAATGCAAACTGCCTTGCGGATATTTAATTTGCCTTTTATTCGAATTAACCACCTTTACTAGAATAATGACACTAGTTTTGGTTCGCAGCAGTCGGTTCGACTAAGAACGTTTAAAATTTAAAAGATTCGTTTTGCTTCAAAATTTTGGATTGTTCAACAATATACAGACTAACTACTTGTATTGTGTGGTAAAGGAAGGAGCCGAGAATGCTTCGTAATAATATTAATTTATTAAAAGTAAATCGGTACGCTTTATAAATATGTGACATTCATATTCTCATCTTATTTGTGTATTGATTTTCATATGTTTTAACATTGCTACACATACATAACATCTCCCTGCGAAAAGAAATTAAACATAAGGTTTGATTCTTCATGATAAAGTCGGCTGCGATGTGCAGCGAGAAACTGGTTTCTAGATTCGGGAAGAAAGTCGCAGAGTTTTCGGTTTCGGTATGGGAATAGTTTCAAAACTGTTTCAGCAGACAAGAAACAAGGAACCGAAGTTCATCTGGTAGATCACTACGTTCACGTATTTCAGGCGTTTCTAGGCGTTTCCTAAGTTGATTCGCATGTCGATAACATGTACAGTTGCGGAAATAGAATGCCGGACAAGTCTTTTAACGAAATTTCGGATTATTTTGATAGTGTGAAGTTTCCTTGGTGACGGTCGTGACCCTTTCTAATTAATTTATTATCGTCAGAAATGTCACATTATGAACTTGTCAGATTGACTTTCAGTATGTTTCGCCGTTGTAGCAAAAATGTAGGAGGAAATCTTCAACCAGTGAATCAAATGTATTTATTCGTTATAATTTTTAATTATAAACGGAAAGATTAATCATTTTATTTAATGTGAAGGTTAATAAATTACCATAGTTACCGAGATTTAGAAGTACGGTTTAAACTGATAAAAGTTTACTGTCCCGGTTTCTGTTTTCCCTACTGTACCATATGATTGAAGGTGTACTTCATACAATACCTCTTCCCTCTTCAAAAAATCAAAAGTGATTCGTCAATATTCAATGTGGAGTGAAGTTTGTGTAATGTTCGTTTAAAAGAATCTACAAAGCGTTCGCCTTGTCCGTTTGATTGCGGAAAGTATGGTACAGTACGTAAATGCGTAATTCCAAGTGCTTTACAAAAATGCTGAAATTATCCGGATGTTAATTGGGTGTCTATCTGACACAATAACGTGTGCTAAACCACAGCGACAGAATAGTTACTTCAACAGTTTTATGGTTGTTAAACTATCGCTGAATTGGTTTTTATAATCTCTGGCCATTTTGTATAGGAATCCACTACGACAAGGAAATTCGATCCGAGAAACGGACCAGCGTAATCGATGTGAATTCGTGTCCATGGTGTTTCTGATTTCGGCCATGAACTTAATGAAGTTTTAGCAGGCATTTTCTGATATTCTAAACATTCGTTACATGTTTTGACCAAATTATCTGTCATTATGCTTTAATTTGCACGATACCTGGATGTAATACGTGAAGTTGTATAAGTATGTGGTGCTGTACGACTTGTAGGAATGACAATCCGATCCTTGAACATTATGCGTTTGACGATGCTGAGTGAAGCTTTTCGGTGCTCGTAAGACAGGAGCTGCGGTCACCGAAGTCTTAGTCCATTCGTAGGAAATTAACTCTTCACGCAATGTCGTCATCTTGAGTTGCCGTTTCGATTTCTTGTGGAGTGATAGGACGTTGTCACGTTACCACAGTAAAAATTGAGGTAATATTTGCTTCAATGTCTTCATTGTCCTTGACCGTTGCTATAACAATATCTTCTTCAAATGTAGGTTGACTTGTTATAAGTCGAGATAGCGATATCTTGGCCGAAAGAAGTAGTACGAATGTATTCAATTTTGAAATCGTAAGCTACGAGCATGAATGCCCATCCAGCTAATCTGTTAGTAGTGTGTTGAGGTATACCTTTTTTATTTCCAAATATCGTTGTAAGTGGTCGATGATCAATTTGCGAAGAATAAAAGAACATCCTAAAATCATTTTATAAAATTTCTTAACTGCGAATGTGAGTGCTAAATTTTCTTTTTCAATTTGTGAATACTTCCATTCCGTGTCAGTGAGTGTGCGTGAAGCACGGCAAACTGCTTTCATGGAACCATCCGGTAATTTGTGTAGAATGAGTGCTCCAATTCCATATTGTGACGCATCTGCAGCAAAGATGATTGGCAGTCTCGATTCGTAATTTTGATTGGAGAATTTGCTTCGCTTTTTCTAAAGTTTCCTGGCATTTTGAAAACCATCCAAATGTTGTGATTTTTCTTAAAAGTTAATTCAAAGCTGCGCGAATGTTACACATTTCAAAAACGTTGTTCCCATAGTACGTTATCATTCCTAAAAATAAACGTAATTTACCAATGTTCTCTGTCGAACTCTCAATCGAACGATGGCTGTTATTTTTACTGAATCCGGTCGACTACCATTTTTGTCAATAATTTGACCCAAATATTTTACGGACGTAACTTGCAGTTACAACTTCTGCCAAGAACTATAAGTAAAGGAAATAAATAAAAGGAAGGGCACAATAACATTTATCTATTAAATCTCAAAGAAGTATTGACATTTATAAATAACTCCAAAACTTAAATTCATTGTAAGAACTGCTTATAGCTGAAATTGCCTAATTGCTAAAGTCAAACAAAGAAATTCAAATTGTAATTTTCATTTAATGAAGGTTGATCTTTATGAATCCTTCTATTTATTTTCAACATTTAATCGATATACAACGGCAAAGATTTGTTATTGAAAATTTTTCAGCCCCTAGAATTACTTTTTTTTTTTAATTCAACGAAATACGTTTGGTTATTAAGAAAAACAAGAAGTTTTTCAAAAAATTAACTAGACATTATTAGTAGATATTCAATAGTTTCCAAGACATCTATTAGATGTTGAAAATAAATTGAATGATGAACTTTCATTAAATGAAAATTATACTTTGAATTTTTTTGTTGTACTAACAAAGCATAAATATTCATTTACGTGAATTGGTTACATAATTGTACCATTCGTTTCCCTCGGCTTATATTATTCATGTCGCACAAAACAACAATCTAAAAGAGCGCAAAAAATAAAAAAAAAAACGTCAACCGAACGTTTTATATGCATACTGTACGTTTAAGGTATAACTACCACACTACTAACCAAAGCACACTGCAGGCATATATTGTGTTTTGACCTGTCACAAAATAGTTACTGTGTTTTATATTGGTACTATGATGAAAATTTGCATTTACTATGTTTTAACGAGCATCAAATCTCAAGCTTCTACTAATATATGTGAATTTAGGTCAGGTTATTATCATTGAATATAACACAGTAAGTGCAAATTGAGTCCTAATTCACTTTTCATAAAAATGTTTGATACTGTGTCTTGTCATGGGGTTTTCATCTTGTTGAAAAATATACCGAAGTTAATAATGGTGTTTATCTTTTATTTTAACACTGCTACATGGATAAGCCTAATTCCCTAATTCTGTCGATCAGTGTCTTTTGATCTTATTTATACATATATTGACTCTCATATGTTTTTAATATTACTATGGTATACATAAAACTTGATTACTAATAATCGTAGAATAACTGATTGAAGAATTCATCACTCACTGCATGGCCAATGCAATTATGATTTCTTACAGATTTGTGTGGTCCTTTTATAGTTGGAAATACATGAAATATTGAAATGAATTTATATATAATTAGTCTTTTCCGAACACCGCAACAGATTCTGCTCCATCATGTTGAAGTGAAATCGTATCCTGCAACGTTTATGTTTACTCTAAAAAGCTATTGTATTCTGATTGTTATCTTTATTTTATGTCCTGAATATTCTTGCTTAGTTTCAAATTGAGAAAGGTCCTAGGTTTAAATGTCTATTTCCTATGTTTTAAACATAGAGAAGTTTCTGCTGCTTTTTTTTATTTTAGTAGTAGTTTTAATTACCGTTGACGAAATTACATTATACGATAAAGGCTCCAAAATTGTTCTTTGCTACTAAATTGGTACACTAAATAGGTACCTAGTTTAATAGGAAAGTTCGGTTAATAAAGCATTTTCATGTGGTCTTGTAAATATAAATGAACCGACACCTATCACTGGTACCAATAGTACATAATTGGATATTAGTTTGACTACTAATTCTAAATTGGTGATTGATGTTGGAGCTCTTAATGTTCATTTGTCCGATCATAAACTCGTACACTATGCTTTGAACTTAAATACTGAAAATCGGCCAGATCGTTTTTATATATTACGTGATTTTAAAAATCTGAATTTTCAGTATTTTTACGATAGTTTAAGATCTATACCTTGGGATAACATTTATAATTTATATTTGATTGATGATAAAGTTGATTTTATAACATCAAATTTAACAGTATTATTTAATATTGACGCTCCAGTTAAGATTGTACGGCTTACAGAGAAATCGTCTACTTGGCTTACCGATATTATTCGATGTATGATTAAATTAGGCAACAATGCATGGAATAAATACAAACGGGCAAAATTGCTTGCTGATTGGGAATACTATAAAACATAAGGAAAAAAGAGCATGTTTACAGCATATATGCAGCTAAAAAAGATTTTAATTTATTGTGGCACACTCTACAAACTTTAAATATAAATAAACCTCCTAACATTACAATTTGCCAGATAATATAAATCATTTTGACAGCGTAAATAATTTTTTTTTAAATGTAAGTAAACAAATGAATAAATCTGTTCCGACCATAGTTGTCGTTCTAATTACCTTAATAATTGCGTTAATTATGGGCAACCAAAATTTGCATTTCAGAGTCACCGAAATTGATGTTGAGAAAACAATAAATTCTATTAAATCTAAGGGAGTGGTAATGATGGTATTTCTGCATATATGCTTCAATTATGCATACCTTTTTTAGTTAAATGTCTTAACATGTCACAAATTTATGCTTCATTCGAGGAGAGTTTCCCAAGCTTTGGAAACAAGCATTAATTATTCCTATTGCCAAAGTTAAGCAGATTGAATCATTAAATGATTTACGTCCTATTTTTCCTTTACCTATTTTTTTCTAAATTTCTTGAAAAGTTGTGTTTACTGCAGCGTAAAAAATACATTGATAAATATAATTTACTGTCTTCAGTTCAGTCCGGTTTCAGGGCTGGATGTAGTACCATTATAGCACTGCTACAGACGATATTCGGAGAGCAACTGATAGGGTTGAGACAACAATATTGGCACTCATTGATTACTCAAAAGCATTTGACACTATTGATCATCAGTTAATGTGTGCAAAGCTACATTACCTTAGTTTTGATGATTTATCAGTTCGATTTTTGACTTCTTACTGTAACTATCCCAGGCGGTAGTAGTAAATAATAGTAAATCTTCATGTCAGTCAATTACATCAGGTGTCCCACAAGCTTCTATATTGGGACCGTTTTTATACTGTCTGTATACTTTTGATTCTTATACAAAAATTAAAGCATGTTCTTCCCATTTCTATACCGATGATACTCAACTATATTTCAGTTTTAAGTCATCAAACACACAGTTAGCAATTGATTTAATTAATGAAGATCTTAAGTGTTCACTATCAATTTGTAACCATCTGTTTTTGTGTGAATCCAAAGAAATCACCTGCTATAGCATTTGGTAATGCTAAAGATCGACAGAGGGCCGTAGACTTCCTGAGTTTATGCATTAATGTCAGTAAGCTTTTATTCACCGATGAGTTTTTGACAAAAACATGAAATTTATTTCGCATGTAAATAAATTAATTCAGAAGTCATAATGTTCTTTGAAATCTTTATACATGAATCGACATTTTCTACCATTTAAGTTAAAAATTAAATTATGTGCTTCTCTAGTACTGTCGAATTTTAACTATTGTGATGCTGTGTATGGCCTGTGTATTGATGCTATAACCAGTCAAAAAGTTAAAAAAAAATCAGAATTAAAATCAGAATTCCTGTCTTTATTTTCCGTTTAAGAAAATGGGAGCATGTTAGTCATAAACTTAAAAATATTACCTGGCTGAATATGTATAGTAGGAGATTACACCAAATCACTTGCTTAATCCACCGAGTATATGTCACCTCGTTACCACCATATCTCAGTTCTTTAATAATACAGAGAAAATCAATTCATTGCCGAAATTTGAGACGTACTAGTGGACTTGACATATCCTCGCATAACTCTACATTATTCGAAAGATCTTTTTCACACATTTCATTAAAATCTAGGAACGTATGCTTTCTGTGCATTAGATGATCGAGCATTTGACTATTTAAGGCCGGTTTTTCAATCACAAGTTAACTTAAACCTTCGGTTTATTGCCATGGAAATAATTGTCTTCGTACTTGGTACCATGGAAGTAAACCGAACGTTAGGGTTAACCTGTGATTGAAAAACCGGGCTTAGACATAGTTCTTTTTTTTCTTTGACTCATTCTCTCGTTTCAGGCATATAATTTTATAATTAGTACGTACGCATTAAGTTGCATGACTTACATTTATATTTATTTCAAATATGTTCTATGGTTCGTTAAGTGGTAGAACAGCTTAGCTGAACTTCGCCAACAAAATGAAGGCCTCTTTACTATTATTATTATTTGTGCACCATTTCTCTTCACCAGAGAAACATTTTTCATCTGTTAAAGTGCTTCTAGTGAAAATTACAGATTATATCGATGTTATGGATTCTTTGTGAAGTAAAACTGCAAGCTTTTTTCTGTCATTTTGGATATAGTTAGTATAATACAAGAAAGAGTTATAAAAAAGTGAATTTGTCGTAAAACTGAGAGGGGAAGGAGCTGAGGTTGTAGTTGGAAATTAGCAATTTCCTATGAATTTGCAGGCCCCAGTTAGAAACGCAAAAGCCGAACTAGAAACAGGCAATTGCAAATTGCTCAGTGCCCACTCTCGGTAATGGGATTATTTAAGTGGCGGTTATATGTTTCATTCACAAACTAGGGACGTAGGTGTCGCGAACGGGTTCTCATGCAAATGAACGAGAAAGGGAAGTCGTCTACCCACGAACACTTGCACACTACATATGTGCCTCGACGAATGAATAAACAGTTAGATGGCAACATAGGAGGATAGGTCGTATAGTATTCATTTAAATATATATATACCTATATTTAGGCGGATGCTTAATTCTATGAATGAATAATTTCATTTGATGAAACAAATAAAATTACGATATGCATAGCAAATCAAAATAATTTAAAATATAAAATTCCAAACAACAAACAATTAAAATTAATGACCAAAACCATAATCCATCGATGAGCCAGTTCCATCCATAATAAGTGAAAATTCCGAGAAGCAAAAGAGAATCCATTCGATTTAAAAATGATTGACTGATTCATTATTTAAGCATGATTAGCGAAAATCGAGAAATTTTAGCCCGGCCAGTTTATTACGTCTGCATATAAATGGATTTTTGTCAGCGTTCCTTCTCACTCCAATCATATTATTGATTAATTCATTTTTTGTGCGTTTTTGGACGACGGTAAATTGTGTAAACCTATTACTTAACCGCCTATTAAATACCCGTGCAAATCGCAAAAATGCTTCACGGAATTCCATTCTGGGAATTAATTGGTTTTTATTTTTTTGGTTGAAAAAATTTGCATTTCTGGTTCGATATCCTATCGGTTTCCATTATTTAGCCACAAGCAGAGACTTTTTGTGCAAAAACCTTCACACTTTCGATTAATACAAATTACTTGCTATTACATCATAGATATGTGCAGTTATGGCTATTGCTTTCTTTAAAGTTAATATGAAATTTTGAAAATCTCCACAACACACAATATTACATTAAATTGAATAGATAGAAAGACGTCTGTTTTTTTAAATTCAAAAATGTTCGGCTCAAAACTCATTTGTATAAGAAAATGCATTTGTTACAAGGACATTTTATTTGTTGAAGAAGAGAAAGTCTTGAGAAACATTTTAAAAATCCAGATTTCAGTAACTATGCAATTCGTCTCAAATATACACTCTGTTTCAAAGTAAGTCGGCACCATTGCTAACTTTCTTATTTTTAGAGCTACAGAGTTGTTCAAATTAGCAAATTTGTTTGGTCTGTTCTGCTCATTACAAATATGAAAACAGAAAAACAATTAAGTGCAAACTTTCCGAGATATCTCTTCTTACATGTTTTCTTTTAATGGAGTACCCTATATATTATCATCGTAAACGAAAGGCAAATTGAATTTTAATAATTCCTTGTGTACACCATATTTGAAAAATGTCGTGTAACTGAGATACGTCAACTTAAAATTAACAAGAAGCGTCTCCTCTTTTGCTCTAATAATATTGATTTAATTCATTAACGACCCCTAATGATATAAAAATACTATTTTAGATTAATTTGGTACACCCCTACGTGTATTGTATCGTATTTCATAACTTAACTTTATTAAACAAAGTAGTAGCAATGCAGTAAATACCGTAGTACAGCTAACAATGTTGTTAAAATTGTATAAAGTTGTCTTATACGCATTTTAAAACGTATATAATACAACTTCATCATTTTAACCATTACAGGACGAGTATAATACCATGTTATACTAGCTACGCTAAATTATGTACTATTGCTCACTATTAAAATTGGGTTAGGATACAATACGATGTAATACACAGATACAAATTTTACAAAATCATTCGAAATACCGTATTTTATAACCTGATATAAAGTTCCGTTTTATACGCATGTTAAAATGCGTATAACACCTTACGTAACTAGCTGTAGGTTGTTCTTTACCATAGGCTAATAAAGCTAGGTTATGATACAGTACGATACAATACACGTAGGTATGGACAAAATACAATTTTTTACATCATTAGAATTGGCCAATGAATTAAGTCATAATTATTGAAAAAAAATGGGAGAGGCTTCTTGTCAATTTTAAGTTGATATATCTCAGTTATGACATTTTTCAAATATGGCGTATATAAGAACTTACTATTAGAATTCAATTTTCTTTCATTTGCGATGATAATAGACAGGGTGTTCAGTTGTTTTTCTGTTTTCATATTTGTAATGAGTGGAACAGATCAAACAAATTTGCCAATTTGAACGCCTATGTAGCTCTAAAAAAAGAAAGTTAGCAATGGTGCCGACTTACTTTGAAACAAGGTATACATATATATAGCTTTTGGCTGGATTTTTGCGGTTACGTTATAGTGTCCTGATCCAAGTAAAGAATCAACACTTTCATTTATCATTGTCTGACATACTCGTATATGATAAAACAATAAAAGAATCTATAAGTTTGTCATTTTGAGTTACTACATACGTTTACTCTACAGTGACAGTTGTGGTTAGGTTGCAATTTCTTGTGTTTATTTTGCCAAGTATTTTGCCCAAGATTTTGCTTGGCATCTTTTAAGTTAAGATTATCTGACATCTAACACATACAACCAAGCTCGAATTGATGTTTGAATACATGAATATTATCGCTGAGTTGACTACAAAGTATCGATTTGATTCATTTGCGAAAATTTTACGCCGTTACTGCAAAGATCCAACGAAAAAACTGTAAAACACTCTAAAATAATGTTACAACGAAAATCACTGACCTCTTTATGATTATGACAAGGGATGATATAATACGTGATATTTGGATTTTATACGTCACATGTATAAAATGTATAATACATACATACTTACATGTCCATGAATTGTACGTAACTTACAATATTATACGGTATAAAACTGTAAGTGTACAACATCATGAAGCATTCTGTTTTATCAACAGTGCCAAAATACAATTTTTATGTCATTTTCTAGTGCAGGTTCTATTTAACTAGTTGTTAAATAACATTCTGGTCCGAACATGGAAAGTTGCAGCAGTAGAGTGTAAATAATATTTTATGTTACTATAGAAACTAATTCCAATTTCTAAAAATATTGTTGCATGGTCGTCGCCGTTAAATTTCTTCATTTTATTTTGAAACAACTGTCAGACGATGACAGCGAAAATTTTTGAAAACTTGTTGCGATGTTTGTTTTTAATTAAAAAATTCCTGCTTTCCTTATATTATAGGTTCACTTATTTCAAACAAGAATATACTTACTTACAAGTATATCGAAAACACCAATAACAGAACAGATTCATGGCAGCTGTCATCCCATGTTCTGGTTTAAAAAGGAGTTTCATGTACAAATTGTAAACGTTGCTATGGATTATCAGATTCGTACGTAACAGTAATGCTTTATGTTAAAATAAATTCACGGTATAAAATTTAACAAAGTAATATTTTATTTTCGATGCCATGCGTGAGTAAAATTTAATAAATAATGCAAAAAAGTTCACGCCGTTGACGCTGGTAGGAGTACGCATGCATTTGAACTTTTACGCAATCGGTCTAATCTAACCGTTGACTCTAATCGTACAGATTATGACTTGCCACTTTATCGCTTTACGAGATCTATCAATGATTTGGTTCTAGCATGCATCTACAATTTTATGCAATGATAAAAACAGGAAGCTAGCGTAGATAAACTCTGATTAGTAGAGCCGATTAATTGTAATGCTGGATGGACAACCTAGTCTCATCGCCGTTTTTTTATATTAACGTTGTAAAATTGCACGTAATGGGAGGAAATATACTGCACAAGTTAATGTATTTTCACAAATCGAATGTAATGTTATCCCAAAATATTGTATAAAATTATTTTTTTTCTAATGGCTTCGCTGCAATTTTACTATACTTGGCACTGTAACTAGTGTCCGACCGAAGATTTGCTTTCGGTTTCGGCCGGTTTCGGCCAAAAAACAGCCGAACCTTCGGTTACAATCAATCACAACTGCATTCTTCATACCTCAGCTCTTATATTAGGTTTCGGTCGGACACTAACTATAACATTACCGTACTTTTCTCTATAATTTTACTCCCATTTTTACAGTGTATCCATGCTCTTTGTAAAATAATGTAAAAAAAAAACAACGTGCTGTACATTATGAGAACTTACCTTTACACATGGATTATACAGTGTGTTTTTGACTGTGGCCATAGGGATTTACATGGGGAAAACGTTGTATCGCGTTAACTTTTGTTCTGCCAAAGATTTTAGTCAAAATTTTAAGTTTTTAATATTCGATCACAAAATTTATTACAATTTAAACATTAGCAGAATAATTTGTGCTTTGTTAGTTTCAGTACTTTAACATTAAAAATTCACATTAATAGGAGTAATAAATATTAATCGAGTATACTCAAAGATTAATTAATCATCAGGCCATCTTCAATGTCACGCTCTTCTTAAGCTATCCGCCAAAGTCAAAATGTAATTAACGTCAGCGCTGCCTAAACTGCAAACGTCAGTTTTGTGAATGGATAAATATATTCATTTAAAATTACTAAAAACAGGTTTATTTAAATAACGAAACAATTTCGACTCTTTCTTCAACACAACGGTGTAAACAGACATTTTCGTTACATTTCTGTTCTGATTATACAGCATAATGACAATTAAATTTTTAACGTTGACCTACTCGATTGATAATTAAATTAATAACACACCTGTTATTCTGATAGTGTGTATTTTGTAATAAATTGTATAATCGATTATTACAAACTGAAATTTGCCCAAAGTCTTTGGTAGAACAAAAGTTTACACGAGGAAAAATTTTTACCATGTAAATCCCTATGGCCAGAGTTAAAAAAATACTGTGTATAACCAATGCGCGGACAAAAATTTACCGTGGGTTATCGCCCACGTGTAGCGTCGCGTCATTTACACTGCGAGCCGATGAGTATTGAAGTGGTCGACTTGACGACCTTCTCATAACGCCAAATCGCGAGATTGCAGTGGCGCGTACAGTGAGTTTTCAGTAAAAATGATTACCAACCTCATTATTCATATTAAAGAAGTAATGACAGGGAGCTCAGAATTGAGTATACGTATACTTACATCAGTATATCAGTTTTCGCAAACTTTCAGATATTGCGAAAATTGAATCACAGTTATATGCAAATATGGCAATTGCATTTGAAAATTCTCTAAGTAAAAAAAGGACGGAGGCCGCACATCATCAGACTGAATTAAATATGTAGGACAGAGTGACGCAACCAACGAATGAGTCCATTAGACGTAGGTGTAACAAGCAGTTTTGTTTTCATAGCTGTGACGAATTGTCGCCTGATTAGGATCATTGGGAAGTTAAATATTGTTTTCAATTTTAAAAATTTAGATTGCGTCTGGTTATGAAATAATTTGAAGACATTAATTTTTTTTCTCGCTTCTCATGGATAAACCGTTCATGACCAGGATGTTCTGGTTTAATCCTTGTCAGCGTGAGGCCATCCTTTATTGTTTTAAAACTTTCTCCAATTAACAACAGGTGTTCTCTGAAGTTATTATTGAAATAACATGATCGTCAAGGTATCAAGGAAATGGTTTATTTTTGTCAGTTTTCCTGTTTTCATGCAAAATTTAATTCCTTGCAAGGTTAGTATTAAAATCTGGGTTTGCAGTGATACTTAAATTAAACTTGTTTCGATGTCGGTTTATCTGTTTTTACGCGCATAAAATATTGCTCCTACGTGTCCATATCAACTGCTAATGGTCGCATTGCCAACCATACTAGGACTCGGATTCACTCCAGGTGGGATTTTTAACGTGCCAAACATCACATGACATGGAATGTAGGGGTTTAGTTGAAAAGAGGGCATCTTTTAAAACTAACCACCCGAGCACCAAATGTGCCAGAGAGTCCCTTTTATTCCTGAAGTTTGAGAGACTGACAGACGATATTTTTAACGTGACAAGCTCATATCATGCGGAATCTACGGGTTTACTACTTATCCGAAAAGAAGGCGTGCTTTTAATTCACAATTAAAAACTGGCCAATGGTGCCACAGAGTATTCTTTTTTTATTCGCCTATGGAAACAAAATATCTCGTGCGGAAAACCTTACATTAACCGCCCTTTGGTTATAAAGGTGTCTGCGATTATCGCGGCAAAATTAAGTTTGTTAAGAAGAAAACTTTATTTTGATCTGCTCATTCTATCCTTTTAATTTCCTTCGTACGTTATGAGACACCCAATATATGTTTTTTTATCGCAGTAATACGTTTACCATTTATAACTCCGGCGACGTCTTTAAGGCAAAGGATGTTGTTATGTCATTGCCTTTGTTTATAATTGAAATAATAAATACTAATAAGTTGTGGTTAATTTTCTAACTTTATTGCCTAGATGTAAATTTTGAAAAAAAGTGAATCATGGATAAGGATGTCGCAAAAATTAAATATAAGCAGATATAAGTAGCAAAAACGATTCATTGCACAATGCAATGTCGCTTTCTATAAGTCGTTGTATGCAGATTCTAATGGCGGGACGTGGGTTTGATAAATTCCCGGTAATGTGGTCGTACTCGATGAAGCCCACTTGATTCGTATATAGATGTCACAGATGAAATTTGACTAATATGAGTGATCCCCCGAGTTTTGAGTCACCCAGATTCCAGCCTACCTGGTCTGTTCAAAAGGTATCGAGGTTACCACAAATCTCGATGCAGTTCAGCGTGTGGGTTATTACGTCATATTACCGAACAGGAAGTTTCTAATGCGTTCTGCATTCTGGCATGTCAACAGGCACGCGTGCGTTCACATATGAACACTGAATTCTCTGCGACACACGAACGCGTCGATTAAAATCTTCCATTACGTTACGAGCCTGCATAATTGAAGAACGAGTGCTTTTTTTTGTAAATTTTAAATTTCACTAAAAGTATTACATAAGGGTAATTTTAATCGGTTCAAATGTTAAAAAATATATCTGAAATCAGTGTCCTGAAAAGAATTGCGATGAATTCATTTTTATTTATAAATAAATTCAAAAAAGTAAAATTTTTCAATGAGTTTGAATCCAGGGAGACGCTATTACGTAACCACCATTGTTCTACACAAGGATTCACTTCTGTCAAATTGACAGTGAAATTTCATATTTTCAATTCTGCAACGGAAACACAATTTCCGTTCGTGTTAAAATAAAATATGATATCTTATGCTACTCCTGGTTATTGCAAAAAGAAGGAAGTAGGTAATAAGTAATTATGAGAATTTCATTTCATAAAAGGGAGGCAGAATAGATGCAACGTTATTTTCCTTATTTTCAGAATAGGTACTGTTACGGAATTTGAAAAAGCATACACACAAAAATCTCGCTGTGAACTAATATTTGTTTTTTATTTATTTACCATAAAGTAGGTCGTGATTTTATTTTATTAGGTTGGCTATTAAAGTAAAATTAGACAAATTAATTACCATCATTATAACATGTGTCACTTCAAATCCGATATATCAACCGCGGTGTTGTCAATTCTCAACTTTAAGAAATATCCGTTAGTATGTTAATTCTACAAGTCAATTTGTTACGTAAATAATTAATTATTTTATGCCAAAATGGTGAAAATTGTAAGACGCGGCTGGAAAATTGCTATATAAAAAGCATTTGTAAGGTACAAAACGGACAGGCCAGATTTGGGGAAAGTGGAAATTATTGAAAGACTAGACGAACGTTTTTCAGTGAGTACAATATTTTAAATTTGTAAGCGTACTTTTCATTTAGAAATACTTATTGTAGATGTCACAAAAGTGTGTAGGGGATATATTGACGAAAAAACGAGAAAAATTGAAAAGTTCTTCTTCTGGCAAACGTACTACTACTGACAATTTCTTTAATTACATGTTCAGAAAAGATTTGCAACGACTAAGTAGGCAACATAATTTGAGAAATGAAAAATACAAATTGTGACGAAAAGAAAATATTGCAACATTGCTTTATTCGCAGTAACCTTAAACCCAAAATCAAAATTTGTCAAAATTTAATTACTTGCACAAGTAGCACTTTTTCCCTAAACTTTCACGGCATACTTCGATGGTAAATAAATAAAAAACAGATATTAGGTTTTATTTGAAATATCTCGATTATATTTGTCATAATTATTGTCCAATCACCAATCTGACATAACATGCCGCATTTAAACGTTACCCAAAAAAAATTAAATAGTTGTATTAATTGAAGGAGGATGGATGGTCTATAAGAAGATTAGCTAAAAGATTTGGGATCAATAAAACTACATTACTCAGAACAAAAAACGAAATGGGAGTACAAGGTGTTCTTGAATGGCAAAGGGGATCTGGCCAAAAAAACGGATTAAGGGCCGATTTCATAATAGGACTTTAAATTTAAAGTCACTTTAACCTAACAAAAAATACATTTGTTTCCCTATTCTTAAAGTGTCTTTAAATTAAAGCTTCCTTAAAGTCTGATTATGAAAACGGCCATAAGTATTGAAACAGATGAAAAACTTACAGAATTTATTCGGACAAATTCGTTTAAAACTGCCGTAAGAGCAGTCCAAGCATTAACAAACAGTTTCAGTGCTAATTGGAATCCCGTGCACTTCCCTTGGTTCAAATTGGACACTTCAGCTTGTAACGAAGGTCTGTTCTAAAGCAAAAAGTTTCAATAAGTGGACTGAACTCGGGTTGTTGACAAAACTTACAATTAGTAAAGTGGTAAAAATCATAATTAACACGTTTATTTATTATCGTAAAGCCCGTATGACACGATCGTAATTACTGGCTAGAATTTGCAAATAACTGAGAGAGTCAAATCAACCAATAAATATTTACTATGATAACCTGTCTCTCTCACATTGTAGAAATTTTACACAAATCTTTGTCTTTTTGCACGTATTTGTTAATACAACTGTGTAACTCAATAAATATTTTTGTTTTGTCGAGATTTGTTGCGAAATTATTATAATCATACCAAAATACGCCATTATAAGAAACAATTGTTAATACAAGAAAACTAATAGAAGTAGGTATAAGAAATGCTACTACTAATCGATGTAGAATTTGATTTCGTATCTCAAGATGCAAAAATGTACAGGGTGTTTCATTTACGAAATCTGAGTTTTGAGCAGTTCATCATAACAAGGCTCGACATCATATTTTGACCATCCCGTGAATTTCTCAGGAATCACTTGGATATGATTTGAAAGGCTGAACATTATTCTCTCAAACGATAGGCAACATTAACCTTGAAATTTGATAGTATCGTATATACATTCTCTTACATGAAAGGTTACCGAAATAATTTTTAAAGGAATTTGAATATATCTCAAAAGCCGTTACATTTAAGTGTACGGAAGCCTTAACAAGTTATAACAAGTGTTCTATTCATTTCGATTTCCGGTAGCATTGGCGTTGTAAACAAATGATTTTTTAAAACTCATGTCGTAACTTAACTTTACTGCTAACAATACTGTCATTATTAGCAAACGGAGGATCTAAGAAAGTGAACTGCTTGGAAACAGTTTGAGACAGCGGCAGTCCGACTCGACGTGGCGGTCTAAATCGAAGCTCTATCTTGAATTTAGAAACAACGATTTAGTTGATTTGAATTAAATAGAAGCACGACACATCTCTGTAGCACACTCTCTCGTACGCATCGTGTCTGAGCACCGCAGTCAACCGCAACATTATTGTGAATCATGCCGTCCTAACGAATGCATTATTTCTTTGGCTTACCGATTGTTCACTATCAGCTAGACGCGCTGCGCCGGCAAATATGTTGCGGCGTGTACACAATCTATTTATAACATCGGATCGCTTCGTTGTAATAGTAAAGTCTTACACTTTTTTCTATCCGCCATGTGGTCATTAGTGTCATGTCTTCTGTCAACCGTCGAGTAAGGTGTCGTTTTATTTACGTTATTTATTGGTTTCATTGCAAACATAATTTCTTTTCAGGACTCATTTACGATGTTATTGACTTTATGTTGCATTATAAAATGATGTTTAATGTTTACATTCAAGCAGATTTATGATTGAAAATTAATTTTCGTAACTGTTCAAAAGTCGCAGGAGTACCGAAACTGCTTGGAAGAGTTTAGAACTGAATTTGCCGCTGTATTGTTGACTATAAAATATTTGAAGAGAATTTGCATTGATAGGTACAGATGTTTCGATGAACTGGAGGACCTTCCGAAGAACAGTCAACTATGAAAAACATACTGCTAAGGTTATGGAAAGTGCAATACTTGCAGTGGAAAATGCTCCATACATCTTTATTCGCTCCTTATCACAATCAATTTGCAACCAAGATGCAAAGCTCTGTCTTTACCGCATGACCTGGTGCAAGAATTGCTACCCGGTGATTTCAGTTAGGGACATTCTTATGTAAAAAACTATTTAATTTCTAAGTGAGTTGTAATTTATATTCTTCTAGATACGTTTTATATTATGATGATACTCTAAAGTTAGGTTACGTCCATTTTTAACACTGAGACAAACGTTTTTCAAAACAAAAGATTTTCACCGGATTTCCAAATGAACACTTGTTACTTCGAATAATGTGTGGACTCGAAATTTGCACAAAAATAGCATTCCATTTAGAAACGAAAGTTAATGTCGACAGTATAACCGGAAGTAATATAAAAGCGAAAATATTTTAGTCTCTACTTCCTCGTAGGGCAGTGTTGTTAATCCTCAGAATGTTTGTAAGTTTCTTTCCCTGAACACTTTTATTAGGCCACTGAACTTGGAGATACCCTGTATGTATAATTTACGACCACAATTTTCTCAGCATTAATATTACCCAAAAGTTTATTTCAAAATCTTAGTATCTATCTTAACATGAGAAAATGTTTAGTGATTATTTTGTCGTTTTACACTTTTCACAACTTAAGATTTTTTAGAAGGCAGTATATTTTAATAAATTTTCAGTAAGGAAAGATCATGGTTTTTATATAAACATTTAAACTTTATACCAGTGGAGTAAAACATGGTCTCTACAAGACAGTTAAGCAAGAACATACAGATTTATGTATCTGTGATACGAACAGGTAGAAATTCGGTTACGCGTCAGCAAAATCGATGTACCTACATAAGTGGCATAACGTAACTGAAGCAAGAACTTAAATAAATGCATACCGTAAGTTAAACGGAGTTGACTTTTGAACAGTATATGAAATATTAAGTAATAAATAAGAAAAAAAAAACCTTAAAAGTAAATTATATAAATTATAATAACAGCCAGTTATGAATGTTAATGTTGTTCGGACATAGGAAACACGTAGAAGTAAGTACAGCATTAAAAATTTAATATCAATTAAATTATATTTTGTAATGTTTCCTTATTTACTTCTTAAAAAAGTATCTTATTTTTCACATTCACTGGTGTGATGTTGAAGTTTCATCGTAATTATGGTTAACTTTGACACGCCCCCACATTAATTATGTCGAATGATTCGGTCTTTTGATCATGGTATCTAATATTAGATCAGTTATCTGAATAAGATAGTTTTAATGTGATTTTATCGAAACATACCGTGCCCCATTGAGCAATAAATTAAAGAAAATAGACAGAAAGATTCGTAACTTCAATCTAATCTATCGCTCCGCTTAATGGATTATAATTTTTTTAGTGCTGGTTCCATTGCTTGGAATAAAAATTACCAATAAAGTAACGACTTAATCCCTAGCCAGACCACAATAAATGCAATTCGAAGTTTTAAAAGCAACAACATATGTTAATTCGAAAGCTAAACAAGCAGCTCCCTAACAAGCAGTTATTCCATTCAAGTTTTTCTTGCCTTGTAGTTTAAATATTATGATAGCTCCGTGTTTGTTTACCCTGGCTTGTTCTCGGCTTGCATCGCACGTTGATTATTAAAACACTGGCGATAAATGAATCTGTTAGAAAATTGTATAATTTTAACTTATAAAATACTTTAATGACAAAAAGTTTCTAAATTCTTCCTTTTATTCATATTCCTGCAGAAAATTAAAGATTTTAGTGTATTGCTGTTGCAAACCGTATATATTCGTTACTGAGTAACTGGTATAACATGAGATTCGAAGTACCGATTCGTTACTTCTTAAGACATTTCTTTACTCGTATGACCATAGCGTACGATTTCGTTCACGTTTCGACACGAAAAAGTGCCAGTTTCCGATCAGTTATTAATTTGATCATTTCAGTTATAAGTTGTTTACGTTTCTAATGGATTGTTTATCAACTATTTATAACCGCACGTACCGTCCACGGCTTATGTACGCATTTTTAGTAAGTAGTAATTGTATTTTGAATATTTGTCAATAAACAAAATTATTATAAAAGTAATCTTATTAGAGATTACGACTTTAAGTTGAAAATTATATTGATGTACGTTACCTGATTACGTTATTACGTTATTGTACTCTAGTAACAAAGGTAACGAGTAACGAATACTTTGTAACGAGTACCGAAATCTAAAGTAACGAATACATGCGGGTACAATCTTTTTCGTTACTTTTACAGCACTATTTTAGTGTACTAGCGGTACTGTACAGATTGGTATAACTTGTTACATAACTAACAGACGACAAAAAAATTCAAAGTTGAGCACAATCGTTAGTAACTATTTTTTTCTTTAAAAAAACTTAAAATAACAAATAACTGATTAATCAATACGAGAGTCGTATTCTTCTACAATTTCGAGCGCTACCGTCTATCAAGAAAAAAACAACTACAGTTCTTCGTAAATAAATTTAGAAGTTATTAAAAAGATTAGCATACAACAGCCAGAGTGATGAAAACTTGGTTTATTTCATTAATTAATAGGAGTACTATTTTTGTCAAACAGTCATCTCACACATTGTATAATGTGACTCCGGGTACACATATGAAGCGTTTCGTGTTTTCTCGGGACTAAATGTAAAATTTTTCATTTAAAATGGTACGTACAGTTGGGGAAACAGAAAGCGGGACAGTAAACTTTTGTTAGTTTAAACCTCACTTCTAAATTTCGGTAATTATGGTAATTTATCAACCTTCATATTAAATAAAATGATTAATCATTCCGTTTATAATATAATATAATAAAAATTATAACGAATAAATACATTTGATTCACTGGTTGAAGAGTTCCTCTTACAGTTTAGCTACAACGGCGAAATATATTTAAAAAGTCAATGTGACAAGTTCACGTGCAAATAAATAATAATAGTGTAATAGTTAGTTTTTATTTTACTTACAATTATTGCCATGCGAAATAAAATGAAAGAAAATAACAGTCATGCAGACTTTCGATTGAATTATTAAATGCAAATGTCCGGACATTGATTGAATTAAGATTTCTAATATACATATTCTACATCCAAAATGTCACATAATTCTTCCAAAGGCTGCACTAATTCCATTTGATTCACTGGTCTAAAATTTTCGCTGACGGTAATAAATTAATTAGAAGGGTCACGACCGTTACCAAGGAAACTTCACACTATCAAAATAATAAGAAATTTCGTTATAAGACTTGTCCCACTTTATATTTCCGCAACTGTACACGCACCAGTAGGTTGTATATTCATTGTAGCATCTCCCCACCCTTTACCTAAAAATGTTCGCGCAAGTGGCCGTGTTTTATTTATTTCATGAAAGTGTTTGAACACTGATGGTACTTATATATACCACCTTGAAGTGTTACGGGTACACATATGTACCAGATTCCCCCCTTAACTTTTCCGTATATATGCAATATTTTTTAAATTAAAACTGTTTACTGGTCAAATATAAGACAAAATAGAACGAAAAGATCAGAAAAAGTTCAGATACTGAATACCGTCTCGAAAGGATTATAATTCCTTGTTTTACTTTTACATTCAAATTATAGAAGATAAAAAAATCTGTAATTTACCTTCAATGTTATAACATGTGTTATTACTGTGAAAGTTTACGGATTCCGTAAACATAGCTTTTCCCTTCGTGCTTTAGGTTTTTGAAGTTAAATGAGCCTGATTAATAAAAAGTAATCAATTGCTTTAAGCTTTTGCTTATTAGCAAAAGCGAAAGCTGAAAAAGCAAATGCTTTAAGAAAAAGCAGTTGCTGAAATATTAGATGAATGAAAATTTCAAGCATTTGCAGCTTTCCGGCTTCGTTTAAGTAATTGCTAGTATGACTTGTGCGGACTTGCATATCTGCTTAACTAAAATATCTTAAGTTCTTTATCAAAGTGGTACTCGCTTTTAATAAAATATCGGATACTAGTGATCCAGACAGTTGATATTGAACCCGAGTTAGACAAACATTATTTTTGCTAGAAAATTAAAAAAAAATTATTTTTAATAAACCATATGAAAAAGAGAAAGCCTTGCAAGTAATAACTGCTAATCATATGAAAATGTTTAATGTTTCATTTACAACTAAACAAATAGTAAAAAAGTAAGCAATAAGATAGAAGTGAAAAAGAAATTTGATTTAATAAATTCATTTTCTACGAAATGAACGATTTTTATGTAAAAACCTGAAACACGCATTTTTTTAATTATAAAATGATAGGAGTATTATTTTAGCAGAATTTAGTTTTTCACCCCCCTTCGAATGACAGTTTTCTCTTCAATGGATGAGGGATCATGTGATAGCTCATTTGAAAGACCTTTTAATTCTCTACTCAGATATTTCCTTTAAAATTTCATTTTTTGAATTAATGTAATGCATTTTAATATCAACGACAAAATTTTAAAATTAAATAGTTTAAATCAAATGGAAATGATTTGATTCTTGATAAAACGTGCAAAAATAATATAATCCATAGAAACTGATGTTGATGTATCTAATATAAATAAAAATTAATATCATGCAAATGCGATGAATACGAATTTATAATTGGTTCAAGCAAATGCAAAGCTGGGGTAGAGTAGCCTTAAAATTTTTCAAGCAAATGCTTAAAGAAAACCAGTTGCTCGTTTTATTCATACAACATTAAGCAAATACTTGAAACTTTTAAGCAAAACCTTTTACTATAAGGTTTTCCTTAGTGTCGTAGCAATTGCTACAAGGTCAAATAATTGCTAAATATTTTATTCATACAACATTAAGCATTTACTAGTAAATTCCAAGGAAAAGCAATTACATAAACTTTATTCATAAGGACCATTGTGCAGTAATTGTTTTGAAATTCATCGCGCTGTATGAACAACCATTTTATAGTTCGGTGAATTATGAGATACAAAAATCGTATCCAGCATCAATTAACGATCATCAATAAGTAATCATCGAACAAAAACTATGATATACTGAATGTCTCAGACGTACGGAGGAGATTGAAATAGGAGCTACAGGAGATCAAAATAAAGTTTTTTAATTTAAAGTTTCTTATTTCGCTTTTGACAAAACCCCTATAATAAGAAAGTTACAGCAGTTTAAGTTTCTTAATTTATACCTATATTTTCCTAAATAATAAAACTTATTTCAGAAACTGCAACTTTATTATGTGACTATATTTTTTTTCTTGTTTTATTTAATATATATACTGTTCAACTATTAAATACCCCACTTTAAATTTAAAACATAAAATATTACTGCAGGTAATTACTTTTGCTTGTTAATTAATTTCACCTACCTTTTTAATTATTGATTTTTTACAAAAAGTTTATTAAGAAAAAAGCATTAATTTGATCTCTTTTTTTAAGGTGTTCCGTACGTTATGAGTAAAGTCCGGATTTATATGTGCTAAAAAAGTGGAAAATAAGTTTTTTTTATGCGATTAAAATGGATCAAAATATGGATATTATATGCGATAAAAATTTTATTTTACTTATACATACTTTAGAATAATAAAAACATAAATTGTTTCATATAAGTAATTTTAACACTTAACACTTAAGTAGTAGGATTACAAAATATAATCAACAGTTGATTTAAATTATTTGGGGTAAAATTTTGTCGTCTGTCTGTCAAAATATTTTTATAAGAGGAAAACGAACGCTCGACATCGCATGAAGTAATGGGCGCAAATTTCATGGATGCTACATCTTTGGGGTCCATGTCCAAATCTTCTTCACTTTGACCTTTTAAAACTAAACAGATTTTCCTCATTTTATTGTAGTCAGGATTACGTAATAGAACCTTGTCTAATTTTGCCATTAACTTCTCTCCTATCTCCCCTGGAATTGATTTTACACTTTCAATTGCATCATCGACCACTTCAAAAGAATCTAATAGAGCCGTCTGGGATGATTCCAACTTTTTAACGGTGGATATTAAAACCGAAAAATGAGTTTTAATGAATGCTAATTGATTCCCGATGTTTGTGTTCGACATGCATTCCTTACAAATTCTTAAAGCCGCTGAATTGGAATCATCCAATTCTAAGAAAATTTCCTTTAATTGTTTAAAGTTATCTGCGTAAAAATTTGCTGCTTCAAGCCACGTACCCCATCTCGTAATTATTGGTTCTGGTGGTAATGGCAGGTCAGCAGCTAATTCTTTATAGTGTTGTATACGCAGTGGGGCTTTAAGAAACGCCTTTTTTCCGTTATTGATCAACTTATTTACTGTTGGGTATTCTAGTCGCACCAATTCAGCGAGCCTATTCATTGCGTGAGCCATACAAGTGAAGTGCATCAGATTTGGGTAAAACACCTGTAAAGCCTGTCCTGCTTTTATCATGTAGGCTGCTGCATCAGACACCATTAGTAATATATTTTCCGATTTAACTTGATTAGGTGCATATAAAAGTGTCAAGCTGTCGTTAATAAAACGTGCGATCGTTGAATGATTTGTTTTTTCCAAAACTGCACTATTTACCAAATAAGATATTGGTGCAACTGTGTTGCTTAATACTCCTGCTAACATATTTGCTACATAACGACCGCAGGCATCTGTCGTTTCATCAACTACTATATAAATATTGTTGTCGCTAAGCTTCTCTCTTATTTTCTTCATCCGTTGCTGGTAGCATATACTTAGATAGTTTTTCCGCAAAGTCGATTCATTTGGAATATGACGATTGCAATATTTTTCCAAAAAAGTTCGAAAACTTGCTTGTTCAAGTTTATGCCAAGGAATGTTTGACTCTGCCATAGCACTGCACAAGTCTAAAAAGAATTCATTTCCTGTGTCACTGCCCTGTGAGTTACTGGCTGTTGAAGAAATAAAAGACTGCTTAAAGTTAGACACACATCTTTTCTCCGACTCCTTATGGAGGTTTGTAGCCAAAAGTTGATCAATCTGGTACTTTTGGTCTGACGACACCTTAAAATATTGTCAAAATGAAAATGTGATTTTTAAGAGAATTTGTAAGGTATCTACCTGTTTTGAGCATGCGTTGCAAAAAATAACTTTTCCATCTGTAGTTAGATGTTTAGATGCTTTAATCCATTTTTTCAATAGCTCGGATCGAGAGGATGCTACTTTCGGCATTTTGAAAAGATAAGCACTGAATTTATTTCGTCTTTAAATTAAATAAGAAAATAACAACTAATTCGCGTTGATAAATACACTAGTCACTAGTCACACACATTCACGGAGTTCTTATCTCAAACTGAAATGCAAAACATAAGTGCAAAATGCAAGTGCAAGTCGCTACAGATTCCCAGAAAATCACATTCCGGGAAATCGTAAAATAAAGTGGCCAGACGTTGAGAAGAATAAATTACTTCTTGGAAAAGCTGCAGACTTGAATATTGACCGTATATGGAATTATAATGTTATTTATATCAATATATGGGTAAATAAATAAATATGCGCTAAAAGTCTAAAATATTAAGTTATATGCGAAATAAAACTACCATTTTTGGGCTTCTCTAATCGACAAACATATAAATACAAAACGCCAAGTTTAGGTATGTTAACGTAAAAAACTTGTAAAAACTTATAAATCCGGTCTCTAGTTATGAGACACCCGGTATATTTTAAAATTTGTTTCAGCTATTAACTACAGTACAGTCTTACTAGTCCGGACACAGATAGTTTTCTGACCCGTCGGATTTGCCATGTTTCCGGATTGGCGAGGTAATCATATGGACAGAGTTTATTGAATAATAAAAGGAACTTCATGTGTTTAACTTACATTACGGTCAGGTCTAATGGGCGAACTCCTTAATAAATTAGGTATGTCATAAGTTCTTGTCTTAATTTTATGGTCTACTCGTTTGCTTCTTTCAATTTACGAAATTTCTTTCTAAATTCTTTGCAAGTTTACCGTGTTTTTTTTTTTGAAAGCACCCTTCGACCAACCTCTTCATCAAATTTTTATTTAAGAAACTTAAGAATAGCTAAATAAAATAAAATATTATTGTCTCAAATTTGATTACCCAATGTTTAAATGTATCTGCAATGTGCAACGTTGCTTATTTGTGATACTTTTAAACCTTTATATCTACAATTGAAGTTTGTTCTTGTCCGATGAAAATTGTAAGTACAAAGTTTTTTTTAATCTCGAACCGGACAAAAATATATAGGGAAAACACTCGACGTTTCGCTATAGATTTATAGCTTCGTCAGGAGACGAAGCTATAAATCTATAGCGAAACGTCGAGTGTTTTCCCTATATATTTTTGTCCGGTTCGAGATTAAAAAAAACTTTGTACTTTATATCTACATCACAAAAGAATTCTAAAAACATATTGGCTCCTAATAGCATTCTCTATCACCACCTAAGGGATGGTGCGACACCTTTGAATCACAGTGTATTTGAACCATGAAAAATAAACTTTGAAACTTGAACTTGAAATTGAAAATAGGTTAACCAATTTTAACGATTGTCGTAGTAAATTTGTTCACATATTTGTTCTATATTCTGAATAATTTGCGCTGTGGAAATCGCACAAAACCTTAAAATTTCACTTCCGATAGTGAGTATGAGGGTTTGTGATATTTCCAGTGTCTAGTTTAGAGATTAAAAACAATTTTCATACAATTGTTGTACAAAAGTTGATTCATTTTTCATTTTTGCCTTGTCTGTACTATAGCTAATATGAGCCAATATTTTTCCAAATGAAATAATAACTACCTTTATTAATTTTTGCCTCTCCTTCATGCTAATAAATAATTACAGTCCCCCCCAGCTAAATTCTTAGCAGAAGCAGTTTTTTTGGGCGGCGACATTATGCCATAAAACCTTTGAAATGCATTCGTTTCGCCCTCCACGTTCACGTAAATTTGAAGTTTTGAATTGATCCAAAATAATAACCGAATTTACAAATTTATTTAAAAAGGAAAACCGACGAAAACCAACCAATAACAGTAACAAAAATTATTTTAAATTATCCGTGAACTCTGAAATTTAGCGCGCAAATTATTCAGAATATAGAACAAATATGTGAACAAATTTACTACGACAATCGTTAAAATTGGTTAACCTATTTTCAATTTCGAGTTCAAGTTTCAAAGTTTATTTTTTATGGTTCAAATACACTGTGATTCAAAAGTGTCGCACCATTGCTTAGGTCATGATAGAGAATGTTATTAGGAGCAACATGTTTTTAGAATTCTTTTGCGATGTATTCTTTCCAAGATATAAAGGTTTTAAAGTATCAGAAATAGGCAACGTTGCACATTGCAGACACACTTAAAATTTGAAACCGCAAGTCGTAGGTATCCTCTTTTTTGACAATTGAACTGATTTGTCAAAACATTCGGTAATCAAATTTGACACAATAATATTTTATTTTATTTAGCTATTCTTAAGTTTGTTAAGTAAAAATTTGATGAAGTAGTTATCCGAAGGGTGCTTTAAAAAAAAACAAGGTAAACTTGCAAAGAATTTAGAAAGAAATTTCGTAAATTGAAAGAAGCAAACAAGTAGACCTTAAAATTAAGACAATAACTTATGACTAAGGCCTCGAATCTGAGGGTCCAAACTCAGAGGCGTTGTATTCCGCGTGTGGCGGGGCTCGATTTCCCGCTGCATTTCCGATAGGCACGGGGATTCTACGATCGAATTCTGCATCTCATTAATTTTGATATTGGCGATTCGACATTTATTTTGTTTGCTCAGTCTCTCCGTAAATATTGAAGAGTTCAAACTTCACTTACAGAAAGCGTCTCTCACAACCTGTTATATTGAGAGATCATTTTCTCGTTTTAAAAGACAAGACATTCTCACGGCAAATCGAAACGAACGAAAATTTGGAAAGTTATTTAATAATTAATTTTAATAGCAATTAATAGCTGAGAAATTTTAGTATTTTCTACCCTATTCGAATACCTGAGAATACTAAACAACGCGCGTCTCTGTTAAAACAGGCAATCGAACGATTCAGATCTGCGTACACCGGGTTGTTACAATGCGTAATCGGCATCTGAGAGACTGGACGAGCTGTTTTCCTCGATGCTGTACTTATGACATACCTAATTTATTAATGAATTATTTAATCGAATTAACTCAAAATCAAAAAAATACAATCGAAAACAAAACGAATAGAATTAAACACAGTCGAAATCTTGACTGCCTCAATACATTGTCCTAGTCTTCTGATGCTTTCTCGAACATTTCTTAGCATTTATCATTATTATTTCTGCAGCATCAAGAATTCTTTTACGCAGTTCCTGTTCACTGTTTAGTTGAATGAATCGTTTTAGTCCATCACTAAAAACGTGACATTCAAAATATTACAGGTAAATTTTATTTACTGTCAGTACTGTCACATACTAGACCATGGTAACCGTAGTAACACTGAATTCTGAGCGCACCGTTGCCGACTTTATTTCTAAAATAATGTTGAAATTTTCAAAGACTTTTTCTGCTTTATTACCTGATATTAGTTATGTTCATTAACAAGGAAAATTTTTCCGGCGTTTATCTACGTCTTTCATTAATAAAACATCATAGCTATAATTAGAAAATCGATATCAATTTCCCATTTTTGATGGCCTATACCTACGTAAAGAGCTTCGTAAGCTACGTAAGCTTCTAGGAAAATTTTGTTCAGATATTTGAGAACGAATAAATGAGTCTAAAGACCACCTAAGTGATGGTGCGGTCCTTTCGAATCACACTGTATATGTTCTGGATGCCGAAAATATGCAAAATTTATATATTTTTTTAAATTATTTCATTTGATTTAAGATTGTTTGGTATGCCTTTAAAAGACAGAATTTTGTCCATTTACGCTATACAAGCAAATATACAATTTGCATGTAAACCCAGCTCTATTGTTAACTGATTAATACATGATACTGATAAATCTTGGTTAAAACTTCTAAGGAACTTGTTTGAAAACTATGTATGTGATACCTGCCTACTTATTCTTCCTATTGTACCAAAGCAGTAGATATTTAGTAATTGTTGAGGATTAAAACAGGTAGTCGCAGGCATTCAGATTGAACTGTTTGGTTCTGTATGTAAGGAGACCTTGAAAATATTTCAAAGTGATCTCCGTTCATGACAGCAAAGGAGAAAAGGTTTTATGAAATTATAGAAAACCACACGTGCAAACAACAACATTCGATATCATAACTCCTGTATTAAGATCGAATGCCCGGCGATAAAACTGGATATACAAGATACGGTGAAATACTCGAGAAGATCCGAGCGCTGTTAATCTGATCCGTGCGAGCTCGATTAAGTCAATCTCTCCGTTCTGCAGTCGCAACGCAGACGCCGAACGAAACGGAGCGGTAAAAGCACCGTTAACGACCAGAACAAGAAAAGAAGGGCGATTAATCCTGCATATTAAACTCCAATCTAAACAGAACTCACACGTCTAGTAATTACAAGCGCGTAACTCCCATTCGACTTTGAGCTATTTACGTACCTATCTTAAGACTCTCACACTCGTTTAAGTAGCTTTAAGCGTCGACACGCAAGTGAACTCAACTCTTCGCACGGTTAATTAAGTATTTCTCAGACTTGAGGCAAGTTAAGATTAGTTCTAAGTGGTGAATAATTGTTGTTATTGTTTGTGTGCTTCGGACGAGTTTCAAGTGTTTTATGCTCGGCCGCTTTAAACTCTGTTTTCCGTACGCTCTCGCAGACGCAGTTATGTGAACATCGCCGCACCAAGTGAGTGTACTCTCCTCACATGTGTAGTTCAGTGGCCTTTAAAAGGGCTCGAGTAATATGACAAGTCAGGTGCAGGACACTGGCCACAATTTAAGTTTTCTAGGTAGGTGAGTTTTGCACCGGAAATCTATAAAAATATATGTTGCATTCGAATTGGCCACATCGAAAGCTGTCGTATTTCAAATAAAGAAAAATATTTATTAACTTGCAAATAATAAAAATAAAACGTATTCAAAGTACTTTCTTTTCGATTAAGAAAATTAAGAAAAGGAGATACCTTTTCTGGTTGAAAGTCTTAGTGAAGAGGATTCTTTTTTCTCACTAGTTACTTATTGCTTCCTAATCATTTCCTCTGTTATACAAAAGGTGTTAATGTTGAGTTGTGTTTATCTTCATCCATAACCCATTGCCTTAGCTGTTTACCAGCTTGAAAAATTCTAATGTACGGTTACCGTCGAAAAAAACTGGTACAAGGTCTAAAATAAATAAAATGTAATCCATGCTGTTTTATATTTCAATGGATCATTTAAGTTTTCTGTTAATCATTCGAAAATTAATTGTTTTTTAATTTATTTAAATGAGGGCTAGCATATCGCTTTTTTTACACACTATTGAAACTAAAGAAAATACTTTCACATTATTAATTTTTAGGCAGCAACTGAAGACAGCCTGTTCATTTTTCGAGTGCCACTATGGGGATCTCACTTATCTTAAGAGATACGGAGTTGGTTAAATAAGGGCAAAGTTGCACATAATCTTGAAAGAAATTTGAAATATCTTCAATAGTTTTGAAAATATGGAAAAGAAAAACAAAATTTCTGATTTTCGTTTTTAATTTTTTCACTATAAACTAATTGTACTAGGCATTTCTAACCCAAACATTATTAGGACAATTTTTTATGGAGAATTCGAATATGACATCCCCTTTTCAATGATTTCCAAGATAGAGAGAGAATCACCTAGCAACTTAATTTTTCTTATAGACGCCATTTTGAATTTTAACATTTTGAGATTACGTGTTTTTTTTCTCTCTTTACAACGATGTTTGTCGGAAATGTACAGGCTGTATACAGGGTATTCCAAGTTGACTGGCCTGTTAAAAGTTCCGGGGAAAGGAACATACAGGGATTCTGAAAATTAATACGCTGCCCTAGAAGGACTTCCGGTTAAGTCGGTTAAGTCGGAAGCCGCCATTAACTTTCTTACTGTAAATGGAATCCTGTATTTGCAAATTCCTATTCTACACATTTTTCTAAAGAAAAGTTGTTAAGGCTTTCCAACACTTAATTGTAACGGTTTTTGAGATATCTTTAAATTTCTTAAAAAAATTATTTCTTTCATTTAAGAGAATGTATTTACGCCACTTTCAAATTTCAAGGTTCAAGTTTTTACTTAGAATAATATGTAGAATCGAAATTTGCAATAAAAAATATAGCATCCCATTCAAAATAAGAAAGTTAATGGTGTAACCAGAAATAATAAAAAAGTGAAAATATTTTAGTCTGAAAGGTCGCCTTATTTTAGTGCAGTGTATTTATTTTCAGAATGTTTGTATTTTTTCCGAAAACTTTTAATAGGCAACTCAACTTGGGATATCCTGTATATTTCACGTTTTTTTTTGGTTTCCTTTACCTCTTTTTAGTTTTCTACAATTGCCTGTTAAGTTGGAAGGAAATCTAGCAATACTTTTGATGCATACTATAGGTATGTACTTACATAAACACATGAAATAAAATTCAACGCATACTTGTTTACCTGCTTTATAGCGACTTAAAATTTTATAGGGGAGACATTACTTTTAATTATGACTGTACATACAGATATTTATTACAAATTATTTTTCATTCATATTGTGTAAATATTAACTTCTATTTTTCCAATAAATTATTTAGTATTACTTAGTACAGATAATTTTTCTAGGTGAAGTTTCACTACAACTACCATCCGATCATTGGAATTTATAATTAGAGCAGGCTGTGATATTTTCTAAAAAGTTGGCAGCACAGGCAGAGTACAGTTTGGAATTTAAAAAATTAAGTGTCAGAATTTTGACATTTATTTTTTTAAATGATTGATAATAAACAGATTTGTCTTGTGGAATCCCCAACTAATATTCTAAAAAGGGTTTAAATCTGCAACCATACAAATTAACAAAATAAAGGTTCAACTGTCAGCTAATTATTTATTTCTCATTATATTCAACCACACAGCATAAAATAGCAATCACAGCCTCCTCTAATTATGAATTCCGTTGATCACCCGGTATTTTCCTTGTAAAAGGTGTTTGACACTTTCACTATTTGTATTTTTCTAGTTTTGAAGAATGTTTCCGATGGTGTTGCTACGTCTAAACATGAACGAAAAACAATCCATCCTTCCGATTAATATTTGCTAATCTTGCGTTTGGAATTTATGTTCAAATTTATTAGATAATTATTTATTGGTAATTTTTTTTTATTCTTTCATCAGAAACTTAACCTGTACTTAATCCTACCCTCTCTTAACCATCTCACACTTTCTCTTTCTAAATCTTCCTCTACTTTCTTCTATCCAACGCTTTCAAGTATATTTCTACCATGTCATTTGTTATCTTTCTTCTTACTTACTTTTTGTACTTTGTTTTATCATTGCAATCTGACGAAATCTGCATTAGGTTTTTTTGATGATATTCTGAATATTCAACGCGTACAGTCTTGTAGATTTTATTGTTGATGAAACAATTTATTCGTTTAATTACAACATAAGACATTCATCTTTAGTTAGACTATTGTTTATAGTCTTGTCGTCCTCTACAACGTAAACATCATTTTGTGTTTCTCCATTGATTGTCTATCTATCTTCATCTTCTCTTTCTACCTCATTCTCCTCACCTGACGATTGTCTTTTTTAAAACGTTCTTCATCCATGTAAATTTCCTGTTTATTTTTAATTTATATTAGACTTGTCTTCCTTGTATGCGTTTCTTCTACCAGTATTCTCTTTACGCTGGATCTTAATAGAATAAAATTTTTCTATTTGTAGTATTTTTCTCTTTGATTCTTATTAAGGTATCCATTTATTTGTTCATTACTTAATTTTTTTTTAATTCAACATTGGGTCTAGAATGCGATGCATTTGTTTTTCAGGTAGTTTTTTTTTTCTAACTTCTAAACCACCATTTGAGTATTAACACAACACAGCCCCTACATTACTGAGCAAAATACATCAACATAAGCATCCTTATTAAAGTGTACTTACCGCAATGTTGCATGGGGATTTTATCTGCCATCATATTTGTGTTTTATAAACACGATTCAAAGTGTCAAGTTCAAGTTACAGGGAAGTAACAAACAACTCAATATCATATGATTTTTTTTAATGAAGGAAGCAATTTCTCTTACAGTATCGACTTTATTCTAAACGAAATACGACAGAATTTCGTTTTTTTTTTTAATTCTGCTGTGTATGTTCGTACACTCAAATAAAACAAACAATAAATTTTAGAATATTCAATTACAAAATGATCATCAACAGTGTCTTTCAAAAAATGTGCTACAAATGGGAATTTTTTTTATTATCGATTTTTATAAAAATTTATTGATGCAGGATGCTTCTGCATCTCTTAAAATCAAATTGGCAAATCTCAGATGAAATTTTTCTTGAATGTTATGGTAATGGCGTGGACACCCAGAAATGAAGACCGCTTAAGAATAAAGTGTGCCCTTGTTTTATAAGATACAGGAAAATGTTAAAGTGTCCGTTAAATAATATGAAATGTTTACAGCAGTCAAAACAAAATTAACATCCAGTTAATCCTTTACAATTTGACGGGACACACGAAAAATCGAAATTCTCAAAATTAAAGATTAAAAACTATTAAACTTTCTCTTGTTTTGTAGAATTGATGCAATTGGCGCAAAATGCGTTAGAAATAACCTTCAGTGTTTCTTTATTATAGAATATAGCTTGTGTCCACGGATTGACTTGACAAGAGGAAAAACTTTTTAATATCAACTTTACGCAAAAAGTTTATTCTTTACAAAAAGTTCTGCTTGTCAAAAAACTCTAGAAACAATACTTAAATTTCAGTTGTTCAGACAGTAGAATTTTTGAAAGTATACATTTTTGCCTAAAATCTACATTTCTACAACATAAAATTAAAGCCATTTGGATTTTTTAGCAGATTGTAATTCAAATCTAAGTATAAGCATTGCTTCTGAATTTTTTTGAAAAGTAAAACTTTTTGTAAAAAATAACTTTTTGCGTAAAGTTGATATTAAAAAAGTTTTTCCTCTTATCAAGTCGATCCGTGGACACACTGTATATTTTATAATAAAGAAATTGATCGAAAATCTTTTTTAGAATTTTATCTTACATGGTTTCAAAGTTAAGATATTACCCTTAAAGAACAAAATAGAAAATAGGATCAATATCAATCAGTTCGTTTAAGTGAAAAGTTCCTTGTAGAGAAGAGAAATTTCGTTCCCAAAATCACGTTTTTGTTACATTTCACTTTTAGTGACAAAATTTCTTCGCGTTTATTTATTGTCTAATAATGCGATAAAACAATGCTTTTTGTCCAAAACATACTTACAACATAGTATCTGTATTATTTCGGTCTTACAGAAATACTATTAATTTCCTTATGTTATGGATTTAATAAATGGCACGCTATACAGTGTTGGTTTTGCAAAGAGCGTCCATTAGTTATAGTCAGTAGTGAGAGGCAATACTAGAAACCGCATGAGTAAACGACATAGTTGCAGTAACACCGGGAAACAAAACTTTTGTTGTAAAACACCTTAGAACGAGCTGAAAATGTAATTTATGTTATGAAATTACTTGCTTTTTCATATTTAGGTAAAAATTTTCTCAGTGAGATAGCTGTACACAAAAACTTGACGTAATAAAAGAAAACTGATTTCAATTTTGAAATCTGCATGCTTATTTAACTTTAAAACAGCTAAAACAGAAATTTTGTTTATTTATTGTTCCCTTGGGTAATCCACGTTGACGGACTCTACGATTTGAACGGACAAGGACAAACTTTGCAAACAGCATTCCTACCATCACGCACATTTTACTTTATTTAATTGCTTGGTAAAAATATCAACAGTACCAATGTATAATATCTCTATTTCACTTCCACAGAGATTCAACCTGTCATTCCTTTACTCCCAATAAACGCATTAATAGTTGTGGCAAGACCATCAGTGTATATTGTCAATATATTTATATTTTTTTTGTGAACAAGTTTTTAACTTACGTAATCAATAGTCTGTAAGTAAAGCATAGTTTACCTAAAAAAAATTAAATAAAAGGTTAAATTATTTAAAATATAACTTCAATTAATTTTGTTATTTCTATTGGCAGAAACATAACGAAATGAATGAATGCGAAGAAATTACGAAAAATTTACCGAATTTAAAATTGAACATAATCTAAGAAAAAAATATTTTTTTCTCAAATTCATTATAAACAGTATAGTTTTAAAATTTGTCTTGCTTTTATAACTTCTTCTATGTGTACGTGTACCTATTGATTCTTGTTCACTTCTTTCGGTCTCTATTTATTTATTATACCATTTTACTTGACCAGAAACTGAATCAAGTATTTTGTAAAGGATGATAAAAAATCTGTTTTGTTATGGTCTTCAGTTTCGATAAAATTATGTTTCATTAACCTTAACCTTATAGTATAAAAAACTCATCACCTTGTTTCTTCAACGGTCGAAGTCATTAATTTTCTTAGAGGTATTCAGAACTAACTGGAATGAAACAACAACTAAATATAGTAACTAGAACGGAATTTTTAACATAAAGCCGCACAATCAAGTAAAATCATGATTAGTCCACTCGACCATTGTGGCCTTGCCAGCTAACTCAAGATTAAGTTTAAATAATATAATTACGTCCACTGTTTTTATATAATTTCTAATGCTTTTGCCCTGAGAATAGCTGCGTTAATGGCGTCTCAAGTCTCGACAACTAATTTCCTTTTTTATTTTCCTCATTCTGTCAAGGTGAACAGAGTATACAATCCACCTTGAACTAGCAGAATGAAAAACGTAGCGATGTTGCATTACGCAAACTTCATGCATAGCATGCACACAGGTAAAACACGATTAGACAAATAAATTTGCGGAGACGGACGTGTCCATACTTGCCAGAACTTCGCCCACGGTGTTAGTAATATCCTCGGAACTTTATGAATCACCGACAGGTACGGTCACAAATACTTGCGAAATAAGTCGGGATTATTATTAGTGTGTCTGCTTTCTTTGGGGTCATTATCTGAAATAATTTGTCTAGACGTTCCAAAAGAAAGATCGAAGATACCAGAACTTTAAGTACTGTTAGGTCAAAATTTAAAAGAAGAGTATCTTAAGCATTCAGAAAATTTATGTTCATAATTGATTTGGTGAAGATCAATCTCGTACTTCACATTCACGAAAAATTCAAAAGCAGAATTGTTATAGAATTCAATCTTTCTGAATTCCTTTACCTTTTGCTGATACTTTATGCAAATATTTAATCTTCATCTTGCATCTTAAGGCATACATAAAATTCCATATTGTATGTCCCAAATAAGAAGTGATGCAAACGAACTCTTCTCATCACGCACCAAACAAACAAGTAGGAGTTCATCTTGTCTGCTTTCAATGAGGTTACAAGATTTAAGCCCGTCGCGTGCACACCAACGATACAATCGGGCTTGATTAATAAGATATTTTTTTGTGCATCTGATAACGGGTATGCAGAATGAGGTATGTCAAATTGATTAGCGAGAGTAGCGCACAAATGCGCGTTTAATTAAACGCGGTCACCCTCCAGCAAAATTCTTGTTTTGGTTTGTTTTTGTTCGCGACGCCTCATCTGGCATAAGTGACACACATCTGGGCCTCTTGAATTCACATAATCAATCACAACATAATCATATTACACATACACATATAAATGATTTAAACCGATAAAATTAATAAAGCATTATTTGGAAATGGTGAGTATTGCACAGTTGACATAAGGCAAGGTTTTCGATAAAATCTAGCAGCATCAAGGTATATTAGTCAAAATTAAAAGAATCTTTCCTCCCAGTTATGCCGAATTCACACGCTGGATGAAGTCTGGAAAACCTTGGTCAGCACGAATATGTAGTTGTTAACTTTGTCTTAACTGGCTTTGAGGCTAAGTTTGTCTCTGTTCGCCTGGGTGTCGGTAAAAAGCGATAAATCAAAGGACTTTTAGCGCCGCCAACGTTGGCCAAATGCTTATGGTTGCATTATTGGCCACCCCGTGGATAGTTTATTTGTATGCAAATGATTGGACAAATGTTCGGGCAAATCTGCCGGCAAATGTTATAGGCTGACGTCTAAACCCACAGTTAGATATTTCAATTTAATTAAGCCATATCAGAATAAACACTAAAATCAATGAAGAAACATCCAACAAGTATTACATTCCTTCTGCATTCAAGAAAGGGAAATTTCATATCCTTCTGGCGAATTAGTTAAAATCGTTCCACATAATATTCGCTCTGGAAACAATCCGTCAGTCGTTATTGTACTCCAGGCGAAAATAATTGTCATGAAAACAAAATAAAATAACAAAGAAACCTTTAACAACAGAAATTAACTGGCTTAGGGCCGTTTTCATAATCGGACTTTAAATTTAAAGTTACTTTAACCTAATAAAATACATTTGTTTCCCTATACTTAAAGTGACTTTAAATTAAAGCTTCTTTAAAATCTGATTATGAAAATGGCCGTTATAGAACTCAAATCTCATTTTTCTTAATATTCCTTCCTTCTTTTGGATATCGGTTTTGATAATTTTTTCGGTTACTTTTCCTCGTTCAACTTTTCAATTAAATTGAATCCTTATTCTTACATCGTTCCATTCGAATTTTCCATTGATGGAAACAGTGCGACGTAGGTCATTTTCCGACAAGATGTTTAGTAGTCGCGTCGCCTGTTGTTTTACAATTTCTACGGATTCAAAAAGGGTGCCTATGAACGTGTCTGTGAAGCTGGCATATCATTTCATGGAAACTCATAAGTTTCAGTGAGTTCTGGCTTTATTTCTAATAGTTCTATAGTTCCAAGGAAAAAATATAGAACTTACAAAACTGTCGTTTATTCGACAGCGTCTCAGTTATAACCTGTACAACCCGAATTTCAGCGATTTAAAATTGCTCAAACAATAATCTAATGATGCTTGTGGGTAGAACTCTGCAGAAAGTCGTTGGATACGTTCCGAACTACAAGGGAAAAATTATAAAGCTCACAGAACTGTCGTGTTTTTGGCAGCGTCTCGCTTATTAAGTGTATAATTCGAATTTGGCGGAGTTTAAAATTGCTAAATAACATTCTACTTAGGTTTATGGCTGGAACTCTGCGGAAAGTTATTGAATATGTTTCTAACTACAAGGAAAAAAATATGGAGCTCACAGAACTGTCGTGTATTCGACAGCGTCTTAGTTATAACGCGTATAACTCGAATTTACCAGGATTTAAAATTGCTCAAAAAATAATCTAATGAGACTTGTGGCCGGAACTCTGTAGAAAGTCCTTGGATACGTTCTGAGCTACAAGGAAAAAATTGTAGAGCTCATATAACTGTCGAATATTCGACAGCGTCTCATCTGTATCTGCGTAACTAATCATATTGTGTTATTAAAGTTTTCTAATAAGAAATAGCAATGTTTTTCTCTAGAACTCTTTCTAGAACTCATGTAGAACTACAGATCTTTTAATTTCCCATAAGAATAGGCCGTTAATTTTGTGTAGGACAAAGTGAGACGCTGCGTGAACCTGGCGTCTCAGTTTGCACTTTGGCTTTTTTTCGCTTTAATGAGCAGAACTATCGATTTTATCTATCAGGAACTATAGAACTATTAAAAATAAAGCCAGAACTCACTAGAACTTATGAGATTCCATGAAATGATACGCCAGCTTCACAGACACCCTTTGAACGTAGATTTAATCTAAGGAAACAAAAAAAGTCACACGGAATCACATCTGGCGAATACGGTGGATGTTCCAGTAAAGTTTTAGAGTTTTAGCCAAAAATTGCTTTACGGAGAGCACGTTGTGAGCCGGCGCATTGCCTTGGTGCAGAATCCACGAGTTCTCTTTCCACAAATCTGGCCTTCTCCCCCGAACTCGTTCACGGGGATTTTTCGAAAACTTGTAAGTAGTAATGTTGGTTAACTGTATGACCGTCAGCAACTCAGTTGATGTAGATAACACCTTGGATATCGAAAAAAGACTACAACATTGCTTTGAATTTCGATTTGCTTATCTTTACTTTTTTGCCTCTCTTTAAATTTTTCATACCACTCGAAAACTTGTGTACGCGATAGACAATTATACCTTTTGCAAAGTTTCATAACACTCCATGGCCGATTTTCCGAGTTTAAAGAGAAATTTCACATTAATTTTCGACTCTAGCGTTTAACATAATTCCGTCGCAAGGCACTTACAAGGTCTGATTTAATCAACGATTACAAGAAAACTGATTTGGCTACAAAACTAGAATTTTGCACATAAAAGGAGGAATGGATACCTGTCAATACTCTTTCCATTCTATTGTTTTCCGACTGTCAGGGCCTCTTAAAAAAATGAGTCCGGGTATTTAATTGCCAGAGCTCGTAAAAACGTAGCTAAGGGAGATCAAATTAAAGAGTTTTTTCTTAATAAATTTTTGGTAAAAACGCAAAAACTAGTTGAGTTTAAAGCGAAATTAATTAACAAGCAAAAGTTACTCCCTGTAGTAATATTTTACGTTTTAAAATCAAATTTTAGGCATTTATGAGTTAATTGAACACTGCTTTATAATAAACAACTATTTAAAAAAATGTAGTCACGTT
The DNA here is from genome assembly GCA_036172665.1 of Prosopocoilus inquinatus. Classification (NCBI taxonomy): domain Eukaryota; kingdom Metazoa; phylum Arthropoda; class Insecta; order Coleoptera; family Lucanidae; genus Prosopocoilus; species Prosopocoilus inquinatus. Next base: position 37,465,071 of record CM069871.1, read on the forward strand.
AAAGGTATGGCTATATCATTTTTTCTTCTAAGCTCAAAAACAGGCAGAAACCAAACGAAAATCTTAGCTTTACGGTCCTGACTGTAGGAACTACCAATCGATTTCTTTAATATAACAGTTTCATCAGGAACAAAACAAAGGAGAAAGCAAAGACTGCCCAGATTGGAGATTTACGTTTTGTTGCTTATCCCTCCAGCTGTCTGCTGCAGTCAATGTCTTGATTACACAAAAGGGCAGAAATATTTTTAATTGGTTAAAAACGAAAATAATAAATTGATGGTTACATTACACCGTATGTACCTACAGAATGCTGATAAAATACAGAAAATTTGGGAATTATTTTTAATGTTGAAAATCACAAAATACGAGAAAACATTTATACACGTGCTGTTACATCTCCGTTCCTCACCAAAAGACCGACGGTTTTATTCTGATTATTTTTATTCAGGAGGATAGAGAAAATAACGAAGAGTATAGTTACAAGGAGAAATTGAATTGTAAATGTGTTCGTAGTAAAAAGGAAATGTTTCCTTTTTTGGGTGGCAAGCATCAATGAATGTTAACGGAACACCATTTGTCCTTACTCATTCACCAGTCTTTTACCATTAAATTAAATTAATTATTTATATCAATCAAAATTTCACTTTTATTTGTGATAATAATGTTTATTTGAAATCGCCAGTAAGAGCCGTTCGACACAATGTTAAATATGTTAAATTTTGTGTAAAATTTGTAACTGAGATAGGTTACTACCGTGAATATTTTTTGGTTAATTCGATATTTCTTAATTTTAGTCTCAATTTTATACAAGAAACGTAACTGTGAGAAAAAAAATCATCTTGTTTGTTAAATTCTACTCACAATCAGTTTAAATGAGATGAAGGAAAAAAGTTAAAAAATATCCAGGCCTACCAAAAACATGTAGGACAATTCTACATATACATTTAAAAAAAAATTGTTGCAAATCGTTTTTGATTGCAGTGAAAATCTGGAGCAGCCTCTGTACAGCTGTTTCAGCACTGTTTGGGGTTTCATCAGCAGAGACTACTGCAATGTCAGGTCAAAAAGCGATCATAGGATGTTTTATCTGTTCATCACTATTACATCGCAATTGCGAATAAATTGGACAAGTCGTTTTTGGTCTGCAGTAGGAATGTCGAGCTACGTCTCTGATGATGAAGCCCCAAACAGGGCTGAAACAGCTGTACAGAGGCTGCTCGAGGTTTTCACTGCAATCAAAAACGATTTGCAACAAAAATGTTTAAAACTTTTATTATGCTTTGACAGCAAGCACGGCCGCCTCGCGTAGGGGACTTATTAGGAGCAAATCTGCTTCAATTTGTGTATCCCACTGCAATGTCAGGTCAAAAAGCGATCGTAGGATGTCGCTATTTTATCTGTTCATAAATTTTTGAATTATTTTATTAGATTGAATGCATCTTTAAACAACTTAATTTGCTACTACATGTATATATCTTGTTCTATGACAGCGATGGGCGAGAGCGCAATTCCATCAAGTTGTTAATTCAATCGCAAACAGAATTCTTAGAACATTGATGTTCATCAATATACAAATATTGAGTTGAGAGAAGATCGTAATTTAGGTGCAGCAGTAAAAATTTTATAAAAAACTTCTATTTAAATTTTATACCCAAAAACTAATTAGACGAACAACTGTTTATGGTTAAAAAATGGGAGACATAGTATTCATAACTTTATGTTTGATTCATGAATACTTATGTCCATGTTAACACATTACTGTTGATGCAGTATCATTAAATTTTTCTTTTGGGTAAATAGACGCACAAAATATTATGAAAGCAACAAGAATAATTTTGGGTTAAAGCCTAGAATGAAGTAATATTAACAAAGTATGTTGTGTGTAAGTTTCTTTTAATTAGTGATCAAAACAACACCTGCAAATTTCCACAAGAAACACGTTGAACTAACAATATGTATAACATTTGTATCGTATATGTGAAACCAAATTCTCGGTACAAGAATCACAATTGTAGTTAATCCAACAATAAATTTTTCTCTCAGTAGTCTCGATTGTTTGGGAGAACCCAGACCTGATTGAGACAGATGGGTGTCTAGCTTATAAATGCAATCGTCACTTACTTTCCTAACCCAACGTTTAACATTGTGGGGTATACTTTCTCACTACTAACAAGTCAAGAAGTCACAAACGGACGAATATAAAAACAATTATTAAATTAATCGATTTACAGTAAACACATCTTTGATAAAGGTTTGGAAAGAAAAATTATCAAGAAATAATGGAAATACTCTTTAAAGTAATAAGGAAAAAGTCGGTTTTCTGATATATCTATAATTCTCAAGACAAATGTAATAATTCTGATGATGAATATTAGAAATTCTACTTATTGAAATACAACGTGTCAAATGTGGCGGCTTAAAATGATTTCTAACTTCCTTCGGATTTCTTTCAAATGAAGAACAGTGTTACTTTGAACTAAATTAAAGTTACTTTTTCTATTATTCTAAATGAATGACAAACTTTACCTGTAAATCCAAAAAGTCTCATCAAAAATTAATGATAAGAAAGTTCATCAGATGCTTTATTTGAAAAATACATACCCGTTCCGGTTGTTAAATTAACTCAACAAGTTTACGGTTTTCACCTAAATATTTGCAGGGTTACTTAACTTTCGTTACGAACAACTCTGATGCAGAGCGCTCCTTGTAAGGAACCTATCACCGAATTTGCTTTCTTATTTCGTTGTGAAACACAGACCCTGTCGATCGCGTCTGAGTTAAAATTTGTTTTGGACAATTATTCATTTCCGCATGCCTCTGTGTGTAGACGTGTACGAAATTAATTAGAAGTGAGGTGTGTGTATGTATAAGTAATTATTGATGAGATGTAATTTTTGCGAACTTTTGGAGGAGGATTTTGCTTATGAATTTTGGAAAGTGACGCTATTAGTACTTTGTGGTCAAAGTCGATTTATTCATTCATCAAGTCTATCAATAAGTAATTTGCACGCAGTGGAAAAGTGATTAACTCTGGTTTTAAATAAAAATGTTGCTTTCATGACCTATCGTATAAAACGTGTCACAGAAATAAATACATTAATTTTAACTGACAATAGAACTCCTAAGAGTAACAACTTTTTTAAATACATTTTTTCTGTGAACGTTCTAGTTATCGAGTTAAAATTATTTAAAAATTTGCTGAAAATATCACTGTTCGCTACTGGAGATTATACAATATTGCTCTGCTGTGACTGTTGCCTAATAACGATGACGTGAACAAACCTGACGCAATGTCAAAAGTCTGTCGTATATTAGTCTCCTCGATGCCTGCAACTGTCTGGACGTTGTCGACCACGATCGTAAGCTGCAGCCTTAAAGGATCCGTGTTCTCGGAGATGCAGCACCACTCTGACAAATGTGCGAACATTCGAAATGCGACGATTAAGAAATCGTTCCAGGAAATGCGTTGGGCTAAAGCAGTATTGCTCTGGCTTTTACCATAAATTAATACAATACCAGTGCATCCATAATTTGAAAATGTAGACATTCAAGAAGAGCTATTTCAATTCAGACGGTTGGGTTGGGTTGGCAGCAAATTATTTTCAAAAGTTGTCTATTTGACAAACGACCGGTTCTAACTAACTTAAGAAATGAAAATACTGTCCATTCTTAGAACCTGTGACTAGAACAATACTAGCGGACCCGTTAATTTATGGGGGAAAAGAATTTAAAAAAATTGGCGATTTGGAAAAAATGAGAGAAAAAATTGTTTAATTTGATGAATTCTGTTACTGGTTAAAATTAATGTACTAATTTACTTATTAATGTAAATATTCCACACACAGTCCGAGTAATATTTGATCCAATTAGTCAAAGCTCTGTAGGGATGCCGCTCTGTACCAGAATGTATCCAATCATATGGTACCTACAAGAGGTAAAGTTTGACAGTGCTCTCTCCAAAATGCTTCGTTCAGTCGGTATTTTTGAACGAAAAGTATTTTTTTTTTCAAACAAACGCTTCAATCAATTTAATTAATATTTGGTATGGAGCTCCACAGGAAGGTAAGTAACATTTTCTTTCTTTCTTTCAGGTGGTTTTGGATGCCACTACACAGGTTTTGCAATAACTTTTTTACGTTAAGAAGGTAAGGAAGTAAATAGTAATTAATAAGTTTTTAGAAAGAAGAATTTACTGGCAAACATTTTCGTCTTTTTTTTAGTTTTTTACGCCTCTTACGGTTTGGTAACAAAATAGAAAATCTAAGTGGCTGCCTAGTAGGTTAGTGAACAATTGCTTTCTAAGCGCATAACTAATTTATTTTAGAGTCACTCAATGGTAAACTTTTTGTCTTTACACATTTTGATACGTGTTATGGTTTAGTCAAAAAATAGAAAAAAGTGGCTACAACATGGTTATTTTGCTTGTTTACTAAAGTGTGACTCTTTCAAAAAAAAATAGTTATGCATGTACTCATATACTGTATGTCCGCTTGACAATAGGACAGCGATTTAACAAAGGAATAAATTCATACGAATTTCTAGGTTGCAATCAGTAAGATTGTGGTATTTAAAGTATTTTGATATTAAATTTGTGATACTGTAACTATTAGTTACTTACAAATAGAGACAAAAAATTAATAATTTTCATATTGCAGGCTTAACAGCCTGTCTAAAAACAAAAAAATCAACCACACGTGTGTACTTAGGTACTTAGCAGCGAAGTTTTATGATTTTTGTCACTGACAGGTTACATATTAAAATCCGAAACAAACAATTTTTTTATCTTGATACTTTGCTAATTAAAGGTACCTATGTGAAATAAAGAAAGAAAGAACTTGTTCTGATCCATTTTTAAAAAGCAATTTAAGCTTACACGAAATGATTATTGAAAAGTCTGCGCATCGATACCGGCCATTTGGTTTCAGCCGCTTGTAAAAGTAATTAATTTTAAACGATTTTTTCAAATTTTTATAACAATTTCACATAATAATAAAGAAAATTGGAAGTGATAGAAAATTAAAGATTTCTAATTATTTAAGACTATTTTGATGTTTCATTTATTATTTTTTACGAATATAATTAGTTTTGATTTCATCAGTTAAAAAATCCAAATCTTTTTACACTTGACGTTTAAGAATTGGAATTAATTTGGGAGCGCTATCTACACACAAATATTTCAATTACAAAATTAAGCGCAAATTTTAAAACAACAAAAAATGTTTCACCCTTTTTGTTATACCCCGAGTAGAATTTTGCTCAATCACTATAATTTAGGTTTTGGGTTTGATTCCGAAACCTGACAATCATAAAATACGACCAAACACGACGCTACCCACTTGTTCAAGAGACTAATTTACAACTTAACAGCTAAAATCCAGCACAATTCTATGAATTCATATAGATTTATTTAGACAGACACCAAGCGATTTTTATTTATCCATATCGGCCGTTTTCATAATCAGACTTTAACTTAACAAACTACATTTGTTTCCCTATTCTTAAAGTGACTTTAAATTAAAGTTTCCTGAAAGTCTGATTATGAAAACGGCCGTATGTTCTATAAATTTTAGGGCAAACGGTATAGTATTTTACATTATCAGAACCCAAGTAAAACAGCTTTTATTGGCGATACGAGAATTGATGACGAGTCGTCAGACGAGTCGGTCATCTCCTTGAGCCAGTTACCTAGAATATAATGCATAATTTTTTAATTATCGCACAATTAAAAATATACCAAATTATAGAACTTGTCAATAAATTGTCATGAGTGGGAAAGTGTCATTTTTTAAAATTGTCTCGCCAGCTGTGGAAATACCGCCCGCCGCTTCGAAAATGCAATCATGACAACTTACAACGTTAGACCTATTAAGTACAAAGTTTTTTTAATCTCAAACCGGACAGAAAAATGAAGGGAAACACACTCAACGTTTCGCTATAGATTTATAGCTTCGTCAGACTACAGCTATAAATCTGTAGCGAAACGTTGAGTGTGTTTCCCTTCATTTTTCTGTCCGGTTTGAGATTAAAAAAACTTTGTACTTACAATTTTCATCGGACAAGAACAAACTTCAGTTAGACCTAGTGTTTAGTGTTTACTCGTAAAATGTTTACGGGCTTGCTGTAAGTTTTACAAGTTAGTAGCCACTAAAGATGACGTTTCTTTATTAATGTAGACTGTTGTCAAATGTATTACAAATAAAAGTATTTGTTTTTCGTCAGCTCAAGATTCAGTTACTTTTGCTATCCCTAGTAATTTTGTAATTTTATCCTCCTATAATCTACTTTTCCCAATAACAGACAGCTTTTTATGACTGTGTCACATTGTACTAATTTACGTTACGAGATGTTACAAGGAAATAGAATCAAAAAATATTAGGAAAGAAATGTTACGAAACGGACACAAGTACTTGTTTTACACTGTCCTCAAACTTGATATACCTTTTTCTGCTATCATTGTATATGATAATGTAAAACAGGCCTTAGATTTGTTTATTTTGTGGCTAAACCGTAAGAATTAACAAATATTGATAGATAAAAAAGATTCCCAAAATTCTTTCCAAAAATTAAATAATTGATGTAACATTCCAAACTTTAAAAAAGTTATTGCAATATCTGTATAGTAGCAACCCTGTTGATAGAGTACAAAGTGGTCAATCTCAAGTGTCTGGGGTTAGCAACAAAAAGATTCCTACATTAGTACATTTTTATGTTTGATAGTTTACAAACATGATTCAGTAATTTTTTGGTTGCGGTAAGTGAACAGACGAAGTGAACAGACCAAAGCACGTAATCACTTTTCTTAATTGCTGATTGGTCAGAGGGCTTAGTCGGACCATTGATTTGACGATTCTGTGCAATTTGACCGCTCACTTAACTCGGCCATTATTTCTGCCGCACTGTCAGACGCTGTGCTGTCACTTACTTTACTGTTGTTGATTATAATAACGATAGGTGCTTTCTCTCGCTCATAAAATCGTGATCCAAACGTGTTTTGATTCAAAAACAGACATTCTTTTCTTTGCTTTCTCTATTTTTAAAACTTGTTTGGATTGAATTATGGTTATTTACTGTCGGATTGAATTATGGTTATTTACTGTCAATCAAAAATTCAAGTCAGGTGTTTTGTTCCAACAACTACAAAATTCAGGTCCAAACTATTTGAAACACGATGTAACCAAAACATAACCTTCTTTTGATAAATTAAAACCGAATATGGAATAGATCATGATAGGCAATTATTCAATGATGTCATCTTAAATTAAGTATTTCCAACTCAGGACTGTTGACAGTGACCACCCAGTATAAATTACTCAAATCATCTGAAAATGTAATGTTACCTTCGTTAGTTTTCATACCATACATTGAGAATCTTATAAGACTGTACGTAGTAATTATCAATGGAAGCTTTATAACATTATTATATCCGAATAGATAAAACAGCGACATCCTACCAGAGTTGGGCAAATTATATTCATGAGTAGGAGTACTGATTACGAGTACTATGTTGTCATACTCTTAATATGAGTAAAGCCTATGTAATCAGTAATCGTACAAAGTGAGAATGAGTAAAGTACATGTAATCAGTAATCATATAAAATGAGTATAAGTACAGGTAAAAACTAACGGCATGCTGATTCAATTTTTCGTCTCCGATCACTTTGATATTACTTAGCGGCACAATGCTGGTCCGCTGGGTCTCGCAATTCGCAGTGTTTGTACGTTTGCAAATTTATCCAAACTGTACTGTACAGAGTTTCTTATCTTCGATGGCATTCTATAGATACTTCCTTATATCTAAATATGATAAGGACACTTATTATTCAACTTTTAACTACATTATGATTTCTTCATTAAATCACTTAAAAATTTCTACAGGAAAACCCAACTGTGCATATTGTGAGTGCCATTTTTCTGAGCTACAGGAAAATATTATGGGTTCTCAAATATTTTTGGATTTTATGTCCCCAAAGCAAAATACGATAAAAATTTACACTGCATCCGCTAATTCTCAATGAACATCTACATGTTAATGCTAATGTTTAAAATTATGAAGATTTACACAATTCTTTAAACAAAGAAAGATTTCGGAAATTGTAATCTTATTTAAAAACCGTATTTTTTATGTTTGATGTTATGTTTGGCACGTATGTTAGCGCACTTGCTTATTTTCCCGACTTTCTTTCATCAAAAATCGAACTTTTCAATCGAACACTTGTTAAAAATTACATAAAAAATTTCAAACACTATAAACTAACATGTGTCGCAAGTCTTATAATCCAGATGCCTCTGATCTGTAAAAAAATAAGTTGAATATTAACCAATAATTGATATGCTGAATCAAATAAAGCCCAAGATTTTTTATTTTTTGCATAATTTGAATATTAGACATTCATTTTTCAAATAGTCAAATATTACAATTCGAATTATCTCTCATGAACTCATGAGCGTTTAGATTATAAGACTTTTGGGATACACGTTATATAAAAAATTGAGTTCGTAGTTTGGCTATCATGAAGTTTTCATGTGATTTAATTGTTAATTAAGGAACCATAATCTATGTTAAAAATCATCATTTTTTATATCTTTAAAAATAGAAAAGTTATTTGCATTTAAAATGTTGGTAAATTTTACATTTTTCAACCGTACCACAAAACAACAAGAATCAGCGAATTTTTGATTAAACCATTTAAATTAGCATTAAAAGTTAAAACTCAATATTGCGTTCTCGGTTCTTTTCTGTTACCATTACTCATGAAGCAACCTGTACAATACCATCGAAAATGAGACACCTATACACACATCTTAGACAAAACAAATAAAATCAAAATCAAAAGCTTAAGGATGCTGGAGGGATTCACCGTAATCAAAAACGATTTGCATGCAACAAATTTTTTTTTTAAATAAAAGCTTCAACAGTAAATTTAAGTCACTTTAAAGCTTAGACCACGCGGTAAGCGTACAATTAACAGCATCTGGAAGAGCCTGAATATTATTAGATGTGAATAACGGATTTCTATTGGTACTCCATTATGTTTGTATCTGGTTTGTACTCATAATTCCAGATAACAAAAGAACTCAGTTACTTCTACTACTCAAGTACTTTGTACTCAATTACTTTTATACTTAAGCACTGTGAGTAAATTTGTAATCGATTACATTGTACTCATAATTTTTGAGTATTTTCATTATCAATTACTTTTGTACTTAACCACCGTGAGTAAATTGGTAATCGAGTACATTGTACTCATAATTGTTGAGTACTTTTGTAATCAATTACATTTTGTACTCAATTACTGCCCAACATTGCATCCTACGATCGCTTTTTGACCTGGCAAATTTATTTTATTCACCATGGTTACCGTGCATTATTATGTCACTACTGATTTTGAATTGTCAGATTGAATTAAATTATTCTTTTGATTTATTGTAAAATGCATACAACCACCAAAGAAGTAGAAATGAATCTCAAATGGAGCTTCATTGACAGAAGTCTTTACGTTATTTAATAATAATAATATATATTTACACTTTGTGTTCCTATTACATGATATGGTATATGTCAATGGAGATATATATAATAAAATTTAAAAATCACATATAAAATAATAAACTTTACACAATCGTAAAAAAATTATTTATAGATCAAAATATTCAGTTAAGGAATAAAAACTCTTTTCAATGAGCCATGATTTTAAGCGGACTTTGAATGTGGACAACATATTGATAGATTTCAACTCGGAAGGTAGCTGTTAAAAACTCGAGTGCAAATATAGAGAAGGCTTCTTTCAAACAGAGTTAAGCTGTGTGACGGAAAATTTAGAGTTTGTGCATTTCGAGTAGTATAGCGCTGTTATTTATCTGAATTTCTTTTAAATGAGCCCGGATTTTTCTTAACATAGACGCAGCATTCGTAGATCATTAACGAGTAAATGGTCAATATCTTAAGACGTTGGAAAATAGGCCTACAGTGAGTTTGTGTATTTAGTTTTAACATTGTTCTAAGAATTCTTTTCTGCAGTACAAAAACTCTCGACATTTGAGTAGTTACTCCCCAAACATTATGCAATATCAAGAGAGAGTTTTAGATTTTCTAAATCAACAATTGATCTAAGCTTAAATATTAAAAAGTTTAATGAGCTAAGTTTATTGCATAATTGATCAATGTGAGTAGTCCATTTAAGATATTCATCAACATGCAAACCTAAACTTGTCTTGTAAACCAGTCAACTTGATGCAGGAATTTGCCCATAAGGCAAATTAGCAAACTATAGTCATTGTTTTTAAAAGATTTAAAGTATATAAAGTTGGTTTTCTTTTCATTAATAATTAGATTGTTTTTAGAACTATATTTAACTATTTCGTTAACACTATTATTTATTTCCTTAGATAATGATTGCATTGATTTTGAACAAACAACAATTGATGTATCGTAGGCAAATTGACAAACAGTTCCATTAGAAACGTGAGATGGAAGGTCAGCCACGAATATAATGTATAATAAACCTTGTGGAACACTATTTATTAAAGGAGAGACGAAGGATTTAGTAAATTTGACATAAACAATTTGAGACCGACCAGATAGGTAGGAGCTAATCCATTTGTAGGCAGGACCACGAATTCCGTAGCCATATAACTTTTTATGCAGACTTTTGTGGCAAATGGTGTCAAAAGCTTTGACTTCTACTGTCAAAGAAAATATCTATTGTATGTTCTTTCTGATCAAGACTGTTATACACTATGTTAAGAAATTTAAAAATAGCATCCGCAGTTGATTTACCCGGTAAAAATCCAAATTGATTCTTCGGAATAAGATTATGTTTATGTATTTGCCGCCAAATTTCCAGATAAATCATTTATTTCTTTCTTTAATACTTCCTATGTGCAGTTTGTAAATGATTCAGCATTAAGAATTAAGTAGTAATTGTAGCAACGTAATGTTAAAACCCCTATGTGCAATTTTATATGATTTAGAAATGTATTATCTGATCAAGTAATTTTCATATATATGCAACGTTACAAGATTCTCACTGTATATCATCCAAATTGATTCTAGCGTTCCTTAGTTAAGAGAAAATTCCTTTTTCTTCAACAATTTTGAAGCAAAGCTTAATGAAGCAAAAAATTATAAAGAAATTTTAGTAGTATCTCTTCTAATTGCTTCTTTCAGCACAAAATAAAATTCCAAAATAATTGATTAATTAATAATAATTATTTTCCAACTCGCACACGAAATATAAAATAAACAAGCATTGAATGAAAATCTATGTTTATCATTTATAAGTAATAATAACAGTTTACAATTAAAGGAGAATAGTTCCGAACTGATTTTTTTAAACAATGAATTCCATATTTTTATTTTCATTACTTGAAATATTTCTGAATCTTTAATAAATTACTGAATTTATATTTTGCTTCTAATAATTGAATATTTAAATTATTTTTCTTTGTAACCTTCGGAAGAGTGTGTTATGTGACATACACCTACACCAGATGTTTTACATTTAGACGTTATCAAAGCGATCATCACAGATGCAAGTGGTTTACATAAAAAATAAGCCTGTTCTTGGAAGAACAGAACAGAATATAATTTGTATTTCGTTCCTGCTGGTATTAGTAAAAAATAAACAAATAAATTTAGAAGAGGGTTCTGAAGCGCGTGATTCAATTGCATGCAGCACAGTCACTACTCAGATTCATTACTTAAAATTTAAATAAGTTCTATTTCATTTTGTCAATTTACTTGAAATATTCATTTACTTATTTATGTATTTAAAAAAATAAATTTGAATTTGTCTTCCTATAGGTATATCACCATTCCTTGAGATCATACGAATTGTGATATATTCATTTTGTGGGACTTGCCGGGATTGCCAGAGGCGGCCTTAATAGTTTTGGCACGCTTCAATTTCTGGTATAGTGGTAGCAATATGCTCGTTATTTGAAAGTGTGAACCATGGAAACAGAGAAGTAAAATTGTAAAATAAAAATAATATGAAAGAAAAAATTATAAAATAAAACTGTCGGATTTGATATGACATCCTCCACACAGGCACTAGATTTAGAGCTTAATATTGAGGTACTGCAATTATTGTAAATTCGTTTCTATATATATATAGAATACTGATTAGTGATTACAAATTAACAAAAAGTAAATATAAAATAATTTTAAGTGTCTAGAGGTTACTTTTGGCTGAAATCTGCAAGGTAACTATAATATAATGTATAATTTTCAATTGACGAAAGAGCTAAGGCTAAAATCAACCTTGGGTCATCGAATGTTTTTTGTTCAATGTATACAACAATGTATATTTCGGCTGTTATGCTAATGTCAAGAATTTACAAACTTAAAGTGAATTTAAAGTGCAATACTCCTACTTATATATTTCTGTAGTAGAATAATTTTTGTTACCGGAATACAATTGTTTACTTGGGCTGCTGGAAAATTTTCTGGAATCTAGGAGGTCTAGAATTGTTAGCGTTTATCAACTTTCATATTTGAAAAATTTGACGTTTTTCGCCTATAATTCTATTGAGAGTTCCTATCCAAGTGAAGTAGTTTTGTTTGTACAGCATTTGAGAAAAAGTAATTTTGTGTAAACATGGAAATCTCGGGTGAAAATTTTCGTGCCATGATTTTTTACGATTTCAAATGTGGTCTAACGCGGAAACAATGTCTCGATCGGCTTCATTTGGCTTTTGGAGATGAAGCACCATCAAAGAGCAGTGTTTATAATTGGTTTGCAGAATTCCAGCGTGGACGTACCTCTCTCAGTGACGAATTTCGTGAAGGTCGTCTATCAACATCTGTTGTTGCCACTAATGTAGATGCTGTGCGTGAAATGCTTGAGCGAGATCGACATGTGACATACCGTCAGATTCAAGCATCCTTACGCATTGACATGAAAGCAATACACCAGATTTTGCATGATCATTTGAACGTACGAAAGTTTTGCAGTCGTTGGATCCCACACAATTTAACAGAAGCGCAAAAGCAGGGTCGTGTCAAATGGTGCGAAGAAATGCTCAAGAAATTCAATGGAGGTCGTTTAAATTCAGTTTATAACATCCTTACTGGTGACGAAACGTGGATCTATTCGTACAAGCCAGAAAGTAAACAACAATCTACCGTTTGGGTATTTCAAAATGAACCAAAACCAACAAAAGTTGTCCGTTCACGCAGTGCTGCGAAGCAAATGATTGCTTGTTTCTTTGGTTTAACTAGGCATGTAGCAGCCGTGGCTTTAGAGAATCGAAAAACCGTGAAAGTTGATTTGTATACTACAATTTGTTTGCCGGAAGTCATCGATCAAATAAGAAGAAACAATCGAAATCGACGAATTATTCTCCATCATGACAACGCCAACTCTCACTCAGCCCGTCAAACAGTTGATTTTTTGTCCAACAAAAATGTTGAATTAATGATTCATTGTCCATATTCACCTGATTTATCACCTAATGATTTCTTTTTATTCCCAAATATGAAAAATAAAATGCGTGATGAGCGATTTTCGTCGGCTGAAGCAGCGGTTGAAACATTCCGGACACTGGTTTCTGAGGTACCATCTTTAGAGTGGAAAACGAGCTTTAGAAATTAGTTCGATCGTATGCAAACGTGTGTTGTATTGACGTCAAAGGCGAATATTTCGAACAACAATGATATCGTTTACCAAATTTCATATGCGTTTTTTCATACCGTTTCCAGAAACTTTTCCAGCTGCCCATGTATAAGTAAATTTAAATTGTAAGGAAAGGCACAAAATTGTTATAGACCTGAATCTAGTCATTATACAACAGACGTTATCGCAGGATTAAAAGCAGGTCTGAAGTATCATTTCTCTTAAAGTATGATTTGTTAATGGAGTTTATCAAGGAAATCTATTTGTTCATTCAGTAGAGTTCTAAGATTTTTATTTTTCTTCTTTACCGAATAAGCTCCTTAATATATCCATTTTATACAGATATGCAAATATTTCAATGTTTATAATCTGAATTCTGACTGAATATCGTGGGATTAAAAAAGTTCAGATATTGCAGATGGCGCGAGACCTCCGGCGGTGGCCCAGCTCGCCCGCCCATAAACCCGCCACTCGTCATTGCTGTAAGGTTTGTGTAACTGCATAAAATTAAACTGATAGCACTGCTGACAGTAAGGTTTTGTGACTTCCAACAGGAAATTCCGCATTGATTTACAGGACGGAAGGCGGCGGCGAAATATATTAGGAAACTGATGATAAAACCATAGCATAAAGAATATACAGCAATGCCACTCACTTGGCGACCCTTTGATCTCTTTATTGGTTTTTCATTCATTTCTAATTAATTAAAAGGAATGTATCGAATTGTTTGCTTTGCTTTAGGTGCGATTTTGTGGCAAATTGGACGCACACATGCCAGGGCCGGATTGTAGTGATTAGTGGACGCGTCCCGACAATCTCACTGCTGTTAACACTTACGGTCGTACGGTGGTACCGCAGGACCGCTGTTCAGACGTTCGCTAACATATTTTCAACAAAAAGCAAATCGTTAAATTTGATCGTTCACACTAAATTCCCTTAGAATTTCCTTAATACGCCTCCGGTCCAACAGAAGTATCCAGAGCTGTGAAAGAATGAGCTTTGCATCCCAAGATTGTGACTCAGACCTTGCGCGGAATGTTATGTGTGAATATAATATTTCCACGCGAGTTGTAATCCTTATGTTGTGATAAAACATTGGGCGGCTTCTATTAATAAGATTAATGAGCAACCGAACACATCGTTGGTGATATCTAACCTTGGAAATACTCACGGTCTTGGATTATGCAAGTCAGAGGATCAAGCACAAACGAGGTTACATCTGATACTAAAAGGGTCCATATCAAGGACACTTCTTTTTACTCGTGAAATGTTATTCCGGGCTCTTTCTTCTCCGGCCGGCTTTGCTACACATTGCACATTATAAACTATTAATATCTGTTTCATTCACAATTGCAATAGGTATCTCGCTTATCTGAAGAGACACAAAGTTGGTTAAATTAGGGAAAAGTTACGCATTTTCATACATATTCATATTTATTTTCGTATTTCCGTGTTGTTTGGTTAGCTCTTATTTGTAAGGTTTTCTAACAGTTAATTTTAGGTGTTCACATATTTTTTTTCCCGATTTATACGTAACATATATAGTTTATTTTAGATTTTCACATATTAATTTATATTTACTTACATTTATACATATATATCTTTTAGATGATTTTGTCAGTGTGATTAGGTTGTTTTTAGACTTTTTTTAGTGCTTTTAAGTTGGTAGCGTACTGAAGATGGCAGCTTAGCTGCCGAAATACGTATCTACGGATATAAAAATTATTGTGGGCGAAGGTTAATTTCAATTATCTCTTAAACCACAGTCTCCTTAACTATTTTAGTGCTTTGGAAAAACAAAACGTTTATTGTGAACAAAAGTTTGACAGTTTGATCTTATTTCAAGTCTTGTCATTTCGGTTTGTCCTAAACTAATCGTACTAAAGATTTCTAACCAAGAGATATTATGCAGACACTTTTTTATTGAGATTTGGATTATGGCATCCCGGAAATATATAATAAGTATAGACAATAACGGCAAATTCAGCTGGACTCCAACTTCTCTTGAGGAGACAGACGGATTTTAGTATTTGTAATCATGTAACATTTTTGCCTCTTCCAAAATTTCCTGCTCATATTCATTGGGCCACATTTTCATCTACGTCCTTTAAACGAATCATATTCGCCCAAGCACAGAAAAATACCTCAGACCAGGTTGTTGCCGCTCTGGATAACGCTGCAAATATTTTGCCGCAGTCATGAGGGCACTTGAATGCGAAGTGTAGTAAATTTATATCATATCTCTTTGTTCTTCACTTGAAAAATGCATTTTCGCAATAAAACTATCGGAAACGTAAATGACAAGATTTGACATAGGATCAAACTGTAAACTTTTGTTCACAATAAAAGAACGTTTTGTTTTTCCAAAGCACTCTTCGCAAACAATGAAAAATTGGATTTTTGGCAAAAATCTGAGGTGTTTCTCCGCTATCTTGAAAATTATTGAAAAGGGGATGCCATATTCGAATTTCTCATAAAAAAAGTGTCTGAATAATGTCTTGGTTAGAAATGCGTAGTACAATTAGTTTGTCGTGAAAAAATTAAAAACGAAAATTAGAAATTTTGGTTTATTTGCGATATTTCCAAAACATTGAAGATATTTCAAATTTCTTTTCAGATTATTGTTCAGCACGAAAATGCGCGACTTTGCCCTAATTTAACTAACTTTGTATCTCTTGAGATAAGAGAGATCCCCATAGTGACACTCGAAAAACGGACAGCCTGTATAATCTAAGCTCACGGTAGATTGCACAAGAATAAAACATACCACAACACTTCCAGAATTTAGTTCCTTCCGCGACAAACGAAACAAAGTGCTCTAGTCTAGAGCATTCAATCGAAAACGCTATTGGATTTTTTGCTAATAAAAGTGTAAAAGCTCTAACGGCAGAAATGCGTATACAAACTCCATAGGGTAAGTATATATAACGGAGCTATGATAGATAAAGAGTGAAAATGCTAAAGGATCCAAGTGTCATTTTTTAACTTTCGGGTTTTTTCATTGATAATCAATTTAAGTCCTCGCGCCAATGCCCTGCTAAGAAATTTATATGCACGAATTGTTCCTTGTAGGTGCTACAGTCTCCGACAAAATGCGCTAGTCGCAGGGGCGGATTTAGGTATGGACTTTATGGGCTGCAGCCCAGGGCCCTGTGCAATCAAAGAAAAAATAAAGAAAACATATACTCTTACATATAAATATGAATCCTAGAATGTTTGATTTATAAGAATTTAGCTTTACACTATCTGATTTTCCATTTTATTTTGAATTTGATTTTAGAAGCTTCTTCACATAGTTTGGGTTTCTATTTGAGTGGCATGATTAGATAGTGTAATGTAGTAATACACAACTTTTTCAAAGCTTCGAAAGAAAATTTTCAACCAGTCCAAAATATCCAAGCTTGAAAATCACAAAGGTATTTCCCCAATCCATTCCAGGCTTGAGAACCACAAAGGTAGTTCCCCAAACTATTCCGAATTCTCTTGCATTTTCTACCTAATGCTAACCGATTATTACAATTATTATTAGAAGAATGGCCAGGTCATAAAAATATTCAGTTTCTGCAGTAATCAGAGCAAATTTCCTTCTGATAAAACGCACGATTCCAATTGCGTTATCATTGGCCGCATTCAGATACGCTTGAATTAAGCGGTAATTTGATCAGCTTATTCTAACTGGCAGATTGTATTTGCATTTCGACTACTTGTGTATTGTAAGGACCATTAAAAAATAATAAAAAAAAACAATAAAAAAACTCTTTACAATTTTGCTTCTATATCCTGTATCTCGAAATAAAAGCGTTTCTGGACACACGTTTATATAAATTTTTTTTATTAAAATAACGCAAGGAATTACACTCTGAAGTTATGAACCGTACTTAGGAAACAGCCTGTATATTCAATAAACTACCAGGCATATATGGAGCTAGAAAAATGTCCAATCTGTCCATTTCTGATCCTTTCGAGCGTCATGTCATAACTTTTCGTATCTACTAAAACAAATGGATTCATATAACAATTTTCACACCTTTTCTGATCTTTTTTTAATGTGTGTTTTGTTTCTTTATTATACTGCTGTCTCGGTAACACGGTAAGAAAACTCCTTTAAATAAATTATTCATATTAAAAATAATATAAAATAATATTATTTTAGAAACACGCGTCGTTGTAGTTTTAATTATTAAATTTGAAACAAAACACTAATGTCACAACTAAGGAAAAATGTCACATTTGTCAAAATATTGAGAAACTAGCAAAAATTCTAAATCAGTAATGTGTACTAAGTTTTAGTAACTTAGGAAACTATTTTTCATTTCAAAATGAAAAATTAAACCACATCAAATTTGTTTCATATTGTATCCGTCTTCATTTTCAACCACACTTCCAAAAGCAGTCTGTATGATTTTTCATATAGAAAATATCAGTTTCAAAAGACAAATTGACGAATGAGCCGTCTCAAATCCAAACTTGGGTTAATTTATACTTTTTGGGAAGACCCCCAAACGGTGGTAACCCAGAGCCTTCAAAGTTAAGCGTCCGCCCCCGGCTAGTCGTATGTTATATTCACAAAATTGTGCGGTTTTATTCGTTTCTTGAAAAATTTCATTTTTGGCACATAGCACCTTTAGCAATTTTAGTCCTGAGATGTTTTTTTTTCTGCTCGCAGAAGAATAGCCCGTTTAAGGATAAATTCATAACAAAGTTGTGATGATGATTGCACTTATACTGAAATCTCCGGTGTTATCGATCATCACCAGGCTTAGACGCATTTTAGGCGGAAGGTTTCGTTAAATATACGAGGAACTATTAATATGCTGAAGCTGTCATAGTCGGAAAAAGTTCTGATCTTTAACGCGTCTGCCCTGTAAAAACAAAATAAACCAGTCGAAATCTGAGAAATCTATCCACTACAGTTCTCGTCGACTGGATATAAAAACTTGTTTACATGATTGATTTATTCCGAAATGAACTCGCATTCTTTTTGCAGTGACAGCGCTATAATTGATATGAATTAAATGTATTATGCCGATCTTTTTAAAAGCTACATTAAAGAATTATAATGTTTTCATAATTATTAATTTGAAAGAAACTATAAAGGCAATTACGTTACACACGTAATTTACATCAAACGGTTGCTTCTGATGCAATGATCGCGAGGGTGAAAGGGTCTCGGGCATAAACGCCGTTCGGCGGCGACGTTGAAATCTACGCCGCTGCTTTGTTTATCTTTATACTGGTTTTTACCAGATTTCCTAGGAATGTCCGACCCTTAATCACAGCTTCTTTGTGAACTTGAACCCGTGATGCATCGTACTTCACGCACTGTGATCAATATATCAACTTCACGCATAGGAATAGAAACACAATCATTTGGTTAATAAATAGTCAGCAAATGCTCATCTTTATTTAGAAATAACCCTTTCGTACTTGATATTTCTTATTTTTTATTTATTGTACCTGCCTTATTTACACGTGCTGTAAAATATCTCCAGGTTATCTTATTAAGTTTTGCACGTCTTCTGCAATTTGTACTGTATGATTAAGGAAAAAGGGACTAGTAGTTCTAAGACGTTTAACAGAGATGTAGAATGTCTTACTTGGTTTTAGTTTTGGACGCTAGTTCATTTCTTAAGTCATAAGAGCATTCTAGAACGGTTTCGGAGTCTACACGGCTTATATAACTTGCACTATGTACCATGCAAATTGCGCTCGTTAGCTCAATAAATAACATTAAGCCGCATATTAAACCAGATTTTATAATCAAAGGCGTTGCAAATGCTGAAGAATTCGTTTCGTTTGTCGTGGAGGGAACTGAATTCTGGAAGTGTTGTGGTGTGTTTTATTCTTGTGCAATCTACCGTGAGTGTTTTCAAGGTTGGATAGCCCCAAGGATGTGTTCGGTTGCTTATTAATAGAAGCCGCCAGACGTTTTATCATCAGTTTCCGAAAATATTTCGCTGCCGTGTTCCGTCCGTGAATCAAAGCGGAATTTCCACTTGGAAGGCACAAGACCTTTCAATCAGTCTAATGTAATACATTTGAACAAACCTTATAGCAATACTCAGTGACGGCTTCAGGGGTTGTCGAGCCGGACAACCGTCCAGGGCCTTGCGCTATCTGCAATATCTGATTTTTTTTCTGTTCTCAGTATGGCCAGTCCGAATTCAAATGATCAAGTATCTGCTTAAAACCATATAAATACGAAAATATTTGCGTATCTATGGCTTAATGGCTTATAATTTAAAATTGTTTTTCATTTTTATAATTCACAAGAATTAGTTTCTCCGAGTTGATTGATCTCGAGTGCAAACGCTTTCATATTTGATGTCTCATACATAAAAATCATGTCTGATTTCAAATACTCATTTCAAGCTTATAATTAGCTGCCTTGTAATATAATACGTGCACAGATAAATTCATCCGTGAAAGTTCATACATTTCTCGCTTGACTGCCCTGATATTGTATTATACTGATTGGCAATAAACCAATTATTTATTTCCATGAATAAAAAAGCTTTAATCGCACATTGAATGACATATTTAACCGTACGTTCGAAGACGGGAAATAGTACTTCAAAAATGTGCAAACAAAGAGACTTCATTTATAACTTTCTATGCGGTTATAAAAATAGTATGAAATTATACACAATTTATGACATTAATTTGCAATTTAGGTAGTGTTATACTGGGTGGTACCAATATAACGTGCTGAACCTGGTAACTCAGCTTGAGTATAAAAGTCTACTTTTGGCTTACGCTGTTAGTTTAAAAGAAAAAAAAAATGAGTAGTATTTATTTCAAGAGTGTTTGGATATCACTGAATAGTGCCTTCTGTAAAGACAGAGATAGCTAGAAACAAAAAAACTGTTGTGACAAATTAAAAGATGTTTTCTATAGCAATTTTATGTAGCATTCAGTGGTTTTCAATAATTTACTATTTTTAGTTAAAAAAATTAGATTGGATACAAAAATGACTTTTCCACTCGTTTGACTAAGTGAATTACCAGTCCGTATTTGGCATGTTACATCGAGATCACCCTGTGTAAGTGGTTTAGAATTTTAAGAGAACAAATTAAATAAGCAATATAGAACATAAAATGCGCGTTTATTGTAAGCGTTTCATAAAATATATATGCAATAAAGAAATCATTATATTATTTAAAAAAATTAAAGTACAATACATGACACGAACAATGTCCTATTGAATGCTTCTTTCTAAAAATGTATTAACTAATGTTATCTTCTTAACTTCAAAAAAGTTATAATAAGATATGCGTTGTGGCAACCCTGTTTTTCACGCTAGCGGTTTACTACACTAACTAAAACACCTGTAAATGTGACTTACCTTCTTGTAGGACCTCATATCAAATGTCATCCAAATCGGTTTGGGTGTTTGTTAAGAAAAATTACCTTTGTCTTCAAGAAGTTTGAAGAAGAATATCGGCTTAACGAAACAGTTTTGGATATATAGAAGTTCGATTAAATCATCTTCTTTTTAGGCCAGGAACCTGTGGTTAAGCCATGCCCACGGAATTTAGAGACACCTATATGTACGGGTGTTCATGGGAAACCGCTACAATAGCTATCTTTCTCATTTGTATTTTTACGAAGTAACTTAAATTAGGAGAGTTTTAGGATCTTTCCTTTTCAATATTATGGTACTTTCAAAAAAACAAATGACAATCAGGTTTTCGAGATTTTCAATTGTTTTCAATATTTTTTAATGTAATGTTAGTTTTTTTATGATCGCATCGCGTTCAGGATGGCAAATTAATTATGTCTCTAAAATATCATCTCCCAAAGCCTACATTTTATAAATGATTTAGGCCCAGTTTTACAATAACGGTTTAACTTTAAGCCGAAGCTTAAATCCTTCACAATTGTTGAAATAATCGTTTCTAAGGGTTTACACCTCAACTCAAAGTTGAGCTGCCATTGTATAACTGGACCTTAGTAACAAAATCTTGGAGCTCACGGGAAATGGCTACAATAGCTAACTTTTTTATTTGAAGTTTAATGAAGTAGCTTAAATTAGAAAAGTTTCAGGACCTTCCCTGCTCGATTTTATAGTCCCTCGGAGAAACAAATGACTATCAGATTTTCGAGATTTTCAATTGTTTTCAACTTTTTTAAGTGGAACATTATATTTTTTATCAGCATATCATGTTTAGGATGTCAAATTAAGTACTTCTCTGAAATATTTCCCTCCTAAGTCTACTATTTTATAAATTGATTGATTTGAGAACACGCCCCAGACTTGTTCAATCTTCCCAAAGTTTTCTGTTTAAACAGAAAACCAGGAACAAGACTTTTTGTTTCGAAAAATTAGTGAAATTGTTCCTAAATAAGCTAGAAACAAAAGTTGAGCTTGTTGAGCAACGTTGGGAACGTTGTTCAGGAACACTGCTCCGAAACATTTGTTTACAATCTAAACTACTGGCCTTAACTCATACGATTTCATAAAAAATGGAAAAAATGTATTGAGTAATTTCCAAAACCCTGAAATTAAGTTTTCTTAACAAGTTTGTAAAGTTTTAATGCACAGGATCACGCATTAAAACTTATAATCATCTGACACGTTCCAGTCTAAGAGGTCAGGCTTTATAGGGCCTTCCTTTGACCGTTTCAAGTAAAATGTATCTCTTATCGAGAAATCAAATTTCTTCGTCGTTCGTGATCATGACGAAACGAATCATGAAGCCGGTCGAGTCGAAGCTAAAACCCAGTGGGGAAGCGGAGCGTTTAACTTGCAACGAGTTTTATATCCGAACGAACAATTTTACAGTTACGTTGTAAAATTATTTCCTTGGTTCAAAGCGTATAAAGATACGACACCTTGTATTTTAAAGCAGCACTGCGACTTGCTGGTTCCTGGATCGTAAATAACTTTTTATAAATGCGGATAAAGACGCTTATCTTAAGTGCATCTTTCATCCTGAACGATACTGATAGGAATGGGGAGATTTTTAATTGGTTTTCAGAATTTTTATTATTATTTTTTTTTGAGAACACACTGTGTTTAGTATTTATACGAAAGGGCGTGCGTTGATAGGTTTATACTGAGACTATTTCTAACAGAGCATAAGAATATTTCATTGTATTGACATCATAAAGTTGTTCAACTCTGTGAAATACCTGCCACATAATTTAAAGGCGCCAAAAGATTTCACTTCCAAATTCCAGTGTCTTTTTATTTGAAGTACCAAATAATCACATAATAATTCTACGTTGGGTGTTGTATTCATCTGGCTACTATTTTCAGAATGTCTTTTGAAGTATTATTACACCTTTCTGAGAAAAATGTTTACAATACCTCTTTGATTTTTAACCGCTTTACTTTGCCGCGTTACTTTTGTCTCCTTTTCAAAACTGTATTTAATATTTGCGACAACTTCTCAATTGTAGTAGGGATCTCTCAACTTGAGGAATAACTTGCCACGTGATCCTGCTGTATCAATATTACAAGCAGATAAGCTTCACACAGTGATTTTCTGAAACCAACTACTAATATTAATTTCCAAGTAATTATTGCAGAGACCAAGTCAAGATTACGTTTGTAATTTTTAAGATTACCCAAACTTAATTCCGATACTCCTAAGAAATAATAATTTTTCTTTATATAAAACTCTATATCTTCAGTGCACTGACATAAAATAAAACAGACTGTTTTCTATTAATTTAAATCTTAAAATGTGCCAATATGGAAAATATAAGCTTTGATTAATTCTCTGTTCAAAATAAGTTCCATTAACTTCCTATCAAAAAGCATACTTTAGTAGCACTCTAAACGATCTTATCCTAAATTAATTCACATCCCACTAAGAGTTGCAAACTTTGTTTTAAGAAGATTTATTTCTGTGTTGTAAAATAAAATATAAAACGAGTTCCAACCAAACTTTGTTCCTTACAGAAAATGTATGATATCAATCTTTTCAAGAGTTCACTAAATTAGTATAGAACTTAGAATTCAGTAATTAAAATAAACATTTTTAATCTGTTTATAACTACCCCGATACTTATAATTCATTCCATTTAATCGAATTCTTATCTCTTATAATAAGCGAGATCCCCTTGCTGGAAAAGTTATTTGGGACGTACTGCATATCATGAGCTGATATAAAGTGTCTTTCAAAAGTGTGCTACAAATGAAATTTTCTTTTATTGTCAGTTAAAAAAAAATCGTTGACGTAGAACGTTTCTGCATCCCTTAAAGTCAAATTGGGAAATGTCAGATCCAAATTATTTTGAACGATATACAGGCTGAATACCGAGAAATGAAGATCGCTTAAGGGTAAAATGCCCTTATTTTATAAGATAGAACTAAAAGTTGTGGCTAAATATGATAGTACAACCTCCTGTCTCAAAAATAAAAATCATAATTTATTGTGAACCTCTCTATTTACACACTATACTAGGAAACTAATGGAATTAAAATATCCGCCAAAATAATATGAATAGGAGAATATGGAATTCGTTCTTATTTTACAATTACTTTATTGTGAGTGATAAATGGGTTTCTTGTGTTTTTTGTAGCACACTTTTTGAAAGATATGGTCAGTGAAGCTAATTTTGTAGGTATGTATTCGAACTCATTCGCAACTAGAACCAAAATGCACCACAGAACGCAAACCTTACTTTTAAAACCTCGTTTTACAGTACTCGCAGAAGTCAGATTGCATAGTGTGACATAAATTAATAATATTGCGCACAAATTCAAAATTTGTTTATATTTTACTCTATGTTGTTACAGATACGACTATTATTAAATCTGAAACGATGACATATATGTTCCGAAATGAAATACCTAATTATAGTTGGTTTCAGCGTGCTTTTATAGGAGAATTTAAAACTGACGAATTCAAGAAAGTTAGTTCAGGAATAGCTCGAACCAATTGTCATAGTAAACAATGATATGATGTTACTGATAATTGATACATTTTCAAATTACAGTTAAATTATTCGTCCTTATTTTTCCTGTAAGTTCTTTTCTAAGGAGGTTATGCGTGGTTATTGCAGGAGGAAAGTAGACAATAAGCAATTAATTCATCGAGGTTAAGTACATGGAGGACGCTGTGCCGTATAAAGTGTACTATTGAAAACCGATCCGACCGCGGACCTTTAGTATGGCAAATTGGCAAAACGAACGGACTGTGGAGTATTGCGCACTTTGTCACGCACATGTTGTGCTCTCTGTGGCTCATTATTTTTGCCGTGCAAGAGACGGGAGTGCGCATTAGAAAATCGACTAATTTTCTGCTCGCTTGTTACTCCTCCGGTTAATTAACCTCCATGAAGCAATTATTGGGAATACCGTTTAATAAGTGACTGATACAGTAGACATAACGTATTCGGGTAAGATTTTTATCCTTATTTTAGGAATACATAACTCCTTTACATAAACACTGATAGCAATATGGTTAATCAAGTTTCATGCAAACAACATTGTAGGGAAGTCAGTGGGCTTAAATTCTTGAATATCCTCCTGACTAAAACGCCATATTGGTGCTAGCATAAGTGGTCCCGTCTCTGTAAACCTATGTGCTATTTTCGAAACTTTTAAACCAAAAAATCGCGCTTGCCCACTTTTCTTTAAAACAGTCGATGACACAACAGTCCGCGATCACTTTTAATGATCAATCTGAACAGTTAAAGGTGGCTCCTGTAAACCAACTTGAGCAGAAGAAAATGAACTGAAAGAACCACCGCATCCATTAAATATTCTGTCACGGCGGATTATTTTTAATAAAGATTCCGACTATAAAGTTGTTAGGTATGTTAAAACTTGCCGATCGCAGCAGTTTTATGTCCAGAATAGGACGTCGATTACACTGCTCACCACTAAAATTGTTTCTGAAATAAAAATAGCCAAATAATAACTACTTTGCGCTATTAAATACCAACATGACTATAAATTTTTTTCTTGCTCTCGTTTCGAAGATAACGTTCCCTTCTTTAACTGGAAATACTGAAATAGTTATATTAATTGGGAGTTCTTTTTTGCTTATATAACCATAGGAATGAGTAAAAGTGGAAACTGTCACAAAACCCTAGACCCAGTAGGTTACAAACACCCACTTTATCTGTAATAAACTTGACGTTTAAATAAAAAAATATCATATTTTTTTTCTGTGATATTTATGTGTAGCCATTAACTAATTTCAAAGTATATCTAACAATAACTGAAGAGAAATGAATTTATACGTAACCAAAGTGACCACAGCAAACCTCTATTGACACTTCCAAAAGCCATAACAATCAATTGAAGATAATACGGTTTTTAGGAAATCAAATATTATGCTTGTTACATATCAATCGTAAGAAGTATAACAATCGATACGAAGTGCTTACAGAATAGACCAAAATGTGTTAAAATGAGATTTTATATTACCTAATGATAGTTTTTGCAAAAATTCCCTATACTTGTGTAAATACAGCGGATACTTTTTGCTACATTTATCGTGAAGCTTCTTAAAAGTATAAAATACCAGTACAATGGGTGTCTCGTAACGTACGGAGGAGATTGAAAGTGCAACTCTTGGAGATAAAAACAAAGTTTTTTTCTTAATTC
Source organism: Prosopocoilus inquinatus (assembly GCA_036172665.1). NCBI lineage: Eukaryota > Metazoa > Arthropoda > Insecta > Coleoptera > Lucanidae > Prosopocoilus > Prosopocoilus inquinatus. The sequence goes on from CM069871.1 coordinate 37,491,255, forward strand.
GCTTTTGACCAAAACCCAATAATAAGAAAGTTACAGCAGATTAACTTTCTTAATTTCTTCTTTAATTTACACATGTAGCTTCTTAATTAATCAAAATTATTTCACAAATTGCAACTTTATTGTTAAATAAACCCTAAATTTATCGAAACCACCATTCATAAAATGTCTATGTGAATCTATTTCCTAGTTTTGTTTTAATTAGTAGGCGGTGTACAGCAATACTAAAATCCGTTCTTGGAAATTAAAAGAAAAAATGAAATAGTCGCCATTTTTATAGGACTACATTTTTTTCGATGGTTGTTTCATGTAGAGCAGTGTTCAGTTAGCTCTTAAATTTTATTTAAAAGGTAAGGTATTACTCCATGTAGTAACTTTTCTTTCTTAAGTAATTTCTCTTTTAAACTCTTGTAACTTTTTAGTAATTGTTTTTTTACCAAAACTTTATTGAGAAAACAGCTTTAATTTGATCTCCTCTAGCTACCCTTTTAATCTCCTCCGTAGGTTATGAGACATCCAGTATAAGCTATTTTTTTAACCAGAGCTACCAAATTGTTTTCGTTGTTATTGTTGTGTTTAATACTTTACTTTTTATAAAAAAATAGCATTTTCATTTCAGAAACATTCAAAAAGTTAAATTTTGTTGCTCAGTGTTATTTTGCGTTTTCAAATACATCGGCTCTATATCTGAACCTGATTTAAAATATATATCTACGTATCCCATATGAGAAAAAGAAATGAGTACCGTTATGTACAATTCTCCGTTCATTTCGTAAAGAAGTCAATTTTCAGGCATGTGTTCAAATAACACTTGAAACGCTTGAATTGCGCCAGATGAACGCCATTTCCTTATTCGCTGGCGTTAAAACCGCATCAAATTCCTAACAACCTCTTGCGGTTCTCTTATTGTTATTTGCATTTAATTACACCTGCCGATGTTCCGTCAAGTCACTCGATACATTTCCTGTGTAAATAATTATTCCAACCGTTCGTTGGGATACATAGGTATTAGGTGCGTTTTTATTAGGATTATTATTATTGCCACCAAAACTAGAAGTCACAGGCGTGAATAAAAGTTGCAGAAATGTGCCGCTGGCTTTCCTCGTGGTAATACTTAAGACTTGCCCTTGGATTCTTTGATAAAAAATTGCCGCACGTATTTCACGGTTGAAATAGTGCATTAATAACAGTTGATCGACCTGCAATTATTATACGTTTAATTTACTAATTAATTTATTCACCACATCGCTAAGCTACTATGTAATATTATTTATTATGCTTTTCCAGTGTGTTTTTATAGCTTCAGAATGCGGTTTCAAGTATGTCGTCCTTGAAACGGACAATAAAAATTTATATATGAACCTTCGTAGATCTTCAGAGGAATTTTTGCCTTGGCAAGCTAAATTAAATAAAATGAATATGTTTTTAAAAAGCTTGCTACAAGTAATTTGCAATTTGAAGTCTGTCAATGTCAGGCGTTCAAAAAAAATAATGCGTAAAAACTAATGTGATTGCAAAATTCTTAAACAACGTTCAACGCATTTTTCAATTAACGCTTTTTGATTCACTGTTGTGTTCAAGTTCTGATATTCATTTATTAATATGTTTTTTTTTTATTTAGCCTGTTTCAAATTAAGTCGTCACTATTGCCGCTGCCAATTTTTCGCGCTACAGAGTCGTTCAAATTATAAAATTTGTTTGTATTTTCCAATTGATTGCTAATATGAAAACAGAAAAATAATCGAATATGACGTTTTTGGGGTATCTTTTCTACAGCTCCACAAAAAAAAAGGTAGTAATAGTATTGAGGTACCGACTCACTTTAAATAAAGCTATGTATATGCTACCTAGAGGCATGATTTCAGGATTTAGGAGCTATAGAAAAAGTTTAAATGCAAAAGTTGTAGGGTTTTATACTTATTATTTTTTAGACAAAAACGCAATGAAAATTGGGGAAAAAAATACTACATTTTTTTTATGAAACAACCTGTATATTGTTGCTAAGATGGAAGATCATATTTTCCTGATTTCAAAAATATATAACAAGTTGATATTTGGAATAACCATTTTTCAGATATTTGAGGTTAGAATATCAATAAATTAATATTAAAAAATTTTAAGGCGGCTTGGAATTTTGTTTTTTATTATTAATTCATTAGTAGCGTTCCTTTTGCTTCGAAATGAGGAAGAGAATAGCTTCATGGAAGCTATAAATCTATAGCGAAACGTTGAGTGTGTTCCCTTCATATTTTTGTCCGGTTCGAGATTAAAAAAACTTTGTACTTACAATTTTCATCCGACAAGAACCAACTTCTATTGTTAATAGTTTCATATATTAAGAGTTTTATTTATTATGAGTTTTCTTGATTAATAATTTTATTTATTTATTCATTCACATTTTATGTGAGCTGAGCCACTGATCTCAACTAGCCTAAGCTCAGTTTATTTATAAAAGGAACGCGACTATAGTACATGGTTTCCAGTACTCGAATTTCTATTGTTTCTTGCTAACTAAAACAGCCATTTAGAACTTTTGTAAGCACTTTTCCAGAACATCTTGATTTTTTAAACGTCATTTTACAGATATATTAAATTCAATTATATCACGAATGGTCCCTCCAAATGTCAACATATTATATAATTTTTAAATCAGGAAGAAATGGTCTTTCATCTCAGCGAACAATATACTGGGTGTTCCATTAAAAAAAAAAAACAAATTGTATTTTCTTTGCGTTGCGCTTTTGTTTCTTCTGGTAACTCTAAAAATAACCCATAACTTTTGAATTTAAAGTGTATAATAAAGCCTCTAGATAGGGTGCGAAATATAAAAAAAGCCTGCACATGTATTTAACTATACTAGGTGTCATAGAAATAAGTACATTAATTTTAACCAGTAACAGAACTGGTCAAATTAAACAATTTTTCTCTGTACCATTTTCTTCAAAATTGTTTTTCTTAATCTCCCCGCCCTCCAAATTAACGAGTCCTCTGTGTTTTGTTCTAACCACATGCTCTTAAAAATAGGCAGTATTTCCTTTTCTGCGTTGCTTAGAGACTGTTGTTTGTCAAATAGATGACTTTTGAAAATAATTTTTTGTCGTCTTTGTGAAGCGTTTGAATTGAAATAACAACTCTTCTTGTCCATACATACAATGCCTACATTTTCAAATGATGAGTGCAGATATTTAAGGCTATTTTGTTGTTACTCTTGACGAGTTTTATTGTAGTTATTTCTGTAACACGTTGTACTTTGATATTTTTTTAGTTTTGGGGTATTTATTAAACGCTTATGGTCAAGGAATATATTTTAAGCCGTGTAATATACGTACATATATCTTATACCAACTTTGACACAGACCGAATGCAAATTTTATCATTTCCCATGTACTTATACCAGTTAACGTTTATTTATGCTGTATTACATCATTCAGACACAAAGTGTTACTAATTGGTATTCATTACATTAAACATGTTTAATTACGGCATATCTGTGATACACGTTAGTTTTAACGTACGTAAACGAGATTTTATGAATTTTTCTTTCGCCGTAGCACCCACCAGTCAGCATAATAGCGTCCTATGTACTAGCATTTCTACGCCTGCTATTTCCAACAATCGCAATAGCATCGTACTTACATTTAGTGTATGGAACACGTCGTTTCAACAACTATCTCGCAGATATTTCATCCTTTATTACAGGATTGAATATTGAATTTGAATGTTGATCTACAGGAAATAATGAAAGATTTCGTTTTACTTGTACGAAGTAAGTGTAGTAACATGAAAAACTTTCCTATACTGGGTGTATCAAAAATACGTGTGTTAATTTTAAATCACAGAAGAACTCGCCAATCTGAACAATTTTATTTTATTGCATTTTGAAAATATCGTCAATTTTTTCGTAATTTTTTTACCCCTAGTTTTGAGCAAACGAGTCGTTTAATGTTCGAACTGAACCATATTTCGAAAAACCATGGCAACCAAAGCGGATACAATAATTATCATAAGTAGCGTTCAATTAAATCCGTTATCGAGATGGCTTGGAACTTGCTTTTATTTTATACCGGCACGTCGTAGCTTAGTACGTATATTGAAGAACTGCGAACTGTCAACGGTGTTTACTGTCAAAGGTTTTGTTTACATTTTCGAGGTATTGTGTTCCGTTATTTGTGATGTCGCTTTAATTCCATTAACAGTTCTTTTGGCTTATGTCAAATGCAAATTTTACGAAGTCGCGTTAACTTAAGCCACATGATTATAATAAACATAACCCAACTTTTTATACCCATTTATGATTTTCTATAAATTGAATAAGAGAATGCAATTAACGAAAACATTTATTTTTTACAAAAGGTGCTTAAAATGCCCACCACCTACTTCATAACATTTTAAAACTCTACGTTTAAGGGAACTCACGACTACATTTTCTAACAAGTTCGGATTTTGATTAATTTCTTCAAATTTTTGCCTTATTCGGTGCTGTAGTTCTTCTAGATTGTTCATAGGGGTTGCAAATATTGAATTTTTAAGGTAAGGCAATAAAAAATAATCACAAGGTGTTAAATCGCACGACCTCGGAGGAAATGGTGTTGGAGTGTTGCGACTTATAATTCGGTCATCATAAAATTCATGAAGCATGGCTAATGTTTCTGCTGTACAGTGGGGTGTTGCACCATCTTGTTGAAAGTAACCACCTTCTAACTCATCATCGTGAACGTTCTCCAAAAATTCATTTAAAATTTCATTTCGGTATCTTGTTGCATTAAGCGTACCTAAAAATTAACATGCGAATATAAGTTTAAAGATTATTTTTATGATTTATATATTTATAAACACCTTCAAAGAAAATTGGTCCAATTAATCGTCTGCCACTTATGGCGGCCCATACACCATTTTTTTCAGGATGCAATGGACGTTCAACAAACATATGAGGATTATCTGAATTCCAAGATCTCATATTCTGCGAATTTACATATCCAGACAAGTAGAACCACGATTCATCAGTAAAGAAAGTCATCCGTAGGGTATCGTCATCATTATTTAAAGTGTTTATAAACCATTGGCAAAATTCTAACCTCTGCGGTATATCAATGTCTTTCAATTCGTGAACTGCTGTTAGTCGATAAGGATATAAATGTAAATCCTTTCTTAACATCGTATGAGATGTTCCAACTGAAACTTCCATTTGTTGCGCTAATTGTCGAACAGTTGTTTTTGGGTTATTTTGTCCATCATCGATAACCTGTTGACTTCGTTTAAGAGGACGACCAGAACCTTCCTTTCTTAAGACACCTCCAGTTTCACGAAATAGCGTAACACATCAATCCAGCGTAGCATTAAAATGGTTGTAGTCAATAATCAACTCCGGAAATTTAGCTCTGAACTCTTCTAAACAATCTGGTCTAGAATATACCCAATTGCCGTCAATTTTACGTCCATTTCGAAAATACGATTCTAACATTTCGAAAATACGATTCTAACATAAACACTCTATGTTCAGTAGTAAACATTTCTCGGCAGTTTAGTTCCCAAAAGAACTGTTTTTTTAAAGGAATTAAAGCAACAACACAAATAACGGAACACAATACTTCGAAAATGTAAACAAAACCTTTGACAGTAAACACCGCTGACAGTTCGCAGTTATTCAATATACGTACTAAGCTACGACATGCCGGTATAAAATAAAAGCAAGTTCCAAGCCATCTCGATAACGGATTTAATTGAACGCATTTTACTATTATGTATAATATATCAAAGCAGTTGTCATTTTTATAAACGTACAAGACTTTTCTAATCAAGAACTAACAGATACTCTCATGGTGTATCGTAGAGCTTGTGGAAATGCAGAATGAAAGCACGAAGACTGTGGTTCGTTTCCTAATCGTATTTTACCCAAAAGACATACATTTCAATTAACTGTCCAAATTCTCCAGGATCGTGACTCATTTCAACTTCTAGCCCGAGACCGTGGCAAACCTCGTACTGAATGTTGAAGAAAACGTTTTGGATGCTCTAAATGTTGCTGGTACAATTACACGAAGATACGCATTTCAGCAAGGTGTATCGCACGTGACAATTTGGCAAATTTTAAAAGTGCAATAGTTATGTGCAATTACAGTTTTCCTTCGACATTACAACAATTGACTTTTTGATGTGACTTTTTCGTTTCTATGACAACAGAATTTCCCGGGCTTAACCAGAGGCGGGTATAGATTTTAATACGTAATACGTTTCAATTTTTAAATCAGTTTAGAAAGCTTTAAATAAAAAATGTCAAAGCTTTAAATAAAAAATGTCAAAGCTTTAAATAAAAAATGTCAAATGGAAAATATATTTCATTTAGCTAACTGCACTCCGTGTTAAAATTAACACACGTATTTCTGATACACCCAGTATATTTTAAAATTGCCCGACACATACGTACATGGATATTGCACAATGGTTTTTGCATATTACACGATCACGATCAGGGCTCACGAAAACGTGTGACTGGAATCACTGTGAGCTGTGCAACACATGTGCAATAATCGTTCCATTTGCGCTGTAGAACACATTGCTATTTTTTTACCTTCACAAACAAAGGGCATTAATTTATTCACACTGTTTGTAGCAGACCACATGCGTCCAATTAAATCCAGCGGACACGGTGATGTCACGCTTTTTGCACGAGTTAATTTAATTCCACGCTTGTTAATTATCCTTCATGCAAAATTCGCTTCCGATGTCGTTGACTAAATTCAAACACAAATGAACTAACTGACGAGGTGAACATTTCATTACCACAAATCACACTCTTATTTATGGTGTTGTTCACGGCGGTGTCGTATTGCGTAATAATGAGAGCTACAGTAATTATCTACAGTGAGAAGTTCAGCTAACTTCTTGGATTGTAGCAATTATCATGACGGCTAAAGTTAGTTTAATTTATGGTGGTCGCTCCGAGGAGAATGACACTGTTCGAAATATGCCTTCTGGTCTTACGCTGATTTACATTCTAGATGAGCGAACTACTACAATTTCGTTTTATATCAAGAGTATATGTGACGCCTCATCTTGAATAGCAGAAAGGCGAGAAACAAAAAGTAGGATTTAAACTGACGCTGACGTGACAAGATCGAGCGTTTTTATACTTTACAAATATTTTGAGTAAATATTATATCATTTGCTATTTGTACTTCACAAGGTAATGTAACAACAACAATCAACAATTGGTCATTTGTGCGGCAAGCACCCGCGTTTTTTAAAAATGCCATAAGAGGTAGTAGCTATGGAAAATATAATTCAAGCCTTAGCACCATGTATGTGTACTTTTTCAACGTTTAAATTTCTAGGTCAGATTCTTTAGATATCGGAAATGACGTACCGGTAGCTCCTTAAGTGACATACAGACTTGTAACTGAGCAAAGTAACGAACTGTACAGCGGTTAAAGACGCTTTTTGACTTGAAATGTTAGATCAAAAAGCGATCGCGGGATCTTACTTAAGCTTTTCATTAAATTGTAGGTAATATAGTAAAGAACAGCTGAGCAGTGGCGACTCGTCGGAGTGGACAAGGTGGGCAGTGCCACTCTGTCCTACTGAAGTTGTATTGAGCTCTGTAAGGGAACTGTTCCAATATTTAAATCTGCACACTCTAGTTCCATGTCCACCCAGCTTTGCAAAGCAAATTCTTTTGAGAATGCACCCATCTTTCCTTTTTGCTGTTGCTGCCTACCCGCAGTAAATCATCACGAGCCGCCACTGCAGCTGAGCGTATTTAAGACATTTGGAGAACTGAAGCCTTGGTAAAAGTCAAGTGAAAAAATTCCAATTGGTGAAAACTTGATGTTTAAAACAAAGAACGCAGTTTGGTACAAATTTTTGACCTTCAAAAATTTAATACTTGAAGGTAAAAATTAAATAGTAATAGCTGCAAAAATCTAAGTAAGCTGTTATAAACTCCAAAACAAGTCACAGCCTGTACAATTTTCTTTTTCAAATTCAAGCAAAATCAGCAAAGAAAATCAATCGCTAAGAGAAAGAAAAGGGATACTATTTTGTGGTCAGTTGATTATGCTGCCACTGTTGTTTTTTTAATAACAGGATGGGCATTAGCAACAAAGTGTGAATCAGGTGTTAATTCTCCCAAACAATCGAGAGTTAAAATTGCTCTTTCCGAAACGCTTTCCCCGCTTTAGGGTACGTTCACAACGAAACTGTGATCATAAATGAGATGTCGAATAGCGCTGATATAAAGAAACAGGTACTCAAATGCTTGCGTTCATAACTGAGCTGCGACTATACGCGCTTATACAATGTCTTTCAAAAAGTGTACTACAAATAGGATTTTTTTAATTAATCTATTTTTATAAAAGTTTATTGAGATAGAACTCTTCTGAATCCCTTAAAATCAAATTGAGAAATGTCAGATGAAATTGATCTCGAACGTTATACAGCATGGACACCGAGAAATTAAGACCGCTTAAGAGTAAAGCGCTCTTATTTCACCAGATACAGGAAAATGTCAAGAATAAATTGTTCAGAATTAAAATCTATGGCTCTCTGTGCGTTCCGAAACTTTGGGCTTTTTTGTAGCATGATATAAATTCACTGGAATAGTCTCTCCGAACCAAATGAAGTAATTGAGAAATAAGAACGAATGTCGTATGTTCCTACTCATATTATTGTGGGAGACACTAATTCCACCAGTATTTCCTAATGTAATGGGTATAAAGAGTGGTTCACAATAAATTATAATCGCTTTTTATTTTTGAGATAGGAGGCTGTAATTTCATATCTAGCTATAACTTTTAATTCTGAGTGACATATGACATTTTCCTGTATCTTGTTAAATAAGAGCAGTTTACTCTTAAGTGGTCTTCATTTCTAGGTGTCCACGATATATATAGTTTAAGATAAATTTCATCTGATATTGCTCAACTTGATCTTAAGAGATGCAGACACGTTCTGCCTTAATAAAATTTTATATAAATTTATAATAAATAAGTTCTATTTGTAGCACACTTTTTGAAAAATACTGTTTAATCATCTATCATCTATCATCACAGCTTCGTTATGAATATACCCTGAAGGTCAATGTACGATCAACGCGGAATGATAAAAGGTCATTTTTTAAATTTTTAGTTGGTGTAAGCCATGACTTTTATGAACTAACAGTTAAAGAAAGCTTTCAATTAATGAACCAAATCTTAAATAATTCAATTTGAATTATCTGACAGTCAGATGATTTAAATCAAAGTTTCAATTGTCTTATCAGAATTGCCAACAACCTTCATCAAAATCATGGCTTACTACAATTAAAAACGACCCGTTATGTAGCTGTAATAATACTAATAGAATCCAAATAGTTTAGGAAAAATAAGTTCAAAACTCATAAGTAACCACAAACAACATGAGAATTATCTGAATGTGCTGTAGAGTGGTGAATAGAGAAAGTTATAAGAAATGATATGCAGCTTGATGTTCCTGGTCAACTTCGATTGAGGCTTGTATTCATAAACAAAACTTAAGCTGTGCATTCGCTTACAATCCGCTGTAATTCATAAATTTCCCGCATTTTGGGCGAGTAATTAGTGAGAGTTTAAAAACATTTTATGAATGACTTTCTTAAAATACGGGAAATACGTACAATTTATGAATTATGGAAAATAATAAGTGAACACATACCATAAGTTTAGTTTACGAATACGAGCCTAACTTTAATTCAATCGCAGTTTATTTCATTTTATATTTGGATCCTTCAATCTCGATATTAAGAAATACTTGGAAAATTACGTAACCGTTCTAATGTATTTATATTTTTCATAAATTGATTCAAAATTAAATGTTTACATACTCCCGTGATGGATACATTTTGGATCTGGTCAGTTTATTAACATTAATATACACTTAACGCTAGCACGCTGTAATTTCATGGTCTACGTGTCCGCTAACGTTCGAAGTTAACTACGTGAAAATAATATGTGTAATTTATTAAACTACACTTATGTAGTAGTTGTAGAAGTATACAAGTACCACTCAGCAAGAGAGCGCAAACAGAATAAAATTACACTTTTAAATTCTTTCTGTCTTGTGTCATCGTGTTAAAATTTGTTCTTCTGATAAAGATGTTGGCTTAATTGTAATGCTGGATTAAGCTCCGGCCGCTAATTTTCTCGTCCAGATGTCAGCACTACTGACGGCTGAGTTTTTGGCCGGCGTTTAGAACGCATTCTTGCATTTATTACTTTCTTTTAGTGTATAAATTAGAATTAGAAACTGCGCGGATTACGGTTTACTGTTAATCTCGCGCGAGATTGATGTTATTTTAATGCTGAAGTTGAATATAATCTGTACGGTTATCGAAATACGTATACGTATTTCCACATTCACTTACAATATAAACATAATTAAGTTGATTTTGTTTCATCCATTTCACATAATTTATACTGTATATTATGAAAGAAACAGTTGTCTACGTTTTATTTTATTTGATCTTAATGCCGGAGAATTAATTTTCTTCTTTTTGCCGTTATTATTTACCATCGCTGGCAGAAAAAACTGGGACAAAGCAGAATGGAAATCAAACAAAATTCGTTACGGATCCAGGTTTTAAACAGAATGAAAAGTCTGAAAGATATAACTGTTTTTTTTCTTATTCTTAATTGAACCGCGATTGCTCCTGTGGTGACGCCATCATTTAACCTGGTAATAATAACCGCTTTTTGTTTGAAAACGCTCAAAATTTTTTAAGTAATATAATACAAATAATATATACAAGAAAAATATTTGCTTGTCCTAGTTTATTTTGCCCGGAGTGATACATTAGTTATACAGGATGAGTCATAATGGACGGAACAAATTTTACCAGTATGTAGGAGAGACTTTTTAAGTAAAGAAGTTTATATAAACCTACATACAGGGCTTCCATGGGAAGCCGCTGCAGCAGTCAACTTTCTTATTTGTATTTTTACGAAGTAACTGAAAATGGAAAAGTTTTAGGATCTTTTTCCTCGATTTTATGCTGCTTTCGAAAAAACAAATGACAATCAGGTTACCGTTTCTTAAATAGAGCGTTAGGTTTACTATTATCGCATTGTATTCAGGATGTCAAATTAATTATGTCTCTAAAATATCATCTCCTAAAACCTACTATTAGACTTTTTTACTTAAAAATGTCTCTCCTACATACTGGTAAAGTTTGTTCCGCCCATTATGATTCACTCTGTATTACCTGTTTTAGTTAGTTTATTTTTACTGAAAATTATTGGTTTAAAATCCATTTAAAAATTAGCTACAAATAGTTTTTGATTGCACTGAAACCCTCGAGCAGCCTCTATACAGCTGTTTTAGCCCTATTTGGGGCATCTTCAGGAAAAACGTAGCTCGAGATTTCCACTGCAAACCAAAAACGATTTGACCGATTTATTCGCAATTGTGATATAATAGTGATGAACACATAAAACAGCGACACCCCACAATCGCTTTTTGACCTAACATTGCATAAAGATTGACAAATTGAAGCGGGTTTGCTACATAATAAGTGACCCCACGCAAGGCGGCCACGGTTACTGTCAAAGCATAATGAAAGTTTAAAAAAAAACTTCACTGGAATAGACATCGGGAGGAATTAGATAAGAAGGTCGGCAAAAGCATTTTCGCTCTAAGAAACCTTCGAGATCTGACATCTGAATCCTTCGCACCACGTATTTTTCTCTGATTCAAGCCCATCTATTCTAAGGTATCCTGGTTTTGAGGCCGCAGTGCCTGTCGACATAGAATATTCCATCTTCAAAGGAGCGCCGTGCGAATTCTGACGGGAATCAATTTTCACTACAAAGAAGTTCACTCTCGAGATACTAGAAATGCTTTACACTTAAAAACCACTCAACTTATACTTACAAAATCTCTAAATGCTGTTAAATATTATGGAATAAAATTCTACCAGGCTCTTCCATATCACAAAACTTGATATCGAAAAATTTTATGTCGTAATAAAACAAACCCTAATTCAGCAAGCATATTATTCTTCGGATGAATATTTAAATAGAAATACCCTTGATATATCTGCTTTTACAAACTTGAATCATTATAGTAGTAATGCGGTGTAGGGAGTTATAATTAGCTAGATTTAAATAATGCTTAAACTGTGCTAGTGATATAATACTGTGTACACTGTGTACTATGTTTTTTAGTAGATATATGTACTTTAATTACTAATTATATATTGCGTTATTAAATTATTTAGATTAACTCTTGCTGTGCAATTTAGTTTGACAGATTTTTATTGTCTTTGAAAATATCGCTTTATTCGATTGAAATGTCAATCATAAAAGTGCAAAAATGGCTTTCGCTGTGCAGCGTTAGAAATTTTATAGCAAGAGTGGATCTAAATAATTTATTAACGCATCGTACATTTAACCTTAATCTTGACTAGAGCTTCTGTATTGTACACGATGCTTAAATAAATGATTTGATTTGATTTGAAAAATTATTATATTAACAAATTTTTATTATAATATTTTATTTTATTAATTTATAATAAACTTTTATCCAAGAGTAGACAAAAATTCCTGAGATACGAAAATTATTATTGTGATTTAAACTTCGTACTTTAAAACTTTCCTGAAAGAAATAAAAATCATATTTCAAAATTGTCGTTCATTTCGCAGGAAACACAATTGTACACTTGCGAAACTATTAAATATACATTAAAACGTCAAAAATTAATGCAATATTAAATATCTCAACATCATAGCTTAGGTATCTCTAAGCCTTCCTTAATGGAAGCAACAAAAAATATTAGTCAAGAAAAGAACCAAAATTTGTTTTTCAGGGGTCGAAAATAAAAACATTTTCTAACTACAATTTTTTATTGATAAAATTTTTAATAAGTAACGAAACTATATGATGAAGAGGGGATTTTTTTGTCGTTTTGGAATTCTCAAATCGTAGTTCTAGTAACCTAAACATAAATTTGCACAAAATGCGTATTTATTAACACTAAGGAAGCTTGCAATAAATATCGCGTTTTTGAAATGTACGAGAACAGTTGTTAATATTAATAATAAAACTACAGAAATCTATTCAAATCTAAAAATTCGGAAAATTTACATTTACAAATTTTCACTTTTCTGATCTTATGAAGAAACGTAACTGTTCTCCTTAAATATTTAGAATGTTTTCAACATTATGAGCTCAAAACAAGATTATGATTCATTAACTGTGCTTTGAATTCGCTTGATATTCTGCCAAAATATTAAAAACTTAAATGCCGCGTAAATGGAGGAGCATTAATTCTTAATGTCGGATTTATAAGAACTCGTATTTGATGATTCTGGTTGATTCTCAAAAACTATATTAAAAGCTGTTTTGTTTGATACAGACCAAGTTAAGAAATTTCTGAAATAGGAATAAAATGGCGGGTTTATACGAGGCCAGTGACTTGTACAGGCTGGCCCAACGATGCGTATTTCTTCTGTGAGGCTTATAGGAAAAAATTTAGGAAAAAAATCTATAAAGAATTTTATACTAGACAATACGCGACATATTGTATAATTATTTTGAACTATACAGAGTGATCAGAAAACTGGTGGTTCGTGAAAACTTATTTTTTTAAATGGAACACCCTGTATATTTTTAGATATTTGGATGCGCCACAGTAAGCTGATTACAACGGTATAAATATATATTGATTTCATTGAATAACTTTCGTAAAATAATTTTTTTTTCTTGAAGAATTTTGCAAAAATTCAGTCAGTTTGAATATGAATTTCTGATTACTGAGTTAACACAGACGAACGAAAATCTAACACTATATTTTTAGGACTTTGGCCTTTATGAAAATGTGAACAAAATTAAAATATCTTTTTGCATTATACCGAGCGATCGATACTTACGAAACATTCGGTATCTCATTTTTTTTTTATGGAACAGCCTACTTTTTGTTTCAGACATGGATAGCACTTAAATGTAGCTTTCTGCTTATATAAGGTTATATACCTTTATTTTTAATAATTTCGTCATTAGAAATTTTCTTTTTATAAAACTATACACCCAATATTGCTACTTTCCTACCTAAATTCAATCATTCATTTTTCGATCATTTGATACTACTTTCAAAGATCTCTAATTTAAATACCCGCGCGATAGGATTTATTTTACCAAAAATAATTTAAAAACAGACCATTGAAATACTTGTAAAAAGAAAATTTTTAGTGACGAAATTATCAGAAATAAAGATATATAACCTTATATCGGCAGAAAGTTACATTTAAGTGCTATCCATTTTTGAAATAAAAAGTAGGCCGTTCCATTAAAAAAAAATAAGATATCGAATGTTTCGTAAGTATCGATCGCTCGGTATAATGCAAAAAGATATTTTAATTTTGTTCACATTTTCATAAAGGCCAAAGTCCTAAAAATATAGTGTTAGATTTTCGTTCGTCTGTGTTATCTCAGTAATCAGAAATTCATATTCAAACTGACTGAATTTTTGCAAAATTCTTCAAGAAAAAAAAATTATTTTACGAAAGTTATTCAATGAAATCAATATATCTTTATACCGTTGTAATCAGCTCACTCTGGCGCATCCAAATATCTAAAAATATACAGGGTGTTCCATTAAAAAAAATTATTTTCCACGAACCACCATTTTTCTGATCACTCTGTTCAAAATAATTTTACAATATGCCGCGTATTGTCTAGTATCAAATTTTGTATCGATTTCTTTCCTATTTTTTTTCTTATAGACCTCACAGAAGAAATACGCATCGTTGGGACACCCTGTACAAGTTACTAAAATCCAGTGCTTGATTTTAGTACTTACTTCGTATAAACATGTATTTTAGTACTGAAATACATGTTTATACGAAGCAAGTACTAAAATCAAGTAGTGGATTTTAGTAACTTGTACAAGTCATTGACCTCGTGTTAACCCGCCATAAGAAAATGCTACTGTATCTACATATCATCTGCACCACGTATAACTGACGAATATAAAAATTTTTACTTTTCAGGATAATAACAATAAACAATTTTAAACTTAACTAAAAAAAAATTGCTTCTACTTACATTATTTTGGACATTAGATACGTAAATTATCATTCAGCTGACCAGTTTCGGTTTTATTCTAATCCTTCATCAGAACCTGTGGTGGTATTCCAAATGGGAGTCTATCTTAATGAAATATAATTGAATACCATAACTTCAAAAGGGTCTAAGTGCCAAAAAATAAAAAATTGATATTTTCACAGCAAATAGGCCAATGTCATGCAAAAGGGGCTATATACCTGTAGCTAAATAAGTGTAATAAATGAATTACAGATGGCGATATCTGTAAGTGCGTTCCGTAGACAAGAGAAACATATCTACATAGTACCGTTGGATCGCGGCCTTGCGACTGAAGTAAAAATTAATGGAATAAATGGATACTTGATCACTACTTAATATATTTTCCAATTTAATTTAATTTAATTTTTTAATTTTTACATTGTTAAACCGTTTAAAGTAAGTATATTTTCACAAAACGTAGCTAAATAAGCGCAATAAACAAATAGAAAACCGTCATTTCTGAAAGAAATGTATTAAAAAAATTATTACATGAGGAATTGCATTTTTGGAAAGAATAAACGTCGATTTGCTTAAATCACTATTTCTGTTAGTTAACTTTAATGTTTGGTAATCTTTCTGTTAATTATCAAAATGTAGATACGCCGCAAACTGGGTAAGCTTTCAACAATACTTCAACGCCTCTATTTCGCCAAAAGTTGCATAAAAACTGAAAAAATTTTCACATTTTCTAAAATTATTTGAATTGAGAAAATGACACACTTACAACTTGCTTCTTGTTTACTTGGAAATTATGGATTTGACCTTGTTTTAGTAGGCAATGTGAAACTCTGCAGCAAAACCAAATGATAACTAACATTTGGAATGAACTCTAATAACCAGAAAAGTGAGAAACCAAAATCTTGAAGGAATTCCACTAAAATATTTTTTTATTATTTTGACATTTTCAAAACAAGCGTCGCTTAGCAGCGAACTTCTGGAAATGATTTTAGCGCCTTCTGCTGACTGGAATTATGCGAATTTAACTTTGATGAAAATTTTGGCAAATTCTGACATTTTAAAAAAGGCGCCGTTCAGCAACGAACCACAGGAAATGATCTTAGCGTCTCTTGCGACTGTAGTAAAAATAAATTTATAAACCGGAAGTGTACAATGAAGATCGCACCCCGTGGTGTGTTCAGTTTATACAAGCAAAAATTACGCATGCTCGTTGCACACCTAGCTGTGAAAATTCCGTGGAGGGAATATTAACTGGAGAGAAAGTACAGTCAAATTTACGATCATCCCGCCTTTTCCACTAAGAATTGAAATAAACGAATTCTTAATTTTGTAAGTTGTATAAACCGCTTCGTATCAGTACGGCCTTTTAATTTCTTAGTTGATAGTTATTAATGTTTAGTTATTAGTTTTAGTGACTATATAAACCACACTTAAGCTATGTAAGTGCTTCATGTAATTATTTTTTAATATATCTTTTTAGAAACAACGATTGACTGTTTGCATATTGTGCTTAGTTAGCTATGTTTCCGTGAAAATATACTTACCTTATTTAACATTGTACTTGCATTTTGGATAATTATGGCAATATGAATAAAAAATCATTCGTTTTTTATTAACTATTAACTATTTTACAACGAATTCGAATATCCCGCGTTTTCTTAAACTTATCGATTTAAATATCCCGCGCTTTCCCAAATAAATTAAATTTTTAGAGCGACACCCAAAAGTTGAGAAGGAAAGTTGCGATTTTGGTGGAGAGGAAAGTATACCTAAAAATTTACACGGACTCGGCTATCTCTAACTGAAGTGATCGGTGCTTCTAATACATAGTTCAGCTCTACCAACCTTGTGTGCGATTAAGATTTAGTAAATCAGTTTTTTTCTTAATATCTTCTAAACATCTGTTTGAAGTTATGGTCTTCATTTTTAATTTACCTCTGACAGATGTGTGTGAAACTGACAACTTTAAGATCGGAACTAAAACTTGAGATCTGTAATTACATAGAAAACACCAACGCTAAGTCTGGCACGAACAATAATGCTTTTCCATTGATCAGTTCTCAGGTAAATTATTGGGAATAATTGAAAATATCAGCGAATGAAGTCGTATTTTCAAAGTCAGTACTTTTCAGTTCTATATAAAAAAGGCAAATAAGTTCCAATAAAACACTTTTATTCCAATTGAATAGGTTATTTCAGAAACGATACATTTTACATTTGAAAAACATTGTACATGTGTCGTTTTTGAAATAATCTATTCAATTTAAGCTCATTTCTGTCTTCAATTATTACGAGTCATATAGAAACACATTTTCGTTAAATCTCGTTACACGTTATTTTATTAAATTTACATGTACTATTTTATATTAGTTAGTAGTAAATTTTCGGAAATATTGAGAGCAATATTATCCGTGTAGTTATAACATGGCACATTCGTAATATTGCAAGTGCAGTAATAAAACAATCTCTTCTCCACTGCGCTGTAAACAATCCAATATGTTTATCTGATATATTAAAAAAAGCGGATATTCGTAAAATTGCTAGAGCTTCTTTCAACGTGTCTGGCAGAGGGAATGATCGGATACTGTGCCGCTGGGTCGTTACAAGTTATATATGTAGAAAACTGGTGAATATGAAAAATGCGATTTTTCACATTCAATATTTGTACCTGATGCCAAGGATATAACCAATGTAAATTCACAGTTACTATCAAATAAATCGAGACTCGTTGAGAATGTTGTGACTGCTAGACTCGGTTTTACAGTTCACGGTTACCATAATTTGTAATGCAATTCTAAGCTCGATCGTAGTAAGCATCGTAAGGTCCTTATGTTTAAATGACCCGATAAAACATTACGATGCTTATGATAATGCTTAGAATTGTAGCATTATTAACAATGAACTAAAATACCGGGGCTTAGTGCCAGTGTTAATAGAGATGCGATTAGGTTGCAGGGGGTCTCGATTACGTTAATCGCGATTGTATAAATAAAGCTCCTTATTTACATCGGAGCAAACACTATATTCGTTTCTTTTAATCACGCGCATAGAAACAACCACGGGCTAAAGTGTAAATTTTCAATCCGTAAAACTTGATAATGCGTTTACACATTCGCGTTCGCGTTTCGCCTCGCCATTCGCGAGTGGAATGCTCACCTTCGACTCTACAACGCGAATGGCCCGTTTACATATTCGCGCGGCTATCTCGAGACGAATAGACGAATGTGATGAGGCAAGACACGAGCGCGAACGTGTAAATACAAGCCATACAAACTTTTCGTAGCGAATGTATAAACATCGAGTTCGCCTCGTCTGCTCGTTACTACAAGGCAATTAATTGATTCATTTCCAAAAGACCGCTAGCTCGACAAGACGAATGCCGAGTGAACCGATTACACATTCGCCTCACGGTTTGCCTCGCCATTCGTGCGAATGCGTAAAGGCGGCATGAAACGAGAAAGAGAATCGTCGGCTTTTTCGACGAGCTCGCGTCAAACTGGATTTTTAAGAATATTTAACATTTAACCTGACAAAAAATTAGCATCTTTGCTTGATAATCAAAAAATCTTATGACACACGCACATAAACAAATCCTCTGAAGTCATTCTCACGTGAAACCAGAAGCCACTGTCTTCTTTATCTTTTTATTCCAAGCGTCTCGTACCCGTCTCATAACAGTTTAGTCTTTTTCTACAAGAACTGGTTATTTTATTACTCCGTCTGCTATTACGTTTTTTTAAGCTTAGATGAACACAGCTTACCTGCAGGTAACAAAGCTCGCTTTCGACGTGCGTACTTTACAGGAATACCTCCTCCATCCCCCGAAACACACTTCAGCACTTAAATTATTGATGGAATACCGCAGTGATAAAGTGATAATGCCGTAATTACGTGTTGGTCGAAAGTACGATTATCGTGTGTAATTTCTTGGAAATGACGTTCTGCGCGGCGTAATTAAACGTAAAAGTCATCGAGAACGCAATTTACATTTCTTAGATCCAGCGCGAAGATTTATGCGTATGTATTTGCTTGCGCGAGAGAAATTAATTGAAAAATGTAATAAAATTATTTAAATTTTACCTACACCGTATATGTACTTAACTGTGCAGTAAATCATAAGATAACGTTCGAATGAATATTAACAAAAAAGTTGGCCACTTTGCTCCGAAGGTCTCGCGTTGTTAAAGGTGCACGCTGCGTTTCACCTCAATCAATCTCTTATGCGTTTCATGCTGTTCTACCTGCAAGATATGTATAATAAATATCCAAAATGATGCTGAATATAATTAGCTACCGGATGCTAAACTGAAATCATTTACCTGGATGTAGCGAGAGAGAAAAAAGAAAATTATTTTCGCAGTTGCATTTGAGACAGTACTCTGTAAATGTTGTTAACATAATTAACCAGTGGATGCTGAAACCGAACTCGACTTGTTCAAAGACAAAAGACTTTAGCCGATATTCAAAGGAGGTGTCTTATTATACCACATAAAAATATTTTCTTCAGACTGCAACGTAAACTTTAATTAAAAGAAGCGTTAGATTAAAATATAAAACAGATACTCTTATCGTCTGTTATCGAAGCACGGGTCACCAGGTCACTTATTTTCAGTTTGCACGCAAGTAACAATTTGTCGAGAAGACTATATATTCAACAACTTGTTAAATTCGCACAACAAAAATCTAGATCAATATTGACTTGTGCTGTTATTCTTTGTTTTCGAAAATTCCATCAAAGTTATCTAGTTACTGTATTTTTATCGTTCTTACCTGTATTGAAACAGAGTTCATCTCTCTCATTTCTACCGCGATTATGTACCGCTCCAATTATCGTAAACTCCTATTGTATACTAGCGATAGGTCTTTTGATTTGACCTTTTTCCTATAAATAAGTTGCCTCATAGTATTCGTATCATTATCAGTCGTTCAACTACAAATTCGTAATAATCCTGCAGAAAAAATGGTAAGAAGATTATAAATCCTTCAATTAGTAGAAAATTGTTGGACTTTCTAATAGAACAAAATAGGTCACTTTAATCAGTGTAGTTGGTTTCTGAGTACTGGGTGTATCAGAAATACGTATGTTAATTTTAACACAGTGCAATTAGCTAAATGAAATAGTTTTTCTATTTGACTTTTACTATTTAAAGCTTTCTAAACCGATTTAAAATTTGAAACGTATTACATATTAAAATCTATACCCGCCTCTGGCTAAGACCGGAAAATTCTGCTGTTTAATTTAATAATTGTTTATTATTAGAGGTTTCCGTAATCCTTAAACACAGCAAAGGAAAACTATAATTGTGCATAACTATTACACTTTTCAAATTTACCAAACTGTCAAATGTGATACACCCTGCTGAAGTGCGTATCTTCGGGTAATTGTACCAACAACAGTTACAGCATCCAACGTGTTTTCTTCAACATTCAGTAGGAGGTCTGCCACAGTCTTGGGCTTCAAGTTGAAATAAGCCGTGGTCCTGGAGAATTTGGACAGTTGATTGAAATGTATGCCGGTTGGGTAAAGTACGATTGGGAAAAGGACCACAGTCTTCGTTCGACTTCCATTTAGCAATTCTTCAAGCTCTATGATACACCATGAGAATATCTATTAATTCTTGATTAGAAAAGTTGTGTGCGTTTCTAAAAATGACAACTGTCTTGATACATTATACACAATTGTACGCGCCATGGTTGCCGTGGTTTTCCGAAAGAAGGTTCAGTTCAAATACCAAACGACTCGTTTGCTCAAAAATAGGGGTAAAAATATTACAAAAAAATTGACGGTATTTTCAAAATGCCATAAAGCAAAGTTGTTCAGCTTGACGAGTTCTTCTATGGTTTAAAATTAACACACGTTTTTCTGTTACACCCAGTATATCAGAAATATCAAAAGCGCTCCATTAATCGTCTTCACGAATGGAGGAGTATATCCCGACCTGACTGCCCAAATTTATCATAAAGCAATATATGACATAATACGCAGCTTTACGTTATGCATAAAAACGTACTAAACATAGTCTTAGTTAATAAATAACACAAAGCTACGTATTATGCCGTTTAATATTTTATGGTAAATTCGAAAGGAAAGCAGAAATTTTCGATTTAAAAAAATGCATACAAACCACAGTCTCCAATACATTTTAATATTAAAAAAAAATGTATTGATATTTCTATGGTGCCCAATCACAGAGGACTCCCGTTATATGTAAGTACATGCATGAATATCAGATTCGCCATGTTTAATGATAAATCTAAAAATTAAGTTGACGCAGAGAAATCAAAAATAGTTATCGCATTCAAACAAGCAGCCAGAAAATTCTGTTTCAATCCAATACACTTCAATCGAATCAGGAGTATATTAATGCGAAAAACTTGCAAGGGACTAACAATATTTTTCAATCCATGTAAATAACATGTGCTGAATATTAATATCTAATCCATTGTCTGCATGAAATCTTAGGAATTTTACAGTACTTTACGGTACGGCTTGAAATGCAAGGATTGCGTTTTAAAACAGGTTAATTTTATTAAGACTTTTCAAAAAAAATTAGGAGATTCCCAGGAGACAATGGGTCTATAATTAGAAATAATGAATGCGCATGATTTGTGGTACGGCACAATTTTACCGAGCTTGAAAGCTCCTCCATAATAACCCGGGAACGGAACGGTAACGAGAACGGAACTGAACGGCCTAGTATTAATTAGCATTAGGTCTTTCTCTACAATTGCCTGAGAACTGGAACCAGAACATTAACAAATAAAATAATCATTTGAGTTTCCACAACGCCTCGGTAAGTCCGGTAATGCTAATTAATACTAGACCGTTCACGTTCCGTTCTCGTTACCTTTCCGTTCCCGGGTTATTAGGGAGTTTTTGGAAAACACTGACCGTAATACGTTAAACGTTATATTTACAAAAATTTTGTGCAAATCGTTTTTGATTGCAGTGAGAACCTCGAGCAGCCTCTGGACAGCTGTTTCAGCCCTGCTTGGGGCTTCTTCAGCAGAAACGTAGCTCGACATTCCCACTGCAGACCAAAAACGACTTGCCCAATTTATTCGCAAATGCGATGTAAGAATGATGAACATATAAAATAGCGACATCTTACTATCGCTTTTTGACCTAACATTGCAGTAGGATAAACAAATTGTCTATCCTACGGTGTCGGTTACCGTTTCTAATTGCTGCAAAAACGTTTTTTTTTGGATTTACATGTATACAACGTTATGACAAATACCGTAAACAAAACTGTAAATATAACGAACATATAAAATAGCGACATCTTACTATCGCTTTTTGACCTAACATTGCAGTAGGATAGACAATTTGTCTATCCTACTGCAATGTTAGGTCAAAAAGCGATAGTAAGATGTCGCTATTTTATATGTTCGTTATATTTACAGTTTTGTTTACGGTATTTGTCATAACGTTGTATACATGTAAATCCAAAAAAAAACGTTTTTGCAGCAATTAGAAACGGTAACCCCAAAAAAAATGGGGTTTTACAATGTTGAGGTTGGTGGTTGGTAGAACTACAGTCGTACTAGAGTCTGACATTTGCTTCCGAAAAATGATTTTGAATTTATTTAACATGTGCTTAACACTGAAATTATACTGGGTGTCTCATAACCTACGGAGGAGATTGAACGAGAAGTTGTAGGAGATCAAAATAAAGTTTTTTTCTTAATTCGCTTTTGACCAAAACCTAATAATAAGAAAATTACAGCAGTTTCACTATCACTTTCTTCTTTAATTTACACCTGTAGCTTCTTAATTAATAAAAATTATTTCACAAAATGCAACTTTATTATTAAATAAACTCTAAATTTATCAAAACCACCATTTATAAAATGTCCATGTTAATCTGTTTCCTAGTTTTGTTTTAATGAGTAGGCGGTGCACAACAATAGGAAAAACCGTTTTTGGGCACTAAAAAAGAAATGAAATAGCCGCAACTTTTATGTGACTAAATTTTTTTTTACATAGTTTCATGAAAAGCAATGTTCAATTAACTCTTAAATACCCCAAATTTGAATTTAAAACGTGCATTACTCCAGGTAGTAACTTTTTTTCTTAAATAATTTCACTTTAAACCTTTAAATTTAAACTATTATAACTTTTTACTTTTTCATTTGTTACCAAAAGTTTATTGAGAAGAAAGCTTTAATTTGATCTTCTCTAGCTGCCCTTTCAATCTCCTCCGTACGTTATGAGACACCCAGTATTATGTATTTTCTAGTCTGAGCAGGTGAAGGAAAAGTGTAGAAGACATGGAACAAATATTAGATATAGCACGATGATTTGTGTGCGACTGATACGGAGGATGTTATGTTATATCAATTATTACAATCTCGAAGTGAGAGATATAGGTACGTTAAACGCTCGCTATTGCTGGTGTAATACCGGGCTCCGCTAATCGTTTAGCGTTACGATATATTATACGCATACGCATTTTCGTTTCAACGTTACATTAACGTTTACGTTTATTCCAAAAACTCTTCTTGTTACTGAAGTTAATAAAAAGTTGTTAGTATCTTCTCTATTAACTTATAACAGACTCGAAAGATACTATACGAAAAGTACCGGAAAGAAGAAATTTTATAATAATTCTTTTTAATCTTTAAACGAGCACTGAGAATTACTCAAACACCTTTGTGTAAGTTTTCAGTATCCATTTAAAGTTTAAAAAGAATTTTTATGTAATTACATTTCCCATTTTTTAACGAATCTTAATTTAAAAGCCAATCCTTTTTAAGTATCAACGAAATCTCTCAGACCTTTTCCCCGATATCGAGGATTTATAAACTTTCTAAACGTTCGAAGGACAATAAATTCTGTGGCCGACATGTTTAATAGGAACGCAGCAAATGTTCTTTGTCGAAGGCGGAAATTTGCAGGCACAAACGGCGCACCTCTCATTTTTCCAGATCTTATCCTCCTGTTTCTTGAAAATAGACGAACCAAGGAGAAATATTACCGAGGGCGAAAACAATTTACTGAAGCTAAAAATAAAGGAAACGCACTAAAACCGCAAATGAGTGAAAGCACTTTAAGCCTTTGGGATTACTTTACATTCATTTAAATTTAGCAGTTTTGAAAAGAAGTACTAAGATAGTTGATGGATGCGCTGGTACTTTTCGGTATAATTTTCTTGGAATTTTTTGCGAGTTACATTTCCGCAGAAAAAATGGGATTGGTCGACAAATTAATCCTTTTAATTTTCTGAATTTCTTTTCACCCCTTACACTCTTAATAAGGTACTTTATAATATTTTATAATTTTCTGAGAAATCGGTAATAGAAAAATTTCCCATTGCGTACTTCATTGGGCACGTTGTATATCCGATGCTTGAAAATCATCTAGACAAAAATTTTTTGATTTAATTTCGATTTTAATTTAAAGAGGACATTTTTAGCACAAAAGTTTAGAACAATAATAGGATCTCATTGTTTCATTATTTAAATCAAACAAATTAATAATTATGTCAGTAATATAAATATAAATAAATATAAAAGTAACAATAAGCTAAACGAATAAACCCTACATACCTTATATTGTACACATTATAAACGGGTTATTCGATGAGTCTTCACAACAAATATTAATGACTCCAATAATTTGAGAAAATACACTGGCAAAAGATTTATTTTTTAAGAATGAAAGGATAATAATAATAATATTTATTAAGCATATCAGTACAACAAATTATTCTGAAGATAGATGTTCATGAAGGAAATAAAAAACCTTCTAATTAATGTATCCCTCAAATATCACAGAACCCCTCTTGCCATTGTCATTTCAAATTTACAAATGTTTGCTTGCACAGAATAATGGGTAGATAGGTACATAGATAGTTCAACATATTAGCCGTTCATCTGATTTTCGCGGCAGAGTAGACGAGTTGGGATGACATTTTTGTTGGTATCGCAATGAAATATAGACGTCAAATGAAACGGTTATGTTTATTTTCAATTTCAAGTTTATGGTTTTAGTAACTGACACTACCTCGACTGCAGGAGTAGGTACTGTACCCGCCAAAAAAATCTGGGACAAGTCTTTAGAGGCATTTTTGAGTTATTTGATTAGTTTGAATGCAACTTTAAACTTGTTTCTACGGTAACGTAAAAGCGCAGAAATACGCATACGGACCAGTACATCATAGCAACAATAAATAACTCGTCATAGGACATGTTACGACGTGTCTCAGATTCTTTTGGCGGGCATAGTATATTATTTATGCCAGAGTCGGTCGCCGAAGTGTGGTTATTCGTATTTGGCAGTATAGTCATATTACTAGTGTGGAATAGTCATAATATTTTTCATATCAGATTCTGGCATCTATCAAAACTAATCAAAAATAATTTGCTAAGATAGAACTCATTATAGGCGATAACTTTTTTAGAAGACATTCTCTTTTATAATTAATATTAAAGGCGCTATTGAAGAAATCTGTAGGAGTGACATAACCTGTATATTTTATTGCAGTTTCGGTTAGCATTTGAAGAGACGATAAAAAAGATATAGCATTACACTTACTTATTTTTAGTATTTACAGTTATTTTTAATTTTATGCAAAAAATGGGTCATGTTTGCTCGTCTACCAAATTGTCAATTTTAATGAGCCAGAGGATATTCTCAGTCGCGCTACTAACTTTATTTCTATTGGACATTCAATCCAATAGAAATAAACTTAGTACCTGTACTGTCGAAATTCGTATCTACGATTATAAACAAATTGTATTTTTTTACTTATCCCCATAAAAGATGTCGAGAGACAAATCTGGTAACCATTGAAACCACTTCAAAGCATTACCATATTCTATCCAGCGATTATCCAATCGATTCGTATATGTTCTTATATAACAGGAATTACCGGAAAAAATCAGTTCAATTCTTGAATTTATTTCCTGTTTTTATTTAAATCACTAAAACTACGATAAAATGTATGGGTAAATATCTTAAATGATTCTGAGGCGAATGAAAATATTTTACAACATGTTTTTTAAGTTGATTATAGACATTTGAAAAAAAAATTATTACTTTTAAAATATGCGAACTGAATCGTTGTGTTGTTGATAATGACTAGATTTTTGAATTTTTTGAATATTGTAAAAGTAGATAGATTTGGAAATATGTTGGTCTAAGGTTGAATGTAGTATCATTAAAATTGACAATTTGGCTGGCTAATAAACATGACCCATTTCTTGCATAAGATTAACAACTACTGGGTAAATACTGAAAATAAATAAGTATAATGTTACATTGTTTTTATCGTCTCTCAAGGGCTAACCGAAAATGTAATAAAATATATAGTGTTCCATTTAAAAAATAATAAGTTAGATTTATAACTCATTAAATGAACAACCTATATATTTGAAAATAATTTTATATTATGCGGAATGAAAACCTACACATCTTTTGTTAAGACATTTTCTTGATAAATTGAATTTAAAGGGGCATTTTTGGACTTTTCCAAAGATTTGGGACACCTGTACATACGAAGTTACTATAGCGCGTTTCAACCTTAGTATGGCTGTATGCGCCACCTTCTATTTTTCACGGTTTTTCAATAAAGCTATCTTTATTGCTCCGAATTCTCCATATGGCCTGACTGCATTCTAAGAGTATGACGTGCTATATTAAACATCAAACAAACAAAATATCCTTACCTCTTTGTGCTTGGGTTAGACAAAAAAAATTACCTTCATAATCCGTTTTATTATATTATACAGAGGCGTATTATGTTTGTAATAAATACTGTTGCAGTCAGTCAGTAACTGTTGAAAGGAATCGCTTTTGTTGAATCCCAAGCCAATAGTTGGGTTTAGTATCTCGTCGAATACAGACTCTTCGAATGCATTATTCAAACTGCATTTGCAATAAATTACAGCCTAACCGAATGAAGAAAAAAGAAACTCCATATAGCGTGTCTTGTAAATTTTAATAATAATCGCCACTAAATTATGATGCGTTTACAGGCTGGCTTTAAAACCGTTTAGCTTAGGAACACCAATCAATAAAATTTAAATTTTCGTCGGCGAGTCTGCCCACGCACTTGCGAGGCTCAGGTAATTCATAACATGCAACGTTCATTCATAACGACCGGATTCAAACATGAACGGGCTCGTAAAACTAGTAATATAGAGTTTATTGCCTGATATATCTTTGTCTTTTCGATATTCCACATAGATTGTGGTCGGGTACGTGTGACCGGTTGTGAAATCTTACCTTCCTACGAGGTGTAAGCTTTTTTCCCTTTTGCCTGCCACTGTAACCCATTAATTTAATAATTACAGGTAATAATTTAACGGTTGCCCTAACCCAGTTTATTTATTGTCGTTGAAGGAGTCAATGAAAGGGTAAGGTGATTTTCTTGGTTCTATTTCAATGACGCAAAACAAAGGCAATCGGGAACTTGCATTTTTTATGTCTCATTTCGACTTTTTAAAGTGCTCAGCATAACTTTGTCTCTGCGAGTGTATCTAAATCTGTAAGTGGGCGTAAATCTCAGAACTTACAAGACTCTAGAAACCTATATATATCGGCTTAATTATATTGACACAAATCCTCAAAATTGAAACACATAGTTTTAGAAAGATAACTCGGATTTGTTAACGTTTATATTCAGAAATTTACTTAAAAGTGCACTAGTTTTCTCAGGTCAAATTTTCTTTCTCCAGCGAAACAATCTTATTATTACCAAAGAGCAAGATCAGGTTTTCCATACGAGATATTTTGTTTTCGTATGTACCTGTCAGACTCCGAAGTAAAGGCCGAATTACACCACCGGGTGCTGGGTCGAGTCACTTGCTTTGCTACTCGGCCGAGAAACTGTTATTGGGGCAGCTAATTATACGTGGGATAGGCCGAAGACTGAATGTATTCATCACATTAGCCGAACACTCGGCCGAATACACTCTGTCGGCTCAGCATTCGGCACGTTTTGGACAACAGAGAACACTTTTTCGGTGTTCCCTCGCGTCCATCCGTTTTTGGAATTAAAAAAGATGGAGTTACGATGTTTACTA
Source organism: Prosopocoilus inquinatus (assembly GCA_036172665.1). NCBI lineage: Eukaryota > Metazoa > Arthropoda > Insecta > Coleoptera > Lucanidae > Prosopocoilus > Prosopocoilus inquinatus. Next base: position 37,519,332 of record CM069871.1, read on the forward strand.
TTAAAAAAGTAGGAGTAGAATTTGTCCTTGTTTGAATAAATACTCACTTTTACACACAACTTAGTCGGGAAAAAACAACAATAACGCCAAATTAGAAAAGAATTAACAATTTTTCAGGCAAAATTTTGTCCATATTTAACACTGATTAGGCAGGTTACAATTAATCCCAAATTTTTTTGTGTGTGTAATGACTGGAATGCATCTGAACCTTTACGCAGGCGATTTAACCTAACTACTAGCCTACTAGCGAATAGAATTTATCGAGCCTGTTAACAGATATGCTAACATAGATAGATATTTTTGTCTCGCCGCGCAAAGTTGATTATTACTTCAGCCTAAACACATAAAAATTTTGAGATTAATAGTAATCTGCCTGATCGGTGTTAAAAACGGATAAAGTTTTACCTGTAAAGTTGTTAATCCTTATCTATTTGGCGTTATTGTTATCTTTTCTCGACTTAATTGTGTCTAAAAGTGAGTTTTTATTACAACAAGGATAAGCTGTACTCCTACATTTAAAGGGTAAACATCCTAACTCCGTTTTCTAACTCCACAAGCGAATTGACGCGAGGAAACAATATTTTAATTGCATAGTAAATAAGCACACCAATGTAGATTAGACCTTATCGTTTTCCTTCCGAGTGGGCAAATTTTTAAACTCACACAAAAAGAAAAGATATTTTTTGAATAAATTACAATCCAATTTAATCTGAAATGCTAACCATAAATTTCAAATATAGAAATGTTTTGTACGTAGCATCTCATTTCATTTGGTATTTCTGACAGGCCTCATTTTTGATGTAATGAAAATATTCAAAAGTAACAAAGGACTTGATTGAATTGATTTCCGGTTGAAACGTCGTCACACTGATTTCTTCTACAGCCAACGTTTCATTCTTCATTGATTCCGCAAGGCTGCTACTGGTGGCGGTATTACTGTATTACTGTTGCTGCTGCTGTTGTTCTTGCTGCTGCTTCTCATTAGTCATCGTTAAGAATGACTAGTAGCACCACCAATAGCAGCGTTGAGGAATTTCTTCTGCAGTGAAAAACGAAACGTCGGCAGAAGAAATCAGATGACGCTGTTCCAACCGGAAGCCAATTTAATTAAAGACGTCGGTCGCAGAAGCCTTCAAGTTGAAGTAACAAAGGACTTATTAATACCGAGGTTCAAAAATCAATAGCTTATTACAAGTTATCACATAAAGACGTCCAACTCGTCACAACATTCGTAAATTCGTAACGGCAAAATTTGGTTCGCCCATGGGTTTGCCTACTTTCACCTCGAGTCGGACTTAGCCTAAATATTCGGTTTTACATATTTATTTTATCCCATAATGTTAACATGCCAATAACTTCTCAGCAACAAGTTGCGTTAAGACACATTTAACATTTAACATTAGTACTGTTAAAAAAACGAGTTGCGTAAAGATACTTTTAACAACACTAATACTGTAAAAAAGCCATGATCGTCACGGACACTACTACGTGGCTGAATGTTAGAATAATTTTCCTTCTTGGAAGATTGGGTATTTGGGGATTGCTGCTATTGGTTTCCATTTATCATGTGATAAACTATAACCAATAACATTCATCAAGTGAACTACGACAGCCAATGTTAGCAATCCTCAAATACCCATTTCTCCAAATCTCCAAAGCAGGAAAAACAGCTTTAAAGTCCGACCGAAGATTCGGTTCGGTTTCACTTTGGCTGAACTACGTACTTATGGCCAAAACCGACCTAAACCGAAACCGAATCTTCGGTCGGACTCTACTGACTAACATTTCGTAGTATATAATTTATAAATGTCACATGACAAGCATCAATGTTTTGCATTTTTTTGAAGTTGCAGGATAAAATAAGTGTCATGAGATACGTAACGTTATCAGGTTTTAAATTACTCGGGAATTTTGAACATTTTCCCTCGGAATATAAACACTCGACTAACGTTACTTGTTACGTAAACTACTACTTTCTCGATTTTGCAATTAAGATGAAAGTAAGAAAAACAATGCAAAGTCTATGTTCAAAGAATTACAGTTCGGCGGAAATCTTGAAACGCGCTTGATTTACCTCCCATTTCACTAACTCATCGGTAAGGGTCGGACATTCCTAGGATATCTGGTAAAAACCAATATAAAGATAAACAAAGCAGCGGAGTAGATTTTAACATCGCCGCTGAATGGTTTATATGCCCGTTGCACTCTCGCCCTCGCGCTTATTGCATCAGAAGCAACCGTTTGATGTAAATTACATGTGTAACAGAATTGCCTTTATAGTTTCTTTCAACTTAATAATTATGAAAACATTATAATTCTTTAATGTAACTTTTAAAAAGAATGGCATAATACATTTAATTCATATCAATTATAGCGCCGTCACTGCAAAAAGAATGCGAGCTCATTTGGAAACGATTCGGTTATGTAAACAAGTTTCAAGTTTTCAAGTTTCAAGGTCCAGTCGACCAGATCTGTAGTGGTTACTGCGTACCGCATAGAGTTCTCGGGCTTCGACTGGTTTATTGTTTTGTTTTTACAGGGTAGACGCGTGATGATCGCTTCAGCATATTAGTAGTTCCTCGTATATTTAACGAAATCTTCCGCCTAAAATGCGCCTGGGTCTCATCGGACTCCAGTATCGCGCACAAAATTTAATGCAATTCACGATGCATGATGCAGTGACACCGTTCACGACAACGCGCCTATGAACAGAAGTGGTGGGAGTCCATTCAGATTTTTTCAGATCTATATTCGTGTCAAATCTTCTTTTCTGTATTTTCATAATTACAAAGCATGAAGTAAATTTAATTTTAAATCTTTCGTATAAGTTATAGATTATAGTGAACACAAACTGAAACCAAACCTTAAATAAGTGAATGAATTTCAAAGTAGAACATTCGGTACAACATATCGACAGTTGTGCGCCGAGTCAAGACATTAATTGTCAGATATCTTCGCATGCAAAGTCTTCGTAGGGCTCTGACCTTGTGCAAGAGGACAGCACTCCTGGAACACGGCCCACAACGTTCGCCCACGACCCTCTGCCCACGTTCGCACCTGCCTCGACGACATAAGACAGTTACCTCGCCTATCCAATCGTTAATAGCACTACTGCTGCACAACGTCCAAGACGCACTCGGCGAGACGAATGGAAATTGGATTGTCTCTATAAGGAATAGCTTAGTACGCCCCGAATGCTCAACTCACCTCACTCGGTTATATTTTTTATGGACCAAATTACATTTTGTGACTTGTCAAAGCGATAAACTTCACTCGTAATTGGATCGATGCCTTTCAGTTGCGACCAATCTTGACGAACCATTGTTGTCAGTTTCGCAGTCGGTTTTTATGAATGAGTTCCGAGTAATCTTTACACTTTCGAAACTGTCGTGTCATTTAAAAAGGCACGTATGAATAATAATGAGGACAATCATCTTTCTGACATCATTGCGATGTTTGCAATCCTGCGATGTTAGCTCACTGATTTACATTGCTGAGTACATACGAAGGAACCCGCAAACGTGATCACTAATCAGATTGACTGCGAATTAAAAATTGATAATGAAAACACAAGCAGAAATAAAGATATTTGTATATTTTTCTACAAACCTTATTTCTAAAAGAAATGTTTTGATGATTAATGAAAAAATCATTGTGTGTTGATCTTTTTGAAAATCTCATCCTCTTCCTCCCTGACCCATATACCCTCAATAGGTGTCGATTCTAATTCCTTTTCTTCATAACTCACCGTTTTTTTTCTTCATAGCTCAATGTTTAACTCATTCTTACCACGACTGGCGGTCTTTCGCCAATATTGTCACAACTTTCTTACTTACTTTGCTACCAAACCCTTTGCGCTTACCCGGGAACTAGCAAATTATCAACACGGATGGGGAGTAGCAAGAAAAATGCGTGTTTGTATGCGAACTTGCGTGGAGAATTGGGTCGTGAGTCGAACTACGACGACATAAGTTTACAGGCGCCAGAGCTAACTTATAATAATAATAATGATAATAATAATAGAGTTTATTAAGCATGAATAATACAACAGACAGTCAAAAATTGTACAAATAAATTACCATGCTTAAAAGGTCAAGGTTCAGATGAGCTGATAAAAGTGAGATCCCTGATCTATCACCAAGACCTTTAAAAAAAAGAAAGAAAAACAAGACACACAAGTGAGGCTGATAATACGCTAATATCGGGGGCGTGGACACAAAAATAATCAAAGAAGAATTTATTCTAAGAACAAAAAAAATGAGAAAGTAGAAAAAAAAAGAAAAAGAGAAAAGGCAAAGAGAAAAACAAGAGAAAAGAAAAGGAAGGAAAAGAAACGGATTCCTTTTCAATCCAAAACGCCAAAAATCTCTACGAATGGATTGCCTTGCTAACGTATTTTTATTTTTACTATTGTGCAACAAGGTGATGGGCTATATAAACTCAACAACAAATCTAAAAGACTGGCAGTTTATTGCTCAAACAAAGTCAAAACATGTTTGGATTATTGATATCAACTATTTACGGTAACTCAAATGAGCAAGTTTTAAATTGTAGTTATTCGAGGGCCTCGTGTATGGTCAAAATGACGTCTTCCGAAATATTATTTAAGCATTAAAAGCGGTAAGGGTTATTTACTAATCGAAGGCAATAGTTTGCAACCTTGCCTGAGATCGGTAGCCCTTAACGTTTGTGATGCTTATTAAGTTTTTTGCACAATCCATGCAATAACCAAATTAAATGATTTTAATTGGTTTATTGTCAACGTGACAATTCTGCGTCAACTGTAGGTGCCTACTAATGGGCCCATTTGCCCAATCTGCAGGACTGATCGGCAGGGTAATAAATAGGTGCACGTCTATTCATGTCCTAATTTTGCTCCCGATATCATTTTGTGAATTACCGCCGCAACACGCGTGTCCAGAATGACTCCTTTTCTTTCAAAACAACAAAAAGCAAGTGTTGCTTAATACTCTCTACTCTGTGCTACAATACGAAACGAAAGAAGACAAAATAATACAAATAAGAAAATGCATCTACGAGTATTAAGAAAAGAATTATCACATATAAACATTTTAAAAACTTTAGAATCGGACGATTTTCTTAACTTCCTCAGAATGCGCTCTCCAAATACTGTCAATACTTGAACTCCACTGACAGAACTCAACGTGTGTCTGCTCACCAGAGATTCCTTTCTGAGTTTACTTGGAGTCTCCCTGGAGGTATTTTGGAGTCTCCTTGGCGGTCTTTTGCAGTCTATCTGGAGCCTCCGTACGTGTAAAAACTTCTCACAGTTTATTTTTCTTTTAAATGAAAAGTCTAAGTCTACTTAGAGTTTCCTGGAGATATTTTGGAACGCATCTGGAGCTTCAGCGTCTCCATAAATGTCTTGGAGCCTCACGGAAGATCTCTCTTGCCTCTTTTTGAGAAAAAAAGCACTTAATTCCTGGTCAGATTCTTCGAAGTTCTTGAAGTCTATTTGAACTTTCCTATAGATATCTTAGAATATGTGTGGAATGTCGGTCCCTCTATAAAACCCTCGAAATATCTCTGACAATCTCTCCGAGTGTACCTCTTGCCTTTATTTAAAATTTCTCATCGAATTTTTCGCTATCCTTTTCTAAGTCTACTTAAAGATTTTGTGGAGACCTCTTGGAGTGTCAGCCTTTCTTGAAGCATTTCAGAAACTATCTCAAATCTTCCTGAAACCTCATCTAAGTCTGTACCTCGCGTTTTTTCTTAAAGAAAACAACATGCGTGTAGAAAGGAAATGGAGAAATATTTCGATAAGTTTCCTGAGTCTATTTGGCATCTCGAAGTCTATCTGGACCCTCACCCTCTCTAGAAATCTCCCGAAGTCTATTTCAAATTTCTCCCCATAAAACTACCTGAGGCATCAGTCTCTCTAGAAACATTTCTGTGTCTATTCAGATCTCTCGGTTTATGTTTCTCGCTTTTTCCTTGAAGAAAAGGTCACAGAACACTCCGAGTCTTTTCGGAGTCCACCTAAAGTGTTCCTGGAGACACTTGAAGTCTATCTGGAGTCCTTGTTTCTCTAGAAAAAGAGCACTGGCGGGAGAAAAAGAAGAGAAAGAGTTAGTTTGATTTTAAATTACTTCTCCTTGGACTGCGCAAACGTCAAGAAATTCTTTCTGAGTCTACCCAGAGTCTTTCCGGAGCTCTCTATCGCGCTACGGACATCACAATTTATTCTCAATCTGTAGAGACGATTTACAAATCGTGAATTGGCTTGATCCAATCTTCTGGTATTGGAAGTAGTCATCCCAACTTGCCTACTTTCATTCCAATCTACAGGAATCCTGCAGATTGGACGCGAAATTGGGACGTCAGTAGGCACCTTATAACGGATTAAAAAATCTTAAAATTCAACTATCGAAAAAGACAAAATACGCTTCAGTTACCTTGTAGATTGTAGGTAAACTTTCATATTTGATTACTTCTGCCTATCGATCGGTAAGTGACAGTTTTATCGATCGGACGGCAGTAAGTAAGGATTTATAAACACAACCTACTATTATTTTAATCAAACCAGTAAATACGTTAAATTGACGGATCGTCCAAAAATAAAGTGTAAGAATTAGCCCAAGTGGAGTAATTCTTACACTTTATTTTGACACGATCAATTCTTACTTGACGTCTAGTTGGCTACGAAGTCCTTTACTCCAATGTTTGCAAAACCTCGCCGTCGGCGAAGCCGTCAAGCGAGGCCGAGGAACGAATATAATAGTTGAGAAAATTCTTGCAGGCTGACGAGGCTGAACGCCGAGGAATAGTAGTGAAAAGGAGACGACAAATCTTGTAAGATTTACAATAAATGCCTGAAAGAAAGGAAAGAAGAAAAGTTAGATATAGCTAAGCTTTCGATATATTACGCAATAATCTTACTTGTGTAAAGTTTCACAGGTTTTTTTTTTTAATTAATGAATGAAAGATCCACTTGCGTCGAAGGGTCTAGGAATCCGGCAATGCCGTTGATTGAGTTTTGGTCCACACGGACAAATGAACACTCAAACTCTCAAATTCAGAAATTTAACTCGAAGAGAAGGCGCATGTTTCTGCGATGTGCGGTTAATAGAATAAACAGCAGATAGATAAACTCGGTTTCATAGAATAACTATCAAGGGTGAAAATAATGATGACGGTGCAAAACAACCATAACATCTTTTCCCACCATTTCTTTCTGCCTTTGTTATCCTGTGATTCCAGCTCCTATTTCTGTATGCCTTTATTTCCTTTCCTACACGTTTCTCTATGACTCTTTTCGTCAAGTTGTGTTTTATATCGTAATACTTAACTCTTTTCTTTTCAGTATGTACTCCTTTTGATTCACCATATCTCCCAGCTTTACGTTGTTACGGTTACGAGTTTTCTGTAATCAAGTTTGGTGTTGGTTTCCTTTCTTTCCTCCGCGCTTTTGAGTCTCCGACGTTTAGATGTCGGCTATTCTTCCATTTTGTAGCGACTATGAGTTCGCGTTGCGGCATTGGTGGGAGAAAGCGCAGGTGGACACACGTCAGGAGGAGGAGGAGCTGAATTGTCGCTAATGACTAGGGTGTGGCTGTTTCGAAATCTTTTGTTACGAATTTTTCTATGCTTCGGAGCGCATTTTTGTGGATTTCTTTTCGCTCGTCGTTATTTTCCATCAAGACTTAAGCGGAGATCACATACTGCGGATTTGACAGCGATTTTTAGTACCTACGGTTAACGTAGGTGCTAATCCTAGGCAAGGGAGCCGCTACACACTTGGTTTGACAGTGACGAAACCTTTGTAACATCGACGGTTCGCCAGCCGTTCGACTTGCTCGCTTCAGCGAGACGAGCTCGACAACCGCCATCCCCAATGAAAAGGGACCGTTATCGTCCCGGGGCAGGACCGTCGGTAAGTCATCGATACCGCAGCGGTGGCATTTTAAGATCGTTTTATTTTGTTTTTTTGTTCTTTCTCCTTTTATTCCTAGTCCTAGGGTGTTAAAACCTTTGCGGGTGGAACAGGATGCACCCTACCAGCCGTGCATTCTCTTCATTCTTGAGTTACGTAACCACTGCCGGGTGGCGCCCTTTCCGGTAACATCTTTTGAGTTTTCCCACGCTGTCTCCACTGAGTGGGCACAGTTACGTAACCCTGTTCAACATCATCGCCCCCGAAAATTCGACCGACTTTTCTATCACTCAGTTTTCTACCACGGTCCTGGGTACAAACAGCGCTGGACACTCCCTTGTCGCCATATCAAATCGGAATCAAACCGGTGGTGACAAGTGGTTGCAACAGAAATCTCTCTCTTCTTTTTCTTGCCGGTTGCAACGTTTGTTTTCCTGTCCCATTTCGTTTTTCCTTCTAAGCTTTTTATTTTTATCGCCATTGATTATATTGCATACTTCCAACTTTAATTTCATGTCAAACTCTTTCTTCTTTAATGTTGTAGGAGTATTATTTACGCAATAATAAAGATTATAATTGTCAATTTTTTTTATCATGGAGAAAGTTATTTGTTTGAGGTGTTTAATGCAATTCTTCAAAATATGGTTTGTATATTTGTTTTGTCACTTTATCAGACATGTCAAGTAAGCAAATCCTCTGTAGATCGCTTGAGTTACGTGATTTAAGTAACAAAAGTCCCTCTGGTATACATATAAACTACAAATTTGCATACGCCTTAATTTTTTACGTGCTACAAATTTGCATAAGGTGTTTTCTCTTGCGTAAGTGAAATTAAGATTGTAAATGGGTTGCATCGGAATCATTTTCCACTACGATAGCTGTTTTGATTGCGTTCGATTTTATTGAACCCTGCTGCAGCATCGGAGCGTAACAATAAAGCGAAACAAGTGCAATCGGCCAAGCATGTCCGTCGGAAACAAATATTGACAGACAAATTTCGAAACGTTGCGTTACCTGGTCGAATGCTGCATCGTAATTTTCTTCCGCGACGTCGTGATACAGTTGTGAAAGTTTCGCTGTTTGCTGAACTTGGACGTGTTTATTTATCATCTCTTCTTCCAGAGAGTCCAAAGTATAGCATGCTCCTTCAGTATTTTTTCCTTGGATCAAAGATCCATGAAACAATGAGGACGATTTCTAATAAAATGATTTATATACGGCATCATGAAAAGCTCATTTACAACAGGATGTGAAACACTAATTGTTGGGGAATTTTATAATGTCCTGAATGAATTCTATTTTGAAGACGCCCACGGTTTGCGACACCTCTAAAGATTAAATTAACCGTTCCGGTGTGATGGTATCGCATTTATTACAGAGGCATTATTTCATAACCCAGTGGAGATCATGTGTCTCGGAATACAAGGAATTACCATAAAACTTCAATAAATGTGTTGAAACGTCGATACTAAATAATCTGCTTTGTGAGAGGTGAAGTGGGCGATCGTTGTGACAGGTTGACATGAAACTCGTCGTGGCAGTCAATGTAATAAATCTGTAATTTTTAAGACGATTTTACTGATAACTACAGAACAATATGTTCATAATATAGCTCTGACTTGTTTATGTAGCAATTTAACGAAGGATACAGAATGGTACTTTAGAAAAAAAAGACCGATTTGTAATTTACAATCCTAATAATCAAAAAGTGAAATACAAATTTATTGACCTGAGAAGAACTAAATATCTACATAATATTCAAATGAAATATTTTAAATTACGGAATTACAGTGATACAATGATTCCCAAAATGTGATTGACAATTTTCATGATATTGTTACGAATTCGAATTTATTGTGAAATGAAACTCATAAAAATGTCTGTTTCCATTTTATGTTCCTTGGTGGAACAGTTGGAAATATCTATTTTTTTTATAAGGAATTAGTATTCATTTATATTTCTATTACAGGTTTCATGCCACCCATACGAAAAAATCAAAAAAGACACTCCTAATGAACCGTCTCTGTTTCGAACGAAACTTTCGAGCGCAATAAATCTGAAATCCTTTTTGGGTATTAATTAAAATTTCACAGCAAATCTTCCCTCGACATTAGTGACGCCGAAGATTAATTGAATCATTAAGAACGATGCTGAGCGTTAAAACGATAGTAATTACGACAGATTTAATGTGACTTGCGGTCCAAATATCGGTCGCTAACGTCAGTCAAAAATTATGAGGCAGATAAAAAAATTATTGAATTTCCAAACGGCCGCAAACTCGATAATAATTTCATTAGAATACGTCAGTTATTTAGATGGAGTAATTTATTTATCCAAATTGTTTATGTATTTATGTATGACACATGGGCTTACATAAATATTTAGAAGTTTCATAGCTTATTTGTTTAAATGTTTCATTAGGAAAAAAGTATTTTAAATTTGTATGAGTATATTTCTTCAAGTAATATACAAGAGCCATTTATGCATTAAGTACGCAAAATATAATTTTAAAAGACGAATCGTAATTAACATCCACGTAGGGAAGTGGGTTCCAATCCAATATTTTGATGTACCGGTACTCGACTCGTACTATGTTGACGTACTGGTACTTAACTTTCGGTTCTCGATATTTTTCACTTATCACCGGTACTTCATTCACTTATCATCAGTACTTCAGCCCGCAATAATAACGTGACAAAATTCATATTTTCATTCACAGATAGCACTTTTAATACACATAGTACAAACCACAAACAATAAGACCTATTATATATTAAGAATTTTTCTAATTTACTAGCAACAATAATTTTTTAAATATAGAAAATATCTTCAAATAAATCTAAATTCGCATAAATAAAAACACATCGTTACGTTATAAATGCAAACGTTATAACATTTAAAATGCATTTGTGCAAATATTATCTAAATTTTAGCGTATATTTTCCAAATACTGTGTTTTTCCTCTCCATTTTAAAATATTAAATTTTCTAATTTATGACGATGCATTTATAACGTAACGGTGCCTTTGCGCAAACTCTACATATATTGATAAACCAAAACAAATTACACTAGAAATATTTTTTTTCTTTTTTATCTGTGATGTTTGCCCAACGGCTAAGTCAAGACTTGCCAGGACCTCAGAAGCGGGAGTATATTTTTGAGTGTGTAATGTGTTCCATGACTGTTACTTCCTCGCCATTGAAGGGCAAGCAGTGTCGAATTGTATCTTTAAAACTGAAGGGTACCTGAAGTGAGTAACGACCAGCCCCGAGAAATATCTCCAGCGGGGTGCGAACCCACGACGTTACGATTGCAGCTGGTCCCTTACCATTTGGACCGTTCAGACGTTAAACGTCTTATTTTCGTATTAAACCGATTTTCTGCTCACCGTTGGTGCAACACGGAAAAGTACCGGTACTACATGTACTGCATGTACCGGTACTTTTCTATAGGGTATTGTATAGGGCAAAACTCAAAATCAAATAGATCATATATTTTTGGAGGCCAAGCATGCAAGAATAGTGAAGGACGTTAGAAGCTACCGCGGAGCGGATGTTAACACGGATCATTTTCTTGTTATAATGAAAATGACACAAGAACTTCCTGAAGCACAGAGAAGTAAAAGAGAAAGTCTGAAAAGATACAAACTGAAAGAATTCTGGAATAATGAAGTGCAAGAGGTTTTTGAAGAGGAGATTACAGTGAAATTAAGGGACAACACAGCACAGAAAGATATAGAAGAGAAATGGAACACCGTGGGAAATGTCTTAAGGGATACTGCTCGACAGGTTTTGAAGGAACTAGAAGAAAGAAGAAAAAGAAGTAAGAAGGAAGACTGGTACAATGATGAATGTAATAGCGCATGTAAAGAAAAAAATAAAGCTCGATTAAAGTGTTTGAAAGAAGGAACTGAAGAGAGTAAAGTGCATTTCAATAAAATGAAGGCTATACCAAAAAGTATGCTGAAAAAGTAAGAAAGAGTACCTGGACTAAAAACTAAAAAGAATGGAGGAACACTATAAAAGAAAAGAAATTAGAAACTTTTATCAAGAAACAAAAAGAAGCGCACAAACACAGACAGGATGTGCGATACTACAGAAATGAAGGAGGTGATTTAGTAGGAGATAGTGATGAGAAAGCACGCGTATAGGTTCAATATTTCGAGACATTGACAAGCGCAAGAGCAGACATGGCAGAGTAAAACACAACGAAGGTGCGACAAGGTTTAGATCATGTCATGGTGCCAGAACCAACAGAACAAGAGATTAAAGAAATAACTAAAAAACAACAAAGCGCAGGAAAAAATGGCATCTAAGTTTTGGAACATTTAAAAGAAGAAGATACGTGCTTACAAGCGAGAATAGTAGAATTCATAAAAGAAGTTTGGAAAACAGAAAAAATGGCAAATGAATAGAACAATGTAGTGATTTGCCCAATGCATAAAAAAGGAGGAAAACTTTGTCTAGTAATTATAGAGGAATTTCTTTGCTAGACGTCACGTATAAGATATTTACAAGAGTTTTAAGAAGCAGTTTAGATGACAAATGAGTTAATAGAGGAATATCAAAGTGGATTTAGAGCGAATAGGTCAACAACAGACCAAGTTTTCACGCACGCTAAAGCAAATACAAGCAAGCAGTTACGAACAGGATATAAAGTTACACATCCTGTTTATTGACTTTAAACAAGCATATGCATAAAGTCGCTGGAGAATTAAAAGAAATGTTAAAATCTAAATATATATCCGTAGCAGCTGAACTACGAATTTATACAACGGTAATCCGTCCAGCAGTAATGTACTGCTCTGAACTATGAGTATTAAATAAACAAGAGTACAAGAAATTAGAGGTTTGGGAAAGTAAAGTGCTACGGGGGGATATACGGAGGAGTCAAGGATGAAACAGGAAATTGGCGGAGACGAACTAATAAAGAAGTTAGGCACATATTTAATAAACCTATTAGAACACAAGTTATCAGAGCACAAAATATGATGTGGCTAGGACATGTGTTACGAATGGAGCCAATAAGAATTCCAAGGAAAGTTAAAGGAAAGTGGAGAAGGAGGAAAATAAAAGAAAAAAAGGCATCCGAAGAAGAAATTGCTGAATGCAGTGAAGATGGATTTGGAAATGCTGGATTCAAAGGATGGGAAGACAGAGTCGGAGATAGAGAAAAGTGGAGGAAGATGTGAAAGTGAAACCTATTGAGTGTACCCTGTAGAGGAAAGGATCACAGGACCAAACAGAAGCCATGAGACGATGTGGCCTGTATAGCTGATATGCATACAGTGCTTTTTTATTTTATTATGAAAATGAACATGAATCCCTATGTTGCATTTTAAGATAATAATGTCAATGCATTGGAAATCTAGGCAACCAACGTAACACTCGCGGTTGTTTACTCCGCATTTATTCTCGATCTGTCATGTTGACTGTTTCATGTGACACATATTACCGTGAAGTCTGTGAAAAATTTAGTAATTTTTAAAAATGATAATGACTTAATAAGTTTGTTCTTAGAGAGTTTCTGCCTGGTCAAGCTTATTGGCTCATGGGTATCGTTCAGGAAATATTTTATTAAGAAAATTCATCGTAAAATGTGATGGAGCACCATCTTGTTAATACCAGGCTTCGTGTTGATACCAAAGGTTTTCAAATTTGCTGTATTTGAGGAACTATTGAGTTATGGAGATTTAAATAATAAAAAATTTACCAATCAGTGTGTTATTTATTATTCCTACCAGATGTTTACTTTTTCTCTTGAACTGTAAGTGTACGTTTTCTTGTGCTCACTGTCTATTTAAAAATGGATTAAACAAGAAGCAACATGAAGTAATCTTAAAATTTGTACCGAGAAATTTTATTTCAAAGTATGTTAGACATTTAATTTTTGGGTAGTTCTTGCTCGTGAGAATTGCAAAGAATATGAAACGAATAAAAAAAGCTTTTAAAAAACGAACTAAAAGCAAATAATTATATTTGCGAAACGTTAAGTAAGTCAATAAATTACACTTTTAGCTCGTTTTTTAAAACGTTTTTTTATTTGTTTCATATTGTCTTAGACATTTAAATTATTAGAATTAGCGGTGTTAGTTGCCTATGGTTACCATGCTTTGACATGATTATTTTAAAAAGCAGCATAAGCACACATAAGGATATGTTGTATAATAAATAATGTCACTGTATGGGTATATATTGCATAGGGCAGAATAACCTTCTAATTTGTCAGATAAACATTTGCACAACTATTGAATTCATCCATTATAATAATTTTTATCGAAAAGTTTATTAATTTATCAAAAAATAATAATAACAATTGTTTAAAATATATTTCAAATTGAATGCAAATTAAACGAGTTTAATGTTAAATCCATTGTTAAGAATGTGTCAAAATCATAAGAACTTCTAAAAATGGCTTTAAAGTAAAATTCAATAAATATCTTGCAATAAATTTAGCCTTTCTAAACAAATTTTCAACAAACAATTCGTCAAAATTACAACAAACTTCTTTGGGTATCTTTGCTCGTAATTTGAATATAAAATCTAAATTATATTCGTTTTATCTTTATGGCTTATGAAATTGAGGGCACGTTTAATTTTTCAATTATTACGAACTGTAAAACGAAATAACTGACTTATCTTTTTAGATAATTCCTTTTTTCGTTTCACGTGTTTTAATAATTCGAATTTATCACCGCGACGCGGCTGCGGATACGCAAACACAAAGTCTGCCTTCATTCATGCCAAGCAGCCGGCGACAATAACAACAACAATCTTATTTACATTATTTATGCAGTAAGTGACAGCAATCACAACAAATACGTATACATGCGCGGTTAATTTTAGCGAGCACCATCCGTGCGTCATGTCTGTAAGAGATGACCGATAAGGGATGTCAGGGGAAATTTTCAATTTGTTATCAATATTATACACTCTTGCAAAATAGTTTTGAAGGTAACTTTGAATGTCAAAACATAATTACAAAATCATATTACATAGAATACAGAATTGCGCAAAATTCTGAATTAGGTCATTTATGAAATAAATTATTTAAGAAGATACTAAAAATTAATCTGAGGCATACAAGCTGTGCCAACATTGCGCATTTGCCTGTTTTATCAGCAACTGAAATACACTTCTTGTGTGCAAACCTCATCCTTAAGACCTTGTGCTCCAAGATTCACGGAATTTTTGAGTTCCAGCACATAAAGTGCGCACAGTTATACTTAAGTACAAGTGTATAAACTCCTAAAAAAAAAGTACTGAACACTAATAGTTGTAAATACACGCACGGCTTGGAGTATCTGCAATGTACAGTACAATGAAACTGCTATTTGCTAAAATAAAGTCTTCAAGCGGTATGAATGTATCTAAGAGTTAAACATTACAAAAAAGTTTACCAAAAAGCATGCGTGTTTTTCATGTGGTAATAAACCCTAGTCTAATGGGTTAATTGTTAAACTGTGCCTGAGTTTTAGTGGTTTCTGAAATTGTTAATAATACAATAATTATTTCATACTGTATAGGGTGTCACTTTTAGAGGAAAACACCTAGTTCTAGATGAGTTAGACAAAAACTGACCTCAATATCTGAAGTTTTTGAGACATAAGCTGAACTTCTGATTTTTTTATATGGAACACTCTGTATATTTTCAGATTATTGAAAAGAAAATAAAATTATCTTTTCAGAAATATAAAACACTTTATATATTAACCAAAAAGTTGGCGAGATATGGAGTTTCAAATAATTTTTACAATATTTAAGTAGGCTATGACTGACAATTGTTAAAAAACTTACTTTTTTGCAAAATCTCAGTAGGCTCTTTCAAAAGTTTGACAATTTTGCTTTCCCATACTACCACATGAAATGACCACATAACGCTTTTCCAGGGAAATTTGAATATTTAGAATATTTAGGAATAAAAAAAAAATTATTGCATGGAATGACATTGTATGCAGCAACCACCCTTATGTCGTATCATTTTATGTTATACATAACGTGCCGCTATCGATCATTTTACGTTATGTAATAGTAATTTGAACATGAAATCATCGATAAAATCGATTACGTTATGTATAAATGAAATGATACAACGTAGGGGTGAATATCAGAACAAAAATTTGCCATGAGATGTTGCAACCCAAGATTATTGTTTTTTTCGGTTTAGTTTGTTAAAATAATTCAAAATTTATTAAATTACATTTTAATTGAAAGGAAATAACACTAAAACACTATCCTCTTTCAGACTATCGTTAATAATAAAGATTACTTTGCGTTTTGATTTACTTCTAGAAAACATCTTAATCAAAAACAAAGCACCAAAACTGATTAGAAAATATAAGCACTGCAATAAATTGTGTCCGATTTTGAAAGTAGCCGACTTAGATCTTAGATCTGAAATTGTTTAAAAATTGTCAGCCGTAGTCTACTTGAATATTGTAAAAAATGTTTGAAACTATATCTCGAAAACTTTTTGATTAATATACCAAGTGTTTTATATTTTTGGAAATATAATTTTATTCTCTTTTGAAAAATGTAAAACTGTACGAGCTGTTCTAATATATGTTATATCTCAAAAACTGTGCGTCTTAGAAAAATGTAACAAACAAAGAGGATTTGAATTTTTTACAAAAATCGAAAATTTTCATAAACAAAAAAGTTATAAAGATATTTATAAATCATAGAATTTTGAAAAAACACTCCGTAGCTCCTAAACGGTTCAAGATATCGAAATGCGGCTTTTATCATTAATCTTGTCATAAAAATCGAGCTCCAGACACCGAGGTCAGTTTTTGTTTAACTCATCTAGAAATAGGTGTTTCCCTTTAAAAGTGTCAAATTTAAGTTTAAGAACCTCTTATCGGTATGCAGACTCAACTTTCAAACAAAAGATTTCAAAAGGACTTTTTATTGCAATTAAAAATACTTGAAGTGACACTTCCAGGGACTTCCACCAGTATCCCTGAAAGTGCGATTTTTTTTAATATTTCAGTTAGACAGAGCATATGCCAGCAGCGGCTCGTGCATAACATATTTGGGTAGGCGGCAGACATACTCCCAGAGCGCTTGCTCTGTCTAACACACATGAACAGGGAACAAATATTACACGACGCACAACGGTCGCCTACCCAAATATGTTACGTTGAACCGTCGCTGGCATATGCAAGGTGCACATTCACATCAAGTCTTATGATGTTATGTTAGAATATTAGTATTGTTGCAGAATAATTTCCTGAACAAGCTTCCAACATTTGGACAATTGTACTATGCTTTCAGAAAGTAAAAGTCCCAACTTACAACATTAATGTTTGAAAGTTAACCTAACTCGTCCGTTGAATGGAACAGTTAGTATTAGTATATTCAAGACCAACTTTAGCGTATTGATACTTTATAAAAGCTGAATTCTAATACTTTACTAAAAGGAGTAAACACTAAAATTGTGTAGTCTGGAAAAACGTTATTTAATTACTTTCTAACCTCGAAAGTAAAAAGAAATACTTTTGAATGAAAATGCGATAACAAAAGTTGATTTGTGTCAGTTTTATTTAGACCAGTAAAAATCTCTAACTGAGTGGTAAACGGAAAAATCACGATCTATAATTTTTCAATTACTTATTTTACAGACAACAAAAGAACAGACATATTCTCATACTAATCACACTTATTAAACCGTCTTATTTCGACGCCAAGTTTATTATTAGCTCAGGCGATCGCTTACGTCGCTCGATCTGTAATTAGTAAACAAATTAAAGCCTTCTCCTTGACAGAAAGTGATCGTAATTTCACTATCAGTCATTTCCATCTTGCCTGTATTTTGGTTCGGATTTATTTACAGCCCCGGACTAATTTTAATGCCATCAATCACACTTCACGTCTTTCGGAATGAATCGGAGGCGCATTGATAACGCCGGCGTCAAGCCGGCACCACGATGATCAGGAGCAATAAATAAAAAAAGGGCTCTAAATTACCAAGCTGCACTTACCCGGCGCCGCGCGAAATAATGACTGTTATCAGCCACTGAATAATGAGCGTTAATCTGCAGTACCTGTCTAAATTTAGATATAGTGGGGTTTGTCGAATGATAACAAATGACATCTCTGACAATAAACTTAAATAAAAAAGATTTTGCGTTGATGTTTCATTCCTAAGAAAAAGGTTGTTTCTATTTGACGTAAAAAGCAAAAAACTGATCAGAAGCTAAATATGATTTTCCTAGTTTTTGTTAATGATGTTGATGTTGACTAAGTGCAGATGGATGATTACTGACCATCTAGACCACCTAATCGAAATGCAATAGATTTTAGCGAAAAGCCAACGAACTTGCCCAGTTATTACGCAATTTTACGTATTTATCAATATTTAAACTTGCGTATTACTTTGCGTATTATCGTTATTTAAACTTGGTTCTTATAGCAAATGATGCAGAATCTTGTGCTGAGCAGGAATATACCAATAACTCAAAAATGGTCAAAAGTGGACTTGCCCGGTTATTGCAATGGACCCGTCAATTGTATGTTTAAATCACCCCCGGAAACACTCAGAGCCAGTTGTACCAGGGGGGTTCAGGTGGACGGTCAATTGAACCAGGTTCAAAGTAAACAAATTCGCATAGGATTTTAAGGATATATGAAAATTAATGCATTCACTTTGTTCACTTTGAACCTGGTTCAGTTGAACGTCGTCTTAAACTCCCTTAGTACAACTGACCGTAGCTTGCATATCGCACAGAGTAAGATCTAATTTTTAAAAATTTAAAAATGGGCTTCACATATTAGAGGAGTCCTTTGTTCCCCTTTTTATTTATTTCTATTCTTAGTGGTAAGTAAGGAAATATAAAGACGTGGTTTTACCTACTAGTAGATATAAAGTTAGAAATATCTTGATATTTTCAGAGCAGGACAATTACCATGAGATCCTATTAATTAGTAAAAACTTTAGGTATACCAAAAACACCACTTTACTACAGTAAAGATTATACCTCTTCTTCCAAGCTATTTTCAAAATGTCAAACTTGTAATTACTGATATCTATTTCCGTACGGAACTCAAAAAGTTACAAAAATGTAGTAACTAAATGTTGTAAATACTCATAAATAATTTAAAAAAGCACTTCGTAGATAAACTCTTCACATCTAAATGGAAACGGCTTGAACTAAGATATATATCAAAGGAAATCATAAAACTGCCAATAAAATCACAATTACAATAATAATTACCAATATGATCACACTAGATTTTTTTTACATTGGTTTGTTGAACTTTAAAAAAGGCAAATTGAAGAAAGATTAGGTTGAAGGCAGAATAGTTTTCGATAAATCGTAGGTCTCAATAAACTGTAAATCTAAACTGTAAACTGACGATAAGACAATTTTAAGTTGACCCCAATCGTTAGTAACTAGTTGCTGTTTTAATAAAATAAGAAAAAATACAAATAACACGATGTTTATCTTGTCCCTTTTAGTAAAAAAAGACTATACTGAATCTGAAAACTTATCAAGAACTTCCATCAGAGTAAAATTAAAAGGAGTGAAATGAGACGTCAAAAAAGAAAACATCCATGATATTTAAATCTAGCGTCTTTCTCTAGGGAAATATCTCCACGAAAAAGTCCTCCGATTTCCGCAGAGTAAATCGAAATAGAATCATATTCTTCCAAGACATTAACAAATATATACCTCGGTTCACAACATCCTGAAAACTAAACTTCAAATTATTTTTAATTGGAATGACTTTGTAAAAAAAATCTGCCTGAGGATAAAGTGCAGAATAATTCGGGTAGATAAAATACATCTTTCGGAACTGTACAAAAAAAAAACAAAGAAATTGTACAAAGTTGAAAATTTGAGCGCTGGCGACTTCATTGTAATAGTCTACCATGGTTATTGAAACTTAGTAATAAGTAAGTTATAGCAAAAGCAGTGATCAGTTACACAAAATTGATAATGATAATATAATAGCGAGGCACACACAAAAGGGAAAAATAAAGAGAAGCAGGTGAAAAAGGACGATAGTTTACACATAAGCAAAACAGCGAACTAATTTGGTATATACGAAAGATATTACAAAGCCAATTTAATTTTCATTTGATTACCATGTGACAATCAGAGAACAGTCGGACTTCATAGATTCCATTAAACACTATTAGGGAAGTGATTAATTCTAAAAACAAATGGAGTTATAGCAAGAGATATGCCATCAAATCAAGAATTTTCAACAATAATTCTGATGATAACTTGCTGAAATATAAATAGTGTGCTTAAGAATAAAGAAAACCTGAACGGTCCAAATGACAAGAGGACTAGCCTTGCAACCGCAAGGACATTGGTTCGAACCGCGCTCGAAATATTTCTGTAGGGTGATCAGTATCCACAAGTATTTGAACCTCTTCGTGTTGGAGATACAATTTGACACAGCTTACTCTTCAACGGGAAGAAGGTTTGGAAGTAAGTAAAATACTTTACACACACAAAGTACACTCCCGTTCCTGAGGTCTCGGCTAGTCGATGAGTTAAGATCCCATGTGTTTTTTTTTAATGGTAAACTTGCACCTGCAATTTTCTAAGGTAAAATCTCTCTCAAAAGCTTGAAATTAAAAAAAAGTCGAGTCAAAAAGAAAAATGTTGCTGAGAAATACAAAATACCAGCAAGTATATTATCAACGTTTGTTATATTAAATTTTAATGTCTGTTTACTAAATGTTTATGTGTTTTTATGTGCTTCTTAATAAAATATGTAAATAAATATATAATATGATGAACATGTATGGTATGTATTCATGTCCTTTAACTCGAACTTAATCTCAGGTCCCTTGCTTCCCCTTCAACGGCGAGGAGGTTTGGAAGTAACAAAGTCAAGAAACACTTTTTTGGAGTCAAAATACACTCCTGCTCCAGAGGTCCTGACAAGTCTATGACTTAGGACCCCGTCGGACAAACACCACAGATAAAAAAAAATAATATTTTAATAGATCGTTGTCGCTAATCTTGAAACTGCAAAATATTTACGAAATAGAAATTTGAAGTCCGTAGGCGTGTTACGAACGGATTGCCTAAATCAGCTGTATACAAAGCACCCTTAACCTCGGTGTTTTGTATATGAAGTTTTGTTTTCAAGCATGACCGTTTTCCTTGATATTTTCAATTTAAACCAACAATCGAAAAAAGACTCAAAAATACTGATATGGTAGTACAAATAGCATTGGAAACTTCTGATCAGAGGAGCTTAAATAGTTAAGTATTTCAATTTATAACAAAATTAAATTACCAGAAATTAGTGAATATTTGTGCACTATACGTATCCATAATTTTCCTTTTAATAGAAGAAGTACATGTGAAAATTTGATTCTTTTCAGTTTATTTGGAAGTTTATTCTGAAACTAAATTGTTGTCATATATCTCTTTGTAGTGTTTTTAGATTTTTAATAACAATTACGTCTCTTAAGTTATTCTATGAATGTTATCGCGTTGTAATGAATTGTTTGTACAGGGAACTCATTTATTGATTGACTTTTATGACGTAATAAATCCGCTAGATAGATTATTTCTACCCGATAAAATCTTCATTAATAACATCTATCAATCGGTAATCTCTCCCATTTGAAACAAATGAGAAAAATCATAAATTTGTTGATATAAAATAGGAAGCCATAAATTTTCATTAAACGCTACAAGATTTAATTTAAAAACCAAATTAATTTTCCATTCGATAAGTATTCTAATGGAACTTCCTTCCCACCTACGTGTATTCCCAAATCTACAGAATCAGATATTTTCTGTGCGATAAAAACAAATTCATTCAAAATGAACTCATAACGTTTGTAATCTTCGCTATCAGTGTCGTTTATGTTTCCTCGAAGCAGTGCAAACATACTGATAACAGTGACGCCGACGCGACGGTTTGGTACCGTTTCAGTTTTATCGATTCAAATGGATGATTCAATAAAAATTTACAAGGTGTAAATACGCCACTCGAAACTGCATCAAGTCGAACGATACCTTATCGGCGAATTTCACTGATAAAAATTATAATTTGCAATAACGATAGAAATAATTTGAGCAACAGGCGACAGTCTTCGTCGAAGAGACGAGCTGAGAGAACACGCGAATTGTGAAGTGTAGATTTAGTCTCACCAAAATGAGTGAACACATTGGACAAACACGACGGAAATTGTTTCGTAAAAGGAAACATAAAAAACAATTACCTGCATCTATTTTCCGTAAGTTCTCGTATTGAGATTACAACGGCGTATATGGTGGCCGGGTTTTCTTCATTTCTAGCACAACAAAAGAGTAATTTTAGTTCGGATATTCTGGTGAAGCGCCAAGTCGGCAGTTTTTGATTTAAATATGTACATTTCTTTCTGCCAAAACGCCTACGGGCTCAGTAACGTGCCATTGTTGTTTTCTGTCTGGGGCGTCTGCAATTAATTTTTAACTCAATACGAAGTAAATGTGGCATATGGTGTTTTAAATAGTAAGCTGCTCCAATTATAAACATAGGAGATATGGCTACGTTTATCATAATTTAATGTTTTTCTTACTTGATTTATGGAAAGTAGGAAATATTTGATTATTCCAAAGGCTCAAATGTTTCTGATAAACGTTACAAATAGATTGTGCAAATAATGAATAGGAAACAGTTGATAGCTCAAAATAAATGAGTTATATTTAGACCAAGGATAGGTTGCTGTAATTCATTTATTTAATAAGAAAATAACCTAACACTATTAAAATTGGAAAGAGCAATCAACGTTTCACTATCGACTGAAAACTTCGCCAGAATTTTAATAGAGTCCGATCAAAGTTTAAATTCTATTTTCCTGTCATTTTCATCGGACTAGAGTTGACTTCAATCATTTATTTAAAGTTGACAGTATTAATTCCAAATAAGAAATAAATGTCAAAACTTGAGTTTCTCACTGTCATCCACTTAAATGATGTTAAATAAATAACAGCAAAATTCCCGAAATTTTAAAATATTACCTTACCAAAAGGAAAAAAATAGTACTCCTATAAAATACTCGTTACAGAAGGCTGCCTTCTGCGTTTTAATATACTATTTCACAAACTGAATGAATTCAAAATATTTTTATTAAAAATACTTTTAGTCAAAATAACTATTGACTGCGCTAAAACAAATTGTTCATAATTTGAGAAAATAATTTCGGTAATGAATTCGCAATTGAAACAATCGAAAATTTATGAGTCAGTCGGAAATTCTAACTGGCCTTCTCAAAATTTATTTTCATAGGTATCATAAAATTGGATAATTTTATCGTTAAAGCTCATTACAGTTTAGATGAGATAATTTTTATCTTTACGAACAGTCGAACGTAAAATTATTAATTCGATTTTTGAGAACTGTTTTTAGAAGTACCTAATAGTCATTTTGTGTGAACTGAAGAGCAGAATTGAACAGGCAACAGCTCAATTCATCAAAATCTTAGCAAAGTCTTATCAGCTCGTCCTTATTTGTGATATCATCTACGTATTTGTGGTTAATTTTCGAGAAACACTTGAACCTGATAGTTTTCCTTCAAACATAAGTTTCGAGAGAAACGGAAAACTTGAAGGATCTGAATAATTCAGCAAAAGGCGGTACTATCCAATACATTCAGTAGCTCAACAAAATTTAATTAAAAAGGCCTTGAGATGTAGCTCACCTGACTTATTCTGAACGAGAAAGTTAATCAAGGAAGCTATTTTGTACAAACCTGTAGTTTAAACAAGAACGTTTCACTATGGATTGAAGCTATCAATCGATAGTGAAACGTTGAGTGCTTTTCCATTTATATTCTGTCCGGCTAAAGATTAAAAAATTTTTACTAAAATAAATAGTAAGTGAAAAATCTGATCGGCTTTTTTTACTTTTTTTTTACTAACGCAAGATTTGATTTAAGTTAAATCTTTATGTGGTTGATATCGGTAATGAGTTTTTCCTATTAAGTATGATGTAAGCTGATCCAAAGCAAATAAAAGCAAAGTCTCCAAGATTTCAGTTTGAAGGTGATCGTGTTAAAGTTCTACAGAAATGATTTTATTACAAATAAATTTACGAGAAACCAAGATCTAACGATAAGAGATATAAAGCAAACAAATTAAATACTTTAATAGGAAATAATGGGAAAATATAGCTATCTGCCAAAAATATCAAATCTTACTGACCATAACGAGAATTCAAAAGGATGTGTTGTGATTATTCTCAATACTTTTTAGCATAAGTCAAAATCAATTCAAAATTAAATCTTTGATTATTATTAATATTTTCTTTTTTAGCATAAGTCAAAATCAATTTAAAATAAATACTTGGATTTGATTTAATTTCTTTCTTTCAAGTAATATTATATCTTTAATTCTGCTTTGTTCCTGATTAACAAAACTGACGTACCAATATAGATATTATTAGAGATTCGTAATTGTAGGTTGCACAGAATTGAACTTTTTCGACACACACAGTCAAAGCTCCGAAACTCGAAGTCCTATAACGCGAATTTTTCTATAACTCGAAGTCGCTTGCTGTCCCCTGCAGTTTCCTAGCGTTTCGCCTTGCTTTTTCGCTCTTTATTTCGAATTTCTATAACTCTAAAATTTCTATAATTCGAAATAAATTTGACGAACAAAGGACTCACAAAGCTCTATAACTCCAATTTTTACGTCAAATCCCCACTTTTTATCTAGTGCTTGTGGGAATCCCTTTCTTCGGATCTGAGACAATAATGCTATGCACTTCCGTTGCGTTTAGTGTTTCAATTAATTTGGTCGTATCTTCTTTACATACACATAAATTTCCATCAACTTAAGAGTCTTACAGTTCAACAAAAGCTTGAAATTAAAAAAATAGTCGAAAATGGTGTCGAAAAGAAAAATATTGCTAAGGAATACAAAATACCAGCAAGAACATTATTCACGTTTATTATATTAAATTTTGATGTCTGTATACCATTGTTTATTTTTTTACTTCTTAACAAAATATGTAAATAAATACATAATATGTATGAACAAGTATGGTATGTACTCATGTTATTTAACTCGAATATTCTATAACTCTAATTTAATCTCAGGTCCCTTGGCAGTTCGAATTAGAGAGCTTCGACTGTATTATGTATATCATTGAAATAAGGTAAATAGTGGCAAATTTACTTTTATGTAAACATGAAAGAAACTATCACTGCTATTACAGCTAATTTACAACATTTTCTAGTGGAACTAATTACAAAGTTTAATCTGTGAATCATTTTTATGTATCATTACAGCCATGAAAATTCACGGTATTTATCAGAAATTATTGTGATTACCGTGTACTTGACGCAATTAGAAGTTATTTTTATACGACACAGATTAATTTGTTACACTTTTTAGTATCTTCTAGTAATTATACTGGTATTTAGAACAAAATTAATATATAAAAAATATTGGAACTAAATGAGTAAATGTAAAAAAAACTGTAGAGCAAAAGAGAATTAGGCAGTCCAGTACTCAAAATATTTTCCTTTAATAATTCGTAATAAGCATGCACGTCATATACGGAACTCGTCTGTTTACGTTAATCAACACTATTATTAATTTTGTATTTGAACTTGATTTAATGATGCATTTCCGATACATAAAAATTCGCATAGTGTTGATTAACGTAGTGCAACCACCTGAAATAGACGAGTTCCGTATATGACGTGCATGTATTCTTTCCTGAATACGGTTAGAAATTATGGTTAACTTGACAATACTTCCATATTTTTTTGTGATTCGCTTATAAAGTCTTAACTAGTTATTTTCTACATTTTGGTTTTATAAAAAATCCAAATGGGTATGTTTAGTTAATATTTTGAGAGGAGCAACTTAAACAAACAAGTGACTTGAAATGCTATTTCTATGGAATAAAAGAATCACCACAGCCTATGTGAACACTTTTTTTTAACAACAAACACTTGTTATGCCCGAGATGCAAACATCATCAGTACTAGATTAAAAGTTTCGCGAATAAAACAGATGTACACTAGACTTTCAGTCTGATGTCCCTATCATGGATGAAACTCGTATTCGTTCCTATAGTGTTCACATGGGTCTGGAGAGGAGAATTGAATTATGCAGTGAAATAAACCTGTGTTTAGTTTTCAATGTGACCGTGACTATAAGCTAATAATAGGCAAATTACCTAAATATTTTTTATGGTTTACACCTTGATTTTTTTTTGTCCCGCTATCACTGTATACTGTGGCTATGGACTGAGTTCAGGCCAAGTATATGTATGTAAACATAAAATTTTCTTCGAAATAAATTTCATATATAATTCGAATTGAAGTCTCCCAACTTGTCATGTTTGGACACTAAATTATAATTAAAAATCCAAAACAAGTCCGATAATGTTTTACGTTTTCGACCATAAACGAAACATTGTTGAAGCAGACTTACCGATACTTTTGCTTTATTTCGGGAGCGTACGAAACAGGAAAAACCGTTATTCGGTCCTGGCGAACGGCGCTCAATTTGCTGAAGTCGAATTTATCGCTTTTTTCGGCGTTCCTCTACACTTTCCGTATAATTAAGCGCCGCATAAAATCCAAAATCTTGCCTCACGTTTTCAATACAAGAAACCTTACTTACGAACCTAATTGTACAAACGTATCGTAAACGCAATAAATTAATTCCCTTACGTCCCGCTCGGAATGATAAATTATTAACGTTTCGAATCATTAATTTTTATTATCATTAAGAGATATGCACGAGTTGATCCTGTAATAGCTGACCCAAGAATGTTTTTATACGGTTTAAAGCGATAGAGAAATGTCGAGTAGCATTTTAATTATTTAACAATTGACAATACCTTCTACATCAAGTACAAAAATTTCTTGAATTTAAAAACTGTTTTTTTTATTATGTCCAAGTAAAATTGTTACGTGCATTCGTTTACGTACCTAAATTCAAGAAGTATCAAGAATAAATCAATAACTAACGAATAGAATCTTCTCGTGTCCATACAATGATCATCTGATTTATTCATATAAAATTCTGTTAATAATCATAATATAAATAATTAAAATAATACGTGCGTTTTATTTACACTAGATTACAAAAGGTAAAACAGATAAGAGAAATCTTAAAGTATTATCATGCACTGGTGCAGAGGTACACCACCCAAACTGAACTAATAATTTCAAAATAATGATAGGAAATTGATTGCTTGGAAGCTAGAAAAGAGAAATTTGCAAAGCTCCTACATTCGGCAGTGTACTCAGAAACTTTATGTCCATTGCAAGATGTAACTATGTATAACTTAAACGCTCTTGTTTTACATACTCCTAGAATCAATGTTCTAGATAAGAAATTAAAAAAAATACTTTACATCTTTCTACATTAAGTGTAGGTGTTTCGATATGCAACCTCCTTTACTCAGCAATTTTAGTCAATAAGCAATAAATGTAGAACTGTGAAGTGCTGAATCCCCTAGGCTTTCTTGAAACAATGCAACAAGTGAAAGGCAAGTCAGCAAAATAATTAAAACAATCAAGGTGTAATTTGCTGCTTCTCCTATTACCGTAGAACAGAGAACTGGCTTTGAAATAGATAGGATTTTGCTTAATCTAGTCAGCTTGGCGCGTAGCTTAGAGGCGGTGTGCAGGTGACTTGATGGACTAGCCCAGCCTCGGTGAACGGATATCGAGGTCAGGCTGGCCTCGATTGGTTTCAAACTAATGCACGCGTTCACAGTTTATTGACAATAGCAACAATGCCAACCGAGATAAGACTGTATTTGTTTAGGGCTAAAGCATCAAGGTATCTGTAAATGTTAATAAAACTTCAGAAATAACGCCAAATATAATCTTCATCGGTTTAAATCATGTTTGACCAAATTTTTCAAATTTGAAATACTAAAAAGAAGAAAAATATCTTTAGAAAAGATAAACTGGAAGACAGAACAAATGTAAAGATGGGTTTTGATTACCAGAAATAAGTATATTTGGATACGAATGCCTTAATGTAACGCAAACTGCAAACACTCGAGAAAAACTAAAGTAGAAATGTCTAAGAGAAAAAAATAAATTAAAATTTTAAAATGTTTTAAATGTTGAATAATAAGTTCAATTTAAGATTTGTTTTGTCCAATATTATTATTATTATTGTTTGTATTTGAAGTTTGTGTCCAAATCTGATTCAAACATTTACGAGTACCCGTAAGGTTTTACACTTTTGTAATTACCAATCTTAGACGAAAATCCTTTGCTAGAGATATATTTTTTTTTTCAGTAAGTCAATTAGTCGATTACGTTCTCATAGTTAAAAGAATGTTTCGTGAAAGCAATAAAGACCCAAAGATTTTCGAAATCTTGTCTTAAATTATTAATTCAAGATGGTAATAATCACAAAGCAACACAAAACCTGTGGCTGTAATCCAAATAAATAGTGAGAAAACCCCTCGACCACATTAATGTGGTCGAGGGGTTTTCTCACTATTTATCAAGATGGTAAAATGAAAAAGATAGAAAATATTAAATTTTTAAATGCTATTGGCGTGTAACACGATGAAATATTTTTGTAAAATGTTTTTAAATTTGTGAAAAACTATCGAACCAATATTCACTTTGGTAAAATCGATATCAAATTTATATACCACTCTCATACAACATTATAACTTACATAATGATTCTTCACAGAGAAAAATATTAAGGGTGGTTTTCCTTTAAAAACTGACTCAGCGTACTAAATTGATTTTTCGCGGCGTACTAAAGTGACTTTTCTCAACGTATTACTGCAAACTTGACAATAGAATGTTTTCTTTTCTTAGTATGTCACTAAGAAAAATTATTCTCATACTGTTAATTTTGCAGCATCAGTACGCTGAGTCGTTTTTTAACACGAATCCGAATAAAGTGTTCGTACATTTTTCTCAGTGTCTACAAAAAGTAGTAGAACACAAATTAGTATCTATGATTTTGATTAATAAAATTAATTAATCACAAAAGGGCAAAATATTTATAATTATTTATTTGATAAATCAAGATTTATTTGCAGTATTTTAACTTGTTTAAAATAGATCATTAATAAACTTCAATCCAGTGAACACCTCTACAGGTAAATATTATTCACGTGGGCCACAAAAATTGCGAAGGATGTAACGGAATTTGATTTCATGCGATCAACATAAATAATAAAGTTTATGATGTGCATCACGTTTTGCATAATTTTTATATGGCCCGATTAATACGTAGGCAATAATGATAACCTCGATTTTCTGACTTAAATATCAAATATTTCGATCGCCAACGCAACATTAAACAGAATTTCCACCGGAGCGAAGGTTTCGGCCGAGATTTTTGCCGTGCCCGTTTCAGATAAATTACACGAGGAACTTCTTGCAATTACGATCATTTTAGTGAAACACGAATTATTATTTATTGCATAAGCGTACTTGCCCATGTCTTAAAAAAAAAGATTAATAAAAATCATTTTTATATTTTAATTTGGCTTGGCTTAATAATGAGTTAATAATAAGTGCAGGGGAAAGTTTTCGCACATTTTTTTTATTACTGTGCTCGTCTTTGATTGTTGTTATTTTGCAGAACGAAAACTTCTTGAAAAACTTTCACGCATTTTTTTCCCGAAATTCGAATGACACGTGTTTTCGCGCCATTCGCGTTCCATTCATTCTGGGTGACATATCAACTTTTACACTTTCACTTGTTACAAATTTATTTATTTACACTTGCGTGCAATTGTGAACCGAATTGGTTATCTGGAAGATCGGGTTTTTAAAGTAAGGGAAATCAATTTTTAACAATTTTCTGTAAAATCAAGTACGCTTTTAACACAAACAATGCTTTGAGAACATTAGTTTCGATTGTTTGTCAAAATAATAATTCATATAAGAACTATCATACATTTACATAGAAATTTATTTAAAAGTGAAACATTGTCTGAGAATGTTTTAGATTCTTTTTGATGTTTTTATCATCAATTTAACTCTAAATCTTTCATTTACTGTCTTATAGTAGGGAAAAACGAAAAAATAAACAAATCAAAACGTGATTTATTCTTTCTTTCTAAAAGCCTTAAATAAATCATAAGAAGGAGTAAATTCAAAGTGGATTACTTTTATAATAACGTTATTTCTGTACTAATAAATAAAGCAGAATAATTTATTTGTTAGTGTTGTTTAGAATAGAATTCGCATTCAAGCGAGGACCTTTCTTTTTCGATCAATTACAGTTTCTTTTCCTTGAGGAGAATCTAAAACGAAAATAGAATGAAGTAATTTTCGCAATTAGTGTATGATCTAATGCATGATTAATTAACACCTTATTAAAAACTCGTTCACTTCGAGAATTTAATTATCAAGTAATTAAACTTGTAAAATTAATAATGAAGTTAAACGGTACTTATTTTTAAAGTAATTGCGAAAAAGCAGAGGAATGTTAACTGATAATGAGCAATTAAAAATTTAATCAAGACTAACCTGATAACACTGGCATTTCAAGTCGTCTGAAGTTATCAGAATAATAAGAAAAAGTCGAGTAACTGTTCCAAAAATTACATTAATAAGTTAGTTAATGGGAACCTGCAAGACCTATACAGCATTATAAAAAAAATATTTAAACGTACGTATTAATTTTCATTGCGTAATTATATTCAGAGAAGTTATAAATTAGTCTTCCAATTTCAAATATTTTTCTGTCACGTTCACGTGTTTTATAAATTGTTTGGAATGGTGATGCCGTAAGACAATAATGAAGTGCAAATTGCTGCGCAAAGCAAGAAGGAGGAGAATCAGTTTAGAAAAGATCATGTTACAGTTGCAAATCGGAATTATCTCCTAACATGAAAGAAAAAAAATACAAACTCCGATAAGCAATGTTTGGAAAATGTCACATTTAATTATAAAATAATTTAATGGTTAGTTCACTCAAAAGTATCTCTTTGTCCATGGGCGGGCATCCGCTTTTTAATTGTACTCCCTCTGTCCCAATTTAGTTGTCACATTTGGTGTTTTTCTTAAGGTTATTGATAAATTAAATTTAATCCAGGAACTAATAATAATTTTATTTCTGTTTGTAGTGTATTCACAAATATCTTGTCCGGTCCACTTTTTGTCCCATACGTTCGGCTAGGGATTTGCGATCGAGTATTGAGTTCAGTTACTAATTAAACCAACATGTGAACGCATGTAATGATTCTTTATTTAATTATAGTTATTTTGGTGAGTTCAAGTGTTATTTATTTACCAAGTAAACTCCCCGGAAGTAACAGTGGCGACGAGGATGTTTTTTTTTTAAATGATACCTACGTTAAATTTGCGAATAACCGTTAATTTTTAAAATTCAAGTGAAACGTGCTGAAAATGGCTACGCAAACGAAAAGTATGTACGGGCAAATTCGCGAATTCGATCCTCAAACTAGTGATTGGACAATTTACAAACGTCGTTTGGATAATTATTTTCTTGCTCAAGATATTACCGATGCAAGTAAAAAGCGAGCAATTTTATTAAATGCTCTCAGTGAAGAAGCATACAAATTAATATTTGATTTATGCTTGCCGGATACTCCCGAAGATACCAGTTACGAACAATTAATAACTCGTTTCAATGAACATTACAAATCAAGCGAGTAATTTTTCGCGGCTCGATATAAATTTTATGGTGCAGTGAAAAATCCGGGCGAAAGTGCAGCAGAATGGTCGGCAAGAATTCGCAGCTTAGCAGTTAAATGCGAATTTGAATCCCGTATTTTAGACATGGTACTAAGGGACCGTTTTGTCATTGGATTCGAAAAGGGCCCAATTCAAGATAGACTCTTTGAAGAAGCTGCAACGTGTACATTTGCGGACGTCATTAAATTAGCTTCAACTAAGATGGCAGCGCAATCTAGTATTCCATTGGTAGAAGTCAAAACGGAACCGGGTATTCATCACTTGACCGACAGGAAGAAACGTCACACTACGGCACCGGCGCAGCAGTCGCAAGGTCGAAATTTTGGAAAGGCACCTGGAACCTCCGGTAGCGGAAGAGGAACACGATGTGCAGTTTGCGGTAGGGGTAATCATCCTACGAGTAAGTGTCGTTATCGCGATTACGTGTGCAATGTGTGTCATGTAAAAGGGCGTTTAGCGCCAGTGTGCTCAAAAAGACAAAAAAATGTAAACAAAGGCGGAAGAAATAATTGTAAAAATTTTCAAAATTTTTTGGAAACTGATAATGAATTGTTTCTCGTTGGCCTACAAAACGTAAATAACAAACCGTTTATAATAAATGTTAGCATACACAATCAAAATTTTACGTTTCAATTAGATTCGGGAGCAGCCGTTTCAGCGATGTCTGAGAAATTCTGGCAACTCAATTTTAAGAATTGTGCTTTATTGAAATGCAATCGTACTTTACATTTTTATAATGGTCAGGAAGCGATACCGTTAGGCATATGTAAGGTCAAACTAACATATAAGGGTGTATCACATAAAGTCAATATTTTTGTTATTAAAGATGGCGGACCTCCAATTTTGGGGCGAGATTTTATGAATTTATTTAATCTCGATATCACTCAAATAAATTATTTTGATGCGAGTGATAATTTCAGCAAATTACTCAGTAAATATAAAGAGATATTTAGTCCAGGTCTAGGAAAATTTAATAAAGGCACGGTATCCTTAAAATTAAAAAGTGATTCGGTCTCACCAAAATTTTTTAGAGCCAGACCTTTACCTTATGGTATCAAAGATAAGGTAGAAACAGAATTAAAAAGATTAGTTGATTTGAATGTCTTAATTCCGGTCGATTATTCGCCGTGGGCTACGCCCATTGTACCTGTTTTGAAAAAAGATGGTTCGGTTCGCATATGTGGTGATTTTAAAATCACAGTCAATCCTGAATTGGAAATTGATCAGTTCCCATTACCACGAATCGATGATCTTTTTTCAAAACTTCAAGGCGGCACCGTATTTTCTACAATTGATTTGTCTCAAGCCTATACGCAAATTTGTCTAGACGATCAATCTAAAGAGTTAGTAACTATTTCGACACATAAAGGTTTATTCAGATATGAGCGTCTTCCTTTTGGTATAGCTTGTGCTCCTGCAAAATTCCAAAAGATAATGGAGTCATTATTACAGGGCATTGAGGGTGCTGTTAGTTTTTTAGACGATATTCTGGTCTGCGGGAAAAATTCTGTCAATCATAATGAGACTTTAGAGAAGGTGCTAAATTGTTTAAAAAACGCCGGTTTAAAAATTTCTATTGATAAATGTAATTTTAATCAAAATGAAGTAAAATATCTGGGCTATGTAATAAATAAAGATGGTTTACGTGCTTCAGAAGAAAAGATACTTTGTATAAAGGAAGCACCAACTCCCACGTCAGTAAGTCAATTAAAATCTGTACTTGGTATGATTAATTATTATGGTAAATTTGTACCAAACTTAGCGACAATATTAAGTCCTCTTTATGATTTATTAAAAAAAGAATCCAAGTTTGTGTGGTCACCAGAATGTGACGAAGCTTTTAATAAAATTAAAAAATTATTAATGTCAGCTGAAATATTATCTCATTATAATCCCGAGTACGAAATTAGGCTTACTACTGATGCTAGTCCTTACGGAGTAGGCGCAGTTCTGACCCATGTTATGCCTGATAAGCAAGAGAAACCCATTGCTTATGCCTCTCGAACCCTATCTCCCGCTGAAAAAAATTACAGCCAGATAGAAAAGGAGGGGTTAGCAATCATTTTTGGTTTATGTAAATTTAACCAATATTTATTTGGAAAGCAATTTACTCTTGTTACTGATAACAAACCGCTTTCAGCAATTTTTAATCCTAAGAAAGGAATTCCCCAATTTTCTGCAAACAGATTAAAACGTTGGGCAGTCATACTTTCAAATTATCAGTACAAGATAGAATGCATTAGGTCACAGCATAATGCGGCTGATTTCTTGTCACGTTTGCCAATTACAAGTTCAAATGAAAACTGGAAATCAGTTGATATCAATTACGTTAATTATTTCTTAGAAAACGAGTTAACTGCAGTTAATTTTGAAGCGGTGAAGCAAAACATCAAATTTGATGAATGCTTATCTAAAGTTATAAGATACGTTCAAACAAGCTGGCCTAAGAGTGCAAAAATTGATTCAAAGCTCAAACATTATTATTCATTAAGGCATGAATTAACTGTAGAGGATAACGTTTTGCTGTGGAATCACAGAATTTTAATTCCAGAGAAACTAAAAAAAAGTATATTAGCGCAGTTGCATAAGACACATTTAGGTGTTGTTAAAATGAAAGCTATAGCTCGTGCTTACTTTTATTGGCCTGGTATTAATCAGGACATAGAAAATATCGCAAAATCCTGTGAAAATTGCTCATTATTTAAGAGCAATCCACCTAAAACCACTCTGCATTCCTGGAAATGGCCTGAAGAAGTTTTTTTTAGAATTCATATAGATTATTGTGGTCCTATTTTTAATAACTATTTCCTAATTATTTTAGATGCACATTCAAAATGGATTGAAGTTTTTGTGACAAAAAATATATCATCAACGTTTACAATTAAAGCCTTACATACGACATTTTCGCGTTTCGGAATACCACGAAGTTTAGTTAGTGATAATGCAAAAAACTTTGTAAGCTATGAGATGATAAATTTTTTGAGTAAATTTAATATTGAACATATTACATCAGCTCCATTTAATACTCAATCAAATGGCGCTGCTGAAAATGCTGTAAAAACAGTAAAAAACGGGTTAAAAAAAGCGTTGGGAAAATCAATGAAAATGGATATTCAAACTTCATTGAATAATTTCCTTTTTGATTACAGAAATGCACCTCATGCAACAACGGGTGTTGCCCCCGCAACACTTATGTTCGGGCGTAACATTAGAACGAAGTTCGATTTATTAAGACCTAATCCATCCGTTAGAAAAAGAGTTGAGAATCAACAAAAGAAACAAAAGGTATTTTTCGGTGGAAGAGAACGATCTTCAAAATTTAAAATTGGAGAAAGGGTTATTGTCAAGGATTACCGCAATCCTAATAAACCAACCTGGACACCAGGTATTGTTAAAAAAGTAATTGGTAAATGTACGTTCATTGTAACAATTCCAAAATTAAATCGTGATTGGAAACGGCACACGAACCAAATATTAAAATCAAATATTCACGGACAATTACCAGTTACTTCAGAAACAGATTTGCCAGTTTTGAACGAAATTGTTGAAACAGTTGTCGAAAATTATGACAATAATGACCTTGCAATTTTACGGGGTAGGCCAAAAAGAAACGTAAAACCTCCCGAAAGATATGCTCCTAATATGCAATAGGAATATTACGTTGTATTGTTTATTATTATTTTAAGAAAATGTATTTAGTTAAGCTGTGCTTTTGATTTTTTTGTGGGGGAGAATGATGTAGTGTATTCACAAATATCTTGTCCGGTCCACTTTTTGTCCCATACGTTCGGCTAGGGATTTGCGATCGAGTATTGAGTTCAGTTACTAATTAAACCAACATGTGAACGCATGTAATGATTCTTTATTTAATTATAGTTATTTTGGTGAGTTCAAGTGTTATTTATTTACCAAGTAAACTCCCCGGAAGTAACACTGTTTATTAGTAGCAAGAAGGTTGATGGTAAAACGCGAAAAACTTTTTTAGTGCACCCGCTGTAACTTCGGTTCTGCGTTCAAGATGACGAACTTAAGTAATTCTAAAAAGAGTTATCAAAAAACAAGAAATGACCAAAATTACACAACATACAGAATTTCAGTTTTTGCTGTAACTAGTTATGTAAGTTCCTTAAATGACGCCGGTAATGGCAGTGGTCACAATAAAAATAACGGTCACGTCACAATGATTGGTCATTTTAAAAATGACCCTGTGAACTGTACCTGACCATCACTTTAATAAATGACCGATAACCATCACAGATACATGCAAATAGGCGTTCGTGCATGTACTGTTGTTGGAAAAATACCTCGAGTGAAATAAAAACGAGGTTTTCCAGTGCTTATAGCAATATCCTCACAAAAAAAGAAACAAATTAACTGTGAAACTATTTACCCTCATTAAAACTCCCTAGGACATCGGGTGTTCATTAATTATTTCCATTTTCTCTTTCTTCTTTTCGATGAGAATCTTTTGTTCACATTTCTTGGCTTTCTTAACTTTCCTTCCAGAAGCCACTATTGCTCCTTTTTATAGTATTTGTTTCATATTTTCTCAACCTTTGACTAAGCCACTTAAGCTTTCATCACTTTATCCGTCCTATCATATATGTATTAGCCCACAATTCTCAATTTACGACATTCGTTCATTGTGCAAAAATATAAGTTGATTTTTGTTACTGGTAGCAATCGTTGATCAGTGATACGGAAGCACTCCTTGTTTACATTATTCCTTGCTTACGTCCTTTGAGAACTCCTTTAAGTAGTTGCTAATTCAAATATACAGTGTGTTGTGTGTCAACACGTGGTATAAACTCCTCGGTTTCTGCATTTCTTTTACCAGTTGTTTCTATCGGTTTAGTTTTTCCTCCGTTGGTTTTCAAACTTTTACTGTTAGCTTTTCTCTACCTGAGAAGTGTATTTCTTCTCGTATATGACACATAAAGAGTTTCTGTTTTATGGCATTTTTTCTTTCTAATAACTTCGTCTAGATAATAATTTGATACCCATTTCTGCTATAAATTCCTATCTTAGGTATCTTAGAGCAGACTTAGTTTCGAGCGCACACGTCGGTATGAGGAGCTTGTTTTCAAAGTGCAACGTATCCAAAAATTGCTTTTCGAAATAAATGGCTGAAACATAATAAAAATGGGTTGAGTTTTTCAAGCTGTTTTGTTTCTTTCAATAGGTGTTGATTTGTGGACGTCGTATACATAGTTTGGTAAATATCTAATAGATACTTCGTACAAAATGAGAAAAAAGTTTTGAAAAAAAAAGTCATATAAGATAATAATAATAAAATAAGTTATTAAGAAATAACCATTTTTCTAAGAGTTACCAAAACAAACTTTACAAAACACGCAAAAATGAATGTTACAATAAAAAATCTTTAATATTACTTTTTTGAATGAACCAATGAAATAAGTTGAACACGCTAACTTAGTCATCCCGTATATTCGGACTGATTGTGGTTTACCATGAAGGTACAATAACCAACTTGTAGAGAAAGTTATAGACTTCATAGCGACACCTGTATCTCAAAATTTCAAATTTTGGACTTGTTGCGTTTTGAAAATAAGCTCATATGATAAGAAAGAGACGTGTGCTATTTCATACCTACTGCTGTTACCAATAATGTGTGACACAACATGTATATTATTTCATTGTACCTAACTGTAACGTTAAAATGGAAAACTGATTTATTTGACTTCACTCATTCAAATCGCAAAGCAGATTTTAATCACAGCGGCGCGGCGTCTATCAATAACTTTCACCTGAGAATAAGCACGGAATAATCATGAAAATCGCGCAGGCGGAACGTTCGCAGTTTTTGCCTCCGAGGTTAACGGCAGAGCTCGATAAATAAAAATCGAAAACGTGCGGACGCTGGCAGCCTGTGTAAGCGCAAAAAGCAATCAAAATTTGCGGCAGGGAGCTTAAATAGGAAACGAGGACTAAAATTAAAGTCGAAAGTTCAAAGGTTGGGCAAGTTAAAATTCACTGTCAAGTACAGCGACACAATAACTCATTGCTGTCGTGAAATCCGTCAACGTTTTCAATTACACCGGACTTATTTGGTTAAAAGGGACGTGATAAGTGTTCAGAAACGAAACTAAAATGTTGCCTTACGAAACGAAATTCAATTAGTGTTGACAAGTACTTTCAGATGAAAAATGAAAAAAATTCTTTGAATATTCCTTTTTTAATCTCATATCTTTTCAACTTCAACTCATTTTTCTACATGTTGTAAATTACACTGTTAGTGGAAATGTTAACCTTAATTTTAATCTAAAAGAAAATTGTATCATTACGTATAATAATTATTATAAGTACCATTTTTTTTTTAAGTAAGACCACGAGAAGTAAAACAAACAAGTAATGCTACTGTTTGATGTAAAATACACGCCTGCATTCAGTAGGTTGTCTTTTTTAACAGTAACTTCTATAGGAAACAGGAATTTACAATTTAAAAAAAGTTGCATTGAAATCCCTATGGTGTGTAATCAAAGTAAACACCCAGTATATGTGCATATTAAATGTAATAAATGAACGTTTATGTTCGCTTCACTGAATATTGCATCTCTTTCCTGATAATTAAGTTTAAAAAGCAGGATAATTGAATTTTTGCTTTTATTGTAAGGAATTGTAACTTTAAAAAGTTGACATTGACGTCTCGTGTAAAACTGTAGCTAACTTTTTTTTAGAAACAGTATACATTACTGGTTTTCTTCAAGAATTACCTCAAGCTTGACTGCTTGTCGGTAGTAAGCATTAGTAAATGACGGAGTGTTAAAAGCGTTATTTTAGACATTTTCCTAAATAAAAAGCTTTCTAAACACCCGTTTATATTTAAATAATATTTCCGTAGGCAGTTAGTATTTGAAAATTATTGGGCAATGATCATTTTATGTTTCGTATAATAAAATTAGAAACTTGTACAGTATTCGCCAGAAAGTTGGCATCAAATGGGGAAAATTTTAGGTACTTTTTCCAAAGAAAGAAAGTTCTCTGGCAATAATTTGTGTTCAAAAACCTATATAACTTCTATCAGATATACGAAGTGATTTCTACTTCTCTACTTTCGAAATGATTGAAATTGTTATTTATTGGAAATTATTCGAGATGAGATTTTTTATCGTGTGCTAGTTTTATCAATTCTGTAACCTACCTCTATCCTGTTCTTTTTAATAATAATAATAACATGCTTTATTTCGGTTACAGTTGAAAGCAAAAAATAGTAGACAAACAATAGTTTCCTGTAACTATTATTTCTCAAAATGGTATTGATTAAAGACGAATTTACAGATTTTACTAAAGCTTTAAGCTTGTTAAATACAAAAGCTTTTCAAGCTTTTTCAAGGCCATCTCTGAAATCGTCTTTAATCAATGCCATTTTGAGTACTAATAGTTGCAGGAAACTGTTTTTTGTCTACTATTTTTTGCTTTCGACAGTACATGCAGTGGAACAGTACATGCAAATAAATATGCAGTAGTATTTATTTGCATGTACTGTTCCTCTTCTAGTTTTCGTAAGTAATACACATTTGCCGAAATAGAATCAGTTAAATTCTGTTTACCTAGGAAAATAATTTGTAAGTGTGTGCGTTAGGAAGCAACTTGCCTAAATTAACTATTTTCCTGTGACATATACTTTAAAATTTCTTTGTTTCCATTTATTTAAACAAACAAACCCAGTATCAAAAACAGTTGCATAAAGTAATTTATCATTTTATCGATACAAATAAAGACAATTAAGTCTATAAATACTTGTCATTGAACCTTATGCAGCTCATAACTGCAATAATATAAACAATATCAATCATTTGCTGTTACACTGTACATGAGTACTAATTTTCTTGTTTACAAACTAGGAACCCTTATATATAAATAACAATGTTTCCTACCGTAAACGAAATGTAGTAGTTCGATATTTTTCAAGCGATAAAATCGATTATCATAGCAAGATAATGAAATAAAATTCAATTTTAACACAGGTAATTGAACGTAGGCGTGCCGTTAAAGTAAATGATTTTTACAAACATTCTTAATAAAATCATTGACTTAATGAACTGGAAACTGTGTATTTCTCTTTGTTTACAAGCAAAGCGAAACGCTCTTTTCATGAGACGGCTCTGAAATTGCATCCGCGCAGGCGACCGTAATTACCTCCATCGAACTTTTTATCGTTTTGTTCTTCAGAACTGGAACAATTAGTCCATTACATATGTAGGTAACGTATTTTTTTATAAAGTGAAAGGCAGAAAATCATCCGATTTGTAAAATTGGAAAAATATGATGGAATGATATAATAATTACGTATCACGGTTAAATTTTATTAGAGAACGCTTTTTATCTTTTCAATAATTAAATCGGACTTCTAAATGTCAGGAGCTGTTTGGGGAATGCGTTGTGTGAATCATTGTAAAATATTCAGTAAAGCGTTATTGGTTTACACCCACTTTAAAAAAATATATATTTAATAAAATTAATATAAGTAGTAGTTAATATAAATAGTATAAGTCTGCAGCATATTATTTTTAAATGTCTATTTAAATTTATTTAAAATAGAGACAGTTGTTGTAGTCTCGCCGTTCCATGAACATCAGATGAATACTTCTGCTGCAAAAGCAAATGGTGTTTACTTATTAAAAATTCGTAAATGGCTTTGGTGACTTCACTAATTTTAAAATTTTGGGAAAACGAAAAGAGAAAGAGAAACCCGTTGACAGACAGGTTAAGTATGACCAATCGATGACGTTTAGGTACGTGTTCCGTATTATTATTATGTACAGTTACAGCCCATGAAAACTGGTACACTGAGAACTGACATAAATGTCAAAAATTCAATATTGTGAAACGTGTAAATCAAACCTTTATTGATTATGTCGATGACAGTGGGCGCATTCAGCGGACAAAACTGTTGAGTATGTTGACTTGTTGACAACTGACAACAGTTGTCGAATTTACTCACCAAATAATTTACGGTGCCAGTTCGTCATTTGTTCATTCCGACAACACGTTCTAACCTCTTTCGGATTGCCGGCTTTCTCAAGTTTTTATAATTATGGCGAGTAATTATCTAGGAAAATCTAACCTCACTGCACATGTCAAATGTTGATTGATAAACAACAGTTTTCATAGGGTTCAACGGCTCCAACTTATTTAAACCTAACATAAATGAAACATGTTTCTGATTTTAATCAACTGTTGGGTCCGTTGAACACGCCCAACGTCAAATTTGACGAATTTCAGTGACGTTCAGCGACTTCAGTTCTAGAGTCAGTTTACGCTGCCATAACATTATACATATGTATTTGTCAAAGTGTAATTTAATTTTTAACTTTATTTATATGAATATTAGAAGTGTATTAGAATAACTGTATAGCCACCAACAAGATTACGCATTCGTGTTGGTCGAATGTGCAAGTCTATGCAAGTGTGTGCATGTCTGTGCATGC
The DNA here is from genome assembly GCA_036172665.1 of Prosopocoilus inquinatus. Classification (NCBI taxonomy): domain Eukaryota; kingdom Metazoa; phylum Arthropoda; class Insecta; order Coleoptera; family Lucanidae; genus Prosopocoilus; species Prosopocoilus inquinatus. The sequence goes on from CM069871.1 coordinate 37,560,317, forward strand.
AAACTTCTTGATATTGCTGAGTGTTGAATAAGTATCACCATACATAATGTCGAGACGATTTCTGTCTGATGAAGAAATAACAGAGATCCATGCAAACACATCCAACGATGAAGATGTTTCCGAGATTGAAAATCATACCAGCAATGATACCGACTATGAGATATCCGAAGTAGACTATGATTCTTCAGATAATGATGTACTGCAAACAAATACTGTGGAACCTGTGCAGTTAATACAGTCAAAAGACAAAGTTATATCTTGGATGTTAGAATTGTTGGGTTCGAATAAAATTGCTTTTCATCGTTTTCTTGCGTTTATGTATAAAAATAAAATCACAATATATTAATTACGAGCTATTCTTGACAATCCCCTGTACCTGCATACCTCGGGTCACTATGACCCGAAGGACTACAAGTATATAGAAAAACTAAGGAGAACAGCAGGGTTAAATAAAAAGATTAAATCAAATTTAAATGTGATTTTTAATACACTCTGTATTCAAAGGAAATAAAATTATTATGTTAAAATAAGTAGGTAAAAGCTGAAGGACACTGCGAAGAAGATGACCACCTCGATTTTATTTTTGTCACCGCTAATTTCCTAAATACGGAACATAAAGAAGAAATTGAAGTATTTTTTTTTAATCTTGGACTGGACAGAATTATGATTGGAAAAACACTAAACGTTTAACTATCGTCCTGACGAAACTATTAATCGATAATGAAACATTGAGTTGTTTTCCAATCATAATTCTGTCCTGTTCTAGATTAAAAAAACTTTTTACTTTAATTTTTCTTTATGTTTCGTATTTAGGAAATTTTAATTACAACCTTTTACTTACAACTTCATATATGAAAAAATTAAATTTCTTGCGTGTAATCATAGTTTGAGAGTTTTTGTGTTGGCAAAAAATTTAGTTTGGTGTCACTCGAAGTACAAAAATTAATTCAGAAAAATTATTTGAATGAAGCTGATAGAAGGTTGACAAATAAGATGTTAGGATTTTTTTTGCTGAAAACCAATATTCTGATTTTGCTTTTGTTTTGTTTAGTCGGTACGGTTTCAGTCGTTTTGATGCAACTTAAATTTTCAAAGATCTGCATCCAATGAGTCCCTTGCTTGAATGCAAATGCAGATCAGAGATCCACATTAAGCAAAATTTCTCGGGCTCTCGATATCAAACCAAGAAATATTTTTAAAAGTTTTTTAAATCGTAGATATATGGCGAGTATTAAGTGATCACTAATGAGTGGAGAATTAATATATTACAATTGCATTAGAAGCGTATATGCAATTCTTCAAGTTTTTTACTCACATGCTAATGACTAATGACTAATTTCTACGAGTTGCCGCTAACCAACTCAATAAATTGCATTTTCGCTAACCGGTGACCATGGAAAGTATAAATTCTCCTCTGTGTAATGATCACTGCGCACCCGCGTAAAAACGTTCTAATATCAAATGGCAATTAAAGAATGACGACCGTCCCATCAAAGCCAGATTTAGATTAGCTGTGAACAAAATTTAAATGACTGTTTTCTACGATAAAGATAAATTTTCGTCGTAATCAATCAATCTATCAATTCTACCTACTGTTATAAATTCCTAAAAAAAGTTAAATCGGGATTTCGATCCAAAAGACGAGATGTCCCCATCCACAGTGCAAATTGCTGCTATGTATGAAGCAATGTGCTACCCTTAATATTTTTCCCATGACAAAACTTATGTGCTAGTACTACTATTTGTTGACATTTTCCAACACCTGGTATATCATAAACAATCGAAACGAAAAACGAAATTAGGATTTGTGAGGGATTATTTGAAACTGGAATTCTTTCAGATTAATTTCCATTCCGATACTGCACGTGAACATAAGTTGTTAGTATAAATGCACTCAGTAACATTTCACGTTGCATCTAAAGACATTCAAAACTAAGGACGTCTATTACGTCTGTGTCATGATCTATATTTACCAACTCCAAATTAACAGGTATCAATAAAAGATGAATTAAAGGTCTTTGAAAATATTAACCATTCCTTGAGATACGTAAGTAATGTTATGCATGCCGAATTTCAAAGGCCTCCTTTGGTCTCGCTTCCAACTAACAATAAATCCAAAAACTGATTTATTAAACAACTTTTTGTGAACCATTCAATTCCAGGCAAGTGAAAAACCGTTCGGCTGTTTGCTTTAGCGCGTCATCAATCAAAATACCTAACCAACAATTAAGTTACGGTCTGATTCACTCAAACCTCTTCCGAGGAGTCAGGCCGACCGCGTGGGTGCCCCCCATAATTTCGACCCGTCCGTCCGTCCGTCCGTTCATTCGCTCGGCGTGCCGGAAAACGTCTTCACTTTTAATTAGCTATACACATCGGCAACGAAATTGAATTACTCTACTCTCTCTTCTAATTTTTTTTTCGGTGAAATTTATAAACGATTTGTCAGGAGTGCGCGATCAAAGGCTGGTCCGGCGACTCCGGTGGTCTTCGACATGCATGCTGCAACACCAACCGGACGATTAGATTCTATTTTTAATTAATCGCTACGTAATCCGCAGCTGACGAGACAGATTTAAACGTTACGCAAACTTCCAAACAAAAAGTTTAATTACAACGTAATAAAAAAATAAGATCTTCTGTCAAAAATTTTGCTTTACGGAATAAATGAACGTATTCTTCTTGATCTATGAGGTTTTATGGACACATTATCCCAGATATTTGATTCATTTTACAGTTTCCAATTAGAAATCGCAAATTTATTGCTGTAAATGAACTGCAAATCTCATTATTCTTCTCTCAAAGAGAAGGGAAGTAACACTACAGAATACTTCAGCAATACTCAAACTGTTTCATTAAGGTTAGCACAGACCATCGAGTTATAACCATACCAGAGCGCATTTTGCCACACAGATTTATGTTCTCTGGTGCTCTTTATTTTTGCCAAACAAGAGAGGGGAATGCACGATAGAAAGTCAGCTCGTTTTCAGAATGAAATGTTCAAGAAATAATTTCCTGAAAGATCAATTTTCAGAACTACCTTTCACTGAAAGTTCGGCAACCAAATTATATTTTCTTCACCTTCTCTAACAAATAACTAAACCAGGAAATTATTAAAACTGAGTATAACTTGGAAACATTAAACTTCAGTAACAATGATTTTAAAACAGATAGAAATTAATCAAGCAAAAGTATATTTATTATCTTAATATTAGTAAAAAACTAAATAAATGTAAACTATCAGAAATTTTATATTATTAACATTAACAGATTTTAAACGAATGGGAAAAATAAACTTTGTTACTCTTTCAATTTTGCTGTTAGTCTATTAGAGACGAAACGTTCCATGTTTTCAGGTCATTGCTTTCCAATTTAACAGCATTAACTCATGTTATGTATTGTGATCTCCAGCATTTATTTTCTGATTCCATTTCATGTGTTTTACTAGCGGTTATAAATTAAGTATAGTAGCACATGCCGGATTAATTTTTGAAATAATCCTTCATGTGTACAAAAAAGAACAAAAATAGTAAAATAAAATTATTTGCCGTAAGTAAACGCTTAAACAATTAAGTATATGAAGTTCGAATTTCTTGAATCTCTATATTTATGATATAGTTCGGAGTAAATATTCTGAAAAAACTGTCTTCTAAGCAAGTTTTTTTTTATAATCGATTTTATTTATTAAATTTTAATTGTACCTTCATATACAATTGTAATGGTTGAGAAACACTGAACCAGTCTTCGGTTATTATTGCAAACCGTCGATTAAACCTCTGAAACGATCCTTGAACATTGAAACCAGACTCTCGACGATTTGTGAATGTACGTTAATGGCACGAATGTACAACGTACCAGTTATGCGACAACATATTTATTTATTTATTGATACCGTGTTTGAACGTGTGATCTAATTGTAAATATCGTGAAATGTGGAGCAATTTACAAGAAGCAAAATCGAAATAATATCGTCTCTTTCAACGTATGTGAGACGAATATGTCCTCTTTTCTCGTAATGTACTAACTCACCTACATCGCTAATTACACATCTGTCTGATGTGTGCTGTTACTGCAAATTTCCAAGCTGAGTTTTGTATGTAATCAATTTTGAATTGTATGCCGATGGAACTGTTGGTCGGCGGCATGTATGTTGTTGCCTGCTTTATTTCAGATAAAATGTTACGTTCACTTTGGAGCATTATCTTTAAAGCCAAAATCATGTCGGTTGATTTTAATTTTAAGGGAACTGTTGATTTATCGGTAGTCTTTTTAATTTATGAAAATTTTGCAGTTCCGATATTTAACTTACTCATTTTCAATTCCATTAAAAAATGCGTGTACATAACTTATTTCAGAAGAATTGATCATATTGGGCTATTAGATTTTTGAATACTTGTAGATGACAATTGAATTGATGAGTGCATAATCATTTTCAGTCCAAACTTACTGTTTTGAGAAAACAACAAAAAAAATTCTCTAGATTTTTATTTGAAGTAGTTATTGGCTTCAGGAGGCTTCAGATATCGTTATCTGTAAGAATTTTAAACCAATAATTTAACAGTAAATATGGACTGAACAAGATTATGCACTCAATAATTCAATTGTAGATATAGAGTGTCCCAATGTCTTAAAAATAGTTCGAGTTCTCTAAAAATATTCAGTTAAAAATTATTAAGTTGCAGAAAGTAATAGGAGTAATACGTATATTACAGAACAAGTTTCAGAGGACGTAATTTTAGCGTGTACAGCTTTTTAAATGGACAAGTTCGCCAAAATGTTTTGTTTTTGTTTTGTTTGTCTTTTATATTTCGCTTTAGAATAAGTCTGGCCACATATTCAGGAAGCAAAATTGTTTTAAAAAAAAAACGTTTTAACTACACAGTGTTGAAACAAAATTTCTTCAGGCAAAACGTTTTTGGGGAAAATGTTTTCAGGCAAAACGTCTTAACTGAAAACGTTTTATTGCATTATAAAGCAAGCATGGACATATAAATCCGAAAAGAGTCAGCTTTTAGTATCCCTTCTCTTTGACGATCTGAATGACTCCATTAACAAACAAGTGTGATCTCATGGAAGTCACAAAAATGTTCGTGTCGCATTGGTGGTTGTGATTAGCGCGCAACTACTATTGCGAAGAAAGGGGATATACCCCGTCATGCTCCCCTACCACGCCAACGCCTGTTATAAAGCAACGCGACCTACACATTAAAGATACAAAAAATGTACCTCTTTTCGCCGATTAAACTAAAGCGTACAAATTAATTAGATTTTAGAAAAATGACATACGTTGGTTCCCTGTTCAATTAAATTTTTTTTTTTGTTAAACTTGCTATTATAATTAGTTGCTACGATGATTTAGACTGTGAAGATATTGCTGCTTTAGGTCTGTGGCAGTTTTTGCAAATGTTTACAAAAGAGAGCCACAACGTTTTAACTGCAACCGTTTTAGCGTGCTTTCAACTGCTTTTTGTTTTGCTCTACCATTATGTACCTGATCCAAGTGAAAGCATTGAATTATTATTTTTCATCTAGGAATTAGATTTTCGCTTCAGATGTAAAAAGCATAAGTAGCGGAATAAATTGTAAATAAAATAAACCAGGATTCCTTCAACAATGAAAAAAATCTGGTGAACAGTGTTGCATTTGATGGAAAATAACGAATTAACAACAAAGTGGGTCTAAAGTATCTTTCTAAGGTCAGACTTTTTTACCTTCTGATAAATTTATCTGCTAAATAATAATCTAGGAAATCATTATCGACACAATGGTTTCCAGGGATATTTTCTTGCTGATAAATTTATGAGATGAAAAAGTTGAACGTAACTCTTTTAATTGTACATTTTGTCAAAACAGTTACAATACAAACTCGACTAGGACCGTTAATTTTAGTTAAAACTGCAAATAACAGATTGCTTACGTCTTTAATGATTCTGTACTACATCTAGGTTTAAAGTATAGAGTTTGTCATTTATTGTTCTAATTATTACATATTTTATACCTGCGGAATTCAGAGTTATCTGCATTTTAAGGTAGTTTCGGTAAGGTAAGCGTACAAATGCTACAAGATTAATAGTATATGAATGAATTTTTTCAGTATGTACGTACCAGCGACGGTTCTGCGTAACATATTTGGGTAGGCGTCCGTTGTGCGTCGTATTATTTGTTCCCTGTTCATGTGTGTTAGACAGAGCAAGCGCTCTGGGAGTATGTCTGCCGCCTACCCAAATATGTTATGCACGAGCCGGTGCTGGTACGTACTGATACTTTCTCATTACTTGCAATCACGTATCAAAATTTAGAATTTATAACCAATATGTTTATCTTTGATGGGCGTTTTTAAAATTTAACAGTCTGAAAACACTTAAAACAATAATCGCGCACAGACACAGATTTTAGTTTTATTAGGCAGTAACGCGTCCACAAAAAAAAAAACCATAAACTTTTTTGCTGGCTGCCTCTTTCCTTTGTAAAGTGTGAAATCGTAAAACTACGACTAGATAAAATGCAGGCGAGTATACTGAGAAATTCGTTCCCTTACAGCCTTCCTTTGCAGCAAGAGTGCGTTCATAAATGATGCCCGAACGGGTAAGAGTTGTACCGGGGCGCACTAAAACCGTTCATAAATTCAATTTTCAATGTGAGGCGAAACATTATAAAATAAAATATATTTATTCTCCCTACTGAATGTAATTAATTTTTTTAAGGATTTTCGTATGATTTATTTTTGGAACCAATAAACAAGGGTTAATCAATAATATTTAAATATCAAACGACAGGTATCTGTATCTGCAATGAATCCGGGACACTTGCGCCGCTCACATTTGCGACACCAATACATTTGCGCCCTTTTAAGAAAAGGTGCTCAATAACCGCACAGGTAAAGATTTAAAGTTGAACATTTATATTTATTACCTATTTTAATCTTTACGTCAATCTTTATCAAGATTGCTTTTCTGGTTTAACTGTAGTTGTTTCTATGTATTATTCTGTTGATTGCACTTCCTTAAATATTTAATGTTTCCTGTAATTATTTTATATTTACGTTTATTTATACTTCAATTTTGGGGAAATAAACATTATTATTGAATTATAGTAGCTAAAACAGCCAGCCACTAAAGGCCAGTTGCACGAAGGAAGTTTAAACAAAATAAATAAATTCGCATACCAATGAGATTTAAACTGACGTTCAACTGAACCACGTTCAAAGAAAACAACAATAATTAATATTCTAATAGAATAGAAAATTATAGTCCCGCCGAAGAATGGGGCTTCCGGAAGGATTTACTTAACAACAATGCAACATGTAAAAATTTTTGCCCGTGGAATTGTTCGGCTCCGAATGCCAAAACAGAAATTAGCCAGAAAATAATTTCGCAAAAAAGTTTGCAGCTTCAGAAGCTAACAATTTTGGTCTTTAATTATCAACGGAGTTGAGTATGCCAATAAAAACCACCAACAAAACAAATATCAATACAGTGATTTCACAAAGGCTTCCCTCGTAAAAACAACAGCACAATCTTGGATTAGAAAATTTATAACAATATTCTGAGATGAGAAAACATTTGTTGATTGAATGCGTGCAAAGAATCACTACAGACTTTGGAGATTCCAATACATGTAAAAATTTGTAGAAACGAAAGAATTTACTTTAAATTTAAAAGATAGATATAATTTACCTTACGAAAATGATATTTTGAAAACTAAGGCAAGGTAAATAATTATATGTGTCAAGAATTTGACAGAAATAACATAATGATGAATAGTTTTGATCAACTGGACTATAATATGTTTGGTCAGATCGATTTCCCCTTTTCCAGCTGCTTTCGTAGCATTTCTAGTCAAGTCTTAGTTGTTTGAGACCAATCGCCGATATTGGTCACAGTAGAAATCTAAAAGGCTAAAGAAGAAAGATAAACTGTATACTGCATCGGCGATTGTGAATTAAAAAGGTACTACACGTATTATGTACAGAGTACGTTAAATTTATAGAACTGTTGCAACAACCAATCATAAAGCTTTATGATTGGTTGTTACCGTAGCAACACATCTTTAAATTCTACGTACTCGTTACAGAATAGCCCCTATTGTCCTCCAATCTTTTGCTTTTAAATCCTTTTTGTTTACATTTTCCCTACTCGTTTTTTTTTCTACTAGCACATTATAATAATTTCTTGACCCTCTTTTATTTGATGTCCGCACCCTATTATACTCCATGCTATTATACTGCTCACTAGTAATTGCATAAATGAGTCGGTTGAACAGAAAAAAGTATGGAAGTTAGATAAAATAGGAACGAAGAATTTAAGAAAACTACGGAATAAGACTTAATTTAGCACCCTGCTAGTCTGCGTTTTTTGAAAATGAAAAGTCATTATAAGAAAGTCGTGTAAAAATGTTAAATTGCACGCCTCACCTTGAATTGTTCTCTGGCCAGCGGCTCGTTCAGTCATTAAAATCAACACTTTTATTATTCACGTTGCAAGCAACGCAACGCAACGGTGAGTTCATGTGGGACGTGTCGTAACTTTAGAAAAAAAATTGTGCTGCCACAAATCCCGAGCATGAAATGCGTGCTAATTATTTCCGTTAATTAATACTTGTGCTCAAATTAATGCCTATTCTGATAATTGCACGGTCATTGCTGTTTTGTAACGGCCCCGAATGAAACTTGTGTAATGCTTTGCGTAAACAGATACACGTATAATTATTATCAGCGGCGACGCAACGTGGCTAATTAGAAGATACTGTTTTACATGTGCGAACGTTGACATTAAAATTTTTGTCAACGCAAATGCCAGCGAACGTGATTGCCTGCAATTAAATCGGAATTTTTTAAGTTCGAACAAAATTGTTTTTGAATTATGTTGTCAGTGTTAGTGTTTTGAATTTTTATTTCTAAAGCACAGCCCATATATTCACACTAATTATATAAATAATAATATATAAATACATTTCTAATTGCTTCTCGAGCCCAATAATTTTTTAAACAAACATATAATTACAACATATTGACAACCAACTAAATTATTGGTTGTTTCATAGTTGCAACATTTATAAATTGGAGCACGTTTAAAGGGACACTACATACGTATGTACATACAGATGCCCGAATATTGAACTGGATCGGGCTTTTATCCAGTGATGCCAACAGGATTGGAAAAATTCCATTGAAATTAACCGGGCGTATGCTTTCGCTATTCTAATTTCAATCGCACAAACATTTAACAGCGAGCATCGCTACTCGCTGCTCTCCACAGTGTAATTAGAATGGCAGAGATAGGCCAGAATCCTGGCATTCAACACTCCTGCGTCTATATGTAAAGTCCTCTTTAAGTTGAGTCGTTGTACAAAGAAGTATCTTACAAAAATAAGGCTCTCGTTCAAAAATGTTTAATTGAAAGAATTTGATAACCTCAACGTTAGATACATGTCCTAGTTTTACATACATCCAAATGATATACAGAATGACTTCCAAGAAAATTATAAAAATATTAACTATAAATATATCAATTTAAATGCCAACAATTGGATACCTGTTAACCATAAATAATAAATATGCGTATTGCGTATGCTGCAACAGACGATGCATTGCAATCGACTTTTAATATGTCCTCGATGTTGAATCTCTTTATTTTTATGTCCGTTTCGAGTATTTTGATATTTTATTCACAGAAAGCTAAATTTCAAAAACTTTCTTTCAACAAAATGACACAAGAAAATATTTTTTCTCTTTGAAATCATGTTGAATTTATCACCACAAATATTCTTTTGATAATGCCGGTTAGATTAAAGCGAAATCGATATCCTTCCACTTAATCTTAAAATTGTGTGATCTAATTTTGGTTGAATGATTTACGATAAATAAATTTATTACATCACTTTATCCAAAAGTATAAATACAATTTTCTTGATAAACAATTTCGTTGATAATATCGAAACTGTTGTAATATTTTCCTATGCAACCACTGAAAAAGGTTCTCAGGTCTGTAGGTGAAGATGTCTGCAGTGATCGCCAAAAAGTCGGCATCAAATGGGAAAAATCTTTATTTTTGATTTTTCAAAAAAACGTTTTACAGCAATAATTTCTGTTTTTCTGAAAACCTGTTTGGCTCGTATCAGATAAACCGAGTAAATTTTACTTAATTAGAAAATAGAGTATTTCGAAATGATTAAAATCGTGAAATTGACATTACTCGGAAACTAGTCAGATTTCAAAGAGATTTCTTTAACTTGAGTTGGTTTCACTTAATTGCATAATATCAAGGTCAGAAAATAGCTTCACTTTCTTTAATTTTTCAATAGAATATTCTCGATATTTGACAGTCTTAAACATAATTTCAGAATTAAAGTTTTTTGATGTAAAAACATCAAATATTTATAATTTGAAAACATAATAAAGTAGATTAATTACTGCTTCAAATATTGTACTCCTATTAGTTAGCGAAAAGTAATATTTTTACCTAATTTTATGTTTTTGATGCAGCGTACTTTTTAAGAGAAATACTGTTCATTAATAATTACTATACATCTAAAGGGCTTCCAAAAACTCTAATCTACCCTTGTAAGCGACTTGTTTTCTCAAAAACCCTATAAATGTTCTTTTATAGCTGTCTAAATAAGGATTTTTTTTCTTTTTTAGTTTAGGGTCAAGTGGTACAAAACTGTTTCGAAACAATCACGAAACATGACTGTGAAACAAAGTTGCGCGAATTTGTATCCAAGTATGTACTAGGCCTTATGCTTTTAATTAAATTTATTCTACTACACTTTTTACAACTTTCAATTTTTTTAGGTGTTAGAGTCCTCAACAGAATGATGAAATTTTTGTAAGAGGTAAATGATGATGAGAAAACTTCTGACAACTTAAAAACATACAAAAAATACCTTTAAAAAGGTAAATAAATAAATAAATACTGTGTCTCATATTTAACCCCGAAAAAGTCTAAAAACGAGACATGATAGGTTAAATATGAGACAATTGTAAAATGCATGTATTTACAATCATGGGCCCTTTAGACCAACAATGAGACTTTAAGGATAAAAAGATTCTAAACTTGTGATGTTGTAATATTTAGGTCATTTTTCAACCTTGTCATAAAACGCATAAATAAGAAATGGATCACTAGTGGCTGAACGTCGAGACTTATCAAGTTGCTCCATTTTTTTTTTTTTTTGACTAAGATGATTTCTTCTGTAAAATTTTCTAAATTAGTCATCGCCAGGACGGCCAATTTTAAAAGCCGTTTTTAGGTTATTTTGTTGTACGTACGTCTGCACAGTGCTTTTAACTTCCTTCTTAGTTAGTGCAAACCACCACTGCACAAATCTTGCTCGGCCTCTAAAGATAACAATGTTTGATTCTCTTGTTTTGCTGAATTGTTATTCATAACACGACTTAAGCCGGCAATACATGTTCCAATAATTTCACGTAAAAATTCATGTAAACATGTTTGTATAAATTCATGAATTGTAATTTCCAAGACACATTTCAATTATATTAATAAAAAGATGTTCTGCTAAATAGTAATTTAGAATGTTAATGTTGGTGAAGATGGTAACTCATTAATGCTTCTAACTTCAAATTATTTTCTTCGAGCAGCTGGGAATGTTGGATTATGTTATGAAGGGTGTCATCCAAACGGAGAGCACGTAGTTATCACTGATTAAACTGTCTTGAAGCTAAAATTATTTATAAACATATACCCGCATAAACTACCTAAAGTCGTTCTTCATTCATCTGAGCCAACAGCCAACAGCAACAATCAAAGTCACTAGAATTTATTGCAATTTCACGTCAAAAACCTTGAGAAATAGAACTTGCTCTTTGTTTTCAATTTTACATGTATAAATTCATGTAATTCTTTTTGCTCGCTATACACGTTGAAAAATAGGTTTTGTCATAAATTACATGTAAATTTCATGCAATTTATGATCGTCTATTGCGGGCTTTAGTTTCGACTTGTCGATATGGAAGCCCTTGGCTGCAGCTCTTGCACTAAAACCTTCAGCTCTCACTAAATTTGCTGCTTTATCCAGATCTTCCTTCGTGTATTTCTTTGGCATCTTGGTAATTAAAATGTAAAAAATAATCAATTATTTTGTCTCATATAGACTTGTTTTGTCTCAATTTTACCTCCGTGCGTGTCTCAAATTTATCCCTCCACAATAAAACATTGTCACCCGAATACGGATCAAATTGATTTAAAAAGACTATTGCACACGTCGTAACGGTAATATTCATTGGGAATAGCGATTTCAAGCAAGCGCCGCCGATTGAAGTTCCAACCTACACGACAAAAGTTCCGTACCCGGCTTTAAAAGTTTTTCTTTCGCAGATGACGCAATACGTTTTGTAATTTCAGTTTTGATGTGATTTGTTATTCAATAATGAAATAAATTGTGGGGTTGATGTATTTACATCTGTGTATTTATAAAAAGAAAACTATTGGATTATGTTATTTTAGCAATTTTATTTGATGTCTCATTTTTCACCCGAACATTGCGTGTCTTATTTTTACACCACTTGACCCTACTTGTTTAGTTATTTAAGTAGGCAGAATATGAGATGGCCATGAATTGTCAATTGAAATTTCTAAAGACCTCTTTCTTAAAACGACTAAAAAAGATTTCAAGTTACATTGTCATTACAGAGAGAAACAAAGGTTGTTTTACATTTTAAAGTAATATAACGTCAAGTCCTATTATTAAAATACGCCTTTAGTAATTTAATTTGACAGTAAAAAATCGACAGCCATCTCATATTCTGCCTACTGACTTGAACATGTAAGCTAAATAAATAAAAATCTCCTCGTTCAAATTTTGTGAAATTAATTCATTAACAGGAATAGATTAGAGTTTTATAAGTTTTAATTAGCTTTGAAAAATATTTCTCCTGAAAAATCAGAAGCATCAGAAACTTTCAAAATATGCAAAAATATTACTTTTCGATAAATAGTCAAATATCGGAAGCAATAATTAATATTTCTTATTACTTTATTCATTTATAAATCTTTGAAGTTTTCACCCTAAAAAATAGTAAATTCTGAACTTAAGTTTTAGTGTGTCAAATTATGAGAATATTCTAAAAATTTAAAAATTCAATTTTACCGGAATCTTGATTAGATTCCAAGGAATAACAATTTTTACCTTTTTATCATTTCGAAAACTATATTTTCAAATTAAGTGAAAAATCACTCGGTATATTAAATATGGGTTAAATAGGCTTTTAAAAAGTTTTTCCCATTTGATGTCGACTTTTTGGCGATCAATGTATATCATTCATTCAGAGTTCAGGATTTACAGCAGAAGCTGAATAAATAATATACATAAAAAATTTAATTTACAAAAATACATTTGAACAATTACATGCAGTAGTCTAGTTTATTGTTTAACTATTTCAAAATCTTTGATTTGATTAAATATGAAGTATTCTTCTAGATAAAAATTGTAAATTTTAAGAATAGCGTAAATTAAAGTTTTCCTTTCTCTAATAATGTCTATTCTTTATTCTCGAATTACTTTTTTCCCTTTTTTATCTAGTAGACATGTCAAATTAAAATGTTACTATTTGTTTAGACTGAAATAGTAAAGGAGACTGTGGTTTAAGAAAATTAATCTCCGCCCACAATAATTTTATATCCATAGATACGTATTTCGGCAGCTGCATCTTCAGTACGCTATCAACTTAAAAGCAATTAAAAAGATCTAAAAGCAACCTAATCATCCTAATAAAATCATAAAAATGTAAAAACTAACAACAATCTAATCGTCCTAAAAGGACTCAATATTTCACCGTTGATTGACAGGACTGAAAACAAAGCAAAATAAGCTAGGTTATTGAGGTAAAACTAGTATTTTTTAAATTTAAATTTTTTTTAATAATTTTCCTTTCGAATGCAGAAAAACTTAAACTATCCATTTGCACTTTATAAATTTCAATCTCCATGATGTGCACTATTTGTTATCAGTGATATTCCTTTAAGTGAAATTGTTTTTCTTGACAATCAACAGCCCGTATGAATAAAAATAAAGCAAGTGCTTTTATTTCAATTGTAAATCATTGTCCAATTCCTCTTATAAAATGTCTAACTGTACTACGAGTACAATAATTTAGAATTAAATTTTTTCCAAATATTAGCTAGTTTTATTTAAAAAATTCAAGCAAAAGCATATTGCTTCATTTCTATTCACGCGGCTAAATAACATGTCTAAACGGCTCCTGTTTTAAAATGGTGTACAACAATTAAAAACAACTATAAAAACAAAATACTAGGGGAAGTATTACGAATATTTTTTTTTGTTTGCGTTTACATGACACATTTTTTTGTTTGGTGATTTCCGTTTTTATTTGCCAAACGAACCCCAAAGCCCCCTTTGTGGACCCCAGGTTGAGAAACACTGCTCTAACCAATAACATGTAGCACAGCGTGTGTATGAAAAAACATTTATATTATATATATATATATATATTCTAAAATTAATATACAGCTTTGCTGCCCTTTACTCGTATATTCTTCTACCTGAAACCTACATTCTTTCTGTGGGTCTGACTTGTTACCTGTCTTAATTATGATGTGGTGTCTAAATAATTAAGTTTTTTTTTTTTTCTTACTAAAGTGATATCTATTTGAAAAATTCCTTTAGTTTATTACGAAATGCCGTTTGAGGCAAAATGCAGGATGAAAAGAAAATAGTTTTTAAACTTTAAACGGACACTGTTAAAATAAAATAATGAGACGTTGAGTGTCCTTCCTAATTTTATCAGCGTCCGTCTAAAGTTTAAAAACAATTTTCATCGGAGAAGAGTCGACTTCAATTCCAAGATTAAAGTAAACATCTTAAGGTATTTCTTTTATTTCAGATCTAGCAGCTATAAGAAGACTACTAGAAGCGGAAAATGGCTCAGGAACGTGCCCTAGCTGTGATATGCCATTCGATAAGGGTAAAAAGCGAAGACTCATAGACAATTGCGGACACGAGAGGTGTTACTCCTGCATGTTCACGAATGAAGCCTGTCCGCTCTGTCTGAATCCGGTCACACCGAACGGTAAGTACAGAAAACTATGTCAGACGAACGTGGTAAATTTGCCGAAGCCAAAGCCTTCAAAAACTCTATACAAGACGATCCGTTTAAAATCGAGCCGAAGAAAAGACACGTAATTACAACTACGGCATTAAATTAAAAAATACCTGGCTTTTTTTCCAAACTGAAACGACCTAAATCCGCTTTAAAAAATAAATAACGAGTGAGTGCCTCTGATTGTGTTTTTCTGTACTTGTTCTTCTTTTTCGATCGTACGTGCTGCGCAGCACCTTTTTATAACGCATAATGAATTATCGTTTTGTTTTCCTATTTTTGTTTCATTATCATGCATCCATTCAGCCGCGGCGCACGGAATTAAAATTACATTAACTAATATTTCTTGGCGATACCGTTTGACAGCGATCAAAGTCAGAATAAAACATAATAGCAGCAGCTGCCAATCAACTTGAAATTATCTTCACGAGATCGACAACGAGCATTTACAACAACACCAGGCGCAGTCAAAGTGAACTTTAGTCTGCGTACTCGAAACGGAGAACGTACGACATTGAATAGTAGCCAGATCATTGGACATTACTTAATATGTTAAATACTACAACTCAAGCTTACAGGTACATGCAAGATAAGAATATTATTCACATGAACATATTATACCGAATTTAAAGTACCTACTACAACATATTACAGCAAACTTATATACATATACTACTTTCGAAAAATAACTTACTGTCGCCGCCAAAAAAAAACATGAACACTTTGCTTTACGTAAATTTAACGATACTAAAAGTTTTGCTGAGTAGCTGTAATTATGAACTGTCATCTACGAATGACAAACAAATTAAGTAACTTCTTTTAAAGATAAATTCGAATTCCATTTTTGCCTTAGCTGCATGGCTAACATGAGCCAATATTTTTGAAACAGAAATAATGACTGAACTTTATTAATTATTGTCTGACATTGCTCTCATCGTAAGTGTACAATTACAGTCACCCAGCAAAATTCTTAGCATTATTAAATTTACGTCAAAAAAAGTGTCGACTTTTTTTGGTGGCGACAGTATTGTATACATACAGTTTACATTCTTCAATATGCGAGAAACTCTAAAGACTGGAAACTGTAATGTTTTTAATGAAATATAACTACTCTCCATTTATCATCATTTTTTTCCCATAATCTAATAATTTCTTTAATAAATAGAGTTTTGAATGAAAGACTGATTCGAACATTGAACATTGCAATAATTCCACTTCATTGCTCTCAGTTGAACAAATACACATAGAAGAAGTTGAATCTGCTGTGTTAGTTTTCCGTAAAGGTAACTCCGCGTGAGAACTACGAAGACCTTAATAAAACAGTCGGGCACCAGTTTTATGAACAATGAAAGAACAATATTGCTTAAAAAAATTATTCAGTTTTCTATAATAACGGTGCGCCGTCTATTCTTTCGGTTGTAATTAACTTTAACAATGGAGCTAATGTAAAATAATGATATTGAGAAGCAGTTGGTTCAAAGAATTAATCGCCTGCTTAATATTATGGCTGCATTTTGTAGTCACTGTTTACTAATTTGAAATATTTACACGTGTTCGTCGTATTTATAATCAATTGTCCGAGTAACTCAAATTAAAATAAGCTTTCCAATTTTGAAAAAAAAAAATTAGGAAAGTAATCAAGGAACTGTCGAGAAATATAGAAAAACTCATGGCTAAAGCAGCCTAGTTTACATTAGTTAAGTAGCTCGGCCTAGTGAACTGAGCCCTGTGCTCGGTCGCCCTTCATTATTGTGTAGAGGTTACACAGTTATCAATTTATTATATAACAGTAATGACAATGGCAAGTCGAGTCGTCAATAAAAGGTGCTTTCATTCGCTTAAAAGTTTGAATCGTGTTTCGAATAGTTTGGACCTGAATTTCGTAGTTGTTGCAACAAAACATCTGACTTTTAAAAATAGAGAGATTCAAAGAAAAGAATGTCTGTTTTTAAATCAAAACACGTTTGGATCACGATTTTGTGAGCGAAAGAAAGCACCTAAAGTCACAAGTAAATTGGCGGTGGGTGAACGCAAGTAGACGAGCTACTATTCTGTCCACTCTCTCTCGGCCAATACTCGACTATTTACTCGACTTTTTATTGGACTAATGTTTAAACTAATTGAGTTACGCATACTTTTTCACACTAGCCTCTATTTTTGACCGTTTAATTATTTGGAGGGGGGGGGGGGGAGTGAAACACCCCTAACTAACTTTATTTAAATGGAAGGGTTTGTAAAGTATTTTTTTCTTAAAGCTTGTTAAGTTTGGAATACAACTACGTTTTTACCTTTTTATTTTTCTTAAACAGTAAAAGGAAAAAAAAATTAAAATAAAGTTTTTTTGTTAAAACCACTTTTATGTTGAAAATTTAGGAACTCCATTTTGTTGTTACTTAATGAGAAGAAATAGCAGCATTCTGTAGTTGTATTCTTGCGATGAGCCAATAGATGACGCCGCTAATGCAATATTTAGATAATTTTTTTTAAAGAGCGCGTTCTCAGCTGTCTTGAGTGTTTTTTTTTTTGGCTTCTTTTTACTACATATTCCAAACAGCCGAGAACGTCCGAAAACTAAGTGTTACTAATCCTCTTTTAAAAAGTTAGCTAAATAGCGCATTGGCAGCGCTATTTATTGGCTGATTGCAACAATTCAACGTATGGAATGCTATTTCTTCTCATCAAGTAACAAGAAAATGTATCTCCTAAATTTTTAACATTAAAAACAGTTTTAGCAAAAAAACTTTATTTTTATTTTTTTTCCATTTTCTTTTTAAGAAAAGAAAAATAAAAGCGTAGTGGTAAAAATAAAAACGTAGTCGTAGTGTACAAACTAAACAAGCACTAAGAAAAGAAATTACTCTACTAACCCTTTCATTTAAATAAAATAAGTTAGGGGTTGTTTCACCCCCACCCCCCTCCAAAAAAAAATAATTAAAAAGTTAAAGAAACCCCGTTTGAGGCAATTTACAAATTGCAAGATGAAAGGAAAGCGGACACTGTTGAAATTAAATAATGAGACGTTGAGTGTCCTTCCTAATTTTATCAGTGTCCGTTTAAAGTTTAAAAACTATTTATAAGCTCTAAGGAAAAGAATTACTCCACATACCTTTCTATTTAAAAAAAATATTCAGGGGTTGTTTCACCACCCCCTCCCCCCAAATAATTAAAAAGTTAAAGAAACTCTTTGTAATATTCCTATTGCAATTCCCTTACTTCAAATTGGAAACTTCTGCTTGTAAAAAATCTCTCTTCTAAGGCAAAAAGTTTCAAAAAACGGTCTGAACACGGGTTATTACGCTATGGCTGAAGGTTTAAACTACGTTAATTAAAGTTTTATTATTTTTTTCGTTGTTCAGACAGTAATTAAAATATAAAAAGGAATTTAACTACAAAAGAAAACTGTGATTTGATACTTAACCAGCAGTTAATAAATTGCTGGTTTAATTTGACACTGAACAACTCAGCCTGCGTCTGCTTTCCTAAGCCTTCGAGACAATTAGCAATCTCTCTATATCTACGCACCATTCGGAACATCGAGGCTTCGGATACACCAACTCTTCTTCCTATTCAACAATGTCTTCAGCCTTATTCTAACAATACCACCGCTTGAATGCATTCTTCTTTGGTCAAATTTCGCAATTCCTGTGGCATAACGTCGAAGAAACAAAAAAACAAAAAACAATAGTCACTTGAAAAATACCACCGAAATTTAGAGATGTTTCTTCTAATCTGTAGTGCCTAACGGGGTCCTAAGTCGTAGACTTGTCAGAACCTCAGGAGCGGGAGTGTATTTTTGTGTTTGTAAAGTGTTTCATGGCTTTGTTACTTCCAAACCTTCTCGCCTCCTCCCCTTGAAGTGGAAGCTGTGTCGAATTTTTTTTCCCCAACACTGAAGGATACCTAATGTGAGTACCAACTCCTGAAAAATATCTCGAGCGCGGTGCGAACTTAGATCTTTACGATTGCAAGGCCAGTTTCTTACCACTTTGGACCATTCAAGCGTTGAAAATGGAAATTGATTTTATGGTTAATGAATTTGCTGGTGATTTGATTTTATGTTATCACCCATAAGAGATAATCAAATGTAAATAAATTTTGTAAATGAATCTCATTTGGTAGCAATGTCAGTTACTATAATTTTTGAATAAAAAAACGAAAATATCTTATTTTATTGTATGGTGCGTTAATTTCTTAAAGCAGTCTATGTTATTTTATTTGTTAGAAAATTTTCTCGCACTCATTTTATTTTTGATTTTTGAAGTACATATCTAATCATATTTTCATTTTCAGGAATGCCTTGCCAACAGAAAATGGGCTGCACAGGACTTCGTGGCTCTGAAATCACTTTATACGGCGAAATAAGTCCTCAACAGCAGATCCAAACGGACAAATCCAGTGACCGACTTCAATTACGAACCAAAGTAAAGACCAATGGGCACTTCACAACCTTCATGCAAGTAAGAAGGAACAATTACTGTAAATTTAAAGCCACTTAACCGTCATAATGAGCCGTTAACTGAGACATAATTGAATATACGAACGTAATCTCTCTTCATAAATAATCACGGCATTCAACTCGTCTTGATAACAGTCAAATGTGTCATCCGTATCGCCCAAATAACTTTGAAATTAAACATAATGAAAGTCCAGAAATACTTTTTAATTTTTACTACGTTCAAATCAGATATATTATTCGTACGCTGTTCCTGGTTATTTATGTATGTTCGAATTGCTTTAAATTAAAATGGCGTTGGACGGAGTTTAATCAAATAATCTTATGAATAATTTATCTAAGTTTGTCGTTTACACGTACGGTTTTACATCTAGCATGCTGTGAATGCCAATTAGATCGGCGTTTGATGTTGAAATGATACACTAAGACGGAAGCATAAAAATTCTAAGCGAAAGGCCACATTTGTGAGTGTACATGTTTCATTCAAATTCGTCCATTTTACAATTTTTATTCAAAAAATGTAAGCAATGAACATTCTTTTTACCGAACATAACGATTACCGTTTATATATCTTCAGCTGCAGTTATGCATAATAAAACGCAGTGAATTAATTTGTTAAAGGCTGCACCTTTTTTTATTAAAAATGCCAGTTTTAAGAGTGAAAATTCAAGGATTAGGATATAATGAAAATGTAAAAATACGACGTGAGTCATATGTTGTCTGTGTGCCTCTCACAATCAGATGTAGCTAACTAGAATTAGCAATGTCAGCGAAGTGAAAATGCCAGTCGTAAAAACACTGTCCACGTGATGCACGCCACACAGAAGGAAGTTGTAATTACCTACTTCCGCCTGCTCTAACACTGATGTTATCGGTCGTTGAAATATTTTGTTATGGTCTAATAGCATGTGATTAGACCTGGAAATCGATGTGCATTGAATCAATTCTACAGAAAAAAAAAAAAATTGCATTCAATTTTAATCATCATTCTTGGTGACAGCTTTTTCTATACTCTTCATATGTGATATACAATGATTTTTAATGTATTAATGATTTAATATAAAATAGGAGTATACTCGTGTTGAATCGTTTTTCAGACATAGCAACATAGCATGTAAATCTAAATATTTGCATTTATTTACTCTCTTGTAACTTTTAGAACAAAATGGCAAAGGAAAACATTGTTCGGAATTTTAAAATGCACTTAACATGATATTTAGAACTTTAATGCCCGGTTTCTGAAACGATAAATAACTTTAGGTAAACATAAATTTTTCTTGACAGATAACTTTATGAAAAGTATAAATTGTTTATGTTGCTACGTATACCCTTTACCTACAGATAAAGTTTTGTCAAAATAATTGAAATTCTTGTTAGCAGAACCGTGATCTCTCTTCGTCAGGCGGTGAAGTCGGACACCCGGAAAAACTTCCTAAGACCAAGCCGACAAATCCCCGGACCAGATTAGATCAGACCGTCATGACACAGAGCTGTCCTACACCACCTCAATCACGACGAAAATTTTTTCTCAGCCCAAAGGGGTTGAGGAGCCCGTTCGCCCTAAGAGCAGCACGACAAGCTTCTGGGGAAACTGCCTTGTCAGGTAATTACCAAATTTCTGTGACGGGTTAATAATGTCTACGCAAAATACCTCCATGCGAAATTTCTTTTACTTATTTTTACAAACTAAAAGTTAAGTTAATTGTTTTTGAAAACCTCTTATACGAAACTGGAAATCTTTACTTTTTTTATTCAAATTTCAAAACTCTACTATGCAGTTAAATAAAAATTTATAGGTACCGAGTAGAAAGTTACAAATCCGTACATAGCAAACTTACATTGAAAACTACGTTTTCGCAGATTACTGCTCGCCTTTCAAAGATACAAAAATTGAAATGGTATTAAAGGAAAGAAAAAAATACGTGCAATATTATACTGTTACAATTATTCGTAAGAATTAATAATTTGCGAATATAAATAAATTTTCAAAATTCGAATTAAAAATTAGTCGCCTTATGAGTGGGTTTCACAGAAAAACAAATCAGCGATTAATTTAATTTTCTGATTAAGGAACGTCATTGGACGAAATTAACAATAGATTTGAAACAACCAATTATATTGTTTCACCCGACCAATCTCAGACTTTAATCACGCTGTTAAATTAATCAGTAGTTAAATAATTTTTGTGAAACTGTGGGCTTGTAAGTGCTTTCTTTCGCTCACAGAATCGTGATCCAAACGTGTTTTGATTCAAAAAAAAAACATTCTTTTCTTTGAATCTCTCTATTTTTTAAACTTGTTTGGATTGAATTATGCTTATGTACAAATGAACTGTCAATCAAAAATTCAAGTCAGGTGTTTTATTGCAACAACTATGGAATTCAGGGCCAAACTATTCGAAACACGCTTCAAACTTTTAAGCGAAAGAAAGCACCTTATGTCAGATTTGAAACTTCCAATTTATTTTCAATTAGCTAATTGAAAATAATTTATACGTCAGTCACAACGTATTATGAGTAACTATGCATACCAAGCAACAAGTACTCTTGTGGTCTAAATTACAATAATTCTTTCTTCCTTAGAATTTATTCTCGTCATTACAAACAAAATACTGGTGTTTCTGATACTATGAATCATTATAAACTTGAAATCTAAGTTAATCAGTTTTAAATTCAATTTTACGTAAGAACTAAATAAGTTTCAAGAGATTGTCACCCGCATCTAAAATGCACTTCCTGTACGTGAGCCTCACCCTTAAAACTTTGTGCACAAGACCCATAGAATTCTCGAATTGTGGCACCTACGGTTTCAATGTTTTAAATCTGACATACTAAGACCCCATCTTACCACCTCCTGATAAATTTAACCGACGGTTAATATCCTAGGAAACCATTGTCGACACAAGGATATTAACCTGCGGTTAAGTTTATCAGGAGGTGGTAAGATCGGGCCTAAGGCGACTAAATTTTTCATTTGAAATTTAAAAATTTAATTTATATTCCCAAAGTATTAACATTTAGAAATAGTTTCAAGACCGTAATAACAGCTTTAATTTTCTCATTCATTTAATACCATTACCATTTTTGTATGTTTAAATGGCAAGCAGTAATCAACAGAAACGTAGTTTTCAATGCAATTTCTTGTTTGAAACTTTCCACCCGGTATAAAACTATATAACTATATATAATTTCAAAATGAACAGATCAAATATCACTATTTCAACAGACAGAGTATTATTTGATGAACAGAGTATTATTTGATGAACCCTCAGGCGAACTTCCAGTCGATGAATAATGAATGAAATCATAGGTGCTTTCTTTCGTTTAAAAGTTTGACTTATATTTCGAATAGTTTGGACCTGAATTTCGTAGTTGTTGCAACAAGACACCTGACTTGAATTTTTGATTGACAGTTCATTTGTAAATAATCATAATTCAATCCAAACAAGTTTTAAAAATAGAGAAATTCTAAGAAAAGACTGTCTGTTTTTGAATCAAAACACGTTGGGATCACGATTTTGTGAGCGAAAGAAAGCAGCTCATGTATCATACTACAGAAAATTTAAGTTCAGATTGTAAATAAAACGTTTGGAAAGTGCCGACTAAGATTTTCAAATGTGAACCATTGGTTATGCGCCCAAAATACGGGAAATACGTACACAAAAAAAAATTGAAATTAATTCCAATCTGCCTAATCGGTGTTAAATATGGATAAAGTTTTGGAAAAATTTTGTGCAAATCGTTTTTGATTGCAGTGAGAACATCGAGCAGCCTCTGGACAGCTGTTTCAGCCCTGCTTGGGGCTTCTTCAGCAGAAACGTAGCTCGACATTCCCACTGCAGACCAAAAACGACTTGCCCAATTTATTCGCAATTGCAATGTTAGGTCAAAAAGCGATAGTAAGATGTCGCTATTTTATATGTTGATAAAGTTTTAGTTGAAAAGTTGTTCATTCATATCTAATTTGGCGTACTGTTGTCTTATTCCGATTAAATTGTGACTAAAAGTGAGTGGTTACTTCAACAAGGATAAGCTCTGCTCCTACTTTTACATAGTAAACATCCTAACTCAACTTTTTTTACTCCACAAACTGTATGCAGATAAAAATCTCGAGTTAGTTCTAACAGTAGCACTGTTGGACACCAGGTAACACTTTTTGTTCCCTCACGTCCAACAGTGTTAGTATAAGAGCCGGTTCTTCAATCACAAATTAACTTTAATCTTCAGTTTATTGCTATGTAAACAATTGTCTGCGTACTTGTTACCATGGAAATAAACCGAGAGTTAGGGTTAACCTGTGATTGAAAAATCGGGCCGTAGAAGTTAGAACTAACTCCAGTATTTTATCTGTGTACAGTTTGTGAATTATAAACGATCGAATAGCGAAAGTGTAGTTAACGAATACGAATCTAATGCCAGGTTTCTGAAATGGTACATAACTTTCTGTACAGATAAATTCACTATAACTTCTAAAAACCGTTTCTCAGAGCTTTATCTGTAGGTAAAGTGTATACGCCGCAACGTTAACAATTTATACTTTTCATAAAGTTATCTGTCAAGAAAAAATCATATTTACCTAAAGTTACTTATCGTTTCAGAAACCAGGCATTAGTGACACTTTTGAATTTCTAAGATATGTCATTATTTAAAAGTGTTAAATAAAAATACAACTGCGCAACCATAACACCTAAAAAATATTGGGACACAGCAGTTTTCATTTTTGACGGAAATGAAGATTCTTGTCATGGTCTTACTTACTTATTAAGGGCCGGTATTTTCATCACTCAGTAACTTTAATCGTTGATTTATTTCCGTAGTTACAATTATAGAGACAATTGTTCCTATAGGAATTAATCAACAGTTACAGTTAATCAGATATGAAAAGACCGACCTAAGAATAAATAAAACAAATTTTGTTTATTCTTAGTTCTTCGGAGATTGTTGGTATGATGATCATCATCAATTAATTTAGTAATTAATAATCGCTTCCTGTTTTTCGGATAAGCACAGAGTCTTTCAGGTATTTATAAATTTGACAGCAAAACGTTATGAATGGAAGTGCACTTAACTGATATAATCTTGGCTATCCCATTATTTTGTGGCCGCAATGGTACGCCATGGCAGAGAAAACGTTTGTCTCAGATTACTACAGCAATTTATCTATTTACTTGAGAATTCATGAATTAACAACAGCTTGAAGTTGTACGAATATGTGACCATAATAAGGTATGAAATAGAAATAAACAATAAAATAAAAAAATTAAAAATGTCAAATTAGACATTCCCATATACTAACCACTAATTAGCAATTTAGAACTTAATATTGGAGAGGTACTGCAAAAAGTAAAATATAAAATTTGTTTATAAAGCGTTTTTTTTTTTACTAACGAGTTTACAACATCCGCTTCACTTGTGTGGTAAACTTCTCAATCGTAAAAGAGAAATGCTTTATAATTTCGTAGCAAAATACTATTGAATTGGAGTCTAACGTGCTCGCTTCGTTTAAGCCCGTAAAGCAAGAATCTCCTCGAATTAAATGTTTGAAACATGAAATGGTGTAATAAAAAAAAAGAACGACAAAAGTTTAAAGGATATCAGTTAATTAAAGAATAAGATATATTTTCAAAAAAGAAAACTAATCATGTAGAACAGATTTTATGAACCATTACGTGGGCTGCTGGAAAAGTTTCTGGAAACGGTATGAAAAAAATGCATATGAAATTTGGTAAACGGTATCATTGTTTTTCGAAGTATTCGCCTTTGACGTCAATACACTTTTGCATACGCTCGAACCAATTTCTAAAGCACGTTTTCCACTCTAAAGATGGTACCTCAGAAACCAGTGTCCGGAATGTTTCAACCGCTGCCCTAGCCGACGAAAATCGCTCACCACGCATTTTATTTTTGATATTTGGGAACAAATAGAAATCATTAGGTGATAAATCAGATGAATATAGACAATGAGTCCTTAATTCAACATTTTTGTTGGACAACAAATCAACTGTTTGACGGGCTGAGTGAGAGATGCGTTGTGATGATGGAGAATAATTCGTCGATTTCGATTGTTTCTTCTTATTTGATCGATGACTTCCGGCAAACAAATTGTAGTATACCAATCAGCATTCACGGTTTTTCGATCCTCTAAAGCCACGGTTGCTACATGTCCAGTTAACCCAAAGAAACAAGCAATCATTTGCTTCGCAGCACTGCGTGAACTGACAACTTTTCTTGGTTTTGGTTCATTTTGAAATACTCAAACGGTAGATTGTTGTTTACTTTCTGGCTCGTATGAATAGATCCACGTTTCGTCACCAGTAACGATGTTATAAACTAAATCTGAACGACCTCCATTGAATTTCTTGAGCATGTCTTCGCAGCATTTGACACAGGGTCGTGTCAATCGCTTTTGCGCTTCTGTCAAATTGTATGGGATCCAACGACTGCAAAGCTTTCGTACGTTCAAATGATCATGCAAAATCCGGTGTATTGCTTTCATGTCAATGCGTAAGGATGCTTGAATCTCATGGTATGTCACATGTCGATCTCGCTCAAGCATTTTACGCACAGCATCTACATTAGTGGCAATTGATGGACGACCTTCACGAAATTCGTCACTGAGAGAGGTACGTCCACGCTGGAATTCGGCAAACCAATTATAAACACTGCTCTTTGATGGTGCTTCATCTCCATAAGCCAAATGAAGCCGATCGAGGCATTGTTTCGGCGTTAGACCACATTTGAAATCGTAAAAAAATCATGGCCCGAATATTTTCACGCGAGATTTCCATGTTTACACAAAATTACTTTTTCTCAAATGCTGTACAAACAAAACTAGTTCACTTGGATAGGAACTGTCAATAGAATTATAGGCGAAAAACGTGAAATTTTACAAATATGACAGTTGATAAACGCTAACAATTCTAGACCTACTAGATTCCAGAAAATTTTCCAGCAGCCCACGTACTTATCAGTAAAGATTGGAATACATGCAAAAAGCATATTAAGGTTTATGTTTCTTTCTTCTGAAATACCGAAGATGGGGGACTTACTTAATCTTCTTTGCCTGGTTGCGAGAATAGATAAAATGATAGCATTGTACGTCTGAAAGGAATTCGAGGCTATTATTAATTACTGAGAATATGATAATTTTATGTTAAACATATTTTTCTAATTGTATTTGGAATTTTGCGATTGGTTGGTAAATATTAGCGGGGATGAATTTTAACCCTCCTCGTTTATTTTTGTTTAACTTGTAAACAGAAAATTTAGTATTTGTTCACTTGTTACAAAAAAAAATTGCCAGGAATTGCCAGGTGGGGTACCTGACTGAGAGCTGTAGATTTTGTTTTAACAAATTATAATGGAATGAAAGAGGTAATTTTCAATTTTAGTTCCGACAGTTCAGTAGTTATTGAAAAATGTGTAAACCTTTTTAGCGATTCATTATTAAAAAATCAATTGGCATATACAGTCTGATTTTTTGATTTTGGCTGTCATGGCAGATATGTCGGCTACTGTTAGAGATAGGATAAAATGTTATAGAAGGAAAGTTGTTCTACATTTAATTTTAGATTATCTGCCTTAGTCGGAAAACAATTGAGTATCAAATGTGCAAGGTGTACCAAGTACACTGAAAATTTTGAATGGAATGTATCCAATTTTATTACGTTTTCTAAAACTGTAAAAAAATTCTCTTTACAACGATATATCACATGCCATAATTATCTATTCAATTAAAAACATAAATCGAAAATTAGCATTGATTAGGGCCTTATTCGAAAATATAGGCGGTGAAACAAATGAAATTATTTTTCAGATTCCAATTGAACAATGTTTCTTAATATCTACTGTCTTGAAAACATGTGTTATTCAACATAATACAACATAACAACATAAACAAAGTAAAAATTAATTAATTAAGTAGAACGAAATTGCTGATAATTTCAAAGAACAGAAGTCCCTTTGAACAAAAGCTCAAGATATTATAAACTGAAATTTCAAATTAATTTACGTATTAATTTATTGTTACTTTGTTCATGTCATGTTGGTGTTGTCAAGACAATATTAAGAAACATTGCTACTGGCAGCTGAAAAAAACTTCATTTGTTTCACTGTCTTCTCTTTCAAATAAATCTCTAAGCATGCATTTACTATTTAATTGTCGATTTATGTTTTTAATCGGTTAGATATTTATGACATGTGATATACCGTTGAAAAGAGATTTTTTTAGAGTTTTAGAAAACGCAATAAAATTAGATATGTTCTATATAAGATTTTTAATGTATTTGCTATATCTAACACATTTGATGCTCAATTGTTTTTCCGACTAAGGCAGGTAATAGAAAATGAAATGTAGAAACACTTTCCTTCTATAACATTTTGTAGTATTTTTAACAATAAGCGATATATCTGCTGTGGCGGCTGAAATCAAACAGACTGTATTCAAAGCAATTTTGTTTGTATTGCAGATGCAGTAACAAATTTATAAACTGAAGGACTCCCATTGCATGAATCTGTTTCTATTATAAATAAAAGAAAAGATAAAATTTCTAAATTAAAGGGGTCAGTTAATGTTATAATAAGTTTTGTTCAGTAATAGAATGTAATCTCTAAAAAAAATAAACGAATTTAATGAGGTAATGGTAACTTTTCCTTTTCAATTGAGTTAGCTTTGGAACCACATTTCATCAGCAAATTTAAATTTATTCCCTAACGTCTTGCGACGTTGAAAGAGTAGTTTCAGCTTATAAATTATTTTAAGTGACTCCGGACAATTTGTAACAGTTGACAACATAGGGAAATATTTAATAATTTATTGTTTCAATAGGAATTGCGTCTAATGTTGTAATAACTGCATATTTAAAAGTATAAATGCATATTTAAGTGCTTATTTGCATGCATATTTTGACCATTTTTTAGAGTATATAATCCAACATTTACTTTTTAGTATCAGTAATTCAGCATTTGTACATTTGAAAAGATAAGCTTACCGTTCTCTTGAATGCCTTACAAAATACAAACTTCACAACTGATTAAGAAAATCTATAATATATAGTAAATTTTCGTACAGTTCTTGCTCATGAGAATTGCAGAAAGGGTGTGAAACAAATAAAACACTTTAAAAATGAGCAAAAAATATAATTTTATTGGTAACTTTTGATAAAGCAAATAATCAAGTCAGTAATCAAATTATATTTTTTGCTTGTTTCTAAAGTTTTAAAGCTTAGAAACTGCTGAACTTTAGAGAATGACAAATTCTTTGGTGTCTAAGTTCATAGGTTGCATTTTCGAAGGCGTCACGTGGGCTCAGTGTAATATTCATCCGTGGGTACACACATGTCGCGACAAAACCTCGTGGGCAGAATAAAAGCATCGCATGTATACTTGTAAAGTCGCGAAAATTTACATCTTTCTCGGCGGAGGATGTTTACTTAAGCTAACACACTTTAACTCTGGTTATTTATGTGAAAGTATACATAGAAGTAATTCTGTCGCAGCTGTTATGACTTCGTCGACGTCTTCGACGGAGGGTCGACACTGGCCCAGCGTAGTTTTAGGAAAGATCCGGTCCTTGTGGTCGGCGGGAACCTCCAGTGCAAGCTCCGGATTAAATCAACTCGTTTCAGGCACGAAGTTTTTACATCACGAATTTGTGCTTGTCGTTTATTTTTTTTTGCATGTAATTTTATAGATACTTCGCTAACGACCTTAGTTTAGAATTCGAAAGTGTTTTATGTTGCTTTTTCCTATTCTTATTTATCTTAAAAAATATCTCGAATTGTTCATAATTTGTCTCCTTTTTTACCAAAACTGTCTTCCTTAGCTGCAGAAAATGTCATGTAAAAACATTTTGTAAATATATTTTAATTGGAAACTTTCAAATACCTATTACATAAAAATCCTGTGAGATCGAATATGTATGAAAAACTAAACATAACGCACTGCGGATGGTATGAATTTTGCATTTCTTCTGAAATAATAGAGCATTGGCTAATACGTGACAAATTGGCGTAGAAATGTTCAAAAAGAAATTTATTTTGTACGGTGTCGCATTTTTTGATTTCCCGAACTCATTTCAGTCCAGTAAATGAATCTTTACGTTACAGCGCTAGTGAAGGAAATTATTGAACCGAAAGTAAGACTAAATATAGAGTTTACACACCGTTACGTTATAAATCACCGTTAAAAATAAAAAAAAAGTACTTATGCCCGGTTTCTGAAACGATACTTAACTTTATGTACAGATAAACTCACCATAATTTCTAAAAACCGTTTCTCAAAACTTTATCTCTAGATAAAGTGTAGCAACGTAAACAATTTACACTTTTCATAAAGTTATCTGTGAAGAAAAATTTATGTTTACCTGAAGTTATTTATCGTTTCAGAAACCGGGCATTAATGTTTCAAAACGAAAGAGAAGAGCACAATATTTGAAAAGTATACGCTTAAATTTCGACACTGTTACAGTAAATAAGTGACTGGATTATCTTTTGAATCTTTGCTTAATTATATAAATTATTATGAAAATGCGACGCAGATTAAATTAAAACATTGTGTGTACAATTATCGTCTGGTAAAGGACTAGTTGTTCAAATATCGGTCAACAACTCTGAATTTGGTTCTAAGACTGATGAAATACAGGCTTTCAATGGTTGTCACAGTAATAGAACTAAGTTTAGAAGTGACCTATGGTTCAAATGTGTGAACAAATGGCCTCAAGTTTTTTTATACCAGCTGTTTAAAATTGAGTGTGCACTGACGGAATCTCCTAAACCGTAAGTGATATAAATTTGGTTAAAGCAATGTCTTATTCGTATTCATTAGCATAATAATTTTCTTCCTCTTTCTTCTCGAGATATTAATGAAAATGTAAAAATGTCAATTTTGTTTTTTTCCCCTGGATCTATCTTATTATAAATAATTTTGAAATTCTGATTTAATTTGCTAGAAGCGTTTTTTGATTGTGCTTCTATTAGGGGTGGTAGAATTGAATTTAAACTGCTGTAACTTTCTTAATATTGGGTTTTGGTGAAAAGTCCATTAAGAAAAAAGCTGTATTTTGATTTCCTCCAGCGGCTCTTTCAATCTTCTCCGTAGGTTTTGAGACACCCAGCATATACGACACGCTACACAATATATAGGATAAAGAACGAATGTATGTCTTGAAAACGGTGGAGGACATTTGGAGCATTTAATTTAATTTACTAATTTAACTTTATTTATTTCAAAAATTCATGTTCTTCTTCTGTGATTTTTGTTTATGTTATTGTTTACTTTGTTCCTGTAATTTAATATGTACTAAGGAATAAATTTACTTATTAAGTAAATCATGACGAAACTGTAAAGTTTTTTTTTTATCAACTTTTACTTGAAAAAAAAATATTAAGTGTTGTACCTCACTGCAATCGCCAAAAAAAGCTGTCGAATAGAATAATATAAAGATATACGTTGTATTTAAAAAATCCAACCTAATGATGGTCGTGAAGACGAAAGTGAAAGTGAAAAGAAAGTAAAATCAGAATTCAAAAAAGAAAATCATTTTTATATTTTCATTAATATCTCAAGAACAAATAAGAAAAAAATAATTTTGTTAATGGATGCGTATTAGGCATTGATTTGTGCAACCTTTCTTCCATTTAAATAAATTTGTATCTCTTACGGTTTAGGAGATTCCTTCAGTGCACACTCAATTTCAAACAGCCTGCATAATACCTACTCATCTCGAAATTTACTAGGGCCGTTCCAGACGGGCCACTAAGTTTTTTCTTGTTAGGCTCAAATGCAAACGCATCGCTCGTCTGAACCGCTTGCCCAAGAAATGCAGGGTTTTAATAAGATAGCGACTCCTCGCCACTTTGTGGCGCCAGTTGGTGGCCCATCTGGACTGGTTTTAAATTCCTACCGTAAAAATGCACTTACCGGCTCAAGGCCAGTTCAAGTGCAATGTTTTATGCTCAGTTTCGATTACGCAGGCAAAGCTCTTAAAAACGTTGCAGTTTAACAGGTGTCCACATATACCAGCCCTTCTTTTTTTCACTCAGTTTCGCAGAAGACCGAAAGAGCGTAAGAACGTTTTTCCGTCTTCCTGGGTTCTCATTACTGCACAATTTTTCTGTCCACATTCAACATCTACAATGTGTGGATAGCCTTATTGAAAAACATGAGGGTTACAAATATCCTGTTAAACCACGTACAACGTCTTGAACTGCGCAGACAAAATCTGCACTAAACATTGGGAGTGGACCGTGCGTTACTCAAACAGAAAATTAGTCTTTCCATAACTATGAACTTAAAAGAGGATTGGTTATGAACGGGCATAATCTTTTATGTAATCTTAGAACAAAGTCAAATTTTTGCAATATACGAGGTAGAGTCAAATGAATACCTTAAAAACTTTACAAAACAAAATTTATTAAAGCATTGTCAAAAAGAAGTCATTTTTCGATATAGTCCCCAATACGCTCTATGCGCCTTCCCCACCATTTTGAAAATGCGTGAATATCCAAAGGAAAAAAATCCTTTGGTCATAGTCGCTTCATCATCACTCTGAAAATTTTTTCCACCTAATGTCTCTTTAAGTAGACCAAAAACATGATAATCACTTAGGACGAGATCAAGAGAATAAGCAGGATGTGGTAGACACTCAAACTTCAAATTTCGGAAAATCGCCGCCTTTGCACATGTATTATTTGGCTGCACGATACCGTGTTGCAAAAGAACACTAGTGCTGTAAAAGTAATGAAAAAGTTTGTACTCGCATGTATTCGTTACTTCAGATTTCGGTACCCGTTACAAAGCATTCGCTATTCGTTACTTTCGTTACTATAAAATAATTAAATAATCACATAACATGTCTGAATATAATTCTCAACTTAAAATAATATACCTATAATAATACCTAGTAAGATTAGTTTTATTATAATTAATTTTATTAAAAAATACTCAAAATACTATTACTACTTACGAATAATGCATACATAAGGCGTGGACGGTGCGCACAAACAATGTTCTTATAAGTATAAACAGTTGATAAACAATCTATTAAAAACGTAAGCAACTTATAACTGAAATTACTAAATTACCAACTGATCGGGAACTCGCACTCTTTCGTATCGAAACGTAAGCGAAATCGTACGCTATGGTCATACGAGTAAGGAAATGTTTTGACAAGTAACGAATCGGTACTTCGAGTCTCATGCTATACTCGTTACTCAGTAACGAATACATACGGTTTGCAACAGCACTAAAGGACACCATTCAAAGATCTTTGCCTTTTGATGGCAGGTTTTAGGCGGTTCTTCAGGAATTCATACTTAATATTTCAACGATTTCATCAAGGATAATCCGACAGTTTTCTTTCACTAGGCCTTTCAACTGCCGAAATCGACGGAAGACGTTAGAATGCGATTTGCTCGACCAGGTCGGTTAGAGTCAGTTACGGAAACCACCCGGTTTTGAATATGTTGCTCCATTGATATACACTTGCAGGAATGACAAGTATGAATTTCATATTGTATTGTATTTTATTAAAAATAAGTTTGAGTACTGGGAATTTATTTACGACTCTTTTTTTGGCTAAAGAAAGAATATTTACTTGAAAATTTTAAATTTCTAGAATGTAAACTGGCATTTTGATTAACAGTGACGACCAAAATTTATTGCTCGCGACTGTACTTTAATTTAATTAAATATACAGGGTGCTGCATTGATAAGCGCAACATAGGTAATCCCATGTTAATTTAAAGGTGTTCAAATATTGGCTTACCTAATTATTTTACAGTAAAATTCCATTTTGGTTTTTTAAAGTACTCTTCAAGATGAATCTGTTTGTGAAGTTTGAGAATTTTTAGTTTCAAGATATTTAAGAAAGATTCTGTAACGACATTCAATTTATACCAAACTATCAGCACGGCCTTGAGCTGTGAGTGTTAAAATAAATTTCTTAAAAGCTTCTTCTGTCAATCTTTTTCAAAAGCGACTCTGTCCAATTTCCGCAATCCGAAATCAGTAAGTGAAAAATGGAATTTTGCTATAAAATAATTAGAGAAGCCAATAATCGAGAACCTTTAAATTAACATGGGATCTTCTATGTTGCGTTCATCACCCAGTATATGTAACTAGATTATGAGAATGGCTAATCATTAAGTACTTATTCGTTTCCGCTAATGCTTTAGTCATGGTATGAGATATTAATAGTAATGAATGTATGATCTTTTCAATTTATGTCAACCAAGCAATTCACTGTTAAGTGATACATTAGAACTGTAGACCACGAGTGCAGTGCTGCTATTATATTATTAATGCCGGAATTGTTTTCTAATATCAGAAATAGTATCGAGAACTGGCATTCCAAGGAAAATTCCTATTTTGTAACCGACATAAAACCGGCCGCCAAGAAGTTGCGGTCAAAAACACCACACCAAACCTTATGCCTTATGTATAGAAGAAGACAATTATTTAGCTTGACAAAATAAACACCTTTTTACATCAAAAAAATTCTGCTTATTCAACAGTAAACACTTTTTGCGGCATGAATGGACGGTTCATTTATTATTCTTACGAAACCGAAAGTCTGAGGTATTGGTTGTCAATACATTAGAAACGACAAGTGCGTGTGTATCAATACATAAATTTTGTTTGATTAACAGACGGTATTCATGTAGTTTTTCTTTAGTGTCACTTAGAACCTGCCCACATTTATTTAGTTCTGAAAAAAACTGACTGAATTAAGTAAATCCGTTTTTATGTCGATTTCTGAAGGAGTTCGGATTTATGCTTTGCATTGAAAAGACAAAGTAAAATAACAGTTATAAAGAAAAACAACTTGCTATATGCAGAAAGCACTATTAATTAATTATGATAATATTTTTTTTTTGTCTTTTTTCACTTATGTGCATGACTAATCACATTCAGATTTCTGTTTTAATTCTACTAATTTGATTTTCTATTGCCGATTGAAGTAATAACCGAAACACCAATAACAGTATGTTTATGATTCGTTACTAGTTTCTGCACTATTCATTTCATGCTACACAAAATGAATGCGAATAATTTTGTGACTTGTCGGGTTTCAGATGACGAAGGTGGCTCTGTTAAACCCCTTTCAACAAAAAAATCTTCAGAAAACGACATGTACATGCGTCTAGGTCTTCTTCTGGGGGAAGGAGCGAGAAGAAACAATAAAAGAACACCCACACGTCCTCATGAATCGTGTTCATCCTTGGCTAGCTATGACACTTCTGCCATGATGTCGACAAACACAAGTCCCGTGTCAACTTTGACCGGAAGTTCCGAAGATCAACAAAGAAATAATCCCAGCTCGGAAAGCGTCGGATCTTTGATGTCTATGTCGATGTCTGGACAAAGTAACTGCAGCTCTAGTCCCATTAGCCGAAGGCACAGCGTGACCAGTAAGCCGTTCCGTCTAAACGTTCACAGTAATATAAAATTAAATGTCCCTTTTCTAACAGCAACCCAGCCAGGTCCTATAGAAGATCTCAATATGTTTCAATCGAGGAGAACATGCATAAGAAGATCGGCGAGGACGGGGACTGTTAAAGGACCAGTAGACCCAAAAATTCGATTTGCGCAATACCGGACACCACAGTTGACAATGAAACCGTTATTTTTCGAAGTGCCGTTACAAGAGCCTGATCCTTTATTTGTTGGGAGACACTGGTTGATAAAAGAAATTGAGGATATTGTCTGTAAGTATCAATTCGGGTCTTACTTTAGAATAAAGTCCTAGAAGCTACTGTCCCATTGATCAGAATTTATTTCAAAAGTTAATTGATTTTTACTTTGATCAATTGCATCACACAGAGTGTTGTTCAAAGATTCAGGATTATCAGTCCTAATATTTTATTTACATTTTATTAGTTGATGGGCTAGCAGAAAATTTATTTCCAGGTTCATCAAGTCCAGGCATTCTACTAACCGGAAACCCAGGCACTGGCAAAACAGCCCTAATCCTCCAACTCGTAGAGTATAGCTGTTTCGGACGCAGGAAAGAACCAATTTACCAAGCACCAAACACGGGCATCCATTCTCCAGATCGTTCCCGCAGCCCTCAGAGTATTTACTATCAAATCGATCTGGTATCTGAAAGGATTAAACACTTGGCTGGAAACGTGGTAGCATACCACTTCTGCCAAGCAGATAACAACAACACCTGCCTAGTACCTGACTTCATTCACTCAATAGCTGCACAATTGTGCCAGGCTCCACAGTTAGCTGCTTACAGAGATTATTTGTTGGGAGAGCAACATCTTCAAGCCGCTCTATCTTTAAAAGAATGCATCGCCAATCCGGATCTGGCTTTAACTCGAGGAATTTTGGAACCTTTGGCTTTGCTGAGACGAAGTGGGAAAATCGAAGTTAACAATTGTGTAATTTTAATCGACGCTTTGTGTGAAGCAGAGTACCACCGACCCGATCACGGTGATACGATAACTTCATTTCTGGTTAAACATATGAGCAATTTCCCGAGTTGGCTCAAGATTGTTGCAACTGTAAGAACTCAATTAGTAGAAGTCACAAAACAACTTCCGTATATGAGGATCTCATTTGACAATACGAACTCCAACGAGAACTTGCAGAAGGACATGTTGGATTACATAAATTTCAGATTACAGAATAGTCCAAGCATTCAAAGTAATATAACATCTTCAACTTCAGGCAAACTCGAGAGCGGCAACATGGCGCAACATAAATTTTCTCAACACCTACTGAACTTGTGTCAGGGATCCTTTCTGTTTGCCAAACTAACTTTAGATTTATTAGAGCGGGGTCATTTAGTCGCTAAATCTTCCGGATATAAAGTGCTACCCGTAACTTTAGCACAGATTTACCTGTTGCATTTTAACCTGCGTTTTCCAACAGTGAGATCATTTGAGAAGGTCACTCACATCCTTAGCGTATGCCTCGCTGCTTTGTATCCATTAACCCTGCTCGAAATTTATTACTCGATTAACGCCCTGCTCGTCGAAAGGTTTTTACCGTGGCCGGAGTTCCTGCAAAGGTTTAAACTACTCTCCGGTTTCCTCGTGAAACGTCTAGATAATACTTACATGTTCTTCCACCCCAGTTTTAGAGAGTGGTTGATACGCAGAGATGAGAATGAAAGCACGAAATTCCTATGCGATTTAAGATCAGGACACGCAGGTATAGCCTTTAGATTATCGCGCGTTCAAGCTCCATTAGATTCAGAGAAATCACTCGAATTAGGACATCACATACTGAAAGCTCATGTATATAGAAACATGTCGTTGCAAATAATTTCTCCGAGGGATTTGCAAGCTCAGTGGGTAGCAGAAAGCTCAGATAATGTATCCGCCGCCATTTGCAATTTGCGCAATATCTATAACCCAAATGTTAAAGTTTCCCGTCTTTTGTTATTGGCCGGTGCTTCTCCGGATTATATTTCAGACTTTTTGGGCAACGCCCCAGTGTTGTGCATGTTTGCTAATGAAGGCATCGTGCCCATGGTGTCTCTTTTGTTGGAGTTTGGTGCTGACGTTGAACTAACGAACAGCCAGGGATCTACTGCTCTTGCTTTAGCATCCGCTAAAGGTCACTGTGACGTCGTAAGACAACTAATAGCGGCAGGAGCAAGTCCTGGACATGCTGACACAGCTGGGTATTGTCCATTGGTGCACGCAGCTAGAAACGGTTGTTTAAATGTGGTTGGTTATTTGCTGGCTTGTGATTGGATTATTAAAAATACCGAAGATGTTGGATTAGCAGAAGCTGCCCAACAGGCTTTGATTGCTGCTTCTGGCCAAGGACACACTGAGATTGTGGAATATTTGTTGGATATGGCAGAAGTCAATGCAGACAGCTGCGATACTTTAACTGGTGAAACAGCTTTGACCGTCGCGTCTATTAATGGCAGTGCAAACGTGTGCGCCGCCTTGATTAGCAGAGGGGCTAATATAACAGTAACCAATAGAAAAGATATGCCACCTTTATTATTAGCTGTCAAAGAAGGCCATTGGGCTGTGGCTGAGCGACTTTTGCAGAATCACGCAGCGCTAGAACAATGCGATAGTACAGGACGAAATGGGCTTATGATTGCCGCTTCCGAAGGTCACGTTGGGATTATCGAATTATTATTGGATAAAGGTAAGGTATCAATTGATCTAATGAACTTGTTAAATTGTAATATTCAAAACAATATCTCCTTTAACTTCGTTACCTACTAAATTTCGTCCATTAAATTTGTTTTAAGAGATGGTTTGGCTAATATGTTTTGACCCGTAAAATCCCAGATTAATGATTTAAAACAACAATAAGAAAAGTTGTAAAATTAATTTCAGGTGCAAACATCGAAAAACAAGATCGCGAAGGGCTAAACGCTTTATGCTGGGCATGCTTGAGAGGTAAACTACAAGCGACACAATGTTTGTTGGACAAGGGAGCTAATTTAAATCACGTCGATAAGACTGGAAGGTCACCTCTGGATCTCGCGGCGTTCCAAGGAAATCCCGCTATTGTACAGTTGCTTCTTGAAAGAGGGGCAGCAATCGAACACGTCGATATTAATGGGATGAGACCACTCGATAGAGCTATCGGATGCAAGAATATACAAGTAGTACAGTGTTTCCTTAAAAAAGGGGCGAAACTTGGGCCGGCTACGTGGGCTATGGCTGCAGGCAAACCTGAGATAATGTAAGTTCTATACAATTTTGTTGCAAATCGTTTCTGATTGCCGTGAATCCTTTGAGCAGCCTCTGTATAGCTGTTTCAGCCCTATTTGGGGCTTCTTCAGCAGACGCGTAGCTCAAGAGTTCCACTGCAAACCAAAACGATTCGAAAATAGCAAATGTGATGTAATACTGATGAATAGTTTAAACAGCGACTTATTATGTAGCAAACTGGCTTAAATTTGTCAATCCTACTGCAATGTTAGGTCAAAAAGCGATCGCAGGATGTCGCTGTTTAAACTAT
This sequence comes from Prosopocoilus inquinatus, assembly GCA_036172665.1. Taxonomy (NCBI): domain Eukaryota; kingdom Metazoa; phylum Arthropoda; class Insecta; order Coleoptera; family Lucanidae; genus Prosopocoilus; species Prosopocoilus inquinatus. The sequence continues at coordinate 37,598,793 of CM069871.1, forward strand.
TCATCCAAGGTTGGTAGAGCTGGACTGTGTATTAGAAGCACGATATAGAGAACACTGGTACGCTCACTCGCCGCCATTTTCAGTTTAAAATTTTGAGCAAGTTGAGTAGTTTGTAAAAATTCGCTAGATGGCAGAACCGTATCGCGGACTGTCATTTTTATCAAATTCCGCAACTGGTTCTTCTGAGGCTCTTGTGGTAAACACAAAACACATGGGCAGAGATAAACAGAGATCAGTACGCAACAACTGGTTTGAGGTTAAATACTGCATTTTAAATTTTAACTATGAATTTAAAGCGAAGTTGTCAGGCGTAGAAATTTTAATTTAAAGAGCGTATGTATTGGCGAATAATTTAATTCGTTTCCTAATTTAGCTACATTGCAGTCAAAATAGAAAGACTTCTCAGAGTTAATTTGTATTGAAGCAAGGAGATTTTAACATAAACATGAACTCATCGTAAGATTACTATCTAACCTAGAATATCCACCAATCCATCTGGCATTACACTGACCGAGGTACTGATTAAAATGTATTCAATATAACGAGTGGATATAAACTCACAAAAGTACCTATCTAGCAACATCAGTTCTGCATGCAAGTGACACCAAAAGTGCATAAAGTTAAAACACCTAAACGTTACTGCAGCTTGTTTCCTTCAAGTTTGATGACCTTGCAAATTAATTCCATCGAAGCTGAAAATATCAAGTGTTATGTGAGAGGCTCATAACCTTCTTTATATTATTTCTAATTTAATAAACATATTGTTTAATCTGATTACATCCCTTATTCCAAGATTACCGTAAGAATAGCACTTGTCTTCATTTGCATCACAAGTTTGAAAAAACTGATGATGACCAACGTAATGAAAGTTTATCTACGTTTCACTCTGGCTCTTTCAGAAAATAAAATGATTTATTAATCTCGAAGAAATTGACAAAGAACAGTGAAGCAAATAGCGTCTTCGATTCATTTGCACTGGTTGCAGTCAGAGTGTTTGCAACTTGTAATAACACAAGATGAAGATACTCGTTGTGCGTTGATTCAATGCCAGTGAATCAAAAACATTAGTAGATATTTAAAGCATCATTAAATTTTCAGTTAACCAGAATAAACTGCTGTCAAACCAATTTGGGTTACAGATGTAGACTTACGAATCATACCATTAATTATGAAATATTGTTAATTATAGATTTTGGAAAGGCTTCAAGAATGAATCAAAATGCAGGTGTCACAATATTAAACCAACATTTTGTGTGCTTGATACATTTTCAAGAAAAAATTGTAAGAAATCGTTAAGTCAGTGGAAATGAAATCATTCGAAGAACACTGACAGATGATGCTATTCCTCAACTAAATGTATGCTCCAACTAAAGCTAATCTCACATCTACCCTTTCTTCCACCACTACCAAACAGATACAGGAAACAAATAATACCAATAGCCTCTGAAAGGTTTGTAAAATCACAGCAAAACGTACTTGCTCGTTACATTAGTAAATATCTTTCTACATCTGTTTGATTGCTTGCTAAATTTGACAGTCGCCATTTATTCTTTATTTCATACACACTAACCAAAGTTTGCCATTAATACACACGTAAATACTGAATATATGTCGCCTACAACCGTGCCAAGACACGTAATACAACCTACAGGAGTACATTAATGACGTTTAGTGACAGTCCTTCATACATTGGTGTCATCTAGCGGTAAAATTTAAATCACGTAACTAGGCACTACTTTTGACTGCCTCGTTTTGTATGGGGAAGATAGGGAAGTGCGCGTACCAGTGTTCTGTATATCGTGATTAGAAGGTTGCCTTGATTAGCGGAGGGGACAGAGGGTGCGTATAGTTACATCACGTCACGTGAAAAATTCCATTGGGCATATTGACGAGATTTTTGCGTTATTTGATCAATAGGACCACATAAAGAATTTCCATTTTTAGTGAATTAGATTAAGCTTTAGGAAACAGATTAAAACTCACTCTATTTACTTCACTGTGACGGATAGAAGTTACGTGTGACATCACGAGTTACTTTTGCGGGGAGGAAATTTCAAACTGCATGTTGAATATGAACAAGGCAACCTGCTATATGCAATATCAGTTTTACCAACCTTGCTATTCATCCTAAGTTCTATGGTTATCGTTTCTGTGACAAAATCGTAGTAAAGAAAATTCCAATAACCGAGACAGTTACTCAAATGTAAAGTTAAAATTAAATCTTGATTATAAACAATGAATCATTTAAGTTCGCGTTTAACCAGTAAATTAATTCTTCCAGGCTTATCCTCCTCAACAAACTTTTAGAAGATGGAAATCTACTCTATCGCAAAAGTAGATTGAGAGAGGCAGCCCATCGTTACCAATACGCCCTGAAGAAGTTTCCAAATGACGACCAAAATGATCACAACCCCGCATTCCATCAACTGAGAATCAATTTCTTATTAAATCATTCGAGGTGTAAGCGCAAATTAAACGTAAGTATAAACCTTGGTTTTATACTAAATCGTTTTCTAAATGAAAGTTTTTATTCTCTTACTAAAGGAACCTGAGGAAGCTATTGATCTTGCGAATCAAGTTTTGGACGTGAAGCCTGAATCGTACGAGGCTTACTATGCAAGGGCAAAAGCCAAATTGGACCTGAAGATGTACGAACCCGCTCTCTTGGACGTTAAAGAATCGCTAAAGTTGTCCCCCAATCAGAATGTTGAAGTTAGAAAAGTGTTGGCTTACTTAAGAGATGAGATCACGGGCAAGATGTCACCATCATCAAGGATAACCAGTCACAGGGATCTGGCAATTTCCGTCGATACGTTACATGAGTAGGTAAGAAAGAGTAATCAATCTCAACGTGCCTTAGTAAGCATAACTTGGAAGACTGATCTATAACAATTTCTTTTTTTTTCAAAATTGACGACGTTTGTGAATAGAGACGTATTTTATTATTTGTATATAATTTTGAATTAATTTATTTACACTGTTATTAGTTTTTGGGTTCATGTATCATTCCCGTGGGCGAATCGACCTATTTGTTTGTTATTTATTTGATATTGTATTATTTTTACGATTTTATGCGATGATAGAGATAAAATAGTTAAGTTGTTTTTCTTTGGATTAAGTTTAGTGTTTCCTGTTTTCTCTTGATTTTTATTAGTTGGTGGTTGATTTATCAACTTAGTTGACGCTTGACACTTGAATATGAAATCTCATTAATATATGTAAAGTCTTGAAGTATGTAAACGATTGTACTTTATACAGAGTATTTCATAAATTTAACCAAGAACATGCCATACATGCCATAATTTTCGACAATTATTTGTTTTTCCTGTACATAACTAATATAACCACGCTTCTAAAATGCTTGCTATGTTATGGAACACTCTGTAAATTATAATAATTATAAGCTAATGTTGCATTTGTAAACGATTCGTAAATAAACATATTTTAATTTGTATTGCAGAAAATATTATATTCCAATTTGTTAAGTACTATTTTTAGTTTCGACAGTTCCTGTGTATTTACGAAACGTCACCGCACATTAATATTATTAATTATCTTTATTACTTAACAAAATATAGACAAGTTATATTAAAACGTTGATCTCATTTTAGCAATAAATCGGTGAATTTATAAATATTAAAATTGCATTAAGCCCCTTGTATTATTACTGCGAATTTATTGTTATTATTATTATTTTTGTTTTAAGTTTCCAGCTCGTACTTAATTTATTTGTACAAAATTTATTTCCTCTGTGGGGGGCCAATAATTTGTCTATATTACTTTAGCTATCTTCCTTTGAGAAGTGAGTTTTAATGAATATTTATTTGTATTTAATACATTTTAATGGTGTAATATTGTAAAATAATAATCTTGCCAAGCATGTGTGAATTAATTTGCTTACTTATGTTATGAACGTTGCAGTATTCATTTAATTTTACTACTTTTATTATTATAATTGCTGCTACTGACGCAACTTGTTTTACGTTAACAGTGAAACTGTTTAAATTCCGCGCTATCCTTTTCTATTTTCTGTTACTTTTGCCGAAGAAATACGTCGTCGAAGGTGCTACTTTTGTAGTATATAAATTCTTTTTTGTGTACCTACAATTAAGAGACAAGAATAAACAATGCAATAAAGGAATATATTTATGACAAGAATTTGTATTATTTATCAAATTTTTAAAGTCAAAACCTTCAGAAACGTAAAAAGTTTCACAGAGAAGCCTAGACTATGTTATGTTTACGTTTCATAGTAAGTATTACCTAAATAAATTTGTTCTTTTTGTTTTATTTAGATTTTACCTGTAAATAAGCAATAGCTTTCAAATGATCTTATTCTGAAAGTAAAGTGATCAGAATTTTTCATCATATTTAGAACGTGAGATTATTTCCTAATTCTAAACTTCTCTTAATAGCCATTTGTGACATTTGTGCCTAATGTGTTTATTTTCGATCGTAGTAGGCCATGGTTTGCAAGAAAATTGTCGATGACGTCATCATTTTTGTGCAGTGTCATGCAGTGTACACAAAACATATTTTTAACTTTATTCTCAAAAAAAAACAACGTCTCATTTAAGAACATTTACTGGGTGTTTAAGCAAAAATAAATAAGTTCTAACTTGGGGCCTTTATAAGGTGTTTTCTTTCGCTTACAAAATAGATTTGAAACAACCAATTATATTGTTTCACCCGACCAATCTCAGACTTTAATCACGCTGTTAAATTAATCAGTGGTTAAATAATTTTTGTGAAACTGTGGGCTTGTAAGTGCTTTCTATTGCTCACAAAATCGTGATCCAAACGTGTTTTGATTCAAAAACAGACATTCTTTTCTTTGAATCTCTCTATTTTTAAAACTTGTTTGGATTGAATTATGGTTATTTACAAATGAACCGCAATCAAAAATTCAAGCCAGGTGTTTTGTTGCAACAACTACAAAATTCAGGTCCAAATTATTCGAAACACGTTTCAAACTTTTAAGTGAAAGAAAGCACATATAATCAAATAGACTGTACAAGAATTTTGAATAATCTGTTTTTTTGCAGTTACTCTAGTAATTTTGCAAACTACCGTGTTATTGTGAAATATCCGAATTTTTATGCAATTTTTAATTAATACTAGTAATTTTACAAAAAGGTCAAACCACATTTGCAATATTGCATAATTACTCTGCAACTACTCTATCTTATTGTAGAATTTTAGTAATTTTGCAATAATTCTATTTTAGTGAACATTTTTTCAATATAGAAATGTATAGTAATGAAATTAACTTTCAAATTAGAACTAAACTAAAAGCCTTTAAAATGGTGACGTAGTATCAGAAAATGAGCAAGTAGCTTTTACTTTGTTACGGTTTGAAAAAAGTCATCTGTATACAGAGTGATTCAGAATTAGTGTCCGATTTGTTACGGGCATATTCTCTAAAGTCATACAGGTGTAAAATTGCGTAAACGCTATTGTTTCGTTCTATTCCACGCGAGTTCATTGCTCTTGTGACGCAATACAGCTGTACTAGCGCACATCAACCAATTCATATCTGAATCTTCAGTGCATTTTATATCAAAATCTGTGGATATTAGACTCCCTATTCCCTATGCATACAGACTTTTTGTTTTCTTTTTCTGTGTACTACCTGTTCTTGACGGCTCGGACACTTATTTTGAATCACCCAGTGTGTATACTAATTTTTCGCATTTAGTTTCCACAGCGCAATGTTCGGAAAGAAACATAGCTATCGTATGAACGACAAGCGGCGTAGTTTTTTGCTTGTTTTTATTACTTTGAAATAAGTTTTTATTACAATTCGGCGCAGCATAATGTGTATTTGTAACACAAATTGCGTCCCACGCTGATCTAAGTTGTGTGATGCAAGTCGCAGACGATTTTTTTTTACATCAGAGTATTCCGGCAATAAAACATCTTACAATTTCGTTGTTTCGCCTTAAGTTAAACTTTTATCGATCCGGAATTTGTATTTTTTGGGTTGGTTGCACATTCTCACGCAACGCCTACAGCTGCATTTCATCATTTTTCGTTGGAACTAAATTGAATGTTTATTCTAAACGTCGAAAGAGGTTGTCAGCAGCAGAAGCCTACAGCAAACGAGCGAAGGCGTAGAACAGTCAATCGAGGTCGGGCCCCCAATTCTAGGGGAAAGTTTTGTATGATGAAAGGAGTTCTTATCGGCATAACTGGCATGGAAAAGTAACTGTTGGCGTACGTTTAGGTCTTATTAGACCTCATCAGGACAATATCATTATAACCAAGGTGTAAAGTGTTGGCACTTGGAGATAAACAACAAATAAAGCACAGACCAGGAGACCGAATGCACATTTGCTGCAACCACTGAAGAAGACCCGCATTCCAAAGGCAACATCCCAGTATAGCAACGGAGGCAAACAAGGTCAACCTGCGTCACTTCATGGAAAAGCCAGGATCCAATAATTACTCCTTTCACTGTGTATATTTCTTTTTGTTTGTAGGATATATTATTCCTTTTTCTTGAAGAGACGCCGGTTGACCTTGTTTGCCTCCGTTGCTATACTGGGATATTACCCTCGAAATGCGGGTCTTCTTCTGTGGTTGAAGCAAATGTGCATTCGGCCCCTTGGTCTGTGCTGTGCTGTGTGTTCATTAGTTGTTGTTTATCTCCAAGTTATCAACACCTTACACCTTGATTGTATTGTCCTGATGAGGTCTAATAAAACCGAAATGTTCGTCGACAGTTACCTTTCCATTTTCGACAATTTTGCCGATAATAACTCCTTTCGCTGTGTGTTTATCCTGGCGATAACTTTTTCATTCCACCCCGTTTACAGTTGTAATATTGCCTTTTATATTAGCAAGGTCGTCTCATAGTAGCTTCAACTTATCTGCAGCACTTGACAGCATCTGTTAAAATAGCTCATATACACAACGGAAAAAAAATATTTTACAGGAAGAAATTATGATAATGATTTACTGTTCTTATCAATGAACATTTAGGCAGGTTTTATCCCTTTGTGAACGTCTGTTCGAAAACGGACGTCTGTGTGGACTCCTAATTAGTGCTGTTGCATTTCGTATGTATTCGTTATTGAGTAACGGGTATAATATAAGACTCGAAGTACCGATTCGTTACTTGTCAAAACATTTCGTTACTCGTATGACCATAGCGTACGATCAGTTGGTAATTTAGTAATTTCAGTTATAAGTTGCTTACGTGTTTAATAGATTGTTTATCAACTGTTTATACTTGTAAGAACATTGTCTGTGCGCACCGTCCACGGCTTATACATGCATTTTTCGTAAGTAGGTTGTAATTGTATTTTGAGTATTTTTTAATAAACTAAATTATAATAAAACTAATCTTATTAGGTATTATTATAGGTATATTATTTTCAGTTGAAAATTATATTCAGACATGTTATGTGATTATTTAATTATACTGTAGTAACGAAAGTAACGAGTAACGAATGCTTTGTGACGGGTACCGAAATCTAAAGTAACGAATACATGCGAGTAGAAACTTTTTTGTTACTTTTACAGCACTACTCCTAATCTACAGGGAAGGGCAAAAGTATGGAGCCGGCTTAATATTCCTAAAACTGTTTGACGTAATTATTTGAAATTTGCTGTGTGATTCAGAGTCAATAGGACCTACATTACCAATTTGTTTCAATTGTTTATCTGCTCTTGTTTCTGAGATCCAACGCCTACTTGATTTTTTTTAAATAACGACCTGTTGATTTTTTTCCTCTAATTAATAGTTCGTTTAATTCTTTAAAAGACCACATAAAAATATTTATCTATTGCATAAGAAAATTTTCGAGAAAATAATGTTTGAAGGAAAAAGTTAGAAAAAATGGTTTACGCTGATATTTGGTATTTGTTTTCATGTTTTTAAGGCAATTTTTATTAAAATTTTCTTTAGCGCTGTTTTAAAAATAGCCCATAATCTTGTGGTCTTCCAGTTTTTTTGTTAGAACTAGAATTTTTGTCGTATATCAGACAATAAACCATTTTTCCTAACTTTTTCATTCAAATGCTTTTTCCCGAAAATTTTCTTATGTAATAGATAAATATTTTATGTGGTCGTTTAAAGAATTAAACAAGCTATTAAATAAAGGAAAAAAATCAGCAGGTCGTCATTAAAAAAAAGTCAAGTAGGCGTTGTATTTCAGAGACAAGAGCAGATAAACAATTGAAATAAATTGGTAATGTAGGTCCAATTGACTCTGAATCACACACCAAATTTCAAATAGATACGTCAAACAGTTTTCGAAATATTCCATGCTTTTGTCCTTCCCCATATTTGTTTTCATATTTTTAAAATAACTTTTATTGAAGTTTGCATTAATTCTATCTTAAAAGCAACCCATAATCTTGTGGAATTCTCTTTTTTACTAAAGCTAATATTTTTGTCGAATATCAAACATTAGATCATTTTTCTTAACATTTTCATCAAACGTTATTTTCTCGAAAATTTTCTTATGTAATACATAAATATTTTTATGTAGTCGTTTAGAGAATTAAATGAGCTATTAAATAATACAGGAAAGAAATCAGCAGGTTGTGATTTAAAAAAAATCTAGTAGACATTGGATCTCAGAAACAGGAGCACATAAACAGTTGAGAGAAATTGGTAAAGTAGGTCTTATTGACTCTAAATGACATACCAAATTTCAAACAGATACGTCAAACAGTTTTCGAAATATTAAGCCGGTTCCATACTTTTGCCCTACCCTGTATGTGTGAACCTGCGTCGGTCATACTGCATTCGTTACAGTCCTCCCTCATACCTGGGTTTCCCCAATGCGTCCTTGGTCCGTCTGCCGACGCAGTACAAACGCACATTTGTATAAAACGATTGATTTGACTTAATGTACAGAGTGTTTTTTTACTGTGTGCAAATAAAAAACCCTCGGTATAAGTACACAAAATGCTACCTTCTGCGGGTATTTTTTGGTGGCAGCCAAAAAATTTTGGAGGTACTACATGTTTGGAACTGCTGAAATGTGCGAGAAAAAATATTTAGGTCAACCACGCTTTCTTCTCCATACGAACACGCCCACCGATACCGCGCCCGATCTTCAACACAGCGCTTCGTAATAATAATCAGTGATATCGTTCATTCATTATTTTATTTAACATTTTAATTCACTGAGCGAAGTAATGTTACATTTATTTATTTTACAATATCAATTATCGATGAATAAATCCAGAAATTTTTGCACCAATTAGACGAGCACGTTAAAAATGTTTTTCCTTCTCCCTTTTATGTAAATCAACTTTTGCTAATCTCGCTGCTAGCTATGAAAGTACTAGGTGGAAAATTGGAATTTATAATTAGAGGAGGCTATGTTTAGTGCTGTTTTATGCTGTGTGGTTGGATACAATGAGAAATAAAATTAACAGTTGTCGTATTTGAAGTAATGCTCGTGCTATACAGAATATACTTTATTTTGTACGGGTGCTAGTTTAAATCCTTTTTTTAGAATGTTAGGGGGGAGAAGGTGTCCACAATTAAAATTCTTTTATTATCAATCATTTAAAAAAATAAATGTCACAATTATGGCACTTGAAATTTTTAATTTCAAACTGTAAGCCTGCGTTGCCAACTTTTGGAAAATATTACAGCCTGCTCTAATTATAAATTCCGGTGATCGCATGGATTACTCCTTACAGTCCATGGGAAAAAATTTGATAAGTATTGAAAATACATATGCAATGAAAAGGTACAATTTATTTGTACCTCGCTTTTAACGTTTTCATCGTTCGTCATTCAATCAGGGCCGCGAGAGTTCCGTTTATTAGCTATGCCAGCAGTTCTCAAACGGTTTAGTGAAAATCCGCCATTGCATTTTTCTCGAAAACTGTTAAATTTTTGTTAAAGACATACAAGGTCAATCGTTGCCATTTATATATATATATATATATATATATTGTGATATAATACAGGTTTAAATATTTGCACACAGTAAAAGACCACCCAGTATCTGCACACAGTAAAAGAACACCGATATATTAAACTGTGAATAGATAATTCCTTTCAAGTTTTTTGTTTAAAATAACATTTTTGTCGATTATCAACGTATATGATTTTTTCTAACTTTTCTCATTCAAATATTGTTTTCTCTAAAATTTTCTTACGTAATAGATTACATTTTTAAGTGGTCGTTTAAAGCGTTTTTGTAAATGCAACCAGGTTAAAAGGGCTGGTACCGGGTTAGAGAAATACGCGTTCGTTTATTACAGGTAGAAAACACGAAAGTGTTCGTAAAAACAGCAAACCAAGTTGCAACCGACGTAACCGTACTAGCTGAGTAGGGTTGGGCAGGTTTTATTGTGAAGCTGTGGCTATGTTGATCACACGTTATCATGTTGGTTTTAATATAGATATTTGCACAATTGGAGATTTTGTTAGTGCTCCAATAGTTGCGAAATTAATATAACAAAATATTGAAAGTAAATAAGAATCATATCACCAGATACTTATATGTAACTTATTAATTGGAACCATAAAACAGTAGTTGCAGCATTTTTTTTTATTTTCTCATTTTTAACGTGCTCGTAACGATTTCATTTAGGATAAGAGGTTAGAGGTTTTGTGAAACCAATAAATATTTCTGCTAGTCGCGGTTCAGAATAACGCATTAACCTATCAAACCTGACCCGACCAATTCAGTTGAATTTAATAATGATAATAATAATGATAATATTTACGAAAACGCCTTTAGAGAATTAAACGTACTTATTAAAGAAAGGGAAAAAATTAAAATAGGTCGTAGTTTAAAAAAATTGTTAAAGAAGTTGCTGAATCTTAAAAGCAAGGTCATATATATCATTAGTAAGCATAGGATTTCGATAAGTACACGCCATCGTTTCAGTAGCGCCGTAAAAAATGTATCGAACAGGCACATTATGTAATAGGACGGTGAAAATAATTTACGGCGTTCTTACTAGATGAATTTTTTATTGCGGGAATATTGCTCTGTTTTTTGTTATACTGAGTAACACCATTGCTGTAGCGGCCGTAATTGTCTCCGCAGCCCTCGCGTTTGTTTACATGCCACGGTCTAATATCTTATATTGCCCGCTTCATTAGAATTTGATCCGCGCAAAATATATTTCTCCTATATATAATCATTAGTCATATTGAGGTCTAATGGATCCTCATAGCGTTTTCCACTGACTGCACTGGTGTGCACTCAGGATATCTGTATCTGTATCTCGTTTTATTGCATAGAGCTGAACCGAGAGCACTGTACAGCAAGTAAATTACAAACCGAATATTGCCATACCCTGTGAATATCGTAACTTGGGTGATATTTTATTTGATTTAAATTGTCCGTGGTTAATTTGCGACGTGGCTCCCTCTGTATAAGGATTACCTGAAACACTTTCTCATCCGGTTATTTTACAGAAGAATTCTTATAGAATGATGAATTTCATTCCAAACAGGAAAATCTATAAACAAGAATTCTTTGTTATTATTTAAATGTGTTCATTTTATTTATTAAGAAACTGTTTAATACAAAATAGTTCATCACTACGAAGATGCAAACTGCAGTTGAAATTGAAACGTAATCACTTAAGATGGCGCTTGGAGTAATTAATTTGAATTTCATGTGATGAATTTTTACTTGAATATGGTTTGTGTGGAATAAAAATACATAAAAACATTAAAAGTTTGTCATAAAATTAGACATTACACTGCAAAAATAGAATAACATTTTCAATTAGGTATATTAATTTTGAAATTGAAAACAAGAACATATAAAATTAATTCAATCGTTCAAACAGATCCCCATTGAACCATTTGGTATTGATCTGCAAGTGTATAAACACTTTATATTGCGCGTTCAGCCATGGGCGTAACTAGCTATGGGCAAGCCCGGATGTTTGTCCGGGGTTAAAATGCCTGGGGTTAATATTCGGAGCATCAAAAGTAACAGTTATTTTGCTTAAAAAAAATTATGCTTTTTTAAACCAATATAGCTGTACCTACTACTAAACATCTGTTAATTGTTAATAGCATTAATAATAGTTACATGTATATGTAGAGGTATCTATATATATTTTTTTTAAATATGACCGGGTTTAGGAAAAAGTCTGACTACGCCCATGCGGTCAGCCATTTCTGGAATGATATTTTCCATTTCAGGGTTTCTGTCTATTCAACAACGGCAAGGCCGTAATTTAATTAAATTTAATGGTGGTATAATTGAAATTAACCTCCGCTTACAATAATTTTTATATCCGTAGATACGTATTTCGGCAGCTAAGCTGTCATCTTCAGTAGGCTACCAACTCAAAAGCACTAAAAAATGTCTAAAAACAACCTAATCACATTGACAAAATCATAAAAATGTCAAACCTAACAACAATCTAATCATCCTAAAAGATATATACCGGGTGGAAAGTTTCAAACCCGAACATAGCAAACTTGTATTGAAAACTATGTTACCGTGAATTGAGGCTTGCCATTTGAAGATACAAAAATGGCAACGGTATTAAAGAAAAGAGAAAATTATGGACAATATTATCTTAGAAAAATTTTGTGCAAATCGTTTTTGATTGCAGTGAGAACCTCGAGCAGCCTCTGGACAGCTGTTTCAGCCCTGCTTGGGGCTTCTTCAGCAGAAACGTAGCTCGACATTCCCACTGCAGACCAAAAACGACTTGCCCAATTTATTCGCAATTGCGATGTAAGAATGATGAACATATAAAATAGCGACATCTTACTATCGCTTTTTGACCTAACATTGCAATAGGATAGACAAATTGAAGAAGCCCCAAGCAGGGCTGAAACAGCTGTCCAGAGGCTGCTCGAGGTTCTCACTGCAATCAAAAACAATTTGCACAAAATTTTTCTAAAATCTTTCATTATGCTTTGACAGCAAGCATGGCCGCCTTGCATGGGGGACTCATTAGGAGCAAATCCCGCTTCAATTTGTCTATCCTACTGCAATGTTAGGTCAAAAAGCGATAGTAATATGTCGCTATTTTATATTGACAATATTATCGTGTTAAAATTATTTCTAAATATTAATAATTTCGGAATGTATATTAAATTTTCATATTTTAAACGAATATTGAAACTTTCAGTTCTTCCAATTAATGGAAAATAATTTATACGTCAGTCAAAAAGTATTATGAATTATTGTTGGCAGCAAATAATAGGTAAGGTACTCTTGTCGTTTAATTACAACAATTCCTTCTTTATTAGAATGACAATTGTATTCTACGTTATTGCATACAAAAATACTATTGTTTCTGATACTAATAATAAACTTGATTGAATGTCATAGTTAATTGATATCGACACATGTCGATACTAAATCAATTTTAAATTCAATTGTACTAAGAATTAAGTAAGTTTCACACTGTTCAAGAATAAGTAACACGCAACTGTAAAGAATATTGAAAAAAAAAACATATCAATTCCACAAATTCCGTTGCCATCAACGTTGTTTTAAAATTAACAAGAAAAGTAGGAAAGTATTTTATGAAAGTAATGTAGGAGTAAATAAAGAAATCGTAACAGTTTTTCAACGTCAGGCTACTTTACAGATGAATGGAATTTTATTTTGAATAAGAAGTCTATTGTACAAAATTCTGGTTATTGAATTGCAAACAAAAGTGACATACTAAGGCGTCTACATTTTTCATTTGCAACTTAAATATTTGATTTATATTTCAAAATTGTTAACACAATAAGAATAATTTTAACACGACAATACTGGCCTTAATTTTCTTTTTCCTTTCATACCATTACCATTTTTGTCTTTAAATGGCGAGCAGTAATCTACAGAAACATAGTTCTCAATGCAAGTTTGCTATGTTCGGGTTTGAAACTTTCCACCCGGTATATGTCTAAATGTAAGTAAATATAAATTAATATATGAAAATCTAAAATAAACTATATATGTTATGTCTAAATCGGGAAAAAAATTAAAATAATAAGAATATAATTCCCTGTTATTTGATCATTTTCATTTTCATTTTCCTTAAAAACCGCTTTAAATGAATTATGTATTAATATGATGCGTCCAGGCTGATACAAAAACAAAACATTTGAAGAACTTTAATTACACATGGATGGACAAGTACAAGTCGACGTGTAATTGTTAGACTGCGGAAGAAGTTATTCTGCCGAAACGTAGCGTAATCTATAATCTCCTTGCATGATCCATAATCCCCTTGCCCCACCGGATAATGAATTTTTGTGATTCAATAAATGAATCGTGATATATTGCGCTTATTATTTTAGCTTAGTTAACTGTTTGTATTTGAGGTGACGAAAACTAAGAATAATAATATTTTTTCAATCAACATCAACAAATCCTTACAGTTTATGAACTTTATGAAATAACGGTTTTGGTTAAATCCAGCATATTTGTTGTTGTTTTCTTGATTGTCATTTGAATAGTAGGTATTTGGATGACGATTGCAGGAACATTAAATTATTAGTGAAAGAATGCGCCTATTATTGTTAAAAAGTTCATTTTTTTTTGTTAGATACATGAGAAAAAAAGCAATTTTTTACATTGTCTACGCAATAATATAATAATAATATAATATATAATTTATTGTCACTGATCTAGCATAAATGTAGATATGGACAACGTTAACTTGTCAATAAAGCCTGATGTAAACTATATCATTGTCAACATGTAAATAATTATATAAATATCATGTTATCATGTACAGGTGTAACTCTGGAAAAGTATGAAAATGTCCCTTTAAATTAATTTTATCAAGAAAACGTCTTAACAATAAGTTTTCGTTCCCTGCAATTTAAAATTATTTTCAAATAAACAGGTCATTCATTTAATAAGATACAAATATAACTTACTTTTAAATGGAACACTATATATATTTTATTATAGTTTCGGTTACCCCTTGAAGAAACGATAAAAATGACATAACAATGTATTGACTTACTTTTAGTATTTATCAAGTTATTTTTAATTTTATGCAAAATGGGTAATATTTGATCGACTGCCAATTTGTACACTGCAAGAAATTTAGGTAATTATACTATTTTCATAAATGTAAAATTACTCAAATTATCTATGTAAAATTAAATAATATGTGTACATACACTCTGTTGTGTATTGGTACACATGGTGTGACTATTTCCAGAAGTAACTTAAACTTACCAAAACTTACGTATTTTTACAACAAATATTTTAAATTCACAAAAATTATGTGCAAGTACATTTAAATAGGGAAAATTCCATTCCATATTATGATAATCGACACCAAATATTTTACATACACAATTTTGTAATTTTATATTAGTATTTGAGGAATATTATTCCGCAATATTATAATTTCTTGGGAAATATAAATTTTAGAAACGCTTGAAGGAACACTCTTAAGCTGACACAAAACAGAAACATTTTTCATCGAAAACTGTGCTCAGAAGTGAATTTTAATGTGCATACTACTTGATATGTGGATGGTTGTGGACGGGAGCTGTTTACGCGCTTGCATTATTGTTTGCAGGTTAGTAGTTATTGCAATGCAGATACACTACAGGGTGTTCTTTTACTGTGTGCAAATAAAAAACCTCAGCATAAGTACATAAAATGCTAGTTACTGTGCGTATTTTCCGGTGGTTATCGTATTATATCCAAAAAATTTTAGAGGTTCCACTTGTTTGGAACCGTTGATATGTGCGAGAGAGAAATACTTGCGAGGTCGCAACGCCTTCCTACACACCAACCGGCGCAGTTCCGCAGTCAAACCCATTTCGTAGCGTAATAATAATCACCGATGTCGCTTATTAATTATTTTATTTAAAATTTTAATTCACTGAGTGAAGTAATACGTTTTACGATATTAACTATCGACGAATAAGTTTAAAATTTATGCACCAATTAGGTAAGCGCGTTAAAAATGTTCTTCCTTCACTCTTTTACGTAAATCAACTTTTGCTGAAATCTCGGTGCTAGCTATTAAAAGTACTACTACTTACGGTCCTTGGATACAAAGTAAATGCAAAATTTTTTATAAGTCTTTTGAAAATAATATGGAATGAGAAATTATAATTTGTTTGTACCTCGCTTTTAATTTGTTCGGCAATTACGAACCGCAGCTTCTTGAATTGCACTAGATTTTAATTTAATACTTAAACTTGTAATTACTTGCAGTGAAGTTAATTTAGCTGGTTAGAGCGGCACTGTGTTCCTGCTTGAGATCTAGGAAGGCACTGACCCTGGCCTACTTCGGCTGCGGGTCTTAATTGAAGCGACGGACGCGTTCCACTTTTAGCTTTGCCAGCAGTTCTCAAACGGTTTAGTGAAAATCTGCCACTGCATTTTTCTCGAGAACTATTAAATTTGTGTTAAGAACATATGAATTCAATCGTTGCCATTTGTGGTGATATATTACAGGTTTAAATATTTGCACACAGTAAAAGTAAATTGTAACGGTAAGTAAAACTTGAAGCATTTTCTTGCCCGTTAATATTTATAATAACGTTTTAAATCACTATCCTGAGGGAATTGTACATAAGACGGTAAGTTTATTGGATTATTACCGAGCTTCAAAAAACTATAAATCTCCAAAGAAGTAGAAATTATAGGTAAGTAATACTATGTTATATAATAATTACAAAATATTGTAGCGAAAGATAAGATGAGATATTTTATATTGTGGTAAGTAAAGTAAATATTAATTGACTATTAATGAAATAAAAAGGTTCCAGTTTTAACAAATGTGTAGAGTGAGATTTATAAAGAATGTAAAAGAAACGTTACCGACTCGATAGGGAGGCCATTTTAAGTAAAAGTTGTGAAAAATGTTATGTGAATATAGGTCCTTTCTCGATTAGTTACGGAACTATAAGAGGCCATAGTTTCAGTACCATACTGATACATTTTTAGTCTAATGACTGCCAACTAGTCGTCAGTTAAAAAAATATTGTGGTATTATCGTGGGTGTCATTGTTTGGCTGTGAAGTTTGCTAATGTAAATCCAACAATAAGTTGGTGATTTTCTGTGCACTCACTGTGAATTACTCTGTATAAAAATAAAATAGGCGAATAAAAATATTTATTTAACATAATTTATTCTAGGATGGATCACTTGAAGTATTACAATCCGGGCCTTATATTTTTAGAAATGGTAAGTTTACTGTCAGTTTCTTTTTTAACAAATTATTCATTTTATTACTTTAAGATAAAGGTAGGTAATAAAAAGATATGATGTTATGATGTTCATGTGCTCGGAATACAAGTGAGAGATGGTTGTGACATAATTCATTTGCATTTCAATAAATTCATATTTAAACAAAAGTTAAATGTTAGTAAATTAATAATGTATAATAACTAATAGGAAGCGGAATTTTATATTTTGTTCGATTAATTACAAATGAGATAGCAACGATGCTACAACCAAGAAACGCATATGCCTTATTTGAAATTGCCTGAAGAAAATAAAAATTCCGATTCCCAATTATTGCATACATGAATGGTAATAAACCGTAAATAAAATATATACACTCTAAAAATAATCATGTAAAATTACATCAAAAGTAGCAGGCAACTTTTCTACCTGCTATTTTTACTGGAAATTTACGACGAAATGTAAATTTCAATTCTAGTAGAAAATTACATTGTATTATTACAAATTTCAAATAAAGTGTATATTTACATACAAAAATTACATTCCACAATAATTTTACCATAGTAAAAACACAAAAATAAAATTATATTTTATTGTAAATTTCCAGTAAAAATAGCAGGTAGAAAACTTGCCTGCTATTTTTAATGTAATTTTACCATAGAAAAAACATTGTTTGATTAAAATTACGCCTATAATTTTAAATGTATTTTTACAGTAAATGTAGAAGATGTTCTGGAATTTCATTTCAGAATTAGTTATTTGTAATTCAGCTGAGTCTGTTTCATTTTAGAAAACATCAATTGTAATTCAATAATATTAAATGAGTTTGATACTGCTGAGTTATACGTATTTCATGAATTTTGAAATCATTAGATATCTTATTTAAAAGTGCCACTTTCTTAATTATAATTAATACAATCTCAAATGCATTTACTGCATTCTGAAATTAAAGTGATTAATCTGAATAACGTTTAAGGAATTCTGAAATTAAATCAATTAATCTGAATTACAATTTACGAATTCCTAATTACAATTATAAAAGGTGCAGATTGATTGACTTATGGTGCTGTTCAGAAATATTTGAGTTTAACGCTTTAAAAATTTAAGAATTTAAGTTTGAGGAAACTTTGGGAGAAGGAGTTAAATGGTGCTATTCAGAAAGTAAATTTAAGTAACGTTAACTCTTTAACACTTATACAATTTAAAGTGTTAAAGCGAAAATGCGATTCTAGATTCTAATTTTAAAGTTTAAAGTATTAAACAGTTAAATTTGTTTTCTAAATAGCACTATTAGTTTAGTAAACTAGAAAAAAAAAACAAAAAAAACAGTAACATCAAAATATGTAGGGTCAAGTGGTGTAAAAATGAGACACTTTTTAGAACTGTCAATTTTTTAATGTGTTAGAGTCCTTCAACGAAATTGAGAGATTTTTGTAATAGGTAAATAATGATGAAAAAACTATTGACAACTTAAAAACATACAAAAAATACCTTTAAAAAGGTGAAAATAAATAAAAACTGTGTTTCATATTTAACCACGAAAATGTCTAAAAATGAGACATGCCAGGTTAAATATCATAAAATACATGTATTAAGGGCCGGTTGCTTAGTCACTGTTTAAAGTTAATCTTCAGTTAGCTTCCATCTGTTCCTATGTAAAAAAAAAACTGAAGATTAAAGTGAAACTGTTGTCTGAGAAACCCGTTGTAACAGTCATGGGCGACCTCTAGTAAGATTTATAAAAAAAAATTATTTAATAGAAATATACCTACAACAAATTAACACATAGATAAATAAAATGGTGCTGAAAGATTTATTAACTGCAAGCTAATAAATAAATAATAAAGTATTTATAATAAGAAAACTATCGGCAGTATCGGATTATATTATCTTACCAATTTTATTTGATGTCTCATTTTCACCTGAACTTTGCGTGTCTCATTTTTGCACCACTATTGAATTTTTACGTATTGTAAAATATTATTTGCTTACTAAAACTTTTTTTGAAAAAAAAAAGACGTTTATTATTGATTGAGAACTCAATAATCTTTGAAAACAAACAGAATATTGTTACATCCGTCACGCAAACAGATCTATTTTTAGCATCACTACCTCTACTACTACTACTACTCGATAATTCTAGCATGTTCGGGCGATAGAGGACTCTACTATATAAGCCGACGATCCGCCAGAAGTAGTTAGTTATTAAGATAGCCAGCGAAGGGTTCGTACCTCGAATAAATAGAAAGTATATTTTGTGAAAGTGTTATTTGATAGAGAAGCTACTACTGTGTTAATTGAGTAAATCGACAGCTTATAATTAAATTAATAATAATTAATAATTATTTTGATCTTACCAAGGCTTTTGACACAGTGCATCACGACACACTTCTGCACAAATTATACCAATATGGTGTGCGCGGCCCCACCCTTAACTGGATCGCTAGTTTTTTAAAAAACCGTTTCCAGATTGTCTCTTGGCTGGGTGCAAAGTCGAGAGTAACTGAAGTACATCACGGGGTTCCTCAGGGCAGTATACTCGGGCCATTACTTTTTATCATATATTTGAATGATCTAAACTCGTTCTTACAATTAGGTGATGTATTTCATTTCGCAGATGATACTTCCTCAATTTTACATTATAAATCTGACGAACAACTTTCAGAACGACTTAGTTTATTGTTTACGAACATGACAGAGTGGTGCTGCCAAAACAATCTATCACTAAATGTGAGTAAAACTGTTTTAGTTCCCTATAATACTTTCAATCACAATACCATCACTCTCTTAATTTCCAAGTTAACTGATATGGAATTTGAAATTCCTGTTGAAAAAACTGTAAAATTTCTAGGACTTACCTTTGATTCCGGCCTAACATGGAGTAACCATTGCCTCATCTTAGAAAAATCGTTAAATACTGCGTGCTACACATTAAGGAAGTTGAGCGGAAGTGTATCTATTGAAATAATGAGACTGTATTATTTTGGTTGTGTACAGTCGAAGTTAGAGTATGGTATTCTTTGTTGGGGGAACTCTTCCGCTGCACGGTCTGTATTTATAATTCAAAAACGCATTATTAGAGCAATCATGAATGTAAGTGCACGAACTAGTTGCAGAAATTTTTTTAAAGAATTAAGGATTCTCACTCTCCCGTCCTTGTTTATTTACAACTCCTTGCTATATATAAAACGAAATGAATCTTTGCTAACCAAAGAATCGGAGATACGTAACCGTAACACTCGTTCCCAAGATAAACACTATCTTTATTTACCCCAACACCGTACGTCAAAGTTTCATAACAGTATGTTTTATTTGACTTTAAAACTTTACAATCACCTCCCTATAAATGTAAGGCTATTAAAACATTTCAAAAACTTCAAGGAACAAATTAAAGACCACTTTTTAAAAAACCCTTACTACACGATTGAGGAATATTTTTCTCGGAATTAAAGCATTAGGTGATCTTCCATCTTTTGTCTCTTGTTATTGTATTGTTGTAGTGCATAGTCCTCTCATACTGTTCATGTAATATCTTTTTATTATTAACTTTTAAAGTTCTATTTTTATCTTAAACTTGACAAATGCTGTTCGAATTTAGTACTATACTCTTCTTATACTTTTATGTAATCAATCCGACAACTGCTGACATTATTTATAATCTTCTGGCAATAAAAATTATTATTATTATTATTAAAGTGTTCTGAAATTTAACGACTATAATTTGTGAACACAACATTCCCCCCACATTCGTAACAAAGTGGTGTCAGAAGCGGAAATTTCAAGAATGAAGCTGTGCGAGTTAAAAGTGAAAGAGCTGCGTGAGGAATTAGAAGAAAGAGGCCTGGAAAATTCGGGAAAGAAAAGCGTCTTACAAGAACAGCTGAAACAAGCGCTTGTAGATGAGGGTAAAGACCACTACTAGAGAAATTGCTGGAAGAGGTATCAACATCGTTAACACCCATGGAAACAGAAGACATAGAACTGTTTCGAAAATACAAAAAAATCTTCGCCTTTACCGATGAAGACTTAACCCGGACGGACATTGTTCAGCACAGAATAAACACTGGCGATTCGAATCCAATTCGTCAAACCGCACGACGACTGCCATTGGCGAGGAGAGAAGAGACTGACAAGTTAATCAAGAAGATGCAGGGCCAAGGAATTATTGAACCGTCGCAAAGTCCATGGGCATCTCCTGTTGTACTTGTAACTAAAAAGGACTGCAGGCAATTAAATGATATCACGAAAAAGGACAGCTATCCCTTACTTCGGATTGCTGACACAATTGATACCTTATCCGGTGCGAGATGGTTCTCTACTCTGGACTTGGAAAGTGGCTATTGGCAAGTTTGAATGCATTCCGAAGACAAGGAAAAGACAGCCTTCACTGCAGGTACTGGTCTATGGCAGTTCAAGGTGATGCCTTTTGGTTTATGCAACGCCCCAGCCACTTTTGAGCGACTCATGGAATTGGTATTGCGTGGACTTAGCTGGAAGACTTGCCTCGTGTACTTAGATGATGTGATTGTGGTTGGAAGAACTTTCAAAGAACACCTTGCAAATCTAAGGAACGTTTTCCAAAGAACATTTTCACAAGTATCTTTATGGCCGACAGTTTTATCTTCGAACAGACCATGCAGCATTGAAGTGGTTGCTTCAGTTTAAGAACGTAGAAAGCCAGCTTGCCAGATGGATAGAAAGATTACAGGAGTATGATTTTACAATCGAACATCGTCCAGGTCGTGTCCATAATAATGCGGACGCACTCTCCAGAAGACCTTGTTCTGAGGATTGTCGGCACTGCTCAAAAGCAGAAAATAAAGAAGGGATAATTCCCATCAGAAGAACTGGCGTCGTAGTAGACAGGTGGCAAACCGAGACATTAAGAGGGAACAGCGAGAAGATCCTGAAATAAGAACCATAATCGAATGAAAGGAAAGACAGCAACGTCCCACCTGGGCAGAGTAATCGGGGAAGAATCCAATGTTTAAAACCTATTGGGCACAACGGGATTCTCTAGAGTTGAAGAGTGGGTTGCTAATGAGAAAATGGGAAACGCCTAATGGGAGTGAGTTGAAGGACCAACTCGTGCTTCCAAGGGTAAGGGTCGCTGAGGTCCTGGAGGAAATTCATGACGGTACGTCCGGTGGACATTTGGGCATCAACAAGACATTGTTGAAAGTACGAGAAAGGTTCTACTGGGCGAAATATCGAACTGATGTGGAAAATTGGTGTGCCAGGTGTACTACATATGCTGCAGTATCCGGACCTGCGAGAAAGACTCGCGGAAAATTACACCCTTACAACGTTGGAGCACCATTCGAGAGGAGTGCCATTGACATAGCCGGTCCATTTCCAGAAACCAACCATGGAAACAAATTCATTATGTTAGTGACAGATTATTTCACCAAATGGCCAGAAGGTTATGCTTTGCCAAACCAAGAGTCAGTAACCGTTGTGAATGCCTTGATAGAGAATTGGATAACAAGATTTGGTGTACCCATGGAGATCCATTCCGACCAAGGCAGGAACTTTGAAGGACACATTTTCCAGGAATTGACCAGATTACTAGGCATTTTCAAAACACGAACAACTCCCTTGCACCCACAGTCAGATGGAATGGTGGAGCGTTTCAATAGGACTTTGGAGAGACAGCTGGCTAAAGTTGTTTCGAAGATCCAACGGGACTGGGACGAACACCTTCCCCTTTTTCTGATGGCGTACCGTTCTGCAGAGCATGACACTACTAAACGAACTCCGTACAGTGTCTTATTCGGAAGAGAAATGCGTCTGCCTTGTGACTTAAAATTTGGGCGGCCAGAAGCTCGACTGGGACTAAGTGAATACTCGTAAGAACTCGAACGCCGTTTAATGAACACTCACGAAAACGTCCGACGTAACATCAGTTTGGCGACAGACAAAATGAAGACCCGCTACGATCGACGAGCCAATCAAACAAGATTCCAAGAAGGGGACCAGGTGTGGCTATACAACCCCAGAAGGACTCGTGGTCTGTGCCCCAAACTACAGGCGCCTTGGGATGGACCCTATCAAATAATTAAGAGGATCAATGATGTGGTCTCTAGGATACAAAAGCTACCCCGTGGGAAGATGAAAGTGATCCACATCGACCGTTTTGCTCCGTACTCTGTTCGGGACGAACAGAACTAAGAGGGGGCCAGTGTTACATCCGTCACGCAAACAGGTCTATTTTTAGCATCACGTCACCTTGCGTCACAGAACATGACCGGAAACTACTCAATAATTCTAGCATGTTCGGGAACTAGAGGGCTCTGCTATATAAGCCGATGATCCGCCAGAAGTAGTTAGTAATTAAGATAGCCAGCGAAGGGTTCGTACCTCGAATAAATAGAAAGTACATTTTGTGAAAGTGTTATTTGATAGAGAAGCTCATTACTACTGCGTTAATTGTGTAAATCGACAGCTTATAATTAAAGTGTTCTGAAGTTTAACGACTATAATTTGTGAACCCCCAAATTCGTAACAATATTATTTAGTCCATAAGGGAGGCAGGGTGTTGCCTCTCTTATCCTCAAGATAGCTTAACTTTTGTTTTGTCCATTGAGTTTTTGTCGAAAAAGTAGTGTCTGGTCGGTTTTCTTCTCTTCCTATAAATAACAGAAACCTTATGAAACCATAAAAATTGTCCAACCTGTACTATGAAATAACGGGTGGAATATGAAAAACCTTTGATGCTGTAACTTCGTTATTTTTTATCCGATTTTAAGAAATGATAGGTCAAACAAAATCGCTTTAAAAACATTTTAACCTAACCTGCAACAAATTTCTTTTTAACGTCTATTTTTTGACATATCGCACCCAATATAATTTTTTGAAATTACACTACATATTTTTCTGTGCTTCTTCTATTACAAATTCTGCTTCTTAATACATCTACATTACAATTTATTTATTTTTAAAGATAATTTTTATTTATTTATCGGCATTTGGTTGTAATTTGTTAGGAAAACGATTTGTGTAAAGTCTCAAGGCAGCTGCAGCATTTTCTCCATTCAAAGTGTGCTTCAATAATATCCACATAATTCTGGTTATCCATTTTAATTTTTTTTAATTGCAAAATGTGAGAATTTTTTTCAAAATGAACACCGCTTATATTATAACATATATGGATGGCCCTGTCTACAAACTTCCCAGCAAGTGTTCCGGTAAAAAATAAAACTTCAGAACAAATTATTTAAATTGTATTACAAACTGCTAAAGTAAAACATTTCTAAGGTCAAATTTTTTAGATATACTATAGTCAACAATGTAATTTTTTTATATTCAATAGTCAACAAAGAAAATGCTACATAGAAATAAGTAAAGAAAATATGGGTAGCTATTAAAAATATATATAATTACTTACCTCAATAATACAGAAGTGCCCGTTTAAACAAACGAAGATATATCGCAGTTGTAGCAACCCGGTGCACCGTTTAACTTGTGGCAACCTGACTCAGTAACAGGCGATTGAATAAATGAATATGCGCACGTCGAAAATTGTTGACGAATTTACTTAAAATGTCACGTAATGTTATAGATAATTGTGTTAATTTCCAACATATTGTAAAATTAGGAGAAATATATTAAAAGTAGCCCGTTGTTGCGGTAAAATTGCTATTATTTCTTATGGACTTTTATATTAAATCATGTAACATTACGTTGGAATAGTTTCTGTTGTAAATATACAAGAAAATGAAAGTAAATAGTTACTTACAGCTGTACTCTTGTAAAAAGTTTGCTATTTTTAGTGGATAAATTCCTGTTGTAAAATTACATGACATTTTTAGAGTGTAATTTATTATATTGTAACATGTACATTACATCAAAAATATGTACACTGTAAATAGAAATATGTAAATTTACACAAAAAATAAATGGCTACCCAGTAACCACTTATTTATAGTGTAATATTACTCATAATTGTGTAATTATTTTTAGGATTGTAATTTCACAAAGTAAATTGTAAAATTACATGAAGTTGTAGTAATTGATTTTTTTTTACAAAATGGTTATGTAATATTTCAAATGTGAATTGTAATTACACACATTGCATTGTAATTGAAGTACACATTTTTGATGTAATATTCCAGAGCTACATGTACTATGCGAAATTACAGTCCTAAAAGTAATTACACAATTATGAGTATATAAATATAAATAATATAAATAAATAAATAAGTGGTTACTGGGTAGCCATTTATTTTTCGTGTAAATTTACAAATTTCTTTTTACAGTATAATTCCTTCCCATTCGTTTTCATAGTGTAATTGGAGTTATTTAGAGAAAATCGTTAGGTTCCTGTATTAATTTCATTTTTTTATTGCAACCGCTAAAACAATGACAAAGATCTTCTGAATTTGAATAAAAGTAAAGTATTTGGATAAATGTCTTCAATAATATAGCAGATAGAATATTTCTGAGACGAATGAAAATATTTTACAAATCATTGCTGTTAGTTGATTATAAAACATGATAATAACTCAATAGTTATCAATCTTAAGACTGTAAAATACGGTTAGAAAGCTCATAGAAAGGGATATCCACACATATTATAACATACGGCGCGTTCCATTTGAAAAAAATGACTAATTTTACAATTTGATAACTGAAGCGTATTGTTGTTTATAGTCACTAGATTTTTTAAAAATATTGAATATTGTAAAAACAAAGAGGTTTAGAAATAGTTTGGTCTAAGGTTGATTGCCGCAGCATTAAAATTGATAATTTGGCAGCCGATCGAAGATAACCCATTTTTTGTATAAATAATTTGATAGTGTGTGTGTAAAGTTATTTGTTAAAAGGTACTAGTAAAAATGTTGCTACCCTGCGGCCTGACTCCTAGTTACGCCCCTGCGCGCAACTCAAATAGAAACTCAACCAGTGAAGAAGAATACATATACAGGCGACAGCCTATATGTATTCTTCAACCTAGAAACATCTAAATTCCGTAGAAATGGCTTAACCACAGATTCCTGGGCTCAAAATAAGACGATTTAATCAAACTTATCTATGTCCATAATGGTCTCGTTAAACTAGTTTTCATCTTTAAATTTCTTGAAAAGAAAGTTAATTTTTCTTATAAGAAAGGAATAGGTGATTTTAGTTACTAGCAGTTAACCGCTAGTGTGAGAAATAGGGTTGCCACAACTCATATCTTGCTATAACTTTTTTGAGGTTAGGAAGATAATTTTAGTTAATAAATGTTTAGAAAGAAGCACTCGATGGAAAACTTTTTCGTGTCTTTGTAACTTTGATATTTCATATGGTTTAGTCATAAAATAAGAAAATCTAAATGGCTGCAGAGTTACTTATGGAAAACGAATATTGTCTAGTGCCTTCTAAGTGTATAACTAATTTATTTTCGGAAAGAGTTATTTATTAGTAACTTTTTATGTATTTTTGCCAACTTTGCTATCTGTCACGGTTTAGTGAGAAAATAAAAAAGTCTAAAAGACTAAAACGTCTTTTTTTCAAAATGTTTTGATTTAAATTTCAAGTTAGCATTTAACATTTCTCATCGGACAAGAAACAACTTCATTTAGAATTTTATATTAACAGACTATACGCAGAAAAACAAATGGCTAATATAGTTTACTAATTAATGGCTTTTTCTCAAAACAAATAAATTAAGCAATTAAAAGGCAGTAAAATATGCCTATTTTCAATAAAAAATGCCGCAGTCACTTACACTTTCTTATTTTGTGACTAAACCGTAAGAAATATTAAAAGTTATACAGACACGGAAAAATTTCGTATCGAGTACTTCTTCCTAAAAATTTATGAACTAAAGTTATCTTCCTAACCTCAAAAGAGCTATAGTAAGATATGTGTAGTGACAACCCTGTTTTTCACACTACCAATTCTTTGCGAGTAACTAAATGTGACTTACCTTCTTCTTGGACCTCATACTAAATTCCAAATCGGCTCAGGCGTTTCTTCATTATAAGAAAAATTAACTCTCTCTTCAAGAACTTTGAAGAATACCGGCGTAACGAAACCATTAAGGATGTAGGTAAGTTTGTTTAAATCGTCTTACTTTGAGACACCCTTTACATTTCTGAAGTCGAATTCAAAACTAAATGACGAATCAGATTGTGTAAAACAGCTTTTATTCTTACAAATAAAAAAATTCTAGGAGTCATATTTTTTCCCTTTGATTGAACGGGGCCCTGGACTGTAGCCTATAAAGGTCATGCGAAAATCCGTCCCTGCCAATTCCATTCGACTCAATGGGTGGAAATTTCTCTCACATTTTCGCTAGAATAACAATCCCTTTTGTCTGTTCACAAATTAAAAAACCACAACCGGCGTTGTTGGTCTTATAAAAGTACAGCTGGCAACGGTCTTCTGGATAGAAATTTGGTAATAAAAACCACAAACTAAAAGTGTATGACAAGGTCATGAGTCCTGAATTTTTAATAATCATGATAGATTAATGGTTGATAAGTGTTTCTTTCATTTTTTAATTTAAAATATTTGAAATTTATTCCCTTTATACGCATACCCTAATGGATACAAAGAACGAGAACGATTACCTGAGACTCTTCAATTAGAAAACTAATAATGATGAAATAATAAGATTAATAGTGAAAATGAAGAAGACAGACAAACCAAAAATACTAACGGTAAGTACTGAATACTGAACAATGTTGTAGGGACGCCATAAACAAAAATTATAAATAATAATAGGCCGAGGATAGATCCCTGAGGCAAACCGCATTCGACTTGGTAACTCTGTGGATAGTTTTCCTTCAAATCTGACATAGTTTCCGATATACCGGCTGTTTCAAATTGAGTGTGCATTGAAGGGATTTCTTAAATCGTAAGAGATGCAAATTGGTTAAAACGGTTAAACAGAAGAAAACTTGCACGGATCAATACCTAATTCGTATTTATTAACTGATTTTTTTTTCTTATTTTTTCTTGAAATATTAATGAGAATGTAAAAAAGTTGATTTTCTTATTTCCTCTATATCTCTCTTATTATAAGTAATTTTGGAATTTTGATTTGGCTTTTGGTTCTGTAGACAAAGCTGCACTTTGGACAGACACATGACATGTTAAATTAGCTTTCCCGAAACGTTAACAAACAGTTTCGATGGTAATTGGAAACCCATGCGCTTCCTTTAGTTCAAATTGGAAATGTTTGCTTGTAACGAACCTGTGTTCTAAAGCAGAAAGTGTCAAACAATGGTCTGAACACGGATTGTTGCACTGTGTCTGCCTTTCCTAGGCTGTCGAGAATGACCAATCGACAATAATTTCAGTCTTATTTTAACAATACCACTACTTCTTTGGTCAAATTTCGAAATTCTTGTGGCATAATGACGAAGAAAACAAAAAGCATACAATTCAAAGTAATGAAAGAAAAGGACAAATGCCAAACACGATAGCATCTAGGCGGAAATTAGGTATTGGCGGTAACCAAGCTAAAGTAACGTTCCCCTCGAAGTTTAAAAATCACTCACAAGCATTACTACATTACAACAACATTGCAGTTGTTTTTAATTCAAATTTACTGACCTTTTTCTAAAATCAAAATTATAGCTCCATCTCTAAAGACGCACAAACATATTGAACATATACTGCACCTTTATATTTGCAGGTGACGCGTCGGTCGTTTCGCCTACGCGGGAAATACGAAATAAGCCCGTCTCTACTCATTTATCAAAGCCGACACAAAAAGTTCTACAAAGTAAAACCAATTCCATTACTTGATAAATTTTGTAAATATATACACGTCAACTATCAACATAGTTACGCGCAATCTGCTTTCCGAACAAATAATTTTTCCAAAATGACGTATACAATCGCCGCCACTCTTCGTGGGTTAAAATTTGGTAATGTTACATTACATATCACGGCAAAAGATGACGCTGGTAAATAATTTTCGATTTCAACAATTTTCAAAAATATCATTTACATCAGCAAATTCGAATGAATCTGTTAATAATATTTTTAAATGTATACAAATTTTCCGCGTATCGAACTGACGTGGTAATACCAGAAACTTAAGAAACCTCAAATAACTTATTGCGATGCGTCACAAATAGAGATGGCGTTTATTAACTCATTGTATAATTTACGAAACTGTTGTTTACTTAACTTTTCAAGTTTTTACAAAATTAATAGGCACTGTATATTTTCTCTGTTGATTAACTATTTGTTAAAATTGATAATTCTAATCTCAATCGCCTAAACATTTTATTAATAAAATTGACAAGATAGGATCAGGAGAGAGAAAAATAGGTTAATACAGTTAATTTCGTGTCAATGAGACTTTTGATGTCAACGTGACAGACATTTTTATTGTAAAATATACTCCTATTTAAAAAATAAAGCTATATTCACAACCTAATTATTTATACATAAATTAAGACGTAAAATTATAATTATATTTGCAGTGAAACCACAGCATTCACAACGTTAAGTAAAATTAAAATTTAAACGGCGCCGCCCGTCTGGGTATGTATGTGTGAAAATACATGTCTATTTTGGCAATTACTTGGTTTGATTTCATTAAACATGCTATTAGAATATTGATATTAAACCTAAACTGCACAAATGTAACTTTAATTCTTTTTTTTATTGTCAGGAGGTCAACGGTGGACACTTTGAGCACCTTATATAATAGAATTCCAACAAAAATAATTGAGTATTAAAACATGTGAGGCGTTGTTATGGAGCCAGAAAACAGTAACTGGATATCTCGAAAACAGTTAAGTTTAGGTATGTGGTATGCTATACAATTTCTTCTAAAACTTAAATTTAAATACTAAAATTGAAATTGATTTTATGGTTAATGAACCTGCATATGATTTAATTTTATGGAATCACCCTAAGCTGGTAAATCAAATGTAAATAAATGTTGGAAAATGAGCCTCATATGCTTAGCTGTTTCATAGGAATGCCATTTTTTAACAAAAAATCGAAAATTTCTTATTTTATTGCATGGTGCGTTAATTTATTGGAACAGTGTATTTTAACATTATTTTTGAAGAATTTTCTATTTTCCCTTCCTACCTCCTTCAAGTAACAGTTACCCTTTAAATTTTTATATGGAATGATGGGTCACGTGATAAATATCAGATTTTTTTTAATTTATAATTTTTCAAACGAAAGGAATACTATTTAATATCAGTACTTTACATCAAATGCTGGAATTGGGAACCATTTGGTTATTGGCAATAGTACAAACCAAACTCAAACAATACCAGGTTACAATTAAAAGGCTACTATGAGGAACTTTTAAACTAAGTTAAAAAAATGCTTCTCTGTTTTGGGGCCTACAAAAACGTGAAGAAATCGACTTTTCTATCTACAGTCTTTTCTGAAATATTTTCAAGAAACTGAAAATTCTCTCTTTTGTTTCAAAAGTCTGAAAAATCTTGCTTATTTATTGAGATATAATCCTAAAATTTGGGTAACTTTGTAGTCAATAAAGTTAGAAGAAGTAGGTTAGGACTCACAGTTTCGTAGATACGACTATCAACTGTTTTTTCTTCTTATGGGCGCATGAACATTATCTTAGATAAAAGTCAAAAGGGTAAATTTTGTTTATACAAATAAAAAGGTAACATTTTGTTGTTCATACTCTTTCTCCAAATAGCAGTCAAGATTTGATTACTAAATTTTTTGCCATTTAAGGAAATTAAAGAAATAAGACAAAAAGGAGGGGGGAAGGGGAAGAGAGATAATAGAGAGATAATAGAGAGAAATAAGATACAAGTAATTGCTTCAGCCTGTATACTTGGAATCTTGTTGGAGAACAAAGAATAATAAATAGAGTAAAAAGTAAAGAAGAAAAGA
Organism: Prosopocoilus inquinatus; assembly: GCA_036172665.1. Lineage (NCBI taxonomy): Eukaryota > Metazoa > Arthropoda > Insecta > Coleoptera > Lucanidae > Prosopocoilus > Prosopocoilus inquinatus. Next base: position 37,629,744 of record CM069871.1, read on the forward strand.
TAATGACAAATAAGTATTTTTTAATGTGTGTAAGAATAATAGAAAAAAATTATGAATATTGTTAATTGTTGGCTGTGTTAAGACAGTAATAAAGGTACATTAACAGCAAGCAGTTCAAGCATCATTTTACCGTTACGTATGTATGGTGCTGTTCATGCACTCAATACGCTCAGCTTTTAGAAAAAGAGCCGGGCAATTGCGCAACGAAGTTTAAATAGAGACGGCAAGAGATTCTATAGTGGGGAGTTGATACCTGTAGAGTTCAGCGGAGTTACCACATTTTATGCGTCGAACGCTAGGTATTCGCTGGCGTACTTCGTAGAGAGTGCACACCAGATTCGTTCCCTCGACAACGTGTCGATTCATACAAAAAGCGACTTGCATAACTGCTTCTTTTGTTTTTTTTCGAATAGATTAAGTTGTACGACATACAACTCTGGTTTTGCATGCTACAAAATAGTAGTCCGCAATTTCGGTAACTGGCCCGCGTTAAACCCATTCGACGTGCTAATTTTTACAGTTCCGCAAGAAAGTGCAAAAATCCGATTAGATTCTGGACAAGTGTGAATGTTTTAGTGCACGCACAAAAGGATCGTTGTTGCTGTCTGTGTAAATAAACTCCGGGCACTTCTTAAACCTAACGGTGCAGTTTGATTTTTACGATGAGGAAAACGTGAACTTTGCAGCGTTTCGTGAGGTTTTCAATCGAGGAAGGAAGATACAACATAATCAACTTCATAATCTGCCGTCATGCACAAAGAAAGGTAATGTACTATGCAATTTTTGCAATTCGTTGTATTTTAACAATAATTAAAATTTTCTTTAACAGGCAATTTTTGATAAATCCTGTTTTTTTCTGTAACGAAACTTCACCACTTGAATATAAAAGATCTTTCACATAGTAGGTGTACACCTGCGTTTTTTCATAAATTTCTTCTAAGATAGACTTACTTTTTACATTTACGATTTGCATATTTATTAACACATTGATAATCTGTAATAAAACAATGTTTCTCACGTTTCAAACTCTCCATTTAGCATAGCTGTTATAGAAGTAACTATTTATTATTAATATTAAACAACCGTCAAATAGAACCCATCAGTTAAAGTGAGTTGCCTACAGGTGAGTATTATAACATTCAACATTAAAACGGAACCCTTTGCCAGTTGTTTAATAGTTGACGTTATAGTGACATCTTTGATAGCAGCTGCTGTTAAATGAAACACCCACCCAAATTCAACTTTAAGCCAAAGCTTAAACCTTAAGGGTCAGTTTACACCAAACACTTAAGCCGAGCTAAACTTTAAGCGTCGTTTAGATGTGACTTACGTAACCTCAAATATCACATTATAAGCAACACTTAAACTCGGCTTAGGTGTTTGATGCAACTGGTCATATTAATGTAAACTGGCATTATACAGGTGACTACGCGTGAATTTCCACCCCCTTTAACTTTTTCAGTTTTGATCTTAGAAAAAAGTGTTTAACACAAAACTTATACATACATACTAATTCATAGTTTTTGCTGATTATTATAGAAAAGCAAATGCACATCGTATAACCGAGATATGAACTGACATTCGTTTTTTTTAATGAGCTCAAAATAAGACGATTTTACCAAACTTATTATTAGCTGTTATTCTCCTTCAAAGTTCTTCAAGAGAAAGTTACTTTTTCTTATAACAAAGGAATGCTTAAACCTATTTGGATGAAATTTGGTATGAGGTTCCACAAGAAAGTACGTCACATTTATAAGTGGTTCTAGTTACTTGCAGTGAACTGCTAGCGTGAAAACAAGGGTTGTCGCAACACATACTTTACTATAACTTTTTTGAGTTTAGGAGGATAACTTTAGTTAATAAATTTTTTGAAAGAAGCACTGGACAGGAAACTTTTTCGCGTCTTTGTAACTTTTAATATTTCTTCTGGTTTAGTCACAAAATAAGAAAGTGTAAGTGACTGCGGCATTTTTTATTGAAAATAGGTATACTTTACTGCCTTTTAACTGCTTAATTTATTTGTTTTGAGAAAAAGTCATTAATTAGTAAACGATATTAGGTATTCGGCATTATACAGAATTATGATTTTAATTACACTCAACGTTTCACTATAGATTTATGGCTTCGTCAGGAGTGAAAAAAGTAAATAAAAAATTTGTCAAGAGAAACAAGTCATCAAGAGAAACGAAAGGGTAACTGATTTTAAACTAAAATACGAGTTGTCCGGAATAAAAGTTGAAGTAACTAGAACTAAATTAAAATTATTTTTTTCTTTAATATAAATTGATGATCTTATGAAACTTGTTCTTTAATATACTATGCGATTAACGGAATTTATGATTAGAGCAGGCTGTGGTATTTATTGTAAGTTGGCAACACAGGTCTGCAGTGTTGAAATTAAGTCAGAATTGTTACTTTTAATTTCGAAAATGTTTGATATTCGACATAAAATCTTTTCCACTAATTTTTTTTTATTCTAAAAAATGGTTTAAACCAGCATCCGTATAAAATAAAATAACAAAATAACAACCAGACAGCATAAAACAGCACCAATCACAGCCTCTTCTAATTATGAATTCCATTGATCACCCGGCACTAGAAGTATTAGGTAATTGACTTTATCGTGTATAAAACAACAAGTTTTTGAATTTTGTTTTCATTATTGCCAAGTTATAAAATTGCTAAATTGTTGAAATCTATTTGTTTGACAAATTCTTTGTGAAAGCAAACTTCTAAATTTATAAACTTTCAAATTTTCGAGTTGAGTCATTCTTTTAATTATAATAACGTTGGTTCAATACACTCTGAAATACAACGCGAATAGCATTAAATAACAATAAATTAGTTAATAGTGAATGTTAATTACTAGCATAAGTTGACAAGTATACATGAAAAATAAAACATTAATTGCTTTTAATGTATTTTCTTAGAAAACTTTTTGAATATTTAAAGAACTTAAAGTTGTATTATTATTATTATTCAAAAACGAAAACGATTATTTCATTATAATAATTCATAATAAGAAAATAAGAAAACAAAGAACTGAAGCTTTCAGAAAAGAGATAATTTCAATGAAAGTATATCAAGACAAGAATAGAACAAGAAATATCTTTTTTGAGTACCTTTCTGACAAATTTGGTGGTTACATCTACATCCCGAGAAATTTACCCAATACTTTGTCTGAGATTTTCTTAAATAGCCTGTAATACCTTTAACTTTATCCAATTTTTGTCCCTTGGTTGTTTTTGGGGCCAACATTTTTGAAATTCATTTATTACATATGCAACAATTACTAATTATTCCCCACTCTTACAAAATACTTTAATACAGTTTTTATCTTTTCCTGTAATTATTAGTACATACGTAGTTCGAAAAAGTAGAGTTGATTGAGAACGTTAATAATCTATTATTAAAGAGAACTTTAAAGTTTTATTATTAAAGTTTACCTCATAATTTTTGAAATCTCGCGATCTGTTCTACCTATGTTATTGCCATGGACAATTGAAGAATTTGCTGTCACATTTTAAGAAGTAAAAGAAAATTATTATTTACAGTTCTATATACGTTACGCTCTTACAGTTTTTTTTCTCACTGAACAATTTTACTAAGCTAGGGATTATTCAAATTTGTAATGTAGCATTGAAATGTATTAATTAGTTTTAGGAATACATTTTGTATTTCATACATTTGAAATATAGGAGATATCAATCAATTGTAAATGCAATACTCGCAATGCAGTTTACTAAACAAAACAGTTTTTATCTGTGATCGAACATTTTCAGAACACATCCACAATTTAATGAAAAAATATCAAATTTCAGTCAATAAAACTTTTTCTGTGATTGCAGACGTGCAAATCTGCAAATTCTTTAAAGTGTGATAATGAAGAATCACATAACTTAACAACAATACACACGAACATAGACAAATTCAAGCGTACAATTACAATTATTTACTGTCATATAAATTTGTCTGATTTATTTCTTGCAACTTCAATGTTCACGTAATGACTTGAAAAGAAATCTTTAACGTAGGTAATTAAACTTTCAACTGACAAGAAAAGACGTTCATATCTAGAATTACATTATTGTTACATCCTGTGTGGCTGAAGTACTAATTTATGTACTAAGGGCATAATTAGTCGATTATGGCTTTTAAATGCTCGAGGGCTATTATCTACAATTTATTATGCCTCTGGCACATACAAATTTTATTTTATTTTGACTTTGAAGTGGTAATTTTATTTCGCAACGAATGATACGTCTCTGTGAAGTTGGCGTGTCATGGCAACTCATTAGTTATAGTGAGTTCTGCTTTTATTTTTAATAGTTCTATAGTTCCTAATAGATAAAATCGATAGTTCTACTTATTAAAGCGAAAAAAAGCCAAAGTGCAAACTGAGACCCCATAGGTACACACGTCTCACTTTGTCATACGCAAAAATTAATGCACAATTCTTATAGAAAATTAAAAGATCTATAGTTCTACATAGGTTATAGAAAGAGTTCTAGAGAAAAACATTGCTATTTATTAATTAAAAAAAAAACTCTAATAACACAAAATGCATAGTTACGGGAATACAGATGAAATGTTGTCGGAATGTTCGACAGTTCTGTGAGCTCTACAATTATTTTCTTGTAGCATATTGGAACATATCCAACGATTTTCTGCAGAGTTCCAGCTCTAAGCGTTATTAGATTATTTTTGGAACAATTTTAAATCCCGCGAAATTCGAGTTATACGCGTTATAACACGCTGTCGAATATACGACAGTTCTGTGAGCTCTGTAATTTTTTCCTTGTAGTTTGGAACATATTCAATAACTTTCCGCAGAGTTCCAACCATAAACCTAAGTAGATTATTATTTAGCAATTGTAATTACCGCGAAATTCGAATTACACACCAATAAGTAAAGCGCTGTCGAAAACACGACATTTCTGTGAGCTTTCAAATGTTTCCCTTGTAGCTCGGATGTATCCAACGACTTCCTACACAGTTACAGTCACAAGCCGTATTACACATTTTTTTAACAATTTGTAACCCCGAGAAATTCGAATTATACACCTTAGAACTCGAATATTGTTTAAAATTATCTAATAAGGCTTATCTAAATAATGCAAAATAATGATAAAGGCTTATGGCTGGAACTCTGCAGAAAGTCGTTGGATATTCCAAACTACAAGGAAAAGATCGTAGAGTTCACAGAACTGACGAATATTCGACAATGTCTCATCAGTATTCCCATAACTATGCATTTTGTACATATAAAATAGCGACATCTTACTATCGCTTTTTGACCTAACAGTGCAGTAGGATAGACAAATTGAAGCGGGATTTGCTCCTAATGAGCCCCCATGCAAGGCGGCCATGCTTGCTGTCAAAGCATAATGAAAGATTTTAGAAAAATTTTGTGCAAATCGTTTTGGATTGCAGTGAGAACCTCGAGCAGCCTCTGGACAGCTGTTTCAGCCCTGCTTGGGGCTTCTTCAGCAGAAACGTAGCTCGACATTCCCACTGCAGACCAAAAACGACTTGCCCAATTTATTCGCAAATGCGATGTAAGAATGATGAACATATAAAATAGCGACATCTTACTATCGCTTTTTGACCTAACATTGCAGTAGGATAGACAATCAAAAACGATTTGCACAAAATTTTTCTAAAATCTTTCATTATGCTTTGACAGCAAGCATGGCCGCCTTGCATGGGGGACTCATTAGGAGCAAATCCCGCTTCAATTTGTCTATCCTATTGCAATGTTAGGTCAAAAAGCGATAGTAAGATGTCGCTATTTTATATGTTCATCATTCTTACATCGCATTTGCGAATAAATTGGGCAAGTCGTTTTTGGTCTGCAGTGGGAATATCGAGCTACGTTTCTGCTGAAGAAGCCCCAAGCAGGGCTGAAACAGCTGTCCAGAGGCTGCTCGAGGTTCTCACTGCAATCAAAAACGATTTGCACAAAATTTTTCTAAAATCTTTCATTATGCTTTGACAGCAAGCATGGCCGCCTTGCATGGGGGACTCATTAGGAGCAAATCCCGCTTCAATTTGTCTATCCTACTGCAATGTTAGGTCAAAAAGCGATAGTAAGATGTCGCTATTTTATATGTTCATCATTCTTACATCGCATTTGCGAATAAATTGGGCAAGTCGTTTTTGGACTGCAGTGGGAATGTCGAGCTACGTTTCTGCTGAAGAAGCCCCAAGCAGGGCTGAAACAGCTGTCCAGAGGCTGCTCGAGGTTCTCACTGCAATCAAAAACGATTTGCACAAAATTTTTCTAAAAAAAATTTTTTCTAATATGCATTTTGTGTTGTTAGAGTTTTTAAATTAATAAATAGCATGTTCTTCCATGTTTGATTTATTTGTTTCGCAACCTTTTCTTTTATTTACGCTTCTATAGCGCACTCAAATCACGCATGAACATTTCAGGTATCAAACGTGATTGAAATGTAATAAGTTAAACATAAGTCTGACAATATTTTAGAAGGTTTTATTGGGTAAGTTTGATGAGATCTTGTTACTTTACTTTTTCTTATATGTATAATTCCATTTATGATCAATCGGATCTGAAGGTTTATTTATATATTTTTTTTTAATTCAAATAAAAGTATATTAAATACCTTCATTTTAAACTTTCAAAGACAAGAACTAAAAAAGAGATCAAATTGTAGTTAGTAGTGTATTTTAAAATAATTTTGTCCAACTAAGTGCTACTTTTTGCTACTTTATAAGATTTCTTCAAAATTCGCTCTTGATTTGGCTCTGAATTTGAGTAAATATGAGAATGTCTTAAGCTGTGTGTCCATGGATTGAGTTGACAAGAGGAAAGACATATTTTATAGAATTCTATTTGCCTAGAAATCTCTAGAAAAACTAAAACTTTTTTAGATTTCCTTAAAAAGGACTAGAATTTAAAAGAATGTGGTATTAGCAAATATATGTGAAAATATGATTTTAGTGAAATACATAATTCATACATACATAAGTTCCTTGATCAATTTAAAATTTTTCAAAACAATTCGTATTTTATGTTAATAAACTAAATTAATAGTTTTTATTTAATTACTTTTTAGTGCATATACAGGGCCAATACTCCGTATTCCATAGATAATGTCCTTGTTAATGCAGTTTTTTAAAATATGTTTTTGCTATGACTTGCGTGTGGTATACGTATATGCATGATTTAAAAATTGCACAGGGTGTTTCGTATAAAATTTATATACCAAATTTTGATAGATAGCTAGTATGGAAAACACCAAAAGATTTTTTACTCTTAAAGGCGAATCGAAATAAACTATAATGTACAAGATATGCTATTGGCTGTCTCACACGAAACAATTCAATTGTAACTAATTTAAAATCATGTACTATAGCCGCCAAAAGAATCTGGGACGTCTCTCTACATGCATTTTTCACTTATTTTATTAGTTTGAATGCAGCTTTAAGCCATTTAGCTCGTTATTTGGAGCTTGTTTCTATGGTAATGTAAAAACACGTCGTTATATTTACAGAGGGACATATTGCATGTCCCAGATTTTTTTGGCGGGCATAGTACCTGTACATGTAAGTGAAAATGAAAACAGAATTTAAAAATAAAGACTCCGAACTATTAGATCACTTCTATTGACTGCAACAAATATGAAAATCTTATTATTACAATTTTAGTGCGTTTTTACAAATTCTTTTGAACTTCTTTCTTTTTAATAGTAGTGCAGGTTTCTGAGGATTTCTGTCTAATTTTAGGGCGATTATGTTACCTCACAAGAAAACATAAGTTTTTCTACAGGGTGTTAATAAAAAAAACTTGGACAATGTTTGGCAGGTGAAAGTAGAGATCCAAACAAGAAAAAAATTCTAATTAACCCATGTCCATTACTCAATACAGGTGTCCACGTTATGTGTTCACTTTCTAGAATTTTTACTTGTACGTAAAATTCGGGATCGATAAATTAAATAAATTTAATATATAATAATTTTTCGACGCAACGCCAGCCACCCCACCACTTTCGGTGAAACTTATTTTTTCAAATGGAACATTTACCACCTAATGAAAATTTCATGTGCTGTAAAAATGTTAAACATCAAAATGCGATTTATAGCTTTGGAAATTAAAAAGAAAACAAACAAAAATTTCGTTGTCATGAAAACCAAAATTACTAAGTGATACATATTCGGACTCACAATGATCTGCAAATTTCAAATATGTAAAAATATATAGGCCGTTATATTTATAATGAGAAAGTTGATGTCATTTCCGGTGAAACTGGAAGTCGTACGGCGACCTGTGCTACGTCGGAAAATTAAACTTTTTGTTTAATTTATCGATCCAGAATTTTACTTAAAAAATAAAATTTTTAGAAAAGTGAATACCACGCGTAGACACCTGTATTGAGTATTGAACATGGGTTTATTAGAATTGTTTTTTGTCTTCATCTCTACTATCACCTGCCAAACGTTGTACAGGTTTTTTAATTAACACCCAAAAAAATCCGGAAACGCATGTACATCCGCGACATCATTTTTGACTAGTGATGCGACGAGTCGAGTAGACTCGCTATCAGACTCGATTCTCAAAGGTACTCATTGTACTCGAGTAACTAATTCTGTGAACCCGAGTCAGCGGTACTCGAGTCGACTCGAGTACGATACAAGTACTCGAGTATCGACTTTAGCATTTGTAGACTCGTCATCAGACTCGAGTCCTAAAGGTATTCATTCTACTCGAGTGACTATTGCAGTGACACCGAGTCAGTGAAACTCGAGTCAACTCGAGTTCGATTCAAGTAATTCGAGTACCGAATTTAGAATTAAATAGCGCGAGTAGACTCGATATCAGACTGGATTTTATTGGATTCTCTTTATAGAGCCTCCTCATCAGTTGGTAACGAGTGAATGAGTACCGAGTTTAGAATTGAGATTATGCGTGTAAGCAATAAGCGTTAACGTTTGACAAGTTTCATTCGTTTTAGAAGTACTATGCTTTTGCTAAAACAGTCGACTGCCGCAATAACTTACTGTGACAGTCAGACGCTTGATATCGGGGGGGCTTGGCGGCGGTCATTGTTTTTTTTATTTTATGAAAAAGATAACATAAAAAATGAATAAGTCCCAAAATTTCAAAGGGAGTACAGTTTTTTGTAACTGAAAAGGCTGTTAAATATTGTTAAATAAAAACTGAAGACTCATACTCATTTAATTAATAATTTGTGGCTCTATATTCTACATTTTGTTTTCTTTTAAAGAAATTACATAGTAAATAAGTTTTTCTTTTTATTTTACACAGTGCCTGCACACTTTATTATGAGACATATCAAATAATATTACATAGTTACAAAATTTTAAATTTATCTGAACTGCCAGAATATATTAAAAAAGAAAACACGTGACGATCGGAAATCAAGTAAAATATAGAATGAACTTTGTTATTTTAATCGGAACGCTCAATATACATATAGTTGAAAATAAAAAAAGTAGACAAATTACTGTTTCCTGTAATTATTCTTCCTCAAAATGCTATAGAGTAAAGCCGAATTCACAGATTTTACCACAGTTTTATACTTGTTAATTTTGAAAGATTTAAAATTTTTTTAAAGTTATTTATGAAGTCGTCTTTAATCACTTCCATTTTCAGAAAGAATAATTATAGGAAACTGTAATTTGTCTACTTTTTTTGCTTTCAACTGTAAAGTCGGCATATATGGAATATCCATTCTTTGGGCCATCATAAATTCTGAACTAAGATACTAAATACTCAGATATTTTAATTAAAAATACTTTATGTTGTTTTCCAGCGGTTGTATATAATAAATTTAAGAAATATATATTTTTGGGGAAAATTCTGAAACAAATTTAAAAAACTGCATTTTCTTGATATTATTTAAAATGGCGGATAATATGGAATTGTCAGTTGGGGTGACATGAAATAAGAGAAAATGTGCAATACTTTGAATTAATAAGGTAAAATATCAACTGTTGTACTAATCTACACTATAACAAACTAACTTTGGTGTAAAAAAAAACACTTTTATTTTAAAAAATACGCCAAAATACATTTTTCTCGTACCGCGCGAAAACTTCCAAAACGATAAATTCACAAAATCATGTACTGTAAAGTTATGCAGTCTTACCAGCTAAGAACCTCTGTAGTAATGACCTATAACACTGAAGCTCATGTTAATGCCAGAGTCGTTTAACAGATGGCGCTTCTTATTTCAAAAATACTAGGTATTCCATATTAGCCGGTCTATTCCACATATGTATGTATGCTGACTTTACTCTACATATTTTCTTGGATTAAGAAAAATACTTAATTCCTAATTCAAAATATAGGTACATGTTTATGTTGTTTTGTTTATTTGCATTTTCATTTTTTACGATATTTAAGTTTAAAAAAAATGTGTATTTATTTTAGTAGACCTTTGCATTAACAAGAACTTTTAATGCGTAACAGAAGCTAATTGTAATTAACAGACAAAACGTTAACAGTTAGAACAAATTAACATTATAGAGAAGATCAAATTAAAGACTCTTTCTCAATAAACTTTAAGTAAAAATCAGTAACTTGAAAGTTACAAGAGTTTAATGTAAAATTAATTAACAAGTAAAAGTTACTATACCTGTAGTAATATTTTACGTTTTAAATTTTGGTATTTTAAAAAAATCTAGTCGCGTAAAAGTTACGGATATTTCACTTTTGTGTCAATTAAAGAAGAAATTAAGAAACTTAACTGTAACTTTTTTAGGGTTTTGGTCAAAAATTAAGAGAAAAGCTTATAATAATTGCAAGCTCAAATATCATGAAAAGTATGAAACCAAATAAAGACAAACTACAAATTGTTGGAATTAGGAATCTTTCTTAATTAAAAAAAATATGTTACGAGTTTAACATGAATGCTTCTACGGCCGTCATCCATGATTGAATTGGCTACCGGTTGAAAACACGTCATTACTATTTCTTCCACTGCCGTCATTTCGCCCTTCATTGTAGAAGAACCTCCTCAGGACTGATATTGCTGGCTGCAGCTTTTTCCTAGTCGTTGAAACTGACGGGAAGCAATAGAACACCATTAGCAGCTCTGAGGAATTTCTTCTGCAATGAAGAGCAAAACGTCGGCATAGGAAATATCTTGATGCGGTTCCAAATGGAATCAGTCATTTGGGTTTCCGATCGGCACTTGTTTAATTTTTTCTTAATAATTTCTTGATTCAAACAAATTCCTAAAAGTTACATTTTACATATTTTGGATAACGTATCTAAAATAGAGTGTTGATAATGTTAAAAATATAAACAAAAGCACTGCACCTTTAATCTATCGATTCTACTAACAGTAAAAAAGTAACGTCATGAGTACTCATATTTCCGGGTTCAGTTAAATGTTCGAAACTTTTAATGTGGACTCGAGTCAAAACTAGCATTTTTTTATTAAAAAAGTTCGAGTTTATTACATTCTTTAAAACGGCGAGTCCCGAGTTCAATTCGAGTACTCGAGTACTTTTATCTGAACTGGAGTCAATTGACTCAAGTCGACTCGATTCTTTTAAACGGCGATTTTCAGCCAGTGTACTCGAGTCTTTTGATCTGGACTCGAGTCTCTTGACTCGAGTCAAGTCTCGATTCTTTTATAAAAGTATTCGAGTCGACTCGATTCTTAAAAACAGCGACTCCTCACATCACTATTTTTGACTGATGTCAGCTTCCGCGGTTTTTGATAGTTTTGAGTATATGTTCAGTAAAGTTCTGTTTCTTTGCTCAGGTTGGCTCAGGTATAGTTTTTTGGCGACACCGGTAGATAGTACTAAATCCACACATGATTTAATTACTCCCGATTCTTAATTTACGGGAAAAGCAGTACACGATACGTACAAAATAAAATTTTCTTAACTTTACTTATTCCAATTGCTTCTTTAGTCTTCTTTCTTTGTTACGACACAAAGAGGAACTCTATAACAAAACGTAATTCAGTAATTCTTTAAAAAATTACTTGCCCTGTTTGACAAATATAGCTAAAACACGAGTCGAGTGTGTGGTATATTCAAATCACACGTTTTTCTATTTTGATTCTGACTTGCGAAGTTTTATAATGTAATTTCATACTCAATTACGTTATTTTTTTCAATTAAAATCATTTACTAATTATAACAACGTAGTTTTAATTAATTCGGACTCTCATAAATATGCATCATTTGACGCTTGTGACGTTTAAGTGTCGAAAAACTTCAATGTGGGTAACTATCGCCAAAACTGAGAAAATTCGCTCTGTCTTGCAAAATCCAGTAAGTCGTGATATTAATTAACGTTACTGTAGACAAAATACCGGGTGGTCAACGGAATTTATAATTGGAGAAGGCTGTGAGAGTTGCTCTTTTACGTTGCGTGGTTGGAAACACTGAGAAATTAATAATAAATTGACAGTTGTTATTTTTGAGGTTACGTTCGTACTTTGTGCGTTCGATCTTCAATGATATAGTAAACATTATTTTGCGAAAACTCTGAAATAAAATAAGTGTGAAGAAAAAGTGGATATTTTTATTGAAATTAAAATAAATTTTCAGTGTCGTCCGTCATCTTCAGTACTCACTTTTTCTTATTGTCGAACGCATTTTGCAATTCTTGAGGAGTAACTAAATTGCACGCTTCTGTAATTGCTTCTCTCAGGTCTTCCAATGTGTGCGGATTATTGGTAAACACTCTTTTTCAGAAATGGAAAAAGAAAATAATCGATGATTGTCAAATCTGGAGACCGGACAGGAAAATTCACAATGCGATTGTCAAAAAACTCCTGTATCAGTTGAATGATTTTCCTTGTGTGTGCAGTTGCATTATCCTATTGAAAATACCCTCGTACCTGGCTTCCGAGGAATAGCCCTCGTTTCTCGAAATTGTCGTGTAATCAACTCCGAAATTAGAGAATGCTTCCCGAAAATCTTGGATGCAACCAGGAATCGCATAGCTCCGTATCCCATTTTCTTGTTTCTGTGCATTTTTGAAATAACTTTCAGTGAGAAAAATGTTATGTCGAATATCAAACATTTTCGAAACTAAATGTCATTATGACACTTAAAATCTTTAATTTCAAACTGCAAGCCTGCGTTTCCAACTTATGATAAATACCACAGCCTGCTCTAATTATAAATTCCGTTGCTCGCATGGTATTTGAAACAGGTGTTAAAAGGCTGTTTGCCCAGGCAAATAGTATTTGCCTAGGAAAATGCTATTTGTGTAAAATCACCATTTGCTTGCGACCATTGCGACACATATATAGGTTATGTCACATGTTATTGATAATACCAAAGGTGTAAAGAGCACACGCCTATACGTATTATAAGAAGGCATACGAAATTAAATCCACCCTTTTCCGGTAACGCTCGCTCAATTGATTTTATTTAACGTCAACGCGATGGGCGCTATTGGGGTAAAGTCATCTTCTTTCCTTATTGCTCTTTCGTAAAATTTCTTAACCAGAGGCAACCACACAATTTGTATAACTATTTCATTAGAGGAGTAATTATTTATTGACTTCTGTATCCTTTGTAACTTTTATCTTCAAGACCCGCTTAAAGCAGTTGAGGAAGCTCAATTTAGCTAATTCCGCCTTTAAAAGGATTTACCTGTTTTTTTACGCTTGCGTAACTTTTAATCGTGTGACGAAACAAAAAAAGGAAGTGCTTCGACAAAGAGTTGCAATGATTTACTGCCCATTCGAAAGTATTGTCATTTGCATACTTAATTTCGCAACGGATCGGCGCCAAAAACCGGAAACTAGTCTGGTCACATGCGGTTTCCTTTCACCAAGAGGTATCATGTTTGCGTTTTTAAATCGCAAATAAGTTGAGGCGATCCACAAATCGCAGTGTCTGTTATTATTTCCTCAGTGAAAACGGCAGAAATTAATAGCCAGGTGCGGTTTTCGTCTTTTATTTAGTTTATTTATTTGGGTGTATCGCGAGCGCGGGCGGATTTGATTTCGAATTGCGGATGCGTGTCGTAAATATGGAAATTTATCAGATCGTTTCGCCTTGTTCAACACGAATGTAATGCGAACTTCTCTTGACACGGTTATCGCGTTTTCCAATTTTTCTGGGTTCTTCCGTTTTAAATTATTCATTTCAAGGCCATCGTTCTCTAAACAACTTGCCTTATTTCTTATTCTCCTGTCAGAGGTTCATTTCTTGTTATACATTTTTATGTAGATTAACTACCACCTACATGAAAATCAAAACAAGCGAGAACACGATCAGAGAGAAAATATAGAACAGAATTTCTTCTATCCCAAAACGTATTGGTAAATATTACATTTAACGTGTTTTTGGTTTGTAGCTTTTTAGCTGGTTTGACGTACATACATACCTTATATTTAGGGCTGAAAGAATTTATCGATATATCGATGTTATTGACATTATCGATATTATTGGTATTATAGATTTTTTTGATGTTATTGATATTATCCATATTATTGACATTACAGATGTTATCGATATTGCCGATAATGTAACACTCCTAAAATGTTAAGAAAATGTGAGTCGCAAAATAAAAAAATCCAGGTAGAGATGCAGTGGGAATTGCAATTATGTTAATTTTCATGGTTTACTCTCCAAAGAAGCTATCGTTATCTTTCTTACCATTCACATACCATGCATGTATAATACTAATTAATTTATTAACGGAACATGATAAAAGATCTTGCTTTTTTTTTGAAAATTATTATAAAATTATTATATTATTATTTTTTCCTGATGAATAGAATAGAATAGAATTTATTAACCCATCTTTCGACGGCAACAGAAGGTAATTATAATAGTAAAATTTTTTATACAAGTGTATGCGTCATTAAAATAAACTAACAAATTAAACATATAAAATAGCGACATCTTACTATCGCTTTTTGACCTAACATTGCAGTATTGCATTTGCGAATAAATTGGGCAAGTCGTTTTTGGTCTGCAGTGGGAATGTCGAGCTACGTTTCTGCTGAAGAAGCCCCAAGCAGGGCTGAAACAGCTGTCCAGAGGCTGCTCGAGGTTCTCACTGCAATCAAAAACGATTTGCACAAAAAATTTTTCTAATAACAAATTAAAATTTAATATCTAAAACCCCGACCGCAATCTTACAGTATCAGTAGCCTCATAGGTAAGAAACTCCTCAGGAGAGTAGAACGCTTGATCTATAAGAAAGTTTTACTGTCTTTCTAAAGATTCTAAGGTTAGCCGAATTCTTAATTCGATCTGGTAGTCTATTATGAAAAACTCTACCCAGGTAATAAGGAGAGTTTTTGCACAAAGAGGAGGTAGGTAGTGGGAGTGTCAAGTTATTTCCAGTTCGAGTGTAACATTTACGTATATGTTCACGCTTGGGAATTAACCGTGAATGTTCGAAAATCAACGAGACAACCTCCAGAATGAAGAGTGAAAAAATGGTTAATATTTGTTTTTGTATGAAAAGAGGTCTATATTCTGAAAGTGAGATGGTACGGATTGCGTTCTTTTGAAATAAAAATAGTATGTTTAAATTTTCTTTGGAGGAAAAGCTCCAATAACAAATACCATATCTCATTCGCGATTCGAATAAGGAATGATATACCTCTTTTGCCTCATCGGGCCCTATCTCAGACGCCACCACTCTTAAGGCGTGACATACAGATGCTAATTTATTTGCCAAAGGTAAGATGTGGTGTTTCCATTTTAAAGAAGCATCGATATGTAAACCCATTACCTTGGGTAATTAATTTATCTTTAACATGAACGTTCAACTGACTACGGCTGTTATAAAGAATTAATTTAGTTTTATTTAAATTAAGTGATAATTTGTTACTATCAAACCACGTTTGAATTGCAGATAAATCATTGTTAATTCTATTTTCCAAGCATTCAATACTAGATGCGTGCCACGTGAAAGACGTGTCATCCGCAAACAAAGTAGCCCTAGCACTTATATTGAGTTTAGTCAGGTCATTTATATAAATAAGAAATAAGATAGGACTCAAGATTAATCCTTGGGGTACCCCGTGTTTTAAATATAATAAACTGGAAGTGCCGAGATCGTTGCCATTATTTACCTGTACCCTCTGAGAGCGTTCATTTAAATAGGATGAAAACCATTTTAGAGTTGTACCTCGAAAGCCCATTGAGAATAACTTTTGTAAGAGAATAGAGTGAGTGACACAGTCAAAGGCTTTGGCGAGGTCACAGAAGACTGAAGCTACACAACTTCTTGCATTTAAGTGTTCGTAAGTATAGGAAAGCAGATCAAAACAGGCATCTTGTGTACTCTTCTCTGATTGGAACCCAAATTGTGAGGAAGAAATTAATTTATGTGTATTCAGATAATTAATAACTCTGATTTTGGCAATAGACTCAATGATTTTCGAGAAAACTGATAACAGAGATATTGGCCTAAAATTGGAGCAGCCAAGATCAGAGCCTCCTTTATGTATGGCAGTAACTACTGCTACTTTTAGACAAGAAGGAAATATTCCTTCATGAAACGAGATATTTATTAGATCGGCAAGAACATACATTCCCGTTCAGGAAGACGGTAGATAATTTTTAAGGGAATACCATCGATCCCTGTTGATTGTGTATTTTTGAGGCTTAAAAAAATGGAGCGTATTTCATGCACATAGTAGGGGTAAAAAAGAAGCTGTTGCAAGGAGTGTAATTAGCAAAAGAGGTAAGGGCAGTAGGAGGTTCAATTTCAGATACGATATCCGTAGCAATAGAACAGAAATATTGATTAAGGTAATCAGCAACTTTATTTGGATCATCTATAACTTGGTTATTGACACTAATTTGAATACTTTTTCCAGCTGAAGCTCTCGCAGTATCAACTAATTCATTAACGATTTTCCACAGTTCTTTAGCGTTATTCAAGGATTGCTTAATACGTCCGGAATTTGTTAATTGTTTGGAAGTTTTATAGTTTTCTTGAGGCAATATTTATATTGTTTAAAATAGTCATGAAACCATTTATCAGTGAACCACTTTTTCAGGTACGATAGTGCTCTTTTATTTTTTATCGCCGTTTCAATTCCACTTGTTAACCAGTGTTTTTTAGTTTTATATTTTAGGCTTCTAATTGGAAAGTGTTTATTTACCAGTTTAATCAGGGTATCGATAAAATAACCAAATTTATCATCAAGTGATCCTATTGTTATATTATTCCAATTTATGAGTTCGCATTCGTTTTCCAAGCTTATGCAATTTCTCAGATTAAATGTACGATATTTTTTAGTTGGTAAAGTGTCTATAACTGTGGCGTCACTAAAGGAAAGCAATAATGTTTCATGATCAGACAATCCGGAATGAAAAACGTCGACTGAAACTTTACATGTATGTAAATTAGTACAAATATAATCAATTGTGGATACCGAAGTGTCAGTAATTCTTGTGTATCCTCTGACATGCATTTTTAAATTATAAAGATCAAGTATACGATGTCAAGGACGAAGCTATTGTAGACATTTCTAGAGTGAAAAAAAATTAGCCGCAACAAGGTTTGCCCAATTTTTTTAATTTAGTTTAAGTTGAAAACAATGTATACAAGTTTGTAAAAATATACTCGTTAGTTTTTCATAGAAGGGTTAACTATCAAATTCCTGTCCCAATGTAAACTTCGTAATGTCCCACTGTGTACGATTATAAGTATACAGTGGGACACTAGTAAGATTTAAAAAAAAATAATAATTTAAAATTAAAAAGTGCACTTCATAAAGAGCTATTTTTTGTGACGCATAAATGACTACTCTGTAACTGAAACATTTAAGCGAATCATTTAAATCAAAATTAGATTGGAAAAAGTTTTTTTTTTTCGTCCCACTATATACTACCCTCTTCTAAAGTAAATATTGCTATGGTTAGCCATGTTAGAACTATAGGAAGTTATAACTTACTTATTGATAAAAGTTTCTAGTAACCGGGCATTATTCTTATGACATCTTCCTGTACCCTATGAAATAGGGGCACTTTGCTCTCGACAGGTCTTTATTTCTCGGCATCTACGTTGTATACCATTCAATGTAAATTTCACCTGGCATTTTCCAATATCACTTTAAGGGATGTAGAAGCGTTCGGCCTCAATATTTTTTTTTAAATAAAAATTGATCATAAAAGAAATCCCTTTTGTAGCATACGTTTTGAAAGACACTGTACATGTTGCTGCTGTTCTTATAGCGAATAGTGAATACAGTGAGTTATGAATAATAACAATATTTATTGATTCTGTATGATAGTCCTACAGTACACAATACGGAACGATGTTATGTTTACGTTACATATTTGCATAATAATATGGATGTGGAACGAGATTTCATAAGATCATAATAAAATTTTATTTACTACTTTCCTAGATAATAATAAATTATATCCAAACAAAGCAAGTTACGAGAATAGAATCATGAAAGACATCACAGGGGAACATTAATTACGTTATTGTCAAATTGATATTATGTCTTTTATGAATCGTTACATAGGTTGACGAAATTAGACAAACTAAAGTTTTTCAAACCTTAGTACTTTAGTAATAT
Source organism: Prosopocoilus inquinatus (assembly GCA_036172665.1). NCBI lineage: Eukaryota > Metazoa > Arthropoda > Insecta > Coleoptera > Lucanidae > Prosopocoilus > Prosopocoilus inquinatus. The sequence goes on from CM069871.1 coordinate 37,648,268, forward strand.
TAGAAGTCTCATTTACTGATTTATTTACTGCTCAGTCTTGAATTATCTCAACTAATTCTCTCCGAATACATAGGTTGAAGCAGAAATATGCACATTAGAATGCACCTTAGAATACGAATTATCATCTAGTCTATGAATCTAAGATAATTTATATTAGTATTAGGCTGAGTTGCTAAGTGAAGGTTTAAACTATTTTTAACGTTAACTAGAGTTATATTCATTTTTTGGTTGTTCAGAGAGAGATCAAGATATAAAACGTAGTTTAACTATGAAATAAAACTGCGGCTTGACACTTAATCTGCAGTTAATAAATTGCTGGTTTAATGGGACACTGAACAACTCAGCCTTAGGTAAATATAGGTATAATGCATGTCTATATTTTAATTAATCTTTCCTTAAAAACATAATCCAGTTATTGTTTGCCTTGCAAATATCCGTAGCTCGTGACATTAATCTGATCTAAATGAATTGTTGGCATTACGTACTGGTCTTTCACTGTTTATTGTTCTTGGGGTAATTAATATGGATTATTTTCCTGAAAATATCTATCGATAAGGATGACTAACGGAGTTTTGTGATGAAGCTTTTTCCCCTTTCAAACAATTTATTAAAGGTTTTTGAAAAGTTGACGATACCTCACAATCTTAATCATTAGAGATTTTGCTTGATAAATAATTAAATTAATTTAGAAACGAAAATACCAAAACGTGCAGCATTAACTTGGACAAATAAATGAAAATGAAAATTTATATGTGCTAGCTCATTTACTTTGAATTATTATGAACGATGACAATAATAAATGAAGCATTGTGTGTATTACAGTTGCTAAGTGCCGATGTGTCTGTTGCAATAACGAAATGACAATGCAGAACAAAGCAAGTTATTCTAGACTACTTTCACAATCTCACCATCAAAGTTGTATTGAAATACATCTGAAACTTCTGAAAATATTTATTATTACATAGATATGTTTGTTCTATACAATACAAGTTCCGTTTCTGTTTTGACAACATTGTGTCATAATTAAAGCTGGGAATCGTATTCGAATAATTCTAATGGTCGAAAGATAGAATATTCTAGTATATAGGCAGGCGAATATTTAAATAACACTAGGGAACAATTTTTGACAAAATTTCCGTTGAGTTAGTTTTTTTCAGCTGATTTAAAGTTAAAGAAGCATGCTGATTCCAGAAGTGAAGTTAGTTATTTTCTATCACATCAAGTTTTTCCTCTACATCTTATTTTAATGGGAAAATTTTACTTTAATCTGTTTAAAGAGAAGTCGAGATAGGGCACAGAAAAATTATATTTTTAGCTCGATCTAAGGTGTTTTCTTTCTTTTATATCCTTTCTGAAATTATATATATTTGGCATTTTTTTCTTTTGTTTTCTTTTGTATGACATTTTGCATGTCTTTTGGAAAGAGTATCTTGTAGCTTGAAAAGTTGACATGATAGACAAAAACTGGGGATTTGCTTCGATTCAGATGCTAAAAGCTGGTCAAAATCGATTTATTAAAGATATAGCAGTCCGCAATGGTTATTCAGTGATGTAGAAAATACTTTAAGGAAAATTGTAAACAAAGTCAATATCAAAAAACTTGCCACTCTGATACCGGTAGAAACAAACACATCTAAATACATTAGATTCCGTTTGACAAATATTGTTCCAAAGCCTTAAGTAGCATTTTTAAAACATAGGGTACGCAATCGCACATACTAATAATAACACTTTGAAACATTTACTTGCAAACCCTAAAGACAAAACTGAACCAAATCAGAAATCAGGAATCTATGAAATATCTTGTCTTGTGTACTAAAAAATATATTGGACAAACAAAAAGAAATATACTGACACGTTTTAAAGAACACTTAGCTCATTTAAAGTACAATAGAATTGAAAATTCCAGTGCTGCCCAACATATTTTTGACACCAGTCATAAAATAGATTTAAGAAATCTTAAGTTGGTGAAAGCAACGTCAAGCAACAGGGAATTAGACGGGTTTGAAACCATTTTCGTATACAAGAATAAGAGAGATTTAATGAACACTGATCATGGACCTTTTCAGGTTTCGTGTTGCTTGACTTGGTTGACGCAATCCGGTGAGACGCTCGCTTTAGACAGCACGCTTCATTGGAGCGGAACGAATTAGTATATAAGGTAGTGATAGGTATGACACAGTCACTTCTCTTGTGATCAAGAAGAAGGCATCTACTGAAGATGGCAGCTTAGCTGCCAAAATACGTATTTAGTTTTTAAACTTTTTGTGATTAGGAGGTTAAATCCATTTTCTTTGTACTACAAACCACAATTGCAATACATTTTTATAGAGTAAATACATAATAATAAATTATTTATCTTGAAAAAGTTGTTAAACGTTGAATTTAATTCAATTTTACGAACTCATCAATTGCTTAGGTTGACCTGTTTTATTTTTTTTTGCTTTTTCAGAAAAATAAAATAAAAAAGAAGGATACATCTCTTTAATATAAATATCATATTTCTTTCAATATATTTACTATTTAGTATCACAACTGAAATGAAATAATTTGCTTGAAAATGCCATTATTTAATAATAAAAATCATGCAAGTGAATCTTTAGGGCGTTTAGTAGTTCACAAAATAATTATTTTGAAATTTTGTGTCTATTTATATTTATTTGCAAAACATTAACTAACATGTGTTCCAAAAGTCTTGTAATCTACCGCTAAAATTTACGGAGGATATTGAAAGGGCAGCCGTAGGAGATCAAAATAAGGCTTTTTTCTTCATTCGCTCTTGACCAAAACCCAATAATAAGAAAGATACAGTATTTTAACTTAATTTCTCCTTTAATTTGCACCTGTAGTTTCTTAATTAATCAAAATTATTTTACAAATTGCAACTTTATAGCCAAATAAACTCTAAATTTATCGAAACCGCCATTCATAAATTGTCTATGTGAATCTATCTTCAAGTTTTGTTTTAATGAGTAAGCGGTGCACAGCAATACGAAAATTCGTTTTTGGGCATTAAAAGAAAAAATGAAATAGCTACAACTTTTATGTGACTACATTTTTTTAAATAGTTGTTTCATGTAAAGCAGTACTCAGTTAACTCTTAAATACCCCAAATTTGAACTTAAAACGTGCAATATTACTCCAGGTAGTAACTTTTGTTTCTTAAGTAATTTCACTTTAAACTCTTAACTTTTTAGTTATTGATTTTTTACCAAAAGTTTGTCGAGGAAAAAGCTTTAACTTAATCTCCATCTCCTCCATACGTTATGTTATGAGACACCTCGTGTAGCTGCAAGTTGTCTTTTTATTTTCCACGTTGTTCTGTCTTGAGTTGTACTTCTGGTTTTTCCCCATGGTATTCCTCTTTTCTCCGCTGCTCTTCTTTCTTGTTCTTCCCATCTTGTGCGTGGTTAGTTTGCTTTTTCCTAATGTTCTTCTCAAATGTCTCCCTTACTAATCGAATTTCCCCCATTCGGTGAATGTATCCCAGCCATTCAAGCAGTCTCTCTTTGCTTATTTCTTTTACTGACCTTATCTTTATTTATTCTAATATAGACGTGCTTCTAATTTTACATTTTCTTGTGATTCCTTCACACTGAATCGCTACAAATCATCCTTAAATCTATTAATTTATAGTAACGGAATGTTTACTGAGCAAAAACTTATATTAATTAATTTCAACTGAATATAATTTTCTTAAACTCATTTAAATTTTACATGAATGTACCCATTCTGTAGTGTCTTGTGCCCAAAATTCTAACACTATTCATCTACAATAAAACGTTCTTTCCAGTTGCCCTGGCTGTTTAAATTTTGATTAATTATTTTATGAATAATTTTGCTAATGTTCTCATGTATTTCTTGCCGTAGTAGGATCACATTCGAACTGTTATTTGCAGAATCTGACGCAAAATCCAATTAAGTTATTTGCCGGCGGCCATCGGTACTGTTTGTATTTAGTTACAGTGTCTGCTTCGTTCAGATAACGGCGTTTTGCGTACCCTAACCAGAGTCAGGATTTGCTCTGTAATTAAATCTTAATTTTCGACCTCAGCATACAAACGCCCGGATAGGTATCCTCAATATTTGTTATTCCTGGCCATCGTATCTGCATCGGTTTTCAATAGCGCCGAAGTATTGAATTTATGGAATACATTCCAATTTTATCAGTCTTGCGTTTTAATGTTTTAATGTTTTAATGCTAAAGGCAAAGAATATTCCGGAAAAACGAGCATCACTGGTAATAGAACCGTGGCAATATATTTGCGGAAAATATCGGTCGTTTAAAATTTGAAGAGGCTAATGCTGGAAAGGGAACAGTAGATAGAGAGAATCGATCATGTAACACGTTCGCGGACGAAGACTTAAAAATTGGGTGTAATTTTTCAGGATGACGTCGGGGATTTTACCGGAAATAAGTTGATAAATGTTTGCTCGAAAGATTGCTAGTAATAAATTTCGGTTTTACATTTGTAATAAAAAGGGCTACGAGAATTAATTCATTCACTTTTAAAAATTAACTTTCCTTTCACAAGTTTTTAGGAAGACTATTTTTTAATGAAATTTGATTGGCGTACATTATATGCACTGAGTGTATCTTCAACTGATTTTAACCTCATGGAATAAAATGAGATGAAATTACACTCAGTGCAAATAATGCACCCCAATCGAAAACACTATTAATGGATAATTTTGTTCAATATAGCTTGCAAATCAATTAAATAAAATTCCTAATAACATGTGAACCGTTGGTTTTTAACAACCAACATCTGCTAGAACGTTACCTTGCGAATAAGATATAAACTGTACTGCTTACGGTGTCCATGTAGTGGAAACGTTCGAACAAAACTCCATTAATTCCGGACACGATTCGGAGTTAAGCTCGCAAACTTGCGCGAATGCATTCACCGGCTTGCTCTTATTTGTCCAAACGGGAACCAGCAGCCGTAAGCTCTTTAGAACCACGAATGTTCATATTCGTTTAAACTAATAGTGAGAAGAAACTTCGAGAAGCTAAAAATCTAGGTAAGATTTTAAACCAATTACAGCTTTTACGTCGGTCACGTACAATCGAGATTTCGAAGTGAAGCGAATAGTACAATTGTGTGCACGTTTTGCTCTGAGTTTGGAGCTTCTAGTCCAGTACTGTTGTTGTTGTTGTATTCGGCGTGATAGTATTAAAGAGACAATGAGAACAATAAGCGCTTCGAATCTGACATAATAAAGGATCTGATGAAAGCAGGACGACATCGCCGTGGAATTAAATTCTCTTGAACTAAAATATTGATTTGTTTATTTAATTGTAAGAAGATAATTACGAGGTTTGCTCAGCTGAAACCCACCTTAATTAATTTGATAATAAATAAATAAAATAAATGAAACTTTAGCTTGCTTAACGTTGTTGTAAACACAGTTTAAATATACTGCGCTTTAAATTCAGCAAAAATGTCGGAGAAAATAGTCTGCGATTTAAATTTATCGAAAAATCCGGTGAAAATAGTCCTACCTAATTTCGTCTAATATCATCGATATTTTCGGTGAATTTAGGCTGCAGACTAGAGATGGGCATTTTTTAGTCGAATTAATGATTAATGACTAAATTAGTCATTAGTCGTGAGATACGTGACTAATGACTAAATTAGTCATCAGTCATGACTATTCTAATTAATCTGTACAGTGCAAAGCTGCTTAACATATTTTCGAACGTTTCCTTCAACTTTCGTCACAGAATTATTGCTTGAAGAATACATTCATAGTTTCTTCACTACAAAAGACCTGAGGTGTTTACAGTGTTCGGAACCAGCCACATTGATTATAAAAAGTTACTTTCTTTGCAAATAGTTCATAAAAATGTAGTGACATTTCATTTCATTTGAAAATTATTTATTGGTCGTCAATTTAGTCATTCATTATTATTCATGATTGAATTTAGTCTACTAATAAACAACTTTTTATTCAAAGACCAATACTAAAATATGATTGACAATTAACACGATTAAAAATTTATTAGTCTAATACCCAACACTGCTGCAGACTATTTTCGCCGAACTTTTTGGATGAAAATAGACAGCAGGCTATTTTTACCGAATTTTTGGGTGAGAATAGCCTTCGACAAATACAAGGGTGGTTCGACAACTACCTTGGTTCGCGTATTAAGGTGTGTTCGTTTTACTTTCGACTCAGATCAGTAAATATCAGAAGTGAGTTGAGTTTTTCTGAGTTAAAACGTTCCTAAAAAAAAAAAACAAGTTAATTTCACTTAAAATAATTCATGCGCGCCTTTACTTGAATGATACGTGAGATTAACTTGATCTGAACTTAAAATCGTTTACAAATATATCGCAACGGTTGCGACTACAAATAACCTCTAACGGATCTGTTGTCATCTTACAACGCGAGATTTACAAAATTATTTGTCGTGCGCATCTGCACAATGCGTCGTAAGGCCGGGAACACGACCAATCGTCGCGCGTCGATTGCTAGACGTCTGGGCGACTAATAATCCTGTCTTGACCGATAACTTCATATAAACAAATTGTAACTGCGGATCTACATGTTGGCCAATACATTTGCCGAAACGTTTGTCCGAACATTTGTCCAATCATTTGCGTACAAATATGCTATCCACATGTTGGTCAATAATATTGCCAAAATATTTGCAGTAGGCTTGGTCGAACATTCTAGGCGTATGATATTTATGTTTTGGGTCCCATATTGCTGGTTCAGCCTGATACAAGTTCTAGGAACAGGAACGTAATTTCGTTGTTCTAGATTGTTGACATTGTCGTCATTATAAACTGCAACTTCCAGCAAGCAGCAGTCCGGCATGCACTGAATTGAATTGTACCGACTTGAGTAGTGCTTTTATGCAACAAACACGCACAAACGTATGGACGGCACAAATAGCAGTTTGTGATCATTGGTCAACGACGCTGGAATCCCTTTGATTTGTCGCCTTTTACCGACACCGAGGCAAACACAGGCAAACTTGGCCCAGTCGAAGCCAATGTACGGAAAGTTGACATCCACAGGTTCGTGTTGGCCAAGTTTTGCCAGACTTGGTCTAGCGTGTGGATCCGGCATAAAACTCTCAGGATAATATTGCGAAATAAATTCAGACGATCGAATACTTTACAGAAAACTTACTAGCGATGTAAAAATACCAAATGATATAAGTATAAATGAAAAGAAATTTATTTTTACTCATTTAATTTTGTGTTTGCCAATTTGTCATGTCATTTCCAAAAACTTGATAATAATTATATATATATATATAATAAGTGCTATGGTAGTCACTGGCAGAATAGTAGCCTCAGCCTCAAGATAAACTTCATTCTCTTTCAACACTGGTCTTTTTCACCAATTTTTTTTAGCAATCTTTTCAGTTACTTGCACGCGGGATTCTTTTTAAGAATAATTTCATTTGGAAATTTACGGCAAACAATTCGAAATTCCATATAAATTTATTTCACATAAATAAGTAACATTAACTGACAAGACCGGCTAACATGATTTTAGTAAAATTTTTAGACTTCGCCATATTTTATGAAAATTGAAATACAACTATTTGTTTATTTTTCTCAGCTATTAAAACGAATTCTTCATTTTTAATAACATTTTTGGGGGTTATAGAACAAGCAAAAACTTTGATAAAGAATTACTTTCTCAAAAACTCTAAAATAAAAAAATTTTTCCTATTGTGAACCCAATCCGTGGACACAGTGTAGATTACTTAATTTAATTGTAAACAGGTGTACATCCATAAAGCTACCACACACACACACAGACTTTCGAGTGCTCTTGGCTCGTGACATACTTGACACGCAGACTTATTGGTGTATTTTGCGAAAAAAAACTCATTAGCTCCAAATACGCAAATCAAAATGTGGTTCCAAGTCTAAACTATTGTTTCAAAACTCTACGTTTATGGGTAATTTAGGGTTTAATAAATTAAATAATAAATCAAATATGATCGAAAAAAGCTACCGTGCGATTTATCGGCCACATCTAAGGTCTTGTGCAAATCTGCCGTCTAAGTACTTTAATTTGGCTTGGTAATTTGTTTTTACGTACCAAGAACTTCTTTAAGACGCTGTAGGTATGAATTTGTATGAGTTAGTATCTTACGTAACATTTACCTAAAATTTTATAAAAATATTTTCTTCGAACTGCAGAGTCGAAAGATAACCATATATTTAAGTAAGTCACTGTTTTCAAAAATATTTATCACTTATAAAAATAATAAAAAGAATAGATTAATAAAAACAATAACATATCAATATTTTTAAGTTGTTTTGTACTAAAATATTAATATGTTACTTTTAATAAGATAATTGATGTCTTAGATTAAAGATATCGAAGAACGTTTTAAATAATACAATGCAACGTTTACTTGCACGATAAAACTTAGTAAAATTCTTTCTTTCTTTGTTAATCTTGTGTTTACTACATATCAAAAAGAAAAGCACATCTGCAGAATAATGAAATGTTAATAGAAAACGAAACAATTATCCAAAAATAGTTAACTGGCAAAAGAGAAAAATCCACAGCAACAAATTGTTTCCAATTTTTAACGCAGACTTTCACGCCAAGCATTTTTATTTTATTTATTTTTTTTCATCCGATGCTTTCATTTCTTTTCAGTTTAAATTCCACTACCTCCTTGTATGATTATTTTATTTTATTCTACCTTTAGTTATTAAATAAATAAGGTTTTGCTTGTCACAACGACATTTATGTTTTATTTTGCAAACTTCAGCTCTCTGTTTCTTTTCTAAATTTTCTAAAGCTTTATCTTATTTTTAATTTTAAAAATCGCTTATAGTTTAGGTCGATGGCTAACGTTTGAATTCTACGGTTAGATAATGGTTTCGTCAAGAAAAAAATTGCGAATCGCATCGTGCAAGAGTGCATTTTAATTATATCAAAGACAAAATCTTCGTCAGTATTTGTGTTTTCTAGTAAATTTGCTCCTTGATCATTGTAATAATTCACTAATTACATTTTGATTCTTTAAAATTTGACAATGTATTAAACACATATTATTAATATTATAACCATAAATCAGACTAATTAATAAATTAGTTGGCAGATAAATAGATATAATTATAGTTACCACGTTCTAAAATAACTCGGCTGTTACATAATTAATTTATATCTATCAGCATCATCCATTCCGGAAGCTCATTATCGCCAAATAAGCCGTCAATGTTTCTGTGTCGAAGCATGGCGACATTAACACATTTTCCTTAAACTCAATTTATTTTCAATAATTATTTGATTAAAGTCACAGGGAATACTGTTAGTAACGGATATTTAACCCGTTTATTTAATTAAAGCGGTTTGTGTGTATATAGTTAAATAATAAAAACACCTCTAATTAATTGAATGAATAAATGAATGCATTCTCTTCTTGTAAATCTAACGGTTTAAATTTTATTTATAAATAAAATATACTTTAAATTAACTTTATTATAGGTGTAAATAGTGTGAGAGAAATTGTTAATTCATTTGTGTATACTTTTAATTCAATCACTTCCCGTATCATAGACAGTTGTCCCAGTTTTGTTTTTATAAGAACGTACATTTGTATTAAAACAAGATATCTTAAAATAAATGAGGTAAGATAATGTTGTGAACATCAGATACTAGTTTAAAATCTCCAAATCATCTCTTCTCTTTCTTAAAAAAAACATTTTCCGTGATTTTTTTCATGATACGAAGAATGTGTCTGTATCCAATATCAAATCATTTTCACAGTATTACATTATTATTGTGGCTAAATGTTTTGAAATTATTTTTCCTTTTGTTATTTGAAGTAGTTCCTATGTCTGACTCGTCTGACGACTTGTCGGTCAGCTCTCCTATCGCCAGTAAATCAGGTTTTCCTGGCTTTTAATGTGAAAAACTATAAATTGACCGGATCGTGCAAAAATTATTACTCCTATAATTATAATAATAATAACAATAATACACTTTATTGCCTAACAGAAAGAAAAAGCATTCCAATTAAGCATGTGTGGTGATGACGACATTAAGAAATGTATAAATAAAAAGTACAGCTCAATCACACATCTAAGAAGTATTTATAAAAACTTGAAAACTAAAGAAGTGGGAAACAAGTAAGAATATGCAACTAACCATTATATTCTACGTTACTGTAAATTACGCGTAAGAAATGCGTAACATCTATCATAAATATAAAAAAATGTAATAAATTCAAAACCCAAAATATCACAATTAATGTCACTTTTATTTTTAAATAATCACACTCAACTCAGTAATTTTTAATGACGAGTGATTCAATATATTGATAAATACCCCACGTCCTTCGCAACCAAATACTACATTTTCGGTAATAGTTACATTGAAAAGCTCAAACAGTATTTACGCTGTTAATTTAATATCGACATAAATGTACCTACTTATTTACAAATCAATATTAAACGACACAATAATTAAAATAATGTATCAATTAGAAAGATACTCACTCAGTATTTTGAGAGATAATGTAGAAATTTGTTAAGCTCATGTTTGACAATTCTATTGCTGTATTATTAATAATTTGTGGATCTAGTTTTATAAATCATTTGGTTTATTTGAGGAATAAAGATTTAAATGTAGCTTGTTCAGATAAATTAACGCACGTTTCCATAGATGAAAAATTTATTTATAGCTCCATTAAAATTTCCCCTTGGAAATTAGAATTATAATCATGACAGTTTAACTTGAAGGCTTCCGCGGCCGTCGTCCATCGTTGAATTCCTTCCGGTTGGAATCGCGTTTTTCCTCGAATTTCTTCTACTGCCGACGTTTCATTCTCCATTGCAGAATTCTTCACAATATAGATGATTCGGAAGAAAAGGTAAATATTTTAAAGACGTATCAGGAAAGTAAAAAACGTAAAATAAGCTAATATGCTTAAGCCCAGTTTTCATCCCTAATCATAATTAAAGTATTCTTCACTCGGCAGCTATTGCATAATCAATATAGACTTGAAATTACTTGCAAGTCAAAAAATTGGTTTAAATTGACGATGGTAGTTTGGACAATTTTTGTAAAAGCAATATTGTCCACTTATTAAAACAAATTTTGTTTAGTTTTTCATATTTCAATTACTCAATTGCTACCTTAATTTACTGGAAGCTCGAAAATATCTGCTCTCTGAAAGTTTATTTAACAGAAAAGACAGGAAACCTTATCACTAGATTGACAATTGTATTACATATCTCCCGAGTCACCTTGTAGCTATGTGTTACAGCAACATTACAAATATTAAGCAAATCTTGAAACGGACAAAATTATGAAGGGAAAAACACCCAATATTTCGCTATTGATTAATAGCTCGTAAGGACAATAGCGAAACGTTGAGTGTTTTTCCCTTCAACATTTTGTACGTTTTAAGATGAAAAAGACTTTTTACTTACAATTTTCGTCGGACAAGAATCAACTACTTTTATTACAAATAATGTTTTTATATAAACAGTTATTTAAAGTTCGTCTGTAATTTATTACGCGACGTAAAAAAATGTGTAATAAATAATTTTCTACCTACGCGACGTAAAATAATAAGTGTTCATTTCGATTTCTGGTAGCATTGACGTTGTAAACAAATGATTTTTTTAAACTCATGTCGTAGCTTAACTTTACTGCTAACAGTACTGTCACTAATGTCATGTCCTCTGTCAACCGTCGAGTAAGGTGTCGTTTTATTTACGTTATTTATTGGTTTCATTGCAAAAATAATTTCTTTTCAGGACTCATTTACGATGCTGTTGACTTAATGTTGCATTACAAAATGATGTTTGATATTTACATTGAAGCAGATTTATGATTGAAAATAATTTTCGTATCGGTTCAAAAGTCACGGGAGTTCCGAAACTGCTTGGAAGAGTTTAGATCTGAATTTGCCGCTATATTGTTGACTATAAAATATTTGAAGACAATGTGCATTGATAGGTACAGATGTTTCGACAAACTGGATGATCTTCCGAAGAACAGTTAACTATGAAAATATACTGCTGCATATATCTTTATTCGCTCGTTATCACAATAAATTTGACTAGTTTGAGCTTTCGGTTGGAAGGTGCCACAAATTATTGCCTAAAGATTCAAAGCTCTATCTTTACCGCATGACATTGGTGTAAGAATTGTTGCCCGGTGATCTCAGGTAGGGACATTTCAACTTATGTTATGTTAAAAATTATTTAATTTATGAGTGAGTAGTAATTTTTTTTTATATTCTTCTAGATACGTTTTATATTCTGATGACATTTTAAAGTTAGGTTACGTCCAATTTTAACACTGCAAACATTTTTCGAAACAAAAGATTTTCACAGATAATGCTACCGGATTTCCAAATGAACACTTGTTACATATTAATTAAGCGTAATTTACATAATTCATGTATCATGTAATTTACGTTGGAGGGGGACGTTAATCGAATAGTTAATAAGTCGAGTTTGTTCTTTTTGTTTTGAAATTTTAATTATGATATGTTGTTTATAAATCAAGAAAAAAATATTTTTCCTTTGGAATTTTCTTTGTAAAATTAAAAATAAACTTCTTTTCTCTCTTGTAAACTCAATCCGGGGACATACTTTATATATATAGTTCATACATTGTTATGAAGAGAAGAATAACTAATTATTTGGGTCAAAAGAATGTACGATTTCTGATATATTTTTTTATATTAATGCTGCAGTTCTGAGCTTGATCGTAAGCTTCTGAAGTTATTTACGACCTGTACATTTAAATGGTCCGATAATACTTGCACATTACGATGTATACGATGTTGCTTAGAATTTTTCTGCCCTATCGTTTTTATACTTTAACTCAGTATCAGTAATAAAATATGCATTTGAATAATAGGTACATATATTAATTTATTTATGGATGTACATCAAACGATTTGAATTGGCTGGGGATTCATAAAGTGGAAAACTTTCTGAAAGGAATCGGAAGTTCTATTAGGTGCTTTCGAAACTGAAGTATACGGAGTAAGCGTGTTGAAAACTTCTCCTGAATAAAACTGCTTGGAGTTATTTCCGCAGAAAATCTGTTTTTATAAAAAAAAGGTACAATATGGAAGCTCACCTTAAAAAGCAAATATTCAAGATGCCTCCTCAACAAGTTTTGAAAGTAAAAAAGAAATGCTAGAAGATATGGAACTAAGCAAGAAAAACACATTAAGTAGTTTTATAATATATGAATATAGTATAACTTATTTAGATAGCTTTTTCGACCGACATCGTTAAAACAACATAACAGTAATCTCAGATTTGATAAACTCGGCTACATTCGTCTTCGTTTCTGCGAATGAACCTACGATAAAATGATTGATAGACGTTTAATTAGGGTGTTTAGTATGTCTTCGTGTTTGTGATAAATCATATTTATAGATCGTCTTTTCCAGAAGAAAGAAAAGGTATAGAGAACGTTAACACTTTTCAGCTTGTAACTTTTTTCCTCATTACAAGCGAGACTAAAAAAAATATAAAACTCGAAAACAAAACACTAACTGAGATAAAATTTTTATTTCTACGTTCTGTTAAGAACATTGTGTTTCAAAATGACTGCAAGGTTTAATTTTTTTAACTTTCATTATGCTTTGACAGCAAGCATGGCCACCTTGCATGGGGGACTTATTAGGTAACAAACTCGCTTCAATGTGTTTATCCTACTGCAATGTCAGGTCAAAAAGCGATCGTAGGATGTCGCTGTTTTATCTGTTCATTACTATTACATCGCAATTGCGAATAAATTGGACAAGTCGTTTTTGGTTTGCAGTGGGAATGTCGAGCTACATCTCTGCTGACGAAACCCCAAGCAAGGCTGAAACAGCTGTACAGAGGCTGCTAGAAGTTTTTACTGCAATCAAAAACGATTTGCAACAAAATTTTTAAATTTATTTAAAGCAATAAATTGATATTGTTGCATGCATTTCAAAGAATAACATGTTTGTGCTTTATAAGGATTTTTGTTAATGTATCATTTTGAAACCATAAAAGAAAAAAATACAAAAAAAGATTTTCATGCATAGTTTTTACTATTTTTTAGACCGTGTAGGTTATATATTATTATGACGAACTTTTTTCGTTTTGAGAATTTCGACTTCTAGAATTTTCCGTCTAAATTTAAAAAATCATTAGTTGCGGATATGTTGGTTTTTGTGCTATTTCATTCATGGGCAAACTGATCTCAATCATTTTAAGTAAAAATTTTTTTAATCTTGAACTGGACAGAAATATGATGGGAACACATTCAACGTTTCGCTATAGATTTATAGCTCCTGACGAAGCTATAAATCTATATCGAAACGTTGAGCGTGTTCCCACCATATTTCTGTACTTACAATTTTCATCGGACAAGAACCAACTTTATGAATTAACAAACATTTGAGAGTAGTAGTCATTTTTAAACTCTGCAGACATAGTTTTCTTAAAGTTTGGCACTAATATTCACACCAATTCGACGTGGTTAGACTTTAAATCAAGCTAGAGAGAGCTGATTTTTGTCATACAGACGAGATGGTGAATTTCTTTCAATTACTGTTTTCCATACGTACTATTTTGTCAAATCATATTTTTCAAAGAATCTTACAAACAATCGCCAGATGTTCAATGTTAACATATTAAATGAATAGAAAAAATTGATTATGTCCAATGTAAGAGAAAAAAATAATGGAGCGTATAGCCATTCATAATAAATTACACAAAAAAATTGGCAAAATTCTTTCGACCGAAAAATATTATCCCAATAAAGGAGGAGAATAGCATCCGTGTTACACCCGTAAAAGTCAGGAAGACGGTTGATTTGATTTCAGGATTCCTGAACGTTTAATTTAATTTCTAGGGTTAAACAGAAAATAAACAAACAAATGTTTTTCTCTAGTATGATTGTTTCATTCTTAATTCGAAAACTGGAAGTTGCAGCAATATTGTGTTTATTTCCTTTCTAGACGGTCGCTATTTATAAACAAACGAACTAAATATATTACAGTATTGAAATCAAAATAATCTTGTCTTAGGAAAAATCAAGATGAAAAATTAAGATCAAGGGAAATGTAACAAAAATTATTATTTTCAGGTCTCCTAAATTTCTTTTCAATTGTTATCCTCCCGCATTGGATACAAAATACTTTTATTTTCAGTTTTCGAAAAGTCATTTTCATTTGTAAAAGTTTTTTTGTCTTAAAACCACCAAAAATGTCAGTAATATAAGACCTACCTATAGAAAATTCCGATTAATAGTTGAGCAAAAGTGAAAATTTTGTTTCAATTTTCATAAAATACGGTAGTTCAAAAATTTTGAATAGTTTATTTATTTATTAGTTTACATGAAAAGGAAAACTAAATAGGAATATTAGTTCTGGCGCGTATTTATTTAATTGAATGTTATGAAGTTTGCAACTGTTTGCAATAAAATTCCAGTTGAAATATTTTTAAAAATAATTTCTAGTGCGCGAGTAATGATGAAAGATTTTGTTGAGGATAACAATACTCTTTTACCAATGACTTCCATAGAACTTCGCTTATCTGTAGAGGGTGAGTGAATTTTGTTATCTCTGTAGCTTAGTATAAGAAAGAGAGAAAAAAAACATAGTGCCTAAGTTTCGATCTATTTTCAGAGATAAACCATTAGTGCAGACAAAAATTTTGTTCTCGAGTTATAAGCAAACTTTTCCACTTTCCAACAGTGGTGCATATTTCATTTATTTTTAAGAAGATTAAAAAAATATTTTAACATAATTAAGGACTATTCAATGATGATAGTTGGTTCTTTGATATTTATTTAAATTTTCGAGTTATAACATAACAAGGTGATTTATTACCTTACTGCCAAGCTTTGCCATATGAAAGCTCATGTAATTTTTCTGTGGTGCTTGCCCAACGGGGTCCTAAGTCATAGACTTGTCAGGACCTCAGGAGCGGAAGTGTATTTTTGTGTGTGTAAATTGTTCCATGGCTTTGTTACTTCCAAACCTCCTCGCCGTTGAAGAGGAAGCAGTGTCGAATTTTCTCCCCATCATTGAGGGGTACCTGAAGTGAGTAACGACCCTCGAGAAATATCCCGAACGGGTGCGAACCCACGACTTTACGATTGCAAGACAGGCCCCTTAACACTGGACCGTTCAGGCGTAACTATTTTTTAATAATTCGTTATTTTTTCTTGCCTAAAACGTTCGAAAAAATTGAAAGGAATTATCTTAAGGGTTAATTTACCCAACAAGCTGACTCGCAGAAAACAGGCCTGCGCTAATTAAAAAATTAAACAAACAATCCATTTCAACCTACCGAGTCGTTTTAAGCGCGTAATAACTCATTCATTTACGCTCGGATAAACACAATTGACGCAGAGTATATGCACTGAACACAAACTAATAATAGTAATTACTGGCCGACTTTATAGGAAATTCACAATGCCTATTATTAGCTGAAAAGCTCGTTTGCATTTATAGAGTGGATATTGAAAAAAATGATATTCACACTGAAAATGTTCATTGCTATTATTATTATAGGAGTACTTTTAATGATCAAGTCTAGGGAAACTGTAACAAAGAACTGTTAAAATATTTATCGGAGTAAAGTAGAATGTAATGTAACCGTGTTTCTACATGAAACATCCTCTCCCGGTGATAATCAGTGATTTTCATTTCACGAATAAATTATGCCTCTCAGTTCTACAAGACACTAATGAACTGCTTAATAATTTGAAAATAAAATACTATTAGGAGAATTATATAATAATAAATAGTACATTTTGTTCATTAGGCTTAGGCTGCCCCCGTACTCATAAATAAAGCAAAACGCTTTTAGACAACATTTTGCTGCAATGTAAAATATTTCGGTTAGCCACACACGGATGAAACAAAGCGTTTTCGGGCAAACTGTTTTATTGTATTATGAAACAGACAAATAGCGTTCTATCTAAATAATATTTTATCTCTAATACATAAATTATAAAGCATGTTTTGTTTACTTAACCGTATTGATGAAGAAATCTGAGTGATACAAGATCAAAACGTTTTCACTAAAAGCGTGCAACTGTTTCGGCGTGTTTTAAGCTATTTTTTTTGCTCAGTGCTTAGTGCTATTAAAATCATTGAGAAAAATACAACAAAATTAATTAAAAAGGTGTAGAATGTGGTTTCTGCTTTATAAGTGTGGAGGCAGTCTTAGCGGCTGTCGATGAATAACAGGGAGTTTTCACGACTTGCAAGCTACGCATGATTCTTGTCTGTGAATGTTCATTACTTTAAACGATAAGTTGTATTCGTTCGAGAACTAGAGGATCAGTGTGAATTCTTGCCGTATATTTATACATATACATCATAAAATTCACAGTACTTGAAATTCTATGTTAATTTCCTATAACTTAGTTATTTTGCAAAACAAGCTATTTCGTTAGAAGCTGTGCGATATAACATTGGGTGCTAAAGGTAACTAATGAAATGTTCTGAATGCACGTGTAACCACGAAAAACTAATCATAAAATTGGAAACTTTTCCCCTTTAATGTCTTGATGTTTAATGGTTTGTTGATTTCAAATCTTTTGATTGGTATATGACAAAGTTTGATCTGTGCATCTTGATTTTAATACAACAATAAATTTGAGGTGACATTTTTATTTTAGATATATTCCCTTACTGACCCACCTGTTATTGCTAAAAAGTGCAACAAAATATCGGATGAAGCTCTGTTTAGTGTTTATACGTGTTCAATTTTTAAAGGAAAGCTGCTAATAGCATATCATCAACTAAGCGTATAATTAATATCTATAATTTGTTAAAAATAAAGATAGAAATAAGTACAGACGCGACGGAAATCATTATCGTAAAAACCTAATTAATTACACACGTCCGTGTCCAGTCTTAATCGTTGATCTAATTAAACAAATATTTATATTTTACATAGATATAGAGAAATAATTCGATATATGTACAATATATCCATCAAGGAAGGGATCTTTTTCTCCATGAGTACTTAGTTTTCAAGTGTCGTAGATTTTTCTCCAATTAAATACAATACTCTTTCCTCCCTGTAAATTAATCTTTACTGTGATCTCTTTAGAAATTATTGTCAACAGAATTATCTTCAAGGATTTTACAGTGAAGATTTATTTACAGCGAGGTGAAAATACTGGCCTTTAGAACTAAGAAAGTCGTATATATAATGGCTTCGTTCTTTTAGGCCTCGTTTACACGCGTGTTAACGTTAAGCGCTCGCTTTTTCTAACGTCGTGAATAGAATATATCAGATCAGAATTAAATGTTCTTCGTCTTGTAAAGCATTCCTATCTCTTACCACTCACTCACTATACTATCAATAATTTGATCATTTTTTATACATTTTTGGATATTCTTGAATAGTGTACTGTTAAAATTAATGAAGCAGGCTAATGATAGAGGCAGGCTACCAAAGTAAATGTTGATTGTTTCGATAGTTTTCTCTCAATTTTTAAGAAATTTTATACTAAAATTGTAACCGTATCATACGGATCTGCATCTCATAGAAACAAAATTTCTAGAATTAACCTGGAAACTAGTAAATAATTAGTATGACTCTCAAACTGATAAAAAGTTACGTTTTTGAATTCTTGAGAGTATTCATCATTAAGTTATAAAAAGCAATTCAAATACACATGCACACATAAATTCACTCAAGATCTTTTGATGTGATCTTGGTACTGAAATTTCACAGATGCCGAATTTTATCTCTGTAATAATATATTAATATTAGAAATAAAATGTGAATAGATATGGGACAGTACTGTGATTCCAACTTAATACTGCCACGAGTCAATTTTCAAACAATCCATATTTAGTTTCCAGGTGCAACTAAAATCTTGTCGGCATATTTTCGTTCGACTTACACGACTCAACTTTTAGCTTTTGAAAGTCTCATTTATTTTTAGAGCTTCAAGAATTTTTATAAAAGTTAACGACCACTTATTGTTAGTTAACTGGGCAAATACAGGGTGAGTTCACGTTCATGCTTGGACCGCTCGGAGAGTTTCTTTTATTCCCTCTTATATACTACAAGCACTTCGAGACGTATTTATGAAAACAATCGTTTCAGAACATTCTCAAAATTTTTTTATTAAAAAAAACACAAAAACATGAATATTTACATTGAACCGAGTCCTGATCTTTTTACCTCCTTTTAAATTTATCTATCTCACAAAGTATGATCTGATCATTCTATCGACAATGATTACTAAAGATACTTCAAGGCAAATAAATTTATTTTTATCAGTTTCAAAGAAAAACTCGTAAACCACTTAAGATAATCAAAGTTTTTAAAGCTCGTATACAATTTTTAAGTGTTACGATGTTACGAATGTGATACGAGAATCAATTTAGAAAATGGAATCAAAACTTCAGCACGCCCTCGTCTTCTCATAAGAAACAAGATTGATCGAAAACTGTGTCACGAACAAAGCCATACATTAGTGAGCACGAGCAAAGTTTTATTCGTAAACTTTCAAGGATTTACCAGTCTTAGCAGAAAATAGTAAATTACTCAGCGCACCGCATATACAAACAAGCAAAAACAGCGAAACCGGAGTGGGTTTACGAAATTCCGTTGTCGTACTTCTTCCGGTAAAACATAATAAAAGTTGTGAATCCGCAGAAACTTTGTGTTTTAATTTTTTCGGCTTTAGGACAGTTAGTTTTGTTTCTATTAACGCGTCAGTTGTTTCGCAACCGTCTATTAGCATGATTTCATCGTTTGCTTCTTCCACAACGGTGTAAATTTATACTCCGGTTTATTTTTCATGCAGATTGAGTAATAAATCTAAGCATCGTACTTGAGGAGGTAAAAAGCGTACCTACAGAAGTTAAAAAAAAATAATTATGGAATCGCTTGAGACTAGCTGCTGTCTGATGTTGCTCGCAATAATTCAATTAAAATAATAATTGAAGGCAATTATAATCGCTCATTTTTATCTTGATTTTATCCTCAGGTGCAATAAAGATATATAGGATCTTAGATATTAAGCTGAAACTAGTATTAATTAAAATAATTGATTGATTCGATATGGGACAACGATAACTAAGAATACCGATTAATAAATAAAAGGTTCATTTGTAATTTTTAGATTATGTTTTACGCTCTATTTTCAAAACAAAGTGATCAAAAAATAGTGGGAATTAAAAATTGAAATTACTTTATTAAACTTAGTAGTTACAAAATTTTTAACTCGCCTCGTATTTCTTACAATTCAACGAATCGATCGATTAGCGACGGTCATCGGACCACAGTTTCCAATTGCGTAATTCTAATTTAATGGCTCAATTAACGCTTTCGCGATTCCTAGCGGTTGCCGGTAATTTTGATAATCGATACGTCTCGCTTTCGAAACGTTTCGTCCAGCTTCGCGTAAAAATTATGCCGCCGTCTGCCGTATCAAGCGGAAAACGTCCGCACTCTGTCAGCTGTGGTTCACTTCTTCCTGCTTCCTCAACTCAACCGAAACACACCTCACTGAATAATCGCCTGGTGCTTCCGAGTTTCTCGTTAGAAATGGGTTGAAAGGAGAAGTTCTGTTCGAGAAGGATTAATTGCTTATCGGTCCTTCGAGTTTAGCTTCAATTATCAGGAAGACGTTAAGTCCTGTTTAAGGATCAATGATGTTCCAATTAGTACTATTTTTTATTAAAAAACGATAAAAGCGTAAAATCTTTCGAAAAAATAAAATAAAAACAAGGCTTTATAAATTCCTATTCAAACTTAACACACCACTTAGTTTTTTTAGTTTACTTTTTTAATTGGCGAAGTTACTGATGTTTTGTACTTTGAAGTAAGTCACCTATCAATGACTTACTTCAAAATAAATAAATATTAACACTTATTGTGTCTTGGTAATCTATCAAAAGTCTTCGTTAGATGAAGTTGTTTCATTAAGGTACGATTAATTACGAAATAAACTCAAAGCCTTATTACAACCTTCATCTGTTGAATATACGATTAACTTTGTTGCGATGATAACCGGGTGCCGTAAAGGATTGTTGTAACAAAACGCACGCTAACAAAACAGGATGGCAAAAGATTTATTAATAACAGGTACACGTGCGAGCGCGACAATGTCGGTCGTAAGAATGTCGGGGTGTAGGAGGCGCTCTAAGGGTAGATCAAGTGGCGACTTCCGTTTGGGTTGACCTACGGTGTAGTTTACCTACTGGATTCTTAACACGCCCCCTCAAAACAAACCGGTGGTCGCAGCTCAGCAGTTTGCGACTCCTAGAAGAGTTAGGCATCTCCAGTGCCTGGGTTTTGGCAATGGCTTCGTCAGCATGTCCGCTGGCATATCTCCGGTTGGCACATGTCCAACGTTGATCTGTCCGGATTCCAACAACTCGCGCACGAAGTGGTGGCGTATATCGATGTGCTTCGTACGCCCATGAAACACCGGGTTCTCAGCTAGCTTCTGCGCGCCCATGTTGTCATTGAGTACCGTTACCGTTCTGGGATCTTCGTCGCCGATTTCTGAGAGGAATCGACGTAGATACACCGCTTCCTTCGCAGCATCCCCCAAGGCCATGTATTCGGATTCGGTCGAAGAAAGCGCGACGGTCTTCTGCTTCCTCGATTCCCATGCTACAACTCCTCCATTCCAAGTGAATGCGAAACCAGTAAATGAACGCCTGTCGTCTGGACTCCCGGCCCAGTCTGCATCAGCATAACCAATTAGATCGCTTCGTTGCGAGCCAAATGTGATGCCAAGATGCATGCTCCCCTTGAGATAACGCAGGACGCGCTTGGCGGCCGCCCAGTGTACTTTTCCGAAGGAGCTGTTGTACTGGCTTAACAGACTCCGCAGCATGTGATATATCCGGTCGAGTCGTGACGGACAAATACGTTAGGGCCCCTACAAGCTCGCGGTACGGCGGCTTGCTATCATCCGCTTCAGTCCACGGCTCCGATTTGGATAACTTCGTGCTCGGGTCCAGAGGTGTCGCTACAGGATTGCAGTCCTGCATCCCAAATCGCTGAAGAACGCCTCTGATGTAACCGGCCTGGCTCATACGTATGGTGTCGTGATCCATTACGAAGTCCATCCCCAGGAAGTGCTTCAGTCGGCCGAGGTCATTGATCTCGAACGACTTCTTTAGGTGTTCCCTAAAATCAACAACATCAGTGTTGCCTTGTGACATAACCAGAATGTCGTCCACGTAGACGACGATAATCATCTGCCGGTCCTTCCGGCCCTTCAAATAGACGCAGGGATCCGCCTCGGATGGAATCGCCCCAAAACTTCGCAGTTCCCGGTCCAGACGCCTGTGCCACACCCGGCCTGCCTGGCGAAGCCCATACAGTGCCTTCTTCATTAGACAGACCTTGTTGCCCTTGGCTATCTGTCTCTTCATGTTCTCCGCTCGACGCATGATGTCTTGGCTCGCAAGCTTCGCATTAACGATGTGTTGGAGGACGTCTTCCGTGAAGTCCGGTACCTCCATGTACACCTCCTCCTCCAGGACTCCGTTCAGGTACGCCGTCGCGACATCGAACTGATGGACAGACATTCTTCGATGCGCAGCTATAGCGACTGACAATCGAATAGATTTCAGGCGCGCGACGGGTGCGTAGGTTTCCTGAAAGTCCGTACCGGGCCTCTGTGAGAACCCTCGCGCGACCACTCTGGCTTTACGTCTCTCCAAGTCCCCGTCGGGTGCGTACTTGTTCTACTATCCGACTACCAATGACCTCTCGACCCGCTGGCCTATCCACGATATCCCATGTGTCATTCTTCAGAATGGACTCCACTTCACTGGCCATCGCGTCCAGCCACTCTGACGATTCCCGACTCGACATCGCCTGACCTATGGGAACTTCGGTTAGAAAGGCGAATTCAGCAGTCTCACCTGATTCTTCGTTGGTCGAATTGTATCCCTTTCTAGGTCTTCCGGGGCGTCCTGTCAGGATCTTTCGAGGCCTGCCTCGGCCGTGCTTGGTCTCGTTACATCGAGCTTCTGTGCGGTCGACGTCGTCGGGGTCGGGTACCGGTTCCTCCTCCGGAGTGTTCTCCGGTCCGTTGGGAACCTCTGGTCTGTCAGCGCAAGATCCATGACTGAGGCCCATGTCGACCTCAATATGTGGACCACGGTCGTCCATGTCGTTTCCAACCTCATTTGGAGTACCCAATGCTCTTCTCGGGCCGGTTGCCTCGGAGAAGACGTCCTCGAGGTCGTTCGTTGGACTCGGCGACCGGTCCTGCAGGAACTTGACGTCTCTGGTGATCTCCACTTTTCTCTCGTCCGGTATCCAAATTCTGTACGCTTTCGAACCCTCAGGATACCCGACGAACACGCCTTTACGAGATCGCGGCTCGAACTTGCCTTTGTTTGGAGACCTATCAAGGCAATAGACTTTTTGACCGAACCTCTTCAATTCCGCGACATCGGGGGCCACGCCGGACCACGCCTCGAACGGTGTCTTTCCGCCCAACTTGCTCGTGGGGCTCCTGTTGCGGATGTAATTCGCGGTATAAATTGCCTCCGCCCAGAAGGAGGCTGGCAATCCGGACTGGATGAGAAGACATCTGGCCGTCTCCACGAGAGTACGATTTCTCCGTTCGGCAACTCCATTTTGTTCCGGGTTGTAGGCCGCAGTTAGTCGTCGCTGGATTCCTTGGTCCCTCAAATATTGGTCGAATCTGCCATTGACGTACTCCTTCCCGTTGTCGGACTGAAGACATTTCACCCTTTTTCCCCGCTGCGTCTCCACAAGGGCTCTGAAGCTCTCGAATTCCCTACAAACATCGCTTTTGCTCTTTAGAAATCTTACCTCGCACCATCTCGAGGAATCGTCGATGAATGTGACGAAATAGAGTGCCTTTCCATTCGACTGTACCCGCATGGGACCGCACACATCGGTATGGATGATTTCTGCGATGTTCGTCCTCCTCTCCGACTTCTTTGGAAAGGGGGGGCGGCACATCTTTCCCTTGAGGCACACCTCGCACTGGAAGTCTCCGCTCGATTCGTCAATGCTTATTCCCCGAATCGTTCCATTTTCAGCGGCCTCACGCAGGTCCTTGGGGTTGAGGTGTCCAAGGAGATCGTGCCATTCCTTCAGACTTCTTTTGCCCGAAGTTTTCCTCGCGATGCCTTCTTCCGCGATGCTTCCGCGTTTGCCTCCCTTTCCGGTACGGATATAGTACAGATTATCAATGCGATCGGCCAAAAGCGTCACCTTTCCGCACGGGTCAATTATTTCCGCCGTTTTGTCTTTGAAGAGAACATTGAAACCTCTGCTGGTGATCTTTCCGACGGACAGTAGGTTTGTTCGCAGGTCCGGTACGTGAAACGCGTCATGCAATCGCACCGTCTTACTTCTTCCGTCGACACTGGCGATAAGCGTCGCGATGCCTTTGGCCTGTATGTCCGCATTCGCACTACTCGCAAGATTGAGTTTACCATGTTCGCGCGTTTCAATCGAGATGAAGTCACTTATATCGCGGCATAAGTGCGACGAACAACCACTATCGATACACCACTTTTTGTCGCTCGGCTTGTTCTTCTCGGAAGAAACGTTACACGCGATCATTTCCGGTGACGCGAAGAAACTCACGTCCTCCGTTTGGTTAGCGACCGGCCTTTTGCTCTTGCAATCAGCCGCTTTATGTCCGATTTCGCGACATCTGTGACACCGAAATTTGAACGCCTTTTCGTGATCACTTTTTCCGCCGTGGCTTTTCTTTTTCGAATTTTTCTTGCTGAAAAACTTTTCGGCCGCTTTGTCTTTGAAGAGAACATTGAAACCTCTGCTGGTGATCTTTCCGACGGACAGTAGGTTTGTTCGCAGGTCCGGTACGTGAAACGCGTCATGCAATCGCACCGTCTTACTTCTTCCGTCGACACTGGCGATAAGCGTCGCGATGCCTTTGGCCTGTATGTCCGCATTCGCACTACTCGCAAGATTGAGTTTACCATGTTCGCGCGTTTCAATCGAGATGAAGTCACTTATATCGCGGCATAAGTGCGACGAACAACCACTATCGATACACCACTTTTTGTCGCTCGGCTTGTTCTTCTCGGAAGAAACGTTACACGCGATCATTTCCGGTGACGCGAAGAAACTCACGTCCTCCGTTTGGTTAGCGACCGGCCTTTTGCTCTTGCAATCAGCCGCTTTATGTCCGATTTCGCGACATCTGTGACACCGAAATTTGAACGCCTTTTCGTGATCACTTTTTCCGCCGTGGCTTTTCTTTTTCGAATTTTTCTTGCTGAAAAACTTTTCGGCCGCCATAGCGTTTTGCGCAGCACCGCGACTGTCCGTATTCTTACGAGCGTCGTTTTCCTCCACGATCTTAATACGCAACGTTTCCGGTGACGGCAATTCGTCGCGCGATTCGATCGCGCACCTGAAATTCTCGAAGCTTCCGGGAAGACTGTATAACAGCATAATGGCGAGCAGGTCGTTGTTTATGCTGATATCCATTTCCTGTAATTTGTCTACCGCATCAAAGAAATTCCTGGTATGTTCACGTATATCGTCACCTTCCTGCATTTTTTGTAGCATCAATTGCTTCAACAGTGTTGCTTTTCGCGCTGGGCCTTTTGATTGATATATGGTTTCCAATTTCAACCACACATCACGCGAAGTTACGCAGCCCTTTACCTGCTTTAGCTCGGATGGTTTTATCGAGAGGATTAAGTCCGACTTCGCCTTATTGTCCGCTTCCGTCCACGCTTTCACACCAGCTAAAGAGGCTGGATTGTTGGCGTCGGCTTCCGGCTTCACGATCGAACCGTTTACGTAATTCCACGCATCATTTTTCACTAATAACGCTTCGATTTGAATCTTCCACGTGTCATAGTTTTCTTTATTAAGCGGTTCGATTCGAACTGCTTTCGCGGAACTCATTTCTGCACTGCACGGAAAAGCACGTGTTCACACTAACCTCTAACCTATCACTCGCGTTTCTTTTTTTTTTTTTTTTTTGTTCACGCGGCACTTTCGCTTTACGATACTGGGTCCATAACCTGTTGCGATGATAACCGGGTGCCGTAAAGGATTGTTGTAACAAAACGCACGCTAACAAAACAGGATGGCAAAAGATTTATTAATAACAGGTACACGTGCGAGCGCGACAATGTCGGTCGTAAGAATGTCGGGGTGTAGGAGGCGCTCTAAGGGTAGATCAAGTGGCGACTTCCGTTTGGGTTGACCTACGGTGTAGTTTACCTACTGGATTCTTAACACGCCCCCTCAAAACAAACCGGTGGTCGCAGCTCAGCAGTTTGCGACTCCTAGAAGAGTTAGGCATCTCCAGTGCCTGGGTTTTGGCAATGGCTTCGTCAGCATGTCCGCTGGCATATCTCCGGTTGGCACATGTCCAACGTTGATCTGTCCGGATTCCAACAACTCGCGCACGAAGTGGTGGCGTATATCGATGTGCTTCGTACGCCCATGAAACACCGGGTTCTCAGCTAGCTTCTGCGCGCCCATGTTGTCATTGAGTACCGTTACCGTTCTGGGATCTTCGTCGCCGATTTCTGAGAGGAATCGACGTAGATACACCGCTTCCTTCGCAGCATCCCCCAAGGCCATGTATTCGGATTCGGTCGAAGAAAGCGCGACGGTCTTCTGCTTCCTCGATTCCCATGCTACAACTCCTCCATTCCAAGTGAATGCGAAACCAGTAAATGAACGCCTGTCGTCTGGACTCCCGGCCCAGTCTGCATCAGCATAACCAATTAGATCGCTTCGTTGCGAGCCAAATGTGATGCCAAGATGCATGCTCCCCTTGAGATAACGCAGGACGCGCTTGGCGGCCGCCCAGTGTACTTTTCCGAAGGAGCTGTTGTACTGGCTTAACAGACTCCGCAGCATGTGATATATCCGGTCGAGTCGTGACGGACAAATACGTTAGGGCCCCTACAAGCTCGCGGTACGGCGGCTTGCTATCATCCGCTTCAGTCCACGGCTCCGATTTGGATAACTTCGTGCTCGGGTCCAGAGGTGTCGCTACAGGATTGCAGTCCTGCATCCCAAATCGCTGAAGAACGCCTCTGATGTAACCGGCCTGGCTCATACGTATGGTGTCGTGATCCATTACGAAGTCCATCCCCAGGAAGTGCTTCAGTCGGCCGAGGTCATTGATCTCGAACGACTTCTTTAGGTGTTCCCTAAAATCAACAACATCAGTGTTGCCTTGTGACATAACCAGAATGTCGTCCACGTAGACGACGATAATCATCTGCCGGTCCTTCCGGCCCTTCAAATAGACGCAGGGATCCGCCTCGGATGGAATCGCCCCAAAACTTCGCAGTTCCCGGTCCAGACGCCTGTGCCACACCCGGCCTGCCTGGCGAAGCCCATACAGTGCCTTCTTCATTAGACAGACCTTGTTGCCCTTGGCTATCTGTCTCTTCATGTTCTCCGCTCGACGCATGATGTCTTGGCTCGCAAGCTTCGCATTAACGATGTGTTGGAGGACGTCTTCCGTGAAGTCCGGTACCTCCATGTACACCTCCTCCTCCAGGACTCCGTTCAGGTACGCCGTCGCGACATCGAACTGATGGACAGACATTCTTCGATGCGCAGCTATAGCGACTGACAATCGAATAGATTTCAGGCGCGCGACGGGTGCGTAGGTTTCCTGAAAGTCCGTACCGGGCCTCTGTGAGAACCCTCGCGCGACCACTCTGGCTTTACGTCTCTCCAAGTCCCCGTCGGGTGCGTACTTGTTCTACTATCCGACTACCAATGACCTCTCGACCCGCTGGCCTATCCACGATATCCCATGTGTCATTCTTCAGAATGGACTCCACTTCACTGGCCATCGCGTCCAGCCACTCTGACGATTCCCGACTCGACATCGCCTGACCTATGGGAACTTCGGTTAGAAAGGCGAATTCAGCAGTCTCACCTGATTCTTCGTTGGTCGAATTGTATCCCTTTCTAGGTCTTCCGGGGCGTCCTGTCAGGATCTTTCGAGGCCTGCCTCGGCCGTGCTTGGTCTCGTTACATCGAGCTTCTGTGCGGTCGACGTCGTCGGGGTCGGGTACCGGTTCCTCCTCCGGAGTGTTCTCCGGTCCGTTGGGAACCTCTGGTCTGTCAGCGCAAGATCCATGACTGAGGCCCATGTCGACCTCAATATGTGGACCACGGTCGTCCATGTCGTTTCCAACCTCATTTGGAGTACCCAATGCTCTTCTCGGGCCGGTTGCCTCGGAGAAGACGTCCTCGAGGTCGTTCGTTGGACTCGGCGACCGGTCCTGCAGGAACTTGACGTCTCTGGTGATCTCCACTTTTCTCTCGTCCGGTATCCAAATTCTGTACGCTTTCGAACCCTCAGGATACCCGACGAACACGCCTTTACGAGATCGCGGCTCGAACTTGCCTTTGTTTGGAGACCTATCAAGGCAATAGACTTTTTGACCGAACCTCTTCAATTCCGCGACATCGGGGGCCACGCCGGACCACGCCTCGAACGGTGTCTTTCCGCCCAACTTGCTCGTGGGGCTCCTGTTGCGGATGTAATTCGCGGTATAAATTGCCTCCGCCCAGAAGGAGGCTGGCAATCCGGACTGGATGAGAAGACATCTGGCCGTCTCCACGAGAGTACGATTTCTCCGTTCGGCAACTCCATTTTGTTCCGGGTTGTAGGCCGCAGTTAGTCGTCGCTGGATTCCTTGGTCCCTCAAATATTGGTCGAATCTGCCATTGACGTACTCCTTCCCGTTGTCGGACTGAAGACATTTCACCCTTTTTCCCCGCTGCGTCTCCACAAGGGCTCTGAAGCTCTCGAATTCCCTACAAACATCGCTTTTGCTCTTTAGAAATCTTACCTCGCACCATCTCGAGGAATCGTCGATGAATGTGACGAAATAGAGTGCCTTTCCATTCGACTGTACCCGCATGGGACCGCACACATCGGTATGGATGATTTCTGCGATGTTCGTCCTCCTCTCCGACTTCTTTGGAAAGGGGGGGCGGCACATCTTTCCCTTGAGGCACACCTCGCACTGGAAGTCTCCGCTCGATTCGTCAATGCTTATTCCCCGAATCGTTCCATTTTCAGCGGCCTCACGCAGGTCCTTGGGGTTGAGGTGTCCAAGGAGATCGTGCCATTCCTTCAGACTTCTTTTGCCCGAAGTTTTCCTCGCGATGCCTTCTTCCGCGATGCTTCCGCGTTTGCCTCCCTTTCCGGTACGGATATAGTACAGATTATCAATGCGATCGGCCAAAAGCGTCACCTTTCCGCACGGGTCAATTATTTCCGCCGTTTTGTCTTTGAAGAGAACATTGAAACCTCTGCTGGTGATCTTTCCGACGGACAGTAGGTTTGTTCGCAGGTCCGGTACGTGAAACGCGTCATGCAATCGCACCGTCTTACTTCTTCCGTCGACACTGGCGATAAGCGTCGCGATGCCTTTGGCCTGTATGTCCGCATTCGCACTACTCGCAAGATTGAGTTTACCATGTTCGCGCGTTTCAATCGAGATGAAGTCACTTATATCGCGGCATAAGTGCGACGAACAACCACTATCGATACACCACTTTTTGTCGCTCGGCTTGTTCTTCTCGGAAGAAACGTTACACGCGATCATTTCCGGTGACGCGAAGAAACTCACGTCCTCCGTTTGGTTAGCGACCGGCCTTTTGCTCTTGCAATCAGCCGCTTTATGTCCGATTTCGCGACATCTGTGACACCGAAATTTGAACGCCTTTTCGTGATCACTTTTTCCGCCGTGGCTTTTCTTTTTCGAATTTTTCTTGCTGAAAAACTTTTCGGCCGCTTTGTCTTTGAAGAGAACATTGAAACCTCTGCTGGTGATCTTTCCGACGGACAGTAGGTTTGTTCGCAGGTCCGGTACGTGAAACGCGTCATGCAATCGCACCGTCTTACTTCTTCCGTCGACACTGGCGATAAGCGTCGCGATGCCTTTGGCCTGTATGTCCGCATTCGCACTACTCGCAAGATTGAGTTTACCATGTTCGCGCGTTTCAATCGAGATGAAGTCACTTATATCGCGGCATAAGTGCGACGAACAACCACTATCGATACACCACTTTTTGTCGCTCGGCTTGTTCTTCTCGGAAGAAACGTTACACGCGATCATTTCCGGTGACGCGAAGAAACTCACGTCCTCCGTTTGGTTAGCGACCGGCCTTTTGCTCTTGCAATCAGCCGCTTTATGTCCGATTTCGCGACATCTGTGACACCGAAATTTGAACGCCTTTTCGTGATCACTTTTTCCGCCGTGGCTTTTCTTTTTCGAATTTTTCTTGCTGAAAAACTTTTCGGCCGCCATAGCGTTTTGCGCAGCACCGCGACTGTCCGTATTCTTACGAGCGTCGTTTTCCTCCACGATCTTAATACGCAACGTTTCCGGTGACGGCAATTCGTCGCGCGATTCGATCGCGCACCTGAAATTCTCGAAGCTTCCGGGAAGACTGTATAACAGCATAATGGCGAGCAGGTCGTTGTTTATGCTGATATCCATTTCCTGTAATTTGTCTACCGCATCAAAGAAATTCCTGGTATGTTCACGTATATCGTCACCTTCCTGCATTTTTTGTAGCATCAATTGCTTCAACAGTGTTGCTTTTCGCGCTGGGCCTTTTGATTGATATATGGTTTCCAATTTCAACCACACATCACGCGAAGTTACGCAGCCCTTTACCTGCTTTAGCTCGGATGGTTTTATCGAGAGGATTAAGTCCGACTTCGCCTTATTGTCCGCTTCCGTCCACGCTTTCACACCAGCTAAAGAGGCTGGATTGTTGGCGTCGGCTTCCGGCTTCACGATCGAACCGTTTACGTAATTCCACGCATCATTTTTCACTAATAACGCTTCGATTTGAATCTTCCACGTGTCATAGTTTTCTTTATTAAGCGGTTCGATTCGAACTGCTTTCGCGGAACTCATTTCTGCACTGCACGGAAAAGCACGTGTTCACACTAACCTCTAACCTATCACTCGCGTTTCTTTTTTTTTTTTTTTTTTGTTCACGCGGCACTTTCGCTTTACGATACTGGGTCCATAACCTGTTGCGATGATAACCGGGTGCCGTAAAGGATTGTTGTAACAAAACGCACGCTAACAAAACAGGATGGCAAAAGATTTATTAATAACAGGTACACGTGCGAGCGCGACAATGTCGGTCGTAAGAATGTCGGGGTGTAGGAGGCGCTCTAAGGGTAGATCAAGTGGCGACTTCCGTTTGGGTTGACCTACGGTGTAGTTTACCTACTGGATTCTTAACAAACTTTAAATTCAAATTTAACATAATTAATTCGCGGTTTTCTTACGTAATAAGTTTTAAAAAATGGTGAATATTGAAGAACAATGTTAGTTTGTATTCTTACATCTCAAAAACGTGAAGGAGTCTTCCTGGGCTAGTACAGCTCGCTCTTGCAGAATGGGATAAAGAAACTATCTACAATTTGATAAGCAACTTACCAAAGACGCAGGCTGTCATCTGAGTTAGAAGTGGTGCTACAGTTATTAATTTTTTATAGATAAAACAGCGACATCCTACGGTCGCTTTTTGACCTGACATTGCAGTAGGATAACAAATTGAAGCGGATTTGCTACATAATAAGCTACCCCATGCAAGGTGGCTACGCTTGCTGTCAAAGCATAATGAAAGTTTTAAGAAATGTTGTTGCAAATCGTTTTTGATTGCAGTGAAAACCTCGAGCAGCCTCTGTACAGCTGTTTCAGCCCTGCTACTGCAATGTAAGGTCAAAAAGCGATCGTAGGATGTCGCTGTTTTATCTATTCACTGCTATTACATCGCATTTGCGAATAAATTGGTTAAGTCGTTTTTGGTTTGCAGTGGGAATGTCGAGCTACATCTCTGCTGACGAAACCCCAAGCAGGGCTGAAACAGCTATACAGAGGCTGCTAGAGGTTTTCACTGCAATCAAAAACGATTTGCAACAAGATTTCTTAATTTTTTATAGTCTTCAGTTTTTATTTGTTTGTGGTGTTCAACGAATTTGTTTCTTTTTTTAAATTATCTCTGAAAGTTTAATTCATGAATATTAATGATTTTTAATTTATATGAATTGTTTTATTGCTGTACTTTTATCCAATTGTCCAATTGTCAACCTTTATCTTAAAATAAATTATTATTGAATAACGGTTGCAAAAATACGATTTTTGTAGTAGTAAGTTAATTTTGAACAGGAGTTTAGTTAAAGTTAGCGTCCTGAATATTTGATTATTGATAATGTAAAGATGGTCCAGTTATAAGACTATCCGAAAACTAAAAGATCATTCAGCTGACTAGTTTCGGTTTTATTTTCAAACCTTCTTCAGGGTCACTGAAGTGAAGTTAACAAGCCTAAGGTCTAGGGCTAGCGCTAGAAGTTTTGTCGCCCTGTGTAAAAACATTTTGGGCGCCCCCATAAACAAATGAATCATTTAGTTACAAACTTGTCCGTATTTCAAATTCGCAGTTCATAAATCTGATTTTAATTTAAAATTAATGGTGATTCACATGACATGTTGTTGCAGTACACTGGTTTACAATGAAACTGCCTCAACATCAAGTAGCAAAGTTTTACTTATTTTTTGCTTTGTAAGTGGGTATTTTGGTCATTTTGACATACTTTCAAACATATATCACTATTTCCTTACTGGTGTATGAATCAAGCAACTCCCTGTTATGGTTTATTCAATAAATATTAAAATAGCAGTTGACTCTTGTCCGATGAAAATTGTAGGTTTTTAATCTATAACCATTTATATTCTGTCCGGTTATAGATTAAAAATTTCCAATAAATATTACAAGAAAAATTGTTGCAAACGGTTTTTGATTGCAGTGAAAACCTCGAGCAGCCTCTGTACAGCTGTTTCAAACAGGGCTGAACTGGCTGTACAGAAGCTGCTCGAGGTTTTCAATCCGCTTCAATTTGTTATCCTACTGTAATGTCAGGTCAAAAAGCGATCGTAGGATGTCGCTGTTTTATCTGTTCACTAATAAATATCACGTTAAATTTTAACGGTTTCAACAGTATGAATCAAATTACATACAAGTAACCCAACGAAAAGAAAAACACGTACTAGAACGCCAAAAGATCGTGAACGCTTTATATGAAATTGTTTTATATGTTTTGTTGTGTCTTATTCTATAAATCTAAAGTTGATGTCACTACAACATTTAGTTTGTCGTACATTTAAATACGTATGGGTTTCTCAGAATTTTCGAATTTATTATACGCATTTTTAATAATTTTAAAACATTACAAAAAATTTTGGTCGCCCCTTAAAAGTATGCCGCCTCGTGCAAATGTACATTTTACGCCGTCCATGACGGTCGGAACTAAAAAGAATAAACGGATAAACATAATTCTTTATTTAAATATGAAGTAATTAGTCACTATCACAAAAATTAAGAATTGATCACAGTAAAATCGATTTATGGCCGATTTTTCTATCTCAATTTAAGCTTCTCTGTATACCCTTGCTAACAATAATAAAAAATGAGATGTAGAAGTAATAATGGGGCTAAGGGGTCTATTCTGTATCAAAACCGTTAACTTTAAAGGGGTGTTCAATTTTGTTCCTACGGTAGCACCCAATCAAGGTACTACTAGGTCTACTGTACAGGGGATACGCTTCTTTTTTTGATATTGGTACATTTTGAACTTATTTTTGTTGTTTGTGTAGTAGCGTATTCTCATGTAGAGCGAAGAATAATTATTATAACAATAATAGTTTATTTTTTGAAATGATAATGTATTTATTCATTTTTTTCAGTTTAGATTTTTGACACTTAGCCGCTTTTTATTTTTGCTGGTCAAGGGTTTCCATAGGAATAAAGTGGAGGTTAAAGTACCAAGGAAGTTCAATCCGACGTTCAACTGAACCAGGTTCAAAATGAACAAAAACGTATCAAAATGTAAGAGAAAAATTTCGACCAGTGAATCAAATTGATTTAGTGAAGCATATAGAAGAATTGTGTGACATTTAAAATCACGAAAGGTTGCTGTCCCGCTTTCTCCTTCCTCAACTGTACATATAGTAATTCAACTTGAACTTTTTTCTTAACATACACATTAAGTTATTAACAGGAAAAGAAAAGCTATTACATTTAATTGTTGTTGAAGGAAACATTTTTAAATGAAAATATTTATGAACATATAAAATAGCGACATCTTACTATCGCTTTTTGACCTAACATTGCAGTAGGATAGACAAATTGAAGCGGGATTTGCTCCTAATGAGTCCCCCATGCAAGGCGGCCATGCTTGCTGTCAAAGCATAATGAAAGATTTTAGAAAAAAATTGTGCAAATCGTTTTTGATTGCAGTGAGAACCTCGAGCAGCCTCTGGACAGCTGTTTCAGCCGTGCTTGGGGCTTCTTCAGCAGAAACGTAGCTCGACATTCCCACTGCAGACCAAAAACGACTTGCCCAATTTATTCGCAAATGCGATGTAAGAATGATGAACATATAAAATAGCGACATCTTACTATCGCTTTTTGACCTAACATTGCAGTAGGATAGACAAATTGAAGCGGGATTTGCTCCTAATGAGTCCCCCATGCAAGGCGGCCATGCTTGCTGTCAAAGCATAATGAAAGATTTTAGAAAAAATTTGTGCAAATCGTTTTTGATTGCAGTGAGAACCCCGAGCAGCCTCTGGACAGCTGTTTCAGCCCTGCTTGGGGCTTCTTCAGCAGAAACGTAGCTCGACATTCCCACTGCAGACCAAAAACGACTTGCCCAATTTATTCGCAAATGCGATGTAAGAATGATGAACATATAAAATAGCGACATCTTACTATCGCTTTTTGACCTAACATTGCAGTAGGATAGACAAATTGAAGCGGGATTTGCTCCTAATGAGTCCCCCATGCAAGGCGGCCATGCTTGCTGTCAAAGCATAATGAAAGGCTGCTCGAGGTTCTCACTGCAATCAAAAACGATTTGCACAAATTTTTTCTAAAATCTTTCATTATGCTTTGACAGCAAGCATGGCCGCCTTGCATGGGGGACTCATTAGGAGCAAATCTCGCTTCAATTTGTCTATCCTACTGCAATGTTAGGTCAAAAAGCGATGTAAGATGTCGCTATTTTATATGTTCATCATTCTTACATCGCATTTGCGAATAAATTGGGCAAGTCGTTTTTGGTCTGCAGTGGGAATGTCGAGCTACGTTTCTGCTGAAGAAGCCCCAAGCAGGGCTGAAACAGCTGTCCAGAGGCTGCTCGAGGTTCTCACTGCAATCAAAAACGATTTGCACAAATGTTTTCGAAAATATTTATATCCAATACTATTTAAACATTTCAGTTTGTCAGTATGATAGAAATATTCATAGGTGTGTTACATATATTTTCGAAAAGCTTTCTCCGATTCCCGAAATATCGGAAAAATCTGAACAAATGTCACCGAATCAAAAACTAAATCCTGATAAGTGAAAAATTAATTCGAAAGCAGTGGCAACAATAGTACTAATAATAATAATACTATTTCTATTTTGTCTAAATTCAGTGTCTAAATTAATTTCGAGGTTAAGGCAACAGACGACCTGTGAAAATCTACTTAACAATCAAATTAGTCCAAAGGCAAATAGAATGATTACGTTACTCGACATAATAAGACTGCTTGCTTTACATCCTTAATCCCAATCTCCCTCTGGCACATATTATACCCCAGCTTAACAGATTAATGAGAAAGGTTTGTAATACTTGCGTGAGCGTAAAGGCACCATACGAGTTGAAAGTGAAACATTTCAGTTTTCACCCAGCATAATTTCG
The DNA here is from genome assembly GCA_036172665.1 of Prosopocoilus inquinatus. Lineage (NCBI taxonomy): Eukaryota > Metazoa > Arthropoda > Insecta > Coleoptera > Lucanidae > Prosopocoilus > Prosopocoilus inquinatus. Next base: position 37,684,001 of record CM069871.1, read on the forward strand.
TTGCAGTTTTTTTAAAATAAAAACAGAGCCTCGGCGACGTACATGAAAGAATTTGATTATGTTTATTTTGAAAACATACATCTTTTACAAAAACGATATATATTTTACGCCAACTTTGTTATATCGCCCTCTGCATCCTTTAGTTGGAAGGTTAATGGATTTAAATTTTAATCGGGTTTTAGGTCCATGTTGAAAGTTTTATGCTGACATGGCGTCTTATTTTTCTCGCCGACGCGGCGCCGAAAATTGCCTCTTTCGAGCGATCTGATTTAAAAAGCATCAACAGGAGTAACAAATCGTGTGGATAATGGGAACGCAACCACCTTTCCCCAGCGCTTTAGAGGAACGCACATTAGTTCTGTGGAAAAAGTGTTAAATGAAAGTACTTAGAAAATGTGCGCCGAAGAGATAGGATTTTACATTTATTTTAAGGGTTTATGTAATGAAGAATATCTATAAGGTTACTTCTTCAAGAGACGGCAAATAGTGCAAAAAAGACGTCTTAAAAAATCTTTAGTTCTACTCCAAGCCAATTCTTAACAAGTTTTCTAATTTCGGAAATAAATGGTAGTTTCTGGATGGTAGTAAACATGTTTAATAACTAAAAGAAATTGTTGCAAATCGTGAAAATCTCGAGCAGCCTCTGTACAGCTGTTTCAGCCCTATTTGGGGCTTCTTCGGCAGAAACGTAGCTCGAAATTTCCACTGCAAAACAAAAACGACTTGACCAATTTATTCGCAATTGCGTTTTAATAGTTATGAATAGATAAAACAGCGACATCCTACGATCGTATTTTGACCTGACATTGCAGTAGGATAGACAAATTGAAGCGGGTTTGCTACATAATAAAGCAGACGTGCTTGCTGTCAATGCATAATGAAAGTTTTAAAGAATTTTGTTGCAAATTGTTTCTGCTGAAGAAGTCCCAAATAGGGCTGAAATAGCTGTACAGAGGCTGCTCGAGGTTTTCACTGCAATAAAAACGATTTCCAACAATTTTTTTTTAAACTTTCATTATGTTTTGACAGCAGGCATGGCGCCTTGCATGGGGGACTTATTATGTAGCAGACCTGCTTCACTTTGTCTGTCCTAACGCAATGTCAGGTCAAAAAGCGATCGTAGGATGTCGCTGTTTTATCTATTCCTTTTTAGTAGCATCTATAATAAATAAGCAAGTTCGCAGTGGAATATCCGACCTTTGAATAAACTAAAGTATAGCATAAAGTTTTTAAAATCCCATATATTTTTTAAATGTGAAAAATATTCCGAAAGAAAAAAGTTTGAATGTTGATAAACTTTGTGTAGCAAAAAATTTGAGAGTTATAGGTTTCGCTTTCGTTCGTAATTTTTCTGTCTTCTGGCTTGTTTGCATATCATTAAGAATTTATTTTGTTTTTAATAAAATATTGCCTAATGATGTGACGTAAGTACCTTCTTTAAACATGTACAACAAGTTGTAATTAATTATTTATGAAGTTCAATTTACTTTTCCCTTTTCATTCTTCTGCTAATCAAAGGTTTCATCCAATGGCCACTTGTTTTCGTTCCTTTAATAAATTTCATAATTAATTTCATCATTCGAAATTTTTTTTGCTTCTTCTAATCATGTAAATTAATCTAACCATGTAAATTAGCTTCATTAAGATGCCAAAAAGTGGCGGATGAAACGATTTAATTTTACTTGTAAATTTCGTTACACATTTTAGTAATTTCAAATTCATAAATTTATTGTTATTTAAATACTCAATAAATAAATGAACTGAAATCACTGATATTTATTATAGCACAAAAATAAGAAAAGAAAAAGAAATAATTAATATTGAATTATAAGAATGGAACTTCAATTTAGTAAATGTAAGATATGCAATAAGATTTCCCCTCTTAAAAATTATGCTACTAATAAAAATGTATTCTATATTAAAATTAAGAAAAAAGAAATAATTATTCTGAAATACTAGTAATATTGTGAATTTTTTATATGTTCAGCATTTTTGTCTGATATTAATTCTTTTTGGCTAGGTTGTCAGCAGTTGTTAGAGTTTGAGTGAATGATGTCTAATTAATTACTATTTGTTAGAACATAAAAAAATTAATCCTTGATTGCGAATAAATACCCACACTTTCCTCTAATTCTATTATACACCTGCAGCCCGTACTGAATCTTCTCATGTAACGCAACGGTCTTTGATGTCTGTGTGGAAAACCGAGGAAGGTCCTTTATGATCCCGAGTAAAGCTTGTTTGAGATTTTGCGTTGGATTGTCAACACCTCTTGAATCTACAAATCCACTAGGTTCCATCTAAACATGGAAATGCGAATTACATCTGAACTGAATTCGCAATGAAACTGTCGATTTACATAACTAAGTTTTGTATCATATACAAAATATACTAACATAACTCACAGTTTCCATCATGTTATTCACAGTTCTTATTTTATTTATTTTGTTTCTTATTTACAACTTTTTTATTATGAACGTTATTAATTTTTGCTTTTTAAATATTCTGTTTATTAATAAATATTATTCTATTGTACGCCCCATTTTGGCGTAAAATGTTGTTGACCAGTTATTGGATGAATACATTCCTTTTCTTATCTTCCTTTTATTTATTTTTTTAAACATTATACGCGTCATGCCTGATCGCAAACAAAACGATATTTGATATTTTCAACCAATATAAAATTCACGATTAAGGCCCAATTCTCACACGAGCAGCGCGTCGCGTCACGTCATGTTTTTACATTTAATTTCATAAAATGCTGCCAAGTGAGAACTGCTTCATTTAAAACCATGGCAACTTTTAGAGGTAGCAAAACACACGTCAGCGCATCGCAGCGCGCCACATCGCGTCATTTTGCTGCCTCTAAAAGTTGCTTTGATTTTAAATGAAGCAATTTTCACTCGGCAGCATTTTATGTCAAAAAATTTCATGTAAAATCTTGACGCGCTATTTTGGTTCCTGTACTTTTACATGTAATTTTTTGACATAAAATGCTGCCAAGTGAGAATTGCTTCATTTGAAACCATGACATGTCACCGAATTTACTGTAAAACGAGTAGCCTCCAATGTTAGCTTGACCTGGTGACAAGTCTGCGCTGGGTCTTTAACCAGCTTTTCCCCTAGGCTAGCTACAGCGAGAATGGGGGTGGGTAATATGATGGTAAAGTATTCGGGCGCCAATACGGACTTAAACCCAAGCAGATTGCATAAAAACTCCTCGTCAGCCTCCCCGGACTGAGTTGGTGATTGCAGAAGGTTTCAAACAAAACTCGAGGCTAAGCGTATCTCACTTGTAGACGAAGGTAGAATACGAACGAGACACATAAATCCACAAAATTCTGTCTTTATTAAACTACAACAAGATTCAGTAAATACAATGAACGTAAACAATGAAACTTCCGTTATAGTTACTGCTACTTAAGCCACACGTACAATGTAACGATAATCTATGAGTTCAGCCGAAATTCGCTCTCCGTAAAGGGCAAGCATTCATTGAAATGCGATATCAAACTCGTTAAATAAAATAACGTCTGATCGACTCGCGTATTCGAACGTCAAATGTGTCAGGTTATAATCAGGTTAAACCCCGTTGCGGCGTCTGGAACAAGCAGCGACACCTGGTGATATGGGGTGTGAGCGGGAGAGTTTCGACGTCAGTCCAGGAGATGGCGAGTCCGTCTGGGTGAAAACTCAAATCGTGTGTATAAGACGATTAATCTACCAAGGAGTGGTATCATACCTGAAGCAGGAAAGTATGAAGCGATATGAAAACTGCAGCTGCAGCTGAAACTGAAACTGAAAGTAGAAGCCTGAAAAAAGAAAGAAAGAAAGAAAGCCATTAGCGTCCATATTGGACCCACATGCGATTCGCTTAATTTACCTGAGTTTACAAACAGCTCAGGCTTCCGATGAGGCTTTAAAATACACCAAAACTCGCTGGTGGTGTAAGAGAAGATTCCGACGCAACCAAGCTCTTCTACTAAATTCCAGCAAGAACTTCGTTAAATTCACAATAACACCATAACATACCTTTAGCAGGCTAGAGCAGAACAACATGTAACAAGTAATCGCGAAACGCACTACGAAGCTAAGAATAGCAGCCAATCAGCTGAAAGGTCAAATACGGCTTTAATGCCTCGATAACCAATGAAATTGCTCGTGACCATATTTGGTCAGATAATGTGGAGAAGCAACGGCATACAGTATTGCCAGATAAATACGGAACTCGGTAGAGATGCGTTGTTGCCACGTTTTGAAATGTAACAGACAACTTTTCGAGGCAGCAAAATGACGTGACGCGATGCGCTGCCGTGTGAGAATTGAACCTGAGGATTTTCACACTCCAGAGTGTCAGGTCACGTCGCGTCATTTTGCTGCTTACAAAAAAATGCTTCTACTTTGGACACGAAAGTCATTAGTATACTAAAAGGAATAATCCATATCAATATACAAACTAACGTTTCAGATTTTAGATTAATGTACCAAAAATATACTAATAAACAAACGAATTCCCTGAATGTGTTCACCATTGACAGCCAGACCTCTCAAAATTTTCCCTAAAATATTCCCATTTTTTTTTTAATTTTCTTGTCAAGTCAAAAAAAGTGATTGCAGAATGTCGCTACTTAAGATTTTCATTAGAATATTTCCCTTAAAATTCTAATCGCTTTCAATTAAAATTAACTTAAAGGCATTAAAAATTCACGAATTTCTCGCTTTTACTGATGACTCTATAAAGCTTTATAAATTTTGCAATTTTAGTATGTATTGTCGTGTAAATACATATGTCAAATTATCCAACCAAAGCCATTTTAACATATTTTTCAATTTGAAGACTGTCCTGTGTGTTGAAATGTCGCGGTTTCAGCTTTAAGCGAAGTACAAATTTTAAAGATTAGGAGTATTTTTTAAGTTGTTAATATTGTCTAAACATTGCAGAAGACCTGATGAAGATATAGTTAAGTTTTCTGAAATCTTGGCAATAAAAAAGAAAGTGAACTTTGAATAGTCCCGCTTGAATATTTTCCTGCAAACAGCGAAGACTTGATTCATCTTACCTGAATGAAGATGAGATTAAATACTTTAATGGTGGTGAAAAGACTAATTTATCAAACAAAATTAGAATGAGAATATTCTGCTTATACGTTTTATTAAAAACATTAGAAGCAAATCTATTACTGCTTTTCCTGCCTTTCCTCGTTAGATGTTAGAAAGAAAACTCAGGGGCGCCGAGATTTCAATTAAAACGTTTGCAGGATATCACAAAAACTAATAAAAAAAATATGTGCTTTCATTCTTACATTTAAGGCTAATTAATCTTTAGGTTTAAAAGTAAACGCATAAATCTGAAAACATTAAACACACTTTCTTTTTCTTTCTCACATTATCGCCATCAACCTCAGCGCTTAGCCGGTTTCGTTGGTATACCTGTCTTATCGTATACATATGCTGACATAAAGTGAGATGTTTCTATTACATTATCAGGAAAACTAAGAAAAGTTTACACTCATTTTTTAATTGATTTAAGTGATATTTCCAATCTAATAAAATATAGATAAAATAAGAAAATTGGTACTAGTCATACATAATTATTAAAGATCGGATGACCTAAGGTTATTGTAGCTTGTATTTTGTGCGTCGAACCTGAGTAGATATGAGATTAAGAACATTAATGGTGGTTCAAAATCTAATTTATCGTACGAAGTTAAAATGCGAATATACTCCTAACACCTATTTTTAAAACTAAAATGAGCAGTTAATTCAGCGTTTCCCAAACTGTGGGGCACGCCCCCTGAGGGGGGGGCGCATATGTCTTCAAAGGGGGGCGCAGCAGAATAAACTTAAAAAAATTGAACGCAAATTGCATATACATATAGTGGCGAGCAATAAATTTTGGTCGCTATTAATTGTCAAAGGTTGACACCGATATTATTTTATTAAAATTTAAGAGTAGTCTCCAAAATGTTTATTTTGACACTTTCGTGGTAAAATATTAATAAAAATTTCTAATTTCTGGAATTAAAACTAACGTTTTGTTTGACAGTGACGACCAAAATTTAATATTCGTGACTCGTGTTTTAGAAAAAAAACGTGTCAATGTATTGCAAGATATGTAAACAAGCGTCAATAAAACAAATGTGCTTATTACTGTCAATTATAAAACGTAATGAAGAGTCTCAGATATTTAGAAAAATACTATGAACGCATTTGATAATCGTTTAGCTTGAAGTACAAGTTCTAAATTCGGAGGTGAACAGCTCAAAACGGGGTGGCGAAACCAAAAAGTTTGGGAAACGCTGAGTTAATTCTAAATATTGTAATAACACTATTGTCTATTCAAGGGCTAGCCGAAACTGTAAATAAAATGTATAGTGTTCCATTTAAAAAAGATAGTTGGGTTTGGAACTTATTAAATAAACAACCTGTATATTTGAAAATAATTTTAAATTATGCGGAATGAAAACTCACACTACTTGTGTTAAGACATTTTCTTGATAAAATGAATTTAAAGGGACATTTTCTAAAGGTTTGGGACACCTTGTACATATCCACTCAAACTCAAAAATTTATCGAGATCGTAATATTTTTGACCAGGAACAAAACTAATGATACACTAAGGAAGTACATAAAAAATAGTAAAAGTAAAAGAGATAAGAAGGATGTCAGGAGTATATCAGCTACTATGTGAAGATTGTTTAAAAGCGTATACAAAGTGTTGAAACGTTTTTCAGACATAGCAAGATTTTTCTTTAAAATGGCAAAAATCTTCTAAAAAATGCACTTAGTTTACTAACAAGTTAGCTATGATAGACAAATATTTGCATATTTGTATACTTCTTTTGCCGTTTCGTAATCATTGTAATAGAGGATTGTGGTACCCCGTTGCGGAGTACTATAACACTCGGTTACTCTCCGAAGATGTGCAAGAATTGTAAATTTTGAAGTTGTCACTTACTACAAGTATTTAAACATTTTTCGGTCATAGCTACCTTGTTAGTAAACTGACTAAACTTTTCAGAAGTTTTTTGTCATTTTAAAAGAAACTGGCTGCGAAATTTGAAGTTCGAAATATGATATTAAGTGCATTTTCATATTCCGAACAATATTTTCCTTTACTGTTTTGCTCTAAAATTTACAAGAGAGATAATAATTGCAATATTTAGTTTTACATGCCATTTTGCTATGTCTGAAAACCGATTCAACACAGTGTATAGACCAATCAGATAGAAGTTTGTCTAAAATAATTATTCGTTTAGAGAATTATTTTTTTAGAAAAACTCCTACCTGATTGGCCTATATATGTTTTTGTTAATTATTAAAGAACACTTTTCTAGTTTTATTCATAAAAAAACTGGTTCATATTACGCCTCACACCTTATTGATTCTCATCCCAATTTTAATACTGATTTTAAAATTTTACACGTTGAAAGTAAAAGTAAAACGAGACCTCCTGGAATCCCTAGAAATAAATTAGCTTAAGAACTTCAACAACTTATTCAATAGCCAGCTAGACCTTAACAATTCAACATTGGTCAATCTACTTCAATATTAAGTACAAAACTGAGCTGCAATATATTTTGTGTTACTACTCGCAGAAGCTATAATAGTAGCGAAACATGTACGTAATATTTAAGTGATTTTGTAATTTTACAAAATACAGTGAAAATTGTGAGTAACAAAAAAATTTTTTTACGTCTACGTCTACGTTTAAACGAATTTCCACCACGTATCGGCCAAACCAGTCAAATTAAACACGAAAATGTAAACACCTTTCAACAACAATTGTTCTTTTTCGCATTGCCTTACAATGGAACGCTACGTTTTTTAGAGAAACGGCTAAACAGAGCTTCGCGTACCGCCAGCTTATATTAATCTCTATTAGGGGCGCTTATTGTCACTTTCTGACATGGATTTAGAAGTACACTAGGTCAGTGAAGCAGAGCGGCGTGGCTCCAAAACGAAATACCGTGCCTTCAATTGAATTCCTCTTTAAAATGGGCTATGGTTTCACTGTTTTTTTCTCCTAAGATTTGCAGCACTGATAGTTGTTCAATTATTTAATTAAGCAAATGTCAAACTGACACTGTATTTTTAATTAATTCAAAATGTTAAGTGTGGTTTATACAGTAACTAAAACTAATAACTAAACATTAATAACTATGAACGAAGAAATGAAAAGGCCGTACTGATACGAAGCGGTTTATACAACTTAAAAAATTAAGAATTCGTTTATTTCAATTCTTAGTGATAATTATTAGTTAAAATCGCCAATGCGCCTGCTCTGCAGTGGACGGGTCAGGCTAGCCACTACACACTTCCAAGAACAAGTAAACAGCTGAATGCTTATCATTTATTAGGAAGTGAAATAACTGAAACAAAACATTCCCAGGATCGTAACGTACTAAACCGTAACAACGCCCGGTAAGTTGAGGTAATGTCAATAACTTTGTTTCTTGCGTTGTTTACAGGTCGCTTATTTTATTTCTTCTTTTCAGATTGGTATTATTGCTGTGAGGAGGCGAATTTTCACAGCTAGGTGTGCAATGAGCATGCGTAATTTTTGCTTGTATAAACGGAAACTTTTGGATAGTTTTAATTTTAGTTTTAGTTAATTTTTCGTTTTAGTTTTAGTGACTGTATAAACGAAGCATTAGAATTACAGCAGAAAATATTTATTGTTGAAAGTTATTTTCAAACCGGTAGAATAGAAAATGGACAGTTAGATTATTCAATTAATCAATGTGTACAGAAGTTTCGACAGCAGTTTCCTAATTTTGCTATTACTTATGAACAGCCAGTTAAACATATCCATGCTTGTGTTCTTAAATTTCGTGAAACAGGTTCACTAGGTCGCGGAGCAGCTAAGAAAAGGACTGCAGCCTGCATTGAATATGTTCGGGATCGAATGGAACACTCTTCCAAGAAATGTATTGCGAAACTTTGAACATGTCACACTATTCTTAAAAAAGACTTAAAGCTTTATCCATATAAGATTCAAACAGTCCACGAACTCAGGCCAGTAGATTTTCACAGAAGAACAGAAAATTGTCAGTGGTTTCTTGATAACTTAAACAACGACGACATTCTTGACAAGTGTTTCTTTTCTGATGAATCCTGGTTTCATCTCTCAGGGTATTTAAATAAACAGAATATGAGAATATGGTCAGCAGAGAATCCCCATGAAACTCCATTACATCCATTAAAAATTGGTGTTTGGCTAGCAGTGTCAAGAAGGCGTATCATCGGACCAATATTTTTTAACCACTCAGTAACTGCTGAAAGATACCGAAATGAGTTATTAGAACCTTTCATTAATCAACTACATGATGATGAACTTACAGAAGGGTTTTTTTCAGCAAGACAATGCTACTGCCCACACAGCTCATCAAACAATGACTTTCCTGCACCAGTTTTTCGATAATCGGATTGTGAATTTTCCTGCAAGGTCTCCGGATCTCACAATTATGGATTACTTCATTTATCCGCACATGAAAAACATAGTTTGTAGAACTACGCGTCACACAATCGAAGAACTTCGTGCGGGTATTACAGATGTGTGTACTAACATAACCCCCGAACACTTAGCAAACGGGTTTGAAAACATGAAACGCAGATTACGCTTATGTATTCAAGCTGAAGGAGAGCACTTTGAGCATCTAATTTAAACTTTAATGTTGTGTTTTTATTTGATGTTATGATCAGTACTGACAGTTAATGACAACTGTTTTCTCTAGAATTGTGTCGCCAACTTCATAAAAAAATCACAGCTTACTTTAATGAGGAATTCAATTGAAGGCACGGTACAAGTAAAACACAGACCCCGCGATACCGCCCTAATAGACGTATCTCGAATGATTAAAAAGCATTTCGTTTGGAAACCGCGCCACTCCGCTCCGCTCTGACTGACGTAGTGGAAGCTCAGCTTTATACACTTACTGGATTTTTTTAAAATTTTTACATCTTAATTTTATGTTCTAATTGACTTAAGTAATATTGAGAAAGTAGATCGAATAAATAATGTATCGATCATACATAATCATATAACTTGCTGTTTTGTTAAACAATCTATTCGCTCGTCTCATGAAATTCGTGTCTCGTGTCGTAACTCAATCCTTCCGTGCTTTTACCGCTTGTTTTTTAAGCGTCGATAAAAGGTGAAACGTGTGCAGTCACCGTAACTACTCGTGTTAGATTCCTCAAGACTTAAAAGCAAAAAAAACGAGTTTCCTCTCTGTGTTCCGGTGCTTTTCTGCTTTTCTGTTGGCGTTTTCGTATGAAGTTACATATTAAGCATTTTCTGGTACCTTGAGGCAACAATGCTCTTATTCCTTTGTATTTCTATCTTGATGGTTTTACAGAGTAATTCTTAGATTCTAGTATCATAACTCTTTTCGGAATTCTTACCTATAATTGTTTTATTTCATTCTTAAATTAAATAACTAATAATAATAAAGTATTCCTGAGTACGGACCGTCACAATCTCAAATTTACTTTCAAATGAATTAAAAACTAAGTGAGAAGTTTCAAATAAACTAATTAACGTTCACTTCTCTTAACTTGTAACAAAATTAATCACAAGTCGTACGGAATAAATTCGCAAGTTACAATTTTACATTGTTTCTATTTTTTTAGTATTTATTTTATATTTGCAGAGCTAGATAAATATTTTAAATTTTCAAGCGATTTCTTAATCGAAAACCTTAATAATGGCATTGCCGTCGACAGAAAACAGCTTAATTTCCCTTGTGATTAGATCAGGATGTTACTTTCAAATATTTAGAATTTTTCCGTGCCTCATTTAGAAACGAAATGATGTCGGCGGTGCAGTCTGAAAATTCATAGAGAAATTTTCCTCGCGCTGATTATGTGGACTGATAGTATAGTGAGCATTACCGCGCTTCGGGTATGGAAGCCCAACATTCACGGAATTAGTGTATTAACCAGGTAAAATTAAACATATTTTATTTAGGAGGATAATTCACTGTAAATTTAACTAAGATTTGTGACGTTCCTGATAAACTACTATTTGGTACAATAGACCAGAGATTTTTTCTATACAGTGTGGAAGAAAATTAAGGAAATAATTAGATATCTTTGAAAATACTTTGTTCTCGGAAAAGCGGTCGAACTGGTCGATTTAGGATTTTCAATGAACACTTTTTAGCCACAATTAGTTTTTTTTATGGTAACCTGTATCAGAGTTGTGACGCTATCGATTATTTTTTTTCAAATATAAACAGACAAATAATACTTTTACCACGTACCATAAAGTAAAACTGTTATGGGGTTGAATAACAAAATTTTCGAGAAAAATTAAATCAAAAGTAATTAATTTAGTAACCAAGAAATTTCTCAAAATTATAAAATGAGTAATAAAAAGCGAAAGATGTTCAAAGTGTTGCCCGAGTCACCTGGCAATGATCTAAACAAATAATGAACCTTTCTTGAACGTGACGGAATTAGTTCTGGACAAATTAAGCCGGCCTCTCAATCCAGACCTACGAGCCTGTTCGTGTACACTTTGCCTTTCAAGTAAACCCCAAGAAAATAATCTAGACGAGTTAAGTCTTCAGATCGCGGAGGCCACTCCATAGGACCACGTCGGCCGATCCACCGATTGGGACATACCTCATGCAGATAATTACTCATTAATCATTGCTGCATAATGCGATGGTGCACTATCCTGCTGATACCATATCTCGTCATTAAAAATATCTAGTTGAACTGGGTGTGGCAATAATTTTACCAAGGTAGGGACTAGTTCAAATTGTAAGAATTCTAAATATCTTTCTTCAGTTAAATTTCCAAGAATACTGGTCCCAATATCCGATCTCTCAATATCCCTGTCCAAATATTGACTTTCTGCGGATGCTGTGTGTGTTTTTCCATCATCCAGTTTGGATTTTCTGATGCCCAGTATCTACAGTTTTGTTAATTCACGGTACCGTTTAAATAGAATGTAGCTTCATCCGAAAATATAATACTTCTTACAAACAATTAATTATGACTACATGTCCTCTGCATTTCCTCATAGAATTGTAAACAAGACGATCAGATTCATCCTCTGAAAGTTCATGAACCAGTTTGACTTTGTACGGGTGTAATTTTTCCTTTTGCCAAATTTTTTAACGCAATTGTGGCTTATTGAATTATCTAAAACAATCTGTCGACTTGTTGAATGGAGACTCTCTTCCAAAACCAATAAGACGTTCAATTCAGTATTTAGGTATAATTTTAAACCACCATGACCACATCTGACTCTAACATTTCCAGTTTCTCTGAATTTTTTTTCGATTTTACGTTTAACGTTCTATGGGTTCTCGATTTGGATATCTTTTATTAAAAATCTCGCAAACTGCTGTCTGAGTTCTTGTCCGATCTTTGTATTATAATAATTTTTAAGTTTGAGACATTTGTTGGTTAGTAAATGTTATTACTTTTGTTTTAATTTTCTAGAAAAAATTGTTACTCAACCCGATAATTGTTTTACTTTATGATGCGTAGAAATGTATTATTTGTCGAATACCGCAATCAAAACGGTAGGTTTATATTTGAGAAAACAATCGATAGTGTCACAACTATGATATAGGTCACCATAAAAAAACAATTGCAGCTAAAAGGTGCCCCTTCAAAATCCTAAATCGATCTGTCCGAGCGTTTTTCCGAGAACAAAATATTTTCCAAGATATCGAATTAATTCCTTAATTTTCTTCCACACTCTATATTTAGGTACCTAGTCACATTCCACAAGGAACCGTGAATCGTCAATATAACAGTTTACAAATTTAATAAAAGAGAAAAACAAAAAACAAAAACATTTTACAGTTTCAGTTCAAGAAAAACGCTAGTGTGTAAGACTACGGTTCAAATCAAATGCGAAATTTGAATCTATATTTATTTCTTTTGTTTATTTGTCACAGAATAGCAATATTATATGACTAACTAGCTGAATTATGTAAATGAACCACTGAAGTATTTTTCCGAAATCAGAATTTCATAGACCGATTACTTTAATCATTATGTAATGTACTGACCGTCAATAGCAGAACGTGCCGGTTCAACCATTATACAACAACTTCAACTGCACCTAATATCGCTAATGAACACTGTTCTTTGTATAAGTGTACTTCCATAAGGTTGATCTCCACCTTCTGCAGGGCCAACTTAGAAAATAGCTATCATTAGCATACCCCGACTAGCCGACTACGATAACCTTTAACCCGGTGTAGGTAGTGCAATGGGAACCAAGGGAAAACGCACGACGTTCGCTCCTCACAGTCTACTGGTGGAAAACGCACCCAGTAGGTTTCAGGAATATAATCATAAACTTCATAATCAATCTGGCATTCCCCGGTTAGGATAACCATAGCCCGCTGTAGGCAGTGCAATGGAACCAAGGGAAAACGCACGAGGTTCCCTCCTCACAGTCTACTGGTGGAAAACGCACCCAGTAGGTTTCAGGAATGTAATCATAAACTTGTAAAACAAACTAGCATTCCCCGGCTAGGATAACCATAGCCCGCTGTAGGTAGTGCAATGGAACCAAGGGAAAACGCACGAGGTTCCCTCCTCACAGTCTACTGGGGGAAAACGCACCCAGCAGGTTTCAGGAATGCCACGCAACTGCCCGCCCGCATAACATGGACTAGCAAACAATTAACTGATATCAGTCAACGACTGTACCGACTTTATAACCATCTGATCGATAACTGGTTACCAGCTGTTCATTCAGAGATATTAACATTATAAAATCGTTAGACTGTATTAAATAATAAACCCCGCACTAACCTGGATTCTAATTTCTCGATCGGTGCACCTCACAAGCTCACACCACCGATGCTAACATTACACTGACTTACGATCCCTTACTTTTATTTTCCTTTATCTTGCCACTTACATAACTGACAATTTATAACGAGTTTTGGGCTAAATTTTCTTGAGCGGTGAATCATTTTAAGACAGGGACAATGTCGCTCTATAATGCACAACGAATGTACTGAACAGTTATTTTTGATTGAATAATCCCAACACCGAAAATATTTAGTGTAAACAAAAGAAAATAAACTTTAACGAAGAGAAACTTTATGTAACTCCACAAGTGTTTCGATCTACTCCGCGAACATTTATCTTAAAGACTGCATATACATATTAGATCCTTTACGCATACAGACTTTTTATTTGTTACTATCTGCGGTTAACGGGTTGGACACTTATATTGAATCACTCAGTATACTGCCTAACAAATGAAGTGAAGAAACCGCGTAAAACCCTACACCCACAGTTAAAAAGACACTATATATTATTGTTAGTATTATGTTATTGAGGAGAATGGTTTTAAAGTATTAAGAAATTTTATAAATGTTACACATAATACTGAAATGTAATTGCAGTTTTGCTTAATCTTAATCTTAATCATTTTCATCAAAACTAAGTACGAAAAGAAAAACAACTGAATCTAAGTTCAGGTAACAAGTAAAATTCCTGAAATTTATCAAACGTCGCTAGTTAGCTCGGGCATAAATAGTTTGACAAATTGTTGAATTTATATATTTTTATTCTTCTCTAAATTCCCTCTTACAAATATTTTTCTTCTTTGTGCAGTAGCTCTAAGTTCTTCGAGATAATGTTTTGCGTGTTGTATTGCATTATCAGGTAATTCCAGAAAGCCAATTCGATAGTTAGATTTTAGTTTTCTTTCAAAAATATTGAAATGATCAAAAACTTTAAAAATGTTAAATAGGTGATGAAATACAAACTCACCTTAACCAATCATATAAAAAGATCATATGTAGATATTATATTAACAATTTTAGGACATTTGTATGGATATTCACGATCACTTCTTCTTTTGAATACAACGCGCACGCTCAATCAATTTCAAAATGATTTTAAAATACTAGATAAGTGATTTTTATTAGTTATTTTTATAATTTTCCCGAAGAAATTGTGAAACTCACAGTGAAAGTGTCCTCAACAAAATCATTTTACGAGTATGTTTTATAATAATTTTCATCGGACAAGGTGTTTTTCAGATATTTTTAATATTATTTGCTCACTTACTATTATTACCTTTAAACAAAAATAATTGAAGGGGTCAGTGCAGAAAATAGCTAATTGTAAGTCACATTTGTATATTTTCGAGCTGTTGTCAGTTGAATATGTATTTATAATTTTTTGCCCAGGATTAGGATTCGACTGAAATTGTCACTTTTGTTATTTAGGAAATTTAACTACTTCTTGGTCTTAACTGGAGTTTACCAGACGATATTACATGTAAATTAACGTACTTGATGTTATCTCAAAAATGCGAAACATGGATTTAGCCACTTTTTGCATACTTTCAATAAATTGTGCTTTTCAACCAAAATAATTGAAAAAAATAATAACTTAATAAGAACATCGACTTTTCATATTCAAATATAGGTAATTACTTCTTGAGAGAAAACGACTGAAACGTCTTCTCTCTAATCGAATCTAATCATGTTCTATAGAATTTTCCAAACTCGTAATATGTATTAACGCTTTGATATAAGTCTGAAAACGAATATCTAAGAAGGATTTTCAAATTTTCTTTTTAATATTCACAGTGTAATTCTTCGCTACTTCTAACTATAAAGGCAATCATTTATCTATACAAAACGAAATAAATTTAAGTGGTTTAAAGACCTAGCAACGGACAGGTGTGCCTGTGAAGAGGCGAACTTGTAAGTAATCTCTTGTATTACAAGAAAATCGATAGATGGGGACGCACCACAATGGCATTGTAAAGGAAAATTTTATATTGTTGGTAAATAATAACCTTGAAGAACAATGCTGTGCAGGATAAAGGACGCACATGAAAAGTGATTAATTGCAAAGTTTGTATTTTATTTTAATATTTTTAATTTCTCGTGCATAAACAACGATATTTGAAAGCATATGTTGATTTTTGTTTGTTTTACTGAATGTCAAAGAACTAATTTGTATATGCATTGTGCTCATTTGATTAAAACTTGACATTAATAATAGGCGCTTTAATTCCTCTAAAATGGGAAACATACTGGGCATCCTATTATTAAATTCAGCAGAAAAAATGAATTTTCAGTTTGAAACATTCCGTAATATTGTCCACGATTTATTTACATGTTACACAATCCCATATTCGAAACTCGACCGTTGATTAAACAAGGAAGCCATGCATTTACATAACGAAACCATAGAACTAATTCGAGTGCTCGGGTCAATAAATCGATTCTATAGAAAAAAGAAATTGTCTAAATAGAAAAGCCGATGAGACCAACATTCGAATACAACTGTTTTACAAAAAGAATGAATCGTAAAAATTATTTAAAACGTTAATTAATGATAATATCATCTGATGTACAGAAAAGTAAACGATTCATAAGGCGGGTTGTCCACGACAAGAATTTTCGCCGTCCGCCGTCCCGGTAAATTTACCGGATTAGTAGTAATACATTAGATTATATTCACCCTTGTCCACGTGTTCTGAAAATTTACCGTGCCGGTTCATGCAAACCAGAATACTATAACTTAATGTATTACTACCAATCTAGTAAATCTGCTGGGACAGCGGACGGCGAAAATTCTTGTGGTAGACAAGCCGCCTAAGTCGGAAAGAAAATATCTGTTTAAGGCGATTTATATTAATATTTTACAACTACCAACAACTTAATTTCGGTATTTGCTATTTGTATTCGTCTCAAAAAAAAACTTCTGTTGCATGTGCATACACTGCGTTACAATTACACTTGTTTATTTATTTATTTATGCTCAGGGCTATTCACGCAATCCGTTTAAGGAAGAAGTTTAGACAGAAATTTGAAACTTACGCATGAGAGATATTTGGAAATCAAATTTTCACATACAATAAAATTGACTTCCGATCGCTATAACTTTAATTTTAACGCTTATTTTAAATGGTATGCTATATTTTTTTATTGCATTTTTTTAATTCTGCATTTAAAAATATGTAAAATTTCAATACATTTTCCTATCTCGAAATTTCCAGATTTTCGAAACATTTTGAGTTTTCTCAGAAATTCGTATTTTGCAATCTAATTTTCAAAAAAATGTTTTGCAGCTGTTATTATTAAGACAATTTTATTTGTAATAGCTGACGTAGTTGAGGCTCTAAGGTTGTCAAAAAATCCATGAAGATTTCCAAATATACTTTTTTTCAAATGGAATGCTCAATATTTTAATACACCTTCCAACTTCGTATGTGGAATTAAATACGCCAGCGAATTGTATTAGCTTCCCTATACCCAACTTTTATGGTTTTTGAGTTACGAGACATTTTTTATTTAAAAACAGCATTTTGACATTTACTCTTAAAGTCAACATCAAAATTACTCCAATGAAGATATCTTAAATCTTTTTTGCATTCATGTAGAATGCTTCAAAATAGTCGATAAAGTACGTATGTTTAATGAAAGATATCCGCATTTGCGTTACATGAACAAAACAAAATTTAAAAGATTCGAGTCTAACTTTGTACAATTTGATAAAATAAAATGTTCTAAAGCAGTACAAAAGCCTGTGAGAGATAATGAAGAAAATCAAATAATGGTTTTAGTGCATTTTCTCGCAAATCCAGAAAGCTCCGTACCAGTGACTGCTCATGAATTAGAACTAACGCAACCGTATTCTTTTATCAGATTGCAAAGCTTTGAAGACGGTGCTGATCAAAAACGAAATGAATTTATTTTAGTAAAAATATAAGAAGACCCTAATTCTTTACTAAAAATGACGGACGAAGCAAAATTTTCTGGACAAGGAATATGTAGTCGGAAAAACAAACATTTTTCGGCTCAGAAAAATCCACACGTAATACGAGAAGCACGTTTTCAAGAGATTTATTTTCAATGTGTTTTGTTTAAACTCCAATAATGAAGTACGTTTTGGAATATACGGTGATTTTATTTTATCATGAAATATTGCTGTTCAACAAGTTAGTGTAGAAACTAATTCCAATTTCTTAAAATAACGTTGCATAGTCGTCGTCTGTAAATTTGTCCATTTTATTTTGGAACATCTGTCAGGCGATGACAGCGAAAAATTTTGAAAACTCGTTACAATGTTTGTTTTGAATTAAAGAATTCCTGTTTTCTTATGTTTTAAGTTTACCTATTTCACACAAGAATATACTTATCTAATATAATTGAAAGAGTCCCTATTATTTTGTAGTACAAGTATATTGACAGCACTAATAATAAAACAGATTCATGACAGCTGTCATCTCATGTTCTATTTTAAAAAGGACAGTTTCATTTAGAAATTGTACACGTTGCTATGGATTCTCAGATTCGTACGTAACAGCAATGTTTTGTGTTAAAATAAATTCACGGTATATTCAAAATTTAAATAGCAGGAAATATTAGAACTTAAAAATTTTAAGGGGAATTGTAACTGAATTTTAAAAGAATTTCCAGAAGAATTAGGAAGAGACTACTGGTATCAATTAGATGGAGCACCGACACATTCTTTTAGAGAAGTTTGTAACGTTTAGAAAAAGATGTTCGAGGACAGATGGATTGGTAATTGCATACCATGGAAGTGGCCGCCTAGATCCCCTTGACTTCTACTTATGGGGACATATTAAGGTTGCCCACACATTCATGAAGCAAAAACGCTTTTAAGCAAAACGTTTGACCGCAACGCAAAATATTTCGGTTAGTTACACACTGATGAAACAAAATATTTTCAGGCAAAACGTTTTCACGTAAAACGTTTTACTGCATTATAAAACAATGCGACGTAACATCGAAGAGACAAAAAAATGTTCCGTATGAATCATTTACTTCTTTTTGCTGATTAAACTAAATCGTACAGATAAATCTTACGTTTTTTAGATGTAATAAAAGAAAACGCTATTGGATGCATCCTATAATTGAGAGAGAGAAAGAGTTTAAAAAATACTATGGAACCTGTTTTACGTTTTGTCCTTTTTTTGTATTTTTTTCATTTCTTTTCTCTCTTGTTTCATTGAAAGAAAAAACGACTACTTCAGCCTAAATATTTTTTTTTACATTCGCAGGTCAAAACGCTTTAAGTAAGAACGTTTTGACTGCAATTGTTTCAGTGCACTTTAAACTGCTTTTTGTTTTGCTCTACCAGTGTGTGACTATTTAAAGCATTGAAAGCCCGTTTTAACAAGATTAGTCAAAAACGTTTAGTAGAAACGTGCATTTGCTTTATGAATGTGTGGCCAGCCTAAGGGTCAAGTTTATGATCAACCAAAAATTGTCTTGAAAAACTTCAAATGGAGTTCTGCCATTTTGGAAGTAAAAACCAGAGTTTTACGGAGCCTAGAACAAAACGAACAGCACACGGATCATTTAGAATACATTTTCATTTAGTTATCAACAAGCAAATGCACGTTTCTACTAAAGGTTTTTGACTAATCTTGTTAGAACGGGCTTTTTCAATGCTTTAAATAGGACCAAGCACACACTGGTAGAGCAAAACAAAAAGCAGTTTAAAGTGCATTGAAACAATTGCAATCAAAACGTTTTTACTTAAAGCGTTTTGTTCTAAAGCACGCTAAAGCGATTGCAGTCAAAACGTTTTTACTTAAAGCGTTTTGATCTGCGAATGTATTTTTAAGGTGAAACTAAATATTACGTCAACCAAAAAAAAATATTTAGGCTGAAGTAGTCGTTTTTTCTTTCAATGGAACAAGAGAGAAAAGAAAAGAAAAAAATGCAACGGACAATACGTAATACAGGTTCCATAGATTTTCAGAGTATTTTTTTTGACTCTTTCTTCATTTATAGGATGCATCCAATAGCGTTTTCTTTTATTACTTATCTCCTCTTTTGCACACATTTGCAAAAACTGCCACAAAATCAAAGCAATATCTGCATCGTCCGAAGTCATGGTAACAACAAATTATAACACCGAGTTCAATGAAAAAGAATTAAATATTCAGCGAAGAAACGTATTATATTTTTCTAAAAATCGTAAGATTTATCTGTGCGATTTAGTTTAATCAGCAAAAAAAGTAAAAGATTCACACAGAACATTTTTTTGTCTCTTCGATGTTACGTCACATTGCTTTATAATGCAGTAAAACGTTTTGCGTGAAAATGTTTTGCCCGAAAATGTTTTGCCTGAAAACATTTTGTTTCATTAGTGTGTAACTAACCGAAATGTTCTGCGTTGCAGCAAAACGTTTTGCTTAAAAGCGTCTTTGCTTCATGAATGTGTGGGCAGCCTAATGATTTCGTTTAAAACCCCAAGTATTCAATTGTCTGTCTGAATGCAATTGCAAATCCAGGCGTGCGATCAAGATATGTAGATCGAATACTTACTCCATGCGTTTCATGCAAAAGTATTTACACGAAGAGATTTGACATACATTTTTGGAGCTACGTTCCAAAACTGTCGGAAAAACTGTGTGTGTAAACGCACCTATATCACATATCTGGCCGCACACCTGAACTTGCAGTTGCATTCAGACAGACATTCCAACGTTTCGGGTTTTAAACGCAATCCTTATGTATTTGGCGCGTTCTCTGAACTTTCCAACTCTCTAAGGCTCAGTTTCTGGAAGCAATTTTAATCAGCCCGTTAAACTAAGTAACGGTTAAACTAACAAGCCTGTTAAACCATCGGGTTTTTGGAAACATCGGATTAGGACGGCCTGGTTTGTTCCTGAACTGTGTCGGAACTAACAGTTATTCTTGTGTCGAGTAGATATTGCCACTATCTCTCCAGTAAATGTCCCAGTAATTTTAATACTTTATAAGCTAAATTTCCTTTCCACAAGTAATAGTCGGAATACCAAAAATGAAAGGAACACGCGGAAAGGGCGAACATTTCATGGAAAGTGAAAAAAGTATAATTTGTAGTAATAACAAAAACAAATAAAAAAGAGCTTATCAGCCTAGTCTGCCATATATAGTACACAGATATAAAACATCGAAGAAACAAAGAACTGTCAGTCAAAGTATCTCAGTTTGAGTGTAATTTTAGTTACTACAATAATTTAATCATAAGTACAAAGTTTTTTTAATCTCAAACCGGACAGAAAAATGAAGGGAAACACACTCAACGTTTCGCTATAGATTTATAGCTTCGTCAGGAGTGAAAAAAAGTAAATAAACAAGTTGTCAAGAGAAACAAGTCGTCAAGAGAAACGAAAAGGTAACATGATTTTGAAACTAAACTACGAGTTGTTCGGAATAAAAACTAATTAAAGCTACTTTTTTTTTTTTAAATTAATTAATTGACAGATCTATATCTTGTTTAAAGAGTCCAGAAAACTACAAAATATGTCATTTAAATTTTCAAAGTCCGTACGTTTATTAATAGAATTTCGAGACATTTTAATTTTACACATTTCTATGAAACCTGGTCAGGTAGGTACATAAATTTTCACTCGTACACACCTAAAAATTATAAAATTGCAACTATTATTTCATTAACTGATCGAGCTATTTTACTTTCTGATAAAGTTTTCATTTATGATAACTTAAATTTAATAAAGAAAACTCTTATTCAAAATTCTTATCCAATAAATCTTATTGAATCAGTAATTAAAAATCGTATTAAATACTTACAAAATTCAAATGTCTCTAAAAACATTAGACAAACTTCGAATCATAAATACATATCTTTGCCTTATATTGAACCATTACACAATACATTTAAACACATTTTCAAGAAACATAATTTAATTTTAGCCAGTAAATCTGTGAATAATTTAAATTTAATTTTTTCGAATTTAAAAACCAAAATACCGAAATTAAAACAACCTAACGTGGTTTATGAAATCAAATGTTCAAATTGTAATTCTGTTTATATAGGTGAAACGAGCCAAAATTTAAAAAAACGTTTAGACCAACATAAATATCATATTCAAAAAAATAATCAAAATCATTCAATGCTTGTAGAGCATTCATTAGTAAATAATCATAATTTTGATTTTGATAATACTGACATTTTGTACAGTGAATCTAATATTTTTAAAAGACGTTTCATAGAAATGTGTAAAATTAAAATGTCTCGAAATTCTATTAATAAACGTACGGACTTTGAAAATTTAAATGACATATTTTGTAGTTTTCTGGACTCTTTAAACAAGATATAGATCTGTCAATTAATTAATTAAAAAAAAAAAAAGTAGCTTTAATTAGTTTTTATTCCGTACAATTCGTAGTTTAGTTTAAAAATCATGTTACCTTTTCGTTTCTCTTGACAACTTGTTTATTTACTTTTTTTCACTCCTGACGAAGCTATAAATCTATAGCGAAACGTTGACTGTGTTTCCCTTCATTTTTCTGTCCGGTTTGAGATTAAAAAAACTTTGTACTTACTATTTTCATCGGACAAGAACAAACTTCAATAATTTAATCAGTTAATAACTTAATTTGCAATATTTATGTTTATAATATACCATATTTACTTACGATTTACCGTAAAACATACCTCTGTATTAAAATCTATGATAAAGATAATGATGATTTCCTTCGATTCAAGTAATATAATAATAAGTCATTTATTGTGCCTTATATGGCACTCTAGGTAATAATGGATAGTAATAAAGGATTGAAATGTTTCCAGAAACTCATTTTCTACTTTAACGAGTAGTTAACCTAATCGGCCCGTTAAATTTATTCCAGAAATCGGGCCTAAATTGGTCAGCATTTTTTTAGTAATTTCTGTTCATTACCAGATAATTTTAAGGCATTTTCCTAACCTGACAGGGAGTTTCTTATTTTCTGTAAGCTTGAAATTTATTGCTTTTCAAATTTTTAAATTAATTTAATTAGTATCAATGTGATGGTTTTGCATCTTAACAAACATGCTTTGATTACAGCAACTCTAAAATGTTGTTTTTCACTTTGAAGTTAGCGTACACATGTTTATTATTAATAATAAACTTGCCTGTAATTACGTTCAAATTAATCTACTGGAAAATTAGCAAAGCGTATACACATGCTTAAAAACCAAGCAATATTAGAAGGTTGTTACGGTTACAAGTAAAACAGCATGGATGTTTTGAACGCTTGCTTCATGCAAATGCGAAAGCACACTCGCTTTTTGCTTGCTTACGTCTCATGTGTCATAAAAAGATTAAGCATAGCGGTAAAATTCCGCTGCTGGAATATTAAAAAAGCCGACGTTTGTATTCCAGTTGCCACTATTTCCAGGCAAGAATGTTGAGATCAATATAGACGTCTGGGCTTCCTTCTTGTTGCAAAATAGCTACCAATTTATACGCTATATTATTCCTCTCTCATCTAGACTAGTAATGAATTCCGTCGGGCTTCCGGGATCCAATCGTAAACTACAAATCACATAAACCTGCATTAAATGCATAAAATAGCAAGGTTCGGATATTGCAATGATCTGTTTGCTGTACGAAAATATTTACGAGGGAAATTCTAATTTGCGCATGAAAATGTATTGACAATTTGCTTTTTATTTTAAATTCTTCCAAAAGTAGCTTTCCGTAAGAAAAACTTATCTGTTCCTCCCTGTTTCCTTTATATGTAGATATAATTTGTAATTTTTATAAGATCGTTTTAAACTGTCCTATTTCTTGTGCCAGATTTGGTTCCGTTACTACAATATTTGGAACAAGAAATTTTTAGGTTGCAGATTTGGTTTGGAGGCAGAACGAATTTTGAGTTTTCAAATAGTTTTTTATTCAATTTATTTTTGGATAAAACTTACTGTACAGAGTAAAGGGGGTCATTCAAGACTTGCAAGTCGTTACCGACTCTGCAAATTGCAAATCATTAGCAATGCAGTGACGTTGTCATGGTAACTACACGGTCAAAACAGTTTCTGGGCGGTTTTTGCAAATCAAACTGAAGGAGAAGAGCTAAATATAATGGATCATCGACATTAGCAGCTTTCGAAAATTTTGTTCTTCTTATCATATCGTTTTCAATCAAACCTTTTACTATAAAATCGTAATTCTGTTTAGTTTTCTTTCAAAAATATTTTTGTATGTGTAGAAATTTTCTCGAAAATTAACGCTTACCAGATTTACTAGTATTAATTATTATGTAAAATTACTTGCTAAATAAAATTAAATACAATACGGCCTATTTCTACAACATACAAATGTCGTTGCAGGACGTCAAGATCAGGTGCAATTTATAAACCGATAACGACACTTTGCAAATCTTTTTGAAGAATTACCTTATCGGTGTTTACTTGTTCTTATGGTTACACTAATAATGTTCTCATTTGGCTAAGAGTTGAATGAATTAAGTTAACTGAATTTGCAAATTGCAAACGGTTGCAGGCGCTTATCGTGTTTCGTGAATGACCCCCTAAGTCAATAGTGCGTATTCGGTACTGTGGAATCTGCAATCGTTTCCATGAAAAAATGTAATATGATTTCTTATGTTTCGCGTACTCAATACTATACTATAAGATTAAGAAAAAACAACGCAAAATTAGAGACTCTCTAGTAAGAGTCTGGCAGAATTGCGTGCATTTTTAATTGGCGCCAACACTTCAATTTGACATTGAAAATAAGCAAATAAGGTTAGAAAATATTGTCAATTTGACACTGACGGAATCTTTTTTGCTGAAAGATGGCCGATTCTGCCACACTCTGACTAGAATGTCTCTACGTAAAATTAAAGTTCCTGTATGATAAGAGTTGAGCCATGTGGATTGTGGACCCAATATCAAAAACCACTTGATCTTTTAAATGAGTTTCTCTATGGTTTCTCCCAAAGTTAGTATATGAGAAGTTATCTCATCTCCTTGAATTTACTTGCATAAAGCCGAACGCATGGTTGCTCTGTTAGGGGTGTGCGTGTGGTCTCTGGAGACGTTAGACGTTAGACGTCACGATCGACGGCGCAGGCACACTGGACCTTCAGCTTAGATGAGTGACGTATACCTGAGACCCACGCGACAAATGTCGAATCCGTCCGATATTGTACGAGGCAACTTATCATATATTAAACATTCACTCTTTTTTCTCGTCAAAGTAGGCGAGTTAGGGTGACATTTTTGTTTGTATCACATCAGATGAGACGGTTATGTTTATTTTAATTTTAAGTTTATGATTTTAGGACATTGACACCTCGAATACAGTAGTAAGTACCTTATTTATGCCAGAATCGGTCGTAGATGGTGCTTCTTCGTATTTGGCAGTATAGTCAGATTACGAGTGTGGAATTATCATAATATTTTTCTTATCAGATTCTGGCATCTATCAAAATTCATGTAAGCAACCCAAGGTAACTAGAATACACCCTGCTTTGACGAGAGAAAAGAGTGAATGCTTATTAGTAACTTTAGGTTTCTCCTATCATCCTTTATTAAATTAATGACAGACTCACGACAGACTGATCAATCTGATCATGTTTGATGTTATTTGGGAAATAAAATTTGCAGTTCTTAATAAATACACTGGTGTCCCAGAGCTCCGTAAAAGTTCCATAACTTTCTTGTTATTCCAGGTATGAACTCAATTTTTTTTTGTATAATAGGAGTGCTTCCATTTCACATTCTAAAATTATTTTCGTTTGTATACAGGGTGTCCAAGTATTATCAAAATATTGAAGTTACGTTTTTGTTCAAATTGAAATACCCCATTTTAACTTCACTTTTGGATTCTACACTAAATTCTGCGTTAAATTTATTTGAATCATTTTTACGTATCAATCATACTTTTTGATGTGAGTCAATTTTTTCTTGAAAATTCTCGGATACAAGGTTCCATTCAAAAATTCGTAACTTCTAAACCACTAAAGATAAGGCAACCGTTTTTTTTTTCAGTCAATGCCAAGGCTGTGGCCAATCATTCGAGATCAAATCAAGTCGTGAAGGGATGTTCCAAGGCTTGCTACGATTTTTTGAATATGAGTAACTATAAATAAAAACTCACTTTTTTCAAATAGAACACCCTGTATATAACATATGTATAATGTATAACACTATGGAATGGTGTGAAAATATACAGGGTGTTCTATATAAAAAAATGGAGTTTTTGTTATTTATAATTATTCATATTCAAAAAATTATAACAAGCCCTGGAATATCCCTTCACGACTCGACTTGATCTCGAAAAAATAAAATTGGTTGTGTTATCTTTACTGGTTTAGAATTTACGAATTTTTGAATGGAACCTTGCATCCGGGAATTTTCAAGAAAAAATTGACTCACAGCAAAAAGTATGATTGATACGTAAAAGTGACTCAAATAAATTTAACGCAGAATTTAGTGTAGAATCCAAAAATGAAGTCAAAAAGAGGTGTTTCGATTAAAAAAAAAAAAAACGTAACTTTAATATATTTATAATACTTGGACACCCTGTATACAAAGGAGAATAATTTTAGAAGGTGCAATATATATTGTATATATATCCTACTGTACAAAAAGAGATTCATGTCGATACCTGGAATAGCAAGAAAGTTATGGAACTTTTGCGGAGCTCTGGGACACCCTGTATATATTTTGAAAATGCAAAGTGAAACAATTTTAAAAACTACTTTAAATTTGACTTAATGTAATGTAATTATATACAGGTACTCTACGCATGCGCAAAATTTAGGTCACTAAATCAGTTACGTGTTCAGGTAAAGCCATCACAGTCTCATTCCGAGATTATTGTATAACAAAGATAAAAAATACAAATGTCGCAAGAGCAACAAGGAAATCAACACTCTTAGAGAATTCTGTTTACTACGGTGGTAGTAGTTTACGGCCGACTGTCTAGTCAAAAATGTATTAGTGTTATGTTTTTTCCACAGCCATAGTTAAATCCCGTTTGTGAAACGTCACTTTGATTACGCAAAATTAATTCTACCGTTCTACCGTTGTAATCAGCTCACTACGGCGCATCTAAATATCTAAAAATATACAGGGTGTTCCATTAGAGAAAACAATTTTCACGAACCACAACTTATCTGATCACTCTGTATAGTTCAAAATAATTTTACAATATGCCGCGTGTTGATTTTTTTCCTAATGTTTTTCTCATAGGCCTCACAGAAGAAATACGCGTCCTTGGGCCACCCTGAATTATCGACCTGAAAGAAATTATATGAATTCATGGGACGCAGTCAGAAAAATTAGAAAATTTAAAACATTTTAGTACCACTTTTGCTAGATTTATTTAGCTGTAAGAAAAGAGCGATTTTTTTTTCTCTTGGGCTTTAACATTGGGTTTTAATCAAAGTTGTCAATGTTTTTCGGGGTCAATTTGTCAGTGTCGTGTTAAAAGCCGCTCTACGCAATTTTATTTTCCATTTAACTTTGAATTTGACTGAGATATAAAATATGTTCGTCTGTACTGTTTGAGTTTTTATTTGAATTTTTCATGTGCCTTTTACAAAATAGAACTGTGTCTGTCTCACCTGATTTACGTTGAATGATTTTATCAAATACAAAATCAAATGGTAAATCAGATAGCGTAAAGCGTCTTTAATTGTTAGGTTACGAAGTCAAACCCAGATCACGACTTTTTCAAACCTTATATTATTCTGTTTTTTTTTTAAAGGATGAAAAAGTTGTTTGCTCGGATTTGAACGTGAAACCTCTCAGTGACAAAAATCATGAAAACTTGACTACTAACTACCTGGCCACACACATGGTTTATTTTCCGTTTCTAAATAGACTGTTAAGCGTGCAACATGAAAATTATTACATTTTTTTTCTCTATTTTTAAATAATTACTATTTAAAGTATCGTAGATTTAAAATTCCAATACTTTAAATGCCAAAATCTTTCCAATTGCAACCTACAAATTCGTATGAATTTTTCTCAGAAAGATAATATAAATCAATTTCTGATTTCACATGTTAAATCGTTTTGTAATTGTGTGTACTGTTGTCAGACGGACATACGGTATACTAAAGTATGGTATACTAAAGTATGGTTTTGAACTAACAATGAAATTACTACTATTTTACCCGATATACTGCTCTCACTAACAGTTCCTTTTCTAACGTAGATGGTAATTTTCTCGTTTTCTGATAATCTGATTCTGATAATTTAAGAATTAAAATCGATTTAATACAAGGACGGGAATATTTTTGCCAGACAGATAATATCCCAACACCAAGCAAATTTTAGCAGCATTAAGTTATGTAATTTTCCGAAGAATTTGCACCGAAATTTTCCAACAAACAGCTTCAATAAAAGGAGATCATTTTTACTCGCCGGTTGCGATAAAACATGAAAAATTGTTCGGCATCGTAAGAGATATTAAACCATTCGTGCAACTCAATATTCAATTTTGTGAGATTAGCAGTTAGTTGGTGTGCAGTTTTCCTCAATATACTTTCGAGTAATATAACGTTTTAATAAATTTTAATCACAGCTCATGCTTGGACTCAAAGCATAGTAAAGAATTAATCCGTACATACCGTCTGATTATAAAGACCCCGAGCTGCAATTCCATTATTTTTGTTCAAACATCCAAAAAAGTATACCGGGTGTCCCGCGCCACCCTTCTAGAATCTTTATTTATTAGTCGATTAACCTGAATTTTGGAGACAATAAATTAAATAAAAATTGGAAGTTTCCGACCAGCTAGCAATCATAGGGTTTCCGGTTTCGCCGGAAGTGATATCAACTTTCTTATTTTAAATGGAACACCCTATATATTTTCACATATTTGAAATCTGCGGATCTTTGCCAGTCCAAATACGTATCAATTGGTAATTTTAGTTTCCAGGACAACGACAAAAAAGCTTTTATTTTTCAATCTAGAAGGCTATGAATTGCGTTTCTTCGGTCCAATGAGATCAAGTGTTTCGAGAAAATCACTCCCTTGATTGTATTTTGATTTTTAACGTTTTTACAGCAATACGTTATCTTTTCTTTGAAAGTCATTTAAAATAAAGGGATAGTAAAACTTCAATGAAACATGCTCTATTTATAAATTACTTTAAAAGAAAATATGACGTGTTCGGTATCAGCGTGCTCAGTAAAAGATGTTCCATTTAAAATAAGCAAGTTGACATCACTTGCGTCGAAACCGGAAGTCCTATGACGACTAGCAGTATCTCGGAAAATTCCATTTTTTGTTTAGTTTATTGTCTCCAAAATTCAGGTTAATCGATTAATAAATAAACATTCTAGAAGGGTGAGCACATGGCGCGGGACACTCGGTATAATGCACGTCTATATTTGAATTAATCATTCCTTAAAAACATAATCCAGTTATTGTTTGCTTTGCAAATATCCGTAGCTCGTGACATTAATCTTATCTAAATGAATTGCTGGCATTACGTACGGGTCTTTCAAACTGTTCTTGGGGTAATTAATATGGATTATTTTCCTGAAAATACCTATCGGTAAGGATGACTAACGGAGTTTTGTGATAAAGCTTTTTCCCCTTTCAACAATTTATTAAACGTTTTTGAAAAGTTGACGACACCTCACAATCTTAATCATTGGAGATTTTGCTTGATAAATAATTGTAATATAATTTATAAACTGCACAACAAATTAAATTTCGGCATATGCTAAAATTCAAAGGAAATTTTAATTATTCAATTTTAAAGATATCCAGCTGTTTAGATTTTTTCTTATAACTTGTAATAACGTCATTGATAATTATATTTTCCGCAATACGTTAACGATAAGTTATGGATTGATTTTCTCGAAACACTTGGTCGCATTAGATCGAAAAAATGCGATTCATGGCTTTCTAAATTGAAAAATAAAAAAAAGTTTTTTTTTCGTTGTCATAGCAATCAAAATTATCGGTTGATATGTAGTCGGACTCGTAATGATCCGATGATGATGACGCCTAGCTGTATGTCGTAAAATTCTATTTTTTGTTTAAGTTATTGTCTCCAAGATTCATGTAAATCGATTAATAAATGAAGATTCTAGAAGGGTGAATATATGGCGCGCGCGAGACACCTGGTATATTTTATTGCATATTTGAACAAAAATAAATGAGTTACAGCTCGGCGCCTTTATAATCAAACAGACGATATATGCACGAGCGCTTGTAAAGCCTGAATTTTGTGCACGAGAATGTGAGATAATGTGAGAGAGAACGCATGTGAAAGACTACAAAGTGGCGACCGGAGGAGCGCTTGTTAAAGTATTTCTTACGTAAGCTTATGTTAAACTTTAAACCTTTGCATGTTTTACTTAAAAATTTGTAAACATATAAAATAGCGACATCTTACTATCGCTTTTTGACCTAACATTGCAGTAGGATAGACAAATTGAAGCGGGATTTGCTCCTAATGAGTCCCCCATGCAAGGCGGCCATGCTTGCTGTCAAAGCATAATGAAAGATTTTAGAAAAATTTTGTCAAAAAGCGATAGTAAGATGTCGCTATTTTATATGTTCATCATTCTTACATCGCATTTGCGAATAAATTGGGCAAGTCGTTTTTGGTCTGCAGTGGGAATGTCGAGCTACGTTTCTGCTGAAGAAGCCCCAAGCAGGGCTGAAACAGCTGTCCAGAGGCTGCTCGAGGTTCTCACTGCAATCAAAAACGATTTGCACAAAATTTTTTTAAAAATTTGTGTTCTTTTTCATCGGTGAAATCAACCGCTTGTGATTTTTTGTGTGTCACGCGGAGAAGTTAGTCACGCTCAAGTGTAAACATTCTTGCCTCACCGAGTGTGTATTTTTTTATGCGTAGGGCGGCATTTATCTCCAAGGTTAACTCTCTGCTTTTAGCTATCTCTCTCGCACAATTGATCTCGCGTTTCTGTGCACGTTCCGAATACGGGCGCCTTCACCTATTACATTATACATCGTGACTCATTGAAACATTGAATTGTTACGAACTGAATAACCGTAAACGCGTTAAACTAGGAATTTTTATTGATTTTGATTACTTTAATTCGTAACTTTTTAGTATCAAGTGCTGAACATGAAAAGCACACGTTGAAAGCAAAGTACCGATTATAGTTGGAATCGTAGGTACAAGTGTACAATAACTATAAAAGTACATAAAAAATTAGGTTATGCGAAAAAACTGAATTGAGTTTTAAAAAATTATTCATGATACACCGTGATTCAGAAATGTCTTCCAATATTTCCACGGCGAATAGAACATCACAAAATAAGGTCTTATAAAAATATACTAAAATGAATAATAAAGGAGCCCTGAAAGAGGGTGAAAAATATTGTCTTTTGGCAATACCTTCTGAATCCTTCAAGTTATCAAATTAATATTTTAATCTAAGATATTGTTAATACCCTACATTATTACCAATTACTTATTATTTACTTTTCGAACAATGAAATTATGTAAAAAATAACCTGAAACCTGATTTTTTTATGTTCTAATTGTGTCTGCATTGAATGTGAATGATAGCTTACAACACTTTAGCTGTGGTTTACGATTATGAAGGCCGGATTGGTCAGATTACGGTGGAATTCTCGACCTGCTCTTCTGCTGATTTCTGGCAAATTTTTAATGTTAAATTGTTTGTAAATGACGAATACAAACATCGCAATAACTCCTTTGTGATTCGTTTAAGTGTGAAATAATAAAGAATGATTTTTGATATTTCGATTTTTTTTTTGATATAACCATTGTAAACCTGAATAAGGACAGTTTATTTTTGCTGATTTGAATGACTTTGCAGCTCCAATAATAACGAAGTTAGCAGTAGTACTGCAATAACTGCCTCTGTATTTCTTTCCAAATATCTTTTCGCACTTTCAAAACTGTAGTAAAATTGAAGATATTTTAAACACTTGTCGGTGTATTGATCTTAAAATATTAGAAACTGACTTCTTTTGACAACTTCTGTCTTTTTTTTTTCTTAAAAGAGTTGTTAGTTTTCACAAAATACGATTTCTATGTCATTCAATGTACATCATTATCGTGAAAATATGAAAATGAAACGAAAACGTTGTAAACATTTGACTAATTCCAAACACTACACTGAGAAAATTTTTGTAGTCAAAATGAAGTCGGAAATAAATTGTAGGAAATCTTCTTGTCGTAATATTTACTATAATTGTGCTACTATTTGCTATAATTTGTTTTTATCTCCATTTTGACTACAATTTGTGTGGTACGAAACTGCAATTGCATTACTTTTTACTAGTCTGTATAAATCCCTTTTTATCGTCAACCAACACCGTGAAGTGTATTAAAAGCAAACCAAAAGTATGCTTGAAAGTATACCCTTTCAGTAATATTGAATATCGATAAAGTTAAATTATTAAATTTAATAAGCGATTTTACATAATTTCTAATTAAATTTAGCTATTAAGTCTATTATGCAACGAAATAACTCGGTATACGCAAACCAATTACTTGTTCAGTGGTTTTCAGCTGTATAGTAATTTCCCAACTTTCTAGGCTAATATTATCAAAAGCGATTGAAAACCAATGTAAATAATCGATGTGAGATGCTCTATTATGATTTCTAAAATACTTATCCCCTCGACACAGGTGCTCATTTAACTTTCACCTGTTATTTAAATCAGTACGTAGGTGCTACTCTTGCGGGGTCTCATTACATGAAATTAATATTATCTCGGTACCTCTCTCTTTCACTTAATATCTCATTACGAGTTGAATTACACCGAGTGCCGGTGTAGAATTTAATTTCAGAAATATTTTCTTTCGCTGATGCACTTGGACAGCCCAGTTTTAATTACTTGCAGAGGAGAATTAAATTTAGAAGTTTTAAATACGTTTCTATTCGGAAAGTGAATTAAACAACACATGCTTAAAACGTATTTTTTTTTGTAAAATCGGGACAAGTTTAACAAATGCTTTGGACACCTTCGAATTTATTAAAAATTTTCGCAATAGTTTTCACTACACACACGCATTATGAAACCACTAGAGTTTAGCGTCTTTCCGGAAATAAAATTATTTATTTGATTTATACTTAAATTTAAAAATCACTTATTTCTCCAAGAGAATAATTCTCTCATTTACTTAAGCTTGAAGGATTGCTCAATAAAATCGCAAGCCAGAAAATTAATGTATGATGGTTAATTTTACGCTGCTTTTTAGATATAAATCAATTATATTTCACTTGCAATGTTTATTTCAATTCTCAGCTTTGAGAGATCATAAATTAATTATGCAAATCTGAATTGTAAATAAAAAAAGAACTGTTAATTGCTTCATTAATTTCTGGTTTCACTTTACATACATTTTCTTAGTTTTCTGTTTGGTTTTTTATGTGTCTCTTTTCTTACGAATTCTATTGCCATTTCTTAGTGTAATTTTTGATAAAAATTCATTTTCAGAGGCGTTCTACTTTCCCTTCAGTGTTCTAAAAAAAAATTTTTGTTTTAGGAAGACAAATTTTATACTCCTAGTATACGCAAAAATAGTCTTAAAAGCAACTGTTACACTCTGTTATTTTTTATTTATTTCTTAATCAATGTTTTATTAGAAGTATTTTTTATTTATTTATAGGGATAAAGATGCAGAACACATCTTAAATTATAAAATAAGAAGCAAAACTATTAATTATCATAAACAGCACTTACAATTCCACATGAAATGAAATGAATTTAGTTTTGTAATTTCCGATCCAAATTAAACTCGTACTACTATTTCGTAATAATAACCCTTTATTTGAATTGTGGTCATTACAATAATGAATGTCCACGATCACGGGGGGATATATTAACATATACATATTTACATAAAATATGTATATTCGGATATTAAGAGAAATTACGTTAGTTATTAATTCCATTACACATACAGGATTCGGCAAAGTTCTGAATTTGGCCAATTATGAGATTATTTAAGGAGGTACTAAAAACTAATCTGCGGCATATGATTAACGAGGTAAATATCCATAATTGAAAATTATTTTTAATAATGCAGGGTGTTCCATAAAGTTACTGCGGACCAAAGTTATATTTTTTTAATGGAATATTTTTTTTGTAGTAAAAATTTGCTGCATTATGAATTACAGCTGAGTTTAGATTTTTTTAAAGTTTAAAATTTTGGGTTTCAATTTTATAAAGTTTTAAAGTTTTTGAGTTTCTTGGGTCGAATTGAATTAAGCATAGTTGAGTTCGGTTGGCCTTAATTCCAACTGAGTTTAAATTCACGGGAGGATATTGTTTTGATTTTTAAGTATGTTGTTTCTTTTTCTAAGTTTTTCGTCTTTTGAATTTTGGATATTGTTTTGATTTTTAAGTATATTGTTTCTTTTTCTAAGTTTTTCGTCTTTTGAATTTTAGATTTTAATCTCTTAGATATAACCTTTTCAGTTTCAATATTCTTTTTGCGTGAGTTGTGAGTTGGGTCAAGTTCAGTTGAGTTCGATTTCAATTAAGCTCGCATTTTTCTTTATTTTAAGGCGTTGAAATTTTTCAGTTTTATTTTTAATTCTTAATTTTTTTTATTTTTTGCTCGGTTTGGGTTAAGTTAAATTGGTTTGAGGTGAGTTGACTTTGCTTGGTTAATTAATATTGAGTTTTGATTTTTTGTTCAGTTTCGAGTTTTAATTTTTTTGTAATCCTAGCTTTGATCAAAGTGAAGACAAGCACTGGACTGAAAGAGAGTTGTGATGCGCCTGTTTATTGATTTATTGATTGGAAGGCTACTAGAAATGAAATCTACCTACCTATGAAACAAAAGACATACCATTTTTTTTATTTATTTTTTTTAATGTAGTCCACCGTCACATCAACGCCATTTGTCCTACAATGAACTTGTAAAAAAAAGTTTCTTCTCGATCTGCGAGAAATTAGTCTACTTCTGCTTTTAGTCTATCATCAGAGTCAAAGCCGCGCCCTCTAAGATATTTCTTTAATTAGAATGAAGAGATAAAAGTTAGACGTTGCATGATCCGGACCCGGACTATACGATGGATGGTTGATCTCTACCTTGCTGCATTCTTATATAATTGGTCTGATTTTGACAACAATTGCATTATCGTGCAGCAGAAATGATTTTCGATGAGAAGGATGATATTCATGTCCCAAAAAATTGTTGCCATCAATTTTACAGTAGATGGTTGCGTCTGTGCCTTTCTGGGAGGAGGAGATCCTTTATGAACCCATTATTTTTTTTTTTTTGGACTTTATTAATTATCTTTTATAAATAGAGCAGTACATTTATAGAAAATATAGTCATAGGCGAAGTTCAGTTACCTGTTCTTCCACTTAACCTATATTACAACTTTAAAATTTATAAATACAGCCGGATTTAAGAATTAGAAATACAATTAATTAAGCGAGTATCAACACAGTAACATTTAATAATAAACACAGTTAATAAATAGATTAATTAATGATTAATGGGGCAGGTTTATCTGTGACTGACGGTCTAGTAAAAACTTTTTAAATTTAGATTTGAATTTATACTTTGGCAAAGACTTTAGATCTGCAGGAAGTATATTATACACAGAAGCAACATTATAAGAATAAGAACGTTCAAACAGACTGGTTTTGTGCAAAGGTGGGGTAATCACGTTTTTATTTCTGATATTTATATTATGTATATCAGATCTAAATCGAATTTTGTTATACAAGTATGCAGGAGTTTCCGTACGCACAATGTTCATAAACAAGCAAGCTGAATGCAACAGGCGGCGATTAGACATATTCAACCAACGAATTTCTTGTAACACATGAGATACATGGTCTCGTCTTCGCAAACCTGAAATCAATCTGTTCAATCAGGAGTTCTGTATTCTTTGTATGCGTTTAGCTGAAGTTGCGTCTAGACAAGGGCCATAAGCAGAATCAGCAAACGAAAAATAAGATAAAACTAATGAATCACATAAATGAGTTTTTAATTTTTTGCTTAAAATTGATCTATTCGAATATATTAGTTTTAAGTTTGTAAACGCTCTAGCAACACAGACATTTATATGTTTATGAAATCGCAAGTTTACATCCATGTGCAAGCCAAGATTTCTGGAAGATGTTACACAGGATATGTGTACATTATCTATTGTAATTTTTAATCTAGAAACAAAGAGAGAACACTGCAGGGGTTTACCCAGTAACATAACTACGGTTTTTTGTGAATTTAAGATTAAGTTATGATTTCTGGATGCAATAACAAGTTCATTAATGTCACGGTTAATGTAATCATTGGCTACATCTATCTTACTAGGCGCAAAAGAATAATACAGCTGGGTATCATCAGCGTAATAATGTGCAGAAAGATGTTTTAGACACGATCCCAATCTGCACGTGTAAATTGTGAACAAAAGAGGTCCCAAAATAGAACCTTGTGGCACTCCGGAACGTAAATTTCTAGGCAGAGAACACATATTATTCAATGTTACTACTTGGGATCTGTTAGAAAGATAATGATACATCATTGAACGTGCTTTCGTTGAGAAGCCAATATAATACAAAATGCTGAGGAGTAAGGTATGATTCAGAGTATCAAACGCTCTAGAGTAATCTAAGAGTATTAGAGCAGTTACATTATTTTGATCTGCCTGAACCAGAATATCATCAATTACTTGTAATAGTGCGGTTGTGCAGCTATGATTCGAACGGAATCCTGATTGAGTGCTAGGAAGAATATTGTACGTATTTAAATGATTTGTAATTTGATTAAACATAATTCTTTCTAAAACCTTGGACAGAGTAGGAAGTAAGCTGATGGGTCTCAAATCTTTTAACTCCGTAGGATTAGATTTCTTAGGTACAGGAACAATGTAAGCTTGTTTCCAGCAATTAGGAAATTCACAATTATTTAAACAAAAATTAATAATGTACGTGACGTATGGAATTATATACGGACAACAGTAAGCTAACATTTTCGTATTAATAGAATCTGCACCCATAGCATTTGTCGTAATTGATAGTAAAATTTTGCTCACTTCATTTTCATCAGTAGCTGAAAAATTAAAATTTGTCGGGAAGCTAGTAAATAAATTTTTGTTATAAAAATCAAGTGTACTAGGATTAATAGATATATTGGAAGGGATGGAATCTACAAAAAAGTTATTAATTTCATCAGGATCCATCAAATCAACAGGAATTTGACTATGATCATTTTTAACACAAATGTTTAAAGTTTTTAGATCTCTCCAAAGCATTTTAGTATTAGTACTTCTAAGTTTGTGTGTTGCATAAGCTTTTTTTTCAGCTTTTACAGCGGAGATAGTTAGGTTACGTAAGGTTTTGTAGTAGACAAAATCGCTGTTTGGATTTGGATTCAGATTTAGTTTCAGAGTCCCAGTGATGTACCCAAGTCTCATTATACCGTCACAATTCGAGCCAAAAACAGAATTCTTGTTTAAAATCTCCAAACGACTCCAAATGACGCCAAATTTCCAGTCCACGCAGTTTTTGTTCGGATGTCAATAATCGTTGAGCCCACCTGGCTGACACTATGGCTGAAACCTTATTCTTGTTCAATTATCATGTAATATGGTTATTACCCTAGGTTCCGATATTCTTAGTCTCATACTAATGGTGATCTTGCCACGACGATCATCGAGAACTTTTCGTGTCATTTCATAATTTGTTACTATTTTTGGTTTTTCATTTCTGGAATCATCTTCAGTGAATTCACATCCCCACCGAGACTGTCTGGACCAAAATTTTATTATGTAACATGTAAGTCGTGATGAGAACCTTATGAGAATAATTACTGTATGCTTACCATACTCAGATAGTACAAGAGTTAATTCCCGCTGACTATCTTTTGCGGATTAGATTTTGCGAATGGGTCCAGTAACAGCAGGAACAAAATGAAACTTTTTTTGCGAAACATATTAGCATGTGATGAATCTATGTTTTCGCGTGATGGCATCCTAGACTACCGTAATACTCATGTTTGGGCGGATGCGAATCCTCATGCCATGTCTGAATGGAGCAGCTTACTACATCTTAATAATTTATTAACTGATGATATGGTGTTCGAGCAACTTCTACATCTTTGACTTTTACATGACGACTCCACATTTTAGTTGATTCGTATAAATTTAATTTTTTTTAAGTTAAAATTAAACAATACTTTTCGGTGTCCTGTTGTATTAGGAATTTCATTACTTTTTGCTGAATCCACAAATTTAAACTTCACAAATGTCTTACAGTGTTTTGATTGGAGTACACTATGTGCACTGAGTGCATCTTAATCTCGTTTTAACCTCATGGAATAAAATGAGATAAAGATACACTCACTGTACATAGTGCACCCAAATCGAAAACGCTAATAGATGTTACAGGCACCGTTGCTAAGAAAATCCAAATATTGTTGCCATACAACCAGAATTAGGAAAAAAATTTATTAGAACATTTTTTTTTGTATACGAGTTTTACTCATCATCACCTATAACCATTTTTTTGGCACTATTTGACAAATTATGCTCTAGTGTGTCAGTTGATTTTCTTATAGCTAGGTGTATTTCTACTGGCCCTCGTATGTTACAAAAATCCTGTTTTATACAACTACTCAAACTCAAGTTGTGCTTTGAAAAAAGGTTAATTTGACTTATGCCTTATCTTTAGATAAATAACTTTATATAAAGATAAATTTTTATTGACAGATAATTTTATGAAAAGTATGAACTGCTTACGTTGTTACATATACGCTTTATCCACGGATAAAGTTTTGAGAAACGGTTTTTAGAAGTTTTGGTGAGTTTATCTTTATGTATCCTTACATAAAGTTATGTATCGGTTCAGAAACCGGATATTAATCATTTATTCACTGGGAGGACACCTTGCTATGAAAATGAGAATGCAACATGAATACTTGTTTTTTGTAATAACTAGTAAAATCACATTCTCACATATTTAATCATTTATAAGCATGAAACTTTATAGTACTAACGTGCGAAACCGGAAACGGCAACAAATTCAGTGGTTAAATTTACCCGTCAACCACGCAAACATGTACATCTCCAAACATATCCTAACTAATTAACCGTCACTTACACAACGAAACAGGGAAAGAGCATTCTCACGCTAGTCGTTTTGTGAGCCTATTAGCATCAACACCACCTTAAACATTTACTTTTGTATAATTACGTTTCCTGGAACTTCCGTCTCAAGTGAATGCAAACGAGGCACTCTTTCTTTTCTCGAATTTCTTTAAACGTCCACGTTTTTTAAAACAGTGCTTCAGATTTTGCGAGGTTAATTGTGAAAGAAACGTTTTTTTAACGTAAGTCGTCAGAAAGGTGAGGAGAATATTGATTTCGGTTTTGGTGCTGGAGGAAACCGAACCAGTTATTCATGTGGAATCATCAAGACAATGTGTCTTTGTCGGCCGGACAGTGAATAAACACAATGCGTAATTCTCATAATTACCGAATTTAAAAGTTTCCTAATTTATTCAGGCTTCAAAAACGGGTTCTCACTGACGCTTTCGTTGTATAGAAATTAAGAAGTACTCGTCCACTAACTTAACAGTTAGTCACTGTTTTCGTATTGGTAAGATTTAATCACACGATACATATTTACGATTTACGAAATTCACCAGTCATTATTAATTCCTTATAGTTAAAAAAAGAAAAATTATTATTTCGAAGTAATATTGTCACGAACGAGAAAAAGAGGCGGGGGGGGGGTATTTGTCCAAATTTATATTAAATTGCTTTGCTCGGCTAATGTGTACCCGATGTTGAACATTTTTTTTCAGAATCTTTAAGAAGTGATTTATATGTATTTACAATTTTTTATAGTAAACGATATTGTTTTGTATTTTATAGTGACATATCCGTTTTAATTTTTAACTTGTATGTTTTCAAAAAACGGGAAAAAATCGATAAATGAAACAACAGAAACTTCTATATTTAACTTTAAAGGATTTTTCATTTGAGTATTCTCTTACCAGTTTAAGTACCGTGCTTTTCACAATTCTCAAGTTCCACGTGACCGTTTTTTTAATTATATTTTTAATGCGCTGATGCCCAACGACATAGAGTTGTCCAAAAGTCAGTATTGTGAGTACCGACCACCACCGAGAATTAACTCGAGAGTGGTTCGAACCTGATCCGCTAACACCTGCACCGTTCAGGCGTCTGCTTTTCCAGAAAGTTTTCACAAAAATGTAAAAAATGCAAAGGAAACTTAGTTAAAGTGGCTTGCTGTGTTAACTGTGGTTCGGGATTTCACCCCAGCTGCGCATACTTGGCAAAAGTAATTTCAGAAGATGACAATATGTCGCAGTCATTAAATATACCGAGCAATAATCCTAGCTTTAAACAAATACAACTGTAAAACATCTCTTTTAAAAAGTACCAGAAAAAGTCACCAACTTACTCAGAAATAACAAGGAAAAACAGCATATTAGTTTTAAAATCCAACGAAGGGGAAAGCATATCCAAAGGAGAAACTAAGACCAAAATAGATCCCACAGATCTTCACATAGCAATAACTAAGGTGAATGAGAGGAGAAATAGAAGCGTAGCCGTACATTGTCAAAGTAAGGAAGAAATTGATAAAGCTAACGCGGAAGTCAGGAAACAGTTCGGAGATAGATTAAAAATAATAGAACTAGTAAAGCGAAAACCATGTTTAAAAACTGTAGGTAGGCATTAAAGATGAAATAAATGAAAATTAATTGAAATTATCACTGTTGAAACAAAATAAGTGCATAACTAACGATGCTTACATTAGAATTGTAGCTATAAAGAAAATGAAAACTAGATACTTAGTTATATTTGAATGCGATCCTTCAACGTACAAAAGTATTATGGAGCAGGGTTTTCTCTTTGTTAAATTTCAGTGTGCACAGCGTTTGAATATATTCATTTAAGGAGATGTTACAGAAGCAGCGGCTTTTTTCACACTGCGAAGGACTGCAAACGAACTGAAACTTGTCTAAGGTGTGGATATGGAGACCATACTACAAAATTGACTAGAAAATGTCCTAATTGTCAGGACTCTAATCTGAAGAATAAGACTGATTTTGATATAAATCACTCCCCGTTTGATTACAACTGCCCAGTTTTAATAAACAAAATTGAGACTGAAAAACGAAATGTGGATTATCAACACGAATCTGAAATATAGCCATTACAGTATTTAAATAAGAGGCAATGTTCTCAGTTGGTTATTGTTGTTATTAGCTACAATGTTGATCTAGGAGTTTCTCAGGGATCTGTTCTGGGCCCATTAGTTTTTCTTTTTTTTATAAATGATTTGCCCAAACATATTAAGAACGTTTTTCTTCTGAATTTTGCTGATGAAACGTCAATTGTTGTCAGTGGATCGGATCCTGAGCTTCAGCTGCATATTAAGAACGTTAAATAGCGAGATGCGGGAGTGGTATCCAAGAAATAGCGTTATAATTAATGAAAATAGAACTCAATATTTGTTTTTCCAGAGAAGACTTGTAACACCTTCCGGATCTGTTAAATTTTTGGGTATTTATGTTGATGTAAATCAGTCTTGGGATGTTCACCTGGATTATATTTGCGAAAAGCTAAATACAGTGTGTTTTGCTATGTTCTAACTCAAAAAATCTATGAATAATACAGATATTTTAAT
This sequence comes from Prosopocoilus inquinatus, assembly GCA_036172665.1. Taxonomy (NCBI): domain Eukaryota; kingdom Metazoa; phylum Arthropoda; class Insecta; order Coleoptera; family Lucanidae; genus Prosopocoilus; species Prosopocoilus inquinatus. The sequence goes on from CM069871.1 coordinate 37,725,366, forward strand.
GCATGTTTACTACGGTTTGGCCAACTGTCACCTATCCTACAATATCCTACGTTGGGGTAGTGCAATAGATTTAAATATAGTGCTTAGTTTATTATTCCAAAAAGATTAATTCAATATTCCTCTGTAAAAGTGCATTCATCCAGCATAGGATATTGACAGTGGTGGAGATTTATATTTATAGATGTTGCCTTTATGTACACAAACTTAAAGACAATTTTCAAAAAATAACTGTTATCACGAATATGCGGCTCGCTGAATGTATCACTGTAAATTTTACAGTGATACATTGCCTACTCAGCTGTTACTCAGCTGTTAAATATTATAATCATTTACCATGTGAGTTAAAAAATGTAAAAGTCTATTATAACTTCAAGGTAAAATTAAGGGATTATCTCTTTCTTATGGCGCCGTATTATATTTCGGATTATATGGATAATTTGTAAACCGATTATGTTCTGTTACTGGCTTGTCATATGCCCTTTGGGTCAAAAGTGACTAGTAAACATTATTATTTTTTTTGTCTTTGTTTTTTTAAGTAAGATCTCCATGTTTTATCCTTGAATAAAATTATAGTAACAATTAATATTTATTTACGTGTTAAGCTTTCTAAATTAATCTTTACGGGCGAGCTGGTAGTTTGTGGGACGAGCGACACAGGAGCGAGCTCCATAATCCAGTGAGCCTAGTCAAGATAAATTGCAAAGCGTATCGCGTACAAACTTTTATTTTCACCTTCACATGGCAATTTTTAATTAATTTACTTATTTTTTTATGAAAACGGTTTTTATCGAAGGCCTTACTTCTAACTGGACTTAGTTATGGTGATGTAATCAGACAATCTGCTGTTCTACAAGCCGGTAAAATCTTGCAGGTCTTTTATACAATTTTGTAAAGTTACTTTCTGTACACGACATGTATCTGGATATTTAATTAAATAATAAAACGAGAATTACTGAGAAGGTGGAAATAAAAAATGAAACAATTAAATTCTCCCATAAAATTAAAAATTGTACGACTTTTCTATTTTGTCTTACTTCGATTTTTTCTACAGTTCAACTTAAAAAGTAAATTTAATTTTCAAAACAGAATAAGGCAAATCAGAAAATTCTGGCCTTAAATTTACAACCGGATAAAATAACTTTATGTGAACAAATTCTGAATTCAAGCAGGAACACGAAAGCTCCCATATACCTAATTTGCAATTTATTAGGCGTGCCATTTCAAGCAAAGAAAGAAATAGTCGATCGGCTCGAGCGACAAAATAATGCGGCAGCGTTCGTTTCTTTTTCGTTTTCCTGCAATTCCAGTTCGATAAAATGTTTACGACTTAATGTAACCGTTCTATTACAGGTAAGAGACGTCAGCTGCCTCGACTTTCCAATCTCGTTTGCCTAGAATTTATGTAAGTGTGCAGAAAAAATATGATTTAAACCACTTTCATGTGCGCAGAATATCTAAAAATAAATTAACTGGCGCTCATGAGGGTCGCAGGAAATTATCTTAGATGAAAGCTCAATTAAAACGACAGTACGAAACTACAAATGCCTATAATCGGCCTGTAATTAAAATTAAAGCCTTATTCTCATTTTTTTCAATAAAGAATTTTAAATTTATCTCCAAAAACATTTCTAATATAAGTAATATTCGAAAAATTTGGAATCCAAGTCTAACTCTGAGACAACGACTTTCAAGTTATCATCGCCACTAATTCCCTGTAATCATTTATTATTCACATTTGTCATTTAACTCCGAACGCTCAATGATTGATTGTGTAGTCGTAACAAGTTGAAGGTTAAAATTAAAAATAGGTGAAATTGTTTATTTTATAATTTCGTTTTGTATTCCAGAAGACTGGGGACGGCAGGAAAACAATCATGAAGTTTCAGCGAGACTGTTAAAATGTAATAAGTTTCTTTTATTTCATTCTATTAAAATAATAATTCAAATAATCAGATGTTCGGTGAACATTTGCTCGTATTCAACCCTTTCCTATATCTACCTGGAGGAGAGTGGGACAATACTTAAAGTTCAAACTAAAAGCGTAATCTATTTCTCCTTATTAAGAAAAGTCAAACAAAATATTGAAGAGTAACAGTTTTTTAAGAAAATTAAAAAAGGTACAATAATTTAAAACACCCATGGAGTAAGATGGGATTTTGAAAGTGGCAAGGAGGATACTACCAAAAATTCTATTCTTTGAAAAATTTGCCTTCGTGGTACACTACATGTCTTTCGGTACCCACAATACAAATAAGCAGCATTCGAATCGTAGCTATGGTTCAGAGTTACCCATCGCTTTTTTAATACATTTATTTTTATTTTCCTTAATCTTAGCCAACTCTTTTGACGTTTTATTTTGAAAGATCGAGTTGCAGCGAAAGTTCTTGCATTCGCTTTAGTTTTTATTCCAATTATTACAACTATTCGAATATACGAATGTTGCTGTACTTACATACCTGCTTAATCCATTGCCTCTTCTACGGGTTGTGCTAGTGTCGGATTATACTATTTCTACCTCTCTCCTTCCAGTTAAGTATCTTCCCCAAAACTTTCTGTCTCTTACTTGTACTGCCGCCTCGTTCCGGTCCATCTTCATTTTCTTTAAGTACTTTCCTACTTCGTCGTTCCACTTTTTGCGCGGCTTACCTCTTCCCTTTTCTTCGGTCTTCCCATCTTCCCATCTAATTAGGTGTTCAAACCAAAGTAATACATTTTCTTTTAAGGAGTTTGCCCATTAGACCGTAATAGGACCGTATCCGGACCGACACAGTCAAAAAAACATTCTTTCCATATATTTAAATGGGGTAACATCCACTAAAGGGGTTCGCCCATTAGACCTGACCATAATAGGACCGTATCCGGACCGACACAGTCAAAAAAAAACATTCTTTCCATACCGGGTGTCCCGCGCCATGTGTTCACCCTTCTAGAATCTTTATTTATTAATCGATTAACCTGAATTTTGGAGACGATGAACTAAATAAAAAATGGAATATTTCGACATACTAATAGTCGTCATAGGACTTCCGGTTTCGCCGGAAGTGATATCAACTTTCTTATTTTAAAAGGAACACCCTATATATTTTTACATATTTAAAATCTACTGATCATTACGAATGCGTATCAATTGTTAATTTTGGTTTCCATGACAACGAAAAAAGAACTTTTCCATTTTTCAATCTAGAAAGCTATGAATCGCATTTTTTTGATCTAATGCGATCAAGTGTTTCGAGAAAATCACTCCTTTGATGGTATTTTGATTTTCAACATTTTTACAGTATTTGAAATTTTCATTAGCTCTCAATTCATTTTTTTCGATAGAACCTCATATGTTTCTTAGCTTAGTTCAACTAAACATTTTTTTCTGAATACGCTGATACCAAATACGTCATATTTTCTTTGAAAATAATTTAAAATAGAGCATGTCTTATTGAAATTTTACACTTCCTTTATTTCAAATTACTTTCAAAGAAAATATGATGTATTTGGTATTAACGTATTCAGAAAGAAACGTTCTGTTGAACTAAGCTAAGAAACATATGAGTTTCTATTTAAAAAAATGAGTTACGACCTAGTGAAAATTTCAGATACTGTAAAAATGTTAAAAATCAAAATACCATCAAAGGAGTGATTTTCTCGAAACACTTAATTGCATTAGATCGAAAAAATGTGATTTATAGCTTTCTAAATTGAAAAATAAAAAAGTTTCTTTTTCGTTGTCATGGAAACCAAAATTAACAATTGATACGTATTCGGACTTGTAATGCTCCGTAGATTTTAAATATGTAAAAATATATAGGGTGTTCCATTTAAAATAAGAAAGTTGACGACTATCAGTATGTCGAAAAATCCCATTTTTTGTTTAGTTTATCGTCTCCAAAATTCAGGTTAATCGATTAATAAATAAATATTCTAGAAAGGTGAGCACATGGCGCGGGACACCCGGTATATGTAAATGGGGTAACGCACGGTCTGAAGCCTGTCGGAGCCGATACGGGCATTTTTTGACTGTGTCGGTCCGGATACGGTCCTATTACGGTCAGGTCTAATGGGCGAACTCCTTTACTCTTTGGGTCATCGTTTTTTTTCTTAGTCTGTCTTATTACTTAATTTCTTACTTTGTCGAGCAGTTTTATATCCACAATTCTTCTCAGGTTCCTCATTTCTCTTGCCTGTAGTCTCCTTCTCTGTTCCTTCGACAACACGCATAGTTCCGATCCATATGTTAGTGTGGGGTTGTATAGCGCATTATGTATCCTTATTTTTGTATTTATTGATAACTCTTCTCTCTTGGATATGTTTTTACTCAAATATATAGTATAATCTGGTTGTTGCTCTCATTCGCTCCTCCATTTCCTCTTGAATTTTTCCCTCTTTCGATATTGTGACTCCCAGGTATTTGAATTAGGTAACTTACTCTATCACGCTACTTTCTAAACTGAATTTTATTTGTGTCTTGTTCTTCACAATTCTCAATGTTTTTATTTATTCAAGGTTGATGTAATATTCTTTTCTCTTTAGCTCTTCGTTCCGTATTCTCACGTTCCAATATAAGTCTTGTTTGCTCTTTGACATCAATACGATATCATCAGCGAAAAGTAGCTCATTGACTTCCATTTTTCTAAGGTTATAGTATTCCTAGTAAGTTTATCTTCTTTTCTGTTTACAAATTTTTGCTATATCATCCATAATTAGGATGAACAGATACGGGTTCACCGTGCCGCCTTGCATGACTCCAGTTTTGTAACGAAGACCTCTGTTCTGATGTTGATTCTCTTCAACGACTAAACAATTTAATCGTGCTTAATCGTCAAAGGGTTTTTCGCACATCCTGAGGAAATAATAGAAGAAAGTTTCACAGTATAAAAATAACTGCAGTCGCTGTGTAACTGCATCGAGGGCAATACGATGTCGACTTGTAGGCGCGCTTTTATTGTTTGAAATTAAATATTTAAAGTCTGTGGCGATTTGCAGCAACTATTACATGCATTTTTATATTTTCAAAGAGAAACTTTTTTCCATTATCTCTCTAGTTGTGCGAAAAACCCTTTGACGATTAAATACATTTAAATTGTTTAGTCGTCGGAGAAAAAACCTGAACTCGTAAATCTTCCCTTTCCACTCAATGACAATTAGAAGCATTGCAGTCGCGCAAGGGTGAAAGGAGTAAACAGTACATTCGGCGTGAAAAACGTCCGTACTAAGTGGGCTCAATTCTTAAGCTTGCTTATAAGCCACCAATACTCACTTACCTTCCAGTTTTATTTCCACGTCATTATAATTCTGCAGGCATGCGGCGATAAATCAAAGTTAATGTAAATTTCTATCGAGGTGCATATGCCGTAAACTTAGAATAACCAGAAAAGACAAGAGTCTAGTCTTAGCATCAATCAATTTTATGATACGCTATTACCTTGAATAATAGTTAATTTACGTTTACGCCAGGCAGTGACTTATTGCACGACCTGCCTGGAACTGTTACATTCATCATGCTCCGAACATAAACGCCGCGAACAATTACCTTAAAAGCTGAGCACACGAATTGACTAACTTTTCAGAAGGACTGTTTGAAAAATTAATTCAAAAAATACTTTTCTCTTCAAGCCTGTTAAAAATTCATATTCCACTCGGGAGTCGAATGTATAGAAGTCATTACTTTAATTTAAAATAGTTATTTATGTACCAAGGGCTTAATAAATATGTTTATCTATATTCGAGAGTAACAGTTTGCAAAGCCGAGAGCATTTGAAAGGTTATATGAAATGAAGACAAGGTTGATTTGTCTATGAGGTTTGTTTTGCATCTATGACAGTGGAGTGATTTGTTTGTGTATTGTTCAAAATATAAACAGAAACCTTGTGTATAATGATCGAGCGTTATCACTACGCCCGCTTATTATGCCTATGGAGTAATGAAGTAGCTCGTATACAGATAATATATATAAGCAATAAATAATAGGTATGTGAAAAATAATAATATTTATTATATTTAATTAATGATATATCTCTGTCGGCGGTAGTTCAAGTACATTAAAAATAGAAATATTCAGTTTAAGATTCATTGTGGTACGGAAAATAATGAAGTAATGAATAATTAATTGTAGGGTGAAGTCGGCATATATGGAATACCCATTCTTTGGGCCGTCATAAATTCTGAACTAAGATACTAAATTTAAGTATTTTAATTAAAAATACTTTATGTTGTTTCTAGCAGTGACATACAATAAATTTAAGAAATACAAACTTTTTGGGCAAATTTCTGTAACAAATTTAAAAAACTGCATTTTCATGGTATGATTTAAAATGGCGGATAATATGGTATAGTCAGTTGGAGTAACATGAAATAAGGAAAATATGCAACGCTTTGAATTAATAAGGTCAAATATCAAAAGTTGTACTAATTTACACTATAACAAACTTATCTTGGTGAAAAAAATACTTTTATTTTAAAAAATCCGCTAAAATATGTTTTTCAGGCACCGCCGGAAAACTTCCAAACGTTAATTTCATTGTCTATCCTACTGCAATGTTAGGTCAAAAAGCGATAGTAAGATGTCGCTATTTTATATGTTAATTTCACAAATTCATATACTGTAAAGTTATGCAATCTTACCGGTTGGGAACCTTTGTAGTAGTGATTTACAATACCGAAACTCACGTTAATACCGGCGTCGTTTAATAGATGGCGCTTCTTATTTCAAAAATACCAGGTATTTCATATTAGCCGGTCTATTCCATATACAGGGTGCTGCATTTTGAAACGTAACATAGGAAATCCCATGTTAATTTAAAGGTGCTCGAATTTTTGTTAACTTGTATATTTAGTAAAATTGTAATTATTGTAGAACTTGTTAATTAAAGATATGGTAGTTTAACTTGTCTTATATTTTTATACCGGGTGGAAAGTTTCAGACCTGAACATAGTAAACCTGCATTGAGAACTACGTTTCTGCACTTACTACTCGCCATTTAAAGATACAAAAATGATAGTGGTATTAAATGAAAGACAAAATTAAGGCCAATGTTATCGTGTTAAAATTATTCCTTTTGAAATAGAAATTAAAATTTTTTGATTTCAAATGAAAAATGTAGGCGCCTTATGTCAGATTTGAAGTTTGCAATTCAATAACCAGAATTTTGTACAATATGTTTCTTATTCAAATTAAAAGTCCATTCATCTGTGTAGCAAAAACTGTTACCATTTATTTATTTGCACCTGCATTACTTCACAAAATACTTTCTACTTTTCTTGTTAATTTCAACAATGTTGACGGCAATTGAATTTGTGAAATTGATGTGTCTTTTTTTAAATATTCTTTACAGTTGTGTGTTACTTTTTCTTGAACAGTGTGAAACTTATTTAATTCTTAGTACAATTGAATTTGAAATTGATTTAGTATCGACATGTTGTGTCGATATCGATTGACCATGGCATCCCATTAAGTTTATTGATAGTATCAGAAACAACTGTATTTTTGTATGCAATGACGTAGAATACAATTCTCATTCTAATAAAGAAAGAAAGGATTGTTATAACTTAAACGAAAAGAGTACCTACCTTATTATTTGCTCTGTATAATAATAAGAAAGAACTGAAAGTTTCAAATCTGACATAGGCTACTAAATTTTTCGTTTAAAATTTGAAAATTTAATTTATATTCCGAAATTATTAATATTTAGGGATAATATTAACACGATAATATTGTCGATAATTTTCTCTTTTCTTTAATACCATTGCCATTTTTGTGTCTTCAAATGGCGAGCAGCAATTCACAGAAACATAGTTTTCAATACTAGTTTGCTATGTTCGGGTTTGAAACTTTCCACCCGGTATATGATTACATAAATGCAAAACAAGCAAAACTTATTGTGACAACCACACGCCTAAGCTTACTAGCTTTTTAAATCACAACATTCCTCCCCTCGGAAGGATCGCTTTTATCTTATAATTGATCATTCCGAACACTTTCGTTATTAATCGTACTGCAACATCTTATTACGATGACCGTCATGAAGATTCCGATTTAATTGTTCCATCCATCACTCTCTCTCGAATAAAGTGATGTTTTATTGCGATATGTTTCGTTCTGGACTTGTCAATGTAACTCGTAGCATATGCGATTGCTGCTTGCGTTATCACATCATATCAAAGTTGACTCTCCAATTATTTCGCCTAGGTCAAGGGATTTAAGTAACTCTCTCATCCAAACAATTTCAGCCTCCATGGTGCTTAATGCAACTGAAGTTTGTTTTGCACTGTTCCAGAGTACCGAAGCACCCGCTACCATTACCACGTAACCACTGGTACTTTTGCGATCACTCGTGCACGTTGCCCAGTCTGCATCAGCAAATGCTGTGAGAGGCTGATTCGTAATTCGATAAGTAATCCTACGATTTTTCGTTTCTTTTAGGTATGTAAGTACTCGTTTTGCAGCTTCCCAATGACTTGTGTTGAAATTAGAGCAATACTGAGCTAATTTACCAACTGCGAAAGCGATATCTGGGCGTGTCCTTTGGGAGAGATAAACGAGTCCACCGATTAGTTCCCGATAGGGAAGTTTGCTTAAACTATCTTCTTTGTTGTTCTCCTCAAGAAAACTTGATTTAATTTCCATCGGTGTTTTGGTTCCTTTTGCATCTTGAAGCCCGAATCTCTGGAGTAAATGATCAATATATTCCTCCTGACAAAGAGTAATACCACCATCTTGTTCTTCAAATTTAACACGTAGCATGTGCGAAATTATTCCTATATGCTTAATTTCGAAGCTACTTTCAGGCAATCTCTTTACTTCTAGTCTTGTCAACCCGTTTTCAGTTATTGCAAGTATGTCATCTACATATACTGTCAGTATTGCTTTTCTATTCTTGATTTTGAGTCCGTAAACACAAGCGTCTACTTTATTCCGAACAAATCCCTTGTTCGTCAAACATTTATTCAAATGATCATTCCAACATCTACCGCTTTGTTTGAGTCCATATATGGATTTTCTCAATTTACAAACGTCTTTTTCGTGGCCACTTTGTGTGAAACCCTGCGGTTGCTCCATGTAAACGGTTTCCTTTAAATTACTGTGAAGATATGCACTTTTTACATCATATTGGTCAATGAGCCATCCCTTCTCTACACTAGCTGCGACTAGCAGACGTGTTGTTTCAAAACTAGAAACAGGAGCATAAATTTCATCGTAATCTAGGCGTTAGGCCGAGAGGTAACCCGACCAATTCCCAGGAATCGTGTTTCATCAGCGAATTCAGTTCCTCAGACATTGCTTCCATCCAATGTGAAGATTCTGCAGAATTGATTGCTTGATTATAAGACGATGGATCCTCTTCTTTGAACGTTTCCGTCACTTTCGATTGAGACAAGCCAGCGAGTTTCGGTTTAGTTGAACGAAGTATCATTTCGTATTGTCGCTCTTTCTTTTGTCATGGTTTTGTAGGATCCTTTTTCGGTCTTCTGGGTTGCTTCTTCTCAGCCACTTGATCTCCACATGAATCTATATTTTATGCGTTCTGATATTTCAAAATTTGATGTATCCTGGCTTCTATTTTCAACGGTATGACGTTCACCATCATAACTAAATTTGCTGATAACGGAGTCTGTTTCACTATCATTGGCGTTATCTTCCATAATTAGTTCTTCCTGGCGAATCTCGATGACATCCTTCGATTACTCACTTACAAAACTCTTGCCAGAAGACATTTCTTTAAACACACAATCACGTAACTTTTTGCTTTATTTCAGGCATCCATACACGATATCCGCGACCGTGTAACGCATATCCAACTAATATTCCTTTATTAGCTCTCGTTGACAACTTCAATGACGTTTCTGTTTTGGCACAGGAACTTCACATCCAATCGCTCTCCAATATCTCACACTGAGCTTCTTTCCCGTTCACATTTCATATGGAGTTTTCTTTTTCTCGTGACTGTTTGTAACTCGGTTTCTAATGTACGTAGCTGAGTACGTTAGTTCAGCCCAAGAACCCTTTGGAAACTTATTTTTTTCAATTTCTGCTCTCACTAAGTTCATCAGCGCTCTATTAAGTCGTTCTGCAACGCCATTTTGTTGCGGAGTATACACCATCGTAGTTTCGTGTCGTATTCCTTCGGTTTCAGAGAACTCTGTCCAATTCTTTGAACAAATCTCAAGTCTGTTGTCTGTTCTGATTCGTTTTACCTTCTTTCAGTTTGCTTCTCAACCTCAGCTTTCCACTTTTTCATTCAAAACGTCTCCTTTATCTTGAAGAAATCGTACAAAAATATATCTGCTGGCATCACCCACGATACCTAACACATATTTCCTTCTTTCCCAGCTGGGAATATCAACCGGACCCATCAAATCTGCATGCACAAATTCCAGTATTTCCGTCTCAGTCTTCGTACGGTTATTAGGTAACTTCTTTTGAAAAAGTTGTCGAGTCGATTTCCCTGCTAGACAATTATCACAATGAGTTGGAATACTTTTCTCACCATCTAAACCTATCACAGGCGTTGGCCATTTCGAGAATTTTGGTTATGCTAACATGAATCATTCGTCTATGCCACAAATCGAGTGGTTTTGCTTAAGCATAAATAGAATTTAGCATGTATTTCTTGCACGGTTTTGCTTCAATTACGTACAATTGACCTTTTTTCTTCGCTTATTTTGCAAATAAAAACTCAGTAAAATGCGAAAAAATCATTAAAAAATGAAAAAGAGAGAAATGCGAATTTTTGCAAGTCAAAAAACATTCTTATTTTATGTAATCGTTGTGAATTCCGAATGATAAATAATGAGACCGGGCATTAGATTTACCTGATTTACCTGAGTTGAAAGCAAAAAATAGTAGACAGGAAACAGTTTCCTGTAATTATTATTTCTCAAAATGGTACTGATTAAAGACAAATTCATACACAGCAAAAAATATCAGTCGTGTGTGTAACTGGTAAAAATTTTAGATGAGATTTCTAGAGTGCAGCAAACAATTTTTTTTACAGTACTATAAAATGTAAAAATTATTTTCTCTAATTTCTCTCTTCCTTCAAAGTTATTCTAATTGCCGTAAAAAAAATAATCTATTTACAAAATTACTCTAAATATTCACTACAAAGTATTAAATTTTTATAAACCTATATGAAAAATTTATTCAATGCAGATAACTAATTTATCTATTAGTTCTCTAACAGGGTGAATTTACATCTAAAAAGATGTCTTAGGAGGATGATGGGGGTATGCATCATGATTCAAGTTGTTACAAGCATATATAGCAGAAATATTGTTCCCAAAAGAAAATATTAATAGTCTCTAAAGCTGTAAGTAATTACTTCCAATTACTGTTTACTTCAAAAATGATATTAAATTCGGGTTAGCTAATTAATTAACGAGATGTTAATTTAATTAGTTTATGGTAAAATTTATCAATATTAGATTAAATATTTATGAATATAAGTACAAAGTTTTTTAATCTCGAACCGGACAGAAATATGATGAGAACACACTTAACGTTTCGCTATAGATTTATAGCTTCGTCAGGAGTGAAAAAAGTAAATAAACAAGTTGTCAAGAGAAACAAGTCAATTTTCATCGGACAAGAACCAACTTCAATTAAATGTTAATGCATTAATTTCTTGGATACATTTGTTAAAACTGTAGTAGCAATATTAAGGCGTCACCGCACACATTTGTACGTAATTCGCCGGTTTCCGACTACTGAAAATGTGTGCTCGTCTATTCGCTTAGCATCGGCTTTCCTAGTCTTAGCTTACACAAATAATATTTTAAAGCATCTTTAATTTAAAGTCTCCTTTAGATCTATTATAAGAAGAATACTCCTTAGTTATTAATTGAACTCTTCAATTATATAAAAAAAATAGGCTAATACTACTATTTCGGAAATTAGTTAGTTATACATATTTCATATTTTTATAAATGATCTTATATTTAATGTTAAATAAAGTACTACTATTTCTAAGTAGGTATTTTATTTCATATGTTTCCTATCTATATAGATAGATAAATAAATAGATACATAATTTTCTGAAAAGTTATAATGTTTTCACTTTAAATAGAGGAGATTTCTGGGATGCCTACACTAAATACTAAGCAGTCTTTACCCGGCTACTATAATAAATTCACTCTTAACTAAATAAAATTTATAAACATATAAAATAGCGACATCTTACTATCGCTTTTTGACCTGACATTGCAGTAGGATAGACAAATTGAAGCGGGATTTGCTCCTAATAAGTCCCCCATGCAAGGCGGCCATGCTTGCTGTCAAAGCATAATGAAAGTTTCTAGAAAAATTTTGTGCAAATCGTTTTTGATTGCAGTGAAAACCTCGAGCAGCCTCTGGACAGCTGTTTCAGCCCTGCTTGGGGCTTCTTCAGCAGAGACGTAGCTCGACATTTCCACTGCAGACCAAAAACGACTTGCCCAATTTATTCGCAATTGCGATGTAAGAATGATGAACATATAAAATAGCGACATCTTACTATCGCTTTTTGACCTGACATTGCAGTAGGATAGACAAATTGAAGCGGGATTTGCTCCTAATAAGTCCCCCATGCAAGGCGGCCATGCTTGCTGTCAAAGCATAATGAAAGTTTCTAGAAAAATTTTGTGCAAATCGTTTTTGTTTGCAGTGAAACCCTCGAGCAGCCTCTGGACAGCTGTTTCAGCCCTGCTTGGGGCTTCTTCAGCAGAGACGTAGCTCGACATTTCCACTGCAGACCAAAAACGACTTGCCCAATTTATTCGCAATTGCGATGTAAGAATGATGAACATATAAAATAGCGACATCTTACTATCGCTTTTTGACCTGACATTGCAGTAGGATAGACAAATTGAAGCGGGATTTGCCTCAGTATAAGTACGCAAAATGCTACCTTCTATCGGCATTTTTTGGTGACTACCGTATCATAGTCAAAAAATTTCGGACACACCACTTGTTTGGAACTGTTGAAATGTGCGAGAAAGATAAGAAGGTCAACTTCGCCTTCTTCTCGGTATGAACACACCCACCGATACCGCACTCACTGATATCGTTTATTAATTATTTTATTTAAAATTTTAATTCACTGAGCGAAGTAATATGTTTTACGATATCAACTATCGACGAATAAATCCGAAAATTTATGTACCAATTAGGCAAGCGCGTTAAAAATGTTCTTCCTTCACCCTTACGTAAATAAACTTTTGCTGTAATCTGGCTGCTAACAATGAAAGTATTACTAGTCACGGTCCTTGGAAACAAAGTAAATGTAAAATTTTTATAAGTCTTTTAAAAATAATATGGAATGAGAAATTACAATTTGTTTGTTCCTCGCTTTTAATTTGTTCGGCAATTACGAATCGCAGCTTCTTGAATTGCACTAGATTTTAATTTAATACTTAAACTTGTAAGAACATATGAGATCAATCGTTGCCATTCATGATGATATATTGCAGGTTTAAATATTTGCACACAATAAAACGCCCACCCTGTATTGGGTGTCTCATAACGTACGGGAGAGATTGAAAGGGCAGCTGTAGGAGATCAAAATAAAGCTTTTTTTATTAATTCGCTTTTGACCAAAATCCAATAACAACAAAGTTACAGCAGTTTAACTGTCTTAATTTCTTCTTTAATTTATACCTGTAGCTTCTTAATTAATCAAAATTATTTCACAAACTGCAACTTTATTGTCAAATAGACTCTAAATTTATCGAAGCCATCATTCATAAATTAGTTAACATTTAAAAAAATGAACATCAACAAATAGTGAGATGTGCAAATAAATCGGTAGGTAATTTATTTACTAATTTAAAAGATCATACAGATAATAACTTAGTGAGTAATGTCATTTATAAAATTCCATGCAATGATTGTGATAAAATTTACGTAGGTCAAACATCATAGTGGCTGAAAAGTAGAATTGCAATTCATAAAAGTGATTGAAGAAACAGATGTACTATAGCACATCTTTTCAAAGAAGATCACGCTATGAACTGGCAAGCCACCGAGGTGATTGGCAAAAAGAGTAACAACAAAAATAGATAATTTTTAGAAATGTATCATATAAACAAATATACAGATCAGTGCATGAATTTTAAATCTGACACAAATTAGTTAAGTGCAGTGTATGCACACTTGTCCTTAGATACCATAGAACAAATAGTTGGCTCCAGTTATTGTTGAAGTCAAGTCTACACCCACCTTCATACTCTAGTCTGTACGACTATTCATTTTTCTGTGTGTAACTCTGCCTGATTCATTGCTCTTTTTTTTGATAAACGAAAGAAAATTTCTTTTTTTTTTGTTTTATTTACCGCCTTCTGACATTTAATTTGTTAAGAAAATACTACGGAAAACAAAGTTTCCAGATTATTTATAATTTTTTTGGTATTATTGCTAGTATTTACAACAAAAGCTTGTTTCCGTGCAAAGATTGAAACAAATAAAATAGCATCAAAAGAGGACACAAAAATTTGAGAGGTTCATTTCGACAAGCAAATTAAATGACCCGGCCAAAAAATTACTGTTTTTATTCTTGCGTTACAAATTTGATTAACATCATTGCTCAGTCTTCCTGCTACCGCACACAGACTTAATAACATTTTGACCTGCTATGGTACGGGCGTTCGCTTTAGTCCAATATTAATGCCAGACATCCTATCCTTTGCTGTTTTTACTGTTCCCTATTACTTATTCATATCACAATCTAAGTTCGTACGCGCTCTGTAATACATAGCTGAAGCTTCAAAGTGTGTTACACGGGCCGACTTCAATTAAAATTTAAATGTGCACCTGAAATGATTTTGTTAATTTTATGCAAAAAAGAACCTTTTGTTTAAAGAGGTGGATGGAATAATATGTTGAACTTTGAAAGGAACAAATTAATGTTATATGTATACCATGCTAACGATGCTTTTTTTTTACTTGAAAACGTACATGCATATTTTGCTCGCTCTCCTTTTAAGTCCTGCGATTTTTGAAATGAACCCAGTGTCTACATCTTTTCCAGTTCATTGTAATTAAAGGTTCGTTTATTTGTAATTCAGATTTGTTAAGGATTCTCGGTTGTTTAAAAATGGGTATTTCTCTGATTAAACAAATGGATTTTACTTCTTCCGTGCCCAAGGAGGGTAACTGAGGTACCCCAAATGTATGTACGTGAAAATATTTTCTTAAATTGTGAATCCAAAAATTATAAACATATAAAACAGCGACATCTTACTATCGCTTTTTGACCTAACATTGCAGTAGGATAGACAAATTGAAGCGGGATTTGCTCCTAATGAGTCCCCCATGCAAGGGGGCCATGCTTGCTGTCATAGCATAATGAAAGATTTTAGAAAAATTTTGTGCAAATCGTTCTTGATTGCAGGTGAGAACCTCGAGCAGCCTCTGGACAGCTGTTTCAGCCCTGCTTGGGGCTTCTTCAGCAGAAACGTAGCTCGACATTCCCACTGCAGACCAAGAACGACTTGACCAATTTATTCGCAAATGCGATGTAAGAATGATGAACATATAAAACAGCGACATCTTACTATCGCTTTTTGACCTAACATTGCAGTAGGATAGACAAATTGAAGCGGGATTTGCTCCTAATGAGTCCCCCATGCAAGGCGGCCATGCTTGCTGTCATAGCATAATGAAAGATTTTAGAAAAATTTTGTGCAAATCGTTCTTGATTGCAGGTGAGAACCTCGAGCAGCCTCTGGACAGCTGTTTCAGCCCTGCTTGGGGCTTCTTCAGCAGAGACGTAGCTCGACATTTCCACTGCAGACCAAAAACGACTTGCCCAATTTATTCGCAATTGCGATGTAAGAATGATGAACATATAAAATAGCGACATCTTACTATCGCTTTTTGACCTAACATTGCAGTAGGATAGACAAATTGAAGCGGGATTTGCTCCTAATGAGTCCCCCATGCAAGGCGGCCATGCTTGGTGTCATAGCATAATGAAAGATTTTAGAAAAATTTTGTGCAAATCGTTCTTGATTGCAGGTGAGAACCTCGAGCAGCCTCTGGACAGCTGTTTCAGCCCTGCTTGGGGCTTCTTCAGCAGAAACGTAGCTCGACATTCCCACTGCAGACCAAGAACGACTTGCCCAATTTATTCGCAAATGCGATGTAAGAATGATGAACATATAAAACAGCGACATCTTACTATCGCTTTTTGACCTAACATTGCAGTAGGATAGACAAATTGAAGCGGAATTTGCTCCTAATGAGTCCCCCATGCAAGGCGGCCATGCTTGCTGTCATAGCATAATGAAAGATTTTAGAAAAATTTTGTGCAAATCGTTCTTGATTGCAGGTGAGAACCTCGAGCAGCCTCTGGACAGCTGTTTCAGCCCTGCTTGGGGCTTCTTCAGCAGAAACGTAGCTCGACATTCCCACTGCAGACCAAGAACGACTTATGTAAGTTATAATTTTGTTACAAATCGTTTTTAAACCTTTCATTATGCTTTGACTGCAAGCATGGCCGCCTTGCATGGGAGACTTATTAGGGGCAAATCCGCTTCAATTTGTCTATCCTACTGCAATGTCAGGTCAAGAAGCGATCTTAGGATGTCGCTGTTTTATCTGTTAAAAAGTTATGAAAATTAAGTTTGTCAAATCTTAAATTCTTTGGTGTAATTCCTAATGTGTGGGAAACTATTAATATCTTATGGGTTGGGTTGGGTTAGTTTAGTTACCCTCTTGAGTCATTCTCTATAATTTAATCGTTTAATCATCCCATTTAATCAATTCTGTATCTCTTATAACAATGAAGATCCCCCGGCTGGGAATATTGTCTTGGATACACTGTATATTCTAAAATTCATTTAATTATTTACGTTTTCTGAAATTAAATCGATTAATTAGAATTAAAACTAACAAACTAAATTGATAAATCTGAATGACAAGTGGTATGATCTAAAATTAATTTATTAATAAAATTAAAATAAATCTGAATTTCAGATGACATAGTCTGAAATGAAATTAATGAATTGAATTATATTTGAACCTTTCTGAAATAAAGTTCTGTTCTGAATTACAGTTTGAAGTGGTTTAGAATAACCAGTTGAACTAAATATGACTATACTGTAATTAAATTAACCTCCGCCCACAATAATTTTTATATCCGTAGATACGTATTTCAGCAGCTAAGGTGCCATCTTCAGTACGCTACCAACTTAAAAGCACTAAAAAATGTCTAAAAACAACCTAACCACACTGATAAAATCATAAAAATGTTAAACCTAACAACAATCTAATCATCCTAAAAGATATATTTATCTAAGGGCCATTTGCACCACTTTCAGTTAAAATTTAAGCTCCACTTAACTCCATAGAAATAATTATTGTAACAAACGTTTCTATGGAGTTAAGTGGACCTTAAATTTTAACTGAAATGTGAGTAAATATAAATTAATATATGTTATGTATAAATCGGGAAAAAAAAAATATGTGAAGGAATTATGTGATTTTCACATATTAATTTATATTTACTTACATTTAGACAAATATATCTTTTAGGATGATTAGATTTTTGTTAGGTTTAACATTTTTATGATTTTGTCAGTGTGATTAGGTTGTTTTTAGACATTTTTTAGTGCTTTTAAGTTGGTAGTGTACTGAAGATGGCAGCTTAGCTGCCGAAATACGTGTCTACGGATATAAAAATTATTTTGGGCGGAAGTTAATTTCAATTATCTCTTAAATCACAGTCTTCTTTACTATTTTAGTTGATGACTGTACTGATCAAACAATTAGTTTATACATGTTTGTATATTCAATTATAACACAGGCTCCTGAAGAATAGAAGTAATAGAAGCTTGATCGTCCTAGTACATACAAGCATCATTAATTTCCGGCTAGGTTATCATAGTGGTGCCAGCTATATGTGCTTTATTGTCGACAACCAATGACGAGGTCACAGACAACACTAATGGCGGTTTCTAGAAACTGTTATCGTTAGATAAAGTAAATATTGTTCTATACAGGGTGTGGATAAAGTATGGAACAAAATTCATATTTCTGTTATCTTGGGTTTGATAAAAAAATCCTGAAACAGGTCGATTTTAGTTTTGTCCCATGCATTTTATGGCAGTGAATTTCATTCTGTAGCCATCTGATTGCATCCAGGTGTGACGTCATCAGTTTTTTCAAATGGTAACATCAGACTTTTATTATCCCTTGTCGTTAAGTATTCCATTGTGCATACAACGGTATAAAAAGTTTGGTATCTTACATAACAATTTTTTGGAGAAAAACACTTTTGAATTTAAAAAAATTAAAATTTTATTCCTATGATAAACTAATCAAAAATTATCAACAAATTAGATAAAATATCAACGGAGGTGTTCAAACTGTCCACCGTTGGCCATTTGACATTGGCCAAGACGGACGTACACATTTTCTACGGAACGTCGTATTGTCTCTGGGTCAATATTGCGAATTTCCTCGTAAATGCGAGTTTTCAGGTCATCCAAGTCATGTGGCTTATTTGTGTACACCTTTCATTTCACATGACCCCATAGAAAAAAAATCAAGTGGGGTGAGATCTGGCGAGCGGGCAGGCCAGTCAATTGTTCCCCTTTGTCCTATCCATCTCCCTGGAAAATTTTCGTCGAGATACCTGCGAACATGCTGGCCAAAATGTGGAGGTGCTCCATCTTGTTGGAACCAGATTCTGGAATGAGGCGCATCAGAATTGGCTTCGTCCGGAAACAGTATTACCAATGCTGGCACGAGGTCAAATCTTAGAAAATCTAAATATCTTTCAGCGTTTAAATTTCCCTCGAGAAAGACAGGTCCCACAATGCGATCTCCTGTTATTCCCGCCTACACATTAACTTTTTGTTGGGTTTCTGTGTGACCTTCCCGACCCCATCGAGGATTTTCGCCCGACCAATATACAATTATGGCGATTCACCTGACCGTTTATTTTAAAAGTTGCTTCGTCGCTAAAAAGAACATTACTGAGAAATTCGGGATTCTCATCGCATCGTAGCATCAATTGTTCACAGAACTCGTTTCGACGGTCGAAGTCATCTTCATTCATTTCCTGAACGAGATGGACTTTATATGGATGAAGTTTTTCCTTCTTCAAGTACTTTGCGACTGTGGAAAAGTCGACTGCATTATCTCTGGCAATGTTTCTTGTTGAAGTGTGGGGGTTGTTTTGAACTTCAAAGAGAATGTTCAGCCTAGTACCTTCTTCAGTTCTTGGACGATGTTGTTTGGGTCTGTCTTTCACACTGCCAGTTTCTGCGAATTTTGCCACAATTTTGCTTACCATTGATCGCGAAATCGGTGTTCGCTTTGCATTTTCTGCATTGAACAATTGACAGGCTTCTTCATGGCTACGTATTTTATCACCAAAGCCAACCATAATAAGAATTTGAATTCTGTCTTGTTCGTTCAAATAAGCCATTTTCGTGATTCACTTTCAACACTACCAAATTTCCGTTCTAGTCAAAACGAATACTCAGGTGCAGTACTTGATATACGGTTATAAGCTAATTGACAGTACTTTGACATTACTTTCGTCTACTCCATAGTAACTTGCGTTTTTCAATTGTAAAAAACATCATCAACCGGAAATTTAAAAAATCATTCGGTTCTAGGAACAAACGGTAAGGCCTGCATAGGTTTTTTTTGTTTATGTCGACTGGTCGATGTCTCGATTGAAGACAATCCGAGGTACACCTCAGACGTATCTAATTTGTTGATAATTTTTGATTAGTTTATCATAGGAATAAAATTTTTATTTTTTTAAATTCGAAAGTGTTTTTCTCCAAAAAATTGTTATGTAAGATACCAAACTTTTTATACCGTTGTATGCACAATGGAATACTTAACGACAAGGGATAATAAAAGTCGGATGTTACCATTTGAAAAAACTGATGACATCACACCTGGGTGCAATCAGATGGCCACAGAATAAAATTCACTAGGTCATAAAGTGCATGAGACAAAACTAAAATCGTCCTGTTTCAGGATTTTTTCATCAAACCCAAGATAACAGAAATATGAATTTTGTTCCATACTTTATCCACACCCTGTATGTTAGAACTATAGGAATTTATAACTTATCTGATAATAAAAGTTTCTAGAAATCGGGCATTAGTCACTTATGTTAGTATTTTAAAATATTAAGATATACTGCCTGCATTATAAAATGCAACACCTTGATGATGTTGAAATTTTTTAATCACCCTGTATTGTATTTTTACATTTGCTTAGAATTTTCTCGTTGAGTTTAAAGGAGGAGTAATATTTATTATAGAATAAGTAAGGTACCTGTAGTATGCTTCTTTTAGTCACCGCAAAAATTGTTTACAAACGAAAATGATTTTCAAACAAACCTCTTTAAGGAAAACGTTGTGTTTTCTGAACTACACGCAATTGTAATGAAATGAAAATATTTTCCTGTAGTGATTGTAATCTGCTTGGTTTTAATTTTATTAAATGAAACTTAAATTAATTTTTAGCCATTTGTTCACTTCTTGTTGCCGCCTTTTATTACAAAAGTTTACTTTTAATTTAAGTCCCTTTCAAAAGCACAGGACGTTTATAATTAAAAACGCTGCTTGGAGAAAGATTTTCATTGGAAAGAAAAATTATTACTAACCAAATCTACTCATGCCTATGCCCACTTTGCCTTTAATATACCCTAATGTTGTTCAGTTGAGAGTAAAAGTACTAATAACAATCTATGATATTGAAGATTCGCTTTGTTTCTATCTAATATTTTCACGTCACGTTTATTTTCTGACAATGTTGCTCAACAATTACACATATTTAAAAAAAAAACAACTCGTATAACATAAAAATGACGAATTACATAAATCTGCTTTTATTCCTCAACACGTATCATTTACGTATTCAGAACCAATTCTAAAATTTCTCCTGACACCTTCTGAATATAAAACAATTTCGGTCACCCAAACACGATGAAGTAATACCTACTGTTGAAACGATTTAAATGACCTATTCATAGACGAGTTCATGCGATAATTCATACACAGGAAATAAGGTCCGCAACACGTGTTTCGTCGCGCTGCTACATCCTGTTGAGCTTACATTTTGTTTTGTTTGTCCAACAGCGGATGACAGGTGGTGGACGCAGTTACTGGACTTTAAAAAAAGCACTCGCGAGAATTTCGAGACCACGAAATACGAGACACTTGAGACGATAATATTCTGAGAAGTTTTGGAGACGCTTTCATTACGTTGATGTTTACCCGAAGAAAATACAATTTGTTTTAGCATCAGGCATCCATAAATCAGCTGTTCAAATAAAAGGATAAATCGATTTGTGCCACATTAATGAAGATAAATCGAGAACAATTATGAGAAAAAAGACTTTTGACTTTTAAATTTTAAAAGTGTTATAAAATGATCACAGTGTTCAATGTTGTAAAGAATTTTAAATATTTTTTTTATCAAATAAATTAAAAATTTCGTAACAAATTTTCTATATCCTTCACTCTTCTCCTTAGCTGACGACTCTTATTTAAAGCCTCACTATCATAGAAACTACACTCGTGGACAAAAAATGCAGACAACGAACTTAGTTTATGTTATCATAAAGGGAAAAATTTGTTTTCGTTTATTTTTACAAATTATGAAATATTACCTATTTATTTTTTATCAAAGTAAGAATGGAAAACAAAAAAAAAAGAACTGAACATTTGTTTTGATGAGAAAAACTTGAAAAACAGAAAAGTGTACAAAATAACTGAAATTTATTTGGCTTATTGGCTAGGTTTCAGAACATTAACAACAAGAAATGCTTGACCAATAATGTGAGCAATCTCCACGAGCTGTAACGACTTCTGCCATACGGCGTGGTAAACTTTGATAACAGTTAGAGATCTCTTCTTGTGTAATGTTTTCCCATTCTTCAAGAAGAGTTACTCTGAGTTTTTGAATGATTATCGGTGTGGGCTGTCAGTGGCGAACTCGTGGTCCCAATGAATGCCAGAGATTTTCTATGGGGTTCAAATCCGGGCTTCGAGCTGGCCATTGTGATCGATGTACATTGACTTCATTCGAATATCGCGTAACTACCTGTGCGATGTGTGGTCGCGCGTTATCCTGCATTAACGTAAAATTTTCACCTACGAATGGAACAAACGGTACGACGTGATGAACTAAATATTCGTTGATATACCGTGAGTTTTTTTTTTGTTCACTCTGAACAATCAATGCAAATATTCTTATGTTCACTTTAAAAAAAAAACATGTCAATGCATTGTAGTATGTTCTAGCGCTCTTTGATGAAACAGATAATGTTGCCAGTGTCAATCAAAGGTGACAATTAAGAAACATAAAGTTTGATTTAAAAGGTTCTTACTTGAATTCTTAAAAATTGTCAAATGCATAATTATGTTTCCTAAAGAAGAAAAGATAAATATTTTACAATGGTACAAAAACAAACATCTTGAGGCAAGTTCGTGATTTATTTTCTGTTCATTATCCCGACAGACCAATACCGTCTATTGGAACTATTCATAATATCGTTAAAAATTTAATATTGAAGGCTGTGTTACAAATTTCAACAAGAAAAAGGTAAAAGCTCACCATGTCCTTACTCAAGAAATGGAATTAAACATTTTGTGTTATGCCGAAGAATATCATATTACATCTTTACATTTAATAACCAAAGAATTTAAAGTTTGCAATCTTCTGCATTTAAAACATTAAAAAAATATATAAACTCTACAAATTTTCCAACCACCAGCTGCGTTATGAAGATGAGAAAATTACAAGAACCGATTTTTGTAAAACGGTATTTAATGTATTGAATGAAAATCAAGACTCTTTAAGAAGAATAGTCTTCACAGACGAAGCATCATTTTCCTTGAATGGCTCAGCCAATTATCAAAATTATCGGTTTGTAGTTACCATTTCTTCATTCAATCTAATTTTTCTTACACAATTTTCTTTTACTTTTTCCACAGGTATTGATCCCGTACTAATAATAATGTACAAAATTTAACACACACTCAATACAACGCAAGCCTCAATCATTGGGCTGGAATAATTAACGATGTTATTATTAGTCCATTCTTTATTGAAAAAATTTTTAGAACTAGAAAGATGAACATTGAAAATGTGTGGTTTCAAATGGATGGAGCGCCACCGCATTCCACGGGAATCATTACATGTTTCCGCAATACTTTCGGCCTATAACGCAATAAATCAGATTTTCTAAGAAACAGTGTGTAGGAATTTTATAATCGATTAGCACATTGTGTAAAGTGTGAAGAAGGTCATTTCGTTGGCCTAATGTGTTACCCTACTAAGTCCACTTTTGGAATTTTATTTTTTGATGCAGTTAAACGGTGTACAAGTTTCTACACCGAATGATAGACGGAGAAATTACATGTGATTTCAATTTCTGAAATAATCGATGATATGTAACACTGCTATATAACAAAGCACCAAATCTTAAACGGAATACCTGACAAGTCCCGAATAATCGGCCATTTAGTACAGAAGTCATATGAATACCAAATGGCGTTGTTTTAATAGTTTACTTAGATGAATTGGTAGGATATTAATACGAATAATAATCAGGGAAAAGAATTCAAGCCACTTAGTGTTCGACACTTTTACGTCGAATGTGTTATTTATTCCTGTCACCATTCCGCGACTCCGACGTTCGAATTGTTATTGAATGGGAGGGGAAAGAATGCAATGCGAGCGTTTGCACTTCGCAGAAATTATTGTGGGTGAGGCCGCATACTAAATTTTCGTATCGCTCGCGAGACAAGTGGCCCGAAATCTTTTCCTTGGTAATAATGAATATTAGCAAAAGAAAATAACAATACC
Source organism: Prosopocoilus inquinatus (assembly GCA_036172665.1). Lineage (NCBI taxonomy): Eukaryota > Metazoa > Arthropoda > Insecta > Coleoptera > Lucanidae > Prosopocoilus > Prosopocoilus inquinatus. Next base: position 37,749,172 of record CM069871.1, read on the forward strand.
CATTTTACAAGGCGAACATGTCATAACGAAGAGTGAAACGTACGGTCAGAATGAATCGTTGCAAATTCTGAGAAACGTTGAATAGTCTTATTTAACATTAAATCTAATTTAGAATGTTGTTTGACTAAAAGTAACTACGATTTTGAAGACGGTACTAAAGCGTCAAATATTCAAGAACGTGAAAATTTGGTTTCTTTTAAGCATTTTTTGAAGATCAGTTCCGATGATCTATTTTTACTAGTACTTTGATTAGTTCTATTGATAAAAAAGTATTATTACAAAATGTTTGATGTTTAGTAAAAATTTAAATATTAAGTACCTACTTCAGTTTTATCTATATTTGTATACCAAAATTCATTCATTGCTAACTGTTAAGTACAAACTAGCTGTAGTCTCTAAGAAGTAAAACAGACAAATCCATTAATTTGTGTTTAATACCAAATATGAAATGAATTGTCCATATTTTGCAGTTTCAAAATGAAAAATAAACATAATTAAACCAACGGGATTTTAGAAATTACAAATTCAGAAGTATTTAAAGAAATATTAAGTTTTTTCATGGCACTGTAAAGTTCATTAAAACGGACTAAGCAGGTTAACAAGTTAAGCCGACGATTTGGAGCATTTAATGTGACTTAAAATAAATTTTGACATTTTTGGCTAAAACGAAATTTCTTTGCTTTATCATAGGTAGCTAGTGTACTTTGCAATGCATTGCACTCACGGTATGTACAGGGTGACTTCGCGAGAATTCCTACCCTCTTTAACTCCTTTATTTTTGATAAAAAAAATGTTTAATACAAAACTTATAGGGACTAATTCAAAGTTTCTCCGTGTGCTCACAGAAAAACAACTGATGGTCGGATAAACGAGATATAAACTAAACTAAAGTTTTTTTAATGGAACACCTGTATATTATTTCGATTTTCGATTCTAAATTAAATTCTTCTGAGACCACGTATAATGATAATATAACTTGAATAATGATTCTTTTATACTAAGAGACGTGAATCAAAACATGTTAAAAAGATTTACACTTTGCGTAAAAAAATTGAAGATGCTTAGAATATGTTTTACGTTAAATTTTTAATCATTTTTTAAAATTCAATTTTTCCTAAATATATTTCGTTTCTAGTTAAAAAGTTAATTTTTAGAAAATGTGTAAATCGATTTAATATGATAATGGTAAAATTTTACTTAATGTTTTCTTGTTTAAAACCAAAACTTCCTTTATTTTTTTGGGTATCCGACGCTCAATTGTTTGTTGTGAGTATCTGTAGCAGTACTGTACTTTTTTCTTTCTAAAATAAAAAATAAAAAAATTAAGCAGGAATTATTTTATACACATTTTCTACATTATTAGTTTTAATATACATAGTCCTATTAGAATTTTATTTCTAATCGAAAAATGTAATAAAATACAGGTGTTTCGTTAAAAAAAAACTTAAGTTTAGTTTATATCTCTTTTATCCGTTCAACAATTGTTTTTCTGTGACCACACAGAGAAACTTTGAATTAGTCCCTTTAAGTTTTGTATTAAACATTTTTTTCTTTGTTGAAAAATAAAAGAATTAAAGGGGGTAGGAATTCTCGCGTAGTCACCTTCACACACGTTCTCGTCCATCTGGTGAACGTAGACGAAAACGAGACTTATCCGTGAAGTTGTCCGTGAACAATACGGAGCTCCATTGCTCCATTGTCCAATGACTGTATTCACGTGCAAAACGTAGTCGCTCAACACGATGAGCTGGGAGCAACAGGGGATAAGTAGCAGATCTTCTTGATGTCAATCCGTATTCCTGCAACTTTCGGTGAATGGTTCGAGCTGAAACTGCAGTACCATGTATGTACATCTTCCACTGGACGAGGTAAAACCGTTGATGGTAAGCCGCGGTCGCGTAGTATGGATAACACAAAAAAACAGTCAATCCTGGTCGTCTCTTGTACTGCACAGTTTGGCGATATCGCTGGATTATGTCTTGGATGGTACTTCGAGGAACATTCAACACATTGGCGATGTATCTTATGCTGCGTCCATCTTCATTCAAACAATAATGTCACTCCTGACAGTTAAAATGCGCATTCAACAAAAGTAGTTCAACTTATGAAAACTGTTTGTCTTAAGTTTTGCAGATAAATTAAGTGTATACTACCCCTTTTTTATTGCCTAATCTTACTATGTAGATGTGTCACATGTTATAAAAAAAAGCAAAGACAAAAATCAATTTTTTCCTATGATAACAGAATTTAATTGGGTGTCCGGATTTTTTTGTCCACGAGTGTATTATCGTGTAAATACCGTGACAATCAATTTTGCCCCATCGCTGCTGAACTTTCAATGTACAATAACTTTTGTGTTAATTGCATTCATGGCAGCAATAGTTGCTTGCCTTAAACAATTATCACAGAAACTATGGCGCATAATAACAAACGGCGGATATTAAAAAGTAGCCAGTGGAGACCAAATTGCTTTTTTGTTACTAAACTTTTGGTAAAATATCAATAACTAAAAAGATAAAGAGTTTAAAGTCAAATTAATTAACAAGCAAAAGTTACTACTTGTAGTAATATTTTGCGGTTTAAATGACGGTATTTAAAAGTTAGTTATAGACTACTTTACATGAAACAACTATTTAAAAAATATGTAGTCAAAAAGGAAAAGTTAAGGCTATTTCATTTTTTTGTTTTAATATCCAAAAAAAGGCTTTGCATACTGTTGAGAATCGCAGATTAATTAAAACCAGTCGACGCCGACGTAGACATTTTGTGAATGATGGTTTTGATAAATTTAGAGTTTATTTAATAATAAAGTTGCTGTTTATGAAATAGTTTTATTAATTAAGAAGATTTTGGCATAAAGAAGACATTAAGCTTAAACTGCTTTATTTTGATCTCCTATGGCTACATTTCAAAAATTACTATTTATATACAGGATAGTGCTTTTTTGGTAATTACATAATAATAATTATATAGTTTTTACCTTGAGATCATATTACATATGTTTCATATCAATGTAAATAATGTAAAGAAATAACAAAAATCGCAAATTATAATAAAATAACAATCAACTTTAAATTTTCATTAAATAAAAGTTTTGTTTTAAGATCGAAATTTTCAGTTACTGAATAAAAACTATTATCGATGAGCCATGATTTTAAGCAGACTTTGAAGGGACAAGTGACAGACTTTAACTCTGAAGGTAGCTGATTAAAAACTGGAATGCAAGTGTACAGAGGGCTTCTTGCAAAAAGAGTCAAACTGTGTGATGGGAAAGTTCATGCATTTCGAGTACTGTACCACTGTGGTACATACATCGGAGTTTCTGAGCACTGATTTTCTTAGCATAGACCCAGCATTCATAGGTCATTAACGAGTAAACCGCTCATTAAAGATATAATGATTTAAATGTTGGTAATAGGCCATTAAAGTAATAAACTTAAAGCTAACTGTACGCGAGTCACGTTTTCCGGCAATTATGTTTATGGAGTTGTATGTACCTAGTTGGATGAATGTGTAGTTAGCGAAAAAAATGGTTCGACAATTTTTCCTTCTACCTCTTTCTCTATCTCTGACAAGTAACTCCTCTACAGTTTCTCTGACACGACTAAACATTGAGCAACGATTCAACGGTTACCGTTCTTTTTTTCATTCGACGCTGATATTTAGTAACCAAAGCTGATTGTATTTTTCCATGTGACATACAAAAGAAAAGATTTGTGTTGATAAGAGCGATACACATAAACGCAAAACTTGAAGGAATATCGACAGGCCTAAAGAGGAAAAGGTCGTCGCCTATGGAATATGAAACTGATTTTATAAGCAACAGTCTCCTAAAATTTTTTAAGCATGTACGTTAGCGGATAACAAAACAAAATGAATACAGGAGTTTTTAATAAATAGTTCAACAAATTATTGCCGATATAATCACATTTTCAATAATTTTGTTGAATCCGTGTATGTCTGGGAAAATAGAAAAAGTTCCGGGCATAAATTGGTTGCGCCTTTGGTTGAATAATAGTGACAGTTTTCTAGGATATTTTATAGCTTAAGGCCTGTATGAATTTTTGTGGAAAAATTTGTTGCAAAGTGAGACCCAACTTTTTTAGCACCCGTGCGATTTACGCTTATAGTACGACAAACATTGTTTGTATGGCTTAGCGATTTTTAATCTTACCGCAAATGTGAAACTACGGGTTCAGAAAAAATATATGATTTACTGTTTGTGATATCGCAAAAACCGTTAAGTTGTTTTCACACAGCACTATAGCGATAGCATATGTATATCGTGGACAATAAATGGTTACCATATCATAGAAGGTACAAAATACGTGCTTTCTCATGTTCGTCGTACAATATAATGTATTTAGAGAAATTTTGTGCAAATCGTTTTTGATTGCAGTGAAAACCTCGAGCAGCCTCTGTACAGCTGTTTCAGCCCTACTTGGGGCTTCTTCAGCAGAGACGTAGCTCAACATTCCCACTGCAAACAAAAACGACTTGTCCAATTTATTCACAATTGCGATGTAAGAGTGATGAACAGATAAAAAAGCTATAGTATGATGTCGCTATTTTATCTGTTCAATATAATGTATAGCAAACATGCGAAAACGGTTTACTTCAAAGCATGTATTTTTGATGTGAGACATGATAACCATACGTTGTGCGCAAAAATGTGGTATCCCTTCACGCTTAAAAATTACATGGCAATTTTAACTATAATTTGTTTTGTTGTATTGTTTATGCTATCGTAACTTACTTTTTAGTCAGAAAACTTTACGCCTATAGTTATAAAAACAGTTTTAGAAATTCCATTGTGCTTGTGACAAATAAGACAAATTAGTTGGTGTTTTAGTTATAAAATCAATCAATTTGCAAAAATTTACAAATCAATCAATTTGCAAAAATATACAGTCTGTAGACTATTTGCATTACTTTTTACGTATTGAGGTCACGTATATTGTAAGAACTGAAATTAAAAATGCAACAGAAACGTTTCATACGCCGCAGAAACTCCTTCCTGTCTCCTCTAAATTGCAAGATTAACTTTGAAAACCTGTGTTTTGGCAACGAATCTTTGAACGTAAGTCGCTTCCAATCTTATCTCAAATCCCTTTCAACAAATATTGCTAATGTTCACATTCAAAGTGTGCGCGTTTTGTTATTGTAATTTGATACTTAGGAGCTTTTAAGTGTTTTAAGACGATGGAAGTCGGAATATATTTTTCATTTCAGAACACCCGTAGGTAATTTTTATTGCCCTATATTTCCCTTAAGTGTCGTTTAAATGAAGGAATATATAACGTGTTTATTTCTCGGGATGTTTCCGTATTTCTAGACATTTCAATTTCATGCTTGTCTTATCTCTCACTATGCTGAAATAGACTTTGATCAATCACAATGAGACGATATTAATAAAAACAAACTGTCATTACTTTCTAGGGCAACTGAACCGCAAATATAAAACGGGAACTTTGTCAAAAGTAAGCTTGAAGTTAATATTAGGAAGTAAAGATTATCTTCACCGTTATAATATTTTTTTTAATATTTTTTAATATTAAATAATCAGTCACTTTAATAGAAAATATTATTTAGATAGAAATCATAATTGAAAACATAAATGGCATTAAAGAATTTTATAGAGAGGGATCTATACAGAAATGCCAGAATGCTGTACCCCGAGGTCGTAGTCTTTCGCATTATGACTAAAATGTCTACATCTAGGGCTCCCTTTGCAATATAATTTCCTCATAACACTTTTATACACTAAAAGAATATAAGTCAAAAATTATTATTAGTTCTTATTTTCGTGATGTTTCTGTCTGTGAAGACAGTTACAAAATTATTTATTTATTTGCTTTTCAAAGATCATATCATAATATCAAAATTGGAAAAATGTATCTTGGTGTATAAGTAATTTCTGACAAAATATAAACTTTTCAAAATAGTTTAATCGCACTAACTGGACAGCTTGACATAATCACAGTTCTATCACTAATAAATCTTATAATAGAAGACAGAATAGTCAGAATTAATCAGAACGGTTTTCGCATTTCTCCGAAACGGTGATGTTAAAGATTCCAGCACGAAATCTCGTGCTGGAATCTTCATCAACTTAATCAAGTTCGTAGAACAAAAGTTCCTGCCGGTCTTTCGCATTCTCCTCGGTTATTATTAAAGCAATTATTTTGTTACAAGATTTGCATGCCGCTGAGCAGCCACTGTCAGGTGCGGATTTGTGCATGTGTCCATTTTTTCTTATATAATATAAATTCATATAAAATAGCGACATCTTACTATCGCTTTTTGACCTGAAATATAAATTCAGTATAACAGTAAAAGAAAGTGGGTACAAATTATTTCTGGCGTTTTACTTCAATTTTCAAATTTTTTGTTTACGTTTCCTTATTCTCTTTTGTTTTATAAAGTAAATGAATATCCTAGCTTTTATTAAATAAATTTGAATTTAATGAAATATCGTTTATTTGCTTCTGATTAAGTATAGTCTACATTAGAGTGGTCTTTCTAACTTCGACCTTCAATAGATATTTTGAATGTACTCTTAGTTTTACTACAGTGTGAGCAGTAAATCTCATCCCATGGTCACAGAATACTTCCAACGAAAACTTGGTTTCCGTCACGAGTGAGGAAAAATCTCAAAACATTAATTTTCGTCACCAGAGACGAAAGTTAAACCTATTAATTTTCACGTCTCTCTAGTTGCCTGCTGTCGCTGAATCACTACTAAATATCAATTCGTTATCATGATTTCTGATTCTGAAAGTGATTTAGATTTTCCTAGTACTCCACCAGAAATAGTAAATCGTGTCATAAAAAAAGTAAAGTGTTTTACTCGTCGATATCATTCTCTTAAGCTCGCGATCATTACCAAACTTGGTTTCGCCTCGTCTGGTAAACTGTTCTCTCGCTCAAAAAATCTCACTTTCATCACTCGTTGAACAATATATAATTTTGTTTATGGAATCATAGCTTTGCAGTGACAACTGTTATTACTGGTTTTTCTTAACTACCTTTATTACAAAATATTTGTTCCATAAATATTTACTTTTTCTTTAAACTTATTTAGCAGATTATAAAAGTAAATCCAACCCTGTTCACAGTGTGCCACTTCATGTTATGTGAGGAACCTCTCTGTAACGACTTTTGCTCGGTAATTTGTGTGATTCCAAGTGAGTCGGTTCACAGTCTACCGTGCATAAAGTCCTAAAGCGCGTGCATAATTTTCCACAAATTTATGTTGCAAATCGCACGATTTTTTGCAGCTGCTTTATAGACAAGAGGTATTTCATAAACTTGGACAAATACATACCGTTTGTCCGGCCTGACAGTAGGAATAGTAAAACACAAATTGAATTATATTATCTTTCTGTGTAAATTCACACGAATTTGCAGATTTTGATCCGAAAAATTGAGGTATTTACAATATTTTAATATTAGTTTTATGATACCTACTTTAACTATTACGTACTCACAAATACAGAAAAAATGTAATATGTGGCTGTGTGTGTGTGGCCAGGTAGTTAGTTAGCAGCAAAGTTGTTATGACTTCTGTCACTGGCAGGTTACACGTTCATAAAAATGGACATTATATTTTCTAGGAGTAATTAAATGAGGTATGTGAAAAAAGAAAGAAGCAACTTGTTCTGATCGATTTTTAAAAACTAATTCAAGCTTTAAAAAAAATAATGAAAAAGTCGTGGTTTGGGTTTGACCCCGCAACCTTACAGTTATGTATACGACATTACCCACTTAACTGAATTGAATTAAATGAATCTTTTAAAACTTTGATTTTTTTTTCGTACCATTCTAGCCCAAAGCTTTCTCAGCTTGTCGGGGATGCGCGTGGCTAGTTACTCTTATTGCCGATTGCGGCTGCGGCCGTTTTACAGTTATTTCTCCTTCGGCATTCGTCGCTTACAAACTGGGGAAACGCAGAAAACCCAATTTGAAGGAGCCGGTAAGAATCCGAAACATCATCCGACACATAAGTACTCTATCGTTCACATAGAATCCATATGCACCAGGAAGAGATTCGAACTCTCGCCTAATACTTGCCCGGCCCAGCGTCAAACGCTTTGTCAGAGCGCTCAACCAACTCGGCTATGCAACTACTAAAACGTATTGTTAAGACCAAGTTAATAAATTTAATTGCTTTTTTCTTAATTTACAAAAAATTAACAGCTAAAATCCAGCAAATTGATATTAAATTTATATAAATTCATAGGACAGTCAGAAAAACTTTAAAAAAAATTTAAAGAATTTTTTATTTGTGTTCTAAGAATTTATATAAATTTATTCTGGCAGATAATATATTTCTGTTTGTCTACATCTCTAAATTTCTATGTCCTATAAATTTTAGGACGTGTACCAGAGCGCTTCATAATCCAAATCTAAATATTCTAAATAAGTATCAGACTTTAATTATGAGGTAAATTCAGCGACACATATTATTTCGCTACGAAAAGATATCTTGCGTTGTTCGAATTTAATGAAAAATCGATTTGGAACTCGTAATTTCTTGGAAGGCCTACTACATTCTCTGTGAGACACGAACAAAACAGCTAATTTAAGATAATGTTTGTCCGAATTTATTCCTGCTTTTTGACGACATTACCGATGCAATAAAGATACCTTGTAACTACAGCTGTTTCAGCAGGGCTGAAACAGCTGTCCAGAGGCTGCTCGAGGTTCTCACTGCAATCAAAAACGATTTGCACAAAATTTTTCTAAAATCTTTCATTATGCTTTGACAGCAAGCATGGCCGCCTTGCATGGGGGACTCATTAGGAGCAAATTCCGCTTCAATTTGTCTATCCTACTGCAATGTTAGGTCAAAAAGCGATAGTAAGATGTCGCTATTTTATATGTTCATCATTCTTACATCGCATTTGCGAATAAATTGGGCAAGTCGTTTTTGGTCTGCAGTGGGAATGTCGAGCTACGTTTCTGCTGAAGAAACCCCAAGCAGGGCTGAAACAGCTGTCCAGAGGCTGCTCGAGGTTCTCACTGCAATCAAAAACGATTTGCACAAAATTTTTCTAAAATCTTTCATTATGCTTTGACAGCAAGCATGGCCGCCTTGCATGGGGGACTCATTAGGAGCAAATCCCGCTTCAATTTGTCTATCCTACTGCAATGTTAGGTCAAAAAGCGATAGTAAGATGTCGCTATTTTATATGTTCATCATTCTTACATCGCATTTGCGAATAAATTGGGCAAGTCGTTTTTGGTCTGCAGTGGGAATGTCGAGCTACGTTTCTGCTGAAGAAGCCCCAAGCAGGGCTGAAACAGCTGTTCAGAGGCTGCTCGAGGTTCTCACTGCAATCAAAAACGATTTGCACAAAATTTTTCTAAAATCTTTCATTATGCTTTGACAGCAAGCATGGCCGCCTTGCATGGGGGACTCATTAGGAGCAAATCCCGCTTCAATTTGTCTATCCTACTGCAATGTTAGGTCAAAAAGCGATAGTAAGATGTCGCTATTTTATATGTTTAAAAATTATAATATAAATATCAATATACACTCTTTTGTTAAATGTTAATGTATTCACATGTTAATTAAATGCGAGGGCAGATAATTTAGTAGCTATTTTTGTTCTTGAAAGTAAAATGAGATACTTAAATGAAATAAAAAGTGGCTTAAAATTGGTTTTCCCAACGTCACTATACAAAGTAATTCAGAATAAGTGTCTGACCCGTTAGGAGCGTATTCACTAAGGTCACGCAAGTGCGAAGTAAATCTATCAGAAGCATTTCAAAAATCAACCTCCTTTGAATCCAAACTGGAAATCGTGATTCATTTCTTACGTATATACACATACACAAGTCCGAAATTTGAATGAATGCATTGCGTATTACACATTTTTTTATAAATGAAGTTGTTTCTTGTGCGACAAGAAATATAAGTAAAAAGTTAAACCGGACCAGAATTATGTTTTCGCTAGAGATTTATAGCTTCGTCAGGAGTAAAAAAAGTAAATAAACAGGTTGTCAAGAGAAACACGTCGTCAAGAGAAACGAAAAGGTAACAAAACCAAACACTGAAACTAAAACAACTTCATTTTTATTTATTAATCGATTAGCCTGAATTTTACACTACCTTTATTTCAAATGACTTTCAAAGAAAATATGATGTATTTGGTATCAACGTTCTCAGAAAGAAATGTTCTGTAGAAACTGAGCTAAGAAATATATGAGTTTCTATTAAAAAAATGAGTTACGACCTAATGAAAATTTCAAATACTGCAAAAATTTTACAAAGCAAAATGCAATCAAAGGAGTGATTTTCTAGAAACATTTGATCGCATTAGATCGAAAAAATGCGATTCATAGCTATCTAGATTGAAAAATAAAAAAGTTTTTTTTTCGTTGTCATGGAAACCAAAATTATCAATTGATACGTATTCGGACTCGTAATGATCCGCTGATTTTAAATATGTAGAAATATGTAGGGTGTTCCATTTAAAATTAGAAAGTTGATATCATTCTGGCGAAACCGGAAGTCATATGACAACTAAAAGTATGTCGGAAAATTCAGTTTTGTGTTTATTGTCTCCTAAATTCAGGTTAATCGATTAATAGATAAAGATTCTAGAAGTGTGAGCACATGACACGGGACACACGGTATAGATGAAACAAACTAAAATAAAAAAAGAAAAACGTTTAGACCAATATAAATATCACATCCAAAAAAATTAATTAAAATCATTCAATGCTTGTAGAGCATTCATTAGTAAATAATCATAATTTTGATTTTGATAATACTGGCATTTTGTATAGTGAATCTAATAGTTTTAAAAGGCGTTTCATAGAAATGTGTAAAATTAAAATGTCTTCAAATTATGTTAAGAAACGTACGGATTTAGAAAATTTAAATGACATATTTTGTAGTTTTCCGGATTATTTAAATAGTATATAAATCTGTCAATTTATACAATTTAATAAAAAAAAAGTAGTTCTAATTTAGTTCTAGTATCTTTTACCTTTATTCCGGACAACTCGTATTTTAGTTTAAAATCATGCTACCTTTTCGTTTCTGTTGACGACTTCTTTCACTTGACAACTTGTTTATTTACTTTTTCACTCCTGACGAAGCTATAAATCTATAGCGAAACGTCGAGTGTATTTCCAATCATAATTCTGTCCAGTTTAAGATTAAAAAGACTTTTTACTTACATTTGTTTTTCCACAGGAAGTTATAAATAAAACCGTTTTAAAACTTCATTTCAAGGTAAATGCTAGTGTTTCGTTATATTCTATGCGAGGTCATGGCTCTTGTGACGCTGTATTAGTGACCATCAACTAATTTATTTCTGAATCTTCAATGCATTTTATCTCAGAAACAACGGATATTAGACCCCTTATACATATAGACTTTTTTTTGAGGACTACCTGTGGTTGATGGGTCGGACACTTATTTTGAATCACCCTGTACTAAGTGATTGTTATCTGACTCTTTAATGTATTATTTAAATGTGTGAAATAAAAATATAATTTCTACAAAATGAAAAATAACTAATAAAAAGGACAGAGAATTGACATCACAACTATACATTAGCACTAAATTAACAGGGTCAAAATCATTTAATGCGCAACCACATCGTTCATCCTGACAAAGCTATAAAACGATGAACCGATTAAAAACACTTTTCATCAAATCATTGAGTTCTGACATACAGTTGTTTGGTTAAATTGTTCTTTTTTTTCCGAAAAATTTAGCACCATATCTTTCAATTAACGACTAATAAAGATTAATACCATTAAAATAAGTAAATACGTAGGCTTAGTTTTCCATATCTCAACAGATTTAAACCAACTCCAAAGTTAAATACATTATAACCTCTTTAATCTGAACTAATGATTGCACTAATCGATTCGGATTTTCGAAATGTTTGGATTATCGAACAAAAGACAGAAAATATAAATTTTAGTGCAAACTGAACTCACAATCAATAAAGCTTTGGCTTCCTAGGACAGCGGTACCGTAATGCAGCGGCCGTCATATGACCGCGAATGACGTCATGTAGCGTTGAGAAATGGAGATTCACAAAGAATTCCAAGCGTTTAAAATATACGTTTTCTTAGGTGACGATGACATTTCTAGCAAATCACATGTGCTTAATGTGGTTAAATTTTTTATGTAAGGAATGCTGCACATTTTTGGAAGCCCGCGCAGTTGCTTACTTTATGAACATCGAATTTTCTTTAATAAAGGAGTTCAAACTACAAAAAAATGCGTTCGTCTGGAAGTCTTCAAGCTTGGACGCATCTCTCTCTCTCTTTCCTAATTTCCAAATTGAATATTTTAAATAATTACAAGAGTTCCTTCGAATTTTCTTATTTGAACATTTAATTTTTTGTGACGTCGTTCACTGTCAATTTACGACCGCCATTTACTACCACTATCCTGCGAATCCGAGGCTAGCGGTCAAAATTCTAATAAACAATAAACAGTATAAATAAATTAAGGAATCACTTCGCTGTTCGGATTAAGGAGGCGTTGTTCGGGTTATGGCTTCGAAATTCCGCTGTTCGCATTACTGGATTAGGGCATGTTGGAATTATAGTGGTCCTACTGTATAATGCCCTATTTGTAGAATTTATTAATAAATATTTAAGAAGCTATAAGATTGTGCATCCATTTTATAAACCAATGTGATTTTCTATAAATTCTAGAAAATATGCAGTAGATGTTATAACATTAATATTAAACGGTTAAATTAAATTAATAAATTTCACTTTTGTTTAACAATGAAAAAGGTACTGAGTATTCAAACTGAAAAGTTTTCAGTAACTAATGAAAGCTCTAACGAGCTTACTGTGGTACACTTAGTTTCTTAAATTATTCCTAAAATATCCAGAGGCAGGGTTTCACTTTGAAACTGGTTTGATGGTCTAGGTGTCTAGGTATCGATCATTTATAATATTTTATCTGGTTTATATTGTTACATTTTCACGTTTACTATCTCCTCTACAACAATTTCGTGTATTATCTATCTAAACATCGTACCTACACATCAAAATACAAAACCCACACAACTTACGACCACGCCAACGAACAAAGCACTATTGCAGCACAGATCGTATACATAGATAGCCTACAGAAAGAGTCGAAAAATTCTACCCCCTGCCTCGGATAATTATACGCGTATGTTTTATTTATAGGCTCGCCAATTATGCCTAGTGATAATTTATATGGTTATTTTCCTCCGTATATGCTTATATATGTATGCGAGTTCGCTTACGTCGTTGTTCTGCACCGTATGATTAAATGTTTTCGAATGTGGCAATTAATATCCCAGCTTTTTGCGCATCTTTGCTTCGCTTTGCAATCATTCCATAACGTGCTGTTCGCCTATTGGGTACGTAAGCAATAACCTAGAGTTTACTAGCCTTACGACGTTTATGGGAATTCTTAAGAAATGATGTAGTTCAAGATCTAGGTACCTTCTTGATATTCAATAACTTGCAAGTTTAATATAATTACCTAAAATCATTGCTGCAAGGCTCTTTTTACACATAAAATTTTGTGTTGTTACTTTTGATTTCTTGATTATATGTATAAATCTAGTAACCGTAACTAGTCAAAGCAGACCGCAAATTGTAAGCGTTGCATGCAATTTTTATTTTGGACCCGTTTTAATTCGTGCTTATAAAATCGACATTAGTACAAACAGTAAATATTTTATGACTACCACGAAAAATATCGATTTTATAAGTACGGATATTAAACGAGTCTAAAATAAAAAGTAGATGCAATTCTTGCAATTTTCGGTATGCTTAGACTAAATTGAAGTTATGAGAAATATTTTATGAAGAAATCAAAAATAATAACACGAAATTTTATGTAAAACAAGGTCTTGCACCAGAAACGTGACAAATCGTTTAAAATTTTCTTTTGCATGCTGTAGTTCAGAACCCAAGAACAAATATTATTCCATTAATTTTTTTTTTTTTGAAAATAAATTAATAAGGAAACCCTCTCGTAAGAGTTAAGTTACTGTTTCACATCTTGAGCAAAACTGAGAATATTAAAATTTCCTTTTTTTTTGGAAATATGTGACCGAAAAAGTTTTTTCAAGCAAGAAACACATTTTGTAAATACTTATCAAAGTCTACTAAAATTTTAGGTCCAACAATTCCAAATAACATTTTTTTAATTTTTGTATTTTAAGTAAGTGCTATTTTCAGCCACACTAAATCTACCTCACCGTGGCTCTGTCTTGCTATCCTGGATATCGAACATACGCAAACTATTGGCGCAAAAAGTTTTTTTTTTAAATCAATAATAAAAAAAATTCCCATATGGTGCGATAACAGTATATTATAGGGCCGTATCTAAATATTTCTTTACCTTGGCAAAGAAATGTGTTTTGGATTTTTATAAATAGCTTGGGAAGAATTTAATCTGCATATTTTCAATAACCATTTATTTCTTACGGATAAGTTGGTGATTTGACATTTTCATTGGTTCTTTATCTGAAGTGAGAGTATCGTTTTCCAAAGTTTTATCTCAGCTCGGCTTTGTTAAATAATTTTACAAAAGCATCTTCTTGAGACTTTTGATCTAAATGCGTAGATCCGTAGATGTGTATTAATAAATTCATTAGCATCATTAGTACTTACATTGTAAATTTATTAATAGTAATCGAAATCAACAAAGAAGGAAATATCTTTTCCTGGTATCATCTAAAGAAAATAGTAAATCGATGTTAACTGACTTATTGTAAATAACATATAACATGTAGATACTCAAAATAGATCGTTAAGTGAAGCTAATGGTAATGTATTTAAGCAGGATTTCACAGATAATCTGCAAGCACAATTGTAATTACCCCAAGGAGAAAAATAGGGTTTGTTTTTATCTCAATGACTGACGGATATTCATTAAAACTCGTGCAAAAAATAATTTACAAAGCAAGTAGCAATTTAATTGTGTTGCAAGAATATAGACCAAACGACTATCAGCGAGAAATTAATTGTCAATAATTTACCCAGACTTATTACTACCATGCTTTTCTGTTTTAATAATATTTCAAGTTGTTTTTAATATTTTTTTATTATGTATTAAACAGTACATTATAAAATAAAACCAAACACAGATATATATGTATATATATATAATAATAATAAATTACAAAAACTGTTAAAATATAGGAAAAAGGAAAACGAAAAATTCTTCTGGCCTTAATGAGATTTCACTTAAAGTTGAATGCACCAGACTAACAATATATACATATTGAATTCATAATAAATTCCTCTTAACCCGGCATTGGTCGCTATATGAGATTTTCTGTTACCAAATTTATTTTCTTTAAATGTTTCGGTTTTCCAGTATTCATTTCAAGCGTGCATCTTCATCAAATCGTTTTTAGACCCTTTTTATTTTTAGTAATCTGGGTCCTAATCAAATTCTTTAACTATTTATTAAGAAATATGCCTTTGATTTACTTTGTGTCGGTCAATGTGGAACTTTTTCTTATCGCGCAACCTTTCCTGGTTCTGTCAGTTTCGCAGAGAACTTTTTTTTCTTTTTATATTGCATTTAGACTTTATTATTATTTTCTAAAAAGAAACGTTGTGTTCTGTAAAACCAATATAATAATCTGAACTAATAATTGCACTAGTAGATCCGGTTTTTCAAAATGTTCGGATTATCGAACAAAGGAAATAGATATTTTCCTAATTATCCTACGAATTTCAATATTCCCCCAATAAAAAATTCTTTATTCTCAAATTAAAAATCAACTGTAGAAACTCACCTCATTCTTTCATTTATCGATTAATTAACGTGTTTCCTTTTAGAAGTCGTTTCCATTCTAAATTGCAACGCAAACTGAATTCGTCAACTGCCTAATCTGCGCTAATAAACAAAGAACAGTAAAGCTAAAGTTTTCCTGCTTTGGAGATTTGCAAGAATTGGCATTTAGGTATTTCTGACAAAATCTTCAAAAAGTATGTTCAAGTGTTTTCAACTTTTCTTGAGCAAATTTAAGACGCGTACATGTTTCTCATTAACTCAATCCGCTCTATCTGTTCGTGTAGTTGTTTTAAAACTTGATTTTTCTTCGCATTTTTAAAAATTTACGTCAAACATAAATACTTCATACTCCCCAATTCTTTAAATCTCCACAGCAGATCAAACAACTTTAACAGAGCTATTCTTAGAAAACATGATACCAACGGATTTCCTCATTTACATGGTGGGAATCACTTCGCTGTATGGATTAAAGAGATGTTGTTCGTAGACTTCGAGTTCGACGATGCTGTGCTGATTACGGGAAGTTCGGTTCACGGCATATTCGGATTAAAGAGGTTATACTGTACTTGGCAACATCGTAGAGTTAACCTGGCGTTGGTCGCTATACGAGAGTCTCAGAAGGTTTTCCAGTTATATTTCAGGCCTGAAACTTCATCTATTAGTGTTTACCACCTTCTTATCTTTGGTAATGTAGGTCCCATTCAAATTCGTTAACTACTTTTCTTAAAACATCCCTTTGATTTACATTGTGTCGGTGGATATGAGACGATGACAGATTTAGAGGATGTAGTTTAACAAATCAGATTAAAAAACAAAATGTTTTAACCCATTTTTTTAACGTATACGTATACCACCAGTTTTTAAGTTCAGTATACCCGGTATCAACTTTGATTACGCTGCACAGGGATTTCAAAGCAATTTTTTCTAATTGTAAATTCCCGCTTCCCCATTGATGTTTTTATTTAAAAAACAGCATACTGAATGCAGGCTTGTGTTTTACATCGGTTATTCCCCCACAGTAAATAAACATTTACCCTATATTTTCCCCTCAAACATTTTCAATTCCCAAACTATTAATTTTCTCGAAGAAATTGAAATAAGAAACAATTTATCATCTTGCTACGAATTATACCGAGTGACTTTTTTTTAAATTTTGACTCTTGTCATGAAATTTGAGCGGCGTGTTTTAGCTTTACTGTAAAATAACCTCAGCACGGGCAATGACTTATTTTTCAGTTAAGAAAGATATGCCATCCAAATTTTATGGCAAGGGTTGATAAAAAATTAAAATGATCACCCAGCATTTATACTTCTGTACCAATTCTGTTCCATTTGATTTAATCTTTTTGGTTTAATGTTCGTTACTACTAAATTGTCAAATGTCATATTTCAATGAAAAAATTATGTCAACATTTACTTAAAGTACCTGACCCCAAGCAAATTTTTAACTCAAATTTGTCCCATTGATAAGAAAAGGTTCGCCGTCCTTGGACTAACCTAAAGTAGAATCTCAAATTTAATTTCAGCTTCATTATTCAAAAAACTTGCATTCTAATTTGGTTTTATTGTTGTCTTTTAAGGTAAACATCCTATAGAGTAGTTTACGTTATTAGATTATTTGATTTTTCTGTTCGATTTTATATTCGATTTTTGTCTCGAATGAAACTAGCTTCTCGAATGGACAATCGAATAGTGAAAAGGCAAAAGTATCTCGTTTGAGCTACTCGACACTGAAAATCGAATGCAAAATCAGATAATATTTTCTAGTCTTACCTTCGTTTATTTTGACACCAAAAACGGATGAAAGGAACACTGAAAAGGAGTTGAAAAGTGTTAGAAAAGAACTAACTCCACATTTTTACATTTGTGGATTAGTGAAATATTTAAAGCACTAATTAGACCAAACATACTCTTTTAAGAGTATTTTACTCTTATCGAAGTTACTAGGTACTCCATACTTTTACACGACAAAGGGATCTTGTCAGCTAGATAACAATCTAGTTAAAGAGTTAAGCATGAATTGTTAAATCATTAACTTAATAAAACAAGATATTTCGAGTGTCTTCGATTTTATTTAGTTATCCTTAGTCTTTGTAAGACACTAAAACAAATCTGCAGCAAAACAGGTCTGTTTCAATTTAAACAAAGGAACGCTAAAACTCGAACAAAAGTCGATAACAAAAGGACACTAATTCCCGAAGTTGCTCTCGCTTCGTACTTTTTCCGCTTTTCTCTGATTGCGTTGCGGGCGACTGTGAAACATCGATGGAAGGAGTAGTCGAACAATTTTCCCTTTTGTTCCGCGCTTAAAAGCTCCCATTAACTTCCAGACCGAACTCGAATTACGGTGCAAATCGCTTAATATTTCTATTTCGAAGAGAACAAACGCAAAATAAATTGTTCTCGATAAAGCGTCAAGCAACCGACGAGTTAATTTGAATTCATCTTGCTGCCGGCTTTGTTATGCGAGTAGAATTTCAAGTCGAAAAATCAGGCTAAAATGTTTAAAACTTAGAATAAATTTTGTTTTAATAAGTGTTTCACTCAATTCGACCGCTGGATGCTTTCTTTCGATCTTAACCTACATTGTTTAACATAGTTTTTGTCAAGTTAGCTCATAAAATAAATTAAAGTGACCGGCTAACTATGAAACAATTTGCGTTTAGATAGCTACGATTTAATAAAAACTGTCACGTGGCCTTTAAATTTACAGTATTACTAATTATAATTAATAACAATAATTAATAATAAATTTCATTAAGCTTCAGGAAACAGATTAAAACTACTCTATTTACGTTCCTGTGACGGATAGAAGTTTCGTGTGGCGACACAAGTTACTTTTGCGGGTGGAAAAATTTAAAACCACAGATTTAAATGGGAACGAGGCAATCTGCTAGATGCATTATTAGTTTTACCAACTTTGGTGGACAATAGAATACAGAAAAATTCTTAATAATAGTAAAAATGAAAGACTGGATCTTCAATATTAAATAAATAATTAATTAATGCCCGATTTGTTCACATCCTGATAAATTTATCTGCCAGGTAATACCCTCGGAAACTATTATCGATACAATAGTTTCCAAAGATAATACCTGGCAGATAGATTTATCAGGAGGTGAATAAATTGGGCGTTAGGATCCTAAAATAACATCATAACAAAACGATTTTAATTAACTTACCTTTACCTCAAAAATAAAAAATTAAAAACTTCCATATTTTGTTGGCACTTAGAAAATACAGTCAAAGGCAAATCATATGTACAGGTGAGAGCAAAAAAAAATACAAACTACAGTTTCCTGTAATTATTCTTTCGCAAAATGCCATAGATTAAAGACGAGCTCATAGATTTTACCAAAGTTTTAAAGTTGTTAATTTTGGAAGCTTTTCAATTTTTAAATGTTATCTTTGAAATCGTCTTTAATCGCTACCATTTTCAGAAAGAAAGATTACAGGAAACTGTAGTTTGTCTACTTTTTTGCTTCTGACTGTATATTAAAAAACTAACTGACGATGATAAATAATATTACATTCTAATGATCTTAAAATTGTATGGTAAAATCTGTCTATTCCGGAAGTAACCAATATCATACGTAGTTGCAGTTATATTTATTGCAGCGGTGAGTTCTCTTCCTACGTTTCACAATCGGTTGACAACTACACGTCGGCGCCGAAGCTATTATTATTATTATTTTAGTGCTTTTTCCAAAGTACCCGGCAAAGGTTGTCCTCATTGGACAAGAGTCGACTTTAATTACTAAATATTTTATTAATTCAGCGAATGATAGGAGTCCGTAACTATTAATAATTAATAAACAACAGTAAATTGTTGTTTTCTTTTAACAGGATTATCAAAGCTTTTAGAAAAGAAGAAAAACAGGGTTTGGAAATGCTCACTCATGTGCGCACATGAACCAACGAATCTCCCTACAGTTCACTCACGGACGTTGCTAAACGCGAAGTTGGGCACTACGTTCTTTCGCTTTTGTTCAGATTCATGAGCAGCTCGTGGACGCTCTCGTGCGCTCATTTCGGTTCATTAAGACCAAGGCCGTAGTAACGGGCTTTTAGTTCTTTTTCTAATTTACGAATCAATGTCAATAAAATTTGCGAACATTTCTCTCTCACAAAATTATGTAAGCTGTTATTTATTGTGCGGGATAAACCTAACATTTAATATTATAAGAAGGCTTATTTTGGTAATGAAATTAATGATTAATGATATTTGTGTATTGTTCATCGATTTAAATTCCGAAAACAAACGGCACCACTTGAAATTGTCGAGAATTTTTAACGGCTTGTCTGCACACTGCACGTAAACACTTCGCAAGTACTAACTCCTGAGCAACTCGGGTGCGGTTTCCATCCGCTCTCTCATGAGACACGAGCTCTTATGGAATGAATTTTATGTATTCGTTCATGTGCCCACACGAAATGATAACGTTCGTTCTCACGAAAACGAGCATTTTTTTCGAGCATATTTTTCAATACTCTCTCGCGAGTGGTTCATGAGTGAGCGTTTCCGAACACTTAGAAAAAATCTCGCTTTCAAATACTTTTTAGTTTATTGGTCTTTTAGAACATAACAGCTCGGTTTAAATTAGATAAATTTGACTCCCTAAATATTAACGCCTTACTTGCAGTAATGGCGGCCTTTGGTAAAACATAATTCAACGCTTTATGCTCTGTGTTCTTCCTTTGAATGTGTCTTTTTAACTTAAAGTGTTCAATGTAAAGTTGGAATACCTATTCTGTTTGTTTGAAATTGTTTCCTTCGAAGAATACATAACCACAATTTTAAACTAATTGTACTGAGTTTTGTTTGAACACTGTCGACTTATAAAGTTTTGAATGAAACAGAGCATGAGTTTTGATTGAAATTATTAAGGAATTTGCGTAACGTACCTATCGACACTTCGATTTCATTATTCGCCTGCAATTATAATCCCTTGCGACTTTTAAAATAACGAAAGAAACAAGTAAACAATAACAGCAAAATGATAATACATAACAATTCAATAATTTCCACGTACGTATTTGCGCGATGTTTAAGCTCTTCTAGAAAGTTGCACAAAATTTGATTAAAAATCTGCTTGCAGATTTCTATTTCATAGCAACCACACTGTATGCGTGAATATATCGTCGGTCTACAAGAGAAGGTGACTAAGTCCACCGATAGTAGTTTTGAGTTATTAGAATTTTAATATTTGCTTATGATTATAAAATCAATTATTTTATATCAGGTTAGTTTATAATGATTTTGATGAACAATAGAGTTTCTAGAAAATGTATTTTAAATTGTAAAAGATCGAATGTAAGGTACATGGGCATTAAAAACTAAAAAATGTAAAATTTTGGACTTTTTGCACCATTTCTTGTAGATCGACGATATTCTGAAGGCTCCACACATAATAAATAAATAATAAAAATAAAGTCCCGTATCATCAGAAAATACCAACCTCAGACTTATTGAGTCTTGCTTGGAAATGTGTTTGGTTGAATATCGGCATGAAATCAGCGCGTTACGGACATATTAAGTTTTGTTTGAACCCTTAACTTAACCCACTTTTGCTTATGACCACGGTGTGACTTAACATACTTCAAAAGTGCCTAACTTTTTGACAGAGTAAGATAAAAATACAAAAAAGGCAAATAAAAGATCATTTTATGTACAGGTTTTTTTTTTAATTTTACACCCTATCTAGAGAGTTTATTTTAGTAGTTAGAGAAAACTTTAAATACAAAAGTTCTAGGGTTTTATGTCTGTTATTTTCTAAAGTTATTACAAAAACAAAAGCGCCTCGCAAATTGGAGAAAAAATACAATTTACTGTATATTGTTTGCTAAGATAAAAGATATGATTTTCCTGATTTCAAAAATATATAATATATTGACATTTGGCCGATCGTGATATAATTAAGTTTAAAATATCAGCATAATGACGTTTAAAAAATTAAGACGACCTGGAAAGGATCCTACAAAAGCTCTAAATGGCTCTTTTAGATAGCAAAAAACAAAAGAAATTCGAATACTGGAAACCCTACGCAGTGGATTAATAATAAAAAACAAAAAGCCCGCCTTAGTATTTTAAACAGTAATTTGTTTGCAAGCACTTTGCGATGCGCTTTTGTTTCTTATGATAACTCTAAAAGATAATAGGCATAAAACCCTACAACTTTTGCTTTAAGGTTTTCCTCTAGCTCCTAAAATAAACCCACTAGACAGGCTACAATATATATATATATATATTATTGATAGGCGGAAATTTACAGTTCTTTATAACGTGTTATACAACTAGGAGACGACAAAAAAATTCAAAATTGATTTGACCATATTTGGACTCAACATAGCTTCTCTCTGAAGTACAGAATTATGTTGCAGTTTTCTATTGCTCCTAAAATTTATTAAAAGTAATTAGACATAACCTTACAACGTTACAATATCACTAGTATTGATGTTTTACCAAAACAGTATTTTACAAAATTTACAAAAAAATATGATATTTTAAATTTGGTAAAAATATCGTAAATTTGGTATTTTATTTCGTATTTTAAAAGGTAATTTACCAATTTACATCCCTGTCCTCAACACGTTATTGAAATTTGGCCTACATTTTTTATTTAAAACAGATATTGAAACTTCCTACTTTGTGAACGTCACAAGTGTTATTGCATAATGACAAACACACTTCCTGCACCACCTGGTCTTGTAGTACATTTTCCGCCTTTATTGAGTCCGTTAGCGAAGTAATAACGACGAAGTTATTTCAGCAAGCTATTTTACTCGGCATGGTGTCTGTTGAATGAAATTCTGGAAATGCTGCCTTTGTGATACAGAGTTTTTCTTTGCTTTGTTACTATTTGCAACGTAATATTAAATGAAAAGTGATGAACTAATGCGTTATTAAATGTAAAAAGCGCTCGGTAATACTAACTGAAATAATATAGTAATAATTAATAAAGTACGAAAATGCCCCTTTATTTTATCAAAAAAAATATCTTAACAAAAGTTATGTAGGTTTTCATTCCGCGTAATTGAAAATTATTTTCAAATATACAGGTTATTTATTTAATTATTTACAAAACTAGCTTATTATTTTTTTAAATGGAACACTATATATTTTATTGCAACCGACTGAATTTTTTCTACGAAATTACTGATAACTATACTTATAGTATATAAAAACAACATGCCGTGGCTATGAAGAATATATAATTGAAGTCGCTCTTGTTCGATGAAATATGTGAGAAAATAGTTTTCACTCCTGATGAAGCTATTAAGCTATAGCGAAACGTAGAGTGTTCCTTGCGATTTCACAGTGTCCGTTTCAAAGTTTAAAAACTATTTTCTCAGTCATTTTCATAATAAATTAAAAATCGACATTTTCAGGATTTTACATAAAAATCGTAGAGGTTTCTCAGCGATGTGAATTTCGTCTGTGAGACCTTTGGGAATAGCATGAACGGGAAAGCAGGTTACAAGAGTGTACTACTCTTTGCAACTATACATGTTCCAGAAAATGATGGTGGTTAGGGACTAAATTTTTTTAAATACCCCTTATATTTCTACAAATTTTGATGTTCCGTAAAGAGTTGATTAAAATAATATAAACATATATTGCTTTTATTATTTACTATTCCCGTAGGTCTCAAAAGCATCGTTGGGACAGCCTATACATGTACTTGTCGGACCCGAACAGCATTTCTCTAACACGTTCGATATTTTTCTTCTTGCTTGGAGAACTTAAGCTGCTGTAGTATTTCCCTGTATTCGTAGAAAAGAACGCCAAAGACATTGCTAAAAGTAAATATTTATCATAAGTACAAAGCTTTTTAATCTCGAACCGGACAAAAATATGAAAGGAAACACACTCAACGTTTCGCTATAGATTCCTGACGAAGCTATAAATCTATAGCGAAACGTTGAGTGTGTTTCCTTTCATATTTTTGTCCGGTTCGAGATTAAAAAAACTTTGTACTTACAATTTTCATCGAACAAGAACCAACTATAAATATTTATCGCTCTGCGGTGAACAGCAGCAATAAATAGTCAACGACAATGACCCATATTCTCACTTCGTCTTTAATTTAGCAATGCCATGATTAAATTCTCTCCCACTGTCTTACTCATGAAATTCACATAAAGCTATATGTTTATTTTTATTTTAATCATGACTTTAGTTAGAGGCGATCTTAATCATAAGATGATAATATGCGCCAATGTTTCGACGATTTATCGCGAGCGAAAAGTCATCTGCGACGATGTCGTAAAGCAAGGAATATTGCTGGTCTTTTCAACGCAATGAAATTTAAAACTAAAATCGTCGACTTATAAATAGAAATTACTGGAAGATGTAGTTCCATTTAATTTATACAAATATTCACTAAATTTTTTAATGAATAGCTTACACTACGGTCACTTTTGACCTAACGGCCATGCTTGATGTCTAAGCATAATGCCATGACAATGCCATGCTTGATAATGGATGACTTATTTGGTCCCTTTGTCATTCTGCACTAGTGTACACTAGATACCCTCTAGTTGAAATTAGGCGGAATCGGCCATCTTTCAGCAAGAAAACTCCCGTCAGTGTCAAATTGACAATACTTTCAAACCATGCTTGCTCTTTCAAAGTCAAATTTCAAGAAAAGTCCCGTCAGTGTCAAATTGACAATATTAACTAACCTTGCTTGCTTATTTTCAATGTCAAATTCAAGTGTTGGTGGTCAACTGCACTTCCATCCTTTCTTATGATTGCCTAAAGTACATTTTGCTGAAATATGGCGAAACCACTTAAAAATACACGCCATTCTGCCAGACTCTTACTAGAGGGTCTCTAGTGTACACTAAAGTAATTGTCTCATGTTCTAACCTCATACATTAAAACGAGATGAAGATATTTTGAGTGAGGGCTAGTGCAGGATAGAAAACAGACCTATTAAGTAGCAAACTGGCTTCAATTTGTCAATCCTAATGTAATGTTAAGTCAAAAAGCGATTGTAAGGATGTCGCTGTTTACGCTATTCATTTCTATTAAATGGCGTTAGCGAATATTCTTGGTCAAGTCATTTTGGTTTGCAGTGGAATTCTCGAGCAGCGCTTTTGCTGATGAAGCCCTGTATATGGCTGAAACATCTGTACAAAGACTGCTTGAGGGATTCATTGCAAACAAAAACGATTTGCAACAACATTTTAAACATTTTTGGAAAAGTTATTTAGAATTATTGTGAGGTCTCATGAAATCATAGCTACCTAAGATTAAAAAAATTTTTGGCTGCAAAAAATGTAATTTTTAGAGTATCACTGTTATTAATCATAATTTCTAGTTGATAGTTGAGCAAAAGACAAATCTCAGAGTATGTTCATGTTATACTTGAGGAAACGTCCAGCTCTACGCATTCAAAATTCTAGGATACACACGTTGGTACGAGAGAAATTGAAAAATACGTGAAATTTTTTTTTCATCGTAGATAGCCATGATTTCATATTCATTTCAGGTCTCATAGTAATTCTGAATAACTTTCCAAATAAAATTTTCGCGTAGCGTTGAGAATAAAGGTACTTTACTCTTATGTCGATTTCAAATATTTCAATTTCCTCGGTATATGACAGGAGGTATTCAAAGTTTGATGCGTGCATCTTAAGTTTGTAAAGAGGAGCTCTCGTAAAGAATAAATTTTTCTGAGAAATCAATAATAAAGACTTTTCCCATATGTAACCAACTTTCTGTCGGTCACTGTATATCATTATATACAAGTTTATATTTTTGCCAATAAAATTATTATTATTAATATTATTATTATTATTATTATTATTATTATTGTTATTATTAAATGAATAAGTATAGATATAAAAGATAACAATGATTTAGCAAAATAAAGGCAATTTTAATTGAATTCAAAAAATACGCGACCTGCACTGGGGCAAAAGAAATACACACAGTTTTAAAAGATGTTTATTTTATAAAAAATGTAAAATGTTAATTTTGACGTCCCGCCGAAAGCCAAATTTATTAATAAAATTTCTATTTTTAGCCTCTGTGTTTATAATAAAATTAAGGCGCCTGCAAGCTGTTTATTCGGCACCACATTTTGCTTCTCAAAGTTTAATACAAAATTCTAAAAAACACTGAAATTATATCATGGCTTTGTTGGCTCAAAATAAGTTTTTCGGGTGCATATATGATGATCAATATGTTTATCAAATTTGTAACAAAACCCAAAGAAGATTTTTTTCTACTCTAAATGAAGTGTTGTTTTATAACTGAGTTTAGCCTGATCTGTAAATTGAACGAGATCTTTAATATATCCTTATTTGGATAGGAATAAAGGTACTTGATGATTTCCGCTTAATCCTGTTGTCAATAAAGAAAAGCTGATATTTTTTTGTTATCGACATATTTATTGCTACCTTTTCTAACATCTTACGTTATTATACTATAGCACGTTTTATTAAAGGAGAGCGATGATATCTTTGAAAATTAGGGTTAGGTATTGAAATAATGTAGATATTTCATCCAGATAATAGGTGAATTCATTTTACAAAAATTAGTAAGTAGAGATTTTATTAGGCAATTTTTTTTATTTCTTGTTCCTGTATCTTGACTTCCTTTCTCGAGATATAATAACTAACTAGGATATGTATTTGAGACAATGCAAAGTTGAGTGAAATAAGGTCTAAAGAAAAAATTTCGTAGATTATACGGACATTTCCTTAAGAAATATTGAAACAAAGACAATAAATAAAAATATTCAGATGAATTAGAAGAAAATTAGTTGGCAAAATATTGCTAAGACAGAGCACGGTTTCAACACGATCCAAAATCGTGCTAAGCCTAAAGAAATTACAAAAATCTTTGAATAGTGGTTATTATTGTTATTATTATCTCGAGAAAGTCAAGATACAGGAATAAAGAAATTTGTTTGTTAAAATTTGATAAAACAAACATGAATTCAAAGGCATAAATTGCTATTTAACTGAATAGAAACGATTAATTGTTTTTCTTAATTGTGCTGAGAAAATTAACTTACAGCACTGCCAGCAACTTAGTCGTGACGGGCGTGAACGTTTATTTAAGCGCGAAAATGAATGGGCACCACCTAATCTTAACCAGAAACGAGGAAAGGATAAAAGAAAAATGCCTCAATTTATGCAACAATTTAATGTCAGAAAATATGTGCTTCTATAAACAGAAAATACAAAACTTGAGACACTAAAAGGGTGTGTAAGCTAATTGAGCGTGAATATAAATAAAACTTAGGTTATAAAGAATTTACATGAATTGTTCTCAAATATCCAAACCAAAAATAGTGACAAATTTGTAATTCAAAATAAACTAACGAATGGCGGATCCATCACTGGCTTTACAAAATCGATAAATTGAATTCTGAGTTTACTAAGTTAGAAAACTGTTCAGTGTCATTAATCGCCCAAAGCGCTAAAGTTATTCATCTACAGCAAAGTCAGTCTAAGGTCGTAACCCAATAAAAGTAAATCTTCCACCTGAACATCTGCGTTGCGAGGTCCTCGTACGGTCGGTCCAAAACCGCAACTATTGACGTGTGATGAGGCCAATCCAAAACAGGTTCGAAGGCTGCTTCGAAGAAAGCCGGTACGAAGGGGTTGCTTCAAGAAAGCCGCTACGTAAATGTCTGCTTCCCCAGAAGGATCGTCATGGCAAGGTCGTTTCCTAAAAGTTCAGCCGATACGAAAAGTTGTACTTAAAACTTAAGCTCGAAACTTCAAGTTAAGCCATTACGAAAAGCCTGTAAGGGAAGAAAAGCAAGTCAATACTAATTTGCGTAAAAAGAGCAACAATCGTAAACATACGTACTTATCTATAACAACGGGAACAGGCTGGGACAAACTCTGATAAGTTTTTAATACACCAGGACACCTTGATTACAGCCAACCGAAATCGTTCTATTACAGGGAACTTCATAGGTCCTGCCGGTACATATCAGATATGATTTGTTCCCACAAAATAAAATAAACAAATTTAACGACGACGATCATGCAACGATATTTTTTAAATTAGAATTAATTTCTATAGTAACATGAACAGCAATGTTTCATGTTAAAATAAAATCACGGTATACGCAGCCAAGGGCCACAACCCACACATAAATACACCATCTTACACAACTTGTCACACCGGCGACTGCATGCTACATGCACTCCACAAATTAATAAAGCCAAACATGGGTTCGCCATAACTACGAAGAGAAGGGCTTGAACAAGTCAAGCAAGTGGACAAAATAAAACATAAATCGCAAGAACCAGATGTCACATAAAAAACTAAGGCGTCGCTGAGTTCAACCAGTGTCGACGAAAAGAATTTTCGATTTAATTCCCACGAAATATGGTGACATGCAGCTCTGGACGCTTGTGAAAGATTATGCAACTAAGGCAAAAAATATAAACTCCGGGCCATAATAGTTTATCTTAAATCTTAAAACAATTTAAAACTTGTTATAAACCGAGTGACTTTTGAAAACGGTTTTTCAAATTGCTACAAAATTGCTAAGAAAGTTTCGAAGAAATTACGAAATAATTAAGAAAGTTGTTATTTATACTGAGTGTCTCTAAATTCCGTGGACATGGCTTAACTACAGATTCCTGGGCTCAAAATAAAACGATTCAGTCAAACTTACCCATATCCTTAACGGTCTCGTTAAGCCAGTATTCTTCAAAGTTCTTGAAGAAAAAGTTAATTTCTATTATAATAAAGGAATACCTGAACCGATTTGGATGAAATTTGGTATGAGGTTCTACAATAAGGTAAATAATTTACAGGTGGTTTTAGTTACTCACAGTGAACCGCTAAAAACAGGGTTGCTGCAACACATAACTTACTAAATTTTTTTGTGGTTAAGAAGAGAACTTTAGTTAATAAATTATTAGGAAGAAGCGTTCGATAGGAAACTTTTCGTGTCTTTGTAACTTCTGATATTTCTTACGGTTTAGTCACAAAATAAAAAAAATGTAAGTGACAAGTATACTTTACTGCCTTTTAACTGCTTAATTTATTTATTTTGAGAAAAAATCATTAATTAGTAAACTATATTAGGCATTTGTTTTTCTGTGTACAGGCTGCTATCTTGAAATTCTGAGTTTTGAAAAAAGGCATTTTTGTCATTAAGATTTTTTTATTTTCTGTTCAAACCGTGACATAGCAAAGTTGACAAAGATAAATAAAAGGTTACTAATGAATAACTCTTTCCGTTTCCGATAATAAATTAGTTATACACCTAGAAAGCACTAGAGTATACCCATTTTTCATAAGTAACTGTGCAGCCATTTAGATTTTCTTATTTTGTGAGTAAACCATAAGAAATATCAAAAGTTACAAAGACACGAAAGAGTTTCCTGTCGAGTGCTTCTTTCTAAAAATTTATCTAAGTTATCTTCCTAACCTCAAAAAAGTTACAGCAAGTTATGTGTTGTGGCAACTCTGTTTCTCACATTACCGGATAACTACAAGTAATTACTGTAACACTGTACTGTAAATGTGACTTACCCTCTTGTGGAACCACATACCAAATTTCATCCAAATCGGTTCGGACGTTCTTTTGTTATAAGAAAAATTAACTTTCTCTTTAAAAGTAATGTTTAAAACTGTAAAGAAGAATACCGGCATAGCGAGACCATTATGTAAATAGACAAGTTTGGTTAAATCGTCTAATTTTGGAAGATTGAAAGGGCAGCTGTAGGACATCAGATAAGGCTTTTTTCTTAATTTGCTTTTGACCAAAACCCAATAATAAGAAAGTTACAGCAGTTTAACGTTCTTAATTTCTTAATTTACACCTACAGCTTCTTAATTAATAAAAATTATTTCACAAAATGCAATTCTATTGTTAAATAAACTCTAAATTTATCAACACCACCATTCATAAAATGTCTATGTTAATCTGTTTCCTAGTTTTATTTTTAATTAGTAGACGGTGCACAACGACAGGAAAACCCGCTTTTGAGTATTAAAAAAGAAAAAAATGAAATAGCCGCAACTTTAACCTGACTACATTTTAAAAAAAAAATTTTTTAGATGTTTTAAATAGTTGTTTATTGTAAAGCAGTGTTTAATTAATTCATATATACTTCAAATTTGAATTTAAAACGTAAAATATTACTACAGGGAGTAACTTTTGCGCGTTAATTAATTTCACTTTAAACCCTTGTAACTTTTTAGTTATTGATTTTTTACTAAAACATTATTAAAAAAAAAACTATTATTTGATCTCTCCTAGCTACCCTTTTAATCTCCTCCATAGGTTATGAGACACCCAGTATTTGTCGGTTACAGGTAACTTGTTAGTAAACTAAGTGCATTTATCAGAAGAAGAAAAGAAAATGGCCGCGGTATTGGAAGTTCTAAATATGATATTAAGTACATTTTAAGAGCTCGAACAGCATTTTCCTTTGCCGTTTTGCCCAAAAATTTACGAGAGAGCCAATAATGGCAAGTATTTAATTTTACATGTAATTTTATTATGTCTGAAAACGATTAAAAAAGGGTTTACATTAGAGAAGAATGCAAATAAATAAATTGTTTAGACAAAATTACACGTTAAGGCCGTGTTAAAAAAAATTAAATGGTGATATCACAAACAAAAGTTTTGGAGTGTTTTGTAAACTTTAAAAGGTCACAGAAAGGGCTCGCATAAAAGTGCAGCAAAACGAGTCAAGATCTTGACTATTTTTGCTGCTGCTGTTACTTAATGTAACATAGTTTTATTAATGCGAAAGTCGATTTACTGTTTTAATTAATAACAAATAAACAAAAATTAGAAAAAAAGGTATATAAATTTTATGCAGATTTCAGTCGCGCTAACGGTTTAGCAGAAGAATTTAACATACCACTGCGAAAGGTAAGCATTTTGTTTTCTAAATTAAGCGCAATTTGAAAATTTCTGGACTTTATGTGATTAAAAATAAATTCACAAAAAAGAAAACTTGATAAAGACTCAAACATCCAAGGCTGAAATAAAGGAATTCGATAATAGCAAGTGTACAAAAAGTTTTTCCATCTATTGTGTTGTTGTAATTTTTTGGCATGTTACGCAGTCTTCTGCGATATCCATTAATAATATTTTGCAAAATGTGGAGAGAATTGGCTATATTTGTTTACTTGTGTGTTTAGGATACAGATCAAGTAAGGAACATAAACGAACATGCCAAAAAATTACAGCAAGACGCTAGATAGGAACATTTTTTTACAATGGCTGTATTGAATGCGTATTATATGATTGCTTTCAATTTTATACAGTGAGAATCTTGTAACGCAGCACATTGAAAATTACGTGATCAGATAATACATTTCTGAATCATATAAAATTGCACATATGGGTTGTAACATTACGTTGCTACAGTTACTAGTTAATTCTTAATGCTGAATCATTTACAAATTGCACATAGGAAGTATTAAGGAAGAGTATAATTGATCTTCTGGAAATTTGGCGGCACAAAAACGCAAAGACCTCTGTCAAAGAAGCTCCATTTGAGAATAATGTGTACCTACATTTTCACTTTTTCGGCGGTTGTATGCATTTTACAATAAATCGAAAGAACAATTTAATTTAATCTGACAATTCAAAATCAGTAATGTTACACGGTAACCATGGCGAATAAAATAAATTTGGAAATAATGTAATAAAGCTTCCATTGATAATAATTACTATGTGCAGTCTTATAAGATTCTCAGTGTATATTTAAGTTAAAGCGTTAAAAATGTGACTATAAGTATTAATATGCAAATACTCCTGAAAGTAATCACATTAATCACATCAGATGACTACGGCGAGAAAGAAACAGTAAACAGAAATAATCTGCTGCACTTTCGCCAATTTACAGACGTGATGGCAAACGCATACAAAATCATCTAAGAATAAAATAAAGATGTTACGCTGTTTTAAATTTCCTCTATCGTTTCAAATAATGCAGAAGTTTTGCAACCCACAGTGATTAATGCAAATGAATTTTAAATCGCTTAAAAATGTAAGGCAACTAATTAAAATAATGTGTTTGTAATTACAAATACGTACACGAAATTTCGTAAGATATAATTATCACACAGCAATTTAAACGATAATAATCGTGTGTTAATGCGTTGTAATTTTCATTGCAGGTAATAGAATACAAATGTGAGATGACTTCATTCTGACTTTCCCTGCGATTGTTACCGTGGCCACGTATACAGGTAGGACTTTTTATTGGAACGTGAGAGCATTACAAAAGGACGTGTGTGGCGTTTCAGTGCGCTACCTCCTGTAAATAACTCCTTGTATTTAGGACGGAATTTGCAATACAGTTACTTCGCGTCTAGTGGATTTGTTTTTCGTCCTTGACGCAAGGCTGAGAATGAAATATCGGCCGACACTCTCGACGTCTTCCACAGAAACTGAGACCCTAGCCAAGTGACATATCTCCCTTGTCTTATTTCTTATTTTCTTTTTGCTTTCTATTGTTGTCTCATGTTTCGATAAAGAATGCTCTCCATATTCTGTTTTATTTTGTCGCTTTGTTATACTTTGAATAAATTATTTTCCTTTGAATGTGACAATGTTGTAGAGGGTGTTTCTTGCGTTTTGATTAGGGCTTGTTTGGTTTTACAATATTAAAACAAAAACATATTCAAAATGTCGCCCTTTCGTACAGGGTTGGGCAGTATTTTAAATATTTGTAATTGAAATACAATGTTTGAAATACAATTGTTTTTTATAATTGGTATTTTAAATACAACACACAAATGTATGTTTGTAGTTTGTATTTGAAATACATTTTTAGCAGTATTTCTGTACTTTTAATACTTAAAATACATTCGGTTATTATGAAGTTATTAAAAGAAAATTGACACAATTTGAAAAATTGATATTTTTAAATACTCGGGAATATCCACTTCACCACTGCCTATTAGGGGTTCATTTTCCGCATATTACATAATTATAAAAGTGAGAGTAAATAATGTATGCTAACATTTATTATCTTACTTATTACTTATATTACTTTTACTTTTTACTTAAATTTTAAAGAAAGCATGGACATGGAAAATTTATTTCACATATCATAAAGTTCTCAAATTTTCTAAACAGAATGAAAAAGATGAAAAATGAAAATAAATTAAAATATAATTATACTCACAGTGACTCAAAAATCCAAATCTAATGTACTTAAAATTCTGTAAGGTAAGAAAATAAAATTCTGATTTCCTTTTAACTGTGTTCTTGTTCTTTACAGCATTCGTACAGCTGATTAATACGTCGATTCGATTAGAAATTTGAATTATCTCAGAAATCATTAGGTTTTGGGATAGGATGTAATCATAAAAGAAGATAACTAATTTATTTGTGCGTAAGATGATATTAGGTACAGGCGTTTTATGAGAAATAATTGAAATCTTTTCATTTTAACTTTACTTCGTTCTAAAACTATTGATCTATGCAAAGCAGAAGATTTTCAAAAACTGTAAGGCCTAGTTTAAAACAGCGTCTACATCTTAATGTAGAAAAATAATTCTATTCAGAGTATAACAACGCGCCAAGGAGTTTTTCCACCGTTGAGAATTAAACTATTATCAAAAATATCAATAAAAGGCACAACAAAAAATAATTTTTTAGTTGAAATTACTTTCCAAAGTTCAAGATTTCAAAATATTAGTCGAAAAAAACGAATATTTTGAAATCTTGAACTTTGAAATGTAATTTCAACTAAAAAATTTTTTTCTTGACCTGATGAAGGCAGTTAACGTTACCGAAAGCTCAGCATAAAAATAAAAAAGTCTTTTATTGACCGCTAGCCCGATATTTTTGATAATGGTTCTATTCAGAGTAATAGAATGTTATGAATTTGCACATGGGGACAAAACGTTATTAAACTTTAAGGAAGAGTTTGTCGGGGACAAAATATAGGGTGTTTGAAACGCTTGGCATTTTTTTTTGTTTGTTTCTTGACCCTGCACAGTTAAATATAATTTTGACTTATTAAAGTTTTTAAATTATATAAAAACAGCGCCAGCCTATGTCTAGTCTTATACACGCTAGAAAAGAAAACTACGGTCAATAGGCACGTGAAACATTGTTTTAAAAAATAAAAGCACTGAAAAGAGGAGTATTTTGTATTTTTCAAAGTATTTCAACTACTACTTTGTATTTTGTATTTTAAATACACCGGAAAAAGGTATTTTGTATCTTGTATTTCAATTACACCAAGTAGTGTATTTTATAATTTGTATTTTAAATACATTAGAATGAGTATTTTGCCCTGCCCTGCTTCCATATTCACTTAGGATCTATACTTCTTCGTTCAAAGAGAACTTCAAATTAAGTAACTTAAAATACGGTATGTGACTGAATGCCAATTCTACTTACGAAGCGAAACTGTTTTGAAACTAACTAAGATTTCTCTGCAACGCTAACTGAATCTTCGAAGTTATTTCGAAATTGTAGTATTCATGAAAAATAATAATGGCCCGTATCCTCATCTCATTGTTAAAGTCGTCTCTAACTAAAGCCGTAATTAAAATAAATATAAACGATATAGCTTTATGCGAATTTCATGAGTAAGATAGTGAGAGAGAATTTAATCACGGCGTTGCTAAAAAAAAAAGGGCGAACTAAGAATACGGACCAATGACTCTACAGATTCTACTAGCGATCCAGAAATGCGCTTGTAGAAATCCTAGTATCATACACTCTGCATTAATGCAATCCTTCATTTTTCCTTTGGTTTGCTGAGACGTATTGTTAAGTAATTCGACTAGATATGTATCAGAAAAATTGCTGTTATCTCGGGAACTGGGGACCTATTCTTGACAAGTGAATATTTGTGCTCGCATTTATAATATGCGAGTGCGAAAAGCGCATACGCTTTAGATAAGTTATTCTAGACCACTCGAAAATTTCGTTCGAAAATAAATGATAGCGCTCGCATTTATTCGAGTGACGAGATTTGGCAATGTCGCGAATTTGTCAAAATTCTGCCGTGTCCGTCGTGAATGACAATTAAAGCAAAGCATTTGACGTTTTGAAACTAAATCTAACTCTACGAAATATACGTAAGATATCTCGCTTACGTTAAAAGTCATTAAATATAAGTAAGTACGATTTATTTTGTAATAGGTACACATATTGTTATAAATGAATTTTAAAACACTATTTGCGAAATGTAGGTACTCATTAAAATTACGCAAATTAACGAGATGTCAGTGATTATAATGCATCGATAGTCTTCCTCAAATTACTACCTTAATTTAAAAATACGGGTCTTTTTAAATTAAGGTAGTAATTTGAGGAAGACTATCAACCAAAGAAGAAAATATAAAACATCTAAAAAAACTGCGTGTCTAATGGTAACTAAATACCAACAACGAAATTGCAGAGTTACAAAAATTTGTTAATTTAGAATTTTCTTAAGACCTTCAATTAAAATGGTCAGATTCCTAAGCCGAGGAAAAGAGGATAGGATGAAAAAGATTCTCATCAGCTGCTCATACGTTTACTGCATGTTATAATGTGGCAGTAGTTAATAAACAGTACTGGGACTTATTTTGTTAAGATGAGATGAACAGTTTTAATAAATTAATATAGTCAAATTAATTAATTAACTTTATTATAGAATTTAAATTTTTATTTTTATATACGTCATTTATGTGTGAATTGGAATAAAGAATGTTTAATATATTTTGTAGGAAAATGTTCACGAATTCCAACTCGAAAGTATACTACCCGAAAAAAGTAATGTCTTCTCCATAAAATGCAAGCAATTATAGGGTGTTCCATTATAAAAAAACTTTAGTTCATATCTCGTTTATCCGACCACAAATTGTTTTTTGTAAGCACACAGTGAAACTTTGAATTAGTTCCTATAAGTTTTAAATTTAAACATTAAACATTTTTTCTTGAAATCAAAATAAAGGAGTTAAAGGGGGTAGGAATTCTCGCGTAATCACCTTGTACATGCAATCAACTCCTTTATTATAAAGAACTACGGTTGAATTCTTGGCTTCCGGTTAGAACCACATGTCTCTGATTTATTCTAGAAGAACTATGTTTTAGTACTTGACTATTCTACTGATTCTAATTATTGTTAATTTTGGAATCTCGATTTCAATGCAAAAAAATATCTTTATAGAAGTAATGTCAAATTACTAACAATATTGAACTTGAATTTTTTTTCCGAAAATATATTCAATTGCTAGTATTATTTATTGTCCTCATTAACAACGCATATTTTTAATTTAATATTTAATTCTAAATTTTAATTAATAATTTTTTAGAAACATAATTAGTGTTACAGCTTATTTACATGAGGATATATCCATTCATAACAAACTTTTACAAAATTAAATTTTATTAGCACATTAATAAAATTCCACTTAGAAAAGATTTAGTAACGGAGTTCGAAATTTATTGACAAACATTTAAATATTTTCTAATTTATTTAAAAATATTTTTTTCTATTATTATATTCTAGTTATTGTCATTGTTGCAAACATTTCTAACATTACAATCATACAAGTCAACATTTGTACAAGTGTAATTTTAATTTTTCGTTTCTTTTGCCTATATCTATGTTAAACTTATAATTCACGTAAATAAATGATTCAAAATGCTTTCAGAGTATTTTTCAAACATCGACAATATTCGGTCACTCCCGTCTCGAATCCGACTGTCACCAGCCTGTCACAAACTAAGTTTTGTTTCCAGCCGCGATATTCTCTTAGACAATTTCTAGCGGAACAGAAAGAGAAGATATGTTTGCTTCCTCTTTCGTTACCTCCCCCACAATTGATAGTGGGAGAAATCCGTCCGCGCCTCATGAAAATAATTCATGAAAAACATGCAAAACGCGCGACTTCATAACTACATTACATATACATATTTTTGAAAGCTGTTTTCGCAGTTTTGTTAATAAAACTTCAATCTACAAAGTGACCAACGCGTTTTCGAAAATATAATAATAATAATAATAATAATATTTATTGTCAACTGGTCTTTCAGACATGGACATTGTCAATTCATAATTAATACATAAGATAGTTTAGCAGTAAAACATGA
Source organism: Prosopocoilus inquinatus (assembly GCA_036172665.1). Classification (NCBI taxonomy): domain Eukaryota; kingdom Metazoa; phylum Arthropoda; class Insecta; order Coleoptera; family Lucanidae; genus Prosopocoilus; species Prosopocoilus inquinatus. The sequence continues at coordinate 37,786,003 of CM069871.1, forward strand.
CGCGCTAAAAACAGTATAACAGTATAATGACAACATATAAAATAGAAAAGACTAAAGATAGCTATGAACTATTTCAATGCGTCGCAGTATATTCTTGAAAACTGTAAAAACAGTGCCGCAGTAGGTACAATTTTACTTCTTTAGCGAATTGCTTAAAATGTTTAAGGCTGTATGCTCGCTTACAGCTGAACTCGATTTCAAATGGGCGTATCACTATTTTTCGCATATATTTAGAAGAAACATACGTTCAACATGTGTTCCTGCATTTTTACACACAAACGAAAAGAACAGAGAACAGAATTACCACCTAAACGTTTTCCTTGTAATTTATGACTCTGCTGTCACTGATCTTTATTTTTGATTGGTTTACGTGTCAGTTTGACACACCCACAAGAGAATATTCCGATAAGGCCTCATTCACATGGTTACCGCCCGCGGCCTCCTGCAAATTCTAAGGTCGAGCGCACACTCAGATGAGTAAAATTTTTTATGTAAAAGTGATGTAAATAAAAACGGCGACCTGATCTAACACAGAAACTATGTAAAACTCGGAAAATAAAACTACGTCTGTCGGAAAGTGAAAGTTTATCAGAATTGAAACGACACAAAAAAACGCATAGCATGTTCCTCTGTAAATCAATAACGTCATTTTGTTGTTTCATTACCGTTATTATTACCCCTATAAAATTGTTTGTTTTTTTTTAATTTTACGTGGGTTGCTTTTTTATCTAGACTACACTAGACTAGATCCTGCACTAAAATTAGGCACAATGAAGTATTGCGGTTTAAAGTGGACGTAAAGAAAAAATATACATTATACAGAATAATTGTGCTTATGATTATTGGAATAGGAATTAATACTGCTCTAATGTACCGACGCTCATAGAGCAAGTTAATGCGTTAAAAAAGGAGGATAATTCATTGCCCTAAGCACGTAATCGGCGATCATTCTGATTGTGACGTTTATTTTTGCACCGGGTTCAAAGATAATGAAATTAATTTAGTTCCAGACTTAGTAGAATGTGGATGACTTCATGATATTATTGCTTGCTGCAATCATTTGACGCATAATGCACAGTTTACTTTTAAATATGAACATTAATGCAGCGGAGACGTACATTTCAATTGTTTCAAAATTTGTTGGTGGAAAAAGAGTTAACTTCTCTTTGAAAAATAGCTACGAAGTGAAATGCCACGCTGCGAGCCTTTCTTAAAATTTCAGTGAGCAATATCACCACCGCATTTATAAGAGAATGATCGGGAAAAGTCCAGGCAAATATACCAAAGTATACAGTGTGCCCGGATACGTAGGGACAGCATGGGTAACTTCTGTCTTTGAAGAGATAGAGAGATGATTAAAGTAGCAAAAAGATGCAGGTTCGAGAGCTCATTAAGAATCCATTTTCAAACTTACTTGTCATGGCCAACTTGGTTAAAATTTTACTAAAACCAATATCTCCTCATTTCTTTTATTTGCCGTAACTTTTTTGTTATTTAAGATATTGAGATGCGGTTTGAACTAGTTTGCATGATAATTTAATTACTTTTATGGGCACTTAATAAAACTAATCTCATTTTTACAAATTTTCAATAATCTAACCTAACCTTAAAATTTTAAATTGGTACTCCCTAATTTTCTTGACCTTTATAAGAGAAAATTTATTTCTGAATGCAATGATGTAGCACACGATATGGAGACTTCTTCAAAATTTTGAAAAACCGAACTTATTCTTTTTACGAACAGAAATCGCTAGTGCCATGATCACAGAAATTTTGCTTTTTGTTTATCAAGTTATTCTGCAGTGGCACTGATCGATTGCAGCCAATGGTGAGCGAGCCATTAAAATTTTAAACCAATATCACATCAGCTAGGGGTATGATGTGCCAAAAAGATAAGAATTTCATTGGTCTAAAATTTTAATCGCTTGTACACGATTGTCCACGAACGATCAGTGGCACTGCAGCTTCATCTGTGTAGCCTTTTCTGGATACTGAGCTTCGTATATTTTACGAGTAAGTTCTACGTTCTTGTAGCACTTGGTATACGTATAGTCGCAATCAAGTGAATCGAGACCTATTTAAAGTTCTGCAATCCTTAAGGAGTGCTTATATTACATACATGTCTTCAATAAATTCAAAAACAAATCTTTACAAAACTGTCGACTTGTCGCATACAAATCCTGATGAATCTTCGACAAATACTAGCACAGGAAATCGTTTACACTATGTGACCTGTTCGGTACATATCTAGTATTTAATAATAAGAAAAAGTATCGCTCGTGAAAGATGACAATCAATTTTTGTTTTTGGCCGCGGCAGCATAATATTACTATGCTCTTTTTGGATCACTCCATCGTCACAAACCATCAGATCGCTTAATAGTTTAAAACAGCTAACTATTCTGCACGTGCGTAAAGTACCTTTGTATGGTCTGCGATCGCTGTGTTTTCCATTAATTTGGAATACAAATCTGTCTGGTAAAACATGTCGGATACATGTCAAATACATGAAAAATGTAATAGTAGTATGAGACAAATTTCAGATTCATTCCAGACTTGTCAAACAATATGTAGGACACATGTATAATACAAATATGTATGTAATGTAAACGCCCGTTTATTACCAACGTTAACAAGTGCGCGGTTAGCTTGCAACAGTCTCGATAACAAAGTTTTGTGATCATGGCACTAGCGATTTCTATTCATAAAAAGAATAAGTTCTGTTTCCCAAAATTTTGAAGAAGTTTCCATATCACGTGATACATCATTGCATTTAGAAAAAAAGTCTCTCTTAAAAGGGCCAACAAAATCACCAATTTAAAATTTTAAGGTTAGGTTAGATTATTGAAAATTTGTAAAAATGGGATTAGTTTTATTAATTGCCCATAAAAGTACTTAAATTATCGTGCAAACTAGTTCAAACCGCATCTCAATATAATCAAGTTGGCCATGACAAGTAATATTTGAAAATGGATTCTTAATAAGCTCTCGAACCTGCACCTTTTGCTAATTTAATCATCTTTCTATCCGGGTACACTGTATACGGCAAAGTTGCGTAGGAGACGTTTTTACCGAAAATGCAGAGCACGACTATTTCTTGGGCAAGGTAGAAAAGAAAACAGGCAGCCGAAGCTGAGGGTGACTACGGACTAATAGAAGAGGTGATCCCTCTTAAAAACTTAGAAGAAAATAAATCATCTTTAATGAACTACTTGAGCAGGACCCAGGTAGAGTTAGAATCGTTAGAGGGAAACACTGTTGGCCAAAACACCAAAGTGAAATGGCATAAAGAGCGAAGACTAACAGCAACGAAATTTGGTATTGTCTGTAAAAGACGTCAAACAACTGATACCAAAAAATTGGCGTAAAAATTAATTTCCTCTAATTTTTCGAAAGTATAGTTACAAATTGGTGCCGTAACCATGAAGAAATTGCGAGAAAACAATTTTCACAGGAATTTGGACATAAAGTTGAACGGCGGATTATTTATATCTAAAGAAATCCCGTATCTTGGAGCTAGTCCTGATGGACTAGTTGGTGAGGATGCTATAATTGAGATCAAGTGTCCCTATAAGTTAGCGAAGTTCAAAATAACTCCTCAGGAAGCAGCAAAAATGAAAGTTATGCCCTATTTCTTTTTGGATGGCAATACTGTGAAACTGAAGAAAACACATATCTACTATTATCGGATTCAAGGGCAGTTGGCTTTAACGAATAGTTGTATTCGTTGTATGGACACCTTTGGGAATGATATGTGAACAAGTAATGTTATTTACATAAACGTCAAGAAAGTTCTGAATTCATCATAATACATTATTTTTTTCTGAAATCTTATAAGATTATTTTTGTAATAGTTTCAACTTTTAAGCACACGAAAGCTATAATTTTGACAATAAAATAAGTAAAACCGATTTGGTTTTGAAGACTAGTGTATAAAATAGAAATTATAGACGATTTTAGAAAAAATAACAAGCAATTTAGAACATATGCTGCCTATACTGGCTTTAAAAGAAAATTAAAATAACGATCCTGATCGATCTGGACAGTTGAAACCTCTTTCTGATAATCTGGTGACAATTCTGAAATAGATCTGTATTTGAAATCTGCTCTGCAAGATTCCATATTATATAATGCCATATAATATCTAACTGTACTATGTCCACTAAAAAAAAATTGAGACAATTGTTGTGCATACATATTTGAGTTATTTTATTATAGCGTTTTCTGCTGGCTGCACCGGTATGCACTGAGTGTATCTCCATCTCGTTTTATTACATAAAGCTGAAACGAGTTGGAAATACACTCAGTGCGCACTAGTGCAGCCAGTGGAAAACGCTATTAGTTTGAATGCAACTTTAAACTTGTTTCTAGAGAAACTTAAAAAACACGGAAATAAACAAACGGACGAATACATGATAGCAACAATAATTAACTCCTCGTATTTACAACAGAACGTATTACGTGTTCCAGATTCTTTTAGTGTGTAGTACAATATGATTCAAAATGGCCGCACTATTATCACCAGAACGTTAATATTAACAGGATCAAAAACAAGCTTTTAATTTTTTTTTTTTGAGATGCTTGACGAATGTTTAAAAATATCGTATAATGCAGATGCACTTACAAATTTGAAACCGTGGTTGTAGATTAGGTTACAGTTGATGAGATCTGAATCCTCGTATTCATCAAGTATTTATATTTTATTCAATTAGTTGTGTAGAAACAAAAATTATTTGACGCAGTTCCGTTTCACTATTTGGGTGAACTTGATATTCAAAATGTTACATCACCGACCCATTTTACTTATTGTTTATTCCTGTGTTATCACATAATATTAATTACATGCATTAACAGGCATTTTTAATGATGTCAAGGTAAATGTGTACACAAATAAATAACAAAATATTGAGCAAAATATTGAACATCCCCTTTTTAAAACTAATTAAGTGCATGACTACCAGATTTGCAGAAGTTTATTATGACAAAAATGTTTTTTTCAATGTACCGTAAAAAAATTTACCAAAAAGCACGACTCTGAAAAGAGAAATCTTTGTAGAATTATTTTCTGGCAGCGTTCGGTAGCGTTCGTGTGTTTACGGTGCGTGTACTCTGTGTTTCACTCATACACACACTGAAACGCATTCGCTCTCACTCACACCCTTCATCTGTCACTAAATCGGGAGAATGAATGTGCGAATTCGCCCCTCTTGCACTAGGCCCGAAGGCGGAGCTAGCGTGTATCACATACCACATTTGATTTCAGCGATTTCATTCCGAAAATTTCAAATTTGTTTCCCATTTCCTGACCTTATTTTTAAAAATAAAAAAAAAACTAAACGGTTTATTATTATTGAATACTGCGAAATTTCGGCTAAAGGCTTACATTTTCGAATTTTTTTAATTTTCATTTTTTTTTAAGGCCTTTTTGGCAATTCTCGAAAAACGAGCCTTTAGCCGCCTAACAGAATCTATTTAAAAATTTTTCGCGAAAAATTGGTACGATTTTAATGAAAAATAAGCCCAGGAAATGGGAAAAACGATTTTGGGGCCGAGCAAACAGCCTTAATGTGTTTCAGTTCAGTGGGTAGCGCGTTATATGCGGTTATCATTTTATATTTTGGACCTCGTTCATACCGAGAAGAATGATGTTTTGGTATCATTAAATTACTACCTTGTCTCGTGGTCATGGCCGTCGACACATCGCAATTTCTTATAAAAATGTCAGAATTATAAAGTCCACCGTGTTGCCTGTAAAAAAGTAACAATTTATAAATATATAAGCAAGGAAGTGGAAGAATATCTAAGTTTCTGAAATAATTTCTACACGACGTTCGTGACGGAAGTTTAAGCATGCATCGAATTATTTGCTTTTGTAACACGAAAACCATATTTGAATTAGTAGATGACCCCCAAAATAATATACCATGGGATAAATGACAATAAATGTAAGCATAATAAAACATTTTTATTACATGAAGACTAACTTCATTTCTCAGTTGAAAAATTGCATAGAACGCTTTTCTCAGTTTAGCACATATGTTTTTAGTTTGTTGTTCCCATTTCAGCTCAGAATCCATAGATACACCTAGAAATTTTACTGTTTCACTTTCTTTAACTAACTTTTCAGTCATTGTAATGTGGAAGGACTCTTCTTGAGAAATTTTATTGTAAAAACTTATCGCAGTAGTTTTTTGTTCATTTAAATATAAAGAATTTGACTCACACCAATTAATCATGTTTTTGATTACGTTTGTAGCTACAATGGATAGATTAACGATGATTGATTCACTAAAAATGCAAGAAGTGTCATTAGCAAATTGATACAATGAATTTATTTTTAAGTTCGCATGAAGATCATTAACATATATTAAGAACAAAATAGGGCCCAAGATAGAACCCTGTGGAACTCCTTGTGAAACATCAGCAAAAGAGGAACTGAACTGGAAGTATATTTAATTTGACTGTAAAATTCAACTACAATTTTTAAATTTTAATTATTTTTTTTCTAATTAACAACTATTCATAGCGAAATTTCCATTGATCACTTTGTAGTTCTAGTCCTTAAATATGTGGTGTCAAAAAATGAAATAAATTGATTAAGAACTAAAGCCTCTACGACTTCGCGCGTTTTAATGGTTTTCGTATATGGCCTTATTCGGTGGGATTCCTCTTAACATTAGAGAGAGAAAGATAATATGAGCATCCCCTAAGAGTAACAAAGATCAGAAATGGCCGATACCTCGTGGTTTGTGGCAAATGAAAGCTTAGTTCAGATGCATCCGGATATGCAAAAAACTAGCCAATCCAAAACAAATCGCAATAAATATTTTGCGTATTCAGAATGCATCTGAACTAAACTTAATGCGTTTGCAAACGCCGTTGCCATAGCGAGTAAGCGGTTGAATAGCGAGTTATCAAAATTTAATGAACTTCGTAATTTATAGTTCATATCCCAATTTTAAATTATACCATCGAATCTATTTTTATAATTTGCACATGCGTGTAATACGAAATATATTCAATATTTTAAGTAATTTTAAAATGCGTACCCTCTCTGTGGATGGATACATTTACATCTTTTTGTCGCATATTTATGCAATCATCAGCGAAACAAGTAGGTATCCTCCATTTTATTAACGCGATTATTGAAATATTATAATAAAAAATAATTAAAAAACCTGCTTATCTTTTTAGTAAAATAGTCAATCACATAAAACTAAAAATCGTAAATACTAGAAGCGAAATCAATGGATGTTGAACTTTAATTAAATAATTAACAAAAACTTCATAAGTCACTTCAAATAACTTAAAATCGATAAAACGACCCCACAAAATCCAATTTGAAAACTGACTAAACGCGCAGACAACGAATGTTTCCACGTTTTGACATTGTCAAACTAATTTTGACGTTTTGCCCCAACCCAGCTGATCGAGGCTAGTTTTCTCTCACTCTAATGTTCATCGCGATACCTCTCACTCTACATCCCATCTACCCTATACCAGATCATTGAGATCCTCATACTTTTTCAAAATGGTCTCCGAATTAAAGTAAAGCAAAAATAATCGTCGAGGGATTTTTCTCTTTGCATCCGTCCTATGTTCATTTAGTACAGAAATTCTTCTGCCATGATTATACATACTAACAATACTTATTCAATTTAATTCAAACATGAATTTTATCAAAAAGAAGCACATTTAGTGAAAACTTGTGTTTTTATGTAAAATGTCACATTAATTTGCTACAATTTGACATTAATTACAGTTACAAGCACTCGCATAATAAAAACCGAATGGTAATGTCCACTCGCAACAAAAATTAAATAAATAAATAAATTAAATTTCTTAATTTCAAATGAAAAATGTAGTCGCCTTAGTATGTCAGATTTGAAGTTTGCAATTCAACAACCAGAATTTTGTACAATATGCTTCTTATTCAAAATAAAATTGCATTCATCTGTGTAGCAAACAGACGATGAAAAACTGTTAGGATTTATTTCTTTGCTCCTGTATTGCCATTTTTGTATCTTCAAATGGCGAGCAGCAATTCACAGAAACATAGTTTTCAATACAAGTTTGCTATGTTCGGGTTTGAAACTTTCCACCCGGTATATGCCGCATGTATTCTCAGTTAGGTCGCAACTTATTTCTTTTAACGGAACTTCTTACATCCTAATGAAAATTTCATATGCTGTAAAAATGATAAAAACCGAAATACGATCAAAGGAGTGGCTTTCTCAAATTACTTGATCGCATTAGAAAATGTTAGTATTAGATTATTTTTTTTTGCAAAGCTACGTGGTAAAATACTTAAACAGATTTACATTAACGCCGCATTATTTTGGACAAATTTCAAAATACAACGCAGAAACACAATTTTTTATTGAAGTGGATCCGGCTTAATAGGTGACGCTAGCTCATAGAGAGATTGACAATTTAACACAAAATAATCTTACGGGGATAGCAAGATTATTCTTTTAAACACATCACAGTAACTTTTTTCTAATGAACGTAAAAAAATTATGTCGCCAAAAATATAATCTTTCCCGATTTTTTAGAACAATCCAAAAACAAAATAAAATAAGCAGTAGAACCGAAGTTCGGGAGAAAATTATTTTCATTTCAAATTACGCAAACTTCGTTAACCAACTCGCAACAGTTCAGGTAAAAAAAAATCTCAAATTATTTACCCCGAACAAAGAACTTTGTACAGAAATTAAAAGTACGTCTCGGGCTTTACAATTCCCTGAGTTGTTTTATCGAATTTACCTTAAAATGGATTCCGAATATTTACCGATGTAGTTGCGCTTCAACAAAGGAATTATTTGATCACCTGTCGATTGAAGGTACAAACTTTGCACTTGTATCCTGGTCATGTCTTACACCATTATTCTGTTCATGGCTGTAATACTACAAAGCTGCATTCCATAAACGGAATTCCTTTATGTGTTACATCTTGTTCTAACTATACGTAGTTTAAAGTAAACATACTTCTCTTTGAAATAATAATAAATAATATATGCACGTATTTGCTTGAAAGGTAGTAAATTCATAGGTAGTGTATATTTTTTAGTAATAAATATCTGGAATACATTAAACTAAAACTAATTGATACTAAAATGATTCAATATCAATGTTTAAATTGAAATATAAATAAAGTTAACTGTAATTTAATGTTGTTATAATTCCATATGAAACCATGTAATTACCAGTAAACCACTAAATAAAATGAATAATTTCAATTGTTTAAAATATTCATCATTATTGATAGTGGGTAATTCAGCGATGTGTATGTTATAGCTTCCAAATATATATTTTTTTAATTTCAAATCGTATATTGTTTCAAAATATATATAATTCTCATAAAAGACAGGAGCAAATAAAATAGCTTCATAACTATTATAACTATTTCTAATAAAGAACCTGATAAATTTAATGACGAGTGTCTCCAGAGACTTCGAAATTTTAGTTCGTCTGAGCCATTTCTGAGCATGTTAGAAGCGATAAATGTTTATTAAATGCAAACGGGTTATGACATCGTTAAACTCTATCGGCTCAAAACTTCTAAACAACGAAAATCATCACCTTATTAGATGAGCGAGTTTATTTCACCTAAAAAGAAAGTGCGAAAAGGGATAAGATTATAACTACTAAAGTTTTAAAACTCATATTTTACGACCATTGTGTTGTCATATTGCTGAAATTATTATTCTGCACTCAAGACGAATTGCAAAATTTCTATTTAAATATTGTTGACTGGTTTTCATATATTTATTTTTAGAAAAGCTTTTCGGAGGTGCATTTTCCCTTCTTAGAACTTAATCCGCACTACTTGCTCTTATTTTCAGTAAATTGCCGGTACAACGAATCCAAGCGACTTTGAATTAACAAATAAAGAAACAAGTGACAAGTGTAAATTTACTGAAGTTTATTAGAATAAAACAGTCATGTCAAAAATAAATTATACTGGGTTTTCAAAATAACATGATATTTCTATTATTTCAACACCTTAACACCCTCCTGCTTGCCGCAAATTATTTATTACTCATGTTATCTCAGACAGTAAACTTAATTTTAGTTCGTTCATCATTAAACTTTGTTTTAACTGCAGCTAGTTTTGGAAATGTCTGTGACAAAACAATCTTGTAAGAGTTTATTAGATATAAAATCAATAAGTAAAATAAGTTATGGGAAAGTAACATGCTTCCTGAAAGTCTTATAATGTAGACGCCTATGACCGGCAAACCGTACCTCAAATTTACAATATTTGAATATTTAAAGTGGAATAGTTGAATATTCAAATTATGTAAAAAACAAAAAACTAATATACGTTTTACCGATAAGTGTCTAGATTAGAAGACTTTTGAAACACACGTTATATTTGTTTCTTAACTATCATTTTAATTTCTCAGCTTCGAATTACTCAGTTTGATATCTGTTCCAAAAAGTTCTGTAAACGCTTTTCATATGCTGTAAGCCACTGTCTTTGTCATAAATAACTTTTCCATTTCCTGTAATTTATCCTAATGTTTAAATTTAAAAATAAGAATTCAATTAAACTGAAAATACCTTATAATCATATTCGTGTGTATTCAAACACAAAAGGGATTTTTTTTCTACAGTATGTCCACGGACAGGTGATACAAGAGGAAACACTTTTTTTATTATTAATTTCTCAGAGAATTTTATTCTCTATAAATCATGTAGTCGTTTATACACGTACATACATTCGCAAATTTCCACTGTTTTGGATATTTTTTAATCGGATCAAGTACACATAAAACCAGATCTGACGTATTTGTTTCGAATGTTTTCAATAGCATATCGCAAAGAAACATCCCCGGCACCATGACACTGAACTACGTGCACTTTTTGAGGGAGGTATAACATGTTTTCATCATTGATAATGTAAAACGAGATCAAGTTTAACATGAAATGGAAATGACAAGTACGTCTGATTTGTTTTTGTATCTACTTGATCCAATTAAAAAAATTTCAGAAAGTCCAAAACTGGATATTTGTGAATGTGAATATTAAATGAATACATGCAGGAAAGTAAGATCAGAATTAAGATTTTCAGTAACGGCAAAAATTATTAAAAAGAATAAAAGTTTCTGAGAAATCAACAATAAAAAAGTTTTTCTCCTCTTGTATCACCTATCCATGGACACACTGTAGGTTACATAAAAAGTGATTCGAGAGGAAATGGAAATAAAGATGTCTTTAGGGAGTCAAAATAAGTTTTCCATATGTAATTTACCCATTAGCTAACTTCGCGGAAGAAAATCTAGACCGTTTTCGTAACGGATGAAAATCAGACTCCCTTAGCAGCTTTTAAACTTTTATTGTTATTACATTGTGTTGGAGTTTAGATTTTCTTATATTATAAGAATTATTATCACTATTTAATTCGTCTGTCTGTTCATGTTCATTAACCAACGAAAAAACTTTTCATGGTTACAAAAAAATTTCAGCGGTAATTGTACCCGTACAAATTACGACGTATATTGTACAGACTGGACCATTTTTGATGGTTTCATAGGGTTTCTCAGCTATTTATAGGAATAGAAGGAAACCGTTTTCGCGACCCAATGCTACTTTTTCGAGGAAAGTTCAGTGGAGAAAACAAAAGTTAGCTATCTCGATTCGTTCGGAAAATATCGGCCGAAAACGAGTTTTTCCGAAAGAAATATTTTTCACATCATAGCTGTTTGACAAGATATCTTGAAAATTCAAAAACTATTTTATTCAGAAATTAAAGTAGATTTCACTGGCGTTACTATCTTTTGTAATAACTGCAAAAGTTCTGCGAAACAGACTATAACTTTCTAATTTGAAATGGAAACCGCAGTGGGCTATGACACAAATAAATTGCTAAATGTTTTCAAAAGTATAAAGTTTGATATAATTATGTTTATAAATAACAAATATATTAACTTTCAAAATTTTGCAGTATTTATCAAGCTATCTATGAGGCTAGAAAAAAAAGAAAACTGAGTTGAATTAAATTAACTGTTTTACTTAAAAATAATTGATTTTTTGTGGAAAACAAATGAACTATTTTTTTGTTTTCGGTGTCATGGGTGGCTTGTTAGCTACCAGAAAACAAAAAAAATAATTAGTATCTTTGTTATTTGTAAAAATAATTATATGAAACTTTATACTTTTGAAAACCTCATTAAACAGGCAATTTTATTGGAAATTTTGTTTGTGCCATAGCCAACTGCGATTTCTGTTTAAAGTTAGAAACTTATTGTCAGTTTCGCAGAACTGGTGCAATTTCTACAAAAGATAATAAAGTCAGTGAAATCTAGGTTAATTTCTACATAAAATAGTTTTTGAATTTCCAAAATATTTGTCAAACAACTGAGATATTGTGAAAAATAATTTTTTGGAAGAATTCATTTTCAGCCGATATTTCCCGAACGAATCGAGATAGCTAACTTTTATTTTCTCCACTGATTTTTTTTCGAAAAAGTACCTTTGGGTCACAAAAGCGGTTTTCTTCCTTTCCTATAAATAACTGAGAAACCCTGTGAAACCAGCAAAAATGGACCACACTGTACTAGTACTTTTAGGTGATAATTTTGAACAAATGAAAATGTTTATTTAATTTGCATAAAACATGATTGAAGGATTTGATTCGTTAAATACTCTTCCGAATGCGATTCTTAGTCAGTGTTGTGTAGATCATTTTTGCGGTGATGCAAGTCATGTTAACGGCGGTAACATGAATTTGGTATATGAATTTGAGGAGTGGGCATATTCTAGCGCCGTTGACATTCGTAGCATCAACACAAAAATAATCGGCATAATCTTGATTACTCATCGTATTACATCTGAAAGTTTTCCTCGTCTTTAAGTACGTACACAAGAAAAAATGATGGTCCTAATGCAACTGCTTTTTAACTCTTAGTAGTTCCCTCGAGACCATCCGCGAAAGGTGTTAGATTTAATGTAATTAATTTTTAACTCGAAGAAAAAGGCCGAGTAGGTAATTTCCTCTTTATTACAATTTAATTGTAACTACTTATAAAGTGCCTTTTTTCTTCTCGTAGTTGTCTTTGAATTGTTAGTTGTGAACCAGCCTTGCTTGAAATTGACGTGTATGATAACTTCGTTTTTCTTTTTAGAGGAAAAGTTCAGAAAAGTTTTTTTTAACAAATTTCATTCAAAATTCCACTTCTTGGAGTTTCTGTACCGACATTATCGGATAAGGATATACCTAAATGAAGATTTTTGTTTCAATATTTTGTAACAAGTACAGACAGGTTACTTGTTGGGACAAACGCCTGAGCTAAGGTATAATAAACACAAGGTAAATCATTGCGCAGGCGTGACGTTATGTTGCGAAGAAATGCGACCGTTATTTTCGAAATATGGTTTGCAGATCTTATGTGATTTTACTCTCAGCCCGACGTCAATATCGTCAATGCGCGAAATTGTCATTTTCATTTGCTAAGTGTCATAACTTGAAATTGTTCTACCATGCGGCTGCCCATTTTAACATAAAATATAACCTGTCTCACGAAGAAGTTTAACCACATAATTCAAGGATGAGAAATATGTCATAAGGAAGTTAAAGCTCCAGATATTTTTGAGAAAATTCATGGAAACAGTCTTGAATAGAGTACTGCCAATCGCCTTCAATCTGCGGCTATTTAATGCTCTTGCAAGAAAACCATTTCAGGTCGTTTTATTTTGGTTTTATTAGTTCAAAAGTGACCTTATGACATTCCATACCTCAGGTTGATTAAGGCTGGTTCATAAGTAATAATTCACGGCCAACCACGAGAAGAAATTAAAAAAAGGCACGTTACAAAAGCGTTTGACAAATTTCGGTAAATATTTTGTACTAAATCAAAGGTGACTTACTTCAAAATAATAAGTTGAAAACTAATGAATAATTTACAGAATATCAGTTTATATTATTGCATACGCAAGAAGACATGCACACGGTAGGCTGAGCGTTTTTTACGGCAACAGGTTTCAAGAAACAGGAGATTTCTAAGCTTAGTAATGAACTTGAACTGTTAGGAGTGTTGGGATATTGTCTGTAACTGTCAATTTTGTATTAAGATCTTCCGTTATCTTGATTCTAGATTACTTGGATAAAGCTGTGCACTCGCTCTTAGTAGTTTTAAATTCTTTGGAGTTCATGCCAAAATTCTGGAGTTCGTTTTAAAGTTCCGTCGTCAATTTCCTTATGTTTTCCTTGATGTCGTCATCTTCAGAGATGATGTCTTCTAGCTAATGTTGAGTTGCGATTCCACAACTCCAATTGAAAGTGTTCCCGATAAAATCTAAAGATCTCTTCGTGACGTTTTCTACTAGGTCGTCGATTACAGATTCTGGATACTGAAATTAAAATTCTTCAAAAGACCATTGTTGTAGACTCTTAGCTTCTACGACATTTGGAATCTTTTATGTAGTTGGGTTCCTTTGCAAAGGGTTTCCATGCTGTTCGTACACGATAGGGATGCTGGCTTCATACACGAGTGTTTTGGGCAAGGGCGACCAACAGATTCCCGCAGTGAAAAGAATAATGACTAACATTGCTGTAAGTTTCTTCTTATCTAAAAATTAAGAATAGATTAATACACAAATATAAGTAAAAAAATATTTTAATTGTTCGTGGAACAGGGAATATTTGGATTGTGGTAGGGAAGGATTCGGCTAATGTGAACAATGTCTTCTTGTTCTTTTTACTTCCCATGTCGATCTCATAGTTTAGATCACTTAATTTTTACATGAAAGTGACGTTTGGATAGTTTCCTGCCATGAAATGATGTATGCGAAAACTATGTGACTACATTGACACCAATCTATCTGGGCGATGTTGATATACATAGAAAGCATATCGACGGTGGTATGGTTAAAACGTTCCGTTAATCCGTTACACATTGTATGATAACGGGTTGTAAAACTGCTTTCAGTCAAGAATTTTCTGGTGAGGAATTTCTTTCGACGCCCATGCGGACTTAGTTCCCAATCAACAAAAGTACTCAGTTTTACAATTCGAGAGCATTATTGTAGACTATTTATCATGTCTTTTGCGCCATTTATAGGCAATAACTTCAGTTGCTTTTAAACCGATTCGACTGCTTGATAAAAATAGAGTCGCCGGTCGCCACAGTTACTCTTCTTCTAATGACTACGATTTGTAGTCACGAACACGAACTGGTGGTTTCACCTTGCACCCTACACGTGTCATTGATTCTTTGGCTTGGGGAGGGTTTCCGTTGCTACTGGGTGCTGGCAGCTGTACAGGTACTGGAGATCAAAATGTGTTCAATTCTTTCGCCAAAATGCAAGCTAGTCTCTATCGATGGAAACGGTTAACTGTCTTCCATTGAAGGAAATGGTGATCTTCAAGTATTGGATTAGCCATTTCGCAGACCAGACTTGAACCCCATTGAACACTTATGGGATGTTCTAAAGAAGCGATGAGGTGTCATGTTCATGGACTAGAACATTTCGCTCTTGCAGATTGAGATAACATTTCACAAGAAACTATCCAGAACTTGATGAGCAACTTACCAAGACAAATTCAGGCAATGATCAAATTAGTAGTGGTGCTACACATTATTAATTTTTTATGGGAATCTTGCCCGGTTTCTGAAACGATACATAACTTTATGTAGCGATAAACTCACCATAACTTCTAAAAAAACGTTTCTCAAAACTTTATCCGTGAATGAAGCGTATACGTAGCAACGACGTTATTTATCGTTTCAGAAATCGGGCATCAGTTTTTCTTTATTTATGGTATTCAACAAATTTGTTTCTTTTTTTTAAATTTTTATCTCTGAAAGTTTAATTCATGAATACCAAACATTATTAGTGTAGATGAATCGTTGTAGTGCTGTAATGTTATCTAATTGTCAGCTTTTGTATTAAGATAAACTTTTACTGAATAATGGTTACAAAAAGAAAGTGGAGAATTGATTAATTTTTAGAACTAATAAATAAATTTTAGTTTGCAATTAATCTTCAATCTAAAAGTTTACTAAGAATTCTGAATAATTAACTAATTCGGGAGCATTTTCAAAACATGTTATACTTGAAAAATAATAAAATTTTCTTTTACGTTTGAAAATGCTTTTGTTCTTTTTATTTAATTACATTCCCATCTACATATGCTAAATTCGTACAGCATACTCCCTTCATGTAACCGCTGTGCTTTCTCTTTGTATTGTACATCTAAAAACATACTTTATCTGACAATTTTCACTAACAAAACATCTGAGAGTGTTTTTAGGATTCTATATTCTTCCCATAATCGACCGACCTTCTTTTCAGCAATACCAGGCACCCAACAAACACGAAAATTCTTGCACTTCGTGGCCACTAATTAGGATAAATTCGCTTTTTAATGTGACGGAGGATTACGTTTCATTCTGTACGCTCCACATTATGGCACTGCTTTTGTCGTTACTGCTATCTGTGGTATTTCGCGAAATATGGTAATGGGATATATTTAGCTGCACGCATTGCTGAAATTAGCAGAATCCTATGTACTCGACAGCGGCGTCTGGAAATTAAAAGCTCATTATTATACGAACTATTCTGCATCATAATAATGAAATGCATACATATGTACGTACATACATGCATTCAAAGCGTTTGTGAAGTTTGCATTAATTAATTTCATGCGTTTCCTATCCAGCCTTCCACCAAATGTTACTTAATAATCGAAACATGCACAACACACCATTAGCAATTAAGTTATTAGAAAAATCCAGTAAAATGCAAGTGAAAATATTGTATCAATTTCCCGATATAAATCTAAAAATTCGTTCTGACTATTGATTTAATCCGCATTGACATAGTACTTAAAAATAAAGAAAGAATACGAACTTAGAGAACTTCTTCCAAAACAAACTGAGGAAGAAATAATTGAAAAACAGGGAAAACAGCAAAGTAACAAGGACTTTATAAATAACAGAATATAAAAAGAACGTTAAATGAAGCAAACAGAAACAAGTGTAAGAAGAAAATTGAGAACATGCAGAGGAAATGATTAAATGAGTCAAAGGAACATTTATTTTAGGTAACGTGATAAAGGAACACTATTAGATTAATGCTGTCGTATTAATTCACAAAATAAAAGTAATAGAATTAATAAAAAAATTTGGACTGGATAATGATTAATGATTAATGATAACTAGGAATTTCTTGAGTCAACAATCACACATTGTTTTTTCTTGTTACATTAACGCTTTCAACAAAAAAATATTTTTGTCATTTTTAGATTTCAAGTTCAGTAAAATTCAGACAACCATAATTATCAATTTCACAAGTAAAATTAAGGTGGCATTAATTAAAAGCATTAAGGAAAGGTTCAATTTTTTTTATGGTTAAAATGATGTCTACATAACGTTTAAACAATGACAGATATTTCAAATTTACCTACATACCAAATTTCTCGGAAGCAATTAATAAAGTACTGAAACCGTATAATATTAAACTTAAAAGACAACTAATTTTAAATATAATTTAAATTTCCCAAAAGAAAAAAAATCAACTTTGATTGACGGAATGTCTAATTTCAGAGAAAAATTCGGTGAAATAAAAAAACTCAGAATTTGGGAGCTAAATTCACGGAAAATTTCGGTAAAAATAGATTCCTGTCTATTTTCACGGAAATTTGTTAGGGAAAATAGATAGACAAGAAATAGATTAGACAGCAGTTCAGACCCTGTGGTTACCTGAACGCAAGGTACATAATTAACAGGTAACTAAATGAAATTGGATTGAAGCTCCTAACCACAAAAAGTGTTTTAAAAACTATATACGTATTTCGGCAGCTATGCTGCCATCTTCAGTAGATGAATTCTTAATCACAAGAGAAGTGACCGTGTCGTACCTATCGTTACCTTATGTACTATACGCGTTCCGCTCCAATGAAGCGTACACTCTAAAGAATTGAGCATCTCACCGGGTTGCGTCAACCAAGTCAAGCAGCACGGAACCTGCCAAAGGCCATGTATTCATTAAATCTCCTTTATCATAAAATTGATTTAAACAATCTTAGGTTAGTAAAAGCAACGTCAAGCAACAGGGAATTATACGGTTTTGAAACCATTTTCATACACAAAAATTTAAGGAGATTTAATGAACACCGATCATGGGCCTTTGGTAGGTTCCGTGTTGCTTTACTTGGTTGACGCAACCCGGTCCTCACCGCTCACTTCTATAGAGTGTACGCTTCATTGGAGCGGAACGCGTATAGTATACAGTGGCCTCCAAAAAGTTCTCACCATATGGGAAAAATTTTTATTATTGATTTTTTTTTAACTTTTTGCGCCAACAGTTTGTGCATGTTGAGTAACTTTTAGTGTTGCTAAAAACAGCACTTACTTAAGATACGAAAATTAAAAAATTGTTGTAATTTGGAATTGCTGGACATATTAGGCAAAATTTTAGTAGAATTCAATAGTTATTTACAAAATATGGGTATTGATTGCCAGACAAAATTTCCTTCGGGCTAATATTTCAAAAAAAGGAAGATTTTCGATATTCTCAGTTTTGCTCAAGATGTGAAGCAATCAATGGTCATTTGGCATTTAACTCTTACGAGTGGTTAGCTTATTCATTCATATTCATTAAAAATATTTAATAGAATAAATTTTCCTTTTGGGTTCCGAATTGTTGCATGCACAAGAAAATTTGAAATAATTTTTCACGTTTCTCGTGCAAGGCGTCTTTTTACATATGATTTCGTGTTAATGTTTTTGATTTCTTCATAATACATTTCTCATAATCCCAATTTAGTCTAAGCAGACCGAAAATTGCAAGAATTGCATCTACTTTTCGGTTTGAACCCGTTTAATATCCGTACTTATAAAATCGATATTTTTCGTGGTAGCCATGAAATCGTATTTACTCTTTGTACCAATGTCGATTTTATAAGTACCGATTTAAACGGGTCCAAACTGAAAAGTAGACGCAATTTTTGCAATTTTCGGTCTGCTTATGGTTAGAAGTTCTATGTAACCAAAAAATCAAAAGTAATAACACAAAATTTTATATAAAAAGAGCCTTGCACCAGAAACGTGAAAAATCGTTTCAAATTTTCTTGTGCACGCAACAGTTAAAACCCAAGAGCAAATTTTATTGTTTTAAATACTGCTACTGATATAAAGGAATAAGCTAACCATTCGTAAGAAGTAAGTAACAGATTCCCATTTACTTCTTCACATTTTGAGCAAAACTGAGAATATCGAAAATCTTCCTTTTTTCGGAATACTAGACCGAAGGAAATTTTGTCTGGCAATCAACACCCACATTTTGTAAATAACTATTGAATTCTACTAAAATTTTGCCTAATATGTCCAGCAATTCCAAATTACAACAATCTTTTAATTTTTGTATCTTAAGTAAGTGCTGTTTTTAGCAACACTAAAAGTTACTCAACATGCACAAACAGTTGGTGCAAAAAGTTAAAAAAAAATCAATAATAAAAATTTTTCCCATATGGTGAGAACTTTTTGGAGGTCACTGTATACTATACGCGTTCCGCTCCAATGAAGCGTACACTCTATAGAAGTGAGCGGTAAGGACCGGGTTGCGTCAACCAAGTAAAGCAACACGGAACCTGCCAAAGGCCCATGATCGGTGTTCATGTTCATGTACTATTTTTAGCAACACTAAAAGTTGCTCACCATCACTGTCATATTTGGTTATCGAACATGCACAAACTATTGGCGCAAAAAGTTTTTTTAAAAATATCAATAATAAAGAATTTTCTCATTTGGTACGAACTTTTTTGAAATAAAGTTTTTGTGGTTAGGAGGCTCAATCCAATTTCATTGTACTCGAAACTACAGTCTCCAATACGTTTCAATAAGGTAACCAAAATGGTGCATTCAGAAAGTGCACACAACTGTAAGAAATACTTTAATGACCGGTAGATGTTGCCCCATGCTGAAGGAGTAAACACCATTTTCTCTCCCGTATTGATGTTTTGTCTCTCTGCATTCAGCTATCGCTCTCGCACTTTGATCTTACGCATTGCTGCACGTACCAAGACACAGCCGAGTGCTTTGGTTTCATTACTTGTTATACAGAGTGTTTCATAACAGGTGAAAATAAATGAAATTTGATGTACATAATCTCATTTTTATAGAGAATTGTCGTTCACGAACGAATCGTTAATATTATTGGTATGAACAACTCAAAAGATTCATTCTTAAAAAGACGAACGAATGAATTTCGTATTTGAATCGGTGATTGACAGATTTTGAAAAACACCAACTAGCAGCTAAAGGGTTCAATATATCGAAATGCGATCTTTACTATTAATTTTGTATTAAAAATCGAGCTTCAGATGTCGAGGTGGTTTTGTACCTAACTTATCTAAAAATAGGTGTTTCCTATTAAAAGTGTCAAATTTGGCCTTCTCTGCACACTACCAACACAAAATGTGTGTGACGCAATATTTTGGAAAAAATGAGTTGGTTCGACAGAAAATATCGTAGATCGGATCGTAGGTTTAGAAGTATGTGCATTTCCTAATTTCGTCAAATATTTTATAATAAAACGCAGTTAAAATTATAATAGAATTTAAACAATTTTTATAAAATTATATGGTTTCAAGTTTTTGTCTGCTTACAAGCAAAAGTACCACGAAAACAGGTACACATCGTGATTCAAAAATGTCTCCCGATATGTTCAGGGTGAATAAAACATTAAAAAATGAGGTCACCTTTTTACATAACTTTTTTCGAAAAGTAAAAAATAAGAAAGTGGTAAATTTTAGGGCATTAACATTACGTAATAGACGGATCCTAACTTTTAAACCTCAATTATTCCAAGACGGTTGAGTTTATCGAATTGTAGTAAGAGAACTTTTTTGTGCCAAATACTCCCAATCCTTTACAAATTTTTAACGAAATACGTAAAAGGTAAAAGGTTAGAGAAAAAATATTGAAAGCTTACAAAACCACCCTTTAAAAAGAATGGAGGATCTGACAAATACACTGCTCCAATAAATTAACGCACCATGCAATAAAATAAGAAATTTTCGTTTTTTTATTCAAAAACTGAAGTGTCACAGTGTTCTTTAATCTATAAATTTGCTTTTCCTTCTAACAAGATACCTAGCACAAAATCTTACATGACAAAATAATGTGAAAATTCCTAAATGACTCTCGAATGTCGATGGTACCTTAACCTGATACATAGATTACCGTTCACCAACTAAAGATATTTGGTATAACAAAAATTAAAATCTGTGAATGTTATTTCAACAAATAAATGAATTTGTTTTCTGGGTTGAGTGTACTTGTTTCAAACCCAGATAACTGGCCTACAGAATTGTACTGTTGTATGTGTCAAAAACTCAGAGAGAAGTAACAATCAAACAATGCATTCCAATGATAGCCCATCTGATTCAAAGTGTAACAAATTTTACACATAACTAATAGCTTGTTTATTAAAATGTCATTACCAGGGATAAGAAATCGGCCCACTTGCTCCGCCAGTAGTACGAAAATTTAATATTCCGACTTTCGACTGTATTAGTTCCCGCCCAGAGTAACTTCTGCCCAGCACTGTTACCTTTAGCTACCCCCTCAATAGCAATTTAAATGCATCTTAGCTGCCGAAGGAGTAAGTGGTACATTCGGTGTAAAAAGTGTCCAACACTAAGGGTTATCGTACACATAGCGCGGCGAACCGCGGCGCCGAAAATTTCTTTTGCTGTATTCTTATGAGAGTGCGCACACTTATGCGAAGCTACCCAACGTATCCAAGTACAGCTAAAAAAAAAAGTCGCCGCTCTTCGCCGCGCTGTAATGTGCCAGAACCTTAAGTCGGCCGAATTGTTTTCCCTGGTCATTACATGTATTGATGCTTATGTTAGCTTAATATAATCCACAAATTATAACTAGGTGTATAGTTTTGTTTTTTGGATTGCATGTGAGCCCAGTTGTTTCGAAAATTAAGGAAAATATATTGAAAAGTGAGAGATATTTAAGTTGTTAATATGGTACTACTTAGATATTTGTATTTTTGTCAGCACGTATACCAGCTTGCCGCGTAAATTGTTGTTTCTGGTAAAGCTATTACCTTGTATTGCCGTAATGACAAAATTTCTTAAAATTACAATACAATTGTGAGATAAAGAGTGGACGTGGACCTAGTCAAACAGGTTTACTTTCTTTAACATTTTAATTTATTTTTCTTCTCCTTAACGATCTAATCTTAATTAAAAATGAGTTCTTCAAAAAGACTAGATAATAACAAGGGTATTGTATAAATTATTTAATGCTCTATTCTTTACCAAACTTCTGGAGAATATGCGCGTAAAATCGTACAGAAGAAAAGAGATTTGGACACATGTTATAAGTAAACGGAGTAAATTAGAGACGATTCTTTCTCTTTTCCTTCTTACTGGCTAAATTCACTTCGCGTCTCATGAGAACCACAAGGGCACCCTTTGTCCGATTTCAGCTGTCATCTCTCTCCATTACAGCTTTTCAGGACGTAGGAACTCCACATTTATAATTTAGTACTATCGCCGGGCTTCGTATCGACTGTAGCTCCTACACGCACGTAAATGGTAAGTCCTGCATTTCGTTACAGGACTTTGGATAAAGGGTAAACAAAAGTCGCATAACTTTACAGTTACAGCGTTTTAGATTCATCGCTCTAGAACACTCTTAACATATCCCCATCCCCTATTATTATACAGCGTGTTTCCTAAGTACGGTCCGTAACAAATTTTATAGTTGTGCTAATTAAATATATTTTTAACTGTTTGTGGATGATTTCAGTCAATAATTAGGTTTTACTTCTTGGCAAAATGTTCTTTTGAAGGTTTCGTTTATTATCTTACCATTTAGTAAAGTGATTAATGCACGAACTCAAAGTTTGTTTGTTGTACGGTTACGATCATTCTAATCGAGATGGCTGCAAGCTAAATGCTCCCTTGTTGACGCTGGTGGTAAGGATTACAAAACTGTCAGTCTGTGTATAAATAAAGCGGCGCAACGAGTCGTAATCAAGGGCAGGAATGGCTTAGTAAGTATTTCTAAACTGTACGTTTATATTTCCTCTTTTCGTATACCTAGTTCTTGCTCGTGAGAATTGTAGAAAGGAATGAAACAAATAAAACACTTTAGAAACGAGCTAAAAAAAAATTCTTCTTTATACGGTGTTTTATAAAATGCTTATGTAATTATTTTGTTGCTCACACTCGGAAAAAATGAGGTTTATGTCGACAATTCCCTGCGTGTTTGACCGATTCTTCAGGAAAATTATTTTATTTTTTCATAGTTTTCCTGAAAAATTTGTCAAACACAGCGAAACGTCTCAATTTTTAAACCGTTAAAATATACAGGTTGTGTACAATTGTATACCTGTATACAATTCCCAACAGTGCGTTCTCGGGACATATCTTGAAAACTACTGAAGATACTGAAAAAGTTTCGAGGCATTTTTGTTTTAAAGTTTTGGAGGTCTACAACATAAAATTATTTTCATATACAGAGTTGGTTGTTGGTATCGATTTCTTCAATAGCGCCTTAATTATTAATATTAAAAGGAAATGTCTTCTAGAAAAGGTATCGCCTTTAACGAGTTCTATATTAGCAAATTATTTTCACAAATTTTTCGAAGAATTTAAATGGAACGCTCTGTACATTTTAACACATTCGAATAGCTCGAATAGCTAGCTTGCTGATATAGAACTCGTTAAAGGCGATAACTTTTGTTGAATACATTTTTCTATTGTTAGTAATTACGGCGTTATTGACAAGATCGATACTAATGACCCAGCCTGTATACAATGAATGAATGAATGAACAATATTTTCTATATTTTTATTAATCACGCTACTGCTACTACCACCAATTCTGCGTTTTGACCTGTTCTATGTCCATGTCCTGTCATATCTTAAAGTAGGAACAACACGTCGATCGCGAAATAATTTTTGGTCGATCACGACCGACAGAAAACGATTTTGATTTCAACTCACAAACGCAGTGGTCACTGCTCCTTCAGTAGTTGGTACCTATTGGGTCATATTCTATTAGTGTTTCTAGAAAAAGTTTCGAAAATGTCATTTTTTTTGTAGGTAGATGGTAGATCGCAAAATAGTTTTAAGAAGAAAAGTCCTAAATCTAATCGTTTTTCAGATATTTAACATTATCCCTCAATTTATACCAAACTATCAGCACGGCCTTGATCAATGAATGTGAAATCTAGTTATTTTGAAAGATTGATAGAAAAAACTTTTCCAGTAATTTGTTTTGACATTCATTGATCAAGACCGTAATTAGTACATAGTTTTGCAAAAATTGAATTTGGTTACTTAATCTTTTTTTTAATAATATATAGTGCCTTTCAAAAAGTGTGCTACGAATGGGAATTTTTTTATTATCGATATTTATTTAAATTTATTGAGTCAGAACACTTCTACATCCCCTAAAATCAAATTGGCGAATGTCACATGAAATTTATCTTGAACGGTGTACAGAATAGTAAGAAATGAATATCGCTTAAGGGTAAAGTGCCCTTATTTCACAAGATACAGGAAAATGTCATAAGATTAAGTTGTTCAGAACTAAAAGTTACAGTTAGATACGAAATTCTAGCTTCCTATCTCAAAAGAAAAGGTCTACAATTTGTTGAACCAAACTTCATACACACTACATTAAGAAATACTGTTGGGATTAGTGTTCGCGAAAATAGTAAGAATAGGAAAACAGTAAATTCGTTCTTATTTCTCAATTACTTCATTTGGTTCCGAGTGATTATTTCAATGAATTGCTTTCACGCTACAAGAAAGCGTACAGTTTCAGAATGCATTCAAATAATTACTCAGAAAAAAAAATGAAATAATGAAATAATAAGAGCGAATTTCGAATTTTCTTATTCATATTATTTTAACGGAAACTTTAACCCCACCTGTCTTTCCTAGTGTAAGGTGTATAAAGAGAGGTTCACAAGAAATTGTGATTTTTTTCATTTTAGAGATAGACGACTATAATTTAATATAGCTATAACTTTTCATTCTGAACAACTTATTCTTGTGACATTTTCCTGTAGCTTCTAAAATAAGAGCACTTTACCCTTAAGCGGTCTTCATTTCTCGGCGTCCACGCTGTATACCGTTCAAGAAAAATTTCCAATTTGATTTTAAAAGATGCAGAAGTGTCCTGCATCAATAAATTTTTATTAAAATTGATAATAAAAAAAAAATCTCATTTGTAACACACTTTTTGAAAGACTAATATTAAAACTGAGCAAATAAAAAAATACCAAACAACATAGTCACATTCGTCTTGAAGAATACTTTAAAAAACCTAAATGGAATTTTGATATAAATGGTATTTTTTTTTTGTAAAATAATTAGGAAAGCCACTATTTGAACACCTTTAAATTAACATGGAATTTCCTATATTGCATTCGTCATTGCAGCACCCTGTATACTAAAAAGCAAGAGAAAAAAGGTTATTTAAAAATGTGAGAATTCAATACGGCGCACCCATAAGAAAAATATCGTATGTTTACAATTTTAATAGCTTGGGCAAATGCATTGAATGACAAAAATCGTTCTTTTCAATAAATAAGATAAAATACTTTTTAGATTATTAATTTGCACGAAAATACGAAACTCTAATTAAACCCTCCCATGACTAAAATAAATGAAATTTTAAAGAGCTTACGCTCATAAAATAGATATGTAATAATTTAAAAAAATATACTACAGTAAAATAAAACATATTTGTATTTAAAATGTATTACAGATCTTCCAACTCATTAGCATTCACATAGATCACAACTTTGCATAAATTACAAATATTAAAATTACATTACTACAATAGGTTCTTGTATGGTGAAAATGTAATTTAATAAATTATCTTTCACATAAAATAGGTCAATTAGATGTTTGATTACACTTATAGATTACATGGACTTTTACTTAAAGCTCAGTTCTAAATAACTATTGTAATTAAATGTTAAGAAATACAATATAGATATTACTACAGTACCTTTTTTTTTGTATTTTTAACTTAGATCACAACTGCCTGTAATTTTCTTAACATCAATCTGTTACGTAACAAGAACGTGGTATTGTGGGGCCTCTTTTTTCTATTTGATCAAAGCAGCGATGTATTATGGTAATGCGCTTAGCACGTGTATAATACATCGCTGTGATGATTGATTAGAAAAAGGTGTCGACGTTCTGCTCTCTCTATATAACATGTTAGTCAAAAATTTAAAAAAAATTAATTTATTTTTTATTTATGTAGCTTTCAAAGCATCCTGTAATTTCTTTCTAGCCAACGCAACTCTCTCTTCTTGCCGCTTAATATCATCTTCAGCAATATTAACAGCCTGAACCAGAGGTTGTTTCGGATCCAAGAATACTCCAGGATTTTTCTCTAATGATGACTTCGAACCTGTCTGTCCTGTAACTGGTTGAGTAGATACATGTAATGCTGTAGCAACGCTCTGTATAATTGTCTCCTCTGTTACATTGGGCCCTACCGGCTTCAAACCTTTGGGCAGTTCCATCGCCTCGAACTCGGTCCCGTCTAAATCACATGCTCGAAGGCCTTCTAACCTCTTTTCCCAAATCAACTGTTTCGGTTTCTCTTGCGTGCCATGCTTGAAGTCGGTTTTAACTTTGCTTTCTTGTGTTTTGTATACTGTGACCGGTTGTTTGAATATTGAAGCCGTTTGTCGTATAGGTGGAACTAGAGACGCGTCGTTCCGCACTCCGCGACTGTAATACATAACATCGACCTTTCCCACGGATATTCCAGTTTTTCGTAGCATGTCTTCGCGATGCTGCCATCGTTTCGGTAACGATGCACACTCATATTTAGTTTTTTCAATACTAATACTCATTTTATTCACTTAATAACCATCAAATTTGACACCGCCGACGCGACGTAAATAACCAGAACTTTGCGCCGCCAACTCACTGTACAATGCTGCCAATGATGAGAGTCAAACTTCCTAGCAGGATAAAGTCGGTCGGTAAATTCGTTCACCTTTCACCACGTTGAAATGAAACCATACGAAACTTATGAACGAATCGATTTGATAACTCGTCACTTAACAAAAAACCGTAATGAATATAGAAAGTTATGAAGCTCGATTTTGTGATATGCAACATATGAAACTGCAGTCGTTTTATTAATAGAAAATATTGGACATTGAAATTGAAAGTAAATGTCTGTTACTCATCAATAATCTAATCGATGTCTTATTATTAGAACCGGGACTATAAGGCTAAATTCATTGCCAGGCGTTTTGCGTTAGCGTTCAAATTCCTCACGATTCTATTGGCCCAATTTAAAAGTATATATTTTGTTTAATTAAACCAACCAATCAAGTATCTTTCCCGTAACTCAGCGATAAAAAATCGCCCAGCAATGAATCCAGCTTTATACAAATTGCATATTTGTTTATATGACGTATAAGAACAAAATTTTACCTTTTCGTAAAGTGATCATTTATTTTTCATTCAAAAACGGGACGACCTTGAAAAATTTTAAAAAGTATCGGTAAAAATACAAAATATTGTAACAACATCCAAAGTATATCATCATAGTCAGCAAAAAAAGTTATGATGAGAACAGTGGCGTAGCTAGAAGTCAAGTCGCCGGGTGGCAAGATTCTTACCAGTGCCTTTTATTATTGCAATATTTATTACTTAAAGCAATTATTAAGTAAAACTTAATAAAATCTTTTGCTGCTTACTTTCAATGCTAAATAAATTAATGCCCGTTTGCACCAGTTTCACTTAAAATTTTAAGTCCTACTTAAGTGGTTAAGTGACACTTTCTATTATGGAAAAAGTATCACTTAACCATTTAAGTGGGACTTAAAGTTTTAAGTGAAAGTGGTGCAAACGGGTATAAGTGCTTTTGCTATTTCTAGAAAGTTAAAAAAAACTGTCAAAATTTTACGTTTATGTGTTTAAAACTGCGCAAAACTATCGCTGAGCGGAACACGTTTAACATATTTCTCGAATGCTTTCTTGAAGAATTTAGTTTTGAAACTGTCTTCCGGAATTTAAAGGGAACAAAACTAATTGCGGCCTACGGATTAATGGATAACGCTGTTTACTTTTGAAACTTTTTTTAACCATTTCTGTTCAACTTTAGTATATTCTGAATTGTTTTTTGCAAATTTATTTCTAAATTTTTTTCAGCGATTTTCAGTAGTAGCCTTGAAATGGTTGCCCCATAGATAAAAATGACAAAGTTATGACTCATGGTAACAGACGGCCCCAAAAATATTTTTGTTTTTATTTTGGTTTTGAAACTGTCGGAATTAGGGGACGCAAAATTAATTGGGACTGCAGATGACGGTACTTATGCTTGAAATTTCCTTGAACCATTTCTGCTTGATTTTATTTATTCGAAATTATTTCTTGTTACAATTTTTTGAATTTTTAGTAATTTGACACAAATACAGAGAACAAAGCTACGAGTCACAACAACAGATAGAGCTACAATTGTTTTTTTTTTTTTAATTCAAAGTCGTTTTAAGAACAACAACGTTCTTAGGTTATTCAGTTGTTTACAAAATTTTGTTGCAAATCGTTTTTGATAGCAATGAATCCCTTGAGCAGCCTCTGTGCAGCTGTTTCAGTCCTACTGCAATGGCAAGTCAAAAAGCGATCGTAGGATGTCGCTGTTTAAACTATTCATCAGTTGTTTACGTAAATAAAGAGTGCAATGTTATGGCTCAGGCTAACAGATGACGCGACAGGTGCAAGTAAATCATAATGTAAATATGATATAAATTCTTTTAATTCGTTTTAACTGTTTAAGTATAAAAGTTGTTTTCAGCTTGAACGCTCCTAACATTTTTCATTTGTTTTGGAGTCCCTTTCCGGCAAATTATGAATTTGTGGTGCTACAGAGGGCGCTACATACGTCGTTCATTCGAAATAGACTAGGTAAGTAAACGTCACAGAAGGCGGAGCTGAGTCGTTAACTATCTGTATTTAATAAATCAGACGTGTGTCGTAAATAACTGTCGCTGTAATGCCGGAGTTGACCTGAACATAACCTAATATTTAAGAATGTTAAGACAACGAAACTAAATTAAATATTACAGTTTTATAAGTTGGTATCTTGTACATTGTATTGGAAAATTCTTGACAAACACATTGCATGCTTTCGTTGCTTTCCCACAGACACTTTTTTTATTTTTGTTTTGTTAGGTTATATTTATTAATGGCTTGTTGACCTCCAGCTCAGACAAGCATTTTATACATTTTTTTAATAACAAATAAATTAACTAATTACGTACAATAAGCACAACTAAAATAATTTTATTGAAGCTTTTCATCCGAAGTTTTAGTGATAAGCAAAAGTTTACATAACAGCTCTCTGTGAAGCGACTATTTTCAGTTTGTTTGGCGTAACCCATGCATTTTTGTAGTCCAATAGACTCCGTTTCAAAGTTCGCGCCAGCTTTAGGACCGCCCACTTTTCTAATCTATTGATGCTTAAATCGTAATTTTTTTAGCGTTTTCCAGATGTTTTGAAATTGCTTCCGTCCAAAAATTTATCGTCTTAGTTTTTCCTCTTTCTTTTTTTTTATTTATTATAGACTATTCTATCTTTGCAAACATGCATTTTTCAGAAATCTTTGAGATGTGACTTAAAAATAAGCTTTCATTTTTCCGCATTTGTCATTCTTTAGAGATTCAGACAATTTTTTTTACTTTAGACTTCGAACAGGCGCCCATGACGTCTTTGCGCTGCGTTGCTTCACAATCCCTGTAACTAGGGTTGCCAGATGTCCTTTATTTTAAGCGGCGTTCCCCATGAATAGCAAGTACTTACTTATGTAATAACGAACAAAAGTGGAAAATACGAAGTATTATCCTGTATTCTCTTCTATTCTCAATTTCAAAGTAGGAGACAAGAGTCATTTTTGGGTCTGAAAGTGGGTATGTCCTTTAAAGTAGAGGACGTCTGGCAACTCTACCTGAAACCCCCATAGCTACGCCACTGGATGAGAACCACTTATTGATTTTTCGAGAAATTACGTAATTTAAGAAACAAATATGTAATGGATAATAATGATTGACACTCCAAAGTGTTTTGTGTTACAAAAGAAACAGTAAATTTGAAGCTTAAACACAAATTTGAAAAAACAGTAGATCTACTGTTAAAACTATAGGTAGATGAAACAGAAAATATCGTTTAAGAGTTGTTTATAATGGGACATTTACAACTAAGATTTTCAAAACGGGACATTTTTCGTCCCGATCTCTCGGGGACAGCGGGACAATACCTTCAAAAAAGATACTGTCCCGTAGAAAACGGGACGTATGGTCACTTTACCTTTTCGGGACATATCAGACAATTTAGAATCATATGAACTCATTTAAAAAAATACATATTTTTCATATTTTAAGCATCCTGTGAAAATATTTAGTGAATAAATGTATATTAGTGCATATATCTGCAATTTTTTAAATATTTTTAAATTTATTTACTTTCTGGATGAAATCTTGCAAGTATGCGTTGAATATTTGCAAACAAATTACCACTCTTGGCAAAGAAAATATATCAGTAACTAATTTGGGCCATAAAGGTGATTTAAGCGGATTTGAATTCTAAGAATCTTCTGAACTTCACTCATAAGCACTGCAGAAGCTATTACCTCCCCATCATGAGACAATTCTCACTTTAATCAGTCTTACTTGAATCTATAGGTATCTTTGAATTCGGTGGTGTACACTAGTGTACACGTTTTTTTTTTAATAAAATACACTTTAATACAATCTAATTCCATTCTAATTCAAAAGGTCAAATTTACGTGATATTCGAGGTCGAAGCGATAGAATTATACAAAACTGTTCATGATAGCATTTTACAGAACTGTTTTATGTTTGCATACTTACACACCACGCGCCCAGATCCCAGATTTACTTAACTTATGGAAGTTTTCTTTATTTTCGTTTATTCCAAAAAAATGATTTTGTAGTAGAATTTTGCTACTACAATGGAAAAATGAAGAATAATAAATTCTAAGCAGCTAAACATTATAAATATTTACTACAAAAAAAAAAACTGGTCTACGGTAACCGAACTAATAAAAGTATGGAGTAAAATTCAACAACAAGCAAAATTCCTCGATAAAATCTTCCATGTGATAAGTAAGTCTAGATATACATTCTCTAATAAAAGTTAGGAGTAAAAGCAAAATAGACATACATTGTACAGGGTGGATTAATTTCGATGTTTCTTATGGGTATCTCCGTAACTATAAGAGATAGAAAACAACTAGTGACCAAGTCCAACGTTTGACTTCAATTCTGCCACCTCTATTCGAAGCACAATCAAAAAGTGGCCGTAGAAAGTTAAATCAGAATTTCAAAATTATGTATAATAAAAGAGATACAGTAAAAAAAAAACTAGAGGCCAAGTCTCGATCCTTTTTTTGGAGATTAAGCCAATAGTGTAAACAAAAATTGGCTATCTTCTTTTGCTTGAAAGTTATAGGCAAACGTTGCAACTTTCGACTTTTCGTTATTCGGTCATATCTTGTTTATTTCTGGAGATATTAAAAAACTGCTTGAACATTATTAGGACACTTTTTGCAATACAATTCAGTGGTGTAATTGATTTTTTAATATTTACTTAAATTTTCGAGATATAACTTAAAGCTATGTTTTTTTAAATGGAAATCATAGTAGGCAATAAATGTTGGGTTTATTTTTTATAATTATTAGAAAAAAAATCATTTTTGTTATTATCTTTGCGTACCCTAGTCTCAGTAGGCTGGCTTCAATGCAGTGCCGACATTTTTTTTTGTTTTTATTAAATATTAACGAACTTTCAAGCCTTTAGACAGTTTCTCCCGTGTAAAGAATTTCATATTCACTTTATTTTACAAGATTCCGTTTGAGAAATGTAGCACCCATCGCGACCGATCTAGCAAAAGCTTTTTTGTTTTTATTAAATATGAATGCAAGCAAATTTAGTTTGATACATGTCCGATTTTGTTTATATTTTACCATTTGTGTGTTTGTTTTTGTTTTTCGAGTTTTTAATAAAATATAACTCAAGAGAAACAAAAAACAGAAACCTTAATTTAGTTCTAATTTAGTTATTATTATCTTTATGTTTATCCGGACAACTCGTATTTTAGTTTGAAGTCTTGTTACTTTTTCGTTTCTGTTAACAACTTGTTGATTTACATTTTTTCACTCCTGACGAAACTATAAAGCGATAGCGAAACGTAGAGTGTTTAAAAACTACTTTCTCTCACATACTAGCAATTATTATATATTATCGTTTCTTGTCCGATGGAAATTGTATAAAAATTGTTTTCAACCTTTAAACGGACACTGAAAATTGCACGAACGTTCAACGTTTCTTCCTAACGAAGCTATCAACCGATAGTGAAACGTTGAGTATTCGTGCGATGTAGACCATTCAAAGATTGAAAACAATTTTTCTATGAATTTTCGGTCATAACACGTTTTAATAATACATAAGGCGTTTTCGTAAATTAAATCGTGTTGATCGGATCAGGTTTGACAGGTTAATGTGTTATTCTGAACCGGGCGACGTCAGATCGGAACATTAACGAACGCAAAGAGCAGAAATATAGAGAGTTATTGCAAAAGCCCACAATTAGTGTTTACCCTATTATAATCGACGTTAAAAGAGATAAGATAACCAAAAGCGTTAGTTGGAATGACAGTTATTGCAAACCATTTGCGAACTTATAATTAGATGATACACAATTTGCTAATCGTTGCTGCGTCTCTTTCAGATGTTTAGTTTGACAGGAAAATTTGCATTCCCATCAAAAACTATCTTTAACTTATGAATAGATTACTTCTTAAAATGTACACAACTTGAAGAAGTTTCGGAAGTCGTAATCGTACGTCGAGGTAATGATCGGGAACATACTGCACTTCATTTTAAATCTCTCCTTTATTAGATTCAACCCAAAGAGTTTTTTTCTGGTCAGTTTTGTCTGTCTCCACATTCTAGCATTCGTTGAAAATAATCCTTTAAAACTCGTATTGTAAGGGTTTATCGTTATCTTCACTGTTGAGCAAAATGATATCTTCATCACCGGTGAATTTTTAACGTTTAATCGTAGACGCCAATACATTCATTTTCTATGCCTAATAAGTAATTATAAAAAATGAAAACCACAATCAAATTCCTAATTTGACACCATTTGGTTACGCAACTGTCAAATTTAGCGTTAAAGTAATAAAATAAGGTCGACTCTAAACGGAACTTATTAAAGTCAAACCTTAACGTTAATAAGGAAACCTTATACTAAAATACGCTCTGCGCATGCGCAAACGTCAAAATGCGGTGTTTCCTTACGATGGTTTCCCCGTAACTAGGGTTGTAATAACTCTATGTTTATTGGTTTGACAAAACCTTTAACGTTTTACCATAAATTGAGTCGTTATTAGCACGTTATGAATGAGAAAACTAAAAGAAAAATTGCTGCAGCTACTGTTTTATGTTTCCAGTTAAGTTATGTATATATATAATTACACTTAAATATCTGGTGACATTGTTCTTATACAACCTTAGGCAGCTTGTTCACGACAAGAATTTTTGCCGGAACAGTAAATCTACCGGCCGGCAAAAACATTAAAGGCTTTGTCCACGGAGACGGTAATTCAGCCGTATCTATGGTTAGGTGCATAATTACTTTTAATTTATGGAATGGATCTGAATCATATTTGTAGTATTTTTGTTTTATATTATTTTTAGCATCAAAAAGATCTTTATTCAATGTACAAACTTCTTTCTAAGCTTCAAAAGTGAGCCTTTTATCTATAAAATTCTCTATGGTTTTGTTCCGTCTTTCTTCGATTAAAGTAATTAATAATGTATCAACTGTATCAACACTGAATTTTTCCGTCATTTTTAACACACAAGCAATTTACTTGCGCTTTATAGCCCAAGTATATACGGCTAATATGCCGGTTCGTGGACACGGAGTGTAGTTAATATACAGCGTGTAATCAAATAAGTTTCACATATTAAAACTGTAAGTTCTTTATCACTTAAGAAAGTGATTTCTGCAAATATGAATTTTATTGGTGAAAAATTAAAGAGATTAAAACCCCCCAGAGCCCGGAGACTTTTTGTTTGAAAATCTCTGACTGGCCGTGTATCAGTTTCTACAAGCGCATCATAAAACGTCGTAAAAAAATAAAGCATCATCGAACTGAAGAGCACTGGATTAAAATCTTCGCTTATGTAAGTCCATAACGGAATAGAATTATAAATATCCATCGCGTTGTTTATTAAATTAATCTATTTTCTCAATTTTCTCAATTTTCACGTAATTGTTAATAGTTTTCTGCTCACAAAACTGTAAAAATAAATAAAAATTAGAAATTCCATTTTCTAAAATTATTTCACTAATTCATACGTATTCATCGTGTACTTTATTTGCTGGTCGTCAATAAACTGCATTGTTACTTCTTTATTGCGCAAAATGTTTAAGAATATCTTTTCTTTCTGCTTTCGGAAAGTCGTTATTGAATGCTGTCGTCGCTTTTATTATTTTGTGGAACCAAAACAATAAAGCGTCATCGAACTCGAACTACGAAGAAACGTATTCATTAGTGGAAATAATTGAAATAATTAAAGCGACTAATAATTTTTTTAAATCATTTTAATACGCAAAATTAGCACTGTAAATCATGTGCACTATTGGTTTACAAAGACCAGGATGTCAAAATCTAATTATTGTCGATTATCTAATGAAACAGATTTAATTCTGATCAATCAATGCAAGCAGATTTAAATTGTTCTCCTTTAACCATAATGCACACATGGGCTACGACCGAGAGGTGATTCTATTTTATTGTGTTCCCATAAAGTTTTTAAAATGCGATCAAGCAATTGACCTCGAATTTTGCTGGAATTTTGTTTTATAAAGTTGTTCTTGTGCACAGCAGACTAGAAGTTCTCAAACAAAAGAGTCCAT
The DNA here is from genome assembly GCA_036172665.1 of Prosopocoilus inquinatus. Lineage (NCBI taxonomy): Eukaryota > Metazoa > Arthropoda > Insecta > Coleoptera > Lucanidae > Prosopocoilus > Prosopocoilus inquinatus. The sequence continues at coordinate 37,820,970 of CM069871.1, forward strand.
ATTCCTCCAATAGGTATTTTTATTTTATTTTTGAGTTAGACTTTTGGTAGTTGCGGCATTAATTCTCTTACACGATGAGGAACTTGCGGTATTAATATGTGAAACTAATTTGATTACACCCTGTATGTCTCACTACGAAACCGGCACACCGTCCGGCTGCCGTCTCTGCAGTGGAAATCCGGTGCTGCAAACGGCACCATGTTCTGAAAATTTACCGTGCCGGCTGGTAGATAAGCCAGAATTTAATCTAATGTATTACTACTAATCCGGTAAATACGGCGAAAATTCTTGTCGTGGACAAGCCGCCTTACTTACCTTCAACGTTTTGTTTTATTAAATTTCGTAGTAATACCTAGATTAAAACCAACATGATCAACATAACCACAACTCCACAACATAACCCGCCCAACCCTACTCAGCTAGTAGGGTTACTTCAGTAGCAACCTGGTTTGCAAACCTAGTGTTTTTACGAACACTTTTGTGTTTGCTACCCATAATAAACAAACGCATATTTCTCTAACCCGGTACCAACCCATTTAACCTGATTGAATTTACGAAAACTCCTATAGTCTAAAACATTCTTGTTAAACTCATTTTCAATAGAAAGTCAGATAGGAGCTCTTGTCAGAACAGTCGCTCGAAAGATAAAAAGGAATTTTGCAAATTAATGCGAATAGGAAATTATTTACGCAGTCAAAACTGTGAAAATATTTCAAAGCGCGTTAAATTTTTTTGCAAAACAAAAAATTCTCACCGTATTGAACCCTGCCTATTGAAACTAGGATACTAACGCAAGGATAATAATAAAAATGACAGTTTTTTCTATTAATTATAAAAAATAAACCCAACAAAGTATATTTTTGAAAACAGAAAAAAAATCTCTATCTAATGAGGGCATTGGGCTACTATGATTTCAGTTAAAAAAAAACATAACTTTATGTTATATCTAGAAAATTTAAGTAAATATTAAAAAAAACAACTACACCACTGAATTGTATTCCAAAAAGTATCCTAATAGTGTTCAAGCAGTTTTTTAGCAACTCCAGAATTAAACGAGATATAACCGAATAACGAAGAGTCGAAAATGGGAACTTTTGCCTATAACTTGAAAACAAAAGAAGACAGCCAATTTTTGTTTACACTATTGGACTTAATCTCCAAAAAAAGGATCGAGACTTGGCCTCTAGTTTCTTTTACTGTATCTCTTTTATTATACATAATTTTGAAATTCTGATTTAACTTTCTACGGCCACTTTTTGATTGTGCTTCGAATAGAGGTGGCAGAATTGAAGTCAAACGTTTCCTCTTTCCACGACCACCATCAGTTTCGATTTTTTAAATATAACATATATCTTTTTATTATTCTGTTCGATAGCATTTTTTCTCCTGATTGTAATGGTATATCATACTTAATAGTTGATTAACTGAAGCTTAAATAATACAGATTTTTATACGAAAATTTTATTTAATGCATAAGTTCAAATTTTTAGTTCATTTTATTAGCTAGTGTAAATTATAATAAACTATTTAAAGTTTTTCTGTATCGTCATTTTAATAATGCACTACACTTACGAAAATGAACTTTTACCGACAAATATCAGGTGGTTCTAATATAACTTGCTAGACTAGTGTCTCAGCTTTGGTATAGGAATGAAAAAGCCTAGTTTTTAATTTTAAATCGCACTGTTGGGTTAAAGGAAAATTTGAATACTAATTATACTACAAATATTTAGATATTACCGAATAGTTCCTTCTACAAAGAGATTGGTAGCTAAAAACGAATATTTCTGTAATAAATTTAAAAGATGCTTTCTGTAGCAATGTATCTTTTTAAATTTCTTTAGCACTCAGTGGCTCTCAACACTTCACTATCTTTAATTTTTTTAAACATAGTTAAATCCAAAAATGGTACTAAATTTTGTCACTCGTTTTGACGAGGGGAATTATCAGTTGAAGTTTGTCACGTTATAACGGAACCACCCTACATAATTTAAACAGGATAAAGTAGGCTTTGTATTTTGGAACAGTGACTAGCATTAAGATAAATAATAAGGAGGAACTAAGAAGGCGAATATCAGGTTCTTGCAGAAATGTTTGCGAATTCATATTCGACACGCTAGACAACACATAGTTTGAAGAACGAAAATGTGTCCTGAAAACAGTGGAGGACATTTCGAGGATTTACTTTAACTCATTTATTTCACAAATTTATGTTTTTCTTCTATAATTTTTATTCAAATTATTTATTTTGTTCTTGTAATTTAATGTTTATACTGCTGTTGATTTGGTTTGTGTTAATCTTCTAATATCATTTAGTTAATATTTATTGGTTTTTCCTCTTCCGACAACTGAATGTTAGTTGTAAATACTTAACAATTAAGAAAAGTAATTAGGAATAAATTTACTTATTAAGAAAAACATTACAAAACAGTATCAATTTGTTGGTCATATTTTAACTTTACTTGAAAAAAAAAAAGGAATTAAGTATTATACATCACTGAAATCACCAGAAAAAAAATTTATCGAATAGAACAATAAGAACGTAAGAAAATGAACCAAAAATTTTAAATTATGTCTTAAATAGAATTTTCATACAAACTCTGAATTATTTAAGTTTCAAATTAATGTCAACTATTAAGTGTGATATATCATTACAATCAGGAGAAGAAATGCTATCGAACAATATAATAAAAAGATATGCGTTGTATTTAAAAAATCGAAACTGATGATGGTCGTGGAAAGACGAAACGTTTGACTTCAATTCTGCCACCTCTATTCGAAGCAGAATCAAAAAGTGCCCGTAGAAAGTTAAATCAGAATTTCAAAATTATGTACAATAAAAGAGATACAGAGGAAAAAGAATTTTTTTTTACATTTATATTAATATCTCAAGAAGAAATAATAAAAAAAATCATTCTGTCAATGAATACGAGTTAGACATGGATTAGTGCAACTTTTCTTTCATTTATCCAAATTTGTATGTCTTACGATTTAGGAAATCCCTTCAGTGTACACCCAATTTGAAACAGCCGGTATAAACTTAAAAATTTCGCTACCTCTGGGTTTGCCAAGTCATGATTATAATTGTAATATTATATCTCAACTGTTTTGAAATAGTTTAGTGATAAATTATTCGAAGTGAACCAGTTTGCTTCATTTAACGCATCTTTTATTAAATTCATCGTGCCATTAGAATCATCGCCCCGCAAAACCAGAGTAGTGTCATCGGCATATAAAGTGGGTTTGGATAAAGAACATGATTGTTTAATATCATTTGTATAAATGAGAAATAAAATAGGCCCCGCAATTGAGCCTTGTGGAACTCCATGTTTGATCTCGGCCATAGAAGATGTCTGGTTGTCTAAACGCGTATACTGTTTTCTATTATCAAGATAAGATTTAACTAACTGGCAACTTAAGTCACTGAAATTTAGAATTTTCAATTTATTTAATAACAAAATGTGATTCATACAATTAAAAGCTTTCTTTAAATCACAAAAGGCCACACGGACACATTGTCTATTTTCTTGTCCCTCTACGATATTTTCAATTAGATTTAAAGCGGCCCAAGATATAGCATACAGGCATATTTATGTGCGTATTCGGAAATACGCATATTTTAGCCAAAAGACTTGTATACAGAGTGTACACGGGAAGCCTCTACAGTAGCTAACTTTCTTATTTGTAGTTTTAGGAAGTAAGTTAAATTAGAAAAGTTTTAGAACTTTTCCTCCTCGATTTTATGGTAATTTCGTAAAAACAAATGACTATCAGGTTTTCGTTTAATCGTTTTCAACTTTTTTAATGAAATGATAATTTCGCAAAAACAAATGACTGACAATCGTGTTCGGGATGTCAAAATAATTATATCTATAAAATATCATCTTCCAAAGCTTAATATTTTATAAATGATTTAGTAACAAGATCTTGGTGTTCACGGTAAACGGTTACATTAACTAACTTTTTTATTTGAAATTTCACGAAGTTGTTTAAATTAGAAAAGTTTCAAGACTTTTCCTGCTCGATTTCATGGTACCTTCGGAGAAACAAATGACTTTCAGATTTTCAATTGTTTTCAACTTTTCAAATGTAACATGTTTTTCACATGGCATCGCGTACAGGATGTAAGTATGTCTCTAGAATATTATCTTTCAAAACAGATTATTTATAAATAATATAAATAATTGATATCCGTGGTAGTGTATCGTTACGACAGTCTTTTATTTACCAACACTATATGGTGCATGTTGAAACAGGAGAATAAAGTAAGTGTGTTCAAAACTGTCAGACCTGTGTGAACTGTCTTGATTAAAAATTTCTTTAAATTTAGTTCATACTAAAAAGTTTTGCGTCAAATATTGAAAGCGCGATATGTTAAAATGTCTAATACCATTATTTACTAAACAATTTATAAACTTAGCAGGGGAATATTTAGAGACGGACTTAGTATGACATTCTCAACGCGTTACGGCAATAAAAAATAATAATTTCAATTTAAAAAAGTTGAAAACAATCGAAAATTAGTCAGTTGTTTCTCGGAAGTTACCAAAAAATCTATAAGGAAATATTTTGAAACTTTTCTAATTTAGGCTACCTCGTCAAACTTCAAATAAAAAAGTTAGCAGTTAGCTATTGTAACCATTTTCCGTGAACACCAAGATTTTGTTACTAAATCATTTATAAAATAGTAGGCTTTGGGAGATGATATTTTAGAGACATAATTAATTTAACATGCTGACCGCCATGCGATGATAAAAACCTTATATTCCATTAAAAGAAGTTTGAAAACAATTGAAAATCTCGAAAACCTGATTGTCATTTGTTTTACCGAAGGCATCGTAAAATCGAAAAGGAAAGATTCTCAAACTTTTCTAATTTACGTTACTTCGTAAAAATACAAATAAGAAAGTTAGTAGTAGTATCTTAGCCCAAACCAATTAAAAGCAGTGTTGCAATTAGCAAAATTATGATTCAATTAATTTTATTCTGCTATCTTCATCATTGCAAACGGATACATTGTATTGATTTAACAGATTTTTGATTTTGATTTAACAGACTTTTAACCTAAATTACGTTTCAAAAACAGACAGTTCCAATAACAGCTGTGAGCGTCAATCTGTCAACAACCACAAGTTATTCCAGTTCTATCATTGAAAAATAAAGTTCGGTATTGTCAGCTTAAAAGGTCACGCTTGATTATTTTGGTACGTTTTCATTATGTATGTATAAAAGTTAATGTCATTTTCAGTGTACCAAATTTTCTTTTCTGAAAGCATCATCTCTGTATTTTATTTAGAACTTTATAAATCTAATCAAATTAGTTTTAGATATTATACTTTAATTTTCTATTCTCTTATCAGCTATTAAAAATAATTGCCGTTCTATCCTTCGATTTCGCAAAATGTGACAGGCTTGGTGATAGTTTGGTACAGGTTTGACATTTAGTTTAACTAAGTAAAATGTTTTTAATCTTAAATTAGAAATCAGAATTATGATTGGAAATGCACTCAACGTTTCACTATCGATTGAAAGCTTCGTCAGGAGTGAAAAAAAGTAAATAAACAAATTGTCAAGAGAAACAAGTTATTATTATTTTTGTTTATTTATAATACAGTAAAATAAGGATTTGTCTTCCGAAAAAATTCAACCTAGCTAAATATTTGTATACATCTTTATTGTTTAGCCACTGTAAATAATATTAAAAGTCCCCATTGACATCAGGCCGTGTTATTCAAGATCAAACGTCAAGAGAAATGGTTTTTCGCGATTATTTCGCCTCCTATTGGTCTGACAACAATTTGGGTTATTATAAGAATTGTAAATTAGACAATTCCCCACAAAAAAAGGTTCCTATATAATTTTACATGCGATGAATCGTTTTCATGATGTAAGGTCAAAAGTACACAAACAACATAAAATGCATTAATTTCCATACCATTTTCGAAAGCGAGACGTTTTTGTTATATATCTCATTTAGATAGGAACAATCCATATTTCAAAATATTATCCCTCTGCGTCGCTATCTTCCTCTGGTACTTCTTCCTCCTCTTTTCTTTCGGCATTATCAACTTTCTCGGATGTACTTGATAGTAAGTAATCTAAAGAACTTATTTCATCATCATTGTCACCTTTTTGTTTATTATTATTATTATTAGAAGTGTTAGAAGAACTTGTCTCGCGAGCAGCATTGAGGCATGATTTTCCACGACAATGACCACATATAGAGCATGACAATACCACTTTCCTACATCCACAATTAACGCCACAATCTTTCAAACATCTCTAAAGAAATGTGTTCAGCAAAACATCAGGCACAGGCAGTAATAACGTAGTTATAGATTTTAAAATATTATTTTTCATTATTTCATCATTGATGTGGATTTAATTGATGGTTTAACCAAATTTGTACTAAAGCAGCATACTCGGTATGGATGTTGTGCAATTACAGCTGTGGAAGGTAGTAACGAAAATTTGACTGATGAATCAAAACTTGTAAATTTTGCGAAGCTCAATATCTGTAGTTATCAATGGAAACTTCTGAGACTGGAGCTCCATTCATTGCCAGAAGAAAACATATTCCATGATCCACAATGACATTTGAGCGGCAATTTTCAATTTTGAATACTTCTTTTGGACAGAAATCATTTAATCACCAAATTTTTCAATATTTCTTAAATTTTCAGACAGAAAAAAGTATTGCAATGAGGCAGTAGTGTACTGAAAGTTTGGCAGCAGTGCCGAACCTGGCCCGATAGTAAGATCTGAAACAATCCCGATAAAGAATACTGACCATGAGTGTAAAATCCCTAGGTACAAACTGACACATACAATAACAATGGAATGTCGAAAAACTACGCTCCAGGATATATTTTTAATAATTAGAATACTATCCATTCTGTAGTGAACCGTTTACTCCAAACTTTAGAGACACTTTTGATATACCGGGTGTCCCGCGCCATGTGCTCACCCTTCTAGAATCTTTATTTATTAATCGATTAACCTGAATTTTGGAGACAATAAACTAAACAAAAATTAAATTTTCCGACATACTGATAGTCGTCATAGGACTTCCAAAGTTACGTTGAAACTGTTGGTCATTTGATTAATGGAGTATCAACAGAAATCAAATAGTCGGTAATCTATCCATCCACGTAGAAAGGATTGACATCTTCAGCTACGATGTTGTATAGATAACAATCCACATATATACAGGGTGATAATAAGAAACTTGTACATCGTTTGGTAGGTGATGTAGGCTATGTCGAATACACAATTTAGGATGTCACGTGTTCACTCTTCTAGAATTTTTATATTTTACATAAAATTTGGAATCCAGAAATTAAATAAAAAGCTGAATTTTCTGACGTAGCATTGGCCACCGTACGACTTCTGGTTTCGCCGGAAGCGACATCAACTTTCTCATTTTAAATCGAACAAGCTATATATTTTTACATACTTGGAATTTACAGATCATTGTGAGTTTGAACATGTATCACCTGATAATTTTGGTTTCCATGATAACGACATTTCTTTTTGTTTTTTACTTCGTAAACCTATAAATCGTAATGCGATCTTAAGTAATTCGAGAAAGTCACTCCTTTGCATTTTGGTTTTTAACATTTTTACAGGATATGAAATTTTCATTAGGTCGTTAAGATGTTCCATCTGGAAAAAAAATAAGTTACGAGCTAATCAAAGAACCTGTGAAAAATCTTGAGTTATTAATGTCAAAATAATAGCAATTCGTTTCTATTCTGGAGCTTAATAAAATTCATTTAAAGATATTTTGTGTACTCAATGAACATTCACATTCTTATTATGAGGAACAATGTAAGGAACAACGCATCTTAATTTTTTGTGATGTATATCTGTTGCTCTTAGCCTTCTACATAATGCATTGATCTGTTTTTTTTTTACAAAAGTAAACATAACGACTATGTATATAAAAAAAGAAAAAATCCTGTATAAGTGGTTCGTTAATTTTAATCTGGAGTTTAGATTTATTATAAATACTTTTTAATATGTATAAATAGTAAATATTAAAAAAGTATATAGTTTTCCTGTCTGTTGAAAATTATCGAAAAATTTGTAATAATTAATGGGACGATTCAGAAAATCAGTACAAATGTAGAAGTTTCGCTATACATTTGGCAGCTACTTCAGGATAAACAATAAAATTAAAAAATCTTAGAGAATAAGTAATAAATTTATTTATTCGGAATTCTAAATTATTTCATCATTTATTATTAAAAAAAAATTGTTATATTTAAACTAACAATCAACTATTTATTCCTGCACGAAACGCTTATTGTGACATTTGGAATTACAAAGATTTGATCTTTTTACATTAAAATATTAAAATTTATTACATTTACCATCAATAGACAAAAATTATTAATAATAACTAATTAATTAATTTTTGCAAATTTATTAATTTAACGTAATAATAAACACGCGATATGTTTTAAAGGAAGTAGGAGAGAATGCTACACATTTTAGAGTAAATACTGTACTGCAGAAGCACATACTACACCTAGAGAAGTATTTACTTCGATTTGAAGTACTGTCTTTATAAAACGAAGTAAGTGCTGCCGGAAGTTAGTAGATACTAGAGCGTCGGAGTAAATACTACGTAGAAGATGCTAATACTTGAAGCATTAGTAGATACTTCATTTTTATTCATACCACCCATTGTTACCGTCCCGTACGTATTTTTTTTTTTTTTGAAGTCCGTTTACTGCATAATATACATGCACTCAAACGTCATGCTATAACCTGTTGTCCCAAAACACTCGCCGGTCCCAAGTAACCCGATTTTACGGTATAAGAAAAAATAACCCGGCATTTTGAGCATTTATTATAACTGTATTTTTTTATCTGTGGTGTTTGCCCAACGGGGTCCTTAGTCATAGACTTGTCAGGACCTCAGCAGCAGGGGAGTGTATTTTTGTGTGTGTAAAGTGTTCCATGGCTTTGTTACTTCCAAACCTCCTCGCCGTTGAAGGGGAAGTAGTGTCGAATTTTCTCCCCAACACTAAAGGATACCTGAAGTGAGTAACAACCCTCGAGATTATCTCGAACGGATGCGAACCGACGACCTTACGATTGCAAGGCTGGTCCCTTACCACTGGATCGTTCAGGCGTTAAATTTGTTTTGTTGTTTTGTTGTTTTGTAGTTTTGTAGTTTTGTAGTATTTTATCAAATTTAATAACTTTTGTATGAAATTTCTTTTAATATTTCTTATAAATTCGACATTAAAGAAAATATTAATCTTCAGTTTTCATGCAATAATATCGGAACTATTCGGAATTTTCAAATTTTCTCCGTGGAATCTAAATACGTGCAGTACATAAAACTACAAAATTTTGCCCATTTAACCAAATTTCTACCTTCACTAATAAAAAAGATACCCGTGATAGCCTACTCAATCTGGGACATCCTGTATATGTAATGAAAATTAATCTTGCAAGATTATTAAATATGTAAATTTCATTTAATCCTATTAATTTTTTTCTAGAAATAATAATTGAGTCTGTAGGATGTAAGGAGAAAAGTCGTGACATTTGATCAAAAGATTCAATTTTAGCGACCTTTCTGAACTTGCGAAATGTCAAATTATGAATATTATTATTAATATAACAGCGCTAGATTCGAAACGTTGCGAAAGTAAGCGTATTACAGATAGCATGCATACGATTCGCATAAAATTTGCAATAATTTCCGTATCACCTCGCTTAACGCGAGTCATTGCACTCCGATAATGTATACATATAATGCAAAATTTATTCTTGCAAAAATGCGCTTAAGCGCACTGCCTTTTCAATTTGCATTCTTCACTTGATTAAGATTATTTATAGGCGATGTTTGGTGTATACTGATGGGGACTGCGGCACGTGATCCCGTTCCACGTTTCTCTTTGCATAAAACCTTGATAAATATACTCCGGCTACAGCTGCAAATAAGTCCAGTATTGTTTATTAAGTGGCTTTTATTGCAAAATTCTTTAATGTACCCATGTACTGTAAAACAGCTTCTCAGAAAATAAAGGCGGTAATAACAAGAAAAGAAAAACAATTAAGACTTAATGGGGAACTTTGAATTAACATAATAGACAGATTTGTTGAAAAATAGCAAAACGCTTAACAAACAGTATAGTATTAAACGTTAAGTTATTAATTTTTAATGTGAAAATTCTTGTGGACAAGCCGCCTAATAGTTTCTGGGTGATATGAAGACAGGTATTAACAATACGATATTACTTTAATTCTAAGGAAATACATATGTAAATATGAGAAAAATTTAATATATTTCATACTAAATAATATGAATATAATAATTTACACGCAAACTCATCCTGTATCTAGGCAGCAACGAACGAGCACATTTTGTGGCCGCAACTTGTTTACTACCCGATATAAAATATAAAATTTTCATATTTTTTAGAGGCGTAATCAGAGTATGTGAATAAAACTGGCAAAGCTCTTGGGAGTTAACATGACAAATTGTAGTGAAGACGTGACAGAATGTTGAAGTATATTATGAAAATAAAGGGATATTTGGCAGTTTAATTTCAAGACTGCTAAAGAATAAAGTTTAAAATATAACCTAGCTGAATTTTTGTGTACACCTTTATGTAGGCATTATAAAATTCCCATCGATATCGTGTTATTCAAATCCAAATGTCAAGAGAAATTGTTTTTCGCGATTATCTTACAGCTTCCTATTACTTTGGTAACAATTTTAATCATTGTAAGAATTGTAGATTAGACAATTCTCCACAAAAAAGTTTACGCGTTGCGAATGAAACAAAGAGCGTAACTCGACTCATAAATTTATATAACATACGAATTGGAATATGCTCAATGTCAGCCATGTTACAACTCGAATAATGCTTGCTTCACATGTACGATCGCCGCACGATCGTTAACGAAGACACAATATTCTAATCTCTAAGCAGAGTAAATAAATTATAAATAGAGTCTAAGAAGTCTTTAACTTTGCCTACGGAGTGAATATAGAATTGTTTCGTGTGAATTTCATTCACAGTTAAAAAAGTTTCTGAAGATTTACACTACAGTTTTTACTCTAAATATTTTACCAGGCACTCTAGCATGTTTACACGGAAAATACTTCGTGCTGTACACAGACAATTTTATTAAAAAAAATATATGTATTTTCATAAATTCTCATCAGACCCTAGTTTTTACAGATGGGATTTGTTATTATGTTCTTCAAAATGAATGTCCTAATTAAATACCGCTATGTAAAGTAACATTATCGTCATAATAGAGTTGTAACATGCGTAAAAAATTCTCGGCGAATTAAAACTCCGTTAAACACAAGTAGTAACTACTGTTCGTTACTGTATTTAATTATTCCACGTTCGTGTTCACTGTTGTTATTAAGAGTATGCGTGCTATTTTATGAAGTTACAGTTACAAATGCAGCTTTGATTATGTAATTCAAGGACGTACAGTTCTTTCATTCTAAATCGATACCAGGCTGCTAAGCAGATAACCTTAGTAAAACGTTTAATTGTTTGTTGTTACATTGTTTTGTTGTTGTTGACCTTCCCCGACTGATGATGCATCATTTGGCGCGTTATTACAAACTCGTTTTCATCTCTTTGAAATTGGGCGCCACGAGGTCAATGAAATAATTATTTGTTTTAGAGAGTTACTACTTGTAGGTTTATTTTTTGTCATTGATTTTTTTTCTTGGCTTCATTCAGTTTAAATTTATCCGCGGTTTCTTTTATGCCTTTCAAAATTTAGTGCACAAATATAAAATCATTTTTGACTTGAATAAAGTTTATATAAATTTGAAGATTTCCAGAGTCGATGTCAATTATCTTCAAGTTTTCCTTTAAGGATTCTGTAATCTTGGAATTGATAAGGCATATCCGTTTCGCTTGCTGTTTGCTAGTATTTTGCTTCTTCACACATTTAATGATTCCTTAATTCTTTTACTGATTATTTTACGAATGTATCCCAGCAATCAAAATTGCTCTTCTTGGTGTCGTCTCCACTACGTTCTGAAATTATGCCATGAACCTGATTACATAATAAACATTGTAGAAAAAAGACTAAGCTTTCTAAGCTAATCTAAATTTAATCCGAATATAACCTATTCACGAAAAAGTAAGAAATTTAATTTCAATTGTCATAAAAGTCAAACAAAAATAAATGATAAAAATACATAGTCACATTAATTAATTTACTTTCCGAAAATTTTTCTTATGTACGTTTTGTGTAGTTTCTGTTTTTTATTTTTTCGCTTTCAAAAACAAATGTTTATTTTCTCTTTCAATTAATTTCTTTACATTTAATATCTATCGTTATTTTAACTCTATTTAAGTTTTACAGTTGCATAACAAATTTCAGTCACTTTACAGTTTTTAATATATGAAACCGACAGTCGAGATGATTTAAAACAAAAAGGAAATTACTATCGAAATAATTTTTTAGATTCGCTTGTTTTTACAGGAATAAAATAATTCCATTGGGATTTTTTAAAATATCATAAATTTGTAAAAACTTTCATGTTCCGAGCTGTATTAATTAGAAGACATAGAATATTTTGAGAATTAACTTTAATTTCATACAAAAACTATAGTTACTTGTAGTAGGATGTGTCTTCTTCAAGATTGTTAAAAATGATCCATTGATTTAATAGCCTCTGAAAAAAGAAACATTTACCGCTCATTAATGATAGCGTCAGCCAGGACTGTACATAATTATACAGCACGAACATCAACTAATTGATTTCTCATATATCGAGGTTGTATTTAATACAGGAAAATTAGTTTTCAAAACTGCTACGGTAAATTTTCAACATTCAGAGCAAAATTAGTAGCGACACACACTATGTTCTATGAATAGCGTACAGAGTATTGGCTCTGTGAGTATGAACTTAAATGTATTAATTAATATTCATGGTTTTACTCTAGCTAGTTATTTTACTCGAAACAATAGAAAACGTCACCACGTTTTCTATCTATCTGCTATCTTTATTAAAAATAATTTGCAGTTTAATGTTATTGATTGTTCTAAGTACTTTAACGAAACATTCTTTGAGTGTTGTGCTGTTTATGTTGGTAGTATCAATATTGTAGACACATATAGAACTCCGCAGTATGAAATGGTTGAGTTTCTTGAATGTATGGACAGTTTACTAAATGATATGACTTTTTACCACAACAGTAAAATAATTCTCAATGGTGATTTTAACGTTGACTTAAAAAAGCTGAATAATAGGACCCATGCGTTTCTCTCTTTGTTAAAATCATATAACTGGTGATTTTAACGTTGACTTAAAAAAGCTGAATAATAGGACGCATGCGTTTCTCTCTTTGTTAAAATCATATAACTTTGTACCCGTAATAGATGGGCCCACACGTATTACGAAGTGGTCATCAAATGCATAGACAATTTTTTTCTAAATTTTAATCTCTCAAATAAATTTTCTATCTCATAGTAGATTTCTCAGATCACAACCTGCAGACTATTAAAATTGAAGACGTTAATTGTATTGAGAATACGAATAAATTTTTCACCAGAAATTTTTCAACTACAAATTTAATGAAGTTTGCTGATGAGCTGCAGCATGTGAATTGGGAACCTGTATTTGAAGCGGCAGATCCAGAGATCATCAGAGATAAATTGACACAATTTTACTCCATTTTTCAAAAACAGTTCAATATAAATTTTCCGGTTAAATGTAAAACCCGAGCAACTTCGAAAAGTTGGTTAACTAAAGGCATTGTTATATCATCAAATACGAAGAGAACCCTTTTCCGTACTCTTTGCTTCTTTCCGAATACCACTCTTCAAGAGTATTATAAAAAATATTCAAGAATTTTTAATCGAGTAGTAAAAGCCGCCAAAAAGATACATAATGATAAGCTAATTCAAAATTCTGACATTATCACAACTTCGTGGAACGTTATTAAAAACGAACTGGGTTACTCGGATAATATGGGATCACCAACAGAGCTCATGGTCAACGGTCAAATCAGATCTTCTTCTGAAACTATCAGTAATCATTTTAATAACTACTTTGTTTCAACTCAGAATAATATACCTCATAATAAGTTAAACACAGATGATTGTAATAAAAAATTACGTAATTTCAAAACTAGTTGCAGTAAGTTACTATTTCTGTCTCCTGTGGATGACTATGAAATCAAACATATTGTTAAATCATTGAAAAATACGAAGGCTTCCGGGATCGACCACATTCCCATAATAGTATATAAATGTACAATTGAACTAATAGTTGATGTTCTTGTAAATATGATTAATTCTTGTTTTGAGACGGGTATATATCCTACGCACTTTAAAATATCTAAAATAATACCAGTACACAAAAAACTAAATAAAACGGATATTACGAATTATAGGCCAATAGCTATTCTTCCTGCTCTTTCAAAAATATACGAAACTGCAATAAAAAACCGTCTTGTTGGTTTCTTTGAAAAATATGAACTTATAGATAATACACAGCATAGTTTTCACTCGGGAAGATCCACTGTCACGGCTTTAAATAATACCTTGTCAAATATATATTCTCTTGTTAATGAAAAAATCCTGGTAGCTAGCCTGAACTGCGACCTTTCTAAAGCATTTGATCTTGTGGATCATAAGATTCTATTACAAAAATTATCTTTCTACGGTATTAAAAGAAAAATGTTAGATTTATTTGAATCGTATTTAAGTAACAGGCGCCAATTTACTGAAATCATAAATAAAGAAAATGGGAAAGCTACTCATTCAAGTACACTGGATATTAAGAGGGGGGTGCCACAGGGTTCAGTCTTAGGCCCTATTCTTTTCTCAATCTTCATGAATGATCTCGCGGCTAATGTAGACAGCATGTTTACTTTGTATGCTGACGATACAAGTGCATGTATATCAGCCGAAAATAAAGCCTCCTTGAAAGCTAACGTGGAAAAAACATTCCAGGAACTTGTTGCGTGGTTTACTGCTAACAGATTATTAACAAAATTAACGTAGATAAAACAAATGTGGTAGTTTTTCCACTCCACAAATTTGACTCATTTTCAGTATCACATGAGAATTTTAAACTTAGCGCCTTACGTGCAAGTACCTTTCTGGGTTTGGTTGTCGACGGCGAGCTCTGTTGGAAAGATCACTTTTATTTTACTAAATTTAATAAAGCAATTTTTGCTCTGAGACGGCTTAAACCTATTTGTAATCAGTGGTCACTATTATCAGTTTATCACGGATACTTCGAATCAATAGCCCGTTATGCTTTACTATACTGGGGTAATCGCTTTAACTTAGATAAAGCTTTAAAGATGCAGAAACAGTGCATTCGCATTATAAAACAAGTACCATGACGTGTCTCATGCAGAGAACATTTTAAAAGCTTACATATACTAACTGTTATTAACTTGCTAATTTTCGAAAGCTCTGTGTACGTTTTTGATTTTCGTTCGAACAACTCAGTTAACTCAGTGATACATGGCTATCCAACATGCAGCAAAAACGAAATAAGATTAATAGTACCACAATTTGCACTTTATGAAAAAAGTTTTTTTTAAATTTTAGCTTTAAAATCTTTAGTAAATTGCCTCCCGATATTTTTAGCGAAATTATACGTAAACGATTCATTAAAAATTGAAATTGTATCTCTATAATAATGTATTTTATTCAGTCAATAAATTCCTCTCAGATTAGCGTCATCGCAGCGCTTCAATCAGTATCAACCATGAAATATAACGTTTTTTTGCTTTCTATATTTTAATATGTTCTATGATTCTGTAATTAAGATGTTGTTATGTCTTCTATCATTCTACATCACTGATATTTTATGAATGATTAAACTATTACTACTACTATTAATAATTTTTAACAACTCTGTTATTTGATTTCACGTTTTTTTTGTTCAATTAACATTTTACTAACAAACATGGTATGTCCGTTGGCTCAACCATTAGCTCCTATAAAGAAGCTGTTGAAAAAAGTTTCTGAGTTTCGTAATGAAACATACGCTTCAACATTTGCTGCAACGACAAAGTGATCAAACTCAGGCGCTGATCGACAACATAAAACAGTTGGAACGACGAGTTTCTACAGTGGAGCAGCAAGAACAGACACTCGCCCTAACGAATCGTCTGAATTCTTCTTTAAATTCAATAATCGAAGAATTTACGTATGATCCTGACAGCGGTGCCATATTCGAAAATTGATTTATTCGATCACGAAGAAAAGCTTTTTAGACGATGTTACTGAAGCTCGCTTATTTGTTTTCAAACTTGGCAATACAAAATATCAATGTTTTACGAATAACATACTTCCACACTTGCCCAATGATTTTGATTTTGATCAAATTGTCAAAGAATTGAAGACACTTTTCGCTACAAGTTTATCAATTTTCTCTCGTCGATATCAATGGTTGCAAATGAAACATGATTCAACGGTAGCTATATATAATAGGTGCTTTCTTTCGCTCACAAAATCGTTATCCAATCGTGTTTTGATTCAAAAAAGACATTCTTTTCTTTGAATCTCTCTATTTTTAAAACTAGTTTGGATTGAATTATGGTTATTTACAAATGAACTGTCAATCAAAAATTCAAGTCAGGTGTTTTGTTGCAACAACTACAAAATTCAGGTCCAAACTATTCGAAACTCGATTCAACCTTTTAATCGAAAGAAAGCATCTAATAACACACGCAGGTTATAACGTGTGCTTTTTTTTAATGCCATAAGGGGTGGCTGTGGAAAATATAATTCATACCTTAGCACCATTTGTGTATACTTCAACAACGTTTAAATTTCTAGTTTCTTGTTTGAATCAAGCAACGACATATTTATTTTCCACAGCCACCTGCTGTGGCATTTTAAACAAACGCACGTTATTAATACTGCATGTGAAAAATTTAAAATACAAGAGCTGACATTAGATCAATTCAAAGCACTCGTGTTTACTGTAAGTCTTGAAACATCGGAGGATGCCGAACTACGAACACAAGTTCGGAAGAAATTTGAAGCTAACCCTGATTTATCTCTGCAGGGCCTGGATAAGGAATGTTAATGCCATAAAACTTTGAAGGAGGATACAAAATTACTTAAGCAAACTCCACTATTCTTAACCAGAAATCTTGGAAGGCCTTGGGAACATCGCTGCTGCAACTCATTGCGATAAAAGGCGTAGCTGCAAATGGAACAACAAATATACACTCAAATAAAATTTAATACCATATTCAAAAATAATGAAATATCTTATTCTAACAAAAATAAATATACAGCGTGTCCCTTTCGAAAAGTGCGAAAATGCCTCTTTAAACTCATTGTATCAAGAAAATATTCTAATAGAAGCTTTCATTCCGAGTAATTCAAAATTATTTTCAAATATACAGGTTGTTCATTTAAGTTACGAACCTAACATATTACGAAATACTGTACATTTTATTACAGTTTCGGTTAGCCCTTGAAGAAACGATAAAAATGAAATAAATTATATTAACTTATTTTTAGTATTTACTGAGTTATTTTTAATTTTATGCAAGAAATGGGTCATATTTGATCGGCTGCCAAATTATCAATCTTAATGATGCGACAATCAGCCTTAGACTAAAATATTTCTAAACCTCTCTACTTTTGCAATATGTATTCAAGATTTAAAAAATCTAGCGACTATTAACAAACGCTACATATCAATTCGCATATTGTAAAATTAGTCATTTTTTTTCAAATGGAACACCCCGTATATTATAGTCTATATGTATAGCCTATTCTACAACCTTTCTAACCGTACCATATTTTACTATCTTAAGATTGATAACTTGTGAGTTATAATCGCTTCTCTAGAATCAACGTACAGAAACGCGCTGCAAAATATTTTTATCATTGTTTTCGCTTTAGTTAAATAATTCCAATTATCCATGAAAACAAATGGGAAGCATATACTTACACTGTCTCAAATCATTTGAAACTAGGTATCTAGAAAGAACTTAAAACATGATTTTTTTAATATTTTTTACAAATTAACTAGAAAAAATCAATATGTCAAATCACAAATAAGTAAACTGATTATAAAAATTTATAATAATAAAATAAATTTTTTGCTGAACACGCATTTTCTTGTCTTTGCATGTGCATCTTTAATTTCACTTGATTACATTTTCGCAATAGACAAAACAAAAATTCTTTTTTCGAATGCTTATATTAGCACGTAACACGTAATAAAGTGTTCCATTGGTTTTCTGTACTGCTTTTGAAAGTTGTAGTAAAAATGCAGATTTATGCACTTGATTTTTTTAGTGCTTCTTAAACGAATGTGTAAACTTAAATAACAGTTAAAAGTAATTATCGCCAACGATAGCCAATTTCTAAAAGGCTTTAGTGAATAAGAGAACAGTTACGGCGCAACTTTGTTAATATATTTTTGTCTCAATTTCTTGAGGTTTATATACCACTCTGCGACGTCCAGATCCAGACAAAATCGTTGTAATAGTGAATATGCCTCAACCTCAAAACCAAATGGAACTTCGTTCTTTTCTTGGTCTGTGGAACTATTACGGTCAGTGCGACCAGGAAATACATCAGCTACGTGCACCTTTGGAACTACTGAAGCAAGATATTACTCTTGAGTGGACAAACGCTTGCGTTGAAGCTTTTCATCAAGCAAAAAAGGTTCTGCAGTCAAGTCTGCTGTTAACACACTACGGTCTAACCAGAGAGATAATAGTTGCTGATGTTGACGCTTCTAAAGACGGAATTGGTGCCGTCATCTCTTACCATTTACCGAATGGCTCTGTTAAAGCTGTATGTCACACATCCGCTTCATTTAAAAACGCGGAGAAGAACTACTGTAGAATCGAAAAGGAAGGACTTCCCATCATTTTTGCTGTAAAGAAATTTCATAGAATATTGTAAGCACGTAAACATTACAAACAGATCATAAACTATTACTTGCCATATTCGGTAATAACAAAGGATATACCGCAAATCGCCTTCAGCTAGTTTTAACTGTAATAACTGCGTAAGTCGTATATTCTGCCACAAAAGAAGATCCATTTCTCGTTGAAACCTGCGATTGCTTTCATAAAAATGGTCGAATACTATACAACCACCACTTCGACCTTATTGGGATCGTCGAAATTCACTTTGTGTGGTTAATGGGTGCCTCATGACCGCTGAACGTGTAGTTATTCCTGCGCTAAAGTTACTTCAAGCTGCACATCCAAGAATCGTAAGAATGAAAGCTCTAGCATGCTCACATGTTTTCTGGCCAGGATTTGATGGATTTGACAGGTGGAACATTTTATGGATGCAGTCAAACGAGCACTTACATGGTCGAAAGGAGAGAGACGATTGATTGCTACTGAATATTTCTTTCTCAGTTATTGTACCACATCAATGCAGTCTTTGCCAAATGAATTAACTCCAGCCGATTTATTTATTGATAGACCACTTCGTTCGAAACTGAGTCCTTTGCAGCCCGAGAAATCTAATAATCTAATGCAGCAAGACATGAACATGGAAGAATAGTTCAACAGACGTCACTATGCTCGTCTACGTACTTTCGAACCAAAACAATTGATATTCGTATTCAACGCCAAATAGCGTTGGATACCTGAAGAGGTTTTAAGAAGAATAGGTCGACTACTTTATAAAGTGAACGTCAATGGTCGTGAAGAAATTCGCCACGCAAATCAACTTCATTTTCGTGAACAATCTAAAAAACCACCGTTACTTTCAAAAGTTTTGTGAATTATCCAACATAGTATCGTTACTTGACGAGACAGAAAAAGACAACGACGTATCTTCTAAAACTGAAACGGAAGCAACCAATGTTACCGCCAACCACTTAGCATCTTCATTATCATCACCTGAACATTCGTTACCACTTTCCATCGCACATACAGAGCTTAATACCGTTCGACGTTCTACCCGTGTTCGTCAATGCTCTAAGAAACTAATGGTTAACCCGAAGTGCAAAATTAAAAACGAGACTTAAAAAAATATCTATTTCCAGGAACATTTTTATACTTTTGCATGAGAAATTGTTACATTCAAAACGTTCATGAAGAAGGTGTCCATATTGACGAGGGGACAAGAAAATATACTCAGTGACATTAGAAGTATTACACCTATATGTTGTTCACAAATTAAAAAAACCACCACCTGTTGCATTATGTTGGTATAAAACATAAGTCCTCTATAGAACATCATCAAAATACTAAATTGGCAAGGTATTTGAAGTTTCATGTTAAAGTAATTTGTCAATTCAATTTTACTATTAGATTATTTACATTTATTTTCATTAAAATAACAGCTCATTAAAATAATGAGCCGTTTCAATTAATTACAGTTTGTTTGTTATAAAATTGCTTGCGAAAGATAAGGTAAAAACCATGAATCTATCATAATTATTAAATTTAGAACCAGGGATTTGTTTCGAACGTATAACCTTATCATTTATTTCAAACACTTGCCAATTTTGTTACCAAATTTTTAACTAGGACACTGTTGTCGGTTGTATTTTTCACAAGGCGACACCGCCAGTGGTCTTTTAATTTGTGAACAAATTATAGAAGGAATAATTTTTTGGACTTGATTTTTTGGCAATGTGGTAGTGGAACACCGTCGTTAACGTTTGGATTGGTGCAGAGGACGGCAGCATTGAGAGGCAGAATAACATAATGTCGTATTCAGCGATGAATCACGATTCTGTCTAGGCATGCGTGATTGCCTTATCTAGATGGCCGACCAGACGTCCTTTTTTAGCAAGACAACGCACTTCCTCATATTGCTCGTCGAAATGTGGACTTTCTTGAAGAAGCTGGCGTTAATGTTTTGCCGTGGCCACCCCGTTCACTGGATTTAAATCCCATTGAACATGTGTGGATATGATCAGGGGAAGACTTGTCCACTTTGCACCATCCTCCACACACTCTGGCACAGTTAAACCGCAAAGTTCAAATTGCTTGGAACGAGGTGCCTCAAGCAGACAACGACCATCTCATTTTGTCGATGCTTAGACGTGTACAGGAGTGTATTCAGCTACGGTGTTGCCAAACACATTATTATTTTTTTTGTATTGCATGTTATTGAAATTTTTTACAAATTTTATCGTTTCATTCTTGATGTAAAACTATAACATTGCCAAAAAATCAAGTCCAAAAAATTATCCCTTCTAGGTGTAACACTTCTAATGTCACTGAGTATAAAATATATTTTTGAATGTCAATTCTGTATTAATCTGTAAATAAAGAAGCTGTTGAAGAAACTTTCTGAGTTTTGTACATGCGTACATAACTGCGTTCCTTTCCTTAAGGAAAAAGAACTTTTGCGAAATTTAAGTCTCAAAATATTAATTAACCAGTTAGGTGTTGCAGGAAGCAGTCTACTTAGGGCAGACAAAGAATTACTCTTTTTGATTTGCTGATTTGTTTTCGGTAATGTTTATTACCTTCATCAGGGCTGCTACAGTTTAGACGTACAAGTGCAAGTGCGGTTCTAAAAATGCATGATCTCACAACAGGAAAACACCATTATGTGAATGTTATCGGACAATTAATGGTAAAATTTAATTTGTTCATTACAATGGTGACAAACACAAACACTTTAAAATGATTAAAATAGATTTAAAACGATGTTACATTAATTAAGTCAACACGGCTGACATGACAAGCCGCCAAAGTAAAGTGACACAAATCGGACTAACAAACCAAATGAAATTAAAAGTAACCAAAAATGACTGACTTTAAATATTACATTTTTTTCCTAAGATAAATGGTGCTTTCTTTCGCTTAAAAGTTTGAATCATGTTTCGAATAGTTTGGAGCTGAATTTCGCAGTTGTTGCAACAAAACATCTGACTTGAATTTTTGATTGACAGTTCATTTGTAAATAACCATAATTCAATCCAAACAAGTTTTAAAAACAGAGAGATTCAAAGAAAAGAATGTCTGTTTTTGAATAAAAACACGTTTGGATCACGATTTTGTGAGCGAAAGAAAGCACCTAAAATTTAAGAAAACCTGCCTAAAGTTGAAAGCTTGTTTAGTAGAAAAATTCTAACGCAAGTAAACCCCGAAACACTTAAAAAGTCAAGTTGTCACAACATGAATCATCTAAATTAAAACTATTGATGTGATTTTTTGAGTCTTTTAATAAATTATGATAAAAGATACTTAGGCCAGAAATATCAGTTTGTTTATTTAAAGTATTATTTGTAGTAAAAATATGACGCATTTCGATAAAACAACGTTTAAAATAATTAGATTCTACGTTTAAAATGGAAGTATCTTGATAAGCAAAATTGTGTTTAGTTTGTTTAAAATGTTGTGTTAGAGCGCAACAAGCAGTTTTTTTGATCATTCACTTTTGTGGGCAGAAATACGGGATTTGAGATATTGACAAGTTTGACCAACATAAACGCTTTCTCAATCAATTTTTCTACTAAACAAACTTTCAACTTTAGGCAGGTTTTCTTAAATTTTATCTTAGAAACTAAAAGTAATATTTAACGTCAGTAATTTTTGGTTACTTTTAATTTGATTTGGTTTGTTAGTTCGATTTGTGTCACTTTACTTTGGCGCCTTGCCATGTCAGCCGTGTTGACTTAATTAATGTAACATCGTTTTAAATCTATTTTAATCATTTTAAAGTGTCTGTGTTTGTCACCATTGTAATGAACAAATTAAATTTTACCATTAATTGTCCGATAACATTCACATAATGGTGTTTTCCTGTTGTGAGATCATGCATTTTTAGAACTGAACCTCACTTGCAGTAAGTCACGTTATTATAATGTACTCAATTTTTATAATTAAGGTCTCTTCTAAACTGTAGCAGCCCTGATGAAGGTAATAAACATTACCGAAAACAAATCAGCAAATCAAAAAGAGTAATTCTTTGTCTGCCCTAAGTTGACAGCTTCCTGCAACACCTAACTGGTTCCTTAATTTTCGCAGTCGCGATCAGATTCTACTTCAAAATATTAAAAGTAACAGCAAGACTCACGGATCTATATCTGCATCCAATTCATAAACTTATTATAAAGGATGTCCCAAAACTCGCGCGCCAGAGAGTGAAGGGATCTGCCTACAGCAATAGACTGCAAATTCGGAAATAAAAATTAACTAGGTTAAACTGTATTCGAATGAGGACGAAAAAGCGGTAGCGAATGCCGAGAGCTCTCGCTTAGGTGAAACGTAGGAATTTTAAATATTACTAGGAGACGGTAGAGCATTGTTACCTGTAAAACTTTTAAAAATGTTTTTGTCTATTGTAATGTCAATTTAACAGTACTCTTTGAAAAGTCAAATGGATTTACGTACGTAACTGAAGTTGAGGAACAAGAAATTGGTCGCAAAAACGCATTAAAAATAAAAAAGAACAAAGTTACAGCAAGTGCTCAAAATGTCTAGCATTAATTTCTAAATAAAATCGTCTTTTTCTCAAAATGCTTGAGTCCGTGAGGAGTTACAGCCACAAAAGCATCTTGGATTGGATCTCTGAGCTGTTCCTCGGTCGCGGGAAAAAGAAATGTTACTAACACGATCGTATTTTAACCCGTTGAACTGTAGAACGCGAAACACCCAGTTCACGTGCAACTAACTTCTCTTAAGTTTCCCATCTTCCTCAAACGCACTTAATATGGCTTCTTCGTTTTCGACAGTTCGAACTCTTCTAGAAGCACCACCAATTTCGTTACGAGACGATCGGAAAGCGCTTGGAAAAAAACTTGTGCTGCTTCCCTGACGTTTCGACCGCACTCAGATACATCACAGGAACAACGCTAATAGGTGTTGTTTCGTTTAAAACTATTTCCAGCTTCTGCTGCGTCCGAAAACGTCGTATCTCACATCAGAGTTACTGGAGTCCATCGAAACGTCAAATAACATGATAGATAAGTATGGATAAATAATTATCACATAAATCCCCGTAATCAAAATAAGAAGTAAATCTGAAACCTTTCAAGTGACAGGAACAAACAATGTGACATTGTGACAAGCTTGACAGCAATGTCACAATGAAGTGGACCAGTTTGTTCACATTTCACAGTTTAACGAGAACGGAATACCTATGGCCATCTTCTGTTCCGCTGTTAGGATTGGCTATTGCTTTTTATTATTAACTCGCTTATTTTTTGCACTAGTCAATTTTAGTTCTCGAGTTTCGAGTGTTTCGCATTGCGATCGGCATTTGCCCTTGCTCTCTGGAGCGTGAGTTCTGGGACACCGTGTATATGAACACGGTGCACGTTATATGTGCATGAAATTTTAGAATATGTTACCAAGAATTAGAGCCATAAGACATTTAAACTATTTTAAGACAGCAGTTTTTAGTTACCTGATGCAATTAGAACTTTATTCTCACAAAGATTTTTCAGAGACTTAGTTTTCATTTCGTGATTAACATTAATCCCTGTTAGTCCTACTAACCGTTTGATATGTACTCCATCTTTCCTTCTATAAATTTTTCGAACTGTAAATTTTAATATGTTCTTTTGTGCAAGTTTTATGTCAAATAATTTTAACTTTTTTATGGTATTTCATTGTTTCTGCTTATTTTCAATACTGTACTGTCTAAATGGGGCTCTCCTATTAGTCAGTGTTTTGTGTTCTTTTCTTTATTTTATTAAAACAACAACTAGTTACTAACGATCGGGGTCAACTTTAATTTTTTTTTATCTTCTGCTAGTTTTGTAACACGTTTTAACAATGTGTGAATTTCCGCCCTCAATAAAAAATAGAAACTAGTTGCATCGCATTAGATTTGCTGAATATTTCTTCAGAATTTACAGAATAAAACTATAACTTAATATAATATTTTGTTGCAAATATACAAATCAAAATTCAAAAAATTCTCCCAGCCTGTTTTGCATTCGATTCATTTCATTCAGATCTTTTAGCATGTTCTGTTTATGAAATTAATTCATCAGTATACACATACACCGATAAAGAAGGAATGGTCAGAAAGATGGTGGTACCTTCTTTGAAGAGAATAAACTGTGAAAATTAAGAAAATTGAATTTCACAATGTTTTTCTTTTCTTACTTTGCGATTTTTTTATTTCTTTGTTATGTGATACTGCTTCCCGAACTATCAAGCTAGAAAAATTAGAATTAGAAGAAAAGTAGAATATCTGTTTGAATTTGCTGTTAATAATAATGAACATATAAAATAGCGACATCTTACTATCGCTTTTTGACCTAACATTGCAGTAGGATAGACAAATTGAAGCGGAATTTGCTCCTAATGAGTCCCCCATGCAAGGCGGCCATGCTTGCTGTCAAAGCATAATGAAAGATTTTAGAAAAATTTTGTGCAAATCGTTTTTGATTGCAGTGAGAACCTCGAGCAGCTTCGATTTGCACAAAATTTTTCTAAAATCTTTCATTATGCTTTGACAGCAAGCATGGCCGCCTTGCATGGGGGACTCATTAGGAGCAAATCCCGCTTCAATTTGTCTATCCTACTGCAATGTTAGGTCAAAAAGCGATAGTAAGATGTCGCTATTTTATATGTTCATCATTCTTACATCGCATTTGCGAATAAATTGGGCAAGTCGTTTTTGGTCTGCAGTGGGAATGTCGAGCTACGTTTCTACTGAAGAAGCCCCAAGCAGGGCTGAAACAGCTGTCCAGAGGCTGCTCGAGGTTCTCACTGCAATCAAAAACGATTTGCACAAAATTTTTCTAAAATAGTTAATAATAATATTATAACATTTTTTTTTCATTTAAACTGTGATTTTTAATACTACAATCGATAGAGTCAAAAATATCAAGTTTCGAATTTCTTTGAACAAAATTAAATTTAATTTAATTAATTAAAAATTAAAATAAAAAAATTAATTTAATTTAATAATTTAATTTCTGTTTAGGATTTTCTAACTTAACTACGTATTTATATGACCATGTAGCTAAAACTACTAGTAGTAGTAGTTTTAGCGTAATAGAGTAATAATAATATTTATTAGTCTTGTATGATCATATACATGATATAAGACAAGTTATAAGTAATTGGACATAATAATACAAGATAGTTGTTGGTGTTGGGATAGATATATGAAATTCCGTGAAAACAGTTTTTGTAATTAGTAACGCAAAAAAGAATATATGTATGTATGTCAAAAAAATAAAGATTTTTACAACAATTTTCGGATTTCTACCCTAACAATAGTAGATTGTTATAGAATATATGTATGTATGTCAAAAAAATAAAGATTTTTACAACAATTTTCGGATTTCTACCCTAACAATAGTAGATTGTTAGGGTAGAAATCCGAAAATTGTTGTAAAAATCTTTATTTTTTTGACATACATACATATATTCTTTTTTGCGTTACTAATTACAAAAACTGTATTTATATTTTCGGATTTCCACCCTTGTTGTAAAAATCTATTTTTTTGACATACATACATATATTCTTTTTTGCGTTACTAATTACAAAAACTGTTTTCACGGAATTTCATATATCTATCCCAACACCAACAACTATCTTGTATTATTATGTCCAATTACTTATAACTTGTCTTATATCATGTATATGATCATACAAGACTAATAAATATTATTATTACTCTTTGGTTTCAAATTATATACACAGGAAAATGTAAGACGATCTTTCAAATTTTTGCTGCAAGGGTTTTTTTAAGTAAAATATTGTGATATTGTTCTTGATTTCTTTTCCTACAGCAACTTACATTTGCAAACTTAACTTTAATTCTTTCATTAATGCTTTCTGCCCTATTTTTTGGTCAAAACTTAAAGTGTTGCACATCATTGAATTTAGAAAAAGTAACTCTACCAGATACAATAATAAAAAATATACTGAGTCATTTAAGAAATAAAAGTTGACAGTCGTTTGACCATGAAGGTAACTTAAAAAATAAATAATTGACCACATTTTATAGTGTTTTTAGTCTCATTTCTTTTGCCTTTTAAAATTAGTCTACAAATAAAGGAGTTGTGGCTTGGGGCGTTTTCTGTAGGACACCCTATATATATATATATATATATCTCCTAGTGTGTATTTATAAGTGTATAAACTTCATTTTGATTCGTAAATCCAGTTTTATGGGGACGCTGAAATACAGTTTTACACAAGGGCGCCTCTTATCCACGGCTCGGCACTATTTCCGTTTAATCCTACAAGTTATACTGAATGTTCGAGACATTTGAAATCAAATCTCTACCTCCTGATCATGGTACTTCATCTGTGCAAAAGATTACACTATTTTTTTTATTTTTTCTCCCATGTTTTTGGTCGAAACATTTTTGTCAACCCTTCTTCTTTAATTATGAACTCCTCTGTTAGAAAAATGCTCCATATTTTTTCTCTTTTCGTAAATTTGCCATACTTGTTCAAATCTCCTTATTTATTTAAAATTGTTAGTATTCAATGCCAGTTGTCACACTTTTATTTGATTCTTGGTTTCTTGGGAAAAATAATTTTGACAAAAATACTACGCTTCTCAGCTGCTGGGAAAGCCATATTTTTTGAAAAATTTTAAAAAATTCCAAATGCCGGATACTTTCTAGACGGTCTATACATATACCACTTTAATCAATTACTAGAGCTTGGAAAATATTTCCCCGTTTTTGAAAGCATTTGTTGAAATTCCGTGACATTTTCATTATTGTGAGAAAAGAAGTATATTCAGATTCCTCTATGTCTTGATAATTATGTTGGTAATAACAGTATATAAATCGATTGTGAATTCATTACATGCTACTTTTCACTTAAACCAAAAAAAAAACTGAATAGAAATCGCGTTATTTCTTAAAGAATTGTCATGATTATGTATTTATGTAAATTCGTGGAATGTTCACGGTGAAAGAGATGTCGACCGTAGGAAAACTTTGATCGACCAGCAACTTCAAGTAACCAAGTATGGGATGCTGGAAGTTGTGTTGAGATGTATGTTGTTTTGGTCGGTTTCGTCTTATTTTTATCTGGTTCAAGCGAACGAACGCTGCACTCGCCTTTCTACGAACGACCTTGCATTATTGCGACAAGGCCGTTCGTTCGTTCCTTCGTTTGAACCTCCTCTTCTCACCGCCACGAAACTAACATCTTTTATACAAACAAGCCTACGTTTATACACATATATGTAAGTCGGCAATTGCACTATTTTACAAAATCTGTTTTCAGCACCTATGCGACTGCATGTTTGCTTAGGTACGGCTTTCTCCTCGTGTTGTTCTTAAATTCCTTTAGTTTGCCCGCTCTCGGATACCTTTACAGTTATGAATATTCTGATGACAGGATGTCATGTAAAATATTTTTATGTATTAATCTATCAGGGGTCATCCGGCTTTAAGAACTTTTAGATAAACGTTGTTACAGTTTGAAGTTTTAAAATTGATATTATTCACTTTCAAAGATAACAAAAAAAAACAATAATGATTTCTAAAGTTTAATAACGGAGAATTGTTTAAATCTATTTGGTCATTTAGCAAATTACTTGTATTTTTTTAATTTATTGATTTCCTGACATTCAATAAGATTTAATTTATTCTGAATATGTAATATTTTGAAGGTGTCATCGAATTGATTGGTTTTCTAAAATTAAATGATTAGCGCTCTTAGAGTCTTTGTACTTTTTGTTAAAACTTCTTTTGCATTTATTTATTCTTTTTGCAAATGTTCTTCCTGTTTGACCAATATATACAATCTTTACAATTTAATTGATAAACTCCTGATTTGTTATTTCTATCGCTTTTACTTTTATTGTTTTTGATTTTGATTTCTTCACCTACGAGTAAATTTATCTGCCAGGTAGTATCCTCCGAAACTTTGGTAGATAAATTTATCTGCATGTCAAGAAATCGGGCGTAAGTGATCTAATGTGTTGTTTGTAAGGCATTTCGGTATTGTTTTTTATTGATTAAGTGTTAAGAATATTAATAATAATATTAAGAAACTTCAATTTCTAGGTAACTCTAAATTTATAATATTCAAACATACAAACCGGCAATAAAATTATCAAAACATTTAATAGAAATAATAGAAAACTATAATAACTTTACACCCACATTTGCTATTAAAAACTCTTATCAATTAATAAATAAAATTTCAGAAATATACACACCCAAGAATGCAAAAATGATTTCCGTTATTAAACTTTAGAAATCTCTGTAACTGGGCGGTCGTTTTTTAGTAAGGTTAAGTTAAATAATGTATTCAGGATTGTAGTTGTACAATATCTCGTTTTGTGTATATATTTAGTTCAATAACTGTTTGGTTTAGTATTAGTCTGAAGAAGGCACTGTGTTGCCGAAACAATTGTAACAATTTTGTAAATACAATTGTGGCGTCACCCAGGAAGGTCGAGTTCCAAGTACTCTAGACAACACTCTTCTAGGGAGAAATCTATGGAACTCGACGGCAATGCATAGTCAGCCGCTGGAGTATTCACATTTACCACATGTTTTACCTTATCAGTAATTATTACATTATTATTATTATTATTATTGAACATATAAAATAGCGACATCTTACTATCGCTTTTTGACCTAACATTGTAGTAGGATAGACAAATTGAAGCGGGATTTGCTCCTAGGAGCAAATCCCGCTTCAATTTGTCTATCCTTGATTTGCTCCTAGGAGCAAATCCCGCTTCAATTTGTCTATCGTACTACAATGTTAGGTCAAAAAGCGATAGTAAGATGTCGCTATTTTATATGTTCATCATTCTTACATCGCACTTGCGAATAAATTGGGCAAGTCGTTTTGGTCTGCAGTGGGAATGTCGAGCTACGTTTCTGCTGAAGAAGCCCCAAGCAGGGCTGAAACAGCTGTCCAGAGGCTGCTCGAGGTTCTCACTGCAATCAAAAACGATTTGCACAAAATTTTTCTAAAATTATTATTATTATTATTATTATTATTATTATTATTATTATTATTATTATTATTATTATTATTACATATCGTTTAATTACTTGTTGCATATTAAATGGTTTCATTTACATAGTGAGGTACGATATTTAATTTATCCAAAAACCCCACACAATCTAGTGGAAATCATTATTGTTTTTTATTATCTTTGACCATGAATTTCCGTTAAGTAAGTGTTAAATGTATTAATTTTTTATTTACTTTCACAATAAATACACTTTAAGGTTTATATGATTTAGTAGATCTATGGAAAGTTCTAATTAGTGTTCTAGAAATAATTTTAAAATTAATGATATTTTGCTGTAGAGTACTTTACTAGTTCTGTACTTCTAGTATCTAGACATATGAATAGATAGGATTCAACCAGATGGATGGATAGACGAGAATTTCCTGCAAAATTTCATGAAACATCTTTCTGTCTCTGAGCTAAAAATCATCTCATGTAAATTTCGTTGCTATTTTTAATCCAAAAGTCACGATGATCATCCTTTGGTACATATACCACAGATTAACTGCTATGTGTAAGTACGTAGTACGCGCAATTGTGATAACAGATGAGGAAACTCATTGAAACTGGCAAAAATAGAAATTATTCATAAATTATTATTGGGAAGACGTGATACGGGAGCCAACCTCTTTCTATTAGAATTTTTGCCATTAGCATCGTTCTTGGACATTAATTATATATTTCTCAGAAAGTATTGAAATTTATTTATTTACATTAGATTTTTTGAAGTAATCTGTGATATGGTTTCTCTTCATTTTAGAGGATACTTCCAGGGTATTATTAGATAATATTTAAATTAATATAAATGATTATTTCATCTAATATAAACTCCTGTTTAAAATTAACGCACCACTTGCTTTTTTAATTGGCGAAGTTACTGATGTTTTATACTATATTATAGATGACTTACTTCAAAATTTTGACAATTATTATGCCTTGTTAATCCATCAAACTCTTCGTTGGATGAAATTATTTCATTAAGATACGATTACATTTAAATTTAAGTTCAACATCATTAATTCTTGGTTTCCTCACGTAATAAATCGACCACGATATTTAACTGCTGAGAGTTGCATAAGAGCATTAACTTTGTTAAACAAAGAACGAAGTATGCGAAGTTTACTAGGTGTTGATCATTCATCAGTTAGTCGAATGATTAGAAGATACAGAAAAACTGGGGCATACGTAAGAAGACGTCGAAATAGTAGGAAGAAGGCCAAAAAGTTTATGAGAAGAACGTTTTCTTCGGCAACATGTTTTAAGAAAAAAGAAATGTACAAGTTCGGATCTCAGTAGTGACGTTCTAATAGTCAGGCATGTCAGGATTTCAGTTGTAACTGTTAGAAGAATGCCAAGAGCATCAGACCCAGCCGCTGCTCACCACAGGACACAGAATGGTCAGATTAAGATTTGCGAGAGCCTGAACATTAATCCACTGACGATTGGAATTGTCTTGCTTACCAGTGAAATAAGCATGAGCTTAAAATCACCATATGGTTGGCAACGAGTATGGCACAGTCCTGGAAAAAGATTTACTGCTTATAATATCTTTGCAAGGGAACCGTTTGGTGGAGATGTTCTGGTGAGGAATCTGTTTCGACGCCTGTACAGATTTAGTTCCCATTCAACAAGGTCAGTGAATGCTCAGTTTTACCTGGAGAACATTATTCTGGATTATGTCATGCCTTTTTCGCCATTTATGGGCAATAAGTTCACTTTCGTGCAGAATAATGCTCGACCGCACGTTGCAAGAGAAGTGCTCAGTTATTTAAATGAGATCAATGTTCAATTGGACTTGCCACCTCGCAACCCCGTTGAGCACTTATGACATATTCTAAAAAAAGCAGCGAGGTGTCACATACGCGCTCCCAGAAGTCCTCATGAACTTGAACATCGCGCTCTTGCAGAATGGGATAATATTTCACAAGAAACTATCCAGAATGTGATGAGCGGTTGACCAAGACGAATTCAGGCAATCATCGGAGCTAGAGGTGGTACTACATGTTATTAATTCATTTTGGTATTCAGTTTTTCTTTGTTTGTAGTTTTCAACAAATTTGTTTCCTTTTTTTAATTTTTATCTCTGAAAGTTTAATTCATGAGTATTAAATATTACACTATTAAACACACATTTTGGGACATGGTTATTTGGGATGCCCAGAGATAAAATTTTATCATTTTGAAGTAAATGTGACATTAAGAACATACCAATATTGATATATTTCAGTACAACGCAAAACACTTTGTAACAAACAAAGTATGGGTGAAAATCCCTGGTCATTTTCTGCTTTCTGGTGAAATTTTACATAATATACATCCTGTGTTATCCACGTCCCAAAGAAAAAGTTAATTTTTGTTTACCAATATTATTAGTGTATAGGAATCGTTGTATTGCTGTAATATTATTTAGTTGTTAGCTCTTATATTGAAATCAATTGTTCTCAAATAATGTTGCAAAAATAGTATCAAAAATACTACTATGGACAATTTTTGTAGTGATGCGTTAATTTTGAACAGTAGTTTATCATACCGGGTGTCTCAAGATGGGCGGCGCACACTGGAGCAATCGCACTTTTTCCTGCCAAAAATCTATGACTTCAAAAAAAAAATGCTTCATGAAATTCAGATTTGGCACAAATGACAAGAGATGTACGAAAAATAGAATTAAGGAGCACACATACTATAAAGTTGATATACAGGGCGTTGAAAAAACCATTTTGTTTTCGTTTCATTAGAATTGATTAGATCAAGTATAAAAGTTCTAAGATATCACTTTTACATAATTTAAATAAAAGTTTAAACAAAAAAGGAGCAAAGAAATATAATTCTAATAATTTCATTTATAATGATCAAGGAAAACCGATAATAATTAATTTTAAAATAAATCAGATTCTCTTCCTCTGAAATATTTTAACTGTATCATAGTTTTAGTTTTGGAGAAATATCATTATCATTCATAGATCATCAATAAAAGATTGTATTAATTGAATACGAATTATTATTTCATAGATTAGCAGTTTTATACATAAAAATTAGTTATACTTTTAGAACAAAACAATATAAGGAATTTTAATCTTTTGCTCTTTATAGGGGGAAGTAGGGTACGTCACTATTTGCTCTTTTTCTAACATCCTATATATATGAAATTCTAAAAACATTTTTCCTTCCTTTAATTTATTCAAATTTGAGGTATAGTTCAAAACGTTCATTAAAAAAAAAAACAAAATAAATTACAAAATACGCCATTCGATTTAAGAAGTATAATGTGAGGATGAATTAATCATAAATTTATTATCTCTATAATTTATTTGTTTGCGAATTTGTTAAAAATGGAAACTAAAACGTCAATAAAAAGAATGCTGGTATCATTATGCACGTTGCTTAAGAGAACGTTAGTAAAACTTATTTTTAATAAGTAATAATAATAATAGTTATTAATTAATATTATTTAACAACTTTTTCAATGAAATGATAGTTCATAAGTAAGGAAGAAATTCGAAGAAATCAGTTCAATAGGTTTTTAATACTAATTTCAAGGCTACGGTTTTCAATTCATCCCCACTACTTATTAACTAACTTTTTCCGATGTTTTTTATGAAAAGACCTCCTCACGGCTCTTTCTACTTTTGAACTTGTAGCTGCCGCCTCTGATGATCTCGTTGCTGCTGTTTCGTTGTAAATAATTTAAGTGCTTTTGATTTATTCCATTAGTTTAAGACATAGGTGCAGGTATATTGAAGCGTGCATGATTGACCAACGAGTACGACATATAAGTTTTAAGAATAGGGAAGCCAGCGTCTCGGCAAACGTTAGGACGTTTTAAGTTATCAATTTAAATTTTACTTCAACGCTCGAATGATTAATAGTAATCTGCTGTAACGTGTGTACATGTTCAAGAAATACAGTTCTAATCGATCGCTTTTGTTCTCCAATATAAGTACACGTGTATAAGGCCAGTAAATAATATAAATTGACAAATATTGTTAGGACGACTAAATTTTTGGGTTGATTTTCAGTTTCTGAGCAACTTGACTAAGTATTTGATGAGTTTATAATTTGGCGAGATCAGTTTTAATCTACCATCTATTCTCTTAAAAATCTAATACAAACTGGAACTGAGAAAAATTAAAAACGTTTTCCGTTATTATTACTATTTTTCAAATACGAGATTAAAATTTTAAATGATATTTCAGTAGAAATCTGAGCAATAAATAATTTATTTATTTTTTCCTGCTTTTTAAGAAATTAATTACCTATAAACTTATGGGTCATATTAACACTTCTGCGGTCGTCTTTGCTGTAACTCGTAATTTCCACCACTCGCGTTAGGAATAGTTTTTCATATTGTTTTTTTTTTACTCTTTATGAAATACCCATAGAAAGCTCTTTCTCCTCACGAAATGCCGCCATTGCTATAACTTTCTGGGCATTTTCTGTGACTCGCTACTCGCTGCATAACTTACGTACTGCATACTTTACTGTCCGAGGAAGCTTTATGTAATCGTTAATAAAATTATTTGCAAGTAATTGTGTAGTGAAATGAACTTTCTAGTCTAACTATAAGTAACTATGTAACTTTAATGTCTCTGTACTTATACGTACTTTTTGTATGTAATTACAGCCATTAGCACAACTCTGGAGCAAAAATATTTCAATTCTGATTTCACGTTTTCCAGTCCAGGTCTGCTTGGTATGGAATGAATTTATGTCAAATTTGACGTCGAAGGTCTTCAAGGTGGCGGAGTTAATGCAAAAAGAAATAAATCTGAATTGGAAAAGTGGTAAAGTAGTAAAAGTAAAGTCCTACTTAAAATTAGGAAGATATACCGAATTCCAGCATCGTTGAAGGAAAATTTAAAGTTCGTATATTTTATAGGTCGATTTATCTTTCAAAAGCGTTGGAATTTGATATATTTCCCTGGTTATTTGGATGGGAATTTATTTAACTACGATTTAAATTCAAAAGGAAGACCCCAAAAAAAAAATTAATACTAAAATTTATTTTTCTTGCATTAACTCTGCTACCTTGAAGACCTTAGACGTCAAATTTGGCACAAATTCGTTTCGCGCCAAGCATATCTGAATTACAAAACATGAAATCTGAATTCAAAAGGCTGCTTTAAGTACAAACACAAGCACAAGTGCAACTTTGGGAGTACTTGTTCTTATAAACTGACTCAGTGTACTACTGTACAGAGTTGTACGTGTACTTAAGTACAAGTGCAAGTCCAAAAGTACTTGTACTTATACAAAGTATTTGTAAATTTTTTACAGTATGTCTTGGCCTTTTTTCTAAAAATTTCCAACAAATATTCTATTTGCCCTACGTATGTGTAAACTTTTAAACGAAGTGTTATTTTAAAATTTACTTATTTACAAAAGTGTATTATAATTACCTTGCACTTAAATTATCAAGGGTTGTGTGTGTGATGTTCAAACTGGAGTTAATGAAAAACATTTTCTAAACTTATAGGTGATCATGCAATAGTTTCTAAACTTAGAACCATATCGAACGATAACGAATCGCTTGTAATACAATATAGTGGCGAGTCAAAGCAGATTGTTATTGTTTTAAAGTACATGGCATGAATTCCAATAAATTCAAAGCAAAACTAGTTTGCATGCAACTTGTAAAATTAAAATATGCACCGAGTTAG
Organism: Prosopocoilus inquinatus; assembly: GCA_036172665.1. Taxonomy (NCBI): domain Eukaryota; kingdom Metazoa; phylum Arthropoda; class Insecta; order Coleoptera; family Lucanidae; genus Prosopocoilus; species Prosopocoilus inquinatus. Next base: position 37,856,520 of record CM069871.1, read on the forward strand.
AGGACGCCCTGAGAAGATCAACAACACAAGCTCGCAGCTAACAGGAAAAAAAAACCAAACAAGAAATGCTGCGTGCTGAAGCTCGTAATTCGTGACCATCCAGAGCCTGGATGCTGAGATCCTAGAAATACTAGAAGAGAGCACGTGCGAGGACGCGGCTATATTTAACCACCGCTCAGAACGCGGCCCACCTGGATCAGCAAGTTTATTATAATTGCACATGCTGTAAGAGATCCGAGTCGTATATTTAATATTTATCGGCCACGTTTCTAATTCATGGATTTCATTTATTCGCGGTTGCGTTCCAGAATGCAATTAGCTGTTTAATCCAAGGAAAATCATCGGTACAAGGCAGTTGGTTCTGTAAATTAAATACCCCTTGATCCAGAAATGAGTTTTAGAAGTTTTCTATTTGGCATTATTAATTTTTGATGACAGTGACACGCAATCAGTTGTAGGATACGCTGCTAATCAAAATTTTCTGAACAAATCATGAACAGGAAAAAAAATGACTAAAATCTTGCGCGAATTTTAAGACGCCAGGATCAAACTTTGCTTGTAGGATTGTTGTTTCTTCAAAGATTGATTCTTATAGCCCTGTGGATATTTCCAAGACTTCCAATTTCGTATGCCTGCGTTGCTTAATTTGGATCGCTGCGTGCGAGACATGATCGAAAGCAAGAGAAGCAACAACGCGTAAGAAGCAATCTCGTCGTGTGTTTTGGACGTAACGTGTAACGGTTTAATTTCCGCTGCTGTACCTCTCTAGTCCTTAACGTTAAATTTATTCACTTTATAAATTAATACGAGGAATTTTCCTAAAAAGTTTAGCTTGGATACTCGTATTATAGTGTTTTTACATTGTTTTCTGTTTTCATGTTCCAGAACGATATTAAAAAAAAATAGACAATTAATTACGCATGTAATGAAAATAAAAAATCACAAGCCGGCAAAATTATACTTTTTATCTGGGCTGGAATTATTTTGTGTAAATTTGTTTAGTTTGTGTTTACACATCCCTGGGATATCATTAAAAAGTTACTTAAGGATTTGAATCCATAAGACGAAATTTTAAATAGTTAAGGTGAGCAATATTTGAAGAATTTCAGCATTTAATTTATTCGTTTAGCATCATTCTTAATGTCTGCCGTTATATTATTTATGAGTCATTTTTAGATGCTAATTTTCTTTTTGCACCAAAAGACGTTTCTCTTATAGCTTTTTGTACGTATGAGTAGGACTCTTATCACGCTTTAAATTCCATCAATTCTACATTCCAACGCCCTTGATACTGTTTTTCATGTTTTCTTTTTATATTTTGATGGAATCTTTCACCTTACTCCTCACTCACCGCAACAAGATTTTCTGGAAAATAGTCCAAATGAGAAAGTAGAAAATAAATTTTTAAATTCGTGTTACAATCCAACATGTTCTCTTGGACAATTCCTTCTTTCTCCAACGTAAATTATAAGACCAGCATACTTACAAACGAAACACGATGTTTTGTAAAGCCAGATTATTGGCGGCGAAGAATTCTAGAAAATTTTTAATTGCCACTAATCTTTCAACGACTTAATGTTAATCAACAAAATCTTTAAATTTTCGTACGGTTCCCATTTAAAAAGTTGGTTGCCATAGCAACAAAACAAAAGAGAAACAGAGAAACTATGTTCTTTAAAGCATGCGTAGGAATACATCAAAGAACTTTTCTATTATACAATTTTTCATAACTTTTCAAATAAAAAAGTTACTGCTATTATTTACTTTTACTCCTTCCTGTGTAAAGACCACATATGTAACAAAAACTATCAGGATTGTTGAGACAATTTCTACCACAAAACACTCAGGTTTCTGTGGGATGAAACTGACTGTTAATAGTTTTGGAAAAAAAACTAGAGCGATCAGATGTAAATTTTGTTTGTTCTTTAATTGAATTTAAATGATAAAAATGTTGGTAAAGTAAGAATTATTTCCAGCGCCATCTATTTTCTTAGCTTGTTGCTACTGTTATTTTATCAGAACACCAGAAAGATTAATATTTTATCAAATCTAATTCCAATGGCAAAAGAAAATTTTATAAATTTAGACTTTTTTCAGATTTTATACAAAATTTTAAAAAAATGCTTTTTCAAAAACAATACATGATAGAAAAAAAAACTATTTACAGATTCGTTAATGGTATGTGACCCTTTTCTTAAAATAACAATAAAAATTAAAATCCCAGATTTATGCGGACCTGTGAAATTTATTGGTGATACACATAAAAAATACTGAAATATTTCATTCCAAAATAATTCACACCATCTTTCGTCCTTTTGCTTTGGCTTTGGTTTATTAGCACGTCGGGTGAAAATTACATCTCCAAACGACGATTTAAAAATAAAAATCGACCTATCCGAGCGTTTTTCTGTGATGTTTTTTTCAACTATTTTATAGAATTTATCCGTTACTTTTGGGAAACACTGTACACAGGGTGTCATGGGAAGCCGCTACAATAGCTAACTTTCTTATTAATATTTTTATGAAGTAACTTAAATTAGGAAAGTTTTAGGACCTTTCCTCTTCGATTTTATGGTACTTCCAAAAAAACAAATGACAATCAGGTTTTCGAGATTTTCAATTGTTTTCAATTTTTTTAAATGGAATGTTAGGTTTTTTTATCATTGTATCGCGTTCAGGATGTCAAACTAATTATGTCTCTAAAATATCATCTTCCAAAGCCTACTACTTTTATAAATGATTTAGTAACAAAATCTTAGTGTTCACGGGAAATGGCTACAATAGCTAACTTTTTCATTTGAAGTTTCACGAAGTACCTTAAATTAGAAAAGTTTCAGGACCTTCCCTGCTCGATTTTATGGTACCTTTGGAAAAACAAATGACCATCAGGTTTTCGAGATTTTCAATTGTTTTCAACTTTTTTAAATGGAACATTATGTTTTTTATCATGGCATCGCATTCAGGATGTCAAATTAAGTATGTCTGTGAAATAATATCTCTCAAAACAGAGTATTTCATAAATAATTCAGTCTTGATATTCGCGGGAAGAAGTGTATCGTTACGATAGTAATTTTATTCACGAATACAATATGGTGTGCTTCGAAACAAGAGAATAAAGGAAGTGTGTTCAAACTGTAAGACCTGTGTGAACTATCATGTTTCAAAATTTGTTTAAATTTAGTTCAAACTAAAAACCCTTGTATCAAATATTGAAAGCGCGACATGTTAAAATGTCTAATACCATTATTTCCAAATAATTTATAAAATAGTAGACTTAGGAGGGAAATAGTTTAGAGAAGTACTTAATTTGGCATCCTGAACACGATACGCTGATAAAAATATAATGTTCCGTTTAAAAAAGTTGAAAACAATTGAAAATCTCGAAAATCTGACAGTCATTTGTTTCTCCAAGGGTACCATAAAATCGAGCATAGAAGGTCCTGAAACTTTTCTAATTTAGGCTATTTCGTGAAACTTCAAATAAAAAAGTTAGCTATTGTAGCCATTTTCCGCGAACACCAAGATTTTGTTACTAAATCATTTTTAAAATAGTAGGCTTTGGGAGATGATATTTTAGAGACATAATTAATTTAACATCCTGAACGCGATGCGGTGATAAAAAACCTAACATTCCATTAAAAAACAGTTGAAAACAATTGAAAGTCTCGAAAACTTGATTGTCATTTGCTTTTCCGAAAATACCATTAAAACGAGGAGGAAAGGTCCTAAAACTTTTCTAATTTAAGTTACTTCGTAAAAATACAAATAAGAAAGTTAGCTATTGTAGCGGCTTCTCATGAACACCCTGTATATGTATTTAGAGCCCTATGGATTAAAACGTCATGCACTGTTTTTTATACAAGCCATAGGTAACTAAGTATAATTTAAAATTTGAAACTAATTGAATTGAGTAATTATAGAATTTCTCTGAATGTCTCTATTTACAAAATAGGTATAGTGGGACAAAATGTTACTAATAAAATTACCGTACCTAACTGTACATATAAGATTTGTTGCAAATATCTAAAAATTCTTACCTGATGCGTTAAATATGGTTAATGTAAAAGTTTGATTTAGGCATATAATTGTTAGTTAGGTAGTTACATTTCCTTTTGTTTTTATTACCTACCAGCTTGTATTTGTACTTGTATTTCTGAATTAAAATATTTTTTTTAATTTGAATTTGTTTAAACCCAATTTGAATTTGTTGAAACCCAATTTGAATTTGTTTATTCCCAATTTGAATTTGTTTAGTCCCAATTTGAAATTGAAAAGGTATGGAATAACTCATCTAAAGCGTTCACGCTTTTCGCACTCGCATATTACAAATGCGAGCACAAAAATTCACTTGTCAAGAATAGGTCCCCTGATCTTTTGTAAATATCTTGAAACTGAGCAAATGAAAAATTCTCAAGCTTCACAAACAGATTCATCTTGAAGAGTACTCTAAAGAACCTAAATGAAATTTTGTGTTTCGTTGAAATAATAGATGAGCGTAGAAAAGTTGCAGTGGGATCTTAGACTGAAATTTTTCTATAGTGTTTCTAACGTTGTCGAGGAAGTGCTTGCCGAGATGCGTAATCGTTTGCTGTCTGTTTCTACTTTGCCGAACTTCTTCGTTAAATCACTTCATTTTTGCTACAGACTTTGGCTTGTCACGTACTAGTTTTGATTTTAATTAAAAACATTCGTTGAAAGCTCTTGGGATCTATTCTTGACAAGCGCGTTTTTGAATGCGTATACGCATTCAAAAACACGCAAAACGGTATTCTTGACCGTTCGATTTTCCAAAACGTACGCGTTTTTGTTGCGAGTGGACATTACCATTCGTTCTTTATTATGCGAGTGCTTGTAACTGTAATTAACGTCAAATTTGTAGCAAATTAATTTGTCATTTTACATAAAAACTGACAAGTTTTCCTTAAATGTGCTTCTTTTTGTTAAATTCGCATTTGAATTAAATTGAATAAGTATTGTTAGTACGTATAATCATGGCAGAAGAATTTCTGTACTAAATGAACAGAGGAGTGATACAAAGAGAAAAATCTCTCGACGATTAGCCTTGCTTTACTTTACTTCAGAGACCATTTTGAGAAACTTTGAGGATATAAATATCTACTTATATTGGGATGACTGAAGATAGGGTCGCCAGGCGTCCTCTATTTCTTTCATTTAGTAACCATTGCTATTTTATAACATGCGGTAAACAAAGGGAGAACAGTGATGAGAATTTTTTTCATCGCGTCCACTTTTCTTCAGCTTAGGAATCTGCTCACCCTAATTTAAGGTTGTAATATCTTAATATATGAAGAATTAATTAATCAGGCCTTACCAAACAATGAAACTAAATAATAACCCCTTGACTCCACGTCTAACTCGAACATCATCATTTTTACTTATCAAGTTTTACGTGAATGCTCTTCAATTGTGCAATTAAAAGTTTTCTTGTAGTTTTGTGTTTCTCCAGATTTTGATAAAAGTAGGATCACTGACAGGTATTTAGTATATAAAAAACGATGTATTAATACACGTCATTAATACACTCTTTTTCATTAAGTAACTGTTTTTGCGATTTTTATAATTTTGTCACAAAAAAAGAGTTTACGGTAAACGAAAAAATATTGTAATAAACTAGTTTATTAAATAACTATAAATTAATGACGGTAATTCTGGTAATGTTTATTTTGTAAAATTATGTAACTGATTATTACAAACAAAAATTTGATTGAAATTTTGAGCAAACCATAAATTAACATAAGACAAAATTTTTAGCACGTAAATTCCTATGGCCGCAGTTAAAAAAACACAGTGTATTTTGTTTAAATTGCATGACTATAATTAAATTACAATCTAAAAATTTCCTCGGGGCATTCAAATTAAATGAAAATAAAGTTCTTAAAAAACACAAAATTTCTAATTAATGTTCCATTCCTTTCTTTTCGGCAATTATTTTATCGGTGTTTTCATTATAAAGCAATGAGCAATTTGCCCAACTAGAATCAAGAAATCTAATTAGATTTAAATGCGAGGACCGACTTACTTAACGTACCCTTCTGTGCAGCATCTGTTGAATGTTTGAGATACTTTTAATGGCTTTTTCGTTCTTGGTAAAGCGTCTGCTATTTAAAATTTAAATTCCTCAAGTGCAAAGCTTCTTAATTTGTAAGACAATTGGGAAAAGTATTTCTGCGGTATTTGGAGAATGAAATACATTCAGACATTTTACAAGAAACAATTAAAGGGTTTTTTTTTAGAAAAATTTTGTGCAAATCGTTTTTGATCCTACTGCAATGTCAGGTCAAAAAGCGATAGTAAGATGTCGCTATTTTATCTGTTTTTTTTTTTAAAGAAAAGACTCAAACGTTACTTTGTTACGTACTTTCAAATTACTCAGTATAGTTACAGTTTGAGGTAACCAGGTAATATTTATACCGTGATTTTATTTTATCATGAAACATTGCTGTTCATGTTACTATAGAAACTAATTCCAAAAAATATCGTTGCATGATCGTCGTCGTTAAATTTGTCCGTTTTATTTTAGAACATCTGTCAGGCCATGATAGCGAAAATTTTTGAAAACTTGTTGCGATGTTTGTTTTGAATTAAAGAATTTCTGTTTTCCTTATGTTTTAAGTTATAATATAATTGGAAGAGTCGCTATTATTTTGTAGTACAAGTATATTGAAAGCACTAATAATAAAACAGATTCATGACTGCTGTCATCTCATGTTCTATTTTAAAAAGGATAGTTTCATTTACAAATTGTAAACGTTGCTATGGATTCTCAGATTCGTACGTAACAGCAATGTTTTATGTTAAAATAAATTCACGGTAGATGAAGTTGACTCTTGTCCGATGAAAATTGTAAGTAAAAAGTTTATAATCTTAAACCGGACAGAATTATAATTGGAAAAGCACTCAACGTTTCACTATATAGTCAGAAGAGAGAAAAAGTAAATAAACAAGTTGTCAAGAGAAACATGTCATCAAGAGAAACAAAGAGGCAACGTGATTTGAAATTAAAAAACGAGTTGTCAGGAGAAACAAGAACAAAATAACTAAATTAGAACTATGTTTTTAAATTAAATATAAATTCACAGAAAACATAAATATTAGATTCACAATATAAAATGTCTATTATCAAAATCAAAATAATGATTATTTACTAATGGATGTCCTACAAGCACTGAATGATTTTGATTATTTTTTTGGATGTGATATTTATGTTGGTCTAAACATTTTTTTTTTAAATTTTGGCTTGTTCCACCTTTATAAACTGAATAACAATTTGAGCATTTGATTTCATAAACCACGTTAGGTTGTTTTAATTTCAGTTTTTTTTTTTTAAGTTCGAGAAAATAAAAATAAATTTATGTTTTCTGAAAATATGTTTAAATGTATTGTGTAATGGTTCAATATAAGGTAATGATATGTATTTTGGTTTGAAGTTTGCCTAACATTATTAGAGACATTTGAATTTTGATTTTTAATTACTTATTTAACAAGATTTATTGGAAAAGAATTTTGAATAAGAGTGTTCTTTATTAAGTTTAAGTTATCATAAATGAAAACTTTATCAGAAAGGAAAACAGCTCGATCTGTTGAGGAAGTAATAGCTGCAACTTTATAATTTTTGGGTCTGTATGAGTGAAAATTTATGTATCTATCTGACCAGGTAAGTTTATGAAATCAATTAGTTAATTTGTCATTCTGTCTGATAATACATATTTACATAAAGAAAACTCAATGTATTATTATTTTCTTTTTCTACTGTAAATTGTAATATCTTATGAAACGAATTAAATTTGTTTAAAACAAAATGTTTCTCATCGGAAGGCAAAATCAATAAAATGTCATCTACATAACGAAAATATAACGTTAAATTGGATAGTAAAGAGTTAATAACAAATTTCTCTGGTTCTTGCATAACAATTTCAGCTAAAGCCGGAGATGAAAGAGAAACCATTGCTGTACCAAAAATCTGTTTATAAAATTTATTCAAAAAATTTAATGAGTTTATAAAATTTATTAAAAAATTTTAATTAGTTTATAAAATTTATTACAAATTTTTTAGCCAGTTTGTTCTGATACCCTCCTTTTTTTACTAAATCCTATAAATTTAACTTAAGAGAAAGATCATGAAAAGATTTAGTAACGCATTCCTGTTTTAATTAAAAATTCATTTGAATTTTTGTATTAAATAAAATTGCCCCAAGTCAACCTGTGAATAATTGAAATTCACTCTCGATGCTCGATCTCAATTATGTCACTAAAAAATCGCATTCAGTTGGTTCCGAGGACGAACGGCGCTTTAATTAAAAATTATTGCCGCTCCCAGATTGAAATATCCGCCGGAATATTAATTTAGACTCTGTCTGTCGTCGAGCGCACGTTATTAATTGTTTACCTGGCGATCTGGAGTGTCCCTAAACATTTAAAATTATACAAAAACTTTCAAATAGACGCGGTTGGTTCGTAACACCTAAAGTTCATAATGTTTAAGTTATAAATTATCACCTGACAACTACAGCGTTTTGGTAGTGTTACTAAATCCGAACGCCATAAATCATGACGAACAATATAGGTGCGGCGCGGATATTCTCTAGTGTTATTTAATAATTCCTGTATTGTTTTCGTCAGATACATATAATCAGGAAATAATTACCAGACTGAAGGCCGCCAGTGTAATTGAAATAGAATAGCATTTCACGTTACTGCGGCTGAACGGCCGTTTTCACAGCCTTCGCCTTGATGTAGATAGAGGATATTTATCCACTGAAACGAATCTGTTCTATGAATACTGTATTGATCTATTTACAGCACTATTAAGTTGCAAATTAACATAGAACGGTAAAATGTAAAATTTTACAATCACCAGTATCAACAATAATAACAATACTGTTAGCTAATGTGACGTCAAACAAATCTATAATACAGAAACAGATTTCGATTTTTTTTTAAGATTTGAAATAATGGACCAAACATTTTTGAATTCAGGTTTCATGTTTTGCAGTTCAGGTCTGTTTGACGCTAGATTAGTTTGTGCCAAATTTGACGTCGAAGGTCGTCAAGGTGGCGGAATTAACACAACAAAATCTGTGTAGGAAAAGTAATCTTGCTTTTGAGTTTAGAAGAAAATTTCACTGAGATAAAATGATATGGGCAGATATATCAAATTCCAAATTCAAATTAATAACGAAAAAATAATATTTCAGTAGAGTTGTAAGACATTTAACGCTATCAGGTACCAATATAGGTGGAGTATTACACTACTTCAAGAAATTAATGCACTATGCAGTAAAATAAGATTTCTCCTTTCCTTTGTTTAAAATTTGAAGGGCTTGACATTTATTTGAAACACTTTGGTAACAATTACTTAATATGTTTTGGAATTTTCCTCTATAAATAAAAAATCAAAAGTCGAAAAATTTCAGAAACCAAATTTTTAAATAAATGACATCAATGTCGGGTATTTCCATCTCTATCTGGAATAACAGCTTGTTAACGACTATCCACACTTACAGCCTTATTCAGGTGACGCTTGATACCTTAACAAGATTAAAAGACTGTTGCTACGGTAACAACCAACCATCACAAAAGCTCTATGATTGTTATTACCGTAACAAAAGTCCTTTAAATTTAACGTACTCGTACACCTCTTCCAATTTAATTACTTGGTTCGGATATCTCTCAGAGTGCTTTCAGCCGCCTGCCAAGTGTGTACCAGATATGCTCAATGGGACTGAGATCTAAACTCCTTGCTGGACAAACCATGGCATCGATTTAAATCTACTCTAAGCAATTTTGAATTTTCCGAACATGGTAGGTTCGAACATTATTTTATTTTAATAAAAAATTGCGTCCGATATAGGGCCCAAATGGCACGACATGATCTTGTAGGTTGTCCGTTAAGTCCGTTATGTATCGAAATGCATTAAGCCTTTTATTATTTAACATTACTACGTCCGTGTGCAATGTCAAAGATATTCCTATTCACTCACTATTCAAATGTTGTAGTGAGCATATCGCTCATTTAGTCGTTGGTATACAGGAACACGTCACGTCTATCACACTTGTGAATACAAAAGTAAAGAGAACTCGACTACAATCGTCCTGCAACCAAATCAGAAGAAATCTAGCAAATTCCAAGCGATCTTTGCGATGTTCTGTAGCCAAGGCTGGACCTTGGGCAGACACATAATACGCCAAATTAGCTTCCCCAAGACATTAAGGAACAGTTTCGATGCTAATTGGAACCCCGTGCGCTTCCCTTAGTTCAAATTGGAAATTTGTGCTTGTAACAAATCCCTGTCTTAAAGCAAAACGTTTCAAAAAACGGTCTGAATTCGGGTTGTTGCACTATGTCCGCATTTCCTAGGCCTTCCAGAATGATTACCAATATCTGTACATCTTCGCACCATTTGGGACACTGGAGTTTGGGACACACCGAGTCTTCCTCCTATTCGACAATAGCTTGAACCGTCTGCTACCAATAACACTGCTGGAGTGCATTCTTCTTTGGTTAGATTTAGAAATCCGTGTGGCATAACGACGCAGAAACATAAAAACAAAACACTATAGAGTCACCAAAAATAAAACCAAAATTTAAACATTAAAATTGAAATTTATTTTAGGTTAATGAATCTACATTTGATTAAATTTAATTTAACCCTTACAGTTAGTATGAATTTTGAATAAGAAAACGAATTTTTTTCATTTTATTGCATGGTGTGTTAATTTCTTGGAGCAGTGTATTTGAATAATCATACTTTATGTGTATTTGAGCCAATAAATGTGCAGATGGCGTGAAGATTTTATTTTAATTGAAATAATAATTATAATTAGTAATTAGTAATTTTCCGTAATTCATTTTTTCTTTCTAGGATGTTGGAATTTGGTATATTTCCAGAAACATTTTATCTTAGTAAAATTTTGTCCTAAATTCAAAAGGACAACCGCTTTACCAACAGACATTTTAATTCTTTTTGTGCTAATTCCGCCACCATGAAGAATTTCAACGTCAAATTTGATACACATATATTCTGCGTCAAGCAGACCTGAACTGCAAAACATGAAATCTTAATTCAAACATTTTTGGTCCATTATATGTGTCGCGAAGTCAATCAGTATACTGGGTGTCTCACAACGTACGAAGGAGATTGAAAGGGCAGCTGTAGGATATCAAAATGAAGATTTTTCTTAATTCGATTTTGACCAAAACCCAATAATAAAAAAGTTACAGCAATTTAACTTTCTTAACTTCTTCTTTAATTTACTGCGCTAGCTTCTTAATTAATAAAAAAAAACATTTCACAAAATGCAACTTTATTGTTAAACAAACTCTAAATTTATCAAAACCACCATTCATAAAATGTCTATGTTAATCTGTTTCCTAGTTTTGTTTTTAATTAGTAGGCGATGCACAACGACATGAAAACCGGTTTTTGGACATTAAAAGAAAAAATTAAATAACCGTAACTTTAACGTAACTACATTTTTTTTAAATAGTTGTTTATTGTAAAGCAGTGTTCAATTAACTCATAAATGCCTCAAATTTGAATTTAAAACGTAAAATATTACTACAGGGAATAACTTTTGCGCGTTAATTAATTGAACTTTAAAGTCTTGTAACTTTTTAGTTATTGATTTTTTACCAAAAATTTATTAAGAAAAAGCGCTTTACTTTGATCTCCTCTAGTTACCCTTTTAATCTCCTCTGTAGGTTATGAGACACCCAGTATATGATATCAAATTTGGATAGCTCATAAAATTCTGCACATTTTTTATAGGGGTAAATATGCAACAAAAATTAGGGTAAAAGTGAAGCAAGTCTGCAATTAATTAACAAACGAATTTATTGTAAAACTACATGTGCTATTATTTAATTTGTTTGATAATTTATTGGAGCGGTGTATAATTTTGAAATTGTCACTTTCTACAAATACCTAAATATTTTGCGGTCATAATTAGCTTGTTAGTAAACTAAGTGCATATTTCATAAGATTTTTGCCATTAAAAAAAAACTGGCTGCGAAATTAAAAGTTCTAAATATGATATGAATTGCATTTTCTGATTCTGAACAATATTTTCCTTTAGCGTTTTGCTCTAAAATTTACGAGAGAGCCAAACAATTGCAAGTATTTAATTTTGTATGCTATTTTGTTATGTCTGAAAAGCGATGTCCTGTCCTATCCGATGACCTTAGGAAATATTGCTTATTTTTCCTTCAGTATTTGTTTTACAAATTATACCTCAGAAAAATAACGCACCTCTCTCTCGATCTGTTATATAATTATGAACCGCTTACCAAAATAATATTTTTTTGTTACTTTCATTCAATTAAATGCAGTAGGAGGTTAACTGTAGCACTTGGTTTTCTTAACTTACTTACTTGATATTTTCTATTTATCCGAAAAAATAATCTTAAATTATTAAATAAATATTCTGAAAAGAGAAGAAGCGCGAAATGAATACTAAGATCATTCGTGCAAGTATATTTGACCTGACGCTTTAAGCATAATATGCACTCAATAACTGACCACATAGAAACATGTTTCTGCACTCTCGCCATGATTCCTTGCAATTAATCCGCGTGTAGTTTTGAAGTCGTCTTCTCGAATATCCGTATTTCCTTGTAGGTATTAGTTTCGACACAACGCTGAAACTGAAACGGTTTTATATTTAAATCTCTCTGTTGCATTACACGTGTCCTTTGAATTTGAATTACTAAAAAATATGGACGTCAGTAAATTGGGTTACGATTTCGTAATTATTGTGTCTGAAGATCGGTGCTGTCACATGTAATTATTACAGATCATGATGTTCTTTAGATTACCATTTTCGACTATATGTATTCAAATCACTAACTTACTCAGTAGGTGCTTTCATTTTGCCATAAATCTCAGCTCAGATCAGATAAACGTCACTTCTGTTAGCATGAACAAGTAAATTTGGATGTATATTTCGACTTAGTAACTAATGCGACTGCCCGAGTGACAAGGTGGGAGATGGCAATCTCAGTTCAACGTTACTTGTTCGTGCCAACGGAAACGACGTTTATGTGATCTGACGCAAGATTTATGGCAAGAGGAACGCAGCTATTATTACAAAATATTTAGTAAACTTAAACATAATCTTTGACATGTCGAACTTTGTCATGACTTTGACTTCTTTCGAATTACATGATATAAGCTAAACTTCAAAAGTTTTGCTTATATCTTAAACTATGCGAAAAACGTACCAAAGAGTAAACGTTAAAAAGTACTAAAAAATTTTGTTGCATGGGCGCCTTGCATGGGGTAGCTTATTATGTAGCAAATCCGCTTCAATTTGTTATCCTACTGCAATGTCAGGTCAAAAAGCGATCGTAGGATGTCGCTGTTTCATCTATTCTATTAAAAAGTACCTTAAAGAAGTTTTCACTTTTCATAAACAAGAAAGTTTTTAAAAATATTTAGAAATCGTAGAATTTTGAAAAACACCCCGCAGTTCCCAAACGGTTCAAGATATTGAAATACGGTTTTTACCATTAATTTAACTAATCTAAAAATAGAAGTTTCCCCCTTTAACAGTGTCAAATTTGGCCCACCTTCTGTAGATTAATAATTTTCATAACTAGGCAGAACATAACCCGGAGAAATAGTAACAACAATAATTTAGGAAAAACAGAAAATACTTTTTCAAACTTGTTAGATATTTTAACCATTGAGAAAAACATTTTTAATGGCCCCATGATGTCTACAAAATTCGTAAGTAAAGAAAGCGTTTGATTGCCGCTACATTTATTCTAATGTTCTAGGTGAACGTTAATAAAAAACCTCTAATTTCTTATACCAATAATATTTTGTCCAAATGATTATCTTTGATGTGATTGCCCAGGTTTACAGGTTTACCGTTCTCCTTCTTTCTTGATTTACTATTAGGAACATCAATATCTTACGTCACGAATTAACTTCTATGTTGAATTTGAGGCCCGTTTCAGTCAATTTACGGCCAAAATACGATTTCGACTGTATAAATATTTTGAGTGATGAGTTACTGGTGTTTAATTCTGTTGTTTTTAATCAGTTCATTTTAAAACTTAAACTAGCACGTGTACAAGGCTCAGACCTAGATATTCCATCTCAGTTTAACTTTCAGTTTCGCTGTATTCTCTTGGCAACTGTTGTAAAGACAATTGAAGAGTTTGGTGCAAAAACCGTCCAGTTTTGTAAGTTTCGAGCAAATTTAAAGAAATTAAATGTTCTAAACGGTAAAATAAATTGAATTTACTTTAATGTTATTGTTTAAACTTATGATAAGAATTAATAATAACGTAAAATCTTATAAAATTTCTTTAAAAAGAAAACTTTAAAACAGACACTGTAAAATCACAAGGAATGCTCGGCGTTGCGCTATATTGATAGCTTCGTCAAGAGTGAAACGTAGAGCAATCCTTGTATTTCACGGTGTCCATTTTAAAATTTTTTTAAAAACTAGTTCAGTTAAAATCTTATAGTTTTACAGAGCCGGCTTTTTAAAAAATAAATTTGAAAATTTGAACTTAACTTTTTCCCAAAAGTCGTAATAGTAAATATTTTACATTACAAGCCAGGGAAACCTATTTTCATTGGCGACATGAAAGTTGACTGACGAGTCAGTCATCTCCTTGTCATGTTTTAAATCACAGCTGCTTTCTTTTGCTTAAAAGTTTGAATCTGGTTTCGAATAGTTTAAATCTGGATTCCGTAGTTGCTGCAATAAAACATTTCAGATTTGAATTATTGGTTGACCATTCGCCTATAAATAACTGCAATTCAATCCAAACGAAATATAAAAATAGTTTGAATAGTTAGAATTTTCAAAGAGAGTGCGGATTAATCCGTTTGCAAAAGAACCTTCCTCTTTGAATCTAAACGCGGTTGGACTACGTTTTTGTAAGCGAAAGAAAGCACCTCACATTTCACCAGCTGTGGAAATGCACGAAAATGTATCCGTGGAAACGTACATCCTTAGTGCATTGAATTAATTTCTTAGTAACTCGTAAAATTTTTACTAGCTTGCTGTCAATTTTACAAGTTAATAACTAGTAGAGATATTTTTTATGATGTTTCCTGTTAAATATAGAGTTCTGTCAAATGGTGGTTTACAAATGTGTAGTTTTTTAAGTTAAAAACCCCTTGTTTTTATTATGATTTCCAAAAGGGCATATTTTTTCATCCAATTTAATGAAATTCTAAGTGATGTGTTTTTAATCAGTTAATTTTAAAACTTAAACTAGCACGTGTATAAGGCTCAGACCAAAATTTTCCATCCCAGTTTGACTTTCAGTTTCGCTTTATTCTCATGGCAACAATTGTAAGGACAATTGAAGAGTTTGGTGCAAAAAGGGCATATTTTTTTCATCGAAATTAGTTTGCATATTTCTGGGGTCCTTTCTGAGCGCTAGCACGATAGACACCGAAAATATAAATATTACTGATGCCGCCAAAAAAAGTGTCAAACTTCTTTAATTAAATTTAATAATGCTGAATTTTGCTCGGTGGCTAATTACAAATTGACGCTTATAGATGACAGACAGTAATTAATAAAGGTCAGTTATTATTACATGTTGAAAAATATTGGCTCATATTACCCAAATAGATAAGACAGAAATGAGAAAACAATTTATCTTTAAAAATATTAATTTGTTTAGTTTTTCCGTGAAACATTCAATGAAAGAGAAGCCTCAAGACACTGTACAGTATTTTATAGTGACTTGAGGCTTCTCTTTCGTTGAATTTTTCACGGAAACACTAAATTTTATCTAATCACTATTCTCATGGATAATCCTTTTGAATTAATTTGTTTATCATTTGTAATTGTCAATTCATAATTGAGGACCTGAATGCAATAGCCGGGTAAGTCCACTCAGACAAAATGTTCAGGAAAAGCAAGAAACTGATCACAAACTAAATAAGATTTTCATTATTTTTGTTAATGATGTTCAGAGGCGGAGTTAGGCATTGTCTTTATGGGCTGCAGCCCAGGGCCCCGTTCAATCAAACGGCCCCCTTAGCGGTTAAAAAATAGAGAAAATGTAATATGACTCCTGAAATGTTTCATTTATAAGAATAATAGCCATCGGCCTGATTTGCCATTTAATTTTGAATTTGACTTCAGAAATATAAAATACATTCTCCTTCACACTGTTTGAGTTTTTAGTTGAATTGCGCGCAGTGGCGTAACTAAAAGTCAGGCTGCTACGTAGCAAAATTTTTACTAGGGCCTTTTAACAAGAAAAGAGACTATTCATATGTGAGAGAAGTGATAAGGACTGTCAAAATGTTGAGTTAAGAAAGCACCCGATAAACAGCGCATAATTTAGATGAGTCATT
Source organism: Prosopocoilus inquinatus (assembly GCA_036172665.1). Classification (NCBI taxonomy): domain Eukaryota; kingdom Metazoa; phylum Arthropoda; class Insecta; order Coleoptera; family Lucanidae; genus Prosopocoilus; species Prosopocoilus inquinatus. Next base: position 37,872,875 of record CM069871.1, read on the forward strand.
TTGTCAAAATACAAAATAAATAAAATAATAAATAGAACTAATTTCAAAAATATTAAAGGGAAATTTACATTCTGAAAATAACGTGCCCGGATTTTATAGTTCGCTGCTGTACCTTTGTGAAACCACTTAAAAGTAGTGTTGATACTACAGAACTATAAAAAAAAATAGTTGCCAATAAAATTAAGAGCATTTTTTAATTGGCTTTTTGCAACACTGTAACCAGATGTATTTTGTTGATTTATTTATTTGGCAGATATTTGACGTTACGTCAAGAGCGACCAGATTGTAGGTTATGTTGAATACAATTTGCCCGTGCATTAAACTAAATGCAATTAAACTATTGTATTTTACCGTAAAAAGTTATTTTATATAAATTGATTAAATATATCCAGTCTCGAATTGGAATTTGAAATGTCAAAGGAACTTGTGAATGACGCAGTGACACGACGACTGTCATTGTCAAGTTGTCCGGTTCCTTGAATTTCGCTAAGGTGATATGCTTATTGAAAGTTTTGGTGCAATTTTGATGTTTAATTGAAATTCAAACTTTAGAACCACTGACGACTTCATTGGAAGTTGCAATTCAACAGCAAGCCGTGATAGTGGAAATTAGATTAAAGATCGATAAGGAAAATCAGTTATGGAAAAGCATGATTGTTTTCAATAAAAATTTTAATTTCTTGATTCGAAGTGCTAGCACCCAAGGCGTTTTAGTGCCAAGTTGCCTTGGAAGCCGTGTTGCTGCGCCACCGGTTGCGCGGTTTGATTTTTTATGAGACTTTTACAGAATAGAATCGTATATTTCTACAATTGAATTCAAAATCAATTAAAAAATTAGATAATGTAAAGCGGCTTTTAGTATTGCATTTTTTTCTTTTCTGTTTTGTTTTTTCTTCTTAGTTTTTTTTATTCTTGGACTGAAAATTTGCCATTTCGTTTTTTGTTTGTTAAATTAAAAGTAATACCTAATACATTTTATTTTTTACTTATTTGATATCGGTTACGAAAGCTTTTTTCATTATAATTATGTATAAATGTTTATACCGGGTGTCCCGCGTCATGTGCTCACCCTTCTAGAATCTTTATTTATTCATCGATTATTTTGAAGACAATAAATTGAACAAAAAATGGAATTTTCCGACATACGTCATAGGACTTCCGGTTTCGCCGGAAGTGATGTCAGCTTTCTTATTTTAAATGGAACACCCTATATATTTTTACATATTTGAAATGTACGGATCATTATGAGTCCGAATACGCATCAATAGTTAATTTTGGTTTCCATGACAACGAAAAAAAAAACTTTTTTATTTTTCAATCTAAAAAGCTAATGGCCGGTTTCACAAAGCTTCGTCAAATATTTAAGTTCCGATTAACTCTGTAACGAATGATTAAATAGGAAAACAACCGCATTTAACGATGATTAACTTAACGATGATTACTAAACGGCTCGCTCTCTAATCGGTCGTCAAATAGTGTTAATGCTCCGTTAAGTGTTTCACAAAGCTCGATTAAGAGATAACGCTTCGTTTACTTCTGTCTAATCAGGCGTTAGATTAATCGATAGAATTCCAGCGATTAAAAAGTAACGAGTGAATTTTCCATAGTTATTATCAAACTTTTTTGATATAAGAATTCCTCACATATATCTAAAAAATAATTATAATTTTATTTAAAAATGTAACGTACCTTAAATATTAAAAATAATGACATTTCTGTTCTTTTTACTCACTTGGTTTATTGATTAATTTTTACGACACTATTTCGGAAATTATTTTCAAGAACAAACAATTCGAAATTATTTCAAAATGTCTGCAACCTCACTTTCTTCTCTGACGATAAAGAAATGCCTCCTTAAGGTAGAATTCATTTTATAAGAGACAGAAATAATCCTTTTAATGATTTGGATGATAATGAATTTAACGTATCGCTTTTCCAAAGGAGTTATGGAACTCTTTGGTCCCACACTAGAACCTGACTAGAACCTGCAACAAGCAAAAATAAATTTATTTTATGGTACAAATTAGTTGCTGATAAACTTACCTTATTATCCACTGAAATATTTCAACAGCTGATTCCCTATACTTTCAGAAACCATTGATACGTAGAATAATTCATCGTGTCATTCATTTTATTGCAAGGCAAAGCAAACAGTTAATTAAATTGCCAATAGAAGAAGCTCTACAAGTTAACATTACGCTTTCTCATGTCATTGGCACTACATATTGTACCCCATGTTAAAATTATTTCACCTGATGGTAATCCCATTGAGCTGTACCACAACAGAAAATGTGTCTGCCATACACATATGTTCAAGTAATTCAACTGCACTAAAGTTTCCTTCCTCCCTTTCTCTTTTCCTTTTTCATTTTTAAAAATCATTAACTGCACTAATGCGAAGAATTTAAGATGTATGTATTTATTTTGAGTTTCTAACCTCGCACTACCTGATTGCAGGGCTGACGCCATGACGGCAGATTACTTTAAAGCGGTGTCAAAGTGGCAATTTTTCGATGTTGCCAAACGTAAACTCCAATTAGTTAATCAGAGATTAACATAATAGTTTTTTGTTTTGTGAAACAGCATCAAATTTTTAACAATGATTAAACTTAACGGTTGATTAGTTAATCAACGCTTTAACAAAGCTTTGTGAAACCGGCCATAAGAATCGCATGTTTTCGATTTAATGCGATCAAGTGTTTCGAGAAAATCACTCCTTTAATTGAATTTTGCTTTTTAACATTTTTACAGCATTTGAAATTTTCATTAGGTCATAACTCATTTTTTTAAATAGAAACTCATATGTTTCTTAGCTTAGTTCAACAGAACGTTTCTTTCTGAATACGTTGATACCAAATACATCATATTTTCTTTGAAAGTAATTTGAAATAAAGGGAGTGTAAAATTTCAATAAGACATGCTCTATTTTAAATTATTTTCAAAGAAAATATGATGTATTTGGTATCAGCGTAATAAACACATGAGTTTCTAATAAAAAAATGAGTTATGACCTAATGAAAATTTCAAATGCTGTAAAAATGTTAAAAAGCAAAATTCAATTAAAGGAGTGATTTTCTCGAAACACTTGATCGCATTAGATCGAAAACATGCGATTCATAGCTTTTTGGATTGAAAAATAAAAAAGTTTTTTTTTTTCGTTGTCCTGGAAACCAAAATTATCTATTGATGCGTATTCGGTCTCATAATGATCCGTACATTTCAAATATGTCAAAATATATAGGATGTTCCTTTTAAAATAAAGTTGATATCACTTCCGGCGAAACCGAAAGTCCTATGACGACCAGCAGTACGTCGAAAAATCCCATTTTTTGCTTAATTTATTGTCTCCAAAATTCAGATTAATCGATTAATAAATAAAGATTCTAGAAGGGTGAGCACATGGCGCGGGACACCCGGTATAAGATGTTTTTGGACGTATGGCAGAAAACAGAACCTTGCCTTTTGTACGATTGAATTCTTTTTACTGCACAAATCAAAATTTGATGTGTATTTTATTTCTGCATTACCTTATATCGCGGTCTGAGCACTGCTGAATAGGAAAATTTCCTTAAATAAATTATTAAGATTAAAAACGCATCGTTATGATTTTAATTATTAAATTTGAAATAAAAAAAAATAAAAAAAAACTAATATTAAAACGTTTACTGGAAAACCCTAAAAAAAAACTGAACCAAATCAGAAATCAGGAATCTATGAAATATCTTGTCAAGAGTGTACTAAAAAATATATTGGGCAAACAAAAAGAAATATACTGACAGGTTTTAAAGAACACTCATTTAAAGTACAATAGAATTGAAAAATACAGTGTTGCCCAGCATATTTTTGACACCAGTCGTAAAATAGATTTAAACAATCTTAGGTTAGTAAAAACAACGTCAAACAGCAGGGAATTAGACGGGTTTGAAACCATTTTCATATACAAAAATAAAAGAGATTTAATGAACACCGATCATGGGTTCTTTGGCAGGTTCCGTGTTGCTTGACTTGGTTGATGCAATCTAGTGAAACGCTTGCTTTAGAGAGCACGCTTCATTGGAACGGAACGAATTAGTGTATAAGGTAGCGATAAGCATGACACAGTCACTTCTCTTGTGATCAAGAAGAAGGCATTTACTGAAGATTGCAGCATAGCTGCCGAAATACGTCTCCACAAACTTTTTGTGGTTAGGAGGTTAAATCCAATTTCTTTGTAAAAAAAAACTAATGTCACAACTAAGGGGAAAATGTCAAAAAATTTAAAAACTATTTCAGAAATTCAAAATCAATTTTCAGTAATTTAGGAAACTAAACTACTCGAAATAATATTTGTTTTTTATTTATTTACCATCGAAGTAAGTATGCGGTGAAAGTTTAGGGAAAAAGAGGTACTTATGCAAATAACCAAACTTTGACATTGAAAGTCATTTTGATTTTGAGTTTAAGGTTACTGCGAATGAAGCAATGTTGCAACATTTTCTTTTCGTCATAAGGTGTGTTTTTCATTTCTCAAATTATATTGCAAATTAGTTGTCGCATATCTTCTCTAAACATGTAATTTAAAAATTTTTCCGTAGCAATACGTTTGCCAGAAGAGGAACTTTTCAATTCGTCTCGTTTTTTCCTCAATATTTCCCTTATACACCCTTGTGACATCTACAATAAGTATTTCCAAATGAAAAGTACGCTAACAAATTTGAAATATTGTACTCACTGCAGAAATTTCCTCTAATCTTTCAGTAATTTCCATTTTCTCCAAATTTGGACTGTCCGTTTGGTATCTTATATATGCTTTTTATACAATAATTTACATCTCGCGTCTTACAATTTTCACCATTTTGGCATAAAATAATTAATTATTTACATAACAAATCGACTTGTAGACTTCTTAAGTTGAGAGTTGATAAACACCGGTTTATTTATCTGATTTGAAGTGTCACATTTTAGCATATATTATAATGACATGAAATTAATTTGTCTAATTAAACTTTAATAGCCAAACTAATAAAATAAAATCACGACCTACTTGATGGTAAATAAATAAAAAACAAATATTAATTAATCTGCAACCAACGGATTATCATGTAAGTCCCCACTACAAGAAAATTGTTTCTGTACCTCGGACTTAACTAATTTTTGTACCAAACGATGGACGACATTAAAAAACATCTGAAAACAACCGATCATAGAACCGTATTTTAAATTTTAGAGGACCTCTAAATTTTAACGGCCCGCTAATAAGTTACAGAATACGTCCCAACTTCAACGAAACCACTAAATATTATAAATATTGGTATAAAATTTGAGGTTTCTACCCAGAAATTATTCACAATTAATAATAAAAACGGAAACTTTACTTTTTCACCACCAACTTAGACATCCGCAAATTTAAAAATTGTCCTCGTATTACCGCCATCGCCAGTTTAAATTTAAGCTAAAGCTTAAACTCAAAACGGGGTGTATTCTGCAACTTATTAGCGGGCCTTTGAAATTTAAAATTTAGTTCTATGATTCGTTGTTACCGTAGCAACAAAATTTAACAGCCCTTTAAATTTAACGCTTTTGATACAGAATAGGCCCGTTAAAAGATTGAGTAAATACTTCAAATTCTTCGAAAAATGTCGAATATCGAGATTCGTGCTTTCACCTTTTGTCCCTTTCCGTGAATTTAAAAAAGACCCCACGTAAAGCTAAATCTTTGTGTATTAAATAAGTTTTTTCCGCATTTCATGCAGTAAAATACCACAATGACACACGTCAAGTGAGCCAGTAATTAACGTAACAGCGATTAATGTGACTTCTATTAACATTTTGAAAATTAATTTTCCCACGAATTGCCGCAAAACTGCATACACAATCTCGCTAAGAAAGTGTTTTCTAAACTCGCATGGCTTTTTAAGATGCTCAAACAAGCCAAACTCATTAAATAAAACTTTACTTTTCTCAACTTATTGCGTGATAAACTATTTCTCTAATGCAAATATAAATCACAATAATAAGATACTGTAGCTACACATTAATTAACAATTCGGGTCAAATCTTACGGCTTATTTTTTGGTAAATTTATTATCTAATACAATTGGAAAGTCTCAACGACATATTAATTTCCTTGTTAAACCGTTCACATGTTAGTTTATGTAACCTCTTTTATGTGAGCAGTATAAAATTGACAATTAAAAGGAAATTGAAGCATTTTTTTTACAAAAACAGCCCATGTCAAAAAGCTTTGTTTTGGGGAAATCGGAAAAAAAAACTGGTGACGTAACAGGTCCTTCTGGATTTTGTATGTTTAGTGGATTTAAGTAATGAGGAGAAATATGAATATATCTGGATTGTAATGTCAAATTTAATAAAGTTTATCAATTTTGTGAAAAAATAAGTAGCAGTTTGTTTGACAAGAGTTGTTTTTGCAATAAAAAGTAACACTGTTCTTAAATTTACAGCAAAAACAACCTTTTTCGCTGACAAGGGTTATTTTTGGTTAAAGCCTTTTGGACAGCCTGTTTTTGTGTAACCGCAAATACTGAAGTATCTTTAATTTGGAATGTAGATTGTTTTTGCGGAATATTTTAGTATCTTTGGATGTCAGGAGATTGGCGCCACCTCGTGGATGTTTTTGTCAACTTTGCAAATTTTTGACAAAGGCTGTTTTTGTAAAAAAAAAAACGCTCCAATTGTGTACATGAATGATTTGAATGTGTATTACTGTTCAATTTATTCAAACTTTTGCGTTTATTAAATATCTTATTATAAATAAAATGACCATATTTTTATGTTACCAAGGAGAATAATAATAATTTTTTAATCTAAACATTTTTTCCTGTAAAAAGAAGAACTAGAATTGCTTACGTTCTACATTTATATTATGATTTTAATATTTTGGATCTTCGTTATTTGAACTGTGCTGTCTCGTTGTTGCTGCTGTCGTATCTATTGTATGCATTTATGCTTGCCCGTGCACCAGTTTAATTTAATTCATTTGATCTCAATTTGGCGTCCAGGGGCCCGTTCAGGAATAACAAAGAGCACGCTCTGGGTAATATTCTTTCTCTCTCACGTAAATTACTTTGCGCATTTTACCTTCCATTTCAAACACCCAAGGTGCATTCGCGGTACAGTTTCTGAACGTGTCTTGGGAAGAACAGCAATGTACAACGACGCTCACCATAAATGGATACCATTTGACAGTTTCATAGCCCTTACGTTGAATGTTCTTAAGGATGTGATTTGCTCGCAGGAGTATCATTTAAGTTGAGCGTCGTAGTACATTCACTAAGGTCACGGATCCTGGACTCCTGGACTTGTTATTATTGTTATTACCCTGAAATTCGCTATAAACTATGGGATATTCCGTTTAAAATAGCGAAGTTACACGTCGTACAGGCAAATTGAGACATCCTGCATATTTCAAAATAATTTTAAATTATGCGAAACTTGAAAAGTACTCAACAGGAACAGCGTTATTGAATGACGCCCTGTATATTTTACCGGAAAGAATAAATATCTGTTTCACAGAGGCGAGGGAGTGGTTTCATTAAACCTTTGAATTAAGATTCAAGTTATGCACATCAGTACGATATATCTTTGTGTAAAATTGACAATCTCTGTCTTCAAAATTTTATAATGAAACCTCATCTTTTAACTTGTTTGCAAACTTAAAATGAATATTAAACTAAAATGCAGATTACGTTGTCAACGTAACGTGTTCATTTCGATTTCCGGTAGCATTGGCGTTGTAAACAAATGATTTTTTTAAACTCATATCATAGCTTAACTTTACTGCAGTCCTGTTACTAGTGTCATTCTGTGTCTTCTGTCAACCGTCGAATAAGGTGTTCGTTTTATTTACGTTATTTATTGATTTCATTGCAAAAATAATCTTTTCAGGACTCTTTTACGATGTTATTGACTTTATGTTCCATTACAAAATGATGTTTGATATTTACATTGAAGGAGATTTATGATTGAAAATAATTTTCGTAACGGTTCAAAAGTCACGGGAGTACCGAAACTGCTTGAAAGAGTTTAGAACTGAATTTGCCGCTGTATTTTTGACTATAAAATATTTGAAGACAATCTGCATTGATAGGTACAGATGTTTTGACAAACTGGAGGATCTTCTGAGGAAAAATCAACTATAAAAATATAAACATATAAAATAGCGACATCTTACTATCGCTTTTTGACCTAACATTGCAGTAGGATAGACAAATTGAAGCGGGATTTGCTCCTAATGAGTCCCCCATGCAAGGCGGCCATGCTTGCTGTCAAAGCATAATGCATGGGGGACTCATTAGGAGCAAATCCCGCTTCAATTTGTCTATCCTACTGCAATGTTAGGTCAAAAAGCGATAGTAAGATGTCGCTATTTTATATGTTCATCATTCTTACATCGCATTTGCGAATAAATTGGGCAAGTCGTTTTTGGTCTGCAGTGGGAATGTCGAGCTACGTTTCTGCTGAAGAAGCCCCAAGCAGGGCTGAAACAGCTGTCCAGAGGCTGCTCGAGGTTCTCACTGCAATCAAAAACGATTTGCACAAAAAGAAAAAATTTTTATAAAAATATACTGCTAAGGTTATGGAAAGTGCAATACTTGCAGTGGAAAATGCTCCATACATTCGCTCGTTATCACAATCAATTTGACCAGTTTGAGCTTTCGGTTGGAAGATGCCACAAATGGTTACCTAAAGGTGCAAAGCTCTATCTTTACCGCATGACATTGGTGCAAAAATTGCTGTCCGGTGATCTCAGATAGGGACATTACAACTTCTCACGTAAAAAATTATTTAATTTGTGAGTGAGTTGTAATTTATATTCTTCTAGATACGTTTTATATTATGATGGCATTTTAAAGTTAGGTTACGTCCGATTTTAACACTGCGACCAATGATGTTATAAGGTTAGATGGAGTCTAGCAGCATTTTGAATAGGACTGCATCGGCTGTAACATTAGAGAGAGAAAGATAATATGAGCATCCCCTAAGAGTAACAAAGATCAGAAATGGCCGATACCACGTGGTTTGGGGCAAATGAAAGCTTAGTTCAGATGCATCCGGATACGCAAAAAACTAGCCAATCAAAAACAAATTGCAATAAATATTTTGCGTATGCGGAATGCATCTCAACTAAGCTTAATGCGTTTGCAAACGCCGTTGCCATGGCGAGTCAGCGGTTGAATAGCGAATTGTCAAAAATTAATGAACTTCGTAATTTATAGTTCATATTCCAATTTTAAATTAGACTAACGAATCTAATTTTACAATTTGCACATGCGTGTAATACGAAATATATTCAATATTTTAAGTTATTTTAAAATGAGTCTACCCTCTCTGTGGAAGGATACATTTACAACTTTTTGTCCCATATTTATGCACTCATCAGCGAAACAAGTAGGTATTCTACATTTTATTAACGCGATTATTGAAATATTATAATAAAAGATATTTAAGAAACCTGCTTATCTTTTTAGAGTAAAATAGTCACTTACATAAAACTAAAAATCTAATAAAATGACATTGAAAATCAATTTAAAACATCCCGTAAATACTAGAAGCGAAATCGATGGATGTTGAACTTTAATTAAATAATAAACAAAAACTTGATAAGTCACTTCAAATAACTTAAAATCGAGAAAACGACCCCACAAAACCCAATTTGAAAACTGACTAAACGCGCAGACAACGAATGTTTTCACGTTTTGACATTGTCAAACTAATTTTGACGTTTTGCCCCAACCCAGCTGATCGAGGCTAGTTTTCTCTCTCTCTAATGTTCGTCGCGATACCTCCCACTCTACATTCCATCCAACCCATACCAGATCATTGACTGCGACAAACGTTTTTCAAAATAAAAGATTTTTCACAGGTAATGCTAACGGATTTCGAAATGAATACTTGTTATATTGACTGAGATAGATACACAATCATTTTATTTAATCCGGAAGAGAATTCGATAAAGACTTAAATAACTTTTTTGTTTTTGGTAATTATGTAATCATAATGTTAACAAGTTTGGTTAAATACAAACCATTTATGGTTTTCAGACAATATAAAAAAATGATCAGCATAAGTAAGTTTTAATTTAATTTAGGTTTTAACAATCACATTTCAATTTTTAAAAATTACATGGCATTTCACATTTTGCATTTAAATACCTTTCATAACAAAATGATATGCATGTTTTATGCATGATATTGTAATTTGACTTCTAAATAAACATGTGTATTATAGGTAGCAAACTGTAGAGCGGGTGGAGACCATGAGAAAAAGCTATCTGGGAAAAATTTCCCTCAGGCAACAAATACCTGAATTGCTATTTTGTTTTTCTATTATATCGTAGTCTCATTTCAAAAGCTACCGCGTTAACAACTAAATACAAATATATACATTCGGAGCACCTTAAGAAACACAAAGAAATGCTGTGACCCATTTTGAAAGTTGCAGGAAGTAGACGGGCTTACAATGGCCACGTTTTTACGACTGATTGGTAACGGTTACTTCAGTTTTATCTGCCTTACAAATCTGCTGCAATATGAATAACATTTCCATATGTACCTGGAGCGTTACGTCGCTCATGTGCATGTGATTTTGTTTTCGCTCGGTTTGAATAGTTACATAACCGCTTCGACCTGGACAATAACTCTTGAGAACAAGGCGGCGTGGGTGCTTTCCTGCAGAGATAATTTAGGATTGTGACCCCGACGGAGATAGCTCGAGTCGACTACGCGTTAATTTATTCGTCAAATAATAAAAGTTCGGAATCGGACGAACTAAAAATACGACTCCATTTACGGCTTCCAGGCGGCTCGTACCTACTCACACCACAAAAATATTTTCCTTTATTTGGGTATCAGTAATGTTAATGGGTACGAACATATGGTGCTTTGGTGCTATATTCGTTAGCCTCTTGTGAAGATAATATTACAAAACCTTATGTAACGTCCTGTCACACAAACTGAATTCTCACGATTAATTTCATTCATAATCATCATAATTCCATTTTATTTTTTATTTTATTTCTGCAGGACAAAACACAACCATACAACTGATTTTTTTTTAAACACTTTATACAGTCGTGACGCAGTTTAATCGATATTTCAAATTGAAAGAAAAAGAACAAGAAACGTCAACATTTGCTAACGGCGCTCAGTTTTTTTTTTATTTACGGTGCGTGGGCTCAAAAATAAATTATAAAATGAAATTATTTCAAGGTACACAAAGTGAAAACTTTGACTAAATGGAAACATGAATCTAATTCTAAACAGGCCGCCACCCAAGGTCTTTGATAGGAAAAGAATGTGTGGGAGACTGGGAAACCATATCAGGAAAATATCAAAATCAAAAAAAAGAAAATAAACAATTAAACAGCAACCGTAATAATAAGAAATTCAATTTAAATGTAAACTGGTTATTTACAAATGAACTTGTGACGTAATTTAATCGATATTTCAAATTGAAAGAAAAATGAACAAGAAACGTCAACATTTGCTAACGGCACTCAGTTATTTCCGGAAGCAGGAGTTCGTGGGCTCAAAAATAAATTATAAAAGGAAAATATTTCAAGATACACAAAGTGAAAACTTTGACTAAATGGAAACATTAATTTAATTTAAAACAGGGCGCCACCCAAGGTCTTTGATAGGAAAAGAGTGTATGGAAGACTGAGAAGGAAGACTAAAATTAATATATATGACTAGTAGTTGTGTTAAATTTCGTGGTGGGATTGTTCTTAAAAATTTCAAGATTAAATAATAGTAGATAATTATATTTGACAATGATATTGTACTTCATGAAGGCTTCATTCAGTTCACATTTTGTGACAATAATTAGAATTTGAAGTAAACAAATGTTAAATTTGACCATAAAGAATGTTAGATTGTAATTGAAAGGATGTAAATTGTTAGCTATGAAAATTAAATTGCGACCAAAACGTAAATGTTCAAACTGATTAATAATATACGTAAATAATATTTATATGAAGTTTAAAGTTAATGAACATAGAAAATAGCGACATCTTACTATCGCTTATCGAAATTATTACGCTGCTCCAAAAAGAAATTATAAGGCTCCTCCAAAAAAACCCTAGAACAAGTATCTAGTATAAGGGGCACGTTCTTCTCGTGCCGATAGCGATCACAAAGAAATGTCGGTAGCACGGGAAAAATACAAAATAACGTGGAATAACAAACTCACCTTGCTTTTACGGGTGTAAACCAAAGTGTTGGATGCCATTGGAGGGTTTTCGAGAAACACAAATTTTCAATAGTAAAATTCACATGCCGAAATGGCCTCTCAAGCACCTCAAGCGAATCGCTCACCCAGATCCGGTCCTGCGATCAACGGATGCGCTCGAAAATTTGGCAAAACCCCGGGAAACTTCAAATGCGATGCAATCGCGATCCAAATAAGTGCCAACAGATAATCCAAAAAAGGAAATAATATTTAGGAAATTTAAAAGAAAAGAAAATCAAATTTAAAATATTACATATTGATAAGAGAGATTTGAATATTTGAAAAGAATACAGTTAACAACGGAATGAATTTAGGCTATCCATAACTAAATGGCGGCAAGGTACCAATTCCCTCAACAATTAATTCAATAAAATTTCCAAATGACGAGAGTTGTCAAAACAATTGTCACACAGTTTTAATCTTTTCTTCACAGAGGTCCTTAATAATTGTATCCATTCTTATAAACTATCACTATTGCTCCTTACAGAGTATAAAATGCAGGAAAACTATTGTAAATACTTCCATAGTTGCAAGACATAGTTTGAAAATATCTTTTATTTTTCCAAAATTTATATTACTCAAAATAATTAAATAATTAAAATTAATTAAATTAAACTATTGTTGTTTATTTTTGGACTATTGTAAACGACATACCATCGAATGTTTTTAAAAAAATATAAATGAAACTGCACCGACAAATTCATACTCTAACTTCAAATCAAATATTTATTATTTAATAAGTAAAACTATATCATAGGGGCAAAAAAATTTAACCAAGGTTCGGAAACGCTCACTCATGAACCACTTGAGATCGAGTATTGAAAAATGTGTTCAAAAGAAAATGCTCGTGTTCGTGAGAATGAACGTTATTATTTCGTGTGCACATATGAACGAATATATAAAACTCAGGAAAGGGACGATTTGCCGTCACTGATTCACCGTCACCGATTCACCGTCGCCAATTCTTCGTAGAACTAATTCGCCGTCGCCTGTCTGCTTTATTTAGCTTGATAAGCTTTAAAACACTTCCTGGCTATTTCAGATTTCCAAGTTATATTTACGAATTGAAAGAAAAAAACTACAATTTCAGTTCATTGCAAGTAAATTAAAATGAACTGCACTATTATTTTCTATTTCAAATCAAAATAAATTTTTAATTACAGTACGAGCGTCGTAGTACACAAAATTATGAACAAATTGGTGCTGCTAGCACATAATCAAAATTATATACTCCTATTCCTTCTAATGGAACCCTCCATTTTTTATATAATTTTAATAACGAGTGTTCATTTATATGAAAATGAATATATTTTTGAACAGAATCTGAAAATATTAAAAAAACATCCTGTGAAATAAGAAATACTTCCTGGAGGAGTAAATTTTTTTATCTGTTTCTTTATCTATGTATCATATTTAATTAAAGACATATTATTTTATTTTCCGTTAAATATGTTATCTTTTTTTTATTTTATTTACGTATAATTATCGTATATTATTATTTGGATATGTTGTCACGTACCTTCCCTTGCAATCTTTCCTGATGGTGGAAAAAGACTGCCACTTAGATTGAAGGGGTGGCAAGGACCCACTGTGTATCTGCGGAGCTGAGCTCTGCGTCTTAAGCCGGTGGTAAAACAGGACGCATGGTTCTGGCAGCTTGGCTGAACTATACTGTACTATACTGTAACGATAAGACCCCCAAAGATTTTAAAGTTTGCTTTATTTGCCTTATTTTTTTTCAGCAAACCTTAAGATTAAATGATTTGGTGAGATGAGTTAGCCTAATTGTGATCAGAGAAAACTGTTCGTGTCACTCACAGGTCCAGAAGACTTCTCAAATGGGACTCCTTCCTTGAGGACGTGAATAAGTGGAGACGTTGAATTAAGTCCCTGCAGAGACAAACTTGGGTGCTCCTGGCCGAATGATTTGATGGTGGAAAATCTAAAGCTATAAATATCACTATCAAAAGCTATGATCGTCCGAAGATCCCTTGTGGCCGTGCAAGGACATAAGATTTCGGCAAGGCGCAGGTGGTCGGGAGGCGTGAGCCCGGAGTATAATTTAATATTTTCCGGTCGACCCTGGTGGACCATTTTTTTTTTTGAAAATTCAAAGAAGCGCAAAAGATGTGAAAGATACCTGAATAGATAGGCCACAAACTGGCAGCAAAGCTAAAAGGATCAGCTAAGTGCTTAGGCTAGATGCCGGAGTTATGATGATGGCTAGGTTGTAGGAAATTATTCCAGATCAGTGAAAATGACCACACGAACGATTACTTAAAATTAACAGTTTTCTTACAACTAAACTTAAAATTAGTGTTAGTAAACAAAATAACATAAAGTGGCCCCACAAAGCGTCACAATGTACCTGTATTTAAAACTTTAATTACTGACGGCGAATTTTCCAACGACGAATTTGCTGACGGCGAATCGGCGATGATGAATTGGCGATGGCAAATCGGCGACGGCGTATTGTCCTAGATTCATAAAACTCATTCCGTAAGAGCTCATGACTAAGGCCTCGAATCTGAGGGTCCAAACTCAGAAGCGTTTATTCAGCGCGCGGCGGGGCTCGATTTCTCGCTGCATTTCGGATAAGCACGGGGATTCTCACGGCAAATCGAAACGAACGAACGACCGAAAATTTGGAACGTTATTTAATAATTAATTTTAATAACAATTAATAGCTGAGAAATTTTAGTATTTTCTTCCTTATTCGAATTTCGAATACCTGAGAATACTCAACAACGGCGTCTCTGTTAAACCGGGCAATCGGACGATTTAGATCTGCGCTACACCGGGGGCGTTACGATGCGTAATCGGCATCTGGGAGACTGGACGGCCTATTTTCCTCGATTCTGTACTCATGATTAAGGCCTCGAATCTGAGGGTCCAAACTCAGAGGCGTTGTATTCTGCGCGCGGCGGAGCTCGATTTCTCGTTGCATTTCCGATAGGCACGGGGATTCTACGATCGAATTCTGCGTCTCAATAGTTTTGATTTTGACGTTTCGACATTTATTCGATAGCTCAGTTTCTTCGTAAATATTGAAGAGTTAGAGAAAGCGTATCTCACAACCTGTTATGTTGAGAGATCATTTTCTCGCTTTAAAAGACATTCTCACGGCAAATCGAAACGGACGAACGTACGAAAATTTGGAATGTTATTTAATAATTAATTTTAATAACGATTAATAGCTGAGAAATTTTAGTATTTTCTTCCTTATTCGAATTTCGAATACCTGAAAATACTCAACAACGCGCGTCTCTGTTAAACCGGGCAATCGAACGATTCAGATCTACAGTACCGGGGGTGTTACGATGCGTAATCGGCTCTGGGAGACTGGACGGGCTATTTTCCTGGATGCTGTACTCATGATACATGAATGAGCGGACGGCAAGCGCACACGAATTGAGTGCAGTGTACATACGGTGCCGTTCGTTTCCCGAAGTTAAGTCGATGAACAAAACACAATTATGATTAATTTTATTACCAAAATAAGCCTTAAACTATTAATTAATTAATTAATTAATTACATATTTTTGTAATAGAGAAATATTCGCAAATTTTATTGAGACTGATTCGTAAATTAAAAAAAAAGCGCACGCAAGCATCTACGAGCTGCTCACGAACCTAAACAAATCCGCGTACGCTTCGCGTTTAACAACGTCCATAAGTGAACTGCGAGTAGATTAATTAGTTCATGTGCGCACATGAGTGAGCATTTCCGAACCCTGAATTTAACGCAACCAGAAGAGTGTTGTCGTACTAATTGCAAGAAACATTGCTTGCAGTGCGTTTTTTAAACGGAGGAATATTTACATTGTACATTGAAAGTAAAAAAAAAAATCAGGGTATATTTATATTGTTGTAAACGCTTTTCCTGGGACATTTAAATTTCGAGAAAATGTATGCCGCTTGAAAAAATAACACTCTAGACACTATCACTTTTGGAACAGCTCATGTAGCTGAAAATAATTTTAAAATATGCGGCGTGAAGAACTTGTCAATTTACAAACTAAAAAATGTTACAAAATTAACAAAAAAAAAACACACACACAATGGCTTTACAACACTGAAAATACTGAAAAATTTAATTACAAAAACCAGTTTAATTTTAATCAAAATCTCTTTCTCAATTAAATATAAAATACCAATAAACAAAAACAATTGAAATTTATAATTCAGACGAATTTGAAACATTCGTTATTCGTTCCTTTCCAGTAAAGGTAAGTAGATTACAAAAAAGCTGGGACAATTACCTGAAACTGCCAGTATTACGTGATACAAGGAAACGGCTTTTAGTTTTTAAGAACACACACATTTTACAGGAAATAAAATAACGTAATTTTAGTTTTTCTGTTGTTTCAGCTGTCACATTAATTAATACAGTACCTTACTAATTACAAAATATGTAAAATATCGACAAGTCAGTTTACATAATACAAACTTATGTATCAGCCACTTGTGCTTTTACTTCATACACACAAATGTGTCTAAATTCTGAGGTGGGAGACTTTTTCGCCACGCCTGTTGCCGTACCTCGTTTCTACCTTCTCATACCCCTGAGAAACTCGAGAGATGCAAATCAAGACCGTTAAAAAATTGTACCAGCGGTGGTAGTAGACCACATGCATTGACTTTTAGAAATACTGACTCTCCAGCGACCAAATGGAGAAAGACGAAGTAACAAAAATAAACTACTTGATTACAAACTACTAAAATAACTTGCAGCTTTAACTTTTTATTTCTATTTACTCTTTGAAAATAGTATTCAGTATGAATAATAAAAGCTTACAAACCTTTTATTTTACTTTAGAAAATACATAGTTTAGATCACACAAAGCAAAATAGCTTTATTGAATTGACCATTTTCTTGATTAAATAAAACCTACGAATTTATTTGTTTGGAACGACTAGCAGTATGGAAATTAAGCAGCGGATAAAATCAATAACTCCGTTAATACTTGCGATAAAGAAAAAATCTAAAAGAGGTATAGCGATTCAAATTACATTATGAGGAAGCAACTTTCAGATATTTCATAGATTTTTTTTAAATTATGACGTGGTTTTTTGAATGACAACCTATATGTATTTTCTATTTTTCATTTCGGTAAGATTTTCTATTTTATTATGAACCGAATAAAACTTTGGATTGATTACATAATAAACATTTCAAGAAAAAGTGCCTTAAAGTTTTAATAATAAAAATTCTTTCGAAAAAAAGGTGATCTAAAACAGCCGGTATATTGTATTGCATAAAAAAGAGACATTTCTTACGGCGCGCGTTTAGCTTTAAGTGTTCCGTTTTTTATGCTCGCGAGTATACATTATTTTTGTGACTTTCGTAACAGTAATATATTAGAAAAATTTTGTGCAAATCGTTCTTGATTGCAGTGAAAACCTCGAGCAGCCTCTGGACAGCTGTGTTTTTGGTCTCCAGTGGGAATGTCGAGCTACGTCTCTGCTGAAGAAGCCCCAAACAGGGCTGAAACAGCTGTCCAGAGGCTGCTCGAGGTTTTCACTGCAATCAAAAACGATTTGCACAACATTTTTCTAAAAACTTTCATTATGCTTTGACAGCAAGCATGGCCGCCTTGCATGGGGGACTCATTAGGAGCAAATCCCGCTTCAATTTGTCTATCCTACTGCAATGTCAGGTCAAAAAGCGATAGTAAGATGTCGCTATTTTATCTGTTAGTAATATATTACTTGTAACTAAATCCGAGAGTAACTTTAAGTCTGGGAAGTATTACAAGCCAATACCTTTTCCTGGAACAAATTTATAATTGCTTCTCCGGGCACCTTTATAATCGTTATTTATTAATTTTTCGCTGTATCAGATTCACCTTGTTCAAGAAGCTGTCAATTACAGGAAAACGTCGACAAATGAGCAATTATAAAGTTTCCTGAAAAAAAGTAATTACAAATTTGCCGCGTCATTTTGAAGAAAACTTTTTTTCATAAATTACCGTAATAAGTTTTTGTAAAAAATTAAATTAATTTTGATTGAGACTTTTTATACAGGTGTCCTACAGAAAACCCCCCAAGCCATAACTCCTTTATTTATACACTAATTTCAAAAAACAAAAAGGAAAATGAAATGAGATTAAAAACACTATAAAATGAATTCAACTAATTATATCTTTTAAGTTGCCTTCATGGTCAAACGACTATCATCTTTTATTTTTTAAATGGCTCTGTATATTTTTTATTATTGTACCTGGCAGAGCTATTTTTTCTAAATTCAGTAATGAGCAACAATTTAGGTTTTGACCAGCAAATATGGCAGAACACATTAATGAAAGAATTAAAGTTAAGTGTGCAAATGTAAGTTGCTACAGGAAAAAATCGAACTTAAAAAGAGTGTAAACTACTTTTTCTACAAACACAAATTGAATTTTTAACCATGGCATTCAATTAAAAATGAAAAATTTTGACAGACGCGTATTAAAAGTGTTAAAAAATAAAGTTTGAGGGTAAAAAAAATCTCAAAAAGTACATGCTTTAAAAAGAAATTATCCTGAGCGAAGGCAGGCTTTTTGGGGCAAGACGTTTAGGAACTTTCGACCTGCACTATCCCTTGATCTTACACCACTAGATTTTTTATTTAGCTTTTATTTAACTCTGAAAATGATGAAATATTGGAGAAAGAATTACTAAGACTTGTCGTGCAATATCTATTTTACACGTTGTAGTTGTTTTTCAAAGTATACTTGTAAATTTTACGTCAACACCACTCTTTTAAAGTAAGATTTTAAATTTTTTTCTTATAACAACTTACATTTGAAAATTTAACTTTAATTCTTTCATTAATGTTTTCTGTCATATTTGCTGATCAAAACTTAAAGTGTTGCACATCATTTAATTTAGAAAAAGTAGTTTTACCAGACACAATAATAAAAAATATACAGACCCTTTTAAAAATAACAGTTAACAGTCGTATGACAGTGAAGGTAACTAAAAAAAAATAATTAAATGAACACATTTTATAGTGTTTTTAGTTTATTTTAATTGGCTTTTTTGATTTTTTAAAATTAGTCTATAAATAAAGGAGTTATGGCTTAGAGCGTTTTTTTAGGACACCCGGTATAAATATTAATTTAATTTAGCTGAACTACATATGTAGGTGTCCTAGAGAAGTTCCTTTGATTTATTTATACCAGCAACAACTAATTTGAATTACATCACCGTTACCAAGCAAAAGTTGCTAGCAGACAAAGTTACATTACAAAGTTACACAGTGTCACGTATTATTAATTCGACTTTAGTAATGGTAAAATAATAATAACTCTTAATACTAATTAATGATTATACACTTTTTAAATGTAATGTACTAATTATTGGAAAAAAGAAGATTATCAAATTTATATTATTTATCAAATATCAGTAATATTGTAAACCAGTATAATTTTCACAAGTCAAACCCCCGACCAATCTTTTCTTTTTAATCTAAAAACCGCGGCTTCTGATATATCAGCGCATTAGAGATCAAAAGGTTTAATTAAATTCAGTACGATTTCTGACAAAGCTGAGCCCCATTTGAGGTGGTTCTTATGGATGTATCACTTCGTTAAGGGAGTAAATAAGAGAATTTAATTTTTTTTTCTTTTCAGATCTGGAAGCCTGGGAAGCAGAAACGCTTTACTGCCTTCAGAAAGAATTATGACCAGTGACGCCTCGAACGAGACGGCGTCTGGCGAGGTCGAGACGCTCGAAGATGCCCGGAAATTGGTCCGGGATCTCAGACAAAAAAGCAGGGTGCAAGCTCAGCAACTTATCGCTTGGAGACGAGCGTATAAAATGCAGGTAAAATAGAAAATAGTATATAAATTCGCTTCTTATTTTTTGATAAAGTGTAGGTATTCTTTCTTGCCAACAACCTTGTATTTTTTCTTCAGGATATTTTTTCTTTAATTCTTGTCCACTAGATTAACTAGCTCATCATTATTTAAAGCCTATTGAAAGCCTAACTGCAGTACTCTGACGTTTCGCAGAACAATAGAAATTTCTCAAATTAATTAGAAAAAAGTAATACATATCTAGAGGCTAATAAGTTTTTTTTTTTTAATTTTTTTGGTAAATATCGTGTTGAGGAATAACTACGTAGAAAGACAATCTTATGTTATTTTAGTTTCATATTTTCTAACTTCAGTTACAAATCTTTGTTTCTTTCAATTTGCAGGAGGTCCTAGTTTCTCGTCTGCAAAGGGAAAAAGCAGACCAATTAAAAGCACTATCAGCTAAGTTGCTTCTCTTCGAATCACGCCTCATCCGAAAACAAAAAGACATTTCAGCAATGTTGATTGTCAGAGAATCAATAATTCATCGACAGCAGCGCATCATCGAAACCCTAACAAACAGACTGATAGACAACGGGCTTGAACCCCCACACACAGATCTGACTGAACTGGACACGAATTTACTAGACCTAGATTCATTGAATGATTCAGACAGCGCAGTTGTCATGGAAGACGTGGATTCAGATAGTACTTTCACACATCTACCGAGATTCAGATCTGGAAATCCGGACTCAGTGACAGTCGTAAGGTCAATTTCAGATGCCATAGATCCAAATTTAAAATACACTGTTCGTCGAAGTAATGGTTTCTTACGTCGGCCTGAAATTTTGGAGACTGTATACAGCGTTGAAGAGGACGTAGACAACGACAGCCAAAGTGAACACAAATCTGAAGCCAACAGAAAAAGAGACGCATTTGCCAGTAGTAGCGAGAAAGCTATTTACAACACGGATGATCTGACTGTCCAAAAAGACAGGTTGCTAGAAGAGAAAGTTTGCGAAGTACCCAGCTGGCCCTACACCATCGAGAAGGTTGTGAAAATAAAGGAAGATCACGAGAAAGATCAGAAAACACACACCAATCAAGTGACTACTTACAACAGGGTGATGTCCAATCACAGATCGGTAACGAAACCCAAAGACGTCAAATACAAACGGATAAACAAAGCTAAATCGAAAAGCCTTGAAGAGTTAAGGGGTAGGTTAAAAAACTGGGTGGAACAAGGAAGTAAATTAACTGGCCTGACTTTAGAACACAGTCAAAGTTATGCCTAGCTATACGCCAAAAATTCTACTCTCTAAGTTCGTTTCTTATTTACGGTGCAGTCAATTATTGGCGCTAATCTAAAATCTTCTAGATCGCTTATAATGATATTGTGCTAATACATTCTATTGCGTAAGACGAATGTTGGAATCAAAAAATGAGCTTCCGACATTTAGCGTACATTTCTAAAATGGTTTCGGATACACGGCTGACATTTCTTGCCAGTTTGTCGTATCAATTAAAGTGTAGAGTTTTATTGCAAATAAAGTTGTACAAATTATTTAGGAAGTGAATGATACAGTAGATATAGTTTTCTTGTTTTGCCCAAACAAATTTTCTTACTTATTGTAGCAAATAGTATAAGAATTTGAATCTTTAATTTTCAGTTTTTATTAACAAAATTCTTTAAGCAAGAAACTATGTAAAATCCGAGGAAGATTAAATTAGATTGTTGATATTTGAAGCATATTTTTACAAGGTTGTAGATTCTTAATCAATAGTAATCGTTGAAATCTTCAACTTCCTATCGTATTTTTTTAATATTCCTTATACATACGAAGAATAATAATAGATATTAAAGATTTAAATCCAGTAATGAAGTAACAACATACAAATTAATTTAACTTCTGTTGTAAAATAGTACATGAAATGTAGTGATACATAAACAATAAGACATCACATCAACATAGTTCCTTTGCGTGTAAATGATGGTCAAAGCTGTGAAAAATTTTCATTAAATTGTCAATGACGAGAGAACGAATCATCTTGTCAAATCGTGCATTAAAATGTGCGAAGCAAAAGTATAAATGTGATATATGTAAGCAAATCTCTAAAAGAAGTGAAAGCTTAATTAGCGTGAAAGTACTTACTTAATTAAAAACTACATATCAATATGTTTGTTGATATAAATTATGTTACCAATTAAAAGTTTATTTTTGTGCTGACGTTATCTACTGCGGAAAATGCTAGCTATATAAAATACTGATTGTGAATATGCAGTGTAGTGCAGCACAAAAATATACTCCTATTTTTTATTACACTCTAAAAATCTGTTGTAATATTTTAGACGATAAGTTTTAATTGTGTCGTTAATTTATGTTTACGCTTTCTTATTATTACGAGGTTGAATATATACAAACCTACTGATGTAAATAGCTGCATAACAAAAAATTACTCTACGTAATTAAGTTAAGATAGATTAATTAAGTTCCTCGCGGCGGTCAAAACCGCCAGATCTCTATAGGAAGGTAGTTATGTTCTATCACTTTACTGCATATTCAACTACGAATACTAAGTATTGTTTTGAACCAGATTTTGTTCGAAATGTTTTATCGCGCACTCATCCATGCAGAAGGTTATTAACGCGGATATTTCTATATTCAAGCAATGTTTTTTGTAATTTTACGATTTATTAATTCCTGTATATTATAATAAATATTCCAGACAATCATTTTTATTATGCAGTTTTACTTGTGTACCTCCTGCCTAATGATCCTCAAGTGTAACAAAAGACGCAAAGCAAAATAAGCGTTTATTTTCCGTGTTCCGTGGTCCCGATACAATGAGTCAAATCCGGATTAGTAATTCACGTCGTCAAAACGAGTGAAAAAGTGTAGTATAACTTTTGGATTCACCTTTTTTGGTTTAAGAAAAAACTAAAGATAATAAAATATTTGAGAACTGCTGAATACCAGCT
Source organism: Prosopocoilus inquinatus (assembly GCA_036172665.1). Taxonomy (NCBI): domain Eukaryota; kingdom Metazoa; phylum Arthropoda; class Insecta; order Coleoptera; family Lucanidae; genus Prosopocoilus; species Prosopocoilus inquinatus. The sequence goes on from CM069871.1 coordinate 37,895,864, forward strand.
TTATGAAAACCGTAAACAGAATTCATCACTACCGTAATGCGTAAATAGTGTTTCATCACGAACCAAAATGTTTCGCGAAAATAAAATATTCATTCCAATTGTTGCTGAAATCATTGGTAAATGTAGTAATTAAGGAATTTTAAATAAAATTTGAAAAATGTTATAAACGCTACTAGCACAGCTGTGATTCTTGTATTGTTGTTACAGAAATTATTTTTCAAATTTACCACTGCAATGCGTTTGTAACTACTTATGTCCTTACAGAAGTATTTAATGTTAATTTAAATAATTTTTCAATGTTACATAGAATGTTATGTATTTTACTCAATAATAATGTAATAACTAGGCTGAGATTGTACAAGCCGAAAAGAAAATATGCCTTAACATATGCATGAATGCACCAAAAATGTGCATAAATTAATGTCATGGTATTTTATAGTGGTCGGCATGGGGTGGAACGGTGAGTGGGTATTGGTCTATTGATGCGTGATGGATCCTTAATGAGATGTTTCCAGGTATTGTGAAGGTAGAAACCAATATCACGGTTTAGGTTATTGGAGTGTTTGAAAATTTCTTTAGATTCACGGATTTTACAGTTAAGAGCTACAGAGCCAGTCGTTTGTGGTAGGTAATCTAGTAATCTAACAGCTTTCATGTTCAGAAACATGAATTCTGACCGATCGTTTTTCTTTCATCGATGTTTACGCCCATAGGAAAATAGAATTTGATTCGGATTGTTTTTTGTGGAGGGTGGGTGGTTTGAAAGTTTTCTCATAGATGAATACATGGATCTGATGTTCTATTGTTTGAGGCTTTTGTCTTTGGTGTGGATATAAGATAGGTGAGTCGTAGCAACGGGTACCAGGTGTCAGTTTCAGGACGTTGTGGAAATGGGTTGAGATGATTGACATTGGATCTTTGGATGTCGTGTCTGTTGTAGTTGTTGAATAGAACTTTCACGGTTAACTAGCGATAGCACGTTCCAACCTTAGTATGAAGTATGGCGATATTTATCTTTCATGGTTTTTCAACAAAGGTATCTTTATCTATCCGAATTCTCCATAAGGCTCCTATGCATTCTAAGAGTGGACCTAGTGACCTAATATCAGATTGTTTTTGAGAAGACGAGTCGGTTTGCGATACCGAGTGTCCTAATCTAGCGTTCCGGATGCGCTTACTAGGATATCAAGGAAAAGTAAATGATCCTCGCTTTCGTATTCCAAGGTGAGATATTCAAAGAAGTTGTCTAAAGATTATGTAATTGATTATTAGAACCTGAAATATATTTAAAATATTAGTAGAACATAAGTTAAGGATTTATTGAATGCATTTTATTTTCCTTGGAGAAAGATTTGTAAATTTTTTTGAGTTCGCGAAAATGACGCCATACAAACAAAACAATAAACCAGTCGAAGCCCGAGAAGTGTATGTGACACGCAGTAACCACTACAGTTCTGGTTGACTGGATATAAAAACTCGTTTACATAACCGATTCATTCCGAAATGAACCCGCATTCTTTTTGCAGTGACAGCGCTATAAATGATATATTTGATACGAATTAAATGTATGATGCCAGTCTTTTTAAAAATTACATTAAAGAATTATACTGTTTTCATAATTATTAATTTGAAAAGAACTATAAAGGCAATTATGTTATACACGTAATTTGCATCAAACGGTTGCTTCTGATGCATTGAGCGCGAGGGTGAGAGTACCTCGAGCATAAAAGCCGTTCAGCGGCGACATTAAAATCTACGCCGCTGCTTTGTTTATCTTTATACTGGTTTTTACCAGATATCCTAGGAATGTCCGACTCTTAGATATAACTCACGGTTTTTTGTGACAGATATTCTATGTGACCTTGTAGTACGCCTGCTCACATGATTGATGAACAGGCCGCCATGCACAACGTGTCTTAGGGCTAGCTTATTCGGCTAAATTTAACTTATTACTTGATTTATTAAAACTGCAAGGCTCTGGATGCACGTTTACTCGCATACTTGAAGAGCAAGGTTTTTCTGCTTTGCACGAGCAAGTCTGCGTGCCAAATATTATGACAATTGTCATACGTTATTTATAATAAACAGTCAAAGTTCTAAAAACTGTGTTTAATTAACTAATTAATACGGATATTAATTTTCACCAAGTAAAGGCTGAATCAATCCAATGAAAAATAAAAATTCAAGAAGGGTAAACATATGGCGTGGTACACCCGGTACAGATATGTATCCTAAAATTTAAATTTTGAAAACAATAATAAAATTTGATCCCTATGCTAGATTAAAAAACCTGAAAATGTTAGTTTTTGTTTATCTATTCTATTATTTGTACAACAATCTGTCTTTAGAGCATGTGTATTGTAATGTGTAATGCGGAATTTTGCTGTAAAATAATTAGAGAAACCAATATTCGAGCACCTTTAAATTAACATGGGATTTCCTACGTTGCGTTTAAAAACGCAGCACCATGTATATCAACGAAAACTTTTATAGAAAGAAAGGTACATATGTCCGATAATTGTTTCATCATTTTGAATAGAAAAGTCGCTTGGTTTCAAGGGATATCCACAAGATTCTAAAAAACTGCCGCAGTCATCATTTTTTTTATGAATAACGGTTGTATTAATAATTTTAATTTTAATTTATGCATATTTAAAATTTATTCTGAGAATCTAAGAAAAAGGCACATTATAGGCACTTTTGTCTGAAATAGGCATTTATCAACAAATAGGCAAAAATAGGCATTATAAAACTTTACAATTTGAACAGTAACTACATGAAACTACATGAAACGTATTTATAACCAGGTCCTATGAAACTAGTGTTTAACAAATAGAAAAGACAAATGCCTAAACTTCCGCAGTCTGGTCACGAACAATAAGATTCTAACAAATTTCTTAGTAAATTGAAATTCTTTATAAAGAACTTCTCTAGTAGTTTCGATAAATAAAACAATCATATTTCGTTAACGTCGCACGTCTCGTATACAGATTGATTATGCAGAACTATAAATTTTTAGTTCTTCTACGTAAGTGAATCTCAATTTAATTAATTTTCCTTCAAGCGTGTATTAAATACCATGTTCTATTTTTTAATTATTTAAAATGTTATGATTCTCAGGTCACCAGTGTCACGATGAGTGAAATATGATGTAGCAAGTCGTCATTGCTTTTAAGTACTACTCACAAAGTACTGATACTCGGTACTGGCTGGTATATTATTGTGGCGTGCCACCCGGCTTAGCTCAAGGCGTCAAGAAGTCGGTTCGCTGTTATGTGTCATCGGCCGTCACGCCACCGGGGCCTACATCGAACAGACTAGATTTCTCCAGCGTGGAGGATTCCAGACGGCAGCAAATGATATAAAATCGCCCGGAGTTGACTCACCAGTCAGTCGAGTTCTAACTAGCGACCGTCGAAGTTAGATTTTAGTGTGAAAATAAATTATTACAAATAAATTAGTTTTTAAGCTTTATTAAATTACGGTTAAGTTTTTATCGAGTGTTTTATTCGTTTAAATAAATAAACATAAACCCTAGAAACGTAACAGTGGTGTCGGTGTGCGGGTTTGTGCAAATAAATAAACAATTTAAAGTAAATTAAATTTAATCAGATTATTAAATAAGTACAGTATCGGAAAAAAAACAATGGCTACGAGAAAAGTGTTGTTGAAAGACTTAAAAGTGGCCGAATTAAAAACCGAATTGGAAGAACGAGAGTTAGAAACCTGTGGTTTGAAAGGCGCACTTCAACATCGTCTCCGATCCGATTTGTTGACAGCTGGTGAAGATCCAGAGACGTTCCTTTTCGAAATTTCGTGTGGTCCCGCCGATTTTAATAAAATCTTGAAAGATGAACTTCGAGAACAATCCAGAAATTTAGAGGAAAAGCTTCTAGAACAATCTGGAAATTTCAAGGACGAACTTCGAGAACAATCGAGAAATTTGGACGAGAAGTTTCTAGAACAATCTGGAAATTTCAAGGACGAACTTCGAGAACAATCCAGAAATTTGGACGAGAAGTTTCAAGAACAGTCTGGAAATTTAGAGAAACTTCGAGAACAATCCAGAAATTTAGAGGAAAAGCTTCTAGAACAATCTGGAAATTTCAAGGACGAACTTCGAGAACAATCCAGAAATTTGGACGAGAAGTTTCAAGAACAGTCTGGAAATTTAGAGAAACTTCGAGAACAATCCCGAAATTTAGAGGAAAAGCTTCTAGAACAATCTGGAAATTTCAAGGACGAACTTCGAGAACAATCCAGAAATTTAGAGGAGAAGCTTCTAGAACAATCTGGAAATTTCAAGGACGAACTTCGAGAACAATCTGTAAACTTCAAAGACGAGTTGCAAACTAAATTGATGGAACAATCCAGAAATTTAGAGGAGAAGCTTCTAGAACAATCTGGAAATTTGGACAAATTACAGAATAAATTGTTGGAACAATCTAGAGACTTAGACGAGAAATTTCGAGAGCACTCCAGAAATTTTGACGAGAAATTTCTAGAACAAACAAAAGGACTCGAAGATAAATTAGTGGTAAAAATATCAGAAGAAACAAAGAACCTGCAAGAAAATGTGGAGGAAATAATATTTCAGCAGGATAACAAAATCAAAAATCTGGAACAAATCATGGCGGGGTTGCGAGGACCAACAGAAAATTCGAAATTGAAAGTAAAACCACCAACGTTCGATGGAAAGTCTTCTTGGCCCAACTACTTCAAACAGTTCGAAGCAGCAGCAAAGGCGAACAGATGGACGGCCAGCGAAAAAGCCACTTCGTTAATTGTGGCCTTGAGAGGGGACGCTATCGATGTGCTACAGACGATGCCGCAAGAGGAACAAGAAGACTTCGACAAGCTTGTGAATAGGATAGAAATGCGTTACGGACAGGCCCATCTGACCGAGGTATACCATGCGCAGTTGAGGAATCGCTGTCAGAAATCCGGAGAAAGTCTTCAGGAATTCGAAGCGGACGTAGCGCGGCTGGCCCAGTTGGCATATCCCACAGCTCCTGTTGAATTCCTCAAATGTTTGACGGTGCAGACCTTCATAGATGGAATTCGTGACCCAGACAACCAGCAGGCATTGAGAATGACCCATGCGAAGACATCCAAGAACGCATTGGCTTATGCCTTGGAATTTGAAGCGGCGAGACGAGTCTCAAGAGGGCATGTCAAGGTGCGAGCGGCTATGGACTTCCAAGAGGAAAAAGAGGAAGAATCCGCTAACGCCAAGGTGGGATCTGCTATAAAGGAGCGACCCAGGGAGTATACCACCGCCGAGGACGTTCGCCGCATTGTGGAACAGGTCTTCAAGCAGAAGAAGCCGCTGGTGTGTTGGAATTGCCAGGAGGAAGGACATGTTCGCAGGCGATGTCCAAAACCCAGACAGGATCCAAGGAAGCCACAGTTAAACTAAGCCGGGTCGGTGCAGAGGGGCAAACGTCGACCCGTATTCAAAGGCCCCCAAAGACGAAAGCCAAACAAGTAATATCCCTACGGCAGTTAACTAGCAGTGTCTTCGTGGATGTTACCATTGATGACATTCCTCACACCATGTTATTGGATACGGGTGCGACGAAGACCATCCTAAGACCCGACGTCATTAAGTCATCTGGACGCACCGAGCCGACCAAGTGGAGACTGAAAACTGCAACTGGAACATCAGCAACTGTCCACGGTGAAGTAGAGGTTATCATCACCATTGGTTCAACTCCAATAAAACACCGTGCACTGGTGGCAGATATAGAGGACGAGGCAATTTTGGGCATGGACGTCATGTGTGCCCACGGGTTCCAATTGGACTTAAAGCGTGGCGTGATGGCGGTCAATAATGAGGAGTTGGTTCTACATCAACGAGGAGACGTGGCCGCTCGAGTAGTCCTCGCTGATGACGTTGTATTACCCAGCAGGAATGAGGTTATCGTCGACGCAAAACTGGACGGTGTTTTTCAAGGTGGGCAAGTCATTATGGTTGAACCTAATACTGATGATCAAAGGACTGGAAGAGGAGTCCTCGTTGGGAAAATATTGTTGACGGCGAAGAAGAAAGTACCTGTCCGCCTGATGAACGTCAATTGTTTCTCTGTCAATATCAAGAAAGGAACAATCTTGGGAAGCTGCACCATGGTGTCCTCCATCTCCCGGCAACTTGAAACAAACGTGCCAGAAGCGAAAGTCCCAAAGAAATTATGGGAAATGGTTATGTCAACAGCCCAGGAATTGACTCCAGACCAGAAGACAAAAGCAAAGAATCTGATCGGCCGTTATCAAGATGTATTCGAGGTAGAAGATGGATCCAAGGGAAGAACTGATGTCGTGAAACACAAAATAGAGACTGGAGAAGAAAGACCTATCCGTCAAGCTCCAAGGCGATTACCGTTGGCAAAGCGTGAGGAAGCGGAACGCATTATTCGCGAGATGGAAAAGGATAATGTGATAGAACCATCAAGCAGCCCGTGGGCGTCACCAGTAGTGATTGTGAAGAAGAAGGATGGGTCCACCAGGTTCTGTGTAGACTACCGGTTACTCAGTAATGTCACCAAGAAGGACAGCTATCCCCTGCCACGGATTGATGATACTCTGGACACCCTAGCCGGCTCAAAGATCTTCTCAACTTTGGACTTAAAGAGTGGATATTGGCAAGTTGAGCTGGCGCCTGAAGATCGAGAAAAGACGGCGTTTTCCATTGGTATGGGTCTGTGGCAATTCACAGTGATGCCATTCGGGTTATGTAATGCCCCAGCGACATTCGAGAGGTTAATGCAGACGGTTCTGAAAGGTCTGTCCTGGACAACGTGCATGGTGTACCTTGACGACATAATTGTCGTGGGAAAGACGTTCGACGACCACCTAAGGAACCTGGAAGGAGTGTTCCAGCGGCTTCGCGGAGCTGGACTAAAGCTTAGCCTCAAGAAGTGTCACCTGTTCCAGAAAGAAGTGAATTACCTGGGGCACATTGTTAATGGAAATGGAATCGCCGTGGACCCTGTGAAGATTCAGGTGGTGAAAGACTGGCCAACTCCCAGAAATAAACACCAAATAAGGAGTTTCCTTGGCCTGTGCACTTACTATCGGCGCTACGTTCCTGGATTTGCAGACATTGCTAAGCCGTTAACAAAACTCACTGAAGAAGGTCGTCCATTTGAATGGGACCAACAGTGTCAAATTGGCTTTGAACAACTAAAGCAGTACTTGATTAGTGCTCCTATTTTGAGTTATCCTCTCCCGGAAGGCAAATTCGTCGTGGACACAGATGCTAGCAACGTTGGGATTGGTGGCGTACTCTCCCAAATACAAGAGGGGCAAGAGAAGGTGATCGGCTACTTTAGTAAAGTCCTATCAAAGCCGGAACGAAACTATTGCGTCACAAGAAGGGAATTGCTAGCCGTCGTAAAAACGATAGAACACTTCTACAAGTACTTGTATGGTAGACGCTTCCTGCTGAGGACCGACCATGCCGCTCTAAAATGGCTTCTCCGTTTCAAGAACCCAGAAGGGCAAGTTGCACGATGGATCGAACGACTTCAGGAGTACGATTTTGAAATTCAGCATCGGGCACGAACTAGCCATCGAAATGCCGATGCTTTGTCGAGAAGACCCTGTGCCGAAGACTGTAAGCACTGTAGTCGTTTGGACGAGAAAGTAGCCACGACTGCGAGGACAGCCATTGTTGACGACAAATGGCAAGCCGAAGAACTGCGAAGAGACCAGGAGAACGACCCGGATTTGAAATTAGTGCTAGAGTGGAAAAGCAGGGACGCGAGGCCTACCTGGGAAGAGGTAGCACCATGTGCACCGTCCGTAAAATCATACTGGGCGCAGTGGGACTCCATAGTGTTGGATCGTGGTCTTCTGAGACGAAGCATAGAGAATCAGGAAGGCATGGAACAGAAGACACAGTTACTGATCCCCAAGAATAGGGTGCCAGAAGTTCTGAGGGAACTTCACGATGGAACTTCGGGAGGGCATCTGGGAGTAAGAAGACTATGGAGAAGGTGCGCGAAAGATTTTACTGGGTGAACTGCAAGGAAGACGTGAAGGATTGGTGCAGAAAGTGTGCAGTCTGCGCAGCCAGTAACGGTCCCCACAGGCGGGGTAAGGCTCCCATGAGACAGTACAACGTTGGAAGTCCTTTTGAGAGAGTTGCCAACGATGTAGCCGGCCCGTTTCCAGAAACGAATGGTGGAAACAAGTACATCGTCGTGGTAATGGACTACTTTAGCAAGTGGGTTGAAGCTTACGCCCTACCTAACCAAGAGGCAGTCACTATTGCGGAAGTCCTTGCCAGGGAATGGATCAGTCGGTATTGTGCACCTTTGGAACTGCATTCAGACCAAGGAAGGAACTTTGAATCGGCCTTGTTCAAGAACGTGTGTACTCTGCTCGGCGTACGAAAAACTAGAACAACTGCACTCCACCCACAGTCGGACGGAATGGTGGAAAGGTTCAATAGAACCATCAACCGACATTTGTCTAAGGTCGTTTCCGATCATCAGAGGGACTGGGACACGTACATTCCCCTGTTTCTAATGGCATACCGCTCGTCCGTTCATGAGACAACAGGGGAGACTCCAGCGAAAGTGGTATTCGGGCGAGAGCCGAGACTGCCCTGCGACCTGAAGTTTGGTGTGAAGCCTGGCGAAGTCTCTGCCGACGAAGATTACGTGAGCAAATTACGCAGGAAAATGGATGACATCCACAACCAAGTGCGTCACAATATACAGACGGCCTGCGATCGGATGAAGGAGCACTATGACATCAACGCTCAACACGGGGGATACCAACCTGGAGCACTGGTCTGGCTTTATAACCCCCAAAGACGTCGAGGCCTCTCCCCAAAATTGCAGACCTCTTGGGAAGGTCCTTACAAAGTGATGAAACGGATCAACGACGTCGTTTACCGCATCAAGAAGGTCCCCCATGGCAAACCCAAAGTAATCCACTTCAACCGGGTAGCCCCTTACCATGGAGAAGCAGATGAAGGAACAGTACAAAGGGCGCAAGTTTCCGAAGTGAACTTCGAAACCTTCATGTCTCATCACGCCGAAGGAAGCAAGGCACGGTTTGGAGTGACCACGGAGAAGCAACAAGATCTCTTTAAAGTGCCACTGGAGTACAGTCTGGCCCACTGCGTAGCAGAAGACCTGAAAATGTCCAAAGGAATCGCTCAGGTGTTTAGGAAGAAATTTGGCCAAATCGAGGAGCTACGAAGACAGCATCCCGTGGTAGGCAAGAGCTTGCAGATCATTGATTCGACGGCAGATCGGAGGCGCCACGTGCATTATTTAGTCACTAAGAAGACATCAAGCGGTAAACCTGACTATCAAAATATGTGGAGAGCCTTATATAGCCTGAGGAGACAGCTAATAGAGAACCATCAGATGAAGTTAGCCATCCCCAAATTGGGCTGCGGATTGGACGGACTAGACTGGAGAGTAATTCGAAGCATGCTGGAAGTCATCTTCCACAGAACGGGAATTGAAGTCCTAGTCTGCAGCCACCACCCACAGGCAACAGTCAGCAACAGCAAAACCGTAGACTGTTACTTCTTCCAGACGGGAAGTTGCAAGAATGGGCCAGCATGTAGATTCCGACACCCTCCTTCAAGACTATCACCAGGAACATTTCGAAACGAAACGTTTTTAAGAAGGGGGCAGTGTGGCGTGCCACCCGGCTTAGCTCAAGGCGTCAAGAAGTCGGTTCGCTGTTATGTGTTATCGGCCGTCACGCCACCGGGGCCTACATCGAACAGACTAGATTTCTCCAGCGTGGAGAATTCCAGACGGCAGCAAATGATATAAAATCGCCCGGAGTTGACTCACCAGTCAGTCGAGTTCTAACTAGCGACCGTCGAAGTTAGATTTTAGTGTGAAAATAAATTATTACAAATAAATTAGTTTTTAAGCTTTATTAAATTACGGTTAAGTTTTTATCGAGTGTTTTATTCGTTTAAATAAATAAACATAAACCCTAGAAGCGTAACATTATCTATAATAAGTAATACTGCATACTTGAAAATGTACTTAAAGTTACCTCCAGTACTTCCAGTTACGTGCAGTAAAATAAAATATTTCCATTACTTTACTAACTGCAATTGCACAGAGGAACTGGAAAAATAAATTAAAAGAAGGACATATTTTAAGATTACTAAAATTGGGGGAAATCCCTTACGGTTTGTTGCTTTATTGCACAGCTTCTTTGTTACTTTATTGAACTTCGCAGTTCACAGTAGTGCCAGTAGTGCGTTCTTTTAGCTGATAAGTTTTTTTTTTTAACTGAATGAATAGGTATATAATTAATAATTAAATGAAGAAGTTATTAAAACAGTGATAAGAGAAAGACTTTCTAAAGTCAAATTAAAATATTATAATAGAAAATATAGTAAATTTATATTATTTAATTAGATTACATTAGTAAAAATATTCTTGCTCGTTGATAATTATGTAATAAGAAAACTCGTTCTTAAGGCGGCGTTCGCACGAGCGTTTTCTAAAACGTTCAAGCGCTCGCTTTTTTTAACGTTATGAATAGAATTTATCGGTTTAAATATAAACGTTCGCACTATAGCGCTTTTTCAGTATAAACAAACCTATTAAATCTGATGTGTTTTATTCAGGGCGTCAGAAAAAGCGACGCAGCTATTATCGATAGCAAAACGTTGTGTTTTTCCAATTACATTTCTATCCGGTTCAAGATTAAAAAAACTTTTTATTTATAAATAAAGACATTAAGATGGACAGTACTATACCATAATAATAAATAATATTGTTTTAAAATAAGTTGCGCATGAAACGTTGGACATTCAGTTTGATTATGATTAATGATTACACTAACTTTATGATCCGCTTTTCGTATAGTTCTTGCTCGTAAGAATTGCAGAAAGATATGAAACAAATACAAACACTTTAGAAAACGAGCTAAAATTGTAATTTATTACCTTATTTGACGTTTCGCAATTCCGTTATTCACTGTTAATAACGTAAATAATATTTGCGAAATGTCAAGTAAGTTAATAAATTACATTTTTAGCTCGTTTTCTAAAGTGTTTTTATATATTTCATATCTTTTTATGATATACGTTCAAAGCTGCTTTTCCTATTTACCTGTTTATCTTAACTATTCATCTTCAGGTAAAGTTAAAAACATAATTTAATAAGCAAAACTATTTATTTTCCAGCCCGCATCAATTTAATGTCTCTTGGGCTCGAGATCAATCAAGTATCGTTTTAACTTATTCTATCCAATTACCTAAAGTACTGTAAAGAGTAGATACTTGATACTGGTACTGGATTTTCTCTAGTTTCAGTAAAATACTTGAAACTTTAAGTATTTCCTATAAGTACTAGTACAGATACTAAATGTCAAACAAGAACTTCTGGGTACTGGGTACTGTGCCAGTACTTTGTTGCGATACTTGCAACAACTCTGCTTTCCAACCTCGCTTGCTCTTTCAAAGTCAAATTTCACTAAAATTTCAGCAAAAAAGTCCTGTCAGTTTCAAATTGACAATATTATCTAACCTTGCTTGCTTATTTTCAATATTAAATTCAAGCGTTGGCGCTAAACTGCACTTCCATTCTTGCTTATGATTGGCTGAAGTACATTTTTCTGAAATATGGCGGAATCAATTAAAAATGCAAGCCATTCTGCCAGATTTCTTGGCGGGAACTAAATAGAGACGAAATTGACGAATTGTCATTGTTGTGTAGACCAGCAAAATAAAGGACATGTTGACTACTTCACAGGTTTATTGTTTCTACAACCCCTAGTTTAGTTATGGAAAATCTTCGATTTGATGGGGTGCGTAAAAGTGCATATAGGTGGAACGTCTCTTTTACTTGTTGTTTGAGGTATAGGCAATGTATCGCAGTCCGTAGTAACGTCCTTAGTCATACCGGCCTAATTGCGTTTAAAATAATTAAATATTGCATACAATTTACATAGCTTTGATTCCATTATATTGCTCATTCAACAGTCAATACTAACAGGGGAAAATCATAAAGGACTATTCGTGTCAGATTCGATTCAATAGTTTGCTAGCCAGCAACCACCCACGTAAAACATCTTGACAAAAAAAAATTACGGTGTGGTTTTCTAAAAATACTTTTCTTTTGTTTAAACTTAACAAAATTAGCCTTCATTGCACAAACACAAAGGAGACCATTAAATCTAAAAAATACTCCGTTCATTTATCATCATTTATCTTGACCTGTCATCAATATAATCCCGATTCGGGGTTGTCAAAACACATTTTTTGAGTTTAAATGTAAAATGCGTGTACGTTTATTTACTTCGCTTTGCCAGTGTAAACTTATAATTATTAGTAAATGGAACCATCATGTTTTAAAAACTGCATACAAACATTTTTCTTTCTTTCTTTCTGATACCATGTTTAAATTTAGAGAAAATTATCGCTGTTTCTGGTGGTTTTTCCTCGTGAATTAATGAACAGGTCTTAAATAATACAAGGTTACTTATTGCGGAAGATTCAATATTTCAGCGACATATGCGCGCAGCTTGTTACATACTGAATAACACAGCCGTATTTTATTCTTGAATAAAGAGCCGACAGTGACAAATAACATCGCGTTATTTTTTGCAAAATTCTCAAATGAAATTTTATAAATATGAGAATCCTCCGGTGCCAGGAGAATCGGCCAAAAATAATCCCAGCCAACTCCTCCCACGCTTCAGCTCCACGCACTGTGAAAATTCGATTCTCGCAAACTCGCTTTCAATTAAAGCCGCTAATTGTGTATTAAATATTGACATGTTTGTGCATGTCTGGCAAGCGGAAGACACCTCAAACATTTCGAATATTTGCAATTTTTTGTCGTCAAGTTTTGGCCCAATGCCAGATCATACCTGAAGTCGCAATTTGAAACTCCTTTTTATTCTTGTGACGCTTCATGCACATTGCTTTAAAATAATCAATGAATTTTCTGCCGTTTTGCAAATTTCGAATTCTTTTACCATGAAAACGATCGACACGCTCAACAAACCGCAACACTTCTGATGAAAATACCTCGAGTGCTACCATCTCAAATCTGTTTTGAATAAAAGCTGCTTTGAACTTTTGCTTAAAAAAAGCTTTGTATTGGCGCTCCCCTCTACGGGTACTATTCACGGGCAATGAGTTTTCCCGACTGCGAGACGTCAGTTCCATCCAGCGACTAAGTGAAAAGCGGCGCCGATAATAACGAGAATTAATCAGGTACATTGCGTTGTTCATTAATTAATGTTATCATATGGTTCGCATTAATCCTGGAGCATTCGCTTTTCTTTCGCGACGAGAAAAATTACAGTCGAGGTAAACGTTTGAAATATTCGACGACATATCGATGTCGGTAATTTAAAATTAGATATTTGTTTTTGTTTTGGGCTTGAATTTATGTGTACACACATTCTGAACATACATCTGACCAGAAATATAAATACAAAAAATTAAGTAAATAGTTTTTTGTGTGTAATACCGCAGTTTATTACGTTTATTACTTATTTCATTTGTTGTTTTATTTTGATTGAACATTTTTGCCTCCAAATATGATTTTCTTGAAAATCTACCTTTAATTTTTTTTTATTTTCTTGCTATCGTAGCATGTCGCTGTTCAAACTATTCCTTGATTTTTTTTAATTAAAAAAAATTAACGTTTTTTATTCATATTTAACATCTATATAATTTTGCACCTTATTCTCATTTGAAGATACTAAAAATTACGGAAATTCATTTATTATTTGTGATTTTTTATCTTGCTAAATTAAGTTTTAACTATTTTATTCACTACCGGGAGTAGACAGCGGTTTCTATGACACCAAAATTGTGACAGAAATAATAATGAAACTTAAATTAATAAAAATTAAATAAAATTATAAATTAATATTTTGTTGAAAACGATCCGATTCTCTTTTAATATTTACGATGAACTTTTCTTGTATCACACACCATTAAAATCGATACTGTTATAAATTGAGGTGTAAAGAAAAACCTGAATCATTTTGGTTTTATTTTTTTGTTTCTCATGATCAAGTATGTTTGTCAAATTTCCGATACTTTTTTAATGCAATGCCCCCTATCACTTTTTACAAATGGATAGTGTTGATGTTTCTTTTCAAATCTATTGTAGGTTTTCTTTATCTAACCCTTAAATATTTTTTATTATTATATATTTTTCTCCAAAACACAAAACTAGTAAACATCATAAATACCAGCGGTCCCACGCCAACTGTTTACCCTTCCAGAATATTTATTTATTAATGGATTTACATAAAACTTGGAGACTATAAATTAAACACAAAATGGAATTTTCCGACACACTTCTAGCCGACATAGGATCGGTTTCGCCGGAAATGATATCAACGTTCTTATTTTAAATAGAATCTTTAATTCGACGGCTAGCAGTATATCGGAAAATTCCATTTTTTATTTAATTTATTTTTTCCAAATTTCATGTAAATCGATTAATAAATAAAGATTCTAGAAGGATGAACACAAAATGTGGGACACCCGGTATAAATAAAATTTACTGCTTTACAAATGAAGTGAAGGCTAAAATGTGACCCGAGACCTCTTTGTAACAATCATTTACGGAATAATAGATGCCGTCTACTATTGCATTTGTCGCCGCGTTTTATTTGTCTCTAAAATTAAAGACTGGTGCAAAAACCGGGTAAGTCCATGATTTATCAAAATTTACTTCTGGATATTTTTCAGATGTTTTTAATGTCGCGCGTCGTTTGGTATAAAAATTAGTTAAGTCGAGGGTACAGAAACGACTTTTCAAATTAATACGTTTCCTTTTGGAAATTATAATAAAAACTGGGAGTTACTAACATATAAAATTTAAAAAAAATTACCTTAATAGTACGCCACTGTATAAGTAAACGAACGTTCCAAAATATTTCTGGTTTATATTAATAATCGACGTGCCGGAGTGTTTTTACAAGAAAAAATACTTTCGTAAATATGTGTTCCAGTCTTTTTATCCACATTGTATGCATGTGCAGTAGAAAAAGTTTTCTTGTCAATCCTTTCATTTAAATTTCTTGTAAAAGTATGTATAACCATTGGTATAACCTGAAAGTATCCTAGTTATTTCCCTTTTGTTGCACAAGTCAGGCGTTGATAAGTTTGATGACCAAAACTAAAAGATTTTACGTTGTTATTAATTATTATCATAAGTTTAAAGAATAACATTAAACTAAATTAATTTTATTTTACCGTTTGGCAGAAACTTACAAAACTGACTTACTCGGTTCTTGCACCAAACTCTTCAATTTTTCTAGTCTCTACTTAGTGGTTGTCAGATTTTAACCAAGGATGGGCTAATGTTTTGTGACACAATGGTTTGAAGCGTTTTAAAAAGTTTCAAACCAATTAGCCATTCAAATTAATTTTTCCCGCCACCGGTAACCATGGAAACAAGAGTTTTATGACGTAGTAAGCGAGGAACCAAGTGGTAAACAATAGGTGAATTTTCGCCGTACTTGACTCTGTAACCAGTATTAACCCAGTAGGTTAACCCCCATCATTCGAAAGTTGTAACTTTTGCAGTGTTGGCGAAAATAATAACTGAAGTGTAATTCTAAAAGATGAATTTAGAAAATTAAACCAATAATTTAGGAATTATTTTTAAAAATGATGTTCAAATTTACATTTTTATCACTTTATGTTATACAGTAGGGATTGATAGTTCCGTTCAATTACTTCGATTCATTACCTACCTCGCGACTTAGGTAACAGATTTCTATTACCAAGTAACAGCAATGACGTATTCGATGACGTCAAAAAGCATTATTCTGACATAGCCAAAATGACAAAAGTAATCGGTTGTTTCAATACCCGGTTATAACAAGTAGCTAGCGAAAATTCACCTAATGTGAGTTTGTACCAGTTTGCATTATATTTTTCCAATTATCAGTTAATGTTTTCAAGGTGAGTTCAAATACTTTTAAAGATTATTGTCACTAAAATTTTATGCTCAAAATGTTGTTAATAACTATTTGTAGCAGGAAAGGTGAAATTCTTATTTTGAGAGATTCTGTGATGATTCCGTCAATTTTAATAATTATATTTTGGTTATAATATTCTTAAAATTAATTGTGTATTATTGCGAATATAAATTACTGAATAGAAACCATGCAATTCATAGCAACATAAGAATTCCTCGCTTCTGCGTCACTATTATGTAGTTCAAGTATTTCCGCTAGAGGTCGTGTCGCTTAGCTCGATTCGCCAATACATTTTAGTGCTACAACGGTGACGTCACATGTGCAATCGGTTCAAAATATTTGAAGCTGGTTTGAACTGCGCCGGGAGATCGGTTTGAAACGAATTCGTAAATTTGTAGAGGAGTAAACGCGCGAATTTACGTAAGTTAGATGACAGATTATAGTGAAATGGTTAATTTACACAAGGATAATTTTAGAATTATACTGAACAGCACGTTAAATCTTGAAATAAATTCACAGTAGATAGTATACGAGAATAAATTATTGTGCATTGTTGTGCATGTTTCTGAAACAAAACGCAAACTTCAAATGTAATTGAATTTCTTTCTTGCCTTCAGAGTGGGCATACATATAACTATAAATTGATCTTCTGAACGTAAGCAAACTTTCAAATGGATACTAATATCGAGATATCGAAGTTTATGTTTCAAGCCATTGCATTTTCGTGCTTAGGAAAGAATGGCGTAACAGTTCAAAATATACATACGTACACAAACAAGGCTTCCACATGTCAAATTCAGTTTGCCGGTGCATACGAATTTGAGTATGTGTCCTTTGTGTTGTTTGTTCTCTATTCATGTATGTTAAACAAAGTTAACGCTCAGCGAGTATGCCTATCGTCTATCCAAACTCGTGCGCACCGACCACCGCTGTGTCGAAGCACTTTCAGAAAAGATGTTTACACTTCCAAGGCCTACTAGGAAGACAGAACTTTTTGAACATATTGCGGTGATAGCTGGCTATCCCTAAAACAGAAATTGCTGAAGAAAGAGGAACTTTAATAAAATACATTTAGGAAGCAAAACAGAAGAAACAACATCAATATTGGCTGTTTTACATGATATCTGGATAATTAAAACACTAATATACACAATAAAAACACTTAACACAACTTACCTGGGGAAGGGTCATCACAGCTTGAGGGAGGCTGAAGAAACACTACACCACCACAGAGAGACGTCATCAGCATTACTACCACGTGCACGTGAAGATCCTGCCACATGTCAACGACATCAGCGCAGGGTACCTTCAACAAGACCATTGTGCAACATCAATTTACATTTTCGAAATTGTTACTACGTATGTTCTACAATACACCACATTTCTACCACCACACTTCTACAACCAGAGAGGTCATCGTGTGTCCGTAATGCGACAACAATGCAGTATCCACCACACTTCTACAACCGGGAATGAAAGACTATTTATGAATCTCTATTAAAGCTATGGATAATGAATAGGAGGATTTAAAAAAGAAAATGAAAGAACTTATATTTATCTGGAACAAAAATTCGAAAAACCAATTTCCAATCACAGCATGTTATTGGCCGGTGGTAAAAGTAAATAAGTAGCAAAAACGAAGATTGGTGTACCCACAGAGTGTACCTAGAACATGAAAGAGGGTCAGGATCAAAGCTGGGTTAATAGAAAATCTGTTTATAAATTATGAGGAATTACTTCAAAGGGGGTTTAGAAATTTGTCAAAGTAACAGTTCCGGGAAAATGTGTGGTGTAGTTATTGTCAGAACATTTTTTGAAATTAAAAATTTGTATGCATTTTGGAAATTATTTTTAACACAATAAATTATATATATTCGGGAACATGTAATGTAGAAATTTAGCTTAGAATTTTAAAAATTAGGCTTTTTTAGAATATGAAAAGTTGGAAAAATGAAAACTAGGTGGCGAAAATTAAACTGTCATTTACTATTGCAACCAGATCAGATATAAAACCAGGTCAGGCAAATTTCGATCAATGAACGAAACTGGTGGACGAAACATTCGAAAAAACCAGTAGTCATTCTACGAAATTAAAGTCCCTAGATTTATCAAAATAATTTCACAATCATTGCAACAAATTTATAAGTAAAGTATTTTAATTTTACAGTACGCTATCGATAACTTTTTCTGAGTTGTTTTATATACCAACTGTATGTTTCGTTAATTTTCCTTGGTCCATAAATAATTCACCAGGTACATGGTCGATGTTCAGTTTCACAATATTTTTAGAATAGTTTGCGTTGCATAAAAAACAGTAGTTTTTATTGTCAAAAAAAACCTTTGTAAAAACATTTTGAAATGCTTGGTTTATACAGTCACTAAAACTAAAACTAAAAATTAACTACAACTAAAATTAAAACTATGTAAAAGTTTCCGTTTATACAAGCAAAAATTACGCATACTCGTTGCACACCTAGCTGTGAAAATTCCGTGGAGGGAATATTAACTGGAGAGAAAGTACAGTCAAATTTACGGTCATCCCGCCTTTTCCACTAAGAATTGAAATGAACGAATTCTTAATTTTTAGTGAAGTTGTATAAACCGCTTTGTATCATTACGGCCTTTTAATTTCTTGGTTGATAGTTATTAATGTTTAGTTATTAGAGTTAGTGACTGTATAAACCACACTTAAACTTCTGCATAAAAAAATACATGGTCCTTCAATAACCTAACATATTGGTCCAATCGAGCCGGATATGGACAAGAAAATTGAAGTTTCCAGAAACATTATATTTCAAGCACAAGTTCGTCGTTGAAGTCATCAAACCTTTCTTCATATTGCCAGATCGAATCGCTGGAAGATATTGAAGTCAAGTTGGTCGTCAATCAAAAATAGGCCTTCATCTTATTTGTTCGACCCTTTCGCTAGATTTACACAAGCAACATATTCACGTGAAAATGCCAGGTTCAGATGAACTGACCGCTTTAATTTCAAAAAGAACAACATTAAAAATACAATTTTCGAGGTATAGAAATAAAATAAATTTTAAAATAAATCTCTTTCTTATTTTAAATTGATGATTTCTAAAATGGAACCAATTTTAGATGATTTATTTCTCATTTGCAATTGCAGGAAAAGATGAAACTCAAGCCGATGTACACTTGCTTGCAAAAAAATCGCGTAACCTTCAAAATCAAGTAGTCGAGTTTTCACCTATTTTTTGCTTTATAAATGGGTATTTTGTCATGTTTCGAAACATACAGGTTAGGAAGGACCGTTGAAATTATTACTGTTTTACCTGGTTTGAGTCAGACAGTAGCAATTCAATAAATATCACATTAAAAATATTGAATAGCCCATAAATGTAATGTAATTTAACCTAAATATAATTGTCGATTGCTGTTCTATTCATATAACTTTTTTTAACATTTGTCAAGACTCTTCAAATCTCAATTTGTAATTTTCGACGTGTTGGTGACAAGAGTAAAGGAAAATTTATTAAAACATGGAATCCCTTGCGGTTTATAATGGATTATTTCTAAATTCAGAAAGGCATTATCCGAATCGTAAATCGATATTTTTGGACATCTATCTCCAACCATCTTTTCATTTGCAAATTTTTCCTCTTCGCACATATTATTTGAGCATCATAGTATTTTTATTTAAGCTATAATCATTCGCTACTGCTGTGAATCACTATTCTTCTTGTAAGTTACTCGTTTTCTGTCAGTATGAATTTTAATTGTTTGACACTGACACATTAAATCTCAAGACCAACGAAAAACGAGTGTACGCGTTTTTTTTTGCAAGCCACAGTAGATTACGTAAAAATAATTTCGACTTGCATGAGCGTTTAGAAATTTCTGATGTTAAATCAAACACATTTTCTGCTAATCTAAGTAACATAAAACTGCCCCGCATTACTTTGCCCAGTTTTGATGGCACTTACGAAAATTGGATATCAATTCGGGACACATTTATGTCACTTCACAATAACGAATCTTTGACATCTGACAAAAATTTTATTATCTGAAAGCATCATTAATTGCTGAAGCAGCCAAATTAATTGAATCTATTGAAGTTTCTGAAATAAATTTTGATGGCGCATGGGCAACTGTAGTCGATCGTGTTGATAATGAGAAACAGATAATAAAAAATCATACAAATGCCTTGTTAAAACTTTCTTTTGTTAATAAGTACAGTAGGTGTGTTCTTTTTACCGCAAAACTCACAGTAACTCAGCGGCACTCAGTAACCTTGGAAATTTGTATGTCTTTTTACACTCTCGTTGGTGAGATTTTGTGAGCTACCTCCGAATCAACCAAATAGGGATTTAGGTTAAAGTGCATGTGTATGTAATGTCCAAATGTCTCTTTTGACATTTGCGCGATGTTAGTGGAATTAACTTGTTTTTTTTAGAACGTTAAATTCAGCAAAACTCACCTCATTTCTGATATTTACTGATCTGAGTCGAAAGTAAAACGAACACACCTTATGTAAGAGAAACATTGGACTCAATTATGAAAAATATTCTAGTATTAGAAGCATTTAATCATCCGGTCCGCTCAAGGGGAACTTTGTTAATTGCTATTATTGTTGGAAAATATGATTTTAAATTAAATGAAGAATGGGAGACTTACGGAGATTTTCCCATGCCTTCCTTCATGTAACTTCAAATTTGAAGCCGAATTTTTAGTTATAAAAAATATCGGAAGTAGGCTGTCACCACAATCGATTTCGAAAAGTTCCTTCAAAATACCTCCGCATTTGCAATTAGCAGATCCACAATTTAATTTGTCTAATCCTATAGATTTCCTATTGGGAGCTGATATTTTCTACGCGCTGTTAGAACCTGAACATTTGAAAAGAGTAAAACAACCGATGTTAAAAAATATTAATAATTAGGTAGCAGGATGTAGCAATGCGTAGTCGAAACTCCACTAGAAAACACAGAAAGAAACTGAGGAACTTTATATTAAGGAAAAATACATTTCATAAAACATGTCAGTTTTTATATTATTGTTTTATATATAACTAACTCTGTTATCATAGATAACGTGATTACTGTCTAGCAGTTTGTATCGCTACTTAATGTCCGATTAACTTTAACACTTCCCCTCGAGACAAACGCTTGATTTTCAAATTAAAACTTTTGTTAATCCCAGGAGATTGATACATCGTTCATGCTTTGCTTTTGTCAATGCCTTGGTTAATACATCTGCTGGCATATCATCAGATGCTACGTGTTCCAAAAATATTTCACCTGATTCCACAATTTCGCGTACGAAATGGTGTCGAATATCTATGTGTTTTGTTCGCGCATGGTACACAGGATTGGTTCCCAATCTCTGTGCGCTAAAATTATCATTACATAATTTCATCCTTTTGACTCTCACTCCAAATTCTAGTAAGAAACGTTTGAGATGTACAGCTTCTTTTGCAGCCTCGCTTAGAGCCACATATTCGGCTTCCGTTGTCGATAGGGCAACTGTGTGCTGCTTTCTAGAATCCCATGTGATAACACTACCATTCATAAGGAATGCGTATCCAGTAAAAGAACGTCGGTCATCAATGGATCCAGCCCAATCAGCATCCACATGACCTATTATTGGGTTTTTGTCATATTGGTATAATATACCAAAGTCAGCCGTTCCTTTAAGGTAACGCAATACTCTCTTCGCCGCGTTCCAATGCGTTTTATTAAAACAATCATTAAATCTACTCAGCGAACTTGCAGCGTGAGCTATATCTGGACGTGTTGCAATTGACAGGTAAAGCAAACATCCAATCAGTTCACGGTAAGCAGGTTTCTCACCATCAGAACTTGACCATGCATTGCCCTTGATAAGTTTGGTATTGACTTCGAGATTGCGTAATTCATTGTCTAAACATTTATGCCAGGCACGACCAGCCTGTTTTAATCCATATAAGGCCTTTTTCATGTGACAGACCATGTCACCTGTTTCCATTTTTCTAATCATGACTTCAGCTTCGCTAATGGATTGACAGTCACCTCTCCTTTCATCAATGATCTTCCTGAGTACAATTTCCATGTGATCAGGTAGTTCCATAAAGACTTCTTCGCTTAAAACACCATTTAGGTAAGCTGTTGTGACATCGTACTGACGAATATGCATTTTGTTTTGTGCAGCTAACGCGATTGCCAGTCGAATAGAACTCAAACGTGCAACCGGGGCATATGTTTCATAGTAATCTTTTCCAAATTGCTGTGAATAACCTTTTGCTACGATTCTGGCCTTTCGCTTCTCTAAAATTCCATTTGTGCCGTATTTGTTTGGTAATACAAAACGACTACCAATTACGTCGCGCGCTTCTGACCTGTCCACCAGTTCCCAAGTCTTGTTCTTGATGACTGATGTAACTTCATTAGCCATCCACTCGTCCGATTCTGGGCTTGACAGTGCTCGACCAATAGAAATCTCAGATAAAAATGCGAAATCGGCTTGCTCCTCATTTTTATCTTCTTTGTTTACGGTATTTACGGTTCCGTAAACCTTACGAGGTCTTCCGCGAAGTCCGGTGTATATTTTGCGTGGTCTTCCTCGTCTGACATTAACAGTTGTCTGTTCATCAGAGGGAAATCCTCGAAAATCTTCTTCGCCGGATTCTTCTCTTGTATTGCGCATTTGATCTTCAACAATATCTTCGTACTTTTTACTACAGGTTCGATTTAAATCGACTTCAATAAAAGGTTCTTCTGTCCTCTCATTCTTTGATAAACTTGAAGGTTCTTGGAAATATTCTTCCTCCAGGTAAAATTCTTCATATTTGTCTGACTGAATAGGAGACTTTTCTAAGAATTTCACATCTCGTGATATTTCTATTCTTTGTTCACTTGGCAACCAAATTCTGTAGGCTTTTGATTCTAAACTGTATCCTACAAAAATACCTCTTCTTGAACGTGGTTCAATTTTGCTTTTGTTTGGTGATCTATCCAAGACAAAAACTTCATTACCAAAACGTTTCAAATCAGCCACGTTTGGTGTTTTTCCAATCCAAGCCTCGTATGGTGTCCTTCCCTTGAGTTTACTCGTTGGAGATCGATTATGAATAAAATTTGCTGTATTTACGGCCTCTGCCCAAAAAGATGGTGGCAGTCCTGATTGTATCAAGAGACATCTTGCCGTATTCATAAGCGTTCTGTTACGTCTCTCGGCTACACCATTTTGCTCTGGATTATAGGGAGCTGTCAATCGACGTGAAATGCCATGTTTTTTGAGCAAATCATCAAAATTCTTGTTGACGTATTCCCCTCCGTTGTCGGTCTGAAGCTGTTTGATTTTCTTTCCTTGTTGAGTGCTTACAAAAGCTCTAAAATTTTCAAATTCTCCAAAAATTTGATCCTTCTTTTGTAGGAATTTCACCTCACACCATCCAGAAAAATCGTCTATAAATGTGACGAAATAACGATTTTTCCCATGTGAACTGACACGCATCGGGCCACAGATATCTGAGTGTATAAGATCGCCTAAATCTGTTTCTCTTTCAGAAACCTTGGGAAATGGTGTGCGACACATCTTCCCCTGCAGACAGATACCACACTCGAAATCTTCATTCAATCCTTCAACTTCTAACCCTTTGACAGATTCCGTTCTGATAGCTTCACGAAGAGATTGAACATTTAGATGACCTAGGCGTATATGCCAATCCTCCAAAGAGTTTTTCTTCGGCACCTTTGTCTTGACATCTGGCTCGGAAATATTTTTACATTCAACATTGGCGTTGCCTTGGAAATAATACAATCCGTTTTGACGCTTCGCGAGAAGTAACACATTTCCGGATTGATCAAGAACTTCGGCTTTCGTTTTTTCAAAAATCACCTTATGTCCTTTATCGGTTATTTTACTAACGGAAACTAGGTTCGCACGTAAGTCCGGGACATACATTGTGTTTTCAAATTTTAAAACTTTAACACCGCCGTTTATTTTTGCGACAGTTGATACAGTACCTTTGCCTTTAATGTCTGTATACGCATCACTCGCGAGATTTAATTTTCCGTGTCCGTTCCGATCAATTTTTGTGAAAGACTCTATGTCCTTACACATATGCGACGTGCATCCACTATCGATACACCACATGTCTTGATCTGTAGACCTCTTCATTTGATGTCTTTCCTTCGTCAATACTCCCGACATCGCGTACAAACATTCGTTTTCGGCACTATTTGCTGACTGTCCTTTTGACTTCTTTGACGTGTGACAATTTTTGGACCTATGTCCAATCGTCCCGCACTTAAAACACTTCATTTTTGAATCCTTGTTTTTAAAATTTTCTTTTTCACATCTTTCAGACTGACTTTTGTCTCTTCGATAATTCTTCTTCCAGAATTTTCCGGCAATCATTGCATTTTGTCCGGTATTTCGACTAGTTTCTTTTCTTGCATCGAATTCCTCTGTGATTTTAATTCGCAGCGTTTCAAGAGACTCGTAAACTCCGCAGAAGCATGACACACAATAAATCTTGATTTATTTCAACATTTAATTCTGACAATTTGTCTACGGTGTCAAAAAATAAACTAGTATGCTCACGTGCATCATCATTATCTTGCATTTTCAGAGACATTAACTGATTTAAAAGAGTAGCCTTCCGCGCTGGACCTTTCGACTGATAAATATTTTCCAGCTTCTTCCAAACCGCTTGTGCAGTTTCGCATCCTTTAATCTGCTTTATTTCTGATGGACTCATAGCCAGCACAATGTCGGATTGTGCCTTCAGGTCAGCTTCTTCCCATCGTTTCGCAGATTCAACAGATGCCGCATTTCCTTCTATCACCTCAGGTTTCACATTTGTGCCACTGACGTAACCCCATGCCTCGTTCTTGATGAGAATTTGCACGCATCTGGATTTTCCAGGTATCATAATTCTCCTTCTTGAGCACTTCGAATTTCACACCAGTCGCATTCATTCTACGCTGTGATATCGAACTTAACAAACTGACGCTTTTCTCTTGTAAGTCCTATACTAGGCAGGGTCGATTTCTGTTTCTACTATTTTCTCTTACGATAAATCTGGTAGATCTGGGTCCATAACCTATTAATAATTAGGTAGCAGGATGTAGCAATGCGTAGTCGAAACTCCAGTAGAAAACACAGAAAGAAACTGAGGAACTTTATATTAAGGAAAAATACATTTCATAAAACATGTCAGTTTTTATATTATTGTTTTATATATAACTAACTCTGTTATCATAGATAACGTGATTACTGTCTAGCAGTTTGTATCGCTACTTAATGTCCGATTAACTTTAACAAAAAATACTAAATTAGGTTGGATACTTTCGGGAAAATTACAGACAAAAGCTAAAACTAAGGCCCGGTTTTTCCATCACAGTTTAACTTTAAGTCTCGTTTTATTCCCATGGTAACAAGTATAAAGATAATTGTTTCCACAGGAATAAAACGGAGCTTAAAGTTAAACCCCAATTGAAAAACTGGCCTTTAATGGAGGAGGTAACTGAGGTTAAATATAATTTTACGAATGATGAAATATATTGTGAAAATCTTTTCAAAAATACATATTCGCGTAATTCGGATGGAAGATTTGTCGTAGAATTTCCATTAAAACAACCATCTAGTGTCTTACGTAATTCGAAAACGGTAGCATTAAATAGATTGTCATCTGGAACGAAAATTTCGTAAAAATTAAAAGTTAGGAATTGAATATGCCGACTTCATGACTGAATACTTGAAATTAGGTCACATGAAACAGGTACATAATATAGATGATGCAAAACAAGCGCAATTTTATTTATCTCATCATACGGTATGCAAAGAAGACAGTTTAACAATAAAACTGCGCATCGTATTCAATGCTTCTGCAAAATCCACTACTGGGTTTTCGTTAAATGACATTCTGTATGTAGGACCCACCATCCAACAAGATTTATTTTCCTTAATAACTAAATTTCGTACGCATAAATACGCGGTAACTGCCGATATCACTAAAATGTATCGTCAAGTTTTGGTAAAACCCGAGCAAACTGCACTACAGAAAATTTTTTGGCGTTTTACCATTACAGACACCGTAAAAACATGGGCACCATTGACACTCACGTATGGTACAGCGACAGCATCTTTCTTGGCAATAAGTTGTCTTCATGAATTAGCAACTATTGAAAAACATAATTTTCCAATAGAGTCGGGGGCAATTCGTGACTTTTACGTTGACGATTTGATAACCGGTGCAAATTCAGTTGAGGACCATTCAATTGCGAAGTCAGCATAATACTAGCAAAGGGTTGCTTTGAGCTTCGTAAATGGGCATAGCATGATTCTCAAATATTAGAAGGCATTGAAAATAAGGAAATGCCAAACACCGTAAAAAATTTGATAATAATTCAACAATAAAAACATTAGGCATTGGATGGAATCCCGTACCTGATGTATTTACGTACTCGCGGGTAGATATTTCAGAAGATGAACATTTCACTAAAAGAAAAATGTTATCCGAAATACCCAAATTGTTTGATCCGTTAGGTTTGATATCACCTATTACAATTCGGGAAAAATCTTAATTCAACAGCTTTGGCAATTAAAAATAGGATGGGACGAGGTGATTCCATCCAGCATTCGTTCTAGTTGACATGAATTTCTCCATAGCATAAGGGGATTAAATGAATTAAAAATAAATTATAATATATATAATATGTTTTGTGCGAAAGTCAACCTAATCGAATAGCTCCAAAGCGCGGGTTGTACGATTAAAGCAATTAACCATTCCAAGGTTGGAACTTTGTGGTACCCTTCTTTTGGCAAAATTAGTAAATGCTGTGATTGCTATTTGTGAACTGATAGTACGATAATCTTCGCTTGGATAAATCCGAATCGAAATTATTTCAGATTTTGTTGCAAATAGGATTTCTCAAATTCAATCGATAACCACATCTTCGCGTTGGCATCACGTTAAAACTGATGAAAATCCTGCCGATATTTTATCGAAAGGAGCTAGCATAAAATCGCTAATCAATAATAACTTGTGGTGGCATGGACCACGTTGGTTAATGTCAGATAGGTCAATGTGGATAAATTCAGAAAGTATTTTCCCAGTAGCAATACCAGAACAAAAATGTTATGTTAATCTTTCGACCAAAGTACAAAAATCATTTATTTTTGAACGATTTTCAAGTTTCAGTGTCATGATCAGAGTAATAGCATATTGACGATTCATTAACAATTGCAAAACTAAAGGGCTTAAAACGTCAAACAGATATTTATCAGCAGTCTTTAGTGTCCGACCGAAACCGATTTTCTCGCCGAAACCGAAACCGAAACCGAATTTCGGCCAATGTTTCAGTTTCGTCCGAAACAGAAACCGAAACCGAATCTTATTCGAAAAAAGTTTGAGATAGTTTTACTAAAGTCAAAATTAAAAATTGTATTTATTAATAACTGAAATTAAATAAATTTATATTGTAAGACAGAAACAAAAACAATTTTAAGTTAGTTTTATTTATTAATAACAGAAGTCAAACAAATTTAAGTCAAAAACAAAAACAATTTAAAATTTTCTTCTCTATCATATTTTACAAAAGTTAAAAGAGATTTTTTTCAGCTATGGCTCATAGACAAAATTCAAATGTGTATCTTATTAAAATTAAATTTAGGTCAGAATCAAAAACTTTGGTATTTTAGAGATTTCACGTCCTGCAAAGCAAATTCACTTTATAATTTGAAATTTTGTGGTAAAGATTGCGTTAATATTACGGTCTGCCTTTTCAAATTGGGGAATTTTGAATCAGCTTTTGAATTGGGATCGGTCACATTTCAAATATGCGGTCTAATATGAGTTAATAATGCATTAAGTTTAATTCACTATCAAAATTGACGTTTACGTTAAAACTGAGTATCATTTTATTTGGTAACCAAAAATTAATCAAGTTTGAGATTAATATACATTTAAAGCAGAAAAAAGAAAATAAATAGTTTCGGTTGTAGCCGAAGGTTCGGCTGTTTTTTGGCCGAAACCGAAACTTTAACCGAACCACGAAATTATGGCCGAAACCGAATATTCGGTCCGACACTATCGGTCTTATTAAAGTTGGTGGGCGTTTAAGACATTCAAATTTCAAATTTTCTTTAAAATTTCCTATTCTTTTGCCATCTGATCATGCATTTACAAGTTTATTAATATCACATGTGCATTTAAAACATTACCACGCGGGTCCATTAGCCACATTGGCAGTACTCAGAGAAAATAATTGGATTTTAAATGCACGTACAAAAATTAGAGATATTTTATATAACTGCATTACTTATTTTAAAGCAAAGCCGAAAATAAGTAAGTATAAAATGGGTGATTTGCCCAGCACACGGATTATGCAAGCCCATCCATTTTCAAAAACGGGAATCGACTACGGTGGTCCTATATTCAAAAAACAAGGAAATTATAAAAGTAAGCGTCTTGTCAAGGCTTACATTGCATTATTTGTTTGTTTATCTACCAGAGCAGTTCATATAGAACTTGTCACGGATTTGATAACCAAATCATTTTTGGCTGCACTAAAGCGATTAATGGCACGGAGAGGTAAAGTTCATCATGTATTTTCAGATAACGCAACCAATTTTAAGGGTGCTGCTCATGAATTACATGAATTATATAATTATTTTTGTAATTAAACTAACATTAGCGAACTCATCGAAGCAACAGCTAATCAAAATATTAAATGGCATTTCATACCTCCCAATTCCCCACATTTCGGGGGACTTTGGGAGGCAGGAATAAAGGCGGTAAAATTTCATTTTAAAACGAATGCTCAAAAATGCCTCTTTAACTTATGAGGAACTTTACACCTTGTTAGTGCAAATCGAAGCGATCCTAAATTCTCGTCCTCTCACTCCTATTTCCGAGAATCCTTCGGATTTAATAGCATTAACACCTGCACATCTTTTGATTGGTGACACATTGATGTCGAACGCAGAGCCGAATATTTGTGACCTAAAGCAAAACAGGTTATCTCGTTGGCAATATTTAGAACAAATATAACAGCATTTCTGGCAAAGGTGGTCCAAGGAGTACGTGGCCAATTTTCAAGAAAGAACGAAATAGCAAAGGAACAGTTACAAAGGAGTTTCACTAGGACAACTAGTTATCGTACGAGAAGATAATATGCCTCCGCTTCAGTGGGCTATAGGACGAATCGTCAATCTGCATCCAGGGGAAGACAATATTGTGCGGGTAGTGACAGTTAGAACGTCAAAAGGTGACTTTAAGCGCGCCACTAAGAGAATGTATTCTACTGATAGAGGATGAAGAACAGTCATAAGTGGTTGAAAGGCACACTTTCAACGGCGGGCGGAATATTAAGTTTCACGAACAGTATTTTTAGAATAGTTTGCATTGCATAAAAAAAACAATAGTTGTTATTGTCAGAAAAACACTTTGTAAAAACATTTTGTAAACTTTTGCATAAAAAAAATACATGGTCCTTCAATAACCCAACAGTCGAATAATTAAAGGCATTCAGTTTATGAGTTGCATACCGAATTAATTTTCGTAAATGCCTAATAAGGTAATAATATAGTGGTCTGAACCACAGAAAATACTAAAAATTTGTTTCATAAATAACACCATAATTGCAAAATATCATTTTTTTATTAAGGAAACAAAATTTGTACTTTTTGACAACTACAGTTCATAACTTTCTTTTGCTTACAAAAACGATATCGCTGTTTAAACTATTCATTACTATACCGGGTGTCCCGCGCCATGTGCTCACCCTTCTAGAATTTTAATTTATTAATCGACTAACCGGAATTTTGGAGACAATAAACTAAACAAAAAATGGAATTTTCCGACATACTGATAGTCGTCACAGGACTTCCAGTTTCGCCGAAAGTGATATCAACTTTCTTATTTTAAATGGAACACCCTATATATTTTTATATATTACATATTTTACGGATCATTACGAGTCCGAATACGTCAATCAATTGTTAATTTTGGTTTCCATGAAACGAAAAAAGAACTTTTTTATTTTTCAATCTAGAAAGCTATGAATCGCATTAATGCGATCAAGCGTTTCGAAAAAATCACTCCTTTGATGGTATTTTGATTTTTAACATTTTTACAGTAATTGAAATTTTCATTAGCTCTCAACTAATTTTTTTCGATAGAACCTCATATGTTTCTTAGCTTAGTTCAACTGAATATTTTTTTCTGAGTACACTGATACCAAATACGTCATATTTTCTTTGAAAATAATTTAAAATAGAGCATGTCTTATTGAAATTTTACACTCCCTTTATTTCAAATGACTTTCAAAGAAAGTATGACATATTTGGTATCAGCGTACTTAGAAAAAAAATATTCTGTTGAACTAAGCTAAGAAACATATGAGGTTCTATCGAAAAAAATGAGTTAAGAGCTAATGAAAATTTCAAATACTGTAAAAATGTTAAAAATCAAAATACCATCAAAGGAGTGATTTTTTCGAAACACTTGATCGCATTAGATCGAAAAATTGCGATTCACAGCTTTCTAGATTGAAATATAAAAAATTTTTTTTTCGTTGTCATGGAAACCAAAATTAATAATTGATACGTATTCGGACTCGTAATGCTCCGTAGATTTTATATATGTAAAAATATATAGGGTGTTCCATTTAAAATAAGATAGTTGATATCACTTCCGTCGAAACCGGAAGTCCCATGACGACTATCAGTATGTCGAAAAAATCCAATTTTTGTTTTGTTTATCGTCTCCAAAATTCAGGTTAATCGATTAATAATAAAGATTCTAGAAAGGTGAGCACATGGCGCGGGACACCCGGTATAAAGCGATCAATGGAATTTATACTTAGAGCAGGATGTGATATTTTCCAAAAAGTTGCTTACAATTTGAAGTTAAAAATTTTAAGTGTTTGAATTGTGACATTTACCTTTTAAGTGATTGATAATAAACGGATTTGTCTTGTGGAAGTCCCCCCCCCCCCCCAATACTCTAAAAAAGGATTCAAACCAGCATCCATACAAAATAAAATAACAAAATAAAGATTGTATCAAGCACAAGCATAACCTCAAATATGGCAACTGTTAACTTATTATTTATTTCTCATTGTATCCAAACACACAGCATAAAATAGCACAGCCCCCTCTATTTATGAATTCCAATGATCACCCGGTATTACATGGCAATTACGATTATTCTTGGTCGAATAGTTTTGGTTTGCAGCAGAACTCTCGAGTTACGCTTCTACTGATGAACCCCCCCTGAAACAACCCTACAGAGGCTGCTCGAGGGATGCACTGCAATTATAAACGTTTTGCAAAATTTTTTTTTCGTAAACGGGCGTTGCTATAGGAAAAAAACACATTCGGAATTTAGGCTGATTATCCAAATTTTCTTTTATAAATAATTTCGCCAAAATAAGACATTTATTTCATCTTTTGGTATTACGAAAACTATAAAACAACATACGGCCGATATGCATATAACAAATTTGGACAATTTATAGCCTCGGCCATAGAACTTCGTACAACCTCGTTCGTTATATCAAGCATATCGGCCTTAATACCGTTATACATATACTGTGTCCACATTTCGATGCTCACTATTGGCATCTCGGTCATTAGAACACATAGAACAACGATTAAATGGGGAATGTTTAGCAGAATTTAATGCTCGCAACAAATCTCATTTCAAATTCACCATAACTTTTTAAATTTTAAGACAATTTAATGAAACCGAAATTTGACGTTTCAATGTTCCTCAATAACTCGATAGCACCTAATGTGGCTTCTTCTAAACTTTTACATTGTTCAGACACTTTCTTACACAAAGTTTTTGATGTAAACTAGGAATACCGATACCCGATAAGTTTACTACCCGGGTACTCGTTATTGATACCCGGGTAGTTACCCGTTACCCGATAAGTACCCGTTACCCGATAAGTACCCGGGTATCCGATAAGTACCCGATATCCGACAACTACTTGACTATCCGATAAGTATCAACTAACAATTTAAAAAACCAGTATAGAATTATCTGAAATAATTAATGCTCATTCGAGCAAAATGTTAATGTAGGTCACATTAGGCAAAATGAAATGAAGACTACTTGGTTGTTCGGCAATTTCAGAATATCGGGTAACGGGTAATTATCGGGTATCGGGTAGTTATCGGGTAACGGGTATTCAAAAAGAGGAACCGGTTCCATCTAAGTAAACGGGTACCCGGGTACCCGGGTATTCGTCGTCATCCCTAATGTAAACAGAAATATCCGATTATCATTTGTTTTCAAGTTATTATAGTTTGTTTTTAAAGAGGAGTGAAGTTGTCGCCCTGCTGTAACTAGAATGACACTGTAAAACTAAATCAGAAATTAAATAAGCTTGCTTAGAAAGTTTGCAAATTCTTAAAGTAACCACTTTTAGCAACAAATTTGTTTACTGATTTAAAACTCACCGAAACTGTCACATGAATTATGAAAAACGTTAATTTATACAAAAAATTTGTGCAAATCGTTTTTGATTGCAGTGAGAACCTCGAGCAGCAAATCCCGCTTCAATTTGTCTATTCTACTGCAATGTTAGGTCAAAAAGCGATAGTAAGATGTCGCTATTTTATATGTTCGTTAATTTATACCTTTAAATTGAAGGATGGTGTGAAACGGGATGTCAAACGGCCAATAACATGTAGGAGTTTTTGACGGAGAAATTTAAATTACTCCTCCTAGTTAGAAAATAAACTATAGTACTAACTTTTGTTTTTCATATGGCACCTGTAGTAGGACTGAGCATTCAAATCAGGAGTTTTGTAATTTTCGTTGTCTAAAAACACACTAATACTGCAGATAGTTATCTAATTTTTTTAGATTATCACAAAAAATACGTGGTATTCTTGAAAAATGGTTTGTTTTATTAGTTTTTTTTTAACTGAATTGATTATTAGGTGAACGGAGAAACGATTAGGTGAACATTAAACTTTACTCAGTTTGAATTGATTAACACGTAGGAGAAGTGGTGACATTACGTCACGGGATGCAGTGTATAAAATGTAACAATAAAATGCACAGCTGTTTAAATACACGGATCATTGCAAATTTGATGTCACTTTTCTTAATTCTGTTTTCCTGCCAAGCACTCGGAAAATGTACCCCCGCAAAAACTTGCAACCGCTCATTAGGACAATTTAAGATTAGATTCGTCACTGTTTATTATAAAGTAAACAAATTATTTCGTCCAAAACTGTGTCAAAATCATACTTCATATATTACCTTGTTCTATTTTTACATTAGGACTGCGTTCGTAAAGTCTTCTTGGGAAGCGCATCGGAAGTGAATAAAATGAAAAGCAAGATAAGGAAAAATCTTTGTATTAGAGAAAATAATATTACCCAAGGAACACAGAGGACAGTTTACGCACACGCTCTAAAACTTTTTCCTTTGAATTATTTGACTTCTGCTATTCGACTAACGAGGGGAAATCGAAATATTAAGAAAAACTCTTTATGAGTAATTTTCAATAAATAGTAATAGTAAGCGCACTTCTAAGAAAACACAAAAATTGAAGGACGTACTATGCCTTCCAAACAATTTTGGGATATATGTCCTGATGTAAATGTAAATATGACGAAGTGATTTTTACGTTACCATAGAAACAAGCTCTAAATAGTTAGATGAATAGTGCAAGGCTGCATTCAAACTAACAAAGTAATTAAAAACACATGTAGACAGTTGTCCCAGATTTTTTGGTGGGCATAGTACCTTAGAAAATATCGTTTTGCATAGAGCTTTTTCTTTAATTGTGGCCATATCCGGTATTTTTGAAATAAGAACCGCCATCTGTTAAACGACCCTGGCATTAACATGAATTTCGATATTGTGGGTCACTACTACAATACGTTTTGGAAGTTTTCGTGCGATATCATAAAAATGTATTTTGGCATGTTTTTTAAAATAAAAGTGTTTTTTTACACCAAAGTTAGTTTATTATAGTGTAGATTAAAACAACAGTTGATATTTCACCGTATTAATTCAAAGTGTTGCATATTTTTACTTATTTCATATCACCCCAACTGACTATTCCATATTAACAGCCATTTTAAATCACATCATGAAAATACAGTTTTTTTTTAATTTTTTACAGAATTTTCCCAAAAAAGTATGTGTTTAATATATTATGTGCAACTGTTGAAAAGCAACGTAAAGAATTTCTAATTAGAATATCTGAGTATTTAGTATCTTAGTTCAGAATTTATAACGGCCCAAAGAATGGGTATTCCATATATGCCTACTTTATTAAAAGTGAAAATTTTTATTGAACAAATATCAATGGAGTAGGTTAACGTTAGAAAGAAATTAGTCGCTGCCCTTTAAATTATGTGTCTGACGAATTAATTTTTTACTTTGACTTACTCGATTCATATTTGCTTCTTAATAATTTCAACTTTTCGTATTAAATTAATTAAATTAATGACACACTAATTGAAATTAACCTCCGCCCACAATAATTTTTATATCCGTAGATACGTATTTCGGCAGCTAAGCTGAAATCTTCAGTACGCTACCAACTTAAAAGCACTAAAAAGTTCTAAACACAACCTAATAAAATTATAAAAATGTTAAAACTAACAACAATCTAATCATCCTAAGATATACAGGAAGATTCAGGCAAGCCACATTCATTAAAAGTAGTTTACGGAG
This sequence comes from Prosopocoilus inquinatus, assembly GCA_036172665.1. NCBI lineage: Eukaryota > Metazoa > Arthropoda > Insecta > Coleoptera > Lucanidae > Prosopocoilus > Prosopocoilus inquinatus. Next base: position 37,930,476 of record CM069871.1, read on the forward strand.
TTCTCCTTTGAATTTCTTTTCATATTTTGCAGTTATAAGTTAACGATAAGGATCTATCAAAATATAATATTTTCAATTTTCGGAAACTTCCGCTTGTACCGGAAGTTGCTGTCAACTTTCTTATTTTAAATAGAATGCCCCACTTTTTAATGCATTTTTGAAATCTTCATAAAATTCTAAAAATACTTTGTGCAACATGTGATAAAAAAAAAATTAATCGTTACCGAGATATTTCAATTTTTTTTAAAAAGCTCAGACCTTATTTATGACACTGCCATCTTTGCTCAACAAAAATCACGATGCCTGTTTTTGGCCTGTAGAAAGGTACAGTAACATTCTTTCAGATCATCCACAGTTTTACGCTTGATTGTATACAGGCTGGTTGAAAAGTAACTTCTGTTCGAATTGATTTCAACTGCCGAAAAGTCATGTTTTTTAAACGGAATGCCTAGTATATTTTTATACCATATGACACAGGATTAAATGTTCTTTCGTTCTATATTAGCATTCCCTATACCTATCTCTTATAGTTCACTCGTTATGGATGATTTCTTTTTAACACCTATTTTTTTTCCATTTTTCGGTATTGTTTTTAAATAGTGGGCTATGAAAACTAGAGAAATTATAATTTTTGAAATCATCCGTCTAGTAGGAATCAAAAAAAGCAAACGATTTAATCGCTACATATTAAATGTATTTGACGATACAAAAATCGACAATTCAAGCTTATAAAAAAAGATTGTTATATCGAGGAAAATAAGTTATTACTTACATACAATAGAAAGTTAGAAATAAAATAAATAATAGCCGAGGACAACTTAGAGCCAACATTATAACCAACAATTTGTGTATTATTTTTAATATTTTTTATTTATTTATTAGTTTTCATAAAATTTTGTATTGTGGGTGTAAATGTCTCCTTGTAAATGTGTAAAAAGACTTACCAAGAATTCTAATACATGCGGCATTTGTAAATAAAAAGTTCAGATGATAGATATGTATTTAAATATTATTTTTCTGTTTTTAAAATGAAATTGATTTTATAGTCCGAAATTAATTTAAAAAGCCTCTGTTTGTTAGATTTTCATAGCACCTTATTCAGGAATAATTCTGAAAAGTGAAAAAATTTATGTGTCGAAGAGAAAATCATTAATAGAAGGAGAAAGGTAAGAGATGGGTACAGGGAATGCTAATACAATTCGAAAGAACATTTAAATCTGATTCTTATGGTATAAAAACATATTGGGTGTTCTATTTAAAAAACATGACTACGACGGTTGAAATCAGTTCGAATAGAAGTTATTTTTCAACCAGCCTGTAAACAATTTTATGTAAAATTAGGTATGACTTGAAAGCCTATGAGTATAGCCTACTACAGGCCAAAAATTGAAATTATGGCTTCTGTTACACAAAGATGGCAGTATCATAAACAGGGTACTGCAAATAAATAGTGAGAAAACCCCTCGACCACATTAATTCACTGAAAGCGAATACATATTTCGGTAACGATGTTACCATCTTCAGCGCTAAACTGATATTAAACTTTAAAACAACGAATAAACTAAACTAGACTAGTCGCCCTCCTCCCTCAATATCTTTGTACCTTATTATGCATGCAAAGATTGCAAAAAACTAAAAGTGTTCCCGAAATTTATTAATATAAAATCGTCTGCGAATTCCTATTCTAGTTTGAAAGCTATTCAGTACGCTAAGGAAAAATGGCTATCTTCAGAAATAAAATATCAGTATCATAAATTAAGTAAATTAGAATTAGATTTATATGAATTGCATCTAACCTTAATTAGAAACCAAAGTTCTCCTGAATACTTGGATTGGATAAGTTTTTTGAATAAGACGGAAGATGTCATTCAGAGGAAATTGAAACAAAAAGTAACTACATTAAACAAAAAATTAACGAATTTGCTTAATAAAAAACCACCATCCGAGATTCAACAAACTTATTCAGATGATTTGTTAATTAAAAATGAATCATCAAAATCCTTCGGTGAGGAAGAGAAAAACTTGCTCAGCAAAGGACTAAAGTTTAATCTTAAGTTCAACAAACCGCCTTTAGATGAAATCGTAACAGGTATAGAAGATTCGATTAAGTTCTGTAACGAAAATGTCAAAAGTTTTGTTAGAACCGCGTGTAAAATTCAAATTTCCGAAAGCAAATTTCAGTTCTCCCCCAAAAAACAAGATAAAAATTTGAAAATCATTAAAACACTTAGAGAGAAAGATTGTTTTTATCTCAAGGCGGGCAAAGGCAATACTGTGGTCATTTTAGATAAAGAAGATTATTTCGACAGAGTAAATGGCATGCTTAATCAAGGTCAATACCAGAAAGTTAAAAAAGATCCTTTACCTAAAATGATTACGGAAGCCAAAAAAAAACATGTTAGACTGCAGTAAAGCGATTACGAACGCTTTACGTTACAAATTAACAACATCTAACCCAATAATCCCTAGATTATATTGTTTACCAAAAATACACAAACCAGGTAACAGCATGAGACCCATTGTATCCTGTATAAATTCACCGACTTCTTTATTATCGAGGTGGTTAAGTGATAAATTTAATAACCTTCCAGTCAAATTACCCGATTCTTCAGTTAAAAATTCATTAGAATTTATTGAAAAATTAAAAAATCTAGAAATAAAACCAAACGAAATTTTAGTATCCTTTGATGTCACTTCGTTATTTCCTAGTATACCTGTAAAAACCACCTTAGATTACCTGAAAGAACTTTTATCAAAGAATAGCTTCGATAAAGAGGAAGTGGATGAATTAATTAAACTCACTAGTTTATGCATGAATCAAAATTTCTTTAAATTTAACGAGTTTTACTAACAATTGGAAGGGGCAGCCATGGGAAATAGCTTGTCACCATTTATGGCTAATCTGTTTATGGGTAAATTTGAAACGGAACATAAAGCCTCTTTAGATTATTTTCCTAAAATCTGGGTGAGATACGTTGATGATATATTTTGTGTTTTTGACCAAAGTAAATGTTCAATAGAGGATTTCCTTAAAAGTTTAAACTCTAAATTCACCACCATCAAATTTACCTATGAAATTGAAACTAACAATAAACTACCCTTCTTAGACACATTAGTAACTAGAAATAGTAATAAATTAGAATTTAACGTTTATAGGAAATCTACTAATGTTAATAGATTCATTCCCGCGGATTCAAATCATTGCAAACAATATAAATTAGCGGCCTTAAATTTCTTAGTGCATAGGATGCTGACATTTCCTTTATCAACTGCTAATTATAGTAAAGAACTTTAAGAAATTATTAAAATCGCCACGTACAATGGTTACCAACCCGATGTAATCTACAACATTATTAGAAAACAAAAACAAAAATTAGAGATTAATAAAATAACCACACTAAAATCTGACAAAATAGGTGAGGTAGATTATAAGAAAATTGTAAAAATGCCGTTTTATCCTCAATATACTAAAGGGTTGAATACAATTTTTAAAAAATTAGGTTTAAGAATAGTTTACACCAACAATAACAGCTTAAAATCGTTGCTGGGAAATCCAAGAGATAAAGTAGATTCGGAGGATAAATCAGGTATATATAAAATTAGTTGTAAAAATTGTGATCAAATTTATGTAGAGCAAACAACAAGATCCTTAAAAATTAGATTCAAAGAACACTTGGCTCATTTAAAATACAAACGCTTTGATAAATCTAGTGTTGCCTTACACATGCTTGAAAACAATCATACGGTAAATAAAATAGAATTAATCAAACAAATTAATAACAAAACAAACCTAGATTCTTTGGAAAGCCTGGAGATTCACAGAAATAGGAATAGATTAATGAATTTTGAGAAATCCGGGCCGACCGCTTCCTGCCTCTTCGACCTTTAGATTTTCGAAGAATCCCGGTTTGCTTTGCATGCATAATAAGGTACAAAGATAGTGAGGGAGGAGGGCGACTAGTCTAGTTTAGTTTATTCGTTGTTTTAAAGTTTAATATCAGTTTAGCGCTGAAGATGGTAACATCGTTACCGAAATACGTATTCGCTTTCAGTGAATTAATGTGGTCGAGGGGTTTTCTCACTATTTATTTGGATTACAGCCACAGGTTTTGTGTTGCTTTGTGATTATAGGGTACTGCAACTCTGAACCTAAAAAAAAATGACATACCTCTAAAGCGGCTACTTTTTCTTGTATCACATCTTACACAAAATATTTTTAGAATTTCATGGACATTTCAAAAAAGGAATAAAAAATGGGGTATTCTATTTAAAATAAGAAAGTTAACAGCAACTTCCGGTACAAGTGGAAGTGCCCGAAATTTGGAAATATTATATTTTAATAGACCATTATCGCTAATTTATAACCGTAAAATATGAAATAGAAATTCAAAGAGAAAGTCCGTAAACTTTTAATGAATGTGTTGAATGAGTCTCCCTGTATATGTCCGAATTTAAGTAAATATAAATTGATATGTAAAGATCTAAAATTAACCGTCAGAAAAACCTTACAAATAAGTTCCAACCAAACATCACGGAAATACGGAAATAAAAAACGGAAAACGAATAAATTGTGGGCGGAGATTAATTCCAATTATCTTTTAAACCACAGTCTCCTTTACTATTTTAGTTTAATGACACACTTCTTATTCTGGTAATGTATATTTTTTAATAAATTATGTAATTGATTATTAGAGCCAGCGATATGACCAATGATAATTTTTGTAAAAAATTAACGAAAATTAATTAAATTTGTTACAGTGACAGGTTACCAGAGTGAATGTTTATTGGTTAATTCGTCAGTTTCTCGCAGACTTGATACAAGAAATATCACCGTGTCATACGGGCCTTAAACACAAAAATTAGGTTACATTTTTAGCAGAACATAAGTAAAATGAGGCAAAATTAATAAATAAAATAAATGAATATACTATAACATACAATATATAACATAATAATGTAATATAAATAAAACCCTATGGCCACAGTTAAATAAGAGCACTATTGCAAACGATATTGTTATGTTAGTATAAATATAAATGCTTTTTTGGTTTGAATAATTTTCATTTTTTTGTTAATAAATAATTCTTAAGAGGTATTGAAAAGTTATGTAATCAGTAGAACCGCTTTGGCTGCTCTATCAAAAGCCTTACGCACGTTTTACGTATATCTCGCAGACTCGTGCGAGTTATTGTATTATTTTTAGAAACAGTAACAATTTTAAGGTGACATTTCAGTTTTTAATAGAACGCGTGTGTTCAATAGAACAAAACAGCTGTACCACGATTTCATGCGGCGATCGTTGCCAACTGTCCCGGATCAACAATTAACAGGGCGATTTCGCAACTCCGGGTCCTTAAGTAATTTTCAAAACATTGGGATGAACACGGCATTAATAATACTCAATACTTGGCGGCAAAATAATATTAGTGCCAAGTACACGGCGATGAGTGTTCAGACTTATTGGACATGACTAATAGTTTCAGTGTTTTTCGTTACTCAGGAGGTAAAAATAATTTTTTGTTTACATTGTGACTTTGTTGCATTTACTAAACTGTAATTTCATTGGACATGTTTTCCTCTAGTTTTCAATAGTCACTGATGTAACTCTAAAAACTTAACTAAAGAGAATAATGCATTCAAGAACTACGAAAGCCTTCCTGTAGCTATTCTTCAATGAATTCTATACAGAAAAAACTTAAAAGTATTAAAATCTTGTTTATGCAGGGTGATTTATTAGCTCACCGCCAAGCTTTGTCATATGAAAGCTCATGGTATTCCGTGAAGAAAAAACATCATTTGGACATACGTTTATGAGCTAAACAATTACTCCGTAGAGAAAATTAAAATTAAAATCATAATTAAAACTTATCACCAAGGAGCGGATGACCTGAGGTTTTACTTAAGGTTATTCAAACCGTAATCATTATATTAAAATTGTTTTTATGAAATCTTGTAAGTAAATTTATTTTATATTATATATACTTTCATTCACCGACTTATAAGGTCTCGGGCAATGCAAATTGCCTGCATTCATCATCAAAAACCTCAATTCCGCCGCTCACTGCTTATAACTTTTATGAGCAGATAAAACAGCGTCATCTTACGATCGCTTTTTGACCTGACATTGCAGTAGGATAGACTAATTGAAGCGGATTTGCTCCTAATAAGTCCCCCATGCAAGGCGGCCATGCTTGCTGTCAAAGCATGATGAAAATATTAAAAATTTTGTTGCAAATCGTTTTTGATTGCAGTGGAAAAAAAAACAAAAACGAGTTGCAACAAAATTTTTATAACTTTTATGTTTTTATGTTTATGAATTTTAGAATTAAACGTTGCAATATGTTTCTGACTTTCAGAGTAACTGTTTCAAAACGTTATTTTTTAGTGTCATAATTCTGTGTAAAATATTGCTTATGTCCTCCTACAATTCTTGAGCCAAAGCTAATTCGTCACGATATTAAATTTGATATAAAATTTGATGATATTCAGTGACCGGCAGAAATTTGAACAGATGAAAATTAAATTACTGATGTCTAATTAAATTAAATTAATTATTTATGAAAGCTCCTGTATCTTTCCAAATTCAAGATGCATTTATTAAAGATTGAGTATCTCGTACTGCATACCGAGGAAATCAAAATATTTGAAATCGACACACAAAATACTTTTATTATTGAAGGTATGCAGAAATATTAATTGAAAAAGCTATTCAGAATTATTATAGAATCTCAAATGTGAAACCTTGGCTGTCTATGATAAAAACCAAATTTGACATATTTTTCGATTTTCTTCGTATCCCCGCGTGTATCATAGATTTTTGTATGTGTAGAGCTAAACTCAAATACCAAATAGAAATATTATCGTTTACATGAATACACTTTTTTGTGTCCATATAGTTTTCCATCGTATCGTATCGACCATGATTTTATATTTAAGATCTCATAATAATTCTGAATAACCTTTTCAATTGCGCATCCTAAGACATAAAGGCTTTACTTTTACGTCGATTTCGAATATCTAGATTTCTACGATAGATGGCATCTTGAGTTTATAAAGATGCAGGAGCTTTCATAACTATTATTTCTTTTGTGGAATCAAAAATAAGAAAATTTCCCATATGTGTCAAACTTTCTGCCGATCACTGTATTTCCGTAAAAAATCCGAAGCAAAAACAGATTATTTATTACTTCTGTTTGTTACTAGTGGGAAAAGCTGCTTCTCTCAAATAATTCGTTTTCAACATTTTGTAACCATGAACTTTAATCATCCTGTGTTATGCCAAATTAATATATTTACGTTTGGCTACAAAACGAACTGCAAACTAGACGAATATATAATAAAATAACATCTAGTGTGGGAGTGTGGAAGGCTTGCCAATTTTATTTGATAAACACCAAAGATAATTGATTTTACTTGTAGATTTGTAGGAAACAAATATTTCAACAAACAATTTTATTTTAAACTTATTTCTTTGATTTAATCCTACTTATGTGGAAATTTAACAATTAAGGCAGACACAATTTTTATAATTACTTTGCATTAACTATGATAATGATCATTTGAATTGCCATTCTCGTAGAGGACTTAAAATTAAATAATTCAATTTGTGTTTAGTTAACTTTTTCTCAAGTTGTCTCGGAATATATGCTATCTTTGCTGTCCCTAAAGAAGTCACTAGTCACGGCTATGTCATACTGGGTGATTCAAAATAAGTGTCTGACCCGTTAACCACAGATAGTACACGAAAAAACAAAATAAAAAGTCTCTCTGCATAAAGGGTCTAGTATGCATAGTTTTTACAATAAAATGCATTGAAGATTCAGATATAAATTGGTTGATGGGCACTAGTACAGCTGTATTGCGTCCCATGAGTAATAGTCCCTCGCGGAGTAAAATGACACGCTCTCCCTTATGTTATAACCATTTACGTTAAACATAACGGGATGTTATCGATGAGTTTACGTTCAAATTCCTATTTCAAAAAAGATAAGAGCACGTTATGTTTAACATAAGTGGATACAGCATAAGGGCGACTATCGTTTACCTTGAAACAAAACTCTAAAACGTACTTGTTTATGGCTTTCCCTGGAAGAAATGTATAACACGCATATCATTCTTTCGGACATCGAACTTATAAGCGTGGAAACTAAGTAGCGGATAAAATCCATAACTCCGTTAATATTTGTAATAAAGCAAAAATCTAAAAGGGGTATAGCGATTCAAATTACAGCGCATAAGAAGAAGTATATTTTGAGATATTTTCATGAATTTTTTTTAAGTTATGACGTCATCAAGATTTTTTTAAATGACAACCTATATTTTTTATTTTTGATTTCGGTGGGTTTTTTAACCTACTTTCAACAGTATAAAATTTTGAATCGATTACATAACAAAAAATTCAAGAAAAACGGCCATAAAAGTTTAATTGTAAAGTTGAAGAAATTAACAGAATATCTAGTTAGCTAGGTATAAAACAAACAAAATTTGTTTGATTGACAAGAACTTGTAAATACCTATCACAATAAAGTGAGTATTTTTATTCCCTGTGGATAGTAGGAGTTACACTAATTATTAAAAACCTTTTACCAAAATGGTGTTGCTGACTGAAAAACAAAGAATTGAAGTTCTAATGATGATTGGGTATGGCGATCGAATTAGAGGTGTGTCGACTTTTTATAGACAAATATCCTGATCAGCAAATAAATCAATCCACAGTCAGCAGAATAGAAAATAAATTTCAAAATTACGGTATTGTGAAAGACCTTCCAAAAACTGGCCACCCTAAGACAAAATTAATTGACGATGTGCAGCTTGATATTTTACTAGAAATAGAAAATAATCCGCATTCGACTAGTCGAGACATTGCTTTAGAGCACAACCTGAGCCATACCTCGGTACTGAAACTTTTAAAAATGCAAAAGTTTCATCCGTATAAAGTCCATGAGTTAGCAGAAACTGACTGTGATCATAGACAAGAATTTTGTGAAGAAATGTTGGAAATTTGCAATCGTGATCCAATGTTCTCGCAGCGTATAATTTTTTTCTGATGAGGCAAGTTTTACTTTACATGGAACTGTTAACAGACATAATTGTCGATATTGGTCTAGGGAAAATCCCCACTGGATACAAGAAGCTCATACTCAACATCCCCAGAAGCTCAACGTATGGACAGGAATTGTCGGTGACAGAATTTTAGGTCCATTCTTTATCGAAGGTAATTTAACTGGTGAGAAATATCTACACTTCTTACAATTCGAATTAGTACCTGCATTGGCGATTTTAATCCCTAATGAAAATGACTGTGACGTACCAAACAATAACATTTGGATGCAACACGACGGTGCTCCGCCACACTACGCAGTTTATGTGCGACGTTATTTGGACGAGATGTTCCCAGGTAGATGGATAGGAAGAAGAGGTCCAATGGAATGGCCAGCTAGATCCCCTGATCTAACGCCATTAGACTTTTTTCTATGGGGGTACTTAAAAAGCAAGGTGTATAAAAATAGACCTAACAACTTAGACGATCTTAAAGAAAGAATTCGACAGGAGTGTAGGTTAATAACACCTCAAACTATTCAAAATGTAATAAATGAATTTTATGAGCGTCTTGGGTATTGTCAGTTGGTGCATGGTCGTCAGTTTGAACATTTATTGTGATTTCAATGACTGTCAAAATCAAATTTTGTTTATTTACACCTTAATTTTATTTCGTTTTAAACCTAGCTAACTAGATGTTCTGTTTATTTCTTCAACTTTACAATTAAACTTTTATGGCCGTTTTTCTTGAATTTTTTGTTATGTAATCGATCCAAAATTTTATACTGTTGAAAGCAGGTTAAAGAATCCCACCGAAATAAAAAATAAAAAATATAGGTTGTCATTTAAAAAAAATCTTGATGACGTCATAACTTAAAAAAAATTCATGAAAATATCTCAAAATATACTTCTTCTTATGCGCTGTAATTTGAATCGCTATACCCCTTTTAGATTTTTGCTTTGTTACAAATATTAACGGAGTTATGGATTTTATCCGCTACTTAGTTTCCACGCTGTATATGCATGCAGAAGAAATTATTCATAATTTTCATTTTGGACTCAAAGGAGGTTGATTTTTGATAAATACGCTCCTAACGGGTCGGATACTTATTCTGAATCAGCCTGTATACGCGTATTTAAAAATTAAGGAAAAAAAGGTTTTCATTGGTAATTAAATAAATTAGATTAACGTTATTTGTGTGTCGTTATGTGGCATTAATGAAACCAAATGCACATTTCTCTTAATCAGCAACTTTACTTTTTTTTAACTTTAAAACGAGGTACTTAATAGTACTTTAACAATAACTTACCGGGTGTCTCAAGATGGACGGTACATTTGTAATACCTACAGCTTCAGATTAAAAGAAAATATTTTTAAGTATATGAGTTGCCCGCAAGGGGGCGCAATCAGGCCATCAATAAAAAGCAAAAATCTCACAATAAGCAGCTTTGATAGCGTCATTAGAAACCTGAATTCATTCGGCCCAACTTTAATTTTAGACTTATTATCGTCCAATCATCATTAATAGTGATGAACATAATGACGAACACGGTTGAATTGGAAAATATCATAACTTCTGTACCCTTTATCAGAAATTAACGAACTTCAGCTCATTTGAAAGGGAATTTTAAGCTGATATAAAGTTTCTATTCCACGACTACGGCTAATTTGTTACAAAGTAGCTAGAGGGCGCTATTTGCGAAAGCAATAGTTTTCCAAAAAAAAATTAAATGGAAAGATGCATTTCATTTGCAACAGTTATAAAGCCTAGAAAATGGTGAACATTATGGTAAAACCCGAAATAATTATCTTATTTCGTGCTTGAATTATTATCAAATATGTCCATTAACTGATGATATCAGCCAAAGGAGAAAGATCAAACAAATGCTAGCGTGTAATATTTTTAATTCTAAGGTCAAATAATACCTTTAGAAGTTTTTATTATAATTAGAATCATTTAAATGTTTTTGAGACTAGAGAATATTTAAGCACAAGAACACAACAATAAATAGAGAAACAAGAATAATTCAAACAGTAAATAAAAGCAATGAACAATAATAATACACTGTGATTAACAAAGTTTCACTGTGTCGCTATACAATACTTTTTTATTATCCGCATAGAGTTGTGTAGAAATTATTATTGATATCCTTACGGATAGTAAACGGCTATTTTGAAATGAAAGATGGATAACATTTTAGGTGCAGACCTTCAACCATTGTTGATTACAATGTATTTAATAAATGTTCAAAGTGCTTTCCGGCATTTAACATTTTGTAGTTCATTATTTTTATTTACTGCCTATGTTTTTCTCATTTATATAATTTATTGTTTTTTTATTTAAATAATAGGATTAATTTTATTTAAATAATAGGCTTTCAAAAACAACTACCGTGCCTTCAATTGAATTCCTCATTAAAGTACGCTGTGATTTTTTTATGAAGTTGGCGACACAATTCTAGAGAAAACAGTTGTAATTAAATGTCAGGTGTTCATAAGTAATAGCAAAATAAAGAAACTGCTGTCGAAACTTCTGTACACACTGATTAATTGAATAAAGTAACTGTCCATTTTCTATTCTATCGGTTTGAAAATAACTTTCAACAATAAATATTTTCTGCTGTAATTCTAACATTTTGAATTAATTGAAAATACAAAGTATCAATTTGACATTTGTTTAATTAAATAATTGAACAGCTATCAGTGCTGCAAATAAAAAAAAAACAGTGAAATCAAAGCCAACTTAAATGAGGAATTCAATTGAAGGCACGGTACTTGCACTTAAACAGATTAAGGTCTTTCTATTTACCTCAAAATGAAAAGTTTTACTCGATAGCATTTGTTTAAGCTTTTATTTTCGCTTTATTATTAGTTAATATACTCATTTGGTAAAACGAAAAAGTTATCAATTTCGGATTTTCACCAAAATGTTCTCTTGATTGGATGCTTTGTAATCAAATCAAAAATCAAATTCGTTAATTTCTGATAAAGACAACAGAAGTTTTGATATTTTTCTAAGTCAATAGTTCAACTGTTTTCTCCACTCTTATTAACGATTATACAATAATCAGTATAAATTAAAGATGTGCGAAATTAATTCAACTTTCTAATGGCGCTATCAAAGCTGCACCTTTTCATCTTGAGCACCCGGTATATAAAAGGAAATCATGAGACTTAATTAATTTAGAATATTAATCTAATTTTCTAGGTAGTTTAGGACGTAATATTAACAAATAGTAGAAGATAACCAGCGACGAAAGGGCAAAATGGCTGAAAATTACCAGAAGCTCGTCAACAAACAATTCAATTCTCCAATCAACCTTTACTCGGAACGGAACGTGAGAGAGATTATCGATAAGCAGAGCAGGATTTTATCAAATGGAGCAATCGGGTAAGTAGGAACTAAACATAAAATAAAACTTTTCTCTTCTTTGGTAGTACTAAAGCACTGGTTGATTTAAAATTCTGTACATACAAAGCTTCCCCAATGTTGGAATTCAACAAATGATTTAAAATTGAAAGATCAAATATAATAGTCATCTTCTAAAATATGCCACGTTATATTTCAAAAATACATGTATTTTATGTTTTGCGTATAAGTTCTGTACACGAATAAGCTGTTTAAACGATTGCTAATACAGAAACCCAAAAAATTAATTACCCTTGTATCGGACTCGCGTGTTCTCTTTTCATCCAAAATTGAATTGCGAGCTTTTCATACAAAGCTCTTTCCCAAATCGTATTTGCGCTTTTACATATTTGAGAGCAAATCCAACTTTGAAATCCACACGTTATAACCTAAGCGTATTGATTTAGGCGATTGAATGCTTTCCAGATTACGCCTGCACGCACAAAATTTCTTTATCATTGATTTCGTTGGATGTTTTATTCAGTAGGCCTCAGAAATTCGAGAGAAAATTTAACAATCAAGTGATAAATATTGAATTGGGAAAAATAGCTACGTAAACAAGAGAAAATTAGCTTTAAAAAATTATGAGGTACGCAAGAATATAGACAAAAACAAAATACGGAATAAAATAATGCACGTTATAACGGTTAGTGACTACATTTTTGTTGCATAAAATTTAGGAAGTGGCTAAAGCCCCGAGCGCGGGATCGTTTCCAAAAAGATAAAATCCCGAACGTTCGGGATTCACAAAAAATTGTAAGGATCCCGAACATAAAACTTGCTGAAACTATAACGTGTCATTCGTGCACGGTGCATTTTGCTTGCCTTGTAAATTACAATTATTATGAGCAAAATTGGTTGTTAGTTACTATTTTGCGTTTTCTTACATGCGTTCGAGTTATATGAAGACCTATAAAATACCTACTATAGACAAATTTGAAAGACAAAAAAAACTCTAATTTTGGAAAACAATAAAGTACATAAAGGATCTTGAATGTTTATAAGTCGGTGGTAACGATTTTCTAAGAACAAGCCGATTTCATACGGCAGGAATCATGCGTGATAAAAGGGATAGTCATATGCATACAGATCATACCTTCAATCAGTGGCAAAAATTTAAAACAATATACATACTGAGTTTTTTTCGATGTTTATCTTGGGAATCTTCGAGACTAGCAGAGCTAGAGAGACTGTTAAAAAATTTGTAGTTTTAGGAGCTCAGTTTAATGCAACTATTGTTTCTTACCTAAAGTCTAGATATTTCGAAAAAAAATGATTTTTTTATAATTTCGTTAAATGCATATAGCTCGGTCATTCTTGACTTGCATTTGTCAATAAATATTTTTTTCCATGGCCAACCATATTAACATTTTCAAAAAAGAAAAATACCGAATCTCCTTGTTTATTTAAATAACCATATCGAATGTTACATAATTGGAAAGGTTAAAATATGCCATTTTTTCAACCATGGTCTACTAGAGTTTCCATAAAAAGAAAACGATGTTTATCATAACTCAAAAACAGGAGTACATGAAAAGTTTAGTTTGACATTAAGAACATAATTCTGTACAACTTTTGCCTTTGCAACTTTTCTCTAAAATCAAAAATGACCGAGCTATATGAAATTATAAAAAATAAGTTTTTTCGAAATGTCAAGCTAGCCATGAACTTTAAGTGAGAAACAGAAACTGCGTTAAACTGTCCACCTATAACTACAAATCTTTCCCTATTTAACCGTCTCTCTAGCTCTGCTAGTTTCCGAGATCCCCATGCTAAACATCGAAAAAAATCTCATCCTGCATGTGTATTTGTCACAAGCATCTCCTTTCTTAATTGCCGGAATTGTCGAGAGGAATCATTTTAATTCAGCATGACGGTACATTTTTAATATATTTAGGATATAGAGATGGTAATGCAAAGTTGCAATTACAGTAAGATAACAAAATCAATTGTTGACTGTAACGAATCGATTTTGTGTGTAAATGGCCAAATTAAATATATCTTCTTTTATAAAAAAAATTGTTACATTGTGACAGAGATACGTGGGTTGCTGAAAAATTTTCTGAAATCTGATAGGTCTAGAATTGTTAGCGTTTATCAACTATCATATTTGAAAAATTTGACGTTTTTCGCCTATAATTCTATTGACAGATCCTATCCAAGTTAACTAGTTTTGTTTGTACAGCATTTGAGAAAAAGTAATTTTGTGTAACCATGGAAATCTCGCGTGAAAATTTTCGTGCCATGATTTTTTACGATTTCAAATGTGGTCAAATGCCGAAACAATGCCTCGATCGGCTTCATTTGGCTTTTGGAGTTGAAGCACCATCAAAGAGCAGTGTTTAGAATTGGTTTTCCGAATTCCAACGTGGACATACCTCTCTCAGTGACGAATTTCGTGAAGGTCGTCCATCAACATCCATTGTTGCCACTAATGTAGATTCTGTGCGTGAAATGCTTAAGCGAGATCGACATGTGACAAATCGTGAGATGCAAGCATCCTTACGCATTGACATGAAAGCAATACACCAGATTTTGCTTGATCATTTGAACGTACGAAAGCTTTGCAGTCGTTGGATCCTACACAATTTAACAGAAGCGCAAAAGCAGGGTCGTGTCAAATGGTGCGAAAAAATACTCAAGAAATTCAATGGAGGTCGTTCAAATTTAGTTTATAACATCGTTACTGGTGACGTGGATCTATTCGTATGAGCCAGAAAGTAAACAACAGTCTACCGTTTGGGTATTTCAAAATGAACCAAAACCAACAATAGTTGTCCGTTCACGCAGTGCAGTGCAATTTGTTTGAAGTCATCTATCAAATAAGAAGAAATAATCGAAATCGACGAATTATTCTCCATCGTGACAACACCAGCTCTCACTCAGCCCGTCAAACAGTTGATTTTTTGTCCAACAAAAATGTTGACTTAATGACTCATTGTCCATATTCACCTGATTTATCACCTAATGATTTCTTTTTGTTTCCAAATATCGAAAATAAAATGCGTGGTGAGCGATTTTCGTCGGCTGAAGCAGCGGTTGAAACATTCCGGACACTGGTTTCTGAGGTACCATCTTTAGAGTGGAAAACGTGCTTTAGAAATTGGTTCGAGCGTATGCAAAAGTGTATTGACGTCAAAGGCCAATACTTCGAAAAACAATGATACCGTTTACCAAATTTCATATGCGTTTTTCATACCGTTTCCAGAATCTTTTCCAGCAGCCCACGTATGTTACCATAGTGAATGTTTACTAGTTAAATGGACACTTTCCTATCAGCTTTTCACAAATTTTAGCTTTAAACCATTCATCTTGCTATGTAGAGCTTATTTCTATAGCAATGTATAAAACATTTTGTTATATTTACAGTAGGACATGTTATATGTCCCAGATTTTTTTGGCAGGTGTAGTGCAAGCTGAGTAGAAGAAAGAAAGTCAGGCAGATCAAAATTGTCATGGAAACGTATCTTCAAGTAATCATTCATGTAATCGAGATAAAAGTACAATTCAATGGTCGGGATCCTTGCTATTTTATATAAAATCCCGAACGAATCCATTTAAACCAGGGGATTTTAATTTTTTGGTTACGATCCCGCGTTCAGGACACGGGCGTTCTAGCCACATCCTAAAATTTATCATCTTTTCCCAAACTGACAGTTTAAATCGCATAATCACTCAACTTTTTGCTGTCGGTCACAGTAAAGAATCAATAGGTAGTAGCGCAGGCGTTCGGAACGTGTACGCAACTGCGAGAAATATTTTAATGTTATGTCATGCTGAAGGATTAAATACTGCTCTCACTCTCTCGCGTTGATATTCGGACCCTTTTTTCATCTGTCGCTGTCGTAATTAATCTCTCGCTTTCACGCACATATCGACACACGGCCGGGTGCTCTTGTGGCGTCACCTAATATATCGTTCACCATATTGTGGGTTTATAATTCGTCAACTGCTCAGAGTTTCAACATGAGAAAATGTTCATCATTACAGCTAAAACCGTGGTTAGTAAATTTACTGCAGGAATATATTTGAAAAATAATACTGCCACTTTGTTTTGCTATGTACTGTTAAAAGTTTGTGTGTAATATTTTTATGAATTTGGGGTTCGAATAAATTTTATTTTAACGTAAATAACGATAGATTAAGGGCTAGTTTCTAAGAACTTATAGCGTTAAATAAAATAAATATTGCTATGGTTACCTACGTTAGAACTATAGGAATTTATAAAAGTTTTTAGAAACCGGGCATTAATAAACTAATTTATTTAGACTAATTCATTTATTTTCCAGCCAATTCTTAACACTTAGTTGATTAATTAAAGTTATACAGTAACATTTGTCTTATTTTTTTTATTATCTGAGCAACTGATGTCATACATTTTCTTAAAATATCTAATGACATTCTCCCAGCTGTAAAAAGCAAAAATTTTTGAAAAAAAAATTTTCTCATTTTAGTACCACTAAAACTATAAAAATAACGCACTTAAATCCTAGGCCTGTTTTATAAATAAAAAAAAATATATCCTTTAACCCTTTAATTCAATTCAATAGCTGTAAATTGCGTATGTTTCGATCTAGGACTGCAGATACTGAATGAAAAATAAAGTGCCTCTTTTAAATTTTTTTCTCGTGATTGGCTGTGGTTTGTTAGTTGCGAACCATCCTTGCTTGAAACGTAACAAATTGAACCTTTTTAGGTGACTTTTTAAATATAAAGTTTTTTTTAATCTTGAACCGGACAGAAATATGATGGGAACACACTCAACGTTTCGCTATAAATTTATAGCTTCGTCAAGAGTGTGTTTCTATCATATTTCTGTCCAGTTCAAGATTAAAAAAACTTTGTACTTACAATTTTCATCGGACAAGAACCAACTTCAGTGCTGGATTCTTAGTTTAAAAGAGGCCTTATGCTGCTTCATACGTCAGGTCAATTAAGGCTGGTTCATAACTAACAACGCACGGCCAACCACGAGGAGAAATTAAAAAAAAGACACATTATTTGCTTGTAAGAGGTCTATCGAAATATGCAATAAAGATTGGTACAGTCCATTTAAAAAAGTATAAGTTTCGAAGATAACTCACGTAGGAAACAGGCGGTATATGTGAAACTAATTTTCTGATATAGATTTCATTACAGGCGATAACTTTTGTAGAAGATAATAGGGTCTATTCTGAAATATTGACATGGACTTGATACGTATCAAATGTTGCTACGTATCAAATGACTTTGAAAATCGGTATTCTGTAAATAGTTTCGTGACAACTTGCAATCCATATCAAGTGTGATGTCAAGTTAATAGGGTCAATAGTGCGTATTCGGTAGACAGCGCCTATATTAATAAAGTTTTTTAAAATCTGTTTTCACTATTACTTATCTGTGGTATAGATGCATGATTTAAAATTAGTTACATTTATACAGGGTGTCCCGTGTGGTTGTGCCAGACCACAGTTGTATTTTTTTTAATGGAACATACTATATATTATGGTTTACTTCGATTCGTCTTTAAAAATAGATAAATTTATTATAAGGATATTATGTACCTAAATCTAATGGTTTTTGAGATATTGACATTTCAATGTAAAAAATGGTACGATTTGATGTTTTACAGATTACATGTTTATTAAAATTTGGCATTTAAATTTTTACAGTATCATTAGATAACCTCAGTGGAACAGAAAACAATTTCCGTCTCGAACATATTCCTATTATTTTACACAGTGTGATTCATAACTCTGATGTTTACTTTACTCGGTTAGTTTAAATGGAACACCCTATATTTTATGACTGAACTTAATAGGTCTTTGCTTAAGCTTCACAATGAAATATGGTTCAATATGTGTTACACAACAAGCCCACACACAGTAAGATGTCAAAATCGTAGATTCATAAATCAGCATTTATTTCATCTTCCAATGGAATATTTTGTCTACAATTTAGTTGATTTTAATTACAAAATCTGTATGGAGACTGTTTGTACTTTTTAGTCTGTTAAGAATTTTATTTAATACCACCCTAGCTCCAAGTTTTTTGGTTTGTCGCAGAGTTGTAATGGTTGGTAATTATGATCCTTAACTGTGACAGCGACCGACTTACTACATGTTTACCTTCTTTGCCTTACAAACCAGGGAAATGCAGATTGAATCCACGTCTGAAGATGCCCCCCCCCCCCCCCCCCCCCTCCTTCCAAGTGTCTGTGCCGTTGCCTGCGAAACTAATGTTTAACTCATAAAATTTTAATTTTAATTTTATCGAACTATCTGAATATTTTAAATAAGACAACAACCAACAACAATAACAATACCAATAAAGGTACCAATAAATAGACCAATAAAAATAACAGCAATAATACAAATAACAAATAACTATAACAGTTGATTTAAATGTAAATCAATCTCCTTGCCATAGAAAACATGAAGAAAACCACAGTTATCATTTTGAACATTTTCTATGTTGTGATTAATGTTAAATCAGTTGTTATTACTGTTATTATGGTTATAATTTTACAGTTGTTTTCACTGGTATTCTTATTGTCGTTTGTTGCGTTCCTTAGCGTTACTTAATTATTAAAATTAAGTATGCGTATCGTCTGTGATGTCATAAATCAAATGAGTGTTATTTCTAACAGACTAGAAACTAGAAACAGGTTCAATACAAATTTTCTAAATAAAATCAACAATATTTTAGACAAAATATTCCATTAGAAGATGGAATAATGCTGTTTTATGAATTTACAAATTTGACATCTTACTGTGTGTAGGCTTGTTGCGTAACACATACTGAATCTTATATCATTGTAAAGCTTAATCAAAGACCTATTAAATTTAGGAATAAAATATAGGGTGTTCCATTTAAATTAACCGAGTAAAATAAACATCTGAATTATGAATCACTAATCACTATTATCAAAAATAATAGGAATATGTTCGAGATGGAATTTTTTTTCTGTTGCATAGAGGTTATGCAATGTTACTGTAAAATTTAAATGCCGAATTTTAATAAACATCTAATATGTAAAACATCAAATAATACCATTTTTTCTACAATGAAATGTCAATATCTCAAGGATTATTAGGTTTAGGTAAATATCCTTATAATAAATTTATCTACTCTACGAATCGAAATAAGCCATAATATGCAGTATGTTCTATTTAAAAAATATAACTTTGGTGTGGCACAGCCACAGGGAACACTCTATATAACTGTAACTAATGTAAATCATGCATCTATACCATAGGTAAGTAATAGCGAAAACAGATTTTGAAAATCTGCATTAATACAGGCGCTATCTACCGAATACGCAATGTTGGCCCACCCTGTACATCTCTCTTCAATTGGCGGCCGGCAATCGACGTAAATTGTTATGAAATCGTATCAACCTATTCTTCTCTATTCTTCGCAAGTGCCCTAGCCATGGCAGTCTTCTTGACCTTACGACCTTCCTAATTATTGGCTTAGGGTCAGTTGTACAAAGGTAGTTTAAACTCTAGTTTAACTGAACTAGGATGAAAGTAAACAAATTCAAAGAGGATCTTGAAGACACACGGCAATTAATGTATTCGTAAACAAAATTTCATGTGATTTTGTTCACTTTCAATCTGGTTAAGTTAAACTAGAGTTTAAACCTCCTTTGTAAAACTGGCCCTCAGTATTAGAGCTGATAATTATATGCACTAAAATGTGCACATTTTCACATGTAAAAATGCGAAAATATGCAAGATAAAATCAGAGTATATGGCCTCATGGATTAAGAGATATGCTCTAAAAAAATTAAACAACAGTTACACAGATAATTTTCACTCTTTTGTTAGAAAAAATTTATTTTTCACAGAGAACAAAAGCATAACATGTATCTAGGAAATAGACAGTGCTTTTTTACAGTGACCATGGGAATTTACATGGCAAAAATTTGTCTTAACAAAAAATAAATTCGAGAAGCTATTACACGTTTATATTTTTTACGTAGCATGTAAAATCGATTGACAAAACTTCAACTTTCGTAATTATTATTAGTGCAAAATATGAAAAATGCGTCATATCTTAAAAAAGAAAGTGAATAAAGTAAAAATTTTGTTGTTCAAATGCCCATCAATCTGAGTTTGTAAGGTTCAATTCCATCCTCTTCTGTGTCGGTTCTTCTATATGCTTCAGTCTCTTACTAACTATACTCTTGACAGTTGCAATTTGTACATGGATTTTGGTCTTTAGCACTTAGTTTTATATGACTCTGATGGTTTATATTTTCGATCGTAAATAAATAATACAATAAATTAACTATAAGTACAGAAACAAAAATTGTGTATGTGTAATACGTCCGAAATTTTATGTTGAAATTTATTGCACGAATTGCCGAAATTTTGAAGAGAAAGGGAGACTTATTTGTCGTCGCTAGACGGTGACATTGTAATAAAATTTATCGTTTCCATAATAAAGTGTATTTTTCTTATTGTTTTTGATGTGTACTATTCACGAAAATCAGCAACCAATAGACGTTTTTAAAAAGTTTCAATTGCCTGCTATTGTCATGTTATTTAAAATTATGGAAAAGTTCGGAAACTTAAAAAAGTATTTTTCCACTGAGTTCCAGGTGAACGCGACGAACTACTTCGAAGTAACTCGGAGTCTGACTCAGAGTTACTCTATGAGTTACTTCAACGCTAACCTAGAAAGCACCTATAATTGAATCGATGAGTGCATAATCGTATTCAGTCCAAATTTACTGTGTTAAGAAAACGACAAATAATTTTCTAGATTTCTATTCTAAGTGAATTATTGGCTTAAAATTCTTTCCGATATCTGAAGCTTCCTGAAGCCAAAAATTACTTAAAATAAAAATCTAGAGAATGTTATTTGGAGTTTTCTCAACACAGTAAATTTGGACTGACGGGATGTACAATGATGCTCACCATAAATGATACCATTTGACAGTTTCGTAGCCCTTACGCTGAGTGTTCTTAAGGGTTTGGTTAGCGTGCAGGAGTATCATTTAAGTTGCGCGTCGGGGTACACGAATGTTATAAAAGGTTAGGGTTAAGGTTTCGGTTTCAATTTTAAGCTGATTTCGGTTACGGTTTCAGTTAGAACTTTTTTTGTCGGTTTGGGTTAAGGTCTTTTTAAGGTTTTCAAGGGGTGCACTCTTTTTTAAAAAAACAAAGAAAAGTAAATACATTATAATGAATTAAAACATAAGTTTTTTCTTATCCTTGACAGTTCAGTCAGAATTCAGATTATTAAAAATCTGCATAAAATGTAGAATCATATAAATCCGGAAATATTTGCATATCTGTATAAAATGAACAAATTAGAGGCCTATTCAGTCAAAAAGAAATCAGATCTCTAAAATATCGTTTCTCTTAAAGGAGACTCTTTAAGGGGCGTATTAACAAATCCTACTTTAAATATTACAATATTTTTGACCTGCTCCTATTCCAAGAATAACATGTGTTATATGAGGACTACATTTTATAATTCACAATAATATTTCACCTTTCCTGAGAATTTATGTTTGCTTGTAAGCAATACTCGGTGCCCCTCTTCCAAAAATTGTGTAAGTGATTTTAGTAACTGATAACCGTTTGGCTTACATTTTTTTTTCTAAAATAGCAACTGGCAACCAAAATACGCGAATTAATTTTTATTTTGTTGTAAGTGACAATTTTAACATAAGGAAAAATTAAGTTCATGACATTTAACGGTTTTACGGCCTCTTTTTAAAAATTTTTCTTTCGTTTCTATTTTTAATTTAAATATTGGACACATTGAATGTTGTGAATATCTAAATTTACTAAAATTTAAAGTAAAACCATTGATCTGACCTTGAAATATTAGAATATGATTTAAAAAAAATTGTATTCAATTTCAAATTCGCTACGATAATTCGACATATTATACCGGGTGTCCCGCGCCATGTGCACACCCTTCCAAATGAGTCCGAACACGTTAATTGTTAATTGTTAATTTTGATTTCCATGACAACAAAAAAAAAAACTTTTTTATCTATAAAGCTATGAATCGCATTTTCTCGATCTAATGCGATCAAGTGTTTCGAGAAAATCACTCCTTTGATGGTATTTTGATTTTTAACGTTTTTACGTTGAAATTTTCATTAGGTCTTAACTATTTTTTTTTCGAAAGAAAAATATGTTTCTTTGCTTAATTCAATAGGACATTTTTTTTCTGAATACGCTGATACCAAATATATTTCTTTGAAAATTAATTTAAAATAGAGCATGTGTTATTGATGTTTTACACTCCCTTTATTTCAAATGACTTTCAAAGAAAATATGATGTATCTTTCTAGGTATATTGATATTTATAAAATGCGTTGCTAAAAATTGTTTTGTAAGAAAAATTGCAGCAAGTTTCAGTTTCTATTATTCAGTTAGACAATTTATTACAAGATGCATATTACCAGAAAAGACACGTGCGTCATTAATTGAAATATTTTAATACTAAGAGTTGAAATTATCGATGAGCAAATATTAGTGGAGTAGATCAACGTTAGGAAGTAATTAGTCCTGCCGTATTTGTGACAAATTAACTTTTAACATTGACCTACTCGATTAATATTTGCACATTTAAATTAAAGACTCACCTGTTATTCTGATAAAGTGTAGTTTTTAATAAATTGTGAAATTGATTATTAGAAATTGAAATTTGTTTAAAACATTGTGCAGAACATAAATTAAAATGAGATATAATTTTTATCACGTAAAACCTTATGGTCACAGTAAAGAAAAACACTGTACAAGGTGTTTGGAAATTGCTAGAACAAAAAAAAAAAAAACTGGAAACCGTGGCATCTGGAAGCCCTAAGAAATTAAAGAAACGCATTTTTTTCCATAATTCGGTCGAGTTGTGACTGTTGTGACAATTTGTTACGTTCACTCAATGGCGCACCAACAATTTTGGCCAAATTTTTAATAATTTTTATCTCGAAAACTAAAGGATTTTTATTAGAATTTTTTGTCCGATGACTTAAACTCACCACCACCAACTACCAATTCTTTTTGTACCAGCAATTTCCAAAAAAAAACTTGTATATATTTTAATTTTCTTCGTTATTTATTTATTTTTCAAAATAAATACTACATTGTAAAGAGAAGAAAAGAGCACATTTAAATATTCTAAAGCCTACTGGATGATCCATAAAGTTCTTCATCACACCTATTGTCAATTATCTTCAAGAACTTTGAAGAAGAATACGGGCTTAATGAAGCAGTTCTGGATATAGATAAATTTAGTTAAATCGTCTCCTTTTGAGCTCAAGAATCTGTGATTAAGCCATATCTACGGAATTTAGAGACATCTGTATAAGTCTTCTTTGCTAATTATAGCATTTGCATGCCCAATTATTATTACTATAATAAATATTTATTTATTACTATAACATCTGCTGCACATTATACACAATTTAAAAAATATAACCGGGGTTTAACTCTGTTCACACGATCCTAATTACAAGGGCCAAAATTCAAAAAATTACTTGATGTACTTTTCAATTCTACACTCGTTATTATACAAGCATGCGGAAAAAGGTATCACTTTTACACTTTTACTATTATTATTTAATAAATAAATTGACTAATTACGCCAATTTCACATTTGAAAATCCGGTCAATACAGAAAAATTTGTGCCTCAGCATTTAAATATAGAAATACCTGGAAAGCAGGTGGCCTAAATTTATAAGTAGAAACAGAAACGTCGTTATGAAAGTAAAACTGTTTAGATAAGAAAAGGAGAAACAAAAATTCTGCACAGAGATAGTGGTCGCATTTCCTAGAATTTCTGTCACCTTAAATTAAAAATAGATGTAAATGATACTTGTCAAGTTTTAATTATAAAAATTTCCTTATATTAATCAATTAACTAACAATAACTCTCAATGCTTAAACAGAAAATTTAAAAGCTCCGATTGTTTATATTTCTTCATTTTGGGAGTTTCCTAGAAAAAAAGTAAGAATGTTGGTATGAAATAACAAAATCTGCGTAGGTGCACTGACTTGGACCACAATTTACTGGCTTTCTTCCAATCTTCCAGCTGACATTAGCCACAATTTCTGAGTACAGCTTTGTTCTCAAAATGAAAGAAAAGTGGGAATGCCAAATGACGTGCGCGTTCTTAGTTAGTACTATGATTTTCAGAATTTCTCACTAGACAAAAGTAACTCAAAAATAGTTTCAGTGTCAGGAATGTTGTGATCTCATATTTTCCACAAACAGGACTAATTTTAAATATTTGCTTAGCATGTAAAATTTTAAAATAGATTCACTGTAATTCGTCAATCCTTTAATGAATTATTAATTAAATTTCGGACAAAATTTTTAGTGTCTTCGAACACGCGTGTTTACTTTGGCCAAAAAGCCCGACCCGGAATTGCCAATTAACATTCTTCGAGTTATTTTAAGTGAATATATTAACGGTGAGCGTCTCCTCACGTTCTTTGAGCACTTTTCACGTAGATAAAATCGCCTTTATGTTGCGCAGTAAAAATTTTAAGTGCACGTTGGCAGCGGTGAATCACAATTGAATGTGCGAGCTCAATTACACTGAATCATCTGCTTTGTTTAAAAATAAAAATAGCCGGAGATCGATTGACCGTTTCCCTGCCGGTAGTGCATGGAAAAGCTCGTCAGTTTTCACTGTTGATTTACATCTAGCTTCCAAATTGGAAAATAATGTTTTCTTTTCCGAGTTACACGATATCTGTGTTTGGTTCAGAAACAAATTAACGTCGAATTTAAAATATGTCTGGAATATTTTACCATTTTACAATTTAAAAAAAAAGCATCTTTATTTATTAAAACAAAAATGTTTTCACAAAGTAACAAAAAAAAGTAAATAAACGGAACTCTAAATTATGTATCCAAAATTTAAGCTTAAAAATATAAATCCTGTGATTTTAGCAGAACATTCTCCCACACGTACTAATCTGGTAAGTGCGCCCCGAACTGATTAATTTTGGAAACTCCTGCTATAAACAGTTCCAAAGCTAGCTTAGCATAAAGTGGAAACATCCATTAAATTCTATTCAATGATATAAAACTCCTAGTACATCTTTCCCGGCAGAAAAATTCGTGAATCCATTAAAATTCTAAAACATTCAAGAGCCGTTTTACATCTGTCAAAATTTGTACAAAATCTGGAACAAAGCGAGAGACACAGACTATCACAGTTAACGTTCATTGGTTGAAACGATGCTTCTTTGTCACTTTGCGCAAGAAATTGTAATAAATTTTGATAGATGTAAAACGGCTCTAACAGTAATTTGTTTTTTTTTTTAATCGAAACTTGGATTTGTTCGCAAATTTGTTCCAGTTTCTTCTTTATTTGTACGTCTATAACATTTTTATTTTTATTCTGCTAATTTCAATATTTAATTAATTT
This sequence comes from Prosopocoilus inquinatus, assembly GCA_036172665.1. Taxonomy (NCBI): domain Eukaryota; kingdom Metazoa; phylum Arthropoda; class Insecta; order Coleoptera; family Lucanidae; genus Prosopocoilus; species Prosopocoilus inquinatus. Next base: position 37,956,313 of record CM069871.1, read on the forward strand.
CTGCTGATAAGTCCCACTTAGGACAGAAATAGCTACAGATAGGATAGTGGAGACTTTGCAATAATCTTTAACATTATGCGAATTATGTCCGCATTAATTGCTTTGTGCGTGACGGCTTATGAGTTATGAGCTGAGACAGGGCTTACAGGATCCTTCTATAGTGGATGAACTGTGCTGTAGTAACTTAACTGTATATTCGTGCACAACTACCGAGCTAGTTAATGGTATTTCCGCAGGCGTTGCCTGAGAGTGGAACCTCATAATCCGAACGCAGGTTATGAGAGATAGAATTATTGTAGATTGTTATTCACTATTATTCGCACAGTTTAAGGACAAAACTCTAACTGCACGGTGTCGTCATTTACTTAATTCTATCAAGATTTACTCTCTCGTTAAATTTTGTGTTAAGTAGGTACTATACTTATTTCCCTGTTCGTCTATAAGCTTAGTACTTGCGCTTTTTGTCTTTATTTCTCTTCGAGACCGACTGGCAATTTTGTAACCCTTATTGCTGGCGTCAACAAGGACGCGGTTAGCTTTCAGCGGTCTCGATTGGGATGATCGGAACTGTAGAAGCCATTGTTTCTCTTGTTGCTACATACTGAGGAATTTGCTTTAAATGACGAGACTATATCTGAGACGGAGCTTGAGATATTTTTTCCTTTAAAAAACAGAAAACTGAATATATAATGTCTTTCATAAAGTGTGCTACAAATGGAAATTTGTTTCATTATCGATTTTTATATTGATTTATTATTTATTATGATTTATTAATTTTAGAAAATTTTTTGCGCCAATAGTTTGTGCATGTTCGATAACCAAATATAGGCGAAACATATCCGGTGAGCAACTTTTAGGATGGCTAAAAATGGTATCTTTTTTAAATGCGAAAATTAAAACATTGTCATAATTTGGAATTGTGAGACAAATTAGACAAAATTTTAATAGGTTCCGATACGTTTTCATAAAATGCGTCGCTTGATACTCAGACAACATTTTCTGCGGCGTTATATTTCGGAAAAAAGATTTTTCATTTTCTAAGATTTACTCAAAATGTAAAGCAGTAAATGGGCACAGGTTACTTAGCTCTTACAAATGGTTAGCTTATTCGTTTTTATGCCTAAGAAGTATTAAAATCATCAAATTTGCTCTTGGGTTGTTAACTATTGCATGCGCAAAAAAATTCAGACGATTTTTCACCTGACTGCTGCAAGGCTTCTTTTACATAAAATTTTGTATCACTTTTGATTTCTTGATTACATAATCTGTTAACCCTAGCTTAGCCTAAGTACACCGCATTCTTTATTTTGGACCCGTAAATAATCATAATTCAATCCAAACAAATTTTAAAAATAGAGAGATTCAAAGAAAAGAATGTCTGCTTTTGAATCAAAACACGTTTGGATCACGATTTTGTGAGCAAAAGAAAGCACCCACAAAGTCGATATTAGTTCAAACAGTAAATATTTCATGGCTACCGCGAAAAATATCGATTTTATAAGAATTCACAGATTTTACCAAAGTTTTAAACTTGTTAATTTTGAAAGCTTCTAAATTTTTTAAATGTTATCTGTGAAGTCATCTTTAATTACTACCTTTTTCAGAAAGAGTGATTACAGGAAACTGTAGTTTGTCTACCTTTTTTGCTTCCGACTGTAGATGCAATTCTTGCAATTTTCTGTCTGCTTACACTAAATTGGAATTCTGAGAAATGTGTTATGAGGAAATGAAAAGCAATGACATGTCCATTGACTGCTTCACATCTTGAGCAAAACTGAAAATTTCGAAAATCTTCTCTTTCTCTAAATATTAGACAGAAGAAAATTTTGTCTGGCAAACAAGATACACATTTTGTAAATACTTATTGAATCCTATCAAAATTTTGAATATGTCCAACAATTTCAAATTACACATATTTTAAATTTTCGTGTCTTGAAAATTTTTAGCCATTCTAAAAGTTGTTCACTTGATCTGTTCTCCTTATGTTTGGTTATCGAACATGTACAATCTATTGACGCCAAAAGTATTAAAAAAATCAATAATAAAATGTTTTCCCATATGGTACGAACTTTTTGGCGGTCACTGTATAATCATAAAATTGTTATCGAATTTTTTTTAAATATGGATACAATAAAACCAGGTGAGCTTGCCAAGAGGGAAAACATCCTCAAAGATCTTAATCTGTTCTTAAAAATCAAACGAAGTGGAAACCTCTGACCACGTCAGATGTGTACTTTGTTTACATTGGAAGTCAAAAGACAAAATACTTGCACGCTAAATTAAACCTTAATTTTCAATTATATCGTACAATCACCCGCAAGTCAACGTTGTTAGTACTTAATAGTCTACGTTATGCGCTAGCGTCAACGGGGGGCGGGAGAGTATACGATACTCCTACTATTAGTAATAGTTAGTAATAGTTAACAAAAAAACCTAAAAAAGAAATCATAAAGGAAGTTATTTCAGAAAACAGATTAGTTACGTTTTAAACGACAAACTCAATTTAAAAGCAACATAAAATTCAAAGTTCCTTTACCTCTTTTTTCTCACATCCAACTTCAAGTGTAATATTTGAACTCTTGAAAAGTTTTAGTATCTTTCGAAGAATGTGAAAATAGGATTTCAAGCAAATAATTTCGAATAAAATTTCTGATTCAGAATGAACTCTATTTATTTTGTTACTCGCTTTAAAAGTATTTGCAAAATATTATCGTATCTGAAAGAAGTTAAGTCCGTCTCCAATATGAAAGGCTGCAATTTCCTGCTCGTACAAGCGAATTGTTGTCGTCCGGGAAACTGAACCCTGTGAAACATAAACTGTTGAAATTTGTAGACTTTTCGATGTGGTTCTACAGAACCAGCATTTCTGCGTCTCCCTTTTTTGTTTCGCACAATTTTAACAAGGCAATTTATATTAGTTTTATCAGAAGGGAGCGTTCTTTCGCTCGGTAAGATCCCACCTCATGAGTTACAATGACTTGTCTCCGAGGACGCGACACTTCCATATGAAACCAATTTTAGCTGCAGATCAGGGGACTTATCTAACGTCCGGACTATATTTGTGAGTAGTTTCGCCGCACGTATTGGAACAAAAAGGCAATTTGTGTGAAGAAATACTAAAAGCATTCAAATGGAGAAGTGTTTTTACCAAGGACCTATTAACTACGAGACGCGCAATTGGCGAGCAGAGGGATGGGTACAAGGGAGAGGTACCAACATTTTGTAACAGAGGCGCCACATGAAAGAGAGACTAAGAAACTATTTAAATACACCCGTTAGGGGCGTATTTACTAAGGTCATGCAAGTCCCAAATTGCAAGAAAAAAATCTATCGGAGACATTTCTAGAATGGACGTCTTTTGTGCTCCAAATGGAAACCGTTTGATCAGCACCGATGACTATTGTGTAATGTATTTTTAAAATCAGGTTGACTTACTGTTTACTTTTTAGAAACTGTGTCACTGTGTCAACAAAAAGTAAATATTATGTGATGTAACTTACGGCTTTTGTAACAGATATTCGATGTGACCTTCTTGTTATGCGCTTATTCACATGATTCATGAATAGGCCGCTAAACACAACGCGTCTTAGGGCTAGCTTATAGGCCAAGTTTAATTTATTATTTAATTTTTTAAAACTGCAATTACTTCTGGACGCACGTTTTGACTCACGTACTTGAAGCGCAAAATTTTTCTTCTTTGCACGAGCAACTCTGCGTACAAAGTATGCTACAACCCAAGAGCGTTCAAAAGTTCTGTGTGAATGTCAGCCTAATGAATTACGTACCAGTACCGAACAGTGATTTGCATTGTTTTGACTTCAATTCTCGCACATGAGGTAAGTGCAAATATGTAAAACGCTGTGGTAATACATACGTTCAATTAAAAAAATCCTAACGGACCGTAGTTGGCATTAAAACCACATCATTCAATTCTTAGTGGGACAGGTAATCTTAAAATTCATATGCAAGAGCGGCCTCTGACTATCCAGAATTTGAAGTTTAAGTGTCTAGTACATCCTTCTACTTATTATTTGATTATCTTGTTTTTGGTTCACTTAAAGTGCTATTAGGTGGAAAAAATTTTCAGAGTAATAATGAGAAGTGATTCAGGCGGTGCGTGAGCGGCTGTGCACACGACCATAGGAATTTTTTGTCTTCGCTTCAACCACATTCAAAAGGGTGGAGAAGGCGCATAGAGCATATTGGGGACTATGAAATCAAACGAAGTGGAAACCTCTGACCACGTCAGATGTGTACTTTGTTTACATTGGAAGTCAAAAAACAAAATACTTGCATGCTAAATTAAACCTTAATTTTCAATTTTTTTCGGCAACTATACACTTTTCGTAAATAAAGTGTAGCGTTCAATTTATAACTATACTCTGTTCACGCTAAGTAGTAGGAATATCGTACAATCACCCGCAAGTCAACGTTGTTAGTACTTAATAGTCTACGTTATGCGCTAGCGTCAACGGGGGGCGGGAGAGTGTACGATACTCCTACTATTAGTAATAGTTAGTAATAGTTAACAAAAAACCCTAAAAAAGAAATCATAAAGGAAGTTATTTCAGAAATAGTTAGTTACGTTTTAAACGACAAACTCAATTTAAAAGCAACATAAAATTCAAAGTTCCTTTACCTCTTTTTTCTCACATCCAACTTCAAGTGTAATATTTGAACTCTTGAAAAGTTTTAGTATCTTTCGAAATATAATGATATTCAAATTATTATTGATCCGAAAATTTTGATATTTGTTGAACAATACCAAAAATATTTTCTATTTTTCAAAAGTGCCAAAGAATGTGGATATGCTTAACCAATTCGTTCCAATATGCACTAAATGTCATATTCTTGCCCCAATTTTCTTGTCCGCTGCCGTAACTGAGCGAAATAGGAGTTTCTGATGCGGTATCTTTATTAGAAACGAGAAAGTAAATATACACTGAAAGTAGCAAGAGCTCGGAAAGTCAGCCCTTCTCTCATTTAATAATTATGGGTTCGACAAAAGGAAACATATTAATACAGATGACGTTCGAGATACGATCGACTTAGAAAAACCATCGCAAATCAAGACCGTTACATGGTTCTTTATTGCTTGAGACAATGCACATGCACAGAAGCAGACCATCAGGTTGCGTTTCGGAGAGACTCATAGAATTGACGTTTCCGAACAGACTGTTAATAATAGGCTACGGCAAACTAATATGAATCCGAGAAGACCTGGCCTAACCTACCATCCTATCACAAAATGGTTCATATAGATTTTGCCCGCTAACATTTTACTTGGCAACTTTGACACTGGAAACCAGTGGTGTTCAAAAACGAACTCATATTTTGTGTTTTTTCTTGTGTTGGTCGGGCAAGTGTATACCATTGCGGCCAAAAAATACTGGGGCAAGTATGTAAATATTTTATTAGTTGAAGTTGAAGTGGACTTTCTTAATAACGATGTCTCGTCAGGACTTGAAAGACAGCATCCCTATCCCAAGAACAAATTATCAAATTTAAATGATAATGGGATGTAATCGCCGAAGAAATTAAGGGTAAATAAAAAGTTTTATTATCAAACAGAGATCATGACAAAAGACTTCACTTTGACTTTTGTTAAAAGTTGGGTTTAAACCATAATACACCTGCTTAGTTTCCATCGAATATGACAACTGCTTTGTCCCAGTATTTTGTGGCCGCGATGATACATATGCCCAAGTGAGCAATATTTTTCCGATATTGTGCAGGAAATTGAGAATTAGTAGGTAGTTCAGTAATGATGAACTAGATAAACCGACCCGGTTATTATCCCTGGGAGGCTGAAAGCAGCAACACTAGCATTTAGAATTGGAGCTGATTTATTGTAACTACACAACAACGCAAAGACACAAACTGCCCTCATTACAAATTTTGTACAAGAACTCCAGAATCGTGTTATTGATTGGTCTGCTTTAAGAGTTGGACCTTAACCCTATCGAGAACTTGTAGGTCAGACTTGAAAAACATGTTCCAGAGCGTTCATTAACTACATAACACTTTGTTTGGTCGGACTCTCGTTGATGCCAGGAGAGGTATGATCCCCCATAGGTTTTTTTACTGTGGCAAAATCGGAATTAAATGTAGATCTGACTTCTGATTTTTTAATAATTTTTTTCCGCCATTGTAAAATCAAAATAATATTGATATTTTGGATTTCAGTATTGTTAATTTAAATTAGATTTTAATCTCGAAACGTCATACGTATTGTTACGAATTTGGGGTTCACAAATTATAGTCGTTAATTTTTAGAACACTTTAATTATAAACTGTCACTCTACACAATTAAAAACACAATAGTAATGAGCTGCAACACTTGCCTATCAAATAACACTTCTACAAAATGTACTTTCTATATATTCGATGTATGAACCCTTCGCTTCCTAACTTATAACTGAACAGCTGGCGCGCCTGACGGGCTTTATAGTACATCGCTCTAATCTTGAACGTGCTGAAATAGACGAGAAACTTTCGATAACATTCTGTATAATTTTATAGTAGTATGTAGTATTATTATAACAGTATTATATCCTTTATATTTTAATTCATTTCAATATTTGTGTCAATTTGTTTTGAGCAACGTATTTCAATCAATTCGAAATGAATTATTTTTTCCCAATAACCACGTACTCTTTAAGTAATTTTGAACGTCATTACTAAAGCCCGGTGAAAGTTCTTGATTGACTCCCACCACTTCTGTTCAGAGGCATTTTGTATCATGCACATCGAGAACGGCATCACTGCATCGTGTCTCAAATTTTGTGCGCGATACTGGAGTCCGACGTGAGTCTAGTCGTCGGTGGTAGAAAAATCCTGCATATGCGCACACCACTTTGTCCTAGCCGAGTTTATAAAAAAAGTCTAGTCGTCACACTCAGAAGAGTCGGGATGATCTCCGAACACCGTACGAAAGTTGACGGCAACCTTTAAGTATACTCAAATATCTTTTTCATTGATTTAAAACATTAAGAAACACATATTAATTATCAATTAATATAAAAATATAAAAAATACCAAATAGTCTGTTTTCGTTGAACTTATTTTCATATATAAAACGTTCTTGAAGTACAAATGTGATGTTATGATTTTAAATAACACAAAGGAAAATTATAAGAATCCTGGACTTTTTCATATACGTACATAGTTGGAAATATAAAAAATCGATAGTTTTTGTATTGATTAATAAAATCAATTCTTGCAAACTATGAAAAATATAAATATGTATAATACTGAAAAAGGTAGCACTAAAAATTATGAGTAAAATTATTAATCTTTTCAGTACATAATTTGCTTTTACGGGGTATCTTAATTTGAAATTCATAATAAAATAATATGATTTATCCAGTTAATGTTTCCTTTTTATTAAAGAAATAAATAAATAAAATTATTTACCTATTTCGGTATTTAATTCAAGGATTTCTTTAATTCATTGTTAAGTATGGTTATAAGAATTGTTTTCAATATTTAAATTTATTTATCGGTTATGGTTTTGTCAGGGTTGAAGAAGGAAATAAATCACCAGAAACTTGTGCGCATATGCAGGACCGCATTTCAAAAATTTCCGCCTAGCTCTAGCCAGTACTTAAGTCCTGGTTACGTGATATTTGTTCTAAGCACAACTGTAAACTATGTAAAATTCTCTTATTTATTTCAAAAATCACTTCAGTGCTGAGTCTAATTTATGACGTTTTCGACTGATCACTCATAAGCACTCCGAGATTATCTCCATCCTCTGTTTTTGCATGAGGTTAAAACTAGATGGAGATACTCTAAGAGTTCACCGGAGCAATCAGTCGAAAACGCTATTAGTATTTATCTGCAATCCATTTTTTTGTTGTTTGGACTTTGAAATTTTGAACTAGTGAAGAGGTCTCGTTGAAAACTTGAAATACACTCTGATTTTATGGGATTTTTAAGAGCAACAGGCTCTCGATGAAGATAATTTTATAGGTGAATCGTATCTTGGTGTAAATGCGTTCACTGAATTATTTTTAAATATCTGCCCGATCCGACTGTAAAAATAGTTGACACACAATTATTTCGGATGGTGTGAATCAGTAGTCTTTGCGCAAAAGCGAATCTCAAGTTAAAAACAAAACCAAGACTATTTGCAAACGGCTGGTTAGGCCATTTGAGACGTTTAGTAGCGCGATATCCTTTGAACAGGCAGACAGTTTTGGCGTCGTCGTCTCGCGTACGTCCGCGTCCGTCCACAAAAACCGACCCGCGAAAAGTTTAGAAAAGTGAAAAATCAAGATGAGTGTCGCAGTCAACCGCAGGTCTGTTCATTATTGTTGCTATTTCACGTTGACTCTCCGTTATTATATTTATACCAGAAATTTCTGAGTTGGCACTTCGCTTACATTCTTGAGCAGGAAATATTGTTGGAGAGATTTGAACTATTTTAGCCGCTTATTACTACGTTCCAAACTGCGAAATGGAATTATACGGCTTCGTGTGCTGAATTTTCTTGTTTCAACAAGCAGAAGCAAGCGACGCTTAGCGATTTTTCAAGCTATTTTTAACGACATGTAAACATTTTCTGTAACTCGTTTGGATTTCGTGTAAATATTAGTGTATGCAAATGGCATCAAATTATTGTTAAGTGAACGTGGCAATAAAACAGATTTTGATAACTGCCACTATCCAAGTGATACATTTTTTCAGATTCAGAAATATTTCAATAAATTTTAACTTTACATTTCAACACTTCACATTCTGAATTCACTCTTCAAAACAGAAATATACAGATGTCGCTTTAAAAAATTATGTTTAATACGCAATGACATTTCTTAACTTTCCACAAATTAATGAAACCGAAATAAATTTTAATGAAATCGTCGTAAAATAAAATGATTACATGATGTTTTGACACAATTTTAAGTGAATATGTTGCGAAAAAAAATGTTATAATATCCCAGAATATGATACATTTGAAGTTACATGTTTACTTCTAAGCTTTTCAATCGAGGGGTCGACCACCCTGCAATTTTGGTGTACAAAATGATACAAATGTTTGTCATTTGTCTGTGAATTATTTGCAATTGTCTGTTAATTATTTGCATTGTCTACAAATTTGTAATTGTCTGTAATTTTTGCATTTTCTATAATTTTTGCAATTACTTGCAAATGTTGCAATTATTAGCAATTTTTTTTGCAAATGTCGTGCAATTTTTTTCATGTCTTTATTTAAATGTTGGTACTCATCTGCCTATTAAGATTTCTTTTATTGGTGAATGTAAAAATGTAAAGTACTCACTCCTACTGAAAAAAAAATTTCAAATATAATTGATTTTTGAAAAATTAACATACATTGTGGTAAGTGTATAACGGTAAATGCATTTTTGTTTTTATTAATAATTCGTTAATAATGGAAAAAATAAAGAAAAGCTTAAGTAGCGACATCTTACAATCGCTTTGACCTGACATTGCATTGGGATTGACAAATTGAATTCAGCTTGCTACATAATAAGTCGTCCCATAAAAGGTAATTTTATATTTTTAATGGTTAAAAAAAGAAAAATAATATCCGGGCGATATCTTACATTATTAGGAGTTATCTTATGAGTACCCCAGAGAATTTTACTTGGTTACAAATTTAATAACATATAGTTATACAGGGTGATACAGAATAAGTGTCCGAACCGTTAGAAGCATATTCAATAAGGTCATGTAAGTGCGAAATTTCAAGAAATAAATCTACCAAAGGTATTTCAAAAATTAACCTCCATTGAATCCAAAATGGAAATCATGATTCATTTCTTAGTATGCAAACCTAAGTCCAAAATTCGAATCAATAAATTGCGTGTTTATACTTTTTCCTGCAGAAAGCCATAAATAAAAACGTTTTACAGTTTTATTTCATGGTAAACGCTAGTGTTTCGTTCTATTCCACACGAGTTCCTTTCCTTGTGATCTAATGTAGTTATACTAGTGCCCGTCAACCGATTTATATCCTAATCTTCAGTGCATATGGCGTATATATGTGAAGAGATCCGTATTACACGATATTGCGCTTAATTATTCTAGAAGTAATGCGTCAAGAAGAGTACACTTTTTGTTTAGGTCAATGCCAGGTGACTAATATTTTGAACATCTTAATTTTTATAATTTTGACAAATTTTTTGATTATTACATCTAATTTAATTTTTCTCGAAAATTTTGTCATTCAATCCCATAACTCTTACTTTTTGTTGCATAGAAAAGTATTATTTCTCGAATAACGCAATCAAAATATTACGTTTACGTTTGAAAAAGAAAACAATCGATAGCGTCACAATTCTGAAGTGTATGCAGTTGTATGCAATTGTCTGCAAATGTCTGCAATTGTCTACAATTCTTTGCAATTGTTTGCAATTGTCTGCAAATTTGCAATTGTCTGCAATTTTACAATTATCTGCAATTTTTTGCAATTGCAGTTTTGGAGTACACATTTTTCTTTAGTGGTCAACCCCTCGGTTTTCAACTATAAAAATGTATTGTTTTAATAGTGTTTCTAAGGAAGGTATTTCTACCAAAGTTAAAACTTATAATTAAATAAATACTGGGTGTCTCGTAACACACGGAGGAGATTGAAAGGATAGCAGTAGGAGATCAAAATAACGCTTTTTTTAATTCACTTTTGGCCAAAATCCAATAGTAAGAAAGTTACAGCAGTTTAACTGTCTTAATTTCTTCTTTAATTTACACCTATAGCTTCTTAATTAATCAACATTATTTCACAAACTGAAATTTTACTGCATCAAACTTTAGACCTATTGCTCTCCTACCCATTTTATCTAAATTAATTGGGACTATCATTAAGAAGAGAATTTTAAATTTCTTTATATCCTTTAATAAAATATCACCTAGTCAGTTCAGGTTTTAATCTGGTAAAAATACGGAAGACGCTGTGTGTGAACTTTTGAATTACACATATGAATATATAAATCATCGCGGTGGTAATGTGTTATGTAGTAACGATTTTTTGTGACCTAGCTAAAGCCTTTGATTGCGTCTCGCATACAATACTTTTAAATAAATTAGCACGTATAGGAATCCGCGCAATACCATTAGATTGGTTTAAATATTATCTTGAAGGACGCTTTCAATTGGTAAATATAAAGCAGGGTGCATTTTAAGTAGTATGAAATAAACTACCGATAACTCAAGAGGTACCACAAAGCTATATATTAGGACCACTGTTATTCCTAATTTATATTAACGATATATCAAACCTCATATAAACGCAAAAACTATATTGTTTGCAGATGATACATCATTGATATGGTGTGAGAAAAGCGCTCAAGAACTAATTCACACTATTAATCGTGATCTCACTCTTATAAAAAAATGGCCTGTTTCTAATAAACTATGTCTTAATTTAAATAAAACAAAATTAATTTGCTATAGAAATCAAACACATCTAAATATCGTCATTGAAGATGTACAAATTCAGCAAACACAATGCATAAAATTTTTAGGACTGAAAATCGATAATTTGATGTGGTCCCATCATATTCTTTTAATTTTAAGTTTGTTAGCATCCACATGTTACGCTTTACGAGTAATATCTTCCGAAATCAATTTATCCACTGTAAAAATAGCCTATTATTCACTACGTGAATCACGTTTGCGATACGCCATTTGTTTTTAGGGTTTCTCTACCAAAGAAAACTTAAATTTATCATTCTCACTTTACTCGATATAATAATAATAATTTATCCATTACCGAACTGTCGAAATTCAAAACTCTATGGGTAAATTTATATATAATAAATTTCCACGTTTGAAAGGATTTAAGAGGAAAGTTAAAGAGTTTTTAATAGAGAAAGCTTTCTATTCCATTGAGAAGTTCCTGGCATACGAGTTTTAATTTATTAATTTGTGATATGCTACTTCCCTAACTTACATACAGTAGGTTCTAATTTTAGTTCAATCTGTTATCTTATTTGACGCTGTGATTTTGTTCACATTATACTTTTGTAATTAATTAACCTGTAGAGTATACAAGTCAGTTTTCAATCAAACTCTACTGTATATACAGACTGTTTCAAATTGGGTGTGCACTGAAGAGATCTCCTAAACCGTAAGAGATACAAATATGGTTAAATGGTAGAAAAGTTGCACGAATCAATGGGTGGTATGAATAAAAACGAAGTAAATGCTAATGCTACAGTTTGAAGTATCTCCTTCGTAGTATTTACTTCACTCTGAAGTATTTACTTTGGCTACTAAATGCTTCAGTTTTAACTCAAAATTGTAGTATTTACTTCAGTGTCAGCGAAGCTGGTCTCATCGCAGCTTCAGCTTGTGTACTTCGATTCATAGCATTTGCGAAAAATGGCACAGATGCCTAATAGAAAAATTTATTTTGACAAAAGAAAATACACTGCATTACAAAATATCTAGATAAGTATAAATGTGTAAAGCAATTACCATAAATCTAGTTATACAAAGCCTGAACTTGTCATTTCTATACCGGGTGCAAGATAAAATATGCCACAAGACTTACATAACTATAGTCCGATTTGAATTAAGTAAGAAAGAAATATATAAAATCACTCCATAAATACTACAAATTGATAAAAGTAGCATTTTGTTTTAGTATCTATTATAATAAATGATTTCTTGAACTGGACATGCATGTATTTTTTTCAATTCAGTGATATGAGGTAAATAAATGACTTAATGTTGTAGTGGTTCACTTTCAAAAATATGGCTAATAATTTAATATTTCGTCAAAGGATTATTATTACTACAAAAATTACTTACTAATTTAATAATGAATGCTACTTACGCTGTAGCAAGAAAGTGTTGAACACGGCGGAGACCAATTTAAAAAATATTTTGAAAACTCATTATTTCTTTTAATTTAATTAATTTTCTTTTGTGAGATTATAAGAGAATTTCTATTACTAGCCGTATTGCTCTATAAAAGGATTGACGTCTTCAGCTACGATGTTGTCTAGGTAACAATCCATATTTATACAGAGTGATAATAAAAAACTTGTACGAATAAAAATGAAGTATCTACTAATGCTTCAAGTATTAGCATCTTCTACGTAGTATTTACTCCGACGCTATAGTATCTACTAACTACCGGCAGCACTTACTTCGTCTTATAAAGACAGTACTTCAAATCGAAGTAAATACTTCTCCAGCTGTAGTATGTGCTTCTGCAGTGTAGTATTTTCTCTAAAATGTGTAGCATTCTCTCCTACTTCCTTTATAACATATCGCATGTTAAATTAATAAATTTGCGAAAATTAATGAATTACGGTTATTAATAATTTTTGTCTATTGATGGTAAATGTAATAAATTTCAATATTTTAATGTAAAAAGATCAAACCTTTGTAATTCCAAATGTCACAATAAGCGTTTCGTGCACGAATAAATAGTTGATTGTTAGTTTAAATATAACAATTTTTTTTTCATAATAAATTGTGGAATAATTCAGAATTCGGAATAAATAAATTCATTATTTATTCTCAAATATTTTTTAATTTTATTGTTTATCCTGAAGTAGCTGTCAAATGTATAACGAACATCTACATTTATACTGCTTTTCTGAATCGTCCCATTAATTATTATAAATTTTTCGATAATTTTCAACAGACAGGAAAATTATATACTTTTGAATATTTACTATTTACACATATTAAAAAGTTCAATTTCTTATTTTTAATAAATCTAAACTCCAGATCAAAATTAACGAACCACTATAAAAAAACAGGTCAATGCATTATGTAGAAGGCTAAGAACAACAGATATACATCACAAAAAATTAAGATGTGCTGTTCCTTACATTGTTCCTCATAATAAGAGTGCGAATGTTCATTGAGTACACAAAATATCTTCAAATGAATTTTATTAAGCTCCAGAAGTAGAAACGAATTGCTATTATTTTGACATTAATAACTCAAGATTTTTCACAGGTTCTTTGATTAGCTCGTAACTTATTTTTTTTCCAGGTGGAACATCTTAACGACCTAATGAAAATTTCATATCCTGTAAAAATGTTAAAAACCAAAATGCAAAGGAGTGGCTTTCTCGAATTACTTAAGATCGCATTACGATTTATAGGTTTACGAAGTAAAAAATAAAAAGAAATGTCGTTATCATGGAAACCAAAATTATCAAGTGATACATATTCAATCTGTAAATTCCGAGTATGTAAAAATATATAGCTTGTTCCATTTAAAATAAGAAAGTTGATGTCACTTCCGACGAAACCAGAAATCGTACGGTGGCCAATGCTACGTCAGAAAATTCAGCTTTTTATTTAATTTCTGGAACCCGAATTTTATGTAAAATATAAAAATTCTGAGAGTGAACACATAGCGTGACATCCTATATTGTGTATTCGACAGCTTTATTACAATTTTTTTTCTTATTTTGATCTCTACTATCACCTACAAAGTGTACACGTGTACAAGTATTTTATTATCACCCTGTATAAATGTGGATTGTTACCTAGACAACATCGTAGCTGAAGATGTCAATCCTCTCTACGTGGGTGGATAGATTACCGACTATTTGATTTCTGTTGATAATCCATTAATCGAATGACCAACAGTTCCAACGTAACTTTCATAGAGCAATACGGCTAATAATATAAATTCTCTTATAATCTCACAGGAAAAAATTAATTAAACAAAAAGAAATAATGAGTTTTCATAAATATTTTTTAAATTGATCTCCTCCGCCTTCAACACTTTCTTGCTACAACGTAATTAGCATTCATTTTTAAATTTGTAAGTAATTTTAATTTAATACGTCTTGTAGCATATTTTATCTTGCACCCGGTATAGAAATGACAAGTTCAGGTTTTGTATAACTAGATTTATGGTAATTATTTTACACATTTATACTTATCTAAATATTTTGTAATGCAGTGTAATTTCTTTTGTAATAATAATTTTTTCCATTAGGCATCTGTGCCATTTTTCGCAAATGCTACGAATCGAAGTACGCAAGCTGAAGCTGCGTTGGGACCAGCTTCGCTGACACTGAAGTAAATACTACAATTTTGAGTTAAAACTGAAGCATTTTAGTAGCCGAAGTAAATACTTCAGAGTGAAGTAAACACTTCGATAATTTCCACACGAATGCTATTTGCCGTAGTATCTTCCGGAAAATACTTACTTCAGAGTGTAGCATCTTCTCAAAAACTGAAGTAAATATACGAAGAAGATACTTTAAACTGTAGCATTAGCATTTACTTCGTTTTTATTCATACCTCCCAAAAAAAAAAAACTTAAAAAAATCGATTTTTTTCTCTCTCTGTATCTCTTTTAGTATACATAATTTTGGAATTCTGATTTAACTTTCTACAGGCACATTTTTAATTTGCTTCGAACAAGAGTAATAGAATTGAAGTCAAACGTTTCGTTTTTCCACGAGCACCATCAGTTTTGATTTTTTAAATACAACTTATGTCTTTTTATTATTCTATTCAATAGCATTTTCTCTCCTTCTTGTAATGATATATCACACTTATTAGTCGATATTAATTTGAAGCTTAAATAATTCAGATTTTATATGAAAATTTTATTTAATACATAATTTCACATTTTTGTTTCGTTTTCTTATCCTTTTATTATTCTATTCGATAGCATTTTTTCTGGTGATTTCAGTGAGTATAATACTTAATATCTTTCTTTCAAGTAAAGTTAGAATATGACAAAAAAACTGATACAGTTTCATCATGTTTTTCTTAATAAATAAATTTATTCCTAGCCACTGTCTTTATTTGTTAATTAAGTATTAGCTACTAACATTCAGTTGTCGGAAGAGGAAAAATCAATAAATATTAACTAAATGATATTAAGTGGTTAACAAAAAAACAAATAAACAGCTTTATAAACATATTAAATTATAAGAACAAAATAAATAAGTTGAATAAAAATTATAGAAGAAGAAATGAGTTTGTGAAATAAATAAAGTGAAATAAGTAAATTAAAGCAAATCCTCGAAATGTCCTCCACTGTTTTCAAGACACACATTCGTTCTTAATCCCATGTGTTGTCTAGCGTGTCCTGCGTGTCGAACATGAATTCCGGAAACATTTCTGCAAGAATTTAATATTGGCCTTCTTAGTTCCTCCTTATTATTTATCTTATTGCTAGTCTCTGTTTCAATGTCGAAAATATAAAGCCTACTTAAAAAAAAATAAAGATAGTGAAGTGTTGAGAGCCACTGAGAGTGCTAAAGAAATTTTAAAAAAATACGTTTTTATATAAATTATCTTTCAAATTTATCACAATATTCGTTTTAGTTGCCGATGTCTTTGTAGAAGGCACTATTTAGTAATATCTAAATATTTTTAGTATAATTAGTATTCACTTTTTCTTTTAACCCAACAGTGCGAATCAAAATTAAAAAGTAGGCTTTTTCATTCCTATACCAAAGCTGAGATACTAATCTAGCAAGTTATATTAGAACCACTAGATATTTGTCGGTAAAAATTTATCATTTTCATAAATGCATTGCATTATTAAAATAACGACACAGAAAAACTTTAAACAGTTTATTACAATTTACACTACAGCTAAGAAAATGAACTAAAAATTTGAAAATATGTATTAAATAAAATTTTCATATAAATATCCGATTAAAATCAACTACTAAGTGTGATATACCGTTACAATCAGGAGAAAAAAATCTGTCGAATAGAACAGTAAAAAGACATAAGTTGTATTTAAAAAATCGAAACTGATAATGGTCGCCGGAAGACGAAACGTTTGACTTCAATTCTGTTTATATTCGAAGCGGAATTAAAAAGTGAAGTGAAAAGTGAAAGTTAAATCGGAATTTCAAAATTATGTGTAATAAAAGAGATACCGGAGAGAAAAAGAATATCGATTTTTTTTTCATTTTTGTTAATATCTCAAGAAGAAATAGGAAAAAAGTAATTCTCTCAATGGATACAAGTCAGGCATTGATTTGTGCAACTTTTCTTTCA
Source organism: Prosopocoilus inquinatus (assembly GCA_036172665.1). NCBI lineage: Eukaryota > Metazoa > Arthropoda > Insecta > Coleoptera > Lucanidae > Prosopocoilus > Prosopocoilus inquinatus. The sequence goes on from CM069871.1 coordinate 37,973,283, forward strand.
TTTAACCGAATTTGTATCTCTTCCGGTTTAGGAGATCCCTTCAGATATGAGTATGAATATGTTGCTGATATGATAGGAGATAATCATTCTACGAGAGAAAGTTTATGTTATCTACCTAGCTATGAAAACAAGCTTTCGGGACAATTTTCTTAAGTCAAGTTTCTGGGAATTTTATAATAGAAATAATAACCATATGAAACGCGCGTTGCATTGCGCGTCGCAAGGTAGGCAATTTATATGCTTCTAAGGGCAAGATTGCGGAAACTATCCTACTTATGTAGTGTAGCTTTAAATCAAGCATCGCCAAGCTACACTGTTTGCGGCCCGCGGGCCACATGCTTTCTTAGGCTGCCCACACATTCATGAAGCAAAAACGCTGTAAAGCAAAACGTTTTGCTGCAATGCAAAATATTTCGGTTAGTCACACACTGATGAAGCAAAATGTTTTCAGGCAAAACGCTTTCGGGCAAAATGTTTTCGGGCAAAACGTTTTCGCGCAAAACGTTTTACTGCATTATAAAGCAATGCGACGTAACATCGAAGAGATAAAAAAAATGTTCCGTATGAATCATTTACCTCCTTTTTGCTGATTAAACTAAATCGTACAGATAAATCTTACGACTTTTAGAAAAATCTGTTACCTTTGCTCGCTACCATAATTAATTTCTTTTTTTATTAAACTCGCTATTATAATTAGTTGTTATAATGACTTCGGGCGATGAGTCTGTGGCAGTTTTTGTAAATGTGTGCAAAAGAAGAGATGAGTAAATGAAGAAAGGGTTAAAAAATACTCTGAAAACCTATGGAACCTGTACTACGCTTTGTCCGTTGCATTGTTTTCTCTTTTTTTCTCTTGTTTCATCGAAAGAAGATACACGCATCTCTGTCTGCTAAAGAAAACCGAAATAGTTTAGGATGTAAAAACGTCTACTTCGTTTTGACGTTTTAATTGCAATTGCTTTAACGTGCTTTACAGCAAAGCGCTTTAAGTGAACACGTTTTGACTGCAATTGTTTTAGCGTGCTTTAAACTGCTTTATGTTTTGCTCTACCAGCGTGTGCTTGGTCCTATTTAAAGCATTGAAAACGTTCGCATTGAGAACGTTCTAACAAGATTAGTCAAAAACGTTTTGCTTTGAAGCGCTTTTGCTTCATGAATGTGTGGGCAGCCTTACGTGCACGTTATTACGCGGTCAGAAAAAAATTAATCTGCTTTAATTATTACCCTTTTCGATATTCATCAACCATTTCTATGATGGATGACTACATAAGTTCATCAATAGTTGTAATCACAAAATTTGTTAAAACTCGAGCAAATACTAACAAAAACACCATCGTTTTTATGAAAACAACAACCTGTTAAAATTTAAGGCATCCACTTCGTCAACCGATACAAATAACATACATTCCTTTAAATTTAACATGCTTCTTAATCTGTGAAATCTGATAGAAAAAAGATAATTTGTGCATCATACACAATAAATTAATATTACTAATTTTCAAGTAAACTTAAATTCACCCAAACTCATTAAACATGTCACGCAATGACAGCTTTAAAAATCTCAGTTTTGATAGCAACTCAGAAATTATTTTTAAAACCTATGAACTCGTATGTTAAAGATCTGAAAAGATAAGTTTTCATCGAATAATTATAGAATTCGTTTTGTTTAAATAACTCTTTGAAAATTGTAATTTATATCTTACTTGTTAAATATTCACTGAAAATATTCCATACTCTATTTTTTATTGATAGACGGTAAATCCGAAGTTAGAAGAGAATGTGGTTCTCCTGTTAATCATTTATTCGTGTTCTTTTTTTAATTTTATTAAGATAGCAACTAGTTGGTAACGATTGGGGTTAACTTTGAATTTTTTTGTCGTCTGTTAGTTATGTAATAAATTATATAAATCTGTAAAATCCACCTATAAATAAAATATAGAGTATAGAATATAGGAACATGTGGTATATATACAGAACTTCACAACTGTAATTTATAACATAAGACATTAATTAGAACATATCCAAACGGTTTTCAAGATCTATTGCAAAAGTGGTCTTCAATATCAATTTTTGCTTCTGTTATTTCAGAATCGACTTCAATGACCCGACGGTCGGTAAGCCAGCCAACCTACAGAACTCGGCCGTTCTGAGGATGTTGGAGGAAGAAGAAAACAGGAAACGTGGTGGACAAGCAGGAAGTAAGTTCTTGTTGTCTTTCTCTCATAATTTAAAATTATCAAACGCCAAACATTTTTTTTTCTCAAAATTTTCAACACGAACGTCTAAAATGCTTCAAGGAAGCGTAAATAAATTCTGCACAGCTCATGTTTTCAGCTAATACGTTAAATATTTACTGCAACTCGTTATTCGGAGTTCTTTCATCGACGGATTAATTTTTCAATACTAAAAAGTCAGTTTGCTATATCTAAACCGTATTTGTTTTCGTAGTATCACACGTGTTAATGGCAGTTTCCGATGGTTTTCTTAACTTTGACTTAACAAAAACATTAAGCGCTAACGAAATTTACGGCATGTTTTTCGCAGTTATTGCGCTACTACAATAAATCCTGGCCATAAATATGTAATAGAATTTCCTTTGTTATGCTGGATGCTTCAATATTTCCTTGTCAAAAACAATAGGCTACTAACAAGGGGCTAACTTCTTAGTGCGGTCACTCACTTTATACAGGGTGCTGCGTTTGAGAATTTTTCATTCGCTCAGTTTCCCAATATTAAAAAAAATTAGTAACGGAATTCAATTTATACTAAACTATCAACGCGACCTTAATAAATGTTAAAATAAATAACTGCACTCAATCATTTTTTTTCAAAAACGATTAGATTTATTAGTTATCTGTCCAGTTTTCACTATCATTGATCAAGGCTGTACTGATAGTTTGGTATAAGTTGAATTTTGTTAGGGCCGGTTTTTCAATCACAAGTTAACTTTAAGTTAACGTTAACCTTGAGTTTATTGCCATGGAAACAATTTTCTTCGTACTTGTTACCATGGAAATAAACTGAGAGTTAGGGTGATTGAAAAACCGGGCCTTACAGAATCTTTTTTAAATGTCTTGAAACGGAGCGAATGAAAAATTCTCAAACTTCACAGACAGATTCATCTTAAAGAGTAATTTAAAAAACCTAAATGGAATTTTGCAGTAAAATAATTATTGACGCCAATATTCGAGCACCTTTAAATTAACATTTTCCTATGTTGCGTTTCAAAATGCAGTACCCGGTAGTGTTATATACGATTAAAAATAATGAAAAACATGTACTGTTTATTTCACGATTGTGACAGTGTTAAAATTTATCACCAAAAATTATATCCCATTGTGGTATATTTCTTCAAATAAATGTTGCAAATAAATAAGAAAACAAACATTAATGTTATCTGAATTAAAAAATAATTCGAAATAAAATGATGCTAATTTCATTAAAAAAATATATTTATTTGGCAAAGTGAAAGACCTAAACTTTCACACTTTTAACATAATTAAAAATTTAGTTTTTTGCTTTATAAGACGTGGAAAATTCATTTTTAATATTTTGCTAATAGACCATCATATAAATAATTTATTTTCAATTACAGGGTGATTCAAAATAAGTGTCCGACCCGTCAACCACAGGTAGTACACAGAAAAAGAAAACAGAAAATCTATATGCATACGGGGTCTAATATCCATAGTGTTTGACATAAAATGCATTGGAAATTCAGATATAAATTGGTTGTTGGGCACTAATGCAGCTGTATTACGTCACAAAAGCAATGAACTCACTTGGAATAGAACGAAGCAGTAGCGTTTACCTTGAAAAAAAAACTAAAACGTTTTTATTTATGTTTTTTTTTTTCAAATTTCGGATTTGGGTATGTATCGTAAGAAATGAATGATAATTTTCATTTTGGATTCAAAGGAGGTTTATTTCTGAAATGTCTCTGACAGAATTATTTCTTGCAGTTTCACACTTGCATGACCTTAGTGAATACGCTCTTAATGGGTCGAACACTTATTCTGAATCAGCCTGTATACGTCTTTTTAATAATTTAATAACTTACAGATATGTTTTGTTACTTAGTGTAATAACTTTTCCTTCCACGTCCAACAACTACCCACTACTGTTTCTTTAACAGAAAGGAGCTTGTAAAGCAAAAATGAAAGCCAATTGTATAAGGGCTTATACTTGTATCTGACTGTATTAGAAATTATTATGATTATGATATTCTCTTCCAGTACCTACTAGTACAATATTCGATGTAATTTGTACGAGTACAATTACTGCTACAATTTTTTTGTAACCATGGAAATGATTAAAATTTAGTGTTGCGTTGGTTAATGATCATGAAATGACAGATAAATTAAACAGTCAGTACAATTTTTCATTTTCATTTCTGCAATAAATCAATCAAGTTCGGGTGGATTTCTTTAGTATCATCAAGTATCGCATCTTGGGCTATTCGTAGTTATTGCAGCAGAAAAGGAAAATACAATGAGCAATAATTACAGGAAATATCATTTCATAAGCGACTGACACAATAGAGATAACCGTACCCGTATCCTCTCTTTAAATACACGCTTGGGCTCCTCGTCTGAAAAAAATCCATTTTTTTGGCATAAACTTCTTCGCTACTGACAAATCTCTTTACATGGCATTTATTTCGGCCGCCTTGGTTTATAAACAAGGAGCGAATGACCTGAGGTTTTACTTAAGGTTATTCAAACCGTAATCATTATGAACAGATAAAATAGCGACATCTTACGATCACCTTTTGACCTGACATTCCAGTAGTTTAGACAAATTGAAGCGGGATTTGCTCCTAATAAGTCCCCCATGCACGGCAGCCATGCTTGCTGTCAAAGCATAATGAAAGATTTAGAAAAATTTTGTGCAAATCGTTTTTCATTGCAGCGAAAACCTCGAGCAGCCTCTGAACAGCTGTTTCAGCCCTGCTTGGGGCTTCTTCAGCAGAGACGTAGCTCGACATTCCCACTGCAAACAAAAACGACTTGTCCAATTTATTCGCAATTACGATGTAAGAGTGATGAACAGATAAAATAGCGACATCTTACTATCGCTTTTGGACCTGACATTGCAGTAGGATAGACAAATTGAAGCGGAATTTGCTCCTAATAAGTCCCCCATGCAAGGCGGCCATGCTTGCTGTCAAAGCATAATGAAAGATTTAGAAAAAATTTGTGCAAATCGTTTTTGATTGCTGTGAAAACCTCGAGCAGCCTCTGTACAGCTGTATCAGCCCTGCTTGGGGCTTCTTCAGCAGAGAAACAGCTGTACATAGGCTGCTCGAGGTTTTCGCTGCAATCAAAAACGATTTGCACAAAATTTTTCGTAATCATTATATATATATATTATATTAAAATTATTTTTATGCAATCTTGTAAGTAAATTTATTTTATATTATATATACATTCATTCAACGACTTATAAGGTCTCGGGCAATACAAATCGCCTGCATTCGTCATCAAAAACCTCAATTCCGCCGCTCACTGTTTATAAAATGTGCAAAGATACGTGACACGAACGCATTTCGTGGATTGCCGACGTTATTGAGCTATCTTGCTGCAATACACGTATGGTGGCGAGGAGTTCAAAATATTATGACGTCATGGATTGGAAGGAACCAGCGTATCGTATACACAAAGAGATTTTTCAAGAAGAGCTGGATGGTGTGACTGCTACGGATCTTTTTGTTTACAAGAAAAGGGCTCTACTAACACAATTGACCAAACAATTTAACGAAAATGTCCAGCTTGTCATGATATATGGCCTGTTACATCACAGCGTTTGTGAATAAGTATCTAGAACGAAAATACAAATCTTTAAGGAGCTTATGGATAAAGCAAAGATTGCCGAAGAATCTTGAAGGGAAATAGGAGACCAATGTAAGAATGATGCGTACGTCAAAGGAGAAACTTTTTCTACCGGTAGTTGATAAGAAGCCACGTTGTAACTATAATCGGAGACGTGGACACCTGTAATCGCAATCTCGTTCGAAACATAGTCAATCGAAGCACAATGCTGCACCGACTACCGCAAGGCAACCACCTAAAACATTTTCTTGTTGTGATTGTGGAGAAAATGGTTTCATACAGTAATTGTCCAAACTGTAATGCCAGATCCAAACGCTGAGCAAACTCTGACAAACCTTGGCTAACACGAACGTCTAGTTTATAACTCTGTATTAAGTAGCTTCGACTTGTTTTGTTTGTCTGCGTTCGCCTGGCTGTCGATGAAAAGTGACAAATCATAGGAATTCAAACGTCCCGCTCATTGACCAGTCACTACAATTGCTTACCGTTGTGTTATTTGCCACCATGTGGATGGCACATTTATACGCAAAGGACCGGACAAATATTCGGACCAATATTTCTGGAAATATAAAGGCCAACGTGTAGATCTCCAATAAGGAAAAAAAGCCGAGTAAGCGAGAAACGCAAGCAGACGAATTTTATACGATACCCTTAGGCCGAGTGCACTTTGGATACGAATTTATATCGCACGTATTTATACGATTCTTGTGGTACGTTTTAAGTGCGCATATTGGTTACGTTTTTGCCCAACACACTAACACGATTAGTTTTTTTTTTGTAGTTTTTCGCCGTCGAAGAAACAATTGGGTGAATGAAATGTATTTAAAAAGGGACGAATTCGGTGAATTCCATCATACGTATTATGGCAGACTTAAATATTTCTTCACTGATTTCTCGCCATAATTTGTATTAATGCTCCCGTAAATAATAATTCCAATCACTTTAATTCCACAAATATTTGTGTTCGTGCACTTCATAAATTTTTCGATATCCATTTGTCCGCACGAAAACGCAAATATCCCAACAAAATGGGAATGTGTCGGACGTCGTAACTAAACTAAACTAAATATTCGTAAGAATACGTAGTGGTTGAATGCGGAACATGAAAATATTTACTTCAATCTGAACTTATAGCCCTTAGGACCGTTAGTTTGGCTTCCATGGAAACTCAATTTGCCTGATGACGAAGGTGATCACCTAACTGCTTGACGAGCGCGATTCAATCTGTTGCTCGTGAAAATGAAATATTTTTACAGCAGAGGGAGAAGCGATGCCGTTTCCACCATACCGTACCGATTATCCATGGTGAAAAAGCTACAGCTAAAAGAGGAAATTAATGATATGCTAATAGCCGTTTGCACCATGTCTAGTTAAAAATTAAACCAGGTTTAATAGTAAACCCTGTTTGCACCGTCGCTTAAACCGTAGTTAGAAACTCGCTAAACCAACACAATTTAAACCGTCTTCCGTGATGGTTTAACGTTGAGTTGGATTAGCGAGTTTCTAGCTACGGCTTAAGCCGGGGTGTAAACTGGGTTTCTCTGTTAAACCTGGTTTAATTTTTAACTAGACATGGAGCAAACGACTATATGACATCATCGAAAAGTGTAAGTCGAAATGGTGTTTTCCGATAGTACTGGGGACGAAAAAAGACTGAATATTAAGGATTTGTGTTGATTACCGTTGCCTAGATGAGATAACAGTAGTTATCGTTACCCATTGCATTGCACAGAATCTATGATCTTCTGCATTGTGCAAAACACACCTCTGTAATGTCGACCATTCACCTCAAGGCGTGCTACTAGCTAGTTAAAGGGGACAGAGACAAAACAACTTTTATTATACCCTTCGGTCTGTACAAATGTAACCGCATGTCGTTTGGTTTAAGAACCTTTTCTGGTCTAATGGACCGATTTAAAGCCAGACTTGACATAATTACGATTCTATCGGTTCTTGCCTACTTGGACGATTTCACCCAATCTGAATACCACATTCCAGATTTACGATTATACCGGCTGTTTCAAATTGGGTGTGCACTGAAAGGATATCCTAAACCATAAGAGATACAAATATGGTTAAATTGAAGAAAGGTTGCACGAATCAATGTCTAACTCGTATTCATTAACAGAATGATTTTTTTATTATTTCTTCTTGAGATATTAAAAAAAAAATTTTAATCGATTTTATTTTTCTCTTTGTATCTCTTTTATTATACATAATTTTGAAATTCTAATTTAACTTTTTACAGGCACTCTTTGATTCTGCTTCGAATAGGAGCAATAGAAGTGAAGTCAAACGTTTCGTCTTTCCACGAGTATCATCAGTTTCGATTTTTTAAATACAACTTATGTCTTTTTATTGTTCTATTCGATAGCATTTTCTCTCCTGATTGTAATGATATCACACTTAATAGTTAATATTAATTTGAAGCTTAAATAATTCAGATTTTATACGAACATTTTATTTAATACACAATTTCAAATTTTTGGTTCATTTTGTTATGTATGTTACTTAATACCTTTTTTAAGTAAATTTAGAATATGACAAAAGAAACTGATACAGTTTCGTCATGTTTTTCTTAATAAGTAAATTTATTCCTAACTACTTTTTTATTTGTTAAGTATTAGCTACTAACATTCAGTTGTCTGAAGAAGAAAAATCAATAAATATTGACTAAATGATATTAGGTGGTTAACACAAACCAAATAAACAGCAGTATAAACATATTAAATTACAAGAACAAGATAAGTACGTTGAATAAAAATTATAGAAGAACATGAGTTTGTGAAATAAATAAAGTGAAATAAATAAATTAAAGTAAAAATCCTCGAAATGCCCTCCACTGTTTTCAAGACACACATTCGCTCTTAATTCTATGTGTTGTCTAGCGTGTCGAACATGAATTCGCGAAACATTTCTGTAAGAATTTAATATTCTCCTTCTTGGTTCCTCCTTATTATTTATCTTAATGCTAGTCACTGTTTCAATGTCCAAAATATAAAGCCTACTTTATCCTGTTTAAACTATGGATGGTGGTCCCGATATAAGGTGCCAAACTTCATCTGGTCAAAACGAGTGACAATACTTATTAAAAAAAAATTAAAGATACTGAAGTGTTGAAAGCCACTGAGTGCTAAAGAAATTAAAAAAAAATTACATTGTTATAGAAAGTATCTTTCAAATTTATCACAAAAATATTCCTTTTTAGCTGCCAATGTCTTTGTAGAAGGCACTATTCAGTAACATCTAAATATTTTAGTATAATTAGTTTTCACTTTTTCTTTTAACCCAACAGTGCGAGTGAAAATTAAAAACTAGACTTTTTCATTCCTGTACCAAAGCTGAGATACTAATTTAGCAAGTTATATTAGAACCACTAGATATTTGTCGGTAAAAATTAATTTTTGTAAGTGCAGTGCATTATTAAAATAACGATACAGAAAAACTTTAAATAAATAAAAATCTGTATTTTCTAAGCTTCAGATTAATATCAACTATAAAGTGTGATATACCGTTACAATCAGGAGAAAAAATGCTATTGAGTAGAACAACAAAAAGAACATGAGATCTATTTAAGAAATCGAAACTGATGATGGTCGCGGAAAGAAGAAACGTTTGACTTCAATTCTGTTTCCTATTCGAAGCAGAATCAAAAAGTGCCTGTAGAAAGTTAAATCAAAATTTCAAAATTATGTATAATAAAAGAGATCAAGAGAGGAAAAGAAAAGAGATTTTTTTACATTTTTATTAATGTCTCAAGAAGAAATAAGAAAAAAATCATTCTCTCAATGGATACGAATTAGACATTGATTCTTGCAACTTTTTTCCATTTGTATATCTTGTGGTTTACCCTTCAGTGCACACTCAATTTGAAACAGCCGGTGTAGTCCAGTAAAATAAGTTTAAAAAATACGGTTGCTTCAAAAAAAATCCAACCTGAATTTTTGTAGCCATTTTAAATAACATACTAAGAGTCCCCATCGATGTCATGTCGGCTTCACGTGTTATTCAGAGTCAAACGTCAAAAGAAATGGTTTTCCGCGATTATTTCGCTTCCTATTGATCTGACGACAATTCGGATTATTATAAGAATTGGAGACTAGACAATTCTCCACAAAAAAGTTCTTATATATTTTTACGTGCGATGAACTGTTTACTCTATATCGCGCTGCAAATGAAACAAGGAGCATAACTTGCTCTTAAATTCATGACATACGAACTAGAATATATACACATGAAATACATATCAAAAGTGTCTCTAAAGGGTGGAGTAAACAGTTCACTAGCGAATGCATAGTATTCTAATTATTAGAAATATATCTTGGAACGTAGTTATTCGGCATTCCATTGTTATGATATGAGTCAGTTTGTACCTAGGAATTCTCTTTTCATTGTCAGAATTTTTTATCGTTATTCTTCAGGATTGTTTCAGATCTTACTATCGTACCAGGTTCAGCGCTGCTGCCAAACTTTCAGTACACTACTACCTTATTGCAATTTTTTTTCTGTCTAAAAATTTAAAGAATATTGAAAAACTGGGTGATTGATTGATTTCTGTCCAAAAAGTCAAATGCTCAAATGTCATTGTGGATTACGGAATACACTTTCTCCTGACAGTGTACGGAGCTCCAGTCTAAGAAGTTTCCATTGATAACTAGATATTGAGCTTCGCAAAATCTACAAGATTTAATTCTTCAATGAAATTTTCGTTACTACCTTCCACGGCTGTAGTTTCACAACATCTATACCCAGTATACTACTAAGTATAAATTTAGCTAAACCATGAATTAAATGCACATCAGTGGGGACAGGTAATGAAAAATAATATTTTAAAATATAGCTACATTACCGCCTACATCGGATGTAGTCCTGAACACATTTTTTTTACAGCTGTTTGAAAGATTGTGGTGGTAATTGTGGATGCAGGAAAGTGGTATTTTCATATTCTATAGTATGTGGCCGTTATCATGGAAAATCATGCCTCAATACTACTCCTGAGGCTGATTCTTCTAACAGTTCTAATAATAATAACAATATACAAATAGGTGACGATGAAATAAGTTCTTTGCATTATTTATTATCAAGTACATACGAGAAAGTTGATGATGCCGAAAAAAAAGATGAGGAAAAAGAAAAAGAAGAAGAGGAAGAAGTACTAGAGGAATACAGCGACGAAGAAGGATAAAAATTTGAAATATGGATTGTTCCTACCTAAAAAAAATATATATAACAAAAAACGCCTCTCATTTTATCTCGAAAATGGTATGGAAATGAATGCATTTTACTGTTTGTGTATTCTTGACCTTATATCATGAAAACTGTTCATCGCACGTAAAAATGTATAGGAACTTTTTGTGGGGAATTGTCTAATCTACAATTCTTATAATAACCCGAATTGTTTTCAGATCAACAGGAAGCGAGATAATCGCGAAAAAACATTTCTTTTGACCTTGAATAACACGTGAAGCCGGCATGATATCGATGGGGACTTTTAGTATGTTATTTGCAATGGTTAAATAAATGTGTATACAAATATTCAGCTAGGTTGGATTTTTTCGGAAGCTAGCGCATTTTTTACACTTATTTTACTGGACTAGGTAGCTAGACCGAAAAATATTTATGTTCATGTAGAAAGTGACAACTTAAAAATTTACAATTTTTGCACTTCGGAGAGTAACGAAGTGTTAGAACGGGGTTTAATAGAATTAAAGAATTTAAATTGTCCCTGAATTATCCAAAATGTAAAATCGCGTGCAACCGTGTGCATTATTCAGGCCATATGATTAGTGACAAATGACTGGCAAAAACCAAACAAGTATACTCGTTTTAACTAACGTGTTCGTATTCGCTGGATAAGCAATCGGTATTGGCCCTCCGGAAACATAGACGACTCCGGAAGATGAAATAATTCCCACACGCATCCATGGATTAAGCTATGATATAACTGCACACCTAAAAAGTTTCGGGATAAATTGTTATCTTCGTAATCGGTGTTAAAAATTGGACAAATTATAACCTGAAAAATAGTTAATCCTTATCTAATTTGGCGTTATTGTTGCCTTGTCCCAACTAAATTGTATCTAAAAATAAGAATTTACTCCAGCAAGGATAAGCTCTACTGCTATTTTAAATGATAAATATCCCAACTCCATTTCTTTTAGCACCAGAAACAGGTGAATGCGAGGGAACATCATAAAGGTGTTCTCTCGCGTCCAAATAGTATTCGAATTAACTCCAGATATTTATGTATGTGTATTTTCTGTAGCTTAAGGGGGAAGATTGTAGACGTTTTAGACTCGACGGATATCAGTCATGTATATTAACCACCCTTTACAGAGGCCGAACAAAGGTGACCCAAAAGTGACGCAAGTATGTAGTGGTCGAAATAAGACGTGACGATCGGTTATCCACGTTTGTGTTTCTTTTTCTTTGCATATAACAAGTTCTCTCGGAATACTTAAATTTACTGTATTTTTTATTGATAGGCGGTAAATCCGAAGTTATAAGAGAATATAGTTTTCCTATTAGTCATTTATTCGTGTTCCTTTTTTTTTATATTATCAGTTCGTCAGTTACAAATACAATAAATTATAAAGAGCTATCAAAATATAAAACGAATTAGAGCTGGTGTTGGAATTTAAAGGTATGTCTTGGATAACATCATACTAATATCAATTGTCAATCATTTGGCAAATATTTAAAGTGACATTTAAAGTATCACTTTATCTTTTATGGTAGAGGATCACTTCTCCTGTGATTTAGCAGGATAGAAGTCGCAACTACTGAAAATGGCAGCATAGCTGCCGAAATACGTATTTAGTTTTTTAAAAAAAACATATTGTGGTTAGGAGTCAAATCCAAATTTATTGTTAGACAAGCCACAGTCTCCAATACATTAAACATGTTAACGCAAACCAAATAAACAGCTGAATAAACATTAAATTGCAAGAACAAAATAAATAATTTGAATAAAAATTATAGAACAAAAACATAAATTTGTGAAATAAATGAATTAAAGTAAATCCTCGAAATGCCCTCCACTATTTTCAGGATACACATTCGTTCTTCAAACTATGTGTTGTCTAGCGTGTCGAATATGAATTCGCGAAACATTTCTGCCAGAACCTGATATTCGCCTTCTTAGTTCCTCCTTATTATTTATCTTAATGCTAGTCACTGTTTTAATGTCCAAAATACAAAGCGTACTTTATCCTGTTTAAATTATGTAGGGTGGTTCCGATATAACGTGCCAAACTTCAACTGATAATTCACCTCGTCAAAACGAATGACACAATTTAGTACCATTTTTGGACTTAACTATGTTTAAAAAAATTAAAGATAGTGAAGTGTTGAGAGCCACTGAGTGCTAAAGAAATTAAAAAAAAATACGTTGCTGTAGAAAGTATCTTTTAAATTTATCACAAAAATATTCGTTTTTAGTTACCAATGTCTTTGTAGAAGGCACTATTCGGTAATATCTAAATATTTTTAGTATAATTAGTATTCACATTTTCCTTTAACCGAACAGTGCGATTTAAAATTAAAAACTAGGCATTTTCATTCCTATACCAAAGCTGAGACACTAGTCTAGCAAATTATATTAGAACCACCTGTTATTTGTCGGTAAAAGTTCAATTTCGTAAGTGCAGTGCATTATTAAAATAACGATACAGAAAAATTTTAAATAGTTTATTATAATTTACACTAGCTAAGAAAATGAACTAAAAATTTGAAATTATGTATTAAATAAAATTTTCATATAAAAATCTGTATTATTTAAGCTTCAGTTAATATCAACTATTAAGTGTGATATACCATTACAATCAGGAGAAAAAATACTATCGAATAGAATGTTGTATTTAAAAAATCGAAACTGATGATGGTCGTGGAAAGACGAAACGTGCGACTTCAATTCTGCCACCTCTGTTCAAAGCAGAATCAAAAGAGCCCGTAGAAAGTTAAATCAGAATTTCAAAATTATGCATAATAAAAGAGATACAGAGGAAAAAAAAATCGACTTTCTTACATTTTTATTAATATCTCAAGAAGAAATAAGAAAAGAATCATTCTGTCAGTGGCTATGAATTAGGCATTGATTCGTGCAACTTTTCTTCCATTTAACCGAATTTGTATCTCTTACGGTTTAGGAGATCCCTTCAGTGCACACTCAATTTGAAACAGCCGTATACATAACATATACAGTTTATTTTCAGGATCTTTAGGTATCAAATAACGGGGAATTTATACTTATAGAATAAGAACTTTTTTCGGATCTTTGGACTATTTAGTTCCGTATTTCCGTATATTTACTTACATTTAGACATATATATCTTTTAGGATGATTAGATTGTTTTCGTTTTAACTTTTTATGATTTTATCAGGATGATTAAGTTGTTTTTAAATCTTTTTAGTGCTTTTAAGTTGGTAGCGTACTGAAGATGGCAGATTAGTTGCCGAAATACGTATCTACGGATATAAAAATTATTTATTGTGGGCGGAGGTTAATTTCAATTAACAGTTATTACATAGATTCTAATACAAATAAAATATTTTTACCTGTGTATCCAAGCACGTTGACAACTTTTCGGTGCAGTAACTGAGCTCCAACGTAAAATTTTGCCCGTGCATCGATAACAGATAAAAAATTTTCGAACTCCTACATTAAATGCATTCATACAAATATGCACATCAAAAACGAAATTAAATATTCAGACTGTGCAGCCATAAAAGTCATTAAATTTTTTCGTACTTTCAGTCAAACATGGAATTATTTAATTTTGTTGTTAAACATCAACTGAATTTGGGTTGTGAAGTGAATATACGGCACAATGTTTCTAGATCCTGGTGCCGAATCTTCCTATATCCTTTATCTTTAGAATCACTAAATCAACAAACTTATGTGTTCAGGTAACGCCATCCCATTCCCATTATAAGTTTATTGTGTAATAAAGATGACAAATACAAAGGAAAGTGACAATTTTAGGTTATGTCAGCCAGAGTATATTGCCATTTGTTAAACGTCACTTTGTATAACAAACTCTCGACTGTTTTTTTATCCCTAGATGAGTTTATTGTGCGACAAGGATAGATAGAAAAAATGTCGCTATCTAAATACGAAGTGTGTTGATTTGGTCCCTGGATTTGACTGACGTTTATCTTATCGTCTTATCATACTTGATTGAGTTTGACAAGAAACTGTCATTTTTGTTAGTAGTTTTATGGTTGGCTGACCTAATTTGATATTGTTCACAGTAATTTCTCACTAAGTTACTAGATTAGAAAGAATAAAACATAATATTGGTATTACGTAAACGATACGGGGTTAAAATGTATTCCCAGGTATTTTAAAGAACGTTCTTGTAATTCCAATACTTAAGAAAGGGAACCCAAATATGATCGAAAACTATCGTCCCATATCACTTCTTCATTTCGAAAATTACATAGAAATGCACGGCTATGCAAATAATAAATTTTTTAGAAAGTAATAATTTATTTTATAACAGTCAATTCGGCTTTAGAAGAGATATAAATATAGTACTTGGCATTCTTAATTTAGTTAGAGTTATTACAGATGCGTTTCAAAATTTTCATTGTAACACAGTTTTGCTCTGCGATCTAAGTAAAGCCTTCAACTGTGTTGACCATCGGATCCTCCTCTAAAGGCTTACACCTTTTCTCCTAATAGCATTGAATTGATGCACTCATACCTTAAGGGTAGGTATCAAGTAATGAGTAAAGAGCGGATTCTATGCTAAATGCATATTGCATGCATATTTTGCATATTTGAGCATTTTGTTCAATTTTCGCATATTTCTTAAAAACGTGCATATATATGCATATTTGAAAGAATTTGTGTCGAAGTGAGTAAATTTTTTCCTGAATTCTTAATTCGTCAGAACATGTTGTTGCATTAATTAGGGTCTAGTTTGCACCCTTCTTGGGCTTAAGGAGGCAGAATTTTCCAAGTAGTGAATTAGGGATTTCCAAGTACTTTCTTAACGATGCGGTGGGGCGTTCATGTTTGCAATATTGTTTCATCACTTCTTCACGGATTATTAGTCGGTTATTGCTGCGAACGTTTAGTTCTTCCGTAAAAGTATTTTTGTTTGTGAGAAGTGCAATATGCCGAAAGACAATTCGAGCCTGGTTAATTCCTGGATCAGAAGCTATCCCGAGCTTGCTTACACCAATTGAAGCGTATTCTGTAAAGCCTGTAGTAAAATGGTAAGTTTTAAGTTTGTTTTCTTCCTCCTTAGGTAAATATTTGCTTGGTTCTTGAATATTGAAAGTTCAGACAGTTTAAAAAAATTCAAGTTCTTGTTGTAGATACCAACCCAACGAAAATTTTCGGTCACACAACATGTCGGGACAGAACTACACAAGTCAAAATGCAAGAAGATGAATGAATCGAAAACATTTCAATTACCCTTAGACAGTGGACCGTCGTTGATGACTTCATCTAATGAACAACAAGAATTTAATCCTGATTTATGCGAGGCGATGATTTGTGCAAACATACCTTTGAAAAAACAGCAAAATTCTATTTTTAAAAGTTTTTTGGAAAAATATACCAAGAAAAATGTTCCCGATGAAAGTACGTTAAGAAAAAATTACGTGCCTCGCATCTACAACGATACTCTAAAAGAAGTCAAGAAAATCGTAGAAAATCAATATATTTATTTTATTGTGGATGAAACTACTGATTCTTGTGGGCGTTACATTGTAAATTTGTTAATAGGGTCTTTGCGGGAAGATAAACCTAGTGAATCTTATTTAATAGCCTGTACACAGTTAGACAAAACTAATCATTTAAGTATTTTAAGATCTGTTAATGAATGTTTTATGAAATTTTTCTCACCTAATGTAGTTCCTACTGAAAAAATTTTACTTATGGTATCAGATGCTGCCCCTTACATGGTTAAAGCCGGGCAGCAATTTAAAACAATTTATAAAAATTTAGTTCACGTGAGTTGTTTAGCTCATGGATGTAACAGAGTAGCTGAACATATTAGACGTGAATTTTCTGATGTAAATCTACTAATTAGTACCATTAAAAAAATATTTGTCAAAAGTCCCCTACGAGTTCAGTTGTACAGGGAAAAATTGCCGAATGTACCTTTACCTCCCGAACCAGTGTTGACTAGGTGGGGAACTTGGTTGGAAGCGGCAATGTTTTATGCTGAACATTTTGTAGCAATTAAGGAATTGGTTGTAGAGTTTAATGCCCAAGATAGTGCTGCTATTGCAAAGGCACAAAATATTGTAACAAAAACTTCATTGGCAAATCAACTGAACTTCATCAAAATGCATTACAGTTTTGTAATACAAACTATAAACAATTTAGAAAAACCGAAAATGTCTTTAATAGAATCCGTTAAAATTGTTAAAGAATTTAAAGAGAATATTTCAAAAGTTCCAGGTAAAATCGGCAGTTCAGTAAATAAAAAATGTTTACCCGTTTTAGATAAAAATAGCGGCTTCAAAACCCTTGAGGAAATTTACGAAATTTTGAATGGAAACTTTGAAATTGACTTAAGTGTAGAATTTTCAGCTATGAGTCACTTTAAATATGCCCCAATTACCTCCGTGGATGTTGAAAGGAGTTTTTCAATTTATAAAAATATTTTGTCAGATAAAAGGCAAAATTTCCTGGTAGAGAACTTGGAAAAACACATTGTTGTAAATTATAATCGAAGATTTTTTTAGTCGTTATAATATTTACTTAATAATGTACATACATAATATACATACTTCCTTCATATAAGCGTTTACAAATAAATGTAAATAAGTTGTATAAAATATAATGTTTTTTATTTGAATAAGAATGCCCATAAAACACAGTAGACCAGTTATTGCATTATTTGAAGTGTTCGGCCTATCTTGCACATATTTCGCCATTTTTAGTGCATATATATGTGCATATTTCATCATTTTTTAGTGCATATATAAGCGCATATTTCATCAAAATTACTCGCATATAAATCCGCTCTCTAGTAATGAGACATGTGGGTGTAACATCGGCAAAAAAGGAATTTATTATTGGCGTTCCCCAAGGCTCTGGTTTGGGACCCATATTATTTTTAGTATACATAAATCATCCTAACTAATACCTACCAACACCTATTTAATAAAAGCATTTAGTACTTTTTTATTTATTTTTCGTAAATTAATAAAATGAAGTACTTGATAAAAAATTACCTTATAAATAACTTAATTTAACTAATCTTAAGACGATTTACCTAATTAAATTATAATATATTATTATATATAAAGCCTCAACGGTTCAGTGGTAAGAGACCAGCCTTGCAATCGTAAGGTCGTGGGTTCGCACCCGCTCGAGATATTTTCCGAGGATCATTACTCACTTCATGTACTCTTCAGTGTTGGGGAGAAAATTCGACACTGCTTTCCCTTCAACGGCAAGGAGGTTTGGAAGTAACAAAGCCATGGCACACTTTACACACACCAAAATACACTTCCGCTCCTGAGGTCCTGACAAGTCAATGAAGACTTTTGGTTATATCATTTATTTTATAAATTTCGATTGATATTTTACACTACACACAGCACATTTAACACGAAACCTATAGAAGTTTTACTCTAGGCAATTTGTAAATTTTACACTAACTCTCGTGTACTTGAACTCTAAAATTTAACAATTTTATAGAGTAACTAATTTACATTAAAACAATTGGACCTGCACAGCATGGGATATACTGTTGAAAATAAAAACACCGGCCGGTATTATTAGCGGTCCCCACCGAATTTTTGGGTTAAAGTTAACATATTTTCTTGAGAATATGTAAGAATTTTCACACCTTGTTAATTTTCACACTGGACTGTAAGTCACACCCTTTTTCATCAATGCAGTGTAAAATTTTTACTGAAATGTCTTATCTAATAATTAAGTTAACATTTTTTAGCTTTTGGGGACCACAGAGTTAAAACTATTAAAACTTAGTACACAAAATTTCTAGAAACAAAATATCTAAAAGTTGCACGTTTTTTCTATTAATATTTTTGATTTAATTTAATGCCCACAAATTAAAATACCTTAAGCAGAAGTTTGCATCTATTTTTATTGCAAAGCTGGCAGTGAATATGCTATCTTTACGTAATAGCTCCACAGAAAAAAAATTATTCATAACAGAATTATTTTTCTTGCCATTCATGTGAAGTCCCGTTACACTTTAGTTTTTTTTTGTAAACGCCAGCGCATTTTTACGTAACTGAAAACGTATGGCGCGTAATCAGAGCGCGTTCTTGAAAATTTAAAATTCCATCTATTTTCGAAAAGAGGTCTCCGATATTATACAAAAATACGTCCTCTGCCTTCCTTTTATTCTTAGTCATGACTCACGCGTTCTTCAGGTGTCGAAAACAACTCGAAACCTCTACGTGACCAAATTAAATGGCCGCCACCGCCAAACGATAGACGACATCGGACATACAAAGACGTCATAGAAACAGGTACAAAAGTCAAAAGGAGTTTGCGCGAGCTGCCCCCTCTCCAAATTTCAAAACGGTGTCCTAAAAGTGGGACTGCCCGTTTTTTTACAGTTTGTAATTTTAAATCTGCATATTTGCGGTGCGTAAATTCAAAGTATCTCGGAGCCAGGTAATACTTGTGTAGTTTAGTTAATTAAATGTTCGATATTTTATGTACTCGTCTTGTTAACAAGTGCAGTGTTTTTTTGCAAGCAACTGTCCTTACTGTATTTTCTTTTTCTGTTTTCGTTCTATGTGTGTTCTTAATTTTTGCCGCTGTTGTAGCACTCTGTGTTGCCTAAAGACAAATTTTTAATTATAAAAGTGATTTTTGAACGATTTTTTGTAAAGTGGACGGGATATTTGATACGGCACGTGACTAGGTAAGGCAACTCTAAATAGGAGTCCTGTTTTTCACACAAGCTCTTTCCATTAATCTATTAATAAATGGTGTCGATTATAATTTTAAAGGGGACCATAAAAATTTCACGACAGTAAACTCTTTAGTGACCAAGACTCGGTCGGTATCGTGTATTTGGCCGGATGTGAAAGGTTTAGCGTTGCAATATGAGGTCGACGCTGCTGTTGTAAATTAATCGTGCAATAAATATATATTTCGGTGAGCAATTTGCAATGCTTCCGCATGCGTCTGCATATCAATTTGTCAACTAGGTAACCAACATAACCTGATTTAATATAAGCATGTTTGCTTCAACTCGACGGTTATATTCTGTCTGCCAAATTTATTAATAGCTTTGGGGAGGATTTATTAACACCTGAACTGTGAAATTCGTATTTTTTACGTAAAACCTTGAAATTGTTAAAATGCGATACTAACAGTTTATATGTTATTCCAAAATAATTAATACAAAAGGAAAAAATTGCAAGAAATTACGAGACATCCTTACAAACGAATATTTTGTTAATTACAAATTGGCTACCTATATTTGACGACAAATTTATTTTGAAATAGACTGTGGTTACTGCCAGAATCTTTCATCTCAAGTCTCTAGAAATTTCTTTGTTATGATGAATCCGAAAATTGGCACAGCTAGGTGTCAAATACGAATCATTTGTTGTACTCAACCCCCATTTCATTTGCGTGAGAAAGTGTGTCACCGAGATATTATTTTTATAAAAAATTACTAACAGACGATATAGAGATTAGAAAACAAGATAAATACGGCATTTGACGAAGACCCAGATATCATTTCAAAACTTAAAAAAAAAACATTTATTTGTGATTATAGTTTTCCAAAATCCTTTAAGCTATGAATGACATTTAATATATTACAAAAACCCATATATTTTTTTTCTATTTTGGTATTTTAATGGCTTATATTATGAAACTCAAATGAGTCATTTGGGTTTCATAAAGTAGAACATTAAGGCACTCGAAATTTTATATTGTCAGGTTGGTGGCAACGAACTTAGCTTGGTTACGTTTGTTCAAATCACAGAAATGTCTGTTGCCATCAGGGTTGGAAAGTTTAAAACAAACTGTTTAAAACATAGTGTTTAAAACGTGTTTAAAACACCGAATTAAAAATATACCGTCTGTTATAAACAAAATGTTTTTTTTTTCAGTCTGCAATAACATTTTTTTACATTTCACATTAATAAACGCGTAGTTGTAAACAGCAGGACTTATTTTCCAAAATATCTATCGTTGTTTGCACTAATCGCAATTACCATTACCATTATCAATCTTCAACAATAGTTCTGTCCGTCTTAACATAAATAATTACTATTTTAGTTATATTTATTTTTTGACAATTAATTTTATGACATTTTTAAAGAAGTGAAGGATGTCCGAAGTTGGAAATTGCCGTTTTTAGTGAATCTAGATTTCAGTGAAAATTGTATGTTGAGTTGTATTTTAAGTTCGTCAGGCTCATGCTCTTATACTACTCACACTGTATTTTTACATATTTGAAATTTTTTGTTTTTCAATCTCGAAAGCCAGGAGTCGTGTATTTTCGTTCTAATGCAATCAAGTACTTCGAAATCACTTCTTCTGATTGTATTTGATTTTTAATATTCTTACAGAATTTAAAATTTTTATTGGTAACTCACGTGTTGTTTTAGTAATAGAGAATGTTTTTCTCAGTATGCTGATAAAATACTTCATATTTTCTTTGAAAATTTAAAACACCGCGACCATAGATCCTAAATAAATGCCTTAAATGATTTAAATTTTTGTCAAAGTGCATACATTATTTTTAAAAGGGTAAATAATCTAACATTAAAAAATTACAAACTTTTCATCTTTTTTTTTAATTAGAATTTGAATTTGAATAAACTTTTCGTATTTTTTATACAAATATCAAATAATAATACTTTTTTATGTAAGCTGTGAGAGTAATTGAAACGTTTAAAAGTGTCTTAAACTGCTGTTTCTCTCATATTTAATTTTGGGTCAATTTTAAACATGTTTTAAACAAACAAAAAAAAACTGTTTAAAACAAAAGAAAACAACCCTGGTTGCCATGGTATTAAACGCATGGTCACCTTGACTGGCGAACCCCAGGAAGTGTTTCTCCCGTCCAGTCGCGTTTGGCCAAAACCTGCAGGAAAACCTGTTCCATGAATGTTGTTTAGTGTGGCTCCCTCTATATAGTTTCGGAATTAAACAAGTACTGTTGCCATAGTTTCCAAATTTGGTATGACAATGTAAATTCGAATTTGTAGTTATGTCAACTTAAATCATAAATCCTATTGCGTTTTATCATCTAATACAGTAACTCACAGCTTAAATGATGCAATTATATTTAAAATAACTAAAATGCTGAAATTGCATACTCATTTATTTTAATCGAATTTGAAATGCTTAAAAGAAATTAGTAAGAACCCATTGAAAATTTAGTAGTTTATTTTAACAAAAAAACTAATAAAGTATAATAATGTATTAATTAATATCAAATTATGTGGAAATTTTATGTCACTGCTTAAATGATGCACAGTTTAAAAAACAAAATTAAAAACGCTAAAAAAAAACATGGATTTAATAAACGATACTTAGTATTTTATTGGTCCTCTTGCATTATCAATAACATTTTGTAGCCGTATTGATATTGATTTGACTTCCTGGTGTACTCCGGCGATATCGTATCCCATTCCTCCATTATTTTGACTTTTAAGTCTTTTTTTTGGATATGCATTTACTTTATTTTTTAATATTAACCATAAATTTTCAATTACATTAAGGTCAGGTGACTGAGGTGGCGCTTTAACAATTTGTGGACTATTATAAAGCAACCTTTCACGGGCTGGATAGTATGACGTGCTTTGAGTCATTATCGTGATAAAAGCTGTAGTTGTGATTTATGCCAAACTTTTCTGTACCACGCGTCAGATATTGCCTTAAAATATCCAAGTACATGTACTATGTACTAGCTTGCAATAAAATCGCGTACACCTTCAAAATCAAGTAGCCGAGTTTTCACCTATTTTTTGCTTTGTAAATGGGTATTTTGAGAATTTTGTTATGTTTCGAAACATACAGGTTAGGAACGGCCATTGAAATTATTACTATTTTACCTTGTATATCACGGCATTCCAAATATTTCACGACCCATAAATGTAATTTAATCGAATTACAATTGTCGATTGCTCTTGTTCTCCTATTAATATAATTTTTGTAACACTTGACAAAACTCTTCAAAGCTGAATTTGTAAGTTTCGACGTGTTGGTGACAAGAGTATAGCAAAATTTATTAAAACATGGAATCCCTTGCGGTTTATAATGGATTTTTCTTAATTCAGAAGGGCATTATCCGAATCGTAAATCCACATTTTTGGACATCTTAATACAACCAAAAACAGCTGTTCGCGTTTTTTTTTGCAAGCCACAGTACATGTCTCCTTCAATGAAATGACAAACAAACAAACAAATGACAATCAGGTTTTCGAGACTTTCAATTGTTTTCAACTTTTTTTAAAGGAACATATGTTTTTATCATCGTATCGCATTCAAGATGTCAAGCTAATTATGTCTGCAAAATATCATCTCCAAAGCTTACTATTTTATAAATTATTTATGACATTTTACGAGGTAGCTTAAATTAGAAAACTTTCGGGACTTTTCCTGCTTGATTTTATGGTACCTTCCAAAAAACAATTAGAATCAAGTTTGCAGCGTACTTGTTGAAATATGCATAAAAAGATATAATCTAATATTAGTATGAAATAAATTTCAGAAAACTATTACTAAACTGCTTTCACCTGTACTATTCTTAGTTTATGAGGATATGCAAAGAAACAATGGTATAAAGATGTACTCGGCACATGCAAAGAGAAGAAAATGCGTGTTTAGCGATAAGGCAAGGTTTCTTTTAAATTTTTTTTAATAGTTCAAATTTTTATGATTCTGTAAACCTATTTGTAACATTTTGATTTTTCTTAGTTAATGTGTAAAAAATGTTAAGATTCAATTCAGATATGTAGCTTCAAAATAATAGAACTTTTTACCGTGTAAATAAATCCTTTCCATTCGTTTTCATAGTGTAATTGGAATTATTTAGTGTAAATCGTTCAGTTCCTGTATTTATTCCATATTTTTACTCAAACCGCTAAAACAGTGTTAAAGAAATTGCTAACTTGAACAAAAATAAAGTGTTTGGATAAATGTCTTGAATGATGCAGCAAATAAAATATTTCTCAGACAAATAAATACAGCATGTTTCATAAGTTGATTAGAGAGAAGTGATAATAACTCACAAGTTATAAATCTTAAGACCATAAAATATAATATGGTTAGAAAACTCGTACAAAGCACTATCCAAATGTACTATAGTATGCAGGCTGTTCCATTAAAAAGAATGACTAATTTCACAATATGCGAACTGAATCATAGTGTTGTTGATAGTCACTAGGTTTTTTAAAATGGTGAATATTGTAAAAGTAGAAAGATCTAGAAATATTTTGGTCCAAGGTTCATTGTCATATCATTAAAATTGGCAATTTGGCAAACGATCAAACATAATCCATTTTTTGCATAAAATTAAAAATAACTTGGTAAATACAAAAATAAGTTAGTAAAATATCATATTGTTACGTTTCTCGGGTTTTAATTTATTTATTTAAACGAATAAAACACTCGATAAAAACTTAACCGTAATTTAATAAAGCTTAAAAACTAATTTATTTGTAACAATTTATTTTCACACTAAAAGTCTAACTTCGACGATCGCTGTTAGAATTCGACTGACTGGTGAGTCAACTTTGGCCGATTTTATATCGTTTGCGGCCGTCGCGAATTCTCCACGCTGGAAGATTCGAGTTTGTTTCATCGCCGGAAAAGTCTAGTCTGTTCGATGTAGACCCCGGTGGCGTGACAGCCAATGACGCATAACGAACCGACTTCTTGACGCCTTGAGCTAAGCCGGGTGGCGCGCCACAATATCATTTTTATCGTCTCTTCAAGTGCTCAGCGAAACTGCAATAAAATATATAGTGTTCCGTTTAAAAAATAATAAGTTAGGTTTGTAACTTATTAAATGAACCACCTGTTTGAAAATAATTTTAGATTATGCGGAATGAAAACCTACACAACTTTTATTAAACCCTTTTCTTGATAAAATGATTTTAAAAGGGCATTTTTGGACTTTTTTCTTTTTGACGATTTATTCGTTAGAATAAGAAGTTTTGGGTCTTTGGACAATTTATTTCCGCATTTCCGTGTTATTTGGTTGGCTCTTGTTTGTAAGGTTTTCTGACAGTTAATTTTGGGTGTTCACATATTTTTTTTCCCGATTTATAATTTAACACAAAATTTTTACATATTAATTTATGTTTACTTACATTTAGACATATATATCTTTTAGGATGATTAGATTGTCGTTAGCTTTAATATTTTTATGATTTTATCAGTGTGATTAGGTGGTTTTAAATATTTCTTAGTGCTTTTAAGTTGGTAGCGTACTGAAGATGGCAGCTTAGCTGCCGAAATACGTATCTACGGATATAAAAATTATTGTGGGCGGAGGTTAATTTCAATTATCTCTTAAACCACAGTCTCCTTTACTATTTTAGGAGGTATAAGTTAGAAAGCGAAGCGCTTATACCTCGAATAGTAGTGTTATTTGTTATACAAGTGTTGCAACTCATTATTATTGCTTTTAATTATGTAAAGCAACAGTTTGTAATTAAAGTGTTCTGAAATTTAACGACTATAATTTGTGAACCCCCAAATTCGTAACAATATGTATAACAGAATTTATCAATTTAAAATTTAGTGATTATTTTTGCTTTAAAAATATTTTGTACAAAAGATTTGAACATTTACTAATAAACGTTAAAATTTTATGCTATTCATTTTTACTTACAAAAGAAATCTAGAGTGCCTTACCTAATCAATATTTATTATTTTTACTCTGATTGCTTGTCTTATTTTTCTTTCTTTCTACAATATTTTATTATTCTCTTCTAAAAATTCAACTGTCTTTAAAGCTGCTGAATTTTCATTGTTTTGAATTTGAATGTCTTCTTTATACCTACTAGGAGAAAGGGCTTATCATTATAGCAATATAGACAAATATAGATACTAACTAAATATATTTTTTCAGGTGCTAAACGTGTTGCTTGGCCACCAGCTGAAAACGATTTTGTCGAACAGCCACCAGTACAATCCCAGGTAAAACACATTCATACATGTGAATTTTAAGATAATGATTGCCTCATTACATAGTAATGCATGTAAATGTAGATATAAGCCTATCGTCTAAGTTTTATTTATAAGTCGAATTGAGTGATTGCACTTGATTGTGACAGCCAATCACATGTTCAAAATTAAAAAAAAAAACATAAATACTCCGTCAGCGATATTTTTCGACTTGAAATAGTGTGCGGTTATTTAAAATTGATTTCTTTACACAGGAAGCCAAAAACTGAAAACTTCTTTTCACTAAAATAGTTTTCTTTTTTTGTTAGGGTGGGCCAATATATCCCTCAAAAAGTACACAAAGCAACCAAACCCCGACCCAACGTCCTTCTTCGAGTCCTAACTACCAACAAGCGCCGCAATCTCCTAATTTTCAACCAATCTCTGTAGATCAACCAACAAGTCCTATTTATCAATCAGTTCCGATTTCTCCGGGTTCTAACAAGAGTCCCGTAGATTTTGGGACCTCTGCTAAACCTTGGGGGCCTGTACAGTCTCCCAGTTTTAATCAGCTTCAGTTTAGATCTGTTCAGGCACCTCAAACTGTGACTAAACAAAGCGTTCATAGCACTAAGTCATCAGTGCAAGAGTACCAGATTACTCAGAAGTATCAATCGCCTTCTTATTCTGTTTCAGAATCTAGCTTTCAACAATATCATAAAGTCGATTCTCAACCTCAGCAATCTCCTCAATCCCAAGCTGCTCCTTCTCCTCAGACAACCATCCATCAGGTAACTCGTCAAACTTCCTATCAAGCTACTCCTCAATCTCCTCAACAGGTAACACGTCAGACTTCTTATCAATCGACTCCTCAGCCTTCTTATCAGGCAACACCTCAATCTCCTCTACCGCAATCTACTCCTGTTCAACAGCCTGCGAGTCCTCAAATCCAGTCCGCTTCTCCTCAACAATTTAAATCTTATGCGCAACCTACTCAGTCTCAACCGACAAGTACTCCTGCTAAGGTATAGTATTAGGAGATAGCACTTACATTTCTGTTTAGGTTCATTTTCGCGCGTTAGTTATTTTTATTTCCGCGATGCATTTGCTTCATTTTGCTAATCGCTTTTCTTCAATTTAACAAACTTTGCTCGAAACAAAATTGTTCTCGTGCGGTTTGATACCTGTATGTCATTTTAAAATTTTATTTATGGTAATTATATGTCCATTACATTACAGAGAAACGTCCTGACGAGGTTCACAGCGATGAAAAGGACTTTAGTGGATACATCGCTAACAATGATAAAAATTCATTTGTTGAATTGTCTCTTATGCCATTGCTGTTTATTCCTACTGTTAGTTGTTAATAGTAATTTTGGTCACAAGTTTCTAATTCTACTAAAATATATGATTTTTTTTTCAGGAAGAAGGACGAAAAATAAGTCTGTTAGTTTAATTTAAGAGGTTTGATTCTCATCTGGCAACGGCTCGCCTCATTTTACTTCCAGTGCTTTTATACGCAATTTGCTGATATAATATGCTACACAGTGAGAATAGCTCTATTTAAAAACATGACCAATTTTAGAAACAACAAAATGATGCGACTGCTGTGTGAAAATCAAGCCATAATCAATCTAATCATTGCATACCCGATTTCATTGAATTTAAAATATAGGTAATATAATATTAAGTATCAGTTTAAATGATTTTTAACGTAATTAACGAACACACACATTAAACTAGGTAAGGACTGGGCACAAAAATCAATTTATTTACCTGATCTGTTCAATAAATATTTTATCAAAAAATGTAATTTAAATCATTGCGCCCAGAGTTTGTGCTTGTCAAAGGTGTGTGTTTGATAATATCAAATTATAAGCTGTGCAGATCCGCTAAGCGATTTTTAGGATGGCTGAAAATGATGCCTATTTAAAATACGAAAATTAAAAAAAAATTGAATTATCGTCACGTTAGACAAAATTTTGGTGGGATCCGATAAGTTTTTACAAAATGTGTCACTTTGTATAAAAGAAATTCTCAGTTTTATTCAATTTTGAAAGGTGCAACGGTAAATGGACATTTGGTATTTGACTCATAGGCCGCGTTTATACAGAGAGCAAATGCAACGGCAACTGACGTTGCTTAGAAAGAGCATACAGAATTGTATGTTACAGTGGCAACTTGCAAGAAATGCAACTCAAGCGATTGCAACTGAAATTGATCCAATCACGACATGCTGTAAACTTGTCACTCAGTTTTCTCAGTTACTGACGTACATTTTCAAAAAGTGGCGTCGGAGCAGCACTAAGTTAATGAAAACGATAAATTTGCACAATTGACAAATAAACTGGCAATGTTTGGTATAAACAAACCAGTAAATAAGTCACCAGAGACTAGCAACTCGTTACCGAGCAGTCGCGTTTCCGTCAGTAGTTTCTCTTTGTACAAACGGGGCTTTAGGCTTTATTCTCACAGGGCAACGCGTCACATCGCGTTATTTTTTTTGCTATGCTTTTACATGCAATTTGCTGAAACAATGCGCTACTGAGTGAGTACAGTTCCATTTAAAAACATGACAACTTTTAGAAGCTGTAAAATGATGCTCCCTACGCGCTACCGTGTAAGAATTGAGCCTTAGCTTCTTCATTTATATCTTCAAAAATACTTAAAGAAATTAAGTTTGCTCTTGAACATTTAACTGTTCCATGCTCAAAAAAATTGAGATAATTTTTCACGTTTCTGGTGAAAGGCCTTTTTACATGAAATGTTGTCATTTTTGATTTCTTAATATACAATTGTATTGGTTAGCGAAGAGAATATTTTTATCTAATTTTTACGTTTTTCATGCAAAAAAATCGGGCATAACTGCTTTTCGTTGTATTAAGTTGGTCTTGAGTTTTAATTTAACAGTGTCAGTCAAACAGTTAAAATTCAGACTGACAGAAAACGAGTAAGTTAGGAGACGAATAGTGATTCACAATACGTGGAAGAGGAAAAATTCAAATAGAAAAGATGGTCGGAGATAGATTTCCAAAAATGTGGATTCACAATTCGGATAATGCCCTTCTGAATTAAGAGAAAATCCATTTTAAACAGCAAGAGATTCCATGTTTTAACACATTTTACAGTATTCTTGTCACCAACACGTCGAAAATTACTAATTCAGCTTTGAAGAGTCTTGTCAAGTCAATTCTATTTTGCTTAACTTACATTTATGGGCCGTTAAATATTAGCATAGCGTAATATTTATTGATTAGATCATACTGTCCGACTCACATACCAGGTAAAATAATAATAATTTCATTAACAGTTCGTAACCTGCATGTTTGAAAATGTCAAAATTCTCAAAATACTCATTTACAAAGCAAGAAATAAATAAAAAGTCGGCTACTTGTTTTTGAAGGTGTTCGCGATTTTATTGCAAGCGCGTGTACTTTTTAAAAGAAATATTTTTCATTACCTAATATGCATTTAAATGACTCTGAAAACTCTAATCCACCCCTGTAAATGACTGATGCCCGGTTTCTGAAACAATAAATAACTTTACGTAAAGATAAATTTTTATTGTCAGATAACTTTATGAAAAGTATAAACTGTTTACGTTGCTGCATATACGCTTTATCCGCGAATAAAGTTATGAAAAGCAGTTTTTAAAAGTTATGGTGAGTTTATCTCTACGTAAAGTTATGTATCGTTTCAGAAACCGGGCATTACTTTCACAAAAACCCTATAAATATTCTTTTACAGCTGCCTAAACGAGGAGATTATTAAATACGTCTTATTTAGGGCCGATATTTTCATCTCTCATTAACTTTAATCGTTGATTTATCCCCATAGCTACAATTATAGAAACAATTGTTTCTATAGGAATTAATCAACAGTTAATGTTAATAAGATATGAAAAGACCGGGCCTTTTTATCTGACAGGTAATATCCTCGGAAGCTATTTTCGATACAATGATTTCCAAGGGTAACACCTGGCAGATAAATTTATCAGGAGGTGAATAAATCGGGTATTAGTCAATTAAGTAGGCAGAATAGGAGATGAATTGTCAAGTGAAATTACTAAAGACCTCTTTCATAAAACGACTAAAGAAGACTTCAAGATTACATTACAATACAAAAAAAAAGGTGGTTTTACATTTTAAAGTAATTATTAAAATATCCATTTAGTAATTTGATTTGACGGTAAAAGAATCCACAGCCATCTTATATTCCGCCTACTGACTTGAACCTGTAAGCTAAATATAATTAAATAAAAATCTCTTCTTTTAAGCCACTGTAAACGAACATTTACAGACTTTTTGTGAAAACAATTCATCAACAGGAGTAGATTAGAGTTTTTTGAACTTATTTAAATACGTTTTAATTATTGCATCAAAAACGTAAAAAATATGCGAAAATAATAGTTTTCGATAAATAAACAAATATCTGAAGCAATCATTAGTCTTTCTTATTTTTTTTTCTAATTGTAAGTCTAAAATTTTTACCCTAAAAATATTAATTTCAGAAGTTAAGTTTTAGTATGTAAAATTTCGAATTTTCGAATTTAAAGAAACCCAAGTTATTTTCTGGCCTTGAAATTATAAGCTGAAACTAACCCCATTTAAAGAAATCTCGTTGAAATTTTGATTAGTTTCCGAGGAATAACAATTTTACGATTTAATAACCCTTTCGAAAACTCTATTTTCTAACTGAATAAAAATCGCTCGACATGTCTGATGGGGCTAAACAATAATTCGGAGTAACATTCAAATTCAAGATGAAATGACATTTATTTTCAAAATTTAGTTATGAATAGATAAAACAAAAACGATTTGCAACAATTTTTTTAAAAATTTAGTTACTTACATAAATACTACATTATCACTAGACTTTCACGGCATACTGCGATAACAAATAAATAATGAATGGTATAGATCGGGTGGTCATTTTCAATCCGGAACATAGGAGGTTAGCATGACTACCCATAATAATGACATTTTTAATTAAACTCATATTCAAAACATTAAAAAAAATCAATATCAAGGGTAATCATACTAACCTCCTATACAGGGTGATCACCGCACTATTGCTAACTTCATTATTATTGGAGCCACGTTTAAATTAGCAAAAATGAATTATTTTAGTCGGGATTACAATGGTGATATCAAAAAGCAATTTCGCATCGCATTCTCAAAATATTTGCATATGTAATGTTTTCTGTAAAAGAATGTATTTCTTATTGGTACATGAAAGAACACCAAATTCTAAATACAAATCACTGATTACTATTTATCACTTCAATGAATAATAAAGGAGTTATTGGGACATTTGCATTCATCATTTACGAAAAATTTCTATTAAAAATTTGTTACAAATCGGACAAATTGCAATAGGGTACTCATAGCGAGTTCGACCCTAATTGAGGCTTCATTAGCAGAAGAGCAGTTCGAGAATTCCACTGAAATCTGACTGATCTGGTCGATTTACGCATGAACAATGCTTAATTGCAAAGTGTAGCTTAAGCCTTGACATCGTGCGACCAGATTTTCACATTTAAGAGGATAATAATAACGTAACTAATGCTGTTGTGCATTATTGTGTACTACTATGCGATCAAGGGAATTTATAATTAGAAGTTTGAAATGTCAGAATTGTGACATTTATATTTTCTAATGATTGATACTAAACGCATTTGTCTTATGGAATCTCCCCTAATATTCTAAAAAAAAGATTTAAAGCAGCATCCATACAAAATAAAGATTTCACAAAGCACAAGCGTAACCTCAAATATGACAATGTCAATTTATTATTTATTTCTCAGTGTATCCAACCATACAGTATAAAATGGCACCAATCACAGCCTTCTCTAATTATGAATTTCGTTGATCACCCGGTATTATTAATTATTATTCACCTTAAGGGCCAATATCTCCACGTGCTAATAAAGTTCCCTTTAATGTTATTTGGCAAATAACTGGAATTTTATGAATGGTTGTCATGGTGATTCGTCGAATATTCGTCAAATAAATTTATTAGGAGGTTGAAAAGATCGGACCTAGCACGAATAACAAGGATATTATTACAATTTTTGTAATTGATGGAATAATAAATCACATTGAAATAGCCAAACAAAAGATGTTTAATCATCTATCCAACTTGAAGCCAACTGACTCAAAAATGATGCAAGGACATGCTCATCGTGTCTGCATTGACATGTGAGCGATAGCTTCCAAGACTAAGCTATACTTTACAATTAAGCCTAAGAAGGCCGGATAGGTCAGATTGCGGTGATATTCTCGAACTGCTCTTCTGCTGATGAGACCTATATTAGTGACAAAATCGCTGTAATATTTGAGTACCTTATTGCAATTTAGCCGATTTAGAGCAAATTTTAATGATTTTTTTTGTAGATGATGAAAATAAATATAATAACTCCTTTATTAATCATTTCAGTGTATAATAGTAAAGAGCGATTTGTATTTAGAAGTTGATGTTGTTTAATTTGCCAATAAAAATTATAGGGTGTTCCATTAAAGATAACTTTATATAGGCAAGTATTTTAAGAATTCGATGCGCATCTGTTCTTTGTTATCATCACTGTAATCCTGAATAAAAACAGTTCATTTTTGCTAATTTGGACGATTTCGTAGCTCCAATAATAACAGCAGTGCGGCAGTAACTTCGAACACCCTGTATATCGAACCTTCAACAGAAAAAACTTCGAATTAGCCTTGGAAATAAAATTACTATTACACGTATAGCATACTAAACTATACAAATACTAGTGACGGGAATAATCGAGATGCTATAATCGAATTAGTCGAATATTAAAATAACTAGATAATCGATTAGTGTTACGAAAATTAGTAGTACTAATATTAGTAGGTAAGTATTACTACTAGGAAGAAAATTGACAGCATTTCTTCTTTGATCGTTTTTACTTTCCCAGAAGTGTATTCGGATCAGATCAGTTCAGATCATCTCAGGTGCTTAAAATTCATAACTGGAAAGCGGCTAATATCAACAAATCCTTACAGGTTATCAACTTTATGAAATAACAGTTCTGATTTGTTGATTTGGATCACGATTGCAGGAACAGTATCTTAAATTGTTGGCGAAAGAATGCGCCTCTGATGGAGTTGCTATGAGCTGTGATTTAGAGACCCTCTAATTAGAGTCTGGTAAAATCAACCTTCAATCAATCTCTTTAAAAAAAGTCCCGTCAGTGTTAAATTAATAATATGATCTAACCTTGTTTGTTCTTTCAAAGTCAAATTTCAGCAAAAAAGTCCCGTCATTGTCAAATTGAAAATATTACCTAACATTAGCCGCTTTACTTTCCCCTTCCCCTCATGCACCCGTATCTATGACTAAACATATAACACGCTTATACAGGGAGATTCAGGCTACCCATTCATTATAAGTTTACGGACTTCTTCTTTGAATTTCTGTTTCATATTTTGCAGTTATAAGTTAACAATATGGATCTATCAAAATATAATATTTTCAAATTTCGCACACTTCCGCTTATACCGGAAATTGCTGTCAACTTTCTTATTTTAAATGGAATACCCCAACTTTTAATGCATCTTTGAAATCTTCATAAGATTCTAAAAATATTTTTTGCAACATGTGATACAAGAAAAATTAACCGTTTCCGAGATATTTTCATTTTTTAAAAAAAGTTCAAAGTTGCAGTACCTTGTTTGTGATGCTGCCATCTTTGTGTAACAAAAGCCATAATTTCAATTTTTGGCCTGTAGTAAGCTATGGTCATAAGCTTTTATGTCATATCTAATTTTACACAAAATCGTTTACAGGCTGGTTGAAAAGTAACTTCTATTCGAACTAATTTCAACTGTCGAAAAGTCATGTTTTTTAAATGGAACACCTAGTATATTTTTATACCATGTGACTCAGGATTAAATGTTCTTTCGTCTTATATTAGCATTCCCTATACCTATCTCTTATAGTTCACTCGTTATTGATGATTTCTTTTTAACACGTAATTTTTTTCCATTTTTCGGTATTATTTTTAAATAATGGGCTATGAAAACTAGAAAAATTATAATTTTTGAAATTCATCTGTCCAGTAAGAATTAAAAAAAAAAACAATTTAATCGCTACGACGAACCAAAAAAATGAATAATCAAACACAAACATATTAAATATATTTGATGATAAAAAAATCGACAATTCAAGAAGTTAATAAAAAAAGTTGTTATATCGAGAAAAATGCGTTATTACTTAGTTACAGTAAAAAGTTATTACTAATAAATAATAGCCGAGGACAACTTAGAGTTAATATTATAACCAACAATTTGTGTATTATTTTTAATATTTCTGATTTATTTATTAGTGTTCATAAAATTTTGTCTTCTAAGTGTAAATTTCTCCTTGTAAATGTGTAAACAGTCATACCAAGAATTCTAATACATGCGGCATATGTAAACAAAAAGTTCAGATGATAGATGTATAATTAAATATTATTTGTCGGTTTTTAAAATGAAATTGAAATTACAGTCAGAAATTAATTTAAAAAACCTCTGTTTGTTAAATTTTCATAGCACACTATTCAGGAATAATACTGAAAAGTGAAAAAATTGATGTGTCAAAGGGAAAATCATGAATAGAAAGAGAACGGTAAGAGATGGGTATAGGGAGTGCTAATACAGTTCGAAAGAACATCTAATTCTGATTCTTATGGTATAAAAAAATACTGGGGGTTCTATTTAAAAAACATGACTTTTCGACAGTTGAAATCAGTTCGAATAGAACTTACCTTTCAACCAGCCTGTAAACGATTTTGTGTAAAATTAGGTATGACATAAAAGCTTATGAGCATAGCCTACTACAGGCCAAAAATTGAAATTATGGCTTTTGTTACACAAAGATGGCAGCATCATAAACAAGGTACTGCAACTTTGAACTTTTTTAAAAAAATGGAAATATGTCTAAAACGGCTAATTTTTCTTGTATCACATGTTACACAAAATATTTTTAGAGTTTCATAAAGATTTCAGAAATACAATAAAAAGTGGGGTATTTCATTTAAAATAAGAAAGTTGACAGCAACTTCCGGTACAAGCGGAAGTGTCCGAAAGTTGGAAATATTATATTTTAATAGATCATTATCGCTAACTTATAATCGCAAAATATGAAATAGAAATTCAAAGAGGAA
Organism: Prosopocoilus inquinatus; assembly: GCA_036172665.1. Taxonomy (NCBI): domain Eukaryota; kingdom Metazoa; phylum Arthropoda; class Insecta; order Coleoptera; family Lucanidae; genus Prosopocoilus; species Prosopocoilus inquinatus. The sequence goes on from CM069871.1 coordinate 38,008,369, forward strand.
GTTCGTAAACTTTTAATGAATGGGTTGTATACTTACGCAACGTTCCCATTAAAATCTTAGAAGTGTAATTGAAGTTGATTCTTGTCCGATGAAAATTGTAAGTACAATTTTTTTTAATCTCGAACCGGACAGAAATATGATGGGAACACACTCAACGTTTCGCTATAGATTTATAGCTTCTTCAGGTTCGAGATTAAAAAAAATTGTACTTAGAAGTGTAGATCGGATAAGATCAGTTCAGATCATTTCAGGTGCTTGAAATTCGTAATTAGAAAGCAGCTATTGCTTGCTTATTCTTAAAGTTAAATTCAAGTGTTAGCACCAATGAGCACTTTCATTCTTTCATCTGATTGGCTGAAATGCATTTTCCTGAAATATGGGGAACCAATTAAAAATGCACGCCATTCTGGCCTATTCTATTTAGAGGGCCTCTACTGTGATTATCACAAGTATTGTAAAAGCATAAAAATTAGGTTATGCGGAGGAGCTGAATTCAAACAATTTACTTTAATGAATTATTTTCAGAAGGAAAATATTTCTTTCGAAATGTCTTCTGCCACTTCCACCCTCACATATAAAACTTAGTTTGCAGATATTCAACTACGAGCTAGATCTTGTCCATATGTGACCAAGATTTTTTGGTTAATCAATTTTTAACATTTGACATGATATTGATTATGCAAGCTGCGCTGTACGATTTTTTCCAAGACTAACTCGAGGTGTTTTTTTGTTGAAGGCCTCTTACCTTTACGCCTGTTATTTTGGGAAATATAAATTATTTTGAATGTCTGTTATTATTAAATCAGTATGCCCGATTTCTAGAAACTTTTATCATTAGATAAAGTAAACATTGATATGGTTACTCAAGTCAGAGGTATATGAATTTTTAACTTATCTAATGATAAAAGTTTCTAGAAACCGGGAATTAATTTCCTTTTCGTAACTGTATACTACATACGCTTTCTTTTTGTCTAGCCTCAAGCACAACCGTACAGATCTGTCCAGCTTAAGTCAGCTGCAAAACCAGTCGAACCCCCTCCGAGTACTATCACGTTGAGACCCCAAGCTCCAGTGAGCCAGGCGCCTCCACCAGTTATTACTTCACAACCAGCCACGGCTACTTTAAGAGGTGGGTTAACCTCACCAAAATTTGCGAAGTAAATTAAAGATTTCTAATTCGTAGGAGGTAAAAATCTTCGCGGAGACCTCAAATGGCCTCCGGAAGACGTAAAGGAGAAAATGGAGGCGGAACGAAGACATCTGTTAGAACTGCAGAAAGGCCCACAATTCAGGCCTGCGAAACACCTTAAGGATTACTCTAAATTTTTTGCACAGCATGCCCTGAATAGCACATACCCCGGCTATAAAATACCCCCGGGCACGCAGTTCTACGATCATAACCCGGTTATGTAACTTAAAAATGTAAGACGCATTTACGCGCCACTGAAGAGAAAAAGTAAGCCAAAACACAAACCCGATACCGAGTGTCGCGTAAATGTCACAAGTATTTTAGGTTAGATTTATGGTGCTACTTTTTGTGATAATGCTGGTATGGCCCCTTAATATAAGTGCTAACATTTATATTTATTAACATAAAATCGCTAGACAATTAAAAAAAAAATTAAATTTAAAATGTATATATCAATCATCAATTAGAAACTAATTTCTTTCAATACAAAATTCTAATATCCAAATTTTTGCTAAAAAAAAAAATATCGATAGAAAGTGAATTTATTGTTTAGCTTAATCTGAACGACAGTGCCGCTTGTCGAGCGAATGACACGAAGCTTTTGCTATTTTTGCAAACACTCTTAGCCTATACGTATTGTTGTTAATTACAAAATCATTTATATACACATACTATGTGCCGGCAGAGTAATAATAAAAGTTTGCAAAAGTTTAATTTGTATTTTATTAATCCACATTAATAAAATAATTTCATTAATTGAATTATATCTTGTCCAATGAAAATTATTAGGAAATTATTATCAGAAAAATTATTATTTTTATAATTTTCCTGAAGCTGTCAAACACCCAACGAAACATCGACTTTCTACTCGACTTTACCAATCCATACAAAATAATATGTATATTTTATAGTAATTTTATTGATTTATAATCAAATAATAAAATAATCAATTATCTTATTTTTCTGAAGACGACTTTGAGATAAATAGGTAGGAGGCCTCAAATAAGACCGTAATAGCTGTACGGACGAAGGACGAGAAATGCACCCAAAACAGATATGCAACAAATTTTTACATTTTTTAAAATATCGTTAGTATTATAATTTATTGGCTCAAAAAGATAACCAAAAGATTATCACCGGAGGAGTATGCTGCTCTGCCTCTAAACCCTTTAGCAACAAAAACATTATACCGAGCCAACAATAGAAATGCATCAGAATCCGATTTTTGAAGCACGAAACCTTTCTTGAAACATTGCCACACAGTGTTGGGTACGTAAATGAGACGTGCGAATGTCTGCCTTGGAAACGTTTTCATCTGAAACGCTTCGTGGATCCATATCTGGAACTTTTATTTGTTACGATTCAGTAACATTTGGATGGCACATTATGAAACCGTTTCATAGGTTGGTTTCAAAGACGTTTCTTAGTTGCATTTCTGAAAAACTTTTATGTAATCTTTCCAATTTGCGTCTCTGTTATGTTTCAGGAAAGTTTCTTATTTATGTTTTGGAACTGTTTTCTATGTTGTGGTTTTGAAATGTTTTGATCAAGAACACACAAGCAATTTTCTGCTGCGCGATTTTTTGGTCACAGTTAAAGAATTCGAAGTTTTTAGTTTATATAACCAAGCATAAATGCGATTAGAAAAACATGTGAGTTCTCATATTACAATTTTAGGGTTCTATTTTTGTGACAAAAGAAATGCTTGTGCTAGTTATACAGAGATATATAATTGTAATAAATATAATATTATAATTGTACCTAAGTAAAAAAAATTAGAACATCGTCGGTCTGCAAGAGAAGGTGACCAAGTCCACAGATGTAGTTTTAAGTTATTAGAATTTTAACATTTGCTTACGATTATAAAATCAATTATGTTACATCAGGTTAGTTTATATTGATTTTTATGAACAATAGAGTTTCTGGAATATGTATTTTAAATTAAAAAAGATATAATGTAAGGTACCTTACATTCTATCTTATTATTTATTTATGACCCATCATTTCGGCCCAGCAAGTTTTTATCTTTATCGCTCGCCCTCTCTCTCTGGCTTGAAGCGCTTACGGTAACAACAAATGCTATAGTATTTCCCTATGACAATATATTTGATTGCGATTGTACATGGGCATTAAAAACTAAAAAAATGTAAAATTTTGTACTTGATCACCTTCTCTTGTAGACCGAAGATATTATTGCAATTGTGAGCTTTCTTTCTAAAACTTACTGCAGGGTGTAACAAAAATACAGGCCGCTACTTTAGGGACGTATTCTATAGATAAAAATAAAGAAAATGTAAATGAAACTGCAAGAGCAACTAACTCTCTTATTTGAATGTTTACGAAGTAACTTATATTGGAAAAGGTTTGGGACCTGTTCTGCTCAATTTTATAGCAATGTCCGAAAAACAAATGCCTATCAGTTTTTTGAGGTTTTCAATTGTTTTTAACTTAAAAAAAACGATAGGACTTCACACCTAACTTACACAGGACACAACACTACATAAATAAAATTGGCTTCCCAACGAGGGACGAAGAACATTACATAAACAAATTGGCGACCAACGAGTGGGCTCATTAGAAGATAGATAGTTTGTCTCTTTTCAACAAAAGAAATAAAAATGGCAGAAAAAGAGGGTAAAGAGAGAAGAACCAGACGAAAAAGGATGGAAAGAGAGAGTAGAGAGAGAACGGATGAGGACAGTGAGGAAACCAGAATAGAAGGTTTATAAGGAAGAGGTGAGGAAGAAAGTAGTATATAAGCCGCGGGTTCTGGCTCGCGAAACAGTTCATGGTCATATTTAGATAAAAATGATTTAATTTTATATAATTTATCTATAATTTACCCAATTTTTTAACAAAAATTCATAAAAAAGACCATTTTTACTCGTGAACCTCTAAAAATAATTATATTTTCTAGTTTTACTAATTTCTATCACTAATTTATTCATGAAAAATCATTAATATTGTTTACCAATTTTTTGAGGGTGGCTCTCAAGTCCACCCCTGAGGGTATCTGCTATAGACCCGTTCAAATATTCAAAACTTATTTTATCATCATCAACATGTCTTTGTGAACGTAAAACATGTATATAGAACGTAAAGATGAACACTGAACACTGAACGTAACGTAAACACAAAAACGTAATAATTCTAGTAATATAATGCTCAGTGTCAAAATTATAAATGTGTGTTAATAATCAAATTCCAATAAATGTTAATTATTCAGATCAATTGTAGATTTCGGTTAAAAAAAGGTACATACATATAGATTCGTTGATCCTAAATCTTATTTTCATACTTCAGACGTCATCTTGAGAGAAATTACGCACCAATATCTTATTACATATACGTAAATTGACAATATACAAAATACCTACTAAAATATGAAGAACTAATACTATTTTAATGTTCAGGATTCATTACGAGACTGGTAAAAGTGAAAAATTCAAGGAATTTATCGCATGACTGTATCACACTGCATTATCGGCTTGCCGAAGTCTCGGATGGGACATGGATTTCTGTTATAAACCATATTTTTATATTTCAGGCATTATAAAACAAAACATTACAATTTATTCTATGATTTCAGGCGGTGATGGTGTATTGGAGCAGCTTGAATTGGCTGAGTCTTCATGCCTAGAAAAAAGAATAAGATAAGAATTTATACAAAATAATTTAAATTAAATTACTTACTTAAAACTCATTCTGAGATTATTACTAATTTAAAAATATACTTAGATGTGATCATCAAACTCTTAAAAATAATTTGACTTTAAACAAATAATTCTTTTTATAATACCTTTAATAAATAGAATATTCCTTCTTACCTATCATGGAAAGCCAATTCAAGGAAATCCAGTTTATTTTGTTCGCTTGTAAATCTTACTGTTACAATCAGTTGCCCATACATCATTAATCTAACTATATTGTTGGGCTCATCATCCCCGTTTAACCAGACGCAATCCATTATACGAAAATAGTTGGGCAACAACTCAAGATTTAAATAAGCAATCATAATTAGCTTATCTTTTATTTCGAGTTCGGCCTCCCTTTCCTGTCCGTCGTTTATTTTAACAATTGCGAAGCACATTTTTCTAGCATCTGTCCTTTTTCGTGGAAATTTCATTTTCACAAGAAAATGTTTACAAAATCCTTAACAAAACTACTTTTTATATATTGTGGAAAAAAGTTGTTGATGAGATAAAGCCCATAAAACTCTAACCTATATATGGAACATACGTTAACACTCAGATAAAACTACCTACCTTATAAGAAGATACCCATTTTATCAAACTAAAATATAAATTATGAATATTAATATACTGAACTATAGATGCTGCCACCAACAAACTTAAACTTTGAATATTACTTTTTATTTTTTTTAATATAAATGACTATTACAATTAAAAAAGGTTCATCAATAATTTTACAAGACAAAGCAAAAATAGTTGAAGGAGGTGAAATGGTGGCTTTATAAACTTTTTAATACCTATATTAGCTGCTGCAGCTGGACCAGTATTAGCAAATATTTTAAACAAAATTGTTGATGTAATAGATGATAAAGTAAAATGTAAAGCATTAACGTTAGAAATTCCTAATCAACCTTCAATTCCTTTAAAGAAAACATTGTCTCAAAAGGATAAAGATATAATAGAAAAAAATATTAGAGCTCTTATGAATATAACTAATAAAGAGGATTCAGATTGCGATGACGATATACCATTATTATGTTTTGATAAAAGTAAACAAGTTGAAAATATTAATCCAATAGAAGAAATTAAAAAATTATTAAATATACAAGATCCTCACTTATTTGAAACAAAATCATAAATGTTTTGTCTCTGACGTTAAATAATAAACGTATAAAAATAACAAACACCACCAACCACAATTTACGTCATTAGAATTTTGGAATTTATAATTATTATGAGTTACTGTATAACTTTTTGGAATTATAAATTTTTTTGGCAATGAATTACCAAATGAGTCAAAGCAATTAATAAATTTATTATCATAATCTATGTATATAACAACCCAATGTGTTCCAATTTCCCAATCTAAATTAAAAATATTATATTTTTTTAAATTATCTCTTCCATTTATTAACAATTTATCTGAAGTTATGTTTATTTCCTCATTTGTAATTAATTTAAAAATATTTTCCAAATCTACGTTTGACAATTGATTGTTGTCATCATTTTTACATTTGTCAACAAAAAAATTTAGAATAGTTTGACTTACATTTGTCATTTATAATATATTGAATAGTTGCTGAATATTATTATTATCAGTTATAATATCTGTTTTCTTAGCATCACCTGCTCCAGAATTTTTAGATGCTTTATAAATTACATTTGTGTTACTAATATTATTTTTATATTCATCTTCAGTATTTCTACCAACTGCTTTCAATCTATTTTTATATTCTCTGAATGATTTGTAATCACATAATTTTGTTGGAAAACAAATACCATTTTTATTAATTGTATAAAATCCAGTTTTAGTATAATCATTAATTATTTTATCATTAATATTAATATAATTTTCTAAATCATTTATTATACTTTTATGAATAGTTATTTCACTGTAACTTGATTTCATTCCAGCTGGTATAAATGTACCAGTTTGTTGGATATATATTACGTGTTGCTGTCTATGTCTTCCTTCTGTAAATAATTTTTCTGCTAAATCTGTTATACCATTTTTCTTACGTGCATCATCAAATATATTAAGACTGTGTGCTCTCAATTCATTTGGAATACTTTTTCATATCTATATATATTAAAATAAATAAAAGCTTCTTTACATAATTCGTTAATTACTTGAATATCTTTTTCCAATTCATTTCCTTTTCCTTTACCAAATATTATTTCTTGAGCGATTTTTGATTTACCAGATCCTGATGAACCTATAATTATTATTCTTTTTGTTTGTGATAATAATTCACCACCCATTTTTCTTTCAATTAATGATCTCAATCCAAAATTTATATTATCATTATTATCAAATAACTTTTTCTTTAGTCGACCACTATTAGTCATGATTAGTATTAATTAGTATTTATTAATAATTAAACGTCTGCGACTGAGAAGCAAAGCGTTGAAGACGGAGTGATAAATCGCGACTTGGAATTAAATGTATAAAAATCTATTATAACAAATATGAGTAATGTTAGTGTTAAGTATTATACACATTTACAAAAGTCGAGTAATGAATAAATAAATCAATAACAAAGTCATTAAAAATATAATAAATACAAAAGATCAATGGACTGCAATAAATGATGCAAAAAATTATTATAAAATAAATTTAGCAACTGAATATTTGAATAGACTATCTAAAGAAAATATTTCCAAAAGAAAATTTGTGAAAGAGAAAAAAATATCACAAAAAACTTTAGATTCTGCACTAATATTAATTAAACAAGATCCAAAAATTAAGTCTTCGCAATTAAATCAAAATAATGATATATCCACAAGTTCTCATTCCCATATAAATTCAAATAGAGATGGGTTGCATTCGTCCGCATTTGTCCGCAAAAAAACGCAAAAGAATGCAAAGAGATTAAAAGATGATCAAAACACATCAGATGATCAAAATTTTGATGATAATTTTAATAAGTCAGTAAAATCTTTATCTAGTAAATAATTGAAGTTTGTTCTTGTCCGATGAAAATAGTAAGTACAAAGTTTTTTTAATCTCAAACCGGACAGAAAAATGAAGGGAAACACACTCAACGTTTCGCTATAGATTTATTTACTCCTGACGAAGCTATAAATCTATAGCGAAACGTTGAGTGTGTTTCCCTTCATTTTTCTGTCCGGTTTGAGATTAAAAAAACTTTGTACTTACTAGTAAATAATGTCATTGATTGATATTACAGATAAAAATCAATTGAGAATTATACAAAATAAAATTAAAGCTGATTGTATTGAATTTAATAAATTATCCGTTGGTTCAAAATCAAAAGCATCAGAGCAATTATATACTGAACAGAATTTTAAAAGAATTAGGAATTGCTGCAGTTGACACAATTGAGAAAATGGATGAAGAAATGGAATATAAAGATAATAAAATTAATGTGCTAGAAAAAGAATTAAAAGATGTAAATCATTATGATGAAGATAAAATTAATAATTTATTAAATAAGCAACCAATCATTAGATATGTTGATAGACAAAGAGCAAAAAGACGTTTATCAAATACTCTTTCAAGCACCAATAAATGATTACAAATGAATTATTCAATGATGCAGATTTAAAAATTAATCAATTGTATATGGAAAATAAAAAAATTAAATGGTTATTTATAACAAGCTTACTAGTTTTTATAATTTTAGAAATATTAGATATGATTGTTGATTATTTGAATTTTAATATTTTGAAACTATCCTCTTTTATCTTACTTTTAATATATTACTTGTTAATGTAATTACTTAATGTCATTCTGTAATATTTTAGTTCTTTTACAAATCCTTCTAGTTCTTCTCTAATCTGTTGTTTCTTTTCTAGTTTTACTATTGATAATTTTATATTTGTTTTATAATAATTTTCTAATACAGTTTTATAATTTTTTAATTCCTTTATTATTGGTTTAAATTTATTATGTTTATATGATTTTAATTCAATCAATTTTTTATTTTCATCTACTGAAATAATGTCATCATCTAAAATTCTTTTCAAAATATTTGAATTTTGTAATTTATTATTTCATTTGGTTTTGATGTATCACAAATATATGGTGCAGATGGGAAATCAATACTAAAATATTCAACCGGATTATAATTTGAATTTTCTTTGATTATAATATTTTTATAAATTATTAAATTTTTATTTATATCACCAGCATAACCATTATTTACAATTCCATTTTTATTAAATATTGATAATACTCATTTGAAAATAAATTTACTAAATAATTATAATAATAATTTACTTCATTTCCAATTAGTATATTTAGAATTTTTTTATTTATATTAATATTTACAAGACAAACATTTCCATATACTTATACATGCTCCTTAAAAATATTTATTTGCTTGTTAACATGAAATATTGAATATAAATTTTGAACATCTAGTCTAGAATATAAATTATTATAATTTGAATATTTTATTTGGTTATTATTATCATTGTTGAATATTAATATATGATAAACACTATTTAGTAATTTTTCATTAAAATTGATATCATAAAAAAAATATATTTAATTCATTCATTTATTTCATTAATAAAAACATCTTTTACTTGTGTAATAACAAGAATCTTAATATCATTAGAAATGAATCCTTTGTTTAATGTAATTTTTAATATTAATCCCTGTGTTTGAATTAATCCATAAATTGCTGCTGAATATATTCTAATATTATTTACCCATTTATTTTTTGTTATATATGAACCATTAGTATTATTTAAAAAATCATCATAATGTTGCTGAATAATATGATTTTTATTTGTTAAGAAACCCTTGTTATTTGAGAATGGATATGTTTTTCCATTAGCAGTTATTTCACGATTTCATGATTTGTTATATACATCAGGATCTGGGTTAATTGATCCTGTTTTCTCATTATAAAACACATAATAAAAATTACAAGCATATGGTGAAGATAAATTAATATTTTTTGCTAATGTTGTCTTATTTGATAATACTTGTTCCATTAAATTTGAATATATTGTTTCTGGTAAAGTATATAGTTTCTCATTAAGAATTAATGTTTTATCCTTCTTAGATAATTCAATTGCTTGCATATCCATTTGATAAGAGTTACATACAAATATTCCATTAACTTTAATACTTTCAGATAGTTCATTAACTAATATTTGTGATTGAGAATAAAAATCAACTCTGAATACAATTGATTCACAATGAACTATATTTGGTTGAGAAAATTTTGCCAACATATATTTCATTAGAATTCTAATATCAATTCCACCAACTGGAATTTCATCAATATTTTTATAATCATCATCATGATCTTCAATATCATCCTTTCTTCTTCTAAAGAATGAATTAATTAAGAAAAATGTTCCAGCATAATCAATTGATTCTTCAATTATATCAGCATGATCTTTTTTCTTAAAAACTCTTAATTTAACAGACATTCTATTTAAAATTTCTTGAATATAATCTTTTGATAATTTAATTACTTTATCAATTGGATTACCGATTGATAAATATAAATTTACATGATCAAGTTGTAATAATGTATTTGTTCCAAAATGAAATTCTCTTGTTATTGATGCTGATGATTTAAGAGAAATTCCAAATGAATCGGTATATTGTCGTAAAACATTTAATGAATAAAATAATCCTTCTTTTGATAATAATGTCATTTATTATTAAAATAATACAATTAAATATATGATCCATATTTCATTGTCTTTCAATTTATGTAAAATATTATTATTTTCTAAACTAAGTTCAATTATTTGATTATTAGAATTTATATTAGATATTGGTAAATTTATTTCTTTTGAACTGTCTTGAGCATTAAATGTCCACAAATAATTTTTTTGATTACGTATATATTCAGTTAGTAAATTACAACCAATATCAAGATGAATATTTTGATTATTAAATCCAATCCACTGAATATGTTTAATTATTAAATTTTTAATCGGTTTATTATCTATAGTATTTAAATTAATTGAACATTTGATATTATTTTTGTTAAAATTAAATGACAATCTTTGTGATCTATTCATTTATATTTATTAATTAAAGATAATATAGATTTTTTTTAATTCAGGCTGTTCTTCAGGAATGAAATTATATATATCAATTAAATTATTTAGACTATAATTTTTATTAATAAAATGATTTTTTATTTTTTGAATAAAGTCTGGTAATTTTATTAATAATAATAGTAGATAGATAATAATAGTATTGATATTATCAACTAAATATCTTTTATCATCATATGGAGATAATATTATTTTATTAGTTTTCTGAGTATATAATTTTAAATCTTTTGATGTAATATTATAAACTGTTTCTGTTGTAGTTTTATCATTAAATAAGCAACCTTTATACACATCAAATTTTATTTTTTCTTTAATTATATGCTTTTTTATTCCTTTACATACTTTCTTCTCATTTGAATTATCAAATCTATCATATCTGAATGCATACATTTTTTATCTTAGACCAACAAATTCTCTTAGTGGAATTCCTTTATATTCATCTTTAAATAATCCTGGTACTTTATTTACTTGTGGTATCTATTCAATTTTGTAATCAACAGTATCATAATAATTAATGTTTTCTTTTATATCTTCATAAAAGTCATCTGTCTCAACATAAATAATAAACGAATCAGTATCAGTTCCTAATAATCTTATTTTATCTTTATATTTTGGTTTCAATATACTATAATAAAATTTATACATTAATAACTTAAACATATAAAATAGCGACATCTTACTATCGCTTTTTGACCTAACATTACAGTAGGATAGACAAATTGAAGCGGGATTTGCTCCTAATGAGTCCCCCATGCAAGGCATTTGCGAATAAATTGGGCAAGTCGTTTTTGGTCTGCAGTGGGAATGTCGAGCTACGTTTCTGCTGAAGAAGCCCCAAGCAGGGCTGAAACAGCTGTCCAGAGGCTGCTCGAGGTTCTCACTGCAATCAAAAACGATTTGCACAAAATTTTTCTATTAATAACTTAGATAATTCTAATATAACAAATCCACCATAAATTGGTTTATTTAATTTAATTTTTGGTTTCTTTCTATAGAGAAGTACATTATTCTCATCTATGATTCTTCTCGTCTCATATTCTTTATGTTTACTAAATTTATCAAATGTATTTATTAATTTAACATCACATCTTTTTCTTACATTTTTCATCTGTTTTCCATAAACAGAATTATTCATCAACTTGTAAAAATCTTTTTCAAAATCATTATTTGCTTTTTGTCTTAATTTTGTATTTAGATCTGAATATGATTTCAACCATTTCTTTTGAGTAAATGATATTACTAGAGAGCGGATTTATATGCGAGTAATTTTGATGAAATATGCGCATATATATGCACTAAAAAATGATAAAATATGCACATATATATGCACTAAAAATGGCGAAATATGTGCAAGATAGGCCGAACACTTCAAATAATGCAATAACTGGTCTACTGTGTTTTATGGGCATTCTTATTCAAATAAAAAACATTATATTTTTTACAATTTATTTACATTTATTTGTAAACGCTTATATGAAGGAAGTATGTATATTATGTATGTACATTATTAAGTAAATATTATAACGACTAAAAAAATCTTCGATTATAATTTACAACAATGTGTTTTTCCAAGTTCTCTACCAGGAAATTTTGCCTTTTATCTGACAAAATATTTTTATAAATTGAAAAACTCCTTTCAACATCCACGGAGGTAATTGGGGCATATTTAAAGTGACTCATAGCTGAAAATTCTACACTTAAGTCAATTTCAAAGTTTCCATTCAAAATTTCGTAAATTTCCTCAAGGGTTTTGAAGCCGCTATTTTTATCTAAAACGGATAAACATTTTTTATTTACTGAACTGCCGATTTTACCTGGAACTTTTGAAATATTCTCTTTAAATTCTTCAACAATTTTAACGGATTCTATTAAAGACATTTTCGGTTTTTCTAAATTGTTTATAGTTTGTATTACAAAACTGTAATGCATTTTGATGAAGTTCAGTTGATTTGCGAATGAAGTTTTTGTTACAATATTTTGTGGCTTTGCAATAGCAGCACTATCTTGGGCATTAAACTCTACAACCAATTCCTTAATTGCTACAAAATGTTCAGCATAAAACATTGCCGCTTCCAACCAAGTTCCCCACCTAGTCAACACTGGTTCGGGAGGTAAAGGTACATTCGGCAATTTTTCCCTGTACAACTGAACTCGTAGGGGACTTTTGACAAATATTTTTTAAATGGTACTAATTAGTAGATTTACATCAGAAAATTCACATCTAATATGTTCAGCTACTCTGTTACATCCATGAGCTAAACAACTCACGTGAACTAAATTTTTATAAATTGTTTTAAATTGCTGCCCGGCTTTAATCATATAAGGGGCAGCATCTGATACCATAAGTAAAATTTTTTCAGTAGGAACTACATTAGGTGAGAAAAATTTCATAAAACATTCATTAACAGATCTTAAAATACTTAAATGATTAGTTTTGTCTAACTGTGTACAGGCTATTAAATAAGATTCACTAGGTTTATCTTCCCGCAAAGACCCTATTAACAAATTTACAATGTAACGCCCACAAGAATCAGTAGTTTCATCCACAATAAAATAAATATATTGATTTTCTACAATTTTCTTGACTTCTTTTAGAGTATCGTTGTAGATGCGAGGCACGTAATTTTTTCTTAACGTACTTTCATCGGGAACATTTTTCTTGGTATATTTTTCCTAAAAACTTTTAAAAATAGAATTTTGCAGTTTTTTCAAAGGTATGTTTGCACAAATCATCGCCTCGCATAAATCAGCATTAAATTCTTGTTGTTCATTAGATGAAGTCATCAACGACGGTCCATTGTCTAAGGGCAATTGAAATGTTTTCGATTCATTCATCTTCTTGCATTTTGACTTGTGTAGTTCTGTCCCGACATGTTGTGTGACCGAAAATTTTCGTTGGGTTGGTATCTACAACAAGAACTTGAATTTTTTTTAACTGTCTGAACTTTCAATATTCAAGAACCAAGCAAATATTTACCTAAGGAGGAAGAAAACAAACTTAAAACTTACCATTTTACTACAGGCTTTACAGAATATGCTTCCATTGGTGCAAGCAAGCTCCGGATAGCTTCTGATTCAGGAATTAACCAGGCTCGAATTGTCTTTCGGCATATTGCACTTCTCACAAACAAAAATACTTTTACGGAAGAACTAAACGTTCGCAGCAATAACCGACTAATAATCCGTGAAGAAGTGATGAAACAATATTGCAAACATGAACGCCCCACCGCATCGTTAAGAAAGTACTTGGAAATCCCTAATTCACTACTTGGAAAATTCTGCCTGCTTAAGCCCAAGAAGGGTGCAAACTAGACCCTAATTAATGAAACAACATGTTCTGACGAATTAAGAATTCAGGAAAAAATTTACTCACTTCGACACAAATTCTTTCAAATATGCATATATATGCACGTTTTTAAGAAATATGCGAAAATTGAACAAAATGCTCAAATATGCAAAATATGCATGCAATATGCATTTAGCATAGAATCCGCTCTTTAGATATTACGTTGCGATTTTTTTTAATATTACTCCTTGATTAATACATTCTTGTAACATTCTGTAATCAATAATATAATCTTTTTTTGGTTTGAATGAATTTATTAATTTTGTTTCCTTACAGATATTTCCAATTTTTTTATCAATTCTTTTTGATAAGGAGAAAGTTCGTTAATTGATGGAGTATAATGTTCTGGTAATAATGGATAGTCTTTAAATTTATCATGTAATTCTTTTGGAATATCTAAATCTACTACAAATGTACATCCAGTATCCCCATCATAAAATAAATTTTGAATTACTTCAACTGTAAAATTATCTGGATTTTCTTTTTTAAAATTTCCAATTGGAAGAGGTTGTGTTAACATATGACCATATAAATTATTACAATCTAAATACATAATATAACTAATATGTTTTTTACTATTATAAATACCTTTCTTTATTGCTTTTTCTTTAGATTAACGAATGAATTTGAAATAAATAATTACAATTTTGATATTGCCGATGGAATTTATTCAAGAGATGAAATAATGAATTGACAGAATACATAAATACTTCAAGAAATTTTAGAAATTACACAAGAACAACAAGTGTTATATAATGGTTGGTTGAAAAAGGAGATAGGAGAAGAACGGTTAATTGTATTAGATGAAGAACATGCAAAGAAAATTATAAAAGATTTACATGAAAGGTATGGACATAATGGAATTAAAAGGACACGGATGATTTTTAGAGAAGTTTTCTTCTACGCAAAACGAGATTTAACAATAGTGAAAGATTATATAAACACTTGTAATTTATTAATCACAAAGCAACACAAAACCTGTGGCTGTAATCCAAATAAATAGTGAGAAAACCCCTCGACCACATTAATTCACTGAAAGCGAATACGTATTTCGGTAACGATGTTACCATCTTCAGCGCTAAACTGATATTAAACTTTAAAACAACAAATAAACTAAACTAGACTAGTCGCCCTCCTCCCTCACTATCTTTGTACCTTATTATGCATGCAAAGCAAACCGGGATTCTTCGAAAATCTAAAGGTCGAAGAGGCAGGAAGCGGTCGGCCCGGACTTCTCAAAATTCATTAATCTATTCCTATTTCTGTGAATCTCCAAGCTTTCGAAAGAATCTAGGTTTGTTTTGTTATTAATTTGTTTGATTAATTCTATTTTATTTACCGTATGATTGTTTTCAAGCATGTGTAAGGCAACACTAGATTTATCAAAGCGTTTGTATTTTAAATGAGCCAAGTGTTCTTTGAATCTAATTTTTAAGGATCTTTTTGTTTGCCCTACATAAATTTGATCACAATTTTTACAACTAATTTTATATATACCTGATTAAAAAACTATTAGATTTAATAACGATAGATTTCTCGGAAATTTAATTGTAAGTCAATTTGGAATGAAGAATATTTTGGTGATACAAGATGTATTTTCAAAATATGTTAAATTATATCCAACAAGAAAATACGACACAGAAACATGTGTTACAAAAATATCAAGATATGGAGAAGTTGGAAAACCAAAAAAGATATTAGCAGCTAATGCCACATACTTCAATAATGAAGAATCAGGAAATAAAAGTTAATTTCTGCAGTATTAGACATCCGCAAGGAAATCCATGCGAAAGATATATACAAAAAGTTATTAAATATTTAATAATATTGACACACATGAAACACAAAGAATGGACAAAACATGTGATGAAAGTAGAAAATTACATTAATAATACACCTAGTATAATAACAGGATATTAACAAATAACATTATTAAAAGCAATAAAACCAGAAAGACCATGGTTGGAAGAAGGGGAAGAGATAAATTTAGAGCAGGCTTCAGAAAAAGCAAGAAGAAGATTTATACAAAAGAAAGAAAAGTATGTAGCAAGAGAAAATGAGAAAATTAAGAAGAGAAAAATATTTCAAATAGGAGATTTAGAGCTTGTAAGAAGTTATAGATTGGGAAGAAGAAGGAAGGGGGAATGTGCAAAACTACAATTACCTTATACTGGTCCATATAAAGTGACAAGAATCTTCAATGAAACCACGTATGAATTGAAAAATCCAGAAGAAACGCAAATCAAGGGAAGATATCATATCAACGCATTAATACAATATAACGTAATTCCAGAAACAACAAGCAGTAATTAAACCTATAAAGAGAAGAACAATGCAGAGAAATTTAAATTTCCAACAATTATGGAAAATTTACATTTAAATTCTGAGGATATGCGATAATAACTCGCCAAACCAAAAATAAAATACGTAGAAACTTAATAAAAATATTACCTTTGGGAACCATTAAGAAGAAACAATGTCAAGATTAATTGGGATGCATGTAATTTGAATTATCAGCTTTAGAAAAACAAAACAAATCCACATACCCCAGTAACCAGAGATGTTGAGATGTATTCACATCCACATCAACAGTGTTTGTATCTGAGACAACAGTATCACACCATTAACAGTGTTTGTACATGAGACAACAACAGCACACCATCAAGAGTTTCCGCAAGGATATCCTCAGCGCTGCATTCTACGTTCCAGTAACCGGAGACGCTACTACAAAAGGAAGTGTTAAAATTTTGTGTTAAAGAAGTGCGTGTAGACTAGGAATACCTGTTGGAAGAACATTTAGGCCTGACTATCTAAATTTGTCAAACTGACTGACAGTAGGGTTGGGTAACTGTCAAAATTAAATTTTCAAAATTATTAGTTTATGAGAAGTTGTGGATTTAAAAGAATATTGTAAATAATTTAATTGAAATATTTAGAATAAGTGACATTTAAAAATAAGTTTAGAATTGTGAAATTTAGGAAAAAAATTTTGAAATGATGAATGGTTAAAAATTTAGAAAATGGAGGGCAATTTTTTTTAAAACATCGGTAACTATTACAACCCTTTTGATTATAAAACGGCGTCGAAATTTTCCATTGACATCCAAATTGACATCGAATAATCGATCGAATGACTACTTGTAAAAGAGTTGTTCGTAAATAAAAAAGAAAACGGTAAATCGGTAATTATTATACGCACGCCTACTTGCGAAAGAGTGGTTTAGTAAGTCATTCATTTATAAAAGAGGGTTGGGGGTCATTCACGAAACAGGACTTGCAAGACGTTACCGACGCACAGTGGAACGATCTAATATAAAAAGCTTTGGATATCGGTCAGAAACTCAAGTATCAAATTCAGAAAATCTTTTCATACATGTTTGTTGCTTATGTTGGTATGTTAAAACATCTTAATTTTTTTTTAATTTCTTTAAAAAATAAGCCACTTAACAGCTGAAAAATAATGTCTTTTAAATCAGAAAAAAATTCAAATTTGAATTTCTCCGTTGATGTTTTTCTGAATTGCAATTAACTTTGTACTGAAAAAAAGAATGTCTGACATTATCTCAGATATGTGAAATCTATGCTCCAATGTACCGTTTAGCAGGAAAATAAAAATTATTAATTTATTAATTATTGGTAGAGTCGTAAAACTCTCGCAATATCGCCCTGTATAATGTGCTACATTAATACACTACGACACTAAGGCTGAGTTGCACCGACATTTGAAATTGAATGCCTTAATCCATGTTAGTTAATCTGTGATTAAAATTTAGTTCACGTTAAAACATCACCAACGCATTTTTAATTCGAATTAGTTGATTTGCAACGTCACTAACACAATATCAAAACTGTGACGTTTAACATTATGATTGGCCATTTATCTAGTCCATTTATATCAAGTTTGTACTCAGATGTGTCACTTGCGTCAGTTTCTATTTTATGTGCTTTTGAAAATAGAAAAGAGAGAACGCAGATCTAATATTACGGATATTATTTTCACATGCGTACAGTCGCTGGCGCCAATCACTCTAATTTTGTTAATTTTCATTGATGTATGGTCCATATAACTATATAAATTCTTTGGAATTTGCATCAATTTGCTTTGTAACACGTGGAAATATCCTACTGAGCTGAAGGCCCGCAACCTTCGCATGCGACTGTTGTGAAGATATTAATATGATCCGCTAAAACTTACTGAAAACTTTCAGTAACAAAAAATCGCAAAGTAATCAGTAATTGAGTAATTGCTGATATTGGAAAATTTCTATTTATTGTAAGCTCTAATGCAGTGTTTCTCAACCTAGGTTCAGCAAAAAAATGTTTGGGTTCCTCCGCAAATAAAAACGGAAATCACACAACAAAAAAATTTGTCATGTAAAAGCAGCATAATGTCGATATTTTGATGAAACATTATTTCATATTTTAGTGCTAAGGGGTAGCTAAGATAAAAGTATAAGCACTGTAGGGTTCCTCGCTCTACAAAAGTTTGAGAAACACTGCTCTAACTTATTGATTTCAAAAATATCCAGCATTTCTTGCACCACTTCTTTTGAAAATTTTTAACGCATCTTGAAATCTACATCAGCGTAAATCAATAATGGGTTAGTCCTTTTTTTTGAAATTTTCATTCTTCGTATAATCTGAATTCGAGGATCAACCGTAGGAATCTCTTTTTCAGAAGAAGACATAATTTGTATGTTCCAGTACATCCCAATACGTTAATAAACGCTTTTGGCTGAGTTGCTGACTGACATATGATGACTGACAGCTGAAATTTATGCATTAATTTGTGTTAGTTAATCCGTGATTAAACTATAATTCATGTTAAAAGAAACGCTGTTGCACCGACGTACTTTTAACTCGAATTAGTTGATTTCCGATTAAAGTGAAACGTCATTAGAATAGATGACGTGTCACGAACAACTATGACGTTACTGTTATGGAAAAATTTTGTGCAAATCATTTTTGATTGCAGTGAGAACCTCGAGCAGCCTCTGGACAGCTGTTTCAGCCATGCTTGGGGCTTCTTCAGCAGAAACGTAGCTCGACATTCCCACTGCAGACCAAAAACGACTTGCCCAATTTATTCGCAAATGCGATGTAAGAATGATGAACATATAAAATAGCGACATCTTACTATCGCTTTTTGACCTAACATGAAAATTGAAACAGGGCTGAAACAGCTGTCCAGAGGCTGCTCGAGGTTCTCACTGCAATCAAAAACGATTTGCACAAAAATTTTTCTAAAATCTTTCATTATGCTTTGACAGCAAGCATGGCCGCCTTGCATGGGGGACTCATTAGGAGCAAATCCCGCTTCAATTTGTCTATCCTACTGCAATGTTAGGTCAAAAAGCGATAGTAAGATGTCGCTATTTTATATGTTAATAATAATAATAATAATAATAATAATAATAATAATAAGTACAAAGTTTTTTTAATCTCAAACCGGACAGAAAAATGAAGGGAAACACACTCAACGTTTCGCTATAGATTTATAGCTTCGTCAGGAGCTATAAATCTATAGCGAAACGTTGAGTGTGTTTCCCTTCATTTTTCTGTCCGGTTTGAGATTAAAAAAACTTTGTACTTACTATTTTCAACGGACAAGAACAAACTTCAATTATTAATAATAATAATAGCAATAAGTGATAAAAACAATTGGTAGTTGTTATATATCAAAAACAATTTATTGACATTACATGGTGCAGTGTTTGTTACTTGTTTTAACGATTAGATACCAAAAATGTAGCCGTTATTTATTTATTTTTATTTATCATCTCATTTAAAAAAAAATGTTTATTGTATTCAGCATTGAAAATGCTGTTGAATGAGGTATCACAAGAGGTGCTTTGCTATTTAAAGTTTTAAAGTTGGGATTGTTATCGCTTAGGAAATGAGGGGTGCGGGGTTGAAAATTACACTTGCTTACAATAAAATCGCATACACTTTCAAAATCAAGTAGCCGAGTTTTTACCTATTTTTTGCTTTGTAAATGGGTATTTCGAGAATTTTGTCATGTTTCCAAACGTACAGGTTAGGAACTGATATTGAAATGATTACTATTTTACGTGGTATGAGTCAGATAGTATGATTTGTTCAATAAATATTACGCCATTCCATATATTTAACGGTTCATAAATGTAATTTAATCGAAATAGAATTGTCGACTGCTTATGTTCTGCTATTAATATAATTTTTTTAACACTTAACAAGACTCTCCAAAGCTGAATTTGTAATTTTCCACGTGTTGGTGATAAGAGTGTTGAAAAATTTGTTAAAACTTGCGATTTATATTGGATTTTCTCTTAATCCAGGACATTATTCGAATCGTGAATCGATATTTTTAGACATCTATCTCCAACCATTTTCTATTTGCAATTTTTTCTTCTTTCCACATATTATCTGTGCATCATAGTATTTTTATTTAAGCTATATTCATTCGTGACTACTGAGAATCACTGGGAAACACTGTATAATCAAAACGAAAGATACTACTAGTTTGCTAATTTAATCGTATCTTTCGTCTTGATTGTAACGATGCATTCAAAAAAAAACAATTGAACGTCGCGTTTATGAAATAAAGGAAAAATAACACTTTTTTAATAGAACACCCTGTATATAATTTGACCAATCGATAGAGAATTTTTATAAGATGCATTTTCTGGCCAGAACATGCATCTTATAAAAATTCCTTTTATTAAAAGATTTTTACAAAACTCACTCAGAAACACCTTTTGTAATAAACAAATAAATCAAAATTAATGTTTTCACATACATACACGGTTTGCAAATGTTTTGTTCTTGGAACACAGCCATCTTAATGAATTTGTAAAAAATCAAAATATCTTCTTTATTGAAAATCGTGTAGGTATTTGAAAACATTAATTTTGGTTTATTTGTTTATTATAAAAGGTATTTCTGAGTGAGTTTTGTAAAAATCTTTTAATAAAAGGAATTTTCATAAGATGCATGTTTTGGGCCAGAAAGTGCATCTTATAAAAATTCTTGTTATTAAAAGATTTTTACAAAACTCAGAAAGAACACAATAATAATAATAATAATAATAATAATAATAATAATAATAATAAAGAATAAAGTAAGTTTTTAGTTAAGAGTATAATTTCATACAGTTCTTGCTGGTTGGTAATTAATTAAGTGATGCGAAAAATAAAAGACTTTAGAAACAAGCTGAAAATATCTTGACGTATCCTAAAATTCTGTTAATATACTTCTCAGCATTTATTTTTATTGGTTGTTGAACGCTTGACCAGACGATTAGGCGTGGATTTGCATCGTTTCCTGGTATGTGTGGATTCTATGTGAGAAAAACAATTTTCATGTGTCGGTGAGTGTTCGGATTCTGACCGGCTCCTTGGAATTGGATTTTCCGTGTTTATCCGGGTTTAAGTTGAATGCCGAAAGAGTTATAAACATCTGTAAGTCGGTCGCAGTCGCCACAGGCAATATTAGTAACTAGCCAGCCGCCTCCTCAAAGGAATAGCTTTCTCAAATTACTTGATCGTATTAGAACGAAAATACATGATTTATAACTTTGAAAAAGAAAATAATTTCGTTGCCGTGGAAACCAAAATTACTAAGTCACGTATTCGGACTCACAATGACCTGTGGATTCTAAATATGTAAAAATGGAAAAGCCGTTCCAATTAGAATAAGAAAGTTGATGTAATTTCCGGTGAAACCGGAAATCGTACGGTGGCCAGTGCTACGTCAGAAAATTTTTATTTAATTTATTTGTCTCAAATTTTATGTAAAAAATTCAAATTCTAGAAGAGTGAACATATAGCATGGACACTCTGTATTGTGTATTGGATAAGAGTTTATTAGAATTTTTCTCTTGTTTTGAACTCTCCTATCACCTGTCAAACTATGGCCAGGTTTTTTTTATTAACACCCTGTATATTTTATGAATTTACGTTATTTTTTAATTTTTAAAGAGAAATTTGTATTGTTTTCAAATTATTTTAGTTCAGCTACTAATTTCTTCGTGTTAAACAAACCACCGCTACTTGTTCCAATATAATAATAAATTATTATTCATTTTTAATACATTTTCGATTATAATCGTTCAGAAGAATGCATGATTTACGCTCCCGGACACTTCAGAAATTTATAATACATCCGTTTAATTCGTGTTAAACACTCTAATCAAACAATAATGCCGAATTTAACTAATTCAGATTTACTAATTATGATTAGGACAAACTACGATCGGTGCAACTCGAAAGTCTAATTCAGATTAGTTAACTGTGTTAACGTTAATCAAGATCGGTGCAACTCAGCCTAAGTTTTAAGCTGATACCATTGGATTTTGCGACTTCCTGGGACCTTATAAGATATTTACACTTTTATGAATGTAGGGTATTCCATCTAAGACGACTCTTTTCGTACCTCTTTAGTTAGTCATTTTACAAAAAATAGTTTCAAACAAAAGTTTCATTATTTCATATAGGGTATATTTTAAAATTAGTTTGCTGTATACAGAGTGTTCCGTTTAGACTGAACGTTATATTACTTCGTTATTTTAAATGGAAGACCCTATATGTTTTTACATTTTCGGATTGCGAGCTCAATTTTAATGTAACTTTATGTATCACACATATGGCCTAATGTAAACCGTTTACGCATTATTCAACTTTTTAAAACATTATCACTGTTGCAGTACTTCAAACAATGCAAATATCTTTCAAACAAATGACGCTAGAGACTTGTGTTTCTCTGCAAAAGATTCATCTTGATATGCTTTTTCGCTTACACCATTACGAAACATTTCAAGTGACAAGGTTTTACAAACAATTTAAAGTATATTTATTTTCTTTAAAATATATAGTTATTGTATGTAACTAAAGTACTGTGGCTTGCAAAAAAATCGCGTACACCTGCTTTTCGTTGTACTAAGTTGGTCTTGAGATTTAATTTGTCAGTGTCAAACAATTAAAATTCAGACTGAGAGAAAACGAGTAAGTTAGAAGACGAAGAGTGATTCTCAGTAGTAGCGAACGATTTTAGCTTAAATAAAAATACTATGATGCACAAATAATATGTATGAAGAAGTAATATATGCAAATAGAAAAGATGGTTGGAGATAGATGTCCAAAAATATCGATTCACGACTCGGATAATGCCCTCCTGAATTAAGAGAAATCCAATATAAACCGTAAGGGATTCCACGTTTTAACAAATTTTCCAATACTCTTGGCACCAACACGTCGAAAATTACAAATTCAACTGTGAAGGGTCTTGTCAAGTGTTAAAAAATTATCTTAATAGCAGAACATAAGCAATCGACAATTCTATTTCGATTAAATTATATTTATGGGCCATATTTATGGAATAGTGTAATATTTATTGAAGAAATCATACTGTCTGACTCATATCTGGTAAAATAGTATTCATTTCAATCTCAGTTCCTAACCTGTGCGTTTGGGAACATGACAAAATTCTCAAAATACCCATTTACATAGCAAAAAATAGGTAAAAACTCGGCTACTTGATTTTGAAGGTGTACGCGATTTTGCAAGTGTACATCGAAAAAATGAGAAATTTTAAAAACTCAAGAGGAGTTTTTTGAATTCTGAAGTCTTATCTTTCAAACAGGTTATATTTCATCTGCCACGTTGACATCAAAACTCACAATAACAAATCAGAAAAAATTAACTGTACCCGATTTTTGTAAAATTAATTGTACCTATCTAGCAGAAAATAGTTTATTTAGCAGGTCATGATAAAAAAATAGACTCTGAGAAACGTCAAATTTTCTATTGTCTTGTTTGTCGATCTTTTCAAGATTCAAGTTCAAGATTCGTTGTCATCTGTGTTCTTTTAATTTTTCAATTTGATTACTCAACATTTTCATTGTTTTCCAATCTTATTGATCTGATAAGATTGATTGATTATACTCGTAAGCTTGCGGGGTTCGTGAACGGAAATTTTAATTTCCATTAAAATTCGTTTGTTCATTTTTAAATATTCGAACTGTGGTTACATGATTTTTACGTTGCCCTTTTTCTTGTATAGGAAGGTAGACTTTTGTTGTTATGTATTCCTTTAATATTGTTACGTTCCTAGGGTTTATGTTTATTTATTTAAACGAATAAAACACTCGGTGAAAACTTAACCGTAATTTAATAACGCTTATAAACTAATTTATTTGTAACAATTTATTTACACACTAAAATCTAACTTTGATGGTTGCTAGTTAGCATTCGACTGACTTCTGAGTCCACCCCGGGCGATTTTATATCCTTTGCTGCCCTCTCGAATTTTCTAACGCTGGAAGATTCGAGTTTGTTCCATCGCCGGAAAAGTCTAGTCTGTTCGATGTAGACCCCGGTGGCGTGGCAGCCAATGACGCATAACGAACCGACTTCTTGACGCCTTCAGCTTGACGTAGTAAGCCGGGTGGCGCGCCACAATATTAATATTTTCTGAGTTTTTTCTTTTTGGACTGTTATTTTTCTTGTTATCCTTAAGCTTCTTTGATACCATTTTGTATTTTTTTTGTGTATCATCATAATTGCATTAAATTTTATAAGAATATCTCAAATATAAAGAGTGCTGAATTAAATAAGTTAATACGAGAAAGCAAACTCTAAGAGAATGAGACAAAAATTCTGCGTTTACAAAGAATGTTTGCCGCGAAACCGAGAGACCCAGGTTCAAATTCTGTCAGTGACAGAATTTTCCTATTAGTGTTTCCTTCCTTGATTAATTTATTTGAATAGAATAAATTATGTCCAAATAACCTAAAACGAGACCAACATACTTAAATTGCTTACAACGTAACTAAATAATAACAAAAATATTTTGAAATTAGTAGACCATGTTCATAATGAAACATTATTTCTATCTAGATTCATAGATTCCTCATTCTGAGGAATGAATTGTGTGAAAGTCTTGGTATCGGCAAAAAAGTACAAACCTTTTTATTTCATTGGGACTCATCATTTTGTAGCAAAAAAGTGCAAGACCTTTCGTGGGACATGCTGTATATTACTACATTAAGTTTTATATGTTACAAATTTTAACTAAATTTGCGATAACGTGCGATTTTAAAAATTATTTTAGTTTTTTTTTCCTTTCGTAATCATTCTGTGATAACGGAAAGCTTAACGTAACATGACACGAGAAGTCTTTTGTTATTTTAATTGCTTGCTTGCAATAAAATCGCGTACACCTTCAAAATCAAGTAGCCGAATTTTCACCTATTTTTTGCTTTGTAAATGGGTATTTTGAGAATTTTGTCATGTTTCGAAGCATAAAGGTTAGGAACGGCCGTTGAAATTATTACTATTTTACCTGATATGAGTCAGACAGTAGCTATTCAATAAATATCAGGACATTCCAAATATTTAACGCCCCATAAATGTAACGTAATTTAATCGAAATGCAATTGTCAATTGCTGTCCTATTCATATAATTTTTTAACACTTGTCAAGACTCTTCAAAGCTCAATTTGTAATTTTCGACTTGGTGACGAGAGTATAGGAAAATTTATTGAAACGTGGAATCCCTTGCGGTTTATAATGGATTTTTTTCTTAATTCAGAAGGGCATTATCCGAATCGTAAATCGACATTTTTGGACATCTATCTCCAACCATCTTTTCTATTTGCAAAATGTTCCTCTTCCCACATATTATTTGTGCATCACAGTATTTTTATTTAAGCTATAATCATTCTACTGCTGTGAATCACGTCTTCTAAGTTATTCGTTTTCTGTCAGTCTGAATTTTAATTGTTTGACACTGACAAATTAAACATCAAGACCAACTTAATACAACCACAGTATCATAGATATCTATTATAATGTGATACAACGAAAAACAGGTGTACGCGTTTTTTTTTTGCAAGCCATAGTACCTGAATTTGCAAATTGCAAACGGTTGCAGACGCTTATCGTGTTTCGTGAATGACCCCCTAAGTTTAAGACTTTTTTTAAGTTTGAGTTTTGTTTTTTTTTCTTTCTGAATTTTTTCCATTGATTTACGTTGACAAATTTCTTATGAGTTAAATATATTTATATACATAAACATTAATCATTTTAATTTATTTTGATAAACTATAAACAAAACAATCGGACTTCACACCTAACCTACACAGGACACAACACCACATAAATAAAATTGGCTCCCAACGTGGGGCGAAGAACATTACAATATGAAGAACTTTGATTTACCGCCAAATTCTTTATAAATATGAAGCCAAATTTAATCTGACTGCTTTGCTTCGCTGTGTTATTGGAAGGCGTGAATCCCATAGGGGAGCTCTGGCTCGTACACACTCAATTAATAATTCTTAAACCGTGTAGTCTACAGAAAGCCGAACAGTAAACTTTCGCTAGTTTAAACCTTACTTCTAAATTTCGGTAACTATAGTAATTTATCAACCTTCACATTAAATAAAATGATT
The DNA here is from genome assembly GCA_036172665.1 of Prosopocoilus inquinatus. Lineage (NCBI taxonomy): Eukaryota > Metazoa > Arthropoda > Insecta > Coleoptera > Lucanidae > Prosopocoilus > Prosopocoilus inquinatus. The sequence goes on from CM069871.1 coordinate 38,035,080, forward strand.
AATCATTCCGTTTATAATTAAAAATGTAAAAGTTATTTTACTTTCGATTATTGCCACGCTAAGTAAAATGAAATAGAATAACTGTTGTCTGTTCTTAATATTTGGTCATGCAACCTTTCAATTGAATTATTGAATGCAAATGTCCGGGCGTTGATTGAATTAAGATTTCTAATACATTCTACATCCAAAATACCACAGGCCTTCTACAGGCTTCACTAATTCCATTTGATTCAGTGGTTGAAAATTTTCTCTTACATTTTCGCAAGAATGACGATACATTCTTAAATTGATTAGAAAGGCCACGACCGTCACTAGTGGTGGGACGGTATTTCTGTAACGGTTATTTTGTCACGATATAAATTTATAGCGTTACTTCGCGTTACTGGAACTGAAAATAACTAGTTCCAATAGTCGCGAATGAGCACTTGTCTTGTGTTTTTCAATAACGTGCCCACGTAACGCCTTGCAAGTTATTCAGTCGCGACCATTGGAACTAGTAGTTATTCTACATGTCACGACCGTTCCGTGCTTCGTTAGGTCGTAGGTCAGTATCAGGGTCATTTCACTACATAAAATTCCGTTCACTAAAATGCATAGAATTCAGTTTTGTTTCAATGAGTAGGCGGTGCACAGCAATACGAAAATCTGGTTTTGGGCATTAAAAAACATGAAATAACCGCAACTTTAATGTGACTACATTTGTTTAGATAGTTGTTTCATGTAAAGCAGTATTCAATTAACTGTTAAATACCCTAAACTTGAATTTAAAACGCGCAATAGTACTCCAGATAGTAACTTTTTTTTCTTAAGTAATTTTACTTTAAACTTTTTAGTTATTGTTTTTTATCAAAAGTGTTGGCTAGTTTTTTTTTTTGTTTAAATATTATCGGCAAACAATATTATCTGAGGACGGAGTTACAATAAACATTCACTCACCATTGGTTAGGTCTCTCATTCCTAATGTTCTTTCTTTCTTTCTCGCTTCCCTGACCGCAACAGTCGCTGAAGGTAAACGTCTTAGCCTCGGGGCATCGCATTCCAATTCGATAAGGACCATGCAAATTATAAGTAACCCTTTACGAGTATCTATTCAGTAAAATGGAACAGTCCACTCACCGGGGCCGCTTTCCCGGCCCCACCTGCTCCAGCGGCGAATCTAGAAGCTGTAGTTGCCTCAGGATGATATTGGACACTGGAGAAGTCATCCTCGCACGTTGACTTCTTATCTTCGCATGCATTAACCCTCATATTCACCTGTGGATACAAAACCCACCCCTCCCGATGGATATTAGCATACCTTGCCTCCCGAGCATACGTTCTCAGGATCAGTTGATGCACCGACTGCGTGAGTGTCAAGCACCACTCCGTACCAGTCCAATAACATCATCATGTCAGACCTTTCTGGATAGCTCAATGCCATCACCTGGTCAGGAATGCAATCAACCGAATTCCCACTCACAAAGAATGCAGAATACGGCTAATAGCTTTGCCGGTACCGTGCTCTTCATCGGCGCTGCTTGCACGCCGCGGCAAGAGCCCCGATACCGTATGCTGGTGCACGGTAGCATTCTCTGGCAACACCCCGGATCGCGTCCCGGACAATATTCTGCTACCAGAATACCTCCGCCTAACTCATGACTCATGACCCTCAAACCGTATTGCCAATAGTGAGAATGTACCGCCCTAACACTTCTGCCAGAACATACCATCACAGGTCATATTCTACAGACACCCTATGAACTAGATCATGCCCGGCAACACACCGCGGCCACCCCGTATATCACCAGGCCCAACCGTGGCCCCGATTACCGACACGTTTCGCCTTCCGCGAAGCCCTTAGGAGACTGTCGTCTCTGCCGTTTCTTTTCAGCCAAGACTAAACACACGCCCCCATATCATATTACCAAACTAATAACGTAAACAAATATGCTAGTGCTTCAGAGATATCTCGAGAATGCATAAACTTTCTTAAATTCTAAACTTGTAAAATAAATAACTACAACAAAAGTTTATTCGCAAAAAAGCTTTAATTTGATCTCTAGCTGCCCTTTCAATCTCTTCCGTACGTTATGAGTAAGGCCTCGAATCTGAAGGTCCAAACTCAGAGGCGTTGCATTCCGCGCGCGGCGGGGCTCGATTTCTCGCTGCATTTCTGATAGGCACGGGGATTCTACGATTGAATTCTGCATCCCATTAATTTTGATTTTGACGATTCGACATTTATTTGATTGCTCAGTCTCTCTGTAAATATTGAAGAGTACAAAATTTACTTAGAGAAAGCGTCTCTCACAACTTGTTATGTCGAGAGATCATTTTCTCGCTTTAAAAGACAAGATATTCTCACGGCAAAATGAAACGAACTAAAATTTGGAATGTTATTTAATAATTAATTTTAATAACAATTAATACCTGAGAAATTTTAGTAAATTCTCCCCTATTGGAATTTCTAATACCTGAGAATACTCAACAACGCGCGTCTCTGTTAAACCGGGCAATCGAACGATTCAGATCTGCGCTACTCCAGGGGTGTTACGATACGTAATCGGTATCTGGGAGACTGGACGGGCTATTTTCCTCGATGCTTTAGTTACGAGACACCCAGTATAGAATGAGAGCTAGTGGACTTTTTTTGACAAAGTGTTTTATAACGCCTGAAATTTGGAAAGAAGATACTTAATACATAATACAGTTCTGCGAAACAGACTCTAACTTTCTAATTTTAAATGGAAACCGGAGTTGGCTGTGACACAAATAAATTGCTTATTTAATGAGATTTTCAAAAATATATATGGCCGTCAAATCCTTTTTGGCGATCCTTCAAGAAACTTGAAGCAGTGGGACCTTTTTTATATGCGTACAATCACAATATAATTTCCCCCAGCAAATTCCTCCACATTAGAAGAACTTAATAATAAAAAGACTGTGGTACAATAGGGTAGAAGAATTCTCGTAAAATTGTATGAAAATTGCTTTCTAAACGATAAACCTGCTACAGGCTACAGCTTGTTTATTGTAACATCTATTGCAATTCCGTTCATGTTTTTGTCTACCTCTAATTGTTTTAAGAAAGAGTCGACTCGAATATTTTTATAAAAGAATCAAGTCTTGACTCGAGTCCAAATGAAAAGCACCTACTCGAGTACTTGATTAAACTCGAATTGAACTCGAGAGTCGCCGTTTTAAAGAATCGAGGGAACTATAGTATTTTTATAAAAGAAGCGAGTGCACCCGGGCACCGGGCTACACTGGTGTCTCCCGACGAAACGTTAAAAATCCGCTTAACCTATACGTTCGATTCCCGAATTTGAAATGACATTTAAATTATTTGAAAGTTAACAATGTTTACTTTTATAAAAAAAAATGTGTTATACACTGTGGATACTACTTACGGAACACGATTAAACGCCGGTAAAATTTTCCTTGTTAATGAACATAATTAATATTAAGTAATAAAGCAGAAAAAGTCTTTGGAAATTTCAACATTATTTTAGAAATAAGATCGGCAACGGTGCACCCAGAATTCGGTGTTGCTACGGTTACCATGGTCTGATAGGTGACAGTACTGACAGTAAATAAAAATTTCGGTGGTGTAATATTTTGAACGTAACGTTTTTCGTGCTAGACAAAACGATTCATTCGACTAAATAGTAAACAAGGCACTGCGTAAAAGAATTCTTGATGCTGCACAAATAATGAGAATGATACGTATTCGGACTGGTAATGATCCATAGATCTTAAGTATGTAAAAATATATAGGATGTTCCATTTAAAATAAGAAAGTTGATATCATTTCCAGCGAAACCGAAAGTCCTATGACGAACAGCAGTACGTCGAAAAGCTCCATTTTTTTGCTTAATTTATTGTCTCCAAAATTCAGATTAATCGATTAATAAATAAAGATTTTAGAAGGGTGAGCACATGGCGCGGGACACCCGGTATAGCTTATTTTCAGGATTTTTAGGCAGTACCAAATAACAGGGAATTATATACTTATTTTTTCGGGTCTTTGGACTATTTATTTCCGCATTTCCGTGTTGTTTGGTTAGGTCTCATTTGTAAGGTTTTCTGACAGTTAATTTTAGGTGTTCACATAATTTTTTTTTCCGATTTATACATCACATATATAGTTTATTTTAGATTTTTACATATTAATTTATATTTACTTACATTTAGACATATATATCTTTTAGGATGATTAGATTTTTGTTAGGTTTAACATTTTTATGATTTTGTCAGTGTGATTAGGTTGCTTTTAGACACTTTTCAGTGCTTTTCAGTTAGTAGCGTACTGAAGATGGCAGCTTAGCTGCCGAAATACGTATCTACAGATATAAAAAATATTGTGGGCGGAGGTTAATTTCAATTATCTCTTAAGTCAGTCTCCTTTACTATTTTAATTTAAAAAGGATGATACCTATGATTTGCAGTTTCAAATTTTTAAGTGTATCTGCAAGGTACAGCGTAGCCTATTTGAGATACTTGTAAACCTTTATATCTTGAAAGTCACGCATCGCAAAAGAATTCTAAAAGCATATTTATACTCCTAACAACATTCTCTCTCACCACCTAAGCGATAGTGCGACACTTTTGAATCACAGTGTATATTTATAATTTTTTTAATTCTACTTAAATTTCAATTTTAAATACATCAGTTCAAGTTCTTGAAACGAATGAAAAAATCAAGCGGTTTTTTATGGACTTGTGAGGCCCCCAGTTTCTAGACCATAACAATGAATTTAAAAAACGAACCCTGCAGTTCTTATTGCACTCGGGCCCCGTCATTTAAAAGGCCGGCCCTGACAAGAATACAAAATAACATTAAAAGTAAGTACGTTTTCCCTGAAGCATCGACTGCCGACAGATTGACGTTGCGTTGACCGCCGCCAAATTCAAGGAAATAGTTTCGTTAAATCAGTTTTCTAGCATCTGACTATCGCAGTTCATTGGATAGTCGACTGCTTTAGCAAAAACATAACACTTTTAAAACGAACGAAACTTATTAGACGCTGGCCCTTGTTGCCTACATGCAGAATCTCAATTCTAAACTCGGGACTCACTCACTCGTTAGCCACTGACGAGGGGATACTGTTAAATGAATCGAGTAGAAATCGATTTTCACTGACTCGGATTGACAGAAATGGTCACTTGAGTACAATGAATAGGAGCCTCTGGGAATTGAGTCTACTCGACTCGACGCATCACTACTCATCACAAAAACAAGAAAACAAAATTCAAGCAGTTAATAAATTTATTCTGTGAAATGTTTTGCTTGAATCACCTAGAAAAATATCTCGCATAAGAAATGATATTTATGTACAATTAGATACACTGTACATTAATCTTTAGAGAACAAAATTTACACTACAGTGATAATAGTAAATATAAATTTCCAAAGACAGGGCAACATGGTACAAATCAAGTATAAATATAGAAAGATATATTTAAATAATAAAAATCTCTAGCTCCTTGAGAGCTTTCCTGAGATAAACTGAACACAACTGAAAAAAATTTCTTTAAAACAAAATAGTGTAAACAGCTTGTTTACCTTATCACAGAACTTTATACTAAAAACAAAAAAGAATCTCTTAACTTGATTACGATTCATACAATCTGAGTGGTATAATTTCATTAAACAAAACCGTTTAATGTCAATTTTAGTTGAGAGTTTCAAATAAACGCAAACAAAAGGATTTATATTTACTAAAACTGATTGGTACAAACTATAAGACGTGACTAATAAAAATAATCAATGCGAAATTACTAAACCAAAGAGAATCCCTCGGTTTGCTGTATGGCTTGAAGAAGCTTATATCTAAGTCTTTCCTTGGTCTTATATCGTGGAAGATCCAACAGATTAAAACATGTGTGAGCAACTGGTAAAAATTTCTCGTCATTTGTGGGTTGAATTATTAACTAATAAGTGAAAAAGACAACATTTAAATTGCGATTTAAATTATGTAATCACTCAACCTTTATAGCTTTCATTCCTTGTAATGGTATTCTATCACTTCCTGTCAAAAATAATAAGAATTTCTTTTTGTCGGCTAGCGGTAGTTCATGAATGATTTCCCAGAACCATCTTATGGTATGATCTGACGACTTATACCCATTCTTATATTCAGCGGCTTCTTCAAGAGCATGCCAATCATAATTCTCATTTCCAATAACGACAGCCATTAATTCATGTGAGTGAAATAATTCCAACACCCTACCACCACATACTTTCATAAATCCAGTAGAAAACGCCTCATAGTGTTTCGCAACTGATTTATTAAATATGTAGTCAATATATAAATTCACATATTCTTGCCTGAAAATTAAAAAATTAAAAAACCATAAAGAGCTTACTGAAATTAGTAATTTATGTACTTGTTCTCTTGTATTACTGGGATATTTTCACCGTTTGGTTTTAACGGAATTACCCTAATTTCGCCAAACACATCTCTGGTGATTTCGAAACTCAAGTCAAACACTTCCTGCAAGTCTGCTTCTGTGTAATCCAGGATTGATTGTAATGAATTTGCCATAGTTGGTGATAAGCCTTTTAGGTCAGAAAGTAGGACTGGTTCTTTTAATAATTTTTTGTATAATGCCAATGGAAATGGCACATTGATTATTGTATAATTGTATATCGCAAGACCACATATGGTACCTAACACAAACGAAATCGGTTTCACTTTACTTATTAAAATGACATTTTTAATTATAATATCGATTATTAAAAGACTAGCAAAGTGAGGTTTTTTCATATTGAAATTTTGTATTTTCTTAAAAATTATTATGGAATAAACATAAAATTACTTTACCTATTAAAAAGTAGTTAACTTCATCTTCAAATGAATCTTCTGAAAACCAAATGGATCTAGTTTCCTCATATTCCTTAAACATGCCATATTTTGGATCAAGAATTTCCCTCAGCAGAAGCAAGAAGAATTCCTTGCTGACACCTCCTGCATCTTCAGCTTCTTCCCCACAAAATTTCACCTGCAGTTAACAGTGTAATCATTCGTTAAACTTTTTAAATTATTACCTTCAAAGGTTTCTTTAGATCGCTGCTGCTAACATGACTTAATTCACGTATTGCATCTGCTACAATGTTTTCCCTGGTAACATTAAGTACTAGAAATTGCGTAATTTGCAGTAAATTTGTTGGGGCAAAAAGCATTGAAAGGATTGCTTGCTGAGCTGCGTTGTTCATAGCTGTTTGCATCTAGAAATCAAAATCCGATTGAATAATGTATACTATACAGAAAAATATGTGTATACTTGAATGCTTTGATCCGTCTGTAATAATAAAATTTTTGCATGAGCGTCGAATATAAAAGGATAATTACATAGGAAAAATCTATGATTCTAAAATAAAATTTTATGTAATAATTAAATAGAACATGTTTAATTGAACATACAGTGCTATCAGTCAACCAAGACACATAATCAACTCTAACATCCAGAACATCTCCTAGGTCATTTATATGAAATGTATCATAAGGCACTTTCAAGCCATCTATATTATGATTGAGTTTATTCAAAAGTGCTAACATATCTAACATTGCAACTAGACTGGCATCATAAAAGACTGTCTGAAACCATAGATTTCGTTGTACCAAAATTTGAAATACTCTAAGGACAGGTGCACCTTGTTCTCAGGGATTTTCTGATTTCTCAAAATGAAATTTGCAGTGCTCTTAAAAATATTAACCAATTTTTCAAAATAATCAGCTGTCATTGAACTCCACCATGAACTAATTACTCTATTCGCCTGCATTTTTAGTTTCAACACGGAATTTACAAAGGGCCTGTGTAGTTTTAAGTGCTGCTTTGGATTGTGAAATTCGTGATAAAGTGGTAGTGTTAAATATATCCTTAAAACTTCTACATCTGGCGGCGAAGGCGATAACTTGGTAATTAAATCGTCAGTTATACAATTCCAAATCTGCAAAGAATTTTTTTTATAGAATTCTTTCATTTACAAAAAATCTAAATCTTACCAATTCTTTAATCGATTCGTTTTCAAATTTTCCAATCATATCAAAAACATGTTCAGCAAGTGGAATATCAACACCATGATGTTTACTTGTGCAATAATAATGTTCATCATTAAGCAACAAGAATGATCCATTAAAACAAGCCAAGCTTTTAAATATTGTTTCTATGTACCCCAAAACTTCCAAATTAACAGTTTCTCCTGTGTGCAAATTCATGCAATCCTCAATAGTCCCTACATCAATTACTAAAATCTGACTAAAGGGTGGATATACTCTATAATCCAAAGGAATTTCAGAATTTTCGTTTGGTGCAGAAACTATGGCGAAACAGTGATCACCACCTGCGAATATTCGTTTAACCAGGAAGTTTATTTTGCTCTCTGGTAAAATTGACGTTCCGCTTGGTGATATCCACGGGCCCAAAACAATTTGAGGCGTCGTGGAGTTATTTGGTTTTCGTCCTCCTAATTGTCCAGCTCCTCCTAATCCAAAGCTATATATCCTACCTCTGGAGGGAGCTAAGGCGAGTGTATGTTGACGACCGCAAGTTATTTGAGTTATCGTTGAACCCATCAATTCCAAAACCTCAAAAGCAGAAACCGATAAATAAAAGAGAAGTCCTTTTAAGACAAAATTGTTAGGTATTTATTAAGACAACGGTTATTTCGTTTCAATGTTTTATAGTTTAAGAAATCTGATGGAAATAAAAGCAAAAAAAATTAATTATTTAGCTCGTAGCCAATAACTCAGAAGTACTGCAAATAATATGATTTTTATTTTTTCATGTAAAATACTATTATCATTATTAACACTAATTTCATATACCTGTCTAGGTAAAATCTCATTTGAGGTATTACCATGGCCCAATTGTCCATACATTCCAGCTCCACATGTAAGAACACCACCATCAAGAGTTAAAAACACCGAAAATTCAAAACCACATGCTATGTAACAAACTTTAATGTTCCTCAGTGTTCTTAATTGAGAAGGGTATGATCTTGAAGTAGTATCATTCAAACCTAATTGACCGTAAGTATTCTTTCCTGGAAATATTTTGAATAGAGAGTGCAATATGAAACAATAAAGATCACTTACCCCAGCCGAAAACAGCTCCAGATTTTGATATGGCAAACGTATGATATCCTCCACATGCAATCCAGGCAATTGGAATACCAGAAAGGGAGGATATCACAGTTGGATTTGTTTCACAGTGGCCTGTAGTACCGATTCCTAACTGCCCATAATCATTGGCCCCCCACGCAAATAATTCACCACCTAATACATTAAATAAATCAGAAAAATTAATATATAAGAGCTGTGTACATACTTTTTGTTAAGGCAATACAGTGATTTTCTCCACAAGCTATTTGAATAACGTGATAAGTTGCCAAGGCCTTTAGGATCTTAGGAACTACTTGTGGTGAACCTGGTTTGCTTTGCAGGCCAAGTTGACCGTACACATCAGAGCCCCATGAAAATACCTGCCCCCATTGATTCAGAGCCATAGAATGTACGGCTCCGCAGGCTACATGGGTTATCTGTTGGGCATCCAATCCATCAACTGGCTCTAAGAAATCTTTCATTTATTTCTAATTTAAATGGCAATTAAAACCAAAAAATTAATTTATAAAAATTAAAAAACACCAATATATTTGAGATCTTTCTTTAAGTTTATATTAAAACTACCCTCCTTTCTTTCGAATCGAATCCGAATCAATGTTGTTAAATAAATATATCCAAGCTCTATTATATTTTTTGAGTACGATTTTTATATACAGAGTAAGGTAGTATGTATCAGATTCAAAAGTGAGTGAATGAGTGAACATTATATCTATCCATAATTGAAGTTTGTTCTTGTCCGATGAAAATAGTAAGTACAAAGTTTTTTTAATCTCAAACCGGACAGAAAAATGAAGGGAAACACACTCAACGTTTCGAATCGAATCCGAATCAATGTTGCTTGCAGAGCATTCATTAGTAAATAATCATAATTTTGATTTTGATAATACTGATATTTTGTACAGTGAATCTAATATTTTTAAAAGACGTTTCATAGAAATGTGTAAAATTAAAATGTCTGGAAATTCTATTAATAAACGTACGGACTTTGAAAATTTAAATGACATATTTTGTAGTTTTCTGGACTCTTTAAACAAGATATAGATCTGTCAATTAATTAATTATATATTAAAAAAAAAAAAAAAAAAAAAAAAAAAAGTTGCTTTAATTAGTTCTCGTTACTTCTATTCCGAACAACTCGTAGTTTAGTTTAAAAATCATGTTACCTTTTCGTTTCTCTTGACGACTTGTTTCTCTTGACAACTTGTTTATTTACTTTTTTTCACTCCTGACGAAGCTATAAATCTATAGCGAAACGTTGAGTGTGTTTCCCTTCATTTTTCTGTCCGGTTTGAGATTAAAAAAACTTTGTACTTATTATATCTATCCGTTTTAAATTTATTTAAATTCTCGACCTTCTCTATAATTTTAGAAAAATAGCGGATAATTTAAATTTTTTATACACTGGGTGTCTCATAACCTACGGAGGAGATTAAAAGGGTAGCTAGGGGAGATCAAATTAAAGAGTTTTTCTTAATAAATTTTTGGTAAAAACGCAATAACTAAAAAGTTACAAGAGTTTAAAGCGAAATTAATTAACAAGCAAAAGTTCATCCCTGTAATAATATTTTACGTTTTAAATTCAAATTTGAGGCATTTATGAGTTAATTGAATACTGCTTTACAATAAACAACTATTTTAAAAAATGTAGTCATGTTAAAATTACGGCTATTTCGTTTTTTCTTCTAATGCCCAAAAACGGGTTTTCATCTCGTTGTGCACCGCCTACCAATTAAAAACAAAACTAGGAAACAGATTAACACAGACATTTTATGAATGGTGGTTTTGATAAATTTAGAGTTTATTTAATAATAAAGTTGCATTTTGTGAAATAATTTTTATTAATTAAGGAGCTACAGGTGTAAGTTAAAGAAGAAATTAAGAAAGTTAAACTGCTGTAACTTTTTTATTATTGGGTTTTGGTCAAAAGCGAATTAAGAAAAAAGATTTATTTTGATGTCCTACAGCTGCCCTCTTAATCTCCTCCGTATGTTGTGAGACACCCAGTATAAAAATTATATACTAAATAAAAAATCGATATGAAATCTACTGAAAATTTATAGTACTATATTCTAATGACTACTAATGCACACTCAGTGTTAGTATTCTCATCTAATTTTAACCTCACGTAGTAATAAGATATGAAGATACATTAAGGTGGTATTCTATTATTTTTTGCTGCTCAGTAATCTATTTTCTTTTAAAAGAAGTTTTAAGAATAGTCAATAATCAATAGAATTAACAATTTTGATATTGATATGAAATAAATTTACGAAATTTGAAAGGGCGATAATAAATAAATTTGTTACTTGAAAGCTTTAAAATTAACGACAAAAAAAAAAACAAAAATCAAAAAGTACATGATTAAAAGTGATTTAGCACTACTTCAAGTATATTTTAATTGGACAAAACGATAAAACCATCCTTGTTCAACTTAGCTATTCAATCGCTCTATTATAAGTTATAAAAAAGTACCTATCAAATATCCAGGATATGCAATGGTATTATCTATTGCAAAAGCTTGTGTTACTATCTCAAGAATTTCTAAACGTAATATTGAGCAAAATGCAGATTTCACCTGATTATTACAATAGGTTGATAATTGAAGAGCATTCACGCTAAACTTGATAAGTCACTTTTTCGTAATTATCAGAAATTATAATCCATGTAACTGCTAAACTACACTTTTTTAATTAGAATTTATATATTTATATTATTTTATTGCCCTAGTGTACCAATTCTTTAAGCTAGATTAAAAATTAATCAAAATCTGTTTTGAACATATTGAGTTTTGCTTGAACACCGTCGACTTATGAAGTTCTGAATGAAACAGTGCACGGACTTATTGAGTATTGCTTGAAACTAACAAGGAATTTGCGTATCGTACCTACCGACATACAGTGGGACAACGGACGGCATTTAATCAAAACATGAAACTATTTATTAAGGTGTCTTACTAATATTTTCCAATACGTCAATATACCATACATTAAAAAAAACACTTGACGATCGTTTGCGGTGGTATCGAGTGGGCTAAAAAATCACAATCAGTTGTCTACAGTGACTAGGTGCCTTTTACGCAAACCACACATGACTCAGTTTTGTGCTGTGCTTGACTATATTTTCTAAAAAAAATTTCTGCAAATAGTTCTTAATTGCAGTTAAAACCTCGAGCAGCCTCTGGACAACTGTTTCAGCCCTGCTTGGGGCTTCTTCAGCAGAGACGTAGCTCGACATTTCCACTGCAAACAAAAACGACTTGTCCAATTTATTCGCAATTGCGATGTAATTATTTTTTAATTTTATGATGGAACCCACGAGTTTAAGTATGCAGTCATATTTTAAGATTTAGAAACTTGCACGAAAATACATACAGTTTTATAAAAGTACTATCAAATAAAGTGTTTGCTAAAAGTTAAATATGCAAAATTTTATCGGACTCTTTAATAATGTTTCAAGGCCGTCCAAGTTTTACTTTTTGTTGGATTCAGATTAATATTGATTGTATATTTGATAATCATTTTCATTTTCTGCACATATTTGCACTTTTTTCTGTTTCCCGAATTCTCCGAAACCACTAACAAAGACACTTTTACCTATAATTTATGTGTTTTTGTTTACATTCAACGTGTTTATTCGTGGGAACAATTTCAAATATTATGTTTGCACACAGAACTGAACTTTTTGATATCATGAGAAGATCAGGAAGTAATAAAGCTGAGGAACAATTAAATTTTTTAAGCAAAAATCTCCAAATATACAATCTCTTTGTCATGATGATGGCAATGACGAAGATGATGATAATGATGAGTGTGATGACGACAGTAGAGACGATAAGCATTTTAGTGCTGATGAAGATTCATATTCAGAACATGAAATCAGTTCTAAGAGCTTCTGATTTATGCCAACTTTGAAAGTCTTTGGCCCCACTGAGCAAGAGTTCGACTCGATTATTCGTCTGCATGACTACAACCCCTTGCTACTTTTAAAATAACGGAAGTAACAAGTAAACAATAACAGCAAAATGATAATACATATTAGTTTCAGTAATTTCCACTTGTGTATTTGCGCGTTGTATTTGTGCGCATCTAGAAGGTTACACAAAATCTGACCACAAATCTACTTGCAAATTTCTATTATACAGTAACCAAATATACCCCTGAATGTATTCTGGAGAAATAGAAAGCACTACGTATTCAAAATTAATTCCCGTATCAGCAGAGAACACCAACCTCAGATTTATTGAGTTTTGTTTGAAAATGTGCGGGCTGCTGTTTAAAACATACCAGACTTATTAAGTTTTGGTTGAATATCAGCATAAAATCCTAATGTTGCGAATATATTAAGTTTTGTTTGAACCCTTAAGGTTTATTATTATTTTTTTTTTTTTTTCAATGAAAGATAAATTTCTGAGTGAATTCGGCTTCACCAAACGATATAACCTCCTGATTAGGTACAATAAATATTTGACTTCTTATTTTAATGTACTACGGCGCTCAACATAGATGATACCCGTGCATGCGAACCACACCCTTAAGAACATTCAGCGTAAGAACTACGAAATGGTCAAATGGTATCATTTAAGTTGAGTAAGCATCGTTTTTAGCTGCATACAGAAACATAATATCTTTTAAAATAAATGCAGGAAAAAATATAGTTCAATTAAAATAGTATTGATTAAGGCGACACGTATTTTGAAAGCAGAAAAATTTTCAGGAATTGAAAATGGCAAAACTTCTCTGATGTTTATCGTACACTGTAACGTTTTAAACAAACAAAACAAAGTGTATTAAGATAACAAATTGTCTTTTTATGTTTATGAAACCCGAAATCCAACTGCACGCCTCGCCGCTGTTAACGTTTGACAGGGACTTCGGTTCGGGTGCAATAAACATTAAATAACAAAAAACATGTAAACAAGTTCGTCAGGATTCTAGTAATACAATAATATAAATCATATTTATAATGCTTACATTCAAGTATGGATTAATTGAGCAATTGGAACGCATAAAAAGAGGATCTGGCTTGAAATACATAGAGCTATACATACTTGCGAAATCTAACCGTTGGATTGCCAACAAACTTAATCCCAGTCATAATACAATTGATTTATTTCTTAAAAATCCGGAAATATAATATGTTACGAGAAAGCGTTCTGGACAGCCAAAGAAACTTAGCGTTCAAGATAGCGTATTGCAAAAGGCAGCGAACTCAATTCTTTCTTGCAATGAAATCAGAAGAGATTTAGGCCTCAATGGGGTCTATTCTGTTCAATGTCTATTCTCCATATCAAGTCCATATCAATATTACAGAATAGACTGCAATAGGAACCTCTCTTCAATTGACGGTCGGCAATCTACTTAAATTCTTATGAAATCTTATTAAGTTTTCTTCGATTATTGAAAACCATTTCAATGCTACAGAATAACCCTGAATGTGTCACCTGAGTGTATCAAACAAGTCATCCAGCAATGTGGTTAAACCAGCAAAAATATTAAGCGCTCCAGAGCTAACTGAAATGCACAAAATTCAGAGACTCGAATTTGCACGGAAGAACATGCAAACTGATTTCTATATGGTAACTGTTTTCACGTTCTAAAATTTGCAATTTTTGCACTTAAAAAAGTTTGATTTCTCTTACCGTTTCCTAATCCTTGTAACGGAGTATGATAATACTCCGCTCTAACACTTCATTACTCTCCGAAGTACAAAAATTGTAAATTTTGAAGTTGTCACTTTCTACAAATATATAAATATTTTTCGGTCATAGCTACCTAGTCCAGTAAAATAAGTTTAAAAAATGCGCTAGCTTCCGCAAAAATCCAACCTAGCTGAATTTTTTTATACACCTTTATGTAGCCATTATAAATAACATACCAAAAGTCCACATCTATGTCATCCGGCTTCACGTGTTATTCAAGGTCAAACGTCAAGAGAAATGGTTATTCGCTATTATCTCGCTTCCTATTAGTCTGACAACAATTCTGATTATTATAAGAATTGGAGATTAGACAATTCCCTACAAAACAGTTCTTATACGTTTTTACGTGCGATGAACCGTTTACTCTACTGGCTGTTTCAAATTGGGTGTGTATTGAAGGGATATCCTAAACCATAAGAGATACAAATGTTTAAATGGAAGAAAGGTTGCACGAATCAATGTCCAACTCGTATTCATTAACAGAATGATTTTTTTATTATTTCTTCTTGATATTAAAAAAAAAATTTAAATCGATTTTCTTTTTCTCTTTGTATCTCTTTTATTATACATAATTTTGAAATTCTAATTTAACTTTTTACTGGCACTTTTTGATGCTGTTTCGAATAGGAGCAATAAAACTGAAATCAAACGTTTCGTCTTTCCACGAGCATCATCAGTTTCGATTTTTTAAATACAACTTATGTCTTTTTATTGTTCTATTCGATAGCATTTTCTCTCCTGATTGTAATGATATTACACTTAATATATTTATATTATATATATACAGGGTGTAATCAAATTAGTTTCACGTATTAATACCGCAATAATAACAAGTTCCTCATCGTGTAAGAGAATTAATGCCGCAACTACCAAAAGTCTAGCTCAAAAATAAAAAAAATTACCTACTGGAGGAGTATTGACTCTTTTTTTGAGAACTTCTGGTCGGCCGTGCACAAAAACGTTATAAAACAAAATTCCAGCAAAATTCAAGGTCAATTGCTTGATCGCATTTTAAAAGCTTTATGGGAACACAATAAAATAGAATCACCGATCCATTAAAGACGACAGTTCAAATTGACAACGTCTCGCTTGTGCCCCGTGTGTGCATTATAATTAAAGGAGAGCAATTTAAATCTGCTTGCATTGATGAGAATTAAATCTGTTTCATTAGATAATCGACAATAATTAGATATTGACATCATGGTCTTTGTAAACCAATAGTACACATGATTTACAGTGCTAATTTCGTGTATTAAAGTAATTTAAAAAAATTAATTAATTATTAATTTAAAATCGCTCTGATTGATTGTCGCTTTGTTAATTATTTCCACTAACGAATACGTTTCTTCGTAGTTCGAGTGCGATGACGCTTTATTGTTTTGGTTCCACAAAATAACCGTCTTTCGGAGAATTCAAGAAAAGTTTATTGTAATTTATTGTATCATAATACAATAATTTATGGTACAGATGTTGTTCGGCACCATAATGAATTTTTACAACATAAAATATTTGCATTACTTCTATGATTTGTTGAACATTGTTCATTAAATAGAACAAGAATAACTGACATTTATCTTATTTAACAAAAAGAAAACGAAAACTATTATTAGTGAGTTTGTGTCAAGTTTTAGATGTATGAGTCCTTATAAATTAGAAATATAGTTAATACTTTAAAATGGAGACGAGAAGCACAAAATTGAAATGTTTGAAAACATCTTGATCTGAATAAAAACCAGAAACATTAGTGGAGTCTGTTTTTTATAAATCAGTTGTTAATACCTAATTAACCGATTTTCGAATAGTCATTTTTTGAATATATTCAAGACAGTTTTTCAAATATCCAAATAGTCGGTTTTTGGATATTTGAATAGTCGGTTTTTCGAATATCAGATAGTCGGTTTTTGGATATTCAAATATCCGAATAATCGGTTTTTGGATATTCGAATAATCGGTTTTAACCATTATTTGGATAACCGATATTCAAATATCCGAATAATCGGTTTTTGGATATTCGAATAGTCGGTTTTAATTTTTTCCTGTTTTTGCCAGCACTAGTAGAAACTGATACATGGCCAGTCAGAGGTTTTCAAACAAAAAGTTTCCGGGCTCTGGGGGGGTTTTAATTTCTTTAATTTTTAACCAATAAAATTCATATTTGCAGAAATCACTTTCTTAAGTGATAAAGAACTTACCGTTTTAATATGTGAAACTTATTTGATTACACGCTGTATATTAACTACTCTCCGTGTCCACGAACCGGCATATTAGCCGTATATACTTGGGCTATAAAGCGCAAGTAAATTGCTTGTGTGTTAAAAATGACGGAAAAATTCAGTGTTGATACAGTTGATACATTATTAATTACTTTAATCGAAGAAAGACGGAACAAAACCATAGAGAATTTTATAGATAAATATATATATATATATATATATATATATATATATATATATATATATATATATATATGCTGTAGTATTCTTCCGGGTAGTCCTCCGCGTTGAGTTCTCTAAAGAACTATTTTTCTTCTGAAGAAAAATAGTCCTCCGCGTTGAGTTCTCTAAAGAACTATTTTTCTTCAGAAGAAAAATAGTTCTTTAGAGAACTCAACGCGGAGGACTACCCGGAAGAATACTACAGCATTCAACACCCGCGGAAGCCTACGGATTAACATATATATATATATATATACATATATACATATATACATATATATATATATACATCCCGCTATCATTTGGGCGTCTCTATATTGTCAATTAGCCATCACTTGGGCGTCCCCCGTAATTGAGCGTCCGTATACGGACGCTCGATTGTATCCCATGCAAAAAAATTTTTGGGGACTCCTAGGACCTCTACCTGTCATTTGGCAAAATTTTTCTGGACGGCCGAATGATGATTAAATGGAAACAGTCGTATATTTTTAGTTCCAGCGTATATCCACTGGTGGCGCTAGTATCATTTTCGTATATAGAACTGCAGATATACAACTTTCACTTAAGTGCAATAGAGCGTCCAGTAAATTTGTCAACACTGTAATCCTATTTAAATATGCTTCTGTGATTCCCGCTCGAAAAAAATTCGTAGTCTGTTAGGTTTGATAGACAACATGGACGAGAGTGGTCATTATTTTCCTGAAGAATACGTAAGTAAAATTTACTTTTTATAAAATATGTTACGTTACAACTGTACATGCTACGTAACATTTTTTAGTATACTTTTACAGTCGCAAATTCCGCTCAAAAGAATGAAAGGTAATGGTGCAATCCGTTATCACCGACATTACAAGTGTAATGAAAACGAGAAAAATGAAGTATGTTTATTGGTTTATAGTATCAATAGCATGTTTTTAAACTAGGAATAATAATTGCTTTAGGTTAATTGACACTGTATAGATTTATACAGGGTAGGGCAAAAGTATGGAACCGAAAACTGTTTGACGTATCTATTTGAAATTTGGTATGTGACTCAGAGTCAATAGGACCTACATTACCGATTGTTTCAATTGTTTATCTGCTCTTGTTTCTGAGATCCAACGCCTACTTGGTTTTTCTTAAATAACAACCTGCTGATTTTTTTCCTCTATTTAATAGTTCGTTTAATTCTTTACACGACCACATAAAAATATTTATCTATTGCATAAGAAAGTTTCTAGGAAATAATGTTTGAATGAAAAAGTTAGAAAAGATGGTTTACGCTGATATTTAGTATTTGTTTTCTTGTTTTT
Source organism: Prosopocoilus inquinatus (assembly GCA_036172665.1). Lineage (NCBI taxonomy): Eukaryota > Metazoa > Arthropoda > Insecta > Coleoptera > Lucanidae > Prosopocoilus > Prosopocoilus inquinatus. Next base: position 38,053,612 of record CM069871.1, read on the forward strand.
AAGGCAATTTTTATTAAATTTTTCTTTAGTTCTATCTTAAAAACAGCCCATAATCTTGTGGTTTTACAGTTTTTTTGTTAAAACTATATTTTTTGTCGAATATCAAACAATTAACCATTTTTCCTAACTTTTTCATTCAAATGTTTTTTTCTCGAAAATTTTCTTATGTAATTGATAATTATTTTTATATGGTCGTTTAGAAAATTAAACGAACTATTAAATAAAGGAAAAAAAATAAGCAGGTTGTCATTTAAAAAAAATCAAGTAGGCGTTGGACCTCAGAAACAAGAGCCGATAGACAATTGAAATAAACTGATGATGTCTGAAATCTTATTGACCCTGAATCACACACCAAATTTTAAACAGATACGTCAAACAGTTTTCGAAATAATAAGCCGGTTCCATACTTTTGCCCTTCCCTGTATACGGTCGTTTAGAAATATCTCCCGATATTTTCAGGGTGATAGAACATCTAAAAATAAGGTCACCTTTTTATACAAAGTGAACAATAAGAAATTGATAAATTTTATGTTTTAACATTATGTAATAGGTGCATGCGAACTTTTAAACCTCAATTACTCCAAAATTGAGTTGAATCTGAACCTTTTTTGTGCCAAATAATCTATAATAAGAATATTTCTTTCACAAATTTTTGACGAAATGTGTAAACTGAAAAGTTAGGACTAACGTATTAAAGCTACCCCTACAAAACTACTTTTTAAAACAATTTTTTGCTCGGATTGTCTTTTCAGTTGCTTCCTAAAAGTTACCTGCAAAGTATTGAAGTGGCAGAGTCTCTAATAAAAAAGTTACGTAGTCCGTTATGCCTTTTTATGTGGTCCCTTTACACAATATTTATAATGTGTAAAGGTGCAAATATGCCGAAGAAGCCGCGTTGCTCACCCTCGATATTTAGGTCGCGCTTGATACCTCGATATAAAACAAATGGAACTTTGCATTTCGAAGACGAATAGCAGTCCATATGTTCGACGTGCACGATTCCATTTAAAACTATTCATTTGTTTTACATCGAGATGATATTGCGGTATCGAGCACGACCTAAATATCAAGGGTGAACAGCGAGGGCTCTTCGGCTTCTTGGTACCGTAAGTGGTTAACAGTAAAGATCACTATAAACACACATACACCAATCCCTACAATTTATTGCTGGAAAATATTGCTGGAGTAACTCCGCTTAAAGAAGCAATAAACGAAATTATCTTTTTGGTTCACATTGTTTAGATGAATTTATCTTACGGTAATATAACGCGAATAAAACAATTTTCACAACAAAAAGTGATTTTTTTGTCTACTTGAATTTTTATTTAGTTATATAATTTTATACTGAATGACTTTCTTTTGGCAATTTTGCAAAATAAACACTTGTACATAAGTGTTGTGAAAAATACATTTTTCATTCTAGTGGAGTAAAATGCTCTCACTATTTTTCAGTATTTCTATAAGAAAGCCATTCAGAATAAAAAGAAATAACTAAACAGATTCATTCAGATTATTCGCTTTACGTTAAGGCAATATTATCAACTTAATATTAGCAACATCCTGCGATCGTTTTCTAACTTGACATTGCTTCTGCTAGCGAGGACCCAAATAGGACTGAAACAGCTATAGAGGATGTTCGAAAGATCCTCTGTAATAAAAAATGATTTGCAACAAAATTTTGTAATCTTATAATTGAAGTTGTCTCTAATAATACAGTTGTCTTTAGGGTGATCATTTATTTCCAGAAAGAGACTGTCATTAGAAAACTTGAAATCCCGAGCTTAATCTATATCTAGCTACTTACCGTTGAATTCCTGGCTTCCGGTTGGAACCGCGTCTCTTCTCGGATTTCTTCTACTACCAACGTTTCTTTCTACATAGCAGAAGAACTTGCTCAGGGCTGCTGCTGCAGGTGGTCTTGCTGCTGTTTCTTGTAAGTCGTTGATACTGAGTTGGTATGTCCGCTGTCGTCGTATTTATAGTGGTCGATGGGCGCAACGGGTTCAATTGAACACAAACTAGAAACCGGCCACCAGATCCAATTTTCCGACACAAAACTCCTAGCCCGCTCGTCTCATTTGTTTAACCGGAAAATCCATGAATCTATAGAAATTTTCAAACACTCCAATAACCTGAACCGTGATAATGGCTTCTACCTTCACAATACATGGAAACATCTCATTAACGGCTCGTCACGCACCAACAGACCAATCCCCGCCCACCGTTTCACCCCGCTGCCGCCATCGACCACTATAAATACCACGACTGCAGACGTACCAACTCAGTCTCAACGACTTACAAGAAGCAGCAGCAAGACTACCAGCAGCAGCAGCAGCAGCAGCCTTGAGGAAGTTCTTCTGCAATGGAAAACGAAATCCGGCAAGAGACGCGGTTCCAAGCGGAAGCCAGGAATTCAACAACGGACGACGGCCGCGGAAGCTTTCAAGTTACAGTAGCTAATTACCGTAATATTTGTGTCCTGACGAACATGTGTTTCACATTAACGATCCACTGAGAAACTGAAAATATTAGTTGCCTTGCTATTGATTACGAACGTTATTTTTTAAGAACTCTGGAGTAACGCAGTACTTTTGGATATAAATAAGTCAGTTTCGTGTTTAATTTCACGAAACGAAAAGTCAGTTTTATGTTTAAATATCATGAAACGGAGAAATGAGTTTTATGTTTCAAGAAAATTTTCAGAAATTTTGAAAGAATTTCATGACGGAATTTCGACGAGGTACCTTGAAGTACCCCCCTACCATTTAAGAACTTAGTAAAATTGACAACACCGCTGGAGCTTGCATTGCTTATCATATGGAAGCGTATACACAAAAAGGACGCCTTATTGATGTTTAATCGGAGGGAGGTGTATATCAGCGGACGCCTTATGTATAGGACCAACGAAGGAGTTACAGATGATAGTGCAGTAGTAATATACAGCAGGCCCGCCATGTTGGACGCTACATAGAACAGTTATGAAAGGAGCTTCCAGTGATACTGGGATGTATATATATATATATACATATATATATATATGCTGTAGTATTCTTCCGGGTAGTCCTCCGCGTTGAGTTCTCTAAAGAACTATTTGTCTTCTGACAACGTTTCGGCAAGGTCTCACTTGTCATCTTCAGGTCTTCGCTGCTGCTTGCCTGCTTCTGCTCCTCGTCGTTACTCGAGTCACAGTGGCTTCTGGTCGCGCTGGTGGTGGTTTAAGTACCGTGTTGCGGTCACGCGTCGTTACGCTTGGTGGTTTTTCCGCTTGACTTCTTGTTGTTGGTTGATTGGGTCGTGCCTGTTGACTGCTTTCTCCTAATCCTGATGGTCCGGGGTTCGCTGGTTTCTGGCTTCGGGTTACTGGTCCTCGACGGTCGGTGGATTTTCGGATCACTGGCCTCCAGGTGGGTGGTAGTCGTAAGGCATCATCTCTGGTGTTTAAGTTCATCTGATGTTTCTCGATTTCTATCGCTTCTCGGATGATGCGTTTGGTCTTGTGTTCTACGCTGGCAATTGTTCTGGTGTTGTCGAAATCTATTTTGTGTGAAGTCGCTTTTACGCAAAAGCGACTTCACACCGTAAAACCGTAAGTTCTTCATCACTTAAGAAAACTAATTCTGCATATCTTAATTTTTTGGTGAAAAATGTAAGAAATTAAAGCCCCACAAGATCCCGGAGTCTTTTTGTTTGAGAACCTCTAACCGATCGTGTGTGGATTTTTCTAAGCAAAGCATATAAGCAATATTATAAATAAAACATAAAGCAATAAAGCGTCATCGAAATGAAGGGCACTGGGTCAATAAAATCTTCGCTCAGCAATTCCATACCAAAAGAAAATAAACATCCATCACGTTTGTTTCATTACTTACTGGATTAATTAAGTTAATTTTCTGCTGACAAAAGTGTAACAATAAGTAAAAGTTACGTCGGTATTCATCGTCCCTTCATTTATGATTTGATTATTTTGTTTTGCTTACACTGTATAAATAATTGACATCGAGGAGTATCTGACAAAGAACCTATCTTTTACTTAAATTATTGTCGAATGCTTGTTCATTTTACGTATTTATTTATTTATTTAGTCTTGTCGTTATTGAAGACTCTTTAGTTATTCAATAAAGAATAAAGTTTATGTTTATGTGATTCACACTAAGATCTAATTATTGTCGATTATCTAATAAAACAAATTTAATTCCATATAATCAGTCAGAGTAGATTTAAAATGGTCTTCTTTAATCAAATTGCAAAAGTGGGCAACCACCGAGACACTATGAATTTGATATTGTGTTTACACAAAACATCACAGCTTTTAAAAATGCGATCAAGCACTTGACCTTGACTTTTGCTGGAGTTTTATTTAATGATGTCTTTACGCACGATTGATCAGAAGTTCTCAAACAAATGTACCAACGCTCCTTTAGTAGGTCATTTTTTTATTTTTGAGTTAGACATTAATTCTCTTACATGACGAGGAACTTGCAGTATTAATATGTGAAACTAATTTGATTACACCCGGTATATATATATATATATATATTATATGAAAATTTTATTTAATACATAATTTCAAATGTTGGTTCATTTTCTTATCTTTTTATTATTCTAGTCGATAGTATAATACTTAATACCTTTTTTTCAAGTAAAGTTAGAATATGACAAAAAACTGAAGTTTCGTCAAGTTTTTCTTAATAAGTAAATTTATTCCTAACCACTTTTTTATTTGTTAAGTATTAGCAATTAACATTCAGTTGTCGTAAGAAGAAAAATCAATAAATATTGACTAAATGATATTAGGTGGTTAACACAAACCAAATAAACAGCAGTATAAACATATTAAATTACAAGAACAAAATAAGTACGTTGAATAAAAATTATAGAAGAAGAACATGAGTTTGTGAAATAAATAAATTACAGTAAAATCCTCGAAATGCCCTCCACTGTTTTCAAGACACACATTCGTTCTTAATCCTATGTGTTGTCTAGCGTATCGAACATGAATTCGCGAAACATTTCTGTAAGAATCTAATATTCGCCTTCTTAGTTCCTCCTTATTATTTATCTTAAAGCTAGTTACTGTTCCAGTGTCCAAAATATAAAGCCTACTTTATCCTGTTTAAATTATGGATGGTGGTCCCGATATAACGTGCCAAATTTCAGCTGGTCAAAACGAGTGACAATATTTAGTACCATTTTTGGACTTAACCATATTAAAAAAATAAAATAAAGATAGTGAAGTGTTGAGAGCCACTGAGTGCTAAAGAAATTAAAAGAAAATTACATTGTTATAGAAAGTATCTTTCAAATTTATCACAAAAATATTCGTTTTTAGCTGCCAATGTCTTTGTAGAAGGTAATGACTAAATATTTTTAGTACAATTAATATTCACTTTTTCTTTTGATCCAACAGTGCGAGTCAAAATTAAAAAGTAGGCTTTTTCATTCCTATACCAAAGCAGAGATACCAATCTAGCAAGTTATATTAAAACCACTAGATGTTTGTCGGTAAAAATTCATTTTCGTAAGTGTAGTGCATTATTAAAATAATGATACAGAAAAATTTTAAATAGTTTATTATAATTTACACTACAGCTAAGAAAATAAACAAAAAATTTGAAAAATTTTGTTGCAAATCGTTTTTGATTGCAGTGAAAACCTCGAGCAGCCTCTGTACAGCTATTTCAGCCCTATTTGGAGCTTCTTCAGCAGAGACGTAGCTCGACATTTACACAAAAAAAAAACAATAATGGGATGTCGCTATTTTATCTATTCATAAAAATTTGAAATTATTAAGTGTGTGTACCGTTACAATCAGGAGAAAAAATTCTATCGAATAGAACAATAAAAAGACATAAGTTGTATTTTAAAAATCGAAACTGATGATGGTCGCGGAAAGACGAAACGTTTGACTTCAATAAAATTTATGCATTCACACATTTAGAATGACATCAAGAACGGTCTAAAAGTAAGAGACGCGTATTTTACTGAGTAGAACTGACAGTATGTGACTTTCCACTCGCCTTTGAAGAGAATGAGAATGCCAAAATTTCGGAAAGTTGATCTGTGTTGTGAGTGAACGGAATCAAAATCCCCAGGCCGCCTAAGCTTTCTAGCAGGGAAGTGTATCCACACTATGCTAATTGTTACAACTGTAACGGTTGGATTTATTAAGTATTTATTTTCCGCGTGCCTCGTTTACCTGAAACAATTGAGAACGGGAGCAGAGCTTCCGAGGCGCCCAAGTTTCACTGCCCTGGGCTATACACACCAAAAATCTGTTCGAGTTCAGAGTTACTTCAACTGTAAGCTCTAAACTAATTCCCTATTATCCAGTTGTTACCACAACAAGTGGCAGCAAGGAGCAATTAATTCCATCTACTACAATTGTAAATATGAGTATCTTTCAAAGTTCAGAAAGACATAAGAAACTGAGGTTAAAAAGAAGACCTTTTTCACGGACACATTTCTGAGTAACTTATTTAAGGCTGTTTGCTCAGCCCCAAAATCGTTTTCCCATTTCCTGGGCTTATTTTTCATTAAAATCGTACCAATTTTTCGCGAAAAATTTTTAAATAGATTCTGTTAGGCGGCTAAAGGCTCGTTTTTCGAGAATTGCCAAAAAGGCCTTAAAAAAAATTAAAATTAAAAAAATTCGAAAATGTAAGCCTTTAGCCGAAATTTCGCAGTGTTCAATAATAATAAACCGTTTAGTTTTTTTTTTTATTTTTAAAAATAAGGTCAGGAAATGGGAAACAAATTTGAAATTTTCGGAATGAAATCGCTGAAATCAAATGTGGTATGTGATACACGCTAGCTCCACCTTCGGGCGTAGTGCAAGAGGGGCGAATTCGCACATTCATTCTCCCGATTTAGTGACAGATGAAGAGTATGAGTGAGAGCGAATGCGTTTCAGTGCGTGTATGAGTGAAACACAGAATACACGCACCGTAAACACACGAACGCTACCGAGCGCTGCCAGAAAATAATTCTACAAAGATTTCTCTTTTCAGAGTCGTGCTTTTTGGTAAATTTTTTTACGGTACATTGAAAGAAACATTTTTGTCATAATAAACTTCTGCAAATCTGGTAGTCATGCACTTAATTAGTTTTAAAAAGGGGATATTCAACATTTTGCTCAATATTTTGTTATTTATTTGTGTACACATTTACCTTGACATCATTAAAAATGCCTGTTAATGCATGTAATTAATATTATGTGATAACACAGGAATAAACAATAAGTAAAATGGGTCGGTGATGTAACATTTTGAATATCAAGTTCACCCAAATAGTGAAACGGAACTGCGTCAAATAATTTTTGTTTCTACACAACTAATTGAATAAAATATAAATACTTGATGAATACGAGGATTCAGATCTCATCAACTGTAACCTAATCTACAACCACGGTTTCAAATTTGTAAGTGCATCTGCATTATACGATATTTTTAAACATTCGTCAAGCATCTCAAAAAAAAAAATTAAAAGCTTGTTTTTGATCCTGTTAATATTAACATTCTGGTGATAATAGTGCGGCCATTTTGAATCATATTGTACTACACCCCAAAAGAATCTGGAACACGAAATACGTTCTGTTGTAAATACGAGGAGTTAATTATTGTTGCTATCATGTATTCGTCCGTTTGTTTATTTCCGTGTTTTTTAAGTTTCTCTAGAAACAAGTTTAAAATTGCATTCAAACTAATAGCGTTTTCCACTGGCTGCACTAGTGCGCACTGAGTGTATTTCCAACTCGTTTCAGCTTTATGTAATAAAACGAGATGGAGATACACTCAGTCCATACCGGTGCAGCCAGCAGAAAACGCTATAATAAAATAACTGAAATATGTATGCACAACAATTGTCTCAATTTTTGTTTAGTGGACATAGTACAGTTAGATATTATATGGCATTATATAATATGGAATCTTGCAGAGCAGATTTCAAATACAGATCTATTTCAGAATTGTCACCAGATTATCAGAAAGAGGTTTCAACTGTCCAGATCGATCAGGATCGTTATTTTAATTTTCTTTTAAAGCCAGTATAGGCAGCATATGTTCTAAATAAAAATATTTTAACTTCGGCTTCATGTTATGCCAAAAATTGTCATCTTTTTTAATCTGAAAAAGAAAACGTATTACAGGTGGGTTGTAAAAGTAAATTGCTTGTTATTTTTTCTAAAATCGTCTATAATTTCTATTTTATACACTAGTATTCAAAACCAAATCGGTTTTACTTATTTTTATTGTCAAAATTATAGCTCTCGTGTGCTTAAAAGTTGAAACTATTACAAAAATAATCTTATAAGATTTCAGAAAAAAATAATGTATTATGATGAATTCAGAACTTTCTTGACGTTTATGTAAATAACATTACTTGTTCACATATCATTCCCAAAGGTGTCCATACAACGAATAGAACTATTCGTTAAAGCCAACTGCCCTTGAAACTGATAATAGTAGATATGTGTTTTCTTCAGTTTCACAGTATTGCCATCCAAAAAGAAATAGGGCATAACTTTCATCTTTGCTGCTTCCTGAGGAGTTATTTTGAACTTCGCTAACTTATAGGGACACTTGATCTCAATTATAGCATCCTCACCAACTAGTCCATCAGGACTAGCTCCAAGGTACGGCATTTCTTTAGATATAAATAATCCGCCGTTCAACTTTATGTCCAAATTCCTGTGAAAATTGTTTTCTCGCAATTTCTTCATGGTTACGGCACCAATTTGTAACTATACTTTCGAAAAATTAGAGGAAATTAATTTTATTTTATGTTTGACGTCTTTTACAGACAATACCAAATTTCGTTGCTGTTAGTCTTCGCTCTTTATGCCATTTCACTTTGGTGTTTTGGCCAACAGTGTTTCTCTCTAACGATTCTAACTCTACCTGGGTCCTGCTCAAGTAGTCCATTAAAGATGATTTCTTTTCTTCTATGTTTTTAAGAGGGATCACCTCTTCTATTAGTCCGTAGTCAACCTCAGCTTCGGCTGCCTGTTTTCTTTTCTACCTTGCCCAAGAAATAGCCGTGCTCTGCATTTTCGGTAAAAACGTCTCCTACGCAACTTTAACGTATACAGTGTGCCCGGATAGAAAGATGATTAAATTACCAAAAAGGTGCAGGTTCGAGAGCTTATTAAGAATCCATTTTCAAATATTACTTGTCATGGCCAACTTGATTATATTGAGATGCGGTTTGAACTAGTTTGCACGATAATTTAAGTACTTTTATGGGCACTTAATAAAACTAATCCCATTTTTACAAATTTTCAATAATCTAACCTAACCTTAAAATTTTAAATTGGTGATTTTGTTGGCCCTTTTAAGAGAGACTTTTTTTCTAAATGCAATGATGTATCACATGATATGGAAATTTCTTCAAAATTTTGGGAAACAGAACTTATTCTTTTTATGAATAGAAATCGCTAGTGCCATGATCACAAAACTTTGTTATCGAGACTGTTGCAAGCTAACCGCGCCCTTGTTAACGTTGGTAATAAACGGGCGTTTACATTACATACATATTTGTATTATACATGTGTCCTACATATTGTTTGACAAGTCTGGAATGAATCTGAAATTTGTCTCATACTACTATTACATTTTTCATGTATTTGACATGTATCCGACATTTTTTACCAGACAGATTTGTATTCCAAATTAATGGAAAACACAGCGATCGCAGACCATACAAAGGTACTTTACGCACGTGCAGAATAGTTAGCTGTTTTAAACTATTAAGCGATCTGATGGTTTGTGACGATGGAGTGATCCAAAAAGAGCATAGTAATATTATGCTGCCACGGCCAAAAACAAAAATTGATTGTCATCTTTCACGAGCGATACTTTTTCTTATTATTAAATACTAGATATGTAGCGAACAGGTCACATAGTGTAAACGATGTCCTGTGCTAGTATTTGTCGAAGACTTGCGCTAAAGATTCATCAGGATTTGTATGCGATAAGTCGACAGTTTTGTAAAGATTTGTTTTTGAATTTATTGAAGACATGTATGTAATGTAAGCACTCCTTAAGGATTGCAGAACTTTAAATAGGTCTCGATTCACTTGATCGCGACTATACGTATACCAAGTGCTACAAGAACGTAGAACTTACTCGTGAAATATACGAAGCTCAGTATCCAGAAAAGGCTACACAGATGAAGTGCAGTGCCACTGATCGTTCGTGGACAATCGTGTACAAGCGATTAAAATTTTAGACCAATGAAATTCTTATCTTTTTGGCACATCATACCCCTAGCTGATGTGATATTGGTTTAAAATTTTAATGGCTCGCTCACCATTGGCTGCAATCGATCAGTGCCACTGCAGAATAACTTGATAAACAAAAAGCAAAATTTCTGTGATCATGGCACTAGCGATTTCTGTTCGTAAAAAGAATAAGTTCGGTTTTTCAAAATTTTGAAGAAGCCTCCATATCGTCTGCTACATCATTGCATTCAGAAATAAATTTTCTCTTAAAAAGGCCAAGAAAATTAGGGAGTACCAATTTAAAATTTTAAGGTTAGGTTAGATTATTGAAAATTTGTAAAAATGAGATTAGTTTTATTAAGTGCTCATAAAAGTACTTAAATTATCATGCAAACTAGTTCAAACAGCATCTCAATATGTTAAATAACAAAAAAGTTACGGCAAATAAAAGAAATGAGAAGATATTGGTTTTAGTAAAATTTTAACCAAGTTGGCCATGACAAGTAAGTTTGAAAATAGATTCTTAATGAGCTCTCGAACCTGCATCTTTTTGCTAATTTAATCATCTCTCTATCTCTTCAAAGACAGAAGTTACCCTTGCTGTCCCTACGTATCCGGGCACACTGTATACTTTGGTATATTTGCCTGGACTGTTCCCGATCATTCTCTTATAAATGCGGTGGTGATATTGCTCACTGAAATTTTAAGAAAGGCTCGCAGCGTGGCATTTCACTTCGTAGCTATTTTTCAAAGAGAAGTTAACTCTTTTTCCACCAACAAATTTTGAAACAATTGAAATGTACGTCTCCGCTGCATTAATGTTCATATTTAAAAGTAAACTGTGCATTATACGTCAAATGATTGCAGCAAGCAATAATATCATGAAGTCATCCACATTCTACTAAGTCTGGAACTGAATTAATTTCATTATCTTTGAAGCCGGTGCAAAAATAAACGTCACAATCAGAATGATCGCCGATTACGTGCTTAGGGCAATGAATAATGTCCTTTTTTAACGCATTAACTTGCTCTATAAGCGTCGGTACATTAGAGCAGTATTAATTCCTATTCCAATAATCATAAGCACAATTATTCTGTATAATGTATATTTTTTCTTTACGTCCACTTTAAACCGCAATACTTCATTGTGCCTAATTTTAGTGCACGGAAGTGTAGTCTAGATAAAAAAGCAATCCACGTAAAATTAAAAAAAAAAATCAATTTTATAGGGATAATAATAACGGTAATGAAACAACAAAATGACGTTATTGATTTACAGAGGAACATGCTATGCGTTTTTTTGTGTCGTTTCAATTCTGATAAACTTTCACTTTCCGACAGACGTAGTTTTATTTTCCGAGTTTTACATAGTTTCTGTGTTAGATCAGGTCGCCGTTTTTATTTACATCACTTTTACATAAAAAATTTTACTCATCTGAGTGTGCGCTCGACCTTAGAATTTGCAGGAGGCCGCGGGCGGTAACCATGTGAATGAGGCCTTATCGGAATATTCTCTTGTGGGTGTGTCAAACTGACACGTAAACCAATCAAAAATAAAGATCAGTGACAGCAGAGTCATAAATTACAAGGAAAACGTTTAGGTGGTAATTCTGTTCTCTGTTCTTTTCGTTTGTGTGTAAAAATGCAGGAACACATGTTGAACGTATGTTTCTTCTAAATATATGCGAAAAATAGTGATACGCCCATTTGAAATCGAGTTCAGCTGTAAGCGAGCATACAGCCTTAAGTAGTATGGTGAGGATAATGTGTATGTATGTATGGGCATACTCTAAACTCACACTTGTGGAAGTCATGAAAAATGTCCTCACAATATAATTTTCATACTCCTACCTGTAGGAAATACTACCTACTTGAAAATGCAATGATAATTTTAAAAAATATCCACGCTAGACATGAGTTCTGAGCTGGCTTACAACTTGTTAAACTCTAAACCGTTTCATTTTACTGCTATTACAGGAATCAGGTTTGGTTCACTAGAGATTCAGAATTGGCAAACATGAGAAATTGAGTATCTTTATTGAGTCAGCTGTGAGCACCTATGAACTTGTTCAGAGTTTCGGTGAATATGCACCTGCATTTAGATCTTCAATATCTTTACCAAACATCCTACATTATTAAAAATAACTTTCAATAGATTAGGAAAGTGGGCGGCCCTAAAGCTGGCGCGAAATTTGAAACGGAGTCTATTGGACTGTAAAAATGCATGGGTTACGCCAAACAAACTGAAAATACTCGCTTCACAGAGAGCTGTTGTGTAAACTTTTGTTATCACTAAAACTTTGGATGAAAAGCTTCAATAAAATTATTTTAGTTCTGCTTATTGTACGTAATTAGTTAATTTATTTGTTATTAAAAAAATGTATAAAATGCTTGTCTGAGCTTAGTTCAGCTGCAGATCAACAAACCATTAATAAACGTAACCCAACACAACAATAATCACAAAGCAACACAAAACCTGTGGCTGTAATCCAAATAAATAGTGAGAAAACCCCTCGACCACATTCATTCACTGAAAGCGAATACGTATTTCGGTAACGAAGTTACCATCTTCAGCGCTAAACTGATATTAAACTTTAAAACAACAAATAAACTAAACTAGACTAGCCGCACTCCCCCCCCTCACTTTCTTTGTACCGTATTATGCATGCAAAGCAAACCGGGATTCTTCGAAAATCTAAAGGTCGAAGAGGCAAGAAGCGGTCGGCCCGGACTTCTCAAAATTCATTAATCTATTCCTATTTCTGTGAATCTCCAAGCTTTCGAAAGAATCTAGGTTTGTTTTGTTATTAATTTGTTTGATTAAATCTATTTTATTTACCGAATGATTGTTTTCAAGCATGTGTAAGGCAACACTGGATTTATCAAAGCGTTTGTATTTTAAATGAGCCAAGTGTTCTTTGAATCTAATTTTTAAGGATCTTTTTGTTTGCCCTACATAAATTTGATCACAATTTTTACAACTAATTTTATATATACCTGATTTATCCTCCGAATCTACTTTATCTTTTGGATTTCCCAGCAACGATTTTAAGCTGTTATTGTTGGTGTAAACTATTCTTAAACCTAATTTTTTAAAAATTGTATTCAACCCTTTAGTATATTGAGGATAAAACGGCATTTTTACAATTTTGTTATAATCTACCTCACCTATTTTGTCAGATTTTAGTGTGGTTATTTTATTAATCTCTAATTTTTGTTTTTGTTTTCTAATAATGTTATAGATTACATCGGGTTGGTAACCATTGTACGTGGCGATTTTAATAATTTCTTGAAGTTCTTTACTATAATTAACAGTTGATAAAGGGAATGTCAGCATCCTATGCACATGCATGCTGACATTCCCTTTATCAACTGTTAATTATAGTAAAGAACTTCAAGAAATTATTAAAATCGCCACGTACAATGGTTACCAACCCGATGTAATCTATAACATTATTAGAAAACAAAAACAAAAATTAGAGATTAATAAAATAACCACACTAAAATCTGACAAAATAGGTGAGGTAGATTATAACAAAATTGTAAAAATGCCGTTTTATCCTCAATATACTAAAGGGTTGAATACAATTTTTAAAAAATTAGGTTTAAGAATAGTTTACACCAACAATAACAGCTTAAAATCGTTGCTGGGAAATCCAAAAGATAAAGTAGATTCGGAGGATAAATCAGGTATATATAAAATTAGTTGTAAAAATTGTGATCAAATTTATGTAGGGCAAACAAAAAGATCCTTAAAAATTAGATTCAAAGAACACTTGGCTCATTTAAAATACAAACGCTTTGATAAATCCAGTGTTGCCTTACACATGCTTGAAAACAATCATTCGGTAAATAAAATAGATTTAATCAAACAAATTAATAACAAAACAAACCTAGATTCTTTCGAAAGCTTGGAGATTCACAGAAATAGGAATAGATTAATGAATTTTGAGAAGTCCGGGCCGACCGCTTCTTGCCTCTTCGACCTTTAGATTTTCGAAGAATCCCGGTTTGCTTTGCATGCATAATACGGTACAAAGAAAGTGAGGGGGGGGAGTGCGGCTAGTCTAGTTTAGTTTATTTGTTGTTTTAAAGTTTAATATCAGTTTAGCGCTGAAGATGGTAACTTCGTTACCGAAATACGTATTCGCTTTCAGTGAATTAATGTGGTCGAGGGGTTTTCTCACTATTTATTTCCAACACAACAATATAAAAAAAATGTCTCTGGGAAAGCATGCAGTGAGTTTGTCAACAATTTTCCAATACGCTGTACAAGATACCAACTTATAAAACTGTAATAACTTATTTAATCTCGTTGTCTTAACATTCTTAAATGTTAGGTTATGTTCAGTTCAACTCTGGCATTATAGCAAGAGTAATTTACGACACACGTCTGATTCATTAGACAAACATAGTAAATGACTTAACACTGCCTTCTGTGACATTTACTTTCCTAGTCTATTGTAGACATTTACTTTGGTAGTCATATCCCACAGATAAAATTAAGTATCTTCGTAAATAAAAATAAAAATTTCATACATGACCAAACTCAGAATTTTGTATATCTGTGTAAGAAGATGCACCAACAATAAGATAAAATACTGAGTTTCATGTTTATTCTTCTTTACTCTAAATTGGAACTTGTGTCTGGTAAACTGTGTATAAAAAAAATATGCAGAAACCATTTTAAATCTAACCCACACACTTTTAGTTCTAAATACAAAAGAGCAAATTACAAAATGAAAAGCACAAAATGAACATACTAAATGATGACATACGTGGCCTTTTCCTTGGCTGACTGTGTCCCAATTGTCCATAATCATTGTTCCCACAGGAAAACACCTTCCCATCCCTCGTCAACAACAAGGAATGATTTGTCCCACACGCTGCGTCAATCACTGAAGAAGCAGCATACCAATCCAAGTTCCGAGGAATCAAGATATGTTCATCTTCGATACCACCAAACCCCAATTCTCCGTGGATCGTGCTACCCCATGCAAACATTTCACCGTCTTCTGAGAATACCAAGCTCACTAACTATCATTTCCACATGGAAAAGTCCAGATTCACCTTTCTGGAATGTTCTACTGTTTACAAATTGAAGCATATGCTTGTAAGACATGCAGAAATTATGATCGCCGCCTACCTTCAATTAAAATTTTAACATTTTTCTGTTAATCTGGTAAAGGCGTGACACTACTTTCGATTTTGATATTGAATAAACAAACTGACAGAAAATGTAATTTTCTAATGACATCAAAGAGGTTAATTTGCGTTCAATTCTGTCTACGCTTGCGTCAGATTACAGCGCTAAGATAAGGGGGGCTCGTTCAGGAAATGAAAAAAGCGCGCTCTGGGTAATATTATTTCTCACTCATGTAAGTGATTTTGTACATTTTACTTTTCATTTTAAACGTTCAAAGTGCTCTCTCGTTACAGTTTTTGAACGCAACCCTGTAGGAATAGATTGGGAAAGTAAACGTCACAGAAGGCGGAGCTGAGTCGTTTATGGTCGTTTACTATTTTTGTCTAATAAATCAGACGTGTGTTGTAAAATACTCTCGCTGTAATGCTGAACATAACCTAATATTTAAGAATGTTAAGACAACAAGATTATTCAAGGGTAATTATTTACAAAAGCTACAAGTTAACGTATGCAGCAGGAGAGAGGTTTATTGGCAATTGAAAATTTTTGTCCAGCATGTTGCAGTAACGTATTTATCCGCAGAGATGGCGCTAGGAGTAATTGTAAATTTGGCGCGAATGAAATGTCACATGTTGTCAATGTCAATTACCACAGATTACACAGGGATAGATGGCGAAGTCCCTAAAAGAGTTTTGGCATCAACTTTCAGCACCATCTGTAGTTACCACACAGAACTTTTGCATTTCAGAGGAAGCAAAAATTCAGATAACTGTAATCCATTACGCGGGAAACTAATTACGCGGGAGATTCAAATAAAACTTTTTGAATTGGTTCTGGTCCTTCCATCTCCTGATAAATTTATCTGCCAGATAATATCTTGGGAAACCATTATCAACATAATGGTTTTCAAGAATATAACCAACAGATAAATTTATCAGAAGATGGAAAGACCGAACCTTTATCGTTTTGTTAACTTAATTGTTTTCTAGTTGTTTTCCTCCCATTTGTTAAAATCCATTTTAAATAAACTGATTATGGCGATATATTTAAAATGAAAAATTTTATGTTGATGTTTTCACATCGATTCACAAAAACTGCTTAAATATCAGTTGACTTAAAATGCGCAAATTTAAAATCAGAATTAAGTAAAATCAAATATATTACTAATTAATTTGATACAAAATAAAGTACATAAGTTACTAGAAAAATTTTGTGCAAATCGTTTTTGATTGCAGTGAGAACCTCGAGCAGCCTCCGGACAGCTGTTTCAGCCTTGCTTGGGGCTTCTTCAGCAGAGACGTAGCTACGTCTCTGCCCCAAGCAGGGCTGAAACAGCTGTCCAGAGGCTGCTCGAGGTTCTCACTGCAATCAAAAACGATTTGCACAAAATTTTTCTAAAAACTTTCATTATGCTTTGACAGCAAGCATGGCCGCCTCGCATGGGGGACTTATTAGGAGCAAATTCCGCTTCAATTTGTCTATCCTACTGCAATGTCAATTCAAAAAGCGATAGTAAGATGTCGCTATTTTATATGTACATAAGTTACGATTAAAATTTATTTAAAATGTAAACATACTTAACAAAATAAGACTTATAAATAGATAAGAATAGATATAATCATGAAAAAAATCATAATAAATGTTTTATCTTTAGTATTTAAATGTAAGGAACATGAAATGTGGGCGCAGGGATGTGGAGTAGTTGCCAGTTGTCTAAAAAGTTGAATTACTATTTACACCTATCACAATAATCAGACAACCGAGAAACTATACCTATTCAACATCTAAAGTGACAATAAGAAAAAATACATACCTACCCAACACAAGATTGACTAACCTTATTCAGTTTTATTTTCTAAAAATAGATATGATACAATCACATAAACAAGTCAACATTACATTACATTACATTACTTACATTTACATTTCAAGTACAACTCTGCACTGTTGTAACTTATGCTCACCAGCGAACACCTCATTAGATTGACATAAAAAAGTTATGATTTAATCTTAAATTTATTTTAGGGACAAACATATTTATCTTGTTAATAAGGTAAAGTCTTTATATTTCATATTATTCAAGATACAATTAAGAAGAAACAGTCACAAAGGCTTTTAATGTCTGTGTCACAGTGTCAGAGGTGCATACAAACGTGGCTTTCCTGGAAATTAAGCACATGATCCACATTATTCAAACTTACAAAAAATAAAATTCAGTGTAGAAGTGCTCAGACACCTTAATTAAATTAACTCTTTCTCTATCTGAAAATAGCATACCTCTTATTTTCTGAAGTGTAATTATTCTTCTTTTTACATTAGGATAAGAGAAACTTGTTTCCTGAGTGGCAGAACCTTTAAACTCTGAAATTTTTACTTTTAATGCAGCAAATATTTTTGAAATCAATGTCATGCTTTGTAGTTCAGGTCTGCATAGTGCTAAATAAATTAGTGTCAAATTTGATGTCAAAACGGGAAATCTGAATTCATGGTTTACTGTACTATACATAATATTAAACCAATCCTGGGAACATGTAATAAAGATCATACATCCTACCTGGCAAATGCAATGTAGGTAACGAAAATCTTTTTAATCATCCTGCTTGATCCCTACAAACTGGATCAAAATGTATTTCGCACGCTGGTTAGCCTTTCTTTACATTGGCTATGGTTTGTTGAGAGATCTTGCCTACCGATTCCTTTCAGCAAAACCTTCTCGATGCGCTCAACTGCAGGCGTAAAAAATCTGCAAATATAGCACATACAGTAGGTACCATGTTTGATGCACACACGTATTATCAATTTATTTAAAACTCACAATTAGTGTTGTAAATGGGATTATTAACCGGCTATTTACCGGTTAATTATCCGGTTAATAACACTCGGTAAATTACGTTATTTACCTGTGGTTATTTATTTTGAATTTGGCGCAAATTCTTTAGGGATATTGCAATTGAAATTTTTTAAGTTTTTTTGCTTTTAACAGTCAAAAGTCAAAATAACGCTGTTTTATGACGTTATAAATGTTAATAAAACGGAAAACGGAAAGGAAAATCTGAAATACTATAATTTACAAAGTGCACTTGTCATTTTTGCATTGAAGGTGTGGTAGCAGTATTTGGTCTTTTCTGAAAGGTTAAGTAAAAAGCAACACAATAGAGCCAGTTTCATTTCATTTTGTTATTTACTTTATTTACTGGTAAAAAAATCCGGTAAATTTAGTCAATTTTATAATTTACCAGTAAATTTACAACACTACTCACAATTATCAATTACGTACCTCTGTCGTTACACTTCACAGAGGACACTAACGTCTAACCCTCATGTTTTCATACCGCTACTAGTCAAATACCTACCGATTAAAAAAATCAGATACAACACAAATGTTTAGATTATAGCAAACTCAAAAAAATAGATAATCTTAAACAAATCAAACACTAATCACACGCTTTCGTCCACTAGTACAACCTCAAATAATAGAAATCCCTTGTGTATCGAAAACTACTAGTTTTACTAGTGCCAACCTTAAATTATTTCGATTACAGGGGCATCTATGATTACCATGCACAACTAAACTTGTTGCCCACTAATGTAATCTTACTTACCACCCCCTGGTCAATTACTTTAGTGATGGTGGACAGGGGGGTAGATCTTTTATACGACAAGGTGGTACTAAGTTTTACTTCCGTCTGGCAAATACAGATGGCAGCCAAACTCGTGAATTTTTGATGTTGGCAGACCCAAGACTCGGGATTGTACACCTGAGGTTGGTAGAATTGGTAGAAAATATCATGTGAATACCATGTCCACCAATCATGTCCGTCTTTTCGCCATAGTGGATTTCTTTGTCATCTTTGGTTAAGTTTTGCTTTCATTCATCTTCCAAAATTGGACTGACGAATTCTGAGTGATAAAGAAAGAAGCTGCTAATTTTATGTTTGGGCATTTGTTGAATTAGTGGATTGTGTATGCTTGATTAAATATTTCACATGTGGACATTATTTTTTTAGCTGGTAACGATAATCTATTAACAATTACTGTTATAAAATACTTACTTTAGTATAATTAATTATCATTGCGTCGAAAGAAAATGAGTTAGAAATATGCATTTCCTGTATTATATTTACCAGGTAAGAATAAGTTTACGTATTCAAAGCAAGAAAATTAAATGTGGAAATTTTATGTAGAATTCAAGGATCCCCCAAGACTGGAAAATTGTTTCTGGCGGTCACCACATCAACAATAAGCTGTTACACCTGAGAGAAACAAGGAGGTCCGTGTACTAGCTTTATTAGAAGTGTAAATATTTAAGTCAATTATTATAGATGCATTGCACAGTGCAATCATCTCTTGAGCATTTTTGTCACTAACACAAGAACCATACCAGAAAGTTTATCTTCATGACATGGTAATTGTTTGGAGCAGACAGCTTAGTTATTGAATATGTAAGTGAGAGTACACAGCAGAATTTAGTTGATTTAGTTATTTCTCTGGAATATGGTGCGGTGCTGATTTAGAAGGAGACAAAATAATAATCTATGAGGCATTTGTTGAAGTGTTCCCATCAACTTCTCGGGGAATAAATTATTGAACAGGAATTAGTTTCGCAATTGCACCTGATAGTGATAAAAAAAATTTGTTATGCGAAATAAAGGTTGGTTTTGGAAATTAATCTAATAACAGCAGCTTGATTAGCTGAACCTTCATCTGAAATTATGGCTACCACATGTAAACCTCAATCAGTCAGCAGTTGAATAATAATAATTCAATAGTTGACATAGTTCCTTGACAAAAGCGAACATACAGTTTCTTTCTACTTTCTATGAATTTCCTTCACAATAAATGTTAAAGAATGATCAGTAAATACTAGATCCTAGATGAGGTTCACTAAAATCTACAAAACCTCTAACAGGATCACTTTGTTTGTCGTATTCGAGGCCAGGAGGGAGTTCACACATTAGAACAATATTTCCCAGTCAATTGAGTTTTTGAACCAAGTTTAGATTGAGATTAATCTTAATAAGTTTTGAATTGTTACTCTTCAGACTATTTTTGTTAAATAAATAGTTTTGTGCCATGTTTTAATTTCTTATTATTACTTTTTGTATTTAGCTACACGTTAATAAATCGTATCGTATAGAATTGTATCGCAATTTATATATCTCTTTTATTTCATTGATTTGATCAAACTTCATATATAGTAGACGTGAATTATTCAGTGAAAGAATAGTAAGTGATTATGTACTTATTGTTCTTTCACCGAATAATTCACATGTACTTGTAAGTAAATTTTTTTATGGGTGTGTGAGGATTTATTTAAATTTCCTGGCCTTTTCCTTTAACAGGGTTCTGCATTCTTATTAATGTACTTATGTCAGGCAAATACAGATGGCGTAGGAACTCGACACCACTTTTATATGCAAAAGTCGGCAGTCTATTTCCTTCCTTGTCTATGATGGCGAAGATCGTGATCGTTTAAGTAAATTAAAGAACTGGCACAAATTTAATGGGTTAAATCAAATTGTCCGTTAAATAAACATTGTTGATGATTAAATTATTTTTGTGTGACCAGAGAATAGTCTCCAGTATAAACAGAGTTTGAGAAAAATGGACCTCGCAAGATTTGCAAAGGAAGATTTAAATGTGTAGTTATTGGATGCAATTCATGTTCCAATCAGACCAAATTTCAATTTGGAATCGGGCCGCTAATTTAGGTAACGAAGCCCTGTGACAATTTCGATGCAAGAAGATGTGTATGATATTAGGTATATTCGTTTTAGAAATGCTGGGTTTGCCACAATAGCGTCATTGTCAAGTAGCTGATGCCCATCTAGGTCAAGTTATGGTTGCATCAGAAATTGATCTAAAACGAATAGTTTGTGATAGGCAAGTTGTACCCAGAGAAAAGAAAAATGTTAAATCAACATAATTTTCGTTTGGGTACGATCAATGCATTAATTTATTTAAAAGAAAAGCCATTATGTATTCTACTCAAGTAAAAAAAATGTTTGAATCAACAAGAAACTGCTTGAATTAATGTAAAGTGTGCATCATTCAAATAAATAAATGCATCGACTGTATTCAAACAAAGATTTTTCTGTGTGATGAACACCGACCTTGCTGAAAAATAATTAAATTAAGGTTAAGTAAACAATACTTTGGTGTTGACGCAACTAAACCCTACTCTGGAGTAGGTGCACGTTGCGTCAACACCAGCACTGCCGCAGTGGCAATTAAAACGAATATGCCAATGTCAAATACCGCATGCCGAAAATCTAAAACGAATACACATTTCGTTGACGCAGGTGACTTGCGGCAACCTAAGTCATCTAAAACGAATGTACCTAATATGTGGTTTGTTTTATTAGCTTAAAATCTAGTAAATATAATTTAAGCATGATTTTCCGTTTCTTTAGGTTTTCTTCTCATTCATTTAGGTAATACGTTATATTCTGGAAATAAAGACTTGTAATGTATATTACAGCATATTAGAGTCTTTGCAGAATATAACGTATTACTTAAATGAATGTGTGGAGAAGAAAACCTGAAGAATTATTTAAATTAAAAAGGCGCGCGTAGAATAGTGGCGCCATCGCAACAGATACATACGTTACTAAGTACAACTACGTCATATTACGTGGACAAAAAATTTACATGGGAATTGGCTCTCTCTCCTGGTATGCAGATGAAATTTTGCACATAGCACCGCTACTTAATATTGTTACGTTTCTAGGGTTTAAATCTATTTATTTAAACGAATAAAACACTCGGTAAAAACTTAATCGTAATTTAATAACGCTTACAAATTAATTTATTTGTAACAATTTATTTACACACTAAAATCTAACTTCGACGATCGCTGTTAGAATTCGACTGACTCGTGAGTCAACTCCGGGCGATTTTATATCATTTGCTGCCGTCTGGAATTCTCTACGCTGGAAGATTCGAGTTTGTTCCATCGCCGGAAAAGTCTAGGCTGTTCGATGTAGACCCCGGTGGCGTGGCAGCCAATGACGCATAACGAACTAACTTCTTGACGCCTTGAGCTAAGCCGGGTGGCGCGCCACACTGCCCCCTTCTTAAAAACGTTTCGTCTCGAAATGTTCCTGGTGATAGTCTTGAAGGAGGGTGTCGGAATCTACATGCTGGCCCATTCTTGCAACTTCCCGTCTGGAAGAAGTAGCAGTCTACGGTTTTGCTGTTGCTGACTGTTGCCTGTGGGTGGTGGCTGCAGACTAGGACTTCAATTCCCGTTCTGTGGAAGATGACTTCCAGCATGCTTCGAATTACTCTCCAGTCTAGTCCGTCCAATCCGCAGCCCAATTTGGGGATGGCTAACTTCATCTGATGGTTCTCTATTAGCTGTCTCCTCAGGCTATATAGCGCTCTCCACATACTTTGATAGTCAGGTTTACCGCTTGATGTCTTCTTAGTGACTAAATAATGCACGTGGCGCCTCCGATCTGCCGTCGAATCAATGATCTGCAAGCTCTTGCCTACCATGGGATGCTGTCTTCGTAGCTCCTCGATTTGGCCAAATTTCTTCGTAAACACCTGAGCAATTCCTTTGGACATTTTCAGGTCTTCTGCTACGCAGTGGGCCAGACTGTACTCCAGTGGCACTTTAAAGAGATCTTGTTGCTTCTCCGTGGTCACTCCAAACCGTGCCTTGCTTCCTTCGGCGTGATGAGACATGAAGGTTTCGAAGTTCACTTCGGAAACTTGCGCCCTTTGTACTGTCCCTTCATCTGCTTCTCCATGGTAAGGGGCTATCCGGTTGAAGTGGATTACTTTGGGTTTGCCATGGGGGACCTTCTTGATGCGGTAAACGACGTCGTTGATCCGTTTCATCACTTTGTAAGGACCTTCCCAAGAGGTCTGCAGTTTTGGGGAGAGGCCTCGACGTCTTTGGGGGTTATAAAGCCAGACCAGTGCTCCAGGTTGGTATCCCCCGTGTTGAGCGTTGATGTCATAGTGCTCCTTCATCCAATCGCTGGCCGTCTGTATATTGTGACGCACTTGGTTGTGGATATCATCCATTTTCCTGCGTATTTTGCTCACGTAATCTTCGTCGGCAGAGACTTCGCCCGGCTTCACACCAAACTTCAGGTCGCAGGGTAGTCTCGGCTCTCGCCTGAATACCACTTTCGCGGGAGTCTCCCCTGTTGTCTCATGAACAGATGAGCGGTATGCCATTAGAAACAGGGGGATGTACGTGTCCCAGTCCCTCTGATGATTGGAAACGACCTTGGACAAATGTCGGTTGATGGTTCTATTGAACCTTTCCACCATTCCGTCCGACTGTGGGTGGAGTGCAGTTGTTCTAGTTTTTCGTACGCCGAGCAGAGTACACACGTTCTTGAACAAGGCCGATTCAAAGTTCCTTCCTTGGTCTGAATGCAGTTCCCTAGGTGCACCATACCGACTGATCCATTCCCTGACAAGGACTTCCGCAATAGTGACTGCCTCTTGGTTAGGTATGGCGTAAGCTTCAACCCACTTACTAAAGTAGTCCATTACCACGACGATATACTTGTTTCCACCATTCGCTTCTGGAAACGGGCCGGCTACATCGATGGCAACTCTCTCAAAAGGGCTTCCAACGTTGTACTGTCTCATGGGGGCCTTACCCCGCCTGTGGGGGCCGTTACTGGCTGCGCAGACTGCACACTTTCTGCACCAATCCTTCACGTCTTCCTTGCAGTTCACCCAGTAAAATCTTTCGCGCACCTTCTCCATAGTCTTCTTAACTCCCAGATGCCCTCCCGAAGTTCCATCGTGAAGTTCCCTCAGAACTTCTGACACCCTATTCTTGGGGATTAGTAACTGTGTCTTCTGTTCCATGCCTTCTGGATTCTCCATGCTTCGTCTCAGAAGACCACGATCCAACACTATGGAGTCCCACTGCGCCCAGTATGATTTTACGGACGGTGCACATGGTGCTACCTCTTCCCAGGTAGGCCTCGCGTCCCTGCTTTTCCACTCTAGCACTAATTTCAAATCCGGGTCGTTCTTCTGGTCTCTTCGCAGTTCTTCGTCTTGCCATTTGTCGTCAACTATGGCTGTCCTGGCAGTCGTGGCTACTTTCTCGTCCAAACGACTACAGTGCTTACAGTCTTCGGCACAGGGTCTTCTCGACAAAGCATCGGCATTTCGATGGCTAGTTCCTGCCCGATGCTGAATTTCAAAATCGTACTCCTGAAGTCGTTCGATCCATCGTGCAACTTGCCCTTCTGGGTTCTTGAAACGGAGAAGCCATTTTAGAGCGGCGTGGTCGGTCCTCAGCAGGAAGCGTCTACCATACAAGTACTTGTAGAAGTGTTCTCTCGTTTTTACGACGGCTAGCAATTCCCTTCTTGTGACGCAATAGTTTCGTTCCGGCTTTGATAGGACTTTACTGAAGTAGCCGATCACCTTCTCTTGCCCCTCTTGTATCTGGGAGAGTACGCCACCAATCCCAACGTTGCTAGCATCTGTGTCCACGACGAACTTGCCTTCCGGGAGAGGATAACTCAGAATAGGAGCACTAATCAAGTACTGCTTTAGGTGTTCAAAGCCAATTTGACACTGTTGGTCCCATTCAAATGGACGACCTTCTTCAGTGAGTTTTGTCAACGGCTTAGCAATGTCTGCAAATCCAGGAACGTAGCGCCGATAGTAAGTGCACAGGCCAAGGAAACTCCTTATTTGGTGTTTATTTCTGGGAGTTGGCCAGTCTTTCACCACCTGAATCTTCACAGGGTCCACGGCGATTCCATTTCCATTAACAATGTGCCCCAGGTAATTCACTTCCTTCTGGAACAGGTGACACTTCTTGAGGCTAAGCTTTAGTCCAGCTCCGCGAAGCCGCTGGAACACTCCTTCCAGGTTCCTTAGGTGGTCGTCGAAAGTCTTTCCCACGACAATTATGTCATCAAGGTACACCATGCACATTGTCCAGGACAGACCTTTCAGAACCGTCTCCATTAACCTCTCGAATGTCGCTGGGGCATTACATAACCCGAATGGCATCACTGTGAACTGCTACAGACCCATACCAATGGAAAACGCCGTCTTTTCTCGATCTTCAGGCGCCAGCTCAACTTGCCAATATCCACTCTTTAAGTCCAAAGTTGAGAAGATCTTTGAGCCGGCCAGGGTGTCCAGGGTATCATCAATCCGTGGCAGGGGATAGCTGTCCTTCTTGGTGACATTGTTGAGTAACCGGTAGTCTACACAGAACCTGGTGGACCCATCCTTCTTCTTCACAAGCACTACTGCTGACGCCCACGGACTGCTTGATGGTTCTATTACATTCCTGCTGGGTAATACAACGTCATCAGCGAGGACTACTCGAGCGGCCACGTCTCCTCGTTGATGTAGAACCAACTCCTCATTATTGACCGCCATCACGCCACGCTTTAAGTCCAATTGGAACCCGTGGGCACACATGACGTCCATGCCCAAAATTGCCTCGTCCTCTATATCTGCCACCAGTGCACGGTGTTTTATTGGAGTTGAACCAATGGTGATGATAACCTCTACTTCACCGTGGACAGTTGCTGATGTTCCAGTTGCAGTTTTCAGTTTCCACTTGGTCGGCTCGGTGCGTCCAGATGACTTAATGACGTCGGGTCTTAGGATAGTCTTCGTCGCACCCGTATCCAATAACATGGTGTGAGGAATGTCATCAATGGTAACATCCACGAAGACACTGCTAGTTAAGTGCCGTAGGGATATTACTTGTTTGGCTTTCGTCTTTGGGGGCCTTTGAATACGGATCGACGTTTGCCCCTCTGCACCGACCCGGCTTAGTTTAACTGTGGCTTCCTTGGATCCTGTCTGGTTTTTGGACATCGCCTACGAACATGTCCTTCCTCCTGGCAATTCCAACACACCAGCGGCTTCTTCTGCTTGAGGACCTGTTCCACAATGCGGCGAACGTCCTCGGCGGTGGCATATTCCTTGGATTGCCCCTTATTAGCAGATCCCACCTTGGCGTTGGCGGACTCTTCCTCTTCTTCCTCTTGGAAGTCCATAGCCGCTCGCACCTTGACATGCCCTCTTGAGACTCGTCTCGCCGCTTCAAATTCCAAGGCATAAGCCAATGCGTTCTTGGATGTCTTCGGATGGGTCATTCTCAATGCCTGCTGGTTGTCTGGGTCACGGATTCCATCTATGAAGGTCTGCACCGTCAAACATTTGAAGAATTCAACAGGAGCTGTGGGATATGCCAACTGGGCCAGGCCTAAGTCTCTAGATTGTTCCAACAATTTATTTTGTAATTTGTCGAAATTTCCAGATTGTTCTAGAAGTTTCTCCTCTAAATTTCTGGATTGTTCTCGAACCTTCTCTAAATTTCCAGACTGTTCTTGAAACTTCTCGTCCAAATTTCTGGATTGTTCTCGAAGTTCGTCCTTGAATTTTCCAGATTGTTCTAGAAACTTCTCGTCCAAATTTCTGGATTGTTCTCGAAGTTCTTCCTTGAAATTTCCAGATTGTTTTAGAAGCTTCTCGTCCAAATTTTCTGGATTGTTCTCGAAGTTCGTCCTTGAAATTTCCAGATTGTTCTCGAAGTTCTTCCTTGAAATTTCCAGATTGTTCTAGAAGCTTCTCGTCCAAATTTCTGGATTGTTCTCGAAGTTCGTCCTTGAAATTTCTGGATTGTTCTCGAAATTCATCCTTCAAGATTTTATTAAAATCGACGGGACCACACGAAATTTCGAAAAGGAACGTCTCTGGATCTTCACCAGCTGTCAACAAATCGCATCGGAGACGCTGTTGAAGTGCGCCTTTCAAACCACAGGTTTCTAACTCTCGTTCTTCCAATTCGGTTTTTAATTCGGCCACTTTTAAGTCTTTCAACAACACTTTTCTCGTAGCCATTGTTTCTTTTCCGATACTGTACTTATTTAATAATCTGATTAAATTTAATTTACTTTAAATTGTTTATTTATTTGCACAAACCCGCACACCGACACCACTGTTACGTTTCTAGGGTTTAAATTTATTTATTTAAACGAATAAAACACTCGGTAAAAACTTAATCGTAATTTAATAACGCTTACAAACTAATTTATTTGTAACAATTTATTTACACACTAAAATCTAACTTCGACGATCGCTGTTAGAATTCGACTGACTCGTGAGTCAACTCCGGGCGATTTTATATCATTTGCTGCCGTCTGGAATTCTCTACGCTGGAAGATTCGAGTTTGTTCCATCGCCGGAAAAGTCTAGGCTGTTCGATGTAGACCCCGGTGGCGTGGCAGCCAATGACGCATAACGAACCGACTTCTTGACGCCTTGAGCTAAGCCGGGTGGCGCGCCACAATATGTTGTCTCGTAACACTATTTTTATTTGGGGCTTGCTGCTAGTTTAGCAGAAAAAAATTTAAAAACACAATTAGTTAAATGGCCAAATTTCCTTTATAATGTTTGACACGTATAGCCGGTGGCATAACCAACGATTAGAAAAGGATAGAAAACTCGATGTATCTACCCACTAAGCATAGAATGTTGCATAGCATTTCTGAAACGTTTTCAACACAACAACTTAGCATCATTTTTAATAAAATGTTGATAGAATATTACGAATGGTACATGGAATGTTAAGAAACACCAATGTAATGTTACCACATAACAGAATAATAACATTTATTGAAAATATCGAAATAATTTTACAGCTTGGCATGAAACATTACATAATATTGTTGGAACATGATATTTTTATGATAAGTAACGTTTTATTGAAATGTTATAATAACAACCCAAATTCAGCGATGTCACAATTATTTAATGCGCATGTGCGCAATAATATTATGGCGTCGCAGCTTTCCCTTCACTCTTCACTGGTTCCGTCAATTTCAGAGAGGTGGGAAAGACTAGAGGGAGCGTTGCCTATACGCCGCGTGTTAAATTTTTGACCCAGACCAGAAGTTGTGCAAGAGCTGTTTATGACTCCTTTTAAAATACGCGCCAAGAAGCAGCCGTCGAGTTTCTGATTGTCAGTGGCGTACATATAATTAATATTGAATTCATGGTTACACAGTGCTTCGTGTGCTTTTAGGTGTGAATTACGTTGATTTCCATTTTCCACTTTGCTTTCCTTTCCTTTCTTTATATTCAATTATGTATTTAGTTAGATTTAATTTAAGTTTTGGTTAGCTTAGTTTGTGTTTTTCATGTGTTTTTTTTAATATTATAAATTTAGAGGTTACGTTTTCAGTTTGTGATTTTTTTTTTTAATTTAGTGTACAGAGTTTGTTTTATCGTAAGTGTAGTTTATTATATATTAAACATTTTTATTGCGTTTCGTGTGATATTGTGCTGCAAGATGGTAAGCTGCAAAGCATGTAAAGCATCGAGGGCTTCCAAGACGTCTGTTGAGCAAAGCTTAACATTTCATAGGTAATCAGTTTTTATATATAATTTTGCAAATCTATTAATATAATTATTATGATAGATGTCCCACAAAACCAGAAGTTAGAAATATGTGGCTGCAATTCATTGGCAGCCAGTTGGATCAGAATCTTTTTTCACAGGACGGGATCATTTATTTGTGTTCTGCACATTTTACAGAAGAATGCTTCAACAGATATTCTGCAAAGAAAGTATTGTTAAAAAAGGATGCCGTTCCCACTGTTTCTCTCACTTACGGTGACAGGGTATGTTAATTTTCTTTTTACTTGATGGGTGAGGTACCATCGTAATCATAAAAACCAACCACACTGAAAATAGTTATTAACTGGAGCGTGTCAAATAATGTAATCGGTTTTTATGTTTACTCAGTGTTTACTGCAATACTTACATTTATTTAACACTAATGTTAACTTATTTTAATAGCTTGCCTTGCAAGAAAATAACGCACAACCAATAGGAGATGCTTCTCATTCAAAACTTCCTGAGAAAACTGTAGCAGAATCTTGTGCTTATTTCGTGGTAGAAGATGCTGATGAAGTACAAGGTTATTCCATGGTAGAAGATGCTGATTCCAGTGATGAAGATACCGATTGCATAGTGGAACAAATCTTTTTATTGAAAGAAAAAATCAAAAAGCTAACTACTAAGACAATTGAAGTGGTTCAGTTAAAAAATAAAATTAAAAAACTGACTGAGAAAAATTCCAGCCTGCAAAATCAAGTAAGAATTTTGAAAAAGAAATTAAAAATACTTAAAAAATACAGAAAGGACAAGAAAAGGAATCAACTAAACTTAAAGCAAACATTGGGTAGTTTTGGAAAAGTTTGTGAATTGATGGAACGACTTGAAAAAAAAAATGACAAAATTTTTCCAAGAAAATATGGCGAAGAACTAAGAAAATTTGCAGTGACAC
Organism: Prosopocoilus inquinatus; assembly: GCA_036172665.1. NCBI lineage: Eukaryota > Metazoa > Arthropoda > Insecta > Coleoptera > Lucanidae > Prosopocoilus > Prosopocoilus inquinatus. Next base: position 38,083,285 of record CM069871.1, read on the forward strand.
TACATTATTATTCACCGAAAGCATATGAGTTTGTCCGAAGGTATTTTGAAAACTGTTTGCCGCATGTTAAAACCATAGCATCCTGGTATTCCAATATCAGTGGAGAACCTGGTTTTATTGAAGAAACTATCAGTATGATTTCTACGAGGTCAAAATGTATGTTAGAAATGGAATCTCCAAAAATGTTATTATGTTCTCTGTCATTTGATGAAATGTCGATTCACCAACTTATTGAATGGGATGGTCAACAATACCATGGCTTTGTTAATATGGGTATTCCTATGGATCTGTGTAACCAGGAAGAAGCCAAACAAGTACTTGTATTTATGCTAGTCGCTATAAATGATACCTGGAAAGTTCCAGTAGGGTATTTTTTTATTAATAGTTTGAGTAGCACACAGAAAGCATCTTTGGTTAAACAATGTCTCTTTTTAATGCAAAAATGTGGTGTCATTGTTACAAATATTACATTTGACGGATGTGCTGCTAATTTTACCATGGCTACATCACTTGGATGCAGGTTAGATATCGACAATTTAAAACCTTCCTTTGGTGAAGACACGACAAATATAATGCCAGATCCACCCCACATGTGTAAACTCGTACGTAATACATTTTCTGATAAGAAGAAATTAATTGATGATGACAACAATGTCATAAGTTTTCATTATCTAGAACTTCTAAATCAGCTGCAAGAAAACGAAGGCCTTCACTTAGCTAATAAGTTGAGAAAGAAACATATCTACTTCGCAAAGCAAAAAATGAAAGTAAAATTGGCTACGCAACTTCTTAGTCAATCTGTTGCCGAGTCCTTGCTGTTTTGTCGAGACATATTAAAACTGAAAGATTTTGAAGACTGTGGTGCTACAGCAAAATTTATTTTGAAAATTAATAATGCATTCGACATTTTAAATTCCCATAAATTAGGAGATTATGGTTTTAAAAGAGCATTATGCCAAAAGAATATTAATGAAGTGTTGGAGTTCATGGTTTCCTTTGAAGATTACATAAAAAAATTAAAATTTATGGATGGTCAGTTAGTTCTTCAGTCGCAAAGGAAAACAGGATTCTTAGGATTTTTAGTAGGTCTAAGATCTGTCATTGAAATGTATTATAAATTCATTGATCCTCCTAGTGGAACACCCCTTCTAAAGTTCCTTCCTGTTTATAAATGTGGTCAGGATCACTTGGAAATGTTTTTTGGAGCTGTAAGAGCTCGAGGGGGATGCAATGATAACCCAACCTGTCGACAATTTAAAAGTGCCTTTAAAAAATTGCTTGTACATGCAGAAATTGCTGACAGGGGAATTGGAAATTGCGTTCCTCTTCAACAAATCAATATTTTAAATTGTCCTAGTACAAAGAAACCAGAGGATATTATAAATTCTCATACTATAATTTATAATAGGTGTAGTTTTAATGAAGGTAACATATCGCAAAATATGGATGTTAGTTTAAGGGATCACACTTATTTATTTACAGAGACTTGTTTATCAAATTTTGCTGAAGAAGTTACTACTTACATTGCAGGATTTGTATCACGTAAACTGAGTATGTCATTGAAGTGTGAACTATGTTTATCAGCTCTATTTGGAGTAAAAGAAAATTTAGTCAGCAGTTTAATTGACTTTAAAGACAAAGGTGGATTAGTGTATCCAAGTAACGATGTTATTTATATTTGTGTACAAACCGAAAAATTTTATAGGACCGAAAAAATTGAAAGCGGAATAAAAGTAAATAATCTAAAATTGCTGATTAAAATTTCTAATTTCTTTTCTAATAAGAATTTGTTTAAAAGTATCGAGCATTCACATAATGTTATGCTCATAAGAGCAATTTCAAACACTTATTTAAATTTAAGAATTAAATATTCCTGTAAGAATTATTCTGAACGTGATATTTCTATACGATCTTCATGTACAAAACTTGTACATTTCAAAGGACAATAAATTTTTTTATAATTAATTTCTGATGTTTCTTTCTGTATGTAAATATATTTTTTTGTGTTATTAAAAAAATATTGATTCACATTCTAGTGTGGGACGATAAAGCTAGTATAGCGGTGAAGGATGAAAAATAGTTATTTACGCTTTACCTATTTCCTTTTTATACCGATTCGCGGTAAGTGACTTCGTAATAAACGAGCAAATTTTGAACATTTAAATGATATATTCTGTAATTTTTTAGAAGCTTTAAATAACCTATTAATCTGCCAACTTATGTTTTTAATTTAAAAATCTAGTTTCAATTGAAAATAAAATAAATTATCAATACTTAGTTAATATTTGTTGATTAATTTATCTTAAAACGCTTTAGCTACCTCTGTTTATTTATTTACTTTCTGTTCTAATGAAATTGTTAATGTACAGTTAAACAAAACTGTTTTCTCCCCTGTTTTCAAGTTCGGTGTAACTTTTGTTAGATATATTTTCAATCGGACAATACTGGAATTATGTACGCCACTGGCATGGAAACCACTTCGTTCAGGGACCGGGTTCAGAAGCTGTTTATTGCCCTCAACCTACCCCCGACCTTTTCGCGCGTTGGACCACAAAATTTGAATAGTGCTCCCTCTAGTCTTTCCCACCTCTCTGGTCAATTTACTAAACTTATTAGACTTATTTTCCGATTGCTGCTGATAGTGCTGATTGTCGTTGCTGTTCTTAATTTGGGGACATGAAACATCATCTATTTAATAAAAAGGTAAGCAGTTTGTGGGCTAATTTAATACTTCTATTTTACGTATTAAATTGTGTGTTTATGAATCATCGTTAACATGCGCAATATGTCGCAGTTTGAATTTGTACCTACCTCTTTCAAATGTTTAGTGTTAAAAACGCAAAATCTATACGTAAAAAATATATCTCGACTTTTTACGTGACAAAAACTGATAGCGTTTTCTACTGACGTGCACCACATGCACTGAGTGCGCACTCAGAGTAACTCCAAGTCATTTTATTACTTGAGGTTGGAAGAAGATGGGAGGTACACTGAGTACGACTCAGTGGATAAGATTCTACTTTTTTTATATCTGCAAATCAGCAAATTTATTGGTGAAAGTGACAATGCTAGAAGAAATTTTGAAAGTACTATTTTCATACTTAAAAGAAAATAGCTTGAATTCAGGTTCATCGCATAACCTAAATTTTATATTCTGACAGTTCTTGCGATTACCACAGAACTTGTACTGTTCAATATACGGTACGTACCATCGCGACCAGAAAATACTGGGATAAAGGAGTTCTAATTTTTGGTAGAAATGAAGCAAAATATTCTGGTTTAAACTCAACTTTGAACAAAAGTCAGAATGAAGTTTCTTGTTATGGTTTTACTTTGACAATAAAAGTAGTATTACTGATTCTTAATTCGCCATGATACTTTTGTTTCCAAGGCTACTTAAGGTGTATTTTTTTTTGTTGAAAGCTCATTATAAGAAATACACTTTTAAAAATTTATTTAAAAAAGTTTATTAAAAGTAAGGATGTCAGTACGGGAATTCCCTTCATCCACTAGGCCCTTTCAATTCTAAATTTAGAGCAAAATAGTGGAAATCAACGGAAAATTTATACAAATACAGCCAATTGTATTACTCTATAAAATTTGTGCTGGATTTATCTTACTTTTAAGCCAAAGCTAAGCAAAAAGACAAACATTTGCTTTCACTTCAGATTTGGAAAGTGACATTGTCTTAGGAAAAGGGAAAAAAACCTATGCAGTTAGGCTGCACTATCGCTTTTCGATAAATCCTCGAAAGTGATGCTTTGCTACATTTTAATGATAGAATACAGAATGCAATATACACGTAGAAAATAAAGAGGTTAAATGCTTTATTTATTTTACGTATTTGTAAAACAGATAAATTTCAGATTATCAGTCACATCGTCTAAAACTGTTTTTATGTATATTAATAAGGAAAAATTGAAATGTTGAAAAACTGATGAAGGGTAAGTAATACGATTTTTTTAATAGTTTTGACATTATAATGTACTTATATATCAAGTAGAAGGTTTTTTTAATCTCAAACCGGACAGAAAAATGAAGGGAAACACACTCAACGTTTCGCTATAGATTTATAGCTTCGTCAGGAGTGAAAAAAAAGTAAATAAACAAGTTGTCAAGAGAAACAAGTCGTCAAGAGAAACGAAAAGGTAACATGATTTTTAAACTAAACTACGAGCTGTTCGGAATAAAAGTAACGAGAACTAATTAAAACTACTTTTTTTTTTTTTTTTTTTTTTTTTTTAATATATATATATATAATTAATTAATTGACAGATCTATATCTTGTTTAAAGAGTCCAGAAAACTACAAAATATGTCATTTAAATTTTCAAAGTCCGTACGTTTATTAATAGAATTTCCAGACATTTTAATTTTACACATTTCTATGAAACGTCTTTTAAAAATATTAGATTCACTGTACAAAATATCAGTATTATCAAAATCAAAATTATGATTATTTACTAATGAATGCTCTACAAGCATTGAATGATTTTGATTATTTTTTTGAATATGATATTTATGTTGGTCTAAACGTTTTTTTAAATTTTGGCTCGTTTCACCTATATAAACAGAATTACAATTTGAACATTTGATTTCATAAACCACGTTAGGTTGTTTTAATTTCGGTATTTTGGTTTTTAAATTCGAAAAAATTAAATTTAAATTATTCACAGATTTACTGGCTAAAATTAAATTATGTTTTTTGAAAATGTGTTTAAATGTATTGTGTAATGGTTCAATATTTTGATTTTGATAATACTGATATTTTGTACAGTGAATCTAATATTTTTAAAAGACGTTTCATAGAAATGTGTAAAATTAAAATGTCTGGAAATTCTATTAATAAACGTACGGACTTTGAAAATTTAAATGACATATTTTGTAGTTTTCTGGACTCTTTAAACAAGATATAGATCTGTCAATTAATTAATTATATATATATATATTAAAAAAAAAAAAAAAAAAAAAAAAGTAGTTTTAATTAGTTCTCGTTACTTTTATTCCCCGAACAACTCGTAGTTTAGTTTAAAAATCATGTTACCTTTTCGTTTCTCTTGACGACTTGTTTCTCTTGACAACTTGTGTTGATTCGATATAGTGGACTGTATTTCTTTGTGTTTGTTTGCAGAAAAATTTCGCTGGTACAATTACCTTTTTTTATATGAAAGTTTTTTATTTATATTGCAATTGTTTTTTTTTTTTACAAGTGTATGTGATTCATTAAAATGAACGTAAAAATCGTGTTAACATAGCTCCCCGCCTTGAACATTTTTTTTTTTTAAGAAAGTGTTCAAATATTCATAAATTGCAGGTAAGTATGAACTGATTGTAATAATGAAAATGAATTATTTTAACTGTTTTTAACATGCACAATTTCACTGTCACTACTGCCATTTTCAGGTACTGGAAGGGGACACAACTTCGCTACTGCTCGCTTGAAATTGCCTTTATGAGTCTTGACTGTAGCAACTCGAACTACGTTGTCGTCACCGGGATGAAGCTCTACTATTCTTCCAAGGAGCCACTGGGAAGGAGGTAAGTTATCCTGTTTGATTATTACCAAACTTCCAATCTTTAGCCCTGGATTTTTGCTATCTTTTATATTAAAAGGCCCTGCATAATCTATTCCCGTGATATAAAATGGATTATTAACTGTAACTCTTTCTTTTGGCAAATTTGCCATTATTTGATCAAAAGATTTTGGTTTAGATTTAAAACATCTGATGCAACCTCGCACTACTGACTTAGCCACACTCATTCCAGATGTAACCCAAAAATGCTGTCTTACTGTAAATAATAACAATTGTGGACCTGCATGAAGTAATGTTATATGCGTATTTTCAAAAATTAGTTTTGCTAAACGATGTTTTCCCGATAAAATCAAAGGATGTTTCTGAGCAAAATCTAAATAAGAGTTTTTTAATCGACCACCGACTCTTAATAAACCTTCAGTATCAATGAACGGAGCAAGGGATAATAAATTGTGTTTTGGCTTTAAATTTTTATTATTTAGTAATAAATTAATTTCTTGAGGAAAACTGTCTTGTTGTGACAATTTTATTAATTGTTTCATACTGAGATCTAATTCTGCAATAGTCAAATATCCGTACGGCCGTTCAGATTTTTGTTTCTTAATGTTTAAGATGAATCGTAAAATGTATGCCATTGTTCTTTTCAACCTATTCAAACTAGAAAACCTTTCGAATATCTGAAAATTATTTTCAACAGTAGCTGAGCAAACATTATTTTTAGAATATTTAATTGAAATTGAGAATGCGGATGATGGCCAATGATTAGTTGGAAGAGACAACCATGAAGGGCCGTTCCACCACAATTGAGACTTGAGTAAATTTTCAGGAGAAATTCCTCGTGATGTAAGATCGGCAGGATTATCTTTTGTGTTTATGTACTTCCAATTACTAATCTGTGTTAATTCTTGAATTTTAGAAATGCGATTTCTTACAAAAATTGGTAATGAATGAGATGGAGAGTTAATCCAGTGTAATATTATTTGAGAATCTGACCATAGATGATATGAGCATTCGATAGTGAATGATTTTTGTACTTTGTTAATTAATTGACTTAACAACAAAGCACTGCACAATTCTAATCTTGGCATAGTTAAACATTTCAGTGGAGCAACCTTTGTCTTTCCGCATAAGAGATTAATTAAAATCTTTTCTTTTTGATCGATGCTGCGAACGTATACACACGCACCGTATGCGTTTTGTGACGCGTCACAGAAACCATGTAATTCGATTTCTGTAGAATTTTTACAAATGACGTGCCTATCTAATTTGAGTTGATTTAATTTTGTTAAATTATTTCTGAATCGTACCCACGTAGCTTTCAAATCGTCTGGAATAGGATCATTCCAATCTAATTTAAGAGACCATAGTTTTTGAATAATTATTTTTGAGAAAATAGTGCATGGGCTTAACAAACCTAATGGATCAAAAATCCTTGCTACGTCAGATAAGATTGATCGTTTATTAATTGATAAAGAATTTTCAAAATTTTTGATTTGAAAACCTAATGTATCAGATTTACTGTACCATTTTATTCCTAAAGTTTTTGAAAACTCATTATCTCCTAAATTTAAAACACTCACAGGTTCATTTTCATTTTGAAACTCTTGCAAGAAAAGCTGACTATTAGAATTCCATTTTCTTAATGGGAAACATGCTGAATTTAGAATTGATGCAATTTCTTTACATACATTGATTGCAACTGTTTCAGAATCAAAACCTGTTATGAGATCATCAACATAAAAATCATTTTTTATTATTGAAGATGCGAAAGAAGATTTTGTTTGATATTCATGAGCCAACTGCTTTAAGCATCTTATGGCTAAATACGGAGCAGATCTAGTGCCGTAGGTAACTGTATTTAAAGTGTAAATGGAAATTGGATCGTCTGAACTAAATCTCCAAACAATATTTTGAAGATGTCTGTCATCAGGATGAATGACGACCTGCCTATACATTTTTTCTATATCTGCCGAAACTGCAAAAGGATGTTGTCTGAATTTTATGAGTATAGAAAATATTTCATTCTGAATGGGTGGCCCTGTAAATTGTAAATCATTAACTGACCAACCTGAATCAGAATTCGCTGATCCATCAAAGACTACTCTTAGTTTAGTAGTCAAACTTTCTTGTCTAAAAACACCATGATGTGGCAAAAAATATGCTGTATTGGAAGGAATTAAATTTACTTGAGACATGTGGTTTAAATCTATGTATTCTTTTATGAATTGAGAATATTGAAATTTTAGATTAGAATCGTATGAAAATTTACGTTCTAATTGTTGTTGACGTTTAATTGATAATGGTTTTGAGTTACCTAAATTAGAAGCAGAATGTTTTAGTGGTATTCGAACAATGAACCGTCCTTCTTCATTTCTAGAAAACGTTTCTAGGAAATGTTTTTCGCAATAAACATCATCTGAAGACATAGAATGCTCGTTATTAATTTCCTCTATCTCCCAAAATTTCTGCAATTCAGAATCAAGATTGCTGTGAGTTTTAGAAAAATTGCAATGAATTTTTGAAATGGATTCTGAGATGGTACCTGATATAATCCAACCGAATTCTGTGTTTTGAAGAACTGGCATATTCTTACCCAACTGAATTCTTTGATGATGAAGAATATTCCAAAAAATACCTGCACCAATAAGTACATCTATTTCACTAGGCTCGGTGAATTGAGGATCTGCCAATTGAATGTTGGCTGGAATATTCCATGAGCTGGTGTTGATAGTGAATGAAGGCAAATTACCTGTAATTGTGGGCAAAATAAAACAACAAAGATTAGTAGAAAATTCATAATTGAGTGAATATATCACAATGTTGCATTTTTTTTTAATGACTGATGAAACGCCATTGATTCCTCCAATGGTCATGTTTGTTGAATGTTCTTCTAATCCTAACTTTTTGCAAAATTTTGAAGTAAGAAAATTTGACTGAGAACCACAGTCAAGTAAAGCTTTTGCAGTATGAATGTTGCCAAAAACATCTGGAACTAAAATTGATACAGTGGAAAGCAGAACATGTTGATTAGGATAATGACTTGTGAAACTAACTTGTGGCGAAATTGTTGTTGATGCATTTGGATGAATTGTTTTTGATGTAATTGGTTCACGTGTATATAATAATTCTGGATGAAGTAAAGTGTTATGTTTAGCTTTGCACTTTTTACAAAATCCAGATCTGCAGTTTTTAGTTGTGTGGCCTGAACGTAAACAGTTATTACAAAGATTCAGCTGCTTTACTGTTTTTAATTTATCTGACAAATTTAATTTTAAGAATTTTTCACAATAATAAATTAAATGTGCCCCATTACATACAGGACATTTCACATTTGAGGATATTAACGAAACTTGTTTGATATTATTATGTAACTGTTTATGTTCTTTGGCAATTTTATTATGATTGATTTCAAGTGTTTCTAGAAAATCTGCTCTTGAATTCAAAAAACTCTTGAATTCAGAAAGTGTTGGGAAATTATTGCCTGTTTTAACTTTTTCCCATTCCCGAACAGTAAATTTGTCTAATTTTGACGTAATTAAAAATATCAACAAAGTGTCCCAATGTTCTGTTGGTTGTTCTAGTGTTTGAAGAGCTCTTAAATGTTTAAAAATGGTATCTATCAAGTCTCTTATTCCTCTTGAGGACTCCTTTGTAAGTGAATTTAATTCAAACAGAGATTTGATGTGATTATTAATTAACAATCTGATGTTATTATACCTATTGCAAAGTAGTTCCCATGCGATTATGTAATTTTCGGATGAGAATTCTAGAGACTGTATAACCTTTAGTGCGTCACCTTCTAGTGAAGCACGTAAATAATGATACTTCTGAACATTGTCAATTGATTTGTTTGAATTAATTAGTGACTCAAAAGTATCTTTGAATTCCAACCAATTATCATATGCACCGTTAAATTTTGCAAGTTTAATTGTTGGAAGTTTAATGTTGTGAGAAATACCGTTTTGTTTTGAGGAATCTGATATGCCAGTGATACTGTCGCTTTGAATTTGGATGACAGGTGTGCAGACTTGCTTTAAAATAAATTTTGCGTCTGTGATTGCGGATGAATGCTTTTCAGTGAAATCTTCTCTCTCTAAATATTGCCTTTCTAAGTCATCTTCATCGCAAATATATTCTATTTTACTCTGAGTTTCATCAAATTCCTCAAACAACGATGCAAACTTGCTACTACGATCTTGCAATTCAATGATTGTTTTTTCTGCTAAAACTTGATCACTTGCATATGCATCTTGAACTGTGCGTAAATATTTTATAAAATTTGTTAGTTTGTATTTAATAGTACCTCGTTTACGCACAAGTTTTTCAGTAGATGTGACGTCTTGCATGACTTTTCAAATTCAGAAAACTATGAATTGAATTATTGTAACCTAGTTACAAAGAAATTGTGTTAATGTGTAAAAATATTTGTCAAAATATTTTCTTTTGCAAATAAATGTATAAAAGTATGAATGTGTTTTATAAATGTGTACTACCTTAACACAGATAGCAGCCTACAAATTCTAGAACTGTTCTAGAGCCTTATCTGTAGTCCTGAACGATAGTTTTCTATGCGGTGTTTCTCTTCTTCGCTGATGCGCTTAGTTCTTGTAAATCTTGAATCCGGCTCGATCGGACCAAAAATAATATGTTGATTCGATATAGTGGACTGTATTTCTTTGTGTTTGTTTGCAGAAAAATTTCGCTGGTACAATTACCTTTTTTTATATGAAAGTTTTTTATTTATATTGCAATTGTTTTTTTTTTTTACAAGTGTATGTGATTCATTAAAATGAACGTAAAAATCGTGTTAACAACTTGTTTATTTATTTTTTTTCACTCCTGACGAAGCTATAAATCTATAGCGAAACGTTGAGTGTGTTTCCCTTCATTTTTCTGTCCGGTTTGAGATTAAAAAAACCTTCTACTTACTATTTTCATCGGACAAGAACAAACTTCAATTATGGATATCAGAAACATAGGGTTTTACGGTTTTGTCGAGTTTCACTACGGGCACCAAAATAAGGTACTGTGCAAAATTTATTCTAATACTTTAATTAAAATTACTAGAATGAAAAATCGTAAGCTCTTTTTACTTAAATGTAGGAAAGAGGGAGTTTTCCCTCGTCATATAATTGAACCTTTAAAAAGAGCGTACGATATGTCATGTCACAAAATTGACAGATACGTATCAGATTTTGCTAATAAAATTCTTTCATATGAAATAGAGGTAACTTTCAAAGTTCTTGCCAAATTAACTTGGAAATTAGATTATACCTTAGGTCAGTTAAGTAATTTTCTTGATAATATCACATTGACTAATTTTCTAAATTTTGAAAATCAAAAAAATGAAAAGTATTTTAATAAAATTCGATTAACACAGATTAAAAAGTTAGATAATCTTATTTCTATTAGAGATAAAAATTTTTACATTAAATTTGATCAAAATATAATAAATAAGTGGCTTGTAAATTATACAAACACTGAGATTCCGTCAAATTTAAAATACATATTCGCTTTAGGCAAAAAATTTTCATTACCTTATTTTCATAAACAACAAGTAGATTTCTTAAAAGTATTAAGTAGCTTAGAGTTTGGTATTAAATCTTTAGATTCACCTTCAAAAATACAAATAAGAAATAAATTTTGTTCTAATTTTTTAAATTATATTAGAAATATTGATAAAACTTTTGAAAAATCAAAGTATAAGATTCTTATTAGAGATGTTTTGTCTTGTAAAAAATTTCTTAAAAATAATCCTAATATTATTGTTACTACAGCTGATAAAAGCAATGTAACTGTTTTAATTGATAAAACTGATTATTTTTCAAAAGTTCAAACTATGCTGTCTGATAATAATACATATGTAGAATTAGCTAACGATCCCACCGAATCTTATCAACGTAAAACTTTCAGTATTATTAATAAGATAGAGAAATCCGTTGAAATTAGTAATATTGTTGCTAAATCTCTTAAAGTACAACATCCCATATTTCCTAAATTATACTGCATTCCAAAAATTCATAAACCTAATACACCTCTTCGTCCTATAGTTTCCACTATTGGTTCTTCTCCATATTTCTTATCTAAATTTATTTCAAAAATCATTACTCAGGTTACTAGTAAATCAGAATATTTTATAAAAAATTCTTTTGAACTCTTAGAAAAATTAAAACAAATAACTGTACCAAATAATTGCATTATAATTTCTTTAGATGTTATTTCTTTATTTACTAACATTCCTAAAGATTTAGCTTTAAAAAGTATAAATGATAGGTGGTTAGAGATTAAAGATTTTACTGATATTTCCAAAGGTAACTTTTTAGAAATAGTTGATTTATGTTTTGAAACATCTTATTTTGCTTTCAATGATAAATTTTATAAACAGATTTTTGGTACAGCAATGGGTTCTCCTTTATCTCCGGCTTTAGCTGAAATTGTTATGCAAGAACCAGAAAAATCTGTTATTAACTCTTTATCATTCGATTTAACGTTATATTTTCGTTATGTTGATGACATTTTATTGATTTTGCCTTCTGATAAGGTAGATTTATTTTGTTTTAAATAAATTTAATTCTTTTCATAATAGATTACAATTTACAGTAGAAAAAGAAAATAATAATTCATTGAGTTTTCTTGATGTAAATATTATCAGACAGAATGATAAATTAATTACTAATTGGTTTCATAAACCTACCTGGTCAGGTAGGTACATAAATTTTCACTCGTACACACCTAAAAATTATAAAATTGCAACTATTATTTCATTAACTGATCGAGCTATTTTACTTTCTGATAAAGTTTTCATTTATGATAACTTAAATTTAATAAAGAAAACTCTTATTCAAAATTCTTATCCAATAAATCTTATTGAATCAGTAATTAAAAATCGTATTAAATACTTACAAAATTCAAATGTCTCTAAAAACATTAGACAAACTTCGAATCATAAATACATATCCTTGCCTTATATTGAACCATTACACAATACATTTAAACACATTTTCAAAAAACATAATTTAATTTTAGCCAGTAAATCTGTGAATAATTTAAATTTAATTTTTTCGAATTTAAAAACCAAAATACCGAAATTAAAACAACCTAACGTGGTTTATGAAATCAAATGTTCAAATTGTAATTCTGTTTATATAGGTGAAACGAGCCAAAATTTAAAAAAACGTTTAGACCAACATAAATATCATATTCAAAAAAATAATCAAAATCATTCAATGCTTGTAGAGCATTCATTAGTAAATAATCATAATTTTGATTTTGATAATACTGATATTTTGTACAGTGAATCTAATATTTTTAAAAGACGTTTCATAGAAATGTGTAAAATTAAAATGTCTGGAAATTCTATTAATAAACGTACGGACTTTGAAAATTTAAATGACATATTTTGTAGTTTTCTGGACTCTTTAAACAAGATATAGATCTGTCAATTAATTAATTATATATATATATATTAAAAAAAAAAAAAAAAAAAAAAGTAGTTTTAATTAGTTCTCGTTACTTTTATTCCGAACAACTCGTAGTTTAGTTTAAAAATCATGTTACCTTTTCGTTTCTCTTGACGACTTGTTTCTCTTGACAACTTGTTTATTTACTTTTTTTTCACTCCTGACGAAGCTATAAATCTATAGCGAAACGTTGAGTGTGTTTCCCTTCATTTTTCTGTCCGGTTTGAGATTAAAAAAACCTTCTACTTACTATTTTCATCGGACAAGAACAAACTTCAATTACTTATATATCATTTTCTTAATTTCTATTTACAGAATTTTGGCGCCTCACCGAGAACAAAATTTTTAGCATGGTAAAATGATGAAGCCATACAAGTTTTTGAAGCAAATAGACACAGCTGATACGCAGCTTTACGTTGTATTGTCTCCTGCCTGCAAGTACACCTATTTCGCCCGCTTAGATTAATAAGCGGATTAGATTTTATAATTATTATGATCTTCACGGTTTATATTTTTATATTTGGTCTTTCAACATATTATTTTGATTTTAAATACATATATGGATGTCCACCCAAGTTTCATTAATTGTATTAATAAACACTTTGCATAGTATTAGATTAGATTCCTTCTGTGTCACAATTAGAAAATATAATCTGTGCAGATACTTTAATACAGTATATACTTTATCTTTGCATTTGGTCATTGGGACTTTCTTACAAGAGCGTGGGTTTCGAATTTATTAAATCTATCCCTGTCTCACAAAATAAGAAAGATCTCAGGATAAGGAGAATTTGAATATTATACTTCCTTACATTCCTTTGCAACTACTTATGAATATAGTTTCGATTACAGTGGGATCCCTTAGACAGCTGTTTCGACCCAGTTTGGGGGCTCCTCAGCAAAGGGGTAGCGCTGTAATGAAATATTTTAAAGTTTACAAGTGTTAAAGCAGCTTTATCGAAGTGGACGTTAGGATCTGTTACATTGTTTCATACTGCTAAACTAAAAATTTGCACCAATCAGTACGGAATGAACTGACATACAAAAACTATGTTAGGTAGTGATTGCTGCGGATTTTTAGTTTGCAAAATGATGCGATGCTAATGTGCGGTTTGCTTTAAAGATATCCACTGTGTTTCACTTCTCAGCTACAAATCCCTGACTTTTTTAATTTATTAACGGATCGATTCAAAATTTTTGCAAATTGCAAAAAATGAACAAATTTGATCTTGTTTAATCACGAAAATTTACAAAAAAAAATTGTTTAAAATCAGAAAATAATCCGAATTCTCAAATTTGGGCGATAAATTTTAATTTTTAATTATTCAAAGACAAGCTGAAATAATACTTTTACAGTGAATATTTTATTTTGTAACTGTCCCATGGAGAGCAAAATGACAGACCTTTTGAAAAATGGACACCACATGATGAAGGCTTAGTATAACATATAGATAATGATATTTTTGGTTCTGTGTATTTCAGCTAGCTAAATTTTGCTGTTAATCAAATAATTAAAAATCAAAAATGTTCCCTGAAATTTGGGAATTGGGGTTATTTCCTAATTTTAAACAACTTTTCTTAATAACCTTTCATGATTAGACAAGGCGTAAATTTAAAATCGATACGTTAATAAAATAAAAAAAGGACAGGGGTGTGCAGTTGAGAAGTGAAACACAATGTGTTGTACTGCAACAGTAGTGCAATGTTTCTAAAGGAACGTCAATGACACATTTCGAAAGGAACGTTCATGAAACAAGTATAGGAAATATAAAGATAATATTACATGTAAACATTAATAAAACATTGCAATTTATATTTATGTAGCGTTAATAAAGAGACGTCGGGTCAACATTTTTTTTGTAACGTTATTCTGCAACATCGCTTACTAGGACATAGAACTATTGGCGTAACGTTACTTTCTACATTAAAAACGTTTAACCGTAAACATTACATTTAACAAAATAACGTTCACACAATGTTTATATAACATCATTTTGCTTAGTGGGTATAACCATTGGTTAGAGAAGGACAACACGACGATTTTAATTATTTTCTTAATTAAAAACGGGTGTTTGCCCCAATTGCCAGAAAATATATTACAATTTGAAAATTTTGAAAAACAGTTAAAACTTCCTTTTGTTATATATGCCGATTTCAAAGCATTACTGGACAGAGTAGAACCAAATCCAGATAAATCGTTCACTGTTAAGTGTTATGAACACGAACCTCATTCATTTGCATATTACATTAAGTGTAGTTTCAATGGTAATTTGTCAATGTTAAAGTTATATCGCGGAGAGAATGCCGCCACTGAGTTTATAAAATGGTTAGAAAAAGATATTAAAGAAATTTACGATAAATATTTAAGTAAAATTGAGCCGATAACTGATTTAACACGAGAGGAGAAAGAGGCATACGACCGTGCAACAATGTGTCATATTTGTGAAAAACCAATATTAGATGTTAAGGAGAAGGTGCGTGATCACGAACATTTATCGGGAGCGTTTAGAGGTGCTGCTCATTCGGTGAGCAACATTAATTTTAAAATACCAAAATTTATTCCAGTGTTTTTTCTTAATCTTTCTAATTATGACAGTCACTTATTTGTAAAGACAATGGCATTAGAAGGTGAAGATGTGGACGTGATTGCACAAAATAAAGAAAAATATATATCCTTTTCGAAATTAATACACGTGGGGGATAAGACAGACTGTAAAGGTAAAAAGCGTAAAGTATACCGGGTGTCCCGCGCCATGTGCTCACCCTTCTAGAATCTTTAATTATTAATCGATTAACCTGAATTTTGGAAACAATAAACTAAACAAAAAACTTAATTTTCCGACATATCGATAGTCGTCATAGGACTTCCGGTTTCGCCGGAAGTGATATCAACTTTCTTATTTTAAATAGAACACCCTATATATTTTTACATATTTAAAATCTACGGATCATTACGAGTGCGAACACGTATCAATTGTTAATTTTGGTTTCCATGACAACGAAAAAAAGAACTTTTTTATTTTTCAATCTAGAAAGCTATGAATCGCATTTTTTCGATCTAATGCGAACAAGTGTTTCAAGAAAATCACTCCTTTGATGATATTTTGATTTTTAACATTTTTACAGTATTTGAAATTTTCATTAGCTCTTAACTCATTTTTTTCGATAGAACATCATATGTTTCTTAGCGTAGTTCAACTGAACATTTTTCTCTGAATACGCTGATACCAAATACGTCATATTTTCTTTGAAAATAATTTAAAATAGAGCATGTCTTATTGAAATTTTACACTCCCTTTATTTCAAATGACTTTCAAAGAAAATATGACGTATTTGGTATCAGCGTACTCAGAAAAAAATGTTCTGTTGAACTAAGCTAAGAAACATGAGGTTCTATCGAAATAAATGAGTTAAGAGCTAATGAAAATTTCAAATACTGTAAAAATGTTAAAAATAAAAATACCATCAAAGGAGTGATTTTTTCGAAATACTTGATCGCATTAGATCGAAAAAATGCGATTCATAGCTTTCTAGACTGAAAAATAAAAAAGCTTTTTTTTCGTTGTCATGGAAACCAAAATTAACAATTGATACGTATTCTATTTAAAATAAGAAAGTTGATATCACTTCCGGAGAAACCGGAAGTCCTATAACGACTAGAAGTATGTTGAAAAATTCCATTTTTCGTTTAATTTATTGTCTCCAAAATTCAGGTTAATCGATTAACAAATAAAGATCCTAGCATATAGCGCGGGACACCCGGTATATCTGGATGTTTCACTTTTTGTAACTCGTATTCATAAAACCCACCACGAATGGCTTCACTTCACCATCAGCGTCCTTAATTAGATATATTCTGCACCTACGAAATGGTAAATATTTCGTTGGACCAACTCGGATTGTACATTTTCGAAAATACTTGTCTGTATTTATTGAAGCGCACATGATCTCCAACTTTAAATTTTGCAGTTCTTGGATCCGCAATTTTAAGGTTGCTGTAGACGGAGTGTAAAATACTTTGCGCATTTCTTTGATTTATCTTGCTTGGTTTGTAACCCTTCGTACTGTGAACAGTGTTATTGTATTCTTGAATTAGCCGTGGTAATAAATTGAGCCATCCGAAATTTCCTTGCATGCTAAATTCTTTCCACATTTTTTGTTTTAGGGTTCTATTAAATCTTTCCACTATCGAACTTTTTAAATTAGAGTATGTGTTATTAATATAATTCTATAATAATTCTATAATATAATTATATATTTCCTCATTAAATTTAGGAACTCTTACATTGTAAAATTCCTTTCCGTTATCTGTTTGTATATTTTTCGGTACAGAATTTCTATATTCAGATAAAATCGATTGAAAAGCTTTAGTTACCTCTTTACCTGTTTTATTTTTTAATGATATTCCCCAAGCATATTTAGAAAACGCGTTGATCACTGTCAGAATGTATTTGTATCCTTTGTTTATCTTGGAATAAGGCAGCATTTCAATTAAGTCTGCTTGGAAGAGATCTCTGAGTCCTTTTATTACTACTCGACGACGGCGAAAGTTTTCCCTTGCAGGTTTGTACAATTCATTAACATCACGTTTTACATTAGAAGATGGATTAGACATTTTCAATTAGATATCGTTTTCTTATAATGAATTCAGCAAATAATGTAGTTGGACAAAGTAAAACTGTGCAAGAAAACAAAATTTGATCTCCTACATTCATTCTTTCAATTCAATCAGTAAATCAGTAAAATCTATACCATTGATAGATGCTTTCCTTGTTGACAGGTTTATGAAAAATTACTTTTTTAATAACGCAAGTTTCTTGTATCGTATATGTACTTTGATATCCTCTATTTGAAAGAATAAATGCACCGTTAGCGTTAAGCTGTTCACCGTGAAAGTCCAATAATGTTTCGTAAAATAATGGTGTAGAAGCAATATGCTTGAAAACTGTGAGTTTATGAACGTGTCTTCCAAACTTATCAATAGTCATTATGAATCAAACAACAACTATGTGAAACTGAAATGTGTGTTCACTTACACTCCACTAAATACAACAATTTACAAAATAATTTTTGCCTCTTTTAATTCTTCAATGATCGCTATGATTTTATTGTTATGTGCGGTGTGACCTGCTGATTCGGATGCATTCAATAAACGCAATAGTTCTACTAGTTTGTTAGGATCATCCCAGTATTAATACTGCAAACATTTGTTAGGTATAAGCTTTTTCTCGAAAACTCCACCTGTTTTCCAGCTTCGCGCCCATCAAACTTTTGGTAGTTTTTTCTGAATTATTGGTTTTATAATATTCACATATTTAAATCCTCTGCTTGCAGATATTCGCCCTGAGGGATTATAATTAACCTTAAACCCACAAGTTCTTCTCAATATATCTCTACAGTCTCGCACATCGCGAAACGTAAATTTCTCTGGATTTTTCTTAAAAATGAGCTCGTATAAACCTATAGTACCCTTATACGCCAAGTCTCCAATTACAAGATCGGGACCGTCAAACTTAAGCTCCTGGTTCCCAACAAACAATCTCTCATCTTCTTCTCTTACACCGTATTTTGTATCGAATTCATTTTCTACATCGGTTTCAAATCATGTAACATAATCATGTGCTAACGGATGATAGGGTTCTAAGGCAGCTTCTACCAGCGGTGATTCTAATCTAGTCTGAAGTAATGATTTTCGTTCTTCTAGAAGTGTACGAGCATGAGCCAGGGATTCGTCCACAGGGGGGCTACTGCTTTCGGTGTCATATTCTTCTGCTTCTTCATAAACAGATTTTGAAGTTCAAGATGTGGACTTTCCATGAGAAACCTCAAGAATTTCTTCATCTTCTAAGATGGAATGTTGTTTAATTTCACGTCCAAGTGGTATTGAAGTACCTACATCATGCTCTTCTGATAATCCAATTCGCGACGAAGGATGGGATTTTAATTTATAACTCGGTCTTCTTCGTATGAAAGAAGGATCAGATCTCAATTTATAAATCGGTCTTTTTCGTAGGAAAGAACTTTAAGGCTCCTCTTTCAATCTCTTTTCATTGGCTTCGTATGACTGTTGCTCCTCTTTCCTTGGTAATACGCTGCGAACAACATCTAGCTTATTGACAATATCTCTCAGTGGCTCTACAATAGGTGAATAAGTTGTCTGCAGACACTGTTTTGATTGCTCCGCATGATGTTTTGCTTGTGCAATATCGGATTTAAGTGTTTTTAATTTAGTACGCAAACTTTCGCACGCAGTGTCTAATTCTGCTTTAAGTTTGTTACTCATGGCGCATCCGCATCCTTTAACGTCTGTTCCAGTACTGAAGAACTGTAGAACTATGTAAAAATGAAAGATCTACGTAAAATGTAGTGGTTTTAAAGATATATGTACGTGTCGAATCCTTTACGATATCTTCCTGCGTTTATGGAACAATCGGTGTCAGGTCAGGTCTTACAGCAGATGTATAAATTTTTAAAACGTAGTCCGTTCGAATGGGTTAATAATGTCACTAATTAATTACTTTTGCCAGCTCCTGAGCTCCCGTTAATGATAACGCGTTTACTTGATCCTCCGAACTATGACGTTTAAAGGTTTCGTTTGCGATTGTATCGTCGAAATTTTTTGCAGGTAACTTTAAAGTCTGTTGTTGAAACTTCATATTTAAAAAAGTCCTCCTTACAACACGTTATTAATTTCCTTTCTAGCAAACGCGATACTCTATTACTGTGTTGTAGTTATCAATATCAACTGCTACTTATAATAATCAATATCAACTGCTACTTATAATAAATATAATACTAATAATAAATAACTGATATTTATAATAAACACCGTTTTTAAAATTAATTATTTATGGTATAAATATAATTAATAAATTAATAAACTATTACCTAAACTATTACTACTACTAAATGTCTCTAATGCCCGTTCCTCACTGTAAAAAGTAAGATGTTATTAAAATGTTGAAACGTTGCAATGAACGAGAACGAATCCAAGACTCATCCATCGTGGATTCCGTCTCCACCTGTTCTGTCGTATCCTCCACCTCCACCTCCACCTTTGGTAAAGGTTTCGGCAGAGGCTCCAACACTGGCGGCGCAAATACCCTCCTTTTTAGGAGGATACGTTGTGGCGCCACCACTTGTTGCGCCGGCGGCCGTCGTTCGGGTGTCGTCATCGTCAGCGGTGTTGGCGTGTAAGTCGGTGAAGGCGATGGTGTTAACTTTGGGTGGAACCCAGCCACCCTATAGTTTACTATGGCCGTTTCGACATTAATCAGAGTTCCATCTGTTAACTAAAAAAGTAAATAATCGTCGATTAAACTGTAAAATGCAAATTAGATTACTCACTTTCAACTCCACTTGCCTCATAAATATACATTTTACAAGAGCATGCTGTTTGGTGAAGAAGTCATCTGTGACATGAATAACAATTATAAAATGTTAAGAAAAAATCTTGGATCAGGCTCAGACGGTCGTGAATGAGGGAAATTTTGTCATATTGTTCGTTTAAAGCCTGGTCAGTCGGAGACCTTAAGCGAACTGTACGTAAAATTTCACGACAAAATTGCAGCTCGTCCGTGATTTTTCTCAGATTTTTCTCACCCTCTAAACAAGAGTTCCTGACTTCAAGCATAATTCCGTCATAAATCATTTTGGACTGCTGTTAAGGTAACTCCAACTAAATTGGGAGAGGGTGAAGGAAGGGGTATAACATGTGATGTAATTCCTATTAAATTTGTTCCTGAGGAAAGGGATCGAATAGGTGTAGACGTTCGGACACTAGGAGAGGAAATTTCAAGCCGAGAAGGTGAAATCTGAAGTCGAGAAGGTGGAATTTGAGAGGTTGGAATATGCAGTTCCGGTTGTGATTGTGAAGGTGACAAATTCTGAATATTGGAAATAATATTAGCAGATTCACTAACATTAGTCCTGGGTAGATTAATAGTCCTCGGTCGACTAACAGAAGGAGAATTATTAATCATTACTGGATTAATATGAATTGATGTATTATTGTTTTTCCAATTGGTGATACTTGAGATGTCTCCATTGAACGGTCTGATATATCAATTATCTCAGAAGCTGAGTCATTATCATTAGGATTTAGTGGGATATTATCTGCAGCAACACGGGGTTGCGACTGACTCAGTAGACCTTGCAACTCCGCACTATGCATCAAGTCAGAAGATGATTTTTGCTTAGACAAAAGCATTGATTCATTGGAACGCAAAGAAGAAAGAAAAACTCTTTGATTAGCAATTATTTCCATTCTGCGTTCCATTGTGCGTTCCCTTCTTTAGGCAACCACACTCTTTCATACTTGTCGCTAACGATCGTTAGACGAGTATATTGGTTGCCTCGTAGGATGCGTACATATCGTGTGAAACCATGATTTCATCGAACAGTCAGCCCCTAATCTTTATTTGTAAGAAGAAATCGTTTTTTATTGCAGTGAAAACCTCGAGCAGCCTCTGTACAGCTGCTTCAGCCCTGCTTCGGGCTTCGTCAACAGAGGCGTAGCTCGACATTCCCACTGCAATGTCTGGTCAAAAAGCAAGCGTAAGATATCGCTATTTTATCTGTTCATCACTCTTACATCGCAATTGCGAATAAATTGGACAAGTCGTTTTTGTTTGCAGTGGGAATGTCGAGCTGCGTCTCTGCTGACGAAGCTCCAAGCAGGGCTGAAACAGCTGTACAGAGGCTGCTCGAGGTTTTCACTGCAATCAAAAACGATTTGCAACAAATTTTTTTTAAAACTTCCATATGCTTTGACAGCAAGCATGGCCGCCTTGCATGGGGGACTTATTAGGAGCAAATCTGCTTCAATTTGTCCATCCTACTGCAATGTCTGGTTAAAAAGCGAGCGTAAGATCTCGTTGTTTTATCTGTTCATCACTCTTACATCGCAATTGCGAATAAATTGGACAAGTCGTTTTTGTTTGCAGTGGGAATGTCGAGCTACATCTCTGCTGACGACGCCCCAAGCAGGGCTGAAACAGCTGTACAGAGGCTGCTCGAGATTTTCACTGCAATCAGAATCGATTTGCAACAAATTTTTTTAAAAACTTTCATTATGCTTTGACAGCAAGCCTGGCCGCCTTGCATGGGGGACTTATTAGGAGCAAATCCGCTTCAATTTGTCTATCCTACTGCAATGTCAGATCAAAAAGCGAGCGTAAGATGTCGCTGTTTTATCTGTTAAATTTTTATATTCTTAAGAAATTATCTTACCCCTTTTGTAAATCGAACTAAACTGAACGAAAGCCTGATTGAGACTAATAACAGTATTTTACTCAAACATATTCAATGCTAATTTTGAACTTTAATATCGACGGTGAATGCTCGTAAATATGTTAATTTATTATTATGTAATTTTTTTGCTAATATTGCTCTCTTTAAAACGTGCTTGTTTTTATTTATTTTAAAACGGTATTTATATTCACAACTCGAAATATATATATGTAAATTTTGTAGTCTTTGTATATTTAATCGACGTTCGCTTTCAAACATGTTTGTTTTTTCTATGCCACTTAATTAACGACGGTGTGTGAATTTAAATCCTCAAATTTTAAATTGATCGATTAAAATTAATAACGTTTCCTTTCTGATTTAGTTTATTGTACATTTTAATACAGATCACTTCTTGCTAAGAAATTTTTAACGCTGCACAGCTACTTTTATATCGTAAAAAGTTCGCAAGTTTGACACGTTTGAAAGTTCAATCGAATAAACCAATACTTTCAAAGACAATACAAATCTGTCAAGCTAAACTGCACAGCAAGAGTTAAACTAAATGATTTAATAACGAGAAAAAAGTGAACGCTTAATATAAGTTATAATTATGGGTAGGGGAAATATACAGTACACAATATATAGTGTTCTTTTATTGTGTGCAAATATTTGAACCTGTTATACATCACCATAAATGGAAACGATTAAACTTATATGCTCTTAACAATAAGGAGAAAAATGCTTTGCAAGATTTGTACCAAACCGTTTGAGAGCTGCTGGCATAGCTAACGACTGGATGGTACGCCGCCTTGCCTGTGTGAATGACGACCCGAATATAGGTCAGTGTTTTACGATGTCGTGAACGAACATCTGTTTGATTCGTATGAGACCTATTAATAGATCGTAACAGTCGAATCATTTTAAATGGGCTCACAGAGCGCCTGGATTAATTAAAACAAGTGCCACTTCGCTCCAAGTAATTACAATTTTAGGTATTTTCAAATTATAAACCGACGATTATAATTACTGCACAAAAAAAGCGGAAGAGTTAAATAATAACATCACCGTCATTCATCGTTTATTTTCGGATATTTTTTATTTCACAAGTGCCTATCCATTTCTAGTTAAATAGGTTAAGATTTCTTTAGTTTAATAAATAAACTTTAAAATAATGTTGTAATTTATCTACTGTTTGTACAGTTTAAAATCGGCCGCATTACGTAATCACACTAGGGAGAATAAAATAGATGTTAAAACTGATAAGTGCTCACTACCAATATGACTGACATTAAATTTACAATTTCTATTAATTCAATTATGAAATTTGGCCAAGTAAAGCATTTTTAACGCGCCCGCATTGCAAATTCTAAAATTTACAAATTGATTAATACCTTAAAGTATTCTCGCATGCATTCGATTATGTCGGAGTTTCGCATTTCTTTCGATACTTTTTATTATGGCAATTTTTTATGTTTTTCAACGGCGGCCGCTGTAACGCGTTTAAGGTGGGGCAGTATTACATTGGCCTTCTGCAGTTACAAAAAATTTGACAAACGAAGATAGATTTTTTATTCGTAAAATCGCATATTAGGATCGTAATGGCATTTACAAATAATGAAAAAAGAGATATGTTACTCTTGTACGGAAACGCACATTGGGCCCGGGCATTGTAATAAACGATATCAGTGATTTTTATTACGAAACGCTGGAGAATGAGTTTAAATACGAGACTCTTTTTATGATCGGCGTTGTGTGTGGGCACACCCACTGACTACAGAGGAAGGCGTCAATGATCTTGCTAAACGTTTCTCTCTCGCACATTTCAGCAGTTTCAAACAAGTGGAATCTCCGAATTGTTTTGGTTATGATTCGGTAGCCACCCGAAAATACGCGCAGAAGGTAGCATTTCACGTACTGAGTTTTTTTTTGCACACAGTAATAGAACACCCTGTAATTTGCGTGGTTCAAATTCTAATGAAGCGGGCAGTATAATATATTAGACCGTAATGTGTAAACAAACGCGAGGGCAGCGGAGACAATTTACGCCGCTACAGCAATGGCGTTACTCAGTATAACAAAAAACAGCGCAATATTGCCGAAATAAAAAATTACAGTTATGCAATCAACTTTTCTTGTTTCAATGCGTAAAGGTTTTCAGAGTAATTAGTTGACCAGTTGTATCTCGAGCTCCGGAATATATCGCCACATTACATCACATAGTAAGAACGCCGTAAATTATTTTCACCGTCCCATTACAAAATGTGTCTGTTCGATGCATTTTTACGGCGCTACTGAAACAATGGCGTATACTTATTCCAATCCTATCCTTAAGCCGCGTATCCATGAAAAAAGCATATTCAGTAAACGTTTGGAAATGTTTTCAAACCTTCGCAAATGTTTTCAAACGTTTGTGAATATATGTATCCACTAAAAAACATTCAAGAGCAAACAGTTGTTTGCGTGCATTTGACAATGTTCCGACATGCTTCATCATGTAGTATGGCTCGACATTAACTATTCCCTTTTAACACCGTAATTTTTTTGTTAATTTGTTGTTGTTTTCATAATGGAAGCAAAAAAAAAATTTAATGTAGTCGAAATATGTTCTGTAGAGACGTCGATCACACGTAAACAAGCATTCGCTAACGTTTACCAGGGTTCCGAGCAAAGTCAGTAGAATCAAAGGAATTCGTTGTTTGTGTGTATCAGCAGATACTTTACTATCGTATTAATTTTAGTATTATCTTCAAATTTTCAAAAGAGAAGGTAATCTTACCTCTCCAAAAGCTAGTATCTGCTACTGCACACCAGACGCTGCCCAACGTGTCGTCTCATTAACATGGTTGGCAAAGACAGCTTTCTTATATCTATCTATTGCCAAAACCAATAAATAATACGCGACAACCAGTATTTATGTATTTAACAAAGTTGTATTGATAGAACAGTATGTGGCAGAAAGTGAAGTAGTAATTTTCAAAGGAAATTTCTAAAAAAAATACACTATTGTTCAATTCAGGAAACAATACATGCACTTCATATACGGAACTCGTTCCGTATATGACGTGCATGTATTGTTTTGTTTGTTCTTTCCTGAATTGAACTGTACTTATAAAAGCAGTGTTAATACTTACAGGTTTACTTTCATAAGGAATTGAGTTAGGCTTTATCCGAAAAATCTGTCAACTTCTTTGATACTTGTTTTGAATTAAGTTCAATTGCAATAGTACTAGAATTTCGTGCTAATAATTTCTTTTTTTTAATTTTTAACTTTGGTATTTATATGATCCACCATACCTGTTACGAGTGAATATTCGACAAATGTTTTAAGAGCCATAAGCATCTAGATTACAAGACTTTTCAGACACACGTTAAATATTGCGTTTTTCGCAAAAATTGATATTCGTTCAGAAGGTCACATCTCTATTTTTCAACGGATTCCTTTGATGTTACATTGGAAATTTAAAAGCAAAAGTAAAAGTACAGAAAAGTAATACAAAGAACATACATATTACTAAATAATTTTTAAAAGTCTACATGTAAAAGAGTATAGTAATTATTTAAAAGATTTTTCAAATGATAAATTATCTTTGAATTTAAAATACCTAAAATTAAGATTTTGTAACTTTTTGTCTGTACTTCGTTAGTTCTTGGGTCAACTAAATAATTACTATAAATTAAACCATTGAAGCTAAACAATGGTGTTTGGAATTTTGAAGCAGAGATGATTTTTACCTTTATGCATTAAACATGTTTTTTTTTCTTTTTTAGGTTTTAAATTTATTACAGCAAAGTTTTCAAAATAGAAAAATATCAAATGTATAAAAATGTCATTAGTTGAGAGGAGGGCCTCACGGTCTATTTTCTTGGAACCGAATTTTGGGCGAATTGAAACGGGCATACAATCAATAATACATGCACATCAGTAATTGATAATTAAGCTAGCCGTGATCAGGTTCATGTCAGGTCTGTCTTTTCCGAGTAACAAGCGTTTTTTGAATATTGTGAAAAAGAAATGGAGTGGGATAACAATAAATGCAATCAATTAATCAATCAATTTATAGACAGTTCCGATTTCATCTAATAGAATTATTGAAATATGTAAAAATATCGGCCACGTAAGAAAGAAATTCTAAATACTTCTGAAAATAAGAAACAAAAAAGAAATGAATATCGTAAAAATGATTTATTTAAATAGGAGATGCAGTAACAACAATGCTTAAAATATAACAATGAAAGTTTGAAAAATAAAATATTCAATATTTCTGGCAATTTAAACATTCACAGATCAATAAAATGTATAAAATATGACGACACGCCTATCTTCTCAAAACTACTCCTCAAAAATATACGTATAAGATACATACGAATGCAATGTATAAACAAATTTCACTGTATAAATTATTAATACACATTTAAAAAAATAGGGACACGATATCACAGTGTCTCATCAGAATGATATTGATAACTTCCTTTCTTCTGTTTGATTCCGTAACTTCTTTAAAATACCTCTGTTTGTCTAATATGTACAAAGACGAAATTAAATTTGGAAACTAAACTAATTCACGGCAGTCTTCACAACGCTGAACTTCGGTAGGCAGAGACCAAACTTGGTTTCGATACCCGAGAATATCGGCAGAGCGACCGAATATCCCCCTATGTGATCTGGGCTTCTTGATTTTATTTCTTGTTCCAAACCTACTATAGGAACTTTCAATTCCGAACCGCTTGGACGTCTAAAATCGAAAAAAGTTGTTCTTTTAATTCATCTAGTGAGCTGTGACAAACACTTACGTTCCACCAAAGTCAACATACAACACCCTCTGAAGAAGCTCGTATGTCACTAAAGTGACACCAAACTGCGGTGAAGACCGAAATACACGAGCTGAAAAAATGGTACTTTAATTCTTCATCTTGTAAATTAGATCAGAATGTACCTAATGCACCCTTCCAAAATGCCCTAGGCCCTTCTTCGGCCATAATCTTCTTTGCCGCATCGAATACGCCAGTATAAGTTGTTTGTCCGGCTCTAGCCACCACCTGTAACCTAGTTTTTATAACATCGGCAGGAGTTACAAGGGATGCAGCCGGTATACCAGCAATGGCACCAGCCACTAATAAAGACAGCGGATGATTGTAACCGCTTTCATCGGCGAGTTTAGCTTTGGTGTGCGCGTAGACAGGGAAGTAAATCGCGCTGAATGGAATGTCTCTTAGAAAGCAAGCCTTCGCCCCTTTGTAAAGACCAAAAATTCCAAGGTCTTTAACCACACTCCAGGCTCTGACTTTGCTACCGCCTGCGATTTCACCGGCGACTTGAAGACGGATTTTTACTATTTCGAGAGGGTTCGTAAATATAACTTGAGAGCCACCAGCCTAAAGTATAAGTAAACAAAAAATGAAAATAAAAAAAATGTAGAATATCATTCCAAAAAATACAAACAAGCCTTTCAAGACATTGTTAATGAAAGGAACTTAGGAAACGTGGAATGTGAAAGAAGGAAAGTGTAAATATAGGAGGGTTTCTAATCCTACAATTAGGTACTTAGGTATATTTAAAATGTTTCGATTTAAAGTTTTCTACTTACACAACCACCAGCAATAACTTCACCATAAATGGGGATGTTCCCTTTTTTGTCATAAAACTTATCCCTTACGAAATCGTTAACCTGTAAGATAAATTGATAAAATTACTTTAGTTGCAATAAAATGTAACAATATACTGCAATTTATTAAGAAAAGGTTCCAAAGTATAGCAAATACTAACCGTTAGTTTTATAGCTTTTTCGGGAGCCACGCCCATTAACTGTGGAACCAAGCCTCGATAAAGACCAAAAACGCCCTCGTGTCGAATAACTTTCTTGAAACAGTCATAACTATTTCTATACATTAATTCTCCGATGAAGGAACCCGTTCTTTGGTTCTGCATTCTGGTCTTTACTAAGTCGATTGGATAAACGGCGGTAGCACCAACAGCTAATCAAAATATGATTATAGTAATTTAATTCAATTTTTCTTTAAATTCTTTAGATTTCAATAAATATGTTTGGTTTCAGTTCCAGCAAAACCTTAACTTATTGTGGTTTTTGTTTAATATTTGTGATACACTGAGATATTCTCGATTATGATTAAAATATCCGACAATTAAATTTTAAAATTTGAACTGAAATCGTAGCAATGCTATTTCTGTTATTATGTAAGAATGAGTTACATCTGTGAAAACGTTCTCAAGAGCGAATATATTTTCAAGCATTAGTTACTATAAGAAGTCAATTTACGGATTGAATTAATTGTTTGAACATTTTTAAATATTCACAAATAAAAAAACAATTTAATAAAGACTTATTCTTCGAGATAGATTAATTTTTTCTTTCACTGTAGTTGATGATGTTTGTGGACGAAACACGTGTTCGCTCTTAAGTGCAATGAACTGGAGCTTGAGTATAACTTTTGGAAAAAAATAATTAAAAATGAATTGAGTGTACTTACCACCAGCGATTGAACCTAACGCAAAACGGTATGAACTCTCCAATATTTGAATTAATACTCCTCTCTCTTCAGGACTCTAAACATAATGTTTTATTAACAAATGGACTCAATTAAACATTCTCTGCCCTATGCATAGTCGATAATATCCATGTTATGATTTTTTAACACTTTTCTGCACCGTCAGTTAGAATCTTCAGAGTCTCTATTACTTTCTATGAGTAAAGGCAACATTGCAGTATTCACAGAAAATAATAATAACTTTGAAGATTCTACTAACGTTGCAAAAAAGCGTTAAAAATTGTAGTTAGTGGCTATTATTGAATATGCATACAGCAGTCTTACTTTTAATTATTAAAAAGGTTCTCTTCTTTGCGTTAGCTTTAGACAAATGTAATTAATATTTATATATTTGATTTGCCTGTCTATTCATTTATTTTGTTGAGCAATAAAGACATTTATTATTATTATTATTATTTCTCGTCGTTGTTGGTTCGTTTGAATCAGATTTTATTTGAAATTATGTTCTCTTATAAATTTAATTTTTTTCATTGTAAATCCCTTTGTAGAAACTAATTGATAGAATAAAAAACAACACATTGAAGTGAACACTTATAAATTAAATTGTTTGCGAAATTTTGTTAACTTTAACAAAAACTGTAAAACATAATCTTCTTTGTAATAAAGGCAAAACGTTTTGATTTAGTTTGATAAAACGTATCAGGTCTCTTTGCCTGTGAGGTTAAAAAAGTCTCAAGTTCAATTATCTCTCTAAATAATTTATTAAATTTCTATTACCTTCAGATGTTACCAATTACAAAGACTAATACAATTTTGTTAGGAACCCTATACTAAAATATTACAGATAAAGTTGAATTATGATTTATGATAAATTATGGAGCGATAAACAATTTATAAATGTTCACAGGTCTGTTTCGGCAACTACGTGTATGCCTCTGGTTAGTTCATAGACTTGGCAACGTCTGCCGGAAATGACGCTAACGCGCCGTTTGAAATATCAGCTTATCATTGGCCTATTGCCTGTTGTAACCACGTTCTTTTGCTATCATGGAAATTGCTGCTATATTCCGGAACGAAATCAGACCTGTGTGGCGCTGACGCAGAACGCTGACCTCGAGCGACGTGTGAACGACAGTAGACAGCTGATATGTAGTTTACCCCTGTATGTTTTCTTTCCTACGTTTTGCGACTAAAGTGCAAATATTGCCGGCACATTTGATTGTATTATATTATTTACGTTGATTGATTTAGTCAAGTTTAAGTCGATCAAATAGATTTTTTCTATTTTGGTACTTATACTATGAAACTCAAATGAGTCATTTGGGTTTCATAAAGTAGAACAGATAAAACAGCGACATCCTACGATCGCTTTTTGACCTGACATTGCAATTGGATAACAAATTGAAGGTTTTCACTGCAATCAAAAACGATTTGCAATAATTTTTTTTTAAACTTTCATTATACTTTGACAGCAAGCATGGCCGCCTCGCATGGGGTAGCTTATTATGTAGCAAACCCGCTTCAATTTGTTATCCTACTGCAATGTCAGGTCAAAAAGCGATCGTAGGATGTCACTGTTTTATCTTCACCTAAGGTAACTAAATCAACAGACTTACGTGTTCAGGTAACGCCAATTCATTCCCATTCCGAGATTCTTGTGTACAAAGGATAACAAATACAAATGTCGCAAGAGCAACAAGGAAATCAACACTTTTAGGGAATTCTGCTTACTACGATGATAATAGTTTAGAGTCGACTATCTAGTCAAAAATGTATTAGTTTATGTTATTCTCCGCGGCCATAGTAAAATGCCATTTGTGAAACGTCACTTTGACTTCAACTTTCGACTGTGTTTTTTTATCCCTAGACAAGATTATTGTGGGACAAGGATAGATAGAAAAAATCACTAATGTCGCTACCTGAACACGAAGTGTGTCGATTTAGAACCTTATATTCACCACTATTACATCACATTTGCGAATAAATTGGTCAAGTCGTTTTTGTTTGCAGTGGGAATGTCGAGCTACGTCTCTGCTGAAGAAGCCCCAAACAGGGCTGAAACAGCTGTACAGAGGCTGCTCGAGGTTTTCACTGCAATCGAAAACGATTTGCACAAAATTTTTCTAGTAACTAAAACACTTTATAAACTCACAAAATATTTAATTACAAGCATAAGCTTCAAAGTGACCGATTCCACCACAGGCATACCTGAGCGCCGATTTAAATTCTGTGCCTACTCAGAGTGGTTCCATCGGTATATTTGAATAGTATATTAAAAGACAAGTCTCATAAGACGTAATTTTAGCGCACGCATCCAGTTTTAGAAAACGAATTTTCTAAATGGACAAGTGCGCCAAAACGTCTTATGAAACGTGTATTTTATAGTATTATTTCTATTTTGGTGCTTTGACATGAAAAAAATCTTAAAAATCGGCGTTATTTTGTAATGTCACAAGGGGAATTTTTGTTTTGTTGATAGCGGCTGGTGAAATTGGTTGACGCTTAAAATAATTTCAAACAAATGTGACTTTGGAGGTTATGCTTATAATTTATATATGTTGGGAGCTTATAAAATGTTTTAATTATGTTTTTGTAATTGAAGATGCTAGAACATAGAGGTAATTTCAAACATGAAGGTAGATTATTATTTATAATTTGATATTTGAATAAATTTAGCAGCGTATGCGTTGCCATCAACCTGACAAAATAAAATTTCGGGTGCTTTAATATCCTATTTTATGAAACCCAAATGACTCATTTGAGTTTCATAATGTAGCCCATTAAGCACAAAAATAGAAAAATTATTTTAAACGTCAGCTAATGTCACCGTCTGTCATCAACAAAGCAAAATTTTCCTACCACATTAACTTATAACGTTTTCAACTGATTGCACTTTTTTGCACTCAGTGCGCACTGAGTGCAAATGTTACATTCTACTGATATTTGACAATTGCACTTTTTAAGAATTTAGAGGTCCTTTAAAATTTAAAATACAATTCTACGATTGGTTGTTATCGTGGCAACGAAATTTAACAGCCCTTTAAATTTAACGCTTTTGATACAGAATAGGCACCTTAATATTAATTAAGCAGAAAAAAGGAGTTATACTTACAGCTACGGCCTTAATTTCTGCTAGTCGATTTGTAATTTGTTTGAAATACTGTTCAGGAGCAATGGCATTTAAGTCGTTGTACACTATCCGTCTGTAAAGACAAAAATTAAACAAGGAGAAAACCACTTGTATAATAAGTAATCGTTGAAAACCAGAAAACGGGAACATGACCAATTCTTCACCAAATGAGCCATTAATATATCTGTTACAGCACAGTTATCTGGTTGTAGAAACAAAATATTTTGTCCAAACAGATATTTATAGTAGAATAAAGTCGGCATATATGGAATACCCGTTCCTTGGGCCGTCATAAATTCTGAACTAAGATACCAAATACTCAGATATTTTAATTAAAAATACTCTATGTTGTTTTCCAGCGGTTGGATAAAATAATAAATTTATTTTATCCAACATAAATAAATACATATTTTTTTGGGAAAATTCTGTAACAAATTAAAAAAAAAACTGCATTTTCCTGATATGATTTAAAATGGCGGGTAATATGGAATAGTCAATGGGGGTGATATGAAATAAGGAACAATATGCAATACTTTGAATTAATAAGGTGAAATATCAACTGTTGTACTAATCTACACAGACTAACTTTGGTGTAAAAAAAAACACTTTTATTTTAAAAAATACGCCAAATTACATTTTTCTGGTACCGTACGTAAACTAGAATTGTGTCGTTCACGAACGATTCAGTTGTTTTGAACGAATCTTTTGAGTAAAGATTCGTTCATTTCCTTCGTTCGTGAACGAACGAATCTTTTCGAACAATTTGATTCAGATGAACGAAATGAACGAATCACGGTACACCGTAGCTCTTCATCTTATTTGTGCATTTTTCACCTCTTATTTTCACGTATTTTAATAATGAAAATATATTATATGAATCATCCTGTATATTTTTAAATTTTTGGAGAAAGAAGAAAATTACTTTATCAATAACATAGGACAGTATATTAATCAAAATTTGTGAGATGTACGGCTTTCGATAACATTTGCAATGTTCAGGTAGGCTATGAGTGAAGATTTTTAAACAATTTAAATTTTCAAATCTCAGATTATTTGAAAATTATACCTGAGCGTAAAAGAAGTGATGGTTGGAAATAATTTAGTGTTTTTAGTATAAATAAAGGAAAATACAATTATTGTTTGAAAGAAGTGTGTCGGCGGGAATCGATATAACAAATACGGCGAGCGACCCGATCCGTTCTACCATTCATCTCGTTTATTTCCTTCATCTCCTTCATCTCGTTCATTTCGTTCATATCGTTCATCGACTCAAAGATTCGTTCGTTCGTTTTTTTAAGAACGAATCATTTGAGTCGTTCATACTAATAATACGAACGAATCGTTCCTGAACGACACAACTCTAACGTAAACTTCCAAAACGATAAATTCACAAAATCATGTACTGTAAAGTTATGCAATCTTACCGGCTGAGAACTTCTGAAGTAATGACCTATAATACCGAAACTCATGTTAATGCCAGAGTCGTTTAACAGATGGCGCTTCTTCCTTTAAAAATACCGGGTATTCCATATTAGCTGATCTATTCCATATATGCCGACTTTACTCTATAGGCTGTCCAGAATAAGGAATCCGCTAATTTTATTAAAGTTACAGTCCTGCCTTATAATTTTCGCTCTTTGTCAAAAATATCTCATCAGTTTTAAAATATTCATTATTTTTTTTTTCTTTATTATCCCTTTTTAAATTTATTATCGAAATAAAATAAATGAAATCACAGAAAATGATTGATACATTTAAAAAGAACGACGTTATCATCTGTTATTGCTCACATTCAGTAGAACAAATTTACTAACGGTTCCCGCTCTCAATGTTGTGACTGTGTTCATTTCTGCTAAATGGTCTTTCAAGTTTCGCAGGACGATAAAACACGAAACGCTTTTACTATTTTACAGACTTTGTATTATATTTAGTTAATGTTTAACAACAATCATCATCATTTCTTATCAAAAAAAAACTTTAGCGAAACCATTATTATGTTGCAGAAATGTAAAATAAGGTGAATTTTAACCATCTTTAAAGTTAGATATACATATTTGAGTGTTACTTTTTATGTGGTTGTAATGTGAAGCGAGCCTTATGAATTTTGAATAATCCAAGAAAAAATCAGTCATATAGAAAAACTCTGCTGGCTGAAAGGAAACCTAATCAAATTCTATGCTTTCTAAAAATCATATCGAAAGAAACAATATAATAACAGTAGGAAATTATTTAATCAGTTGCAGAAAATCTAGACGTGTGAAGTTGAAAGAAATTTCATTTCTACCATTTCCACTCGGTCCTAAAAAAAATTAAAAGTCTTTTATCAATACCATTTCAGAAAGAATAATTACAGGAAACTGTTTCTTGTCTACATTTTTTTGCTTGTGGTTTTATTCTATGATGTTATTTTAAAATAAATTCAAAAGAATACAAGAACCGCCAAAATATTTTGCGCAAGCATTATGAAAATTCTGAAAAGTCATTTCGAGAAATGGGAAAACGTCTAGAAATCCCGAAATTGACAATTGCAAATGTTTTAAATAATTTCTCTGAACGTTTGACAATACAATATAAGTAGTCAGGATCTGGAAGAAAACGATGGCGCAAGATGTAGAAATACGGAAATAAAGGTGCTTGAAGCTTTCAGACAGAATCAAAACTTGTAGGTGAGAGATACAGCGAAAAGAGTTAAAACATCTTCCTCTTATATTCAAAAAGTAAAAACAGGTGCGGATTCAAAACATTCAAGTTGCAAGGAGTTCCAAATCGGGATGTAAAACGATACGAGAAGACAAAAATCCGTGCTAGGAAACTCTATAGGAATTTTTCTAGCAAACACAGAGTGTAAAATAATGGTCGTACCTCAAAAGTGAGCAGCTCTCCGGGCAAGAATTTTTTACTTGCAAGCAACAAAGCGAAGTTGAAAACAAATACAAACTAAAAAAAATCTAATTTACAGAAAAATATTTAATTAACAGATTAAACAGCGACATCCCACGATAGCTTTTTGCTGCGTGAGGGATTCACTGCAAACAAAAACGATTTACAACAAAATTTTTTTGAAAAATATTTACTTTGGCAAGAGATTTGCACTTGCTAAAAGACATTCTAATTTTGTGACAAAGGGCAACATCAACTCTGAAATCTATTCAGCGCGTTTGAAAAACCGCCTGCCACCCTTTAAAAGAAATCACAATACTTCTCTATTTTGCTAGGTTTGGCCACTTGCTATTACGCTACAAAAGTTACTAAATGGTAAGAAAAGGAAATCGCTTTTATAGCCAAAGACAGTAACCTGCCAAAATGCTCTGAACTGCGGCCAATCGAAAAATATTGGGCTATTGTAAATCAAGGTCTGAGAAAAACTAAAGAAAATGCTGAAGATATCATTGATTTAAAAAAAAGTGAAAAAAAGCGTCGAAAAGTGTTACTACTTTCA
Organism: Prosopocoilus inquinatus; assembly: GCA_036172665.1. Classification (NCBI taxonomy): domain Eukaryota; kingdom Metazoa; phylum Arthropoda; class Insecta; order Coleoptera; family Lucanidae; genus Prosopocoilus; species Prosopocoilus inquinatus. The sequence continues at coordinate 38,118,582 of CM069871.1, forward strand.
CTGTACAAAATTTGATGTCCACTATAAAACCAAAAGTTGGAACTTTTAGTTATGAACTTTAGAAATATGCGAGTAACTAAATACGTTGCAACCATCTTAAAGTTTAAACATATTTCAGTTTTAAATAAGTAATAAATAATTTCAAAATTTCCCGTTTTGTTTTAATTTTTATGGCAAGATTTATGCAAATTTTACACAAAAATTAATTTCGTGCTGTACGGCTCTAAGAAATATTTTAAATTTCGTGAAATATCTAACGAACACCTAGCGAAGTCTATAAAATGAAACTTTTTTCCCGTTTATCCATATATACTGTAAGTACTTTAATAATAAACAAGATCCTTGCACTGAACAACTTATTCTGGACAGTCTGTATAGCTCAATTGAGGATGACGGACCAGCTGTCTATGTCTACAAAATACTACACAGTGCAGATATGCAAAGATAAGAAAAAGAAACAACGTGTATTAATCTAAAGCTATCTATTCTTTAAACCGCTTAAAACCACAATTTCTTAAAAGATTACTTATTGTTCTTCGATTTGGTATTAGTGAAAGCAAAAGATAAAAAGTAGCTACAGAAAGTACCAGCTCTCTAAACTTCAATAAGTAATAAAATTGCCTGCAAATAATTTTGATTTACGTAGGTTTTAATATCATATAAGCAACAAACCCATCCCACAATCCATCTTCCAAATTGTAAAAGAGCCTGCTTCATCCGAGCAGCGTGCAGGCAAAAATAATCGCACGTTAACCTCTGGTATTATAATGATTAAATGAAACGTGAGAGAATTGGAACTCACCCGCTCTGGTGCAAGAGATCGCACAATTGAAAGAGAATGTCCACTTCCAGGGGAGTCATCTGCGACATCGCCTGGGCAGAATGCATGAATTCCTCCTTCGTCACTTCCTGCATCCTATGTCCGTTTGTGACGTTCAGGTAAATACGCTTTGCCAGCTCCATATTGTTGAGGAGCGAGTTGAATGCGATAAAATACGGGAAACCGACTCGTCTTCCTGTTTGACTCCCACTAGCAGCCTAAATGGAATACATAAATACGTAAATTGAATTTAAAATTATTCTATAAATAATAATAGCAAGTCTTTATTGCATGTAATATCTAAATTGCGTTGCATATTGGGTGTGTTTCTGGAAATAACATTTCAGAGCTTTAAAACATATGAAAGAGTAATAGAAATGAGATTGAAAGGTCCAAGATTGTTGGTGGATACAGACCATCAAGAGTGATGGTAGAGATACGAGATTAAGTTGAAAATAGACCGAAAAGGTCGATTGAGCAAACCGTTAGAGTCTTGCGGCTGGGGGTCTCCGGTGAGGAAACAACTAATGACTCTTATATACATATGATTGTAAACACATTTTATTGTTGCACGCATACGATTCGTAGTCAATGTTGTACAGATCATTTTTGCACTTTCGAATTTGACTCGTGCTACGCATTCGTCAAATTTATATCCCAACTAATCCCAACGCCATTGATATTCGTAACACCACCACAAAAATAATCAGCATAACATTGACTAGTCGTCATATTACATCTGATAGTTTCGGGCCGGTCGTACAATAAAATAAAAATTTTCAAAATGTTCAGGTTTTTACCCATTGTACATACGTATATTTCAGTAGTCTTTCATAATACTAATGGTTCTGCAAGTTTATAAAAAAAAGTTCTTTTAACTTTCTTCAACTTATAAATCATATTACGACGCATGAGTTTCAAGTTTCAGTACATTCGAGAAACTTCATAAATTGATGCCGTCGGTTGGAAAACTTCTCTGCCACAACTAAATACAGAACTTGTTTCTAATATACGGGAAAAATATTCAAGGAAACTGCAAGCACCCAGTACCCAGTACCCAGTACCTTTATAATATAATTGACAAAGTTGAAGCTTTCCGGAAGATAGAATAATGTAATCGAGTGAGTTAATTTGTTCGTGTCAGTCAGGAAACACGCAATGGCAGTTCAATTATCCAAAGTGTAAAAATGATAGATTATCAGTGCTAATAACCAATGTATTGAAAAATATTTATCACATATGATAATCTGCAGTTGAATTTGTGCTAATCATGTTTGTGTCAAATAAATACGCTGACAATAAAATAAATAAATAATGCATTTCGTATCTTCAGTCGAATTAAAACAATCACACAGATATCACGCAGAAGCCATGTGAATATGACAGTAAAAATAATATTTTTGGCTCAACTGTTTAATCTACTTATGTATGTATATCCGTAAACGTCTTCTAAATCACGTGCCATATGTAAATATTAATTTACTTTTATCACACACTTATTAATTTGTTCACATTCGTACAACTTATGATACGGCGATAGTATTTTTAATATATGACGACGATAGTATTTTTAATTTATGAATGAATTATGACTTCAATTCTTATACTTAATGATTTCTAGAGACGCGCAGTTCGTGAACGAACTAGTTTATTGAACTTATACCCTATGATGAGCTAAATTTTTATTTAGCTCGCGATTAACATCAAATTCGTATCTTTGAAAGCATAAGTATTTAGTTTTTACAAACTCGCTTTTGTCCATTTTAAAATGATTTCACACTTCACTCCATTTTTGCACTGTTGTGAAAAGCCGAATTTGTGTCATAATAATGACTGTCACATTAACCATTGTCGTATACCTATAAATTGATTCACAGGCTCGATGCTCGGATGCAAACAGATGACCGATTTACTCAAATTTAGATATTACGTCCTTATGACACAATGGTATTTCTTCTATAAAGTTTGCGAAAAACTGACTTTGGGGCGGATTTTTTTACCTCCAGATAAATTTATCTGTCAGGTATAAGGTGGCTACACTCCTAAGCTGAAAAAAAGAGGACAAGATGAAAAAAATCTCATCACTGTCCTACCTGTGTTTGCCACATGTTACAAAGTGGCAGTGGTTAAATGATATTGGGACTTATTTTTATATTATTTTCTTTACAAAGTCTACCTTTAGAAAAAAGAAGAAGATCCATGTCAAAAAAGAGGACGTCTGGCCACTCCAGCTAGGTATTATCCTTGGAAACCATTATATCGACAATAGTTTTCGAGGATATTACCTGGCAGATAAATTTATCTGGGGGTGAAAAAATTCGAGCCTTATGCTCGATTTCTTCACCTCCTGATAAATTTATCTGCTAGGTAGAGGTGAAGAAATCGAGCATAAGGCTCGAATTTTTTCCCTCTCGATAAATTTATTTGCCAGGTATTATCCTTGGAAACCATTCTATCAATAATAGTGTCCGAAGATACTACCTGGTAGATAAATTTATCCATAAGTGAAGAAATCGGGCCCTAGAAGCGTCAAATTAACCAATAAACATTCGCCTTGGTAACTATCTCTGTCACATATGTAAGTCCAAAATTAGCATATTACAGGAATAGCGTTTAAAGTTTTTGTAAGGTCCGGTATTATAATCGTAAAATAAATTTACTCTGCAGTTTAATGTCTTAGTAACAATTGTAAAAACAATGGTTACTAAAGCATTAAACTGTAGAATAAATTTAACTTGCGTTTATAATACCGGGCCTTGGTGAATTATGTTAAGTCACTGCTTAACTATTTGAGAAAATTTATCTTCACCTAAGGTCACTAAATCAACACACTTACGCGTTTAGGTAACGCCATCCCATTTCCATTCGAAGTTTCTTGTGTAACAAAGATACCAAATATAAATATCACAAGAGCAACAAGGAAATCAACACTTTTAGGGAATTCTGTTTACTACGATGGTAGTAGTTTATGGCCGACTGTCTAGTTAAAGATGTATTAGTTTATGTTTTTCTCGGCAGCCATAGTAAAATGCTATTTGTGAAACATTACTTTGATTAACAAACTTTTGACTCTGTTTTTTTATCCCTGGATGAGATTATTGTGCGACAAGGATAGATAGAATAAATCACTAATGGCGCTACCTGAACACGAAGTTTGCCGAATAGCTTAAACAGCGACATCCTACGATTTGCAACAAAACTTTTTAAAAGTTCTCTATTACCACTTAAGTGACTCTTTTGAATCATATGGTGTATAACTGGACAAAAGAGCTTGACAATTGGCAGCCCATTGTTTCAGTTTCATGAACGTGATTTATACAGGATGTTATAGAATAAGATAATAATTATACCACGCACAGACGACATTAAAATATTACAAATTAACCTAATTTACCTTTATACAAAATTCTTCCGTTTTTGAGATATAACCATTTAAAGAAGCAACTTGAAAAGCATATTTTCTGAAATATTTGAGGTAGAGCGTTTAAATTTGACATGCAGGACAAGTGAAACACAGAGATGTATATGTCATACGGACAATTAAATATTCTTCACCAGTGGCGTAGATCCGAAGAAGAAGGTTAACATTTTAGTAAATAACTTTCTTATTGTCACATATTAAACAAAAGTGAAACAAAAATTGACAAGCTCGAATAAAATTTTATCAGAAATGAACTAACTTCGATCTTCGTCAGATTAACCGTTTTCAAGATAATTAGGTCGAAAAATTTATTGCTGCAAAAACACGAAATTTCGTAAAGCTCTTACTTGCCTTGAAAAGTTTAGGTGGAGTTTTATCTACGTATTGTACATGTGAATATATGTACAATACATAAATTGATTGAAGATTGATTTATGAAAAAAAAGTAGAATTTGACATGACTTTAAATACGTACCTCTATCAGATGTGTCTGTACTTGCTTCGTCAAAAGATGACTCTTAATGCTAATCATAATATCTTGAAAATCGAGCACCGAAATGAAACCGCTGCCATCCTTGTCGGCACGTCTGAAACCTTCTATCGCGTATTCCTCATGAAAATCGTGCAAGAACTGACTAAATTCACTATAGCTTATCAAACGTTGTTTGTTTTTCCCGAAATAGAGCTCCACAAAGGGTGAATCCATATTAAATGGTATCCTTCGATGAAGCTCTGTCCTTTTCATCACCTCAACGAATTCAGCTGTCAATCACAAATAAAATTATCTTCTTTCCTATTTGAAGTCAACTTATTTATGTAATACTACAAGTACAATTTTTTTTAAATCTTGAACTGAACAGAAATATGATGGGAACACACTCAACGTTTCGCTATAGATTTATAGCTTCGTCAGATGTGAAAAAAGTAAATAAACAAGTTGTCAAGAGAAACGAAAAGGTAACATGATTTTAAACTAAAACACAAGTTGTCCGGAATAAAATTAAATTAAAATTATTTTTTTTTAATTGACAGATCTATATCCTATTTAAAGAATCCAGAAACCTACAAAATATATCATTTAAATTTTCAAAATCCGCACGTTTATTAATAGAATTTGGAGATATTTTAATTTTACACATTTCTATGAAACGTCTTTTAAAAATATTAGATTCACTGTACAAAATGTCAGTATTATCAAAATCAAAATTATTACTTTTTTCCACTTCTGACGAAGCTATAAATCTATAGCGAAACGCTGAGTGTGTTTCCATAATATTTCTGTTCGGTTCAAGATTTAAAAAAATTGTACTTACAATTTTCATCGGACAAGAATCAACTTCAATTAGTAATACTTACAGAAACTAACCATTCCATTTCCGTTAATATCAAAAAGCTGAAAAGCAGTTTTGTATAAGGCATCCGGGAAACACAGCAATCCTTCGAAAGCTTGAAACTCTGGATATGATATAAGGCCATCTTTACTGGTGTTGACAATCGAAGCCAACAGTTTAACAGAACCCGCATTAAAATCGGTGCCCTCGAATAAACCCAAAAACTTCCTAATGAAGTCCTCTGGGGTCATGAATTTCTCACCATTCTTCTCGACCGACGCGTACTTGTTGAAAATGTCGAACAGTTGATCCGGATTCGCTCGCTTTAAATATCCCGCTCCCTGGAACAAAACATTAAATATATGTAGGTAAATAACGATAAAAGTGATAGTTGCAATAATTATTATTAATAACTTTCTCAGTGAGAACAGTGTAAGCAGAAATATTAAAAAATATACTCCTATTTTTTATCATACATGAAGGACACACTTTTGAAACAGAAAGCTTTGCGAAACGTCAACCTAACTTCATAACGTAAACAACAATTACATTTTCAGCGCGTTCTAAAGTGTTTTCTTGTTTATATCCTATCAACACAATAAATAATTTCTTTTTATATTTTCATTTTTCAATATGAATTTTATGTTCTAATGGAAACTGTTAATTACAAAAAGAATTTCTAGCCTTTGATCAAATCGTCAACGTATTTAAATAATAATAATAATACCCCATGTCAGGTCAAAAAGCGATCGTAGGATGTCGCTGTTTTATCTATTCATAATAATACCAATAAAGGTCTTTATTGCTCAGACATTACTGAGTGTAACAGATTATTAACATAACTTCTTCATAAAATTATATAAGATGAGCAATCTCCAGGCGAAGTTTAGGGTTAGGTAAGACCCATCTACTTTTCAACTTAATCTTGAAATACAGATTAAAACCTACCTCATTTAACTCTTTTATTTTTATTTTCAGGAAAAAATGTTTAATACAAAATCTATAGGAACTAATTCAAAGTTTCTCTGTGTGTTCACGGAAAAACAACTGATAGATAAACGAGATATAAACTAAACTTAAGTTTCCTTTTAATGGAACACCCTGTATAATATTACGATTTTCGATTCTAAATTAAATTCTACTGGGACTACGTATACAGGGTGGGTCATTGGTATCGATTTCTTCAATAGCGCCTTAACTGTTAATTATAAAAGAAAATTTCTTTTAAAAAAAAAGTTATCGCCTATAGTGAGTTCTACATCAGCAAATTATTGGAGCAAACACAGCATGTTCTATGAGTGAGTTATCTATGAAACTTATACTTTCTTAAATGGAATTTTTATTGGAGATTTCTATAGATCTCTTAAAAATAAACATTTTTTTCATTCAGCTACTCTCTAAGTAAGCATTCTCTACTCTCTTGGTAATTTACAGCTATTCGATTGAATTAAAAAGCTAAAATATAGAGTCATTTTATTCATAATCAGCGGCTAAAAAAAATATCTTTAGTGTACCTAACTATAAATAATAGCAACATTTTTTATGTACGTTTGCACAGAAACAAATGAAATTTAAAAGTTTAAATTTTTCAAAAAAATTAAATAGAACGTCCTGTATATTTTTACACATTCAAACAGCCCATTAGATTCTGTTTTTTACATATGCAAGTTGTATTGTAATGTATTGGTCTAAAGCTTACAGTTTTCGAGATAACTGCACTTACAGTTACAACTTCTGCCAAGAACCACATGTTAAGAAAATAAACAAATGAAAAGGGTACAATTACGTTTACTACTAATTAATAAAGACCTCAAAAAACTTCTTATTGTAACGAATAAATAAGTATATAATTCCCTGTTATTTGATACCTAAAAATCCTGAAAAAAAATATATATATTACCTATAAATCGTCAAAAAACAACGTATAGATGAGAGCAAATCACACCCACACACCACAAGTTAAGAGCACTTTAGAAAAATTTTTTTTTCGGGGTTTGGACTACTTATTTTCGCATTTCCGTGTGGTTTGGTTAGCTCTTATTTGTAAGGTTTTCTGACAGTTAATTTTAGGTGTTCACATAATTTTTTTTCTCGGTTTATACATAACCTATATAGTTTATTTTCAGGATTTTTAGGTATCAAATAACGGGGAATTATATACTTACTCATTCGTTAGAATAAGTCTTTTCGGGGTTTGGACTATTTATTTTTGCATTTCCATGTTGTTTGGTAAGCTCTTATTTGTAAGGTTTTCTGACAGTTAATTTTAGATGTTCACATAATTTTTTTTTCCGATTTATATATTAATTGATATTTACTTACATTTACACATTTATATCTTTTAGAATGATTAGATTGTTGTTAGGTTTAATATTTTTATGATTTTATCAGTGTCAGATCTAAAAACAAACTAAAAAGGTTGTTTTTAGTTCTTTTTTTTAGTGCTTTTAAGTTGGTAGCGTACTGAAGATGGCAGCTTGGCTGCCGAAATACATATCTACGGATATAAAAATTATTGTGGGCGGAGGTTAATTTCAATTATCTCTTAAACCACAGTCTCCTTTACTATTTTACTCAAGGAAGTATTGACATTTATAAATAATCGGAGAACTTAGAGTCACTATAAGAACTGCTTACCGCTGAAATTAACTAATTGATAAAAACGTAGACGTAGATGTAGAAAAAAACTAATCTCTTTTACACACAATTTCCACTATTCTCGGTGTATCAAAAATACATGTGTTAATTTTAACACGGAGTGCAGTTATTTAATGAAATATTTTTTCTATTTGACTTTTTTTATTTGAAGCTTTCTAAACTGCTTTAAAATTTGAAACGTATTACATATTATATTATATTACGACCTCCCTTACTTAATTATTACTACAACCACGTTAGTATAAAAAGTCTGAATAAAAAGTAAAATTAATTACATAATAGAAAATCAATATGTATATTTTATTATCCTGTTCGGGTTCGTTAAAATATTACCTGGCTTGTCTTATTGAAGCGCGTCATACTGAATTGTTTAAAGTGCCATCTATTATCCCAAAGTAAAAACTAATTTAATCAAAAATAATAAGGTTTCATGATTTTATATTTTTTATTATATTAAAAATATGTGAAATCTAAGCACGTAAGAGTCGGTTGTCTGAAAGTGAAAATTATTCCAGCCAAATTTGCTATAAATGCATTTCATCTTTGTTATCCCCAGAATCCCTACCTTCTAATTTTGCACTGAATGGAATTAAATAAAAATCAGATCATGACAGGACCATTTCTTTATCAAAAGAGAATACAACTTTGTTCAAATTTCCCGTAACGGCATTTTTTTCCGCTGCGTTCTCAGCAATATGTTCGGTCTTGTAACTTCGCAGCGACGTTAATTTCGAAATTAAATTGAAAATCTAAAATCAAGTTGTGAAGAGATCATGCGGAGCACTGTCTCTTGACCAAAAATTAAAAGCTGTTTTTTTTTGTAATTTCAAATGGTGGTAGGTTATCGTGTTAACGTTGACACTCTTAGTAATAACTTCTACTTCTGTCTTTTTAGTATTTTCAGGCAATTGAAACTTAAAGACTAAACGCGTCATATTGAATTATTTAGAACGTCATCTCGTTGTTCACTTATCTTCATTTTCTAAAAAAAGTTGCCCTAGTTGAACTTCAAAAACGCGATTTCGTTTTGATACTCTTAGTAAAATCTTTTTTTTTTTTCTAAATCAAATTGAAAACAGAGTCATTCCAAAGCGCGATAATAAAGGCAGAAATCAGTCAGAGCGCCATCTTTTGACCAAAAGAGAAAAACTGTTTTAATCGAATAATATTTTTCCATCGCTACAACAGCCTTGTCTTCTATCATTGTCTTCAAACAAATTGAGTATTGTTTAACATCTAATTATTTTCAACACAAATAAAAATGTTTTCAAAGAGGGCGCTGCCCTTCCATAATATACAGGCTGTTTTTTTTACTGTGTGCAAATAAAAAAACCTCATTATAAGTACATGAAGTACTACCTTCTGCAGGTATTTTTTGGAGACTACCGTATCATACCCAGAAAATTTCGGAGGTACCACTTGTTTGAAACTGTTGAAATGTACGACAAAAAATATTTAACAGATAAAATAGCGACATCTTACTATCGCTTTTTGACCTGACATTGCAGTAGGATAGACAAATTGAAGCGGGATTTGCTCCTAATAAGTCCCCCATGCAAGGCGGCCATGCTTGCTGTCAAAGCATAATGAAAGTTTTAGAAAAATTTTGTGCAAATTGTTCTTGATTGCAGTGAAAACCTCGAGCAGCCTCTGGACAGCTGTTTCAGCCCTGCTTGGGGCTTCTTCAGCAGAGACGTAGCTCGACATTCCCACTGCAGACCAAAAACGACTTGCCCAATTTATTCGCAATTGCGATGTCAGGTCAAAAAGCGATAGTAAGATGTCGCTATTTTATTTGTTCATCATTCTTACATCGCAATTGCGAATAAATTGGGCAAGTCGTTTTTGGTCTGCAGTGGGAATGTCGAGCTACGTCTCTGCTGAAGAAGCCCCAAGTAGGGCTGAAACACCTGTCCAGAGGCTGCTCGAGGTTTTCACTGCAATCAAGAACGATTTGCACAAAATTTTTCTAAAAAATATTTAGGTAGACGACGCTTTCTCGGCATGAAGACGCCCACCGATACCCTTTAACGCAGCGTTTCGTAAGGATAATCACTGAAATCGTTTATTAATTAATTAATTTAAAATTTTAATTCACTGAACAAAGTAATATTACATTTATTTTTTTACGATATCAATTATCGATGAATAAATCCGAAAATTTATGCACCAATTAGGCGAGCGCGCTAAAAATGTTTTTCCTTCTCCCTTTTACATAAATCAACTTTTGCTAAACTCGCTGCTAGCTATGAAAATATTACTACTTACGGTCCATGGAAAAAATGTAAATGTCAAATTTTGAGTGAAAAGTGTATTAAAAATACATAAGGAATGAGAAATTACAATTTGTTTATACCTCGCTTTTAACTTGTTCGGCAATTACGAACCACATGCGATATTCGCAGCTTCTTGAATTGCAGTAGTTTTTAATTTAAAAATACTTAAACTTGTAATTACTTGCAGTGAAGTTACATTTATTTATTTTAATAAATCCAGGCATATTGTAAACGCGTTGAATATGTTTTGAATGACCAGCTGACCGGGCGGCTGATTTACATCGTTCGTGCATAAGGTCAAGTGAATTACTGACTTACCTTCTACTTCGGGTAGTAATTCAACAGGCGGCCGCGTTCCACTTTTAGCTATGCCAGCAGTTCTCAAACGGTTTAGTGAAAATCTGCCACCGCATTTTTCTCGAAAACTATTAAATTTTTGATAAGGACATATGAGTTTAATCGTTGCCAATTATGGTGATATACAGAGTGTTCTTTTACTGTGTGCAAATATTTAAATCTGCAATATATATATTAGTGGCAACGATTGAACTCATGTTCTTAACATAAATGTAATAGTTTTCGAGAAAAATACAGTGGCAGATTTTCACTAAACCATTTGAGAACTGCTGGCAGAGCTAAAAGTTGAACGCGGGCGCCTCTTGAATTACTACCTGAAGTCGAAATCGGTCAGGATCAGTGCCTTATTGGAACTCGAGGAGGAACGACATAAATCAATGCCACTGCGATCAGCTGGTCCGTCAAAGCGTTTACAATTTAAATTAACTTCACTGCAAGTAATTGCAAGTCTAAGTATTAAATTAAAATCTAGTTAAAATTCTAAATAAAATAATCAATAAACGATATCAGTGATTATTATTACGAAACTCTGCGTTGAACATCGAGTGCGGTATCGGTGAGCGTGTTCGTATCGAAAAGAAGGCGAAGTTAACCTTCTTATCTTTCTCACACATTTCAACAGTTCCAAACAAGTGGTCCATCCAATTTTTTTGGCTAAGATACGGTAATCACTAAAAAATACCCGCAGAACGCAGCATTTCGCGTACTTATACTTATACTACTAAAAAAAAAACATATTTTTGTTAGGAGATTTAATCCAATTTTTTTTGTACTACAGACCATAGTCTCCATTACATTTGAATATCAGATATTTTAATTTACATACTAAAGATTATAGGAGATAAACATTATACATACAAACGAGTGGACATCCCATTGCTACAGTTCATGTGGGTAGTATTAAAACAAAGTTCTAAGGCGTCGACAGCAAGTGAGACATCTCATTGATCGTCTATAATCTTTACTAATACCGGAAATCACAGATTATACAGGTACCTCCACCTTTCATTTTCGCTGTCAATGTTTTAGTACTGCGTACGTGAATTGCACGCCTTATGCGTTACCGAGTATATCAATGAGATGAGCATAATGTAGTCCTCAGGAGCTTTTAGGAAAAAAGTAAAACCAGTAGCAACGAAAAATTTAGAGTGAAATATCTATTTAATCTGTGGCAACATATTTTTTCAGGGTTCTCGAATCGTAGGTAGAAGAATATGTTGAAAGGAAGTACTCTTTTCCAATTTGAATCTAGTAAGATAATTGAGGCCCCTCAGATAAAAAGGGTATAAGTGCAATTATTCGTATTCTAAGCTTTTTACATTTAAATTTAAAAAGTCGCGAAGAAAGCTGAATAATTATTTTATGTTTTTCTGTATACTGAAATGGTAATTTTGTCTTCAATTACGTTTACTTTCTTCAAATAAAAAATAGTATGATAAAAAACTTAACATATATCCGTTTTAAATATATTAAATATACAGTGTTGTTGTGAATTACGCATCGCATTCTCAAAATACTTGAATATGTAAAGTTCTTTAATGGAACACCCTATATTTTTATTGGTACATGATAGAAAACTAAATTCCAAATACAAATCATTCTTAACTATTTCTCACTTAAACGAATAATAAAGGAGATAGGAGATTCGATATCAAAACCCTAAAATTTAAAGGCGAGTTAAATTTGGTTGCTACGGTAACAACCAATTAGTGTCCGACCGAATATTCGGCTCCGGTTTCGGTTTCGGCCATAATTTCGTGGTTCGGACAAAGTTTCGGTTTCGGCCAAAAAACAGCCGAAATTATAAAGTGACTTTGCTTTGCAGGACGTGAAATCTCTAAAATACCAAAGTTTTTGATTCTGGCCAAAATTCAATTTTAATAAGATACACATTTGAATTTTGTTTATGAGCTATAGCTGAAAAAAAATTCTTTTTGTCTTTTGTAAAATATGATAGAGACGAACATTTTAAATTGTTTTTGTTCTTGTCTTACAATATAAGTTTGTTTGATTTCAGTTTTTAATAAATAAATTTAACTTAAAATTGTTTCTGTTTCTGTCTTATATTTATTTAATTTCAGTTATTAATAAATAAAACTATTAATTTAGACTCTAGTAAAACTATCTCTAACTTCTTTCGAATAAGATTCGGTTTCGTTTTTGTTTCGGTCGAAACTGAGACATTGGGCGAAATTCGGTTTCAGTTTCGGTTTCGGCGAGAAAATCGGTTTCGGTCGGACACTACAACCAATCATGAAAGTGTATTTTTAATTTTAAAGCACCTCTAAATTTTAACAGCCCGTTAAAAAGTTACAGAATACGCCCCTTATTTGCATTCATCATTTACAAAAAACAGCAAGCACGGCCGCGTTACATGGGAGCTTATTATGTAGCAAATCCACTTCAATTTGTCTATCCCTGCAATGTCAGAAAAAGCGATCGTAGGATGTCGCTGTTTTATCTGTTCATTAAAAATTTGCTACAAATCGGCCAAATTGCAAATAGGTACTCATAGCGATTTCGGCCCTAATTGAGCAATTGAGCAATTCGAGAGTTCCACTGAAATCTGACACATTTTTCATTTCTAATCAGACTATTAAGCGCGCAATATGAAAAGTATTACCTTTATTTATTTTGAAGTAATTATTAAAGTATCATACATTTAATATCAAAATACTCTAACCCAAATCTTTCCGATTGTAACCTAAAGATTCGTATGAATTCAGGAACATAATTCTGTGTTCCTATGTTAAATCCTTATGTCCTATTGTCACACGGACATACGTTATAATGAAAGATATAAAACGAAACCGATCGCTTGATTGTTATATCACGCCTATTTCGTTGGATTTGGAATTTGGAACGTTATTTAATAATTAATTTTAATAAAAATTAATAGCTAAGAAATTTTAGTAATTTCTTCCCTATTCGAATTTCGAATACCTGAGAATACTCAACAACGCGCGTCTCTGTTAAACCGGGCAATCGAACGATTCAGATCTGCGTACACCGGGGGTGTTACCATGCGTAATAGGCATCTGGGAGACTGGACGGGCTATTTTCCTCGATGGTGTAGTTATAAGTGATTTTTTTAGGTCTTGAAATGTTCCGCCTTATGAAGATAATTTAGTATAGTCGCGAGCAATAAATTTTGGTTATCACTGATTGTCAAAGAATGGCACCTGACTTATATTTTACTAAAAAGAAGGAGTTTGATGTCTTAATTTTGAATATTTTAATAAAAATTCAAGTTATTTTCAACACTTTTTTGGTTGACGGAAGGATATTTATCTGAAAATTTTTAATTTGGGAATTTAAACTGACGTTTTGATTGACAGTGACGACTAAAATTAATGCTCGCGATTGTACATATCCGCCGGGTGACTGTCAAATGACCAGAGATTTTACTTTTGTGTATCCGTGCTTTATTGCTCTTTGTTTTTCGAGGAAAGTTTTAGAAACTAATTATCCGGGCGAAAATCAATTAGTTTTCTTCTCGTGAGCAGTAATTGGTTTCTTCCAGGTTAATCTGATGATTATATGACTATTCTTAATAAGTGGAAAATGTTCATTTTTTTTATTTTCCAAAGGTCACTGGACCAATGAATTATTTCTAACAACTGTGCATATTCTAGATCTAGAATCTAGCCACAAGATTATACAGGGAGATTCAGGCAACACATTCATTATAAGTTTACGGACTTTCTCTTTGAATTTCTATTTCATATTTTGCAGTTATAAGTTAGGGATAATGACCTATTAAAATATAATATTTCCAACTTTCGGGCACTTCCGCTTGTAACAGAAGTTGCTGTTAACTTTCTTATTTTAACTGGAATACCCCATTTTTAATTGCATTTTTGAAATCTTCATGAAATTCTAAGAATGTTTTATATAGCATGTGATACAAGAAAAATTAGCCGTTTAAGAGGTATTTCCATTTTTTAAAAAAAGTTCAATGTTGCAGTACCTTGTTTATGATGCCATCTTTGTGTAATAAAAGCCATAATTTCAGTTTTTGGCCTGTAGTAGGCTCTTCTCATAAGCATTCAGTTTATACCTAATTTTATACAAAATTGTTTACGGGCTGGTTGAAAAGTAACTTCTATTCGAACTGATTTCAACTGTCGAGAAATCATGTTTCGTAAATGGAATGCCTAGTATATTTTTTACCATAAGAATTAGAATTAAATGTTCTTTCGAATTGTATTAGCTTTCCCTATACCCATTTCTTACCTTTCTCTTTCTATTCATAATTTTCTCTTTGATACATTGATTGATGATTTTTTCACTTTTCAGTATTATTCCTGAATAGTGCGCTTTGAAAATTTAAGAAACTGAGGTTTTTTTAATTAATTTCAGAATGTAAAATCAATTTCATTTTAGAAACCGAAAAATAATATTTAAATACATATCTATCATCTGAACCTTTTACTTACGTATACTGCATGTATTAGAATTCTTGGTCTTTTTACACATTTACAAAGAGAAATTTACACTTACAATACAAAATTTTATGAAAACTAAGAAATAAGTCAAAAGTATTAAAAATAATACACAAAATATTGATCATAATATTGGCTCTAAGTTGTCCTCAGCTATTATTTATTAATAATATCTTTCTATTGTATCTAAGTAATAACATATTTTCCTCGATATAACAATTTTTTATTAACTTCTTGAATTGTCGATTCTTTTATCATCAAATACATTTAATATGTCTGTGTTTGAATATTCATTTTTTAGTTCTTCGTAGCGATTAAATTACTTTTTTAATTGCTACTAGACGGATGATTTGAAAAATTTAATTTCTTTAGTTTTCATAGCACACTGTTTAAAAACAAAACCGAAAAATGGAAAGAAATTAGGTGTTAAAAAGAAATCTGTTTAAAAACAAAACCGAAAAATGGAAAGAAATTAGGTGTTAAAAAGAAATCGTCGATAACGAGTAATATTTAAGAGATAGGTATAGGAAATAACATTTAGTCGTGAGTCACATGGTATAAAAATATACTAGATTCAACAAGATTTCAAAAATGAATTAAAAAATGGGGTATTCTATTTAAAATAAGAAAGTTGACAGCAACTTCCGGTATAAGCGGAAGTGTCCGAAAATTGAAAATATTATATTTTGATAGATCCTTATCGTTAACTTATAACTGAAAAATGTGAAACAGAAATTCAAAGGAGAAGTCCGTAAACTTTTAATGGATGGGTTGCCTGAATCTACCTGTATAGGTATAAAAATTAAAAGAAAATCCAGCAAAATAAACTTATTCTTTTTAAAGTTGATAAGAAGCATGTGTTATGTACAAGTGTTCTTTTATATTCAAACAGGTTCAACACAGGTTGTTTCACTTGAGGCAGTTTCCTTCATACCTCTTTAGTTACTTATTTTACAAAAAAAAGTTTCAAATGAAAGTTATTTGGTATCATGTAGAGGATATTGTTACGAATTTGGGGTTCACAAATTATGGTAGTTAAATTTCAGAACACTTTAATTCAAAGCTGTCGTTTTACACAATTAACAACACAATTGTAATGAGCTTGTCTATAAAATAACACTTTTACAAAATGTACTTTCTATTTATTCGAGGTATGAATCCTTCGCTCGCTAACTTCATAACTAACTACTCCTGGCGGATCGTACGGCTCATATAGCAAAGGCCTCTGTTGCGCGAACATACTAGAATGATCGAGTAGTCTTCGGTTATGTTCTGTGACGCAAGGTGGCGAACTGATGCTAAAAATAGATCTGTTTGCGCATCACGGCTGTAACAATATTCTGAAATTAGTTTGGTGTAAACAGAGTGTTACGTTTAGTCTGAGCGTTATGTCATTTCGTTTTTTTTTTTTTTAAATGGAACACCCTAGTATATTTTTACATTTTTGGATTCCGGACTGAATTTTAATGCGACTTTGCTAACTGTAAAGGGTAGCCCAACGATGCGTATTTCTTCTGGGGCCTATAGGAAAGAAATGAGGAAAAAAATCGATAAAGAATTTTATAATAGACAATACGCGGCATATTGTAAAATTATTTTGAAGTATACATAGTGATCAGAAAAATCGTGGTTCGTGGAAACTTATTATTAAATGGTATACCCTGTATATTTTTAGATATTTGGATGCGCCGCAATGAACAGATTATAGCGGTACAAAGATATATTGATTTTATTGAATAACTTTCATAAAATAATTTTTTTTCTTGAAGAATTTTCAAAAATTCAGTCAGTTTCGTAAGTATCGATCGCTCAGTATAATGCAAAATGATGTCTTAATTTTGTTCACATTTTCATAAAGGCCAAAGTCCTAAAAATATCGTGTTAGATTTTCATTCGTCTGTGTTACCTCATTAATCAGAAATTCAAATTCAAACTTACTGAATTTTTGCAAAATTCTTCAAGAAAAAAAAATTATTTTATGAAAGTTATTCAATAAAATCAATATATCTTTATACCGCTGTAATCAGTTTACTATGGCGCATCCAAATATCTAAAAATATACAGGCTGTTCCATTAAAAAAAAATAAGTTTCCACGAACCACCATTTTTCTGATCACTCTGTATAGTTCAAAATAATGTTCCAATATGCCGCGTATTGTCTAGTATAAAATTCTTTTTTTTTCCTAATTTTTTTCTCATAAGTTTTACAGAAGAAATACGCATCGTTGGACCACCCTGTACATAGAGTCTAATACAAACCGTTCAACTTTAAAAAAATATATTGCTGTTGCAGTACTTCAAACAAATGCAAATATTTTTCGAACAAATAACGTTAGAAACATATGTTTTTTTTGCAAAAGTTTCACCTTGAAACGCTTTGTCTTGTCAGTTACACCATCAAGAAAAATTTCAAGCAACATAAGTTCTTATAAAAAAATTAATAACCTGGAAAATATTCAAACTACGGTAACTAATTTTTTTTAATGGAACGCCATATACCATGTTTTTTTTTAACTCTGAACATACAACGTAAATGTTCGTATGTTCAGTTTTAAAAAAACCAAGTCAATGCATTGCAGGGAACACCAGCTGCCTATGATAAAGCAAATAAATTTCTTTCTGTGAAAAATGTCAAAATTTATGTAATATTTAAGTAACATTAAATACTCAAAACTCTAACACTAAACAATGCACTAAAGATTATAAAATCCCTACACACTGTTTCTTTAAAAATCTGGATTTAATGCGTTACAGGCCGTGAGTATACGATTTCTTAACTCTTCTACATTCTGTATTGGAATATTACTACAACTTTTAGATTTAAGAAAGCCCCAAAGAAAGAAATCTTTAGGTGATAAATCTGGTGAGCGGGGTGGCCAAGTTATGGGACCGTATCTTCCTATCCACCGCCCTGGAAATAATTCATTGAGGAAACGTGTGATGGTTCCCATGGAATTCGGTGGTGCTCCATCCATTCGAGACCACACATTTTCATTGTTCAAATTTTGTATGGAATAATTGTCGAATAATATATGCCCGAAGGAGTTCTAAAAAATTTGTTGCGTTCAAATTTCCGTCAATAAAGAATGGACCAATGATCACATCATTAATTATTCCAGTCCAATCATTCACTCTTGCATTGTACTGCGTGGGTGTTAAATTTTGAACATTATCAATAGTACGGGACCAATACCTGTTGAAAAAATAAAAGAAAACGGGGTAAGAAGAATTAGGTGAAATGAAGAAACAGTAACTTCAAACCGATAATTTTGGGAATTGACCGAGCCATTCAAAGAAAATGATGCTTCGCCTGTGAAAACTATTCTTCTTAAAGCGTATTGATTTTCATTCAATAAATTAAATACAGTTTCACAAAAATCGGTTCGTGTAATTTTGTCATCCTCATAAAGCAGCTGGTGTTTGGAAAATTTGTAGGGTTTATATATTTATTATTTTTATGTTCTAAATACAGAAGATTGCAAACTTTAAACTCTTTGGCTATTAGATGTAAAGATGTAATATGATTTTCTTCGGCATAATACAAAATGTTTAATTCCATTTCCTCAGTAAGGACATGGTGAGCTTTTACCTTTCTCTTGTGGAAATTTATAACACAGCCTTCAATATTAAATCTTTTAACGATATTATGAATAATATCTGTTTTTTATTTATTTACCATCGAAGTATGCCGTGAAAATTTAGGGAAAAAGTAGTACTTATGCAAGTAACTAAACTTTGATAATGAAAGTCATTTTGATTTTGAATTTAAAGTTACTGCGAATGAAGCAATGTTGCAATACTTTCTTTTCGTCACAAAGTGTATTTTTCATTTCTCAAATTATATTGTCTAATTAGTCGTTGCAAATCTTTTCTAAACATGTAATTTAAAAATCTGTCCGTAGCAGTACGTTTACCAGAAGAATAACTCTCCAATTCGTCTCGTTTTTTCGTCCCTATACACATTTGTGACATCAACAATAAGTATTTCTAAATGAAAAGTACGCTTACAAATTTAAAATGGAGCGAATGCAGAATGCAGGGAAATTCATTTTTACTTCTCACTGTACTCACTGCAAAAATTTCCTCTAATCTTTCAATAATATCCATTTTCTCCAAATCTGGCCTGTCCGTTTGATACTTTTCAAATGCTTTTTGTATAGCAATTTTGATGACGCGTCTTACAACTTTCATTTTACATAACAAATTGACTTGTAGAATTAGCATAGGCACTAGATAAAAACGGATAATTCTTAAAGTTTAGATTTGATAACATTGGTTGATCTGTCTAATTTGAAGTGTCACATTTTGGCATATATTATAATGACAGGAAATTAATTTATCTAATTTTATTGTAATAGCCAACCCAATAAAATAAAATCACGACCTACTTGATGGTAAATAAATAAAAAACAGATATTAGTTCCAATAGATAGTATTGGTCTGTCGGGATAATGAAAAGAAAGCTGTGTTTGTTATTGTACCACCGTAAAATATTTCTCTTTTCTTCTTTAGAAAACATAATTATGTATTTTACAATTATTAAGAACTTAAGTAACAACATTTTAAATCAAACTTTACGTTTGTGAATTGTCATCTTTGATTGATATTGACAACATTAACTCTTTCATCAAAGATATTGCATATTGCAATGCATTGACATGTTTTTTTTTAACTGAACATAAGAATATTAGCATTGTATGTTCAGAGTTAAAAAAAAAACTCACGGTATATTTTACTATTAGTGGATGCCCTATTTAATTCTCTTTTCAATTATATGGAGTTGTCGATACCTGCCGTTAACAGCTTTTTCAGTATTTAGATTTTTCTATACACTATTAACGACAAATATCGACAACTCCATATATGTATCATTAAAAAGAGAATTAAATAACGCGTCTACGGAAGGTAAAGACATATGGCATTCTATTTAAAAAAATACTTATCGCAGTTTGAATATTCTTATTCTTATTAATTTTTTTGTAAGAGCTTATATTGCTGGGATTTTTTTTGACAGTGTAACTAAAAACGCGTATCAAGATGTAACTTTTGCAAAAAAAAACACAAGTCTGTCATTTGTTCGGAAGATACACTGCTACAATAAACTACACGCAATAAAATACGAAATTTTCGATTTGATTTTTTATTCAAAATTTATATTAACTGGCATTGCTATGAAATAGCTAACCATACGAGGTTCATTTTCCAACATTTTACATCAATTTCAATTTTAATGTTTAAATTAAAGTGACTTTATTGTTTTTTGTTTTTGTATTTCTTCGTCATTATGCCACATGAATTTCGAAATTTGACCAAAGAAGAATGCACTCAAGTAGTGGTATAGTTAGAATAACACTGAAGCTATTGTCGACTACGAGGAAGATGCGGTGTGTCCCAAATCTTGGTGTGCCGAATGGTGTGAAGATGTAGAGAGATTAGAGGAAAGGCAGACATTGTGCAACAACCCGTGTTCAGTCCATTTTTTTGACACTTTTTGCTTTAGAAAAGAGGTTCGTTGCAAGCAAAAATTTCCAATTTGAACTAAGGGAAGTGCATGTCATTATGCCACATGAATTTCGAAATTTGACCAAAGAAGAATGCACTCAAGTAGTGGTATAGTTAGAATAACACTGAAGCTATTGTCGACTACGAGGAAGATGCGGTGTGTCCCAAATCTTGGTGTGCCGAATGGTGTGAAGATGTAGAGAGATTGGAGGAAAGGCAGACATTGTGCAACAACCCGTGTTCAGTCCATTTTTTTGACACTTTTTGCTTTAGAAAAGAGGTTCGTTGCAAGCAAAAATTTCCAATTTGAACTAAGGGAAGTGCATGGGGTTTCAATTAGCATCGAAACTGTTTGTTAACGTCTTAGGGAAACTAATTTGACATATCACGTGTCTGTCCAAGATCCAGCCTTGTCGACAGAACATCGCACAGATCACTTGGAATTTCTTAGATTTCATGTAATTTGAATACCACAATATTTGGCTGAAGCTTTTTTATAGCGTGAGTATGTATTTCTTTGACAGCGCGCACGGACTTATTGGTGTTAAATAATGGGAGTCTTAATGTCTTTCGGTACACAGAGATCCTACAAGATTATGCCGTGCCATTTGTACCCTATATCGGACGCACTTTTTTATTAAAGCAAGATAACTTTGGACCCCAACGAGTTCGGAAAGAACAAAATTGATTAGAGGAGACTGAAATCGATGCCATGGTTTATCCAGCAACGTGTTCAGGCCTTAGTCCCATTGAGCATATGTGGAACACACTCGGTAGTCTGAAAGCACTCGGAGATTATCCGAACCAAGGTAATAACTTAGAAAAGATGGGGCGTTGGCCTGTGGAAATGCGGAAGGAATTGGAACAAAATGACATAACTTCGCTTATTTTATATGTGGATAGTCGATAAGAATCTGTTATTCCAAACAGAGGTAGAGATACCCGATATTGGTGACATTTATTCAAAAATTTTGTTTCTCAATTTTTTCGGGTTTTGATTTTATTAGTTTTAATTGTTTATTTTTTACTTGTAAATGATGATTTTAAAATATTTTAAACAATTGTTACTAAATTGTTTCAAATCAACGGCGACCATTTCCAATTTTAAATAAAGAAAACGAAAAATATTATTTTAATGTGTGTAGCGTTAATTTCTTGGAGCAGTGTATTTGCGTTTGTTTGAAGTACTACAACAGCGATATATTTTTTTTAAAGTTGAATAACGCGAACACGGTTTAGATTAGATCCTATATATGGTACACAAAGTCACATTAAAATTCAATCTGGAATCCGAAAATGTAGAAATATATAGGATGTTCTATTTAAAATAACGAAGTAATTGAACGCCCAGGCAAAACGAGATACCCCAAACAAATTTTAAATTATACTTTACATGATACCAAGTAACTTTCATTTGCAATATTTTTTTTGAAAAATGTGTAACTAGAGAGATATAAAGGAAGCCGCTTTAAGTGAAACACCCTGTATATCTTTCACCCACTTGATTTATCTGTTTGAAATTAGATTACATTAAAAAAACTGTCAGGAAATCTAATTTGCATCTATTTGTACTATGTTTTTTTTAAGTGAACATATCTAATTATTTGTCTCTATTATAATAAATTTGTAGTCCGTTCATCGCTCTGTCACGCCGGGTCACAATATAGTGTCTCTATAGAGCCGGATACATATCAATAGAAATTTGCGTTGTGCGTTGTGTGTATAGGTACTCCAAACTTCTGGGAAAGTCCAAAAATGCCCCTTTAAACTCTGAGAGATTTGGTACTGATAAAAAAGCAGCGTGTAAGCTACTTAAACATATAACTGTTTAGATAGATAAATTTAATAAAAACAAACTTATAGCGAAGTACGTAAGTACTTGAAAATTTATCAGTATACGTGAAGCGACGCATAAGTGAATGACCTATTATATTTTGCAATATCATATTTAGACCACGTGTTCATTTCGTGCTACTTTTATTTAACGAAAATATGAAATTATTCAGCGACCTGTGTAAACCCTTCAGGGTGTTTCATTTACAAAAGCCATGTGGTCTCTTCCTTACACAATGAGTTCTCCAATTTTCAAAAAATTGCACTCGAAACAGAACACATGTGCAAGTCTTTAATTTTTGTAAAAAGAGTAGTAAACGGTTAGCAGAAAAACTAACATTGACCTTATTACTGTCGTCCTAGCGAAACGAATTATGCGTCTGCTTTTCAGCATTTAAATTTTACAATCACGCGGTAGTTTCATGCTATAAACTGAAGCAAAAGAAATATTTGTCCATTTGTTGTTTTTTAATTGTCACACCGCGACTTATTTGAAGATAATTTTTATCATTGTTATGGAAATATGCGCACAGTACATATCGGCTTCCTTAATACACGCGTTCATTTGTAGTACGTCATTCTTGAAGAAGATGATGAAATTGATGAATGACCTTTTGGGTATTTTATCTGACACAACGCCGAACGAAAGATGTTATTAACTTCAAGCCGTAACCGGTTTTATATAATAACTTTGCGAAAAAGTGCATTCTGTGTAACTAACGACAATCCGTGTTGAAAAACTGCTGGTTTTAAAAATATAAACGTATTATTAAAATAAGTCTATTTTCTAAAACCATATCAGCATTTTTAACGAATGCGTATGCGCTTTCAAAAACGTGCTTGTCAAGAATAGGTCTTCTGGTTCTATTCAATGTATATACAGACTGATGCCCGATTTCTTCACCTCCTGATAAATTTATCTGCCAGGTATTATCCTTGGAAACCATTGTATCGATAATATTTTCCGAGGATATTACCTGGTAGAGAAATTTATCAGGATGTGAAGAATTTTGGAATGAATCAGGCAACTCTACAGAGGTAGACGGTAGGCCGGGACTGATTAGATAAGATAATTATGATGAGTATATATTTTCCTTTATCGAAATTTTTCAATATGCATAAGCTTTCTTTCTTTCGCTTCGCCTCGAAAACATACGAAGACCACCTACCTAGTAGTCAATCCATAGGTACAATAATAGTAGGTAGTTTACGTAATAAGTAAGTTAGAAATTTTCCAACACAGAGATTTTTTACAATCTCCTGACAATGCTTGTTATGTGACATTTGAAGAGCATTCACACAAAACTTGATAAGTCCAAAATTACCGAATTTGCGTTAGACCAGGAATCAGGAGTTTAAAGCCGAGTTACAGCGTCTAGTGAGGTCTGATACATTTAAAACTTTATATTTCATTGAGAAAAAAATACTATACTGTTAAGGGTTCAATCAAAACTTAATTTGCCCTTAACATTACACAGAAAAAACTGTGTAATAAAAACTACTACAATTTGTAGTAAAATAGGAGATAGTTACAAATTGTAGAAATTTTTCACGTAATTGTAGTAAATTTCACGAATTTAAAATGTATTTGTAGTACAATGCTCTACAATTTGTACGAAAATTTGCTGCAATTGTAGTTATCCCGTATTTTACTACAATTTTTTTACTGTGCAGGATTTTATCCTGGTATTCAACCAAAATTCAATAAGTCTGCGGTATGCTTCAAATAGCAGCCCACATATTTTAAAGCAAAATTGGTTGGTGCTTTCTGATGATACAGGAATTAATTTTGCCTTCTATTACTTCAGAATATATTCATAGGTATAGTGTGGTTACTATACCATAATAGAAATCTGTAAGCAGATTTGTGATCAGATTTTGTGCAACCTTAGAGAAGTGCTTGCAAACACAATGCGCAAATACATACTTGGAAATTATTGAAACTATTATGTATTATCATTTTGCTGTTATTGTTTAATAACTTCCGTTATTTTAAAAGTAGCAAGGGGTTGTAGTCATGCAGGTCAATAATGAAGTCGAAATATCGGTAGGTACGGTACGCAAATTCCTTGTCAACTTCAAGCAAAATTCAATATGTTCAAAATAAATTTTGATTTCTAAAGCAACTTTTTGACTAATTTTTAATCTGATTTAAAGAATCGGTATACTGGGGAAATATAATATTTATAATTTCTATTTAAAAAAGGTAGTATAGCTGTTACTTGGATTATAAGAAAAACGTAATTTCTGATAATTACGAAAAAGTGATTTATTAAGTTTTGCTTGAATTCTCTTTATTTATAAATTACAAACCACGAAAAGCTACAGTCAGTTCAGTAATACTAGTAGCAGTATTCATGACAATCATCGTTTTTTTAACAGTACTAGTGATGTTAAATATCTCTTAACGAAACTAGTAGCTAACGAGTTTTTACTTATTTGCAAAATCAAGGTAAGAAATATTATTAGACTACGTGCTATTTTCTGTGTGATACGAGGTAATCCTAATTTGTATTGCTTATGGACGGGATTTCAGCTTTTAGCTTCGATTTATTCCCATAGGAACAATTATTGTCTGAATAATTGTCATGTAAAATGTCATTTTTACTAAATAAATAAAGCAACAATTTTACCAGTTCTCTTCCAACAGACGTTGCAAATAAACCAAAACTCGACTCAATAAGCTGATTAGTTTACTACCGATCAAACTATACAGAAAATATTTTACTCACAATATACATTAGCTGTTCTTCACTTTCCAATTCCTTAATCGATCCTCCAGGTTTAAATAACTTAAACCTTTCACTAATTTTCTCATTCGAACCCACTAAATATGTAAAAACCATTGCTTTCCAATAATTTGCACTTGCTGGTTTGAACAAGACTAAATATGCGACACCGAGTCACGAACAATATGTCTTACAAACGTCACGGTTTTTACAATAATTTTTATGATGACTTATTCATCATCGTACTTATTATTATTATTATTATTATTATAATATCTATTCACGCATTGGCGGAATCGGAATGAACTTGATTACAAAAGCGGTGCGTTTTTAACGCATGCAATGACTGGTGTGTGAAAAATAAAATTACAATTGCAACATGTGAGATGACGAGAAAACGGTATAAACCGAAAACAGCTCGTTATCAGTAAAAACAGAAAGTTTTAGAGAAATCCATTGTTGATTCGGAATTTCATGGAACACTCAATCGTTCTAACGAACGAGAAGCAAATAGTTATTACGATATACATTTGCAATTCACGTGAATACTGACATCAAGTCTTGGCATTATCGTTATCTTAGGTATGACGACACTCATGTGTATTTTTCGAGTTACGGAAATGTAAAACACGATTACTGTGTCAGATTGCAGGAGAATTAAATTAAATTAAATATTGTACGTAATTAACTTAATTGTTTAAATACCTGGTCATCCTGTTCATAAGCAATAATTACAAAACATTCTGTCAGCTATACATTTATGACACCACGTAACGTATAAAATAATCACAATAGCGTTTTTGATTTGTTTGCCCTTGTTGTACTCAGTATTTGCATCTTGTTTTAACCTCACGTCCATCTCCAATTCGTACAAGATGGAGATAAGAAACTCTGATTGCAACCAGTACCAGGTAATCAAAAACGCTAAAGTCATATTCACGAAAGATGAGCCCTGCGTTATCAGTTACGAAGCAAAAACCGGCAAATAATACGTAACTCTATTCTTTTCTTATCCACCACGGAAACGGAAACAATACTGAAATATTTGTCGGTTTTTGTTTAGTTTTGTTATGATGCATCACATGATAAGGATACTCCTTCAAAATTTCGAAACATTGAGCTGAAGTGTGGTTTATACAGTCACTAAAACTAATAACTAAACATTAATAACTATAATAAATACTGTTACGAACCGGTTTGTACGACTTCACTAAAAATTAAGAATTCGTTTATTTCAATTCTTAGTGGAAAAGGCGGGATGATCGTAAATTTGACTGTACTTTCTCTCCAGTTAATATTCCCTCCACGGAATTTTCACAGCTAGGTGTGCAACGAGCGTGCGTAATTTTTGCTTGTATAAACGGAAACTTTTGCATAGTTTTAATTTTAGTTTTTGTTAATTTTTAGTTTTAGTTTTAGTGAGTGTATAAACCAAGCATTAGTCTTTTCACGAACCGATATCACTAGTGTCATGATCACGAAACTTTGTTTTTTGTTTATCAATTATCTGTAAAATTGAGACGCATTCTGTAACTTATCAACGGTCTGTTAAAATTTAGAGGTCCTTTAAAATTTAAAATACAGTTCTATGATTGGTTGTTACCATAGCAACAAAATTTAACAGCCCTTTAAATTTAACGCTTTTGATACAGAATAGGCCCCATTATGCTTCAAATTTTGAAAAACTGAACTTATTCTTTTTACGAACAAAAATCGCTGGTGCCATGATCGCAAAACTTTGTCTTCTTGTTTATCAATTATCTGTGAAATTATGCTTCAAAACAAAAAGCACGCTTATCAGTTAACATAAGGACTACAGAACTGTAAATAGGCCTCGATTCGCTCGATCGCGGCTATACGTATACCTATAAGAAAAAGCTATAAGAACGTAGAGCTTACTCGAAACTCAATAACTAGAAAAGGCTACAGATAAGGCTGCAGTCCCACTGATCGCTCGTGGACAATCTTGTATAAGCGATTATAATTTTAACTAATGAAATTTTATCTTTTTGGTACAACATGGTCTTAGCTGATGTAATATTAGTTTAGTTTTAATCGCTTATGCACGATTGGCTGCGATTGGTCAGTGGGACTGCAGCCTAACTTTATAAAAAGAGCGAAGTAATAAGCTTGCTTTTTGTATCAAAACATAATTTCACAGATAAATGATAAACAAAAAAAACAAAGTTTTGTGATCGTGGCTCTAGCGATTTCTGTTCGTAAAAGGAATAAGTTCAATTTCTCAAAATTTGAAGGAGTTTCCGTATCATGTGATACATCAAGGCATTCAGAAAAAAAATCTCTCTTAAAAGGGCCAAGAAAATTAGGTGCTACCAATTTAAAATTTTGAAGTTAGGTTAGATTACTCAAAATGTGCAAAAATAAAATTAGTTTTAAGTGCCGACAAAAGTATTTAAATTATCATGCTAATTAGTTCAAACCGCATCTCAATATTTTAAGTAGCAAAAACGTTACGACAAATAAAAGAAATTAGGAGATTTTGGTTTTTGTTAAATTTTAACCAAGTTAGGCATGACAAGTAATATTTAAAAATGGATCCTTAATGAGCTCTAGCACCTGTACTTTTTTGCTAATTTAACCGTCTCTCTATCTCTTCAAATACAAAAGTTACCCATGTTGTCCCTTCGAAATCCGGGCACACTGTAGATTCGATCTTCAATTTCAACTAAGTAATTCGAAATTTAAATTGTACTAATGTGACCAGATGGGCCGGCGACGGCCTTTCTTGTCAAGGGTCGCCGGGGACGCTTGCGGTTGATATTGCAGATGTTGGAGAAAGCTGTGGAGAATTCCAGCATGACCTCTAAGATTTCTGGACGTTTCCATGCGCATCTAGAGTGAGTCCGTAAACTATAAAAGCGCTACCAGGACAGTCCTTACTGATCAAGCGAAGGTGAGAGTATTTCACGGACGATAAACGGCGATATATACAGGGAGATTCAGACAATCCATTCATTAAAAGTTTACGGACTTCCTCTTTGAATTTCTATTTCATATTTTACCGTTATAAGTTAGCGATAAGGATTTATTAAAATATAATATTTCTAACTTTCGGTCACTTCCGCTTGTACCGGAAGTTGCTGTCAACTTTCTTACTTTAAATGGAATACCCCATTTTTATTGCATTTCTGAAATCTTCATGAAATTCTAAAAATATTTTATGTAACATGTGATACAAGAAAAATTAGCCGTTTTAGAGATATTTAATTTTTTTTAAAAGTTCAAAGTTGCAGTACCTTGTTTACGATGTCTTTGTGTAACAAAAGCCATAATTTAAATTTTTGGCCTGTAGTCAGGTCATACCTAATATTACGCAAAATTGTTTACGGACTGGTTGAAAAGTAACTTCAATGCGAACTGATTTCAACTGTCGAAAAGTCATGTTTTTTTAAATAGAACACCCAGTATATTTTTACACCATAAGAATCAGAATTAAATGTTCTTTCGAACTGTATTAGTATTCCCTATACCCATCTCTTACCTTTCTCTTTCTATTCACGATTTTCTCTTTGACATATAAATTTTTTCACTTTTCAGTTTTATTCCTGTAGTGTGCTATGAAAATTTAACAAACTGAGGTTTTGAAATTAATTTCTGACTGCAATTTCCATTTCATTAAAAAAAAAAACCGAAAAATAATATTTAATACATATCTATCATCTGAAATTTTTATTTACATATGCCACATGTATTAGAATTCTTGGTATGACTATTTACACATTTACAAGGAGAAATTTACACTTACAATACAAAAT
Source organism: Prosopocoilus inquinatus (assembly GCA_036172665.1). NCBI lineage: Eukaryota > Metazoa > Arthropoda > Insecta > Coleoptera > Lucanidae > Prosopocoilus > Prosopocoilus inquinatus. Next base: position 38,147,730 of record CM069871.1, read on the forward strand.
TTTATGAAAACTAATAAATAAATCAGAAATATTAAAAATAATACACAAATTGTTGGTTATAATATTGGCTCTAAGTTGTCCTCGGCTATTATTTATTAGTAATAACTTTCTATGGTATCTAAGTAATAACCGATATAACAATTTTTTTTATTAACTTCTTGAATTGTCGATTCTTTTATCATCAAATAAATTTAATGTGTCTGTGTTTGATTATTCATTTGTTTGATTATTCATTTCTTTGTAGCGATTAAATTGTTTTTTTTTTATTCCTACTAAACGGATGATTTCAAAAATTATAATTTATCTAGTTTTCATAGTCCACTATTTAAAAATAATACCGAAAACGGAAAAAAAATTACGTGCTAAAAAGAAATCATCGATAACGAGTGAACTATAAGAGATAGGTAAAGAACAATTAATCCTGAGTCACATGGTATAAAAATATACTAGGCGTTCCATTTAAAAAACATGACTTTTCGACAGTTGAAATTAGTTCGAATAGAAGTTACTTTTCAACCAGCCTATAAGTAATCAAGTGTAAAACTGGACATGATCTGAAAAAATGTTATTGTAGCTTACTACAGGCCAAAATTTTACATCGTGGTTTTTGCTGTATAAAGATGGCAGTATCATAAACAAGGTTCTGCAAATCTGAGCTTTTTTTAAAAAATGGAAATACCTCGGAAACGGTTAATTTTTCTTGTATCACACGTTGTACAAAATATTTCTAGAATTTCAAGAAGATTTCAAAAATGCATTAAAAATTGGGGTATTCCATTTAAAATAAGAAAGTTGACAGCAACTTCCGGTATAAGCGGAAGTGTCCGAAAATTGAAAATATTATATTTTGATAGATCCTTATCGTTAACTTATAACTCCAAAATATGAAACAGAAATTCAAAGGAGAAGCCCGTAAACTTTTAATGAATGGGTTGCCTAATTTCCCTGTAGATATGCTTCTTTTATTGAAATACGTGTTGTAAAATCATATTAGTGTATTATGTTGTGTAAGCGATTGACTTTTTAATAAAGTTTTGAAATTAGTCGACCAGTATAATTTGCGAATTCCGAAGTCGTAACAATTATGTTTCAGCAGTCGCTTTTTCAGTATAAATCAATTTTCCACTTTGATTTAAGATTTTTATTATAAACAATTTACAAGAAACGGCGTTAATTGTTATTTTGAGACGTCAAAGGCTAATATGTGATGTCAAAAATCAAATTTGAAGTGCAAGACAATGAAATATATCTAATTGAAACATTTAAAGCCAATTATCCTCCACCATTTTCTATGTAAAAATAATTAATCACAATATTAAATTTTCAAAACTTTAACCTGCTTCGTCGAAGCTATCAATTGATAGTGAAATATACACGGCTTTTATTTTATTCCGAAACATATCCCTATGTTTCATTTTATGATAATCATATCAAAGGATTATAAATCGAAGGCAACCACCATAACACTCGTGGTTGTTTACTCCGCGTTTTTTATTTTCGATTTCGATCATTGTTACTTATTGTTGTTGTTTTGCTTTATGTCTCTCTCACATGTGACATATTGAAGTCTGTGTGAAATTTACTAATTTTAATAATTAAAATGACTTAATAAGTTTGAAGAAAATTCACCGTAAAATGTGATGGAACACCATTTTGTTAATACCAGGCAACGTGTGTGGGGCTTTTAAATTTGCTGTATTTGAGGAACTGTTGGGTTACGGAGAACAGAAGATTTAAATAATAAAAAAATGACCAATCAGTGTTTGATTATTCCTACCAGGCGTTTATTTTTTCTCTTGAACTACATGTGAGTGCAATTTAGTGTACATTTTCTTGTACTCACTATCTCAAAAAGGCATTAAACATAAAAGGTGCTTTCTTTCGCTCACAAAATCGTGATCCAAACGTATTTTTAAAACTTGTTTGGATTGAATTATGGTTATTTACAAATGAACTGTCAATCAAAAATTCAAGTCAGGTGTTTTGTTGCAACTAAAGTCCCTAGATCTATCAAAGTACAGTAACTGGTAAGGACAATGAGTTAGAGAGAGAACAATTGGTAAAGACCATGAGTTAGAGTGAGAACTATCGAAAAGGAATCAATATGGCGCAGTGACATTTCGTAACAGTTGTTAAACGATTTGCAGTTAGTTTTAAAATTTCAGTTTCAAGCATAATTGTGTTTTAAACGCAAAAGATTTATGAACACTCATCTAACTGAAACGTGAGTTTCACGATTTCTTGCGTTTTTGAACTTATCTGCATGCACAAATGGGCAAGAAAAACGGCTGAAACTCACGTTTCAAGACGTCGTTCTTAGCTGTTTTTGAGTTTGAAATATTCATGTTTGTTTTGATTTTTTTTTTGCTTATTCTGATGTACTTTTTTTACGTTTGTTAAATCTATTTTAGACGTTTTGATTTTCCTAATACAGGTTTGGCTTTTCTAAAATATGAAGTATTTTTTTCAAAGAAGTGTTCAATTTTTGATTTGAGCTAAGTTACAAGATTAATGCAAAAGTTGAGCCAAAATAAAGTGGAAAAACTCAATTGTACAAAAGTTACAGATAAAAGTGTAAATTTTGCTGACCAGTGTAATCAGCGCCTGCAATTTACGAATAAAAATGACAGAACAAGTAATACCCGCAGGGACTGCAATTTTCGTCATCGGAAAGTTATAGAAAAAGAAGAAAAAGAAAGAAAGCTTGCTCCACGAAACTGGATATTGTTCATAATCATCAATAAATTTAAGGCAGTCGTCATTTGACCATTCTATTGTAGTAACAATAAACTTTATTAAAAAAACACAACTGATAGGTCCTGAAATCCTATTCAGCCTGCAGAACATGCAGTCATATCATGAGATACATGGATTTGTGCACGTTCAAATACGTCCAAACTGAACGCACATGCAAAATATATTTTCCTTTAAGCGGTCCCAGAAGACCGACACCACAGTCTATACAGTCGTTTCACTGGCGCTAGTTTCGCATTATAGAAAACGTTTTTTCGTCATAACTCATAGCAGAATGCGCAGTAGTCTACGGCTCGTAGATTGGAGGTGTGTTTACGTTTGTCACGTGCTTGGTGAGGTTAAGCTCAGAGTGAGAGAGGAATATCGTAATAAATATATCTACTGCGTAGTGTAAAATGTGTAAAAATAAAGTAATAATGGAAACACATGGGAATTATTTTATATTTTCACCAGATAGAAGCACGTAAGATAATTTACAGAGCTGACGCGAAAACAAAATCGAATCGCGACGGAATGCGCAGTGGAACTTTTTCGGATACGAGATCAAAGGTACCGACACGAAGTGAAATGACTGTGTAGACTGTCCAACACTCTCTGGCTCGCGTCATGTGCGTTCGCAGGGTCTTGCAAGACGCCAAGATTACGTTGAGTCGCTGCAAATATACAGTCCACACCGAAGCATGTATGCGTGTGTGTCTCGGTTCACCGCATACATATTCACGTCTATATGCGTCTTAAAACAGGGTTGCTACACAGGTTGGAAAAATTCCGTTACACCTTTCTCCAAACCCAAAAAACTGGCAACTACAATATTTTTCTGGAATCGAGTTCATTCTCTACAGGAACCAGTAATTTGAGCTTACAAACGATTTTTGAGACCCCTGTACAAGTACGGAATTGTAAGGAAAATATGTATGTATCCTTAAATGATACCAAAATGCGATCAGTTTTTACTTTTAGCCTCGTGTTGATAAAGTAGGAGTTTACGATAATTGGAGCGCTCCATGGATCGGGGTAGAAAAGTAAGATAGAATGAGTGCATTTAATGTAAGTAAGAGTGAGAGAATAGATTAACCGGTATATATTTAACGCGTCTGCCCTGTAAAAACAATATGATAATGCGGCACGCAGGAACCACTACAGTTCTGGTCGACTGGATATAACATTATAATTATCCTAGGAATGTTCGACCCTTATTTATTACAAAGTGTGTGAAAGAGAAACACTACCACAATGAACGTTTTTGGTTGATTTAATATTCCTATCTCCATTTTTACTGTTTTTAATTTTGCTATGTCCGGTTTTACTAAATGTTAAAATTTTTATAAATAATATAATAAATTTGAACATAAAAACGGTGAACGGCTTAATTTCGCCTCTATGTTTTCTGTTCTGCGGTTTGCTGGGAGTTTTCTCTGTAACATAAAAGTTAAAGGGAACTCGGCGAATGACGTTTTCTCCGCGCTTACGTCAGTCAAATAACTGTACCATTTCATTATCAAGCAAGGTCACCATCAAAACGATATCTCCAAATGAAAATTTATGTCATGCTGCTGCCATCATTCTTATTAATTCTTTTTTTCTGAAAATTTGGTACTCATGTTTGCGTGTTATAGTAGGACGCAGAAGCTATTTTTAACAAGTTGCAAAACTATTCTGAAGTGCACTACTCTATAAATGTTTCCAAACTGAACGACAAAAGTGTTCGGGCTTGTAAGGATTATTATTAGTATTAAGCCCGGTTGACACTGGTTGTGGCTCACAATCTTTAATCACGCTTTCGCGAACCACTACCGGTGTAAATTAATCATTCGTGGAATACGAAAACTTCATGAATAGTCCACAACACGACACGAACGAAGTTATAAACATACATATATTTGATATTTCACGATTTCACGACCGTGAAGATGTCCAGTAAATCTGTTTTGGTTTGTAAAAAGGAATGCCCCAAATGTATCCGTTGTGAAAATGACACGTCGACACAAGGCAATTTGTAGAAGTATAGAAATATAGAAAACAATAAAACTAACAAAAAAATGAATTTTATATACTGTGTTGAATGATTTTTCAGACAGCAAAATAGCATGTAAAACTAAATACTTATTAAACCGCAAAGGAAAATATTGTTAAAATGCCCTTACCCCCAGTTTTACAAAAAAATATTTAATCACTGATTAATTTAACAGCCTGATTAAAGCCTGAGATTGGTTGGGTGAAACAATACAACTGGTTAACTGGTTGTCTCCTCAAATCTATTGTTAACTTCGTCCAATGACGTTCCTTAATCAGAGAACTAAATTAATCGCTGATTAACAATTTTTTTGTGAATTCCACCATGAGTTTACTAATAAGGTAGTTATGACCCAAAAGTATTTAAGTACTTGTCGTACTTGTAGAAAGTGGCAACTTCTAAATTTGCAATTTTTTCACTTCTTCGGAGCTAGGGAATGTTATAATAATTCGTAACGGGATATTATAATAGATATATTCTTCATGATATTTGCAGTAACATTTTAATCAATATATATATATATATAAAATGAAAAGTCTTCAACTGCATTTGTCACTGCTGATACATTATACAAAGTGTTTTTTGAATTTGCATATTTGCATATTTTGCATACTTCTAATAAATATAAATGCTTGTTACTAAAAATGGGTGGGTGATAGGCAATTTTTATTTCCAGAGTCGTTTTTAGGATACCGAAATACATAAAAAACACCTAAAAATAACCGTATCCCAAAATGTGTGTTTAGCAGTGTTATCAGACGTATCAAAAAATGTTAATGTTTTACGAATTTATCTGAACTGAGAATTTACTAGAAACGAAAACAAATGACGATCGGAAACGTAACAAATGAGACTTTATTATTTTAAATGGAACACTCAGTATATTTTCTCGAGTTAAGAAAGATACTCTTACTTTTCTCCTAATTCCAAAAATAAATAATTTGCTGTATTATGGATTCAGACTTTTTGCAATTATGACATATTGGTAATTTATTTCAATTAATGTCTTACGTGTAAGCATTTTGTTTATGAAATGTCCCAGATTAACAGTTTTTAAATTATAAGTAACTCTTGTGACAGATAATAAAACTCTTTTTAATCCAAAGCCAAAGCAAATTCAAAAATGTTTCATATTTTTGAATTTGAAATGTAGGCAAACTACATATTTTTATTTTAGTATTAGTAGAAAAATAACTTTCTTAATACGAGAAAAAATACCAGTGGCGGCTTGTGATGATTTACTGCGGGTGGGCAGCAACTGCAGAAGGGGAAGATGGTGCATTTTCAAGTAAATTTGTTTCGCGGGTCTGTCCAGAGATGGAACAGGAACGTGCAGGTTTAAATATCGGAACAGTTTCCTCACAGTGCCTTGCAACTACAACTGGACAGGGTGAGCACTGCCCACCTTGCCCATCCCGACAAGCCGCCAATGAAATACAATGGATGTTCGATTTAAAATAACAAAGTCGGCATTCATTTGTTAAGTTTCTGATCGTCATTTGTTTTCTTTTTTAGTGAATTTTGGCGGTTCAAGTGAATTCCTGAACCGTTGTATTTAACATTGTTTGATATGACTATAATAAAAATGTGTAGATATCATTCAAAATATAAAGAATACATGTACGTCATATACGGAACCCGTCTATTTCAGGTGGTTGCACTACGTTAATCAACACTATTATTAATTTCGTATTGGAACTTCATTTAATGATGCATTTCCGATACATAAAAATTCGCATAATATTGATTAATGTAGTGCAACCACCTGAGATAGACGAGTTTCGTATGTGATGTGCACATATTCTTTCCTGAATTGAACTGTATACGTTTTATACATACTACACATTAACTAAATTGTTTTTAAAAATTTTAACCGGACGGAATTATAATTAGAAAAGCACTCAACATTTCACTACAATTGAAAGCAGTTGATTCGTCAGGAGTTGAAACATTGAGTGCTTTTCCAATTATAATTCTGTCCAGTTAGAATTTTTAAGAACAATTTTCTTACAATTTTCATCAGACAAGAGTCAACTTCACTTATACTTGTAACATAACTGAACTATTAGCTGTTCACATTCTTTTTAGACTCGGAGTAAGCCCTGTTAGGGTGACATTTTTGTTGGAATCAAGTCATTTTTAATTTTATGATTATATTTTTGAAAATTACCTCTGCCACTGTTGGCCACTCGACTGAAGCTAGACCGAATGATTCCGTTAAAACGAAAAGTATTGTCCCCAGCGATCAATTGATAATTATTTATTAAGTAATTACATGCATGGGTTAAAAAGCAGGATCTTCTTGCTGTTGCTGATGACTTGATTGTGGTTTACATTTTATATAATTATGCTTGGTTTATACAGTCACTGAAACTAAAACTAAAAATTAACTAAAACCAAAATTAAAACTATGCAAAAGTTTCCGTTTATACAAGCAAAAATTACGCATGGTCGTTGCACACCTAGCTGTGAAAATTCCGTGGAGGGAATATTAACTGGAGAGACAGTATAGTCAAATTTACGGCCATCCCGCCTTTTCCACTAAGAATTGAAATAAACGAATTCTTAATTTTTAGTGAAGTTGTATAAACAGCTTCGTATCAGTACGGCCTTTTAATTTCTTAGTTGATAGTTATTAATGTTTAGTTATTAGTTTTAGTGACTGTATAAACCACACTTTAGAATTCTGCCTACTTCTTTCATCACCGCCTCCAACGCGCATATCTTTACATTCCTCTGCTAACACGACAGTTCTTCAAATCCGTTTGGTTTTTTTTAAATTTGGGTGATCTTTTATACAATAATTAAACTCTTTTACTATTGCACGTTTAGTTCCGCCACTTATAACTTTTGGCATTTTGACGAGATTATAATAAAAAATATATATGTTTTATTTTACTTTTTACTTTAATTATGCCACCGTAGTCCACGTTGTCTACGTATCGGCAACGCAGTCAGTACTGCTAAGTGACATTGTCATTATTTCTTTCATGTCAGATTTTGACTTTCTTCAAAAAACCTGCTCGTAACTTAACGACTAGAATCTAAAAAAAAGGTGAACAGCTAATAACTGTCGCGTATTCTCTGATCCCTGTTTGTCTTATACCGTATGATTTTTTTAATTTTAGGTAAAGGGAGGCGCAGGAAAGCAAAACGTAGAGTGCTAAATACCTAAATAAATAAAAAATTACTGTAGAATCTCCAATAATTTCTTCATTTTTGATTATAGGTTTGCCATTTCCTCTTTTCCTGTCCATACTATCATCCTCTACGACTAAATTTAAATATACTTTGCTTTTCATGGCTAACCTTTATCTAAAATTTAAAAATCATGTGGTATTTGAATAGTATTAGACTTGTATGACACGATGTTAATTTTTGTGTAAAAGTGAGAGAGACAGATTAGCATAGTGAATGTTTATTTGTAACTCAATATTTCCCTTTCAATTTTTATACGTTACTGAAGTTAATTAACAAATATTTTTGACACATATCTACCGCTAAACAGGCAAACAATAAAAATGCGTCTTCCTGAAATACAAATTGCTTCATGTAAAGTGGCCTTTAGGCATTATTTGATGCAATTTTTCTTACATTTAATTGAATCTAAAAGTGCTTTTTTTCGCTTAAAAATTTGATTCTGGTTTCGAATAGTTTGAAACTGGATTCTAGTTGTGTTGCAACAAAATACCTGAAATATTTGATTGCCAGTTCGCCTGTATAAAAATGCGATTCAATACAAACGAAACAAAAATAGTTTGATTCGAAGGGGAAACGGGATTACCGATCCGTATTGAAATTTCAAGGAGAATGGGGATTAATCCGTTTGCAAAAGAAGGTCCGTCTTAGAATCGAAACGCGTTTAGACCACGTTTTTGTAAGGCGAAAGAAAGCACCTTATGTCTCGGTTTAGGAGATTCGTTCAGTGCAATCACTTTCAAACAGCCGGTATACAGTGTGTCCACGGATCGATTTAATAAGAGGAAAAACTTCTTTATTGCCAACATTACGCAAAAAATGTATTCTTTACAAAAAAACTGTACTTGTCAAAAACTCCATAAACAATGCTTAAATTTAAATTTTAGAGTACAGTTTGTCTGAAAAATCCAAATTTCTAAATTTTATATTGCAGGAATTAAAGTGGCGTATTTATTACGGAAGGCTTTTCGAGAAATTGATTCATTGGATAATTTTATAATAAACTTTAGAGAGCAACTGACAGTTTTATCAAATAAAGTTTTAACATTTAGCAAGATTATTAGCAAGAATATTTCCTAAGGAAAAATTCGTTTATTTGATAAGAACGTTATGGTAATAGGGCCTATTCTGTATCGAGTACTTAAATTGAAAGGCCGGTTTTTATGGTAACAACCAACCATAAAGCTTTAATGATAATAATGATAATGAAAACTTTTTAGAAAAATTTTGTGCAAATCGTTTTTGATTGCAGTGAGAACCTCGAGCAGCCTCTGGACAGCTGTTTCAGCCCTGCTTGGGGCTTCTTCAGCAGAAACGTAGCTCGACATTCCCACTGCAGACCAAAAACGACTTGCCCAATTTATTCGCAATTGCGATGTAAGAATGATGAACATGTAAAATAGCGACATCTTACTATCGCTTTTTGACCTAACATAAGCGATAGTAAGATGTCGCTATTTTACGCATTCATCATTCTTACATCGCAATTGCAAATAAATTGGGCAAGTCGTTTTTGGTCTGCAGTGGGAATGTCGAGCTACGTTTCTGCTGAAGAAGCCCCAAGCAGGGCTGAAACAGCTGTCCAAAGGCTGCTCGAGGTTCTCACTGCAATCAAAAACGATTTGCACAAAATTTTTCTAAAATCTTTCATTATGCTTTGACAGCAAGCATGGCCGCCTTGCATGGGGGACTCATTAGGAGCAAATCCCGCTTCAATTTGTCTATCCTACTGCAATGTTAGGTCAAAAAGCGATAGTAAGATGTCGCTATTTTACATGTTGATAATGAAAACGTTACTTTGATTTCTGCAACATAAAATTAAGACATTTTGTTTTTTTAGGCAGAGTGTAATTCAAAATTTCAATTTAAGCATCGTTTCTGAAGATTCACGAGGAGCAGAACTTTTTGTAAAGAATAACTTTTTTGCGTAAAGTTGACATTAAAAAATTTTATCCTCTTGTCAAGTCGATACATGGACACATTGTATATTTAGTTTTTAACAATAAATTAGTTGCAAGTCAGTTTTGATTGCAATGGAGTTCCCGAGCACCCCTTTTGGATAACTGTTTCGGCCCTGTTTGGGGTCTTCTCAACAAAGGAGTAGATCGTGTGAACTCAGCGATGACGCGGCATAAACTGTTGTTAAGTTTTAATGTAAACTTAACTATCAAATTCTAATTTATCTTGTTTATTTTATTTGAAATCGGTACTCTATTTTCAGCATCTTAGCTACAGTCGGGCCGCCGAAGAAACGGAGTGATCACGCGCTGCTCTTGTGACACCGACACGGAAAGCCGTATTTACATCGAACACCAGAAATTACCACTTACCACTATTTTATTAAAATATTAAATTAAGTCTTAAGAAAGACTGATTAATAATAACGCCAATTTGTTAAAAATAGGAAAAATAGGAAAAATACGAACTACTGGAAATATGACCACGTTGTTACTCTGCAGAGTGACCGACACTGTAGGCTACTAGGCTAGTGTAAATCTGTCGATACTTAACTCACAGAAACAGCAATCACGTGTATATCACGCAGTTTTATTACTCCGTTTCTTCGGCGGCCCGACTATAGCGTTATATCAGTGGTTATATGTTAAAATTATGTTCATATACACGGTGGCCAGAAAAATGCGGACAAACGCCACGCAGGCCAAATCTTTGTTTAATTCTGAGTTGACAATCTTAATTGAAAAAAGTAGTACAGTGCTTTCTTAAGTCACACGAGCAGCTTAAAAGAATTGTAAATTTGGCAACACCTAATCAGACAAGTACTGTGGTAGTAATCATTTTATTATTTACTATAAATCAGGTAAATACGCAAATTAGCAAGAATTTTATGTTAACATGGATACCAATTGTATTCAAATTTAAAGATAATATGAAAAAATTATAAGAACTGTTCAAATTGGTAGCCATCAGTTTCCAGACATAATTCCAATCTTCGAGGAAGCGAATTCAAAACGCGCTCCAACATATCCGGGGTGATTAATCGAACTGCCGCCGTAATTTTATTAATTACATCCTCTTCGTTCACTGGAGGCGTTGCATAGACCTTTTCCTTTAAAAACCCCCAAACGAAAAAGTCCAGAGGATTAATATCGGGAGATCTTGCCGGCCATGCTATTGGACCGTTACGCCCTATCCACCGATTCGGAAAGTGTTCGTTTAACCAATCCCTAGAAATTCTGGCATTGTGAGCAGGGGCTCCGTCATGCATGTACAACATGTTGGGTCTCAAATTCAGTGGAATATTATCCAGTACTTCTTCTAAAACGTTAACGTACTCAATTCCATTTAGACGATTTGGAAGAAATATTGGTCCAACAACTCGGAGATTTAAAATCCCCAGCCAAACATTTACCGAAAATCTTCTCTGATGTCCAATTTCCCTTACTGCCTTGGGATTTTCGTCCGCCCAAAAATGAAAATTATGGCTATTAAAGACGCCATCTCTCGTAAACAAGCATTCGTCGCTCCAGAGAATATGCAATAAAAAGTTCGGCTCTTCTTGAATCCTTTGTAAAATATTGTTACAAAACATTCTTCTGTGCACATTATCGTTCACATACAAAGGCTGCACTTTCCTTGCATGAAACGGATGCAACAAATTTTGAGATACTACTGAGTGCACTGTTGTTTTGCTAGGAATATTTAGTTCCCGAGCTATTTGTCTTGTGCTGGACGTCGGATCTTCGTAAACAGCATCCAATATTTGCTCTTCTAATTGAACTGTTCGACGCCCTCTAGGTCTACCGCTGTTACGATAATTCGGTATAAAGGAGCCAGTTTCTCTAAGTCGCTGATCCATTCTACGGAACGTGTTGGTGGATGGATGTCGCCGTTGAGGATACCGTATTTGATATTCTTCTTTTGCCAAGTTTGCATTTCCATTGCAAAATCCGAATACCATATACATGTCGGCGTATTCTCCAAAGGTAAACATTGTTCGGTACTAAGAACAGCACAAAATGTTTATCTTATTTCAAGAGCCAAATGTCACATGAGAAACGTCAAAAATTGACAACTACTTACTACTTTTAAACAAGCAGCCTTACAGTACCACGTTGCCATATGTACTTTAATTTCAAAAAAGCCAATGAAGAAATGTTAAAAATGTAAACCATTGGTATTAATCGATTAGTTACATCAATGCATTTGAGATAATTCCATTTCTAAATTTCACCACAATGATTTTACATAGATAAATTTGACGAATTTTGCTAAATTTTAGCCGTACATCTTAAGGTTTGATGGTCTCGTGCGCCTTAAGGAAGGACCGCATAACTTTTTTGGATTAAGATTATCGCCTCAGAATTGAACAAAGAGTCGTTCTACCTGGCGTTTGTCCGCATTTTTCTGGCCACCGTGTATACACGGTGTAGGTATATAAATATAGCATAATTTTAGAATTAGCTGATAAACGAAAACAGAAAAAAACTAGTATACATATACAGATTGAGTCCGGCAACTAGGTAGATAGGAGATGGGAGTCTCCGCATGTGTTAGCGTTCCAAATAATATGTATGAAGACCGCATCGTCTGCCTAGTTGTGTGACTCAATTATATTACTTCATAACAAATTGCATCATTAAATTATAATGAGTAGCAGTAAAACGTTGACGCTCTTATAATTTTGTCAGTTGTTTCTAAATAAAAATTCGAATTGTTTCATAGCAGTTACAGCATTTCCTGTTTAGATAAGTTCGTTGCGAAGCGAGAAATGCATTTTGCCTATGAAAAAATATCCGCAAAAGAAACTCAAAAGAAAAGCAAAATGTTAGTTCAAAGGTCAAAAAGGACAAAACAAAGCTTCAAAATATAAAATCTCAACCACTGTTGTCACTGACCTTCTCAATATCAGATTCACTGGTAGTCATTATCCAAGACCGACGGCCAGTCAGGCTCTCCTCGAATTTGCAAGATTCCTTTTACATGAAATTTAGAAACACCGCTCTGAGAAGCGCCACGAGAGCCATGACGTTTAAACTATAGTTAAAAATAGTTTCAAATCGTTAAAGTCAGGCCGCATAGCATCATGCCGATTATCTTGTTGGAGATATAAATTTTCATCGAATGTAGAAGGTAAATACCGGTGTACACGCACAAGAGTATCTGCATGTTCGGGGCCATTCTCAAAACACGGAAGTCAAACTTTAGTGTGACACCGGAACTATTTTTAGAATTCAAGGCGGTTGCGATTATCTCATCGAAAATGTTTGGGTCCATTTTTTTCAATGAATCAATCATTCACTCGACTTATTGACTTTACTTGTATCACATCAAACAGGTAAGCACCGCTTGTACTCGAATTAACACTCAAATAATGAGAGTTGTTATTTTAGAGATAAGCGATTAGATGAGGATTATTGTGCTCTTGAAAGCGTGCGTGCTGAACACGTGAACCATTCTGATGACATATACATAATTTTAAATCGTTAAAGATTCCAAATGCACGAGCAAATATCTGCTTTTTAAAAGTAGAGAACGAGATAAATAAATGGTCAGTTCCAAACACGTGCACGTGTAAAAAAATTAAACCTTGATCCATCATTTTATACTATTTTTGTTAGGTAATTTTAATGTCTGTTTCGGATACGAAACATAAGTTGTTGGTCATAATGATAGTGTCTTAATAGCTATCTATTACACAAGTGTCTTATTTTATAAGGCAAATAAGTCACGAAAGGAAAGGCAAATTTTTCTTGAGTGACTTATTCACTCTTAAAAATAAGTCACTCGAGAAAAATTAGCTTTTCCTTTCGTGACTTTTTGCCCTATACGCAGAGCCTAACACAAATAATTCCACAACACGTAACACGTAATTGCCTCCCACTCAAGGCAATTCAGCGCCGTGTACTTAGATTTAATTTCAGTTAGTAATATCTTGAGTTTTTGTTCAAAGGGACCTGCGTTCTTTGCAATTATCAGCAATTTCGTTATACTTAATTGATTTATTGTTACTTCGTTTATGTTGTTATGTTGTATTATGTTGAATAGCACGTTTTCAAGACAGCAAATATTCAGGAACATTGTTCAATTGAGAGCTGAAAAATAATTTCATTTGTGTCACCGCCTACTTTTTAGAATAGAGCTCTAATCAGCGTAAGCATGCATTTGCTAATTATCGATTCATGTTTTTAATAGATTAGATAACTATGGTATATCGTCGTAAAGAGAATGTATTACAATTTTAGAAAACGTAATAAATTGAGTGCATTTCATTTAAAATTTCGAATGAACTTGGTACATCTTACACATTTGATGCTCAATTGTTTTTCAGACTAAGACAGATAATCGAAAATTAAATGTAGAACAACTTTCCATCTATAACATTTTGTCCTATCTCTATTATCTCTAACAGTAGCCGACGTATCTGCCGTGACAGCCAAAATCAATCAGACTGTATATGAGTACCAATTTTCTTGAAATTGTCTATACTTGCTTTGGGCGTGACGACGGATGTGCGTGTCCTGTCCACTAATAAAGAGCAGACATGCATTAAACGAGAAAAGGATCGATAATTTAATCAGCTCCGTCTCTGACAAAATCTATTTTTCTGTGTGACCTCGCTTTGCTCCAATTGCAGCGCTTATCTATGTATAACCTTATCTCACGCTAAGAAACAATTTTGCAAATAAATATTTGCATTTGCTAAGGAAACTCTTTGTTGAAAAACTGCTAATTAAAGATTATGGATAATTGTTTACTATTGAAAAACAAAATCTCATGGTCGAATTAAGCGTCATACTTAGCAAGAAGTACAAAGAAATAGTACAAAGAAACTGCAAAAATTTTCCCTTTAAAGTGTCGCACGCAAAGAGACCACGTGCGCATGCACGGCAATGCGTTTTGACAGCCAGTGTGAAAGCAATCTAAAGGCCGAATTACACCTGCCGAGTGTTGGACGGGTCACTCGCTTTGTTACTCGGCCGAGAAACCGTTATTGGAGCAGGGGGAATAGGCCGAGTACTGACTCTATTAATCACATTAGTCGAACACTCGGCCGAATACATTCTCTCGGCCCAGCACTCGGCAAGTGTAATTTGGCTTTAAGTAGCAGAGAAACTATTTTTAATAAGAAGTAAATAAATAATAAAAACAAATATAACGCCTGCGCAGAAAGTGATCTATTTAAAACATCAAAAATTATATAATCAATTTCAAAACAGTGAACGTAATCCTGTTTTAGTAATTTATGTATCAAGTACCCAAAGTAAGATTTTAGGGGACAAATGATATTAGAGAGTTATTGCAACCCTAGTTACGGGGAAACCATAATAGGGGAACACCGTATCTTGACGTTTGAGCGTATTAAAAGGTATTTTTCGCGACTAACCGGTTACGAATAGCGTGGTTATTAGCAGTAGTGATGTATTACGGTCACGAGAATACGTCACGGTTAGTAAGATTCGCCAAAACGAAACGGTTACGGTTACAGGCTTTATGACTGTTGCATTTTAAAATTTGACATCAGTACAACAGTGAATTGTGTATTTAACTATTAGAAAAAAAGTTGTGATTGAATTAAGTTGAGGTTAGCACGCGGAATCACCGTTCTGTGGAGAACTCATGGAATAAGAGAGAGACAGCAACGGTACACAACTTTCTGACCGGGTTAGGAAAATAGTAACCGCAGTAACATATGTGACGTCATATCAACAGTTACCGGTAAGTCACGAAAATGCAGTGGTCACTTATTTCGCCTAACCACTCGTAACTGGTTAGTCGCGAAAAATCACTTATAGTGTAAGGTTTCTTTATTAACGTTAAGGTTTGTCTTTAATTAGCTCCGTTTAGAATCGACCTTATTTTATTACCTTAATGCTAGATTTGACAGTTACGTAACAAAATAGTGTCAAATTAGGACTTTGATTGTGGTTTACATTTTATATAATTATGCTTGGTTTATACAGTCACTGAAACTAAAACTAAAATTGAACTAAAACTAAAATTAAAACTATGCAAAATTTTCCGTTTATACAAGCAAAAAATACGAATGCTCGTTGCACACCTAGCTGTGAAAATTCCGTGGAGGGAATATTAACCGGAGAGAACGTACAGTCAAATTTACGGTCATCCCGCCTTTTCCACTAAGAATTGAAATAAACGAATTCTTAATTTTTAGTGAAGTTGTATAAACCGCTTCGTGTCAGTACGGCCTTTTAATTTCTTAGTTGATAGTTATTAATGTTTAGTTATTAGTTTTAGTGACTGTATAAACCACACTTTACTTATTATAGAAAATGAATGTATTAGCGTCTACGCCTAAACGTTTAAGATTCACTGGTGATGAAGATATCATTTTTCTCAACAGTGAAGATAAACCCTTACAATACGAGCTTTAGACAAGATAAAAACCCTTTAGGTTGAATCTAGTTTTCCCCTTGTATTCGTCTTAAATGCATCTGTATCACATATGTATTTTCCTTAAATTTTTTTTGCAGCTGGATGGAGGAAGTACAGGATGGCCCAACGATGCATATTTCTTCTGTGAGGCCTATGGGGGAAAAATTAGGAAAAAAATCGATAAAGAATTTTATTGTAGACACCACACGGCATACTGTAAAATAATTATTTTGAACTATACGAGTAATCAGAAAAATGGAAATTGGAAATTAATTGTTTTTAAAGGAACACCATATATATTTTATATATTTGGATGCGCCGCAGTGAGCTGATTGCAACGGTATAAATATACAAGGTATTCTTTTACTGTGTGCAAATATTTAAACCTGCAATATATCCATGAATGGCAACGATTGAACTCATATGTTCTTAACATAAAAGCAATAGTTTTCGAGAAAAATGCAGTGGCAGATTTTCACTAAACCGTTTGAGAACTGCTGGCATAGCTAAAAGTGGAACGCGGCCGCCTCTTGAATTACTACCCGAAGTCGAAATTGGTCATGGTCAGTGCCTTATCGGAACTCGAGGAGAAACTACGTAACTCGCCGCTGCGATCAGCTGATGCGTCAAACCGTTTACAATTTAAATTAACTTCACTGCAAGTAATTACAAGTTGAAGTATTAAATTAAAATCTAGTGCAATTCAAGAAGCTGCAGTTCGTAATTGCCGACCAAATTAAAAGCGAAGTACAAACAAATTGTAATTTCTCATTCCATATTATTTTTAAAAAACTTATAAAAATTTTACATTTACTTTGTTTCCAAGGACCGTAAGTAGTAATACTTTCATTGTTAGCAGCGAGATTGCAGAAATTTATATATATAAAATACGACCAAATTACCAAATTAATTGAAGGGGTCAGTGCAAAATGTGGCTAAGTCTATATTTTGCATTTTTCAGATAAGTACATTAATTTACGTGTATTATCGTTTGGTAAACTCAGATAAACTCCAAGAAGTCGATAAATTTACCAAACAGCAACAGTAACAATTTCAGTCGAATCCCAATTCAGTGCAAGAAGTTGCTAAGTAGCAAGATATGCCCCTAGTCCCCGGAAATAACTACTTCTTGATGCGAATGTCGCATAAAAAGTTGTTTCAGTATCAAATTCTGTTATTCTGATTTACCAAATTTGTCGAAATACCTGTGCTATTATTTATATTTATATTAAATTTTTGTCCGGATTTTACTGACCGCTACCGTATCTTCATTTTGTTAAAATTTAAATTGTTATAACATGTGCTCTATATTTTAACTGTTTATAACATAAGTTCCAGGTCTCGGGTGGCTAAGAATAAATTTCATGTCAACTAAATACACATGTTCAGCCCGAGTATGTATCCCGTTCAGTCGCCACAACATGTACGTTATGTGAAGGACGGGCGTTATTTTGTGACACGTTATTTAATTACAGTTATGCAATCAACTCTTCTTGTTTGAATGTGTAAAGATTTTTAGAGTAATTAGTTGATCAGTTGTACTTCGATCTCCGGAGTATATCGCCACATTGCATCATACAGTAAGAATTGCATCATACAGTAAATTATTTTCACCGTCCCATTACACGATGTGCCTATTCGATGCATTTTTACGGCGCTACTGAAACGATGGCGTGTACTTATTCTAATCCTATCCTTACATATGACAAAACGTACTTGCCTGTTATTTACGACGCATGCGCCTGTTCAGAATAGCGTGTTTTATCTCTGTTTCTTTTTAACATGCAAATATTCATATATGTCCATCTTTTATCGCTTGCCCCCAAAATTTGATTCTAAATAACGTCTTCAAACTTAACACGTATGATAACATAATGAATTTTTAGAGGATACGTACCTGAAAATATAACGTTTCTGTTATCCTGCCTGTTGTTTTCAAACGTTAACTTTAACATAACGTGTAAACGGACGTTATTTTGTGACACGTTATACTTTCGAAGTACGTATCCCTTCCGCAACAGTTAACGCCCAACGTGGATGTTATTCTCAGACGTTAAAGGATGTCTTAACGTTTACAAATAGCGGCATCCATTTAGGTGCCGCTGAATAACAATGTGTACGTTTAAAATTAATTTACAGAAAAAAAATACTCAAATGAAAGTCACATTAAATTTATTGTTATTCGAATTATCGATTCATGTAGAGAAAACGTAATTAAGAGAAGAATTTTTAATAAATTTTAAAATTATAATTGTTATTTATTAAGTGCAGAGGCGAATTTAAGGTCATAGCACACCATAACGCGGCGAACGGATGAGCGGCGCGGCACCGCGAAGATCCCAACGCACACTGGAAGCGAAACTTCGCCGAGGCCATAAAAGAGGCCGTAAATAAACACAATTTAACATCATAAAGATTCCGAATTTCTGAACCGTTTTACCGGCATACCCAGCTCGTATTACGACAATTTCAGTTGCGTTAATAATTTTTGCAAATGCATCATGACATGAATGAAAAAAAATGTTAGATAATAAAAACATTTGCATTTTGACAGTAAAATAAAATAAATAAATTAATATAACTACTCTTTGACAGCATCCGACACACATAAATAGTGCAGCCCGTACCTTGCTTTGTGCGTAAGGATAGAACTTTATTTTTTATTTTCGTGTCGGACTAAATTTGTGATGTGATTTGCATGTTACGACCTTTTCAAGTCTACGAATATTAAATCTTATTAAATTACGACGTGTGTGCCCCGTTTTAATTGTGTATAGCGCAATAAATAACTTTAGGCACTAAAAAGCAATTTTGTGTGTTCCATACTCGTTAGAGTTAGAACGTCGTCGGAAATTAAGGAAAGCAAGAACGCTGTTTATTTGAATTGAAGCTGAAGACTGCTGCTAATTATGTTCTAAAAAATTTTTTTTTGTCGTAATACGAGCTGGGTATGCCACTAAAACGGGTCAGAAATTCGAAATTTTTATGATGTTAAATTGTGTTTATTTACGGCCTCTTTTATGGCCCCGGCGAAGTTTCGCTTCCAGTATGCCTTGGTATCTTGGCGGCGCCGCGCCGCTTCTCCATTCGCCGCGCTATGGTGTGCTATGACCTTAAAGCGGTTTTATTTTTATTTTATTAATTCGGTTGTTTTTGATAATATTTTCCGTTGCCCCGTTTCTAGCAATGAAATGCTCTTGACAACACAGAACCTACTAGCCTGTTATTTACAACGCATACGCCCGTTCAGAATAGCGTGTTTTATCTCTGTTTCTTTTTAACATGCAAATATTCATATAAGTCCATCTTTAATTGTTTACCCTCAAAACTTGATTCTAAATAACCTCTTTAAACTTAACACTTATGATAACAGAACGAATTTTTAGAGAATACGTACTTGAAAATATAACGTTTCTGTTATCCTGCCTGTTGCTTTCAAACGTTAACTTTAACATACTGTTACGTTTCTAGGGTTTAAATTTATTTAATTAAACGAACAAAATACTATGTAAAAACTTAACCGTAATTTATTAATGCTTACAATCTAATTTATTTGTAACAATTTATTTACACACTAAATCCAACTTCGTCGATCGCTAATTAGAACTCGACTGCCTCCTGAGTCAACTCCGGCCGATTTTATATCCTTTGCTGCTTTCTTGTTTATTCCAACGCTGGAAAATTGAGTTTGTTCGATGGTGGCGTGACGGCCGATGACGCATAATAACGAACCGACTTCTTGACGCCTTCAGTGTGACGTGGTGCTGAGTGGCTCACCACACTGCCCTTTCTTAAAAACGTTTAGTCTCGAAATGTTCCTGGTGATAGTCTTGAAGGAGGATGTCGGAATCTACATGTTGGCCCATTATTGCAACTTCCAGTCTGGAAGAAGTAGCAGTCCACGCTTTTGCTGCTGCTGACTGTTGCCTGTGGGTGGTGGCTGCAGACAAGGACTTCAATTCCCGTTCTGTGGAAGATGACTTCCAGCATGCTTCGAATTACTCTCCAGTCTAGTCCGTCCAATCCGCAGCCCAATTTGGGGATGGCTAACTTCGTCTGGTGGTTCTCTATTAGCTGTCGCCTCAGACTATACAGGGCTCTCCATATACTTTGATAGTCAGGTTTACCGCTTGATGTCTTCTTAGTGACTAAATAATGCACGTGGTGCCTCCGATCTGCCGTCGAATCGATGATCTGCAGACTCTTACCTACCACGGGATGCTGTCTTCGGAGCTCCTCGATTTGGCCAAATTTCTTCCTAAACACCTGAGCGATTCCTTTGGACATTTTCAGGTCTTCTGCTACGCAGTGGGCCGGACTGTACTCCAGTGGCACTTTAAAGAGATCTTGTTGCTTCTCCGTGTCACTCCAAACCGTGCCTTGCTTCCTTCGGCGTGATGAGACATGAAAGTTTCGAAGTTCACTTCGGAAACTTGCGCCCTTTGTACTGTCCCTTCATCTGTTTCTCCATGGTAAGGGGCTATCCGGTTGAAGTGGATTACCATGGGTTTGCCATGGGGGACCTTCTTGATGCGGTAAACGACGTCGTTGATCCGTTTCATCACTTTGTAAGACAGGCCTCGACGTCTTTGGGGGTTATAAAGCCAGACCAGTGCTCCAGGTTGGTATCCCCCGTGTTGAGCGTTGATGTCATAGTGCTCCTTCATCCGATCGCTGACCGTCTGTATATTGTGACGCACTTGGTTGTGGATGTCGTCCATCTTCCTGCGTAATTTGCTCACGTAATCATCGTCGGCAGAGACTTCGCCAGGCTTCACACCAAACTTCAGGTCGCAGGGCAGTCTCGGCTCTCGCTCGAATACCACTTTCGCCGGAGTCTCCCCTGTTGTCTCATGAACGGACGAGCGGTATGCCATTAGAAACAGGGGAATGTACGTATCCCAGTCCCTCTGATGATCGGAAACGACCTTGGACAAATGTCGGTTGATGGTTCTGTTGAACCTTTCCACCATTCCGTCCGACTGTGGGTAGAGCGCAGTTGTTCTAGTTTTTCGTACGCCGAGCAGAGTACACACGTTCTTGAACAAGGCCGATTCAAAGTTCCTTCCTTGGTCTGAATGCAGTTCCATAGGTGCACCATACCGACTGATCCATTCTCTGACAAGGAGTTCCGCAATAGTGACTGCCTCTTGGTTAGGTAGGGCGTAAGCTTCAACCCACTTGGTAAAGTAGTCCATTACCACGACGATGTACTTGTCTCCACCATTCGTTTCCGGCACCAATCCGTCACGTCTTCCTTGCAGTTCACCCAGTAAAATCTTTCCCGCACCTTCTCCATAGTCTTCTTAATTCCCAGATGCCCTTCCGAAGTTCCATCGTGAAGTTCCCTCAGAACTTCTGGCACCTTATTCTTGGGGATTAGTAACTGTGTCTTCTGCTCCGTGCCTTCCTGATTCTCTATGCTTCGTCTCAGAAGACCACGATCCAACACTATGGAGTCCTACTGCGCCCAGTATGATTTTACGGACGGTGCACATGGTGCTACCTCTTCCCAGGTAGGCTTCGCGTCCCTGCTTCTACGCCTTGCCATTTGTCGTCAACAATGGCTGTCCTCGCAACCGTGGCTACTTTCTCGTCCAAACGACTACAGTGCTTACAGTCTTTGGCACAGGGTCTTCTCAACAAAGCATCGGCATTTCGATGGCTAGTTCCTGCCCGATGCTGAATTTCAAAATCGTACTCCTGAAGTCGTTCGATCCATCGTGCAACTTGCCCTTCTGGGTTCTTGAAACGGAGAAACCATTTTAGAGCGGCATGGTCGGTCCTCAGGAGGAAGGGTCTACCATACAAGTACTTGTAGAAATGTTCTAACGTTTTTACGACGGCTAGCAATTCCCTTCTTGTGACGCAGTAGTTTCGTTCCGGCTTTGATAGGACTTTACTGAAGTAGCCGATCACCTTCTCTTGCCCCTCTTGTATCTGGGAGAGTACGCCACCAATCCCAACGTTGGTAGCATCTGTGTCCACGACAAACTTGCCTTCGGGGAGAGGATAACTCAAAATAGGAGCACTAATCAAGTACTGCTTTAGTTGTTCAAAACCAGTTTGACACTGTTGGTCCCATTCAAATAGACGACCTTCTTCAGTGAGTTTTGTCAACGGCTTAGCAATGTCTGCAAATCCAGGAACGTAGCGCCGATAGTAAGTGCACAGACCAAGGAAACTCCTCATTTGGTGTTTATTTCTGTCTTTCACCACCTGAATCTTCACAGGATCCACAGCGATTCCATTTCCATTAACAATGTGTCCCAGGTAATTCACTTCCTTCTGGAACAGGTGGCACTTCTTGAGGCTAAGCCTTAGTCCAGCTCCTCGAAGCCGCTGGAACACTCCTTACAGGTTCCTCAGGTGGTCGTCGAACGTTTTTCCCACGACAATTATGTCGTCAAGGTACACCATGCACGTTGTCCTGGACAGACCTTTCAGAACCGTCTCCATTAACCCCTCGAATGTCGCTGGGGCATTACATAACCCGAATGGCATCACTGTGAACTGCCACAGACCCGTACCAATGGAAAACGCCGTCTTTTCTCGATCTTCAGGCGCCAGCTCCACTTGCCAATATCCACTCTTTAAGTCCAAAGTTGAGAAGATCTTTGAGCCGGCCAGGATGTCCAGGGTATCATCAATCCGTGGCAGGGGATAGCTGTCCTTCTTGGTGACATTGTTGAGTAACCGGTAGTCTACACAGAACCTGGTGGACCCATCCTTCTTCTTCACAAGCACTACTGCTGACGCCCACGGACTGCTTGATGGTTCTATTACATTATCCTTTTCCATCTCACGAATAATGCGTTCCGCTTCCTCACGCTTCGCTAACGGTAATCGCCTTGGAGCTTGACGGATAGGTCTTTCTTCTCCAGTCACTATTTTGTGTTTCACGACATCAGTTCTTCCCTTGGATCCATTTTCTACCTCGAATACATGTTGATAACGACCGATCAGATTCTTTGCTTTTGTCTTCTGGTCTGGAGTCAATTCCTGGGCTGTTGACATAACCATTTCCCATAACTTCATTGGGACTTTCGCTTCTGGCACGTTTGTTTCAAGTTGGCGGGAGATGGAGGACACCATGGTGCAGCTTCCCAAGATTGTTCCTTTCTTGATATTGACGGAGAAACAATTGACGTTCATCAGGCGGACAGGTACTTCCTTCTTCGCCGTCAACAACATTTTCCTAACGAGGACTCCTCTTCCAATCTTCTGATCATCAATATTAAGTTCAACCATAATGACTTGCCCATCTTGAAAAACACCGTTCAGTTTTGCGTCGACGATAACCTCAGTCCTGCTGGGTAATACGTCTTCAGCGAGGACTACTCGAGCGGCCACATCTCCTCGTTGATGTAGAACCAACTCCTCATTATTGACCGCCATCACGCCACGCTTTAAGTCCAATTGGAACCCGTGGGCACACATGACGTCCATGCCCAAAATTGCCTCATCCTCTATGTCTGCCACCAGTGCACGGTGTTTTATTGGAGTTGAACCAATGGTGATGATAACTTCTACTTCACCGTGGAAAGTTGCTGATGTTCCAGTTGCAGTTTTCTGTCTCCACTTGGTTGGCTCGGTGCATCCAGATGACTTAATGATGTCGGGTCTTAGGATGGTCTTCGTCGCACCCAATATTATTATTATCAATTATCAATTATCCAATAACATGGTGTGAGGAATGTCATCAATGGTAACATCCACGAAGACACTGCTGGTTAACTGCCGTAGGGATATTACTTGTTTGGCTTTCGTCTTTAGGGGCCTTTGAATACGGGTCGACGTTTGCCCCTCTGCACCGACCCGGCTTAGTTTAACTGTGGCTTCCTTGGATCCCGTCTGGGCTTTGGACATCGCCTGCGAACATGTCCTTCCTCCTGGCAATTCCAACACACCAGCGGCTTCTTCTGCTTGAAGACCTGTTCCACAATGCGGCGAACATTCTCGGCGGTGGCATACTCCCTGGGTCGCTCCTTTATAGCAGATCCAACTTTGGCGTTAGCGGATTCTTCCTCTACTTCCTTTTGGAAGTCCATAGCCGCTCGCACCTTGACATGCCCTCTTGAGACTCGTCTCGCCGCTTTAAATCCCAAGGCATAAGCCAATGCGTTCTTGGACGTCTTCGGATGGGTCATTCTCAATGCCTGCTGGTTGTCTGGGTTACGGATTCCATCTATGAAGGTCTGCACCGTCAAACATTTGAGGAATTCAACAGGAGCTGTGGGATATGCCAACTGGGCCAGACGCGCTACGTCCGCTTCGAATTCCTGAAGACTTTCTCCGGATTTCTGACAGCGATTCCTCAACTGCGCATGGTATACCTCGGTCAGGTGGGCCTGTCCGTAACGCATTTCCATCCTATTCACCAGCTTGTAGAAGTCTTCTTGTTTCTCCGGCGGCATCGTCTGCAGCACATCAATAGCGTCCCCTCTCAAGCCCACAATTAACGAAGTGGCTTTTTCGCTGGCCGTCCATCTGTTCGCCTTTGCTGCTGCTTCGAACTGTTTGAAGTAGTTGGGCCAAGAAGACTTTCCATCGAACGTTGGTGGTTTTATTTTCAATTTCGAATTTTCTGATCCCTGAACACTCGCAACCCCGCCATGATTTGTTCCAGATTTTTTATTTTGTTATCCTGCTGGAATATTATTTCTTCCACATTTTCTTGCAGGTTCCTTGTTTCTTCCGATATTTTTACCACTAGTTGATCTTCGAGTCCTTTTGTTTGTTCTAGAAATTTCTCGTCGAAATTTCTGGATTGTTCTAGAAGTTTCTCGTCGAAATTTCTGGATTGCTCTCGAAATTTCTCGTCTAAGTCTCTACATTGTTCCAACAATTTATTTTGTAATTTGTCGAAATTTCCAGATTGTTCTAGAAGCTTCTCCTCTAAATTTCTAGATTGTTTCATCAATTCAGTTTGCAACTCATCTTTGAAGTTTATAGATTGCTCTCGAAGTTCGTCTTTGAAATTTCCAGATTGTTCCAGAAGCTTCTCCTCTATATTTCTGCATTGTTCTCGAAGTTCGTCCTTGAAATTTCCAGAATGTTCTAGAAGCTTTCCTCTAAATTTCTGGATTGTTCTCGAAGCTTCTCTAAATTTCCAGACTGTTCTTGAAACTTCTCGTCCAAATTTCGAAAAGGAACGTCTCTGGATCTTCACCAGCTGTCAACAAATCGCATCGGAGACGCTGTTGAAGTGCGCCTTTCAAACCACAGGTTTCTAACTCTCGTTCTTCCAATTCGGTTTTTAATTCAGCCACTTTTAAGTCTTTCGACAACACTTTTCTCGTAGCCATTGTTTTTTTCCGATACTGTACTTATTTAATAATCTGATTAAATTTAATTTACTTTAAATTGTTTATTTATTTGCACAAACCCCACACCTGACACCACTCTTACGTTTCTAGGGTTTAAATTTATTTATTTAAACGAACAAAACACTCTGTAAAAACTTAACCGTAATTTATTAATGCTTACAATCTAATTTATTTGTAACAATTTATTTACATACTAAATCCAACTTCAACGATCGCTAGTTAGAACTCGACTGCCTCCTCCGATTTTATATCCTTTGCTGCCTTCTCGTTTATTCCAACGCTGGAAAATTCGAGTTTGTTCGATGGTGGCGTGACGGTCGATGACGCATAATAACGAACCGACTTCTTGACGCCTTCAGTGTGACGTGGTGCTGAGTGGCTCGCCAAAGTGCCATGTAAACGTTATGTTTAGTGTTCGAATACATACTCGGGTTGATTATTTCTTAACTCAAATGTTATATCACTAGTTTAATATAACTAATTTTTACTTTATACTTTTAGAAAAAGGTTTTTAGAATGAACACAAAGCTTACATTACGGAATATTAATTTAGTGCTGCACAAAAATTCGATGAAATTTGGTCGTACTGGTATGGCTAAGTTAAAACATGAGTTTTTTTTTTTGCACAAACAACTGAGATTTGAAATTTAAAGAGTCATACTTTACTTTTGTAAACAAAATAAAAAAATATTCTTTGCTGAAATGTTTCTATCTATTGTGGCGAGCCACTCAGCACTACGTCACGCTGAAGGCGTCAAGAAGTCGGTTCATTATTATGCGTCATCGGCCGTCACGCCACCATCGAACAAACTCGAATTCTCCAGCGTTGGAAAATTCGAGACGGCAGCAAAGGATATAAAATCGACCGGAGTGGACTCAGGAGTCAGTCGAATTCTAACAGCGATCGTCGAAGTTAGATTTTAGTGTGTAAATAAATTGTTACAAATAAATTAGTTTGTAAGCATTAATAAATTACGGTTAAGTTTTTACAGAGTGTTTTGTTCGTTTCAATAAATAAATTTAAACCCTAGAAACGTAACACTATTGTAAATGATCGACATTACCGAAATTCAGTGCAAAACGTGACCAAGTCCAAAACAATTTTGTATTAGCTTTCAGGGCCTAGGCAAATTTTCTAAATTTGAATTTTGGCTTTTTATTGTACGCCAATTCACTGTGTACAAACAAAATCAATTGCCTGAAGCAATAAACAAAAATGTAGGAGTGTATTGGAATATTCAGTTCACAATAGCTCGAAAATATAAAAATGTAACTTAGCTACTTCTTGCACTGACCCCGTCAGTTTAAACACTAAACGCAATTGAAGTGCATAGTATTATTGCCTCAGATCCGAAGTAGGGGATTCCCAGAAGCACCATCGCTGGAAACGTAAATTGATAATAAAAAGGTGGGGATTTGTCGTAAAAATTCGAATTATAGAGCTTGTGAGTCCTTTGTTCGTCAAATTTATTTCGAATTATAGAAATTTTCGAGTTAGAGAAATTCGAAGGAGATAGCAAGCGACTTCGAGTTATAGAAAAATTCGAGTTGTAAAACTTCGAGTTAAGGAGCTTTAACTGTAATGCAAAAAGATATCTTAAATTTGTTCACATTTTCATAAAGGCTAAAGTTCTAAAAATATTGTGTTAGATTTTCGTTCGTCTGTGTTATCTCCGTAATCAGAAATTCATATTCAAACTGACTGAATTTTTGAAGAATTTCTCTATGAAAAAATCTTATTTTACGAAAGTAGTGCAATGAAATGAATATCTATTTATACCGTTGAAATCAGCTCACCGCGGCGCATCCAAATATCTGAAAACATTCAGGGTGTTATTAAAAAAAATAGTTTCCACAAACCGCCATTGTTCTGATCATTCCGTCTAGTTTAAAATAATTTTATAATATGCCGCCGTTTATTCTTTATCGATTTTTTTCCTTATTTTTCCCCATAGGTCTCACAGAAGAAATGCGCATCGTTGGGCCACCCTGTACAGCTTACTGGACCTAAGAAGTAAGTACTTCTAAAATAGAAGAAGAACTTCGAAATAAAACATATTTCATTTACAAGAAATTAATTAAAATTAGAAGTACATACTTATTTTTTTTTAAATAAAATTCAACGAAGGAGACGGCTCGAGTCACTATAAAATTTTGTAGGTCAACTTTTCAAATCCGTTTAATGAACAAGCATCACATTAAATTAGGTTGATTAGTTAACATATTTCGGAAGAAATTCCATTTTCAAAACTTTATGTCGAATCCGCAAACACCTCCATTTCCAAACTCAAAGTTTGTACAATAAACAGTTTTGGAAACTTAACCCACAAAATTTTATAGTGACTCGAGGCTTCTCCTTCGTTGAATTTTACTCAAAAAAAAATTTAACCAATCACTAATCTTACGGATAATCCATTGACATACCTAAATGATCAATTTAAGTGAAACAAAGTGTTACATATTACCAATAACAGTTTTAAAAAAAGGTTTTAATATTGTTTGAAATAGCTGAATGAGAATAAAATTCAAGACACTCCTTTCTCCATTTATACCAAATCTTTCGCCAAGATTTCAGCTTGTTTAAACTCTTCGGCTTATTTAATTTCGTATTACATATTAAGCTAATTTTATTATTTGTGAACAACGGTCCTTCAAGACATTAAAAGAATGGCATTCAAGTCATTCTTTTTGTAAGTTTAAATTGTGTAACTAAGTGCATCCCGGTTATAACCTTGCATAATGATAATGAAACGAGGTCATATGGAGACATGAAGACAAGGCGATTAAAATTTTTTACGTTTTTGTAATCTACGATAAAACCTAGAAACTGCATTTATTTAACCTATTACGATTGTGCATAATTTAAAGTGAAAAGTGTGTAATTACAGCGGTGAATGAATCAATAATTTTACTGCATGCTGCATTTAGAAACTGCACCGTGTTTCGGGAAAGGCCCGCGAAAGCGTTATCTTCGCATGTATTTCCTGTTCAAATATTTTTTCAAAACATTTTCTTGGCCAATTGCAAAAAAAAACTAAACTTACCAACCTCTTGACAGTGAGCCCGAGAAAACGGATTGTTAAACATCGAGTTCATTCCCAGTCAATTTGTGCACTCACCTATAAAAATTTAACCGCACTAGATATTATTAGATGTTTGCGATAAGTACGATTAAATTAATGTTAAGTACGGTCCTAATACGCAAAGGTATCTACAACACGCATTCGCATTCAAGTCTCACCACGATAAGAGACTTCCGCAATGTTCATTCCGTTGGTGTTCTCTTCGAATTAGAAGAGTCATCTCTGGGAACCGTCAATCGATCCAAACGTTCTTGGAGAAGGGAAACTTTCCAGCGACTGCAGGAATATGTAAACGTCGGTATTCTCTACTCATTTCGTCATTTCACTATTCATTCATGTGGAGTGCTGTTGTAATGCTATTAATTAGCAATATTAGCAAAGTTACAGAGTGATATAAAGTCAGTCTGTAGAATGTATAAATAAAGAAATTTCTATGGACTGTTAATTTTAAAATACAGTGTGACTGGCCTGGTGACTGGCACATATAAAGACATACACCGTGATTCAGAAAAGTGTCCCGATATATTCAGGGTGAATAGAACATCAAATAATGTCACCTTTTTATACAGGCTGCTGCATTTTGAAACAGGACATACGACATAGGAAATCCCATGTTAATTTAAAGGTGCTAGAATACTACCTTACCTAATTATTTTACAGTAAAATTCCATTTAGGTTTTTTAAAGTACTCTTCAAGATGAATCTGTCTGTGTTTGAGACTTTTTTATTTGCTCAGTTTCAAGATATTTAAAAAAGATTCAGTAAAAAAATTCTATTTATATCAAACTATCAGCACAGCTTTGATTAGTAAATGTTCACATAAATTACATACTGGAAAAACTTCTATCAATTTTTTTCAAAAACGATTACATTTATTAATTATCTGTCCAGTTTTTACCTTCATCGATCAAGGTTGTGCTGATAGTTTGGTATAAATTGAATTTCCTTACAGTATCTTTTTTTAAAATATCTTGAAACTGAGCGAATGAAAAATTCTCAAACTTCGCAGTCAGATCCATTTTGAAGAGTAATTTAAAAAATCTAAATGGAATTTTGCTGTAAAATAATTAGGGAAGCCAATATTCGAACACCTTTAAATGAACATGGGATTTCCTATGTTGCGTTTCAAAATGCAGCACCCTATATAATTTTTTTTTTCGAAAAGCGAAAAATAAGAAATTGGTAAATTTTAGGGTATTAACATTACGTAATATGTGCATACGAACTTTTAAACTTAAACAATTTCTCCAAAACGGTTGAGTTTAACCAAATGCAATAAGAGAATCTTTTTTGTGCCAAATAATTTAAATAATATTTCTTTCATAAATTTTTGACGAAATATGTAAAAAATAAAAAGTTAGGGATAAAATATAAAAGCCACCTCTATAAAACTACCCTTTAAAAAGGATGGAGGATCTAACAAATATGTTGTTGGGTACCTTATGTCTGTGTTTAAAATATTAGTTTGATAAGTTAAAGGATCCAGAAGATATAGCCAAAAAACAAAATTTTTCGCCCCTCTTTCAGGGGTCTTTTCAGGGGTTATATTTTATTTAGTTTTGGAAAAAAATATTATATAAAAAGGTGACCTTATTTCTATTCACCCGGAAAATATCGGGAGACATGTCTGAATTTCGGTGTATATTGGAAGCAGTATTGCCAAATTAAAAATTTATTCCTTAAATCTAAAGATTGCATAAGGCAATTAGGGGTTCACGGAACTCCCTTAAACGGCTCCTTAACTTATACGTACTGTAATGTCCCTTACACGTTCATTCTAATTCACAAATCTCCTTTAGGACGGAATTTAAAAACACTCTTTACACTGCTTCCTATAAGCAATTAAAATACTCTTTAAACTTCCTTATACCACAAATATTGCAATTCACACACCTTGCTTTTAACGTAAGGGAGATAAAAGTTAGGTTTTTAACTTCAAAATTATTAAGCTAGATACAGAGGTACCTTTAACCGTTCTAAAACAAACGTTTCAGTAACTTAATTGAAATAAAAGAAACGTAATGTGGTTATTATTTTATATTTATTATTAATTATTGAAGGAGATTTTGTTCAAAATGTTAATCAATTGTTTGCTTTCAGCTCCAGGGTTTTAGGAGATTATGGGGCCTTTTCTGTATCAAAAACTTTAAAATTAAAAGGCTTTAAATTTTGTTCTCCTAATTTCTTTTATTTGCCGTAACTTTTTTGTTACTTAAGATATTGAGACGCAGTTTGAACTAGTTTGCATGATAATTTAAGTACTTTTATGGGCACTTAATAAAACTAATCTCATTTTTACAAATTTTCAGTAATCTAACCTAACCTTAAAATTTTAAATTGGTACTACTTAATTTTATTGGCCCTTTTAAGAGAGAATTTATTTCTGATATTATTGCTTGGTGTAAAAACATGTTGTCCCACCGAAATCCAGTCACACTGTATACGTCAAAGTTGCGTAGGAGACGTTTTTACTGAAAATGCAGAGCACGACTATTTCCTGGGCAAGGCAGAAAAGAAAGCAGGCAGCCGAAGCTGAGGGTGACTACGGACTAATAGAAGAGGTGATCCTTCTTGAAAACTTAGAAGAAAAGAAATCACCTTTAATGAACTACTTGAGCAGGACCCAGGTGGAGTTAGAATCGTTAGAGAGAAACACTGTTGGCCAAAACACCAAAGTGAAATGGCATAAAGTGCGAAGACTAACAGCATCGAAATTTGGTATTATCTGTAAAAGACGTCAAACAAATAATGCCAAAAAATTGGCGTAAAAATTAATTAATTTTTCGGGATGTATAATTTTAAATTGGTGCCATGACCATGAAGAAATTGCGAGAAAACAATTTTCACAGGAATTTGGACATAAAGTTGATAACGGCGGATTATTTATATCTAAAGAAATGCCGTATCTTGGAGCTAGTCCTGATGGACTAGTTGGTGAGGATGCTGTAATCGAGATCAAGTGTCCCTATAAGTTAGCGAAGTTAAAAATAACTCCTCAGGAAGCAACAAAGATGAAAGTTATGCCCTATTTCTTTTTGGATGGCAATACTGTGAAACTGAAGAAAACACATATCTACTACTATCAGATTCAAGGGCAGTTAGCTTTAACGAATACTTGTGCAGATGCACTTACAAATTTGAAACCCGTAGTTGTAGGTGATATTAAATGTCTTTTTTTTGTTGACAGTTGCATATGAGCTGATTTGCTAAAACTATACTCTATTTTTTATTAATAGGCGGAAGTTTACCGATTGATATAACGTATTACATATAAATCGTTCACAATCGTTTTAAATTCGGACTATTTATTCAATTAGTTGTGCAGAAACAAAAATTATTTGACGCAGTTCCGTTTCACTATTTGGGTGAACTTGGTATTCAAAATGTTACATCACCGACCCATTTCATTTATTGTTTATTCCTGTGTTATCACTACAGCATCGAGGAAAATAATTCGTCCAGTCTCCCAGATGTCGATTACGCATCGTAACACCCCCGGTGTAGCGCAGATCTGAATCGTTCGATTGCCCGGTTTAACCAGAGAGGTGGGAAAGACTAGAGGGAGCACTATTCAAATTTTGTGGTCCAACGCGCGAAAAGGTCGGGGGTAGGTTGAGGGCAATAAACAGCTTCTGAACCCGGTCCCTGAACGAAGTGGTTTCCATGCCAGTGGCGTACATAATTCCAGTATTGTCCGATTGAAAATATATCTAACAAAAGTTACACCGAACTTGAAAACAGGGGAGAAAACAGTTTTGTTTAACTGTACATTAACAATTTCATTAGAACAGAAAGTAAATAAATAAACAGAGGTAGCTAAAGCGTTTTAAGATAAATTAATCAACAAATATTAACTAAGTATTGATAATTTATTTTATTTTCAATTGAAACTAGATTTTTAAATTAAAAACATAAGTTGGCAGATTAATAGGTTATTTAAAGCTTCTAAAAAATTACAGAATATATCATTTAAATGTTCAAAATTTGCTCGTTTATTACGAAGTCACTTACCGCGAATCGGTATAAAAAGGAAATAGGTAAAGCGTAAATAACTATTTTTCATCCTTCACCGCTATACTAGCTTTATCGTCCCACACTAGAATGTGAATCAATATTTTTTTAATAACACAAAAAAATATATTTACATACAGAAAGAAACATCAGAAATTAATTATAAAAAAATTTATTGTCCTTTGAAATGTACAAGTTTTGTACATGAAGATCGTATAGAAATATCACGTTCAGAATAATTCTTACAGGAATATTTAATTCTTAAATTTAAATAAGTGTTTGAAATTGCTCTTATGAGCATAACATTATGTGAATGCTCGATACTTTTAAACAAATTCTTATTAGAAAAGAAATTAGAAATTTTAATCAGCAATTTTAGATTATTTACTTTTATTCCGCTTTCAATTTTTTCGGTCCTATAAAATTTTTCGGTTTGTACACAAATATAAATAACATCGTTACTTGGATACACTAATCCACCTTTGTCTTTAAAGTCAATTAAACTGCTGACTAAATTTTCTTTTACTCCAAATAGAGCTGATAAACATAGTTCACACTTCAATGACATACTCAGTTTACGTGATACAAATCCTGCAATGTAAGTAGTAACTTCTTCAGCAAAATTTGATAAACAAGTCTCTGTAAATAAATAAGTGTGATCCCTTAAACTAACATCCATATTTTGCGATATGTTACCTTCATTAAAACTACACCTATTATAAATTATAGTATGAGAATTTATAATATCCTCTGGTTTCTTTGTACTAGGACAATTTAAAATATTGATTTGTTGAAGAGGAACGCAATTTCCAATTCCCCTG
The DNA here is from genome assembly GCA_036172665.1 of Prosopocoilus inquinatus. Classification (NCBI taxonomy): domain Eukaryota; kingdom Metazoa; phylum Arthropoda; class Insecta; order Coleoptera; family Lucanidae; genus Prosopocoilus; species Prosopocoilus inquinatus. Next base: position 38,181,295 of record CM069871.1, read on the forward strand.
TCAGCAATTTCTGCATGTACAAGCAATTTTTTAAAGGCACTTTTAAATTGTCGACAGGTTGGGTTATCATTGCATCCCCCTCGAGCTCTTACAGCTCCAAAAAACATTTCCAAGTGATCCTGACCACATTTATAAACAGGAAGGAACTTTAGAAGGGGTGTTCCACTAGGAGGATCAATGAATTTATAATACATTTCAATGACAGATCTTAGACCTACTAAAAATCCTAAGAATCCTGTTTTCCTTTGCGACTGAAGAACTAACTGACCATCCATAAATTTTAATTTTTTTATGTAATCTTCAAAGGAAACCATGAACTCCAACACTTCATTAATATTCTTTTGGCATAATGCTCTTTTAAAACCATAATCTCCTAATTTATGGGAATTTAAAATGTCGAATGCATTATTAATTTTCAAAATAAATTTTGCTGTAGCACCACAGTCTTCAAAATCTTTCAGTTTTAATATGTCTCGACAAAACAGCAAGGACTCGGCAACAGATTGACTAAGAAGTTGCGTAGCCAATTTTACTTTCATTTTTTGCTTTGCGAAGTAGATATGTTTCTTTCTCAACTTATTAGCTAAGTGAAGGCCTTCGTTTTCTTGCAGCTGATTTAGAAGTTCTAGATAATGAAAACTTATGACATTGTTGTCATCATCAATTAATTTCTTCTTATCAGAAAATGTATTACGTACGAGTTTACACATGTGGGGTGGATCTGGCATTATATTTGTCGTGTCTTCACCAAAGGAAGGTTTTAAATTGTCGATATCTAACCTGCATCCAAGTGATGTAGCCATGGTAAAATTAGCAGCACATCCGTCAAATGTAATATTTGTAACAATGACACCACATTTTTGCATTAAAAAGAGACATTGTTTAACCAAAGATGCTTTCTGTGTGCTACTCAAACTATTAATAAAAAAATACCCTACTGGAACTTTCCAGGTATCATTTATAGCGACTAGCATAAATACAAGTACTTGTTTGGCTTCTTCCTGGTTACACAGATCCATAGGAATACCCATATTAACAAAGCCATGGTATTGTTGACCATCCCATTCAATAAGTTGGTGAATCGACATTTCATCAAATGACAGAGAACATAATAACATTTTTGGAGATTCCATTTCTAACATACATTTTGACCTCGTAGAAATCATACTGATAGTTTCTTCAATAAAACCAGGTTCTCCACTGATATTGGAATACCAGGATGCTATGGTTTTAACATGCGGCAAACAGTTTTCAAAATACCTTCGGACAAACTCATATGCTTTCGGTGAATAATAATGTAGTGTCACTGCAAATTTTCTTAGTTCTTCGCCATATTTTCTTGGAAAAATTTTGTCATTTTTTTTTTCAAGTCGTTCCATCAATTCACAAACTTTTCCAAAACTACCCAATGTTTGCTTTAAGTTTAGTTGATTCCTTTTCTTGTCCTTTCTGTATTTTTTAAGTATTTTTAATTTCTTTTTCAAAATTCTTACTTGATTTTGCAGGCTGGAATTTTTCTCAGTCAGTTTTTTAATTTTATTTTTTAACTGAACCACTTCAATTGTCTTAGTAGTTAGCTTTTTGATTTTTTCTTTCAATAAAAAGATTTGTTCCACTATGCAATCGGTATCTTCATCACTGGAATCAGCATCTTCTACCATGGAATAACCTTGTACTTCATCAGCATCTTCTACCACGAAATAAGCACAAGATTCTGCTACAGTTTTCTCAGGAAGTTTTGAATGAGAAGCATCTCCTATTGGTTGTGCGTTATTTTCTTGCAAGGCAAGCTATTAAAATAAGTTAACATTAGTGTTAAATAAATGTAAGTATTGCAGTAAACACTGAGTAAACATAAAAACCGATTACATTATTTGACACGCTCCAGTTAATAACTATTTTCAGTGTGGTTGGTTTTTATGATTACGATGGTACCTCACCCATCAAGTAAAAAGAAAATTAACATACCCTGTCACCGTAAGTGAGAGAAACAGTGGGAACGGCATCCTTTTTTAACAATACTTTCTTTGCAGAATATCTGTTGAAGCATTCTTCTGTAAAATGTGCAGAACACAAATAAATGATCCCGTCCTGTGAAAAAAGATTCTGATCCAACTGGCTGCCAATGAATTGCAGCCACATATTTCTAACTTCTGGTTTTGTGGGACATCTATCATAATAATTATATTAATAGATTTGCAAAATTATATATAAAAACTGATTACCTATGAAATGTTAAGCTTTGCTCAACAGACGTCTTGGAAGCCCTCGATGCTTTACATGCTTTGCAGCTTACCATCTTGCAGCACAATATCACACGAAACGCAATAAAAATGTTTAATATATAATAAACTACACTTACGATAAAACAAACTCTGTACACTAAATTAAAAAAAAAAATCACAAACTGAAAACGTAACCTCTAAATTTATAAAAATTTTGTGCAAATCGTTTTTGATTGCAGTGAGAACCTCGAGCAGCCTCTGGACAGCTGTTTCAGCCCTGCTTGGGGCTTCTTCAGCAGAAATGTAGCTCGACATTCCCACTGCAGACCAAAAACGACTTGCCCAATTTATTCGCAAATGCGATGTAAGAATGATGAACATATAAAATAGCGACATCTTACTATCGCTTTTTGACAAAATTTTTCTAAAATCTTTCATTATGCTTTGACAGCAAGCATGGCCGCCTTGCATGGGGGACTCATTAGGAGCAAATCCCGCTTCAATTTGTCTATCCTACTGCAATGTTAGGTCAAAAAGCGATAGTAAGATGTCGCTATTTTATATGTTCTAAATTTATAATATTAAAAAAAACACATGAAAAACACAAACTAAGCTAACCAAAACTTAAATTAAATCTAACTAAATACATAATTGAATATAAAGAAAGGAAAGGAAAGCAAAGTGGAAAATGGAAATCAACGTAATTCACACCTAAAAGCACACGAAGCACTGTGTAACCATGAATTCAATATTAATTATATGTACGCCACTGACAATCAGAAACTCGACGGCTGCTTCTTGGCGCGTATTTTAAAAGGAGTCATAAACAGCTCTTGCACAACTTCTGGTCTGGGTCAAAAATTTAACACGCGGCGTATAGGCAACGCTCCCTCTAGTCTTTCCCACCTCTCTGGGTTTAACAGAGACGCGCTATATAAAAATGTACGCGATATGTAAAAATGTACTGGGTGTTCCATTTAAAAAAATAAAACTTTGGTATGGCCCTCAGTTACTTAACACCCTGTATGTGCAAAATGCAAGTAAACTAATGAAACAAATGATCAAGGAATATGTTACTTAGGAAAAACATAAATACAAAAAAAAGGGAAATAAATACTTCTATTTTGGCTTAAACATGAAATTATTTAAAGGAAATACTTAATATTAAATATTGGAAACCCTTTTTTTAACAAAAGCGAAAAATGTAATATACGTATATGCGATATCAAATTAATTAGAAAATTGAGTAACATTTTTAGTTTAGCAGCCTCTGTACAGCTGTTTCAGCCCTGTTTGGAGCTTCATCAGCAGAGACGTAGCTCGACATTCCCACTGCAGACCAAAACCGACTTGTCCAATTTATTCACAATTGCGATGTAATAGTAATGAACAGATAAAACGGCGACATCCTACGATCGCTTTTTGGTCTGCAGTGGGAATGTCGAGCTACGTCTCTGCTGATGAAGCCCCAAACAGGGCTGAAACAGCTGTACAGAGGCTGCTCGAGGTTTTCACTGCAATCAAAAATGATTTGCAACAAATTTTTTTATTAATAATATGGTTAAGTTCTTGGTCATACTTTTCTTTAAATCAATAAAGATCAATACAAACTAACCTGATGTAAAATAATTGATTTTATAATCATAAGCAAATATTAAAATTCTAATAACTCAAAACTAATATCAGTGGACTTGGTCACCTTCTCTTGTAAACCGATAATATAGTTTCTAATAAACAGTTTTGCGAAAAGGGCGTTTTTGCGGCCTACATTATAAATTTAATTTTCGTAATGGATTTTAGGGACTTTGATTTGTTAGATATTCGGGGCTATTCTGTAACATTGATATCCATATCAACTGATATGGTCTTCAATACTTGAAGAGAACTTGTTTACGATTTCATAACATTTCACGTCGATTGCTGACCGCAAATTGAAGAGATATATTAACTCGAGATCACATTTGAAACGGATTGCAAGTTGTTACGAAACTATTTACAGAATACCAATTTTGCAAGGTCACTTGAAACATAGCAATATCAAGTCCATATCATTCGGCGCGTTCAGCGGATGAGTTGCTTACTCAGCAAGCGATTGTGATTGGCTCACATGAAAGTAATAGCCAATCACAAACGACTGCTGAGTAAGCAACGGATCCGCTGAACGCGGCCAATGTTACAGAATAGACACCATTAGGTGCTTTTTTTCGCTTAAAAGTTTAAATCGTGTTTTAATAATTTGGACCTGAATTTCGTAGTTGTTGCAACAAAACACCTGACTTGAATTTTTGATTGACAGTTCATGTGTAAATAATAGTGTTGTAAATTTACTGGTAAATTATATAATTGACTAAATTTACCGGATTTTTTACCGATAAATAAAGTAAATAACAAAATGAAATGAAACTGGCTCTATTGTGTTGCTTTTTTACTTAACCTTTCAGAAAAGACCAAATACTGCTACCACACAATCCTGATTTTATGAGAAAATAATCTTTTTCTTATGTATGAATAATAATTAAAAGTTGAAATTGACTCTTGTCTCATAAAAATTGTAAGAAAATGATTTTTAAACTATAAACAGACACTGATAAAAGTGTAATGAACGTATATTGTTTGCAATTTTAAGTCTTCATTGAAAGTTTAAAAATAATTTTCTAATAATTTAAAGGTTATGTTATGATCTTATAACCGGAAGTATTATAATAATTACAGGTAGAGGAACTAATAGAACTTCCTCCCTAGGGTGGACAATAAGGTAAAATGTGTGTGGAATTTCGAGAAAGTTTTTATAACCGTAACCTTCAATGCAAAAATGACAAGTACACTTTGTAAATTATTGTATTTCAGATTTTCCTTTCCGTTTTCCGTTTTATTAACATTTATAACGTCATAAAACAGCGTTATTTTGACTTCACTAATCGTTAAAAACAAAAAAACTTAAAAAATTTCAATCGCAATATCCCTAAAGAATTTGCGCCAAATTCAAAATAAATAACCACAGGTAAATAACGTAATTTACCGAGTGTTATTAACCGGATAATTAACCGGTAAATAACCGGTTAATAATTCCATTTACAACACTAGTAAATAACCATAATTCAATCCAAACAAGTTTTAAAAATATAGAGATTCAAAGAAAAGAATGGGTTCAGCAGCTGAGTTGCTTACTCAGTAATCGATTGTGATTGGCTCATATGAAGGTAATAGCCAATCACAAACGACTGCTGAGTAAGCAACGCATCCGCTGAACGCGCCCAATGTCTGTTTTTCAATCAAAACACTTTCGAATCACGATTTTGTGAGCGAAAGAAAGCACCTATTTGACTTGAGTCTCTGGCCGCGTTAAGTGAACGGTCAAATTGCACAAAATCGTCAAGTCACCGGTCCGACTAAAACCTCTGACCAATCGCCAATTGAGAAAAATGATTACGTGATTTGGTCTGACCACTTCGACCGTTCACTTAACGCAGCCTCTGACTTGAGTAAATATTAGAGGTTATGTCTTAATTGATTCAAAATTAATCCTGCGCGTTTAAAGTTTAATTACTTAAATACAAAATTTATCTCTGGTTTTAAAAAATATTTTAAGTGTACTTCCCCTATGTTATCATATATCTTGCGACATACGGTTGCACAAGGTCAATCATTTTCTGACATTTTTAGAATTTGGCTGCACTGTTTCTGTGCAGTTTGTTTTTATTGAACTAACCTACCGCCCAGTTAGTGATTTACAAAAAGAAAATGTTTGAAATTTGACCGGGCATGAGTATTTAAACCGTGATAACATGGATAATTTCAGCTGATATTAGACTGGTTGTGCAGCATTTTAAATACTCGAAGCATGTGCGAAAATTCTACAAAAACCAAGAAACTCTACCTAGTAGGAGGGAGTAAAGAGGTAAAGCTGTGTTTGTGCAGAAGAATAAACACTAACCTTAGAATGTTGGAACAGGTCAGTCTTTTACACCATGTGGAGATATCAGTGGCAGAATCAGAGAAACGAGCCAATGGCACCTTGAATTTAAGAGAATATTATACCGTGTACCTTATAGAAACCAAGTGAGTATTTGTATCACTCATTAGCATCTTGGTGTTAATCATATTATCAATGAAATCAGACATTTAGTGCATAAATATGTATCCCGTCAGCTTAAAGTGAAGTAAACCAATTTTTAATTCTTCTTTATGTGTACTTGAAAATTAACTGTGAACGTGTTACAGAACAACCGATCCTGAATTTCAAAGTAAGTTATCGAAGCTTTCGACAGTTTGGCGTAGGTATACTGAGTTTGAACAGTTACGTGATTATCTGGAGCATACATATCCATACATCGTAATTCCTCCTCTTCCTGAAAAGAGGATCTTATTTACATGGCAGAAGGTGTCCACTGATACATTTGATCCTGATTTTGTGGACAGAAGAAGGGCTGGTTTGGAAACATTTCTGTTGAGAGTTGCATCACATCCTGTGCTTAGTTGGGACAAACATTTCATTGAGTTTTTGCAGAATGAAGATGGCTGGCGAGACTCACACAAAACTAATGGTAACATAAATTGTTCTTCTCAGCTTTGCACTCAGATGGATGTAAATATAAGAATTACATAAATGTAGTGGTTAAACATGCATATTTTCGCTATGTTTGTCAATCTGTAAGCCAATCAATACACTTGTAGTGCATAATGAGTCTCGATCTTTTCTTTTAGTATTTATACAGTGTGATTCAAACGTGTTTTACCATTGCTAACAAGGGCACAAATATGCTTTAGAATTTTTTTTATGATGCATGGTTTTCAAGGTATGATTGTTTAAAAATATCATAGTCAGTGCTGCACCTTGTTGATGTACATACAAATTCAAATCATATGTATACTCTATGTAAGTGGTATTCAAACAGTTTAACTTGAAAGCTTCCACGGCTGTCGTCCATGGTTGGATTCTTGACATATTTCAGATTTCAACTGCCGACGTTTTGTTCTCCATTGCAGAAGAACTTCCTCAGGACTGTTGCTGCTGATAGTGGTGCTGCTGCTGTTGAGATTGTTGAGGCAGTTCCAACCGGAAGCCAAGAACTCAACCATAGTATTCAAACAGGTTGGCTATGTGATTCCGCATGGGACACAGAAGTAACATGCTGATTCAAAATTAAAATAATCTATAATCTAATTCTAATTGCTCAAGAATTAGGACTGGTTCATCTCTCTAGGGTACAATTTAATGAAATTTCACATTTTAGAAACTAATATTTTTTCTCAAAAAAGCATGTTAGTGATGTATTCGTATTTATTAACAATTTTTTCATTTCGACCCTAAATTAATTTTTCGCGACCCCGTTTGGGGACGCGACCCATAGAATGAATAGCACTGCTCTATGTGATTGATAATTGCATATGCGTTGAGTTGTTAAAACCTTTGGAGTGGTTTATTTATTTTATCTAGTTATTCTTAAGTAAAAATTTGATGGAGTGGGTCAAAGCGTACAAGCCGGCAAAAGAAGAAAACAGTAAACTTGCAAAGATTTTAGAGACTATAAGAACGGAAACAATAACTCATTTTACATAAATAATGTAATCTTTTAATGAATTAATATCTAAAATTAAACAGTTATAACACATCGAAATTTTACTATTTGCCTCAATACTTTCTGCTTGTCTTTTGATGTTTCATGCACCATATCTACTATGTAAATCTTATGTATACATCCGTTGTGAATGAGCGTTTAAGAAAATTTGATCCTTGCTTTTAAATTTGTGTAATTGTAGACTTGTGTAAATTTAATATTATTTTTAGGCTATTTACAAATGGCTGAGAACAAACTTAAAGCACTAAGTGTATCTGTCCGATTGAAAAATGTTGACCCAAGATTTGAATCAATCAAAACCTATAGTAATTCATTGTACATGAGCATATACAACTTGCTGAAGGCTCGTTCTAGAGTAGCTGAAAAGCAATTTACTGTGCATAAGTTGCTTACGAATTACGGTCGCGTTTTCAGTGAGTGGAGTGTTATCGAGAAAGACATGGGAGACGCTCTTCAAAAGACTGGGCATTATTTAGATTCATTATCTGCAAACATCGATACGTCTTTGGAAGATGAAGAATTATTGGTGGACCAATTCAAGGAATACCTTTTTTTTGCTAATGCATTGCAGAATGTTTGTAAACATCAGGAGCTCCTGCAGTTGAAATTAGAGGTTGCTGAAGAAAATGTTGTTAGTAAAAATGTTGAAAAGACGAAGGCACAGCAAGGAAAAGTTGGTATTATGTCTCGTTTGTTTGGTGCTGTCGACACTGAGGATGTTAGAGAGCTGAAAGTGAATCTATTAGATAAGCAGATACAAGATGGAGCATCTGCTGCAAGCACTAACAGAGAAGAATTAACGTAAGTAATTTTCCCAAATAGTGAGTTTGCAGCAACGCTATTCCGTTACGTTAAATGGCTATTTTTGCTTATAATATGATGTAATGCAATATTACAAAAAGTTCGTTTGCGGTTATCGTCAAAAATAAATTACGTTATAAACGTCTCTTGGTTAGGAAATGATCGTCGGAGCAGGAATTGTCAGCATGACCGATGGACAGATAGCTCGTCTAATTTAGGTTGCGATAAGTGAACGGCAATTCTGACCAAACTGGTCGGACTTTACTAACCGCTCACTTAACGGCCAGAGTTAATGGCTAGGTAAGCACTGTGATTATAAATTATAACAGAAGAGGGCGGGAATGGAACAGGTTTTGAAAGAGTTTCTAAATAATTAAAATTAACCTCCGCCCACAATAATTTTTATATCCGTAGATACGTATTTGGACTATTTATTTCCGCATTTCCGTGTTGTTTGGTTAGCTCTTATTTGCAAGGTGTCTGACAGTTAATTTTAGGTGTTCACATAATTTTTCTTTTTTTCTGATTTATACATAACATATATAGTTTATTTTAGATTTTCACATATTAATGTATATTTACTTACATTTAGACATATATATCTTTTAGGATGATTAGATTGTCGTTAGGTTTAACATTTTTATGAATTTGTCAGTGTGATTAGGTTGTTTTTCGACATTTTTTAGTGCTTTTAAGTTGGTAGCGTACTGAAGATGGCAGCTTAGCTGCCGAAATACGTATCTACGGATATAAAAATTATTGTGGGCGGAGGTTAATTTTAATTATCTCTTAAACCACAGTCTCCTTTACTATTTTAGTAAGAGTCTCTAAAGTTTCGAAATTAGTGAAATACGCCACGGGTTTACTTCGTTTAAATCTTTGGATAATAAAGAAAGTAATATATCTAATTCTTAGCTACAATCCTTATTTCCATCACCTGTATTTGCTATTCTGACCTGTCAAATTGGTCTGACTAATCACTTGACGTTTCAGACCACGCTAGTCACCTTTTAAATCGCGACCAATTTTTCCAATCAACGATCACGTGGTATAGTCTGACCGTTGACTTAATGATTTTGCTTAAAATAACCGTTCACTTAACGCAAGCTTGATGTTGTGAGTTGGTCAGTACCGAAAATCTGAATAATTTTGCATCTTTTACAATAATATTATCTAGAAAAATTTTGTGCAAATCGTTTTTGATTGCAGCGAAAACCTCGAGCAGCCTCTGTACAGCTGTTTCAGCCCTGCTTGAGGCTTCTTCAGCAGAGACGTAGCTCGACATTCTCACTGCAAACAAAAACGACTTGCCCAATTTATTCGCAATTGCGATGTAAGAGTGATGAACAGATAAAATAGCGACATCTTACGATCCCTTTTTGACCTGACATTGCAGTAGGATAGACAAATTGAAGCGGGATTTGCTCCTAATAAGTCCTCCATGCAAGGCGGCCATGCTTGCTGTTAGAGCATAATGAAAGATTTAGAAAAATTTTGTGCAAATCGTTTTGATTGCAGCGAAAACCTCGAGCAGCCTCTGTACAGCTGTTTCAGCCCTGCTTGGGGCTTCTTCAGCAGAGACGTAGGTCGACATTCTCACTGCAAACAAAAACGACTTGCCCAATTTATTCGCAATTGCGATGTAGAGTGATGAACAGATAAAATAGCGACATCTTACGATCGCTTGTTGACCTGACATTGCAGTAGGATAGAGAAATTGAAGCGGGATTTGCTCCTAATAAGTCCCCCATGCAAGGCGGCCATGCAAATCCCGCTTCAATTTGTCTATCCTACTGCAATGTCAGGTCAAAAAACGATCGTAAGATGTCGCTATTTTATCTGTTCATCACTCTTACATCGCAATTGCGAATAAATTGGGCAAGTCGTTTTTGTTTGCAGTGAGAATGTCGAACTACGTCTCTGCTGAAGAAGCCCCAAGCAGGGCTGAAACAGCTGTACAGAGGCTGCTCGAGGTTTTCACTGCAATAAAAAACGATTTCTTCTTACAAATAAAGATTAGGGGCTGACTGTTCGATGAAATCATGGTTTCACACGATATGTACGCATCCTACGAGGCAACCTGCTAAATGCAATATCAGTTTTACCAACCTTGCTATTCATCGATAATATTATTGAACAAATAAAATAGCGACATCTTACGATCGCTTTTTGACCTGACATTGCAGTAGGATAGACAAATTGAAGCGTGATTTGCTCCTAATAAGTCCCCCATGCAAGGCGGCCATGCATGCTGTCAAAGCATAATGAAAGATTTAGAAAAATTTTATGCAAATCGTTTTTGATTGCAGCGAAAACCTCGAGCAGCTTCTGTACAGCTGTTTCAGCCCTGCTTGGGGCTTCTTCAGCAGAGACGTAGGTCGACATTCTCACTGCAAACAAAAACGACTTGCCCAATTTATTCGCAATTGCGATGTAGAGTGATGAACGGATAAAATAGCGACATCTTACGATCGCTTTTTGACCTGACGTTGCAGTAGGATAGACAAATTGAAGCGGGATTTGCTCCTAATAAGTCTCCCATGCAAGACGGCCATGCAAATCCCGCTTCAATTTGTCCATCCTACTGCAATGTCAGGTCAAAAAGCGATCGTAAGATGTCGCTATTTTATCTGTTCATCACTCTTACATCGCAATTGCGAATAAATTGGGCAACTCGTTTTTGTTTGCAGTGAGAATGTCGAACTACGTCTCTGCTGAAGAAGCCCCAAGCAGGGCTGAAACAGCTGTACAGAGGCTGCTCGAGGTTTTCGCTGCAATCAAAAACGATTTGCACAAAATTTTTCTAAATCTTTCATTATGCTTTGACAGCAAGCATGGCCGCCTTGCATGGGGGACTTATTAGGAGCAAATCCCGCTTCAATTTGTCTATCCTACTGCAATGTCAGGTCAAAAAGCGATCGTAAGATGTCTCTATTTTATCTGTTCAATAATATTATCGATGAACAGCAAGGTTGGTAAAACTGATATTGCATTTAGCAGGTTGCCTCGTTCCCATTTAATATGCAGTTTGAAATTTCCTCCCCGCAAAAGTTACTGGTGACATCACACGAAACTTCTATCCGTCACAGTGAAGTAAGTGGAGTGAATTTTAATTCGTTTCCTAAAACTTAATCTAATTCACTAAAAATGGAATCAATTCTATGGTCCTATTACCTTCTAATACACAGTCTAGCTTTACCAACCCTGATGAACAGATTAAACAGCGAACAAACAAACGATCGCTTTTTAACCTGACATTGTAGTAGGAAAGACAAACAGAAGCGGATTTGCTACCTAATAAGTCCCCTGTGCAAGGCGGCCATGCTTATTATCATTAATTATATTTTAATTAATCATAACATTAATAAATTTATTAGTATTTGACGTTTATAAGTAATAAAATTTTAAGGGCTTATTTGATATAACTTAAAAATGTTCGGGAGCTACCTCGACCAAAATCGGCTGTGCACGCCTACAAATTCCGTAAGAATTATTTTCTGATTGGATCCCTTATTTTAAAAAAGAGCGTTCGGAAATTAATTATATAGTACAATTTTTCATCAACGTTATAGATTATAAGGAGAATTTTTATAACGAAAAACACTACCGCAATATCGTCAAAAAGTCGGCATCAAATGGGAAAAATGTTTATTTCTGATTTTTCGAAAAAACTTTTTAGGGCAATAATTTCAGCTTGTTTGAAAACCTATTTAGCCTCTATCAAATGAATGAATGAACCAAGTGAATTTTAGTCAGGTAACAAATGGAGTGTTTCGAAATGATCAAAATCGTAAAATTGTTGTTACTCGGAAACTAATCAAGATTTCAATGAGATTTCTTTAACCTGAGTTAGTTTCATCTTATTGCATAATATCAAGGCCAGAAAATAGCTTATTTTTCTTTAATTTTCCGAAAAATTGAATTTTTCAATTCTTAGAATATTCTCAAAATTTCACGTACTTAAACATAATATCAGAATTCAATTTTTTTGGGGCGAAAAATAATATTTGTACCTAATTTTTACATTTTTGATGCAAGGTGCCTTTCAGGAGAAATATTATCTGTTAATGAATTATTTTCACAAAGAGCCTGTAAATATTCGTTTACAGTGGCTTAAACGAACGGATTTTTATCTATTTAGCCTGCATGTTCCAAGTCAGTAGCAGAATATGAGATGGCTGTGGATTTTTTTATTGTCAAGTCAAATTACTAAAGGGCTATTTTAATAATAGAATTGGACTTTAAATTACTTAAAAATGTAAAACCACCTTTAATTTTGTATTGTTATGTGATCTAAAGTCTTTTTTAGTCGTTTAGTGAAACAGGTCTTTAGTAATTTTAATTGACAATTCATGGACATCTCATATTCGGCCTACTTAATTGACTAAACACGTAAACTCAATAAGAAAAAAACTTCTCATTTAGGCAGCTGTAAAAGAATATTTATAGGATTTTTGTGAAAGTAAGTCACTTACAAGGGTAGATTAGAGTTTTTGGAAGTCATTTAAATGCATATTAGGTATCAATGAAAAATATATCTCTTAAAAAGTACCTTACATGAAAAACGTAAAAATTAGGTACAAATATTACTTTTTGCTAAATAATACAATATCTCAAGCAGTAATTAATCTTCTTTATTATTTTTTCCAATTATAAATATTTAAAGTTTTCACCTAAAAAAATGAATTCTGAAATTAAGATTAAGTACGTGAAATTTTGAGAATATTCTAAAAATTGAAAAATTCAATTCTTCGAAAAATGAAAGAAAATTAAGCTATTTTCTGATCTTGATATTATGCAATAAGGTGAAACTAATCCAGGTTACAGATATCTCATTGAAATCTGATTAGTTTCTAAGTAATAACAATTTTACGATTTTGACCATTTCGAAAAACTCCATTTTCTAACTAAGTAGAATTCACTCGGTATATTTGATAGGGTCTAAACAGGTTTTCAAACAAGCAGAAGTTATTGCCGTAAAAAGGTTTTTGGAAAAATTAGAAATAAAGACTTTTCTCATTTGATGCCGACTTTTTGGCGATCACTGTAGATTAGAATTTTGACATTCTTATTAATTGTCATTTTACCAGTTTTCAAATGACATGCTTTCCGAAGTAGAAAAAGGTTTTGCGATGGGAAAACTTTTTTTTATTAGCCCTTTATGATCTTTCTAAAGGTATTTTTTCGCGGCTGACCGGTTACGAATAGCTGCTTAGCAGTAGTGACGCCACGGTTACGAGAATACGTCAGGGTTAGTAACATTCGCCAAAATGAAACGGTTACAGTTACAGACTTTGTGGCGGTTAAATTTAACAGTCCAACCATCAATTATGTATTTAACTGTTACAAAAAAAGTTGTGATTAAATCAAGTTGAGGTTAGCACGCAGTCCCACGGATCTGGGCAAAACTCACTGAATAAGAGAGACAGCAATGTTCCACAATTCTCTGGAAATTGGTTAGGAAAATAGTAATTGGAATAACAAACGTGACGTCATACTAAGTAATGACTTTCTAAAAAGGGACTTAAGAATAACTGGTTTCAATAAAATTTGCCGAAGTCTCTTGGATTTTCTTATTTTGTGGCTAAATCGTAAGAATTATCAACAAAGACACGAAAAAGTATGCTATCGAATGCTTCTTTTTAAAAATTTCGGTTCAGCCGTTGTTTTGTTCTTAGAAAAAATAACTTTCTCTTCGAGAACTTCGAAGAAAAATACTTAAGCCGGTATTTTTCTTCAAAGTTCTCGAAGAAAAGTAGTAAAGTAGTAGTAGTGAAGTAATTTTGGATATAGACAAGTTTGGTTAAATCGTCTTATTTTGAGGTCAGGAAACTGGTTAAGCCTGGACTACGGAATTTAGAGCAGCCTGTATAATTTACATATCATTGTACGAGTCTGAATCTGTATCACTTGGTAATTTTGCTTGCCATGACAACTTTTTTTTTGTTTTTTTAACTTGCAAAGCTGTAAATGACGCATTATCGTTCTAATGCGATCAAGTAATTCGAGAAAGCCACTCCTTTGATTGCATTTTGGTTTTTAAAATTTTTACAGGATATGAAATTTTCATTAGATCGCAATTTATTTTTTCCATATGGAACATCTTACGACCTAATGAAAATTTTATGTGCTGTAAAAATATTAAAAACCAAAATGCCATCAAAGGTGTGACTTTTTCTATTTATAGGTTAGCAAATTAAAAAGAAAAAACAATTTTCCTTGTCATGGAAACCAAAATTACCAAGTGATTATGTAGAAACGGTTTTACATTTAGATTTGGCGTTTGGTGGTGTTAAATTATAATTGAAGTTGACTTTTGTCCGATGAAAATTGTGTGTAAAAAGTTTTTAATCTTTAGCCCAACAGAATTATAAATGGAAAAGCATTCAACGTTTCACTATCGATTGATAGCTTCGTCAGTGAAAGAAAAAGGAAATAAACAAGTTGTCAAGAAAAACAAGTCGTCAAGAGAAACAAAAGGGCAACATGATTTTAAACTAAAATACGAATTGTCCGGAGAAACGTAAGAGTAACAAGAAAAAAATTAGAACTAATTTTTTTTAAATAAATATAATTTGACAGATCTATATATATTCTATTTAAAGAATCCAGAAAACTACAAAATATGTTATTTAAATGTTCAACATCAGTACGTTTATTAACAGAATTCGATGCCATTTTAATTTTACACATTTCTATGAAATTCCTTTTAAAAATATGTATTAGATTCACAATATAAAATGTCGGTACTATCAAAATTAAAATGATGATTATAGTGTTTTGGATTTTAAGTTCGAGAATTATTTACAGATTTATTGGCGAAAATCAAATTATGTTTTTTGAAAATGTGTTGTGTAATGGTTCGATATAAGGTAATGATATGTATTTTTGACAAAGAGAAATAATATGCCGAAATGTGCATGTGGTACATAAAAATATAAAACAAGTTACGTAAAAAATGAAACTTAATAATTAGATTTAACTTTCCTTCCTGGATTCATCACAAATTAACTTTCAGCTTATTGGCGTAGTAGCAATTACAAAAATAATTGTTATATTTGAATAAACTAACTATTAAAGTAAACTTGTGATGAAAGAACCGAATCTTAATTATTAATACCATGCGATCGACATAATTTGTAATTAGAGCAGTCTAAAAGTTGGCAACACAGACAGATTTGTAGTTTCAAATTACAAATTTTAAGTGACAAAATTGTAGCATTTATTTTTTTTAATGTTTTATAAGGATAGACGAGTGGCTCAGCGGTTAGCCTAGCTGACTTTGAAAGTCGTCCCACTTCTGATGGTGGTAAATTTAATGAATCAGTTTCACGTTTTTCTAGTTTTTATTTTTCGATATTATAGCATAATAATTATTTATTTCGCGTTACTAACTTTTAAATTTTGCACAATCTATTTATTTAACGTACAACTTAAAAACCTCCAACTTAAAGTTTTGTTATAAATTATGACCTCTGTATGAGGTCATTCAAACATTTTTTGAAGTCATGCTAAGGAGATATGAAATGTCGCAAAAAAATGCTCACGTACCTTTAAGATCATTTTCTTTCCGCGTGATTTACAAAGCCCGAGTTCTCATCGTTTGATTACACACACAACTGACTTCGCAGATATGCTACATGTAATCATAGATTTATCGTCTAGATTTAACTTTATCATTTTATCTTTTGAATGTGTACGTTATAAATGTTGTTGATTTTGCAAACTTTACTTACAACCTTGACCTACATATAAAAATTTATAGATATGCAAACACAAACGTTAATTAGCACAAGAGAGCTAAATGCAAAACAGTTAAATAATAATCAAGAATCCACCAATTTAATATTAATTTTAATTTTATTAATAAATTGCCTGAGGTTGTCACGAATTGCATGTTTCATTTGTTGGTAATTTAATACACTATAGTATACCTACAATAAAAGTTGTTTAATTAACGTAAAATTACTATATACAAAATTTGTTTGAGTGTAGGTTATTATATTGTTACGCCGTCCTACTTTAAATATCCAATACCGCCGTTACTAGAAATGCATGGAACACCGCCAAACTATCACGAACTCTCTGGAACATTCCGGACAGGTGGCGTGCTTTCTCCAGAACGCTGGTAAAAATCATTCCGTCTAGCCGAGAAAGAGGCGGTTGATCAACAGATGACGCCGCTTGTCGGAATATAAAATTTATTAGCGTCCGCTTGTAACAATATACAATGTGTTGATTTGTTTTTCGGGCAATTCCGGATATATTCTTATCTTTCCTTAACATATTGAAAGAAAATTGCTAAAGTACTTGAAAAAGCAGCACTAGACATTTTTTAAAATTCTAAACAAATTATTTTTTTGCGTTTTACTCAATAATGTACAGGAGGGCCAATACTTGCAAACATTAATTCTACATGTTTTAATAATAATATACAGGGAGATTCAGGTAACCCTTTCATTAAAAGTTCACGGACTTCCTCTTTGAATTTCTATTTCATATTTTGCCGTTATAAGTTAGCGATAATGATCTATTAAAATATAATATTTCCAACTTTCAGCCACTTCCGCTTGTACCGGAAGTTTCTGTCAACTTTCTTATTTTAAATTTAATACCCAATTTTTTATTGCATTTCTGAAATTTTCATGAAATTCTAAAAATATTTTGTGTAACATGTGATACAAGAAAAATTAGCCGTTTTAGAGATATTTCCATTTTTTAAAAAAAGTTCAAAGTTGCAGTACCTTGTTTATGATGCTACCGTCTTTGTGTAACAAAAGCCATAATTTAAATTTTTGGCCTGTAGTAGTCTATGCTCATAAGCTTTCAGGTCATACCTAATTTTACACAAAATCGTTTACGGGCTGGTTGAAAAGTAACTTCTGTTCGAATTGATTTCAACTGTCGAAAAGTCATGTTTTTTAAATAGAACACCCAGTATTTTTTTATACCATAATAATCAGAATTAAATGTTTTTTCGAACTGTATTATATATATATAGCTTTATTTCACTCAGCAGGATATAGCCCACTTACAGAGCGAAATTATTAACACAATAAATTGTGTACGTCATATAAATGTACATTATTTTTATACTTACGTTAACCAATATTATTGAGGACAGCAGCATCTTGTCAGCCGGTCTCGTATAGCATTCCTGTAAACTTGATAATTTAAATGGAAAATATCTACCTCGTGATATACTGTGTTGTATAAGTTGCACATACTGTAAATTGGAGATCTTTTTAAACTGTTTGTTTTTGGAATTTTTAAATAACGGGAACGTGTTAGAGATGAAGGAACTCTGAAATCTAGTTCTCTTAAAAATTCAGCGTCATCAATCCTGTTGTTTAACAGTTTATAAAGGTATTGCCGCTGCAAATACTGACGTCTCTTTTTAAGAGGTTCACAATTGTATGTCACTAAAAGTTCTTTATAAGATACATAATTAGGATACATTTTTTTATGTAATAGATATTTTAATTTTAAGTACCGTAATTGAACCCGTTCGATCATAAGTTCATATTTAACATAGAACGGTCCCCAGACAACAGAAGCGTATTACAATTTTTGTCGTATTAAAGACGAGAACAGAGTGTCGAATGGGTTAGTTGATTTGAAATCTTTTGTTTGCCTGAACACAAATCCTAGTGTTCTTAATGATTCCTTCACTATACTTTGTACATGTTCATTAGAGCATAGTTTAGTGTCAAATATAACTCTCAAATCTCTAATAACTGTAGCTCTTTCCAGTGAAGTTTCACTCATTATGTAATTAAATGTATTAGCATTCCCTATACCCATTTCTTACCTTTCTCTTTCTATTCATGATTTTCTCTTTGACACATCAATTTTTTCACTTTTCAGTATTATTCCTGAATAGTGTGCTATGAAAATTTAACAAACTGAGGTTTTTTAAATTAATTTCTGACTATAATTTCAATTTCATTTAAAAACCGACAAATAATATTTAAGTACACATCTATCATCTGAACTTTTTGTTTACATATGCCGCATGTATTAGAATTCTTCGTATGACTATTTACACATTTACAAGGAGAAATTTACACTTACAATACAAAATTTTATGAAAACTAATAAATAAATCAGAAATATTAAATATAATACACAAATTGTTGGTTATAATATTGGCTCTAAGTTGTCCTCGGCTATTATTTATTAGTAATAACTTTCTACTGTATCTAAGTAATAACGCATTTTCCTCGATATAACAACTTTTTTTATTAACTTCTTGAATTGTCGATTTTTTTATCATCAAATCCATTTAATATGTCTGTGTTTGATTATTCATTTTTTGGTTCTTCGTAGCGATTAAATTGTTTTTTTTTATTCCTACTAAACGGATGATTTCAAAAATTATAATTTTTCTAGTTTTCATAGTCCACTATTTAAAAATAATACCGAAAAGGGAAAAAGAAATTACGTGCTAAAAAGAAATCATCGATAACGAGTGAACTATAAGAGATAGGTATAGGGAATGTTAATACAGAACGAAAGAACATTTAATCCTGAGTCACATGGTATAATGGTATAAAAATATACTAGGCGTTCCATTTAAAAAACATGACTTTTCGACAGTTCAAATTAGTTCGAATAGAAGTTATTTTTCAACCAGCCTGTAAGTAATCAAGTGCAAAACTGGACATGATCTGAAAAAATTTTATTGTAGCCTACCACAGGCCAAAAATGGGTATCATGGTTTTTGATGCACAAAGATGGCAGTATCATAACCAAAGTTCTGCAAGTCTGAGTTATTTTTAAAGAATGAAAATATTTCGGAAACGGTTAATTTTTCTTGTATCACATGTTGCACAAAATATTTTTAGAATTTTATGAAGATTTCAAAAAGCATTAAAAATTGGGGTATTCCATTTAAAATAAGAAAGTTGACAGCTACTTCCGGTATAAGCGGAAGTGTCCGAAATTTGAAAATATTATATTTTGATAGATCCATATCGTTAACTTATAACTGCAAAATATGAAACAGAAATTCAAAGGAGAAGTCCGTAAACTTTTAATGAAAGGGTTGCCTGAATCTCCTTGTATATTTATTGCCCAACAGATACAAAGATTCAATTACAGGACAAAATACAAGGAGAGACGCAACACTTACAAAAAATTAAGTAATTAGGACTAAGGCTCAGCAAATGAATACGTAACATAGAACTAAGCAATAATAACAGAGATCAAAAATCAGTGAACATGCACAAACTCAAAAGAAATATTAAATTCCTTAAGGCTGTTTTCGGTTGTGAAGCCATACGGGTATTTGCGTAGTGTTAAGAAATCATAATACTCTTAAATCTTGCTGATGTTTTTGATGAAAAATTGCTGTGTTCCCAAACTCACCTGACTTGAGTGCCCTAACTTCTTTTAAATTCTGTAGAATGTTGATAGACGTATTAAAAAAATTAAAAAAAACTGAAAAAAATTCCACAGTTGAAGGTCACTTATCTGTGCTAAATTTTGAAGTAGTGATATAAAAAGAGATTACGGAATTTCTTACATGTTTTATTAATTGATTGTTGTAAAACAAAAACAATTATTGCACTAAATTATTCCACCATTTGGTTTATTCTTCACCACTGTTTGTATCAAGTTAGCGAGTGAAAATAACCGCCGAAAGTTAGGCCTCTCTTTCTAAGTTAATCTCACTTGCACTTGGACCGCCCATCAGCCCCAGCGCGGATGTCAAACAAGCGCACTGCACTTGACTTGCTATGATCCATTAATATTTTAGATTCGCTTTTGTTACAATTTAAAACCACATATACATACAAGTGTATACACAAGTGTAGCTAGATATTTATTATACTGCAAGATTGCAATTATTTAAATAAACGTTTTAAAATGGCGAATAAAACAAAATTTCATTTAAGGCTCCAGTGGAGTCCTATCTGAGTGTATAGTAAAATAGTACATTCGTAGAATTCGTTTTACAGGCGTATTTTTACATTTGAAAAAATGCTCGCAATCTAGAAGAATTCGGCTTTGTAAATTACAGTGCGGTGACATTTTCTTTTTTTCAAAATTCAATTAGATTTTTTTATTTTAATTAATTTGTATAAAATTAAGATTCCGTTTTTCTCGGTAACGAAACAAAATAATTCAATCATATTTATGTCAAAATGTAGGGAAGCTTAGTATCTAATGCGGAGACATTTTCTTTTTAAGTAAAAGTTAAGAATTTATTGTTATTTTGGTAATTAAAAGGTCCGGTAACACTCCGAGAAAACGACTAAGTTAGGCAACTTTGTGTACAGCATATTGATGATTTACGACCGGTACCGCAGGAGGTATTACAGGCTTGCTTCAGGTCTCCAATGTGAATAATTTAGTTCAAGATACCCTTTTTGCCAGGTTCTGTGGAAGCTATTACGTATTGAAGTTCGCTAATAACTGTTGATTTAATGTTTTCAATATCGGATATCGATAACTAAAAAATATCGAAATATCGACTTTTATCCGTATATCGATATATATTGATATGTCGATTTTTGATCAACATACCGATGTTATCGATTTAATAATATAGTATTGATATTATCGATTATTATTTAAGAAAATATATAATCATTATCGATCGGACAAGACCATTTTCACACATTTGGTCTAGTATTAAAAACATAATTGACTGGACTACAAATTAATTGAAATATTTAAAAATTTTTTTTATATCGTGACCGTGAGTCGTAATCACGTTCCATATACGAAATTTGTAATTTAATAAAATTCATGTTTTATAGATTTATCCAACGAATTAATATAAAATATGATTGAGTATCAATATTCCATTAAATTATCCATAATAACGATATAATAATATCGATAAATCCGACTTATATCGATATTATCGATATAGCGATACCACCAATAATCTCTATAAATCCGGCATATATCGATATCTTAAATTGAAATATCGTAATTCGATAAATATCGATATTATCGATAATATTGATATATCAATAAATACTCATAAGTCTTTTCGGAACAGAATTCTAATCGTTCGGTTCCTTTTCAAACGCGGATCTATTATTTCTGGTAACAAAGCTTTCATATAAAATTTTTCTAAAATACCCACCATATCTGAATTCCAGAAATTATAGTTTTTTTCAATAATGTCACATACTAAATCTTTCCCCGTGTATACAACGAAATAGCAAAAATGTCTATTAGTAATATGTAGTTGACCTTGAACCTGAAACATATAGTTATGATTAGATTTTAATTTAATTTCATCCTCTAAATCAATAGTCAAAAATGTTATTATTTTTGCCTTGATTGCTTCTGAAATAGTCATATTTCACGCTGAGTACGGGCATTTTACTTCTATTATCGCATCATCACCTACTAGTCCATCCGGGGACGCCGCCAAAATTTTTTTATGACTATCCACAAACAAACCACATTTTGAGACCGATAAATTAAACTTAACTTTAAATGTCTCTATAGCCTCTGCTTCATTATTAATTCCATATTGCAACGGTTTTGGGTAATTTCCAGTTTGTCCACATGTTTGCGAATACAAAATTGCTTTTACTGTATTACTAGTGTTTATCGATGATCTCATATTACAAATTTTTCCAAAATTACTTGCTGTCGACTTTGTAGATTTCTCCTTAAACCACTCAGGATTTGTATGTTGCCCTAACGTATTTTTTTGAATAATATCTGCATCGCAATTGTAAAGAACATTTAAAAAAATATTCTTTGCTTTGTCATATTCTTCTGCTATCATGTCTGCAAATCTTGTTCCCAAGTATCAGCACCATATTCTGAGTCTCTACCACAGAAGTAATACTTTTTTCTTGTAATTGCCGGTTTATTTCTGAGTTTCAATCGTTTTTCTAAATACTTTGTAGAAAATTCCCCAATACTACCATTATTACGAATCAATTATAATTAACATATAGATTAGGAGGGGTTGTTTTGTCGATTATGGATTATGGGATTCTCAATTACGTTCTTGCTAATCTGAACCTACTTGTTTGTCGATTACTTGTTATTGTTACTTATTTTCTTGGTTTTATTTAGAAATCTTTCTGTGAAAAATAAGTATTAAGTTATTTTGTGGACTATGAGGATTATCAATTACGTTCTTGCTAATCTGAATCTACTTACTTCGGTACAACGAAATCTAAACATGCAATATATATATATATATATTGCATGTTTAGATTTCGTTGTTATATATATATATATATCTATATCTATCAGCACTGTTACTTATTTTCACAAAATTAAATTACAAGACACGTCGTGTTCTTAAAAAACGGTTTGTTTTTTTATTTTATTTTTAATTTGAATTGATTATTAGGTGAACGGAGAAATGATACGGTGAACTTGAAAATAAAAAAAATAAAAAATAGAACATTTAACACCCAGTATTTCTGCAATGGTTTACTTTAAAACAAAACTAGTACAGTTTTTTACTCAGTTTCCAAATAGGATGCGTTTCACTTACACGCACAGGTTTCTTTTTGTCCCTGGACATACAATACAAATATTCGTATATTAAATTTAAAAAAGTGCCAGTACATTGCATATATATTGTTATATATTATATATATATATATATATATATATATGGTCTAGTTGCATGTTTAGATTTCGTTGTACCGAAGTAAGTAGATTCAGATTATATATATATATATATATATATATATATATATATAATATAATAATATATATGCAATGTACTGGCACTTTTTTAAATTTAATATACGAATATTTGTATTGTATGTCCAGGGACAAAAAGAAACCTGTGCGTGTAAGTGAAACGCATACTATTTGGAAACTGAGTAAAAAACTGTACTAGTTTTGTTTTAAAGTAAACCATTGCAGAAATACTGGGTGTTAAATGTTCTATTTTTTATTTTTTTTTATTTTCAAGTTCACCGTATCATTTCTCCGTTCACCTAATAATCAATTCAAATTAAAAATAAAATAAAAAAACAAACCGTTTTTCAAGAACACGACGTGTCTTGTAATTTAATTTTGTGAAAATAAGTAACAGTGCTGATAGATATCTAAATTTTTCGTATTCTTGAAAAACGGCTTGTTTTAATAGTTTTCTTTTTATTGAAATTGATTATTAGGTGAACCGAGAAACGAGTTGGTGAACTTTAAAATGGCAAAAAATATTTAAAAGAAGCTTGGAGACGCATGGCATTAAATATGCTTATTTAGTAGGTGACGGTGACAGCAGTGTGACAAGAAAATTAGCCGAAATAAAACCCTACGGGATTTTTTAGTTCAAAAGATAGAATGCTCTAATCACCTCAGAAATTACGTAAATAAATTAAAAGAGCTGAGCCAGAATGATTTAGTTCTAAGGGACTTTCAGTTGATGTAGCTCTTATAAAGAAATTAAAAAATAATATAAAAAGGCTGCATGTTGCCGTAGAAAGTGCTGTTATTTAGTTCCAATGTTTAAATCTTGCGGCCTCTATGAAGATCTTATGTCTTATTTAAATCGTTTAGTGTTTAATAGTTCTAGTTTAATAAAAAATATGACTACTAATATGGCTGAAAATTACAATTCCATATTAGCCAAGTTTATTGGAGGAAAAAGAATTCCCTATTCGAAGCGAGGTGGTTACGAAATGTGTTGCCATGCAGCAGGAATTTCATTTAATAGTGATGGGGCCTACCAAAGCTCTCTTCATCGTGCAGTTACTCAAAAAAGTCCTGGTGTACATACAAAAAGATTTGTGACTAGGAAAATTAATAGCTCGTGTAAACGGAAACTGCTTTACAAAAATACAAAAAAGGTCAAAAAAACGGACACGAAAAAAACCGTTATCGAAGACAATGAATATGGTCCAAATATTCACGCCACTACTGTAAATTCTGATGAATTTGAAAGAAAAAAACTGTTGCTATTAAACAGTTTACAGAAAACCGACGGCGAAATTTTACAACTTTGCCAGACAACTGTAGATCAGTCTCAATCTCTGTTATGGATGACTGAGAGAAGAAAACGATTAACAGCTTCTTGTTTTGGTAAAATTTGCAAGTTACGACCCAAAACTGATAAAGTACAAGTAGCAAAATCTTTGCTAACAAACACATTTTTTTGGGAACAAGTGCACCCAGTGGGGATTGGGACATGAACCAATTGCTAGGCAACAATTTCAAGAACTTGTAAATGTTGAAATAGCTGAAAATGGTTTATTCGTTGGCGCTGGCAGTTATAGTTATCTAGGTGCTACACCGGATGGACTCGTTGGAGAAGATAGAATTTTAGAAATAAAATGCTCTTTTAGTGCCCGAAGTTTGTCGCCACTTGAAGCTATTGAATCAAAGATAATTAAATTTGCAACAGTTGAAAACAATAAAATATCATTAAAACAAAACGATAATTACTATTACCAGGTTCAAGGGCAACTTCATATAACAGAACGTAATTACTGTTATTTTATCATTTGGACACCAAAAGGTCTTGAATATGAGAAAATCTATAGAAATAAAGAATTTTTTAAGGAAAACATGGAATTAAAATTGAAAGACTTTTATGATAATTATTAGTTGCCGCAACTGATTTTTGAACAAACCGCATATTAAAATAATATTTATTTTTTTACTTTTCTTGTAAATAAATTCTATGTAAATTGTTGGTATTCGGAAGAAGCCATTACTTTTTTTTTTACTTTGTATTGTAGTCTGAAATATAATAAATGAAAATTAGCATGTAAATTACGTGTACATTTGTACAGCGATGAGAAGTTAGCAACAACGCTCCAGCAAAAAAATTTAAAATTTCAATTGGGTGTAAAAAAAAAACACTCTAATTATCACAGAACAATAAATTCAGCACCGTTATGAAGGATATTAACTGCAGTTTGTGTTAATGTATCGCAATTGACAAAAAAAACGAAATCAAATTTGTTTATAGTAATTAAATGATCAATACGTAATTACTTGAAAAAAAATATTAGAATTTACATCCCAAATTTTTATGCAACTTGAAAATAATTGACCAAAATTACCGCTATATACCACTAATAAGTTTTGGCCCATCGATTTGATAAAGTACTGATTAACTGAAAATGGGCAATTTTGGACAATTAAAACACGACGGATACAAACGCACATTACTCTTTGTACAAACATTGTAAAAATGAATTTTTTGCAAAATATGAAAGACCACGTTCATGTCTATCGATTTATATTGTTACGTTTCTAGGGTTTAAATTTATTTATTTAAACGAACAAAACTCTCTGTAAAAACTTAACCGTAATTTATTAATGCTTACAAACTAATTTATTTGTAACAATTTATTGACACACTAATATCTAACTTCGACGATCGCTGTTACAATTCGACTGACTGCTGAGTCCACTCCGGGCGATTTTATATCCTTTGCTGCCGTCTCGAATTTTCCAACGCTGGAAAATTCGAGTTTGTTCGATGACGCATAATAATGAACCGACTTCTTGACGCCTTCAGTGTGACGTAATGCCAAGTGGCTCGCCACAATATTATTTTTGAGTTTCAGCCCATCGATTTGATGGGCTAATTATCGAGTGCAATTATGCATTCTGACGACAGTACGTATTTAATGTAGCGTCAATTATAAATGCACATAACTTGTGCAGATGTTGCACAAACAAAACTTTTATAAAATATGAAAGAGCATATTCAAATCGATGGAATCGAGTGCAATTAGGCGTGGTCACTCGATAATTAGCCAATCAAATCGATGGGCCAAAACTCAAAAATTGCATAAATCCATAGGTTTGAACGTGTTCCTTCATATTTTGCAAAACTTTCATTTGTGCAATGTTTGTACAAAGAGTTATGTGCGTTTGTATCCATCGTACTATTTTAATTGTCCAAATTTGCCCATTTTCAGTTAATTCGTACTTTATTAAAATAATAATAATAATAATAATAATATAAATAATAATATCAAATCGATGGACCAAAACTTATTAGTGGTATATCTCGGTAAGTTTGGTCAATTATTTTCAAGTTACGTAAGAATTTGAGATGTAAATAAATACTTTTCCAGTAATTTTTTTCATGTAATTACATATTGATCATTTAATTACTATAAATAAATTTGGTTCGGTTTTTTTCTCAATTGCGATACATCAGGACAAACAGCAGTTAATGACCTTCATAACGGTGCTGAATTTATTGTTCTGTGATAATTAGAGTGTTTTTTACAGCCAATTGAAATTTTAAAATTTTGTTGCTGGAGCGTTGTTGCTAACTTCTCACCGGTCATTTCTTCACATTTATAACTCAACGAATGAGTAAATGCTCTGGAATAAGCTTTTCTATAACTTTACGTAAATAAGCTCCACCCACTAGTACAATTAGTCAGTAGTAACTTCATGGCTCTCCGGCCGTGTATTAACCACGCTTAATACTAGTTAACTTCAAACATGCGATAGAAAATATTTGGGTTTTATGAGTAACAAGGAAGCAAATAGTGAACCTGTGGTTACTTTGCACATAAAAACGTTGTGAAG
Source organism: Prosopocoilus inquinatus (assembly GCA_036172665.1). Lineage (NCBI taxonomy): Eukaryota > Metazoa > Arthropoda > Insecta > Coleoptera > Lucanidae > Prosopocoilus > Prosopocoilus inquinatus. The sequence goes on from CM069871.1 coordinate 38,208,404, forward strand.
ACAAATTAATGTAAAAGTAAACAGTTTTATTGTCGTCGCAGCTGCAAAAATTCCGAAAACAGCCTTTTAAGTATTTCAGTTAGGCTATCAAAGTATTAAATGCATTACACATAACAAAAAAGGAGATTTCAGTAATAGATTTGGCTTACTAGTTAGTAAATAAATAAATTGTTATGAAGTAAAGTATAAGAAACAAACTGGCTTGTGAACGCCGAAATTCCAGCGATTCAAGTTCGGATTTTTGCAATAAAATATGCTGATCAGAATCTCTCTCTGGATATATGCCCAGTTCTAAAGAGAAGAAATTTTAGGAATTTACGGTGAACGGATTCAATGCTGCGGATATGGATTCATATACCGCGTGTCTCGCGCCATGTGCTCACCTTCTAGAATCTTTATTTATTAATCAATTAACCTGAATTTTAGAGACAATAAATTAAACAAAAAATGGATTTTTTCGACAAACTGCTTGTCGTCATAGGTCTTCGGTTTCGCCGGAAGTGATATCAACTTTCTTAATTTAAATGGAACATCCTATATATTTTTACGTATTAATTAAATTAATTTTCAAAGAAAATATGACGTATTTGGTATCCGCGTACTCAGAAAAAAATGTTCTGTTGAACTAAACTAAGAAACATATGAGGTTCTATCGAAAAAATGAGTTAAGAGCTAACGAAAATTTCAAGTACTGTAAAAATTTTAAAAATCAAAATACCATCAAAGGAGTGATTTTCTCGAAACACTTGATTGCATTAGATCCAAGGATACTTAACACTATAGGATTGCTCGATCCCTATATCGCAATGTAAGCCCGCTCCGACCGCTGTTGTGACGTCACCATCGGTCCATATTCAAATACAGCGGCCTAATATTTAAACGTAAAAATGGAGAAAATGTGCTTTATAATAATTTTTCCAAAGGAAATTAAATAGTTTCTGCAACTATACGAAGGAATGCATCCGCCGTTGAAAAAAAATCAAAAAAGGAAAGAACTGTGCCAATTAAAGTCATGAAAAACTTTTTGTAAATTAAGAAGAAAAATTAGAATTAAATTTCCAAAATACTCAAAACGGAACTAAGCATTTCAAACGAAAATTTCTACACATCCTAAATAGTCAAAACGGCAGAGACTAAGTGAAATTGTTAAATAAAAATATATTACTCCTGCTATTTATTTAAATTTACAAGCTTTGTTTTCTTTTATGGAAAAGTTAAATAATTGAAGCACTATCTTGTCCTACGAAAATTATTATAATAATAACATATAAATATTTTCTAGGGGACATTTGAAAAATTTAAATGACGCTTCGCTGTAGGTTTTGCAGCTACTTCGGGAAAAATTTATAAATTAAACGTTAAAGTTTTTAAACATATAAAATAGCGACATCTTACTATCGCTTTTTGACCTAACATTGCAGTAGGATAGACAAATTGAAGCGGGATTTGCTCCTAATGAGTCCCCCATGCAAGGCGGCCATGCTTGCTGTTTTTATTAAAAAATTCATAATTATTTTTGCTCGGATATTTCCAAGAAAAACTAAATACGTGATTCAGAAATATCTCCCGATATTTTCAGGGTGAATAGAACATCAAATCACCTTTATATAATTTTTTTCCCCGAAAGTGAATAATAATATTTTGCCAATATCTTTTGGATACTTTAAGTTATTAAACTAATATTTTAAATGTTGGTATAAGGCATTTAACTGCCCATAAACAACATATTTGTCAGATTCTCGATTACCCCTTCTTTTTAAGGGATAGTTTTGAGGAGTAACTTTCAGTATTTTATCCCTAACTTTTTATTTTTTACATATTTCATCAAAAATTTATGAAGGAAATATTCTTTAGATAATTTGGCATAAAAGAAGCTTTCTTATTGCGTTTACATAAACCAAACCGTTTTCAAGTAATAGAGGTTTATATGTAAGAATACATCTATTACGCAATGTTAACACACTACAACTTAGCTGATTTCTTATTTTTCATTTTTCGGAAGAGATTTATCTAAAAAGGTATCCGTGCAAAGATACGTGTTTTATAATAATTTTTTTGAATGAAATTAGATAATTCATTAATTTGTTTAAAATAATATAATCTTTAAAGTAAGTGTAATAGAAAAAGTAAGTATTACATATAGGATTGCTCGATAGCTCGATTTCGTCTGCCGGGACCGTGAACCGCGTGACGTAATCATCGGTCCAAGCGACAGACGAAATCGAGCGATCGAGCAATCCTATATGTTAACTATCCTTGCATTGGATCGAAAAAATGCGATTCATAGCTTTCTAGATTGAAAAATAAAAGTCTTTTTTTCGTTGTCATGGAAACCAAAATTATCAATTGATATCACTTTCGGCGAAACCGGAAGTCCTATGACGACTAGCAGTATTGTCTCCAAAATTCAGGTTAATAGATTAATAAATAAAGATTCTGGAAGGGTGAGCACATGGCGCGGGACACGCGGTATATATGAAGTATTTATTGACCCAAAATTTTTTTAGAAAAATTTTGTGCACATCGTTTTTGATTGCAGTGAGAACCTCGAGCAGCCTCGATTTCAGCTGTTTCAGCCCCAAGCAGGACTGAAACAGCTGTCCAGAGGCTGCTCGAGGTTCTCACAGCAATCAAAAACGAATTGCACAAAATTTTTCTAAAATCTTTCATTATGCTTTGACAGCAAGCATGGCCGCCTTGCATGGGGTACTCATTAGGACATTAATAGCTTTCGAAAGTCTTGTTCTTCTTGTCACATCGTTTTCAATCAAACCTTTTACTGTAAAATCGTAATTCTCTTTAATATTCTTTAAAAAATATTTTTTTGTGTATATAAAAATTTTCACGCAAATTAATACTTACCAGATTTATTAGTATTAATTATTATATAAAAATGCTTTTTTAAATATAATTAAATATAACATGACCTACTTTTATATCATACAAATGTCGTTGCAGGACGTCAAGATCAGGTGCAATTTACAAACCGATAACGACACTGCAAATCTTTTTGAAGAATTACTTTATCGGTATTTGTTCCCATGGTTACACTATAATGTTCTAATTTGGCTGAGAGTGTAATGAATTAAGTTACCTGAATTTGCAAATTGCAAACTGTTGCAGACGCTTATCTTGTTTCGTGAATGACCCCGTAATTCGATATCTTCAAAAATACTTTGTTCTCAGAAAAACGCACGCACAGGTCGATTTAGAATTTTGAATGGGCACCTTTTAGCAGTAACTGTTTTTTTTTTATAGTAACGTACATCAGAGTTGTGACTATCGATTATTTTTTTTTTTAATGTACCTAAATCTACCGTTTTTATTGCAGTATTCGATAGATAATACTTTTCTACGCATCATAAATTAAAACAATTATGGGGTTGAATAACAAAATTTTAGAGAAAAATTAAATCAAAAGTAATGGAATTTAGTAACCAAGAAATTTCTCAAACTCAAAAATATGAGGATATGGAGATCTGACAAGAACTCAGAGACAACAGTTTACGAGATTTTTAATAAAAATAAACAAATCGACAACCCATAAAACGTTCAACTTTGAGTAAAATTGAGAAAAAATTCAGAGAAACTGGAAACGTTAGATGACTTGGACGTGGTCGTTCAAAATTACACTTAAATATCGAGTTGAACGTCTTATTGGCTTTGCAAGAGAGTCTCCATTCAACAAGTCGACAAATTGCTTTAGATAATTCAATAAGCCATAATTGCGTTCAAAAAATTTGTCATAAGAAAAAATTATACCCGTACAAAGTCATCAGATATTGGGACCAGTATTCAATCAGATATTTTTAATGACGAGATGTGGTATTATCAGGATGGTGCACCATCGCACTATGCAGCAATGATTCGTAATTATCTGCATAAGGTGTTTCTCAATCGGTGGATCGGCCAACGTGGTCCTATAGAGTGACCTCCGCGATCTCCAGACTTAACTCCACTAGATTATTTCCTGCGGGGTTACTTGAAAAGCAAAGTGTACGTGAACAGACCGTAAATTTGGAGGAGATATAGTATGAGATCGCACTGCAACTTTTCTACGTTCATCTGTTATTTTAACGAAACACGATTTTAGTGAAAGAGTACATTTAGAGGAACACAACTGGACCGGGTTGCCTTTCAAAATCTTGCCGCAAGTACCTTTAATTGACATAGTTTCAACAGTTTTTTTTCCAATAATTTCGTTCATTTGTTAGGGCAGTAAATGAGCTGCTAGTAAGTGAAGAGCGATCTGAAGAACTCGAAAAAACTTGGTTGCCGCCTCTCAGCCTGCCGCAAGTCACTTGCAGCCAGGTGTAAAAGGGACCCCTTTTGTTGATCATCTACGTATTAGACTTGAAATGCGCTTAATTACTCCAGAAGTAATTCGTGACGTTCAAAAAGGGTTAATTATTTCTTTAGATCATTGCCAGGCGACTAACATCTTTCATTTTTTATTACTGATTTTATAACTTTGAGAAATTTCTTGGTTACTAAATTTATTACTTTTGAGTTGATCTTTCTCGAAAATTTTGTCATTCAACCCCATATTTTTTTTACTTTCTGATACGTAGAAAAGTATTATCTCTCAAATACCGCTATCAAAACAGTAGGTTTACATTAGAAAAAACAATCGATAGTGTCACAACTTTGATGTCGGTCACTGTAAAAAAAAAACAATTGCAGCTAAAACGTGCCCATTCAAAATTCAAAATCGACTGGTGCGAGCGTATTTCCGAGAACAAACTATTTTCAAAGGTATCGAATGAAAGAAACATTCCATTCCTTCATTGATATTTTATCAAAGAAAGTTTTATTGTTTCGTTATTATTTTGTTATAACCACTAAAAATAAGTGCATATTGCAATGTCAGGTCAAAAAGCGATAGTAAGATGTCGCTATTTTATCTGTTCATCACTATTACATCGCAATTGCGAATAAATTGGGCAAGTCGTTTTTGTTTGCAGCGGGAATGTCGAGCTACGTCTCTGCTGAAGAAGCCCTAAACAGGGCTGAAACAGCTGTCCAGAGGCTGCTCGAGGTTCTCGCTGCAATCAAAGACGATTTGCACAAAATTTTTCTAAAATCTTTCATTATGCTTTGACAGCAAGCATGGCCGCCTTGCATGGGGAACTTATTAGGAGCAAATCTCGCTTCAATGTGTCTACCCTACTGCAATGTCAGGTCAAAAAGCGATAGTAAGATGTCGCTATTTTATCTGTTCATCACTCTTACATCGCAATTGCGAATAAATTGGGCAAGTCGTTTTTGTTTGCAGCGGGAATGTCGAGCTACGTCTCTGCTGAAGAAGCCAGAGGCTGCTCGAGGTTCTCGCTGCAATCAAAGACGATTTGCACAAAATTTTTTTATAAAATAGCGACATCTTACTATCGCTTTTTGACCTAACATTGCAGTAGGATAGACAAATTGAAGCGGGATTTGCTCCTAATGAGTCCCCCATGCAAGGCGGCCATGCTTGCTGTCAAAGCATAATGAAAGATTTTAGAAAAATTTTGTGCAAATCGTTTTTGATTGCAGTGAGAACCTCGAGCAGCCTCTGAAACAGCTGTCCAGAGGCTGCTCGAGGTTCTCACTGCAATCAAAAACGATTTGCACAAAATTTTTCAAAAAATTTTTGTTAAATTTAACCGACTGTTGCTATGGTAAAAACCAATCAAAAAGCTTTTTGATTGGTTGTTACCATAGCAACAGTCCGTTAAATTTAACTTACTCGATACAGAATAGGCCATGTCTTTATTTTAACTTACCTTTGTGTTAAAATGTTAGTCTTAAATCCGATTTTTCCATCTGAGTTTAATTTTAATTTTCTGCTTATTCCCATAGGAGTAAAGGGAAATAAACTGAAGGTTAAAGTTATTCTGCGATGAAAAAGACGGGGCCTTAGTCTTAAAAGTTTATTTATAGTTAACAAACGTTTTTTCTTGCAGAGATTTTTGTACCAAAGCACTTTCCGACGTCGAGCGGTTTCAAAACCAAAAAGTTTTAGATTTAAAGGAAACTTTAGCAGCATACGCATTTCTTCAACTTAAAACTGCCAGAAAGGTAGGCCTTTTCTCGTTCTGTTTTAATTTATTTTATTTCAATTTCCTTGCTTTTATTATTAAATTGTCACGTTGGAGATAATTACGACTTGAGGAGTTATAAAAAGTTACAACATACAACATATAAGTTCCAAACAAGTAGTCCATCCGAAGTTTCTTGGCTATAAAAAAAATACCCGTAGAAGGTAGCATTTCGGGTACTTATACTTTTTTTTATTTGCACACAGTAAAGGAACACCCTATATGATTTATAAGACTACCGATTTTCATTGTTGAACGACGAAAAAATATAAATAGTTAAAATCTTATGGTATTCTAGTAGGCTTGTTTTCGTTAGGTTACGTGCATGTAATTGGATAGAAATCTAAGTTTAACAGGTCAAAAATTATGAAGTTTCCTTATCTTGTAATAATGACTATGTTAATGATTTGGAAGAATACTTATCAGGGTCCGTAATGGTAAGGTTAAAGAAAATTCATAACATTTACTAGTACCGATCTTCAGAATCAGTACTCATAAAATTGTAATCCAATTTTCTGACGTTCATATTCTTTAGTGATAGCAACAAAACCGTCACTCTAACACGGCCTATTCTGAATGCCAAAAGATCGTGAACGGAAAATACAATAAAAATTGTTTTTAGTCTTTAGGACCGATCACCCCAGTTAGAGATAGCCGAGTCCGTGTAAATTTTTGTATACTTTCCCTTCCACAAAAATCACAACTTTCCTTCTCAACTTTCAGATGTCGCTCTAAAAATTTAATTTATTTAAAAAAACGCGAGATATTTTGTTAAAATTTACATGAAAGCTTGCAGGCGATTCAAGCATCGACATTATAGTTATACGAACGCGTCGTCATACCAACGCGAGTAGTATGTTCATCGCTTGTTTAAATAAACGTAAAAAGTTGTTGTCAAATGTATGTATTGAGATGGAACATTAAACTGTTCTTATTACTTCGTTAGTGTATCTCTTTGTATTCTTCTTACAACCAAGCACTTATGCTAAGAGGTTATGGGCCCAGGACTTACTCGCGCGGTCGTATTTTGAAGATTCAAGATTAGTGCCAGTTTTGGGACAAACCGATAAAGTGCGTGATAAAGATGAGTTTCAGCAACGTCGCACGTATTGAGCAATTAAATAAAGAAAATTTCGATATGTGGAAAATCCAGGTACGTGCTATTCTGATCAAGAATGACGCATGGGAGTACGTCAGCGGGTTACGAGTGAACCCCGAAAATCGTGGGAATAATGCACAAGAAATTACTCAGTGTATCCAAGGAGATTTGAAAGCGCAATCAGATATTGTGTTAGCTATGAGTCCATCAGTGATCAAGCTAGTAAAAGGCTGCAATACCGCAAGGGAATTGTGGACGAAGTTGGAGGAGACCTACGAGTCGAAAGGGTCGGTACGGAATGCTGCCTTGTTAAATCGACTGATTTCTCACAAGATGCTGGATGGTGATGATGTGCGCGAAAGTTCTCAAGAATTTCTTGACATCGTCGATAAATTAAATGACATGGGCATTGAAATAAATAATGAGTTGCTCAGTGTCATGCTCCTGCGAAGTCTTCCGGAGAGCTTTGAGGGATTTCGTTGTGCAATTGCATCACGAGATGATCTTCCAACACCCGAGACTTTACGTGTCAAGATCCTGGAGGAATATAACATGCAAAAAGACGACGGTAGCAAGACATCGAATCAAGTTGCGATGGTGGCAGGTAAATCTACGTTAAAAAGAAGAAAGCCGAGGAAAGACATAGTTGAGAAGAACGAAGTCTTCAATACGAAGAAAATTAAATGCTTTAAGTGTCATAAATTAGGTCATATAGCCAAATATTGTAGAAATCAAACTAAACTGAAAGAACAATCATATCGGAAATGTCAGTTTGTACGTCACACAAAGTCCAAACGCGCTCGGAACCGTCGAAAATGTGTGACATGGTGAATGGTGCATCGATAATGGGTGCACGTCGCACATGTGTCACGACATTGACGCATTTGAGAAAATTGACGTTTCAGAACGAGGAAAACTAAATTTGGCAAATGACGCGCGTACGGAAATCACGGGTAAAGGCGTTGCTTCATTTGTGACTAAAACTGAAGGACGCAAGACGTCGGTGCAATTCGGTGATACGTTGTTTGTTCCGGATCTTCGCACGAACCTCATCTCCGTCGGAAAAATTACTGATAAGGGATACAAGGTGACTTTTGACAAGGAAAAAGCCGCTGTGATTGACGAGAAAGGAAACGTGATACTTGTTGCAGAACGAATAAGCGGTCTCTACTATGTGCAAGGCGATTATAACGAATGTAGAAAAGCTGAAGCAAATACGCCAAGATCAGATTGCCTATATCATTGGCACATACGTCTTGGTCATCTTAACGTGCAGTCCCTGCGTGAAGCTGAAGGTACAATTCAGGGTGCACACATTGAGAATGCTGAAAAGGATTTCAACTGTGAAATATGTGTTCAAGGGAAAATGACGAAAACTCCGTTCCCCAAAACTTCGAACAGGCAGTCACAACCAGGAAGCCTTATTCATTCGGATGTGTGCGGACCCATGCGGGTTACTTCTCACGGTAAAAGTCGTTATTTTGTCACTTTCATTGACACTGACATTGATTACTCTGGCTGGTGTGAACTCAGATTTATAAATCGCAAGGATCAAGTTTTTGAAGAATTTAAAAACTTTCTAGAAACACAAACGGGAAAGAGAATCAAGTGCATTCAATCGGACAATGGGCCTGAGTATGTCAATAAACGATTTGACAACTTTCTCCAGACGAACGGCATAACTCGAAGCCTCACGGTGCCGTACAATCCACAGCAAAATGGTACTGCAGAGAGGCGAAATCGGGCCTTGATGGAAACCGCTAGATGCCTTCTGTTACAGTCAGGGTTGTCGTCGTCTTTCTGCTACGTGCGAAACAGATGTCCTACAACTAAATTGCACGGTAAAACTCCTTACGAATTTTGGCACGGGAAGCCTCCGAACGTATCTCATCTCAAGCAGTTTGGTAGCGAAGTGTACTTTTTGGATCAAACTCCAAATAAAAGTAAATTGGTTCCACGTTCGAAGAAAGGTATATTCGTTGGATACAGTGAAGAATCAAAAGGTTATCGGATCTGGGTACCAAGCGAGGGGAAGATACGTGTATCAAGTGACGTCAAATTCTTGAATAGGGTGTCAATCCAACCAAACAGTAACGTCGACGACTTTTATCCTGAAGAGCATGATTCTCGAGGAGAGATACAATCGGCCGATGACAGAAGTTCAGCAGAAGATTTGAATGATTTTTCCATTGAGATTCCAATAAATTGTACTAAGAATAAAAGTGTGAAAGCAATAGAGCCACTATGCAAGAGACAACTGCCGAAGAGGATGAAATTGAAGGCGAAGTTCTCCCACAGCAGTTTTCTCCGACACATGAGACTAGGGAATCAGAGGTGGCTTCTCTCACGTCGACAGAAAGGCACGACCGAGGAAGACCGAGAAAGTTATTTACTGGGCGACCAGGGAGACCTCGAAAGATGTACCAGACTGTCGAAAACAAGGACGAGGAATACGCTGACGTTGCTTTTCTTTCTGAAGTGCCTCTTCGTCAGGCAGTAACAGGACCGCAGGCAGACGAGTGGATTCAGGTCATGGCGAACGAGATCGCGGCGATACTAAAAAACGACACTTGGGAATTAGTGAAACGTCCGGAGGGACGAGCCGTCGTGGGTAGTCGCTTCATACTTCGTAATAAGTATGGTACCAACGGGGTTCTAGAAAAGCGAAAAGCGAGGGTCGTCGCCAGAGGATTTTCACAACAACCGGGTAGAGATTTTCATGAAACTTATGCTCCGGTGGCATGCCTAAGTTCCATCCGGTTCGCACTAGCGGTTGCTACACGCAGAAAGATGTCAATACGACAATTTGATGTCACGACGGCTTACCTTAATGGTTCACTGGAGGAGGAAATTTTCATGGAGGTGCCAGATCTAATGACCGAAGTTCTACATTGTATAGTCAGGTCTGGAAAATTCGAACACGACTTCAGACGCAAAGCACAGGCTCGATAATCTAGCAGTCGGAAACCGACTCTGCCGAATGAAAAAGGCTCTTTATGGTCTTAAATAGGCGAGTCGTGCCTGGCACAAGCGGTTAGATAAAGAATTGCACGACTTAGGAGCAACTCCGACGAAAGGAGACTCATGTGTTTACGTTAAAGGCAAAAACAACGATCTGATGATCATTGTCGTATATGTCGACATTTTAGTTATGTCCTGCAATCTTGAACAGATCAAATGCTTTGGAACAGATTTTGGAAGGAGATTTGACGTGAAGGATATTGGAAAATTGAAAAGATGCTTGGGCATGGATTTCTTGGAAAACAGCGCAGGTATCAAGATTTGTCAAAGAACCTACGTAAATGAAATTTTGCAGCGGTTCGGAATGCAAGCCGGTATCAACGCCTCTCGACGTCGGTACAAGGTTTACAAAAGGGAATCCTTGGAGGGAAGGTGATGGTCCGAAGCCACCCTACCGCGAATTAGTTGGTGCATTGCTGTATCTTTCTGTGGCAACTCGTCCGGATGTGGCCCATACCGTAAGCCTACTCAGCCAATTCAATGACTGTTTTGACAAAACACATTGGACCGCAGCGAAACGGGCGTTGCGATATCTCAAGGGAACAATGGACATCGGCATCACTTACAGGTACGGAAAAGACAACTTCGAAGGTTTTGCAGATGTAGATTGGGCTGGATCCATCCACGATCGAAGATCTTTCACGGGATATGCCTTTATAATGAATAGAGGGTGTATCTCATGGGATTCTAGAAAACAAAGGACCGTGGTTTTATGCTCAATGGAGGCCGAGTACATGGCTCTCTGTGAAGCCTCCAAGGAAGCTGTACATCTTCGACGTCTTCTACGTGAGCTTGGAATAAGCGTGGACGTTGTCCGATTATGCAGCGACAATTTTGGAGCTCAAAGGCTTGCGTCCAATCCAGTTTTCCACTCTCGAACGAAGCATATAGATATACGACACCACTTCGTTCGTGAGGTCGTCGATGCAGGCGTTATCAACCTCAATCATTTGAGTTCAGAGAAAATGCCAGCTGATGTATAGACTAAAGCTCTAGCGAAGCCTAAGCATGAGAATTGTGTTGGACTTCTTGGGTTAATTAGAATCCTCTAATATTGCTTTCGTCGAGGGGAAGTGTTAAAATTTACATGAAAGCTTGCAGGCGACTCAAGTATCGACATTATAGTTATACGAACGCGTCGTCATACCAACGCAAGTAGTACGTTCATCGCTTGTTTAAATATACACAATACGTAAAGTTGTTGTCAAATGTATGTATTTGAGATGGAACATTAAACTGTTCTTATTACTTCGTTAGTGTATCTTTTTGTGTTCTTCTTACAGCCAAGCACTTCTGCTAAGATATTTGAATTGGTAAATTTAAGAAAAAGCGGGATATTCGAATTCGTTGTAAAATATATAAAAAAAATTGTTGCAAGTCGTTTTTGATTGCAGTGAAGACCTCGAGCAGCATCTGTACAGCAAACCAAAAATGACTTGTCCAATTTATTCGCAATTGCGATTTAATAGTGATGAACAAATAAAACAGCGACATCCTACGATCGCTTTTTGACCTGACATTGCAGTAGGATAGACAAATTGAAGCGAATTTGCTCCTAACAAGTCCCCCATGCAAGGCGGCCTTCTTATTTAATTAGAAATCCACGTATTTGACTTTTTTTTGATAGGCAATATGAATCGCAGCAGCAAAACCAAACGATAACTAACATTTGGAACGAACTCCAATAACCATAGATGTAAGAAATCGAAATCTTGAAATTCCGTAATTAATTTTTTTAATGATAACATTTTCACCGATTTTGACATTTTCAAAACAAGCGTCGTTTGGCAACGAACTACAGGGAATGATCGTAGCGCCTCTTGCGGCTGGAGTAAAAACTAATTTTATAAAAATTTTGTTGCTAATCGTTTTTGCTCGAGGTTTTCACTGCAATCAAAAACGATTTGCAACAAAATATTTAAAACTTTTATTACGCTTTGACAGCAAGCATGGCCCCCTTGCACGGGGGACTTATTAGGTAGCAAATCCGCTTCAATTTGTCTATCCTACTGCAGTGTCAGATCAAAAAGCGATCATAGGATATCGTTGTTTTATCTGTTAATTTTATAAACATAAAGAAAATAAAGTTACTAGAATTTCTTGATATGGCTAGCGCCATCTGAAAGTTGAGAAATCAACTTCACTTTTTCCTTGTCTCTCACATTCCGTGACTCATACTTTAAAGTGATACAAATTTTCCTATTGAGTCGGACGGGGGTGGGCCCGATCTTACTACCTCCAGATAAAAAACGAGAAAAACGCGCTTATGCCTTGGTTCCTAGGATAACAGGAACCCAATGTAGCGGTCTTAATGTAACGGTGAATGACGTCATGTAACATTGAAAAATGTACGGTTATCGCCGGAAAAAACTGATACAGCAATTTTTTTCTTTGTAAATGCAGCTAAAATTGCATTTATATCACAGCAACCAGAATTTAAAGTAGCTGTCAGCTTGACACTTGCCATGTTCCGACATGTTGAAACTTTTAATGATTTTTAATAATTTGAGCGATAAAAGAGGAATTTAGACTTGATAAGGCCACAGTGATGAAAATAAAAAAAACACGGAACCGATGGTAATACACTCTCACGATTCATTTTTACAGAAATTTTAATTAGTAGAACTGTAAGACAGTTCAAAACACACTGCTTAAAATTTATAAATTCATGTAACTAAATTTTCGACTCTCTACCTGTTTTTTTTCTGCCGTAACCGTACATTGGCGTAATGTAAGCAAGGAAAAGAGACGATGTGTAATTATTTTACACTGACTGAGTCGGGAGGAACGAACCAAACTACAGGAATACCGGCTGTTTCAAATTGAGTGTGCACTGAAGGGATCTCCTAAACCGTAAGAGATACAAATTTGGTTAAATGGAAGAAAAGTTGCACGAAGCAATGCCTAACTCGTTTTTATTAACAGAATATTTTTTTCCGATTTCTTTTTGAGATATTAATAAAAATGTAAAAAAATTAATTTTCTTTTTCTCCCTGTATCTCTTTTATTATAAATAATTTGGAAATTCTGATTTAACTTTCTACAGGCACTTTCTGATTCTGCTTCTAATAGGAGTAACAGAATTGAAGTCAAACGTTTCGTCTTTCCACGACCATCATCAGTTTCGATTTTTTAAATACAACATATCTCTTTTTATTTTTCTACCTTGAAAAAAAAATTTAAATCGATTTTCTTTTTCTCTTTGTATCTCTTTTATTATCCTAAACCATAAGAGATACAAATATGGTTAAATGGAAGAAAGATTGCACGAATCAATGTCTAACTCGTATTCATTAACAGAATGATTTTTTTATTATTTCTTCGTGAGATATTAAAAAAAAATAAATTTTAAATCGATTTTCTTTTTCTCTTTGTATCTCTTTTATTATACATAATTTTGAAATTCTAATTTAATTTTCTACAGGCACTTTCTGATTCTGCTTCTAATAGGAGTAACAGAGTTGAAGTCAAACGTTTCGTCTTTCCACGACCATCATCAGTTTCGATTTTTTAAATACAACTTATCTCTTTTTATTTTTCTATTCGATAGCATTTTTTCTCCTGATTGTAAAGATATGTCACACTTAATAGTTGATATTAATTTGAAGCTTAAATAATTCAGCATTTATATGAAAATTTTATTTAATACATAATCTAACATTTAAAAATTTATTATAACTAGTGGTACAACTTTGTGTACTACTCACTTGACTTCAGCCCTGTTATAGAATCGATTCCTTAACTGATCAGTCATGATCACACTTCGCAAAAATTTTAACCAGAGTTTATTATAAAACAACTTGAATTTGCATTAATTATTAACAATAGTTTTTTTTGGAAAAGTAATTAAATCAAGAGTGTAAAATAGGTAAATCACACGATTTATAAATCGACGGAACAAATGTCATATTTTCGATTTGTGAATATGACACCTGATTTAGCATTTCATCTATATAAATGAAATTATTTATAAATCACATCATTTAGAGCTCTTTATGAATACGCCTGATAGTCTATTTCGCAGAACTGATGCAGTTCCTACAAAAGACTGTAACGACAGTGAAATCTACGTTAATTTGGTTAATGTTTTTTGAATTTTCAAAATATCTTGTCGAACAACTGAGATATTGAGAAAACTAATTTTTCGAAAAAATTCGTTTTCAGTCGACATTTCCCGAACGAATTGAAAGAGCTAACTTTTGTTTTGTCCGCTGAGTTTTTCTCGAAAAAATAGCTTCGGGTCGCGAAAACGGTTTTCTTTTATTCCAATGAATAGCTGAAAAACCATAAAAAATGAACTACTCCGTACTCTATTAATATAAAATTGAATTTTTATTGAATATTTTTGAAAACGTTATACAAGTAGATAATATTTTATACACATAATAATAATATTAATAATGCGTAGTGAAATACTTGAATATCTTGAAATAACTCTTTCTACTTACGACTTGAAATAATCCAATTCCATTTTTCTCTTTCAGGGATTGCAGACATGGACTCAAATAAGAGACTGTTTGCAGAATATTCCGTAAATGGACATTCGTGGTGAATAATTTACACGCCGTTTTACGTTCACATTCCTCCTCATGTTACGCCGCAGCTTCACGCAAATCGCCTTATCTTTGGTTAAATATAGGGTTCCTAAATTTGATTGACATTTAACATATCGGAGAGGGTTCGGAAACACAATGTCAAATTCGCCATTTTCCCAAGCCCAGTATCGTTTACGAAATAGCAAAACTGTGTTTTATTCTTTCTAACACGAGAAAATCATATCAAGTTAGATCAGCCAGCTAGAAAATCTGACATTACTAACGAAATGACATTGTGTTTCCGAATTTTTTTCGATGTGTTAAATGTCAATCAAGTCTAGGGACCCTAGCTAAATGTAACGAACCTCATGCTAATCGAAACTTAGGCCCGTATTCATAAACTAAACTTACGTTATAAAATTGGATATATTTCATAAACTGTACGTATTTCTAGCATTTCTGGCGCATAATTAGTGAGAATTTAAGAATATTTTATGAATTACTTTCCCAAATTGAAAGAAATATGTATAGCTTATGAAATGCAGCAAATTGTAAGGCATAGCGTAAGTTTTTTAAATACGAGTGTTAGTCATTTAATCACCTAGATGTACTCGTTTTCTTCACTAGAATACTTAACGAATTATGTGATCTACGACATTTGGATATGTGAATTTTTTTCTCCTCTTTTAAATATTTAATATTAACTTATTTTGTTATTCGTTACGCGTTTTGCGTTTTCTAATATTTTTATTTTGATGGTAGTACCTGTATTGATATAAATATATAATAAAACATTTTTTTTAGTAAAATGCATTAGTTTTTAGTGAAACAATGTGATTTCACCAAAAAATTTTCTGAGCGCTCTTAAAGTTATAATTACAGTAAGGGCTAGTGACGTTTTGGTATACACCAAATCTACACCATTCCTTTGTTCACATCTCCAAACAAAATACACGGAAAACATAAAAAAGTGCCTACTTTTAATCACTTCCGCAAACCCAATTGTTTTTTAAAATAGATATCACGAGTAAAGTTTTTTATTCGTTTTTTAAAATAAGGTTTAGCATTAGAAATATTCTGCTTTTCTGAAATATTTAAATCAGGCAGAGGCCTGCCCAACGGCTTTATTTCTATTTTTTAAGCAAATAATAATAACAATAATAATGTAATGCGAAAATGTTATTTTTTTTAAGATTGAACGTAGTAGGAGTGCCATACACTCTCCTTCCCCCGTCGACCTACCGCGTTGCGTCGACTGTTTGATTCTTAAAAACTCTGACATGACGGGCGATTGGAGGGAGAGTGAATGATATTCCTACTATGTTCTTAGCGTGAACAGAGTATAGATCAGTCCACGACTCCTGTTTGATTCTTACTAAACTTTATTACCAAAATTATAAAATTTAATTCATTGTCGCAAATGAGCTTTCGTTGCGAGTAGATGTGCGTGTGTTCACTGTTCTATTTAAAATTTGTGTCAGTTTTAAATATATATATTAAATATTAATCTTTCGTGAACTGCATAGCAATCTGAGATTGTTATATCTAAGGTAAATGAACAGTTATTATTATATGATGCAAAAATTTTGGAATAGCAAAAGGAAATTAATGTACTTAAAAGTAACTGTACAGTTCAAGCCAATAATATTGATTTTCTTGAACAATATTCAAAAAGAAACAACATCCGTATTTTCGGAGTTGCTGAAGAAAACAACGAAAATACTGAAGAAGTCGTATTGACCGATTTCGTCTGTAGAAAGCAAATTTACTGAATTCAGAGCGTTGCTTGTGAAGTTCACCAATTACCGGTTTAGAAATATTTTTCGGGGTCGATGAGCTTTCGTTGCGAGTAGATGTGCACGTGTTCACTGTTCTATTTAAAAATTGTAAGTGTCAGTTTTAAATATTTGTCCAATAATTTAATTTTATGTTAAAAAGTTGACACGCGAAGACGCCGAGAAGACCGGAATTCAAATAAATTCTGATTTGAAATCTATATTAAATAATGGAGACTTCGTGAACTGCATAACTAATCTTCGTGAACTGCATAGCAATCTGAGATTGTTATGTCTAAGATAAATGAACAGTTATTATTATACGATGCAAACATTTTGGAATTGCAAAAGGAAATTAATGTACTTAAAAGTAACTGTACAATTCAAGCCAATAATATTGATTCTCTTGAACAGTATTCAAAAAGAAACAACGTCCATATTTTCGGAATCGCTGAAGAAAACAACGAAAATACTGAAGAAGTCGTCGTAAAATTATTTAAGGATCAATTAAAAATTGCCGTTGATTCAAGCTCTATTGACCGGGTTCATCTGTGGAAGCAAATCTACTGGATCCAGAGCGTTACTTGTGAAGTTCACCAATTACCCGTTTAGAAATATTTTTCGGGGTGGATGGCGTATTTAGGGTATTTCGACCGCCAAATCAGAGTGACACCTTAACGTGAAGTTGCACATCAAACAAAAATGCAACGTCTTGGACGCGCACGAACAAGATACAATGTTTAAATACGCAATAAATAAAATAACAATACCTAGAAATTCATTAAACAAAATGTAATGATTTAGATGCCAATGAAATCGTTAACGATCCGCACGCTAGCCCTCACAACAAGCACTGCTTAGAAACTACTAGAGTGTTCGTAAAATACAGGTGTTCATGGGAAGACGCTACAATAGCTAACTCTCTTATTTGTATTTTTACGAAGTAACTTAAATTAGAAAAGTTTTAGGACTTCTCCTCCTCGTTTTTACGGTACTTTCGGAAAAACAAATGACAATAAGGTTTTCGAGATTTTCAATTGTTTTCAACTTTTTTAAATGGAATGTTAGGTTTTTTATCATTGTATCGCGTTCAGGATGTCAAATTACTGATGTCTCTAAAATATTGTGGCAAGCCACTCAGCACTACGTCACACTGACGGCGTCAAGAAGTCGGTTCATTATTATGCGTCATCGGCCGTTACGCCACCATCGAACAAACTCGAATCAGCCAGCGTTAGAAAATTCGAGAGGGCAGCAAAGGATATAAAATCGCCCGGGGTGGACTCAGGAGTCAGTCAAATTGTAACAGCGATCGTCGAAGTTAGATTTTAGTGTGTAAATAAATTGTTACAAATAAATTAGTTCGTAAGCGTTATTAAATTACGGTTAAGTTTTTACCGAGTGTTTTATTCGTTTAAATAAATAAATTTAAACCCTAGAAACGTAACAGTGGTGTCAGGTGTGGGGTTTGTGCAAATAAATAAATACTTTAAAGTAAATTAAATTGAATCAGATTATTAAATAAGTACAGTATCGGAAAAAAACAATGGCTACGAGAAAAGTGTTGTTGAAAGGCTTAAAAGTTGTCGAATTAAAAACCGAATTGGAAGAACGAGAGTTAGAAACCTGTGGTTTGAAAGGCGCACTTCAACAGCGTCTCCGATGCGATTTGTTGACAGCTGGTGAAGATCCAGAGACGTTCCTTTTCGAAATTTCGTGTCGTCCCGTCGATTTTAATAAAATCCTGAAAGATGAACTTCGAGAACAATCCAGAAATTTAGAGGAAAAGCTTCTAGAACAATCTGGAAACTTCAAGGACGAACTTCGAGAACAATCCAGAAATTTTGACGAGAAGCTTCTGGAACAATCGGGAAATTTCAAGGACGAACTTCGAGAACAATCTGGAAATTTCAAGGACGAACTTCGAGAACAATCCAGAAATTTGGACGAGAAGTTTCAAGAACAGTCTGGAAATTTAGAGAAGCTTCGAGAACAATCCAGAAATTTAGAGGAGAAACTTCTAGAACAATCTGGAAATTTCCAGGACGAGCTTCGAGAACAATCCAGAAATTTAGAGGAGAAGCTTCTAGAACAATCCGGAAATTTGAAGGGTGAATTTCTAGAACAGACGAAAGGACTCGAAGATGAACTGGTGGTAAAAATATCGGAAGAAACAAGGAACCTGCAAGAAAATGTGGAGGAAATAATATTCCAGCAGGATAACAAAATCAAAAATCTGGAACAAATCATGGCGGGGTTGCGAATGTTCGGGGATCAGCCACCAGTACAAACACTAGAAAATAATGAAACCCGAATTGTGGAAGGACCAGCAGAAAATTCGAAATTGAAAATAAAACCACCAACGTTCGATGGAAAGTCTTCTTGGCCCAACTACTTCAAACAGTTCGAAGCAGCACCAAAGGCGAACAGATGGACGGCCAGCGAAAAAGCCACTTCGTTAACTGTGGCCTTGAGAGGGGACGCTATTGATGTGCTACAGACGATGCCGCCAGAGGAACAAGAAGACTTCGACAGCTGGTGAATAGGATGGAAATGCGTTACGGACAGGCCCATCTGACCGAGGTATACCATGCGCAGTTGAGGAATCGCTGTCAGAAATCCGGAGAAAGTCTTCAGGAATTCGAAGCGGACGTAGCGCGTCTGGCCCAGTTGGCATATCCCACAGCTCCTGTTGAATTCCTCAAATGTTTGACGGTGCAGACCTACATAGATGGAATCCGTAACCCAGACAACCAGCAGGCATTGAGAATGATCCATCCGAAGACGTCCAAGAACGCATTGGCTTATGCCTGGGAATTTGAAGCGGCGAGACGAGTTTCAAGAGGGCATGTCAAGGTGCGAGCGGCTATGGACTTCCAAGAGGAAGAAGAGGACGAATTCGCTAACTCCAAGGTGGGATCTGCTATAAAGGAGCGACCCAGGGAGTATACCACAGCCGAGGATATTCGCCGCATTGTGGAACAGGTCTTCAAGCAGAAGAAGCCGCTGGTGTGTTGGAATTGCCAGGAGGAAGGACATGTTCGCAGGCGATGTCCAAAGCCCAGACGGGATCCAAGGAAGCCACAGTTAAACTAAGCCGGGTCGGTGCAGAGGGGCAAACGTCGACCCGTATTCAAAGGCCCCTAAAGACGAAAGCCAAACAAGTAATATCCCTACGGCAGTTAACCAGCAGTGTCTTCGTGGATGTTACCATTGATGACATTCCTCACACCATGTTATTGGATAATTGATAATTGATAATCATAATATTGGGTGCGACGAAGACCATCCTGAGACCCGACGTCATTAAGTCATCTGGACGCACCGAGCCGACCAAGTGGAGACTGAAAACTGCATCTGGAACATCAGCAACTGTCCACGGTGAAGTAGAGGTTATCATCACCATTGGTTCAACTCCAATAAAACACCGTGCACTGGTGGCAGATATAGAGGACGAGGCAATTTTGGGCATGGACGTCATGTGTGCCCACGGGTTCCAATTGGACTTAAAGCGTGGCGTGATGGCGGTCAATAATGAGGAGTTGGTTCTACATCAACGAGGAGACGTGGCCGCTCGAGTAGTCCTCGCTGATGACGTTGTATTACCCAGCAGGAATGAGGTTATCGTCGACGCAAAACTGGACGGTGTTTTTCAAGGTGGGCAAGTCATTATGGTTGAACCTAATACTGATTATCAAAGGACTGGAAGAGGAGTCCTCGTTGGGAAAATGTTGTTGACGGCGAAGAAGGAAGTACCTGTCCGCCTGATGAACGTCAATTGTTTCTCTGTCAATATCAAGAAAGGAACAATCTTGGGAAGCTGCACCATGGTGTCCTCCATCTCCCGGCAACTTGAAACAAACGTGCCAGAAGCGAAAGTCCCAAAGAAATTATGGGAAATGGTTATGTCAACAGCCCAGGAATTGACTCCAGACCAGAAGACAAAAGCAAAGAATCTGATCGGCCGTTATCAAGATGTATTCGAGGTAGAAGATGGATCCAAGGGAAGAACTGATGTCGTGAAACACAAAATAGAGACTGGAGAAGAAAGACCTATCCGTCAAGCTCCAAGGCGATTACCGTTGGCAAAGCGTGAGGAAGCGGAACGCATTATTCGCGAGATGGAAAAGGATAATGTGATAGAACCATCAAGCAGCCCGTGGGCGTCACCAGTAGTGATTGTGAAGAAGAAGGATGGGTCCACCAGATTCTGTGTAGACTACCGGTTACTCAACAATGTCACCAAGAAGGACAGCTATCCCCTGCCACGGATTGATGATACCCTGGACACCCTAGCCGGCTCAAAGATCTTCTCAACTTTGGACTTAAAGAGTGGATATTGGCAAGTGGAGCTGGCGCCCGAAGATCGAGAAAAGACGGCGTTTTCCATTGGTATGGGTCTGTGGCAGTTCACAGTGATGCCATTCGGATTATGTAATGCCCCAGCGACATTCGAGAGGTTAATGGAGACGGTTCTGAAAGGTCTGTCCTGGACAACGTGCATGGTGTACCTTGATGACATAATTGTCGTGGGAAAGACGTTCGACGACCACCTAAGGAACCTGGAAGGAGTGTTCCAGCGGCTTCGCGGAGCTGGCCTAAAGCTTAGCCTCAAGAAGTGTCACCTGTTCCAGAAGGAAGTGAATTACCTGGGGCACATTGTTAATGGAAATGGAATCGCCGTGGACCCTGTGAAGATTCAGGTGGTGAAAGACTGACCAACTCCCAGAAATAAACACCAAATAAGGAGTTTCCTTGGCCTGTGCACTTACTATCGGCGCTACGTTCCTGGATTTGCAGACATTGCTAAGCCGTTAACAAAACTCACTGAAGAAGGTCGTCCATTTGAATGGGACCAACAGTGTCAAATTGGCTTTGAACAACTAAAGCAGTACTTGGTTAGTACTCCTATTCTGAGTTATCCTCTCCTGGAAGGCAAGTTCGTCGTGGACACAGATGCTACCAACGTTGGGATTGGTGGCGTACTCTCCCAGATACAAGAGGGGCAAGAGAAGGTGATCGGCTACTTCAGTAAAGTCCTATCAAAGCCGGAACGAAACTATTGCGTCACAAGAAGGGAATTGCTAGCCGTCGTAAAAACGATAGAACACTTCTACAAGTACTTGTATGGTAGACGCTTCCTGCTGAGGACCGACCACGCCGCTCTAAAATGGCTTCTCCGTTTCAAGAACCCAGAAGGGCAAGTTGCACGATGGATCGAATGACTTCAGGAGTACGATTTTGAAATTCAGCATCGGG
Source organism: Prosopocoilus inquinatus (assembly GCA_036172665.1). Lineage (NCBI taxonomy): Eukaryota > Metazoa > Arthropoda > Insecta > Coleoptera > Lucanidae > Prosopocoilus > Prosopocoilus inquinatus. The sequence continues at coordinate 38,230,173 of CM069871.1, forward strand.
CAGGAACTAGCCATCGAAATGCCGATGCGTTGTCGAGAAGACCCTGTGCCGAAGACTGTAAGCACTGTAGTCGTTTGGACGAGAAAGTAGCCACGACTGCGAGGACAGCCATAGTTGACGACAAATGGCAAGACGAAGAACTGCGAAGAGACCAGAAGAACGACCCGGATTTGAAATTAGTGCTAGAGTGGAAAAGCAGGAACGCGAGGCCTACCTGGAAAGAGGTAGCACCATGTGCACCGTCCGTAAAATCATACTGGGCGCAGTGGGACTCCATAGTGTTGGATCGTGGTCTTCTGAGACGAAGCATGGAGAATCCAGAAGGCATGGAAGAGAAGACACAGTTACTAATCCCCAAGAATAGGGTGCCAGAAGTTCTGAGGGAACTTCACGATGGAACTTCGGGAGGGCATCTGGGAGTTAAGAAGACTATGGAGAAGGTGCGCGAAAGACTTTACTGGGTGAACTGCAAGGAAGACGTGAAGGATTGGTGCAGAAAGTGTGCAGTCTGCGCAGCCAGTAACGGCCCCCACAGGCGGGGTAAGGCCCCCATGAGACAGTACAACGTTGGAAGTCCTTTTGAGAGAGTTGCCATCGATGTAGCCGGCCCGTTTCCAGAAACAAATGGTGGAACCAAGTACATCGTCGTGGTAATGGACTACTTTAGCAAGTGGGTTGAAGCTTACGCCCTACCTAACCAAGAGGCAGTCACTATTGCGGAAGTCCTTGTCAGGGAATGGATCAGTCGGTATGGTGCACCTATGGAACTGCATTCAGACCAAGGAAGGAACTTTGAATCGGCCTTGTTCAAGAACGTGTGTACTCTGCTCGGCGTACGAAAAACTAGAACAACTGCACTCCACCCACAGTCGGACGGAATGGTGGAAAGGTTCAATAGAACCATCAACCGACATTTGTCCAAGGTCGTTTCCGATCATCAGAGGGACTGGGACACGTACATCCCCCTGTTTCTAATGGCATACCGCTCATCTGTTCATGAGACAACAGGGTAGACTCCCGCGAAAGTGGTATTCGGGCGAGAGCCGAGACTGCCCTGCGACCTGAAGTTTGGTGTGAAGCCTGGCGAAGTCTCTGCCGACGAAGATTACGTGAGCAAATTACGCAGGAAAGTGGATGATATCCACAACCAAGTGCGTCACAATATACAGACGGCCAGCGATCGGATGAAGGAAAGCTATGACATCAACGCTCAACACGGGGAATACCAACCTGGAGCACTGGTCTGGCTTTATAACCCCCAAAGACGTCGAGGCCTCTCCCCAAAATTACAGACCTCTTGGGAAGGTCCTTACAAAGTGATGAAACGGATCAACGACGTCGTTTACCGCATCAAGAAGGTCCCCCATGGCAAACCCAAAGTAATCCACTTCAACCGGATAGCCCCTTACCATGGAGAAGCAGATGAAGGGACAGTACAAAGGGCGCAAGTTTCCGAAGTGAACTTCGAAACCTTCATGTCTCATCACGCCGACGGAAGCAAGGCACGGTTTGGAGTGACCACGGAGAAGCAACAAGATCTCTTTAAAGTGCCACTGGAGTACAGTCTGGCCCACTGCGTAGCAGAAGACCTGAAAATGTCCAAAGGAATCGCTCAGGTGTTTAGGAAGAAATTTGGCCAAATCGAGGAGCTACGAAGACAGCATCCCATGGTAGGCAAGAGCTTGCAGATCATTGATTCGACGGCAGATCGGAGGCGCCACGTGCATTATTTAGTCACTAAGAAGACATCAAGCGGTAAACCTGACTATCAAAGTATGTGGAGAGCCCTATATAGCCTGAGGCGACAGCTAATAGAGAACCATCAGATGAAGTTAGCCATCCCCAAATTGGGCTGCGGATTGGACGGACTAGACTGGAGAGTAATTCGAAGCATGCTGGAAGTCATCTTCCACAGAACGGGAATTGAAGTCCTAGTCTGCAGCCACCACCCACAGGCAACAGTCAGCAACAGCAAAACCGTAGACTGTTACTTCTTCCAGACGGAAAGTTGCAAGAATGGGCCAGCTTGTAGATTCCGACATCCTCCTTCAAGACTATCACCAGGAACATTTCGAGACGAAACGTTTTTAAGAAGGGGGCAGTGTGGCGAGCCACTCAGCACTACGTCACACTGACGGCGTCAAGAAGTCGGTTCATTATTATGCGTCATCGGCCGTCACGCCACCACTGAACAAACTCGAATCTTCCAGCGTTAGAAAATTCGAGAGGGCAGCAAAGGATATAAAATCGCCCGGGGTGGACTCAGGCCAGCATGTAGATTCCGACACCCTCCTTCAAGACTATCACCAGGAACATTTCGAGACGAAACGTTTTTAAGAAGGGGGCAGTGTGGCGCGCCAACCGGCTTAGCGCAAGGCGTCAAGAAGTCGGTTCGCTGTTATGTGTCATCGGCCGTCACGCCACCGGGGCCTACATCGAACAGACTATATTTCTCCAGCATGGAGGATTCCAGACGGCAGCAAATGATATAAAATCGCCCGGAGTTGACTCACCAGTCAGTCTAATTCGAACAGCGATCGTCGAAGTTAGATTTTAGTGTGAAAATAAATTGTTACAAATAAATTAGTTTTTAAGCTTTATTAAATTACGGTTAAGTTTTTATCGAGTGTTTTATTCGTTTAAATAAATAAATTAAAACCCTTGAAACGTAACAGTATTCTCACATTAACCCTTTAAGAACACGAGTTGTTAACTTTCAATATGCTGAGTCTGCATTCAGGCTCGGTGATCACCTGAATATGGCCAAAAAACGGACGTTCCATGAGAATTCCCGCACAGATTCAGTATGATATAATATAATATATTTTGGTAGATAAGTAACCATTATATTATCTTATCGAATTTCATCATGTTTCCACTATTTTGAGCTCACTTGTAATTTTTCTAATAAAACAACCTTTTTTTTTAATATAAGCTTTTCAAGTAGCAACATCTGGTAGCATTAGAATGACTGCCCGCCTAGTTGGGTTCGGAAAATTGTAGTATGAACTTCAAAGGTGCCGACAGAAGCTGTCCCACTGATTGATGTCTATACTGTGCTTTTGTGTTAATAGTATCAGATTAAAGTACATTCCGTTATCCTGATTTAAGTAAACGACCAGAACGCAGTATACTTATGTATATTGCCGAGTAATAAAGTAGAATGTGATATTAATTTTAGGTTATGTTAAGTTTTAGTTAGATATTCGTAACCTTAGGCCAGTGCGTGGACGAGATGCTAAATGCCACTGAAAGCTCCTTTAACTGTACATGCGCATAACCAGTTGCAAACGCGCTACAATTAAATTTAAGTAAGTGCGAAATCGTAAATTAGTTTTTTAATTATTAGATTAGTAGTAAGTGTTTTTTTTTAATCTGACGTCTAGCGGGTGCAACTAGCGCACGGTTCATTTAAAACGCATATGAACAATAGCATTCACACCAATAAAGCACCTGTTGTATTATGTAACTTATTGTTCTAATTTTTGAGATTATCCGAATCCGTGTCTACGCACCATTCTCGTATTAACTGATTAGAAACTTATTGGAAATTTGCACGAACAGAGCTAGTATTTATGAATACCTGGTATACGTACAATGAAGAAATATTTAATTATACTTATGTATTCTTCAAAATAATTTAAAGATATTTGAGAAAAAAAGTAGTTCTTGAAAAAAAACTAATAACACCATATTTATGACAGGTAATATAATTTATTTTATTTAGATACTTATTTACCCATTTTATGTTAATTTTTTTAAATTACTTATTACACAGCCGTTATCTTTCTTGCCTCTAGGCAATGGTTACTAACAAAGTGAATTCTACGAATTTTAAATTTAAATGTTACTAATAAATTTTCACTAAATGAATGGAACTCAAATTAACATAAACTAGAACCAAGCAGGGCTGAAACAGCTGTCCAGAGGCTGCTCGAGGTTCTCACTGCAATCAAAAACGATTTGCACAAAATTTTTCTATAAACTAGAACGTTATCGTTCAAACTCTTCAAAGACTGCAAATACAGTTGCACTTCAGTTAAGAGCCGGAACTACCTCAGAAGCGATTTTTTAAATTAATTGTACTCGTTCGGGAATGATTATAAATTGCTAAAAAAATGTATGTTGAAGAAAGAAAGTTTTACTAAACGACTATTGTTTTAGAATTATGATTAATGTAATTTTTCTTATTGAAAAAAATTGCTGAAAGGAGCACTAAAATTTTTTAAGAATAACTTTTACTTGGAGAATATGCATCATTTGAAGTTGAAAAAAATATTAAACTGATCACTTTATAATTATCTAAACCAGGCCTAATCATGCGAGGGTAATATGTCGGGGTATATTCTCCTTCTACCATCGCGCAGGCAGTGCCGGTTCCCGCTTGACGCTCAGTCGCTTCAATCACAGTATAGACATCAATCAGTAGGGACAACTTCTGTCGGCACCTTTGAAGTTCATACTACAATTTTCTGAACCTATGTTGGCGGGCAGTCATTCTAATGCTACCAGATGTCGCTACTTGAAAAACTTATTTATTTCGTAAGATATACTTCTTATTTTAAGAGCCCGTTTCAGTCGCCATCATTATGCCACTTTCCTAGTTCAAGAATTACGCTAAAACTACTGATTTGATCATCGAATAGTTTTAACATTTTCGTTTTGTTTTTTAATAAGGAATTTCGGAAAGTCATTTTTAATATTTTCTAATAATTTTTATAATTTTTATTACTTATAGAAGTCGATTTTCAACTTAAAATTAACTTTCCGAGATAAAGCAACTAATTTTATGAAGATCTGCAGCAATAGAAACTTAATTAAGGCCATAATATTTAAATAAAACATGAATTACGAAATTTTATAATTAGTAGTTGCGAACTGCTGCCCTCTATCGAAAGCAATCGGAGATGCCACAGAAGGCGGGACTTATTTTTATTTTACATTTTACGGCTGGGGAATTTCCGGTATGCCTAAAATTCTCTGACCTGGGGGCTCGTTCAGAAACTGAAAAAAAGCGCACTTTGGGTAAAATTCTTTCTCTCAATGTGTAAATAATTTTGTATATTTTTTTTTCGTTCTAAACGCCCAAAGTGCTCTTTCGTTACAGTTTTTGAACGCAACAGTATTGTATAAGTAAACTGAGTAGTACTTGAAAGACAATCCTTTGCATGTGATCTCGAGAAAACCGGAAGGCGCGAGCAGTCATATTTACCACGATGTTTACATTTTTACTCTTTTGAAGTCATGTTAACTTCCAATAAATTAAGGAAACAAACAAATATTTAGTAGCGTTGTTTTCTTTATTTTAATTGTATACAATGAACGGCAAAAAGTTACACCATTTGGGAAAATCTTTTGCAGTTTAAAAAATTTGTGCCAATAGTTGTGTGTTTTGTGTATGTTCGATAACCAAATAAAAACAGGACAGAAACAGTGAGTAGCTTTTATTGTGGTTCAAAGAGGTACCTATTTAAAATTCGAAAAAAAAATAATATGGTTCCAATAGGTTTTTACAAAAGGCGTTTACGATAATTGGAGCGGTATATACCGGTTAATCTATTGTCTCACTCTTACTTGCATTAAACGCATTCATTTTGTCTTACTTTTCTACCCCGATCCATAGAGTTCTCCAATTATCGTAAACGCCTAAAATGTGTCGCTTGCTCCTCTGACAAAATGGACAAGATTTTTCATTTTCTAGTTAGAGGCGGCAATTGAGCGTTTGGTATTTAGCTTTTGCAAGTGATTAGTTTATTCATTTATTCAGCTATAAGAGAATGTTTTTTATATCCATAAGAAATATTTAAACAAATAAAATTTGCTCTTGGGTTCTGTTACATGCACGAGAAAATTTGAGACAATTTTTCACAAGGCGTTTTCTTTATAACATTTTGTCTCATCACTTAATTTCCTGATAACATTTTTCTAGTAATCCCAATCTGCCATAAGCAGACCGAATTTTTTATTTTGGGCCAGTTTAATATCTGTACAACTTATGAAATCGACATTAGTACAAATAGTGGCTACCACGTATTGCACCTGCAGTGATCGCCAAAATGTCGGCATCAAATGGGAAAAATCTTTATTTTTGATTTTTTGAGGAAACTTTTTAAGGCAATAATTTCTACTTGTCTGAAAACCTTTTTAACTCCTAACCGAGCGATTTATTCGAAATTAATCTATATTTCAACGAGATTTTTTTAACGTAAGTTAGTTTCAACTTATTTTTTTAATATTCTGTTAAAATTAAATTTTTCAACTTTTAGAATATTCTAAAAATTTCAGGTACTAAATCTTAATTTCAATATTTAATATTTTTAGGGCGGAAACTACCAAAATTTATAATTTGAAAAAATAAGAAAGATTAAGTATTGCTTCATTATTTACCGAAAAGTATTATTTTTGCATATTTTTTCCGTTTCTGATGCAAGGTGCCTTTTATAATTGTTATAAATAATTAATATATATTTAAATATCTCTCTATTCCCGTTAACGAATTAATTTCGCAATGACCTTGTAAATGTTACTTTGCAGAAGATATTTCTTTATATGGCTTAGTCCTACTGACTTAAACAGAATTTGAGGGCTTTTTTAATAATAGGATTTGAATTAAATTATAAAAATGTAAAACTACTTTTTTTTCAATAGCAAACGTTAAAGTTTGCTTTGTCCAACTCAAAACAGTCGATAAAACAGAATTTTAACCGCAAAAGTAAATAAAATAATAATTTTTAACAATTTAACAACAATCCACACTAATTACTGGGATCATGATCACACAATTGTACCGTCTTGTTTAACAAATAACTACCTACTGTTTTTTTGTTGTGTATTGTAATGTGGTTTGAAATTAAAGTCGTTTTATGAAAATGCCTCTTGTAGCGGAAATAGTGGATCCAGCCGCCCTCTCTCTTGAGGAAGTGCCAACTTATGCAGTGCGGTCCACAAAGGGGGGTGGCGTAGGGGGTGAAAATGTACATTTAATAAGTAAGCGTTAGTAATTAGTCATAACAGTTAAGTAAGTGTTAATGTTTAGTTCGCCACGACAGTCATTCCTTTTTTTTGTTGTAAATTTCTCTTTTATTTTCTTTGAAAGTTATTAATTAAAACTGTGTAGTGATTAAATGTTATAAAAACTTTGCTCTTTTTATTTATATCACGCAGAATCCTAAAATTAAATTAAGCAATTACATCTCATGCTACACTCTTAGTAATTTCATTTGAATAATTCATGGCCGTCTTATATTCTCCCTGATTAATTGACTGAACAGGTAAATTAAATATGGAAAAAAACATTTAGGCAGCTATAAAATATTTTTTACAGAATTTTTGTGAAATTCATTCATTCAAATGTCATTAACAGGGACAGATTAGAATTTTTAGATGTCATTTAAATGCATATTAATTATAAATAAAAATATTTTTCTTACCTTGCTTCGAGAATGTAAAAATTATGTAAAAATATATATTATTTTTGCTGAATAATAAAATATCTGAAGCAACAATTAATATTCTTCATTATTTACCAATTATTCCGCGTCCCATTACTCTTAATTTCCTTTTAACAAAACTGCCATGTCTTTGTCGGATTAAATTAAATTTATTTAACTTAGAAATAAGATAAAAGACCGGATTTAAACATGTTTATTTACCAGATTAACTATTATGTTTCGTTTCATTTTCGAATACATATTTCTCCCTCTCTGTAATAAATTTTAAATTTTCGCAGTAAAACTCAAGGTAAAGCCGTTGGTAAAACTGCAAAAATTCTGAAAATCGTACGATTTTCAACGATAGCACACGATGAATCTATTTCGCGTGATTTGGCTCCACCTTGTAGCCCCGCCTTCCGTGTCTTACGTCCCGCACCCTTGCCCCGCGAGAGATGGTTAAGTGATTGTCAAACGACCCCTTAAAAAACAAAAGCTTGTTTTATTAGAAAAATTACAAATGAGCTCAAAATAGTCGAAACATGATGAAATTTGATAATATAATCTAATGGTTACTTATCTACCAAAATATATTATATTAGGTATATTCGTTTTAGAAATGCTGGGTTTGCCACAATAGCGTCATCGTCAAGTAGCTAATGCCCATCTATCTCTGTTCACGTTAAGAATATAGTAGTTAGCGCTCGCGTCGGCGTACGTATTACATAGGAGCAATAAGGAAAGAGCGGTAAATTCAAAATTTTTATATTTAGAAAAACAGCAAACTAAAGGAGAATTTAATTTGTTGCATGAATACACAAACCAAGCGATTAATTTAATTTACAATTAAATTAATCTTAGTAGTAATTTTAATTTGTTGTGCATAAATTCACCACAGAGTCTGAATTTTGTTGCAAGTTTTATTCTTTTAGAGATAATTTAAAATTAAAAGCCCATGTTATTTAATAATAATAATGCCTTTATTTGCCTTATTGGTCAACATGTAAACACATAGAAAAATAAAACGTACTTGAGGTTCAGAAAAGCAATTAAAAAATTGCTATCTATTTCAAAACCTAACCTTAACCTAATATATCTATTTTTTCTATGTATTCTAACACTGATTCTACTCCAAGCTCTCCTCTAATATCTGCACTTTTTATTCTATCATTCAATGTAACTTCTATGGCTGTACGGAAGTATTCCATTTGTGTACTTCTATTTTTCTTTTCAGGCTACTCGTTTGTATCCATGATTCACAGCCGGAAGTTAATATGGATCTGAACATTGTTTTAATCTGACCCTAAAACTAAATCAAAGTAAACTTGATAAAATTGATCACTGTCAGTTAATTGATAGCTATAAAAACATGTTACACGAGACACAAAAATCAAAATGACAAAATACACAGAATAATTTAATAATTGCTGGCACAGCAAGAACAATCATGTTGTTATAACAAACAATGTGAATTTATAAATCGAAAACAACCTGCTCTGATAAGTAGGGAAATTTGACTTAATCACTTATTCACTGGGATGACAGATATTAATAACAAAAGTGTAGATAATGTGAATTCAGAATTTCTCACAAGATTAATTATTATTTACTTTCGTTAATTTATTCACTTGTAAAATCTAAATCTGAGTCAGGTGGCGATTCTGATGATGAGCCAGTATTTGCTGTTATAATTAATTCCTCCACCATATCTTCCACAATATTATCAAGTTGGTACATTTTGTTTTCTTCTGCAATAGCATGTTTAACGCAATTTTCCCAATGTTCAGCATTTACAAGATCTAATCCCTCGAGCAGCAATGTTTTGACCTCGGGCAACTTGAATGTTTTATTATTAGCAGCTACATGATGTTTTACTTGAGCCCAAACAAGTTCTATTGGATTTAAATTGCAATGATAAGGGGGCAATCTTAATATTGTACGGCCAGTTTCTGTTACCATTTCATCTATAACGTAACTCACTGGATTATCACTTACATATTTTTTTGTTATATCAAGAAGTTGAACTTTTAATAAAATGTTGTCTGTTACAATTCCTTTCAATGTAAGCCATTCAATTATTGCGCCTTTCTTCCATGAAGAATTAGGAATTTTATCCGTCTTGACTGAGTGATAAGGCTCATTGTCCATTACAATTACACATCCAGGTTCAAGATTTGGTAATATATTTTTCATCCACTCCGTAAAAACTTGACTGTTCATATCTTCATGATAGTCACCAGTTTTTTTTGATTCAAACAGTAGCAATCCGTTATCAACAAAACCAGTTTCACTACCAATGTGAAGCACAATCAGACGTTTTCCTTTTCCAGAAGGATTTTGTAAACCAAGTGACAATCCATCTACAAATGCTTGTCGAGCAGTAGTCACTGTTGTATCTTTCCACACTTTTGGCTTTGTGTGACCGGCATTCACCCACGTCTCATCCAAGAAATATATTTTCTTTCCCATTGTACGAAATTTTCTAATGGAGTTTAAATAATTACGTCTCCACAAGACAATATCTTGACGTTCGATTAAAATACAATTTCTGCTTCGTTTCTCCCATTTAAATCCCAATTTTCTCAAAATTTTCCACAATGTTGTACGATGAATTACAGGTAAAGTATCATCTGTTTGTAGAACCTATAAATTTTTTTACTTAGTTTCAAAATAACAGTAATAAATGTAAATGTATTTACCGTTAAAATTTTTGAGCAAGTAGGTAATTCATTCTTAAGATAAAAAGAATGCACATGTCTTCTAATAGATTTTTCATGAGCTTCATCGAGTTTATTGAAAATTGTATCACGGTTTCGCTTCTTGCTAGGAGATCGTAGAATTCCCGTGCTTTCCTTTTCTTTTACGATAGCCCACATTGTTGCCTCTCCAATGCCAACCATCTTTGAAGACAATTTTATTGAAGCTGACTTGGAATTATCATGGTGGCATTGAACAAAAGCATTATATGCCATAACTCTTTGGTCACTTCGAATATGCTTCCCTTGAGGGTTTCTCGAGGAGCCAGCTTCCTCTCGTACGTCCATATTAGCACTGTAATATATCATAATAAATTCTCATGAAAATAAACATTATTAATAAAATATTTACCTGTTAATTGCAATTACAGCCGTAGAGCTCTAAAAAGAACAATTTTTTAAACGATTTTAAATAACAATAAGCACACAAACCAAACACCAACACCAAACCAAAATGACATAAATACAACTGACGTTCACAATTCTAGTTATATTTCGCTCTATCCAACATAAAATTAATTCGCGGGAACGAGCGCCGGAATGTCAACTTTAACCATTGTAAACTTGCCTCGAATTTCAACCAATCACAAGCCGGAAAATATTGCCCTATCCTTTCCAACGCTATATTCTTAACGTGAACAGAGTATAGATAGGCATCAGCCACTTGACGATGACGCTATTGTGGCAAACCCAGCATTTCTAAAACTTAGTCATTTTTCTCAATGGTCGGTGTTCATCACTTTGAAAACTCTTTGTTTGAATGCAGTCGATGCATTTATTTATTTGAATGATGCACACTTTACATTAAATCAACCAATTTCTTGTTGATTCAAACATTTTTTACTTGAATAGAATACATAACGGTTTTTCTTTTAAATAAATGAATGCATTGAACGTATCCAAACGAAAATTATGTTGATTTATTATTTTGTTTTCTCTGTGTACCAACTTGCCTGTCACAAAGTATTCGTTTTAGATCAATTTCTGATGCAACCATAACTTGACCTATACTCTGTTCACGTTAAGAATATAGCGTTGGAAAGGATAGGGCAATATTTTCCGGCTTGTGATTGGTTGAAATTCGAGGCAAGTTTGCAATGGTTAAAATTGACATTCCGGCGCTCGTTCCCGCGAATTAATTTTATGTTGGATAGAGCGAAATATAACTAGAATTGTGAACGTCAGTTGTATTTATGTCATTTTGGTTTGGTGTTGGTGTTTGGTTTGTGTGCTTATTGTTATTTAAAATCGTTTAAAAAATTGTTCTTTTTAGAGCTCTACGGCTGTAATTGCAATTAACAGGTAAATATTTTATTAATAATGTTTATTTTCATGAGAATTTATTATGATATATTACAGTGCTAATATGGACGTACGAGAGGAAGCTGGCTCCTCGAGAAACCCTCAAGGGAAGCATATTCGGAGTGACCAAAGAGTTATGGCATATAATGCTTTTGTTCAATACCACCATGATAATTCCAAGTCAGCTTCAATAAAATTGGCTTCAAAGATGGTTGGCATTGGAGAGGCAACAATGTGGGCTATCGTAAAAGAAAAGGAAAGCACGGGAATTCTACGATCTCCTAGCAAGAAGCGAAACCGTGATACAATTTTCAATAAACTCGATGAAGCTCATGAAAAATCTATTAGAAGACATGTGCATTCTTTTTATCTTAAGAATGAATTACCTACTTGCTCAAAAATTTTAACGGTAAATACATTTACATTTATTACTGTTATTTTGAAACTAAGTAAAAAAATTTATAGGTTCTACAAACAGATGATACTTTACCTGTAATTCATCGTACAACATTGTGGAAAATTTTGAGAAAATTGGGATTTAAATGGGAGAAACGAAGCAGAAATTGTATTTTAATCGAACGTCAAGATATTGTCTTGTGGAGACGTAATTATTTAAACTCCATTAGAAAATTTCGTACAATGGGAAAGAAAATATATTTCTTGGATGAGACGTGGGTGAATGCCGGTCACACAAAGCCAAAAGTGTGGAAAGATACAACAGTGACTACTGCTCGACAAGCATTTGTAGATGGATTGTCACTTGGTTTACAAAATCCTTCTGGAAAAGGAAAACGTCTGATTGTGCTTCACATTGGTAGTGAAACTGGTTTTGTTGATAACGGATTGCTACTGTTTGAATCAAAAAAAACTGGTGACTATCATGAAGATATGAACAGTCAAGTTTTTACGGAGTGGATGAAAAATATATTACCAAATCTTGAACCTGGATGTGTAATTGTAATGGACAATGAGCCTTATCACTCAGTCAAGACGGATAAAATTCCTAATTCTTCATGGAAGAAAGGCGCAATAATTGAATGGCTTACATTGAAAGGAATTGTAACAGACAACATTTTATTAAAAGTTCAACTTCTTGATATAACAAAAAAATATGTAAGTGATAATCCAGTGAGTTACGTTATAGATGAAATGGTAACAGAAACTGGCCGTACAATATTAAGATTGCCCCCTTATCATTGCAATTTAAATCCAATAGAACTTGTTTGGGCTCAAGTAAAACATCATGTAGCTGCTAATAATAAAACATTCAAGTTGCCCGAGGTCAAAACATTGCTGCTCGAGGGATTAGATCTTGTAAATGCTGAACATTGGGAAAATTGCGTTAAACATGCTATTGCAGAAGAAAACAAAATGTACCAACTTGATAATATTGTGGAAGATATGGTGGAGGAATTAATTATAACAGCAAATACTGGCTCATCATCAGAATCGCCACCTGACTCAGATTTAGATTTTACAAGTGAATAAATTAACGAAAGTAAATAATAATTAATCTTGTGAGAAATTCTGAATTCACATTATCTACACTTTTGTTATTAATATCTGTCATCCCAGTGAATAAGTGATTAAGTCAAATTTCCCTACTTATCAGAGCAGGTTGTTTTCGATTTATAAATTCACATTGTTTGTTATAACAACATGATTGTTCTTGCTGTGCCAGCAATTATTAAATTATTCTGTGTATTTTGTCATTTTGATTTTTGTGTCTCGTGTAACATGTTTTTATAGCTATCAATTAACTGACAGTGATCAATTTTATCAAGTTTACTTTGATTTAGTTTTAGGGTCAGATTAAAACAATGTTCAGATCCATATTAACTTCCGGCTGTGAATCATGGATACAAACGAGTAGCCTGAAAAGAAAAATAGAAGTACACAAATGGAATACTTCTGTACAGCCATAGAAGTTACATTGAATGATAGAATAAAAAGTGCAGATATTAGAGGAGAGCTTGGAGTAGAATCAGTGTTAGAATACATAGAAAAAATAGATATATTAGGTTAAGGTTAGGTTTTGAAATAGATAGCAATTTTTTTATTGCTTTTCTGAACCTCAAGTACGTTTTATTTCTCTATGTGTTTACATGTTGACCAATAAGGCAAATAAAGGCATTATTATTATTAAATAACATGGGCTTTTAATTTTAAATTATCTCTAAAAGAATAAAACTTGCAACAAAATTCAGACTCTGTGGTGAATTTATGCACAACAAATTAAAATTACTACTAAGATTAATTTAATTGTAAATTAAATTAATCGCTTGGTTTGTGTATTCATGCAACAAATTAAATTCTCCTTTAGTTTGCTGTTTTTCTAAATATAAAAATTTTGAATTTACCGCTCTTTCCTTATTGCTCCTATGTAATACGTACGCCGCCGCGAGCGCTAACTACTATATTCTTAACGTGAACAGAGAATAAGTCAAGTTATGGTTGCATCAGAAATTCATCTAAAACGAATAGTTTGTGATGGGCAAGTTGGTACCCAGAGAAAAGAAAAATGTTAAATCAACATAATTTTCGTTTGGGTACGTTCAATGCATTCATTTATTTAAAAGAAAAGCCATTATGTGTTCTATTCAAGTAAAAAAAAATTTGAATCAACAAGGAACTGCTTGAATTAATGTAAAGAGTGCATCATTCAAATAAATAAATGCATAGATTGTATTCAAACAAAGATTTTTCTGTGTGATGAACACCGACCTTGCTGAAAAATAATTAAATTAAGGTTAAGTAAACAATACTTTGGTGTTGACGCAACTAAACCCTACTCTGGAGTTGGTGCACATTGCGTCAACACCAGCACTGCCGCAGTGGCAATTAAAACGAATATGCCAATGTCAAATACAGCATGCCGAAAACCTAAAACGAATACACATTTCGTTGACGCAAGGTGACTTGCGGCAACCTAAGTCATCTAAAACGAATATACCTATTGAATGTGTGCCCGAACGTCCGTTTTTTGGCCATGTTCAAGTGATCACCGAGCCTGAATGCAGACTCAGCATATTGAAAGTTAACAACTCGTGTTCTTAAAAGGTTAATGTGAGAATACTAGCTGCTGAAGCTTGGCACTCCAACAGCATGTCTGTTCAATAGCTATGTTGAATTAGTAACCCAGCCCCTGTGGTTACCTGAACGAGGCCATCAACCATTGACCGTTGCGCCACGCTCGGCCGCTTGATGAATGCCCGCTCATTTCGCACATGCGCTCTCAGAAACGGTAAGAGCGAAAAGCCCAAGCTGTCCCTACTGATTGATGTGTATACTGTGCTTCAATTTCAACAACCAATGATACAAAACATATGTAGAGAATATTCTTTATGGAAAATGTTGTAGTGACGAGCAATATTATATCGTTTTACGCTCAACAGTTTACCGCAAATAATAAATTCTCCATTACCTGTACTGTTTATAAAACACAGATATTTAAGTTCATAATTTTGGTTTGTAACGCGCCGACACGTCACTGATTTTGTTGTTAAACGGAACAACCAATTACAATAACAAACTGTCTCAAACCAAAGCAAAATAAATTACTCTACTTGACACGTAATTCAGAAACCATCAAAAATTAACTTCTGACTCGTAAATGGCCATATGTTTTATCTATTTCAATAAAAATCGTGATCGTCTAATTAAACTTGTAGGACCTTACCTGTGATGTAACTCAAGACTCGTTGGTGCGGTCGCGCAATAAATTTGAGAGATTTAAGGAACTAAGTACGTTAAAATAAAAATGCGAGATATTAACTCTAATTTACTTCGTTTATTGAGAAAAACGAGGGGAAAAACTCCGTTACCAGCCCCCCTAGGAATCTGGTAAATGAGCGTAAAAACCCTCGTGAATTTATACGTCAATACAGCGATTACCAAATATAGCAGTTGCGAGCAATACAGTAAGACTCAGCTAACAGATTTCACTCTCGAATATAATAGCGATATAACTTAACCAACATTTCTGGTGGAATCGAGTTCGATCAGCACAATAATTTCCCACGGGACTTTGTCCTCGATTGGATTGTCAATCAAAATAATTTCTCTATTGAGCTCTGTTTAGGTACAGTGATTGTCACTTAAGATCGTACTCTAAAACAACACTCTGACCAAATCAACCAATGTACAGCGTGACACGTGAGTCTACAGTGTACCTTAATTAGGTGAATTAATTTCCTAATTAGTTAGATGTTTGGGGAAAGTGGGTGATACGAGATGCGGTTCTTAGTGATCTATTTGCAGAGGTATACACAGTGATCGCTTTTAGTTTTTCACGGATGTCCCCTTGGGACCCCCCCTAAAGCTAGATTAATTAATTCTTCTGGCCAGGAACTTTGTCTACTCGAAACCAGGTATAGGGGTTGAGGTACAGTGACTCTCGGTTATTTTCCCCCTGTATATTTTCGTCGCCTAAAGCTGTTACCCACTTGGTGGACCCGATTGACCGCTGATAATGACCGTACACTATGGGTGCTTAAGTCCAGAGGTCGCAAAGTCAATCCTCTATATTCTCCCGCAATATATCTCAGCTAATAAACCCCAACTGGTAAAACCCACGGGTTTGGAGAAATGCTCGTTTCGTGAGTTGAGCGCTTAATTTCGTTTCAGTATCTTTGGCCTCGGAATTTGTAAGAAATTCGTACTGGAAATTAACTTGGCCTTGATTTCTGGTGATAAATTAGTGCTGGCCACACTTAATTTGTCGGTAGATATTACTTGCCTTTCGACCAGGAATTCAAACTGGGAGAACTCTCGTAATCACTCAGATCCCAGTTGTGAGCGAGGTCACTAAATGATACGAGGGTTTCCAAAGGTGACAGAAACACTTCTATAATTAGTACACTGGACTGGAGATTTCAGTAGATTCGTGGTAAAGTTAACTACTTTGGTTGATCAAGTCGCAGAACGCGTACTCCGACGAACCTAGTGACATACACTGATTTAAACTTAAATATGACAATTCTACAATTAAAATACTAGTAATTTATAAGGCAAAGTTGGGAACGTCAACCAACTGTGTGTTTAATTATGTAAATTCAAACTGACTCGAATGCGAACTCGATTATTGAATTTCAAAGTTCTCTGTCTACAATTACGACTCGATTAAAAGGGTTTGGAATCAATTAAAACCACCAAAAATGCGGCGAAGCAATAATGATTAAATGACCTTTTACCTAAATGTCCAAGTCCGAGTAATTTGCGCACCACTCACTCTGTTTTAAAACCACTCGCGTCGAGCCCGTGTGCGAAAGCAAAAATTTATTAAAATGCCTTTCAAACACTTGAAGTTACACCCGTAATGGTGATTGAAAACACGATTATGGAACACACCTTACATAAGACAGACTACTAAATTCAAAATTGCAACTCGGCGTTTGGTATTCAACCGGTCTTTTCAGATGACAAAATCTGACTCCCTTAATTAAAATAACTTTTCCCTTTTCCACCCTCGTTAGTGAGCCCCACCCGATTTTCGAAAAGAGCTTGACAACACCCCCGACCAATCGATACCGTTTTCGAAAAGTTACTCTCCTCCTCCTTTTAGAAAACACCCCAGTAATAAATTTACACGCATAACTCACCGTAAATGTCCCATCTCGAAGTCTGTTTCTTTTCTTTTAAAATTTTGAACATGCATTCGCTTTACAAGTGACTGATTTATTATTTCCTTTGCGAAAGTTAAAATTCGTTTTAAAGTTATCGCCTTCCAAAAACAACTCGACCCCCCAGTGATTTTGAAAATCATCTCATCTTACATAACCGGCCCTTATCCTATTAAAGCATGACTGACACTCCTTCACAAAATGAAACAAAACGAATACATTCTAATATCTTGGCAATACCCTGCTGTTACTGAAGTGTTTTGTACTTAAAATTTATTGCCTCTTGTAAACCTACAACGACCCGTCTCAACCGTTTCCGGCGTTACTAGAACTTCTACGAAAAACAATATTTGTCTGTTATTTGTAATTTGTTCCACAATCGAAAATCAATCACGATTTGTTTATAAGCAAATCCGCGACCGTTTCATTCGCCCCTACTAGAAATGCGCAGTTTGCTCCGACGAACGAGCAATTTCTAGTTTTCCCCCAAAACGGAAGCATCTGGTTCGCCACCCCCTGGATGGATTCGCTGGTAGCTGCTGCTGTTGCTCTCCCTTCCTAGATTGGCTCCTAAATCCCCCCCCCCCCTGACAGAAACATACATGCAAGCCTAGACACGATAACCGCCCGCGAACTCGCCATGGCCAATATACGCAATACCAACTAACTCAAACCTCCACTGAACAGACAAAAATACCCTACATGAGGTACGAAAAACAATAAAAATACAATTAGCATACCCTTCAACTTATGAACACCCCCCCGCACAGCTACGCCGCTGGTACTGCCTTCTGTGCGCCCCTATTCGTCAGACTCGCTAGCTACGACACAATTCTCACCCACATCTATAAACAGTTTAACAACTCACTAAATTAATGCTGTCCTCCAATAACCCCTACGTGCACCTGAAACATTCCCACTGCACTAATTCGCTGGTCATTCACTAATAATATCATTTAAACCGTAGTACTCATTAATCACCCAACCACTGTTAATTAACTGAACTATACACCTCTTTAATCACCAACCGGTTGATCTCACTTCACCTCGTTTTAATCATCCACCATAATCTTAAACCACTTCTCCCGATCAAATAACCACTAGTCACCACAATTACCACCCCTAATCCTAAACTATCGCCACTATTAACTGGACTGCTTTATCACTAAGGTCTGATTAATTTCGCTCCTCCATACCCTAACAACACATGGATTGATTACACCCTCGTTAAGCCCCCCTCGTAACAATCATTGCACTTCTAACTTCCGATTACCTCCTTAATTCCACCTCGCACTTCTTCAATCGATATAACACCTTGAATAATCTCTGTTTATTTAAGCGCAATAATCCGGCGACCCGATCACTACCTATACATTGATAAGCTTTAATACCACCCTCTTAATTGTCACATTAATTTAACTCCACTCACTTGCTAATCACTCATGATCCCATCTGGTATAACCACTAGACTATTAATTGACACTAAAATATTCCACACCGTAATCCAACGAACGATTTACTCTTGCGGTCACCTCACTTCCGAGCCCGTCTAATTACCACTATTTCATAATAAACAAACAACAAACCATGTACATTCTTCGAGGTTTTATTGTTAGCTACTGAGACACCCCGCCGCGCTACCTGTAAAGCCAGACGTCTAGGGTCCCTTCGTTCACTGACCGTCTGTACTGCCCTACCGACACACTTCCACTCTCGTTGTTGCGGAATTCCCTTTTGACCTGGATACTAAGTTTTATAGACGTCCGTCTAGACGTTACCTGCTTTTGGACCGACACTGACCCCTTATTCAACCTCCGGTATCCTGTAATATGGCCTCAAATTCCTGGCGTTAAACACACCTCGCGTATTGCCGTTTTCGGATTCCAACAGGTAGGCATTTACGTGTACTCTTCGGCGAACGACATATGGTCCCTCGTATAGATGACAGAATTTTTGATTTACACGCTCCGCTAGAATCGAAATCGGATTTGTCCTAATTAATACCCAATCTCCCTCGTTGAATGGTGGTTGATATCTCGTTTGCTGTCGCCCCCGCCGTTGAGCCATGTTTCTCGTGTGACGCCTCACCTGATCCCGCATGTGTTCCACTTCTTGGTTCAAAACAAATGGGTTAATCCGACGAATTATTTCTCTGTAAGGCACTTCCGGTTCTTCTCCGAATGCAATCGTAACTGGCGCGAATCCTGTAGAGTCGTGTGGCAACGAATTTAAGCACGTCTGTAGCTTCTCGATGTGGTCAATCCAACCTGTACGTCGCCTTGAACAAAACGTCCTGAAAAACCGCCCAATTTCCCTCATAACTCGTTCGACTGGATTCGATGCTGGATGTCGTATGGAGGTATATTGCACCTGAATCCCCGCTTCTGCCATCCTTTGTCTCCACAGTCTTGATGTAAACTGCGTCCCGTTGTCGCTGAGAATTCGTTCCGGCTTGATCCTAGATTCCTCTAAAATTTTTCGCGCGGCGATGTTCGCGTTTGCCCTTCTCATTGCATATAATTGGACAAATTTTGAGAACACGTCGATCGTCACAAACAAATAAACCGCCCCGAAGCGCGCGCGTGGCAACGGCCCGTAGAAATCCACTGACATCAATTCACCCACTCGATCAGCGATTATCGGCTGAAATTGCCCGGCAAAATTCCTGTTTAAATGCTTGGTCCGCTGACAGCTGTCGCAACTTCGAAGGATTTTCCTGATTGACTGTCGCATTTTCTTCCAAAAGAACAATGAGCGCATCGCGTGGAATACTTTTCCAGCTCCAAAGTGCCCATATGCCTCGTGGAAATGTCGGACTAAATCAACGATCAGACTCCTTGGCACCGCCACTAACTTCGACTGTGTAAATCGGCAATTGTACAGCAGAACCCCGTCATGCAACTCGTATCCGGTTTGCCTTTCCTCGTCGTCTTGTGTGTAGATTGTCCCGAGATAAGGGTCCTCGCTCTGTAGCTCCCCGATATGTATTAACCTTCTCCGTAAACCTGGGCTGTCGGTGATCGTCAAAGTTGCAATTATCGGTGCCGGATGTCCTTGCACCCCTGCAGTTGATGAACCCGCTGGGAATCGAGACAGCGTATCCGCGACGATGTTCTCTCTTCCCTTGATGTGATGTACTTCGAAATCAAACGCTTGTAACATCAGCACCCACCTGGTTAAACGTTCACTTAACAACCTGCACTGTTTCAGAAACTGTAACGCATGATGATCACTATAAATAATCACTTTAGCGTTCACCAAATATGTGCGAAATTTCTGTAAGGAGAAAATGATTGCGAGTAATTCCTTTTCGGTCGTGGTGTAATTCATCTCAGCAGTATTCAACGATCGGCTGGCGAAGGCGATTACTCCTAGTTCTCCCCCCTCCTTCTCTTGACATAGTGCACTACCTATACCGAACCCTGAACTATCCGTTTGTAGTATAAAAGGTTGATCGAACTTCGGGTGACACAACATTACACTTTGCAAGAATAACTCCTTGAGGTGCTGAAAACTAGCCTCTTCTTCGCTTCCCCACTTCCATTTGACTCCTGTCTTCAACAGCTGTCGTATTGGCAGTGTGTGTTCGCTGTAATTCCGTTGGAACTGCCGATAATAGTTGCATAAGCCTAGGAAAGCTCGCAATTGTTTCACGCGTGTAGGCGTAGGGAACTTCTGAATCGCTTCTACCTTTTCTGGGTCCGGCCGTATCCCTTCTGTTGATAAGATGTGTCCTAGAAACTTAATCTCCTCCTGTATGAAACACGACTTCTCTAAATTCACAGTTAAATTGGCATCTTGTAACTTCGTTAAAACTGCTCGCAAGTGTTCTAAATGCGTTATAAAATCCGGAGAGGCGATCAACAGATCATCCACGTAGTTCACGGCAAATTCCCTTACTTCCGGCCCTAAAACTAAGTCCATGCAACGGCTAAAACTAGCCACTGCTGTCTTCAATCCGAATGGCAGCACCTTAAACGTGTAACTTCGTCCATTGTAGAGAAAAGCAGTGTATTTACGGCTGTTTTCATGTAGCGGAATCTGCCAGTAGGAAGAGCGTAAATCTAACGACGAAAAATACCTCACGTTATGGAAACGGTGTATCAGTTCCTCGCTTGGTGCAGGGCTCTCTCTGTCTGCCACCATCCTCTCATTTAATTATCTCGCATCCAAACAGAGTCGCACGGTCCCATCCTTTTTCTTAACTACAACAATCGGACTCGAATATGGAGACGCTTCACGCTGTATAATTTGTAAGTGTAACATTTTCTGAATTTCATCGTCTACCGCAGGTCTTAATGCAAAGGGTACCGGATATGATCTCTTCATAAATGGCGTCTCATTCTGCATTAAAATTTCATGCGTATACATGTGCGTTAGTCCGGGTATTTTAGCGAATACTTGATAGAATTCAACGAGCAATTCTTTCATGTGTTGCTTCTCAATCGCATGTATGTTGCACCCCTCGATTTTACCCTGTATAGACTCGACGCTTTCATAGTTTTCTTCGTCTCGTCGCAAAGCGAACTCTTCGACTACCTCTTCGTCCGACTCACCTGTGTCGCCGCATGTTTGACGCTTGTCCGCTGCTTCGACTCGGGTTATTAGCTGCACTTGATATCGGTGTTTTTCCGCGGTAAATTCTAGGATGCCTTCCTCGAAATCAATCTTCGCCTGGTGTCGAGTCAGCCAATCCTCTCCGATGATAATCGGTTTAATTAATTTCTTAACAACTAAGCACGCCGTCTGTATTTCCGCTCCGCCAATATACATGGTGATAAAAGCTTGCAGTGTGATCCTTATGCTTCGTTGACCTACGGCGCCTTTTAATTGCGTTGCTTTAACGGGTAACACCGGAATGTGTATTCCCTCTGAAAGGATCTGATAATAAACCTCCTCTGAAACACACGAAACTTCACTTCCTGAATCAACCAACGCTGAGGTCTCGATGCCTCCGTCGATCCGAATTGCAATTGCTGGGATCACTCGACGCGTCTCCTTCTCTCCGCCAAGAATAAATTGTTGTCCCCTCTGTAACGATAAAATTTGGAAACAACCTACGCCCCTAGCTTCTGTTGATTCTCCTGGACTAGATAATTCCCTGTAGCGCAAACACTTCCGACTCGACTCGCCTGAAAAACCCAATCCCCGCAGATCTGTCTGTCCGACTGCCGCCACTGGAGATACTCTTCCTTGGTGATATTTTCCTAATCCCTGGAATGGTTTCCATCCTAACTTGGTGAGTAATTCGAATCCCTTATTGACTCTTTTTGACTCATTTTCCTCTGAGCGCCCTAAATGGTTAACTTCTACATATGTGGACCTTCTCGCGTCGTCCTCGGCACAGCTATCGGTCCTTAGCCCTACCGATTCCAGTTTTCCTGGTCGATTTCCTCCTCTTCATAGCGTGAATATGACAGATTGGCCTGGTTTCCCCTGCCTCGATACCTCCTCTCATGCTTCGCTGGTCCACCTGACGAGCCTAGCTGTTGAAGCAAGTTATCCTGGCCCCTCAAGAACTCGGCTGCTTCTTGGATTGTACTCCTGCCTCCCATCTGCCACAGAGATTGCAACATATGCGGAAAATGACGCATTAAATCCTTGACCAAAACCGTCTCCGCACGTTGTGTTGTCAGCAGTCTTGCCTGATTCACGTAATAGGAGAAATGTTCGAGCATGGTGTATATCCCTCGTGGTTCCCAACGTGCACTGATTATTTCTCTGAGGACCTCCAGTTGTTTTTGCTCGGACCAGTATGTCTTCAGAAAATCGGTTCTGAAGTCGGCGTAACTCTGCCATTTTCCCTTGTAGATTTGGCTCCAGTAGTAAGCCGACCCCATCATGCTCTCCTCGGCGGTGATTAATTTTTCTTCTTCAGGGATACCTAGCCTCCTAAACCACGACTCTAAATGGCGCAAAAACTTATAGGGATCAGAAGACGATTCCCCTCTAAAAACCGGCCTTTTCATCGTTAATTGTAGTAGCAACCTGGAATTTTCACCCGAAATCGCGCTTGGCCCTGGCTTGTCCGAAACGGTTTCGCTTATATCCGCCCTACAGCTTGCATATATATCTCCTACCTGGTTCGACGTGCTGCTCCCCGAGACGGCCGATACATGTGCCCTTGAGATGCTATCCGACGACGATGGCGATCTCTCTGGCTGTCGCTCCCTGACGATGCCCTGCAGTGCTGATAGGATCCCGGTCATCATCTCTTGCTGTTGTCCCGACCAAACAGCAAACCATCGAGGAACCTCCTCCTGCTTATCCGCGATACCCTCGGTAGGCTGCGTCGTTACCGACGTCGCGACGCTCGCTTCAGACGCTTCGGTTACGGCGACACTACGCGACTCCGCGGCGCTCTCGCTCTCTATCCCGACCGTCCCCGCGACGGCACGCGAGCTGTCCGTCATCCTGTATTTCTGTTTTCCGCGACCCGACATTCCTTCCTCTCTCAAAATATTAAAACGACCGCTTTTCAATTAACCAACAATCCTGGTCACGGCACCAAAAATTTTATTTATATATGTAACGCGCCGACACGTCACTGATTTTGTTGTTAAACGGAACAACCAATTACAATAACAAACTGTCTCAAACCAAAGCAAAATAAATTACTCTACTTGACACGTAATTCAGAAACCATCAAAAATTAACTTCTGACTCGTAAATGGCCATATGTTTTATCTATTTCAATAAAAATCGTGATCGTCTAATTAAACTTGTAGGACCTTACCTGTGATGTAACTCAAGACTCGTTGGTGCGGTCGCGCAATAAATTTGAGAGATTTAAGGAACTAAGTACGTTAAAATAAAAATGCGAGATATTAACTCTAATTTACTTCGTTTATTGAGAAAAACGAGGGGAAAAACTCCGTTACCAGCCCCCCTAGGAATCTGGTAAATGAGCGTAAAAACCCTCGTGAATTTATACGTCAATACAGCGATTACCAAATATAGCAGTTGCGAGCAATACAGTAAGACTCAGCTAACAGATTTCACTCTCGAATATAATAGCGATATAACTTAACCAACATTTCTGGTGGAATCGAGTTCGATCAGCACAATAATTTCCCACGGGACTTTGTCCTCGATTGGATTGTCAATCAAAATAATTTCTCTATTGAGCTCTGTTTAGGTACAGTGATTGTCACTTAAGATCGTACTCTAAAACAACACTCTGACCAAATCAACCAATGTACAGCGTGACACGTGAGTCTACAGTGTACCTTAATTAGGTGAATTAATTTCCTAATTAGTTAGATGTTTGGGGAAAGTGGGTGATACGAGATGCGGTTCTTAGTGATCTATTTGCAGAGGTATACACAGTGATCGCTTTTAGTTTTTCACGGATGTCCCCTTGGGACCCCCCCTAAAGCTAGATTAATTAATTCTTCTGGCCAGGAACTTTGTCTACTCGAAACCAGGTATAGGGGTTGAGGTACAGTGACTCTCGGTTATTTTCCCCCTGTATATTTTCGTCGCCTAAAGCTGTTACCCACTTGGTGGACCCGATTGACCGCTGATAATGACCGTACACTATGGGTGCTTAAGTCCAGAGGTCGCAAAGTCAATCCTCTATATTCTCCCGCAATATATCTCAGCTAATAAACCCCAACTGGTAAAACCCACGGGTTTGGAGAAATGCTCGTTTCGTGAGTTGAGCGCTTAATTTCGTTTCAGTATCTTTGGCCTCGGAATTTGTAAGAAATTCGTACTGGAAATTAACTTGGCCTTGATTTCTGGTGATAAATTAGTGCTGGCCACACTTAATTTGTCGGTAGATATTACTTGCCTTTCGACCAGGAATTCAAACTGGGAGAACTCTCGTAATCACTCAGATCCCAGTTGTGAGCGAGGTCACTAAATGATACGAGGGTTTCCAAAGGTGACAGAAACACTTCTATAATTAGTACACTGGACTGGAGATTTCAGTAGATTCGTGGTAAAGTTAACTACTTTGGTTGATCAAGTCGCAGAACGCGTACTCCGACGAACCTAGTGACATACACTGATTTAAACTTAAATATGACAATTCTACAATTAAAATACTAGTAATTTATAAGGCAAAGTTGGGAACGTCAACCAACTGTGTGTTTAATTATGTAAATTCAAACTGACTCGAATGCGAACTCGATTATTGAATTTCAAAGTTCTCTGTCTACAATTACGACTCGATTAAAAGGGTTTGGAATCAATTAAAACCACCAAAAATGCGGCGAAGCAATAATGATTAAATGACCTTTTACCTAAATGTCCAAGTCCGAGTAATTTGCGCACCACTCACTCTGTTTTAAAACCACTCGCGTCGAGCCCGTGTGCGAAAGCAAAAATTTATTAAAATGCCTTTCAAACACTTGAAGTTACACCCGTAATGGTGATTGAAAACACGATTATGGAACACACCTTACATAAGACAGACTACTAAATTCAAAATTGCAACTCGGCGTTTGGTATTCAACCGGTCTTTTCAGATGACAAAATCTGACTCCCTTAATTAAAATAACTTTTCCCTTTTCCACCCTCGTTAGTGAGCCCCACCCGATTTTCGAAAAGAGCTTGACAACACCCCCGACCAATCGATACCGTTTTCGAAAAGTTACTCTCCTCCTCCTTTTAGAAAACACCCCAGTAATAAATTTACACGCATAACTCACCGTAAATGTCCCATCTCGAAGTCTGTTTCTTTTCTTTTAAAATTTTGAACATGCACTCGCTTTACAAGTGACTGATTTATTATTTCCTTTGCGAAAGTTAAAATTCGTTTTAAAGTTATCGCCTTCCAAAAACAACTCGACCCCCCAGTGATTTTGAAAATCATCTCATCTTACATAACCGGCCCTTATCCTATTAAAGCATGACTGACACTCCTTCACAAAATGAAACAAAACGAATACATTCTAATATCTTGGCAATACCCTGCTGTTACTGAAGTGTTTTGTACTTAAAATTTATTGCCTCTTGTAAACCTACAACGACCCGTCTCAACCGTTTCCGGCGTTACTAGAACTTCTACGAAAAACAATATTTGTCTGTTATTTGTAATTTGTTCCACAATCGAAAATCAATCACGATTTGTTTATAAGCAAATCCGCGACCGTTTCATTCGCCCCTACTAGAAATGCGCAGTTTGCTCCGACGAACGAGCAATTTCTAGTTTTCCCCCAAAACGGAAGCATCTGGTTCGCCACCCCCTGGATGGATTCGCTGGTAGCTGCTGCTGTTGCTCTCCCTTCCTAGATTGGCTCCTAAATCCCCCCCCCCCTGACAGAAACATACATGCAAGCCTAGACACGATAACCGCCCGCGAACTCGCCATGGCCAATATACGCAATACCAACTAACTCAAACCTCCACTGAACAGACAAAAATACCCTACATGAGGTACGAAAAACAATAAAAATACAATTAGCATACCCTTCAACTTATGAACACCCCCCCGCACAGCTACGCCGCTGGTACTGCCTTCTGTGCGCCCCTATTCGTCAGACTCGCTAGCTACGACACAATTCTCACCCACATCTATAAACAGTTTAACAACTCACTAAATTAATGCTGTCCTCCAATAACCCCTACGTGCACCTGAAACATTCCCACTGCACTAATTCGCTGGTCATTCACTAATAATATCATTTAAACCGTAGTACTCATTAATCACCCAACCACTGTTAATTAACTGAACTATACACCTCTTTAATCACCAACCGGTTGATCTCACTTCACCTCGTTTTAATCATCCACCATAATCTTAAACCACTTCTCCCGATCAAATAACCACTAGTCACCACAATTACCACCCCTAATCCTAAACTATCGCCACTATTAACTGGACTGCTTTATCACTAAGGTCTGATTAATTTCGCTCCTCCATACCCTAACAACACATGGATTGATTACACCCTCGTTAAGCCCCCCTCGTAACA
Organism: Prosopocoilus inquinatus; assembly: GCA_036172665.1. Lineage (NCBI taxonomy): Eukaryota > Metazoa > Arthropoda > Insecta > Coleoptera > Lucanidae > Prosopocoilus > Prosopocoilus inquinatus. The sequence continues at coordinate 38,257,205 of CM069871.1, forward strand.
ATCATTGCACTTCTAACTTCCGATTACCTCCTTAATTCCACCTCGCACTTCTTCAATCGATATAACACCTTGAATAATCTCTGTTTATTTAAGCGCAATAATCCGGCGACCCGATCACTACCTATACATTGATAAGCTTTAATACCACCCTCTTAATTGTCACATTAATTTAACTCCACTCACTTGCTAATCACTCATGATCCCATCTGGTATAACCACTAGACTATTAATTGACACTAAAATATTCCACACCGTAATCCAACGAACGATTTACTCTTGCGGTCACCTCACTTCCGAGCCCGTCTAATTACCACTATTTCATAATAAACAAACAACAAACCATGTACATTCTTCGAGGTTTTATTGTTAGCTACTGAGACACCCCGCCGCGCTACCTGTAAAGCCAGACGTCTAGGGTCCCTTCGTTCACTGACCGTCTGTACTGCCCTACCGACACACTTCCACTCTCGTTGTTGCGGAATTCCCTTTTGACCTGGATACTAAGTTTTATAGACGTCCGTCTAGACGTTACCTGCTTTTGGACCGACACTGACCCCTTATTCAACCTCCGGTATCCTGTAATATGGCCTCAAATTCCTGGCGTTAAACACACCTCGCGTATTGCCGTTTTCGGATTCCAACAGGTAGGCATTTACGTGTACTCTTCGGCGAACGACATATGGTCCCTCGTATAGATGACAGAATTTTTGATTTACACGCTCCGCTAGAATCGAAATCGGATTTGTCCTAATTAATACCCAATCTCCCTCGTTGAATGGTGGTTGATATCTCGTTTGCTGTCGCCCCCGCCGTTGAGCCATGTTTCTCGTGTGACGCCTCACCTGATCCCGCATGTGTTCCACTTCTTGGTTCAAAACAAATGGGTTAATCCGACGAATTATTTCTCTGTAAGGCACTTCCGGTTCTTCTCCGAATGCAATCGTAACTGGCGCGAATCCTGTAGAGTCGTGTGGCAACGAATTTAAGCACGTCTGTAGCTTCTCGATGTGGTCAATCCAACCTGTATGTCGCCTTGAACAAAACGTCCTGAAAAACCGCCCAATTTCCCTCATAACTCGTTCGACTGGATTCGATGCTGGATGTCGTATGGAGGTATATTGCACCTTATTTCTGATTCCCTTTAATAAATGTGGTGGATCAAAAAAGGGCACCACTTCTTCTCCATCCACAAGAAATATGTACTTTCCATGCTATTTGAAATGCAGTATTGTCTCGTTTCTTCATAAAACATATTAATTGCTTTTATGTTTGCACTACTTTGATCACAGACGATTCCTATAACTTTTAATCCTACTGATCTTGCTTCTTGAATGACAAGTCTGACGTATTTTGAAATGTAATCAGCTTTCATACCTCCACCATTAAAAAAGTAGCATAAAGGCTGTTTCCACTTTTTATGTATACTCTATCTCTTGCCATGAATACCATAGCTTTATCTGCAAGTATAGGTGCTCTGTCACTAAATCCATTATTTTGAAAGCCAATAATAATATCCTTGCTTCTACTATAGAATAATGAAAGTTCCAGTGCAATTTCATCAAATATTATTGTACAATATCTGTCTTCTATTTTCAGTTTTTCTACTTGTATTTTCAAGCTATTCATCATAACATTGTTAATACCACTCTGTAAAGGAATTTTCTTCAATAAACTATTTAACGTTTTTATACATGGTACAGCAAAATAATTACAGAGTAATCGATAGCCCTTTGGACTGTTTTTCATTAGGGTCAATGCAAGGAGTTTATCATCAACAGAAAATCTTCTACCTTTAGGATTTTTTTTTGTAAACGTAATTGCATTTGCACAAAATTGTATGATGTAGGAAGTCTCAAACTTAAATACGTTGATGAGGTTAAAACTTCTTCTGCTTTTTTAAGACGTGTCTTGAGGTTTGCTCGTTCTACAAATAAACGTTTTGCTGTTTTCCTCAAGTCACCTACTATTCGGTAAAGCTTTCTTGCTCTTGGGGTTAATGATTATTTGTTGTCACTCCTAAAGAACGAAGAACATTGCTTCGTTTTGATAGCTCTGAAATGCATAATTCACATTTAGTAATTTAGTAATAAATCTCATATACAGATGACTTCAAATTTAGTCACTGATAATACGGGGTGGGCCATTGAAATCGATATGTTCCATAAGTGAGTTATCCACTAAACTTATGCTTTTTTAAACGGAATGTACTAATTTTTATTGCACATTTCGATAGATCTCTTAAAAATAAACATTTTCAATTCAGCAACTATAGCCCTAAATCGAAGTATTCGCAATCTATAGCTATTCAATGGGATTGAAGAGCTTTAAATTTTTTGAGAAATATAAATTTTTATGTTTTAATTCTTTCTGTGCAAACGTACATTGAACAGCTATAGACTGCCAATGCTTCGATTTAGGGCTACAGTTGCTTAATAAAAAAAATGCTTATTTTTAAGAGATCTATCGAAATGTAAAATAAAAATTAGTACATTCCATTTAAAAAAGCATAAGTTTGGTGGAAAACTCACTTATGGAACATCCTGTATATGTGAAAATAATTTTCTGTAATAGAGCTCATTACAGGCGATAACTTTTGTACAGGACGTTTTGTTTTATAATTAACAGTTCAGACGCTATTGGAGAAATCGATACTAATGACCCATCCTGTATATGTTACGTAAGTTATATTAGTGAATTTCATTTCATAGAATATTATTTATACTATATGGTATTTCAATAGAATTACCTTTGCATCTCCCAAAATTTACTGAGTGATTAGGAGTTGACCTTTCGATACATGCCTTTTTTCCAGAAACCGAAGGACTGCCTACAACAACAATTGCAATTAATATAAAAGAAGCCTTTATTCACAGTTTTCTTTTTTATTAATGATTGGCTTTGTTCAGTGTGTGACAAATACAGGGTGATTGCGAAGTAAGTACACAAATTTAAACCTGTAATGTACCACCATAAATAAGAAAGATTGAACTCATATGCCCTTAACAAAAGTCTTACGCATTTCGAGAAAATCGAAAGATAAGAAATAAGCGTACGCCTATGCTTTTCAGATAGGTCTAGAAACATTGGTATAAAAAAAAAAAATTTGTCCTAATGTTTCCTGACCTGACAAAATTTTTTTTTGTGCCAATGTTTCCTAACTAATCTCAAACGCATAGACGTATGCTTATTTCTTATCTTTCAATTTTCTCGAAAAGTGTAAGACTTTTGTTAAGGACATACGAGTTCAATCTTTCTCATTTACGGTGGTACATTACAGGTTTAAGTTTGTGCACTTACTTCGCAATCACCCCATATAGCAATTCACATAATTTGTAATTTTAATAAACAACCTTTAAGAAAATAAGAACTAAATTAAAGTTCACTTGTCATCTTTTTTGAGACATGTCGAATTTATTTATCTTTTTACTTAAATTTTTTTGTAAACTGTGAATTGGCGAGATCCAATCAATGACACTTTGCCGTACTCTTAAAAACAACCATACCTTCTCCTACTGTTAGCTTATTGGTGACTATTAATTCAGGAATTTCTGTGTCTAAATCCATTTCTACAACATTGGTGGAAGGTCTTCCACTTTCTGTTACCATTTCCTCATGCTCCAGCATAAGATTTATGCTAGATGAAGAAGCTTGATCAATTTCCATTATGAAATTAGAGACAGATTCTTTATGTACATTGTAAATCATCTCGGTTTCAGTTGTGAACAATTGCTGCTCAGTAAAGACTAAAAAATAAGCACACATTAAGCCAAAAATTGTAATTACATTACATAATTATACATATGAATTACAAAGCATTAAATGATAGTATTGTGGCGCGCCACCCGGCTTAGCTCAAGGCGTCAAGAAGTCGGTTCGTTATGCGTCATTGGCTGCCACGCCACCGGGGTCTACATCGAACAGCCTAGACTTTTCCGGCGATGGAACAAACTCGAATCTTCCAGCGTAGAGAATTCCAGACGGCAGCAAATGATATAAAATCGCCCGGAGTTGACTCACCAGTCAGTCTAATTCGAACAGCGATCGTCGAAGTTAGATTTTAGTGTGAAAATAAATTGTTACAAATAAATTAGTTTTTAAGCTTTATTAAATTACGGTTAAGTTCTTATCGAGTGTTTTATTCGTTTAAATAAATAAATTAAAATCCTAGAAACGTAACAGTGGTGTCGGTGTGCGGGTTTGTGCAAATAAATAAACAATTTAAAGTAAATTAAATTTAAACAGATTATTAAATAAGTACAGTATCGGAAAAAAAACAATGGCTACGAGAAAAGTGTTGTTGAAGGACTTAAAAGTGGCCGAATTAAAAACCGAATTGGAAGAACGAGAGTTAGAAACCTGTGGTTTGAAAGGCGCACTTCAACAGCGTCTCCGATACGATTTGTTGACAGCCGGTGAAGATCCAGAGACGTTCCTTTTCGAAATTTCGTGTGGTCCCGCCGATTTTAATAAAATCTTGAAGGATGAATTTCGAGAACAATCCAGAAATTTGGACGAGAAGTTTCAAGAACAGTCTGGAAATTTCAAGGACGAACTTCGAGAACAATCCAGAAATTTGGACGAGAAGTTTCAAGAAAGTCTGGAAATTTAGAGAAAAAGCTTCTAGAACAATCTGGAAATTTCAAGGAAGAACTTCGAGAACAATCCAGAAATTTGGACGAGAAGTTTCAAGAACAGTCTGGAAATTTACAGAAGCTTCAAGAACAATCCAGAAATTTAGAGGAGAAGCTTCTAGAACAATCTGGAAATTTCGACAAATTACAAAATAAATTGTTGGAACAATCTAGAGACTTAGACGAGAAATTTCTAGAGCAATCCAGAAATTTCGACGAGAAACTTCTAGAACAGTCCGGAAATTTGAAGGGTGAATTTCTAGAACAGACGAAAGGACTCGAAGATAAACTAGTGGTAAAAATATCGGAAGAAACAAGAAACCTTCGAGAAAATGTGGAGGAAATAATATTTCAGCAGGATAACAAAATCAAAAATCTGGAACAAATCATGGCGGGGTTGCGAGTGTTCGGGGATCAACCACCAGTAGAAACACTAGAAAATAATGAAACCCGAATTGTGGAAGGACCAGCAGAAAATTCGAAGTTGAAAATAAAACCACCAACGTTCGATGGAAAGTCTTCTTGGCCCAACTACTTCAAACAGTTCGAAGCAGCAGCAAAGGCGAACAGATGGACGGCCAGCGAAAAAGCCACTTCGTTAACTGTGGCCTTGAGAGGGGACGCTATTGATGTGCTACAGACGATGCCGCCAGAGGAACAAGAAGACTTCGACAAGCTTGTGAATACGATGGAAATGCGTTACGGACAGGCCCATCTGACCGAGGTATACCATGCGCAGTTGAGGAATCGCTGTCAGAAATCCGGAGAAAGTCTTCAGGAATTCGAAGCAGACGTTGCGCGTCTGGCCCAGTTGGCATATCCCACAGCTCCTGTTGAATTCCTCAAATGTTTGACGGTGCAGACCTTCATAGATGGAATCCGTGACCCAGACAACCAGCAGGCATTGAGAATGACCCATCCGAAGACATCCAAGAACGCATTGGCTTATGCCTTGGAATTTGAAGCGGCGAGACGAGTTTCAAGAGGGCATGTCAAGGTGCGAGCGGCTATGGACTTCCAAGAGGAAGAAGAGGAAGAGTCCGCCAACGCCAAGGTGGGATCTGCTAATAAGGGACAATCCAAGGAATATGCCACCGCCGAGGATGTTCGCCGCATTGTGGAACAGGTCATCAAGAAGAAGAAGCCGCTGGAAAGGCCAGGAGGAAGGACATGTTCGCAGGCGATGTCCAAAGCCCAGACAGGATCCAAGGAAGCCACAGTTAAACTAAGCCGGGTCGGTGCAGAGGGACAAACGTCGACCCGTATTCAAAGGCCCCCAAAGACGAAAGCCAAACAAGTAATATCCCTACGGCAGTTAACCAGCAGTGTCTTCGTGGATGTTACCATTGATGACATTCCTCACATCATGTTATTGGATACGGGTGCGACGAAGACTATCCTAAGACCCGACGTCATTAAGTCATCTGGACGCACCGAGCCGACCAAGTGGAGACTGAAAACTGCAACTGGAACATCAGCAATTGTCCACGGTGAAGTAGAGGTTATCATCACCATTGGTTCAACTCCAATAAAACACCGTGCACTGGTGGCAGATATAGAGGACGAGGCAATTTTGGGCATGGACGTCATGTGTGCCCACGGGTTCCAGTTGGACTTAAAGCGTGGCGTGATGGCAGTCAATAATGAGGAGTTGGTTCTACATCAACGAGGAGACGTGGCCGCTCGAGTAGTCCTCGCTGAAGACGTTGTATTACCCAGCAGGACTGAGGTTATCGTCGACGCAAAACTGGACGGTGTTTTTCAAGATGGGCAAGTCATTATGGTTGAACCTAATACTGATGATTAAAGGATTGGAAGAGGAGTCCTCGTTGGGAAAATGTTGTTGACGGCGAAGAAGGAAGTATCTGTCCGCCTGATGAACGTCAATTGTTTCTCCGTCAATATCAAGAAAGGAACCATCTTGGGAAGCTGCACCATGGTGTCCTCCATCTCCTGCTAACTTGAAACAAACGTGCCAGAAACGAAAGTCCTAATGAAGTTATGGGAAATGGTTATGTCAACAGCTCAGAAATTGACTCCAGACCAGAAGACAAAAGTAAAGAATCTGATCGGTCGTTATCAACATGTATTCGAGGTAGAAAATGGATCCAAGGGAAGAACTGATGTCGTGAAACACAAAATAGAGACTGGAGAAGAAAGACCTATCCGTCAAGCTCCAAGGCGATTACCGTTAGCGAAGCGTGAGGAAGCGGAACGCATTATTCGCGAGATGGAAAAGGATAATGTGATAGAACCATCAAGCAGCCCGTGGGCGTCACCAGTAGTGCTTGTGAAGAAGAAGGATGGGTCCACCAGGTTCTGTGTAGACTACCGGTTACTCAACAATGTCACCAAGAAGGACAGCTATCCCCTGCCACGGATTGATGATACCCTGGACACCCTGGCCGGCTCAAAGATCTTCTCAACTTTGGACTTAAAGAGTGGATATTGGCAAGTGGAGCTGGCGCCCGAAGATCGAGAAAAGACGGCGTTTTCCATTGGTATGGGTCTGTGGCAATTCACAGTGATGCCATTCGGGTTATGTAATGCCCCAGCGACATTCGAGAGGTTAATGGAGACGGTTCTGAAAGGTCTGTCCTGGACAACGTGCATGGTGTACCTTGACGACATAATTGTCGTGGGAAAGACGTTCGACGACCACCTAAGGAACCTGGAAGGAGTGTTCCAGCGGCTTCGCGGAGCTGGACTAAAGCTTAGCCTCAAGAAATGTCACCTGTTCCAGAAGGAAGTGAATTATCTGGGGCACATTGTTAATGGAAATGGAATCGCCGTGGATCCTATGAAGATTCAGGTGGTGAAAGACTGGCCAGCTCCCAGAAATAAACACCAAATAAGGAGTTTCCTTGGCCTGTGCACTTACTATCGGCGCTACGTTCCTGGATTTGCAGACATTGCTAAGCCGTTGACAAAACTCACTGAAGAAGGTCGTCCATTTGAATGGGACCAACAGTGTCAAATTGGCTTTGAACAACTAAAGCAGTACTTGATTAGTGCTCCTATTCTGAGTTATCCTCTCCCGGAAGGCAAATTCGTCGTGGACACAGATGCTAGCAACGTTGGGATTGGTGGCGTACTCTCCCAGATACAAGAGGGGCAAGAGAAGGTGATCGGCTACTTCAGGAAAGTCCTATCAAAGCCGGAACGAAACCATTGCGTCACAAGAATGGAATTGCTAGCCGTCGTAAAAACGATAGAACATTTCTACAAGTACTTGTATGGTAGACGCTTCCTCCTGAGGACCGACCATGCCGCTCTAAAATGGCTTCTCCGTTTCAAGAACCCAGAAGGGCAAGTTGTACGATGGATCGAACGACTTCAGGAGTACGATTTTGAAATTCAGCATCGGGCAGGAACTAGCCATCGAAATGCCGATGCTTTGTCGAGAAGACCCTGTGCCGAAGACTGTAAGCACTGAAGTCGTTTGGACGAGAAAGTAGCCACGACTGCGAGGACAGCCATTGTTGACGACAAATGGCAAGGCGAAGAACTGAGAACAGACCAGGAGAACGACCCGGATTTGAAATTAGTGCTAGAGTGGAAAAGCAGGGACGCGAGGCCTACCTGGGAAGAGGTAGCACCATGTGCACCGTCCGTAAAATCATACTGGACGCAGTGGGACTCCAAGTGTTGGATCGTGGTCTTCTGAGACGAAGCATAGAGAATCAGGAAGGCATGGAACTGAAGACACAGTTACTAATCCCCAAGAATAGGGTGCCAGAAGTTCTGAGGGAACTTCACGATGGAACTTCAGGAGGGCATCTGGGAGTTAAGAAGACTATGGAGAAGGTGCGCGAAAGATTTTAATGGGTGAACTGCAAGGAAGACGTGAAGGATTGGTGCAGAAAGTGTGCAGTCTGCGCAGCCAGTAACGGTCCCCACAGGCGGGGTAAGGCCCCCATGAGACAGTACAACGTTGGAAGTCCTTTTGAGAGAGTTGCCATCGATGTAGCCGGCCCGTTTCCAGAAACGAATGGTGGAAACAAGTACATCGTCGTGGTAATGGACTACTTTAGCAAGTGGGTTGAAGCTTACGCCCTACCTAACCAAGAGGCAGTCACTATTGCGGAAGTCCTTGTCAGGGAATGGATCAGTCGGTATGGTGCACCTATGGAACTGCATTCAGACCAAGGAAGGAACTTTGAATCGGCCTTGTTCAAGAACGTGTGTACTCTGCTCGGCGTACGAAAAACTAGAACAACTGCACTCCACCCACAGTCGGACGGAATGGTGGAAAGGTTCAATAGAACCATCAACCGACATTTGTCCAAGGTCGTTTCCGATCATCAGAGGGACTGGGACACGTACATCCCCCTGTTTCTAATGGCATACCGCTCATCTGTTCATGAGACAACAGGGGAGACTCCCGCGAAAGTGGTATTCGGGCGAGAGCCGAGACTGTCTTGCGACCTGAAGTTTGGTGTGAAACCTGGCGAAGTCTCTGCCGACGAAGATTACGTGAGCAAATTACGCAGGAAAATGGATGACATCCACAACCAAGTGCGTCACAATATACAGACGGCCAGCGATCGGATGAAGGAGCACTATGACATCAACGCTCAACACGGGGGATACCAACCTGGAGCACTGGTCTGGCTTTATAACCCCCAAAGACGTAGAGGCCTCTCCCCAAAACTGCAGACCTCTTGGGAAGGTCCTTACAGAGTGATGAAACGGATCAACGACGTCGTTTACCGCATCAAGAAGGTCCCCCATGGCAAACCCAAAGTAATCCACTTCAACCGGATAGCCCCTTACCATGGAGAAACAGATGAAGGGACAGTACAAAGGGCGCAAGTTTCCGAAGTGAACTTCGAAACCTTCATGTCTCATCACGCCGAAGGAAGCAAGGCACGGTTTGGAGTGACCACGGAGAAGCAACAAGATCTCTTTAAAGTGCCACTGGAGTACAGTCTGGCCCACTGCGTAGCAGAAGACCTGAAAATGTCCAAAGGAATCGCTCAGGTGTTTAGGAAGAAATTTGGCCAAAACGAGGAGCTACGAAGACAGCATCCCGTGGTAGGCAAGAGCTTGCAGATCATTGATTCGACGGCAGATCGGAGGCGCCACGTGCATTATTTAGTCACTAAGAAGACATCAAGCGGTAAACCTGACTATCAAAGTATGTGGAGAGCCCTATATAGCCTGAGGAGACAGCTAATAGAGAACCATCAGATGAAGTTAGCCATCCCCAAATTGGGCTGCGGATTGGACGGACTAGACTGGAGAGTAATTCGAAGCATGCTGGAAGTCATCTTCCACAGAACGGGAATTGAAGTCCTAGTCTGCAGCCACCACCCACAGGCAACAGTCAGCAACAGCAAAACCGTAGACTGTTACTTCTTCCAGACGGGAAGTTGCAAGAATGGGCCAGCATGTAGATTCCGACACCCTCCTTCAAGACTATCACCAGGAACATTTCGAGACGAAACGCTTTTAAGAAGGGGGCAGTGTGGCGCGCCACCCGGCTTAGCTCAAGGCGTCAAGAAGTCGGTTCGTTATGCGTCATTGGCTGCCACGCCACCGGGGTCTACATCGAACAGCCTAGACTTTTCCGGCGATGGAACAAACTCGAATCTTCCAGCGTAGAGAATTCCAGACGGCAGCAAATGATATAAAATCGCCCGGAGTTGACTCACCAGGCAGTCGAATTCTAACAGCGAACGTCGAAGTTAGATTTTAGTGTGAAAATAAATTGTTACAAATAAATTAGTTTTTAAGCTTTATTAAATTACGGTTAAGTTTTTATCGAGTGTTTTATTCGTTTAAATAAATAAATTAAAACCCTAGAAACGTAACAGTATATAAAATACTGGTACCTTGTGTTTGAGATGTGTAAACAGGCGGAATTTCTAGCATGAATTATTTTCCTTCGAATATCATGTAGCGTATTAACTTTATTTTTTTTTATTTCTGCATAAAGAAATTTGAGTACCAGAATCAAAATTTTATTAAACTCCAAATGAGCACGCAGTCATAACATCCTTTCTAGATAACGGTTTATTTAGCTGACTGGCATGAGAAAATCCGCGTGATTGAGCGTGTGAAACGCGGGGGAGTTCTTAAAACAAACCTCCCGGCGAAAAGGAGGAGGAAGGTAATTACTGCTTAAGACAGTCGTCATTCGGTCCTAAATTAAGTCAGACGTGGTTTTGGTCAAAATTGTGAATGTAAATGTAACTTCGGAAAATTAAGAGTTTTGGTGGGTGAAAAGTGAGGTGGTAGAAGCCCCCGAAAGGAGAGCGAGCCCCTGTCATCAACGTTCCGGAAAATAAAAGAAAGAGGATCTCTATTGCAGCGTCTCCCTGCTTAACAGGTAGGAAAATGATAGTTGTTCAGTGTTAATTCGTACCATTTGGTTTGGAGGAAAATCCTCAAAGTAGTTCCGACATTTTTTTCCCTTTATTCTTTAATTATGATTTGTCTTGTTTTTATTTGTAAATTTAAGGTGTCGAATATATTCCTTTTTCACACCTTCAAGGGACTTTTATTTCATTTTGGCGTCGTAATCAATTAATCATTTCTTTTTTTTTAAATTTTTTTATTAAAATTGTATATAAAACTCGTACAGTTCTAGAGTCAAGAACTAACGCTTCCGACTTTAATGCCAAGGGAAAGAGAGCCCCATTAATTACGTGAGGGTAAAAATTTCAATTGCTTTAATTAATATTATTATATTCTTTATTTTGGGCCCGATGCCCCGTGAGCCATTAATGAATGCATCGGTGGTGGCAGCGCAATAATCATTCATAGAAATTTTCTTTAATTTTTTTTTGTATTAAAAATTTAATCCCTCATTTAATATAACTCGGCTCCTTTACCCAGAAAGGCCGCGCCTACAAAATGGTGGCAGCGGTGGGATTAATTATTTGCTTATAAAATGTTGGCAGCGCTGTGTGAAATTTCTGTTAATTAAAAGTAATTTGTTTTTTTTTTTTTTGTTTTCCGTTCGAAATTCATTCAAATGGACCTAGAATGAGTACGAGTATTTTGTGTGTTTCTTTTCCAGGTAGTGTATTAAATAAACTACGGTAAAAACTAAATAAAGCCCTCATCATAATAATTGTTTTGAGAAACCCCTATAGCGGAAGGCAAACGCGTAATCGCGGAGTGTAACGTGCGATCGTAGACGTACACAGTACGATTCAGACAGCGCCATCTTGGTAGCTGCCTAACGTCGCGACGGCGACCGGAACGCACGGGAATTCGACCGACGCTCGTATGCAGCAGGCGTCGCATCTAAGGCGCGTACAAACCAAACGACGTATAATAGGAGTTAGATTAAAAGTAAATTAGAAATTCAAATTGTTTTTCGTTAATTTAAATATTTTTTTTTCTATACACAAAGTATTTTCCAATCATTTTTTTTTCTCTTGTAAACATTTTTTTTAAATTCACCTTAATAATTTTTTTAAATGTAATAACATAACTTGATTAATTCATAAAGTACAGTCTCCTTTAATTTTTTTTTTTTTTAACTGTACGCCAACGCTATATAAATAACTCAAACCACAACGTTGTTTTATTATTTATTGCGAACGTTGAAGTTTTCGTGTTTTCTTGCGCGATTGAATTATTTTCGCTGACGGAAGATTGCCTTTTCGCCTTGTTTTTTTTAAATTAATTAATTAATTTTTTTTTTCTCATTTACTAAATGGGGTATTCATAAAGTCAATTAAATTCTTTTGTTGTTCTCTCTCATATAGTTTGTTTTCATTTTTTTAGAATTACTTATAAAAAGTTAGTTTTCTTTTTGTTACTACTTTCATTTAAATTCACTTTCAATTAAAGGGCTAATTTAAACTAAACTTATAAAATAAACGTGAAATTAGTGAGTTTAGTGAAATAATGGTTAAAGGTGAACCTGGAAAATCAGTTATTTTTATTTTATTATTTTTAACAAAGAGTGAGGTATTTAAAAATGGCAGAAGTAGAATACGATTTTGTGGACGCAATTGATAATACTTTAGAAGCAAATATTCTCCCCGTGGATGATGTTAACAATGCAATAACACAACCACCCTCAATGAATTTAGCAAGTTTGCGAACGATTGGGCAAACCCTTGTTGGCCTCCCCGAATTTTCTGGAAAACCTGGTGAAAATATAAAAGAATTTTTCCTGAAATTACGTCAACGAGCGGACATAGATGCGTGGACGGAGCAACAAACCCTAGCTGTCGCAAGATATCAGCTAAAAGGAGAAGCTTTCCAATACTTGGAATTGGAATCACATTTATTATCATCGAATGTGACATACGCTGATTTTAAAGCTGCCTTGATAAAACGATACGAAAAGAAGGTTTTACCGGGTGAAGCTTATTTGAAACTCCAACGATGCACGCAAGCCGCTCGCGAAAGGGTTGAAGATTTTTCCATCAGAGTAAAGAGAGCAGGCAAGAAACTTCTAGAAGAAAACTTGGCCCTGGTGGAATCAAATCAGCCAGCTGAACGAGACGCCGTGATAAAAAGACATCAGCGAGACCTGGCTGAACAATTCAAAAGAGGATTGGACCCGGAATTACTGAAGATGATCATCCTGGATCTGAACCGGAATCCTCGTCGGTCGTTTGAAGAAGTGATCGAACTTGCCCAACAAGCAGAGACGAGTGGGAGAATGTTAAAACAGATGAACAGATTGAACAACCTCTACGTCACAAATCGGAACATGAACCTCTCGGAAGAAGATGATGAAGAAGAGTACGGTTACGAGGAGATTCGAAGCTCTCAAAGGAACTATCCACCTCAATACCACGAGAACACTCGTTGGGTCAAGAAACCAACCGGCTACTCAGAACATTGGAACAATAGATTTCCTACTGGGGAAAATTTCGCCGAAACACAAAACGAAAGACCCAGGAAAGTAACATTCGCAAGGGACTATGCTCAGGTCATGACGAGTAAAGATAGTTTCCCTCTAAATCATCAATCGGGTACTAAGTACCAGAAAGGATATCCAAGGGCGTACGGAGAAACTCCAACCCCGCAATATCCTAGAACTTATCCGAGCATAAACGAAGGAAATTCAGCCTCGCAGTATTCCAGAACATATCCAAGGAAATATGGGGAAAATCAAACACGGAACTTTCGTGAGAAAAGACCTGACGCTTACCCGAGGAACGACCAGCAACACCAAAGGAATTTTAGGAAACAAGTGAAATGTTTCAGGTGTTCGAGGATGGGACATTATGCATCCGAATGTAAAGTATCGGTTAAACAACCGGGGATGTTAAGAGTAGGGAGCCAGACTAATAATACGAGGTCTTTAAACTACAGAGGTCCTTTGCAGAACCCCGAGGTCAAAGGACCTTACCGAAGAAATTAAAAATTACGCTCCCACACGCATATACGGTCGAAGAGGAAGGAAATAAATGTATCATCCTACCGAAAGTATTTGGTCACACAGCTACAATGCTAGTGGATACTGGAGCCTCTTTGACCATATTAAAAGAAGAGTTTGTTCGGAGGATCGGGGCCCGAACTAAACCAGAACCACACGTTGTTTTCCGCGGAATTTCAGGAGACGAAGAGCCATGCTTAGGATCAATTGTGTTACCACTCCGGATAGGAAATAGGAACTACGATACCAAGTGCATGATATGCTCGAACTCGGTAAACCTGAATATGGATGGCCTTCTTGGTAGAGATTTTCTTCGAGCCAACAGCGCATCAGTCGACTATGGGGAAAATGTCCTCAGACTCGGAAAGGAAAAGGTGAAGCTCTTAAGTTATGATGATCTGAACGATCAGGATTATGACGATGCTTACTCTCTACGTCAAGAAAATGGCTGGGAATCCAACCGCAGAAGAAAGCAGGCTAACTTCCGAGAACCGGACCGAAACGGATTTACAAAATCCAAGAGATCAACAGGATCTGAAAACCGGAATAAAGGAATGAAGCCGAAAAGCAACGGAATAACCGAACTGGGCAGGTGTGAGGAAAGACGCAATCAAATATGGTTTCACACCAGACGAAATACAATTCCGAGAAGAAATACAGAAATAGCAGAGCCCAGTTATAGCGGTGTAGTGCGGAACGGAAAAGGAAGATCCTTGAAGAAGGAAAATTTTGAACTAGTGAAGGAAAGTAGAGAACCGCGTAGTAAGGAAATACGCGAAGTCGGCGGAAAAATGAAAAAAAAGAATGCCGAAATAAATGAAGTCTGTGGCGATTTGTTTTCAGCTCCAGAAGAATACTCTTTGGCCCATTGTGTAGCAAAAGATCTCCACATGAGCAAAGGGATCGCGGTAGAATTCAAACAAAGATTTGGACGCGTGGAAGCTTTAAAGAAACAAAACACTCAAGTTGGCGGAGTAGCAGTCTTGAGGGACAACTTGCTCCGAGGAAAGCACAGATTCATTTACTACCTTGTGACGAAAAATCAAAGTCAAGATAAACCTACCTATGAATCCTTAGAAAAGGCAATAGTAAGTCTACGGGATCACTGTCTACAGCACAGAATCCAAAAGTTAGCAATGCCAAGGATAGGATGCGGGTTGGACGGACTTAATTGGGAAGAAGTCATAAGGATTATGAGAAGAGTGTTTGCCGAAACCGGAATAAGCATCTTAGTTTATGCTCTGGTAATAGATAATGGTCGGCAAGAAAACACTAGAAACAGGCACGTCAAGGAAGGTACAAATGAAGTACAGATCGAAAGTGCTGAAAGGAAGCAAATGACACACCACCGTAAAGAAGTGGAAGAAGTACATAGAAGTGGAGGTAAAGATAGAAAAGTAATAAAGAAGGAGACTCTAGAGGAAGATCGCAAGTCGTCACCGTCACCACCAATGATGGATGATGACCAGGATGAAGCAGTTGGTGGCTGCCAAGTCCGAATTAAAAATGCGACCGACATTCCTCCAAGATGTCAAATGTTGTGTACTGCTGTGCAGGGAATGATCAACCCTGGACAGGATTTAATGCTGGAACCCGCTCAGTTACTCATCCATGGACTTATAGTAGCGCGTACTGTTTCCAAGGCCGGACGTGAAGTACCCGTTTGCATAATGAATGTCACCAATGAAAGGCTGAGAATACCGAAGAACACGGTAGTAGCCTACGGTGAGAGAGTAGATGTGTCTGAAAACCCAGGAAGGGAAAGGAAGAAAATAATCCCCATAAATAAGGTAGACCTGAGGAAAGCCGGAATCCTAGAAAAATTGGAAATGGAACATCTGAGTAATGAAGAGAAAAATAAATTAATAAAACTAGTTCAAGAATACGGCGACATTTTTATGGGAAAAAATGTAAAATTAGGATGCACGCACGAGGTGAAGCACAAGATTATTACAGAAGATGTGCCACCTATAACCAAAGCGCCCTACAGAGTGTCATACAGTCAGCGGAAGGAGCTCCAGAACCAGATCGGAGAAATGATAGAACAGGGAGTGATTAAAGAGTCCTCCTCCCCTTGGAGTGCGCCGGTAATTATGGTAAGGAAGAAAGCCGCCGAAGGTGAGAATAAAATTCGCGTTTGTATAGACTACAGGGCACTGAATTCCATCACCAAGCGAGACTATTTCCCATTACCGAACCTCCAGGAGACTATCGATCAACTAGGGAATACAAAGTTCTTTTCCACGTTGGATCTGGCAAGCGGATATTGGCAAGTGGAAGTGGACCCGAAGGATAGGGAGAAAACAGGATTTTCAACTCCTGATGGTCACTATGAATGCCTAAGAATGCCGTTTGGACTGGCAAATGCTCCAAGCACCTTTCAAAGATTGATGTATTCAGTGATGTCGGGATTGACCGGGGACAAATGTTTGGTATACCTCGACGACATCATCGTGTTTAGCAAAACACTAAATGAGCATTTGGAAAGGTTGACCGAAGTGTTCGAAAGGCTCAGGAAAGCCAATTTAAAGTTGAAGCCGTCAAAGTGTAGGTTTTTAGCCAGAGAAGCTAAATATCTGGGACATGTTATATCTCAACAGGGAGTGAAACCGGACCCCGAGAAATTAAGTGTTGTGAAAAATTACCCACGACCAAGAACCGTGAAGGACATCAGAGCTTTCTTAGGATTAATAGGATTTTACAGGAAGTTTATCCCAGAGTTTTCGCACAAGGCAATCCCCTTGACGTCGCTCACAAAGAAGGATGTTGAGTTGGTATGGACTCAGGAGCAGGAGGACGCATTTGAATACCTCAAAGAAAGGTTATGCAACCCACCAGTCCTGAAATACCCTAATTTTGAGGAACCGTTCATACTAGCTACTGACGCTTCTGGAACAGCTATTGGCGCAGTGCTAAGTCAGAAGGAAGGAACGTATGAAAGACCCATAGCATACGCCAGCCGGCAACTCAACAAAGCCGAGCGAAATTACGACGTGACTCAACAAGAATGTTTAGCAGTTGTTTGGGCTATCAAACATTTTAGATGTTATCTCTACGGGACTAAGTTCACCATCTATACGGACCACAGACCGTTAAAGTGGTTGTTCTCACTAAAGGACCCAACATCGAGATTAGCCCGGTGGGCTCTACTCTTGTCAGAGTACGACTTTACAATAGAGTATAAGCCAGGAAAAAAGAACAACAATGCTGATGCTATGAGTCGATTGCCTATGGTAGAAAGACCTTCACAGGAACCAGAGATTTGTATAAATCAGGTCCGAGGTTTAAGGCCGATGAAGAGGAAAGGAATAACTAACCTTCATACATTGAGCGAAGCTTTAAAAAGGGAACGTCAACAGATACGACAGGAAATCAACGAAGTTGACGAGATCACCGATTATGGAAGCGAAGGAAGAAAATCTGGTACAACATTCCCAAAAGAAGTTATGGAGAAAAAACCGAAGTATGGACAAAGGAAGGTCCGGAGTCAATATAACGAAAAGTGGAACCCCAGTTACGGAGAAAGAAATGAAGCAGTCCCATTTGATGTTCAAGTGGAAGTGAATACACATAATGAAGAGCTCAGCGACGACGAGCCGGGGGACCGAAAATATGAAAGGACATTCTCTCAGTTAGATAGAGAAAAGGTACAAGGTTACGAAGAATTCCAAAGATGGGCAGAAGAGAAAAGGAAAGATGATCGAATGAAAATCATACCATCACACGAAACGAATCCCAAGACAGAAGGAGACAGGCAAGAAATTGTAACTCACCCGATTTCCAGAAGAAACCGGATTGGAACAGAAGTTACGCCCGTACCATACCTAGATAAGAAGGTGATAGCCGACGAACAAGGGAAGGATCCAGTTCTCAAAATTTTGCACCGACAAATTCTTGAGGAACAAAAAGAAGATCCTTATTATATCGACGACGATGGTGCTATGTTCCGTGTAAGACGCGGACATGAAAGGAATGATCGGATTGTCATCCCGAAGAACTTGGTACGACAGTCTATACGTGACTACCACGATTTGCCGTACGCAGGACACCAAGGCGTACCGAAAACACTAAAATTGCTACAAGAGCGGATGTACTGGAAGGGAATGGAAGAGGACGTTAAGGATTACATCCAAAAATGTCACTCTTGTAATGCGCGAAAAACACCTACCAACCGAAAACCAGCACCCTTGCAGCCGTTTTGCGAAGTGTCGTACCCGTTCGAGTTGACAGCAATGGACATAGTAGGACCGCTAGTTACCACAGATCAAGGTAACAAATACATATTGACCTTTCAGGATTATTTTACTAAGTATCCGGAAGCAATACCTCTACCGGATCAGAAAGCGGACACCGTAGCACGAGCATTTGTGGAAAACATCGTCGCCAGACACGGAGTTCCAAGGAAGTTGCTTACCGATCAAGGTACCAACTTCGTATCGGAACTTATGAAGAACGTGTGTAAAATCCTAGGTATTAAAAAGATCCAGACAACTCCATACCACCCCCAGAGTAATGGAATGATAGAACGAACACATCGAGTTCTGAAAGATATGCTGTCTCACTACGTTACGAAATCGCAACGGGATTGGGATGAGTGGATTCCTTATGTGTTAATGGCCTACAGAGCCAGCATCCATTCTTCTATTGGAGAGACACCATATTTTCTGCTTCATGGAAGGGACATGAGACTGCCTAATGACGACGATCTTACTTCTACCAGACAACGATACGACTACAGTGAAAACTACGCTGCAGAATTGGTAGCGAGGTTGAACTCAACCTTTGAAGTCGTACGAGAAAAACTCAAGAAATCAGCAGGACAGCGGGAGAAACAGTACAATAAAAAGACAAAACCCACCGAATTCAAACTCGGGGATAAAGTCTACTTGTACAACCCAGCGGTAAAACCCGGTCTGTCGAGAAAACTGAGTAAACAGTGGGAAGGACCGTATCGAATAATCGAAAGGTTAGGTCCTGTAACGTACAAGATCGCCAGAATAGGGAAGGACGAAGAACAAACAGTCCATGTCAATAGGTTTAAATGGTATGAAGATGGAGACGAGATTCGAAATGTACCCCAACCTCAAGGACATAAAGAGGATGCACCAGATCAAGAAGATTCAGACAATCCAGAGTCAAAGAGGGAGTCTGAGGAAGACTTAATGGTTCCCGGAAACTTTGAAGAGTTGGAGAGAGCATATTTTGGTGGAGTACCAGCGCCGTTTCCGCAGGAAAATGTAAACGCTCCAGAAGAAGTGGAACCATGGATTGGAACACCGGTGTCAATGAGGGACGAACCCCAAGCACCTCGTGTAGTAAACTTCAATCCTAATGTACTGAACGAAATTCCCGAAGACTACCAAATACAAAATGAAGAACCACCCGAATTGGTGGAAGAAGATAGTTTCGAAGAGGAGGATGAAACGGAGAACGAAGATTCGGCAGAAGTTCAGGAAAATCAAGGACAAACCCCAGAAAGCGATAATGTCAAAGGAACAGCTGGAAGTAGCGGACATCGCTATGGTACAAGAAGTAAAGGCCCTGCAGAATCACAGCCATGGGTCATGCCGAAAACATTAATGGTAAATAGCGGATACCCTGAAGTAAAGAAAAGCTTCAAACCGCACATAAATGATCAAAATTTAGATGAAATCACTTTGGCATAATGTGTAAATGTTTTTTTTTTCTTTTTTTGTTTTATTTAATTTTCACCCTTTTTATCTCTTATCCAACCCCTACAGTCCTTTATCTAGGAGAATGATAGACACAACTAAAAATGTTTTGATTTGTTATGCAAAATTTCAAAATTTTGAGAAGAACTATGTGTTCTTGATTCATTTGGGTTTTAGGGTGTTCGATTAAATATTTAAGATAAAGATCAATGATTTAATCTAAAAATTTATCAAAATTTAAGGGATGATTGATTCTTTTTGTATTTAAATATTTTTTTTTTACAGTTCATTTTGTTATTAAAAGGGAGTTTAGCTTCCTAAAGTTAATTGTAACGGAGAATTCCATTATTTATTTAATTTTGTTTTGGGTTTTCAAAAATTTAAAAAGGGATTAGAAATTCTTTTTCTAGTGATGTCTTACTTTTCTTTGTGCCACTTTTCCGTAATGGATAATAATTCAGTTGGGATACATAAAAATAAAATAACGGGGAGCTCCATTACTAAAGTTTGTTTCTTAAGTGAAATCTTAGAATTTGAGGAGGAAATATTTTGATCTATCTTATTTCATTATTTTATTTGAGTAATGACTGTACTTTCGGTTTGTCAAAAGTTTACATGTACCAGAAATGGATTGGTAATTTTGAATAGATCCGTTTATTTTAAAACTTGGCCGACAAAGTACATTCTTCCTTTCTTAAGCGTGGCTTGAAAGAGTAAGAAAGGATGTCAGGCCCCTTGAGTAGTATGTAGAATAGAAATAAGAAGAATGTTAGGGAATTATGTGATCCCATTTAAAAAAAAAAAAAAAAACCTCAAAGAAGTTCTTGTAAACGTATTTATAGGGCGAAAGAAAGAATAAGAGTACAGAAGCATTTACCGCGAGCAAAAATTTACTTTATCAACGAGCATGCATTAGGCAGACGAAGAAAATAAATGGTTGATAATTCGTATGTTAAAGGAGAAGCCAGAGACACCATGCAGAAAACAGAAGAGGCTTGCGCACGGATTCTTCTCACTCGCCATCAAGTAAAAGAAGTTGTAGGAAACGGAGGTGTCCGTATCGCAGCCATAAGAAACAAGTCGAAAGCTAGAATCTACATTTGTTCTCAAATGGAGGAAGAAGAACTTCGACTCCTACAGATCAAGGGAACCGTACTACAAGTAGAACGGGCAGTGAAAAGCCTCTTGAAGGAGCTATATAAACACTCATTGGAGACCCTGTACGAAATGGACGAGAGTGGTGTCCGAATCCGGTCTAGAGTGTCCCTACGGCTCCTGCTCCTTGAAGAAATAACAAAGCGATGGGAAGGACCCCCATGTGTCATCAAACCCCTTCTGAAAAGTAGAGAAGTATCGTGGAAGGAAGAAGGTGTCTTCCCAAATTCTACGGAACAGGCAATTTATATTGCCGGTGACTGGGCAAAAGTTGCTGAGGCCATCCAACAAACCCTCGCGACCCACCGTGTATGCCGGCGCTTTGTCAAAGAGCCAGTACTCCTTTACGTCCCATAAAAAGAATTAGCCAGATGCATCAAGAACAAACATTGAACCTGATGTTCGCCTGAAGCATGTCGTACGAAATTATAAATACATATTTTTTTTATGTCAATTTTTTTTTGTTTATTTTTCTTTCTTTGTTATATTCATTAACCGAAATTTTGATTGTACTATAATAGAGATACTATTATTCTTTCCTCGCATAAACTTTAGTTTAAATACCTTTATTTCACTATTTTTATTATATTATCATGTAAGAATCTGATACTCGTTTTTTTTTTTTTTTGTTATATGTAATCATTGACATGGAAACAACCTGACATGAGGCATCCTCCACACACAACCATGAGCCAGCCAGTAAGCACCAAAAGGTCCTGAGTCGTTAGTTACGTGATCCGGAAGAGTAGGCGGCTGTTGAACCGACCCACCTCAACATGGACACAAACTATCTCATTCGAACCGATCAAGACGGTGTTACTGAAAGGCACCACCCTGCACAAAGGAAACCAGACCTTCATCACATGTCTCAGGAAGGACTGACCTAGTCATCCAGGAGGATATTTGTAGAAGAAAGGACGTGACGACATGGTGCCCGGCCGAATAAGCTCACATTATCGAAAGGAAGCTGGAGTCTCGAACAATTGGTGAAACGTTATACCATGAATAATTATTGTGTTGTGTCTTATGCCATTTTGCCTCATGACATTTATTTATTTTTTTTATACATTTGTTCTATGTTAATTAATTTCAAATTGTGTAATTAATTTATTTTTATGATTGTAAGGGACCCTGTAACAGAGACCTCTGCTAATTCAAAAGGTATTGACCTCGGGTCAACACTTTTACTAAGGGGGAAGGGATGTAAACAGGCGGAATTTCTAGCATGAATTATTTTCCTTCGAATATCATGTAGCGTATTAACTTTATTTTTTTTTATTTCTGCATAAAGAAATTTGAGTACCAGAATCAAAATTTTATTAAACTCCAAATGAGCACGCAGTCATAACATCCTTTCTAGATAACGGTTTATTTAGCTGACTGGCATGAGAAAATCCGCGTGATTGAGCGTGTGAAACGCGGGGGAGTTCTTAAAACAAACCTCCCGGCGAAAAGGAGGAGGAAGGTAATTACTGCTTAAGACAGTCGTCATTCGGTCCTAAATTAAGTCAGACGTGGTTTTGGTCAAAATTGTGAATGTAAATGTAACTTCGGAAAATTAAGAGTTTTGGTGGGTGAAAAGTGAGGTGGTAGAAGCCCCCGAAAGGAGAGCGAGCCCCTGTCATCAACGTTCCGGAAAATAAAAGAAAGAGGATCTCTATTGCAGCGTCTCCCTGCTTAACAGGTAGGAAAATGATAGTTGTTCAGTGTTAATTCGTACCATTTGGTTTGGAGGAAAATCCTCAAAGTAGTTCCGACATTTTTTTCCCTTTATTCTTTAATTATGATTTGTCTTGTTTTTATTTGTAAATTTAAGGTGTCGAATATATTCCTTTTTCACACCTTCAAGGGACTTTTATTTCATTTTGGCGTCGTAATCAATTAATCATTTCTTTTTTTTTAAATTTTTTTATTAAAATTGTATATAAAACTCGTACAGTTCTAGAGTCAAGAACTAACGCTTCCGACTTTAATGCCAAGGGAAAGAGAGCCCCATTAATTACGTGAGGGTAAAAATTTCAATTGCTTTAATTAATATTATTATATTCTTTATTTTGGGCCCGATGCCCCGTGAGCCATTAATGAATGCATCGGTGGTGGCAGCGCAATAATCATTCATAGAAATTTTCTTTAATTTTTTTTTGTATTAAAAATTTAATCCCTCATTTAATATAACTCGGCTCCTTTACCCAGAAAGGCCGCGCCTACAGATGATAAACGCAGTGATGGTACACTATTAAATTTCAAATTAGCTCCACGTCAGCCAATAATTTTCTCTTCTTGGGAAAAGTGTATGTCACATACCCGATCATTCTTTTTTACTTCTTCGGCTTTCATTAAGAAAAGCTCACGATTCTGCACTTTCTTCAACCATAATTTATAAATCTACAAATACATAACAAACATTATACAGTGCCTTTTTTTTTAACTGTGGCCATAAGGTTTTACGTACTAAAAATTTTGCCTCATGTTAACTTATGTTCTACTGAAAATTGCAAGCAAATTTTTGTTTGTAATATTCAATTGCATAATTTACTGCAAAATATACATTGCCAAAATAAGAGGTGCGTCAGTATTTTAGTTAATTTAATATGAAAAACTGAAATTATTTACGGGTAAATACGAATCGAATAGGTTAAAGTCAAAGATTAATTCGTCACCCAGACATTTTAGAGGGCAGCGACTAATTTATTTCCAACGTAAACCTACTCGATTGATATTTATTCAATAAAAATTTTGTCTTTTAATATTAAAATAATTAAATTAATGACGCACCTCTTATTCTGGTAATGCGTATTTTCTAATAAATTATGTAACTGAATATTAGAAACCAAAATCTGCTTGCAATTTTCACCAGAACATCGAGGCAAAATTTTTAGCACTTACCCTATGGCCACAGTTAAAAAAAAGCACTGAAGTTTGCAGACCATGTATTGTTCTAACAAAACTATTATTAAATAATGCCTACCTTTTCATCCTTTGGAAACATGTGCATTTTTTGTTGGTTGTTATTGTTTTTGCATGACTGTATACAACAGTCAAATACCATTTTTAACAATTTCACTCTTTTACACTTCACAGAATAGCACAATAAATATTAAAGTAGTATTTTGTCTTTATTTGTAGCCAAATAAGTGTTAAAATTGTAAAACGCACATTAAATACGAGAAAAATACACCATTAACCACACCACAACTTGTGGTTCACTTAAGCAAGTTTTCGTATTAATGTCCTGTTTTATCAACAATATCACCAAGGATCGCCATCTCGTGTCTCTAGTCACGAACTATAATTTGTATTCCCCGCTCAAATGTTTGCACGACCTTGTACATAAGACTTTCTATGGATAGAACGTTGGTTTTCAACTACGATAGATTAAAGTGCTGCAGGGGTGTCACCATACGGGCACATATTGATGAACAGGGCCACAACGTTTCTGACGCATATTCGAAAAAGACAATTAGGGAACACCATGACTTTGAAATATCGCATTCAATTCATATTTGATTATATATATTTTAATGCCATAAAGTCGATTAAAATCACAATTTTATTAGATATTGCTGAAAAACTAAAAGATATTACTAAATATTTTATTTTTTATTGAGTACTAAAAAATGTTTTTGATCAAAAAATATGCATGTCGATTAATTTATATCGTTAGATTATAATTTTTTATGATTCTCTGACGTCTTCAGCAATGAAGAAATCAAATCTTCCTCTTTTTCAGTTTACCCTTTAATATTTTTTATCTTGGAAGAATGTTAACATAGAGCGAAACGTCGACTTTTAAATTGCGTTTGCTCCTTGTCAAATTGTAATTACAATCTTTTGATCATTTTTATTTGATTCGCTTTAATTATTTTAAAGATTGAATTCATCTTATAAGCAAAAACATGTAAAATAGTATTTTCTATATCTTCTATTAACGCAAGAAGAAATAAAATCTGTATATGCAAAGTGTCGTCCTTTTGAATTTAGTAGAAAAATTCCAACATTCTAGAAAAAAAAAATTGAACTATCTACTTACTAAAAATTAATATCTAACATACTTTGCAAGTCACGTTATTGAAACGTTTCAGAAACATTCGTTGTTACCTTTAAAGTATTTTAAAATAAAATACTCGATATCCTCGATCTCGATACCTGTACCTAACAACTAATTTATTAACACCTTTACACTAACACTAATTTATTTAATGCAGACTATAAACTTATTTATTTTAACGTAAGCCGAACCATCAGTTAGATATAAATTCTAATTCGAACGGTCCTTCTTTCCCCGGTCGACTGTTTAAATATGCCAGGTTAGTTTGCGAGACTGATCGGTCTCGCGAGAACTGCTTGTCATCCAACGCCCGTTTGTTGCCGAAGTGACCTAGAAAGTTCTGTCGCAGAAACAGACAGACGCTCCTTAATGCTTCGAGATCCTGGTGCGCCAAGCTTCCGACAAATGTCGATAAATCATCACAACCGTTTTACAAGTTTACTGAAATATGTATGTATTAAACAGTAATTTTCCGTATTTCAATCTTTCTAGGATGTTGAAATTCGAGAATGGAAATGGTAATCATTTTTTTATTAACCTTTTCTCCTAAATTCAAAAAGAAGGACACTTTGCCTACATAGATTATGTTTTCTTGTGCTAATTCTGTCAGCTTGAAAACCTTTGGCGACAAATTAGGCACAAATTTATTTTGCGCCAAGCAGACTTTAGCAAAACAAAAACATAAAAACAAGGAATATAAAATCTGAATTCAAAAAGTTTTTATCCATTAGGTATATGAATCACGAAGTCAATTTGGGACGCTTCAACACTAACCCTACGATTTTAGTTACTTATCTAGAACTGTAGAGTGGTCCTTGGTCGTGGTATCGGTTCGTTTCCGCTTTTTTTTGACTTTGTGTTGGTTGTGTAATTGGCATATTTCTTGTATGTCTGGAATCAACTAATTTTGATAAAATGTGGTCGATGCAAAAAACTTTAAATTTTTTCATCATATACTTATTCCAAAATATATCATCGCGCTGAATATGTTCAACTTTTATATTTTTATTTTCTGCTGACCATATTGCAAAGAAGCATATTTTTCTTTTGGTAACATTTGTAGGTGCACATTATGCTCTTTTTTACTAAAGGAGTTTTCAGTTCACACCCTCATTCAACATGGTATAAAGATTTTTTACTATTATCGAAGCATAGTTTTCTATTTTAGGCTTGCCAAGAAATAAATATTAAAATCATTGTAATTATTTAGAAAGTATTACATCAATGAAATGATTTTGCTTTATTTAGAAAACGAATTCGACGCTTTTTCAACTGGACGTTTGCAATATATTGAAAAAAGTTGCACCTCATTTTACCGCCCCTGAAAATTTCCTGCTTGAAACCGATATATTTAGTTTACTTATTTCAGATTCCACACAAACAGCACTGATGAGGGATTTCCAGTATTGACTTAAATCGTAATATTTTCGTGCCCTCTAGATGCGACATGTTTAAGTCATCTAACCTTACGGTGTTCCTGCAAAGTGGTTGTTCGCCGGGAGGTAAATCGACATAAAAATATGAACTCACGAAACTAGCGCCATGTATATCTTTGCGGGTAAGTGGGGGTGAAATCGTAGTCTAGCTGAGACGATTAAGAACATTAAGAACCTTGGCATTTAGCATCTCGTTTGCTTGGGCGTTTACAAGTAAGTCACTAGCATAGACTAACTACTGCATAGACTAACTACTTCATAGACTAACTACTTTATAGTCTGGAATCGTGAAGGCTGAGAAATTCAGACAAGTTTCTGCGCTCTCTTGTGATTGGAATAAAAACTAACCTTGTTGAGCGGGTTGCCTACTGCACATATGATTTAATATTATTTAGTGATGGGAATAATCGAGATATTTTCATAATCGAGACATTAGTAATATTTCCTATTTCATAATCGAAATAATAATTCGAGATATTTAATCGAATTACATATAAAAATGTTGAATACCTATCAATTCGAATTTCAATTTAGTGTAGTACTAAATACGTCTATCCAAACCCAAAACAGAGTAATAGTTTAAAACAAACGCACGTGAACCGTAATTTAACAGAACCGTATTAAGGAATTGTGTAGTATTTTATAAAAGTTACAAAAAAGTTTTAGACAAAAGAATGATTTATTAACATAAAAAATGTTTGAGTATTTTGTAAAGTAAACCGTAAAATAATCACAACAGTGTTCTAAAAGCTCATACGCAACAACGAAAATCAAAACATGTTAGAAGGGCAATAACGCACTTGGAACTAAAATCCAACCCTCGCTAGGAGCACACGCCATCGTCGCGCTGCCGTGTGACACAGGCGCTAGACGTTTTACAGTCACTTTTTTATATTTTTATTATCTGTATTTAAAGGTGCGTTTACATTTGAGCACGAACGAGCTGAGCATACGCGCACGGCATTCGTTCGCGCTCACCAGCATTTATTTTCTGGCGCATGGGCTGATCCAGTTGTTCGCGCACACAACGGACGACAAAATAGCAGCGGCTGTATAATTGTGATTCATATTTTAATAAAAAAAAGAAATTCGAACGAGACATCGACTTTCGTGGCAAACGCCTAATTTTTATGAGACAATATAAATTACTACTTATTATTTAGTGTCAGAGAGTTGTCATAAGTAATTCAAAAATTTTACTACAATGACTAAAATCGCCCCAATAAACATTTTATCTTTTTTCGTGCTTCCGCACTGTCTAAATTTTCAATATTTAATTTGTTCACAAGCTCCTGGTAGGTCATTTTTTAAAAATAATATTTTGCGTGCTTCACATTCCATAAAATAGGCAGTTTTTCATAATCTTGCAAAGCAACGAAGCTGTTTCATTGGTCCATTCCATAGCTAACTGAAAATTCAGAAACCTTTTTTTGCGAGGACTGTGTCGCGTGGCTTTCAATATGCGACTTTTGTCTCGTTCAAACTACGCATTCATGCGTGAAGCAATTAATTCCTTTGAGCACGTACCCGAGACCGACATCGAGCGGCTCGCTCTGCCAGCCATTCGCGCATGATATGCGTGCGCGCATAGCCGTTTACACTTGAGCATTCGCGGTGGATCAGTCGATCAATCGACTCACTGAACCAGTGCCTCCTGAGATTTCGTTAGGAGGGACAAATAGTCAAGGAAAGCCGCCAGTGAAACGTCCTCGTCAACTCAAGTTATTTGGTTCTACAAAAGGCGATGAACTAACACTGGAAAAGAAAGACAAATTTGACAAAGCTCTTTTGGAAATGATTGTAATTGATCATCAGCCACTGTCCAGTGTAGAAAATAGGGGCTTTATTAATTATTCAAAGAATCTTAACCCGCATTATCAACTACTAAGCAGAAAACATTTAGCATCGGTATGGCTCCAAAACAGGTACCAAGAGGAAAGTAGAAAAATGAAGACCATGCTAACAGACGTTGAAAATGTTGCAGTAACGACAGATATCTGGACATCAGATAGTAACAAAGCTTATATTTCTGTGACGGTTCATTTTATGTGACCAGGTATTTTCGCCCATCATCATACAGGTGAAAGTATTGCGAGAGCGCTTAATCTTATTTTTGAAGAATGGCAAATCGATAATAAAATTGTCACAGTGGTATCTGATAATGGTGCCAATATTAAAAGTGCTATACGTCAGATGAACAGACACCATCACCCTTGTGTCGCGCATATATTAAATCTAGTGGTCAGTGAAAGTTTAGACAACATTCCCTCGTTAGACACAGTTATAAAAAAATGCCGTTCACTAGTTAGACATTTCAAACATAGCGTTGTTGCGTCTCAAACTTTAAAGGAAATGCAAATTCAAATTAATCTTCCTATTCTCAAAGTAAAACAAGATGTAAGAACAAGATGGAACTCATGTTTGATTATGATGGAGATACTTTTAAAGACAAAAGCACCATTGTCAGCTGCCATAACGTCTGTACCTCAAACACCTGCATTTTTGGACGTTGCTGAATGGCAAATAATAACAGACTGCGTATTAGTGTTAAAGCCTATTGAAGATATAACTACGGTTTTATCAGGCGAGAAATACATAGGCTGCTAGAAAATTTTCTGGAATTGTTAGCGTTTATCAACTGTCATATTTGAAAAATTTGACGTTTTTCGCCTATAATTCTATTGATAGTTCCTATCCAAGTGAACTAGTTTTGTTTGTACGGCATTTGAGAAAAAGTAATTTTGTGTAAACATGGAAATCTCGCGTGAAAATTTTCATGCCATGATTTTTTACGATTTCAAATGTGGTCTAACGCCGAAACAATGCCTCGATCGGCTTCATTTGGCTTTTGAAGATGAAGCATCTTCAAAGAGCAGTGTCCAGCCTGAACGTACCTCTCTCAGTGACGAATTTCGTGAAGGTCGTCCATCAACATCTGTTGTTGCCACTAATGTAGATGCTGTGCGTGAAATGCTTGAGCGAGATCGACATGTGACATACCGTGAGATTCAAGCATCCTTACGCACTGACATGAAAGCAATACACCAGATTTTGCATGATCATTTGAACGTACGAAAACTTTGCAGTCGTTGGATCCCACACAATTTAACAGAAGCGCAAAAGCAGGGTCATGTCAAATGGTGAGAAGAAATTCAATGGAAGTCGTTCAAATTTAGTTCATAACATCGTTACTGGTGACGAAACGTGGATCTATTCGTACGAGCCAGAAAGTAAACAACAATCTACCGTTTGGGTATTCCAAATTGAACCAAAACCAACAAAAGTTGTCCGTTCAGGCAGTGCTGCGAAGTAAATGATTGCTTGTTTCTTTGGTTTAACTGGACATGTAGTAACCGTGGCTTTAGGGAATCGAAAAACCGTGAATGCTGATGGGTATACTACAATTTGTTTGCCGGAAGTCATCATGACAACGCCAGCTCTCACTCAGCCCGTCAAACAGTTGATTTCTTGTCCAACAAAAATGTTTAATTAATGACTCATTGTCCACATTCACCTGATTTATCACCTAATGATTTCTTTTTGTTCCCAAATATCAAAAATAAAATGCGTGGTGAGCGATTTTTGTCGGCTGAAACAGCGGTTGAAACTTTCCGGACACTGGTTTCTGAGGTACCATCTTTAGAGTGGAAAACGTGCTTTAGAAATTGGTTCGAGCATATGCAAAAGTGTATTGACGTCAAAGGCGAATACTTCGAAAAACAATGATACCGTTTACCAAATTTCATATGCGTTTTCTCATACCGTTTCCAGAAACTTTTCCAGCAGCCCACCTATCCTACTCTATCCATGATACCTCCTTTAGTTAGGGGCCTACAAATTTCTCTTAAAAATAAGGTAGTGGCCACAGATGAGGGAAAGCAACTTAAGACGTTTCTACTTGAGTCCATAGCTAGGCGACTCGGAAATCTTGAGACCAAGAAAATTGTGGCAAAAGCTACACTGTTAGATCCACGATTTAAGAAATTGGCAGTTGGTGTTTTGGGAAATGCTAATAATGCACAAACATGGATTCAAGAAGAATTAGTTTCGATGGTATCGATGCAAAGTGAAGAAGAGATGCTAGCAGTTTCCGCCGGTAATGATGATATGGAAACCTCGAATTCAATTTGGACATTCTTGGACACTCAAATCAAACAATCGAAGACTCACATCACATCAACTATCACAGGGACAATGATGTTGCGTCGATATTTAGAAGTGCCACATTTATCGAGAAGAAGAACCGCTAGAATTTTGGAAATCCCATGCAGTTATCTTTCCTGATCTCTACCACTTACAGGCAAAATATTTGTGCATCCCAGCGACTTCTGTGCCATTAGAGAGACTTTTCTCTAAAGCGGGACAATTGACAAATAACCGTCGTAACCGTCTTACCCCAAAAAATTTGGACTATATATATATTTTTTTAAATAGCGTTTTAAAAACGTGTTAGAATGAATTGTGTTTTTCATTATTATTTGGCGATCCGAGTACTTTGTATTTCGCAGTGTAATATTATTAAGTAAGCTACGTTTGTAGTGGTAAAATGTGCTTTTGTTAATGTTTACTGTCAATATCAGTATAATAATTGTGATTGTATAATTTCTTTGAATATACAAGTTTCTGGAGTTTATTGGCTGTTGCTGTTACTCGAAATCCTCATCAAAGTTCGACAGGTTATGGGCCCAGATGGTCTCGTTTTGTAAGGATTCTTTTCTTAATGCAAGTACCAAGAAAATGATGAATTCGATGAACGTGTCGAAGGATGAGTCACTAAATCGAGATAACTATGACACATGGAAAATTCACATGGAAGCTCTGCTGATTAGAAATGACGAATGGGACTTCGTGAATGGTACATCTTTGAAGCCAGAGTTAATCCCTAACGATGAAGCTTCTGCAAGAGCTCTAGCTATATGGCTGAAAGGAGACAACAAAGCCAAGTCGGATATTATCCTTTCGATCAGTGCTTCAGAATTAAAACAGATCAAAGGATGTATCACGTCAAGAGCAGTATGAGTCAAGCTGGAAAGTGTTTACCAATCGAAAGGGCCAGCAAGAAAGGCAACTCTCCTGAAACAATTAATGCTGCACCGTATGAAGGAGGGAGATGATGTGCGAGAATACATTGGGCATTTCTTTGATGCAGTTGATAAGTTGAAGGACATGGATGTTGACATCAATCCTGATGTCCTAGCAATTGCATTGCTATACAGTTTGCCGTCAAGCTATGAACATTTTCGAGTCGCAATCGAATCCCGTGACGATTTACCTACGCCCGATGCTCTCCGCATAAAAATTGTCGAAGAGTATGATGCACATAGAGTTGATCGCCAATCATCATCGAGTGCCATGTATGTGAATAAAAAGCATCCAAATTATAAAAGCTTTCAACCCCAAAAATGTGACAGTTTGAGAAATGACAAGAAGCAGTCAAAAGATAAATATTTGTCAAAAATTCGATGCAATAAGTGTAAAATGTTTGGACACAAAGCAGCGCAATGTCGTAACGCAAAACGTGAATTCGCAAATGCCGCTGATGATGTGTCAGTTTATGTCAATGAAGTGTTGCACGTAAAAACTGTCAAGGGAACACGTAACTGGTGTTTGGATAGTGGATCCTCTTCACATCTCTACAACAACATTACTTATTTTTCGACAGTAGACTCTTCCAATCGTGGAAAATTGAATCTCGCAAATTGTACTGCAACTGAAAGTGTGGGAAAAGGAAAAGCCAAGTTTGTGGCGGACGTGTAGGGTGCTATCAAAAACGTTTCAGTAAACGATGCTTTACACGTACCCGATTTACGTACCAATCTTTTATCCGTGAGGAAGATAACCGACTCAGGATTCGAGGTTGTCTTCCGCAAGAACAACGCTTTGATCAAGGATCTCAATGGAAACGTGAGACTAATTGCAGACAGAGTCGAGAACTTATATTACATTTGTGAACCCGAGGAAATTGCTCGAAATATATTGCAGGAGTCGAAAATTTCTCCAAATAGTACACTTAATTCGGGAGTATCGTGGCATCGTCGCCTAGGACACTTGAACTTCTTCGATCTTCGCGAAGCGTTACGTAAAGGCACCGTGAGTGGTCTAAAACGCGAAGAACTTGTTGAGGAACCAGAGTGTGTGGTGTGTTTGAAAGGAAAAATGTGTAGAACTTCATTTCCTAAGAAATCAAAACGGGTAACAGAACTTTTGGACTTAATTCATACAGACATTTGTGGACCCTTGCGCGTTCAGTCAATGAGTGGTGCCAGATACTATGTAGAATTTATAGACGACCATTCACGTTGGTGTGAGGTACGTTTCCTCAAGTCGAAAGACGAAGTATTTAGAGTTACAAAGGAATTTGTCGCTCTCGTGGAAAATCAAAAAGAGCGCAAAATTAAATGTTTTCAATCGGATAATGGCCGAGAGTATTTAAGTGGTGAATTCGATGAGTTCCTCAAGAAGCACGGAATAACAAGACGATTAACAGTTCCATATAATCCGGAGCAAAACGGCGTCGCGGAACGGAAGAACCGCAGCTTACTCGATACTGCACGATGTTTGCTTATTCAGTCAGGACTACCTCTCCGTTTTTGGGGAGCAGCGATTAATACTGCCAATTATATCAGAAATCGGTGTCCGATAAAAACTCTGAATGGTAAAACGCCCTACGAGATTGGGACAGGAAAAATTCCCGATTTGAGTCATCTGCGAGAGTTCGGATGTCCAGTTCATTGTCTGGATAGAAATCCAGGTAAGGGAAAGTTGAAATCCCGGTGTAATGAAGGAATTTTGGTGGGTTTTTCTGAAGAATCCAAAGGATATAGGGTTTGGCTACCAAAAGAAAGAAAAGTCATAATAGCACGTGATGTAAAATTTTCGACAGAGAAAATTCCTGTGAATAATAACTATCAGGATTTTTTGACAGATAACTTCAAAGAAGATGAAGTTGTAACACGTGAGCCATGGACGCAAAATGATTTTGTTGAGGTGGTATCGTATCCTTCAGCATCTGGCGATGAAAACGAACAAGATGAGGATATTGCTGAAGAAGATTCTCCTGAAGGTCAAGTACCTGTACCTACAAGAGGACCAGGAAGACCAAGGATCATCAGAACAGGTCAACGAGGTCGATCGCGAAAACAGTATCATGATACCACACAACACGTAGAAGAATTTATTTAAGACGAGCAAGTATTTTTGTCCGAAGTGCCAATGCGACAAGCTTTGTCGGGATCTAATTCAGAAGAATGGCGAGCCGCTATGGTTGACGAAATTAAGTCAGTTATTAAAAACGACACGTAGCAGCTTGTTAGACGCCGGCGTGCGGGCGAACTTCGCCCGCACGCCGGCGGCTAACATGAAAACACATCTATTTTTAGCTCGCAATACAACATACAGGGTGGCTCAAAACAACCGGGGAAATTTGCACGGTAACAATCTTATCGATCGCCCACGTGATTCTCATGTCATTGGAAGTCGAAATGTACTACGAAATAAATACGGATCAGATGGCAACTTGGAGCGAAGAAAAGCTCGTTTAGTGGTGCAAGGTTTCACCCAACAACCAGGAGTTCATTTTACAGAGACTTTTGCTCCAGTCGCACGGTTGAGCACAATTCGACTGCTTGCTGCTTTGGCCGCGCAGCACAGGATGACCATCAGGCAGTTTTACATAACTACTGCATACCTAAACGGTGAACTGCCAGATATAATTTTCATGGAACCACCAAAACAATTGCGTGACGTATTGAAGACTATCATACAAACAGAGGAAGACAATAATATGAAATTGAAGGCGAAAGAAATGCTGATTCAAATGGATAAAGGTGTCAAGGTATGTCTTTTGAGAAAGTCTCTTTATGGATTACGACAAGCTGGAAGACAGCATGCGAAGTTGCACGGTGTCCTGCAAAAGTGTGGAGCCGATTCATCAAACAGCGATCCCTGCCTGTATTATAAAGGACAAGGGGAAGACATAATACTGATTGCAGTGTACGTGGACGATATTCTCATTGCCTCAAGAAATGTACAAGAAATTGAACATTTTGGAAGAAAATTGTCCAAATGTTTTGAAGTCAGAGATCTTGGTCTTGTTTATCACTGTCTCGGTATTAAATTTAACCAGAACAGTAACCAGATAACGCTGAACCAACACGGTTACGTTACTGATCTCCTCAACCGTTTTGGAATGGCCGATGCAAAGCCAGTTAGTATACCTATGGATGTCAACGTAAAATTATCCAAACAAGCGGAATCAAATGAATTTGAAAGTAATGTTCCATATCGAGAGCTTGTGGTGTTTGACATATTTGGCACAAACGACACGACCATACATAAGTTTTGCTGCGAGTTACCTTGGTCAATTCAATAATTGTTACGGAAAAGCTCACTGGATTGCTGCAAAAAGAGTGGTGCGGTACCTGAAAGGAACTATTGACCTTGGATTGACTTACACAGCTAACATGAATCCTCTAAGAGGGTATGCTGATTCCGATTGGGGAAGCTGTCCTAATGATCGACGATTTTACTCTGGATACATTTTCATGTTGAGCGGTTGTCCATTGTCATGGGAGTCCAGGAAACAAAAAAACAGTTGCCCTTTCTTCTACTGAAGCCGAATATATGGGATTGACGGAGGGCGCCAAAGAATCGATTTATTGGACTTCTTTTCTCAACGAGCTAGGGTTCAGTGATTTGACAAACATCGTACTTTACAACGATAATTTTGGAGCATTGAAACTTGGGATGAACCCTGTGTTCCATGCTCGTAGCAAACATATCGCTATTCGTCACCATTTTATTCGTGAAGTAATTCAAAGTGGACAAATCAAAGTTGAACATGTTTCCACTGACAACAATATTGCAGGTATGTTTACGAACTCTCTTCCCAGACCCAAACTAGAAAAATGAGTATGAGTGGAATGCAAAAGATTGCAATACAGCCGAAGAAGAAAACGTTCTCGAATCGAGGGGAAGTGTTAGAATGAATTGTGTTTTTCATTATTATTTGGCGATCCGAGTACTTTGTATTTCGCAGTGTAATATTATTAAGTAAGCTACGTTTGTAGTGGTAAAATGTGCTTTTGTTAATGTTTACTGTCAATATCAGTATAATAATTGTGATTGTATAATTTCTTTGAATATACAAGTTTCTGGAGTTTATTGGCTGTTGCTGTTACTCGAAATCCTCATCAAAGTCCGACAAAACGTAAGTGTTCTGTAGCATGAAACATTATTAAATTTGTCAATTTATTATTTATAATATTTATGAACAGATAAAACAGCGACATCCTACAGAGGCTGCTCGAGGTTTTCACTACAATCAAAAACGATTTGCAACAATTTTTTTTTTTATAATATTTATGTTTATACATATAAAAAGTTTTCTTATATATTTTGTTATGCTAAAAGAAAGGCTTATTTTTGTTTTAATTTTATTATTTTTTATTAATAAAGTAAAATCAGTTCATTAATTAATTTATTTTATGTTTTATGAATACGAATGAAAAAGGTTTCGAAAAAATACATTTTTAATCTTAAAACTATTTAGGTACAACCGGAGTTATGAAATTACTTAGTTGATAATAAATAACATTATACCGGCTGTTTCAAATTGGGTGTGCACTGAAGGGATCTCCTAAACCGTAAGAGATACAAATTCGGTTAAATGGAAGAAAAGTTGCACGAATCAATGCTTTATTCATATCCATCGACAGAATGATTTTATTCTTATTTCTTCTTGAGATATTAATGAAAATGTAAAAAAGTCGATTTTTTTTCATCCGTATCTCTTTTATTATAGATAATTTTGAAATTTTGATTAAACTTTCTACAGCCACTTTTTGATTCTGCTTCGAATAGAAGTAATAGAATTGAAGTCAAACGTTTCGTCTTTCCATGATCATCATCAGTTTCGATTTTTTAAATACAACGTATATCCTTTTATTATTCTTTTCGATAGCATTTTTTCTCCTGATTGTAATGATATATCACACTTAATAGTTGACATTAATTTGAAGCTTAAATAATACTTTTGTATGAAAATTTTCTTTAATACGTAATTTAAATTTTTACTTCATTTTCTTAGCTATAGTGTAAATTATGATATATTATTTAATATTTTTCTGCTTCGCTATTGTAATAATGCATTGCACTATTACAATTTTTACGGACAAAAATCGGGTGGTCCTAATATAACATGCCAGATAGGTATGTCATCTTTTTGTAATTTTGACTCACACTGTTAGTATAAAAGAAAAAGTGAATACTAATTATACTAAAAATTACTACAACAATGTAATTTTTTTAAATATCTTTATCATTTAACGGGTCTCAACGTTTTACTATCTGTAATTTTTTTGAGCACGGTTATTCCAAAAATGGTACTAGATTTTATCACTCGTTCTGACGAGGTGAATTACCAGTTGGAGTTTGGCGTGTTATATCAGGACCACTCTGCATAATTTAAACAGGATAAAGTAGGTTTTAGATTTCGGACATTGAAACAGTGACTAGCGTTGAGAAAAATAATAAGGAGGAACTAAGAAGGCAAACATTAAATTCTAGCAGACATGTTTCGCGAATTCATATTCGACATGCTAGGCAACACATAAGATTAAGAATAAATGTATGTCTTGAAAACCGTAGAGGACATTTCGAAAATTTACTTTAATTTATTATTTTCACTTTATTTATTTCACAAATTCATGTTCTTCTTTTGTGTTTTTTGTTCATGTTATTGTTTATTTTTTTCTGGTAATATGTTTACACTGCTGCTTATGTGTGTATTTCACTTGAAAAAAGGAGTAATAATAAAAAGATAAGAAAATGAACCAAAAATTTGGCTGTATGCTCGCTTACAGCTGAACTCGATTTCAAATGGGCGTATCACTATTTTTCGCATATATTTAGAAGAAACATACGTTCAACGTGTGTTCCTGCATTTTTACACACAAACGAAAAGAACAGAGAACAGAATTACCACCTAAACGTTTTCCTTGTAATTTATGACTCTGCTGTCACTGATCTTTATTTTTGATTGGTTTACGTGTCAGTTTGACACACCCACAAGAGAATATTCCGATAAGGCCTCATTCACATGGTTACCGCCCGCGGCCTCCTGCAAATTCTAAGGTCGAGCGCACACTCAGATGAGTAAATTTTTTTATGTAAAAGTGATGTAAATAAAAACGGCGACCTAATCTAACACAGAAACTATGTAAAACTCGGAAAATAAAACTACGTCTGTCGGAAAGTGAAAGTTTATCAGAATTGAAACGACACAAAAAAAACGCATAGCATGTTCCGCTGTAAATCAATAACGTCATTTTGTTGTTTCATTACCGTTATTATTATCCCTATAAAATTGTTTTTTTTTTTTAAATTTTACCTGGATTGCTTTTTTATCTAGACTACACTTCCGTGCACTAAAATTAGGCACAATGAAGTATTGCAGTTTAAAGTGGACGTAAAGAAAAAATATACATTATACAGAATAATTGTACTTATGATTATTGGAATAGGAATTAATACTGCTCTAATGTATCGACGCTCATAGAGCAAGTTAATGCGTTAAAAAAGGACATTATTCATTGCCCTAAGCACGTAATCGGCGATCATTCTGATTGTGACGTTTATTTTTGCACCGGGTTCAAAGATAATGAAATTAATTCAGTTCCAGACTTAGTAGAATGTGGATGACTTCATGATATTATTGCTTGCTGCAATCATTTGACGCATAATGCACAGTTTACTTTTAAATATGAACATTAATGCAGCGGAGACGTACATTTCAATTGTTTCAAAATTTGTTGGTGGAAAAAGAGTTAACTTCTCTTTGAAAAATAGCTACGAAGTGAAGTGCCACGCTGCGAGCCTTTCTTATAATTTCAGTGAGCAATATCACCACCGCATTTATAAGAGAATGATAGGGAAAAGTCCAGGCAAATATA
Source organism: Prosopocoilus inquinatus (assembly GCA_036172665.1). Lineage (NCBI taxonomy): Eukaryota > Metazoa > Arthropoda > Insecta > Coleoptera > Lucanidae > Prosopocoilus > Prosopocoilus inquinatus. Next base: position 38,295,453 of record CM069871.1, read on the forward strand.
CCAAAGTATACAGTGTGCCCGGATACGTAGGGACAGCATGGGTAACTTCTGTCTTTGAAGAGATAGAGAGATGATTAAATTAGCAAAAAGATGCAGGTTCGAGAGCTCATTAAGAATCCATTTTCAAACTTACTTGTCATGGCCAACTTGGTTAAAATTTTACTAAAACCAAAATCTCCTCATTTCTTTTATTTGCCGTAACTTTTTTGTTATTTAAGATATTGAGATGCGGCTTGAACTAGTTTGCATGATAATTTAAGTACTTTTATGGGCACTTAATAAAACTAATCTCATTTTTACAAATTTTCAATAATCTAACCTAACCTTAAAATTTTAAATTGGTACTCCCTAATTTTCTTGGCCTTTTTAAGAGAAAATTTACTTCTGAATGCAATGATGTAGCACACGATATGGAGATTTCTTCAAAATTTTGAAAAACCGAACTTATTCTTTTTACGAACAGAAATCGCTAGTGCCATGATCACAGAAATTTTGCTTTTTGTTTATCAAGTTATTCTGCAGTGGCACTGATCGATTGCAGCCAATGGTGAGCGAGCCATTAAAATTTTAAACCAATAACACATCAGCTAGGGGTATGATGTGCCAAAAAGATAAGAATTTCATTGGTGAAAAATTTTAATCGCTTGTACACGATTGTCCACGAACGATCAGTGGCACTGCAGCTTCATCTGTGTAGCCTTTTCTGGATACTGAGCTTCGTATATTTCACGAGTAAGTTCTACGTTCTTGTAGCACTTGGTATACGTATAGTCGCGATCAAGTGAATCGAGACCTATTTAAAGTTCTGCAATCCTTAAGGAGTGCTTACATTACATACATGTCTTCAATAAATTCAAAAACAAATCTTTACAAAACTGTCGACTTGTCGCATACAAATCCTGATGAATCTTTAGCACAAGTCTTCGACAAATACTAGCACAGGACATCGTTTACACTATGTGACCTGTTCACTACATATCTAGTATTTAATAATAAAAAAAAAGTATCGCTCGTGAAAGATGACAATCAATTTTTGTTTTTGGCCGCGGCAGCATAATATTACTATGCTCTTTTTGGATCACTCAATCGTCACAAACCATCAGATCGCTTAATAGTTTAAAACAGCTAACTATTCTGCACGTGCGTAAAGTACCTTTGTATGGTCTGCGATCGCTGTGTTTTCCATTAATTTGGAATACAAATCTGTCTGGTAAAACATGTCGGATACATGTCAAATACATGAAAAATGTAATAGTAGTATGAGACAAATTTCAGATTCATTCCAGACTTGTCAAACAATATGTAGGACACATGTATAATACAAATATGTATGTAATGTAAACTCCCGTTTATTACCAACGTTAACAAGGGCGCGGTTAGCTTGCAACAGTCTCGATAACAAAGTTTTGTGATCATGGACTAGCGATTTCTATTCATAAAAAGAATAAGTTCTGTTTCCCAAAATTTTGAAGAAGTTTCCATATCATGTGATACATCATTGCATTTAGAAAAAAGTCTCTCTTAAAAGGGCCAACAAAATCACCAATTTAAAATTTTAAGGTTAGGTTAGATTATTGAAAATTTGTAAAACTGGGATTACTTTTATTAAGTGCCCCTAAAAGTACTTAAATTATCGTGCAAACTAGTTCAAACCGCATCTCAATATAATCAAGTTGGCCATGACAAGTAATATTTGAAAATGGATTCTTAATAAGCTCTCGAACCTGCACCTTTTTGCTAATTTAATCATCTTTCTATCCGGGTACACTGTATACGTCAAAGTTGCGTAGGAGACGTTTTTACCGAAAATGCAGAGAACGACTATTTCTTGGGCAAGGCAGAAAAGAAAACAGGCAGCCGAAGCTGAGGGTGACTACGGACTAATAGAAGAGGTGATCCCTCTTAAAAACTTAGAAGAAAAGAAATCATCTTTAATGGACTACTTGAGCAGGACCCAGGTAGAGTTAGAATCGTTAGAGAGAAACACTGTTGGCCAAAACACCAAAGTGAAATGGCATAAAGAGCGAAGACTAACAGCAACGAAATTTGGTATTGTCTGTAAAAGACGTCAAACAACTGATGCCAAAAAATTGGCGTAAAAATTAATTTCCTCTAATTTTTCGAAAGTATAGTTCATGAAGAAATTGCGAGAAAACAATTTTCACAGGAATTTGGATATAAAGTTGAACGGCGGATTATTTATATCTAAAGAAATGCCGTATCTTGGAGCTAGTCCTGATGGACTAGTTGGTGAGGATGCTATAATTGAGATCAAGTGTCCCTATAAGTTAGCGAAGTTCAAAATAACTCCTCAGGAAGCAGCAAAGATGAAAGTTATGCCCTATTTCTTTTTGGATGGCAGTACTGTGAAACTGAAGAAAACACATATCTACTATTATCAGATTCAAGGGCAGTTGGCTTTAACGAATAGTTGTATTCGTTGTATGGACACCTTTGGGAATGATATGTGAACAAGTAATGTTATTTACATAAACGTCAAGAAAGTTCTGAATTCATCATAATACATTATTTTTTTCTGAAATCGTATAAGATTAATTTTGTAATAGTTTCAACTTTTAAGCACACGAAAGCTATAATTTTGACAATAAAAATAAGTAAAACCGATTTAGTTTTGAAGACTAGTGTATAAAATAGAAATTATAGACGATTTTAGAAAAAATAACAAGCAATTTACATTTACAACCCACCTGTAATGCGTTTTCTTTTTTAGATTAAAAAAGATGACAATTTTTGGCATAACATGAAGCCGAAGTTAAAATATTTTCATTTAGAACATATGCTGCCTATACTGGCTTTAAAAGAAAATTAAAATAACGATCCTGATCGATCTGGACAGTTGAAACCTCTTTCTGATAATCTGGTGACAATTCTGAAATAGATCTGTATTTGAAATCTGCTCTGCAAGATTCCATATTATACATATAATGCCATATAATATCTAACTGTACTATGTCCACTAAAAAAAAATTGAGACAATTGTTGTGCACACATATTTGAGTTATTTTATTTTATTATAGCGTTTTCCACTGGCTGCACCGGTATGCACTGAGTGTATCTTCGTCTCGTTTTATTACATAAAGCTGAACCGAGTTGGAAATACACTCAGTGCGCACTAGTGCAGCCAGTGGAAAACGCTATTAGTTTGAATGCAATTTTAAACTTGTTTCTACAGAAACTTAAAAAACACGGAAATAAACAAACGGACGAATACATGATAGCAACAATAATTAACTTCTCGTATTTACAACAGAACGTATTACGTGTTCCAGATTCTTTTGGTGTGTAGTACAATATGATTCAAAATGGCCGCACTATTATCACCAGAATGTTAATATTAACAGGATCAAAAACAAGCTTTTAATTTTTTTTTTCAGATGCTTGACGAATGTTTAAAAATATCGTATAATGCAGATGCACTTACAAATTTGAAACCGTGGTTGTAGATTAGGTTACAGTTGATGATATCTGAATCCTCGTATTCATCAAGTATTTATATTTTATTCAATTAGTTGTGTAGAAACAAAAATTATTTGACGCAGTTCCGTTTCACTATTTGGGTGAACTTGATAGTCAAAATGTTACATCACCGACCCATTTTACTCATTGTTTATTCCTGTGTTATCACATAATATTAATTACATGCATTAACAGGCATTTTTAATGATGTCAAGGTAAATGTGTACACAAATAAATAACAAAATATTGAACAAAATGTTAAACATTCCCTTTTTAAAACTAATTAAGTGCATGACTACCAGATTTGCAGAAGTTTATTATGACAAAAATGTTTCTTTCAATGTACCGTAAAAAATTTACCAAAAAGCGCGACTCTGAAAAGAGAAATCTTTATAGAATTATTTTCTGGCAGCGCACACTGAAACGCATTCGCTCTCACTCATACTCTTCATCTGTCACTAAATCGGGAGAATGAATGTGCGAATTCGCCCGTCTTGCACTAGGCCCGAAGGCGGAGCTAGCGTGTATCACATACCACATTTGATTTCAGCGATTTCATTCCGAAAATTTCAAATTTGTTTCCCATTTCCTGACCTTATTTTTAAAAATAAAAAAAAAACTAAACGGTTTATTATTATTGAATACTGCGAAATTTCGGCTAAAGGCTTACATTTTCGAATTTTTTTAATTTTAATTTTTTTTTAAGGCCTTTTTGGCAATTCTCAAAAAACGAGCCTTTAGCCGCGTAACAGAATCCATTTAAAAATTTTTCGCGAAAAATTGGTACGATTTTAATGAAAAATAAGCCCAGGAAATGGGAAAAACGATTTTGGGGCCGAGCAAACAGCCTTAAACAAAATTTTCATACAAAAATCTATATTATTGAAGCTTCAAATTAATACTAAATATTAAGTGTGATATATCATTACAATCAGGAGAAAAAATGCTATCGAATAGAATAATAAAAAGATATACTTAAAAGATCGAAACTGATGACGGTCGTGGAAAGCCGAAAGGTTTGACTCCAATTCTGCCACCCATATTCGAAGCAGAATCAAAAAGTGCCTGTAGAAAGTTAAATCATAATTTCGAAATTATTTATAATAAAAGAGATACGGAGGAAAAAAGAAAATCGACTTTTTTACATTTTCATTAATATCTCAAGAAGAAATAAGAATAAAATGATTCTGTGGATGGATATGAATAAAGCATTGATTCATGCAACTTTTCTTCCATTTAACCGAATTTGTATCTCTTACGGTTTAGGAGATCCCTTTAGTGCATACTCAATTTGAAACAGCCGGTATATATAAAATATATGTATATATATAAATTGGAAACAATAATTCATTTTATAATTAAATAAGTCGGTTGCACATTTATGTCTTTCCATGTAAAAAAAACTACAAAAATATATAGGTTCACAATTTTATGTGTTAGGTGCTTTTCTTTTACGTAAAAAAGCAGTTTCAAAATATTTAGGGGCTTTAATCTCCATGTTTCTGTTTATAAGACATTACACACCAAACATTCCATTGAATAGATAGCTCTGAACTGCTTCAATTTTTGTACTTCGAAATTGTTGTCTTCTGAATGTTTTCTGACTAAAAAGTTGATGATGTTCTTTCTTCTGACATTCGGTATTGCGTCAGTCAAAAATAATTCTTCCGCCTACCGATACCAGAACGCAATATCAACAAAATTCTTATGGATTACACTTTGACAGTTCTGAAATTTATGTTGGCTCTTCCTCGATTTCTACCCAAAACCGGGACTAGTCTTCTTCAGAAACACCACATGGGTACCGTTTATCGTTAAGTACAATTTCTGGATACCGAATCATGTCTTTCTACAACCACATTTTCTAAGGATGACTGAACAACTTCAATTTAACGTTTTCAGTTAAGTAAAACTTCTAAGTGCTTCTGAGACAACGTATCAATGGATCAGAGGACACTTTTAATAGAATTGAGCTTCTAATCTGTGACAGATGCCAAGTCATACAAAAAATAAGGGCCTGGTCACTAGATTTGAACAATTATAGGCGTGATTTAATTCGCGCCGCATATTTCGTTCCAAGATTTCGTAAATAACGAAAAGGGTCCATAGGGATGTGTAGTGAAATGATTGAAGAAATTTCCTGAAATTTCAACACTTTTCAAGACTGGAAATTTCTGGGTTTGTGAAATTTCAGTGAAATTTCCATAGTTGTCGGAAATTTCCAAATATCGATCGTTATGTTTTAGAAACAGAATACTTTTCATACTTGTTAAAGCTTTCTGCAGTTAATAAATCACGATAGCATACGTAGAATGCCCGTACCTGACGTGTATAATGACGAGGACCACCAACTCGACAGCTTTATTTATCACAAAATACAATATTTAATTTTTATTTGTGGCTAAATTTTTATAAATTATATGCAAATTGCATATTTGTTTTTATGACGCATATGCATGTTACCTTTTCGGGAAATATCAAACAATTTAGAATCAAATGAAGTAATTATAAATATGTATATGTTGCAAATTTTAAGCATCCTGAGAATATATCCTGAGAACGATAACAAGTAGAATAGGCTAGGAAAGTAAACGTCACAGAAGGCGGAGCTGAGTCCTTTAGTATCTTAGTTAGGATGTTGTATTTTTCCTTGAAAAATACTCGACAAATTCATTAGGGTCAAGTGGTGTAAAAATGAAACACTTTTCAAAACTTTCAACTTTTTAATGTGTTACAGTTCTTCAACGGAATTGATGAAATTTTCGTAAGAGGTAAATGATGATGAAAAAACTATTGACAACTTAAAAACACACAAAAAATATCTTTAAAAAGGTGAAAATAAATAAAAACTGTGTCTCATATTTAACCCCGAAAAAGTCTAAAAATGAGACATGCCAGGTTAAATTTTATAAAATGCATGTATTAAGGGCTCAGTCACTAACGTTAATCTTCAGTTAGCTTCCATCTGTTCCTACGTAAAAAAAAAACTGAAGATTAAAGTGAAACTGTGACTGAGAAACCCGGCCTGACAGTCATGGGCGACCTAAACTGCAAGCTAATAAATAAATAATTGTTGAGGTTTTTATTAACGAAAATAATTCAAGTACAATTGGCAGAGAGTGAATCAAAAAGTCTTTATATATAATTAATAGTTGCTAACAACAACGTTCTACTTTTTTCTTAAAAAAGTCCTGTACTTGTAACATATACGCGCACATGAATGCTTGGTTTATCTTCAACAATAATAAAGTATTTATAATAAGAAAACTATCGGCAGTATCGGATTATGTTATTTTAATTATTAATTAATTTTATTTGATGTCTCATTTTTTACCTGAATTTTGTGTGTCTCATTTTTACATGCTTTCTCACAGACATTTTCACCCAACTATTTTCATTTTATTCTTTTAGGTTATTCTTGTTAACGTTCATCCTGTGACAATATAAAAATGCGGTACCTTGTGTTTGAAACTAGGATTATACAACTTTATTGGCAGTACTGACGAGTATTTGTCATTAAATTTTATATGTAATGTTGTAATGTGTCGCAATTTATGCATTTCGCATTAAAATGTGGTTACTGGGTTTTAAATTTTGTACTGTTTTGATCGTTAAATCATGCCGTATTTTTATTTTAAGTGACGGAACTATTTCGGTGTTGTGTAATAGGTTACTTAGATTTTATTCAGTGCCGTTTATACGCTGATGTTTTGAAAAAGCAGCTTCTGCGTGCTTCTGCCAAGAAAAACTATTTATTCGTGATGTAAAACCATGTTCTAAATTGGTGTGTCGTAACTTTAAAAAGCATTCTAAATTACAACGCTTTTAAATAAATATGTGAACCCTAACCTGTGTTTACTTTGTCGCATTCATTTACGTACAAACATATATCTGTTTTATTTTACTTTATAAATACTAAGTAAATAGGGTAAGTAAGCCACTAAAACAGAGTAAGTATTATCAATGGTAATTGATCAAACTGCGAAGAGAACCTTCTGTCATGCATGCTTTAGGTTCTCTAAAGTCAGTTTGATCATTTAAATTAGTCTAAATGAATATGATTATTAAATACAGTACGCCTAAACAGATATTTATATTTTCGCGCCAAGCGATTTAACTCTTCTTCCAAACCTAAGGGGGCGCTTTTAAGGAGACAGTTCGAACCCCTGAGTTGGGCATCTATAGAGTATCCTAATCTATGTTATCGTTGTTGACAAGCGACTGTACTTATCTCAGACATACATTTTGTACACATTTTTAATAACAAATAAAGTAACTATTTACGTAAAATAAGCCCAACTGAAATAATTTTATTGAAGTTTTTCACCATGAGCTTCAGTAATAAGCAGTAATAAGTTTTCACAAGAACTCTGTATAAAGTGAGTATTGTCAGTTTATTTAACTTAACCCATGCATATTTGCAGTCCAATAGACTGCGTTTCAAATTTCGCGCCAGCTTTAGGACCGTCCACTTTCCTAATCTATTCTCGTTGAATTAGGACATCATCTATAGTCTATACCCATTGCCCACCAGGGACAACCAAATTATCCCGCCGCCAACTTCTTTGTTTATCTGAAACCGGCGGGCACATGATTTGAAAGTACTGAAGTTTTTTTTTTTGGTTGGACAGAGTAAACCGGTTATTATTGGTATTGAATAAAATTCAATTGTGAATATTCGTATATACAGTGTGTCCGGATTTCGTAGAGACAGTGTGGGTAACTTCTGTATTTGAAGAGATAGAGAGATGATTAAATTAGCAAAAAGGTACAGGTTCCAGAGCTCATTAAAAACCCATTTTCAAATATTACTTGTCAGGGCCAGCTTGGTTAAAATTTTACAAAAATCAAAATCTCCTGATTTCTTTTGTTTGCCGTAACTTTTTTGTTACTTAAGATATCGAGATGCGGTTTGAACTAGTTTGCATGATAATTTAAGCCCTTTTATGGGCACTTAATAAAACTAATTTCATTTTTGCAAATTTTCAATAATTTAACCTAACCTTAAAATTTTAAATTGGTACCTCCTAATTTTTTGGCCCTTTTTTTTTTTTGAAGGCAATGGTGTGCCATATAATATGGAAACTTCTTCAAAATTTTGAGAAACCGAACTTATTCTTTTTACCAACAGAAATCGCTAGTGCCATGATCACAAAACTTTGTTTTTTTGTTTATCAAATGTTTTTTGTTTATCAATTTACCTGTGAAATTATGTTTCGAAACAAGAAACAGGCTTATTATCATACGTTCCTATCAATACGGTCAGTGTTATTACTTACTTTATCTTATAATGGAAAATTTTGGAAACTAAAAAAATTTATCCCAATCATCCTCATCGAGACTGGCAAGGTAACCGCGCCTTTGTTAACGTTAGTAATAAAGGGGCGTTTACATACATATTTGTATTATACATGTATCCTACGTGTTGTTTGATAAGTCTGGAACGAATCTGAAAGTTGTCTCACACAAGTATTACATTTTTCATGTACTTGACATGTATCCGACATGTTTTACAGGACAGATTTGTATTCCAAATTAATGGAAAATACAGCGATCGCAGACCATACAAAGGTACGTAAAACCAATACTGTGCTAGTATTTATCGAAGACTTGTGCTAAAGATTCATTAGGATTTGTATGCGACAGGTCGACAGTTTTGTAAAGATTTGTTTTTGAATTTATTGAAGACATGTATGTAATGTAAGCGCCCCTTAAGGATTGCTAACTGTAAATAGGTCTCAATTCACTTGATCGCGACTATATGTGTTACCACGTGCTACAAGAACGTAGAACTTATTTATGAAATATACGAAACTCAATATCCAGAAAAGGCTACACAGAGGAAGCTGCAGTCCCACTGATCGTTCATGGACAATCGTGTAGAAGCGATTAAAAATTTTACCAATTAAATTCTGTCTTTTTGGCACAACATACCCCTAGCTGATGTGATATTGGTATAAAATTTTAATCGCTCGCATACCGTTGGCTGCAATCGGTCAGTGCCACTGCAGCCTGACTTGATAAACAAAAAGCAAAGTTTCTGTGTTCATGGCACTAGCGATTTCTGTTCCTAAAAAGAACAACTTCGGTTTCTCAAAATTTTGAAGAAGTCTCCGTATCATGTGATACATCATTGCATTCAGAAAAAAATTCTTTCTTAAAATGATCAAAAAAATTAGGGGGTACCAATTTAAAATTTTAATGTTAGGTTAGATTACTGAAAATTTGCAAAAATGAAATTAGTTTTATTAAGTGCCTATAAAAGTACTTAAATTATCATGTAAATTAGTTCAAACCGTATCTCAATATCTTAAGAAACAAAAAAGTTACGGCAAATAAAAGAAATGAGATTTTGGTTTTTGTAAAATTTTAACCAAGGTGGCCATGACAAGTAATATTTGAAAAGGGATTCTTAATGAGCTCTCGAACCTGCACCTTTTTGCAAATTTAATCATCTCTCTATCTCTTCAAATGTAGAAGTTATCCATGCTGTCCCTACGAAATCCGGGCACACTGTACGTTCCTTAAAGTGTTTTAAAGGTAGGTCTGAAAATTTATTGTTCTAATTTACAGTTTTGCTGAACACAGAGGTTATATTGTGGTATTCATAGTGCTTCCTAAAGGGCGGCCTTTTGTGAGGCTTCCTCATCATGTTGCCAACATAAGGTGGTAAAAATTAGCCGTTATAATGCTCGCACCTATAGGGCGTTCGCGGTGCCTTATATTTTGAACAACGATGTACGCGTTTTGTTGACGATATCTGCAGTGCTAAGACTGCCTCGACGTGGCCTCGACCCTCCCTCATCCCAAGGAAGCTCGCTATTTCCCTTAAGGCAACGTCGCAAAAGTGCATTTGTTTGTTAATGTCATCATTGGCAACGTCTACATTTGTTGAATTTGTTTGCAGCGCACAGTGCGTCGAGTTGTGGACAAAAATCGAAAATGCAATTTTTTTTTTAAGGGACAATAAGATTTCAGTACTCACCAAATAATGTCTAAAAACTAAATAAAATTACTATTTCTTTGATTTCTTTGTCTTTTGTAACTATTTATGATATAGTTTTTGAAAGTTCAAGGACCGTATGCCATAGTGACACTTACGATTCGATGAATGTTACCTTATATAATCAACTAAAAAAAAAATCTAAATAATTTTGACTATTAATCCTAACAATGGAGTCTTCTATTACAGATATGAATAATTTCAAACTAATTTGTGAGGATATTTTAACATTAAAACTGCAAATGAAAATTATCTTATTTCAAGAATTAAAAGTAAAGTTTAATCGAATATTACAAAAATACGTAAAGAAATGTATCGAATATTTTTTTTAAATCTGATTCCTTCATCCACGCGTTTTACGAAAACAAAATTCTCGTGCTATTACTTGCTAATATGCTGGTAATTCAACGAAAAATTTGTTTTAGCAACGTTTCCCATATCACCAATAGACAAATTTTTAACAAGCGAATTTCCTGTCAAGGAAACATCAAAATCGTACTGTTTAAAAAAAATTAAATATATCAGAATGTCTGGATAGTGTAAACGGAGAATTAATTCAAGCTCCTTCTTATTTTTACCTGAATCGTAGTAGATTTTGGAGGCGGTGTTCTCGAAATCAAATTTTATTCACAATAGGTTACCATATTTTCTTAAATAGGTAATTTAATTTAGAATAAAGTTTGATGAGTTTGATGAAGAAAGATCTACGGAGCTTCCTGCATCGAGTGGAGGTGAAGAACCATTTTTCAAGAAAATAAACAAAAAGGAAAGGGCACAATTACGTTCTTCTATTAAATCTCGAGGAAATATTGACATATATGAATGATCCGAAAACATAAGTTCGCTACTAAAACTGCTTACAACTGAAATGAACTATAGGTATACATAATTACTATAAAAACAAATTCAAAATGTAATTTTTATCTAATGAAAATTTAACTATACTAATCCTTAATTTATTTTCAACATCTAATCAATATGCAACGCTAATGATTTGTTATTGAAAATGTTTTAGCCTCTAGTATTACTTTTTTTTTAATTCGAGAAAATACGATTGAATATTAAAAAAGGTAAGACATGCGTTTGCAAAAAAATCAGCTGAAAATTATTAGCCGATATTCAACAGTTCCCAAGATATCGATTAAATGTTGAAAATAAATTTTCATCAGATAAAAATAATATTTGAAAGTTTTTTGTTTGAACTTAGAAATTAATAAATTTTAGTTGTAAGAATTCCTTGTAGTGAACTTACGTTCTCGGATTACTTATAAATGTCAATACTTCGTTGAAATTTAATAAATCTAATTATGCTTTTTCTTTTTTCTTCATTTTCTTTTGTTCGTCAGAAGTTGGATAATACTATAGCTTTTTAACATATAAAATCTTACTATCGCTTTTTGACCTAACATTGCAGTAGGATAGACAAATTGAAGCGGGATTTGCTCCTAATGAGTCCCCCATGCAAGGCGGCCATGCTTGCTGTCACCGCATAATGAAAGATTTTAGAAAAATTTTGTGCAAATCGTTTTTGATTGCAGTGAGAACCTTACATTTGCGAATAAATTGGGCAAGTCGTTTTTGGTCTGCGGTGGGAATGTCGAGCTACGTTTCTGCTGAAGAAGCCCCAAGCAGGGCTGAAACAGCTGTCCAGAGGCTGCTCGAGGTTCTCACTGCAATCAAAAACGATTTGCACAAAATTTTTCTATAGCTTTTTAGTTATGTCAAAATATACAGGGCGTTCCATTTAATTTTCTTATAAAATTTAAACTTTTAAGTTTCAATTGTTTCTATGCAAACGTACAGCTGTGCGCACATTAGGTGCTACAATTTGACATTTCTGTGACCCTTATGGCATAAGGTCTTAAGGGTGAAGTTTGCGTGTAGTTGGTGCATTTTAGTTCTGCACGACTGTATATCAAAAATGTTATTTTTACTCGTAGGGAATATTCTACACAATAATTATAATTAGTTAGGTAAATATTCGGCGCTGATTATGAATAAAATACTTCTGTGTTTTAGCTCTTTAATTCAATGGAAGAGCTGTAGTTTCGATTTAGGGCTGCAGTTGTAAGTTTGTAAGAAATCTATCGAAATTGGTATACTCCATTTAAAAAGTGTAAGTTTGGTAGATAACTCACTTATGGAACATGCTGCACATGTGAAAATAATTTTCTGATATAGAGCTAATTATACACAATAACTTTTGTATAAGACATTTTCTTTTATAATTAACAGTTAAGATGCTGTTGAAGAAATCAATACTAATGACACACCCTGTATATTCTAGTGATACTATTCTATTTTCAATTACTGCAACTGTTTATAATATATTTTCAAGACCAAAAAATAAGAGAAAGAAGAATTATGATTTTTGTTCATTTACGCCTATTATTCGACGCACTGTGCAGCGATTCGATTTTCAGATGGCTTTTATTGAAATAGAGTTAAATCGGGTTGCGAAGTGGCGATTTGAAATAAAAAAATGCATTAAATGAAACATTAAAATATTTATTGAAACTTGTGGAAACAGGTTCGAAGAGTAAAATAAACTAGTGTTGTTAAATTATTGGTAATTTATTTTTAATGTTATCTTACCGGTAATGTTACCATAACATTACCGATTACAGGTCACGTGGCGACATCTCGCGCCGGAGTTACCAATTGCGCTTTAACTAAGAAGCTGATATTTATTCAAATTTCTGATTAATTTGATATCGGATACTCATTACGCTTTTGTCTTTTATTAAAAAATAAGGTTTCCAATACTTAATATTATGTATTTCCACTAAATTATTTCATGTCTGAAGGAAAAATTTTTAGGTTATGAGGTACTTATTTTTTTCTTTTAGTATTTACGTTTTTCTTAATTAACTAAAAATATTCCATGGCCATTTGTTTCTTTGGTTTACTTGCATTTTGCGAATGTGCAACTCGAAATTGCATTATGTTGACAACAGAGGTATCAAACGGTAACTAATGGTAACAAATGAATGTTACCTTACCGGTAACAGTTTACCGTAAGGTAACGTGGTGATATTACCGACTCACAACACTAAAATAAACAGAATGAATAATATAAAAGTAACAGGTTAGGTTTCAGCTTTTTAAAAACACTGTTTTAATTTAATAACGTAATAAATAAGTACTTTTTGATTTATAAGTTTCTTTAAACTCATTAACAACCTTTATATGGGACTACTTTTATTACACGTGCATTGGTCCCACTATGAAACAAGGGGTTGGTGTATAGCGGGACAAGCTTTTCTTATCAGTTTCTTGCCGAATTTTGATTACTTTAATTTTTTTTTAAGTGCTTTTGTATTTCCAATTTAATGCATTAATAAAAACTGAAATAAATAATAGAAATAATTTTTTTCTGATAATTTGAAAAATTATTCAATTAACTCATAAATGCCTCAAATTTAAATTTCAAACGTAAAATATTACTACAGGGAGTAACTTTTGCTTGTTAATTTAATTTCACTTTAAACTCTTGTAACTTTTTAGTTATTGCTTTTTTACCAAAAATTTATTAAGAACAAATCTTTAATTTTATCTCCCCTAGCTGCCCTTTTAATCTCCTCCGTAAGTTATGAGACACCCAGTATGTGTGCAATTTTTCAAATATTTTAAGTTGAAATCTTGCAGTATGCGTTAAATATTTGCAAATAAAGTCACTACTCTTCGTGAAGAAAATATAACAGCAGTTAATTTGGGCCGTAAAGGTGACTTATTGGACTTGTAATCTAGGAATCTTCCGAATTCTACCCAATCGCATTACAAACGTTATTACTTTCTCAGCATGAGACGATTCTCACAATCTTACATGAATCTACAGGAGTCTGTGTTATCTGTGATGTACATCAGTGTACACTTCTTTTTTAATATAATACGCTTACAACCTAATTCAATTCTAATTCAAAAGGTCAAATTTACTTGATATTCGAGGACGAAACGATAGTATTTTACATAACTGCTTACGATAGCATTTTATAGAACTGTTTTACATTTGCATACCTATACAGCATGTGTCCTCATTTGCTTAAGTTTGGAAGTTTTCTTTATTTTCGTTTTTTCGAAAAAAGTGATTTTGGAAATATCAAGACGAATAATAAATTGTACATAATAAATATTTTCTAGAACTATTATAAGGTAACCGAACTAATAAAAGTTAGGAATAATTCAACATGCACATTCAACATTCTTCAGTAAAATAATTTTTTCGAAAATACCGCAAAAAATAACCTCAATTTTATATCATCCCAGGGCGTTGGGATTACACTGTATTTACAGTACCTAATCTGTAATTCTTGGACATTTTTAAATTATCATGATTAGCTGTTATATTTTAAAAAGTTTGAAATCGCTTTTTAGAAGTCAAAGTATTAATTCGATTTCTTCTTTCATTAAACGTTTAAATGTCGTTTGTAGCCATTCCAAGCGAACGAACCGGACAATTTGTGATAAAAATAAAGTATTATGTAGGATAGAATGGTAAGCAAAAAGTGCGAGAAAACGATCCGAGCAAACATGGTCGTAATTTATGGAAAAAAAAACACAAATTGTTCGTTCTTCAATAAATATCACGACATTCCAAATATTTAACGTTCCATAAATGTAATGAAATTTAATCGAAATGGAATTGTCGATTGCTGTCCTATTCATACAGTTTTTTTAACGCTTGTCAAGACTCTTCAAAGCTGAACTTGTAATTTTCGACGTGTTGGTGACAAGAGTATAGGAAAATTTATTGAAACATGGAATCCCTTGCGGTTTGTAATGGATTTTTTCTTAATTCAGAAAGGCATTATCCGAATCGTAAATCCACATTTTTGGACATCTGTCTCCAACCATCTTTTCTATTTGCAAATTCTTCCTCTTCCCACATATTATTTGTACATCATAGTATTTTTATTTAAGCTATAATCATTCACTACTGCTGTGAATCATTATTCGTCTTCTAAAGTGTGGTTTATACAGTCACTAAAACTAATAACTAAACATTAATAACTATCAACTAAGAAATTAAAAGGCCGTACTGATACGAAGCGGTTTATACAACTTCACTCAAAATTAAGAATTCCTTTATTTCAATTCTTAGTGAAAAGGCGGGATGACCGTAAATTTGACGGTAATTTCTCTCCAGTTAATATTTCCTCCACGGAATTTTCACAGCTAGGTGTGCAACGAGCATGCGTAATTTTTGCTTGTATAAACGGAAACTTTTGCAGAGTTTTAATTTTAGTTTTAGTTAATTTTTAGTGTTAGTTTTAGTGACTGTATAAACCAAGCACTAAAAATTAACTAAAACTAAAATTTTAAACTATGCAAAAGTTTCCGTTTATACTAGAAGTGCCAGTGCAACGTCTAAAAATTTAGCTTTTTATTTAATTTATTTATCCCAAATTTTATGTAAAAAATAAAAATTTTAGAAGAGTAAAGACATGGCGTGGACAGCCTGTATTAAGTATTGGACATGGGTTCATTAGACTTTTTTCTTATTTTGATCTCTACTATCACCTGCCAAACGTTGTATAGGTTTTTTTATTAACACGCTGTATAATGTAACTACTG
This sequence comes from Prosopocoilus inquinatus, assembly GCA_036172665.1. Classification (NCBI taxonomy): domain Eukaryota; kingdom Metazoa; phylum Arthropoda; class Insecta; order Coleoptera; family Lucanidae; genus Prosopocoilus; species Prosopocoilus inquinatus. The sequence continues at coordinate 38,311,507 of CM069871.1, forward strand.
CTAAGAATTTTGTTGGTTGGCTGTTATGAACAGACATTTACGGATGACAGACAATAATTAATAAAGTTCAGTCATTATTTCTGTTTGAAAAATATTGGTTCATGTTAGCCGTATAGCTAAGGAAAAAAATAGAAAATGAATTTACGTTTAAAAAGTTAATTTGTTTATCATTCGTAAATGACAGTTCCTAATTACAGCTAACCAGCAATGTAAATGTGTGTCAAGAAGTGTCCATTTTCTTTTGACGGCGACAGTACAAAACATTTTCTGTAATTGTTATTTCATGATATATTTAATTTTAAATAAACATATACGTCAAGCTACGAACGCTAGACTCGCGCAGCAGTTATAATAATTTGGTATCATAATTGGTACATACCACGTACAGACTACAGAACTTCAAATTGTATTTCCCTCCTGGGTTGGGATTTTCCTCCACCTCCTAATTCACTTTTATGTTAAGCCTGAACACTTGTGAACCTATGAATTTCATGTATTTTTAACTAAAATCTGCTTTAGCAGCAAAACGTTGCAGTTGGTTTTAATTTAAGCTAAATTTTCTACAAATTTTTCAGAAAATGGATATTCAAATAACTGATACTACTTATAGTTTATATGTTTGCCTACAACGTGATCTATTTTATTTCTTCTGATTTCCTGTGATTATTTCTTAAAATAATATTTTCTGCTGGTGTGTTTGAGATCGGCTGATTTATTTATTTATTTTAAAGTAATTTACACTGCCATTTCAGTTTAAAAATAGATCACGTCGTAGCTTATGCTTTGTGGAACGTATTACATCTGTTTTCAAGTCAAACTAGTGCCTACATTTTGAAAATATTATTAATTATATTATATATTATATTATATTAATTATAATAATATAAACATATAAAATAGCGACATCTTACTATCGCTTTTTGACCTAACATTGCAGTATAATAATATAAGTTCTTTCCTCCTATTATTTACATGGGAAGGAATTTTCGCCATTTTGAAATGAATCGTCCCCTTAAGTGAACGGTTATTTTGAGCCAAATCGTTAAATCAACGGTCAGACTGTATCACCTGATCAATCAACTGATTGGAAAAATTGCAAATGAACAAAAAATTTGAAATTATGTATTAAATAAAATTTTCATATAAAAATTTTAAAAATTTTATTAAATAAAATTTTCATATAAAAATTTTAATTATTTAAGCTTCAAATTAATATTAACTATTAAGTGTGATGATGGTCGTGAAAATACGTAACGTTTGACTTCAATTCTACTACCCCTATTCGAAGAAGTTTCATCTGTTAAATCAGACTCAAAAAGTGCCTGTACAAAATTAAATCAGTTTCAAAATTATTTATAATAAAAGAGATACAGAGGGAAAAAGAAAATCGACTTTTTTACATTTGTATTAGCATCTCGAGAAGAAATAAGAAAAAGGTCATTATGTTAATGAATACGAATTAGGTACTGATTTTGTATTTCTTACGGTTTAGAAGATCCCTTCAGTGCAGACTCAATTTGGAACAGCCGGTACAATAATAACGGTTGCAGTTAGTCTTTAATCATTTTAATGCTAAATTATGCAAATTTAAAATTTATTCCGAAAATTTTTAAGAAAAAGGCACGTTATAGGCATTTTTGTCTGAACTAGGACCGATTTCATATAAGACTTTAAATTTAAAGTTGCTTTAACCTAAAAAAATACACTTATGGCCGTTTTCATAATCAGACTTTAAGGTAGCTTTAATTTAAAGTCACTTTAAGAATAGACAAATAAATGTATTTTTTTAGGTTAAAGTATTTTTAAATTTGAAGTCGTATTATGAAAATGGCCGTTAGGGCCGATTTCATAATAAAACTTTAAATTTAAAGTTACTTTAACCTTAAAAAAGTACATTTGATTATGAAAAAGGGCATTAGGGCATTAGGACCGTTCTCATAATCGGACTTTAAATTTAAAGTTACTTTAACCTAAAAAAATACATTTGCTTCCTATACTTAAAGTGACTTTAAATTAAAGCTTCCTTAAAGTCTGATTATGAAAACGGCCAAGTAGTGTTTAACAAATAGACAAGGCAAATACCTAAACTTCCGTAGTCTGGTTATGAGAATACAGAGTACTCTGTCTGTGCTAAGATTGGCTGTTTGTCGTGCAGAAATGTATTTAATAAAATGTAGGTATATGCTTTTAAGGTGCTCACACTTCTTGGTGTGGAGGTCTAGGTTTGAAATTTGAAAATGGTTGACTTATGGAATGTACAAGGTGAAATAGTTGCATTATGTATTGAAAAATAGAAAGATATGAAACAAATGAAAACACTTTAGAAACGAGCTAACAATATAATTTATTACCTTACTTGACGTTTCGTAAATATGGACCTGGCCACATCAGTAATAATATTCTTGTTTTTTACAAGTTATATTTTTGCTGATAACTTTTTATTTACCAACAGTCTCTTCACAAATATTATGAAAATTAGTTTCCGTTATTCATTTTCGAAAAAAAGCAAATAATCATATTTGCGAAACATCAAGTTAGGTAATAAATTAAATTTTTAGCTTTGTTTTTTAAAGTGTTTTTATTTGTTTCATATCATTCTGCAATTCTCACGAGCAAGAACGATACGTAAATGAAAAATAGAAGTTTATTCTGTAAATGTGATCTGCTGTACTACATTCAAATCATCCGTAATTCTTAATTAAGGTATTGTACGCAGTATACACTGATCATTCGTCCAAACCTGTTTCCAAATACATCATGTATAGTTGAAAGCTAACTGCGTCCTTATTGGCGCTGGTAATAAGGGTTACAGACCTGTTAATCGGTCTTGATTAGCTTGATCGCATCTGTACCACGACGCTGACCATAAATGATACCATTTGACAGTTTCTCAGCTCTTACGGTGAAAGTTCTTAAGGGTATGGTTCGCATGCATGAGTATCATTTAAGTTGAGCGTCGTAGTACCTAAGCACTTATGACATTAATCAAATGTATCTTTTTATGCACGGCAAATACGCCTTTAATCAAAATGACAAGACATAGAGATCATAACAATTTATTAGTTAAGTTTCTTGTGCATTCACAAATATTACTTTTATACACGGTACAGGATTATAAGATAATAAGGTTAGGGAAACCGGACCGGGCACACAAATATTTTGTTATCGTTGTTATTGTTTACAAATACTTTCTTATCTCACGCTAGTTGTTATGATATTTCAGTTTATGCAATTTGACATGGCAAACCCTTTTTTTATAAAATTTTGTTGCAAATCGTTTTTGACTGCAGCGAAAACCACGAGCAGCGTCTGTGCAGCTGTTTCAGCCCTGTTTGGGGCTTCGTCAGCAGAAACGTAGCTCGAAATTCCCATTGTAAACCAAAAACGACTTGTCCAATTTATTCGCAATTGCGATGTAATAATGATGAATAGATAAAACAGCGACACCTTACGATTGCTTTTTGACCTAACATTGCATAAGGATTGACAATTTATCAATCCTTACACAATGTTAGGTCACAAAGCGATCGTAAGGTGTCGCTGTTTTATCTTTATGTTTTAACTGAAATATAACCTTAATAAAAGCCTGATTTACCAAATTTGTGTAAATACGTACGACATGTCAAATTCTTGCCCGGGCTTTATTGTCTGATACCATACCATCGGGTGTAAAGGAAAGTAAACGATTTCAATCGCTATTTTATTTATTATATGTCTGGCTTTGATTTATTAACTAATATTACTTGTAGGGGGATTCCGTTCCTCGGTTCGAGTCGAATTTTAGGTGCAAAACCTAGCGAATACGCCATATTTTGTCAAAAAATATAGTGAAGCTTGTTTTAGACATCTAAAATAACTCAAAATTTCCTTAGGATTCGTTAACAATTATTTGCATCCGTTGGTTGTTTACAAACAAAATAAAGTAAGATTTAATATATTAAAATTATGAAAATGCATGGCTATTGGATTTAGAAGTTGTGTAATTTTGTTATTTTATCGATAGTACCAGCTTATAAATCCTAGGAGAGTTTTTAAATTAGAATATAAGCTGGAATTCATGGCCAACTAAAATAGTAAAGGAGACTGTAGTTTAAGAGATAATTTAAATTAACCTCCGCCCACAGTAATTTTTATGTATATCCGCAGATACGTATTTCGGCAGCTAGGCTGCCATCTTCAGTACGATACCATTTAAAAGCACTAAAATGATCTAAAAACACCTAATCATCCTAATAAAATCATAAAAATGTTACAACTAACAACAATCTAATTATCATAAAAGATATATATGTCTAAACGTAAGTAAATATAAATTAATATATAAAGATCTAAAATTAACCGTCAGAAAAGCCTTACAAATAAGTTCTAACCAAACAACACGGAAATACGGAAAATAGATAGTCCAAAGACCCGAAAAAAGTTCTTATTCTAGCGAACAAATAAGTATAAATTCCCTGTTATTTGATACCTAATCCTGAAAATAACTATATACCGGGTGTTCCGCGCCATGTGCTCACTCTTCTAGAATCTTTATTTATGAATCTATTAACCTGAATCTTGGAGACAATAAATTAAACAAAAAATGGAATTTTTAGTACTCAAGTTAGAATTTTCATGAATCATCAAGAGAACTTCTAATTCACGCGAACTGGGAGGATAAATTTGAAATTAAAGCCGCAGTCCTACTGATTGATCGCGGATATTCATGCACAGCGAATAAAATATTAAACGAATGAAATTCGCTCTTTTTGACACAGTGTATCCGTAACTAGTGCGACGTTGGTTGAAAATCTTAATCGCTTTTCATTTTGGCACCAAACTACTAGAAACTTTCAGTTGTTTATTAAATATTTACATCTAAAAATTACTATTTTCTCAATAATTTGTCGAATATCAGAACTGGACCCTGCAAACTGTATATCATTGAAACCCTTGTTAAAGACGCTATGGAATGGTGTAAAGATTTACAGGGTGTTCTATTTGAAAAAATGGAGTTACTATTTATAATTATTCATATTAAAAAAATCGTAGTATACCTTGAAACATCCCTTCACGACTCGGCTTGATCTCGAAAGATTGGCTACAGCCTTGGCATTGATTGAAAAAAAAATCGGTTGCGTTATCTTTAGTGGTTTAGAAGTTACGAATCTTTGAATTGAACCTTGCATCTGGGAATTTTCAAGAAAAAATCGACTCACATCAAAAAGTATGATTGATACGTAAAAATGACTCAAATAAATTTAACGCAGAATTTAGTGTAGAATCCAAAAATGAAGTCAAAATGGGGTGTTTCAATTTAAAATAAAAAACGTAACTTTAATATTTTTATAACACTTGGACACCCTGTATACAAACGAAAATAATTTTAAAATGTGCAGTGGAAGCGCTTCTATTATAAAAAAAAATTGAGTCGATACCTGGAATAGTAAGAAAGTTATGGAACTTTTACGGAGCTCTGGGACACCCTGTATATTTTATTTTATTTTCAGGATTTTTAGGTATCAAATAACAAAGAATACTTATTTATTTATTCGTTAGAATAGAAGGTTTTTCGGGTCCTTGGACTATTTATTTCCGTATTTCCGTTTTGTTTGGTTAGCTCTTGTTTGTAAGGTTTTTCTGACGGTTAATTTTAGATCTTTAGTAACCGGCAGTAAGTTGGCTACATATGGGAAAATTCTTTATTATTGATTTCTCAGAAAAACTTATTCTGTATGAAAGCTCCTGCATCTTCCAAAACTCAAGATGCATGTGTGAAAGTTTGAATACCTCCTGTCATATACCGGGGAAATCAAAATATTTGAAATCGATATAAGAGTAAAGTATCTTTATTTCTCGCGCTATGCGGAAATTTTATTTAAAAAGGCTGCCGAAATACGTATCTACGGTTATAAAAATTATTGAGGGCAGAGGTTAATTTCAATTTTGGAATTCATGGAGATTATTTGCTGCTGTGGAAGTTTTGTAATACGAGTTATGTTCGATTAAAAAAATTTCCCATGGTGTAGTAATGCCTTGAAACACAAAACTGATTACATACTTACTCCATTGTCGTAGATACAAAACAATGTACACAGATAAAGCAGCTTTGCCTTTAATTCATACAGTCTGTTTGATTTTAGCTGTCACAGCAGATATCTCGGCTATTGTTAAAGATACTACAAAATGTTATAGAGAAAAAGTTGTTCTATATCTAATTTTCTATTACATGCCTTCGACGGAAAAACAATTGAACATCAAATGTGTTAGATGTATCAAATAAATTCAAAATTTTAAATGGAATGTACCCAATTTTATTATGTTTTCTAAAACTGGAATTCTCTTTACAAAAATATACCACAACTCATAGTTATCTATCCAATTAAGCACGTATTTAAAAAAAAATATATTAAGTAGCAAATGCGTGCTTATGCAGATTAGAGTTTCATTTGAAAAAATACGCAGTAAAACAAATGAAGTTATTTTTCAGCTTCCCGTAACAATGTTTCTCAATACTGTCTTGAGAACATATGCTATTCAACATAGATACAAGACAACAACATGAACAAAATAACAATAAATTTATACGTCAATTAAATTTGCAATTTCAGTTCATAATATATAGAGATTTGTTCAAAGTGACCTCCGTTCTTTGCAATTATCAGCCATTTCGTGCTACTTAATTAATTTATTGTTACTTTGTTTATGTTGTATTATGCACATGTTTTCAAGAGAGTAAGTATTAAGGAACACTGTTCATTTGTAAGCTGAAAAATAATTTCATCTATTTCATCGCCTACTTTTTCGAATAAAGCTCCAATCAATGTAAGCATGCATTTGTTAATAATCGATTTATGTTTCAAATTGTTTAGATAACTATGGCATACGTATATCGTCGTAAAGAGAATTTCTTACAGTTTTAGAAAACGTAATAAAATTGGGTACATTCCTTTTAAAATTTTTAATGTATTTGCTACATCTAATGCATTTGATGCTCAATTGTTTTTTGATCAAGGTAGATAATAGAAAATTAAAGGTAGAACAACTTTCCTTCTATAACATTTTGTCGTAACTCTAATAGTAGGCGACATATCTGCCGTGACAGCTAAAATCAAACAGATTGTATAAGCTGCTTCCACGCTTTTCACCCATTAACTTACGTACTGAAAGAATTTATAAATCTTGGGTTAATTACAAAACTAAACTATTGTCCTTGAAAATAAACGTCTTTTTATGCCCTTGGCATATAATTAAATAACTATATGAACTGACATTATTATTTCTCAACATAACAAGAACAAAAATAAAAATCATTTCCCTCGATCTTCAGAAGTGTTTGATCATTCATGCTTTCGTTTTTCATTTAACAACTTCAGGCGCATCCGCTGCAGTTCGTGATCTTCCTTGGTAAGCTTCTGCCGGACTGTGAACGGCATGTCAGGAATCGCATATGCCAATATCCCGGTGATGCAGTATACAATATGCTGGAAAAGAAGGCTTTTCAGTAAAGTATTTGTAAAACTATATTATCTCACCTCGAATAAAACAACTACAAAGAATCTCATTGCGAGATCATAAAAGAAATCTTCACTGTCCTCATAGGATTCAACTTTATGTCCTCTATAATGGCATTGGGTACCATCACTTAAGTTGTACGCTTGAAATATTCAAAATTATTCTACAGCATTCATATTAATTATTTAGATGATGATTTGCTTAAACATTTTTAAGAAGATATTTAATACATATCTAAAAAAGAGATTGATCTGCGGTGGAGATGCGGAGAGATCATGCAGACGCGTATGCAAGACAGAAATTTCAAAATAATTTGAGTTCAACTTTATAATATGGTGTAACAGAAGAAATAATTATGGCTCATCCATATGTTTGAAAACTATTCTTATTCGATGGTGAAATTTTGTTATCGCACAGCCCTAGCTGCTAGACGATTCCAAAGGTGATATATTCGATACATCGATATTTCGATATTTTAGCACAGCCTTTGTCTACACGTACTTTCTACTACGTTGTGGACAAGACAGATTACAAACAAGTAATGATGAAAGTAAGGTTGAAAATTACGATCGAAACATTTTGACTTGTGCAAAAATTTGGATTTCTTTAAAAAGTTAGCAATAGGACTGATTTACATTAACATCAACTTATCTGTATATTGATGTAACGATACATCAATTAATTGATATATCATTATATCTATGCATCGGATACATCGATATCGACATATCGAATACAACGATATATCGATAATATGTACATATCGATTATTTTATTTTTTTCTAGGAACTCGATAAAAGATTTGTATAATAGTTGTATTTTTGTGCAGCCCTACTGGTAGCAAGATAAACTCAACCAAGACGTCTGTCAGTTTTTCTTATCACTCAAAAAGGTATCAAATTTAGTATGTTAATTTGTTAAAGTTTCAAAAGGTATACTTAATTTTATCTTTGCTCTTTATTCTTTTGAAATTTCAAAAAAAAATAACTTAACGGCCGTTGTTTTCCCGCCATATCATCGATTTCTTTTTAGCTATGAAACAAGCATCTTCATAAAGAAATTCAACTGGTACAAACTTTGTCAAAAATTCCTCTAGCTCTCGGACTACCTATTAGTTTCGCATAACATTTTCAAATAATTATCATTTACAATATTGCTTTAAAACACTCGCATTTACGCTTTTGATATTTGCAATGCTTGCGTTGAGGATTCCCGGAAACATATGAAATATTATTTCCGATAACCGACATATTTTCGTTTATTACAATTTGAGTTTTTAGTTTGAGCTAGAAGTACGCAGAAATCCCACAAATGAGTTTTATTACGTTTTCAATGTAGATATCGGGAAAATCAGACCATTTACAATCCACTATTTATCGCAAAAGCTTTATTATTATTGGTGTCCCGATTTCACGCGTTTCGAATATTTTGATTAAATTTCACAATTCTTTTTTGAATTCGGCCGAGTATGTTTTATATGCAGGAATTTTTTTTGTGATCTGCGTGAGCCGTATTATCGAAAACAAATTGGGTTTTGACGTAGATGTGCATGGTAAATATTATACAAATAGAAGTGAGTGTGGGATGGAAGCAAAAAAAAAAGATTGAGTCTTCGGAGACCGGATTAAAGAATAATAAAATATTCCCCAGTTTCGTTGAGGGCAAACATATCCTGGAAGAGCCCACAAAAGTTTTATCGCCTTTATACAGACAGATTCAGGCAATCCGTTCGTTAAAGTTTGCAATCATAAGTTAGCGATAACGATGTATTAAAATGTGTTTCCAATTTTCGAGCCCTTCCGTTTATACTGGAAGTTGTTACCAACTGTTTTATTTTAAATGGAACACCCCTTTTTATTGCATTTCTGAATTCCCTCACAATACTTTTATGCAATACGTGAAACAAGAAAAATTAGCTGTTTCTGAGGTATTCCCATTTAAAAAAAAAATAGTTATATAATAATCAAACTTGCAGTATCTTGTTTATCATACTTGCTATCTTTGTATAACCAAAATAACGATGTCAATTTTTGGCCTATCGTAGGCTACAGTAAGAGGCAATTTGAAACAGCCGGTATACTATTTAAAAATAATACCGAAAAATGGGAAAAACCGACGATTTGAAATGAAAATCACCGATAGCGGCTATATCGAGTGATCGATAAGGGATAGGTATAGGGGATGCTAGTACGGGACGAAAGAACATTCAATTCTGAAGCACATGGTATAAAAATACACTAGGCGTTCTATTTAAAAAAAAAACATGACTTTCTGACAGTTGAAATTAGTCAATAGAAGTTACTTTTTAATCAGTCTGCAAACGATTAAGTTTAAGTGTAAAATTGTTACTGTAGCCTCTCAAAGACCAAAAATGGAAAGCACAGTATTTGTTGCCTCTTACTGTAGCCTACGGTAGGCCAAAAATTGACTTCGTTATTTTGGTTGTACAAAGATAGCAAGTATGATAAACAAGATACTGCAAGTTTGATTATTGAACTATTTTTTTTTTAATGGGAATACCTCAGAAACAGCTAATTTTTCTTGTTTCACATATCATAAATCACTGCAAGTCTGAGCTTTTAAAAAAAAATGGAAATATCTCCGAAACGGCTAATTTTTCTTATATCACGTGCTAAAAAAACAGTGTTACAATTGAGGGGCCTAGAATAAATGAGGTAGAAGTGTACTTTTGAACAAATCTGTTTTAAGTGCATTTTTGATTACCTGAAGTTAATATCTGTTTGGTATAAAAAAGACTGAAGCGATTTCCAGCTTTTAGCGCGAGCTATTAGCGTTTATAAATACTATTTCTTCGCGACTTCCTATTACTTACTTAACTTTAGATGCAAATGTCTCGATATACGAATAATTGCACTTATACTCTTTTTATTTTAAGCCCCTCAATTCCAAGAGGAATTCAAAAATGTAACTAAAAATAGTACATTTCATTTAAAATGAGAAAGTTTAGAGCAACTTCCGGTAAAAAACGGATGTGCCTTGATATTCAAAATTTTACATTTTAATAGATCGTTGTGGCTAACCTGTGACTGCAAAATATGAAATAGGAATTCGAGTTAGAAGTCCGTAAACTGTATAGAACACCTGAGGAATTAATTTTACATTTTTGTTATACCGTATGTCCACTTTGATTATGCATTATGAATTTCACTGCATTTTTTCAATGGTAAATTTCTGCTTTCCTATCGAATCTACCGTAAAGCATTAACTAAGACTATCTTTAGTACGTTTTTTAAAAAACACAGGCTTTCAGAATTAAAAAGAAAATTAATTCACAAACATTTTTCAATTCCACAGTTTAGATCAAGTAGGCAAACTTCTAGTTGACAGTAGCTTTACAGAATTTTAAACTTCTGTAACCAAAAATTGAAAGATCAATCATTCATACTAAGAAACATTTATTTAAAAATAAGAATAATAAAAATTGTTCAATTCTAAATGCTCAAATAACAATACATTTCTATTTGATTACGTCTTCGATAATACGACACAGTAAACAGGATTTTATTTTGCAGGTGTCGTACTGCAATAACATGGCAGTGGCCTACCAAAATTTTCACTATTTAAAAATAAAGTGATACATTTATTTTGGTTCATTCAATCTTTCAAGACAAGTTGGCTGTAACTGTTTAAGCCTCTTAAACAGCTAAGATTGGAGAACTAATTCAGCAAAGCCTGATTAAAATGGTTGTAAAATCTTGTGAACAACCTTTGAACAACCTTTGAACAACCTTTATACAATCTTATTAAAAGCTACTGAATTGTGCATAAACAAAAACGAAACTTTATTATTTAGCAGTAATTAATATGAGCATAAAAAGAATTAACAATTAAACTTTACATTTGCGTCATTCATATGTTGAAATCTGTACTTTCGTATATTTACTTACATTTAATCTGCTTGAAGACTTGAACCCGTGAACTGATGATTCGAAACCGTCCGCCTAAGGCCTAAGACCAATCTGCAACGTGCTAACTCTTGTTCAAATTACATTCGTCGGTGTGTATTAGGGTTATCGCACACATAACGCGGCGAACCGCGACGCCGAAAATTTCTTTTGCTGTGTTCTTATGAAAGTGCGCACACTTATGCGAAGCGCTGTGAAGCTACCCAACGTATCCAAGTGCAGTTAAAAAAGAAGTCGCCGCTCTTCGCCGCACTGTAATGTGCCACAACCTTAAAGCTAGCTTTACACGATGCCTCATTTCGTGCAACAACGCAAGCGCTAAATGCATGCATCTATGCATACAATAGCATGCATCTACGCACACAATAGCATGCAATAGGAGGCAAGGACGCATGCGTCTTAAGTATGCGTCAAAGTGTTTATAGGAGAGTTCATTTAACTGTATTTTGCGAAATGAAAGAAAGAAAAGTAAATCCTGTTTAAGGCTTCCACGGCCGTCGTCCACGGTTGAATTCCTGGCTTCCGGTTGGAACCGCGTTTCTCGGACTTCTTCTACTGCCGACATTTCGTTCTCGTTAAGTCGTTGAGACTGTAGTCTCAACGACTTACAAGAAGCAGCAGCAAGACCACCAACAGCAGCAGCACCATCACCTGCAACAGCAGCAGTAGCCCTGGGGAAGTACTTCTGCAGTGGAGAACGAAACGTCGGCAGTAGAAGAAATCCAAGAAACGGGGTCCCAACCGGAAGCCAGGAATTCAACCAAGTAAATCCCGTATTAAACATTGGCAACAAAAGTGATGATTAGCGCCTCTGGTTTTCATCAGGCAAACTTCAAGTATTAGCGGGCTTTTTAAATTAGTATCTATGTCTTTTTTATAGAAAAATCCTTTTTAGCAATTATGAAAACTAGTTTACTGAATGAAATAAATAGCGTTGGGTTTAAAGACCTTATTTCTACTTAAGTTTATCCTTATTTTATTTATAAATGTCACTGCAAACGTGTTTAAAGATTTATTAAAGGTATGTACTTACATTAAGCAACGTAATTAGCTGTGTTGAAATAAAAAGCAAACTTATGTATGTAAAACGTAATAAAATAAAAAAATTGAATGAGTGCAAAACTGTAATTATCAGATTTGGAATAAATGCTAATAAAAACTGTGGAAAATTAATGCTTCTTCATTTACTCAAAGGTCGCGGGAACTTTCACTATAAAAATACACTACTAAGTATTTCTTATTAAAAACTTAATAAAATATAAGCACCATAACTTTGAAAATGAACACAGAAATTTCTCACAGATACAAAGAAAATAGAATGCAGTTGCCATAGAAACAGTTCCAGCAGCTAAGCCTCTGATTGGATGTCAGTATTTTCCTTGCCCTCTGATTTCGCCAAGCCCACATACTCTTTGCTCTTTGCGTATCTATAGAGTTGCCATAATTGCCATGCATTAATATGAGACGCTTAAGGACTAAATAAGAAAAAAAGTGGATCTAGTAATAGTTTATTTTACTCTTAAAAAAGATGAATAAAGTTTCAGCAATCTAATAAAATGAATGGAAAGTTGCAAGGCTAATCCCTTTTAGCCCAGTCATATTTTCAAGTTGATTATACTTTCTTAATTATATCATTTTCTTCTTTCACATAATTATAAAAGTCGTGCAAGTCTTTTTAAAATTGTGATAACATCGATTGCAGTGAAACCCCCGAGCAGCCTCTGTGCAGCTGTTTCAACCCCATTTGAGGCTTCTTCAGCAAAAGCGTAGCTCGGGAATTCCACTGTAAACCAAAACGATTGGACTAAGGATAATCGCAAATGCATTAGGATTGACAAATTGAAGCCAGTTTTCTACATAATAAGTCATTCCATGCAGGGCGACTCTTTTTGTGAATTATAGCTTACTAGGCAGCAGTACAGTGACCATTTACTATAAATTGTCATACAGTATAAAGTCAAACCCCTAGTCGCCTGAGGGCGCGCTTTAAGCAGCTAAGATCGTAGACTTTTGATTTTTTTAATACTCCTACAAGCTTTGTTGCAACTGGTCGAGAAACCGTACACTGTGCGATCACGAGTAGGCGCATTAAACAAAAGTACATGCGCAGTAAACACAACGGCACCAATTTGTTTACTGCGCATGCTCGTGATCGTACAATGAACGGTTTTTCGAGCAGATGGAACAAAGTTGTAATTTTTGAAATTATGTTGTACTTTTCCTCTAATTCAGGTATTCATCGCCCTTTAATCTCGATAATTTATAAAAAAAAGCTTTGTTGAAAACAAAACATCGTTTCTTATATTTTAAGAATGATTTGCTAAGTTGACGATATTATTATCTTTTACATATCGATAAAATTATTGACAAATTATAACTGTATATTGAGAGCAATTCCGGTTTTATGAGGTTCGACGAGCACCAATTTAAAACTGAAACTGGATTTACAAAACTGAAATATGGCAAAATGTCTTTAGGAACGACTGTCACGGTTTACTTGTAATTAATTTGTCGTAAGTTATTTTTCAAAGAGGTAATATTGGACAATAAAAGCATTAGTTTAAAATTATAATTTCAGAGTTATACGATTAACATTCATTAATATTAACCACAAATGGTTGTATAAAGGAGTTCGCCCATTAGACCTCACCGTAATAGGACCGTATCCGGACCGACACAGTCAAAAAAACATTCTTTCCATGTATTTAAATGGGGTAACGTCCACTAGCCCGTATCGGCTCCGACAGGCTTCAGACCGTGCCGGGCCCGGCCAGACAAATTTGCCGGCAACGAAATTCTCCGAACCGGTGCTTAGCAATGACATGCCATTTAATTACATTCGGCATTGGCAGCCCAAATCAGTGTCAAATTTATTTTAGAAAGGACGACCAGATTTTTCAACAAATAAATGCATTGCGCGAACATGAATATTGAAGGGTGAAATAGAATATATATACACATAAAGCTACATATTATATTGTTTATTGCTTTATGGTAAATTTGATAAAAAAGCAGGAATTTACAATTAAAGGAAAGTGCATTGAAATTCCTATGGTGCGTAATCAAAGTGGACACATGGTATGCACAGGGTGACTACGCGAGAATTCCGACACCTTTTAACTCTTTTATTTTTTATTTTAGGAAAAAATACTTAATACAAAACTTAAAGGGGCTAATTCAAAGTTTCTCGGTGTGCTCACAAAAAACAATTGATGGTCGGATAAACGAGATATAACCTAAATTTAAGTTTTATTTATTACGGTTTTTGATTCGAAATAAAATTCTAATGGGACAACATGTATAATAAAACTAATTGTTTCGCTACGAAACAAATAATTTTTATTTCTTTTTAAGTTTATAATTTTTTAGCGTTTATATTTTTATATGTTTAATTGCCCGCATATTCTCGTAAATTTTGTTATTCATAGTCATCTGAAACACGTAGAATTTCTTGTAAATTTTGTTCAATGACTCAGATTCTTGTAACCTGCTTATCTAAGTGTATTTAGTAGGTAAAATCTTTATCCACTATGGGGCATGTTTCACATAATGGTTTTATTATGTTTTGTCAGGGCGCGGTCCTTCTTAAAAACACCCGAGCGCTCTGTTGAGTAATTTAAATTCACAGAAATTGCAGACCACCATTAAGGGTTTCTTATGAAAATTCATTTAAACGTAATGTTAGACTATTCTAGAAGTCCCCGGAGGCAACCAATCGCCTATCTTACTTACGTAAGCAACAACAAATCACGTTTTACCACCCCAGAATTATTCTGGTATAAAAGGTTTTTAAATTCCTCAACACGGGGTTAATAAGCACTGAACAGTCAGTTAATCGGTAACACAACATAACGCGACTTACTTAAAATAGTGTACGGGATATTAGGTTTAAGTGATTAAATTAAGTTAAAAAATAACGACTTTTATTTATTCACACCTATTTTTCAAATTAACTTTTTCATCAACGTTTAAATAAAGGTGTCTATACGGCCTTACAACCCGTGGACGGTGAAGTGTCAAGCAACCAACGCAAACATATGGTTCTTCGAGCCGGATAAATCCGCGACAACTCTATCAACAATCCATAAAATCCACGTACTCAAGAACGAAGGGGTAAGTCTCCAATTATTACTTTTCTAATATCCTTGCATACCCTACCCTCAACATGCCAGACATCAAGTTAAAAACCTTAAAATCTAAAATAACATATTTAAAAACAACATTAACTAAGTTTTCCACATTTTTAAAATCATTAAATCAGAAGAGTAATGTATTTGAACTCAAGGAGCGTTTAACGAAACTAGACGGCTTTTTAGAACAATTCAATGATCTTCAAACGGAGATCGAATGCCTAGGAGATTTAGAATATCAATACTATAAACGGGATGAATTCGAGATCACTTATTATGAATTAGTAAGTCAAGCAAAACAAATGATTTACGAATATGAATCTCGCTCACAGTCAGTTCAACCCGTAACATCACAAGCAGCTGATACACATGCAACAAATAACGTTCGACTTCCTAGAATCGCTTTGCCAAATTTCTCCGGACTCTATGAAGAATGGACTCCGTTTCATGATACATTTTCTTCTCTGATTTATTGCGATAGTTCTATTCCAAATGTGCAGAAATTTCATTATTTAAAGTCAGCGCTGAATGGAGACGCTTTAGAGTTATTACATTCTCTTTCAATTTCTAACGAAAATTATCACATCGCATGGGATATGCTGAAATCAAGATTTGATAACAAACGAATCATTGTACAAAAACATATTAAAGCAATTTTTGATTTACCGACGGTAACAAAAGAAAATCACACTGTTCTACGACAGATTCAAGACGGGATTCTCAAACACACGCGTGCTTTAAAATCTCTCGATCGTCCCATCGAATCTTGGGATGATTTATTGATTCTTATTATCACTACAAAAATAGATCCCATTACACTTAAGGACTGGGAGGCAAGTTTATCATCTCCTACAACCTTACCTTCGCTGCAAGAGTTAACAGAATTTCTTAATAAGAAATGCCAAACGTTAGAAGCAGTTCAAAGAAGGACACACACACAACAACCGTCGTCGCAAATAATCGTCAATCATAAACCCAAACAAACATCACACGATTCTGTCGCAGCCGCGTGTAAAATTTGTTCGAAAAATCACATGATTTATCAATGCGAATCATTTCTTAAAATGACACCAGAACAGCGTGTTAAAGAAGCAAAGGCAAAACAATTATGCATGAATTGTTTAAAGGTGAATCATTCGACACAACAGTGCAGAAGCAGCTCCTGTAGAAAATGCAACAAAATGCATAATACTTTGTTACATATTTACAATCGAAATACGGAAGTACAGTCGTCGCCATTGGAAGTGGCAACAATCAACAACCACTCCGCTCAAAGGCACGAAACGTCGCAAGCTTTTTTATCTACTGTAAAAATCAACGTCTTGGATGTGAAGGGCAAAGTTCAAACATGTCGTGCACTACTTGATTCCGGGTCCCAATCTAATTTCATTTCAAAAACCTTTATCAACCGCTTAGGAATTTCTCAATCTCCACTTCAAATTCCAGTCGTTGGGATCAATCAGTCATCAACTCGGGTCAAAAATATCGCTAATATCAGAATCAAATCAAAATATAATGCTTTCCAAACCACAATTAAATGCCTGGTAGTAGATAAAATCACTGAAAATCTTCCGCTCGCAACCATAAATATTTCCGATTTCGATACTCCCAAGAACATCAGACTTGCCGATCCAGAATTCAATATTTCCTCTCCTGTGGACACGCTCATCGGGGCAGAAATCTTCTGGAATGTATTATGTATCGGTCAGATAAAACCAAGTGAGAAGCATCCATACCTTCAAAAAACCCACTTTGGATGGATTGTCGCAGGGGCATCTACGCATAAAAATAATGCAACCAGATCTACCATTTGCAACCTGTCACTATTGAATAAAAATTTAACAAAATTTTGGACAATTGAAGAATGCACCATTAAGAAAAATAATTACAGTGTGGAAGAACAGCTGTGCGAAGAACATTTTTTAAGCACTGTCAAACGGAATGACAGCGGTCGTTTTGTGGTAAAACTACCATTTAAGAACGATCCTGAAGCTCTGGGCGAATCTTACAGCTTAGCTCTAAAACGATTTTATAATTTGGAAAAGAAATTAATTAAGAATCAAGAACTCAGAAGCCAATATTGCAATTTCATGAATGAATATTCAACTTTAGGGCACATGAAACAAATCGATCAATCAAATATTAAGTACAATATGTCATCTGGTTATTATCTACCACATCACGCTGTTATAAATCTAACAAGTTTGACCACTAAATTACGGGTCGTTTTTGATGGATCTGCAAAGACTTCCACAGGTATATCATTAAATGACCAACTAATGGTTGGTCCAACGACGCAACAAGATTTATTTTCCATCATCATTCGATTTCGAACGCATCCAATTGTTCTCACAGCCGATATAGCAAAGATGTATCGACAAATTTTGGTGGATGAATCAGATACTCGCTTTCAAAGGATTCTTTGGCGATCAGATACGAACCAAGCTGTAAACACTTTTGAACTGTCGACTGTCACATATGGTTCTGCGTCAGCTTCATATTTAGCAATTCGGTGTTTGCGAAAATTAGCCGAAGAAGAAAACCAAAATTTTCCTACAGGAGCAAAGGTGACACTTAGGGATTTTTATGTGGACGACCTCCTGTCAGGAGCAGCAACAATCAAAGAAGCGAGATTAATTATACAGGAAACAACCGAATTACTCCAAAGAGGAGGATTCGAATTACGAAAATGGTCATCAAACTGTCCTCAAATATTAGCTAACTTGGATTCAACTGCTGCTGATATACCACTACAATCAAGAGATGAAGAATCTGTCAAAACTTTAGGACTTTGGTGGAACTCCAAGAACGATATCCTTACTTATCAAGTACCAACCGAAACCATTTCGCAAAAAATAACTAAACGAACAATTTTATCATTTGTCTCAAGCCTATTTGATCCATTAGGTTTACTGGGACCGATCATAATATCTGGCAAAATTTTATTACAAAAATTATGGCAATTCAAGGTATCGTGGGATGAATCCGTACCCATGGATATTCAAGCACAACAACAAATAAAAATAATTTCTACCTTACACATTCCAAGAAATGTCATTCCCTTTCACAAATTCTCCAAGTTGGAGTTGCATGGGTTTTGCGACTCCAGCGAATCTGCCTATGGAGCCTGCGCATACATCAAGGTTTCAGATTCTTCAGGAAACATATCCGTTACCTTGTTATGTGCTAAATCGAGGGTCTCACCTATAAAGGCGCTATCTCTTCCAAGACTCGAGCTCTGTGGCACTCTTTTGTTGTCACAATTAATAGACAAAATCCTCGAAACAATCAACGTAGTATTCGATTATGTTTACTACTGGACTGACTCCACAATTGCGTTATCTTGGATTAAAGCAACAAATAAGCAGTGGAAAACTTTTGTTGCCAACAGAATTAGTGAAATTCGTGAACTCACGAATCCTGATGCATGGCATCATGTGTCCTCAGATAACAACCCGGCCGATATCATATCGCGAGGAATGTCACCAACTGATCTCATCAATTCTGAACTGTGGTGGCAAGGTCCCGACTGGTTGTCAACTACTTGTTTATATGTAAAGCCATACGTAATTCCAGAAGATCAAATAATATTTGAGGAGAAACAAATCATCTCCACGCATGTCAACACTGACTCTGAAGAAAATCCAATATTCACCAAATTTTCTTCTTTATCCAAACTCTTAAGAATCACGGCTTATTGCTTACGGTTCATAAAGAACTGTCTCCTTAAGGCAGGAAGTAATGAGGGAGAAATTTGTACTGGGATCCTAAATTCGACTGAAATCAGGGAAGCTCGCGATCACTTAGTCAAACTAGTCCAAGAGCAACACTTCAAGTCTGAATTAAAGCAACTACAAGCAGATGGATCAGTCGATACGAAAAGCCATATCCTTTCTCTAAATCCATTTCTTGATGATCAAGGAATCATTAGAGTCGGTTGCAGACTCCGAAATGCTGAAATTTCGTATTCTCATCAACATCCAATCCTCTTACCAGCAAAACACGCCTTCACCAAACTTGTCATAAGGTATCATCATCACAAGCAACTGCATGCTGGAACTCAAGGTACTATAGCTTCACTTCGCAAGGAATTCTGGCCATTATCTTTACGCGGATCAGTTCGTCACACAATCCAAAAATGCATAGTGTGTTTCAAAGCGAAACCTATTGGAAACGAATATCTAATGGCAGATCTTCCGCTAAAACGTTTGCAACCTGCGCGGCCATTTCTCAATTGTGGGGTTGATTTTTGTGGTCCATTTGCAATCCGGGAACACAAGCGAAGGAATAGCAAAACCCTCAAGATGTACGCAGCGATTTTCGTCTGTTTCGTTACTAAAGCTGTGCATATTGAATTAGTTAGTGAGTTGTCAACTGAAGCTTTTCTTAACACGTTAAAACGGTTCATGGCACGACGAGGAAAGATAGCCAACATATATTCAGATAATGCCACTAACTTTGTTGGAGCAAATCGTGAATTACAAGACATGCACCAGCTGATAAACACCAAATCTAGCAAGAAACAAATTCTTCAGTTTCTCGCAGACGATGGCATCACATGGCACTTCTTCTCCACATTTTGGAGGTCTTTGGGAATCTGCCGTCAAGTCATTGAAACATCATCTCAAACGAATTGCTGGAAATGCCAGTTTAACCATGGAAACATTTAATACGCTTTTACCACAAATTGAAGCAATTCTCAATTCACGACCCCTCACTCCTCTCTCTGATGATCCCAATGACCTCCAGTTCCTAACACCCAGCCATTTTATAATTGGAGACTCCCTTACATCAGTGCCCGAACCGAGTTTATTACACCTTCCTACTAATCGATTGTCATGCTGGCAGCATATTGACCAGTTAAGACAACATTTCTGGAAACGATGGATGAACGAGTATCTCAGCCATCTCCAACGGCGTGTAAAATGGGCAGCCAAACGAGGGTCACCGATAGCAACAGGACAGCTGGTCATCGTTAAAGAAGACAACATACCGGCATCGCATTGGCTTGTCGGACGGGTGCAGCAGGTCCATCCAGGGAACGACGGCATCATCAGGGTTGCAAGTGTTAGTGTAAAGGGCGGTGTATTAAAGAGACCTGTATCCAAACTATTTGTTTTACCCATAGACGATGTAAACAATTAATAAGGTTATCCTTATTGAAAGGTGACCTTTCAAGGCGGGAGATATGTTTCGCTACGAAACAAATAATTTTTATTTCTTTTTAAGTTTATAATTTTTTAGCGTTTATATTTTTATATGTTTAATTGCCCGCATATTCTTGTAAATTTTGTTATTCATAGTCATCTGAAACACGTAGAATTGCTTGTAAATTTTGTTCAATGACTCAGATTTTTGTAACCTGCTTATCTAAGCGTATTTAGTAGGTAAAATCTTTATCCACTATGGGGCATGTTTCACATAATGGTTTTATTATGTTTTGTCAGGGCGCGGTCCTTCTTAAAAACACCCGAGCGCTCTGTTGAGTAATTTAAATTCACAGAAATTGCAGACCACCATTAAGGGTTTCTAATGAAAATTCATTTAAACGTAATGTTAGACTATTCTAGAAGTCCCCGGAGGCAACCAATCGCCTATCTTACTTACGTAAGCAACAACAAATCACGTTTTACCACCCCAGAATTATTCTGGTATAAAAGGTTTTTAAATTCCTCAACACGGGGTTAATAAGCACTGAACAGTCAGTTAATCGGTAACACAACATAACGCGACTTACTTAAAATAGTGTACGGGATATTAGGTTTAAGTGATTAAATTAAGTTAAAAAATAACAACTTTTATTTATTCACACCTATTTTTCAAATTAACTTTTTCACCAACGTTTAAATAAAGGTGTCTATACGGCCTTACAACCCGTGGACGGTGAAGTGTCAAGCAACCAACGCAAACACTAATAATGTAGAAGGTGTCTATAAAATAATTCCTACTTATTTTTTTTTATTTTTGATTTTAGAAAGAAAAAAAGATAAAAGAAATTGTAGAATTTATTTCAGTACTGCTGCAGATATTCACAACAAACAATTGAGCGTCGGATACCCAAAAAATAAACATTAAACATTAAATAAAATTTTAGCATTAAAATATTAAATCGATTTACATATTTTCAAAAAATTAACTTTTAACTAGAAACGAAAAATATTTCGGAAAAATTTAACTTTATAAATGACGTAAAACATTCAAAGCATCTTCAATTTTTTTTACACAATGAGTAAATCTTTTTGTCATGTTTTGAATCACATCTCTTAGTATAAAAGGATCATTATTCATGTTTTCTATTTCTGAAATTCAAAAATAAAATAAATTAAATAGGAATTATTTTATAGACACCTTCTTCAATATTAATTTTATTACACTGGGTGTCTCATAACATACGGAGGAGATTAAAAGGGTAGCTAGGGGAGATCAAATTAAAGATTCTTTCCTAATAATTTTTTGGTAAAAAAGAAATAACTAAAAAGTTACAAGAGATAAAAGTGAAATTAATTAACAAGCAAAAGTTACTCCCTGTAGTAATATTTTACGTTTTAAATTCAAATTTGAGGCATTTATGAGTTAATTGAACACTGCTTTACAATAAACAACGATTTTAAAAAATGTCGTCACGTTAAAGTAACGGCTGTTTCATCTTTTCTTTTAATGCCCAAAAACGGGTTTCTATCTCGTTGTGCCCCGCCTACTAATTAAAAACAAAACTAATAAACAGATTAACATAGACATTTTATGAATGGTGGTTTTGATAAATTTAGAATTTATTTAAAAATAATGTTGCATTATGTGAAATAATTTTGATTCATTACGAAGCTATAAGTGTAAATTAAAGAAGAAATTAAGAGAGTTAAACTACTGTAACTTTCTTATTATTGGGTTTTGATCAAAAGCGAATTAAGAAAAAAGCTTTATTTTGATGTCCTGCGCTGCCCTTTCAATCTCCTCCGTACGGTGTGAGACACCTAGTATACTTAGTCCCAGTAGAATTTAATTTAGAGACGAAAATTGGAATAATATACAATGTGTTCTATTTAAAAAAACTTAAGTTCAGTTTATATCTCGTTTATCCGACCATCAACTGTTTTTCTGTGAGCACACAGAGAAACTTTGAATTAGTTCATATAAGTTTGATATTTTCCTGAAATTAAAAATAAAAGAGTTAAAGGGGGTAGGAATTCTCGCGTAGTCACTTTGTACAGAATTGAAATGCTTAATTTTCCTACTTACTTGACATAGTATAAGCTACATATCCAATTAAATTTCCATTTCGGTATCTATACAATTCCCTGGGAACAAATTCACTAGTAAAGGCAATAACCAGCGCCTAAAGACTAGACGATAAAAATAACATCATTAAATTGAAGGATTTTTACATTGCAAAAAGTACTGAAGTAAGTCTTGACCAGTATTATTCCATTCCAAGCTCCCAATCCTGGAGGTTTGTGGGGTACCGGTCTTCTTCTAGTCCTCAAAAATTTATGTGCATCCAGACGAAGTTCCAAGATATTGTTCACTAGAGCAAACAGAGGAGCCAACGGCATACTTGCAACAAAAAAAGTAACCATTCCGTATTGTAACACTAAAAGATTTGAATACGTTCAGCTATTTTACTGGAACACATTCGTACTTACCTAATTCCATGAAGTCGTTTATAAGAAAGAAATCACCCACTGGGACGAGCTCATAATCCTTTTCCCATTGTGGAATTTTCTTTGAATTTATCATGACACCTTCTTCAGGAATTTTATGTCTTTTACATTTCCGGAATAATTTTCGAAAAGCACTGAAACAAGCATATTATTCTTGGCCTTCATTATTGAAAAACATGAATTTACGGAATCAGGTATGCTAAAATTTTTCCTGTGAAGCTTTTTAATATCATCAAAAATATGAGTTGTATGCTAACGCCTATTATGCATCCGGAAGGATGGCAAACCTCGCCTTTCAAGCCAAACAGAAAACTGTGTTGGTCTTCATCGCCGGGATGTGAAAAAAATTTTTCCTTTAATGCGTTACTTTTACTGAAACAATCTGCTTGTTAGCTCACTGACTTACCGTAAAGAAGGCTAAATAGAACAACGGTGAATAATTATTGAAGAATGCGAGGATATACTTTTTAATTATCATCGAGTTCATGAGTTCTGTTCGCGTTCGAGGATTTTCCATTAGGGTGAGTTTCAAGGACACTAAGTTGAAGAACTAAAACAAATTAAGTATATCGTATCATACTCGGGCTGTATCCGTCCCAGCACATGCAAAAAAAGTATTCTTTGTATGTATTTATATGAGATGACGCCCACTGCACCGTTCTGTAAGTGGTCCGGCACGGCTGACATACATGAGGCGACATTATCAAACCGGTGTATGCAGGAGACGGTCCGCGTGCTAAACGTGCAAACACTGTCAGCAAATACCTGGTTTGACGCCTGCACAACGCGGTGTAAGCGCATGCAACGCGTTATGCCAACGGCCATACGATGCTCATCAATTCTAGCATCCGGCATGCCAGTGTCGGACCTGATACGGTCCGGGTACGATACGGTGTAGTGGACGACAGCTTTTAAAATTAAGATGTACAGCGTGTTAGAATATAAGGAAAATAAACTTCAAGAGCGAGATGACCCAAAGGAAGTGGCAAGTTATTGAAAAACTGGGACCGCAAACATATTTTCTCAAAGGTATTAATAATTTTGTAATTTCACAGTAGTTACAAAGTAATACATGACAGTACGTGAGTAAAAAACTTTTATTTCTGCGTCCACATTAATTTTCCATAGGCTATAAAATTCGTTCAAAAGTCTCTCGTTCTGTTTAATGCTCACGATGCTTTAGAAAAAAATCGTGTTTGATCAAAACAACAAATGTAAATGCGAAACATAATCAAGTATCGTCGTGCATGAGTCCATAATTACTGGCTGACTGGAAATTTACCCCTTTAGGGTCGCCGTGTAGGATACAGGATATTGTAGCTTATCACCGATCGGCACATCATCTAAGCATACCTATCAGCACATAGCATACGCCACTGCAATTGCTCTCTCTCTCTCTATACCCGATGTCCCGCGCCTTGTATTCACCATTTAGAATCTTCATTCTTTAATCGATTTGTTGCTTGATTTGGTTATCGCAATCCCGTGAGGCGCTAGCTTCTTTAGAGAGCACGCTTCATTGGAGGAATATACATAGGAATTATTTTAGACACCTTTCGCAATATTAATTTTATTATACTGGGTGTCTCATAACCTATGGAGGAGATTAAAAGGGTAGCTAGGGGAGTTTAAAGTGAAATTAATTAAAAAGCAAAAGTTACTCCCTGTAGTAATATTTTATGTTTTAAATTCCAATTTGAGGCATTTATGAGTTAATTGCTTTACAATAAACGACGATTTTAAAAAATGTCGTCACGTTAAAGTAACGGCTATTTCATCTTTTCTTTTAATGCCCGAAACGGGTTCTTATCTCGTTTTATCTCGTCTGTCGACCTACTAATTAAAAACAAAACGAATAAACAGATTAACATTTTATGAATGGTAGTATTGATAAATTTAGAGTTTATTTAATAATAAAGTTGCATTTTGTGAAATAATTGTGATTCATTAAGAAGCTACAGGTGTAAATTAAAGAAGAAATGAAGAAACTTAAACTGCTGTAATTTTCTTATTATTGGGTTTTCGTCAAAAGCGAATTAAGAAAAAAGCTTTATTTTGCTATTCCGCAGCTGCCCTTTCAATCTCCTCCATACGTTGTGAGAGACCCAGTATAATGACATTTCAATCAACAACCTAACAACTATACAAAGTGAACTTGATTAATGGGAATTGGAAATTGATTGTTCTCAACACTTCCCCTCAATTGAATATTTATTCATTGCCTCTTGAAGTCCTATGCCCTTCAGGCAAACTTGTAGTTTTGAAAAACCTAGTGTTTTAGTCAAAAAATCTGCTAACATATCAGTCCGAAGATATTTCAGATTAATTAGGTGGTCTTTCAGAGCTTGATACACAAAATGATGGCGTATGTCAATATGTTTAGAGCGACTATGAAAAACTGGGTTCCGAGCAAGTTTTCCAGCTCCTTGATTATCATGAAATAAATTGATATGGCTCAGTTCCTTAAATCCCAATTCAGTTAAAAATTTAATCAAATAAATGGATTCATTCATAGCATCTGTGAGACTCATATACTCCGCTTCGGTGGAGGATAAGGCGACGGTACGCTGTTTTCGGCACTTCCATGAGATAGAACTTCCTGCCAAAATAAATGTAAATCCTGTATAAGAACGTCGGTCATTTATACAGTCTCTCCAATCAGTATGGATCAATTCATGGTGCCTTTAAGATATCTGAGCACTCTTTTGGCTGCGGTCCAGAGCATTTTTCCAAAATTATTGTTGAATGGACTCAGGTAATTCACTCCGTACGATATATCTGGTCGGGTTGGCATAGCAAGATACATCAAACCTCCTATCAGCTCGCGATATGGATATGATTTGCTTTCATCATCCTCCTCACTTGAATCTGCAGTCAACTTGATTCCTACTGCCACTGGAGTGTTCACAGGCTTGCAGTGTCCATCATATCGAACCTTACGAGAATGTCTCGAATGTATCTAGACTGTGAGACTTGAATTTCAGTACCACAATTACTTTTGCGCTGAGATATTTCAATTCCAAGACAGAATTTTGCTTCACCTAAATCCTTAATTGAAAATTCTTCATTCAATTTGTTTCGAAATGAATCTAATTTTTGTAAATTTCTGTACGCTATAAGAATCTCATCAACATAGATTAAAATAAATAAAATTATGTGTAATGTATCAAGACAGTTGTCATTTTTATAAACGCACACAACTTTCCTAATCAAGAATTAACAGATACTCTCATGGCGTACAGCTTGTGGAAATACTGTATGGAAGCACGAAGACTGCGCAAAAGGTATTCAATTAACTGTCCAAATTCTCCAGGATCATGACTCATTTCAACTTCAAGTCCAAGACCGTGGCAGACCTCATACTGAATGTTGAAAAGAACATTTTGGATGCTGTAACTGTTGCTGGTAAAATTACCCGAAGACACGCACTTCAGCAAGATGTATCGCATTCGACAGTTTGGCAAATTTTAAAAGTGCAATAGTTATGTGCAATTACAGTTTTCCTTCGTTGTGTTTAAGGATTACGGAAACCTTTAATAATAAACAATGATATGTCTCCGACAAGTTATAAACGCAATTTCTGTTCAAATTTAGTAAATGTGACATTGCAACAATTGACATTTTTATATACTTTTTTCGTTTCTACAATAGAATTTTCCGGTCTTAACCAGAGGCGGGTATAGATTTTAATATGAAATACGTTTCAAAGTTTAGAAAGTTTAAATTAAAAAAGTCAAATAGAAAAGAACTGCACTCCGTGTTAAAATTAACACACGTATTTCTGATACATACGCAAGGATCTGCAGTTATAGGTTTATATCCAATTCTTTGGAGTACATTGTCCAGTTTGGTATGCCACTGTCTGCTCGATTGTTTCAATCCGTACAAAGATCTTTTTAATTTACAGACATAATCACCTTTGCATATTCGTAGTTGCATGCCGAAAGCTTTACGACCAAGTTCGCTTTCGCCGAGTGTCCTGAGAGTGTTGAGTTTCGTTACTGGAGCAACAGCATCATGGTAGTCGATGCCGGGACGTTGTGAAAATCCCTGAGCTACTACCCATGCTTTTCTCCTCTCTAGAGTCAGCCTTATATTTGTTGCGAAGGACAGTCCGGCAACCGATTACTTTATCGTTTGGCCTTGGCACTAATTCTCAGGTGTCGTTCATGACCAAGCTCTTCATTTCAGAATAGATTGCATCTTTCCATTCCTTGCGGTCTGATCCGTTTATTGCTAGTTTAAAAGGAATTTCGGATACAAGCATTGCTTCCGGACTTTTGTGCCATTCCGGTTCACAGCGGTCTTGTTCTCCTTCAGTCTTATTTAATTCGATTTTGTTTTAATTTTCTTCTGGTCTCGGTTGAACGTTACTTTGCCAGTTATACTGTTTTTCGGGATGACGTTTTCCCGTAAAAATCTTTCTGGGATGTCCTGGACCTCGTTTTTGTTGGTATTCTTTAATAGTATCTTCAACATTTTGCATATTCGAAGAAATATTTACGCTTGTATTTTCTTTTTCTTTCTCTTGTTTTTCAGATTGCATTTCTTCTACGCTACCATCTTGGAAAATATCTATGGTCGATATCGGGACATCCAGCAACGAAAAAATATCATCAGTCTTCGTCGTTTCGGTAATAAAATCTTTGTATTCATTCTGTGAATCAAACTGCTCGAAGAATTTTACGTCTCTTGCGACATGAACTTTTCTTTCGTTTTGTACCCATATTCTGTATCCTTTACATACATTAGAATATCCGACGAACGTACCTTCTTTTGCTTTAGGCTCGAATTTTCCTCGATTCGGCGTCTTGTTTAGCAAAAATTCCTTACATCCAAATGTCCTCACAATTGGTTTATTTCCGGTCCATCTTTCGTATGGCGTCTTGTTCCCTAAACTTCTTGAAATGCAACGGTTACGTATGTAGTACGTAGTATTCTGTGGCAGTAGCTTCTGCCCAGAATGTTGAGGGTAGATCTGACTGGATCAGCATACACCTGGCAGCCTCCACAAGCGTGCGATTTCGGCGTTCAGCGACACCATTCTGCTCTGGAGTATGTGCTACGTTAGACGTCTGCGTATACCTTAATCCCTAAACAACTTGTCCAAGGTAGAGTTGCAGTATTCCTTTCCATTATCAGATTGTACAGCTTTACAACCGGAAACCTACTCAATGAACAAACAGATTTCAATTATTCCTCCCCGTTATTATCAATATTTAAGATGGACCAGATGTAGCAACTTGGGTGAATTTCCAGCCCCTTTGTTTGTAGAAAATAAGTTTAATACTAGCACTATAAATAGCCCGTTTTGTAAAATTTACGCAAATATTCTTGTTATACCAAACTGACGAAGCTACAGTGTAGCGAAACAATACGATGCGTTTACAATAAAAAGAATTGTAAAAATCAACAAGCGTTTTGTTTAATATAATTGTACATCTTTTATCCCGCGACCTATTTGAATCTCTGCCATCGTCGTGAATTCCAGATATTTCGATGGAACTTCACTCTTATTATGGGTAAAGAATACCTCACACCATCCATCAATCATAGTGACGAATTAGCGAGCGCCACCAAGGGATTGGGTTTGTTTAGGACCACATACATCGGTGTGTATTAGAGGTGGTAAAGTTAGCCCATTCTCACGAATTAATTCTTTTGTTCTTATTCCCAGTCTGGAACTAGTTCGCGAACCTTGTTCATTTACAGGGCCCGCGCGAGACCAAAAGCCGCCCGCGTGCCAATCCATATTTTGGCGCCCTCTGACAAATGAGTTGGGTCAAGCAAAAACGGTTAATTATCAAAATTATTAAAAATTAAAAGAAAAGAAATGGAAAAAACAAAAAAGTTTTTAAACATTTTCCTTCATATTTTTTTAACATTTTCCTTCACTTTTTTTAAACATTCTCCTTCGCTTTTTAACCATTCTCCTTCACTTTTATTTAAACATTTTCCTTCATTTTTTCAAGTTCCTATCTGCCGCAAGCACCCAAAAACGAAACTTTTTTTGGGCGAAAAAAATGCCAAAATATGTCCAGTGACCAAGAAGCTAATTGCTGCCCCTTGAACATGGCACCCGCGTGCACTACACGCTTTGCACACATGGTTACGGGGGCCCTGTTCATTTAGCTCATTTAGTTCGTGCGTAGAAAGATACAATCCGACACGATTGCTTTTAATCGGTGAAATCGTATAAGTTTGCGCTTGCTTGTTTTATAATTTGCAAAAACTGAGATTATTACGAATACGAAATGTTCTAAGTGTAGAACCAGCATAAGCACTTAGTTTTTACAAAGTCCATTTTAAAGTGATTTCACACTTCACTCCATTTTTGCACTGTTCTGAAAATCCGAATTTGTGTTATAATAATGACTGTCACATCAACCATCGTCGTACCCCAATAAAATCACACTAAAATTATTCACGAGCTCGACGTTCGGGCGCAAACAGATGACCGATTTGCTCATGTCTCCGGCAGGGTACGAACAAGAGCGTTAAGTTAGTCCGAGTAAACGAATTAAACTACTCGCGAGCTAAATAAGAATTTAGCTCATCATAAGGAATAGATTCAATAAACTAGTTCGTTCACGAACTGCGCGTCTCTAGTGTGTATAACATCTAGTATTTCAGTCGATCTCTGAGTACGTAACTGAAAAGGAGAAGACGTACGTTAGTTTTCCAATCGTACAAATGTTACAAGATAAACTGGGCTCTTTAGAATTAAACTTTAAACTAATGACTGAGTGGTGTTTGTTCATTATAATGAGATCTCTTGTATTAAGATGTCCCATTTGATTGTGCCATATGTCTTCTTCAGGACGTTTCTCGACCGCTGCTGCAAGGGCTTGTGAATGTTGCTCTCGTAGGTAGAACAGATCCCTTTCTCGGTCAGCGATCATCCTTATGTTCCCCTGTGGACCTTTCACGATTGCGCGTTCTTTTGTGAATATAACTTGATTTCCCTTATTAACTATTTTTGCGACAGATAATAAGTTCGTTCGTAATTCCGGAACAAATAGCGCATTTTTTAAATAATGTTTTTTAAAAATTTAATGTCATTTATGTTTATGTCATAACATGTTTAATCTAGTCTGAATATTTCCACCGGTTTTTGATATGTATAAATGCTTTTAGTGCGTTTCGTGTTTAGTTTGTTTTGATAATTTGCTGTACAGCTATTAGTGAGATTCATAAAATTGGTATCGGGTATCTCTGCACGGCAAAATTTGACTCCCACTTACTGCACCGAAAAACGTTAACGTGCAATCCTTGCGAAGGTAACCCTCTCGGGTTGGTATTTTACTTGCTTGTTAATCCCCAACACTATGACATTTAAGGGGAAATGTTTCCAATTTTATGATTGGTTGGACTTGGCTGCAGGTGCGCTCTAAACATTTCATTGGTTACCCTTTACTATGTAGTTGTATTGTCCGTCGGCGTCGTCGGCTTCAACGAAATTTAAATTTTTGTAGCAGAAATAAGCTCCACATACCGATTGTAAGAATAATCTTCGGCAGTATCAGCATGTTAACAATATTTTTACAATTACAAATATCTACTGTAAATAATGTGGGCGCAGCAGGCTGGCCGTTCGATGAAATCCGGAGTCGCTCATGACGATTCGAGAGGCAACTGAGGCGCGTTCAGAAACTTCATTGCGATTGCACTTTGGGCGTTTAAAATGGAAAGCAAAACGCGCAAAATAATTTACATGACAGAGAAAGTGTATAACCTGGAGCGCGCTCTTTCTCATTCCTGAACGGGCCCCAGCACACGATAATTCACGATCCTTGGGAGGGAATTTTAAAATAATAATGATGAAGACATAACTTGTTTAAGAGGAATCCCACCGAATAATGCCATATACGAAAACCATTAAAACGCGCGAAGTCGTAGAGGCTTTAGTTCTTAATCAATTTATTCCATTTTTTGACAGTCCATATTTAAGGACTAGAAGTTCAAAGTGACCAATGGAAATTTCGCTACGATTAATTGTTAATTAGAAAAAAAATAATTAAAATTTAAAAATCGTAGTTGAACTTTACAGTCAAATTAAATATACTTCCAGTTCATATTTTCGAAAACGCGTTGGTCACTTTGTAGATTGAAGTTTTATTAACAAAACTGCGAAAACAGCTTTCAAAAATATGTATATGTAATGTAGTTATGAATTCGCGCGTTTTGCATGTTTTTCATGAATTATTTTCATGAGGCGTGGACGGATTTCTCCCACTATCAATTGTGGGGGAGGTAACGAAAGAGGAAGCAAACATATCTTCTCTTTCTGTTTCGCTAAAAATTGTTAAAGAGAATATCGCGGCTGGAAACAAAACTTAGCTTGTGACACCCTGGTGACAGTCGGATTTGAGCCGGGAGTGACCGAATATTGTCGATGTTTGAAAAATACTTAGAAAGGATTTTGAATCATTTATTTACATGAATTGTAAGTTTAACATAGATAGAGGCAAAAGAAACGAAAAATTGAAATTACAATTGTACAGACTATAAAATTGTAATGTTAGAAATGTTTGCAACAATGACAATAACTAGAATATAATAATAGAAAAAATACTTTTAAATAAATTAGAAAATATTTAAATGTTTGTCAATAAATTTCGAACTCCGTTACTAAATCTTTTCTAAGTGGAATTTTATTAATGTGTTAATAAAATTTAATTTTGTAAAACTTTTTTATGAATGGATATGTCCTCATGTAAATAAGCTGTAATACTAATTATGTTTCTACAAAAATTATTAATTAAAATTTAGAATTAAATATTAAATTAAAAATATGTGTTGTTATTGAGGACAATAAATAATACTAGCAATTGAATATATTTTCGGAAAAAAAATTAAGTTCAATATTGATAATTTAACATTACTTCTATAAAGATATTTTTTGCGTTGAAATCATCGAGATTCCAAAATTAACAATAATTAGAGTCAGTAGAATAGTCAAGTACTAATTAATATAGTTCTTCTAGAAGAAATCAGAGACATGTGGTTCTAACCGGAAGCCAAGAATTCAACCGTAGTTCTTTATAATAAAGGAGTTGATCGCATGTACAGGGTGATTACGCGAGAATTCCTACCCCCTTTAACTCCTTTATTTTGATTTCAAGAAAAAATGATTAATACAAAACTTATAGGAACTAATTCAAAGTTTCGCTGTGTGAATAAACGAGATATGATGATATTTAATTTTTTTTTTTTTTTAATGGAACATCCTATATATTATTACGATTTTCGATTCTAAATTAAGTTCTACTGGGACTACGCATATAATAAAACTATTAATGTAGAAGGTGTCTACACAATAATTCCTATTTAATTTATTTTATTTTTGAATTTTAGAAGTAGAAAACTCCCATTTATACAAGAGATATGATTCAAAATATCTTAAAAACTTTTACATCTTGCGTAAAAAAAATTGAGAACGCTTTAAATATGTTTTACGTTAAATTTTCAGTTATTTTTTAAAGTTCAATTTTTCCTAATTATTTTTTGTTCCTAGCTTAAACGTTTATTTTTAGAAAATATCTAAATCGATTTAATATATTAATGGTAAAATTTTATTCAACGTTATTTTATTTAAAATCAAAACTACGTTTATTTTTTTGGGTGTCCGACAAACAATTGCTTTTTGTGAATATAGCAGTACTGAAATAAATTGTACGACTTCTATCTTTTTTTCTTTCTAAAATCAAAAATAAAAAAATTAAGCAGGAATTATTTTATAGACACCATCTACATTATTAGTTTTATTATATATGTAGTGCCATTAGAATTTAATTTAGAATCGAAATACGTAATAATATACAGGGTGTTCCATTAAAAAAGAGCCTAAGTTTAGTTTATATGTCGTTTATCCGACCATCAATTGTTTCTTTGTGAGCACACAGTGAAAGTTTGAATTAGTCCCTTTAACTTTTGTATTAAGCGTTTATTCCTAAAATCAAAAATAAAAGAGTTAAAGCGGGTAGTAATTTTCGCATAGTCACCCTGTACAGTGCCCGAAAAAGGGAATGTCTTCCCCATAAAATGCAAATGTTCGGGCTAAGCTGTCGAGTCCCACATTATAGGGAAGCGGCCAAGCATTGCGAGCAAGTAATCCCGCTAGCGAAATGTGTCTGAGAGATATTCGAAACGTTAGACTGCCAGCTTCCGTAAATATAATTATAAAACAAAGCGTTGTATTGTAACAATTTTATCGAACCACATTTTTCGTTTTTATTTCCAAGATAAAAATATAAATACGCATGATGGCCATAATCAGAAACAGCTACAGTACAGGATCCAGAGAGAAATTGTATTATTGGTTTTAAAAAATATCCATGATGTCACAACAACTTATTCTATTTAATTTTGTGTATCCCTAATTTAAAATAATTTAACTCAGTATTTATTTGCTCCTGGCAAAATAGAATTCATAAAACGAACTATGACACAATCCAAAGCAATTTTTATTTGAATTGAACACTGAACCTTTACAATTTAAAAATAAAACAATAAAATATTAAATGAATATTACTCCTTAAATACAAGTTAAAGGCCGAAATAAATCTTTGAAGAATTCTAATTCTCAAATATTGAAATAATTCTTTTAATTAATAATTAATTACCATATGAGAATGGTTTTGTTGAACTTAATTTTTATAAAACATTAAACATTTACTTTTATTTTGCATGTATCGCATAGCAAAAAATGTATGACTTCACCAAACAAATAACACTTTGTTTTATAATTATATTTACAGAATTTAGCAGTCGCACGTTTCGAATTTATCTCTGTCAGATTAAATACATTTCGCAGGCGGGATTACCTGCTCGCAATGCTTGGTTTGGGTTATTGTAATGTGGGTCTCGACAGCTTAGCCCGAACATTTGCATTTTATGGAGGAGAGAGACATTACTTTTTTCGGGTACTGTACTTTCGAGTTGGAATTCGTGAACATTTTCCTACAGAATATATTAAACATTCTTTATTCCAATTCACACATAAATAACGTACATAAAAATAAAAATTTAAATTCTATAATAAAGTTTGACTATATTAATTTATTAAAACTGTTCATCTCATCTTAAACATTTTATGTCTTCATCATTATTATTTTAAAATTCCCTCCCAAGGATCGTGAATTATCGTGTGCTGGGGCTCGTTCAGGAATAAGAAAGAGCGCGCTCTGGGCAATAACTTTCTCTCTCTTTCTCCAATTCTATAATAAAGTTTGACTATATTAATTTATTAAAACTGTTCATCTCATCTTAAACATTTTATGTCTTCATCATTATTATTTTAAAATTCCCTCCCAAAGATCGTGAATTATCGTGTGCTGGGGCTCGTTCAGGAATAAGAAAGAGCGCGCTCTGGGCAATAACTTTCTCTCTCATGTAAATTATTTTACGCGTTTTGCTTTCCATTTTAAACGTCCAAAGTGCATGCGCAATGCAGTTTCTGAACGCGCCTCAGTGGCCTCTCGAATCGTCATGAACGACTCGGATTTCATCGAACGGCCAGCCTGCTGCGCCCACATTATTTACAGTAGATATTTGTAATTGTAAAAATATTGTAAACATGCTGATACTGCCGAAGATTATTTCTTACAATTTGTATGTGGAGCTTATTTCTGCTACAAAAATTTAAATTTCGTTAGAAGCCGACGATGCCGACAGACAATGCAACAACATGCTAAAGGGTAGCCAATGAAATGTTTGGAGCGCACCTACAGCCAAGGCCAACCAATCATAAAATTGGAAACATTTCCCCTTAAATGTCATAGTGTTGGGGATTAATAAGCAAGTAAAATACCAACCCGAGAGGGGTACCTTCGCAAGGATTCCTCTTAAGATGAGATGAACAGTTTTAATAAATTAATATAGTCAAATTTATTATAGAATTTAATTAAATTTTTATTTTTGTATAAGTCATTTATGTGTGAATTGGAATAAAGAATGTTTAATATATTTTGTAGGAAAATGTTCACGAATTCCAACTCGAAAGTACAGTACCCGAAAAAAGTAATGTCTTCTCCATAAAATGCAAATGTTCGGGCTAAGCTGTCGAGCCCTACATTACAGGGAGGCGGCCAAGCATTGCGAGCAGGTAATCCCGCTTGCGAAATGTATTTAATCTGCCTGAGATAAATTCGAAGCGTTCGACTGCTAAATTCTGTAAATATAATTATAAAACAAAGTGTTATTTGTTTGGTAAAGTCATACATTTTTTGCTATGCAATACATGCACAATAAAAGTAAATTTAATGATTTTATAAAAATTAAGTTCAACAAAACGATTCTCATATGCTAATTAATTATTAATTAAAAATTATTTCAATATTTGAGAATTAGAATTCTTCAAAGATTTATTTCGGCCTTTAACTTGTATTTAAGGAGTAATATTCATTTAATATTTTATTGTTATTCGTTTTATTTTTATATTGTAAAGGTTCAGTGTTCATTTCAAATATAAGTTGTTTTAGATTGTGTCATAGTTCGTTTTGTGAATTTTATTTTGCCAGGAGCAAATGAAATACTGAGTTAAATTATTTTAAATTAAGGATACATAAAACTAAATGGAATAAGTTGATGTGACATCATCGATAATTTTTAAAACCAATAATACAATTTTTCTCTGGAATCCTGTACTGTAGCTGTTTCTGACTATGGTCATCATGCGTATTTATATTTTTGTCTCGGACATTCCTTTTTCGAGCACTGTACAGGATGACTACGCAATAATTCTTACCTCCTTTAACTCTTTTATTTTTGATTTTAGGAAAAAATACTTAATACAAAACTTAAAGGGACCAATTCGAAGTTTCACTGTGTGCTCACAGAAAACCACAGTTGATGGTCGGATAAACGACATGTAAACTAAACTTAGGTTTTTTTTTTTTTAATGGAACAGCCTGTGTATTATTATATATTTCGATTCTAAATTAAATTCTAATGGCACTACACATGTAATAAAACTATTAATGTAGATGGTGTCTATAAAATAATTCCTCCTTATTTTTTTTTTATTTTTGATTTTATAAAGAAAAAAGGATAAAAAAGGCGTACAATATATAAAGAAAAATAAACGAAGTTTTGATTTTAAATAAAATAACACTGAATATAATTTTACCATTAACATATTAAAACGATTTAGATATTTTCTAAAAATTAACGTTTAAGGTAGAAACAAAAAATAATTCGGAAATATAACTAAAAATTTAACGTAAAACATATTTAAAGCGTTCTCAATTTTTTTACGCAAAATGTACAAGTTTTTAAAATATTTTGAATCATATGTCTTGTATAAATGGGAGTTTTCTATTTCTAAAATTCCAAAATAAAATAAATTAAATAGGAATTATTTTATAGACACCTTCTACAGTTTTAATTTTATTATATACGTAGTCCTAGTAGAACTTAATTTAGAATAGAAAATCGTAATAATATATAGGTTGTTCCATTAAAAAAAAACCTAAGTTTAGTTTACATGTCGTTTATCGGACCACAAATTGTTTTTCTGTGAGCACACATTGAAACTTTGAATTAGTCCCTATAAGTTTTGTATTAAACATTTTTTCTTGAAATCAAAAATAAAGGAGTTAAAGGGGATAGGAATTCTCGCGTAATCACCCTGTACATGCGATCAACTCCTTTATTATAAAGAACTACGGTTGAATTCTTGGCTTCCAGTTAGAAGCACATGTCTCTTTCTTCTAGAAGAACTATATTAATTAGTACTTGACTATTCTATTGACTCTAATTATTGTTAATTTTGGAATCTCGATTTCAACGCAAAAAAATATCTTTATAGAAGTAATGTCAAATTACTAACAATATTGAACTTGAATTTTGTTTACGAAAATATATTCAATTGCTAGTATTATTTATTGTCCTCATTAACAACGCATATTTTTAATTTAATATTTAATTCTAAGTTTTATTTAATAATTTTTGTAGAAACATAATTAGTCTTACAGCTTATTTACATGAGGACATATTCATTCATAACAAAAACTTATTTTAATAATAGTTAACACATTAATAAAATTCCAGTTAGAAAAGATTTAGTAACGAAGTTCGAAATTTATTGACAAACATTTAAATATTTTCTAATTTATTTAAAAATATTTCCTTCTATTTTTATATTTTCGTTATTGTCATTGTTGCAAACATTTCTAACATTCATACTTCCGTCAAACATTTCAATTTTACAGTCTGTACAAGTGTAATTTCAATGTTTTGTTTCTTTTGCCTGTATCTATGTTAAACTTACAATTCACGTAAATAAATGATTCAAAATGCTTTCAAAGTATTTTTTAAACATCGACAATATTCGGTCACTCCCGGCTCGGATCCGACTTGCCACCAGCCTGTCACAAGCTAATTTTTGTTTCCAGCCGCGATATTCTCTTAAACAATTTTTAGAGGAACAGAAAGAGAAGATATGTTTGCTTCCTCTTTCGTTACCTCCCCCACAATTGATAGTGGGAGAAATCCGTCCACGCCTCATGAAAATAATTCATGAAAAACATGCAAAACGCGCGAATTCATAACTACATTACATATACATATTTTTGAAGGCTGTTTTCGCGGTTTTGTTAATAAAACTTCAATCTACAAAGTGACCAACGCGTTTTCGAAAATATGAACTGGAAGTATATTTAATTTGACTGTAAAGTTCAACTACGATTTTTAAATGTTAATTATTTTTTTTCTAATTAACAATTAATCGTAGCGAAATTTCCATTGGTCACTTTGTAGTTCTAGTCCTTAAATACGTGGTGTTAAAAAATGAAATAAATTGATTCAGAACTAAAGTCTCTACGACTTCGCGCGTTTTAATGATTTTCGTATATGGCATTATTCGATGGGATTCCTCTTAAAACGTACGCAGTAACTGTGATACTTTAAAAAAAGGGAAAGGAACAAAGAAAACAATTCATTTTGTTGTAAATGGAAACAGTGGTGAAAAATTAATGACAATTCAAAAATATCGGCCGATATCCCAATTATCATCATAGCTTCATATAAATATCCAGGTCCAAGAAACTTCACTGTCCAGTGACTGTTGTAGCAACAACAAATATAAAAGACAAAGAATCGTTTGAAGTATGATTATCAAGGCGAATCCTCCCGAAAATCACAGAAGAATTATTGAATCTGATTTATGCACTTTATATTTTTTAAGGAAATTTGCTTCTCGATATTCTATCTATCAATTTCTTAGTTTGAAATAAAGTGTGAATATTTAAAACGCATATTATTGCTTTATAACTTTTGAAATAAGTATTTATTTAAAACATTAAAGTTTAAAACTCCCGCCCTTACTGTGCCCAAAATCCAGGTGGAGCCATTTTTATAAACTAACTTCGTTCCATTTTTATTTTATTAAGTGTCACATCTTCCTAGATCCTTTATCGTTGGTTCCTAGATTCAAGTGCCGAATCTTCTTAGATCCTTTATCTTTGGGTGCGACGCACAGCCACTGTCAATTCACCATCGACTCTTGTCTTGTGCGAAATTAGCGTGGTGGCATGAGTGATTCGCGCATTCATCGAAAGCGTTTCTTCAGCACAGTTAGCCTTTTGCATAAATTTTTGCTTCTTTAGATAGCAGTCTGCAGCTTTATGACCAATTTTTTTGCAATAATTGCACTTGTATTTTATGCGTTGTTTGCTTTTGTTGCTTTTATCCAGATTGTCATTTTTAATATTATCGGGGAAATGTAAGTCTCTGTGTCTGGATTTCGAACTGTGACTCTTCACGTACAGTGCTCCGTGTCCATTTTGGCGGAAATCTTCGGTAACAGATTCACTTGCTTCAATTATTTTAGTTTTCAATAGTTCGATGTCAGGACGGTTGTCTCGTGATTCGATGGCTGTCTTGAAAATGTTGAAATTGCTTGGAATTTTTGTTGTAAAATATTTAGGGAAGCCAATATTCGAACACATTTAAATTAACATGGGATTTCCTATGTTGCGTTTCAAAATGCAGCACCCTGTATAATGACATTTTAATGAATAACATAACAACTATACAAAGTGAACTTGATTAATGGGAATTTGAAATTGATTTTTCTCAACGTATTGCTTTTATGTTATTTTAATTAATACTTAAATATAATACCAA
Source organism: Prosopocoilus inquinatus (assembly GCA_036172665.1). Taxonomy (NCBI): domain Eukaryota; kingdom Metazoa; phylum Arthropoda; class Insecta; order Coleoptera; family Lucanidae; genus Prosopocoilus; species Prosopocoilus inquinatus. The sequence continues at coordinate 38,350,843 of CM069871.1, forward strand.
GTAAAAAAGTTCATGAAGGTATTAATTACAGGTAATGATTTAGATTTATGTTACAGATTTGTATCAAATAAAAATATTTTTATTTTAAAACTGTGGTTATGTGACTTTCGAAACTCTTTTAAGGAAGCAATTTAAAACAATCAGAATATTCCACCTTCACTGATCATTTTAAGTTAAAAAAAACACTTTCAAAAGAAGGGCATAAAGCTTAAAAATTTTCTTCGGCATTAATTTAAGCTTTACCTAAGGCCTCCGTTATTACAGGTAAGGCGTTATTAGACAGTCAAACTTTGTCTAATTTAAACCGAATTGTTATATTCTAAAAGAAGCAAGACCAGTAAATTAATTTTTGATAATTATTATGATTAAAACTTAGAGTTAGGACTCCGTTCGACAACCACCACAGATAAAAAAAAGTATTTGAAAGTTAGATTCTTCTCTTGTTACTCTTATCTGATGAAAATTGTTTTTAATCTTTGCCAGACACAGTGGAAATTGGAGAAAAATCTCAACGTTTCACTATCGGTTGATAGCTTCGGCAAGTAACTATCAACCGATAGTGAAACGTTGAACATTTTTTCAATTTCCACAGTGTTTGGCAAACATTAAAAATAATTTTCATAAAATATTTAGGTTCGAAACGAATTTGGATTATTACAAATGTGTATATATTGTAGGCTTGTGTATATTAAAACGTTTATGAAAAAAAAGTTTTTAAAGGCTTGATTTTCAGTAAAAAAAAATAAAAATTTCGTTTCTCTAGAGTAATTATTCGAAGTTCACTTGGTTTTCTCGCCAGAATAGGTGAGTTAGGATGACATTTTTGTTGGTATCACAATGAAATATAGACGTCAGATGAAACGGTTACATTTATTTTTAATTTGAAGTTTATAATTTTAGTACATTGACACCGCCTCGACTGCAGTAATAGGTACAGTTTTATTTTTAAATATTTTGCACTAGCTATTTGTTATAGGAGCTAGAGAAAAGCGTTAAGTGCAAAATTTGTAGAGTTTTATGTCTGTTATCTTTTAGAGTTATCTATCACAAGAAAGAAAAGAGGAACGTAAATTGATGAAAAAAATACAATTTGTTTTTTTTTAACATCCTGTATATTGTTTACCATTATAAAAGATCATTTTTTCTTAATTTCAAAAATACATACAGTGACCGGCAGAAAGTTGGCAACATATGGGAAAATTCTTTATTATTGATTTCTCAGAAAAAAATATTCTTAAAGTACTCTTCAACATGAACCTGTCTGTTTGAGAATTTTTCTTACGTTGAGTTTTAAGATATTTTAAAAAAGATTCTGAACTAAATTCAATTTATAGCAAAGTATCAGTACAGCCTTGATCAATGATATTGAAAATTAAACAGATAATTAAAATAAATTTAGTTCATTTCTGAAAAAGATAGACATTTTTTTTCCAGTAATTTATTTTAACATGTACTGATCAAGGCCATGCTGATATTTGAATTTCGTTACTGAATCTTTTTTTAAATATCTGGAAACTGAGCAGATGTAAAATTCTCAAACTCCGTAGATAGATTAATTTTGAAGAGTACTTTAAAAAACCTAAATGGCATTTTGCTGTAAAACAATTGTGGAAGTCAATTTTCGAGCATCTTTAAATTAACATGAGATTTCCTACGTTTCGTTACAAAACGCAGCACCCTGTATAATATTTTGACGCTTGGAGTCGCTTTCCTTCACACTTTTGCTCAGAGCGTACCCCGAGCATCAACTCGAATACACTCTTAGTTAGCAGAAAGCAATAGAAATTCTAATACTGGAAACCCTACACAATGAATTAGTAATAAAAAAATCCAGGCCGTCTTAATATTTTAAATAATAATTTATTGATATTCTAACGTCAAATAAGAGGGTCACGCTATATATTTTGAGACGCCAGTAAAATATAACAGTTAGAACTGATAACACCATATTTCTAAAACTACTATCTTTAGCTTATGACTATCATATGCTGTGCTACTGTCATATAGTAAAGGTGGCACATACTATAGTGAGTCGAAACATGTATTTACCATGACAAAATTTTCACGCTATGATTTACTACGATTTCAAAGTCGATTTAAATGAACAACAATGCATTAAACGACTGCAACTCGTGATGAAAGTCCATCCCGAACAACTGTGTTTCGCTGATATAGGGAATTTAAAAGTGGATGGATTACGCTTGACAATGAAAATCATCCGGGGAGGCCACGTCCTTCAGTCACTTCTGAAAATATTGAGAGACTGAAACGTTTAATCGAAGAAGATTCGCGATGCACGTATCAAATCATTGAGACAATCCTTGGTGTTGGATCCGCAACGGTAAATACAATTTTACACGAGCATCTTCATTTGAAAAAAAAAAGAATGTTTTCGTTGGGTGTCACATAAGTTCAACGACTTCCAAAAGGCAGAGCGTCTAAGAATCGCTGGGGAAACACCAGAAATGTTAAATCAGGGTTGATATCGTATTGTTTCTAAAATAGTAATAATAGTAATAGGTAATAGGTAATGAAACGAATATAGTTACAGCCGTGACGCGCAAACAGATATATTTTTAGCAAGTACATTTTGTAAAAGTGTTTTTTGCTAAAGCGACAGCTTGTAATTAAAGTGTTCTGAAATTTAACGACTATAATTTGTGAACCCCAAATTTGTAACAATACCATTTTATAACCATTCGCCAGCACATCCATATATGGATTAATGAAGATTTACTAACACCAATGGCAAAAAAACAAATCTGTGAAGAAAGTTATGTACGTAATTTTCGTAGCAAAGGTCTAGTGAAAGCAGTTAAGCTTGAAGATCAATCTACGGTTACAGTAAACTGGTGCACCATAAAATTTTTACCCTGAAGTTATTCAGTTAGTCAATATTCGGGTTAATGTTATATCAAGATGATGCATGGTTGTTGTGCTGATTTGGCGATATTTGACTTCTGGTTATTTTTCAATAATAAAAAAAAATTAATGAAGCAATTTTTCAATTTTTTTAGAGCATTCCGAAAGATGACTGGCTCCAAGGTTTTAACTTGTGGAAGGTTCGCTTACAAAAGTGCGTTGCTGTTGGTGGAGAATACTTTGAACGTAAATAAAATCATTTTTATAAAAAGCCTTGTAATTTTCTTGTATCTCAAAATACTGGGTGTCTCATAAAATACGGAGGAGATTGAAAGGGCAGCTAGGGGAGATCAAATTAAAGCTTTTTTTCTCAGAAAAGTTTTCGTAAAAAACCAGTAAATAAAAAGTTACAAGAGTTTAAAATAAAATTTCTTATGAAACAAAATTTACTACCTGGTGTAATATTTTATCTTTTAAATTCAAATTTGGGGTATTTAAGAGTTTATTGAACTCTACATGATACAACTATCTAAAAAAATGTAGTCACATAAAAGTTGCGGCTATTTCACATTTTATTTTAGTGCTTAAAAACAGATTTTCATATTGCTGTGCACCGTCTACTAATTCAAACAAAACTAGCAAATAGATTCACACAGACATTTTATGAATGATGGTTTCGATAAATTTAGAGTTTAACAATAATGTGGTAGTTTGTGAAATAATTTTGATTAATTAAGAAGCTGTAGCTGTAAATTAAAGAAGAAATTAAGAAAGTTAAAATGCTGTAACTTTCTTATAATTGGATTTTTGTTAAAAGCAAATTTCCTCCGAACGTTATAAGACTCCCAGTATACATATAGCGTGACCCTCGTGTCTTACAAACGGTTCTTCCTATCAGCTGTTATACAGTGACCGCCAAAAGGTTCGCACAGTACGGGAAAATTTTTTATTGATTTTTTTAAAATCTTTTAGCGCCAATAGTTTGTGCATGTTCGGTAACCAAATATAAGTAGGACAATGCTGGTGAGCAACTGTTAGTGTTGCTAAAAATAACAATTATTTAAGATACGAAAATTAAAAAAAATTGTAATTGGAAACTCCTGGACATATTAGACGAAGTTTTAATAGAATTCAATAGTTATTTATAAAATGTGTGTAGATAAAATTTCCTTTGTCTAGTATTTCGAAAAAAGGAAGATTCTCGGTATTTTCCGTTTTGTTCAAGATGTGAAGCAGTCAATGGTCATCTGGCATTTAACTCTTACGAGTGGTTAGCTTATTCAAACGTGTTCATAAAAAAATATTTAATAGAATAAATTTTCCTCTTGGGTTTCGAATTGTTGCTTGCACAAGAAAATTTGAAACAATTTTTCACGTTTCTGGTGCAAGGCCTTTTTCACATACGATTTTGTGTTAATGTTTTTGATTTCTTCATAATGCGTTTCTCATAATTGCAATTTAGTCCAAGCAGATCGAAAATTGTAAGAATTGCATCTACTTTCCGGTTTGGACCCATTTAACATCCGGACTAAAATCGATATTTTTCATGGTATCCATGAAATCGTATTTACTGTTTGTACCAATGTCGATTTTATAAGTTCGGACTTAAACGGGTCCAAACCAAAAAGTAGATGCAATTTTTGTAATTTTCGGTCTGCTTAGGCTACTTAGGGTTAGAATATTTGTGTAATCAAGAAATCAAAAGTAATAACACAAAATTTTATATAAAAAAAGTCTTGCACCAGAAACGTGAAATATCGATCCAAAATTTTCTTGTGCCCGTAACAGTTAAAAACCAAAGAGCAAACTTGATTGTTTTAAATACTGCTTGTAGATATAAATGAATAAGCTAATCATTGGTAAGAGGTAAGTATCAAATGCCCAAATACTTTTTCACATCTTGTGCAAAACTGATAATATCCAAAATTTTCCTTTTTTTTTTCGAAATACTAGACCGAAGGAAATTTTGTCTGGCAATCAGGACACACATTTTGTAAGCAACTATTGAATCCTCCTAAAATTTTGTCCAATATGTTCAGCAATTCCAAATTACAACAATTTTTTAATTTTTGTATCTTAAATGAGTGCTAATTTTAGCAACACTAAAAGTTGCTCACCAACCTACTTACGTTTGGTTATCGAACATGCACAAACTATTGGCGCAAAAGAGCTTTTTAAAAAAATAATTTTCCCATAAGGTGCGAACTTTTTGGCGGTCACTGTACATGTTTGAAATCAGGAAAAAATTACCTTTGATCGTAGTAAACAATACACAGGGTGTTCCATTTAAAAAATAAAAAAGAAAAATTGTATTTTCTTCTCCATTTTGCGGCCGCGCTTTTGTTTCTTGTCTGTAGAAGTTAATAGGCATAAAACTCTACATCTTTTGCATTTAAAATTTTTCTCCAGCTCCTAAAATAAAGCCTCTTTAAGGATGCAAAATATATAAAAAAAACCTGTACATTATTTATGTCACAGTCGAGTCGGTCGCAGATGGTTACTTTTTCGTTTTTGGCAGTATAGTCAGATTATTAGTGTGGAATTGCTATATTTTTCATGTCAGATTCTGGTGTCTAACAAAATTCATGTTAGCAAGTTAAGGAAATTACAATATAGCCTGCTCTGATGAGAAAAAAAGTGAATGCGTATAAGTAAAAGCGTTCCTGCTTTTTTTTACCAGAATACAAATGGCGGCCGATTGTCAGCACTTGCTTCACTTGTGTATATGGCTAATGTATTGCAGTTGTCAGGCCATAGTGAATGTCCTTGATATCTGTGCTGCCTGTCTGCCCTTGATACTTGTGACTTCCATCGAATTATATGCACGTAATTCAACGAAAGTAAAAGATGGCTAAAGTGCTAGAGAAGTTGTGAACGATTTATAATAATTTTTTTCTACGACCCTTTATAAAAAGACATTTTATTGTCACCGAATACTTCCAGTGAAAGTTTGATTTCCGTAATTAGTGTGGAAAAATCTCATAACGTTAACTTTCGTCCGGCCTTTGTCATGAACCGCTTTCCAATTACGAATTTCAAGCAACTGAGATGATCTGGACTGATCTGATCTGATCCTACACTTCTAAGATATTAATGGGAAGACTGCGTAAGTTATATAAGCGTGTTATATGTGTAGTCATAGATACGGATGCATGAGGGTAAGGGAGAAATAAAAAAGATCAGTTGAAGTGCGTTCCGCACCCTGCAATTGGAACATTTTGGTTCAGTTCAGAGGAACTCCTAGTAGCTCATTTTGGCAAGTGGAAAGCGGCTATGATTTCTGATTTAGAAAGTGATTTACATCTTCATAATACTCCACCAGCAATAGTAAGTCGGATCGGGTCGTAAAGAAAGTTTAGTATTTAACTCGTCGAAATCATTTTCTTAAGCTCGCTCAAAGAATGGCACTTTCGTCACTCGTTCAACAATACCGTATGTCCATTTTGATTACGCACCAAAGGAATTTTAATGCATTTTTCTTTAATTGTAAATTTCTGCTTACCTATCAAATTTATCATAAAACAATAAATGACATAATATGTAGCTTTATAATATGCATTAACTAAGACTTTTTTTGTAAGTTTATCAAATACACGGGCTTTCAAAATTAAAAAGAAAAAAAATAATTAGCATACATTATTCAATATCATAGTTTCGATCAAGCAGGTAAACTTCTAATTGTTATGCTTTACTGATTTCCAAACATAATTCCGTATTTCCGTATTATTTATTTAATTAAAAGATAATAAATACAAACTAAATTCTCAAATAATTCGCCGCTTAGGCCAACAAATATCCCAACTTGTCTTAAAAGTTTGAAAGCAACCAAAATGTATTACTTTATTTTAAACAGTAAAAATTATAGGAGGCCACTGTCATGTTATTGCAATGCGATACCTGCAAAATAAAATCTTGTTTGTTGTGTCGTATTATCGAACACATATCAACAGAAATGTATTATTATTTGAGCATTTAGTGTAGAACAATTTTTATTATTCTTATTTATAAACAACTATTTCTTAATATCAATGTTTGGAGTTTCTATTTTCAGTTACTAAATTTTAAAATTCAGTAAAGTTACTGTCAACTTGAAGTGTGCCTGCTTGATCTGAACTGTGGAATTGAAAAATGTCTGTGTATTAAATTTTCTTTTTTTTTTGAAAGCCAGTGTTTTCTAAAAACGTGCTAAAGATAGTCCCAGTTAATGCATAACACAAAGCTTCGTATTATGTTGTTTAATGCTTTATGATAAATTCGATAGGAAAGCAGAAATTTACGATTAAATAAAACTGCATTGAAATTACTAATGTGCGTAATTAAAGTGGACACCCGGTATACTATTTTTTACTCATGATTTCTACGTTTGATGTTTATTATGTTAGTCACGCTCGGTGTTTTAATATAGAAATTATACGGAAGGCAAAAATCCTTAAAGGACGATGCGCACTTATCCTACCCGGTCGGCAGCGCACAGGTCCACGCCGGCCGTTAAAAATTAGAAGTCACGCGCATTATCCGGATCGTCATCTACATCATATGACAAAATTCTATGCGCTTGAGCAATAAATATTGGTGTAACGGACGCGGTTTATTTTTCTTTAGAATTTGGGGAGTGGTCAGCCTTATACTTACTCGTAACTCTTTCACCCTGAACAACCCGAAACCACCCCCGCGTCTCATAGAAAACCCAACCTGCTCTTTTGACCAACGGGCCACTGTGGAAACCAGTTTTCTTGTTCGGTAGCTACAGTTTTAGAAATAAGCCAAAAATGTACTTTCGATGGTGTCTTCCCCGAAAAAGTCGAAACAGTGCCGTTTTGTCCCTGAAGATTGTCAAATCTCTTTCTTGTCGTTGTCTCTCTCCTATGTAGACGTTCTTCTCGGACTTTTTGGAGAAGGTAAAAGGGATGAACTTAAGATTAATAAATAAAAGAGTTTGATAAACTTAAGCAGGCTATTAAAGTAAAAAAAAACAACAAAATTAAAATGTCAAAATTTACCCATAAAAATAACATTAACAAAAAGGCGGAGAGAGAGACAAGGATTGCAATTTCGATTGCAGCAATCAGTTTTTAAGCTGTCTGTTAGCTTACCAAACTAAATCGAAAGATCTTCTCGTAATCCAAAAATTAAGAAAACACAATAACTTTATACAAAGCAAATAAAATACTATGTTCGGACGTTTTTTAAGTACAACGTTCTTTATGAATTACCTCGCGTCTTCCTTCCCGCGTTCCAGGGTTGAGCATCTTGAGTAGAAACTCAAGATGCTCTCAAAACTAGATGGCGTAACAATGTCATTTTGCAATATTTTTTCTAAACTTCCCACGCTCTCAGACCTGGGCCTAGGATGCTGAGTTAACAGTACGTGCTTAATTAATCTTAAAAATGTAACTTAAGAATCTTATAAAATATTGTATAGCATTGAATACGCGAAAGATAAGCAATCATATTATTTTACTCGTGAAAACTAACTCTCGACGCAGATCTCACAGTTCTTAGCGTCTACATGATACAGGAAAGAAACTGAATATTTTTCACAATATTAAGGTTGAAACCTTCGGATGCTTACTGTTTTGTGTTGTCGTAACTCTTCTTGGACCGGGCTGGTTTCTTAGCGGATTGCTAACGGTCCACCGTTACTTGTAGTGAAAAAATGAAACACTCACATCACAGTTCACTAAAACTATTTATTTAATAGTAATGATACAATTACTTAAAACTACCGTAAAAAGAACACGAAACCGACACGAATTGTTTGCGATATGTTACTTGTAACTGTTGATTATTACAATGTTGCTGATGTTACTGAGCCATAGTTATGGCCACTGAATGATGAGTTAAAATAACTGCTTCATTGCTTTTCGTCCGACAATTTTAAAGGAAAAATGCTAGGTTAAGATAGTGGGGTGGATACTAGGGGGAAGAAAATTCATTGGGCTCAAATGGGGGTGTAAAATTCTGATTGGTTATGAGCAATTAGGTAGGCAGGGTTTGATGGACATTGGATGATAATCATCTAGGTCCAGAGAAACTTTAATGCATTGCAGTTTTGAGAAAGAGAAAATTGACGTTTCGCGAGAAGGGGCTTAGGATTCAAAAGGGGATTAAAACCTACAATTACTCCGGCGACAGAAACGATTATGTCTGCGGGAGATTTGTGAACCTTGCATTGATAACCATAAAATGTAAGAGATTTCCTAGCCGGGAACAATGAATCAAGTCGGGACAAGCAAATAGGTAAACACATTAATAAAATTAGAAAAGGCCCGCATTTAAAATAATTTACATATACAAAGTAAGGGATAATTGCACAGTGAAACCTAAGCAGGCTTCTGAGAAAGGTTGAGGTGAGGATTTTCCTAGCATTAGTTTCTGAACGCAAATATCTACAATAAGAATAAATGATGTGATTTAAAATTATGAACTTATCCTAAACTAAAATGTATGTAAAATAAGCGTTTGTGACTACGTAACAAACATGGCGCCTCTTTGAAAGGATCCGCTTTCAACACCTAATATTCTGTTGTCAAGTCCACAGGTAGAACACACAGCCTGTTAATTGCTCGCTTTAGGCTGTCCTTGGAGGTCTTCACGGTGGCGACTCGAACGATGCCGTCCTCACTAGGATGCAGTTGCTCTATGCGTCCTGTTACCCACATGAACGGAGGAACGTTGTCTTCCCTTATGATCACCAACTGTCCTGGTTGAAGCTTGAATTCCTGTTGTCCCTTCCATTTTGTCCTTTGCTGAAGTTGGCAGAGGTATTCTCGCGACCACCTCTTCCAGAAATGTTGTTTCATCTGCTATAAGTGCTGCCAGCGTGACAAACGGTTAAGTTTCAAACATGTAAGGTCAGGTTCTACAGTAGCTGTTACAGAGTCCCCAATTAGGAAATGGCCAGGGCAAAGGGAGGACATATCATTTCGATCATTGGATAAAGACGTAATGGGTCTGGAATTTAGAATAGCTTCAATCTGTGTTAAAAGAGTGTAAAACTCTTCGAAGGTTAACTTGGTATTACCAATTATTCTTTTAATATGGTGTTTTGCTGATTTTACCGCAGCTTCCCACAACCCACCAAAATGCGGAGCTCTTGGAGGTATGAAATGCCAATTGACATTGTCTGCTGCTAAGGTGTTGGCAATTTTATGTCGGCTTTCTGCCTTGAAGAGATCACTGAGTGCCTTAAGCTCACGATTTGCTCCCACAAAATTCGTTCCGTTGTCGGAATATAAATTGGAGACCTTTCCACGGCGTGACATAAATCTTTTTAAGGCGCTGATGAACGCGTCAGTTGAAAGATTGCTGACGAGCTCGATGTGTATTGCCTTGGTTGCAAAACACACGAATATTGCTGCGTAGGCCTTTGTTGTACGGAGACATCGTCCAGTTCCATCTTTGACCTGGAACGGTCCACAATAGTCTACTCCTGAGTTAATAAAGGCTCTCGTTGGTGTTACTCGCGCAGCGGGTAGATCACCCATTTGCTGTTGCATAACAGGTGCGCTGGCCTTAGCGCAAGTTACGCATTTGTGGATGATTTCTCGTGTTAAGCTTCTACCTGATAATGGCCAATATTTTGATCGGACTGCTGCAAGAGTTCCTTGCACTCCAGCATGTAGTTGTTTAAGATGTTCTGATCTCACTAGCAATTTTGAGAAGGTGTGATTAGACGGTATTACGATGGGATGTTTTCTCTCGTAAGAAAGTTCTGAGTGTTTTAGACGTCCTCCTACTCTTATTATACCGTCAGCATCCAAAAAAGGATTTAAACATAGCAGTCTGCTTTTACAGTGAACCTTGCCATGGAGTTGAAGATCATTCAGTTCTCTGGAAAATGTGTTGCGCTGTACTTCCTTGATGAGTGTGATAGTAGCCTGTTTGAGCTCTATGGGTGTAAGCACGCCATGTGAGGGGGTAGTTTTGGATCCTTTAATTTTGAGAAGGAGATTGTGCGCAAAGCGCTGACAATATGCTGTTACTCTCACGAGTTTGTCAAGGTGTGAGAATTTGTCCATGAGTTGTGACGTAGTGTCGTTTGTTGATAATAAAATCACGACGTGTTGACGAAATTCCGGCAGCTCTTGAATTCTCTGTTGAGTTGAATGTTTCCTTGGCCAAGACTCGTGAGATAATGAGAGCCATTCTGGTCCATGCCACCACAGGTTGTTATTTAATAATTGAGACGGTAACACCCCTCTCGAAATTATATCGGCTGGATTTTCGGCGCCACTGACGTGATTCCAATTGTTTGGTTGCGTTAAGGTTTGAATTTCGCCTACTCTGTTCGCGACGAAAGTTTTCCAGTTTCGTGCGGAGGAACTGATCCAATCCAATACTACTGTCGAATCTGTCCACAAATGAACTCTTTTCTTCTCGAAGTTGCGAAGTGCACCTGTCACCTTGTTTGTTAATTGCGCTAACAAAAGTGCACCACACAATTCTAATATGGGTAACGATGTACATTTGATAGGTGCAACTCGTGATTTTGCGCACAGTAAATTTGAACATGTAACACCCTGTGAATTTGTCGTTCGTATGTAAATGCAGGCACCATAGGCTCGTTCACTTGCGTCACAGAAACCGCATATTTCCAAAATGCTCGCATCGTCTTGAATTGTAGCTAGTCGTGATATTCGTATTTGATTCAACAAAATCATTTCGTTTTCCAGATTTGACCACGAAGTTTGTATTTCCGCAGGGACCGATTCATCCCAATCAATTTTTAATGACCAGAGTTCCTGCATTATTATCTTAGCCTTGATAATGACGGGGCCCACAAGACCTAGCGGATCAAATATTTGCGCTATTTTTGATAAAATGTTTCTTTTGGTTATTTTTGGTTTGTTAGACTTCAGCGCCACAGAATATTGAAGAGTGTCTAGTTGGGAATTCCATTGCTGTCCTAAAGTTCGAACGTTTTCTTCTTCGTTCAGATTTAGTATTGTCGATTCCTTTGCTGATTCCGGCAACTCTTCTAATAGTGGCAAGTGATTTGAGGCCCATTTTCGGAGTTCAAAACCGCCTTCCGGAAGTAGTGATGTGATTTCTTTGATTATAGTTTTTACTTCCTGAATGGAATTAGCACCGGTTAGCAAGTCGTCGACGTAGAAATCCCGTAGAGTTACAGCTGCACCCGTAGGGTAGCGAGTTTTTGCTTCACATGCTAATTGCTGGAGGGACCTGATCGCTAAATAAGAAGCAGCGGCTGTTCCGTAAGTGACCGTTTGAAGTTCATACGTTTGGACTTGATCATTTGAATTAAACCTCCACAATATCCTTTGTAGTCGAGTTTCATATTCGTCTACTAATATTTATCTATACATTTTGCATATGTCGGCTGTTATGACATATCTGTAGTTGCGGAATTGTATGATTATGGAGAATAGGTCGTCTTGTATGGTCGGCTCTACTAGCATTGCGTCATATAATGATAGTCCGCTAGAAGTTTTACAGGAACCGTCGAATACTACCCGTAATTTTGTAGTCCTTTATTACAGTATGATGAGGCAAGAAAAAATTAGCTTCGTTGACATCAGGATGGGTTACCAGTTTCATGTGGCCTAATTCCAAGTATTCGGACATAAATTTGTGATACTGTTCCTTTAACTCTATATGCTTGTTGAGCTTGTGCTCCAATGAATAAAATCTTTTGAGTGCCGTGGTTCTTGAATTACCTAAGTTATTTACATTCGCCTTGAGGGGTAACCGTACAATGAAACGTCCTTGATCGTTTCGTTTGTGCGTTTCAAGGAACTGTTGCTCGCATTGCTGTTCTTCAATTGTAAATAATTTCGAATCCGAAAGCTCTTCTAACTGCCAGAACTTGGTCAATTGTGCATCTAAATTTAGCATCGATAAGTTACACGTTGTAACTTTCTGATTTGATGAAGCGGTGTTGACTTTGCCAGAAACTATCCATCCAAAGAGTGTTTTTTGTAAGTAAGGTTGATGATAAGTCGATTTTATTTGGCCAATACAGAGCAGTTTCCAAAAGAGTTCGGCTCCGATCAAGATGTCCACCTCCCTGGATATATGAAATTCAGGATCTGCTAACTTAAGGTTACTGGGAATATCAATGCATGATTTTTGAAGGGAAAAGTGTGGCAGATTTTGAGAAATGGTTTCTATGACTAGGCAGTTCAAGTTTGTTTGAAATGCATTGTGTCTTGATGAGATTTGTACGTTTACTGACTTATTAACGCGAGACTGTGTGTTGTTTATGCCTACCACAGGAATGTGAATATTATTTTGTTTAAGCGGCAATTTTTTAGCTAAAGCTTTGGTTATAAAATTCGACTGCGAACCCGAGTCTAGGAGAGCCCTGCATTTTTGAAATTTGCCAGTACCATCTCGAATGTTGATTATTGCTGTGGATAAGAATATTTGTGTGCCTTCATTCGATTGGGAAGAGTGTGCGACAACTGATCTCGCCGTATGCGGGTTCTCGGATGTTGATGACCGTGGAGTTTCCTCGAAGTGCAATAAAGTGTTGTGCATTTTATTGGATTTTCTGCAGTTACTAGATGTGCATTTAGATGTAGGATGATTTGCTTTGAGACAATTGACGCACAGATGTTTTGATTTAGCTTCTTGTAGTCTTTCTTTAGTTGACAAGTTCAAGAATTTTTTGCAATGATAAATTGAATGATTTGAGTTGTTGCAAATTGGGCAAGACATGTGTTGCGTGGTAACGTGCGATGTTGTACTTCTGTGTTTGTTGTCCTTTGATTGTGCAAAAGTTTGTGAATTTGTTCTTGAAACAACTTGACATTTGTGCATTAGAAAATCTGTAACATCCTTGAAGGTGGGGACATCAGATCGTTTTAATTTCTGTTCCCACTCTTTGTTTGTTGCGGAGTCTAATTTTTTTGCAATTAGGTGAACTAGCAAGTCGTCCCAACTGTCTACAGGCCGTTTGAGTGCCTTTAGAGCTCTTGTGTGTTTAAGGCATCCGTCAAGAAGTTGTCGTAGTGCAATTGAATTTTCCTTTACTGATGAAGGTAGATCGTAAATCGCCTGAATGTGCGTTTGAATGATTAGACGTTTATTGTCGTATCGTTCGGTCAATAATTCCCACGCCTCAGCATAGTTGTCGGAGCTGATTTCCAATGAATGTAAAACTTCGGCTGCATCTCCTTTGAGTGAAGATTTTAGGTAATGGAATTTTTGTATGTTGGTTATGTCCGGGTTGCTATGGATAAGTGAATGAAAGGTGTCATGAAATGGATACCAGTCTTGATAATCTCCGGAAAAAATGGGTAAGTTGATTCGTGGTAAACGAATGTGATTGTTTATCTGAGGTTCTCGATTATTTGGTAATAAATTGTTTGGGACAAGGGTTTCTTTGGCAAGAAGTTTGTGTGCTATATTAAGGACATTGTAGTAATGATTTTCGAAGTCATCGTGATCCTGATCTTGATACTCTACGTTTTCAAGTATGGTAATGTGTGCTTGTAATTTCATAAACTCATCCAGTGATGGTTCCACTTTGGCCATACGTAGCTTTAACATGGTTAAATCATCGACGTTGTCTGATTTAAGAAACGTTTCGAATTTGGTTAGTTGTGATTTTAGTTGAGTCCTTTGTATTTTGAGTTCTTTGAGCTCAGATTTTGACGTTGTTCCCTTTATGTCAGGCATTGTGTTGATACAGGGTATATGAATGGTACAAGGAAATAATATCCAAAGAAAAGAAAAGGAGTTGCAAAATTGGGGACTCACCTGTTGGTTTGTTGTCCTTAACGCTGCAGTGGTTTGACTTGTTTCAGCGAATCTTCTGACGTAAGCTCCTAGGATATCTACATATCCGGCTCGAAGGACCAATGTTTTGTGTTGTCGTAACTCTTCTTGGACCGGGCTGGTTTCTTAGCGGAATGCTAACGGTCCACCGTTACTTGTAGTGAAAAAATGAAACACTCACGTCACAGTTCACTAAAACTATTTATTTAATAGTAATGATACAATTACTTAAAACTACCGTAAAAAGAACACGAAACCGACACGAATTGTTTGCGATATGTTACTTGTAACTGTTGATTATTACAATGTTGCTGATGTTACTGAGCCATAGTTATGGCCACTGAATGATGAGTTAAAATAACTGCTTCATTGCTTTTCGTCCGACAATTTTAAAGGAAAAATGCTAGGTTAAGATAGTGGGGTGGATACTAGGGGGAAGAAAATTCATTGGGCTCAAATGGGGGTGTAAAATTCTGATTGGTTATGAGCAATTAGGTAGGCAGGGTTTGATGGACATTGGATGATAATCATCTAGGTCCAGAGAAACTTTAATGCATTGCAGTTTTGAGAAAGAGAAAATTGACGTTTCGCGAGAAGGGGCTTAGGATTCAAAAGGGGATTAAAACTTACACTTACATTGGTATTCTTTCAAATTTAGACACATATGGATGCTCATTTAGGTCCTAAAATTGTAGTTGTGGCGCTATTATATGAAGAGGAAGAAGAAAAGCTAAAAAATGATGATAGGAAGCGTAAATCAGTCTCGGCAGCCGGCTAATATATACGTAAAATATACGTACGGGCCGATTTCGTGTGGAGTGATGCGATTTCGATTAGTGTGCGTTGTTACATACAAAAATAGGTAAATAATAAAATGCCGACACGCGTGGACCGGTGCGCTGCTGGCCAGGTAGGATAAGTGCGCGTCGGTCTTAAATGTCCTAAACGTGTTTTTCACGTGCCATTAAAAATCCATCACATTTACTTTAGTATTAAGGCAATAAAACCGCCCTCGGAAAATGTGGGACGTGAGTTGAAGACTTGTCGTGCTTCTCCCAGCGTCAGGTACATTTTTATTAGATCCGTTCAAAAATCTTACTTAACTCGTATGAGTGATAATGTTTTGTACGCTGAAGGTTATTTTAAAATATTCGCATAAAGAACTGTTGTGATAAATATTACCGAATTACTTTCATAATTAAATAAAGAGTGGAAATGCTAAAGGATCTAAGTGCCATTTTTTAACTTCTGCTTTTTTTTTCATTGCCAACCAATCTATATCCTCTCGCCAATGCCCTGCTAAGAGAGATAACAAAATTAATAAAGTTGAGAATTTTAAGGATCTGCGGCCGATCAGCATCTTGGCTACATTGTCAAAGGTTTTGGAAAAGATAATGAGTGACCAGTTGGGGAGTTATCTGACATCATGTTCCCTAATACCTACAACCCAGTCTGCCTTTCGACCCGGCTATAGTTGCACTACTACGTTATCTCATATTGTTGATGATATTATCAGGGCAACCGATGAAAATAAACTTAGTCTGTTGGTTACTCTTGATTATTCTAAGGCCTTTGACAGAATAAATCATGAACTCTTATTAGCTATTTTACATTATATTGGCCTAGATGCAGCCTCTGTTACTTTATTTTCCAATTATCTTAACCGAAGAAAAGAACACAAACAGTTGTCCTTGATAGTCGTCATTCAGATATTGCATCACTTAGATCAGGAGTACCGCAGGGATCTATCCTTGGACCTTTGCTTTATTCAATCTATACTTCTAATTTGTTCTCGTTTGGTAAAATTCAATCTAATCACCACATGTATGCCGACGATACACAACTGTATAGATCATTTAGTTTCCCCAGTCTTGATACAGCCGTCCATGATATTAACACCGACCTAAGTAAGTTAGTTGATATTTCGTCAAAACACTGTTTAGAGATCAATCCTAATAAATCGTACTATTCTTTGTTTGGCAGAGAAGTTTCTCGTAGTTCTGCTTTGCCACTAATCGCAATTACCCTTAACAATTCTAGGTTGAAGCACTGTGATTCTTTAAAACATCTGGGTTTAATAATTGACGTAAAATTACGCTTCAAAGAACATGTGACAGCATGCCTAAGAAAAGCTTTCTGTAATTTAAAAATATTGTACCCTAGTAGACATTTTCTAACGACGGCAGCAAAAATTACATTATGTGAATCTATGATATTGTCACATTTCAGCTTCTGTGACGTTGTTTATGGTCCATGTTTAGATTTCAGAGATATTAAGCGTATTCAGACAATGCAAAACAGTTGCCTAAGATTTATTTACGGCATTCCGAGACGGCAGCATATTTCTTACAAGTTACAGGAAGCGAAATGGCTGAATATGGAGGACAGACGTTTTCTCCATTTCGCCAGTTTTTCTCACAAAATTTTAATATCTGGAACCCCTCCTTATCTATTGATGAAAATTAGACATCGCACAGATATACATAGTATAAATATAAGACGTAAAGATTTCATTGATGTTCCTAAACACAAAACAACACTGTTCAAGAGATCATTTACTTATAACGTAGCGTACTGTTTAAATAGCCTCGATTGTACTCTAAAACAATTACCTCTTAAACAATTTAAGAGACATCTGAAGCTGTACCTGTTGACTAGACGAGCGTTAACATGAGATGTTTAACGTAAAATATATAACACAATTTTTAATATTACTTTATGAAATTTGCTTGTTTCCGCCAAAACTACATACATTCAATTTCTTTCCTAATTTCTGTTTCTTTAGATCAACTAAGATTGTCCTTCCATTTATAGGTCTGCCATGTGTTATCAAACTTTCATATATAGTACTTATATTTATAGATATAACTTAGTTAAGTTTAGTTAAGTTCGGGTTGGCAGGTAGAACAGTTTGCTGCATTTGTTGTAGTAAACTGATGCCAGTCCCATTGGATTCTTATCATCTGTTTCATCACTGTAATTTTTTTTTTCTTTGAAATGGTCCAATAAATTTATTATTATTATTATTATTATTATATGTGCACCAATTGTTTCTTGTAGGTGCTACATGCTACAGTCCTCGACAGAATGCAAATGAATATTCATTTCTCACAAAGAAGTGCGGTTTTATTCGCTTCTTGAAAAATTTCATTTTTAGCACCATTAGCAATTCTAGTCTTCAAATTTAAACAAAGAAATTTAATTTAAAAGACTGCGCTATTTTACGAAACAGCTTTGTCATTGTGCATTCATTAGAACTTTATTATAGGAGTATTAATTTATTAAGTTGTAAACTACTTACCGGCTGCAATTGCTTGAGAATTATCACACTTACAATGGAGCAAATAATTAATAATATAATAGTTCTATTCTGGTTGAGAAAACTAATATTAGATACGGTAAAAGCGTATTTGAGACCTTGGCGCAATAACATCACCAAAAATACGCTGCATAAAACGATTAGGATCTGAAAAAAAATAAAAATAAATGAATATATGAATTACTGAAATTGTCATCAATCGAATGTGACTCACATTTTGTAGAAACATAGCTGATTGTGAGTTTGGCAATGCGCTCGGATTACTCTCTGATCAAAAGTGCGAGGGAGAGCGATAGGTAAGAGTGAATAAAAGAAATGCTCCGAGCGTAAACGCTAATTCTAGTATGTCAGGTCTACTTTTTTTTCCGTCTTCGCGAGCTAGCTCAGTTACCTAATGTGATTACATACATACATACATACACATTCCCGCTGGTGTTTCGCCTCGTCATTCGCCACATTTGCGAGTGGCATTCGTACATTTGACTTTACAACTTGATAGCCGTTTACACATTCGCCGATTGATCAATAACGAGGTGAAAAGCGAGCGCGAACGTGTACACGCGTTCCAACTGGCGGCGATAGTAATTAAGAATGGAGGTCTACGAAACTGCATAGTGTCCAAAAATCCTCTCTTGACAAATTAAAATAACTGAATTTTCTAATAGATATAAAAACTTTAGGAGAAAAAGTAGTGTTCGCAGATGAGAAAAATCTTCCAACAATACCCGAGTTAGAGTACACCGCCCCCGAAGTCAACAACAAATATAGGTGCTTTCTTTCGCTTAAAAGTTTGAATCGTGTTTCGATTAGTTTGGACCTGAATTTCGTAGTTGTTGCAACAAAACACCTTACTTGAATTTTTGATGAACAGTTCATTTGTGAATAACTATAATTCAAGTTTTAAAAATGGAGACATGCAATGAAAAGGATGTCTGTTTTTGAATCAAAACACGTTTGGATCACGGTTTTGTGAGCAAAAGAAAGCATTTTATTGTTTGGAAATGTTTAGAGATGAACCGGAATGATTTTAGACCCCCTTATACAGAAGAGTTACTTCAGGCAATCCAGCAGGCTTCGAATAGTATTAGGCTGCCCACACATTCATGAAACAAAACCGCTTTAAGGCTGTATGCTCGCTTACAGCTGAACTCGATTTCAAATGGGCGTATCACTATTTTTCGCATATATTTAGAAGAAACATACGTTCAACATGTGTTCCTGCATTTTTACACACAAACGAAAAGAACAGAGAACAGTATTACCACCTAAACGTTTTCCTTGTAATTTATGACTCTGCTGTCACTGATCTTTATTTTTGATTGGTTTACGTGTCAGTTTGACACACCCACAAGAGAATATTCCGATAAGGCCTCATTCACATGGTTACCGCCCGCGACCTCCTGCAAATTCTAAGGTCAAGCGCACACTCAGATGAGTAAAATTTTTTATGTAAAAGTGATGTAAATAAAAACGGCGACCTGATCTAACACAGAAACTATGTAAAACTCGGAAAATAAAACTACGTCTGTCGGAAAGTGAAACTTTATCAGAATTGAAACGACACAAAAAAAACGCATAGCATGTTCCTCTGTAAATCAATAACGTCATTTTGTTGTTTCATTACCGTTATTATTATCCCTATAAAATTGTTTTTTTTTTTTAATTTTACGTGGATTGCTTTTTTATCTAGACTACACTTCCGTGCACTAAAATTAGGCACAATGAAGTATTGCGGTTTAAAGTGGACGTAAAGAAAAAATATACATTATACAGAATAATTGTGCTTATGATTATTGGAATAGGAATTAATACTGCTCTAATGTACCGACGCTTATAGAGCAAGTTAATGCATTAAAAAAGGACATTATTCATTACCCTAAGCACGTAATCGGCGATCATTCTGATTGTGACGTTTATTTTTGCACCGGGTTCAAAGATAATGAAATTAATTCAGTTCCAGACTTAGTAGAATGTGGATGACTTCATGATATTATTGCTTGCTGCAATCATTTGACGCATAATGCACAGTTTACTTTTAAATATGAACATTAATGCAGCGGAGACGTACATTTCTATTGTTTCAAAATGTGTTGGTGGAAAAAGAATTAACTTCTCTTTGAAAAATAGCTACGAAGTGAAATGCCACGCTGCGAGCCTTTCTTAAAATTTCAGTGAGCAATATCACCACCGCATTTATAAGAGAATGATCGGGAACAGTCCAGGCAAATATACCAAAGTATACAGTGTGCCCGGATACGTAGGGACAGCAAGGGTAACTTCTGTCTTTGAAGAGATAGAGAGATGATTAAATTAGCAAAAAGATGCAGGTTCGAGAGCTCATTAAGAATCCATTTTCAAACTTACTTGTCATGGCCAACTTAGTTAAAATTTTACTAAAACCAATATCTCCTCATTTCTTTTATTTGCCGTAACTTTTTTGTTATTTAAGATATTGAGATGCGGTTTGAACTAGTTTGCATGATAATTTAAGTACCTTTATGAGCACTTAATAAAACTAATCTCATTTTTACAAATGTTCAATAATCTAACCTAACCTTAAAATTTTAAATTGGTACTCCCTAATTTTCTTGGCCTTTTTAAGAGAAAATTTACTTCTGAATGCAATGATGTAGCACACGATATGGAGATTTCTTCAAAATTTTGAAAAACCGAACTTATTCTTTTTACGAACAGAAATCGCTAGTGCCATGATCACAGAAATTTTGCTTTTTGTTTATCAAGTTATTCTGCAGTGGCACTGATCGATTGCAGCCAATGGTGAGCGAGCCATTAAAATTTTAAACCAATATCACATCAGCTAGGGGTATGATGTGCCAAAAAGATAAGAATTTCATTGGTCAAAAATTTTAATCGCTTGTACACGATTGTCCACGAACGATCAGTGGCACTGCAGCTTCATCTGTGCAGCCTTTTCTGGATACTGAGCTTCGTATATTTCACGAGTAAGTTCTACGTTCTTGTAGCACTTGGTATACGTATAGTCGCGATCAAGTGAATCGAGACCTATTTAAAGTTCTGCAATCCTTAAGGAGTGCTTACATTACATACATGTCTTCAATAAATTCAAAAACAAATCTTTACAAAACTGTCGACTTGTCGCATACAAATCCTGATGAATCTTTAGCACAAGTCTTCGACAAATACTAGCACAGGACATCGTTTACACTATGTGACCTGTTCACTACATATCTAGTATTTAATAATAAAAAAAAAGTATCGCTCGTGAAAGATGACAATCAATTTTTGTTTTTGGCCGCGGCAGCATAATATTACTATGCTCTTTTTGGATCACTCCATCGTCACAAACCATTAGATCGCTTAATAGTTTAAAACAGCTAACTATTCTGCACGTGCGTAAAGTACCTTTGTATGGTCTGCGATCGCTGTGTTTTCCATTAATTTGGAATACAAATCTGTCTGGTAAAACATGTCGGATACATGTCAAATACATGAAAAATGTAATAGTAGTATGAGACAAATTTCAGATTCATTCCAGACTTGTCAAACAATATGTAGGACACATGTATAATACAAATATGTATGTAATGTAAACGCCCGTTTATTACCAACGTTAACAAGGGCGCGGTTAGCTTGCAACAGTCTCGATAACAAAGTTTTGTGATCATGGCACTAGCGATTTCTATTCACAAAAAGAATAAGTTCTGTTTCTCAAAATTTTGAAGAAGTTTCCATATCATGTGATACATCATTGCATTTAGAAAAAAAGTCTCTCTTAAAAGGGCCAACAAAATCACCAATTTAAAATTTTAAGGTTAGATTATTGAAAATTTGTAAAAATGGGATTAGTTTTATTAAGTGCGGATTATTTATATCTAAAGAAATGCCGTATCTTATAGCTAGTCCTGATGGACTAGTTGGTGAGGATGCTATAATTGAGATCAAGTGTCCCTATAAGTTAGCGAAGTTCAAAATAACTCCTCAGGAAGCAGCAAAGATGAAAGTTATGCCCTATTTCTTTTTGGATGGCAATACTGTGAAACTGAAGAAAACACATGTCTACTATTATCAGATTCAAGGGCAGTTGGCTTTAACGAATAGTTGTATTCGTTGTATGGACACCTTTCGGAATGATATGTTAACAAGTAATGTTATTTACATAAACGTCAAGAAAGTTCTGAATTCATCATAATACATTATTTTTTTCTGAAATCTTATAAGATTATTTTTGTAATAGTTTCAACTTTTAAGCACACGAAAGCTATAATTTTGACAATAAAAATAAGCAAAACCGATTTGGTTTTGAAGACTAGTGTATAAAATAGAAATTATAGACGATTTTAGAAAAAATAACAAGCAATTTACATTTACAACACACCTGTAATACGGTTTCTTTTTCAGATTAAAAAAGATGACAATTTTTGGCATAAAATGAAGCCGAAGTTAAAATATTTTCATTTAGAACATATGCTGCCTATACTGGCTTTAAAAGAAAATTAAAATAACGATCCTGATCGATCTGGACAGTTGAAACCTCTTTCTGATAATCTGGTGACAATTCTGAAATAGATCTGTATTTGAAATCTGTTCTGCAAGATTCCATATTATATAATGCCATATAATATCTAACTGTACTATGTCCACTAAAAAAAAATTGAGACAATTGTTGTGCATACATATTTGAGTTATTTTATTATAGCGTTTTCTGCTGGCTGCACCGGTATGCACTGAGTGTATCTCCATCTCGTTTTATTACATAAAGCTGAAACGAGTTGGAAATACATTCAGTGCGCACTAGTGCAGCCAGTGGAAAACG
This sequence comes from Prosopocoilus inquinatus, assembly GCA_036172665.1. Classification (NCBI taxonomy): domain Eukaryota; kingdom Metazoa; phylum Arthropoda; class Insecta; order Coleoptera; family Lucanidae; genus Prosopocoilus; species Prosopocoilus inquinatus. The sequence goes on from CM069871.1 coordinate 38,373,564, forward strand.
CTATTAGTTTGAATGCAATTTTAAACTTGTTTCTACAGAAACTTAAAAAACACGGAAATAAACAAACGGACGAATACATGATAGCAACAATAATTAACTTCTCGTATTTACAACAGAACGTATTACGTGTTCCAGATTCTTTTGGTGTGTAGTACAATATGATTCAAAATGGCCGCACTATTATCACCAGAATGTTAATATTAACAGGATCAAAAACAAGCTTTTAATTTTTTTTTTTCAGATGCTTGACGAATGTTTAAAAATATCGTATAATGCAGATGCACTTACAAATTTGAAACCGTGGTTGTAGATTAGGTTACAGTTGATGATATCTGAATCCTCGTATTCATCAAGTATTTATATTTTATTCAATTAGTTGTGTAGAAACAAAAATTATTTGACGCAGTTCCGTTTCACTATTTGGGTGAACTTGATATTCAAAATGTTACATCACCGACCCCTTTTACTTATTGTTTATTCCTGTGTTATCACATAATATTAATTACATGCATTAACAGGCATTTTTAATGATGTCAAGGTAAATGTGTACACAAATAAATAACAAAATATTGAGCAAAATATTGAACATCCCCTTTTTAAAACTAATTAAGTGCATGACTACCAGATTTGCAGAAGTTTATTATGACAAAAATGTTTCTTTCAACGTACCGTAAAAAAATTTACCAAAAAGCACGACTCTGAAAAGAGAAATCTTTGTAGAATTATTTTCTGGCAGCGCTCGGTAGCGTTCGTGTGTTTACGGTGCGTGTATTCTGTGTTTCACTCATACACGCACTGAAACGCATTCGCTCTCACTCATACTCTTCATCTGTCACTAAATCGGGAGAATGAATGTGCGAATTCGCCCCTCTTGCACTAAGCCCGAAGGTGGAGCTAGCGTGTATCACATACCACATTTGATTTCAGCGATTTCATTCCGAAAATTTCAAATTTGTTTCCCATTTCCTGACCTTATTTAAAAAAAAAAAAAAAAAAAACTAAACGGTTTATTATTATTGAATACTGCGAAATTTCGGCTAAAGGCTTACATTTTCGAATTTTTTTAATTTTAATTTTTTTTAAGGCCTTTTTGGCAATTCTCGAAAAACGAGCCTTTAGCCGCCTAACAGAATCTATTTAAAAATTTTTCGCGAAAAATTGGTACGATTTTAATGAAAAATAAGCCCAGGAAATGGGAAAAACGATTTTGGGGCCGAGCAAGCAGCCTTAAAGCAAAAGGTTTTGCTGCAATGCAAAACATTTCGGTAGTCACACACTGATGAAGCAAAATGTTTTCACGCAAAACGATTTCGGGCAAAATGTTTTCGGGCAAAACGTTTTCACGACAAACGTTTTACTGCATTATAAAGCAATGCATCGTAACATCGAAAAGATAAAAAATGTTCCGTATGAATCATTTACCTCTTTTTGCTGATTAAACTAAATCGTACAGATAAATCGCAATTCGCTGTTATATTTAATTTTTGTTTATTAAACTCGCTATATAATAGCGATAGTAATTAGTTTTTACCATGACTTCGGACGATGAAGATATTGCTTTGAGTCTGAGGCAGCTTTTACAAATGTGTGCAAAAGAGGAGATAAGTAATAAAAGCAAACGCTATTGGATACATCCTATAAATGAAAAAAGAGTTAAAAAATACTTTGAAAACCTATGGAACCTGTACTACGATTTATCCATTGCATCTTTTTCATTTCTTTTCTTTCTTGTTTCATTGAAAGAAAATACGTCTACTTCAGCCTAAATATTTTTTTAAGTAATTCAAGTAATATTTAATTTCATATTAAAAACAAAATCGCATATCAAAACTCTTTAAGTAAAAAGCGTTTTGACTGCAATCGCTTTACCGTGCTTTAGAGCAAAACGCTTTAAGTAAAATTGTTTTGACTGCAATTGTTTTAGCTTGCTTTAAACTGCTTTTTGTTGTGCTCTACCAGTGTGTGCTTGGTCCTATTTAAAGCATTGAAAAAGCACGTTCTAACATGATTAGTCAAAAACGTTTTGTAGAAACGTGCTCTTGCTTTATGAATGTGTGGCCAGCCTTACTCTACAATACACTGAAAGTTTGTAGAAATCCATGAACTTGAAAGTTTGTTAGAGCAAAATAGAGGTTTAGTAAAATGTTTATGAACCATTTTTGCATTTTATTTCCTTAGATATCAAAAGATATTATTCAAAAATGGAGCCTAAACTCTCCAGTTCGATGTCAAATAGTGATACTAGGACAGGGAAAAAATGTTAAACGATATTTTCAGGGCGAATAGACCATCAAAAAATAAGATCTGTACCGACTGTTAAAGGGTCCAGGGTCCAACATATAAAGGCTTGGTATTTCCATTATTCAAAAAGATTATTTAAGATATGCCATTCTTGGACAACACAAACTCGGTTGTGGTCGAGGCGAGGCTCTAAATCAGTAGCACAGAGGTAAACTGTCGTATCTCCACATTTGGGCTTCAGATTACTACTTTTTACTTTTTACAATCGTAAGGGTAGATTCATTAATTTAGCGGATATAGCCGTTAGAAACTAGAGTATGTCCTGTATGCAAGGAATTAAATGATAGTATCTCTCTGAAAAACTAAAATTTGCCCAAATTTGAACCGTTTCTTCAGTATTTGTGTTCATGGGAAGCGGCTACAATAACTAACTTTTTTAGAGTTCAGGCCAAAGCCTATAAAGAGAGGCTATATCTTTAAGAAGGAAATGAGGGTGAGGAAGGTAATGGTCTTGGTAATGCATAACATAATAGATAAAATAATTTGCTTTTTTTAAATTTCTCCCCGTGGTTGACCGTAAATTGGTACTTATGAACCAGCCTTAATCCACCTGACGTATGAAATAGCATAAGGCCAGTTTTAAACTAATAAAACGACCTAAAATGGTTGCCTTGCAAGAGCCAGAATCAAATCTATTATGATTTTACTTTGAATATTGAATGAAATTTGTTAATAAAACTTTTTTGAACTACAATATTTTCTTCAGTAAGAAAAGCGAGGTTATAATATACTACGTCAATTTATTACGTTTCAAGCAGAGCTAGTTCACAAATAACAGTTCACGGCCAACCACGAGGAGAACATTTTAAAAAGGCAATAAAAACTTTGAAGGAATTGATCTAACGCCTGACGTCAGAGTCGGGGCATCAGCCTGGAAAGTTTGAGGGGAACCAGAATTTTCTCGGCGAAGAAATTTCACGTGCCCAGTCACGGATGTGAAAACGACCGGCCGGCCGGTGGATGAAAGGAAAAATCCCGACAGTTTATAAACCTTAACTCTCGACTATTAAAAAAATCACTGTTTTATGTTCCACTATAAATAAATTAGTTTATTAAGGGGGTCATTCACGAAAAAGGACTTATAAGTCGTTACCGACGCTACAAATTGCAAATCCTTTGCAATGCAGTGACTTTGTCATGGTAATACATGGTCAAAACAGTTTTTGCGCGGTTTTTGCAAATCAAACTGAAGAAGACTGACGTTAGATTCTTCTTGTCACATCGTTTTCAATCAAACCTTTTACTATAAAACCGTAAGTCGTGCCAAATTCTGTTTAACTTTTTTTAAAATATTTTTGTATGTATGGAAATTGTCACACAAATTAACACTTACCAGATTTACTAGTGTTAATTTGCGTGAAAATTATTATATAAAAATATTTTTTAAATAAAATTAAATAGAATATGGCCTATTTCTTTTTCATACAATGTCGCTGCAGAACCTCCAGATCAGGTGCAATTTACAAACCGGTATCGACACTTTGCAAATCTTTTTGAAGAATTACCTTATTGGTATTTACTTGTTCCCATGGTTGTACTAATAATGCTCTCATTGCTAATTATAGTGTTTTTTTATTTAAAATAAGAATTAATCGAATCCTAAATTAGTAAAAGTATGATTGTGATAAAATGATAAAAAAGTAAAAATATACTTAGAGAACTATGAATCATTAATATGTTGAAATATTAGCCATTTCAATTTCAAAATAATTTAATAAATTACTTACCAAATAAAAATATTACTTACTAAGCAGAAACATACAGCCGTCGATTTAGTGTAATTCAGGATTTTAATTCTAATTGGCACGTAAGGCTCAAATTTTCCTGTTTGCTCGGATACTCTTCTGTATTTCGTTTTTTCTTCAAATTCAGGTCTAAAATTAAAGAAAATATTATTTTACATTAATTATCTTTTTCATTTTTTTTGTAGACAAAAGTGTTGTGCATCACCTTTCTGTATTAATAATTATGATTTAATTTTTACATATTTTTTTTTTATATATTTCATCTATTTTATCTTTAGCTTTCTTATCCTGCTTGCAACAGTCTAGGAATCTATTACAAGTATAGTGTGTTCTTTTAATTTGCATTTAATTTTGTAAAACTTACAAGCCACACTATTAATGAAGTTATTTTTAATTCATTTGGCTAATTAGAAAATTTGATTTCTATGTTTTTTGCTTAGTGTAGGACAAGAAAAACTTGTGTTCTAGCAGAAATGTGTACAGGGTGAGTCGTATTTCTAGATTTCTGTAATAATATTTTTATTTGTTAGGACTAGAAACTTTTAAGAAAAATTGTCTGAGATGCCTAGGACTAGATTTAATTAGCAGACATAGAGGTCTATTTTGTATCAAAGCCGTTAAATTTAAAGGGGTGTTAAATTTTGTTGCTACGGTAACAACCAATCATGGAACTATATTTTAAATTTTAAAGGACCTCTAAATTTTAACAGCCCGTTAAAAAGTTACAGAATACGCCCCATTATTCAATATCCTGGTTTCGATCAAGCAGGCAAACTTCTAGTTGTCGTGCTGTACTGATTTTCAAACATAATATTATTATTTATTTATTTATTTAAAAGATGATAAATACTACACCAAATTTTCAAATAATTCGCCGTTTATGGCCAACAAATGTCCCAAGTTGTCTTGAAAGTTTGTTTGGAACCGAAATAAATGTATCACTTTATTTTTAAACAGTGAAAATTCTAGTAGGTTACTGTCATGTTATTGCCGTGCGATACTGCAAAATAAAATTCTGTTTGTTGTGTCGTATTATCGGAGACAAAGGAAACATGGATTATTATTTGAGAATTTAGTGTAGAACAATTTTTATTATTTTTACTTATAAAAAATATTTTATAATATGAATGTTTGTTGGTTCTATTCTAGATTACAAAATTTTAAATATCAGTTAAGTAAATGTCAACTAGAAGTTTGCCTGCTTGATCAAATCTTTGCAATTGAAAAATGTCTGTGTATTTAATTTTCTTTTTAATTCTGAAAGCCTGTGCTTCCTAAAGACGTATTAAAGATAGTCTTAGTTAATGCGTACGTAAGGTACGTATTAATACTTTATGATAGTTTCGATGGGAAAGCAGAAATTTACGATTATAATAAAACACATTGAAATTCTTATGGTGCGTAATCAACGTGGACACCCGGTATGTCTTGTAATAATGGATTTAGAATGACGGTCTAAAAGTTTTGTCCTGTTAGATAACATTTTTTTTAGAAAAACACCAAACAGTTTTCCGTCACAGCAAGCTAAAGATATGATGTGAAAATTTCCCATGTCTCGTTTGTTTTAACAAATAAGACTCATAAACAATAATCATGTAGATACTAGAATTAAAATCTACCAAATAGCGATGGGGATGACCACAGAGGATGTTTTTAACTAAGCATTTCACTGTAGTGTTTGTATTTCGGTTTCAAATTTGTATTTCTTCGAGTCGATCTTCAAATTTTTTAAGATTTTTAGAATCAGGTTGTCCACGTTCAGGATACAACCGAAAATACTTTCCCACATCTACATTATTTTTATTGTATAACATTTTTTGTCAAAGTATACAGAGTGTTAATGAAAAACCTATGCAACGTTTGGCAGGTAACAGTAGAGATCAAAACAAGAAATCTTTTTAATAAACCTGTGTCCAGTACTCAATACACGCTGTCCACGCTATGTGTCCACTCTTCTAAAATTTTTATTTTTACACAAAGTTCGGGATCAATAAATTAAATAAAAAGCTGAGTATTCCGCATGTGTCCACTCTTCTAAAATTTTTATTTTTTACACAAAGTTCGGGATTAATAAATTAAATAAAAAGCTGAGTATTCCGCACTGGCCACCATACGACTTCCGGTTTCGTCGGAAGTGGCATCAACTTTCTTATTTTAAATAGAATGGCCTATATATTTTTACATATTTGGAATCTACAGGTTATTGTGAGCTCGAATATGTATCACTTGGTAATTTTGGTTTCCATGACAACGATTTCTTTTTGTTTTTTCTTTTTTTTAAATTTACTTTAATTTTATGAAACTATAAATCGTCTAATGCGTTCAATAATTTGAGAAAGTCACTACTTTGATTGTATTGGTTTTTAACATTTTTACAGCATATTAAATTTTCATTAGGTCGTAAAAATAAATTATGATCTAATGAAAATTTAATATGCAGCAAAAATTTTAAGAAAGAAAAAAGTTATAACCAAAAATTAAATTATATAAGTTTTAAGTTTTTTAAATTTTATGGTTCAGTTTAGTTACCCTATTGATTCTATAACTGATCCCATTTAACCGAATCTGTAACTCTTATAACAACTGAGTTCTCCATGTTGGGAATATCACCTTCGACACACCTTATCATAATTTTTAACTTTAAAACTTTTAGCAACATTCAACCGATTTTATTGGAAATACTACTTACAAAACCTGAAAATCTTCGCTAGCAGTCATTAGGCTCCATTTAAACAAGTATTTAGCTTCTGTTCTCTTCCAAAACTCGATGAAGCAGGTCGCTAAAAACGCAATAAATTTGAAATAATTAAGGTGAATTTGCGATTGAGGAATGTAATACCCCAAAAGGTCATTAGCATTGCAAAAACTACGGTAGCCCAATTATCAAACACATAGGCGAACTTCGACAGCGAACAAGATTTACGAAGTGGTATTACTCCACAATGTTCTAATGTACAAGTGGGGCACATCATTACGGTAGTATTACAGATCTCGTTGCTACGGAAGACAGGTAGTCATTTGATTGGTTTTCAATTCCTTTTTTTAATTTATAAATACTATTGATTCGACTAGGAAAATAAGAAATTAAAAAAAGGTAATGAAATCTCCTTGAACTTGAATATAATTCGAGAACTGTTGTAACGAATCTGTAGAAATCAACGGAGTTGGAAGAACAGATAAATAGTATACAGTGCTTTTTTTACTGTGGCCGTAGGGATTTACATGCTAAAAATTTTACCTCATGTTAACTGTTCTGCTAAAAATTTTAAGCAAATTTTAGTCTCCAATAATCAATTACATATGGCCACAGTAAAAAAAAGCGCTGTATAGTCTTACATTCTTGGCGCGTCAACGTTACCACAGGTTACCAGTCCATATAAGAAAATTAGGAAGCCAATTATTGCAGGTGCTATCATTGAATGATTATAATATCCTAGCCAGGTGAAATAAAAGGCGAATTCAGTTCCATAATATTGCTGTATAACATGAATTGGTTGGTATTTGTACCAACACTTTTTATTTGCCCAAAATCTAGCTAATATCTAGAAATGTGTGTTATTTACAATATGAGATGAGTTATAAAAACTGTAGAAGTGCATTAAACGAATTTTGTTTTGGCTACTTTCAGTGGGTACCTGTCTATCATTTATAAATTCATCATTGGACCATTCCCAATCTCCATCATGTAGTGGATAAGCCGCGCAGAGGATTTTATTTTTTAACAATTTTTGATATCCATGATCAGTAGGTAATGGTCCGAATCTCACGACGGCTAACAATTTGTTTATCAACAGTATTCTTTCTGCGGATGTTATGGTCTTAGTTTTCTGTCCTTTTATTATTTCCCTAAAATAGAGAGATACTTCAGGAAAAATATAATTATGGTATTATAAGTGCGACTAAGCTAAAATACATACTATTTATTATTCCACTACAATGCAAAATTTCTTCTGAACAGTGGTATTAAAGAATCCTAAGTAAGAATTTTACTTACGAAGTTCGTTGAAGTAGCGGATTGTACGGATTCGGTGGTTTCAAAATATCGGTCAGGAAAAGGTTCCAATTTTTTCTAAAACGCGGCAAGTTCCTGTTGTTTTGATAGGAAAGTATAATATTATAAATGCTTGCTAGGTCCAGGAGTAACTTTTCCGGTGCATGTAATTTTACAAAGACTATGTCAGGATAGTTCTGAAATGTTTCAGTATGATTTTAAAAAGAAAATGTATTTCTCTTGCGCCTACAAAACTGTTGGCTTTCTCTATTTCAATGCCTTTTCGTTTTGCGTTTTCTAAGTATATATTTAAATACTCCAGATTTTCGTCTGTGTTTTTTTTGTTGTAAGTCAAGATAAAGTCGATTTTACGAACTTTGTCGTCGAAATAAGTTGTGTCATGTGCATGGGGTAAGATTTTGGCAGACGCCACTGAAATAGATAATTATCAAAATTAAATTCTTTTCCTTTATGTCACGATCTTACTTTCTGTAACTGCTTGACGTACATATGTGTCACTTCGCTACCTAGGAAATGAATTTTATAGCAAAAAAAATAAAACGCAACACGTACTTACATGGATAAGATCACTTAAGATCAAAAAATTTGAATTATCATATTTCCAATTTGCAATTTGCATCAAATTTTAACAATGCCGCGAAAACCTTTTAAGTGCGTAGGTGCGTTATCAAAGTTTATAGTGAAATTGAAAATTTAACGAAGTGAGAATTAAAGAAAAAGTAACAGACGTTTTTTCAGTAACTTTTGCCTTACTTCCGTTTCAGTTTTCATATTAACGTTGAACATTTGCATCATTTGGTAATTCTTATTGATAATTGTATTTGATGTTATTCAACGCTAAGCCCCGAATTTTATATTTGTTTCTTCTGTATGCTAAAATTATTAGGGGCATTCAACGGATACAATCGATTCACAATCGATTTATGATTACATACAATTTAGCGTTCAACGTGTATGAATCGATTCGACATCGATTGTTAAATATTTAATCGTAAAAATTTTACGATGCAAGTGATGCGATTAAATATGGCGTCGAAGTGTCATTTGCTGTCAAAGATCAGAAGTGGTGTGTTTATGTGTGCTAGTTGTTTATTTCAGAAATAAGTAAAAAGAGACTAATAAAATGGACCTTAGAAATTATACCTTGTGCAAGTGGCTATATTTGCATCTTACGAAGAAATACATCATTTAAAAGTGGTATTATTCTAGTTTTATGGGATTACATGAGACATGAAAGACAGAAATTACAAGGAACGTGAACGTGAATTTTGAATGAAAAAAGCGATTCAGTTTGTCACAGCTGATCAAATCGACCGAATATTTCTCCCTCGTTATGAGTTTTAATTACTTTAAGGTATTTTGGCAAGATCTGCTACCAGCTCAAATTAGGTAAGTAATATATTTAATTTTAAACTCGAAAATTAGCCTTTTCCAAACGTGTACCAACTACCACTTGGGATTCCGTTCCCCGTTTGACATTTGCAAATTGCAGTTGTGTGTGAGTAAAATATTCATGTTTAACCTTAATTTTATTTTGTAGATGATTCATATGGTCCAATGGAATGTTCCTAGCCAAACTTCACCACCTCGAATTGTATGTAAAGTTTGTCATGGCATTGCAAGCAATTTTTACGCTGCTGCATGATCTATTAATACTTATATTACAAACTAGCCAGGTGCAGAAGGGGTGCTCAAGATTCTCAAATATGAACTTCTTCAGTGGTTCAAAATGAGCTGAAGGTAAAATGATTGGATTTGTTCATATAATTAGATAAATTAACCCGTTTATATAATTTTCATACACACATTCTTTTGTTACAGATGTTTTAGATATTGCTGCTTTACTTTCTGGAAGCAGTGCGTTTTCGCCCACAAATTATATGTGACATCCTTTTCATCTAAAGAACAATAACTATTTCGTATTCGTTTATTAGTTATTTGTGGATAATGAAAGGACGCTGTAAATTCGTTTAAGAAAAAAATAATGGTTGTTGAAAACTGGAATAAACTGAATAATTATGAACAGATAAAATAGCGACATCTTACTATCGCTTTTTGACCTGACATTGCAGTAGGGTAGACAAATTGAAGCGGGATTTGCTCCTAATAAGTTCCCCATGCAAGGCGGCCATGCTTGCTGTCAAGGATAATGAAAATTTTAGAAAAATTTTGTGCAAATCGTTCTTGATTGCAGCGAGAACCTCGAGCAGCCTCTGGACAGCTGTTTCAGCCCTGCTTGGGGCTTCTTCAGCAGAGACGTAGCTCGACATTCCCGCTGCAAACAAAAACGACTTACCCAATTTATTCGCATTTGCGATGTAAGAGTGATGAACAGATAAAATAGCGACATCTTACTATCGCTTTTTGACCTGACATTGCAGTAGGGTAGACAAATTGAAGCGGGATTTGCTCCTAATAAGTTCCCCATGCAAGCCGGCCATGCTTGCTGTCAAGGATAATGAAAATTTTAGAAAAATTTTGTGCAAATCGTTCTTGATTGCAGCGAGAACCTCGAGCAGCCTCTGGACAGCTGTTTCAGCCCTGCTTGGGGCTTCTTCAGCAGAGACGTAGCTCGACATTCCCGCTGCAAACAAAAACGACTTACCCAATTTATTCGCATTTGCGATGTAAGAGTGATGAACAGATAAAATAGCGACATCTTACTATCGCTTTTTGACCTGACATTGCAGTAGGGTAGACAAATTGAAGCGGGATTTGCTCCTAATAAGTTCCCCATGCAAGGCGGCCATGCTTGCTGTCAAGGATAATGAAAATTTTAGAAAAATTTTGTGTAAATCGTTCTTGATTGCAGCGAGAACCTCGAGCAGCCTCTGGACAGCTGTTTCAGCCCTGCTTGGGGCTTCTTCAGCAGAGACGTAGCTCGACATTCCCGCTGCAAACAAAAACGACTTACCCAATTTATTCGCATTTGCGATGTAAGAGTGATGAACAGATAAAATAGCGACATCTTACTATCGCTTTTTGACCTGACATTGCAGTAGGGTAGACAAATTGAAGCGGGATTTGCTCCTAATAAGTTCCCCATGCAAGGCGGCCATGCTTGCTGTCAAGGATAATGAAAATTTTAGAAAAATTTTGTGCAAATCGTTCTTGATTGCAGCGAGAACCTCTGCTGAAGAAGCCCCAAGCAGGGCTGAAACAGCTGTCCAGAGGCTGCTCGAGGTTCTCGCTGCAATCAAGAACGATTTGCACAAAATTTTTCTAAAATTTTCATTATCCTTGACAGCAAGCATGGCCGCCTTGCATGGGGAACTTATTAGGAGCAAATCCCGCTTCAATTTGTCTACCCTACTGCAATGTCAGGTCAAAAAGCGATAGTAAGATGTCGCTATTTTATCTGTTCATCACTCTTACATCGCAAATGCGAATAAATTGGGTAAGTCGTTTTTGTTTGCAGCGGGAATGTCGAGCTACGTCTCTGCTGAAGAAGCCCCAAGCAGGGCTGAAACAGCTGTCCAGAGGCTGCTCGAGGTTCTCGCTGCAATCAAGAACGATTTGCACAAAATTTTTCTGAATAATTATGCATAAGCACGATGGACAATATAACAGGTGACCCAACCAGAGTATTCGGCTGTACGTTGGTATGTGCAAGAAAGTATATGGTCAATGTGCAACAGCGATAGCTGAATGCAGGGAAGTAAAACATCAATGTGCGAGAGAGAACGGTGCTTAATCCTTCAGCATGAGATAACATAAATTATTTCTTACATTTGTGTGCCCTAACTGAATGCGCCATCTTATTGCTTTATAATCCTGTATCGTGTGTAAAAGTAATATTTGTGAACGCACAAAAAACTTAACTAATAAAGTATTACGATCTCCATGACTTTTCATTTCGATTAAATATAAAGCTGCATTAGCCCTGCATACACAAAATACAATTGGTTGATATTATATGTGCATACACAACGCATTTGAAAACTGGTTTGCATGAATGGTCGGTATATACTGTGTACAATGTCCTAATTCATAATTACAGATGATTTGAATGCAGTACAGCAGATCTCAATTAAAGAATAAGCTTTCTATTTTGCAATTAATTTGCAACTTCATTTTCAATACTTAATGCAACTATTCCTGGTTAGAGGTTATAGTTCACCTGTCACGATTTGTTTGTTGAATGCCCCTATTGTCTTTCTGGCAACTTATAACTGTCAACTTGAAACATGTTAGACACATAACCTTACACAGCGTTTTCCAAACTTTTAGGTTTGGCGACCCTCTTTTAAGCTGTGTTATGAATCACGCCCCCCCGCCCTCCTCGAATCTCGAACTTGAAGACTGATGCTGGTCAAATGTTTTTATAGTATTTTTTAAATATTTGGGACTCACGTTACATTTCCTAACTGACACTTACAGCTCATTTATATTATTGAAACTTGCTTTCATATCGTGCAATGCATTTTTTTTTTTCTGAAACTACACATGGGAATATTTACATTGTACATATGTTCAAAGTTGGGGGTGGAAAGTGGAAAGTTTCAAACCCGAAGCAAACTTGCATTGAGAACTAAGTTTCTGTAAATTACTGCTCGTCATTTAAAGATACAGAAATGGTAATGGTATGAGAGGAGGGAGAAAATTAAGGCCAATATTATCGTGTTAAAAGAACCGACAGTTTCAAATCTGACATAGGCGACTAAATTTTTCATTTAAAATTTGAAAATTAAATTTTTATTCTGAATGTATTAATACTCAGGAATAATTTTAACACGTTAATATTGGCCTTAATTTTCTCTTTCCTTTCATACCATTACCATTTTTGTACCTTTAAATGGCGAGCAGTAATCTACAGAAACGTAGTTTTAAGTTAAGTTAAGTTTTTAGTTCGGGTTTGAAACTTTCCATCCGGTATGTATAGTCGCGAGTATTAAATTTTGGTTGTCACTGTTCAATCAAAACGAAAATTTTAATTCCAGAAATTAGAAATTTTCATAAATAATAAATAAATTAAATATTTAAGAGACTATTCCTAGCATTGAAAATTAAGAATCTCCTTAATTTCAATAAAATACAAGTTCGGTGACAACCTTTGCCAATTAATAACAACCAAAATTTATTGCTCGCGACTGTACATGTAATGTACATGCAATCTCTTTTAAAAAATAATATGATACATTTTTTTATTTATTCTGGTGCGCCCCCCTTTGAGGACATACGCGCCGCCCTAGGGGGGCGCACCCCACAGTTTGGGAAACGCTGACCTTACACTTCTTTTCCCTAAATTTATAACCAGCGCATTTTTGCAGCAGTGTTGCCGGTTGTGTCGAGGAGGTAAATTGCGAGGTTGGTGGTTTTTTGATTTTGAAACAGATAGTAGCTTTATTTGTTGTTACTGCAGTTTCGACAAGTTTACTGTTCTTTTCAAACTAATAGCGTTTTTCTCTGGCTGCCCCAGTGTGCATTAAGTGTATCTCTATCTCGTTTTATTATATAAAGCTGAACCGAGATGGAGATACACTTAATGCGCACTGGTGCAGCCAGTGAAAAACGCTATAAATTAAAATCGGAAGCATAGTCGGAATTTTACAAAATTATTCTAAACATATGTGAAATAAGTTACAACGATTTAATTTATGTAATCATCTTTAACTGATAATTAAATGTAAATAATTGTTTCAAAATGAACCAAATTTGCTTAACTATTTCATAGCAATGCCAGTTACTATAAATTATGAATAAAAAAAAGAGTTTCTTATTTTATTACGTGGTGCGTTAATTTCTTGGAGCAGTGTATTTACGTAACTTTTCCTCGGTATTTTTAATTGTTTTTCTACGTAAAAAATAATAGTTAACACTCGGAATTCTTTTTTCTCAATTTTAGAAATTAACAATTTTTAGAAAAATTTTGTGCAAATCGTTTTTGATTGCAGTGAAAACCTCGAGCAGCCTCTGGACAGCTATTTCAACCCTGCTTGGGGCTTCTTCAGCAGAGACGTAGCTCGACATTTCCACTGCAAACAAAAACGACTTGTCCAATTTATTCGCAATTGCGATGTAAGAGTGATGAACAGATAAAATAGCGACATCTTACTATCGCTTTTTGACCTGACATTGCAACAGGATCGACAAATTGAAGCGGGATTTGCTCCTAATAAGTCCCCCATGCAAGGCGGCCATGCTTGCTGTCAAAGCATAATGAAAATTTTTAGAAAAATGTTGTGCAAATCGTTTTTGATTGCAGTGAAAACCTCGAGCAGCCTGTGGACAGCTGTTTCAGCCCTGCTTGGGGCTTCTTCAGCAGAGACGTAGCTCGACATTTCCACTGCAAACAAAAACGACTTGTCCAATTTATTCGCAATTGCGATGTAAGAGTGATGAACAGATAAAATAGCGACATCTTACTATCGCTTTTTGACCTGATAGCTTTGACAGCAAGCATGGCCGCCTTGCATAGGGGACTTATTAAAGCAAATCCCGGTTCAATTTGTCGATCCTACTGCAATATCAGGTCAAAAAGCGATAGTAAGATGTCGCTATTTTATCTGTTAGAAATTAACGTTAGTAATTTTGAACAGACTAAACAGCGACATCCTACGATCGTTTTTTGACCTGACATTGCATTGTTAGTAATTTTCTTTAAATTAATATAATCTTACCATCTGTCAGATTTGTTTGAAATTTTGATAAAAGACATCCGAAACTTGTCAGAAGGCAGAAACATAAGGTGCTTTCTTTCACTTCAAAGTTTGAATCGTGTTTCGAATAGTTTGGACCTGAGTTTCGTAGTTGTTGCAACAAAACATCTGACTTGAATTTTTGAATGATAGTTCATTTGTAAATAACCATAATTCTATCCAAACAAGTTTTAATAATAAAGAGATTCAAAGAAAAGGATGTCTGTTTTTGAATCAAAACACGTTTGGACTACGACTTTGTGAGCGAAAGAAAGCACCTATAGTTGCATTCGATTCATCGATTCAAACAGCTTTTCTTTGCTCGTTTTAGCGAAGTTTAAAATTAAACTGTAATGGTGAAACTTAAAAAATCAGATCATTTACAGTTGAAAGACAAACTACAGTTTCCTGTAATTATTCTTTCTCAAAATGCCATAGATTAAAGACGAATTGACAGACTTTACCAGTTTCAAACTTGTTAATTTTGAAAGTTTTAAATTTTTTTAAATGTTATCATCTTTAATTACTACCATTTTCAGACAGAATGGTTAGAGGAAATTGTAACTTATCAATTTTTTTTCCTTTCGATAGTAGATCGCTTAATTGTTTTGAGGTTAGTAAAGTCCAGGGTTGGGCATTATTCTAATAAATTTTTATCTAGATAATTATCTGAATAAACAAATTATTTGTGACTTTTATTCGCGAAATAATAGTTTTAAACGTATTTTAAACGTCCATATTCGTTTAAATTTCAAGGAATACCAATATTCATTGCACAATTGCATAGAATTTTGTCATTTGATATAGGTGACGAACCGGATAATTCGCGTTACTTCTAATTTTTGACGGCCGGCGTGGACCGGTGCGCTGCCGACCGGGTAGGATAGGTGCGCGTTGGCCTTTACTGAACATTATCAGAGAAATGGACTTATACACTATTTTTCCTTGATAGGCATAACTATACATACTGGTATAACGTGTTACATAACTAACAGAGGACAAAAAATTTCAAAGTTAGTGTTGGATGACGTACAAAGGGGTCTATTCTGTATCAAAAACGCTAAATTTAAAGGGGTGTTAAATTTTGTTGCTACGGTAACAACCAATCATGGAACTGTGTTTTGAATTTTAAAGGACCTCTACATTTTAACAGCTCGTTAAAAAGTTACAAAATACGCCCCAAAGTGAGATATTTTCATCATTTGAATTACATTCTGTTGGAACAATTGTGGTGCGTTATACGCGTGATCGCTAGATGCAGGCAGCTTGGTACTCCTTTTTCGCAGTCTACCCCTTAAGAATTCCTAGACGCTCGACCTTAACCGGTAACGAACAAGATGACGAACCACCGTCAACCATATGCGGCGTGTCCTCTTTAGTTAGTTATCAATCATCACAATTATTGTAGTTTTATAAGTTACTCAAATAAATCAGTATCTCTGGTTGCATTGTGATTGTGCCCCGCGCTGTGCCCTAACAAGTTATGGGCCCAGGCCAGTTCAGGTAAACCGAAATTAAGAGTACGCGAATAAAAAGTGAAACGTGGTCCAAGAAAGTTTGTGTAGTGATTAGTGTATGTGCATCAAAATGAACGTGTCGGGTGTGAGAATCGAAACGCTTAACGGCGAGAACTACGACACCTGGAAGATGCACATGGAAGCATTGCTAATAAAAAACGGCACCTGGGAGTACGTTAATGGTACGAGAGTGAAGCCGGAGCTTGTACAAAAGGACGCCGCGTCTGCACAAGCGGTTAGTACTTGGATTGCAAACAAAGCTAAGTCAGATCTAATCCTATCAATCAGCCCGTCAAAGTTGAAACAGGTAAAAGGTTGCGTAACACCTCGCGAAGTCTGGACGAAGCTAGAGAATATCTATCAAGCCAAGGGACCAGCGCGAAAGGCGACGCTTCTTAAGCAACTAACTCTCCAACGGATGAGCGAGGGCGAAGATGTACGCGAACATCTGAAGAAGTTATTCGACGCCAAAGATAAATTAGAAGAGATGGACGTTGAAATAAATGCAGTCATATTGTCCATAATGCCACTGTACAGCCTACCTTCCAGCTTCAATAATATTCGTTGCTCGATAGAATCGAGATGCGACCTACCTGCGCCCGAAGTTCTTAGTTCTTAGTTCGAAGATACCAGCGCTATGTTTGCAAGAAAATACTCGACGAAATTCGCGAAACGCGCGGCCGAGTTCGTCGCGAGGACATAGTTCGCAGAAAAAGTTGTGGTGCCTGGGACAGTGGATGTACGTCACATCTCTGTAAGAACGGAGAGAGTTTCTTAGAAATTAACGGTGGTGGGCCGGGCGAACTGAACCTGGCCAATCATTCTTCAACGAAAATAATTGTCACCGGTGTCGCGATATTTCAAACAATCGAGAATGGTTCCAATACGGTAGTAACTCCGTCGGATACTTTACACCAGGCCTAATCATGCGAGGGGAATATGTCGGGGTATATTCTCTGTCTACCATCGCCCAGGGAGTGCCGGTTCCCGCTTGACGCTCAGTCGCTTCAATTTCAACAACCAACGATATACAAAACTTATGTAGATAATATTCTTTATGGAAAATGTTGTAGTTACGAGCAATATTATATCGCTTTACGCTCAACAATTTACCGCAAATAATACATTCTGCATTACCTGTACTGTTTATAAAACACAGATACTTAAGTTCATAATTTTGGTTCATGTTTGTATTTCACGAGAGCCACTCGTTTTATAAGTTCTGTTGGTACACGATCGGCTAGTAGGCTGGCTCATTGATGTCGACGTTTCATTGAACTATCGAATAGTGGGGGATACTATGTTCTCGCTCTTTTCTCGACAGGAATTCCGCGGTCATCGTCGACAAAAGTGGAAGCGTGAGGTTGATCGGCGATCGCAAAGGAGATCTCTACTTCGTTCAAGCGAATTCCGCGGATCGAGTCGCTAATGGAGCATCGCAGGGCAAAGCAGATCTTCCGAGCCGAGATTCGCTGCTTTTGTGTCATCGCCGTTTGGGACATCTGAACCTCAGGGACCTAAGAGACGTCGACAGCCAAAATTTTCCGAAAACGGACGGAACCAAAGAACTTGCATGCGAAATTTGCCCCCAAGGAAAAATGAGCCGCATATCCTTCCCAAAGGTATTGGTACGAAAAACAGAAATTTTGCAGATAATTCATACGGCCGTTTGTGGACCGATGCGGGTGCGTTCTAATGGAGGGGGCAGATACTTTGTAACGTTCATCGACGGCAGTTCCAAGTGGTACGAAGTCCGTCTCATCAAAGGAAAGGACGAAGTCTTTGCTGAATTCAAGGAACTCATCGAAAACCAGAAGTACACGAAAATCAAATTCCTTCAGTCGGACAACGACACGGAATATCTAAGCACAGCATTTAGCGAATTCTTAGAAGCAAATGAAATTCAACGGCGACTGACAACACCGTACAGTCCTGAACAGAACGGGACAGCCGAGAGGAAGAATCGTACACTACGAAGTTGCCCGGTGTCTACTGCTGCAGTTGGGGTAGCCGCCTTGTTTTTGGGCCGAAGCTAGATCGACAGCGAATTATATTCGCAATCGCTGCTCTACGAAGTCGCTTGGTGGGAAAACGCCCTTCGAAGCTTGGATAGGCCAGAAACAGGACATTCGACACCTGAAAGACTTCGGATCGAAGGTGTATGTAATGGATAAGATGCAAAACAGGGGAAAGTTCGACGCCAGATCCAAGGAGGGTATCTTTATAGGGTACTGCAATACATCCAAGGCATATCGCATTTGGCTCTCGAAGGAAAAACGTGTTGAGATGTCTAGGGATGTACAATTTCTCGAGAATATGTCTGCCCCAATCATCGAGTTCGTCGATTTCTTCAAGGAAAATCTGGATGGGCAAGGGAACACAGGCCATCTCGAGGACACAAGTCCAAACGAAAACGAGCATCAATCGGTAGCCCGATCGAGGACCTCGTACAGGCTGAAGATGCAGACCTCGACATGAATGTGGGTCACGATGAGCAACGAGACAGCGTATGAAGGGGACCAGGAAGACCCAGAAAAATTCTCACTGGCCAGAGAGGGCGTCCGAGAAAACAATACAACACGATCGAAGACGTCGATCGAGAGCATGAATTCGCTGGCACCGTCGAGATACCCGTGAAGCAAGCGATTGAAGGTAAGGAAGCGTTGGAGTGGTATGATGCCATGGCTGTAGAACTCAGAAACATAATTCGAAATGATACTTGGCAATTCGTGACACGTCCAGAACACAGGAAGGTGATAGGAAGTCGAATGGTATTGAGGCATAAACGTGACGCGGACGGTTCGCCGAACAAAAAGGCCCGCGTAGTAGCAAAAGGCTTCAGTCAGCAGTATGGCGTAGATTTCCACGAAACCTTCGCGCCTGTGGCACGAATGAGTGCGATACGACTCATGACGGCACTTGCGGCAGACTTGAATATGGAAATTCTACAGCTTGACATCATAGCCGCCTTTCTGAATGGCACCGTTGATGAAGAAATTCACATGGAAGTTCCCGAACTTACGGCCACTACCCTAGAACTTATTATTCGCACTGAATCGTACGACAGTCACATCAAGGCAAGGGCCAAGGAAATGCTGACCTAGCTTAAGAAAGGTAATCAAGTATGTCTACTAAAGCGAGCTTTGTACAGTCTTCGCCAGGGAGCGAGACAGTGGCACAGAAATTTGGACCCAGAATTATGCAAGCTTGGACTCTCAGCATCCAACGCCGACCCATGCGTGTATTTTCAAGGCAGAGGACGAGTTTTCGTCATGGTCGTCATCTACGTGGACGATATACTCATAATTGAAGTTTGTTCTTGTCCGATGAAAATAGTAAGTACAAAGTTTTTTTAATCTCAAACCGGACAGAAAAATGAAGGGAAACACACTCAACGTTTCGCTATAGATTTATAGCTTCGTCAGGAGTGAAAAAAAGTTTTAATTTTTGTTTTGATTAGGATTGATCACACGAAAGTCTGCATAACGTCTACTGTTTTGTGTTGCACTGTAATTTTTCAATAAAACCTTATCGTTAATTGATATTTTAATTTTCTATTTGTAAGAAAAGTTCATGTCTTCTGATTTTGCATTCAAAATTTGAAGAATAGTTCAGTAGAACGGGAAAAACAACGAATTTTGTTTGTACTAAGAGATAATATGTTTTAAGTTGATTCTTGTCCAATGAAAATTGTAAGTAAGTTTTCTTTAATCTTGAACTGGACAAAAATATAGAAAAAAGTTTTACTCCTGACGCAGCTATTAATCTTTTACTGATAATATATTTAAGTACAAAGTTTTTTTAATCTCAAACCGGACAGAAAAATGAAGGGAAACACACTCAACGTTTCGCTATAGATTTATAGCTTCGTCAGGAGTGAAAAAAAGTAAATAAACAAGTTGTCAAGAGAAACAAGTCGTCAAGAGAAACGAAAAGGTAACATGATTTTTAAACTAAACTACGAGTTGTTCGGAAAAAAAGTAACGAGAACTAATTAAAGCTACTTTTTTTTTTTTTTTATATATATATATATAATTAATTAATTGACAGATCTATATCTTGTTTAAAGAGTCCAGAAAACTACAAAATATGTCATTTAAATTTTCAAAGTCCGTACGTTTATTAATAGAATTTCCAGACATTTTAATTTTACACATTTCTATGAAACGTCTTTTAAAAATATTAGATTCACTGTACAAAATGTCAGTATTATCAAAATCAAAATTATGATTATTTACTAATGAATGCTCTACAAGCATTGAATGATTTTGATTATTTTTTTGAATATGATATTTATGTTGGTCTAAACGTTTTTTTAAATTTTGGCTCGTTTCACCTATATAAACAGAATTACAATTTGAACATTTGATTTCATAAACCACGTTAGGTTGTTTTAATTTCGGTATTTTGGTTTTTAAATTCGAAAAAATTAAATTTAAATTAATCACAGATTTACTGGCTAAAATTAAATTATGTTTTTTGAAAATGTGTTTAAATGTATTGTGTAATGGTTCAATATAAGGCAAAGATATGTATTTATGATTCGAAGTTTGTCTAATGTTTTTAGAGACATTTGAATTTTGTAAGTATTTAATACGATTTTTAATTACTGATTCAATAAGATTTATTGGATAAGAATTTTGAATAAGAGTTTCCTTTATTACATTTAAGTTATCATAAATGAAAACTTTATCAGAAAGTAAAATAGCTCGATCAGTTAATGAAATAATAGTTGCAATTTTATAATTTTTAGGTGTGTACGAGTGAAAATTTATGTACCTACCTGACCAGGTAGGTTTATGAAACCAATTAGTAATTAATTTATCATTCTGTCTGATAATATTTACATCAAGAAAACTCAATGAATTATTATTTTCTTTTTCTACTGTAAATTGTAATCTATTATGAAAAGAATTAAATTTATTTAAAACAAAATCTACCTTATCAGAAGGCAAAATCAATAAAATGTCATCTACATAACGAAAATATAACGTTAAATCGAATGATAAAGAGTTAATAACAGATTTTTCTAGTTCTTGCATAACAATTTCAGCTAAAGCCGGAGATAAAGGAGAACCCATTGCTGTACCAAAAATCTGTTTATAAAATTTATCATTGAAAGCAAAATAAGATGTTTCAAAACATAAATCAACTATTTCTAAAAAGTTACCTTTGGAAATATCAGTAAAATCTTTAATCTCTAACCACCTATCATTTATACTTTTTAAAGCTAAATCTTTAGGAATGTTAGTAAATAAAGAAATAACATCTAAAGAAATTATAATGCAATTATTTGGTACAGTTATTTGTTTTAATTTTTCTACGAGTTCAAAAGAATTTTTTATAAAATATTCTGATTTACTAGTAACCTGAGTAATGATTTTTGTAATAAATTTAGATAAGAAATATGGAGAAGAACCAATAGTGGAAACTATAGGACGAAGAGGTGTATTAGGTTTATGAATTTTTGGAATGCAGTATAATTTAGGAAATATGGGATGTTGTACTTTAAGAGATTTAGCAACAATATTACTAATTTCAACGGATTTCTCTATCTTATTAATAATACTGAAAGTTTTACGTTGATAAGATTCGGTGGGATCGTTAGCTAATTCTACATATGTATTATTATCAGACAGCATAGTTTGAACTTTTGAAAAATAATCAGTTTTATCAATTAAAACAGTTACATTGCTTTTATCAGCTGTAGTAACAATAATATTAGGATTATCTTTAAGAAATTTTTTACAAGACAAAACATCTCTAATAAGAATCTTATACTTTGATTTTTCAAAAGTTTTATCAATATTTCTAATATAATTTAAAAAATTAGAACAAAATTTATTTCTTATTTGTATTTTTGAAGGTGAATCTAAAGATTTAATACCAAACTCTAAGCTACTTAATACTTTTAAGAAATCTACTTGTTGTTTATGAAAATAAGGTAATGAAAATTTTTTGCCTAAAGCGAAAATGTATTTTAAATTTGACGGAATCTCAGTTTTTGTATAATTTACAAGCCACTTATTTATTATATTTTGATCAAATTTAATGTAAAAATTTTTATCTCTAATAGAAATAAGATTATCTAACTTTTTAATCTGTGTTAATCGAATTTTATTAAAATACCTTTCATTTTTTTGATTTTCAAAATTTAGAAAATTAGTCAATGTGATATTATCAAGAAAATTACTTAACTGACCTAAGGTATAATCTAATTTCCAAGTTAATTTGGCAAGAACTTTGAAAGTTACCTCTATTTCATATGAAAGAATTTTATTAGCAAAATCTGATACGTATCTGTCAATTTTGTGACATGACATATCGTACGCTCTTTTTAAAGGTTCAATTATATGACGAGGGAAAACTCCCTCTTTCCTACATTTAAGTAAAAAGAGCTTACGATTTTTCATTCTAGTAATTTTAATTAAAGTATTAGAATAAATTTTGCACAGTACCTTATTTTGGTGCCCGTAGTGAAACTCGACAAAACCGTAAAACCCTATGTTTCTGATATCCATAATTGAAGTTTGTTCTTGTCCGATGAAAATAGTAAGTACAAAGTTTTTTTAATCTCAAACCGGACAGAAAAATGAAGGGAAACACACTCAACGTTTCGCTATAGATTTATAGCTTCGTCAGGAGTTTTTTCACTCCTGACGAAGCTATAAATCTATAGCGAAACGTTGAGTGTGTTTCCCTTCATTTTTCTGTCCGGTTTGAGATTAAAAAAACTTTGGATATACTCATAGTTTCACAGAACTCAGAACTCAGAATACAATCCTTAAAGAGAGGCTTGGGGAACAAATTCGAGGTAAAGGACCTTGGAGAGGTGAGAAATTGATTAACTTGAATTACAACGAGAGAGTAACGGATACTCACTAAGCCAACGAAACTACATAAAAGACGTCTTACGGCGCTTTGGGATGTCGGAATGTGAGGCAGTATCGATCCCTATGGACGCGAATGTCAAATTGTCCAAGGAGGAGAATGGACATGGCGCAGAAGCGGATGGGAATTTACCCTATCGAGAACTGGTGGGTGCACTAATGTATCTTACATCAGGAACGAGACCCGACATAGCGCACGTCGTAACTACAACCACTGCTTCGACCAATCCCACTGGACCGCCAAACGGTTTTGCGGTACCTGAAAGGAACTAACAATCCTCATTTGACTTACAGGAGATCCGGACGATCCTTGGCAGGCTTTGTGGACGCGGGCTGGACGAACTGCGTAGACGACCGACGGAGCTACACGGGCTTCGCCTTTATCCTGGCCAGAACCACAGTATCTTGGGAGTCCAGGAAACAAAGGACCGTGGCATTGTCGTCCTCTGTACCTACGGAGATTCCTCGTGGAGTTGGGGTTCAACCAATTGGCGGACATTAAGCTCCACTGTGACAATACTGGGGCAAAGAGGCTCGTCGAGAACCCCGTGTTTCATTCCAGAACGAAACACATACATATCAAGCACCATTTCGTTTGTGAGGTTCTAAAGTCTGGTCCAATCACCCTGGAATACCTACCTTCGGAAGAGATGGTGGCCGACATATTAACTAAAGGGTTGGGGAAATCTAAGCATTTGAAATACGTCTCCACCCTCGGGCTCCAATAAATCACACGTATAACGAGGGAGCGTGTGGAAACAATTGTTATGCGTTATACGCGTGGTCGCTAGATGGAGCTTGGTACTCCTTTTTCGTAAGGTCCCTAAATCAACACACTTGTTGACGTGTTCAGGTAACGCCTATACATTCCCATTCCGAGATTCTTGTGTAACAAAGATAACCAATACAAATGTCGCAAGAGCAACAAAGAAATCAACACTTTTAGGGAATTCAGTTTACTAGGATGGTAGTAGTTTACGGCTGACTGTCTACTCAAAAATGTATTAGGTTACGATATTTTCCTCAGCCACAGTAAAATGCCATTTGTGAAACGTCTCTTTGATTAACAAGCTTTCCACTGTGATTTTTTATCCCTAGACAAGATTATTGTGCGACAAGGATAGATAGAAAAAAATCACTAATATCGCTTCCTGAGCACGAAGTGTCGATTTAGAACCTTACTTTTCCGCAGTCTACCCCTTAAGAATTCTTAAACGCCCGCTCTTAGCCGGTAACGAACAAGATGGTCATATGCGGCGTGCTCTCTTTAGTTAATTATCAATCATCACAATTATTGTAGTTTTATAAGTTACTCAAATAAATCCGTACCTCTGGTTGCATTGTGATTATGCCCCGCGCTCTGCCCACATTCGTCTATTAATAATGATTATTCATAAATTCCAGACATTGTCGTTTACTTTTCTCCAAGTGTTATTTAGAATATTTTATCTTTTTCATAACAATTAAATTCTCAGAAAATAACGTTTGGCAATCGAATTTTGTCAAAATGTCAATCTGACATTTTGCAAATTGTTGATATTTTATTTAATTCATAAGCGTCTTATCTCACGGATACATAATCTTTATTCGTTCTTCCTCATTCAAATAAATTTTGCCCAACTCTGGTAAAGTCCCTAGATCTATCAAATCTATCAAAACGCAATTGGTAAGAACAAGGAGTTAGAGAGAGAACAAAATTAAAGTCACTAGATCTATCAAAAGCTGTTTTCCCGTTACGCAATTTGTGCACCCAAACGAGCCCAAAAACGCAATAGAGCGCGAAGCGCACGTACCAGCTAGACAACTTTCCATAAGTTTATACATGAAGGTCACGCGTTTAAAACCCAAGTGTGCTTGAAACGCAAAGTTTAGAGCTAACGGGAAAACACCTAAAGTACCGCAAACTTGCTACCATATTGATTCTCTGCTTTGCGCCAACGTCAAAACATTGATGACAGGTGAAAGTTTCTTGCACTAGTTTACTAAATTAGTTAATAATAAAATCTTTAAGTGAATAATAATCACTGTGTAGAACGACCTGAGTCACAGAAAATATCTAATAATTAATTGTATAAATAAAACCACCCTTAATTCGTAAGTATTCCTTACTTATTTTTAGGGAAGCAAAATTTAGTAGCTCTTTTTCGACATCTACGGTCCTTGGCGTCCTTCGCACTCGATTAGTTTGATTATTTTGAAATACCTGTGAATGTGGCATTTTCCTGAAAATTGATTTCAGTTCGTAGTAATTGATGTACACGCCTTTTAAATTTATAGTCACTATTCAACTTTCCTAGATATCGAAGGTGTCCACTATCCCATCATGATTCCAAGATCCCAATGTTGATTTATTATGCTTAATGGACAAACCTGATTGATAATATCGAAGTATCTTGATTGTCAAGTGTTAGTGCGGCGAAAGTTGAAGCCTAATCAAAAGACGTTTTTCTTACCCATTTGTGTATTAAGATAAGTTCAAAAACACAAGAAATCGCACACATTTCAATTAGATATCATGACGGAATAGTGTAAATATAAACTTAAAAGACGTATACATCAATTACTACGAACTGAAATGAATCTTCAGGAAAATGCCAGATTCCAAAATAATCAAATTAATCGAATGCGGAGGACGTCAAGGACCGTAGATGTCGAGAAAATAGCTACAATATTTTACTTTTCTTAATAAGCAAAGAATACTTACGAATTAAGTGCCATTTTATATAAAATTAATTACTATTTTCTATGCTTCAAGTCGTTCTACACATTGTTTATTATTCAGTTAAAGACTTTATTATTGACTAATTCAGTGAATTATTACAAGAAACTTCATCAATCTTTTGACATTGGCGCGAAACAGGGAATCAATGACCGCGTTCACCAAAAAAAAACTTGATTGCTATCAGCTTGCAAGATGCTTGCGGTTTTCTAGTGATATAAAAGTATTTTTCGTGACTAACTGGTTACAAATAGCATGGCTAGCAGTAGTGACGTCACGGTCACGACAATACGTCACTATTATTAAGATTCGCCAAAATAGATCGGTTACGGTTACAGGCTATTTGGCGATCGTATTTTTAAATTTGACAACAGTCCAACTATGAATTGTGTATTTAACTGTTATAGAAAAATGTTGTAATTGAAACAAATTGAGCACGCTGAATAACGGATCCGTATAGAACTCACTGAATAAGAGAGAGGCAATGTTCCACAACTCTCTGATCAGGTTAGCAAAATAGTAACCGGAGTAACATACGTGACGTCATATCAACAGTTACCGGTAACTTATAAAAATGCAGTGGTCACTTATTTCGCTTAACCACACGTAACCGGTTAGTCGCGAAAAATACCTTGTAGTTACCTTTCATTAATTATGGTTAAAAATAATCATAAGCAGCTTCCAAGCTAATTGCAAGCTGATTCGTCTGGTGAACGCGGTCATTATGGGGTAAGTTTGCGGTACTTTGATAGATCTAGGGAATTTAGAGGTTAGAAATTTAATTAACGTGTATAAATTTGTTCGTTTCGCTGTTAAGGAGCACGTTAGTTTTACTATTGTGAATTGATTCAAATTGATATAAACGAATTGATTCGACGCGTGAATTGAATGCAACTATGTTACTGTTGCAAAAGTGTTGTCACTCTTCCGTCAAACCGCCCTGGTATTAAGTTATTCAAATGTAACTGAACAGCCACTTGTAATAATAATCTACTAAACTTAATCTCAATTCTCTTAACAATATCAAAAATTATCAATAATTAAGTATCAACTTTTGAGTTATTATTATTTTGTTTCCTCCTTTTTTGCTTTG
Source organism: Prosopocoilus inquinatus (assembly GCA_036172665.1). Lineage (NCBI taxonomy): Eukaryota > Metazoa > Arthropoda > Insecta > Coleoptera > Lucanidae > Prosopocoilus > Prosopocoilus inquinatus. The sequence continues at coordinate 38,400,479 of CM069871.1, forward strand.
GTTTATAATTTGTAGCAATAGTAAATATAATTGCAATGGCTATTCGTCAATTTTATTCCCGTTTTAACAGAATTAAAGTTTTTAACCTACTCTTTTAAATTTTGCATTTTTATGACTGAATTAAAAATTGTTTCATAACCCAAGAACTATTCAAAATAAGTCTAGGGAATGCTAATACTGATCGATGCTGTATTTAATTTCAAACACGATGGCATATTGAGATATTGGTCGTCGTATTTAACAAAAGTGTCCCAAATTATGGTATACATTTCTGAGATGTTTTGAATATGGATGGTGTAGTGTTTAGGTGCTCTCTTTCGCCCACAAAATCGTGATCCAAACCTGTTTTGATTCAAAAACAGACATTATTTTCATTGAATCTCTCTATTTTTAAAAGTTGTTTTGATTGAGTTATGGTTATTTACAAATGAACTGTCAACCAAAAATTCAAGTCAGGTGTTTCGTTGCAACAACTATGAAATTCAGGTCCAAACTATTCGAAGCACGATTTAAACTTTTAAGCGAAAGAAAGCGCCTATTATCTTTATATTGTATTAGTTATTTGATATGAAGTAGGCGGCAAAAAAAGCAAAGTTGTTATTAAGTTTGAATTGGAATAGAGAAATTAATTTAAAAGTCTTGTGTGGTAGTTTTATTTATAATAAACCAAGTTTATTATAATTATTCGTACAAGACACTTCAGCAATGCCGAAATCCGGAACCGAATCTAAAGTTGACAAAATCGATGCAATTGAGAAATTGGTGCAATTACTACTAGCCAGGGATGAAAAAGAACGTGAAGAACGTGCTGCTCGAGAAGAGCAGGAACGTAAAGAGCGAAACGAATTCATGACTCGTATTCTTCAGTTAAGTGTATGACATAATAGTAATGACAGTCACACTGATAATAACTGAAAATAAAAAATTGAAATTTTGGTCAAAAATGTGTGATACATTGCTAGAATAGGAAAAAAAATCTTTATTTAGAAACATGAAAATCCACTATGGCGCCCATAAGAAAAAAGAAAGTTGACAGTCGTATCTGCAATTTTGACAGCTCGGGTAAATGTAATGACAGATTTAGATTCTACGTAAAAAAGTGCCTTAATAATGTTTAAGTTATAAATGTCTAGCTTTATCGGTTTTCGATTTAAAAAATAAAAACGAAAATGGAAAAATTTTAGTTTTTTCTCGATATCTTCAAAACGAAAAGGAATAATTTAAATTGCTTTTCAGATTATTAATTAGCATGAAAATATGCAATTTTGGCCTAATTTAACCGACCACGTATCTCTTTAGATAAGTGAGATCCCCATGCTTGGGTTCGAAAAATGGACAGCCTGTATATGACTGTTATATCCCTTTACATTTATGAGTTGATTATGTATGCTGATCTTACGAATACGAGAAAAATAATGACTATTATGATTACAATACCAGACAACCGGATGATATGAGATTGCCTTTTAATCGTTTAATTGTCGGGCAGGAAGGATGTGTGTTCATGGGCGCTCAATGTCTTAGCAGGATTACAGCTTTATGGAAAGGTAATATACCCCTAAACTCGGAGCTTTTTAAATCCAAACTTAGAGAATATTTCATATCTAAGGCATTCTATAGCGTAGACGAATTCGTGGGCGAATAAATTTAAAATGTATGTCTTTGCAACTGTAAACTGTTTTGTATCTTATGCTCGTGTCTTGTTATATGTGTAATTTTTGACTAATCATAAACCTGCATTTGTAGTTTCTACTGCTCTGTATGGTCTGGCCAATAAAATCTAATTCTAAAATCTTATTCTAATCTGTTGCTGAATACATTACGCTTATGGAGTATTTAAGAATTTTAAAACATGGCATGTCAAAAAATTAAACTGCCAGAGTAATAGCTGTATTATTATTTTTTGAAAAAAACTCAAAATATCTGAAAAATGGTGCGATTTAGAGATAGGGAACTGTATTGTAATTTTTCTTACTTTTACGTGTATAATTCAAAAACGCAAAGAAAATTATAGTATGCCATTTAAAATAAGCGGTTTTTGTTGGAACCGGAAGTAATTGAAAGTCAAGTTATTTTATTTGAGTAGTTCTTTCAAAAATATCTCTATCTTGTTAATTTCCAGATTGTATTTAAATTTCTTTCCTGAAGACTTTTACTGAACGGTTTGCTTGGATAACACTGTATGTATTTCGAAATTTGTTAACTTTTCCAATAATTTTAGTGTAGATATCTTTTAATTACAAAGAAACGGAGAATGAGTGGTGTATCAGGAGATTCAGAGAGATTTATCTCAATTACATACTCTCCTGTCAAGCTCTCAATTGTTTCAATTATAATACAAAGAAGCTGTTCTTGAAGAGTTAAAAATAAATAAACAAAAAACAAAATAATCGTTATTGATGAAATAAGTCTTCAGAAGAATTAAACTGTTACAAATCACTTCTGTTTTAGGTATGTATCTTTAATTAATTAGGTGCTGCTTTCAACGTTACAACTCGGGGACAGGTAAACTTAATTAAAACATCGTTCACAGTTACATAATTATCAGATTTTAAGTTCCGTTTCAGCTTGAGCGATTATAGTAATTAATACTTCGGAGTTGAAAGCGCGTCCGAAAGTAAGAATTTTTTTTTATTTAGATCCCTTGGTACAATATTAACTTTAAGTATTGCATTTTAAATTAATAGAGCAGAAATTTCAAATTTTAGATATTTGTAGAAGTTCGATACGACAAACTAATAACCAATTAGTTTTTACGGGGAAATGTACGATAAATTTATTTCCGTTTAAACATACCCTGGAACTATCTAAGGGCTATTATTTTCATTTTCTTTCAGAAATTCTGAAATATGAAATTGATTAATTTTTTGTGTGGACTTAACTAACTTTATAAAAAGTGAGTGTGTAAACTCTAAATCGGAATTTTATTAATCAATTTTATTTTACGTAACAACTGTAAACTAAGGTTGCTAGATCATCTGCTACAATACTCCTCCCTCAGTATGTTAAATATGAAAACGCACAGGAAGGCGAATTTCTCTACTATTTGGGGTAACTGTCTTCTGCGTAGATTTTTCTTGCAAACCAGATGAAGAAACAGAAACAGAATTACTTGTCATGTTCCCTATTATTCAATTTAATTTTGTGAACTTTTTGAGAACGCTCTAGTATTTCATATGGTTGTTGTAGCGACCTTTTAACGGTATCATCACGAAGAAAAACATGTGTAACATTGTGAAGTTCGGGATATATGAAAGTTCCTTTTGTAACATGGAGATCTTAAAGCTACCACCACTGAGATGCTTATAAACAGCAGTATCGATAGCTGGCGGCATGACAATTGTTTCAATGCATGACAAGGAATTTGAAACTACATATATTTTGAAATCCGGCGATGTATAATATTTTGTTAGAAACTTGTAGAGAATTCCAAGTTTTTTGCAACACAAGAGTGAACCCTTCGTATCTACTTTATTGGATTTAAAAATTCCTCCGACTTAATTCAGTTATCCTCAAATATTCCCCTTCTTATTTAATTATCTTCAGGAAATTTATTATTATTATGTGTATCTACATTAATACTAGAAATTTAATTAATCACCTACATTTTTACGAGTTTCTTCCACTTCCGCTACTTACATCATAAATCGTAATTAGAAGTTCTTTTTATTTTTTTGTCATACAAGCCATAGTCTATAGACATTTTTTAAGTTTCATAGTAGAAGTACCGCTGTGACAAATATTTAAAACAAAATCAGAAAAACTTATGACAGTTATGACTAAGGCTTCGAAACTGAAGGTCCAAACTCAGAGGCGTTGTATTCCGCGCGCGACGGGGCTCGATTTCTCGCTGCATTTTCGATAGGCACGGGGATTCTACGATCGAATTCTGCGTCTCATTAATTTTGATTTTGACGATTCGACATTTATTTGATTGCTCAGTCTCTTCGTAAATATTGAAGAGTTTAAAATTTACCTAGAGAAAGCGTGTCTAACAAACAACCTGTTATGTTGAGAGATCATTTTCCCGCTTTAAAAGACAAGACATTCTCACGGCAAATCGAAACGAAGGAATGAACGAAAATTTGGAATGTTATTTAATAATTAATTTTAATAACAATTAATAGCTAAGAAATTTTAGCATTTTCTTCCCCATTCGAATTTCGAATACCTGAGAATACTCAATAACGCGCGTCTCTGTTAAACCGGGCAATCGAACGATTCAGAGCTGCGTTACACCGGGGGTGTTCCGATGCATATTCAGCATCTGGGAGACTGGACAGGCTATTTTCCTCGATGCTTTAGTTATGACTCAAACACAATAAAATAAGCCAAATTGTCATTTTGAATTTCGCTTTCAATGCGCATGTTTGTTGCAATCATAGGGCTCGTTCACAATTAATTTAACATGCCCTACGCTAAATTTATCAAAAAAAATTGTTGAAAATTGTTTTTGATCTTCAATTTAAGTGCTTGTTAATATTTTTTTAACGTATTAGCTGATCACTAGAGAGCGGATTTATATGCGAGTAATTTTGATGAAATATGCGCATATATATGCACTAAAAAATGATTAAATATGCACATATATATGCACTAAAAATGGCGAAATATGTGCAAGATAGGCCGAACACTTCAAATAATGCAATAACTGGTCTACTGTGTTTTATGGGCATTCTTATTCAAATAAAAAACATTATATTTTATACAATTTATTTACATTTATTTGTAAACGCTTATATGAAGGAAGTATGTATATTATGTATGTACATTATTAAGTAAATATTATAACGACTAAAAAAATCTTCGATTATAATTTACAACAATGTGTTTTTCCAAGTTCTCTACCAGGAAATTTTGCCTTTTATCTGACAAAATATTTTTATAAATTGAAAAACTCCTTTCAACATCCACGGAGGTAATTGGGGCATATTTAAAGTGACTCATAGCTGAAAATTCTACACTTAAGTCAATTTCAAAGTTTCCATTCAAAATTTCGTAAATTTCCTCAAGGGTTTTGAAGCCGCTATTTTTTTATCTAAAACGGATAAACATTTTTTATTTACTGAACTGCCGATTTTACCTGGAACTTTTGAAATATTCTCTTTAAATTCTTTAACAATTTTAACGGATTCTATTAAAGACATTTTCGGTTTTTCTAAATTGTTTATAGTTTGTATTACAAAACTGTAATGCATTTTGATGAAGTTCAGTTGATTTGCCAATGAAGTTTTTGTTACAATATTTTGTGCCTTTGCAATAGCAGCACTATCTTGGGCATTAAACTCTACAACCAATTCCTTAATTGCTACAAAATGTTCAGCATAAAACATTGCCGCTTCCAACCAAGTTCCCCACCTAGTCAACACTGGTTCGGGAGGTAAAGGTACATTCGGCAATTTTTCCCTGTACAACTGAACTCGTAGGGGACTTTTGACAAATATTTTTTTAATGGTACTAATTAGTAGATTTACATCAGAAAATTCACATCTAATATGTTCAGCTACTCTGTTACATCCATGAGCTAAACAACTCACGTGAACTAAATTTTTATAAATTGTTTTAAATTGCTGCCCGGCTTTAACCATGTAAGGGGCAGCATCTGATACCATAAGTAAAATTTTTTCAGTAGGAACTACATTAGGTGAGAAAAATTTCATAAAACATTCATTAACAGATCTTAAAATAATTAAATGATTAGTTTTGTCTAACTGTGTACAGGCTATTAAATAAGATTCACTAGGTTTATCTTCCCGCAAAGACCCTATTAACAAATTTACAATGTAACGCCCACAAGAATCAGTAGTTTCATCCACAATAAAATAAATATATTGATTTTCTACGATTTTCTTGACTTCTTTTAGAGTATCGTTGTAGATGCGAGGCACGTAATTTTTTCTTAACGTACTTTCATCGGGAACATTTTTCTTGGTATATTTTTCCAAAAAACTTTTAAAAATAGAATTTTGCAGTTTTTTCAAAGGTATGTTTGCACAAATCATCGCCTCGCATAAATCAGCATTAAATTCTTGTTGTTCATTAGATGAAGTCATCAACGACGGTCCACTGTCTAAGGGTAATTGAAATGTTTTCGATTCATTCATCTTCTTGCATTTTGACTTGTGTAGTTCTGTCCCGACATGTTGTGTGACCGAAAATTTTCGTTGGGTTGGTATCTACAACAAGAACTTGAATTTTTTTAAACTGTCTGAACTTTCAATATTCAAGAACCAAGCAAATATTTACCTAAGGAGGAAGAAAACAAACTTAAAACTTACCATTTTACTACAGGCTTTACAGAATACGCTTCCATTGGTGTAAGCAAGCTCGGGATAGCTTCTGATCCAGGAATTAACCAGGCTCGAATTGTCTTTCGGCATATTGCACTTCTCACAAACAAAAATACTTTTACGGAAGAACTAAACGTTCGCAGCAATAACCGACTAATAATCCGTGAAGAAGTGTTGAAACAATATTGCAAACATGAACGCCCCACCGCATCGTTAAGAAAGTACTTGGAAATCCCTAATTCACTACTTGGAAAATTCTGCCTGCTTAAGGCCAAGAAGGGTGCAAACTAGACCCTAATTAATGCAACAACATGTTCTGACGAATTAAGAATTCAGGAAAAAATTTACTCACTTCGACACAAATTCTTTAATTCATATATATGCACGTTTTTAAGAAATATGCGAAAATTAAACAAAATGCTCAAATATGCAAAATATGCATGCAATATGCATTTAGCATAGAATCCGCTCTTTACTGATCACTTTTTAGACTGAAAGTAGGCCCTGTTGGGGTGACATTTTTGTTGGTATCATAATGAAATGTAGACGTCAGAAAATTGATTGACGGTCATTTTTAATTTTATGGTTATATTTTTGTAAACTACCACTGCCACTGCTGGCAGTACAACTGAAGCAAGACTAAAGCATTCCGTGAAAAGCAGAAGTATCGTCACGAGTAAACAGCTGATAATAATTTATTTTCTCATTAACGAAGTAATTACATGCATGGGAACTTAAATAGCAAAATCTCTTGCTGTTGCTGAAGACCGAGGAAAAGAATTCAGGCCACTTGCTCCGGGAACGGTACTAAAATTTAGTACTCGGACTGTATCAGCCTCGCCCATAACGTGCGAACGCTGGCATTGCACTGCTTCCCCATCCACTCAATAACAATTCGATGCATCGCATAGTACATTCTACGTAAAAAGCGTCCAACACTAAGTCGCCTGAATTCTTTTCCTTGCTGATGACTTAGAACTTTTTCAGTGGTCATTTGGACCTGATTTAGAATTCTGTCTTCTTTCACCGCCTCCTCCAGCGCGCATACCTTTAAATTCTACTGCTTAGACGGCAGTTTTTCAAATCCGTTTCGTTTTCTAAATTTGGGCGATCCTTTATACAATAATTAAACGCCTTCACTATTGCACATTTGGTTCCGCTACGTATAATTTGTTCACAAATTAAAAGACCACTGGCGGCGTTGCCTTGTGAAAAATATAACCGGCAACAGTGTCCTAGTTAAAAATTTGGTAACAAAATTGGCAAGTGTTTGAAATAAACGATAAGGTTATACATTCGGAACAAATCCCTAGTTCTTAATTTAATAATAATAATAGTATTTTGTTAATGTTCTATAGGGGAGTTATATTTTATACCAACATAATGCAACAGGTGGTGGCTTTTTAATTTGTGAACAACATTATATAACTTTTGGCATTTTGACGAGATTATAATAAAAATATATTTGTTTTAAGTTACTTTTTACTTTAATTATGCTACCGCAGTCCACATTGTCTAGATATCGGCAACACAGTCAGTACCGCCGAAGTGACACTGTCATTATTTCTTTCATGTCAGATTTTGACTCCTTCAAAGTATATGCACGAAACTTAACGTATATAGCATAGCCCTCTAGAGTCTATAAAGATAGTGAACCGCCAATACCTATTAAATTTAACCTATGAATTGTTAATATTGTTGGAAGTACAACATGCCAAAGTTAATGATACTGATATACAGATTTGGAATGTGCAAATAAAACCCGCAAAATGTTTTTGATTAAAAATCTAGTTCTCATCTTTTTTAGAAGTAATAAATGAAAATCACTTAGTAATTCATACATACATTATGGCATAATAAATGAACAGAGATGATATGTCAAATTCCTATTCACAAGTTTAGTTCGCACATCACGTCTGAGTCCGAAATTGCATTAGTTTAACTGTTAGCTTAACATCCCATGTTGACGTGAACTTTAATTGAAGTGCCCAATATTATTGGCTACATATAATTTGTTCACAAATTAAAAGACAACTGGCGGCGTTGCCTTGTGAAAAATACAACCGATAACTGTGCTCTAGTTAAAAATTTGGTAACCAAATTGGCAAGTGTTTGAAATAAACGATAAGGTTATACCTTCGGAACAAATCTCTGATTCTGGTTAATAATTATAATAGATTTATGGTTTTTACCTTATCGATCGCAAGCAATTTTATAGCAGATAAACTGTAATTAATTGAAACGGCTTATTAAAATGAATATAAATGTAAATAAACTAACTAACCAACTAACTAATAGTAGAATTGATTTGACAAATTACTTTGACATGAAACTTCAAATATCTTGCCAACTTAGTATTTTGTTAATGAACATATAAAATAGCGACATCTTACTATCGCTTTTTGACCTAACAAAATTTTTCTAAAATCTTTCATTATGCTTTGACAGCAAGCATGGCCGCCTTGCATGGGGAACTCTTTAGGAGCAAATCCCGCTTCAATTTGTCTATCCTACTGCAATGTTAGGTCAAAAAGCGATAGTAAGATGTCGCTATTTTATATGTTCATCATTCTTACATCGCATTTGCGAATAAATTGGGCAAGTCGTTTTTGGTCTGCAGTGGGAATGTCGAGCTACGTTTCTGCTGAAGAAGCCCCAAGCAGGGCTGAAACAGCTGTCCAGAGGCTGCTCGAGGTTCTCACTGCAATCAAAAACGATTTGCACAAAATTTTTCTAAAATCTTTCATTATGCTTTGACAGCAAGCATGGCCGCCTTGCATGGGGGACTCATTAGGAGCAAATCCCGCTTCAATTTGTCTATCCTACTGCAATGTTAGGTCAAAAAGCGATAGTAAGATGTCGCTATTTTATATGTTCATCATTCTTACATCGCATTTGCGAATAAATTGGGCAAGTCGTTTTTGGTCTGCAGTGGGAATGTCGAGCTACGTTTCTGCTGAAGAAGCCCCAAGCAGGGCTGAAACAGCTGTCCAGAGGCTGCTCGAGGTTCTCACTGCAATCAAAAACGATTTGCACAAAATTTTTCTAAAATATTTTGTTAATGTTCTATAGGGGACTTATGTTTTATACCAACATAATGCAACAGGTAGTGATTTTTAATTTGTGTACAACGTATAGTAAGAAATTATTAAGGTGAGTATTTTACACTAAATCCTGCGCCACATAGATCCAATTGAGTAAAATATTTACACTGAAAAATTATTAAAAGTTACATGAGAATACTGTAATGCAGTCAAAACTGTCTGTCAGAATCATTAGGGTCCAAAACACCTTTTCGGCTTAAGCAGGTTTCCATCTTCTAAAGAAAACCTACCTATGACGCGAAACATACCTGTAAAAAATGGAAATATTTTTCTTTATTAAAATATTAAGATAAGGTTAAAAACGTTGTATTATTTATTTAATCAAAATTTATGTGTATTCATCTCAGTGGCGGCTTTTCAGGGTAGGCAAGGTAGGCGTCGCCTACCCTAACATTTTATAAAGCATTAAGTATTATATTTAATATTAATTACAAATAACCCATTGTTTATTTTTATGTTGATATTTTTGTCAAACAGGTAACAGCCGTCCATTTTTGCACGAATCCTAAGTTGCATTTCTGAACGGTTCCTCCGTTGCATATGATGTGCTTGGTCGGTAGCGGTAGAATAGGCGAAATATTTCTTCGCCGTAAATTCTCATGAAAGTATCACGCGATTAATATGTTTATCTCTTTCTATCCCAGTGTAGTAAAATGAATAAGTACGATGTTAGGCGACAGATCGTGTCGCCTCGGGCTATTCGGAAATATTCGTGGAAGAAACGTTTCAGTTTGGTTATTCCATAATTTACTTTTTTAGAAATGTCCTTTTCACAGAAATATTTTTCTTCGGGTATACAAAATTAATAATTTAATGCCAATAAAAGAGTTCAATTATTTCATCGTTCGTTTAAGACTACTTGGTATGAAAATCATAAATGGTTGTCTGGAAACAATTTTAAAAAGGCACTTTTTTTGGCATAAAAAATATTCTTTTATCAAATGTCAGACAAATTGCTTGTATAACGATGAAGTTAACAAAAAAAAATAGAATTCTCTTAACATACTTAATAGACGTAAGAGTAACTTTGGCAAAACAAGCGCTCTCATTTCGAGATGGAGATGAAAGTAAAAGATTTATTTAGTGCTAGCAATTTTATTAAAAGAAATTAACTGAAGTATAAAACTTAAGTATGTACAGTCGCGAGCATTAAATTTTGATCGTGAATGTCAATCAAAACGTTAATTTCTGCAAAGTAAAAAAATTAAACGTTCAGCTTTGTATGTAGCCAACTTTCTGCCGGTCACTGTATTTGCTCATCGTCTTCATGATCTATTACTAAAATACGTATGAAACACAAATTTATAATTTAATTAACTTAATGAAGTTTTTACCTAGCTCATTTTCTACTTCCACACCTGCTTCGTTTTGTAAATCATCTAATGTGCTGGTTAAAAATTCAATACTTATATCAGCAGTAACTAAAAGCTCTTGGTCAATTTCAATGTAATTTTGTGGTGGCACTATTTCATCATGTATCTCTTCCATTGAATCTCTTTTATGTCTTACACTGTATCAGATTCATCAATGGTAATTTCATTGCCTTCAAAAATGAAGACCGCTTTTTCAAGACATTTTTTTCTGGAGTCAGAGGGTACATTTATCCAACGAACAGCGTCCAAAATAGAAATTTTTTGGACAACTGAGATGTAGAATTAAAAGATACGATATTCACACAAATAGGCTGCAACAAATGGTTTCTGTAAAGCATTTAAAATTCTGAATAATTCCTTGATCCAATGGCTGAGATAAGCTAGCGGTGTTAGGCGGTAGAAAACATAATTTTATATTTGATAGGCATGCCACATTATCTAAGGATGGTATTAACAATTTTGTTGCAAATCGTTTTTGATTGCAGTGAAAACCTCGAGCAGCTTCTGTACAGCTGTTTCAGCCCTGCTTGGGGCTTCGTCAGCAGAGACTCGAGGTTTTCACTACATAATAAGTCCCTCCATGTAAAGCGGCCATGCTTGCCGTCAAAGCATAATGAAAGTTTTAAAAATTTTGTTGCAAATCAAGTCGTTTTTAGTTTGCAGTGGAAATTTCGAGCTATGTTTCTACTGACGAAGCCTCAAACAGAGCTGAAACAGCTGAACAAAGGCTACTCGAGGTTTTCACTGCAATCAAAAACAACTTGCAACAAAATTTTTAAAACTTTCGTTATGCTTTGACAGCAAGCATGACCGCCTTGCATGGGGGACTTATTATTTAGCAAACACGATTCAATTTGTCTATCCTACTGCAATGTCAGGTGAAAAAGCTATGGGTAAGGACGAGTTCGAGAGAGAATAATTGGTAAAGACCATGAGTTAGAGTGGGAACTACGCAGTGACATTTCGTGACAGTTGTCAGACGATTTGCCGTTAGTTTTAAAATTTTAATTTCAAGCATAATTGTGTTTTAAACGCAAAAGTTTTATCACCTATCTAGCTGAAACGTGCGCTTTATGATTTTTGCGTTTTTGAACTTATGTGTCTGCATGCACAAATGGGTAAGAAAAACGGTTGTTGATAAACCTTCAACTTTCGCCGCATTTATACTCAACAATCAAGATACTTCGATATTATAAATTAGGTTCGTTCATTAAGCATAATAAATCAACGTTGGGACTAGGAATGATGATGGAATAGTGTGAAATGTCACCTTCGATATCTAGGAAAGTTGAATAGTGATTATAAATTTAACAGACGCTACTTTACTACTCAATTACTACGAACTGAAATTAATCTTCAGGAAAATGCCACATCTACAGGTATTCCAAAATAATCAAACTAATCGAATGCGGAGGATGTTAAGAACCTTAGATGTCGAAAAAGAGCTACAAAATTTTGCTTTGCTTCTTTTCAATTAATTGAAAACAACCGATAGTTTCAAATATGACATACTAAGGTCATTAATTTCTCATTTGAAATTAGAAAATTTTATTTATATTCCGAAATATCTAAGTTTAGAAATAATTTTAATAAGAAAATATGGGCCATAATTTTCTCTTTTCTATAATACCATTACCATTTTTGTATCTTTAAATGTAAAACGTATCTTTAATTTAATATGAATCTAAATTTAACTCAAATAACATCTCTGTTTTCAATGTGCCACCAATGAACTAAACACAGTTTAATTCTCCCTCTAAATCCCACAAAGTTATCCAGTAAACTGGTTTTAATCATGCGGAAGTCTATTTCGACCAGGACTAAATTTAACTTCTAAACAGAGAACTAATTTCCTAATTAAAGGCCAAACACACAACAGCTAACTGCTGATTAATATGCGGGATAGAATCGCTTGCCTAGAAGCCGTGCAATTATGCGTAATTGATCAAGTTCTTCCGACTAGAGTTTTAAAATTTTTTTCATGTGTGTCCTATCCTAAATGTATTTATTTAAAACCGACATTCAAGCAGAACTTGCTTCCGAACGAGTTTCAATGCCAAGAATATGACCGAGAAATGGCTTTGAATATTATCAGTTTTATAGTTTCGTGACTTTTAAGTCCAGTTAAACTCGTTTTGTTTATTCATGGTTTACAATTTTGTTTTAGTAAAAAAAGATTTTATGATACGTTCACTATTTTAAAGGATTACTCAATTTTGATAGACAGCATTTAATAGGTAGGTTACATGCAAATGTTATTATTTTCTCTATTACGATAAAAATTAATTAACAATGCTTTGCATGTGTTCACCCTCCTAGAATCTTTATTTGCTAATTGATTTACATGAATTCTGAAGACTATAAATTAAACAAAAAATGAAATTTTCCGACATACTGCTAACCGTCGTAAAGCTTCCGGTTTCGCCAGAAGTGATATAAACTTTCTTATTTTAAACGGAACACCCTATATATTTTTACATATTTGAAATCTACGGATCTTTACGAGTTTGAATATGTATCATATGATAATTTTGGTTTCCATGACAATGAAAAAAAAACTTTTATTTTTCAATCTAGAAGGCTGTGGATCGAATTTTTTCGTTCTAATGAGATCAAGTGCTTCAAGACAACCATTCCTTTGATTGTATTTCGATTTTTAACATTTTTATAACATTTGAAATTTTCGTTACGTGGTAACTCATTCTTTTAAATAGAGACTCATGTGCTTCTTACCTTAGTCCAATAAAACATTTTTTTCTGAGCACGCTGATACCACATACGTCATATTTTCTTTGAAAATCATTTGAAATAAAGGGAGTGTAAAACTTCAATAAAACATGCTCTATTTTAAATTACTTTCAAAGAAAATATGACGTACTCGGTTTCAGCGTGCTCAAAAAAAAAATGTTCTATTGAACTAAGCCAAGAAACACATGAGTTTCTATTAACAAAAGCGAGTTACGACCCAATGAAAATTTCAAATGCTATAAAAATATTAAAAATCAAAATACAATCAAGGGAATGATTTTCTCGAACACTTGAATTCATAAGATCGAAGAAATTCGATTCGTAGTTTTCTAGATTGAGAAATAAAAAAGATATTTTTTCGTTGTCATGAAAACCAATTGATGCATATTTGGACTCGTAATGACCCTTACATTTCAAATATGTAAAAATATATAGGGTATTCCATTTAAAATAAGAAAGTTGATATCACTTCCGGCGAAACCGGAAGTCTGTTGACAGCTAGCAGTAAGTCGGAAAGTTCTATTTTTTGTTTAATTTATTGTCTCCAAAATTCATGTAAATCGATTAATGAATAAAGATTTTAGAAGGGTGAACATATGGGGCGGGACAACCGGTATACGAGGGCGGTCCCTTAATGAATTAGCCCGACCTACTTATAAAAACGTTTCTGCTAAAATTTTAATTATAAGCTATATCTTAATCTTTCCTGCTTTTGGTGTTGCAATTTGAAGCTTCTAGCAGCCGTAGTTGTCAAATTACAACACATCAAGCGGCACGTTGCATTCTCATTTTTTACAATGTGTTGAAAACTGAGTATCGAAGCATTATTAAGTTTTTTTGTTTAAAGAAGGTCAAACGGCGGTCGAAGTTAAAATAGCCTAAAATATGTACAGTGGTTCTGCCCCTTCGTACAGTAAGGAACTGGGTTAAAGATTTTGCCTTGGAAGAGAATTGGTTGAAGATGAAGGACGTCCTGTTGATGTGTTGTTTCCAGAAACAATCTCTCTCATTGAGTAGGAGATATTGCTGAGAAATTAGATCTTTGCAAAAGCAGTGCTCATTATGCTCTCCATGATCATCTTTATATGCAAAAAGTGAGCGCAGGGTTTGTTCCGAAACTTCTCTCCGTTTTTCAAGAAGAGAAACGTGTGTGATGTGCTGGTCAATTTTTAGTGATCTGCAGTGGTAAAGAAAAGAAAATTATCAGTTAAATTGGTACAGGTGATGAGACTATGGTTCTTTATCTTGAACCAGAGAGCAAATGGAAATCTATGGAAGAGCGCTGTAGAGGCGAAACGTCCCCAAGGAAGTCGAAGGTGTCAAAATCGTTGAAATCTATTGTAAACGATCGACATGTATGTCTGTGTGCAAAAAAAACTCAATCGCCTGGAGCAATAAATAGAAATTTGGGAGTGTATTGAAATATTCAGTTCACAATAGCCCAAAAACATAAAAGTATTACTTAGCTACTTCTTGCATTGACCCTTTTAATTGTAAAACATTGTAGACATTTTTATTCAATATAAAAAAATGACAATTTATTCCTTATACACTATGTCAGTACACATACAAAAGAATTATGTAATTATACTATTTTCATAAATATAAAATTACTCAGATTATCTATGTAAAATTAAATAATATGTATATATACTCTCTGTTTTGTATTAGTACACATGGTGTGACTATTTCCAGAAGTAACTTATGTAAAGCCACCAAAACTTATGTGTTTTTACAACAGATAATTTAAATTCACAAAAAATGTGTGCAAATACATTTAAATAGGGAAAATTCCATATTATGATAATCGATACCAAATATTTTACATACACAATCTTGTAATTTTACGTTGGTACTTGCATTACAGTTTGCAGGTTAGTAGTTAATTGCCATGCAGATGCACTATAAGTAAACTGTAACGGTAAGTAAAACTTGAAGCATTTTCTTGCCCGTTAATACTTCTCACAACATTTTAAATCACTATCCTGAAGGAATTGCACATAAGGGGATTAGTCTGGTTATAATTATTATCCTGCTTCAAAAACCTGTACAAAAAATAACTATAAATCTCAAAGGACGTAGAAATTATAGGTAAGTAATACTATCTAATAATTACAATATATTTTAGAGAAAGTAAGATGAGATATTTTATATTGTGGTAAGTAAATATTAATTGACTATTAATGAAATAAAGAGGTTCGAGTGTTACTTATAATAAGAGAGTGAGATTTATAAAGAATGTAAAAAAAAACGTTACCGGCTTGATAGGGAGGCCATTTTTTGCACGGAATACAAAAAAAGTGAGAGATGGTTATGACATGATGCCTTCATTTGCATTTTAATAAATTCATATTCAAACAAAAGTTAAATGTTAGTAAATTAATAATGTATAATAACTATTAGGAACCGGAATTTTATATTTTGTTCAATTCATTACAAATGAGGCAGCAACGATGCTACAACCAAGAAACGCATGTTGCCTTATTCGAAATTGCCTGAACAAAATATAAAATTCCGATTCCCAATTATTGCATAAATTAAATTATAAAAAAAAGTTCCGCTGTTTTGAAGTCTATCAAAATATTCAAAAAAATCTTTTCTACCTCCATTGGTTTCTGAAATATCTTCAAAAAACTGAAAATTCTAATTTTCGAAAATCTCGAATATCTTCCTTACTTATTAAAATAGAATCATGAAATTCGATATTTTTATATTAAATTCGATGAGAAATCTAATAGAGTCCGAAGAAATAGGGTAGGATTGTCAGTTTCGCAGATACGACTTTCAACTGTATTTTTTCTTATGGACGCTACATTGGGTATTATTATACCACGTGATACAAAAACAAAATCTGAATACGACCATGCGACACATTTATGCTTTGGTTTTAAAACAAAATTTCAAGATACTATAAAAGTTTATGAAAAAAAAAAAAAATCTAATAGACGGATGCGTGTAAACATTCAGAACTAAAATTATTATTAAAATAATAAATCTTACTCAGTTATTTTATTTATTTACATTTTTATATAAAAAAATGACTTTTTAACAAAAATTCTTAGTAACCTAATATTTTGTTTCAAGACAAAAACATAAAGGTTCATATGATCGTATTCAAAAATTATTTCTGCGTTACGTGCTATGAATATCTAAAGTAACGGCCATAAGAAAAGAAACAGTTAACAGTCGTATCTACGAAACTGTCAAACCTAACCTATTTCTTCGAACTGCATTAGGTTGTCCATGAAATTTAATGTAACTCAGAATTTTATGATTCTATCTTAAGAAATAAAGAAAATATTCGAGATTTTCGAAAAGGAGAATTTTCAGTTTTTTGAAGATATTTCAAAAATGAATGAAAAAAGATTTTTTTTCATATTTTTTTAGACATCAAAATAACGCAACTTTTCTGTAATATAACCATCTTTGTGTCTCTTATAGTTTACCAGATCCTCATAGTGGCCGTTTAATTAGTTGTAATCCTACAGACACATATAAATGTTGGAATATTACATCAAAAATATGTACACAGTAAAAAGAAATATGTAAATTTACACAAAAAATAAATGGCTACCCAGTAACCACTTATTTATAGTGTAATATTACTCATAAATGTGTAATTATTTTTAGGATTGTAATTTCACAAAGTAAATTGTAAAATTACATGAAGCTGTAGTAATTGATTTTTTTTTACAACATGGTTATGTAATATTTCAAATGTGAATTGTAATTACACACATCGCATTGTAATTGAAGTACATATTTTTGATGGAATATTGCAGAGCTACATGTAATGCTACATAACCATTTTGTGTAAAAAAATTCAAATTCATGTAATTTTAAAATTTACTTTGTGAAATTACAATCCTAAAAATAATTACGCAATTATTGGCCAGTTGCACCGAACACTTAAGCCGAGCTTAACTTTAAGTACTGCTTATAATGTGACATTTGAGGTTAGGCAATATTCAATAAATCACAATCTAAGCGAAGCTTAAAGTTAAGTTCGGCTTAATTGTTTGGTGCAACTGGCCATATTGTCACGGGCCTCGCGGGAGCAAGGCACCGCTAGGGGGTAAACTCAGAGGGAGCACCCGCTTTAGGCATCATGGAGGGTACCTTGAATAAAAGAAAGGGTACTTACTTCGCTAAATTAGCAGGCTGGAGGTAGGTGGCCTTATTAAAACAATGAGCAGCTTCCCATAAACCTAATTTATTCCGTCTCTAGCCTACGTACAATCCCGGGGGACGTTCTCTGTGACGCACACGTTAACTGTACCCACTACCAATTGTCTTCCTCTTTTCCGCGCTCCATTATGTCTTTCCTACCCCCCTACTACTACTCTAAACATTACCAACTAATAAACAATAAAAACGGTAGGTAATGCAGCGTATGTGGCATTTCCCCTCCCCACAGAAAACATTGCCTCCGGTCAATGAAAATTAAATAAAATTAAACAGAAAACTAAGTAATTACAACAATTTATAAGTGAAAACGATTAATTGAGGGTAGCCACAGAAGACGCATTACCTTTACATAAAAGATATCTAAAATACATAAAATATATGAAATACTTAAAATAAAACAACTTTAGTAGTACGTTTTGAAAGTTTATGTAGGTAAATATTAATCTGTCTATGAGGATAGTATAAGTACGTATTTTCACAAACGGGCACTCACTTCACAAGTGTTTTCATGGACACAGAAGTCATGAAGAAGATGAACAGCTATGAATTCCAGGATGTAGGATCTCCTTCTTCCATCTACCATTGTTCTCTTGTTCTTCCAAGGTTAATTTCAGTAACATAAGGAACCAATTCGGTTGTTGCCTAATCCATTTCTTGATCATCCAACTTAATTCAGGTGTTTGGATCTTGCGGGGTTGAAGCATTTGATGTCACCCTACTCAGTTTAGGTGCATTGGATCCTGTGGGGTTGAAGTATTTGATATCACCCTACTCGATTCAGGTGTATTGGATCCTGTGGGGTTGAAGTGGACTGGCTCCATACTGTTGGGAAGATGAAATTTACTGGATTTTCCTACTTGGCCTCATAAAAATTTTCCATGTTTGTTGATGTGCTGTTCCCTTCGTCTTTTGTACCTCTGGCCCAAATCAGAGTGAGTACACGAAAAAAAAATTAAAAGAGAAGCAGTACTAGATATCAAAATCTACCTACGTACATATTAATACATTTGATATACTTAATTTAAGATTAATTAAATAATTAATGTAAAGACAATGTAGAAGCAATTGATAATATAATTTTTCTTTTTGATAAAATTTTTTTTTTTTTATCTTCACCAGATGTACTATCAAACATATCTCCGTATTTAATTTGTATTGAGGATAATAAATTTTGGATATTAATTTGTAAAATTAAATTATTATCAATTACTGATTAAAACTATTTTTCTAATTCCTCAGATGAACTTTAATTTTACAATTTTTTTCAGTGTTTTACAAGCTATTAATAACTTTCCTAATTGTTATTACAATACATGCCTTTTCTTTTTTTTCATAACTTGTTATTAAACATGACGTTCTCTTCGTGATTAGAAACATTATTCTAATTCCTATTTTAGAGAGGTAATGGTTTTTACAAGTTTTCTTAAAACAAAGTATGATTTCCTACGTTTCTTTATAAACAGGTGTTTGGACACTTTATGCATTTTTTTCTATTTTCAGAATGTTTTGTATTTTTAGAACAGTTTCTCGTGAAGTTCTACCTATGATTAGAAACACTTTTCTAATTCTTTATTTCTAGGAAATTTTATCACGGAAATTTATTTTTACCATTCTTTTACAAAATAGAATTTTTATTGCAATTTTATGCATCGTAATCTTAATACAAACATTTTTATTAAATTTTTCGCTTCATGAAGTCTCTTTTTTTAACCAATACAGCAGTAGGCTTTTCGTAAATTGTAAATTTTCTTAGATCCAGCTATCCGAAATAAGACTTTAACAATACTAGGTGATCAGTCTAGACGATAAAGCTTTTTAGGTTGTTGCTGGGTTTAGATTAACTTTACAACTACGCCCATCTGGCAGTACAAATGTGCCCTCATCATAATCCTTCAAAGTGATAATTTCTGCCCTATTAACATTTTTCCTTGTGTGCAGATACTTTCGTTTTAGTTTGAAAATAATATTTATCGAAATTACAACAATAATTATTAATATAATTGTGCTTAAACTTATAAATCCCCAATACGTTTTATGCTGGAAATTAGTGTTTGAATCTAACTTATCTATGTCGATTAAAACTTGTTCTAATTTTTTAGTTTCACCTTTTATTCCCTCTCTTTTATTATCAGTATCAAGCAGATAAGTTTGACGATTTCCATTTTTATCATATTTCCCATAAATCTTATGCCTATAAAAATAAAAAAAATAAAACTTAATTTCTAATATAACTTCTTAACTTAACTTTTGTTTTACATTTAGTTCTCTGTGAGTAATAATTATTAATAATTAATTATTATTATTATCTTAAATAAATGATTCCTTAATTAATCGTGTAATAAAATTTTCATAGTAAATAATATTACGGGGTCCATTTGTCATAGAATGGGGCCAAACGCGATACATGAACTACGTCTGTTTTCCTTCCTTTCCCTTTCCCCATTTCTATTACATAATTTAATTTGTTTCTTTTTTCATAAATTCTAAATGGACCGGTATATTTAGGTTGTAGCTTATCGCTCTTCCCGACTTGCCGTATGAAAGTGCGAAGTTTTACCCTGTCGCCAATTTCATATTCCATGTCCCGATGCTTATCATCGTAACGATCCTTATCAGCCTGTTGTTGTTTTTGGAGGTTTATTTGTGCGTCCTCTCGTAATTTCAAAACAACGTCTTGACTGCGTAAAGCAAAATCTGTCGACATAGGTTGTGTTAGTTGAGCGTCAGTTGGTAGAACCGGTTCCCGTCCATACACTAACGAAAACGGCGTACATTTAATTGTTTCTTGCCTGGTGGTGTTGTATGCAAAAATACAGTGAGGCAAAAATACGTCCCAATCTTTTTGAGATGTAGATGTGTATTTACTTATCATATCGGCAATAGTTTTATTAAGTCTCTCTGTAAGGCCGTTGGTTGATGGTTTATATGCTGTTGTGAACGTACTTCGACTTCCGAGCAATCTCACAATCTCAGTAACGAGTTTTGACATGAAAACTGCACCTCTATCGCTGAGAATTTTTTTCGGAGAGCCGTGTCTGCAAATAATTTGTTCAACAATGAATTTGGCGACAGCTTCAGCTTTACCGTTCGGTAACGCTTTGGCTTCTGCCCATCTTGTGGCATAATCTGTTGCTACGACTATAAAAGTTGCTCCGGATGAACTTTTGCGAAACGGACCAAGCAGATCAATACCCATCATCTCAAAAGGATATGTCACCGAAATCGGTTGCAGCAAACCCGCTGGTTTTTAGTTAGTCGGACCCTTACGAATTTGGCAATCTGGGCATCCTTTAACATACCTTGTAACATCTCGTGCCATACCGTCCCAGTAATATCTCTTTTTAATTTTATCTAAGGTTCGTGTAATACCTAGGTGACCACTTATCGGTTCATCATGATTAGTAAATAATATTTCTGCTCTTAAATCAGTTGGTATTACTAATAATTTTGTGGAATTATGACGATCTGGATGTGACCTATACAATACACCTTTGATGAGTTCATAATTCTTTGCTACCTTTTGTAATGAAGGACCTCCAAAATTTTCATCGTTTATGGCCGAAATAATATCTCTGATGCGTTTATCTCTTGACTGTAAGTTTATAAGTTTTTCTTCTGAAAAAATAAAGGTGGGAACTTCTAGAGCATTATTTTGATCAGAAATTGTAGCATCCAAACATGGGTAACGGGATAATGCGTCAGCATCTTTATTAGCTGACCCTTTTTTATGATATACGGTATAGGAATATTCCATTAGTTTGAGGGACCATCTTAATAATTTACTTCCAGGACTCTTGAGGGATTTTAACCAACAAAGAGAGTGGTGGTCAGTGACGATGATGAAATTTAGACCCCACAGAAATGTTCGGAAATATTCTACTGCCCAAATTGCAGCGAGACATTCCAGCTCACTAATCGTATAATTTCTTTCGCTAGAAGTGAGAGTTCTAGAAATAAAAGCTATTGGATGAAGTTTCTGTGCTTCCGTGTCTTTTTGAAGAAGAACTGCACCGAGACCAACTCCACTAGCGTCTACATGAAGCTCTGTGAGAGCGGATGAATTAAAATGTCGTAAAAGTGGAGGATTTATAAGTTTTTGTTTTAATTCGTCAAAAGCTCTTTGTTGAGGGTCCTGCCAGGCAAATTTTGATTTAGATCCAATGATATCATACAAGGGATTCGCAATTATGGAAAATTGTGCGATAAACCTACGATAACACATACCCAAGAAGCTTTGAACATCTTTTATTTTCTTTGGGGTTGGAAATTCGGCAATTCCTTGGACTTTTTCCCAGTCTGGTTCAATACCTTTATTCGAAATTAAATACCCTAAAATTTTGATATTTTGAAATCCAAAATTACACTTAGATGGTTTTAACGTTAAGCCAGCCTCCCTGATACAATTGAACACTATTTCAAGACGTTCTAAATGTTCTTCAAAAGTCTTGCTAACAACGATTATATCGTCTAAATACACAGCAACCATTTTCCATTTGAGATCCCGGAAAATCGTATCTGTTAATCGCTGAAACGTACCAGGCGCGTTACATAAACCGAAACTCAGTCTGTTGAATTCGTACAGACCGTCAGAAGTAACAAAAGCTGTTTTATGTTTATCTTCTTCCCTAATAGGACACTGCCAATATCCACTATTCAAGTCAAGTGTTGTAAAATAGCAATTTCCACCCAAAAAATTCAAAATATCGTCAACTAATGGAAGAGGGTAAGCCAATTTTGTCGTAATAGCGTTTAACTTTCTGTAGTCAACGCAAAATCGAATTGAATTATCAGGTTTCTTTACGAGCACTACTGGAGAAGCGAATTGCGAATCAGAAGGTCTAATTATACCTAAATCTAACATTTCTTTTACTTGTTCAGATATTATTTCTTTTTCCTTAAGACTTACGCGGTACGGTCTCGAAGTTACTGGGGCGTTAGTACCAATTTCGATTGTATGTTCCGCTAAATGTGTAAGTCCTAATTTTGTTTTATCCCACGCCATGAGGTCATTATTTTTCCTTAGCAAACTACACAGTTGTCTAAACTCTTTTGAAGCTAGTTTATTATTTACGTCATAACTTTTTTCTGCACTTACATGGAAAACGTTATTTTCATTTTCTAAATTGATCTGTTCCCTTTCTTTTATTGCATTAGCTAATTTGTTATCAACATCTTTACGTAAATATCCTAACACAGTATTCTTTTTTAACTTGTATAAAGTATTGCCATAATTCCAAACATTTAATTTATTTTTACACAAATTTTCAAAGTTATCACTTATTTCCAATTTATTTTTATATAAAAGTCTTACTTGAGGAAAGAACATTAAAACATCTGTTTCATCGTTTTTAATTTCTTTAGAAAAATTAACCGTACACGCTAAGTTACTATGTTTTTGAATAACAACGTCTTCCGCCAAGGTAATTTTAATAGGAGCATTATTAGAAATTTCGTCAACTATTTCTTGGTCCGGTAATTCTAACCAATTATCGATACTGGAATTATGGAACGCATTGCTTTTTTGAATAACATTATGTTTCTTTAAAATACAGATTATTACTTCTGCATTAGTACTATCAAAAATAAATTCTATCATTTGTTTGATTATTTTCCAATCGCATTTATCCTTACCACAAGCCAATTTTGGTATCGCTAATTTTTTTACGTTGTTTTGCAACATGTGTTCTTTTAATTTAACTAGTGAGTTAAATATCGCATAAAGTGTTAGTTTCTGGTAATATTTTTCTTTCGTTACTAAATAATATATAAAGCGAGTGTTACATTTTAAGTAAGCAATATTTCCAATTTCTGGTTTCTGTTCGCGTAACATATCAACTTTGTTAAACCTTTTTTTTAAACATTTTTGCTATTCCCGTAGACATTTTAAAATCTTGACTAACGCAATGAGCTAAGCTGTATGAATCAGAAATGTCAAATAAATCTATAGTTTTTGTTTGAATATTCGAGACGTTTTCATTTACTTTATTTTTGTTTTTTATATAATCTAAAAATTTCTCGTAAGAGACAGTATTTTCATTCATATTCGTTTTTACGATCTCTGGATTCTGACCTACCTTAACATTTACATGCTGCTCTTGCAGAACTACAGCATCTCCCGTTTCATTAAAGTCATTTACCGAGGAAGAATTATCTTTGCTGTTTACTGTTAAAATATTTAAAGAAACAGTTTTCTTTTGATAATTTATATTTGCTTTGTTTTTAAGTAAAAATTCATTTCCTAAAATTAACTGTGGTGATAGGTTATTAACTACCAAAGCTTCTACTTTAAACGTAACATTGTTTATAGTAATTTTAATAATTGTTCTACCCATCGGTATAATTTTATGATTGTTAATTGCGTTTAAAATCGGTGGATTTATTAATTCAATAATTGTTCACGCGTATTCTGGTCTAACTAAATTAAATTTGGATCCCGTATCTAAAATAATATTAATTTTTGTATCAATGATTTTCCCGTCAATTGTGAGAATGTTTGTACAATATAAACGCGTTTCTATGTCTTGATATGAAATTTTATTTTTCACGTTGTTATTCCGATTTTCAGATATGTAAAGTGCTTTAAATGGGTCCGTATTCCTGCTTTTTATATATTGGACAGAATTTAGGACCTCCGGAAACTCTGTCCCTTCTCGTTTCCCCGATTTCCGACATTAATCTTTTGTTTTTGTATAAATTCAGAATTTTTATTTCTTATTAAATCATTATAACGTGGCTCATTTGTTTGTACGTTATTTCTATATTTAAAGCAAAAATTAGCAGTATGTCTACTTCTGTTACATATTTGGCAAATCAATCTGCTATTTACTGTTCGTGTCTGCTGTAGACACGAGCTCTTTCTTTCAAATTTTGATTGATTGTTATTTTGAGATGGATTTTTTTGTTTGAAGTTTGTACTGTTACCTACTTTTACATTATCTGTCCATTTACGACTTGAGCTATTTTGAAACCAATTTTGCGGTTCACTTTTAAAATTGCGATCACGTTCTTTAAAATATTTGGAATTTCTTAATCCCACTTTCATTTGTCTTACTAACAAATCAGCAACTTCATTTATAGAATCTTTTACCTCATTGGAAAATGTTTGATTGCGTCTCAAGTTTTCAGTGCTCGACGCCACAGAAAAAATTTGATTTTGGAACGAATTACCGTGTCGTTCTGTCTCCGCAATAGATTCAATAATTTGTTCGATTTCAGCCAGATTTCTTGGTCGCGCTAGATTTATCATATGCTTATAATAAGGTAAAAGCCCGGCAATTACTCGTTTTAAAATCAATGAGTCTGTCATGTTAGGATTAACTTCGTCACACAGGTCAAGGACGGCATAATAATATTGTATTAATGTTTCCTCAGCTGTTTGTCTCCTGCTTACCAGTCGCACTTCTAAATCAGTATCGTAACTGGGTCCTACAAATTTATTTTTAAACTCCTTTATTGTGAAATCCCAAGTTGCATGCGGATTTCTTTTTACGAATTCTTTGAACCACACCGCAGCGGTGTTTCTTAATGAATTTCCTAGGTAGCACATTTGTAGAGATTCGTCCCAAGCATTTGAATGAGATGCAATTTTATAATTCTTCAAAAAAAGAATTGGATCGTCCACGGATGGATCGAATCGGTTAAGGGAGTTCTGTTATTATATAACATAGAGATAGTATTTTGCATATTGGGGTTTTGAGGTTGATTACTATTTGAAAAGTCGTATTGGTTACGATGTAAGTTATTATCCGGAAGTGAGTTTAAATTGAAAGTTCTGTTAGAAGTATCATCTAATGTTGTTATTTTAGTTGCTTTATTACCTGAAAACTGAGAACGAGAATTTTCAACATTATCCTCATTACGAAAACGAGTTGATTTTGGTATGGCACCAGTGTTCTTTTTTACAGGGGTTTTCGAATTGTTTTGTAGATGAAAAACACTATCATTTATCGGGTCCTTGGCTTCAAACATTTTTGAAGAATTATTATCTTTATCGAAAGGGATTTCGACAGGTAAAACGGTTGAAATGGATTCTGTTGGAAGAGGGGGTGGTGTTGGACTACTCGAGTAGATTGAAGTTAATTTTAAAGGTTCTGTATTTTTCGATGCAAGAATACTTTGATCAGGTATATTTATTACTGATGAAGCAGAAGAAATTACAGAAGTTGATTCTTTTGGGCCAACGTTTAAATGCGACACCTCTGAAGAAAGTGCGGATTCATTTGGCAAACTAATTGAACGCTGAGGAGGCGACCGAGCTAGCAAAGAGCTTCTAGCGGAGGGAAAAAAATCGTCTTTGCCTACATTTACTTCAATGTCATATTTTTCTGAATCCTGGCTTTTTAAAATTCCTACAGTTTTATCCTGTGACCGGGTTCTAGGTCCTTTGTCCTTAAACATTTTAACAACGCTATTTTCTTAAGTTCAATACTTTTAAAATTGCTGAGGTAAAACTTTCATGCAAAATGTAAAAAAAGTGCAAGATCATAATTCCTATTGCAACAGGAAGTACAAGTCGAAGTAAATGCTGATGCAGAATAATCGTAACGCGTAAAACCTCATCTACGCCGGAGTTTCATATTTAATTGAACTGCAACAATAGAATTTTCTCGCGGCATCACAATTTTGCACATGAGATTTCCTGTCCGCTCGCTTTTTATGCAACATTTACAAAAAAGGATCATTTACAATTAACATAAACCGTTATTTGAAATGACTGAATGTTTAAATTATTTTACGCAAAAATATGAAGATAACATTAACATATACTAAAATATTGAGTTTTAGATCACCCTCGAGATACCCTGAGCGTATACCCATTCTTAAATTATACTAACAATAAGTTAAAAATCTGAAATACTAAAAAAAAATTTGTATAATTTTATAATTAAAGTAATAACAAATACAATGGCGAATTTTAATTAATTTTTGAAAATGTAGGAATTTCAATTCCTTAAGCAAAATCATGATAAAATTTGGCAACTTTTAATATGGCTAAATTTAAAATAAAAAAAAAAAAAAGGAAAAGAAAAAATCGTGCGCTTAAGGCGCCTCCACCACTGTCACGGGCCTCGCGGGAGCAAGGCACCGCTAGGGGGTAAACTCAGAGGGAGCACCCGCTTTAGGCATCATGGAGGGTACCTTGAATAAAAGAAAGGGTACTTACTTCGCTAAATTAGCAGGCTGGAGGTAGGTGGCCTTATTAAAACAATGAGCAGCTTCCCATAAACCTAATTTATTCCGTCTCTAGCCTACGTACAATCCCGGGGGACGTTCTCTGTGACGCACACGTTAACTGTACCCACTACCAATTGTCTTCCTCTTTTCCGCGCTCCATTATGTCTTTCCTACCCCCATACTACTACTCTAAACATTACCAACTAATAAACAATAAAAACGGTAGGTAATGCAGCGTATGTGGCAATATGAGTATTATTACACTATAAATAAGAGGTTACTGGGTAGCCATTTATTTTTTGTGTAAATTTACATATTTCTTTTTATAGTGTAGATTCAGTTCTTTATAGGAAAACCTTTCAATTTTTAAGTTTTAGAAAAAAAGATATGCTTTATAAAATTTAAAAAAAATAAAGTATTTGTGCACTCCAACTTCTTCTTGCTTTGCGAAACGACCTGTACATTATTGTATTATGGCATCACCATTCCAAACAATTTACTTTGTTTGATAAGCTGGGTCATAATTCGGACAACATAAAAATCCATGGCCCTATCGGAATTCGAACCCACGTCGACAAAGTGCTGAGCGACCCGCACTCCAACTTATATGCTCGTATTCATAGTGCTTCCTCAAGGCTCAAGACTTCCCCACGATATTGCCAACCAGAAAGTTTCCTCTTGCAAAGAAAAAACTTGAACCAATTACTAGTTATACACATGGTCAAAGCTAAGCCCATATCATTCTGTGTAAGAGGTAGAATTGCTTCTGTAACTGCCATTTTCCAAAATCGGTACCGCTTTTTATATATGCATCATGTAACGTGATTTTTCTTTTTTTTTTTGTTCAAACAACGGCAGCTCAAAACTTGGAGGCTGGGAGTGGGGATTTAATCAACGACCAATGACAGGTAACATGCATCACGTAATTTATTTAGGATGCTATCAACAAATGGCAATGGGTAAGCATCGCGCTTAGTCACACTGTTTAATTTTCTGCCGTCAAAACAGAAACGATATTCCCCGTTTTTCTTTTTGACCAATAAGGCAGGGGATGCCCAAGGACTACTTGATGGACGAATGACGCCCAGCTCCAACATCTTATCTATTTCCTTATTGAAATGTATTTGTATGTAAGGTGATAAAATATGATGCCTCTGTTTAATTGGCTCGGCGTCACCTGTGTCTATACGGTGCGTTATCTTGTCCGTGCGTCCTAACTTTCCGTTGACTAAACCACGAAAACAATTAATAACCTCCTCTAAGTTTTGCAATTGCAATTCACTCAATGAACCACGGTCAAAAATCAAGTTGACTGCGTTCAGATTTGGCCCACTGCTTCCCAGGGACTTATTTTTCAAATTTTCCTGAGCTGACTTAGCAATCCAAGTGTTATCCGAGAAATCAATCGACAAATTAAACTGTTGGCAGAAGTCGCTTCCTAAAATGACAGCATGCTTAATTGAGGGTACAACCAACATCTTTAGCAATTTAGTGTCACCTTTAAGAGTGATCGGCGCGTCTACATAGCCAATTACATTCTGGTCCTTACCATCAGCAGTAGTTACTCGCATAGCTTCACTTTTTTGCACTGTAACTCCCAACAAGGGGGTTAATCTCAAACCATCTTGTCCCAGTATTGAATGATTTGCCCCCGTGTCCAGTAACCCGGTAACAGTTTGATTGCAGAGCGTAATTCTAATATACGGCCGATTATCTTTAGGCACTTCCGCAAACAGAGGAGTGGCATTGGCCATGATGGGTGACTTATAAAAATCTTGCACTGTCTTCAACCAATTTGCCTTTACATTTCTCGGGCGACACCGGCCGGAATTTCGCCCTCCAGTTCGTTTCCCTTCACTTAGGGCATTTTGACCGGGTGGTATCAGGCTTCCCACAACCATAACAAAATCTTCTTCGTCGAGATTTTTCACATTTTTTCCAACCGTGCCCTTTCTGTCTACAGTTCCAGCAATTACGCTCGTCATCCCACTTTTTACTAGCCACTGTCGTGCTCACACTAACCTCTGCGTTAGTTTCAAGACCTTCCATATCTGTCGTGAGAGCACACACTTTATTATTCATTTCGCCGGAACGACATCCTCGTTGAGCTGTTTCTAATTTTCTACAAAAAGTAGACAATTGTGAAATTGTTTCAATATCATACAACGCTAACTGCGAGACATACTGAGGTAATAGATTACGCTGGATATATTTTAATCGCGTCTTTTCGTTACATGGCGTAGTTAAACGACTAAAAAGGTTTTCCATCATAGCTATAAAGACATTAACTCGCTCATAAGGTTTCTGGTATCGCCTTTTGATTTCGTTTAACAATTCGTCATCATATTCGGGCGGTAAAAAATCCCTTTTCAATGACTTCACTAAAGAAGTCCAATCTTTCACAGAACTCCGTACTGATCTGTACCACGTTAAGGCGTCACCTTCAAATAATTCCACCGCACCCTTATACAGATCCTTTTCTGTTGCCGCGCGTGAAATACGTAGCTCCTCTACCCGTTCCAAAAACGAGTTTAGGTTACCTTCGCGACCGTTATATTTAAGTCCCCATTTATAAATCGGTACCATCTTTGTATGCGAAGATTGTTCCTCCTGATCGGTGATGCCTTCAAAAGCATCATTTCTCTCACTGTCCAAGCGCAAGCGTATCTTACCTTCAAGCACTTTTTCTTCTAGATTGTGTTCTAGAAAAATCACAGTGAATTTACTCTCCGACTTGAATTCGACAATTTCAGGATATTCTAGTGATGTCTTTATCCTTTCTACCCGACGAGTGACATGAAAAAGTCTCGACATAATTTCTTTGTGGAGGTTACCACCTACCGTGCCATCAAATTCTTTAATGCGTGCATCTATTGAATCTAACGTATTTTGAATTTGAACTTTATCCGTTTGAAAATCAAGAAACTCATCGACTAGTTCAATTCCCCGTTTCATTTCAAGGGTTAGCAATTTTCCTAACACCTTTCTCTTATCAATAATATCCCTGCGAGTGATGGGAATACTCCGTAATCTTAATTCATAATCCAGTTCCTCGGACGTCAAACACGAGGGATCCATTTAATTAGATATATTTTTTTTTACGTATATTAATATTATTTATTTTTATTACACAAGACGAGCGAGCGTCAGATTGTAAAGTAGGTAATTGATCGCAGATTTTATGCCCCTCATGCCCCACGTTGGGCGCCAATTATTGTGTAACGTGATTTTTCTTTTTTTTTGTTCAAACAACGGCAGCTCAAAACTTGGAGGCTGGGAGTGGGGATTTAATCAACGACCAATAGCCAACAAACATTATTTAATTGCCTAATCGCTTAAAGTAACAATTTGACCAAAAAACATGCGCAGCGTTAAAATTAACTTACACGTAAATTGAAAACGCAGGGAAACGGAATAGGCGAAGCGTTTGTTTACATAGCAAAAATTGTGACAAACTTACCTAAAACTAGAAGCGCTCTAGTGAATCTACACTTAGAAAAAACGACTATACTACAAAGCATAAGACTAACAAAACACAGAAGCAAATGCACCGGAGTAGATTGACCAAAACAGAAACGCTGAATTGCAACCAAAAATCTTAAAACAAAGCTCCGTCTATCTCCACTCCCGTGCACTTACTGTCCTCCCACGCTCCGTCTTCGTATTTTAACGAAATTCAAGAACAAAAACTTGCCCGGCGAACCGGCCGATTAGAATGAGGGTAAAATTCTCTTTGTTTTGACGTATGTAGTTGACGTATTTCCGATATACTTCTTGGGTACAGAAAATTTCCTAGAGGTCCAGAAAGTCAAAAATGTCATCAAATTCCATTATTATGTACTTGAACGGTAAAAACATTTATAAACATGTGTAATACATAATCTGTTACTTTTATGTTTATCATACCTTGTATGCTAACCTTTTCCAAAAAAAATCGATAAATATAGGCTGATCAAAGCTTCGTTATTATTGGAGCTACGTAGTCGTTTAAATTAGCAAAAATTAACTATTTTTACTCAGGATTAGGGTGATAATATAAAAAAAAACAATTGCGCATCGCATTCTCGAAATATTTGCATATATAAAGTTTTCTTTAATGGAACACCCTGTATTTTTCTTAGCACACGAAAGAATACCAAATTCTAAATACAAATCATTCTTTACTATTTTTCACTTAAACGAATAATAAAGGAGTTATTGCATTCATCATTTACAAAAAATTTCTATTCCAAATTTGCTACAAATCGGCCAAATTGCAATTGGGTACTCATAAGGGTTTCGGCCCTAATTGAGGCTTCACCAGCAGAAGAGCAATTCGAGAATTGCACCAAAATCTGACCGATCCGGTCAGACTTAAGTGCAAATTAAAGTGTAAAGTCCTGATATCGTGCGACCGGTTTTGACTTTTAACTGGGGATAATAAAAACGTAATTAACGACGATGCTGTTGTGTGTTATTGCATGCTATTATTAATTACTTATCACCTTAAGACAAGTAACAAGGATATTATTGCGATACTTGTAATTGGAATAACATTCATGGCCAGTCCTGATATCGTGCGACCGGTTTTGACTTTTAACTGGGGATAATAAAAACGTAATTAACGACGATGCTGTTGTGTGTTATTGCATGCTATTATTAATTACTTATCACCTTAAGACAAGTAACAAGGATATTATTGCGATACTTGTAATTGGAATAACATTCATGGCCAGTTGCACTGAACACTTAAGCCGAGCTTAACTTTAAGTAGTGCTTATAATATGACATTTGAGGTTACGCAATATTCAATAAACCACATTTTAAGCGATGCTTAAAGTTAAGCTCGGCTTAAGTGCTTGGTGCAGCTGGCCATTATTCACATTTGCTCTAATTAAGGCCGAAATAGTCAAACAAACCACACTTAATAACCTCATCTAGCCAACGAGTTCGAATTGACCTAAAAATGATGCAACGACATGCTAATTGTGTCTGCACTGACACGTGAGTGATAGCTTGCTTACAAGACTAAGGGCCGAATTCAGAAACCTCACTTGAGTGGAGCGAGCAATCTCCTCATCCTTAAAGGTTCAAACAGGTAGTTACGATCACTTGAATTGATTGAAATATTTGACATTGACATCGTATTTGAGTGAAACTGGAGTAAATGTTGAGTGCAGATTTATGTTTCCTTAAACAGTTACAAAAATATTCATTTTTATTGTTATTATGATATGAGCGGAAGTTAAGTTGAGCGCGCACTCCGCTTAAGTGACGGTTCTGAATTTGACCCTAAGCTGTAGTTCACAATTAAGCGCTGTCAATGCGTAAGAACGCCGGATAGGTCAGATTACGATGGAATTCTCGTACGTATTCTCGGCCTCAATTAGTGCCGAAATTGCTATAATGCTGGAATACTTGATCATAAATTAACCGATTTGCAGCAAACTTTTAATGGTTCCTTTGTAAATGAAAAATACAAATATAGTAAAAACTTCTTTATTAATCGTTTAAACGTCAAACAGTAAAGATTGATTTGTATTTAGAATTTGATACATTTTCTTTCATTTGCCAATAAAAAATATAGGGTGTTCCATTAAAGAAAACTGTACATGCGCAATTCATATGTTTACGAATCAGTACAAATTTTAATATTTGAATCGTATAGGTGCAAAACCCGCCTAGTCAAAAAAATACAAAAAATGAGTTATTACTGCTAACTGTGCCAGTCATTCAAGTACATATTCCGCCAAGTCAATTTTAGCTAGCAGGTTCATCGAAAAGTATGTGATATTTTGAAAAGAGACTTTGACTTTTATTGGTAAGATTGTTTGAGAGTGCATGACTGTCATTATTTGCTTAATCTTAAGTGCGGGATGAAGTTATTTGAAACAAAATTGGCGAAAGCACCGCCAAATAAAAGTGGAAGAAAAATAATAATAATATTATTGGTATTCACAACAAGGGTTTAGAATAACAAAAAAGTTCAAGAAACTGTTCCATTTTAAAAATTAATGTTCCTTTTTGTGCAGTAATGCATTTTGCAATGTTATTTCCAATATTTTTTTCGAAGTATTAAAAATAACAAAAAGTGTTTTTCTTTAACTTCAACTGCAAAATCCGCCAAGTCAATTTTTTAATATTTGAAATTAATATACCTAAAGCGTTTATATTTTTAAAAACGACTTTTTGACTAACAAACTATCCTAGCATATTGTAAAAGTACAGATTTCGTAATAAATAGTAAGCGTTGCTTTCTGAAGGATTTTCTTGATTTTCTTTTCAGGCACTATTAAAAGTAACTTGGTGGGATTTGCAACTATACGACTCACATATTTGCTCTGTATGTCCTCTTGTTTCTTGCAATGTCCACCGTTTTTGCACTAAATGTCCTCCTTTGCCAGCAAAGCAAGTGGTAACGTTACTACTATTACTGACCAGCTGAACATTGTAAACAGGAGTTTTATTACTGTAATTTCGTTTTTCTTTGGGCTACAGAAAAAAAGAAAATTCCGCCACTTATCTGTACTTTACTTTTCAAGCAGGTAGCGTGCTTTAAATGAGTTAAAGACAATTTTGAATAATAAAATTTTGCTGCCACCAGGTAATTTTTAGGAAATTACCGAAGCTGTTTACCTGACTAATTAATAACTCTTTCAACTCTTTTGAAGGCTTTCGAGGGCTGTTGGCTCAGATACTGTACAAATAAATAAAATCCTACAATGGAGTTATTGAGCACAAATTTAAATTGACTCAAACAAAAAAACAAGTAACAACAAAAAAAAATATAAAGTATATAAAGTAAAATTTAGATTAAAGGAATTTTGAAAAGAAAATGGGACATGACATAGAAGGAAACAAATACAATACTTTATCAGAGGCGCAACGCAGTAACAAAAGCTTCTGGGGTGCTTCAGGGTTCTTCGATTGAATTTTGGGCCCCAAGGCTGGTTTTCTCAGCATCTACAAACACATACTCTCACTCATGTTTCCCTGAAGGTGTTTCTAGGGGGTTAAACAAAACAACCACATGATTGAACGGTTAGGAGGATGACATTTAGGAGACTCTCTATGGATCCTCCCTGTGGATACTGATTTAATTTTTCATTCGCTCCTGCCGCGTAGCCTGGATGCTTATCTTAAGAATGTCCACCGCTTTCCCTTATCTCACAGGCGTTACAAAGGTTGCCTAAATCAGCGGGCAACTTTAACAAGCTTTCAACATTAATTTGGTACGGCGGGGATAGAGGAAACATAGTCGCACGGTTTCTGCGAGTAATGCGATCTTAATTATTATTGTTATGACTACAGTATTTCCTGTGCAAATCATTATTGGTTGAGAAAATTTATATTAAAATAAAACAGATTAAATTCCAATCGCAGTAATCAAATTAAATTACAATTTCGAATAAAATATAAGGTTGACTTTTCCGGGCGTTTACAACATATACCAGCATTATAAACGCGTTTTTAAATACCCACAAATCGAACAACCCGGCAAGCGTTTTAAAATTACCTGACTTTTACTCTCATGTACCCAAGCGGCAGAAAGTGCACCAAGGGGATAAAAAGCGGGAATAAAATGAACATAATCTGAAAACCGTAAAAAATATTATGTCAAGTAAACTACTCAAAATAATTAAGGGGTCAAGTTTTTAAACGACTGTATGGGTGTCTCTAAATTCCATGGACAAAGCTTAACCACAGATTCGTGGGCTCATTGGCTCATTGGGCACAATCCTTCTTTTATTAGGAATTAAAAAGCAAACAATTTAATAGCTACGAAGAAACCAAAAATTATTATTCAGATAGAGACATATTAAATGTATTTGATGATAAAAAAATCGACAATTCAAGAAGTTAATGAAAAAAAATGTTATGTCTAGGTAAACATGTTATTACTTAGACGCAATAGAAAGGTAATACTAATAAATATTAGCTGAGGATAACTTAAAGCCAATATTATAACCAACAATCTGTAAGTGTAAATTTCTATTTGTAAATGTGTAAAAAGTCATATCAAGAATTTTAAAACATGCGGCATATGTAAATAAAGAATACAGATGCGTATTTAAATATTGTTTTTCGGTTCTTAAAATGAAATTAAAATGAAATTGAAATTACACTCAGAAACTAATTTAAAAAAACTTCTGTTTGTTACGTTTTCATAGCACACTATTCAGGAAAAATACTGAAAAGTGGAAAAATTGATATGTTAAGGAGAAAATCATGAATAGAAAGAAAAAGGTACAAGGAATGCTAATGCTGTTCGAAAGAACATTTAATTCTGATTCTTACGGTATACAAATGTACTAGGTGTTCTATTTAAAAATCATGCCTTTTCGACACTTGAAATTAGTTCTACTAGAAGTTAGTTTTCAACCAGCCCGTAAATAATTTTGTGTAAAATTTGAAATCTTATGATTGTAGCCTACTATAGGCCAAAAATTTAAATTGTGGCTTTTGTTACACAAAGATGGCTGTATCATAAACAAGGCACTGGAAGTTTAAACTTTTTTAAAAAAATGGAAATACCTTTAAAACGGCTAATTTTTCTTGTATTACATGTTGCACAAAATATTTTTACAATTTCATCAGGATTTCAAAAATGTAATAAAAAATAAAAAAATTGAGTATTCCATTTAAAATAACACAGCAACTTCCGGTACAAGCGGAAGTGTCCGAAAGTTGGATTATATTTAAATAGATTATTGTCGCTAACTTATAACTGCAAAATATGAAACAGAAATTCAAAGGGGAAGTCCGCCCACTTTTGATGAATGGGTTGCCTGAATCTCCCTGTATATATTATAAAAATTCCTTCTTATTTTTTTATTATTCTTTTTGATAACATTTTTCTGGTGATTTCAGTGATTAATACCTTTTTTTTCAAGTAAAAAAATTTCTAGTGACGAAATTGTTAAAAATAAAGATATATAACTTTATATCAGCAGAAAGCTACATTTAAGTGTTAACCATTTCTGAAATAAAAAGTAGGCCGTTTCATTAAAAAAAAATGAGATACCGAATGTTTCGTAAGTATCGATCGCTCGGTATAATGCAAAAAGATATCTTAATTTTGTTCACATTTTCATAAAGGCCAAAGTCCCAAAATGTGTTAGATTTTCGTTCGTCTTCAAGAAAAAAAAATTATTTCACGAAAGTAGTTCAATGAAATCAATATATCTTTATACCATTATAATCAATTCATTGCGGCGCATCCAAATATCTAAAAATATACAGGGTGTTCCATTAAAAAAAAAATAGTTTCCACGAACCGCCATTTTTCTGATCACTAAGTATAGTTATAATTTTATAATATGCCGCTTGTTGTCTAGTATAAAATTCTTTATCGATTTTTTTCTAATTCTTTTCCCATAGGCCTCACAGAAGAAGTACGCGTCGCTGGGCCACCCTGTACACAGGTTGCTCGAGGTTTTCAAAATTTTTTAAAACTTTCATTACGCTTTGACAGCAAGTATGATCGCCTTGCATGGGGGACTTATTATGTAGCAAGCCGGCTTCAATTTGTCTATCCTGCTGCAATGTCAGGTCAAAAAGCGATCGTAGGATGTCGCTGTTTTATATGTTCAATAAATTCTTACTAGTCATGCGTAAAATTTACCGCGAACGTGAAATATTTCCCAATCTACGTTACGAAAGAAAAAGCTTACAACCGCAATTTCTTCGGACACAGTGTATAAAAGAACATCTGAAAGGAGGAATCTGAGATAACGACCTATCACGGTAGTGATAGTGACAAATCAAACCTCTGTAGTAAAATTTAGAAAGCTTATTACTCTAGAGTTAAAAAAAAACTGTTAATCAATGCTGATTGATGATCAAAAAGATTGATTATTCATTTTTACGAGAAACTTTTCGAAAATGTTTTGTAATTTTATATTTTGTGTTGTATAAATTAGGTAATTTATGCGCACAAATTATTTACATTCTTTGACAGTAAAATGTTTATTATGCTTGACATAAAAACTAACTAGTTATTGAAATGTAATAGGATAGGACATCTGCTAAGTTTCAAATGTCTTTCTTCCTTTTAGTTATTGATTTGTGTCATCTTATACGCTCATCAAATTTTCATTACAGTTACTTTGCTATTTCTTGTTCTTTCGTGGCAAACAATTTGTTCTAGAAGGAAAAAAAATTAAAGAGACACGTTTTTGCCTCCACATTCGTATTTTATACTATTTCTTGTAAACATGAAAAAAATTCTTTTATTTTACCACGGGTTCAATAACGTGTTTAAGAAGTATCATGTTCAAAAATTTGGATTATAAATGTTTACGTATTATTATTTTAATTAATCAAAGTCTTACGTAGAACATAGATTATACATATTAAATAGAGAAGTTAATTTTACTATAATCAATCAAATCAATCCTATACCCTTATTCTGAAACAAAATATAAGCGATGTAGCCGCTGTAAGAACGGTAAATTACAGTATGTAAGGGGAATGCTATTCTGAGCGGAAACATCATTGCTGTTACGATACATCGTCGTTGTAAAACTTTCGTCGAGGCAAATGCTGGACGGAAAAGGATCTAAGACTTGTTTCTATGGGCGAGTGTGAAATTGTAAGTTAAAACATACACGATTGACAAAGAATTTTTTAATTTGTTTATCTGAAGTTTTTTTTTTTGCAACATGTAACTTTTTAATTTTAAAAATGTACATGTTAGCGTAGAAATCTTTTCTTGATCGTCATTTGTTTTTCCACTATGACATCGCCATGAATTTTTTAAATGACAACCCTAACTTTTTAGTCGAGATTTGAATGGTCCTTCATGTTAATTAAATGCTGATATAAGAAAATGAGTACCTTACATAACAATTTTCTTGGAGAAAACAAACATTAAATTCGTGCAGAAATGCAAAAATATCAGTCTTAAATTCTTGCACGTGCAGTAGAAAGTCTGCAGGTCAATGCAAATTGATACGTAGGGAACAATTTTTGTTAATTAATTATTAGTTTTTATTTTTAATAAAGAAGAAGAAATAATTTACTTTTTCCAAAAAAATATTATGTAAGCTACCAGTTTTTTTTTTAAATTAGCATTTAACTGACATGAAGGACCATCCAAATCTCGACTAAAAAGTTAAGGTTGTTATTAAAAAAATATGGTGACGTCACAGCGGAAAAACAAACGACGATCAAAAAATATTTTTACCTTAACATGTGCCTTTTTAAAATTAAAAATTTACTTGTTTCAGGATTTTGCGAGAAAACTTCAAATAAACAAATTATAAGCTTATTAATTTCAAAATAAACGCAACAAATAATTTTTATTTTCTTAAATAAAATGCTTATTTTTTCCAAAAAATTGTTATGGAAGGTGCTAATTTT
Organism: Prosopocoilus inquinatus; assembly: GCA_036172665.1. NCBI lineage: Eukaryota > Metazoa > Arthropoda > Insecta > Coleoptera > Lucanidae > Prosopocoilus > Prosopocoilus inquinatus. Next base: position 38,438,699 of record CM069871.1, read on the forward strand.
TTTATATTAGCATTTAATTGGCATGAAGGACCATCCAAATTTCAACTAAAAAGTTAGGGTTGTCATTTAAAAAAGATCTTGCTCACGTCATAGTGGACAGACAAATGAGATGAAAGGATTTTTACCCTAACATGTGCTTTTTTAAAATTAAAAATTTACCTGTTTCAGGACTTTGCAAAAAAAATTTTAAATAAACATATTACGGGCTTGTTGCAGGAACTTTATCATCACTCTGTATTTATTATTTGAAGAAGATTTTCGAAGATAGTTTTTTATATTAATGTTAAAAATAATTATACAAGAATTTATTAATAATTAATTAAATAAGAAACAATAAGTACGGTTTTATTTTGAACACATTTATAGAATATAGTCATTAATTTTATATTAGGTTTTCTTTATAAAGGTTTAAAGCAAAAAAAGAACTAGAAAATAATAAATAATAATATCAATAAATAATAAGAAACCCTGGCAGTATTATATTTTCTTCAAATGTTTATAAAATAAAAACATTAGCAGCGAAACGTAACGTGTTCCAAATTTAATCAAATTACGCTCGCTCAAAAATGTTTCAGTTACATAATTAATATATCATACACTTATGGTTCAACATCTTCAATTTCCAAGCTCCAGATACGGTTTAGTTAACCGCGTGATTAACTCTAACAAATACAAAATATACACCGAACTAGCACTACCGATACTACCAATGAAGTTAACTACGATGTAAAATAGGTGTTGCAGCGGACCTCCGTACAACATACGTTTCAGAATAGCATTTTTCATCGCACTGTAACTCTGCGTTGCAGAACACTACAAGCTACATCGATGTAAAATATACGTCGATATTAGTGGTGGAACGGTATTTCTGTAACGGTTATTTTGTCGCGGTATAAATTTGTAGCGTTACTTCACGTTACTGGAACTGAAAATAACTAGTTCCACTAGTCGCGCACGAGCACTCGTGTTTTTGAATAACGTGTCAGCGTAACGCCTTGCAAGTTATTCATTCGCGACCATTGAAACTACCGTGCCTTCAATTGAATTCCTCATTAAAGTAGGCTGTGATTTTTTTATGAAGTTGGCGACACAATTCTAGAGAAAACAGTTGTCATCAACTGTCAGTACTGATCATAACATCAAATAAAAACACAACATTAAAGTTTAAAGTAGATGCTCAAAGTGCTCTCCCTCAGCTTGAATACATAAGCGTTCTCTGCGTTTCATGTTTTCAAACCCGTTTGCTAAGTGTTCGGGGGTTATGTTGGCACACACATCTGTAATGCCCGCACGAAGTTCTTCGATTGTGTGACGCGTAGTTCTAAAAACTGTGTTTTTCATGTGCGGATAAATGAAGTAATCCATAATTGTGAGATTCGGAAATTTTGCAGGAAAATTCACAATCCGATTATCGAAAAACTGCTGCAGGAATGTCATTGTTTGATGAGCCGTGTGGGCAGTAGCATTGTCTTGCTGAAAAAACCCTTCTGTAAGTTCATCATCATGTAGTTGATTAATGAAAGGTTCCAATAACTCATTTCAGTATCTTTCAGCAGTTACTGAGTCGTTAAAAAATATTGGTCCGATGATACGCCTTCTTGACACTGCTAGCCAAACACCAATTTGTAATGGAGTTTCCACGAATTCATGGGGATTTTCTGCTGACCATATTCTCATATTCTGTTTATTTAAATACCCTGAGAGATGAAACCAGGCCTCATCGGAAAAGTAACACTTGTCAAGAATGTTGTCGTTGTTTAAGTTATCAAGAAACCACTGACAATATTCTGTTCTTCTGTGAAAATCTACTGGCCTGATTTCGTGGACTGCTTGAATCTTATATGGATAAAGCTTTAAGTCTTTTTTAAGAATAGTGTGACATGTTCCCACTGATAGCTGAACTTCTTGTCAAAGTTTCGCAATAGATTTCTTGGGAGAGTGTTCCATTCGATCCCGAACATCTTCAATGCAGGCTGCAGTCCTTTTCTTAGCTGCTCCGCTCACTGTGTTGCGACCAAGTGATCCTGTTTCACGAAATTTAAGAACACAAGCATGAATATGTTTAACTAGCTGTTCATAAGTAATAGCAAAATTAGGAAACTGTCGTCGAAACTTTTATACACACTATTAATTGAATAAACTAACTGTCCATTTTCTATTCTACCGGTTTGAAAATAACTTTCAACAATAAATATTTTCTGCTGTAATTCTAACATTTTGAATTAATTGAAAATACAAAGTGTCAGTTTGACATTTGTTTAATTAAATAATTGAACAGCTATCAGTGCTGCAAATCTTAGGAGAAAAAAACAGTGAAATCATAACCCACTTTAATGAGGAATTCAATTGAAGGCACGGTAGTAGTTACGTAACGTCACGACCGTTCCGTGCTAGGAAGAGTCGGTTTATAACTAAGCGTCAACAATCCTGTTGGTTGCTAAATTGTTCGGTAGGTCAGCACACTACATAAACTTTCCATTCACTAAAACGCGTAGAATTTAGCTGTTTTATAAAGATACATTAGGTGAGGATGCGTACAAAGGAGAAGCAATCGTATGTGTTCATATTTTAAAAATTGAGGGTGCTCTCAGTGCTTGCAAGTTTGTTAGCATCCCACAATTTTAAACTTTTTTCTATCATATGTACATAAATATAATATAATAAACCATCGACAACAGATATCTTTGAAATTCGTTATAGGTTGTTATTGTTTACAAAAGAAGGCAAAAATGCAAAGGCGACTTGGTGCGTATAGCACAAGCAGTCTCGTTCCGTTCTGTTCCCGTCGCTTATTTCGCGTAGAAATCGCCTATACGGAGTACTGATGACCGCGACAAAATAATGTTACTTTGTCGCGGTATTTGTGCGTCGCTCTAACGAGAGTAACGTCCCAACGACGTAACCGTTTTTTCCATCACTAGTCGATATAGGCGTTGGTTTCAAGATAAGTGTTGTCTCAAACAAGTAAACTACGGAACATCCATCCGTACAGTTTACAAGAGATTTAAGCCCGTAAGTATATTTTAAATTATTCCGCTTTTAATAAAACTCTGCAAAAAAATTTTTTATAGGAGTAATTGAAAATTACTTTGCCAGTATATTATTAATCTTAATCATGCGATATGATCACAGCCTGCGCGATAAGAAAACAGCATGCAGCATTCTCGCAAAAATAAAGTGAAAAAACTAATTTATATTTCCAGTATTGAGTTGTTGAGAATTAAAAGAAATCTGTAATATTTAATATTAGCTCGTTTCTTCTTTAAACTTGTGAAACTCCAAAACAAAAAAAAAACTATATTTCATCGAAGAGTAGAAATTACCAAAATGAATTTGTTTCGGTACAACAACACTACAATGAGAAGATGTTACTTTTAATACAAAACACAACAGATAATTTGGAGCAAAGGAGATAGATACAAGATACATAGTTTATTTTGTTCCGTACGTACAATAAACGTAAGGAAAACGTCATTATAATGGTATGTACTTAAATTACATGGATAAAGAGATATACAAAGGATAAATATACTAAATGACATTAGAAATGCAACACCTAGAAATAACAAACATATTCAACTGATTTTGCTACCATTTGTCAGCCTTAGGTTGGTAAATAAATAATTAAAATTTCAGACCAGAACACTAACAAATAATGAAATAAGAATTAATAATGTCTTGGTCGACCTAGAATTTTTGAATGCACCCTTCAACACGTCTAGCCATACATAAAATGAGATAATCGATTTCTTGTTGTTGTGATCCGTCCCAAGCAACTTGAATTTCTTTTTGGGGTTAGCCAAAGTTTGTGGCGGATGGTGTAAATTGCTCAGCCTTCTTCCCATCATATCCCATTCGTGTTCAATTGGATTTAAAACGAGGGATCTGGAAGGCCACGGCAAAACATCGATTCCAGCTCTTTCAAAAAAGTTCATTGTTTTCTGGGCTATGTGAGGACGCCCGTTATCTTGCTGAAAAACAGCATTAGGATGACCTTCTAGATTTGGTAAGAGAAAGAGTTGGAGAACGTCGTGAACGTAACGAATTGCTGTTATATTACTCCTAATGAACACTAATGGTGAACGGATACCATAGGCAATAGTCCCCCAAACCATCACTCGTACGGTACGGTGTACATGTCGTTCTACAGAAAACTCGGTATGACGACTCTCTCCACGACGTTTTCTCACCCTTCTGCGACCATCACGCAAACCTAAACAGAAGTGCGATTCATCGCTGAACACTTTATTGTTACTTTCTACCTCCCCAGTGTTCGCGTTCTCCACAACACTTTAGTCGTTGGCGACGGTATTCAGCCGTCAATGAAGCATTAGCTGTGGACGGTAAGAAAAGAGTCCAAAGGACCTGATGCGGGGTATATGGTTCGCATACTGACAGGTCTACCCTCCGCAGTTTTCCACTGGTCGACGATCTGTCGACCAATCGCCAATCGGTCTCTAAGAGCCAATCGTCTTAACCGACGTTGACGTTCTGTGGTGCGTCTTGGTTTTCCAATAGGTCTTATTCTTCTTTTTTTTCTTGCTACACTCTATGCTTGCCAAGCTCGCATAACAGTAATTTCATTGCAATTCACGCGAGGAGTAATTTCCTGACATGAAAAACCCGCTTCTCGTAATTCAACAATTCGACCCCCATCAAAGGCGCTTTACTGTTAGAATTGCCTACGCCTTCGCACTCTAGGTATTCTGTTTAAACTACTGAACACAGAGAAAAGTGAAATCAATTGAACGAGTTGGCTAATAAAGTATAAACAACTATTTTAACACAAGAACTTGTAAGACAAAGCAATCAAGTGTACAGAACGGTAAGCCGTAAAAGGCTGAAAATTTAATCAAAACATGTTTTGTATCAAACAAACTTAAATATAAAGGAAAAGAAAAACTTGACGTTTTCAAGGTGTTACATTTCTAATGTCTTTTAGTACATAAATGCATCACACTGTGTGTTTAAAATACACATAAAAGTAATACAAAGTACAAAAAAAATATCTCAGTCCTAAAGCTCTGTTAATGTCACAAGAAAAGAAATCATACGTACTGTTACGCCGTGAGCCCGGGTGGTCAGACAACGTCCTTTCATCCGATTAATCCCAGAGGTTCCGGAAAGGCCTAGAATTCCTTGTCAGGTACCTGAATACTGCTGGATAATTCGATGCATTTTTTCTAGTACATTGGCCTGCGTATATAATAGGAGGGTGTTCGAATGATTAGCAGTTCTTATTTAGCAAGCGAAGAATGCAGGGTATCACGAAGCTATAAACGCCGACGTAATAGAGGTGCAATTTGTTAAATGTAGTGTTACAGAGTATTTTTAATGTATTCTGTTTATTAAAACGATTGCGTTTTAATAAAGTGTTTAAGAATAGTCGACGAGTATTATTTAAGAAAAGAAAGAAAGAAAAGTCGTGACAAATTGGTGTCAGAAGCGGAAATTTTAGAAAATGAAGCTTATTGAATTGAAAATAAAAGAGCTGCGTGAAGAGTTGGACGAGAGAGAACTGGAAAATTCTGGGAAGAAAACCATGTTACAAGAACGACAGAAACAAGCTCTTGTAGATGAAGGGAAAGACCCGGAAACATTTGAGTTTGAAATTGAAATTGAAAACGTGGTAGCTTTACTGAAAAGAATGAGAGAAAGATTAAAGTGCAATATTAAAAAATTTAATCAACAAATTGATAATAAGATCGAAAATTTAAGAAGGCAGTTTGAGCGTACTGTTTAGGAACAGCTTGAAGTTTTAAAAATTGAAATTGGCAATAAGAAAGAAAAATTTGACGACAGGCTTGATGAGAAAATTGGAAAAATAAAACTTCAGTTCCAGGATAAATTAGAATATTTAGCTAAACAACTGCATAAAGTGGAGCTTGGTATCATATCATATCACCTGAGTCGTCAAGTCAGAACTTGAAACCTCCAAAATTTGAAAGCGACTTACCATGGTCTACTTTCATTCGGCAGTTCAAAATTGCTGCTGATGTAAATGGCTGGAACGATTGTGACAAAGCTGCAGCACTCGTTTTATCTCTGCGAGGCCCAGCATTGAGGATTTTACAGGCTATTACTGAGGAAATTCAGAGTGATTTTGGCCATCTAGTGGAAAATTTTAAAATACGTTTTGGTGATTCACATCATTCTGTGATGTTCAGCCGAACTGAGTAGACGTGTGTAGCCGCTCTACTCTTTTGCTGTATTTACTGGTGTTTAATTCAGTTATAAAAAAATGAAACCCTCACTGCGAAGTGCAAGAAGTTCTGACGATAGTGAAGATATTGTCAAAAATGTAATTGAAAAAGTGCAGGCATCTGAAGCCTTTGCCAAAAAACTTACTTAAATCTTGTGCAAAGAAGTGAAACTCGCCGTTGAAAACACGATCCAAGCTTACGAAAAGAAGGTAGAAGCACTGGAGTTAAAAACAACAGAAAAGATCTTCCTAAAATTATACAAGAGTTGGGTTCGTCAATCTCCGTTGATTCTCCTGTTTCGGCTATTGATATTTGTCACCGACTTCCTGCGAGGGAAAATGGTACAAGACCCGTTATTGTCAGGTTTTTGCAGCGGACGGTGAGGAATGAACATTTTTATAATAAAAAGAAGTTGAAACGTGTACGGACGGTTATCAAAGAAGACTTAATCAAGTCAAAGCATTTGTTACTCAATACTGCTAGTAAGAAGTTTGGTACCGGCAAAGTATGGACGAGTGCCGGTGAAGTTATAATTAAAGTTGGTTTATTAGTTAAAAAAATATGTAGCTTTAAACAATTAAATGCAATTAATTGAATATGTTTACCTATATAGCAGTTAGCATACAACGAGCGAATATCTGCTTGGCATATATAAATAAATACGAGCGCCAAGATAAGAATTGTTTTTTTCAGTTTTTTACCTCGTATTTTATTTTTATTTAGTTAAAATTTTCTATATCTTTTAGTTTTTTTTCCCGCATTCATGTAAGCACAATACTTTGAAGTTCTTTTGCTTATTTAGTTTTTATTATACTAATGTGATGAATAAGTTATGTTAAATATAATACGGCGTATATAATGAACAATCATCATATGGTTTTTGCGCAGTTAAATGTTACATCTCTCTTACCCAAATATAATGATCAAGAGCGGATGACCTGAGGTTTTACTTAAGGTTATTCAAACCGTAATCATTATATTAAAATTATTTTTATAGAATCTTGTAAGTAAATTTATTTTATATTATATATACATTCATCCAACGACTTATAATGTCTCGGGCAATGCAAATCGCCTGCATTCGTCATCAAAAACCTCAATTCCGTCGCTCACTGATAATGATCTTATAGACTCGCATAAAACAGCTGTGAATTTTGATAAAGATTTCTGGACTAACATTTGCAGTTGGGGTTGCGTATTGGCCACCTAGCTATAATTATAAATATTTTATCGATAAATTAGAAGCTACGCTCGTTCTCTGTAATTCTTATTCGGATAATGTGGTTTTACTGGGAAACTTAAATATTAACTTACTTACTGAGATTACGGAGTACTTTGAGACTATGCTCAAATCTTTAAACTTTACACAGCTAATTAAATAACCAACTAGAATTACAGAATTATCACAAACATTAATTGATATTATTATTGTATCTGACGAAATGATTATTGTTGATGCTGAAGTCATCAGTTGTGACATTTCGGATCACGACCTTATTCAATGTACTGTGAAATATGAAAAACCTGAGTCTGCTCCTGTATTTAAAACTTATCGGAACTATGGTAAAATAGATCTTTACAAGCTCAACGTACATTTGAATAATCTTCCCCTAAATAATATTTATCAAATTCCGGATGTTAATGATAAAATTATTTTTTTAAACTCTTGTATCTTGAAACTTTTTGATATACATGCAACTGTAAAAACTGTAAAGAAAAATAAGGCGTCTGTTGGTTGTTTAACAGACAACTTAAAATTGTTAATATCACTCCCTGAAAGAGCTAAATTACGATTTAGAAGAACAGGTCTAAAGCCACTTCAATTATTATAAATCGCTGAGAAACTTGACTAATTTTACAGTTAGGCTTGAAAAGAAAGCCTACTTCGAAAGTTTATGTCGCAGAAATCAAAATTTTTGGAATAAAATGAAGTCTTTAAATTTAAATACTAATATGAATGTTATTCTTTCCAATTTAGCAGACGTAAATAAAATAAACGATTTCTTTGTTAATTTTAAACCTAAACCTAATAACTTAAATAAAGGTATAATTCTCTTTTATAATAATAATCCTTCACAGCAAAACTATTCAACTTTTAAATTCAGAACTGTTTATTTTTTGATTATCGGAAACATAATCTTAAAAATTAACACTAAGTCTGTAGGGTTTGATAACATCAGTATGGATATGATAAAAATGTGTTATCCTGGTATATTACCATACGTGGTACATATTATTAATTTCTGTTTGACGGAAATTGTGTTTCCCAAGGAATGGCAACATGCTTTAATCACTCGTATTCCAAAAGTGAAACAACCTAGTAGCCTTACATATTTGCGACCTATTAACATTCTGCCTATTTTTTCTAAAATTTTAGAAAGGGTTATATTTGAACAAATTTATGAATATACAAACGACCATTAAATATACCATCATCTCAATCGGGATTCAGGAGAAATTATAGCTGCACTACAGCATTAATGAATATTCTTGATGATATTATGCGTGCTTTAGATTCTGGTGATCTGAGTGTACTGATACTTTTAGATTTCAGTAAGGCATTTGATACTATCAATCACGATGTACTTTATGCAATACTTAAAAATGTATTTATATTAATTGGCTTCGATTGTGTTGCTGTTAATTTAATTAAAACTTACCTGTCCGGTTGCACGCAGAGTGTCAAACTAAATCAATTCATCTCTCAACCTTTAATTTTGAGTTCTGGAGTACCTCAAGGATCCGCTCTTGGTTCTTTAATTTATACGTGCAGATTTTCCAGTGCAGTAAAGCACTGCAATTTACACATATTTAGTATTTACAAGGCATTTTATTGTTTCCGTTTCAGGTAGAATGAATTACGTTAAAACACCTGATGGTTAAATCGGAAAACCTAGTCCCATAAAGTGTTGAGGCTTAAATCATAACATTTAAACTAACCTCATTATCAGCTAAGCGAATGTTATTTAATTTTCAAACATAGATACTGTCTTTTATTCTTCTCGAGTTTGAGACTTGTATGAATTGTACCATCGTAGTGACAAAAACCGACTACATTCAAAATATGTAGTTTGTTGATTGAAGCGTGCTTTGAAAGTATTCTTGCCATTTTAACACTGGTGTCATTTTGACAAGCCAAATAAAAATGCCCAGTTGAGATGATGCAATTTGAAAAGCCATGATTCAAATGCGTTCGCAAGACAGAATTAGCATTCGAACAATTCTAAGTATTGCAACTGAATTGAATCAGCCGGTACCCGAGCCATTTGCTATTTTACATGCGGATGAGATCGTACATTGATGAACAGATGACCAATTTTGTTGTTTCACTTCGTTGTGGGCAGTTTTTTTCTTCATCGAATAGGTCAACTTCAATTAAAAGCATTTCATGTACTTCATCGAACCTATTTCTCTTTTGATAATTGCAATCATTAATAATTATCGTTTGTTTTAATTGACTAATTAAGTATTAGCAACTCTGTCTTTATTAAGCGTATACATAATGTGCTGCCTTGTTGTAAGGTAAATAATCTGTGTTGTATATAAAACAATTCTTACAATAATGAGTAAGCCTACTTGAAACTTTCAAATATGTGCCATCTGAAATGTTTACCTAATTCGCTTCATACGCTTCTTTCGTATACAATTTTTGGGTACAATAGTTTGTAGGAACTCCTGTATCAGTACATCTAAGCAGATTTTAAATTGCTGCATTAATTAATGAATAATTAACAAATTAAAGTTTGCCATGTTAAATTTACATTAAGCTTAGACTCGAACCATTGGTACAGAACCGCCACCGTCGCCTATTAGTAAGAAGAGTAATAATAATCAAGCCCCCCCCCCTCACCTCTTCTCCCCATGCGCGCCAATCCGGGTTAAGTGGGTGAATAAGCAAGTTGGGGCGATAGAGGGTATTATTATTATTATATGAAGCAACTCGATGTCATTGAACGGAAAACGCGAATCCAGAGGAATGGTGAATCACTTCAAGATTTGGAACTCGTCATTGAGATATTGGTAAGGTCGGCATATGGAGATTTATTGCCCGAACCACTTTTTCATCGTTTGGCGATCCAAGCGTTCATTGATAGCATTGAAGATCAAGAAATGCAGCAAGTTTTGAGAACGCAAGTGTACAGATATACTATCCCGTGCATTATAATTCGAGGCAACCAAGCAAGCCTCCAGAAGTTCAACACGCGCACAGGAGGTGAAAACTGCTGACGAGAAAACCCTAACGAAAATCCGAGAAAGGTTAAAACACCTTGAAGAGAAGATATCCATAAGCAATAACAGACGAATTACAACTTGTTGAAACTGTGGTAAATCAGGTCATTTAAGCAGCAACTGCCGGCACAAACGAGAGCGCTAAGAAAATGACTTTGAATCAAAACTAGTCAACAAGATGAGCAAATTGGTGGTTGACTCTACGCATAGCCCGAAGATTATTTCTATTTCCAGGATAAGAAACAATGGAAATAATTTGATAGTAGACGGACAGATTGGAAAAAGATCTTTTCAATTCAAGATCGATACTGGAACGAATGTGTCCATTATAAGAACAGACCTTTTCCCAAGATGGAAGCTAATTAATTATGGAAAGGTATATCACATCCAAAGAGTTAGTGGCGAGATTACTCCAGTGTGTGGTGAAGCTGAAATTGACATGAAGATTGGAAGTATGAAATTTAGGCACAAGGTCTTAGTGGCTGATATCGTTGATGATTTCATACTCGGAGTAGACTTTATGAAGAAGAACGGCTTGATTGTAGATTTAAAAGATAAAATGCTACGAATTGGATCTAAAGAAATACCTCTCCACGTTCTTAGGAACTTACCCACAGCGCTAAAAGTAAAACTGGAAGAAAGTGTGAACATTCCCGCCTTAACCTACAAGTTGATTCTAGCAAAGTTGGAAGGCAGTCTTGGTGGCTATCGTGCCGGAATCATAGAGCCAACCGAGATCAGCGGCACTAAGAAAGGAATTTTACTGGCTGGGACACTGGTGAAGATTCGAGAAATAATTTCTCTTCGTCTTGCAAATGCCAACAGCTACGCAGTTACCATACCCAGCGGAATAGTGGTGGGCAAATGTGAAGCCATTGCTTCTATAAACCACATTCAAGCAAACGATGCATCCGCTCGGCATCAGTCTGGCATTTTACTACCACCACTAGAAAAATTTCTGAAAGATACAAAAGCATTATGAATACCCAAGGAAGCCGCAGAACTAGGGAGTACTGTTTCGATAATTCAAGGGAATCTTCGCCCATACCGAAGATGACTTAACCCGGACAGACATTGTGCAGCACAGCATCAATACTGGAGATTCAAATCCAATTCTCATCGTTTACTTAGATGACGTAATTATTGTTGGAAGAACCTTCAAAGAACACCTTGCGAATTTGAAGATCGTCTTCGAAAGGATTGAAGAGGCAAAGCTGAAATTAATTCTGACCAAATGTAAGTTCTTCCAAAAGGCAGTGAAATACCTCGGACATGTCATCTCTGAAGCAGGAATTACGACAGACCCAGACAAGATCTCTGCTGTTAAGAACTGGCCACCACCGAAGAATGTGCATGAATTACGAAGTTTCTTGGGACTTTGCACATATTACAGACGATTTGTTAAAGACTTTGCAAAGGCAGCGAAATCTCTACATGCACTGACCGAAGAAAAGGTCACATTTGTCTGGAGTGAAAACTGTCAAGAGGCTTTTGACAACCTAAAGGACCTTTTAGTGACCGCTCCGATATTGTCTTATCCAAGATCTGGGGGCAAGTTCTTAATCGATAGCGATACTAGCAACTACGGAATTGGGGGCGTACTATCGCAAGTGCAGTACGTACAAGAACGTGTTATTGGTTACTTCAGTAAAGTTTTGTCGAAAGCCGAGAGGAACTACTGTGTAACCAGGAAGGAGCTTCTTGCTGTATTGAAAACGACTGAGCATTTTCGCAAGTATCTTTATGGTCGACAGTTTCATCTTCGCACATATCATGCAGGATTGAAATGGTTGCTTCTGTTTAAGAACATAGAAGGCCAGCTCGACAGATGGATAGAGAGATTACAGGAGTACAACTGTACAATCGAACATCGTCCAGCTGTGTCCATGTGTCCATAACAAAGCAGACGCGCTTTCTAGAAGACCTTGTCCTGAGGATTGTCGGCATTGCTCAAAGGCAGAAGACAAGGAAGGGATAATTCCCATTAGAAGGACCGGTATTGTAGAAGACAGACGGCAGCCGGAGACTATCAAGAAGAAGCGAGGAGAAGATCCTGAAATAAGGGCCATAATCGAATGGAAGGAGAGGGATCGACGTCCAACCTGGGCAGAAATATCAGGAAAGGATCCAGTGTTTAAAACATATTGGGCACAATATATGTCTTTGGACTTGAAGGATGGTTTGTTAATCAGAAAATGGGAATCACCTGAGAAAGGTTGTACAGAGCGAAGAGTAGGACTGATGTGGAAAACTGGTGTGCTATATGTACGACTTGCGCTGCAGTATCCGGACCTGCGAAAAAGACTCGTGAAAGACTACAGCCTTACAACGTTGGTGCCCCACTCGAACTGATTGCCGTTGATAGACCCGGGCCATTTCCAGAAACCAACCGTGGAAACACATACATCAAGGTAGTGACGGATTATTTTACCAAATGGCCAGAAGGTTTTGCTTTGCCAAATCAAGAGTCAGTAACGGTTGCGAATGCCTTGATAGAGAACTGGATAACAAGGTTTGGAGTACCCATGGAGATCCATTCCGATCAAGGCAGGAACTTTGAGGGACACATACTGGGCATTTTGAAAACGCGAACAACTCCTTTGCACCCGTAATCAGATGGAATGATAGAACGGTTCAATAGGACTCTGGAAAGACACCTGGCCAAAGTTGTTTTGAAAAACCAACGAGATTGGGATGAACATCTTCCTCTTTTCTTGATGGCGTACCGTTCTGCAGAGCATGACACAACTAAACGAACACGTCCAGTGTTTTGTTTGGAAGAGAAATACGTTTGCACTGTGACCTAAAATTTTGGCTACCAGAGACTCGACAGCAATTAAGTGAGTTCTCACAAGATCTGGAATGCCGTTTAACTCGCACTCACGAGTACGTGCGACGTAATATCAGCTTGGCGACCGACAAAATGAAGACCCGCTACGACCGACGAGCCTATGAAACAGGATTTCAAGAAGGGAATAAGGTGTGGCTCTACAATCCTAGGAGGACTAGCGGGCTCTCCCAAACTACAGGCGTCTTGGGAAGTACCCTATAAAATAATTAAGAAGATCAACGATGTCGTGTACAGGATACAACAACTACCCCGTAGAAAAATGAAATTGGTCCGCATCGACCGTTTGGCTCCGTACTCTGTTCGGGACGAACAGAACTAAGGAGGGGGCAGTGTTACGCCGTGAGCCTGGGTGTTCAGGCAGCGTGCCTCCGTCCGATTATTTCCAGAGGTTCCGGATTTCCCTGGCAGGTACCTGAGTATTGCTAGATAATTCGATGCATTTTCTCTAGTATATTGGCCTGCGTATACACTGCTGAATCGTTTTTCAGATATAGCAAAACAACATGTAAAACTAAATAGTTGCAATTACTTGCTCTCTTGTATCTTTTAGAGCAAAATGGCAGAGGAAAATATTGTTCGGATTATTAAAATGCACTTAGTATCTTATTTAGAACTTTAAATTTCGCAACCATTTTCTTTTAAAATGGCAAAAACCTTCTGAAAAATGCACTTAGTTTACTGATAAGTTAGCTATGACCGACAAATATTTAGATATTTGTATACTTCAAAATTTGCAATGTTGAACTTATAAAAGTTTGATTTCTCTTGCCGTTTCGTAATCCTTCTAACGGAGTATTATAATACTCCCATTATGGAGTATTCTAACAAATGCGGGGTATCACGAAGCTATAAAAGGCGACGTAAAGGTGAAATTTTTTAAATGTAGTGTTATAGAGTATTTTTAGTGTATTCTGTTTATTAAAACGATTGCGTTTTAATAAAGTGTTTAAGAATAATCGACGAGTATTATTTAAGAACCCCGAAGTCGTAAGAGTACTATAAAATTTATCGAAGATATTTCGAAAATCTGAGCCTCAAACGCAAACCGCATGAATAGCACTGTTGACTATTCGAATGTGATGGGTAATGTGTTTTTAAAATCGGGTTATCTAACCCTTTATGTTTTAGAAACTGTGTTACTGTGTCAAGAAAAAGTAAATCTTACAGTCTTTGTAACATATATTGGATGTGACTTTCTTGTTTTGATTCTAGTCACATGATTGATGAATAGGCCGCCTTATACAAAGAGTCTTAGAGATAGCCCAATTTAATTTATTAAAACTTGAGTAACTCCTGGATGTACGTTTAGACTCGCATACTCGGAGAGCAAGATTTTTCTTCTTTGCACGAGCAAGTCTGCGCGCCAAGACATGTTACGAGTCAAGAGCTCGAAACTTCTGTATGAATGATGGTCTAATGAATCACGTACGCCGGGCACTGATTTGCATTGTTTTGATTTTCTTTCTTGCTCCAGCAAAAGCGCAATTCAAAGTTCCTCAACCGTGTTAATAGTGTCTTCATAAACCTTTAATTTGTAACGTTTGATTAAATATAAGGTTCTTGCAATTTTCATCTCTTAATACATTTATAACCAAAGACTTAAGCGGAATGTAGTAATCCCTCGAGCAGCGTCTGTACAGCTGTTTCACTGCAATCAAAATTTTTAAAACTTTCATTAGGCTTTCACAGCAAGCATGGCCGCCATGCATAGGATGACTTATTGGGTAGCAAACTGGCTTCAATTTGTCAATCCTAATGTAATGTCAGGTCAAAAAGCGATCGTAGGATGTCGCTGTTTAAACTATTCATTAGAGTTTTTCGAAATGGTCGAAATCGTAAAATTGTGAAAACTAATCAAGTTCTCGATGAAATTTCTTTTAACTGAGTTACTTTCAGCGTATTGGATAACAACAAGGTCAGAAAATAGCTTGGTTTTCTTTAAATTCTGTTAAAATTGAATTTTTCAATTTTTAGAATATTCTCATAATTTCACACAAATTTAACTTCAAAATTTAATACTTTTATGGTGAGTACTTCAATGATTTACTATTGGAAAAAATAGTAAGAAAGATTAATTATTGCTTCAGATATTTAATTTTTTACCGAAAGGAAATATTTTTGCATTTTTGCGTTTTTAAAGCAAGATGCCTTTCAGGAGAAATATTTTTCAAAGATAATTAAAAGACGTACTTAAATAACTTCTTAGAAACTCTAATCTATTCCTGTTAGTGAATTATTTTCACAAAAAACCTATAAATATTCATTTACAGTGGCTTAAACGAGGAGATTTTCATTTATTTAGTTTACATGTTCAAGTCAGTAGGCATAATGTGAGATGGCTGTGGATCTTTTTTACTGTCAAATCAAATTACTAAGGCCCAGTTTTTCAATCTCTAGTAAAAGTATAAGTAAAGTTAACTTGCAGTCTTCAAGTAACTTGTAAGTTGACAGTAAACGCGTTTTTCAATGTATAACTTGGTAGCAGTTCGAAACTACTGGTTTTCGAATTTTGTTTAGAAGTTGGTTATACTGCAGAAAGCAATGTCCATAATTTTATGGAAAATATTTCTATCCACGTGCTGTATATAACGTGCAATAACCTCAAACGTCATTTTTGTTGCGTTATTCTGATGCTAGGGCCACACTAGCGCGTAATGTTGTTAATTACTGCGCTATTTGGCATTAAACATAGGTGTAGCCACGGCTTAACACGCTGATTTGTTATCGTCGTTATGAATGGCGTTAAACGTTAGACGATAGCTCGGGTGGCGGTCTGTTTCGACACATCAAAAAGATTTAGCGCGTCATTTAACGCTTATTTTGGCCACACTAGCTAGCATTTGTGAATTAACTAATCCAACAGGTTTTAGCGTAGTTGTTATGTGTTCAAGCTTGAACGTAGTTAGAGCTTGAGCTTGGTTAATGATTTTAAATACAATGGCCCGTATTCTCATCTCATGATTAGAGTTGTCTCTAACTAAAGCTGTGATTAAAATAAACAGAAACGATATAGCTTTATGCGAATTTAATGAGTAAGAGAGTAATAGAGAGTTTAATCACGGCATTAATAAAATAAAGACGAGGTTAGAATATGGGCTATTTGCACGAAATGGACTGATAAAATAAATCGAATAATTATGAAATAATCGAGCTTTTAGCCTTGGGTTTTTTCTGGTCCAGTAATAATACAATAAATTTATAATATAATAATTTAACTTATAGAGTATACCAGTCTCCATCTTGACATTATTTTATTAAAAAACGCGTCATTTATTGACTTGACGTCAAATGCAAGTGTATCCATTCAAATTTATCGCGTAGTTTAATCTATATTTTTTGACGCCTTAATTATTACGATAATGGGCGTTAGATGTTAATGTTAGTGTGGCCCTAGCATGAGTGAGATTATTGTCTGGACATAAAAATGGAAAGTGAAGAAGGTGGCGTAAAGCGTTTTGCCAATTTTTCTCTAGAAGAAGAGCAAATACTAATTGCGCTAGTGGAGAAATACAAAAACATTATTGAGTGTAAAAAAGTGGGACTTTAACTTGGAAACAAAAAGAGGCCACGTGAAAAAAAATTCAGTATGAATTTAATTCACAGAATAACTCGTTCAGAAGTGTGAAAAATCTAAAAGTTAAATACCAAAATTTAAAAAAAAAAACAAAGCAGAAGTTTTCATTGAATTTTCAATCAATGAGGCGCACTGGTGGTGGACCAGATGAAACAGTGCCAGTTTCTGATGTGGAAACTGCTTTAAAGGCAATTTTAGACGAGCAAATCACTGGTTTGAGCAGTAGCTTTGATAATGATTCAGAACTTATTAAAGGTAAGTGTTTCAAAATTTTTCTAAGTTCTTGTGTTTTTTTTTTATACCGCACTATTTATATTAGCTGTTTTATGTAGATGCTACTGCAATGTATGAATGCGCCTTAATGTTCCGTTGAGTGTTAATGGGTCCTAGCTGTAGTGATGCGCGTGCGCGTTCGTATTACAAGAAAGAAGTACGTCGTAGTCCAGCGTGTAAACATGATTCCGAAATTCGAAGTTGACACGGGAGCTGCCGTTACACTAATGAGCAAGAACGATTTTGAAACTAATTTTAATCACGATTTAAAAATATTCCCTTCCAAGGTTTCTTTAAAAGCAGCTTCAGGTCAATTTTTGAATGTCATTGGTCAGGCAACTGTCAATGTTTCAGACGGAAAAAATGCAGATATTAAACCAATGTCCCATCGTTATAAAAGAAAAGAAAATTTACCAACTCCTTTGTTAGGCAGAGATTAGTTAAATTTATTACATCCAAAATGGAAAAAAGATTTATTACCCGTTCATTCTAATTCAAAAAATTGTGACATTGTTAAGAATTAACCAAGCAGGTATTCTATTGTATTTGAAAAGGATTGTAAGGCGAAAATTGCCGGATTCAAAGCAAATATTGTTTTAAAGGAAAATGCCACTCCTGTGTACAAAAAAGCGTACAGTATTCCTTACAAAATCTTACCTGATGTCAACAAAAAAATTGATGAATTAGTTGATAGTGGCTTATGGTCTCCAGTTCGGGACAGTGAGTGGGCATCCCCTTTTAGTAGTAGTTGATAAGAAAATCGGAGGATTACGTCTATGTGTAGACTATAAGGGTACCGTAAATCTAAATACTGAAAGAGATATATGTACCCTATTCCAAATCTAAATGACATCTTAGTTTCTCTAGCAGGCGGTAAAGTATTTTGTATGATGGATTTGCCATCAGCTTTTCCTCAATTAGAATTATCCGAAGAGTCAAGAAAGATTCTTACAGTTAATACACATGGCGGATTATTTTCAATTGATAGATTACCGTTCGGAATTTCTAGTGCTCCGGGTATATTTCAGTCAGTAATGGACGCCATTGCAGGTAATATAAAAGGCGTATGTTGTCATCTTGACGATTCAATAATTTGTGGGAAATCTAAACAAGATTGTCAAATTAATCTACAAAAGGTTCTTGCAAAATTTGCAGAATTCAATATAAAGATCAACTTGAACAAGTGTGAATTTTTTAAAAGTGAGGTACAGTATTTAGGTCATATCATTGACGCTAATGGTATTAGGCCAACTAAGGACAAAATGTCTGCTATAATAAATTGTCCACCCTCTACAAATCTAACTCGATTAAAGTCTAATTTAGGTATGCTAAACTTTTACGGTAAATTTTTACCAAATCTTAGCACGGTATTACACCCTTTGTATAAGCTGCTCCGAAACGATACGCGGTTTATATGGTCAGATGAATGTCAACAAAGTTTTGAATCAAGTAAAAAGCTATTACAGGGAAATACATTATTAACCCATTTTAATTCAAACTTACCTAATAAATAATTTTTGTTGAATCTGACACGAGTCCATACGGGGTAGGAGCGGTATTATATCACTGCATTAATGGTGAACAAAGACCCGTTCAATGTGTGTCAGCTACTCTTTCGACAGCAGAACAAATTTACAGCCAAATTGAACGCGAGGCATTAGGATTGATATTTGCAGTAAAACGATTCCATAAGTTTATATAAGGGAGAAAGTTTACTTTAGTAACTGATAATCAACCGTTAAAAAAAAATATTGGGTACTAAAACAGGCATTCCACCCTTTGCAGCCATCCGATTACAAAGATGGGCTGTTCTTCTTAGTAATTACGATTATGATCTTATTCTAAAACCCAATCTGAAATGCGCAGATATGCTTTCGCGATTGCCTGTCGATGATCAAACGTACGACGAAGTATTACAGGTGTCAATTGATGAGCCCCTTTCGAGTTTAGACATTGCCAATGAAACACAGAAAGATTCAATTCTTAGTAAAGAATCTTATAAAAAGAGGATGGCCAAATCATCTAAATGATGCCGAATTGAAACCATACTTTGCGAAAAGACATAATTTATTAATAAGTAACGGATGTGTTTGTTATGGAAGCAGAGTAGTCATTCCACAAAAATTGCAATAGCATGTGAAACAATTATTACATGAGGGTCATCCTGGGATTGTAAAAATGAAAATGTTTGCGAGATCTTACGTATTTTGGCCTCATATCAATGAGAACATCGAAGAAACTCTACGCGATTGTTCGATTTGTCAACTTTTACAAAACGTTCCAAAAAGTAAAGACTTATTAAGCTGGAATAGTACATCGCGCGTTTGGGAACATGTTCACATAGATTATTTAGACTTGAACGAAAACAAAATACTTGTTCTAACTGACGCCTACTCGAAATGGATAGATGTTCATATTATGAGTGGTACAAACTGCGATAAACATTAGATAAATTACTCATAACATTTAGTATGTTAGGCTTTCCTCAAGAGCTAGTTTCGGACATTGGTCCACCTTTTAGTTCTACGGAATTTGCTAGTTTTTGTAGAAACAATGGAATTAAGCTTACGCATAGTCTTCCTTGTCACCCAAAAAATAACGGGTTTGCCGAAAAATGTGTTCAAACGATTAAGACAAACATTGAAGCATTGAAAACAAATTGGCTACATTTTTACTTTACTATAAACTAAAATAGTAAAGGAGACTGTGGTTTAAGAGACAATTGAAATTAACCTCCGCCCACAATAATTTTTATATCCGTAGATACGTATTTCGGCAGCTAAACTGCCATCTTCAGTACGGTACCAACTTAAAAGCACTAAAAAAAGATCTAAAATAATCTAATCACACTGATAAAATCATAAAAATGTTAAGCTTAAGAACAATCTAATCATCCTAAAAAATATACCGGGTGGAAAGTTTCAAACACGAACATAGCAAACTAGTATTGAAAACTATGTTTCTGTGAATTGCTGCTCGCCATTTGAAGAAACAAAAATGGCAATAGTATCAAAAAAAAAAGAGAAAATTATGGACAATATTATTGTGTTAAAAATATTCCTAAATATTAATACTTTCGGAATATAAATAAAATTTTCAAATTTTAAACGAAAAATTTAGTCGCCTATGTCAGATTTGAAACTTTCAGTTCTTTCAGTTAATGGAAAATAATTTACACGTCATGCGTCAGTCAAAAAGTATTATGAATTATTGTACAGAGCAAATAATAGTTAGGTACTCTTATCTTTTGAGTTATAACAATTCTTTCTTTCTTTATTAAAATGAAAATCGTATTCTATGTCATTGCATACAAAAATACAGTTGTTTCTGATACTATCAATAAACTTAATGGGATGCCATGGGCAATCGATATCGACACAACATGTCGATACTAAATCAATTTCAAATTCAATTGTACTAAGAATTAAATAATTTTCACATTGTTCAAGAATAAGTAACACAACTGTAAAGAATATTTAAAAAAAAACACACCAATTTCATAAATACAGTTGCTATCAACATTGTTTTGAAATTAACAAGAAAAATAGAAAGTATTTTGTGAACTAATGCAGGTGCAAATAAATAAATCGTACCAGTTTTTGCTACTCAGATGAATGGAATTTTATTTTGAATATGAAGCATATTGTACAAAATTCTAGTTATTGAATTGCAAACTTCAGATCTGACATAAGGCGCCTACATTTTTCATTTAAAATTTAAAAATTTTATATCTATTTCAAAAGTATTAATACAATAGGAATAATTTTAACACGATAATATTGGCCTTAATTTTGTCTTTCATTTAATACCACTACCATTTTTGTAACTTTAAATGGCGAGCAGTAATCTGCAGAAACGTAGATCTCAATGCAGGTTTACTATGTTCGGGTTTGAAACTTTCTACCCGGTATATGTCTAAATGTAAGTAAATATAATTAATATATAAAAATCCTAAAAATAAACTATATATTTTATGTATAAATCGAAAAAAAAAATATATGTGAACACCTAAAATAACTGTCAGAAAACCTTACAAATAAGAACTAACCAAACAACACGGAAATGCGGAAATAAATAGTCCAAAGACCCGAAAAAACTTCTTATTCTAACGAATAAATAAGTATATAATTCCCTGTTATTTGATACTTAAAAACATAAAAATCCTGAAAAAAATAAAATATATATATTATGTATAGATCGTCAAAAAACAACCTACAGATGACAGCAAATCACACCCACACACCACAGGTTAAGAGCACTTTAGGAAAATTTTATCTCGGAAATCCTCTCCTTATGAAATATCCAGTGCTAATGCGCTTAGCTGTCTACCCCTTTATATATAATTTAGGTAGCGACATCTAGCGGATGATTTCTGACATAACAAGTACGACGTCTAGCGGCCAATTTTTGACTTAAGATTTAGAAAATAATAATGATAATAATCATAATAATCATATATATCTAAATACGGACCGTCAAATAAAAATTATTGTGGGCGGAGGTTAATTTCAATTATGTTAGGAATACACCTTGTGTTAATTCGGGCTTCGCTCCAGCCGAATTAGTTTTAAAACATCTACCACGCACAAAATTGTGAATGCTTAAACCTGATTATGTTCAGAAAAAAAGTAATTGTACTGTAGCAAATAAGAGAATCAGTGTTTATCAACCATACCAGTCGGTGTTTGTTAAAGCATTTGGCGACAAAAATGTTAAATGGTGGCCGGGAAAAGTAATTATGCAAAAGAGTCCGTTTACATACATTGTTTATGCAAATGGACATGAAAGAGTCTACTATGCAGGTGATATGAAAGAAAACTATTCTGAATTGAAAGAGAATTACCAGAATGACCACGATTTTAAAAGTTCAAGAGAGATACGCTGTGCTCCATTTTCAGCCGCACTTTTGCAAGATTCAGATAAACAAGTATTTCCGAGCGTGATCGATCAAAACCCCTTTGAGCACAACGTCAATGTTAAACATTCCAATCACGATAATTCAAAACAGGTTATCCAAGAAAGATCAATACCGAGTAGAAAAAGTCTCATATTAGAATTTCCTGCGTCGAACGTGTTGCGAAGATCGTAAAGAGTTAGATCAAAACCATATAGGTTTATTGAGAAATATTAAAATAATTAAATTAAGCGAGGGAAAGTTAGTGCAATGTACAAATGCGCCTTAATGTTCCGTTGAGTGTTAATGAGTCCTAGCTGTAGTGATGCGCGTGCGATTCCGCTGTGTGTTCCATTTATTATTAAATAAAAACAGTTACAAGTACTATGTGTGTTATTCAACATACTAACCCGCATATAGAGCAGCTACAATAATGATTGTTCCTCCACCGCCTCCACCACTTTGCAAGAAAATATTGAGGATCTTCCTGGCATATCGGTGAATAATGAAGCTGCACCCATGTTTACCGGAGGCCAGTAAATTAATTCATTAATAAATAAAATAATAATAAATTTTTTTATAGAATCAGCAGAAGTTGTTATGGAAGAAATTGCTGATCATTGGGATGCATATAGTTCTTCAAGTTTAAAGAAACGCATAATACAAACGGGAAATAGACAAACGCTACACTTCCATTAGCCAAAAACTAATGGAAGAAAAACTTGCGTTTGTTAAATTACAAACAGAAAAGTTTTTGGAGGAGCACCAAATGAGGATGACTCTTCTGAAAAAACAAAAATGAAGATTTAAGAAATAAGAAACTTTCTGAATGTAGTGTTTCATGCGATTAAATTTTATTAAGAAAATAAGTTGATATATTCATTTCAATTGAAACCTAATGCAATTTGGCAAAAAAAATTGTGAATCAAATTAAGCCTTGTAATATTGTTTAGTCCTCCACGATTAACTTCACGGGCTTCATATGCTCCAACATTATTAACAAAATCGATGGCAGCTGCAATTTCATTATTTATTGGAGGAAGATTTTCTCTTTCTTCACAAGCTAAGTTAGGCAATACTGCAGTTGCTACAATTATAGCTTGTGATGTATCCAATTTTAAACGCAGTCCCAAAGCCAGTGCCGGAAATTTGCATTTCCAAACCCCATAAGAACGTTCCACCACATTCCTTGTCCTGATGAGCGATTCATTAAATAATGCTTCAGCTTCATTGTTGGTATTTCGTAATGGAGTGATAAGGTATGGTTTAATTCGATATCCGCTATCACCCGAAATAATATTATTACCAAACTCTCTCTGTTCAAATTTTTTACTTACGCATGAATTTCTAAAAATATGGGAATCATGAGACGATCCTGGCCACCTAGCTACAATATCCCGTATTTTTAAGTTTGCATTTGCAATTGTTTGGACATTTAAGGAAAAAAATTGTTTCCTGTTCCTAAACAATTCGGCATTTTCTCCACCAGGTGATTATATTTTCACATGGCTGCAATCTATGACTCCAATGCATAGAGGAAATCTGGAAATATTATAAAATTGTTGTCTGACTATATCTAATTCTTCTCCATGTGGCATGTATATGTAACGGGGTCTCAAGGAATCCAGCGCTTCACTCACTCTTTTAATTGTTTTATGTGTGTGTGTATATTTACACAAACCTTTTAGTAGGATGTGCAATTTCTTGTTCAATTTCAATATTTTCTACACTGCGTTTTGACAACCGAAATCATACTAAAAAATCGATTTCATCCCACTCTTCAAAATGATTAGGACGATACCTACAAATTATTAAAATATAAATCAGTTTTTTGTTTATTTTTTATATCAGAATACCTAATAGTTTTTGGTCTTCGCATTTCCTCGTCACTACTGTAAGTATTAACACCATATAAATCCCTTTTCAGTTACAGGTTTTCGCAAAACTTTACTGTTGATTTTTCTAGTAATAAATTTTATTGGCATTTTGACCAACTACCGCCAATTGAAAAACGCAATTTTACATTTTACTTTCAGTTTACTACAAGCTTGTAGTTAACTATCAATTGAAAAATCGGGCCTTAAAGGTAAAGTCCCTAGATCTATCAAAGTAATGCAAACTTAACGCCATATTGATTCCCTGCTTCGCGCCAACGTCAAAACATTAATGACAGTTGAAAGTTTCTTGCAGGCATTTACTAAATTAATCAATAATGAAGTCTTTAAATGAATAATAATCACTGTAGAACGGTCTGAAAATACTAATTAATTTTATAAATAAAACTGCATTTAATTCGTAAGTATTCTTTACTTATTTTTAGGGAAGCAAAATTTTGTAGCTCTTTTTCGACATCTACTGTCTTTGACGTCCTTTGCATTCGATTAGTTTCATTGCTTTGGAATACCTGTGAATGTGGAATTTTCTTGAAGATTAATTTCAGTTCGTAGTAATTGATGTATACGTCTTTTAAATTTGTAGTTACTATTCAACTTTCTTAGATATCGAAGGTGTCCATTCACACTATTCCAACGTTGATTTATTATGATTCAGGAACGAATATGATTGATAATATCGAAGTATCTTGATTGTTGAGTGTGAATGCCGCGAAGGTTGAAGCCTTATCAACAGTCGTTTTTCTTAACCATTTGTGCTTGTAGATAAGTTCAAAAACGCAAGAAATCGTGAAGCGCGCGTTTCAGTTAGACAGGTGTTTATGAATGTTTTGCGTTTAAAACACAATTATGCTTGAAACTCAAATTTAAAGCTAACGGTATAGTTAACAGTATATCGTCTGACAGCTGTCAAGAAATGTCATTGTGCCATATTGATTTCTTTTTGATAATTCTCTCTCTAACTCATCGTTTTTAAAAATTGTTCTCTCTCTAACTCATTGCAATTACGTTACTTTCATAGATAGGGACTTTACTAAAGGGTTATTTTAATAATACGATTTTGACTTTAAATTACTTTAAAATGTAAAACCACCTTTATTTTTGTATTGTAATGTGATATGATTCTTTAGTCGTTTGATGAAAAAGGCCTTTAGTAATTTCAATTGACAACTCATGGACATCTCATATTCTGTCTGCTTAATTGACTAAACAAGTAAAAAAAATTGTTGCAAATCGTTTTTGATTGCAGTGAAAACCTTGAGCAGCCTCTGTACAGCTATTTTAGCCCTATTTGGGGCTTCTTCAGCAGAAACGTAGCATTTGCGAATAAATTAGTCAAGTCGTTTTTGGTTTTCAGTGGGAATTTCGAGCTACGTTTCTGCTGAAGAAGCTCCAAATAACGCTGAAAGAGCTGTACAGGGGCTGCTCGAGGTTTTCACTGCAATCAAAAACGATTTTCAACAATTTTTTTTAAAAACTTTCATTATGCTGTGACAGCAAGTCATTTAAATCCATCAATGAAAAATATTTCCCTTACGCTTCTTGCATGAAAAACGTAAAAATATGGAAAAATATTACTTTTCGGTAAACAGTCAAATATCGGAAGCAATAATTAATCTTTCTTCTTATTTTTTCCTATTATAAATCTTTGAAGTTTTCATCATAAAACTATTAAAGTCTGAAGTTAAGTTTTAGTACGTGAAATTTTGAGAATATTCTAAAAATTTAAAAGATCAATTTTAACGGAATTTACAGAGAATAAAGTTATTTTCTGGCATTGAAATTATTTAATAAGCTGAAACAAACACAGTTTAAAAGAATCTCATTGAAATCTTGATTAGTTTTTAAGAAATAACAATTTTGTGATTTTGACATTTTCACATTTCGAAAAATGCTATTTTCTAAATAAGTAAAAATCACTCGATATGTCTGATAGGTACTAAACAGGTTTCCAGATACGCAGAAATTATTGCCGTCAAAAATTTTTGTAGATAAATCAAAAGTAAAGGTTTTTCTCATTTGATGCCGACTTTTTGGCGAGCACCGCAAAGTGCAGAAATACGCTTCTGACATGTACACTTTTTGTTGTTCTGTGAAAACCATTACAAATCACAACAACCAAACAAATTGTTAATAAATTAAAAAAAAAATATGGTCTTGGTATTTAAAAATTTTAGAATTCAGTTGATATTAAAAAAATAGGTAAAATCGTTTTAGCAAGCATTTTGGTTTTCAATTCATTGCTTCAGAGTACTATCAGCGTTCTCCACATCCCTTGCTATTACACTGTGATGTGGTGAAACCAAGATGGGAATATTCTGAGAGTGCTTCAGACCTAGAACATACAATCGAAACCGCTAAAAGTCAAGACTTTCTTCCAACAGAAATTTGTTGAACCTCCTGATATTTACTAGGAGTACTATTTTTAATTGATTTCTATAAATATTTTCACTCAAATATCCTACCAAAAGTGATGCAAACGGTACATAGGATTGTACTATACAGGAACAGTGTGTACACGTCCTGCAGGCAAACTTCATCCTTCAATCCCTATGTTAGAAGACTTATAGGTATGTCAAATTTTAGTATTTAAGGTGCGTCTGACTGTACAAAAGTGCTTTTTGTGGCGCAAACTGTATAAATTTTTAATAATCTACTTGCTTCTCACATTATCATATAATTAATTTCAACCTTTACTTCGCTATAGATTTTTGGAAATGAGATTCACCTTGTTGACAGATGCAAACACGATATTTAAAAATCTCGTTTTATATCACACAAATCGCAAACAGGAACATTCAAAGCGCATGCGATCGAGCCGCTCTGATGAGAAACCGGCATGAAACGGACAACCACACTCACAGTTCTCCTTGGGTTTATCCTCGATGTGCAGGAAGTTTGGGGACTGCGGCGCGCTAGTTCGAAGTTTTCTCCGCAACAACCGTAAACATGAAGCGCCAACCGGAAGAAACTAAGCGCCCTCGTACGTGGGCGAAAAGTGTCTGTGTTTAATGTCGTATAAAAAAATTGTAAACTAATTTCGCAAAAAGAAAAATGGAAAGTAATGCTTGGACGACAGAAATTCTTTTGACTTCGCAACATATCCTCGTAAACACTGAAAATGAAAGTTCGTCTTCTGCGGAACTGCAACTCGAGGAAATGTTCGGACCTAAACGGGACAGCCTCTACATAGTGATTCCAATTACTATAATTTACGTAACAATATTCTTGAGCGGTTTAATCGGTAATGTGAGTACATGTGTAGTGATTGCGCGGAATAAATCCATGCACACGGCCACTAATTATTACCTTTTCAACCTTGCCATTTCAGATCTCTTGTTGCTAGTTTCGGGTCTACCTCAAGAAATGTATTCCATGTGGTCGCGTTATCCCTACGTCTTCGGATATACGTTTTGTGTGCTTCGGGGGTTATTCGCAGAAACTTCCGCTAACGCTACAGTTTTAACGATCACCGCGTTTACCATTGAACGATATGTGGCTATTTGTCACCCCTTTCTATCTCATACTCTCGCTAAACTTTCTCGTATCGTAAAGTTGATATTAATGATCTGGATTGTGGCTGTGTGTCTCGCAATTCCCCAGGCTCTTCAGTTCGGGGTAAGAGAAATGGAGGAAGGTGTGCCAGAAAGCGAAATCTGTCACGTCGTCAACCCTATCATGGAACATTCGTTCGAAGTGTCTACAATTGTATTTTTCGTGACACCAATGACGTTAATTACAGTCCTCTACTTGTTGATCGGACTGAGGTTGAGGAGTTCTACGAATATGATGAAAAGAGAATCCGGAGGGTCTACACGGAATTTTGGGACTAGGAATGTTTACAGTGCTCCTGCGGTGAGCAACAGGCATCATAATAGCAAGTCTTCGAGAAGGGTGTTGAAAATGTTAGGTAAGTTTCTCAAATTTATTAATAATACCGACTGAAGTTGATTCTTGTCCGTTGAAAATTGTAAGAAAATTGTTTTAAACTTTAAACAGACAATGTTAAGATTGGAAAAAATTGCCGTTTCACTATCGTTTGATAGCAAGGGTGAAAAGAATCTATCACTTTAGACGAAGCGAAACCTTGAGCGTTATTTCTAATTTTAACAGTGTCCGTTTAAAGTTTAAAAATAATTTTCTTCTAATAATATTGACGTTATTATTAATTTAAAATCTCCAAGTTACCAAACAGGGTGAAATTGATTGCTTTTAAAATTGTTTCTTAATATTTCTATGAAAAATAAAATTATTTATCTCCACTGCTTAAAAAGGTATACACTTTATGAAAATTAATATTTTTTTACATAAAAAAATTAAATTTCGTTAAGAGTCACACGCTAATTGATAACTACATTGTTTTATACATTAAATACAATGGAGTGATGTTGATATTAGTTTCTATTGTCTAACCTAAACCACCCCTTACCATACTTAGATGTTCATGAAAAACAACTTTAAATAAAAAGTCTTGGTTAATACAATATAAATGTTTATTCTCTAAAAAAATAACAAAAAATACCTACTTTATTTGTTTAAAAAGTAATTTACGTTTGCGCGAATAAAAAAAATACTCAATTAGCACTAAATCGTCAATTTGACCTGACATTTTGGTCATCGATTATGTAATAATTAGTAATAATGAAACTGATGTTGGTGTGTCATAAATGTGATGTGAACATATCACAAACCATGGACGTCATTTTTCAACGAAGATGGACGTCTTTCTTTGACGTTAATGAACGTCATGTTTACGTTTACGTTTAATTTTGTATCGTTTGCGTCAGAAAAAAAAACGGACTGAGGGCCGGTCTCATAATCGAACTAAAGGAGACTTTCAATTTAATATTGCTGTCACATGTCAAAGCAAATGGGAAAACCAAGGACGTTTACTATGGACTGATAACTGCAATACACTAGTCATATACACAAGTGAAGCAAACGCTGACAATCGGCCGCCATTTGTATTGTGGTAAGAAAAGCGCGTGAACGGATTTATTTACTATAGAGAAACGAATTATTTTTAACTGAAAGTACAAGACTTTTTTATATATTTTTTCATAAACATTTTTTTATGAAGTGTCTACAATATGTTCACATTTGCAATAATCAAATTTCATTTTGTACCTAAATGTTTTATGAAAATTATTTTTAATCTTTGCCAGACACCGTGGAAATTGCAAAAATGTTCAACGTTTCACTATCGGTTGATAGTCACTTGTCAAAGCTGTCAACCAATAGTGCAATTGGGCATTTTTGCAATTTCCACAGTGGTCCGGAAAAGATTAAAAATAATTTTCATCGGATAAGAGTCGGCTTCAATTATTAAATATTTTATTAATTTAATGAATAATATGAGTCCCTAAGGAACTATTAGTAATTAATAAACAAAATTTTTACCTTACAGAGAATTCTTGTTTCTTGTCAACAGCAAAGTTTATAGAGAAGAATTTTCCTTAAGATCGAACTCACTTTCAACTACTTTTTAATCATAAGTAAAAAGTTTTTTTAATCTTGAACCGGACAAAATTATGAAGGAAAAAACACTCAACATTTCGTTATTGATTAATACCTTCGTCAATTGATTAATAACTTCGTTAATAGCGAAAGGTTGAGTGTTTTTCCCTTCATAATTTTGTCCGGTTCAAGATTAAAAAAAACTTTTTACTTACAATTTTCATCGGAGAAGAATCAACTTGATTTACTTTTAATCATAATAATTATCAAAAATAGTTTATGTGGTCTCGCTTTTTTTAGAATATAACAGCTCGGTTTAAATTAGAAAAAGTTTGACTCTCTAATAATGCCTCCGGTAAAACATAAGTCAATGCCGAAAAAAAATTTTAAGGTCTGTATGCCCTTCCTTTGGATGGGTTCTTTTAAGCTAAAGTAGTTACTGTGAAGTTGGAATGTTCTGTTTTAAATTGCTTCCTTTAAAGAGTTGCGAAGAGCACATAACAGCAATTTTAAAACATTTTTACTTAATAGAGATTTACAACAAATGCAATCATTACCTGTAATTAATACCTTCATGAAATTCTTTACTTTGATATGATAATAAATATTAATTGAAATAACATAAAAGCAATAAAATATTAATTATAAAAATACATATGCTCCCTGAGCATTATACAAGTGTACCTCTTTTTCAACACATTCATCCTTGACATGTGTATGAAAGTTGTGGGTATCCAAATTATCATTTTGATGATTTTTTAGTGATTCTTTGCATTGAAATTGAACACTTATTGAAAAAATTGTCGAAGACTTAAATCTATTTATACAGCCACAAGCACTGCTTGAAATGACCGAACACCTCACCAAGTAAACGATAGCCCCCTTAAATAACCATTTCTGAGGGTAACTTTTAACATGGAGAACAAATTGCTTATACCACAATACAAATGGCGGACTGCGCGTGCCACCTGCTTCAGTTCTGTATCCCTATAGTTAGCCATCCATGGTGAACACATTTATTTACTTTTGCACCGATTCTTTCGAGTGAGGAAGTCTGCATGAGAAAGTTGTTTCCCCCCTCACCGACTCGAAGGAATCGCTAACCTTACGTACATCGCAATTGCGAATAAATTGGACAAGTCGTTTGTGATTTGCAGTAGGAATTTCGAGCTACGTCTGTGCTGACGAAGCCCCAAACAGGGCTGAAATGTTCGATGTTTTCACTGCAATTAAATACGATTTGCAACAAAATTCTTTAAAACTTTCATTATGCTTTGACAGCAAGCATGGCCTTGCATAGGGAACTTATTAGGTAACAAATTCGCTACAAATTGTCAAACCTACTGCAATGTCAGGTCAAAAAGCGATCGTAGGATGTTGCTGTTCTATCTGTTCATCGTTATAAACAACGGTTGTAAACAATAACTTCAAAATATCAATACTATAAATAACTTCAAAATATTTATATTGGTACACTGTCGGTTTGCGACAGAAATATTACTAGTGATGTAACTAGATTGCATGGAAAAATCGCAAGCAGATAGAACATATTCTAATTTCGAAAATCGCATACGTGACCACTATTTGCGAGGGGTTGACCGTCTAAGAAAAATGTATACACCAAAACTGTAATTGCAAAAAATTGCAGACAATTGCAAATTTGCAGACAATTGCAAACAAAAATATTTTGTTCTCAGAAAAACGCTCGGACAGACCGATTTAGGATTTTGAATGGGTATCTTTTAGCTGCAATTATTTTTTTTATGATAAACTACCTCAGAATTGTGACGCTATCGATTGTTTTTCTTTTCAAACGTAAACCTAATATTTTGATTGCGTTATTTAATAAATGATACTTTTCTATGCAATAAGAAGTAAAAGCTATGGGCTAAAATAGTAAAGGAGACTGTGGTTTAAGAGATAATTGAAATGAACCTCCGTCCACAATAAGTTTTATATCCGTAGATACGTATTTCGGCAGCTAAGCTGCCATCTTCAGTACGCTACCAACTTAAAAGCGCTAAGAAAGATTTAAAACCACCTAATCACACTGATAAAATCATAAAAATGTTAAAGCTAAGAACAACCTAATCATCCTAAAAGATATATATGTCTAAATGTAAGTAAATATAAATTAATATGTAAAATTTTTTTTTTAAGTAAACTATATATGTTTATGTTAATGTATAAATCGGAAAAAAAAATAGGTGAAGACCCAAAATTAACTGTCAGAAAACCTTACAAACAAGAGCTAACCAAACAACACGGAAATGCGGAAATAAATTGTCCAAAGACCCGAAAAAACTTCTTATTCTAACGAATAAATAAGTATATAATTCCCTGTTATCTGATACGTAAAAACCTAAGAATCCTTAAAAATATATATATATAACTTGTATTATAGATAACGGGGGTTTCGGTCAAATTAAATGAACAACGTGTTCCTCCTTGTTCACTCTTTTATTTATATCGATATTTCGGAGCTGTTTTTCTCCTTCATCAGGATCTAAAAGTTGTACAATGCACAAAATTCTTATGCGAAAATAATTGAATTACTTACAGAAATAGTGAGGTTAAGTGAGGATGAGCTAGCTCTTAATATAACACATTGCATGTGACTTCTATTTTCAGCGTACATACGATTAGTCAGGTAAGTAAAACATTTTAAGCAAACTGTTCTGCGTTAAAAGTTAAAATTGTAAAAGGACGAAGCACAAAATAAAATGAAAAGTTAAAACGTTTGAAATCGTTGAGGACGTGGCGTGTACAATGGCGGACTTAAGCTGTCTTACTTATTCTACTTAACAATGTAAAAGTCGCTAAATCTAGTGACAATGAATTAATGAAAGCGCTGTAAATTCAAAAATTTAATTAAGGTAAGTGTTGTGTAAGTGAAGCAAATAGGAGTACATGTTACTTAAATGTTTAATGTCAGATTTCGCATTCATGGCTTTAGGTTCTTGTTGTATATAAAGCATTTCCAGAAAAATTCTATTCTTTTGATTCTGTTCATTGGTTAAGACTTTTATTTCATCATAATTAATTGTGTGTTTTTTATTAGAGGCGTGAGCAGCCAGGGCACAAGAGTTATTTTTACTTTTGATTTTGGTGTCACTTTTATGCTGAGTGATTCTTAATTTTAATTTTTGTGAAGTTTGACCAATGTACACCTCATCACAACTACTGCAAGGTATTTTATAAATGACGTCACTATTGTCCAAAAGTTCTATTTTGTCTTTACATTTAGTCATAATATTATTGATACACATGGGGCTACTTGAAGCTATAGTAATCTTGATATTGTTTGATTTGATAATTTCAGTTATTTTGTGAGTTATTTGTTGTATAAAGGACAGGGATCTGTAAGTAGTAATTTGATTTTGTTGAGTATTATTGGCTGTTAATATAGGGGGTTGATTAGGTGTGGTGAAAATTAATTTATTCACGAGTGGTACAGGATATGCATTTTCTATCATAAGACTGCGTAAAATTTGTAGGTTTTTGTCGTGTAAGGAGGGGTGGGAAATTTTCTTTATTCTGTTCTTTAAAGCTAAGACTAAATTCACTTTCATTTTCAGTGGTTGGTTGGAGTGGAAATTCATGTATCTTCCTGAAGCCGTAGGTTTTCGGTACCAGTCTGTGATAATTTTGTTATCGTTATTGGTTCTTATGACTTTGGTGTCTAAGAAGGGTACACTTTGGTCTGCTTCATTTTCTTCTTCAATAGTGAATTTTATGTGTTGATCGTAGTTGTTGAAAATAGTTAGGATTTCTTGGGATTTCCCTGCAGGAATTGTACAAATTATGTCATCGACAAATTTTTTTATGAAGGGTATGTGAAATGATAATTTGGGTATGCAGTCCTCTAATAGTAAATCCATAATTAAAAGGGCTAATATGGGGCTTAATTTTGAGCCGATGGGGCAACCTAATGTTTGTAAAACTTTGAGCCAAAACTGAAATAGCTGGATTCAAACAAAAATTGTACAATTTGTATAAAAAATTCCTTGGAGCATTTGCAATTTGGTTCAATACGTTCCCATCTTCTGTTGATACCTTCTATAATAAGTGGTAATGAAATGTTACTGAACAAGGAGACTACGTCTAAACTTATAATGACGTAGTTTGCTGGTATTTTAATGTCATTAATGAAGGTAGCAAAATGAAAGGAGTCCTTTACTAAATATTTATTTTCAGTAGCAATGGATTCAGTGAGAATTTTGGCAATAAATTGAGATAGTTTTTCGGTAGGAGAATTGATAGATGATACTATTGGTCGTAAGGGCCAATTGGGTGTCCCATATATTTTGGGTGCCACTGCTTTATAAGTGGATAATTTTTTGACATGACTATCATCGATCATTTCTGTTTGCTTCATTTTTCTAACTATTTCATTATTTTTTTTTTCTTTGTACTGATGGTGTTGGGTCACGAGTTACTAGTGTATAAGAATTGTCGTCAGTGACTAAAGTTTCCTTTTTTCTATGTATTGTTGTTTATCTAAAATGACAGTGACATTGCCTTTGTCAGCTCAAGTAATAAACACTTGTGGGTTGGTTTTTAGAAAAAATTTTGTATTGTAATACATTTTTTGAAAATCATTTTTGGAAGCAGTTTGTTGTGAATGCAAATAATTAGTGATGATGTTAACTATTTGGGCTCTAGTGATTTCTTGTTTATCATTATAAACTTCTTTTATTATGGACTCTGTATTAGCTAGATATTTAAACATTGGAAAAATCTTTGTTTGAAAATTTTGTTCAAAATTCACTATTCCTTTTTCATGACTAGTGTAACTATATTAGGTCAGAAGAGCAAGGAGCTCGCGTGGAATAGAACGAATGGTGTTTACCATGAAATAAAATTGTAAAACGTTTTTATTTATGGCTTTCTGCGGGAAAAAAGTGTATAACACGCAATTCATTCTTTGGAATTTCAGACTTAAAGAAATACATAAGAAATGAATCATGATTTTCATTTTGGATTCAATGGAAGTTAATTTTTAAAATACCTCTAATAGATTTATTTCTTGCAATTTTGCACTTGCATGACCTTAGCGAATACGCTCCTAACGGTTCGGACACTTATTCTGAATTACCCTGTATAACACCCTGTTCTTAAATTTGTAATCAGGGGAAATTCTCCGGGATTCTGTTAAATACTCTTAAGATCTAGCTATCCTCTATCTATCTATCCCATCTAGTCCTCTTGCAATAATGTAGGATATCGTCCGAATATTATTTTTCTCTTTTAACCATTATACAAATTTCGACTTTTTAATAAAAATGTAAAATTTATTATCTTTTATGGGACGACTTATTATGTAGCAAGCTGGCTTCAATTTGTCAATCCTAATGCAATGTTAGGTTAAAGCTATTGTAAGACGTCGATACTTAAGCTTTTCTTATTTTTTCCGTTATTAACGAATTATTAATAAAAACAAAATGCATTTACCATTATACATCATATTATACTTACCACAATGTATGTTAATTTTTCAAAATCAATTATATTAAAAAAAAAATTTCTGTAGGAGTGAGTACTTTACATTTTTACATTCACTAAGAAAAGAAATCTCAATAGGTAGATGAGCATCAACATTTAAATAAAGACGTGAAAAAGATTGCACAATATTTGCAAAAAATGCGAAAAATTGAAACATTTGCAATTGCAATTGCAGAAATTATAGACAATTATAAATTTACAGACAATTGCAGAAATTACGGACAATTACAAATTTGTAGACAATTGCAAATAATTCACAGACAATTGCAAATAATTTTACAAATTTGCACCTTTTTGTACACCAAAATTGCAGGGTGGTAAGCCCCTCGACTATTTGCGATAAATTGCACCAGCGACTTATCATTTACACGAAGCAATTACTCGCGGCGGGCAATCGCCGCAATAAACCGCTCGCAAAAATCGCTCCATGTAAAACGAGCTTTAGAGCGTACAATAAATAGAAATTTACTAATGTCAGCAGTTACTCAATTTAGAGAATTTATACGTATGGCCCAGACACCAATGAAAATTAACAAAATTATTGGTGCATTTAATCAAATACGATAATTTCTCAGTGTGACTGGCGCCATTGTCTGTTCGCTTGTGAAAATAATATCTGTAACATTGAATCTGCGTTTTCTCTATTCCATCTCTTAAAGCACACAAAATAGAAACTGACGTAATACAAACATGATATAAACGGACCGGGTAAATGGCCAATTATAATGCCAAACGTCGTTTCAATATCTGTATTAGTAACAAATCAACAAATTCGGGTTAAAAATGCGTCAGTGATGTTTTAACATGAATTATATTTTAATCACAGATTAACTAACATGGATTAAGGCATTTAATTGCGGATGTCAACTCAGCCTTTACTTACTTAATAAGTGGAAAACGATTTAAGAATATCATTTTTGCAGACACTTTCAAACAAGAGTTCTGGTGTTTCATTCAAAGTTAGATAAAAATACGATTTTATAACTGTTTAAATCAAATATTAACTATAAACTTATAAACTTAAATATTTTCTTTTAAATAACAAAACTTTTCATATCTTATTATCTGTTGTGGTAGTTCCTAAACTTGAAAGGTCATTCAGCCAAAAATGAACGCTCAGTCATAACTCGTAATGTTGGGAGCGGGTCTCCGATATGTTAAATGTCAATCAAATCTAGGGACACTAGGAGCGGGAACTGTTACTAATTTGTTCTGCAGAATGTGGCCGTCGATCCAGCAGCTGTGGGTATATTTCTAAATTTTAAAATAACGCTGTTGTTGGAGCCTTTTCTAGCTTAATTTGTTTTCTACTTTAAAAGTAATTTATTTGTTATTTTTTCTTCCTCGCTACTGATTCACAATTTTTCTTTATCATAATTCAAGAGCTCTGAAGGCAGATCGGCTATTTTCTTATTAATTATATTGTAATTTTCTTTAACTTTTATTTACTTTATAAAAGAATTACTATTATTAAATTTGATTTAATCTATAATCTATTAGACTATTTTAATCGATTAATGGAATAAAAACTTGCAAAACTAATGATTAACTCAACGACGACTGAT
This sequence comes from Prosopocoilus inquinatus, assembly GCA_036172665.1. Taxonomy (NCBI): domain Eukaryota; kingdom Metazoa; phylum Arthropoda; class Insecta; order Coleoptera; family Lucanidae; genus Prosopocoilus; species Prosopocoilus inquinatus. Next base: position 38,475,143 of record CM069871.1, read on the forward strand.
TTATGCTTCTGTCAAATAGATAAATCTCGGGTTATTCATTGTTTGGCACTAAAGATTAATTTCATTCGGCTTATATATTTCATGTAAAAAGTGAACGACAAACGCATCAAATAGGAGTATTACTTTACCAATATATGTATTTGTTCAATATGAGGCATAATTTTGAAAATCTTCTTTAACGAGTCCTGTAAAACTGATGGGAAATTATTCGTCTAACGATAGTTTTAAAAATTGATTTATTTGATCAGAAAAAGTATTACTGTATCACAGCGTTTTCCAAATTTTTAGGTTTCGCGGCCCCCTCATGAGTTGTGTTATAAATCACAATCAAATTAATAACTTTGCCTTAAATGTTTTTTAATTTATTCTACTGCGCCCCACTTCGAAGACTTACGCGTTCCTCATGGAGGCGTGTTCCACAGTTTGGGAAACGCAGCTTTAGTAAAACAAAGTTCTTAAAATGATTATTTTACATCCTGTTTATTTATGTTTTCTGTTAATTAATTGTTTGCAAATTAGTTGAATGGTGAATATCTCATTTAAATCTCGTACTGTTAATTGTGTCATTCTTTATGTCGTTCAGTGTCATGTAGGTAAATTCATTTATATGCAAATATGATGGCTTTTGCCTGCAATTTTCCTCAGAAGCGTATCCGAACGTACCTAACGCTGAAAACTAGTTGAGCTACGTATATTGAGGTACGAAATTGATTTTCATAATTCTTTGGAAGGCAGAAATTGTGACTTTACTCATAGAGTTTTTATCAAAAGTATTGCGGCGACTATCCACAAAATCAAAGGGGAAAATAAAAACAGAAAATATAATTTAGGGTTCTCATCTGTAATTAAAAAGTCTGAAAATGTTAAAGTTGTAATGACATCAGTAATTGATATAACAAAAATTGAAGTTATCTTTAAAATTTGAAAAATATAAAATAGAATAAAAGAGAAAGAAGAGTTGCCGTAATAGAGAATACTGTACTTGCAGTTTAGTTTTGATTGGACAGGACTGAAATGAAACGTTTCAAGAATTTTCAAGAGATATTTAATTAACTTTTCTGCCTGCTCTTTGTTCTAAATTTGTTTAAATATTTATTTTAAAGAATATTTGTGGTCGGAATAATACAAAGACCAGAGCTTATTTCAATTCTTGTTAGGTTATTAAAATGTATTGGAGACTGTGATTTGTAGTACAAAGAAAATGAATTTAACCTCTTAACCACAAAAAGTTTGTTTAAAAACTAAATACGTATTTCGGCAGCTATGCTGCCATCTTCAGTTAATGTCTTCTTCTTAATCACAAGAGAAGTGACATGCCGATCGCTACCTTATACTGGGTGTCCCGCGCCATGTGCTCACCCTTCTAGAATCTTTATTTATTAATCGATTAACCTGAATTTTAGGGGCAAAAATTAAACCAAAAATGGAATTTTTCGAGATACTGCTAGTCGTCATAGGACTTCCGGTTTCGCCGGAAGTGAAACCAACATTCTTATTTTGAATGGAACAGCCTGTATATTTTTACATATTTGAAATTTACGGATCATTATGAGTCCGAATACGTATCAATTGATAATTTTGGTTTTCGTGACAACGAAAAAAGAACTTTTTTATTTTTCAATCTAGAAAGTTATGTATCGCTTTTTTTCGATCTAATGCTATCAAGTGTTTCGAGAAAATCACTCGTTTAAAAATTTCAATAAGACATGCTCTATTTTAAATTAATTCTCAAAGAAAATATGACGTATTTGGTATCAGCGTACTCAGAAAAAAATGTTCTGTTGAACTAAGCTAAGAAACATATCTATCTCTCGAAAAAAATGAGATAAGACCTAATGAAAATTTTAAGTATTGTAAAAATGGTAAAAATCAAAATACCATCAAAGGAGTGATTTTCTCGAAACAGTTGATCGCATTAGATCGAAAAAATGCGATGGATAGCTTTCTAGATTGAAAAATAAAAAAGTTTTTTTCCGTTGTCATGGAAACCAAAATTATCAATTGATACGTCAATGACGACTAGCAGTATGTCGAAAAATTCCGTATTTTGTTTAATTTATTGTCTCCAAAATTCAGGTTAATCGATTAATAAATAAAGATTCTGGGAGGGTGAGAACATGGTGCGGGACACCCGGTATACTAATCAGTTCCGCTCCAATGAAGCGTGCTCTCTAAAGTGAGCGTCTCACCGGATTGCGTCAACCAAGTCAAGCAATACGGAACCTGCCAAAGGCCCATGATCAGTGTTCATTAAATCTCTCTTATTTTTGTATATGAAAATGGTTTCAAACCCGTCTAATTCGCTGTTGCTTGGCATTGCTTTTACTAACCTAAAATTGTTTAAATCTATTTTATGACTGGTGTCCAAAATTTGTTGGGCAACACAGGATTTTTCGTTCTTTAGAACGTGTCAGTATATTTCTTTTTGTTTGCCCAGTATATTTTTTAGTACACCCTTGAGAAGATATTTCATAGATTCCTGATTTCTGATTTGGTTCAGTTTTGTCTTTAGGGCTTGCCAGTAAACGCTTTAAAGTATTATTAGTGGTATGTGCGATTGTGGACCCCTGCGTTTTAAAAATGCTATTTAGACCTTTAGAAGAATATTTGTCAAACGGAATTTTAAAACATAATGATCAATTATTATGTTTTAATATTTTTTTTACTTAAATTATTTAATTATTTAATTAATAGCACAAAAGAAAGAAATTTGCACTGACTTAACTTGTAGAACAAATTAAAATTTCCAAAAAAAGTATGTAAAAATAGACTTATAATTATGGAGGTTGTGATCGTTTATTGGCTTCTTATAGTAAGCAGCTTTGAACTCTTCATGTCTGCACATGACAGCGTAAATCGGTGCTGCAAATGATTAATCTCCACTTCTTTGAAGCATGCAAAATCACGAAAATTGTTGCTCGCGTTCGCTTTTACAAAACATTTTAGCTTCCGTTTTATCTAGCGCATGAAACGAGAGGAAAATATTAATAAATGATTTCTTTCTGCTTCAAGAACGACAGGCAAATTATTCTCTGAAATTGCCTTCGGAATAATTGAAGAGTAATTTAAATAATTAATTTTCCAGGAGGGCAGACGGTTCTAAGAGTCCATATACAGGCTGACTTTCCGTTCAGTTTCCCTTTTTCTACTTGATATAAATAGTTCTCTGCTCTTTATTAGAAATAATATTTAATCGGATTTTAAATATGTATCTTAAAACTGCCCCAGTTTTAATTAATTAATTACTTTATTTTTGGGTGTATTTTATTACCTTGCGCATTGTGATGTTAAACAATTTCCAATCGTTAATTCTTAATACCGTCTATATAAAAAAGTAATCGAGTAAATTGTACGACCTGAAAATTCGACTATTTCAAAAAAAAAACTTAATGGGATGTGACAGACTTTACTTTGTTTTTTAATAACTAAGAATTTATCTGGATGGAAATATCTCCTGGATATTAGGTTATCAAATATTTTTCGATTTTCAATATTCATTCTTAAATTCCTTGGATCATGTATGTAATTCGTTAAACTTAATGGGATGTGACAGATTTTACTTTGTTTTTTTAATAACTAAGAATTTATCTGGATGGAAATATCTGCTGGATATTAGGTTATCAAATATTTTTCGATTTTCAATATTCATTCTTAAATTGCTTGGATCATATATGTAATTCGATTGAACGAACTTTCACAAAAATAAATAGCAAAAATTTGAATACACTGTTGAACACTAAGTTTCTGAAATAATAATAGCCAAAACATAAAACTATTCTGCGCTGTTAATCGCCAATATGACTGTAAAATATTTTTTTGACTCTCGTTTTGAAGATAAAGTTCCCTTCTTTAACTAAAAATACAGATATATCTATATCTATATTAATTTGGAGTTCTTTTTGCTTATATAACCAAGGGAATGAGTAAAAGTGAAACTGTCAAAAAACCCTAGACCCAGTAGGTTAAACAGCATCCACTTTATCTCTAAATAATAATAATAATAATAATAATAATAAACCTGACGTTCAAATTCATATTTATTTTCTAATAATCATGTATAGGCATTAATTAATTTCAATGTATATCTAACAATAACTGAAGAAAAATGAATTTATACGTAACCATAGCAACCACGCAATCCTCCACTGACTCTTCAAAACGCCATAACAATCAATTAAGAGAATACGGTTTTTAGGAAAACAAATGTTATGCTTTTACATATCAATCGTAACAAATATAACAATCGATTTGAAGTGCTCACAGAATAGACCAAAATATGTTAAAAAGTGATTTTATATTACATAATGTTGGTTTTACAACAATTCCCTATTCTTGTGTAAATACAGCGGATATTTTTTGCTATATTTATGGTGAAACTTCTCAACGACATAACATACCAGCATATAAGCTATTTTTTAAACCAGAGCTACCAAATTGTTTTCATTGTTATTTTTGTGTTTAATACAGTACTTTTTATAAAAAAAATAGCACTTTCATTTCAGAAACATTAAAAAAGTTAAATTTTGTTGTTCAATGATATCGTCATTTAGTACTTAATTACATAATTAATTTATTGAAAATTATGTACAGGATGTCTCAGAAAAACTATTCCTAACCTTCAGAAGTATTAGAGGGCATGTAATTAAGCAACTTTCAGTAATAAAATTGTGACCGGAAATGGTTGCAGGTCAAGATGAAACGAAATGAAGACTAGAAATAATCTCAATGCAAAAAATAACTTTTCTACTTATTTCCAGCAACCATAAAATTTTAATGAAAAATTTAAACAGCGACATCCTACGATCGCTTTTTGACCTAACATTGCATTAGGTTTGACAAATTGAAGCCCGTTTGCTACATAATAAGTCATCCCATTGCTGGTCGAGGGACTCAGTGCCATGAAAACTTAATATGAAAACATGAAAAATTACAAGAAACTGGTCAAAATTATGGCCTCTATTTTCAATGCATAAGTTACATTGCGAATGGTATCTAACGCAAGAATAATTCTCTAGACACTAATTCCTCTTCTGAGTTGTTACGTGTTGCAGACGATCGGTATAATACGACCCTAAATTAAATTTAAAAAAATGTGCGTTGGTATTCTCTTAACACCGGGAGGATTTTCGTCGCTATCATATGTATTAAAAAAAGCCTTGTGATAAATATATTTTGTCTTTAGACAATTCGCGCAGTGAATATCTTGTCGTTAATTTTGTGCAAGTACACATTACTGACTTTAGTTAGTGGCTAGAATTATTCTTGCGTCTGATAGCATTCGCAATCGTCCCGTTATTTAGAAGAATTCGCCATTCAACTATAGGTCCTTATAACTCTTGTATTCAAAATAGAGGCTATAATTTTGAATAGTTTTTGTAATTTATCACGTTTTCATAACAAGTTGAAATTAATTAAAATTCTATAGTTGCTGGAAATAAATAGAAAAGTTATTTTTATTATTTCTAGTCTTTATTTTCTTCACTTCGTTTTAACGTGATGTGGAATCATTTTCGGCCACAACATTATTAAAAAAAAGTTGCTTTATTACATGCCCTCTACTACTTCTGAAAGTCAGGAATAGTTTCTCTGAGACCTACTGTATATTCTTTTGATCTCAATCATATGCTACAAAAATCTATAGTTTTTTTGACATGGCGCGTACCAATATTTACTTTATTACTCTTTTCTAATTTTCATTAGTTCTTAAAAGGGTATGTTTCGTTTTCATGAAAATTTAATTTAATTTTTAACGTCAGTACCCTTGTTTGGTATACAAATCGTTGGTTGTTGTTGTTGATCTAAACTAATTTAATGACTGTTAAGAACATTTATTTTCCAACAATAGACTATTACCGGGAAGAGTAACGCATGAGACTTCTAGTGAAATAAATCAAACACGATTGTTGCATTAAAAAAAAATATCATTGACGTCACCAATGAGAAAAGAGGAATTAAAATTATTTAACAATTTTTATTAAAGTTTATTGACGCAGACCGTTTCTGCATTTCTTAAAATCAAATTTAGAAATGTTAGATGAAATTTAACTTTAACGGTGTACAATATGAACACCGATAAACGAGAACTGCTTAAGAGTAAAGTGCCCTTATTTTAAAAGACACAGGAAAATTCCATGAGGTTACAATGAAATATAAAATTACACCTCTTATTTCAAAATTTAAAAATTCATTCTTAACTGTTAAATAAATTAAATGTAATTTATGACAAAAAAAAATACTTTACTGTAAAAATTGTTACAGATTGGAAACTTTGTCATTTAAAATGTCAATGTGTTATAGTTTTTCTGTATGTGAATGTTCAATGCAACAAGGAAACATTCACTGATTTGCTGATATAGTATGTAGAACAATAAACGGTGAATTAAAATTTTTGACTTAGGAGGCTATGATTTTGCATTTAATTTTAGTTTTTAATTTTAGACGCTATTTTCTTATAATATTTTTCTGTAACTTTTAGAATAAGGGCACTTTACTTTCCTTCTTCTGTGTCCACGCTGTATACTCTAAAAAAAATATCTGGCATTTCTGAATTTGATTTGAAAGCGAAAATTTAATAAAAATCGATAATAAAGAAAAAGTTCATTTATAGCACAGTTTTTGAAAAATACTGTATAACCAGAAATAGAGCAATTATTACTTATATTTCATTTCACAGCATATAAATATTTAAAACAAATTGCAACTTTTATAGCTGAACCTTTAGCACACATTATAAATATGTCATTTGAGAGAGGTGTCTTTCCAAATAAATTAAAGGAAACAATTATAAAACCAATTTACAAAAAAGGCGATAGACAAAAAATTTCTAATTACAGACCAATAGCACTACTATCTAATTTGTCAAAAATATTTGAGAAAATAATGAATACTAGAATGGAAAGTTTTCTATCTGCTAACAAAATATTAACTTGTCAACAAAGTGGTTATCAGAAGGGCCGTTCAACTGCAACAACAATGTATCAAATCATTTCTCAAATACTGGAGGCTATCAATGAAGGAGATCTTGTAGTAGGAATGTTCATGGATCTATCCAAAGCATTCGATAGTGTTGATCACCAGATACTACTGTTGAAACTAGAAAGAATGGGATTTCGGGGAACAATTTTAGAACTTTTAAAATCATATTTACAAAAAAGAAGACAGTGCGTCGCAGTAAGCAGTGAAGGCCAACAACTACACTCGTCGTGGGGATACATAAACAAAGGTGTTCCACAAGGTTCTGTACTGGGTCCGTTACTTTTCCTGGTGTATATAAATGATTTACCAGAAATTCAAAGCAATTACACTGCTCTCTTTGCAGATGATACTTCTGTAGTAATAAAATCCTCCAATACAACATCGTTACATCAAAACATAAGTAATTCACTCGGTGCAATGGAAGACTGGTTTACCACTAATAACCTGAAATTAAATATAGAAAAAACAAACATCATACAGTTTTCAACAACAAGCGTTAAAAGCATTGCAATCTTATATAAAAACGAAATACTTACCACACCTGACGAAGTTCTATTCCTTGGGTTGAAGTTGGACTCGAACTTGAATTGGAAACCACATGTAGACTATTTAGCTTCAAAAATAAGTTCATTAAATTATGCATTGCGTATGTTAGCAACATCTGTGAATGAATCGGCTGCTCTCTGTGCTTATCATGCGTACGTTAACTCCAGGTTAAAATATGGAATAATATTCTGGGGGAACACAACAGAAAAGGAGAGAATTTTTATATTACAAAAACGATGTGTTAGGAGTATTTTTAAATTAAGTGCAAGACAATCTTGTTGTGATACCTTCAAAACTAGAAAAATACATACGTTACACGGACTCTACATTCTCGAATGTTCTCTTTTTGCAAAGACATATTATGAACAATTTCTGGAAAAATATAAATTGGATCACTGCCATAATACTCGCGGCGTAGCAAATACTTACCTTAATGCACCCCAAACCCATCTTGCCAAAATACAAAGAAATGTTGTATTTCGGTTAATAAAAATATATAACTTTATTCCTCGGGAAATTAGAGATTTACCTTACAACCAATTTAGAAAAATAATTGAACGACATCTATATCGACATGCGTTTTATTCTCTGAATGACTTTTTCAAAACCGCCATTGTTTTGTGATGCTTTTTTTTGTAATTGTAATTGTCATACTTTGTTTCTTAAATGTTATATATTATTTATACATTTGACATGTTCTACACTTTTATGTATTACAGAACGAAAATATATTATTATTACTATTATTATTAATTTACATTTATAGCATATTATTTATATTTGCAGTATATTAATATTAATTTATAGTATATTTTAATACATAAAGAGAGACAAACTTTCAAATGATGTAGTAGTATAATATGAGTTTAATGAAGTATAAATATTCTCTGTATTGCATCACAACTGTAGTAATTTATAATAATATGAGAAGTCATCCATATGCAAATCACGATTTTATTAGAATAATTTTCATGCATGCGTAGATTGTGTAAACGAAGTTGTACTGTACTACACCCTGAAAAACAGTTTCAGCATTATTGAAGTCAGATATACAGGATGCCACTGGAAGTAGGCACACATGACCCTTCACGAAATAATGTAATCGTATAATAATATTCCATAGGTTACCAATATTTATTACGAAGGTCTGCCGATCAGATATTGTAATCAATTGTAGGAGTAATAACTCCGATTAGAAGAGTTATTTTGTAGAGTAATATGGTATGGTACGGTATATATGGAATAGACCAGCTAATATTATGGAATACCCGGTATTTTTGAAATAAGAAGAGCCATCGGTTAAACGACGCTGATAGTAACATGAGTTTCGGTATTGTAGGTCATTACTACGTAGGTTCTCAGCCGGTAAAATTGCATAACTTTATTGTACATGAGCTTGTGAATTTATCGTATTGAAAGTTTTCGTACGGTGCCAGAAAAACTTATTTTGGCGAATTTGTTCAAATAAAAGTGTAGACAAGTTTGTTATAGTGTAAATCGGTACGAATATTTATATTTCACCTTATTCATTCAAAGTGTTGCATATTTTTCTCTACTTCATATTACCCCAACTGGCTATTCCATATTACCCGCCATTTATTTATAATATTTCAGTATTTAATATTTTAGTTTAGAATTTATGACGGCACAAATAATGGGTATTCCATACAGGGTGCTGTGTTTTGAAATGCAACATAGAAAATCTCATGTTAATTTAAAGGTGTTCGAATATTGGCTTCCTTAATTATTTTACAGGAAAATTCCATTAAGGTTTTTTAAAGCACTCTTCAAGATGAATCTGTCTGTGAAGTTTGAGAATTTTTCATTCCATCAGCACGGACATGATCAGTAAACGTTAAAATAAATTACTGAAAAAGCTTTCGCTATCATTTTTTTTTTCAAAAACGAACTAGATTTATTAATTATCTGTTCAGTTCAGGCTACGCTGATAGTTTGGTATAAATTGAATTTAGTTATAGAATCTTTTTTTAAATATCTTAAAACTCAGCGTATGAAAAATTATCAAACTTCACAGACAGATTCATCTTGAACAGTACCTCAAAAAGCCATCGTTTAACATAATCACGAATAATGATATTTGACTCGTTACTGGATTGATTATTTTTAATTTCGATAATTATTTAGAGTTTACTTGATCAAAAGTATCAATGTAGTTTAAAATCGAATCGAAATTCAAATGTGTAAATTTTAGAACCTTTATTACAATCTTTGCAACCTTTATTATTGTTATCATTAAGTATTTCTTAAAAAATAAATAAATAAATTTTAGAATTTATAATTACTTCCTTTAAACGTTATTTCTCTGTAATAAGTATGATTGGTAATCCGTACGTCGAATATAAACAAACATTATGAGAGGTCAAATTATTTCTTTTCTTTATAAAAATGTTTACGCAAGATCAAAAAATGTTTATGGTTGGTATTTCTTTCCTTAATGGACAGCACGTGAAAACACGGAATGAAATTTGATGAAATTTGTAAGAAAATATTTTTAAACTTTAGGCGAAGCTATCAAGTGATAGCGAAACGTAGAGTGTTTCTTCTCATTTTACAGTGTCCGTCTAAAGGTTAGAAACTATTTTCTCTCTTTCAATAAAGGTTCCGAGGAACGAGTTCTGCAAGAAGTGGAAGGCCTCGTGTGAAAAATGCATATGCAATTCTTAAAAATTCAATAATTCAAGAGAATTGTAATGTATCATTTAGAAGACTTCCACCTATTTTATACTACGATGCGGAGAATCCTTTGATTATGTGTCGCTACCGATTGGAGCAATTGCCACCTAATTATAACAAAATACTATCACTAGTTCAATTAGCACCTAAATAATAACAAATTATTAGATTTAACTTTTTTACTCAAAGAGGCATACTTTCATTTAAATAGAACCCGAACTTTTTTAGAGAAACTACTATGTATTTTCTGAAGATTGGACTGTGGTTAGCTATTTCTCAAAGTTATATTATTGAATCTACATTGTTTTATGCAATTTTGCAAATATTATTTTAAGACCGTTTATTCATCAGTTGCAGGATTACGAATCCCAGAGCGACTATTTTCAATACAACTCTGTACAACTTCATCATATTCCTCGAGGAACTTCTTATTACTTGCATGCATTTCTCGACGACAGATCTTTTTCCTCTTATATCGTGTGATTTAACTCACTTGAAATTTTTCTTCCCTAATCTGGTTACAAAAATTACGTACGCTTGTGACTAAAGAATAATATCGTTAATCGCTACACAATGTACTACGACGCTCAACTTAAATGATACTCCTGCAAGCAAACCACCCCTTAAGAACATTCAGCGTAAGAGTTATGAAACTGTTAAATGGTATCATCTTTGAACTTTCTGAATAGCAGCAGTAGTCTTATCCAAATAGTTATTTGTTATACAAGACGGTAAAATTAATTTTATCGATGAATGTAAACGTTAGTTATTAATTAATTGATTAATTAAATTTCAGGAGTTGATCATTAAATTTTACAGTCGTGTGTAATATTCTACTTTTCCTAGAGCGAATGTTAAAGACAAAATTTAAATAATTCGCAGAAAAATAAAGAGAGCAATCACGTTCCGTTTTATCGAATGTTTTGAGTTTGAGAAAGTACCCTTTAAAGTTTGCTATAGAGAAAAATCTATAAATTTGATTGATATCGACTCAACCACAATCATACTATACTCTTCTCCTTTATAAAGTGTCCAGCATAGTGAATAATCTCAAATGACATAAATGTATCCTATCGCATAAATCTTGGTAGCTTCGTTAAACGACAGTGACAACTTGAAATTTATGCGATTTTTTTGATGTTCGGTGCTAAGTGCACTTTAAAGAATGTATAAGTGTAGTGAAAGTAGGGTGTTCCATTTAAATACTGCAACTCTATCTGCAGTAACTTTATGCAACTGTATTATTAAAAATAATTTTCAGTTGTGTACATTTACTCCCGGTAATTATACACTGAAGATTAATTTTTAGTACTTTCTTAAATAATTTCGTGAATGACGAACTTTAAAACTTTAGCATTAGTATATTTCATGAGCAAAACCTGCTTTTTACAGGGCTTTTGTTCCCTCTTACAACAAAATGAGAATAGTTTTTATAAAAAAAAGACTTCAACTTCGGAGCGAAGTAATATGTTAATTATACATACATATAATGAAAGACCGGTAACAAGGTAAGTAAAAAAAAACATCTCGGTTCTTGTACGTACGAATTATGTTACTTCATTTAAAATTTGTCAATTCATCTTATAACTTATTATTATAATATTCATATATAATTTTATTCAATTTACTCTGACGTGGTAAAAAAATGTAACTAATCGCTAGAAATTATCTTTCAAAAAAGATGCACGTAATAATTTCAGTAAAAAAAAATTGGTATAACATTTTTGTTGCAGTATTTTGTGTTGCTAAACAAGAAATTAAGTTATTTCTGTTTCTACTCCGTTATATTTGAATGTTGTTCGTTTTCATCAGGTTTCGAAAAATACATTTATTGGAAATTCAGATTTCAGTTTTCAGATGTAAGTATATCTGTAGACTTAATTCTACATTTAATACTTTCTTTGTAAATTAAGAAATTAATTAGTAGTGTAATGTTGATCGGGTTTTAAGACAATATAAAAATCAATAAAATAATTCAGATGTCAATTTTGGTTTTGATACCTTCCTGCAATATAAAACATGTTTTACATTAATATATAAAATGATACCGGAAAAAGATACATATCAAGTTTTAGGATAGTGTAAAATAATAAAACAAATTATGGTACAATAAAATTGTACAGAAACAGATGTATTTGTGTCCGTTTCATAACATTTTTTTGCTAATATTTTTTGGGACATAAATTAGTATAATGTAAAATAGCCTTGAATTGCTCATTTGTTTATTGCGACAATGAAAATTGCGAACTGTAAAGGGGATTTAAGAGGTCTTTTTTACGGCGTTCGTCGGTGCAACCCAATTTGTTCAGATTTACAGCTGTCGCGCACATAGCGCGGCGAAGCAAGGCGACTAAGATTTCTTTCGTACTAATAGTACAACGAAAAATTAGAGTAAGTTTTTGACTGTGTTCATTTTTAGTGTAATAATAAAACGCAACAGGCAAATTTAGGTACGTCAACATACATGTTAACCTGCATAAACATCACTCTTATTTACAAACAATGCAATATTATTCCAGGTGAACCTAGGTCATTTTGTTCAAAATATAGTGGCGCGCATTAAATGTGTTCAAAAGAACTTCTGGATTTAAATTAAAATTTTTTTAAAACATAAATATTTGTAAACCTTGGGAAATTTTAAATTAAACTTATGATATTATAGTAAGAATAATTAAATTTTGAAGTTTATTTTCTGTCGAGCCTTGGTTGTCAGAAGTATCATATTTTAATAAAGTCAGAATTCTTTTAGTCCAAGAAGGTACTATCTGAATCCAAATGAATATTATTGCTTTTGGAAATGATTTGTCACTTACATTTTTAAATTAGAGCTCTCCCTGTCAAAATGACAGGTATTAATATAATTGAAGCCAACAGTGATTGTACTTATTCCTAGAAATTGGTTTACAGTGTTCCAATTGGTTCGAATCAAGTCTCCGATTAAAAAGAAATCGAATCGATACATTTACTTTATAAAGGAAAAATACCGGATGTTTTTTTACTGTGTGCAAATATTTAAACCTGTAATACATCACCATAAATGGCAACGATTGAGCTCATATGTCCATAATAAGAAGTTAAAAGTTTTCGAGAAAAATGCAATCGCAGATTTTCACCGAACCGTTTAAGAACTGCCTGTGTGTCTGTGTTTCACGATGTCGTAAACGAACATTTGTTTGATTCGTATGACGCCTACATATTAATAGATTATAACAACTAAAACATTTTTAACGCGCTCGCAAAGCGCATGGATTTATTAAAATAAATAAATGCAACTTAACTCCAAGTAATTATAATTTTAGGTATTTTCAAATTATAAACCAATGCAACTATACTGGACAAAAATGCGCGTCAAAAATGCGGGTAAGTTAAATGGATCAGTGAGAATTCGGTGTACGACACTTCGGTGTACGGCAATAGTTACCGCCATTATAATTTTTCCTTTCGCATTTATAGAGAAATATTAAATTTTACCTTGACTCTAAATTTTATAGTTGTTAAATTTTAATGTAAAATTGATCTTCTAATCTAATCTAAAATTACATTTACATTAAAATTTATAAGCTACTGTAACAGTAAAAAAAATCTTATTTAAATAGTGGAATTTTTGAACCATAACGATTAAAAACTGTCGTACACCGAATTGTCGTATACCCAAATGTCATTCAACTAATTATCACATACTCAATTGTCGTATACCTAATTGTCATACACCCAATTTTCGTACACCGTATTGTCTGCACCTAATTGTTGTACACCCAATTGTCATGCATCCAATTGTTACACACCGAATTGTCGCGTACACCCAATTGTCATACACTGAATTGTTATACACCGAATTGTCGCGCGGAATTAAATATCCTCACAAAATTTACTAATTGATTGATATCTTATTAAAGTTAAAGTATTTTCGCATGCATTTGATGAGTGGCAATTTCGCGTTTCTTTTGATGTCATTTACCGCTACAATTTTTTGCAATGTTCTTACAACGGACATCGGCCCGCCTCTTTGCGTTTAAGGTAGGGAAGTAATAACATTGTTGTGCAGAAAAACTGGCATAAATTTTCGTTTTTCTTCATAGATGTTTGACATCTTAAAACAAATAAATGTAACATTCCTTCGCCCAGTGAATTAAAATTAAAAAAAAATAATAAAAATACATATATCAGTGATTATTATTACGAGATGTTGCGAGACGTTGAATGCGGGACTCCTTTTACGATCGCTGCGATGTCGGTGGGCTTATTCCACAGATTACAGAGGAAGGCGTCATTGACCTTGCTAAATATTTCTTTCTCGCACATTTTAGCAATTCTAAACAAGTGGTACATCCGAAATTTTTTGGCGAAAATATGCGCAGAAAGTAGCATTTCATGTACTTATATTGAGGTTTTTTTTTATTCACACTGTAAAGAAGCACTCTGTATATGTGGTATTTGAATGAAAATAACCGTGCCTAAGTATTACTTCTATTTCCGCCGCCAAGAAAAGTGGACGCAAATTTAATAATGCTAAGAATTTTGGTAACACTTATAGATGACAGATAATAATTAATAAAGTTCAGTCATTATTTGCTTGAAAAATATTGGCTCATGTTAGCCATATAGAAAAGGCAAAAATAGAAAATGAATTTATCAGTAAGAAAAGCTTATTTGTTTGTCATTTGAAAATGACAGTTCATTATTACAGTCACCCAGCGAAAGTATTGTTAAATTTGCGTCAAGAAACGTGTCCACGTTTTTTTGGCTGCCACAATATATCCTGTATGAAATTTAATAGCGTTTTCCACTGGCTGCACCAGTGTGCATTGAGTGTATCTCTATCTCGGTTCAGCTTTATGTAATAAAACGAGATAGAGATATGTTCAGTGCACACTGGTGCAGCCAGCGAAAAACGCTATAAGATTACATGTGAAGGAACAGGGGAATTGCATGTGTCAATCAAAAGCAAACATAAAGGCTTAAACAGAATGCAACGCCTTTACATGCCGTCATCTGTCAAATGAATGTTAAATCAAAGTTCAAATGTAGTGGCGTAGAATGAAAGACGTCAAGTGGCGGAAAGGCTTCCAACTTTAACGGCGTCAAAACGTCATAATCACAAGTTATAACCATACACTTTGTCTTTTTTAATCACTTTTGCAGTGACATTTATAAATAAAATTAGCGTAGATTATGTAGAAATAAGGTCATTTAAACCCAACGCTTTTTGTTGTACGCAAGAAACTAGTTTTAGTAATTGCTAAAAAAGAATTTTCTATAAAAAAATATACTAATGTAAAAAGTCCCCTAATACCTGAAGGTTGCCTGACTAAAAACAGAGGCGCTAATTGTCATTTGTGTTCTCATGATTAATTGTTCTCTGACCATACATAACAATACAATATACAGTTTGTCCTAAAGTAGATAGAGCGATTCAACATGAAGAAATAGAAATCGTTTTATATTATCTGCTTGGATAACTACGTGAATTCTTAGGATATATAGACATACAGATCATAAAACTTAAAATATTTAATACAAATTTGTTGGAATTTAGGTGCTAATTTTTTGTAAATTCAGAAAAAGACATTTAAATTTTTTCAGTTGGTCTTAACAATGTATTTTAATCAACGTTGTAAATGATTCAAGTGGTCAAGTGGGTAGTGTCGAGTTTGAGGCCCGATTTCTTCACCTGTGGATAAATTTATCTGCTGGGTAGTACCCTCCGAAACTATTATCGATACAATTGTTTCCAAGGATAATATCTACCAGATAAATTTATCAGAAGGTGAAGAAATCGGGCATTAATTACGTAACTGTCAGGTTGCCGTGTCAAACCCAGACCACGACTTTTTTCATAAATTTTAAGCTTCGTATTTGAACTTGTAACCTCTCAGTGACGAAAAAAGACAAAAATTTTAGCAACTTCTTCGCTAACTACGTGGCCACATATATCGGGTGTCCCGCGACATGTGCTCACCCTTATAGAATCTTTATTTATTAATCGACTAACCTGAATTTTGGAGACAATAAATTAAATAAAATATAAAATTTTTCGACATACTGCTAACTGTAAAAATATATATGGTGTTCCATTTACAATAAGAAAGTTGATATCACTTCCGGCGAAACCGGAAGTCCTATGACGACTGACAGTATGTTGAAAAATGTCATTCTTTGTTTAATATATTGTCTCCGAACTTCAGGTTAATCGATTAATAAATAAAGATTCTAAACGGGTGAGCACATGACGCGGGACACCGGTATATGGTTAATTTTTTCTTTCTAACGAGACTCTTAAGCCTGCATGAAAATTATTATGTTTTATCTTTATTTTTAAGTAACTAATTGTTAATCTTTCTAATTACAATCTAAAAATTCGCATAAATTTACTCAGGAAGATAATATTTGTCAATAGTAATCAATTTCTGTTTTTCTATGTTAAACCCCTATGTCCTATTGTCAGATGGGCATATGGTATACAATAATATTGTCTTTCCTTAGAATTTAATGCTGCAATTCTAAGCCCGACCGTAAGCCTGTAGAGCCATTTAAATACGCAGACCGTAAATATCTTACGATGCTTACGATAGAGCTCAGAATTGCAGCATAAGTTTGCTTGTAAACAATCGCATTCCTGTAACATAAACTGTTCTGCTTTTAAAAATATAGTAAAAAATGATTTTTCCAGACTTAAAAAAATTAAAACATATTTAAGAAAGTCGATAACTTTCAGCTTTGACAATGGTTTTTAGTGTTAGCTCTTTTGTCAATTTAAACATGATTGGAATATGGTTATCTTGAAGATTTTAAATTTATTTTATTTTTTTCTTTCTAAGACATATTTCTATTTAACAATTTAGTTCTTTATTCTTATTTCCATAGTTAATTTTTTTCAGACGTTCAAATAACGACATATTTTAGAAATTGAAACGTGTCAAATGACACTGATGTGTTATTATTTTACCTACCTTATTACTTTTTAATTTATTTAGTATTTTTTGTTTTTAAAAATACAAATATTTTTCCTTATCCAAAGGATCCGCAAAAATTTCTCGCCAGGAACTTTGTAATTATTAAGGCCGCCTCTGTTATTAACACAAGTGCCAAGTCAAATAATTTTTTTTATTTTCGTTGATCCGTCAGACGACACAATTAATACATAAAGGTTGCGTTAAGTGAACGGTTATTTTGAACAAAATCAGCTGATTGGAAAAATTGGTCGCAATTTAAAATATGACCAGCGTGGTCTGAAACGTTAAGTCGGACCAATTTGACAGATCGGGATAGGTGTGGACTGTGGAGTAATTCCAAAATTTAAGGTTAAGGTATTGTTTCATCTTTATTATTATTGAACAGATAAAATAGCGACATCTTACTATCGCTTTTTGACCTGACATTGCAGTAGGGTAGACAAATTGAAGCGGGATTTGCTCCTAATAAATTCCCCATGCAAGGCGGCCATGCTTGCTGTCAAAGCATAATGAAAATTTTAGAAAAATTTTGTACAAATCGTTTTTGATTGCAGCGAGAACCTCGAGCAGCCTCTGGACAGCTGTTTCAGCCCTGCTTGGGGCTTCTTCAGCAGAGACGTAGCTCGACATTCCCGCTGCAAACAAAAACGACTTGCCCAATTTATTCGCATTTGCGATGTAAGAGTGATGAACAGATAAAATAGCGACATCTTACTATCGCTTTTTGACCTGACATTGCAGTAGGGTAGACAATTTGAAGCGGGATTTGCTCCTAATAAGTTCCCCATGCAAGGCGGCCATGCTTGCTGTCAAAGCATAATGAAAATTTTAGAAAAATTTTGTGCAAATCGTTTTTGATTGCAGCGAGAACCTCGAGCAGCCTCTGTACAGCTGTTTCAGCCCTGCTTGGGGCTTCTTCAGCAGAGACGTAGCTCGACATTCCCGCTGCAAACAAAAACGACTTGCCCAATTTATTCGCAATTGCGATGTAAGAGTGATGAACAGATAAAATAGCGACATCTTACTATCGCTTTTTGACCTGACGTTGCAGTAGGATAGACAAATTGAAGCGGGATTTGCTCCTAATAAGTCCCCAATGGTGATGAAGCCCCAATCAGGGCTGAAAGAGCTGTACAGAGGCTGCTCGAGGTTTTCACTGCAATCAAAAACGATTTGCAACCATTTTTTTTTAAACTTTCATTATGCTTTGACAGCAAGTATGGCCGCCTTGCATAGGGGATTTATTAGGAGCAAATCCGCTTCAATTTGTCTATCCTACTGCAATGTCAGGTCAAAAAGATCGTAAGATGTCGCTGTTTTATCTGTTCATCAATATTACATCGCAATTGCGAATAAATTGGACAAGTCGTTTTTGGTCTGCAGTGGGAATGTCGAGCTACGTCTCTGCTGATGAAGCCCCAAACAGGGCTGAAACAGCTGTACATAGGCTGTTTTCACTGCAATCAAAAACGATTTGCAACATTTTTTTTTTTAACTAAGGATTACAGATTACTGTAAATACAGTGGTATCACTGCCATCCCAGCGACCTGGGTGGAATTATAATTGCGTTTAAAATTGTAACAATAGACAAAAAGCCCTGTGGTCAACGGCAATTCTTGCCCAAGTGGTGGGACTTTACTAAACACTCAGTTAACGGCTAGATAGGTACTGTAATTAGAAATTATGACAGAAGAGGGCGGGAATGGAACAAGTTTTGAAATTAGTCACATACACCACGGGTTTACTTACAGAATGGATAATAAAAAAGTAATTTATGTAACTTTTAGCTATAATCTTTATAACACATCACCTGTATTTGCTTTCTGTAGCTCCGTAGTTCGTATTTGTTCAAGAAAAACTCTGAACTTTGCATCACTACCATGGATCACTTCCACTTTTTCCATCGTCAAAGGATTTATTAATAATAATAAAGAAAAATTTTTGTGCAAATCGTTTTTGATTGCAGCGAGAACCTCGAGCAGCCTCTGGAGAGCTGTTTCAGCCCTGCTTGGGGCTTCTTCAGCAGAGACGTAGCTCGACATTCCCGCTGCAAACAAAAACGACTTGCCCAATTTATTCGCATTTGCGATGTAAGAGTGATGAACAGATAAAATAGCGACATCTTACTATCGCTTTTTGACCTGACATTGCAGTAGGATAGACAAATTGAAGCGGGATTTGCTCCTAATAAGTTCCCCATGCAAGGCGGCCATGCTTGCTGTCAAAGCATAATGAAAATTTTAGAAAAATTTTGTGCAAATCGTTTTTGATTGCAGCGAGAACCTCGAGCAGCCTCTGGACAGCTGTTTCAGCCCTGCTTGGGGCTTCTTCAGCAGAGACGTAGCTCGACATTCCCGCTGCAAACAAAAACGACTTGCCCAATTTATTCGCATTTGCGATGTAAGAGTGATGAACAGATAAAATAGCGACATCTTACTATCGCTTTTTGACCTGACATTGCAATGTCAGGTCAAAATTTGACATTGCATTTTCATACATGCGCACTAATTTTGTTGTTTTAAAAAAGGAAGAAATCTGTAATAACCTATATGATGTTATTGAAGACCAGGGATTGATTCCTACATTAAAGCGCGATGAGTCATACCCAATCTTATTTGGTTCATATAGGTTTGCGTGTGTATCAATTAACAAACGACGTCAGTAAACAATTTTTCTCTCGAACAAATGTTAACGAAAAGAAATAATCAGAAACTTGTGTTTTTTCGGCCTTTTCTGTGTACGGTTGGAGTACCGTGACGCGCTCAGATAGATACGTGGATAGATACTGAAAAAAAATAAGTACAGTTCATTTTTTCTTTATATGCCGATTGATAAGTCTTAGAACTTCTATAGGTATAGCTATCTGCGTTTAACTTTAAAGAAACAATCTTAGGTGCTTTATTTCGCTTAAAAGTTTGATTCGTGTTTCGAATAGTTTGGCCCTGAATTTCGTAGTTGTTGCAGTAAAACACCTGGCTTGAATTTTTGATTGACAGTTCATTTGTAAATAACCATAATTCAATCCAAACAAGTTTTAAAAATAGAGAGATTCAAAGGAAAGGACGTCTATTTTTGAATCAAAACACGTTTGAATCACGATTTTGTGAGCGAGAGAAAGCAAAGAAAAGAAAGAAAGTTGCTTTTGGAACATATTTGATTCAGAATGTCTCAGTTTTCTTCTCACTCTTATACATATGAGTAAAGTAACGCAGAACATATTACGCATGTTTTGTTTTGTTATTTTCTTTCTAGAAATATCAGATCATCTGTTTTAGGTTATGCGGATTTTTAAGTACCTACAGTAATTATGAGTTACTGCTGTGGGGCAAGGAAAACTACCTGATCAAGTTCAACCTTAAATCAAGTTCAAAGAAATAAGCATGTTTTACACCTTAAGCAGTTGTTCTGATTGGAAAATTTTAACTGGATCAAGTTTTAATGTAGACAGTAACAATTAATATTTTATTGGTGTTTTCAAATAATAATTTTGTTCTTATTGATGTAAATTTAATCATGCTAAGGATTTTGCTGGGTGGCTGTAATTATGAACTGACACTTAAGGATGGCAGACAATAATTAATATAGTTCAGTCATTATTTCGGTTTAAAAAATATTGACTCACGTTAGCCAAAAGCTAAGACAAAACTGAAAAATGAATTTATCTTTAAAAAAAGCTAATTTGTTTGTAATGTATAGATGACAGTTCATAATTACAGATACTCAGCAATAGTTTTAGTATCACTAAATTTACGTCAAGAAAAGTAAAGTGTCCACGTTTTTTTGGCGGCGACAGTAATTTAATAAGGTATGTTCAAGAAAGGAATTTTTTCAGGAAAATTAGAAAGGGAAATCTTCTTACTGAAATGTATAAATTGTTTTATAATGTTAACCTTTGAGCTCTATATGTACAAAAATATCGCTTAATATTTTAATAAAATAATTTAATCCTTACCTCGCTCGATCTTTTGGAAAAGTAGATAGACAAATTGCAATTGTAGGCTTTGTTTTTACATTTTCTTAATGCACAAACCATTCCACTCCTGCGCTTACACACGGCAATTGATGTTTCTCATTGTCTAATTAGTAAGAATAAACGCTTGTTCTTACAACAGCCTCTGAGTAACTAATGCGAAACTATTAGAAGGTTGATCAAAATTTCATGCGCAAACAAAACGCCGCCACTGACACAAGCAATGTCGGGTACGCCAGTGCAATTTAGTCTTAAAACATGGCCGATCTATCTGCGCGACTGAGATGCGTAAACTTTACCCCCACCCGAGAGTTTGCCTTCAATGTATTATGTAATGTTGATATGTTGGTATGTGTAGCCAAATTGGAGGTTTTTAAAGAAAATTAATCAAGAGAATTCTAGGTTTTTAAAGAAAATCAATCTCAGAGGAACAAACTAGTGAAAAACTCAGATGGAATTATAAATTAAGTAGTGATAGACGAGGCAGTAATAATAATCCTTACGAATCGGATCATCTAATAACTAGAATTGCGTAAAAACATTTTTGGGGGTTCATTGCTATTAAACAAGGTTGATAGATTTGTACAATACTCACACAATTTATGGCCTGGAGTATCTTTCTACATTTTTAGCGCATTAATTTGTCTATCTGTTCCTATTGGTCTGGTAGGTCCATTTCTGTAAATACTGTCTAAAGAATCTAAAATATATTATGTGATTTTGATCTTCAACCTTCTCCAAATAAGTTCCCAATTTCTTTATAGTGTTTTTTTTTAAGCTGTGGCCATAGGAATTAACATGGGGAAAACTTTGCCTCGTGTTAACTTTTGTCCTGCCAAAGATTTTAGTCAAATTTCAGTTTTTAATAATCGATTACACAATTTATTACAAACTACACATTAGCAGAATAACTTGTGCTTTATTAGTTTCAGTATTTTAACATTAAAAGTTCAAATTAATAGGAGCAATAAATATTAACCGAGTAGGCCAAAGTGAATATGTAATTAACGTCAGCGCTGCCTAAACTGCA
This sequence comes from Prosopocoilus inquinatus, assembly GCA_036172665.1. NCBI lineage: Eukaryota > Metazoa > Arthropoda > Insecta > Coleoptera > Lucanidae > Prosopocoilus > Prosopocoilus inquinatus. The sequence continues at coordinate 38,497,312 of CM069871.1, forward strand.
AACGTTACGAGACTTATGTGAGCGGATGAATATTTTCATTTAAAATTACTAAAAACAGGCGTTTATTTAAATAACATATTTCGGAAATTAAAGGAAATGAATTTCTGCTCTTTCTTCAAGGGTGTAAACAGACATTTCTATTACATTTGTGTTCTGATGTCATGATATGGACAGCACAATGATAAATTAATTTTTAACGTTGACCCTACTCGATTGATTTGTTCTTTAATAATTAAATTAATGACACACCTGTTATTCTTGTAGTGTATATTTTGTCATAAATTGTATAATCGATTGAATGCCCAAAGTCTTTGACAGAACAAAAGTTAACACGAGACAAAATTTTCCCCATGTAAATACCTATGGCCACATACAAAACACTGTATACCTTTAGTAGTGTCGCTTCTTTTTCTAGCATTGAGTACAAACTATTTTGTCATCGATAATTTAAAGTCTCCGTAACACTTTCTTTAACAGAAGTCATTGGCAAGAGAAGACCCTCTGTTTCACACCAAAAATAATTAAATAAGTGTAAGATTAAAATGCACGCTGATAAAATTTTTCACGGGACACAAAAAACGCAAACGATGATTTTAAATTTTACAAAAAGCAAAGAAATTCGAATTTCTAATTCTGACGTAAGACCAGGGGGGTTTATGTCTATTTCCACAATTTTAAACGCAATTATAATTCCCCCCAGGTCGCTAGGATGGCAGTGATGGCATACTATTTACAGTAATCTGTAATCCTTAGCAAATTTTTAAGTTACCATGGTTACCTTTAATTGATTTTGAAAAGTTCGGAATCGGTTGTCAGAAGTCAAAGTATTCATTTGATTTCTTCTTTAATTAAACGTTTAAATTTCGTTTGCGGCTATCCCAGGCGAACGAACAGAACAATTTGTGATAAAAATAAGGTAAGAGAGAACGATAAGCGAAAAGTGCACTTTTGCTTGCATGTGGTCGTAATTTATAGAAGAAAAATCACAAATTGTCCGTTTATTCTTCTGGAATAGCTCTAAACTAGTATCTTGGGCAAGAATGCAGCTCAATGTTTTAGATTATTTAATTTCCTGAACAATACTTAAACCATTAACGCAGAAATATTTTTAAATTACGCGCCTTTTTTTATTTTAATACCGCCCAGGCAGCGTGAGGCGCGCATTTTTGTTCCACATATACAACGTTGGCTTTGACATCTAATATATCTTTTACCTATGCGTAAGACATGCGCAGAAATTAGAAAAGTCACAGAAATGTCACTGGCTATTTATACGCCATAATGGCAAAACAGACGGAGGTCATGTCAAGTTCTTAATTTTCATTTATACGATGGGCATATAAAGAAAAAACAAACTTTGGTTAAGTCAGCGGTCAAATTGCACGAAATCGTCAAGTCAACGGTCACACCAAACCACCTGACCAATCAATGCTTGGAAAAGTGATCACGTTAAGATCGGGTTAATTCAATGGCATAGATGAAAGATATATTAGATGTCAAAGCCAACATTGTATATGTAAAATGCGCGCCTCACGCGGCCTGGGGGGAATTAAAATTAAAAAAAGGCGCATAATTTAAAAATATTTCTGCGTTAACGGTTTAAGTATTTCAGAAAAGTTTTGTGCAATTCGTTTTTGATTGCAGTGAAAACCTCGAGCAGCCTCTGTACAGCTGTTTCAGCCCTGCTTGGGGCTTCGTCAGCAGAGACGTAGCTCGACATTCTCACTTCAAACAAAAACGACTTGTCCAATTTATTCGCAATTGCGATGTAAGAGTGATGAACAGATAAAATAGCGACATCTTACTATCGCTTTTTGACCTGACATTGCAGTAGGATAGACAAATTGAAGCGGGATTTGCTCCTAATAAGTCCCCAATGGTGATGAAGCCCCAATCAGGGCTGAAACAGCTGTACAGAGGCTGCTCGAGGTTTTCACTGCAATCAAAAACGATTTGCAACCATTTTTTTTTAAACTTTCATTATGCTTTGACAGCAAGTATGGCCGCCTTGCATAGGGGATTTATTAGGAGCAAATCCGCTTCAATTTGTCTATCCTACTGCAATGTCAGGTCAAAAAGATCGTAAGATGTCGCTGTTTTATCTGTTCATCAATATTACATCGCAATTGCGAATAAATTGGACAAGTCGTTTTTGGTCTGCAGTGGGAATGTCGAGCTACGTCTCTGCTGATGAAGCCCCAAACAGGGCTGAAACAGCTGTACATAGGCTGTTTTCACTGCAATCAAAAACGATTTGCAACATTTTTTTTTTTTAACTAAGGATTACAGATTACTGTAAATACAGTGGTATCACTGCCATCCCAGCGACCTGGGTGGAATTATAATTGCGTTTAAAATTGTAACAATAGACAAAAAGCCCTGTGGTCAACGGCAATTCTTGCCCAAGTGGTGGGACTTTACTAAACACTCAGTTAACGGCTAGATAGGTACTGTAATTAGAAATTATGACAGAAGAGGGCGGGAATGGAACAAGTTTTGAAATTAGTCACATACACCACGGGTTTACTTACAGAATGGATAATAAAAAAGTAATTTATGTAACTTTTAGCTATAATCTTTATAACACATCACCTGTATTTGCTTTCTGTAGCTCCGTAGTTCGTATTTGTTCAAGAAAAACTCTGAACTTTGCATCACTACCATGGATCACTTCCACTTTTTCCATCGTCAAAGGATTTATTAATAATAATAAAGAAAAATTTTTGTGCAAATCGTTTTTGATTGCAGCGAGAACCTCGAGCAGCCTCTGGACAGCTGTTTCAGCCCTGCTTGGGGCTTCTTCAGCAGAGACGTAGCTCGACATTCCCGCTGCAAACAAAAACGACTTGCCCAATTTATTCGCATTTGCGATGTAAGAGTGATGAACAGATAAAATAGCGACATCTTACTATCGCTTTTTGACCTGACATTGCAGTAGGATAGACAAATTGAAGCGGGATTTGCTCCTAATAAGTTCCCCATGCAAGGCGGCCATGCTTGCTGTCAAAGCATAATGAAAATTTTAGAAAAATTTTGTGCAAATCGTTTTTGATTGCAGCGAGAACCTCGAGCAGCCTCTGGACAGCTGTTTCAGCCCTGCTTGGGGCTTCTTCAGCAGAGACGTAGCTCGACATTCCCGCTGCAAACAAAAACGACTTGCCCAATTTATTCGCATTTGCGATGTAAGAGTGATGAACAGATAAAATAGCGACATCTTACTATCGCTTTTTGACCTGACATTGCAATGTCAAATTTTGACCTGACATTGCAATGTCAGGTCAAAAAGCGATAGTAAGATGTCGCTATTTTATCTGTTCATCACTCTTACATCGCAAATGCGAATAAATTGGGCAAGTCGTTTTTGTTTGCAGCGGGAATGTCGAGCTACGTCTCTGCTGAAGAAGCCCCAAGCAGGGCTGAAACAGCTGTCCAGAGGCTGCTCGAGGTTCTCGCTGCAATCAAAAACGATTTGCACAAAATTTTTCTAAAATTTTCATTATGCTTTGACAGCAAGCATGGCCGCCTTGCATGGGGAACTTATTAGGAGCAAATCCCGCTTCAATTTGTCTATCCTACTGCAATGTCAGGTCAAAAAGCGATAGTAAGATGTCGCTATTTTATCTGTTCATCACTCTTACATCGCAAATGCGAATAAATTGGGCAAGTCGTTTTTGTTTGCAGCGGGAATGTCGAGCTACGTCTCTGCTGAAGAAGCCCCAAGCAGGGCTGAAACAGCTGTCCAGAGGCTGCTCGAGGTTCTCGCTGCAATCAAAAACGATTTGCACAAAAATTTTTCTTTATTATTATTAATAAATCCTTTGACGATGGAAAAAGTGGAAGTGATCCATGGTAGTGATGCAAAGTTCAGAGTTTTTCTTGAACAAATACGAACTACGGAGCTACAGAAAGCAAATACAGGTGATGTGTTATAAAGATTATAGCTAAAAGTTACATAAATTACTTTTTTATTATCCATTCTGTAAGTAAACCCGTGGTGTATGTGACTAATTTCAAAACTTGTTCCATTCCCGCCCTCTTCTGTCATAATTTCTAATTACAGTACCTATCTAGCCGTTAACTGAGTGTTTAGTAAAGTCCCACCACTTGGGCAAGAATTGCCGTTGACCACAGGGCTTTTTGTCTATTGTTACAATTTTAAACGCAATTATAATTCCACCCAGGTCGCTGGGATGGCAGTGATACCACTGTATTTACAGTAATCTGTAATCCTTAGTTAAAAAAAAAAATGTTGCAAATCGTTTTTGATTGCAGTGAAAACAGCCTATGTACAGCTGTTTCAGCCCTGTTTGGGGCTTCATCAGCAGAGACGTAGCTCGACATTCCCACTGCAGACCAAAAACGACTTGTCCAATTTATTCGCAATTGCGATGTAATATTGATGAACAGATAAAACAGCGACATCTTACGATCTTTTTGACCTGACATTGCAGTAGGATAGACAAATTGAAGCGGATTTGCTCCTAATAAATCCCCTATGCAAGGCGGCCATACTTGCTGTCAAAGCATAATGAAAGTTTAAAAAAAAATGGTTGCAAATCGTTTTTGATTGCAGTGAAAACCTCGAGCAGCCTCTGTACAGCTCTTTCAGCCCTGATTGGGGCTTCATCACCATTGGGGACTTATTAGGAGCAAATCCCGCTTCAATTTGTCTATCCTACTGCAACGTCAGGTCAAAAAGCGATAGTAAGATGTCGCTATTTTATCTGTTCATCACTCTTACATCGCAATTGCGAATAAATTGGACAAGTCGTTTTTGTTTGAAGTGAGAATGTCGAGCTACGTCTCTGCTGACGAAGCCCCAAGCAGGGCTGAAACAGCTGTACAGAGGCTGCTCGAGGTTTTCACTGCAATCAAAAACGAATTGCACAAAACTTTTCTAAAATACTTAAACCGTTAACGCAGAAATATTTTTAAATTATGCGCCTTTTTTTAATTTTAATTCCCCCCAGGCCGCGTGAGGCGCGCATTTTACATATACAATGTTGGCTTTGACATCTAATATATCTTTCATCTATGCCATTGAATTAACCCGATCTTAACGTGATCACTTTTCCAAGCATTGATTGGTCAGGTGGTTTGGTGTGACCGTTGACTTGACGATTTCGTGCAATTTGACCGCTGACTTAACCAAAGTTTGTTTTTTCTTTATATGCCCATCGTATAAATGAAAATTAAGAACTTGACATGACCTCCGTCTGTTTTGCCATTATGGCGTATAAATAGCCAGTGACATTTCTGTGACTTTTCTAATTTCTGCGCATGTCTTACGCATAGGTAAAAGATATATTAGATGTCAAAGCCAACGTTGTATATGTGGAACAAAAATGCGCGCCTCACGCTGCCTGGGCGGTATTAAAATAAAAAAAGGCGCGTAATTTAAAAATATTTCTGCGTTAATGGTTTAAGTATTGTTCAGGAAATTAAATAATCTAAAACATTGAGCTGCATTCTTGCCCAAGATACTAGTTTAGAGCTATTCCAGAAGAATAAACGGACAATTTGTGATTTTTCTTCTATAAATTACGACCACATGCAAGCAAAAGTGCACTTTTCGCTTATCGTTCTCTCTTACCTTATTTTTATCACAAATTGTTCTGTTCGTTCGCCTGGGATAGCCGCAAACGAAATTTAAACGTTTAATTAAAGAAGAAATCAAATGAAAATACTTTGACTTCTGACAACCGATTCCGAACTTTTCAAAATCAATTAAAGGTAACCATGGTAACTTAAAAATTTGCTAAGGATTACAGATTACTGTAAATAGTATGCCATCACTGCCATCCTAGCGACCTGGGGGGAATTATAATTGCGTTTAAAATTGTGGAAATAGACATAAACCCCCCTGGTCTTACGTCAGAATTAGAAATTCGAATTTCTTTGCTTTTTGTAAAATTTAAAATCATCGTTTGCGTTTTTTGTGTCCCGTGAAAAATTTTATCAGCGTGCATTTTAATCTTACACTTATTTAATTATTTTTGGTGTGAAACAGAGGGTCTTCTCTTGCCAATGACTTCTGTTAAAGAAAGTGTTACGGAGACTTTAAATTATCGATGACAAAATAGTTTGTACTCAATGCTAGAAAAAGAAGCGACACTACTAAAGGTATACAGTGTTTTGTATGTGGCCATAGGTATTTACATGGGGAAAATTTTGTCTCGTGTTAACTTTTGTTCTGTCAAAGACTTTGGGCATTCAATCGATTATACAATTTATGACAAAATATACACTACAAGAATAACAGGTGTGTCATTAATTTAATTATTAAAGAACAAATCAATCGAGTAGGGTCAACGTTAAAAATTAATTTATCATTGTGCTGTCCATATCATGACATCAGAACACAAATGTAATAGAAATGTCTGTTTACACCCTTGAAGAAAGAGCAGAAATTCATTTCCTTTAATTTCCGAAATATGTTATTTAAATAAACGCCTGTTTTTAGTAATTTTAAATGAAAATATTCATCCGCTCACATAAGTCTCGTAACGTTTGCAGTTTAGGCAGCGCTGACGTTAATTACATATTCACTTTGGCCTACTCGGTTAATATTTATTGCTCCTATTAATTTGAACTTTTAATGTTAAAATACTGAAACTAATAAAGCACAAGTTATTCTGCTAATGTGTAGTTTGTAATAAATTGTGTAATCGATTATTAAAAACTGAAATTTGACTAAAATCTTTGGCAGGACAAAAGTTAACACGAGGCAAAGTTTTCCCCATGTTAATTCCTATGGCCACAGCTAAAAAAAAAACACTATAAAGAAATTGGGAACTTATTTGGAGAAGGTTGAAGATCAAAATCACATAATATATTTTAGATTCTTTAGACAGTATTTACAGAAATGGACCTACCAGACCAATAGGAACAGATAGACAAATTAATGCGCTAAAAATGTAGAAAGATACTCCAGGCCATAAATTGTGTGAGTATTGTACAAATCTATCAACCTTGTTTAATAGCAATGAACCCCCAAAAATGTTTTTACGCAATTCTAGTTATTAGATGATCCGATTCGTAAGGATTATTATTACTGCCTCGTCTATCACTACTTAATTTATAATTCCATCTGAGTTTTTCACTAGTTTGTTCCTCTGAGATTGATTTTCTTTAAAAACCTAGAATTCTCTTGATTAATTTTCTTTAAAAACCTCCAATTTGGCTACACATACCAACATATCAACATTACATAATACATTGAAGGCAAACTCTCGGGTGGGGGTAAAGTTTACGCATCTCAGTCGCGCAGATAGATCGGCCATGTTTTAAGACTAAATTGCACTGGCGTACCCGACATTGCTTGTGTCAGTGGCGGCGTTTTGTTTGCGCATGAAATTTTGATCAACCTTCTAATAGTTTCGCATTAGTTACTCAGAGGCTGTTGTAAGAACAAGCGTTTATTCTTACTAATTAGACAATGAGAAACATCAATTGCCGTGTGTAAGCGCAGGAGTGGAATGGTTTGTGCATTAAGAAAATGTAAAAACAAAGCCTACAATTGCAATTTGTCTATCTACTTTTCCAAAAGATCGAGCGAGGTAAGGATTAAATTATTTTATTAAAATATTAAGCGATATTTTTGTACATATAGAGCTCAAAGGTTAACATTATAAAACAATTTATACATTTCAGTAAGAAGATTTCCCTTTCTAATTTTCCTGAAAAAATTCCTTTCTTGAACATACCTTATTAAATTACTGTCGCCGCCAAAAAAACGTGGACACTTTACTTTTCTTGACGTAAATTTAGTGATACTAAAACTATTGCTGAGTATCTGTAATTATGAACTGTCATCTATACATTACAAACAAATTAGCTTTTTTTAAAGATAAATTCATTTTTCAGTTTTGTCTTAGCTTTTGGCTAACGTGAGTCAATATTTTTTAAACCGAAATAATGACTGAACTATATTAATTATTGTCTGCCATCCTTAAGTGTCAGTTCATAATTACAGCCACCCAGCAAAATCCTTAGCATGATTAAATTTACATCAATAAGAACAAAATTATTATTTGAAAACACCAATAAAATATTAATTGTTACTGTCTACATTAAAACTTGATCCAGTTAAAATTTTCCAATCAGAACAACTGCTTAAGGTGTAAAACATGCTTATTTCTTTGAACTTGATTTAAGGTGGAACTTGATCAGGTAGTTTTCCTTGCCCCACAGCAGTAACTCATAATTACTGTAGGTACTTAAAAATCCGCATAACCTAAAACAGATGATCTGATATTTCTAGAAAGAAAATAACAAAACAAAACATGCGTAATATGTTCTGCGTTACTTTACTCATATGTATAAGAGTGAGAAGAAAACTGAGACATTCTGAATCAAATATGTTCCAAAAGCAACTTTCTTTCTTTTCTTTGCTTTCTCTCGCTCACAAAATCGTGATTCAAACGTGTTTTGATTCAAAAATAGACGTCCTTTCCTTTGAATCTCTCTATTTTTAAAACTTGTTTGGATTGAATTATGGTTATTTACAAATGAACTGTCAATCAAAAATTCAAGCCAGGTGTTTTACTGCAACAACTACGAAATTCAGGGCCAAACTATTCGAAACACGAATCAAACTTTTAAGCGAAATAAAGCACCTAAGATTGTTTCTTTAAAGTTAAACGCAGATAGCTATACCTATAGAAGTTCTAAGACTTATCAATCGGCATATAAAGAAAAAATGAACTGTACTTATTTTTTTTCAGTATCTATCCACGTATCTATCTGAGCGCGTCACGGTACTCCAACCGTACACAGAAAAGGCCGAAAAAACACAAGTTTCTGATTATTTCTTTTCGTTAACATTTGTTCGAGAGAAAAATTGTTTACTGACGTCGTTTGTTAATTGATACACACGCAAACCTATATGAACCAAATAAGATTGGGTATGACTCATCGCGCTTTAATGTAGGAATCAATCCCTGGTCTTCAATAACATCATATAGGTTATTACAGATTTCTTCCTTTTTTAAAACAACAAAATTAGTGCGCATGTATGAAATACCGTGCCTTCAATTGAATTCCTCATTAAAGTGGGCTATGATTTCACTGTTTTTTTCTCCTAAGATTTGCAGCACTCATAGCTGTTCAATTATTTAATTAAACAAATATCAAATTGAAACTTTGTATTTTCCATTAATTCAAAATGTTAGAATTACAGCAGAAAAAAATTATTGTTGAAAGTTATTTTCAAACCGGTAGAATAGAAAATGGACAGTTAGTTTATTCAATTAATCAGTGTGTACAGAAGTTTCGACAGCAGTTTCCTAATTTTGCTATTACTTATGAACAGATAGTTAAACATATCCATGCTTGTGTTCTTAAATTTCGTGAAACAGGATCACTTGGTCGCAAAACAGGGAGCGGAGCAGCTAACAAAAGGACTGCAGCCTGCATTGAAGATGTTCGGGATCGAATGGAACACTCTCCCAAGAAATCTATTGCAAAACTTTCACAAGAAGTTCAGCTATCAGTGGGAACATGTCACACTATTCTTAAAAAAGACTTAAAGCTTTATCCATATAAGATTCAAGCAGTCCACGAACTCAGGCCAGTAGATTTTCATAGAAGAACAGAATATTGTCAGTGGTTTCTTGATAACTTAAACAACGACAACATTCTTGACAAGTGTTTCTTTTCCGAAGAGGCCTGGTTTCATCTCTCAGGTATTGAAATAAACAGAATATGAGAATATGGTCAGCAGAAAATCCCCATGAATTCGTGGAAACTCCATTACATCCATTAAAAATTGGTGTTTGGCTAGCAGTGTCAAGAAGTCGTATAATCGGACCAATATTTTTTAATGACTCAGTAACTGCTGAAAGATATCGAAATGAGTTATTAGAACCTTTCATTAATCAACTACATGATGATGAACTTACAGAAGGGTTTTTTCAGCAAGACAATGCTATTGCCCACACAGCTCATCAAACAATGACTTTCCTGCAGCAGTTTTTCGATAATCGGATTGTGAATTTTCCTGCAAGGTCTCCGGATCTCACAATTATGGATTACTTCATTTATCCGCACATGAAAAACACAGTTTTTAGAACTACGCGTCACACAATCGAAGAACTTCGTGCGGGCATTACAGATGCGTGTGCTAACATAACCCCCGAACACTTAGCAAACGGGTTGGAAAACAAGAAACGCAGAGTACGCTTATGTATTCAAGCTGAAGGAGAGCACTTTGAGCATTTCCTTTAAACTTTAATGTTGTGTTTTTATTTGATGTTATGCTCAGTACTGAAAGTTAATGACAACTGTTTTCTCTAGAATTGTGTCGCCAATTTCATAAAAAAATCACAGCTTACTTTAATGAGGAATTCAATTGACGGCACGGTAGAATACAATAGGTTGGCAAAACTTGTACTGAATAGTTATGAATCATACCCAACCTTATTTGGTCCAAACTATAAATGTTATATAAATATACGGGTCGGAGCCATATATTTTGCGCGGTTCAAATTGTAATGAAGCGGACAATATCAGATAGTAGAGCGATGTATGAATGCGAACGCGCGATCGCGGAGACAATTAACGCCGCTGCAGCAGTGATGTTATTCAGTATAACAAAAAACGGAGCAATATTACCACAATACAAAATTACAGTTATGCAATTAACTCTTCTTGTTTCAATATGTAAAGATTTTTCGAATAGTTAGTTGTCCAGTTGTACCTCGATCTCCGGAATATATCGTCATGTTGCTTTATATAGTAAGAACGCTGTAAATTATTTTAACAATTCCACTATTTTGATAGCGTGGAAATTCCTAGATAACGGTCGTTACTCATCTAATTAATTTACTTATGTCAGAAATAACTTATCAAATTGAGTTCTTAAGAATGTATCGTCATTCCAGTGAAAATGTAAGAGAAAATTTTCGACCAGTAAATCAAATAAAAGCATTGAAGCCTGTAGAAGAAGTATATGACATTATTTTGTTTCATTTTATTTAGTATGGCAATAGTTGTAAACTAAATAACTATTACATTTGTATGATGTATTTGTAGGCAGCGACTATTCATTTTATTAAATGTGAAGGGAGATAAGTTGCCATAGTTACCGAAATTTAGAAGTTAGACTAACGAAAGTTTAATGTCCCAGTTTATGTTTTCCCAACACCACACTTTTCTTTTTGTAAATATAACTAAAATTGCATTTTTATCATAGCAACCAAAGAACTTAAAGTATACTTGCCTGCATTTGATCTAGTCGTAGTTTAACGTTGAAATTGCAGTATGAGATGATATACATAGCTATGTTTATAAAGCCAATCCTAATTGGGTCATAAAAACAGCTCCTTCCAATTTTTTATATTTAAATTCTCGAGACCACGTGGACTGCGTAGCATGCAGGAAAAGAAAATAAAACGAGCCGATCACGTATCAAAATTTAGAAATTATAACCAATAATGTTCGTCTTTGATTTGCATTTTTAGAATTTAACCGATAGTCTGAAAATTATATTTTCAGACTCGCGCACAGATATGGATTTTTTTTTTATTAAGCGGCAATGCGTCCACAAAGAAGTCATAAACTTTTCTGCTGGCTGCTACTTTCCTTGGTAAAGTGCGAAATCCTGAAACTACGACCACATAAAATGCAGGCAAGTATACCTATCAGCCTGACACATACGGTATCCGGCATTCGGAATCCTATTCGTGATTGCTTGATTTAAAATTTCCCAACGTTGAAACATCCAAAAATTTTAAATCAACCAAACTAACGAAGAGTTTTCCGAATATCGGATGCCATGTGCTGGAGGTGTGGGAACACTTGCCGTGTTTCAACATGTTGATAATTTTAATTTTTAATAGATGAGGAGTCTAGTGCTACAGTGATTAAAGTAAAGACTAAATTGGAACCTGATGGAAATACACTTACAAACCATTTTTACAGAATTTTTAATGAGTAGAAGTTTAAGAAAGTTTAAAGATCGTTGCAATTTTGCGCGCGTCGTTTCAGTTGTAATGCAAATCGATTATATTCACCGCAAATCGTTTCGAATCGATATTTTGGGAGAAGTGTACATAAAAATGCAATTAAATAAAAATACCAATCGTATGTCATAACAACTAATAATAAAGTTTAGTTTTTGACCTTGGGATAATATAATAAACAACTATCAAGATGAAATAAATATTAACTCTTTCAAAATGTGTAGATATACATATGTGCATATGCAGATAAATAAAAAGTCTGGCCAATTATAATATAATCACATAAATTTTAATAATTGGCCAGATCTAATTTCTTGTGGTTAATCAATAAATGTATACGGTTGGGTGGTCTCATTTCCCAAATTTATGCAAATATATGAACCTATTTAGATTTTTAATTAATTTTAATTTTAAATTATGTGTTAATGTAAATTCAAACTACAAGTATTTTATATTACTGTGCCTTGTATTTTTAAAGATACCTATAATGAAGTTCTTATTTTAAAGGCCACACACATTGCATTTAATTAATGTTAAATCATATAAAAAAGTGTTACGGGTGTAGGTCATGGAGACAAGCCGATAATTATAATGCGCATAATTAAATAATTTAACTTAACATTGAATACTTTTCCTATCGGAAGCGAAATAATCACAGTAATTTTGCTTTTCCCCAAGGATGTTTTATTTCTTTTATCGAATTTAAAAACCAAAACATCGAAATTAAAGCAACCTAACGTGGTATATGAAGTCAAATGTTCAAATTGTAATTTAGTTTATGTGGAAGAAATAAGTAAAATAAAAAAAAACCTTTAGGTCAACATAAATATCATATTATCCAAAAATATAATCAAAATCATTCAATGCTTGTAGAACATTTATTAGTAAGTAATAATAATTTTGATTTTGACAGTACTGTCATTTTATATTGTAAATCTAATGTTTTCAAAAGGCGTTTCAAAGAAACGTCTAAAATTAAAATGTCGCATCGAAATCTGCTAATAAACGTACTGATTTTGCAAATTTAAAAATGACATATTGCTACGTTATTGTTATTTTTCGTACAATAATTTTTGTTTATAATAATGCATATAAGTTTTTGTTAACATGAAACTCTTATAAGTCCAGGGTCGTGACCTTTTTGTTTGTTGTTTATAACAAACTTTTGGGTTCCTTTCTAATTGTTATAAATAAAATCTCAATTATAATTTTCAATGAAATTCAGAACAAATTAAAATCGTTTATTTTCTTCTGTGGGTTTATTTAACAAATTTTTGATTTTGCAACAATAAATGAAGTGTATTACTTTATTTTAAACGGGTTATAACAAACTAGGTTCCTGCAATGGAGTTATTAATTGTTTGATATTTACTTTTGCAATACTGATACGCTAGCTTTCCTTTAAATGTTTATTACTTGTCTTGACATTTAACGTTGAATTTATTTGAACAATCCTTTATTATAAATTGATAAGTGATTTACATAGGTCCCAACGTTATGTTAATATTTTTGTTCATCTTACGGCTTTTGTCCTATCTGCACTTTATTATTTATGTACACGAACGCACTCGTTCATAAATTTAATTCAATAATAACCTCGACACTATACTTTCGTTTTTAATTGAATTTTCCGAACATACCCGACTCAGATGTTTGCTGGTCTTTTGATGACTTCCTTGATAATACCCAACGTTATGTTTGCTGGTATTTTGGTGACTTCCTGCGAAAATCACTCCATCCCTTATATATAGATCATACAAGAAAAACACCTCCCTCTCGTTTTCTGACTATCCTTAGAACGCGTCATTCCTAATTTCTAGTAAAAACTTTTTTGCTAAATAAGTTTTATTGCTATTCACAAAAAGAAACTACTTCCTTATTACTGTTGCTACCGACTATGTAATGTTTTAAAATGTTCCTTAATGACTCTTCACAGATATCAAACAATAATCTCCATATATTTTGTTTTGTTACCGCGAATGTGTTTCTTGTTGTCGTGATGCTTGAAGACTTCTTGGCAGAAGATAAGCATTTTGGCTTATGATGTGTTCACCTTTAGGATTAAGAGATGCCTTCATGTCAGCAAAGTCCTGCAGTCCTTTGTTACATCGTATAACCTTCAAGTCTGACTTTGGTTTGCGGTTCAATATGTTTTGTCGTAACCTATATCATTTAATTCATGGAACAAAATTTTTGTTTTAGTGTAAGCATTATTTGAGGCGAAATATCTTGGAATTACAATTCTGCTTTAATACATGAAATTTACATTGACTTTAAACAAAATTCTGATCCGAAATCATAAAAATGCATCCCAAAAATGTAAGTATAATGGTACAAATGCGTGTTAAAATTAATTCATTTAACAGTCAACAAATCAAATGAAAGCAAATTTGTTAAAAAATTTGAGGGCTTGCTTTAAATTCTTATTGAAGAAAAAATTGAAGGTTTTGGAGATTTTTCAGTAAGGCCAGACAAAGACAGCAAATAAGATATTCAATTAGTCCAACGTGTGGCCCAGTATTCTGATTCATTAAAATTATGCCATTTATTGTTCAAATATAATTTAAGCGATTAAAAAAATTTCCGTTACAAAATACTTTAGGGTGGCCGGTTTTTTTGCCTGTCAGCGTATATTTTAATTAAGAAAAAAAACTAATTAAGATCATGTTATCTTTACGTTTCTTCGGACAATTTGTATTGTTAGTTAAAAAAAAATCATATTACCTTTTCGCTTCTTTTGACAACTTGTCTCTTTTTATTTATTTTTTCATTTCTGACGAAATTATCAACGTACTAATAATAATAATAATAATAATATGTTCATTGATCCACTACATACACAAAAGAATAATTAATAAACTAAATGGAAAATTTTGGATCAAATAGTTCAGATTCAGGTTAGAGAGGAACCAACCACCTGAGCCGAACGTAGCATAAATTATAAATATGTTTGGCTTAGAGAAATACTTACAATTACCAAATAATACGTAAATAAAGATTAATTGTAAATTATTGTTGACCCAAATGTCCATTCTTTATTTTCAGTAATAACTGACGCTTAAAAGGCAAAAATGTTGATTTTTCAGTTCCTGTGGTAAACTGTTCCATAACACAAGTTGTAAGAAAAGGATCGCCGGAAAAACATAGTGAAATATCGTGGAATGTCAGTTCGAAACGAACATTATTTTGTGGTAAAGATGGCAGGTGTTTTGTTAGTTATGATATTATAAAAAATGCAAACGCTATGAAAAAATCGCCTATCAGTCATAGTTAACCAATTAGCTCTTTTCATCGTGCGAGATATCCGTTCATACTTTCGAATACCATAAATAAGTCTTAAGCAAGGGTTCTGAATACAAGATCTATCTACTGCGTCAATACAAGAACCATACACAAGGCCACAAAATATTAAAACGTGGCAATATAAGAGATTCACATAATAACAGTTTCAATTCAGGGCTGAAAAGGAATTTATTGCTATATAAAATTTTTAAAATATCGTAGGATTTTTGAATGAGAGAATTAATATGGTTTTTAAAATGTAATTTACAAACCAGAGACACCAAGAATCTTGACACAATCCGCCAGACCTATTGTTTCACGTACAATTTTGATTGCAATATCTTGGTTAATAGTTTCAATAAGATCATGGGAAACGGAGTTATGAATCACCCTGTGTAAAATAATAGGAACGTGTTCGAGATGAATATTGTTTTATGTTCCAGAGAGGTTATGTAACTTTACTGTAAAATTAAAAATCAAAAAATAAAAATTAAAAAAAAGTGTCAAATTTTAAATCAACATAAAACATCAAATAATACCATTTTTTACATTGAAATGTCAATATCTCAAAAATCATGTTTCAGGTGCATAATACTCTTATAATAAATTTATCTCTTCTTAAAGGCGAAAAATAAACCATAATATAGAGCATGTTCCGTTTAACAAAAATACAACTTTGGTTTGGCACAGCCACACGAATCATATACATATAATTGTATACATATAATTGTAACTAATTTTAAATCATGCATCTACACCATCTAGTAAGTAATAGCGAAAACAGATTTAAAAAATCTGTATTAATAATGGCGCTATCTACCGAATACGCACTATTGGTTCATCCTGTATTGATTTGATCTAAAAAACGTGGAAGACTTTTTATTCAGTTTTTATTGTACACTTGCTTGCAATAAAATCGCCTACACCTTCAAAATCAAGTAGCCAAGTTTTTACCTATTTTTGGCTTTGTAAATGGGTATTTTGAGAATTTTGCCATGTTTCCAAAGGTAAAGGTTAAGAACTGAGATTGAAATGATTGCTATTTTACCTGGTATGAGCCAGACAGTATGATTTGTTCAATAAATATTACACCATTCCAAATATTTAACGGCCCATAAATGTCGATTACTTATGTTCTGCTATTAATACATTTTTTTTAACAGTTGACAAGATTCTTCAAAGCTGAATTTGTAATTTTCGATGTTGGTGACAAGAGAATTTAAAAATTTATTAAAACATCTCTTTCGGTTAATATTAAATTTTCTCTTAATTCAGAAGGGGATTATCCGAATCGTGAATCGATATTTTAGGACATCTATCTGCAACCATATTTTCTATTTGCAAATTTTTCTTCTTCCCACATATTATTTATGCATCATAGTATTATTATTTAAGCTACAATCATTCGCTACCACTGAGAATCACTTTTCGTCTTCTAACTTACTCGTTTTCTGTCAGTCTGAATTTTAATTGTTTGACACTGACAATTTAAATCTTAAGACCAACTTAATACAACGAAAAGCAGGAGTACGCGATTTTTTTGCAAGCCACAGTACATGTATCGTTCTACTTTCCCATTCCATGTAACACTTTATTGATACGTAATATACCGGGTGTCCCGTGATATACTGTCATCACTTCACCTACGTGATTATCAATTTAAACTAAGAAAAAAGTCTAATAAAGTTTTGTTTCCAAGTAAATCGTTTCAAAAATAATGGGTGTTTAATATTTAATTTTTACAAGTTTTCTATTATTATACAGTGTGGCCATGGATAGGAACATATAAGAATATTATTTTATTTATTTTCTTATTATTTTTATTTATTAAACTTAATCTCTCTTTGCATTATCAAAGATAAAAGCGTGTTACACCTTCCTCAGAAAGTCTACTTAGTTCAGTGTTATGGTGTGGGATATGTTTCGTCGCGATATGCTATTGAAAAGATTCGAAAAGTTTAACATGAAGTGGTAATGATAAATACGTCAGATCTGTTTTTGTGTCTACCTGATCCGATTAAAAAATATCGAAAATTTTTTGCATAAAGGAAAAGTAAGATGAGAATTAAGACTTTCAAATACGGCAAGAATTATTATAAAGAATAAAATTTTCTGAGAAATCAGTAATAAAATTTTTTGCCTCTTATATCACCTATCCGTGGAACACTGTATATTGTACTGTATATTGTAATTTATCTTTTTTCAATAAAACTTTTATAATATAATTTATTTTCCTTTGTTGATTGCACAATGTCGCATAAGTGACAAATCTGTGTCGCGTAAGTGACACAAAATTTTAGGATTTATTTTATTACGGATAATAGATTCATGTATTCTAAATCTGCATATCGTTAACCTAGTATTTGGTACTTCCAGTAATATCACTTTTGAGTAAAAAGTTCATCTAAACATGTGTTCAAT
The DNA here is from genome assembly GCA_036172665.1 of Prosopocoilus inquinatus. Classification (NCBI taxonomy): domain Eukaryota; kingdom Metazoa; phylum Arthropoda; class Insecta; order Coleoptera; family Lucanidae; genus Prosopocoilus; species Prosopocoilus inquinatus. The sequence continues at coordinate 38,514,978 of CM069871.1, forward strand.
TCTCAGTGTTTACGGAAATCCACTATTTGAACTTGGGCCATAAAATACTACTAAAAACTGTCCGAACTGGTATTCTGCGGTTAAGAAACTGTTCATGATGTCCTCGATAAGCACAATTACTTAAAAAAAAAACACAGGGAACAATTGAGTGATGAGGTTCTGTGTATTCCCGTCTTTAATTTTCCCAGAATTATATTCTACCGTCCGGTGTTTTACAGTATTTTAATTTGACATGTCCAATATTAATTTAATTGCCTCTTTTGGTCGTCTATTTTTGTAAATTAGATTTTTTTGTTGACTTTTTTTGCTTTAGCGTTCTTTTCAGAAAGCAATTTTATACTTATTTGTTTATTTGATATGTCTCATTAGAATTCTGACATGCAGTATTGCGAACATTAGCTCTGATGTCAGATTAATTATTGATGCAATTCTTTGATAACTGTCGTCTCCTGCTTTTCAGGCTGAAATACAGCTCTTTCTGCATTCAATTTTACTTTACAATTAGTAAAGGAAAAATAAATGAACTGTACAAAAATTCACATCCTATATAAAATTTAAGATTGTATGTGGATGAAAAGGGGAATTATATGAATCAATCAAAAGACAGCTCTAATCAAATTAAATACTATTTGATGGATATTTTGACGTTTGGTAAACCGTTAAAAGAAACAGTAAGACAGGCGACATACTAAGCGCACCCGGACGGGTATCAACGTTCGATCAAAATTTCATTGATTGTGTAAAAGATGTAAAGTTAAATGTCAAAGTGAACGAACATAATCTTGTAATGAAATTTTGATCGACAGTCGATACTCGCCCGCGCCCGGGTGCGCCTGGTGTGCACCCGCCTAAGTCTCAAATTCACTGCAGATTAATTGAAGATGAGGGAACCCAAAAGGGTAATAAACTGCGCCCTTTCTTTCTTTGAAAACCCTTCCCCAAGGGTATGTGTCTTAAAAAAATGGCGTTATATACCAAATAAACAAAAACACATTCTATGTTAAGGTAAATGCCACCACATAATTGTTCAGTCTGAATCAAACCCTCTAATGGGGTGGTTGGCCGTTATTTTAATTAAAGAAGTAATGGCTACAAAGCCCACAACGAGGGCAAAAAGTGCTTCTGCGTGAGTACTCCCGTGTTGGCGTAAAACAATCTGACAAAATAAACGAATAAATATTATCTAACAACCCTAAAACAAACATTGTGCGTGAAGTGCAACAACAAAAGAAGCACAAAATTTCAATTACGCTCTGAAGGAGCCAGTAGATAACACAATCAACACGGACCAAGGTATAAATAAAAACTGCAAAAGCAAAAACAGGGAAAATTATTAGGCACAATCGGGTAAATACGATTTAAAGTAAAAATTGATGACACAAAGAAACAAGCCATCTCTGGCCACGAACTACGTTCAAATCGCGTGCTCCTCTACGCCGGAACGTCGACATAAATCCCCGCGACCTAGCTCGACGCGACATCACTGACACGGCGTAAGTACGACTCCGCACCACAGGAGCTTTATTCTTAGATCTCGGGGACTAGAATAGGCGAAGCAAATGGGTGTGTGTCTCTCGATATTAGAAAATTGATATTCTTGAAATTCTCTCGAAATCCAAGAGAAGAGATATTTAGCAAGAGAAACGGCTGTTTCTAATAGAAATGGGAGGTTAAAGTGAGATCGTTTGTAGCATTAAATAACGTTAAGGGCCGGTTCAGACGGGCGACTGTGTGGCGGTTTTCTCGCTTCCTATTGGTCTGACAACAATTCGTGTTATTATAAGAATTGTAGACTAGACAATTCCCAACAAGAAAGTTCTTTTACATTTTTACGTGCGATGAACCGTTTTCATGATATAAGGTCAAGATTACACAAACAACGTGAAATGCATTCCTCCTCTTCTTTTTCTTTTTCCTCATCTTCTTTTTTGCATGTTAAACTTTCTTGCATGTACTTGACAGTAAATAATTTAAAAAAAAAACTTATTTCATCATCATGGTCACCTATTTGTGTATTAGCCTCAGGAGCAGCATTGAGGGATTATTTTTCACGAAAATGACCACATACTTTAGATTTTGAGCATAACAATACCACTTTCCTGCATTCACAATTAGTGCTACAATCTTTCGAACAGCTGTAAAAAAAATTGTGTTCAGCAGTATATCCGGCGCAGGCGGTAATAACCTACTTATAGATTGTAAAATATTATTTTTCATTGCCCATCCCCATTGATGTGGATTTAATTCATGGTTTTACTAAATTTGTACTTAGTAGTATACTCAGTATAGATGTTGTGCAATTACAGCTGTGGAAGGTAGTAACGAAAATTTGACTGTTAAATTAAATCTTGTAGGTTTTGGGAAGCTCAATATCTGAAGTTATCAATGGAAACTTCTGACACTGGAGCTCCATACATTGCCACGAGAGAACTATTCTGTGATCTACAATGACATTTGAGCTGCAATTTTCAATTTTGAATACTTCTTTTGGACAGAAATCATTTCAATCAATCATCAAGTTTCTCAATATTTCTTAAATTTTTAACCAAAAAGAAATTGTAATGTACTGAAAGTTTAGCAGCAGTGCTGAAGCTGGTACGATAGTAAGACCTGAAACAATCCTGATGAAGAAAGATAAAAAATACTGACCATGAGTGCAGAATTCCTAGGTACAAACTGACTAATTCATACCATAACACTGGAAGATGTTCCAAGATATATTTTTAATAATATCCATTCTCTAATAAAGTGTTTACTCCACCCTTTAAAGACACTTTTGATATGTATTTAATGTATTGTATTGTATTGTGTATTTGTTATTAATCCAATAACATCACAAGGACAATGAATACGTCATGGAGAAAATACAGACCTTAGATTTAACAAAAATCGCTTAAACTGTAGTAACATTTAGCTACTAAATAATCTTTCACTGTGTTTTTAAATACATTATAATTGCTTATAGATTTAAACTCTTTAGGTAAATTATTATAAATTCTATAACGCGGAGAACGTTCAAATAGAGACGTCCGGTGTCCGAAAGCCCTTATTTGATCAGCGTTCCTTGTTGGATATAAGTGACTTTTCCCATTTTTTTCAATGTTGTGTAGGTATTTACGAGCAAAAAGAGCACAGCGGTAAATAAATATACTAGGCGCTGTCAACATTTTATACATACTAAAATACGGCTTACAGGAGTCTAGAGGTTTCAGATTAAATAAGAGGCGTATTAGTCTTTTTTGTAATATAAAGATGCGACCATTCACAATGTTTTTACCCCAAACAACAATATTATAAGACAAGTCAGGGTAGGCCAAAGCATAGTACACTTGCAGTAGTCCTTTAATATTTAAAGTTTTTTAGTTTACGTATAGCATAATTTTCCACAAATGTGCTCTTTTTGCCTGTTCCATGTTAGTTGGGGATCAATAAATAGGCCCAGCAATTTGGCTACTTTAGTATCGGAGTCATCGGTCACATGGATAGGAATTTTATTGTAAAAATAGAGGCAACAGGTTTTGTCCTCATTCATAACTAATCTGTTGGCATTTTTTAAATTGGCCGATGAGTCTATTTATAGAAGTTACAAGAGAATTGTTATCAGGCGATGAAACAATAATCGATGTATCATCCGGGAAACTCGTTATAAGACTAGCAGAGACATGTTCAGGCAAGTCATTGACATATAACAAAAATATCAATGGCCCCAGCACGGATCCCTGTGCCACACCCATACTACTGGTAAATATGTTCGATTTCGAGTTCTTACATGTCACGTAAAATTAACGGTTACTTAGGAATGATATTATCCATTTTAGTATGTTTCTTCTTATGCCTAATTGGTACAATTTATCTTCCACAAATTTAATACAAACAGTATCAAAGGTGCGCGACAGGTCAAACATAAGTCCTGCTACGCATGTGTTCGCGTCCAATTCTTTGCTCACACATTCTACAAAAGCATATGAAGCAGTTTCTGTCGATTTCCACGAGGCGTTCGAAGATTTTTGAGAGAACACTTAGGAGAGAAATAGGGCGATAGTTACTAATATCACCGGGATCATCTCTTTTATAGATCGGAAGCACTGATTCAACTTTTAAGCACTCAGGGAACTCACCACTATTCACTGATTTGTTAAACAAGAAAGTTAAAGGGACTACAATTTAGTCGCACACACTTTTAACTATTTGAACAGACAAGTCATCAGGTCCGCGGGATTTTTTGTTATTCAGATGCAGGATAATATTCCTTACTTCATGCTCTTCAATAGGGAAGAACGCCATTGTCATTTTGTATATGTATTCCAATTCGTACGTCTTAGGAATTTAAGAGCGAGTTACGCTCCTTGTTTCATTCGCACCGCGATATAACTTAACATAACTTACGTAAGAACTTTTTTATGGGGAATTGACTAATCTACAATTCTTATAACAACCCGAATTGTTGACAGACCAATAGGAAGCGAGATAATCGAGAAAAATCAATTCTCTTGACTTTTGACCTTGAATAACACGTGAAGCCAGAATTTTTTCTTAGTATGTTATTTATAACAGCTACGTAAAGGTGTATACAAAAATTCAGCTAGGTTGGATTTTTTCGGAAGCTATCGCATTTTTTAAACTTATTTTACTGGACTAATAGGCCCGTATTGACCGGCCCTAAAGCATTCGAAGCGGCATTATCTCAGAAAAAATAACTGCGCGACAAAGTCTACTACGATTGAACTGAATATATTTAAAACTATTTAGTAGTTTATGTATTATTAAAAATTTGAAAGAGTAACCAAGAAATAAATAGGTTGTAATTCTGTAAACACAAATTCTTTCTGTTTTGTGCGATTATCCGTCTTGGTTTATCAGTAAAAGTCTAATTTGTAAACGCGATCATACTCAGTGAAAACTTAGATGAAATTCATGGCTACTGAAACTGCAACGTTTTGATATTCTCATATTTTCATATTCCAAATATAAGCAAATATTCGTAAGTAATTCTCAAAGCAGCAAGATTAATGGTGCAATTGTGGTCAAATTTAAGCTCTGTAAGTAAAAATAATATACTCGTTTATTCCACTATATTCGTTCTATTTATTCTTTTCACGCTTTAGTCTCATATTTACTTATATCAAAAGTAAAACAAAAGTGAAAAAGAACAAATAGAGTAAGGGGTGTTGAATAAACGAATGTATCGCTTCCACTTACAGAGCTGAAATATTTAACTAACATGACCACAATCGCACCATAAGACGTGTCTGAACTAAACCTTAAGGAGTTTTAAAATTTAACCGTGCGTCGCCTTTAGACAAAAATCAGATTTTTCAAAGAACATCTTGAAGAACTCGTAGTTTAGACTTATGGAAAAAATGCCGAAAAGATGCCTTATTTGTGATTTCTTAAAAATGACATCTGTGGATGGAGGATTTTGGAATAAAAGGTATAAATTCATATTGACTGAATTTAAGTTAAGTACATATTTAAGTTTCTGATTCGTCATTGTTTGATGAAAAATATACATATCTGGTGTCCCGCGCCGTATGCTCACCCTTCTAGAATATTTATTTATTAATCGAATAACCTGAATTTTGGAGACAATAAATTAAGCAAAAAATGTGATTTTTCGACATACTGCTAGTCGTCACACGATTTCCAGTTTCGCCGGAAGTGATATCAACTTTCTTATTTTAAATGGAACACCCTATATATTTTTACATATTTAAAATCTGCGGATCATTACGAGTCCGAATACGTATCAACTAATAATTTTAGTTTCCATGACAACGAAAAAAAGACTTTTTTGTTTTTTAATCTAGAAATCTATGAATCGAATTTTTTCGATTTAATGAGATTAAGTGTTTCGAGAAAATCACTCCTTTAATAGTATTTGATTTTTAACATTTTTATTTTAGTATTTGAAATTTTCATTAGGTTGTAACGCATTTTTTTTAATATACACAGATTTCTTAGCTTAGTTTAACAGAACATTTCTCTCTGAGTACATTGATACCAAATACATATTTTCTTTGAAAGTCATTTGAAATAAAGGGAGGGTAAAATCTCAATAAGACATATTCTATTTTAAATTATCTTCAAAGAAAATATGGCGTATTTGGTATCAGCGAACTAAACTAAGAAACATATGAGGTTCTATTGAAAAAAATTAGTTAAGGCCTAATGAAAATTTCAAACACTAAAAATGTTAAAAATCAAAATACCATCAAAGTAGTGATTTTCTCGAAACACTTGATCGCATAGATTGAAAAAATGCGATTCATAGCTTTCTAGATTGAAAAATATAAAAGTTCTTTTTTCGTTATCATGGAAACCAAAATTAACAATTGATACGTACTCGGAGTCGTAATGATGCGTAGATTTTAAATATGTAAAAATATATAGGGTGTTCCATTTAAAATAAGAAAATTGATATCACTTCCGGCGAAACCGGAAGTCCTATGATGACTGGCGGTATGTCGAAAAATTCCATTTTTTATTTAATTTATTGTCACTAAAATTCAGGTTAATCGATTAATAAATAAAGATTCTGTAAGAGTGAGCACATGGTGCGGGACACCGATATATTGACTTTCTATGACTTGCTATGATAAAGGGACGTTTATATTACTTACATGTTTGTATTACACATGTATCCTACATCGAGATTGAAAAGTTAGGAACAAATCTGAAATTAGTCTCACACAAGTTTTAGACTTTTCATGTATTTGACATGTTTCCGATAAGTTTTACAGGCAAGATTTGCATTCCAAATAAATGGAAAACTCAGCGAACACATACCATACAAAGGTACTTGCGCATGTGCAGAATAATTAGCTGTTTTAAATTTTTAACGGAGCCGATATTTTGTGACCAGTCCATCGTCACAAAATAATAATATCCGACCGCGGTCAAAAACAAAAATTGATCCTCATCATCCATATGCGACATTTTAATTAATATTAAATAGCAGATATGTAGCGAACAAGTCCTACAGTGTAAACGATGTCCTGTTATAGTATTTGTCGAAGACTTGTGCTAAACATTCACCGAGATTAGAATGCGATAAGCCTGTACAGATTTGTTTTTGAATTTGTTGAAGACATGTATGTAATCTAAACGCCCCTTAACAGATGTCAAGAAACTTTATATACATATTTCTCGACAAACAAAGACAGCTACTCGAAAAAAGTAAAAATTATTATAAAAATTAAAAGCGTTTTCAAGTGACTACTCTGGAATCATAGAAATAATAATCATACGGAACGCGCACTGCCGACTACGCCTGTTGGCATTGTAAGGTAGGCAAACTTACATTGCTCCTAAGGGCAAGAGGGCCGGAAAATGCATCCGGTTGTTTTGTAAAGTAGGCTGGTAATTCCTTATAAGGGATTTTTCTATAGGAATTGACGGTCACTTGCCCTTAGGTGTTGCAATTTTCGTTGCTAACACGGTTGCCATACAATTTGCATACGGACATGTACCATATTACTCTCTGTAAAGGCCCGACGCGTGGTTTCTGTCTTATGTGTGCGAAAAATGTTTAGCGCTTGTGATTTTTTTCTTATGTGTGTAAAGAATGTTTGGCGTATTTCAGAAAAATGTTGTGAATAAATTATTGTCATTCGTTTTTAATAGAAATAAATGCCTATTTACGACCTGTTTTTGAGAGCTTTTAAGTGCCTTTTTATTACGGCGCCTGCGCGGCCTGTGTTGCACACTTCGCATACGCCATCCGCCGGCCCTGTGTCTATTCTCTTAGACTGGGTTCGTAAAGTTTTCTTGGGTAGCCTACAGGAATGAATGACATGAAAAACAAGGTATACAAAATAATTTATATGAGAGAGAAAGAAACCCAAGAAACAAAGAGGACAGTCCGGAATATTCTCAGATAACAAGGAATGGAAAAACATTGTGGACGGTGGATTTCACAAAAAATAATAAATCGGCGATTAACTTAGTTCTCTGATTAAGGAACGTCATTGGACGTAGTTAACAATAGATTTGACACAACCAATCGCAGGCTTTAATCACGCTGTTACATTAATCAGTGACTAAATAATTTTTGCGAAACTGGCGGTCAGAGTGCTATGAAGCAATGAATTGAATAAAAATATATCTTTTTTAACCTATATGCCGATACCCTAGCATTCACTTAGTTTAATGCCTGAGTATTTCCATCCTCCTCTGAAGCATTTCCTGTTTTCCATACATTGTTCCACATTTCTTTCCAGCAGTCACATTCCTATAAATGACGTAGGCTAAAAGAGTTGTGAGCAGGACTAGGCGCATTTTAGGCGGAAAGTTTCATTAAATATATGAGGAACTACTAATAAGCTGAAGCGATCATAGTTGTCATACTGTCATAAAAGATTTCTCATTACAAGACGTTATTAAGCCTTCTCATTACAGACTTCTAAAAATTGATTTCCTTAAAAGATTCATAAAAGATCTCTCCGTCAAATTTAAAAATAGTCTTACAAAAGACATCTTTATGTCATCCTTTTGAATTTTGTACCGTCTGGAAAGTTATTTAATAAAATGATAATCTACTTCCTTGGATCTACGCCGCTGGTGAAGAATCAATTTTCCGAATTTTCCGTATGACATATCCATACCACTTTAAGAGGTTATACCTCAGACACGAAAATCTTCTGCATATGGAGATAGGTTAGGTTAAATTGTAATATTTTGATGTCATCTATTTATGGTATAATTATTGCCATCTTATTCGATAACATTGAACTTATGCAGAAATTTCAAATACATAAAAACAGTTTGGTTATAATCTTTGGTTTAATTTGCAATTGCAGCATGTGAAAGCAAAACTCCCAACATTGATTTTAAATTTATGTAGCTACGTGCACAATAAAATAGGTCCCTTGGAGGGGATCCGAATAACGTGAACGTGGAAAGATGACAATTTATTGGTCGAAAAGTTGTAGTCCATTTGACAACACGGCAAATGCATCTCTCCTGTAATTCATGTTCTCTTTGTGTTCGAGAATACCAAATTTTTAATCTCGAGGTAACAATGAGGGAGCGTTTCTCTCCAATTCAAGAATAAGCACCCAGATAGCAGAGAAAAAAGAAAATTACAGAACGTTCTTAAGTGGAAAACTTCCCCTGTGGCCGGTGATGCGTGTCAGTGATGGGTTCAGGTGTGACAATACCTTCCTTAAATGGTTCTACTCAGGAGCGAAGGCACGAGAGAGGTGGGAGGGGGGGCGCTTCAACAGCTCGAACGTGGCAGCTCTGGATGCGACTCGGGGTCTCCCAACGACGCTAAGATATTGCGATAAACCTGCCACATTATCAGAGGTGTGCCCCGTACAGGTGTTTGCCTTGAAAAACTGAAGAAAAGTCTCAAAACTCAAACCAGAGTTACCGGAGTCCATCGAGACGTCAAATAACCTGAAAGATGGTAAAGATGGAAAAGATGGGTTACAAGAATATTGCTAACATGCATCGTTTTGCTCAAAACTATCTCCAGTTGCAGCGTTGGTAAAAGTCGTATCTCAAATCAGAGTTACCGGAGTCCATCGAGACGTCAAATAACCTGAAAGATGGTAAATATGGAGTAGATAGGTTACAGGAACGATGCTAACATGCGTTGTTTTGTTCAAAACTATTTCCAGTTGCTGCTGTGTTGGTAAAAGTCGTATCTCAAATCAGAGTTACCGGAGTCCATCGAGACGTCAAAAAACCTGAAAGATGGTAAAGATGGAATAGATAGGTTATAGAAACAATGCTAACCTGCGTCGTTTGGCCCAAAACTATTTCCAGTTGTTGCTGTGTTGGTAAAAGTCTTATCTCAAATCAGTGTTACCGGAGTCCATCGAGACGTCAAATAACCTGAAAGATGGTAAAGATGATGAGCCGTATTTGAACTAACAACACGGTTAGAAACCTATTTGATCAACAAAAGTAAAAATTGACGTAACAGGCTCATTGCAAAAATGTCTGAGTGCAAATTTCGCATTTTTGAGATAACCAATATCAAATACATGAATATACTATTATGTAATAAACACTAAGAAGTTCATAAATTTACTAAATAGTAAAAGCGATAATTTCAGTCGAATTCCAATTCAGAGCAGATATTCAATTTACAGTAGCTCGAAAGCATACAAATGTGACTTAAATACAATATTATAATAACTACTTTTTGAAATGACCCTTCAATTTAGAATATGAAATTGTGTAGAGAAAAAGTAGTTCTCAAATACCCGTCATTTTTCCAAATTTTTCTCAAAAAATTAGTCTAAAGAAATTTTTGTTTAACCTTGAAGCATTTTAAACAATTACGACTGAAATGTTTGGAAAAATATTATTAATAAATAGTAATAGTACCTAACGTAAAAAGGATGATACTATTTTTGAGACAATAAAAAAATTAAATTATTTAATAAATATTTTTTATTCGTCGTGGAAGATTTTGAAGTTTTTTTTAAATTTAATATGGTTTTCTAAATTATAAAGTATAAAAAATGATTTTTATCCGGTGAACGAACTGGACTGGTCAGCGTGTACTCGTTCGTAACGACCGATCAATTTACTTGGAAAATGTGCCTTCCGAAACATTTCTGACCGGTATTGTTGCTGGAGAAATAATTTTCGCTATTGACTTTGTCTCTTAAGAGGACAACAAAAAAATTTTAAATCCAATTTAAATTAGAATATTGATTAACATTTTGAAATTTCGATTATATCTTGACTAATATCTACAATTTTATGTCGAAATTTGTTGAAAATTAGGTTCATCGAAATATATTACTCCTATGTTTTATGAAGATTTGATTTTCCGACTGATTTTCTCTCATCCATAAAGCAAAAGTCCAAATGTATTGGACCATCGTCATCACTATTCGTGTACAAAAAGTTGACTTAATAATATTTAATTTTAGTTTCTTTCAAAATTCGTTGCAAATGGGATTTGCTTCCTCCCAACTGTGCAGAGCTACCTCATAATAAATTTTTTTGATCCTCAGTTACAGAATCTATAACCAATATGTTAGCAGTATCTTTTAATTTATCTTGATATTACTAAAGTTATTAAACAAAAGTTTTGAACAAGCAAACGCTTTTATAAAGAATATCATTTTTCTTTTCTTTGGGGACACACTGTATATATTTGTATTTCATTATTTTGTAGAAATAATGTATAAAGCTATTAGTAAATAATATTTAATGTAGTATGTAACAGAAATGTATTCTTAATTTTATATGTTTTGGCGCCCTCGTGACTTGCTTACTTTGCTTACCGCTTCAGGTTATGAATATTTCCACTTTCTTGCATTATGAATATTGTAAGGACCGGATGAGGTTTTACAGTATACTATTGCAACGAAACGGCGATATGTTGTAAGTGCAATGTCTAAGGGCCTCTACTTGCTGTAATTCCGCGAACAGCAATATTGAACAATCGGTGAACCAAATAAATAGTATATTTGTAGAAATTTTAAATTGCCCGAGAGCCCACAACGCAGGTTCCTTACCAGAACTGTCGCTGTCCGAAACTAAATGAAACTAGAAAAACTTTATAAGTCCTCTACCTGATTATGAATTCTTGACAGTTGTACGAATATTTTTTTGAATATCGAAAGAATATTATTCATCGAGAAAAAAATGCTTATGCATACTTCAGATTTCTTATTTTTGTCAGTAACTATTTAATATCTAAGAGTTGTCTATGTCTAAGAGCGTGTTTTGTTACCACAATGATAAACAGAAAAGGCCGCGAAACATACAACATTTGATTATTTTCTTTCATTGATACACTCCACGAGACATTTCTTTTACTGATGACGGTTTATTAAATGAGATACGCAATCTTAAATTTTATAGACTAAGGCCTGGTCTTTTCATCTCTGAGTAACTTTAATCGTTGATTTATTCCCATAGTTACAATTATGGAAACAATTGTTTCTATAGGAATTAATCAACGGTTAAAGTTACTCAGAGATGATAAGACCGGGCCTAATTCTCTCTTCAAGTTATAATAAATACTGCGTATAAGTATAACGGATGCCACAGTCCATCTGAGCTGTAGGAGTGTGATCAATGATGATTGTTATGGCTTGTGTGTTCGCCCTAAGTGTAATTTAATTTAAGCGTAACTTTAATTATAAATATTTTTTGATATATTAATTTTAGTTTACAATTCTAAGAACTTCCGAAATTTCTCGACGCAAAAGCCCCACACTGCCGGCCACTAAAAGCATTTTCTATGAAATTGTGTCACCAGCATGTTTCTAAATTAAAATGTCTTTTCTCCGGACGATATGCTTGCATCAAATTTCATAGAAATGCTCACCCTATTTTGGTTCTAGATTATTCCAGGCCCGTTTTAAACCGACCGAAATTAATTTAAATTGCAACGTTACCTATGGTAAACATTAGTGACTTTTTTCAGTTCAGTGTGAAACCGCTTTCTTTTATTTCTTCTCTTACTATTGGATAACAGATTTTCCAAAGGTTTCGTTAAACATCTTGTAAATTAAAAACTTCAGTTCTTTCGTTTCAATAGCGGCAAACACAAGTGCCCAAGAACTCAGTTATGATTCTTGCGTAGCTTTTACCGGGACGTAACTTAATTCGATCTAGTTAAATCCGTGTTAATTGTAAAGTTCTGCTAACTCGTCAGCTGCAAAATATAAGTGCCCGAGAACTCAGTTGTGCTTCTTGCGTAGCTTTACCGGAAGACAACTTTGCAATTTACGTGTTATTTTTATGTTGTTGTTTTGTAAATATTAAGTTGTAAATAAACAAATCTTCGGTTAATCGAACTTTCAATTTCTCGATTCTGTAATAAAAAATCAGTGAGTGAAGGCAAGTTAGAGTGCTGTCGACGAGCTTTACAACCTCCGAGGTGCATAATTTGTCTTAGGCCTCAGTTTCGTCTGAGAAGGGCTTTCAAACCAGGAAGCTTCCAACAATGATTTGTTACATTTTCAGTAAAAATAACACTAAGTGATTAACATTTCCTCGTAATTATTTTTTCATTGGAGCGGTAATTGAATCTAATGAACTCCGTAAGTAAAAAGTTGAATGCAACCAAAATCGGTTTTCATGAACGTTAATTAAATTTGAGTTTCAAGCTCAGTTAATTAATTCTGTATTTCTAGATTTTAGTGCTGCTAAATATTCTGTTTGTGACTTTGTCACGAATTTGCAGTAACTTCTACAGCTTTCGTTCCAATAAATGGATTACTTTGTTAGCACTGAAATGTAACTTGTTTCGTTTTATTTTAAAGATATTTTTAACATTTATTTTCGCTATTACTTTCGTATGGTTCAGATGTTTAATTTAAAATTATTTATATTTACATATGCTGTTCCGCGTGGCTGTGCTAAACCACAGTTGTGTTTTTTAAATAGAACACACAGTATATTCTGGTTTATTTAGATTTGCCTTTAAGGGTAGATAAATTTGTTATAAAGGTGTTATGCACCTAAACCTAATAGTTTTAGAGATATAATTGAGAATTAAAGGGTATTTTTTGATGTTTTATAGATTAGATATTTTTGACGTAAATTTAATAATGCTTAAGAGTTTGGCTTGGTGGCTATAATTATGAACTGACACTTATGAATGACAGACTTTAATTAATAAAGGTCACCCATTATTTTATTTTGAAAAATATTGGGTCATATTAGTTATATAGATAAGACCAAAACGGAAAATTAATTTATCTTTAGAAAAATAAAATTGGCATTCGTAAATGATAGTTCAGCTATCGCTACCCAACAAAAGTTTTAGTGTTGTTAAATTTACGTCAAGAAAATTGTCTACTTTTTTGGGCGGCGACAGTAAATGGAACAATATCTTACTATTGGATTTAATACATTTTTCTGAAACGGTTTACTTTAGAATAAAACTTTATTACAGCTTTTTCCTTACTTTAAACTGAGGCGTATAGTGCAAGAGTGGTCTAAGTGCTAAAAAGTAGTTTTAAGGAATAGCAGATTAAAATATCTTTATTTCAACTGTTGCACTAATGATAATTACCAAAACATATGCGCGAAACATCTATTGTCATTTTACATAACTCATGATGGGCTATTATAGTACAATAAAAATGCAAGAAAAATAATTAGGTTTTTTTCAGTTGGGTCACTCTTGCACTATACGCCTCAATTGATTATCACGTGGTTGAAGTGGTGATATTACGTCACGGGACACCCAATTTTTCGGGAATTGTTTTAAAATATTTATTTAACTATGCCGTAGAATTACTCTATTACATATTTCTGTATTAATTATTTTGTTTATCTTTCGTAAATTAAAAGACTTTTAAATAAGAAGAGTCATCAGGTGATGAAAGCCAAACATTTGCACTTTTCAGTTTAATTGAGATGCAGGATTAGCATATTGCGCGAGCTTTTGTGTGAAGGGATCAGATTAAAAAAAATTTCCTTAGTTTTTACTGCACGCGTTCCTTCATGTTTTTCGAAGAGCTTTTTCGTTTAATTTTATTTCCTGCTGACTAGAAGGTATTCAGAAGTTTGTTTGATTTATGCCGGATTTCCGATGGGCTCATAAAAGTTCTTTCACGCAGTAACCGACACTCGATGTCGAAGTAACTTTGTTTGTTTCCTTCATGGAGGTTAAACTTCTGTTTTCGCCTTTAAACGTATCGCTGCGTTTTTGATTAATTGTAGTTATTCACAATTAATTCACAGTTTTAGCTTGTGTTTTCTCATGCGCAATTTTCGGGGTTTTGTAGATTTACTAAAACAACTTTTTTGGATACCCTTATAATTACATTGCAAGAAAGTTTCAACTGCTTGTTTGCTGAAGAAATCAAGGAATATGCCGAAAAGGTAGAACAACTCGAGGATCGACTCGAACAAGCTGGATGAGAAGCAAATGAGGCCCAATATGCTTTGGAACAATATTCTCGACTTAACAGTGTTCGGATTTTTGGCATACCAGAAAGCAAAAATGAAAACATTGATTCAGTTGTCACCAAGTTCCGTCGGGAAAAACTGGGCTTAGAAATTTCTGCTGAGGACATCGATTGCAGCCACCGTCTTATGGAGACGGAACCACTGCACTGCACTTTGTAAGCAGAAATATTCAGAAGATGGTTTTCAACAACAAAAGCAAACTTAAGAGAAGTAAAATTGTTATTAGGGAAGACCTTTCAAGGATATGAATGCAACTACTAAAAGAAGTCGCGAAAAAAAAAAAAACGGAAGCAAGAAAGTACAGCCGAGCGGGGATAATACCATATGATTAAAAAAAATTTAGATAAAGGTAGGCTTTGAAAGGCAAACCGTATGGCGTAAATTGACTCATATATAAATTTTTATTGTTAGTGTCAGTCCTGTCATTGAAATTGTTGAAAATCATTTATTGTTATTATTTATGTAAAAAGAAAAGAAATTACAATAGATGTTGAAAATGGAAACTATTCTCTCGCAAACAGAAAGCAAACCCTTTGCAATATTCTCGGTGTAATTTTAGCGCATTCTTCTGTAATCCTTAATATTGTGTTTTTTAAATGGGGGAAATCAAAATAAGCCAATGGAGTTAATTCCTGGGATCTCGGGAGATATTCTAGATTGCAGTGTAAACTTATGATTCATTCATCATAAAACTGGCGTAAATAGTTGACAGTGACAGTAGTAATACGGGCTGTAGCTTCATCTTGTTGGAAGTATCCATCGTGATGATGGGCTGTAAATGTGTCTAAAATCTGCTCCTGGTATCACTGAGCAGGACAGTGTCATAAAAACTACAGGGTCCACTAATCTTCGGAGAGATTCTAATCGAAACTCGTACCTTTTGTAGATAAAAGGGGGTCTCGCGGAACACACAAACACATGAGCATCATAGAAATTATCGTCTGCGAAAACCTCATTTGGATACTTTTAGTGAAACTCTTGTAAACATTGCCCTGCAGAGTACACTTATTATCCATTTTGATTTTGATTAACAACACCACTGTGAAAATATGATTCTATTATGAATGCCTTCAGTTTTGTAAATACCATTTTGAATAAATTGTTGTATTGGTTTAATAAATTTCACTCATCGTTTCGCTATAGATTTATAGCTTCGTCACTCCTGACGAAGCTATAAATCTGTAGCGAAACGTTGAGTGTGTTCCCATCATGTTTCTGTTCGGTTCGAGATTAAAAAAACTTTGTATTTTGTACAATTATCATCAGACAAGAATCAATTTCATTTAATAAATTTATATTTAATGTGACAGCCGTCAATATATGAATACAGATGAATAAAGCTAAGACATGAATATTGTTTTTCACACCCTCCCTTTATCTAAAATTTTAAAAATCCTAGGGTATTTTGGCAAAAGTTGGCGATGCTATTCGTCGGATCAAATCCTTGAATGATTTAAAGTAATAGAGTAGTGTTACTAATTTATAATACGAGCTTCAGTATATCTTACCTTGTCTGACTCTCTGCTTGGTCGACGCATTCAAAAAATTATAAAAAATCTTGTTAAATATGCAGATATTGACGTTAACAATAACATTGAACAGGTGTGATTTAGTATTAAACTTAATAATTTATCCCTTGCAGTAGGGTGGTATACAGACCGTTCAAAAATAATTCGGCACTATTGCTAACTTTTTTATTATAAAAGTTACAGATACGGTTAAATTAGTAAACTAGTATTACTTTTTTCCGTGATTACAGTGATGCATTCAAGAAAAGAATTGAACATCGCGTTTATGAAATAAAGGGAAAGGAACCCCTTTTTTAATGGAAAACTCTGTATATTATTTGACCAATCGATAGAGAATAAAATTCTGAATGAAAATTTTCTTTATCATTTTATCGGAAATAAATAAATAAATAATAATATAAATAAAGAAGAAGCGCGTTAAAAATGTTCTTCCTTCACTCTTTTACGTAAATAAAATATTACTGTAATCTCGCTGCTAGCTATGAAAGTATTACTACTTACGGTCCACTGAAAAAAAGTAAATGTAAAATTTTTATAAGTCTATTAAAATTAATATGTAATGAGAAATTACAATTTCTTTGTACCTCGCTTTAAATTTTTCGGCAACTAGGAACCGTAGCTTCTTGAATTGCACTAGATTTTAATTTAAAAACACTTAAACTTACTTAGTTACTTTAAATTGTAAACGTTTTGACTGACCAGCTGATCGAAGCTCAATCGTTCGGGTCATAATTGAAGAGGCGGCCGCGTTCCACTTTTAGCTATGGCAGCAGTTCTCAAACGGTTTAGTGAAAATCTGTCATTGCATTTTTCTCGAAAACTATAAAATCGTTGCCATTTATGGTGATATGTTACAGGTTTAAATATTTGCATACAGTAAAAGAACACCCTGTATATTGTTCTTAGTGAATCTGCGGTTATATTTTTCGAATCATATCTCTCTGGAAGAACGCAACGAGTTCGGATGCCAATAGGAGTTTCTAATTAAAGATCGGGATTTTGTGGTGTACCGCAAGTGTCCATTCTTGGGTCTTTGTTGTATACATATAATTTATACTTCAACATTCTATAAATACGTTAAAACTTGCAAAAACCATATGTACGCTGACGATACAGTTGTACCATTCATTTAACATATGTGATCGGCAGAATGCATTATTTAAAATTCAAGCAGATCTTACTGCAATTGTAAAAATATCTGAAGCGTATTCCTTAACTATTAACGTTTCAAAATCTGCTTTGCTTTTATTTGGCAAGTCCGATGACTGCACTTTACATATTAAATTTAAAAATTAAGAACGCCAAAATTCCTTTGCGTAATGAAGCTAAAAATTTAGGACTAGTTATTGATAATTCTTTTAGATATCGTGCTCATGTTAAAAATATGGTTAAGAAAGCTTACTGTAATTAAAAACTTATTTACGCACATAGACGTTATTTATCTATTAGTACGAAAATTTTGCTTTGTGATTCCCTAATTCTTTCGCAGTTAAATTACTGTTGTGAAACTTATGTGTAATTGTTTAACACATGACAGTATTGCTCGAATACAAAGAGTCCAGAATTCGCATCCGCAAATATGACAATATAACATATAAATTAGGAGAAGCTGGCTGGTCGAATATTGTAACGCTCGCTCAGGAGTAGCGGCGATGCTTTTTGAAAAGTGAGGGGTAACTCAGTAGTCTTGGGTGCCTTTTTAGTTATTTGGACCAAAGATCCGTCAAGAAATAATTTTGGGAAACTTACCGGCGCTTGAAGCGTAGCAGGGAAACTAGTGGAGCCGCAAGCCGGGAACCGCTCAGAGGCACCTTCCTGAGTTGGTCGCCTAATTATCGATCAACCTGCGGTCAATCGACCATTGATCTTGTCCACTCAGCAAACTGCCTCGCCCAACAATTACATTATAAATTATGTACAGGTGTCCTATGTAATAGCATCCTTCGTGACAATATGTCTAGCAGAAGAAAGTTGTTAATCTCATCTCTCTATCATAGAATCATCATAGATCAAACGCCTCTTTATCTTTACAGAAAAATTAAATTTCGTACTGATATTCATAATATCGGTATTAGATTCAAAGGAACACATAAACCACATATCCATTAAAGTACGTTATACATACAGGTTGTCCTACTTAAGGCGGATTCTTTCATACCTCTCTAGTCATTAATATTACGAAAAAATGTTTCAAATGAAAGTCTCACAGGATCATGTGGAGCATGTTTGAAAATTAATTTGACGTATACAGAGTGTTCTGTTTAGCCTGAGCGTTAGATCGATTCGTTATTTTAAATGTAACCCTAAATATTTTTACATTTTCGGCTTCTGGATTGAATTTTAATGTGACCTTGTGTATCATACATAGAATCTTATCTAAACCGTTTTCGCGTTATTCAACTTTTTAAAAACATTATCGCTCTTCCTAACAAATGACGTTAGGGACTTGTGGTTTTTTGCAAAAGTTTCGTCCTGAAATGCTTTTTCAGTTACACTGTAAAGAAAAAATTCTAGCAACGTAAGTTCTTTAAAAAAAATTAATAAACTTGAGAATATTCAAACTACGATAACTATTGTTTTTTAAATAGAATGCCATACAACTTTTATCACTATTAGATACGCTGTTTAATTCTCTTTTCAATGATATAGAGTTGTTGATAGCTGTTAATAGTTTTTCAGTATTAATTTTTTTACGATTTTTAAAAATCCACGAAAAATTGAGACCTTTATAATAGTTGCTATGGTTACACAGCAAACAAATTGTGTGTTAATTTTTCACTCAGATTATTAAGTATCATGCGCCATTCAAAATGTTCAAATTAATTTTTAAGAAGGTTTCTTGCATAAGAAAACATGATAGGCACTCTTGCCATGGATATCCAAGCTAATAAACCCTAAGAAGAAACTTCTATTGCTGTGGATGGATAGATATGGAGACAACAAGACGTATTTCAGCAGTTGAAACATTTTTTAACGAATAAGTGGATTCGTGAAGGAAGACCTGTCAGTTGACCTGCTCAGTACCTTCGTTTGACCGCATTTTAGAGTTTCATAAAACAGCGGATTCGTTTAAAAATACTCCAACTGCTGGAGCACGTCTTGCTGTATCCACATACATCAATATTTTTTCGTAAAATTAATAATTAGAGAGGTATGAAAGAATCCATCTTAAGTGGGACACTCTGTATATAAACGTTCATTCAGATATCAAATATCTTACGTGTACAATTCAATTTCTGTTTCTTTCCTCAGTCATGTTTAAAAAACAGTTTCATAGTTATTTATTTCAACGTTAATAATATAGATACAGGGTTCGGCAAAGTTCTGAATTTGGTCATTTATGAAGTTATTTAAGAAGATATTAAAAGTTAATCTGAGGCATATGATTACTAGGGTAAATGCCCACAATTGAAAATTATTTTAGATAATACAGTGTGTTCCGTAAAGTTAGTGCGGACCAAAGTTAAATTTTTTTAAATGAAACACCCTGCGTATGATACACTTTTTGAAATGTACTAATCGTGCCCTTTATAAAAGTACAAATATTTTTAATATTTTGTATTAGGTGGTTAATAAGTTATGACCACTTTTGTCTAAAAATTAGTATAACTTTAACGTCCTCTCTAGCGTTAGAAGTCATTTGCAAATAAAAAATGTATTTAGAAATAGGTTAACGTTACTTTCTAGTAGAAATATATATCTCATTTGCCACTATTTATACACAGTGAATCAAAACACAATTCTGTAATTCTACATTACATGCCCTTTCTAAAAATATAAGGTATTGTTATGTTACGTGGTCAAAAAGTTATGATCAACAGCGAAAAAATTTTGTGGAAAAATCGCTTAAATTAATTTCTTTTATAATTTTCTAATTTTTTTCCTTCTTCCTATAATGATCTTTAATATTACTACGACCATTTTTAGAGCAAAATGGTACGACAAAACAACCATGAAGAAATCGAAATTTAATGTGAACCAAAGTGATATTTCAGATTTAGAACTATTTATATTTTTTTACAATTTTAAATTGCTGTTACAAATTTTGTAGTTCGAATGCAAAAATAACTACTTAATAATAAAAATTATAGAAGAAATGAGTATTCAATTATGTAAGTCAGGGCTTTAAATGAAGACAATTTTTTAATGTACTTTCTAATTCTGTTTAGAAAACTATTGTCATATTATAGTGGGATCGTTGAAACTTATTTTTTTTATCAATATTCTAATAAATTTAGCTATACCGAATACATCCTCATAATCATGACACCGTAATATCTGTAATTGAAGTTTGTTCTTGTCCGATGAAAATTGAAAGTACAAAGTTTTTTTAATCTCAAACCGGACAGAAAAATGAAGAGAACACACTTAACGTTTCGCTATAGATTTATAGCTGACGAAGCTATAAATCTATAGCGAAACGTTGAGTGTGTTCTCTTCTTATTTATAGCTGACGAAGCTATAAATCTATAGCGAAACGTTGAGTGTGTTCTCTTCATTTTTCTGTCCGGTTTGAGACTAAAAAAACTTTGTAAAAAACTCGATTTTTTAAATGGGACACCTGTGTATCTTACCACAGTTGAGTTCTACATTACTTGCTCTTTCTAAAAATGTAAGGTGTTAATATGTTATACGAAGTGGTCGAAAAAAATTATTCAACTTAGTATGAAAATTCCATTACATCAATTTCTTTTGTAATTTTCTGGTACATTTTTATTATTACTTGCTTCTAAATTACCATTTCTGTTGTTTAGTGTACGTTTTAACTTTTTCGCGTGACATTACTTGTGTTTCTCAGGAATAAATTTAATAATCGTATTTATAATGATATATACGACTACAGATATTACAAGTACAAAGTTTTTTTAATCTCAAACCGGACAGAAAAATGAAGAGAACACACTCAACGTTTCGCTATAGATTTATAGCTGACGAAGCTATAAAATTTTTTCTATAGCTAGAAACACAAGTAATGTCACGCGAAAAAGTTAAAACTTACACTAAACAACAGAAATGGTAATTTAGAAGCAAGTAATAATAAAAATGTACCAGAAAATTACAAAAGAAATTGATGTAATGGAATTTTCATACTAAGTTGAATAAATTTTTTAACACCTTACATTTTTAGAAAGAGCAAGTAATATAGAACTCAACTGTGGTAAGATATACAGGTGTCCCATTTAAAAAATCGAGTTTTTTAATTATTTGAGTTTCGACTCATTCTGTATAAATGGTGGCAAATGAGATAAATGTTTGTACTAGAAAATAACATTAACCTATTTGTAAATATATTCGCAGTCAGGAAGTTTATTTGCAAATAGTGCCAGAGAGGACGTTAAAATTATACTAATTTTTAGACAAAAGTGTTCATAACTTGTTAAGCACCCAATATAAAATATTAAAACTTTATGTTTTTAGAAAGGGGACGATCAGGACATTTGAAAAAGTGTATCATATGCAGGGTGCTCCAAAAAAGAAAAAAAATATAACTTTGATCCTCAGTAACTTTACGGAACACCCTGTATTATTAAAAATAATTTTCAATTGTGGGTATTTACTTACTAGTAATCATATGCCGCAGATTAACTTTTAGTATCTTCTTAAATAAATAATAAGTGACCAAATTCAGAACTTTGTCGAACCCTGTATATTCTTTGTATACAGGGTGATTCATGGAACCCGTTTGTTAAAACTTTACGGACTTATCCTTTGAATTTCTATTTCATATTTTGCAGTTATAAGTTAGCGATAATGGTCTATTAAACTATACTATTTCCAACTTTCGGACACTTCCGCTTGTACCGGAAGTTGCTGTCAACTTTCTTATTTAAATGGAATACCCCATCTTTTATTGCATTTTTGGATTCCTTGTATAATTCTAAAATTACTTTATTCAACACATCATTAGCCGTTTCAGAGATATTTCCATTTTTTCCATTTTTTTTTAAACTTGCAGTACCGTCTTTGTGTAATAAAAGCTATGATGTTAATTTTTGGCCGCCTGTAGTAGATTACAGTAACATGCTTTGAGATCGTGTCCTGTTTTAAACTGAATTTTCTACAGGGTGGTTAAAAAGAAACTTCTATTCAAACTGACTGCAACCGTCGAAAAGTCATTTTTTTTAATGGAACACCCAGTAAATTTTTACCACGTGACTCAGGATTGATTGTTCTTTCATCCTGTGTTAGTATTAGCATTAGCAGTAAATTTTTATACTACGTGACTCAGAATTAATTGTTCTTTTATCCTGTGTTAGCATTCCCTATACCTATCTGACATATCTCACTCGCTATCGATGATTTTTCTTAGAACGTCAATTTTTTGATATTATTTTTAAATAGTTGGCTATGAAAACTAAAGAAATTGTAATTAACATCATCCCTCCAGTAGAAATTAAAAAAAAAAAAAAAACAATTTAATCGCTACGGAGAACCAAGATAGTTAATATTCAAACGCAGGCATATTAAATGTATTAAAAAAAAATCGGCAACTAAAGAAGTTAATAATTTAATTTGTTGTGTCTAGGTAAATAAGTTATTACTTAGACACAACAAAAAGTTGCTCTAAGGCCCAGTCTTTTCATCTCTGAGTAACTTTAACCGTTGATTAATTCCTATAGAAACAATTGTCTCTACAATTGTAACTACGGGAATAAATCAACGATTAAAATTACTCAGACATGAAAAGACCGGGCCTAAGTGTCGTTCATTATTTATTACTAATAAATAATGGAGGACACTTGGAGCAAATATTATAACTAACAAATTATGAAATTTTGTTGCCGCCTTGCATGGGGTAGCTTATTATGTAGCAACTCCGCTTCAATTTGTCATCCTACTGCAATGTCAGGTCAAAAAGCGATCGTAGGATGTTGCTGTTTTATCTAATAACAATTTATGTATTAGTACTAATGTAGATTTGTTGATGACTGATTTATTAGTTTTCAAAAATTTATTAGACATTTGATTATATTTCCAAAAATTTTGTTTTGTAAGTGTGAATTTCTTTTTGTAAATGTGTAAAAGGTCATACCAAGAATTCACAACATACGGCATATGTAAATAACAAATACAACAGACAGACAGGTATTTAAATATTGTTTTTCGGTTTTTAAACATAAATTGAATTTAGAATCGCAAATTAATTTTAAATAATCCTTTGTTAAATTTTCATAGCACACTACTCAGGAGTAATACCGAAAAGTTAAAAAAAATCATAAGTCAAAGACAAAATCATGAATAGAAAGAGAAAGGTAAGAGCTGAGTATAGGGAATGCTAATACAGTTCGAAAGAATATTTAATTCTGAATCTCATGGTATAAAAATATACTGGATATTCTATTTAACTTGACTTTTCGACGTTTGAAATCAGTTTGAATAGAAGTTACTTTTTAACCATTTTGTAGACAATTCAGTTTAAAACAGGACATGATCTTAAATCATGTTGCTGTAGTCTACTACAGGCCAAACATTAATATCATGGCTTTTATTGCACAAAGATGGCAGTGTCATAAGCAAGATACTGCGAATTTGAAAAAAAAAATGAAAAAAATAGGAAAAATCTGTAAAAACGGCTAATTTTTCTTTATCATATATTGAATAAAATAATTTTAGAATTATACAATGAATTCAAAAATGCAATAAAAAATGGGGTATTCCATTTAAAATAAGAAAGTTGACAGCAACTTCCGGTACAAGCAGAAATGTCCGAAAGTTGGAAATAGTATACTTTAATAGACCATTATCGCTAACTTATAACTGCAAAATATGAAATTGAAATTCAAAGGGTAAGTCCGTAAAGTTTTAACAAACGGGTTCCGTGGATCATCCTGTATATTTTATATCCTCCATATATCTCCATACCAGTATAGCAAATATGTATGTCACAGAATGTTATTATTTGTTTGATTATCTCTTTTTTCCATTAATTCGTGTTAATTTCAGAGTTGCGGGATGAATAATAATGAATAATAAATACAATCATGAAGTTTGTTTAGTTAATTGATATAATAAGTTAGTCTTAAGCAACACACTTGGCTGCTTTTTTTATAATTTCATTTCTAGGTTTCGGTGGAGATCAAGCTCAGCTTCTGCTGTGTATTGAACTGCGCCCAGTGGTTTTCAAATTTATTTGTTTTTAATTATGTTGTTTCAACACGCATTTACGTTTGAAAATAAAGAACATTACTATTATTATTAGAAAAATTTGGTGCAAATCGTTCTTGATTGCAGTGAAAACCTCGAGCAGCCTCTGAACAGCTGTTTCAGCCCTGCTTGGGGCTTCTTCAGCAGAGACGTAGCTCGACATTCCCACTGCAGACCAAAAACGACTTGCCCAATTTATTCGCAATTGCGTTGTAAGAATGATGAACAGATAAAATAGCGACATCTTACTATCGCTTTTTGACCTGACATTGCAGTAGGATAGACAAATTGAAGCGGGATTTGCTCCTAATAAGTCCCCCATGCAAGGCGGCCATGCTTGCTGTCAAAGCATAATGAAAGTTTTAGAACAATTTTGTGCAAATCGTTCTTGATTGCAGTGAAAACCTCGAGCAGCCTCTGAACAGCTGTTTCAGCCCTGCTTGGGGCTTCTTCAGCAGAGACGTAGCTCGACATTCCCACTGCAGACCAAAAACGACTTGCCCAATTTATTCGCAATTGCGATGTAAGAATGATGAACAGATAAAATAGCGACATCTTACTATCGCTTTTTGACCTGACATTGCAGTAGGATAGACAAATTGAAGCGGGATTTGCTCCTAATAAGTCCCCCATGCAAGGCGGCCATGCTTGCTGTCAAAGCATAATGAAAGTTTTAGAAAAATTTTGTGCAAATCGTTCTTGATTGCAGTGACAACCTCGAGCAGCCTCTGAACAGCTGTTTCAGCCCTGCTTGGGGCTTCTTCAGCAGAGACGTAGCTCGACATTCCCACTGCAGACCAAAAACGACTTGCCCAATTTATTCGCAATTGCGATGTAAGAATGATGAACAGATAAAATAGCGACATCTTACTATCGCTTTTTGA
The DNA here is from genome assembly GCA_036172665.1 of Prosopocoilus inquinatus. NCBI lineage: Eukaryota > Metazoa > Arthropoda > Insecta > Coleoptera > Lucanidae > Prosopocoilus > Prosopocoilus inquinatus. Next base: position 38,540,434 of record CM069871.1, read on the forward strand.
CTAGACATTGCAGTAGGATAGACAAATTGAAGCGGGATTTGCTCCTAATAAGTCCCCCATGCAAGGCGGCCATGCTTGCTGTCAAAGCATAATGAAAGTTTTAGAAAAATTTTGTGCAAATCGTTCTTGATTGCAGTGAAAACCTCGAGCAGCCTCTGAATAGCTGTTTCAGCCCTGCTTGAGGCTTCTTCAGCAGAGACGTAGCTCGACATTCCCACTGCTGAAGAAGCACCAAGCAGGGCTGAAACAGCTGTTCAGAGGCTGCTCGAGGTTTTCACTGCAATCAAGAACGATTTGCACAAAATTTTTCTAAAACTTTCATTATGCTTTGACAGCAAGCATGGCCGCCTTGCATGGGGGACTTATTAGGAGCAAATCCCGCTTCAATTTGTCTATCCTACTGCAATGTCAGGTCAAAAAGCGATAGTAAAATGTCGCTATTTTATCTGTTCACTATTATTATTATTAAAATTTTAAAAGAATTGATCACTTTTAGGACTAGAAGTTTGTGAGACATATTACAGAATCGGTTGTTTATTTTTAATTACATTGTTGAATTTTCGACTTAAGATCATAAAAATATACTGGGTGTATCAGAAGAACGTGTGTTAATTTTAACACGGAGTGCAGTTAGTTAAATGAAATATTTTTTTCTATTTGACGTTTTTTATTTAAAGCTTCCTAAATTGATTTAAAATTTGAAACGTATTACATATTAAAATCTATACCCGCCTCTGGTTAAGACCGGAAAATTCTGCTGTCATAGAAACGAAAAGTCACATAAAAAAGTTAATTGGTGTAATGTCACCTTTACTAAATTTGAAAAGAAATTGCGTTTATAACTTGTCGGAGACAAATAATTGTTTATTATTAAAGGTTTCCATAATTGTAATTGCATATAACTATTGCACTTTTAAAATTTGCCAAACTGTCAAATGCGATACACCTTGCGAAGTGCGTGTCTTCGGGTATTGTACCAGCAACAGTTGCAGCATCCAAAATGTTTCTTCAACATTCAGTACGAGGTCTGCCACAGTCTTGACTTGAAGTTGAAATGAGTCATGATCCTGGAGAACTTGGACAGTTGATTGAAACGTATGCCTGTTGGGTAGTATACGATTAGGAAACGAATCGTAAGCTGCGTGCTTCCATTCAGCATTTGCACAAGCTCTACGATACACCATGAAAATATCTGTTAATTCTTGATTCGAATTGTGTGTGTTTATAAAAATGACAACTGTCTTGACACATTATACATAATTGTATCCGCCATGGTTTCTCGAAAGAAGGTTCAGTTCAAACATCAAACGACTCGTTTGCTCAAAAACAGGGGTAAAAAAATTTCGAAAAAATTGACGATTTTTCCAAAAGCCACAAATTGTTCAGCTTGGCTAGTTCTTCTTTGGTTTAAAATTAACACACGTATTTCTGATACACCCTGTATAAATGAAATGCAAATGATTGATTTACTTAAGTTAAAACTTTCGAGTTTGTTATGGTTATGAAACTCGCGTGACAAACGAGTAGTTTGTGAAAGATTTAGTTTAACCCGTCCATTTTACTCATTTTTTAGTTAATGAGATTTGATCTACTTTAATTTCAGCCGAGACCGAAATTCAAAATTTCACTGGGGCGGTAAACTCGTGTTAAAAATATGATTCACTTTGTTTTTACTTTCGTAATTACATTTTGTGAAATTAAAAATTTAATTCGGTAGATACATGTTTACTTCCTTATATTCTTATTAAGTTGTTAGTTGTTTGTCTACGTTAACGTGTAAAGTTCAAGGATTTACATAATGGCGCGAACGAATCTGTTAAGAACGTTTCTCCAGCATTATCACATCACCATATTAATGCAAAGACAGGTATCAATATGAAATTGTCATTGACGATGTTGATGATAAGAAAATTTCCTGCTGATTAATTGTTGGTGGCAGGAAGTTTTTGACGTAATATGCAATTATTATTTACTCTTTATTTTGTGACTGTAGCTCCTTCCGTTTAATTTTAATCAAGTCAAATTTTACTTTCAAAGTTTCTCTTATGGATCAAAGAATTGTATTTTTACCTATCCTCTCCTCTCCTTGTTAATAGTACTTCTAAAATATTTGCATTCCCTTATTAATTTAGTATTATAGTGTTTTCGACTGATTACTTTAGAGCACTCTCAGAGTACTTGTAATATCTTGTTTGAACCCCTGTTGTGTTTCCTTTGTTGAATGAAACTCACAACTATTTTATTGTATTAGTAGGAGTATATTTTAATATTTGTTACAAGATGATGTAATTAAACGTGTTAGCAAGCGCCATGTTGCATCGCGCAGTCCTCGTATATAATCGGAAACAATCGTGCATACAACAATATATTTTACGTACGCGACATAACGCTCCTCTTTGAAAACTGTAAGTTTTCAACTTATGCACATATAGCACAATAATATCGTCAACTAGCTTCGTAAGGCACGACCCACATTTTAGTAACAGCGCGTTTGTAAAGTCCAATATTAGCTTTAATTGTCTTTAATTGAAACCTATGCCTCTAACATTTGTTGACTGTGTTTGTTCAATTTTTGGTGTTGTTGTAGCTCGAAGATATATATCTTTCGCCCAACATGAGTGGGTTAAGATCGTTGGGATCATTTGACATTGAATGGATTGGCCGAGAATTTAGACTGGACTCAATTTACATTAATATTGTTGTAAATTCCTCAAATGTTAAAGCAGCATTACCAATGAGACTTATCAATTGGTACTTTACCGATTTCATAACGGCCTCCCAAAGTAACCAAAATGAGGAGTCCTGGGCGGAATAAAGTTCCATTCAATTCAACAGGACAGAAAAATTCTGTCACATTCGAAAAATTCCGTCACATTTCCGAATGTGACAGAATTTTTCTGTCACAAACCTTTATCTACCTCAAGAAACGCTCCAGAATTTTTCTGTCACATTCGGAAATGTGACGGAATTTTTCGAATGTGACAGAATTTTTCTGTCCTGTTGAATTGAATGGAACTTTATTCCGCCCAGGACTCCTCAGTTTGGTGGGCTTTGGGAGGCCGGTATGAAATTCTGTCACATTCGAAAAATTCTGCCACATTTCCGAATGTCCTCCTGTTAGTGATTCCTTTCCTTAATGAGAATGTATTTTCATAAAGGGTAGTAGAAAAACACCATTTTATAATTTTGAGAAAAAAAAGGTTAAACTTTTTTTAAACTGAAACATAAATTTGTGGATATATTACCTCATTTGAACATTTTGAAAGAAAAAAATATATTTATTTAAAGAACTACGATGGGATTTACACATATTGCTTTTTTGGCTTTGTTTTTTTTTTGCAAAAATGGCGCCTGGTTTCTTTCCAATAAATTTACAGTTTTGTACATGGATCTTTTTACACGATATTTATGATATTTGGATCTTTTTACTTAAAATAAGTAGCGTCATATAAATCTGTTAACAAGAAAAATTTTCCGTTGAGTACGGAATTTATTATTTTTTAAGGTAAGAAAAATTTGTTTTCATACATTTTAAATGTCAATAGGGCAACTAGTTACATTAAAAACAGTTTATTTATATTTTTAGTTTTAATAAAGTAACTACTTAAAAAAAGTAAACAAAAAAGCTAACAAGTTTCAGTATATAATTTTAACAAAAGTAATATAACACACTATTAACACACTAACCTCAAATTTGTGTCAAAAGACTTGTACCCCGAGACTTGGCCACCACGAGCAGTTTGGCGTTTGGAGATTTTTAGTCTAATTAATAGGAGTGTTTTATTATATAGGGCGCTCGGTACCTTTATCTACCTCAAAAACGCTCCTTGGCAGTTGGTACCTTTCAGATAACCGCTATCCAAGTGTTCTCTCAAAAAAATGGGACCTATGAGACTTCTATGATTAAGAGCATTATTTACATAACTGCTGATACTTTAAATAATTGACTATTAATATTAGTATAACGTTATCCAAGACATACTTTTAAATTCCAACGCCAGCTCTAATTCGATTTATTTTGATCACTCTTTATTTTTTGTGTAGACAACTAACTATCAATATCGCGAATCGGAAAAGAAAAAAGCATTACTTGTGTTGGTTCTTTTCATGTAAAAATTGTCTTGCTGATCGTATTGTTAAAGCGCTGGTTAAGATTTTGAAGCTGAACCAGATCTACCGTAAGTGTATGATTTACATGCATTTCGTTTTGAAGCTGCGCTACCTAAGGGTGTGAACATGCCGAAGATGCCTCACTGTTAAATAGATATGAAACAAATGCAAATGCATAGATTTAAATGAAATCGTGCATGTCGAAGATGCGCGCTACAATTCATCTTCGATGTACATGGTTCTACATAAAAGTGTACGTTTGTTTTACATCGAGGTAATATCGCGGTATCGAGCGCGACCTAAATATCGAGGATGCACAGCGAGGTATCTTCAGCATGTTGATACCCTAACACAAGCTCAGCTTAAAGGCCAACGTACACTTATCCTAAGTAATCCGCTCCACGCTGCACAATGTGATATTGCCATGATCTAGACAGATTTAATTCTTACGTTTTTTTTTCTCTATTCTTACACCAACTACTTCATTTATACAACATTCAGTATTTATTAAACCATACAATTAAGTACAAAGTTTTTTAATCTCGAACCGGCCAGAAATATGAAGGGAACACACTCAACGTTTCGCTACAGATTTATAGATTCGTCAGGAGTGAAAAAAAGTAAATAACAAATTCTCTTGACAACTTGTTTATTTACTTTTTTTCACCCCTGGCAATAACATAACATGTCTCTAAATTCGGCCCTTACTTTCACGAGAGCAACTGTCACACACAGAAATTCTTTCGTGAAAGCAAGTCTTTAAGGAGACTTTCAGAGAGAAGTCACTTGACCTTATGTGATTTGATTAAAAAATATTAATAACTGGTTAAACTGGTTTCGTTTTCCTTTTGAAAGGTATTTTGAAAAACTTAACTATTTTTATTACACTACATCTTATCTATCTAATTGCTATCTAAGTGGGCGTGAACGTTAAAAGTATATTCATATTGTAACGAATTACCAACAGTGACATAATATCTGTGGCTACTACGTTAGTTGTTAGCGACGAAAAAAAAAAGGATTGATTACTGTCAATTGTGAAAATTAGTTACATTGTAATATCCTGCCGTAAAATAAAGTTTTTCATAATCAGACACCTCTTCTTCTGTGAAAACTGAACAATATTATAAGTCAATAAGCGAAATCAATAAGATAGGAGAAGATAGCCTTTGGAAAGTTTTTCACATGTCTGGCTTAATAACTAGAATTTGCTTCTCGATAATTGGAAATTGGGCGTATTCCAGATTATTACTAAAATTATACGAGAATGTTCTCGACATTAGGAATATCTACAAAAACAATTTCGGAAACTAAATATAATCAAGTTTTAATCTTACGTTATTTCAGAATTTGTTAGATGACTTTTTCTACTTTGCGTTCACAACAAGCTCATTGTGACACCAAATAGAGTTTCACAATGAATTTAAAGTGTGGTTTATACAGTCACTAAAACTAATAACTAAGCATTAATAAATATCAACTAAGAAATTAAAAGGCCGTACTGATACGAAGCGGTTTATACAACTTCACTAAAAATTAAGAATTCGTTTATTTCAATTCTTAGTGGAAAAGGCGGGATGACCGTAAATTTGACTATACTTTCTCTCCAGTTAATATTACCGGAATTTTCACAGCTAGGTGTGCAACGAGCATGCGTAAGTTTTGCTTGTATAAACGGAAACTTTTGCATAGTTTTAATTTTAGTTTCAGTTAATTTTTAGTTGTAGTTTTAGTGACTGTATAAACCAAGCATTAGCCCTGAGAGTGGCATACTGTTCAATCATGAAATGTCAAATGCGATTTTAACCTAACAAACTTTTATTTTATTTAATATAAAGATAGTGTATTGTTCGTGGTCAGGGAGTTTTAGGAAGTAAGAAGTAAGCTGTAATTTTTGGGATCTGGCTAATTTTATTGATGCTGATCGGATTTGTTGTGCAGCGTGATATTTAACAGAATCATGAACAGAAGACTTACCATACTTACAAATGCTGGGCAAGAAAAATTTGCCAATTTGATTTTTGTTTAAAACAAAAGGTTGCGAGTGTTGCTAGGCATTACAATTAAAATTCCGGCTATATGTATTTACTAAACAGATCTAATTTTTAAAAATATTTCTCATTATTTGTTCAATAAATGACGCAAAGTAAAAAAATAGTATATCATACATGTTTTACAAGAGGCATTGTAGCACTCGTTCTGTTGGGGCAACCTCACTCGTACTATAATGAGCCTTCTTGTCAAACTTGTATAATAATATACTGTTCGAGTTTCGGAAATATCAATTCATATGTAAAATAGGAAAGTCATTTGACAAATTCAGAATCAAGGTTCACAAAAGGGGAAAACTAAAAGAAAAAGACTGTAATATTTATGAACGGTTAATAGAATTATTCTTAAAATTATTCCGATTTTAGAGTGTTTTTATTGAATTCGAATATACTGTTGACATACCATCATATCGCCGGCTTGAAGATGCTAAAAGCAACACAGGTTTATTTACACCCATAAATATAAATCATTTATCATCTTTTGGCTTTCAGTAGGCCATGTTTTCTTTTCGTTGAGATACGTGCATACAACTTGATAAAAGTCAAAGTTCGATATGTCAAAAATTATGAAGTTTCTTATTTTGTAATAACGAGTGCGTTAATGATTTGAAAGAATACTTATTATGGTCGGTAGTGGTAACGTTAAAGAAAATTAAATAATTCATAACATTTACTAGAGGGAGCAGAAACAATAATCATGAAATTCTAACTCAATTTTCTGACGTCCATATTTTTTAGTGATGGAAAATGGAATTTTTGTTTCTGTTTAATAGAACATTCTGAATATTGTTGGCTAAAATTAATTAATTTTTCCTGATTTCAAATACCTAATCTGTATGTTTTTATACTATTTACTGTAGCAATTACCTGTCAATACCTGGACAACATCAGATAAACACAGAAATAATATTTATGGCGAAAGCAGTGGTTTTAAAATGTGTGACTGCTAAAAAGAAGTTGGGAAACACTGTTTCAGAGTATAAAATTATTCGTTTGTTATCACTGTATGCTTTACGTTTCTTGAAAAATTGTTTCATTACGAAAAAGAACTATTTAAGTAGAATTCATAATTATTTCGCGCTAAAACTGCAATCCGGACCACTGTGCGACGCTTAATAAGGCCGCGCGGCCGTGATAGCCGAAAAGTGCACTTTTCGCTTATCATTCTCTCTTACCTTATTTTCATCACAAATTGTCCTGTTCGTTCGCCTGGGATGGCCGCAAACGAAATTTAAACGTTTAATTAAAGAAGAAATCGAATTAATACTTTGGCTTCTGAAAACCGATTCCAAACTTTTCAAAATTAATAAAAGGTAACCATGGTAACTTAAAAAATATGAAAAATTTTATGAAAATCGTTTTTGATTGCAGTGAAAACCGCGAGCAGCCTCTGGACAGCTGTTTCAGCCCTGCTTGGGGCTTCTTCAGCAGAGACGTAGCTCGACATTCCCACTGCAGACCAAAAACGACTTGCCCAATTTATTCGCAATTGCGATGTAAGAATGATGAACAGATAAAATAGCGACATCTTACTATCGCTTTTTGACCTGACATTGCAGTAGGATAGACAAATTGAAGCGGGATTTGCTCCTAATAAGTCCCCCATGAAAGGCGGCCATGCTTGCTGTCAAAGCATAATGTTCATCATTCTTACATCGCAATTGCGAATAAATTGGGCAAGTCGTTTTTGGTCTGCAGTGGGAATGTTGAGCTACGTCTCTGCTGAAGAAGCCCCAAGCAGGGCTGAAACAGCTGTCCAGAGGCTGCTCGAGGTTTTCACTGCAATCAAAAACGATTTGCACAAAATTTTTCTAAAACTTTTATTATGCTTTGACAGCAAAAAAATATGCTAAGGATTACAGATTACTGTAAATACAATGCCATCACTGCCATCCCAGCGACCGGGGGGGGGGGATTATAATTGCGTTTAAAACTGTGGCAACAGACATAAACACCCGTGGACTAGATCAAATAAAGCAAAAAAATGCAAGTGAAACAAGATTTTCATAAAAAAGTAAAAACTGCAAAATTAATTAAACTGTAACTTAAAGAAAAATTTCAAATTTTCATCTTTTAAATTAACTGATATCGAATATTGCCTCCGCGAGCCCTTTTACAACTTACCTACGTCGTGGCTTCGAATGCATCAAGTGCCTAATCGTTAAATTGTCAAGTTGATCCCATTCTTGCTGAAGCACAATTGACAATTCTTTAAGGGTGGCTAGGGCGGGGATACGAGCTCTAATGTTCTTTCCTAACATATCCCAGATATGTTCGATGGGATTCATGTCGGAACTTCTCGGTGCCCACTGTATACGATTAGCAGCAATAGCGACATGTGGCCGTGCATTGTCGTACATTAACACAAAATTATCTCCAATAAAAGGGGCAAAAGGTATCAAATGATCTATGGGCGTTAATAACTTCCCCATTCATTATAGCAAGGTCTGTACGCGCGCTTGCAAAAATACAGCCCCACACCATAATTGAACCGCCATTGAACGGCAGTCTAGGAACGATATTACATTGAGAATTCTGTTCACCGGCCATTCTCCACACTCTTCCACGATGATCTGGACTTCGTAGACAAAAACGGGATTTATCAGTAGAAAGTACCTGACTCCACTGCTCCATATTCCAATTTACTTGTTCATGAGCAAATGCAAGTCTGGTTACCCTAGGATGTCTGTTCAGTTCTGGACCATGTGCTGGTCTTCTTGCCATTAAATTAGCATCATTAAGGGCCTCCTGATCGTTCTGTCACTTACATGCACATTTCGTACCTCTTCAAGGCAATTTCTTATTTGAAACAGCAGTCAAGTTTCTGTTTATGATTATGAAGTTCCAAGAACCTGTGCGGCATAACGTTGAGACCGGCCATCATGAATCAAAACAATTACTCTTGCTGCATCTACTGCATTAATAGCCATGAAAATAACTTATTAATAACAAAAATTACAGAAATCGTTAAACTATCAACTGGCTAATTAAGTATTAAAAAAACGTTTGGTAAACATAAAATCAACTGCAACACAAAACTGGCAATGGCGCAGACAAAGACAAAGGATCTAAGAAGATTTGGCACTTGTGTCTAGGACAATTGTACCGAATGTGTTATACTAACAACCAATCGAATAATTCCATGTTTGACCGAAAGTACGAAAAAATTTAATGACATTTATGTTTGACCTAGTCTGAATATTTCTACCGTTTTTGACATGCATTAGCATAAATGCTTTTAGTGCATTTCGTGTTTAGTTTGTTTTCATAATTTGCTGTACAGCTCTTAATGTAATTCGTGAAATTTGTATCGGGTATCGTTCAACCGACAAAATTTGACTACCAGTTACTGCACCGAAAAACTGTCAATGTGCCCGGATACAGGTAAAAATACTTTATTTCTATTAAAATGCACGCAGTAATTGTGATACTTTTAAAAAATGGGAAAGGAACTGAGAAAACAGTACGTTTTATTGCAAATGGTGATAATGGTGAAAAATTAATGACCATTCGAAGATACCGGCAGATATTCCGATTAACATCATAGCTGCATAAAAATATCCACATACAAGAAACTTTACTGTTCAGTGATTGTTGCGGCAACAACAAATATGAAAGACAAGGAATCGTTTAAATTGTGATTATCAAGGCGAATCCTCCGGAAAATTACAGAATAATTATTAAATCTAATTGATGCAGTGAGTTATTAGTATTTTTTAAAGAAAATTTGCTTTTCGTTTTTGTATCTGTCAATTTCTTAGTTTGAAATAAAGTATGAATATTTAAAACGCATATTATTGCTTTATAACTTGTGAAATACGTATTTATTTAAAACATTAAAGTTTAAAACTTCCGCCTTTGCAGTGCCCAAAATCCAGGTGGAGCCACTTTTGTGAACTAAACTTCGTTCCATTTTTATTTTAATAAGTGTCACATCTTCCTAAATCCTTTGTCTTTGGGCGCAGATATTTTGAATAATTTATTTAAAAAAAATAATTTAGTTGCTATGACTACCGTGGTTTTTATAATTAGCGAAAGAAACATTCTTACTGTGTTTTTGTTACAATTTTTGATTAAATGCGTATGCACTGAAGTATACATTTCATACCAGTCGGACGGTGTATGTAACAGCATGTTCATTAATAATGAATAACCGTAAAATTAGACAAACTGGTATTAATTTACCCCAAAATGATAAATTATTTATCAGTGATCAGCATTATGTGTGGCTAAATAAAATAATTATGTTTCTTTATACACACGTCATCAATAAATATAAAAATTACAATAATATTTGCAAATGTATTCTTCTGTCTCACATACGACGTTGGTGGTCTAACAAAATTGCAGTTACATAATGTTTTATATTATTTTTGCAAGATAATAAAATTTAAAAAAGGATTATATTTAAGCATTTATTATAATTCATAATTACAAATACGCATTAATAATCATTTGACAGCATAAGTTCTTAATCTATTTGTGAATGAACACTTAAAAGTTTTATTAAACAAGAAAGTTGTAAACCTTGTTTTCTAGATGCTGAATTGTTCATTTACTGGATACTGTTTAGGAATTGGTTCAGTCACTCGATATGAAATATTTTCGTTTATTTCAGCAAGTTTCAAATAAAAGTAAGCTTTGACGATAAAAACCGATGAAAGAAGTTGCGCTGTTATCTTTATTTAATTTGAATATTTTAGCGTGGGATCTTATCTGCCAAGAAATAAATTTAAACTAAGATTAAAAGATGAAAATCTGAAGTCTCTAAGGATTCGAATTACTTTTATTAAGAAAAGATAACTTAAAAAGGGTGAAAAATGTATCTGAATAAGGCAGGAAGTTTACTTAATAGATCAGAAGTCAATTACGAGGGAATTCCCAATTAAATGAATAAACCAAGGAAACCTCCTTAAAACTGTCTTTTAGGAGATGTTTACAAATATAATGGTTAATCTCAAGGAAAATTGAATATTGTTATATGTCAAGGATAGCAGCCCTTGACATAACGAATTCTTCGTAATAAGTAAAATAATACAATTATAATTATTATAATATGATATTATTGAAATCTTGCATTTCTGTTTGTTGGTTTTATTTATAATATAATTGAAAAGCTGTTTTATAAAGAATTGAGTTCTTATTATAATAATATAAACAGATAAAACAGCGACATTCTACTACCACTTTTTGACCTAACATTGTACAAATTTAAGCGGATTTGCTACCTAATAAGTCTCCCATGCAAGGCGACCATGCTTGCTGTCAAGGCACAATGATAGTTTTAAAAAATTTGTTGCAAATCGTTTTTGATTGCAGTGAAAACTTCGAGCAGCCTCTGTCCAGGTTTTCACTGTAATCAAAAATGATTTGTAACAAAATTTTTATAATAATATAATTGGAAAGATGAGTCTTTCTACAATTTTTTAATTTCTTCAATCACCGGTCGTGATTGAAAAAATTAAAAAAATTGTAGAAAGACTCAGCTTTTCAATTATATTATTATAATAAAAACTCAATTCTTTATAAAACTCCTTATAAAAATAAAATTTAAAAGCAGTTCATCTAACTTAACAGTATGAAAATGTATCAATGTAAAATAGTTGTGAAATAATATTTATTACGCAACGAATCATTTCAGCGAAGTCTTAAAATGTGCGTCATTTTTTGCGTGACATTAATTTTAGTATTTAAGGCTCGAGGTTAACATTTGCGCTGCTCTTTTTTAACAATGCCTAATTTAATATTGTATTGTAATTTTGTCATTATATTTTTTTATTAAATAATTTTTTTTATAAATTTTACTAGAGGTCGTCCATGACTGTTAGGCCGGGTTTCTCAGTCACAGTTTCACTTTAATCTTCAGTTGTTTTTACTTAGGAACAGATGGAAGCTAACTGAAGATTAACGTTAAACAGTGACTGAACAACCGGCCCTTAATACATGCATTTTATGATTTTAACCTGGCATGTCTCATTTTTAGACTTTTTCGGCGTTAAATATGAGACATAGTTTTCATTTATTTTCACCTTTTTAAAGGTATTTTTTGTATGTTTTTAAGTTGTCAATAGTTTTTTCATCATCATTTACCTCTTACAAAAATTTCATCAATTCCGTTGAAGGACTCTAACACATTAAAAAATTGAAAGTTCTAAAAAGTGTCTCCTTTTTACACTACTTGCCCCTAGTTAGATATTAACTTATGAAATCATATCTCAAAAATAGAAAAATCACAATTTACTGTGAACCACACTTTATAAACATTATATTAGGAAATACTGGTGGGGTTAAAGTGTCCGCTAAAATAATATGAATAGGAAAACACGAAATTCGTTCTTATTTTTCAAATACAGCGTGTCCTAACAGTGCATCCTTGGGCTATATCTTGATAACTCCTGCACACGCAAAAAAAACTTTTCAAGACCTATACAGGGTGAATCAAAACAGCGATATTGAATGAATTCAGCTTTTTTAATTTAAAAAGGCACATCTTATATTTGATGCCAAATTTGGATTGACCTTAGACATGTTTTGTGTACAATAATCTACGCCTAAATCCAACCCCACTGGAGATATTTAACATTTTGTCTAAAAACTGGCACTTGTAGCCATTATTTTATTTATTTTTAATATTAAGAAAATGATTTGTGGTACAGAAGTAGTTGATACTTTAACTTATTCTAAGCCACTGTTGTGTATTTTTATTTTACAGAGTGATCCTAGTACTAAGCAAAATATCAGAAATTTCAAAATGATATAAGTCAGTTTTCTTAAATAGCATGCTGTATATTTTTATATACTAAATTGTTCCTTTAATACAGTACTTTCGTTTTTGTTATGCATGTCCTATACCTATCTGTAATATTTTTTAGACCTATTTGAATGATTTGTTTTAAAACGAGTAATTGTCTAAGGTGGCCATGTAAAACGCACGACCTAGTTAACATTAATATTTAGTTTGCCTGTTTCCCACAGCCACATTGTATAATTATTCGTTTTAAAAGAAATAACTCAAATGGATATAAGGCTAACAAAAAATATTGCATGTAGGTATGAGATATTCATCACAAAAAGTATTTCATTAAACGAACAATTTAGGCTCCAAAAATATGTACAGGGTTTGCTATTTAAGAAAATTGACTTCTGTCATTTACTAATTTCTGATATTTTGCTTATTACCTTGATCACACTGTAACGATAAAAATACATATAATAATGACTTATGATACGCTTAAGTATCAACTACATCTGTATCAAAAATCTTTTTCTTAGAGTTAAAAATAACATAATGATATACAAAAAGTGTGTAGAATTTTATAAGCTATTCAAATCTGATATCACATATACCGTACGCCATTTAAAATAAAAAAGTTGTAACCAGTATCAGTGTTTTAATTCATCCTGTATAGGTGAAAATAATTTAATGTTACAGACCTCAAAAACTTTAAAAAAATATCTTAAAACTTTTTTTGCATCTACAGTAGTTATCGAGATATAAATTATTTCAATGTGTTCAGTAACTTTGTGATTTTTTGTAGCATTCATCGTTCATTGAAATAATCAGTCAGAACCAAACGAAGTAATTTAGATATAAGAATAAATTTCGTGTTTTCTTATTCATATTATTTTGACGGACACTTTAATCTCTCCAAACTTTCCTAATGTGTGTATAAAGGCTGGTTTAAAATAAATTGTATTTTTTTGAGATAGGAACCTATAATTTCATATTTAGCTATAACTTTTAGTTCTAAATGACTTATTCTTATGTTATTTGCCTGTATCTTCTGAAGTAAAGACACTTTACTCTTAAGCGGTCTTCATTTCTCGAGGTACACGCTGTGTAGCATTCAAGTTAAATTTCCCGATTTTAAGGGATACAGAAGTGTTCTGTCTCAATAAATGTTTATGGAAATCTATAGCAAAAAAATTTCAAACCCATTTGGAGCAGTCTTCTTGTATATTGATTCCTCAAATGTGTAATTAAATATTTGCAAGTATCGACCCTCCTTTACATTTCTGAGTAAAATTGCAACGGTATAATTTGTTCCAAATTTTAAAAAGTAAATGCTACATTTACTTTTCAACAGATTTCTTTCAACATGACAAGAAAGGATAAGAATATTTCCGGAAGTGTCCGAGAAACGAATTAGCACACGATGTATGCCTTGGAATAAATCCAACCAGTCAAAATGGACATCGCACATCGCCCAACTTATTTAAATTATAAACAGGAATTTCTAATTTTTTTTACACGTGACAGTACTCTTGATGGTAAGGGCCATTGTATACGACCGCTAAAAACGCAGTAGTTGTAGTGTCGCTTTAACATCAGTTGAACGACTCATGTGCGCCGATTTTCTTTCTCACTTCGAATTCATTCCAATTCCAATTCGATAAGGGCCATGCATAATTGCAAGTAGCCATTTACGAGTATCTATGCACTAAGGTGGAATATTCTATTCCGCGGGGCCTTCTTCCGGGCCCGCCCACTCCAGTGGCTGTAGCTCATTGTTAAGGGAGGTGAAGGTGTTCTCAAATATCCATCTTTATCTGCTTCGAATGCGTACCGATAAACACCAGGTGGATTAGCACACCTTATTTCCTGAGTGTACGTTCTGGCAATCGTAAGAAAATTATTTTTGACCTTTAACAGACATTGTGAAAATTGCAGAGAACACTGAATGTTTCACTATCGGTTTCGTCAGGAGTGACGAAACTATCATGCTACCTCTTACTCACGCCACTCGCTATTATCAACCGATAGTGAAACATTGAGTATTCTCTGCAATTAGCAGTGTCCATTAAAGGTTAAAACCAATTTTCTTACCAGTTTCATAGAACAAGAGTCACGGCTCAAAATCTTTGGTGTTACTGCCTCTTACAAGTGCCTCCAGCACTCCGCCAAAGTGCGGATCCGCAACAAGTCATGGCCATTCTTGGGAGCGCACGGGATACATGTTTCCGGCTTCGTTAGTCCTCTACTAGTGACCTTTATTGGACCGTTTCCCGGCGATATTGATACTGGTGGCAGTACAACAACACTCCCATGTCTAGCTACCAATGCTACTCCAATGCGACCGATCCTCGACGACATCGTACTGTAGCCATTTTCGAGGCCCGGGCCGTCGCCGTCGACGACGACCAACTACATTATGCCAACTTAACACCGAAGTATTGCGACACTGTCTTTGTAAAATATCGCTATCTCAGGGCCGTTATTATCTTTCATAAAACATCGTCGCCTCCATACTAATATACTGCCTGCATTATAAAATGCAACACCTAGATAATGTTGAAATTTTTTATCCAAATTTTGTCCATCAGTATATTAGAGTACTTATCTTCTTTCTACTAAGTAATTTATCGGCGGAATTGCGTTTTCGTATGTTGCATCTTGAAAACATACCACGTGTACGAAAACGTCAACGATTCACTTAGTTGGATGAATTCTACAGAGGAAGAACTGTTGGACTCTGTGAAGTCGATTTATCATATCGCGATACAGCTACTAGAATCGACAGAAACGAGGCAACAGTTCTGAGATGTTAGCGAGCATGGAGCCAAGAACACCGAACACCGAGACAAAGCTAGAGGTATTGGACGCCCTCGAGCCACTACAGAGCGTCCAGATCATCATCTTCAGTTGTTAGGTCTAAGAGACCACATGTCCACAACACCAGCTATTGCAGGTCAGTGGTACAAAGATGTTGGGAGACCATCCAGATGCCAGCAGTTTACAACAGAATGCGTTTGTTTGGGCTGAAATTATATCGACCACATTGGGTACTTCCCTTGACTGCTGTACATCGGCACTAACGTCTGTGCTGGTGTAGAGAATGGCGGTACCGGGATGCAGAATAAAATGTGGTCAACTTCAGTGATATGTCCTATATTTACGTAGGCATGCACGACTGCAGAATGTTGGTGAGAAGACGTTGGAGAGAATGGAGACATTGAATTTTCTGCAGAGCATCACGTTCACAGAGTTCTAGGGTTGATGGTTTGGGATTCCATTGCTTATAGTAGCAGGTCTCCTTTAGTGTTCGTTCGAGGCGTTACGCAGCTGACGTCATAAGACTATTTTCTAACTCACCACAAAGAACATACCAACCATATTTTACAGTAAAATAATGAACGGCCACATGTAGCTAGAGTAACCTTAGACTTCTCAGAAGCAACAATGTCACTGTTCTTTCATGGACTCCTCGATCTTCGGATTTGTCGTCGATTGAACACGTATAAGATATGATAGGCAGACGAGTCAACAATTTACTTTGACTACCACAAACTCTAGAGGCTCTGCAATATGCGGTACAGATAGCTTGAGATGAGCTACCACAAAAGTATTTTAATCATTTGATTCGCTGCATACCACGTTGCATACGTGAGTGTGGAAACAATCGTGGTGGTCCAACACATTGCTAATTTTTTGTCTTTACTTTTGAATGTATGGTCTACAAATTGTTATAATTTTCTACTTCTCTCTTTATCTATCTTATGTAAAAAAATATTTAATAAATAATCATGTTGGCAGGGTATTGCATTTTATAATGCAGGCAGTATATTTTGTGGTCAGCCCTTATCAAACATTTACTACATTTTAGCCACACTCGCAAACCTGACTCACTAAAGCTTTTTGCATACGTTTACCTATCGCGCTAAGACCCGAGAGACTGCCGTAATCTTTTCCTTTCCTTGCATGCCTTAGCCAGATACATTTCCATGTTACCAAACCAATAACAACGTGCTCGTGCTTTACAGATATGCTGAGAATGCATAACCTTTCTTAAATTCTGAATTTCTTAAATACAGTGTGGAAGAAAATTAAGGAACTAATTCGATACCTTCGAAAATACTTTGTTCTCGGAAAAACGCTCGGATAGGTCGATTTAGGATTTTGAATAACAACGTGCTCGTGCTTTACAGATATGCTGAGAATGCATAACCTTTCTTAAATTCTGAATTTCTTAAATACAGTGTGGAAGAAAATTAAGGAACTAATTCGATACCTTCGAAAATACTTTGTTCTCGGAAAAACGCTCGGATAGGTCGATTTAAGATTTTGAATGGGCACATTTGAGCGGCAATTGTTTTTTTTATGGTAACCTATATCAGAGTTGTGACACTATCGATGGTTTTTCAAATATAAATTTACCGTTTTGATTGCGGTATTCGATAGATAAAACTTTTCTACGCGTCATCATCAAGTAAAACAATTATGGGATTGAAGAACAAAATTTTTGAGAAAAATTAAATCAAATGTAATAAAATTTAGTAACCAAGAAATTTTTCAAACTCAAAAATTATAAGGATATGGAGATCGGACAAGAACTCACAGCAGTTTACGAGATTTTTAATCAAAAACATCCAAACCGACAACCTATAAAACGTTCAACTCTGATTAAAATCGAGAAAGAATTCAGAGAAACTGGAAATGTTAGAGTCAGACCTGAACGCGGTCGTTCAAAATTACACCTAAATACCGAATTTAATGTCTTACTGGCTTTGCAAGAGAGTCTCCATTCAACAAGTCGACAGATTGCTTTAGATAATTCAAAAGCCATAATTGCGTTCAAAAAATTTGTCACAAGGAAAAATTATACCCGTACAAAGTCAAACTGTTTCATGAACTTTCAGAGGATGATTCTTATCATCTCGCCAACAATTCTGTGAGGAAATGCAGAGAATATGTAGTCATAATTAATTGTGAGAAATATTTTATTCTCGGATAAAGCTACATCCTGTTTAAGCGGTACTGTGAGTAAAAAAAAACTGTACTGGGCATCAGAAAATCCAAATTGGACCAAATCCAAACTACGCAGCTCTTCAGAAAATCAATGTTTGGACAGAAATATTGACAGATCAGATTGACCAGTATTCTTTAATGAAAATTTATCTGGGGAAAGATATTTAGAATTCTTACAATTTGAACTAGTCCCTAGCTTAGTAAAATTATTTTCACACTAAGTTCAACCAGATATTTTTAATGACGAGATGTGGTATCATCAGGATGGTGCACCATCGCACTATGCAGCAATGATTCGTAATTATCTGCATTACGTCTTTCCCAATCGGTGGATCAGGCGACGTGGTCCAATGGAGTGGCCTCCGCGATCTCCAAACTTAACTCCACTAGATTATTTCCTACAGGGTTATTTGAAAAGCAAAGTATACGTGAACAGACCCGTAAATTTGGAGGAATTGAGAGACCTTATTAGATTTGAAATGCGCTTAAATAGCCGAGAAGTAATTCGTCAGGTTCAAGAAGGGTTCATTAATTATTTAGATCATTGTCAGGTGATTAACGGGCAACATTTTGAATATCTTCTTTCATTTTGATTACTGATTTTGTAATTTTGAGAAATTTCTCGGCTACTAAATTTATTACTTTTGATTTAATTTTTCTCCAAAATTTTGTTATTCAAACCCATAATTGTTTTACTTTGTGATATGTAGGAAAGTATCATCTATCGAATAACGCAATCAAAATATTAGGTTTACATTTGAAAAACAATCGATAGTGTCACAACTCTGATGTAAGTCACTGCAAAAAAAAAACAATTGCGACTAAAAGCTAAAAGATGATCATTCAAAATTCTAAATCGACCTGTCCGAGCGTTTTTCCGAGAACAAAGTATTTTCGAAGATATCGAATTAATTCCTTAATTTTCTTCTACACTGTATACTACTATAACATTATTCTATTTTCCCGTAAAATATAAATCTATATTTTACGTTTACGTTACATTTTATTCATCGATTTTCTTGGCTAATTATTACAAGATTATAGGCACAATTCATTATGGTTTATATTTTATATTCATGTGTTCCTATTTGAGAAATGTCATCCTTGGAGTATGTGTTATGTTCTTCACTCTGATCTTTACAATTTCTTTTTGAAAGTGAAATGTAACATTTTATCTGCTTTTTTTAAAGGCAACAATAACTGCTGGCTGTCGAAAGGATGCCCATAAGTAATAATAACAGGTGTGTTCTTTTTACCACAAAATTCAAGAATTACTCAGCGGTACTCAGTAAACTTGGAAATTTTTATATATTTTTTTACGGGCTCGCTGTCGAGATTTTGTGAATAAGAGTATGTACCGTAAGTATCAAATAGTAATCAAGAACTTGGTTGCGATTTCTTGAAAGTTGTCTGTGGTTGTTAGCGATGACTGAGTGACTTTGGGCGTCTTCGGCTTAATTGGTATTAACGTAACCAAAAAAAATTGCGATCTGATTTTTCAAGAAATATTCTTAAAACGAAATAAGATTTGATGACATCGAAAATAAAATGGTTGCTAACTACTTAAATGTTATTATCATTCTCGTGCATTACATTTCTTCCTAGGGAAAAATACATCATTTAATTACAAATTATCGTTTTTCCAGGTGAAAAATAAAAAAAAATTAACTAAAAAATACTTATTCAGTCTTAAAGAGTTTTAAGAATAACTAACCTCCTAACATCAACCAGAGATAATCTTGCTTTTATATTAGTGGCTGTGGTAGCTGGAGTACGTTCATAAACGGCGCCCGAACGGGTGAGAGTTATACCGGAGTGCACTAAAACTGTTCAATTTCAAACTAGACGCACCTCGCCCTTAAAGAGTTCTAGAATCGCAAAGGTGTAGCGCTCGGTGACGCTCCCAACTTTTCGCTCAGGAGCAAGGTAAATTTTGCCCAATATTTGCAATATGTGAAATCATAGGTGCATGATAAATGTGAGGCGAGACAAATTGAATACATTATAAAATAAAATATATTTATTCTCTCCACTGAATATAATTATTTTTTTTTTAATGATTTTTATATGATTTGCTTTTGGAACCAACAAAATTAAATATGGAACAAGAATTAATATCAACAACATTTAAATATCAAACGATACCTGTTTCTGCAATACCCGGATTCATATAGTAATAGTAACAAATGTAGTAATAAAAAAGTACGCCACCCGGAGGGCGTCTCTAGTCTGTTTTTTTTTAAGAAAAAAGTAGTTACCGCTGCGAGCGGAGACCGATTTACACTCGCAAAATTAATCGTGGGCGGGAAATTTGAATTCATTTAATACATTTAAGCGCAATGTTTACGACTTTCCAAATAAATAATTTGTAAATAACTGAAAACAAAACAAACCAGATGTGTAGAATAACAATATATTGTACAAACATAAACTCAAATAGAGTATAGAAATAAATTAATTTGAATCGTAATATATTCAAATTGGACATAACCTAACTATTAATTGTCAGCATGACATAAACCATAAAATAATAACTAGAACTCATTCACACATCAAATAATTTATTAGATTAATAGAATAAAATTCACCGATCACAATCTCTCTATGGGATCACCAGGCAGCAATTCCTGCACCAATATCATCCAGTAACGCTACGGCTGAACGTCTTTACGTAACAATTTGCGACACGTTACGACAGAAAACTCAATGTGTTGTTACCAATAAACAGAAAATACTCAACAGTTGACAGAATGAACGACACTTTAGTAACAGCGGACCTTAAGCTATGGCACGCCTTTGTTTATGCACCTATATCTTCTTCACTTGATAATAGGTCATCCTCTGAAGAGGAACCTGTGTTTACAACAAATTCCAATCCTTCTACCAAAGCCTCTACATTGTTATCTAAGTTGAACATGTCATTCTCTTCATGGATAGTATGATCAATGCAGTCAAGCCATTTGTCTGCAGTTACTTGTGCTAATGCATCAATGAATAATTGTCTAACATCAGATAATTTAAATGTTGTATTACGAACAGCCACATATGCTTTAACTTGAGCCCAAACCAATTCAATAGGATTCAGTTTGCAGTGATAAGGTGGAAGTCTCAAAACAATTCTGCCAGTTGCTCTAACAATTTCATCGACTCGATATGGTATTGTATTTTGACTTGTGTGCTCCTTAGCAAGAACCAAAAGCTTAACCTTCAGCATTTGTTTGTTTGCTACTATATTTTTATTTAAAAGCCATTCAATGAATGCATCTTTATTCCAGCTTGAATTTGAACTCTGTTCTGCTTTCACAGAATGGTACGGTACATTATCCATTACTAAGATAGCTCCTGGTTCTAATTTTGGAAGTACGTCTTGTATCCATGTTTCAAATACAGTAGAATTCATCTCTTCATGGTAGTCACTAGTTTTTTTTGACTCGAACATAAGTAAGCCACCTTCAACAAAACCTGTGTCACTGCCAATATGTGTTATAATAAGACGTTTGCCTTTTCCACTGGGATCTCGAAGTCCTACAGAAAGACCTTCATTGAATGCTTGTCTTGCTGATGTGACAGTCTTATCTTTCCAAACTTTTGATACGGTATGTCCTGCGTTAACCCATGTCTCATCCATATAATAAATTTTTCCACCATCCTGCCAATATTCACGAATTTTATTTAAATATCGACGACGCCATAAAACTATTTCTGGTTTGTCAAGAAGCATATGATTTCTACCTCGTTTCTCAAATCGAAATCCTGACTCTTTTAAAATCTTCCATACAGTGGACCTGGACATTGGTGGTACAGTTTCGTTTTCAGTTATTGCCTGCAAACAACATACTCTCATAAGTAACCACTAATAAATAATAACAAAATCACAGCAATATCTGTAAAAAGAAAAATAATAACTAACCTGAAGAATTTTATCCAACGTAGGAATTTCATTTCTTTGAAAAAAGTTGTGCACAGTGCGACGAATAGATTTTTTTTGATCTTCGTCTAAGTTTGTAAACAAGGTTGCACGAGATCTTTTCTTGGGTGGTGATGAAATAGTTCCCTCATTCTCTATTTCCCTAACAATTTTCCATACAGTGCTTTTTGAAATACCACTGTCTCTTGCAGTCAATGCCACGGCCTGAGACTTCGACATTCCTTCAGTAACCAAATGGTTGTTATATATATTTAATGCCATATGCCGTTGTCCACTACCAAAACGCTTTCCTTGTGCATTTTTTACAGGCATAAATGCATCTTCATTTTGTTCATCGGCCATAGTTAACAGGTTCATAACTGATAAATAAAATGTAAATGTATTATAACTAATATTGATTATAAAAGGGAAAACTTACCATAAACTTTCAGAATTAAGCAGCGTCCTGAGAAGAACGTTTGTAAAGAATTCAAAGTAATTCAGAAATACGACTGAACTTTTGTAAACAAAACACACGATAAATATTTTTATAGGTTATGACAATCAGCTGTTTAAGGTTTAAGCGGTTACATAAGCGGTCGCCTGTTCTAGTGTAAATCTGGTCGCAATTTTGATCAATCATAAGGAAGGAAAAATACGTCCTATCTCCGCCACACTGTTTTCTTAAAAAAACGGACTATAATCGTTCAGAATTTTACCATGGACTAGTAACGCTCTGGGCAAATCAGCCGTCATTACTCTCGGGGTAACGCTCTCCATTTTTGAATGCATTCCTGTTGAAACTACCAAATTTCAATGACCTTGTTCGGTAAATATCTACTTTTTCATAAAAATATTATTTTCGGGACGCAAAATCTGCAGCTACAAACAGTCTAATTACGGTAAATACCTAAATTTCCTTTCCCTCGTCTCAATCAAATAGAGATTTAGGTCATAATGCAAACGTATGTAATAGCCGAATGTCTAGTTTGACAATTGGGCGATGTGAGCGGAAGTAATTTGTTTTTTAGCATATTTTAACTCAGCAAATATCACTTTATCACTTGTGATATTTACTGACCTAAGTCGAATATAAAATAAATACACCTTATAATAATATATAGAATCTATTATTGTACGAATAGTTATTGTCTTCCTGATAATATTAAAAAAAAAAACAACTTTACATGATGTAATTCATCATTCGGACGTACACGCGTCGAAATATCTATCCACTATGCCCGTGACCTCGTGAGCGACCGTGTGCTTGCTTAAAATTACTAAATGTGACCTTTAGCTAATCACAATAAAAAATACGAATAATTAATTCGTGTTGTTAAATGTTTTTGGCTAAAAAACTCGGAAGGAATGCGTTTGTGAATGTTTTGAAATTTAATTTCTTGGTGTAAACAGGGAACAGAATTTTTTGAAATTAATTAATTCAGTTCAAGATGAACTCAGTTGGAGCAATGTTTCAGTTGTCACAGATTTATTTTTAATGTCTTATTTTCAAATTTATTTCTTTTATTTGTGATGGGCAAGATGTCGAGGTATCGGGTTGCCAAAACTCCTCGGACCTTTACACTACTGCCCCTATGATCATACGGCAAATCATAGTAGAGTTTAACCGAATTTAGGAGACTTCCATCCCCTTGATATGTTAATATGCCAAATATTGTTTTGACACGGATCCTACGTGTTTACCCTCTCTCTGAGAGGAAGGCTTGTTTTCGTTTTGAATCCATTTACAATTTTCATTCCGCGAAAGTTGTTGCGCGATTTAGGATTAAATGTTCTTTCGTTCTGTATTAGCTTTCCCTAAATCTATGTATCTCTTATAGTTCACTCGTTATCGATGATTTTTTTTTTTAATACCTAATATCTTTCCATTTTTCGGTTTTGTTTTTAAATAGTGGGCCATGAAAACTAGAAAAATTATAATTTTTGAAATTATCCGTCGAATACTAATTAAAGAAAAACAATTTAATCGCTACGAAGAACCAAAAAAATGAATATTCAAACACGTACATATTAAATGTATTTGATGATAAAAAAATTGACAATTCAAGAAGTAAAAGATAAAAGAAAATTGTGATATGGAGGAAAATACTTTATTACTTAGATACAATAGAAAGGTATTGCTAATAAATAGTAGCTGAGGACAACTTACAGCTAATATTATAACCAACAATTTGTGTCCTATTTGTGTTGTAACCGGGACATAAAATAGAAGTTAGTTGATAATCGACGGATGTCACGGTAGCAAAAATGTTCTGTAAATTAATATTGTAAAACGTTCAAGATTTGTGAACATCCCAACATTACATGGTGTCAGGTGCATGCCAGTACTTTTTTCTTCAGAGAAGTGTATAAGCAGAAAAGGAAAAAAGAAACAGTTGTAGTTGCAGTATAAAACATGCCGCTAGATACGGAGAATGATTCGTTTGAAACTTCAAATTCGGAACTCAAATTAACATTTCCGCATAATATTCCACCCCCTAATGCATTTTCGTTTGTTAACGAAGAACGACTTAAATGGATTCGCAGGTACAATCGTTTTGCTCTTGCGTCTGGTTTAAATAACAAACCCGATGACATGCAAATAAATTGTCTAATTTTATACATGGGTGCAAAAGCGGAATATATCTTCGATAGTTTTCAGTTATCGACGCCAGAAGCAGCTAATTATAAAACAGTGCTTAAAAAAGAGTTCAAAAATTTGAGGAACCGGTAGACGATTTCATAACAGACTTACTTAAATTAGCTAGGACATGTGATTTTAATGACTTAGAAAGCGAATTAATACGATATGGTATAGTTGTCGGGATTAATGCAAAATTATCTGAAATGCTGCAGTTAGACAAAGATATGGACTTAGGAAAAACAATTTTCGTGTGTCGTCAACATGAAACCGTGAGAAAGCAACAATCGGAATTGCGCGATACTAAGAATGAACATTTGAATTAAATGAAGTTAAACAAAGCAAAAAAAAAGAAACATTGCGATACCCAAAAAGTTAAAAAATCATTGGACAGTGCAAAAGAACAAAAACTTATAATAGTAATAAAAAGTGTTTTTGGTGCAACAGCAATGAAATTCACGACAAAGAAAAATGTCCTGCTAAAAATGAACTTTGTAATAAGTGTAAAAAAATCGGACCTTTTTCGGTGGCTTGCAAAACTAAAAATATTCGCGAAGTCTGTGAGAATAATGAAAATATCGAAGAAGAATTATTTATAGGTTCGATATCAGACAATGATTTGCCATGGCGCGGGAAAATTTCAGTTAATGGCGTTGAAATGTGGTTTAAAATTGATAGTGAAGCTGATGCTACCGTTATACCAAAAAGTGAATATGATAAACTTTCACGACAATCTCTTTTGTCCACTGTTAAAAAAATTCTGTGAACCAACGAATACTGATATTAACATGTTGGGAAAATTTATAGCTGAAATGTCGTGGAAAGGTTTCACGTCTACGCAAGAAGTTTATGTGTCAACAAATGTTAAAGAGGCTCGTCTACGAAGACCAGCAACATCGTCGTTGAATCTTTTGAATTGAGTTAACTCTATAGAAGAACAAAAGTTCGAAACTTCTATGATGTTAAAATTTCCGAAGCCTTTTAATGGTTTGGGAAAATTTAATAAGGAATACTTGATTGTATTAACTTTAGAAGAAAAGGTCAAGGTCGAGTTGAACAGAATGGTGCAAGAAGGTGTGATTACAGCAATTACCGAACCTAGTGATTGGTGTGCTGGTATGGTAGTGGTACCCAAGAAAGGTAGCGATAAAATTCGCATCTGTGTGGATTATACACATCTTAACAAAGCGGTCTGCAGGGAGAAATTCTGCCTTCCATCTGCGGATGAAACTTTGGGACAACTGGGAGGTGCGAAATATTTTGCGAAATTAGATGCTTCATCAGGATTCTGGCAAATACCACTGTCAGAAAATTCAAAAAAGTTGACTGCCTTCATTACACCTTTCGGTCGTTACTTTTTTAATAGACTTCCATTCGGAATTACCTCCGCACCAGAAACACTATACATTTCACATTTCTTTTAGTTACGGAATCAAGTATTTATTACAATAACTCTTCTT
This sequence comes from Prosopocoilus inquinatus, assembly GCA_036172665.1. NCBI lineage: Eukaryota > Metazoa > Arthropoda > Insecta > Coleoptera > Lucanidae > Prosopocoilus > Prosopocoilus inquinatus. Next base: position 38,566,349 of record CM069871.1, read on the forward strand.
TATTTTTTATATTCAGTTGCAACGAAAGATAATTTAATTAATGATTACGATGAAATACGTTTTTAATTAGTAACGTCCTACAGGAAATAATGGATGATTGATATAATTTTTTACTATGAGTAGACGTGTTTTGACAATTTTTTTACATTATCCGACGTCTGGCGAGAAAACTCTTTAATGGGCTGTTCAAATTATTTGCCAGTTTACGCGAAATTACGCACAAAAAGCGAGTCATCACACTTGTTTTATGGCCGCCGCGCCTGCGCCGACAATCCGTTGAGACAAACTAATGCGTTGGACATAAATTCCGATTGTATATATCAATCAAATGCACGAACGAAAGCAACTATAAGTATGACAAAATTCAACTGAAACGAATCATTTAGTTCATTGCCGACTAATTCACCAGACGAATTAAATGTCCGCGTTAGTTCGATTGAACTGGTTCGTTCGAGATTACCGAACCAATTTTCTAGTTCACTCGGACGATTGTTCGATTATAGTTCCATACAATGCACCGCATAATTCGGTGCAATTGGACAAATCACCCACATTTTCTTGCAATAAAAACAAAATGCAAGAATGATTGATTAAACACAATGTCAAAATTGAGGGCAAAAATACAAAAATAAAATAATAAAACCTTTTAGAACTGACAGTAATAAACGCTTCGTAACTGATGACATTTTGAAAGAGCATGGACATGGGATTCTTAGATTACCTCCAAACCATTGTCAATACATCCTAATGAAATGGCATGGGGATTTTGTAAGACATATTACAACAAGCACATAAATTCACAAACTTCACAAAAAGATAGGGTTGCAAATTTATAGTTTGAAGCTCTTTCAAAATATGTCCCCGTCAGGTGGCAAAATGTTCGTAGGCATTGTGAAAATCTTATTTCGGCAGACTGGACACAACAAGTGGGAAGTAATTCAATTGAAAATATTTATCCTTTCATTACTTCGCTTGAGGTGTCTGATTCCAAATGTGAAAACACTGATGATCGGGGAAAAGAATTCGAGCCAATTTGGTACTCGGACTGTATTAGCACCGCCTACAATATTCTCTGCGAAAGGAGAACGCATTCCTTCCTCTCCCGCTCAATAACAATTCGATAAATCGAAACCTCGGGAAGGTGGCAGGAGTAAATAATACCGGGTGTTCGTGAAATAAGTGCAGAAATTTAAACCTGTAATACATCACCATAAATGGGAACGATTGAACTTATCTATCCTTAACAAAAGTCTTAAACATTTTGAGAAAATCGCAGTTGGAAATAATCGTACATCTACGTGTTTGAGGTAGGTCAATTTTATTGGAACGGGAAACAGAAGTGCATTCGAACAGTGATCTTTGCCGAAGTCGAGAGGCAAATAAGAGCGATGTTTTTAACGTCGCAATAAGTCATATTACAGCTGAGCGAAAGAACTTGCTTCATTTTTTATGATTATGACACAATTTATTGCTCTGTATTCTATGGGATCAACAGTTTAGTTTGTGAAAAGTGATTGAACGACTTAAAGCTAAATATGATTACTATCTACTTTTAGAATCGTGGTAATTAAGGTAATTTAAACAACATAAATTTATTGTTAAAAGAGGACCTACGGACTCTACAATGGCTGATTCAGAATTATTGGATCTAATCCATTGCAGTTCCCACCTCGTTGATATCGTAAGTACGGGGAAGTACGGGGACCACGTCAGGGCAGCCAACCAGTGCCGATGTAAGTTATTTATTATTATTTTTTCTTTACCACCACGTAAGTGCCAAGCAAAGTATCTTTCAACTTCTAAGGTACCGCCAACTGCGGAAACCCAGCAACCACATTAATTCAAAACAATATTGTGTAAATGTCTAGAGAAGTGTCTTTTAGCTTCTAAAGTATCGCCAACTGCGAAAATCCAGCATACTACACCAATTCAAAACAACATTGTGCAAGTACCAAGAAAAGTATCTTTCAACTTCTAAGGTATCGTCAACTGCAAAAACCCAACACACTACACCAATTCAAAACAACATTGTGCAAGTGCCAAGAGAAGTATCTTTCAACTTTTAAGGTATCGCCAACTACGAAAACCCAGCGCACTACACGAATTCAAAACAACATTGTGCAGGTGCCAAGAGAAGTATCTTTTAATTCCTAAGGTATCGCCAACTGCGAAAACCCAGCACACTACAACAACTCAAAACAACATTGTGAAACTGAGAAGAGAAATATCTTTCAATTTCTAAGGTATCGCCAATTGCGAAAACCCAGCACACTACACCAATTCAAAACATCATTGTGTAAGTGTCAAGAGATGTATCTTTCAACTTCTAAGGCACCGTTTACTACGGAAACCCAACACACTACACCTACTATTTCCTTGGTAATTTTTTTGTAAGGCTTTCCAAATCAAGATTCAAGTAGTCATTTAGACCCTAACTTTTAAACAATCGTAATAAAAGTGAGAAGACTCACCGAGTAGTCAACTTTCTGGGTCTTGAATAGCTTTAATCGTTCACTGGCGACCACTACCCTGTCGTCTCCTAACAGTCGGCTCTCTTTACGATTGGAGTGACCCTGCGACCTTTATTGATGCCGGCCCTCCGCCACATTATTTTCTTCAGATAGAATTCGCATTCATGACAAGGTTCACGAAGCGTGATTTTAGTAGCACACAAGCGTAGGCAGCACACTAGGCTGCTTGGAATAACTGCAGTACACTAGACTGCCAGCAGCACACTGGGCCGCTCCACTTGGCTAGGGTCTTCGTTAGGCTCCCAGCTCCAACATCTTGCAGACTAGCGAACAGCAATTGAGTTCTGAATTTCTTGAGGCGCTCGCTGGCAACAGTTCCATTAAGCCGCCTGAGGTCATACTACTCTGTAACGTTTTTTATCCAATACATCTACAATTTTTACTGGACCAATGTATTTGGGAAATCGCTAAAGTGTCCTTAAAGAATCAGCTTAGTCCGTACTACAAATACTGCATCCTCTACTTTAAATTGCATAATCCTACCACAATTCCGATCATATATTTACCTCTCTTTCATCTTTTTAACGACATCACATCTCTTTTAGCTTTGCTTCGTAATTCCTTCTAGTTTCGAGTCATGTTTCTGACTAATCGTACTTCATGTACAACGTTTGATCTAATATGTGAAAGGAATTCACTAGGTGTTATTTCCGTTGTTGGTTGCATTTCTTGTACTGTTTATGCCTCACAGTACATTTATCAGATGGTCTTTCCAGTTTTCATATTGATCACCTGCACATTCAAGTGCTTCTAGAATAGCTCGGTTTGACGTTTCCACTTGACCATTGTTTCTTCTACTTGATCATTTCTTCCTTCACTTGACCAATGCTTCTGGGTGAAGCAATAGCGTTCTTAACATCTTTGATTTCATATTTTTCACAAAATAAACCAGAGCGTTACTCAATCGAAAGGGTACCCTCGTGTATTGGTAACAACCGTCTGGATTAATAAATGCAGCATATTTTCGGAAATCTGAAGCCATGCTTATTTAGTGGCTTCGGATCAAGCAGCAAGAATTTCGTTGCTTGAAAGCCTTTCTTCTTTCTTCCTCAATCAGAGAAAATGGATATATATCTTTTACAGTAATTCTGTTTAATTTTTAGTAATTCACCATAACACGATAATTTCCGTTCTTTTTTTGAGTAACACCGTAGGATTTACAAAGGGAGAAACTGTTTCTTCTACAATGTTCTTTAACACGAGATCGGATGTAATATCTCTGACTTCATTACCTTTTTTTTTTTCTTGGTAAACGGTAAGATTTGCAAGTGACAGGTATATTTAGTTAACTTATATGCACCTCAATATCAATACTGCTCAAAAGATTGTTGCTTTATTTTAAACAATTGGGATATTTAGTAGTCAGCGACTGTAAATATTTTTCATTTTTCCCCTCGAGATTTTTGTCCAATTTTTCCTGGACATATTCATTTCGTCTAGCTGAACATATTCCTTCTTTAGCATAAAAATTACTTACACTTCAGTGTTCCGAAATTTTTTTTAATTTTTATTTTTTTGGAATAATCTTGACTCGACTTATATGCTATTGTTCTGAATTATTAGAATAAATTACACCGTTGAGCGCTTCCATCGCTACTTTTATTAAATTAATTTCAGGTGATTTAACAATGTCACCATTTGTTATTATTTTTACATAGTTTTGATTTTGAAAAGCATTTTCGAATATAATAAGTAAAGCTCGGACATTCCCAGTATATCTAGTAAAAAACAGTATAAAGATAAACAAAGCAGCGGCGGAGATTTCAACGTCACCGCTGAACGGTTTATTTGATCGAGGCACTCTCACTCTTGCGCTCATTGTATTAGAAGCAACTGTTTGATGTAAATCACGTGTGTAACAGAATTAATTGTATAGTTTTTAATTATTTAAAGCAGCTGTTAAAAAACTGCATAATACATTTAATTTATATCAATTATAGCGCCGCCACTGCAGAAAGAATGCGTGCCCATTTGGGAATGTTTCGATCAAGTAAACAAGCTTCCATATCCAGTCGACCAGAACTATAGTGGTCACCACGTGCCGCACGGCCCTCTCGGACCCTAATTGTTTTACTATTTTGTTTTTACAGGGCAGACGCGTTAAAGATTCGAAATTTTCTGACTATAATCGCTTCAGCATATTAGTAGTTCCTCGTACATCCAATGAGAGCTTCTGCCTAAAATCCTCCTAGGTCTGACAATAGGTTCATCTCTGTTAGAATAAGAAATTCAGGAGTTTTGTACATATAAATGCTCTCTTTTTACCGTGATTGGCCTTCCGATTAAAATTTCGGAGTTTTGAAATTCATCGGCAACTACACAGAAATTTGCAGTCGTTTTTAATTCATCAATTTGAATATTTGCCATACTGATACCCAAAGGTATAGCGGTACCACCTTCGTACCCTTCTACACAGACATTATGTTGGGCAATAAATTTAATTACAATTGCTTTTACATTACATTACATTAGCTACCAAAAATGACGTACGCAGAAAATCCACGTTCATCTATACTAATTTCTTTGAAATTTTATGTTAGTTGAATCGCCTACATTACAAGTTTATTTGTTAAATAATTAATATTTTTTGGTCGAGGTAAATTGTTTTTGATTATTCTTCTTATAACAATTTCTTTCGTTATGTCTTACCCTTTTACAAAAGTTACAGACGTTAGATTTTCTTGAATGTGTTACGTTTTGACAGTCGATTTATTTTTTGTCCCTCTTGATCAAGATTAATTTATTCTTATTAAAGATGTTCGGCGATCGGAGATATTTACTTTTATTTACATGGTTGGATGAATTACGCGTTTCCTTATTATGTGTGTCGCACGACACGGTTATTGTACCAGATTTCATAAAAGGATCGTATAATGTACTTATTAAGTATTACATCATCAATAACACCATCAATCAGCTGGCAATTATTACCCAATGTCAATTTGTGATAATAAAAGTCTACAATATATCTACTCGGTCACGTTCCACGGTAACTATTCTTTTAGTTTAGAACACATGGCTGTTTGCGCGGAAAATGCTTCTAATAATTTACGCTTCCAAGATAAATTAAAATTAAATAAGACTGGTGTACCAATTCTTCCCATTTCTACTAATTTATTTGACATAAAATAAATACGTGCTTTGTCGTTCCATTCAAATACATCACCAGTGGCGTCCATATTACGCAACAATTGTTCATTGTTCATATTAAGTCCATTGACAGTTTCGCGGAAAATTGGCACACTATCTATTTTTCATGAACGTCTCTGCTGATGAAGCCCCATACAGGGCCGAAACAGCTGTACAGAGGCTGCCCGAGGTTTTCACTGCAATCAAAAACGTTTTGCAACAAATTTTTTTAAAATATCAATTTTTCCTTTGTAGCGATACGACTTACCTTTCAATTGTCTTTCGAGTCGCATTATCTTATTTTTCTGATTCCTGTCGACCATCAGAACTTGAATCAGTGGAAGATGAACTACTCGCACCTTCGTTTTCGTGGCATTGTCAAATTCAAATAACCACAAAATAATTAAAAAACATTTTCTACCCCGATCCATGTACCGCTCCAATTATTGTAAACGCCTGTGAACTAGCGGCGTCAGCAAAACTAAACTCGCTAAACGTTTGCAAGAAACTGCGACGTATACGTAATACAGAGAAATACTTTGGAATTGCACAACAAACGGCACTTAAAGGCTTGGCACATAGGTTGAATCGCACTTCTGATTTGTTAGAATCGTGGTAATTAAGGTAATGTAACCAACATAAATTTTTTGATAAAAGAGGACGTACATACTCTACAATAGCTGATTAAGAACTATTGCATCCAATCCACTGGAGTATTGCATCAACTGATCCGAGAATTTTGATGCATAACTCTAACACTACATATTATTATTAGTTATTAAAATGTCGCAATTTAGGAACGCCAAAAGAACAGAATTTTTTGTGTACTCATAATGCCGTCGACAATATTCGCGCCAATGTCAACATGCACATGAACAAGAATCACTGTTTCGCCTAGCTCGTTTCTATGTCGCTAATGGTGAACGGCACGTCGAACAATTATTATAAACTTTTTAGATGTCTAATGGTGAACGTTTTTTTTGAATGTGATCCTCCACACCGATGATATTCAGTAATTGTGTCTTGTGCGTGTTAGTCATTGCCGCGATGTTTACTGTCTACGATTAGAGAAACAAGTTCCGTAAGTTTTTTTGTTATTTCATGAGCACCGGATAAGGGATGGATAAGAGAATTTTTATTTCGTGTTGTTTGTGCTGTTGGTGTACTAGGGTTAAAATTTTTGTACTTACTTTGCAAACAGCCTGTATATTCGGTGTGAAAAGCGTCCAACACTAAGTGGCCGGAATTTTTTTCCATGCTGATGATTCAGATTCCTCCAGTGAAATGATGAAAATGGGGTAGGGTAATAATTATAATATATTTGTATAATTATACTGGGTGTCTCACAACGTACGGAGGAGATTGAAATGGCAGCTGTAGGACATCAAAATAAAGCTTTTTTTTAAATTCGCTTTTGACCAAAACCCAATAATAAGAAAGTTACTGCAGTTTAACTTTCTTAATTTCTTCTTTAATTTACACCTATAGCTTCTCAATTAATCAAAATTATTTCACAAAATGCAACTTTATTATTAAATAAACTCTAAATTGATCAAAGCGACCATTCATAAAATGTCTATTTTAATCTGTTTCCTAGTTTTGTTTTTAATTAGTAGGCGGTGCACAACGACATGAAAACCTGTTTTTGGACATTAAAAGAAAAAATCAAATAGCCGTAACTTTAACGTGACTACATTTTTTAAAATAGTTTTTTATTGTAAAGCAGTGTTCAATTAACTCATAAATGCCTGGAATTTGAATTTAAAACGTAAAGCATTACTATAGGGAATAACTTTTACTTGTAAATTAATTACACTTTAAACTCTTTTTAGTTGTTTTTTTACCAAAAATTTATTAAGAAAAAAGCTTTAGTTTGATCTCCCCTAGCTACCCTTTTAATCTCCTCCGTAGGTTATGAGACACCCAGTATAATTATGAAAACTGGTCTTAATAATAATGTTCTCAAAATTGAAATATTCTGGTGTCGCTTGATTTGTAAACAGCCTGAAAGTCAAGATGTAATTATACTACAATCTGTCATTTTCTAAGTTCTCGCCTAACACCACAGCAAAAAGACTTCAGACCATTTTTGAAGGAAGTGTATTATTATTATTGAAGACATGCATATTTGATAAAAGAATTTTATGATATAACGCATGAGATACGCATTAAGTAGTTAATCTGTGTGTGTATATTTTACAAAAAGAATCGATTATAATAATTATTACCTTTTATACGTATTTGTTTTTCTATATTATAAATTGCTTTAATAATTTTCAACAATAAATTAAACACGAATATCAATTTTCCGAATGAAAAATATAAAGTTGTATATTTGGACGTGAATACACCTTGTGACGAAAAGAAAATATTGCAACATTGCTTCATTTGCAGTAACCTTAAACTTAAAATCGAAATGAGTTTCATCATCAAAGTTTAGTTACTTGCATAAGTACCACTTTTTCCCAAAACTTTCACGGCATACATCCATGGTAAATAAATAAAAAAAACAGATATTATATGCTGATTGTGTAGTCAGACGAATCGACCAAAATTACAGACAAAACTGAAACTATCACTATAGAATTACACTTTTAATGAAATATGAGTCGTAATGTTCACCATTTGCGCCCCTCGTAAAAATAGTGGTGCTTAGACGGCATCCCAAAGACGAGATTATTATGTAAAAACGCTTGTGTGTTCCATAAGGATTTATCTGGACATTGAACTCGTTAGTTACTTACAACAAAAAAAAAAGATTTGCAATATTTGCATTGCACAGGTCATTTCTGACGTTGTAATAAATGCATATAATTAATCAGTAAATAATCAAAAAGTTAAAGCTGGAGTCGAATATCACATTAAAAAATACTAATTGATTCAACGTGTAACAAATACAAATGTTGAATAAGTAATTTTTTTCTTGTTAATTAAATGTAAATATTTTTGCTTCCAAAGTTTTATTTATTTCTTGGCTATGCACTGTTCAAAATATGGCAATATCTAATTTTATAAGTCCGTATTTCAGAACAATTAATATGACGTCACTTATGCTCATATTCATAGTACTTCCTTGAAGTTTTCTTTAATAAGACATCCCTTATAATGAGTGTTAAATTAGGGCAGTGTCTTGCAACAAAGCGCATTCCAACGGGTTCTATATTGTAAAGAAGTATTAAGGAAGTATTGTGAATACGTGCATAAGAGATGGGATTGCCGAACGTTTGCAAATAATACATTATACTGTTTGTCTTAAAATTTATAGGACATACGGTCTTAACATGGAGAAATAGAAATCGCTTTATTCATATTATCTGCCTTAACAAATTTATATGAGTTCATGACACAACCGGAAAGTCTTGGATATTAATATAAAGTATTGGATGACGAAAAATGTCTTTTTATAAAGGATCGTAGAAAAATAATATAATTCAATTTCTGTATCCCTACGTTAAATCCTTTTGTCCTATTTGTAAGACGGTCTTCCAGTGATATAGAATTAAGCAGGTATGTTAGGGTATTACACTCTTTGTCTAAAAGAGTATAATACAAGGGTATAAAAGTATACAGATTACCGACGTATACAATGTTGTATAATACTGTATAATCCTTTTCTACAAAAGTATGACCTATTTGTAACAAACTGCATAAAATATGTGTTAATATATAAAATTTTGTATCATTCTTTGCTGTATAGGTATAGATAAAAGTTCGTTAAGAACAAAAACTCATTGAAAGACAACGAATTTGTTTTGCTAATAACTCCATTGCCTGCTAACATATAATTATTTTTATGATTTTTTTTACGTAACTGGACGTACAACTCTAAATGTCTTTAAATACTGCATACATTTGTTATACATATTAATAAACTGAGAAAAAAAGAAATGTAAAATATTTTTTTTAATGTAAATTGTTAAAGGATGTATTAACGGTGAAACAATCTACGACAAAATTAAGTATTACGTGTAAGAGTAAGAGTTAAGTAATTTTTTACATTTTAATTTATTTACAATTAGACATACGAGATAATACCCAACCAAATATTCAAACTCATTGGATTCAATGCTTTGTTTTTCGTGAGTGATATTTTTTAGATTTTTCTTAATAAAGTGATTGCTAATTATTATACATAAATATGATCCAGTTATTACATTCAGTTAATAGACTATTAACAGAATATGATTTACTACTAGAAAATATCATAAAAATTATATTTTTGTATGCTTGGTAAAAGAGTGCTACATAATTTTGTAAATCTCCGGTTTTATACTTTATTGTTACGACTTCGGGGTACGCAAATAATAATCGTCACCTGATTTCAGAAACTTTAATTAAATACTAGTTTAACACAGTTCAAGTTACATACATAAACAATAATGTACAATACTTGTTTTTACAAGGAATACTTCAATATTTCACCGTATATGTCACTCCAGATGCTCGCACTATCGCTCGCTAAATGTAAACTCTTTTAAATCGCGCACCGTCCGCACTTATACCATACGGCTGTTAGTGAAAACACTTACAACGCCACGGAACTAACACGAACTTTCTCGAATATTCCAGACAGCAGGTCCCGTGCCTTCCGGAGAACGCGTTACACTCTATCAACCCACGAAAAGTGTCGGTTGACTATCAGATGGCCCCATTTGTTTGAATAATAAATTTATTAAGGTCTGGCTGTAACATTATTTTACTGTGGTCTAGGGATAATTCGATGAACCAGTACGTATGTACGTATTATACGTTATATACTTTTTATAAATAGATATTATAAGATTATAACATGTGGTCATAAAGTCTCTTTACCCTAGTAGGCATTGGATGTGTAAACAGATATCTTTTCTTAAAAGTACTTTGACATGCACCGGTTAAAGGAAATGTCATTCTGATTAAGAAAATATTCTAAAAATAATTATATGCCTGCTAGGGTGATGGGACTTTATGATCATATGTTATAGGTATTATAGTGTTCTTCGCTCTCGGATGTCAATTGATATAGTGTTGTATGGTGTGTTATAGATAGATGTTTATCAAATAAAAAAAATTCAATGTGTATAATATAAGTATATTTAACTCATAAAAAATTGTCAATGTGAACGAACAATGTAATTAATGAAAAAAAATCAGAAAACAAAAACTCAAAACTGTATCATCAAATAAAACACTTACTAAATAAATTATCTTTTGCAAGTAGGCGTGTAATAAAATTGCCTAATACATGAATCGCTCGTTCGCAAGTAGCGTTTCATTCGATGTCAATGTAAAATTTCGACCCCGTTTTATAATCAAAAGAGTTGTAATAGTTATCGATGTTTTCAAAAATTTTGCCCTCTAGTTTCTATATTAAAATGTATTGGAGACCGTGGTTTGTAATACAAAGAAATTGGATTTAACCTCCTAACCACAAAAAGTTTATTTAAAAACTAGATACGTATTTCGGCAGCTATGCGGCCATCTTCAATAGATGCCTTCTTCTTGATCACAAGAAAAGTGAGCGTCACTTCTTCAATTTAAATTACATGAATCTAATCTTGATGTTGTTTCTTCTTAATGGTTCCCAAATGTACTATTTGACTGACGATTTTGTGCAATTTGACCGTTCACTTAACTCAGCCTAAATGATTTTAAATTGATTTAATGTCAAAATGACAATTCTGTGACAACTGCCACGAACTAAATAATCTCAAATTCCCACTATCGAAAATGGAAATAGTATGGACAATAGTTATTTGTATCACTAGACCAGAAACTGTACTTTTGCGAGTATGAGCACGGCTTGTGGGGCTGAGGCGAAGCAAAAAAGTTTCTGGACGCGTGATACACAATTTTTTTTCGAACGACAAAGTTTTTAAATAAAAACAATTATTATTGTTAAAATAGCGTCGGTTAGGAAATTTATCTCTCTTGTATTAGCGGTACAATTCAACGCTGAATTACATGAATTGATTTACAAAAATAGAAAATTTTAGCTCTAGAATAGTGTAAAAACACTGAAATAATAGGTGTGTTCTTTTTACCGCAAAATTCAACTCATCTCAGATAAATGTCATTTCCGTTGCCATAAACAAGTAAGTTTGAATTGCGGTTTCGATCTCCTACCTTGTCACTCGTGCACTCCCATTAGTTGTGAGATTTAAATATACGCTCAAACTTACTTGTTCGTGCAAACAATGACGTTTATCTGAGATTAGGTAAGTCTTGCACTAAAAAGAACACACCTAATAATTGAAGTGTTTTTTTTTTACAAAAACAGCTCACGTCAAAAAGTTTGGTTTTGGGGAAATCGAAGAAAACTGATTATATAATAGACCTTTCTGGATTTTGTATGTTTGGTGGATTCAAACAATGAGGAAAAATATGAACATATCTGGTTTGTAATGTGAATTTTAATAAAGTTTATCAATTTTGTGAAAAAGTAATAAGTTTGTGTGACAAGGGTTCTTTTTTTCAAGAAAAACAATACAACATTTTACAGAAAAAATAAATTTATTTAATTAAAGTTCTTAAAAATGACAAACATAAAGTAATACTGTTTTTAAATTTACAGCAAAAACAACCTTCGTCGCTGACAAGTGTTATTTTTGATGAAAACCTTCTGTATCTGTACTGAAATATCTATAATTTGGAATGTTTTTGCCGAATATTTTAATATGTCTGGATGCAATGAGATTGGCGCCACAGGAGATTTGCATGCACGACCTACTATTTTATTCGAACGAGTAAATATGTTAAATTGACGGGTCGTGTACAAGACTATTTAGTGCATTAAAGAGTTTTAAATGGTGATGTACACCCTGCTTTAATGTGGCTCTGGTCAATGTAAAACTGAAAATACTCTTAGGTTTCATCAGTTTTCAGATTAACATGAGAGATGAGATATATTAAAATAAACACAAAATGTGACTTTTTAAATATAAAGGTTCTGTGCTAACGTTTTCTAACATTCATGATTGTCATCAAATCAGAATTGTATTATTTCCAGACGTTAGTTTCACACGGTATACAATTTTTATACATACTGTAAATCTTTTTGTAATTTTTGTTTAGCCTGCTACTGTAAAAATATAATTTACCAGACCTTCGGTAGGAAAACATAATGCAGACTTAATGAATTGTTAATTATAATTAGATTAAAATACAATGGTGAATGTGCTTTACATTTTATGCTAATATTATTTTATGGTAACCGTATTGTAAATAAACAGAATAAAGACGTTAAATTAGAACTAAGGAAAATAACATCAAGGAGAAGGCGCAAATATTGTTCTTCCTGGTTTGTTGGCATTTAAAAGGCAACTTGTTGATTCAACTAAATTTAAACCGACCGACAGTAAATGAAGTTCTTCAATACATTTCCTCTCGTAGCAAATCTCAATCAATATACATTATACAAATGCAAACTTCAACATTCATTGTGATTTATTTCCAAAATTTGTTATTACAATCAGCTTGCAAATTGTTCTAAAAACTTCTTTGATTTATTGCCTTTCGTATGAGATATTAAATTTTAGTAGAAATCTGTATATATACTACTTCCAGCACACAATAATTATTAAGTGCCAAGAAAATATTCATTGTTTTCAAATTAAGAGGATAAAAGCTTCTGTTAAATATTAGTTTTTTTATGAACCTCAATTGAGAAATCCGTTAAAAAGGCTTCACAGAATTGGAAATTAAAGAAAACTGTTCCAATGTAAGCTTAAAATTTGAATTTTTCGATAGAAGCCGATTCTTCACTGCCAAAGAGAATTGATTGGAAGGTGATTTTCCCTTCAAAGGATGGCCATATTAAATGATATTTGTATTAAACTTAATTCCAACGAAAAACTAATGCAAAGATTTCTAATATTTCTTAAATTCAATTATTAAAAAAGACTTGGTCTGTTCAGATATTTATTAAGGCTAAGGTATAATTGAAAATAATTGTCATTGCAGTCATTGCAGGCATTGCAGTCGTTAATTGTAATTTTTTGAATTCTATTTAATTAATCTTGCAACCTCTTTCCTGTCATTAATTTCTGTTGATATTTTGTCAAGTTCTTGTTCTTGTTATTTAATTTTTCCTATTGTCCTTTTCTGGTAGAGTTAGTGAAACGAAAGGACAAAAAACAAGTTTTTGCATACGAGCCTGAGGGAACCACTTCGAAAATCAAACATAATTCAAAATGTGGACTATAAATTTAAATACATGTATGTATGTCAAAAAATACAGAATTTTTACCACAATTTTCGGATTTCTACCCTAATATTGGTCCTTCGAGAGCCGGATTCTGATACCAGAAATACACAAGATCGGGGTAGAAGCTAAAATTCAGGAAACGGTACATAAAGAATTTGGTGGACGGTAGACATGTTGCAAATGGGCACCTGGACGAAAGATACTTACAACCGCATCTTTAAATAATAATTAGAGATCTGAGACGAGATTCGCAGACTACAAGTACAATTGAAATGGAAGAAATTAAAAAAAATAAATTACAGATGCGGTGCCATAAAACGTCAGTTGATAGCTTTCTATGACCTTGCTAAAAAATGTGTGGATGAACTGGCTGAATTGAAAGAAAGATAGAACAGGGCTCCCGAAACTTGGAATACATTTGAAGAATTGCAGCTATAGATCGAGTGTCTCTTACGAGAACAATTAGATAAGTGGGCCTATGACAATCATATCGTAAAGAGAGAAAAGTATGAAAAACTCTATTACTCAGCCATAACTTCGTGCAGTGAGAAATTGAGGAAAACAGCAAGTAGTGACTCGATAGCGGAAATACAATCGCAACTTCAAGTTTTAGGACAAGAACAAAATCAAAACGGTCAACTTCAAGAGAAGCTTTCTAAACTGACTATTGAACCATTCCATGGAGATGCGCTTTTACAAACGGTACTTAACAAAAATATACCAGGCATTCAAAAATTTCAGTTACTTAGAGAATTGTTACGGAGAAATGCACTAAGAGTTATTTCTGCCTTAGAAGCGTCCGACGAGAATTACAGTCAGGCTTTTGAGTTAATAAACAAAAGGTATGAGTACAGTTTGTTAACTAATAGACATCTAAAGGGATTGTTTGATTTACCGCTTCTCAATAAACCAAACTGTTATAGTCTTAGAAATATAGTGGATGAAGTAAGAAATCACGTTCGGTCCTTGCAATTCTTAAAGCATCCTGTAAAACATTGCGATACGATGATTATATACCTGATAGCTAATAAATTAGACGAAAACACGAGAGAAGAATGGGAAAAGTATGTAATTATAAGAAATGATGAAAATTATGTTACACTTGAATTTATAATGCTTCTGGATAAACAGTATGCCACATTAGAAATAACAGAAAGTGCAAAATTCAAAACAGACTTGCATTTAACTTATAATTCTTTAACAAACAAAGTTTCAACCACGTTTCAACAGAAAGAAGTGCTATAACGACTTCAAAGAGGTATTTTTCGCGACTAGCCGGTTACGTGTGGTTAGGCGAAATAAGTAACCACTGCATTTTTGCGAGTTATCGGTAACTGCTGAAATGACGTCACGCATTACAGTTATCTTGTGCTTGTTGTCAAAAATTACATGTCATCTATAAATGTGACCAATTTTTGAAGTTAAATCCATCAGATAGGCTGTCAGAAGGGTTCAAGTTGAAATTAGGTATAAATTGCCTTAAATCAGGTCATATTAGTAAAGGTTGTAGATTAGATAACTGTAGATATTGTAATTTCAAGCACAACACAATATTACACGGTGGTCGTGGAGTACCTCAAGAAGGAAAAACAAAAGTGAATCAAAGCTTCCAGATGGAAGGCAAAGGTAACATCGGCTCGGAGCAGCAAACTGAAGCACTGGTAAGTCATTGTTCGCCTGAAAAAATAACCTGTGTCGTTCTTTCAATAGCTCAGGTATATGTAAGCGATAGAGACGGAGAATTGCATAGAGGACGAGACGAGCTTTACTGGACTCTGGAGCTCAGGTCAACCTAATAACGGAATAACGGAAGAATTTGCCGAAAAAATAAAAATTCTGTTCAATCAAATAGAGGTTCCAATAAGTGCAGTTAACCAATCCGAATCGAAAATTCGAAAATCGGTTCCAATTAAAATCATTTCTACCATTTCAAGATTCACATCTGAAGAAACCTGTTTAGTGTTGCCAGTAATAACGGACAAGCTACCTCAGACAAGCTACCTCAGTCTCAATCAGACAAATCAAGAATTTGTATTCCTCAAGGAGTTGAACTGGCAGATCCTGAGTTTGATACTCCCGGTATGATTGATATTTTAATAGGTGCTAGATTTTATTGGAAGCTTTTCAGACACGGAGCAACATTTGTAAGAAAAAATCAACCGATTTTACAGAACACATACCTCACATGGATTATTGGGGGAGAACTTGCAGCAGCTAATTATAAATTGAATGACAGAGCGATTCACTTGCTTACAGCGAAAATATATTACTAGAGCAGCAACTTGAGAAGTTTTGGATAACAGAAGAAGTAGAAAAATAAATGAATTAAAAGTCAAGAAGATGAACTTTGTGACGAGTACTTTAAAAATACTCATTGCCGAGAAAATGACGGAAGATTTAAAGTTGAATTACCACAAAAATCAAATCGAACATTATTCTGTGGGAATCGTTTCATGTTGCATTAAAGAGTTGGGGAAATAGAAAGCGGGACAGCAAACTTCCGTTAGTTTAAACCTTACTTCTAAATTTCGGTAACTATGGTAATTTATCAACCTTCACATTAATCATTCCGTTTATAATTAAGTGGCTGCAGGAAAATTTTCTGGAATATAGTAGGTCTAGAATTGTTAGCGTTTATCAACTGTCATATTTGAAAAATTTGACGTTTTTCGCCTATAATTCTATTGACAGTTCTTATCCAAGTGCACTAGTTTTGTTTGTACAGCATCTGAGAAAAAATAATTTTGTGTAAACAGGGAAATCTCGCGTGAAAATTTTCGTGCCATGATTTTTTACGATTTCAAATGTGGTCTAACGCCGAAACAATGCCTCGATCGGCTTAATTTGGCTTTTGGAGATGAAGCACCATCAAAGAGCAGTGTATATAATTGGTTTGCCGACTTCCAACGTGGACGTACCTCTCTCTGTGACGAATTTCGTGAAGGTCGTCCATCAACATCTGTTGTTGCCACTAGTATAGATGCTGTGCGTGAAATGCTTGAGCGAGATGCATGCCGTGACATTCAAGCATCCTTACGCATTGACGTGAAAGCAATACATCAGATTTTGCATAATCATTTGAACGTACGAAAGCTTTGCAGTCGTTGGATCCCACACAATTTAACAGAAGCAGGGTCGTGTCAAATGATGCGAAGAAATGCTCAAGAAATTCAATGGAGGTCGTTCAAATTTCCTTTATAACATCGTTACTGGTGACGAAACGTGGATCTATTTGTATGAGCCAGAAAGTAAACAACAATCTACCGTTTGGGTATTTCAAAATGAACCAAAACCAAGAAAAGTTGTCCGTTCACGCAGTGCTGCGAAGCAAATGATTGCTTGTTTCTTTGGTTTAACTGGACATGTAGCAACGGTGGCTTTAGAGGATCGAAAAAGTGAAAAGTTGATTGGTATACAACAATTTGTTTGCCGGAAGTCATCGATCAAATAAGAAGAAACAATCGAAATCGACGAATTATTCTCCATCATGACAATGCCAGCTCTCACTCAACCCGTCAAACAGTTGATTTTTTGTCCAACAAAAATGTGGAATTAATTGTCCATATTCACCTGATTTATCACCTACTGATTTCTTTTTGTCCACAAATCAAAAATACAATGCCTGGTGAGCGATTTTCGTTGACTGAAGCAGCGGTTGAAACATTCCGGACACTGGTTTCTGAGGTACCATCTTTAGAGTGGAAAACTGCTTTAGAAATTGGTTCGAACGTATGCAAAAGTGTATTGACGTCAAAGGCGAATATTTCGAAAAACAATGATACCGTTTACCAAATTTTATATGCGTTTTTTCATACCGTTTCCAGAAACTTTTCCAGTAGCCCGCGTAATAATTATTACGAACAAATATCTCATACAAATAAATCATACTAGTGTAATAGTTAGTTTTTATTTTACTTACAATTATTGCCATGCGGTATAAAATGAAACAAAATAACAGTCATGCAGCCTTTCGATTGAATTATTGAATGCAAATATCCGAACATTGACTGAATTAAGATTTCTAATATACATATTCCACATCCAAAATGTCACAAAGGCTTCACTAAGTCCATTTAATTCACTGGTTGAAAATTTTCACTTGCATTTCCCTTAGAAAGACGATACATTCGTAAGAACTCAATTTGACAAGTTATTGCGGACGTTCACTAATGCTTGGTTTATACAGTCACTAAAACTAAAACTATAAATTAACTAAAACTAAAATTTTAAACTATGCAAAAGTTTCCGTTTAAACAAGCAAAAATTACGTATGGTCGTTGCACACCTAGCTGTGAAAATTCCGTGGAGGGAATATTAACTGGAGAGAAAGTACAGTCAAATTTACCGTCATCCCACCTTTTCCACTAAGAATTGAAATAAACGAATTCGTAATTTTTAGTGAAGTTATATAAACCGCTTCGTATCAGTACGGCCTTTTAATTTCTTAGTTGATAGTTATTAATGTTTAGTTATTAATTTTAGTGACTGTATAAACCACACTTAACGGTAATAAATTAATTAGAAGGGTCACGACCGTCACCAAGGAAACTTCACACTATCAAAATAATCGGAAATTTCGTCGTACAACTTGTCCCGCGTTCTATTTCCGCAACTGTAAATTGAAAAGAAATTTGAGAGAAATCCTGTTTTGAAAAAACAATATTGATTGATTTTTTGGAAGATTACAAGTCAGCGGGTCATATGTCAGAAAATAATGAAATGAAGAATGAAAAGGAATATTTTTATATGCCACACCATCCCTTAATTCGAAATGAAATTTTGACAACGAAACTACGCGTGGTTTTCGATGCTTTGAAAAAGACAACGAGAGGAGTATCACTAAATGATAAATTGAAGTCCGGTCCAAATCTACAAAACGATCATTTGGTTATTTTGTTACGTTTTCATTGTCACAAGTTTACAGCAGATCGTGTGGAGAAAGGATTCAGAAGACCCAGTAAAAATATACACATTAAATACAGTGACGTATGGAACTAATTGCGCACCATATTTAGCCATGAGGTGTCTAAGACAGCTAGCTTTTGAAGAAAATTTTTAATAGCAGCTAGGGTATTGGAGCATGATTTTTATATAGACGACCTTTTAAGTGGAGCAGACACGGTCGAAGAAGCAAAGGCTTTGCAAATACAATTGGGAGATTTACTAAGAAAGGGTCAATTTCAATTAAGAAAATGGAGATCAAACTGTGCAAGGGTATTAGATCATTTGGAATATCTAGGAAAACTAGATGACTTATTGGTGTTGCATAGCAAAGACTCCATTAAAACATTGGGATTATTGCGGAACAGCTCTGAGGATACACTTCAATATGCAATTCGACTTCCAAACAATGACAAAAACACCAAAAGAAGTATTTATCCGCTGTAGCAGAGATCTACGATCCTTTAGGCATGATTCGTCCAGTGATTATGTATGCAAAACTTATCATGCAAGAATATGGAAAATACGGAGTAACTGGGATGATGAAATACCTGAGAAACTCGAGCAAGCGTGGAAGTTATTTTGCCAATTTTTACACCAGTTGGAGTCATTTACAGTATCAAGAAATGTTAAAACTGGGAACGTATCCCGGAAAATTATTATTCACGGCTTTTCGGATGCTTCTGAGAAAGGTTGCGGAGCATGCATTTATGTTTTTACTTACAATCAAGAGAAACAACCTCAAGTTAATCTTATATGCTCATAGTCTAAAGTTGCACCTTTAAAGACCTTAACAATACCCCGGTTGGAGCTGAATGCTGCGCTTTTGCTGTCTAAACTCGTTACGAAAGTAAGAAAAGCAGTAGGAACAAGAATAGAAGAAATTTATTTATGGAGTGATTCTGCCATTATTTTATATTGGATTAACACATCTCCAAACAATTTATAGACATTCGTAGCAAATCGAGTAGCAACGATACAAGAATTAACTAACAATTGTGAATGGCATCACGTGCCCTCAAGTTTTAACCCTGCAGATGTTCTTTCTCGAGGTGCTTTGATAACACAACTATTAACATCAAATATTTGGTGACACGGACCAGAGTGGTTGCCCATTGTAGCAGAATGGTCGACTAAAGATATTCAAATTTTAAGTTGTTGAGAAGATATTCAAGATTCAGGAAACTTCAGAGAGTTGTAGCGTATTGTTTTTGATTCTACAACAATTTGAAAGGTGTGCAAGATACAGAAGCTCTAACGGTAGAAGAATTGGAAAACAGTAAAATAAAAATAATTAAGTTAACTCAAAAAGAAGCATTTCCAGACGATATACAAAAGTTACAAGCAGGAGAATGTGTTGGCAACAAGAGTTCTTTGATCCGTCTCAAACCTTTTTTGGAAGAGAATAATTTGATAAGAGTAGACGAGCGACTAAATAACGCTGAGATACCGGAAGATCATAAACATCCAATCGTACTTTCTGCAAGACAGCCGATTACTAAATTAATTTTACAACAAGAATATATTCGTCTTAAACATTGTGGACCGAATCATATTTTATCTTCGGTGCGTTTTGAATATTGGCCTTTATCAGGAACACGAGAAGCTTGCAAGATGACTAGTAATTGTGTATCTTGTTTTCGATACAAACCTAAAGTTCCAGACTATTGGCGTTTACGATAATTGGAACGGTACATGGATCGGGGTAGAAAAGTAAGATAGAACGAATGCGTTTAATGTAAGTAAGAGTGAGAGAATAGATTAACCGGTGTATACCGCTCCAATTATCGTAAACGCCTTGTGTTATCGCTGATCTTCCACAGTCAAGAATAGTGCAATTTGCAAGACCGTTTGAAATTTGCGGAGTTGATTTTACTGGACCCCTTAGAGTAAGAGAAAGTAGAAGAATAATGCATATCACAAAAGGATACTTAGCAGTATTTATTTGTTTTGCTATGATTGCTCTTAGAAGATTTGTAGCCAGAAGAGTGTCGAATTATATATTCCGATAATGCTACAAATTTCGTAGGAACTTCACGTGAAATTCAGAAGATTTACGATTTTTTAATTGAAGAAAAAAAAAAATGAAATTAGTAAAATATTAGCACAAAAAATAAGTTGGCAATTTATTCCACCCAAGTCTCCGCACTTCGGTGAACTTTGGGAGGCTGCAGTAATATCGGTGAAAAAACATTTGTACACGGTGACAAAGGGATTGCTGTATACTTTTGAAGAATATAATACCTTATTAGTAGAGATTGAGTCAGTATTGAATTCTCGTCCACTGATATTTTTGTCATCCGATCCAGCATATTATTCATGTTTAATCCATTCCCAATTTTTGTTAGGAAACCCGCCATTAGAACCTATCAAGACATGTCTGGAATTATTTTTGGTCTCGTTGGGAACATCTTCAAGACCGAGTATCTTCATCACCTTCATCACCAAACTCGCACCAAGTCGGCCAAGGGCGACTCTAATTTGAAAACTAGAGACCTGGTTTTGCTGATTGAGGATAATCAACGACCTCTGCAGTGGGTTTTGGGTCGCATCATAAGTTTATTTCCGGGAAAAGATAATGTGCGTGTGGCAGATGTTCGTACTCGCAGCAAAGAAACTTCTCGAAGTGTTAATAAACTTTGTGCTTTATCAATTGAGACTTAAACTTTAGTACTTCTATTAAATATTAGAGTCATTGTTATGTTTTGAGATAGCTTTTCTGTTATTCAGAGACAATTTATTAATTTATTAAATATAGAAATTATTATTTCAAGGGGGGCGATGTTGCGATGGATATTTGTAACACCGGAAAAACAGTTTTGTAATTAGTAATGCAAAAAAAAGAATACATTCATAAGAATGAATGTTCAAAGAAAATCACCTTCCAGTTAATTTTCTTTGGCCTTGAGGAATCGGCTTCACTTAAAAACCGAAAAATTCGAATTTTGAGCTTACACAGGAACAATTTTCTTTCATTTCGAATTTTGTAAAGTCGCGGGATTTTTTAAGGGATTTCTCAACCAAAGTTTATAGAAAACTAATACTTAACGAAGCTGTTATCCTCTTAAATTAAAAACAATTAATATTCTACCTCGCACTTAATAATTATTGTATGATGGAAGTATGATGTATACAGATTTAATATCTTATTCGAAACGCAATAAATCAAAGAAGTTTTTAGAATAATTTGCAAGCTGATTGTATTATCGAATTTTGGAAATAAATCAAAATGAATATTCAAGTAGGTTGGATTTTCTTTTAGAAAAGAATATTTTCAGCCATTGTATTTCAAACTTATTAAACTTTTTATCTTAATGTTTGGTGCGTAATACGTCTAACCAGGAAAACATAAATATTAAGAAAACCTTTTATACTCTCTGAGTAATGTTAAATACATGATAGTAGAGAGTGTATTTCTTAGGAAAACACAAAAGTTAAAATAACTCGTTAACTATTGCATTTTGTACAATGCATATTATGGTCAAATCAATTGCAAATGAACTCTACTAACACTCTTTCAGAGGAATACGTCTACTTATCAGTCAGACTGTATATTGGCAACCGCCAATTTAATTGATATACAGACGAAGTGAAACTGAGAAAAAAGAAGAACAGTTCTGGCATGACTTACAAGACTTACGGTAGAGTGGGAAATGACCCGAAATCAATTGAGGATACTGTTGGACGATTCGGAGAAGAAACCAGAAATACAAATGGAAATATCTCAATCGACTTTTCTACAGGGTATTCTTTTTTTTTGTGCAAATAAAAAAAAACTGAGTAATAAGTACATGAAATGCCACTTTCTGTGCGTTTTTTTCGGTGGCTACGTACCACAGCTAAAAACTTCAGAGGTAACACTTGTTTGGAACTGCTGAAATATGCGAGAAAGAAATATTTAGCAAGGTCATAACGCCTTCATCTATAGTCGACATCAACACCGCTCCGCATTCAAACCCATTCCGTAGTGTTTCGTAATAATAATCACCGATATGGTTTAATAATTACTTTATTTAAAATTTTAATCCACTGAGCGAAGTAATGTTACATTTATTTAAATACTGCTCTAACTTAAACGCGTCAATCGAAGAGGCGGCCGCCGTTGTAAAATCACACTTAGGAAAAGGCAAGGCTATTTATTTATTACTTGTGAAAAATAAAACGATGCATGACGATATTGTTGTTATTTAGCTCATCCGCATCTTTCGTCCAGTACTTATAATCATCGGTTTATAATGTGAAAATACTTAAAACTGTAATTACTTGTAGTGAGGTTACATTTATTTATTTTAGCAAATCCAGGCGCTTTGTGAACGCGTTTAAAATGTTTTATTTGACCGGATAATTTTCAAATCGTATTAATGGAACCTGTAATTTGTAAGATCGATTTTTTTGATACTTACACGAAGGTGAATTTGAACTCACGTGAAACGAAAGTTCTCGAAATTCGTTTCCTTCCGCATTCAGAAATTAACCAAATGAGTAAGACTTCCGACAGGTTTTTTTTACTTGTTTGCAAATGCCATTACGATCTGTTAATACGTATCATACGAATTAAACATATGTATGTTTGTTCACGACATCGTTCATGCACAAGGTTAAACACTGACCAATTGACCTATCCTCGCGTCGTTATTCAAACAGGCAACCGCGTAACCGAGAGTTAGACCACCATCCAGTCGTTAGCTCTACCAGCACTTCTGAGAGGGTTTGGTGAAAGTTTGTCAATCCATTTTTCTCGAAATCTATTAACTTTTTGTTAATGATACATGAGTTCAATCGTTACCATTTATGGTGATGGTTTACAGGTTTAAATATTTGCACACAGTAGAAGAACAACCTGTATAATGAACAATCTTGTAGTCGCAAACACATTCTTCGAGCATGAGTCAATCCACAAATACACGAAAGAACAAAAATGGAACACAATCAACAACGAAAGCCCGGAACATAAAATCTCCAGTAAGGCATGTGGAGTCACAAGATAAATAAAGACATTAACAAGAGAAAAGAAAATTGGACGCATGCTTTAAAATCACGACTTATGAGACTTGTCTTTTTAGCTACAAGCTCATACATTTTTCTTACAAATATTTTTTCACAACGCAATTTTACAAAATGTCAACGTACAATTATGACGTTCATAAAAAATATTGTAACGAATTTGAAATGTTCTAATCTTTCAAGGTCAAATCGATGGATTTATTTTACAGTTTGGTGAACGACGTACTATCAACTATCGTACAACAACGATTGTTGGACCGCATTACCTATCTCGCGACGCAAGGAAAAATAGTGACGTGCAATAGTTCGGCGGTCAGGCCCGTTTCCGGAACCTCAGACTACCGAGACATTTTACGAGAATTCGCTGACGTCATACGCTCTTATGGCGCATTATGGCGCACCAAAGGAAGTCAAACATCACACTCGGCATCACATCAAAACTACACCTGGACTACCGTAGCTAGTAGACCACGACGACTTGCCCCGGAGCGATTCACGATCGCGAAAAAGGAGTTCGAGGACATGCTACAGTTGGGCATTGCTTGACCCTCGAAGAGTTGTTGGTCGGCGCCGTTTCACCTCGTACCGAAGAAAGAAGATGATTGGCAGTGATTATCGCGCCCTAAATGCCCGCACAATAAACGACCGATATTTTGTGCGACATATGCAAGACTTTTCGCACGCATTGAGGGGAAAGGTACTCTTCTTCACCATCGACTTGGTACGCGCATACAATCCGATACCAGTAATCGAAGAAGATATACCGGCGATAACAACACCTTTCGGACTATTCGAATTTCCCTATATGATGTTTGGATTACGCAACGCGGCACAGACGTTTCAGCGTTTTGTCGACGAAGTACTATTAGGACTCGATTTATGCTTCGCGTACGTCGACGACATCCTGGTAGTGTCCAGTTCAGAGATCAAGCACAAAGAACATCTGCGAACAATTTTTCAAAGATTCCGGCAGTATGGAATCGTGGTCAACTCTGCAAAATGTGTTTTCGGCCAACCCGAAGTGAAATTCCTCGAGCATCTCATGTCCAAAAGGGGCACGAAACCAGTTTCAGACAAAGTTAAAGTAATCCAGGAATTTCCACGACCCGTGACAGCGAAGTCCTTGCAACAGTTCCTGGGTATGTTAATTTTCTACAGAAGATTTATCCCCAGGACAGCGGACGCTCAAGACCATTTGAATCCGTGCTTTCGAGGAGAGGAAGCAAGGGCGCGCCGACGCCACGTTGTTGGCATATCCGAAGCATGACGCGCCACTGGCCATCGTGTGCCACGCTACGGATGCAGACCTGGGAGCAGTACTCCAGGAGAAAATCGGCAGCGATTGGGAGCCGTTATTTTTCTTTTCGAAAAAGTTGACGGAGGGCGAAAGGAAATACAGCGCGTACGATCGAGAACTAACGATCTACAAGGCCGTCAAGTATTTTCGTCATATGGTGGAAGATAGAGCGTGTACGATTTTTACGGAACACCGGCCGATAACCTTCGCTTTTCGGCAAAATTTAAAGTAATCCAGGAATTTCCACGACCCGTGAC
The DNA here is from genome assembly GCA_036172665.1 of Prosopocoilus inquinatus. Lineage (NCBI taxonomy): Eukaryota > Metazoa > Arthropoda > Insecta > Coleoptera > Lucanidae > Prosopocoilus > Prosopocoilus inquinatus. Next base: position 38,591,693 of record CM069871.1, read on the forward strand.
AGCGAAGTCCTTGCAACAGTTCCTGGGTATGTTAAATTTCTACAGAAGATTTATCCCCAGGACAGCGGACGCTCAAGCCCATTTGAATGGTTTACTCAAGAAGAACATTAATGGTAGCGCACTAATTGAATGGACACCCGCTTCAATCCGTGCCTTCGAGGAGAGGAAGCAAGGGCGCGCCGACGCCACGTTGTTGACACACCCGAAGCATGACCCGCCACTGACCATCGTGTGCGACGCTTCGGATGCTGCCCTGGGAGCAGTACTCCAGCAGAAAATCGGTAGCGATTGGGAGCCATCAGTTTTCTTTTCGAAAAAGTTGTCGGAGGGCGAAAGGAAATACAGCGCATACGATCGAGAACTGACGATCTACAAGGCCGTTAAACATTTCCGTCTTATGGTGTAAGCTAGAACGTGTACGATTTTTACGGACCACCGACCGATAACCTTCGCTTTTCGGCAAAAGCTAGAAAAATGTTCGCCTTGACAGTTCCAGCATTTGGATTTCATCGGCCAGTTTACAACAGACATTCGACACGTATCTAGGATAAACAACATGGTCGTGGATACATTATCACGTGTCGAGGCGGTGCAGGTGACGCTTAGCTAGGATGAACTATCTAAATCGCAGGAACAAGACAAGGAGATAAATCTTTACCAACGCGAAGATTCCGTACTGCAACTGAAGCGAATGCAGCTGCCCGGATCCCAAGCATTTCTCTACTGCGACGTCTCCACAACAAGAGTCAGACCTTTAGTAACGGCACCTTTACGCAGACCTGTTTTCGACACTATTCATCGTCTAGCACATCCTGGTGTTAAGGCTACTGTGTAACTGATGACTCAACGTTTCGTCTGGCCCTCAATAAAAGCAGACTGTCGTCAGTGGGCTAGATCGTGTATACAGTGTCAACGCTCCAAAGTAACGCGTCATGTGTTGGCACCACTGCAATATTTTCGTTTGCCATCAAGGAGGTTTGTACACTTGTAGCTGGACCTCATCCTCATGCCCTACTCCAAAGGACACAGGTACTACCTCACATGTGTCGACAGATTTATACGCTGGCCAGAGGCAATACCACTGCCGCACCAAGAAGCTGCCACCGTCGTCCGAGCTTTCTACGAACACTGGATCAGCCGATTTGAAGCACCGTCGCGAATCACAACGGACCAAGGAACGCAACTTGAGTCCGGCCTGTTCAAGAGTTCAAGCCACTTGACAGGTTTTACACACCTCCATACTGCAACATACCACCCGGCAGCTAGTGAAATGGTAGAACACCTCCATAGGTAATTAAAAGCGGCTATCAAACGCCACGAAAACGACCGGTAGACAGCAAAATTGCCAACCGTGCTCCTGGGATTCGTTCAGTGTGGCGCGAAGATTCGCAAACGACGTCTGCGGAGCTGGTATACGGAGAGCCCTTACGATTGCCCGGCAAATTCCTGACGAGTAACCGGGAACAAGAAATCGATTACGGAGCAACTGACTTCATCAGGGAACTTCGCGAACATTTCAAGCAAATTCTACCCCGGGTAGAACAACGCGGTCAGATCGCCGAGTACATTTCCCGGACTGGCTATAAGCTGGTCTCGATTAATTAACAAATAAGATTAAGTATAATTTACATTTGTAAATACTTCATTTCATTTCAGTTTATGTTTTAGTATATTGTATACTATACCGTGCGTCCACTTTGATTACGCACCATAGAAATTTCAATGCATTTTTCTTTAACTGTAAATTCATGCTCTCCTATCAAATTTATCATAAAGCAATAAACGACATAATATGAAGCTGTAAGTTATCCATTAACTAAGACCATTTTTAGTATGTTTTCAAATACACGGGCTTTTAAAATTTAAAAGGAAAAAAATTAATTAGCACACATTCAATATCATAGTTTCGATCAAGCAGCATAATTCGTATTATGTACTTATTTAAAAGATAATAAATAATACTCCAAATTCTCAAATAATTCACTGTTTACGGCCAAAAAATGTCCCGACTTCTCTTGAAAGTTTCTGGAACCAAAATAAATGTATCGCTTTATTTTTAAATAGTAAAAATTCTATTAGGCCACTGTCATGTTATTGCAGTGCGATATCTTGAAAATAAAATTTTGCTTGTTGTGTCGTATTATCGAACACATAAACAGAAGTGTATTATTATGTGGGCATTTAGTGTAGAACAATTTTTATTATTCTTATTTATAAATAAAGATTTCATAATATGAATGTCTGACGTATCTATTTCCGATTACGAAATTTTAAAATACAGTAAAGCTACTGTCAATTAGATGTTTGCCTGCTTGATCTAAACTGTGGACTTTAAATTGTGAATTGAATTTTCTTTTTAATTCTGAAAGCCTGTGTTTTTTAAAAATGTACTAAAGATTTTAGTTATTGCATAATACAAAGTTACGTATTATGCCGTTTAAGGCTTTATGATAGATTCTAAATGCATTGAAATTCCTATGGTGCGTAATCAAAGTGGACACACGATAGATGTAGATCAATAGGTATTTTTTTTTCTCTTTTCTCTGCTAAAATAGAACTAAAATAGCAAAGGAGACTGTGGTTTAAGAGATAATTATCTCTTTTCTCTGCATAATATATCGTTAATCACTGGCAAGAGGGTGCTGTAGCGGAAGTGTAAGTCATTGAAAAATTCACAGAGTGGTCAAAATATGGTGTCGAACCTTGCTTTGTTCAACTGCTCAAAACTCAGTTTTCGTAAATGGAACGCCCTATATATTTTTATATCATGAGATGCAGAATCAAATTCTACATCGATTAGTAGTAGCATTCCCTACACCTATTTCCGTTAGTTTTCTTGTTACAAGTTATTGTTTCTGATAATGGCATGTTTTGGTAAAATTATGGTAATTTTTCGCAGTAAGTGTAAAACAAAAATATTTATTGAGTTACAAGCTATATTAACAGATATGTACAAATAGAAGACAAAGAAATTAATAAAATTAACAAAACAAATAAAACGGAACCGTAATGTTTAATCTTGAAGAACTACGACACGGTGGTATTTCTTGTGCAATATGAGAGAGATAGCTTACCATTGTAAATATTTATTAGTTGAGTTGACTCTTGTCTCAGTTATTTGCAAATTTTATATAGTATTTACGACCGTATCGACAGAGTTGGGCAAATTGTATTCATGAGTATGAGTACTGATTACCAGTACTATGTAATCATACTCTTATAATGAGTAAAGTCTGTAATCAGTAATCATATAAAGTGAGAATGAGTAAAGTACATGTAATCAGTAATCATAAGTAATGAGTACGTGTAATCAGTAATCATAAGTAATGAGTACGTGTAATCAGTAATCATATAAAATGAGTATGAGTACAGGTAAAAAGTAATGGCATGCTGTTTCAATTTTTCATCACCGATCACATTGACATTATTTAGCGGTACAATGCTGGTCCGCTGGGTCTCGCAATTCGCAATATTTGTGCGTTTGCAAATTCGTCCGAACTGTACAGTACAGTTCTCATCTTCGATGGCATTCTGCAGATATTTCCGATATCTAAATATGATAAGGACATTTTTTATTCAATTTTTAACTAGATTATGATTTCTTCATTAAATCACATAAAAATTCGTAATAGTCCACAGGCAAACCTGTATATATGTAACTGTACACCGGGTGTCCCGCGCCATGTGCTCACCCTTCTAGAATCTTTATTTATTAATCGATAAACCTGAATTTTAGAGACAATAAACTAAACAAAAAATGGAATTTTCCGACATATTGATAGTCGTTATAGGACTTCCGGTTTCTCCGGAAGTGATATCAACTTTCTTATTTTAAATAGAATACGTATCAATTGTTAATTTTGGTTTCCATGACAACGAAAAAAAAACTTTTTTATTTTTCAATCAAGAAAGCTATGAATCGAATTTTTTCGATCTAATGCGATCAAGTGTTTCGAGAAAATCACTCCTTCGATGGTATTTTGATTTTTAACATTTATACAGTATTTGAAATTTTCATTAGCTCCTAACTCATTTTTTTCGATACAACCTCATATGTTTCTTAGCTTAGTTCAACTGAACATTTTTTTCTGAATACGCTGATACCAAATACGTCATATTTTCTTTAAAAATAATTTAAAATAGAGCATGTCTTATTGAAATTTTACACTCCCTTTATTTCAAATGACTTTCAAAGAAAATATGACGTATTTGGTATCAGCGTACTCAGAAAAAAAACCTTCTGTTGAACTAAGCTAAGAAACATATGAGGTTCTATCGAAAAAAACGAGTTAAGAGCTAATGAAAATTTCAAATACTGTAAAAATGTTAAAAATCAAAATACCATCAAAGGAGTGATTTTTTCGAAACACTTGATCGCATTAGATCGAAAAAATGCAATTCATAGCTTTCTAGATTGAAAAATAAAAAAGTTTTTTTTTTTCGTTGTCATAGAAACTAATATTAACAATTGATACGTATTCGGACTCATAATGATTCGTAAACTTCAAATATGTAACAATATATAGGCTGTTGCACTTAAAATAAGAAAGTTGATATCACTTCCAGCGAAACCCGAAGTCCTATGACGACTAGCAGTATGTCGAAAAATTCCATTTTTTGTTTAATTTATTGTCTCCAAAATTCAGGTTAATCAATAAATAAATAAAAATTCTAGAAAGGTGAGCACATGGCGCGCGACAAGGCAAAATACGATAAAAATTTTCACTGCAAACGATAGTTCTCAAATGAACACCTACATGTTAATGCTAATGTTTAAAATTATAAAGATTTACACAATTCTTTATATAAAGAAAAATAAAGATTTCGGAAATTGTAATCTTATTTAAAAACCGTATATTTTATGTTTGATTTAGGTGCACTTGCTTATTTTCCCGACTTTCTTTCATCAAAAATCAATCTTTTCAATCGAACACTCGTAATAAATTACATAATCAATTTTAAACAATATAAACTAACGTGTGTCGCAAGTCTTATAATCTAGACGCCTCTGACCAGTAAGAAATAAGTTGATTAATCAATAATTGATACGGTGGATCAAATAAAGCCCAAGATTTTTCATTCTTTTGAATAATTTGAATATTAGACATTCAGTTTTCAAATAGTCAAATATTACAATTCGAATTATCTATCATGAACTAATGAGCGTCTCGATTATAAGAATTGTAGTACACACGTTATACAAAAAATTGATAATTGAAGTTTGTTCTTGTCCGATGAAAATTGAAAGTACAAAGTTTTTTTTAATCTCGAACCGGACAGAAATATGAAGGGAAAACTCAACGTTTCGCTATATATTTATATATTTATATATAGCGAAATATATTTATATATAGCGAAACGTTGAGTGTTTTCCCTTCATATTTCTGTCCGGTTCGACATTAAAAAAACTTTTTACTTATAAAAAATTGAGTTCGTGGTTCGGCTATTATGAAGTTTTCATGTAATTTAATTGTTAATTAAGGAACCATAATCTATGTTAAAAATAAAACAAAAAAGCTATCATTTTTCATTTAAAATTTTTGTAAATTTTACGGTTTTCAACTGTACCACAAAACAACAAGAAACAGCGAATTTTTGATTTAACCATTTCAATTAGCATTGAAAGTTAAAACTCAATATTACGTTCTCGGTTCTTTTCTGTTTCCATTACTATTGGAGAAACCTTTATATACAATTCCATCGAAAATGTGACACCTATACACACATCTTAGACAAAGCAACTAAAATGAAATCAAAAGCTTAAGGATATTCGAGGAATTCACCGCAATCAAAAACGATTTGCAACAAAATTTTTTAAAGTAAAAACTTCTGTCCGTTCAGCTTAAAGCTTAGACTACGTGATAAGCGTACAATTAACAGTAACAAAAGCTTTAATATTATTAGACGTGCATAACGAATTTCTATTGGTACTCTATTATGTTTGTACTCATAATTTCAGATTACAAAAAAACTCAATTTCTTTTACTACTCAAGTACTTTGTACTCAGTTACTTTTGTACTTAAGCACTGTGAGTAAATTGGTAATTGATTATATTGTACTCATATTTTTTTGTATTTTTTAATCAATAATTTTTGTACTTAACCACTGTGAGTAAATTTGTACTCATAATTATTGAGTACTTTTGTAATCAATTACATTTTATACTCAAATATTGCCCAACACTGCCGTATCATAGGGACTCGAGAATAATAAATAAAACTGTTTAATTATTTTACCACTTTACCAATTGTAAGATTTACTTTTGCTTTTTTTAAACAAAAATGTTAGCCTGAAAAAGAAATTGTTTTTGAAAATAGGTCTACTTTTTTTTTTAAGACCCTTGTTTATGAAAATAGTAAGAGATTAGGAAAGTGGGCGGTCCTAAATCTGGCCCGAAATTTGAAACGGAGTCTATTGGACTGCAAAAAGGCATGGGTTAGGTTAAATAAACTGAAAATACTCACTCTATACTGAGTTCTTGTGAAAACTTTTGCTTATTACTGAAACTTATGCCTCCTAGAGCAGTGTGTTAATTTTCAGAATGTTTGTGTGTTCCTTTCCCCGAGAATTTTTAATAGGCCACTCAATTTGGGAGATCCTGTACATATACAAGGTTCGGCAAAGTTCTGAATTTGGTCATTTATGAAGTTAGGAAAAGATACTAAAAAGTAAGCTGCGGCAAATAATTACCAGGGTGAATATCCATATTTGAAAATTATTTTTAATAGTATAGGGTGTTCCGTAAAGTTACTGCGGACTAAAGTTACATTTCAATCCCGCTTCAATTTGTCTATCCTATTGCAATGTCAGGTCAAAAAGCGATCATAAGATGTCGCTATTTTATCTGTTCATCAATCTTACATCGCAATTGCGAATAAATTGGACAAGTCGTTTTTGTTTGCAGTGGGAATGTCGAGCTACGTCTCTGCTGAAGAAGCCCCAAGCAGGGCTGAAACAGCTGTACAGAGGCTGCTCGAGATTTTCACTGCAATCAAGAACGATTTGCACAATTTTTTTTAATAAATTTAACGTTCTCTCTAATGTTAGAAGTCATTTGCAAATAAACTTTGTGACCACGAATATACTTACACATAGACCAAAGTTAGTTCCTAGTAGAAACATTTATCCCATTTGCTACCATTTATACAGAACGAGTCAAAACACATATTATTGAGAAATTCAATTTTTTTAAAAGGATACCCTTATGTCTTACCATAGTCGAATTCTACATTACTTGCTCTTTCTAAAAATATAAGATATTAATATGTTATACGGAGTGGTCAAAAGGCTATATACAATTTAGTGTGAAAATTCCATTAAATCAATTTCTTTTGTATTTTTCTGGTACATTTTTATTATTACTTGATTCTAAATTATCATTTATCCTACTTAGAATATGTTTTAACTTTTTCGCGTGACATTACTTGTGTTTTTCTGGAATTAATTTAATAATTAATATAATAAAATTTATAATATTACATACGACTTCTTGTAGCAGATATTACGGTGCCATGCTTATGAGTAAGTAAAAAATTGATTTAGACGTTTTTTTCTCACTAATGCCTTAGTATATTTTTAGAAAGGGCGAGTAATGTAAAATTGGACTATTATAAGATATACAGAGTGTCCCATCTCAGTCTGGGTGCTTTGACTCGCTCTGTATAAATGGTGGCAAATGAGATAAATGTTTCTACTAGGAAATAATTTTGGCCTATTTGTAAGTACATTCCTAGTCACATAGTTTATTTACAAATGACTTCTAACGTTAGAAAGGATGTTAAAGTTATACTAATTTTAAGGCAAAAGTGGTCATACTTGTTAATCACTCGATATAAAATATTAAAACTTTATATTTTTAGAAAGGGCAGCTGCAGGTCAACAAACCATTAATAAACATAACCTAACAAAACAAAATATAAAAAAGATCTCTAGGAAACCATGCAATGAGTTTGTAAACAATTTTCCAATTCAATGTACAAGATACCAACTTATAAAACTGTAATAATTTGTTTAATCTCGTTGTCTTAACATTCTTCGATGTTAGGTTATGTTCAGGTCAACTCCGTCGTTACAGCGAGAGTAATTTACGTCACACATCTGATTTATTAGACAAAGATAGTAAACGACTCAGCTCCGCCTTCTATGACGTTTACTTTCCTAGTCAATTTTGTTTTGAAAGTGGACAGTAAACAAATAAAACTTGAAATTTAAAATAAACATAATAGTTTTATCTGACGTCTATATCTCATTGTGATACCAATAAAAATGTCACCCAACTCGCTTTCTCTGTCGAGAAAACTGGACGAACCGCTAATACTAGTCTATTCATGCACTCGTCCGTTATGAAAGGCTGCTGTAGCTGCTTCTGTAACTTGTGTTTAATATACTATTCTACAAGGTGTTAATAGAAAACCTGTACATTTTGGCAGCTGATAGAAATCAGAACCAGAAAAAAATCTAATAATGTCCAATACTCCATACAGGTGTCAAAGTTATGTATTTACTCTTCTAGAGCTTTTATTTTTTATACAGGGTGGTTTATGACATGTGTGGCAAACGGTAACCAGTGATAGGGGGGTCACCTTGAGCAAAAAAGTCTATTTCAACAACTGTCCTATCCGCTTTTCATTCTAAGCTATGGCGTTTTTTTCTTTTCCGTAAGCTGCTAGTATGGATTTTATTGGAAGATATACAATATGGCAGGTGTTTAGGACAAGAAAGTTTAAATTAAATAATGTTAAATTAATTACTGTCGTTTAGAGAAACTCAGGAAATAGAAAATGAAAAGAACAAACATTTTTATAACAAATCTTATTTAATTAACAATATTAAATTTATTAAAAAAAAAAAAAAATAAATTATGTTTATAAGAGATGCACGGCAACGACGAATAAATGAGTCACTAAGTCACATTATTATTTATTTTAGGTAGAGAATTGTTAATTCTTTGAATTAATTGTTCTCGTGTAGTTATTTCTTCACTATAAACTAATTACTTTAGGTGTCCCCAAAAGTAATAATCAAGGGCATTTAAATCCGGTGATCGTGGAGGCCACTCCGCGAGTCCTAATAATAACTCCACAAAACTGACCCAGGGCTAATTTTTTACTTCTCAAAAGTTTAAATTTATTATAATTCAGAAATAAAAACAGATTGGATATACAGGTTGTCGTCAAATAAGTTTCACATATTAAAACTGTAAGTTCTTCATCACTTAAGAAAACGAATTCTGCATATCTTAATTTTTTTGGTGAAAAATGTAAGAAATTAAAGTCCCACAAGAGCCCGGAGTCTTTTTGTTTGAGAACCTCTGACCGATCGTGTGTGGATTTTTCTAAGCAAAACATTACATTATAAATAAAACAATAAAGCGTCATCGAAATGAAGGGCACTGGGTCAATAAAATCTTCGCTCAGCAATTCCATACCAAAAGAAAATAAACATCCATCACGTTTGTTTCATTACTTACTGGATTAATTAAGTTAATTTTCTGCTTACAAAAGTGTAACAATACGTAAAAGTTACGTCGGTATTCATCATCCCTTCATTTATGATTTGATTATTTTGTTTTGCTTACACTGTATAAATAATTGACATCGAGGAGTATCTGACAAAGAACCTATCTTTTACTTAAATTATTATCGAATGCTTGTTCATTTTACGTATTTATTTATTTATTTAGTCTTGTCGTTATTGAAGACTCTTTAGTTATTCAATAAAGAATAAAGTTTATGTTTATGTGATTCACACTAAGATCTAATTATTGTCGATTATCTAATAAAACAAATTTAATTCCATATAATCAGTCAGAGTAGATTTAAAATGGTCTTCTTTAATCAAATTGCAAACGTGGGCAACCACCGGGACACTATGAATTTGATATTGTGTTTACATAAAACATCACAGCTTTTAAAAATGCGATCAAGCATCTGACCTTGACTTTTGCTGGAGTTTTGTTTTATGATGTCTTTACGCACGATCGATCAGAAGTTCTCAAACAAATGTACCAACTTTCCTTTAGTAGGTCATTTTTTTATTTTTGAGTTAAACCATTGATAATTGCGGCATTAATTCTCTTACATGACGAGGAACTTGCAGTATTAATATGTGAAACTAATTTGATTACACCCGGTATATTATTAATTCGTCAGGACCAAAATTATACAGTGAGAGTAATAATAATCAGTTTACAGCCTAAATTATTGATTTCTAAGAAAATTCCAAAAACAGAGATTTAAATGCGTGTTGCTTGGCATTTCACCTGAATATATGTTACAGATAAGGGTGATGACGTCACTGACATTTTTTTTAATGCCAACCTCAAGTTTGAGTTGACATTTTCCCGTGACTATCAGTATGATGCTACGAAAATTTTGACCTCCTGAAAATTTTTGAGAAAATTAATAATGACAACTGAAAAGCACATTTTTAATTTTAACGTTCCCAAATGCAATTCAAGTAAAAAATAAGTAAACTTAGGATATAAAACATCGTAAATGAATAAAATTATCTCAAATTAAATATTCAAATGTGCCAGTAACTTCTTGGCAATATGCCAGTCTAGCTTGAAACTTTTGCAGAACATTGCGAATAGTTCCTACATAATTAGTATATATCTGGGAAATAAATTTTGCGCGGTTCAAATTCTAATGAAGCGGGCAATATAAGATATTAGACCGTAGCGTGTAAACAAACGTGAGGACGGCGGAGACAATTAACGCCGCTACAGCAACGGTGTTACTCAGTATAACAAAAAACAGAGCAATATTGCCGCAATAAAAAAATACAGTTATGCAATCAATTCTTCTTGTTTCAATGTGTAAAGATTTTTAGAGTAATTAGTTGACCAGTTGTACTTCGATCTCCGGAGTATATCGCCAGATTGCATCATACAGTAAGAACGCCGTAAATTATTTTCACCGCCCCATTACACGATGTGCCTGTTCGATGCATTTTTACGGCGCTACTGAAACAATGGGTGTACTTATTCTAATCATATCATTGATAGTCAGTAACCCCATGCAAGGCGGTCATGCTTCTGTCAAAGTATAATAAGAGTTTTAAAAATTCAATTGGTCTATCCTACTGTAATGTCAGGTCAAAAAGCGATCGTAGGATGTCCCTATTTCACCTATTCATCACTATTACATCGCAATAGTAAATAAATTGGTCAAGTGGTTTTTCGTTTGCAGTGGAAATATCGAGCTACATTTCTGCTGAAGAAGCCCCAAGTAGGTCTGAAACAGTTGTAGAGAGGCTGCTCGAGGTTTTCACTGCAATCAAAAACGATTTGCAACAAAAATTTTATTAATATTATAATTATGTAATTTTGGTCCTGACGAAGTAATAAAATATTACGAAATATCGACCAATTGAATAATAGTTTTATTGAAGCCGTTAATTCCCGTTTTCTTTTAAATACGAGTATAATAAGAAATTTGGAATATCTACAGATCATTGTGAGTCTAAATATGTATTATTCGGTAATTTTTCTTTCTATGACAACGAAAAAAAATTTATGTTTTGTTTTTTAATTTGCAAAGTTATGAATCCTATATTTTCGTCCTAATGTGACCGAGTAATTCAAGAAAGCCGCTAATTTGATTACATTTTGGTTTTTAACATTTTTAGAGCACATGAAATTTTCCATTTAAAAAAAAATACGTTTGGTACGACCTAATGAATATTTCTATGCTCTACAAATGTTAAAATCAAAATACAATCAAAGGAGTGGTTTTAATTTATTAATTTCGAATTTTATGCAGGGTGATCTATGACATGTGTGCCAAACGATAACCGGTAACAAGTAACAAAATGTATACAAATATACCGGGTGTAATCAAATTAGTTTCACATATTAATACTGCAAGTTCCTCGTCATGTAAGAGAATTAATGCCGCAATTATCAATGGTTTAACTCAAAAATAAAAAAATGACCTACTAAAGGAAAGTTGGTACATTTGTTTGAGAACTTCTGATCGATCGTGCGTAAAGACATCATAAAACAAAACTCCAGCAAAAGTCAAGGTCAGGTGCTTGATCGCATTTTTAAAAGCTGTGATGTTTTATGTAAACACAATATCAAATTCATAGTGTCCCGGTGGTTGCCCACGTTTGCAATTTGATTAAAGAAAACCATTTTAAATCTACTCTGACTGATTATATGGAATTAAATTTGTTTTATTAGATAATCGACAATAATTAGATCTTAGTGTGAATCACATAAACATAAACTTTATTCTTTATTGAATAACTAAAGAGTCTTCAATAACGACAAGACTAAATAAATAAATAAATACGTAAAATGAACAAGCATTCGATAATAATTTAAGTAAAAGATAGGTTCTTTGTCAGATACTCCTCGATGTCAATTATTTATACAGTGTAAGCAAAACAAAATAATCAAATCATAAATGAAGGAATGATGAATACCGACGTAACTTTTACTTATTGTTACACTTTTGTAAGCAGAAAATTAACTTAATTAATCCAGTAAGTAATGAAACAAACGTGATGGATGTTTATTTTCTTTTGGTATGGAATTGCTGAGCGAAGATTTTATTGACCCAGTGCCCTTCATTTCGATGACGCTTTATTGTTTTATGTTTTATTTATAATGTAATGTTTTGCGTAGAAAAATCCACACACGATCGGTCAGAGGTTCTCAAACAAAAAGACTCCGGGCTCTTGTGGGACTTTAATTTCTTACATTTTTCACCAAAAAAATTAAGATATGCAGAATTCGATTTCTTAAGTGATGAAGAACTTACAGTTTTAATATGTGAAACTTATTTGATGACAGCCTGTATTGCTAAATATCGACCAATAGAATAAAAGTTTTATTAAAGCCGTTAATCCCCGTTTTCTTTAAAATTTAATTAAGGAATTGCTAAGAAACTTGGTAATACTTCCTTACGATATTCCAAATATGTAAAAGGATACGGACCGTTCATCTTAAAATAAAAAAAGTTGATGTCACTTCCGACGAAACCGGAAGTCATAGGGTGGCCAGTTTTTTTTTTATAGTTTCCGTATTCATATTTCCACATTATCTAATAACTTACATGTACAGTGTCTTTCAAAAAGTGTGGGATAGGATTCTTTTTATTATCGATTTTTACAAAAATTTATTGATGCAGGATGCTTTTGTATCTCTTAAAGTCAAATTGGTAAATGCCAAATGAAATTTTTCTTGAACGGTTTACAGCGTGGGCACTGAGAAATGAAGACCACTTAAGAGTAAAGTGCCTTTATTTTATAAGATTCAGGAAAATATCATAAAAATAAGTTGTTCAAAATGAAAAGCTATGGTCAGATAGGAAATTATAACCTTCTATCTCAAAAATAAAAAAAATCACAATTTATTATGAACCACTCTTTATACATACTACATTAGGAAATACAGGTGGGATTAAAGTGTCCGCTAAAATAATGAGAATAGGACAGCACGAAATACGTTCTCATTTTTCAATTATTTCATTTTTTTCTGAGTGATTATTTCAATGCATTCCGAAACTTGTGCTTTTTTGTAGCATGATAGGAATTCATTGAAATAATCACTCAGAACCAAACGAAATAATTGAAAAATAAGAACGAATTTCGTGTTTTCTTATTCATATTAGTTTAGCAGACATTTTAATCCCACCACTATTTCTAAATGTAGTGTGAATAGCGCGTGGTTCACAATAAATTATATTTCTTTTGTTTTTGAGATAGGAAGCTATAATTTCATATCTAGCTATAACTTTTAATTCTGAACGACTTATTCTTATGATGTTTTCCTTCTCTTATGAAATAAGGGCACTTTACTCTTACTTCTTAGTGTCCACGCTGTATACCATTCAAGATAAATTTCATCTGAAATTTGCTAATTTGATTTCAGGGGATACAGAAGTGTTCTGACTCAGTAAATTTGAATAAAAATCGATAATAAAGAAAGTCCCCATTTGTAGCACACTTTTTGAAAGACACTGTATATGGGAACAAACATAATTTATATCCATTGTGTACCGAAATTAGGTAAAATTTTGTTTCGCTTTTGTTAAAAAAAAAACGAAACCGCCGGTTAAATAAAACGAAAATAATTAGGTTGTACTAATTTTATATAGAAAATAATAATTTAGGTCTTAAAAAATATAGAATTTCATGAATATTAAGGTCCTTTAAGTCCTAACATTGCTCGTCGAGCAAAAATTTAACCTTTCTAGTATTACATACGTATGAAAAACAAAATTTTTGGTTACGTGAAAACTTTGTTTAGCGCAAAAGAAAAGGAATACATTTTGTATGTAATAATAGTATAATTAAAATTTTAAGTTAATAAAAAATTTAAGCCATCATTAATTTCCGTGATGTCAAAAGATGACAAAATCTGAAGATTAATCGAGTCCTTGACTCGTACGGAATTAGGATCGTATTTGCCGGTGGCACTATTTCTTAAATAACCGCACACCCTGAACTTTCACCCTTGCAAATACAAACTTTTACAAAAACATTTATTCACAATGGCAATAGCATTCGTCAGGAAATGTCGAAGAATTTATGAACGCGCTTTGGAAATGAAAACCTGGAAAATCCTCTACAGTATCAAGCAGTATCTGCTTCCACCGGTGATGCAAAACATTAAATCGATTTCCCTTTATGCCTATTTCATCACAGCTCTTTTTTGTTTAAAAAACACTGAAATAATTTTTTCTAGGTAACGTCAACTAATACTAGTCTGCGAAAAAATATATTTTTTTTGCGGATGAGATAAGACTACGTGCTCTTCAAAGATTTCAACATTATAAAAAAGAATCTGTTATTAGTTTTTTTCTATCACGTCAGGATTCCAATAAAAAATTAAACTTTTTAGAGAGTTTTTGTTTACATTTTGTACGGTACTTGTACTCTTTATTATCAGACATATAAAAAAAATGTTAAATGCAAACGTTTTAGAGATTTACCTGAACCGCCAGAATTTACTAAAAAAAAAAACAAGTGACGATTGGAAAAGAGAATCAACTTTGTTATTCTAATTAAAGTCGATTTTTGTCCAATTTTAAAAACTATTTTCTTTGATATTTTAGATTAAAAATTCAGTAAATTTTCTCGAATTAACAAAAGTTTCTCTTTTTATTTCCAAATATATATACAGTCGCACCTCTTTAATTCGAACCTCCACGAATCGACGTTTTCTGTAAGTCGAAATTTAGTGATGGTCCTTGCAAATTATATGTAACTGCTATCTATTTCTTTACTGGAAATCTCTATAACTCGTAATTTTCCGGTCCTTTGAAATTTAGTTATGGAGGTTCGATTGTAGTTTGTCTGTCAAAAGCCCTGTACAGTGAAGGTCGGCTGTAGTGAATCCGTTTGAAGAAAACTGTCGGTTATAAGCCTACTAAATACATACTTCGTTTTTATTTACCGCTTATAAGAAACTTTGGATATAGCAAACCTATTTTGGTGTTTTTTTGGGTTCAACCACAAATGTGGCAAAACTGTTAGAATCATCTAGACAACGTCTTTTAGTAACATTTACCTTATCATTAATTTTTTCTCAATATTTGCTTAAACAGGAACACAGTATAGTACAAACTAATATTTTGTATAGCATGAAACGTATAAACACTTAAGCACAAATCTGTCAATAATAACAAGTGGAAATGTGCAAACAAGTGAGTAACAGTTGGCTTATTGAAAATTATGGTTGAAAAACCTACTTTGAAATATTGTTATTTAAAAAAAAGTGGTGCGTTTTGAAAAAATTATTAAATTTTTCTCGAACTCAGGAACACCAAACCTACATACACATAGTTTTATGTCATCCGCAAAACCTTCGCAGGCTAGTGTAATTTGTAGTTCTAAGACTAAGACTTTAATAAATGGATTATTTCTAACAAGAAAATTTATATCGGTTGTTAAATCAAACTAAGGAAGCAGAAATTCAGTCATATCAAAGAACGTAGATAGTTAAAAATTGAAGTTTGTGAAGCGAACGGGTTGGCATTACGTTATAGGTAGACATGGTCTATTCTGTCCCTTTTGCATGCCTATGCCACTCTTTGTCTGTTATTATATTTGCAAGAAGTAGAGAAGATACGTGCGTTTGCACCAGTAGCAGTATCCCTACGGTCGATGTATCGCTGTGATAAAAAAGCATTTTTATTAAACTGTTTCTAATTCTTTTTCTTAACAATTATTTTTTCCCAACAACTTTCTGTGAAAGAAGTGGAAATTAAAAAATATCATGTTAAGTAAGCAATACAATCCTTTGAAATGTTTTTGAAATAAAAATAATAACAATAAATAACAATCAATTTCAGGTCAAATTAAAAAAAAAATCCGAAAAGATTTTAATGAACAGATAAAACAGCGACATGTTACGATAGCTTTTTGACCTGACATTGCAGTAGGATAGACAAATTGAAATGGGTTTGCTACATAATAAGCTACCCTATGCAAGGCGGCCATCTTTGCTGTCAAAGCATAATGAAAGTTTTAAAAATTTTATTGCAAATCGTTTTTGATTGCAGTGAAAACCTCGAGTAGCCTCCGTACAGCTGTTTCAGCCCTGTTTGGGGCAAACGTCAGCAGAAACCTAGCTCAAAATTTCCACTGCAAACCAAAAACGACTTGACCAATTTATTCGCAATTGCGATGTAATTAGTGATGATAACAGATAAAACAGAGACATCCTACGATCGCTTTTTGACCTGATATTGCAGTAGCGTGGCCGCCTTGCATGGGGGCTTTGCCCGCCTTGTTCCTGATCCCTGCTGTTGCTTCGGCGATACGCCGCTTCTGCAAACAAGGACAAGGACTTTGACTTTTTTTTTATTATTTGGTAATTTGGTTGCTTTTAAACTTTGTATTTTACGAGTATTTCTGTTTTTGTCCGCTGAGCGCAGATTTTGAAGAACGGTTTTTCGTAATTGAACGAACCCTACGGATATGAATTTTATTATCCCGTTTGGACTATTTGTTTTCTTGCGCTTGATGCATTTAATCAGTTCAAGTTTTACCGGGGGAATTTCGTTCCAGTAAGATTTAATTTGCGCATTATTTGAGTTACTAGTTGTTTCCCCTGATTTTGACTTCGGCCTTTTTGTTGACTTTATTGTTTGATTAAATTAAGGGCTGGGAAACTGTGTTATTTCTTGTTTTATTTGAATATTGTATTGACCTTTTAGAACATTTTCTGTGTTGATTTTGGAAAATAAAATACTGTGTTACAATATTTTGGATGAGTCGAGTTTTCTTAATTTTTCCCGCGGTTTCTTTAAAAAAAAAAAATTAAGTTGCGCCCTGAAAGTAAATATCGCGAAAGGTTTGATGACTCCCACCCCGTCCCGTTGAAGTTGGTCGGTGACACCGAAACGTCCGTCTCTGTGTTAACTTGCTATCCACTGAGCAGGTAGGTAGCAACTGCTCCAACAAATTAATGCACCATAAAATAAAGTACGAAATTTTCGTATTTTCATTCAAAATTTTGCAATTGCTATAAAATAGTTTAGCATAAGAGGTTTATTTTCAACATTTATTTACATTCGATTACCACCTAAAGGTGATTATATAAAATTAAATCAATTTCAATTTTAATTAATTAAATCAATTAAAATTTTAATGTCCAAATTTCGGTTTTATTTTTCAAGTGACTTTATTGTTTTTTGTTTCTGTGTTTCTTCGACATTATGCCATATGAATTTCGAAATATGACAAAAGAAGAATGCACTCAAGAAGTGGTATTGTTAGAAGAAGAATTAGAATTGTCGAATATGAAGAAGGTTCGGTGTGTGCTAAACCTCGATATCTCGAATTGAGCGAAGTAATAGAGAGAATGGTAATTATTCTCGAAGGCCTAGAAAAGGCATTGTGCAATAACCCGTTTTTCGGCTACTTTTTGAAACTTTTTAACTTTAGAACAGAGGTTCGTTAAAAGCAAAACATTCCAATTTGAACTGAGGGAAGTGCACGAGGTTCCCATTAGCATTTAAACTCTTTGCTAACGTTTTGGGGAAGCAATTTGGCATGTGATGTGCCTACTCAAGGCCCAGCCTTGTCTGCGGAACATCGCAGAGATCGCTTGAAATTTGCTAAATTTCATTGATTTGGTTGTAGGACGACTGTAGCGACTTCTCTTTAGAAATGAATCTAGATGGTGTTTTTACAAATATGATTACAATATGACGTATTTGTAACGACCAAATGCGCGGTATGCTCACTGCAACATTTGAATACTACATTATTTGGCGAAAGCTTTTTTATATTTCAAAGATTTTTATTGTAATCGATCATTTTTAATGTCGATATGCAGTGGATTTTATATGTGTAAACAGCTTACGAAGCTGATCTATAAAATACACATTGCGATAGTGTGGGCGTTAATTTCTGAATCAGGCTTTAGGCGACAGTTGTTTACATGCACCGTGTTTTTTTTATGCTACAAAGCACACTACTATTCATGTTGCGAATAAATATGAATAAGATGTAACAT
The DNA here is from genome assembly GCA_036172665.1 of Prosopocoilus inquinatus. NCBI lineage: Eukaryota > Metazoa > Arthropoda > Insecta > Coleoptera > Lucanidae > Prosopocoilus > Prosopocoilus inquinatus. The sequence goes on from CM069871.1 coordinate 38,610,172, forward strand.
GTTGTTTTCGTAAGCGAGAAAGAGAACAAATTGCGTCGAAATCATATCGAGTGAAATGGAGAAATGTACGTTATTCTTTGTTATGTTTTCCCAAGAAGCGAATTCGTTCATATGGAATCGCCTATCTTTACTTATGCACAGACACCACTGTGTCCACATTTCGAAGCTCACCATTGGCATCTAGGTTATTAGAAGACATAGAGCAAAGGTTAAACGCAGAATGTTTTGCAGAATTCAATGCTCGAACAAATCTCATTTCAAATTCACTATAACTTTTTTAAATTTTAAGATAATTTAAGAAAACCAAAATTTGACGATTTCAATATTCCTCAATAACTCGATAACACCTGATGTGACCTCTTCTAAACTTTTACATTGTTGAGACACTTTTTTAAAACAAAGTTTTTGATACAAACAGAAACGTCCTCATATTAGGTTTTTGGTTAGCTAGATAGTCTTTAAAAAGAGCTTTTCAACGATGAAAGTACCCGAAAATGTTTTATTTTTAGGGGAGATATTAACAGAAACATAAATTAATCCCTTCTGAAATTAGTAGGCTAAAAATTAAACACTCAATACTGTAAAATAACCGATATTGACCTAACAGATATTTAGAACTACTAACAAACGAAATATTATTAATCCTAACGACATGCCGCATAACATGTGGTTCCAGCAGGATGGTTACCTGGCCCGTAACACTACATAACTACTAACATTCATTTTTTGAGAGAAAACTTTAATGAGAGTGCTTTCAATTAATGGACCAGTACAATGGTTTGCGATATCACCCGACCTTACCCCCTTGACTTTCATTTATGGGGTACCACTAAAACCAAGTATTTAATTTTGCACCGCCAGAAGCTCGGGGAATTTTAGAACAAAGAATGCCGGATGTGCTGAGATCATTAAACGAAAACACACTTTGTAGTGTCGGCAAAAAAGTTGGTCATGATTTATGTTCCGCGCTTGCATCTGCGTCAGATGCCATTTTGAGAATGAAGTTTTCAGAAATTGTATTGAAATTGACAATGGGAGATAAAATAATTATTGATTTGTAAGTATTTCAAAGATTTTTATTATAATTGATCATTTTTAACGTTCATATGGAGCGGATTTTGATATTTGCGAACCGTTTGCGACGCTGATCTGTTTCTGTCAATGATTACTTTTGCGCAAAAGGATGCGTGGTGTGAACGGGCGTCAATTTCTAAATCGGCCTTTACGATTCCGCGGTTACCTAGACAAACAGCGTCAATTTTTCAATTGCTCAACTTATTAACGAAGGCTGATGTTTTGGCGGTAGCGTAAACGTTGCGTTATGTGTACGGGCGTCAATCTACAAATCGGTCTTAAGTGTCACGTAGAATTTATCAAATTTGTGCAATAAATTTTATATAAACGGTAAAAATTCTTTATGAAAATGAGAAAATGGTTAATTTGTGATGCCTTGCTTGCAATAAAATCGCGTACACCTTCTAAATCAAGTATCCGAATTTTCACCTATTTTTTGCTTTGTAAATGGGTATTTTGAGAATTCTGTCATGTTTCGAAACAAACAGGTTAGGAACTGCCGTTGAAATTATTACTATTTTACCTGATATGAGTCAAACAGTAACTATTCAATAAATATCACGATATTCCAAATATTTAACGGCCCATAAATGTAACGTAATTTAATCGAAATACAATTGTCGATTGCTGTCCTATTCATGTAATTTTTTTAACACTTGTCAAGACTCTTCAAAGTTCAATTTGTAATTTTCAAAATGTTGGTGAGAAGAGTTTAGGAAAATTTATTAAAACATGGATTCCCTTGCGCTTTATAATGGATTTTTTCTTAATTCAGAAGGGCATTATCCGAATCGTAAATCGATATTTTTGAACATTTATCTTCAGCCATCTTTTCTAATTGCAAAATTTTCCTCTTCCCACATATTATTTGTGCATCACTATTTTTATTTAAGCTATAATCATTCCCTACTGCTGTGAATCACTATTCCTCTTCCATGTTACTCGTTTTCTGTCAGTTTAAATTTTAATTGTTTTTCACTGACAAATTAAATCTCAAGACCAACTTAATACAACGAAAAACAGGTGTACGCGTTTTTTTTTGCAAGCCACAGTACATATTTTATTTTATTTAATTATCTTTAACTCTTCTTATTTAGTTTTCCTAAAGATGATGTAATTAGGAAAAAAATAATTGAAGTTTGTAAAGCAGAACAAGTTCAACGTTTAAAAGAAGTTGTAATATTATCTGGAAACTGGTTATAACCAATTTAAACCACCACACAAAATTTTGAAAAAGGAATCCGTTCCATCAAATTTTTTGAAAATCTCGTCCCTATCACTGGTGATTAATTATGTTTTTCAGTCAATTTATTAACTTCAAATACGTCCAGTTGCCACGTAATAGGTACTTGGTTTAACAAAAATAAAGAAGAGTCCGGTAACATTGATGTACGTTAGTTAATATTCATGAATTATGTTTTTTAGTCAATTTATTATTAACTTTGTGCATTTGAGTTCTCCGACAACAAGATTCTATTACTGAGTACCGTGATTTTTTAAGTTTAGTACACAAATCTTCTGAAAAACGTTCTAATGCTGAAAGACCACATTAAAAATGAAGTCATTTTGAGAATTAAACAACACGTAAATGCGGAAATAAATAGTCCAAAGACCCGAAAAAACTTCTTATTCTAACGAATAAATAAGTATATAATTCCCTGTCATTTGGTACCTAAAAATCCTGAAAATAAACTATATATATGTTATGTATAAATCTCCGTTTCATCGCCGCCGTTTCAGCGCAGCCGTTTCATCGCCGGGACGTTTCAGCGCCAACCGTTTCGTGGCCAACCCATTTCAGCGCCATGAAAAATTATATTTCGGAGATTATAGGATTGGGTGATTAAAACGCAAGACCTTTTTTAACTTTAACTTTAACTAGCTTTATTAAGTGCCATATTGGGAAAATATTTTCAAAGTCTGGTTAATTAGTTGATATTCTTTAATATTGGTAAATATTTTAAATATTCCTCTTAAATATTCCGCTTCGGTTCTGTTGTAGTCGGTAACAATACGGAGTATGCGTTCATCTGCGTCTCGATATTTTTTAATTTCATCTGTGGCTGATTTCCGGCCACTAATTGTTCATAGTAGGTATCGCGCCCCTTTTGGACTTTGCTCAATCCATCTATAAACTTCCATATTGTTGGATGGGTCATTCCTAATTCAGATTGTAGTCGGCGATGAACAGCTTCACAGTTATTATTTGTATATATATATATGTATATATATATAAGTGGTCAATCCTTACAAAAGCTAAGGCGATCACCATTTTTGCTTGTAAACAAAAATCATCAGAAGCATCCTTTAATAGAAACATCTGAAAAACACTGGGTCATTGCACCAAAAGCTACCTGTTCAAAAACACAATATATGGAAGTTGGATTTAAATTTTCTTCCACCCCTTTTATTAAATCGAACATCCTTATATACATATTGCGTTGCTTATCCGGTAATAGGGCATAAAATATTGGTATAATTCCTCCCAACCTTTGTACCATCACTGTGTACACTCGAGCAAAAAATCTGGGAGCAATTGAAAATGTACCATCTGCGTACCATGTATCAGATGCCCGCAAGAGTTGAGTCCAAGTTGCTCGTCCAAAAATTAGAATTCTCGTCGGCCCTTCACCACTGTCACAAAGTAAGAAATTTTCTGTACTGCTTGTAATATTGCCTGTATTCTTCGGGCAAAACCAATTCTGCCAAACTTGTAGGATCCGTAGGAGCTGCGTTTATAGCATTCTGTACACGTCTTACCACTTTCCTCAAGGCTGTTATTTGGAAGTACTGCTTCCGAACCTTGGGATACATTTGTTAAACAATTATTAATAACATTTATTGTCCCCTATGCAGTATTCGCTGCCCGACGTTTAATGTTACTAACAATTTGTGCCACTTCCGCTCTGGCTGCCGAAGAGGAGTGTGAATGAATATTAATTTTCTTAATAACTTCACCCGCTTTCGTATGAATTCGAGCTTTGCAACGTCCCATTTGCTCGCAGCGCCAAAATTTAATGTCTTTGTTTTACAGCATTTCTCAAAATTATATAAGAAACCATCATGCACAAATTTAGCTCTTCCTCTGGAACTCACAATTGTAGCCTCCATCTTAATGGATAAATTAACAAACTTATAACGTCCACTACATTTGAAATAATTTCAAATAATGAGCAGAAAGTACACTAACAGTTCTTTAAATACTTATTGTGTATTTGCACTAATACTAAAACTAGTTAAATCCTAAGAAGTTCCTAATAAGGTCTTTCGTTTTAATCACCCATTTCTATAATCCCTAATCTCCGAAATTCCTCCAAACACTTAATAGGTTAATTTTATCTTTGATATTTTGAATGCCAATTTTAAGTTGTGAAACCGTATTTAGCTCATATCAGACACTTTAATTTTTCATGGCGCTGAAATGGGTCGGCGATGGAACGGCTGGCGCTGAAACGTCCTAGCGATGAAACGGTCTAGACCCGAAACTGGCCCTCTCTTTGTGAGGTGGATCTGAATGCTCCTTAATAAAACAAGCACGTTTCCCAAGTAATCAATTTGTTGTTCGCTTTACTTGTATAAATTTTCTCTTCAAAAATTGCACATTATTTAAGTACTGATGTTAAAGGAGACAGTGTGTAAAATTTAAGTTTCTTTAGAAGTAAAAAGTACGTACAAATCAACTATTCTTAAATGTGAGTCTTGTAATATTATGAAATATGTTTCAGATAAAAATTATTGATTTCGTAAAAGAGTTCATGTAACAAAATTCTTTCAATTCAATTTCGACTTGCCATGACATTTGTTAATGAGGTTTAATTTAAAATAAGCAAATATAACCAATTTATTTTTAAAAAGAATATATTTTTCATTAAATGCGAAGTATTATCAAGACTGATCTGTTAAGGAATCAACATAACTGGACTGCAGTCAAAAAAATTTGATAGTAATACTCCTTTAAAGTTCAACCAAGTTTTCGGAAAATTTATTTCCTTTATAAAGGTTTCTACAAAGCAAATTTTTAAGAAAAATTAGGATAAATACAACACTGTCGTTATTTTCTTAAGTTTCTAAATAACTACTAACCAGAGAACTCATATTCCATTTGACCCTTCAATGTGCATGTTCGCGTAATGCATTTATTTGTTGAAAAATCTGGTCGCCCTTTCTAAAATAAATTTGACAGTGATTTGGGCTGCCGATGCCGAATGTAATCAAATGGCATGTCGTTGCTAAGCACCGGTTCGGAGAATTTCGTCGCCGGCAAATTTGTCTGGCCGGCCCCGGCACGGTCTGAAGCCTGTCGGAGCCGATACGGGCTAGTGGGCGTAACCCCATTTAAATATACGGAAAGAATGTTTCTTTGACTGTGTCGGTCCGGATACGGTCCTATTACGGTCAGGTGTAATGGGCGAACTCCTTAACCTGTTATTAATTGAAGACCATTGTTTTAGTAGTTTACATGTGTGTTCTCCATATTGTTGTCTTTTTTGTTGGTAAAATCCCATATCTACAACTGCGAAGTATGACCACGACTGATCAGTTAAGGAATCAATACTATAACTGGGCTGCAGTCAAAAAAGGTTGATAGTAATACTCTTTTAAAGTTCAACCGAGCTTTCGGAAATTTTATTTCCTTCATCAAGGTTTCTACAAAGCAAATTCTTAAAGTTAATAATTAATAATAAGAACAATTTCACATGATTACTTACTCCTTAGTGAGTACACAAACTTAAACCATTAGTTATAATAATAAATTTCATTAAAAATAAGTTTTAAGAATAATTTTAAATTTACATTACGCTTTTCGATAGTTAAATTATTTGCGAAATTTAGAAAATTGAATCACGATAGAAAAAATTGTTTGTTCATTAATAAGGTAATATGATGTAAATTTTGATTTCCAACATCTTGACTGTCTTTCTTTTTAGTTTTAAAATTTAATAGGTAAGTATAAATACAACTAAGCTTTTCAGTATCAGTTCTTTTATTAATACTTTTTTTATTACAAAAAATATGGCACATTTCAATAAAAAGTCTTTGACTCAAAATTAGTTCAATATCTAACATTTTAGTCGCAATCTGAATGTTTTTATTTTTTAATACTTTTATTAGTCGAGATGATAAGTGTGTTGGACCCTTCCAAATTCATAGACGTATTTCACTTGATACTTACGAACTCAAAGATTGCAATGGCAATGTATTGCCTGGGTCCTGGGAGTAGTAAACATCTCAAACCCAACCCCAACGTTGACGATTAGAATTGTTTTGTTTTATTATTTTCCTTTTGTGTATTGTTTTGTTTTGCTTGTTGTTGTTTATTTTGTTAAGTCTCGGGATATTGGAGATTACTCAGTCTACAGGTAGGGCTCCTCAGAATACTTCTGCCGTATAATGTGCGGACATAAAAGTCGACTAAAAGAATCACGGTTTCCATTTCAAACCTTCGAAAACAATCCAGTAGGTTAGCCTACAGGTAGGGCTCCTCAGAATACTTCTGTCATAAAATCTGCGTGTCGTAAAAGCCGATTAAAAGAATCATGGTTACCCCTTCAAGCCTTCGGACACAATTCATCGTTTTTGCTTTCGAGAACACTTGTTTTGGTACCGCTAATTGTTCCCGTGCTGTTCATCCCCTCTGTTGTTTTGCATTAGTTATTGTTTGGTTAATATTTTGCGTTCGTTGTTAATGAATAGAATTCGTTTGGTTTTGCGTTTGTTGTTTGGTTATAGTTTTACGTTGCTATTGGTTTTTGAGAAATATCGGTCATTCTTTTCAGTAGTTTTGGAGAGTGAGCTGCACCAAGTCGGATCTTTGGAAGTAAGCTTGGATGAATTACTTATTTCATTTCAGTTTCTTCCTCTTCATGTTTGTAATGTTGGAATCACAGATCACTAAGTTCGATAATCGTGTGATGTTTTGCTTGGAAGCTTTGTAGAAATTGTGGGAATCCCATGAGTACTGAATTTCGTGAAGGTATAAATGCCCTCTTCTTCTATGAGACTCATTGTTGGAGAACGTTTGCTGGTCATCGTCGCACTGATGCGTTGATTCAATTTTTCCTTCTAGCAAAAATTTCTTTCCGGTAACAATGGGGTTGTTACGGTTGTTTTGCTACGTCTTCATTATTTTCACTCTTGATAGTGATTCTGTGAATTCGACACTGTCTATCTGCTCTTATTTTAACGCATGTTGCTAGCGCTGAGGTATGCGCCGTCTCTTCGAGTTAATTTTCTGAATTTATGATTAGCTAAATTTGGACACGTGGGCCGAGCGTTTTCGCGCTGGAAGCGTCCATCACAGCATCTACATTACTTAGGTAAATCGTCAAGGGTGCTGTTGCGTTTGTGGTTACGTTTGTGTATTTCCTATTTGAGAATTAATTTGTCCGTATGTACATAACTCAAACGACAGTAGTGTCGGATTCATAGACGTCCTTTTTGTGGATCTCCAGTGCATTAATTGAAAAACCTGTGAAGTTTTACACAGGTAATATTATTGCGTAAGGTATTGAATCCTTAACCATATCGCAAGATTTCGTTCTTCTTTTTCTTTTAGGTTTTTCTTTACCCTGAGCTTTTATTGTTCGACCTATAAGCTCGTTGGTTCTTAGTTACTAACTCCGGCGTATACCTACCTGCAGCCAGCGATTCGAAAGATTCTTGTCAACTTGCCTTCATTCCCCAGCCCCGTCTGATGATTTCGCCGACGATCAGCAGGACTTGTTGGCCACCTCGACGACAAGCAAGAATTAGCCTGTAAGTGCCCTACACTTTATTTTCGGGAAGCGTCATAGTGACCTTATACAGGCTGTGCTGAAAATTTGTATACTCGCAACTAATGTTCGGGAAGTTGATTTCAATTGTTACTGAATTAATTAAAATCGAGGCCCTCGAATAACTACAATTTAAATCTTGTTTATTTGACTTAACGAAAATAGTAGATATTAAGAAACCAAACATTTTTTTGACTTTGTTGAGCAATAAATTGCCTTTTAGTTTTGTATTGAATTTGTGGCCCACCACCTTGTTGTACAATAGTAAAATAAAACACACGTTAGCGAGGCGATTCATTCGTAGAGATAAGCGTTTTGGATTCACAAGGAATCCTGTTAGACCAATTATCTCTGGCGCCCGTAAACCTATATCGTCGCATTCCGACCCACGACCCAATTCTCCACTCGAGGTAGGGAATTCCACGTATAACTACGCACTTTTCTTGCTACTCTCCATCCGTGTCGATAACTTGCTAGATTTCAGGTAAGTGCAAAGAGTTTGGTAGCAATATCTGTGTTAATGTAGTGATTAATGTTCCTAGATAGACTGATACAGTTTCATTATTAAAGTCTCACTCTGTACATTAGCACATATTAGGAACTTTACTTTACACTTATACCTTTATAAAAACATTCACAAAGCTGTCTGATTGGGATGAATCTTGAATTTTTAAGCAGAACAAAGCGTAACTTGCTATAAAAACATATAATTTTGTATGATCTTCCAAAACAACTGTATTAAAAAGAAACAAAAAATTACTTACATCAAAAATAAATAGATACATACCATAAGTTTTTGAATTCATTTTCTTACTATCGCTTTTTGACCTAACATTGCAGTAGAATAGACAAATTGAAGCGGGATTTGCTCCTAATTTTTCTAAAATCTTTCATTATGCTTTGACAGCAAGCATGGCCGCCGTGCATGGGGGACTCATTAGGAGCAAATCCCGCTTCAATTTGTCTATTCTACTGCAATGTTAGGTCAAAAAGCGATAGTAAGATGTCGCTATTTTATATGTTCATCACTCTTACATCGCAATTGCGAATAAATTGGGCAAGTCGTTTTTGGTCTGCAGTGGGAATGTCGAGCTACGTTTCTGCTGAAGAAGCCCCAAGCAGGGCTGAAACAGCTGTCCAGAGGCTGCTCGAGGTTCTCACTGCAATCAAAAACGATTTGCACAACATTTTTCTAAAATCTTTCATTATGCTTTGACAGCAAGCATGGCCGCCTTGCATGGGGGACTCATTAGGAGCAAATCCCGCTTCAATTTGTCTATCCTACTGCAATGTTAGGTCAAAAAGCGATAGTAAGATGTCGCTATTTTATATGTTCATAAATAGAGTTAGTTTTAATCTGTTTCCTAAAGCTTAATCCAATTCACTAAAAATTGAGTCAATTCTATGGTCCTATTCATCATTTTTTTACGTGCGTAACGTAATGAGTTACGTACCCAAACCCTCCCCTCTGGATCAAGACAACCTTCTAATGCACAGTCCAGTTCTACCAATCTTGATGAATAGCTTAATCAGCCTACGATCGCTTCTTGACCTAACATTGCATTAGGATTGATAAGTCAGTTTGCTACATAATAAGGCATTCCATCCAAGGCGGCCAATGTTTTAAAACTATTTACAACAAAAAATTTTACAACGATTTAAACTTTATCTATTAGGTAGGAAGAAACGAAACATGCTGTAAAATAAGCATACTAGCCCAAAGAACTAAAGTATGTGGCAGTGTTAAAAATTCATAAGAAATAAATTTGTCAGTGAGGGAGAAAAATTCTCTTAGGGTCTTGCACGTTTCCTGCTGACGTGAATACGTGACTGAAATGCTTTAATTTTTAAGCGTAACTACAAATAGACTTATTCTACTCCCTTATTTTTTTAAGAAAGTTGTGTCACCTGGAATGTGTTTGAACGTTTTGTAGTAGTGCTTTATTTACCTGAAAGTGAATCAATAAACAGAGTGAGAGAATAAATTTTAAGTAATCTGAGAACAAGTTAAATGTTTCTTAGTTGTCTTTTTATTCTTTCTACAAATTTTAAAATTGGTGTCAATTGTGAATCAGTGAATTGATATTTCGGGAGTTGCTATTACGTATCAGAAAATGACCTTGTTTCTCCCATATAGGTCCGTACCTTGTCAAATTGAAGTATTATTTATCATTTTCATTCTGCAATAAAACCAAATTCATGTGGTTTTGTTGAGTCTTAAGACAAAAATATGACATCTTGTGCTATTCGTGGTTGTTGTAGCAGAAAAGAAGCATCAAATTTTTCACTTTTCAATAGTATTCCTAAATAATGTGTTAAAATTAAACAAACTACGGTTTTTAAATTAGTTTTTGCGATTCTAATTTCCATTTCATTTTAAAACCAATGAACACTATTTAAATACATATATCTATTAGCTTTCCAAAAACGTAATCAAATGTCTAATAATTTACACCAAACTGATAAAAACTGATAAAGTTCAACCGAGCTTTCGGAAAATTTATTTCTCAAATTAATAATAATTCACAAACAATTAATGTTGGTAAAGTTTTTAGATCTTTAATATTCATACCAAATCTTACATCTCGACTAATAAAAGTACTAAAAAACAAAAACATTCAGATTGCAATTAAAAATTTATTAACAATTATATATATATAATCTTTTTACAAGAGTTAAAGATCCATTTAACAAATTCAAACAAATTATTTCTATTTATGAAATTCCTTGTCATGATTGTGATTCTGTTTATATTGGCCAAACATCAAGAACTCTTCATTAGAGAATTATTTCTTATAAAAGTGATATTAGACTTAGACCTAATGCTTGTGCTTTATCTGAACATGCCAATAATGAAGACCATAGGATTAATTTTGAAGATGCAAAAGACTTTTTATTGAAATGTGTCATATTTTTTGTATCAAAAGTATCAACAAAAGAACTGATATTGAGAAACTTAGTTGTATTTATACTTACCTATTAAATTTTAAAACTAAAAAGAAAGACAATCAAGATGTTGTAAATCAAAATTTACATTGTATTACCTAATAATGAATAAACAATTTTTCTATCGTGATTCAATTTTCTAAATTCCGCAATTAATTTAGCTGTCAAAAAATGTAAATCAAAATTTATTCTTATTACTTATTCTTAATGAAATTTAATATTATGATAACTAGTGGTTTAACCTTTTGTACTCACTAAGGAGTAAGTAATCATGTGAAATTGTTCTTAGTGTTAATTATTAATTTTAAAATTTGTTTTGTAGAAACCTTGATAAAGGAAATAAATTTTCCGAAAGCTCGGTTGAACTTTAAAAGAGTATTACTATCAACCCCTTTTTTGACTGCAGCCCAGTTATAGAATTGAGTCTATAGTTTTAGTTATAATATTCTCAAGCAACCATAAATGCTTTATTAAATCCTTGCAACTGTTTACAAAACATTTTTATAGTTTATTAAATTCTTATAATTGTCTGTAAAGCATATTTGCTTACTTGCAATTTGCTCTAAGTGTTCATTAGTAAAACTTTCTGTTGTGTCTAGCGATTAAATTGTTTTTTTTTACTTTTACTAAAATGATTGTACGCAAAATGACAATTTCTGTATATTGTATAAGCTACTACATACCTATTTTAAATAATACTAAGAAATTATGTTTTGGAAAGAAAATCATCAACAGCAAGTGAACGATACTCTTATCTTACCTCTCTCTAGAGGTGCATAGAATGCTGATATGAGTCGGAAAAAACATTTAATCCTGAATCACATGGTATAAAAGATATACTAGGCGTTCTGCTTAAAAACTTTCTAGAATTAAAATTGGTCGGCATAGGAGTTGCTTTTTAACCAAGTTGTAAATAATTAAGTGTAAAATTGGACATGATCTGAAAGCCCCTATTACTACAGCCTCTTAAAGACTCAAAATTAGTATCTTGTTTTTTGCACAAAGTTGGCAGTATATATCATAAATAGGTACTGCAAGTCTGAGTTGAAAAAAACTGGAAATATCTCCGAAACGGCTAATTTTTCGTATATGACGTGTTCCATTGAACATTTTTAGAATTCTGAGAAGAATTAAAAAATGCGAAAAAAGTGGGATATTCCATTATAAATAAGAAAGTTGATAGCAACTTCCGGTATAACAGAAATGCCTGGATATTCAAAATTTTATACATCGTGTCCGCGGATTGGGTTCACAATAGGAAACACTTTTTCATTTTTGAGTTTTCGAAAAAAAGTGATTAGAAAGTTTTTGCTTGTCCTAAAACCCCAAGAAACTTTAGAGAAAGTGTTAAATTCTGATTAATAGCTGAGGAAAATTGAAAAGTCTGTTACTACTTTCATAAAATGTGGCAGTTCGTAAATTTTTGAGTAGAATGACATTACCGGGTAATATCAGCCACATCAGTAAACGCAATTAATTTACGAGTAAAATCTTTTCAGTCAAAAAAACTTAACTGTACAGCAGCGAATTTATTTAATTAAATGTTAGGACATCAGAAATTTTTCCTTTGACTTCAGAATTGAGATTTTTCCGATGTGCCAATGACTATAAATACATTAAAAGAAAAATATTTAAAAAAGTGAAGGAAACAGGGTCGGTGTTAAACAGAAAGAAAACGACGGAAACTTATAATGAGAATGATGGCAATGGCTTCGGTAGGTGAAGCACCATGCCTCCCTTTTCGCAGAAGGAGAGTAGTTTATTTAAATTTTAACCAGTCTTTATTGCATGCCAAAACAGACTTCTCGCCTAGCATACGTGAAACTAACTCATATCAACCCTAAAAATGTGACTGAAGGTAATGTTTATCTGCCCTTGGGCTGCTAAACTCATAACAATACGATTTTGTAGTTAGATCCTAGATACATTTGACTTTCATTCGTGCATTTTGACATTTTAAAGAATTTTTCATTAAACGTCAGTGTCAAACAAAGTTGTAATTCAAAACAGAAAAGCCAACTGTAAATTAATCTAATTATTCGTTTTCTTCTGAAAAAGTGAAAATGAGTGCTAATTCGAACAGTTACAAAGATTTCTTAATACTCCATCGGTCTTGCAAGAGGAAACTAACAACGTTTCTCTTAATTTTTTGCCTTTAAAATCAAAATAACGATACGAAAGCCACTGTAACTAAAATCATCGTGCCACATTAATAGTGCTGTTGCAAACTGTATGTATTCGTTACTGAGTAACGGGTATAACATGAGACTCGAAGTACCGATTCGTTACTTGTTAAAACATTTCGTTACTCGTATGACCAAAGCGCACGATTTGATACCAAAGAGGTACGAAAGAATGCGAGCTCCCGATCAATCCGTATTTTCAGTTATAAGTTGCTTATCTCGTATGTGCCTCTACAGCCTACGTAGGCATTTTTAGTAAGTAGCAATTGTATTTTTAGTATTTTATAATAAACAGAGTTGTGATGAATTAGTACGAAAATTTACAGCTTGGACTGTAATGCGAATGATAATTTCTATAAATAGAGAAGGCGTTCCGCGCCTTTGAACGTGCGAAGTCAGGGGGTGTACAGGATGGCCCAACGATGCGTATTTCTTCTGTGGGGCTTACGGGAAAAAAGTTAGGAAAAAAATCTATAAAGAATTTTATACTAGACAATACACGACATATTGTAAAATTATTTTGAACTATACAAAGTGATCAGGAAAATGGTGGTTCGTGGAAACTTTTTTTTTTTTAGTGGAACACCCTGTATATTTTTAGATATTTCGATGCGTCAGAGTGAGCTGATTACAACGGTAAAAAGATATATTGATTTCATTGAATAACTTTCGTAAATTTTTTTTTTTTTCTTGAAGAATTTTGCAAAAATTCAGTCAGTTTGAATATCAAGTGTAAACGGCTATGCGCGCACGCTCACGTTGTGTTTTCCTGTGCGCGAACAGCTGCGAGCTCGAATAGCCGTAAATATGATTGCCTTTGGTGCATTTAGACGAGCACGCACGCACTGATCCACCGCGAATGCTCAAGTGTAAACGGCTATGCGCGCACGCACATCATGCGCGAATGGCTGGCAGAGCGAGCCGCTTGATGTCGGTCTCGGGTATGTGCTCAAAGGAATTAATTGCTTCACGCATGAATGCGTAGTTTGAACGAGAAAAAAGTCGCATATTGAAAGCCACGCGACACAGTCCTCGCAGAAAAGGTTTCTGAATTTTCAGTTAGCCATGGAATGGACCAATGAGACAGCTTCGTTGCTTTGCAAGATTATGAAAAACTGCCTATTTTATGGAATGTGAAGCACGCAAAATATTATTTTTAAAAAATGACCTACCAGGAGCTTGTGAACAAATTAAATATTGAAAATTTAGACAGTGCGGAAGCACAAAAAAAGATAAAATGTTTCTTGGGGCGATTTTAGTCATTGTAGTAAAATTTTTGAATTACTTATGACAACTCTCTGACACTAAATAATAAGTAGAGTAATTTATTTTGTCTTTTATAAAAATTAGGCGTTTGCCACGAAAGTCGATGTCTGGTTCGAATTTCTTTTTTTTATTAAAATATGAATCACAATTATACAGCCGCTGCTATTTTGTCGTCCGTTGTGTGCGCGAACAACTGGATCAGCCCATGCGCCAGAAAATAAATACTGGTGAGCGCGAACGAATGCCGTGCGCGTATGCTCAGCTCGTTCGTGCTCAAATGTAAACGCACCTTTAAGTCTCTTTTTCCAAATTTTTTCCGACTCCTAATGCCGCTTCAACACCAACGTGAGCATTGTTAGCTAACACTGTTTGCAGCAGCGTTCGCTGACATTGTTGGTGGCTAATTGTATTTTAATAAACTTTTCATTAACAATTCTGCTTTAATAAAGGCAAATGTAATTAAGTTTAGAATTAACAAGAGGAAAACAAAGAGATAGTTTAAAAATGTTACGGTTTTTAAGACCATAATTCAAACGAAACGTTCAAATGAAAACGATAGTTAAAACTAATAATAAATGTCGGCGTTTGCTTGGCACATCTTGAACGATCATATATCTAACAATAAGTGAAATATTTTATGTAGTGTTAAATTTTTATTTTCACGAAATAAAAATTTATTAACTGACATTTATTTTTACGCAAATTGTGATACTTCACCCATAAGTTTTTATGTGACTACTAAAATCATAAGATGTTAAATGCAATTTAGGTGACACGTAATATATATTTTGTTTGATTAATTCTTTAATTATTTATATATTGTTATCTGTTGATATGAATCCCGTTTTTGATTTCTCGTAAAATATTGATTCTGCGTACAATACAAAAATGAAAGCACTGTGATATTTTTGATGATTTGGACATTACAACCATTTCAAAAATTTAATATTAATACTTTTAATTGTGGTATTTTATAGCGCCATGTGTGCAATATGTTACTTTTGTATAAGCAGTGGATTTTACTTTTATTTTTACTTTTGACTTAAGCTTGTGCCACCTGACAGCGCGGCGACTTTTTTTTTGCTGTACTTGGATACGTATCTAGCTTTGCCGCGCTTCGCATGTGTGCGCGCTCTCAAGAATCTTCGTTGCCTCTCTTCACTGTGCAATGTATGCAACAACCGTTGTTATTTCATCATTTTTGCATTACCTTTAACAATCTGTAGGATGCTCAATATGTAGTAGTGGGTATATTATAAATCAAAACACAACCTAGTGTAAGAAAATTCTCAGTTAATTCTTCATTGAGTAACTACTAATTATTTGTTTATGTTTTAATTTTCATTGCTTTAGACAAACACTTTCCAACTTAACGCTATATTCTATTAAATTACTTCTCGTAATACTGGGAAATGGGGGAGCAAAATAGAATTTCTGTTCAACACCGGATTACATGCTTTGCCGAGTTCAAATTATTAATATGAACATTGATTTACCAAGCGAGAAACATTTATTGAAAGGATACAATGAGGATGAGTATGGGACGGTGGGATTGGATATAACTAACGTATTCATGAAATTTGTGAATTCCTTTTGTCTTGAAACCGCAAATAAGGAAAAATCATGTAATTAACTGTAGTCAAATAAGGTGCATCACAACAGCTTTCTTATTTAATTAAGACCGTTTTAATTAATAGAAATTTTAATTTTTAAATTTTTACAAAGAGCGCTGCAGAAACAATCAAGATGTTGATACTTACATGGCGCTAGCTAGATCAATTGAAAACGCGGAAGAAATTCTAAAAGCTCGAAAGTCATAATATTTTTATTGTAAACAACTCCTGTTTTCAGTGCAAAATAATCCTTCTAGCTCAACAAAAAAAAATCTTCCAAAGCTACCACATTAAGTGATATGAAGAATGAAAAAAAATGGAACTTCTTCCGCACGGCGATAATGAGTGACGAATAAAATTTTGTACATTTATAAGAAGCCAGTTAAAAGGAAATACAAATTTCCTTCAAATTGTGATATGACTCCATGCCGACGAGCCAAATACAAAGTCACCAATGATGAGTAGCTGTTCAGGCAACACAGCGTACATAAAAATCTAAAATCTAAACAAGAAATAACGGAAGACATCGGCTGGCCAGCAGAGGGCCAGATTTATCTCCCACAGACTATTTTCTGATGAGTTGGTACAATAAAACACAAATTTATAATACAAAAAGTAACAAAGTTTAAGATACTTTTTGTGGAGTTATGGATATGGATTTTCCAATGACGATTCTTATTATAAATATTTTGTTTCTTTCAGAATTCTTCATCTAGTGTGGTATATAAAATTGACTGCAGTTTGTCTTGTTAAACCCGAAGAATTGTTTTGTACTTAAAGTACAAGGGGGTTGTTTGCAATAAGAATATTAGAAAAATTGAGTGATGAAAAAGTGGTTTTTAAGAGTGCAGAATTTCTTCCGCGTTTTCAGTTGGTTAAGCTAGCGCCACATAAGTAACAAAATCTTTATTGTTTCCACAGCGCTCTTCGTAAAAATAAAAAAATAGAAACTGGTCAAAAAGTCAAATCAACCGTAATGGGTGATACATTGCTAGAATCGGAGAAAGAATCTTTATTTAGAAATATTAAAATATAATATGGCGCCCATAAGGAAAAAAAATGACAGTCGTATCTCTACAATTTTGACAGATCGGGTAAATGTAATGACAGATTTAGATTCTACGTAAAAAAGTGCCTTAATAATGTGTAAGTTATAAATGTCTAGCTTTATCGGTTTTCCATTTTAAGAAAGAAAAACGAAAATGAAAAATTTTAGTTTTTTCTCAATATCTTCAAAACGAAAAGGAATAATTTAAACTGCTTTTCAGATTATTAATTAGCATGAAAATTCGCAACTTTGGCCTAATTTAATCGACCTCGTATCTCTTTAGATAAGTGAGATCCCCATGCTTGGGCTCGAATAATGGACAGCCTGTATTCCGACCCAAAAATAATGTTATGAATCTAATAATAAACTACCCGTATCAGTAATGACTATTTATCACCTAATACAACAGCAACTTCCGAGCTTTTCCCACAGATTATACAGACTTTCCGTGAAAATTTGCAGTTTGCAATATACTCACAAAGTAGAAATTTTACTTCTTGATTATTTATGCGACAATGTTTTTTACAAAAATTTTGTGCAAATCGTTTTTGACTGCAGTGAAAACCTCGAGCAGCCTCTGTACAGCTGTTTCAGCCCTGCTTGGGGCTTCTTCAGCAGAGACGTAGCTCGACATTCCCACTGCAAACAAAAACGACTTGCCCAATTTATTCGCAATTGCGATGTAAGAGTGATGAACAGATAAAATAGTGACATCTTACGATCGCTTTTTGACCTGACATTGCAGTAGAATAGACAAATTGAAGCGCGATTTGCTCCTAATAAGTCCCCCATGCAAGGCGGCCATGCTTGCTGTCAAAGCATAATGAAAGTTTTTAGAAAAATTTTGTGCAAATCGTTTTTGATTGCAGTGAAAACCTCGAGCAGCCTCTGTACAGCTGTTTCAGCCCTGCTTGGGGCTTCTTCAATTCTTCAATTCAAACAAAAAACAACAAAATTGTCCGACAACTTTTAAAAGAAGAACAAATTGACAACGCTACAGCAAAACAGCTTACCACATACACTGCTATCCTCCCGAAAATTTATGGCCTCCCTAAAATCCATAAACAGAGTCATCCACTTCGTTCCATAGTATCTTGTATTGGTGCTCCCACTTTTCAATTGTCAAAATTTTTTACCAAAATTCTTTCCAACTTAAATCAAAACTTTAATTTCAACATCAAAAATTCTTTTACCTTTGTACAAAAAATTAAAAACAACAATTCCTGATAACTATATTTTAATTTCGTTAGATGTAACTTCGTTATTCACCAACATTTCAAAACAATTGGTACTCAAAATTCTGAATGATGATACCAAATACAATTACACAACCATACCTAAGGTAGCCTTTATCAACATGGTCGAGTTCTTGTTTGACAACAGCTATTTTATTTTTGACAATAAATTTTACAGACAAATTTTTGGTACCGCCATGGGCAATCCAGCTTCCCCCCATTTTAGCTAACATAGTTATGAACGAATTGCTCAATTCCGTTGTACACAACTTACCGTTTCCTATGCCCTTTCTATACTGTTATGTCGATGATATCGTTACTAGCATTCCTAGTGATTCTGTGGATTTGATTTTGTCAAGGTTTAATGAGTTTTGTGATGAATTAAAATTTACAATTGAAATAGAAAATAATAAAAAACTTCCCTTCTTGGATGTGTTGCTTGAGAGATGTGACAATGGTAAGATTATCACTGATTGGTTCATAAAGCCTACCCATGCTGGCAGAATAATTAATTACCATTCTTTAAACCAAAAACTAGCAGTTTTAAAGTCCTTAAAACACAGGGTCATGGAGCTTTCTGATCCAAATTTGTGGAAAAAGAATTTTAGTATCATTCAAAAACTGGCTATACAAAATGGCTATCCAAAAAAACTCATTGCCCATCTGTTGAGTGACAGACCCAATATTTCACAATTAGAAACAATAGAATCTCAAAATCAAGCCAAATATTTCAAAATTCCTTTTTTGCCTAACTTATCTTATAACATTGCCAGAATCTTAAACAATAATCAAACTAAAATAGCTTTTTATTCCTTAAAATCAACCAACAGCTTATGTACAAAACTTAAATCAAAAACCCCTTTGCTTGATCAATGCAACGTTGTTCATAAAATAAATTGTATGGGGTGTGATTCCTCTTATATCGGCCAAACTAAACAAAAACTATGCCATAGAATGAGAAATCATAAATATGATTGTAATCCATCTCAACAATCAAAATCCGAAAAAACTGCTCTATCTACTCATCATTTTTCCACAGGACATACGTTCGATTTTGACAATGTTAAGATTTTAGATTATGAACCGGTTTTTACAAAAAGATTAATCTCTGAAATGATTCATATAAAGAATAATAAAAATTCTATAAATTTAAGAACAGACACGCAAAATTTAAGTATCATTTCCATAACCTTATTAAATATTACACTGTCAATCGGTTGTAAATTTATTTTTCTTAGGTTGGCCGATACTTGGGGAATTTCACTCTAACCTGTAAGTTGGTTAACCTGTCGCGTTGCTGAGTAAAAACCAGTTGTCATTTGGCGTACGTTTCTTAAGGCTGTATGCTCGCTTAGAACTGAACTCGATTTCAAATGGGCGTAACACTATTTTTCGCATATATTTAGAAGAAACATACGTTCAACATGTGTTCCTGCATTTTTACACACAAACGAAAAGAACAGAGAACAGAATTACCACCTAAACGTTTTCCTTGTAATTTATGACTCTGCTGTCACTGATCTTTATTTTTGATTGGTTTACGTGTCAGTTTGACACACCCACAAGAGAATATTCCGATAAGGCCTCATTCACATGGTTACCGCCCGCGGCCTCCTGCAAATTCTAAGGTCGAGCGCACACTCAGATGAGTAAAATTTTTATGTAAAAGTGATGTAAATAAAAACGGCGACCTGATCTACCACAGAAACTATGTAAAACTCGGAAAATAAAACTACGTCTGTCGGAAAGTGAAAGTTTATCAGAATTGAAACGACACAAAAAAAACGCATAGCATGTTCCTCTGTAAATCAATAACGTCATTTTGTTGTTTCATTACCGTTATTATTATCCCTATAAAATTGTTTTTTTTTTAATTTTACGTGGATTGCTTTTTTATCTAGACTACACTTCCGTGCACTAAAATTAGGCACAATGAAGTATTGCGGTTTAAAGTGGACGTAAAGAAAAAATATACATTATACAGAATAATTGTACTTATGATTATTGGAATAGGAATTAATACTGCTCTAATGTACCGACGCTTATAGAGCAAGTTAATGGACATTATTCATTGCCCTAAGCACGTAATCGGCGATCATTCCGATTGTGACGTTTATTTTTGCACCGGGTTCAAAGATAATGAAATTAATTCAGTTCCAGACTTAGTAGAATGTGGATGACTTCATGATATTATTGCTTGCTGCAATCATTTGACGCATAATGCACAGTTTACTTTTAAATATGAACATTAATGCAGCGGAGACGTACATTTCAATTGTTTCAAAATTTGTTGGTGGAAAAGGAGTTAACTTCTCTTTGAAAAATAGCTACGAAGTGAAGTGCCACGCTGCGAGCCTTTCTTAAAATTTCAGTGAGCAATATCACCACCGCATTTATAAGAGAATGATCGGGAACAGTCCAGGCAAATATACCAAAGTATACAGTGTGCCCGGATACGTAGGGACAGCATGGGTAACTTCTGTCTTTGAAGAGATAGAGAGATGATTAAATTAGCAAAAAGATGCAGGTTCGAGAGCTCATTAAGAATCCATTTTCAAACTTACTTGTCATGGCCAACTTGGTTAAAATTTTACTAAAACCAATATCTCCACATTTCTTTTATTTGCCGTAACTTTTTTGTTATTTAAGATATTGAGATGCGGTTTGAACTAATTTGCATGATAATTTAAGTACTTTTATGAGCACTTAATAAAACTAATCTCATTTTTGCAAATTTTCAATAATCTAACCTAACCTTAAAATTTTAAATTGGTACTCCCTAATTTTCTTGGCCTTTTTAAGAGAAAATTTATTTCTGAATGCAATGATGTAGCACACGATATGGAGACTTCTTCAAAATTTTGAGAAACCGAACTTATTCTTTTACGAACAGAAATCGATAGTGCCATGATCACAGAAATTTTGCTTTTTGTTTATCAAGTTATTCTGCAGAGGCACTGATCGATTGCAGCCAATGGTGAGCGAGCCATTAAAATTTTAAACCAATATCACATCAGCTAGGGGTATGATGTGCCAAAAAGATAAGAATTTCATTGGTCTAAAATTTTAATCGCTTGTACACGATTGTCCACGAACGATCAGTGGCACTGCAGCTTCATCTGTGTAGCCTTTTCTGGATACTGAGCTTCGTATATTTCACGAGTAAGTTCTACGTTCTTGTAGCACTTGGTATACGTATAGTCGCGATCAAGTGAATCGAGACCTATTTAAAGTTCTGCAATCCTTAAGGAGTGCTTACATTACATACATGTCTTCAATAAATTCAAAAACAAATCTTTACAAAACTGTCGACTTGTCGCATACAAATCCTGATGAATCTTTAGCACAAGTCTTCGACAAATACTAGCACAGGACATCGTTTACACTATGTGACCTGTTCGCTACATATCTAGTATTTAATAATAAAAAAAGTATCGCTCGTGAAAGATGACGATCAATTTTTGTTTTTGGCCGCGGCAGCATAATATTACTATGCTCTTTCTGGATCACTCCATCGTCACAAACCATCAGATCGCTTAATAGTTTAAAACAGCTAACTATTCTGCACGTGCGTAAAGTACCTTTGTATGGTCTGCGATCGCTGTGTTTTCCATTAATTTGGAATAAAAATCTGTCTGGTAAAACATGTCGGATACATGTCAAATACATGAAAAATGTAATAGTAGTATGAGACAAATTTCAGATTCATTCCAGACTTGTCAAACAATATGTAGGACACATGTATAATACAAATATGTATGTAATGTAAACGCCCGTTTATTACCAACGTTAACAAGGGCGCGGTTAGCTTGCAACAGTCTCGATAACAAAGTTTTGTGATCATGGCACTAGCCATTTCTATTCATAAAAAGAATAAGTTCTGTTTCCCAAAATTTTGAAGAAGTTTCCATATCATGTGATACATCATTGCATTTAGAAAAAAAGTCTCTCTTAAAAGGGCCAACAAAATCACCAATTTAAAATTTTAAGGTTAGGTTAGATTATTGAAAATTTGTAAAAATGGGATTAGTTTTATTAAGTGCCCATAAAAGTACTTAAATTATCGTGCAAACTAGTTCAAACCGCATCTCAATATAATCAAGTTGGCCATGACAAGTAATATTTGAAAATGGATTCTTAATAAGCTCTCGAACCTGCACCTTTTTGCTAATTTAATCATCTTTCTATCCGGGCACACTGTATACGTTAAAGTTGCGTAGGAGACGTTTTTACCGAAAATGCAGAGCACGACTATTTCTTGGGCAAGGTAGAAAAGAAAACAGGCAGCCGAAGCTGAGGGTGACTACGGACTAATAGAAGAGGTGATCCCTCTTAAACACATAGAAGAAAAGAAATCATCTTTAATGAACTACTTGAGCAGGACCCAGGTAGAGTTAGAATCGTTAGAGAGAAACACTGTTGGCCAAAACACCAAAGTGAAATGGCATAAAGAGCGAAGACTAACAGCAACGAAATTTGGTACTGTCTGTAAAAGACGTCAAACAACTGATGCCAAAAAATTGGCGTAAAAATTAATTTCCTCTAATTTTTCGAAAGTATAGTTACAAATTGGTGCCGTAACCATGAAGAAATTGCGAGAAAACAATTTTCACAGGAATTTGGACATAAAGTTGAACGGCGGATTATTTATATCTAAAGAAATGCCGTATCTTGGAGCTAGTCCTGATGGACTAGTTGGTGAGGATGCTATAATTGAGATCAAGTGTCCCTATAAGTTAGCGAAGTTCAAAATAACTCCTCAGGAAGCAGCAAAGATGAAAGTTATGCCCTATTTCTTTTTGGATGGCAATACTGTGAAACTGAAGAAAACACATATCTACTATTATCAGATTCAATGGCAGTTGGCTTTAACGAATAGTTGTATTCGTTGTATGGACACCTTTGGGAATGATATGTGAACAAGTAATGTTATTTACATAAACGTCAAGAAAGTTCTGAATTCATCATAATACATTATTTTTTTCTGAAATCTTATAAGATTATTTTTGTAATAGTTTCAACTTTTAAGCACACGAAAGCTATAATTTTGACAATAAAAATAAGTAAAACTGATTTGGTTTTGAAGACTAGTGTATAAAATAGAAATTATAGACGATTTTAGAAAAAATAACAAACAATTTACATTTACAACACACCTGTAATACGTTTTCTTTTTCAGATTAAAGAAGATGACAATTTTGGCATAAAATGAAGCCGAAGTTAAAATATTTTAATTTAGAACATATGCTGCCTATACTGGCTTTAAAAGAAAATTAAAATAACGATCCTGATCGATCTGGACAGTTGAAACCTCTTTCTGATAATCTGGTGACAATTCTGAAATAGATCTGTATTTGAAATCTGCTCTGCAAGATTCCATATTATATAATGCCATATAATATCTAACTGTACTATGTCCACTAAAAAAAATTGAGAAAATTGTTATGCATACATATTTGAGTTATTTTATTATAGCGTTTTCTGCTGGCTGCACCGGTATGCACTGAGTGTATCTCCATCTCGTTTTATTACATAAAGCTGAAACGAGTTGGAAATACACTCAGTGCGCACTAGTGCAGCCAGTGGAAAACGCTATTAGTTTGAATGCAATTT
The DNA here is from genome assembly GCA_036172665.1 of Prosopocoilus inquinatus. Taxonomy (NCBI): domain Eukaryota; kingdom Metazoa; phylum Arthropoda; class Insecta; order Coleoptera; family Lucanidae; genus Prosopocoilus; species Prosopocoilus inquinatus. The sequence goes on from CM069871.1 coordinate 38,633,923, forward strand.
TAAACTTGTTTCTAGAGAAACTTAAAAAACACGGAAATAAACAAACGGACGAATACATGATAGCAACAATAATTAACTCCTCGTATTTACAACAGAACGTATTACGTGTTCCAGATTCTTTTGGTGGGTAGTACAACATGATTCAAAATGGCCGCACTATTATCACTAGAATGTTAATACTAACAGGATCAAAAACAAGCTTTTAATTTTTTTTTTGAGATGCTTGACGAATGTTTAAAAATATCGTATAATGCAGATACACTTACAAATTTGAAACCGTGGTTGTAGATTAGGTTACAGTTGATGAGATCTGAATCCTCGTATTCATCAAGTATTTATATTTTATTCAATTAGTTGTGTAGAAACAAAAATTATTTGACGCAGTTCCGTTTCACTATTTGGGTGAACTTGATATTCAAAATGTTACATCACCGACCCATTTTACTTATTGTTTATTCCTGTGTTATCACATAATATTAATTACATGCATTAACAGGCATTTTTAATGATGTCAAGGTAAGTGTGTACACAAATAAATAACAAAATATTGAGCAAAATGTTGAACATCCCCTTTTTAAAACTAATTCTAACTCTTCATCTGTCACTAAATCGGGAGAATGAATGTGCGAATTCGCCCCTCTTGCACTAAGCCCGAAGCCGGAGCTAACGTGTATCACATACCACATTTGATTTCAGCGATTTCATTCCGAAAATTTCAAATTTGTTTCCCATTTCCTGACCTTATTTTTAAAAATAAAAAAAAAACTAAACGGTTTATTATTATTGAATACTGCGAAATTTCGGCTAAAGGCTTACATTTTCGAATTTTTTTAATTTTAATTTTCTTTTAAGACCTTTTTGGCAATTCTCGAAAAACGAGCCTTTAGCCGCCTAACAGAATCTATTTAAAAATTTTTCGCGAAAAATTGGTACGATTTTAATGAAAAATAAGCCCAGGAAATGGGAAAAACGATTTTGGGGCCGAGCAAACAGCCTTAACGTTACTTTTAATTCTGTTTTATCTTTAATTATTCATTGTTAATCGTTTAAAAAACATCCCATTTTGATGAACTTTTCCTTTAAAAATGTTTTAATAAGACCGTAAGTGTTTACATTTCTGTATCTACCAGTCTTAGACTGACCGTTGATTTTTCTCTTTTTTTACAGCAGCTTTTATGTGTAATTTTCACACCAAATCGTTCAATGGTTTGTAGTTATCGTTTTGTGTTAATGAGAGGTAAAAAAATACTTTAATTCTTTAGTTGATAGAATCTCACTGTCACCTTTTAGGCTCTGAGGAAGGTTTAAAAATAAAACTGAAACTGGTCAGCTGAATGATTTAGAATCAATTTGTTTGTCCTAAAAACCCGATCAAATACCACGTTTTTCAAAATTTAACAAACAGGACGCCAATTTCATTTATCATTATTAAATTAAATTATTTATTTAGATAAATTTAAATGCAACCAATCATAAAGCTTAAAACTATTTCGTAGACTACACATATACTTAGCGTTAGTAAAATGATTTAAACAATATGGTGAGTTTTTTAGGAAATTAGGTGGAGGTGGTTGATCCAAAATGGACAGCTTGTATACAGGGTTTAACAAAAATACAAGCCGCTACTTCACGGACGAATTCTACAGAAAAAAAGAAAGAAAAAGTTCATATAAACATGTATATAGGTGTTCACGGGAAGCTGCAACTTATATTGGACAAGTTTCAGGACCTGTCAATTTTTTGAGATTTTTCAATTGTTTTTAACTTTTTTTTAATAAAACATAATTTTTATCATCGCGTCGCGTTCAGAATGTCATATTAATTATGTCTTTAAAATATTTTCTTCGAAAGCCTAGTATTTTTTTATTAATTTGTAGATAAATCTGGATGATCAAGGAAAATGCCTACAACAGCTAACTTTTTTATTTGAAAATTTACGAGATAACTTAAAATAGGAAAGCTTTAGGACTTTTTCCGCTAGATTTTACGGCAGCATCAGAAAAACAAATGACTGTTCGATTTTCAAGATTTTCAATTGTTTTTATTTTTTTAACGGTATCAGTTTCTTTTTAACATCGCAAAATGTTCAGGATATCTTATTCAGTATGTCTGTAAAATAATTTTTTTCTGTCTACGATACGGTTTCTTGCGAACACCCTGTACACATGTTATTTTTTCTTTACTTTAATCTGCAGGATATATCATTGAAGTAGCTGTTACTTCTAAGACATTCTACTGACCAAAATGAAGAAAAAATTCGAACAAACGGATATCCAAGAAATCAGTTGTTTTTATGTTATAGTTAAATTATCAAAATTATGAAATGGAAAATTAAATATTTAATTTTAATTAAAATGTTAAAGTAAATGTTGAAAGCTTAAAACTATTTCGTAGACTACACATATACTTAGCGTTAGTAAAATTATTTAAACAATATGGTGAGTTTAGGAAATTAGGTAGAGGTGGTTGATCCATACAAAAATTAATATGTTCTATGTTGATCACAGATGGCGGTGTTCACGTAGTTCACGTAATTTTCTATCGCGAAATTCTTGCGTCTGATGTCCTTTTACGTACACTATATCAGCAAAACCATTAAGCAGGTGATTACGTAATATGTCATCCAAGTCAACGTTACATCACCACTGCAATATTTTAGACCACGATGAAAAGATTCTAAATATTGCACTTGTTTCTTTATATCGTGACTTGGAAGGGACACTTGGGATTTTAGTAAATAGTGAGCAGCATTTTGGTGTCCCTTCACGAATGACATTTCTTTAAGATGAAATTCGGGAAGATTAAATCCCTGAATGTCGACAACAACTAATTTCATGATTATCAATGTATGGTTCTTGTATTACTGAAATAATTTGGTGTAAATTGTCCTCTTTTATTACATAGTATTTCTTATTATTCCACTTAGAGGTAAATATTCCACCACCCGATCGTGAATGCAATAAGCCTTAGTATTCTGCGGGAATGCTGTTTTGCTTTCAATTTCTAGTTTAACATCTGTAGTAGAAGACTTAATTGAATCATTTCTCTTGGAACAATCTATGATGAATAATGCTCGGTTACTGTTATATTATGTTTTATTAAAGAAGTCAATTAGTATTAATAGCACTTTATTAATAATATCCTGGTTTACCAAAATAAGTATATAACTAGATTACACACGAATGATCTGCACCTCTTGCCAGTCGTGCCAACCTCTCCGTCACAGTTACTAAAAGCCTTAAAGTCTTGCATTGGCTTATTATTAGAAGCGAATAATTTGGGGAACAGTGTATACATATAATATGCTTCACCATATTTTTTCGAGCTAAAATCTAATTTCATAGCTTCGGAGGGATCATGTTCGGAATTTAATGCTAACTTTATATGAGATATATCAATATTATCGAATTGAGTGACGTCTTGCTTCTTCTGATCTTTTGTGTTACTTTGAAATGCTACGATAATGTACCGTGAACTTTCCACATTAGTACATATTTTAACGGACCAAACTTCTTTTGTAGCCCCATTCGTTAGTGCAGGTAGCTCGTGAAGTTCCCACTGTCTAAATGGTATTAAAATGAGTTTATCGTTATTTATTTCAGACAGTAAATTCAGTTTTAGAACATCATTTCAAAATACGTGTTCCACCTTTAACTCTATAATGGTTACGGTTAATTCGTCAATAGTATCATATGTTGATACTTTAAAACAATTATTATCGCTACGAGCTCTAATTAATCGTAAAATTTGTTTACCAGACACTATTCTCTTGTAATCATCAAAGAATCCAAGTAAATTCCAGAGAGGTATCCTTAAAAATAATGTTTTTGTGGGATCATATGTCACTAAGGAACCATCGGGATAATTCCAACCTCCAATACTTAGGGAATAATCGTCTCTTTCGTAGCACAAGTAGTTTTTTATCGCTTATCGTTCCAGAATCTCGTACTTTATCTAACTCCTTCTCAAATACGCTTCAGCACTATTGGTAAATTTAATGGTACCTGTACCAGCAACATTCTTCGTTAAGGTTCCTTCGATTTATATGGCTGCTTCACTCATCAGCAATAATGCGTCCTGTAGATAAAGAGCAACTTCTATTTCATCGTTATTTCCAAATGATTTTACAAAAGGGTAGTACGTTCGGATCTCCTATCTGATGAGGGACTTCGTAACTTGGGTCTTGAAATAACTGTAGTTCTTCCAACATTATAGCCCAAATATTTTAAATATAAAATATTAGCTGGAGTTAAAGTGGAAGTTGTCGACATCCCCTTTGGTTAAAAGTATTGTTGTTTATATAGTTTTTTGGTTCAAACATCAACCTCATAGTAATTTTCTTAGTTCTAACCTTACAATAATTTCTCCTCCTCGAAAATTCACCAGCTCAGAGTTCTGAGCAAGTATCTTCAAGGCGATATTGCGTATATCTTGTTTGTTATTCACAGGTAAAAAAAATAGATTATTAGGTTCTATATCTACATATCCGGGGTCGATTTCTCAATCCAAATTCAATAATTGTATGTGATGGCTTATTATTGTAAAACGCTCCTGCTGTACTATGATGGTTATAACTTTTACTATTTTAACTGGTAAATCGGTATGATGTAGTATGTATGTATATTTATAAATAAATAAATAATAAATAAATCATTTATTCCCATAAAAGATATACATGTATAGGGTGCGTCACAAATTACCAGATATAAGATGAACTTTACATATTTGTAAAAGAAAAAAATCATTGTTAATCAATTAAGGTCATACTAAAGTTAAAAATCAAATTAAAGATTAAAGACAAAAGAAACAAAATAAAAAAAAAGGTAACGTCACACAGTATTGCAATTTAGGGCAAAGAATTCATCGGTTGAATATAAGGTGCTACGTAACAAATATTTCCACACTTTTGATTTGAATATGGAATGCGAGCTAATGGCTTTAATGTCATTGGGCAGATGATTATACAATTTAATGGACATAACAGAGAAGTTTTTAGAGGAAAGTGTGAGTCTATGTTGGAGTACTTTAACATTGCGTGACGTTCTCAAGTAATATTGTAATTCGGGAGGTGAAAGTTCATGTAAATTTTTCAACAGTAAGTATTTGAATTTCTTTAAAAAGTTCCTTACAAGAAAAACTTGGAGGTTTGTTCATAATAGTTCTTATTGTTATTTTTTGCATTTTGAGAATGTCGTTGATTTTAGGCGAATTTCCCCAGCACAGGATTCCGTAGGACAATATAGAGTTCACATGAACATAATAATAAGAAAGTAATATATTAATACTAACTGAGCGCCTTAACTGCCATAAGATATAACAACTAGTAGCTAATTTCTTTTGAATATAACAAATGTGTTCATACCATTTCAAATTTTTGTCGACCATGATTCCTAGGAACTTGGTAACATCTACTTGACGCAAGCTGTGTTTATGAGAACTCACGAATAGACTATTGTTCTTATCCGTTGTGCGGAAAAATACGAACTCTGTTTTCTCGGCGTTCAACAATAAATCATTATTTTTACAGTAAGCTTCCATATCCGTAATACAAGCAGAAACGGCGTGGCTTAATTCCGATATCCTGTTTGCAGATACAAGAGCAGAAGTGTCGCCAGCATATAAAATCATACAGTTTGCAGCAACGTTCGTATTCAGATCGTTCGTAAATAACAAAAAAAGCAATGGACCTAGGACGCTTCCTTGAGGTATTCCTTGAGTAATCGGTAAAAGATTTGAATGATGTTTAGCTCCATCCAAATTGATAATAACCTTTTGATAGCGATCAGAGAGATAAGATTTTAGCCATATTTCTGCAACCCCGCGAATTCCATAGTGATTCAATTTGAGCAAAAGAAGTTGATGATTTACTTTATCAAACGCTCGGGTTAGGTCGTAAAAAATTCCACATACGTTCTTTCTCTCCTCCAGGAATTCCAGGGCAAAATTTATAAACATACAAATTGCATCATTGATTGATTTTCCCTCTTGAAAGCCAAAATTGCATTGTCAATGTCATTCTTTTTATGAACTGGTACTATTAAAGCAGTTTTTAATTCATCCGGAAACATACCATTCACGAAGGAATCGTTGATGCGCTGCGTGAGTATTGGAGAAATTTCTGGAATAATATAAGATAATAGTTTACAAGGTATTCCACCAGAACCTGCTGAATTTTTCACAGCTACTTTTTTTATTATGTTGGATATTTCCTCTTCGCATACAGGTTCTAGGTACATAGTTGGAAATACCTTCTTGCTTCGGCCAAATTCGTATGTTTGTGTGTTACTGGAATTGGAGTTTTTAACCGAGTTAAGAAAATAAGCATTGAAAATCTCAGCGGCTTTCTCATTTGCTTTCCATTCACTTCCGACTTTGTCAAAAAAAACTGGAGGGATACATATTCTTTTTCGTTATGTTTACCTCTTCTTTAATAATTTCCCAGGCTACTTTGGATTTGTTAGTTGCACAGTTGTACTTGAAATTGTTGTAAAATGCGTTCAATTAAATCCGTTGTCGAGATGGCTTGGATTGGCACGTCGTAGCTTAGTACGTATCAATATACGTACTAAGCTACGACGTGCCGGTATAAAATAAAAGCAAGTTCCAAGCCAATAACTGCGAACTGTCAGCGGTGTTTACTGTCAAAGGTTTTGTTTACATTTTCGAGGTATTGTGTTCCGTTATTTGTGTTGTCGCTTTAATTCCATTAAAAAACAGTTCTTTTGGTTTATGTCAAATGCAAATTTTACGAAGTCGCGTTAACTTAAGCTACATGATTATAATAAACATAACCCAACTTTTTATACCCATTTATGATTTTCTATAAATTGAATAAGAGAATGCAATTAACGAAAACATTTATTTTTTACAAAAGGTGCTTAAAATGCCCACCACCTACTTCATAACATTTTAAAACTCTGCGTTTAAGGGAACTCACGACTACATTTTCTAACAAGTTCGGATTTTGATTAATTTCTTCAAATTTTTGCCTTATTCGGTGCTGTAGTTCTTCTAGATTGTTCATAGGGGTTGCAAATATTGAATTTTTAAGGTAAGGCCATAAAAAATAATCACAAGGTGTTAAATCGCACGACCTCGGAGGAAATGGTGTTGGAGTGTTGCGACTTATAATTCGGTCATCATAAAATTCATGAAGCATGGCCAATGTTTCTGCTGTACAGTGGGGTGTTGCACCATCTTGTTGAAAGTAACCACCTTCTAACTCATCATCGTGAACGTTCTCCAAAAATTCATTTAAAATTTCATTTCGGTATCTTGTTGCATTAAGCGTACCTAAAAATTAACATGCGAATATAAGTTTAAAGATTATTTTTATGATTTATATATTTATAAACACCTTCAAAGAAAATTGGTCCAATTAATCGTCTGCCATTTATAGCGGCCCATACACCAATTTTTTCAGGATGCAATGGACGTTCAACAAACATATGAGGATTATCTGAATTCCAAGATCTCATATTCTGCGAATTTACATATCCAGACAAGTTGAACCACGATTCATCAGTAAAGAAAGTCATCCGTAGGGTATCGTCATCATTATTTAAAGTGTTTATAAACCATTGGCAAAATTCTAACCTCTGCGGTATATCAATGTCTTTCAATTCGTGAACTGCTGTTAGTCGATAAGGATATAAATGTAAATCCTTTCTTAACATCGCATGAGATGTTCCAACTGAAACTTCCATTTGTTGCGCTAATTGTCGAACAGTTGTTTTTGGGTTATTTTGCATGATTTCTCGTCCATCATCGATAACCTGTTGACTTCGTTTAAGAGGACGACCAGAACCTTCCTTTCTTAAGACACCTCCAGTTTCACGAAATAGCGTAACACATCGATCCAGCGTAGCATTAAAATGGCTGTAGTCAATAATCAACTCCGGAAATTTAGCTCTGAACTCTTCTAAACAATCTGGTCTAGAATATACCCAATTGCCGTCAATTTTACGTCCATTTCGAAAATACGATTCTAACATAAACACTCTATGTTCAGTAGTAAACATTTCTCGGCAGTTTAGTTTCAAAAAGAACTGTTTTTTTAAAGGAATTAAAGCAACAACACAAATAACGGAACACAATACTTCGAAAATGTAAACAAAACCTTTGACAGTAAACACCGCTGACAGTTCGCAGTTATTCAATATACGTACTAAGCTACGACATGCCGGTATAAAATAAAAGCAAGTTCCAAGCCATCTCGATAACGGATTTAATTGAACGCATTTTACGATTGCTTTGCTTGTTTAATGTTGAATTTGTGATACTTCTGGATGCTCTTATATAATGGTAGGAGCGATTGGTCTCCACTGGTTTTGTTTTTCCTGTTTAGGTCCCCTAACAGGCATGTCAATTATACTTTCTGAAACCTATTTATTTCTGGAGACTTTAGTTCCGCTTCTTCTTACATTAGTTAGAGGAAAAGCTAAGTCAATTCAATTGTTGAAATCAACGAGGAATGAAGAAAATTTTCCACTGGCATCGCTGTTAATTTGGATTTTCTCCCAGTTTTTTGCTATAAGTAGACGCTTAAAATTCTGTACGTTATTCACGTTCTCAAAAGGTCTTTTAAAGGCCGCTTGTTCATCCTCCTTGTTTGGTGTGTTATAACATTTACTGGGAGGTGCACTTAGAAGAATCATTTGCATAAAGTGATCAGAAATATCACTGGGGATTATTTTTGCTGCATTAGCCACGACATTACAAAAAATGTTATCAATAACAGTTTTAGAGGTGCCCTGTATACGGGTATAATCTTTAATATGTTGAAAGAGGCCATATGACAGTAATAGGTTTCTTAAGTATTTTATCTTATTATCTAAGTTGTTGGGGTCAAGATTAACATTAAAATCTCCGCACAAAGATATAAATTGCTTATTGCTCCCTATTTTAAATATAATATCTTCAATGTTCAAACTGAAGGTTTGAATATCAAGGGTGGGGGACTTATACACACATACTATGTGGAAAATGTTATTTCCGTATTTAACTTTGGCGTAACAATATTCAAGCGGGCAGGGATGTGTGTCACTTGCTGTCGTTAGTACCTCACGACCCAATAGAGTTCAGATCGCGACACCACCTCATTATCACGACAGTGAAAGTCGGCAAAAATGTAATTCTTCAAATTGATGACTTTAATTTCTTCCTTTGTACACCAGGTTTCGGTGAGACATATCACTTTCGGAAATTCAATTGATTCCAATAGAAGATTCATTAAAAAAAAATTGTTTGGGAGACTTTGTACATTCAGATGATAAATGCGAAGACTATTTTTATTTTGGATGTCTGAATTCGCGGACGTATCGGATTTCGTTATATTATCTACGTTCCAGTCATTTTGGACTGTATTCTCAATAAAAAACGGTTTATGCACGTTCCGGATGGCCACATATCTGTTTGTTTTACTTTGTTCAAGATAATGAATGGGCACCGACATTTACTTTTTATTTCACAGTTGAGCGTATTGTTATTAGGTTTCAATGAAATATAATCTCTGTATTCGCTGTGCGTTACACCACTAGTTAATTTCTTCTGCAGATAAGATTCGGCATCGCTTATCTCATAGGATCCGGTAGGTATATTTATGACTTTTTCCTTGGATTTATCACCAAGTTCCCAGTAATAAAACTTATTATTTACACTCTCTTTTATGTTTGGTATACGGTTGTAGGTGTGAAAACCAATCAGTGCCAGTCAATAATCGTATTCAGTATCTAGCTCTATGGGATTAAAAAAGTCTATGGAGAGCGTAGAACTTCGACCTCTTAGTGAGAGTATCTGAGATATAATGAATGTAAATCATCCATGATTATCGTTTTTGTAAAGAAATTATAAACGTAAGTGACCGCAATTTGTTGTATTGTACGTTAGAAAAGTATCAGGATTATATTTAATTTTAAATTTCCTGCCAAAATACCGAACCAATTCTATTGGTGGTTTCAACGATCCAACGCTATCGAAATATAAGACTGAATCGTTAATTTTCTTATATGCTACCCGATGAATTCCGGGACTCTCTACGCTGTCTAAATTAATAATAGCACTTTCATATCTTCTCGGTGGGGTTGGGTACCACTGAAATGTGGAATTTTTAACTTTTCTACATATTTCAGTACCTCTATGTTGGAGAGTGCTCTATTGGGCAGCTTCAATGTTAGTTTTTTTGTTGTTTCTTCAGGTATAGACCATATCCACTTTTATGACTCACTTAGAGTCCAGAACCTTCTTTTCCTAGAGCCACATCTTCCACAGATTTATTATGTCTTTTCGCCTCATCCAATCTTTTCCTGGAGTTTTTAACATTTATGACTGCCTTGGCAACTGCGGCTACTCTCCTAGATAATATACCTAAAGCACTTAGACCTGTAAACATAAGAACCAGAGGTAAAATATCTCCAGTCTTTGGTAACGGTAAAACACGAGGGGTATAGATTCTTTTACGACCTCCGGCATTCTTAACAGCAACTCGCGCTGCTTTAACACTCATTGCGACATCCTTCTTTATATCATGACTGGCATGTTTTTTAGCACTTTAGCTATGTTCGGTCGGACGGCCTTGCGGAATGGAATTTTTTACAGCAACGTTGACGGCTACGACCAGACCTGTTGATTCCCATACCCAGCTTTCGTTTAACCTTCATGATGTTAGTAATAGCCCAGACTGAAGCTTTTTCTCCTAAGTTGGCGTCTTTAGATTTGACGCGTTGCCTAGCGCGTTGTTCGAGCTCGTAATTCGGTTTGTGTCTGTCTTCTAAACTTGCGTTTTCACTGTAGGCAATATCGTGCTCCCAACAAGTTTTTTTATTTAACTTTGTAGGTCCGCAGTATTAATAACCTGGCAAATATAATTCAAAAGGTAACTTGTTGATTAGACTATTGACAACACCTCTCCCTTTTACGTACTTCCTCAACTTCATCTGGATTGCAACTGATGCTGCTGAGTAATGAAAAACGTCTACATATATAAAGTTTATATATTGTACAAATGAAATAATTTCTTTTCAAGTATTAATTATTAATTATTACTGCACATCTTTCTATCCTAAGTGTAAAACAAGCTCTATCACAGATTTGTTGAATACATAATTTCCCACACCTGGCTGTTTTATGAGCATAGGACCAGTGATGAATATACCGGATTTTAACTTGATCGTTGAACTTAACAGATCTTTTTCTTGCGCTGTTCTCTATCGCCTCCATCATCGTTATTTTTGGTGATGGTTCTGATGATAAACGATGATGTTATGATCCAGATTGCAAGTGATGCTGATGAATGATGGAAAGCGTCTATATATAAAAGTGATGTGAGTTTATGTTGCGTGTTCAAAGACAAAAGGTTTGAGAATGTATACGTGTATTCCAAGTCTCTGTATCAATCTAAATATAAATTATTAGAGGATGTATTGAAGAACGTGAAAGGTATTGGCTATTTCCCATACGCATGTAACGAGAATATCATGGATCCTTCCGAAGCTAAATCTAATTCAGTATTTATATTCGATGATGTGGCTTGCGATAAACAGGATAAAATAAGAGCATATTTCAGTACAGGTAGACATGCACTTATAGACTGTTTCTACCCCGATTGATTTTAATGAGTACATTAAACGGTAATAGGGAACTATATGTTGGTGTCAATGCTGGAATAAGTATTGGTGATGAAATGTATGCTGGAAAACGAGGCTTATACGAATTGCTATTTATGAAAAATCCAAAAGATTACGACGAACAAGATTTAGACGATTATAAGAAAATTCTGGAGACTAGTAGTGCACATAAAAGAAATTATGTTTCCTCAGTTAAATGGAAATAGATTCTCTAAATATAAATGCTTAATAAAACCTTTATTTAAGAGTAGTAGTATTAGTAGTAGACCATCGAGTATGATATCTACTCAATCACGTAGTAGTTCAGGTATAAGCAGCATGATTTACAACGAAAAACCTGTTGAATATATTTATTGGGATGATGTCAAGGAGCTTATTAAAAGGTTGAAACTTTTTAATGCATCCAAGGCTTCAGGAAATACCGATTCCCACAATAATGAAATTTTAGCTATTATTAATGAATTGCATGAAACTGGAATTATTTATTAATATACAGTGTGTCTGTGGTACTCTACATCATTTTTACGATGACTCTCGATAAGTTCCGACGGTCAGCTCGGAGTGGTGGTGGTGGTAGTGAAATCAATACCTCACAGCTATTGTCTTCACCGCATCGTCGAGGTTTCTTTTTTACCGAAGATGGAACCATAGATATTGAAAAATTAAAATTTTGTAATGCTCAGCCTCCTACTGAGGACGGTGATGCTGTTAATAAAAGTATGTGGATGAGAATATATTCACTATTGTATCGGACTTTAGCTGTTTCAGAGAGAATACTTCTTTCTACTCGTTTAGATAAACAGAAAACGTTTACAATTAACATTAGAAATTCCATTAAAAATTGGAAACTCAAATTAGAAACATCGTCGTCGGTCGGGGCTGCAATCGAGTTTCGTCGGCAGCGCTTCGGGGCTATCGGGAGTGTCCAAAAACTCCGGGGAAAACAGGTCGGCGCAAGGGCGCCGAAAAAGGTGTCTCCGCAAATGAGGTAGTAACAGCCGGAAAAGGAAATAGATACGCGAATCACTACGTAGATAAATACGTAAATCGATACATAAATCGGCACGTAAATCAATACGTAAATAAATACGTAAAGCCTGTAAGGAAGAAAAGTACACGATATAAACGTTCGAGGCTAATCAAAACATCAAACTCACCTGTTCACAAAGCTACTTGGGGGAATAGGCGTAGGAAATGAGCATTAATGATCCTCGGAACAGCGTAGTAATCCAGCGAAATAGCTGCAGTTGAATTCCCCAACACAGAATTTAGGAGAAAACACGCACATAAACACACATAAACCAAACGTGCTGTTACATCGAGGGATACAGCGGAAAATGAGTTCTGAAATCGCTCCGAACTAGCAGGTGAAAAAGAGACGGGGTAAGAAAAAAGAAGAGGTGAAATGCGAACACCAACCATCTCAGAATTTTACGTCAACAACAACCAATGGGCTTAAATACCGGGGGTCAATTTCTGTACAGCTAGCGTGAGAACGAAGTAGCGGATGTCGAAATATTTCACAAGATTGCACAACACTAAAAATGCTAAATAAAGAATCAACTTGACCGAAAATTAACTTTCAAATCCTATTTTCCTTATCCTTAATTTTACAGGAAAAACTTGTAACACTTGGGAGACACTTTGAAAGCATTTCGGCGGAACGCAAAGAGTTCGCTGGGGCGGGTTTGCGAAAATATACTACGGGAAACAATATACAGAGTGTCTCGGGGTCGGGCAGAAATTGAACGGTAACACAGTATGCTGTGGGTTTCTGATATCTACTCGCTTTACAATGATTATCCTCATTAAATGGCTCAAGCAAAGATTTGAAATCTGCATACATAATAAACGGAACCTTTTCTTTGTAAACGAAATTCTTAAATTTAACAAATGGTTCTCTGAAAAACTCAATTTTACAGTTATTAAATTTTTCACAACATGCTCGTTTAAATTATCTTCTGAACTGAAGTAATTTAGATAATCTAGTAGTAATCTATCGCAGAAATATTTTTTATCATTTTTTTTAGAAATCTGATTAGTTAATAGCCTAGATATATCTTTAATGTAGCAATAATGATACTTTATTTCTACTTCCTGGTCATCATCATCATCATCATCCGATATCGGTTCAAACTCGCTTACTTTTGGAAAATAAATATCTTGAACAATTAATAGATTTACATGTTTTTCTAATTTCCATTTAGTTGCACGGACTGGAACAACAGAGAAGTTTTATTTTGAGGCCATTTCCAACTCAAATACATTAACAGAGATAGCATTATTTTTTTCAAATTTAGAAATCTGTGGTAATGTCATAGGAAAGTCAATTTCTTTTACATTTAGCACATCATCGTAAGGGGGATATGAAGAAATTCGATTTGGATTTGATTTTACATTTACAGAGAAAACAGCACTAAGTACAGCCAGCCCAAGCAAAACACGCATTAATACAAGCCTGCTTTTTTCAATTTTTTTCAGGTAATCTAATATAGGATGAGATACTATTTCCCACTTCACATTTATTTATATTAACTTCTAAACTAATAATCTTATTTAAAGCCCACCCACTATCTGACTGAAAATTCAGATAAAGCGTTAAAAATATCATCTTTTACATTATCCTCAAACCATTGACTTAAATCCACCCCAGCATCAATTACTTTATTTTTGGTGTTTTTTTTCAATTATTTCCTCATCCTCCGATTTTCTAATAAATTCAACACAAAAACAAGTATTCACTTTAAGCATAGGTATTTTGTTAAAGCATTTCTAAGCTACTTTTGAAAAGGTTAAACGCATAATTGAAAAATTGATTTAAATCCTTATATTTTAAATTAACTATTATCCCAGTGTGAACTTTACCCTTAAAAACTATTACTAATTCCTCCCATTTTACTCTATTACTACGTATTTGTTTTTAATGATTCCCCAGCTCCGGTTTCAATATACATTTGTTTTTCAATGAGATTTTTAAACCTTTTCAAATGTCCTAAATTGGTTTGCAACTTCCGCAGTACTCCTATGGATAAATCAGAATGCTTAATAGTTCTATTGTAAAGTCTAATATGTGATTTCGCCTGTTTCATTCATATCTCTCTCTGTCTAGGGGTACAACCATTCACTAAAAGTGCTTCCACTTCTCTAAACTTTCTAATAATTTGATTATTGGATGTTTGATTTCTTCAGAGTTCATAGCTACGCTCTCATACTTTACGTTTATCGAAGAATCCGAAAATACCTAAAGCTATTCTTCTTTGGCTGTTATATTTATAGGTTGCCTTCTCAATTCTTCTCCTCAACTTCAGCCAAAAATTACAAAAACTTTTAAAAATTATGTGTAGATTTTTTTTACTTACTTTCGATGAACTGAAATAGCAGTCCCATCGAAGGCTTTCTTACATCCTTTAATACCTGATAAACCACACTATATTTACCGTTGGTAAATTGCGATAAATTATCTTTCATTAGAGGTACTATTCTTTTTGGTAGATGGTAGGTTCTTTTCTCCTCAAATTCTAATAAAACAATTTCTCCAAATTTAGTTTTTATTATTTGTGCCTTGTATATCGGTTGTGGCACATTTACAGCAAGCTTCACTATTTCTTTAGTTTCTAAAAGAGAAACTTTCTTTAGTTTTCATAAATCCATCTAAAAATTAAAAAAATTCTTCTAAATTTGATTCAAATGTATAACAACAAATTTACCCACGTTTTATATCACACACACACAAACTGCACAAGTATGAAACTATTAAACTGTTAGGAAATCATGTTGGCTGGCCTTTTTATGCAGTCTATAACATCATTTTTTTTAATTTATGCATAGATCAGCATATTACCGATGACAAATATTACATTACATTCTATCTCTATCTATCATTGATATTTCTAAAGACTTTATGTGACTAATTACTTATTTCGGTTAAACTTCTATGCTACTTATTTAGCTGATAACAAATTTCTAAATCAATTTTATTGCTTCGTTCTCAGAACAATTTTTTGTTTATTGCTTCGTTCTCACGGCATTTCTGTTGAATAATCATATTATATTTTCAAAACTTTTTAAAATTAAAAAAGAAATTGTACTTATTCTATTT
The DNA here is from genome assembly GCA_036172665.1 of Prosopocoilus inquinatus. Taxonomy (NCBI): domain Eukaryota; kingdom Metazoa; phylum Arthropoda; class Insecta; order Coleoptera; family Lucanidae; genus Prosopocoilus; species Prosopocoilus inquinatus. Next base: position 38,649,646 of record CM069871.1, read on the forward strand.
ATTTTAAAACTATAGAACAAATACTAATCATACTAATGTAATAGTTCTTTTACTTACAATTTTCGCCATGCTAAGTAAAATGAAATAAAATAACGGTTCTTAATATTCGGTCATGCAGCCTCTCGATTGAATTGTTGAATGCAAATGTCTGTTTGATTGAATTAAAATTTCTAATATAATCTACATCTGAAATGTCACATAATTCTTCTATAGGTCATTTGATTCACTGGTTGAAACTTTTCTCTTACAATTTAACCAGATTGACTAAATATTCCGAAGAACATAATTTGACAAGTTATTTCTGACGTTCACTGACGGTAATAAATTAATTAGAAAGGTCACGACCGTCACCAAGGAAACTGCACACTATCAAAATAATCCGAAATTTCGCTATAAGACTTGTCCTGCTTTCTATTTCCACAACTGTACATCATTAAATCAAATTCAAATACGAAATTAATAATAGTATTGATTAACATAGTGCAATTATTTGAAACAGAGAGTTCCGTATATGACGTGCATACATATATTCTTTCCTGAATTGAGCAGTAGAGAAAAACTTTAAATCCAAAAGTTAAAGCTTTATCAGGATGACTGATAAGTCGACGTATTCCTTTTAGGGAGTGTTAAATTATGTATTATACAAAATGCAATAGTTAATGAGATATTTTAATTTTTGCGTTTTGCTTAGAGATACACTTCCTACTAACACTTATTTATTACTTATTTATTTACTCAGAAAGTATAAAAGATTTTCTTAATATTTAAGTTTTCCTGGTTAGACAAAATAATAGTACGTACTATACAACAAATATTAAGTAAAAAACTTTATTAATTTTGAAATACAAAGGCTGAAAATACACTTCTCTAAAAGAATCCAACCTACTTGAACATTCAATCTGATTTATTTCCAAAATTTGATAATAGGTACAATCATCTTGCAAATTATTCTAAAAACTTTGATTTATTGCCTTTCAAATGAGGTATTAAGTTTTAGTAAAAAGTGCGGGATAGAATACTCATTGTTTTCAATTTAAGAGGATAACAGCTTTTGTTAAGTATTAGTTTTCTATAAACTTCAGTTGAGAAATCCCTTAACCCTTTCCAGTAAAATGATTCCGTTTGGAATCATTTCATAGAATACTGTATTTTTAACGAAATATAGTATAATTTCCTGTTTGAATAACATACTCTGATGACATTTTAAAGCTGTTAGATGGCGTTGTCTTCTTGTACGGATTTATGGTCACAACTTATTTGACAGCGATCTTTATGTTCAACATTAGCTGTCGGTGTACGGTTTGTAACGGTAGTGAATTATATTCAAAAATAAAGTTTTTGACCTGGTTGGTGCCTGCAAAAATCTGCAGCGCTTATCTTGTTTTGTCCAGTTCGTGAGTCATATTATTTATGTCGGTTTTATAAAAATAACTGTAATAACTGGAAAAATCCAAATGATTCCAAATGGAATCATTGGTCACAAAGAATAAATCCAATTGGAATCGTTGGGACTTTATGTAACATTTGGTGTTCTTGTTTATTGATACATTATTATAGCTTTCATATGATTTATTTATTACATTTATTTTTTTTTAAACGAAAACACGTCATCAATGTACAAAAATGGTTTCCAGATGCTGTCTAGGCGAAAACAGATTACAGACTTAGAGAAGTTGACAGATGCAGATCTACTTGCATTGCTTGAAGAGTCAGATGTTGAAGTAGATTTTTCAGATGATGAGATGGAGGAAAGCGAAAATATATCACCGCCCGAACGTTTAAGTACTGCAGAACAGCAGGAAATAGAGGAAGCAATTTTCAATCGAGCGTTTTTATCGCAACAGGACGAAGAAGAACCTACAGTTATTATTGAAAACATAGAGGAAGATAAAAGCGATATGGAGGAAGAGAAAGACAATATAGAGGAAGAGAAAGGCGACATAGAGGAGACAGAAGTACAAAGAAAAACAAAAACAAAGGGGAGAAAGAAAAACAAACAGGTGTTCCCTACTTGGAAAGAAGAGGAGATAAAGGACGTGGATATTACATATTCTGAAAAGTTTACAGAGACAAATGAAACTTATACTCCTCTGCAGTACTTCAAAATATTTATGGATGACGACATATTAAGAAATATTACATACCAGACTAACCTGTATTCAAGTCAAAAAACAGGGAATTGTCTGAATACAAATTCTGGAGAAATTGAACAATTTTTTGGAATATATGTCTTAAGTGGTATTGTGCGAGTTCCTAGTTACAGAATGTACTGGGCCCAAGACACTAGGTATAATACCGTTGCTGATGTAATGCCTCGGAATCGTTTTGATAAACTGCGATCATATTTGCATGTGAACGATAATTCGAAACCTCTTGCAAGAGAAGATCCGAATCATGACAAGTTATATAAGGTCAGACCCTTTATCGATGCTGTAAAAATAAACATGAGAAAGATTCAACCCGAACAATACAATAGTGTGGACGAGCTGATAATTCCATTCAAAGACCATTCAAGTTTGAAGCAATATATAAAAAATAAACCACATAAGTGGGGGATAAAAGTTTTTGCAAGAGCAGGGGGCAGCGGTATGTTATACGATTTTGAGATATATGTTGGCAAAGGAACAGTACCGGAAGGAATAGGTCTTGGCATCAGTGGTGAAATTGTCTTACGTTTGGTACAAGATATACCACCTAACAAGAATTTTAAAATATTTACTGATAATTGGTTCACGTCGTATAACTTACTATGTGCCCTAAAAGACAGAGGGTACTTAGCCACAGGAACTGTGCGAAACGGTCGGCTACCAGGTTGTTGTTTCGAAAATGAAAAAATTCTTATGAGGAATGGCAGAGGTACTTCTGACGTACGAATCGACACATCTCGAAACATTTCTGCAGTAAAATGGTACGACAACAAATTCGTTATTTTAGCTTCAATATATAAGGGAAAATTCCCTATAGAAAAGGTGAAAGGCTGGTTTTCAAAAACTAAGAAATACATTGAAATTGACCGACCAGCGGTTGTAAAAGAGTACAATGCATCGATGGGAGGAGTTGACCTACATAATATGCTTGTAGAATTATATAGGACAGACATAAAAGCTAAAAGATTTTACCTAAGAATTGTCTTTCACCTAATTGACTCCTGTATTGTGAATTCATGGCTGCTCTATCGCTGCCATTGTGGTATTCGGCAACAAAAATATATGACGCTGGTTCAATTTAGATCGCAAATAGGCGATGGACTTCTAAAAGCTGGTATGTGATAAAGCAGGTAGTTTCAGAGTACATAATTGAGCAAAACTTTCTTCTAGGCAAGTGTAATAACCGCAAAAGAGGCAGACCATCAAATGATAATTCGCCGTTGAGAATGCGACATTTACATCCCAGGCCGTGCCAGGATGTTCAGTACGATGGGTTAGGTCACTGGCCACTTCACGATAAGCACAAGACACGTTGTAAATTCTGCATCAAATCTTACTCTAGGATAAAGTGTTCCAAATGTATCGTGTTCTTATGTCTGAATAAGGAAAAAAACTGTTTTCACAATTTTCATGTTAGATCCCAATGATTCCATTTGGAATCATTTGTTGAAATTCATATTGTAGCTATAGATTTCTATTTTGTTATCAAAATAAACGTTTGTTATCATTTGTTTCTAATTTGCAAATCAGAGAAAAAAGTTGAAGCATTTTTTCTGAAACAAAATAATTTGGGCTGGAAAGGGTTAAAAAGTCCCGTGACTTCACAAAATTGGAAATTAAAGAAAATTGTTCCAGTGTAAGCTCAAAGTTTGAATTTTTCGATTTTTAACTGAAGCCGATTCCTCAGGGCCAAAGGGAATTAATTGGAAGGTGATTTTCTTGAACATTCATTCTGATTTATTTCCAAAGTTTTATAATACAATAAGCTTGCAAAATATTCCAAAAACTTCTTTGATTTATTGCCTTTCCAGTGAGGTGAGTAAGTTTTAGTAAAAGTATTTTACTTTCACTAATAGTGCAACAATACTAGGCGAACGTATGGATTTCAATCTCGTTTTTATTACACAGGAAATAGGCTAATAGATAAAATTCAATAAATTTATAGTACACATTTTTAATTATGATTTTCGAAATGGTTCCCTCTGACTCGTACTTTCATTTCACTTTACTCTGTCAGATATGGACAATAGGAAAAACAAGAACAAGAACTTGACAATACCAACAAAAATTAATGACAGGTAAAGAGTTGCACAGATTATTTAAACAGAATTCAGAAAATTACAATTAACGACAGCAGTTAGACAATTATTTCTAAATGTATCTTAGCATTAATCTACCATTAATACATATCTGAACAGACCAAGTCCTACTTAATAATTGAATTTCAGGAACATTTACGTCAGTTTTTGGTTGAAATTAAGTTTAAAACAAATGTCATTTAATATGGGCATCCTTTGAAGGGAAACTCACCTTCCAATGAATTCTCTTTGGCCCTCAAGAATCGTTAAAAATAGTTTGACTGTCCTAAATCATTGTCTTTTTTATTTCTTGAAATAAACACTTCTGTCAGCCTTCTTAATAATACAAAAGGTTCGAATAACTCGATAAAATAAATTTACATCCGCACTCGTAAATAATTTTATTTTTAGAAATTTGATTCGAAATAAAGGGATTTTATTTTGTCTAAACATAATTATTGTATCTCTGTTTTCTCAACATTTTGGACACTGAGACATTAAAATAAATAAAATATGGAGTCAACCAATGAACATTCACTGTTCTCATTCACTTCACTTTCTAACAAATTTTTACATACAAATTAACATTATATATATTATATTATAAATATTTAAGTGACGAGTTTATAGAACGAATATATATTTTGGGTCACTTGATTTTTTTTAATTTCAGAAGTGTCTAAGTGTACTAAATATTATATTTACACTTGTTTACATCAAAGTGAAAGCATTTATTAACGGCGTAACTGGTAAGGAAAAAGTAACGGTCGACGTACGTTTCGGGTCTTATTAGACTTCATCACGACAGTATAATCAAGGAGTAAGGAAATGACTACTTGGAGACAAATAACAACAAATGAAGCACAGACCAGGAGACCAAATGCGTATTTGTTACAATCACTAGAAAACCCTCATTGCCAGAGCAACAACCAGTAAACGGAGACAGACAAGGTCAAAGGACAAAGTTTATATCAGCGATCGGCAACGCGCTGCGGCCCGTAGAACGATTTCTGCGGCCCGAGAAACTTTTAGTTAAAAAACATTTTCGTCTGAAGTTTTTGAATTGAAGGCTTAATTTTGTATATACGTGTTAATATAAATATAAGTTCAGGCTCGATTTATAATTGTGTGACCCGCAAAAGTCTACCATATTTATGGTGCGACCCTTAGTATGTAAAAGGTTGCCGGCCACTGGTTTATATCATTAACTGTGTATGTGGATACGCATCAAATTTCAAAAATTATAAAGACAAATTATTTATTCATAGCTTTTGACAAAAGTTTCAAAACGAAACAAGGTTAGCAATCTGTTAAAAGTGCCGAAAAGTGTATTGGCAGAAATAGATAAAAAAATTTCATTTGAAATGCATTACACTTTACGCATCGCTAATAAAACTTCACGTGCTGCGATGAATATGTGAAATACCACTTTACGCTTAGGAATGTAGAAGCTTTTCAGTATATATCTTCCTTTCTAAAGAACGGTGGATGAAGTTTCTCTACATCTTCAATAGGCATGTGCATGTTCCTTCATCAAGAAGCATTGAGTGTTTAATTGAGGACTTGTGTATTGTTTAAAGGAATATGTGATGTTAATATTACTTCTGTTTGCGTTTCTGCTGCATGATTACATGATTTCTGCTACAGACTGAATCCGCGTAAAAGAAATTCAATACAGTGCGTGAGTAAATTTCGTGCCATAAGGGACACGATGAGATAATTAAAGCAGACAGCTGAACATAATATCAAGTGTATGATCATATGTATAGTATATAAATCAAATTATCACAGAGTGTACTATATGATTGTGGCAAAAACATTAATTATATTTCACAATATAGGGAAAAAATAATATTGTTTTAGATTTCCCTTTTCAGGTTGAAATTATTTAACGTTTACACACACATTTGTTCGAGTAATACCTAATGGATATTAGTATTTGGATTTTTAATGGATGCGAACAGTTTCAGTAAAGTATATAATCAACTAGATTATCTTGAATGCTTATTTGCTGTAATTATTTTGGTGTTAACATTTTGTTTGCAATACGTTTTGGTGTTATTAGTAATTAGTGATGTTTTGTTTGTGAGTTTAATTCATTCATTCCAAATTCGATTGGCAATATTTTTGTAAACAGATTATTATCACGTCAGGAATATTGCGTTTCAGGAAACGTCATAATGATTAGAGGGAATCTTTTTATTTGTCTTGATTTTCCATTCGGTATTTTAGTCAACGACTTTTATTGAAAGATATATTTGAAGTAATTTATGAAATTATATATTTAAAAAGAAAGGTTTAATTTATTTAAAAAAAAGGTTTTAATAGGTCATCGGCAATATTTTAATTGACAGCATTAATAAATTTCATTAAGAAAAAATCTATTTAAATAAAAATTTAATAGTAAAGGATTACATATCTTCATCTTGTGTTATTACGATGCAAATACTCTGACTGCAACCAGTGCAAATGAATCGAAGACGCTATTTGCTTCATTGTCAATTTCTTCGAGATTAATAAATCATTTTATTTTTTGAAAGAGCCAGAGTGAAACGTAGATAAACTTTCATTGCGTTGGTTATCGTTATCAGCTTTTTCAAACTTGTGATGCAAATGAAGACAAGTGCTTCTCTTACGGTAATCTTGGAATAAGGGATGTAATCAGATTAAACAATATATTTATTAAATTAGAAATAATATAAAGAAGGTTATGTGCCTCTCACATAACACTTGATATTTTCAGCTTCGATAGAATTAATTTGTAAGGTCATCAAACTTGAAGGAAACAAGCTGCAGTAACGTTTAGGTGTTTTAACTTTATGCACTTTTGGTGACTTGCATGTATAACTGATGTTGCTAGATAGGTAGTTTTGTGAGTTTATATCCACTCGTTATATTGAGTACATTTTAATCAGTACGTCGGTCAGTTTAATGCTAGTTAGATTGGTGGATATTCTAGGTTAGCTAGCAATCTTACGATGAGTTCATGTTTATGTTAAAATCTCCTTGCTTCAATACAAATTAACTCTGAGAAGTCTTTCTATTTTGACTGCAATGTAACTAAATTAGGAAACGAATTAAATTATTCGCCAATACATACCTTTTTTAATTAGAATTTCTACGCCTGACAACTTCGTTTTAAATTCATAGTTAAAATTTAAAATGCAGTATCTAACCTCAAAGCAGTTTGTTGCGTACTGTTTACCTCTGTTTATCTCTGCCCATGTGTTTTGTGTTTACCACAAGAGCCTATATAGAACAAGTGTCCCACAAGAACCGGCTGCGGAATTGGATAAAAATGACAGTCCGCGATACGGTTCTGCCATCTAGCGAATTTTTACAAACTACTCAACTTGCTCAAAATTTTTAACTGAAAATGGCGGCGAGTGAGCGTACCAGTGTTCTCTATATCGTGGGTTGGCCATATAAGCAGAAGTTTCAGTAATTTAGCTGTTAACTTTGAAGTTAAAAATTGTGAATTGATTGTAATTGTCCATCATGTTCCGTAGATAAGCTATTAGGTTCGGGATAATGGGAAAATAATTGGATTTAGAGAATTCTAAAAACATTTAGGATAAAAATGAGGTTTAGGACCCATTCCAAAAACCGGTAGGTAACACCTGACAAAAAAACATACTTTTTGGGCAGAACTTTCCCATTTATTATGTCATAGTCGCTTAGCTGTATTATAAATTTATACTTTGTCTCAATTAAATGGAAATTTAAACAATTTTACGTTCTTTTTCGTCTTGATTTACATAAAATATTCCAGTTTGTTATTTTTGACAACCCACTCGTTCAAAGTCAAATACCCTCTGTCGCGTGTCAAAAACGTATGATGGCAGTACCTGTGTCCTTAAACAGAGATCGAGTGTCTTAAGCCGTACGGTCCGCCAGGAGTTTAGTTATGAAGTTAGCGAGCAAAGGGTTCGTTCCTCGAATAAATAGAAAGTACATTTTATAAAAGTGTTATTTGATAGATAAGTTCATTACTATTGTGATGTTAATTGTGTAAAGCCAGAGCTTGTAATTAAAGTGGTCCGAAATTTAAACGACTATAATTTGTGAACCCCCAAATTCGTAACAGTATGTTGGGTTGCATTTTAGGTTCCTCAGGCTCGTACTCTTATGATACTCACCCTGTATTGTTACATTTTTGGATTTCCCTTTCAATGTATTATATAACTTAATTTTTTAATGCAATCGCTGATTTTTTCCTGTGAATTTTTTTCGACTTGGTGTAAATAATGCTATGATTCTTTAATGGTTTTCATGATAATATATTTGTGGATAAATTAATTTCTTGTTAAATATTGACTTTCTTTTTATAAACGGTATACTTAGCTTAATTTTTCATAATAATTTTTTTTTTCACTCCTGACAAGACTATCAAACGATAGTAAAACGTTGAGCGTTCTTTCCAATTTTAATACTGTCCATTTTTACTTGCTACCTTTTTCCCAATAAGCACTTTTGTACTAATTGATGAAATGCTTGAAGATCGTTTAATCATTTAAGAGGGCGGTAACCATTGAGTTTGGCCTCCTTTACCACTAGACCTAACTCAAGTATAATATTATTTATGGAGCAAATTAAAGAGGTAAAGTATAGCAGAATCCTGTGAATAGTAGAGAGAATCTGGAACACAGGATCGGAAATGCATTTGAACAATCGGATGTACAAAAAAAAAAATTTAAAAACAGCGACAATATTGTTGTTGTTTATACAGGTGAGCCAATAGTGTGTGGGCGGAAGATTGTGGTGTTACTATTGAACATTCTTGAAATCTATGTGCCCTTTAATATACCTATATTATTTTCTTCCACTCATAATGAGCCGTTTAATAGTGTAATAATATGTAGGGTGTCCCATTAAAAAAATATGCGCTATGTCCACGGATTGGGTTCACAGTAGGAAAAACTTTTTTCACAAATGAAGGAAAGGATATTGTTAGCGAAATAAATTCATTAAGGAAAAGAACCCCTAACAGGAGGATAGAAAATTTCTATCATATCCGGGAATCGAACCCCGGATACATCGGTTACATGCCGATCGCTCTTCCAGCTGAACTAATGTGACTCCGAAGTTCGAAGGTTTTGTAGTAAATGAAATTAAATTTACCGACACCGACAAGTAGAAATTTCACAAATGAAAGGAAAGGATATTGTTAGCGAAATAAATTCATTAAAGAAACGAACCATTAACAGGAGAACAAAAAGATTCTACGACATCCGGAATCGAACCCGGGACACATCGGTTACATGCCGAACGCTCAGCTCAGCTGAGTTAACATGATTCCGAAGTTCGAAGGTTTTAAATTAGGAACACGTGGTGAATGCAATGAGATTTACCGATACCGGTAAGTAGAAATTTTACAAATGAAAGGATACTGTTAGCGAAATAATTCACTAAGGAAAAGAACTACTAACAAGAGGACAGAAAAATTCTGTCACATCCGGGAATCGAACCGGAACACATCGGTTACATACTGACCGCTCTTCCAGCTCAGCTACGAACAAGTGGTGAATGAAATGAAATTTGCCGACACCGGTGACGGTAAACCTGTTCCTAATTTAAAACCGACAACGACACTGAACAGGTGATGATTGAAACTAGGGATGACGACGGGTACCCGGGTACCCAGGTACCCGTTTACTTAGATGGAACCGGTTCCTCTTTTTGAATACCCGTTACCCGATAACTACCCGATACCCGATAATTACCCGTTACCCGATATTCTGAAATTGCCGAACAACCAAGTAGTCTTCATTTCATTTTGCCTAATGTGACCTACATTAACATTTTGCTCGAATGAGCATTAATATTTCAGATAATTCTATACTGGTTTTTTAAATTGTTAGTTGATACTTATCGGATAGCCAAGTAGTCGTCGGATATCGGGTACTTATCGGATACCCGGGTACTTATCGGGTAACGGGTACTTATCGGGTAACGGGTAACTACCCGGGTATCAATAACGGGTACCCGGGTAGTAAACTTATCGGGTATCGGTATCCCTAATTGAAACGAGATTTATCGACACTGACAACATTTTTCTGTCCTGTTAGTGGTTCTTTTCCTTAATGAAAAACTTTTTTATTTTTGAGTTTTTGAAAAAAGTGATTCAAAAGTTTTTGCTTGTCGTAAAACCTCCAAAAATTTTATTGGAAATAAGAAATTCTGACTAACAGCTGAGAAAAACTGAAAATTGTGTTCTAACTTTCATAAATAATGGCAGAGTTTGAAAAGTTTCGAGTAAAATCATGTTGTCAGTGTCATGAATTTGAAAGTCAGTTTTGGCATGCAATAAAGACTTGTTAAGATTTAAATAAACTACTCTTCTGCGTAAAGGCAGGCGCGGTGTTTCAGCGACGAACGCCATTGCCAATACCATAGCTGCCTGACATGCCGTAACATTTCATTAAATATATTCGCTGCTCTAGAGTTATCATTTTTTACTGAAAAGATTTTACTTCTAAATTAATTTCGTTTACTGACGTGATAGACGTTATCAGGTAATGTGATTTTACTCAAAAATTTTCGGACTGCTAATTTTATGAAAGCAGAAACAAAACTTTAAATTTTTCTCTGTTATTAATCAGAATATCAGAATTTAACAGTTTCTGTAAAGTTTCTTGTGGTTTTAAGATAAGCAAAAACTTTTATAAAGAATTACTTTTTTCGAAAACTCAAAAATAAAAAAGTTTTTCCTATTCTGAACCCAATCCGTGAACACAGTGTTTATTAGGGTTGTCACACTCTTACCGGACCCTCTGTATGTGCGTAAATGAGCCTAAATGTGCAGAAGGCCCTAGGTAGCGTACAATATTTTAAAAAATTCTGTACTGTCAGCATACATGGAAAGGATTTGAGAAGAAACCGATTTCATCTTTTATCAATTCTAATTATGAAATAAGATACCAGTAGTGTTAATACCTGGATTACAATTAACCATGAATGGAGAAATCAGAAATTTCCAACACATCCTTCGTATTTCGTGTTTGGCGTATTAAAATTGACGATTCTTTTCTACTTACATATTCAAACATTTCCCCCCAGAGGAATATCGACAACCATCTCAAAATATTTACACAAAGTAGAATTTTGTATGCAAATACTGATACTTTTAGCAAAATGTTTAATTTTAAACGATACAGTGTATCTTCGGATTGACTTTGCAATACGTATAATTTTTTATCTCAGATTTCATATTTTGCAGTTCAGACCTGCTTGATGGCAAAATGAATTTGTACCAAATTTAACGTCGGTTTTTAAGGTGGCGGAATTGATACAAAAAGAAATAAAATCTATGCTGCCAAAGTTATCTTCCTTTTGAATTTAGGAGAAAATTTTCGGAAGATAAAATGATTCTCGTTTGAAATTAGGGAAACATTCCAAATTCCAACAGCCTCAAAAAAATAACGAAAATTTAATGTTTTAGTACAATTGTAAGACGTGAACGCTATCAGGTACTAATATGGGTGGAGTATTGTTTAAATAATCATATTTTATTTGAATTTTGGTCAATAAACTTCTACATGGCGTTAACATTTTACAACTTTACTGAACTATTATTTACAATTATAGCGCGTTCCAACCTTAGTATGAAGTATGGCTGTATGAATCTCTTTCTATTTTTCAAGGTTTTTCAATAAAGCTATCTTTATCTCTTCGAATTTTCCAATAGGCCTGTACTGCATTCTAAAAGTTGAACAAGTGGAACGGGGTCATTTTCCGTAAATCAATTTTTCTTTGTAGGATGTTGAAAATTGGTTTCTCCTTAATTTTATGTGGGAAACATTTTATCTTACTAAATTTAAAAGGAAGACCACTTTACCTTACCTATATATATTTTACTTTTTGTGGTAATTCCATCACCTTGAAGAAGTTCAGTAGCAAATTCGGCGCACATCTGTTTCGCACCAGGCAGACCTGAACTGAAAACATGAAACATGAAATCTGAATTCAAACATTTTTGTTCCGTTATACGTATCACGAAATCAATCCGGTGACATGCTGTACATTGATTCAAATAATAGCAATAGTGTATGGTAAACTCAATTCAATTGCATACGTGTAAACCTAATAACTAATGACCACATGATCCAACACAAACAGTCATATTCCTCTCAGTAGAAATTCCCCTTTTTAGGTTATATTATTTTCAAGTAAGTTAAGGTCAGATAAGTGATCTGCTAATTACCACGACGCTTATGCCGAAGTAATTGCTATGTCGTATTATACGAACTCAATTACGCTTTCTACTGAAAATGCTAAAAATAAGCTGTTTAATTTTTTTAGTATCTACCTATTTAGTTTCTGGAAGTATTCGATATTTAATAACAGCTGGGAATCTATTTACGTTACGCGCAGTCATTGGTAATTTAATATTTTATCGACTGTTGTTGTCGCCTCCCATGTTGTTGCCCATGAATTTGGAATAAAGTTTCCATTTGTTTGTTTAAAAATGATTAATGCTTGAATTTGAATTGCTTTACAAGTTAATTAATCAAAATTTTGCCGGCAATAGTCTCATTAATTCAATGTATTTTTTGTTTGCGTAAGTTAGCAAACACATTAATTTTAAAAATAATCAGTACCTAAATTTATAACTAATTGTTTTACAAGGGAAAGTAAATTCGATTTTTTAGCTGAGAAAAATGCTGTTGAAAATCGAACAAGAATTAACAGTGCGCTTATGAATTTTGAGTTAGGACAGATTTTTTAAACGGAGTAAAAAAAATTTATGAAAATGTTTCTCATAATTTATTACTCTGTATTACAATAGTATTTAGTATTTGAACAGTGGTTGAGATATAGATAGTCACTTGAGTGCGGTTATTGTCGCCACCAAAAATGGCAGACAATTCGTGACGTAAATTTAACAATACTAAATCTTTTACTGAGTAGCTGTAATTATGAACATATTAACTGCCATTTATGAATGACAAACAAAACAATTTTTTTAAATTAAATTTATTTTTCATTTTTGCCTTATCCGCAAGCTGTCCCAGATTAAGTACGGTAAGTTAGTGAAGATAGAGACCTGGTTAAATGGACAATGTTTTGCACTTTTATGTGCTGATTTAGATTTGGAAATTCTGAATACTTCCGATGCTATGAAAAACAGAATATAGCTATTTTATTAAATGTCTTCGTTATTATAATAAATATAAAAAAATGATATAAAATTTACTGTCTGATAAAATACAGGTGAAAGTTAAGTCAAAATAAAATTAAAGATGGCGGCTTTCTAGATATTGACAGCAATTTTCTTATGGGTGTCGCAGGAATTTTGAATAATAACTAGTAATTTTGCAAAACAGCGAGTTATTGTGGAATATGTGCACTGTTATGCAATTTTACTAATAAAAACAAGTAATTTTGCAGAATTTCCAAGCATTGAATACGAGTTGATGTTTACGCAATCTTACTATAGGATTACTTTTACTGTGCCCCAGAAATAAAAGACAATACGTTTCGCTATAGATTTATAACTTCGTCAGGAGTGAAAAAAAGTAAACCACGCTAGGTTAGGTTAAGTTAATTAAAATTACCAAAATGAAAAATCGTAAGCTCTTTTTACTTAAATGTAAGAAAGAGGGAGTTTTCCCTCGTCATATAATTGAACCTTTAAAAAAAGCGTACGAGATGTCATGTCACAAAATTGACAGATATGTACTAAAATTATTTCACATGAAATAGAAGTAACTTATACCTTAGGTCAGTTAAGTAATTTTCTTGATAATATCACATTGACTAATTTTCTAAATTTTGAAAATCAAAAAAATTAAAGGTATTTTAATAAAATTCGATTGGCACAGATTGAAAAGTTAGATAACACTGATAAACAGTGATTTTGTTAAACAAAATTGAGTCGCTTTTTTAACCACTACTACCTACCCGCACATAAACCTCATACTTAGTTTTGTTCAATCACACTCAGTTTCCATTGAACATTGACTAAATTAAATTGATTAGGCGAATTTCGCTAACCGAAGTGTGTTTCCGATATATTAACATTGAATTCTTGAAATTAAAATGGTTTTTGGTGATTGGTGTTTCTATATATTGTAACGTTGGCTTATTGGTAATCTGGTTTTTACCAAGAAGTAACGTATTAGGGGTTGCGTAGCTGAATTAATACAGGACAAAAAACATCAAGTACATTTATTAAAAGTACAAGATACACTTACATGACAGAAGCACTATTACGGACGACATACATAGTTCTCGCACTATAATCAGATATCGATGACTTCTCTCTTGCTATCGGAAAATCTCTCGGTACATATGCCTGGAGTTGACCTACTTTCTGCTGCGTGGGCGATTGACGTGTAGCTCTGTGTTCTTGAAGTTTTCGATGATTCATTTTTCTCTATTGCCGGATTATTATGTAATCACGTGCAAAGTTATCGATCAAGGTTTTTGTTTACACTGTACGGATCTCAAATAATTATTTAGATAATTATTTCCTTTGTTACACTTTCCCCCCTCGGCGAAAAAAAAAACAGGTACATAGGGTGTAGCAGTACGGAACAGTCTTATGTCGTGCCGGAGAGTGCAATGTTGAATCCATGAAAGCCCTTGATTTAGTGTGGCTTGTTCCAAATTTTCCCAAGGAAGTTCAGTCGATCCAGAAGTGTGGCGACTGGCTTGGCGAAGTTCATCATTCCTGGTGAGGGACGGAGTTTACTAGTCATTACAGATTGATGAGTATGTCTGCTGGAACCAACGAGTTCGGCGAATACTCCATGTAATCGAAGAAATAGCAACGTCGGAATGTTAACAAGGCGTTGCGGCAAGAATTGCTCCGTAGCTGTTGGTGGTTTTTTAGGGTTGATGTGGTTAGAGTTGCAGTGGTTATAACCCGAGTTCCTGGTTCTGGTAGTGAGCCACCAAGTAAGGCTAACAACACGAGCACTGTAGCTGACAAACGTCTTGTGTCGCTGAGGATGTTGAGCGATGCTGGCTATTCGTAATTTTCCTAATGCTTCTTTGGGATAGGGATTAGCAATGGCAAATGTATTCTTCCAATCTGCGAAAACTTTCAGGTTGACAAGTACACATTCATATATGTCAGTGGACAAATAATTGTTACAGTTAAAAAATTAACATTTACAAGTGTATGTATTTGCTTATTGAAAATTACAAGTGCTTCATAATCTAGAAGGTTACAATAACTTTCCTAAAAAGAGAAATCAGTTATTTTACTAGAGAATTGTTTCCTTAAATAATCTGATAATAATCGTACAAATGATGACTAGAATTGCAACTCGATGTATCAAAATGCAAAGAAAATTTAAACAGTTACGATTGCTACAATATGAAAATAAGACTCTTAAATATAAATTAAGAATTAAGAAATTAAGAAATTCTATACATATAAACATATCTTAATTATATATTTACTAAAACAATTATGATAAATGAATTTCAGAATCGATTCTTGGGTACTCAATCTGTGTACAGTGTGAAATAATAAAAAAAATTATGTACAGGAAAGAAACACAGATTTATCCCAGGACGGGGCGATTAAGGCCTATTTCGCACTCGTACTTGGATAAAGTGTTAAATGTGAATAACTTCATTTATTTATTTATCTATCCCCAGTTATTCTTTTAAACTTTAAGAACATTTTTGAGAATTCTGAAATTCAATTAATTGGTTACGGCGCTTCACCAAATGTAACATACTTAAATTTAGTTGAATTATTTAACTAGCTAGTTATATCTTCCAGAGCGGTTAAGGCGTTTTTAAAAATTATTTTATTATTTACTCGGAGATATAACAAATTATTAATTATTTAATTACAATTTTATTTATTTAACACGATTACGTATAATTCGTACAGCACTAATACAAAACTATTCTAAGACTGCTAAGACGACTCTCTCATTAAAAATGTGTGCAATGGTATTTATAACGAAATACACCTACACATTAATACAGCAAGCATCATACATGACCATGACCGATAAATGAATCAGCGATGTGAGTTATATAATTAATTAGGTCACGAACAAAGAATCTATTATTTTAATGTAATATAACTCCTCCATCCTCAAATTCGAGCACTTTTTCAAGAAGTGAAAAATGCTTGAACTGGCTCCTGGGTGGACGATGTTTCATTCTTCATCAGCTAGGTAAAGCCTGCAGATTATGCCGACCATGAAGATTATGTGGACTGGTGTTGTCTAGTAGTGGATCTCAATGGTTCGTGATATGTAGATTCCATAGGGGTGATTTTGTCCAGAAGAATATTTTGAATAACCAATTTTTCGGCGGGTTTCATTGTAGAGTTCATAGAGGTAATCTTGATTTCGGGTAGGAACATTGGTTTTCCTTGGGTAACTGCTTTTGTGTTGACGAATATTCGTAGAAGTTCGGATTCATTATTAGGAAGGAATTTTTTTTAGGAATGATTATTTAATTTTTGGTTGGGATTAAATACAAGTGATAATATGAAAATATTTCTGGGTGTACCATAGGAAAGTTGATTCTTTTACGTGAATAATAAGCTTTGACTTCAAGCACTTCATAATAATGATGTATTTTTTCGTAAAAATTTGGAAACAATAAATTTTCTGATAAATAATACTTTAGAACTGTCTCTACGATTGATCCAAGTTCATTAATTTTATATAAAATATTTAATCTAGCAAATGTTATTGAATTAGCAATATCCTCTAATAATTGGAAAATTATGTTTAACGTTAAATTAATTTAATTAATTACATTTCTAATTTCAGGAGAGTTGTGTAAGTCGTGACTTATTATTATTATTTTTTTTTTTTCATTTGTGCAGTTATCACGTCTTGATTATGTTAATGATATAGTTTTATCAAAATTTCAATGATCTCGATAGCAAGGGATATTTCCTTATTTAATCGTTTGCAACGTCAGTATCGTCAGGTAACATCTGTAATAATTCAGGTCTGTTAGCTAAAGGTCTCCTTAAATTTTGTTTATGATAGGACGTTTGAAGTGTTGTAATTTTTAATTGTTCATTTTCAACTACATTTTCTTTTGTGAATCTTGGAGCTAATTTATTTCGTGGAGTTGTCTTTCTATAAACGTCTGTGTCAGGCGTATATGCAAGTGGGTCATGTCTACTTTCATTATGCTTCGCAATTATTTGTTCTTTTCTATTAGTTAATTGTTCATTTAATTTTTCATAAATCGCTCTAGTTTTTTCGCGATGTTCTTGAATGTAATTATTTAAAAATTGTGCATTAATATTTAGGTCAAAGGGATCTTTTGTATTTAGATGTCCGTTAATTATGTCAATTGGTTTTTGTTTTGTGACCGAATGTATAGAATTATTGTATCCAAGAATTGCGTATGGCATTTGATTTAATATGTCGATTTTGTTATTATTTTTCGCAATTAAAACTCTCAGATGTTCAATTAATGTAGAATGAAATCTTTCAATTGCACCGTTTGATTGTGGATTATTTGGTGTCGTATAGTGTGTATTAATTTGTTGTAATTTTAAGAATTCTTGAACAATTGTATTTTTAAATTCAGTTCCATTGTCCATAACAATTAATATAGGTAGTCCATGATGTGTCATAAAAATTATTAGGGAATTTACAATTTCGATTCCATTTAATCCGCGTAATGGATATGCTTGTGCGTATTTTGAAAATGTGTCAATTAAGGTCAGAAATTTTTGTCCTTGTACCTGAAATGTATCGACATGAATTATTTCAAAAGGTTTTGATGGTGTAGGCGTAATCATTAGTTTTTGTTGTGGTGGGTATCTATCATATTTATTAATTTGGCAAATATCGCAATGATTTATGTATTTTGCTATGTCAACGTTTAATGAGGGCCAATAATATGTTCTTTTAATTCTAGTTTCGGTTTCTAATATTCCGCGATGATTCGTTTTGCCTTCGTGGCAATTTTTTATTATTTCAATTTGTCTTTGCTCGTTAGCAACATGTTCTAAAACCTGATTACATTTTACTAATTTAAAAGAAGAATTTCTAAAAGTTCCGGTTATAATTCGACATATTCGGGGGAAATTTGTTTCGTCTTTGAAATGAATTGCATAGGTAAACTGAGGTTGAATATAATTTTTGAAAAGATTTATAATGTCTTCCTCTAAATTATTAGTTGATATTTGGACATGTAGTCTTTTCTTTGACGGAAATATGTGTTCTACTATGGGATTTCGTGGTGAATGTAAAACATGATTTATTATAATTTGATGATTAAAAGCGTTAAGTGGTTTCTCAGAAATCGGTATATTTAATATCGGTTCTTCTTGACTCGTATGGACTGTGTCGTTTGTATCTTCGTCGACAGCACTTCGTGGTATTAATTCATCTGTTTCAATGTCTTCTATTCTAGGAATATATGAACAATTACCTTGCACTGATATGTTATCGGCTAGATTTGTTTGCAGCGATTGTTCTGGAGTAGCATCGTCTGAGTTGAGTAGGCATATTTTAATTTGAATAGGTGTATCATAGAATATGTATTCAATCATGCGTTTAATAATCGGCCAATTTTTATTATCTAATCCACAGCAAATTTTTGGTAATGCTAGTTGAGTTACATTATGTTGTATTAACAATTGTCGAAAATTAACTAATGTTTTGAAAATGTCTGAATATGTTGGTTTATCAAAATAATTTTGTTTTGTTATTAAATAATAAATTTTTCTTTGATTTGATGTAATGAATGCTATTTCTGTTACTTGTTTCTGTTGATGTTTTAAATTATCTAAAAAGCCGTATTTATTTTTAAATTTGAGTGCTATTCCTTTGTTCATTTGAAGGTCTTGGGATATAGAGTGTGCTAATGCGAAATTATTTGGTATTCGAAAGAGGTCTTCTTGAGTTTCTTGAACGTTAGGAGCAATTAATTTTTCTCTGCAATTTTGAAAATCTGTGTAAGAAATTTCAGTTCGGTCTAAAACATTATAATCAAATAATTCTTTTGTGTGTATTTCTATTCTCGATAATGCGTCTACATTTGAGTTACTTTTTCCTTTTTTATAATGTATTTCGAAATCAAATTCTTCAAGTTTAAGTTTCCATCGAATGAGTTTTGAATCTGGTTCTTTTAAATTCATAAGCCATTGAAGTGGTTTGTGGTCTGTAATAATTTTAAATTTTCTTCCATATAAATATGGTCGAAAGTATTTAGTTGCCCAAACTATTGCTAATAATTCTTTTTCAATTGTACTATAATTTTGTTCAGATTCGTTTAATGTTCTTGAGGCATACGCGACAGGTTTGTCTGTTCGGATTGGACCTTGTGATAAAATAGCTCCTACAGCTACGTTACTAGCATCTGTAGTTAAATTAAAATCTATAGAAAAATCTGGAT
This sequence comes from Prosopocoilus inquinatus, assembly GCA_036172665.1. Taxonomy (NCBI): domain Eukaryota; kingdom Metazoa; phylum Arthropoda; class Insecta; order Coleoptera; family Lucanidae; genus Prosopocoilus; species Prosopocoilus inquinatus. The sequence continues at coordinate 38,669,216 of CM069871.1, forward strand.
ATTGTAAAATTGGTTCATTAGTTAATAATTGTTTACAATTTTCGAAACATTGAATGAATTGAGGGGTGTGTTCGATTTTAGAATTTTTCTTTAAACAAAGTGTGAGTGGTTTTGTGATTTTAGCAAAATCTTTAATAAATTTTCGATAATAACCTAATAAGCCAAGAAATCCTTTGATTTCTTTTGTAGTTTTTGGAAGTGGATATTTTTGAATTGCTATAATTTTGTCAGGGTTAGGTTTTACTCCTTCTGGCGTTACGATGTGTCCTAAATAAGCTACTTCTTTCTTTAAAAATTCTGATTTATCTAATTGAATTTTAAAATTAGTTTCTCTGACACGTTGAAATACTTTTTGAAGATTAACAATGTGTTCTTGAAGAGATGTTGAAAAAATAATAATGTCGTCTAAATAAACTAAGCAAAATTCGTTTTGTAAACTTCTTAAAATATTGTCCATTACTCTTTAAAATGTTGATGGTGCATTTTTTAAACCGAATGGCATTCGAAGATATTCGTAATGACCATTTTCGACGTTGAATGCTGTTTTGGGTACATCTTCAGGATTCATTTCTATTTGGTGAAATCCGCTAGCCAAATCTAAAGTTGTGAAATAATTACATTTACCTAATTTGTCTAAAACATCTGTTATATTTGGTAAGGGGTACTTATCATCAATCGTTTTTTCATTTAATTTTCTATAATCAACAACAATTCTCCATTTTTTCTTTCCTGATGCGTCACTTTTCTTTGGAACTATCCAAATAGGGGATGACCATGGTGAGTTACTCGGTTGAATAATTCCTTGATCTAACATTGATTTAATTTGCCTTTCTACTTCTGGTTTGTGAATGAATGGGTATCTATATGTTTTCGTGTAAATTGGTGTTTCGTCTTTTGTTTTAATTGAGTGTTTAATTTGATTTGTAAAAGTTAGGGGTTGATTTTCCATATGAAATATGTCAGAATATTTTCTACATAATTTAATTATTTCGGTTTTCTCTTCTTCGTTCATATGATCTGTTCTAATTAAGTTATCTACTTGATGAGCAGATTTTTTATTTTTAAAGTTATTATAATGATTGATATGAAAAATTTCGAATTCATTTTTGTTAAATGGAATTACTCTAATAGGGTTTGTTAATAATATGGTAGAGTTTTTATCTGATTTATTTAAAATTTCTACTGAGGCTTGGTTATTAATAGATGTAGTTAAAGTTTCTGGAATTTATATTTTTTATTATACCTTTTTTTTTTTCTGCAAAGTCATAAACAAAGCAAGCATAGTTGTTGATGAACGGAGATAATTCTTTAAATTATTTAGATATCGTGGGTTTTCTTGAAGTAAATCATATTGATGATGGATTGGTTGTAATTTTACATCTGAAATCATATAATACACAAGTTCAACATAGATTGTATAAAAAGCAAAGTCTGCATTGGTACATCAATAAGTCGATTGTCAGGAATAAAATTCTGTAAAAAAAATAAATAGCATTTATAGACTGATAAAAAGTAAGAGGATATACAATTTACTTTTGGAGAGGCTGCCATGAGTCAAAAAAAATGTTTTTATTCCGATTATATTGTTGTGTTATCTCCCGTGTATAAAATCTCTACAGTTCTGGTTTTAGTGAAATGTTGGAATAAAGTGTACTGGAGTGATTTGACGATATGAATCAACACTAAGTAAAGGTGAGAACGTTTAATTTCAAACCAACGATATAAATAAATTATTATTTAGACAACGATGCACTAGGAACACCATTCTGAACATCCTGATTGGAAAGTGATTTGGATTCTTTCTCAACATGAACCTGTTCCAGAGAATCGTCCTTATCTTCAAGCTCTTTTAACTTTTCAAAATGTCCTCAATTAAACTGAAACCATAGTAGGATATTACACAACAATATGTTCCTCATGATTTTAGAATTTTTATCGAAACTTAACGTTATGTGCATTCTTATAATTTTGCCATACATTCTGGCGTAAAATTAATTTCTCATTTTGATCTGCTGTGTGTGTAGGTGTGAGCATTTCTACTTTATTTCTGTTTTGAAATTTTAAATGAAATTTCTCTTGAAGCTGTTTAGCCTTTTTCTTATATTGTGGCCTTTTTCGAATAGACTTGTAATCTGTAAAATATTTTTCTTGAAAATTATTCCTCGATTTATTATTTATTCGGACTTGATCTTTTTTGTGAAAAATTTGAGGGTCTCTGTTGTTTTTGTTAATATTTGGCTTCCCTCCTCCTTTAGAAAAATTGCAGTTGTGATGTGAAGATAACGTGCCGTTTTTAGTTAAACTGAAGTGATTAAAAAGTTCCGAATTTTGAGATTCTGAAGGAATTGCGGAATGTGTGTTACTTCTTAAATTTGTTTGACACGCCTTTTCTAAATAACCAATATTTGTATTTGCAAATAATTTTGATGGGACTTTGCTGATATTTTTTAATTCGACCATTACACTTTGTTTTACAGAAAATGGTTTTTTTGTTATTATTAGATGTTTCGAAAGCAAAAAATCTTCACGCGGAATAAAATTATGCAAGTTTAAATTTTTAGGGATTTCCGTAATTGTGGAATTTACTTCGACAAATTGTGATTCATTCGGTTTTAATAAAACATCATTTTTCAGGGGTACTTTTATTTTATTAGTTTCGTTAGAAACACCCGAACTACGTATGTGATGTTTGAGTGGTTTTAAATAGAAATTATCTAAACTATTTTTGAACAGATAAAATAGCGACATCTTACTATCGCTTTTTGACCTGACATTGCAGTAGGGTAGACAAATTGAAGCGGGATTTGCTCCTAATAAGTTCCCCATGCAAGGCGGCCATGCTTGCTGTCAAAGCATAATGAAAGATTTTAGAAAAATTTTGTGCAAATCGTTTTTGATTGCAGCGAGAACCTCGAGCAGCCTCTAGACAGCTGTTTCAGCCCTGCTTGGGGCTTCTTCAGCAGAGACGTAGCTCGACATTCCCGCTGCAAACAAAAACGACTTGCCCAATTTATTCGCATTTGCGATGTAAGAGTGATGAACAGATAAAATAGCGACATCTTACTATCGCTTTTTGACCTGACATTGCAGTAGGGTAGACAAATTGAAGCGGGATTTGCTCCTAATAAGTCGTTTTTGTTTGCAGCGGGAATGTCGAGCTACGTCTCTGCTGAAGAAGCCCCAAGCAGGGCTGAAACAGCTGTCCAGAGGCTGCTCGAGGTTCTCGATTTGCACAAAATTTTTCTAAAATCTTTCATTATGCTTTGACAGCAAGCATGGCCGCCTTGCATGGGGAACTTATTAGGAGCAAATCCCGCTTCAATTTGTCTACCCTACTGCAATGTCAGGTCAAAAAGCGATAGTAAGATGTCGCTATTTTATCTGTTCATCACTCTTACATCGCAAATGCGAATAAATTGGGCAAGCCGTTTTTGTTTGCAGCGGGAATGTCGAGCTACGTCTCTGCTGAAGAAGCCCCAAGCAGGGCTGAAACAGCTGTCCAGAGGCTGCTCGAGGTTCTCGCTGCAATCAAAAACGATTTGCACAAAATTTTTCTAAACTATTTTTGGTGTTTAGAAAGGGAACGCGTATATTACCATGAAGTTCCAAACAATTTCGAGAGAAGTTAATTATTGCATCATTCTGGCTTAAAAATTGTGTTCCGAGGATTAAAGGTTTCGGAAGTTTACGGACAACTAGTACTTCTGTTGAAAAAATTTCTTTAGAAATTTGCAACTTTATCATTGTTTTACCGATTACTTTAATCGTTTCGTTTCCTGCCGTAATTATGTGAATTGCCTTTTTTAAAGGATTGTACCGATTTACAAACTCTGAACTAATTACGTTATTTTGCGCGCCTGTATCAATTATAATATTTATTGTCTTCTTAAATAAGACACCTGGAACTGTTACTACTCCGGATGATCCGAGAGAGTAAACATTTGTTCCTGTTTTCGCTGAGGTGAATCCCATATGAAGAGGGAAACGTTGTCTCAGCTTATTTCTTGCAAACCCATGCAAATTTAATGTGTGATGTCCAACAACTTGTTCAGGCCGTCGCCGATTATCGTCAAATTTCCGAGTATTATTTATCTTTTGCGATTTTTTGTAATTACACTCGTATGAAAAATGACCAGGTCTTTTACAAACAAAGCAAGTGATTTTGTACTTGCGCGCGCGATTACTTTCAGCTTTATTTATATATTTATTTATAGATGCACTACTTGCAGATGTGTTATTACCTTGAAAAAATGATTCAGAGTTTTTTAAACACGATGCGACAACTCGTTTTCGCGTTTCACTTATTTTTGCTACGATTGCTTTAAAATGTTTTAAAGTCATCTCAGGATTTGAAAATAATGCAAACTGTGTCACATAAATAGGATGCAGTCCATTTTCAAAATAATCCAAAATTTGGTTAAATGGCATTTTTGGATTTAAATCATTACACATTTCTAAAATTTCGTACATATATTTCAAAATATCTTCGTCTTCTCTTTGTTTTCATTTTAATAATAGAAGTTTAAGTTCTCGAATATTAGATGCAATATTAAATTCTTCGCTAAAATCACGGCTAATATCGCCCCAAGTTTTATTGTTATTTTCCCTAGCTGAAAAATAATTTTTGTACCATGTATTTGCTGCTCCGTGAAGAAATATGCCAAAAAAAATTATTTTATGTTGATCTGTAGTAATAAAAGAAAAATTCTTGATGTCGTGGAAATTAAAACAATTAGTTACTGGATAATTAAAATTGACTTTTTGTACGCGTTCCTATTTTTCACTTTTTTTTTCTAGAAAAATTGAAATTTCTGGTTAAAATATACGACGAACTTGATTAAAAATTGCATTTAAAAAAAAAAAAACATTTAAAAATCGTAAAATGCAAAATATTTAAAATTTTGGAAATCACAAAAAATATAATAATTTATATTAAAAATTAGAGGTAATTAATATTCATTAATCGTGTCGAATTAAAGAAAACGTATTCAAAATGAAATTTATATATTCTTCAAATTGCCACATTAAATTTTTCCAAAATAAAATCATTGCGACTTGAACAAAAATTCTAAAAAAAAAATTTATCATTGAATAATATTTGTGATTACATTTAAATTGTTATAATTCAATTAATAAAAATATTTTTAGCAGCCCCCATAAAAGTTACGGAAATGTGTCTAATTTAAAAAGAAGTACATAGTGAAAGCTAAAAGCAATTACTGCGATAAAATTCATTATTAAATTAAAAAATCGTAATTAAAATACAAGAAAAATTTTCGGCAACAACATTATTAAATTTGAGATTTGAGGCGCACTCCACCAAATGTAACGTTGGCTTATTGGTAATCTGGTTTTTACCAAGAAGTAACGTATTAGGGGTTGCGTAGCTGAATTAATACAGGACAAAAAACATCAAGTACATTTATTAAAAGTACAAGATACACTTACATGACAGAAGCACTATTACGGACGACATACATAGTTCTCGCACTATAATCAGATATCGATGACTTCTCTCTTGCTATCGGAAAATCTCTCGGTATATATGCCTGGAGTTGACCTACTTTCTGCTGCGTGGGCGATGGACGTGTAACATTTTTATTTTAAATTAAACGGTCTGTATATTTTTATATATTTGGAATACAAACGCCACTGCGATTCGAATATGTATGTATCACATGATTATTTTGGTTTCCTTGACAACATAAAATTTTTTCTTGTTTTTTAATTTGCCGTATTTTTACAGCTTATTAGGTTGTAATTTATTTTTTCAAATGGAACATCTTACGACTTAATGCTGTCATATGCTGTAAATATGTTATATACCAAAATGCAATCAAAGGAGTGGCTTTTTCGAATTACTTGATCGTATTAGAACGAAAATACACGATTTATAACCCAGCAAATTAAAAAACGAAAAAAATTCTTCTTTTCCATGGAAACGAAAATTACCAGGTGATACACATTCTGATTCACAATGTTCTGTTGATTTCAAATATGTAAAAATATACAGTGTCTTTCAAAAAGTATGGTACAAATGGGATTTTTTTATCGATTTTTATAAAAAAAATTTGAGGCAGAACGCTTCTGTATCCCTTGAAATCAAATTGAGAAATGTCAGATGAAATTTATCTTGAATGGTATACAGCGTGGACACCGAGAAATGAAGGCTGCTTTAGAGTAAAGTGCTCTTATTTTACAAGAAACAGAGAATTGTCATAGGAATAAATTATTCAGAATTAAAATTTATCGCCAGATATTATAGCCTCCTATCATAAAAATAAAAAAATCAGAATTTATTTTGAACTACTCTGCATACATGCTTCATTACATCATTAAAGCGTCTCCTAACATAATATGAATAGGAAAATCTGAAATTCGTTCTTATTTCTCAAATATGTTATTTATTTCTGAGTGATTATTTCAATCCGTTCCGAAATTTTGTGCTTTTTTTTAACATGACAATAGCTCATTGAAATAATCACTCAGAACCAAATAAAGTAACTGAGAAATAAAAACAAATCTCGTATTTTCCTACTCATATTATTTTGAGAGACACCAATCCCTCCAGTATTTCCTAATGTAACGTGTTTAAAGAGTACTTCACAATAAATTGTAATCATTTTTTTCTTTTTCGAGATAAGAGGCTACGTATTCTTATGTTCCTGTATCTTGTTAAATCAGAGCAGTTTACTCTTAAGCGGTCTTTATTTCTAAGCGTCCACGCTGTATATCGTTTAAGATAAACCTCATCTAACTCTCCAAAGAGATGCAGAAGCGTTCTGCTTTAATAAATTTATATAGAAATCGATAATAAAAAAAAACGTACCATTTGTAGCACACTTTTTGAAAGACACTCTATAGACTGTTCCATTTAAAATAAAAAACTTGATGTATTTTCTGTGAAACCGAAAATATTACAGTGACCAGTGCTGTAAATTCAGCTGCTTATTTAATTTATCCATTCTGAATTTTATATAAAAAATATAAATTCTGGAAGAGGAAAAAGATTGGGTATTGTACATGCATTTTTTAGAACTTTTTTCTTTTTTTTTATCACTACTATCACCTGCCAAAGTGTGTATAGGTTTTTATTAACACCCTGTGTAACTGACCTTTTATTAAACAAATTAACTTTTAATGTCCATTTCATATATTGAAGTATACCATGAGTTTTTTTTTTTGTTGTACATAGCAACTGCGTATACTTTTATATATAAAAAGAAAACATATTAACTACGCACACAATGCGTTAACATATTTTTTTTTGTAAAGGTATGCACAGTTGCTTTGTATACATATAAAAAACTGCATGGTATTGATTTTATACTAAGCGCTCATTAAAAGCACTCATTCCGCTTTCTTTAACTGAAAAAGATTGCTGTAACTTAGTATATCAAAATATATGTACGGAATATTCTACAAATCTAACTTAGATAACATGCCCCTAAAATAATTAAATTGCAATGAACGCTTTTAACTCCAATTATACTAGATTGGGTCGCTGTGCCTCAAATGATAAATGGAAATAAGTAAAATTGGTCCTCGGACCCGTAATTACATCGGAATATTTATGGTCGCCTGAATGTTAATTGCCTTTTCCGTTTGGAAAATACTTCCATTTTCCGGCAGTGTAGGTGTATTTAAGGGCTTTAATACTGATGCAGAACTAAATTAAGTTCTTTTGATGAGCATTTAATTGGATCTTGTTTCCCAGTTCATATCTACTTTACAAGAATTAATTTTTTAAGGTAATACTTAAAAAAAAATTAAAAGTGAGCTAAATCAATTATTATAACATACTTAAATTGAAATTTACTTTTTTTACTATTCTGCGGGTCTCATAACATACGGAGGAAATTAAAAGAGTGTGTGTGTGTTTGGAGATCAAATTAAAATTGCTCAATAAACTTTTTCTCAATAAGCTTTTGGCAAAAAATCAATAACTAAAAAGTTATAAGAGTATAAAGTGACATGAATTACAGGCAAAAGTTATTACCTGCAGTAATATTCACCGTTTAATGCTGCAATTCTGAGCACTATCGTAACCATCGTAACATATTTACGGTCTATGTATTTAAACGGCTCTGTAACATCTTACAAGCTTACGATCGGGCTCAGAATTGCAGCATTAAAATCAAATTTAGAGTATTTAGCGAAAACGTTTTTTGGTTTGCAGTGGAAATTTCGAGCTATGTTTCTGTTGACGAAGCCCCAAACAGGGCTGGAACAGCTGTGCAGAGGCTACTCGAAATTTTCACTGCAATCAAAAGCGATTTGCAACAAATTTTTTAATAAGGTTATAGTTTACTTTGAACGCCATTGTGGATAATAATGCCAGAATTTGTAGGTATTTGATGTTTCATGTGGCATGATGACTATTCACAATTCCTTTCGTATCATTATTTTGATTTTAAAGGCAATAAATAAAGAAAAGCATTGCTAGTTTCTTCCTGCAAGGCCTATGAAATTTTTGACAATCTTCGTCACTGTCCGAGTTAGCACTCATTTTCACTTTTTCAAAGAAAAACGATTAATTAGATTAATTTACAGCGATTAACAGTTAGCTTTTCTGCTTTGAATTCAAACTTTGTTTAACACTGACATTTAATGAAGAAATCTGTGTAATGCCCAAAGATAAAGGATCTAAGAAGATTCGGCACTTGAATCTAGGAACATTGTACCGAATTCACATCTCTGCCCAAAACCCAGCTGGCGCTAGAGTTGTACTAACAACCAATTAAATAATTCCATGTTTGACAGAAAGTACGAAAAAATTTATTTTAGAAAAATTTTGTGCAAATCGTTTTTGATTGCAGTGAGAACCTCGAGCAGCCTCTGGACAGCTGTTTCAGCCCTGCTTGGGGCTTCTTCAGCAGAAACGTAGCTAAACATTCCCACTGCAGACCAAAAACGACTTGCCCAATTTATTCGCAAATGCGATGTAAGAATGATGAACATATAAAATAGCGACATCTTACTATCGCTTTTTGACCTAACATTGCAGTAGGATAGACAAATTGAAGCGGGATTTGCTCCTAATGAGTCCCCCATGCAAGGCGGCCATGCTTGCTGTCAAAGCATAATGAAAGATTTTAGAAAAATTTTGTGCAAATCGTTTTTGCAATGTTAGGTCAAAAAGCGATAGTAAGATATCGCTATTTTATATGTTCATCATTCTTACATCGCATTTGCGAATAAATTGGGCAAGTCGTTTTTGGTCTGCAGTGGGAATGTCGAGCTACGTTTCTGCTGAAGAAGCCCCAAGCAGGGCTGAAACAGCTGTCCAGAGGCTGCTCGAGGTTCTCACTGCAATCAAAAACGATTTGCACAAAATTTTTCTAAAATCTTTCATTATGCTTTGACAGCAAGCATGGCCGCCTTGCATGGGGGACTCATTAGGAGCAAATCCCGCTTCAATTTGTCTATCCTACTGCAATGTTAGGTCAAAAAGCGATAGTAAGATGTCGCTATTTTATACGAAAAAATTTATGACATTTATGTTTGACCTAGTCTGAATATTTCTACCGTTTTTGATATGCATTTGTATAAATGCTTTTAGTGCGTTTCGTGTTTAGTTTGTTTTCATAATTTGGTGTACAGCTGTTAGTGAAATTCGTAAAATTTGTAACGGGTATCGCTGCACGGACAAAATTTGACTCCCAGTTACTGCACCGAATAACTGTCAGCGTGCCCGGACACAGGTAAAAATATCTTATTTCTATTAAACCGTACGCAGTAACTGTGATACTTTTAAAAAAAGGGAAAGGAACAGAGAAAACAATACGTTTGTTGTAAATGGAGACAATGGTGAAAAATTAATGACAATTCAAAGATAGCGGCCGATATTCCGATTAACATCATAGCAGCATACAAATATCCAGGTCCAAGAAACTTCGCTGTTCAATGATTGTTGCAGCAACAACAAATATGAAAGGCAAGGAATCGTTTAAAGTATGATTATCAAGGCGAATCCTCCAGAAATTCACAGAATAATTATTGAACCTGATTTATGCAGTGAGTTAGTGTTTTTTTAAGAAAATTTGCTTCTCGTTTTGTATCTGTCAATTTCTTAGTTTGAAATAAACGGTAAATATTTAAAACGCATATTATTGCTTTATAATTTTTGAAGTACGTATTTATTTAAAACATTATGCTTTGACAGCAAGCATGGCCGCCTTGCATGGGGGACTTATTAGGAGCAAATCCCGCTTCAATTTGTCTATCCTACTGCAATGTCAGGTCAAAAAGCGATAGTAAGATGTCGCTATTTTATCTGTTTATAAATGTAACATTTTAGAAAAATTTTGTGCAAATCGTTTTTGATTGCAGTGAGAACCTCGAGCAGCCTCTGGACAGCTGTTTAAGCCCTGCTTGGGGCTTCTTCAGCAGAAACGTGGCTCGACATTCCCACTGCAGACCAAAAACGACTTGCCCAATTTATTCGCAAATGCGATGTAAGAATGATGAACATATAAAATAGCGACATCTTACTATCGCTTTTTGACCTAACATTGCAGTAGGATAGACAAATTGAAGCGTGATTTGCTCCTAATGAGTCCCCCATGCAAGGCGGCCATGCTTGCTGTCAAAGCATAATGAAAGATTTTAGAAAAATTTTGTGCAAATCGTTTTTGATTGCAGTGAGAACCTCGAGCAGCCTCTGGACAGCTGTTTCAGCCCTGCTTGGGGCTTCTTCAGCAGAAACGTAGCTCGACATTCCCACTGCAGACCAAAAACGACTGGCCCAATTTATTCGCAAATGCGATGTAAGAATGATGAACATATAAAATAGCGACATCTTACTATCGCTTTTTGACCTAACATTGCAGTAGGATAGACAAATTGAAGCGGGATTTGCTCCTAATGAGTCCCCCATGCAAGGCGGCCATGCTTGCTGTCAAAGCATAATGAAAGATTTTAGAAAAATTTTGTGCAAATCGTTTTTGATTGCAGTGAGAACCTCGAGCAGCCTCTGGACAGCTGTTTCAGCCCTGCTTGGGGCTTCTTCAGCAGAAACGTAGCTGAAGAAGCCCCAAGCAGGGCTGAAACAGCTGTCCAGAGGCTGCTCGAGGTTCTCACTGCAATCAAAAACGATTTGCACAAAATTTTTCTAAAATCTTTCATTATGCTTTGACAGCAAGCATGGCCGCCTTGCATGGGGGACTCATTAGGAGCAAATCTCGCTTCAATTTGTCTATCCTACTGCAATGTTAGGTCAAAAAGCGATAGTAAGATGTCGCTATTTTATATGTTTATAAATGTAACGTAATTTAATCGAAATACAATTGTCGATTGCTGTTCTATTCATATAATTTTTTTAACGCTTGCTTAAGATTATTCAAAGCTCAATTTGTAATTTTCAACGTGCTGGTGACAAGAGTATAGGAAAATTTATTAAAACATGGAATCCCTTGTGGTTTATAATGGATTCATCTGTCTCTAAAGCCCAGTTTTACAACGACGGTTTAACTTTGAGCCGAAGCTTAAACCCTTCACAACAATTGTTGAAATAATTGTTGCTAAGGGTTTAAACCTCAGCTCAAAGTTGAGCCCCATTTGTAAAACTGGACCTAACCATCTTTTCTATTTGTAAATTTTTCCTCTTCCCACATATTATTTGTGCATCATAGTATTTTTATTTAAACTACTGCTGTGAATCACTATTCCTCTTCTAAGTATTTCAGTTTCTTTAAACTAAAGACGTCCAACAGTACTGAACATTTTTCCTGTAATCTAGTAATTAATTACCAAAGTATCAGAAGCTTAATTAATAAATACGATGAATTTAAGTATGCAAATTTAGTAGTCGGTGATTATGACATTATTTGTGGTCTCTAACCATCTTTTCTATTTGTAAATTTTTCCTCTTTCCACATATTGTTTGTGTATCAAAGTATTTTTATTTAAGCTATAATCATTCCCTACTGCTGTGAATCACTATTCCCTCTTCTAAGTTGCTCGTTTTCTGTCAGTCTGAATTTTAATTGTTTGACACTGACAAATTAAATCTCAAGACCAACTTAATACAACGAAAAACAGGTGTACGCGTTTTTTTTTCTTTGCAAGCCACCGTACATCACAATAGATTAAAATACGTTGTTGCTTCCTCATATTGTTTATCATAATAAGAGTGTAAATGTACACAAAAACCTTCATCAATCATTTTTAACAAATTCCAAAAGTTGAAACGAATTGCCATTAATTTGTCATTAATAATTTGACAGCTGACTGTTCCAAAATTGACTGTTTCCATGTAAATTGCAGTATACCAATGCGTTGATTTGTTTTTTCTTTTACAAAAGTATACATAGTCAATACGTATACAAAAAAGGAAGAATCCCTATAGCTTATTAGCAAATAAGCGACATTCATACGGGCTCAATACATATATATATATATAATAACTGCATTTACAGAGACGCATTGCGGAAGCTTTTGATGAAAACAGGAAGCCAAAGCTCTGTACTGTTACCTTAGCAAAGCCTTTTGATAGCGTATACCACAAAATTCTGCTGTACAAATTGAATTGAGGGGAATTGTAACGTAAATACATCAGCGATATGTAGACCTAGGCGGAAATTCTTGAAATGCTGTCGATTTACCTCCCACTTTACTAATGTATCGGACTCCAGTATTACGCACAAAATTTGATGCACGATACTGTAATGCCGTTCACGGTATGCATGCGACACTGTGCCTCTGAACAGAAGTGGTGAAAGTCGATCAAGAATTTTCGCCTAGCTTTAGTATTATGTCCATATCCAGATGATACGGCTTTACTGGTTAAATCGAATACATAACCAAGCCTCCAAAAGAAATCTGAATTTTCACTTACAGAAGCTAATACATGGTTCAGCAGTAATAAATAAAGTTCGGCCTTTCTAAGATATCTGTTAGAAACCAGTATAAAGATAAAAAAAAGCTGCAGCGCAAATTTCAACGTGTTCCGCTGTACGGTTTATATGCACGAAGCACTCTCAACATCGCGCTCATCGCATCAGAAGCAAGCGTCCGATGGAAAACTACGTTTTAATTGAATTGCCTTTATAAAATTATTTTTTGTCAAATTAATAATTATTATACGTATTATTCTTTTCCGCGACGTGTATAACGCGACGGATTGTATGTCTAGGAGCCAAGCTACACGACCGAGTTCTCTGCCGCGTTACACACGCCGCGGAAAACCTGCTGGTGTAGTTTGGCTCTTAAATTTACATTCATACTTTAATTACGATTATTAATTATTATAATTATCATAATTTATTATAATTTACTTACATTAAAGAATTACAAGCGAGTGAAACTAGACGAACGGAATACACGTCGCGTTCCGTTCGTCTAATTTACGCATTTGTAGGCATAGTTTCTATTCAAACGCATCTCGCAGCGTTAAACATGCCGCGGAAACCTCGCCCGTGTAGTTTGGCTCTAAGAGTCAAACTACACAAACAGGTTTTCCGCCGCGTTAAACTAGGCGAACGGAATAAACGTATTTGCAACAAAATTTTTAAAACTTTTATTATGCTTTGACAGCAAGCATGACCGCCTTGCAAGAGGGATTTATTAGGTAGGAAATCCGCTTCAGTTTGTCAGGTCAAAAAGAGATCGTAGGATGTCGCTGTTTTATCTGTTCATCACTATCACGTCGCAATTGCGAATAAATTGGACAAGTCGTTTTTGGTTTGCAGTGAGAATTTCGAGCTACGTCTCTGCTGACGAAGCCCCAAACAGGGCTGAAACAGCTGTACAGGGTGGATTAATTTCGATGTCTCTTATGGGCATCTCCGTAACTATAAGTGATAGAAAAAAACTAATGGCCAAGTCTCTATCTATTTTTGGGAAATTAAGTCAAAAGCGTAAACACAAATTGGCTATCTTCTTTTATTTTCAAGTTATGGACAAAAATTGACATTTTCGACTTTTCGTTTTTCGGTCATATCTCGTTTATTTCTAAAGATATTAAAAAACTGTTTGATTATTATTAGAGCACTTTTTGGAATATAATTCAGTGGTGTAGTTGCTTTTTTAATATTTACTTAAATTTTCAAGTTATAATATAAAGTTATATTTTTTTAAATAGAAATCATAGTAGGCAATGCCCTCATTAAATAGAGATTTCTTTTCTGTTTTCAAAAATATATACTTTGTTGGGTTTATTTCTTATAATTATTTTTATTTGGGTTTATTTCTTATAATTAGTTATTGTCCTTGTTAAGATATGTAGGACTGTTAGGAATGGAGTTCCACAAGGTTTCGTCCTCGGTTATTATTATTATTATTATTATTATTATTATTAAATTTAGCTAGTTTTCCAGTACGGTGCTTCTCTTCTTCGTTTTTAAGCAGTAATTGCATTGACAGTTCAAAATTACATCTACCCAACAAAATTCTTAGTATTATTAAATTTGGTGGCGACAGTATCATAAGTATTCACCACTTAATCAAGTTCATTTTTTATTATCTCACACAACATCTAAGCGCGTTTATGAGACCCTTCGGATCGTAATCAAATAATCAATAAGATTTTATTTCAAAATTATTGCTAATGAACTCGAGAAACAGCCTCAGTGTTCGCTGTGGGGTTCATAAAGTTTCGATTTCGATCGCATCTGCAAAATTGGACTTAGTGGGGCATAAACTTTGCTGGAAATACGTTTTTATTATTTCCTTCTGAAAGACACCAAGTTAATATGCCAGATTGAATTGAAATCGGAAGTGGATAATAAACATAAAATTTCTGGCAAAATACAATGGAAGCGTTAAATGGATTCCATTAAGAACATTAAATTTATTTTATTTTTCTTGCTTAAGTATACACGTATGAGAAACAAAATACTACTTTTTCCTAGGTAGTATTCGGTTTAAAATGACAATTGTAACCTGGCAAGTCTTAAGGGGCGTTTACATTACATACATGTTAGTATTATGCATGTATCCTACATGTCGTTTAAAAAGTTTGAAAAGAATGGAAAACACAGCGATCACAGACCACACAAAAGTACTTGTGCATGTCCAGAATAATTAGCTGTTTTGAATTATTAAAGCGAGGCGATATTTTGTGACGATGGAGTGGTCCAAGAGGAGTACAGTAATAATATGCGGCCGCGTCCAAAAACAAAAATTGATCCTCATCATTCACATGCGACATTTTTATTGTTATTAAATACCAGATATGTGGCGAAAAAGTCCCACTACGTAAACGATGTCCTGTTCTAGCATTTGTCGAAGACTTGTGCGAAACCATTCATCGGGATTTGTATGCAACAAGTCGACTGTTTTGTACAGATTTGTTTTTGAATTTGTTGAAGACATATATGTAATATAAACGCCCTTTACAACTTAGTTTATAATGTCATAATTATCAAAGTAA
The DNA here is from genome assembly GCA_036172665.1 of Prosopocoilus inquinatus. Classification (NCBI taxonomy): domain Eukaryota; kingdom Metazoa; phylum Arthropoda; class Insecta; order Coleoptera; family Lucanidae; genus Prosopocoilus; species Prosopocoilus inquinatus. Next base: position 38,684,589 of record CM069871.1, read on the forward strand.
AAATAACCAGAGAGCTAATATCATAGCAATAGCATATCTAAATAAGAAATCGTCGATCTTGCGGGGTAAAAAAAAATATTTTGAATATACACCATTATTCAGAAATGTCTCCCGATATTTAGAGAGTAAATAGAACATCAAGAAATAAGGTCACCTGTTTATATATTTTTTTTCCAAAAGTGAATAATAAAGGAGTTATAAACCCTGAAAGAGGGGTGAAAAATTCTGTTTTTTACCAATATCTTCTAGATCCCTTAAACGTTAAGTTATCAAAGTAAAATTTTAAACTCCAGTATGAGGTACCTAACTGCGCATTAACAACATATTTGTTGGATCCTCCTTCCTTTTTAAGGGGTAGTTTGAAGGGGTGACTTTCGGTTTTTCATCCCTAGCTTTTCAGTTTTTAGATATTTTGTCAACATTTTGTGACGAAAGTATTCTTCAGAATATCTGGCATGAATTTCGAAAACCGCACTGTTCATTATTTATCAGGTCCCTAAATACTTCAATACTTCTTTCGCTAAGTACTTTAGTGCTATTAATTAAACTCGTGATATAGCAATGGTCCAAATCGAAAAATCCAGGGGATTAAGATCTGTTATAAAAATAAAACTTATGTTGTAAAATAAATAGGTAAGTGTTTATCTGCTTTAATATTAATAAAGTAATTCCGATTCTTGTTTTTTTTTAAACATCTGCAGCAGTATGATGACCATAAATTTCACAGTAACAAAATGCAACAAATAAGTCACATTAATCAAGTTTACTTATTAACAATTTCAGCAAAATAATGCTAAAATATAATAAAATGTGACGTCACGTTATATTAAGTGAGTGACATTTGACTGACATTACTTTTTTTAAAACAATGATGATTTGATATGAAGAATACAGAATAACAACAGATGTATGCTTACATTTAAACCTCATTTATTCGAAAACGGTACAGTTCATCGGAATGCAATAAGAGAAAGTTTTTTCTGCCAGATTGTCTGGAGAATATTTTTGTCACAAAATGTTGACAAAATATGTAAAAATTGAAAAGTTAGGGATGAAATACTGAAAGTCACCCCCTCAAACTACCCCTTAAAAAGGAGGGAGGATTCAAACAATATGTTGTTAATACGCAGTTAGGTACCTTATGCTACAGTTTCAAATATTAGTTTGATAACTTAAAGGGTCCAGAAGATATTGGCAAAAAACTAAATTTTTCACATCTCTTTCAGGGATTATAACTTCTTTATTATTCACTTTTGGAAAAAAAAATATATGAAAAGGTGACCTTATTTTTTTTGTTCTATGCACCTTATAAATATCGGGAGACATTTCTGAATCACGGTGTATTTTTCAATTTTTTCAAAAGTATTTAATTTTAATTTGGAAGAAATGCATAGAAATTTCCTAACAGCTATACGAAACGCACTGTGGGACTGAACAAAATTATGTTAAATTGTATATATTGCACACGCTTAGTACTAAATTGAAAGATTCAGAACGTGAAATTCTGTCTGAAATGGACAAACCTATTAGTCACAAACTACAGCGTAACCCTCTGTACTTATTATATTCTTTACTTAGTAATATCTCTGTTTATTTTCAATAACATTTGTTAATGCCATGCGATCAACGGAATTTGTAATTAGAGCAGGCTGTGATATTTTCCAAAAAGTTGGCAGCAGAGGTCTACAGTTTGAAATTAAAAATTAAGTGTCAGAATTGTGACATTTATTTTTTTAAATGATTGATAATAAACGGATCTTCTTGTGGAGCCTCCGCCCTCCCAATATTCTAAAAAAGAGTTTAAACCAGTATCCATACGAAATAAAATTTCTACCTACCTGTACAGGTATCACAAGTGATCGCCGTGACAGACGTTTCGGCGTCGCCGGCCAGCCCCAGTGGGATAGGGTGGGTTAAAAAAAAAAAAAAACTAAATCTGGACGATCAAACGGTACCAACAAAACAAAATAAAGGCGCCACTTAATTTCTTTTTGGCTATGGGGAACCGCGGGAAAAAAATAAGAAAACCACGACTCATCCAAGATACTATTAATATACAGTTTTATTAAACGCAATACACAATCGTAAAATAAACATAAATTCAATGAAACACAAAAAAATGTCAAACCAGTATAAACTGAAACAAAATTGCAAATGCAACGTAATTATCAGTTAAATCTAGCAGCAACAGCGCTAATTACGTTACTCATACATAAATGCGCTTAAAATAGACGCATCGGTGACTTTAAAATTGAGCGGTACGCAAAAATGTCAAACGGCGAATCCAAATAAAGTCAACGCGCACCGCGTAAATACACGCCTTTATCCGGCAGGAATGCTCGTAAAATAAAACAACAATAACGAAAGGCTAGCAAACCTTGTCCCTACTCGTTCCGAACGTCGGCCGGCGTGTTGGGCAGCTCCAAGGGAGTACGTTAAGGCTCACGGGACCGTGCAGATGCGGTGAACGGCCACAAATACCGTGAATTCTTAACGAATGCGACACAGAGGTAAGGGTACCCCTGAACTAAAGCCTGTAAGGAAGGAAGATACGCGATAGAAAGTTTCGAAGCGAAACAGAACAAACAACGAATGGGCTCACCTGTTCGCAGAACTACTTGGAAGGGAACAGGCGTAGACAAAACGAGTGTATTAATTTTTCTCTCGGCACAACAGATTAATCCAGCAATAAAGCTGTTGATGAATTCCTCAACATCAATTTTGGGCGAAAACACACACACCAACGCGAGACGTGTTGTTGCACCGAGAAGTACGGGGACAATTCTGTTCTGAAAAATCGCTTCGCGCAGGCGAACGAAAAAGAGATGGGGTTAGAAAAAAGAAGAGATAGAATACCTCCGCCAACCGCGACAGAATCTTACGTCAACGAGGACCAATGGGCTTAAATACCGGGGTTCAATTTCTGTATAGCTTTCGTGGAGAAGAAATACAAACACGAACCTCATGCGCTCTGAAAAAAGTGATTTCTGCAATTTCATTAGAGGGACCTTAACTGCCTTACTGAATTTTGGTAATCTCACTTTGTAAGCGTTGTAAGAAGGAGCGTAGAGATCGTGAGGCTGTCTTAAGCGGTTGGTCTTAATCAAATTTGAGATTTTCGCTTTCGTTTCTGGGTGTATAAGCTTTTCTAAAGGATTTTCATCTGGTCTAAACAGAAAATTAGATCTATACCCCCTATCATATCTAATGCTAAAGCAGGAAATGTATCTAAGATCAAAGTAACACCATGCAAGATTTGATACAAAGTGAAAGAAATAGGCTACCACAGTGAACATCCATTGGATGAATTGACACTGCTCTGTCAGTTTGCACAAGATTTTTTATTTATCAAATCTTGTATACTGTCAAGCTGGCCACCTAATGTGTGGAAAAAGAAAATGCTGAAAAGAGAACCTACATTGGTGTACTGTGCAGCCAGAATGTTTTCGTCGGATCTACATAGTTCCTCTTTTGTTTCTTATTGGATTGGTAATTGGAAATATGATGCATAAAATCATGCAACGCGTAGAAACTAAAATTGATGCAACATTTGTTAATTACTCTAATAAATTAGAAAAATTAAAAACTCAAAATGCTACTTTGAGCGATAATTTACACAAACTTGAACACTCGTCGCAATTCAATAAGGATATATGGATCGCCCGAGAAGGTTTCTGAAGAGATAAATGAAGTAATCGGCAACATTGTTTTCGAAAATGGATACTACTGTAGAAGTAAATAATATAAACTGCGTTTATCGTACGGGTAAAAGTGCAAATTCTGAAGTCAACAAAAATCGTCATTGGAGAGCCCGACAAATTTTGGTAAAGTTTACAACGTACTATTGTAAACGATTAGTTATGAAAAATAAGAAGAAATGAAAGCGTACCCGGGCTGCTCGTTGTAGATCTTACTCCGAAAAGGCACGCTCTTTATGGCGCTGCTAAGGAAAAGCTTGGCAAACAAAATGTATGGACCTATTGACTTGATGACATTTTCACCGCTATCGATAATAGGAGCAAAAAAATTACTTTACAACTTTACCATAATTTAGTGCACATAACGTGGCCACTAGAGTCGCTCACGTTAATTCGGATCTTCTGAGAGAATACGATTGTTGCCTTGAACCATTATTTGACATTAAACCCTTAAAAATCAAGATTTCTTGCCTTTGGTAGAAGTAAGGTAAGAAATTTGGTGTTAACGAATATAAACATTCATATAAATAACGTTCCTCTGCAAGTTCTAGACTGCACAAAAAACTTAGATCTTTATATAGAGATAAATTTACGATTCAAAACGCATGTGAGGGAACTTGTCCGAAAATTTTAAAACCGCTGGCCGTTTAAAACTGCTGTTTGGTCGTAAAGATTATCTTAAAACTTCGTTTAATGTTTTATGATATTGTGGCGAGCCAACCTGACTTAGCGCAAGGCGTCAGGAAGTCGGTCCGCTTCGATGTGTCACCGGCCGTCACGCGTTCGGGGCCTACATCGAGCAGACTAGAATCTTCCAGCATGGAGAGTTCCAGACGCCAGCAGTAGATATAAAATCGCCCGGAGTTGACTCACCAGTCGTCGAATTCGAACAGCGATAGTCGAAGTTAGATTTTAGTGTGAAAATAAATTGTTAGAAATAAACTAGTTTTTAAGCTTTATTTATTAAATTACGGTTAAGTTTTTATCGAGTGTTTTATTCGTTTAAATAAATAAACTCAAACCCTAGAAACGTAGCAGTGGTGTCGGTGTGCGGGTTTGTGCAAATAAATAAACAATTTAAAGTAAATTAAATTTAATCAGATTATTAAATAAGTACAGTATAGGAAAAAAAAAAAATAATGGCTACGAGAAAAGTGTTGTTGAAAGACTTAAAAGTGGCCGAATTAAAAACCGAATTGGAAGAACGAGAGTTAGAAACCTGTGGTTTGAAAGGCGCACTTCAACAGCGTCTCCGATCCGATTTGTTGACAGCTGGTGAAGATCCAGAGACGTTCCTTTTCGAAATTTCGTGTGGTCCCGTCGATTTTAATAAAATCTTGAAAGATGAACTTCGAGAACAATCCAGAAATTTCAAGGATGAACTTCGAGAACAATCTGGAAATTTCAAGGACGAACTTCGAGAACAATCCAGAAATTTGGACGAGAAGCTTCAAGAACAATCCAGAAATTTAGAGGAGAAGCTTCTAGAACAATCTGGAAATTTCGACAAATTACAAAATAAATTGTTGGAACAATCTAGAGACTTAGACGAGAAATTTCTAGAGCAATCCAGAAATTTCGACGAGAAACTTCTAGAACAGTCCGGAAATTTAAAGGGTGAATTTCTAGAACAGACGAAAGGACTCGAAGATAAACTAGTGGTAAAAATATCGGAAGAAACAAGAAACCTTCAAGAAAATGTGGAAGAAATAATATTCCAGCAGGATAATAAAATCAAAAATCTGGAACAAATCATGGCGGGGTTGCGAGTGTTCGGGGATCAGCCACCAGTAGAAGTACGAGAAAATAATGAAACCCGAATTGTGGAAGGACCAGCAGAAAATTCTAAACTGAAGATAAAACCACCAACGTTCGATGGAAAGTCTTCTTGGCCCAATTACTTCAAACAGTTCGAAGCAGCAGCAAAGGCGAACAGATGGACGGCCAGCGAAAAAGCCACTTCGTTAATTGTGGCTTTGAGAGGGGACGCTATCGATGTGCTACAGACGATGCCGCCAGAGGAACAAGAAGACTTCGACAAGCTGGTGAATAGGATGGAAATGCGTTACGGACAGGCCCATCTGACCGAGGTATACCATGCGAAGTTGAGGAATTGCTGTCAGAAATCCGGAGAAACTCTTCAGGAATTCGAAGCAGACGTTGCGCGTCTGGGCCAGTTGGCATATCCCACAGCTCCTGTTGAATTCCTCAAATTCAGCAGGCATTGAGAATGACCCATCCGAAGACGTCCAAGAACGCATTAGCTTATGCCTTGGAATTTGAAGCGGCGAGACGAGTTTCAAGAGGGCATGTCAAGGTGCGAGCGGCTATGGACTTCCAAGAGGAAGAAGAGGAAGAGTCCGCCAACGCCAAGGTGGGATCTACTATAAAGGAGCGACCCACGGAGTATACCACCGCCGAGGATGTTCGCCGCATTGTGGAACAGGTCTTCAAGCAGAAGAAACCGCTGGTGTGGCCAGGAGGAAGGACATGTTCGCAGGCGATGTCCAAAGCCCAGACAGGATCCAAGGAAGCCACAGTTAAACTAAGCCGGGTCGGTGCAGAGGGGCAAACGTCGACCCGTATTCAAAGGCCCCCAAAGACGAAAGCCAACCAAGTAATATCCCTGCGGCAGTTAACCAGCAGTGTCTTCGTGGATGTCACCATTGATGACATTCCTCACACCATGTTGTTGGATACGGGTGCGACGAAGACCATCCTAAGACCCGACGTCATTAAGTCATCTGGACGCACCGAGCCGACCAAGTGGAGACTGAAAACTGCAACTGGAACATCAGCAACTGTCCACGGTGAAGTAGAGGTTATCATCACCATTGGTTCAACTCCAATAAAACACCGTGCACTGGTGGCAGATATAGAGGACGAGGCAATTTTGGGCATGGACGTCATGTGTGCCCACGGGTTCCAATTGGACTTAAAGCGTGGCGTGATGGCGGTCAATAATGAGGAGTTGGTTCTACATCAACGAGGGGACGTGGCCGCTCGAGTAGTCCTCGCTGAAGACGTTGTATTAACCAGCAGGACTGAGGTTATCGTCGACGCAAAACTGGACGGTGTTTTTCAAGATGGGCAAGTCATTATGGTTGAACCTAATACTGATGATCAAAGGATTGGAAGAGGAGTCCTCGTTGGGAAAATGTTGTTGACGGCGAAGAAGGAAGTACCTGTCCGCCTGATGAACGTCAATTGTTTCTCCGTCAATATCAAGAAAGGAACAATCTTGGGAAGCTGCACCATGGTGTCCTCCATCTCCCGGCAACTTGAAACAAACGTGCCAGAAGCGAAAGTCCCAAAGAAATTATGGGAAATGGTTATGTCAACAGCCCAGGAATTGACTCCAGACCAGAAGACAAAAGCAAAGAATCTGATCGGCCGCTATCAAGATGTATTTGAGGTAGAAAATGGATCCAAGGGAAGAACTGATGTCGTGAAACACAAAATAGAGACTGGAGAAGAAAGACCTATCCGTCAAGCTCCAAGGCGATTACCGTTGGCAAAGCGTGAGGAAGCGGAACGCATTATTCGCGAGATGGAAAAGGATAATGTAATAGAACCATCAAGCAGCCCATGGGCGTCACCGGTAGTACTTGTGAAGAAGAAGGATGGGTCCACCAGGTTCTGTGTAGACTACCGGTTACTCAATAATGTCACCAAGAAGGACAGCTATCCCCTGCCACGGATTGATGATACCCTGGACACCCTGGCCGGCTCAAAGATCTTCTCAACTTTGGACTTAAAGAGTGGATATTGGCAAGTGGAGCTGGCGCCCGAAGATCGAGAAAAGACCGCGTTTTCCATTGGTATGGGTCTGTGGCAGTTCACAGTGATGCCATTCGGATTATGTAATGCCCCAGCGACATTCGAGAGGTTAATGGAGACGGTTCTGAAAGGTCTGTCCTGGACAACGTGCATGGTGTACCTTGACGACATAATTGTCGTGGGAAAGACGTTCGACGACCACCTAAGGAACCTGGAAGGAGTGTTCCAGCGGCTTCGCGGAGCTGGACTAAAGCTTAGCCTCAAGAAGTGTCACCTGTTCCAGAAGGAAGTGAATTACCTGGGGCACATTGTTAATGGAAACGGAATCGCCGTGGACCCGGTGAAGATTCAGGTGGTGAAAGACTGACCAACTCCCAGAAATAAACACCAAATAAGGAGTTTCCTTGGCCTGTGCACTTACTATCGGCGCTACGTTCCTGGATTTGCAGACATTGCTAAGCCGCTAACAAAACTCACTGAAGAAGGTCGTCCATTTGAATGGGACCAACAGTGTCAAATTGGCTTTGAACAACTAAAGCAGTACTTGGTTAGTGCTCCTATTCTGAGTTATCCTCTCCCGGAAGGCAAGTTCGTCGTGGACACAGATGCTAGCAACGTTGGGATTGGTGGCGTACTCTCCCAGATACAAGAGGGGCAAGAGAAGGTGATCGTCTACTTCAGTAAAGTCCTATCAAAGCCGGAACGAAACTATTGCGTCACAAGAAGGGAATTGCTAACCGTCGTAAAAACGATAGAACACTTCTACAAGTACTTGTATGGTAGACGCTTCCTGCTGAGGACCGACCACGCCGCTCTAAAATGGCTTCTCCGTTTCAAGAACCCAGAAGGGCAAGTTGCACGATGGATCGAACGACTTCAGGAGTACGATTTTGAAATTCAGCATCGGGCAGGAACTAGCCATCGAAATGCCGATGCTTTGTCGAAAAGACCCTGTGATGAAGACTGTAAGCACTGTAGTCGTTTGGACGAGAAAGTAGCCATGACTGCGAGGACAGCCATTGTTGACGACAAATGGCAAGCCGAAGAACTGCGAAGAGACCAGGAGAACGACCCGGATTTGAAATTAGTGCTAGAGTGGAAAAGCAGGGACGCGAGGCCTACCTGGGAAGAAGTAGCACCATGTGCACCGTCCGTAAAATCATACTGGGCGCAGTGGGACTCCATAGTGTTGGATCGTGGTCTTCTGAGACGAAGCATGGAGAATCCAGAAGGCATGGAAGAGAAGACACAGTTACTAATCCCCAAGAATAAGGTGCCAGAAGTTCTGAGGGAACTTCACGATGGAACTTCGGGAGGGCATCTGGGAGTTAAGAAGACTATGGAGAAGGTGCGCGAAAGATTTTACTGGGTGAACTGCAAGGAAGACGTGAAGGATTGGTGCAGAAAGTGTGCAGTCTGCGCAGCCAGTAACGGCCCCCACAGGCGGGGTAAGGCTCCCATGAGACAGTACAACGTTGGAAGTCCTTTTGAGAGAGTTGCCATCGATGTAGCCGGCCCGTTTCCAGAAACGAATGGTGGAAACAAGTACATCGTCGTGGTAATGGACTACTTTAGTAAGTGGGTTGAAGCTTACGCCCTACCTAACCAAGAGGCGGTCACTATTGCGGAAGTCCTTGTCAGGGAATGGATCAGTCGGTATGGTGCACCTATGGAACTGCATTCAGACCAAGGAAGGAACTTTGAATCGGCCTTGTTCAAGAACGTGTGTACTCTGCTCGGCGTACGAAAAACTAGAACAACTGCACTCCACCCACAGTCGGACGGAATGGTGGAAAGGTTCAATAGAACCATCAACCGACATTTGTCCAAGGTCGTTTCCAATCATCAGAGGGACTGGGACACGTACATCCCCCTGTTTCTAATGGCATACCGCTCATCTGTTCATGAGACAACAGGGGAGACTCCCGCGAAAGTGGTATTCGGGCGAGAGCCGAGACTGCCCTGCGACCTGAAGTTTGGTGTGAAGCCTGGCGAAGTCTCTGCCGACGAAGATTACGTGAGCAAATTACGCAGGAAAATGGATGATATCCACAACCAAGTGCGTCACAATATACAGACGGCCAGCGATCGGATGAAGGAGCACTATGACATCAACGCTCAACACGGGGGATACCACCCTGGAGCACTGGTCTGGCTTTATAACCCCCAAAGACGTCGAGGCCTCTCCCCAAAATTACAGACCTCTTGGGAAGGTCCTTACAAAGTGATGAAACGGATCAACGACGTCGTTTACCGCATCAGGAAGGTCCCCCATGGCAAACCCAAAGTAATCCACTTCAACCGGATAGCCCCTTACCATGGAGAAGCAGATGAAGGGACAGTACAAATGGCGCAAGTTTCCGAAGTGAACTTCGAAACCTTCATGTCTCATCACGCCGAAGGAAGCAAGGCACGGTTTGGAGTGACCACGGAGAAGCAACAAGATCTCTTTAAAGTGCCACTGGAGTACAGTCTGGCCCACTGCGTAGCAGAAGACCTGAAAATGTCCAAAGGAATCGCTCAGGTGTTTAAGAAAAAATTTGGCCAAATCGAGGAGCTACGAAGACAGCATCCCGTGGTAGGCAAGAGCTTGCAGATCATTGATTCGACGGCAGATCGGAGGCGCCACGTGCATTATTTAGTCACTAAGAAGACATCAAGCGGTAAACCTGACTATGTGACTATGTGGAGAGCCCTATATAGCCTGAGGAGACAGCTAATAGAGAACCATCAGATGAAGTTAGCCATCCCCAAATTGGGCTGCGGATTGGACGGGCTAGACTGGAGAGTAATTCGAAGCATGCTGGAAGTCATCTTCCACAGAACGGGAATTGAAGTCCTAGTCTGCAGCCACCACCCACAGGCAACAGTCAGCAACAGCAAAACCGTAGACTGTTACTTCTTCCAGGCGGGAAGTTGCAAGAATGGGCCAGCATGTAGATTCCGACACCCTCCTTCAAGACTATCACCAGGAACATTTCGAGACGAAACGTTTCTAAGAAGGGGGCAGTGTGGCGAGCCAACCTGACTTAGCGCAAGGCGTCAGGAAGTCGGTCCGCTTCGATGTGTCACCGGCCGTCACGCGTTCGGGGCCTACATCGAGCAGACTAGAATCTTCCAGCATGGAGACTTCCAGACGCCAGCAGTAGATATAAAATCCCCCGGAGTTGACTCACCAGTCGTCGAATTCGAACAGCGATAGTCGAAGTTAGATTTTAGTGTGAAAATAAATTGTTAGAAATAAACTAGTTTTTAAGCTTTATTTATTAAATTACGGTTAAGTTTTTATCGAGTGTTTTATTCGTTTAAATAAATAAACTCAAACCCTAGAAACGTAGCAATATGTTTGTCCTCGCAAACTTTAATTATTTCGATGGGATATATGGTCCTTGCCTCGATTATATTGACCGCTACAGAATCCAGCGGACACAAAATATATGTCTCTGATTCGTGTATGGACTGAAACGCAGAGATCATATTTCACATAGTTTCGAAAGGGCCCGATGGCTAAACATGGTCAAACGGCGAGAATTTCATTTATTTATATTTTATCATAAAATAATTTTTAATAAAACCACCTTATCTGCACGAGAATAATATACAGGGAAATTCACGGTGAGTTGTGGCCTATTAGAATATATTGAAAACTACCCCTTACTTACGAAAATTTGTATAAGGCAATAATCGATGAAGATTTGTTCAAAATATATAAAATCAGTCAGCTTCCGGTTCTACTAGAAGTCGATAATAACTTTTCTATTTTAAATAAAACATCTCATATATTATTACATTTTGAATTTCTCATTCAATTCTACATCTTTTGTATTTAAATACATCCAGGCTAAAATGTATTGTTTTGAGGATATTCATTTTTTTCTAAAATTTTTGGCGATTACAGTGGGCACAATGAATTGGACTATTTCAATCTATTTAAAATAAAATAGGAAATTGAACTATTCTCTGTTTGATCACAAAGATGGAATAACACGTTTCGGATAGAAGTTATTCATAGTTGAAAACTGTCAACTTCTGTGGATCCCCTGTAAGCTCTTTGTAAAGAGTACTATTTATCATTTATCAGATAAGTCATCATTTATCAGAAAAGTGTTACTTCATCTCTGTGTTCAAGCAGAGAAAAGTATAGCTATTTTCTTTAGTTTAAGAAATATTCCAACTTATTGTGACCACTGTAATCGCTAAGATTTTTAGAAAAAAATTAATATTGTCAAAACAGTTAATTTTAGCTAGACGTATCTGAATACAAAAGATGTAAAATGAATGGGCAATTCAAAAATTTAATAATATATGGGGTGTTCCATTTAAATTAAGAAAGTTAGTATTGACTTCCGGTACATCTGGAAGTACCTCAGAACTGATAGAACTGATTCTACAATATTTGAATAGTTCGTTATAGATTAATACCATATACAAACTTTCAGTGCTCTGTAAGGTGTTGTTTCCAATATAATCTAATAGACCACTCACTGTGAATATCCCTGTATTCTGTAACAAGGTTTGAATGAAGATTCGGCACGAGTAGAAGATGAGGAACCACGAGTAGATCTAATTCATAAGAATTCAAAATACTTCAAATTTAGAAACATGTGGTACATTAGAGCATGCAACATAAGAACTTAGCAGCTGTAGCTTACCCTTTGACAAAAGTTTAAGACGGAGTTATACGGATATAACCCATAATATTAATTAAAGTCCGCTCGTAAATGAATTGCTTAAAATTAATGAATTCTTAAGCGAAGTTCGTAAAGGGTCCGAAAGTTTTTAGAAAATTTATAATTGCACATTAATTAATATCAAACTTTAACATCTTGTTAATTCATAGATACTCTTCTAAAAAAGTAGTCAAGAAGATTTCACAGCTTCGCAGTTTATATAAAGAGAAACAGATATTAAGTTTTATCACAAATATATAAACGAAAAGAATTTTTTTTCTTCGTATTACATTCAATAAAGTTCTGCGAAATTACTTACAGGTACATATTTTGTTAGCTGCAAACTTCAAAGCTTTTTGATGTACCTGATCGGAAAGAATTTGATTTTCACTGTGATCCATTTAAATATTGCAAAATAACTTAAAAATGATTTATTTAGAATAAGGGTATTATTTATTTTTTTAATCAATTTTGTTGCAAATCGTTTTTGATTACAGTGAAAACCTCGATCAGCTTCTGTACAGCTGTTTCAGCCCTGTTTGGGGCTTCGTCAGCAGAAACGTAGCTCGAAATACCCACTGCAAACCAAAAATGACTTGTTGAATTTATTCGCAATTGCATGTAAAAGTGATGAATTGATAAAACAGCGACATCCTACGATCGCTTTTCACATGACATTGCAGTAGGATAGACAAATTGAAGTGAATTTGCTACCTGATAAGTCTCCCATGCAAGGCGGTCATGCTTGCTGTCAAAGCGTAATGAAAGTTTTAAAAATTTTGTTGCAAATCCGCTTCAATTTGTCTATCCTACTGCAATGTCAGGTCAAAAAGCGATCGTAGGATATCGCTGTTTTATCAATTCATCACTTTTACATGCAATTGCTTAGGCTCAATTCTCAAACAGCAGGGCGTCGCGTCGCGTCATTTACTTGCCTCGAAAAGCAATTTTCACTCGGTAGCATTTTAAGTCAAAAAATTACATGTAAAAACATTTGAACCAAAATGGCGCGACGTGACCAGAGAAATAGAGGAGAGAAGAACTCGCTTCGACGAGTGCGCATCGAAATTTACGACAAATCTTTGGAAGCCGCCATTTTGACGTTCGTATATGAAATACAACCGCCGCAGGTGTTTCATATACGGCGTTATATGGTATATCAGAGCGTGTTGTGGTTTTGGGGTTATAGCATGTGATTGTTTTTCAGAGGAGTTCTTTTGTATTGTAATTTGTATGGTTTTATATTTTTCGGGACCATTCGATAATTTATATTACCTACTACAAGATGTCTTGTTCTGTACCAGGATTTTCAAACATTCGAAGATTTAAGCCCGAAGGTGTTTCTTTTCACACATAAGTTGTTATAACTACCCATTTATGCAGCAAGGATTGATTAAAAGCATGTACTAAATAATTATTATTGCTACAATTGTTTCAGATTTCCTCGAGGTGAATTAGTGAAAAAGTGGTTGCAAGTTCTCAAAAAAAATGTGAAACATGAGTTGGACAAGAAGCAAATTCATTTGTTCTCAACATTTTAGTTCCGAAAATTTTATTGCTAAAGGTGATCAACGCGTTTTTAAATCAGATGCAGTACCGTTTGTAGTACAAGTAGTACTGGTGTTGATGTTTCTGTGGTAATACCATCCACAAGTAATGTAGCCCATCTCCTTCGGGCAGTTCTCTCGAACAATTTCAAACATCTCCATTACAAGCGGGAAATATTACTGTGAGCCATAAGGTCAAAAGAAAATTAAGCTATAATATTTCATTTTTGGTTAGTTCTTGCTCGTGAGAGTTGCAGAGGATATGAAACAAATAGAAAAAGCTTTTTAAAAACGAGCTGAAATTATATTTGCGAAACGTCAATAAGTCAGTAAATTACTCTTTCAGCTCGTTTTTAAAAAGCTTTTTTATTTGTTTCATATCCTCTATAATATTTCATTGTTTTATTGATCATTAACCCTGCATTTAGTTTATGGGCGGTATTGTGAATTTCATTTACTGCATGGTTATTTTCTGTTGTCTGACCAATCAGCTGACTGGTCGGGTCGGAATTTGAAATCCAACCACAAAAGATTATGGGGGTCAGACGTTTTGCTTAGAAGGCGATCTGACTGTTGTCGTTAACCTCTGATAGTTCTTCCATCAAGTAAGCGCAGGCTAATATCACATTACACCATCTTCTCTTTTCATGTAATGTAATAAGAAAATATTAAGGAAGTGTGCAAACTGTCGGCTGTCTGAGAAAAGAGATTGTGATATTGTTTTGAAAATATTATTTGTAATTTAGTAAAACGAGACCAAGTTCCACAACCAGTTCTGATAACAGTCAAAAAAGCAGCGAAAAAGTGAGTACATAATTACAGGTGAGATTTAAATCTAAAAATGAATTTCAGTTTATTATAATTTTAAGTATACGTCAGGAGAAAATAAAAACTAAATATACATTGTAAAAAAGGAATATCTCCAGAACCAACAAAAATTGTACCAGGCCAAGAGAACTTATTTAGCCTTTTAAGTACAAATTCTGTTTTCCCCGTAATTGTACAGTTTAATATACAATAGGTTAATTGTGTAAGTACTGAATATAGGTAGATTTTCATGTTATATTAGCTTTGTAGTTCATTTTGTTAATGATTTATTACTAATATTAAAATACAGCAAATCCATTTTTTTCTGTGGTGGTATTACGTCAACATTTTGCAATGAAATAGTCTAGGTTTTCAGTAATTTTAAACGGTATATTTATCAGACCCCGCGTTAAAATAACTATTATTTCACATACACTGGCACAAAATATTTTAACTTTACATTTCCGTAATGAAATATTGTAATTCAGGATTATTTTATTGTACTGTAACTTTTTTTGTTTTTCTGATATGTTTCTTACGAAATTTTTATTTGTAATAATGCAAATCATGTCTGTTGATAAGGTGTACTTTTGTTTCTCTGTGAGTAGTGCGTCTGCTTCATATTAACAGGCAAATTCTTTTATTTAAATTTCCCGCAAAATACAGCGTCAAAATGGCGATAATCAATCTTGGTTAGTTCGCGCAGGTCGACGCGAATTCTCCCCTCCTCTATAACTCTGGACGTGACGCGCTGCGGCGCGCTGCCGTGTGGGAATTGAGATTCAGGCAACGCTTTCATTAAAAGTTTACGGACTTCTCCTTTGAATTTGTGTTTCATATTTTGCAGTTATAAGTTAACGATGATGATCTATCAAAATATAATATTTTCAATTTTCGGACACTTCCTCTTATACCAGAAATTGCTGCCAACTTTCTTATTTTAAATGGAACACCACACTTTTTAATGAATTTTTGAAATCTTCATAAAATTCTTAGTATTGTGTGCAACATGTGACAAACGAAAATTAACCGTTTCCGAAATATTTTCATTTTTTAAATATAACTCAGACTAGCAGAACCTTGGTTCTGATACTGCCATCTTTGTGCCACAAAAACTACGTTGCCCATTTTTGGCCTGTAGTAGGCTACAGTTTCAGATCATGACCACTTTTGCACTTGATTGCTTACAGGATGGTTGAAAAGTAACTTCTTTTCGAACTAATTTCAACTGTCGAAAAGTCATGTTTTTTAAATGGAATGCCTAGTATATTTCTTTACCATGTGACTCATGATTGAATGTTCTTTCGTCCTGTATTAGCATTCCCTATAGCTACCTCTTATAGTTCACTCGTTATCGATAATTTCTTTTTAATACCTATTTTTTTTCATTTTTCGGTGTTTTTAAATAGTAGGCTACGAAAACTAGAGGAATTATAATTTTTGAAATCATCCGTCTCGTGGGAATTAAAAAAAACACAATTTAATCGTTACGAAGAACCGAAAAACAAACATTCAAACACAGACATATTAAATGTTTTTGATGATTAAAAAACCGACAATTCAAGAAGTTAATAAAAAAAGTTGTTATATCGAGGAAAATGCGTTATTACTTAGATACAGTAGAAAGTTATTACTAATAAATAATAGCCGAGGACAACTTAGAGCCAATATTATAACCAACAATTTGTGTATTATTTTCAATATTTTTGATTTATTTCTTAGTTTTCATAAAATTTTGTTTTGTAAGTGTAAATTTCTCTTTGTAAATGTTTGTTTAAACAAACCGAAAGGACTTCAATGGGAAACTACTTATCACCATGTCTGGCTAACCTTTTTATGTGTAATTTAGAAACGTCACTCAAAAAAAAATGTACTTATTTCCCTAGAATATGGTTTAGATATGAAGATGATGTTTTCGCTGTTTTTAATACCAAGGAATGCAGAATAGAAGATTTTTTGGATATTTTAAATTCTAAATTTCCTAGTACTAAATTCACGTTTGAAAAAGAGGTAAATGGAAAATTACCATTCCTGGATGCCTTGGTTATTAGAAATAGTGAAAACAAATTAGAATTTGATATATATATATATATATATATATAGGAAAGAAACAAACACCAATAGATTTATTGTTAATGATTCACAACATACCTTATCACATAAGTATTCTGCAATTTCTTTTCTACTTAATAGATTAGTTAACTTCCCACTGTCCAAAGAAAGGTACAACAAAGTATTTAATTTATTAAAGATGTAGCAATTCACAATGGTTACTCAGTAGATATTGTAGAAAATATGTTAAGGAAAATTATAAATAAGGCCAATATCAAAAAATTTACCACTTTGTTACCAGCAGAAATAAACACGTCTAAATATATTAAAATTCCGTTTGACAAAAGCTGCTCTAAAGGTTTAAATAACATTTTTAAAACACAAGGGTAGACAATTGCATATACTAATAACAACACTCTAAAACGTTTACTAACAAACCCCAAGGACAAAACTGAACCAAAGGAGAAATCAGGGATCTACGAAATATCTTGTCAAGGGTGCAGTAAAAAATATATTGGGCAAACAAAAAGAAACATACTAACACGTTTTAAGGAACACTTAGCTCACTTAAAGTACAACAGAATTGAAAAATCCAGTGTTGCCCAACATATTTTTGACACCAGTTATAAAATAGATTTAAGTAATCTTAGGTTAGTAAAAGCAATGTCAAGCAACAAGGAATTAGACGGTCTTGAAACTATTTTTATACCCAAAACCAGTAATGATTTAATGAACGCCGATCACGGGCCTTTGGCAGGTTCTGTGTTGCTTGACTTAGTTGACGCAACCCGGTGAGGCGCTCACTACTGGAAGCGCACGCTTCACTGGAGCAGAACGCACTTAGTATATAAGGTAGCGATAGGTATGACACCGTCACTTCTCCTGTGATTTAGTAGGATAGAAGTCGCAACTAGTAAAGATGGCAGCATAGCTGCCGAAATACGTATTTAGTTTTTAAAAAAACATATTGTGGTTAGGAGTCAAATCCAGATTTATTGTTTTGTAAATGTGTAAAAAGTCATACCAAGATTTCTAATACATACGGCATACGTAAATAAAAAAATCAGATGATAGATATGTATTTAAATATTATTTTTCAGTTTTTAAAATGAAATTGATATTACAGTCAGAAATTAATTTAAAAAATCTCATTTTGTAAAATTTTCATAGTACACTATTTAGGAATAACACTAAAAAGTGAAAAAATTGATATGTCAAAGAGAAAATCAATAATTAACAGAGAAAGATAAGAAATGGTTATAGGGAACGCTAATACAGTTCGAAAGAACATTTAATTGTGATTATTATGGTATAAAAATATACTGGGTGTTCTATTTAAAAACTGACTTTTCGACAGTAGAAATCAGTTTGAATAGAA
Source organism: Prosopocoilus inquinatus (assembly GCA_036172665.1). NCBI lineage: Eukaryota > Metazoa > Arthropoda > Insecta > Coleoptera > Lucanidae > Prosopocoilus > Prosopocoilus inquinatus. The sequence goes on from CM069871.1 coordinate 38,702,521, forward strand.
GTTACTTTTCAACCAGCCCATAAATAATTTTGTATAAAATTAGGTATCACCTGAAAGCCTATGATTATACTACAGGCCAAAAATTGAAATTATGGCTTTTGTTACACAAAGATGGTAGTATCATAAACAAGGTACTGCAACGTTTAACTTAAAAAAAAATGGAAATACCTCTAAAACGGCTAATTTTTCTTGTATCACATGTTACACAAAGTATTTTTAGAATTTCATGAACATTTCGAAAATGTAATAAAAGTGGAGTATTCCATTTAAAATAAGAAAGTTGACAGCAAGTTCCAGTACAAGCGGAAGTGCCCGAAAATTGGAAATATTCTATTTTAATAGATCATTATCGCTAACTTATAACCGCAAAATATGAAATAGAATTTCAAAGAGGAAGTCCGTAAACTTTTAATGAATGTGTTGCTTGAATCTCCCTATATATAATTTTTTTTTCTTAAAATTACGTGAGCTTTCATATGGCAAAGCTTAGCGGTGAACTAAAGCATTAATGCATTTTTTGATCAAATGAATAATATCTTTTATTTTCTTAACAGCAGCTGCCTTTGCAATTGATTGATCCTTTTTGCTTAGTTAACTTCAGTGCTTTCTTGGAAAATCAGTATCAAGTCTGAGTATTGGCGGTCCTGGTAGTTTCAGGGCTAGGACTACAGAGTTTATCGTATTTCTCATCTTTTCCTACTTCTATGATTCTATTAAAACTTTTAACTCCACAGAATTTATTTTATAATAGCTCAGAATTGTTGGTCATAATCAAATTAAAACTTCCTAATTAATCAAGTTAAATTTGTTGAAAGTAGTTGTTATAATTACTATAATAAAAATGTCCATAAAAAGATAGTTTAGCTATTAAATAGAAGTAACGGGAGGTCCTGAAGTTTTATTGCGTTCAAAGTATTTTTATCTGCAAATGCGCCAATGTCTCCAATTGGTTATGGGCCCGGATATAACTCAAATAGATAAATGAAATACTAGTGAATAAAACAGTATTGTAACTTTCAACAAATAAGATTGAGCACAGAATTTTAAAGAAGATACTAGTCTAAACTGATCCCTGTAATGAATATTATAAATTCAACTCTTTTAGAATTGTTGACGAAGCAAAATTACGACACCTGGAAGATATACGATGAACCGCTATTCGTAAAAAAAAGTATCTTGCCTGAACTCAAACATTTAATAATAATAAAAATAATAATAATTCGACTTTATTGTGAATTTGGATATATGCATAATAAAAAGTCTGCGTTTCCCAAACGTTCTGATGATTCATTCAAAATCCGACAAAAATACAATTTTATAACAATCAAAATCAAATATTAACTATTTATAATGAAAAATGTTATTAGGTTCTAGTACAATTACCGCTGCAATTTTTTCGTAACCTTGGAAATGATTAAAAATAAGTTTCTTCGTTGGTTAATGAACATGAAATGACTGATAAATTAAATAGTCTCCAAAATATTTATATAATAGATTTGATTTTGATTATTTAAAGATTGGTTTTCAAGTTTTTCCGAGGTACAAATACTTTACACAAGTCTGCATAGAATTTACCTTGTTTTCCAGAAATAGGCTGCGTAATGTCTGATGAACTGATGAAGCTTTTCGTGCTGCTGCACAAGATGTTTCCTATAATTGGCTAACTTTTAATTAAAACGTGTAATAGTACCGAACGAAAGAAACATTTCACTTTTTCTTCAGTTGCAGAACAAGGTGAATTTTAATTCATTTTCGACTTATAGCATTTATTTACTCGTTCCTTTGGCATTTTTATAAAAATTCGAAGTTATCTGATTAGAATCGTTTACACATAAATATTATAAATGAATAGATAAAACAGCGACATCCCATGATCGCTTTTTGACCTCACATTGCAGTAGGATAACAAATTGAAGCGGGTTGGCTACATAATAAGCTACCCCATGCAAGGCGGTCATGCTTGCTGTTAAAGCATAATGAAAGTTTTAAAAAAAATTGTTGCAAATCTATTCACCACTATTAAATCGCAATTGCGAATAAATTGATCAAGTCGTTTTTGGTTTGCAGTGATTATGTCGAGCTACGTTTCTGCTGAAGAAGCCCCAAATAGGGCTGAAACAGCTGTACAGAGGCTGCTCGAGGTTTTCACTGCAATCAAAAACGATTTGCAACAAAATTTTATTAATATTATAGACAAATTTCCTGCAAGTGGGGTGAAAGAGAGCGGAGCATGACAATTCGGTGTAATTGAGTGCACGACAATTATGTGCACAATTTGGTGTACGACAATTGGATGTACGACAACTCGGTGTAAGACAATTCGGTGTGTAGGACAATTTGTGTTGAAAATGCGCTTGTTTTTTTTTTAATTCGTCGCCGCTCGTTGCCTAAACCTGAACCGATGCTTAAAGCTGAAATTTAGGTCCAGTTTTACAAATGCGGTTCAACTTTGAAGCGAAGCTTAAACCCTTAGCAACGATTATTTCAACAATTGTTGTGAAGGATTTAAGCTTCGACTCAAAGTTAAACCGTCATTGTAAAACTGCAAGGATACTTAACACTATAGGATTGCTCAATCCCTATACCGTAATGTAAGCCCGCTCCGACCGCTATTGTGACGTCACCATCGGTCCATATTCAAATACATCGCCTAATATTTAAGCGTAAAAATGCCGGCTCCTACCAAAGTAAAGGCGGAAAATTGCAGAAAAAAATTAAATTTTTGTTTTTTTAAATGGAACGAGCTGTGTATTGTTTGCTAAGATGAGAGATCATATTTCTTTTCAAATGGCGAGCAGCAATTCACAGAAACAAAGTTTTCAATACAAGTTTGCTATGTTCGGGTTTGAAACTTTCCACCCGGTATAGGATATTCCATTAAAAAAACAAAAAAAACAAAAAATTAATTTTTTTCTCCAATTTCCGATTCGCTCTTGATTCTTTTGATAACTCTAAAAAATAATAGGCATAAAACCCTACAACTTTTGTTCTCAAAGTTTTCCTGTAGCTTCTAAAATAAACCCTCTAGATAGGGTGCAAAATACATAAAAAGAAGCCTGTATTTTGAAATATTGTATTTAAAAAAAAGTGGTACTAACGGGGTCACAGCAGCTGTACAGTTTTTGCTTATACCTAAACAGTCAGAATTTACTTAAAAGAAATACACGGTCGTCGGAACCCAAGAAATGAATACCAATTTTGTTATTTTAAATGGAACACTCGGTATATTTTTACGAATTAAGAAAGATTGTTTTTATAAAGCTAAAAATATATAGAAAAATTTTGTGCAAATCGTTTTTGATTGCAGTGAGAACCTCGAGCAGCCTCTGGACAGCTGTTTCAGCCCTGCTTGGGGCTTCTTCAGCAGAAACGTAGCTCGACATTCCCACTGCAGACCAAAAACGACTTGCCCAATTTATTCGCAAATGCGATGTAAGAATGATGAACATATAAAATAGCGACATCTTACTATCGCTTATTGACCTAACATTGCAGTAGGATAGACAAATTGAAGCGGGATTTGCTCCTAATGAGTCCCCCATGCAAGGCGGCCATGCTTGCTGTCAAAGCATAATGAAAGATTTTAGAAAAATTTTGTGCAAATCGTTTTTGATTGCAGTGAGAACCTCGAGCAGCCTCTGGACAGCTGTTTCAGCCCTGCTTGGGGCTTCTTCAGCAGAAACGTAGCTCGACATTCCCATTCCGTACTGTCCCTTCATCTGCTTCTCCATGGTAAGGGGCTATCCGGTTGAAGTGGATTACTTTGGGTTTGCCATGGGGGACCTTCTTGATGCGGTAAACGACGTCGTTGATCCGTTTCATCACTCTGTAAGGACCTTCCCAAGAGGTCTGCAGTTTTGGGGAGAGGCCTCGACGTCATAGTGCTCCTTCATCCGATCGCTGGCCGTCTGTATATTGTGACGCACTTGGTTGGTGGATGTCATCCATTTTCCTGCGTAATTTGCTCACGTAATCTTCGTCGGCAGAGACTTCGCCAGGCTTCACACCAAACTTCAGGTAGCAGGGCAGTCTCGGCTCTCGCCCGAATACCACTTTCGCGGGAGTCTCCCGTGTTGTCTCATGAACGGATGAGCGGTATGCCATTAGAAACAGGGGGATGTACGTGTCCCAGTCCCTCTGATGATCGGAAACGACCTTGGACAAATGTCGGTTGATGGTTCTATTGAACCTTTCCACCATTCCGCCCGACTGTGGGTGGAGTGCAGTTGTTCTAGTTTTTCGTACGCCGAGCAGAGTACACACGTTCTTGAACAAGGCCGATTCAAAGTTCCTTCCTTGGTCTGAATGCAGTTCCATAGGTGCACCATACCGACTGATCCATTCCCTGACAAGGACTTCCGCAATAGTGACTGCCTCTTGGTTAGGTAGGGCGTAAGCTTCAACCCACTTACTAAAGTAGTCCATTACCACGACTCTCTCAAAAGGACTTCCAACGTTGTACTGTCTCATGGGGGCCTTACCCCGCCTGTGGGGGCCGTTACTGGCTGCGCAGACTGCACACTTTCTGCACCAATCCTTCACGTCTTCCTTGCAGTTCACCCAGTAAAATCTATCGCGCACCTTCTCCATAGTCTTCTTAACTCCCAGATGCCCTCCCGAAGTTCCATCGTGAAGTTCCCTCAGAACTTCTGGCACCCTATTCTTGGGGATTAGTAACTGTCTTCTGTTCCATGCCTTCTGGATTCTCCAGGCTTCGTCTCAGAAGACCACGATCCAACACTATGGAGTCCCACTGCGCCCAGTATGATTTTACGGACGGTGCACATGGTGCTACCTCTTCCCAGGTAGGCCTCGCGTCCCTGCTTTTCCACTCTAGCACTAATTTCAAATCCGGGTCGTTCTTCTGGTCTCTTCGCAGTTCTTCGTCTTGCCATTTGTCGTCAACTATGGCTGTCCTCGCAGTCGTGGCTACTTTCTCGTCCAAACGACTACAGTGCTTACAGTCTTCGGCACAGGGTCTTCTCGACAAAGCATCGGCATTTCGATGGCTAGTTCCTGCCCGATGCTGAATTTCAAAATCATACTCCTGAAGTCGTTCGATCCATCGTGCAACTTGCCCTTCTGCGTTCTTGAAACGGAGAAGCCATTTTAGAGCGGCGTGGTCGGTCGTCAGCAGGAAGCGTCTACCATACAAGTACTTGTAGAAGTGTTCTATCGTTTTTACGACGGCTAGCAATTCCCTTCTTGTGACGCAATAGTTTCGTTCCGGCTTTGATAGGACTTTACTGAAGTAGCCGATCACCTTCTCTTGCCCCTTTTGTATCTGGGAGAGTACGCCACCAATCCCAACGTTGGTAGCATCTGTGTCCACGACAAACTTGCCTTCGGGGAGAGGATAACTCAGAATAGGAGCACTAATCAAGTACTGATTTGGTAGTTCAAAGCCAATTTGACACTGTTGGTCCCATTCAAATGGACGACCTTCTTCAGTGAGTTTTATCAACGGCTTAGCAATGTCTGCAAATCCAGGAACGTAGCGCCGATAGTAAGTGCACAGGCCAAGGAAACTCCTTATTTGGTGTTTATTTCTGGGAGTTGGCCAGTCTTTCACCACCTGAATCTTCACAGGGTCCACGGCGTTTCCATTTCCATTAACAATGTGTCCCAGGTAATTCACTTCCTTCTGGAACAGATGACACTTCTTGAGGCTAAGCTTTAGGCCAGCTCCGCGAAGCCGCTGGAACACTCCTTCCAGGTTCCTTAGGTGGTCGTCGAACGTCTTTCCCACGACAATTATGTCATCAAGGTACACCATGCACGTTGTCCAGGACAGACCTTTCAGAACCGTCTCCATTAACCTCTCGAATGTCGCTGGGGCATTACATAATCCGAATCGCATCACTGTGAACTGCCACAGACCCATACCAATGGAAAACGCCGTCTTTTCTCGATCTTCAGGCGCCAGCTCCACTTGCCAATATCCACTCTTTAAGTCCACAGTTGAGAAGATCTTTGAGCCGGCCAGGGTGTCCAGGGTATCATCAATCCGTGGCAGGGGATAGCTGTCCTTCTTGGTGACATTGTTCAGTAACCGGTAGTCTACACAGAACCTGGTGGACCCATCCTTCTTCTTCACAAGCACTACTGGTGACGCCCACGGGCTGCTTGATGGTTCTATTCCATTATCCTTTTCCATCTGGCGAATAATGCGTTCCGCTTCCTCACGCTTCGCCAATGGTAATCGCCTTGGAGCTTGACGGATAGGTCTTTCTTCTCCAGTCTCTATTTTGTGTTTCACGACATCAGTTCTTCCCTTGGATCCATTTTCTACCTCAAATACATCTTGATAGCGGCCGATCAGATTCTTTGCTTTTGTCTTCTGGTCTGGAGTCAATTCCTGGGCTGTTGACATAACCATTTCCCATAATTTCTTTGAGACTTTCGCTTCTGGCACGTTTGTTTCAAGTTGGCGGGAGATGGAGGACACCATGGTGCAGCTTCCCAAGATTGTTCCTTTCTTGATATTGACAGAGAAACAATTGACGTTCATCAGGCGGACAGGTACTTCCTTCTTCGCCGTCAACAACATTTTCCCAACGAGGACTCCTCTTCCAATCTTCTGATCATCTGTATTAGGTTCAACCATAACGACCTGCCCATCTTGAAAAACACCGTTCAGTTTTGCGTCGACGATAACCTCAGTCCTGCTGGGTAATACAACGTCTTCAGAGAGGACTACTCGAGCGGCCACGTCTCCTCGTTGATTTAGAACCAACTCCTCATTATTGACCGCCATCACGCCACGCTTTAAGTCCAATTGAAACCCGTGGGCACACATGACGTCCATGCCCAAAATTGCCTCGTCCTCTATGTCTGCTACCAGTGCACGGTGTTTTATTGGAGTTGAACCAATGGTGATGATAACCTCTACTTCACCGTGGACAGTTGCTGATGTTCCAGTTGCAGTTTTCAGTCTCCACTTGGTCGGCTCGGTGCGTCCAGATGACTTGATGACGTCGGGTCTTAGGATGGTCTTCGTCGCACCCGTATCCAACAACATGGTGTGAGGAATGTCATCAATGGTAACATCCACGAAGACACTGCTGGTTAACTGCCGTAGGAATATTACTTGGTTGGCTTTCGTCTTTGGGTGCCTTTGAATACGGGTCGACGTTTGCCCCTCTGCACCGACCCGGCTTAGTTTAACTGTGGCTTCCTTGGATCCTGTCTGGGCTTTGGACATCGCCTGCGAACATGTCCTTCCTCCTGGCCACACCAGCGGCTTCTTCTGCCTGAAGACCTGTTCCAAAATGCGGCGAACATCCTCGGCGGTGGCATACTCCCTGGCTCGCTCCTTTATAGTAGATCCCACCTTGGCGTTAGCGGATTCTTCCTCTTGGAAGTCCATAGCCGCTCGCACCTTGACATGCCCTCTTGAGACTCGTCTCGCTGCTTCAAATTCCAAGGCATAAGCCAATGCGTTCTTGAACGTCTTCGGATGGGTCATTCTCAATGCCTGCTGGTTGTCTGGGTCACGGATTCCATCTATGAAGGTCTGCACCGTCAAACATTTGAGGAATTCAGCGGGAGCTGTGGGATATGCCAACTGGGCCAGACGCGCTACGTCCGCTTCGAATTCTTGAAGACTTTCTCCGGATTTCTGACAGCGATTCCTCAACTGCGCATGGTATACCTCGGTCAGATGGACCTGTCCGTAACGCATTTCCATCCTATTCACCAGCTTGTCGAAGTCTTCTTGTTCCTCTGGCGGCATCGTCTGTAGCACATCGATAGCGTCTCCTCTCAAGGCCACAATTAACGAAGTGGATTTTTCGCTGGCCGTCCATCTGTTTGCCTTTGCTGCTGCTGCGAACTGTTTGAAGTAGTTGGGCCAAGAAGATTTTCCATCGAACGTCGGTGGTTTTATTTTCAATTTCGAATTTTCTGCTGGTCCTTCCACAATTCGGGTTTCATTATTTTCTAGTGTTTCTACTGGTGGCTGATCCCCGAACACTCGCAACCCCGCCATGATTTGTTCCAGATTTTTGATTTTGTTATTTTGCTGAAATATTATTTCTTCCACATTTTCTTGCAGGTTCTTTGTTTCTTCTGATATTTTTACCACTAATTTATCTTCGAGTCCTTTTGTTTGTTCTAGAAATTTCTCGTCAAAATTTCTGGAGTGCTCTCGAAATTTCTCGTCTAGGTCTCTAGATTGTTCCAACAATTTATTCTGTAATTTGTCCAAATTTCCAGATTGTTCTAGAAGCTTCTCCTCTAAATTTCTGGATTGTTCCATCAATTTAGTTTGCAACTCGTCTTTGAAGTTTACAGATTGTTCTCGAAGTTCGTCCTTGAAACTTCCAGATTGTTCTAGAAGCTTTCCTCTAAATTTCTGGATTGTTCTCGAAGTTCGTCCTTGAAATTTCCAGATTGTTCTAGAAGCTTTTCCTCTAAATTTCTGGATTGTTCTCGAAGCTTCTCTAAATTTCCAGACTGTTCTTGAAACTTCTCGTCCAAATTTCTGGATTGTTCTTGAAGTTCATCCTTGAAATTTCTGGATTGTTCTCGAAATTCATCCTTCAAGATTTTATTAAAATCGGCGGGACCACATGAAATTTCGAAAAGGAACGTTTCTGGATCTTCACCAGCTGTCAACAAGTCGCATCGAAGACGCTGTTGAAGAGCGCCTTTCAAACCACAGGTTTCTAACTCTCGTTCTTCCAATTCGGTTTTTAATTCGGCCACTTTTAAGTCTTTCAACAACACTTTTCTCGTAGCCATTGTTTTTTTTCCGATACTGTACTTATTTAATAATCTGATTAAATTTAATTTACTTTAAATTGTTTATTTATTTGCACAAACCCGCACACCGACACCACTGTTACGTCTCTAGTTGGGTTTATATTTATTTATTTAAACGAATAAAACACTTGATAAAAACTTAACGGTAATTTAATCAAGCTTAAAAACTAATTTATTTGTAACAATTTATTTACACACTAAAAATCTAACTTCGACGATCGCTGTTAGAATTCGACTAACTGCTGAGTCAACTTCGGCCGATTTTATATCATTTGCTGCCGTCTGGAATTCTCTAACGCTGGAAAAGTCTAGTCTGTTCGATGTAGGCCCCGGTGGCGTGACGGCCGATTACGCATAACAGCGAACCGACTTCTTGACGCCTTCAGCGTGACGTAGTACTGAGTGGCTCGCCACAATATTGTTTAAATGTTAATAATATTCTCTTACATTCGCTTTTACGTTGTATGTATTGTAATTTAATATTTGTTTCGTAACCATTTCTACAAAAACTAATTATGTTTTATTTACTCAGTGTTTAGTATCGCTTTCTTTAATTTCCTCGTGAAAAATCGTTTTTTAAAATTTTTCCTTATGAGAGAGATAGTAAAGTATTAAATATTAATTGTCCGTTGAAAATTATCATAAAATGTGCAATTATAAACAGACGGACAGCTGTAAAAATTAATTAAAAATTCCATATTTCGCTGTATCTTTAGGATAATTAACAATAATTGAACTATTTTTATTATTAATAATAAAAATAAATAACAATAATTTTGTTGATTATTATAAATAATAAAATAATATTTGAATTCTTTTGAATAAAAATAATATTATTTAAAATATACAGTATGTCCGGATTTCGTAGGAACATCGTGGGTGACTTCTATATTTGAAGAGATAGAGAGATGTTTAATTTGCAAAAAGGTGCAGGTTCGAGAGCTCATTAAGAATCCATTTTCAAATTTTACTTGTCATGGCCAACTTGGTGAAAATTTTACAAAAACCAAAATCTCCTAATTTTTTTATTTACCGTAACTTTTTTTATTTTTTTAATTTATTTATGATAAATTTGATAGGTAAGCAGGAATTCATAATTAAGTTAGAATTTTTCAGAAAGCCTTATGTTATTATGATGTAAACGTAGTTACGAACGTAGTGGGCGCTTAAATTCCTAATTCATCTCCTGTCGAAAACACAATGTTGCAGTAAGCATAGATGGTCCCTTTTTCCGTTAATTTGAACGTTGTGTCATCGTTATAGACCTCTGTGGTTTAAAACATAAGTATATGTGGTAGATATGAACAAAAGGTGACGGAAATTTTCGATACAACGTAGTTTAATAACAAATTGTCAGACATTTTTTATGAAGTTAAAAAAACGTAATTTAAATAAATTCCAAAGCAACTGTACTGCATTTTGTTTGATCCTTCATGAGTGCGAACCTGTATTATTTCGACGTAATTAAATTAGACAAATTACTCATTTAGCGAGCTGAAAAAGCTAACTTAGTTTCAAAATACATTTGCATATCAGAGTACTTTTGTATTTATCAACATTAACGAGGGTTTCGAGTGCAAAGGAAATATTTGCTGGAAATAATTCATTTAATTCGATATCTTTTTAATCTGATTTAAAAATATAATTAGACTGCAAATTAGTTTTTGCACAAGTTATTTGTTCAAATTCTATCCGGGTTTTTTCTAACCTGATTTCTGTAACACAGTCAGACGGGTAAGTATAATCCTACTGTAATTATTTGAAATTTAAGTGTTTTCTAGTTATAATAATACATTATAATTATTCTACATATTCGTCCTCAGCATTGAATAATTCTTCAAAATATATATAAAATATCCATCAGCTTTTTTACGTAACAAAATGGAAAAAGTCTTATGACAGTGCAAAAAGAGTTCCCCTCATCAGAGCTATGTGAATATTTCCTTTTTAACTAACTTATGTTTCAGAGTTTTTAGATTCACAAGACATTCTGGTTGCCTTGATGTAGAATTTTTTTCGCCAAAATCCTATACCTGACACAATTCCAATTATCTAGCAACTGTTCAAAGCCCATAACCAACCTGAATATTTAATTCCCTTAATAGAATGTCGTTTAACCTCAACCTTTTTCATGTTCCGTGATTAATACTATGAACAGGTGTCAAACACGGCCATGGGTTCTCCTCTCTTCCCAATAGTACCGAACATTCTTGTGAAAGCATTCGAACAGCAAACCCTTACTTTTTTGTCCTTAAACTCAAGTGTTGGTTCAGATATATTGAGTAAGATTTTGCAATTTTGCCCTATGGTAAGAAATCCCTATACTATTTATTCGAACATCTTAGCTCCCAACATCCTGATATTTGACTTTGGAATACGAAACTGACGGTCACTTAGCTATTTTCGATATCTTAGTAAACCACCTCCCAGACGATACATTTGGAAACTCTGTGTACCGCAAACTCACGTATGGTGATCGCTCTCTAAAAGCATATTCACATCGTCATCCTTTTAAAAATAATCAGTTATTAACTTATTTGTATCACAACCCTCTTCACTTCAAGCTGAACTAAACCACAAAAGAAAAGTCTACACGCAACAAACACGATATCCAAAGATTCATTGCTCGTCAACTTACCCCAACGCCACCAAGCTCTGAACCTGAAACACCACACAGTCGCTTTGGCTAACCTACCTTATACCTATCGAACCGACAAAATCCTCAAATAACTGAATATGAAATCCATTTACTCACCCATGATAGAAATTTCAGATTGCCTACCCTTCACAAAAAAAATCGTATGGCTTTACAATCCAAAGGTGTGTGACAAATTCCATGTCCTTGTTGACGTGTATCCTTCGGTAAAATAAAACGATCTGTCAGCACTCGTGTTTCTGAATATGAACACTGTACTAGATTACTAAAAGCAACTGGCTTCGCTTTACCTAAATACAAACCAGAAACCGGTTAACAAATCCAATTTCCCGACATAAAGGTTCTAGACCGCCCATCTCATTTTTTCTCAGACAATCCCTGTTCACTGTTTCATTACTTGGGTAATGCCTCGCTAACAAGCTGGATTTATTTTAATAAACGATGTTCTTTCTTTTTGAGGACCAGCTATATGTTAATTTTTTGCGTTTTTACTATGAATAACGTAGTCAAAAGTATATCTTGTTATTTTAAGTACAAAGTTTTTTTAATCTCAAACCGGACATTTTTCTGTCCGGTTTGAGATTAAAAAAACTTTGTACTTACTATTTTCATCGGACAAGAACAAACTTCAACTTGTTATTTTACATATGAGATTATTAAATCAGACATAAAGTGTAAGTAGACAAAGCTGTTTGTTAGTCTCATCAAGTTTTTTTTTGATAAAGCAAACTAATAGTTTTGCGGAACGTCCAGTTTTATTGAAGTCGACTCTTGTTCGATGAAAATTGTAAGAAAATAGTTTTTAAATTTTAAAAGGCCACTGTTAAAATTGGTAAGAACGCTCAACGTTTCACTATAACAAACCTATCAAACGTTGTGCGTCCTTTCAGTCATCAATGTCCGTTCAAAGCTTAAAAACTATTTTTGCCCAGTGTTATATTGAAAACGGGAGCCGAGTATTTCTTTGCATTAATATTAATTCATTAATTGTTGGTTCAAGCTGTAAAATACATCTATATCTATATATATTATTATTAAGATTAACAATGTTATTATTAAGTGTACGCATAGAAAAACAAAAAAAATCATTAAATTATAATTATAGCTGAGATTTTAAAGATATAAATTAAAAAATTTCTACGTACAAAATTTAAGGATATATGTAAAAAGTCTTACACAGTTGAACACCTTAGTAAAAGATTTTTTATTTTTATTTTTTTAGAAAAATGGTAATTTGCTTAGTACATCACCCAATGTAAATTACTCTATTTGCATCCACTTATTGTGAGCCACCTAATTGTGCAATATACAATGTGTCCACAGATTTTCTGTAATGGTAGGATGACTTGTAATTTTGGTGTTTTCTTAATTGTTTCAATTGTTTTATACATTTCCTTTGTTAAAAAATTAAAACCGCAATTAAATTGGCCTTATAAATTATACGAACATTTTTATTAGTTTTTAATATGGGAAAAGATATTCAATGTAATCCCCATCCACTTCTACGCACATTTCTATCCTGTACCTAAATTTCGTATACTCGTCTGTTAACGTTTCAATTTGTATTTCACTAATTACCGTTGGTATTTTTTCATTTAAAATTTCTGAATTTGTACCATCACCAATGTATTGGTCTAAAATGTCCGATCCATCTTCCAGGCAAATGGTGATCAAGCTACTCTTTAATTAAATGTGTGGAATGTGAAGGACATCCATCCTGTTGATAATAAATGCTTTCCAAACTCACATCCGTTAGTGACGGCAAAGCAAAATTTTCTAACATTTGCAAATAACTGAATTGATTCAGATTTTCTTCCAAAAAAATAAGGGCTAATAATTTTGTCATTTCCCATAACTAACTGGAGGTATTCATTATCAACGAGAGCTTAAGGAATAAGTTTCATTAATCATTTTGACAGATCCGAGTAATGCGATAATTCTGAATGTAATTTGAACTTAGACAAATTTTTGAGATTAAGTAAGCATGTTTTCTGTATTTAAAACCGTGGCAATTCGTGAACTTTTCTATCATTTTTGTAGGTTTTAATGCAAACAAGAGTTTTAATAAGGAATAACTTTCTTCTCCTAAAACGTAAAATAAAAAAGTTTTTCCTCTATTACAGAAAATCCGTGGACAGTGTGTAAAGTGTTCCATTAAAAAAAAATTATGTTAGGGTTGTCACACTCTTACCGGACACTCTATGCTTAAATAATTTTAGATCGTACATCTAATAGATATGTATGTTAGTGTCTGTACAGACTTTAAAAATATTCAATATTAACTCCATAATTTTTCATCCACGCACTGTTGGCCCACCCTGTGTAGCATCCAGTGAAATAAAAGTTATATTTTCAGCTCATACTAAAGTGTTTGCTTATTTATAATCCATCAAAGATTAATCAAATTACATAAGATGAGTAACGAAACGAAACTGTTTTTAGTTTCAACACTCTGACATCTGCTTCGCGAAACTTTCCTAGTATGTACTTCAATTATTTTGCCAGGCGCGATCCTCCTAATTAGATTTTGTCCTGCGTTGATTTTGGAGCAGTGAGATTCTCACTCTTTTGAAATTCGATGAGGTGAATAGCTTCCATCGGATTAGTCTGTACGTGCTTGAAGTTCGCTTATCCTGTTACAAAATGCAGCGTTTGCTACCGCTTGTTTAATTGAATTGTTATTTAACACCGGTTGGTATATATGAAATGAGACGACAACGTTCAGACAAAACTGAATTTTATCTACTTCGAAAATTAACCAAATCCACTTCGTTTTGTTTGTTTTAAATGATTATTGTAGTTATAGTTTTTGTTATATGACTCAATATTAATGCAGAATTGATAGAAAATACTACTGCTATAAAGTAACGATATTAAGAACTTGACAAACAAAGGAACAGTTCGCATGTATTTGATACATCAATTTTGGGTGAATACGTGAAACAAATTTACAATAAGCTATTTCGCATTCGAAATTGAATCCAATTTTAGAAGCACATTTATTTTTTCATTTCCTAGAAAATTGAAAAACATTTTCGAATAAAACTAGGAAGATATACTAAATTTCAACGTTATAGAAAGAAATTGAATCACTGAAAAGTAATATGTATAATTGTAAATTAATAACGTCAGGTGCTAACGTAAGATAATGGAGCATTATTGAACAATGAATAGTCATATTTTATTTGTTTTGTTTTTCAGTAAATATGTAGATGTCGTTAACATTTTACAACTTTACTGAAAATTATATTTATAATTAGTAATTTTCCATATTTCAGTTTTTTCTTTCTGGAATGTTCAAATTTGGTATATCTCTTTAGATTCGAATAAAAGCATTTTATCTTACTACCATTTTATTCTCCTAAATTCAAAAGGAAGACAACTTTACCTACACAAATATTATTTCTTAAATTAACACTATTAAATACATTCGATGGAAAATTTGGCTCAAATTCATCTCGCGCCAAGGAGACCGTGACATCTGAATTCAAAAATTTTTGCTCCTTTATCCACAGCGCGAACACATGTTATATAGTGAACAAATTTTATATGGTGTTTACGCTCTTTTAAACGGAATACTACATTTGTTCAGCTTGGGGTAGTCTGCTATTAAAGGCTTACTATTCCTACATCGAGCGAGTCGTTTGGAGTTTTTCGAGTTACTCTTGTGCTAATAAGGCCTCAATCTACACCGGGCGAGTCGTTTGGATTGCGGTGGAGTTTCTCGAGTTACTCTTCTGCTGACAAGGCCTCAATTAGGGTCGAAATAGAGGACGCTTGAGCTCCATTGCAATCTTAGCTGACTTACTATATTCTTTAAAATTACATTTCTTCTTTTTTTATTTCTTATGGTACTTGAAAGACTGATTGGAATGATTTGTAGAATATTAACTTATTTTTAACGGGCCTTCGAAGAAGGTCATGTTATTATTTAAGAACACAGAGAATATGCTGCCACGACGATTAAAAATCTACACTAAGAAAAATAATTTCTTAAAAATTAACAAAATCTTGGGTTATTAGAATATAGTACTAGTATTTACAAATTCTTGCAAAATATGTTCCAATTTTTTTATTTTAGTTACAAATTTGTAATATTTTTTATATCAGCCCTTTCAGAAAAGTATTATTAAGTCCTGCCGTCTCTTTGATTATAAAGGCCCCGAGCTGAAACTCCTTTACTTTTGTTCAAACATCTATTAAAGTATTATATTCTTGAATGCGACTTTCTTCTCTAGAGAATAAAGAATCAAAATATTTTTTGGCTACACTGTATACGTGGGCTGCTGGAAAAGTTTCTGAAAACGGTATGAAAAAACGCATATGAAATTTGGTAGTATCATTGTTTCTCGAAGTATTCGCGATTGACGTCAATACACTTTTGTATACGCTCGGACCAATTTCTAAAGCACGTTTTCCACTCTAAAGATGGTACCTCAGAAACCAGTGTCCGAAATGTTTCAACCGTTGCTTCAGCCGACGAAAATCGCTCACCACGCATTTTATTTTTGATATTTGGGAACAAAAAGAAATCATTAGGTGATAAATCAGGTGAATATGGACAATGAGTCATTACTTCAACATTTTTGTTGGACAAAAAATCAACTGTTTGACGGGCTGAATGAGAGCTGGCGTTGTCATGATGAAGAATAATTCGTCGATTTCGATTGTTTCTTCTTATTTGATTGATGACTTCCGGCAAACAAATTGTAGTATACCAATCAGCATTCACGGTTTTTCTTTCCTCTAAACTCACAGTTGCGACATGTCCATTTAAACCAAAGAAACAAGCTATCATTTGCTTCGCAGCGCTGCGTGAACGGACAACTTTTGTTGGTTTTGGTTCATTTTGAAATACCCAAACGGTAGATTGTTGTTTACTTTCTGGCTCGTACGAATAGATCCACGTTCCGTCACCAGTAACGATGTTATAAACTAAATTTGGACGACCTCCATTGAATTTCTTGAGCATATCTTCGCACCATTTTGACACGACCCTGCTTTTGCGCTTCTGTTAAATTGTGTGGAATCAAACGACTGCAAAGCTTTCGTACGTTCAAATGATCATGCAAAGTCTGGTGTATTGCTTTCATGTCAATGCGTAAGGATGCTTGAATCTCACGGTATGTTACATGTCGATCTCGCTCAAGCATTTCACGCACAACATCTACATTAGTGACAACAACAGATATTGATGGACGATCTTCACGAAATTCGACACTGAGAGAGGTACGTCCACGCTGGAATTCGGCAAACCAATTATAAACACTGCTCTTTGACGGTGCTTCATCTGCAAAAGCCAAATGAAGCCGTTTGAGGCATTGTTTCGGCGTTAGACCACATTTGAAATCGTAAAAAATCAGGGCACGAAAATTTTCACGCGAGATTTCCATGTTTACACAAAATTACTTTTTCTCAAATGTTGTACAAACAAAACTAGTTCACTTGGATAGGAACTGTCAATAGAATTAAAGGCGAGCAACGTCAAATTTTTCAAATATGACAGTTGATAAACGCTAACAATTCTAGACCTACTAGATTCCAGAAAATTTTCTAGCAGCCCTCATATTGCTTTACAATTGTACTAAAAACTCCTATTTATTTTTTTCTGTCTACAAAAATAGTTTTTTTTATTGAAAACTGTTGTATATTGTATACCGTATGTCCGGAAAACAGAAATTGATTTATTTTATCTTCCTGAGTAAATTCATCAGATTCATAGGTTTCAATCGGAAAGACTGTGACATTTAAAGTATTCTGACATTAAATGTATAAAAAAATTGTTGCAAATCGTTTTTGATTGCAGTGAGAACGAGCTGCCTCTGTACAGCTATCTCAGCGATCGTAGGATGTCACTGTTATATCTATTCATTAAATCTATAATACTTAATTACTTAGAAATAAAGATAAACATTTCATTTTGCACCGTTTTTGGCCAGATAGTTAGCAGAGAAGTTGCTACGATTTTTGTCGTTTTTTTGTCATTGAGAGGTTACGCATTCAAATCCGACAGACATTTTTTAAAAATTTTTAACGTGATATTTTTCTAATTAAATAAAGTACGTGAGAAAAGAAAGAAGAAACTTGTTCTGAAGCATTTGTAAAAACTAATTTAAACTTTAAAGGAATTATGAAAAACACTCGTGGTCTGGGTTTGACTCCGCAACCTGACAGTTAAGTAATTCTATCAAACTCGACATTACCCATTTGACCACGAGAATCATTTACAACTGTGATTAAAACATATTGTTATTTTGGTAATTTGGTTTTCCTATCTATTCTTTATTGCTTCGTGTGTAATTAAAAGCCTCTTGTAAAAAGATGCCGCGAAATAATCACAGCAGCGAACCACATGCTATAAAAGTGGTAACTTTACGGAAAGAAGGTTACGGAGAGAAAAAAATTGCCAGAATTGTTCAATTAAATCAATTTACGCTTTCTCGAATTATAAAACGAAACCAAGAAACAGAAAATCATAAAAGAAGGACAGAACAAGAACGGAGAAGGTGCACCAGTGCTGCTGATGTTCGCTTTGTACAACTTTAGTGTTTAAGAAGTCGTGAATTTGCAACCTCTCGATAAAAATTGGGCTACAAAACGTAGGAAAGGTTACTGTTAGTTCTAATACGGTAAGAGGGAGGTTAAAAGAAGTTGATTTGAATGTCAGAGTACCTGCGGTAGAGCTTTGTCTCATTCAACAACACAAAAAGCAAAGATTAGAATTTGCTAGAGTTCATACTAATTGATCCTTGGAGGAATCGAAGCATGTTTGTTTTACTGACAAGGTGAGGATTCAACTTTGGAAGACTGACGGACGAAGTAAGGTGTATAGAAAAGTCAGAAAGCGTTATTACAACTGTAATTTGATTAATAATGTCAGCTTTAGAGGTGGAGAAATAATCTTTTGGGGTGGTTTAAGTGGGAGGCACGTACAGAGTTTGTGGAGGTTAGCGGATGAATAATAGCTCAAAGGTACATTGAAGACATCTTAGAAGAGTATGTTGTGCCCTATATTGAAGTTATAGGATAAAGCTCGCCCCTACATAGTAGCTACAGTAATACACTAATAAATACACCAGAAATAAACTTAGAACTGCTGCAACAGAAAAATTGGATCGGTTCCCCAAGAAAGAATCCAAAACCTTCCTTTCAGCCTACCTAGAAAAATGAGGGCAGCCATTCAAGCTCGAGGAGGAAACACGCGCTACAGAAATTCATTTGTTTTGGTATAAACTGCTTAGTTTTTAATCATGTGGTATTATTCAGGTAAAGTTCATTGTTCAATAAATTGCGTTGTGAATTTTATATACCTAGACTTGTTTGCAATTTCCTTGACAGATAGATTAATTTAAGCTTAAAACTAACGATGTAGCACAGTTATATCCAGTGTTGGGTAGTAATTGAGTATAAAAAGCAATTGATTACAAAAGTACTTAAAAATTACAGTACAAGGTACTCGATTACATATTCCCTCACAGTGGTTAAGTACAAAAGTAATTGATTACGAAAATACTCAAAAATTATGAGTACAATGTAATCGATTACAAATTTACTCACAGTGCTTAAGTATAAAAGTAATGGAGTACAAAGTACTTGAGTAGTAGAAGTAATTGAGTTTTTTTGTAATCTGAAATTATGAGTACAAACATAATGGGGTGCCAATAGAAATCCGTTATTCACGTCTAATAATATTCAGGCCTTTTCAAATGCTGTTAATTAACCGATGAGAAGTTAGCAATAATCCAGCAATAAAATTATGAAATTTCAAAACGCTGCCACCGCTAAAATAACGATCACAGTTCAATAATATTTAATCTATTACAAAGAGTATAATGTGTAGATTCCCCTCATATGAAGAAACTGAAAAAATATTTGATATTAAGTTAACTATGACTATTTAAACCAACATAAGTCATTATTCATATATCGCACCAAAACAATTGCTTTCACTGAAAATATTCACGTAGTCACAAAGTAAACATACATATCTATTTAATAATGCCCTCAGAAAGTTTTAGCCGGTTGATTTAAAGTAATTAGAAAATTAAATTAAAATAAAAATAAAATTAAAATATGGCATTCCCAGCAATAAAATAATACTAACTTTGAACGTCCATATCTTTTAATGCAGTATTCGCATAAACATTCTGTTTGCAGAATATGAAAGCACGGATCGAAATCTTTCGTTTAAACCACCCTCTGAGTTTTAGCCGGTTGATTTGAAGTAATTAGAAATTAATTAAAAGTGACGCTCAGACCAATGAAACAGTACCAATTTCAAATGTTCATAACTTTTCTCGCAGCACTTGCATTAAAATTCTGTTTGCAGAATATGAAAGCACGGATCGAAATCTATCGTTTAAACTACCCTCTGAGTTTTAGCCGGTTGATTTGAAGTAATTAGAAATTAATTAAAAATGACGCTCAGACGAATGAAATAGTACCAATTTCAAATGTTCATAACTTTTCTCACAGCATAGTACGCTTACCACGTGGTCTAAGCTTTAAAGTGAACGGACTTAAATTTACTGTGGAAATTTTTATTTAAAAAAAATGTGTTGCAAATAGTTTTTGATTGCGGATAATCCCTCCAGCATCCTTAAGCTTTTGATTTTGATTTTATTTGTTTTGTGTAAGATGTGTGTATAGGTTTAACATTTTCGATGATATTGTACAGGTTTCTTCATGAGTAATGGAAACAGAAAAGAACCCCGAACCTAACATTGACTTTTAACTTTCAATGCTAATTTAAATGGTTAAATCAAAAATTCATTGTTTCTTGTTGTTTTGTGATACGATTAAATAATGTAAAGTTTACCAATATTTTCAATGCAAATAACTTTTTTATTTTTAAAGATATAAAGAAGATGATAGCTTTTTTGTTTCATTTTTAACATAGATTAAGGTTCCTTAATTAACAATTAAGTCACATGAAAACTAGGCAAACTACGAACTCAATTTTTTATATAACGTGTGCCCTAAAAATCTTATAATCTAGATGCTCATGAGTTCATAAGAGATAATTCGAATTGTAATATTTGACTGTTTGAAAACTGAATGTCTAATATTCAAATTATGCAAGCATTTAAAAATCTTGGGATTTATTTGATCCACCATATCAATTATTGGTTAATATTCAACTTATTTTTTACTGGTCAGAGGCGTCTGAATTATAGGACTTGCGAGACATGTTAATATTGTTTGAAATTGTTTATGTAATTTATTACGAGTGTTCGATTGAAAGTTCGATTTTTGATTAAAGAAAGTCGAGACAATAAGCAAGTGCGCTAACAGGCTTGCCTAAATCAAACGTAAAAATACGGTTTTTAAATAAGATTACAATTTCCGAAATCTTTCTTTATTTAAAGAATTATGTAAATCTTCATAATTTTAAACATTAGCAATAGCATGTAAATGTTCAGTTGAGAACTAGCGGATGCAATGTAAATTTTTATCGTATTTTGCTTTGAGAACATAAAATTCAATAATATTTGAGAACCCATAACATTTTTCTGTAGCTCAGTAAAAATGGCGCTCACAATATGCACAGTTGGGTTTTTCTATGGACACTATTACAAATTTTTAAGTGATTTAATGAAGAAATCATAATCTAGTTAAAAGTTGCCACCGAAGATGAAACACTTTGTACAGTACAGGGTGGATTAATTTCGATGTCTCTTATGGGCATCTCCGTAATTACAAGAGATAAAAAAACTAGTGGCCAAGTCTCGATCTCTTTTTTGGAGATTAAGTCAATAGTGTAAACAAAAATTGGCTATCTTCTTTTGTTTTTAAGTTATAAGCAAAAATTGCCATTTTTGGCTTTTCGTTTTTTGGTCATATCTCGTTTATTTCTAGAGATATTAAAAAACTGCTTGAACATTATTTGGACACTTTTTGGAATACAATTCAGTGGTGTAGTTGATTTCTTAATATTTTCTTAAATTTTCGAAATGTAACATAAAGTTATGTTTTTTTTTTAATGGAAATCATAGTAGGCAATCCCTTCATTAAATAGAGATTTTTTTTTCTGTTTTCAAAAATATATACTTTGTTGGGTTTATTTTTTATAATTAATAGAAAAAGCTGTCATTTTTGTTATTATCCTTGTTATTATTCAAATAATATAAATATCAAATAATAGGGAATTATACCGGCAGTTTCAAATTGGGTGTGCACTGAAGGGATCTCCTAAACCGTAGGAGATACAAATTTGGTTAAATGGAAGAAAAGTTACACGAATCAATATCTGACTCGTATTTATCAACAGAATGATTTTTTTTATTATTTCTTCTTGAGATATTAATAAAAATGTAAAAAAAATCGATTTTCTTTTTCTCTTTGTATCTCTTTCATTATACATATCTTTGAAATTCTGATTTCACTTTCTACAGGTACTTTTTGATTCTGCATCCAATAGAAGTATTAGAATTGAAGTCGAACGTTTGGTCTTTCCACGACCATCATCAGTTTCGATTTTTTAAATACAACTTATATCTTTTCATTGTTCTATTCGATAGCATTTTTTCTCCTGATTTTAATGGTATATCACACTTAATAGTTGATATTAATCCAAAGCTTAAATAAAACAGATTTTTAGATGAAAATTTTATTTAATACACAATTTCAAATTGTTAGTTCATTTTCTCAGCTATATTGTAAATTATAATAAACTATTTAAAGTTTTTCTGTATCGTTATTTTAATAATGCACTGCACTTACTGCACTACGAAAATGAATTTTTACCGAGAAATATCGGGTGATTCTAATATAATTGCTAGACTAGTATCTCAGCTTTAGTATAGGAATGAAAAAGCCTAGTTTTTAATTTTGACTCGCACTGTTGGGTTAAAAGAAAAAGTGTCTTTTACAAAGACATTGGCAGCTAAAAACGAATATTTTTGTGATAAACTTGAAAGATACTTTCTATAGCTGTATTTTTTTAAATATCTTTAGCATTCAGTGGCTCTCAACGCTTCACTATCTTTAATTTTTTTTAAGCATGGTTAAGTCCAAAAATGGTACCAAATTTCGTCAAAATGAGTGCATTTTGACGAAGTGAATTACCAGTTCAAATTTGGAACGTTATATCGGGACCACCCTGCATAATTTAAACAGGATAAAGTAGGCTTTGTATTTTGGACATTGAAACAAGGACTAGCATTAAGATGAATAATAAGGGGGAACTAAGAAGGCGAATATTATATTCTTGCAAAAATGTTTCGCGAATTCATATTCGACACGCTAGACAACACATAGGAATAAGATCAAATGTGTATATTGAAAACAGTGACATTTCGAGGATTTACTCTAATTTATTTATTTGACAAATTTTTGTTCTTCTGTAATTTTTGTTCAAGTTATTTATTTTATTCTTGTAATTTAATAAGCTTATACTGCTGTTTATTTGGTTTGTGTTAACCATCTAATATCATATAGATAATATTTATTGTTTCTTCCTCTTCCGACAATTGAATGTTAGTTGTTAATACTCAAAAAATTAAAAAAAAGTAGTTGGGAATAAATTTACTTATTAAGAAAAAAAAACATAATGAAATTGTATCATTTTTTCTGTCATAAATTAACTTTACTTAAAAAGAAGTTATTAAGTATGACATCACCGAAATCACCAGAAAAAAATGCTATCCAATAGAATAATAAAAAGAAGCTATTAATCAATAGCGAAATGTTGAGTCCCTTCATAATTTTGTCCGTTTCAAGTTTACAAAACTTTTTTCTTACAAAAATGTTAAATTATGTAGATATTAAATAAAATTTTTATATAAAATCTGAATTATTTAAGCTTCAAATTAATGTCAACTATTAAGTGTGATATATCGTTGCAATCAGGAGAAAAAATGCTATCGAATAGAACAATGAAAAGATATAAGTTGTATTTAAAAATCGAAACTGATGATGGTAGTGGAAAGACCAAACGTTTGACTTCAATTCTAATACTTCTATTGGATGCAGAATCAAAAAGTACCTGTAGAAAGTGAAATCAGAATTTCAAAGATATGTATAATGAAAGAGATACAAAGAGAAAAAGAAAATCGATTTTTTTTACATTTTTATTAATATCTCAAGAAGAAATAATAAAAAAATCATTCTGTTGATAATTACGAGTTAGATATTGATTCGTGTAACTTTTCTTCCATTTAACCAAATTTGTATCTCCTACGGTTTAGGAGATCCCTTCAGTGCACACCCAATTTGAAACAGCCGGTATAATTCCCTGTTATTTGATAATTTTGTTAACAATATATTGACCAAAATGCGGTAGTTACCATGCGTTAAAGAATGGGCGATGGGGCGAATGCGGCCCTGTGGTGTGAAACAAATCCAAATTGTCAAAAAATAACCTACAGATGAGAGAAAATCACACTCACACACCACAAGTTAAGAGCAAGAAAAGAGGAAAATTTTATCAAATATCCAGTGCAAATGCGCACTGGATATTTGAAAAATGCGCTTAACTATCTCTAACACCCCTTTATATATGATTTAGGTAGCGACATCTTGCGGATGATTTTTGACATAACAAGTACGACATCTAGCGGCCAATTTTTGACTTAAGATCTAAAAAATAATGATAATAATCATAATAAACACATATATCTAAATATTTTGTTTTGTTTGTCTAACATATTTACTAGTACATTCGTTACACTTAATTTCATAAATTCCAGATTTCTATTCAATATCAACTTTGTCTTTCGGGTTTCCCAATAAATTTTTTTATGGTATTGTTAGTTGAAAAACCTAATCGTAGGTTTTGGGTTTTAAGATTAGGTTTTAGATTTCTGTTCAACATCAACTTTATCTTTCGGGTTTCCCAATAAATTCTTTATGGTATTGTTAGTTGAAAAACCTAATCGTAGGTTTTGGGTTTTAAGATTAGGTTTTTCAACTAACAATACCATAAAGAATTTATTGGGAAACCCGAAAGATAAAGTTGATGTTGAACAGAAATCTGGAATTTATGAAATTAAGTGTAACGAATGTACAAGTAAATATATTGAATCTTTAAAGAAGATTTAAGTCACTATAGGTTAGTATAGTGTTAATAGATTTGAAAATTCAAGTGTTGCAAAACGTATTTAAAATACAGGACACAGTATTATTAAGGATAATTTAAAACTCATTAAGGAAGTTTCAAATAATAGGGAATTAAATGCTTATGAAAGTGTATTTATTCGGAACATTAAAAACAATTTAATGAAATCAGGCAATGGACAATACCTAATTCCGTATTATTTGATTTACTCTAATTTGTAGGTTGTTATTTGACGGTTCAAATTTAGATATATGTGATTATTATGATTATTATCATTATTTTTTAAATCTTAAGTCAAAAATTAGCCTCTAGATGTCGTACTTGCTATGTCAAAAATCATCCGCAAGATGTCGCTACCTAAACATTATATACATAGATATATAAGTAAAGATACGCTGTCTCCATGTAAACGTACGTCGCTTATTGAGAAAACATATCACAGAATACCGTACATCTCTCCATTTCACTCGATATGATTTCGATGCATTTCTCCTCTTTGTCGTTTGCAAAAACAGCACGTTGTATCTTATACATATTTATTGCGCAGCGGCTGCAGTGGCCATGCGCCGATCACACGGCCAGCGTAACATTTAAGTAGCGTAAATAACAAAATTGCTTAAACGTCTGCAATTTCACGTGAATATTTTTATAAGATCAAATAATACAATAAATTTTATAAAAACGGTAATCTTGTATTTTAGCAATCCCTAACATGTGTGTGTGCGAGAAATTTTAGCGTTTAATGCTTGGACGTTTACATAAAGTGAGGTTAGGGTTTCCAGTTCCCAGTTTTGTATTTTAGAGGATTTGATAAAATAAAATTAAGAACCAAGGGTGAAAATAAGAGACATCGTTCTTTTCAATAAAATTCTCTTTTATGGTATCGGTAACGACATTAATAAAAACTTGTTTAAGTGCAAATCAGACTCGAGCACTGAGGGTTCCGTAGGTACCTAAATGTTGCTGTTCATTTTGTATGCAATAAAAAGATCGATTTTCATGTGCAAGGTATCGTAGTATTTTATTATGTACAAGAATAAAAATAGTTATTATTGTACTCTAGTCTTGATATTAAAATATGGGACAAGATTTATTTTTGAGTCTAAAAATGGGGGCTTCGTTTAAAACAAAGGACGTCTGGCAAACTTAAGTGGGATGTTTGTATTGAATCTGAAAAACCATTTTCTCTCTAGGCTTCAAGGAATTTATGTGTAGCAATATTTTTAATGAATTTATATGCATTATCCCTTCACGAACTTTTTACTATACAAGTCAGTCATTGAAAGTAGATTAACTATAAAGTGCAGGTACTCTTAACCGTTCCTTCTGCGAACCCAGGGCTCCGTTCGCACACTCTTGATAACCGGAATCAAAGGTCAGAATCCGCAGGAGCGATATGCGTCAGATTTTTTCCTTTTACACAAAGGAGCTGCTCCAAATTCTTCAGGGACTTCAAGCTCTGTATTCCGTTTCACAAAACAGTTTTCCATTGAACAACTAACTTTGAGCGGCTCCAGGATTTAAGACCTGGGGCGTCACAACTTGAAATGGAAAGTAGCTATCGTGGACAGATTCGAATCTAAATTCGGAGAAACGTTTCAGTTGTTAAGACTCCTCTAGAATTACCCGGGAACAGTAACGATTAACTTTGTGAAAAAGTCCACTAACTCCTGGACTATAAGATTTGTTAACTTTCACACTCTAATTATTCAATAATTGAACATAGGCAAAATAGAGATTGCTAATTGATTGCTAAAAGACAAGTTTAGGTACCTGCTCTCCTCATATACATTACTGGCCCTAAAAATATCAGAAAACCACTTTCAATGCGACACTCTGATGGGTGTAATAAATAATATTATTAATTTCGATGCTGAGTGCCGACCATGTGCTGAAAAAGTTCGTTTTGCCCTACTGGAAAATTGCCGTTTGAAAAATTGCACCGGGTTTTCGTGCTGGAGATTATACCTCCATCTTGATAATTCAAACTTCGTATTCATATATGAATAGTAAGAAAGAAAGAGAGGTTAAACACATTGACATTGTAACGAGTGAAATAGAGAGATGTACCGGTGTCGGTGATATGTTTTCCGTGGACTTACAGGGCAAAGCGTATCTTTTACTACTATATCCACGCATATATAGAGGTGTGTTAGAGACAATTAAGCGCATTTGCACTGGATATTTGATAAGGAGAGGATTCGCCGAAATCAAATTTTCCTAAAGTGCTCCTAACTTGTGGTGTGTGGATGTGATTTGCTCTCATCTGTAGGTTGTTTTTTGACGATTTATACATAATATATATATATTTGATTTTATTTTCAGGATTTTTGGGTATCAAATAACAAAGAATTATATACTTATTTATTCGTTAGAATAAGAAGTTTTTTCGGGTCTGAACTATTTATTTCCGATCTCCGTGTTGTTTGGTTAGCTCTTATTTGTAAGGTTTTTCTGACGGTTAATTTTAGGTGTTTACATATTAATTTATATTTTTTTTTATCAATTTATACATAACATAAATATTTTATTTTCAGGATTTTTAGGTATCAAATAACAGGGAATTATATACCTAGTTATTCGTTAGAATAAGAAGTTTTTTCGGGTCTTTGGACTATTTATTTCCGTATTTCCGTGTTGTTTGGTTAGCTCTTATTCGTAAGGTTTTTCTGACGGTTAATTTACGATATTTATATATAAATTTATAATTTATTTAAATTTTGACAAATATCCTTTAGGATGATTAGATTGTTGTTAGTCTTTAATTTTCAATTATTTCTTAAACACATAAATATCTTTTAGGATGATTAGATTGTTGTTAG
This sequence comes from Prosopocoilus inquinatus, assembly GCA_036172665.1. Lineage (NCBI taxonomy): Eukaryota > Metazoa > Arthropoda > Insecta > Coleoptera > Lucanidae > Prosopocoilus > Prosopocoilus inquinatus. The sequence goes on from CM069871.1 coordinate 38,729,822, forward strand.
TTTTTAATTTTCAATTATTTCTTAAACCACAGTCTCCTTTACTATTTCAGTTAAAACTCCTATAATTTTTTGACGGATAACCCAAAAATAAATGATCCAATTGCACAATGTGTATAGACAGGGTGTAATCAAATTAGTTTCACATATTAATACCGCAAGTTCCTCATCAAGTAAGATAATTGATGCTGCAACTACCAAAAGCCTAGCTCAAAAATAAAAAAAATTACCTGGTGGAGGAGTATCGACTCTTTTGTTTGAGAACTGCTGGTCGACCGTGCACACAAACAACATATAAAACAAAATTCAAGGTCAATTGCTTGATCGCATTTTAAAATCTTATGGGAACACAATAAAATAGAATCACCGACCGATTAAAGACGATAGTTCAAATTCACAACCTCTCGGTCATGGGCCGTGTGTATATTATGATTAAGCAAGAACAATTTAAATCTGCTTGCATTGATCAGAATTAAATCTGTTTCATTAGATAATAATTAGATCTTGACATCCTGGTGTTTGTAAACCAACAATACACATGATTTACAGTGCTAATTTCGCGAATTAAAATGATTTTAAAAATTATTAGTCGCTTTGATTGATTGTCGCTTTGTTAATTATTTCCACTAAGGAATACGTTTCTTCGTAGTTCGAGTTCGATAACGCTTTATTATTTTGGTTCCACAAAATAATAAAAGCGATGACTGCATTCAATAACGATTTTCGGAAATGCAGAAAGAAAGACATTCTTAAACATTTTGCGCAATAAAGAAATAACAATGCAGTTTATTGACGACCAGCAAATAAAGTACACGATGAATATGTAAGAATTAGTAAAATAATTTTAGAAAATGAAATTTCTAATTTTTATTTATTTTTACAGTTTTGTGAACAGAAAACTATTAACAATTACTTGAAAATTGAGAAAATTGATTAATTTAATAAGCAACGCGTTGGACATTTATAATTCTTTTCCGTTATGGAATTACATAAGCGAATATTTTAACCCAGTGTCTTTCATTTCGATGACGCTTTATTGTTTTACGACGTTTTATGATGCGCTTGTAGAAACTGATACACTGCCTGTCAGAGGTTTTCAAACAAGAAATCTCCGGGCTCTGGGGGGTTTTAATTTCTTAAATTTTTCACCAATAAAAGTCATATTTGTAGAAATCACTTTCTTTGGTGATAAAGAAATTACAGTTTTAATATGTGAAACTTATTTGATTACACGCTGTATATTTGGATTCAGAATAATTTAGAGAATCCCAATATGTCAAAATATATAGAGTGTTCCCTATCAAAAAGGCTACTGCTGAATTGTTAGCATGAGTAAAATCTACATATAAAAGCGTGTAAGGTTATATTTTTAGTTTCTTTTATTCGTTAATAATTAAAATAATAAATGAGGGTTCTCTTTTATAAAACTAACCCTGTACCAGCCTCGTATTACTAATTTTCCCGTTTTTGTCCCCTTTTCTGTCTAAACTGCGTGAAGGAATTCTCTAATAACTCAAAAGTCTGACAAAAAAATAGGTTGTCAGTAGAGACAATATATTTTCCATCGTTTGGTGATGGTATAAACTATCCATAAACTACCTTATATTGTGCGGTTAGGTCAGAATGTCGTCTGCAATAAAATAGTTTGGTGAAGAAAGACTATAAGTGACGGAGCTGGTTCTTTTTAATACCAACTGACAACGTTTTGATTTCCCGGACTTAGTAAGTACCATTTAATTCTCACCGATTTAATTTTAAAATGACATGTCTTGCACCTAATTTTATAATAATGTGAAAGAAGAAAATGATTTAATTAAGAAAGTAAAATCAGCTTTAAAATATGATTGTACTAAAATGGATTAGCCTTGCATCTTTTCTATTATTTTATGCATTTATTTTATTAGACTGCTTACACTTTATTCATTTTTTATTAGAGTAAAAGAAACCATTACCTACCAACTCTTATATAGCACTTACGCGTCCCGTATTTATGCTTGGCAATTATGGCAACCCTACGTATATCTATTCGTTTCATCAGGAACCGTTACTTCTATCGACGACGTTGAAATATAATAGATTCAGTATTGAATGCAGTTCAGAGATCGGTATGAAGGTAACAACGCATATGGGCGAGATAGGTAAGACGTAAGAGGCGGTATACCCTTGTACAGTGTTAGTGAGGTGGTTCATAGGTTCACTTCCGCACGAATGGGGCAGTATAAGGTTCAGTCTCGCACCGAAATCCAGCTCCTCCTGCACATCATGCTTACAGACAAAACATCGGCATAATGTTAAAATTGTGTTTTAATAAGGGCTATACTGTATCGAATCCGTTAAATGTAAAGGTCTGTTGCTATGGTAATAACCAATCATAAAGCTTTTGAAAAAAATTTTGTGCAAATCGTTTTTGATTGCAGTGAAAACCTCGAGCAGCCTCTGTACAGCTGCAATGTCAGGTCAAAAAGCGATCGTAAGATGTCGCTATTTTATCTGTTCATCATAAAGCTTTTATTAGGGGCTATTCTGGATCGGTTATATTAAATTTAAATGTCAGTTGTTATGGTAACAACCAATCAAAAAATTTTTGAGTAGTTGTTACCTTAGCAACAATCCGTCAAATTTAACGTACTCAATACAAAATAGGTCCTAATATTTCTAAAAATAAACAAGATACGCCTGATTGTCGAAAAGTCGAGATTTACAATTTTTGCTTATAACTTGAAACCAAAAAAGTTTTCTGTTTACACTATTGACATTATGACTAAAATGACTTTTATTTATCACTAAAAAAGAGATCGAAACTTTTCCACTAGTATTTTTCTCTATCGAAGCTTCTCGGTGTTTTGTGGTTGAGTGTAAAATGAACGAAAGTGTATAATACTTATAAACCACAAAGTTTATTGTTGGAAAATTTAACAGCAACCGGTTTCGACTAAAGCCATCATCAGGCTGATTGAGAGCACCACGTCAGCAGCAGACGTCCTGTCCCAAACTATACAGTGTGCACGGATTTCGTAGGGATGATTAAATTAGCAAAAAGGTGCAGGTTTAAGAGCCCATTAAAAATCCATTTTCAGATTTTACTTGTCGTGGTCACCTTGATTAAAAGCTAAGATCCCCTAATTTCTTTTATTTATCGTAACTTTCTTATTACTTAAGATATTCAGATGCGGTTTGAACTCATTTGTGTGGTAATTTAAGTACTTTTATGGAAACGTAAGAAAATCAATTTAGTTTTTGCAAATTTTTAATGAACTAACCTAACCTAAAAATTTAAATTGATATCTCAGAATTTTTGTGGTCTTTTTATTTTAAGAGAGACCTTTTTTCTGAATGCAATGATGTTTCACATCGTATGGAAACTGCTTCAAAACTTTGAAAAACTAATACTTATTCTTTTTATGAACAGAAATCGCCAGTGCCTTGATCTCAAAACTTTGATTTTCGTTTATTACGTTAGGCTGCAGTCCCACTGACCGATCGCAGCCAGTCGTGCACAAGCGATTAAAGTTTTAAAGCAATATCAGCTACGGGCATGTTGTGCTAAAAGAATTTCATTGGTTAAAATTTTAATCGCTGGTACATTGTTGTCCACGAACGATCGATGGGACTGCAGCCTTATCTGTAGTTGAACTTCATATATTTCACGAATAAGTTCTACATTCTCTTGTAGCACTTAATATGCGTGTAGTCGCAATCAAGTGAATCGAGACCGACTGATAGTTCTGCAACCCCCCTCATTACCAACGTTAACAAGGATGCGGTTAGCTTGCAATGGTCTCATTAGGATGATCGCGACAGTACAAAATTCATCATATTTTTCAAAAATTTTCATTAGATGTAAATTGAAGTAATTAATAAGATTGACACTGTTTGCACGTATGAAGATAAGTCTGCTTTCTGGTTCGAAATATAATTTCAGATATAATTTGATAAACAAAAAACAAAGTTTTGTGATCATGGCACTAGTGATTTCTGCCCGTAAAAGGAATAAGTTCAGTGTTATAAAATTTGGAAAAGTTTCCGTAACATGTGACACATCATTGCATTCAGAAAAAAAATCTCTCTTAAAAGGGCTAAAAAAATTGGGCGGTAGCAATTTAAAATTTTGAAGTTAGGTTACATTACTAAAAATTTGTAAAAATGGAATTGGTTTTATTAAGTGCTAATAAAAATACTTAAATTATTATGCAAATCATTTCAAATCGCATCTCAATATCTCAATTAACAAAAAAGTTACGGCAAGAAGATTTAGGTTTTCATAAAATTTCAACCAAGTTGGCCTTGACAAGTAATATTTGGATATGGATTCTTAATGAACACTCGAACCTGCACCTTTTTGGTAATTTAACAATATCTCTATCTCTTCAAATATAAAAGTTACCCATGCTGTCCCTACGAAATCCGGGCACCTGTATACAGGGTGTGCATGGGAAGCCATTGCAATAGGTAACTTTCTTATTTGCAGTTTTACGTTTTTAAGTAACTTAGATTAGAAAAATTTTAGGACCTTTCCTCCTCGATTTTATGGTACCTGTGGAAAAACAAATAACAGGTTTTCGAGATTTTCAATTGTTTTCAATTTTCTTAAACGGAATCTTGGTTCTTTTATCATTGCATCGCGTTCAGGATGTCAAATTAATTATGTCTCCAAAATATCAGCTCCCAAAGCCTAATATTTTATAAATGATTTAGTAACAAAATCTTGGTGTTCATGGTAAATGGCTACAATAACTAACATTTTTATTTGAAATTTCACGAGGTACCTTAAATAAGAAAAGTTTCAGAATCTTCCTTGCTCGATTTTATGGTACCTTCGAAGAAAGAAGTGACGGTCAGGTTTTCGAGATTTTCAATTGTTTTCAACTTTTTTAAATGGAACATTATGTCTTTTAACATGGGGTTGAGTTTAGGATGTTAAATTAAGTATTGTCTCTACAATATTGTCTCTCAAAACAAAATATGTCATAAATAAATCAGTCTTGATTTTCGCGGGAAGAAGTTTATCGTTACAATAGTCTTTTTATTCATGAACAGAATATGGTGCGCGTTGAAACAGGAGAATAAAGGAAGTGAATTCAAACTGTCAGACATGTGTGAACTCTCTGAATAAATTTTTTATAAACTTAGATCATACTAAAAACCTTTGTGTCAAATATTGAAAACGCGATATGTTAAAATGTCTAATACCATTATTTACTAAATAATTTATAAAATAGTAGACTTAGAAGGGGGATGTTTTAGCCACGTACTTAGTTTGACATTCTGAGCGCGATACGGTGATAAAAAATATAACATGCCCTTTAAAAAAGTTGAAAACAATTGAGTATCTCGAAAATCTGATAGTCATTTGTTTCTCCGAAGCCACCATAAAATCGAGCAGGAAAGTCCTGAAACTTTTCTAATTTAAGGTACTTCGTGAAATTTCTAATAAAAAAGTTAGCTATTGCAGCCATTTTCCGTGAACACCAAAATTTTGTTACTACATCATTTCTAAAATACTAGGCTTTGGGAGATGATATTTTGGAGACATAATAATAATTGGACATCTTGAACGCGACGCGATGATAAAAAACCTAAAATTCCATTAAAAAAGTTAAAAACAATTGAAAATCTCGAAAACCTGATTGCCATCTGTTTTTTCAAAAGTACTACAAAATCAAGGTGGAACGGTCCTAAAACTTTTCTAATTTAATTTATTTCGTAAAAATGCAAATAAGAAAGTTAGAAAGTTAGCCAGGCGGTAGCGGCTTCCCATGAACACCCTGTATAGTATTTTTCTCTTATTGTTACAGAGTTATGCATAAAAGACAGATAATTTGATCCACCCGGTACATACAATTAAATTTAGATTTAGCTTGACAGTGTAAATTTGTTTGAAATTTTGATAAAAATTATCATAATTTCAATTCCACTCATGAACTATTTAGTCTAAGTATGTAAGTGTAAAAAGCTAAATAATAAAACTTGAATGTAATTTTATATTTAAAAAGCACTTATTTTCGTATTTATTAGGTTTATAATTTGAAACGTATTGCTATTAATTATAATAGGAGTATATTTTAAGCTTTCAATAAATTCCAACAAGAAATGCAAATATATTAATTCACAACAACAATATAGTATACCACTGATTTATATATTTGCAAATAAGCGTGACCAATTAAAAGTGGCGAAAACGTGAAATAATTTTATTTAATATTTGCAGAAATACCAACATTTTGGGGAGCATAAGAAAGGTATGTGCATAAAAAAGGAAAAAGTTATTAGAACTATCGATTAGTTTTCTTTGAAATAATGGCCATGCACTGCGGTTAATTGATCCATTATTATTATTATTTAGTATCATTACATTAGAACTGAAAAAATTAAATAAGGAAAAAAAATTATATGCCCGAATGCAGATGCTTTTAGATGCCTATATTTACTTTAAGAATCTCATTAATTCTGGCATAATTATTATTTGAACAGAATTAATTTAGAACATAAAGGAAGCACTAAAAGTTTCCCGTAATGAATGAACAATAAAATTTAGTTGGCTTTTTATTTATCTAGAGTCTAAGCGCCGGTCCTTTCATCTCTCATTAACTTTAATCGTTGATTTATTCTCATAGTTACAAGTATAAAGACAATTGTTTCTATAGGAATTAATAAATTCAAGTTAATCAGAGATGAAAAGACCGGACCTAAATTTAAGGGAAATTATACATATAACAAAACCTGAAAAAAGATGTCACAAAAATGTATTTGCTGTTCGTTTTGCTACCTACCTATTTAGGTAATTGCAAGTGAACGCCGTGACGGACGTTTCGGCGTCGCCGGCCAGCTTCAATGGGACAGGGTGAGTACTCTCAAACTCTACGCGAGAAGAAAGCCAAGGCGCCACTTAATTTTTTTGGCTATAGGGAACCGCGGGGAAAATCAAGAGAGGTAAAAGATCAACCCAAACGAAAAGCTTATTGAACATATAAAATAGCGACATCTTACTATCGCTTCTTGACCTAACATTGCAGTAGGATAGACAAATTGAAGCGGGATTTGCTCCTAATGAGTCCCCCATGCAAGGCGGCCATGCTTGCTGTCAAAGCATAATGAAAGATTTTAGAAAAATTTTGTGCAAATCGTTTTTGATTGCAGTGAGAACCTCGAGCAGCCTCTGGACAGCTGTTTCAGCCCTGCTTGGGGCTTCTTCAGCAGAAACGTAGCTCGATATTCCCACTGCAGACCAAAAACGACTTGCCCAATTTATTCGCAAATGCGATGTAAGAATGATGAACATATAAAATAGCGACATCTTACTATCGCTTCTTGACCTAACATTGCAGTAGGATAGACAAATTGAAGCGGGATTTGCTCCTAATGAGTCCCCCATGCAAGGCGGCCATGCTTGCTGTCAAAGCATAATGAAAGATTTTAGAAAAATTTTGTCTATCCTACTGCAATGTTAGGTCAAGAAGCGATAGTAAGATGTCGTTATTTTATATGTTCATCATTCGTACATCGCATTTGCGAATAAATTGGGCAAGTCGTTTTTGGTCTGCAGTGGGAATGTCGAGCTACGTTTCTGCTGAAGAAGCCCCAAGCAGGGCTGAAACAGCTGTCCAGAGGCTGCTCGAGGTTCTCACTGCAATCAAAAACGATTTGCACACAATTTTTCTAAAATCTTTCATTATGCTTTGACAGCAAGCATGGCCGCCTTGCATGGGGGACTCATTAGGAGCAAATCCCGCTTCAATTTGTCTATCCTACTGCAATGTTAGGTCAAGAAGCGATAGTAAGATGTCGCTATTTTATATGTTCATCATTCTTACATCGCATTTGCGAATAAATTGGGCAAGTCGTTTTTGGTCTGCAGTGGGAATGTCGAGCTACGTTTCTGCTGAAGAAGCCCCAAGCAGGGCTGAAACAGCTGTCCAGAGGCTGCTCGAGATTCTCACTGCAATCAAAAACGATTTGCACCAAATTTTTCGAAAAGCTTATTCGCAAATCATTACATATGGAACAGGCGTGGAGAACGCATTAAGCTTTATTCTCACTATCGTGCAAGCGACCTGCAATGCACGGGCTCGTAGCGGGCCCTGCACGTGCTCGGCAAATAAGGCTGAATTCTCACACGGCAGCGCGTCATTTTGCTGTCTCTAAGGCCTAGTACATACTTAGGCCCAGTACATACATGTTTCGCGATTGTTTCGAAACAGTTGCTGAACAAAATGTGGTGTATCTCAAGTGTTCTGGGACAAAATCGCAGAACTTTTGTATCGAAACCTAGTACACACTTGGATACAAAATCGCGCAATTTTGTTTCAGAGTCTTATTTCGCGATTGTTTCCAAACAGTTGCTAGACAAAATGTGATGTATCTCGAGTTCTTCAAATGGGAAACTTGAAACAGTGTTGCGCAACATTTGGACGTAGGTGAAAAAAGAAGATGAAGATGAAGATAAATTCGATAAATCTCGCTCACAATCAATTGCTACCTACCTGCTTAGTAAACAATTAAAAATAAAAGAAAACCAAAACATTGAACTATTTATTTTCTCGGCGAAGTTGGGTTTTAAAGTCCATAAATCTTCTACAGGATGTTATCGAATATGATGGGAATAATTATACCACATATAGACGGCGTTAAAATATTACGATTTAACCTAATTTATCTATATACAATTTTTTTCATTTCTCTGTTATAACCTACAAAAGCAACTTGAAAAGCATACCTTGAGAAAAAGAACTAGGCAATAATTAAGTATTGCACATTGACAGATAAAATTCCGTCTAACGTTTTCAAGTTAGAGCTTTTCGAAATTTCGAGTTTTTGCTGTAATAAAATTTTTCGACCTAATTATCTCGAAAACGGTTAATCTGACGAAGATGGAACTTAGTTCATTTCTAGTACAATTTTATTCGTACATTTCAATTTTTGTTTAAGCAGTCTTTAAAAAGTGACAATAAGTAACTTATTTACTAAAATAATAACCTACTTCCCCGGACCTACGCCTCTGGTAAAGAACGCTGAATTTTCCGTATGATATATCCATCCCTGTATTTCACTGTTACTGCATGTCAAATTTCAACGTTCTACCTCAAACCGTTACAGATATACCTCAGGAACGAAAGAGTTTTTTATGATAAATTAGGTTAAACTGTAATATCTTAATGTGGTCTTTACGTGGTATAATTATTGTCATCTTATTCCATAACATCCTGTATATCTATTTTTCTATTCGATTTTTGTACTCTACTAAAAATATGTCTTGCAAGGCTACAAGCATGCTAAACCATGGTAACCTTTAGTTTTTTTTTGAGACCACATAATTAAAAAAAAAAACAGCAGAGCCGATAAAATACGAAGGTGATTGTGTTACCGTTCAATTTCTGCCCGGTCCCGAAACAGCCTGTACATTGTTTACCGTGGAATATTTTCGCACACCGCCTCAGCGAACTCTTTGCGTTTCGCCGATTTGCTTTCAAAGTGATTCCTCAGTGCTATAAGTTTTCCTGTAAAATTTTGGATAAGGGAAAATTGGGATTTGAAAGTTAAATTTCGGTCGAATAAATTATTTATTTAGCATTTTAGAATTACGTATTATTGCACTATATTTCGAGATCAGTGTCTTCGTTCCCACGAAGGTTGTATAGAAATTGACCTCCAGTATTTAAACCCATTGGTTCTCGTTGACGTAAGATTCTGTAGTGGTTGGTGGTTGTATTTCATCTCTTCTTTTCTCTTACCCCGTCTCTTTTCCACCTGCCCGCGCGGAGCGATTTCAGAACTCAATTTACACTGCATCTCTCGACGTAACATCACGTTTCGCGTTGGTGAATTTTTTTTGTGTGTGTTTTCGCCCAAAGTTTGTGTTGGGGAATTCATTTGCAGCTTGACTGCTGGATCACTCCGTTAAGTCGAGAAATTATTAATGTATTAGTATTGTCTACGCCTGCTCCCCCCCCCCCCAAGTTGCTCTGTGAACAGGTGAGTCCACTCGTTGATGTTCTGATTCGCTTCAAATGTTTATATCGTGTATCTTTATTCCTTACAGGCTTTAGCTGTACCTTTACGTTTAGCTTTACCTTTACGTATACGTTTACCCCTTTTACGTTTACGTATTCGCTGTACCCGCTGTCTGCCCGTCTGCCGTAACTTCACGTTTACGTGGCATTGACATACCTCCGTTTCGGCGGCAATCGCTACATTCGCGGGGACATCTTGCTCGGCGTCTATCCACGTCGACCAGAGTTCCCCGGGACGTGGATACACCCCACCGGCGACGTGCCCTAGCTCTCTTCCTCTCTCCGCCGGGAAGCACGACGCTTGACGCATCCACGACGAATTCAGGTCGGACAAAGTTTTTTTTAAACTATTACTTTCGTTTCTTGATTCCGTAAAAGGCGTGTGTACATGCGGTGCACTTTAATTTAATGTTATTCGCCTTTTCGGTGCATTTTTGCGTGACGTTCTATTTACATTTCTAATCGCTTTTAGTATAGAAACGTAGTTTGTTATGATGTAAGGTTAATTACGTTTGAATTTTGTTTAATTTTTCGCATTAGACGCGTTTGTGTTTTTTTTTTTAATTTTAAATTTGTCAACTGAGCATTTTATATTTGGATTGTGTTAAATGAAACCAAATATTACAAATATCCTGGATGAGTCGCGTTTTTCTTAATTTTTCCCCGCGGCCCCTCATAGCCAAAAGAAATTAAGTGGCGCCTTTTCTTAGTTTTGGTTGTTGTTTGTTAGTAAAGATTTAGTATAAACCCACCCTATCCCACTGGGGCTGGCCGGCGACGCCGAAACGTCTGTCACGGCGATCACTTGTGGATACCTAAGCAGGGCAATTGATTGTGAGCGAGATTTATCGAATTTGTGATCTTCATCTTTTTTCTCCCACGTCCAAATATTGCGCAACACGTTTCACACAGGTTTCAAGTTTCCCTTTTGAAATGGGAAACAGAAATTCTGCGATTTTTGTCCCCGAACACTCGAGATACATCACATTTTGTCTAGCATCTGTTTCGAAACAATCGCGAAACAAGACTCTGAAACAATGTTGCGCGATTTTGTATCCAAGTGTGTACTGGGTTTCGATATAAAAGTTCTGCGATTTTGTCCCAGAACACTTGAGATACACCACATTTTGTTTAGCAACTGTTTCGAAACAATCGTGAAACATGACTTTGAAACAAAGTTGCGCGACTTTGTATCCAAGTATGTACTAGGCCTAAAAGTTGCCATACTTTTAAATTTTTTATTTCGAAAAACGTTTGTCGTAGTATTAAAGTTGAACGTAACCTAACTTTAAAAAATGTCATCATAATACGAAACGTATCTAGAAGAATATAAATTACAACTCACTCACAAATTAAATGTTTTTTTACATAAGAAATTGTAATGTCCCTATCTGAGATTACAGGGCAGCAATTCTTGCACCAATGTCATGCGGTAAACATAGTGCCTTGCATCTTTAGGTAATAATTTGAGGCACCTTCCAACCGAAAGCTCAAACTAGTCAAATTGATTGTGATAATGAGCGAATAGAGATGTACGGAGCTTTTTTCACTGCAAGTATTGCACTTTCCACAACCTTAGCAGTATGTTTTCATAGTTGACTGTTCTTCGGAAGATCCTCCAGTTTGTCGAAACATCTATACCTGTCAATGCAGATTGTCTTCAAATATTTTATAGTCAACAATACAGGGGCAAATTCAGTTCTAAACTCTTCCAAGCAGTTTCGGTACTCCCGTGACTTTTGAAAGCTTTCGTCATATAGCACTCTTAACGCCTTAAAAGAAAAGAAAGAAAACTTCGCCGTAATTCTAGCTTCTCATAACACTTTTCCCTAAAACTAATTTCACAAGGAAATTCGCTACACAAGGGAGAAAATGATGAACGGGCAAACGAAACGAAAAGAGTTAAACTCAGGACGGCTGTTTAAAAGAATTCCGCGGCCCCAGCGAGCTAAAAATAGCACGCTAGGCGGCGAAACACCGCCAGAAATTCGTTATACAGGGTGTCTCGGGGTCGGATATAAATTGAACGGTAACAGTTTTCCCCGCCTTCTATTGATGAGGGTCATAAACTACTGACAGAATATTTACAAAACAAAAAAGTGTACGCAGTCGTCGGCGGTATTTTCCTTTAAAGTTTTAAATCAAAATTGATATATTTACTTCATAACCTTCCTTCTTTTTATGAAAATTCTTTCTTGGATATAATACAGCCGCATTTAGAAAAACAGAAATGTGGAGAGTTACATCTTTCTATAAGTAGTAAACTATTAATTTTTACACAAAAGTGTTTAAAATAACAGTAAAAGTGTTATACACCGTGATTCAGAAATGTCTTCCGATATTTTCAGGGCGAATAGAACATCAAAAAATGTCACCTTCTTATATATTTTTTTTTCGAAAGGTGAAAAATACGAAATTAGTAAATTTCACTGGTTCACAAATATTAATTTTTTTTTATCCCTCGAACCAAACATGAATATATTTATCAAGTTCCTTTCTGCTCATTTAAAACAGTAGTTGAAAATTTTCCATTACGTCACATTTTGTTACTACTATAACAGTTCATTTGCATATCCGAATAGATTTGGAGTTTATATGTAGTTCAGTATCAATGTTTTTACGTAACAATAAGTAATTTAAATTATTATGAAATATCTAACAGATCGTGTAAATTAAGTTCTCGTCATTTCTGTTACTTTCAGTTAATTTAGTGGACAGTTAATACAGGGTTTCTATTAATGATTCATTGGACGTAGGAGCCGTTGGATTGTTCCACCTTTTCCTTTTGTGAAGTGACTGCATTTCTGACAACTCTATGTCAACTTGTTCAGAAGAAATGAATGAAGAAGTTTTAGTAGATCTTAAAAACATAATTTTGCCACCATTATACAAGTTTGATCTAATTAAATCTTTAGTAAAAGCCATGGATAAAAACAATGCTGTTTTTAAATATTTACACACCTTATTTCCAAATATTTCTGATGCAAAACTAAAAGAGGGAATATTTGTGGATCTACAGATACGTAAAATAATGCAAGACGATACTTTCGAAAACCCTTTTCTATTAAAAAAAATCTCGTAAATCTTTTAAAGTAGTCGTCAAGAGATATTTGGGAAATAAAAAAAATGAGAATTATAAAAGGAGAGTATTGGCGATTTATTGAAAAATTATCATGCGATTGGTGTAACTTACTACACTTCCTTCATTCACACTTGGACTTTTTCCCTGAAAACATGAGCAATATGATGAGTGTTTCTACCTAAGATCTGAAGATTTTTGAAGACTTGCATAATAGTTTTTGGGATGATAGTATGTTAGGAGACTATTGTTGGTCTGTTTTAAGGGAAACTGTAAAGGAAATTGTAAAGAATAAAGTAAGAATAGCCATTTTTAATATTTGATTTGTTTATAAATGCAAGTTTTGTGAATTTTTTATGTCAATAAATATTGTCTTAACGTGACGTGATGGATTTCTTTAATAGTTTCCCTGTACTCAGTACCATCAAAACTATAAGAATTCACATGTTTCAGCGATGGTATAAAAATCGTGTGAACTAGTATTTTAGGGTATTAACATTACGTAATAGGAACTTTTAAACCTCAATTACTCCAAAACAGTTGAGTTTATCGAAATGCAATCAAAGAACCTTTTTTTGTGCCAAATAATCTGAAGAATATAACATACAGGTGTCCACCGAGTACCACGGTCTTATCTACCGTCTAAAGTATACAAAATAGAAAAGAAATTCAAACGAGCTGAGGTGTAACTTAGTCAGCTCTATTTTCTAAAATTATTTTTGGCTATACAGGGTGTTCAGTAACTGAGACCCATACCAAAGTTAAATTTTTTGAAATGAAACACCCAGTATATTTTTACATATTTCGAAAGTACGCATAATGAATAGGTAAATTAAAATTTTGATAAAAATTAACTTTTTCAAAACGCAACACCCTGTACACATAATAACTAATAAATTGAAGCTATTGTGAAATTTCTGTAGATGAGATATTGTATTGTCTACCTACAAAAATTCATGATGAAATGTAAATAAATAATCAAACTATAAGAGCTCAAAGTAGAGCAATTTTTTATACACTATCATTAACATCTTAAAAAGTCTTAAATAAAACTTCCGATATTTTTGGTTATTACCTACTCGTTATGCGTTCTTTCGAAATATGTAAAAATATACTGGGTGTTCCATTTAAAATAATATAACTTTGGCATGGCTCTCAGTAACTGAACACCCTGTATAGTCAAAAATAATTTTAGAAAATAGAGCTGACTGACCTCAGCTCGTTTGAATTTCTTTTCTATCTTGTATACTTTAGACGGTAGAGAAGACCGCGGCACTCGGTGGACACCTGAATATATTATAATTCTTTCACAAATTTTTGACGATATATGTAAAAAAACAAAAAGTTAGGGATAAAATACTGAAAGCTACCCCTACAAAACTACCCTTTAAAAAGGATGGAGGATCTGACAAATATCACTAGACTTTGCATTTCTTTTACTCAAGCTAAGTTGTTAGCTTAAGTTTGGCAAATTATATCGCGACCACCCGGTATAATCTGCTTCACATTCTAACGCCTTTCAAAGTTTTCCTCTACTTCAGAATACAATAATTTACCATAAGTTGAATTCATTCCACGGAGACTCTTTGCTGTGGTCATTGGAATGACACGCGATGCTTAAATAGTTATTTATGGACCGAGTGCGGTAACACATTTTTTCCACGTGAGCGCGGGATAATGATTCCCGCAAGAGTTTCGTATTATATTTTTTGAAACGAATATAAAAATTTAATTGTAAATATTTTCAAATAATTTCGTGTTATGGCAAACCAAAAATGTAAAATTAAGCAAGCCATGCTTCAGTGTTGACGTTGCATCAAATGGAAGGATTTTTCGACGATTTCTCCCTTTTCTGGGCCTGTTAATGAATGAAAGTTGTAAAATGGTATTTTATAGACTAGATTTTATTATTATCAACACTGCTCCGAAGGATCAGTGTTTTTGACGTTGTTTCCTGGTCTACTCAACCGGAAAGCAGTATTTCCCGGTTGACTATTTCGTGCGTGAAATATTAACTAAGGGCGATAAGTTCAAAAAGTAATACTTACTATTAGTAGAAATTCAGTCTTTGTTAAAATCACAATATGAAACATAAACAAGTAGCTTAATTTTTTTGCTACAAAGCATGCTTTTCAAGTTCATAATCACTGAGATGTAAGCTTCAACTTTCTTCCATCTTTTAACAATTACAAAATACTCGTAGTAAATTGCTTAGTTAAAAGTTGATACATATTTTAATATATTGTTATTCATATCTAAAGCGGGACATACACTTCGTTCAACTAGCAGGTTCAGACAGGTCCGTGCGGACTAATTCGCGTGAATGGAACGAAGTGTGTGGCTCCCTTTTAGATCTCATCTTGTATTAATAATTATGCTTCCCAACTTCTTGACTTTACTACTGCTCTGCTTCTCGCTTCATCCAAATAACAACTTCGCAAAATCAGCAAATTTGCCGCCAAGACTGAACAAATTGGCTTCCAGCTAGACTTTGTTTAGTTCAAAGTTTAAAGGAGTCTGTTACTGAAGCAAACGTTTCAGAAGAAACTATCTTTCAGACTGTGCATGGCCGACGGTTCACTAAACTTCAGCCCATATGTCTAAGATCTTATACAAATTCGACGTTATAACACATGTGACTTAACTGTTTATTAATAAAAGCATGCATAATCCGTTTGATTTTCTGCCAAGAACAAAATATTGGATCTTTATGAAGATTTTCTTTGCCTTTCAATTAGAAAATAATCAATAATTCAAAGGCACAGTCTTTCAGTAAGTTGGTAACGAATAAATTTAATAAGCTTCATGAGAGTAACACTGGAAAGTGCAATTGAATTATTCATTTATTATTAATTTGTAATATGATAAAATATGAAGTGTATGACAAAATTGCGTTACTTTCAAACTAAAATTTAATTAGCCGCAGGACATTTGTGTTTATATTATCCAAAATTAATGGTACATAGCTTTAAAATAGGTACAAATTTACTAACTTTGTGGTTAAAAAATTATTCAGACGTAAATAACTAATTAATAAATTGTTGGACAGGAGGACTACAATGTTTAATTTTTAAAACGTGCAGAAATAATTAGTATCCCTCAATTGCGTTATAAGTAACATTGCTGGAGGCCGAGATCTTTCCGAGAAATTTTTGGGATTAAAATATAATGAATTTTTAAATAATGTGGTAATGATCGTATTGACACGATTTAGTGATTTTAAATATGTTTTAAAAATTGTGGCAACTCTTATGTGTCCAAATTACAAATGAGATACAGGCTTCGCCACTCTTTTCCTTTATCAGTGTGGATTATTTGTAAAACGAACTTGAACGCTCCTTATAGAATATCCGATATCAGCCTACTTGTCAGAGAAGACCACGAACGTCGATCTTTTGCATTCATGCTCATCGGAGCATTTATAAAATTGCCTTTTGTGTACAAAATCAATAGTATGTCATTATACACTATTAGAAGCTTTTACGACGGGTATGTATTTCAGAAGTTGTAATTAGGTTAATTACGTTGTTTTCCTATGCAAAATTCTATCACGAATTTAAAAGAGAATATTGTTGAAGAAATCAGTTCTTTGAATCATGCCATTTTTTTAAATATATTCAATACTCACAGTAAGTCAAATACTTGGTTTCACTAAATATTTTTTAAGATGTTCTGAATGACTCATACATTTTGCCGAACCTTGCAAATGATGATCATTTATAAAATTCAGGTATGATACAGAAGTACCCCCTTAAAAAGTATTACTTTGTTATAATAAAGACATACGTCTTTTGCATCCTGGTATTGGTAGTATCATTACCAGAACAGAAGAAATTATGTTACATCAATACAATGACGCGGACTTGAAGAAGCTTATTGATATGTTAAAAGAAGGAAATGTAAACCACCAAAGTGAGTACGTATTGAGTGAAGGACTGTTTTACAAAAGAATCATCGTGGAAGAAAAGGAGAGACTATTGTAAGTAGACAATGCGGAAGAGTTCAGTCATAAAATACCATGATTTACAAGATCATTTCAGTTTGGAAAGAACGTACCGAAAAATAATTCCATATTACAATTTCCCAAGAATGAGACAATGCATCTAGTAGCATATAAGCTTGGAGTGTATTCTAAACAAGGACAAGAGTAATAAGAAAAAAAAGGCAGACGAGTACCACCTTCCAAAATTGGACACCAAAGCAGAAAAGACGATTGAAGTACAAATAGAAACGAAGAAAGTAGAAAGAAAGGTAAGACAAAGAAGAATTCTACAACACCGACGGGATTTCCATCTCGAGGACGAGATAGGTGGTAGGATGGACGAGTGTTAGCGACACCTCGCGAACGGAAGTAGAAGCGCGATTGGTAATGCTGGCGTCCAGTTGCATGTTGCATAATATTGTGTAATGAGCATTGAGTATGTGAAGTACAGCCATTGGTACAGCTGATCTTATATTTGTAATTACTTTAATAAAAGTTCTTTAAAAACCAATTTACAAATTTTAGGATGCCAAAAATTCATGCTTTCTTAAAACAGAATTTCTGACCTTGTTGACTCGCCATTGGATACTGAATTTCACTTTTTTTTCCCGAACGGAGCCTTTAGGGCATTTCCTAAGTAAGGTCCGTAACTTGAGAGTGTAATTCCTTGTGATATTTTAATAGAAAGGATTTATACAAACATTTGCTCGGAAATGCTTATATTCCGAGACAGGGTGTAAAAATGAAACAACTTTTTTTTAATTAGTTTAGAACGCTCTTCTTTAAAAATAAAATATTTAAATACGGAGCTACCAGTCTAACAGCCCCAAATAAAAGGAAAAACACCAAGGACCACTTTTTCAATTTCAAATTTAATTGTTATTATTTTTTGAGTTTGGTTTCTAAATTTAATTGCGAATGCCCAAACTGTTTTACAAGTGCTCAAATAAATCGTTGATCAGAAAAGAATAAAGTTTACAGGGCGATCAAAGTTACTGCCGCATTATTGCTATGTTCGTTATCATTGGAGCTACGAAGTCCTTCGAATTAGCAAAAATGAATTGTTACTCGGGATTACAATGGTAACAACAGAAAAACAATTGCACATCGCATTCTCAAAATACTTGCCAATCTGACTCTTCATTACCAGCATTACTTGAAGAGGTCAGAAATCGTTAAAGAAATACAATTTTGTACTGAGAATTTTCAACATTTAATTTTCAATCGATTGTTTCTTTTTAATTTGCCTCGTATTCTTATTCAGTGCTTCTGCATTTATTAATTTTTTTGAAATTTGCAGAAATAAATTCGTTGCATAATTAAAAATATGATTTTACAAAAGTTTAACAATTGATTTTAAATTTATTGTTGGCAGTAAGATTAAATAGCTCTAATGGTGGTACAAATACAGACCATTATGTTTAAAATCTTAATTATTGTGGTTTTAACACCTTTTAATTTGTCCACGATTGATTATTTTGTAAAAGGAGATAATTAATTTTGTGAATTTGATAAATTTAAAATTTGCATTATTTGTACAACTTTCAAGGGTGACTTTTTCAGTTTGTTTGTAACATTATATGGCAACCAGAAGATGTCACAATATTTCGTGTTTTTTTAAAAACTGGAAAGAAAAAACATAAATACCAAAAAAAAAAACTATTTACGACAGATATCGGCAATCCTATACCATTGAAAAAAGAATTATGTGTCACATCTAATAGTGGTAAAAACGTATGGCATTCCATTAAAAAAAATGTTTTACCGTAATTTGAATATCCTCAGGATTATTAATTTTTTTGCGAGAACTTAGAATTTTTCTAACGGTGTAAAAGCGTTTCAAGATAAAACTTGCAAAAAACCACAAGTCTCTGACTCATTTGTTTGAAAAATATTTATTTGAAGCACTGACAGTGATGTTTTTTAAGTTGAATAACGCAATTTACATTAGGTTTTATCTATGGTACGTGAATTCCCATTAAAATTCAATTCAGAATCCGAAAATTTAAAAGTATATAAGGTTTGCATTTAAAATAACATAAGTGACATAACGACCAGACCAAACGGAACATTGTATACACACAAATTAATTTTAAAATATTAAGCAATCACTCTTTTTTCTCATCAGAGCAGACTGTGTTCTCGTTTCCTTAGGTTGCTGACATGAATTTTGATAGATGCCAGAATCTAAGACGAAAAATGTTATGATAATTCCCACACTAGTAATGTGACTATACTGCCAAATACGAAAAGCCACCCATCTGCAACAAACTCTGGCATAAATAATGTATCTGCTGCTGCAGTCGAGGTGGTGTAAGTGTACTAAAATAATTTGAAATTGGAAATAAATATAACCGCTTTATCTGACATCTATATTTCATTGTGATGCCAACGTATGATACAAAATATCACCCTAACTCGCCTACTCTACGAGAAAACCGGGTGGACGGCTAATATGCTCCACATGAAACGTAGCAACTTTCATTTGAAATATTTTTTTCTAAGATGAGTAACTAGAGAGGTATGAAGGAAGCCGCCTTAAGTGGAACACTCTGTATATATTTGTTCCATCGTAGTCTACAGTTGTAATAAACTTTATTGTAATTGATATTATTTAATGAATACCACTAATTTCCTCACCATTCTCCTCACTTTTTTAAATGAGTAGTTCGCCTACAGCTCAAAAGGTCAAAGCCTTGTTTTTCAGAGAAATAAGGTATTATTAAAAAGAAAACTACCTAAATATACTTTCAAAATAAAAATTTAAGCATGATAAACTATAAATAACATTAATTTTTGTTTATAGAAAAATTTTGTGCAAATCGTTTTTGATTGCAGTGAGAACCTCGAGCAGCCTCTGGACAGCTGTTTCAGCCCTGCTTGGGGCTTCTTCAGCAGAAACGTAGCTCGACATTCCCACTGCAGACCAAAAACGACTTGCCCAATTTATTCGCAAATGCGATGTAAGAATGATGAAGGGTTGAAACAGCTGTCCAGAGGCTGCTCGAGGTTCTCACTGCAATCAAAAACGATTTGCACAAAATTTTTCTAAAATCTTTCATTATGCTTTGACAGCAAGCATGGCCGCCTTGCATGGGGGACTCATTAGGAGCAAATCCCGCTTCAATTTGTCTATCCTACTGCAATGTTTGGTCAAAAAGCGATAGTAAGATGTCGCTATTTTATATGTTCATTAATTTTTGTCATTATTAATGCATATATCTTTCGGATATTGAAATACTGAAAGAACATGTGTGATACATATGATTTGATAATAATAGGTGAATTGGAATTTCTATTTTATTAAATTACGAGAAGTAATTACACCTCGCCTTTTTATTTGAGCGTTAATAAACGCACGTAAATGCACATCAGCGTGAGTAGCGGCCTTAAGAGAGAAAAATATCATAAGTCTGTTATTTCTGTATAAATCAGTTACCCAAAGAAAATCATTGCAAATTCGATTCTTAAAATACAGTTAAAGTGCGAATGTCATAACGAGAAACGAAGAAACCTGCAAAACGAGTCGTCCTGAGTCTTTTATTAAACAATTTCTCATTTTAATTAAAACACTTGAAATTGTAGACTGTGCAGTCTCTTGTAATTAGCCGTTAAGATAACGAATAAAAAGAGAAAATGAGAATCACATCCAACGACAAAGCGGTTCTGTAATTACGGAAATACGAATAATGGTAGAAAGATTTACTAAATTAGGGACATTCTATGGAGCAGATTCTTGCTACCGAATTAATCAAGATTTATTGCAACTGAAATTTATTGTTCTCAACATAACACCTGAATTTCCGGTTCTGCTGGAATTACGTGCTAGGGACTTAATCACATGTTTTGATTTGCGCCATTTAAATCATTCATAATTAATATTATTATTATTTGAAATACTTTAATCGGTAGTCACAATTTTATATACAATGTTGCAGTTTATGTCGCACTTATTTAATGTGCACTTAAAATTCACATTTTTATGTGCACTTAAACTTTGCCTGAACTGCCCACGTGTTGTTGTGCTCCAGAAACAGCTTTACCGCGCAAAATATAATGCTTTCATTTCTGTAATAATGCGACTATCATAAAAGCGAGCAGTACCTACTGAAAATAATATAATTATATTACAATCTTTGGTTTCTGCAGTGAAATAGATATGTAAAATCGAAATATTCCCGTTTTCAATGACTTCAATGAATAAACTGCGTTTGATGGAATTTTTGACGCAAATCTGCATTTTGTTGCCTATAGAAGCTTGAAAAATGAAAGCACAGATTAATCGGATTTGATTGACGTTTCATTTATTTTTAGAATTTCAAGTTAACCAGTGAAATAAAAGTTTTTAATGTGTAAAATAATTTTTATTTCGTCGTTTAAAACAATGCCTCTGAGCCATACCTTCTGAATTAGTACAAATTTGTCAAAAGGTATCGTGTTAATTAGCCTAACAGTAAAGCGAAGAAAAAAGCGGTCACTTAACTCTTGCCCTCCAACAGCATAGAGAACCTAAACTCTTTTAGCCTCATAGTACGTTAGAAGGTCGTTAAATACGAATTGAGATGAGTTTTGTATACACACTTATCAGAGTGATCACAGATAGCTAGTCACTGTAAAAAAAAAAAACTGTGGCGCCTAGAAGTCCTAAGAAATCCAAGAAACGCTGCCTCTGCAAATTCTAATAAATGCTGCCTTTGAAAACTGACCCTGACCTAATTATAATTATACATTATGATTATTATTTAATCGCAACATTTTTATAAAAGCATTGCATCTCTGCGTACTGAATATTCGAATTCGAATCTTTACTGTACCATAAAATGTATATGTTACAGGCAAGATCCACATGGCATACGGAGTAGACATTGCCCGACAAATGTTGACACTGAACATCGCAGTTTGGCAAAGTCCGGAGAAATGAGAAATTTGAGGACTCTGCCAAGTTTAATTAAGACTGTCAACCGTCCCGTATTCTGCGGGACTGGCCCGCATAAGCAATCAAAAAATGACCTAAAATGTCCCGCAAAATATAAAATAAGTTCCGCTTGTTCCGCATTTTTGGTTGCTCCAACCTCCCATTTATGAGTTTCTGTTAAACCTTATAATTTCCATGATGGAGAATATTGGGCGCGTTCACCCAAAATTCTCCATCATGGAGATTATGAGGTTGAAAAACTTACACTTTTGCTATGACTACTGAGCCTACAACTCGAACGCACTCTCAATGGGCGTGTTCAGGGACGCTCTGCGGCTGAATTCTTAGGCAGCAGTCGTTTGTGATTGGCTATTACGTTAATATGAGCCAATCACAAACAATTGCTGAGTAAGCAACTCAGCCGCTGAGCGTCCCTAAACACGCCCATTGAGAGTGCCTAGCTCAGCAGTCAGAGCAAAAGTGTAAGTGAGAGCGAATATGCTTTAGTGCATGTAACAGTGAGATGCCTTTATGCTCCGACGGAAAAACAACGTCATTCTCGTCAGTCATTTCTCATTTTATAGTTGGCTGATCAAGAAGAAGGCATCTACTGAAGATGGCAGCATAGCTACCGAAATACGTATTTAGTTTTTAAATAAACTTTTTGTGGTTAAGAGGCTAAATCCAATTTCTTTGTACTACAAACCACAGTCTTCAATACATTTTAATATTTTAATACATATAAACATTTTAACAACTTTGGAATCGGACGATATTCTTAAATTCCTCAGAATGCTCTCAAAATGTTTCGATGAGTTACTCCCGTTAGTAACACCATATATTAATATTATATAATATTAATTAATTATTATTATTGTATTAAGTATTAATTAATTATAATTATTATATTAATATTATTTCCCCAAATATTGTCAAGATTTGAACTCCATTGTCAGAACTCAACGTGTGTCAACATTATCTCAGCCGAAATTGGCCGATCGCACTACGCACGATTTATTCCCAATCTGTAGGGGCGATTTACAAATCGTGAATTGGCTTGATCCAATCTTCCGATATTGGAAATAGTCATCCCTACTTGACTACTTACATTCCAATCTGCAGGAACCTGTCCATCGGCCCTGCAGTTTGGACGCAAAATTGAAACACCTTCAGGTTTAATTAGGACAAAGTCGATACAGAATGTGAAAGTTAATCTAAAAAAATACATTTGTTTCCCTATACAAAAAGTGACTTTAAATTAAAGCTTCCTTAAAGTCTGATTATGAAAATGGCCGTTAGGGCCGAATTCATAATAAGACTTTAAATTTAAAGTAACTTTAACTTAAAAAAAAAATTGTTTCCCTATTCTTAAAGTGACTTTAACGGCCATTTTCATAATCAGACCTTAAGGAAGCTTTAATTTAAAGTCACTTTAAGCATAGGGATTTTTCTTGTTAAAGTAACTTTAAATTTAAAGTCTGATTATGTAAACGGCCCTAAATTAAAGCTTCCTTAAAGTGTGATTATGAAAACGACTACATAACCGGAAAATTTGAGGCGTCAAAGCGAAAATACGATTCTTCAATTATTTAGGACCCGATTTTATAATCCAACTAAAGGAGACTTTAAATAAAAGTCACAGTCATATGTCCACAAAGATGGGAAAATGTAGGTATTTATACATCAGAATGTGATTTTTATTTTAAAGTCTCCTTTAGTTCAATTGTGAAATCGGCTCTTAAAATTTTAAAGCTTGAAATATTAAAGAATTAAAGTAGTGTTTCCCAAGCTTTTAGGTTTCGCGACCCCCTTAGCGATTATGATTCACGCCCCCCTCCTCCCGTCGAGTCTCAGACTTGAACTGATACTAAACGATTTTCAAATGCTCTAATAGTATTTCTTTAAATATTTGAGATTCCTCGTTATATTTTATAACTGACAGTAACAGCACATTTGTTTTATTGCAATGCATTGACATGTTTTCTTTTCTAAAACTGAACATGGAAATATAGGAATTTCCAATTAGTGTGTCAGAATTTTCAAATGAGACACTCTGATAACTACAAGTGATAATCCTTTAATATTTATTTTATTTTGAAGGACAATTGATGATATTATGTTTGAAAAATAATATCATTTAAATACCTTCCTCGACGTCGTCTGACTGAACACATTCTGAAGGCCCAATTTGCGACTATTCTTTCACATATATCGGGTGGTATATTTGTAATGCTGTATTTAAAGTTTCGTTTAAGGTAGGTAATTGTGTGTGGCTTATTTTTGTAAAAATTATACTTGTTTACAAACCCGTTATGTCAGAAATGTACGGAAAACTATATTTTTACTGCAAAAAATGGATCGACCTTCAACTGCTCAAGAGCCTTTGGCTTCAAATCTTTGAGTGATTTGACAACAACACCCTACTACATTGGCGCGAACGCTTTCTAGAAAAAAATGCTAAAAAAATATATCTCTTAGTTTATTTTTAAATTTTTAAAAATTTAAAAAAAAAATCACTGTATATGTAAGTCGCGAGTATTAAATTTTTGTGTTCACTGTCAATCAAAACGTGATCAAAACGTCGGTTTAAATTCCAGAAATTAGGAATTTTCATTTGTGTTTTACCATGAGAATGTGAAAATAAATATTTAAGAGACTATTCCTAGCAATCAATATTAAAACACCAATTACTCAGTTAAAATAAAATACTAGTTGTAAAAAATTATGTGATAAATTAGTTACAATTTGCGTTGAATTTTTTAAAATTTATTTTGCTGGGCTTCCTTTGAAAAATTATGAGTCCCCCACCCAGAGGTTAAAGCGTATTTAGGTATTTTATCACGATAATTTACTAAAATAATTTGCTATAATAAAATACCAAGTAATTTCTCATTTCTTTTGTAATTTACCATCGGAATAAAATACCGGGTATTTTTCTATGTCAAGAATAGTGTCGTAGAAAAGAAAATATTTTTATTTTAATTACAATTCTCAAACATTCTAGTTGACCGCTGCGCTGAAAGATGCAAGGGAAGTTTAAAAAAACTAAAAAAACAAATTGAATAAGAATAAGAACTACGAAAGTAAGTAATGAAACAAGTAAAAAAGCTTTTTAAAATGAGCTAAAAGAGTAATTTATTGACTTACTTGACGTTTCGCAAATATTTGCAAAACGTAATATTTGCGAAACGTCAAGTAAGTCAATAAATTATTTTTTTAGCTCGTTTTAAAAAGCTTTTTTATTTGTTTCATATTCTCTGCATGACAAAAATATTATGTTTTAAGCTTGTTTTTCATATGTAACTACGTACTGCTCTACAATTTGCGAAGTTAACATTTATATTAGGTAGGTTAGAGTACGGAAGAACCATGAATTAACACCCTACTACATTGGTGAACACTTTCTAAAAAGAAATGCTAAAAAAAATCTATCTCTTAGTTTATTTTATAATTTGACTTTAACAAATTAATGTTTTACTAACAAAGTAACTTTTCCTGTACATGGTTACTAAATATATGTAGTCACAAATATGGTTTTCTTTTATAAAACTGTTGAAATAACTATTCAAAATCAAATTCATAATTTATTCTAAATACATCACTTTTAAGTTCTAAGCATGATAGTAAGCATCGTAAGGTCCAAGTGATTAAGCGAAAATTCCCGCCCATTCAACATTTTTATTTTTGACTAATTCAATTTTCTTGATTTTATTGTTCGCTACTGTACTTACCTTGTGAAATATTTTTAATTTTGTAATTTTGGTATTTTATTTAATATTTTAAGTCAGTAGTTTGTCTCTAAGAGGGTCAGTCATTAGATACGTACGAAAGTATGCTTGGTATTTTTGACGATAGTGTGTCTTGGTAATGGATGTAAAGTTTTCCGTGAAATACGAAATCATGTTTAACACTGGCCCTAACCTATCACGTACATGCATTTGTTTTATGGCTCAAAGAGCTTGGTCCTTCTTCTATGTACAAATTCACTAAAAAATCAGTTCGGCAATGGATAAAGGCCCGTATGTTAATATACTGACTTTTAGCCTTTTAGATCTAAGCTACTGAAATGATATTTTACGTCCCTAATGTAACCGTTTGTTGTTAATGAATGAGTGGAAAGTTTTGTTATAACTTTTGTTACAAAAACCACATTTAATAAGTTTTTACTTTTGTTTTTTAAATGCTATTCGAGCTATTGCTTTTATACAACGTTTGTGACTCATTATCAGATTAAGTAATAAGACATTAATAATAAAATTAAACACAGGCCATAAAAAGGACAGCGCACACTTATATACTGCTAGACATACAGGTGTCCCAGAGCTCCGTAAAAGTTCCATAATTTTCTTGCTATTCCAGGTATCGACCCGATTTTTTTTTGTATAATAGGAGTACTTCTATTGCACATTCTAAAATTAATTAAATTTATTTGTGTCATTTTTACATATCAATCATACTTTTTGATTTGATTCAATTTTTTGTTTAAAATTCCCGGATGCAAGGTTCCATTGAAAAAATCATAACTTCTGAACCACAAACTGACGATATTTTCAAAATGCCATAAGATAAAATTGTTCAGCTTGGCGAGTTCTTCTATGGTTTAAAATTAACACACGTATTTCTGATACACACAGTATAAACTTACAACACCACTGGTAATTTACCACTTGATATTTTACCAAACAGTATTTTACGAAATTGTAATTTACTTTGTAAAATACGGAATTTTAAATTTACATCACTGTTCCTCACGAAAGAAGTTTTTTTTTTGACACAATAGAAACTGTGCTGCTATTACAAATCAGTTTGGAATGTTTAGCGCGTTGAAATTAATAACATTTTGCAGGGCACTCACGGCAGCGATTAAAACATTTTCAGGCAAAATTACATTTGATTGTATACACAACAATAATAATCAGCCAACGAACAAATTACGAATTTACGTGAAATAAATAACAAAACTTGTTATTGGAATCAATTTGATTGCTGAGTGCATTAATGACAGCTTCTACATTCCGTTTTTAAATTTAACGCAATCTTGTTTGATTGATGTAATTATTACAATTTTACTTTTTTACGAGAACGAGTTAATTGTTCAGTAAAGCGTTTCGAATTTATAATTACAGTTTTTCTTATGTTTTTATATACATGATATTTAAGTTAATTGGATGAAACTGGAATTTATAAAACAATAATCTATAGTACTAAAAATGTATTGATTTCTTTAACTCACTTTTATATTAGAAAAGTTAGCACTGAAATTGGGCAATTATTACAAGTTTTATTGTAACTAGTAACGCATAACTAAGTTTATGGTAATGGTGTCAATTTTTTAACCATAAAATATTCAGTGTACTCTCCTCCCCTGTTTCTACACTCTTCCAAGCTAATTTTCTTTGTTCGAAACACTGCTATAGGTCATTTTCCGACAAACTATTTAGTAGCTTCTTGTTTTACCACTTCTATGGACTCAAAACGGGTGCCTTTTAACGCAGACTAAAATCGTAAGGAACAACTGAAAATCGCATGGGGTAAAATTAGCGAATTAGGTGTAAATTTCGGTAAAATAATGCAATTTTTGGTTGAAAACTACGTTATGGAGAGCGCGTTGTGAGACGGTGCCATTGTTTTAGTGAAGAATCAACGATTTTCGTTGCCACAAATCTGCAGTCTGAGGGAATACGTGGTCAAGAAGAATTGATGTGATTTCTCCGTAGTGTACTTGTAGCTAAGTCAAGCACTGGCTTAAAAAGGAGTTATTGTGTTGTATGTTTACTGATTTATTACAAAAAAAAAAACCTATTTTATACAACTTTTCACAGTCTAAAAGTTGTGCTCTGAAAATTAGTGAAATTTGGCTTAACACTTATTTACCGGTATGACAGAAATATCATCTTTTCCTTTAAATTGGTTCACAGAGAGTTTTCAAAATTTGTACATAATAATGCTGATTAATTGTCTGACTACCAGGAACTCAACTGTAAATAGCACCTCGCATATCGAAGAAAAAACTAACACCGTTCTTTTCTTTTGAATTTTGATTCGTTCATCACTGTTTTTCTTTTTCTTTTGCTCTCGACGAGCTTGTGTAGGCGACAGATAATCATCTCTGTAAACATTTTATTTCGTCATAACCAGGAAAAAGAATTCAACCTACTTCTGTTCTGTTTCTACTTACTAGTGATATTTGTATCCGTATCCGTATCCGCGGATATTTGCAAGGAAAAAAGATTCGTATTCGTATCCGCATCCGCTTCTTTTCAGCAGATCTGAGACGGATCTTTAAAAATTCATTAGATTTTAAAACATAAACAAAAAGAAACCAAACTTGTTATTAAGAAATATAAGTAACATATAATCAATTTATTTTTAGTCGTCTAATCTTTAATTATCAAATCAATATTAATTATATGTTAGAATAACATAGAATAAAAGAAAACGAAATATTGCACGACAATACGTCCGGTGGACATTTGGGCATCAACAAGACTTTATCGAAAGTACGAGAAAGGTTCTACTGGGCGAAATGTAGAACTGATGTGAAAAATTGGTGTGCCAGGTGTACTACATGTGCTGCAGTATCCGGACCCGCGAAAAAGACTCGCGGAAAATTACACCCTTACAACGTTGGAGCACCATATGAGAGGATTTCCATTGACATAGCCGGCCCATTTCCAGAAACCAACCATGGAAACAAATACATTATGGCAGTGATTGATTATTTCACCAAATGGCCAGAAGGTTATGCTTTACCAAACCCAAGAGTTAATAACCATTGTGAATGTCTTGATAGAGACTTGTATAACAAGATTTGGAATACCCAAGGAGAACCATTCCGACCAAGGCAGTAACTTTGAAGGACACATTTTCTAGGAATTGATCAGGTTACTAGGCATTTTCAAAACTCCCTTGCACCCACAGTCAGATGGAATGGTGGAGCGTTTCAATAGGACTTTGGAGAGACATCTGGCTAAAGTTGTTTCGAAGAACCAACGGAACTGGGACGACATCTTCCCCTTTTCCTGATGGCGTACCGTTCTGCTAAGCATGACACTACTAAACGAACTCCATACAGTGTCTTATTCGGAAGAGAAATGCGACTGCCTTGTAACTTAAAATTTGGGCGACCAGAAACTCGACTGGAACTAAGTGAATACTAGCGAGAACTCGAACGCCGTTTAATGAACACTCAGGAATACGTCCGTCGTAACATCAGTTTGGCGACAGACAAAATGAAGACCCGCTACGATCGACGAGCCAATGAAACAAGATTCCAAGTAGGTGACCAGGTGTGGCTGTACAACCCCAGAAGGACTCGTGGTCTGTGCCCCAAACTACAGGCGCCTCGGCAGTGTTACATCCGTCACGCAAACAGATCTATTTTTAGCATGACTACGCCACCTTGCGTCACAGAACTTGACCGGAATATACTCGATCATTCTGGAATGTTCGGGCAATAGATGGCTCTGCTATATAAGCCGTGCAATCCGCCTGAAGTAGTTAGTTATTAAGATAGCCAGCGAAGGGTTCGTACCTCGAATTAATAGAAAGTACATTTTGTAAAAGTGTTATTTGATAGACAAGTTCATTACTACTGTGTTGTTTATTGTGTAAATCGACAGGTTATAATTAAAGTGTTCTGAAATTAACAACTATAATTTGTGAACCCCCAAATTCGTAACAATATATTTAATTCAATGATACACTATACTTTCGTTTTTAATTGACTTTTTTCGATAATACCCGACGCAGATGTTTGTTGGTATTTTGGTGACTTCCTCGATAATACCCAACGTTATGTTTGCTGGTATTTTGTGACTTCTCGGATAATACCCCCGACGTGTATTGTTTGCTGGTATTTTGATCACTTCCTTCGAAAATCGCTCCATCACCTTACATAGATCATACTTTCATCATACTTTCAATCATAATTTATTGAATTATAATTTTAGTTGAGCTTTTAAATTCCAATCATTACTTTAGTGCGTTAACCTGAGTAACATCGGGTATTTGGCAATTAGCAACGAACAGAGTTCAAGTAATAATTGATGGTTCGGCTTGCAATAATGGGGGTAACCACGGGAAGGGACCAGAAGTTTTATAAACTGAAAAGAATAAAAAAAAATTCATTCATTGATTCGGTATCAATAATAGTCCAAGTCCCAGTTACAGTTTTAATATTTTTTGAGTGATCGTTAATTGTACAAATGATGTGTAAGTAGAATTTTATTAATATAATTATTTTAGTTTAAGAGTCCGCTATTTTCTTTGCTTCTGCACCGCACCCTATGAACCCTTTTTAGGCTCCCCAGAACGAACTCCATACAGTGTCTTATTCGGAAGAGAAATGCGTCTGCCTTGTAACTTAAAATTTGGGCGACCAGAAACTCGATTGGGACTAAGTGAATACTCGCAAGAACTCGAACGCCGTTTAATGAACACTCACGAATACGTCCGACGTAACATCAGTTTGGCGACAGACAAAATGAAGACCCGCTACGATCGACGAGCCAATGAAACAAGATTCCAGGAAGGGGACCAGGTGTGGCTGTACAACCCCAGAACGACTAGTGGTCTGTGCCCCAAACTACAGGCGCCTTGAGATGAAAGTGATCCACATAGACCGTTTGTCTCCGTACTCTGTTAGGGACGAACAGAACTAAGAGGCGGAGAGAGTTACATCCGTCACGCGCAAACAGATCTATTTTTAGCATTAGTACGCCACCTTGCGTCACAGAAACTGACCGGAAACTACTCGATCATTCTAGCATGTTCGGGCAATAGAGGGCTCTGCTATATAAGCCGTACGATCCGCCCGAAGTAGTTAGGTTCGTACCTCGAATAATTAGAAAGTACATTTTGTAAAAGTGTTAGTTGATAGACAAGCTCATTACAATTGTGTTGTTAATTGTGTAAATCGACAGCTGTTAATTAAAGTGTTCTGAAATTTAACGACTATAATTTGTGAACCCCAAATTCGTAACAATATAAATACAGTACAATATTTTTGAATTAAACAACAAATCTTTTAGCATTGCATACAAAAGTAAACTTACTGTTTAAATGAACGATGAAAGTAATTTGACAAACTGAGAAACATACTCGATAAAAAGGAAAACCAAAAGACTTAAATTAAAGTCTAATCTATGGAAATATAATTTAAAAGTACTTTTAAGTTTCTTTTAAAATTTAGATTATACCGGCTTTAAGGCGTTTCTTTACTAATTAAGCTAAATATTGTAGTCAAAATTCAGTAAAAGTAAATTGTATTTCAGAAAGAGCATCTTTGTAGCTTTGACGCCTTTGAGTCTATTCCTATGGGGATCATAGATAATTCCTGCTGCACTGAAAAATAGTTCGCTTGGAACGCTTGTGGCAGGCGCTGATAAATATGTACGTGTCTTGCGATTTAAATTTGCAATTTTGTTATTTATTTATTTACTTCCCAATATTTTAAGGGATTTGGATCTCTTGGTAATCTCTTCTCTTTGGAATATTCTATAAGTGAACCAAAGTTCGTTTCAAAAGCTTCGTTATCGATCTCATCATCATTAGAATCTAGCATACTGTCCATTGAGTCCAGTATTATATCGCAGTTTCCGCTTTTCTCCACGTGTGGTTTTTCTTCAGAAATTTTAACTGTCATGACATTTGTATCTTGTTCCAAAAATGTAATTAATTTCTGTTTAATATCTCTGTTAACGTTCGTGTTGAAGAATTTTCCCTTGTACCGAGGATCTAAATGTGTTGCTATTAGGTAGAGATTATCATTATCTATTTCAGCAAACCGTTTATTTAATTCAATTTTTAAATAGGACACAACATCATGAACAGCTTGAGTTTGAATTAGTTCATCATGTGCCGGTGAAATTGTCATTTCGTCATAAAATTTGTTCAAAACTCGTACACTAAAATAGTAAAGGAGACTGTGGTTTACGAAATAATTTTAAATTAATCTCCGCCCACACTAATTTCATATCCATAGATACGTATTTCGGCAGCTAAACTGCCATCTTCAGTACGCCACCAACTTAAAAGCATTAAAAAAAATCTAAACACAACCTAATCATCCTAATAAAATCATAAAATTGTAAAAACTAACAACGATCTAATCATCCTAAAAGATATACAGTGACAAAAAGTTCGCACCATATGAGAAAATTTTTTATTATTTATTTTTTTAAAAGACTTTTTGCGCCAATAGTTTGTGCATGTTCGATAACCAAATGTAAGTAGGACAATGCTGGTGGACAACTTTTAGTGCTGCTAAAAATGGCACATATTTAAGACAGGAAAATTAAAAAATTGTTGTAATTTGAAATTGCTGGACATATTAGACAAAATTTTAGTAGGATTCAATAGTTACTTACAAAATGTGTGTCTTGATAGTCAAACATAATTTCCCTCGGTCTAGTATTTCGAAAAAAGGAAGATTTTCGATATTGCCAGTTTTGCTCAAGATGTGAAGAAGTAAATGGATATTTGGTACTTACCTCTTACGAATGGTTAGCTTATTCATTTTTATCCATAAGTAGTATTTAAAACAATCAAATTTCCTCTTGGGTTTTTAATTATTGCGTGCACAAGAAAATTTGAAACAATTTTTCACGTTTCTGGTGCAAGGCGTTTTTTACATAAAATTTTGTACATATAAAATAGCGACATCTTACTATCGCTTTTTGACCTAACATTGCAGTAGGATAGACAAATTGAAGCGGGATTTGCTCCTAATGAGTCCCCCATGCAAGGCGGCCATGCTTGCTGTCAAAGCATAATGAAAGATTTTAGAAAAATTTTTGTGCAAATCGTTTTTGATTGCAGTGAGAACCTCGAGCAGCCCCTGGACAGCTGTTTCAGCCCTGCTAGGGGCTTCTTCAGCAGAAACGTAGCTCGACATTCCCACTGCAGACCAACTAGCGACTTGCCCAATTTATTCGCAAATGCGATGTAAGAATGATGAACATATAAAATAGCGACATCTTACTATCGCTATTACTTTTTACTACTGCAATGTTAGGTCAAAAAGCGATAGTAAGATGTCGCTATTTTATATGTTCATCATTCTTACATCGCATTTGCGAATAAATTGGGCAAGTCGTTTTTGGTCTGCAGTGGGAATGTCGTGCTACGTTTCTGCTGAAGAAGCCCCAAGCAGGGCTGAAACAGCTGTCCAGAGGCTGCTCGAGGTTCTCACTGCAATCAAAAACGATTTGCACAAAAAAAGAAAAAATTTTTCTAAAATTTCTCATTATGCTTTGACAGCAAGCATGGCCGCCTTGCATGGGGGACTCATTAGGAGCAAATCCCGCTTCAATTTGTCTATCCTACTGCAATGTTAGGTCAAAAAGCGATAGTAAGATGTCGCTATTTTATATGTTCATCATTCTTACATCGCATTTGCGAATAAATTGGGCAAGTCGTTTTTGGTCTGCAGTGGGAATATTGAGCTACGTTTCTGCTGAAGAAGCCCCAAGCAGGGCTGAAACAGCTGTCCAGAGGCTGCTCGAGGTTCTCACTGCAATCAAAAACGATTTGCACAAAATTTTTCTAAAATCTTTCATTATGCTTTGACAGCAAGCATGGCCGCCTTGCATGGGGGACTCATTAGGAGCAAATCCCGCTTCAATTTGTCTATCCTACTGCAATGTTAGGTCAAAAAGCGATAGTAAGATGTCGCTATTTTATATGTTCATCATTCTTACATCGCATTTGCGAATACATTGGGCAAGTCGATTTTGGTCTGCAGTGGGAATGTCGAGCTACGTTTCTGCTGAAGAAGCCCCAAGCAGGGCTGAAACAGCTGTCCAGAGGCTGCTCGAGGTTCTCACTGCAATCAAAAACGATTTGCACAAAATTTTTCTAAAATAAAATTTTGTGTTATTACTTTTGATTTCTTGATTAATCTTCTAACCTTAACTTAGCCTAAGAAGACCGGAAATTGCAGAAATTGCATCTACTTTTTGGTTTGGGCCCGATTAAATCCGTACTTATAGAATCGACATTGGTACAAACAATAAATGCGATTTCATGGCTACCACGAAAAATATCGATTTTATAAGTACGGATATTAAACAGGTTCAACCCGAAAAGTAGATGCAATTCTTGCAATTTTCGGTCTGCTTAGACTAAATAAATAAATAAATAAATCAAAAACATTAACACGAAACCGTATGTAAAAAAAGGCCTTGCACCAGAAACGTGAAAAACTGTTTCAAGTTTTCTTGTGCGTGCAACAATTCGGAACTTAACAGGAAAATTTATTCTATTAAATATTTTTTATGAATATGAATGAATAAGCTAACCATTCGTAAGAGTTAAATGCCAAATGAGCATGGACTGCTTCTTTATCTTGAGCAAAATTGAGAAATTCGAAAATCTTCCCTTTTCCGAAATACTAGTCTGAAGGAAATTATGTCTGGCAATCAAAACACACGTTTCGTAAATGACTATTGAATCCTACTAAAATTTTGTCTAATATGTCCAGCAATTCCAAATTACAACAATATATTTGGTTGTCGAACATGTACACACTATTGGCGCAAAAAGTTAAAAAAAATCAATAATAAAAATTTTTCTCATATGGTGCGTACTTTTTGGCGGTCACTGTACAGTGTGGCCCAACGATGCGTATTTCTTCTGTGAGGCCTTGGGAAAAAATAAGGAAAGAAATCGATAAAGAATTTTATACTGGACAACACGTGGCATATTTTAAAATTATTTTAAACTATACAGGCTGACCAGAAAAATGTCGGTTCGTTGAAATTATTTATTCCATTTAAAAACAATGAGATACCAAATTTTTCGTAAGTATGCGAAAATCTTTTATTAT
The DNA here is from genome assembly GCA_036172665.1 of Prosopocoilus inquinatus. Taxonomy (NCBI): domain Eukaryota; kingdom Metazoa; phylum Arthropoda; class Insecta; order Coleoptera; family Lucanidae; genus Prosopocoilus; species Prosopocoilus inquinatus. The sequence goes on from CM069871.1 coordinate 38,764,631, forward strand.
TGATTTTTTTTATAAAAGTTTTAGCGCTAATACATTGTGCATATTCAATAACCAAATACAAACGGAACGGATCCAGTAAGCAACTTTAAATGTGGCTAAAAATGGTATCCTTTTCAAATGCGAAAATTAAAAAAATGGTCATAATTTGGAATTATGGGACAAATTAGACAAAATGTTAATAGGTTCCGCTAAGTTTTCATAAAATGATACTTTTTATTTTCTGCGGCGTAATATTTCGAAAACAAGAAGACTTTTCTTTTTCTAAGATTTGCTCAAGATGTGAAGCAGTAAATTGGTATATGGTACTTAGCTCTTACGAATGGTTAGCTTATTCATTTATATGCCTAAGCAATATTTAAAACCATCAAATTTGCTCTTAGGTTCTTAACTGTTGCAGGCACAAAAAAATTTCAGACGCTTTTTCACGTTACTGGTGCAAGTACATAAAATTTTGTGTTTTGATTTCTTGATTACATAAATCTGGTAAACATAACTTAGCCTAAGTAGACCGAAAGTTGCAAGTGTTGCATCCATTTTTTATTTTGGAGTTATGAGAAATGTATTGTGAAGAAATGAAAAGCATTAACAGGAAATCTAATGTAAAAAAGGCCTTGCACCAGAAACGTGAGAAATCGTTTCAAATTTTCTTGTGCGTGTTGCAGTTTGGAATCCAAGAGCGAATTTTATTCTATTAAATATTTTTTATGATCATCAATAAATAAGCTAACTACTCCTAAGAGTTAAATGCCATATGCTTTTTCTCGAAATATTAGACCGAAGATAATTTTGTCTGGCAAACAAGATACAGATTTTGTAAATACTTATTTGAATCCTAGTAAAATTTTGTCTAATATGTCCAACAATTCCAAATTACAACATTTTTTAAATTTTCGTGACTTAAATAAGCGTTAATTTTAGCTAATCTAAAAGTTGCTCACTAGATCTGTTTTGCTTATGTTTAGTTATCGAACTTGCACAAACTATTGCTGCAAAAAAAAAACAATAATAAAAAAGTTTCCCATATGGTGCGAACTTTTTGGCGGTCACTGTATAATAATAAAATTGGTTTGAAATTCTGGCAGAATCAAAATATCAAAAATGCAATCGCGTCTCATTCTCTGTTTTGTAACACTAAAATAAACAATGGGATGGCGGATGACAGCCGCGTTTGCCTAACACTTATCTTAAATAATATACAGGAACTCTAGTAGTACCTAGCAAGATGTTTTTGTTTTACTATGCAAAGGGTGACATGCTTAGATCGTCACGGGTTTTACGAAGTAAATAAACAAACAACTACAAAATGCAAGATTCGTGTCAGTCTCCGCGGATTTAGAAACAAATAATCCGTATCCGTATCCGCGGATCTTGATTTTCAATGATCCGGCACATCACTACTACTTACTCCTTCCGCGGCTCCGATGCATTTAAATTGCTATTGAATGGGCGGGGAAGAGTTACAATGCTCGCACTTCATAGAAGTTACTCTGGACTGGGACCAATACAGTCCGAATACTAAATTTTCGTACTGCTCGCGGAACAAGCGGGCCAATTATCTTATTCCAGCCAGACTTAAGAATTCTGCCCATTACAGACGTTTTTCACGCCGACTAAACTATTTACTCCTTCCACCTTTGCGAGGCTAGGATGCTTCTAATAGTTATTGAGTGAAAAGGGAAGGTGTACGAATTACGAGTTAAGGTTTTGCATTGGACGACTAAACAATTCAATCGTTTTTAATCATCAAAGGTTTTTTCGCACATCCTAGAGAGATAATAGAAGAAAGTTTCTCTTTGAAAATATAAAAATGCATGTGATAATCACTGCATATCACCACATATTTTAAATATTTAAATTCAAACAATAAAAGCGCCTACAAGCCGATATTGTTATTGTCCTCACTGCAGTCAGATGAGATAACTCCCTTCTAAATATTGCTGACCGACTATTACATTTTCGTACTGGTTGCGGAACAAGTGGCCTGATTTCTTTTCCCGGGTAATAATATATCAACTTATTATCTGTAGTTCTCGAGTTATTTCGCACATTAGGAGCTATTCTGTATTGAGTACGTTAAAAAATTTAACGGACTATTGTTATGGTAACAACCAATCAAAAAGCTTTATGATTGATTATATTAGGTGATAGCCGTAAGTAAAAAAGAGCTCTTTTAAGAACCCAAAGGATCCTTGCCACTATTAAGGAAAGATATTTCCACTTGATTAAAACTAAAATTTTTTCATATAAAATAGCGACATCTTACTATCGCTTTTTGACCTAACATTGCAGTAGGATAGACAAATTGAAGCGGGATTTGCTCCTAATGAGTCCCCCATGCAAGGCGGCCATGCTTGCTGTCAAAGCATAATGAAAGATTTTAGAAAAATTTTGTGCAAATCGTTTTTGATTGCAGTGAGAACCTCGAGCAGCCTCTGGACAGCTGTTTCAGCCCTGCAATCAAAAACGATTTGCACAAAATTTTTATAAAATTTTTTCGTATGATCTTGCATTTTAAATTATTTTTTCACATAGATTTATGAGCAATTCTGAGAATCCTGAACAAGTAATTGTCGATTTATGCAGGGACAAACTGAACTTCGCAATTAATAACAACGATATTGACTATAGCTACCGTCTGAATGGTAAAGAGGGGTCTTGCAGACCGTTAGTCGTAAAATTCTGCTCCAGAAATGTCAGGAACAAAATCTATCACTGAACTTCGCAACTAATAACAACGATATTTGCTGTAGCTACCGTCTGAATGGTAAACAGGGGTCCTGCACACCGTTAGTCGTAAAATTCTGCTCCAGAAATGTGAGTGAGTGTCACCTTAAGAAAAAATTAAAAGGTACAAAAATTGTCATACGTGAAGACTTCACCCGTCGTCGTGCCTCCTGCACCAAGGAATTAATCTCTTGTTTTGGTAACTCCTGTGTCTTTACAAACAACAGTAGTATTTTGTAAAAGTCAATGGCATAATTCAAAAAATTAATTCTTCGCTCGACTATATGAATTTTATAATTAAATACAAGTAATCACAGCAGTATACCACCTTGACTAATTATCGCCTTGTTCGAACTAACTAGCTATCCTTTTGTCGGTTTAAGCAACTTTTTATTCAATTATTTTACTTATTATTAAAGTTTTGATATTTCGAGGGGAGAAAATGCAACAAATTTAAAGTTTTGTTTTATTTCACATTTCGATATACTCTTGTTCATGTCCTTTTTAGTATTTTGTAAACGTATTTTAAATTATGAATGTATGCTTAATCTTGTGCAACTCATGAAATGAATAGAACTTTTATAAAACTCGGGTCCATTAACATTAGATCGCTATCAAATAAGGTTCAAGAATTAACTGATTACGTATATCTCAATAATATAGATGTCTTACTTGTTACGGAGACCTGGTTAACTAAGAATATTGCCGATGACTTGTTAATGGTAGACGGTTATAACTTTTTAAGAAAGGACAGAAATATATGTGGCGGTGGCGCGGGTATTTATTTTAAGGATTATTTTTACTTTTCCGTCATTGGTACTAATTAGATGTGCCAGATTGTTGAAAATCCGCGGATATGAATATGGATACGGATATTCGTATCTACATCCGTGGATGCGGGTTCTTTATTTCTAGGTCCGCGGATACTGATGCGGATGTAGGCACCAAATAAGGTGGACGGAATAGCCTAAAAGTGCCTCGAACAATTTTTCTTCGATACGTTCGGGATATCACTAGTACTAATGATTCTATTGAACAATTATGGGTGCACTTGAAAATGAGATCAGAAAGTTTTGTAGTTGGTGCTCAGTATAAACCTCCTCAGCAAGACTACAAATTTTTTCTTCACGAAATCGAAAACTCTTTTACCACATCACTTCCTTGTTCTGAAAGGATGTTCTGTGTTGGAGATTTTAATGTTGATCTTTTAAAAATAAATAACCTACCGACTCAATACTTAGTAGAATTCTTTGATTCTATTAACTGTAAGCAATTAATTAATAACCCTACTAGACTTACTCAAAATTCAGCTACATTATTGGATCTAATATTAACCACAGATAATACTGACGTTATTGAGTCTGGTGTGATAGCGTGTGAATTTTCTGATCATCATGACCTTACATTCTGCATATTTCCTTTAAATAAGTGTCTCGTCCTGCCTGCATTTAGAACTTATCATGATTACGCTAATATAAATGTGAAACATTTCTTACTCGATTTACACCGCATACCATTTCAACAAATATTTCTAATCCCTTGGTTAACTCCAAATTTAAAAAAAAATAATACAGCTGAGAGACAGGGCTAAGGCAAAATATCGTAGACTAATAGAATTGTGGATTGGAAATATTATAAGATGTTAAGAAACTACAACAATTATGTGGCGATGTTGAAAATTTCGATAGAAAGTTTACCTTTCAAACAGTTAGCTCTAATTATATACGCAAACTGTTAACTCGCTTTAAATTTAAAGCACCTGGATTTGAGAATATCAATAGAGTTATGACTGAAATGTGCTGCCCATTATTATTGTCGCATATAACACACATTATCAATTCCTGTATTATTGATGGTATCTTGCCAGAGTGTTGGAAACATGCTCTCATTAGACCAATACCGAAGATAAAAACCCCACTGATATGAAACAGCTTACCAATTATGTAAACACTAAGGACATATTACCTAATGTACAATCTGGCTTCAGAAAAAATTACAGTTGTGAAATGGACCTTGCTGAAGGTAACTGATGACATTTTGCAGGTTTTAGAAAACAATCTTATAACAATTCTCACGTTACTTGACTTCAGCAAGGCATTTGACACTGTACAACATGATGTCTTATATGTATATGATACTCCATCATATTGGTCTTGGTTCATTAAACTTGATTAACTCCTATCTTAATAATCGTAGAGTGTTGTAATTGAAAACGCTTTATCTGCACCCCTTTTTTTTAACTCAAGGCGTACCTCAGGGTTCCGTAATCGGTAAAATTTGTATCCTCAATAAAATATTGCTCAGTTCATGTTTACGCAGATGATACCCAACTCTATTTCTCATTTAAACCCTCAGAGTGGAATAATGCCTTGTTGAAGATAAATGCTTATCTTAACGCTGTATCAACAATATCCTTAGATCATTCGTTATTTCTAAACGCTTCCAAATCTCAAGTAATGCTACTTGGAAAAGCAGTGTTGTTCCAATCTGTCAAATGTACTTAAAGTTCACATTAATGGTATCAAAATTCCTCACGTGTCTACTGCTAAAAATTTAAGCTTTATTCTCACTATTGTGCAAGTGACCTGCAATGCACGGGCTCGAAATGGGCCCGGTACGTACTTGGCAAATAATGCAACCTATTAATTTTTCATCCATTTCGGATGAACAATTAACTCTTTGCTGACGTTTTATCATTTCTGTCATGCTTCATATAATACTAATCTAAACACGGCAACATGGAGAATCGGCGCGGTACGTATTCGGCAAATATTGTTAAAAAGAAACCCCGCGTGCAAGCAGCGTGCTTTCAAAAGCATTGAATTTATAGGTTAGGATATTTGCCGAGCACGTGCAGAGCCCGTTCCTTGCCCGAGCACTGCAGGCCGCTTGCAGGATAGTGAGAATCAAGCTTTAGGTTTAATTTTGGACAACACTTTCAGATACCGCAAACATTTCTAAATATATTATTAATTCTTATTTACACCTAAGAAAATCGTTTCCTTTTAGACATTTCTTAAACACTGATATAAAGAAACGTTTGTGCGAGACCTTCATCCTCTTTAAAATCACTTACTGTGCCCTGATTTGTCATCCTGCTATTGACGTTGTTATAGTTAATAGAATTCAGAAAATACAGAATTCTTGCCTCAGATATATTTACGGAATCAGGAAGTTTGATCACATTTCCCATATATCAGTTGAATCAAAGTGGCTCAACATGAAGAACCGCAGAGAGTTACAAATCTTATGTTTATTCCATGAAATTATTCTACGCAAAACTCCGCCGTATTTATGTAATAAAATTCGCTATCGCTCTGATGTACATAATCAGTCCTAGGCGCATTTTAGGGGGAACGTTTCGTTAAATATACGAGAAACTACTAATATGCTGCAGCGGTCATAGTCGGAAAAAGTTCTAATATTTAACGCGTCTTCCCTGTAAAAACAAAACAATATACCAATCGAAGCCCGAGAAGTTTACGCGGCACGCAGTAACTACTACAAGTCTGGTCGATTGGATATAAAAACTTGTTTACATAACCGAATCATTTCGAAATGAGTTCGCATTCTTCTTGCAGTGATGGCGCTATAATTGATATGAATTAAATGTATTATGCCAGTTTTTTTTAAGTTATATTAAAGAATTATAATGTTTTCATAATGATTAATTTGAAAAAAACTATAAAGGCAATTCTGTTACACAGGTAATTTACATCAAACATATAAACCGTTCAGCGGCGACGTTGAAATCTACGCCGCTGTTTTGTTTATCTTTAAACTGGTTGTTACCAGATATCCTAGGAATGTCCGACCCTTATACCGGGTGGAAAGTTTCAAACCCGAACATAGCAAAGTTCCATTGAGAACTAAGTTTCTGTAGATTACTGCTCGCCATTTAAAGACACAAAAATGGTAATGGTATTAAATGAAAGATAAAATTAAGGCCAATGTTATCGTGTTAAAATTATTTCTATTGTGTTAATACTTCTGAAATAGAAATTAAATTTTTTTATTTCAAACGAAAAATGTAGTCAGAATTTTGTACAATATGCTTCTTATTCAAAATTAAGTTCCATTCATCTGTGTAGCATACTGACGATGAAAAACTGTTAGGACTTATTTCTTTGCTCCTGCATTGCTTCACAAAATTCTTTCCTACTATTCTTGTTAATTTTAATACAATGTTGATGGCAACTGGATTTGTGGAATTGATGTTTTTTTTTTAATATTCTTTACAGTTGTATTACTTATTCTTGAACAGTGTAAAACTTATTTAATTCTTAGTACAATTGAATTTAAAACTGATTTAGTATCGACATGTGTCGGTATTGATTGCCCGTGGCATCATTTCAAGGTTATTGATACTATCAGAAACAACAGTATTTTTGTACGCAATGGCGTAGAATACAATTGTCATTCTAATAAAGAAAGGATGGTTGTAACTTAAACGACAAAAGTACCTACCTATTATTTGCTCTGTACAATAATTCATAATACTTTTTGACTGACGTATAAATTATTTTCCATTAATTGAAACAACTGAAAGTTTCAAATTGACATTGCCCTTGACATGGGCGACTAAATTTTTCGTTTAAAATTTGAAAATTTTATTTATATTCCGAAAGTATTCATATTTAGGAATAATTTTAACACCACAATATTGTCCATAATTTTCTATTTTCTTTAATACCATTGCCATTTTTGTATCTTCAAACGGCGAGCAGCAATTCACAGAAACATATTTTTCAATACAAGTTTGCTATGTTCGGGTTTGAAACTTTCCACCCGGTATATAATGTAACCATGCGATTTCATGGACTCATATCACCACCGCCACACAAAACTTCACTTTATAAAAGATCTTTTACATACGCAATCTACGCAAAGTATAATAAACTGTCATCAGATCTTAAAATGTTTGGTTTACTTCCCTTCAAAAGGAGTTTAAAGCGGAAACTAGTTTCATTTCAACAAACTTAAATACATTGAAACTGTACCAATTTTCTTTTATATCTCCCTTCAATATTTCATATTCGCTAGTGCACAATGTTTTGATCTTTTTTTTGCATGTAGTTAGCTTACAATTTAGTTTAAAATTTTTTTTTTACTCTCTTAGTTATAGGCATTTTTATTAATTAACTTTACATTTAATTTATCAAGGTTAAGTTTAATAGCAGAGAAGCCTAGGCCGATCTAAACTTCTCCTTGTGATTGTATAACATTTCCTATGGTATCTGCATTTCACTTTATTTTTTGTTTTGTTTTTAAAACACAATAAAGGCATTTATTATTATTATTAGAACTAACTTAAATTATTATTATTATTTCTTGCGCTTTCATTGGGCAGTGAAGAGCCAATGTTTTCTTGTCATAAAACCCAGCGATAAAATAAAATGTTTATTGCTTTTTTTACATTTGATCATTTCAATATGTGAGATATTGTTTTGAATCTATACTGAAATTTAGAATGGAGCAACAATAATAGAGCGCACACAGTTTAGACTTAGCGTTAGCCCGATGAAGGTCAGATCCAGTCTTTTAGAATATTAGGATAAATAATGCAACTTATACAAATAGAAGATTCCATTTCAGCTCATAGTATTAGGAACAACAAGAAGCGTGTTTGTTTGCTTGCGATATAGGTAGGAAAGCGCGATTCGTTTATCTGTAATGTGAATGCAATTAAACCAATTTTGGATAAAATAAAATCTTTGATCGGTATATTATTATCGAAATCCTGGAAGATGAGCTTTACGTCGTTAATCACCGAGGTTATAAGCGACAGATATTTTATATTCCGTGGTGAATAAGAATAGGAGAGTGTTACGCTTTACTTGTCGATTATAATTTCGGTGATGAATAAGTAATGAAGAGTATCTTTCGTGATTTTGATAACACAAGTTACAATTAATTTTTAATATTTAAGTACCTACACTCTGGTTTTTAATTTAGAGGAGTACTTTGAATGCATCCCCATACTATGAGATATGGAAAATGTCCACAGCTGTCGAAATACGTATCTACGATTATAAACAAATTGGAATAAGAGAACATTTTTCATTAGTTTACTCATATCCCCATAAAATAAGTCTAGAGACAAGTCTGGTAACCGTGAGGATCAGTTCAAAGCATTACTACGTACTATCCAGCGGTTGTCCAATCAACTCGTGTAAGTTTTTACCTAACTGGAATTACCTGAAAATAAATCGTTCAGTTCCTCAATTTATTTCGTATATTTATTTAAATCACTAGGATAAATGGTTGAATAAATGTCTTGATGATTCTGAGACGAATGAAAATATTTTACAGCCCGTTTCTGTGAGTTAATTATAGAGAAGTGACAATAACTCACAAGTTATCAATCTTAACACCACAAAATATGGTATGGTTGGATAACTCATAGAAAGGACTACATGTTATAATATATGAGGTCTTCCATTTGAAAAAGATGACTAATTTTATAATACGCGAACTGTAGCGTATTGTTGTTTATAGTCACTAGATTTTCAAAAGTGTTAAATAGAGAGGTTTAGAAATATTTTGGTCCAGGATTGATTATCATATCATTAAAATTGACAATCGATCAAATATACCCTATTTTTGCATAAAATTAATAGTAACTCGATAAATACTAAAAATAAGTCAATATAATGTTACGTGATTTTTATTGTCTCTTCAAGTGTTAACCGAAATTCCAGTAAAATGTACTGGGTGTTTCATAACCTACGGAGGAGATTAAAAGGGTAGCCAGAGGAGATCAAATTAAAGAGTTTTTCTTAATAAATTTTTGGTAAAGACGCAATAACTAAAAAGTTACAAGAGTTTAAAACGAAAATAATTAATAAGCAAAAGTTACTCCCTGTAGTAATATTTTACGTTTTAAAATCAAATTTGAGTTATTTATGAGTTAATTGAACACTTCTTTACAATAAACAGCTATTTTAAAAATGTAGTCACGTTAAAGTTATGGTTATTTCAATTTTTCTTCTAATGCCCAGAAACGGATTTCATGTCGTTGTGCACCGCCTACTAATTAAAACTAAATTAGGAAACAGATTAACATGGACGTTTTATGAATGGTGGTTTTGATATATTTAGAGTTCATTTAATAATAAAGTTGCATTTTGTGAAATAATTTTTATTAATTAAGAAGATACAGATGTAAATTAAAGAAGAAATTAAGAAAATTAAGTTGCTGTAACTTATGCACAACCTGTATATTTGAAAATAATTTTAAATTGCTCGGAACGAAAATCTACATAACTTTTGTTAAGACATTTCCTTGATAAAATAAATTTAAAGGATCATTTCCGTATTTTTCCAGAGGTTTGGGACATTCTGTATACCAGAATTTGGGACAGAAGGAGGATTATTTTTAACATATGATCAAAGCGTTTGCGTTTTGTTTATGTTTTTTATTCAAATCTTGTTTTCCTTGAAATGTACCTTAATTATAAATATGATGGAAATGGAAATGGATTTTCCCCTTCAAGTTTAGCGTGAAAGCCCTAGATACAATATTGTTTAGGCAGAGTAAACTACTCAAAGTAATGTAATTGTGACAACAATTCATATTAACCGAATTAAATAAGTAAGTTTCGCCTCTTCATTTGAAATATGCCGGAAACCAATTGCAACGCATATTTGAGGTAAAACAATAGTATGAATTTGTAACCAAAATATGATCAATAATGCGCGAGCTAGTTAAATACAGTTACACACTCATTAAAAAAAATAAATCAAAATTTTAATTAAATTGTTCGAGAATAGTGTACTGCTCAAAAAATATTATTTTGATATTTTAATTTGTGTAAATTCTAAATAGAATAGTTGATATAAATCGAAAAGATTGGCAATCAACTATATCCAATTAAACAACGCAAATATTCGAGGATAATAACAGGAAACATAAAAACACACTTAAGATCCTTGATGTTTTTACAGACTGCTGTATGAAAAATCGTTCCTAATTCGGCGGAAACCTTGGATAAAACATCACTAATTGACACCTGTAAATATAGTTTTAATTGAGGTGTCAATTAAGGAATAGGTCAAATTTTCGTCTCACGCCAAACAACTGGCCAATAAATAGGATATTATTAGACAAGGAATGCGGGAAGTTTTTTGAGTGATAAAAAGTCGAATTTTTGCTGTTATTATCGACGTCAGTTGCAGGTTCGTACGGATGTCAAATTTGAAAACAGTAATAACTAGAACTTTCATTTTTTTATTTGCTTTTCTTCCCATTTTTACTGTAATTTGAAAATGACATATTTATGAAGTTTCTGGAAAAATGATTGCAAAATATCGAAGAATAGCAAAGTTGGTAGAAATAGATTGTGTATTAGAAGGTTTCCTTGATCAGCGAAGGGTACAGAGGGTGCGTGTCTCCTTACGCTACGTCACATGATAAATTCCATTGTGCATATTAACGAGATTTTTGCGTTATTTGATCAATAGGACCACAGAATTGATTTAATTTTTAGTGAATTGGTTTAAGCTTTAGGAAACAGATTAAAACAAACTATTTATTTCACTGTGAGGGATAGAAGTTTCGTGTGACGTCACGAGTTGCTTTCGCGGGGAGGAAATTTTAAACTGCATATTAAATGGGAACGAGACAACCTTGACATTTTATGCAATTTACGGGTTAATTCCTAGTTTCATTTCGGCAGCCACATGTTATATGTGCTTGGTTTAGTAAGGTGGCAACACTACGTCCCGCAAGTGACGTCTTCACTCCGTTTGGAATCAAGGTTATATATTTGTACTTGTGTGACTTCTGTGACTTAAGATTTTGATCTTTTTTACATTTCATTGTATCTTTCCTCGAAGTTTTAATTTAGTCGTGAGTAACTTAAAATGCCTTTAATTTTTATTTTTACAATTGACCCGACAGAAAGACTTAATATTCGTTACGTTACCTCACGTTACGTTATCTCTTCAATAAGTTGAATAGCTTTCTGTTCTTTTTACAATTTTTGTTCAATATTTCACAAAATTTTGTTGCAAATTGTTTTTAATTGCAGTGAATACCTTGAACAGCCTCTGTGCAGCTGTTCCGCCCTGTTGTTCCCAAAAACAGACATTCTTTTCTTTGAATATCTCTATTTTTAAAACTTCTTTGGATTGAATTATGGTTATTTACAAATGAACTGTCAATCAAAAATTCAAGTCAGTTTATTGGTATTCTCCGTTTTGTTGATCTCCAGAAATTTAAACGCAAGTTTTCAGGAAATGACTTGTTTGATATTTCTATATATCTCTCCTATTGGTCAGTCATTTGTGTTTTTTTCTTTATTTTATTAAAACAGCAACTAGTTATTATTTCAGTGTGTAACCTTGACTAAATGATATCTTTAACTGCTTTAACAATCTACGATCTATATTTATCACTGCGATGTCAACATGACTAGTCTTATAACTACTCTGTAGATTCAAAAAGACAATAAAGTATATTATATTATTATATTATTATTAATATATATCATATTATATTATAGTTAGTAACGCTTGAGGTCAACTTTGAAATTTTTTGTCGTCTGCTAGTTGTTTATCACGTTATAACAATCTGTAAATTTCGGCCTATCAATAAAAAATAGAGTTTAGTGTTCCATTACTGGCTGAAAAACTGACTCTGTAATTATTAAAATCCAATGTAACCGCCAAAAGAAAAAATGAAGTTGATGATGGTCGGAACGAGACGAAGCATTTTAAATAAAATTTTGTTACAGGCACAAAGAGCTCGAGAAAGGTATTGTAGAATGTATTAATTTTGTTGCGATTCCTACAACTTCAGAAAGAAATTAAAAAAAATACCTTTTTCAATTTTTTGTAAATATTTTAAAAACCACAAATTGTAGAAGATTTTTCAAAATGAATTATTGTTCAGTGTTTTTCTTAACTACGTTTGGTTATCTCAAACACGTCTCCGATAAAGGACTTAACTTTCTAATTGTTTACCAAAATTTGTAGAATTAATATGAGAATTTTTTTATTATTGATTTTCTTGAAAAACTTTTTGTGCCAATAGAATTTGTGCATATTCGATAACCAAATATAAGCAGAACAGAGCCGATGAGCAAATTTTAGTGTGGCTAATTGTAGCACTTACTTAAGATCTAAAATTAAAAAAAAATGTAATTTAGAATTGTTGGAAGTATTGATGAACAGATAAAACAGCGACATCTTACGATCGCTTTTTGACCTGACATTGCAGTAGGATAGACAAATTTAGCTACGTCTCTGCTGATGAAACCCCAAACAGGGCTGAAACAGCTGTACAGAGGCTGCTTGAGATTTTCACTGCAATCAAAAACGACTTGCAACAAAATTTGTTAGAAGTATTATACAAAATTTTGGTAGGATTCCATAAGTATTTACAAAATGTGTTTTTTGGTTGCCAGACAAATGTCGGCCTAATATTTCTGTTTTGTTCAAAATGTGAAGCAGTCGATGGCCATTTAGCATTTAACTCTTACGGGTGGTTAGCTTATTCATTTATATTCATAAAAAAATATTTATAGAAATAAAATTTGCTATCGGATTCTGAACCGTTGCATGCACTAGAAAATTTGAGACGATTTTTCACGTTTCTGGTAGCCTCTTTCACATAAAATTTGGTGTTATTGTTTTTCATTTCTTCATAACGCATTTCTCATAAACCCAAATTAGTCTAAGCAGACCGCAAATACCAAGAATTGTATGTACGTTTTGGTTTAGACCCGTTTAAATCAGTACTTACAAAATTGATATTTCTCGTGGTAGCCATGGAATATTTCCTGTAATGTCGATTTTACAAGTACGGATTTAAACGGATCCAAAATAAAAATTGCATGCAAAGCTCACGTTTTGGGATCTGCTTAGGCTAAGTTAGAGTTACCAGATTTATGTAATCAAGAAATCAAAAGTGCAGAAAATTTGATGTAAAAAAGCCTTGCACCAATCACGTGAAAAATCGTCTAAAATTTTTTTGGTATATGCAGTGAAGAACCCAAGAGCAAATTTGATTGTTTGAAGTATTGCTTATGGATATAAATGAATAAGCTAACCATTTGCAAAAGCTAAGTACCAAATGATCATTTACTGCTTCACATCTTGAGCAACTCTTAGAAAATCAAATATCTTATTTTCGAAATATTACGTCGCAGAAAATTTTGTCTGAATATCAAGCGACACATTTTATAAAACCTCATCGGAACTTATTAAAATTGTGTCTAATTAGTCCAACAATTCCAAATTAAGACAATTTTTTCATTTTCGCTTTCTAAAAAGAAACCATTTTAGCCACACTAAAAGTTGCTCACTGGATATGTCCTGCTTATGTTTGGTAATCGAACATGCACAAACTATTGGCGCAAAAAATTTTCTAAAAAAATCAATAATAAAAAATTTTCCCATATAGTGCAGACTTTTTGGCAGTCAGCGCTAGTGCGTTGGAATAATTAACAAACATTCAAGGCAGTAATTAATCTTAAACAATTTTTTAATTTTTATTAAATTCATTAAAAACAAATTAACAAGCGGCTTCGAAAAGATGAAGCTAAGCCAAACTTTAATTTTTACAGATAAAATAGCGACATCTTACTATCGCTTTTTGACCTGACATTGCAGTAAGATAGACAAATTGAAGCGGGATTTGCTCCTAGAAAGTCCCCCATGCAAGGCGGCCATGCTTGCTGTCAAATTTTTACAAAAATTTTGTGCAAATCGTTTTTGATTGCAGTGAGAACCTCGAGCAGCCTCTGGACAGCTGTTTCAGCCCTGCTTGGGGCTTCTTCAGCAGAAACGTAGCTCGACATTCCCACTGCAGACCAAAAACGACTTGCCCAATTTATTCGCAAATGCGATGTAAGAATGATGAACATATAAAATAGCGACATCTTACTATCGCTTTTTGACCTAACATTGCAGTAGGATAGACAAATTGAAGGCGGCCATGCTTGCTGTCAAAGCATAATTATGCTTTGACAGCAAGCATGGCCGCCTTGCATGGGGGACTCATTAGGAGCAAATCCCGCTTCAATTTGTCTATCCTACTGCAATGTTAGGTCAAGAAGCGATAGTAAGATGTCGCTATTTTATATGTTTAATTTTTACATTAATTATGTATGTAAATCTTTCTCATTTTATTACAGGAACTGTACATTTTTCGCATTGCAAATAACCATCGACGGCCTTGCTTAACTGCGAAATAAAACGTGTGGTCTCTTAATTAGCATTGAAGTTCTTTCCTCATTTCTACTATCTAATTAAGACCGCTTTCACACTAGCGGCTTAGCAGCGCGATTTAGTCGCGCAGTTGTATCACAGCAGACGCGATTCAGCCGCGTGCCTTTCGCGTGCATCAACCTGCCACAAGTACCTTTAATTGGAAGAAGTTTTAACAAATTGAAATTTCTCTGAACCTTTGGAGCACAAGTGTGAGGTTTGCATTAAGTGCGGACGATTGTACGTATACGCTGTTTTTGATGTGTGTAAATAGAGACTTTCAGAGAAATTGCAATTACTCAATTCTATCAGTTTCAAATTTTAAATCGTACATATTGAGGCCTATGGATTAAAACGTCGTGACTTTTATACAAGCCATAGGCCACTAAAAGTAATTTAAAATTTTAAACTAATTGAATTGAATAAGTATAGTAAAAGAGGTATATCTTAGGTACGGACGATTGTACATATACGCTGTTTATGATGTATACAGGGAGATTCAGGCAACCCTTTCATTAAAAGTTTACGGACTTCTATGAATTTCTGTTTCATATTTTGCAGTAATAAGTTAACGATAGGGATCTATCAAAATATAATATTTTCAAATTTCACGCACTGCCGCTGATACCGGAATTTGCTGTCAACTTTCTTATTTTAAATGGATTACTCCAATTTCTAATACATTTTTGAAATCTTCATAAAAATCTAAAAATATTTTGTGCTACATGTCATACAAGAAAAATTAACCGTTTCCGAGATATTTTAATTTTTTTAAAATAACTCAGACTTGCAGAACCTTGGTTATGATACTGCCATCTTTGTGCAACAAAAACCATGATGCCCATTTTTGGCCTGTAGTAGGCTACAGTATCATTCTTTCAGATCATGTCCAGTTTTGCACTTGATTGCTTACAGGCTGACTGAAAAGTAACTTCTATTCGAACTAATTTCAACTGTCGAGAAGTCATGTTTTTTAAATGGAACGCCTAGTATATTTTTATACCATGTGACTCAGGATTAAATATTCTTTCATGTATTAGCATTCCCTATACCTATCTCTTATAGTTCACTCGTTATCGATGATTTCTTTTTAACACGTAATTTTTTTCCATTTTTCGGTATTATTTTTAAATAGTGGGCTATGAAAACTAGAAAAACTATAATTTTGAAATCATCCGTCTAGTAGGAATTAAAAAATAATAATTTAATCGCTACGAAGAACCAAAAAATGAATAATCAAACACAGATATATTAAAGATATTTAATGATAAAAAAATCGACAAATCAAGAAGTTAATAAAAAAAGTTGTTATATCGAGGAAAATGCGTTTTTACTTAGATACAGTAGAAACTTATTACTAATAATTAATAGCCGAGGACAACTTAGAGCCAATATTATGACCAACAATTTGTGTATTATTTTTAATATTTCTGATTTATTTATTAGTTTTCATAAAATTTCGTGTTCTAAGTGTAAATTTCTCCTTGTAAATGTGTAAATAGTCATACCAAGAATTCTAATACATACGGCATATGTAAACAAAAAGTTCAGATGATAGATGTGTATTTAAATATTATTTGTCGGTTTCTAAAATGAAATTGAAATTACAGTCAGAAATTAATTTAAAAAACCTCAGTTTGTTAAATTTTCACAGCACACCATTCAGGAATAATACTGAAAAGTGAAAAAATTGATGTGTCAAAGAGAAAATCATGAATAGAAAGAGAAAGGTAAGAGATGGGTATAGGGAATGCCAATACAGTTCGAAAGAACATTTAATTCTGATTCTTAGAGTATAAAAATATTCTGGGTGTTCTATTTAAAAAACATGACTTTTCGACAGTTGAAATCAGTTCGAATAGAAGTTACTTTTCAACCAGCCCGTAAACGATTTTGTGTAAAATTAGATATGACCTGAAAGCTTATGAGCATACCCTACTACAGGCCAAAAATAGAAATTATGGCTTTTGTTACACAAAGATGGCAGCATCATAAACAAGGTACTGCAACTTTCAACACTTTTTTTAAAAAACGGAAATATCACATGTTACACAAAATCTTTTTAGAATTTCACGAAGATTTCAGAAATGCAATAAAAAATGGGGTATTCCATTTAAAATAAGAAAGTTGACAGCAACTTCCGGTACAAGCGGAAGTGTTCGAAAGTTGGAAATATTATATTTTAATAGATCATTATCGCTAACTTATAACCGCAAAATATGAAATAGAAATTCAAAGAAGAAGTCCGTAAACTTCTAATGAATGTGTTGCCTGAATCTCCCTGTATAAATAAAGACTTTCAGAGATATTATTATAATTATTCATTTAAATTAGTTTGAAATTTTAAATTATATTTAGTGAACTATGGCATGTATAAAAATCAGTGCATGACATTATAATCCAAGGGTCTCTAAATACCGTGTGGAAAGTTTCAAACCCGAACATAGCAAACTTGTATTGAAAACTATGTTTCTGTGAATTGCTGCTCGCAATTTGAAGATACAAAAATGCCAATGGTATTAAAGAAACGAGAAAATTATGGGGAATATTATGGTGTTAAAATTATTCCTAAATATTAATACTTTCGGAATAAAAACAAAAATTTCAAATTTTATGCGAAAAGTTTAGTCGCCTGTGTCAGGTTTGAAACTTTCAGTTGTTTCAATTAATGGAAAATAATTTATTCGTCAGTCAAAAAGCATTAAGAGTTATTGTACAAAGCAAATAATAGGTAGGTACTCTTGTCTTTTAAGTTACAACAATTCTTTCTTTATTGTAATGATAATTGTATTTTATGACATTGCATACAAAAATACTGTTGTTTCTGATACTATCAATAAACTTGAAATGATGCCATGGGCAATCAACACCGCCACATGTCGATACTAAATCAGTTTTAAATTCAATTGTACTAAGGATTAAATAAGTTTAACACTGTTCAAAAATAAATAACACAACTGTAAAGAATATTAAAAAAAAACATCAATTCCATAAATCCAGTTGCCATCAACATTGTATAGAAATTAACAAGAATAGTAGGAAAGTATTTTGTGAAGCAATACTGGCGCAAAGAAATAAATCCTAACAGTTTTTCATCGTCAGTATGTTATACAGATGAATGGAATTTTATTTTGAATAAGAAGCAGATTGTACAAAATTCCGGTTATTGAATTGCAAACTTCAAATCTGACATACTAAGCCGACTACATTTTTACACATAATACAATTTAAAAATTTAATTTCTGTTTCAAAAGTATTAACATAGTAGGAATAATATTAACACGATAACATTGGCCTTAATTTTATCTTTCATTTAATACCATTACCATTTTTGTATCTTTAAATAGCGAGCAGTAATCTACAGAAACGTAGTTCTCAATGGAACTTTACTATGTTCGGATTTGAAACTTTCCACCCGGTATGTATAATTTAAAATTTGAAACTGATATAATTGAGTAATTAGAGGAATTTCTCTGAAAGTCTCTATTTACATACGTGTGTTACATGCGTATACGTACAATCGTCCGCACTTAAGATGCACCTCTTGTATGCAAACCTCACACTTGTGCTCCAAAGGTTCAGAGAAATGTCAAGTTGTTAAAACTTCCTCCAATTAAAGGTACTTGCGGCAGGATTTTGCAAGATAACCCGATCGTACAGTGTGACTCTACCGGGTCTCCCGCATCATGTGCTCACCCTTCTAAAATCTTTATTTATTAATCAATTAACCTGAATTTTGGAGACAATAAATTAAATAAAAAATGAAAATTTTCTACATACTGCTAGTCGTCATAGGACTTCCGATTTCGCCGGAAGTGATATCAAATTTCTTATTTTAAATGGAACACCCTATATATTTTTACATATTTGAAGTTTACGGATCATTATAAGTCCGAATGCGTATTAACTGTTAATGTTGGTTTTCATGACAACGAAGAAAGAACTTTTTTATTTTTCAATCTAGAAATCTATAAATCGCATTTTCTCGATCTAATGCGATCAAGTGTTTCGAGAAAATCACTCCTTTGATGGTATTTTGATTTTTAACGTTTTTACAGTATTTGAAATTTTCATTAGGTCTTAACTATTTTTTTTTCGATAGAACCTCATATGTTTCTTAGCTTACTTCAACAGCATTTTCTCTAAGTTCGCTGATACCAAATACGTCATATTTTTTTAAAGTTATTTTAAATAAAGGGAGTGTAAAATTTCAATAAGACGTGCTCTATTTTAAATTATTTTTAAAGAAAATATGACGTACTTGGTATCAGCTTACTCAGAAAGAAATGTTCTGAAATTTCAAATACCGTAAAAATGTTAAAAATCAAAATACCATCAAAGGAGTGATTGTCTCGAAACACTTAGTCGCATCAGATCGAAAAAATGCAATTCATAGCTTTCTAGATTGAAAAATAAAAATGTTTTTTTTTTCGTTGTCATAGAAACTAATATTAACAATTGATACGTATTCGGACTCGTAATGCTCCGTAGATTTTAAATATGTAAAAATATATAGGGTGTTCCATTTAAAATAAGAAAGTTGATATCACTTCCAGCGAAACCCGAAGTCCTATTTTTTGTTTAATTTATTGTCTCCAAAATTCAGGTTAATCAATAAATAAATAAAAATTCTAGAAAGGTGAGCACATGGCGCGCGACATTCGGTAAATGTAATCTTCCATTAAAAACGGGTTTCTTTAAAATAACACACGAGCATAGAAAATTGCAGTGGGGTCTTAGACTATTATTATGATTTAGCTATTCACATTTTTTTAGACTCTAGAGTGCTATGCTTTCTTTTCGTTAAGTTACGTGCATGTATTTTGATGAAAGTTAAAATCTGATTTTCAGCGGTACTGACTATGTTGCCGATACATAGACAACGTGGACTACGGTGGCATAATTAAAGTAAAAAGTAGCTTAAAACAAATACATATTTTATTTTAATCTCGTCAAAATGCCGAAAGTTATAAGTGGCGTAACTAAACGTGCAATAGTGAAGGCATTTAATTGTTGTATGAATTTTCGCCCAAATTTAAAAAAACGAAACAGATTTGAAGAACTGCCATGTTACTAGAAGAATCTAAAACGATGAAGCCGATAGTTCACTGAATTCTTTATCCAACTGCATCAAAAATACAGGATGTTTCTCCATGTCCATCCTTTACGTCACATACCACATACATTCCGACTCTAAAATCCCAAAGAAACTTCTTATTATGGTTACCTTTAGATTTTTTATTTATTGATGTTTTATTAATATTTTTTTCTAAATATCGTTTAAATATTTTTTAGCTCTAATTTTGGAAAAATAATGGATATTTTCTACCTTAAGTATGCGTTGGAGAAAGTGGTAAAAGAAGTGGGCAGAATTCTAAATGAGGTCCAAATGACAATGGAAAAAGTTCTAAATCATCAGCAACAGAAAGAAGATTCTGCTATGGTTTAATTCCTGGCTTCCGGTTGGAACCGCGTCTCTCGGACTTCTTCTGAAGTTTCGTTCTCCGTTGCAGAAGAACTTTCTCAGGGTTGCTGCTGCTGGTTTTGCTGCTGCTTCTTCTTCTGGCGTCCTTGGTTAACCTTGTGGGAGTAGCTTGTTTTATGATGTGGTAGAATTTGATGTTCTTATGAATATCGAGAAACCTCGGAATTAAATACAGTTAGATAATATGAAACGTTAAACTTCATCATAAAAATATAAAGTTCTTTGTTCTCACAACAGCATATTTGGACTAAACATGATCATACACTCATCAATTCAATTAAAGGATGCTTTAAAATAAAAGTAACATTCTGATGTATAAGTAAATGTATTTTCACATTCTCAGTCTTGATGTTAGCGGGAAGAAGTGTAACGTTACCATAGTCTTTTTTTTCACGAACACAATAAAGTGCGTGGAACAGGAGAATAAA
Organism: Prosopocoilus inquinatus; assembly: GCA_036172665.1. NCBI lineage: Eukaryota > Metazoa > Arthropoda > Insecta > Coleoptera > Lucanidae > Prosopocoilus > Prosopocoilus inquinatus. The sequence goes on from CM069871.1 coordinate 38,785,481, forward strand.
AAAAAGTGTATTCTAACTCTCAGACCTGTGTGACACAGAGTCTACAAGTGGGTAGGTAATATTGGTAGGTAATACTTTCTCACAAAACAGATGCAGAAATTATGTCGTAAAAAACCTCAATTCAGACTGTCAACTCGGTACCAGATAAGTAGTGTTACCGTTACCTATACGTAGTAACACAGATTACTACACAGATGCGAAGCTCCGGGCGGTACCTTTGATGTTGCGCGGCAAGATTCCGTACCTTCAGCCATTGTATAGGTATTGATAAAGTGCGAAACTTGGAAATTGCGGCGTATTGGAGTGTTAATACATTAATGCACCTTTCATAAATATGCTATTTTAATCAACGAATTAAGGTAGTAAAAATTACCGTGAAATCATTTGATTAACAGTGCACTGTATGTCGCAACCTCACGCAATTTGATTAATAAAATACTTATACAATGGCGGGAATGCCAGCCTTCGCATCTGTGTAGTAATCTGTGGTAGAAGGTAGATATCGCGTTGCTATACCTTCTTGATTAAACCTACTAACCGGTAGCTGGGCAGGTAATTGTGCAGTACTCTGGGGTGAACTGTCTTAATTAAAAATTTATTTAAATTTAGTTTATGCTAAAAATCTTTGCGTCAAATATTGAAAGCGCGATATGTCAAAATGTCTTAACCATTATTTACTAAATAATTTATAGAATAACTTAGGAGTTAAGAGGGAACTATTTTAGAGAAGTACTTAATTTGATAAAAAACCTAATGTTCAGTTTAAAAAAGTTCAAGAAACTTGATAGTCATTTGTTCCTCTGACGGTACTATAAAATCGAGCAGAGAAAGTCCTGAAACTTTTCTAATTTAAGGTACCTCGTGAAATTTCAAATAAAAAAGTTAGTTATTGTAGCCATTTACCATGAACACCAAGACTTTGGGAGATGATAATTTAGAGACATAATTAAATTGACATCCGGAATGGGATACTATGATAAAAAACCTAAAGTTCCATATGCAAAACATCAAAACAATTGAAAATCTCGGAAACCTGTTATTTTTTTCGAAAGTACTACAAAATCGAGAAGGTAAGGTCCTAAAACTTTTCTAAGTTACTTCGTAAAACTGCAAATAAGAAAGTTAGCTATTGCAGCGGCTTTCCATGAACACCCTGTATACAGGTGCTCAGATTTCGTAGGGACAGCATGGGTAACTTTTATATTTGAAGAGATAGAGAGATGGTTAAATTACCAAAAAGGTGCAGGTTCGAGTGTTCATTAAGAATCCATATCCAAATATTACTTGTCAAGGCCAACTTGGTTATAAAAATACAAATAAGAAAGAACAACTTCTGGTGAACAACCTGACATGTACATGTTTATATGGACTTTACCTTTATTTTGATCTGAAGCAGCGCACACAGGCGGAATTTCATAAAATCCAGGCAAAAACTCCAAAAATTAAAGTCACTTAAATCAGTTCCCGCTATTCTTTTCCTAAATGTCAACATCTCATTCTAACCAATGACATGATTGCTTTTGTTCACATGAACATTATGAACCAGTTACAACGGAACAAAATGTATGTTTAAATAAGCCGAAGCATTTATTCATATTTACTGAATATTATTGCTTCCACGAAAAACGTAAAAGTTTATTTTGTATATTTTGAATTCAAAAAGTGAAGATATGTACCTACTTATATTTGTTATTAAACAATTTTGTTTCTTTTTGATAAGGTCGTTTTGGAAGATCATGTAATACTTTAGTTACAAAATTATATGTTTTTATAACAAGTTATGGTTTGTTCTACTGCAGGACTTCGTAGTTCAAGATTCATCCCAATCACAACTTTATGCATTTTTTATACAGGTATAAGTGTAAAGTAAATGTTGGAACAGATTAAAGTTGCTAATACGTGCTAATGTACAGAGAGAGGCTTCAATAGGAAAACTATATCAGTCTGTAAATTATAAATGAGCTCAAAATAAATTCGTCATTTCTCTATGTTGACAATAAAAAAAAATGCTCAAACAGGTAAATTTTGTTTTTAAAAAGTAGGTACATATCTCTATGTAAAAGTCAATTCTTGACAGTCGTTTGTTTTCCAAGTAATGACGTCATCGACTTTTTTTTAAATAACAGATCCCAACTTTTTTCTTGAAGCCGATAGTTCACTGAATTCTTTATCCAACTGTATCAAAAATACAGGATGTTTCTCCATGTCCATCCTTTACGTCATATACCACATACATTCCGACTCTAAAATCCCAAAGAAACTTCTTATTATGGTTACCTTTAGATTTTTTATTTATTGATGTTTTATTAATATTTTTTTCTAAATATCGTTTAAATATTTTTTAGCTCTAATTTTGGAAAAATAATGGATATTTTCTAGCTTAAGGAATATCTGGTAACATGGCAGTTTTTGTAAATCTTTTCAGAAAACGATTAGATAGTGTAAAGGCGTATGCCAGCTTACACCATTTCTGAGACATCCTATACATGATGTTTTATGGAAAAAAAGCTCATAACATAGCATTTTGATATTTCACCTATTAATATTTCGCTAGACAGATGCGGCGTATAATTCGTTTAGGTACATTTTTTTCTAATTTTTAAGCTGCATTTACATAAAAGAAATTATTATGTGACTCTATAACACTTTTATGCAAATATATATAGAACAGTATCTCCTTTTGGAAAGTAACAAAAAAAAATGTTTTCATTAAAAAATTAAAATTATATTTCTACTCGAACGGTAATGTTTTAGAAAGTATTAAGATACTACAGACTTTTTATCCACCTGTGTAATAGATATGTAAGATTGTTAAAAATTAATTATTATTTAAACCTGAAATCTCAGCAATAAGGTTTTATGTCCTGATATGTTTTCAATCGTTTTACACAATTATTAAGTTTTGATCAAGATTTTTTGAAATTCCGCCTGTGTGCAGCGGCCTGTACTTTTGTTACACCCTTTATACCAAACCGTAATAGCTGTAGCTTCGGGAGAATAAAAATTATAGTCAAACTGACTAAGAGCAATTTAAAGAAAATATTTTTAAGTATCTCAGTTGACCGCAAGGGGGCGCAATCAATAGGCTATCCCAAGGTTGGTAAAACTGGTATTGCATCTAGCAGGTTGCCTCGTTCCCATTTAATATGCTGCTTTAAGTTTCCTCCCCGCAAAAGTAACTCGTGACGTCACACGAAATTTCTTTTCTTTCCGTCACAATGAAGTAAATAGGGTGAGTTTTAATATGTTTCCTAAAGCTTTATCTAATTCACTAAAAATGGAATCAATGCTGTGGTCGTATTGATCAAATAACGCAAAAATCTCATTAATATGCTTAATGGAATTTGTCAAGTGACGTGACGTAACGAGATACGCACCCTCTGTTCTCTCCGGTGATCAAGGCAACCTTCTAATACACAGTTCAGCTCTACCAACTTTGGGCTATCCCTAAAGTCCCCAGATCTATCAAAGTAAGGACAATGGTAAGGACAATGAGTTGGAAAGAGAACAATTGAAGCGGTCAGTGCAAGAAGTAGCTAAGTCATACTTTTATGTTTTCGAGCTATTGTGAACTGAATATTTCAATATACTCCCATATTTTTATTTATTGCTCCAGGTATTTTATTTTTTTTACACCCAGAGATACATTGGTGTACAATAAAAAGCCAAAGTTCAAATTTATAAAATTTGCTTAGGCCCTGAAAAATAATACATTTTTTTGGACTTTTGTACTGAAATTCGGTGATGTCGATCATTTACAATAGAAAAAACATTTCAACGAAGAATATTAATTTTATTTTGTTTATAAAAGTAACGGATGACTTTTTAAACCTCAATTCTTAGTTGATTGTGCAAGAAAGAACTCGTGTTTTAACTTAGAATAGGTATAATTGAAATTAACCTCCGCCCACAATAATTTTTATATCCGTAGATACGTATTTCGGCAGCTAGGCTGCCATCTTTAGTACGCTACCAACTTAAAAGCACTAAGAAAGATTTAAAACTACCTAATCACACTGATAAAATCATAAAAATATGAAAGCTAACAACAATCTAATCATCCTAAAAGATATATATGCCTAAATGTAAGTAAATATAAATTAATATGTAAAAATTTTAAATAAACTATATATGTTAATGTATAAATCGAGAAAAAAATATAAGTGAACACCCAAAATTAACTGTCAGAAAACCTTACAAACAAGAGCTAACCAAACAACACGAAAATGCGGAAATAAATTGTCCAAAGACCCGCATTTCCGTGTTGTTTGGTTAGCTCTTGTTTGTAAGGTTTTCTGACAGTTAATTTTGGGTGTTCACATATTTCTTTTTTTTTCCCCGATTTATACATTAACATATATAGTTTATTTAAAATTTTTACATATTAATTTATATTTACTTACATTTAGACATATATATCTTTTAGGATGATTAGATTGTTGTTAGCTTTAATATTTTTATGATTTTATCAGTGTGATTAGGTAGTTTTAAATCTTTCTTAGTGCTTTTAAGTTGATAGCGTACTGAAGATGGCAGCTTAGCTGTCGAAATATGTATCTACGGATATAAAAATTATTGTGGGCGGAGGTTAATTTCAATTATCTCTTAAACCACAGTCTCCTTTACTATTTTAGTTTTAGAATAGGTATACCAGTACGTCGAAATTTCATCCACTTTTTGTGAAAAATTAAAGTAATATTCCGTGATGTAAGCTCTGTGTTTGATTATTAAATAAAATTAAAAAATAGAGCATACGTTATAACAATTTAAAGTTTAACAACATTAACGGTAGCGGCCATTAAATCCGGACAAGAATATAATATAAATATAAGTAATAGCATGCGTGATAAATCAGGATAACAGAATTTGATATTGAAACAACTTTTCATGCAACATTCGCATCAAGAAGTAGTTATTTACAGGAATTAGGGGCATTTCTTGCTACTTACCAACTTCTTGCAGTGAATTAGGATTCGACTGAAATTGTTGCTGTTTGGTAAATTTATCGACTTCTTGGAGTTTATCTGAGTTTACCAAACGATAGTACATGTAAATTAATGTACTTGACATTGGTTATCGCAAAAATGCAAAATACTTAACTCGCTACTTTTTGCACTGACCCCTTCAATTGGTAAAGACCATGAGTTAAAGTGAGAACTATCGAAAAGGAATCAATATGACGCAGTGATATTTCGTGACAGATGTCAGACGATTTACCGTTAACTTACAAATTTATGAATTTCAAGCACAGTTGTGTTTGAAACGCAAAAAAATTATGAACACGTATTTAACTGAAGCGTGCGCAATTTCTTGCGTTTTTGAACTTATCTGCATCCACAAATGGGTAAGAAAAACGGCTCTTGATATGGCTTCAACTTTCGCCGCATTCACACTCAACAATCAAGATACTTCGATATTATCAATCAGGTTCGTTCATTAAGCATAATAAATCAACGTTGGGACTTGGAATCATGATGGAATAGTGTGAAAGGACACCTTCGATAGCTAGGAAAGTTGAACAGTGACTATAAATTTAAAAGACGTATACATCAATTACTACGAAGTGAAATTAATCTTCAGGAAAATGGCACCTTCACAGGTATTCCAAAATAACCAAGCTAATCGAATGTGGAGAATGTCAAGGACTGTACACAGATAAAAATGCGCTATTAGATTTAACACCGGTTTAACTCTTTTTGGTAGATCCCTCGCGTCAATTTACACAGGTAGTTAAAAAAAATGTTAAAATTTGAAGGAGTGAAAGGTATTAGTTTGACTACAGAAAGATGGTGAAATTATTTATTCAAGGAGTTGCAGTTACACTTTTAATGGTGTTAAAATTACATTTTACGGGTGTTACAATTATACTTTTAAGAAGTTGAAGCTATACTTTGTACTTGAACGGTGTTAATATTATACTTTAATGGTGTAAAATTGCACCTTTACTAACTTAACCATTTACCAAGTTAATTACCTATAAGTGCTACATTTTAATTTTTAGGTGAGACTAACACACAAATGTATAACAGAATGCTTTAGGAACTTTTTATTGTTGAAATAATATTTTTCTCCTGAAATGAGTTACATGCACACCGATTCAGAAACATTTCAACACACAAATGTGTTAAATTTATCTTCAACCCCACAAAAGTGTAATATGTGGTAATATTTATCATTTTCGTATATTCAAAATTTATAACTACTTTATACACGTAGTTAAATAGACATAAAAAAAGGGTTATTTTGACAAAATAAAAAAATAGTTTTTACTGCTTTAGTGAAATTTTTACTCTTTTGGTATAACGTTTAACTACTTACTCCTTAAACTCCCCAAAATTTTTATCTGTGTAGATGTCGAAACAGAGCTACAAAATTTTGCTTCCCTAAAAATAAGATAACTTAGGAATTACGTGCGGTTTTATTTATAAAATTAATTATTAAATATTTTCTGTGACTCAGGTAGTTCTACACAGTGATTATTATTCATTTAGGTCCGGTATTATAAACGTAAAATAAATTTATTATACAGTTTAATGTCTTAATAACAATTGTAAAAACAATGGTTATTAAGGCATTAAACTGTAGAGTAAATTTAACTTGCGTTTATAATACCGGGCCTTAAAGACTTTATTATTAACTAATTTAGTAAACGACTGCAAGAAACTTTCAGCTGTTACCAATGTTTTGACGGTGGCGCGAAATAGGGAATCAATATGGTTGCAAGTTTGCGGTACTTTGATAGATCTAGTGACTAACTATCCCACGAACAGCTTGTGTATGTTAAGCATTAATTATTATTCGTAAAATTATATTAAGCCGATATCCCACCGTCAATATTTTGATTAAAAATTCCATCAATAATTGATAAATATGGTTATATGACAGTGGAAGCATTTATGTGTTTATCAAATTCTTATAAAAAAATGTATTGAAATTGATAATGTGATATAATTTACTTCGATATTTGACTAATATATATTATTTTGATGGACATTTTGATCCAAAAATTTACAATGGGATATCGGCTTTATAGACATCAGAATTACTAAAAATAATGACATTTTGTACATGTATACAGGATGGGCCAACAGTGGGCGGAAGATTGTGGCGTTATTATTGAAATTTTTTTAAATCTGTGTGCGCAATAACAAAATAAGTGTTTACTTCGATTTCCGGTAGCTTCGGCGTTGCAAACAAATGATTTTTTTGAACTCATATCGTAGCTTAACTTTACTGCACGATATACGATATAAGCCATGTCGAAGAAATAGTTTTCGAAGTCTATTAATTGTTGAGATTGATATTGTATTTGTTATCTCTGGATATTTGGAATAGGCGTCTACTACAATTAGAAAATTATTTCCTTGATATGGACCTGCATAATCCAAATGAATCCGTTGCCAAGGACAATTTGGTTTCGGCCACGATATACAGAACACTGGTACGCGCACTTGCCTTTCTTCCCCATACAAAACGAGGAAGTCAAAAGTAGTGCCTAGTTACGCGATTTAAATTTTACCGCTAGATGACATCAGTGTATGAAGGACTGTCAGTAAACGTCATTAATATACTCCTGCAGGCTATATTACGTGTTCTAGGCGACTTATGTTCAGTATTTACGCAAGCAATCAAATAGATGTAGAAAGATATTTACTAATATTACGTGCAAGTACGTTTTGCTATGATTTTTACAAACATTTCAGAGGCTATTGGTATTATTTGTTTCTTGTATCTGTTTGGTAGTGGTGGAAGAAAGGATAGATGAGATTAGCATTAGTTCAGTAGGAGCATACATTTACTTGAGGAATAGCATTATCTGTCAGTGTTCTTCGAATGATTTCATTTCCACTGACTTAATTTTTTACAAATTTTTATTGAAAATGTATCAAGCACACAAAATGTTGCTTCGATATTGTGACACCTGCATTTTGGTTCGTTCTTGAAGCCTTTCCAAAATCCATAATTAACAATATTTCATAATTAATGGTACGTATCGTAAGTCTACATCTGTAACCCAAATTTACTGAGTGGTTTGATAGGATTTTATTCTGGTTAAATGAATTTTTAATGATGCTTTAAATATCTACTAATGTTTTCAATTCACTTGCATTGATCGCACAACGAGTATCTTCATCTGGTATATAGTACAAGATGCAAATACTCTGACTGCAACCAGTGCAAATGAATCGAAGACGCTATTTGCTTCACTATTCATTGGCTTTTTCAAGCTTGTGATGCAAATGAAGACAAGTGATACTGTTACGGTAATCTTGGAATAAGGGATGTAATCAGATTAAACAATACGTTTATTAAATTAGAAATAATATAAAGAAGGTTATGTGCCTCTCACATAACACTTATATTTTCAGCTTCGATGGAATTAATTTGCAAGGTCATTAAACTTGAAGGAAACAAGCCGCAGTAACGTTTATGTGTTTTAACTTTATGCACTTTTGGTGTCACTTGCATGCATAACTGATGTTGCTAGATAGGTACTATTGTGAGTTTATATCCACTCGTTCTATTGAGTACATTTTAATCAGTACGTCGGTCAATTTAATGCCAGTTGGATTGGTGGATATTCTAAATTAGCTAGCAATCTTACGATGGGTTCATGCTACGTTAAAATCTCCTTGCTTCAATACAAATTAACTCTGAGAAGTCTTTCTATTTTCACTGCAATGTAAATAAATTAGGAAACGAATTAAATTATTCGCCAATACATACCCTCTTTAAATTAAAATTTCTACACCTGACAACTTCGCTTTAAATTCATAGTAAAAATTTTAAATGCAGTATTTAACCTCAAAGCAGTTTGTTGCGTACTGTTTACCGCTGTTTATCTCTGCCGATGTGTTTTGTGTTTACCACAAGAGCTCATATAGAACAAGAGCCCCACAAGACCCGGCTGTGGAATTTGATAAAAATGACAGTCCGCGATACGGTTCTACCATCTACCGAACTTTTTCAAACTACTCAACTTGCTCAAAATTTTTAACTGAAAATGGCGGCGAGTGAGCGTACCAGTGTTCTCTATATCGTGCTTTACTGCTAACAGTACTGTCACTAGTGTCATATCTTCTGTCAACCGTGGAGTAAGGAGTCGTTTTATTTACGTTATTTATTGGATCCAATGCAAAAATAATTTCTTTTCGGGACTCATTTACGATGTTATTGACTTTATGTTGCATTATAAAATGATGTTTGATGTTTACATTGAAGCAGATTTATGATTGAAAATTAATTTTCGGAACGGTTCAAAAGTCACGGGAGCACCGAAACTGTTTGGAAGAGTTTAGAACTGAATCTGCCGCTGTATTGTTGACAATAAAATATTTGAAGACAATCTGCGATAGGTACAGATGTTTCGACAAACTGGAAGATCTTCCGAAGAAGAGTCAACTTTGAAAACATACTGCTAAGGTTATGGAAAATGCAATACTTGCAGTGGAAAATGCTCCATGCATCTTTATTCGCTCGTTATCACAATCAATTTGACTAGTTTGAGCTTTCGGTTGGAAGGTGCCACAAATTATTACCTAAAGATGCAAAGCTCTGTCTTTACCGCATGATATTGGTGCAAGAATTGCTGCCCGGTGATCTCAGATAGGGACATTATAACTTATGTAAAAAATTATTTAATTTTTGAGTGAGTTGTAATTAATATTCTTCTAGATACGTTTTGTATTATGATATTTTAAAGTTAGGTTACGTCCAATTTTAACATCGCGACAAACGTTTTTCGAAACAAAAGATTTTCACAGGTAATGCTACCGGATTTCCAAATGAACACTTGCTACATGTTGGTTAGATGCACAATCTAAAATTATTTAGACTTATACAGAGTGTTCCATACGAGTATGACAACCCTAACATAGCGCAAAAAATTAAATGGAACGCCCTGTATATGAACACATAGTTTCAAACATCTCTTACTAAGATTTCCAATAGTATGAGACATTTTACGTACAGCTCATAAATTTTGAACGTAGATAGTTTTCAAATTTGTATCTTTAAAATCTCAACTGTATTGTCATTTAATAAATAAAATTGGATTTTGTTTCGTTTCTAATGCATACATTTGGTAACAATATTGTTAATAATCTTGATAATAATTACAGTAGATGTATTTTAATGTTTGAACTAGAGTGCTGCACAATCACCTACCTAGTTACCGGTTACTAGGTTAACCAACAAGGTATAGCCACGTGATACCTACCGACTACGACTAGGTAATAGGTAACACTGCTTACCTGGTACCGGTTGACAGTCTGAATTGAGATTTTTTACGACATAAGTTCGGCATTTGTTTTGTGAGAAAGATTGTGCCAGGTAAAGATTTATACCGGGCGTGACCTACCTAGAACTTGGCTCACCCGGTAACAAGTGTTACCTGGTACCGGGACACACCCGGCCACGAATATTACCTGGTACCGGGTGTACTTAAATGTGTAAATGTGTAAGTGCATCACAAAAGATTGTAAATACAGGGTGGGCCAACAGTGCGTGGGCGGAAGATTGTGGCGTTACTCTTGAAGATTTTTGAAATCTGTGTGCACACTGACATATATATCGCAGATGTACATGCACAATCTAAAATTATTTAGACTTATACAGAGTGCTTCGTAAGAGTAGACCACTATATGTTTTTTTTTTTTATGGAATACCCTATATATTATTGCGTTATTAGGTGCCTCATTATTATTGGACAAAAATAATATAAGGTTTTATTGACCTGAAGTTTATCGTTTTCGAGATATTGACAATTTACCGGAAAAATATGGCAAAATTTGTTACTCCATAAATTAGTTATTTTCAAATATTTTGCTTGAATTTTGTTGGATACATTGTTTAACTATTAGAAAACAGAAATGTGTAATTAACTCGAATTTTTTAAGTTTACATCTTTAAAATCTGAGTTATAATTTTAATTTAATAAACAAAATTGAATTTTTTGTGTCATCATATTACAACAATGACATTAGAAAACGATTTAACTAAATAGTTAATTCAATAAATAAAATATGAAAGAATTTTGAGTTACAACTTCCGTCTGATTTCATTATTTTTTTCGTCAGAATATAAATGGGTTTAGTGAATTTCCTATGGACGTCGAGGTCAGGAAACAGAATTATTTAGAATTGCATTTGTGTGTATTATGTCTGTACTATTAATAAATTTTAATATACTTCTTAATCGCCGAATTAAAAATGTATAAAATAAATTGGATTACATTTTGTGCATATTTGTTAAATCTAGTTTTCCTTTTTTTAACTAACACTTATGTTATTGCTTTTGTGGTATTTTGTATACTTCGTACTATGAATAATTGCAAAATAGAACAATGATATGATTATAAAGAAATTAAATTTAGTTCAATTTAATAGTTAAAAATAAAAATCAATGTGTTCATTAACAATGTTATTAACAAATGTATGCATCAGAAACAAAACAAAATCCTATTTTATTTATTAAATTACAATAGATTTGAGATTTTAAAGATACAAATTTAAAAATTTTAAAGATATAAATTTAAAAAATTTCTACGTTCAAAATTTAAGAGCTATACGCAAAATGTCTTACATTATTGGAAACTTTAGTAAGGGATGTTTTAAACTATGTGTTCATATACAAGCCGTTCCGAACCTTGTTCTGTTCAACTGTCAGTTTTCGTAAATGAACACCTGTATATTTTTATATCATGAGATACAGAATTAAATTCTACATCGATTAGTAGTAGCATTCCCTATACCTATTTTCATTAGTTTTCTTGTTATCAAGAATTGTTTATTATATTGTGTTAATTAATGGCATTTATACAATTATTCGTATCTAGCTTTGAAAAAAAAAGCAAATATCGAATTCCTATTTTTTAAAGAAACAAATATTTGCTAACCATAGCATTATTTCGCCATACATCTCGAAATAAAGCTATAGGTAAATACCTATCGTAATACTTACTATTTTCATAAACAAGGGTCTTAAAAAAATAAGTAGACCTATTTTCAAAAACAATTCTCTTTGTTAGGCTAAAATTTTTGTTTAAAAAAAGCAGAAGTAAAACTTACAATTGGTAAAGTGGTAAAAATAATTAAACAGTTTTATTTATTATTCTTTAGTCCCTATGATACGAAAATGCTGCATAAAATTTACAATTAACTGAGACAAGAGTCAAATAAACTAATAAATATTAACAATGGTAACCTAACTCTCTCACGTTGTAGAAATTTTGAGCAAAAAATACCATCGTGTCGTAGTTCTTGAAGATTAAATATTACAGATAAAATAGCGACATCTTACTATCGCTTTTTGACCTGACATTGCAGTAGGGTAGACAAATTGAAGCGGGATTTGCTCCTAATAAGTTCCCCATGCAAGGCGGCCATGCTTGGTGTCAAAGCGTAATGAAAATTTTAGAAAAATTTTGTGCAAATCATTTTTGATTGCAGCGAGAACCTCGAGCAGCCTCTGGACAGCTGTTTCAGCCCTGCTTGGGGCTTCTTCAGCAGAGACGTAGCTCGACATTCCCGCTGCAAACAAAAACGACTTGCCCAATTTATTCGCATTTGCGATGTAAGAGTGATGAACAGATAAAATAGCGACATCTTACTATCGCTTTTTGACCTGACATTGCAGTAGGGTAGACAAATTGAAGCGGGATTTGCTCCTAATAAGTTCCCCATGCAAGGCGGCCATGCTTGCTGTCAAAGCATAATGAAAATTTTAGAAAAATTTTGTGCAAATCATTTTTGATTGCAGCGACAACCTCGAGCAGCCTCTGGACAGCTGTTTCAGCCCTGCTTGGGGCTTCTTCAGCAGAGACGTAGCTCGACATTCCCGCTGCAAACAAAAACGACTTGCCCAATTTATTCGCATTTGCGATGTAAGAGTGATGAACAGATAAAATAGCGACATCTTACTATCGCTTTTTGACCTGACATTGCAGTAGGGTAGACAAATTGAAGCGGGATTTGCTTCTAATAAGTTCCCCATGCAAGGCGGCCATGCTTGCTGTCAAAGCATAATGAAAATTTTAGAAAAATTTTGTGCAAATCATTTTTGATTGCAGCGAGAACCTCGAGCAGCCTCTGGACAGCTGTTTCAGCCCTGCTTGGGGCTTCTTCAGCAGAGACGTAGCTCGACATTCCCGCTGCAAACAAAAACGACTTGCCCAATTTATTCGCATTTGCGATGTAAGAGTGATGAACAGATAAAATAGCGACATCTTACTATCGCTTTTTGACCTGACATTGCAGTAGGGTAGACAAATTGAAGCGGGATTTGCTCCTAATAAGTTCCCCATGCAAGGCGGCCATGCTTGCTGTCAAAGCATAATGAATATTTTAGAAAAATTTTGTGCAAATCATTTTTGATTGCAGCGAGAACCTCGAGCAGCCTCTGGACAGCTGTTTCAGCCCTGCTTGGGGCTTCTTCAGCAGAGACGTAGCTCGACATTCCCGCTGCAAACAAAAACGACTTGCCCAATTTATTCGCATTTGCGATGTAAGAGTGATGAACAGATAAAATAGCGACATCTTACTATCGCTTTTTGACCTGACATTGCAGTAGGGTAGACAAATTGAAGCGGGATTTGCTCCTAATAAGTTTCCCATGCAAGGCGGCCATGCTTGCTGTCAAAGCATAATGAAAATTTTAGAAAAATTTTGTGCAAATCATTTTTGATTGCAGCGAGAACCTCGAGCAGCCTCTGGACAGCTGTTTCAGCCCTGCTTGGGGCTTCTTCAGCAGAGACGTAGCTCGACATTCCCGCTGCAAACAAAAACGACTTGCCCAATTTATTCGCATTTGCGATGTAAGAGTGATGAACAGATAAAATAGCGACATCTTACTATCGCTTTCTTACTATCGCTTTTTGACCTGACATTGCAGTAGGGTAGACAAATTGAAGCGGGATTTGCTCCTAATAAGTTCCCCATGCAAGGCGGCCATGCTTGCTGTCAAAGCATAATGAAAATTTTAGAAAAATTTTGTGTAAATCATTTTTGATTGCAGCGAGAACCTCGAGCAGCCTCTGGACAGCTGTTTCAGCCCTGCTTGGGGCTTCTTCAGCAGAGACGTAGCTCGACATTCCCGCTGCAAACAAAAACGACGTGCCCAATTTATTCGCATTTGCGATGTAAGAGTGATGAACAGATAAAATAGCGACATCTTACTATCGCTTTTTGACCTGACATTGCAGTAGGGTAGACAAATTGAAGCGGGATTTGCTCCTAATAAGTTCCCCATGCAAGGCGGCCATGCTTGCTGTCAAAGCATAATGAAAATTTTAGAAAAATTTTGTGCAAATCATTTTTGATTGCAGCGAGAACCTCGAGCAGCCTCTGGACAGCTGTTTCAGCCCTGCTTGGGGCTTCTTCAGCAGAGACGTAGCTCGACATTCCCGCTGCAAACAAAAACGACGTGCCCAATTTATTCGCATTTGCGATGTAAGAGTGATGAACAGATAAAATAGCGACATCTTACTATCGCTTTTTGACCTGACATTGCAGTAGGGTAGACAAATTGAAGCGGGATTTGCTCCTAATAAGTTCCCCATGCAAGGCGGCCATGCTTGCTGTCAAAGCATAATGAAAATTTTAGAAAAATTTTGTGCAAATCATTTTTGATTGCAGCGAGAACCTCGAGCAGCATCTGGACAGCTGTTTCAGCCCTGCTTGGGGCTTCTTCATAACTTATTAGGAGCAAATCCCGCTTCAATTTGTCTACCCTACTGCAATGTCAGGTCAAAAAGCAGGGCTGAAACAGCTGTCCAGAGGCTGCTCGAGGTTCTCGCTGCAATCAAAAATGATTTGCACAAAATTTTTCTAAAATTTTCATTATGCTTTGACAGCAAGCATGGCCGCCTTGCATGGGGAACTTATTAGGAGCAAATCCCGCTTCAATTTGTCTACCCTACTGCAATGTCAGGTCAAAAAGCGATAGTAAGATGTCGCTATTTTATCTGTTCATCACTCTTACATCGCAAATGCGAATAAATTGGGCACGTCGTTTTTGTTTGCAGCGGGAATGTCGAGCTACGTCTCTGCTGAAGAAGCCCCAAGCAGGGCTGAAACAGCTGTCCAGAGGCTGCTCGAGGTTCTCGCTGCAATCAAAAATGATTTGCACAAAATTTTTCTAAAATTTTCATTATGCTTTGACAGCAAGCATGGCCGCCTTGCATGGGGAACTTATTAGGAGCAAATCCCGCTTCAATTTGTCTACCCTACTGCAATGTCAGGTCAAAAAGCGATAGTAAGATGTCGCTATTTTATCTGTTCATCACTCTTACATCGCAAATGCGAATAAATTGGGCAAGTCGTTTTTGTTTGCAGCGGGAATGTCGAGCTACGTCTCTGCTGAAGAAGCCCCAAGCAGGGCTGAAACAGCTGTCCAGAGACTGCTCGAGGTTCTCGCTGCAATCAAAAATGATTTGCACAAAATTTTTCTAAAATTTTCATAATGCTTTGACAGCAAGCATGGCCGCCTTGCATGGGGAACTTATTAGGAGCAAATCCCGCTTCAATTTGTCTACCCTACTGCAATGTCAGGTCAAAAAGCGATAGTAAGATGTCGCTATTTTATCTGTTCATCACTCTTACATCGCAAATGCGAATAAATTGGGCAAGTCGTTTTTGTTTGCAGCGGGAATGTCGAGCTACGTCTCTGCTGAAGAAGCCCCAAGCAGGGCTGAAACAGCTGTCCAGAGGCTGCTCGAGGTTCTCCCTGCAATCAAAAATGATTTGCACAAAATTTTTCTAAAATTTTCATTATGCTTTGACAGCAAGCATGGCCGCCTTGCATGGGGAACTTATTAGGAGCAAATCCCGCTTCAATTTGTCTACCCTACTGCAATGTCAGTTCAAAAAGCGATAGTAAGATGTCGCTATTTTATCTGTTCATCACTCTTACATCGCAAATGCGAATAAATTGGGCAAGTCGTTTTTGTTTGCAGCGGGAATGTCGAGCTACGTCTCTGCTGAAGAAGCCCCAAGCAGGGCTGAAACAGCTGTCCAGAGGCTGCTCGAGGTTCTCGCTGCAATCAAAAATGATTTGCACAAAATTTTTCTAAAATTTTCATTATGCTTTGACAGCAAGCATGGCCGCCTTGCATGGGGAACTTATTAGGAGCAAATCCCGCTTCAATTTGTCTACCCTACTGCAATGTCAGGTCAAAAAGCGATAGTAAGATGTCGCTATTTTATCTGTTCATCACTCTTACATCGCAAATGCGAATAAATTGGGCAAGTCGTTTTTGTTTGCAGCGGGAATGTCGAGCTACGTCTCTGCTGAAGAAGCCCCAAGCAGGGCTGAAACAGCTGTCCAGAGGCTGCTCGAGGTTCTCGCTGCAATCAAAAATGATTTGCACAAAATTTTTATTAAATATTACGGTTCCTTTTTATTTGTCTTGTTGATTTTATTAATTTTTTTGTTTTCTATTTGTATATATCTGTTAATATAGTTTGTAATTCAATAAATATATTTATTTTGTCGACACTTACTGCCAAAAATTACCGTAATTTTAGCAAAATATGCCATTATAAGAAACAATAATAAATAACAAGAAAACTAATGGAAATAGCTGTAGGGAATGCTACTACTAATCGATTAAGAATTTGATTCTGTATCTCATGAAGCAAAAATATACAAGGCGTTTCATTTACGAAAATTGAGTTTTGGGCAGTTGAACAGAGCAAGGTTCGACACCATATTTTGACCAACCTGGGAATTTTTCAATGATAACTAAGATATGATTTGAAAAACTGAACATTATTCTTTCAAACGACCGGCAGCTTGCATTTTGAAATTTTAAAGTGACGTAAATACATTCTCTTAAATGAAAGACCACCGAAATAATTTTTTTCAGAAATTCGATGATATCTCAAAAACCGTTACATTTAAGTGTAGGAAGTCTTAACAACTTTTGCTTGGAATAATGTACAGAATCAGAATTTGCAATAAAAAGTATAGCAACTACCGGTTTAACCGGAAGTGATATAAAAGTGAAAATATTTTATTATCACGTCCTCCTAGGGCAGTTTGTTAATTTTTAGAATATTAATATGTTCCTTTCTCCGAGAACTTTTAATAGGCCACTCAACTTGGGAGATCCTATATAGAGTGTTCCGTTAAAAAAACATATGTTATGGTCGTCACACTCTTACAAGTCTCTGTATAAGTCTAAATAATTTTAGATTGTGCATCTAAATGATAATTGTGCATCTATATGATATGTAAACTATTGCGCACACAAATTTCAGTAGTAATAGCCATCAACAGTAACGCCATATTCTCTCGCCCACGCACTGTTGGCCTAGCCTGTATACCGGCTGTTTCAAATTGAGTGTGCACTGAATGGATCTCCTAAACCGTAAGAGACACAAATTTGGTTAAGTGGAAGAAAAGTTACATGAATCAGTGCCTAATTCGTAGCCATTGACAGAATGATTCTTTTCTTATTTCTTCTTGAGATATTAATGAAAATGTAAAACAGTCGATTTTTTTTTTCCTCCGTATCTCTTTTATTATACATAATTTTGAAATTCTGATTTAACTTTCTACAGGCACTTTTTATTCTGCTTTGAATAGAGGTGGCAGAATTGAAGTCAAACGTTTCGTCTTTCCACGACCATCATCAGTTTCGATTGTTTAACTACAACGTATATATTTTTATTATTCTATTCGATAGCATTTTTTCTCCTAATTGTAATGGTATATCATTCTTAATAGTTGATATTAATCTAAAGCTTAAATAAAACAGATTTTTATATGAAAATTTTATTTAATACATAATTTCAAATTTTTAGTTCACTTTCTTAGCTATAATGTAAATTATAATAAACTATTTAAAATTTTTCTGTATCGTTATTTTAATAATGCACTGCACTTACGAAAATGAATTTTTACCGAGAAATATCGGGTGATTCTAATATAACTTGCTAGACTAGTATCTCAGCTTTGCTAGAGGAATGAAAAGGCCTAGTTTTTAATTTTGATGAGCAATGTTGGATTAAAAGAAAAAGTGTATACTAATTATACTAAAAATATTTAGATATTACTGTATTGTTACAATGACATTGGCAGCTAAAATCGAATATTGTGATAAATTTGAAAGATACTTTCTATAATAATGTAATTTTTTTTAAATTTCTTTAGCACTCAGTGGCCCTCAACACTTCACTATCTTTATTTTTTTAAACATGTTTAAGACCAAAAATGGAAATAAATTTTGTCACTCATTTTGACGACATGAATTATCAGTTAACGTTTGGCACGTTATATCGGGACCACCCTGCATAATTTAAATAGGATAAAGTAGGCTTTGTATTTTGGACATTGAAAGATTGACTAGCATTAAGATAAATAATAAGGGGGAACTAAGAAGCCGAATATTACATTCTTGCAGAAATGTTTCGCGAATTCATATTCGACACGCTAGACAACTCATAGGATTAAGAACGTATGTGTGTCTTGAAAACAGTGGATGACATTTCGCGAATTTACTGTAATTTATTTATTTCACTTTATTTATTTTACAAATTCATGTTCTTCTTCTATAATTTTTGTTCAAGTTATTTATTTGGTTCTTGTAATTTAATGTGTTTATACTGCTATTTATTAGGTTTGTGTTAACCATCTAATATCATTTAGATAATATTTATGAATTCTTCCTCTTCCGACAATTGTATGTTAGTTGTTAATACTTAACAAATAAAAAAGTGGTTAGGAATAAATTTACTTATTAAGAAAGAAAAACAATGAAATTATGTCAGTTTTTTTTGTCATATTTTAACTTTATTTGAAAGAAAGGTATTAAGTATCAGACATCACTGAAATCACCAGAAGAAATGCTAGCGAATAGAATAATAAAGAGATGCTATTAATCATTAGCGAAACGTTGAGTGTTTTCCCTTCATAATTTTGTCCGTTTCAAGTTTAAAAAACTTTTTACTTACAAAAATTTTAAATTTTGTAGATATTAAATAAAATTTTTATATAAAATCTGAATTATTTAAGCTTCAGATTAATGTCAACTATTAAGTGTGATATATCATTACAATCAGGAGAAAAATGCTATCGAATAGAATAATAAAAAGACATAAGTTTTACTTAACAAATAGAAGCTGATGATGGTAGTGGAAAGACGAAACGTTTGACTTCAATTCTATTACTTCTATTTGAAGCAGAATCAAAAAGTACCTGTAGAAAGTTAAATCAGAATTTCAAAGTTATATATAATAAAAGAGATACAGAGAGAAAAAGAAAATCGTTTTTTTACATTTTTATTAATATCTCAAGAAGAAATAATAAATTCTGTTAATAAATACGAGTTAGACATTGATTCGTGCAACTTTTCTTCCATTTAACCAAATTTGTATCTCTTACGGTTTAGGAGATCTCTTCAGGGCACACCCAATTTGAAACAGCCGATATAAGCGTCATAAATATTAAAGTCAGGTCATTATAGATATGACGTGCACGGATTTTATTGTCCGTTGTCATAGTCTACTTTTCAATGACAATTGAATTGTAATTTTTTAAATATAAGAAACAGATAATGCCGAGTTCTGACATGTGAGTTTTTCCTAACATTTTTCTGGTATACACCTGTATGACTAAAACCCAGTGTTTGAAAAATTTACATGCCTTCATTTACAGCTGAATGGGTAAAATTCGTCCGAACATGTGTGTATCAAGGAACCTCTAAATTAGTAGGTGAGCAACAGTTAATACATGGTTATACAAAAACAAATTTAAAAGCCAACACGATAATAATTTATAACATGTGTTCATTAATAAATTATAATGACTTTATTACCTCTCAAATAATTCATGTGTCAATAAAGTAGCCGTAACGCGTATAATTAATAATTTGCTAACATTAATTTGGCTTAAACTTGTTTGCTATGAAGCGAAGCTATTTCGGAATAAGAAAAAAGTAAAAATGAGTTTTGTATGGGAAAGCCCCTTCTTCGGTGATGCGATTGCAGCGATAACCTTTGGTCGATTGCCTTGATATTTCCTCTTAATTCTATCCGTGAAGAACCTGTCCGAATACGTTAATATATTTTTACAGCCATTTAGATAGCCTAGCATACTTGTATGTTATCGTGGCAACCCGAAACAACATGTTTTTAACCGATTTGAACTTTTTGATGGATAAAGTTTTTAAATTGCCATACTTATATGCAATTAGAAAAGTACAAAATAATTTTAATTGTGTAAATATTGATTTATCTGAACAGGCCCCAAAAATTTGATCAAATCTTGCGTGAGGTGACAGAACATTGAACCAACCAATGTTAGTGTTATTATGTTATTACAAAAAAAAATTCTTGCAAATCGTTTTTGATTGCAGGCCAAACAGCGATCGTAGGATGTCGCTGTTTTTTTTATTCACCACTATTTATGTTATTACACTTCACTGTCTCTCTCACTTTCTACAAGATTTTGTGGAATCTTGTAGGATGGCACTAACGACATGCGGGCCTAAAACAATCAATTTAGAGTTTTGGTGCTTTCGATTCACTGTTTTAGGCTCAGAATATATTCACTTTCTTTTATTACTAGACACTAAAAGAAGATGAAAAAACTCTGAGTACTCTATAGTAATGCACCGAAGATCACGTTAGAATAGAATACCAGAAAATGTATAATTTTCGTTTTCCAAAAGTGAATAATAAGGGAGTTACAAACCCTGAAGTAAAGTTGAAAAATATGTTTTTCTGGCAGTTCTTCCTTTATGTTATTAAACTATATTTTAAACTGGGATACGAAGCACCTAGCTGCGCATTAAGAACGTATTTGTCATTCCTTTTTAACGGGTAGTTTAAGGTAACTCAGTATTTTATCCATAACATTTGTTTGTTACATACTTCATCAAAAATTTGTGAAAAAAATGTACATTAAATTATTAGACACGAAAAAGGTTATCTTGTTGCGCATTTCGATAAATCCAACGACCGAACCGTATATAATAATTGACGTTTAAAAGTTAACCAACAATTATTAGTCTTGGGTGGTTGTGAAATCAACATAAATGTCGATTCTTACTTCGCATAACCAAATTGTCATTTATTTTTTCGAAAATACCATAAAATCGAGAAGGCAAGGTCCTAAAACTTTTCTAATTTAAGTTATTTATAAAAATACAAATAAGAAAGTTGGCTATTGTTGCGAGTTCACGTGAACAACCTGTATATATCGGGTGTCCCGCGCCGTGTGTTCACCCTATATCCTATATATTTTTCTTCTTTCTTTTTCTACCCTTAAGTTATTAAACTGTATTTTAAACTCGGATATAAAGCAACTAGCTGCGCACTAAGACCATATTTGTCAATCATTTTTAAGGGGCAAGTTTGAGGTAACTCAGTATTTTATACCTAACGTTTGGTTGTTACATATTAGCTGTTCACCTTTTTTTCGACGCTAGAGGGCTATGCTTGCTTTTTGTTAAGTTACGTGCATGTATTTTGAAAGAAGTCAAAATCTGACATGAAAGAAATAATGACAATAGGGGCATTCAACGGACATGGGACATGAAAGACAGAAATTACAAGGAACGTGAACGTGAATTTTGAATGAAAAAAGCGGTTCAGTTTGCGACAGCTGATCAAATTGACCGAATATTTCTCCCTCGTTATGATTTCTAATTACTTTAAGGTGTTTTGCCAAAGTCTGCTACCAGTTCGAATTAGGTAAGTAATATTATATTTAATTTTGAACTCGAAAATTAGCGCCTTTTCCAAACGTGTACCAACTATCACTTGGGATTCCGTTCCCCGTTTGACATTTGCAAATTTCAGTTGTGTGTGAGTAAAATATTCGTGTTTAACCTTCATTTTATTTTGTAGATGATTCATAGATCCAATGGAATGTTTCTAGCCAAACTTCACCAACTCGAATTGTATATAAAGTTTGTCATGGCGTTGCAAGCAATTTCTACGCTGCTGCATGTTCTCTTAATACTTATATTACAAAAAAATTTTGTGCAAATCGTTTTTGATTGCAGCGAGAACCTCGAGCAGCCTCTGGACAGCTGTTTCAGCCCTGCTTGGGGCTTCTTCAGCAGAAACGTAGCTCGACATTCCCACTGCAGACGAAAAACGACTTGCCCAATTTATTCGCAAATGCGATGTAAGAATGATGAACATATAAAATAGCGACATCTTACTATTGCTTTTTGACCTAACATTGCAGTAGGATAGACAAATTGAAGCGGGATTTGCTCCTAATGAGTCCCCCATGCAAGGCGGCCATGCTTGCTGTCAAAGCATAATGAAAGATTTTAGAAAAATTTTGTGCAAATCGTTTTTGATTGCAGTGAGAACCTCGAGCAGCCTCTGGACAGCTGTTTCAGCCCTGCTTCGGGCTTCTTCAGCAGAAACGTAGCTCGAGGTTCTCACTGCAATCAAAAACGATTTGCACAAGATTTTAGAAAAATTTTGTGCAAATCGTTTTTGATTGCAGTGAGAACCTCGAGCAGCCTCTGGACAGCTGTTTCAGCCCTGCTTGGGGCTTCTTCAGCAGAAACGTAGCTCGAGGTTCTCACTGCAATCAAAAACGATTTGCACAAAATTTTTCTAAAATCTTTCATTATGCTTTGACAGCAAGCATGGCCGCCTTGCATGGGGGACTCATTAGGAGTAAATCCCGCTTCAATTTGTCTATCCTACTGCAATGTTAGGTCAAAAAGCGATAGTAAGATGTCGCTATTTTATATGTTTATATTACAAACTAGCCAGGTGCAGAAGGGATGCTCAAGATTCTCAAATATGAACTTCTTCAGTGTTTCAAAATGAGCTGAAGGTACTCAAAATGATTGGATTTGTTTACATAATTAGATAAATTAACCCGTTTATATAATTTTCAGACATACATTCTTTTGTAACAGATGTTTTAGATATTGCTGCTCTACTTTCTCGAAGCAGTGCGTTTTCGGCAACAAATTATATGTGACATCCTTTTCATCTAAAGAACAATAACTATTTCGTATATATAATATAATAGGTGATCCGACCAGAGTATTCGGCTGTACGTTGGTATGTGCAGGAAAGCATATGGTCAATGTGCAACAGGGATAGCTGAATGCAGGGAAGCAAAACATCAATGTGCGAGAGAGAACGGTGCTTAATCCTTCAGCATGAGATAACATAAATTATTTCTTACATTTGTGTGCCCCGACTGAATGCGCCATCTTATTGCCTTATAATCCTATATCGTGTGTAAAAGTAATATTTGTGAACGCACAAAAAACTTAACTAATAAAGTATTACGATTTCCATGACTTTCATTTCGATTAAATATAAAGGTGTATTAGCCCTGCATACACAAGATACATTTGGTTGATGTTATGTGCATATACAACGCATTTGAAAACTGGTTTGCATGAATGGTCGGTGTATACTGTGTACAATGTCCTAATTAATAATTACAGATGATTTGAATGCAGTACATCAGATCTCAATTAAAGAATAAACTTTCTATTTTGCAATTAATTTGCAACTTCATTTTCAATACTTAATGCAACTATTCTTGGTTAGAGGTTATAGTTCAATTGTCGCGATAAAACCACTGAAGTTTATAATTAATCGATTTATTTGTTGAAAGCCCCTAGTGCGTTTATGAATCGATTTAAATCGATTCGATCCGATTATAATTAATCGATTTGTTTGTTGAATGCCCCTAATGTCACTTCAGTGGTACTGACTGTGTTGTCGATACGTAGACAACGTGGACTACGGTGGCACAGTTAAAGTAAAAAGTAAGTTAAAACAAATATATTTTTTATTGTAATCTCGTCAAAATGCCAAAAGTTATAAGTGGCGGAACTAAACGTGCAATAGTGGCGTTTAAAAGATCATTCAAATTTAAAAAAACCAAACGAATTTGAAGAACTGCCGTGTCAACGGAAGAATCTAAAGGTATGCGCTAAATGAGGTCCAAATGACCATAGAAAAGTTATAAGTCATCAGCAACAGCAAGAACACTTCTCGTGTTAACGAAATGTTCAGTCTTGCTTTAGTCGAGCTGGCAACAGTGGCAGTGGTAGTTTTCGAAAATATAACCATAAAATATAAAATGACCGTCAATCAATTTTCTGACGTCTATGTTTCATTG
Source organism: Prosopocoilus inquinatus (assembly GCA_036172665.1). Taxonomy (NCBI): domain Eukaryota; kingdom Metazoa; phylum Arthropoda; class Insecta; order Coleoptera; family Lucanidae; genus Prosopocoilus; species Prosopocoilus inquinatus. The sequence goes on from CM069871.1 coordinate 38,809,598, forward strand.
TCATACCAACAAAAATGTCACCCTACGCTTAATCTAAAAAGAAGGTGAACAGCTAATACTTAATCAAAAATTTGTGAAAAGAATATAGGTACTTTAGATTATTTGACACGCATTTCGATAAATCCAACCACCGAACCGTATTTAAGTAATTGAGGTTTAAAAGTTAACCAACAATTATTAAGGTGCCTACTGAGTCCCAATTTCATTCCAAATCTGAAAAGCCGATCGGCAGGGTAATAAGTAAGTGCAACTCTATTCGCGTCCCAATTTTGATCCCGATATCATTTTCTGAATTATCGCCCGCCATTTGACGAGTGTCTAGAATAGCTCCTTTTCTTTAAAAACAACAAAAAGCAAGTGTTGGTTTAATAATACTCTCTACTATAATCAGAGGCGAAAGACGACCGAAAAAATAAGAAAACGTATCTATTAAGAAACAAATTATCACCAGGGAAAAGAATTCGTGCCACTTGTTCCGTATTAGCCCCGCCTACAATAATCTCTACAAAATGAGGACGCTCGCATTTCACTTCTTCCCCTCTCACTCAATAACAATTCGATGCATCGATACCAAGGAATGGTGGGAGGTAAATAGTACATTCGACGTAAAAAGTGTCAAACACTGGACTCGACTGGCCTGAATTCTTTTCCCCGATTATCACATATAAACATTTTAAAAACTTTGGAATAGGGCGACATTCTCAGAATGCACTCAAAATGTTTCGATGAGTTACTCTGTCACTCTACTCTATTACTCTATAACACCACATATTTGAAGTTTACTGCAACCATATCTCCCCAAATATTGTCAAGAAATTATCCGATCGCGCTACGCACATCACGATTTATTCCCGATCTGTAGGGACGATTTACAAATCGTGAATTGGCTTGATCCAATCTTCCGATATCGGAAGTAGTATTCCAACTTGCCTACTTACATTCCAATCTGCAGGGACCCTACTTATCGGCGCTGCAGATTGGACACAAAATTGGGACGTCAGTAGGACCTTTAGTCCTGGGTGGTTGTGGAATCAATATAAATGTCGATTCTTACTTCGCAACGCTGTATTCGCGTCTCAACAAACAACAAATAACTGTTGTTTATGTATTTAAGGTTTTACTGAAATTTAAAACTATAATTAGATGTAAATATTTTATTCCACCCATGACGACAATAATTGTTGGACATCTGTCATTATAACGGGTGTTTTTTTTTTTTAATTTAGCATCAAAGTTGGCGGTGACGTGTTTATTATGAACGCAACACAATTTTTGAAACATCTGATACCTACCATTTACTTTGACTTTTGAAATAAAAATTGTTTTTGGTTTTTCCTGATAGAGTCAAAGTTGTTTTAAAGAATTCGGCCAATAATTTCTCGATACATTGTTAACATCGAACTTGAAAGCAAGATTCGGTATGCTATAGAGGCAGTGTAGGGCATCAGTCAATTAAAATTTCTATTAATTAAACAAATGATTAAAAAAATTAGTTGATTAATCTTTAATTGAAATCAACATCAATTGTAATTTACAATTGAATTTAATTGCAATTCAAATTTAATTGCAATTAAGTTCAATAGATTGTGATAATAATTAAAGACATGAATTTACGTAACGGACAAGACATTCCAGGATTGTCCTGTCCGTTACGTAACTTATTGTGTTTAATTATCCTTTCTTACGTGTATTTTAAATTTGTACAGTAAAAATATCTTCAGTTTACGTAGTATTTTCACGTTGATGAAACTGTTCCAATAAAATATTATGAATACTTCAAAATAAGGTATTTATAAAAAGAAAATCAAAAATTGTCCAGCGTTTTCGTCGAATGGTCGTTATAATAATTGTTAATTGCGAGTTCCTACAATTACAATATATTAATTATTAATTGCAAGTTTCTATAATTACTATTAATTGAGCTCTTCGTTTTCGTTCGCTTTAAATCTAAACCCAAAAATAAGAAAATTATAGCAGCTTAAATTGCTTATAAATTTACGGTTATTTTTGACTACTGCTGAAATTAATAAGGAAAAATTAAAAATAATGCTTTGAGAGATCAAAGGAAAGCTTGTTTTTTCTTAATTCGCTTTTAACCAAAGCCCAATAACAAGAGAGGTAGAACTTAAATTAATGACAGTTTAATGCTGCAATTGTGAGCTCGATCGTAATTATCGTAATGGTCTGTCTAATCTTGCAATAATATAGAGTAGAATTTGAAGAACACGAAATTATATTGACTGATTTAATGGACAATTAATTAGTTGAAATAATTCTTTTAACAGCCCGACAGGTTTCAAGTTTGTTAAGATGATATGTTCGGCTAGTTAATCGTATAAACTGCCTGTTGCGGCTGCGACCGACTTATCAGATGTTTTTCTCCTCCAACATTCCCCTTAGAAATTACGAAAATATTCTTTTTAATAATGTGAGTTAAACACACGTATTTATTTTTATTATCCAATAAACTGCGCACACATAAAATCACACGTCGGCAAGTGTAATCGAGTGGAGAGGATACGATGGATATGCGGCACTCGCTTGTATGCTAATGCTATTCTTGTTCTCATTAGGGTAGTTTGTCTTTTATTTCCACAGTTCAAACTCAAATTCTGTTCATTTTATATTCATTATTTTCTCATAAGTTATTAAGTGATACGAAATTCGTTCGTATTTTTAACGAAACCCATATCTGGAGTAACACTGAGATTATTTGCATGTCACCAATATGTATCAATATCCTGAATATATACGTTAATTGTAAACAATTATCTAATATGTTACGCAAAGCAATTACGTATCAGATTACAAGAAAATACAAGATTTTCGCTACCGTTTCGAATAGGGTTTGCATGTGTGTCGTATTTGTGCTCATATTGTAAGACTGCCTCTTGAGCACTGGAGTGTATACTTAATGTGGCAGGATCTGTATGGCCTAGTATATACTTGGATACAAAGCCGCGCAACAATCTGGAAACATTGTTGTGAGACAAAGTATCGAAACTGTTTCTATACATTATCGCATGTCCACACTTAGGCATAGTTCTTAATACGCAAAATATTTTTTGCTGATTGTTTTTTATCGGTTGTTGTTTTTTTTTGAAAGAGCCAATCTGAAATAGATTCGCAATAAACATTTAGCTTACCTATCCGCCGGATGTGTCTCAATTATTTAAGTTTTGAAGCTGTTTCTTTACTACTACTGAAACAGTCTAGACTTGCTGCGATCTTTCACATTTTGTGTCATTCGTTATAATATCTACACTTTGTGCAAACTACATCGATACGTTCAATGCAAAACGACGTAAGCGACATTTTCCATAAAATTGGAAATTTACCGTTAAACGACTGCGCGAAACGCAATAATTAATATGAATTTTACTATTTGAGCGTGAAGTGAACAGTAATTTAGTTATTTATATCCGAATTATTTGCGTCTCTTTTTTGTTTTTAGTTTTAAATAAATTAATGGCCATTTTTTCCAATATTTCTTGTTTGAAGCCTATTTTGTTGCAAATCATTTTTGATTGCAGCTGTTTCAGCCTTATTTGAGGTTTCATCAGCAGAAGCGTAGCTGGAGAGTTCCACTGCAAAACAAAACGACTTGTTCAAGGATATTCGCAAATGCGTTCGCTTTTTGATCCGACATTTCATTTGCGATTATCCTTGGACAAGTTTTTTTGGTTTGCATTAGAACTCTCGAGCTACGCTTTTGCTGATAAATAGGTTTGAAATAACTGTACAGAGAAGGGTCGAGGGATCTATTGCAATTAAAAACGATTTGCAACAACATTAAAAACAAGATCATTATGCTTTGACAGCAAACATGGCCGCCATGTATGGGATGACTTATTATGTAGTAACCTGGCTTCAATTTGTCAATCCTAATGCAATGATAGGTCAAAAAGCGATCGTAGGATATTGCTGTTTAAGCTATTCATTACTATTACATCGCATTTGCGAATGTCTTTGGTCAAGTCGTTTTGGTTTACATTGAAACTCTCAAGCTACGCTTCTACTGACGAAGCTCCAAGGAGGGATGAAACACCTGCATAGAGGATGCTCAATGGATCCACTGCAATCAAAAACGAAACGCAACAAAAATTTTTAAAATTTTCATTATGACTTGATAGAAAGCATGGTCGCCTTGCATGGGATGACTTATTATGTCACAAACTAGCTTAAATTCGTCAATCTTAATGCAATGTCAGGTCAAAAAGTGATCATAGAATGTTATTTATGCTATTTATTAATGCATTAGACAAATAGTTATATCAAATTTCTTTAAAAACCAAATGTGTCAAAAATAGCTTAAAGCGCGCTCTCATGCGGCCATGAGTTTGACCTTATATTGTGCGGAAATTTATAGCAAATGGCAACTGTACTGCTGCCTAGTAAGCTATATTACACAAAACGGCCAATGCGGACGGACACATTCGTGTTATCGCAATTTTACGCTGTAGCAAGTCTGCTCAGATTTTAGTGGGGCCCTCAAGCATTCTCTGTATTACTGGGCTTACCGGTTTAAAATCTGGCAAGTCGTTCGGATTGCGGTGGAGTTTCTCGAGCTACTCTTCTGCTGATAAGACCCCAATTAGGGTCGAAATAACTCTATACAGAGGATGCTTGACGGCCCCACTGCATTCTGAGCTGACTTGCTTCAGCGTAAAAGTATCAAAAATAGTTTTTCTCGATTTCTAAACAATTGAGTCAAAAGCGCTTACGTCATTTTTCCTTAAACTTCGTGGTCTATAATGACAAGCTACGGCCATTCAAACCTCAGACTGCGGTATAAGCACTGCCACGGCCAGCGATATTGGAATTGCTGCTTGTCGTGGTTCTCACGTTCAGTAAAAAATTAAAAGAAAAGCAAAACATTGAACTATTTATTTTCTCCGCGAAGTCCATAAATCTTTTTTCAACTTCAGAAATTACAATTTTGTATTTTTTGACTAAACCTTGTATATCTATTTTTTTGTTCGATTTTTATAATCTATTAAAAATACGCCCTACAACGCTACAAGCAAGCCATAGCACGGACATGTGTAGTTTTTCTTTGAGACATGCCGGTTGATTTGAAGTAATTAGAAATTAATTTAAAGTGACGCTCGGAGCAATAAAACAGTAACAATTTCAAACGTTCATAACTTTCCATCCAGCATTTGCATAAACATTCTGTTTGCAGAATATGAATGCACACATCGAGATCTTTCGTTTAAATCACCCTCTGAGTTTTAGCCGGCTGATTTGAAGTAATTACAAAGTAATAAATTGTGGCATTTGCAAGAGTAAAACAATAAACTTTTCATTGTCCCTCCTGAATTATTTTGGGCCGTACTTATAGAATCGAGATTTGTACAAACAGTAAATATTTCATGGCAACTACGAAAAGTATTGATTTTATAAGTCTGGATTTAAACGGGTCCTAACCAAAAAATTGAAGTAATTCTTGCACTTTTCGATCTGCTTATTCTAAATTGGGGTTATCAGAAATGAATGAAGAAATCAAAAACAGTAACACGAAATCTTATGTAAAAAAGGCCTGGCACAGAAACGTGAAAAATCGTTTCAAATATTCTTGTGCATGCAACAGGTAAGAAAACAAGAGCAAATTTTATTCTATTGAATATTTTTATAAACGCAAATGAATAAGCTAACCACTCGGAAGAGTTAACTGACAAATATCCTTTAACTGCTTCACATCTTGAGCAAAACTTCTTTTTTTCTGAAGTATTAGGCCGAAGAGAATTTTCTCTGGCAACCAAGAAACACATTTTGTAAATACTTATTGAATCCTACTAAAATTTTGTCTAGTTTGCTCAACAATTCCAAATTACAATTTTTTTTCTAATTCTCGTACCATAAATAAGTGCTATTTTTAGCCACACAACAAATCAATAACAGAAAAATTTCTCATATGGAGCGAACTTCTTAGCGGTCATTGTATACAGATTGTTCAAAAATAACTCACCACTTTTGCTAACTTTTTTATTATTAAAGTTACAGATCCGGTTAATTAGCAAACTAGTAGCATTTTTTGCGCTGATTGCAACGATGCATACAAACAAAAAAATGAACAACGCGTTTACGAAATAAAGAGAACAAGACACTTTTTTTTTAATGGAACATGCTGTATATTATTTGACCAATCGATAGAGAATAAAATTCTAAATTAAAATTGTTTTTTATCATTTTATCGTAAATTAATAAATAAAGAAGACATTTTTATTTTTTACAAATTCATTAAGATGGCGGTATTCCAAGAACAAAACATTTGAAAACCGTGTATGTATGTGAAAACATTAGTTTTGGTTACATTAACATTAGTTATGGTTCTGGGCCAGAAAATGCATCTTATAAAAATTCTTGTTATTAAAATTTTTTTACAAAACTCAGACAAAAACACCTTTTATAACAAATAAATAAACCAAAATTTATGTTTTCACATATATACACTGTTTTCAAATGTTCAGTTCTTGAAACACAGCCATCTTAATGAATTAGTAAAAAATCAAAATATCTTCCTTATTTATTAATTTCCGAAAAATGATAAAGAACAATTTTATTTCAGAATTTTATTCTCTATCGATTGGTTAAATAATATACAAGGTGTGCCATTTATAAAAAGTGATTTTTTCCCTTTATTTCATAAACGGGATGTTCAATTGTTTTTTTTTTAATGCATCGTTGCAATCAGGACGAAAGATACTAATAGTTTGCTAATTTAAATGTATCTGTGACTTTAATAACAAAAAAAGTTAGCAATAGTGCCGAGTTATTTTTGAACAGTCTGTATAGGATGAGCAAAGTTTCTATTATACAGTGTTTCCCAAAAGTAACGGATAAATAAATTATATCAAATGATTAAGAAAGATGTTTCATAAAAATGCTAAGATGGGTCGATTTTTAATTTTAAATCATCATTTGGACATGTACTGTGGCTTCCAAAAAAAATCGCGTACACCTGCTTTTCGTTGTATTAAGTTGGTCTTGAGATTTAATTTGTCAGTGTCAAACAATTAAAATTCAGACAGAAAACGAGTATCTTAGAAGAGGAATAGTGATTCTCAGTAGTCGCGAATGATTATAGCTTAAATAAAAACACCGTGATGCACAAATAATATGTGGGAAGAAGAAAAATTTACAAATAGAAAAGATGGTTGGAGATAGATGTCTAAAAATATCGATTCACGATTCAAATAATGCCCTTCTGAATTAAGAGAAAATCCAATATAAACCGCAAGGGATTCCATGTTTTTATAAATTTTCCAACACTTTTATCACCAACACGTCGAAAATTACAAATTCAACTTTGGAGAGTCTTAAATGTTAAAAAAATTATATTAATAGCGGAACATAAGCAATCGACAATTCTATTTCGATTAAATTACATTTATGGGCCGTTAAATACAGGCTGGGCCAATAGTGCGTATTCGGTAGATAGTGCCTGTATTAACGCAGATTTTTAAAATCTGTTTTCGCAATTACTTACCTATGATATAGGTGCATGATTTAAAATTAGTTACAATTATACAGAGTGTTCCGTGTGGCTGTGCGAGACCAAAGTTATGTTTTTTTTTTTTAAATAGAACATACCATATATTATGGTTTACTTAGATTCATTCATCTATAAGAATAGATAAATTTATTATAGGATATTATGTACCTAAACCTAATAGTTTTTGAGATATTGACATTTCAATGTAAAAAAATGCTATTATTTGATGTTTTACAGATTAGATGTTTATTAAAATTCTGCATTTAAATTTTACAGTTACATTACGTAACCTCTGTACAACAGAAAGCAATTTCCATCTCGAACATATTCCTATTTTTTACACAGGGTGATTCATAACTCAGGTGTTTATTATACTCGGTTAGTTTAAATGGAACATCCTGTATTTTATAACTGAGTCTAATAGGTCTTTGATTAAGCTTTACAATGATATAGGGTTCAGTATGTGTTACATAATTTATTTGATTTTGATTAAAAAATCTGTTTGTACTTTTTAATCTGTTAAGAATTTACATTTATTTGATCTGTAATATAAAAAACCCTATGCACACCTTTATTTAATACCACCCTAGCTCCAAGCTTTCTGGTTTGTCGCAGAGTTGTAATGGTTGGTAATTAAGAGCATTAACTGTGACTGCGACCGACTTACTACATGTTTACCTTCTTTGCCTTACAAACCAGGGAAATGCGCAGAAACACATGTTCTAAGCAAATTCAGCCGAACAATAAGCGGCAGATGAAAATACCATCTCTCACATAGAACATGCACTGGCAGTGGAACTCGAATTCACGCCTGAAGATGCCCACCCCCCTCCAAGTATCAGTTCCGTTGCCTGCGAAACTGATGCTCCTAAAATTTTAATTTTAATTTTATCGACACTATCTGATTATTTTAAAAAAGACAACACCCAACAACAATAACAATACCAATAAAGGTACCAATAAAGATACCAATAAAAATAACAGTAATTATATAAATAATTATTACAGTTATTTTCATTGGTATTGTTATTGTCATTTGTTGCATTCCTTAGAGTTACTTAATCTTACTTAAACTAATCAGGCAATGTTGGTAAAATAGAAATTAACAGACTCAATACAGAATTTCTAAATAAAATCAACGATATTATAGATAAAATATTCCATTAGAAAATGGAATAATGCTGTTTCATGAATTTACAAATTTGACATTTTTTGACCTATTAAATTCAGTCATAAAATATAGGCGTTCCATTTAAACTAACCGAGTAAAATAAACATCTGAATTATGAATCACCCTGTGTAAAATAATAGGAATATGTTCGAGATGGAAATTGTTTTCTGTTGTATAGAGGTTATGTAATGTTACTGTAAAATTTAAATGCCGAATTTTATAAATATCTAATCTGTAAAACATCAAATAATAGCATTTTTTTCACATTTAAATGTGAATATCTCAAAAACTATTAGGTTTAGGTACATAATATCCTTATAATAAATTTATCTACTCTTAAAGACGAATCGACATAAATAATAATATACAGTATGTTCCATTAAAAAAGAAAACATAACTTTGGTCTCGCACAGCCACTCGAAACACGTGTAAGTAGTTGCGAAAACAGATTTTAAAAATCTGCATTAATATAGGCGCTATCTACCGAATACGCACTACATTTTTTATGCTGAATACAATAAACAATAATATTTTTTTTTTCAAAATAAGATGATAAATAAAAATAAATAAATAACGGCTTCACTTTTGGTAACTAATCGTTAAAACAAGTAACAAACACTGCACCATGTAATGTCAATAAATTCTATTTGATATATAACAACTTGCAATTGTTTTTATCATTTATTGCTTGATAACATAACAATGCCCGCTCTAAAATTCGCCGTTTTATTTCAATATATTTTTCTGAATATCTCAGTTATCATTCGATTTTGAAAAAAAATTTATCTGTTGTATTTAGTTGTTGTATTTAGTATTAAAAATGCTATTGAAGGTATCACAAGGGGTACTTTGCTATTTGAATTTTTAAAGTTGGGGTTGTTCTAGCTTAGGTGTTGAGGGTTGGGGGATTGAAAATTACATCCTCAAATGATGATTTAAAAATAAAAATCGGCCTGTCTGACCATTCTTGTTACTTTTGGGAAACATTGTATACATACAATAATTTCATTATTATTAAGGTACGAAATCGTTCAAATCATCAGCAATAACTACGCATCGCGTTCTCATAATATCTTCATATGTAAACTTTTCTTTAATGATATATTACGTATTTTTTGTTGCGAAACGAAAGAATAGTAAATTCTAAATATAAAGTACTCTTTACTATATAACCTCAGAACGAATAATACAGGAGTTACAGCGATATTTGTACTCATCATTAAAAAAAAATCATTAAAAATCTCTTACTATTCAGCTAAATTGCAACAGGGTTCTCATACCGATTTCGGCCCTAATTAATGCCTCACTAGAAGAAGAACATTTCGGGAATTCATTATTATTAAGGTACGAAATCGTTCAAATCATCAGCAATAACTACGCATCGCGTTCTCATAATATCTTCATATGTAAACTTTTCTTTAATGATATATTACGTATTTTTTGTTGCGAAACGAAAGAATAGTAAATTCAAAATATAAAGTACTCTTTACTATATAACCTCAGAACGAATGATACAGGAGTTACAGCGATATTTGTACTCATCATTAAAAAAAAATCATTAAAAATCTCTTACTATTCAGCTAAATTGCAACAGGGTTCTCATACCGATTTCGGCCCTAATTAATGCCTCACCAGAAGAAGAACATTTCGGGAATTCCACCGTAATCTGACTGATCCGATCAGCTTACGCATGGACAATGCTTTATTATTAATCTTGAATAAAAGCAGTATGTTTTTGCTAATTTGAAGGACTTCGTACCTTCCATAATAACGGAGTTATGGCGTGCGTAAAACAAAAGCTTTGAACAACCTGTATACTCAATGCAAAGTTCAAACCATGGCCATAATTCACAAAGCGCAACGTAAAGTTTTGTTTTATTGTTGCAAACGTCACAATTTATTAATTTGTAATTACTTCAAATCAGCTTTAGTCGATTTCGATCACAAGAACCTAAATATGTATGTATATATTTTTTTCTGAATCGCACAACCTTTTTTATCTCCGGTTTTTACCGGCGATTAAACTTTAATGCTGGATATGAACTAGTTGCTACCATTTTCGATGCACTTAAAAAAAGAGGTGTTGCTTCTTCATATTTCAATCAAAAGTGTAAAACTTGTAACTTGAAAATAAAACAAACTTTTCAAAAGTCATAGAAAAGTTTAGTTACAAGTTTCTTTATGCCATGAACAGATTTATTTGAAGTTAAAAGGATTTTGATGTTTGTACACCATTGAGTTACCAGTCGCGTGCATTGATGAAATAAGTTTTTAACAAGTTAAGCATATGTAATGACCTATATTATCATTAATAACTCTGACTGGCAGTTGGGCGATTACTATACAAGCATTGACTTTGTAATTATAATAACGTAATAGTAACGATGTCTTACATTTTATCAGATGAGGGAAGATATAACTAACAAAAACGTAGGCCGCTAGTTCAAGGCAAAGAAAAAATTCATATAAACATGTATACAGGGTGTTCACGGGGAGACGCTACGGTAACTAACTTTCTTCTTCTTCTTTGAACATTTATTTATCTAGCGTTGAGGATGTCAAATTAGTTATGTCTCTGTAATACTACCTCTCAAATTCAAATATTTTGTAAATTATTTAAAAAATAGGTCTTGATATTTACGGGAGAACTGGTATGCACTAAAATTATCTTACCTGTTTTGTTTTATCATTTCTTTTAATTCAGTCATTAGATTTGCCTGTGCTTGTTTATTACAACACTGTATGTGTTATACATATTTGACAAAAACAAAAATTTTGACTATATTGTTGTATATTTTCGAAAATAACGTTTTGTATAGTTCTTAAAATAAACATAAACAACTCTGGATAATTAAGAAGCTAATATGTGGTTATGAGGATCTATTTAACTATTGAGAGTGTTAAACAGTTATTAGTAAAGCAAGGCTGTACAGTTTGTATGCGCGAAGCACCCTCCGTCCTCGCGCACATTGCATTAGAAGGAAGCGCCTATTCTAAACTACGTTTAGATACAAGTATTTTATTTCATAACAGAATCGCCTTTACAGTTTCTTTCAAATTGATAATTATGAAAACGCTGTAATTCTATAACGTAACTTTTAAAAAAACTAATGTATTACATTTAAGTCATACTAGTTTTACCGCTGTCACTGCAAAATTAATGCGTGTGTATTTGGAATGTTTTCGGTTTAATAATCAACTTTTTATATCCAGATAACCAGAACTGTAGAGGTTATTACGTGTGGCATAGACTTACTTGGGCTTCAATTGCTTCAAATTCATACGTTTTACGACTATGGCCACTTCAGCATATTTCAGCGGGGTTTGGCTATTAACCAACCTTCATTCAAGCCTTATCATTGAGGAAGTTTCAAATAATAGGGAATTAAATGCTTACGAAAGTATTTTTATTCGGAAAAATAAAAACAATTTAATGAATTCAGACAACGGATCAATACCTAGTTCCGTATTATCTGATTGAATTTTAGGTTGTTATTTGACGGTTCGTATTTAGATATATATGATTATTATGATTATCATTATTATTTTTGAAATCTTAAGTCAAAAACTGTCCGCTAGATGTCGTACTTGTTATATCAAAAATCGTTCCACAAGGTGTCGCCACCTAAATCATACATAAAGATATTTGATAAGGAGAGGATTGTTCGAGATAAAATTTTCCTAAAGTCCTCTTAACTTGTCGTGTGTGGGTGTGATTTGCTCTCATCTGTAGGTTGTTTTTTGACGATTTATACATAATATATATATTTTATTTTATTTTCAGAATTTTTAGGCAGCAAATAATATACTTATTTATTCGTTAAAACAAGCAGTTTTTTCGGGACTTTGGACTATTTATTTCCCTATTTCGGTATTGTTTGGTTAACTCTTATTTGTAAGGTTTTTCTGACGGTTAATTTTAGGTGCTTACATATTTTTTTCGATTTATACATAACATATATAGTTTATTTTCAGGATTTTATAGGTATCAAATAACAGGGAATTATATACTTATTTATTCGTTAGAATAAGAAGTTTTTTCGGGGCTTTGGACTATTTACTTCCATATTTCTGTGCTGTTTGGTTAGGACTTATTTGTAAGGTTTTTCTGTCGGTTAATTTTAGATCTTTACATTTAATTTATATATACTTACATTTAGACATCTTTTAGGATGATTAGGTTGTTGTTAGTTTTAACATTTTTATGATTTTGTTAGGATGATTAGGTTATTTTTAGATCTTTTTAGTGCTTTTAAGTTGGTAGCGTACTGAAGATGGCAGCTTAGCTCCCGAAATACGTATCTACGGATATAAAAATTATTGTGGGCGGAGGTTAATTTCAATTATCTCTTAAACCACAGTCTCCTTTACTATTTTAACTAATTCTACAGAAAATTGATTACTCTGACAGTGCGGTACGGCAAAACAATTCACCATTTTAAATTAACATTCAGTTGTTACTAGTAAACGCATAGACCTTCACGGCTCAAGCGTTATAACCAGACATAGGCAGAGCATATGGCTCGTGACATTATTATGCAGGTCTATTAACACTAGAATCACACGACTGTCGCGTTATCTGATTTCTCTATGGCGTTAAAAATTAAAGTACATAGTATCTATTAAAAATACTGAAAATAACAACAGCATTCACCTATCTCTGAGTTTCAAGAAGATTTAGAAAACGCCTGTACTTTAAATGACAAAATAATACTACGTGGGCTGCTGGAAAAGTTTCTGGAAACAGTATGAAAAAACGTATATGAAATTTGGTAAACGGTATCATTGTTTCTCGAAGTATTCGTCTTTGACGTCAATACACCAATTTCTAAAGCACGTTTTCCACTCTACAAATGGTACCTCAGAAACCAGTGTCCGGAATATTTCAACCGCTGCTTCAGCCGACGAAAATCGCTCACCATGCATTTTATTTTTGATATTTGGGAACAAAAAGAAATCATTAGGTGATAAATCAGGTGAATATGGGACAATGAGTCATTAATTCAACATTTTTGTTGGACAAAAAATCAACTGTTTGACGGGCTGAGTGAGGGCTGGCGTTGTCATGATGGAGAATAATTGTTGATTTCGATTGTTTCTTCTTATTTGATCGATGACTTCCGGCAAACAAATTGTAGTATACCAATCAGCATTCACGGTTTCTCGATCCTCTAAAGCCACGGTTGCTACATGTCCAGTTAAACCAAAGAAACAAGCAATCATTTGCTTCGCAGCACTGCGTGAACGGACAACTTTTCTTGGTTTTGGTTCATTTTGAAATACCCAAACGGTAGATTGTTGTTTACTTTCTGGCTCGTACGAATAGATCCACGTTTCGTCACCAGTAATGATGTTATGTTAACTAAATTTGGACGACATCCATTGAATTACTTGAGCATTTCTTCGCACCATTTGACACGACCCTACTTTTGCGCTTCTGTTAAATTGTGTGCGATCCAACAACTGCAAAGCTTTCGTACGTTCAAATGATTATGCAAAATCTGGTGTATTGCTTTCATGTCAATGCGTAAGGATGGTTGAATCTCACGGTATATCATATGTCGATCTCGCTCAAGCATTTCACGCACAGCATCTACATTAGTGGCAACAACAGATGTTGATAGACGACATTCACGAAATTCGTCACTGAGAGAGGTACGTCCACGCTGGAATTCGGCAAACCAATTATAAACACTTCTCTTTGATTGTGCTTTATCTTCAAAAGCCAAATGAAGCCGATTGAGGCATTGTTTCGGCGTTAGACCACATTTGAAATCGTAAAAAATCATGGCACGAAAATTTTCACGCGAGATTTCCATGTTTACACAAAATTAGTTTTTCTCAAATGTTGTACAAACAAAACTAGTTCACTTGGATAGGAACTGTCAATAGAATTATAGGCGAAAAACGTCAAATTTTTCAAATATGACAGTTGATAAACGCTAACAATTCTAGACCTACTAGATTCCAGAAAATTTTCCAGCAGCCAACGTATTAAATGAGCGCATAAAAATTAATTAATAAAGAAAAGCTTCGTCACAATTTGGTAACCTTTTATTTTCGCACTTTTTAATGAAAGCTTCTTCCAGCCTTATTTTACAGTAGAACAGTAGAGTGTCCACCGTAAATGCCTGTTTATGGAAAAGGGATCTCATTTATAGTTCATATGTCTTCATGTGAAATCATTTCAATTCATAGTAATAATAGTGTTCCCGCTTTCACCCTTGCAGGTCCCAGAAACTCGAGTACCCCGAAATCTGATATTCCTACGCTATGAATCTGGCCTGTATGCACAGGGCGTTATATCGAATCTTTTATACTATTAATACAATCCTAATAGTCACTATTATTTTTTAATAATAATTTATGTCTTCCAGGTTGCGTTTCTGAAAGAAACTTTAATCGACTCTTTAAAATAACTGATCATTCAATTAAACCAGTTCATTAAACCGAATCGCGTTTCTGGAAACATTTGCCAGTTAGTTCAAAAGTCGGTTATTAAAACTGGTTTCGATCGGAGCTAATAGTTATTCTAATGTCGAACTCACGTCACCACTACTTTTTCAGTCAATGTAATACTTTTAAGCCTAAATAAAGGTCGGGATAAGAAAAACGTGTAAGCAGTGAACATTTCTCCAAGAGTGCAAGAAAGTATTATTTGAATTGGTTGCAGAAAAATATAGGTTACATAAACTATGCGTGGTATGCGCCAATTTAAATTAAGGAACCTACTTGCTGCATTAAATTAACTAGGCTTTAAGGTGTTTCAGAAACAAATTTACCATTTTAACGAGTAGTTAATCTATCGACCCATTTAAATACGTCAGTGATTATAATTATTTTCTCCGTACCATATAAAGATAATAAATCGCCGCATACAACAACAAATCACTGTTTTATTTTATGATAGTTATAAAACAAATTATATAAAATGGGCATGCATACGCCAATTAAATTAAGGAATCTATTCACTGCGTTAAATTAACTAGGGATTCAGAAACAAATTTCCCACAATCACAAATTATTAAATAAGAATTAGTGAAAATGTGTACTATTTTTTTAAAATGTTTCTAATGTAGAACATGTAATAATTTTATGTTTTCTCTTTCAGTTGCTGTTGTAGTGGCCTTTTTCATTTGCTGGGCTCCCTTCCATGCCCAAAGATTGTTCGCAATATATGGAATTCCATCTAACGACGGTTCAGAAGAACGAGAAGCCTACTTGAAGGTCTACGAAATTATGACTTACATCAGCGGTGTTTTATATTACGTTTCGACGACCATTAATCCTCTACTGTACAACATCATGTCGAACAAATTCAGGGAAGCGTTTAAGGTAGATAGACAGTTGGAAAAGTTTTTAATTAATTGGATCGCTGCCAAATTTTATTTACACACGGTGGGTTTCAGAAAGTGATTATTAATCAACGATTAATTTAATTCTCTGATTCAGGAACGTCATTGAAAAGTTAACAATAGATTTGAAAGAACCAATTTTATTGTTTCACCCAACCAATCACAGGCTTTAATCACGCTGTTAAATTAATCAGTTATTAAATAATTTTTGTGAAATTGGGGGTAAGAGGTTTAAGAAATTTCATTGCGTCTATAGTGGAGATGACTTGGAGTATTTATAATGAATTCATTCGATTTCCTCGTCAGAGTAAGCGAATTAGGGCGCATTAGGACATTTTCGTTGGTATCACACCTGCATTAGTAGCACAGATTAACACACAGATACGAATAAAGTTAGTAATGAAAATACTGTAAAATCATTTAATTAACTGTGCACTGTCTGATTAATAAACCGCCTAAACAACGGCAGCATGAGAAATGGCTTCGCTTCTGTTTGTAGTAATCTGTGTTAGTACATCATTTATGCCAGTCGGTCATCTTCGTCGTTTTCATGTCAGATTCTGGCATATATCAAAATTCATGTCAGTCACCAGACAAAACGGAAACACGACCTGCTCTGATGAGGAAACAGAGTAAATGAATATTACTGTCTATTTCAAAATTAAAAAAAAAACACCACCTGTTGAATTATGTTGCCAAAAAGCAAATTTCCCTAGATATATTTTGGGTTAAGCTGGTTGGTACTTCACATTGTCACTGTCATTTTTACGTGTAAAGCTGGATTCATTGCTAGGCGATTTTTCATCGCCGTGTTACGGGATAGATACTTGATTGGTTGATTTAATTAAACAAAATCTATAATTTTAAGTTAAGCCAATAGAATCGTGTAAAATTTTAACGCTAACGCAAAACGCCTAACAATGAATTTGGCTTCAGTCAAAATTTGAATTGTCATATTTTCAATTTGCAATTTGCATCATATTTTAACGATGCCGCGAAAACGCAGAAGCCTTTTAAGTATGCAGTTGAGGAAAGCTCTTATCAAAGTTTATAGTGAAATGAAAATTTAACGGAGCGACAAATAAAGAAAATGTAACAAACCTTTTTTTAGTAACTTTTGCCTTAATAATTTACTTTCCTTTCTGTTTTCATAATAACGTTGAACGTCTGCATCATTTGGTAACTGTTACTAATAAATTTGTTTGATGTTATCCAACGTTAAGCCCCAAATTTTATTTTTTCTTTACGCTAATGATTATCTTTCTGGCAATATATAATTGTCAACTTGAAACGTGCTTGACACATAACCTTTCATTTCTTCTCCCTTCCCCTAGCGCATTTTTGCAGCAGTGTTGCCGGTTGTGTCCAGGAGGTAAATTGCGAGGTTGGTGGTTTCTTGATTTTGAAACAGATAATACATATTATTAAATTATGCATTCACTTTTTTTCTTCCTCAAAGAAGGCCGTCTTCTCGTTTCGTTAGGTTGCTGACATGAACTTTAAAAGATATCAGAATCTGACATAAAAAATATTATGACAATTCTACACCAATAATTCGACTATAGAATAGGTGTGTTCTTTTTACATCTCAGATAAACTTCAGTTCCGTTTGCACGAACAAGTAAGTATATTTAAATCTGCCAACTAATGGGAGTGTACGAGTGAAAAGTTAGGGCATCAAAATCGCCATTCAAACTTACTTGTTCATGCCAAAGGAAATGACATTTATCTGAGCTGAGGTGAGTTTTGCGGTAATAAGAACACCTACGTCGAAAACGAAGAAGCATCCGTCTATGACCATCAAGTATAAATGCTTAAACCAAATCGATCTGGAAAATACGGACATCGCTTCAGGCGGTCAGTTTTACATCCTATAGGATATAAGGAAATCCCTTAATCACGTTTCAACAGAGCACACAATCAAGAGTTCATTCATGAAAATGATCTGAGTCATGATGATCCAAAAAATAACACGACATACTGGGTGTCCCATAATGTACGGAGGAGATTGAAAGGGAATCTGTAAGACATCAAAATAAACCTTTTTTCTTAATTTGCTTTTAACTAAAACCCAATAATAAGAAAGTTACAGCAGTTTAATTTTGTTAATATCTTCTTTAATTTACACCTGTAGCTTCTTAATTAATAAAAATGATTTCACAAAATGCAACTTTATCATTAAATAAACTGAGGCTGAGTTGCATCGATCTGCGATTAAAATTTAATTCATGTTAAAACATCACTGACGCATTTTTAACTCGAATTAGTTGATTTGGAACGTCACTAACACGATATCGAAACTTTGACGTTTAGCATTATGATTTATCCAACCCGTTTATATCAAGTTTGTACTCAGATGTGTCACTTGCGTCAGTTTCTATTTTTTGTGCTTTTAAAAGTGGGAAAGAGGACGCAGATCTAATGTTACGGATATTATTTTTACATGCGTACAGACGATGGCGCCAATCACTCTGGGAAATCGTCATGTTAGATGAAATACATCAGTAATTTTGTTAATTTTCATTGGTGTCTGGGCCATACATATAAATTCTCTGGACATTGCACCTATTTTCTCTATAACACGTGGAAATTCACGAGATAATTCTCGAGGGTTGTTACTCACTTCAGGTACTCTTTAGTGTTAGGGAGAAAATTCGACACTACTTCCCCTTCAACGGCGAAGAGGTTTGGAAGTAACAAAGCCATGAAACACTTTACACACACAAAAATACACACTCCCCTGCTCCTGAGGTCCTGACAAGTCTATGACTTAGGACCCCGTTGGGCAAACACCACAGATAAAAAAAAATATATATATCCTACTACACACCAGTGACTGCGATAAGGCACTTGCGCAAACTCCGCCGGGGAGGCTCCAGGCTCCAGAAGGCCTCTTTTCTAATAAAATTCAAATTCATTAAAAAAAAATGCAATTTCTTTATCCCAAGTAACATTTCAGCTCAACGTAAAAACAGTAATCTTAAATTTGAATTAAATTTTAATTATGTATGTATATGATTGATTAAATAAGGCGGGGGCCCCAAAACCTTTTCGCCGCCACTGCTACATACTGAAGATTTATCGGTGTTAATATAAAATCTGCTAAAGCTTGCTGAAAACTTCCAGGAGTAAAAAATCTCAAAGTAATTAGTAATTGAGTAACTGCTGACATTGGAAAATTTCTATTGTATGCTATAATTCAGTATTTCTCAACCTGGCTTCCGCAAAGGGGTGTTTAGGTTCCTCCGCAAATGAAAACGGAAATCACACCACAAAAAAAAATATGTCATGTAAAAGTAGCATAATGTCAATATATTGATGATACATTAACTATCTCATATTTTAGTGCTAAGGGGGTCCCTTAGAAAAAAATATGTGCTGTAGGATTCCTTGTTCTATAAAAGGTTGAGAAACGCCGCTCTTATGTATTGATTTCAAAAATAACCAGCATTTGTTGCGTCACTTCTTTTGAAAATTTATAAATGTTATCGCACACATAGCGCAACGCTGTTGCACCCAGAGTTGGGCAAAATTTATTTGAATGACGAATAATGAAAAAGATAAAAAATTTATTCGTTATCCGCGAATGACGAATAATTTATTTATATAGCGCGGCGAACCGCGGCGCCGAAAATTTCTTTTACTGTATTCTTATGAGAGTGCGCACACTTATGCGAAGCGCGGCGAAGCTACTCAACGTATCCAAGTACAGCTAAAAAAAATGTCGCCGCTTTGACTTAGAGGTGACCTTGAAATGACCTTGAAGTGACCTTGATGTGACCTTGAAATGACCTTGAAATGACCTTGAGGTGACCTTGAAATAACCTTGAGGTGACCTTGAAATTACCTTGAAGTGACCTTGAAATGACCTTGAAATGACCTTGAAATGACCTTGAGGTGACCTTGAAATAACCTTGAGGTGACCTTGAAATTACCTTGAAGTGACCTTGAAATGACCTGAGATGACCTGGAGGTGACCTTGAGATGACCTTGGAGTGATCTTGAGATGACCTTGGAGTGATCTTGAGATGACCTTGGAGTGATCTTGAAATGACCTTGAGGTGACATTGAAATTACCTTGAGGTGACCTTGAAGTGACCTTGAGACGACCTTGAAATAACTTTGAGGTGACCTCGTAACGGACCTTGAAGCGCGGTGACTCAAATGTGATTGTTTTGAAATAACCCTGACGCAACCTGTTATTGAATATGTACCTATTTAAGGAGTTGTTTAATTTGATACCCGCAGACGACTGTTGACCCTCAGTTGAGTTTACCAACTTATTGAACTTAGGGAACGCGATAGTGCTTATTAGAATTATAAAACATGTTTGATTGCAATCAGTGTGGCAAACAAGTTACGCGAATCGATAATATGAATCGTTATTTGCGTACGTCATGCCAGGGAAAACGTTTGAAATTAGATGAAATTGCCGGACCGTCCAAAGTTGTTGACCAGGTGAACGTTATGAAATGTGATGTGTGTGAAATATACGTCAGCAGAAAGTGTTTCTCAGCACATTTGCGTAGTAATTCACATAAAAGTAATGCTTTTGTGGTCGTCGATGACGGTGTGGAGAAGATAGCTGGTGCATTCCGTACAACGGATCCTTACAATTATGTTGATGTCGAGGACTTTATGTATAGGGTGGCCCAATGATGCGTATTTCTTCTGTAAGGCTTATAGGAAAGAAATTAGGAAGAAAATCGATAAAGAATTTTATATTAGACAATACGCGGCATACTGTAAAATTATTTTGAAGTATACAGAGTGATCAGAAAAATTGTGGTTCGTGGAAACTAATTTTTTTTAATGGAACACATCCACGACAACGCTTGCTTTGTCTAGGCGATAACGTCAGCGATGTGTCAACCGACAGGTCTTCCTCAAAGAATGTCTTCGTATCCCCATTATAATACAGTAGCGGATTTCATTGACCTAGAATTTCCACTGAAAGTTTGTGACGTGAAGAAATTTGAAAGCAAGAACAATATTTCTATAAATGTCTACGGACTCGGTTTCCATTATAATGGTAAGGTTACGGTTGATGAAGTTGTAGGACCGTTACATTTTACTAGAAACAGAAAAAATATTCGTATAAATTTATTTTAGAAAAATTTTGTGCAAATCGTTTTTGATTGCAGTGAGAACCTCGAGCAGCCTCTGGACAGCTGTTTCAGCCCTGCTTGGGGCTTCTTCAGCAGAAACGTAGCTCGACATTCCCACTGCAGACCAAAAACGACTTGCCCAATTTATTCGCAAATGCGATGTAAGAATGATGAACATATAAAATAGCGACATCTTACTATCGCTTTTTGACCGAACATTGCAGTAGGATAGACAAATTGAAGCGGGATTTGCTCCTAATGAGTCCCCCATGCAAGGCGGCCATGCTTGCTGTCAAAGCATAATGAAAGATTTTAGAAAAATTTTGTGCAAATCGTTTTTGATTGCAGTGAGAACCTCGAGCAGCCTCTGGACAGCTGTTTCAGCCCTGCTTGGGGCTTCTTCAGCAGAAACGTAGCGAGACATTCCCACTGCAGACCAAAAACGACTTGCCCAATTTATTCGCAAATGCGATGTAAGAATGATGAACTTATAAAAAATAGCGACATCTTACTATCGCTTTTTGACCTAACATTGCAGTAGGAGCAAATCCCGCTTCAATTTGTCTATCCTACTGCAATGTTAGGTCAAAAAGCGATAGTAAGATGTCGCTATTTTATATGTTCATCATTCTTACATCGCATTTGCGAATAAATTGGGCAAGTCGTTTTTGGTCTGCAGTGGGAATGTCGAGCTACGTTTCTGCTGAAGAAGCCCCAAGCAGGGCTGAAACAGCTGTCCAGAGGCTGCTCGAGGTTCTCACTGCAATCAAAAACGATTTGCACAAAATTTTTCTAAAATCTTTCATTATGCTTTGACAGCAAGCATGGCCGCCTTGCATGGCGGACTCATTAGGAGCAAATCCCGCTTCAATTTGTCTATCCTACTGCAATGTTCGGTCAAAAAGCGATAGTAAGATGTCGCTATTTTATATATAAATTTATTATTAATTGATGACAACAACGAAAGTACTCACTATTGTTGGATTAAAAATTTATCACGTTTAGTGTCAAAATAGACTTCACATCATGGTCACGAGAAATATATCTGTGAAGAATGTTTAGTGTATTTTCCATGCATTGAAAAATTGCAACGACACGATAGGGAAGACTGTAAAGTTATCAAAACAGTTTTACCATCGACAGAGTTAAAAATAAATAAGTATGGTGAATCTTTGCCAGAAAATATATTACAATTTAAAAATTTTGAAAGACAGTTAGATCTTCCTTTTGTTATATATGCCGATTTCAAAGCATTACTAAAACCACTGGACAGAGTAGAACCAAATCCAGATAAAACTTTCACTGTTAAGTGTTATGAACACGAACCTTATTCATTTGCATATTACATTAAGTGTAGTTTCAATGGCAATTTGTCAATGTTGAAGTTATATCGCGGAGAGAATGCCGCCACTGAGTTTATAAAATGGTTAGAAAAAGATATTAAAGAAATTGAAAAAATTGAAAATTAAGCCGATGTCTGATTTAACACGAGAGGAGAAAGAGGTATACGACCGTGCAACAATGTGTCATATTTGTGAAAAACCAATATTAGATGTTAGATTAGGAGAAGGTGCGTGATCACGAACATTTATCGGGAGCGTTTAGAGGTGCTGTTCATTCGGTGTGCAACATTAATTTTAAAATACCAAAATTTATTCCAGTGTTTTTTCATCATTTTTCAAATTATGACAGTCACTTATTTGTAAAGATAATGGCATTAGAAGGTGAAGATGTGGACGTGATCGCACAAAATAAGGAAAAATATATATCCTTTTCGAAATTAATACACGTGGGGGATAAGACAGACTGTAAAGGTAAAAAGCGTAAAGTATATCTCAAAATAAGATTTGTATATTCTTTTCGTTTCATGCAATCGTCTTTAGAGAAATTAAGCTCATACTTGGGAGATTGGCAATGTAGGGAAATTAGAAAATATTTTAACGATGAGGAGATGTTTAAATTAATACTTCAAAAAGGAATTTTCCCGTATTGTTTTATTGACTCACTCATAAAATTAGATTTTCCCACTTTACCTTCTAAGAAAGAGTTTTATGATGTGCTGTATGATGAACACGTAAGTGATGAAGATTATGAGAGAGCACAGCGCGTTTGTAATTTATTTAACTGTAAAGCTATGGGTGATTACAGTGATGTATACGTAACATCTGATGTTTTACTGTTGGCAGACGTATTTGAAAATTTCAGAGACCTTTGTATTGATAATTACAAACTAGATCCTTGCCATTTTTTCACCGCTCCAGGATTAAGTTGGGATGCAATGTTAAGAATGACAAAAATTAAATTAGAGCTACTGCAAGATGTTGATATGCTACATTTTTTTAGAATGGGCATACATGGTGGTGTGAGTATGTGCACTAAAAGAATCGAAAACGCTAATAATAAATTTGTGCATGGTTTTGACTCTAAGAAGGCATCTAAATATTTACTATATCTTGATGCTACAAATCTGTACGGTCACGCAATGTGTTCCAGATTTCCGTGGGGAGAATTTACTTGGTTGTGTACAGAAGAGATTAACAATCATAACATTTCAGAGTTAGAAGAAAATTCAGATGTCGCGTACGTATTCGAAGTAGATTTGGAATACCCGACTCATTTACATGACAACCACAACGAATTACTATTTTGTTCGGAAAATATAATTCCACCAAATTCGAAATACGGTAAACTTATTCCAAATCTGTACAACAAAAGGAAATACATAATTCACTATTTACATCTGAAACAATGTTTGGAAAATGGTTTAATATTAAACCAAATTCATAGGGCAATTAAATTTAAGCAATCTCGTTGGCTAAAAATATACATAGACTTTAACTCACAAAAACGAGCTGAAGCTAAAAACGAATTCGAATTTTTTTTTACAAATTATTAAATAATAGTGTTTTCGGTAAAACTATGGAAAATGTTGAGAATCGCGTCGACATTAAATTAGCCACCAGCTGGGAAACCCATAATCGAAGACCGGGAGCTGAATCATTGATAGCTAAACCAAACTATAAATCGAGTAAAATTTTTAGTGATCACCTGGCCGCAATAGAATTATCCAAAGTACAAGTAAATTATAATAAACCTTTATACGTAGGGTTTTGTGTTGTGGAAAAATCAAAAACAGTAATGTACGATTTTTATTACAATTTTATAAAGCGAAAATATAACAATAGAGGAGCTTTATTATATACTGATACAGATAGTTTAATACTGACCGTTAATACTGACAATGTATACGAACAGATAAAATAGCGACATCTTACTATCGCTTTTTGACCTGACATTGCAGTAGGATAGACAAATTGAAGCGGGATTTGCTCCTAATAAGTCCCCCATGCAAGGCGGCCATGCTTGCTGTCAAAGCATAATGAAAATTTTTAGAAAAATTTTGTGCAAATCGTTTTTGATTGCAGTGCATTTACTTTATTTATTTCCACCGGAAAATCACCAATGTCATTATCGTCTACTTTCAACGTTCTCGGTTTAAAACCCAACAATTTTCCCAATGAATTTGGTTTACTAAAATCGAGCTTAACCGAACTGTGTATGGTTGCCTTTAAAGTATTATTATTTCCGTTAATGTTTACATAATCAGGGATATTGTTATTTTGAAAATAATCTTTCAGATATTGGTTGATATCGTCTAGTTCATATGTACCTGTAGGTATAACGATAGTTTTCCAAACCGTCATTTTTCCTGTTTCTTCATAATGTATCAAATTATTACTTTCATCTATGTTAGGTATTGCATTAAACGTTTCAAAATTTAACAAGCACATTTCATATGTTGCGTCTTCATCGAGGTATAGTGGTGGATTCAATTCACAACATAAAACTGATTCAGTTCCCGTAAGAGTGAAAGTACATGCAATGGGTGAAGATTTCATGTTGACCATCTTTCAAGTCCTACATTCTTACTTAATTTTAGAAAAATTTTTCTAAAATCTTTCATTATGCTTTGACAGCAAGCATGGCCGCCTTGCATGGGGGACTCATTAGGAGCAAATCCCGCTTCAATTTGTCTATCCTACTGCAATGTTCGGTCAAAAAGCGATAGTAAGATGTCGCTATTTTATATGTTCATCATTCTTACATCGCATTTGCGAATAAATTGGGCAAGTCGTGTTTGGTCTGCAGTGGGAATGTCGAGCTACGTTTCTGCTGAAGAAGCCCCAAGCAGGGCTGAAACAGCTGTCTAGAGGCTGCTCGAGGTTCTCACTGCAATCAAAAACGATTTGCACAAAATTCTTTTTCTTTCTAACAGTCAACGATATTACATGTGTACTACTTCAATACTCACTGCTTATCTTTATATAGCGTAACAATGTCTCTTAATTTTTTGGTTAAGTATCGTTAGTTTATTAAATAAAGGATCCGTGTTCTTAGAAAATTTTATTTATAACAGTGTCATATCTAGAAATATATACATATTAAATCACATAACATTTACATATTAACAGCTTTATGCATACTGATATCAAAAATTAATTTAATTATTCCAAACATCATTAATACATTTGTAATTGCTCATTTCTGATATATTTCATTATTAAGAAATGATTTAACATTTGTCTTCATATCACTTTCCATAACACTCAAATATGGAATCATATTGCTATAGAATGATTTATAGTTCAATTGTTTCAAAACTTCTAAACGATATTGTAACAGAAGAAATAATTATCTAAATAAGTATTTGAGATCCATACAGTGTAAACAAAAACCTTGATCGATAACTTTGCACGTCATTACATAATAATCCGGCAATAGAGAAAAATGAATCATCGAAAGCTTCAAGAACACAGAGCTCACGTCAGTCGCCCACGCAGCAGAAAGTAGGTCAACTCCAGGCATATATACCGAGAGATTTTCCGATAGCAAGAGAGAAGTCATCGATATACTGATTATAGTGCGAGAACTATGTATGTCGTCCATAATAGTGCTTCAGACATGTAAGTGTATCTCGTATACTTTTAAATAAATGTACTTGATGTTTTTTGTCATTTATTAATTCAGCTGCGCAACCCCTAATACGTTACTTCTTGGTAAAAACCAAATTACCAATAAGGCAACGTTACATTTGGTGGAGGTCGCCTAAAATTCTGATTTGCTAATTTGCCACACTCATGTTTTTCTTTTCAAATAACGTTACATTTGGTGGAGTGCGCCTCAAATCTCAAATTTAATAATGTTTTTGCCGAAAATTTTTCTTGTATTTTGATTACGATTTTTTAATTTAATAATGCATTTTGTCGCAATAATAGCTTTTAGCTTTCACTATGCACTTTTTTTAAAATTAGATACATTTCCGTAACTTTTATGGGGGCTGCTAAAAATGTTTTTATTAATTGAATTATAACAATTTAAATGTAATCACAAATATTATTCAACGATAAATTTTTTTTTAGAATTTTTGTTCATATTCGCAATGATTTTATTTTGGAAAAATTTAATGTGGCAATTTGAAGAATATATAAATTTCATTTTGAATACGTTTTCTTTAATTCGACACGATTAATGAATATTAATTACCTCTAATTTTTAATATAAATTATTATATTTTTTGTGATTTCCAAAATTTTAAATATTTTGCATTTTACGATTTTTAAATGTTTTTTTTTAATACAATTTTTAATCAAGTTCGTCGTATATTTTAACCAGAAATTTCAATTTTTCTAGAAAAAAAAAGTGAAAAATAGGAACGCGTACAAAAAGTCAATTTTAATTATCCAGTAACTAATTGTTTTAATTTCCACGACATCAAGAATTTTTCTTTTATTACTACATTGAAATTTACTTGTTAACGAATCGTGTAATCATGAACGAAGCTCAGAACGCTCGTGTCACAATTGCTCTAGCGCGAAAGGCAAATAAGAATTCCAAGAATTTATAAAAGATTTTGAAAAATGTGCTGATAGGAATGGTTGGTCAGATCAGCATAAAATAATTTTTTTTGGCATATTTCTTCACGGAGCAGCAAATACATGGTACAAAAAATATTTTTCAGCTAGGGAAAGTAATAATAAAACTTGGAGCGACATTAGCCGTGATTTTAATATTGCATCTAATATTCGAGAACTTAAACTTCTATTATTAAAACGAAAACAAAGAGAAGACGAAGATATTTTGAAATATATGTACGAAATTTTAGAAATGTGTAATGATTTAAATCCAAAAATGCCATTCAACCAAATTTTGGATTATTTTGAAAGTGGACTGCATCCTATTTATGTGACACAGTTTGCATTATTTTCAAATCCCGATATGACTTTAAAACATTTTAAAGCAATCGTAGCAAAAATAAGTGAAACGCGAAAACGAGTTGTCGCATCGTGTTTAAAAAACTCTGAATCATTTTTTCAAGGTAATAGCACATCTGCAAGTAGTGCATCTATAAATAAATATATAAATAAAGCTGAAAGTAATCGCACGCGCAAGTACAAAATCACTTGCTTTGTTTGTAAAAGACCTGGTCATTTTTCATCCGAGTGTAATTACAAAAAATCGCAAGAGATAAATAATACTCGGAAATTTGACGATAATCGGCGACGGCCTGAACAAGTTGTTGGACATCACACATTAAATTTGCATCGGTTTGCAAGAAATAAGCTGAGACAACGTTTCCCTCTTCATATGGGATTCACCTCAGCGAAAACAGGAACAAATGTTTACTCTCTCGGATCATCGGGAGTAGTAACAGTTCCAGGTGTCTTATTTAAGAAGACAATAAATATTATAATTGATACAGGCGCGCAAAATAACGTAATTAGTTCAGAGTTTGTAAATCGGTACATTCCTTTAAAAAAGGCAATTCACATAATTACGGCGGGAACCGAAACGATTAAAGTAATCGGTAAAACAATGATAAAGTTGCAAATTTCTAAAGAAATTTTTTCAACAGAAGTACTAGTTGTCCGTAAACTTCCGAAACCTTTAATCCTCGGAACACAATTTTTAAGCCAGAATGATGCAATAATTAACTTCTCTCGAAATTGTTTGGAACTTCATGGTAATATACGCGTTCCCTTTCTAAACACCAAAAATAGTTTAGATAATTTCTATTTAAAACCACTCAAACATCACATACGTAGTTCGGCTGTTTCTAACGAAACTAATAAAATAAAAGTACCCCTGAAAAATGATGTTTTATTAAAACCGAATGAATCACAATTTGTCGAAGTAAATTCCACAATTACGGAAATCCCTAAAAATTTAAACTTGCATAATTTTATTCCGCGTGAAGATTTTTTGCTTTCGAAACATCTAATAATTACAAAAAAACCATTTTCTGTAAAACAAAGTATAATGGTCGAATTAAAAAATATCAGCAAAGTCCCATCAAAATTATTTGCAAATACAAATATTGGTTATTTAGAAAAGGCGTGTCAAACAAATTTAAGAAGTAACACACATTCCGCAATTCCTTCAGAATCTCGAAATTCGGAACTTTTTAATCACTTCAGTTTAACTAAAAACGGCACGTTATCTTCACATCACAACTGCAATTTTTCTAAAGGAGGAGGGAAGCCAAATATTAACAAAAACAACAGAGACCCTCAAATTTTTCACAAAAAAGATCAAGTCCGAATAAATAATAAATCGAGGAATAATTTTCAAGAAAAATATTTTACAGATTACAAGTCTATTCGAGCACGTCCACAATATAAGAAAAAGGCTAAACAGCTTCAAGAGAAATTTCATTTAAAATTTCAAAACAGAAATAAAGTAGAAATGCTCACACCTACACACACAGCAGATCAAAATGAGAAATTAATTTTACGCCAGAATGTATGGCAAAATTATAAGAATGCACATAACGTTAAGTTTCGATAAAAATTCTAAAATCATGAGGAACATATTGTTGTGTAATATCCTACTATGGTTTCAGTTTAATTGAGGACATTTTGAAAAGTTAAAAGAGCTTGAAGATAAGGACGATTCTCTGGAACAGGTTCATGTTGAGAAAGAATCCAAATCACTTTCCAATCAGGATGTTCAGAATGGTGTTCCTAGTGCATCGTTGTCTAAATAATAATTTATTTATATCGTTGGTTTGAAATTAAACGTTCTCACCTTTACTTAGTGTTGATTCATATCGTCAAATCACTCCAGTACACTTTATTCCAACATTTCACTAAAACCAGAACTGTAGAGATTTTATACACGGGAGATAACACAACAATATAATCGGAATAAAAACATTTTTTTTGACTCATGGCAGCCTCTCCAAAAGTAAATTGTATATCCTCTTACTTTTTATCAGTCTATAAATGCTATTTATTTTTTTTACAGAATTTTATTCCTGACAATCGACTTATTGATGTACCAATGCAGACTTTGCTTTTTATACAATCTATGTTGAACTTGTGTATTATATGATTTCAGATGTAAAATTACAACCAATCCATCAACAATATGATTTACTTCAAGAAAACCCACGATATCTAAATAATTTAAAGAATTATCTCCGTTCATAAACAACATTGCTTGCTTTGTTTATGACTTTGCAGAAAAAAAAGGTATACCTAGAAAAAAGAATGAGCTAGTTAAATAATTCAATTGAATTTAAGAATGTTACATTTGGTGAAGCGCCGTAACCAATTAATTGAATTTCAGAATTCTCAAAAATGCTCTTAAAGTTTAAAAGAATAACTGGGGATAGATAAATAAATAAATGAAGTTATTCACATTTAACACTTTATCCAAGTACGAGTGCGAAATAAGCCTTAATTGCCCCGTCCTGGGATAATCTGTGTTTCTTTCCTGTACATAATTTTTTTTTATTATTTCACACTGTACACAGATTGAGTACCCAAGAATCGATTCTGAATTTCATTTATCATAATTATTTTAGTAAATATATAATTAAGATATGTTTATATGTATAGAATTTCTTAATATCTTAATTCTTAATTTATATTTAAGAGTCTTATTTTTATATAGTAGCAATCGCAACTGTAAATTTTCATTGCATTTTATACATCGATACATCGAGTTGCAATTCTAGTCATCATTTGTACGATTAATATCAGATTATTTAAGGAAACAAGAAGCACTTGTAATTTTCAATAAGTAAATACATACACTTGTAAATGTTAATTTTTTAACTGTAACAATTATTTGTCCACTGACATATATGAATGTGTACTTGTCAACCTGAAAGTTTTCGCAGATTGGAAGAATACATTTGCCATTGCTAGTCCCTATCCCAAAGAAGCATTAGGAAAACTACGAATAGCCAGCATCGCTCAACATCCTCAGCGACACAAGACATTTGTCAGCTACAGTGCTCGTGTTGTTAGCCTTACTTGGTGGCTCACTACCAGAACCAGGAACTAGGGTTATAACCACTGCAACTCTAACCACATCAACCCTAAAGAACCACCAACAGTTACGGAGCAATTCTTGCCGCAACGCCTTGTTAACATTCCGACGTTGCTATTTCTTCGATTACATGGAGTATTCGCCGAACTCGTTGGTTCCAGCAGACATACTCATCAATCTGTAATGAGTAGTAAACTCCGTCCCTCACCAGGAATGATGAACTTCGCCAAGCCAGTCGCCACACTTCTGGATCAACTGAACTTTCTTGGGAAAATTTGGAACAAGCCACACTAAATCAACGGCTTTTATGGATTCAACATTGCACCCTCCGGCACGACATAAGACTGTTCCGTACTGCTACACCCTATGTACCTGTTTTTTTTTTCGCCGAGGGGGGAAAGTGTAACAGAAGAAATAATTATCTAAATAATTATTTGAGATCCATACAGTGTAAACAAAAACCTTGATCGATAACTTTGCACGTCATTACATAATAATCCGGCAATAGAGAAAAATGAATCATCGAAAGCTTCAAGAACACAGAGCTCACGTCAGTCGCCCACGCAGCAGAAAGTAGGTCAACTCCAGGCATATATACCGAGAGATTTTCCGATAGCAAGAGAGAAGTCATCGATATACTGATTATAGTGCGAGAACTATGTATGTCGTCCGTAATAGTGCTTCTGACATGTAAATGTATCTCGTATACTTTTAAATAAATGTACTTGATGTTTTTTGTCATTTATTAATTCAGCTGCGCAACCCCTAATACGTTACTTCTTGGTAAAAACCAAATTACCAATAAGGCAACGTTACAATATAATATAATATCACACAATTTCCAGAGTTCCAATAGACCTTTATAAGATATATATAATGTCTCCACACTTCTTTTTAATTTCAGTATTTTCGTTCCTTCGATGCGTTCGAAAGACGCCTTTACTGAGCTGATTTTCATTACCGGATAAATAGTTTTCTTCTCAGTAAAATACGAATTCAATGTGTAGTTATAAAAACAAAATTCTTTCCATTCCTCTTCTAAAAACGATATGCTCTTCCTTTTGGAACCCATAATACGTATTATCGGATCAAAAAATGTTTCGGTACACAGTTCGACACAAATCCACTTCGTACGGCTCTTATTTAGAAAATATACACTTTGAGCTAAAAGTGGCAACTGATCTACGTCGGTTACCTCTCTTGCTTCTGAAACCTCGGAAGGTGCTGCCTCATTAGTATCACATTGACGAAAATCTTCATCTGTGAAGTAAGGCTGGGAGAGTATTTCAAATTGAAACTCGTTACGAACTGAGGGCATATTCAAACCGTGCTCATCCGGCTTTTCTTCTTTTAGTTTATCAACGTTTTCAGTCAGAAGTCTTTTCTTCTGTACGTCATCACAAGGATCATTCACGTGCCTTCTATTTTGTTTCAGGAAAAAATCCACTTGTTTAGATGTCACATGATTTAAACTTACTTTTATATATGTAGGTAGGTGATTAACTTAACAACACAACTCACAGATCTGTAACAACTGAATCTATTCCCAAATGAAGAACCTTATACACGGTGGCCAGAAAAATGCGGACAAACGCCACGCAGGCCAAATCTTTGTTTAATTCTGAGTTGACAATCTTAATTCAAAAAGTAGTACAGTGCTTTCTTAAGTCACACGAGCAGCTTAAAAGAATTGTAAATTTGGCAACACCTAATCAGACAAGTACTGTGGTAGTAATCATTTTATTATTTACTATAAATCAGGTAAATATGCAAATTAGCAAGAATTTTATGTTAACATGGATACCAATTGTATTCAAATTTAAAGATAATATGAAAAAATTATAAGAACTGTTCAAATTGGTAGCCATCAGTTTCCAGACATAATTCCAATCTTCGAGGAAGCGAATTCAAAACGCGCTCCAACATATCCGGGGTGATTAATCGAACTGCCGCCGTAATTTTATTAATTACATCCTCTTCGTTCACTGGAGGCGTTGCATAGACCTTTTCCTTTAAAAACCTCCAAACGAAAAAGTCCAGAGGATTAATATCGGGAGATCTTGCCGGCCATGCTATTGGACCGTTACGCCCTATCCACCGATTCGGAAAGTGTTCGTTTAACCAATCCCTAGAAATTCTGGCATTGTGAGCAGGGGCTCCGTCATGCATGTACAACATGTTGGGTCTCAAATTCAGTGGAATATTATCCAGTACTTCTTCTAAAACGTTAACGTACTCAATTCCATTTAGACGATTTGGAAGAAATATTGGTCCAACAACTCGGAGATTTAAAATCCCCAGCCAAACATTTACCGAAAATCTTCTCTGATGTCCAATTTCCCTTACTGCCTTGGGATTTTCGTCCGCCCAAAAATGAAAATTATGGCTATTAAAGACGCCATCTCTCGTAAACAAGCATTCGTCGCTCCAGAGAATATGCAATAAAAAGTTCGGCTCTTCTTGAATCCTTTGTAAAATATTGTTACAAAACATTCTTCTGTGCACATTATCGTTCACATACAAAGGCTGCACTTTCCTTGCATGAAACGGATGCAACAAATTTTGAGATAGTACTGAGTGCACTGTTGTTTTGCTAGGAATATTTAGTTCCCGAGCTATTTGTCTTGTGCTGGACGTCGGATCTTCGTAAACAGCATCCAATATTTGCTCTTCTAATTGAACTGTTCGACGCTCTCTAGGTCTACCGCTGTTACGATAATTCGGTATAAAGGAGCCAGTTTCTCTAAGTCGCTGATCCATTCTACGGAACGTGTTGGTGGATGGATGTCGCCGTTGAGGATACCGTATTTGATATTCTTCTTTTGCCAAGTTTGCATTTCCATTGCAAAATCCGAATACCATATACATGTCGGCGTATTCTCCAAAGGTAAACATTGTTCGGTACTAAGAACAGCACAAAATGTTTATCTTATTTCAAGAGCCAAATGTCACATGAGAAACGTCAAAAATTGACAACTACTTACTACTTTTAAACAAGCAGCCTTACAGTACCACGTTGCCATATGTACTTTAATTTCAAAAAAGCCAATGAAGAAATGTTAAAAATGTAAGGAAGGACCGCATAACTTTTTTGGATTAAGATTATCGCCTCAGAATTGAACAAAGAATCGTTCTACCTGGCGTTTGTCCGCATTTTTCTGGCCACCGTGTATAACAAGATTTTAGGTGGGGGTCCCTACCTTCTCCAACCTTACGATCGTATTCAAGATAAACCGTTTTTGGATCCTCCGTCAAGTTAAGGTCACGTCAAAGATAGATAATTTTTGGAACCCTCCTCTGACCTCGCTTTTAGAGGTAATGATGAGGTCACGTCAATGACGTTGAGATTTTGCGACTTCCTCTGACTTGATTCTTAACCTTGTAGTTACATCGGCACAAAACAAATTCTAGAACCTCCTCCGATCTTAACCTTGAACCTTCAAGGTCATTTCAAAGTCACCTCTCGGTTACGTTAGGAACAGGTCGATTCTGGAACCTCCTCCAATCTTGACCTTGATCGAGGTCACCTCATGGTCATGGCCTTGAAGTTTAAGGTCATGGTGAGGTCACGTTGGGAATAGGCCGATTCTGGAACCTCCTCCGACCTTGACCTTGAATTTTATTGGTCAAGGTCGGAGGAGGTTCCAGAATCGGCCTTTTCCTACTACTAATCTTTTTCAGATTCTTCAGAAGAAGATATAATTTATATGTTCCAGTACGTTAATAAAGGATTTTGGCTAAGTTTCTGACTGACACATGAGTGACTGACAGCTGAATTTATGTATTAATCATGATTTGTTTTAATAGCGTTTTCCACTGGCTGCACCAGTGTGAACTGAGTGTATCTCTATCTCGTTTTATTACATAAAGCTGAACCGAGATGGAGATACACTCAGTGCGCACTGCGTGCAAGAAAGTGTGACTAGTGGAAAACGCTATAAGTTAGTTAATCTGTGATTAAAATATAATTCATGTCAAAACAAACGCTGTTGCACCCACAGTTGGGCAAAATTTATTTGAATGACGAATAATGAAAAAGATAAAAAAATTATTCGTTATCCGCGAATGACGAATAATTTATTTATTCGTTAAATTTATTCGTCCCATGAATAAATTGGCGATTCGAATTAACTTTATCCGGCCTCGGTATCCTAGGAAACGAGCGTCGTTTTATGAAGGATGCATGAGGTAAACAATAGCACGGTGACTTTTGCTTGTGTTTTCATTGTTTTTTATTTGAAATTAAAGTTTACAAGACCAGTTCAAATACTTTTAAGGATTTGAGACTCTAAAATTTTTATTCAGATAATTTTCTAGATAAAACTTTATTCGAATAATGCCCAACTCTGATTGCACCGACGAATTTTTAACTCGAATTAGTTGATTTCAGATTAAAGTGAAATGTCATTAGTATTAATGACGTTTCACGAGTAAGTATGACGTTACTGTTCTGACTTGCAGCTTCTCTTTAAAAGGGAGCATTAAATAGTTGGGTTGCCGAATACGGGAATAGAAAAAGTAGGCTTTGGGAAATAAACAAGTTTTGTCAGAGTATTAATAGAAGTGAAATTACACATTTTGTTCAACCCAATTTGTGGCCTTATTTCTATAATATAACGACTCAACAGTGGCGACAAGGACAAAGGCAACTCAAATGAACACCGAGTTAATGAAAACGTTCATCACAAGTCTTCTGGCAAATCAAGACGAAACTTCAAGAAGAAGAGAAGAAGAATCTCGTAGACGGGAAGACGTTGTGGTTTAACTCCTAAAGAATCTACAAATTAATTCTAATCAACCGTCCCCTACTTCGTCAATTGCACCTTTATCAGGAACATTTCTACAAATACCAGAATTCGAAGCTGGTCAAGAAGATGTTACTAAATTCGACGAATGGTTAAGTCGTTTCGAGTTCGCATTGGATTGCACATCAGAATATGGCAGATCAGGACAAAGTGAAATTTGTCATGACAAAACTTTCTGCAGCAGCCTTCAGCGAGTACACCAAATTCTGTATGCCGAAAGCAATTACTGATATCGATTACAACGAAACTACTTCACGTCTTCACTATGCAAACCGTGTCAGAGCAACAAGACGGAAATACAAATTCAATGACCAGACTGAAGAGCAATTTTTCTGCTTAATCGCGCTCATGGGTCTAAAATCAACATCAGATGAATCACTTCGTGCTCGTATGCTTCAAAAAATTAACGCTGACGGAGAAAATGTCAAATTCGATGATGTAATGAATGACTGTGAGGTCTAAAAAGTAAAATAGTAAAGGAGACTGTGGTTTAAGAGATAATTGAAAATTAACTTCCGCCCACAATAATTTTCACATTCGTAGATACGTATTTCGGGAGCTAAACTGCCATCTTCAGTACGCTACCAATTTAAAAGCACTAAAAATATCTAAAAACAACCTAATCATCCTAATCATTTTATGATTTTATTGGGATGATTAGGTTGTTTTTAGATGTTTTTAGTACTTTTAAGTTGGTAGCGTACTGAAGATGGCAGCTTAGCTGCCGAAATACGTATCTACGGATACAAAAATTATTGTGAGCGGAGGTTAATTTCAATTAATGACTGTGAGGAGTACAATGCAATGAAATCAGAGAGCAAGTATGAACAAAAAGAGCGTCTTGTAAACAATATTCGCCCCAAATCTGAACAGAAAAATGACCGCAAGCAAGTCACACCGCCTATCGCATGCCGATGTTGTGAAGAAATGCACTGGTTCAGGGACTGTCCGCATAAAAGCATAAATGTCACAAATGTCAGCGTTTAGGACATTTAGAAAAACAGTGCAAAGAACAGTCAAAGAATAAGTCATTAAGAAACATAAATACAATCAACGTTGGTATTCTATAAAATTCACTAAATAATTGCCGATTGCTAAAAAAGTCAATTGATGTCAATGGAATACCCTTAGACTTTTACCTTCTCAGCGGATCAGAAGTCAACATTATTGATGAAAATACCTACAATCAAATCAGGTGTTCTGATATTCAACCGTGTAATGAACGAGCACAAGCATATGATGGAAGCATAATTAAGTCACATTTCCTAGGCAAAGGACATGCAACCTTCAACTATGTTGGTAATAGAAGCGAAGAAATATTCTACGTGGCCAAGCAAGGATCACTAAATTTGCTGGGCTTAAATGCCATGTCCAATTTTAAATTCTTTTCCAACGAAATTCAAAATGTCAATGTCTGTCAAAAGTCAAATAATGAGCTGCGAAATATCGTCGAATCATTACAAAACAGTTTCCCAGATGTAATTGCTGATGGATTAGGATGCTGCAATGTAACTAAAGCATCACTAATTCTAAAACCAAATGTCACGCCAATCAAAAAACAGCGCATTCAGTTCCATACGCTTCACGAGATCGAGTAGATCAAGAACTTGACCGACTAAACAAGATGGGAGTAATTAAATCAGTCGATTATGTTGAGTGGGCTGTACCCGTTATGGTAATTACAAAACCAAACGGTTTGCGTAGACTACTCTACTGGACTTAACGACGCACTTCAACTCAACCAACATCCGCTACCATTACCGGAAAATATTTTTACATCTCTCAATGATGGAAGGATCTTCTCTCAGATTGATTTTTGGGACGCATATCTGCAAGTTCAACTCAATGATGCACCAAAGTAGCTTTGCAACATTACACCGCATCGACTTCCAACGACTTCCTTTTGGAGTAAATCGGCACTAGACATTTTTCAGTCAATTATGGACTCAATGATTGCAGGACTGTCGTTCGCTTTTACTTATTTGGATGACATCGTCATCGTCAGTGGAAATATCAACAAACATCAACGACATCTTCATGAAGTGTTTCGCCGTATCCATGACTATGGGTTTCACATTCGTTTGGAGAAACGTGCTTTCTTCAAGACCAATAAAATATCTTGGTTACATTGTAGACAGCAATGGACGCCGCCCAGATACAGCTAAAATTAGCGCAATCGCTAAGATGCCGCCACCCACAGATATTTCAACTCTTCGTTCATTTCTTGGTGTGGTAAATTATTATCAAGTATTTGTTAATAAAATGCGAAACATTCGCCAACCACTTGATGATTTTTTAAAAAAAGATCAAAAATGGCAATGGTCAAATACATGTCAGCAAGCTTTTCAGCGAAATAAAGATGTACTTCAGAAGGATCTTCTCGTTACTCAATCCTTTATTAGACATTATCGTTGCTGTTAACGCCTCGAATCTTGGACTCGGTGCTGTAGTTCAACATCGTCTACCAGATGGACAAATTAAGGCCGTTACTCTGCTTCTCGAACTCTCAAGCCTGTCGAGAAGAACTACAGTCAGATTGAAAAAGAATCACTTGGACTAATTTTTGCCGTTCAGAACTTCCACAAGATGATCTACGGAAGACGCTTCACGTTACTTACCGGTCATAAGCCTCTTCTTGCGATTTTTGAAAATAAGAAAAGCATACCAAGTCATCCTGCAAATCGCTTATAACGATGAGCAACAACTTTAATTGCTTACAATTTCAAGATTTAATACCGGAGAACGACGAATTCGGACAAGCTGATGCATTATCACGGCTGATTTCAGATCAACCAACCCCTAATGAAGAGGTAGTCATTGCAGCAGTTCAACCAGATATCGATTTTACGT
Organism: Prosopocoilus inquinatus; assembly: GCA_036172665.1. NCBI lineage: Eukaryota > Metazoa > Arthropoda > Insecta > Coleoptera > Lucanidae > Prosopocoilus > Prosopocoilus inquinatus. The sequence goes on from CM069871.1 coordinate 38,847,721, forward strand.
CAATTTCATCTCAGCTACCGGTAACATTCGACACGCTTTGTAAGCCAACGAAAGAGGACAAACTCCTATAAACGGTGAAACAGTACATACAGACAGAATGGCCATCCAACATCAAGAAGTTACGAAATTGGAATAGTATGCAACATTTCTTTCAACGACGTGACGGTCTCACCATCGAAAAAATGTGTCTCCTCTACAATGACCGTACGTCAACATTGTTCATGTATCATTGCAGCCAAGCAACCGAATACCTCAGAACTGTGCTCATGGCCGAAACCAAATTGTCCTTGGCAACGGATTCATTTGGATTTTGCAGGTCCATATCAAGGAAATAATTTTTTAATAAAAAAAATTCGTTGTCATTGAAACGAAAATTACCAAATGTTCATGTATCATTGCAGCCAAGCAACCGAATACCTCAGAACTGTGCTCATGGCCGAAACCAAATTGTCCTTGGCAACAAATACAATATCAATCTCAGCGATTAATAGACTTCGAAAACTATTTCTTCGACATGGCTTACCAGAAATTATTGTCAGCGATAACGGAACACAGTTTAGTTCGTACGAATTCAAGAAATTTTGTCAAGAAAATGGAATTGAACATATTTTCTTACCTCCGTACCATCCACAATCAAATGGACAAGCGGAACGATTTGTTGATACACTAAAACGAGCATTTCTCAAATTAAAAGGGGAGGGAAATATCCAACATTCGTTGACATCTTTCTTGAAACATATCTCATTACCTCAAATTCTGCGCTTCCTGACAATAAAACACCAGCTACTACTCTACGGACGTAAGCTCAGAACAAGTTTGGATCTTTTGATGCCACCTAAGAAGCTATCGATACGCGACATTAAGATGGAACAACAATTTAACATTAAGCACGGTGGTCATAAACGAGTTTTTGAGATAGATGAACTTGTTTATGCACGACATCGTCGTTCACAACGATGGCAATCCAGAAGAATTGTATAAAAATTGGGACATACAATTTATGAAGTACAATTAGATGATTAGACAACCCGCCGTTTCCATGCTAACCAATTGATGAAAAGAAATACAGAACCGTCATCAAATGATCAGTTAGCAGCAATCGCCGAAGCTTTCTCCATTCCCATTCACAGAAAGACTCATGTTCCGCAGCAAGCGAAGGAATCAGCTGCTGAAATAACACCCCACGAAAAAGAAGACACCGAGCTTACTTCAGAAGAAACAACTCTACGAAGATCTAATAGAAGTCGTCAACCTGTTAAAGAATTAATAATAACACCACGCCAAAAGAAATATTTACTTATTTAATAATTTCATGTGATTTCTTAAAAGGGGAGGTGTTGGCTTGCCGAATACGGGAATAGAAAAAGTAGACTTTGGGGAATAAACAAGTTTTGTGAGAGTATTGATAGAAGTGAAAATACACATTTTGTTCAACCAAATTTTGTGGCCTTATTTCTATAATATAATGACTCAACATAAACCAACTTCGTTAATTTAAATTATACTGTTTATTGTTAGTATTTAAATAAATAACTAATGTAAGAAGATGCTTGAATAAATATAAAAATATCCCGTCAATGTTTAGAATTTAGAAACAATGTTAGTTCTGACTTAATTGAAACAGTATTTTGTAATTGAGTCAAGTACTTTCTTGACCGTTAAAAGCTATTTGTAGCAATTTGTAAGGTAAAACTTGCCTAATTTGTAATAACGGTTAAATGGTGCCTCCATAATTTTTGGTAAGGAATCTTGTAAGGAAATTTTGCGTCTCTAGCAGCAGAATCTATAAATGACAATGAACTACATGGTTTAAGCTAGCCATGGTATTGTGATATGCCTTCCAGTTTTCGTAATGATTTTACTTCAGTTTTAGATAAAGAATGAAGTAAGTTTTTGGTTAAGAGGAGTATATTTTCATAAAGTTTTTGTTCGTTGATAATTAAATTGCAGAAATGATGTTAAAAATAAGAGACTTTAGAATGAATCGTTTCCTGGTATGTGTGGATTCTATGTGAGAAATACAATTTTCATGTGTGGATTAGTGTTCGGATTTAGACCGGCTTCTTGGAACGGGATTTTCTGCGTTTCCCCGGGTTAAAAGTTGAATGCCGAAAGAGTTTATAAACATCTGTAATTCGGTCGCAGTCGCCACGGGCAACATTAGTAACCAGCCAGCCGCTTCCTCAAAGGAATAGCTTTTTCGAATTTTTGGTCGCATTAGAACTAAAATATGAAAATAAAAAAAATTCGTTGTCATTGAAACGAAAATTACCAAATGATACACATAAAATATCATGCTGTTTCAATTAAAATAAGAAAGTTGATTTAATCTGAATCAGAGTTGGGCAAATTGTATTCATGAGTATGAGTACTGATTACGAGTACTATGTAATCATACTCTCAGTATGAGTAAAGTCTATGTAATCAGTAATCATACAAAGTGAAAATGAATAAAGTACATGTAATCAGTAATCAAAAATAATGAGTACATGTAATCAGTAATCATATAAAATGAGTATAAGTACAGTTAAAAAGTAATGACATGCTGTTTCAATTTTTCGTCTCCTGTCAATTTGACATTACTCAGCGGCACAATGCTGGTCCGTTGATGATACGGACACATTTTATTCAACTTTTAACTAGATTATGATTTCTTCATTAAATAACTTAAAAATTCGTAATAGTCCACCGGGAAACCGAACTGTGCATATTGTGAGTGCCATTTTTTCTGAGCTACAGGAAAATATTATGGGTTCTCAAATATTATTGAATTTTATGTCCAGAAGCCAAAATACAAAAAAAATATACACTGCATCCTCTAGTTCTCAAATGAACATCTACATGTTAATGCTAATGTTTAAAATTATGAAGATTTACACAATTCTTTAAATAAAGAAAGATTTCGGAAATTGTAATCTTATTTAAAAACCGTATTTTTTACGTTTGATTTAGGCAAGCCTGTCAGCGCACTTGCTTATTTTCCCGACTTTCTTTCATCAAAAATCGAACTTTTCAATCGAACACTCGTAATAAATTACATAAACAATTTCAGACAATATAAACTAACATAAGTCGTAAGACTTATAATCCAGACGTCTCTGACCAGTAAAAAATAAGTTGAATATTAACGAATAATTGATATGGTGGATCTAATAAAGCCTAAGATTTTTAAATGTTTGCGTTATTTGAATATTAAACATTCAGTTTTCAAATAGTCAAATATTACAATTCGAATTATCTCTTATGAACTCACGAGCGTCTGGTTTATAAGATTTTTGGGACATACGTTATATAAAAAATTGAGTTCGTAGTTTGGCTAGTTTTCATGTGATTTAATTGTTAATTAAGGAACCATAATCTATGTTAAAAATGAAACAAAAAAGCTATTATCTTTTTTATATCTTTAAAAATAAAAAAGTTATTTGCATTTAAAATGTTGGTAAATTTACGCACATCTTAGACAAAACAAATAAAATCGAAATCTTAAGGATTCACTGCAATCAAAAACGATTTACGACAAAATTTTTTAAAATAAAAATTTCCACAGTAAATTTAAGTCCGTTCACTTTAAAGCTTAGAGCACGTGGTAAACATACAATTAACAGCATTTGGAAAAGCCTGAATATTATTAGACGTGAATAACGGATTTCTATTGGTACTCCATTATGTTTGTACTCATAATTTCAGATTACAAAAAAACTCAATTACTTCTACTACTCAAGTATTTTGTACTCAAATACTTTTATACTTAAGCAATTTGTAATCGATTACATTGTACTCATAATTTTTGAGTATTTTTGTAATCAATTACTTTTGTATTTAACCAATGTGAGTAAATTTGTAATCCAGTACATTGTACTCATAATTATTGAGTACTTTTGTAATCAATTACTTTTTATTCTTAATTACTGCCCAACACTGATTCATACCGCGTGATAAAAAAACAAAATCTGAATACGGCCATACGACACACTTATGTTTTTGTTTTAAAACAAAATATCAAGATATTACAAAAGATTTTGAAAAAAAAATACCTAGTAGGCGAATGCGTGTAAATACTCAGAACTAAAATTATTATTAAATTAATATTATTAAATTAAGAAATATTAATCAATTATGGTACTTATTTATCACCTACAATGAATATCTAAGATAGCGTCCATAAGAAAAGAAACGAAACTGACAAACCTAACCTATTTCTTCGAACTGCGTTAGGGTGTTTTTCGAATTTATTATCAAGATAGTGAAACTTTTGTGTAATTTAATCATCTTTGTAAGTCTTATACTTTACGAGATCCCCATAGTGGCCCTTTAATAAGTTGTAACCCTGTATTACGAGCGTGTCTGCAAAAGGCAGTGAGAACTTGCATGCTTAAAAACCCGTGCTTTTGTCACAGTAAACAATTACAGTTCCTCATTCACTATCTAAAAGTCGCTGTCTGAATATCGGGTCCGTTTGATTCTGCAGTTGATTCTTCCAAGTCAATTATTAAAATTTTCTTGACTGTTTCCATTATTTCGTCCAATCTTCTTCTGCCAGTATTTACTTCGCATAACGAATACCTCATATAAAACCTATTTCTAGTTATTATAATGGACAAGAAGTGTAGTAATAAACAGCCAAAATACTCGAAACTTACAAAGGAGATATTCTTTATTTCAACGCAAATTTGTGATTGAAAGCATGTGTTGGGACTTGATGCAGTGACGTCATCTACTGATGGATACAATAGATTAGGAATAAAAGAACGTTTTGCGTTCAAATAAAATCCTTTCCAACCTCATAAAATAGATATTTTATTTAACATTCTTAAAATCTAAAAAAAATTGTTGCAAATCGCTGTTTTATCTGTTCATCACTCTTACATCGCAATTGCGAATAAATTGGACAAGTCGTTTTTGTTTGTATGTTTTTTGTTTTGTATTTCACTCTCACGTTCCAACCAAGTTTATGTAGGGGTATTTCTTATTCCAACGTTGCTGCGCCCTTATGCAAATACACTGTTCCGGTAAAATAACGCACCATGCAATAAAATAAGAAATTTTCGATTTTTTATTCAAAATCTATAGTAACCGGCATTTCTATTAAATAGCTAAGCATACGAGGTTCATTTTCCAACATTTATTTACATTTGACTATCACTTAAGGGTGATTCCATAAAATTAAATCACATGTTATTAAATCAATTTCAACTTTAATGTTTAAATTTTGGTTTTATTATTAAAGTGACTTTATTGTTTTTTGTTTTTATGTTTCTTCGTCATTATTCCACATGAATTTCGAAATTTGACCAAAGAAGAATGCACTCAAGTAGTGGTATTGTTAGAATAAGACTGAAGCTATTGTCGAATAGGAGAAAGATTCGGTGTGTCTCAAATCTCGGTGTGCCGAACGGTGCGAAGGTATAGAGAGATTAGTAATAATTCTCGAAGGCCTAGGAAAGGCAGACGGTGAAACAATCCGTGTTCAGACCATTTTTGACACTTTTTGCTTTAGAACAGAGGTTCGTTACAAGCAAATATTTCCAATGTGAACCAAGGGAAGTGCACGGGGTTCTAATTAGCGTCGAAGCTGTTTGCTAACGTCTTGGGGAAGCTAATTTCACATGTCATATGTCTGTCCAAGGTCCTTCCTTGTCTGCGGAACATCGCACAGATCACTTGGAATTTATTGGATTTCATGTGATTTAGTTACAGGAATATTGAAGTTGAGTTATCTCTAGAGACGAATTTAGATTTTGTTTCTACAAGTGTGATAGACATGTTCATGTATACCAATGACCAAATGAGCGGTATGCTCACTACAACATTTGAACACCACATTATTTGGCAGAAGTTTTATGGCGTGAGTAGAAATTTTTTTGACACCGCACACGGACGTAGTAATGTTAAATAGAGGAAAATTTATTACCTTTTAGTACACAACGGATATCCTACAAGATCATGTCGTGCCATTTGTGCCCTATATCGGACGCATTTTTTTTATTAAACAAGATAATGTTCAACGCCAACGTCTTCGAAAAATTCAAAATTGCTTAGAGAAGATTGAAATCGATGCCATGATTTATCCAGAAAGAAGTTCACACCTCAGTCCCGTTGAGCATATCTGGAACACGCTTGGTAGGCGCCTGAAAGCACTCAGAGATTATCCGAATCCGAAAAGTTAATAACTTGGAAGAGGTTGACTTTGGCAATATGGAAGGAATTGGAACAAAATGACATAACTTCGCTTATTTTATGTGTAGATCATAGATAACAATCTGTTATTCCAAATAGAGGTGAAAACACCCGACATTGGTGTGATTTATTCAAAAATTTTGTTTCTCAAATTTTTCGATTTTTTATTTGATTGGTTTCTATTGTTTATTTTTTTACTTGTAAGTGATGATTTTATAACACATTAAACAGTTACTAAATTGTTTCAAATCAACGTCAACCGGCTCAAATGTTAAGTAAAGAAAACGAAAAATCTTATTTTACTGAGTGTGTTAATTTCTTGGAGCAATGTATAACAATGTAATCAAAGTGTTAAATAATAATAACAATAATGCTTTATTGATGATATCAATATCATAAGTTAGGTACATAAAATACAAAATACAGCATACAGTTTTACAAAAATATTTCTACGAGGTGTAGATATTCTGAAGAAATTCATCAATTGAGTAGAAGATGTTTTTATTAAATATTCCTTAACAATATTTTTAAATTACAGGAATGGCATTGTTCTTAATTCGGAGGGCAGAATGTTAAAAAATTTTATTGCAAAATAATTGCTTCCATTTCGAAATTTATTTAATCTATGTTGTGGCAGTACTATGTCAGAATTGTATCTAGTGTTGTGGTAGTGAATTGATAAATGATCATTGTAATTACTGGCATTCAATTTTATATGAATCAAACATTCAAGTATATATAGCGAAGGAAACGTTAAGATATTAAGTTTTTTAAAAGAAGATTTGCAACTTTCTCTGTATCCAATGCCATCAATTATGCGAATAGCTTTCTTTTGAAGCAGAAAAATGCTTTTGGCATCGGGACAATGTCCCCATAGCATTTCAGCATAAGACATAACAGAGTGAAAAATACCGTAATAAGCCGCTACTACGATACTTAAAGCAACGAATTTAACTATGTTGCGTAAAAGATATGTAGGCGTGGCAAGTTTATTTGCCAGATAATTAATATGTTCATTCCATTGTAAAACAGGATCTAAATATACACCCAAATATTTGACAGATTTTGTGTTTTTGAAGTTTGTTACGTTGATACTACTAGTGTTCCTTAGGGAGAACAGCATGAACTGTGTTTTACTTTCATTTAAGCTGAGCTTATTATTTGTGAACCTGTTTAATTTGAGTCACAACATTCATAAAATTATCAGTTGCATTGATAGAATCAGTACAACGAGATAGCAATGTTGTATTGTCCGCAAATAATAATACCTTTTCGTTAAGTACACATTTATCTATATCATTTATATGCAGCAAGAACAAAGTAGGACCAAGTACAGATCTTTGGGGAATACCAAAAGTAGTGTTTACTGTATTCGAGCATTCTCCACGATAATGCACAAATTGTCTTCTGTTAATTAGATATGATGTTATTAATTTTATACTGGATATATCAAAATTATAATACTCTAGTGTAGAAGTTAAGATGTCGTGCGGAATGCAGTCGAATGCTTTTGTGAGATTACAAAACCTCTGAAAGTGCAATCTCTCTATTTTCAATTGCGTCAACTATGTATCATGAGCGACTTTATTGCAGTAACGGTGGAATGATTTTTCCGAAAACCGTGTTGATGAATGCTGAATAAATTAAAAGATTCAAAAAAGGAACATATTCTGTTTTTCATTGCTGTTTCAATTATTTTGGATAAAACTGAAATCAATGAGATAGGTCGGTAATTGCTACACTCTTTTGGATTTCGTCTTTTAAATGGAGGTACAACGCAAGAGAGTTTTAAGATATCAAGATATACACCAGTAGCAAATATCGTATTGTCTAGTTTAGTTAACGGTACATAAATTAAATTGACAATATTTTTTATGATACGGACATTTAAACCATACGCATCTAGGCTATTAGTGGGTTTTGGATTTAGTATGATAACGCGAATTTCTATAAAGGTTACATCATTAAAATGAAAAGACTGATTAGGTTGTATAATATTTAAAGCAGAAACATCGAAAGAATCTGTAGGCGGATCTAATTTAGAAATAGTTTCATTTGCTATATTTGCAAAAAAAAAATATTAAAGTCGTTAGTAGGGATTGCTTCACCTATAGACATAATACTGCTTATCTGTTTTCTTTGCGTATTTATTACATTCCACATAGCATCTGCGCTGTTATTGGAATTAGCTATATATTTTGCATACGATGTTTTCTTTGCCGCTTCTAATTCTTTAGTATAAATGGATTTGTAGTTACTATGAACCTCTATGTTTTTGGGAGTTGGAAATTTACTTTTTATCTCTTGTTAGAAAATTAAATGTTTTTACCCAAATGGCACTGCCTCCTCCTTTGAAGCTAGTGCGACAGTAGAAACCACCCAATCAGAAATCATTAATGTGACAAACCTCAATTTCAGATTTTCCCAGCCATACTTCACTTAAGCATAAAACATCACAATTTATGTCAGTCAATATGGATTCAAGGCGAAGAACCTTATGTCTTAAACTTCTAATATTTATTAATATGACTTTCAGATCATTTGTTTTACTATTAGAGCAACTTCTGGATGAATCATTTAAGTCTATATTAATCACAGCACTATTCAGGCCAGTGCAGCTTTTTAATTTATCTAAAAATATCTCACACAGTTTATATTTTCCAGCTCTATCGAAATAAAGACCATGTTTGGTAAAATTGTTTATTTTTAACAATCTATATATATCTAGAAGACTAACATTATTTTTTTTGTAGCTGACAGGGCATTTATAGTGTTAAAAATTTGTACATTATTGTTATAGATAAAGGAGTTAAAATTATCATGCAAGTCATAACGGTAAGGTTGCGTATTCAATATTGAATTAGTATGACTACAACATTTATTTACATATTCGATATCTTTGCGTATATTGTAGTCAACGACGTCGTTTGTTTCGACCATGACGAACACAAAATCCCTTGGGGTTAAATTCTTAACTAGTAGGTTGACGTCCTTTATAACTTGCTTAAAATTCGCGTTTGGCTTAAATATGGTTAATAAATTATAAAGATGTCCACAAAGCGACTGGAGAATGTTGCTCAGATTCCTTCTATGGCTACACGCAAGCACCAACAATTTAGGTTTAGAATTAGTGAGTTCTGTTGTTTGTGATTTAGAAGTATTTTTATTTGGAGAACAACTATCGTTTTTATTTTTAATGTCTCTTTCCTTGTGACAATGCTAGCTGTTTATTTTGAAATCCGTTTGCGTTCCATAGTTACGTACATCAATAATATCGGTCTGAGTTCGAGAGTCCTTTAGGGATTTTTTATTCATTATAATGTTTAGTTCAGCAATTAATAATTGATGAGTTTGATTTTCTAGTCGTAACTTATTGATTTCGTTCGTTGATTTTGGTTTCTAGTTCTTCGTTCATATTAAGTGCAGCAGCAAGTCTATTTTTCAATCCTTCAATTATGTCCTTTAGCTCGCATTTATTGTTGCTATCATCGTCTTCGCAGTTTATATTAACATAGCTGGTATTTTGTTTTTTTTTATGATCTTTGTGTTGTCCTTTTTGATTGCCTGATCATTTGCTGATGATTTTTGTTTTTTCTGGCGAGTTTGAATGCTGTGTAGCGACATTTTAAGTGTTAACGAACACTGATTTGTTTATAAATGTATGTATTATTGAACTCCTTCACCAAATTTATTTTCCGATCCGATGTGTTTAATCATTTTCAATTTCTTACCCGAGAGAAAAAGCAGTAACGTTTCATGCGGCACAAGACTTAATTCGTTACTTTTACTATCACTACACACAGTAAACTTTTTGAATATCAATTATTTATAATTTGTTATTAATTATTAATTATTAATCGCAAAACAACTAATCCGTGCTCTCAACTACTGAACTGCACACATAAATCGTGAGTGCAGACATTTTCACAAAAGTTGCACGTCAAGTGAATAAAAATATCAAATAACTTTTTCACAACAGTTATTTCTTTATAGTAAATTATCTAGGTCGTTGAAAATTATTGTCAGATGATCTCGTCATGATTTCGTTATGATCTCGTTGTTCACTTCAACATTTTCGGTATGCTAAAATTGCGCCATCTTGTGTTTATATTGACAACTCTGTACATAATAATAATAATAATAATAATAATAATAAGGCATTTATTGACTGTAATTATAAGTTACAGATGTGTTGAAATAGTAAATTTCCATGAGTCAAAAGGAATAAGTTTAGTTAACACGAGAATGAGTTAACTGATCTTCCACTTACCCTAAAATTAACCTAAGCTAATCTAAACTAACCTAACCTAAGCTACTAGAGATGATTTTATTTGAATGAAGAATAATAATAATAATAATAATAATAATAACAACCATTTAAGATTTCACAGATACATTTAAGATACATTTAAGATTTTTAGAGTTCACATAATCTCTTTGAATTGAATGAGAATGAATGAGCCCCGAATATAAGTTATACAACAAATCATTGCTGCAAATCATTGCTGTAACCGTAACGCTTGTAAGATGGAAACTTTAAATTGATTTAAAGAAATAGTAGAAAAGTTCAGACATATTGAGTTTATATATTTTGCTATAGTATACGTAAAAGAACGTTCAAAAATCGCGGTTTTGTGAAGAGGGGGTGTAAGCAAGCCTCTGCTACGCACATTTACGTTATGTACGTCTGACCGAAAAGATATTTTGTTGTACAGGTACTGGGGAGATCGTTTGCAAAGTATTTTAAAGTACAAGCAAAGTGTATGAAATTTTCTACGGTTGCGCATATTAAGCCAACCGGCCCAGTTTAATGTGTGTGAAATGTGCTGACCCCTTCCGATCCCATATATAAATCTGAGACAAGAATTCTGAACTTTTTGAATTCTTTTGGCATCTCTAAAATTTAAGCAGGGGCCGTAAACGTTATCACAGAAGTTGAATAACGAAAGCACAAGCGTATTGCAAAGAGTTTTACGAATATTCTGAGGTAGAAAATTTTTACTACTATATAAAACTCTCAAAATGCCATAAGATTTATTAATTACTGAAGAAATATGGCTAGTGAATCTTAAATTGCAGTCGATAGTTAAGCCGAGGTTTCTAGCAGAAGTTACGGTAGGCAAAGTGAGGTTGTTTGTATGTAAATCCAAGTTACTGAGAGCCAAATTGCGCTGTTTACGAGGTCCAAACACGAGAATTTTACATTTCTCAGGATTAATGTTCAGACAATGTTTGTCAGAGATATCTATAAGGGCATTTAAATCGTTATTAATTAACTCACTATGATCAGAAGTGTAATTTGCATCAAAAATGTCATACAGCTGTGTGTCGTCTGCGTACATATGATATTTGCACACTTTTAGGACTTCGATTAAATAACTGGTATATATTGAGTAGAGTAATGGTCCCAAAATAGAACCTTGCGGTACGCCACATGCAACTGCCAGGGAACTAGAGACGGAATTGCCCATCCGAACAGATTGTGTTCTGTTGGATAGATAATTTGAGAAGAATTGAGTAGCTTTGGGTGCAAGTCCAATAAAATGTAGTACAGCTAATAGCATCTTATGATTTAAAGTGTCGAAGGCTTTAGAATAATCTAGAAGTATTAAAACCGCAACTTTTCCTTTATCGACGCCGCGCAGAATATCATCTGTAATGTGAGTTAAAGCGGTAGCACAGCTAAATCCTTGTCTGAAGCCAGACTGGAAAGTGGGTAAGATGGAATATTGCTCTGTGTGAGCACGGAGTTGACTGTCAACAGTCTTTTCCAATATTTTAGAAAGTATGGGTAGAAGACTAATAGGACGAAGATCCTTAAAGCTAGTAGGTTTATTGTTCTTAGGGAGTGGAATCGTTAGTGACTGCTTCCAACTGTCTGGGAAAACACCTTCTTCCAGGCAGAAATTTATTATATGAACAATATAAGGAATCAAAGCGGGACAGCACAGTTTCAAGAATGTTGCATTAAAGTGATCAAGTCCACTTGATTTAGTTATAATAGAGTATAAAATTTTTGTAACTTCACTTTCAGTCGTGGCTTTGAAAGACAGTTTATTAGAGACACTAGATTTTACATTGCTATTGTAAAATTCAAGAAAATTCAAATTGGGAGTTTTATTAACGAAAGAGTTATCTAACCAGTACCTGTTTAAAGCTTCCACATCATGCAATGCCGAAGGAATTTCAGGTGTTTTTTTACCACCATAGACACCCAGCTTTCTCAGGTTATTCCATAGTAATGACTTATCTCTAGATTTAAGACTGTGTTGCAAGTAAGCCTTTTTTTCTCTAGAAATGGCTGAAGTTGTATAATTTCTTAATGATTTATAATATTCCCAGTGAGTTGCGAGTCTAGTTGATTTAAATTTGCGATACGCATTGTCACGTAAGTTTATCATAGTTAAAATAACATCGGTAAGCCAGGGGGGACGTTTACGTTTTCTGCTAGGAACAGTTTTTAAAGGAAAGTGAGAATCGAGTATATAAGACAATGAATTGTTGAAAAAAGTGAGTTTATCGTTTATATTCTGCATATCATAAATTAAGAACCAAGGAATGGAATGTAAATCACGTTGAAGAAGATTAAAAGAGGTATTGCTATAATCACGAAACGTAAGTGTGGTAGTAGTAGGAATGGTGTCCCTCAATTTATAATTGCAATATACAAGTGAATGATCCGAAATATTGAGCAGGTCTTGAACGCCGCTTTCAACTTCGGCTTCTGCTGATTCTAAGACTAATATTAGATCTATCAAGGTAGAGCTTGTGGATGTTACGCGAGTTGGTTCGTTTATAACTTGAACTAAACCCACTGTACTAAGGACGTCGCACATCAATGTGTAAACAGGAGAATTAATGTTGAGGTAGTCAATGTTAAAATCGCCCAAACATATAATATGATCCCAATCTAATAGAAAATTTGTTAAAATATTTTCGAATGAGTGCAAAAAATTCAAAACAATTACTTTGAGGGGGCCTGTATATTACGCCAATCAGTATTTTAGTTTGTTTAGTTGTAAGAGATATCCAAAGTTGCTCGCAATGTAAATCAAGTTCAGCAGCTATTCGTGTACAGTTGAAAATACTACGAAAGTAAAGTCCCACACCGCCGCCCCTTCGACCGTCCATTCTGTCGCAACGTAACAATTCATAACCGGCAATGTTTATCAAGTAATCGGAAATATTGGGAGAGAGCCACGTCTCGGTCACAGCAATAATATCGAATTCGGAAGCATTCAAATAGTGTCTAAGTTCAGTAATATGCCTAGTTAAGGATCTAACATTAATTTGAGTGCAGCTAAGGTTAAAATGTTGCATTATTTGCAAATCTTATTGTTGTGGAAATTGTTTAAACAGCTTATATATCGAATAACTGGATGAACTACTAACTAGTACCGTTGCTATTATTACTAAGTAATATCTAATTTATGTAGCTATTCAATAAAAGAAGATACAATGAAAGGAAAGATAATTATACTACTACACTGAGATCCGGTTTCTAAAATATAATATAGCACAAAAAGTAAATGCGAAAAAGTGACAAAGTTCCGAGAACAGTGAATGTTACGAGAACAGTCAAATTAAAGAGTGCAAGCGTACTATCCGAGAAAGAAACAAATGCAAAAAGCAGTTTTGAGAAAAATTATAACTTAATTAAATCGTTTTCACTGTTAATATGATAGATCTTTGATTCCGATTTGACACAAATCACGCCATCGTTAGTCCACACGGATTTATAATGAAATTTCTCGCAGGCTTTCTTGTAAAGTGAGATTCTCTGGGAAGTCAGGTCTTCCTTAATCGTAATTCCGCTTCTTGAAAGTTTCTTTTTGTTCCTGCACACAGTATCTTTGGTTCGGTAGGTCGCAAATTTTACAATAATGGCTCTAGGTTTATTATGATTCTGCGAACGACCGACCCGGTGGCATCTGTCGATAGAATTTAAGGAGATGTTTAAACCCATTTTGTTATTAAAGACGTCCATAATTAGATCATCACTACATTCTGCCTGATTTTCCTTTACACCAAAGATTCGAATGTTGTTGCGACGACTGTATTGTTCATGTTTGTCTAATGTTGAGAGGAGATCGACATTTTTTTTGTTTAAATTAGTAACCTCTTGCCTCAGCATCTTGATTTTGGCTTCATAATTACTTATTCTTTCATTAAATGACTTTAATATATTTTCGGTAATATTTTCAATTAGGTTGCTTATAAAAGATGGTGAGGAAATAACTTTTTCGACGATAGATCGTACCTGATCGTGTATCACTTCTTCTTTTTGCTGTTGTTCCTTGTTTTTTGCTCGTGAAGAACGCTCACAATTGGCTGAATTACTCATGATGAAGATACTCGTACACACACAAAACTTCAGCACAATTACTCTTTGCAAAAATATTAAATTTACAATATTAAACAGAGCTCAGTACGCACGTGTCTCTTCAGAGTCCGCCATCTTTCATCTCTCACATGTTATTATTTCCCTTAATTTAACAATTCTAATATTAATTTTAGTATAATTAGCATCAGAAATATTCAAAATATTTATTTACACTTTTTGTTTAGTCCCAAAAATGTTTTTAAAACAAATAATTTTCAAAAATAAATTAATGACTGATGTCATTTTTACAACATTATTAATACGTGTCGTGTGACTCGTCATGTCAAAAAATGATGTAATTCCGACGTCACTCTCCTAGGGACGTCACATTTTAAGAATAAATTCAAAATGATTGGTAAAGGTTGCATTCACAACTCATTATTCTCTGCAAAAGAAATAGAGTGTATATAATAATGGAATTTTAGTACCAAATATGTAATTAGCACATCAAAACTAGTCTGAATTAGTTGAAATTATTTGCTGGGATTTTGTTACAGCTACATAGGGAGTTAGAACTAACAAAACCTAAGTTTTTAAATTGTAAATTATGGCACTAAATTTATTTTCAATGCATTAAATTATGGACAGCAACTCCGAATCGCTCCAATCTCCACACTATACAGTGCGTTATTATTTTAAAAAGGGATCGAAATTCAAACACTTATATGAAATTGTTAATTCTTATTTTTTGAGTTTCTAGATTTCTTTCAGATTCAGTAAGTAAATGTTGTGTCGTTAAGTATTAGAAAAGGCTTAAATATGATAGTGATATATTTGTTACCTAAAAGTCGAAAAAGTATTACTTCTTTTACACTATTTTGTCCCGGAGAAACTTACTTTCACACCGCTGAATAACATGTATCCCAAAAGTCTTATAATCTAGACCCGTGCGAAAGGCAAACCCTACAGTGAGAAAAATGAAATTGTTCTGCCAACAAATTTTAGATTGAACTTTTTGTGCATCGGCTTAAATAAAATGTATTTGTTTTAACATTGGCTACAATCAGCAGAACAAATCAGTAATACTTCCCACTCCCAACGTTGTGACTGACTCATCAGAAAGTGCACTTGCATTCAGCAGAAATTTAGTCAACAGTTGCAGAACAGTTGAGTTTGTTGTATTGGCTCATTAATATTCTTAACTTATAAAAAAAACTGAAGATTTTACAAATTGTTGAAATAACTCTAAAACAAAATATTAAACTATTACATTTGACTGAAAGACAAAACCATTTTGCGTAAAACTAAAACTATTTAATTTGTTAAGTTCCGATTGATGAAGTAGAATAAAAAGTTAAATCAAGTAACAGTAACAGCAAGTGGTTACCGATTCGTAGATGATGCTCGCGAAACATTCACGCGTATTTTCCGCATCTCTTGATACATATAATAGTTTTGTAAAAATTCATGTCGTATTATTTCTTGGTTCATCAGAAATCAGAATAACTGAAACACTCGGACATTTTTCATGAATGAGCTCTTGGTTGTGTGCTCTGTTTAAATGTGTTCAGGGGTCCTTCCTTATATTCTTTTTGACTTTTGAATCAATCTTTTTGGACATGGTTTTTGGTTATATTTTGAACGGTACCTACACACTTTATTATCAGACATATCAAAAAAGTTAAATATAAACCTTTTAGGAATTCACCTAAACCTTTAAATTTTACTAAAAACGAAAACAAATGATGATCGGAAACAAATGAGTACTGACTTTGTAATTTTAAATTTCTCCTAATAGTTTGTTTCTGTTCGGTTTCAAACTTTTTGCCATAATTAAATTTGAAATTATCATATTTTAGTGTATTTTTATTAATTTATTTCATATACCATGGTAATTTGTCTTAGCTGTTAACATTTTGTATCATGAAATGTCCAAGATTAATAGTTTTTTAATTAAAATTAACTCGCGTTAAACAAAATAAAATTCTTTTTAATCCAAAGCCTATTGTACCTATTACCTAGAGTAAATTCAAAAATATCAAACCAAATGTAGGCAAACTACATATTCTTGAAATTGGGAGAAAAATATCTTTCTTAATTAGAGAAAATATACTGGGTTTTGCATTTAAAATAAAAAAGATGGTACTCATTTGTTACATTTCCGATCGTCATTTGTTTCGGCTGTTAGTAAATTCTGGCGGTTCAGGTAAATTCCTAAAGCTTTTGTACTTAACATTTTTTGATACGTCTGATAATGAAGTGTGTAGGTGCCGCTCAAAATATAACCAAAAACTCTGTACATTGAAGTGGTATGCATAATATTTTATTTCAAACGAAATAACATAACATTTTAAAATATTTAACATTTTTTACTGGTGGTTGAATTACCAGGCATCATTGTTAATAGACGAATGAAAAACTTTGTTAACTGAATACTTTTTTGGTTGACTGAAAATTTTATTTTTCTCAGTTTACCTCGTTTTTTTATATTAATACAATTTGAATACCTATTTATATGTTGAATAGTTAAATATTCAAGTTATGCAAAAAATTTAAAATCTTGGTATTTATTGCTATACCATACCTGTTACGGATGAATATTCCAGGAACGTTATTCTACGCATAAGCGTCTAGATTATAAAACTTTTGAAACATACATTATTGTTTGTCGAAAAGCTCAATTAAAAACACTGCAAAATTTTTAGTTTAACTATAACTCAAACTGCGTATTTAAATTATTTTCATCTCCATTTCATTACGTGCAAAACCTGTTTACGCAGAATGTGAAAAGTGTGAGTTTGTTAAATAAATTATATTACAAATATTTCATATTTCATTATGATGTTGAAATTTTGCTGCTTCTAATTCTTTTAATATGTTCCTCAGACGAATGTTGCAGATTAAAAAATAAAGCATGATTCGTATATCTTAATAAGTTGTTGTCTTAAACAACTAGTTTAAAGCAAAGCAGGATTTCTTTTGCAGGAAACGTTTTCCCGGTGGTGTTGCCAGACGCGTCCAGGACGGCCGCAACGTTCGTACTCGATTCTATCCCGTTCTGCACAGCGAGGACCTGACTCTACAGACTCGGGAAAAGATGAACCTAGTTTACACACACACACGTCTGTAGTTCAGAAGACATCCTCCGATGTGACGAGTCCTTACCCTTCCGGGCACAGGTGAGCATTACCATTACATTCCAATCCCCTTAATATCGAAACTAATGACTACTGAGAATAGTGTCTTATTTAAATACTGAATCAGTTTTACGATAATACTTATCTAATTAAGATTTATCTAAGGAATGATGACTTATGTAGAAATTAAATTCCATTTGGTATTGGTATTGCATATTAATTTTCTAGATCCATATGATTAATTAATTTTTGTTCAGTATTATGTATGTATTATTAACAAATAAAGGCATTATTATTAAGGGTATTATTATTAAATGGTAATATTAATTACAGAATTATTTGAACTAAAATAATACCTTCACATGCATAGAAAAGTAAACGATCATACATATATCTGTGAAAGTCTAGTTTTAATTTATAAATTATTTTTCTTTTAACGGACAATATATCGGGTTGTGGAATAATCCTCAGGCATCAAGTGAATGATCCATTGCAAAAACCGGTTATCTCTACTTTACTAATTTTGAAATTTGTAAGAAATAGTATAAGGGATAACAGTAGAAAAAGTATTAAAAATTTTAGTTTGAATCAACTCTTATTTCGTTTGAAATAAGACATTATGCATGTCACTTCAATATACAAAAAAATTGATTCAAAAGTCAAGAATTTCAAACTATATATTCTGTTTGACTGAACGTTTCTTTAATATTTATTTATTAAATATGTTAGTTTTCAAATATTGTAACCAACAAGTATAAATGGTTAAACCAAATTGGTCTAGAATATAAGGAAGGGCCCCTGAACACATTTAAACAGAGCACACAACCAAGAGCTTTTTCATGAAAAAAGTCTGACTGTTTCTGTTATTCTGATTTGTGATGAATCACAAGGCTATATATTCAAAAAATGCGAAAAGAACGCGTAAATGTTTCGCGAAAGTCATCTACAAGTTCAGAGCTAGAATCTCAATAACTACTTCCTGTTGCTGTTATTTGACTTAACTTTTTATTCTGCCTTAGTCATGGGAAAAATTGTTGAGGTAACATGGCTATATAATTATTTTGAAATTTCATCTTTTTGACTTAATAAAATAAATAGTTTCAATTTTAGGCAAAACGGGCCTTTCAATCACAAGTAATAGTTTAACATTTTTTAGTGTTATTTCAACAATTTGTAAAATGTTCAGTTAAGAATATTAATGAGCCCATTCAGCAGACCCACTTGTTGTGCAACTGTAGACTAAATTTCTGCTGAGTGCAAGTGATGACTTTCTGATGAGTTGTAGCGGTCGCCATGTTTTGTAGCGCAGTACGAAACTTGAAAGCTAATTCAGCAGAAATGAGCGCTGTCACAACGATGGAAGCGGGAACTGTTACTGATTTGTTCTGCTGAATGTAGCCAGCACAAAAAGTTGACACACTAAAATCTGTAGGTTGAACAATTTCATTTTTCTCCGTGTACAAGTTATTAATTTTTTGCCGATTTTGGAATTATTTACTTTTCTATGCATTCGATAGTGCTTATTTAAAACATACCTCACAAAACCTTGAATCGGCTTAAATATCTGATCAGCAAGAAAAATCCAAAGCATAACAAATAATTTTATATCTATTAATTAAAACTGCAACCACTCAAGCGACTGATTTATATATTTATTATATTATATGATTTATTTATACACTGTGTTGAATCATTTTTCAGACAGCAAAATATCACGTAAAGCTAAATATTGCAATTATTGGCTCTCTCGTAAATTTTAGAGCAAATTGTCAAAGGAAAATATTGTTCGGAATATTAAAAAGGACTAAATATCACATTTAGAACTTTGAATTTCGCAGCCAATATCCTTTAAAATGGCAAAAATATTCTGAAAAATGCACTTAATTAACTAATAAGTTAGCTATGGTCGACAAATATTTTGGAATTTGCATACTTCAAAATTTGCTATTGTTGCACTTAGAAAAGTTTAATTTCCCTTACCGATTATTATAATACCCTGTTGCGGAGTACTATAAAACTCAGTTACTCTCCGAAGAGCAGTAAATATTGCAAATTTTGAAGTTTTCACTTACTACAAGTATTTTAGGGCCGGTTTTTCAATCACAAGTTAACTTTAACCTTCAGTTTATTGCCATGGAAACAATTGTCTTCGTACTTGTTACCATGGAAATAAACCGAGAGTTAGGGTTAACCTGTGATTGAAAAACCGGGCCTAAATATTTCTCGGCTATAACTACCTTGTTAGCAAACTGCCTAAACTTTTTAGAAGATTTTTACCATTTTAAGAGAAACTGCTGCGAAATTTAAATTTCTAAGCAAATGCATTTTAATATTCAGAGCAATATTTTCCTTTACCGTTTTGCTCTAAAATTTACAAGAGAGCCAATAATTACAAATATTTTTCAGACATAACAAAATAGCATGTAAAACTAATGCTATTTTGTTATGTCTGAAAAACGATTGAATACAGTGTATAAAGCAAGTAATTTGTAAATCTGTAATTCCTGTACAAAAACATATGCAAATTACAAGTTATAATTTCTCAATTATTTGGTTTGCAATACACTTTTTATACTTTTTACAAATTAATTCCTAATGAAACATTTAATATTGACTGTATTATATGAAGCAATTTTCAGAGCTCTTTTTTTTACTGAAAATTTTACCCCAAGTATAGTTATCATCAGAATCGGCAGACATTTGTTTTTGTTCTAGAAAAAGCGAAGCGAGCTGAAAAGAACAGGTAAAGAAGACTTTCACACCTCCAATTCCCTGGCTTTCTGGTAGAATAGAATTTCACGGATTGTCCTTATGTGCAAAAACATCAAGAAGGACTGCCTCAAAGGACGCATAAATTTACGAGATGATGACATTTCCATTTACATTCATTAACCTCAATACATATTTCCGCAATAAAATTGTTTCCAAATACGTTAAAAGTTTTCTTGTTAAATGCCATAAAAAAAATCGAAGGAAACGGAATAGTATAATTGTTTGGAATATTAAATTAATACACCTTTCACCAATTCAGAAATAAAATAATTAATTTAAAAATTTAATTCATAAATTTTACGTTTAATGAATCCTTATATGACGGAACACGCAACTGAAGAATTAATTCGAGCACTAGAAACAAAGTAATATAAAGATCAATGAATTTAAATTAAAATTCGCTTTTTCTAAAAACTAGCACATACAGAAAGTTGGCTACATACCGGAAAATTCTTTATTATTGATTTCTCAGAAGAAAATATTCTTTATGAAAGCTCCTGCATCTTTCCAAACTTAAGATGCACATATCAAAGTTTGAATAGCTCCTCTCATATTCCGAGGAAATCAAAATATTTGAAATCGACGTAGGAGTAAAGTACCTTTGTCCACGCTACGCGGAAATTTTATTTGGAAAAGTTATTCAGAATTACCATGATATCTCAAATATGAAATCATAGCTACCTACGAAATCATGGCTGTCTATGATGATGAAAAAAAGAATTTCACGTATCTTTTAGTTTTTCTAGCACCAACGTGTGTGTCGTAAAATTTTGAATGTCTAGAGCTGGAGGTTTCTCCAGGTGTAACATGAACATACTCTGAGATTTGTCTTTTGTTTAACTGTCAATTAGAAATTATGATTAATATCAATGATACCCTAAAAAGAAATTACAATTTTTGTAACCTTTTCTTTTCGTCGTAGGTAGCTAGGATCTCATATTTGAGATCTCATAATAATTTTGAGTAACTTTCCAAATAAAATTTGCGCATACCGTGAAAAATAAAGGGTACTTTACTCTTATGTTGATTTCAAATATTTTGATTTCCTTGGTATATGATAAAAGATTTTCAAAGTTTGATACGTATATCTTGAGTTTGGTAAGATGCAGGAGCTTTCATAAAAAATATTTTTTTCTAAGAAATCAATAATAAAGAATTTTCTCATACGTTGCCAACTTTCTGTCGGTCACTAAATTCTTACAATTGCATTGATTATTATCAATTTTGTTCTAGAGTTAATGGAAAACGGACTTTAGAGAATATCCCCTGGCCTAGAGATCGTTCGGATTTGCATCTCACAATTGCCCCCGTATCCAATTACGACAATATCCAACCAGGTACCAAACTCGTTTCCATTCACGTCAACAATATTTCTCAGAAAAAGTTCACCAAGTTCATACAGTTCTTCCACTGCATAACAAGAAAAACTCTAGACGACAGCAAGACGCTTTCGGCCCAGTTTACGTCACCAGCAAGAGAAACCCATATTGTTTTAGAGCTGGAACGTAGTAATAATCAGGAAACCTTTTCTGTGGCATCCGGAGATATTAGCAACAGTAGTTTAAAAGACGCTGATGATAAGGCCCTCCAAGACGAACTAGCCACGTATATGTCTGAAGTGCGGCGGCGTGAAACAAAGAGTTAATTACACGTGTGATTTTTAAGCATTGCCAATATCAATTATGAACATTTCAATTATAATTTGTTGTTTCGACCTGCGTAATAAAATCGTAAGAAAATTATTATTCCTTTTATTACACCGTGCTGGTGAAATGTTTTCTCATATGTTCATAAAGTAATGCATTTCGCTCTGGAGCGGGCGCTGCTCGTTTCACAGTGGTATATAAACCTGAAAAAACTGGTCAAAATGTATTTTTCTAGTTTATGAAAAATATTAAAATAATTACAGATTATTTGAGTAATATTATTAGATAAATCAAGCGTTCAGATTTATGAATAGTTAGCTATGAGATAAAACAAAATTCTGAACCGTTAAAGTCTAGAATTTTTTCAAGTGCGTATGTACTCATCAGTGGAGTAGCAATGTAAATTATTAGATTACTAAAACACAAGGTAAGTTTCCAATTATATATAGACGGACTGCACAAATACTAATATTTTAGATTTTCTAATTAATTCATTATCTTGGGTAATATATATTATAATTATAATATAATAATATTATGATATGGGATACGCTAGGGGCAAAAATATATTAATAAAGTTGGACGTAACTTTTCCGTTATTCACTAAAGCTTTTTAGAAATTAGCTATCTTTGGCGATTTTAATATTCCATTTTTTTATAATTTGATGTTGATTCTTATCCGATGAAAATTATAGGTACAAAGTTTTTTTTAAATTTTGAACCGCACAGAAATATGACGGGAACACACTCAACGTTTCGCTATAGATTTATAGCTTCATCAGGAGTGAAAAAAGTAAATAAAGCCACACCTGACGTAGCTATAAATATAAAGCGAAACGTTGAGTGTGTTCCCATCATATTTTTCCGGTTCAAAATTAAAAAAAAACCTTTCCTAAATTTTTATAATCAGTTTATTTACTTGTGATTTCAGACATTTCGATTTTTCTTAGTTAATTTGTAAAAAATATTGAAAAATCATATTTCAAGTTGTTTCTAGATATGTAGCTTCAGAATGATTTGAGAGTAAGTAAATCCTTCCCACTTGTTTTCATAGGTAATTGGAATTATTTAACTAAAGCGAGAAAAATGATAAAAATATTTTACAGCGCGTTTCTGTACGTTGATTATAGAGAAGTGATTATAACTCACAAGTTATCAATCTTAAGATACTAAAATGTAGTATGATTAGAAAGCTCGCAGAAAAGGCTATACATATAGCTATAATATACGGGCTGTCCCATTTGAAAAAAAAATACTAATTTTACAATATACAAATTAAATTGTGTCGTTTGTTAATAACCGCTAGATTTTTAAAATGTTGAATACATATTGTAAAAGTAGAGAGGTTTAGAAATATGCTTGTCTAAGGCTGATTGTCGCATCATTAAAACTGATAATTTGGCAGCCGATAAAATATAACCCATTTTGTGCATAAAATTATATAATTTATATCATTTTTATTGTTTCTTCAAGTAAATATATAGTATTTCATTAAAAAAATAATATGTTAGATTCGTAACTTATTAAATGGACAACCTGTATATTTGATAATAATTTTAAATTACGCGGAATGAAAACTTACACATTTTTTGTTAAAATATTTTCTTGATAAAATGAATTTAAAGTGGCATTTTCGCACTTTTCCAAAGGTATGAGACACCTGTATTTTTGTTAGAATAAGATATTTCATTATTTTTAAGTGTATTTCGTATTTTGAGTATGGTTTTATGTATCTAATTTTATTTGAGTGTATATTTCTCATATTGATAATTTTGGGCGCTGATTCGATCTACTTATACCACTGTGCATTTGCCGATTCAAGCGGTTCTGCCGACATAGTTACACGAGCGCTAGCTTTGTTTAGTACAAGCGAAGAAAGATGGACAATACAAATCGCGCCGGTCTGCAGTTTTCTCAAATTGACACCAGCCGCCGCTAGTTCAGATACCCAAAGAATTTTTAGAAGCAAGCCAAGTTTTGAAAACTAAGTTGTTTACATAAATGGAGGTGAAAGTTCAAAACTCTGACTTGAATAAAATCTATCATGTCATAAGGTTGATGCAAGGAATCGAGCGTGTACTGTGGCTTGCAAAAAAAACGCGTACACCTGTTTTTCGTTGTATTAAGTTGGTCTTGAGATTTAATTTGTCAGTGTCAAACAATTAAAATTCAGACTGACAGAAAACGAGTAACTTAGAAGACGAATAGTGATTGACAGCAGTAACGAATGATTATAGCTTAAATAAAAATACTATGATGCACAAATAACATGAGGGAAGAGTATAAATTTGCAAATGGAAAAGAGGTTGGAGATAGATGTCCAAAAATGTCGATTTACGATTCGGATAATGCCCTTCTGAATTAAGAAAAAATCCATTATGAACCGCAAGGGATTCCATGTTTTAATAAATTTTCCTATATTCTTGTCACCAACACGTAGAAAATTACAAATTGAGCTTTGAAGAGTCTTGACAAGTGTGAAAAAAATATATGAATAGGACAGCAATCGACAATTGTATTTCGATGAAATTACATAAAATTTATGGGCCCTTAAATATTTGGAATGTCGTGATATTTATTGAATAGCTACTGTCTGACTCATATCAGGTAAAATAGTTATAATTTCAACGGGCGTTCCTAACCTGTATGTTTCGAAACACGACAAAATTCTCAAAATACCCATTTACAAAGCAAAAAATAGGTGAAAACTCGGCTACTTGATTTTGAAGGTGTACGCGATTTTTTTGCAAGCAAGTGTACATGAAATAAATCTAGTTTTAATATGATAAATGCCTTATGTTTTAAACTAAAATACGAGTTGTCGGGAATAAAACTACCTAACGTGGTTTATGAAATCAAATGTTCAAATTGTAATTCTATTTATATAGGTGAAACAAGCCAAAATTTAAAAAAAAACGTTGAGATCAACATAAATATCACATTCAAAAAAATAATCAAAATCATTCAATGCTTGTAGAGCATAAAATCATAATTTTGATTTTGATAATACTGACATTTTGTACAGTGAATCTAATATTTTTGAAAGACGTTTCATAGAAATGTGTAAAATTAAAATGTCTTCAAATTCTATTAATAAACATACGGACTTTGAAAATTTAAATTACATATTTTGTAGTTTTCTGGACTCTTTAAACAGGATATAGATCTGTCAATTCAAAAAAAAAAATTAGTTTTAATTTAGTTTTAGTTACTTTTCCCTTTATTCCGAACAACTTGTATTTTAGTTTAAAATCATGTACTTTTTCGTTTCTCTTGACGACTTGTGTCTCTTCACAATTTGTTTATTTACTTTTTTTCACTCCTGACGAAGCTATAAATCTATAGTGAAACGTTGAGTGCGTTTCCCTTCATATTTTTGTCCGGTTCGAGATTAAAAAAACTCTTTCTTAAATAATTATCAATGAAATTCAAGAATATTCTTTAAAAAGGCGTTTCTGTTCCCAACATAATTGTGATTTGTTAATAAAATGTACTTCATTAAATTTCCATTTTAGCCTGGTCATGGAATTTAAACGTATTATAACGTATGTTCGTAGAGTCTGGACGCCTATGACTGATAAGATGTATATACGTCAAATACTACATACTTAACACGTAGGGTGAATCAGATAAACCCAAAGTTTATTAATTTTTGCATGATTTGATGCATGAATCTTATGCTGCGGCGTTTCTAGATTCCGTGGACATGGTTTACCCATAGATTCTGAACCTCAAAGTAAGACAATTCAATTAATCTTACCCGTATCCGAAAGCATTATGCTTCAAAGTTCTTAATGAAAAAGTTTATTTTCTTATAACAAGGGAACGGCTGAATCTATTTGGATGATGTTAGATGTGAGGCAGCTCTTGCGTATGAATTTGGGTAGGCGGCCGATGTGTGCTGTCATATTGTTTGTTCTCTGTTCGTGTGCAATAGACAAAGCAAGCGCTCAGCGAGTATGTCTGCCGCCTACCTATATTCATATGCACTGGATCCCGGTGGTACGAGGTCTCACGACAACGTAAGTCACATTTACAGGTGGTTTTAGTTCTTTGCAGTCAATCTCTAGTGAGAAAACAGAGTTGCCATAACACCAATGATGTAATAAGGTTAGATGGAGTCTAGCAGCATTTTGAATAGGACTGCATCGGCTTTAACATTAGAGAGAGAAAGATAATATAAGCATTCCGTAAGAGTAACAAAGATCAGAAATGGCCGATACCACGTGGTTTGGGGCAAATGAAAGCTTAGTTCAGATGCATGTTTTTCGCGTATCCGGATATACGCAAAAAACTAACCAATCAAAAACAAATTGCAGTAAATATTTTGCATATTCGGAATGCATCTCAACTAAGCTTAATGCGTTTGTAAACACCGTTGCCATGGCGAGTAAGTGGTTGAATAGCGAATTGTCAAAAATTAATAAACTTCGTAATTTATAGCTCATATTCCAATTTTAAATTAGACTATCGAGTCTAATTTTACAATTTGCACATGCGTGTAATACGAAATATATTCAATATTTTAAGTAATTTTAAAATGCGTCTACCCTCTCTGTGGATGGATACATTTACATCTTTTTGTCGCATATTTATGCAATCATCAGCGAAACAAGTAGGTATTTTACATTTTATTAACGCGATTATTGAAATATTATAATAAAAGATATTTAAGAAACCTGCTTATCTTTTTAGAGTAAAATAGTCACTTACATAAAACTAAAAATCTAATACATTCAAAATCAATTTAAAACATCCTGTGAAAACTAGAAGAGAAATCAATGGATGTTGAACTTTAATTAAATAATAAACAAAAACTTGAGTGAGTGAGTCACTTCAAATAACTTAAAATCGAGAAAACGATCCCACAAAATCCAATTTGAAAACTAACAGACTAAACGCACAGACAACGAATCTTTTCACGTTTTGACATTGTCAAACTAATTTTGAAGTTTTGCCCCAACCCACCTGATCGAGGCTAGTTTTCTCTCTCTCTAATGTTCGTCACGATGCCTCTCACTCTACATTCCATCCAACCCATACCAGATCATTGCATAACACATATCTTCCTATAACTTTTCTGAGGTTAGGAAGATAACGCATGGAGATAACGTTAAATTAAATTTTTAGAAAGACACATTGGAGACAAATTTTTTTTCGTATCTTTCATATCCACAAAATAAAAAAGTCTCAACGGCTGAAACATTTGTTATTTAAAACAGGTATACTCTGTTGTCTTATACGTGTAGATATAACTAATTTATTTTCGGAAAGTTGTTCATTAGTAACATTTTTTGTTTCCAAACTCTGTCACGGTTTAGTCAAAAAATAGAAAAACCTAAATGGTTAAAATGCCTTTTTACATGATGTCTTAATTTAGAATCTTAATAGCAGTTGACTCTTGTTCGATCAAGATTGTAAGTTTTTAATCTATAACCCGACGGAAATGGAAAAGCACTCAACGTTTCGCTATTGATTGATATCTTTTTTAGCAGTGAAAAAAGTAAATAAACATGTTGTCAAGAGAAACAAAAAGGTAACATGATTTTAAACTAAAATAAGAGTTGTTCGGAATAAAGACAAAAGTAATTTTAATTTAGCAGACTGTACAGAGAAAACCAAAAGAACAAATGGCTATTATAGTTCACCAACGAATAACTCTTACTAAGACCTGAGAAACTTTCCTACTGAATGCTTCTTTCTAAAAATTTGTTAACTAACGTTATCTTCCTAACCTCAAAAAAGATATAATAAGACCTGTGTTGTAAAAACCGTGTTTAACACACTAACGGTCGACTGCAAATTAAAACCACATGTAAATGTGAGGTGTGTGCGTTTTTCTTTTGACTCAGATCAGTAAATATAAGGTGACTTTTACCGAGCTAAAACGTTCTTAAAAAAACAAGTTAATTCCATCGACATCGCGCAAATGTCAAATGAGACATTCGGCCATAACATACACACAAACCCATACAAAACGAGGAAGTCAAAAGTAGTGCCTAGTTACGTGATTTAAATTTTACCACTAGATGACACCAATGTATGAACAACTGTCACTAAACGTCATTAATGTAGGTTATATTACGTGTTTATTACGTGTTTTAGGAGACGTATGTTCAGTATTTACGTGTGTATTAATGACAAACTTTGGTTGGTGTGTAACGAAATAAAAAATAAACGGCGAGTGTCAAATTTAGCAAGCAATCAAACAGATGTAGAAAGATATTTACAAATGTTACGATCAAGTACGTTTTGCTATGATTTTTACAAACCTTTCAGAGGCTATTGGTATTATTTGTTTCTTGTATCTGCTTGGTAGTGATGGAAGAAAGGACAGATCTGAGATTAGCATTAGTTCAGTAGGAGCATACATTTAGTTGAGGAATAGCATCATATGTCAGTGTTCTGCGAATGATTTCATTTCCACTGACTTAATGATTTTTTACAAATTTTTCTTGAAAATGTATCAAGCACACAAAATTTTACTGCATTTTGGTTCATTCTTGAAGCCTCTCCGAAATCTATAATTAACAATATTTTATAATTCATGGTATGTACCATGAGTATACATCTGTAACCCAAATTGACTGAGTGGTTTGACAGCAGTTTATTCTGGTTAACTGAAAATTTAATGATGCTTTAAATATCAACTACTGTTTTCGATTCACTTGCACTGATCGCACAACGAGTATCTTCATCTTATATTATTACAAGATGCAAATACTCTGACTGCAACCAGTGCAAATGAATCGAAGACGCTATTTGCTTCACTATTCATTGTTAATTTCTTCGAGATTAA
Organism: Prosopocoilus inquinatus; assembly: GCA_036172665.1. NCBI lineage: Eukaryota > Metazoa > Arthropoda > Insecta > Coleoptera > Lucanidae > Prosopocoilus > Prosopocoilus inquinatus. The sequence continues at coordinate 38,876,575 of CM069871.1, forward strand.
TAAATCGGCTTTTTGAAACTTGTGATGCAAATGAAGACAAGTGATACTGTTACGGTAATCTTGGAATAAGGGATGTAATCAGATTAAACAATATGTTAATTAAATTAGAAATAATATAAAGAAGGTTATGTGCCTCTCACATAACACTTGATATTTTCAGCTTCGATGGAATTAATTTGAAAAGTCATCAAACTTGAAGGAACCAAGCCGCAGTAACATTTATGTGTTTTAACTTTATGCACTTTTGGTGTCACTTGCATGCATAACTGATGTTGCTAGATAGGTACTTTGGTGAGTTTATATCCACTTGTTATAATGAGTACATTTTAATCAATTCGTCGGTCAGTTTAACCCTCCAGAAGTAGCGCCCAGTCTCTCATACCCGACAGAGTTAGTTTCTTTGATAATTTTGTCACGGGAGTGAGTTGGTGTCTCTGCATTTTAGTACCTTCCTATTGTCGATACTTGAACCAGTCTACTGAGTATTGCCAGTGTACGTGCTAGAGATCTTAGAGTAATAAGCATAAAAGTCTGTGAGACCCAGCGCCACGTTCGGTGATACAAAAGTGAACTTATTTAAATATTTATTTCTGTGACATACGGTAAATTATTTGCAGATAATTTGTTGATATTTACTCTTAGCATTGCTTTCCATTAAATTTTGATATTATGAGTTATTACGAGAAGGAGCAGGCGAGGTTACTCCGTTTGTGGGAGAAAACCGAAGCTGAAGAAGTAAATGATAGTGATGAATGATGATGACTTCACAGAGAAAAGGTTATCCAATAGTGAAAATGAATAGGAGGGTAAAGATTCTGAAGAAGAGAGAAGTATTTCCTGTTACTAAGAAAGTGTCGCGAGTTCCTTCCTTCGTTGCGAAAGATGGCATAACAATATGGAGAAAACATTGTGCACCCAGAAATGTAAGAACGAGAGAAGAAAATATTGTTATCAACTTACCTGGGGTAAAAGGTGCTGCAAGAAATATGAAATCTGTATTGGAATGTTGGGGACTCTTTTTTACTGAAGAAATACTGCAAATAATTGTGAATAATACAAATAAGTACATATTGAATCAGTCAGATAAATAACATAGAGAAAGAGCTACCAGACCAACAGATATTACTGAAATAAAGGCATTATTTGGTTTATTATTTGTCAGGTTGCTTAAAAAGTAGCCGCCTTAACACGAAAGAACTTTGGGACAAAAAAGGAACTGGTGTAGAAAGATTTTGGTTGACCCTGTCCGAGAATCGTTTCCTATTCTTGCTAAGATGTTTACGATTTGATCATCTCCAAAGCCGGGAAGAAAGGAAACGAGTGGATAAGTTAGCGCCAATTCATGATGTATTCGAGAAATTTGTTGAAAACTGTAAATCTTGTTACACAATTAGTGAATATGGAACCATTGACGAGAAATTGGAGGCTTTTAGAGGACGTTGTGGATTTAAGCAATACATCCCAAGTAAGCCAAATAAATACGGAATTAAAATTTTTGCTCTTGTGGATGCTAAAATGAGTTACACTGCAAACCTAGAAGTCTACGTTGGTTTGCAACCAGAAGGTCTTTATAGGGTGGCTAATGACCCTACTAATGTTGTCCTACGACTAATAGCGCCAATATCGGGAACAGGAAGAAACATCACTTGTGACAATTGGTTTACCAGTTTCGATTTAATTAGAAAGTTACTGAAAGACCATCGGCTGACATACGTTGGGACAGTAAAAAAAATAAAAGAGAACTTCCACTAGAATTTGTGAATGCAAAAGCGCGTCCTGTATTTTCTAGTATATTTGGTTACCAGGAAGATGTTACCATTTTAACATATGTACCAAAAAAATATAGAAACGTGATTCTATCATCCAGTATGCACCACGACGGCACAATCGACGAAAGAACAGGTGAGAAGAACAAACCAGAGATCATTACGTTTTACAATTCAACAGAAGGCGGAGTCGATAATGTTGATAAGTTATGTGCTACTTACGATGTAGCTCTTAATAAACGACGGTGGCCTATGGTTATTTTTTATGCATTGCTGAATTTATCGGGAATAAATTCAAAAATAATATACGTCGCAAATAACTACGCAGAAATTGATGTTATGAGAAGGCTTTATATAAAAAATCTTGCATTGGCTTTGACAGAAGATCATTTACGACGTCGATCTTTCGAAATAAATATTCCTCGTGATATACGTCAAAAAAGACAAGAAGCAACCGGAACATCTACCGAGGGCCCACAGGAAGAATGTATAGCACCAGGTGCAAGAAAACGTTGCTATTTTTGCAAGAAAGATAGCAAAACACGATATTTTTGTAAAGTATGTAAAAAATTCGTGTGCCTAACACATGCTAAAGTTCTATGCTCTCAGTGCATGGATAATGTTGAAATAAAATAAAACGACGGTCTAAATGTTAAATAATACGAATTAGTTACATTTCCTATTGTATCGTTACTTTCTTTCTTTAAAAATTTTATTTCTCAATAAAGTTTTTTTTTGACAGAAGGAAATTCATATCTACGTATAATTGACGGTTATGAACTTTGAACGACAATATATATATAATTACTGTAGATACGCACTTGTGTAATTTCTTCTTTTTATTTCACTTTTACATAATTAGTTCAATTCGGGTCTAGTAGATCCAACGCCACTAGTCGTGTAAAATATTGAAGCGCCACCACTGGAGGGTTAATGCCAGTTGGATTGGTGGATATTCTAGGTTAGCTAGCAATCTTATGATGAGTTCACGTTTATGTTAAAATCTCCTTGCTTCAATACCAATTAACTCTGAGCAGTCTTTCCATTTTCACTGCAATGTAACTAAATTAGGAAACGAAATAAATTATTCGCCAATATATACCGTCTTTATATTAAAATTTCTATACCTGACAACTTCGCTCTAAATCCATAGTTAAAATTTAAAATGCAGTATCTAACCTCAAAACAGTTTGTTGCGTACTGTTTATCTCTACCCATGTGTTTTGTGTTTACCACAAGAGCCCCACAAGAACTGGCTGCGGAATTTGATAAAAATGACAGTCCGCGATACATCTAGCGAATTTTTATAAACTACTCAACTTGCTCAAAATTTTAAACTGAAAATGGCGGCGAGTGAGCGTATCAGAGTTCTCTATATTGTGACACAAACATACACATGCATTCTAACCTAATATCTGTTTTTTATTTATTTACCATCGAAGTATACTTAAGCCTATTTCTCATTACATCCGACGTCCGATATCCGACGGCTAAAACACGCTCCTATTGGCCAATTATTTGAAAATATTTTAGCGCTAAAATTTGTCCGATAGCTTTCAACTTTTGTCCGACGTCGGAAAACTATTTTCAACTTTTTCCGATATCGGATGCGACTATAACCTCACAAATTAACAATTCAATTTACTTGTTGTCAAAAATGGTGGGCGAGTTAAGTGAATATTATAACTGCTTTTGCAAAAAGTTATTAAATGTTAACTTAATGCTCTTGCTGTTGCTAATAAAAAATAAAAATAAAAAGAAACCAGTGCCAATGTACAAACGGTAAAATCACTAGATGTCAAACTAAATCCCCTATAATTGTCACTAAAATGCACTAGGATTTTCAACGAAATTCGGATATATGTGAACGAACACTTTCGTACGTCCATTTGCGTTATCCGATTCGTACATCGGACGTCGGATATCGGATGTAATGAGAACTAGGCTTTATGCAAATATCTAAACTTTGACAATGAAAGTCATTTTGATTTTGAGTTTAAGGTTATTGCGAATGAAGCAATGTTGCAGTATGTTCTTTTCGTCACAAGGTGTATTTTTCATTTCTCAAATTATATTGCCTAATTAGTCGTTGCAAATTTTTTCTAAACATATAATTTAAAAATTTGTCCATAGCAATACGTTTGCCAGAAGAAGAACTTTTCAATTCGTCTCATTTTTTTGTCAATATATACCCTAGACCGGCTGTTTCAAATTGAGTGTGCACTGAAGGAATCTCCTAAACCATAAGAGATACAAATACGGTTAAATGGAAGAAAAGTTGCACGAAGCAATGCCTAATTCGTATTCATTAACAGAATATTTTTTTTCTGATTTCTCATTAACAAAAATGTAAAAAAAACAATTTTCTTTTTCTCCCTGTACCTCTTTTATTATACGTAATTTGGAAATTCTGATTTGACTTTCTAAAGGCACTTTCTGATTCTGCTTCGAATAGGAGTAACAGAATTGAAGTCAAACGTTTCGTCTTTCCACGACCATCATCAGTTTCGATTTTTTAAATACAACTTATCTCTTTTTATTTTTCTATTCGATAGCATTTTTTCTCCTGATTGTAGTGATATGTCACACTTAATAGTTGATATTAATTTGAAGCTTAAATAATTTAGCTTTTATATGAAAATTTTAATTAATACATAATTTGACATTTTTAGTTCATTTTCTTAGCTAAAGTGTAAATTATAATAAAAGTTTTTCTGTATCGTTATTTTGATAATGCACTGCACTTACGAAAATGAATTTTTACCGACAAATATCTAGTTCTAATATAATTTGCTAGATTAGTATCACAGCTTTGGTATAGGAATGAAATAGCCTAGTTCTAAATTTCGACTCGCACTATTGGGTTAAAAGAAAAAGTGAATACTAACTATACTAAAAATATTTAGATATTACTGAATAGTACCTTTTACAAAGCTAAAAATGAATATTCTTGTGATAAATTTGAAAGATACTTTCTATAACAATATTTTTTTTAAATTTCTTTAGCACTCAGTGGCTCTCAACACTTCACTATCTTTTTTTTTAAATATGGTTAAGTCCAAAAATGGTATTAAATGTTCACTCCTTTTGAACAGTTAAAATTTGGCACGGTATATCGGGACCACCATCCATAATTTAAACAGGATAAAGTAGGCTTTATATTTTGGACATTGAAAGAGTGACTAGCATTTAGATAAATAATAACGGGGAACTAAGAAGGCGAATATTGGATTCTTATAGAAAAGGTTCGATACGCTAGATAACACATAGGATTAAGGACGAATGTGTATCTTGAAAACAGTGGAGGACATTTCGACGATTTACTTTAATTTATTTATTTCACTTTACTTATTTCACAAAACTCAATGTTTCTTTGTTTTTTTATAATTTGTATTCAACTTATTTATTTTGTTCTTGTAATTTAATATGTTTATACTGCTGTTTATTCGGTTTATGTTAATCACCTAATATCATTTAGTCAATATTTATTGATTTTTCCTCTTCCGACAACTGAATGTTAGTTGCTAATACTTAACAAATAAAAAAAAGTGCTTAGGAATAAATTTACTTATTAAGAAAAACATGACGAAACTATATCAGTTTGTTTTTCATATTCTACTTCTACTTGAAAAAAGGTATTAAGTATTATATTCACTGAATACACCAGAAAAAATGCTATCGACTAGAGTAATAAAAAGATAAGAAATGAACCAAAAATGTCAGATTATGTATTAAATAAAATTTTCATATAAAAGCTGAATTATTTAAGCATCAAATTAATATCAACTATTAAGTGTGTCATATCATTACAATCAGGAGAAAAAATGCTATCGAATAGAAAAATAAAAAGAGATAAGTTAAAAAATCGAAACTGATGATGGTCGTCGAAAGACGAAACGTTTGACTTCAATTTTATTACTCTTATTCGAAGCAGAATCAAAAAGTGCCTGTAGGAAGTTAAATCAGAATTTCAAAGTTATGTATAATAAAAGAGATACAGGGAGAAAAAGAAAATTGTTTTTTTTACATTTTTATTAATATCTCAATGAGAAATCAGAAAAAAATTATTCCGTTAATGAATACGAGTTAGGTATTGCTTCGTGCATTTTCATTTAACCAAATTTGTATCTCTTACGGTTTAGGAGATCCCTTCAGTGCACACCCAAATTGAAAACAGCCGGTATGCTTTTGTGACATCTACAATAAGTATTTCTAAATTAAAAATACAATTACAAATTTAAAATCTTGTTGTACTCACTACAAAAATGTCCTCTAATCTTTCAATTATTTCCATTTTTCCCAAATCTGGCCTGTTCGTTTGGTACCTTACGAATGCTTTTTGTATAGCAATTTTCATCTCGCGTCTTACAATTTTCAACATTTTGACATAAAATGATCAATTATTTACATAACAAATTGACTTGTAGAATTATCATAGGTACTAGATTAAAACGTATATTTCTTAAAGTTCAGAGTTCACAACACCGGTTAATCTATCTGATTTGAAGTGTCACATTTTGGTATATGTTATAATAACACGAAATTAATTTGTCTAATTTTACTTTAATACCAACCTAATAAAATAAAATCACGTCCTACTTGATGGTAAATAAATAAAAAAACAGACAATAAGAGCCCTTTTATGCAGAGTGTTTTGTGTTACGCTACGCCCGACGGCAAAAGTCGCACGTTTTCTAGGTTCATTTTGAGCCCTTTTATGCAGAGCGTTTTATGTCGCTGGACGTTCAATCAACAAAATTTTAGCAGAGTGCAAGTTATTGTGCATGAGAAAGGAGAAGATGGATCCACGTGTGATTTATTTAATATATATGTATATCCGATGATGTATTCCAAATTACTATAATCTCATCTATAAAGCGTTCTGTATTGAAATTTTCCATTTTTAGATTTTCTACCGAAATAATCTGCTTTGCACGAAAACAGTAAGTGAACTGAAGTTTCTGCACAGCAGGCTTGCATCATTAAATCAAGTTCAAATACGAAATTAATAATAGTGTTGATTAACGAAATGCAATGACCTGAAATAGAGGAGATCCATATATGACGTTCATGTATTTTTTCCTGAATTGAACTGTACAAATTTTTGAGTTTCTGCAGCAATGTAATCCTTTAACTTAATTATATATTATATAGATATTTGAGAATTTGAGAAAACACGTTTTTCAAGTTACTCTTTAGCTCGGAAACTTTTGTATATACATAAATTAGGTAAAATTGTAATATTTTGACGTCCTCTATACGTGGCATAGTTATTGTCATCTTATTGGATAACATCCTGTAGATAAGTTTGATTTTATTTTGAGTTCAGGAATCTATGGTTAAACTTTGTTCGGAATTTAGCGACACCCTAATATTTAAATATTTACTTATTAGTAGAGCTAATTATTACATGCACTAACGATGTTTTAAATATTATTAGTTTCTAATATACAGTGTCCCGCAGAAAGTTGGCAACATAAGGGAAAAAACATTATTATTAATTTCTCAGAAAAATTTATACTTTATGAAAGCACCTGCATCTTCCCTTACTCAAAATGCACGTATGAAAGTTTGAAAACCTCTTATCATATACCGAGAATATCAAAATGTTTAAAATCGAGTTAAGTACTTTTATTTCCCACGGTATGCGCAAATTTTATTTGGAAAAGTTACTGAGAATTATTATGATATACCAAATATGAAATCACGGCTGTCTACAATTAAAAAAAGTATTTTACGTAAAAAGTATCACGATCTTGATAAATTCGTTTTGAGTTTAAGGGGATGCAAAAAATTTTTAGTTCAAAATTTTAGCAGTTGTAAAGACGCAAAGACTGCGAAACGAAAATAAAAACTGTTTTTGATTGCAGTGAATTCCTCGAGCAGCCTCTGTACATCTGTTTAAGCCCTATTTGGGGCTTCTTCAGCAGAAACATAGCTCGAGACCACTGCAAACCAAAACGACTTGAACAAGGATATTAGTAATTGCGATGTAATAGTAATGAGTAGACACGTTTCTGATGAAGAAGCGCCAAATAGGCCCTAAACAGCTGTACAGAGACTGCTCGAGGAATTCACTGCAACCAAAACTGATTTGTAACAAAATTTATATCAAGAAAACTCAATGAATTATTATATTCTTTCTCCACAATGAATTGTAATCTATTGTGAAAAAAGTTAAATTAAACTTAACAAAATGCCATCAACATAACGAAAATATAATGTTAAATTAAAAGGTGAAGAATTAACGAAATATTTCTCTAGTACCTGCATAACAATTTCAGATAAAGCCGGAGATAAACTAGAACCCATTGCTGTGCCGAATGTCTATTTACCTAAAATTTCGTTTCTCTGACACAACTTATTTATTTATATTTTTTCACTGCTGATGAAGCAATCAAGCGATAGCGAAACGTAGAGAGTTCCTTGCAAATTTACAGTGTCCGCTTTAAAGTTTAGAAACTATTTTCTTGAAATTTATGTCGTACAATTACCGTGAACATTATTTCTAGTTGGAACTCAAAGTAGGTAATAGGCAATTAATGCATTCATAAATAAAATTTGAGGCGATTTTGTTCACACTGAACCTAGTTCAGTTGAACGTAAGTTTAAACCTTCTTTGTACAATTGACCCTATTAGGTACTAATAGTAATGCGGTCATTTGTTTATACACTGTGTTGACTACCCAGCTAACATGATTTCCAAAATTTTTTGGGTTTTGCCATATTTTGTGAAAAATGAAATAGAATTTTCTATTTTTCTCAGCTATCAAAAGAAATTCATCATTCTTGAAGATTTTAGAACAAGCAAAAACTTTTATAAAGAATGACTTTTTCTCTACAACTCTAAAATAATCTTTTTTTCCCATTGTGAACCCAATCCGTGAATACAGTGTATATTTTTTTTAAATGAGGAAACATTTTTCAATTTAGAAAATATATATAATCTGTTCCATTTAAAAAAAAACACATTTTTTCCAATTTGCGTTGCGCTTTTGTTTCATGTGATAACTTTGAAAGATTACAGACATAAAGCCCTACAATTTTTGTATTTAAAGTTTATCTCTAGTTTTTAAAATAAAGCCTCTGGCTAAAAATATAAAAAAAATCCTGTACACTCAGCAATTTAATTGTATTTTATCGCCAAGTACAAAAAATAAATATCATATCGTCCGTTTAGTGCAAAATACTGAATTGTAATATTTATATTTTTGAGGAAAGTGATTTTAAAACTATTAATAAATTAAAACAAAAAATTGTCCACACGATAACACGACCTAAACTATTGTAAAAATTATTAATAGACATAGTTGAATCATATCATTAATTAAGGAAGTTCATTGCCCGAGAATTTTTTAAGCGTTACTCTACAGTATATCCGTCTGCCATTAGGACATAGGGATTAACATGGGGAAACAGAAATTAATTTATTTTATCTTCCTGAATAAATTCATACGAATTTAAAGGTTGCAGTCGGAAAGACTTAGGCATTTGAAGTATTTTGATATTAAATGTATGATACTTTAACTATTAATTACTTAAAAATAATGAAAACAGGAAACAATTTTTATTTTGCACGCTTAACAGTCTGATCAGAAACGAGAAATAAACCATGTGTGTGTGTGGTCAGGCAGTTAGCGACGAAGTTGCTACGATTTTTGTCGTTTTCTCTTGTCATTGAGAGGTTACAGGTTCAAATCCTAAGCAGAAAATATATATTTTTTTAATTTTTTAACGTCATATTTTTCAATTTAAATAAAGTATGTGAAAAAAGAAAAAAGAAACTTGTTCTGATGCATTTTTAAAAAGAAATTCAAGCTTTAAAAAAATGATGAAAAAAAGCCGTGGTCTGGATTTGACACCGCAACCTGACAGTTACTTAATTCGATCAAACTCGACAATATCCACTTGACCACGAGAATTATTTATAACTTTGATTAGAATACATTGTTAAAGCGAAATAAAAAAATTTAATTGCTTTTTTCTTAATTTACAAAAAATTAACAGCTAAAATCCAGCAAATTTGTTAATCACGATGTCCTAATGTCAGATGGGCATACGGTATATATTGTCGAGTGTCAAGATAAATAAATAAATAATTAAATTAGATTATTTGCAGCTATCAAATTCAATGAAAAATATACATTTTAAGCTGTGTAAAAAAGAAGAAAGAAACTAAAAAGAAGATATACTTTCAATCTGTATTTTTTATTAATCTTCTTGAGTACCGATGACAATTAGTAAACGTCGGTCAAATGACAATCTAAAAGTTTAATGTAATTATAAATAAAATTAACCAAAAAGCTGCTTACGATCGCTGGCACTAAATGTGCGTGTGCGAAATATTATGTTTTTTTTTTATTTACTACTATTTTAATTCAGTGTTTAGGTTTCCCTGATCCCTGATAATTTTAAACAAAATGTTTCTGTTTCGTTCGCGCCTCTGTATGAATATATATCCATGAGATAGATAAAATATTTGTTTAGGGTCGTGAAACAAAAAACGATGAAATAATAAAATCTTATCCAGCAGGGAAATCAAGTGGAAGTAACGGAAAGAAATTGGAAGTTTAAAGTGAACACTTCTGAGTGCTTGTGCGTTCTGGATATTGTCATTTCGTCCACGTAAATTCTTCAGATTTATGTCTTTCGTTTATATTATCTACAGTAAATTGCTTTTTCTTCGATGCAAATTAATTTTTAGTATTACAGAAAAATTCTGCTGTTTTATTTTTTGTCAACGCAGTTGACGTCTCTTATACTTAAACGCAATGGTTATGTATTTGCAAAAGAAGCAGGTACTTCGTCATCTAAAAAAAAACTTTATTTAAGTAACAAAGTCCTACACATAAACAATAACGATGTACGAAACGAAAGTTATGAAAAGAACACATATAAGGCACTAGGGTTCCTGCATTGCACTTCTAAATCCAGGTGTATACTCCAGATGTTGCATTCTGAGCTTAGTAGCCAGCTCATGAACGACATCCCGAAATATAATGGTATCGACATTTTCGCCTAACATATAAAACAAAAACCAATCCCCCATTTTACCCTTTTTCACGATCAAATCTAGATCCTCCTTCCTTATGAGTCTATACCGAAACCTGAGCAGGTAAACTCTCATTCGTGGTGAAAGAATAATGATCGTTCGGTATATGAGCGAACCTATGGTTAAAAACGTCAATATAATAAACCAAAACCACAGAAACACGTAAATCTTCTCGTTCACTACGTTCAGCGGTAGTATGCAGATGGCGTCGTGTCTTTCAATTTCGCCGGAAACGCCGTATTTGAAGAATGTGCACTTGGTCATGCGCGGGAAAATCTGGATCATCGGGTCGACTCTGTCTTCTTCGTCGCTGTCCATGAACGCAATCACGTCGATTCCAAATGTTAAAAAGGCACCGTCAAAGAAACGGTTCATCAGAAACATTTGTCCTAAAAACATAAAATTTTTGTTACCTTCTTTTCCTGTTATAAAAGTCTTTGGACTTTTAAAACTGATTAAAATAAATTTTGAAGTTGTTTTTTCTGATCATTCTACGACCACTGTGTAACAAAATATTACTTATATTAAGTTTATCTATCAATTGTAGTAGCCTGCATTTTATGAAGTCGCATATTACAATGCAATTTAAACGAGAAACTGCGACTTCATAAAATGCTGGCTAGTATACATCTATACGAAAAAAAAGTTAAAAATAAACAAAATAGTGAATGCAAATGGCACTTTTCAGTTATATTAGATTTACGCGTAGGTAATGTTTAAAGCTAGGCGAGAATTCTTGAAACGCGCCCGATTTACCTCCCACTCTATTGATGTATCGGACCGCAATGATTTGATGCTGTTCACGGTATGCATCTGACACCTGGATAAGTGTTGGAAGTCGATCAGGAATCTTTGCCTAACTTTTGTAATGATATACAGGCTGGGACAATAGTGCGTATTTGGTAGATAGCGCCTACATTAATGCAGATTTTTAAAATCTGTTTTTGCTATTACTTACCTATGGTACAGACGCAAGATTTAAAATTGGTTCCAATTATACAGGTGTTCCGTTTGGCTGTGCCAGACCAAAGTTACATTTTTTTAATAGAAGGTACTGTATATTATGATTTATTTCGATTCATTTTTAAGACTAGATAAATTTATTATGAGGTTGTTATGTACCTAAACCTAACGGTTTAAGAGATATATATTGACATTTAAATGTGAAAAATGGTATTATTTAATGTTTTATAGATTAGATGTTTATTAAAATTCGGCATTTAAATTTTACAGTAACGTTACTTAACCTCTTTGGAAGAGAAAACATAGGTTGATTCATAACTCCGATGTTTATTTCACTCGGCTAGTTTAAATGGAACACACTATATTTTATTACTGAAGTTAAGTTTCACCGTAATGTAGGGTTCAGCATGTGTTTCGCAACAAACCTACACATAGTAAGATGTGAAATTTGTAAATTCATAAAACAGCGTTATTCCATCTTCCAATGGGATATTTTGTTTACGTTATCGTTGATTTTATTTAGAAAATCTGTATTGAGTTTGTTTGTAGTTTCAAGTGTATTAAAAATAACATTCATTTGACTTATTACATTACAAAGGAAACGCATACTTAATTTTTATTTAACCAACACTGCCTGACTATTTTAAGTAACGCTAAGGAACTCTACCTACAATAACAATACCAATGAAAATAGCTATAAAGTTATAACCATAATAATAAAAACAATTGATATAACATTAATAACGATATAGAAAATTTTCAAAATGATAACCGTGATGCTCTTCACTTAATTGTTTTTTTATAACAAGGAGATTGATTCACATTTAAATCAATTGTTATAGTTATTTGTATTATTACTGTTATTTTTATTGGTATTGTTATTGTTGTTGGTGTAATATAATGTTAATTTTGTAAAATGTTTTACTGAATTTCTTTTGGGTTGTTTACTCGTAAATCCACCTGTTAGAGTACGTTTAATATTTAAACGAGGCAGTCAGGAGTACGAATGTTTTAATTATTGACAATTTATAATGCACGTCATTATAACATGTCACAGTCACTGTGAAACAATAAATTAAATAACAAAATTGTTACGTTATGATTTATTGTTAGTGTGTTCGTTTTTTAAAATGAAAAAGAAAATGTCCGAGTTTCAAGGAATTCAACCGATGTGCATGGAAGAAATGTTGCTGAAAACTGGAAATTATGGCGTCAACAGTTTGAAAATTATTTACTGGCCACGGAGTGCAGTAAAAAATCTGAAAATACTCAGTGTGCGCAATTATTACACTACATAGGAGAGGAAGGTTTCCGTATTTACAATGCTTTTACTTTTACCGATGAGGAAAAAAGTAAGTTAAAAGTGTTACTTCAAAAATTTGAAGATTATTTTATACCAAAAAAGAGTATAAAATATGAACGACACAAATTTTTTATATGAAAAAAATTAGAAGAAGAAACCGTTGATCAATACGCAACTGCTTTAAAAAATTTAGCTCTGTCTTGTGAATTTAATGAGCTGAAAGAAAGTTTGATTAAAAGTATTTTAACATCCGGATTAAAATGTGAAGAAATGAGACAAAGACTTCTAGAGAAAGAGGGAATTTCCTTAGAAGAAGCTATAAAAATTTGTCAGGTGATGGAAGAATCCAGAACAATATATGATGAAGTAGCTAAGAAAATTTTTGCAGTTCATGCGTTACGTCATAAAGATATAGAAAACAGAAAAAAGAAGATGCAGGAAGAAACTTTTTACAAATCAGGGAGCGGAAAGCAAACATTTCTGAAATCAACGGTCGCGGGACCCTCAAAAAATAAAACCGTACAGCAGCGTTTCCCAAACTGTGGGGGTAAGTCTTCAAAGGGGAGCGCAGCAAAATAAATATAATAAAATTGAACACAAACTGCAGCTAATTTATCATATTATTTTTACAAGAGATTGCATATACATACAGTTGCGAGCAATAAATTTTTATCGTCGTTAATAAATTGGCAAAGGTTGTCACTGAACTTGTATTTTATTAAAACTAAGGAGATTTGTGTCTTCATTTTGAATGCTAGGTACAGTCTCTTAAATATTTAATTTATTTTGACACTTTCGTGGTAAAAACAAACGAAAATTTTAGTTTAGTTTTAGAAAAAAAAAAATGTGCATGTATTTCAAGATATGCAAACAAGCTTCAATAAAACAGATGTGCTTTTACTGTCAGTTATGAAATGTAAGGATGAATCTGAAAATACTCAGTGTGCGCATATTTCATAATCGTTTAGCATCAGTATTCAAGTTCAAGATTCGATGGTGAGGGGGAGGGGGGGGGTGAATCATAACAGAGCTGAAAAGGGCGTCGCGAAACCTAAAAGTTTGGGAAACGCTGCCGTACAGGAAAATTATAACCATGGTCATTGCGGCAGTGTCCAGCGTATAACAAGTTATGTAATTTGTGTAAAGTGAAAGGTCACTTTGCCCAAATGTGTTTTAAAAAAGTGCATATGTTACAACAAGATGAAGAAATACACGATGAAGGTACATTATTTATTGGCTCAATTCAAACAGAAACGAGTGGGGTATTTTTATGAATGTTAATGATAAATTTATTAGAAAAAATTTGTGCAAATCGTTTTTGATTGCAATGAAAACCTCGAGCAGCCTCTGTACAGCTGTTTTATCAGTTATTTTATCTGTTCATCACTCTTACATCGCAATTGCGAATAAATTGGACAAGTCGTTTTTGTTTGCAGTGGGAATGTCGAGCTACGTCTCTGCTGAAGAAGCCCCAAGCAGGGCTGAAACAGCTGTACAGCTGCTCGCGGTTTTCACTGCAATTAAAAACGATTTGCACAAAATTTTTCTAAACATTTTCATTATGCTTTGACAGCAAGGATGGCCGCTTTGCATAGGGAACTTATTAGGAGCAAATCCCGCTTCAATTTGTCTATCCTACTGCAATGTCAGGTCAAAAAGCAATAGTAAGATGTCGCTATTTTATGTGTTCATCACTCTTACATCGCAATTGCGAATAATTTGGACAAGTCGTTTCTGGTCTGCGGTGGGAATGTCGAGCTACGTCTCTGCTGAAGAAGCCCCAAGCAGGGCTGAAACAGCTGTACAGAGGCTGCTCGAGGTTTTCACTGCAATCAAAAACGATTTGCACAAAATTTTTCTAAAAACTTTCATTATGCTTTGACAGCAAGCATGGCCGCCTTGCATGGGGGACTTATTAAGAGCAAATCCCGCTTCAATTTGTCTATCCTACTGCAATGTCAGGTCAAAAAGCGATAGTAAGATGTCGCTATTTTATCTGTTCATTAATGATAAAAATATAAAAATGAAATTAGATACCGGTGCGATGGCTAACATTATGTCTTGGAATGTATTAAAAACATTAGATTTTGATAGTAATTGTTTACAAAAATGTAATGTAAAATTAACGAACGACAATTACAATTTCTACGTACATTAAAAATGGTTGGCTGAAAGTAATACCTCCAGATTTAAAACAGTATTATAATTTTAGATCAGAAATTTCGGAAAGTCAAGGTATACTTTTCAAAAATAAAAAAATTATTGTACCACAGCTTTTAAGAAACAAAATGTATCATTTACATTATCCTCACATGGGTCTAGATAAAATAATGGATTTAGCTAGAGAATCTACTGGCCAAGAATGAATTACGATGTTTACAATATGATTAGTAATTGTGCTAGTCTAAAATTTAGAAAATCTAACACAAAAGAACCTTTAATTTCTCATAATGTTCCAGACAAACCTTGGTCAAAATTAGGTTGTGACTTATTTGAATTAAGTGGCCAAAATTATTTATTAGTAGTGGATTACTTTTCACAGTATGTTGAAATTAAACACTTGGCAAATAATATGTTTTCTAGCACTGTTATTACTAATTTAAAATCAATTTTTGCAAGACACGAGATTCCATTAGAATTGGTTACAGATCAAGGACCGCAATTTTTTTTATAACATATTAGTAGATAACTCACTTATGGAACATGCTGTATATGTACAAATAATTTGTTGAGATAGAACTCGTTATTGGCGATAACTTTTGTATAAGAAATTTTCTTTTATAAATTAATAGTTAAGGCACTATTGAAGAAATCGTTATCAATGATTCACCATTAATATTATTAAATCTTTGATATTGTAGCAAGACTTATCAGTAATAAATAAACTCTTGCAACGGATTTACAGATTTTTTTTGTGTTGTATTGCTGCTAATAATGAATATTAATAAACTATGTATGAACTCTGTTGGGTATTTATATATATTAATATGATTGACTTGATAATTTTTGTGCTATTTAGTAATTATTTAATAGATTCTGTAACTGTGTTACTGTTAAGGAATCTATTATTATTAGTTATTTCTACATTTATATTTATGTTATACCTAAATAACCCGGCTCGACGGCTTAAAACTTATTGAGTATTTTTTTTGTTAGCGAAACGTAATAACATCTATAGATGGATTTAATTTACCTATTACGTTCACCAGAGAGAGAGCTTCGCAAATGAAGTATTTATAGGCCCACCAATTGTGATATCGAAAGTTTTCCCAAAGGTAGTCAATCATGAGCCGTTTCTTAAGCTTCTTTTCGGTTTCGGAACATATTCCAATATCCAAGTCCATCATCAGAGCGTGTATCTTGCCGCCTTCCCAGGATTTCCACAACCATCGTGGAGTATAAAAGAGTATTGCCTATAAAAAAAACATAAGAAGAAACCAACACAATTATAAGTAATAAATTAATTATAATTAACATTACATATTTCCGTGCTTTAGACAAAATTAATTTTTATGTGGAATTACAGTGAATAAAATAGATAAAAGTAAATTAAAGTTACGGAATGTTTGGAACTCAAAATAGGTATCATAGGTAAATGTTTAATATAAAAATGGAAAGTACAAATTCTTCAATGTCAGTTCTAAGATTATACGCCAGACGTAAATATTATATGTAATATTATATGTAAGAAAGCGAAAATAATTATGTATCACCTACAAATAATAATATTACCGGTATATTGAGTTATTTTAAATTGTCTTTCCTGTCATCTCCATATTCAAAAAAGTTTCAACAGTTTTATACAGTGTAGAACAAATGTATCAAATAATGGCAGTAATTTCTTTATTTGAAAAGTTATAAAAATATTTTTAATACAAAGGTTGTTTGGTTTATTGAAAGACATGTTGTGACCTTTTCCGTTTGCTTTTATCTTCTTTTATCAACTTTGTTTTTTAAACAGTACCTATAAAAGATAAGATAGAAGATAAGAAGCATATTTTTCTGCATTCATTGACACAATTTTGTCATTTTGGGCAAGAAAATAAAAACTAAAATAAATTGATTCAGTAATAAAACACAATTATCATTTTTGGTCAAGCATGCTATGGAAATTTGACAATTGATAAACAAGATCACAGCTAGCGATTGAGTCGTAAATATTATTTTCTCACTTTTTTCAATTTCTTTATTTTTATTTTCTTTAACAAAATTATATTACTGAATCGAGAAAAATACACTCATTTGAAATTCAATAAAAGTTATTGTAGGTACCATTTAAAAAATCAAATTTGGTTGCCGTAGACAAAGGAGAACATGGAGAAACTGTATACTTCAGAGCACGCGTTCTTTGATTTACAGGGTTTTTGGTTATATTTTGAACGGTACCTACACACTTTATTGTCAGACATAAAAATAAAAAATAAACGTTAAATATAAACGTTCTAGGAATTTACCTGAACCACCAGAATTTACTAAAAACGAAAACAAATGGTAGTCGGAAACTTAACAAATGAATATCACCTCATGTGTTTCTTAGTTTAATTCAACAGATTTTTTTTTCTGAGTACGCTGATACCAAATCATCGTCAAATTTTATTTTAAAGTTATTTAAAATAGATTATGTTTTATTGAAATTTTACACACCCTTTATTTCAAATGATTTGCAAAGCATATGAAGTTCTATTAAAAAAGTGAGCTACGACCTAATGAAATGAATGAAGTGCTGTAAAAATTTTAAAAAACAAAATACAATCAAAGGAGAGATTTTCTCGATACACTTGAACGCATTAGTTCGAAAAATATTGAATTGAATTGAATTGAATAATAAAGTTTTGTTTTCCATGGTCCTGGAAATCAAAATTACCAATTCATACGTTTTCGGATTGGTAATGATTCGCAGATTTCAAATATATAAAAATATATAAGGTGTAAATAAGAAAGTTGATATCACTTCTGGCGAAACCGGAAGTCCTACGACGACTAGCAGTATGCTGAAAAATAGCATTTCTTATTTAATTTATTTTATTTATTTATACAAATAGTGGTCAAGAAAAGAAGCAAAATTTTGTATACAACTATTGGTCAAATAGCAATAATAACGCAGATAAAAATTGTTTTACTTTTTCATAGAAATTCTTTGAGGGTCACTGAACGCAGCTTAAATGTTCCTGCGGAACTTGGTTTTCAACTATTCTCCGACGTTCGGGGCCATAAAAAGTCATAAAAACGCAGACCACGACCTAATGCAGAGATATTGTACAGAGTGGACCATTTTTGATGGTTTTACAGGGTTTCTCAGTTATTTATAGGAACAGAAGAAAATCATTTTCGCGACCCAATACTACTTTTTCGAGAAAAACACAGTGGGGAGAACAAAAGTTAGCTACCTCGATTCATTCGGGAAATATCGGTCGAAAACGAATTTTTCCGAAAAATTATTTTTCACAATATCTCAGTTGTTTGACAAGATATTGTGAAAATTTCGAAACTATTTTATTCAGAAATTAATGTAGATTTTACTAAGGTTATTATCTTTTGCTGGAACTGCACCAGTTCTTCGAAACAGACTATTACTTTCTAATTTAATTTAATTTAAATGGAAAAGGCAGTTGGCTATGACACAAATAAATTTGTTGTTTAATGAGGTTTTCAAAAATATAATAAAGTTTGATATAATTATTTTTTTAAATAAGAGAGGTACTAACTTTCATTACTTTGCAGTACCTATCAAGCTATCTATGACACTAGAAACAAAAGAAAATTCAGTTTTTTTTTGATTTTCCTCAAAAATCCATTCTTAGAATAAATAATACAGGTAATTACATTAAAAAAATAAATAACTGGAAATACATAATGCTTTTAGAGAACTCATAAAACTAGGAGTTATATAAATATATATATATATATATATATATATATATATATATATATATATATATATATATTACCCGTGATTAAATTTATTAACATACAAAAGTTCGATAATCTCTTGAAGAAAGATACTAATTATACAATTTAAAATATATAAAAATCTGTTAGCTGTTCATTTTAATAATTAAAGAACCATTCAAATGGATTTAATTCTTTTTTACATGTTTGTGGTTTTATGTCAGTATCTAATAGATACATAAAGCTATTTATTTATTGAATTAAGTTAGTTGTTTTACTTAATGATACAGCGAACACTCTCATTACGGACACCTCTGATAAACGGACAATTTTGTGGAACTTTTCTATAGAATCTTTGAATAAAATTCTCTCTAATAGGTGAACACCTCTTACAAGCGGAGAGATAATTGGCGACGGTTCGTGTCCGCTTATCAGAGATTTCACTGTAATTCACTTTTTGTGGACAAAAACTGAACTAATTTATTGTTTTTGTTGCCACGGGTGACTTGTTAGCTACCGAAAAGAAAAAGTAATTAGTATCTTTATTATTATTGTGGTAGGACGGGGATCGTTGAAAGAAATAAAAGTTATAGCGTATCAACAAAAAGGGCTTATAATTAAACGAATGGTTAAAGTTAACATGTGCGTACACGTGGTGGCTACGGACATACCTTAACTGTACTTATAGATAGTGGGGGTGACGCTTCTATCGGTCGGTGGTTGCTGCATTGCATCCCCACGCCATCTGGGGTCTGCTGGCGGTTCGTTTGTATTAGCTCCAACACTTCCCCTCAAACAACCGCCGGACTTTTCGCTAACCCGATCAAATCCATACATTTCTGGAGCTGCGACCTTGGCAATGGTTTGGTCAACACGTCGGCCGCCATCTCACCTGAAGTCACGTGCTCAATTGTCACGTGGCCAGCTTCCAGCACCTCACGAACGAAGTGGTGACGGATGTCAATATGCTTAGTTCGTGCGTGGTGGACCGGATTTGAAGCCAGTCTTTGTGCGCTCATATTGTCGTTGCACAGCTTGATGGGTTTCGTCCCTTTCGATCCCAACTCTCCCAGGAATCGCCGAAGATATACTGCTTCCTTTGCCGCCTCGGTCAGGGCCATGTACTCCGCTTCAGTTGTCGACAGAGCCACGGTGTGCTGCTTCTTTGAGTCCCAAGAGACTGCCCCGCCGCTCATCAGAAACATGTATCCCGTGAACGATCGCCTGTCGTCCACCGAACCTGCCCAATCCGCATCCATGTAGCCGACCAGAGACCTCAGACCAAATCTGTAGGTAATTCTGTAATCGGCCGTTCCTTTAAGGTAGCGCAGTAATCTCTTCGCTGCGTTCCAGTGTGACTTACCGAAGCAGTCGTTAAACTGGCTTAACGAACTCGTCGCATGAGCGATGTCCGGACGCGTAGCGACTGCCAGGTACATCAAGGAGCCCACCAACTCCCTGTAAGGCGGCTTTTCGCCATCTGAGTCAGTCCAGACGTTTTCTCGTCGTAATCTCATTCCCGGATCCAGGGGTGTGGTCACGGGATTGCAATCCTGCATCCCGAATCGACGGAGAACATCTAGGACGTAGGTCCTCTGTCCGATGGAGATGCCTTCCGTGTTTCTCGAAAACTCCATACCCAGGCAGCGCTCGACCTCGCCGAGATCTTTCACTTCGAAGATTCCACTCAGTCTTTCCCCAAAGTGTAAAATTTCTCCCGCGTTTCGACACATCACCAGGATGTCGTCGACGTAGATAATGACGATCATTTGCTCAGTACCTTGTCCGCGCGTGTAGACGCAAGGATCTCCTCTCGTAGGAGTAGCTCCCAGAGCCCGCAGTTCTTCATCCAGCCGCCTGTACCAGGCCCGACCAGCTTGCTTCAGCCCGTACAAGGCCTTCCTCATGCGACACACTTTGTCGCCTTTCGACAGGAGCTTCAACATTGCAGTAGCCTTATCGACCGAATGTTGGGCATAGTTTCCGCTGCTGGTGATGAACTCCAGGACTTGTTTCATTCGTACGGGCACCTCCATGTATACTTTCTCCTCGAGATCACCGTTAAGATAAGCGGTCTCGATGTCATATTGCCGGATCTGCATTCCATTTGCGCTGCCACGGCAATTGCCGCCGTCTCATGGAAATCTCTTCCGTAAGTCTGTGAATATCCTTTTGCCACTACCCTGGCCTTGCGTTTCTCTAGGACTCCATTCGTACCCAGTTTATTTCTAAGCACGAATCGACTGCCAATCACCTTGGGCGCTTCCGACCTGTCGACCAAGTCCCATGTGTCCTTTGCCAGAATCGAATTCGTTTCGTCAGCCATGGCAGACATCCACTCGTCGTGTTCCATGCCTTCCAGAGCTCGAGCGACAGGAATTTCTGCAACAAAAACAAAATCTGCTTTTGCCACACTTGCGAACCTCGCCTTGGAGTAGACTTTTCGCGGCCTTCCGCGCTGTCCAGTGCGAACCACACGCGGTCGACCTGGACCTCGTCTCGATCCGCCCTCTGGATCACTATCTTGGTCCTCTGCACTTCCTGGGTCGTCCGGGAGAAAACCGTGATCATCGAGCTCCGCTCCTGCATCTTCAAGTTCTTCTCGTTCGCTATCGTTGTCCATCCCTCCCACGTCATCGGCTGGTTGATCTAGGTCACGGTTCCTGCCAAGGTCGACCTCGACGAATGTTTCAACGTCGTTTGGAACATTTGCGCCTTCTTGGGAGTTATGGTGCCTTAATTGTGTCACCCATGGATAAAAATCTCCAGATTTGTTGGTCGACAGACTTGGAAATTTCTTCAGAAATTTAACGTCCCTCGTCACTTCGATCTTCTGCTTCTCTGGGATCCATATTCTAAACGCTTTCGACTCTGAGCTGTATCCTACGAATATGCCCTTTCTCGATCGCGGTTCGAGCTTCCCCTTGCTCGGCGATCGGTCCACGACCAGGACCACGCAACCAAATGGCTTAAATATGGACACGTTCGGAGGTTTTCCTGTCCATCTTTCGTATGGCGTCATTCCTTCGAGTTTGCTTGTCGGAGATCGGTTGCGAATAAAATTCGCCGTGTTGACAGCCTCGGCCCAGAAGCTAGGAGGTAGGCCAGCTTGGATCAGCAAACACCTGGCCATATCCAGTAACGTGCGATTTCTTCTTTCTGCTACGCCATTCTGCTCCGGATTATACGGAGCCGTCAGTCGTCTAGATATTCCATGGTTCTGAAGAAGACGGCCGAACTCGCCGTTCACGTACTCCCGACCATTATCCGACTGCAATAGCTTGATCGCTTTTCCTTTCTGGGTGTGAATGGCCGCCCTAAATTTTTCGAATTCTTCCAGTACCTGGTTCTTATGTTCGATGAATCTTACCTCACACCACCCCGAGTGGTCGTCAATAAACGTGACAAAGTATTGTCTGTTTCCATGTGAGGCAACTCGCATTGGTCCGCATACGTCGGAATGAATTAACTCGCCTAGTTCCGTCGTCCTCTCGGATTTCTTAGGAAAAGATGCCCTGTGCATCTTGCCTTCCATGCACGTGCTGCATTCAAAATCTTCGTTTATGTTGCCGACGTCTATTCCCAGAATAGATCCCATCTTGATGGCCTGTCGTAAGGACTTCAGGTTCAGATGTCCCATACGGATGTGCCAGTCTTCGAGAGAGTTTTCCTTTGGCGCGTCCGTTGTAACTTCCAAGTTGAAAGTATGATTACACTCTGACTCAAATCCTTGAAAATAATACAAGCCCCCCTTACGTTCGGCGGTGAGGACTACGTTCCCTTCGCGATTTACAACTTCAGCTTTGGAACTGTCAAATACGATTTTGTGCCCTTTATCCGCGATTTTTCCGATTGATATCAGGTTCGTTCGCAATTTTGGCACGAAAAGTGCGTCACTAAAATTGACCGTTTTGATTTTTCCATTTAAATTTGTAACTGCTGAAACCGTACCTTTTCCAACAACGTCTGTACGCGCGTCATTCGCGAGATTCACCTTCCCGTACTCGTTACTTCGATCTAGTTCGACGAACGATTCGAGATCTTTGCACATATGCGATGTGCACCCGCTGTCGAAACACCACGAGCCGCAGTTCGCGTCTTTCCCGGTTTTAAAAGATTTGCTAACCGATGAGTCATGCGTCGCGTTAAAACACTCGTTTCCGTCAACATTCGCACTCTGTTCTTTTCCCTTTTTCGGCATTTTACAGTTTTTCGAGCGATGTCCAATTTCGCCGCACTTGAAACACCTCATTCGCGAGTCGTCTTTAGGACCGTCGCGCCTTTTTGGGTTTTCGCGCACGTTCTTGTTTTTGTTATTTTGCCCGAGTTTTCTTTCAAATTTACTCGCCATCATCGCGTTTTGTACCGATTTTCGAGATGTGTCTTTTCTCGCGTCGTACTCTTCTGTTATTTTAATACACAGAGTTTCGACCGTTGGTAACGTGTCACGTGACGACATCGCGCACCTAAAGTTTTCGAAACTTTCCGGCAGACTGCGTAGAAACATTACAGCCAATAGATCACCGTTGATCTCGACTTCCAATTCGGCCAACTTATCGACCGTGTTGGCGAAATTCCTACAATGTTCCCGCGCGTCATCGTTTTCGGTCATCTTTAAAGACATTAGTTCGTTTAGCAGGGCTGCCTTACGAGCCGGTCCCTTTGACTGATAAATTTCCTCTAATTTACGCCATACCTGATTCGACGTTTTGCACGATTTCACCTGTTTGATTTCTGACGGATTTATTGCGAGAATTATGTCCGATTGAGCTTTTAGATCGGCTGCATCCCATAATTTCGCCGCCGCTTGCTTCGCTGCAATTTCTTCAGCCTTATCAGCTTCCGTTTGAACTGGTCTAGTCACGTTTCCACTCACATAGTCCCATGCGTCGTTTTTTATTAGCACCGCACGCATCTGGATCTTCCACGTATCGTAATTGTCCTTGTTGAGCACCTCGAATCTCACCCCTGTGGCATTCATGGCTTTTTCGCTTGTCGAACACTCAACAACTGACCGCGTGTTAACTTTTAACCTTGATTTTTGCACGTGTTCACGTTCTTCTTTATTTCCACAATTACCGCGCACACTGGGCCCATAACCTATTGTGGTAGGACGGGGATCGTTGAAAGAAATAAAAGTTATAGCGTATCAACAAAAAGGGCTTATAATTAAACGAATGGTTAAAGTTAACATGTGCGTACACGTGGTGGCTACGGACATACCTTAACTGTGCTTATAGATAGTGGGGGTGACGCTTCTATCGGTCGGTGGTTGCTGCATTGCATCCCCACGCCATCTGGGGTCTGCTGGCGGTTCGTTTGTATTAGCTCCAACAATTATTTTTAAAAATAATTATATCAAACTTTATATTTTTGAAAACCTCATTAAACAAGAAATTTATTTGTGTCATAGCCAACAGCGGTTTCCATTTAAAATTAGAAAGTTATAGTCTGTTTCGCAGAACTGGCGCAGTTTTTACAAAAAGCAATAATAATGTCCATGAAATTTACGTTAATTTCTGAATAAAACAGTTTTAGAATTTTCAAAATATCTTGTCAAATAACTGAGATAACGGAAATCTAATTATTGTCGATTATCTAATGAAACATTTAATTCTGATCAATGCAAGCAAATTGTTCTCCTTTAACCATAATGCACACACGGGTTACGACCGAGAGGTTGTGAATTTGAACGCTCGTCTTTAATCGATCGGTGATTCTATTTTATTGTGTTTCCATAAAGCTTTTAAAATGCGATCAAGCAATTGACCTTGAATTTTGTTGGAATTTTGTTTTATAACGTTGTTTTTGTGCACAGGCGACCAGAAGTTCTCAAACAAAAGAGTCAATACTCCTTCACTAGGTAATTTTTTTATTTTTGAGCTGGATTTTTGGTAGTCGCAGCATTAATTCTCTTACATGATGAGGAACCTACGGTATTAATATGTGAAACTAATTTGATTACACCCTGTATATACTAAGATAATCTTTCTTAACACAATTACAGCCTGGGCCAATAGTATTAAGCACCCTTACGATTTTAATTCTTCTCCGAAAGTATTTATACAAAAGTTTTTAATTTTGTTGTAGTGAGAACTATATAGGATAATTTAAACAATGCCCAACACATTATAGGAATTGTAAAACATCTGGCAGGTAACAATTCGCAATTCTGGTTCAGAGAACAGGTAATCAGTCTCCTATCGGCGTACAGTGGGAAAAACCGACGGCTTTACCGACCAAAAAAAAAAGTAAACCCTAAGGGTGGTTTTTCGCTTGGTGCGTTACTTTATCACCACACTGTATAGAATCCAATATACACCATATCCGCGGATCGAGTTCACTATAGGAAAAAAATAATTTTTTATTAAAAAAAACTGGTTGTCCTAAAAATTCCAAAACCGCCATAGAAAATATTAATCTCCATTAACAACAATAAAAGAAAATCATTTACACACTTTACTGTTACAAAATATGGCAATACTCAAAAATTTCGTTAGTAAATACACGTAAACTGTTTCAGTAAAGTAATATCAATTTAATTAAAGAGTGTACCTAACTTTTTAATGGTGTAATTGTAAATAGAGTCAATTCCAAAAACTAAAAACAAAATTTGGAGCAGTTCTGACAAAAAAAAACCATTTAACACAAAATTGGCAGTTAGAAGTTACTCTTCAATTACTGTAAATGTAAAAGGGGTAATAGTTACGTAGAATAAAATAATTTAAAATAAACTTTCTTAAAAATAGGTTTTCATTTTTTAACTGCAATTTTAAAATTTTAAGAACCTGCAAACATTTTCATAAAACAAAGATATTGTGAATGAAAACGTGGTAAGGTATCAAATTCATAATACCGCCAATGCCTAACTGACATGATTGACATTTTGTTAAAGTAAAAAGATAAATATCCTAACTTTTTCAGTTATTAATGGGAATTTATTATTTTCGTGTTATTTATTACGTTTTAGGACAAGCAGAAAAATGAAAAATAAAACGTTTTTCTTATAGTAAACCCGATCTACGGACACGGCGTGTAAAGCAGTATTATATCGAAGCATGAATACATATAAACACGTGTAGATAATTACTGGAAAGAGTACCCGTCGTAAATAATTTTAGGTCGGTCGGATTAATATAGTCGACCGGTAAAGTAGTGGACAGGGATTGTAAAGACCTGGGCGTCTTTAAAGCCCATGATTATACATCAAATAACTTATCCACATTTCGATGCTCACCATTGGCATCTCGGTTATTAGAAGACATAGAGCAACGGTTAAATGGGGAATGTTTTGCAGAATTCAGTGCTCGTAAATCTCGTTTTAAATTCACCATAACTTTTTTAAATTTTAATATAATTTAAGAAAACCAAAATTTGACGATTTCAATATTCCTCAATAACTCGATGACCTCTTCTAAACTTTTACATTGTTCAGACACTTTTTTAAGACAAAGTTTTTGATGCAAACAGAAACCTCCGATTGTCATTTATTTTCAAGTTATTAACGCTAACTTTTGTTTTTCATGTGGCAACCCAGTTGATTAGTTAGATAGTCTTTAAAAAGAGCTTTTCAACGATGAAAAATTTTTATTTTTAAGGGAGATATTAACAAAAACATAAATTAATCTCTTATGAAATTAGTGGTCTACTACGCAGTTTAAAATAGAATTGCAATACAAATATACTTAATGGAAATTACAATAGAAAAACAAAAAAAAAATATTTCCAAGTAGAGAAAGCAATATTTCCTAAAGGCCACATTTTGATTGCCCGCAATAAACAATTCCAGCAATAAAAAATTTCACGACGTTTATTGCGGTACACTTTACAGACAGCAATGAAAATTGCTGATGAAGCAAGCATCAGATTTACAATTTACTTTCATATATTTACAAAAATTACCTTAACATTGGGTGTATTAAATATGTTTCTAGCAGAAAATAAAATAAAACTTAATAAATAGATTCATACGTAATCGTAAATTTCTTTTCAACAAATAAAATAATTAAAGTTATATTGTTATCACACATGTTATTTCTTTATTTTATGAAGTTGGGATTTAAAAAATTACCAACAAATTCCTCAGTATCACCCATACAATGCAAGAAAAATAGGTTCGGAGCTATTTTCTGCAATTGCAATGAAACTTGCCTCAGATAATCGAAATACAAATACTGCGCATGCGCATAACACGAATCGTTGCAATTATTTATTAACGGTTATGAAAATTGTGAACTGTAAAACGGCCTTAAGAAGTCTGAAAATAATTGAAGAGCAATCAGACAGAAGCAGATAAATTCATTCTAAAGAGTTGCCAGTTATTGAAAAACAAATATCTATAAATTCATGTTGATTAAAGAAAAAGTTTCAGGTACATTCTACAGGATGATAATTAAAAAACCTGTATACCGTTTGGCAGGCTATGGTAGAGTCCAATACTCAGTTCACTCGCTGTAGGTTCACTTTTCTAGAATTTTTACGTAAAATTCGGGATTGAAAAATTAAATAAAAGGCTGAATTTTCCGACGTAGCATTGGCTACCGTACGACTTCCGTTCGTCGGAAATAACATTAACTTTCTGATTTTAAATGAATCGGCCTGTATATTTTTACATATTTGGAATTTACAGGTCATTGTGATTCCGAATGTGTATCACTTTGTAATTTTGGTTTCCACGAAAACGACAATTTTGTTTTTGTTTTTTTAATTAGCAAAGTTATAAATCGTATATTTTTTCAGTGATGTGCGTGTAGACAATTGAACGTAATTTACATACTTGTTTACATGTAAAAAATGACGTGGTCTATATCAGGCTTTATTGCATAGACAATGTAAAGAATTGCTTTCTTCTCCTGTACCTAACATAAAAGTATGGATTTTTTAACAATAATAGACGCACTCTTTCGCTAATAATAATCAGAGCCCATCAAATCATCAGTTTTCACTGGTATGATATGGGTAGAGTTGTTGTCAACGAGTGCTGCATATTTCGTCGGGATCTAAGTGTAGGAGGCAGTTACGCGTTCTGGAATTATTTATGAAAGGCTCTGCTAACAATAGTTCAAAAGTTCATAAACCATAAGGATTTGTTGATGTTGATTGAAAAAATATTACTCCTATTATTATATGTATACGGATGGGTTTTCTTCCCCGGTCTCTATCTTGTATTTAACGTCTATTCTTCCCTTGGGTTCATTTTCTACCTCAAACACATCTTGATAGCTGCCGATCACATTCTTTGCTTTCGTCTTCTCCTCTGGAGTCAATTCCTGACCCATCGACATGGTTATTTCCAACAACTTCTTTAGGACCTTCATTTCTTGCATGTTTACTTCAAGTTGGCTGGAGATGGAGGACACCATGGTGCAGCTTCCCAAGATCGTCCCTTTCTTGATGTTGACGGGGAAACAGTTAAAGTTCAATAGGCGGACTGGTACTTCTTTTTTCGCCGTCAACAACTACTCTTCAGATCCAATTGAATCCCGTGGGCACACATCACGTCCATTCCCAGAATCTTTTCGTTCTCTATTTCTGCTACTAGTGCCCCGTGTTTTATAGGAGTCGATCTAATGACAATGGTCACTTTTACTTCATTATGGACAGTTGCTGATGTTCCAGTTGCTGTCCTCAGTCTCCACTTAGTCGGTTCGGTGGGTTTTGATGACTTGATGATGTCGGGCCTCAGTTTGGTCTTCGTCGCATCCGTGTCCAGCAACATAGTGTGAGGACTGTCATCAATTATGGCAATATACGAAGACACTGGCAGTTAGTTGCCGCAGAGATATCACTTTCATGGCTTTTGTCTTCGGGGCTTTTGAATACACGCCGACGTTTGCCCCGTTGCATCGACCCGACTTAGTTTACCTGTGCCTTTCTTCGTGGAGGATCCTGCCTGGCTTGGGGCATCGCCTGGAAACATGTCTCTCTTTCTGGCAATTCTGCCTCAAGACCTGTTCCACAATGCGGCAAACATCCTCGGCAGTGACAGATCCCTTAGGCTGCTCCTCTAAGCAGATTGCAATTTGACGTTGGCGAGTTCCTCTTCTTGGGAGTCCATTGTAGCACCTTGACATGCTCCCTCAACATAGTGTGAGGACTCTCTCAAGACTCGATTCGCTCCCTCATATTCCAAGGCGTAAGCCAGTGTGTTCTTGGATGTCTTTGGGTGAGCCATTCTCAATGCCTGCTGGTTATCCGGGTCACGGGTTCCATCTATGAAGGTCTGCACCGTCAAATATTTCAGAAACCCTTCAGGAGCTGCAGGATACGTCAACTGGGCCAAGCGCGCTACATCAGCTTCTAATTCCTGGAGACTCTCTCTAGATTTCTGGTATCGCTTTCTAAGCTGCGCTCGGTTAGATGCGCCTGTTCATCAGCTTGTTAAAATCTTCTTGTTCCTCTGATGGCATCGCATCGCTTGTAGTACATCGATAACGTCCCCTCTTAAGGCCACAATTAACGAAGTGACTTTTTCACTGATCGTCCATCCGTTTGCCTTTGCTGCTGCTTCTAATTGTTTGAAGTAGTAAGAACAAGAAGACTTCCCATAATTCGGGCCTCAGTTTTTTC
This sequence comes from Prosopocoilus inquinatus, assembly GCA_036172665.1. Taxonomy (NCBI): domain Eukaryota; kingdom Metazoa; phylum Arthropoda; class Insecta; order Coleoptera; family Lucanidae; genus Prosopocoilus; species Prosopocoilus inquinatus. The sequence goes on from CM069871.1 coordinate 38,906,117, forward strand.
TGGCATTTCTGCTGGTTTACTGTTCCCCGAATATTTGCAACCCGGCCATAATGTGTTCCAGATTTTTAATTTTTAAGTCCCTGTTCTCTTTTCATATTTTTACTACTAATTCATCCTTCAAATATGCACTGCTCTAGCTTGCTAGCTCTGCTTTTCGTCTAAATTTTTGGATTGTCTTAGTAATATATTTTGCAATTCAAAATTTTCAGATTGTTTTAGAAGTTTCTCGTCTAAATTTCTGGATTGTTCCGGCAATTTATTTTGCAATTCGTTGAAATTTCCAGACTGTTTCTCGTTTAAAATTCTGGACTCTTCTCGATGTTCGTCCTTGAAATTTACAAATTGTTCTCGAAATTTCTGGCCTAAATTTTCAGATTTTTCTTCTCGTCTAAATTTCTGGATTGTATTACTTACTTATTTTGACATTCGCTGAAATTTCCAGATTGTTCTATTAATTTATTTTATAATTCGTTGAATTTCCCAGATTGTTCGCGTAATTTGTCCTTCAAAATTCTATTTAAATCCACGGAACCGCAGGAAATTTCGAACGAAAATGTCTGTGGATCATCCCCAGCTGTCCACAGAGCTTCTCAGAGACGCTGTTGAAGTGCAACTTTTAAACGGTTAAAAGGTTTCTAACTCTCGTTATAATTCTGTTTTCAGTTTGGTCATTTCTTCTTTCAGCAGCATTCTCTTTGTAGCCGTTGTTTTTCCCGACGCTGAACTTTATTTATTCATTTGTTTAAACTTTAATTCGATTAAAATGTTTATTAATTGGCACGAATTGCACACCTGACAACACTTGTTTCGTTTTTAGGGTTCGCTTTATTTTGTTTTAAAATAATACTCGATAAAACTAAAACTAATTTATTAACGACTTTGACATTAACACTATTTTATTTAATATACAATTATAAACTAATTTACCTAAACAATTGCCGAGTAATTAAAGTTATAAACTTTACTTCGAACTGTCGATGTGTAGTGGTAAAATGCACCTCTGGCATGTGGCATATAATATAAGCGTTGCGTAAGTTAAAGGGGGAACAATAGTACGTGTAACAACCGAGGAGTCGATATCGATCGTGGATCGATATGCGGCGACCAATACATAAGAATATAATTAAAGTGTAGTTTAGTGAAACATCCCGAGTGTTATTTTACTTATCTCCCGTCAACCCGCAACGTTACTATGTTAACTATTACAGATGACTGACTCATCAGACAAATATTAAATTGTATATTGCTTATTGTAATTTACAATACACCTAAGAAAATGAACTCAAAATTTGAAACTATGAATTAAATAAAATTTTCATATAAAAATCTGTATTATTTAAGTTTCATATTACCATCAACTATTAAGTGTAATATACCATTGCAATCAGAAAAGAAAATGCTATATGAATTTCAAAATTATTTACAATAAAAGAGAGAGAGAGAGATACAGGGAAAGAAAGCAAACCAACTCTTTTACATTTTCATTAATATCTCGAGAAGAAATAAGGAAAAAAATCATTCTGTTAATGAATACGAATTAGGCATTGGTCCCTGCAACTTTTCTTCCATTTAACCAAATTTGTATCTCTTACGGTGTAAGAGATCCCTTTAGTGCACACTCAACTTGAAACAGCCAGTATATATTTTCATAGGGCGCAACTTATTTATTGAAAAGAGGACACCTTATGACTCTTCTGCCCATAGGTCCCAAACAGGGTCGAAACAGCCAGAGATGAAATTTTAGGCAACATAATTGAAATTAACCTCCGCCCACAATAATTTTTATATTCGTAGATACGTATTTCGGCTACTAAGCTACCATCATCAGGACGCTACCAACTTAAAAGCACTAAAAAAGATCTAAAAACAACCTAATCACACTGACAAAATCATAAAAATGTTAAACCTAACAACAATCTAATCATCCTAAAATATATATTTGTCTAAATGTAAGTAAGTATAAATTAATATGTAAAAATCTAAAATAAACTATATGTTATGTATAAATCGGAAGAAAAAAAAATTATGTGAACACCTAAAATTAACCGTCAGAAAACATTAAGAATAAGAGCTAACCAAACAACACGGAAATGCAGAAATAAATAGTCCAAAGACCCTAAAAAACTTCTTATTCTAACGAATAAGTAAGTATATAATTCCTTGTTATTTGATACCCAAAAATCCTGAAAATAAATTATATATCCTAGGTATAAATCGGGGATGGAGGTACATCAGTCTTGTCGTTTGCGAGAAGTTTGCGGATTTCGTGAAGACTTTTCTTGCCCTCTCTTTTCGTGAATTTCGCTTTGAGTGACGTCTGGCAGGCCTCGGGATTGTGACGTGAGATGCCTCTATCCACATGCACACCTTTCTTCTTGCTTCACCCTTTCTTCTACTCTAATTCTTCTCCTTTCGGATTGATCTGCTCGGCCCTGCCGATTCTGAGATATCTCTTAGCACCCGCCAGAGCGTGTGGGAGTTCCAAGCGTGCTGGATCCTGTGAAGGTATCGCTTGCTCTCTCTCTCTGACGTACCGCTATCGGATGTTCCTCGGAGAAGCCAGGACTGCAGTATGGTGTGTTCCGATTGGAGGACTTTTACTTTCCTGTCGTCTGTCTTCCTCAACTTTTCTCTTTCTTTCCCCTTCCCCCCCCCCCTTAACCTCCACCTTTTTGGGTGCCCTTTTGGAGATTTGTTCATCTCGAATTTTTTTTTATTACCCGGTTTCGAATTTCTTTGATTTACTTTTTCTGAATTTGGAAAACCACCCGGTTGTGATTTCTTTGTTTTGTCCGCGGCTTCGGCCCTTCGGCCGAATTCCGTTTTGATTTAAATTTTTCCCGCGGCTTGACCGAATTTTTCGTCGTTTATTATATTTTCCCGCAGTCTTTGACAATGAGTTTCCGTCCGCGTTTGTTGTCCGTCCGTTTGGGTCGTCCTATTTGTCATGACCCCCCTACCCACCTTTTTTTTTGTTACCAGCCTTCTTCACTCCTTTCTTGCCTTGCTGCAGATCTTGGTCGTTCGACTTGTGCTTTTGGTCTTAGGACCTCTTTCATCTGGCTTACTATAGAAATTTTACCTGTGGCAAAATTGTTACCGTTCAATTTCTGCCCGACCCCGAATCACCCTGTATATTGCTTTCCGTGAAATATTTTCGCAGACCGCCCGGCGAACTCTTTGCGTTTCGTCGACTTGCTTTCAAAGTAATTCCCCAGTACTAGAAGTTTTCCTGTAAAAATTAGGATAAGGAAAATTTGGGTTTTGAAAGTTAGTTTTTCGGTCGAATAGATTCTTTATTTAGCATTTTAGTTTTACGCATTATTGCACCATATTGCGAAATCAGTGTTTCCGTTCCCACGAAAGTTATATAGAAATTGACCCGCGGTACTTAAGCCCATTGATGCTCGTTAACGTAAGATTCTGTAGCGGTTGGTGGTTACATTTCACCTCTTCTTTTCTCTTACCCCGTCTCTTTTCTGCCCGCCGCGAGGAGCGATTTCAGAGTTAAATTTTGCTGCTTCTCTCGGTGTAACAACACGTCTCGCGTTGGTGTGTCTTTTGTGTGTTTTCGCCCAAAATTTGTGTTGGGGAAATCATCTACAGCTGTTTTGCTGGATTAATTCGTTGAGCCGAGAGAAAATTAATACGCTCGTATTGTCTACGCCTGTCCCCCCCCCCCAGGTTGTTCTGCTAACAGGCGTTTGTGGTACCTTTAACTCTTCCTTTAATTGTACCTTTACCTCTGCCCCTTATTCTGTGCGAATACGTTGGATTCGTTGCCGGCCCGTTCACCGTAACTTCACGGTACCGTGGGCATTAACTTACCTCCCTTGGAGCTGCTTGCTTCGCCGTTGTTAATGCGAGGTCTCCGGGCGCAGCGCCCTCCCCCATCGACTTGAATTAAAGGTCCCCGGCCTCGGATACATCCCGAGCGGCGACGAGCCCCAGCTCTCCTCCCTCCACCGCCGGACAACACGTCGATTGACATCTCCGTGCGACGCCGTTACGACGCCCAAAAAGGGGGGGACAAAGTTTGTTTACCTTTTATTATTTGTTTTTATATACTGAGTCCGGAAAGGCGTGTGTAGATGCGGTTCACGTTCAGTCAATTTTAATTCGCCTTATTGACACCTTTTTGCGTAACGCTCTAGTTACATTTTGTATCGCTTTAAAATAAAGTCGATTGTTTGTGTCATTGATTGTTATAGTATCTCCGTAGCGTCTATTATAAGCGCGTGTATATTCGAATATCATATTTATTTTTCTTGTTGTTGGGTTTAATTTATAAAAGACGCATTTGCGACTTCATTTTTCCTTGAATTGATTATTAGTGTTTAATTACATTTTGTGAATGTTTCATTGCTTGTTTTGTTAAATAAAACATTTATTGCTAGTATCCTGGATGAGTCGCGTTTTTCTTATTTTTTCCCGCAGTTCCCCATAGCCAAAAAGAAATTAAGTGGCGCCTTTTTTCTCGTTGTCGTTGTATGTTAGTCAAGATTTATTATAAACCCACCCTATCCCACTGGGGCTGGCCGGCGACGCCGAAACGTCTGTCACGGCGATCACTTGTTGATACCTGTACAGGTAGGTAGCATTTTTTCAGGTCTTTGGACTATTTATTTCCGCATTTCCGTGTTGTTTGTTTAGCTCTTATTTGTAAGGTTTTCTGACAGTTAATTTTAGGTGTTCACATAATTTTTTTTCTACCGATTTATACATAACATATATAGTTTATTTTAGATTTTTACATATTAATTTATATTTACTTACATTTAGACATACATATCTTTTAGGATGATTAGATTATTGTTACGTTTAACACTTTTATGGTTTTGCCAGTGTGATTAGGTTGTTTTTAGACATTTTTTAGTGCTTTTAAGTTGGTACCGTACTGAAGAGGGCAGCTTAGTAGCCGAAATACGTATACGGATATAAAAATTATTGTGGGCGGAGGTTAATTTCAATTATCTCTTAAACCACAGTCACCTTTACTATTTTAGTTTATCATGGCTTCTCGGTCTAAGGAGTTAAATTTATTTAATAAGCTTAGCACTAACATTTGGAAGATTGGTGCAGATATTTCTTTTCTTAAAGCTTGTAAATCAAAGAACGTTTTCCCCAAATTTATTAATTTAAAATTTAATACTAAATCCAAATTTCAAAATGGAATTATGCAAAGCGCAAAATTGAAGTGGCTTAATTTAGAAATCAAAATATTTGTATCAAAAGCATAGCAAATTAGAATTAGAAAAATATCAGCTTCACTTAAACTAAAATAGTTTCACTTAAAACTTACTAAGAATTTAAGTGATGCCGAACATACGGATTGGATGTTGTTCTACAACAAAATGCTAGAGGTAATTTCCCATAAAATGAAAAATATTAATATTACACTACGTAATAAACTCAAAGCCTTATTACCACCTACATCGGTTGCAGAAAAGGATCCCATAGAAGAAAATGTAGTTAATCAATCTTCTGAACCTTTCAATGATACAGAAATAGCTTTTCTAAACGGAGGCTTAAAATTTAATTTACCATATCGTAAACCACCGACCACGGATATTGTAGCGAGTATCGAAAGCGCGATTAGTCCTTTGGATGAAAATAATTAAAACTTCATTAGAAATGCCTGGAAAATGCAACTTGAAAGCAATTTAAATAATTGAATAAAAACTGTACATCATAATGAATATTAAAAAATCATTGAAGGGTTAAGAAAGAAAAACTGTTTCTACTTAAAAGCTGACAAGGGTAATAAGATTGTGATTTTAGATAAACCTGATTATTATGAAAGGGTAAACAACTTAATAAATAATGGTCCCTACAAGAAACTACCCCGAAACCCGTTGCCAAAGTTAATTAAAGCTGTCAAAGACACGATCAAAGAATGTCCCAATCTTATTACTAAACAGAATAAATTTAAGATTGATGTATCTAACCCCACTGTACCAAAATTGTATGTCCTCCCCAAAATCCCCAAAATACACAAGAGACCAATCGTGTCCGGTATAAACTCACCCACTTACTCTCTTTCCAAATGATTGAATATCGAGCTCAGTGCGCTTCCCAATCCTCAGGATAAATTTTCGGTAAAAAACTTTATAAATAAGATTAAAAATATTTCTTTACAAGAAGGGGAAATTATGGTCTCGTTTGATGTTCAGTCCTTATTTCCTAGTGTGCCGTATGCCCATACCTGAAACACTAACTTATTTGCGGGAACTACTGACACTTAATAATGTAGATAAAGATAAATTGGAGGAATACGTCAGGCTCACATCTCTTTGCATGTCTCAGAATTGTTTTCAAATAAATGGTGAGTATTTTGAACAAGTTCAAGGGACCGCAATGGGTAACTGTTTGTCACCGTTTTTGGCCAATTTATTTATGAGTAAATTCGAAAATAACGTAAGAGATAGTGATCAGTATTTTCCAAGAATTTGGTTACGTTATGTGGATGACATTTAAAACAACTAGATTTAACAGCTTTAGAAGAAATAATGAATGATAAGAAAACTCTCGTAGATAAAAGTAAAAAATTAAAGTCGGTTCTTAATGACATTAAACAATTGCAAGTAGAAACTCATGCCAAACAAAAAGAAACAGGAGAATCGGTAACGCTTTATTGTTTAGTAATTGTATTTCTCACAGGAATCGGGATATATACGGGAAAAAAGTTAAAATGCTTCACATGTAACAGAAAAAATAGAGTACCTAAAAGAGAAACTATCGGTCTTAGAGAATATGAAGAGGGAACATTCATCTTACCTGATGGTAGAAAATGTACAGTAAACCTAAAGGAAGCTACTTCTCGCGAAAATCTGGATTGTTTGAACTGATCAGCAAACATCTAGATCATTTTGATTAGTGGTTATCTTTGGGCGAACAATCAAAAATAGCAGAGTATGCTAGCTTCAAAAAATAAAAATAAGTATAAATTTCCTCTAGTTACCTAGGAATCCGATTTAAAATTTAGATGCTTATATTGTAAAGCGAAAACGAGAAGGTAAATATGTACTTAATGGGACTGGCCAATCTGTTACGTTGAGATTATTACATTCTCGTCTAAGCTAATTTTAATACAGTTTGTACTGAATTGAGCACCAAAATATAACTTTCAATTTAATTCATTGTAAAAAAGCTAAACTGATACTGCTTTTCCTTACGTGGAACATATGGACACATCATTGATCTTCAACGTTTCTGGAGTTCGGAGAAGCCAACCACCAGTGAATCTTTTCCTTCAATCAAATCTGCAACTTCAACTGTAAACCAAGGTACCACCAAAATATTATCAGACTACGAAAGATATATGGAGGACAATAAATGTTGTTTTTGCACCACCGAAGGAATAAAGGAAATGGATAATTGGCCTCATAGCGGATGCTATTAACAACGAACATCAAGAGAGAAGAGATCAAGGAAAAATATAACCGAAATGTTATAAACAGATAAAATAGCGACATCTTACTATCGCTTTTTGACCTGACATTGCAGTAGGATAGACAAATTGAAGCGGGATTTGCTCCTAATAAGTTCCTCATGCAAGGCGGCCATGCTTGCTGTCAAAGCATAATGAAAATTTTTCTAAAATGTCACGAAGACTCTTTCGGGACAGCTGTATATAAATGTTAACGGGTCATTTTGCTGAGCTACGGATAATTGGGAAATTGCGGGGAGAGAGTCGAGGAGGCACCGTCCAAGGAAGGTGGGCTCGGCAAGGTGGCTCTATAGCGGTGCTCAAAGCCTAAAATTGTTGTGGAGAGTTTTTGCCTGAAGAGGACCTTCCTGTTTCGAGACAAGACGGGGACGAAGTAAGAAACCCGTTTGTCTATCGGGTAAACTACCCCCCTAGTACCTTTAGCCCATACCTGAGCGGCACCTTCTACCCAGAACTACGTTACCCCAACGGCTACCTTTATTAAGAGCGCACAGAGTGTGACAATACCATAAAGAATTTATTAGGAAACCCGAAAGATAAAGTTGATGTTGAACAGAAATCTGGAATTTATGAAATTAAGTGTAACGAATGTACTAGTAAATATATTGGAGAAACAAAAAGAAACATATTAACACGTTTTAAAGAACATTTAAGTCACTACAAGTACAATAGGTTTGAGAAATAAGGTGTTGTACAACATATTTATAATACAGGACACAGTATTATTAAGGATAATTTAAAACTCATTAAGGAACTTTCAAATAATAGGGAATTAAATGCTTACGAATGTATTTTTATTCGGAAAAATAAAAACAATTTAATGAATTCAGACAACGGACCAATACCTAATTCCGTATTATTTGATTTACTCTAATTTGTAGGTTGTTATTTGATGGTTCGTATTTATTATATATATATGATTATTATGATTATCATCACTATTATTTTCTAGAACTTAAATCTCTTAAAAATTGGCCGCTAGACGTCATACTTGTTATGTCAGAAATCATCCGCAAGATGTCGCTACCTACTTCATATATAAAGGGGTGTTAGAGCCAGCTAAGCGCATTTGCACTGGATATTTCATAAGGAGAGGATTCTTCGAGATAAAATTTTCCTAAAGTGCTCTTAACTTGCGGTGTTTGGGTGTGATTTGCTCTCATCTATAAGTTGTTTTTTGACGATTTATACCTAATATATATATTTTAGTTTATTTTCTAGGGTTTTTAGGTTTTTGGGTATCAAATAACAAGAAATTATATACTTATTTATTCTTTAGAACAAGAAGTTTTTTCGGGTCTTTGGACTATTTATTTCCGCATTTCCGTGTTGTTTGGTTAGCTCTTATTTGTAAGGTTTTCACAGTTTAAGTTTTTCTTATTTGTAAGGTGTTCACATAATTTTTTTTTCTTCCGATTTATACATAACATATATAGTGTATTTTAGATTTTTACATATTAATTTATATTTACTTACATTTAGACATATATATCTTTTAGGATGATTAGATTGTTGTTAGGTTTAACATTTTTATGATTTTGTCAGTGTAATTAAGTTGTTTTTAGATCTTTCTTTAGTACTTTTAAGTTAGTAGCGTACTGAAAATGACAGCTTAGCTGCCGAAATAATTTCAATTATCTCTTAAACCACAGTCTCCTTTACTATTTTAGTTTAGGCAACATGTTGACTATTAAATAATTTCTTTCACAATTTTAGGATAAAATGCTGAACAGGCCACACATAAGATTGAAACTGCTGTCCAATGAATGCTCGAAGAATTTATTGCAATCAAAACCGACTTGCAACTAAATTTGACCACTTCAACCGTTATTCTTGACCCCTTCATGTGGGCTGGCAGTGCACTTTAAGCATCAAATGAGAAAATAAGCAAATATTTGTTATTAATGTTTCTTTTCAAAAACAAAAAATAATTAAATATTCGTTATTATTATACCGGCTGGTTCAAATTGAGTGTGCACTGAAGGAATTTCCTAAACCGTAAGAGATACAAATTCGGTTAAATGGAAGAAAAGTTGTATGAATTATTATTCGTGTTCATCGACAGAATGATTTTTGTCGTATTTCTTCTTGAAGTATTAATGAAAATGTGAAAAAGTACATTTTTTTCCTCTATATCTCTTTTATTATAAATAATTTTGAAATTTTGATTTACCTATCTACAGCCACATTTTGATTTTGCTTTGAATAGGGGGGGCAGAATTGAAGATAAACGTTTCAACTTTCCACCGCCATCATCAGTTTCGATTTTTTAAATACAACGTATATCTTTTTATTATTCTATTCGATAGCATTTTTCCTCCTGATTGTAATAGTATATCACAGTGAATAGTTGATTTTAATTTGAAGTTAAATAATACAGATTTTTTAATGAACATTTTATTTAATAGGGAGGAATAATTTCACATTTTTAGTTCATTTTCTTAGCTATAGGTAATGCAAATTATAATTATTTAATATTTGTCTGTATAGCTACTGTAATCATGCATTGCACGAAAATGGATTTCTACCGACAGATACCGGGTGGTCTTAATATAACTTTCTAGACTGGTATCTCAGCTTTAGTAAAGGAGTGAAAAAGCCTAATTTTGTAAATTTAACTTACACATCGGCTCTCAATATTTAACATTTTTAGTTTTTTTTTAACGTGGTTGGATCCAAAAGTGGTACTAAATTTTGTCACTCATTTTGATGAGGTGAATTACCAGTCGAAGTTTGACACGTTATATCGAGACCACCCTGCAAAAAAATTTAAACAGGATAAAGTAGGCTTCGGATTTTGAAAATTGAAGCAATGACTATGTTGACATAAATAATAAGAAGGCGAATATTAGGTTCTTGCAAAAATGTTTCACGAATTTATATTCGACATGCTAGACAACACACAGGATTAAGAATGTATGTCTTGAAAACGGTGGAGGATATTTCGAGGATTTTAGTTATTAATACTTAACAAATAAAAAGAAGTAATTAGGAATAAATTTACTTATTAATTAAATCATGACGAAATTGTATCAGATTTTTTGTCATATTTTAACTTTACTTGAAAAAAGTATTAAGTATTATACATCACTGAAATCACCAGAAAAAGTGCTATCGAATAAAATAATAAAAAGATGTATATTGTATTTAAAAAATCGAAAGTGATGATGGTTGTGGAAAGACTAAACGTTTGACTTCAAATCTGTACCCCTATTCGAAGCAGAATCAAAAAGTGCATGTAGAAAGTTAAATCAAAATTTCAAAATTATTTATAATAAAAGAGGAGGAAAGATAATCGACTTTTTTATATTTTCATTAATATCTCAAGAAGAAATACGAATAAAACCATTCTGTTAATGAATATAAATAAAACATTGATTCATGCAACTTTTCTGTCAATTAACCAAATTTGTATCTCTTACGGTTTAGAAGATCCCTTCAGTGCACACTCAATTTGATACAGATGTTATATTTCTTTAAGCGAAAATTTACCTCTCACCATTTAAGTTACCAAAGCAAAACAAAAAAAACAGTTGTTTTTAGTTTTACATTTTTCCTCCTTTTCTTTGTTCTTTAAGACAATGCTTGTATTAAACTAAATTTCGTAGAATTGATATATTCTGGATTTTAAAAGTATAACAATCCAGTTCGCATATTTGAAGCTCTGAGCAACGGAATACCACTCATCGAAGGAGTTTTTTTGGCGGATTTTCTGTTTCACGTACAAGAAAATTTTAGATGATTTATATGGAACTGGCGCAAGGCATTTTTACTTAAAATTTTGTAAAAAATTTGTTGCAAATCGTTTGTTTATTGCATTGAATCCCTCGAGCAGCCTACTTCAACCCTACTTGGGGCTTCATAAGCAGAAGCGTTGCGTTGCCTAGGATGACTTAGTATGTAGCAAACAGTCTTCAATTTGTCAATCCTAATGCAATGTCAAGACGAAAAGCGATCGTAGGATGTTGCTGTTTAAACTATCTTGATCATACAATTCTAATAATTCCAACTGACTGAACATTTTATCTCTCTAGCTTTTCATCACAAAATTCACATAAAGTAAGAAACATCAAGCTTGCAAAATTTAACAATCACATCAAACACAATTAAACAAAGTAAAAAATACGTTTTTGAACCAAACTCAGTTTCATGAAACAACTGATTTAATCATTCTCATCAATATGGCAATTTAATCGACAGTTTCAAAACTGTCAAAATAAAGTGAGCTTAAGGAAGGAAACGCCGATGTCATCTCCAAAATTAACTTAGGTCATTATTCTATGTATGTACATGTATTCTAAAACACAGCTCCTGTCTAAAGATTTTTATGGCATATTAAGGGCCGTAAAAAAGTCAAAAATTGCGTTTGATTGATTCAATTTTGATATCAGGTGTTTATTTTCTCCAGATAGGTTTTAAAAAGAACCAGTAGAGTTAAATAAAACATTAATATTAGTCAAATAAAATTAATTTTTAAGAACCTACTACGAGAAAATAAATACCTACTATCATAATTAAGTCATCCAAATGAAGCGTACGCATTTTCGACTTTTTTTATGGTCATAACGCTAAAAAGTACGAAAATAATATTCATTGAGAAGTGTGCGTTCTTCATTTAACTTCGGTTTATTCCTCTCGATAGATTTAAAAAAGCAGATTATTTTGTGAATAAGTATAAAAAAGTTATCGCAATACAGGGTGTAAGAAAAATACAGGTCGCTACTTCAGAGGCGTATTGTACAGATCAAAATAAAGAAAAAAGTTCATATAAACATGCATAAAGGTGTTCATGGGAAGCTGCAACAACTAACTCTCTTATTTGAATTTTTATGAAGTATCTTATATTTTTTAATAAAACTTAATTTATATCATCGCAACGCATTCAGAGCGCCATATTAATGATGTCCCTAAAATAGTTTGTTCCCAAGCGTAATATTTTTTTTATTATTTGGTAAATAAATCTTGTTGTTCAAGAAAAATATCTACAATAGCTAACTTGTTTATTTTAAATATCATGGGGTAACTTAAATTAAGAAAGTTACAAGATCTTTTACGCTTAATTTTATGGCAGTATCAGAAAAACAAATAACTGTTTGGTTTTCGAGATTTTCAATTGTTTTTAATTTTTTTAACGGAATATCAGCATTTTTCACCGTAGCACGTTCAGGACATCTAATTTAGTCTCTAAGAAGTTCTTTTCTATCTACTATACGGTTTCCCGCGAACATACTACCTGCAAGTTTTTTTTTTCGTTACTTTAATCTGTAGGGTATGTCATTAAAGTAGCTGCTACTTCTGTGACATTCTGTTAACCAAAAGGAAGAAAAAGTTCAAACAAACAATAACCCAAAAATTAGCCTTTTATAGTTAAATTATTAAAATTGTGAAATTGAAAATTAAATATTTAATTTTAAACAAAATGTTAAAATAAATGTAGAAAAACAAACCATTCAAATATGTATACAGGGTGAAAATAGTTTTTAGAAACGAACTTAATTAGACATCCTGAACGGGCTGCAGTAATAAAAAGCTGATATTCCGTAAGAAAATACGAAAACAATTGACAGTCTTGAAAACCAGTCATTTGTTTTTCCGATACTGCCTTAAAATCTAGCAGAAAAGGTCCTAAAACTTTTTATTTTAAATTACCTGTTAAAATTTCAAATAAAAAAGTTAGCTGTTATAAGCATTTTCCTTGATCATTAAGGTTTATTTATACATATAATAATAAAAAACACCAAGCTTTAGAAGAAAATATTTTAGAGACATAGTTAATTTGACGTTCTGAACGAAATGCAGTGATAAAAGAATATGTTTTATTAAAAAAACTTAAAAACAATTAAAAATCTCAAAAAATTGATTTGTTTTTCCGATATTGCCATAAAATTGGGCAGGACTGGTCCTGAAATTTTTCAATATAAGTTACTTCGTAAAAAATCGATGAATGATGTGAACCTTTTTCTTTACCTGTAGAATACGTCCGTCAAGTAGTGACCTGTATTTTTGTTACACTCTGTATATGTATAGAGACAGAAAGTACAATCTGGTGAATGACTCAGTTCCAGTATTATCCTAAAATAATACGAAAGTCAAAAAAAAAAGCTCCTGCCAAGCTAATTTAGACGTGATCTTTTATTTTAAAGGCTTCAGTTTGGTTTATTTTTCTTGGCCTATTTTCCGAAGTCCTTGAACCAAAACACGGTGACGGTGAAATTTAAATGACGTCCGATTTGTCTCGCGCGCGCCGAACCATGCGAGGAAAATTAAATTATTTATTCTATTGTCTTTGCGTTCGCTTTCATCTAACGTGGTGATTTAATTCGCACGCATTCCTTCTTCTCTAACAGGTTATTTCTAACGTCAGCCACCAGATTTATGTTTTGCCCCGATAATATAATCACGTAAATATTTATCGTTGCCTGACTTGAATCTAAATAGTTGTCGTAATTTATTTTGCCGGTATATTGAGATTTTTATTATAAAGACAAAGATTGAGGTATTTACTTTTTCACGACAAGCAAAAAAATCCTAGATTCACGCAGCGTTCTGAATGTAGACATTTCGTGTGAGGAAGGATAATTTTTTTAACAGCGTCCTGAATATTAAATTTAGAATGCAGCGTTTATCGGGTTTTAGGACGTAAAATCCATTCTAATCATTCAGCTCGTTTATATTTCAAAGCTTTCAGCAGAGCTTCTAATTAAGGAATATAAAGCTACGACCCGTAGCGGTTGGAGTTTAAAAAAAGAGAAAACAGTAAAACATAACTGGATACTTGAAAGCTAATCTCTTTCTGAAACTGAAACTGGTTTTCAGAAAACAAGTTTCTCTCAATTGTAACACGTTCCAACATTATTTTAACTTTTAAATTGTTGCTAAAGTACGTTTTATGTCCGGTTTCTAGAAACTTTTATGATTAGATAAGTTAAAAATTCCTATATTTTTAACATGGGTAACTATAGAAATATTTACTTTATCTACAAATAAAGTTTTCTAGAAACCGGGTATAATTGTGTTAAATTAGTCATCCCTCTGTTGGTTGACATGTGCCTGGTTTTGCTTTGAACTTTTTTAACCTTGCTGTTTTCTCTTTTTTAACTCCGACCACTATGGGTTGGAGCCTTATATTCGTTCTGATGAAGGCTTTGAAATAAAACTGAAACGGTTCCAATCATACAGCTGAATGATTGTTTTATGTCCTAAAACCCAATGAACGCTGAATTCTAAGAGGAATGATCATGTTTGGTAAGATTTTCTAGCACCACACTATTAAAATAGTTATCATCTCAAAACTGATTTTAAAGCTGAGGATTGTAAATTTACTGACTTTTTCAATTACAAATAATTCGGTGAAATTAGCAGTTAAAACCAGTGAATTACCGGTAAATCGTAATATTATAATATACAGATATATTCACCTATTAGAATAAACTGAAAATTACGTCTTATAGGTCGTTGAATTAAATTCGTACTTATAAAATCAATACTTTTCGTAATAGCCATGAAATATTTACTGTTTGTACAAATCTCGATTTTTTAAGTACAAAATAATTCATAAGGGACAATATAAAGTTAATATTGTTTTACTCTTGCCAATGTCACAACTTATTACTTTGTAATAATTAGTACTGTTTCATTGGTCCGAGCGTCACTTTTAATTAATTTCTAATTACTTCAAACCAACCGGCTAAAACTCAGAGGGTCGTTTAAACGATAGATTTCGATTCATGCTTTCATTATCTGCAAACAGAATTTTTATGCAACTGCGGAATGGAAAGTTATGAACATTTGAAGTTGGTACTGTTTCATTGGTCTCAGCGTCACTTTTAATTAATTTCTAATTACTTTAAATCAACCGGCTAAAACTTTCTAAAGGCATTATTAAATAGATATGTATGTTTACTTTATGTAAAAATTTTCGGTGAAAGCAATTGTTTTGGTGCGATATATGAATAATGACTTATGCTGGTTTAAATAGTCATAGTTAACTTAATATCAAATATTTTTTCAGTTTCTTCATATGAGGGGAATCTACACATTATACTCTTTGTAATAGATTAAATATTGATCTGTGATCGTTATTTTAGCGGTGGCAGCGTTTTGAAATTTCATAATTTTATTGCTGGAATTTTATTGCTAACTTCTCATCGGTCAAAACTAATCATCAACTAATGCAACACGCACAGAATATTTTAAACTATTAAGAACTTACCTAGTTACAAAATGTATCTGCTTTTAAAATTAACAAACAAACACCATACTTGACTTGCCTTACCTGCAATATCTGTGCATTAGGTCATGGTCTGCGTTTTTATGACTTTTTATGGCCTCGAATGACGGAAAATATTTGAAAACCAAGCTGAGCCGGAACATTTAAGCTGCATTCAGCGACCCTCAAACAATTTCTATAGAAAAGTAAAATAATTTTTATCTGCGTTATTATTGCTATTTGACCAATAGTTGCATAACAAATTTTGCTTCTTTTCTTGACCACTATTTGTGGTTTCAATTAAAGACGTAGGTTTAGAGACACGCTGTGTAACACTTTATCTTACTATAAAAACGGACAATACGAAAACATTAGAGAAATCCAAGGAGTGGGTTATTGGTATCGATTTCTTCAATAGCGTCTTAACTATTAATTATAAAAGAAAATTTCTTGTACAATATTTATCGCCTATCACGAGTTCTATCTCAGCAAATTATTTTCACATATACAGCATGTTCTATAAGAGAGTCTACCAAAATTATACTTTTTTTAATTAAATATACCAACTTTTATTGCAGATTTCGACAGATCTCTTAAAAGTAAGTATTTTTTATTCAGCATCTATAGCTCTAAACAGAAGCATTCACAATCTACAGCTATTCATTTGAATTAAAGAGATGAAATGTAGAGGTATTTTATTCATAATCAGCGGCCAAAAAAAAATATCTTTAGTGTTCCTAACTAATTATAAATATCGTGTAGAATAATCTCTATGACTAATAGGTACATTTTTTATGTATGGTTACACAGAAACAATTGAAACTTAAAGTTTAAATTTCTCAAAAAATTTAAACGGAATGCCCTGTATATTTTAAGACATACGAATAATTCCTTAAATTCTGTTCCTAACATGTGCTACTTGTATTGGTCTAAAGCTTAGTTTTAGAGGTAACTGCACTTACAATATCAATTTCTGCCAAGAACTATGTGTCAAGGAAATAAAAAAATGAAAAGGGCACAATTATGTTTATCTATTAAATCTCAAGGAAGTATTGCCATTTATAAAGAATCCGAGAACTTTGGGTCACTATGGCTGAGTTGCTCACTGAAAGTTTAAACTACGTTTAACGTTAACTAGTTAACTACAGTTTTATTTTTATTTTTTGGTTGTTCAGATAGAGATTAAGATGTAAAACGCGGTTTAACTACGAAAGAAAACTGCGGTTTAACACTTAATCTGCAGTTAATAAATTGATGGTTTAATCGGACACTGAGCAACTCAGCCTGTAAGAACTGCTTACAGTTGAAATTAACTAAATGCTAAAGTTCTAACAAAGAAATTCAAAGTATAATTTTCATTTAAATAAACTTGAACTCTATCAATCCTTCAACATCTAATCGATATACGACGGTAATGACTTGTTATTGAAAATGTTTTAGGCGCTAGAATTACTTATTTTTTTTTTATTGAACCAAATACGATTGGATATTCAGAAAAAGAAGATAAGTTTTTTTGAAAAAAATCAGTTAGAAATTATTAGCAGATATTCAATAGTTACTAAAATATCGATTGGCTGTTGCAAATAAATTGAAGGATTCATATTCTTTAAGTTTTATTAATGAAAATTATACTTTGAATTGCTCTATTAGAACTTTAGCAGTCGGTTAATTTCAGCTGTAAGCAGTTCTTATAGTGATCCTAAGTTCTCAGATTATTTATAAATGTCAATACTTCCTTGAGATTTAATAGAAAAACGTAATTGTGCGTTTTTTATGTGCTTATTTTCTATATATAACATATGACAGACATTGTAACTGTAAGTACAGTTATCTTGCAAACCTTTAGACCAATTCAAGTTACTTATGTTAGAAACAGAATTTAACGAGCCACTCGAATGTGTTAAAATATACAGGGCGTCCATTTAAATTTTTTTGAGAAATTTAAACTATTAAGTTTCAATTGTTTCTGTGCAAACGTAAATTATTCATAGGGATTATTCTACTCGATATTTATAATTATAGTCCGTCTAGAAAGTATCCGGAAAAAAAGCAAACAACTCTGCAGCTTCAAATTTTTGAATTTTTGAATGAAACAATTCAAATAGAGAAAGTTATTTGTTTGTATAATTTTTGTTTAATCCTACAAATTATATTGGATGTTCGAGAAACTTGTAATCAAATAACTATAGTCTGATTACAACTGGTACTTCATCTGTGAATAAAATGATTAATTTGTATTATTTTATTTTTTCTTGCGTTTTTGTTTGGTAGAAACATAACAAGTTGCTAGATTTCAATACCCGTTGTCACTTTTATATTTGATTGTTTGGAAAAATGATTTTGACAAAAATACTACGCTCCTCAACTGCTGGGAAAGCCATATATTGGAAAAAATTTAAAAACAATTTCGAAATTCCGGATACTTTTCAGACGGTCTATAGTTAAGTACACTAAATATATTTTTTTTTATAAAAAATACCTCTGCATTTTAACTCTTTGATTCAATTGAATAGCTGTAGATTGCGAATGCTTCTATTCACAGCTATAGTTGCTGAATATGAAACGCTTATTTTAAAGAGATCTGTCGAAATCTGCAATAAAAATTGGTACAATCCATTTAAAAAAGTGTAAGTTTGGTAGATAACTCACTTATGGAACACGTTGTATACGTGCAAATAATTCATTGAAATAGAACTCGTTATAGGCGATAACATTTGACCGTGGTTCCTCGAAAAGTACGCTTTTTGCTTACGATTCTCTTATAGCGCAAAACAAAACAAGTGGGCTCCGCTACGCTACGCCCATTTGTATAAGAATATTTGTTTTATAATTAATAATTAAAGCACTATTCAAGAAATCGATACCAATGACCCACCCTGTACACTAACAACCTTTAATATTCATGAATTAAACTTTCAGGGATAAAAATTTAAAAAAGGCACAAATTTATTGAACACTAAAAACAAAGAAAAACTGAATATAATAAGAAATTAATAACTTGTAGTACCACCTCAAGCTTTAATGATTGCCTGAATTCAACTTGGTCCACGGCTCATCAAATTCTGGGTAGTTTTGTGAAATGTTATCTCATTCGGCAAGAGCGTGATATTTAAGTTCATGAAGACTTCTGCGAGCAGAAAGTGAACTTATTACCTATAAATGGCGCAAAAGGCATGATATAATCCAGAACGATGTTCTTCAGGTAAAATTGAGCATTCATTGACCTTTGTTGAATGGGAAACCAAGTCTGTACCGTCGTCGAAACAGATTCTTTACCAGATCATTCTTGACCCTCCACCAAATGGTTCCCTTGTAAAGATATTGGAAGCAGTAAATCTTTTTCCAGGCCTGTGCCGTATTCGTTTTCGATCATCTGATAATTTTAAGCTCACTTTTGTTTTATCGGTAAACAAGACTCGCTTCCAATCATCTATGGACCAATGTTCAGGCTCTCTCAAATTTTAATCTGACCATTCTGTAGTCCATGGTGACCAGCGGTGTAATTGCAGTCCTTCTACTGGCTGACCCTGGTGCTCCTAGCATTCTTCTAACAGTTACAGTTGAAATTCTAACATTTCTGACTGTAACAAGTTTACTACTAAGCCACGAACTTGTACATTTCCTGTTTCTTAAAACTAATCTGTTGCCAAAGAAAACGCTCATCTCTTAAGCTTTTACCCTCTTCCTACCATTTCCATGTTTTCTTGCGTATGCCCCAGTTTCTCTGTATCTTCTCATCGTCCGACTAACTGATGAATGGTCAACACTCAGCAAATTAGCTGCATATCGCATACTTCGTGCATTGTTTAACAAAGTTGATGCTCTTACGCAACTCTCAGTAGTTAAATATCGTGGTCGATTCATATTTTCGTTTATTTATTGCCAGCGGCGTGATATATACACATAAAAATAATATGAACAATTTACACAATATAAACAAGCATCAGTAAATAAACACAACAAACAATACAATACAATACATTAGGATACAGTAATATCACAGTCAAGTCACAGTCATAAAGCTAAGAGATCCTAGGAGTTAATAGCAGAAATTCATCAATATATTATAGTCAAAGTCATAATTAGGTAAGAGATCCTATGGGTTAACAGCCATAAATTATTCAATATTGTAGAAAACTGTACTTAAAAAATAGTTTTTAATTTTACTTCTAAAAAGACCTTCAGACTGAATGGCTTGTATCTCGGATGGTAAATTATTAAAAAAAAATTATACCATTGTAAAGAAAACAGTTGTAATATGACCTGTGTCTTGGTTGCTCTACGCGAAGATAATAAGGATATCTAGTATTGGAGTTGTGAGCATCAGCGTTAAATGTGAAAGTGTTTTTAATTCTGAAAATTGTCAAGATTGTTTCATATAAATACAAATTTATTACTGTCATACCAAGCCTTTTGAATGTTTCCCTACAACTATCCCTAAATTTTAAGTTAGCTATTATTCGGATAACACGTTTTTATAATTTTAATACTCTATGAAAGTGCAGCTGTTTTCTCCAAAAGATTATACCATACCGGAGAATTAATTCAAAGTATCCAAAATATACCATTTTTGTATACGCTTCATCACAGTGCTGCTTTACAGTTTTAATAGTGTAAAGAGATTTAGCCAATCGAGGCATTAGGGACTCCACCTGATAATGCCAAGATAATTGATGGTCAATCGTGAGGCCCAGTATTTCTGGTAGTGGGCTCTAGAATTTGTGAACCAAATAGGAAACTATAATTATCAGGAACTTTGTTTGAAAATATAATTATATTTGTTTTGCTAACATTTACTACCAGTCGGTCTATTTTAAACCAGTTTTACTTTTTTTTTATTTTTAGCAAAGCTGTGTTGACTTCTATACTTAAACTTTGAAAATCCTGTACGTGGACGCAGATATACATATATCATCAGCATATATGGTAACATTTTCAGAGACTGTTGCGTCCACGCGTTCATTTTTTATTTTTCCCGTTAATTTTTGAATACATTTAAGTTTTTGCACCATAATTTAAGACAGGGCTAAAACATTCGCTCGAAAATTGTGTTGCCGTGAAACCACGGACAAAGTTCGAACTTTCGAATGAGTGCGGTTTAAAATTTAATAATTAACAGTTCGCTGACAAAACTGATTGGAAACGGACGTGGCCAGTGATTCCTCCAGTGCAACAGTTCTTTCGAAACACCGCCCCCGCAACGCATCGTACAGGGTCGACCCTATCCTACAAGAGCAGATTCCTGTTCGAGGTGAGATATGCCATTCTTCTCTCCAGAAAAGTTTCATTATTTTAAGCTAACCGCAAACAGAGACATTGCAGGGAAAAGAAGAGAAACGACGTTTTTTTTTCGAACAACTTAATAATTATACTGGGTGTCTCATAACGTACGGAGGAGATTGAAAGGACAGTTATCAAAATAAACTTAATTCATTTTTGACCAAAACGCAATAATAAGAAAGTTTTAGCAGTTTAACTTTCTTAACTTCTTCAACTATATTTTCATAATTAATAAAACTTATTCACAAACTACAACTTTATTAAAAAAATTGACAGCAAGTATGCCCTCCTTGCATGGGGTGACTTATTATGTAGCAAACCCGCGTCAATTTGTCAATCCTTATGCAATGTTAGGTCAAAAAGCGATCGCAGGGTGTCCCTGTTTTATCTATTTACAACTTTATTGTTAAAAAACTCTAAATTTATCAAAACCACCATTCACAAAATGTCTACATCGACCTATTTTCTGGTTTTGTTTTAAATAATCAGCGCTTCTCAACAAATGAAAAGTTGTTTTTGGGTATAAAAGAAAAAAATTAATACTCTTAACTTTTACCTGACTATATTTTTTTAAATAGTTGTTTCATGTAAAGCACTGTTCACCTAACTCTGAAACACTCAACATTTGAATTTAATAATGTAAAATATTACGCAGGTATTAACTTTTGTTTCTTAATTAATTTTTGTAACTTTTTGGTTATTGATTTTTTACCAAAAGTTTATTAATAAAATTTGAGCTCCTTTAGCTACCCTTCAATCTCCTCCGTACGTTATGAGACACCCAGTATATCAAGCATTTGAAATTCTCAATTTTTGAAATTGCTAATTTAGCTAATTTGTAAAATATTGTAGAATAAAAAAATCTTTTTTAAATTTAAATTTAAATTTTAAA
Source organism: Prosopocoilus inquinatus (assembly GCA_036172665.1). NCBI lineage: Eukaryota > Metazoa > Arthropoda > Insecta > Coleoptera > Lucanidae > Prosopocoilus > Prosopocoilus inquinatus. Next base: position 38,927,948 of record CM069871.1, read on the forward strand.
TAATTGAAATTAACCTCCGCCCACAATAACTTTTATATCCGTAGATGCGTATTTCGTCTACTAAGCTACCATCATCAGGACGCTACCAACTTAAAAGCACTAAAAAAAGATCTAAAAACAACCTAATCACACTGACAAAATCATAAAAATATTAAACCTAACAACAATCTAATCATCCTAAAATATATATATGTCTAAATGTAAGTAAATATAAATTAATATGTAAAAATCTAAAATAAACTATATATGTTATGTATAAATCGGAAAAAAAAGAAAATTATGTGAACACCTAAAATTAACTGTCAGAAAGCCTTACAAATAAGAGCTAACCAAACAACAAGGAAATGCGGAAATAAATAGTCCAAAAACCACGAAAAAACATTTTATTCTAACGAATAAATAAGTATATAATTCGCTGTTATTTGATACTTAAAAACCTAAAAATCCTGGAAAATAAACTAAAATATATATATTAGGTATAAATCGTCAAAAACAACCTGTAGATGAGAGCAAATCACAACCACACACCGCAAGTTAAGAGCACTTTAGGAAAATTTTATCTCGGAGAATCCTATCCTTATGAAATATCCAGTGTAAATGCGCTTAGCTGTCTCTAACACCCCTTTATATATGATTTAGGTAGCGACATCTAGCGGATGATTTGTGACATACAGATACGACATCTAGCGACCAATTTTTGGCTTAGGTTTTTCAACTAACAATACCAAAGAATTTATTAGGAAACCCGAAAGATAAAGTTGATTTTGAACAGAAATCTGGAATTTATGAAATTAAGTGTAACGAATGTACTAGTAAATATATTGGACAAACAAAACGAAATATAATAACATGCTTTGAAGAACATTTAAGTCACTACAGGTATAATAGGTTTGAGAAATCAAGTGTTGCACAACATATTTACAATACAGGACACAGTATTACTAAGGATAATTTAAAACTCATTAAGGAGGTTTTAAATAATAGGGAATTAAATGCTTACGAAAGCATTTTTATTCGGCAAAATAAAAACAATTTAATGAATTCAGACAACGGACCAATACCTAATTCCGTATTAATTTGATTTACTCTAATTTGTAGGTTGTTATTTGATGGTTCGTATTTAGATATATATGATTATTATCACTATTATTTTCTAGATCTTAAGTAAAAAATTGGCCGCTAGATGTCGTACTCGTATATCAGAAATCATCCGCTAGATGTCGCTACCTAAATCATATATAAAGGGGTGTTAGAGACAGCTAACATTTGTACTGGATATTTCATAAGGAGAGGATTCTTCGAGATAAAATTTTTTTTTAGAAGTTTTTTCTTAGTTTTTGGACTATTTATTTCCGCATTTCCGTGTTGTTTGGTTAGCTCTTATTTGTAAGGCTTTCTGACAGTTAATTTTAGGTATTCACATAATTTTTTTTCCCCCGATTTATACATAACATATATAGTTTATTTTAGATTTTCACATATTAATTTATATTTACTTACATTTATACATATATATCTTTTAAGCTGATTAGATTGTTGTTAGGTTTAACATTTTTATGATTTTGTCAGTGTGATTAGGTTATTTTTAGACATTTTTTAGTGCTTTTAAGTTGGTAGCGTACTGAAGATGGCAGCTTAGCAGCCGAAATACGTATCTACGGATATAAAAAATATTGTGGGCGGAGGTTAATTTCAATTATCTCTTAAACCACAGTCTCCTTTACTATTTTAGTTTAAATTTTAAATTAAAGTATGTTCTAAAATGTAATCATATCATTTCACAATTATTGGCGTCTCTTTTTGTAGAAAAAAAATATTTATAGCAAAATTTATCCTCTCTAAAGAGACTTCGGACACAGCTTAATAAGGAGTGAGCATATGAAAGTTTGTGCAACGCCACAATCAACGTTGCACTAAAGAAAATCGCCCTTGTAGATAAATTTTGGAGAAGAAAACGAAAAACTTTAACAAGTTATGACATAAAATACTTAGTTTACTTACTTTAGTTATACTTACTTTAATAGATATGATCATTTTTTTATTAAATGCCGATCGATAGATTGACAATTTTAACCATTTTGATGCAAATCGTTTTTGATTGTAGTTTATCCCTGAAACATCCTCTATACAGCCGTTTCAGCCCTATTTGGGGAAATCTCAAATCAAAAAGCGATCGTAGGATGCCTCAATTTCAGCTATCCACGACAATTTTACAGTCTTACTCTTTTGGTTTTACCGTTTTGCCAATTATATTTACCAATTTGGAAACTGGAAAATGATTTGGCAAATAGGGAAATGTAATAGATAAAAGTGGAAAACCAAAAGAAAAATACTGTAACAGTTTTTACATAGCTACCTCTACTTATTTTCGTGAAACGGAGGCTGTTCTTAACTCAGCATAATCCGAATATAATAACAAAAATATCTGTTCATGATTTTCTATTACATGTTCGAAGGAACAGTACCCATAGAGGTGAATACACCTTTAGTTAATTTATAAATTTAATATTAACAAAATATTGTATTTCTTGTTACTGTTACTTTATAGAATTTCTGCTTTATTTTTAAGAACGATAATCGCAAAAAAAAACTTGAAAACGTGTCGGAAATAATTCCATGTTACGGTGCTTAAAATTCTATAAGGTAAGAAAATAAAATTCCGATTTCTTTTTAACAGTCTTCTTGTTCTGTATAGCATTTGTATAACTGTTGAATACATTAACCAACTATTAGGTTTTGAGTTAGGATGTTTTCTTAAAAGAGGATAACAAATTTAATTGTGCTTAAGGTGACTTTATTAGACAGGTATTTCATTTGAAAAAAAATGCAATATTTTCATTTTAACTTCACAAGAAAGAACATTCTAAAACTATTGATCCATGCAAAGCAGAATATGTTCATAAACTGTAAGGCCAAGTTTAAATCTTGTGTAACTGCATCTTAAATGTAGAAAAATAATTTTATTCAGGTAATAAAATATTATGAATTTTGCAAAGCGCACGGCATTTTTTTGTTTGTTTGTCGACCTTGTACAGACGAAAAAATTTTACCTTAGAGGGCTTTTGCATTAAATAAAAACAGCGCCAGTCTATGTCTAGCGTTATACACGCTAGAAAAGAAAACCACAGTCGATAGGCACGTAAAACATTGTTTTAAATAGTAAGAGCACTGAAAAGAGGAGTATTTTGTATTTTTAAAAGAATTTCAACTTTTTTTTTGTATTTTATATTTCAATTACACCAGACAATGTATTTTGTAATTTGTATTTTAAATGCAGTATTTTGCCCAGCCCTGATTCCACAAAGCGGGTAGCAGAGACAGTGTAAAAATTCGTTGCAGAGCCTCTGCGACTTTTTCCTGCCTGTGTTTATTACATCGCATTACAAAATCCTCCGTTACCCTCGGCTGTGCTAGACTAGTCTGTGCTGCCTGCAATGTGCGGCCGGCCTTGGGCACAATAGCGGATAATAAAATCCGTGCACATCACTTTTTAATCCTAAGTTTGCGATTTTGTTAAGAATTAAATGTTAATGAACTTTGGCAGTTCGTATTCTTGCTTTGACAGCAATATAATTGCCTCAAAACAAACTTACTTTACCAAATTGTCTCAAAACGCTTATCCGGATTTTATTAACTGTTACCGTACTTACTAAATATTGGCACACAAGTTCATCTTTATATTTGGTTCATTGATTTCAATGAAATCCCCAACGGCATGATATCTAGCTGAGTTGCTAACACATCATTGTGCCAGAAACTACAGAAAGTGCAAACACAGTGTTCTGAATTTAGTCTTTTAAGAACTTATTTGAAAAGATATTAAAAATTAATCTGAGGAGTATATTGTTTTGTTCTAGGTATATGTTGCTAATTCAAAGGCCAGATGTTCCCACACACTAAGTTTATGTGGCAAATGTTGCCAAATTAATGAGCACACATTGCCATTTTTACAGGCAGTAGTTGCCAATCCAACGGACATACGTTGCACGAAAATTATTGGTCATTGAAGACAGTCTCGTGACAGATTGCTAATGTCAGGATGGCCAAATGTGAGAAAAAGTTGACGAGGTATCCAGAGTCCCGATCCCGATCATCGAATGTTGATAAACAAAGAATGGGTCGAGGAAGGTTAGGGGCATTCATAGACATGACAACATACAGAATAAATCTACGTACGAATAAATCTATTTTTATACGAGTCACGCCATTTGTACGTCACAGAATTTTCCGGCAATTTCTCGATGGTTCATTTTTTATTCTACCGAATTCTGGAAAGCAGCGAATTTAGCTATATAAACGAAGATGGGCGTCCTATTTGAGTTAGTTTAAATTTAGCGAGCGATGAGTGTGGACAACCTAGATTAGTAAACAGTGAATTATAGAAGTATTATTTGTTAAATAAATGTTGTAGATCATTGTAAGTGTAGTCTTTGTTGTATAAATGATTGTGTATAATCAAGTCTTTGAAATTTATCGACGACTGTTACTTGCGAATCCCGAAGTTGTAACAATATATTTTAAAATTAATAAAAGTTATTATTGTAAGTTGTGTTTTTTCTTACAAACATCTTTCCCAGTTCGGTGATTTATTCGATCTATTTCTCTTTATAGATATTACAAAATTTCTGGTGCAATGTCACGGTTGTGAATTCATTGAAGCTCATCGTTTAATCTGCAGCGTCTCGTAAGTAAAATTAAACGGCAAAGATCACTAACCTTAAACCAAAAAGCTTCGCGTCGTGGATATTATTTATTTACACCTTATCGCTTACGAAATTTCCTCCGGCTTAAAATACGTTCGCTCGAAAATGATTTACGTCTCAGGTCTCATTATATACATGCATTTCACGGTTTACATTAACCATCCGCGAAGTGTGCCATTACGACTGTACGCAAATACATCTAAATAAACGTATTTGCTTCGCCGAGTGGGTACTGCAGACGTATGTCAAGATCAAGAATAGAACTCGCCCGGTATAAATTACACATTTTATGGTAGAATGTGACAGAATCAGTTCTCGCAACCGTCGAATTTATCGACGGATAAATTAATTTTGTAGTACTTATGGCATAATGTAATACATTCGTAAATCGAATACTTCAAGTGGCAACAGCTAAAATTAATTTAATAGGAAAATAAATTTTAAAATTTAAACCATCGGGAAACAACGAAGAGTGGTAATGTTGCATTCCATTCCGATTTGGATACATAAATTAAATTATATATTCTGAAAGCTGTAATAAATTAGGAGATTGATTTGTTCATCGGCATTTTTGCGAATTAACACTTTCATTAGAAACTCAATGTTAATATCTAATAGTGGTGGTATCTATTTTAATAATATAATCGTTCTCTAAGAGAATTCAAGATATTAACTCGAACTTATTTTCCAACGGTGTTCTCTTAATATACCGGGTGAGTCATATTTCTACATTTCTGCAATAACTTCCATATCAATAGGGATAGGACAAAAAACTTTTAAGAAAAAATGTTTGACGACGATAACGTTAACGTCAAAGTTAACGTTGACCTGCAATTGTTTTCGAACGGTCACGCCTCCTTCGATTTTTTTAAAAATCACATCATACATTTCTGATAATGGATAGGAAATTTCTTTCTCTTTCTGACAGTGTAAGAGATTAGCTATCTTAAACTTTATATGTCTGGAGTGTTTTAAAAAGTAATGATCGCAAACAATAATCATGTAAATACTAGAACTAAAACCAACCCAATGACGATGGAGATGACTACGGAGAGTGTTTTTAACTAACTCTAATATAGTACTCCCAGAAATGTATCGGTTTCATGGTTTTGCCGTAAATACTTTAAGGTAATTGAGGGGCTGATAATCGGCTTAAGCAGCCCGCACCACGGTTGAATATTCTGTTGGCTGGGCAAATTCATAGGGATGTACAAAAATTCTTTAATACTTTTTACCCGGAATTATTAATTGCATTTGCCGTAAATAATATAATTTGTGTACACCCCTGCAAACTACGCGTGCGGACGGGTTTATTCGCAACCAACTTATTTTTATTGTCTCATTACCTTAGTATTGCTATTACCTGCCATAAAACCGATACATTTCTGGGACTACTATATCTGTATTTCGGTTGTAAATTTATAGATTAATAATGGATTCCTTGCGATTTTTTGAAAATTACCTTAATTCCAACAATGTTAATAAAGAAAACCACTTTAACAAATTTCTAAGTTATACGGAATAACACCTTAGGAAAAAAATTCAGTTAGGTAAATGTTCAATTTTACGACCTTCTACAGTAATACATTTCCTCGCTTTTAACGAAAATTGCAAAAACACTGTCGTTTTGGCACTCTTCACTGATAAGTGTCACATGACCAATTATTCATGACGATAATGTGTATTAATAACTACCAAATACCTATTTTTTAAGTTAAAACTGTACCTTTTAAGTTAGAGATTCTAAAGTCTCGTACAAACTCTGTCAGTTCATAGACTATGAAGGATTATTGTTTGTTTTATTAGTCATGGGCAATTAGAATCAGAGACAAAAGATATCTGTTAAGGTGCGTTTAGACTTGAGCACGCACGCACTGATCCTCCGCGAACGCTCAAGTGTATACATCTATGCGCGCACGCACATAATGCGCGAATAGCTGGCAGCGCGATCCGCTTGGTGTCGGTCTCGGGTACGTGCTCAAAGGAATTAATTGATTCACGCATGAATGCGTAGTTTGAACGAGAAAAAAGTCGCATATTGAAAACCACGCGACAGAGCCCTCGTAGAAAGGGTTTCTCAATTTTCAGTTAGCTACGGAATGGACCAATAAAACAGCTTTGTTGCTTTGCAAGATTATGAAAAATGCCTATTTTATGGAATGTGAAGCACGCAAAATGATTTTTATAAAATGACCTACCTACCTAGAAACTAGTGAACAAATTAAATATTGAAAATTTAAACAGTGCGGAAGCACAAAATGAAGATAAAATGTTTCTTGGGACGATTTTAGTCATTGTAGTAAAATTTTTGAATTACTTATGACCGAGGAAAAGAAATCGGGCCACTTGTTCCGCGCTCAGTACGAAAATTTAATACTCGGACTGTACTGCTTCGCCCGCAGTATTTTTAAGGGAGTTATCTCATCTGGCTGCATCGAGCACAATACTGTTGACTTGTAGGCATTTTTATTGTTTTCAATAAAATATTTAAGGTATATGGTGATTTACAGCGACTATTACATGCATTTTTATATTTTCAAAGAGAAACTTTCTTTTATTAGCTCTCTAGGATGTGCGAACGTTTTGACGATTAAATACATTTAAATTGTTTAGTCGTCGAAAGAGAAACCTGAACCAACTCGCACACGTTCCCTCTCCATTCACTGACAATTAGAAGCATCGCAGCTGCGCAAAGGTGGAAGGAGTGAACAGTATATTCTGCGTGAAAAGCATCTGTACTAAGTGGGCCCAATTCTTATGCTTGCTTATGACAACTCTCTGACACTAAATAATAAGTAGAGTAATTTATTTTGTCTTTTATAAAAAGTAGGCGTTTGCCAGGAAAGTCGACGTCTCGTTCGAATTTCTTTTTTTTATTGGAATATGAATCACAATTACACAGCCGCTGTTATTTTGTAGTCCGTTGTGTGCGCGAACAACTGGATCAGCCCATGCGCCAGAAAATAAATGCTGGTGAGCGCGAACGAATGCCGTGCGCGTATGCTCAGCTCGTTCGTGCTCAAGTCTAAACGCACCTTTAAAATGCAGATTATAAAATTAGTAACGAACCCTTTAAAATTGAACGAACTCCCTTAAAGATGATATCCAAGAAATAAAATCACTTGCGCGCTATAATACGTGGCTTACTGCAATGGAAAATTTTTGGTCTTTTTCGGAGATTTTTATTTAAACTGGCCAAATTCAACATCAGAATAAGAAAAAAGCTTTCTATCAAAATTCATCATTACAAATATACAGTCTTTCAAAAAGTGTGCTACGAATGGGATTTTTTTTTATTATCGATTTTTATAAAAATCATTCTTCTACATCCCTTAAAATCAAATTGAGAAATGTCAGATGAAATTTGTCTTGAACGGTATACAGCGTGTAATTTTGTTTGAAAACCTTTGACTGGCCGTGTATCAGTTTCTACCAGCGCATCATAAAACCCCGTAAAACAATAAAGCGTCATCGAACTGAAGGGCACTGGGTTAAAATCTGCGCTTATGTAATTCCATAACGGAAAAGAATTATAAATATCCATCGCGTTGCTTACTAAATTAATCAATTTTTCTCAATTTTCACGTAATTGTTAATAGTATTCTGCTCACAAAACTATAAAAATAAATAAAAATTAGAAATTCCATTTTGTAAAATTATTTTACTATTTCATACGTATTCATGGTGTACTTTATTTGCTGGTCGTCAATAAACTGCATTGTTATTTCTTTATTGCGCAAAATGTTTAAGAATATCTTTTCTTCTGCATTTCGGAAAATCGTTATTGAATGCAGTCATCGCTTTTATTATTTTGTGGAACCGAAACAATAAAGGTCATAGCACACCATAGCGCGGCGAACGGAGGAACGGCACGGCGCCGCGAAGATACCTCCGCACACTGGAAGCGAAACTTCGCCGGTGCCATAAAAGGTTCTGCCACATTACAGTGCGGCGAAGAGCGGCGACTTTTTTTTTTAGGTGTACTTGGATACGTTGGGCAGCTTCACCGCGCTTCGCATAAGTGTGCGCACTCTCATAAGAATACAGCAAAAAAATTTTCGGCACCACGGTTCGCCGCGCTATGTGTGCGATAACCCAAAAGAGGCCGTAAATAAACACAATGAAATCATAAATGGATCATAAAAAACCAAGAACGCTATTTATTTGAATTGAAGTTGAAGATGACAATTTGCTGTAATAATTACGTTCTAGAAAATTTTCCTTTCATTGTAATCTGCGACCGATAATACTATACATAATTTATACCTTACATAATTTAGATACATAAACGCATGATCTCGTTCAACAATAGTACTTTTACTACACAGACAAAAATCGGTAGCTAGCCGTCGCTAGCTGAAACACTCACTTGTGGCTCCCCGCAAATATGACACAATCGTGCCGGGCTACAGTGCAATAAATGTGGCGGTATTATTTTTACAAAGAAATTATAAATGAATCATGAAAACTCCTCGTTTGAATCCTTTCTCGAGTCCACGTGGACTAGTTTACGCTTCCAAATTATTAGCCAATCACGTAACAAAATTCAGAAAATATAACCAACAGTGTTCATCCATTTAGACCAGAGCAAAATAATATTTTCTCCGCGTCGTCCTAGGGCTGGGTAGGGTCGCTGCGGTTCGCCGCGCTAGATGTGCGATAGCGGGGTAGCGGCGCCGCGGGTCGCAACAGTGTGCGCATTCTCATGCGAAGCGCGGCGAAGCTGCCCAACGTATCCAAATACAACTAAAAGAAAAAGTCGCCGCTTTTCGCCGCGCTGTAATGTGCCAGAACCTTAAAGCGTCATCGAACTCGAACTACGAAGAAACGTATTCGTTAGTGGAAATAATTAACAAAGCGACAGTCAATCAAAGCTACTAATAATTTTTTAAAATCATTTTAATACGCGAAATTAGCACTGTAAATCATGTGGATTGTTGGTTTACAAAGACCAGAATGTCAAGATCTAATTTTTGTCGATTATCTAATGAAACATTTAATTCTGATCAATGTAAGCAGATTTAAATTGTTCTTCTTTAACCAAATTGCACATGTGGGCCACGACCGAGATGTTGCGAATTTGAACTATCGCCTTTAATCGGTCGGTGATTCTATTTTATTGTGTTCCCATAAAGCTTTTAAAATGCGATCAAGCAATTGACCTGGAATTTTGTTGGAATTTTGTTTTATAACGTTGTTTTTGTGCACGGCCGACCAGAAGTTATCAAACACCACTAGGTATTTTTTTATTTTTGAGCTACACTTTTGGTAGTCTCTTGCATGATGAGGAACTTGCTGAATTAATATGTAAAACTAATTTTATTACACCCTGTATAGCGTCGACGCCGAGAAATGAAGGCCGCTTAAGTAAAGCGCTCTTATTTCACAAGATACAGGGAACTGGCATAAGCGCAAAATTTGCGCGTACCTTGGAAAATAAAGGTACTTTACTCTTCTGTCGATTTCAAATATTTTTATTTTCTTGGTATATGATAGGAGATTTTTAAATATTGATAAGTGCTTCTTGAGCTTGGGAATATGCAGGAGCTTTCACAAAGAATACATTTTTCTGAGAAATCAATAATAAAGATTTTTCCCATACGTTGCCAACTTTGGCGGTCACTGCATACCGGGTTGTCCATAAGTAATACTGAAAGTTACCCCTCAACACTATCCCTTAAAAAGAAAAGGGGGGGGGGGGCGATGATCTGACAAATACGTTGTTTATGAGCATTTAGATGCCTTTGTACCTAAATTTAAAGTATTAGTTTGATAAATTAAAGGATCCTCAACGATATTATAGACAAAATATTCCATTAAAAGTTGAAATAATACTGTTTTATGAATTTACAAATTTGACATCTTACTCTTTGTAGGCTTGTTGTGTAACACATACTGAACCTTATGTCAATGTAAAGCTTTATTAAAGACCTATTAAATTCAGTCAAAAGATATAGAGTGTTCCATTTAAACTAACCGAGTAAAATAAACATTAGAGTTATGAATCACCCTGTGTAAAATAATAGGAATATGTTCGAGATGGAAATTTTCTGTTGTATAGAGGTTATGTAATGTTACTGTAAAATTTAAATGCCGAATTTTAATAAACATCTAATCTGTAAAACATCAAATAATAGCATTTTTTCACATTTAAATGTCAATATCTCAAAAACTATTATTAAACTATTAAATTTATCTACTCTTAAAGACGAATCGACATAAATCATAATATGCAGTATGTTCCATTAAAAGAAAACATAACTTTGGTCTCGCACAGCCACACGAAACACTCTGTATTGTTGTAGCTAATTTTAAATCATGCATCTATATCATAGGTAAGTAATAGCGAAAGCAGATTTTAAAAATCTGCATTAATATAGACGCTATCTACTGAATACGCACTATTGGCCCACTCTGTATATGTCTAAACGTAAGTAAATATAAATTAATATATAAAGATCTAAAATTAAGTGTCAGAAAAACCTTACAAATAAGTTCTAACCAAGCAACACTGAAATATGGAAAATAGATAGTCCAAAGACCTGAAAAAAGTTCTTATTCTAACGAATAAATAAGTATAAATTCCCTGTTATTTGATACCTAAATATCCGGAAAATAAACTATATATGTTATGTATAAATTGGAAAAAAAATATGTAAACACCTAAAATTAACCGTCAGAAAAACCTTACAAATAAGAGCTAACCAAACAAGACGGAAATACGGAAATAAATAGTCCAAAGACCCGAGAAAACTTCTGATTCTAACGAATAAATAAGTATATAATTCCCTGTTATTTGATACCTAAAGATCCTGAAAATAAAATATAATATATATATATTATGTATAAGTTAAGAGCACTTTCGAAAAATTTTATATCGGAGAATCCTCTCCTTATCTAATATCCAGTGCAAAAGTTGGTAACACTAAATTTTATGAAACCCTTATAAATAATTTATTCGAAGTTCTTGCACAAATATTTTCACATTATAGCACAGCACAATAATGATATGTTTTACTCTTTATTGTAATAAGTTTTTAGTGTTCGTATTGATATTCACTTATTACGATTTGATAGCATATGAACATTGACGTCACACGGTCAGAATGAGTGGTTTGGCGGGAATTTAATCAATTCAAATTTCTTTAATTTTTTACGGCTTTAATATTCATTTATCAAATAAAAGAAATATATCTAAATTATCGTATTTTTACCTACTTTCAAATAAAACCCTTTAGAAAAAATGTTCATGTACCTTATTGCGGCGATGCAGATTGGGGCCAAATTCTTTTTACCCGTGAATCTCGATTTTGTTTGAGGTCCCCCGATTGTCGCCAAAGAGTGCGGCGAAGAAGTGGTGAAAGATTTGCTCAAGGCAATATTATAATGTATGTACCTCGGCTTAATTTCAATGGGTGTTCCATTATGATATGCGGTGGTATTTCCATCGATGCTTCGCCACCTGCTTGAGGGTATCAAGCAGGTGGCGAATGTTGTTTTGGTGGATTGCTTCCCATTCTTCAACCACCGCTTCAGATAATGCCGCCAAATTCTCTGGAGTTGAAATTCGATTTCCAGGCGCATGGAAGCTGTTATTAGGGCTAGAAGAAGGAATACTTGCTACTAGAACCATTACATATTTTTTTTTTCATTTAAGAGAGATTTAGCCTAAATTTTGTTATATTGAATAATTTAATTAAACTTAATTTAAATTTCCACCAATTCCATTCAATGTGACCTAAGTATCATGTAAAATTACTATAGTTCGTATTCAATACCACAAAAGGGCACACAATATACAGGGACTATAATTATATTCATTTGCAAATCAATAATGAAGATTTTTCCCATCTTTGCCGGTCACTGCATATCGGGCTGTCCAAAAGTAATACTGAAAGTTACCCCTCAACACTATCCCTTAAAAATAAGAGGAGGGGGACGATGATCTGACAAATACGTTGTTTATGAGCATTTAGATGCCTTTGTACCTAAATTGATAAATTAAAGGATCTAGAAGATATTGGCAAAGTATTATTATTCACTTTTGGGAAAAAAATTATATAAAGGTGATCTGATGTTCTGTTTACAGGCCTAGCCGCATTTTAGGCGGAAGGTTTCGTTAAATATGCGAGGAATTACTAATATGCCGAAGCGATCATAGTCGGAAAAAAGTTTTAATCTTTAACGCGTCTGCCCTGTAAAAAACAAACCAATAAACTAGTAGAAGCTCGAGAAGTCTATGCGGCAGTCAGTAACCACTACAGTTCTGATCAACTGGATATAAAATCTTTTTTACATAACCGATTCATTCCGAAATGAACTCGCATTCTTTTTTGAGTGACAGTGCTATAATTGAAATTAATTAAATGTATTATGCCAGTCTTTTTAAAAGTTACATTAAAGAATTATAATGTTTTCATAATTATTAATTTGAAAGATACTATAAAGGCACATGTAATTTACATTAAACGGTGGCTTCTGATGCAATGAGCGCGAGGGTGAGAGTGCCTCGGGCATATAAGCCGCTCAGCGGCGACGTTGAAATCTACGCCGCTGCTTAGTTTATCTTTGTGCTGGTTTTTACCAGATATCCTAGGAATGTCCGACCCTTCAATTCACCCTAAAAATATCGGGAGGTATTTCTGAATCACGGTATATTAGTATTTAATTGCTTTTTCTTGGAATTGTCCGAGCAAAAGTAATTATAAATTGTAATTTGTAATAAAAACTTTAACATTTAATTTATAAATTTTTCCCTAAGAAGCTGCAAAAGCCATAGCAAAGCGTCGACTTAAATTTCAATTTTTCAAGTGTCCGCTACATATTGTTATAATATTCATCGAACAAGATAGTGCTTCAATTATTTGACGTTTCCATAAAAGAAAACAAAGCTCGTAAATTTAAATAAATAGTAATATATTTTTATTTAACAATTTTACTTAGTTTCTGCCGTTTTGACTGTTTAGGATCCGTAAAAATTTTCATTTTAAATTTTTAGTTCCGTTTTGAGTATTTTGGAAATTAATTCTAATTTTTGTTCTTAATTTACAAAAAGATTTCATCATTTTCCTTGGCACAGTCCGTTCCTTTTTTGTAATTTTTTACAACGGCGAATTCATTCTTTTGTATAGTTGCAGAAACTATGTAATTTCCTTTTGGAAGTTACCAAAAGTTTCTTTTGCTTTGGTCCGACCCGGCATTTTTACGTTTAAATATTAGACGCTGTATTTGAATATGTACCGATGTTGATGTCACGACAGCAGTCGAGGCGGGCTTACATTGCGGTATAGGGATCGAGCAATCCTATAGGGTTAAGTATCCTTGCTTCCGAACCGTGTTAGACATGTTATAATGTTAAAGGTCAATTACATCTAGGAACCCTAGTAAATACTATCCGTCTCTCAGAGTTACCAACCTACTAACTTTGCTTATATCATTTATAGCCACGTGATGCACATTTGCCTGTACACTCTGAAGTAACAACAACCGATCCAAATTTAATGCAGTATAATTAATATTAAATTTCTTGTGAAAATCTGAGATTCTGTTCGAAGAAAACGATCCGAATTGTGACCTCAAAAATACATAATTTATTATGATGATGTGCCAAGTCATAGTGCGCTCACTGTGAGAGACTTCTTGGCAAAAAAAAAAACGTTACTGAGTTAGATCATATTGCCTATTTATCTAAATTAGCTCGCTGTAATTTGGCTGCTATTTCCAAAATTCAAAACTTCCGCCGAAAGGACGAAAATTTTCTGATATCCAACGGAAAGTAAGGTAGCTTCTCAAGAGTGTTTTGATAGAATCAATTTTAATGTCTTTGTGGGCATAAACACTTCGGATTCGAAATGTCACCTTTTGTGACCTTTTGCGGAGAGTAGGTAGTTTGAAAATTTTGTCATTAAATAAATGGATTTGATGTTTTGTTGTTTGAGGATTTAGTTTACTCGGTCCGTTATGGTGTGGATTGAGGTAGGTAGCGACTGCCGGTGTACAGGGTCAGAGTAGGGTGGACTTGGAATGAGTTGATAAGATGTTAGGAAAAAAAACACAACTAACTAGTGAATTAATGACTGTTTCTGAGGAGGAGGATGGTGGGAATATGCATTCTGATAAAGGTCAGTATGTCAATGAGTCGGTTTGCGACAAAAAGCATTCTAATCTATAGTTTGGGAGGGCGCTTATTAGGATTGTCATTATTACAAAGTGAAATTCCCAATATCCTGAGATTCGTCAGGAGTTCAGAGAAGTTGTCTCGGGATTTAGTACCATGTGGCTAAATTCTAAAAACGTCATAAGTCCATTTGAATAATATCAATAATCATAATCGTTTTTGATTGCAGTGAAAACCTCGAGCAGCCTCTGTACAGCTGTTTCAGCACTGTTTGGGGCTTCAACAGCAGAGACGTAGCTCGACATTCCCACTACAAACCAAAAACGACTTGTCAAATTTATTCGCTAAAACGATTTGAAACAAAATTTTTAAAACTTTCATTATGCTTTGACAGCAAGCATGGCCGCCTTGCATGAGGGACTTATTAGGAGCAAATCCGCTTCAATTTGTCTAACCTACTGCAATGTCAGGTCAAAAAGCGATCGTAGGATGTCGCTGATTAATCTGTTCATCACTATTGCAATTGCGAATAAATTGGACAAGTCGTTTTTGGTTTGCATTGGGAATGTCGAGCGACGTCTCTGCTGATGAAGCTCCAAACAGGGCTGAAACAGCTGTACAGAGGCTGCTCGAGGTTTTCACTGCAATCAAAAACGATTTGCAACAAAATTTTTGTACAAAAGTAACAGTTTAAAAATTCGTTGATCTTTTAAATATGTTGGAAGGACCATCGGATCTGACATCACGGGCCGATTCCTTCAAAAAGCGACGGATTTCTGTTTAAGACACGAAAAAATTTGTTCCATCGTCGGACATAATCCGGCAATATTACAAATTTCTCGATTATTCTTAACGAGCACCTTAGAGTACAGATAGTATGAGGAGCGCGA
This sequence comes from Prosopocoilus inquinatus, assembly GCA_036172665.1. Taxonomy (NCBI): domain Eukaryota; kingdom Metazoa; phylum Arthropoda; class Insecta; order Coleoptera; family Lucanidae; genus Prosopocoilus; species Prosopocoilus inquinatus. The sequence goes on from CM069871.1 coordinate 38,943,658, forward strand.
GTTATATACGGTCATTAGCCCCCGTCAGCAGGAAGCGCATCAGCAAATTAATGTGTATAAATTCAATTGAATATGTAATTATTTCAGCTATTACAATATTTCCGTGCGGCTAAAATCGTCGGTTTGTAATTTCTCAATAAATTGTTTTTAAAAACTCTTTTGAGTTTTCCTAAAACATAAGTGGCGCAGTCAGAGCGGATATTTAAAGTCCATCGGAATCAAAATCTTTCGGGACTTTTGTTTTAACAATTTATTAACTATCGAACGTTGTACGCTCTCGGGTTAGTGCGAGAAACTGAGATCTAAAATCGATACTCCGCTCATGTAAAATAACAGTGAAAGTAAGAAAGTAAAAAGGAAAAACTCCAAGAAAGGACCGAGTTGCCGAGCATCAAATTCTGCTATTGACCGACCAGAAGGAAAAAAACATGAAATTTTGCATACTGCTTCTATTGTAAGTGACTCATTCCTTTATTTTCCGCAATTATTCCCACGCTATTAGCTTTTAAATAAAGATTAAAATTTTTACACAATATTATTTTATAAACGATACAAATCAAAATGCCTAGTGTGATATCACGAGAAATCATTTAGATGTAATACCAAAATATAATGGAGACGCAACGACGTTACCTATTTTTATTTCCACTTGCGAATATTTATTAAGTACATTTTGTAATCGCGAAAATCCGAATTAATGAATATTTACTCCGCGTAATTATTGCTAAATTAGAAGGTAGAGCTCTTCTACTCCTAGGTAGTAGAGAACAAACACATACTTGGGGAGAATTAAAAGATCTTGTGCAACAATATTTCGGAGATCAAAGGGGCGAAAGGTGTCTAGCCAGAGATTTGCAAGATTTAAGACCATGAAAGGTGAATCTCCGTATAATTACGGGATGAGATGCCAAGACGTTCGCAGTTTACTTCTTGCCAAATTAAGAACTTCTGAATCTAGTGTCGAAGTAAGAATAATCAAATCACGAATCTATGACGACGTTGCCTTGCAGACTTATCTACGAGGATTACCAGAAAATTTACGGAACTTGGTGAGACATCAGAAGCCAAATAATTTAGAAAAAGCAATGAGCCTTGTTATTGAAGAGAAAAACTTTTATTACACGTTAAATCGCAACACAACACTTAACGAACAGCGAAATTATAATCCAATTCCAAAATTGACTCCAGCATCACCCAATCTTCAATTTAATTTTTCCAATCCATCAAACCAATTTCAATTTCGATCACCTAAACAATCACAATTTCCTGGACCAGTTAATAACATCTTTCCCAGACCAGTACATTTCCCAGGCCTGTAAACAATATCTTTCCTAGACCCTCAAATAATACTTTCCCATCATATGCAACCAGATTTAATCCTGTCGAAAATAATGCATTCAGACAACCCCTAAACTCTCCCATGCGATTTGGATTTCAAACGAATCAAGCCCACCAACAGAGTCAAAATATACGTAATTTCCCGGAACCTATGGACACCAGCTTCGGAAATACAAGAATAACAAGAAACGTATCGAGGATTAATGTACCCCCACAGCAAAATAAATACTGGATAACTGAAGAATTATTTTATCAGGAAGATCCGGAATAGGAAGAGACTAATGACTTCAATGATTATGGTACCGCACCGGAAACAATGGATGGAATTAACAAATATGCAGAAGCATATTATGCCGAGAATCCAGAGTATGAGACGCAAGAAAACCAGGATTTTCCAGAGGTTTCGAGTACGATTACCCCGAGATAATACAACTACATAACACGAGAATTAGTAAATTACCTTACATTATAATACCGGAACTAAACGCTAAATTTATGATAGTTACTGGATCAATACTAATTTCGCAAGAATTAGTAAATCAAAATTATTCAGAATTCGTGTACGAAGAACCTTTTTTAATTCAATCAGCGCATTGTGTTTTTCAACATAATTATGTGGCTATGATTCCATTGCCGAAATTATTTAAAACACCAGAGGAGCATAAATTTTATATTTTTAATTTTAACATTAAATATGGAGGTTTGATTGGTACGGATTTACTAAAAAAATTAGAAGCCAAAAGCCAAGAGATTAAGCATCACCTAAATTTGAAAGATGAAAAACCGATTTATACTAGGGCGTACAGACAACCTCCAATTCAGAAACAGTAAATAGCAAGTCAGGTTCAATCACTTCTACAACAAGGTATAATTCAGCCAAGTGTTTCGCCATGGTCGTGCCCGGTTAACATTGTTCCGAAGAAAATGGACGCAAGTGGAAGAAGGAAGTAGCGCATGGTGATTGATTATCGGAAGCTGAACGAGAAGACGGTCGACGACAAATACCCGTTGCCTAACATCACAGACATATTGGATAAATTGGGAAGCAGCCAGATTTTTACTACACTGGATTTAGCTTCAGGATATCACCAGATCGAAATGCAACCAGAAGACATCTCAAAGACAGCTTTTTCGAACGAGCAAGGCCACTATGAATTTAGAAGAATGCCGGTCAGTTTGAAAAACGCACCAGCGACGTTCCAGCAAGTTATGGACATCATCCTGAGAGGTACACAAAACGAATATTGTTTGGACGACGTTATTATTTACTCGACCTCGTTACAAGAACATATCGAGAGATTGCAAGCTGTTTTTGAACGTTTGCGAAAAGCTGATTTGAAAGTGCAATTACATAAATCGAAATTCTTAAGAAAAGAAGTAGCGTACTTGAGACATGTCACATTACACCGGAACGAGTTAAACCCAACCCGGATAAAATTCGAGCGATCATAAACTACTCCATTCCAAAAAGTTCAACGGAAATTAAAGCATTTTTAAGACTGTTGGGATATTACAGAAGATTCATTCAAAACTTCGCTAAATTAACTAAGCCTCTGACTAGATATTTGAAAAAGGGAGCAAAAATTGAAATAACACCTGAATACATAAAATGTTTCAATTAATGCAAGAAAATATTAACAAACGATCCGATTTTAAAATACCCAGATTTTAGTCAGCCATTTATTCTCAAGACTGATACATCAAGTGTGGCATTAGGTGCAGTATTATCACAGGGAGAAATTGGCAAGGACAAACCTATTGCTTATGCATCTCGTACGTTATCGGAAACAGAAACCAAATACAGCACGATCGAAAAGGAACTTCTAGCCATTGTGTGGGCAACCAAATATTTTAGGCCACATTTGTACGGACAAAAAATTCAAAATTTACACGGACCACAGGCCTCTGGCGTGGTTGTTTAATTTAAAAGAACCCAAGTAATTATTCACAAACCTGGTAAGCAAAATGCTAACGCCGACGCTTTATCGCGTATACAAATAAACGCGTTAGAAACGGATTCCGTAATAGTCAACCCTGATGAAGAATTAGATAAATTGTTGCAAGAACTAGACCAACCTTCCACATCAAGAGAAATTAACATCTCAAATCCGGAAGAATTGATTCAAAATTTATCAGCACCATCGGTTGAACAGACAAGGATTAGCGACGAAGAAAATGAGTTAACAATAGATTATAGGCATACTGCAGAGCCGACACAAAGTATCGAAATTTTAAATGAAGCCATTGACTCGAAACCGACACAAATACACATTCAGGAAACCCTTGCGACTAAATTGATATGCGAAGTTAAGAAGAACAAAAATCAAATGATATATAACGTCAAAGTGCCAAAAAATCGATAGGAGAAACAAATTTTAAAATTCCTAAAGGAATTTATAACAAGAAATAAAACATATTATGTATACTGCAACGAGGAGATATACAAATCACTCTGCAGGGTCTACACGAAACGTTTCTCAAATAATGGACCCAAAATAGTAAGATGTACAGAAAAACTAATTGTAGTTAATGATCAAGATGAACAGGAAAACCTTATTCGTAACTATCACGAAGGCAAGACAAAACACAGAGGAATTGTTGAAACATTAAAACAACTGCAAACAAAATATTATTTGACCAATTTAAAGGAGACTGTGATTAATTACATCAATCAATGCAGTATTTGCAAGGTTAGCAAATATGAAAGAAATCCACCGAAATTACCGTTAATGATTACCGACACATATATGCGACCGTTCCAATGTCTATATGCAGACACAGTTTCCGTAGGAGCTAGAAATTTCATAACGTAAATAATGGAAAAAACGCTATTGATGTGGCGAATGCTTTTACAGAATATTTTCAAATGTATGGAACCCCACAAAATATAACTTTAGACAACGGAACCGAATTTAATAACGAGACTGTAAAACAGTTGTTGAAATTGCACAAAATCGAAATTCACTTTATTACTCCGCATAAACCAAAATCGAATGGAATCATAGCATGCTTTTACTCGACGATCATGGAGCATTTACGGATGCTAAAAGAACAATATAAAGAACCCATCGTTCAATTAATGAAGTATGCGGTCATTGCTTACAACAACACGATTCGTTTAGTAACAAATGAAACGCCAAATAATAGACTATACACATCAGCGTTATCAGGAATACGTCAATTAGCATAAGGAAAAGATGCAGAAAATTTACGAAAAAGTTCATGAAGGAATTGTTACTAATAAAACAAAAATAATAGAGAAGAGAAACGAAAATAAGAAAGGTCACGAGGTATTTCACATAGTTTAAAACGTTTACGAAAAAGTATTAAGCAATAACCGAAGTAAACTAACGCCGAAATAAAAAGGACCATTCGAATTAATGAAAGTGAACAACTATTACACTGTCGAAATAAAGGATGGCAATAAAACAAGAAAAGTAGCGCTACGCAACTTAAGACATCCTGTTGTTGCAGATGCCGTCCCTGGAACACCGAAGCCGACATTATCAAGGGAGTAAAAGACAATCCAGGAATGTATTCAGTGCGATTAGGATTAGCACAAAACGTAATAGATTATTGGAAGTTTTTTAGAACCATAGATTTAGGAAAAATAGAAGTAGAAATAGAAGCTTTAAGGAATAACATTAATAATTTAGAAATGGGTTTATCTAGTGAAAATGGGAAAAACTATCAAAGAGAAATGTACAATTACCGATATATTATAAATAATAAAATTAGAAGCATAGAGAAAACTCTACACAGAATAATACCACAGCAACCGAAACGAAGTAAAGGAGGATTCATTAATGGCTTAGGTGGAATAATTAAATGCATTACGGGAAATTTAGATCAAGAGGATGCGCAGCGTTATGATCATGTCGTTGAATCTTTGTCAAACTCTCAAGATAACCTGAAAACGTGAATGAAGGAACAAATCTCGTTAATAACCACGGCTATTGAACGTTTTAACAACACAATTAAAGGGCTGACCAGTAACCAATTAGTTATTCAATCACGGATAATGCAATTGGAATACACAGTGAACAATACAAAATTAGAAGACGCTAAAATCGCAACCCTACTCACTTTTAATACTGTATATGATCAGTTATTTATGGCGGCGAGTGTTCTAGAAGAATTGTTAGACACGTTAGAAGAAGCGATTACGTTTGCGAAACTCAATACTATGCACACATCTATTGTGGAACCCGATAATTTAATGCAAGAGCTAAAATCTGTTCAACAATGGTTAACGGAGACAACAAAATTTCCATGTGAAATAAATGAAAATAATATTAATTTTCTCGAAGACAATATAGAAGTAAAAAGCTACACGAAAGGTAACTTGATTGTATTTGTTCTGTTGGTACCCCTTATAGAAAAACAACCTTATGATTATTATCATTTATACTCCTTTCTTGTAAATATGCGTGAAAACATATTCCAAATCATAATTCCTCAATACAAATACCTAATTATACATAAAATATCAAGAAGTAACAAACAATCAGTACTTATGTCATGCGTTAAATGTTAATAGAATAACGCCATCTGCACCATGTGTAGTTCAATTGATTCAACATACACAAAATTACAGTCACTGCTCTCCTGAGAAAATTACATTAAAAGAAAACAAAATTCAGAAAATCCGTAGCGATGAATGGTTATCGATATTTCCCTACGAAACTGTCCTAATTAAACAGTGCGAGGATAAAGAAAGCCGTGAAACCCTTCATGGAAGTTACGTCGTCAAGCTGCAAGAAAAGTGTAAAATGAAGATAGAAAATTTGGTACTTCAGTCGCATCAATCAACATCCCAGGAGATCAATATCGTCAAACTACCGAGGACAGAAGTTAATCGTCAGAAGTCAATCAAGAAATAAAGAAGAATTGGGTCCACTGAGATTGAAATACGTAGATCTCGATGATGTTTATTCCCTGTTAAGTCAACTTAAGAACATAGGTCATCAGATCGACAGGAGCCCAAAAGCTGTACATTTTTCCGCAAGTGTTTGGACAATTTTATTATATTGTTTTCTAATAATATTTATTTGTTACATCGTCTACGTAAAATGGAAATGTCTTCATCCAAGGACGATGCCCAATCCAGCAGCAGCAAATATCCCCCTGGAAGAAATTGGAGTGAAGCCAACGCTTCGGACAGCCCTCAGCTTCACATCTTAAGGGTGGAGGAGTTATGTACGGTCATTAGCTCAGCAGAAAGCGCATCAGCAAATTAATGTGTATAAATTTAATTGAATATGTAATTATTTCAGTTATTACAATATTTCCGTGCGGCTAAAATCGCTGTCGGTTTGTAATTTCTCAATAAATTGTTTTTAAAAACTCTTGAGTTTTCCAAAAACATAAGTCGCACGTCAGCATGCGATTTAAATAGGAACCGTGTTGGCAACGTAAGTTAGGCAACCAACTAAGTAACCGTGAATTTCTCTAGAAAAGTGCATTTTGAGAAATTACCAGCCTACTTTACAGAACAGCCGGAAAACAGTATAATGATAAACAAAGCGGCGACGCAGGTTTCAATGTCTCCGCTGTACCGTTGTATCATACAAATGTAATAGTTATTTTATAACTATTGGCCTACTAATTAACATGAAACAAAATAAAGATTATTAATATTTGTTCATGGAGCCTTTCGATTAAATTATTGAATGTAAATGTCCGGCGTCAATTGAATTAAGATTTCTAATATATATATTCTACATCCAAAACGTCTCATGATTCTTCTATATGCTTCTCTAATTCCATGGTATTCATTGGTCAAAAATTTTCTGTTACATTTTCATTAAAATGACAATACATTCTTAACAATTCAATTTGACAAGTAACTTCTGACATTAGACAAATTATTAGAAAGGTTTTGAATTTCAGTTTCACTTATTTGCATTTCCACCGTACTCAATAAAATTATAGTCACAGCTGTTTCAACATTTTCCGTAAACATAATATAAATAACACGTAATATTATTAAAACGAATGCTCCATACATTTGACGTGATTATTTCCTTTTTGACGCGCTCAAAAATAGAGAGAGAAATCACAAATACGTGTTCGTAATAGATTTTAAATCAATACCCGCTACTCAAAATATTAAAAGCCATAAAATTTCTCTTTTATTGAGACGTCGGCTGTTGCAAAATAATCATTGGAATTATATGTTAAACGATGTGGTTGTTTATTTTCCCGTCATCGTTTATTTCTGTAACTCTAATTGAACAGTAAAGGCCTTCTTTTATATTTAAAGGGAAAACGATTAGAAAATATGAGTAAATGATAAAACATGTAAGTACCTAAGTTTATTCTTAATTTATGGTATAGCAGAACAAATTGGGGCAAATTTGGGATAAACGACGACATGAGTAGCAGCATATTTAAATTATTACATTTTCCTCTGTGGCTACTGTGGGTAAATATTAAACATATCTGTAGAAGAAATGTTACTGCATTTAGTTGTTTTTGAGTCATACAATATATCCTTCCCAATCTATATACAAAAAAATACGATCATCATATCCTACGACAGGCTTTTTCATCACTGTCAATATTTTTAGATATATCTTGAAACGGGTTTTGGACGGGTGTTTACGGACAAAGAAAAGTGTCAATGGCGTGAATCTAGACCAGCACATGTTACGTAAAAGATTAGAAACTGTGTCATTTTGTGCACTCGAAAAAGTTCAGTTTGTAATATTGATTACCAGCTATTATTTATTATTAAAACGTCAGGTTAAAAAGCGATCGTAAGATGTCGCTATTTTATCTGTTTATTATTAAAACGTTTACTAAAATAATGGATAACGTTAATCAATGTGAAGACAATGAGAATATAATGAATTTATGAACGGTGTTTTTTGTTTTAAAAAATTTTGTTGCAAATCGTTTTTGATTGTAGTGAATTCCTCGAGCAGCCTCTGTACAGCTACTTCGACCCTATTTGGGGCTTCATCAATGAACATAAGCATTACTCAAAAACACGCTTAATAGTAACAATGAACCCATTTGTGGTAGCAATAACGTGTTCATATCACTATCAATAATAGCTGCGGTTGTTAGTACAATTAACACACTCCCTAGTACTACTAATTTTCACGTTCAATTCAATTTTCAATATCGGTATCGAATTTAGTACTTTAGTACTGTCGTAATTTGTTATTAATAAATAAGAAAATTACGTCGTAATTTGTGAACGACACTAAAATACTTGTTAGTTTTCTGTATAAGATAAGGTAAGTTATTTATTAGTATTGTTGGTAGTTCATAATTTATAAGAATATTATTTCTGAGGCATCATTACCTATTTTAATTTCACAGCCAATTTCTGGTCACTTTTGATCAGTTTTTAGTTTTGAAAATTCCCTGTAATTTTTTTCACTTAATTCTATTTGCTTGTCATATTTTCAGATAGAAAAACGCAGCTATTTATTGATCTCTACATGACTATCGTGTTTCAACCAAATTAGAAAAAAGGACATAAAAATAAGCACTCGACTCACAAGAAGCTTTCGTTTTCATCGAAATTTGAAAAAGATGTTTTGTTTAGGGACCAAAAAACTTCAAGGTTTGCTCAGTTTGTCCGCGGAAAATAAATCGTGCTCTCTATTTTTCTCCGTTAGTAGGAAAAGATATATTTCCCAATACATTTTGTTTTTACTTTAAATTACCTTTTGAAAATTAAATGTATATTTAACTCTAAATCTTTGGTGTTTGAATTACTGTATGAACTCTCTCATATAAATCAAGTTTCATCTGGAATTAATTCTCAATCTTAAATGTTACAATTTGACATGTTTGTGAATACTTTTCCTTTACCATAATAACCGGGCTATCTTCACAGATTGAAATGAATCTAATTACATTTCACGTTTAATTTCTAGAAGGACATTTCGAACATTCATAACGTTTTTATTCTTAAAATAAATCTTAATATTGCTTGATTGAAGCTCATCTTCTTTTATCAAAGTTAGTCTGAAATGCTTTGACTTATTCTTTTTAAAATTAAACATAGGAATACCTATTACAGTGTATGTTTAAAACATACTAAAATTGGGTATGGATACGTAGCTTCTATGACTAATTTTACTACAAATTAATTAATAAATTAAATAACAAAATTACATTAAAATTAATTGCACATCGTTCATTATTATTTATTGTAGAAGTACAATTCGTTAGTTTAGTCTTTCTTGTATGCGTGACGGTCATTGCTCTATTTCTCTGGCATTTTGCCATTGTATTTTCCGAACCAACTAGTCAGAAAATTATTCGCTTCGAACGGTTGCATAGCGCCGTGGAAGCAAAACTGACCGCTTGCTTTCTTTGTAAAATACACGTATTTACAGTTGTCACATTGGGTGGTTAAATTTGACCTAAAGCACAAGATATACACACTAACGCCGACTGAAGATTTTTTGTGGCTATTGGCGGCTAATGTTGCAGCAGTAAAGTTAAATTTGTAGGCGTATTTTCGGTAAAACGAATGTTTTGAAATTTATGCAAAACCAAATAAATTTAACACAGAAGTTACTATCACTTACCAAACAATAAAGAAAAGAATTATTTTGCTTAAAATCTATTGCACCTTCTAAAACATGTTGGTGGTATTTTCTGACATTTAACATAAAAAACTATACTGTTGTCTTTTCATGAAATACGAGTTACTGAAACAACATATAATATACAGGGTCCTTTAGTTAAAAGTTTTACACTAGGAGCACTGAATACAAAACGAGAAATAAATTGCAATTAACTTTCTTGTGCGAGAGTATTAAAGTTCACACTTGTGGATTAAAAAAAACCGACACCAGAATTTAAATGAATATTACTTCACAGTAAATATAAAGCCGTCAAATCTCAAGTGCCCGGGATGGAAACAAAAAGATACCTATATTAGTAAATTTTTATTTTTAGGATTTTACATGTTGATATTTTCCACCGAACTGTCAAACGTTGTATTGTAGCTCCTTCTTACTCTTTTCTCCGGACATTTACTCTGTTGCAATTTTAATTGAGAAAAAATTCCTTTAATAAGACAGTACGGCTTGTGGTACTGCATTTTCCATTTATTGTTATGCCATGGCACTATTTCGACATGGTTGGAGTAGTTGCTCGATCATTTTCACCACCATGTTGGTGCTGACATCTAGCGAGGAGATGTAGGTAGTAGTAGTAAGGTTGATGGCGATGCATTGATATGTTGTGCTGTGCAGTGAATAATTAATCTCTTCTCCGTTCTTTAATAAAACAATATTTTAATCAACGGGCTATTTATTCCAGCTTCCCAGCAACATCAACAGGTTATGTGCCCAGTACTTTTAGAATAAAAAGACAATTGGAAGTGATTAAAGCGAGATTGTTTTCTGTGAGAAAACGTGCACGACGAAGCATAAAATGGCCGAAGAGAATATTGCAAGGAACGTTGTCAAATTTGATGGGAGTAATTTTCAGCTGTGGAAATTCCAGTTGAAAACGATATTCAACGTTTATGGAGTTAATGACTTCTTGGAACACGAGTGCAACCTGAAAACCAGGAGAATGAGACGGGAAAACAGTGGGTAAAAGATAACGCACGTGCCATGTGCATAATTTCGTCCTCCGTTGATTATACCCAGCTCGAGTATTTAATTACTTGTACGGATGCTCATGAAATGTGGAAGAAACTGTGTTTGATTCATGAACAAAAATCAGAATCAAACAAATTATTGCTGATGAAATAGTTTCACAGTTATACGATGAGTGTGAGTGATACAGTTGTGAAACATGTGTCCAAAATTTTGAATATGGCCAGCCAACTATGTGATGTAAGGGAGGAAGTTTCGAACGTATCGATAATGGCGAAAATTTTGGGCAGTTTACCGTCGAAATACCATCCTTTAGTGACAGCGTGGGACAATGTTCCACTGAAAGAACAGACAATAGAGCGACTTCAGGAGCGCCTAATCGCTGAGGAGCGACGACTGTGTGAAATGGAGGAAATTACCGGTGCACTGTCGGCAGCAATAGTGAACGAGACAGACAAAAAGGAAAAAGAGAGAAAATAAAGACTTGAGAAAAGAGAAATGAAACAAAAATTTGAGAAGCCAGATACGAAGAAAAAGGGTAAATTTAACTGCTATGTCTGCAGTAAAGCAGGACATTTAGCGAAGCAATGTTGGCATCGGAGAAAGAACATAGAAAAGAAACCAGGAGAGTCAACGTTAAATGCTTTTGTTGCTACCAATAACAGTAGACAAGGTCAAAAGATGACACCAGATCATTCAAGATTGGCAGTGGAAAAAGAAATATTGAAAACAGACATAGAAGATATTTGGGTCACGGACAGTGGTGCGTCACGTCATATAACCTACAGACATGAATGGTTCACTGAAATTAGGCAATGTGATGACCTTGACATTACTCTTGACAATTCTACATGTAAAGTACACGGTATTAGAACAATTAAACTAAAACGATATGTAAATAATGAGTGGGTGAACGGACATATTGATGATGTGTTTTTTGTTCCAAAATTGCAGAAAGACTTATTTTCTGTAGATGTCTGTACTTCAAAAGGTTATAAAATGAAATTTGAAGAAAATAATGTAGAAATTGTGAAAAATGGAACTGTTGTAGCTAGTGGTGTAAAGCAATATAACGAACTGTACAGAATGTTATTTAAAGGGGTTACAACATGTGAAGTAAATGTGTCAACCTCGGAAAACCTTAAAACGTGGCATGAGAGACTAGGACACGTAAATGTTAAAACACTAATGAATTTATTAAAAACAGGGGTACTTAGTGGTTTAAAAGCAAGTGATGTTGATGAATTCTTCTGTGATGCCTGCCAACTAGGAAAATCACACCGAAATACTGTGCCAACGAAGACAATTGAACGAGAAAGCAAACCTGGTGACATGGTGCATAGTGATGTGTGCGGACCAATGCAGGTCGAGTCCCTGGGAGGAACAAGATACTTCTTGTTGATGAAAGATGATGCCACATCATTTAGGTATGTGTCTTTCCTAAGAAATAAGTCTGACGTATTCGATTATTTCAAAGGATATGCAGCCATGGTCGAAAATAAAGTGGGGCGCCAAATACGTGTTCTGAGAGTGGATCGTGGTACAGACTTCATAAATGCACACATGAAGTCATACTTGTCGGCCAAAGGTACAAATCTGGAGACTACTGCTCCATATACCCCACACCAAAATGGGAAAGCAGAGAGAGACAATCGTACCATTATGGAAAGTGCCAGGACAATGATCGCTGCAGCAAATTTACCTAAGATGCTATGGGCCGAGGCTGTAAATACTGCAGTATATACCATCAACCGTGTAACCTACAATGAGAAGACAAAGATGACACCATACGAGGCATGGACAGGTAGGAAGGCACAAATAAAACACATGAAGATTTTTGGTTCAGAGGCTTATGTTCATATACCAAACGTATTCAGGCAAAAATTGGACAACAAATCCAAAAAGATGGTGATGGTAGGTTATCAGGGGGAGTCAACAAATTACAGACTATTTAATCCAGTGAGAAGGAAAATTTGTGAATCAAGAGATGTCAGGTTTAACGAGAAATACTCGGAGAGCATAAACACGAAGAATATGAATAAAGAAGTAAATATCCAGCTTGATAATGTTGTTCAAGATTTGCAAAACAACAGAGAAAATGAAGACGAAATTGAAGACATAGATGAACAGCCTGAAGTCATACAGGAAGTAAACATACCAGCTAATCACTACAGATTGAGAGATAGATCACAGATACAATGGCCAAGAAGATACTATGTAAATGTAGCTGAACTCGAAGAACCTGAAACCATACAAGAGGCACTTTCACGACCAGACAGTAAATACTGGAAGCAATCAATACAGGAGGAGTTGGAGGCACATGAAGCCAACAAGACTTGGAGTATACTATCAAACCAAGGACAGAACGTGATAGATTCGAAATGGGTTTTCAAAATTCAAGAAAAGGGGGACAGTAGAAGGTACAAGGCAAGATTATGTGCAAGAGGCTTTAGTCAACGTGCTGGTCTTGACTTTCAAGAAACTTTCTCGCCTGTTGTAAGATATGACTCTGTGAGAGTTCTGTTAGCATTGGCAACCAAGATGGACTACGACATGTTACAATTTGACGTGAAAACGGCTTTTCTGTATGGTAAAGTAGAAGAAGATATTTATATGTCCATCCCTGAAGGTTTAGAGGTAAATTATGATAAAAGTAACTATGTAAATTAGAAAAGTCACTTTGGACTTAAACAAGCACCTAGGTGCTGGAATCTGACTTTTGTAAATTTCCTAGCTAAATTTGAACTGAAAGAGACAGATGCAGATAAGTGTATATTTTACAGGAAAAGAATGATGCTGATGTCTTAATTCTTGCTTGATTTGTAGGTGATGGACTACTAGTAGGCAGGAACAGAGAAACCCTAGAAGAAATTGTAAGTGAGATGCAAAAAGTATTCACAATTAAAGTCATGGAAGTTGAAAATTTCTGCGGAATGGAAATTATAAGAAACCGGGCAGCTGGGAAACTATTTGCTCAAGTCAACTATGCTCAAAAGATTGTGAAAAGGTTTAACCAGAAAGACGCGAAGATAGTGGCTATTCCAGCTGACCCTAATACAAAACTTGTTGCGGCAGTAGAAACAGACATTGTACATGTAAAATTTCCATTTCGTGAAGCCATTAGATCACTTCTGTTCCTGGCTACAGTGAGTAGACCCGACATAGCCTATGCTGTAAACTCGGTAAGTAATTTTTTGAATAATTACAATGCCTCGCACTGTGAAGCTGTAAAACGAATAATTCGCTATATTTCTGGAACAAGCGAATATGGTATATTGTATCAGAGAAAAAATGACAGTGTAAATTTAAATTTTAGAGGGTACAATGATGCTGACTTTGCCTGGGACACTGAAACCCAACGCTCCACAACAGGATACGTATTTGTAATGAGTGGTGGACCAATCACATGGTCGTCACAGCGTCAAAGGATGATAACTTTCAGTACAACCGAGGCTGAATATGTTGCAGCCAGCATGACCGTACGAGAAAGTGTGTGGTTACAAAAGCTATTGAAAGGCATTGAACATCAACATGGTGATACAGCAAAATCTTGAATGATAACCAAAGTGCAATCAAATTAGTTAAAAATGCTGAGTTTCACAGAAGAACTAAGCATGTTGATATTCAGTACCACTTCATAAGAGAGAAATATGAATTAAATGAAATAGATGTAATATTTGTTCCCAGTGAATTACAATATGCAGACATATTAACAAAAGCACTTTGTAAAACCAGATTTACAAAATTAAGACAAATGATAAGTGTTGTTAAATATGAAAATGATCAAACAGGGGGAGTGTTGGAGTAGTTGTTCGATCATTTTCACCACCATGTTGGTGCTGACATCTAGCGAGGAGATGTAGGTAGTAGTAGTAGTAAGGTTGATGGCGATGCATTGATATGTTGTGCTGTGCAGTGAATAATTAGTCTCTTCTCCGTTCTTTAATAAAACAATATTTTAATCAACGAGCTATTTATTCCAACTTCCCAGCCACATCAACAGACATGGAATCCACAGTGAAAATTACACGTATTTTTTTGAAGTACCTGAATAACATCCTGACCTAGAAGTATTTTACCTGAAACATTGAGCATGATGAATAAAAAGTAAGCAATTGCGTTAAGCTTTTGCTTATTAGCAAAAGCTGAAAAAGCAAATGCTTTAAGAAAAAGCAATTGCTGAAATATTAGATGAATAAAAATTTCAAGTATTTGCTAGCTTTCCGGCTTTGTTGCAGCAATTGCTAGTACGACTTGTGCGGACTTGTACAACTGCTTAGCTAAAATATCTTTATCAAAGTGGTATATTTGATACTAGTCATCCAGAGATTGAAACCGAGTTAGACAAAAATTATTTTTGCTAGAAAATTTAAAGAAAATAAAATTATTTTTAATAAATCACATAAAATAAGAGAAAGCCTTTCAAGTATTAACTGATGATTATATGAAAATTTTTAATATTTCATTTACAACTAAACAAGTAGTAAAAAATAAGCAATAAGAAGGAGAAATGAAAAAGAAGTTTGATTTAATAAATTCATTTTCTACGAAATGAATGATTTTTAAGTAAAATCCTGAAACAAACTTTTATCCCCTTCGAATGACAGTTATCTCTTAAATTTTTTTAATGGAATAAGGGGCCATGTGATAGCTCTTTTGAAAGGCCTTTTAACTCTTTTCAGTAGTATACGATTTTTTTTACAATTCCTATTTTATAATTGAAAGTAATGCATTTTCATATCAACGAATTTTTTTTTTAAAAAGAAGCAGTTTAAATCAAATGCTCGAACTAAATTGCATTATTAAATTATTTAGATTAACTCTTGCTGTGCAATTTAGTTTGACAGATTTTTTGTTTTTGAAACTATCGCTTTATTCGATTGAACTTTCAAACGTGTCAAACTGTCAAATTTTTACGGCATAAAACTCATAAAAGTGCAAAAATGTGCAGCGTTAAAAATTTCATAGCAAGAATTGATCTAAATAACATATTAACGCATTGTAGAAATCATTTGATCCTTGATAAAACATACAAACGTAATATAATCCATAGAAACTGATGTTGACTGTATCCAATATTATCGTGCAAATGCGATGAATACGAATTTATAATTGGTTTAAGCAAATGCAAGGCTGGGGTAGAATAGCCTTAACATTTTTCAAATAAAAGCTTAAAAGAAAAAGTAATTGCTCCTTTTATTAAATCTCCAATTTATTCGCAAATGCGATGTAATAGTAATGAACAGATAAAACAGCGACATCCTACGATCGCTTTTTGATCTGACATTGCAGTAGGATAGACAAATTGAAGCGGATTTGCTCCTAATAAGTCCCCCATGCTAGGCGGCCATGCTTGCTGTCAAAGCATAATGAAACTTTTAAAAATTTTGTTGCAAATCGTTTTCGCGAATAAATTGGACAAGTCGTTTTTGGTTTGCAGTGGGAATGTCGAGCTACGTCTCTGCTGATGAAGCCCCAAACAGGGCTGAAACAGCTGTACAGAGGCTGCTCGAGGTTTTCACTGCAATCAAAGACGATTTGCAACAAAATGTTCAAAACCTTTTACTATAAGCTTTTCCTTAGTGTCGTAACAATTGCTACAAGGTCAAGTAATCCTAGATTTTATTCATTCGATATTAAGCATTTACTAGTAAATTTTGAGGAAAAACAATTGCTTAACCTTTATTCATAAGGCCCATTTACTCGGCATCGAGACAATTAATCGGCAGATATTTCGAAACTAGTAGCATTTTAAAACGAAAAAGGGAGAAAACTCTGACGGTCTTGGTAGAACCTGTTGTTGAAGGCATATGAGCGAGAATAGAAGATAGGTTCTCACAAACTTTTACGAAAATTATCTGCTGAAACGGATAAGCTATTCTTTTTCTGACAGAATATTCTTTTACTAATTATACTTTATGTACGAGTTTCATACGGTCGTACCGTCATAAAAGGCAGTTGCATATGCATCTGTACACTAACACGATTGAAAGAATTAAAAATCTTTTTAAAGTAAAATGGTTTTGCCTTTCTTTTTATCATTTTATTTCCAACTTAATACGCGCCATCCCAGCCTTAAACTGTGCAAAGTGTAGCGAATAATAGCTACGTTGCCATTTTATATACTGTCCCGCACAAGGTAATCAATGCGGACACGACAGCGAGTATTCACAATTTTAAAATTTGCTTCAAGTCAGTTGGATTGCAGTGAGGCTCTCAAACATCCGTTGTAGCTATTTTGGCCCTAAATGACCCTTATCAGCAGAAAAGCAACAAAGCGGGGCGATGTAAATTTGTAAACATGTCGTTGACAAGTATGCAAAGTAAAGTTTCCTTAACAGAAAATACTTTAATAAAATACAAGTTTCTTAAAAACGAGCAGGAAAAAGAACTCCAATGCATGAAATTTGTGTAGACAGATGAAGTTTTGTAGAATTTCATTACTTCCTTATCTTTCCCATCTTTTCTTAGTCCCTAATATTGTGACACAGATTTTTCTTATTCCGCAAAAAAGGAAGCACCTATGGAATGAGCGATTTCCTCGCGGACAGTCTACAGTACAAGCGAAGAAAACAAACTGGTTTGAACTTGAACATTGCGTGCGAAGCGGTCAACGCAATTTCACGGAAAACGCGATTACTTGGGACAAGTCCAGTCAACAACATTGTTTATATGCGGGCATCGCGTAACACAATTCGCGTTCGGTTAGGACACGGCGTAAGACACGCCGTCGCACGGTCAAGATTTCACCTTAAACTGTGCAAAAGATAACGATTAACAGCTGTGCTGTTGTCTCATAAGCGAGTCATCGCTTACACATCTTATTCATTTGTTACAAAATTTATTTATTTTTTAGAGAAGCATATATCTGTCGAGAAAATACTGGGTGTCCCGCGCCATGTGTTCACCCTTCTAGAATCTTTATTTATTAACCGATTAACCTAAATTTTGCAGACAATAAATGAAACAAAGGATGGAATTTCTCGACATACCGCTAGTCGTCATAGGACCTCCAGTTTCGCTAGAAGTGATATAAACTTTCTTATTTTAAATAGAACAACCTACATATTTTTACATATTTGAAATCTACGGATCATTACGAGTCCAAATACGTATCAATTGTTAATTTTGGTTTCCATGACAACGAAAAGAAAACTTTTTTTGTTTTTCAATCTAGAAAGCTATGAATTGCATTTTTTCGATATGATGCGATCAAGTGTTTCGAGAAAATCACTCCTTTGATGGTATTTTGATTTTTAACACTTTTACGGTATTTGAAATTTTCATTAGGTCTTAAGTCAGAACAGAACATTTCTTTCTGAGTAAGCTGATACCAAGTACGTCATATTTTCTTTAAAAAATAATTTAAAGTAGAGCATGTCTTATTGAAATTTTACACTCCCTTTATTTAAAATAACTTAAAACCTGAATTTTGGAGACAATAAATTAAACAAAAAATGGAATTTTTCGACATACTGCTAGTCGTCATAGGACTTCGGGTTTCGCTGGAAGTGATATCAACTTTCTTATTTTAAGTGCAACACCCTATAGATTGTTACATATTTGAAGTTTACGAATCATTATGAGTCCGAATGCGTATCAAATTTTGGTTTCTATGACAACGAAAAAAAAAACATTTTTATTTTTCAATCTAGAAAGCTAATTATTTCGATCTAATGCGATCAAGTATTTCGAAAAAATAACTCCTTTGATGGTATTTTGATTTTTAACATTTTTACAGGACTTGAAATTTTAATTAGGTCGTAACTCATTTTTTTTAATAGAACCTCATATGTTTCTTAGCTTAACTAGATTAGAACTTTATTTAATTTAATTCCGAAAGCGTAAAGAAAATAATTTAAAAAAAAACTATGACTTGTATGTAGATGATTATGCTAAGCAGGCGCCTAACAGGAGAAATTCAGACATAAACTTCTATAAATGCATACTGAATATCTGCATAAAATTAAAACAGCAGCACACGTAAGCTCCTTTAAAAAAGTACAAATCTATTTTTATCCGTCCCGTTGTATATAATTCTATAGATAGTACGTACCGAAAGCCAGAACAGAGGAGCATCTTTATTTTCTGCAGAACTCGCGTATATGCACGCATAAATCTGACACTTTCGGCAAAAAAAAAACATTTTCATTATATACGAAAGCAAACAGTATAAACATAAAATCAGTTACAAGGAAATTAAAGAAAATGCGGTATAAATATTTAATTGAGCGAATAAAATATTTATTTATAAAACATTGGCTGAGCCCGACCCTGCACGGCGCCCGATAAATACGTACACACCGGCCCATCTGTAAAATATACATCGACAAATTTAAATTGCCATCTTTGTTTGAAAAACAATATATTGTTGACTCAATTATGCTTAAAAATAGGATAAATACTCTGCCCACGATCGAGAATACGAAGATGATTCACTTTTGACGGGATATTTATGTTGTACACTTAAATTTCCAAAGAAGCTGGATTTAAATTGTCTACAGCATATTTAAAAGGTAAAGCTGTGAAAATAAAATAATTAAATGGATTACGGTTCCTCCTTTCAAAAATAAATATTTGAACTTTCAGCATCCTTGCCGGGTAATATTATAATTAAACGCCAAGCTCTTCATCAAAAAATATATTTGAAAGTAATAAATCACATAATATTCCAGTAACTAGGATTAAATTATATTTATAAACATTAATGTGTTTGTTATTCTATGTTATATACCATATCCTGTAATTTATTTAGCAAAGTCTAGTAAATATTATCGAAAACTGTTTTTTCTATAAATATGTAAGGTTTTCTTTAATTTTCCTGAAAGTTAAAATTCATTGTCTCTTGTTGAAAGCTTAGCAAAATCGAATTTAGAAATTGCTTCACGAGGTATTTTTCCCTACGTGCATTTTTTAAAATTATAAATTCAGCAGATCATATTATATATAATGAGGTAATTAATAAAAAGCCAATAAAATACTTTTATAAACCTTTCGTCAAGCTTGTCTAAATTTGACCATAAATATAAATATTTACATTGTTACATTGCCTGTTGTGTAGCAAGAACATATAACGTGCATGTATGGTACTTAAATATAGAAAGAGGTTGTAAACTGTAAAGAAATTCCAGGCCAGGTTGATACTAAGACTTCATAGATGTATCTACACTGTGTTGAATCGTTTTTCAGACATAGCAAAATAACATGTATAACTAAACATTTGTAATTATTGGGTCCCTTGTAAATTTTAGAGCAAAACGACACAGGAAAATGCTGTTCGGAATATTCAAATGCACTTAGTATTATACTTAGAACTTTAAATTTCGCAGTCATTTTTCTTTAAAAAGACAAAAACCTTCCGAAAAATGCATTTAATTTATTTACAAGTTAGCTACGATCGACAAATATTTGGATATTTGTACAAATACTTCAAAATTTGCAACTTTTGGAAAGGAGTATTCTTATACCCTGTTGCGAAGAATTATAACATTCTGTTACTCTCCGAAGAAGTACAAAAATTGCAAATATTGAAGTTGTCAATAACTACAAGTATTTAAATATTTTCGGTCATAGCTATCTTATTAGGAAACTGACTAAACTTTTTAGAAGATTTTAGCCATTTTAAAAGAAACTGGCTGCGAAATTCAAAGTTCTAAATATGATATTAAGTGCATTTTAATATTACGAACAATATTTTCCTTTGCCGTTTTGCCCTAAAATTTACCAGAGAGCCAATAATTATTTTCCTATGTCTGCAAAACGATTCAACACAGCGCATATCAAATCTTGTAAGAAGATTTTGTTTCGAATCAAATTCGTTGACAAACTTGTTTATTTATATATCCAAATTACAATGTTCTATGTTGGAACTATGGCAAACACCTTGAAAGACGGCTACTAAAATTTTCGGTGTACCGAACAACTCGCCGCCTTTGAAGGATTTCAAATTGAAAAAGAAACATTAAAAATTTCATGACTAGTTATCAAGAGGTAATGGACACAATTTCACTGCAGCTCTCTTGATAATTGCATTGGCTGTACAAACAGTGGCCCGCCTCAACTTGAGTCAATAAGGTGTACATTTCTTCGTAAATTAAAGATGTTTCTCCAACAACATGCCGAAGAAGATTCTTTACAGATTTTACGCCTGCCTCCCACATTCCTCCAAGATGGGGCGAATATGGTGGTATAAAGTATCAGTTGATGTTATTTTGATTTGCGACGTTGCTCAGGCCAATATTCATAAACAAAACTTACGCTATACGTTCTTTTACAATTCATCATAATTCATAAATCCTACGTATATCCCGCATTTTGGGAAAGTAGTTCATAAATCTATCTTAAATTCTCACTGGTCATGCACACAAAGTAAGAAAAAATACGTACAGTTTATGAATTATAGCGAATTGTAAACGAACGCATAACCTGCTTAATTCTTTAAGTTCATTATTACCGCCAACAAAGTTGGTTCAATTATCGGAGTAGATATTGCAAACTTTGCCTCTTCGAGATGTGAATCTTCGAAATGCGCCAATAAAAGCTACAGTGGAAAGTGAAGTAACTAATTCAATATGAATCGCTTTTGTGGAAAAGCACACGAATATGACAATGTATGCTTCAAATGTTTCGCTGTTGCGTCTTAGAGATTCGCGAAGGCAAAATGGCCCACCATAGTCAACGCCACAATTGATGAATGGTCACCCATAATATGAGGAAAAGTCATTGGATTTGCCTTGAAGCAGGGTACGCAATTTCTTATGATTTGACGTACAGTACTGCACTCTGACTAAAGCTAGTAAAGCTGTCTTAGGGCCATTTGCACCACTTTCAGTTAAAATTTAAGGTCCACTTAACTCCATAGAAACGTTTGTTACAATAATTATTTCTATGGAGTTAAGTGGAGCTTAAATTTTAACTGAAAGTGGTGCAAATGGCCCTTACAGATGCAAATGTTTGTAAATGTATGATTCGTTGGATGACATTTATCGTATTGAAGATTTGACTTCCGTAATCTACCGCCTACTCTTATTATATATGCTCGTCTAAGAAAGGATTCAGGCATAAAAGAGAACTTTTCTCATGAACATTACAGGGAATATAGTTCAGAAGAAAAGCAATCCTTTGCACACATTGAATTCAACATTTTATAGCTTTTGTTAAATCGCTTAATTGTTGTGTTCCTGTACTTTTGTCTGCACAAAACTTATTTAGCTCTAATGTTTGTAACGTATGTAATGTTTCTTTACACGAAGCGACTAATCACAGCGAAAAAATTATTGCAGCGTTCTACCGCATCATGTAATCACCATAGTAATCACCTCCACAAATTATAAGCAATTTTAGTGCTGACAACCGGTAAATGATTAGTACACCAGTAGTAGGTAGTAGTGCTTCGGTGTTGTTTTTCGACCAAGCAATATTTCTTTTTTTTCATTTTATTATTCACAAACACTCTGCTGCTTATACAATGCCAATATTTATATTTTTATGTATATTGCGCGATACTTTGCTTATATTGACTTATGTGTTTAATGAAACTTAAATGGTTTTCGTTATAAACAACGGTCGTAAACAACTATCAATAACATCAAAATATTTATATTGGTAAACCTTGTCGGTTTTGTCACAGAAATATTACTAGGAATATAACTAGATTGCATGGAAAAATCACAAGCAGATAGAACATATTCTAATTTCGAAAATCGCATATGCGACCACTATTTGCAATAAATTGCACTAGCAACTTATAATTTACACGAAGCAATTACTCGCGGCAGGCAATCGCTGCAATAAATCACTCGCAAAAAATGCTCCATGTAAAAAGATCTTAAAGAATCGATTGCAATATGCAATGATGCGGATTAACTTGTTTACTGTAGAATATCTTTTAAAAATATCCCAATTGTCAGCTGTTACATTGAAATTAAATGTACTTTCTCGTTGCTCAGGAATGTTGTCTAATTGTATGTACATTTGGATTGGCCAGTCTTTTGGGTGCATTGATAACAATTTTGATCCATATAACCACGAATCGCAATTTATACGTTACGTCGCTGATATTCCTCGTGATATTAAATCTGCTGGATTTTCAGCAATTTCGTCATGGTTAGAATTAGTTATGCTTTCAATTTCTCCAACCCTGTTTGCTACAGATGCTTTAAGATTTCTTTATGTCGATCGTATCCAAGCCTCAGTAATTGTTATCAGCACTATTCTTCTCTTTGTACACAATAAATTGATTGTGTATTCTCCATTTTCATTAACGCTTCGCATGTAAATACGCACTCCGTAAGTAAATTGACTGGCATCACTACATCCGTGGATTTCTATAATTTTATTACATGAAATTGTGTTTCTTTGAATCCATACCTGATTTACTAATTTAAGATCGTCTTCATACCGCCGCCAAGCGGCATCCCTTGGAACTGTGCCGTTCCAGCCTATTTGTGACTGCTACTGTTACGAATTTGGGGGTTCACAAATTATAGTCCTTAACGTTCAGAACACTTTAATTAAAGTTGTCGCTTTACACAATTAACAACACAGTTGTAATGAGTTTGTCTATCAAATAACACTTTTACAAAATGTACTTTCTATTTATTCGAGGTACGAACCCTTCGCTTGCCAACTTAATAACTAAACTCCTGGCGGATCGTACGGCCTTTATAGCAGAGCCCTCTTGTGCTCGAAATTACTAGAATGATCGCGTAGCTTCAGTCATGTTCTGTGACGCAAGGTGGCGTAACTGATACTAAAAATAGATCTGTTTGCGCGTCACGGCTGTTACACTACAATTGTTGTATTAATATTTTTGCTTTGATTATGACTAGAACAACTAATCCTAATAGGTCAAAATTATTATTATTAAAATTATTACCGGGCCTAGGCGCATTTTAGGCGGAAGGTTTCGTTAAATATACGAGGAACTACTAATATGCTGAAGTGATCATAGTCGGAAAAAGTTCTAATCTTTAACGCGTGTGCACTGTAAAAGCGAAACAATAAACCTGTCCGAAGTCCGAGAAGTCTATGCGGCACGCAGTAACCACTACAGTTCTGGTCGACTGGATACAAGAACTTGTTTACATAACGGATTCATTCCGAAATAAACTCACATTCTTTTTGCAGTGACGGCGCTATAATTGATATGAATTAAACGTATTATGCCAGTCTTTTTAAAAGTTACATTAAAGAATTATAATGTTTTCATAATTATTAATTTGAAAGATACTATAAAGGCATATGTAATTTACATCAAACGGTGGCTTCTGATGCAATGAGCGCGAGAGTGAGAGTACCTCGGGCATATAAGCCGTTCAGCGGCGACGTTGAAATCTACGCCACTGCTTTGTTTATCTTTATACTGGTTTTTACCAGATATCCGAGGAATGTCCGACCCTTATATAATACTTTTTGAAGAACGTTTCGAACTATTACGCAGAATACTGAAGTCGATCGATATTTGCGGTCCACTGCAAACCTAACATTTTAAGATTTTCAGTTTCTTCGAAATTCAGAATAGCTAAGCTAGTTCACCTAAGAATGGTGCGTTGTGTAAGAGTTGTTTACAATTAGATGCCAATTTTCTTAATTCAAAGCCCCCCTTTTTAAGCAATTGTGACACTTGTTGACGAATTATTTCTGCTTCTTGTTGAGAATCAGCGCCTTTGAGCAGGTCGTCTACATAAAAATGTCTTTTTACAATTTTTGATCCTATTGAATAATTTTGATCGTCTAAAATTGCTAACTACATATGTGACCTTATAGCTAAAAAAGATGCTGAACAGTCCCACATGTAACTGTTGTTAATTCATAAGTTTGAATTTCTTGTGTACTATCATCTATTCACTACTCTGCAAATTTGTCTGACTTTCATCAATAAGCACCTGTCTATAAATTTTTGCTAAGTCAGCAATTAAAATATATCTATGAGTTCTAAAACGTAAAAGAATCGATAGCAACTCTTGTTGAATCGTAGGTCCAACCATAAGAATATCATTTAGTGACACTTCTGTAGAGCTTTTGGCTGACCCGTTAAAGGCAACACGCAATTTTGTTGTTAGGCTCGACTCCCTTAGAACGGCATGATGTGGTAAATAAAAAAAGTTCGAAGGCTGTGTGTTTGCGTTTGATATCAGTTTCATATGTCCTAACTGTAAGTATTCTGTTATGAAGTCTAAGTACTGGCGTTTCAGACCAACATTTTTATTTCAAGGGAATACAATCGTTTTACATTTCTCTATTCGCCTAGTTTTGATAAGCCATCGTCTTAAATGGGCAATTTTATAATAAACTTTCCAGTTTTATCTATTCTGAAATTATCTGTGAAATCTTCTTCACATGTTTGCTCTTCTCGTGTGTGATGCGGTGTATGTGTTATTTGTTCAATTTGCCAGAAACGAGTTAAACTTTTATCAAGATCTTGATTTATAATTAAATTGCATGAGATTTTGTTTAATGGTGTACAGTTAGTGTAGACTGCTCCTGAAACAATTCAACCCAAACGCGTTTTTTTTATAAATATGGAGTTTTCTTAGATTTTTTCTTAGACTTGATTTGACCAACACAAACTAATTGCCAAAATAATTCTGCACCTATTAGCAGGTCAATTGTTAATAAGAAACGTTAAATCTGAGATCAGTAAGTTGAATGAATTTTGATTTGATAATACTTGATTAAGTGACATGGCTGATAAATTTTTTCTATATTCTTTCTTAAAACTAAGTAATCGAGTCGCATTTGAAATGCACTATGACATTATTTTTTTTTTACTTCTACTTCACGAACTGCATGTGTCGATACGTTCTTTCGGTTCAACTAAACTTGAATTTTGGTCTAATTAAAATATGTTGAAAATTTTGTAACAGAAGCTTTGATTTGCTTGTGCTTGTTCTTGACCACTCTTTAGTGATGTTGCCCTAAGGAACTGTTTTGTTTTGTGTAACGAAAAGAGAAATTTTAATGCGAAACTCTTTAGAAAAATTAACTGGAGATTCACTGCGTTAGTTTGTTGCCTCTGGCGTTAATTCTTTCTTCTGTAGTTTCAAATCCTGGAGTACTGTATTGCTTGTATTTTCGTCGTTGACGAACTTGTTTATATAATTAACACGTTCTGCCGTTACTTTGTGATATTCTATTTTAACAAATAAAACACTGATAATTACTTTGTTAATATCACCTTTAACTTGTTTATTTTTATTGTTTCGAATTACAACGTTCATATGTTAAAACTATGTCAAACACCTTGAAAAACGGCTATTAAAATTTTTGGTGTATGGTTAACAAGATGTTCGACTAATTGTTTGACTACATCATGAATATTTATAAAGCTTTTAATTTTTTTTTCTAAACTGTTAGAAGAAACAGTACGCGCGTTGCAAATCACATTTATTATCGCGCGAAGACATTGTAGAAAAAAGTAAATAAATAAAACACTTAAAATTGTAGGAGTAACTGTTTCAAAAGTGTAAAAGTATCAAAATTATTGAAGTACTAAGTGTTTTTTTCATTGTTAATTAGTGAGAGTATCATATCTAACGGATTTTATATAACGAATATTTTTAAAGTTTTAGAGTTAGTACCTTACATGTTAAGTTACGCTCTTTAAAAATCGAATTTACTCCAGATCCATCTCTTGCTTTGCGTCAGGATTTCAACTTTTTACTGGTTTCTTAAGCAAGCTCTTCATTAGGATGATCCTGTTCAGTTTCTTAAAATACAATTATGATACTTAAACAATATTATGGTTATTGATATTGTATATGTAATGATGAGATCATTTAAATAGCCTAGTCTCTGCATTTATTGATAAAATGGAAGAGAAAGGCTTGGTCAGCTACTATACATTCTCTGTTACGTCTGCATGTTCATTTCAATTCAGTTGACAAGGTCACACTGATGAGGTGTGGAGCTGCAAAAGATTTAATTGAAGTGTCAACGCAGACGAGCGAGCCTGTGATAATTTAACTGATCAGCACTGAACAATTGAAATCAAGGGAAATAATGGAAGTCTCCTCTTAGAAAGAGGTTCGAAAGCAATAAGTAATTCTACACAGAAAAGAACTTTAGAAAATAATAATAATAGTTACTTTTATAAACAAGGAGAAATGTAGCTGAGAGTTATTCTATAACAGAAATTACGAAAATAGTTAGAAGTACATAATATCAATAAAAGTGTGCTTGAAATTAAATTAAATTAAAAATATTTCATATGAAACATTGCTACTCATTAAACAAGAAACGCAAAAAACTAAAATTTTCGGCTTATAAGATCATAGCTGTAGTACACAGTTTCTAAGAATAATTCTAAGGACATAGGAGGCATTGGAATGTTCCGCCTTTCTCTAATTGTGAAATTAGTGCATTTCTGTTAGCTGTTTATCAATGAAAATGAATGAATGTTGAAAATTTTCCTGCAGTGAAAACAATTTAGATAGGTAAGAAATTAATTAGTGAATGTTCGTGATGTGTAATTAAGTTACTGTAATGGATGATACTAGTATTTATAAGCGACAAATATCCAGACCAATCATTTACAGAAACTATCTGTAACGAGGAATAGTAAAATCGTGAGTTATATGACTGTACCTCAGAACAATTCACAAGTTTTGCTTTACAGAGACGGTGGTGTAGCATTTTAAAGGTGAATAGGACTTCGGAATAAAATTTTAAAAACCGTATACGATTCTTGTAAAAAAATAAAAAAGAATTAACGAAAATATTAAAGAAAATTTCTTGCTATTCAATTTTAAATTGTTTTTTCAGCCTCCGTCTAAAATTACTGATTTTCCATTCGTTCAAATTGTCCTGCAAACAGTCATTTGCATGTCTAGGGGGAAAATAAAAATAGGGATTTTGTATGAACGATTTTCAGATTAATAGCATTGAGTGACATTGAAATGTCAAATTGAACCTCACAAAATGAAGAAAAATTGTTTCTGTGTTTCTTAAACTATTCTATAGCTAAAATTTTCTTTAGAAAAATTTTGTGCAAATCGTTTTTGATTGCAGTGAAAACCTCGAGCAGTCTCTGGACAGCTGTTTCAGCCCTGCTTGGGACTTCTTCAGCAGAGGCGTAGCTCGACATTCCCACTGCAAACAAAAACGACTTGTGCAATTTATTCGCAATTGCGATGTAAGAGTGATGAACAGATTAAATAGCGACATCTTACTATCGCTTTTTGACCTGACATTGCAGTAGGATAGATTAAATAAATTGGGTAAGTCGTTTTTGGTCTGCAGTGGGAATGTCGAGCTACGTCTCTGCTGAAGAAGCCCCAAGCAGGGCTGAAACAGCTGTACAGAGGCTGCTCGAGGTTTTCACTGCAATCAAAAATGATTTGCACAATTTTTTTCTAAAAACTTTCATTATGCTTTGACAGCAATCATGGCCGCCTTGCATGGGGGACTTATTAGGAGCAAATCCCGCTTCAATTTGTCTATCCTACTGCAATGTCAGGTCAAAAAGCGATAGTAAGATGTCGCTATTTTATCTGTTCATCACTAAAATTTTCTATTTTTGTAAATCAATTCATGTAATTCAGCGTTGAATTGTACCGCTAACATAAGAAAGATAAATTTTCTAACCGACGCTATTTTGACAATAATAATTGTTTTAATATGAAAACTTTGTCGTCCGAAAAAATCTGTGTATCACGCGTCCAGAAACTTTTTTGCGAGTATTCGCCTAAGCCCCACAAACCGTGCTCGTACTCGCAAAAATAGTGTCTGGCCTAGTGATACAAATAACTATTGAGATGCCATTAAACTAATGATATTAAAATCGTGATTTATAATAATTGATTCAGTAGCACTGAAATTATTAACTAAAAGTTATTAAATATTTGCATAGCGTGAACTTTTCAAGTGTAGTCTGAAGATAAAATATCGGCTGTATAAATTATAAAAAGTAAAGATCTCAAAAACAGATCCCCAAAATTTTGGTGATTTTGCTTTACAGTGATTTTGAATGATGCAGATGCGCTTGCTGTTTACGACCTACCAAATTTAACAAAACCCTAATTTTGATAAATGTTACCCCATTTTACGGCTCTTATGCCTCTACGAATATTATACTATCTTCGATTAATAAAATTTATTATTACTATTATCATAATTAAATTTATTAATACTTATTTAATCAGAATCTAAAATATTGTATTAACGAATAAAAAAATATAGGGGAGTTATTTGAAAAATGAGGTTGAGGTAGTTCTTGAGGGGTTGTTGTCTAGAAGTTACTTTTTAATACACCATCTTCTAGATCTAGAGCATTGTATTCCATTTTCAAAACGACCGGAATATTTTTTAACCTACCCTTTAAGGGTTAATGTTAGGTGTAATATTGTATATGGGATAAAATTTCTGACAAGAGAAGTTTCGAATTAACCAATAAACATTCACTATGATAACCTACCTCTCTCACTTTGTAATAATTTTTTGGAAATTCTACACTAAAATTAACAGCGTCGTGCAGCTATAAGAAACGTGATATCAAACTTCTTGTCAATTTATAAAATTATTTAAAAATACACGGAATTGGATTCGAATCATTCCATCATTTTCGATCATCTTGTTTTGTCCGACACATTTGTGATTTAAGTACATAATGTCAAAGAAATTAAAATAGAGCAGGTGGTTATTTCAGAAACGTCCGGCCAATATTTTTATCCAGGCTTCAGTTCTAAATATTTAGGCCAAGTACGTTGGAATTCATGTCTAGTTCATTAAACGTGAATGCTTATATTTACTTTTTATAACTCGAGATATTCCAATTTTTAAAAATAAAAGACTTTCGTTCTCATTTGATTTCACGTACCGTGTATTCAGCTAATGATTTATTTAGAACATTCGTTTTGCAAAAGTTGCCTTATATTCACACATTTCTTTTTTAACGGTTTGTGTAAAGGGCTTTTAAAAAATAGATAAATGTCAAATAGAGATAAAGTTAAGAGAAAACTTTTTTTTATTTAATTGGAGTTGCCAGGTAATGGTTGAATGACTTGTTCTCATCATTCTATTTAGGGAAGGAATGTAAACATTCAGTAAACTGTACCTATCTCTAGATCTTTCCATATTAAAATGGTTAAAAGGTTCTAGAATCCTGAGAATCAGAAGTACTTGATAGTACGTTTCTGGGCAATTCCGTTGTCACTTACGCGTGAATCGTAGCGTACAATCTACCTACATCAATTAAGAACTAAATTTTGCTAGATTTAAAAGTCCGCTAAGAGATCTATTATGTGGGCTGCTGGAAAAGTTTCTGGAAACAGTATGAGAAAACGCATATGAAATTTGGTAAACGGTACCATTGTTTTTCGAAGTATTCGCCTTTGACGTCAATACACTTTTGCATATGTTCGAACCAATTTCTAAAGCACACTTTCCACTCTAAAGATGGTACCTCAGAAACCAGTGCCCAGAATGTTTCAACCGCTGCTTCAGCCGACGAAAATCGCTCACCACGCATTTTATTTTTGATATTTGGGGGCAAAAAGAAATTAGTAGGTGATAAATCAGGTGAATAAGGACAATGAGTCACTAATTCAACATTTTTGTTGGACAAAAAATCAACTGTTTGACGGGCTGAGACGTTGTCATGATGGAGCATAATTCGTCGATTTCGATTGTTTCTTCTTATTTGATCGATGACTTCCGGCAAGCAAATCGTAGTATACCAATCAGTATTCACGGTTTTTCGATCCTCTAAAGCCACGGTTGCCACATGTCCAGTTAAACCAAATAAACAAGCAATCATTTGCTTCGCAGCACTGCGTGAACGGACAACTTTTCTTGGTTTTGGTTCATTTTGAAATACCCAAACGGTAGATTGTTGTTTACTTTCTGGCTCGTACGAATAGATCCACGTTTCGTCACCAGTAACGATGTTATAAACTAAATTTGAACGACCTCCATTGAATTTCTTGAGCATTTCTTCGCACCATTTGACACGACCCTGCTTTTGTGCTTCTGTTAAATTGTGTGGGATCCAACGACTGCAAAGCTTTCGTACGTTCAAATGATCATGCAATATTTGGTGTATTGCTTTCATGTCAGCGCGTAAGGATGCTTGAATTTCAACAAATGTTGATGGACGACCTTCACGAAATTCGTCACTGAGAGAGGTACGTCCACGCTGGAATTCGGCAAACCAATTATAAACACTGCTCTTTGATGGTGCTTCATCTCCAAAAGCCAAATGAAGCCGATCGAGGCATTGTTTCGGCGTTAGACCACATTTGAAATCATAAAAAGTCATTGCACGCGAGATTTCCATGTTTACACAAAATTACTTTTTCTCAAATGTTGTACAAACAAAACTAGTTCACTTGGATAGGAACTGTCAATAGAATTATAGGCGATAAACGTCAAATTTTTCAAATATGACAGTTGATAAACGCTAATAATTCTAGACCTACTAGATTCCAGAAAATTTTCCAGCAGCCCACGAATTTGTGTAACAGTCGGACGGTAATTGTTGACACAAGTTGATAAATGTTAATACTAGAAATTTATTGGTATTAGAATGAAAATTTTGAATTTGTTAAATCTAATTTGAACTACCTTACTAATTTTATTTTTACTTGCTGGGGTCTGTAACATGTACGATCGTAGAATTTAGGATAGATTAGTGTGTGAATCAAAGCTAATATTAATTCCTTAATTTAAGATTTGTGTGGAAAACACTTTTTGTGAACCCTGCCTTAGGGTTTCCCCTTTTTCACCAATTTAATTTGTATTGTTTTGTTATATCATACATATTCTTCTGGGGAAATAAAGAAGTTATTATTGTTATTACTTATTTTATTATTATATTTTTCAACGAGTGACGAAAAAGCAATAAACATTTTATTATCCTGCTGGTCTCTATGTCAAAAAAAAAACATTGGCTCTTTAGTCCTCAGTGAAAGCGCGAAATGTGTAATAGTATATTGTTCAACAAGTAACGCAAGTGTCACTTTTTGAGCCGGAGAACAGTTTACTAGACAAGGCAAAGCCGAGTTTGGTAGTGTTCGTGAGCTTAAGAAAATGATTTTGACATCATTAAACACTATACTTTGACCTGATTTACTGTTTCTGCTGGAGTATTGGAAAGATCTAAATCACTTTCTAAATCAGAAATAAAAAAATCAGAAAAGAAGTATTCGCTGACAAACAATGTTTTTTCATAAAAGGTTGTATAAAAAAGTAAAACTTCACGTACTGCGACCAATATGTAAAATTACCTATGGTAGTAAGAAAACCATTATTTAACTTGCTTTTTTTTTAATTCTACTTTTTCGTACGTATCCTTTAGCATGTTCATAATAGAAAATTCAAAAAATATGTAATCAAGTGACTCATATGAAAAAGTAAAATCGTTGACGCAAATTCGGATTCGTATGATGTAAGCACAAATTTAGGTACAGCAGGCTGTCTGTACGTTAACAGCTGTTTGTTTTTCATATGAAACATGTTTAAACATCAACACGGTAATTTCGATGTAAATATACGAAGTAGTTCCAATATTTACTGTGTTTTGTGAAATTGAAGAATATATGTGTATACATAAGTTATTTTTCGAGATGAAATGTAAGTACTCTACGTGTGTGTATAAAACAGAGTGCTCATCCCATAAGCTGTGGTAGGATGTGTAGTATAAATTATTTGATCTCGTTTCTGGTTCTTTGCGTTGAATGCCAATGTGTGTGCAGTGATGTCTACTTTATTTATGGAACAGAATTGGATTTGTGTGATGTTTAAATGCATTAAAAAAACTTCCGTTCGCTTTGTAATATAACTTAATAAATCTGAATTTTACAGAAACGACAAGGATGATAGTAGGTTACTTTAATGCTAACAGTTGATCTTGAAAGCTTCTTATGCTGAGGCATGAAATCACTTCATTAACTCATCTTAGATAAATGAGTAGTGTCTCTCAAATTTAATAATTTTACTCATTCATTAAATAAATAACTTTTTTCTCCACTATATATAAATTGCTCTGTACTTGTAAAACGGGAAATTTACAAAGATAATGAAACATCTTTTTCTTTTTGAATACTATTTGCCCTAAACGGTATCGTATTTCACTTTGATTAGTTCTTCGTTTATGCATGCCAATTCTTAGCCAATTTCCCCATATTGACCTTAAATTTTGGGAGTACCCGAATCCTTAATCCTTT
This sequence comes from Prosopocoilus inquinatus, assembly GCA_036172665.1. Lineage (NCBI taxonomy): Eukaryota > Metazoa > Arthropoda > Insecta > Coleoptera > Lucanidae > Prosopocoilus > Prosopocoilus inquinatus. The sequence goes on from CM069871.1 coordinate 38,976,737, forward strand.
CGACTCATTTCGCACTTTCTTTTTTAATCCTTCTTCTTAGTCCATATAATTTGAATATTGTGTTGAGTCTTCCCTCCTTAAGTAGCAGAAATATTTAAGTTCTTTTTTCCTCTAATTTCTTGACTTTTTACTTTACTGCACACAATTGAAATACAAATATCGGACACAGTAGTGTACATAACAACTAAAGAATAATTCTATGAGTGGGCTGCAGTCAAAAAGGTCAAATAATATTCTTTTAAAGTTCAACCGAGCTTTCGGAAATTTTATTTCCTTTTTGAAGGTTTCCCTTAATACTCCTTAACGTGATCATACTTCGTTAATAACTAAATATCCGAAAGCTCTGTTGAACTTTAGAAGAGTATTATTTTACCTTTTTGATTGCAGCCCAGTTACAGAATTATTACCTTAACTGATCATTCGTAATCAGACTTCGCTAATAATTAAATATCGGACGAAAATAATATTAATAGTATTAATAGCCCTTCGTTCATGAACTGGCGGAGAGCATGCGCGTTGCATTCAGGAGACGAAGAGACCGTAAATATCCATTCAAATGTCCTAAGATTGATAATAACTAAGACAGCTTTGTCACAATGCTACAGTTTTCTTATCTTATCTTTTTAAAGGCCAAGATATCGCAGGGCCATTAAGTTTAAATGAGTAGCCTGAAAAAAAAATCCTGTGTAATGTACATTATCTGCGTGTACATCAGCAAAACCGATGCTCTACGTTTTTCTTTTCGTTCTAACCCACCTATATTCGTTACTTGTACCCGATTTCTTCACCTCCTGATAAATTTAACTGCCAGGTATTATCCTTGGAAACCATTGTATCGATAATAGTTTCCGAAAATACTACCTGGCAGATAAATTTATCCGTAGGTGAACAAAATCGGGCCTTATTCTAGTTAAATTTAACCCAATACTAAGAACACAATTAGTTGAAATAAAATTAATTAAAAAGATATTAATAATGAGCATTTCCGCCTCTAGCTTGTGTAACAGCTTGCATCAATTTTGGAAGGTACTCAGTAGCACTTCTGATATAGTCTTGATTTAGATTGTTCCATCCTTCAGCTACTCTTACTGCGAATTGATTTAAAGGTATTACTGGTGTCCCTGTGCCTCAATTTCATAATTCCAATCTTCATGTCAATTTCGGCATCACCACAAACTGGAGTAACCTCGCCAGTAGCTGTTTGGATGTGATATACCTTTCCATTATTTGGTAGCTTCCGTTTTGGTAGAAGATCTGTTCTTATGATCGACATATTCGCTCTGGTATCAATTGTAAATTGGAAAGATCTCTCATCAATTTTTTCATCTGCTATCAAGCTATTTTCATTGTGCCTTATCTTGGAAATGGAGACAATCTTGGGGCTATCCGTAGAATCAGTCAGCATGCGCCCCTTCTTGCCGACTGGTTTTAAAGACTCGCTTTCGTCTTCTTGGCGCGCTCGTTTGCATCTACAGTTGAAACTTACATGACCTGTTTTGCCACAATTCCAACAAGTTACGATAAGCCTGGGGCTGCTATCTTCTCTTCCAACTGTTTCAGCCTTTTCTCAAGATTGTTGTCTTCGATTGCTTGCACTCCTCGCACTCGTACTAGGCTTCTAGATGCTTGCTTGGCTGCCTCGAACTCCAATGCACGGGCCAGTACATCTGTGCATTTGGAGAAGTTACCCAAGCGCAATGCATGCTACATTTCTTGATCTTTTATGCTGTTGATGAATGCCTGGATGGTCAAACGATGAAAAACTGATTCATGTAAGAAAGCTCCACATGCCATGCGAACCAATCTCTCAATGTCGAGTTCAAACTCTTGAAGTGACTCACCATTCTTCTGGGTACGAGTTTTCAGTTGGATAGTGTGGAGTTGCTTCATGTCTGCATCACTAAAACGCACGTCCAAATTTTCCACTAATTGGTCGGTTGTTAGACCTCGGAGAGCCAAGTCATTCCAGCCGTTCACGTGAGCAGTAATTTTGAATTGTGGGATGAACGTATACCAAGGTAAGTCGCCTTCAAATTTGGTTGATTTCAGTTTCTGGTTTAACGATGCAGACGATGGTGCAGGTCTTCTAGTTTATCCGGGAACTGAATTTTTATTCCACCAAATTTTTCATCAAGTTTGTCTTCGAATTCAAACTTCATGTTCTTAATTGCTCTATCGAATTGAACTCTGACGATTTCAATTTTCTCGTCACATTCGGTTTTAGGGTCTTCGATTTTTTCATCGATTTTCTATATTCAGATCGGTTTTTAAACTGTAAGTTTCGATTTTCATTTTCAAACTTTCCATTTGTTTTCTCACTTCTTGCGTTTGCTCTTTTATATTTTCTTTCACATTCAGCATTTCTAATTTAATATTTTTTTTTCACTTCCTGCATTTTCAGTTTCATATTTTCGTTACCTTTTTCTATTTCTTCTTTAATTTTTTTCAAGAGGGCTGCCGTGACTGTTTCTGGGTCTTTACCTTTACATTTACAAGAGCTTGTTTCAGCCGTTCTTGTAACACGTTTTTTTTTTTCCAGAATTTTCCAATCCTCTCTCGTCCAACTCTTCACGCAGCTCTTTTACTTTCAATTTAACAAGCTTCATTTTCAAAATCCCATTTCTGATAACAATTTGTTACGAATTTGGGGATTCACAATTTATAGTCAGAACACTTTAATTAAAAACTATCGCTTTACGTAATTCAAAACACAATATTTGAAATCAGAAAAAATATTGTCAAATCTAGATGGCTATAATTTAAAAAATGACACAAAAAGGCAAATGTTTCTGCAAAAAATCGAAACTCTGCTGCTTTCTGAATAAGTGGAAAAAGTTTCAGGAATACCGTTTTTCACCATTTTTTTAAAGACACTTTCAAACATGCAAAAATTCTGGTGATTCGTTCAAAGTCCGAGAAAAACACAATTTTATAACAGTCTAAGTAAAATATTAACTGTTTATAACGAAAAATGTTATCTCAAAATCATAATTTTATAGCACATGTACTTTTCCTGTGTTAAAATTACTTATTAAGTGAGAAAGGAGAAGTTTTAGCTATGTATATTGACGCGCTGTTTAAATTCCCGCGTTCGGCCATTACAGCTTTAACAGATGAACTATGGCATACTTTGAGTGAATTATATAACTGAATATACTATCCGTTTATTTTCATCAATTTGAACCCAAAAAAGAAAACAAGGGTACGATAAAGGCCTTTTTACATTTTTTGTCCAGGTAATTCCTAGATTTCGTCCACTGTGCGTTGCTTGCCAACTACTGACTAAACTCCTGCCGGATCGTACGGCTTTTATAGCAGAGCCCTCTTTTGCTCGAACTTACTAGAATGACCGCGTGGCTTCGGTAACGTTCTGTGACGCAAGGTGGCGTGACTGATGCTAAAATAGATCTGTTTACGCGTCACGACTGGAACAATAAGTTATGAAAGTTCTTATCCACTTATGGAATACCTTTTAATATAATAATATTGTCATGCAGTAGAAAATGTTCTAAGGTGGAGGGGTATTACTTTTCATTACGATACGTAAACTCCCCATAACTATTGTTAGGATTTAAATATATTTCAAGTCAGCAGAAAATGCCGGCGTTCTTACTGAGGTAGATGGATGCAAGAGAAGGAGGGAGAGAAGGAAACAACCAATGTTTACTCATCATCAGCCTTACTCCCGAGCACAGTAAAGAATCAATAGGTAGTAGCGCACACGTTTGGAACGTGCACGCAACTGCGAGAAATATTTTAATGTTGTCTCATACTGAAGGATCAAACACAGTATAAGTTTGAGAATTTGAATCACATAGCAATTCACCACTTGTTTTACATTCTTGATTACAGCATTAGATTGCTGGTAGTGGTAAAGAGCATCATCATACTACTCTTGTTTTCGTACGAGTCACGCAATTTATGAGTCAGCCTAATGGACCAAAAATTACTGAAAAGTGTTTTCGTAGGAGTCAAGTCATTCATCAGGCGCGCGAATATTCAAGAAATTGCGTAAAAGGTTAGCAATTGCTCTACACTACTCTGGATTAGCCCTATTTGAATTAGTTAAAATTTGCCATGCGGTAAGTGCGAATATTTTGAATTGTAATAGGTATATTTTGTAAAAGTGCTATTTATTAGGTAAGTGCTGTTGGCTAATTATTTTTATATTCTCATTTTTATGTAAAGTGAATGTTTGAATTAAAGTGGTTTGAAATTAGATAAAGATTATTTTTGCGGACTGAATTCGCAATAAATTGCAATGAGAAATGGATCGAAAATGAAGCTTTTCGATATCAAAGTGAAGGAGGTTCCTTACGAACTGGATGAAAGAGGTCTGGATAATTCTGAAAAAAAAGTCTTACAAGAATCGCTTAAAAGGCCCTTACAAAGGAACGATCTGGAAACATTTGAGTTCGAAATTGAGAACGCGGCAGCGTTATTATAGGAAATGAAAGGAAAAATACAAAAAATAAAAAAATAGGAAAAGCTAACGAGAATAAGAAGCCTAGTACGAATAAATCATTCAACTAAAACCATTCAGCAAAAAGGGGCGCATGCTGACTTATTCTACGGATTCTCCGGAAAGGATAAATAAATCCCGTTTTTACAAAGTTCTTTAAATTACTAAGGTTGTCTAAGTTTGATGAAGTCGTAAAACCATCTACAAACGTCACAAGAGTTCTCTAAACTGCATTAAACGTCGCCTATAATTTCAATATTTTTTTGTTTTATCTGTAGAACAATTCTTTTAGATCCCGTTGAAAGTCGTTTTCCAAATTCAGAAAACTCTGATGACGTCACAAATCTGACACCTTTGCGAGGTACAAACTTAGGCAACCTTAGTAATTTAATAACATTGCTGTTTTTGCAAGGTTATTTAAATTATTAATGTCCGATTTCTTCACCTCCTGATAAATTTATTTGTCAGATAGTATCCTCAGAAACTATTATCGATACAATGGTTTCTAAGGCTAATACCTGGCAGATAAATTTATCAGGAGGTGAAGAAATCGGGCGTCAGGCTCAGTTTGTCTATCACAGTTTAACTTTAAACTCTATTTTTTTCCTATGGAAACAATTATCCTTGCAATTGTTACCATGGGAATAAAGCGAAGTTTAAAGTTAAACTGTGAAGGTGAAATCGACGGGCCTAAGTTGCAATGAACGTCGCCTCTAACTTTAATAATGTTTAGATTAATCGTGGGAAATTGTGGTATGTAATAAATAATTATATTTTTTTTAGTTTAATGTAAAACAATTCTCTAATAATCCATTGAAAGTCCTTTTCGAAATCCAAAGAACTCTGATGATGTCACAAATCTAATACCATTGCAAGATGCAAACAATAGACTAAAAATTACTGGAAAGTCTTTTCGTACCAGTGTTGGAAAAAAACTGTTTTTTAAAAAAAAGAACAAAACTTTGTTTTTTTTTTTGTTTCAAAAAGTTTTTCTTGTTTAAAACATGTTTAAAATTGACCCTAAGTTAAACATGTTTTAAACAAAAAGAAACTGCTGTTTAAAACAACTTTTAAATGTTTAAATTGTCCTTACAGCTTACATAAAAAGATACATATTATTATTATTATTATTATTATTATTATTATTATTATTATTATTATTTGATATTTGTGTAAAAAGAAGAATTTATTCAAATTCGATCTCTAATTAAAAGAAACATGAAACGTTTGTAATGTTAGATTATGTACCCTTTTAAAAATAATAATTTAAATCATTGAAGGCAAGGATTTTTTTATTTAGGATCTATGGTCGCGGTGTTTTAAATGATTTTCAAAGAAAGTATGAAGTATTTGGTATCAATATACTGAGAAAAACGTTCCCAGTAGAAACTAAAATCAAATACAATCCAAAGAAGTTTTTTTTTCAAATTACTTGATTCTAAGAAAATTCTAAGAAAATTTTTTTTAAGTACTATCCATTTCTGAAGTAAAAAGTAGGCCGTTCCATTAAAAAAAAATGAGATACCGAATGTTTCGAAAGTATCGATCGCTCGGTATAATGCAAAAAGATATCTTAATTTTGTTCACATTTTCATAAAGGCCAAAGTCCTAAAAATACCGTGTTAGATTTTCGTTCGTCTGTGTTATCTCATTAATCAGAAATTCATATTCAAACTGACTGAATTTTTGCAAAATTCTTCAAGAACAAAATTTATTTTACGAAGTAGTTCAATGAAATCAATATATCTTTATACCGTTGTAATCTGCTTATTGCGGCGCATCCAAATATCTAAAAATATACTGGCAGAAGAAATACACATCGTTGGGCCACCCTGTATAAGTGAAGGTGGACGTTCTATCAAGTGTTTTCAAATTACACGATAATTATTTTCGCGGACTCCGAATTCGTAACAGTATTCATTTCTGTTTATTGATGAACCTAGATTTTGTTTAATTAGGGACTCATAAGGGACAACAAAAAGTCGAAAGATATGATTGTGAACCATGTATCTTGCACCATTTTGTGCTCACACTGTAGGCCTGTATGACACTTTGCGAGATTACTACACTAAGAATAAGCGAACCAGATTACTACAGTTACTGTTCATTGATCGATTTCATACTTCTCTGTCACGCTGCCCAATATTTTATAACAAATCTTGCAAGATGTCACACGGTCATTTGATCAAATTTAGTACTGCAGTCCATCCGGGTCAGTACGATCTCATAGAAATACGGAAAAGGGTTCATTAGAGTACGTCCTCCTGTACACCTCTTACAGTTTTTTAGTAGGATAGCATTCGGCCCCACATCATTCGTAAAACAACTGAGTTCAAAGAATTATTGGAAAAGTCCTGGTTTTAAATTGAACATCTTTGAGGAATTTGTGATTTCATTTTTACAAATAATACTATGCAGGACGTTAATAAGAAACCTGTACAACGTTTGGCAGGTGACAGTAGAGATCAACACTGAGTATTGAGTTTGGACACGGGTTTATTAGAATTTTTTCTTGTTTTGATCTCTAATATCACCTGCCAAACGTTATACAGGTTTTTTTTTTATTAACACCCTGTATAAACTAATAATACGTGTTTAAATTTAAAGAATTAGGTGAATAAACAATTCTGAAAAAAAAATACTTATAACTATGACCCACTTTACTACACCTAGAATGTATTTTTTGTAACAAAAAATGCAAAAAATATTTGTCTGGTACTTATTAAAATATTTTTCGTCCTTCAGCAATTAAAATTGCTTGTTTGTTAAGCAAAAATTCTCTAGCCTCTTGGTAACGACGTTACTTCGCAAAATATTCAGCGAATGCCCGACAAATCGAAGATGCGGGATTGGAAAGAAAACAGACAGGGAACTAAATTATAAATGGAGTTACATAGAACAATTTTCAGTTTGTTAATTCTTAATCTAATTACAGGGAAAAGAAAAAAAGCCGCAAGAAGTACTTATCTCATAATAAGGAAGCGTATTTAATTCAATCCAAAAACAAATTAAATGAATTTTTGAAGGAATTATTCTTCGAAAAAATTTTAGTTTGCTATAATATTTATTTTTGCATGAACTTAACATTGCGAGAAAATCGACTAAATGGTTAAACAAAACGAGGTGTTAGGACACATTCTAAAACCAAGACCATTCCTCTCCAGCAAATAATAAATAAATGCTCGGATGTAGCGTGTTATATTTTTTTTTATTTAACGTCCAGACCGCTGTGACTTCCTGGCCTTAAATCTGAAATATGCACAGATAGTATCACTGAGAGCACTGTACAGGCTGTCCCATTTTTGATGGTATTCTATAGGTATCTGTGTTAATAATGAATATATAATATATATATATTGGGTCAACTTTTTATGCTAATGGGTACATCAAAAATTTGCTATTTCTTACTATTTTCGTGATGCAGTTGAAAAACGAAAATTTCATCAAAATTTCAAATGCAAATAACTTTTTTATTTTTCTAGATATCAGAAAATGATATGTATACTTTTTATTCGACTTTTAACGTAGATGATGGTTTCTTAATTAAATCACACAAGATAATCATAATAGTCGAGATACGAACCCAAACTTTGTTTTTTAAATGGAAGTTATAGTTGGCTTTGACATTGTTAAAAAGGGTATTTTTTTAAGCTAAGTGGATGTTTTAAATGTCAACATGAATGTGAAAAATATGATATTAGAAATATGCTTTAAATGTTAAACGCTAAGTTATGAAGACCGTTTTTTTGAGTTTTCTCGAAAATTTCTTATGTAAGGGTATAAAAATTTAATATGGTTGAAACAAATAATAAAATTTTCTATCATACCTCACAAAAAAGTTATCGTACTATTTAAAAAAATGTCGATGATGTCATCACTCCTATACAGGGTACAAAAAGAATATACTGCACTGTCAAAAGAACAGCGTTCCATTCAAGCATTGTATATACTTTTTTGGGAGTATGAACAAAAATAAATTCAGCCTGTGTAATAAAAAAAAACGGTATATTACTGTTTAAAATTGTTTGTAGCTTCTCAATAACGGAATACTAATTCTGTCGGCGTACTAATATAGGAATATCATTTATTAAAAAATTACACTTTAATGAATATTTTATTGAACAGATAAAACAGCGACACTCTACGATCGCTTTTTGACCTGACATTGCGAATAAATTGGACAAGTCGTTTTTGGTTTGCAGTGGGAATGTCGAGCTACGTCTTTGCTGACGAAGCCCCAAAGTGGGCTGAAACAGCTGTACAGAGGCTGCTCGAGGTTTCCACTGCAATGAAAAACGATTTGCAACAAAATGTTGAATATTTTATTGTTTTGCATGAATCAAGGCCTGCAATCAAAAACGATTTTCAACAAAATTTTGAATATTTTATTGTTTTGCATGAATCAAGGCCTACTATATTTCGCATAAAAGTAACAAATAGATTAATTTACCTACAGCACGGCCATTTGCCATCATATTACATATTTTTCAAAAGCTTAAAAAATACTATTTTTAACGATGTCAAAGTCAACTATGACTTAGGTTCGTATCTCGATTATTATGAACTTCTGATGTGATATAATCAAGAAATCATGATCTACGTTAAAAGTCGAATAAAAAGTATAATTACCATTTCTTAATATCCTTAAAAATAAAAAAGTTATTTGCATTTGAAATTTTTGTGAGTTTTTCGTTTTTCAACTGTATCACGAAAACAGTAAGAAACAGCAAATTTTTAATGTAACCATTCCAATTAGCATAAAAAGTTGACCCAATATTGCGTGCTTAGTTTTTTTTACAGAGTCATTTAAAATATAATTCTTAATACTCAATACTCAATACTCAAATACTCAATCTTTAAATAATAAACTTGATCATGTGCTAATAATTGCAAATGATATTTTACCAGACGTTATGTGCATATCGGAAAACTGGTGTTCCTTGGAAGTCATCGATCTCATGGAATTATCTGGTTACACTGTGGCAGCAAGCTTCTGCAGGGAGAACCATGTCCACGGGGGTTCGCTTATCTCCATACGAAACCTTCAGCATTTGAAATCAACGATTTTGAATTGTGAATATGACAAAACTGAGTCTTGCATGTTGAAACTGGAAGTTGCAGGGTCATTTGAATGTTGTATTTTAAATATCTTTAGGCGACCTGGTGGTAATGTCGATTATTTTTTTGAAAGACTTATTCAATCCCTGATGTATTGCAAAAAATTACACATAATATTTTTTATATGGAGACTTAAATATAAATTTGTTGAAAAATACGACAGAAAAAAAATATTTTGTGATATTTTAGCGGGCTTTGAATTAAAATGCACTTCTGAACTGCCAAGTAGGTTAGGCTTTAATGATAATTCAATACGCACTGCGTCAAAACTTGATTACATTATTGTTGATAACGTTATCTACGAATCATGCAGTACTGTAGTGATGCAGTCCAATTTAAGCGATCATCTGGTACTGATTTCTAATTTTCAAACACATATTAGTCTTGACGATGCTATGAGAATAAAATAAATTATCAGCTACGCAAAAAGATTAATTTTACAACACTTACTAAATTAAAAGAGGTTTCGATTTCAACTAATATCAGTTTATTAAACAATTATAATATCGATGAAGAAATTGACTGGCTCTTTGACGAATTTTCAAACATTTTACTTTGGAGCATTGACATGAGCTGTCCTTTGGTTCAATGTAAAATTAAAACTATAACAGAAAATAAAACTTAGGTTGACAATCGCATTATTTCAGAAAGTAAAAAATTAAAAGATCTGTATTGGTTGATGTGTCAAATGCAAGATGCAAATTTTACAGAAATCTATAAAACTCAAAAAAGAACTTATACTCAATTGGTCACTGACACAAAAAAACAATATTTTGGTAAAATAATAGACAATTTTTCTAACAAACAAAAAACCGTATAGAAAATAATCAATATACAGTTACGCCCATCCAATGCCTCAAAAGGACTCACGTTGACCATTAACAATGAATTATATACTGAACCATCGCATGTAGCAGAAGCTTTTGCAAAGTATTTCTTTCACTCTAGTATGGACGACACAAATCTTAGACAAGCTTATGGGCATAACTTTTCAATGGTCTGCACGCTGGATAATATTAATCCCAGGTCATTTGCTTTGAACCAACGGAGGCTCTAGAAATTAAGAAAATCATACAAAACCTCAAGAACACAAACAGTGTTGGCATAGACAATATTTCTGTCAAGATTTTAAAACCTACTAAAGAGATTATTGTCGAACCATTGTCACATATCAATAATAATTCAATTTTGTTGGGTAAATTTCCCTCTTCATTGAAGACGGCAGTGATTACTCCAATTCTCAATAAAAACGATCCTGTTACCGTTTAATTTCTGCCCGACCCTGAGACATCCGGTATAGTAAATTTCTGGCGAAGTTTCGTCGCTGGCGTTGGAGTTTTAGCCCACGAGCGCCGCGGAATTCTTTGATTAACCGCCCTGAGTGTAACTCTTTGCGTTTCGTTTGTATGCTTTCATTGTCTCCTTTGCATAACGAATTTCCCAGTGAAATTAGTTTAAGGAAAGTGAGTTTTCAAATTTATTTTACGGCAAAGTTGCTTTTTAATTTAGAGTTTCTAAGAGTGGCGTAATGTGTTGCAATGGGTTGCAATCGTGGGAATTCACATAAACCTGTCGGCGCAGGATTTGACCCCTGATATTTAGAGTCCATTGGTTGGTGTTGACTTAAGATTCTGTGGTGGTTGGCGTTCATATCTTGTCCTTTTCTTTTTTCTGTACCCCTCTTCTTTCCACGCGATATTTCGAGCAGAATTGAAGGAGTGATTATTATAAATTACCTCGTAGTGACAGCACGGTTTTGGTGTGGGTTTTTGAACCCGTGTTTATCTGGTGAATTTTACCCCAATTTGTGGTGGTGCATTTCCAAGCGGCTTAAGCCGACTGAATCCGTTCTCTTTGCGACAATCAATGCCGCGGCATTCTCCACGCCTGTTCCCGAAGGAGCTTTGCGAATAGGTGAGTTAATCTGCGTGTGCGATGAATCGCTTCGAACGCTCCTATCGCGTAAATTTCTTTCCCTTTTAGGCTTTTTTTTCGGCCTCCTTTATCTGCACCTTTAACGGCCCCTGTATTTAAACCTACACGTTTCGTTTACGGAAACATTCGCATTCTTGCCCGAGCGCTCCAACCACTCCAACCGCCATTCTCCCCCTGATACCGTGCGAGCCGTGTATCGTCGAGCACGCTCTGCAGGTCCTTCCCCCCCCCTCCCCCCTGTTGGAAGCCCCACCGAGGAATTTGAACCTCGCCAGCCCCGACAACTCGACGCGACCTAGACACGACGTGAAGGGCGGATTCTACAAGAACAGGTCGGACCAACCTTTTATTTAATTGTAATGTGCGTTTGCCAGCTTTTCTGTGGGAATTTTTTTTGATTTCTTTTGCAATTCAATTTATCGCACGTTTCGACGAAGTACGTATTTGCGCGATACGAAGTGTCCCTTCCGGACTCCTGCCTGTGAGTTTTATAATTTAATTTTACTGCGCTTAATGACCGGTTTGTTTTTCACTTTTGTATTTTCTTTATATCATTTTGTCTAATTGTAATGGGCGGTTTTGTTTATTGAATCAGGTAGTGTTTAATGTTTTCTTTTTAACTTTCGCCCCTTTTGTGTTGAGTTAAAACATTTTATTGCGTCATATTACAAAGTCGCCTTAAGCTAGCGGCTTTAGTTACATCATTTGAATGATTCGTGTTTTCTTGATTTTCCCCGCGGTTCACTATAGCCAAAAAAATTAAGTGGCGCCTTGTCTTTCCTCTCGCGAAGAGTTTGAGAGTATCCACCCTATCCTACTGAAGTTGACTGGCGACGCCGGAACGTCCGTCACGGCGTTAACTTGCAAATACCTGAACAGGTAGGTAGCAATCCTTTAAGCATAAATAACTACCGTCCTGTGTCGGTTCTGAATACCATATCAAAAATTTTTGAAACGTTAGTCGGATAGGCTAAGAAAGTTTGCGGACATATACAATCTTTTAACAGATTCTCAGTTTGGATTTCGCCCGGGGAGGTCGTACTTCGCATTACGTCATTTAAAGAATGTATTGACAAATGATAAATTGCTAATAGTGTACTATGTATATTATCTTAAGTGTGGTTTATACAGTCACTAAAACTATTTGTTTATTTCAATTCTTAGTGGAAAAAGCGGGATGACTGTAAATTTGACTATACTTTCTCTCCAGTTAACATTCCCTCCACGGAATTTTCACAGCTAGGTGTGCAACGAGCATGCGTAATTTTTGCTTGTATAAACTGAAACTTTTGCATAGTTTTAATTTTAGTTTTAGTTAATTTTTAGTTTTAGTTTTAGTGACTGTATAAACCAAGCATTAGCTTACAATGTCACACAATGCTTACAGGGTTACACCTGTGATAGTCACAGAGTGTTTATTGCTCAAAAAAGAATAATTCGTCTACTATTCAACTTAAATTTTAAAGAGTCATGCAAACCCATATTCATAACAGAGGGTATTTTAACTTTCCATTCTTTATTTATACTTAAATTCCTGCTTTTTATACGGCAAAACAAAGAAAAATTGACAAGCACTCTGACTGTCACGGATATGACACCCGGGCTAAAGACTTATTGTGTATTACAAAACACAAAGTCACAAAATTCAACAGCATGATTACCGTTTTAGGTATTAAACTTTTCAATAAATTACCTAACTTAATTATATGTAAGAGACCTGAAATTTTTTAAAATAAGGTAAAAAGTTTGCTGCGCAAAAAAAGTTATTATTCCGTTTAGGTATTGTTAGAGGATAGGCTAGATATTAAGTATTTCTTAAAATGCACTTAATATTATATTTAGAATTGTAAAATTCGCAGCCATTTTTCTTTAAAATGGCAAAAATTCTCTCAAAAATGCACTTAAATACTTAACTAACAAGTTAGCTATAATCGACAAATATTTGAATATTTGCATACTTTTTGCCAATTTTTGCACTTAGAAAAGTTTGATTTCTCTTGTCGTTTCGTAATCATTGTAAGGTAGTATTATAATATCCCATGGCGGAGTACTATAGCACTCTCCGCAGAAATGCAAAAATTGCAAATTTTGAAGTTGTCACTTGCTACAAATATTTAAATATTTTTTGGTCATTAGCTACCTTATTTGTAAATTGACTAAACTTTTTAGAATATTTTTTTCCATTTTAAAAGAAACTGGCTGCGAAATTTAGAGTTCTAAATATGATATTAATGGCCGTTTTCATAATCAGACTTTAAGGAAGCTTTAATTTAAAGTCACTTTAAGAATAGGGAAAAAATGTATTATTTTAGGTTAGAGTAACTTTAAGTAATTTAAAGTTCTATTATGAAATCGGCCCTAAGTGTATCTTAATATTCCGTACAATGTTTTCCTTTACCGTTTTGCTCTTAAATTTACAAGAGAGCCAATAATTGCAAATATTTGTTTTACATGCTATTTTGCTATATCTGAAAAACGATTCAACACAGTGTATAAAAATTCATATGAGCAACCTAACGAAATGAGAACAGGGCCTGCTCTGACAAGGAGAATGAATGAATGTATGCTTTTTTATACTAGGTTTTATTGGAATTTTCCTGAGTTAAAAACTAGCTTAAAAAAAGAACTTTATGATTTATTTTTTATTTTCTTTTCGTTTTTGGCTCTAATCATGATATACACTCCATATACAAGATGTTTCAGTTCCGATGCGATGATATAACATTCGATTCCGAAGAAAATCAATGCTCTTCAATACTGTAATATGGTGTTGATTTACATATATTAGATATTAAAACGGAGGATAGTGTATTACTCGGTATCTGTTATGTAGAAACTTGGCTATAAAACAAGTTTTGTTATTAAAAACATTCACGACAGTAATGCCTTCTAACGGATAAACATATAATTATTGTTATTTGAAATAATGAACAACTTAATTTTTAAAAACGTAATTGAAGACATGGGCGCAAAGAATTTGAAAATTCTTGGGTTTTTCTAACACCAGTTAAACTAGATTCCAAAAAGAGTATTAAAAAGATATGAAAAGAAAGCAAGTTCACAACAATTTAGTTCACTGTCTCTCCTGAAACATTTTTAAATTTGTTGCATTCTTTCTGAACAAAGAAAATACATACACTGAGTAGAAAGGTTGTACTCAAATTATCAAATTTCAGCTTTTAAATAAAATTCTTCCCTTGAAATATTTTCACGTTCTACTTTTTTTAAAAGATAGGTATTATTCATGAAAGTTCGATTAAATTCTAAATATACAAAACTTTGATCTGGTTAGTCATCAGCCTCGAAGAATGTTAGAAGTTCAAACAAAGATTAATCAGATGTCTGAAGATCATTCACGTAAAATTTGATAAAAAATTACGAAATTGAGTTAGACATTAAATCAGGGGTTTATGACTGAGTTGCATCGGCTAGTGACGCGTGATTCATTCAAAACTTTTTATTTCATTGAGAAATAAATACTAAACCTTAAAGGTCGTCGCGTACTTAACCTACTCGGCCGGCAATGCATCGGTTCACGCCGGCCGTCAAACATTAGAAGTAACGCACATTATTCGGATCGTCATCTGTTGTGTTCTCTGAGTATTCTTTCAAATTTAAACAAATATGAATGCTCTTTTGGATCCCAAAATTGTGATTGTGGCGCTATTATGTGAAGAAGAACAGAAGGTGAAAAATAATGATAGGAAGCGTAAGTGGGTGCAAGAAATTAATGAGAAAAGAAAAACAGTTGGAGAATGTGCAACTCTATATCCAAATTTAGTAGACCATCAGCAAAAATTTCATCAATATTTTAGAATGACGCACGAATGCCGACTAACATATTCTAGTCGAATTATAGTCGTACGGGCCGATTCTTTGCGAACCGGTACGATTCTGATTGGTGTGCGTTATTGCATGTAAAAATACGTAAATAATAAATGCCGGCCGTGGTGGACCGGTGCGTTGCCGGCCGGGTGGGCTCTGTGCGCGTCGACCTCTAAGCCTCGATATCCTAGGATAGCGGTGCCATAAAAAGCTGCCGTAAGTTGGCGGTGAATGACATCACATAAAACGTGCTAAGAACATTAAGAACATTTGGTTTCCTAGAAAACGGAAAACGACACCATCATCTAAAAATACGTAAAAATACGTTTTTTAAATGTTTGGAATTCTCTTTTGGTGACTCATCAATTTCCAAATATGTGAGTATCGTCAGATCCAGATAGATCATTATGAAATACGGGATGTTCTTTTACTGTATGCAAATAAAAAAAACCTCAGTGTAAGTACACGAGATGCTACCTTCTGCGGGTATTTTTTGGTGGCTACCGTATCATAGCCAAAAAAATTCGGATTGACCACTTGTTTGGAACCGCTGAAATGTGCGAGAAAGATAGGAAGATTAACTTTGCCTTCCTCTCGGTAAGAACACGCCCACCGATACCGCACTCGATGATCAATGCAGAGTTTCGTAATAATAATCACTGATATTGTTTATTAATTAATTAATTTAAAATTTTAATTATTTTAATTCACTGAGAAAAGTAATATTACATTTATTTCTTTTACGATATCAACTGGCGATGCAAATTTATGCACCAATTAGGCAAGCGCGTAAAAAATGTTCATCCTTCACCCTTTTACGTAAATAAACTTTTGCTGCAATCTCGCTGCTAGCTATGAAAGTATTACTACTTACGGTCCTTGGAAACAAAGTCTTTTAAAAATAATATGGAATGAGAAATTACATGTTTATATCTCGCTTTTAATTTGTTCGGCAATTACGAACCGCAGCTTCTTGAATTGCACTAGATTTTAATTTTAAATACTTAAGCTTGTAATTTAAACTGTAAACGTTTTGATCGACAAGCTGATCGAAACGGCGCTGAGTTACGTCGTTCCTGCTCAAGATCCAGTAAGCCACTGACGCTGGCCTACTTCGGTTGCGGGCCGCGTTCCACATTTAGCTATGCCAGCAGTTCTCAAACGGTTTAGTGAAAATCTGCCTCTGCATTTTTCTCAAAAACTATTACATTTATGTTAAGAACATATGAATTCAATCGTTGCCATTTATGGTGTTATATTTCAGGTTTAAATATTTGCACACAGTAAAAGAACTCCCTGTATATAAAAAGTACATATCGTCGTTTCTTCTTGCCTGCTTTACGCCAATGTACAGGGTTTTTGGTTATATGTATTTTGAACAGTACCTGCGTATTTATTATCAGTCTCTAAGTACAGGCAATCCATATATTTTTGGAACTGGGAGAAAAGTATCTTTCTTAATTTGAGAAAATACAGGGATGTTCTATTTAAAAAACAAAGTCGGTAATGATTTGTTACGTTTCCGATCGTCATTTTTCGTTTTTAGTAAATTCTGGTGGTTTAAGTAAATTCCTAAAACGTCTGTATTTAAATTTCTTTTATATGTCCGACAATAAAGTGTGTAGGTACCGTTCAAAATATAACCAAAAACCCTGTACGTCATTTCTTAAACGCTACATGACGTTATTCACCGTTATCCTAGGAATCCCAGGCTTTAGGGTTCAAACAAAACTTATGTCCGTAACATTCGGATTTTATGTTGATATTCAACCAAAACTCCATAAGTCTGGTATGTTTCAAATAAAAGCCGACACATTTTCAAGAAAAACTCAATAAGTATGAGGTTGGTGTTTTCTGATGACATGGGAATTAATTTTGAATACGTAGCGCCTTCCATTACTTCAGAATATATTCAGTGGTATGGTTTAGTTACTATATAATAGAAATCTGCAAGTAGATTTGTGATCAGATTTAGTGCAACCTTCTAGAAAAGATCACAACCACAAAATGCAATTGCACAAATTATTGAAATTATTATGTGTTATCATTTTGCTTATTGTTTCCTCGCTACTTTCGTTATTTTAAAAATAGCAAGGGGTTGTATTTATGCAGACATAATGAAGTTGAAGTTTACGGTACGCAAATTTCTTGCCAATTTCAATAAAAACTCAATAAGTCCACGCTCTGTTTCATTCAAAATTTTATAAGTCAGTCAACGGTGAGTTTTTGGCAAATTTTTAATCTGATTTAAAGAATTAGTATGCAAGAGCAATATAATATATTTAAATTTTAGTTAAAAAGATACCTTGTATAGCTGTTACATGGATGATAAGAAAAACGTAAGTTCTGAAAATTATAAAAAAGTGACTTGTAGCATAAATAATTTTCTTAATCTAAAATCTTTTGCATAAAACCGTAAAATTTGCGAGCTATTTATTTTGCTTTCTTCAAGTTTCGAAATACTTATAGAATATTTATGAAAGAACCACATGACCTGCACATGACACGATGATAATATGTCAAAAAATTGTTACAAAGTGACAGAGACAGGTTACCACGGTGAAACGTTATTGCTTAATTCGACATTTCCCTGTCAATTTTTCGAGATATGTTCGTTTTACTTTCGACTCAGATCAGTAAATATCAGAAGTGAGGTGAAATTTCCTAAGTTAAAACGTTTCTAAAAAACAAGTTAATTCCACTGACATCGCTCAAATGTCAAACGAGACATTCGGCCATTATGTACAAATGCATTCCAATCTAGATCTCTAATCGATTGATGCCGAGGAAGCTCACAAAATCTCACCAACGAGGGTGTAAGAAAAATACAAATTTCCAAGGTTACTAAGTGTCGATGAGTTACTCCGAGTTTTGCGGTAAAAAGAACACACCTATGATACAAGAAATATCATCGTGTCCTACGGGCTTAAACACAATTTTCATCATTACATCTGACAAAACGAATTCACGATATTATAAAAAATGATACTTTTTGTACGTCAACAATTTTTGGTATAATAGTACTTACTTGAAAATATAAACAAAAACACACCCACTGGTAATATCTGTAGACTTTTTTTCCTGTTTCGTCTTTAGACGTTTCAACACCCGGATAAGGTACTTCTTTGCCGACGATTTTGTGAGATGCACTCTTGACTGTATAGGTCGAATGAATCCAGCAATACGTATTCAGCACATCTTCAGGGATGTCTTTGGTATGAACACAATCGATTGGATTACCGACGTACTGTCGGGTGGTTACAATTAAACTAAATGCAATTAGTATCAATACGGTAAGCGAATAGTGTAGGCGAAACACTGGTGAATCTATATGAAGATGGCTGATTTTGATGAGGTTCTTGAGCCCGCGAAAAATGTCCAACATCGTAGGGTCTCTGCGTTATGAAAACTGAAAATATGAATGCTTCGAATGTCGAAAGGTCGTTCGATTTTTTTCTAATCCGGAATGATTTAGTCATAATTTTAACGCGCCTTCTTCATGTTACCATCACAGAATTAAAAATTTGGTTTTCGGCATTAGGCAAAGCTGGATGACCAAGCAACATATCTAGCAGAATTTTTATGTTCCTAGTCGAAATTAAATTCTTAAAAAACACTTAATAGCACTTTGAATCATTTTGATGAATTAGAAAGCCTTCTTGTTTTCGCACGTGCACTCACGATTCAAATAGTCCAGCATGATGCTTGAGCACAGACGCCTTGCTAGCGTCGAGGCGCTTATTTTAATACTAACTTTCTCAACAGACAAGCTCGCCATGTGCTCGTTGCGGACGAATTTACGCCTTCGAACAGTTATATATATGAAAACCTGACTAAATACTTTTATCAGAACGTACGTTGCACGCACGCCTCAATCAAAGACGGCACCGTTCATTATTAAAATCTATTTTCAGGGTGAGTAGTAACGCAAAGAATACGCAATCTTGATGATGTTAATGTTAAGTTTTCAGCGTATTTTTAGGCGGAAATTAACCTGAACACTGAAAGTTGCGTCGGGACGTTTCGATTGTGCTCGCCGAGTGGCGAGCATATTTTTGGCAAAATTAGATTTATACTTTTAGTCGATTTCACTTACTCCTTATTATGTTTACACAATTTGTACACACACTATATCAGTCTGCATCTATTAAGAGGAATTTCTGTTTTTCTTTAGTCAACAGCATTCGAGTAAAATAAAACAAATTTTGCTTTTTCATGTTTTAATATTAGCTTTTTATTTAAGTATGTTAGTACACAATCACTAACATAAAAATGAGAAAAAATAAATTAAAATTGGTATTAATATCGTCTGTTTTTTTTAAATAAATTTATCAAAAGTAGGTACTTTCATTATACAAGACGCAAGTCGAAAGAAAATGCTTAAAGCAGGCCACTCACGGTCAAACGCTGCAATACGAATTTGCTAGATGCGACGAAATTAGCAAGAATTTGACCATCTGTGTGCATGACCAACAATGGTTGAACCAATTTTGACGGCAAACAGAGCAGACGTCTGCAGCAGTACGATTTTGTTGAATCGTGTCGAAAATTGAATCGCCTGTGAATGTTTACAATAGAGTTGTATAACAGACCGTGCATCGCTGTGGATAAATTTTAAAATACTTAAAAATATGTTATTCTCAAACATTTTTAACGGAGTTTTTGGAATTATATAAAAATTTTACGTGCCTGTGTAAGGTCAAATTAGCAGAAAGTAGCAGAAAATTATGAAAGGCATTGATTGAAACGTGTAATGGGCGGTCTAATTGATAAATTTAAAGAAGTGGAAGTAGATGAAACTGAAAACTTTGTCAAAAAATTCAAATTACAGAACATCATATAAAAGATATCGCCATCTTTGATTAATATATATATTTCGCTTTTCCTCTATTTCAGTTGCTCGTCTTCCGAGAAGGTCTTCCCGTGGAGAAAAGGTTCCTACTGCGATAAGTATCGTGAGTAGACTCTTCCACCTTTCGAGAGAAACGTACGATATTATCATCCAACTCTGTCGTACTGCAAAGCTGGATCGTGGGTGGTCTGCTTTATAGCTTTAAGATGTCATTTAACTATTTATTAATATTTATGGTCGTTTTCATAATCAGACTTTAAGGAAGCTTTAATTTATGGTCACTTTAAGAATAGGAAAACAAATGTATGCTTTTAGGTTAAAGTAACTTTAAATTTAAAGTCCTATTACAGAATCCGCCCTTAAAACAAATCCTATCCTCATTTATTGAAAGACATAAAAGCATCAACCCAAAAAAATACACAATTAACTAAAAACATGTAAAAAACTAATGGTTGTGCCAGTTACATGAATTAATTTTTTTATGTACGATAAATGACAAATTACGTACCATGCATAAATTAAGTAAGAGGGAGTTTACGATCTGTTGCGCGTAATAAGAAAATTGCACGGCACGGGTACTTTACGCGGCACTTGTAGTTAGGATCTAGTTAACCGCATCACATTGGATGGACAGTCATCGAAATGATTATTGATTATTATTTGAAATTCGAATAAGGTAATTTTAAATTTAAGCTATCACAATTACGCACGAATAACGCATGTAATTCCCTGCACTCCGCTGCGCGGGTCACGTGCAACAAAGAAAATATTTATTATTGCGCCTGCAGTTAACTGCAACATTTTTTTGTTTGTCGTACATGAAAACAATAAAGAATTGTATAGAGTCCCTTCAAATATTTTACCACGGTATTCTACGTATTTGCATTTTCTCATGTGCGAAAAAATTAATCGAATTTATCGGCTAATAGCCCACCACACACTAAGATACTTTCCGAAGCTCCCGGTCCGTGGAGGACTTGACGAGCTGGCCAAATTCGCACAAGTTAGCAAGCCAAACTGAACGTCAGAATTGAACAAAAACTTCAAGTATGTATATTCTGATCGATAAATGGCCCAAAAGCTTGTAATGTGTTTCATTTATTATTTAATTTATGAAAACCTTATTTACCCGTAAAACGTAGTTTTAAAACAACAATTTAGAAGAATTATTTTCAATAAGGCTTAAAATTTGTAAGTAAAATTTGACATATTTGTGAAACTGTTGCGTGTTTAGTACACCCTTAACTTGTATAAAAATTAATTTGCATTTAATCAAGTTAATGTTTAAAAATGTTCATATATCTGTATTTCTTTAATAACTTTCATATCAGCAGAAATAGAGCAAAAGAACTTTTAAGAAAAATTGTTTGGCATGTCAAGGACTATATCATTGTTAAATCAGTTAACGTCGATCTGCAATTGTTTTCGAGTGGCCATGCCTCCTTCGATTTTTTTAAATTGCATTGTATATTTCTAATGAACATATAAAATAGCGACATCTTACTATCGCTTTTTAACCTAACATTGCAGTAGGATAGACAAATTGAAGCGGGATTTGCTCCTAATGAGTCTCCCATGCAAGGCGGCCATGCTTGCTGTCAAAGCATAATGAAAGATTTTAGAAAAATTTTGTGCAAATCGTTTTTGATTGCAGTGAGAACCTCGAGCAGCCTCTGGACAGCTGTTTCAGCCCTGCTTGGGGCTTCTTCAGCAGAAACGTAGCTCGACATTCCCACTGCAATCAAAAACGATTTGCAACAAAATTTTTCAAAAACTTTCATTATGCTTTGACAGCAAGCATGGCCGCCTTGCATGGGGGAGTTATTAGGTCCAGTTTTACAAAAGCGGTTCAACTTTGAACCGAGACTGAGGTCCAGTTTTACAAATGCGGCTCAACTTTGAGCTGAGGCTTAAACCCTTAGCAACGATTATTTCAACAATTGTTGTGAATGGTTTAAGCTTCGGCTCAAAGTTAAACCGTCATTGTAAAACTGGGCCTTAAACCCTTAACAACGATTATTTCAACAATTGTTGTGAGGGATTTAAGCTTCGGCTCGAAGTTAAACAGTCATTGTAAAACTGGGCCTTAGGAGCAAATCCGCTTCAATTTGTCTATCCTACTGCAATGTCAGGTCAAAAAGCGATCGTAAGATGTCGCTGTTTTATCTGAATTTTTTTTTCTAAGGTGTTATTCATTATGATAACTTAAAAAATTGTTAAAGTGGTTTTGTTTATTAACTTTGCTGGGATTGAAGTAATTTTCAAAAAATCAGAAGGAATTCACTATTAATTTACAAATTTACAGATACTACAGTTAGTTAAAAACATCCTGTGTGGTCAGCTCTTTCGTCGTTAGCTAGGTTTTAGTTCCAGTACCTACATGATTGTTGTTTGCGATCATTATTTGTTAAAACAGTCCAGACATGTGAAATGTTCGCACCATATCCATACCATAGTAATTTAAAAAAATCGTAAGAGGCGTGACCGCTAGAAAATAATTGCAGATCGCCGTTAACTAATTTAAAAACGTTATAGTTTTTAATATGTCAAACAATTTTTCTTAAAAGCTTTTTGCCCTATCTCTATTAATAAGGAACTTATTGCAGAAATGAAGATGTATGACTCACCCGGTATAATTTTATTGCATATCCCTAATCCATTCAATTTGTTTAATGGATTAATTTGATTAGTATTTATAGAATCTGATTTTATTATCATATTTAATACTTATTCGTTTTACGTGCGGTGCTCTTCAGACGAAACACAAATTATTCTTATAAGTTATTATATGGACAAAATTATTACCACACTATCACGTTTGTACGTACAACCATATATTGTCTTTTCATCATCCGCAAAATTTTAACTTTAGTAATGTATTACTTAAATAGCTAAAACGTCAGAATTAAGGTAAATTAATAATAATAATAATAATAATAATATATGCCTTTATTGTGTTCTCAAAACAAAACAAAGAAAAAATAAAGTGAAATGCAGATAGCAAAGGAAATGTTACACAATCACAAGGCGAAGTTCAGATCGGCCTAGGCTTCTCTGCTATTAAACTTAACCTTGAAAAAAATTAAATGTAAAGTTAATTAATAAAACTGCCTATAACTAAGAGAGCAAAACAAACTTTTTTAAACTAAATTACAAGCTAACTACATACGAAAGGAAAAAGAAAAAGATCAAAATATTGTGCACTAGCGAGTATGAAAAAAAAAAAAAATCGAAGGGAGAAATAAAAGAAAATTGGTAAAGTTTCAATGTTTTAAGTTTGTTGAAATGAAACTAGTTTGCATTCTAAATTCCTTTTGAAGGGAAGTAAACCATACATTTTAAGATCTGATGGCAGTTTATTATACTTTGCATATATTGCGTATGTAAAAGATCTTTTATAGAGTGAAGTTTTGTGTGGCGGTGGTGATATGAGCCCACGGAATCGAGTGGTTACATTATGCACATCAGAGCGATAGCGAATTTTATTACATAAATACGGCGGAGTTTTGCATAGAATAATTTTATGGAATAAGCATAAGGTTTGTAACTCTCTGCGGTTCTTCATGTTGAGCCATTTTGATTCAACTAATTTATGGGAAATGTGATCAAACTTCCTGATTCCGTAAATATACCTGAGGCAAGAATTCTGTATTTTCTGAATTCTATTAACTGTAACAACATCAATAGCAGGATGATAAATCGGGGTACAGTAAGTGAATTGAGAGAGGACGAAGGTCTCGCACAAGCGTTTCTTGATATCAGTGTTTAAGAAATGTCTAAAGGGAAACAATTTTCTTAGGTGTAAATACGAATTACTAATATATTTAGAAATCTGTTTGTGGTATCTGAAAGTGTTGTCCATAATTAAACCTAAGTTTTTAGCAGTAGAGACGTGAGGAATTTTGACACCATTAATGTGAACATTAAGTACATTTGACAGATTGGAACAACACTTTGCTATTCCAAATAGCATTACTTGAGATTTGGAAGCGTTTAGAAATAACGAATGATCTAAGGATATTGTTGATAAAGCGTTAAGATCAGCATTTATCTTCAACAAAGCACTATTCCACTCTGAGGGTTTAAATGAGAAATAGAGTTGGGTATCATCTGCGTAAACATGAGCTGAGCAATATTTTATTGAGGATAAAAATTTTGATGTGTAGATAGTGAACAACAAGGGACCAATTACGGAACCCTGAGGTACGCCTTGAGTTAAAATGAGAGGTGCAGATAAAGCGTTTTCAATTACGACACTCTGTTTACGATTGTTAAGATAGGATTTAATCAGGTTTAATGCACCATTATCAAGACCAATATGACGCAGTATCATATATAAGACATCATGCTGTAGAGTGTCAAATGCCTTGCTGAAGTCAAGTAACGTGAGAATTGTTATAAGATTGTTATCTGATGCATGCAAGATGTCATCAGTTACCTTCAGCAAGGCCGTTTCACAACTGTAAATTTTTCTGAAGCCAGATTGTACATTAGGTAATATGTCCTTAGTGTTTACATAGCTGGTAAGCTGTTCTGTTATAGTACATTCAAGTAGTTTTGACAGCAAAGGAAGCAAGCTTATTGGACGAAGCTGTTTCATATCAGTGGGATTTTTTATCTTCGGTATTGGTTTAATGAGAGCGTGTTTCCAACGCTCTGGAAAGATACCATCAATAATACAGGAATTGATAATGTGAGTTATATACGGCAATACTAATGGGCAGCACATTTCAATCATAACTCTATTGATATTGTCAAATCCGGGTGCCTTGGATTTAAAGCGAGTTAACAGTTTGCGTATGTAATCAGAGCTAACTGTTTGAAAGGTAAACTTTCTATCAAAATTTTCAACATTGCCATATAATTGTTGTAATTTCTGTATATTAATGTGCGGGTTGGGTAGACTGTCAATGAAAAAGTTGTTAATTCTGTCGGGATCTGCAAGATTATTAGGAATACAGGGTAGTTTATTATTATTAATGCCAAGATGTTTCAAACTATTCCACAAAGATGTTGAGTTCCGAGAGCGCGATACAAAATCAAAATAAGCTTTCTTTTCTAATTCAAAAGTTTTTGTGGTCAAGTTTCTTAACATCTTATAATATTCCCAATCCACTACTCTGTTAGTCCTACGATATTTTGCCTTAGCATTGTCTCTCAGCTGCATTAATTTTTTTAAATTTGGAGTTAACCAAGGGATCCATTTCTTAGTGAAACGACGCGTAATTAAAGGACAGTGTTTGTCGAATAGATTCAAAATTTGACAGTTGAAGAATGAGACTTTTTCATCAACATTATTGATTAGAAATATATGTTGAAATGGTATGCGGTGTAAATCAAGTAAGAATTGTTCCACATTTATATTAGCGTAATCACGATAAGTTCTAAATGCAGGCAGGACAAGACACTTATTTAAAGGAAATGTGCAGAATGTAAGGTCATGATCAGAAAAGTCACAAGCTATCACACCGGACTCAATAGCGTCAGTATTATCTGTGGTTAATATTAGATCCAATAATGTAGCTGAATTTTGAGTAAGTCTAGTAGGGTTATTAATTAATTGCTTACAGTTAATAGAATCAAAGAACTCTATTAAGTATTGAGTCGGTAGATTATTTATTTTTAAAAGATCAATATTAAAATCTCCACCACAGAATATCCTTTCGGAACAAGGAAGTGATGTGGCAAAAGAGTTTTCGATTTCGTCAAGAAAAAATTTATAGTCTTGCTGAGGAGGTTTATACACTGCACCAACTACGAAACTTTCGGTTCTCAACTTCAAGTGCACCCATAATTGTTCAATAGAATCATTTGTACCAATGACGGAAAAGTGAAAATAATCCTTAAAATAAATACCCACGCCACCGCCACGCATATTTCTGTCCTTTCTTAAAAAATTATAACCGTCTATCATTAACAAGTCATCTGGAATATTCTGAGTTAACCAGGTCTCGATAACAAGTAATATATCAATATTATTGAGATATACGTAATCAGTTAATTCTTGAATCTTGTTTGATAGCGATCTAATATTAATTGACCCGAATTTTATAAAAGTCCTATTCATTTCATGAGTTGCATAATATTAAGTATTATACATTCATAATTGAAAATATGTTTGCAAAATACGAAAAAAGATGAACAAGTGTATATTGTAATGAGAGATAAAACAAAATTTTTCTTTTTCTCCCCTCGAAATATCAAAACTTTAATAATAAGTAAAATAATTGAATAAAAAGTTGCTTGAACTGCAAAAGAATAGCTAGTTAGTTCGAACAAGACGATAATTAGTCAAGGTGGTATACTGCTGTGATTACTTATATTTACTTATAAAATTCATATAGTCGAGTGAAGAATTAATTTTTTGAATTATGCCATTAACTTTTACAAAAATATTACCGTTGTTTGTAAAGACACTGGAGTTACCAAAACAAGAGATTAATTCCTTGGTCCAGGAGGCACGACGACGGGTCAAGTCTTCACGTATGACAATTTTTGTTCCTTTTAATTTTTTCTTAAGGTGGTAGATTTTGTTCCTCACATTTCTGGAGCAGAATTTTACAATTAATGGTCTGCAGGACCCCTCTTTACCGTTCAGACGATGGCAACAGTCAATATCGTTGTTATTAATTGCGAAGTTCAATTTGTCCCTGCATAAATCGACAATTACTTGTTCAGGATCCTCAGAATTGCTCTCAGGCACCCCAAAAATCCTGAGATTGTTCTTGCGGGAATATTGTTCTTGTTGTTCGAGCTTCATTTCCAAGTCTGCTACATTAGATTTGAGTGATGCTACCTTGTCTTCACTATCCTTGACTTTCGATTCCAATTCAGAAATCTTCTCAGTAAAGGCCGACATGAGTTTTTCCAAGAATTTAGGATTAGTGAGAACTTTTTCAACTATCCGTTGCACCAACTGTTCATCTTTATCACTGCTACTTGATCTGGTAACTCTCTCGGCATTCATTTTGTTATTATACGACCAAAATTAATGTTTAAACACAGACAGCAAAGACCAATGTCTACTCGCTACGAGTGCACATCACATGACATTAAAAAAATAAATTAAATTAAATTAAATTCATAAAAGCAAACTGTGTGTTATTGTTATTAAATTCATAGTCAGGTTTTACACCATTACGACTTCGATTTTTTATGACGAACTGTAACGGACGCGGGTTTTTTACTTTAGAATTTAGGGAGTTGGTCAGCCTTATACTTACTCGGAACTCTTTCATCCTGAACAACCCGAAACCACCCCCACGTCTTATAGAAAACCCAACCTGCTCTTTTGACCAACGGGCTACTGTGGAAAGCAATTTTCTTGTTCGGTAGCTACAGTTTAAGAAATGAGCCAAAAATGTACTTTCCACGGTGTCTTCCCCGAAAAAAAGTCGAAACAGTGCCGTTTTGTCCCTGAAGATTGTCAAATCTCTTTCCTGTCGTTGTCTCTCCTATGTACACCTTCTCCTCGGCCTTCTTGGAGAAGGTAAAAGGGGTGAACTTAAAATTAATGAATAAAAGAGTTTGATAAATTTAACCAGTCTATTAAAGTAAACGAAAAACAACAAAATTAAAATGACAAAAAAAACTAAACAAAGCAAAATAAAAAAAAAACGAATGACGTGTAGAAAAATGTAAAAACAAAATTTACCCACAAAAATAACATTAACAAAAAGGGGGAGAGAGACAAAGATTGCACTTTCGATTACAGCAATTAATTTTTAAGTGGTCTGTTAGCTTACCAAACTGAATCGAAAGATCTTTTTGTAATCCAAAAATTAAGGAAACACAATGACTTTATATAAAGCAAATAAAATACTCAGTTCGGACGGATTTAAGTACACAAATATCCACTACACGGGGAAAGCTTTTGCTTTCCGTTCGCGCATTTCAAACTTGGAGAAAATTTTACTGAATCTTAATTGAAATAAAAATAAAATTAAAATTAAAATTGAAATTAAAATCAATATCGTCCGGTACGAGGAAAAAACACGAGCTTTTCAAAAGCTGAAAGAAGGTCCGCGGATTAACTAACTGAAAAATCAAATGTTAACGTTTTTTATGAATTGTCTCGCGACTTCCTCCCGCGTACCTGGGTCGAGTTTCTACTCTAGATGTTCTCAAAACTAGATGGCGTAAAAATGTCATTTTGCCTTATTTTTTCCTAAACTTCCCACGCTCTCAGACCTGGGCCGAGAAAGCTGAGTCGACAGTACGTGCTTAATTAAACTTAAAAATGTAACTTAAGGATCTTATAAAATATTGTATAGCATTGAATACTCGAAAGATAAGTAATCATATTATTTTTCCCGTGAAAACTAACTGTCGACGCAGACCTCACAGTTCTTAATGTCTACATGATAAAGGAAAGAAATTGAATATTTTTCACAATACATAGGTTGAAACCTTCGGATTCTTACACAACAAAAACATTTTCTGCACGCTTTTAAAACTAAATTTTTCGTTCTCGTCTTATGCGAGTACACATTGTGCCATTCGGTTATATTAACTTTGAGGACAAAATTTTCGTGCGATAGAAAAGGGGCCAGGGAGAGGTTGCTTAGAAATTTAGGTATGATCTTTACTTCGAACTAAGCTTAATAATAAGTATCGATTGCAAAATTAAAATTATATTGCTGCTAATTCAGATGACATAGCAGGTTTCTGACTTATCGAATCCACCTGCTTATATCGTTCAATAATGTTGGTGTACTTTTTACACGAAGCGTTTCCAAATATCGTTTTAATATTTTTTACTATAGCACGGTAAGTGAACGATCGAATTGGTCAGATTCAGGGTTTCTGTCCCGAGAATTCCCGGAAACAATTTCCTGGGAAATTTGCCGTTTTTGCTATTCCCGATCCCGGAAAATAACAGTCGGGAATCCCCGACTTGGTGGGAATGAAAACTTGACGTGTAGTGTTTTGAGCCTGGCGTGTTATGAAGAGATGTATGTAATATACAAGGGAGTATTCAAAAAAAACGGAACTCATATTTTGACAGAGAACGGAATTTTTATGGTTCTGCCGAAAGGAGCATTCACTTAAGTAATACTAAAAAATAAAAAAACTGACATTATCGAGATTGAGGTCTTTACAAAGGTGGCATATGATCCTTTCAAGATTTATTAGTGATAAAAAATTACCTTAATCTTACGCCTATAATAAATGCGTTGTACAAGTACGTAAGCCAAGAGTATAGTTCATTGTAATTCAGCAAGTCGCAGTTTTACAATCTGGCACTTCACAAAGGAAAGCGGCAATCAAAAAAGTTTTCGACCTGTTTATGAACGGGCGTAAATAACCGTTATTTATGATTCTAGCGGGTCTTAAAAATTATGAAAAATGAAAAAAGTAGATCAAAGATGAATACTGTTCATTATAATTTTCTAGATTGTTTTATGTGATTGGCTAATAATTAAAGGATCTCTTGGTTCCATCTCTTTTTATTACGTATGACGGAGTACAGATTAGCCCACGTGAACTCTAAAATGTGTGTAAAATGATTGGAAGCGTTTTTATGACTCAATTAGGATGATTTGTCAAAATACTGGCATATCTTCTCGTACTGCAATTTAAATGCGAAACTACGACTCGTAAGCTACATCTTACTATACTTCGTTAGTGTAGGTAGCGTAGAGCGGAGTTGGTTCGGACAGGGAGCACCACTTGACATTTCAAAGCAACACCAATTTCTTCCCCTATCGAAGTTCCAAGGCAATGCGTATAACGCAACAAGTTTAAAGAGGAAAAAAATATCTCTTGGTGTAAGGAAATAATTTTTGGAGTTAATTGCACAAGGTCTCACATCAATAAAATTACAATTCTTTATTAATGTCTGCCTCAGTTGTTTATTATATTACTTTACCTGTGACACAATGCAGCCAGGACTGCAACGGGATTCACTTTTTAATATAGAATTGTTTAAAATGTGTTATTACGGGCAGGTTCGGACAACTCTAGTGGGGCACATTCGGACAGACACTCACCAATGGTGAAAGTGTGGTGACAAAACAACTTATACCAATTTTAATAAAAGGCATCGCTATTTCATTTGCCAGATTTTTTTATAAACTTTCTATATGTAAATATCTAATAAATTTTTAAATCTAACACTTACTGAAAAAAATGTCGACGCTTTAAATCTATTTATACAGCTACAAGCACTGCTTGAACTGATATTTATGGAAACGAATATTTAAATTAACCCATAAATCACGGAACACCTCACCAAATAAACGGTAACCCCCTTAAATAACCACTTCTGTGGGTGACTTTTAACGTGTAAGTAAATGGAGAACAAACCGCCTATGACATAATACAAATGGTGAACTGCGGGTGCCACCTGCTTCAATTCCATAACCCTATATTAGCCATCCATTGTTTTAAATCCATGGGTATAACAGAGAGAGATATTTGGCAGATGTTGAAAATCGACCACTGATTATAAATACACGTAAAACATCAAGTTCTGAATCGGACAGTAATTAATTGTATTTTTAAATAGTGAGTCAGATATTACTCTTTAATTGCTTACTTTACTTAAATTGCTACTATTTAAATAGTAGTAGTTACTATTTAAATAGTATTTAATTTGACTAGAAAGTATTGATTTGTTTCATACGAAAAACACAATGACGCGTGTAAAAAGATCCATTTAACGAACTGTATTTACAAAAATTCAAAGCGAAATAAATAAAACCCTGCTATATATTCATCCACTCGTAATGAGTTATCTAAAAGTGCAATAACATAGGACAATAATAATAATAATAATAATAATAATAAAATAATAATAATAATAATAATAATAATAATAAAATAATAATAATAATAATAATAATAATAAAATAATAATAATAATAATAATAATAATAATAATAATATAGGACACTCTGTATTAGTAATTTTAGATTGTGCATGTAACTAATATGTATGTATGTCAGTGCGCACACGGATTTCAAAAATAAAAAAAAAATAGTAATGACACAATCTTCCGCCCACATACTGTTAGCCTACCCTATATAATATACTCGTACATAACTTATTTAGAGTCTCCACTTAAATCAATTGAGTAACACTACGGTTACGTATTTATTTGCAGTTTAAAAAATGGACGGAATATATTTACACTTCAGCTTCGGATATAAAACTTCATAGGGTCTTGGAGCTTTGTTGATTAAATTCTGGAGGGTCCCTTCGATGTGTGCTTAAACTATGTGCACGTGTTAAACCTGAATTTATTTATATAATTTAAAAGTTCTGCTTCTCTTTTTTGGATCCTAGTTATTCCGGTAATTCAATAACCAAATAATTGTAAAATTCATGAAAGAGAAAATTATTCATATTTTTAAAAAGCACTAATTGTATATGTACATGATTTCCTCATATTTTTGACTTTTTATTGATTTAGTATATTTAACCATTATCTATAATTCACGTTGTAAGTACGGTTTCCGGCAGTAAGTGCATTTCTCAATAAAATTCAGGTTTGCGATCTCAAATAGGACACGTGTGAATAGGATTCAATAATCGTTTAGATAGTCGTCGAAAATCAACGCGAAAACTACCAACTTAATGTAAAATTAATGTTTTCGCGATGTATCTTCATAATATATTTATTTCCTATCGAGCAACTTTGAATCAATTTGAGATAAATTAACTTTATGATGCAAATAAACGTTTCTTGTTCCAGGTATGACGTTCCAAAAAAATTTTATGATTGCTGATTTATTTTCGTCTGAAAGAATTAATCAGATATTAATGATTGTAATATTAGAGCTGGGATGTGCATATTTGCTTGTATGACGTAAATGGGCAAAATTTTATATTTTCGGGGTATACCAAACAATTTTGAATTAAATTAAATAATTTAAGCAAATTAAAATAGTAAAGGAGACTGTGGTTTAAGAAATAATTGAAAGTAATCTCCGCCCACAATAATGTTATATCCGTAGATACGTGTTTCGGCAGCTAAGCTGCCATCTTCAGTAGCCTACCAACTTAAAAGCACTTAAAAAGATCTAAAAACAACCTAATGATCCTAATAAAATCATAAAAATGTAAAAACTAACGACGATCTAATCATCCTAAAAGATATACAGTGACCGCTAAAAAGTTCGCACCATACGGGAATTTTTTTTATTATTGATGTTTTTAAAAAACTTTTTGCGCCAATAGTTTATGCATGTTCGATAACTAATTATAAGTAGGACAATACTGGGGAGCAACTTTTAGTGTCGCTAAAAAAGCACTTATTTAAGATAGGAAAATTAAAAAATTGTTGTAATTTGGAATTGCTGGACACATTAGACAAAATTTTAGTAGGATTCAATAGTTGCTTATAAAATGTGTGTCTTGATTGCCAGACAAAATTTCCTTCGGTCTAGTATTTCGAAAAAAGGAAGATTTTCGATGTTCTCAGTTTTGCTCAAAACATGAAGAAATAAATGGGCATTTTGTACTTACCTCTTACGAATGGTTAGTTTATTCATTTATATCCATAAGCAGTATTTAAAACAATCAAATTTGCTCTTGGGTTTTTAACTGTTGCGTGCACAAGAAAATTTGAAACGATTTTTCATGTTTCTGGTGCAGGGCTTTTTTACATCAAATTTTGTTATTACTTTTGATTTCTTGATTAAAGAAATCTTCTAACTGTAACTTAGCTTAAGCAGACCGAAAATTGCAGGAATTGCATCTACTTTTTCGTTTGGACCCGATTAGATCCGACATTGGTACAAACAGTAAATATGATTTCATGGCTACCATGAAAATATCGATTTTATAAGTACGGATATTAAACTTTCCAAACCGAAAAGTAGATACAATTTTCGATCTCCTTACACTAAATTGGGATTATGAGAAACGTATTATGAAGAAATCAAAAACATTAACACGAGATCATATGTAAGAAAGGCCTTGCACCAGAAACGTGAAAAATTGTTTCAAATTTTCTTGTGCATGCAACAATTCGGAGCCCAAGAGGAAAATTTATTCTATCAAATATTTTTTTATGAATATGAATGATAAGCTAACCACTCGTAAGAGTTGAATACCAAATGAGCATTGATTGCTTCACATCTTAAGCAAAACTGAGAATATCGAAAAATCTTCTTTCACCAATTCCAAATTATAATTTTAATAATACATATACACTTACTACGAATAATTGTTTGAGTTTTAAATGTAAAAGGAAGAGATATGATTTTCAGCAAAATCTTTTAAAATAATAATAAGGTCTTTATTCTGATAATGAGAAGTACAAAAAATTATAAGCGAAAAAATGAGCTCCGTTAATATTATTCGGCAATTATATTACAAAATCATTTCTAGAAGAAGAATAGAGCGTCTGTCCCGTTCACTTAAAATATAGTACAAAAAATATAGCCATATTTTTATTAAAGAAAATCCTAAATGGGTCATAAAAAGGCCTCCATTCAATTTTTACAAATTTACGAATTCACATGAATTAATTTATACTTTGTCGTATGTATAAAACTAATCAAAACTTTATGAAACGGAAGAGCGTATTTTTTTTTAATTATGAAGTTCATTTATATTTAAAGTCTTATAATGAAAATGGCCCAAAGGATTCTTCAAATATTTTGTCACCAGGAAGCTATTTTTAATCATCCTTAGTAGGTTCATTCTTAACTTTCACTTGACTTTTGCTCCATTTGCAAGTATGTAAAAATTAATTTTCAGTAAAGAATATATTCATCTAAATAGTTCTCCAAAGTTTTAGAAAAGTAGAAGAACGATGGGAAATATATTACCAAGAAATGTAATGGGAAATCAAGAAAATCTTTGCTAAACTTATATTACCTCCGAACACCCATGTTCTAGGTACAAGCTAAATGAAAAGAACGATGCCGATCTTTTGGTAAGAAAAATTATAGGAGTAATTAAATTAGTTGAAGTACAAGCAAAGTAGCGCAATGCTAAAATGTAAATGTATTTTTGTTACAGTATCTAAAGTAGTAAAAGTAGTAACAATTTTAGTTTACAAGTTTACAACTTGTGGAAATGTAAAAGTTTCTTTGATCTAGGTACAAGACAAAGATTTTACAACCTTAATTACGTTAGTTCTACTAGTTTCTCAGAATTTGGTGATGAGAAAACAGTTAATAATAATAATAATACTAATAATAATACCCTTCATTGCCTAACAGATTATCTAATTAACTTATTATAAGCTACAACTAAACATTAATTAACTAAGCTTATCTAACTTAACTAATTCCCATATGGTGCGAACTTTTTGGCGGTCACTATATATGTCTAAATGTAAGTAAATATAAATTAATATGTAAACTAAGGATGACCCCTAGGGATGACTCTTTTTGAATACCCGTTACCCGATACCCGATAATTACCCGTTAGCCGATATTCCGAAATTGCCGAACAACCACGTAGTCTTCATTTCATTTTACCTGATGTGACCTACATTGAGATTTTGCTCGAATGAGCATCGATTACTTCAGATAATTCTATACTGCTTTTTTTAAATCGTTAGTCGATACTTATCGGATAGCCAAGTAGTCGGATATCGGGTACTTATCGGATACCCGGGTATTTATCGGGTAACGGGTAACTACCCGGGTATCAATAACGGGTACCCGGGTAGTAAACTCATCGGGTATCGGTATCCTTAATGTAAACATTTAAAATTAACCGTCAGAAAAACCTTACAAATAAGAGCTAAACAAACACGGAAATACGGAAATAAATAGTCCAAAGACCCGAAAAAAGTTCTTATTTGAACAAATAAATAAGTATAAATTCCCTGTTATTTGATAGCTAAAAAACGTGAAAATAGAATAAAATATATACTGGGTTCGGCAAAGTTCTGAATTTGGTCATTTATGAAGTTATTTAAGAAGATACTAAAAATTAAGCTGCGGCAAATGATTAGCATTTGAAAATTATTTTTGATAATATAGGGTGTTCTGTAAAGTTTCTGCAGACCAAAGTTAAATTGGAATACCCTGTATGTAATACGCTTTTTGAAGTCTTGGTCCTGCCCTTTCTAAAAACATAAAGTTTTAATATCTTATATGGTGTGGTCAATAAGTTTTGTCTTAAAATTAGTATAACTTTAACGTTCTCTCTAACGTTAGAAGTCTTTTGTAAATAAACTTTGTGACTATGAATGTACTTACAAATAGGCGAAAGTTACTTCCTAATAGAAACATTTATCCCATTTGCCACCATTTATACAGAGCGAATCAAAACACAAATGATTGAGAAATTTTTTTAAATGCAGACAGCAGCTTACAGCAGATATTATGGTGTCATGCTTATGAGGACACGTATTGTCACATAATTATGAGGATGCATTCACTACAGTTAAAATTATTCGAATATATATAAAAAGAGAACTCACTACTATATCAGAAGAATTCTCCAACTTGAAGGCGTCCGCGGCCGTCGTCCATCGTTGAATTCCTGGCTTCCGGTTG
Source organism: Prosopocoilus inquinatus (assembly GCA_036172665.1). Classification (NCBI taxonomy): domain Eukaryota; kingdom Metazoa; phylum Arthropoda; class Insecta; order Coleoptera; family Lucanidae; genus Prosopocoilus; species Prosopocoilus inquinatus. Next base: position 39,012,396 of record CM069871.1, read on the forward strand.
GAACCGCGTCTCTCTTCGGATTTCTTCTACTGCCGACGTTTCGTTCTCCATTGCAGAAGAACTTCCTGAGGGCTGCTGCTGCTGGTGGTGGTGGTCTTACTGCTGCTTCTCGTAAGTCGTTGAGACTGGGTTGGTACGTCCGTTGTCGTGGTATTTATAGTAGTCGGTGGGGGCAGTCAAGTTATTGGGGTGTTTGAAAATTTCTATAGATTCATGGATTTTACTATTAAAGATATGACATGAGCGGGCTAGGAGTTTTGTGACGGAAAATTGGATTTAGTGGCCGGTTTCTAATTTGTGTTCAGCTAGGGCGGAGACAGTCGTTTGTAAGTCCGGTACAGCGTTCATGTTCAGAAACACGAGTGCTGACCGATCGATTTGTCTCATCGAATATGGTCTTTTGTGGAGGGTAGGTATTTTGAAAGTTTTGTTACAGGTAAGTAAATGGATTTGATGTTTTGTCGTTTGAGGATTTTGCCTATTCGGTCCGTTGTGGTGTGGATATAAGGTAGGTAAGCTGTAGCGATCAGTTTCACGGCGCGGTGGAATTGGGGTGAAATGACGGGTAATGGACATTTGAATGTCGTGTTTATTATAATTGTTGTTGAGTAAGACTTTTGTTACGTGATCTAGTTCAGTCTGGAGTAACGAGGGTTCTGATAGGGCGAAGGCGCGATTAACCCTCACCGCCCGTGTACCTTAAAATTACATACTGCCCGTCTGGGGTCACTTTTGACCCCAAACCTAAAACTGCGTTGGTTTGCTATAAAAAACGTATTTTTCATGTTAATGTTTAAAGATATATATTGATTAGTCTGTATGTGATAGTTATTAATAAACTTTAATAAACTAAATGTATATAAACTATATATACAAGCTAAACTATATAAACAAAATGAATTTTAAAGCAAATTTATTTATGAGGTGAATACTTTGCTGTAGTAAATATATTAGTCTGAGCCACTGTCATCTAACGTTAAACTAGAACATGTAAAACATAATGTGCGCATTTCAAGGTGCTCCTTACAAACGAATTTACTGCACATATCACATAAAATATTTGTTTTTCTGTCTGCTTGCCGTGGACAAATGCTGCATCTTCCTCGATTATTTTGTGGTAGGTCCGGGTGTTTGTATTGTTGAAGTAAGTTTCCAAACCCTGCATTTTCAATGGCCTTATGAATTTTCCTTGTCTTGGATTGGGGATATTGAATTCTATTTTCTATTTCTTGTTTTACTAATTCCTCGCCTAGTTCTAGTAAGAAGCGGCGCCTTCCAGTTTAATTTTTGTATGTATTGTCAAGCTCAGAAAATAATACGTAAGCATTAATTCTAGCAAAATCCACAAGATCAAAAAATACTGCAAGTGGCCATCTTTTTGTTGAATAGGTCCTAGCCATTTGATCTATAGTATCAACACCGAATTTAATGGAATTATAATTTAGTATTACCTCCGGTTTTCTGTGCTCTTCGTCGGATACGTCAAATCTATTATGTTGAGTAGACAACAAAACTACAGCCTTTCCTTTTCTAGGAACGTAAGAAACTAATAATGTATTGTTGGCATAAGCAAAAACAGATGATTTCTCTTCACGAAATTTTGACGGCAGCATACAGGAAGGAAGCTCTTTACGATTTTTACAGACAGTTCCGACAAGAGTTAATTTTTGTTTCAATAATTCCTGCCCAACACTGTAGCTAGTAAAGAAGTTATCAGTAGTAATATTGCGACCAGAGCCGTTTAGGTGCGTTACCAAATCTAACACCGCCCACTTTCCTTGTTCCTGTTCCTTTGTGTTTCCTATTTTGCCAGAATATATTTGCAGGTTGGTAATATATCGAGAGTCACAGTCTACAGCCATCCATATTTTTATACCATATTTTCCCGGCTTTGAAGGAATATAAACCTTGAAACAACATCTTGCTCTAAAAGTACACAGGTGTTCGTCCACAGTAATATTTGGACCTGGTATATAAGCATTCTTGCATTGACTAAGGAACATATTAGTTATTTCAGCTATAGGTTCAATCTTGTTCTTAGTTGCTTCTTTTCTAACTTGTCGTGTACCTCTGTCATCAAATCGTAGACAGCTAAGTATGCTCGTGAAAGGATGTCTGGACATTGTAGCTCTAAAACTTGGATAACCGTACTTTTCTGACCAAAATTCTTTTAGATCTTTCCCGTGACCCTTCTGAATACCATAAAGCAAGCTTAGACCCAAAAATGCCAAAAACTCACTACATTGTAATTCCTTCCAATTTTTTAGGCTTGACTTCTTTTCCTTTTATTCATTTGCCCTTTCATTGGTGTGCAACCATATTTTGTCTATGATTTCGTTCGTCATAAATGCACAAAAGCAGTCTGTGCGGGTGGACAAATTTAAATGTTATGATATACCAGGAATTTGTTTTATAATATTCCTTGACTGTGTCTTTTTACGTCCTGGCTCCATACTACTCCACTGTATTATTCCATCCTTGCTAATCCAAACTTCTTCATTCCCGTCTTCATTATCAGTGTCTGAGCTATTTAGATTTGCTGCAATTGCTTCGACTACCTGCAGTTCGGTGAAATCTTCGTCTGCATCACTACCATCGCTCTCGTTATCTATGATCTCAAAATCAGAATGGTATACATCCATCAAAGCTTGTTCTTCACTGTAGCCTCTTGCAAAGTTTATATTATAATCCGCCATAATAAATTTTCATATCACTTATCACTCAGTAAAACTTTGAATGAGAACGCTTCCCATGGAGCTACATTTATAAGTATTGACTATTGGCATGTTTCATGTTATAACTTGCAGAAACATGAATTATTACATGTTTGTGCATAATATTACACAAAATTACGAAACATACTGCGACACACAACGAACAGTCACAACGAACAAATCACCACTTGCAGAAACAGGAATAACTATAAGTTTATACCGAATCTTATTTCCAATTACAAAAGAATAAATTTCAACAACCAACTAACAAACCCCAACTTGTAAAAACATGAAAAATTGCAAATTTATGCTAAACATCATTCCAAACTTCATAAAAACGTAGCTAAGAATTTATTACGTATTACCCACCTGGGGTCAAAATTAACCCCAAACGCATATTTTGTGGCATAAATATGTTTTACTACAACAAAAACAAAAAAACAATTGTGACGGTATTCTATGAAGTTAGATAGAAGCATATCTGGAGGTGTAAGACAATACACCCGGAATAAACATAAAAAAATAGATTCTAGTTTAGGTGGGGTCAAAAAAGACCCCAGACGGGCGGGGAGGGTTAACAAGCGAGTTAATGACCCATTGCTTTTGTGAAGGACGATGGTGGGAATGTGCGTTCAGATAGCGGTCAGTGTGAGTCGGTTTGCGATAAACAGAGTGTCCTAATCTACCGTTAGAGAGACGACTTACTAGGATATCAAGGAAAGGTAAGTGTCCTTCACTTTCGTATTCCAAAGTGAAACGGATGTCAGGATGTTGGGACTTAAGGTATTCAAAGAAGTTGTTCAGGGATTCCTTACCATGTGGCCAAATTGCGAATACATCATCCATATACCTGAACCAACACTTGGGTTTAAGGGGGAAAGAAGTAAGGACTTGTTGGAATGCCTCCATAAAGATGTTTGCTACTATTGATATTGATCACGAAACATGAAATAAGTTGAAGTTAAACAACATTCTAGTACGGGAATTAAGTCCTCGGGTTGGTTATGGGCTCTGAAGAGTTGCTGAATGATTGTAATGGTGTCGGGGATTAGAACTTTGGTGAACAAGGATTCTACATCGAAGCTGACCAGAATGTCCTGCGGGTTTAAGGATATATTTTGGATTTTTTAGACGAAATGTTGTGAATTGAGGATAAAGGTTTCACTTTTGCCTGCAAATGACTTGAGCGTGTGCGCTAGATATTTGGAGACCTTGTAGGTTGGGAAGTTGATTGCATGGGACGTATCGGTGTATCGGGTTTGCGGATTTTAGGGAGTCCGTAAAGTCTTGGAATTCTAGAGTCATGTGGGATCAAAGTTTGTTGTGTGTCTGAAGGGATAGAGGAAGATTTAATTAGGGCCGTTACGGTGCGTTCTATATGGCAGGTAGGATGGCGTCATAAAGGTTGGTAGGCTGGATCGTCTAATAGGATATTGATTTTTCGGTCGTATTCTACACGGTCTAAAACTAGAGTGGTGTTTCCTTCACCTGCAATATGAGTATGACTATGTCTGGGTTAGTTTTAAGGGTTTTGAGGGCTTGAAATTCTGTTTTTGTGCAGTTTGGTTTAGGAGGTTTAGATGTTTTTAGAATTTTGGATGTTTCGTGGCGAATAGGGTGTGCAATATGGGAAGGGAGTTTGACAAGGGCGGAGGATTCAACACTAGTTATAATGTCATCAGTGGTTATTGTCTTTGGGGTGATGGTGAAATTTGAGCCTTTGGAGAGAACGGAAATTTAGTTTTCGGTTAAGGGATAGCGAGATTTGTTAATCACTGTATGTGTTAAAGGAGAAGGTTTGTGATGATGATTAGGTAGTTGTTTGGAAATCAATTGGTTGAATTTACGGATGTGAGTATTAGTAATGTGTTCGCGAGTGCGATTGGCTTGTTCGTGGGTAAGTCTGTCAATAAGTTACCAGTCCGTTGATGTGAGAGTATTGGCAAGTTCTAGATGCAGATGAAAAATTGTTAGGAAAGATTGGAAACTTGGTGTCGGGAAAACTGGATGCGTTCTCGAAGTAAGGTACTGGTGCGTCGAAGGATTTGGTTGGAACTGTAGGTTTTGATGTGGTGTTTCTTGGATGCACCAGTTTTGACTTACTTCGAGAACGCATCTAGTTTACCCGACACCAACTTTCCAATATTTTCTAAACAATTTTTCATCTTCATCTAGAACTTGTCAACACCCTCACACCAACGGACTGGCAACTTATAGTCAGACTTAACCACGAACAAGCCACTCGCACTCGCGAACACATTACTAATACCCATATCCGTAAATTCTACCAGTTGGTTTCCAAACAACGACCTAATCATCATCACAAACTTTCCCTTTTAACACATACAGTGATTAACAAATCTTGCTATCCCTTAACCGAAAATAGAAGAAATCCGAGGAGAGACGCGGTTCCAACCGGAAACCAGGAATTCAACAATTCTTCTCGAAGTTTAAAAGAAAGTTTATTAAAAAAATGTCATAATTTAAAGCATTAATTTACATAAGTGAACACTCATTTCTTCTATAATTTATTTTATTAAGCAGTTATTTTTGCATATCAACTACAAAATTTATACCAACAATTTAAAATTGGAAAGAAAACACTGGGTGTCTCACAACGTACGGAGGAGACTGAAAGAGCAACTGTAGGACATCAAAATAAAGCCTTTATCTTAATTCGCTTTTGACCAAAACAGAATAATAAGAAAGTTGCAGCAGTTTAACTTTCTTAACTTCTTCTTTAATGTACTTTTTATGTAGCTTCTTAATTAATCAAATTTTTTTCACAAAATGCAACTTTATTATTAAACAAAGTCTAAATTTATTAAAACCCGCATTCATAAAATGTCTATGTTAATCTGTTTCCGAGTTTTGTTTTTAATTAGTAGGCGGTGCATAACGAGACGAAAACCCGCTTTTGGGCATTAAAAGAAAAAATGAAACAGCCGTTACTTTAACACGACTACATTTTTTAAAATAGTTGTTTATTATAAAGCAGTGTTCAATTAACTCATAAAAGCCTCAAATTTGAATCTAAAATGTAAAATATTACTACAAGGAGTAACTTTTGCTTGTTAATTAATTTCACTTTAAACTCTTGTAACTTTATAGTTATTGATTTTTACCCAAAACATTTGTTAAGAAAAAATCTTAAATTTGATCTCCTTTAATCCGTTAATCTCCTTTAATCCTTTAATCTCCTTTAATCCTTTAATCTCCTCCGTAGGTTATGAGACACCCAGTATAAATAGTTCTACGTCTAAAATGTATTCCTTTATTTCACATTTAATTTCGTTTTCTTCATAGTTGTTTTACTATGCGCCATTTTTACACTCAAAATGGTCATAACAATACTAAATGCCATTATAGTAGCAAAGGAAAAATTAAAAATTACAAAGAAAAATTGATTTAGGCGGTCTATCCACAAAAATTTCCACTACTGATTATAACTTTTTAACCACACCGTATAATATATTAATACCTTATATTTTTATATACAGGCTGTCCCATTTAAAAAAATTGAGTTTTTCAATCATTTGTGTTTTGACTCGCTCTGTATAAATGATGGCAAATGAGATAAATTTTCCTACTAGGAAATAACTTTGGCCTATTTGTAAGTATATTCGCAGTCACAAAAGTTTATTTGGAAATGACTCCTAACGTTAGAGAGGACGTTAAAGTTATGCTAATTTTTAGACAAAAGCGGTCATAACTTATTAACCATCCGATATAAAATATTAAAACTTTATATTTTTAGAAAGGGCAGGATCAGGGCATTTCAAAAAGTGTATCACATACAGGGTGTTCCATTTAAAAAAATGTATCTTTGGTCTGCAGTAATTTTACGGAACATCCTGTATTACTAAAAATAAGTTTCAAATGTGGTCATTTACCCTGGTAATCATTTCTTGTATCTCCTTAAATAATCTCATAAATGACCAAATTCAGAACATTGCCGAAACTTCTATATGCAAAGAAAACGTCAAAAATAAACAAAAAAAAACAGAAAAAACAACCAAATATTTTTCGGGTCTTTGGACTATTTATTTCCGTATTTCCGTGTTGTTTGGTTAGCTCTTGTAAGGTTTTTCTGACGGTTAATTTTAGATGTTTACATATTAATTTATTTTTACTTACATTTAGACACATACTGTGTGCCCGGATTTCGCAGGACAGCATGGGTAACTTCTGTGTTTGAAGATGTAGAGAGATGATTAAATTGGCGAAAAGGTGCAGGTTCGAGAGCTCATTAAGAATCCATTTTCAAATATTACTTGTCATGGCCAACTTGGTTAAAATTTTACAAGAACCAAAATCTCCTAATTTGTTTCATTTGCCGTAACTTTTTTGTTACTTAAGATATTGAGATGCGATTTGAACTAATTTGCATGATAATTTAAATGCTTTTATGGGCACTTAATACAACTAATTTCAGTTTTGCAAATTTTCAATATTCTAACCTAACCTTAAGATTTTAAATTGGTACCTCCTAATTTTTTTAGCCCTTTTAAGAGAGAATTTTTTTCTGAATGCAATGATGTATCACGTGATAAGAAAACTTTTTCAAAATTTTAAAAAACCGAACTTATTCTTTTTACGAACAGAAATCGCTAGTGCCATGATGTTAGTTTTTACATTTTTATGATCACTGAAACTTTGCTTTTTGTTTATCAAGTTAGGCTGCAGTGGCACTGACCAATTGCAGCCAATGGTGTGCAAGCGATTAAAATTTTAAACCAATACCACATCAGCTACGGGTATGTTGTGCCAAAAAGATAGAATTTCATTGGTGAAAATTTTAATCACTTGTACACGGTTGTCCGCGAACGATCAGTGGGACTGCAGCTTCATCTGTGTAGCCTTTTCTGAATATTGAGCTTCGTACATTTAAGTTCTTGTAGTACTTGATATCCGTGTAGTCGCGATCAAGTGAATCGAGACCTCTTTACAGTTCTGCAATCCTAAGGGGCGCTTACATTACATACATGTCTTCAATAAATTCAAAAACAAATCTTTACAAAACTGTCGACTTGTCGCATACAAATCCTGATGAATCTTTAGCACAAATCTTCGACAAATACTAGCATAGGACATCGTTTACACTGCGTGACTTGTTCGTTGCATAACTAGCATTTAATCAAAAAAAAGTGTCGCTCATGGATAATGACGATCAATTTTTGTTTTTGGCCGCGGCCGCATATTATGACTATGCTCTTTTTGGATCACTCCATCGTCACAAACCATCAGCTCGCTTAATAATTTAAAACAGCTAACTATTCTGCATATGCGTAAGTACCTTTGTATGGTCTGCGATCGCTGTGTTTTCCATTAATTTGGAATACAAATCCATCTATCTTTATTACCAACATTGAAGTTTGTTCTTGTCCGATGAAAATAGTAAGTACAAAGTTTTTTTAATCTCAAACCGGACAGAAAAATGAAGGGAAACACACTCAACGTTTCGCTATAGATTTATAGCTCCTGACGAAGCTATAAATCTATAGCGAAACGTTGAGTGTGTTTCCCTTCATTTTTCTGTCCGGTTTGAGATTAAAAAAACTTTGTACTTTTTATTACCAACGTTAACAAGGGCGCGATTAACTTGCAACAGTCTCGAAAAGGATGATTCTGATAAATTTTTTTAGTTTAAAAAATTTTCCATTTTAAGATAAAGTAAGTAATAACACTGACCGTATTGACAGGAACGTGTGATAATAAGCGTGCTTCTTGTTTCGAAACATAATTTTAGAAATTAAAATGACTTTCGCATAATATTAAAGTAATTAATTTTGCAACTTTTTGATCACTTTTCAGAATTTAAGTGTGTCGAAATTCATACTCTTAAAATAATTTAGGAAACAGTATCGTTCGATAATATTTAGTGTAAAAAATGTCAGTGGCGTTAGGTGGTCTTGCATGAAACTAAGGCGTAATTTTTTTTAATTGATCCAAATCATGTAAAATAAAAAAACAAACTTTTATATCTCTTATTTAATAAATAAATTCGAAAAAAATTTTTTACAGGCTGTGCACCGAGTACCGCGATCTTCTCTACCGTCTAAAGTATACAAGATAGAAAAGAAATTCAAACGAGCCGAAGTGTAACTCAGTCAGCTCTATTTTCTGAAATTATTTTTGGCTATACAGGCTATTCAGTAACTGAGAGCCATACCAAAGTTATATTTTCTTAATCGGAACACCCAGTATATTTTCAGGTATTTCGAAAGTACGCATAACGAGAAGGTAATAACCAAAAATTTCGGAAGTTTTATTTAAGAGTTTGTGAGATATTAATGATTATGTGTAAAAAATTGCTCTATTTTGAGCACTTATAGTTTGATTATTTACTTAAATTTCATCGTGAATTTTTGTAGGTAGTCTCATCTCATCAATAGCTCATCTACAGAAATTTCACAACAAATTTAATCTATTAGGTATTATGTGTTCAGGGTATTGAATTCTGCAAAATATAATTTTCCTCAAAATTCTAAAATGGAACACCCAGTATGTCTAAACTCGTGCGAAAGACATTTATTATTATTATTATTATTATTATTATTATTATTATTAAACACTGTTTTAATGAGCTTTCATAAAAATCCCGATGTATTTGTGTAAACTGTAGAAATCGTCAGACAGCAATGAAATATTATTTTTTACTTTCAATATTCTCAGTTACTGAACAGCCTGTACAACTGAAAATAATTTTATAAAATAGAGCTGACTGAGTTACACCTTAGACCGCGGCCCTCGGTGGAGAGACTGTATATGCATAATTTTATGTATATTCTGTACATATTAAGGCATATTTTAGCCAGATAGCTTCCGTATACTATATGTATATTAAATGGAAAAGTTCTAAAAGTTGAACTGGCTGAGCATAATATAAAATTGAACTAGAGTCTTGTCCGATGAAAATGATGTTAATGAGCAGGGAACGGAATTATATATTTTGTTCGATTAAATACAAACGAGGCGGCAAACGTATAACGCAGCAGCGACGTATAAACGCACAAACTCTCGTTGCCGCCTCGTTCATAATAAACTCAACAAAATATATAATTCCGATCCGTATTAATGAGGTTAGCTGGACTTATATGAAACTAACGCATATATTGATCATGTAAAATAAAAAAACAAAACTTTTATCTCTGTTATCTAATACACAAATTAGCAAAATCTTTATTTTTATTTATAAGTGATAAAGCATGTATGCATATCTAAGCATAATTTTTTGCATATTTTGCATATGTTGAGGCATATTTTGTCCAAAAAGTTTACATATTTTCTTCATTTCGGTTTACATACAGGGTGTTAATAAAAAACCTATACAACGTTTGGCAGGTGATAATAGAGATTAAAAAAAAAAGAAAATTCTAATAAACCAATGTCCGATACTCAATACAGGATGTCGACGCTATGTGTTCACACTTGCAGAATTTTTATTTTTTACATAAAATCCGGGATCTATAAATTAAATAAAAACCTAAATTTTCCGACGTAACTGTGGCCACCATCCGACTTCCGGTTTCATCGCAAGGGATATCAACTTTCTCATTTTAAATGAAACGGCCGTATATTTTTACATATTTGCAATCCAAATTTTAGCTTTTTATTTAATTTGTCGAATCCGAATTTTATGTAAAAAATAAAATTCTACAAGTATGAACTCATAGCGTGGACACCCTGCTTTGAGTATCGGACATGGGTTTATTAGAATTTTTTCTTGTTTTAATCTCTATTATCACCTGCCAAACGTTGTATAGGTTTTTTTATTAATGCCCGTATAATCGCAGTTCTAATGATTATATGAATAAGTTTTAAAAATACACGGAACAAAAGTAAGAAACAAGACACAAATAACTTCAAATGCCTCTTCTTTTTAATCACGAAAAAATTATTCAGTCTATTCAAATTTTTAATTTAAAAAATTAATAATACTACCGATGAAGCTAACAGCCCTAAAATCAGAAAGGTATATATTCTGGCAACAGTATACATTTAGGGTAAAACGTCCACAAGTTTTAAAAGTGTACCAATCATCGCATTGTACTAATCCTAGGTATTAGAATAATTCATAGGGGAGAAGTCCCATAGGAATTTTAACACGTAATAGACATATACACTCCTCCCTCTCTCTCCTACTCTCCCGATATTTATAGGGTGAATAGAACATCGAAAAATAAGGTCACTTTGTTATAATTTTTTTTTTTCCAAAACTGAATAATAAGCTAAAAGTAAGTATTAGAATAACAAGGGAGTTACAAGCCCTGAAAGAGGGATGCAAAATTTCCTTTTTTGCCAATATCTTCTGGATTCTTTAAGTTCTCAATGTAATATTTTAAACTCAAATATAAAGCACCTTACTGCATACACCTGTTGCATTTTGTTACTGTCTGTATCCTTCGTAACTTCAAATCATCATAGTTTTAAAAAATCAATATTAGTCAAATGTCACTCGCTTAATTTAACGTGACGGCCTATCCGAGTCTGACATTAAAATGACAAGAGCAAAATCTCGTTCCGTAAAAATCGTATGTACTGGCTGCAGCAATAACATGACGCAATTTAAAGATCTAAAGCACTCTCTACGAACGGAATTTTGTACTCAACTAATCCAAGTTCAAAATAACAAAACAACGATGCTCAGCTACAGGAAATTAAGTCTTCGATTAATAAAGAGCAAGTGCATGAGTCTTCAAACTCATTTGATGATATAAGTACTTCAGGAGATTTTGGAAAGGCAAAAATATCATTACGTATAACCTTCCGGAACAATCGAGGGTTATCAATATGGAACAGCGTACGGTAAACGAGAATTTGGCTATTTCCGATGTATTTACGGCTATTAACCCTGAAACACAACTAGGGGACATCAAATTTCATAGATTAGTTCGATTTCAAGCCATCGGCAATGCTGCGAATGGTTCACAAGAACCTATCAGATTCCGACCAGTCAAATTTATTCTCAATAACGAAGTTGATGTTATTAATATTATTAAGTATCTAAAAATCTACAGAAGAGTGAAGTTTTCAGGACCATTTCAATATCTTTTGATAGGACCCCAGGCAGGTTGAACAGTACAAGCTTGTGAAAACTGAATTCTACACCAGATGTAGCCACTGCGAAAAAAATTTAAAAATACGTTATATCAATGGATGACCGAAGATCGTTTCTTTAAACGAGTAGCGACACCCAATTGCACTATTTTTCCCAATTTTCCTATTTTTTATATATTGTTTTTATAATAACGTAGCATCTCTCAGTAACTTACTTGTATTGCGTTGTCTGAAACCTGAATAAATGATAGCATTAACACTAGTGAATTATTCTGAGATAATTATGTTGTGTATAGAAAAAGACAGACACATGCTTGAGACGTATTTAGACGTGGAGGTGTGCTATTAGCTCTTAAAATATAACTGAAAAGCTGTGAACTGGATCTATTTGGTATAACTAATCTTCTCCCTTCTAGTGATAATAAATCCCACTCCATTATGTATTGTGGTGGTACATATTCCCCCCTCTACGAAAATTAATGAATATGAATTGTTTATTGAATTATTGAGTAATATAGAAGACCTCTCTGTCCATAGAGTAATTATAATAGGAGATTTCGACGCCCCTCAGTTTCAAATCGCCTCTTTGAAATATATTGCTAAATAACTTCAAAGGATTTCTTAACTTGGAACAATACAATAACATTCTTAATAACTACGATGTACTCTTGATCTTATATTTTCTAATGCATGCTCTATTGTTGAAAAGTCCTTGTGCTTTGGTGAATGAAGACTTGTATCATCCTGCACTGGAATTCTATCTTAACGATCACTCTCAGATCAATTCTCAAAACAATAATGAAGTTTCCAATTTTAACTTTAGAAAGGCAAATTTGTTTGCTTTATATGATTGTTTATTGTCCATTGATTGGTTCCAATTGGAAAATATTAACGATGTTAACGAAACTTGCTGTGTTTTTTACAATTTAATTTAAGCAGTATTCGAAACTTCTATTCCCAAATATTCCCCGCGGTCCGATCACTCTTGCAGATTTCCACCATTGTTTAATACAGAAATCATTAACTTACTTAAAATCAAAGCTAATGTTCACAAGAAATATAAGAAATTCAATTCTGACGATTATCTAAACTTATTCAAATACTATCGATCAAGATGTAAACAACTAATACATGTTACGTATAACAACTACATCCACAACATTGAAGCAAATATATGTTTAAATTCCAAAAGTCTTTGGCAGTATATTCAGCAGAAAAAGGGCTCTACCCGGATTCCAGGCTTAATGAAATATGACGGTCTCGAGATGTCAACCCCTCAGGATATTGTCAATTCCTTTGCTCTATTCTTCAACAGCGTTTACAATCCGTCTAATTAGGCTAATGCAGATCGCATATACATCACTAATAATTCAATTCCTCACAATGCAACAGTGAATGTTCCTAAATTCTCTGAAAATGATACACTGGGTGCCTTGAAAAATCTAAAGAACAGCTTTACTGCTGGTGTTGATGGAATTCCTAGCGTTTTAGTCAAAGATTGTTCTTTTATATTTGTAAAACCCTTACTTATAATTTACAATCTAATTTTAAAACACTTAGTATTTCCCACAATCTGGAAAGAAGCTTCTGTGTGTCCAGTCTTTAAGAAGAAAGACCAAAGCTGCGTCGAGAATTATCGGCCAATCACTATCATTTGCAACTTGGCGAAGGTTTTCGAAAGTCTGTTAGTAAAATCCATCTATCATTCAGTAAAGTTATGTATAGATAGCGATCAACATGGTTTTATGGAAAAACGATCAACTGCGACGTATCTGTGCTCTTTTACCCAGTATGTTTCTGAATGTGTAGACAACAAAGGTCAAGTCGATATAGTATATACTGATTTTCAAAAAGCCTTCGATAAAATCGATCACTACATCCTTAAAAAAGCTGCATTGCTATGGTTTTTCACAACATTTAATTAACTTACTCTCATCCTATCTCATTGACAGATGGAATACAGTCAAATACAAAATTTTTTTCTCTAATAAATACTCACTAACCTCTAGGGTGCCACAAGGGTCTAATCTGGGCCCCTCATTGTTCTTACTATTTATAAACGACGTAAATAGTGTTATATATTGCCGTAAATTGCTCTTTGCTGATAATATGAAAATATTCTTAAAAATCACTTCAATTTCTGACTGTCTCGTTCTTCAGAGTAATATTGATGCCAAAGTTCGTCGGTAATCTTCTTCCTCTTAACATACCCAAATGTTTCGTTATTAACTACTCTAAAAAGCATGCTCCGTATTTGTTTATTTACTCTATTAATGATATTCGCTACACGAGTTGACTCTATTACTGATTTGGGTGTTACTTTTGTAGCCAACCTAACATTTACACAGCATATTTTAAATATCGTTTCCAAGGCTTATAAAATTTATGGTTTTATCTATCGCAACCGTAGAAAATTTTCGGATGTAGCAACATTATATACTTTATACTTCTGTCTTATAAGATCAAGACTTGAATATTGCTCCATTGTTTGGTTTCCCATCTTCTCTACATATATTCAGCTTATTGAAGCAATGCAGAGAAAATTTCTCTAATTCTTAAGCTTCCTCCAAGATGGAGAATATCCTCACCAAGGCTTTAGCCAAAAAGTTTTGTTACCTAGGTATGACTGTGTGTCCTTACATATTACACGTATTTGTTCTGCTATAAAATTCTTATATAACTTAATCTGCTTCAAAAGTGATTGCCCTTGGTTGCTTGATAGAATAAATTTCTTTATTCCCAGACTTAATTCACGCCAAAATCGAACGTTCTATGTAGCCTCAAGCCGTACTAATGTGTTATTTAAATGCCTCATTTCAGTAATATGTACTTATTTAAATCTCATATCTAATAGATGTGGCATCAATGTTGATTCTATAAATTATATAATTTCTGAAGCAACTAATTTGTTTGAACGTTAGTCGGTTTTCTTTTAGTCAGTCATTGCAAAGACACTTATTGTTAGTATAGTTTTGCTATTGTATGTATAATGTCTTACTTAGTTACTAGGTTATCTTCAATATAACTTTTCTCCTTATCCGCGAATTGTACGATTAACTTTATTTTTATCTATATATTTCCTGTAATTGGGTGTTACCTGTTGGAAATAAAATATTATTATTATATTGTTAATTATTGTTTAAAGTTTAAAGTATATCCTTTAGCGTGGAAAATTGCCAATGTGATTCCGATTCCAAAAATAAATGCCGCAAAAGAACACAAAGACCTGCGTCCCATCAGTATATTACCGGTAATGTCAAAACTACTAGAGAAAGTGATGGATATGCAGTTGCGTAATTACATAAGAGAACATAACATATTACCTGCAACTCAGTCAGGCCACAATATAGTTGTGTTACTCCGTTGCTAAATATCACTGACGACATATGTCAAGCTGTCGATAAAAACGAATTAACTATTTGGTTTTATTAGACTTCTCCAAGGCATTTGATAATATTGATTACGATATTTTATTTTCCATACTTCATTACGTAGGCGTTGATAATAGTAGCAAGGAATTGCTAAACAATTTTATAAATAACAGATTTCAACGAGTCCTTGTAGAAAGTTCCTTGTCGGCAATATTAGCAGGTATTAAGGATGAATATTGGGTCTGTTGCTTTATTCAATATACACTCATAACTTTGTGTCACAAATTAAATACAGCAACATACATTTCTATGCAGATAACACTCAGATGTACTTCTTCTCATTTAAATCTGATGAAATAAATAATACCTGTACAAAATAGTATGTTGTGTCACAACGGCAGAAAGTAAGCACTAGGAGCCCACGGCTAAGAGCTGCACGAGCGAGCGAAGCGAAGCGAGGACAGTTTGCAACTAAGGGCTGCTAATGCGTTTCTGCACGTGTGACACACAATTGTTTTTCGCCTAGCTCTAAATCAAAAATAATTAAAAAATTATAACAAAAATCTTTAATGTTTTAAAGAAATATAAGTTGTAACCATGGCTGAAATATTTACGAATTCATTTGTTATAATAATAATGTTAAACCTTACCTTGAACGCAATTATGGATAGTAATGCCGGAATTTGTAGGTATGGTGTTTAATGTAATCATGACAATTTTATTCATAGTACCTTTCGTATCGTTATTTTGATTTTAAAGGAAATAAATTAAGAGAAACGTTGCCAGTTTCTTCCTAAAAGACCAATGGAGTATTTGGAAATATTTGTCATTGTTCGAGTCACTCATTTTCACTTTTTCAAAGAAAAACGAAAAATTAGATTAATTTGCAGTGATTCTACAGTTAGCTTTTCTGTTTTGAATTCAAACTTTGTTTAACCCTGACGTTTAATGAAAAATTCTGTATAATGTCAAAGCGCACAAATGAAAGTTAAATGTATCTAGGATCTAACTACAAAATCATGTTGTTATGAGTTTAGCAGCCCTAGGGCAGATAAACATTACTTTCGGTCCAATTTTTAGGGTTGATATGAGGTACTTTCACGCATACTAGGTGAAAAATTAATGAAGATCTTTTAAATTTGATCAATTATGCAAATCAACATTCCTTAAATATCAATGTAAATAAGTCATCAGTATTATTATTCAGACCCAGAAAAATACGTGACAGTTTGTACAGAGAAGTTCAAATTCAAATTAACCACAATTTAGTGCCAGTGTCCCAAGAAACAAAAAACTTACGTGTTCTGCTAGATCGTAGACTTCGTTTCAAGAGTTATATATCCAAATGTATACAACGTGCCTTTTGTAATCTAAAATTTATATTTGATAATCGCTATGCACTTACTAAAAAAAATGAAAATATACCTATGCCAAGCGTTAGTATTGTCATAGTTCAACTATTGTGACGTAATCTATAGTCCTTGCATCCATTCCGTAGATAGGAATAGAATACAAACAACGCGTGTTTAAGATTAATTTATGGAAATAAAAAAGATCAGCATATATCCGATTCTTAATGTTGGCTGGCTGAATATGAACAATCGCAGAAAGTTTCATTCAGCATGTTTTTATTGTCGGATTATTATCCAAAAGGTGCCAAACTATCTGCACAATAAAATTAGTTTTAGAAGTGATGTTCATCACACAAACATTCGGTACAAAGGCCTTTTAACTACACCTCCACAGAAGACTGCTTTATATGAAAGATTATTTAGCTGGAAGTTCATTTTTAGTGAGCAGAGCGTTTAAGTGGCTTATGACAAATAGTAAATCTTACCATTTTCTTTTATTTATGTTTTTGTTTCTTAGTTTTTTAATTTAGTTTCATTATATCACGTTAGTTGCAAAAGGTTAAGTGGGAGAGCAGAGAGCTGATTATTCAGCTACTCTGAACTTCGCTTTTCTCTCAGATATATAAGAAGCTTATCTAATTGTATTGATACTGGAGTTATACATCTGAGAATAAAGTCTACTATTATTATTATTATAGGTCATCTTTTATAATATCGGATGTGAGATAAAAACGCCGCAACCCATAATCATTTGATTCGAACAAGTAAAATTACAAAAAATTGATTTAGGCCCAGTCATCTCATCTCTGAGTAACTTTAACCGTTGATTAATTTCTATAGAAACAATTGTAACTATGAGAATAAATCAACGATTAAAGTTACTCAGAGTTTATTTTCAGATTATTAATTAGCATGAAAATATGCAACTTTGACCTAACTTAATCGACCTCGTGTCTCTTAAGATTAGTGGGATCCCCATGCTTGGGCTCGAAAAATGGAAAGCCTGTGTGTGAAATATTATATTTATATTAATGCGTACGTATTAAGTAAAAAGTCTACCATAATTATAGTGCGGCCCTTAGTATGTAAATGGTTGCTGACCACTGCATTAGATAATATTTCATCAAATATTTACTTAAAATATTTTTATTTAATTTTCATAATTGAAGTTGGTTCTTGTCTGATGAAAATTGTAAACAATAGTGAAACATTGAGAACTTTTCGCAATTTTTCAATGCGTGGCAAGAGATTAAGGGCCGGTTTCATAATCGAACTAAAGGAGACTTTAAAATTAAAGTCACTGTCAGATATCAAAACAAATGCGAAAACATAGTTATTTACACATAGGAATGTGTCTTTCATTTTAAAGTCTCCTTTAGTTTGATTATGAAACCATTCAAACAAATACTATTTAGTATTTCTTTGTGTATTTAAAACATTTTTTCTCAAAATTGGAGTGCTTTAGCAATATACCAAGTAAATTAATTGCCACTTACGAAACAAAAGAATGTTAGAATGTGAAGACTGTACACAATATTTTATGCGAAAAAATAAGTAATATTTAGATTCACCGATACAAGAAACCCCCAGTTATCAAATTATAATTAAATACATCAGGAAACTTCTTAAAAAATGAAATTAAAAAAAATCTTTGAAGAAGTACGGCCTATTCTTTACCGGACATCTAGTATCAAGAACGCATAAAACCCAAGGAGGTGAAATTAATAAGTATTTTCACAAACAGTATCTTCAGTAAGGGTTTAGTTAGTATTTATAATATTTTAACCTGTTCAAGTATTTACCATGGATGTTTCTAATTTTTTAATGTTGTATGCAGAGCAGTGAATTAGAATTGATGGATCAACCGTATTGTATTATTGAAACGTTGGATTTGTTAGAAGAATTCTTTAAGCAGTGAATTATATTTGCCCTGCAAGATCTTGTGATCTAACGCCGTTTGGCTATTTCGTATGTATTTGACGATACTCTAAATTAATGACTTTAATTGAGTTGTGGCACTTGTTGTTTTGAATTCCTGGGTTAGATGAATAATAAATGGCGTATAATACCTGTTCAAAGTTACTTTTCCTGAACGCAGAAAATCTGAAATTTATTGAATCAGATATCAATTTATGCAGCAAATACTAACGCTGAATAGCATGTTGCTGACACTCCTGAGAACAAAGTGCACCACAAAGTGTAATAAATAACTGCATTAAATGTAATTTGCATTTAGGCCACGCAATGAGTCAATGGTGTCTAATTAATAGTCCATTAATGACAAGCACAGCTTTGTTTCGTTTGAAATTTGTATATGGTAAATACTAATTGCATTAAGCGTTTGTCTTAATTATTTGGCATTGTTTTAACATTAGAGTTGTGGTAGTACATATTTGACAATTTCCCAAATCAAAATACAAATTTACAACGTAGAGTCATAAAAAAGGCTTATTATAATTCGAATTTCAAATGAAAGTGAATATCAAAGAGTAGTAATAATAAATTTGGATTTGACTCCTAACCACAATATGTTTTTTTTTTAAACTAAATACGTATAGTGGTTAGGAGTCAAATTCAAATTTATTGTTAGACAAGCCACAGTCTCCAATACATTAAATCAAAGAGTAGTGGCTTAACTTCTGTCATTTCATTTACACTCTATACGTGTACTAAATATATAGTTAAAATTTATCAACATATAAAATAGCGACATCTTACTATCGCTTTTTGACCTGACATTGCAGTAGGATAGACAAATTGAAGCGGGATTTGCTCCTAATATGTCCCCCATGCAAGGCGGCCATGCTTGCTGTCAAAGCATAATGAAAGTTTTTAGAAAAATTTTGTGCAAATCGTTTTTGATTGCAGTGAAAACCTGGTTTTCATGTCGAGCTACGTCTCTGCTGAAGAAGCCCCAAGCAGGGCTGAAACAGCTGTCCAGAGGCTGCTTGAGGTTTTCACTGCAATCAAAAACGATTTGCACAAAATTTTTTTAAAATTTATCGTTTTTTATTTTTGTACTTTAATGGCTTATATTATGGAACTTAAAGGAGTCATTTGGATTTCATACAGTAGAATATTACAGCACCCGAAATTTCCGATGGCAAAATACTTAGCTGTACATTTGTTCAAACCTAAAATTTCAAATGATTATCCACCTCCAAGTTACAGATGTTTGAAATTACATACTTTTATTTGTTGATATCGCAATTTATAAACATAACTAAAACACTTTGTAAGCTCACAAAATATGTAAAACTGGCATTTGTTGGAAATTATTTTAAACGTCAACCAATGTCACCAACCACCATCAGCAAAACATAATTTTTCTATAGGTGCTTTCTTTCGTTCACAAAATCGTGATCCAAACGTGCTTTGATTCAAAAACAGACATTATTTTCTGTGAATCTCTCTATTTTTAAAATTTGCTTGGATTGAATTATAATCAAAAATTCAAGTCAGGTGTATTGTTGCAACAACTACGAAATTCAGATCCAAACTATTCGAAACTCTATCAAACTTTTAAGCGAAAGAAAGCACCATATATTCCTATATTAAATTATTTACACAATAAGGCATATTTTAAAGCATTTTTTTTTTTTCATGTCTAAGAAGAAAAAATAGTGAAAGTACACGTTTCATAAGACATTTTAGGGCGCTTATCCATTTAGAAAATTTTTCTTCCACTCGTTTTTTAAATTAGACGCGCTAAAATCACTTCTTATGGAACTTGTTTTTTAATGTACTATTTAGCGATTGTAACTGTCGGAATATTGAATTAATTTGCACCTAAACGCGGCATATACAGGATGACTGGTAAGTCGACGTATTTCTTTAAGGGCGTGTTAGTAGAGCTTATTTGCAGTTGATAATTGAAATTAATCTCCGCCCACAATAATGTTATATTCGTATTTCGTATTTCGGCAGCTAAGCTGTCACCTTCAGTACGCTACTAACTTAAAAGCACTTAGTAAAGGAGACTATGGTTTAAGAGATAATTGAAATTAACCTCCGCCCACAATAATTTTTATATCCGCAAATCCGTATTTCGGCAGCTAATCTGCCATCTTCGGTACGCTACCGACTTAAAAGCTCTAAAAAATCTAAAAACATCCTAATCATCCTAATAAAATCATAAAATTATGAAAACTAACAATCTAATCATCCTATAAAATATATATGTCTAAGAGTAAATAAATATAAATAAATATGTAAACTGTATGCAAATAAAAAAAACACAGTGTAAGTACACGAAATGTTACCTTCTGCGGGTATTTTTTGGTGGCTACCGTATCATAGCCAAAAAAATTCGGATGGACCACTTGTTTGGAACGCTGAAATGTGCGAGAAAGATAGGAAGGTCAACTTTGCCTTCCTCTCGGTATGAACACGCCCACAGATACCGCACTCGATGTTCAATGCAGAGTTTCGTAATAATAATCACTGATATTGTTTACTAATTATTTTATTTAAAATTTTAATTCACTGAGAGAAGTAATATGTTTTACGATATCTACTATCGACGAATAAATCCGAAAATTTATGCATCAATTAGACAAGCGCGTTAAAACTGTTCTTCCTTCGCCCTTTACGTAAATAAACTCTTGCTGCAACGTCGCTGCTAGCTACGAAAATATTACTACTTACGGTCCTTGGAAATAAAGTAAATGTAAAATTTTTATAAGTCTTTTAAAAATAATATGGAATGAGAAATGTTTGTTTGTACCTCGCTTTTAATTTGTTTGGCAATTACGAACTGCAGCTTCTTGAATTGCATTATATTTTAATTTAAAATACTTAAACCTGTAATTACTTGCAGTGAAGTTAATTTAAATTATAAACGTTTTGACGGACCAGCTGATTGGAGCGGCGCTGCTTACGTCGTTCCTGCTCAAGATCCAATAAGGCACTGACCATGGCCTACTTCGGTTGCGGGTCGTAATTGAAGAGACGCCCGCGTTCTATTTTTAGCTATGCCAGCAGTTCTCAAACGGTTTAGTGAAAATCTGCCACTGCATGTTTCTCGAAAACTGTTACATTAAAAAAAAAATTGTTGCAAATCGTTTTTGATTGCAGTGTAAACCTCGAGCAGCCTCTGTACAGCTGTTTCCGCCTCGTTTGGGGCTTCGTCAGCAGAGACGTAGCTCGATATTCTTACTGCAAATAAGAAAGACTTGCCCAATTTATTCGCAATTGCGATGTAAGAGTGATGAACAGATAAAACAGCGACATCTTACGATCGCTTTTTGACCTGACATTGCAGTAGGATAGACAAATTGAAACGGATTTGCTCCTACTAAGTCCCCACGCAAGGCGGCCATGCTTGCTGTCAAAAGCATAATGAAAGTTTAAAAAAAAATTTGTTTCAAATCGTTTTTGCTTCAATTTGTCTATCCTACTGCAATGTCAGGTCAAGAAGCGATCGTAAGATGACGCTGTTTTATCTGTTCATCACACTTACAACGCAATTGCGAGTAAATTGGACAAGTCGTTTTTGTTTGCAGTGAGAATGTCGAGCTACGTCTCTGCTGACGAAGCCCCAAGTAGGGCTGAAACAGCTGTACAGAGGCTGCTCGAGGTTTTCACTGCAATCAAAAACGATTTGCAACAAATTTTTTTTTAAACTTTCATTATACTTTGGCAGCGAGCATGGCCGCTTTGCCTGGGGGACTTATTAGGAGCAAATCCGCTTCAATTTGTCTATCCTACTGCAATGCCAGGTTAAAAAGCGATCGTAAGATGTCGCTGTTTTAATTGTTATTCCATTTTTAAAAAACATATGGGTTCAATCGTTGCCATTTATGGTAATATATTGCAGATTTAAATATTTGCACACAGTAAAAGAACACCCTGTATATCTAAAATTAACCGTCAGAAAAAACTTGCAAATATGAGCTAACCGAACAACACGAAAATACGGAAAAAAAAATGTCCAAAGACCCGAAAAATTTCTTATTCTAACGAGTGAATAAGAATAAATTCCCTGTTATTTTATATCTAAAAATCCTGAAAATAAAATAAAATATATATATTATGTATAAATAGTCAGAAAAACAACCAAATATAAATTAATATGTAAACACTTAAAATTAACCGTTGGGAAAACCTTACAAATAAGAGCTAACCAAACAACATGGAAATACGGAAATAAATACCCCAAAGAACCAGAAAAACTTCTTATTCTAACGAAGAAATAGGTATATAATTCCCTGTTATTTGATACCTAAAAGTCCTGAAAAATAAAATATACTGGGTGTCTCATAACTACAGCATCGAAGAAAATAGCCCGTCCAGTCTCCCAAATGTCGATTACGCATCGTAACCACTCCCGGTGTAGCGCAGATCTGAATCGTTCGATTGCCCGGTTTAACAGAGACGCCCGTTGTTGAGTATTCTCAGGTATTCGAAATTCGAATAGGGAAGAAAATACTAAAATTTCTCAGCTATTAATCGTTATTAAAATTAATTATTAAATAACGTTCCAAATTTTCGTTCGTTCGTTCGTTTCGATTTGCCGTGAGAATGTCTTGTCTTTTAAAGCGAGAAAATGATCTCTCAACATAACAGGTTGTGAGAGACGCTTTCTTTAGGTAAATTTTGAACTCTTCAATATTTACGGAGAGACTGAGCAATCAAATAAATGTCGAATCGTCAAAATCAAAATTAATGAGACCCAGAATTCGATCGTAGAATCCCCGTGCCTGTCGGAAATGCAGCGAGAAATCGAGTCCCGTCGCGCGCAGAATACAACGCCCCTGAGTTTGGACCTTCAGATATGAGGCCTTACCATAACATACGGAGGAAATTGAAAGGGTAGCTAGGGAAGATCAAATTAGAGAGTTTTTCTTAATAAATTTTTGGTAAACACGTAATAATTAAAAAGTTACAAGAATTTAAAGCCAAAATAATTAACAAGCAAAAGTTACTCCCTGTAGTAATATTTTACGTTTTAAAATCAAATTTGAGTTATGGCTATTTCATTTTTCTTATAATGCCCAAAAACGGGTTTTCATGTCGTTGTGCACCGCCTACTAATTAAAAACAAAACTAGGAAACAGATTAACATGGACATTTTATGAGTGGTGGTTTTGATAAATTCAGAGTTTATTTAATAATAAAGTTGCATTTTGTGAAATAATTTTTATTAATTAAATAGCTAAAGATGTAAATTAAAGAAGAAATTAAGAAAGTTAAGCTACTGTAACTTTCTTATTATTGGGTTTTGTTCAAAAGCGAATTAAGAAAAAAGCTTTATTTTGATGTTCTACAGCTGCCCTCCGTAGGTTATGAGATACCCATTATACAGGGTGTAACAAAAATACAGGCCACTACTTCACGGACATATTCTACAGATAAGAAGAAAGAAAAAATTTCATATGAACATGTACAGGGTGGCCCAACGATGCGTATTTCTGCTGTGAGGCCTATAGGCAAAAGTTAGGAAAAAATCGATACAGAATTTTATACTACACAGTACGCGGCATATTGTAAAATTATTTTGAAGTATACAGAGTGATAAGAAAAATTGTGGTTCTTGGAAACTATTTTTCTTTAAATAGAACACTCTGTATATTTTTTGATATTTGGATGCGCCGCAGTGACCAGATTACAACAGTATAAAGATATATTGATTTCATTGAACTACTTTCATAAAATAATTTTTTTCTTTGAAGAATTCTTCAAAAATTCGGTTAATTTGAATATGAATTTCTGATTAATGATATAACACAGACGAACTTCCGGTTTCGCCGGAAGTGATATCAACTTTCGTATTTTAAATAGAACACCCTATATATTTTTACATATTTAAAATCTACGAGTCGGAATACGTATCAATTGTTAATTTTGGTTTCCATGACAACGAAAAATAACTTTTTTATTTTTCAATCTAGAAAGCTATGAATCGCCTTTTTTCGATCTAATGCGATCAAGTGTTTCGAAAAAATCACTCCTTTGAAGGTATTTTGATTTTTAACATTTTTACAGCATTTACAGCAACAGAAATTTTAATTAGCTCTTAACTCATTTTTTTCGATAGAACCTCATGTATTTCTCAGCTTAGTTCAACAGAACATTTTTTTCTGAGTACTCTGATACCAAATACGTCATATTTTCTTTGAAAATAATTTAAAATAGAGCATGTCTTATTGAAATTTTACACTCCCTTTATTTCAAATGACTTTCAAAGAAAATATGACGTATTTGGTATCAGTGTACTCAGAAAAAAATGTTCAGTTGAACTAAGCTAAGAAACACATGAGGTTCTATCGAAAAAAATGAGTTAAGAGCTAATGAAAATTTCAAATGCTGTAAAAATGTTAACAATCAAAATACCTTCAAAGGAGTGATTTTTTCGAAACACTTGATCGCATTAGATCGAAAAAATGCGATTCATAGCTTTCTAGATTGAAAAATAAAAAAGTTTCTTTTTTCGTTGTCATGGAAACCAATATTAACAATTGATACGTGTTCGGACTCGCAATGATCCGTAGATTTTAAATATGTAAAAACATATAGGGTGTTCCATTTGAAACAGGCAAGTTGTTATCACTTCCGGCGAAACCGGAAGTCCTATGATGACTATCAGTATGTCGAAAAATTCGTTTTTTTGTTTAGTTTATCGTCTCCAAAATTCAAGTTAATCTATTAATTAATAAAGATTCTAGAAAGGTGAGCACATGGCGCGGGACACCCGGTATGTTATGCATAAATCGGAAAAAAAATATGTGAACACCTTAAATTAACCGTCAGAAAACCTTACAAATAAGAGCTAACCAAACAACACGGAAATATGGAAACAAATAGTCCAAAGACCCGAAAAAACTTCTTATTCTAACGAATAAATAAGTATATAATTCCCTGTTATTTGAGACCTAAAAATCCTGAAAATAAAAAATAAAATAAAATGTATATATTATGTATAAATCGTCAAAAAGCAAATCACACCCACATACCGCAAGTGAAGAGTACAGCTTTTCTTTTTTTATCTCGGAGAGTCATCTTCTTATCAAGTATCCAGTGCAAATGCGCTTAACTGTCTCTAACACCCCTTTATATATCATTTAGGTAGCGACATCTAGCGGCCAACACCCTATATACATATTCATATGAACTTTTTTCTTTCTTCTTATCTGTAGAATATGTCCGTGAAGTAGTGGCCTGTATTTTTGCTACAGCCTGTATACTGGGTGTCTCACAACCTACGGAGGAGATTGAAAGGGCAGCTGTAGAACTTCAAAATAAAGCTTTTTCCTTAATTCGCTGTTGACCAAAACTCAATAATAAGAAAGTTACAGTAGCTTAACTTTCTTAATTTCTTCTTTAATTTACATCTTTAGCTTTTTAAGTAATAAAAATTAATTTATATTTACTATACTATACTAGAAGATAGAATGATGCTGTTTTATGAATTTACAAATTTGACATCTTACTGTGTGTAGGCTTGTTGTGTAACACATAATGAACCTTATATCATTGTAAAGCTTAATCAAGGACCTATTAAATTCAGTCATAAAACATGGGGTGTTCCATTTAAGCTAACCGAGTAAAATAGACATCGGAGTTATGAATCACCCTGTGTAAAATAATAGGAATATGTTCGAAATGGAAATTGTTTTCTGTTGTATAGAGGTTGTGTAATGTTACTGTAAAATTTAAATGCCGAATTTTAATAAATATCTAATCTGTAAAACATCATATAATAGCATTTTTTGAATTGATATGTCAATATCTCAAAAACTATTAGGTTTAGGTACATAATACTTTTATAATAAATTTATCTACGCTTAAAGACAAATCGAAATGAATCGTAATATACAGGATGTTCTATATAAAAAAAAAACATAACTTTGGTCTGGCACAGCCACACCGAACACTCTGTATAATTGTAACTTTTAAATCATGCATCTGTACCATAGATAAGTAATAGAGACAACAAATTTTAAAAATCTGCATTAATATAGGCGCTATCTACCGAATACGCACTATTGGCCCACCCTGTACATTTTTTTCTTTACTTTAATCTGTAGGATATATCATTGAAGTAGCTGCTACTTCTAAGACATTCTACGAACAAAATGAAGAAAAAGTTCAAACAAACATATATCCAAGAAATCAGCCTTTTTTATGTTATAGTTAAATTATTAAAATTATGAAATTAAAAATTAAATAATTAATTTTAATTAAAATGTTAAAATAAATGTAGAAAGAAATTCATCTAAACATGTATACAGGGTGGTCGCGGGAAACCGTACGGATAGCTAGAAAATATTGATATATTCCTTTAAAAAAAAACATAACTTTGGTCTGGCACAGCCACACGGAACACTCTGTATAATTGTAACTGATTTTAAATCATGCATCTATACGATAGGTAAGTAATCGCGAAAGCAGATTTTTAAAATCTGCCTTAATATAGCCGCTATCTACCGAATACGCACTGTAGGCCCAGCCTGAATATCTAAATATGAACCTTTAAATAACAACCTTCAAATTAGAGTAATTCAAATAATACAGAACTAGACATTAGCCTATTGTCTGAATTCATTAAATTGTTAAATTTCTGATTTATACATAATATATACCGGCTGTTTCAAATTGAGTGTGCACTGAAGGGATCTCCTAAACCGAAAGAGGTACAAATTCGGTTAAAAGGAAGAAAAGTTGCACAAATCAATGCCTAATTCGTGTCCATTGAGAGAATGATTTTATTCTTATTTCTTCTTGAGATATTAATAAAAATGTAAAAAAAATCGATTTTCTTTTTCTCTCTGTATCTCTTTTATTATACATAATGTTGAAATTCTGATTTAACTTTCTACACGCACTTTTTGATTCTGCTTCGAATAGGGGTAACAGAATTGAAGTCAAACGTTTCGTCTGTCCGCAATCATTATCAGTTTCGATTTTCGATTTCGATTTTAAATAAAACCGAAGAGAAAAAATAAAATGTTCATATAAAATCTGAATTATTTAAGCTTCAAATTAATGTCAACTATTAAGTGTGATATATCATTACAATCAGGAGAAGAAATGCTATCGAATAGAACAATAAAAAAATATAAGTTGTATTTAAAAAATCGAAACTGATGATGGTCGTGGAAAGACGAAACGTTTGACTTCAATTCTATTACTTCTATTCGAAGCAGAACCAAAAAGTAGAAAGTTTAATCAGAATTTCAAAATTATGTATTATAAAAGAGATACAGAGAGAAAACCAAAATCGATTTTTATACATTTTTATTAATATCTCAAGAAGAAATAATAAAAAATCATTCTGTTAATGAACACGAGTTAGACATTGATTCGTGCAACTTTTTTCCATTTAACCATACTTGCATCTCTTATGGTTTAGGTGATCCCTTCAGTGCACACCCAATTTGAAACAGCCGGTATATTTTATTTTTCAGGATTTTTAGGTATCAAATAACAGGGAATTATATACTTATTTATTCGTAGAATAAGAACTTTTTCCGTTCTTTGGACTATTTATTTCCATATTTCCGTGTTGTTTGGTTAGCTCTTATTTGTAAGGTTTTCTGACGGTTAATTTTAGGCGTTTACATATTAGTTTATATTTATTGTTTTTTTCTGAAGATGTATACATTTATACATAGTATATGTATATTATTTTATTTTCAGGATTTTTAGGTATCAAATAACAGGGAATTTATACTTATTTACTTGTTAGAATAGGAACTTTTTTCGGGTCTGGACAATTTTTTTTCGTATTTCCGTGTTGTTCTGTTGGCTCTTATTTATAAGGTTTTTCTGACGGTTAATTTTAGATATATATATATACAGGGTGTTCATGGGAAGCCGCTACATTAGCTAACTTTCTTATTTGTATTTTTATGAAGTAACTTAAATTAGGAAAGTTTTAAGAGCTTTCCTCTTCGGTTTTATGGTACTTTCAAAAAAAAAAACAAATGACAATCAGGTTTTCGAGATTTTCAGATGTTTTCAACTTTTTTAAATGGAACATATATATTTTTTATTAGCGTATCGTGTTCAGGATGTCAAATTAAGTATTTCTCTAAAATATTCCCCTTCTATGTCTACTATTTTATAAATTATTTGGTAAATAATGGTATTAGACATTTTAACATGTCGCGCTTTCAATATTTGGACCCAAGGGTTTTTAGTTGGAACTAAATTTAAACAAATGTTGTATCATGACGGTTCACAAAGGTCTGACAGTTTGAACACACTCCCTTTATTCTCTTATTTCAACGCGCACCATATTGTATTCGTGAATAAAAAGACTATCGTAACGATAGACTTCTTCCCGCGAATATCAAGACTGAATTATGTGTGAAATATTCTGTTTTGAGAGATATTATTTCACAGACGTACTTAATTTGACATCCTGAATGCGATGCCATGATAAAAAAAATAATAAAAAAAAAATCATAATGTTCCATTTAAAAAAGTTGAAAACAACTGAAAATCTCGAAAATCTGATAGTCATTTATTTCTCCGAGGGTACCATAAAATCAAGCATGGAAGGTCCTGAAACTTTCCTGATTTAAGCTACTTCGTAATATTTCAAATAAAAAAGTTAGCTATTGCAGCCATTTCCCGTGAACACCAAGATTTTGTTACTAAGTCATTTCTAAAATAGTAGGCTTTGGGAGATGATATTTTAGAGACATGATTAGTTTGATATCCTGAACGAGATGCGATGATAAAAAACCTAACATTCCATTTAAAATAGTTGAAAATAATTGAAAATCTCGAAAACCTGATTGTCATTTGTTTTTCCAAAAGTACCATAAAAACGAGGAGGAGAAGTCCTAAAACTTTTCTAATTTAAGTTACTTCGTAAAAATACAAATAAGAGAGTTAGCTATTGTAGTGGCTTCTCATGAACACTCTGTATACAGGGAGATTCAGGCAACTTATTCATTAAAAGTTTACGGACTTCTCTTTTGAATTTCTGTTTCATATTTTGTAGTTATAAGTTAACGATAAGGATCTATCAAATTATATTATTTTCAATTGTCGGACACTTCTGCTTATACCGGAAGTTGCTGACAACTTTCTTATTTTAAATGGAATAGCGCACTTTTTAATGCATTTTTGAAATCTTCATGAAATTCTAAATATATTTTGTCCAACATGTGATACAAGAAAAATTATCCGATTACGAGGTATTTCCATTTTTTAAAAAATTCTCATACTTGCAGTCAGTCTTGTTTATGAGACTGCCATCTTTGTGCAACAAAAACTACTACTACAATTTTTGGCCTGTAGTAGCATACGGTAACATTCTTTCAAATTATGTCCAGTTTTGCACTTAATTGTTTACAGGCTGGTTGAAAAGTAACTTCTATTCGAACTGATTTCAACTGTCGAAAAGTCATATTTTTTAAACGGAATGCCTAGTATATTTTTATACCATGTGACTCAGAATTAAATGTTCGTTCGTCCTGCATTAGCATTCCCTATACCTATCTTATAGTTCACTCGTTATCGATGATTTCTTTTTAGCAGATAATTTTTTTCCACTTTTCGGTATTATTTTTAAATAGTGAGCTATGAAAACTAGAGAAATTAAATTATTTAAATCATCCATCTAATAGAAATTAAAAGAAAAACAATTTAATCGCTACGAAGAACCAAAAAATGAATATTCAAACACAGACATTTTAAGTGTATTTGATTATAAAAAAATCGACAATTCAAGAAGTTAATAAAAAAAATTGTTATATCGAGGAAAATACGTTATTACTTAGATACAATGGAAAGTTATTAAAAATAAATAATAGCTGAGGACAACTGAGCCAATATTATAACCAACAATTTGTGCCTTATTTATAATATTTTTTGATTTATTTATTAGTTCTCATAAAATTTGGTTTTATAAGTGCAAATTTCTCTTTGTAAATGTGTAAAAAGTCATACCAAGAATTCCAATACATGCGGAATAAGTAAATAAAAGGTTCAGATAATAGATGTGTATTTAAATATTATTTTTCGGTTTTTAAAATGAAATTGATTTTACATTCTGCAATTAATTTAAAAAAACCTCAGTTTGTTAAATTTTGATAGCACACTATTCAGGAATAATACTGAAAAGTGAAAAAATTTATGTGTCAAAGAGAAAATCATGAATAGAAAGAGAAAGGTAAGAGATGGTTATAGGGAATGCTAATACAGTTCGAAAGAACATTTAATTTTGATTTTGATGGTATAAAATACTGGGTGTTCTATTTAAAAAACATGACTTTTCGATAGTTGAAATCAGTTCGAATAGAAGTTACTTTTCAACCACCCCGTAAACGATTTTGTGTAAAATTAGGTATGACCTGAAAGCTTATGAGCATAGCCTACTACAGGCCAAAAATTTTAATTATGGCTCTTGTTACACAAAGATGGCAGCATCATAAACTAGGTACTGCAACTTTGAACTTGCTTTAAAAAGTGGAAATACCTCTTAAACGGCTAATTTTTCTTGTATCAAATTTTACATAGAACATTCGTAGAATTTCATGGAGATTTTAAAAATGCAATTAAAAATTGGGTATTCTATTTAAAATAAGAAAGTTGACAGCAACTTCCGGTACAAGCAGAAGGGCCCGAAAGTTGGAGATATTATATTTTAATAGACCATTATCCCTAAATTATAACCGCAAAATATGAAATAAAAATTCAAAGAGGAAGTTCGTAAACTTTTAATGAACTGAACATCTTCAGTACGCTACCAACTTAAAAGCACTTAAAAAGATCTAAACACAACCTAATCATCCTAATAAAATCATAAAAATATAAAAACTAACAACAATCTAATCATCCTACAAAATATACATGTCTAAGTGTAAGTAAATATATTAATTTATATTTACTTACACTTAGACATGTATATTTTGTAGGATGTAAGTAAATATATTAATTTATAAATACTTACACTTAGACATGTATATTTTGTAGGATGATTAGATTGTTGTTAGTTCTTATATTTTTATGATTTTATTAGGATGATTAGGTTGTGTTTAGATCTTTTTAAGTGCTTTTAAGTTGGTAGCGAGAGAAGAGAATTCACTGGGAGGTGACTTTCCCTTCAAAAGATGGCCATATTAAATGGCCGTATTAAAAACTGACGTAAATATTTCTCAAATTCAATTGTTAAGAAGGACTTGGTCTGTTCAAATATGTATTAACGCTAAGATACATTTAAAAATAATTGTGGATGTCAAACACTGCAGTCGTTAATTGTAATTTTCTGAATTCTGTTTAAATAATCTGTGCAACTCCTTTCCTGTTATTAATTTTTGTTGATCATCAGGGCTATTCTGTAACACTGATATGGTCTTCAATAACTGAAAAGAACTTTTTATGTTTTCAGAACATTTCACGTCGATTGCCGACCGCAAATTGAAGAGACATGCATATTAACTCAAGATCACACTTGAAACGGATTGCAAGTTGTTATGAAACTATTTACAGAATACCAATTTTGCAAGGTCACTTGAAACATAGCAATATCAAATCCATATCAATGGTACAGAATAGACCCCATTGTCAAATACTTGTTCTTGTTCAGTTTTTTCTATTGTCCTTTTCTGACAGAGTTAGCGAAACAAAAGTACGAAAAAGAATAAGATTTTGAATACGAGCCAAAGGGAACTATTTCGAAAATCAAACAATTAAAAATGTGGACTATAAATTTACGGAATTTTATTTATTAGTCTATTTCCTGTGTAATAAAGACTAGATTGAAATCCATACGTTCGTCTAATATTGTTATACTATTACTGTTACTAAAATTTAGTACCTTACTGAAAAGGCAATAAATAAAAGAAGTTTTTGGAATAATTTGGAAGCTGATTGTATTATAAAACTTTGGAAATAAATCAGAATGAGTGTTCTAGAAAATCACCTTCCAGTTCATTTTCTTTGGTCTCGAGGAATCGGCTTCAGTTAAAAACCGAAAAAATCAAACTTCGGGCTTATACTGGAACAATTTTCTTTAACTTCCAATTTAGTGAAGTCACGGGACTTTTTAAGGGATTTCTCAACTGAAGTTTATAGAGAACTTATGCTTAACAGAAGCTGTTATCCTTTTAAATTGAAACCAATGTATATCCTATTCCGCACTTAATAATAATTATTTGATGGAAGTATGATGTATACAGATTTTTATTAAAACTAAATACCCTTATTCCAAGGGCAATAAATCAGAGAAGTTTTTAGAATAATTTTCAAGTTGATTGTATTACTAAATTTTGAAAAAGTCAGAATAAATGTTCAAGAAGGTTAGTTTTTTCTTAGAGAAGTGTCTTTTCAGCTATTATATTTCAAACTTATTTAAGTTTTTAACTTAATGTTTGTTGCGTAGTATGTACTATTATTTAATCTAACCAGGAAAACGCGTAATGCGTCTCAGCTAGTAATGACGTCAAATAGGTAGATGTTGCCACGAGCAACGGCATTGCCATCTTGACATTACACCAGACCGTCAGGCACAAATTAACATATGTTGATAAATTTTATATTCCGGGAGTTGTGGACCTTTTTGACAAAGTTAATCGTTACTGTTCCCGGGTAATTCTAGAGGAGTCTTAACAATTGAAACGTTTCTCCGAATCTAGATTCGAATCTGTCCACGATAGCTACTTTCCATTTCAAGCTGTGACACTCCAGGTCTTAAATCCTGGAGCCGCTCAAAGTTAGTTGTTCAATGGAATTTGTGAAAGGGAATACAGAGCTTGAAGTCCCTGAAGAGTTTGGAGCAGCTCGTTTATGTAAATAAAAAAATCTGATGCATATCGTTCCTGCGGATTCTGACCTGTGAACCCGCTTATCAGAAGTGAGCGAACGGTTGGTCCCTGGGTTCGCAGAAGGAACGGTTAAGAACATCTGCACTCTAAAGTGAATCTACTTTCAATGACTGACTTGTATTGTAAAGAGGTCGTGAAGGGTTAATGCATATAAATTCATTAAAAATATTGCTATACATAAATTCCTTGAAGCCTAGAGAGAAAATGGCTTTTCAGATTCAATACAAACACCCTGCTTAAGTTTGCCAGACGTCCTTTGTTTTAAAGGACGCTCCCATTTTCAGACTCAAAAATAAATCTTGTCCCATATTTTAATATCAAAACTACAGGACAATAATAGCTATTTTTATTTTTGTTCATAGTTAAATAACTAAGTACTTACTATTAGCTTCAGTTAACGACTACAATACGTTGCATATCAAACAAATCGCTCTTTATTGCATACAAAATAAAGAAAAAAGCAGTATTTAGGTACCTACGGAACCCACAGTGCTCGAGTCTGATTTGCACTTAACCAGGTTTTTATTAATGTCGTTACCGATACCATAAAAGAGAATTTGGTAATTATTTACAAAAGCTACAAGTGGATCAAACATTAGAAATTTTGGAGGACATGTTCTACGATTAACTATAATTTAAATGCACGCGGAATTAATTGGGGCAAACACCCCGTTTTTAATTAAAAAAAAAATAATTAAAATCGTCGTGTTGTCCTTCTCTAACCAATGGTTATAGATACAGCGAGTTTTCTATCCTTTTCTAATCGTTGGTTATGCCACCGGCTATGTGCGTCAAACGTCATTATAAAGGAAATATGGCCATTTAACCAAATGTGTTTTTAAATATTTTTTTTGCTAAACTAGCAGTGAGACCAAATAAAAATAGTGTTAGGAGACAACATATTATATAGTGGTGCTATGTGCAAAATTTCATCTTCATACGTTAACTTGTAGCTTTTGTAAATAATTACCGAAAATTTTATTGAAAGCAACGATGTCTCTTATTTTCATCCTTGGTTCTTAATTTTATTTTATAAAATCTTCTAAAATACAAAACGGGGAACAGGAAACCCTAACCTCACTTTATGTAAACGTCCAAGCATTAAGCGCTAAAATTTCCTAATTTCTCGCACACGCACATTTTAGGGATTGCTAAAATACAAGATTACCCGTTTTTATAAAATTTATTGAATTATTTGACCTTATAAAAATATCCACGTGAAACTGCAGATGTTTAATGCTTGGTTTATACAGTCACTAAAACTAAAACTAGCTGTGAAAATTCCGTGGAGGGAATATTAACTGGAGAGAAAGTACAGTCAAATTTACGGTCATCCCGTCTTTTCCACTAAGAATTGAAATAAACGAATTCTTAATTTTTAGTGAAGTTGTATAAACCGCTTCGTATCAGTACGGCTTTTTAATTTCTTAGTTGATAGTTATTAACGTTTAGTTATTAGTTTTAGTGACTGTATAAACCACATTTAAGCAATTTTATTATTTACGCTAAATAAAATTAAAATAAAAAAGGCGCGTAATTTAAAAATATTTCCGCGGTAACGATTTAAATATTGTTCAGGAAATTAAATAATTTAATACATTGAGTTACATTCTTGCCCAAGATACTAGTTTGGTCTATTCCAGAAGAATCATCGGACAATTTGTGATTTTCTTTCTATAAATTACGACCACGTTTGCTCGGATCGTTTTTCGCTCCGGCGCTTAATAAGGCCGTGCGGCCGTGATAGCCGAAGAAGTACAATTTTCTCTAATCATTCTTTCTTACCTTATTTTTATCACAAATTGTCCTGTTCGTTCGCCTGGGATGGCCGCAAACGAAATTTAAACGTTTAATTACAGAAGAAATCGAAATAATGCTTGGTTTATAGTCACTAAAACTAAAACTAAAAAATTAACTAAAACTAAAATTAAAACTATGCAAAAGTTTCCGTTTATACAAGCAAAAATTACGTATTGCTCGTTGCACACCTAGCTGTGAAAATTCCGTGGAGGGAATATTAACTTGGAGAGAAAGTACAGTCAAATTTACGGTCATCCCGCTTTTCCACTAAGAATTGAAATAAACGAATTCTTAATTTTTAGTGAAGTTGTATAAACCGCTTCGTATCAGTGCGGCCTTTTAATTTCATAGTTGATAGTTATTAATGTTTAGTTATTAGTTTTAGTGACTGTATAAACCGTGTGGTTTATACAGTCACTAAAACTAATAACTAATTTATTACATTAATACTTTAGCTTCTGACAACCGATTCCAAACTTTTCAAAATCAATAGAAGGTAACCATGGTAACTTAAAAATATGCTAAGGATTACAGATTACTGTAAATTCAGTGCCATCACTGCCATCTCAGCCACCTGGGGGGAATTATAATTGCGTTTAAAACTGTGGCAATAGACATAAACCCCTGTGAGTAGGACCCACTTTACAGTCAAGATAACAACATTAACATACAAATGTCAGACACACAAAACACGAAACAAATTACTGAGGTTATGTACGAATGTTTATGTTTATACTTGACAACACGATGATATATTGCCAACTTAATTCTCATTTGCTAAGATATTATCATTAATGATGTATTACTCTTGATTCCTGATTTTGGCTATACTTATAAGGCATAATATGGACAAATCAATTGCAAATGAGCTCTACTAACACTCCCTCAAAGGAATACCTCCACTTACCAGTCATCCTGTATAAATACCACAATAAGTGTGTTATTACGATTTTTAGTTCGTAAGAAATAATTCAAGTTTTTTAAAATTTTGGATATAAAAAATTCTAATCCTTGGAATACTTTAGGAATCATTTTACGGCAACTAAAGATAACTCAAAAAAAAAACTTTATTTTATTAAACGGTACCTGAAAGAACAGCATGAAAGCAACCCATTGATAGTACTTCACTTGTTTGAGCGGACTTCTTCCAGGGCCTTTTTGGTAAGAGTTCTCAACGCCCGGATAAGCGACCTGTGTTCCTGACTTTTTCATGAAAGCATCTATTACTGCATACGTTGAGTGAATCCAACAATAAGTATTTAGGACATCTTCCGGAATATCCCTGAAAATAATTTCACATAAAATATACAGAGCAATATTCAATTTTTCCCACTTTTCTTAACTTTAAATTCAATAAAAGTAAAATGAATTTTCTTTCTGTAACTTTAAATTCAAAGAATTAAAATCTTTCTTAAAACTTTAAAAGTTTTCGTTCTCTAAACTATTAGTTTGTTTAAATTGAGAGATAGAAAGAAGTAATGCAGGTTACCGTCTACAAATTTAATTTCTAGGGAAGATTAAATCAATTAATTTCAATTATAGTTTACGTGCGGAATAAAACTTTCGTTTCTGCTAATAAACTGAACGTGTTTATTTACCAAACATGTTATGTAAATTAGCAAAATTTCTTTTGATAGTTGACTTTATGCGATAAACAGGTTGAGATTCACGACCGGCCTCCATGAAGCGCACACAAATTTTTCAGTCGACTAAAGCTTGATTCTCACTATCCTGCAAGCAGCCTGCAATGCACGGGCAAAGAACGGACTCTGCACGTGCTCGGCAAATATTGTAACCTACGAATTCAATACTTTTCCCGGGTTGCATTCTCATTATGCGGGCACCGCCCGGGAAAGCACACTGCTTGCACGTGGGGTTTCTTTTTAACAATATTTGCCGAATACGTACCGCGCCGATTCTACGTGTTGCAGAGTTTAGATTGGTATTATATGAAGCATGACAGAACTAATAAAACATCAGCAAAAAGTTCATCCCTTTCGGATGAAAAATTAATAGCTTGCTTTAAGTGCAGCGCTTTAAAAAGTAATAAACGTTTAAGGACCACTTCTTAAGTGTACTTATATTTATATTTTAGAAACAACTTTTTATTTATTTTTCTATAAAATTTATAGTTCTAGTTGCCTTAATCCTTAAAGCAATCAATTTGATACTTGTTGAAATTGTAATATCAAAATATTTCATTTTTGATACATGTTGTAGCACGGATTTTGCTAATTTAAATGACATATTTTATAGTTTTTGGATTCATTAAGCGGGATATATGTAGATCTGTCAATTTTAATACCTATCTATTAAAAAAATTAAACATTTGTTTTTTCACTCCCAACGAAGCTATCAAACGATGAGCGTCTGTGCAATTTTTAACAGTATCCGTTTAAAGATTAAAAAGAATTTTTATAAATAATAAATTTAAATTTTTTCCATCATCAGAGGTTGCTTTTAACACGGATGGACAAATTTTGTCAGTCCCTTTTACAATTGCTTTTAACACGTTTTAATCAACTTTTCAATAAGTTTTCATGTTTTTTTGTAAATTATTGCAATGTGCTACTTGAATTGGAACCTCAAGCTGTTAGTCTCCGATGAAGGGAACAAATCTGTTTGAAAATATAAGGCATACAACAAAAAAGTGTCTTTTAAAAAAACCAGCCCAATCCTGCCGAATAACCCTATAATCAAAACCTTCCAAAAGTACTTTAAGCCAATAATCTACTTCAAAGTACTCGAAAAAAGTGTTTATTTTTGTTATATCCATGAAATGCCTGAATCGATCTGGATAATATTCGGTATGTCTCACAGGAAGGTCACATCTACAAGTGGTTTTAATTATTTGCAGTGAACTGCTGGTGTGAAAAACAGGATTGGCACAACACAGATCTTACGATAATTTTTTTGATGTTAGGAAAATAGCTAGTTAAGAAATTTTTAGAAAGAGCATTAGTCCAGAATTTTTTTCGTGTTTTTATAGCTTGATATTTTTTACGATTTACTGCAACATTTCCTTTTGAAAATAGGTACAGTTTACTACCTTTTACGTACGTACATAATTAATTTCTTTTCAGGAAGTCAGCATTTAGTAAACAGTAAACTATAATCGGGATTTGTTTCTCTATGTACAGAATGCTAAATTTGTTACAGTTCAAAGATTCTTTTGATATTTTGAGACACCGTTATAATAAATCCTGGTATTATTTTCTTTTAATAGAATCTGCGGCTCGCTTTCCAAATAGAGATGGGCAATCCGGATTATTTTCTGGAGCAGACTCAGTGAATCTGGATCAGTAGATAGATAGAATCTAATGATCCGGAATCTATCTCAGATTCGTAGAAATTAGACTGTTCGCTTATAATGTTGGTTGGTTTTACGCATATTAATATAATATCTCTTATCTATGGTTTTACCATGGGTTTTACGTACTAAGCCACCTTACAAAACTAATAAAATATTGCCTCCGGTCAAATCATGTTAAAGGTTAGAATTCTGTATTATATGGTACTATAATTATTTATGAACTTTTGTGAGTAATTCCTTACTTTTCCGTGATCTATATGTTTTTTTTTTTAATTTTAAATTGACGAATTGAAACTGTTTCTTACAAAAAAATAGTTTGAATCAAATCAAAGAATTGACATAAATTTACACAAATACTCAAGTCTAATGACTAATACTGATGCTCAATGTGATGGCACAGACTCCTTTTATAAACCCGAATGCAGTATCGAGTCGTATATGTTTCAATGGCGGGTCAGTCATTCCATCGGCCCACAAGTCCTACGGTAACCGTTAACCGTGTGCCGGATCCCCAAATTTTCGGGTCCGACTGACATGGATCTCTTGAAAGATCCGGATCAGTGAACCGGTTCAGTCGTGACCGACCCATTAATTTTTTCAAAGCCTTGGAGTTTTTAAAATCGTAAATTTCCCTCTTTCAACAGCATGGTGAACCTAACCTCTTTACCTTTTAGTTTCTATTGACAACGTATTTATTTATATTTTTTACTCCTGACGAAGCTATCAAGCGATACCGAAACATAGAGTATTCATTGCGATTTCACAATATTTTGACTTCAATTAAACGGTACTATGGTCACACATGCTGAAAGTATAACATTTATGCTCAGTTTCTGAAACGATACATAACTTTCTGTAGAGATAAACTAAAGATAAATTCATTATATCTTCTAAAAACTGTATCTCAAAACTTTATCTGTAGACAAAGTGTATATGCTGCAACGTAAACAATTTATACTTTTCATAAAAATTCATATAAAGTTATCTGTCAAGAAAAATTTGTTTACCTAAAGTTATTTACCGTTTTAGAAACCGGGCATTATTTTTGCACGATTCGTCAATTTATAGTTATTTAAGCATCAAAAGCGGTAAGGGTTGTTTACTGTCGAAGGTAATAGATGTTGCCTGAGATCGGAAAAAATCATTTGAGTGGTTTGAAAGATCGCAAAATTACAAAACTTTCATATTTGATTACTTCCTGCCTTCCGATCGGTAAGTAACGTTCTAATCTATTTCGGAGATTTGTAAACTCAACCTACTATTGTTTTAATCGAACCAGTAAATACGTTACATTGACGGATCGTGCAAAAATGTATTTACTGGTTCGACTAAAAATAAAAAATAAAAATAAAATAATAGGTTGTGTTTACAAATCTCCGAACAGTAAGATTGTGACTTACCGATCGGAAGGCAGTAAGTAATATGAAAGTTTACCTGTAATCTCCAAGGTAACTGAGTATATTTTGTCATTTTCGGTAGTGGGATTTTGATATTTTTTAGACCGTGATAATTGTCACAGAACTGTCACTTTAACAAACCAATGTAAAATTATTCAATTTGGTTACTGCATGAATCGTGCAAAAAAACGTAATAAGCATCACAAGCATTAACGGCTACTGGTCACATTGGTGATAGAGGTTACTATTGCTCTCGACCAGTAAGCAACCCTTACTTCTTTTAATGCATAAATAACCATTTGGACGTTTCATGCAGTAAACAATATTGATACATTCATACATTTCATCGGACATGATTTGACTTCAATTAAATGGTACTACGGTTACACGTGTTGAAACATTTATGCTCGGTTTCTGAAACGATACATAACTTTTTGTAGAGATATACTCAAGATAAACCCACCATAACTTCTAAAAACCATTTCTCAAAACTTTGTCTGTAGATAAAGTGTATACGTAGCACCGTAAACAGTTTTTACTTTTTATGATGTTATTCATCAATAAAAATTTCTCTTTATGTAAAGTTATTTATCGTTTCAGAAACTGGGCATTAGTAAACTGGAACTTTGCAACATAGTAACCATTCCAGAATCACGACGTACTAAACTAGGAGTACGGAATGGAAGAATTAATACATTTTCATTCATTTTTCATGATGAAAATAACATTTTGAAGTTTTTTGTTTGAATTTAGCAATTATTTAATTTCAGCTGTAGGCAGTTCTTATAGTGAACTTATATTCTCAGATTATTTATAATTGTAATACTTCCTTGAGATTTATTAGATAAACGTAATTTTGCCATTTTCTTTTGTTTATTTTCTTGAAGTATGGTTCTTGAATCAAGTTGTAATTGTAAGTGCAGCTATCTCGAAAACCGTAAGCTTTAGACCAATAAAAGTTGCATAGATTAGAAACAGAATTTAGAGTTATTCGAATGTGTTAAAATATACAGGGCATTCCATTAAATTTTTTTTTTTGAAATTAAAATTTTTAAATATCAGTTTCTTTTGAGCAAATGTACATAATAAATGCTGCTTTTACTCCTAAGGGTTATTCTACATAATATTTATAATTAGTTCGGTGCACTGTAGATATTCCTTGCCCCGCTGATTATGAATAAAATACTTCTACATTTTACCTTTTTAATACAATTGAACAGCAGCAGCGAATGCTTCGATTTAGGGTGTAGTTGCTGAATAAAAAGTGTTTATTTTTAAAAGATACATATATCGAAATCTGCAATAAAAAATGGGTACATTCCATTTAAAAAGTATACGTTTGAAAGATAACTCACTTATGGAACGTGCCGTATGTTTAAAAATAATTTGCTGATAGAGAACTCGTTAAATGCCGTTACTTTTGCAGAAGACATTTTATTTTCACAGATCGACATAAATCTGGGGTTTAAATTTTTATTGCTGCTTTAAGAAATGGGTCACATGCCATTAACAAATCTATAAATAGATTTTCTCTATCAGGCATAGTTTTCGAATAAACATTTTTTAAATTTTGTATAAAATCTGAAAAAAAAATATTTATAAAATTTTCTTTTGCCATTGGAATTGTATTTGATGAAACATTAATCTTTGTGGTGTTGTGATAAAATACCATTCGCAACAAGGTGAGAGAATAGACGGCGGTGGAAGTAGTCCTTAATTTACCAACATTTTTAACATTTAAATCAAATTAAACAAAATCTGATCGCTACAGTTTTTTTATCAAAACTATTAAAAGTGATAAACAATCCTGACAGTTTTTGTTACATATGTGGTCTTTATACAGAGCTGAACAAAAGTATCAAATAATAGCTGTTACTTTTTTATAAAATTAAGGAAAAATATATAATACAAAAATTCCTTGATGTATTCCTACGAATATAGTTTCTCTGAGTTCTCTTTTGTTTTGCTGCTGGCAACCAACTCTGTTTTTTTTTTTAATAGCAAACAAGAAAGTTTAAAGATTTTGTTGGATAAATTTAAGTCGCTGAAAGATTAGTGGCGATTTAAAGATATCTAGAATGCTTCTGCGTCATAAGTACGCTGGGCTTATGGTTTACGTTGGACAAAAAAGGGAATGGCCCAAGAGACCATTTTGGATCGTAACAGGAACTTAAAAATTCATTTTGTACTTTATCATTTACACTATTTTCCAGAAAACCTTCATACGGCGAGTGAGGAGCAAGGTGAGAGGTTCCATCAAGATTGTAAAAATCGTGGAAAAACGATATCCAGGTTGTTGGAATATAAATTCGATGGAATTTAAAGCGTGGTATGAGTCCTGTTCATAAGAAAAATATTAAAAAAAAGGTCTTTTGGCACAAAAAGAAAACGAGTATCTAAAAGTTACTCATAAACAATATAACTGCAGATATTAAGAACGTTGTAATATGCTAAACTCGTAAATTAAATGCTAAAATTCTTCAAACGTTGCTTATATTTACTATTTATTATTTTGTCTTATGGTTTCAAATTCTTATGTGATAGAAATATTTTGATGGTGTTCCAGGTGTGTTCCAGGTGAAAACACAAACTGAACAAATTTACACAAAATAAGTCAAACTCCAAATGTAATTTTGCCGACCTCTGAATTAATAATTAAGGCACTATTGAAGAAATCGATAACAATAACCTACTCTGTGTACTATTAATGGATAATTAAAGTTTAATGAACGGTTATGAATTTGGACCTTTCTATTGCAAGTTTAACTTCAAACTGATACACACATTTCTACACTGGCAACTTGATTGAAACAAATATGCAAATTTTGTATCTGAGAATAATTTGTAATATAAGCAAATGTTCTTTTTAATTACTTCGTTAGAAGAAAATTGGGTTAGCGTTATACTGAACGGTATTTTTAAATTTTTGAGATTAAGCTAAATAAAAAATTAAAATAGTGAATACCTTGTGTGGACGCAATCAATAGGATTTCCAACATACTGTCGCGTAGTGACTGCAATGGAAAATGTTACCAGAAGGATAACTGTGGCGTTACTGTGTAGTCGAAATACCAATGAATCTACAGTCACGTGATTTATCTGAAATGTATTTGTATTAGAGACTTTGTTAATGCTACAGTGCTTTTTGATGATCCTTAAAGCATTAAATGTTATTTTAAGCTTAATAAACTAATTAAAAAGTAATGTTAAAGCTTCAATGGATTAGCAACTAAATATTTACTTTACTTAAATGTACCTGCGTGAGCGTGTAAACTCCTCGTAGAATGTCCATGCCTGGAAGAGTGTGAGATGGTGAGAGCTTTCGACGGTTTGATGTTCGTCTGATATCTTGAAAGCTTCTCTTGTTTGACCTTCTGAAGCTGCTAATAATCCGCTCCTTATGAGTCTTCTCCACATTTACCCTCCCCATTAGGGAGAACGCGCGCTCCAATGACACATCTTT
Source organism: Prosopocoilus inquinatus (assembly GCA_036172665.1). Lineage (NCBI taxonomy): Eukaryota > Metazoa > Arthropoda > Insecta > Coleoptera > Lucanidae > Prosopocoilus > Prosopocoilus inquinatus. Next base: position 39,055,647 of record CM069871.1, read on the forward strand.
GGACGTATACATTTGCGTTGTTACATCCGCACCTTCACACCTAACTCAAAGATCTTGGTTTCGACGCAACTATTAAAAAGCTTATGACTACAATCTGCTATAAACCGTAATAAAATCAAGCGTGTAAACTGGTATTGTCACTAAATTTAGCACGTTTTGTTTCGCTGCCGCGATCTAATTTATTATTTTACACTATCTGCTTATTTTTAGTCCAGTGCCAAAACTACAAGCGCAACCCATCGTGAGGTAATATTATTATTTGTTTCCCAGAAGGAGGTCCGGCCTACTTAAAGACAAGCATCAGAAAATCAATATTCTTAACTTAATAAGGAGCTAAACGTAAAGGTAAATCGGTTAATGATCTTTAGAATTAATTTTATAAGCACACCCCCAATCGAACACAAATTTGTTGAACCGTATAATCAACTTGTAAACACTAGTCCCTAATTTTTTGATCGAAATTTTATGTCAAGGGACAATCGTTCATCGCGTCACATCAAACGAACACTCTGTGCACCACTGAAAAAAAATCAATCCACTCTAACAGACAGTGGTGCAAAATTAACTTTATTTTTTCATCATTAGTCCTCGCTCTTTCCTAATCAATACGCTAACGTCGCCGACTCTTCTTTCCTAAATTCTCCTTACGACAATATACAAACGATGGAAGTTAAGCCAAGAAGAAATAGTTATTTTCGGGATGAATTACAAACCTCAGTGATTTGGCCAAGCTTCCATCATCCTGACTGGCCTTCGGAATGAGGCGCCCGAATGAAAATAAATTAGTCGGAGAACTACGTTGCGAGGCGTTATTTTAAATTTCCGTTCTTTAGCGCCAGAATCTTTTGTTTAAAGCACCGATAATTGATAATTTAGGTTTCACATATTTCATATTCTGAAATATTTTTGGGTTATGAGGATTTACGTTGGGTAAAATTATTGTTTACACTGAAAAGTCTTTTGATCTCGGGGTTATACAATCGAAGTTGAAGTTTTTTTTTTAATACCTCGTAACAAAGAACAAAGACATCTTCGAATTAAATTTTCCAAATGTATGTTATTATGAGATAAAATAATTTAGGCTATTTTACAAAAAGTTTTAATTTCCTACTGTATATTCAGAAATACAAGGCTCGGCAAAGTTCTGAATTTGGTTTATTTATACTATATTATTAGTTAAAGTTATTTAAGAAGACACTAAAAATTAAGCTGTTATTATTATTATTATTATTATTATTATTATTATTATTAATAATACAGGTGTTCCGTGAAGTTGCTACGGACCAAAGTTACATTTTTTTTAATGGAACACCCTGTATCTGATACACTTTTTGAAATGTGCTGATCTTACCTTCGTAAAAACATATTTTAATATTTTATATCGGGTGGTTAATAAGTTATGACCACTTTTGACTAAAAATTAGTATAACTTAGTATAACGTCCTTTCTAACGTTAGAAGTCATTTGCAAATAAACTTTATGATTGCGGGTGTACATAAAGAGAGGTCAAATTTATCTTTTTTTCTTTTCCTGGTAGAAAAAATTTTCTCATTTGTAACCGTTTATACAGAGCGAGTCAAAACACAAATTATTGAAAAACTTTTTAATGGGACATCCTGTTTATCTCACCATGGTCGAATTCTATATTAGAGCAGTGACGCGCAAATAGATCTTGGGCGGATTTCACAAAGCTTTGTTTAAGCGTTGATTAACTAATCAACCGTTAACAATTGAAATTAACCTCCGCCCACAATAATTTTTATATCCGTAGATACGTATTTCGGCAGCTAACCTGCCATCTTCAGTACGCTACCAACTTAAAAGCACTCAAAAATGTCTAAAAACAACCTTATCACACTGACAAAATCATAAAAATTTTAAAACTAACAACAATCTAATCATCCTATAAGATATATATGTCTAAATGTAAGTAAATATAAATTAATATGTGAAAATATAAAATAAACTATATAAGTTATGTATAAATCGGGAAAAAAAAAAATTATATGAACACCTAAAATTAACTGTCAGAAACCTTACAAATAAGAGCTAACCAAACAACACGGAAATACGGAAATAAATAGTCCAAAGACCCCGAAAAAACTTCTTATTCTAACAAATAAATAAGAATATAATTCCCAGTTATTTGATACCTAAAGACTAAAAATCCCGAAAAATAAAATGAAATATATATATATTAGTTATAAATCGTCAAAAAACAACCTACAGATGAGAGCACATCACACCCACATACCGCAAGTTAAGAGCACTTGAGGAAAATTTTGTATCTATGGATATAAAAATTATTGTGGGCGGAGGTTAATTTCAATTATCTCTTAAATCACAGTTTCCTTTACTATTTTGGTTAATCAACCGTTAAGTTTAATCAGGGTTAAAAATTTGATGCTGTTTCACAAAACAAAAAAAAACTATTATGTTAATCTCTGATTAACTAATTGGAGTTTACGTTTGGCAACATCGAAAAATTGCCACTTTCACACCGCTTTAAAGTAATCTATCCGGCATGGCGTCAGGTAGTGTGAGGTTAGAAACTCAAAATAAATAATAAATACATTTTAAATTCTTCGCATTCGTGCAGTTAGTGATATTTTAAAATGAAAAAGGAAAAAAGAAAGAGAGGAAGGAAACTAGTGGAGTTGAATTACTTGAACATATATGGCAGACACATTTTCTGTTGTGGTACAGCTCAGTGGGATTACCACCAGGTGAAATAATTTTAACATGGGGTACAATCTATGGTACCAATGACATGAGAAAAGCCTAATATTAACTTGCGGAGCTACTTCTATTGGCATTTTAATTAACTGTTTGCTTTGCCTTGCAATAAAATGAGTGATACGATGAATTATTCTGCGTATCGATGGTTTCTGAAAGTATCAGGAATCAACTGTTGAAATATTTCAGTGGATAATAACGTAAGTTTATCAGCAACTGATTTGTACCATAAAATAAATTTATTTTTGCTTGCTGCAGGTTCTAGCGTGGGACCAAAGAGTTCCATAACTCCTTAGGAAAAGCGAAACGTTAAATTCATTATCATCCAAATCATTAAAAGGATTATTTTTGTCTCTTATAAAATGAATCCTACCTTAAGGAGGCATTTCTTTATCGTCAGAGAAGAAAGTGAGGTTTCAGACATTTTGAAATAATTTTGAATTGTTTGTTGAAAATAATTTCCGAAATAGTGTCGTAAAAATTAATCAATAGACCAAGTGAGTAAAAAGTACAGTAATGTCATTATTTTTCATATTTAAGGTACGTTACATTTTTAAATAAAATTTTAATTATTTTTTAGATATATGTGTGGAATTTTTATATCAAAAAAGCTTTATAATAACTATGGAAAATTCATTCGTTACTTCTTAATCGCTGGAATTCTATAGATTAATCTAGCGCCTGATTAGACAGTAGTAAGCGAAGCGTTATCTCTTAATCGAGCTTTGTGAAACACTTAACAGAGCATTAAGACTATATCTATATTAAAGTTGGAGCAAAGGAGAGTTTTGAAGAGTTATTTGAAACGACCAACGGCTAGGTTATTCTGTGCTTCTTTAGTGCAACGCAGAACTTATTAATGGATATTTCCAACAAGATCCCATGTAGTAGATGGGACGATCAATGACAAACTCATCAGTATGAGTGTTAAGCTCTTCCCTCCCAGATCTTGTGCTAAAAACTGAAGTTTTCAAAGAGCCAGTTCGTACCTTAGGGGAATTGCAACGAAAAATTCAGGAGAAATGCAATGAAATTAATGTGATATTTTTCAAAACGTATTACATAATATGAACGTCATTTAAATCTGCTTACAGCAAAATGGACAGCATTTTCAACAGTTTTTATGAAAATGCGTGAATATTGTACTTTTTCGGTAATAAACACTTCTGTAATCTATAGTTTTTTGATATGTGTCCCACTAGGACGTCGGGACTTTATGACCACATGTTATTTTTAGTAGGAGTCACCCCATTATGCGTCACAGAATGTTATCGCAATTTCTCGTTGGTTCGCGTTTATTCCAGCAAATTAAGGAAAACAGAGGTCTACTATTAAAACCGTACCGGTCCGAAGAGCTGGACGAGAGAGGATTGGAAAATTCTGGATAAGAAAACGTGTTACAAGAACGGCTGAAACAAGCTCTTGTAAATGTAAAGGTAAAGACCCAGAAACAGACATGGCAGCAAAGGTAACGAAAATATGAAACTGAAAATGCATGAAGTGAGAAAAATATTAAATCAGAAATGCTAAATGTTAAAGGAAATATAAAAGAGCAAACGCAAGAAGTGAGAAAACAAATGGAAAGTTTGGAAATGAATATAGAAACTTACAGTTTAAAAACCGATCTGAATATAGAAAATCGATGAAAAAATCGAAGACCTTAAAACCGAATGTGACGAGAAAATTGAAATCGTCAGAGTTCAATTTGATAGAGCAATTAAGAACATGAAGTTTGAATTCGAAGACAAACTTGATGAAAAATTTGGTGAAATAAAAATTCAGTTTCAGGATAAACTAGAAGACCGACATTTCAAAATTGCTGCTGACGTGAACGGCTGGAATAACTGCGACAAAGTTGCAGCACTTTGGCTCTCCGAGTGCCAGCATTGAGTGCGTTACAATTCATCCCTGAGGAAATTCAGGGTGATTTTGACCGATTGGATGAAGCAGCTCCACACTATCCAACTGGAAACTCGTACTCTGAAGAATGGTGAATCACTTCAAGAGTTTGAACTCGATATTGAAAGATTGGTACTCATGGCATATGGAGATTTCTCGCCCGAAATAGTTTTTCATCGTTTGGCCATCTAAGCATTCATCGACGGCATTAAAGATCAAGAAACGCAGCAAGGGGTAACTTTTTCAAATGTACAGATGTACTGGCCCGTGCACTGGATTTCGAGGCGTCGCAGCAAGCATCTAGAAGCCTAGTACGAGTGCGAGGAGTGCAATCAATCGATGATAATGATCTTGAGAAAAGGATGAAACAGCTGAGAAGATGGCTATTCCCAGGCGAATTATAATGGGTCATTTGAGTTCCAACTATAGGCGCAAACTGGCGCGCCAAGAAGAAGACTGCGAGCCTTTAAACTAAAACCAGTCAGCAAGAAGGGGCGCATGCTGACCGATTCTCTGGATATCCCCAATATTGTCTCCATTTCCAGGATAAGAAACATTGAAAATAGCTTGATAGCAGCTGGACAAATTGATAAAAGATGCTTCCAATTCACAATTGACACTGGAGCGAATGTGTCCATTATAAGAACAGATCTTTTAGATTCAAGCACAGGGTTTTAGTGGCTGATATTGTTGATGATTTCATACTTGGAGTATTGCACAGGTGTGCAATATCAGTTGTCCAATAAACGGTAACCTGTTCGAAAAAATTTAGTAAACAAATTCTTTGTCTTTTAGGTCAGGTCCGTATGACACAGTAATATTTCCTGTATCAAATTTGTGAAAATTGAGAGAAAAGTGTTGAATTATTTGCATCCAAAAACTATACGTCGCACGTCAATTGCACTTCAAGCGCATAATCACATCTCTCTCATGCACGATTTTTAACTTTTTACATTTTACTCGTTTGTTTCAAGAAATCATGCGTTTAAATTGCCTTGATAACGAGGGATTTTTTCACATGCTACCTAAAAGTGCGAAAATTTCCTTCGTTAAGGAAATAATGTAAATGCAAGTTTTGGAAGTGATAAGTGAGACGCACAGTATTAGAGATTATACATCTATATCTATCTAGATCGACTCAACATATATAGGTTTTTTTTTTATATTTTGCACTCTATCTAGAGGGTTTATTTTAGGAGCTAAAGAAAAACATTAAATACAAAGATTGTAGGGTTTCATGCCTATTATCTTTTAGAGTTATCACAAGAAACAAAAGCGAACCGCAAATTGCAGACAAAATAAACATTTTTGTTTTATTTTGTTTTTAATGGAATAGCCTGTTTATTGTTTGCCAAGGTGAAAGATCATACTCTCCTGATTTCAAAAATATATAATATGTCGATATCTGGAAAAGCCATTTGTGAAATATTTGAGGTTAGAATATCAATAAATTAATGTGGGGTGTTCCATTTGGAAATTTTGAAGAAAATTAACTTTTTCAAAACTCAACACCTTGTAGACATAATAACTAATAGATTGAAGCTATTGTGAAATTTCTGTAGATGAGATATTGTATTGTCTACCTACAAAAATTCACGATGAAATGTAAATAAATAATCAAACTATAAGAGCTCAAAGTAGAGCAATTTTTTATACACTATCATTAATATCTTAAAAACTCTTAACTAAAACTTCCGAAATTTTTGGTTATTACCTACTCGTTATGCGTACTTTCGAAATATGTAAAAATATACTGGGTGTTCCATTTAAAAAAATATAACTTTGGTATGGCTCTCAGTTACTGAACACCCTGTATAGCATAAAATAATTTTAGAAAATAGAGCTAACTGAGTTACACCTCAGCTCATTTGAATTTCTTTCAAGAGAAACAAAAAGGTAACATGATTTTAAATTAAAATACGAGTTGTCCGGAATAAAGGTAAAAGAAACAAGAACTAAATTAAAACTAATTTTTTTTGAGTATTTCCATTCATAATTCTGTCCGGTTCTTAAAATAATCTTTTTACTGCGACTACTTTTTCTTTAATAATAAATTTTTTGTGTACTTCGTTACATTTAAATCACTGGATAAAAATTAGGAATTTACTCAGAAACTTATTATGCCCGGTTTTTTCACCTCCTGATAAATTTATCTGCTAAGTATTATCCTTGGAAACTATTGTATCGATAATAGTTTGCGAGGATAATACCTGGCGGATAAATTTATCCGTAGGTGAAGAAATCGGGCCTTAAACTCCTATTAATTTTATCAATTTTTACATTTTGGTCATACAATGTTTAAAATATTCTGCGATAAACTATCACATACAACAGCGGATAATACATTTTAAAGTAATCTTGTAATAGCAAAAAAAAAACTGTGAGCGTATCGAACGACTGATATCGCACAGTTCTGTGCAATCACGCGCGTCCGATAAGAATTTAATTCGGCATTTTCTAATGTGCTATATGCTACGTCCGATACGAAAATGCAACGCGGACGGACATTGTTCAGCACAAAATAAACACTGGCGATTCGAATCCAATTCGTCAACCTGCACGAAGAGTGCCACTGGCAAAGAGAGAAGAAGCTGACTAGTTAATCGAGAAAATGCAGGATCAGAGAGTTATTAAACGATCACAAAATCCATGGGCATCTCCTGTTGTACTTGTGCCTAAAAAGGATGGCAGCGCGCGTCTTCTTCTGTGTGGATTACTGACGATTAAATGACATCACGAAAAAGAATTATCCCTTACCTCGGTTTGATGATACAATTGACATCTTGTCCGGTGCGAGATGGTGTTCTACCCTGGACTTGAAGACTACAACTTGCGTCAAAGAATGTTATCGCAATTTCCCATTAGTTCGCGCTTATTCCAGCAAATTCGAGAAAACAGAGGTCTACTATAAAAGCCGTACCGGCCCGCCAATGGAGTAGTTATAAGTTACATTCTGTAGAAGTATTATTTGAAATACAAACGTTGCAGCTCATTACTTTTATGTCTTTAATTGCGTAAAGCGACAGTTTGTAATTAAAGTGTTCTGAAATTCAACGACTGTAGTTTGTGAACTCCCAAATTCGTAACAATATATTGTAAGGTACGGTCAAAATATTAATATTATCAGTAGTGTGAAATTTTTGTGGAAAAACGGCGTAAATCAATCTTTTTATAATTTTCTAATTTTGTCTTTGATACTATAATGACATTTAGTATTGCAAGGACAATTTTTAGTATAAAAGTGGCGCTTAGTAAAACAACTATGAAGAAATCGAAATTTAATGTGAACCAAAGTGATACAATTTAGACGTGGAACTATTTATATTTTCTTTGCAATTTAAATTGTTCGTACAAATTTTGTACTCGTATGCAAAAATAACTACTTAATAAAATAAATTATAAAAATGAGAGTTCAGTTCTGTAAATTAGTGTTTTAAATTAACCAACTGTATCTGGTGTACCTCAGGGTTCTATCCTTGGGCCTGAATTATTTAATATTTACACGAAAAATATAACATGTCTTGAAGTACTGCCGGGCTCATTTATATGCAGATGGCACACAACTGACTTATTCTTTCTTCCCACAGAATTTTATCAATGCAATCCAGAAAATCAATTCCGATTTACAATCTTTATCAGAGTATTCAAAGAAACATTGTCTTAAATTGAATCCTCGAAAGTTCGTCGGCAATAAAAATAAACGTCTCCTTTTTAAAAATCTTATCTATCTTACCACTGACGGCGTCCCTCTTCCTGTCGAACAGGCTAAAAATTTGGGTGTGGTAATTGACGAAAATTTACGCTTCAGAGGTCACGTCTCTAATCTTCACTACGCTTATGCAGCATTAAAAGTTCTGTTTGACAGCAAAAGAATTTAAATTAATGATTGAAATTACAGCTTTGCGACGCTCTAGTGCTATCTAAATTCAACTTCTGTGATACTTCATATCACCCTTGCTTAGACTCCGAGGACGTGGATAGAGTGCAGAGGGTACAAAACTCTTGTCTTCGTTTTGTTTATGGCATTAGAACGTACGAACATATTTCTCATACTCTTAGGCTGAGTTGCACCGACCTTGATTAACGTTAACACAGATTAAGGGTGAAATGCAGAATACAGGGAAATTCGTTTTTTGTGTTAAATAAGAATTTCTGACAATTTTTCGATATGAAATGAATTTCTAGACCAAAATTTTGGCGCGGAAACTGATATTTACATAATTATAAGCTTATTTAATTTTGTTATAACAGTAAACAACGGTTACGTCATGTTTTAGTTCTTTTACAGTTTCTGGCATTTTAATAACTGAAATATGTTGCTTGAGAATATTTAAGCTGATTTTAATGAAAGATGGGAGATTATTCTTACAATTTTCAAACAAATTTTCATCATTAACTTGACAAGATTTTTCTTATTGTAATTGTCACTTTTGACATTTAATTACTTTTTACTTACTTTGCCGGATCTTTGTAATGTTTCTTGTGGTTAGGTATATTTTTATTTACAGTGCAATTCTGCGTATATCTTCTTCAGTGCATTCTGCATTTATCATGTTCTGTTAACACTTCTTTTTTTTTCATAAATAAAATTGACTTGTCTGATGAAAATTGTAAGTAAAAAGTTTTTAATCTTAAATTGGACAGAGTTATAAATGGAAAAGCACTCAACATTTCACTATTCGTTTACAATTCTGTCCGGTTTAAGATTTTTACTTACTCTTTTTTTAATAGTTCGAGAGCTCAACTGCAATCTAACTGACTTGTTCCAGTTATCTAAAATAAGGAGGTTGTCTCAATCGAGAAGAGCAGGTTAACAAAACCTAATTAGCATTTTCATCAAGTTTTTACATTAAATGATGAATGGAACCACAAAATTGATTTCATTTTTGGAGAACCAATGAATCTTTAAGAGACAGACTAAAGCTAGTTTACATTATCCCATTTTGTATTCCATTTTAAGTTACGAGTAGCTCGAACGTGATATTTTTGCCTTTGCACTATTCGATTTTCCAATTGAGAAGCTAGTTTTATTCGAGACAACCTCGAATTTAAAATTGAACAGAAAAATCAAATACAAAAATCGTATAATGTAAACTTACCTTTGGACTCGAGTTAATAAACAAAACTTAAGCTTATTGTGTTCGCTTACAATTCGCTATCATTCATAAAAACATAAGAGTTTAAAAACATTATAAGAATTACTTTTCCAAAATGTGAAAAACACGTACAGTTTCTGAATTATGCATAGCATAAGTCACAGGCTTAAGTTTTGTTTATGAATGTGGATCTAAGAGCTAATTTATATTATTCTTTATTTGTTTTACATTTTTCTGTTCGATTTTGTATTCGAGCTTGTCTCGAATGAAACTAGCTTCTGGAATGGAAAATAGAATAGTGTAATGACAAAAATATCACGTTTTAGCTACTCGAAACTGAAAATCTAATGCAAAATCGGATAATGTAAACTAGCCTTAAAACTCATTGTAATTACTTTTCTGTGCCGCATAGAAGTTTCATATGACGTCACTAGATACTTTTGTGGAGACAAAAATTGAAGTAACATATTTAAACGGGATCGAGGCAACTTCTACATAGATGCAATATTAGTTCTACTATCCTTAGAAAACAGATTAGCTTGAGAAATTTATCAAATTAATCTACAGCTTGTTTCTTCTCCCTCCGTCTGTTTTAACAGTATAGCGTATGTCAAGTAACATTTCTGTGACTTCTAGTTACTATACTTTATACTTTCATTTGTCTTGTTCATTGATTTGATCTGTTTATTCCTCTGAAAATTATTTTCTTTAAAAATATCCAATCTTGTTAATTATATTAGGTAATTGTGACATCACACCTACCTTTACATGTTTTGATCGTTAAAAATTTCAGCTTCGGCCACAGAATAATAAAGCTTTCCTTTCATCAATCAAAGAAGTTGCCAACTATTTAAGGTACTTGTTTCTTTGTTTGTTAATGGTGAAACTTGATCAGATAGTTTTCCCTTGCCCTCAAATAACATTAGTATAATTTTAGGTTTACAACTGAGTTCTATCTTAATTCCGGATCACGTCTATAAAAAACCTTTACCTGTAACATTTCTTCAGAGTTATCCACTTTCAGATCAATGGCAAAATCTATAGGCAAAATTGCTGTATTAACTAAAAAGGTTACAATTATTGAAGGATATGAAACAAGTGTTTTTATGAATAAAACTTATATTTTTAGCTCGTTTTCTAAAGTGTTGATTGTTTCATATTCTTTATGCAATTCTCAAAATGTGAAAAACACGTACAGTTTCTGAATTATGCATAGCATAAGTCACAGGCTTAAGTTTTGTTTATGAATGTGGATCTAAGAGCTAATTTATATTATTCTTTATTTGTTTTACATTTTTCTGTTCGATTTTGTATTCGAGCTTGTCTCGAATGAAACTAGCTTCTGGAATGGAAAATAGAATAGTGTAATGACAAAAATATCACGTTTTAGCTACTCAAAACTGAAAATCTAATGCAAAATCGGATAATGTAAACTAGCCTTAAAACTCATTGTAATTACTTTTCTGTGCCGCATAGAAGTTTCATATGACGTCACTAGATACTTTTGTGGAGACAAAAATTGAAGTAACATATTTAAACGGGATCGAGGCAACCTTCTACATAGATGCAATATTAGTTCTACTATCCTTAGAAAACAGATTAGCTTGAGAAATTTATCAAATTAATCTACAGCTTGTTTCTTCTCCCTCCGTCTATTTTAACAGTATAGCGTATGTCAAGTAACATTTCTGTGACTTCTAGTTACTATACTTTATACTTTCATTTGTCTTGTTCATTGATTTGATCTGTTTATTCCTCTGAAAATTATTTTCTTTAAAAATAACCAATCTTGTTAATTATATTAGGTAATTGTGACATCACACCTACCTTTACATGTTTTGATCGTTAAAAATTTCAGCTTCGGCCACAGAATAATAAAGCTTTCCTTTCATCAATCAAAGAAGTTGCCAACTATTTAAGGTACTTGTTTCTTTGTTTGTTAATGGTGAAACTTGATCAGATAGTTTTCCCTTGCCCTCAAATAACATTAGTATAATTTTAGGTTTACAACTGAGTTCTATCTTAATTCCGGATCACGTCTATAAAAAACCTTTACCTGTAACATTTCTTCAGAGTTATCCACTTTCAGATCAATGGCAAAATCTATAGGCAAAATTGCTGTATTAACTAAAAAGGTTACAATTATTGAAGGATATGAAACAAGTGTTTTTATGAATAAAACTTATATTTTTAGCTCGTTTTCTAAAGTGTTGATTGTTTCATATTCTTTATGCAATTCTCATGAGCAAAAACTATAAAAAAATAAACTGTTAAATTTATAAGTTATAAAGTTTACCCTAGTGCGCATAATATGATCTCTCGTTTATGAATACACATAATTAATATTAATATCTTGACTAATATAACTTAAAAATTCATCTAACCTAAACAAATCAAGATTGTCTGACGATCAATCTGGAACCGAATGGTTTGTAAGTGAGTGGTTGAAGTGGTCAGACCAAAACACGTGATCATTTTTCTCAATTGGTGATTGGTCAGAGGGTTTAGTCGGACCATTGACTTGACGATTTTGTGCAATTTGACCGTTCACTTAACACAATCATGTTCTACGTAAGAAATATGCCACGTGCTTAATGAAATTTGTTTGAAAAACGATAAGATTGTTTCTTGAAAGTTAAAGGGAAATTATTGTATAGCAGTAAATCTTGTTAATCCATCGATCGGCATATAAAGAAAAAATGAACTGTACTGTACGTAGTAAGTCATACGTACAAATTCACCATAGCAACCGTGTCAACAAAGTCAATTTAAAATATCTGAAGTAAATTATTTAGCGTTCTTTTCTATAATATCATGATTCCGCACCGTCTTTTAACCCCAGGAACCCACGGTTTTGCTCAAAAATACCAAAAAACAAAAAGAAAATGTAAAAATTAATTTCCCTGTATTCTGCATTCGCTCCTAGATTAACTAATTTCAATTAGAGACTTTTCAGTTGCACCGACCTTAATTTGCCCTAATCTATGATTAATAAACTTGAGTTAGTTGAATCGGCAATTAACGACCTGCAATTTCAGCCTTAATTTACGTCACTCAGATTAACTAATATGTATTAGAGAATTTCGAGTTGCAGCGATCATAGTTTGCCTTAATCATAATTAGTAAATTTGAATTTTTATTTGACGTTATGATCAGTACTGACAGTTAATGACAACTGTTTTCTCTAGAATTGTGTCGCCAACTTCATGAAAACATCACAGCTGACTTTGATGAGGAATTCAATTGAAGGCACGGTATTTTAATCACAGATTAACTAACTTAAATTAAAACATGATTAATACATAAATTCAGCTGACAGTCACTCATATGTCAATCAGCAACTTAGCAAAAATCGTTTATTAACGCACTGGAACATATAAATTATGCTCTCTTCTGAAGAATCTAAAAGAGATTCCTCCGGTTCGTCCTCGGAGGAACAATGAATTACATTAATTCAGATTATACCAACACCAAAAATTTACAAAAAGAAGTAGTAACTCATTATTGATTTATGGTGACGTAGATTTTAAGATGCCTTATAAATTTTCAAAAGAAGTGGGCAAGAAATGCTGGATATTTTTGAAATCAATACATTAGAGCAGCGTTTCTCAAACTTTTAGGTTTCGCGACCTTCTAATGACTGTGTTATTATTCACGCCCCCCCGTCGAACCTCGAACTTGAAGACTGATACTGATCAAATATTTTCATAGTATTTTTTGAATATTTGTGACTCACATTATATTTCTGTGGCGGTATAAAACAGACCATTCCTGGACTCGGTGACTCGCCTCATTCCAGTTACACCGATCACGCAACGCCCAATGTTCCTTCTAGAATTCGGAGAGACATCCTTCTAAGTACGAGACCACCACGTTAAGCGTGGTTTCTAACTACCTAGAGGAAAGAAGCAATAGTAGTCGACAACGAAGGCTCTCGGGAATAGGTCTGATACCTGCCGCAACAGCGATGCCCATAATCCGTGTAATTTGTAAATAAAATGTAAAATAGTTGTAAATAAAATTAACTTACGAAAAGAACTACAAATTGGTGACCCCGACGCGATTTACGCCGTGAATTAGTGTGTTCGAAAAATTTTAACGCGTCTGGTTCGCATTCCTCCATTTTGGACCGCCAAACCGGATCTGTGGTTCATTCAGTTGGAAGCACAATTCGCACAAGCCAGAATAACCGCCGATTCTACAAAATACTTCCATGTCATCGGAGCTTTAAATCCCACGCAGCTAGAAGAGGTAGAGGACATACTCACAAATCCGCTGGTAGAAAATAAGTACAACAGCATTAAGAAAGCGCTAATTGACTTTCTCTCAGCATCACAAGACCAGCGAATCCAAGAGTTGCTAGAACGTGAAGAGATCGGAGACCGTACACCTTCTCAGTTCTTGCGACATATTAGGTTAGCGGGTTCTACGGCGTCTGAAGATTTTGTGAAAGCGATATGGTTGCGACGCCTACCCGAAAACACGCGCGCCATTCTTGTCGCGCAATCATACGCTACGCTAAGTACAATGGCAGAATCAGCGGACAAAATTCACGAAACGCTTTCCCCGGTAAGCCAATGCTCAGCAGTCTCGAAGGGCGATCAAGGTTTGCATTCTACGCTGCAAGAAATAATTAAACGTTTAGATAAACTAGAGTCGCGTAGACAACGATCACCTTCGCCGGCGCAGAGAGAGTCTGAACGAAGTCGTCACGTATCTCAACGCCAAAGGCAACCCTTCAGGTCTAGTACACGGACAGAAAACAATGGGGACAAATGCTGGTATCATCAGAGATTCGGCGATACTGCAACGCGATGTCGGTCCCCTTGTAGCCGATCTGCGGGAAACGCTCGGACCGCACGTTAATGGCGGTAGACAGTGATGGCCCGAAACCACGCCGCCTTTACATCACCGATAAGAAAACAAAAATTGCGTTTCTAGTAGACACTGGTGCTGATCTGTGCGTATTTCCTCGATTAAAGACACACGGCAATAGGACTAAAACTAACTATAAGTTATATGCGGCAAATAAATCCGTGATTACGACTTACGGGACTATTGTATTAAATTTAAATTTAGGATTGCGACCTGATTTTGTGTGGCGTTTCGTAGTGGCAGACGTGGACAAACCCATCATCGGCGTAGACTTTTTTTCGTATTTTGGATTGTTAGTGGACGTTCGTAATAAGCGAATACTCGACAATACCACCCACTTGGCAACGCGTGGCTCCGAAGTAAGGACTACGATTAACTCTGTCAGAACAATTAGAAATAGGATCGGAGTACGAAAGTATTCTGCTCGATTTTCCTGAAATCAGACGCCCAACAGGTGCTGGAAATACGGTGAAGCACAATGTCGTGCATCACATAAATACAACACCTGGTTCACCGATATTTTGTCGGCCCAGAAGACTCGCACCAGATCGATTGGAGCTAGCGAAAAACGAATTTAAAATGATGCTGCACGAAGGTGTCATACAACCATCCAAAAGTTCTTGGGCTTCAGCACTACACCCGGTGCCGAAGAAAAACAACGAAATGCGACCGTGTGGTGATTATCCTGCGCTTAATAACCGGACAATTCCCGATAGATATCCTATTCCACATATCTAAGATTTTTCGCAACAGACATTAGTCATGTAAAAGGGAATGAAAATGATGCAGCTGATGCCCTCTCCCGAATCGAAGAAATCTCAACCGCCGTTAACAGCACGGAGTTAGCCGCGGCTCAGCGCAACGATCTGGAGCTGAAGCAGTTACTACAGGATAAGCACAGCGGATTACAGCTGAAGAAAATTAGGTTGACCGACGATATCGCTGATTTGTACTGCGACATATCCACGGGTACAGCTCGACCTTACGTTGTCGAAGCTTTGCGAAGACAGGTTTTCAACAGCTTTCACTGTTTGTCGCACCCTGGTGTACGAGCTTCACAGAAGCTAGTGACTCAGCGATACGTATGGCCAAAGATAAACCTGGATTGCCGCAGATGGGCACGATCCTGTGTACAGTGCCAACGAGCAAAAATTTCTCGTCATGTTGTAGCGCCGATCGGTTCGTTTACGAACGACGCAGGCCGTTTCGAGCACGTCCATATCGACATCGTGGGACCGCTCCCTTCTTCCAGGGGTTTTCGCTACATGCTAACGTGCGTAGACCGTTTTACCAGATGGCCTGAAGCAATACTGCTCCCTGACATCGAAGCCGCAACGGTGGCGCGAGCCTTCGTGGAACAATGGGTAGCCAGATTCGGCGTACCTCTGCGAATTACAACGGACCAGGGTCGTCAATTCGAGTCACGTTTATTTAAAGAATTAAATGAATTAATAGGCGCGACTCACATACGAACGACAGCGTACCATCCGGCAGCAAACGGAATGGTAGAAAGATTTCACCGCCAACTCAAAACCGCCATAAAATGCCACGAGACAGAAAAATGGGTCGACGTGTTACCCATTGTTTTACTCGGCATCAGATCAGCTCATAAAGAAGACCTGAATGCTTCTACGACAGAATTGGTGTATAGATCGACGGTGCGACTTCCTGGTGAATTTTTCGGCTCTCAGTCCGCGCAGTTGACGGCAGACTACGGACAGCAATTTAGAAACCGTTTACGTTCTCTACGACCAACCCCCGGAACACGTCACGAAAATAGAAAAATATTTGTTTTCAAAGATCTGCATACTACATCGCATGTCTTTGTTCGACATGACGCTGTAAGACGACCGCTGCAACCCTCGTATGACGGGCCGTACAAAGTTATTGAGCGAAATGGTAAAAATTTTAAACTAAAGATAAATGATAAGGAAATACGAGTCTCCATTGACCGTTTAAAACCAGCCTATATTGAGGCCGATAGATTAGACCCCGCAGCTACCTGTTCGAAGACAGCGGGCAGTGACTCGAACGCACCAGACTTAGAGGAGTCGCCAAACAAATTCTCAACAAGATCCGGCCGTCGTGTTCGATTCACCGACCGATATCAAGCTGGATTTAAAAAAAATATATTTCTCTGTTTATTTTTGTATAGATAGCGTTTACACTGGCAAGGGGGTGATGTGGCGGCATAAAACAGACCATTCCTGGACTCGGTGACTCGCCTCATTCCAGTTACACCGATCACGCAACGCCCGATGTTCCTTCTAGAATTCGGAGAGACATCCTTCTAAGTACGAGACCACCACGTTAAGCGTGGTTTCTAACTACCTAGAGGAAGGAAGCAAAGGTAGTCGACAACGAAGGCTCTCGGGAATAGGTCTGATACCTGCCGCAACAGCGATGCCCATAATCCGTGTAATTTGTAAATAAAATGTAAAATAGTTGTAAATAAAATTAACTTACGAAAAGAACTACATTTCTTAACTGACTGTAACAGCATACGAGGGTCGATCAATAAGTACCCGTGTTAGGAATGAAGACGCAAGTTTTTCACAATTTTTATTTTTTATTTTTCAACGTAATCTCCTTTTAGTTCGACACGAACGACGTTTTCCCAACGTTTCTGCCATTTCTTTAACCCCTCCAAAAAATACGATTTCTCAAACTCTTCAAAATACGCTTCTGTCTCGGCGATAACCTCCTCGTTTGAGCTGAATCTTTTCCCCCCGAGCCATGTTTTCATGTTGGGGAACAGAAAGAAGTCGCAAGGAGCCAGGTCGGGCGAGTAGGGTGGGTGCGGCAACAATTCGTAACGCAGTTGGTGCAATTTGGCCGCGACAATTCCGGATGAATGTGCTGGTGCATTATCATGGTGAAAGAGCACCTTTTTCTTAGCCAAATGGGGCCGTGTCTCCTTCAATTTGTTATCGAATCGGTCCAATAATTCACTGTAGTACTGCCCCGTGATCATTCTTCCTTTCTCCAGAAAGTCCATGAGGATTACTCCCATCGAATCCCAAAAAATCGTGGCCATGACCTTTCCGGCTGATGGGACCGACTTTGCCTTCTTCGGGGCAGATTCACCAGGAAAAATCCATTGTTTTGATTGTCGCTTGGTCTCTGGCGTATAATAATGTATCCAGGTTTCATCAACGGTGACGACTCGACGCAAAAACTCCTGCGAATTTCGCTTAAAGAGGTCCAAACACTGCTTCGACATTGACAGCCATATCCGCTTGTTGTCCACCGTCAGCAATCGCGGCACCCATCGGGCCGACACCTTTTTCACATTTAGCTTATCATGTAAGATATTGATTGCCGTTCCGTACGACACCCCTACGACCTCTGCTACTTCGCGCACTTTAGTTCGGCGATCAGCAAGAATCATATCGTGGACCTTTTCAACAATTTCCTCGGTAACCACGTCTGCCGGGCGACCTGGCCGCTCCTCATCAAAAACAGACGTACGACCACGTTTAAATGCGTTAAACCAATATCTCACGGTTGTCATAGATGGTGAAGGGTCCCCATAGATAGCATCCAACTTCACTTTTATTTCTTCGCATGTTTTTCCATCCAAAAATAAAAAGCGAATAACGGATCGATATTGCTCTTTTTCCATTTTATCGAGAAACACGAAACACGTTTGATAAAACTGGCTGCCAAATGGAAACTAACCTATAAATCAGTCTGAAATTTAGTATGGCAACGTTTGACAGATGGCAGTATACGGCGGTAATGCCAACTTCCCTCAGCAGCGCCACCTGTCTTCAAACACGGGTACTTATTGATCGACCCTCGTATTTGTTTTATTGAAGCTTGTTTGCATATCCTGTATAGCATTGACTCGTTTTCTTCTGAAACTAAACTTGGGAATAATTACATTGTATATAATATTATAGTATATAAATTTTGGTCGTCATTGATTGTTAAAGATTTATAGTTGACTCCTATTTGATTAAAAGTAAAGAGATTAATGTCTTAATTTTGAGCACTAGGAATAATTTCTTTTAAATTTTATTTATTTCCGACCCTCTTTTGGCAAAACAAATTTATATGAAAATTTCTAATATACGGAATTGAAATGTTTTATTTATATAACAGTGACGACCAAAATTTATTGCTTGCGAAAGTCATATGTTCAAAGTAAAGAAAAAAACGCATAATCTCTTATAAAAAAATAATATGATAAATTTTTAATTTATTCTGCTGTGCCCCCCTAGGGGGCCGCGCCCCACAGTTTGGGAAACGCTGCATTAGAGCGGTGTTTGTCAACCTTTTGTCGAGCAAGGAATCCTAGAGCACTTATATTTTTTTCTAAGCGACCCCCTTAGCACTAAAATATGAGATAGTTAATGTTTCATCAAAATATCGACATTATGCTACTTTCACGTGACATGTTTTTTGTGGTGTGATTTCCGTTTTCATTTACGGAGGAACCTAAACACCCCTTTGCCGAACCCAGGTTAAAAAATACTGCATTATAGCATACAATAGAAATTTTCCAGTGTCAGCAGTTCAAATTCAAAGAAAATATTATTAAGTATCTAAGTTTGCCGCAAGGGGGCGCAGACAATGGGCTAAACAATAAAAATTAATTTTACTAACTAAAGTCTCAGAATACGGTGCAGCTTTGATAGCGCCATTAGAAAGCTGAATTAATTCTGCACATCTTTGATTTTAGACTTATTACCGTATTACCGTTAATAAGGGTGGAGAAAATAGTTGAATTATTTACTTTAAAAGATATTATAATTTCTGTATTCTTTGTCAGATATTAACGAACTTTAGCTCATTTGAAAGGAAATTTCAAGCTGATTTAAATTTCTATTCAACTCCGGCTACTTTGTTATAAAGTAGTTAGAGGGTGCTATTTGCAAAAGAAATAATTTTTCCCAGTTTCCCAAAAAGAAATTAAATGGAAAGGCATATTTCTTTTACAATGATTACACAGTATCTGGTCAGGAGAACATTTTGGTGAAAACTCGAAATAGAGTGTGCTTGCTGTCAAAGCATAATGAAAGATTTTAGAAAACTTTTGTGCAAATCGTTTTTCATTGTAGTGAGAACCTCGAGCAGCCTCTGGACAGCTGTTTCAGCCCTACTTGGGGCTTCTTCAGCAGAAACGTAGCCTTGCATGGGGGACTCATTAGGAGCAAATCCCGCTTCAATTTGTCTATCCTACTGCAATGTTAGGTCAAAAAGCGATAGTAAGATGTCGCTATTTTATATGTTCATCATTCTTACATCGCATTTACGAATAAATTGGGCAAGTCGTTTTTGGTCTGCAGTGGGAATGTCGAGCTACGTTTCTGCTAAAGAAGCCCCAAGCAGGGCTGAAACAGCTGTCCAGAGGCTGCTCGAGGTTCTCACTGCAATCAAAAACGATTTGCACAAAATTTTTCTAAAATCTTTCATTATGCTTTGACAGCAAGCATGGCCGCCTTGCATGAGGGACTCATTAGGAGCAAATCCCGCTTCAATTTGTCTATCCTACTGCAATGTTAGGTCAAAAAGCGATAGTAAGATGTCGCTATTTTATATGTTAATAATATTATTATTAATTATATTTTATTTATTCATAACGTTAATAAATTTATTAGCTTTTATAAAATTTTAAATGCTTGTTTGCTATAACCTAAAAATGTTCTGCAACTACGTCGACTAAAATCGGCTGTGCACGCCTACAAATTCCGTAAGGATTATTTCCTGATTGGCTCCATTATTTTAAAAAATTGCGTTCGGAAGTTAGTTATACGGAATAATTTTCCATAACATCAACGTTACAGATTATAAGAAAAACTTTTATAACGGAAAACACACTACCGCAAACTCACTAATAACGTAAATAAAACGAACACTTTACGCGACGGTTGACAGAAGGCATGACACAAGTGACAGTACTGTTAGCAGTAAAGTTAAGCTACGAAATACGTTTAAAAAGATCACTTGTTTACAACGCCAAGGCTACCGGAAATCGAAATAAACACTTGTTATTATCCGTCTTTCATTCCGAAATAGCCCTTTACTATCCGTAAGGATATAAATAATAATTTCTACACAACTCTATGCAGACAATAAAAAAGTATTGTATAGCGGCACAATGAAATTTGTTGATCATAGTGCATGAATATTCTTTATTGCTTTTATTTAATGTTTGAATTATTCTTGTTTCTCTGTTTCTCTTTGTTGTTTTATTCTTGTATTTAAATATTCTCTGTCCCCGAAAACATTTTAATGTTTAAAATGCTTAGAATGCTTAGAATTAAAAGTATTACTCGGTAGCATTTGTCTGAACTTTCTCCATCCTCTAATATCATCAATTAATAGACATATTTCATAATGATTCGAGAACGAAAAAAGAAAATCATTTCGGGTTTGCACCATAATGTTCACCATTTTGTAGGCTTTGTAACAGTTGCAAAAGAAACACACCTTTCTTTCTTTTGATTGCAACCCCTTTCGGTCAACTCAGATACTTTTCTTTGAATTTCTCTTGGTCACTTTGAGTATAATATTTTTTCTTCCGAAGGTAGTAGGTACTACGGTTAACCATAAACCGCTGGTCGCCGTCCATCTTGAGAAACCCGGTATTTATTCCTTATTTAGCAAAAGCCAGAAGTATTGTATGAATTACTCTGTAAACAAATCAAATGGTCATGGACACAATAAAGACAATACGCTTTTGATGTTTTAAAGAGGACATTTTATAAAAAAAAAAAAATGTTTTGCGTACAGACGCATCACATTATGCAATTTCGGATAAGTTCATACAAATCGGTGAAGATAATACTGAAGAACCAATCAGTTTTGAGTCGCGAATTTTGAAATGTTATGAACAAAATTGTCGCTGGAGCTTCATCTTACAGGATTACAATTTTTTGATAAAATACAAAAAAGGGCACCAAAATATCACAGCCGATTTAGCCAAAAAAATTTTTTAATGTCAAATTCTTGCGAATCGATAGTTAACAATTTTCTTTCAAATGGCACCACATACATTTTTTAATTCAGATTGATGTAGATTTTTTTCCTGTATTCAATGGACTACATCAACTTGATTTCATAGAATCCAGTAGGGAAATAATTTCCTTTTTAAGCAAAAATGAAATGTGCGGTGACATAAAACAATGGAAAATTTTATTACCTACTAAAATAAAACGGTATAACAAAACCCAAGAACTACCTAATTATTATAAATATTGCTCAAAACACATATCTCCACTGTTTCGTTTTGAATTGATTTTTGTGTAGTTTAAAAAATTCTTGAAGAACCAAGTTATTTTTATTTATGCAGGTCAAACATTGGGTGCTAGGTCGTAAAAGCACTGAGGGGGTGGTGTTACAGGCAAGCGAGAACTAACAAAAGAGCCACACCAGTTGACTATGTACTTTTATTTACAAACAAAATTACAATACTAAACGATTCACCGGATAATCCAGGAGAATAAAACAATTAGGGGAAGAAAAAAATGAAAATAAGTGCTGTCCGTCGCGACGCGATCTTCTCATGGCCGCTGACCAATCTCGACTACCTCTTTTGCCGAGGAAGGTTTTTTGGGTCGTCCAGCCAGCATCCGATGATCAACGCGGTTGTTTATGTTTGATTGTACTTTTCTTTGTTGTTGGTTGTCATGCGTTGGGGTGTTTTTGTGAATTATCAATTTGTTTTAATGATTAAACACGTGCACGTTTTTTACTGCATTTTATTGTTCGCCATCTTGCTGGCCACACACATGAAGTTTTTTTTGTCAACGCTACTTAAAGCATTGCTACCAACTTAAACATCTGTACAGTTCTACATTCTAAATAAATCTCAAACATACCCCCCACCGTTGAAAGTTCAACTTTCAACTAAAATACAATACAAGGTAAATATAACAAGGTAAGTATGCAGTTTATAAATTCAAACATTAACAATCTTTAGTTTCAGGTCTCTGCACTGGAAGAGGACAAATTTTGGCCACAGCTCGCTTCAGAGTACCCTTGGAGGTCCTTAAAGAAACGACTCGAACAATGCCGTCCTTTCCGGGATGCACTGCAATAACGCGACCCATTTTCCAGCACAGGGGCGGTAAATTTTCTTATTTGATTAACACAAGTGAATCTACTTCTATGTTTTTTACAGGTAAATTCCACTTGTTCCGCTACTGAACTTCGGCTATGAATTCCTTAGACTAGCGGGTCCAAAAGTGCTGTTGGAGCTTCTGAAGTCGTTGGTATAACGATAGCCTGTTGTCAGGTATTTCTTGCACATCAGGGTCAGCCAACGAAGTTAGTGGTCTCCCAATGAGAAAGTGAGCCGGTGTTGAGGGATTCAAGTCGTTTGGATCGGATGAAAGAGGACAAAGAGGGCGAGAATTCAACACTGCTTCAATTTGAGTAAGTAATGTTAGAAAGTCTTCGAAACAGAGACCCGCATTGCCCGCAACGCGCCTTAAATGCTGCTTGATGGATTTAACACCGGCCTCCCAAATCCCGCCAAAATGGGGAGAATGTGGCGGTATGAACTTCCACGTTACGCCTTCATTAGTAAAGCTTTCTTGTAAATCATTTTTATTTTTTGTCAAAAATGTACGTAATTCTATCAACTGATTATTGGCTCCGACAAAATTGGTCCCATTATCGGAAAAAATCTAATGCGGTTTACCACGTCTAGCTATAAATCTCCTAAAAGAAGCGATGAAGGCTTCTGTAGTTAGATCTCTAACGGCCTCAAGGTGGATTGCCTTTGTTGTGAAGCAAACATACAGACATAAATAACATTTAAAAGTTTTAGCTCCGCGGCCACGCTTTGTTTTTAGCAAAAAGGGACCTGCATAGTCGACACCCGCGTAATGAAATGGGAATGAAATCTTTAAACGTTGCTCAGGCAAGTCGCCCATAAATGGCAAACATTGCTTAGGCTTTGCCTTAAAACAAGCTATACATTCGTGGACCACTCTTTTTGCTGTGTTTCTGCCTAAAATAGGCCAAACTTTTTCACGTATGGACGCGAATAATTGTTGGGGTCTAGCGTGCAGTAATCTTTTGTGCTCAGAGATAAACAATAGCTTTGTAAAATGGTGGTTAGTCGGCAACAACATAGGATGTATTTTGTCTGTGGTGAAATTTGAAAGTTTTAACCTCCCACCAACTCTCAAAGTGCCTTCTTTGTCTAGAAATGGGCTTAATTTAAGAAGCTTGTTGCCTTTCTCAACATGATTATATTTGCTGATTTGAGAAATATCGTTTTGAAAAGATGATCTCTGTACTTGCTTAACTAGCACCACGACAGCTTCATCTAATTCGTTCTTAGACAGAGCACCGCTTTTACGAAGATTTAACGGTTTTCTTATGTTATGGATAAATCTCAAGCAAATTGCTGCAACCCTAGCTAACCTACAGAAGCTGGAAAATCTTTCAATTTCAATGAAATCTGGAAAAGAGGTAACTAAGAGAACTTCCTTTTGTACCTTCATTTCCGGTAAAACCTCATTCGGGATATTCACGCAAGACTTAGGCCAATTTAATGTATCCTCTTGTAACCAATGAGGACCTTTCCACCAAAAATCTGAATCTATTAGGAAATGAGAGCTCACTCCCCTTGACACCAGATCTCCGGGATTTTCCTTTGATGGAACATAATGCCATTCGTCCGACCTGGTTAAACTCTGGATTTCGAAAATTCGATAACCCACAAAGATTTTTAAAACATTTGGAGAACAATTTATCCAACTTAGTACTGCAGTAGAGTCACACCAATAGTAACAAGAGTGAGGTTTCACATTCAAAGATTTAAGTACCGTGTTGCTTAGTCGAGCCAAAGTTAAAGCCCCACACAGTTCCAAACGGGACATCGTCACCGGCTTTAAGGGAGACACCTTGGACTTGGCGCATAACAGACTGGTCTGAATCTTACCCTTGCAATCAATGCATCTGAGATAAATACAAGCTCCGTACGCATCATTTGATGCATCAGAAAAACCATGCAGCTCTATTATAACTGCATTTTTACACTTAACAGGTCTAGGGGTTCGAAGCTTATTTAAATCAAGGATTTGTGTTTTGAATTGCAACTATTTGTTGTGAAGACAAGAAGAAATAGATTCGTCCCAAGATACATGTTCCGCCCATAACCTTTGAATTATAATTTTTGCGACAATTATACAAGGTGCAAGCAGCCCCAGTGGGTCATATATTTGCGCAATGCTTGATAAAATTGTACGTTTAGTAACCTGCTTAGGAAACTTGTCAACATTGATGTTGTAGAGCAATGAATCGTCTGTGCATGACCAAAGTAAACCTAGCGTGCGGGTATTTTCGTTAGGATCTATGGTTAGTACAGAAGAGTTTGTTTCAGGATCGGAAAAATCTTCAATGATTTTTGAATTGTTAGAGATCCACTTCCTTAACTCAAAGCGACCTTTTCTTAAAATATGTGATATTTATGAACAAATGGATCGTGCCTCCTCAACCGAATTGAAACCTGTTAGCAAATCATCCACGTAGAAATCTTTCAGTATGATTTGCGAAGCGGCAGGGCAGTCGTCGAGGCTTTCGTATGCCAACTGATGTAGACAACGTATGGCCAGATATGCTGCCGCATCAGTGCCATATGTCACAGTATTAAGCTCATATTTGGATATAGTTTGCGATGGATCGTCACGCCAAAGAATACGCTGTAATGATCTTTGACTAGAATCAACAATAACCTGGCGATACATTTTCGCTATGTCTGCGGACACAACATAACTATGCTCCCTAAATCGAAGAATGATGAGCTGCAAATCGCTCTGAATATTTGGACCTACCATTTGGATGTCATTAACTGAAATCCCCGTAGTTGTAGGACAGGATCCATCAAAGACGACTCGCAACTTCGTTGTTAAACTCTCCTCCTTTATGACGCCATGGTGAGGCAAATAATAAGAAGAATTTTCATTTTCGTCTGTTACCTTTGTCATGTGCCCCAAAGCTTTGTATTCATTCATGAAACTGTGATAACGCTCTTTGAGGACTGTATTTCCCTGCAATTTGCGCTCAAGTGAATAAAACCGCTTCGATGCCGTTTGCATAGAATCGCCTAATTTATCAGAGGACTCCTTTAAAGGAATTTTCACGATGAACCTGCCGTCCTCATCACGTTTCATATTTTGAATGAAATGCGTCTCACAAGCTGACTCCTCTGCAGACAGAATTTTTTCACCTGGAATTTCCTCTAATTCCCAAAACATTTTTAGCTGATCCTGAATAAGATCATTTGAATTTGTCACAAAATTACAATGGCTACGCTTGATCTGTTGCTCATGGAAAGAACCGGAAATGATCCACCCGAATTTTGTTTTTTGCAATGTAGGAAGCCCAGTGCCTAATTTTATCTGACCGATACAAATTAAGTCCCAGAAACATTCCGCTCCAAGCAGTAAATGTATTTTTGAAGGCTTATAAAAATTGGGGTCTGCTAATTTTATATTCCTTGGTATGTTTAGATGCTGGAATGGAATAAAATTCGCAGGAAACTGTTCTGCTATTCTGGGAATCACATAACAGGATGTTGTAGTGCTGAAGTGATTGATACGCGATTTTACCTGAATATTACATTTTGCCTTTATCTGTGATTGAATTTGGTTTATACCAACGATGGAGATGTTTGTGTTCATTGTATCAAGGCCCAATTTGGTACACAAATCAGCTGTTACAAAATTGGATTGTGATCCAGAATCCAGGATAGCGCGACACTCATGAGCAGTTCCATTTTTATCCAAAACTTCAACACACACCGTAGATAGTAACACCTGAGGATTGCCCGAAATAGTCGACATGGTAACTGTGGGCTGCGATTGCTCAGCTGTTTGAGTTTCAAAATGCAACAACGTATTGTGCCTAGCTTGACACCTTTTGCAATTTTTTGATTTGCAATTTTTGGAAAAATGCCCAAAGCGAAGACAATTTAAACAAAGTCCCTTTGCCTTTGCCCCTTTGATTCGTTCATTGATTGATAGTTTAATAAATGAATCGCATGCAGAAATCCAATGATCGCCTCCGCAAAATGCGCAAGTATTATTTGTAACCACAAATGATTTGGAGGTCTTCTGGGAATGCTTTGCCGCCGAAAGAGGCTGTAAAGATAAAAAACGCGAATTTGCCTTAGAATTTTCGATGGTTTCCAATAATTGAGCACGGTCACTGAGGAAATTTTCAAAATGCATGAAAGTAATTTCTTCATTTATGTTCGACGCGCTTTTTTCCCACTCGTTTACTGTTGTGCTGTCTAGTTTTTTCGAGATGATATAAATTAACAAATCGTCCCATTTGTCATCAGGTAAACCTAACGATTCTAAAAACCTTAAGTGCTTTAAAACCTCGTCTACAAGTTGCCTCAAACCCGCTGATGATTCTTTATTGATGGGAGGAATTTCAGCGAATGTTTGTATATGATTGTGTTTGAGAATGCGTTTGTTATTATATCGTTTGCATAGCAAATCCCATGCCACCTGATAATTACTGCTTGTTGTTTCTAAAGCCGCTATTATTTTAGACGCATCGCCTTGTATCGTCGCCTTTAAATAATGAAAGTTTTGGACATCGTTTATTTTGCTATTGTTGTGAATCAAAGATTCAAACGTATCGTGAAATTCCAACCACTCGCTGAATTTTCCATTAAATCTTGGTAGATTTATGGTCGGTAATTTTATGAAAAATTTTGTGCAAATCGTTTTTGATTGCAGTGAGAACCTCGAGCAGCCTCTGGACAGCTGTTTCAGCCCTGCTTGGGGCTTCTTCAGCAGAAACCTAGTTCGACATTCCCACTGCAGACCAAAAACGACTTGCCCAATTTATTCGCAAATGCGATGTAAGAATGATGAACATATAAAATAGCGACATCTTACTATTATTATTTTTGGTAATTTTATGTTACATGAATTTTCCGCGGAACGCGTAGAACTCCCGGAATGATTCGAACTTATGTCCACGTCGTTACAGTCTGCCTGAATTATTAACACCTTTGCTGAGCTTAACAATTTAAAATACTCATTTTCAAAACTCTCCCGTTCAAGAAATTCGCTTTCTAAATTTCCCGGGATGTTCTCGATTTCAGTTTGAATTTCCTCAAAATTGACAATGAGGCCCTCGAAATTAGCTGTTCTGTTTTGCAATTCGCATATTTGCGCTTTACTTAGGGTGCCAGTGTTAAATTCGTCAGTTAACTTCGTTACGAATTTGCTAAAAAATGTTACACGCGCTTTTAACGAGCCGCGTTTTTTGTGCAACTGCGTATTTTCTACCGACATTTTTCGATCAAACTTGAGCAATGTTAAATTATCTACGTAAGGAAAATAGGAAAACTCACTTGTTTTGTTTGTTTCAGCTTTCAGTTTCACGATTGACTCGAGCCCGCAGCTGCTGCTTCTGGTACTCGTTACCGATGTTACAATGGCCGTCCCAACGCCACGTTGACACTCACGATGTGGAATGTTTTTCCTTGCTAATCTTGCCAATCACGACTCGAAGGACCATGTTTATGTTTGATTGTACTTTTTTTTGTTGTTGGTTGTCATGCGTTGGGGTGTTTTTGTGAATTATCAATTTGTTTTAATGATTAAACACGAGCACGTTTTTTACTGCATTTTATTGTTCGCAATCTTGCTGGCCACACACATGAAGTTTTTTTGTCAACGCTACTTAAAGCATTGCTAGCAACTTAAACATCTGTACAGTTCTACATTCTAAATAAATCTCAAACAGCGGTTCTGCTCCCTTTTCCTTCCCTTTTAAAATATCCCGCGCTACAGTTCTATATTTAGCCATGACAAAACCTATTAATTTTTGTAGTTAACGTTTTTTTTTAATGTTTCATTAATTTAGCTATTAAGAAACATGCATAAGGTTCTAATCGTGGTATCGAAATTTTCTTTAATGGTGCTACACGTGATTTTACACATAAAATGCTTACGTTTATTGTATCGTTATAATAAATACGAACATAAGCACAAACTCCATAAGCCACCTGCGAACTGTCGCAAAATCCATGCAATTCTATCGAGTCATATGGATAAAAGCTTTTTTCAAAGTTCTTAGATTATTTCATATATTTGATTGTGTTATAAATTCTTTCCATATTTTAATAACCTTCTGCGGAACTTCTTTATCCCAGCCTAATTTAAATTTCCATAACGACTGCATTATCAATTTCGCCCATACAATTACAGGACTACAGGAATTCTTGCCAAATTATATTTTATTATTATTATTTAATATTTCTCTTGATCTTCTGGTGCGACCAAAATCTGTCTGTACTGATATCGGCGGTGAAAACATACTGATGTAGTCTGAATCTAAGTAAAATTGAAATAATATTTTGAATTTTCGAACCTGTATGGAGCGTTTGATTTAAACTAATTTAACAGAACTTGATTTGGCGCTGGCATCGAAAACTACACACAGCTTTGTTGTTGAGTGTGTTTCTTTAAATACTCCGTGATGTGGTAGATATACAAAATCTTCGCCTGGATGTCTTATTGATGTCATATGATTGAAATCTATTCATGAATGAATTCTGAGTAATTAAATTGTAAAGAAGGAATTCTTTTGAAACGATTTTCTAATTAATTTGATCTGTTTATTGCCATTTGTTTCGTATAGCCTATAACCTCTGGGTCCTGTTTGAAAGGAAATCTAACTATAAATCTACCACTAACATCTGGAGTACCTTTTTTTTGAAAATGTTGCTCGCATTGAATTTCTTCTGCCGTTAACATTTGTTTTGAATGTTCTATGGTTGAACATTCTTCAAGTTCCCAAAATTTATTAAATTGTTTGTTTAAGTTGTAAAAAATAATATTGCAAGCGGCAGTGTTTTTAAAATTAGGTAAAGATAAATTACCTCCAATAATCCAACCTAAACATGTGTCTTGTAAATGTGGATTCTGTTGAGTTGCTTTTATTTTACCGTCAATGTTCCGAACGTGAATCTATTAGTTCTATTTGTGACTGAACTTCTTGATAATCTGCATAAACACTTTTTAAAATCGGTAATCTAGATTTTAATTGAAAATATTTTGATCTCATACCG
Organism: Prosopocoilus inquinatus; assembly: GCA_036172665.1. Lineage (NCBI taxonomy): Eukaryota > Metazoa > Arthropoda > Insecta > Coleoptera > Lucanidae > Prosopocoilus > Prosopocoilus inquinatus. The sequence goes on from CM069871.1 coordinate 39,085,311, forward strand.
TTTGATACTGATTAACATATGTGTTTATACGCTTTGCCGTGTTTTTGATTTGATTTCATTTTTCATTTTCATTTTGATGGAATTTTGTGTAATAAATGAATTAAAAGAGATGATTAGCACAGAATGCCTACCGTGAATTGACGGATGTAACAGGACAGTTAAGTTTCTGGATGTCTACTGCTTGTTTGCCTCTGGTTACGATCCGGCTTGATTACACCAATGTTTTGTTTTGAATTGATTTTTGTGTAGTTTAAAAAATTCTCGAAGGACCAAGTTGTTTTTATTTATATTACATCTTCATGGCTTTTCAAAATACATGGTAACACGATCTAAATTATAAGTTTTATCAATTACCGCTTTATATCTACCACCTTGCTGGAATGTAGCTGAAACCACCTAATTACCTCATGTGCTGCGTTTAAAATTAACTCAGGGGTTGTCTAGGAACAATTTCCGTCTCTAAAAATATTCTATAAAATCAAATTGAAGCAGACCGTTGAATTAAGAAGAAAAATATCAAACTGCATGAAAACGAGCATGTAGTGCCATTTGAAACAAGAAGCGCTTGACAAAAATGTCTTATTAAAAAATTGCAAAAATTAGTTGTTTCGGGAAAATTTCCATTAAAAAAAAGTTCTGACTTGCCGTACCTTGTTGTGATACTGCAATCTCTCTGCAATAGAAATTATGATATCAATTTTTAGCTTATGGCAGGCTGTTCAAACTAGCTTCTACTATCAAAAAGTCATATTTTTTAAATAAAATACCCTGCTGAGTGTAAAAATATGTGTATACTTTCATGTCATGTGATTTCGAATGAAATGTTGTTTCGTCTTGTGTTAGCATTCACTACACCTATCTCTTAACGTTAACTCACTATCCATAGTTTTCTCTCTGACACATCAAAACAGTTTCTTTACTTTTAGGCATGATTCCCCAGTAGTGTGCTGTTATAAAAATTCGTGTAACCGGGTCATAACAACCATTGCTACACAACCGGTTTAGTAACACCGGCGACATATTAGGTGTGGCGTTAGTAACACCGGCTTTATAGTTCGTGTACGTGTAAACAGTTGACATCCATAGATAATGTTGCTACCAACCTCGACTAATCCTAATTTTTGTTGGCGTTGTGTATGCTCATTTTGCTTATGTAATTTCTGTTTTATTCACTGACAGTTCTCAGTAGTATGTGTAAACGAAGCTCACAAACCGGCGTAACAATCGACGTTATTACCACAAGCTTTAAAAATTCGTGGAAAGGATAATACAAAAATTAAACAAAAAAAATAATTGCGTTTTTTTAAATTACAACTCTGATGACAATAAATGTCGGTTGTTAGTGACGTTGGTTTGTGAGCTTCGTTTACACGTACTACTAACAGACGTTATTTACAACAGCTAACTGCATTGCTAACTGTCAGTGAGTAAAATAAAAAGTACACAACCATAACGGGCATACACACGCGAACAAAGGTCAGGATCATTTAAACAGTCGATGTTAGTTATTCTTGTTGGTGGCGACATTAACTATGGGTGTAAACTGTTTACATGAACTATAAAACGGCTACTAACGTCACGTCTGATATGTCGCGGATGTGAAGTTACTAAACCGGTTTTATAACAACGGGTGCTATGACCCATTTACACAAATTAGCATGTCACGAACATGTTCATCGACTGTTGATTGGTGATATTGTTGTTTAGGGCATACAAAGTCACATTTGCTCGCAAGACCCCAGAGATCAGCAATCCATTCTGTATGTCTGATTAGGTTTCGTTATACATCGGTTGAATTTTAACGTGCAGTAAGTATATGCGAAGACGTCTTATAATGTTGAGTTAGGATTTCGGCGAGGTCTTTATATAATTTAACGTATCATTGCCTACTCATGACGGGAAATATGCACCTTTCTGCTGATCATCAGTTATATGATACACCTCAAAGTGTTGATTTAGACGACATTGATACGTTTCCCAGTCATCACTAGTTTCTGAATGAGCAGGAACATTGAAACAATAAACTACAGGACCTGTAGCACGAGTTTCAGCTGAATTAGCGCTCAGTTGCGGTAATCGTTCCATTAGTAAATGTTTCCTTTCTTCTCGGGCTTTATCGCGAGCTTAACGATCTCGTCTGTCTTGAAGACGTCTTAATCAGGCTTTCTACCAGATCTTTTTTTTATCTGTGGTGTTTGGGGTTCTAAGTTATAAACTTGTCGGGACCTCAGGAGCGGGGGAGTGTATTTTTGTGTGTGTAAAGTGTTCCATGGCTTGGTTACTTCCAAACCTCATCGCCGTTCAAGGGTAAGTAGTGTCGAATTTTCTCTCCAATACTAAAGGGTAGTTGAATTGAGTAACAACCCTCGAGAAATATCTCGAGCGGATGCGAACCCACCACCTTACGATTGCAAGGCCGGTCCCTTACCACTGGACCGTTCAGGCGTTAAGTTTGGTACTTCGAGTTTTTCGGTCTTCGGTATCTTTTACTGATTATGGCAATTAATACGTTTTCGTTAAGATATCAAAAGATGGATTTAAAAGATTGACGTATTTTATTCTCTAAATAAGCATCTTATTTAAATAACATTGTATGTAACCAATGTAACCATGGAACTTCTTATTTTGATTCCAGAACACACTAATGCCCGATTTCTTCACCTCTTGATAAATTTATCTGCCAGATAATATCGTCGGAAACTATTATCGATACAATGGTTTCCAAGGATAATACTTGGCAGATAAATTTATCAGGAGGTGAAGAAATCGGGCATAAACCGCATATGTCAGTTTTTGGTTGAAATTAAGTTCAATAAAAATATCGTTTATACGGCCATCTTTTGAAGGAAAAACCACCTTTCATTAATTCTCTTTGGCCCTGAAGAATCGGCCTCAGTTGAAAAACGAAAAACTCAAGCTTTGAGCTTACACTGGAACAATTTTGGTTAATTTCCAATTTTGTGAAATCACGGGACTTTTTAAGGGATTTCTCAATTAAAGTTTATAGACTAATAGGAGTACTTAATAGAAGCTGTTATCCTCTTAAATTGAAAACAATGAATATTCTGCCCCACACTGAATAATTATTGCATGATGGAAATATGATGAACAGATTTCTGCTAAAACTTAATATCTCATTCGAAAGGCAATAAATCAAAGAAGTTTTTAGAATAAGTTGCAAGCTGATTGTATCAGCAAATTTTGGAAATAAATCAGAATCAATGTTCAAGCAGGTTGAATTTTTTTTAGAAAAGTATCTTTTCAGCAACTGTATTTCAAACTTATTACAGTTTTTAACTTGATGTTTGTTGCGTAGTACGCACTATTATTAAGTCTAACCAGGAAAACATAAATATTAAGAAAAACTTTTATACTCTCTGAGTAATTTTAGATAAATGGTAGTAGGGTAGTAGGGTAGAAATCGGATTATCAGTTTTAGCTTCTGTTGTAACATGCCGTGTCTGCAAGTAATTTCCTTGTAATTCAAGGCCAAATAATTTACTGCAACAAATTAACAATTTGGAAATATTTTTTTTTAAACGAAGACGTAAAAAAATCATCTAACGTTTACTTATCATGTAAATATTAAGCGTACAAAACTGGCTCAGAATTTCTAAATAATTAATCGAAATAATCAACGATTCTCGTTTCTCGCTTCGTATTTACAAATGATTGCATTGCTTACGTTCTCTTTTGTATTTTACCGAAGAAATTTATGCTATTGATTATTTAGGTTTTAAATGCGGACACGGACACGGGCGCATTTACGCTTTGAATCGTTCGACCGGGAATTAACGGAACAATTGCTTGTTTGAAATTTTTATAGCATAAACATTTTCTACGCCCCGTGTAAATAATTAATTAGATACGAGTAGTCCTTAAAGTTATTTCTGAGTGAAATAAAATCATATCCGGCAAAACGTCGACAAACAAAATATATTCGAATGTAATTCGTTTCTTGGTCTGTAAATGGAAAAATGGGAATTATAAAATATTTTGTAATTTTAAATTATTTAAAATTAAACATTGCCTAATAAGAGTGCAATTCTATACATTTTCATTTTCTCGCAAGAGAACGTGACGTCAAAATGACATACGCTGGGTTTCACAAAAAAAATGTTAATCAGCGATTAATTTAATTCTCTGACTAAGGGACGTCACCGGACGAAGTTAACAACATATTTGTAACATTATATTGTTTCACTCAACCAATCACAGGCTTAAATCACGCTATTAAAGTAATCAGTGATTAAATAATTTTTGTGAAACTGGAGGTTAGGCTTTCATAAAAAACCATCGAGGTATAAGCCTGGAAGACGCCATGCCATATAATGTGTATTACTGAAAACCGGTACGGCCGCAGGCTCTTTGTATGGTAAAACGAACGGAGTGTGGAATATCACGCACTTTGTCACACACACACATTGTGTTCTCTGTGCTCTTTATTTTTGCCATACAAGGGAGGGGAACGCGCGTCCGAAAATAAACTCATTTTCTCCTCGCTCTTTACGTCTCCAGTACTTAACCTCCAAAACTATTGTATGTAAATAGTAAGAGAATTGCGTCGTTTTGACGTCATGTTCTCTTGAGAGTTTGTTTCTTCGAATCGAGAATACGGCTCCTGGTAGAGATGTGAGATGAGTAGTATAGCTAGCGGGATCCTGGGACAGTTTGACCTTGAAAAAAATTGCAGATGGCATGTGTCCATCCGAAGTGACCATCGTTGAAGGTCATCCCCTAAGTTATGAGAGTGGCTTAAGAGGTGAAGAAGTTACCCCTTTAGTTCTTGAGCCGAAGATGCCGTTGCAGAAAAATCTTTAGTTCTTGCAGCTCTGAAGAATGTTGGCAATGACGTCATAATACCAGAAGAGGTTGCTGAGAACAAAAATACAACTAACCCTCGTTTAGTTCTTGATGAAGGGTTGTAATTTTATCAGGCGTGTTCGTTCAGTATAACGAATCAATGAACTTTGAAAAATATGCAGATTCAGCACAACTAGTCCAAGGCTTCTTTAATCGAACCCACTTGTATGTGTATGTCTGTCACAGTGCAAGTTTGGTTAAATTTTTTATGAAATTTTTAACGTTTATTTCTGTAAATATTACAAGAAAATATTTTTAAGGGCGTTTCTTCCCATCAAAGAACTTATGAAAATAAATTATGTGTACTCTTTGTAATTGTCATTTATGTATTTTTATGAAAGTGCAAAACGTTGTACAATTAAATGACACGCAAATATCAATAATTCATAAACTAAATTAAAAATCTTTAAATTTCGAAAGAAACAAGTAAAATACGGTTCGCTTGCAATTTTGGAATAATAATATGTTCGTTTTTTTGCATAAGAAATATTGCTTGTACATAAGATTCGTGAGTGTGGTATTTCAGAATCAATGTCAGCAAAATTCTTTCTTCTTCGAGCAATGACTGAACGACGTTGTAATTTTACCTTAGAACAGGTCAGGAGAGAAAATGATAAAATTTTTCGCTATAAATAAATTATTTATTTATTTATTTCTTTAAATAAAAAGTTAAATATACACTTTTACATATTCTAGTACAGAAGTAATTGTTTGCCATGTATTTATTTATTTATGTATTTATTTTCTTTTCATTAATTTCTTTTAAAAATTGATCTGTGAGACAAGGTATACACGGTGGCCAGCAAAATGCGGACAAACGCCACGCAGGCCAAATCTTTGTTTAATTCTGAGTTGACAATCTTAATTGAAAAAAGTAGTACAGTGCTTTCTTAAGTCACACGAGCAGCTTAAAAGAATTGTAAATTTGGCAACACCTAATCAGACAAGTACTGTGGTAGTAATCATTTTATTATTTACTATAAATCAGGTAAATACGCAAATTAGCAAGAATTTTATGTTAACATGGATACCAATTGTATTCAAATTTAAAGATAATATGAAAAAATTATAAGAACTGTTCAAATTGGTAGCCATCAGTTTCCAGACATAATTCCAATCTTCGAGGAAGCGAATTCAAAACGCGCTCCAACATATCCGGGGTGATTAATCGAACTGCCGCCGTAATTTTATTAATTACATCCTCTTCGTTCACTGGAGGCGTTGCATAGACCTTTTCCTTTAAAAACCCCCAAACGAAAAAGTCCAGAGGATTAATATCGGGAGATCTTGCCGGCCATGCTATTGGACCGTTACGCCCTATCCACCGATTCGGAAAGTGTTCGTTTAACCAATCCCTAGAAATTCTGGCATTGTGAGCAGGGGCTCCGTCATGCATGTACAACATGTTGGGTCTCAAATTCAGTGGAATATTATCCAGTACTTCTTCTAAAACGTTAACGTACTCAATTCCATTTAGACGATTTGGAAGAAATATTGGTCCAACAACTCGGAGATTTAAAATCCCCAGCCAAACATTTACCGAAAATCTTCTCTGATGTCCAATTTCCCTTACTGCCTTGGGATTTTCGTCCGCCCAAAAATGAAAATTATGGCTATTAAAGACGCCATCTCTCGTAAACAAGCATTCGTCGCTCCAGAGAATATGCAATAAAAAGTTCGGCTCTTCTTGAATCCTTTGTAAAATATTGTTACAAAACATTCTTCTGTGCACATTATCGTTCACATACAAAGGCTGCACTTTCCTTGCATGAAACGGATGCAACAAATTTTGAGATAGTACTGAGTGTACTGTTGTTTTGCTAGGAATATTTAGTTCCCGAGCTATTTGTCTTGTGCTGGACGTCGGATCTTCGTAAACAGCATCCAATATTTGCTCTTCTAATTGAACTGTTCGACGCCCTCTAGGTCTACCGCTGTTACGATAATTCGGTATAAAGGAGCCAGTTTCTCTAAGTCGCTGATCCATTCTACGGAACGTGTTGGTGGATGGATGTCGCCGTTGAGGATACCGTATTTGATATTCTTCTTTTGCCAAGTTTGCATTTCCATTGCAAAATCCGAATACCATATACATGTCGGCGTATTCTCCAAAGGTAAACATTGTTCGGTACTAAGAACAGCACAAAATGTTTATCTTATTTCAAGAGCCAAATGTCAGAGAAACGTCAAAAATTGACAACTACTTACTACTTTTAAACAAGCAGCCTTACAGTACCACGTTGCCATATGTACTTTAATTTCAAAAAAGCCAATGAAGAAATGTTAAAAATGTAAACCATTGGTATTAATCGATTAGTTACATCAATGCATTTGAGATAATTCCATTTCTAAATTTCACCACAATGATTTTACATAGATAAATTTGACGAATTTTGCTAAATTTTAGCCGTACATCTTAAGGTTTGATGGTCTCGTGCGCCTTAAGGAAGGACCGCATAACTTTTTTGGATTAAGATTATCGCCTCAGAATTGAACAAAGAATCGTTCTACCTGGCGTTTGTCCGCATTTTTCTGGCCACCGTGTATATTTTTGTCCCGGTATCCTTTACATTTAGGACAAACGTATTTCGTTGGAATGGGCATTTTTTTAGAACACTTTTGCCATATTTGTTGTATTTAACTAATCTGTCATGCAATATTAAACAATAAGCGCACGTATTTGCGGGAACGTTCTTGTCGGTTTCAAATTCGATTCTGATATCGACGGAACCTCTCTTTAGCATTTCGTTTTGTAGGCTGCAATCGATAACGACTAGGGCAGCTATTTTTTTAAATTTTGAGAAACTAAAACACGGTTCGCCTGCAGATTTATAATAATCGGATTGCTGAAATTGAGCGTACATTTCATACAAAATGATGTTTGCCGAAATTGAAATTTAGATTGTCATAAGGGTAGACTTCAGAATTTAAGTATAATTTTATGTTTGTCAAGTTACAATGATCAAATTGACTGACATTTTTTAAGGCATCATTTTTTTTACTAGTTTGAAAACCGACAATAACGAAACGTGGTTTCTCTAACTGACTACTCGCTTTCTCGTTCCAGGTGTGTCTCATGGTTTGTTGTAGTAAAGGCAATTCATACAGCTACCAATTTCTTAAAGCAATCTCGAGATACCTTCCTTGTTCGATATATCTAAGTAATTTTAATTTTTCGGCGTCGGCTACTTGGACATGAGGAATTTTCCATAGTATTTTTAAAAGTTCAAGTCTAGGTTTTTCCCCGTTTTTGTAGTAACAGTTACGTTTAGATCGGAAGAACTTCTAATAAGTACTAATTCTTGTCGCACATTTACTAAAACTTTTTTGTAATGCAAACGCTAAAATTTCCTTGCTGATCGGTGATTGTAGGATTTTCAAAGTGATTCCAGCCTACGCTGTTGTATCGTATGCAATCGTTATGTGTGAAAGAAACGTATCCTTTCGTCGTGGAAGTTATGCCGGGATTTCGAGCTCGATCGATCACCGATCCTCTAAACTCGTACCTGATTTCATCCAACAGAAAAGTTATAAAGTTATTATTTACAAAATGTAATGTGTTGGTTACTTTATTATCGTGATCGAATAATTTTCCTTCGATATAGAGGTAACTTTGCGATGGTAATGTATAAAAGTCCTGCGTTTGAATTGGAATTCGAATTTCGTCGGATTTATTTAAAGTGGTGTTTGCGTATGGCGGATGACTGTGCAATTCGCAGTTTGTAATTGAAATGTCTATTAAGACGTGTTCACCAATGTTCAACATACCGAAACTCATATTGTTTTTCTTATGCTAATAACTGGAATCCTAATGATAATAAAAACTGATTATTTTTAGGTGTTAACTCCTTCAAATGCTGCTGTAAACTGAACTATTGGTTTACGACTTTCCTTTTTATAACCTTATACGGAAAAATATTGTATTGAAACACCATTTTTCTTTCTTAACTCTTACTTTAACTCTTTTAAGTGAAGTCTTACCGTTCTGATCTCGTTTTGGAAATTCTAGATTTTTATCTTGATCTAATATTTTAATGACAATTTCCTCGATACATTTTGTACTGATTGGTAGATAAATGACGTTGTTTACTTTTTCCACTATTCGAAAACCAGGGGGCACCTGGGGAAAGATTATGTGTAACACGTGATCTTGATTGTTGTTATTATAGGAATTGTTAATTAGATTACATTCAATACAAATCGCATTAACTTTAGAAATATTGATGGCAAAATCTGACGTGTATTTCTTATTTGCATCCAGTTTTTTTTCTGTTAAATCCCAAAAGCGGAGCAATAGAATTCGATTTTTCAATATGTGTAATTTTGTTGCTTTTTATTTCGTATTTTAATATGTTATGATTAGTATTTCCTTTAAATATTATATCATCATCATCGGGTGTACTTTTAATTATAGTATTTTTAACTAAGTTTGGTTTTATATTACTTATATCAGGGAATCGGAATGACGGTCCAATACTTTAACTACTATTACCACTACTGTTACTTCTAATTTGTTTCCTCTCCAAATTAATTTCTAACAATTGTGATTTTATATAGTTTTCGATATCTGTTATTTCATAAGCCCCTTGGGGCACTTTTATGACATATTTGTCAATATAAAATTTATTGTTCGTTTCATCGATATTAGGAATTGCATTGAATGAATAAAAATCACTCAGTCCGAGAACGTATGACTTTTCATTATCTAATGTTATTGTGGATATATTTGAGCTGAGAGCACAGATTCTTTGCCTGATAGCGTGAACGTAAACGAACACATGTCACTAGGTTGATGGTTATCAAACGAATGAAACACAAGACGTCATTTACTTAGTATTTATTTAATTAGAAGGAAATGATATACATAATTAACCACAATTAGAGTTGTTATAAGTTTGATATGAACTGTGATTATAAAAAAATTTACACGGCACTCTCGAATTAAAATACGCTGTGATTTTCCGAGGTGGTTTTAAATTTCCAAAACTGTTGAAGTAAATCACTAGAGATTCCGTTTTCTTATAGGCCATCCAATGAGTACCGGGACCATTTGCACTGTCCAAATTAATTAATTCATTTTTTCCAATTTTTTTTAGATAATGCATCCCTCATAAAGTAAGTAAATATGGAATTTTTATAATTTGTGAATATTTTTCTAAATCAACGTTAGTCATTGGTCGACTTTGTGGTATTTTTAATTTTTCTTATTGATGCTGGTCGTAAAAAAGTCCAAGCCTAGTTTTGCACAGTTTCAAATATAATCATTTGCAATATGAGATTAATTAAACAAAAAACAACTCTAAACATTGAAGATAATGATAGTTTTGAAGGGGAACGTTTTAAAAGACAGGTGTATTGTTTCCATCAACCTTGAGATGTATCATCGTAGGTCCATCGAATTGCGGGAAAACAAATCTTATAATTAACTTGATCGAACATCAAAATGGTTTAGCATTTGAGAACATATCCGTCTACTCGAAATCTTTAAATCAACCGAAGTATGTTTATTTAGAAGAGCTACTGAAACCAATCAACGATATGGGTTATTTTGCGTACAATGCAGTGAAAATATACTTCCACCTTCGGAAGCAAAATCTAATTCTATTTTTATTCTCGACGATGTTGTGTGCAACAATCAAGATATTATTAGGGAATATCTCAGTATGGGTAGACAAAATTACATTGATTCGTTTTATCTTTCTCAAACATATGCTAAAGTACTAAAGCATCTGATTAGAGACAATGCAGATGCACTCATACTTTTCAAGCAAGATGACTTAAATTTGGAACACGTTTAGAACGATCACGTGGGCACTGACATGAATTTCGATAAATTTCAAGATATTTGTTCTCTCTGTTGGAAAAGTGGACCGTACAAATTCGTAATCATTTTTAAAGATAATCGAATTGACGATGGAAGGTACAGGAAAGGATTTGATCAGTATATATATCTCTGACGATCTTAAGTAGTAGTTATTAAGGTTTAAAATATCATACGAACCGTTACTTCTCAAGATGACCGATAAATGTACGAAACAAAAACTTTTGCTAAAACGTAAAAATATTCGAGAAAAATTAAACTTATCGAAACATGGTGAATTAATTCAAGAAAAGATGTTCGATCATATTACCAGGCATTTGAAAAATATCGAAAGCAAATTACAACCAAGAAGCGAAATTGAATTACCTAGCATTGATGTAAAACCTTCAACCTCACAACAGCAACACCAACAACCGCAACAAAAATATGATTTTACAACTCCGAAACAAAATGGTTTTGCAACTCCAAAAAGATATTCTTCTATAAAAAAACGTAAACCGTCGTCGATGGACTTTGAAGATGAATATGAAGATAATGAATCAGAGAGATATAAAGAATCTATTTTAGAAAGTGTTGAATCGAAAGAAGAAGAAGATTCACGATTTAGAGATCTAGACGAGAAAGCCTACGTTGATTATTTGGAACAATATCATCCGTTACCTAAAAAATCTGTGACTCATCATTAGAATGGAGCTGACTTAATTGTTAAAAACAGAAGGTACAAAGTTACTTCGGGTTTATATAAATTACTCTTTAAAAAATTCCCTGAAAATTACACCAAAGAAGATGCTAAAAACTATAGACAAATCATTCTTAGAACTAATACTCATCGACGACATTATAAATCGAATAAACAAGTAGATTGCAACAGAATGCAAAAGTATAAAAATATTGTGGCTCCGCCTCCACTTAATTAACGACAGTAATACTACAGGTGGCAAGTGGCCGAGAATAAAATCGACTACGTACATTGGGATAGGTAATACGAGCCACACGAATGAAATAAGTTCAATACTCGAGGAACTAAGAGAAGCCCGTATCATTAAATAAAGACGATGGACCTAATTACTAGAGCTGATAATTATATGCAAATACATCTTGAGTTTAAAGGTATGCATGATGATATTCCAGATTTTTTAATTAAATTATTTTCAATTTTATCTCATCGTTGGACAAATTGACAGCAGTATTATTTTAGTTTTAGATTTCATGTAGCAAGAAATTATTATTAGAAAGAGGAAGACAAAAAGCATAGAACCATAGGTATGAAACCGATTGAAGTGGGGAAGCATAACGAAGAGAAATTATTAAATACAGTGTATAGCAAAATTAAATTAGTTGACCTCAAGAGTAAAAAATTCAGTGTCGGTGATCACGTACGCATTTCTAAAATAGGAGGAATTTTCGATAAGAAATATTTACCTAATTGATCAACGGAAGCTTTTGCGATTCGAAAAGTACAACTATCAAATCCAATCACTTATTTATTAAAAGACGGAACTGGAAATGATATATTAGGATGATTTTATACAGAACAATTGCAAAAAGTAAAATATCCAGACGTTTATCTCGTGGAAAAAGTTTTAAAAAGAAATGAAAATAAAGTCTTCGTGAAATGGTTGGGTTTCAATAATACACGTAACAGTTGGATAGATAAGAGTAATATTGCGTAACATAGTAATCGTTATCTATTAATGCTTCTGCGTATATATAGACGTATCAAAAACTTCAATTTGTTAGTAAGAGAGTAGTAACGAACAAAAAAACTTTACACACAGACGTGAGTAACATGGACCGCGGTCGCACGCTAAACGCGAGAATGTCACGTATTAGATAAGAGATGCATAACGTAATCTAATTTAAGAAGCATTCCTATTGTAATGTTCAAGTAGTACACAAGTCTTTGTCTCTTTCGTAAATAAATGATTTTTAAAAATAATCAATAACTTTCGATCGATAAATTTGGCGCAGTCAGTAGGATTTGTTCTATGAATTTCAAAAGTGATTTTTGTGAATTCGGTGTATTTCAATACTTCAAGAACAACGAACCCATAGATCGAGAAGCAGACGGAAGAGGACCGGGTATTGGAGAAAATATAGGCAGGCTACGGCACTTTATCGAGCAAAGTGGGTCACTATATTCGCTATATCCAATATCCCAACGATCCGAAAAACGAAGACAACTTGCCAACCGAGACGGCAAAGTAAGTGCTATCTTGATATTACAATACGACTCACCCTGACTATTGAAGTCAAATAATTCATTAATTGAATTAATATCTACATTGATATCCACCTTTTTCCTTGAATAGTAACAATCCTGTTATTACCCTTTAATTGGTAAAACCAAATAGAAAATAAACTGGAGAATTTAATAGAAGCAGTAAGAAATTTGGAAATAAGTACAAACATGCCTAACGCAAACATGGGAGAAATAAATTATAGTTTACTTCGAATGGAGTTAGAGTCGATTCCTACATTCGACGGAGAAGCTAGCGGTATTAATATATTCATAAATGCCTGTGACAAAATTTGCACAAAGTACAGCACAAATAATGACGTAAAAGATTTAATATTTCAAACAATTTTGAGTAAACTTAGAGATAGGGCTAAAGTGTTAATATGTTCTCGCAATGAATTAAATACTTGGGCATTACTAAAGGATGCAATTTACAGTTATTTCGGCGATAAAAGAGATTTTGCTCAATTAGCGCAAGAATTTAACAATACTAAAATATCACATAAAGAGGATCCATTATCATTTGGCTATCGATTACAAGATTCATTATCACAGTTAATGACGAAACTTTCCCAAACCGAAGTAGATCACAAAATACAACGAGCAGCAATTTATTCACAGACAGCATTAGAAGTTTATTTGTTGAATCTTCCCGAAGATATTCAAGTTCACGTTAAACCTTTGCAACCGGAAACCTTAGAAGAAGCTATGGGTTACGTCCAGGATACAGTTAACTTTAAAAGGAGATCTAATGCATTGAAAGGATATAAAACATTTAATCCTCCCCAGAACCAAAATAAACATTTTCCAGCTGTCAAATACCCACTACACAATTATCCAGCAAATTATTTTCCTTTACAAAACTATCAATTTCCAGCACAAAATAAAATGTTCCCACCAACAATGAACACTCCAATGTAGTATCAAAATAACACTTTTCCCAGAGGACCTATACAAAATTTCCCTAAACCAATCCAAAACCAACAAAGAAGTTTTACAAATAAACAAGTTTTTGGTTCCCAAAGAAATGTATGGCAACCAGGACAGAATAAAGCCATTGCACCGAAACCAATCCCAATGTCTGGAATATCCACAGCAGTGGCGAAGCCTAGTAATTTTAGACAAGACAATTTCTTCAAGAGATCAATGCAACCACATGTGATTGTCGAAGAATTACATAACAACGAAGTCCAGGAAAATGTACAGCCAATTTATAATGAAGAAAATGGGTTATGGTACGCTCCGATGTTTACACCAAATATGCCGGAACAAACTTGTGAAGAAGAAGATATCGAGGAACTCGAAACCAACGAAGAGGAGGAAAATTTTATTATACCTGCCTCACCGGAGAACTCAATCGATTAGCATTAAACGAATTACCGTACATAAAAATTAAAAATCCACCTCTAAATCTACTTATTGATACCGGAAGTACTATATCTATGATAGATCCCGAAATTGTTCAAAAATATTATCCTTATAGTGTCCACAATGATAATTTAGAAATTAGAACGGCTAAAGGTAACATTCCAAATGATAAATTTGCGTTAATTCCTTGTTTTGCTGAATTACAGTCCAGCGGATATTTAAAAATGATTATGTTCAAATTTCATAATTTTTATAACGGAATAATAGGATTAGAAGATTTGAAATCTATGCAGTTTAATATAGATTTAACGAAAGGCGTATTGTTCAGAGAAAATTATGAATTGCCAATAAACTACAAAAGGGTAGATAATATTAGAATGCCAGGTAAATCGAAAATTTTAAAAAGAGTATTTGTAAATTACGTGGAAGGTGATGTTATTATAAACGCTGTGTCTCATAATAAAATTTTTATTCCTAGTATTATCACAACAGTAACAAAAGGCGAAGCATTAATAGAAATACAAAATTGGTCAGATAAAGAAAAATCGTTTAATATTGAACCATTGACAGCCATTCCTTTGGATAACTATCATATATATCAATATCGAATAAATGATATGGAATCAATTGATAAATTAAATGGCATGCTTAGAATCAATCACCTGAACGCGGAAGAAAAATCAAAAATTTTAAAATTATGCAAAAATTACTTCGACTTATTCAAAAAACCTGAAGATAAATTAACATTTAATAGCGATGTAAAACATGAAATTAAAACAAAAGATAATGAACCTATTTTTCTAAAAGCTAGACGATTCCCTCATTCGGTTAAACAACAAATAAAAGAACACATCGATCAATTATTAGAAGACAAAATAATTAGACCAAGTCAAAGTCCTTGGGGCTCTCCTGTAAACTTAGTAGAAAAGAAATTAGATTCAAGTGGCAAGAGAAAAACTCGTTTAGTCATTGATTATCGAGCTATAAATGAAAAGACTATTGACGATCGATATCCAATCCCAAATATAGAAGACATATTAGATAAGCTAGGTAGATGTCAATATTTTACCACCCTTGACTTAGCCTCAGGTTATCACCAAATTCAAATGCACCCCGAGTCAATTCCTAAAACAGCTTTTAATACAGAATTTGGACATCATGAATTCCTTAGAATGCCATTCGGCTTAAAAAACAGTCCTGCTACGTTTCAACGTGTA
Source organism: Prosopocoilus inquinatus (assembly GCA_036172665.1). Taxonomy (NCBI): domain Eukaryota; kingdom Metazoa; phylum Arthropoda; class Insecta; order Coleoptera; family Lucanidae; genus Prosopocoilus; species Prosopocoilus inquinatus. The sequence goes on from CM069871.1 coordinate 39,100,819, forward strand.
ATGGACGATGTATTGAGAGACGTATTGAATAAATTCTGTCTAGTATATCTCGATGACATAATTATATTTTCACCATCATTAGACGAACACATAAAACACCTGAAATCAGTTTTCGACAGATTAAGAAACGCAAACTTAAAATTACAGTTAGATAAATGCGAATTTTTACGAAAAGAAACGGAATATTTAGGTCACGTTATTACACCCACCGGTATTAAACCAAATCCTAAAAAGATTGAAGTAATTAAGAACTTTCCAATTCCAACCACTCAGAGAGAAATCAAATCATTTTTAGGCTTGTTAGGTTATTATAGGAAATTTATCAGTAACTTTGCCAAAATAACTAAACCTCTCACAAAATACTTACGAAAAGGAGAAACTGTGAAACATACACCCGAATTTGTAGATGCTTTTGAAAAGTGTAAAATATTATTATGCAATGATCCTGTATTAAAATATCCAGATTTTACTAAACAATTTGAACTAACTACCGACGCATCAAATTTCGCAATAGGTGCAATATTATCCCAAGAAAATCATCCCGTAGCATATGCCTCCAGAACTTTAAACCCGGCAGAAACAAATTATTCAACTATAGAAAAAGAAATGCTTGCAATAGTGTGGGCATGTAAACATTTTCGACCTTATCTATATGGCACAAAATTTATTATTAAAACCGATCACAAACCACTACAATGGTTATTTTCGATAAAAGATCCAAATTCCCGTTTAACTAGATGGCGGTTAAAATTAAGCGAATATGAATATGAAATTCAATATAAGAAAGGAAAATCTAACGAAGCCGATGTTTTATCGAGAATAAAAATAACAGAAAATTATGTTAATACAATTAACGTGGAAGATGCGGAATCACTGATAGTTAATAATGACGATCAATCGGTTGAATTTAATATAGAAGAATTAGATGAAATATTAAATAACTTAGAACAGACAGAAAATTTACAAACAGAAAATTTACAGACAGAAAATCCAAATCAATTAAATCAAGAACCAAGTACTAGTAACACTATCCATTCAATTAACGGAGATGTTGAAATTACTATACCTTATTCGGAGAAAATTTTAAATTTAGCAGATCATCAAATTATTTTAGATGCAACACGAAATTTAACAACACCCATATTAACGCGATCGAAAATATTTGGCAAAACGCGAATTTGTTTAACGTTACCATTAACAGCAGCGTGGGAAACTATCATTAAAGCGTTAAAAGAATGTTTGACCCCTGAAAAGAAAAATGTAATCTATTTTAAACATAAAAATATTGAGCGAGAAATTATTCAAATGTTACAAGAATCATTTGTTAATCTAAAAATAGAAATAGTAAATAAAATCGTACAAGATATAGAAAATGAAGAAGATCAATTAGAGAAAGTCAAATATTATCATGAAGGCAAAACGTCACACAGAGGAATAAATGAAGTTTATCAGTCGTTAAAACGAAATTATTATTGGCCAAACATGGAAAGAGCAGTTACCACGTACATAAATAATTGTGAAACCTGTCAGTTAGCAAAATATGATAGAATGCCCCAGAAACAACCAATTTCACATACTTATACCCCCAAAAGACCTTTTGAGCAGTTACATATAGATTTGTTATTTATGAATAACAGAATAATTTTAACTATAGTAGATCATTTCTCTAAATATGGTCAAGCGTACTTGATAACTGATAAAAACGCAACAACTATCATAAATGGTATAATTAAGTTCAGTAGTCATCACGGCTTATGTCAAACCATTATCGTGGATTCAGGAAAAGAATTTGATAACGTTTTATTGAAGGAATTTTGTAAATTACATAAAATTAAATTACACGTAACGTCTGTTGGAAATTCAAAATCTAATGGAATAGTAGAACGTTTTCATAACACTTTAACAGAATCAATAAGATGTAGATTATTAGACAGTCAAAATACTTTAGAAAACCAATTAGTAAACGCAGTGTTAGCATATAATAACAGTCTTCATTCTAGTACTAAATTTACTCCTTTTGAAGTTATTAATGGTCACAGTGAATCTAACTTACCTTTTGACATGAATGAAGAAAAATTAACGCAACAATTTATCAATGACAGAGCCGAAGAAATAAAAATTATAAACAATCAAATTTTTAATAACTTAGAAAATGTGAAAGAACGAACATGCAATAAAATTAATGCTGATCGAAAAGAAATAGAAAATTTGGAAATAGGACAGGCGGTATATGTCAAAAAGAAATTTCGAAATAAATTGAAACCTAAATTTAGTAAAGAACGAGTGACGCAAATTACTGACAAAACCATTCGGACACAGAAGAATACTAAACTATCAAATGATACAAAACGCCAAGGACCAAATTATTCAAAATAATAATGTAATATTTAATGTCTTATCGGAAATAGAAGATGCAATTGTATTCTCTAGTGTAGGGAAACTGCACCCGGCGGTTATATCAATAAACGACGTGAAGGAAATAAATTACCAGTTAAAATCCTTAAATACCCCTTATCAACTCATGACATTTAAAAATACCTTCAACTATTATAGGTATTTTAGCATTCAAAATTATATAGATCACAAAGAAGTAATGTTTAAAATATCAGTACCCATATTATTTACCCCTACATATAAGCTTTACCAAATTCATTCTATCCCTTACAAAAATTATATAATCCCTTTTGCAAAGTCGTATTTGTTAATGTCAGATAGTACGTATGCTTTAAAAACAAACACTTGTCCAAACTTGGAAAATATTCATATTTGCGACAGTAAACCAGTACCGAAGGATGAAAATTGTGTATTAAATTTAATGAAGAATGTCGACGGCAATTGCGAGAAAATACACGTTCACCTGGAAGAAACGCTAGTGCAACAAATCGGACCAGGAGACTTATTAATTTATACGCCAAGTGTTATTAGTGCGCCTTACAATTGTAGTGAAACAGGAATTTTAGAAATTAGGAATAATGCGTTAGTTAGGTTGAGAATTAATTGCAATATTCAGATAAATGAAGAAAAGTTTAATTATCAGGAAATGTTAATTAAGGGAGAAATATTTCATTTGCCTAAATTGTATTTAAATTTAAGTAACATAAGAGAATCAAAACCTATTAAACTAAAGAAAATCAATTTAAAAGATTATGATAGAATACAGAAGGAAGTGGAAAATGCTTAAGTTTCGCAATTAGACAAAATTGATAAAAATCACCCGTATGGAAATTAATTTGCAATTGTTATTATTGTAATAATTTTACTGTTTATTATTATTATTATAAAATGTAAGTGTTATTCTAAAATAGTAAATAAAAGTTCGAAAATGCAAAACATCCAAGGCTCTTTCCGAAGAACGTCAAGATCCATTCTAGCCGTGGAGGAGTAACATGGACCGCGGTCGCACGCTAAACGCGAGAATGTCACGTATTAGATAAGAGATGCATAACGTAATCTAATTTAAGAAGCATTCCTATTGTAATGTTCAAGTAGTACACAAGTCTTTGTCTCTTTCGTAAATAAATGATTTTTAAAAATAATCAATAGCTTTCGATCGATAAATTTCGTGTTAATTTTTTAATGTGAAACAACAAAAATGTATATAATCGACATTCAGGGTTTCCAATTTCAAAGCAGTGAATTTGTAATCAGAAAAATAGCGTTATTATGTACAAGAACGAAAATTATGTATCATGCCTTTGGAAAGACACAACAAAAATAATCGTAGTTTTCTGATAGGTTAAAAGAAACACATTGAGTGGACTACAAAAAATTTGCACGGTCTAGACTGGGATACTTCGTTTGACTACTACTTCCCTCAAAAAAACATCAAAAGTTTCGTCGGAGATGAAGTCGTCTGCGTAAAAGGGTTCAATAAGAAAAGAACCTTAAATAAAATTATACTTAATGAAATTATAGATTTAGATGAACTCAAATGTCCGAATTTAAGAATTTTAAAATGTAATTATCTTCAAAATCATTGTAATTTACATGTTTATAATACGTTAAATTGTTCTAAAGATAATGTATTTGTATTACATCAATTGTTTATTAAAGAATTTAATAAAGAACTCTAAAAAATTTTTAATTTGTTTTATTAAATTATAACATAAATTTTTCATGTTATGGTTTATCGTGTATAGTTTCAGAGTTTAAAAGTTTGTTTCCATTGTTTAATTTTCAAGCTAAATGAGGCTTCTGAATTGATACTATTTTCCAACACATGTCTTTTAAAAATATTTTCAAATTCTTTATTCAATTTAGAATTCTGTAAAAAGAAACAATAACGTCTGTCGGAATAAATAATTTATTAACAAGCAGCTCTTTATACACACACACACACACACACAAAGATATATAAAAAAATATAACATCGTTATAATATTCGTAGAAGTCCAACAAAGATGTGGTAGCAGTAATAGCAGAAGTCGAAGTCTTTTCTGAAATTTTAATTTTCTTATTCTTGTGTCCATTCTCTTCGCTATTCTCTTCAGTAAATTTTATTTTCTTTGTTGATGACGATCCTTCAAGGATCTCACCAACTCCTCTTGTTCAGCACCAAGATTATCTTCATTCTCCAAAGCCAGTCGCATATACTTCACAGGTGAATTACCTAACTTCCTCTGGATTGTTTCCGTTTTCTGACAGTAACTCAACTATATTAACACTTGATTGGCCTTCTTTCTTTCGAATATTTTTCACACCAAATCTACTTTCAAAATAAAAAAAAAAATTGTGATAATTTTAACGATGTGTCCTAGAAAATTCAGTATTTATATTAAAAAAAGAATTTTGTGATAATTTTAATGATGAGCCCTAGAAAGCGCTACGTTTTTATTAGTATGGACGCAGCTTTGGGAACTCGTGTACTTGCACTTTGCACATCTATAAATAACCATTACCTTTGAAATGTTTATTTACCAAACTCGGGTATAATTGAAATTTTATTTATTAATTTACTAGTGTGTAAAAGTCCATACCGTTTGAGTACATCTCTCATGTGTGCAAAGAAACGTGAATTTTAATATTCAATTGAGCGAAATTATGAACAAAATTGAAACTGTTGGTAAGTTGGTTAAGACAAAGAAAGATTACGTAAAATGGTTAAAATTTATCAGAAAAACAATTTTTTTAACAAAAAAGTATCTGAAACTTAAAAATAACAAAGTTTCTAATTATGCCAAAATTGAGTCAAATTTGTTCCTTGTGTTGAATTATAAAGACATTTTTAAACAATTACTAATGGGAAAAAGAAATCAAAAAAGAAAAACTTTGGTCTGGCAAAATTTTCAATTGTGTTTCAAAAATATATTGAGAACTAGTGCCTTAATTAATTTAAGCATTAAAGAGCCAAATTTATTTCTACAAAAATCTTTAAAAAATTTTACTATAAAATTAAGAAGGAATTATCTAAAATCCTTTTAAAAGTAAACGTAATATTTATAGCTAAGTTTGTTAAGCCGCAGAGCGCTGAGACAGACATAAAACATTTTTCGACTAGAAACCACATAATAGATCGTTCTACAAATTTAAAAGAATGGTATGAAGAAAATATTAAAAATAAAATTTTATCAAAATTAGAAGAATTTCAAGAAAGAGATAGCGGATGGGCCTTTTACAAGATTCTACAACCAAAAATTAACATTAATAATTATACACCTATTAATGTAGGTATTTCAACGTACGTTGATATGCCTAAATTTATTCAAAATAAAAAGGCCGTTTTAAATATACAAAATAATTACGAATACTGTTTTCTTTGGTAAATCGTGGCAGCTTTACAACTCGCACCTGCACATAAACAATCTGACCGTAAGTCACCTTACCCTCATTTTTCAAACGTTTTAAAATTTGAAGGTATTAATTTTCCTATTGATTAAAAGACGTTAAAAAATTTGAAGTGTTGAACGAACTTTCAATTAATATTTTTACAATAGAAAAAACTGAAGTATTACCTGTTTCTCTAAGTACGAATTTACAAAACAAATTAATCTTTTAATGGTACCTTGTGAAGAAAATGATACAATGATGATGATGATGATGATGATGAGTATTTTGATGATAAAAATTCAAAAACAATGTTTCATTTTGCTTTATAAAAAATTTATCCGGTCTATTTCACAGACAAACGCGTGACTTACATAATAAAAGCTGGTTTTGTGAACGTTTTCTGATTCATTTTAGATCTCAGGAGAATTTAGAAAAACATACAATTGCGTGCAGGGACGTAAATAATAATAAAATTACTATACCGCTTGAGAAAGAAAAATATCTAACATTTAGAAATTTCAAAAATAAAGAAAAAGTTCCTTTTGTTATTTATGCAGATATTGAAAGACTGTTGACAAACTTCAATCATATAAAACCGATAAAAACATAAAATATCAGAAACATGAACCGTTTTCTATAGCGTATATTTTAACGTATTCTTACAATCCTTTACTCTCAAAATTTAGATTACCTACGAGCAAGGACTATGTAAGCTGATTTGTCAGTGAATTAGAAAAAAATGGTTTAGAAATTAAAATTTTCTCGAAGGTGGAACGGTGTGAAAAATTAACGGCGAAACAAGAGTACGAATTTCGAAATGCTACACATTGTCACATTTCTTTGAAACCATTCAATTTTACTAATATTAAAGAACGAGATCACAACCATCTGACCAGAGGGTATCGTGGAGCCAGTCATCAAGCGTGTAATCAAAATTATAAAAACAGTAATTAATGACATACCTGTAATTTTTAATGATAGTCATTTTTTAATAAAAGCATTAGCTTCGGAAATTCCAGGCAAAATTTCTTTGTTACCTATTTGTTACGAACTCATTTTTTTAGTTATTAAGATTTAATGTTAGAATATCATTTACGTAGAATTTAGTCGTTTCTCACAACAGAGTTGCCCGCAAATACCAGATGTCCAGGCTATGTTACTCACAGGCCACCTTCTGAGATTTTCGTCAGTATTCATTTAGATTCAGTTCCTAGATTGTTAACTTGTAAAATTTTATATTTCTCTTCCGAAAAGGTTTAAGTAAATTGCTTTTTGGAAGGTCTGGGAACAACATTGCTATGCAGCCACCCTGGGAAAATATTTCTTAACCAATCAAGGTTTACGCTTCACTTCCATTTAGTTTTTCAGAGAAATTTTTAGACTCTTTGAATATTTCATTTCAGAATTTAGTTGTACATAGCGACTTGTCCAGGGCGGTTGGACAGCTGTCCAGAGGCTGCTCGAGGTTTTCACTGCAATCAAAAACGATTTGCACAAAATTTTTCTAAAAACTTTCATTATGCTTTGACAGCAAGCATGGTCGCCTTGCATGGGGGACTTATTAGGAGCAAATCCCGCTTCAATTTGTCTATCCTACTGCAATGTCAGGTCAAAAAGCGATAGTAAGATGTCGCTATTTTATCTGTTCATCATTCTTACATCGCAATTGCGAATAAATTGGGCAAGTCGTTTTTGGTCTGCAGTGGGAATGTCGAGCTACGTCTCTGCTGAAGAAGCCTCAAGCAGGGCTGAAACAGCTATAGAGGCTGCTCGAGGTTTTCACTGCAATCAAAAACGATTTGCACAAAATTTTTATTGTCTTAGTTTAGATAATGTTTAACTGCAATTTTCACGAATTTGTATCTTTTTCTCTACCAGTAATCATTAACATTTTTATTTTTATAGTACCAAGAATGTAATTTACCGACCAATTTTCTTTGATGATGATGATGTAGCTCACATTAATACTAGATCATTAACGAGAAATTTCCATTTGCTTAAGCAACACGTGTTGACCCAAGATTATGATGTAATTGGGATATCAGAGACATGGCTGACTGCAGATATTAATGATGACTTAATTTGCATTGAAGGCTACAATCTTATTAGGGCTGATAGATCTGACGGTAGACGTGGTGGTGGTGTGGGCATATACACTAAAAGTAAGTATCCAACGGTCTTATTGACAGTGATCTGTAACACTAATTTTGAATACATGTGGATCAGTATGAAAGTGGCCAAATTTAATTTAGTATTTGGGGTAGTTTACAGACCGCCCAAGGTGGATGTAAATGCATTTTTAGACATATTCGAAGAGTTATTAGGAGAGTTAATAGTATCTTATGATGAATTAATTTGCGTTGGAGATTTCAATATTAATTTTTTGGACTTTAATAGCTCATCATTACTACTCTTAAATAATTTGCTTGACTCATTTGGTTTAACACAAATAATTAAAGAGCCCACACGACTTGGTAATAATAATAATAATAATACATTTACACTAATTGATATCTTAATAACATCTTTTAATCCGCCTAACTTTAACTCTGGAGTAATGGACATGTTGGATTTCTCTGATCACTTTCTTATTTTCGGCAACTTTAATTTAGGGTCCAAGCCCAGCAAGCCAGTAAAGCACACATTTCGTAACTTTCATAATTTCGATTATGATACCTTTTTATTAGATTTACGGTCATTCCCTTTGTTCCTTATCTATGAGATGAGCGACATAAATGAGATTTTATCATTCTTTAATTCAAATATTATCACTCTTTTTGATAAGCACGCTCCTTTTAAAACTGGTAAATTTAACAAAAGACCAGCTCCGTGGCTCACTGATAATATTAGACTACTCATTTCGCTTCGTGATTTTCAGTTTAAGAAGTCCAAAGTAAGTGGTAGCAAGGCAAGCATGGATTATTATAAGTTATTGCGTAATTACACCACCTCGGCAAATTCTCCCCATACTTTTTGGAAAGACCTCGAAAACATGAGCATTTACAACAGAAAGAGTACTCGTTCAATCCCAACCGATTTGTGTGATGTAAGTGAAATTAATTCTCATTTTTTGAGTTCTCTACCTCGCACGAACGTTAATGCTGACCTAGTCACATTTTATTCACAAAATAGAGTTAAAACATTTAACAACTTGTTTTTATCTCAACCCGTGACGGAAAATGAAATCAGTAACATTCTACTTCGAATTAAAACCAAATCTTGTGGTTCCGATAAAATTAATTCTAGGATGCTGAGTTTATGCTGTCCGACACTCTTACTCTACATTACTTACATCACCAATTTCTGTCTAGATAATGGAGTTTTTCCCAACTGCTAGAAGGAAGCACTGGTTAAACCCATTCCGAAAACTGCCAAGCCCACAGATTTTAAGGATCTCAGGCCAATTAGTCTTTTGCCTATATTATCGAAACTGGTTGAAAAATATGTAGAGCGTCAAATCCGTGTATACCTAAAAGAACACAATCTTTTGCCTTCCTTTCAATCAGGGTTCAGACAGGGTTTTAGTTGCACTACTGCACTCTCTCTTATCTTGGACGATATTCTTCATGCAACAGATGATAACAAAATAACAGTTTTAGTGCTATTAGATTTTTCAAGGGCATTTGACACCATCAACCATAAGCTTCTTTGTGCTATCTTACATTACATTGGATTCAGTTGTACTGTCATCAACTTTTTTAAGAACTACTTGTCAAATAAGACTCAAAGAGTCTCCTTAAATAATTGCGTCTTGGCCACTTTAGATCTTACTTCTGGCGTAGCACAGGGGAGCATACTAGGTCCTCTTTTGGACTGCATTTACACCAGTTTCATTTTTAATTGTCTGGAACACGTTAGCTGCCATATGTACGCCGATGATACTCAATTATATTATTCTTTCAATAGCGTTGATATTGTCAGGGATGTTGCTCAAATCAATTCAGATTTAAATAAATTAAGCGTCTGTTCCACTGATCACTGCCTTGTGCTGAATCCGCACAAGTCATGTGTACTAGTGTTTGGTAGAAACAAATGTCGGCTATTTGTTCTAGACAGAATTAAAATACATATTAATAACCAAGAAATAGCAATTACTGATTGTGCCAGAAACCTTGGTTTATACATTGATACAAAGCTCAGGTTTAAAACGTATGTCAACAAATTAATCCAAAAATTTTTCGGTCAATTAAAAATGCTGTATAATAGCAAAGAAAGTCTCAATCGAAATTTACGTAAAAATTATACGATACTCTTGTTCTATCACAATTTAGTTATTGCGACACTGTTTATGGGCCTTGCCTGGACAAAATTTATGTCAGAAGAATTCAACGTGTCCAAAATTCATGTCTTCGATTCATATATGTTATTCGTCGGAGGAATCACGTTTCACACACTTTTGCACAATCAAAATGGCTTAATATGTCTCAAAGAAGGGAATTGCACTCCGCCGTATTGTTTTATAATATCATCTCATTAAAATCTCCCCCTTATTTATATGATAAAATTTCACAACATTAACATCAGAAACAAAGGATTGCTCACGCCTCCAATGCGTCACACGGCCATATTCCAGAGATCTTTTACTTATAATGTAGTCAAACTTTTTAACAAACTCCCGGAAAAATTTAAATCTGTCTCTATATTTACTTTCAGACATTTGATGCGTACCTACCTGCAAAACAGTCAGTCATGAGTCCGCCCAACATTACACGCATGTCTATCATATTTAATTCACATTTATGTTTCCGTTTCTAATTCTCTATCTAATTTTGTCCCACTATCTTTTCCTGCAATTCCTACTTAATATAACTTCATTTCAGTTCCGTTTCTTCACTTAATTATATTTCATTTTTCTTTTAAGTTTACAGTTTCATATTTATTTGATTATTAATGAAAGGGATCCGAAGGAAGAGCAGCTTTTCCCATGGGAAACGCTGATTCAGATTCCTTGATCATTACGCCATTATTTTAGTCTTAGAATTTTTGTGTTCTCGCTTGTAATGATCAAATAAACTTTATTATTATTATTATTAATTTAAATTGCTGCAGAGAAAGGGAATTTTTCCGTACGAATATCTAGACAATTGGGAGAAATTACAAGATAATAAGTTACCACCTATGTGATTTTTTTTGTAAAATTAATCAATCTCACATTTCAAACGATGAATACCATTACGCTTTAAACCTGTGGAGTACTTTTAAAATTCAAGATTTACAGGAATATGCAGAGCTGTATTTGAAGACAGACGTTTTGCTTTTAACAGACATCTTTGAAAATTTTAGAGCAGACTTATGAATTGGATGCTTTGCATTATTATACGGCACCCGGTTTAGCTTTTAACAGCATGTTGAAGACAACTTCCATTACCTTGGAATTACTAATAGACGTAGATATGTTAATATTTGTCGAAAGGCGAGGTCAGAGGCGAGGTCTCTCAATATTCAAATCGTTATGGTAAGGCAAATAATAAGTACATGAACGATTTTAACATTGCTGAACCATCATCATATTTAATGTTTTTTGACGTTAACAATTTGTATGGCACAGCCATGAGATGGCCTTTACCTTTTGCACAATTTGAATGGGTTGATCCTTATTCGATAGATGTTATGAACGTATCGGACGATGCTGAATTTTTTTATATTTTGGAATGCGATTTACTTTATCCCGAAGAACTATTTGAAAATGATAAAGATTTGCCACTCTGTCCGGAACGTTTGGTACCGCCAACTTCGCCTTCAAAAATTCCCAAATTATTAACAACTTTATTTGATAAAAAACAATATACTATACATTACAGAAATTTAAAACAGGCAATCCAATTCGGTTTGAAAGTTGAAAGAGTTATTAAGAGTACTGAAATTCTAACAGTCAAATTGGATGCAATCGTACGTAAATTTAAATAATGATTTGCGTAAAGAAAGTAAAAATGATTTTGAAAAAAATTTCTATAAATTAATGAATAGTTCAGTGTTTGGAAAAACCACGGAAAACGTTAGAAAATATAAAGACGTAAAATTGGTAACCAAATAGGAAGGACCTTACGGAGCAAACTATTACATATCACAACCTAATTTTCATAGTTGTACCATTTTCGATGATGACATGGTCATTATCGAAATGAAACGAATAAATATTAAATTTAAAAAACCTGTACACTGGGTGTATCAGAAATATGTGTATTAATTTTAACACGGAGTGCAGTTAGCTAAATGAAATATTTTTTCTTTTTGACTTTTTTTATTTAAAGCTTTATAAACTGATTTAAAAATCGAAACGTATTACATATTAAAATCTATACCCGCCTCTGGTTAAGACCGGAAAATTCTGTTGTCATAGAAACGAAAAGAGTTACATAAAAAAGTCAATTTTTTTAATGTCACATTTACTAAATTTGAACAGAAATTGCGTTTGTAACTTATCGGAGACAAAAATTGTTCATTATTATAGGTTTCCATAATCCTTAAACATAGCGAAAGAAAACCGTAATTGCACATAACTACTGCACTTTTAAAATTTGCGATACACTTTTCTGAAGTGCAAACCTTCGGGTAAGTGTACCAGCAAGCAACAGTTACAGCATCCAAAATGTTTTCTTCAACATTCAGTACGAAGTTGGCCACGCTCTTGGGCTAGAAGTTGAAATAAGCCATGATCCTGGAGAATTTGGATAGTTAATTGAAGTTTGTGCCTGTTGGATAAAATACAATTAAAAAACGAACCTCAGTATTCGTGCTTACATTCAACATTTCCACAAGCTCTACGATACACCATGAGAGTATCTGTTAATTCTTGATGAGAAAAGTTGTGTGCGTTTATAAAAATGTGTCAAAACAGTATGTTTTGTCTATCCTACTGAATGTCAGGTCAAGAAGCGATCGTAAGGTGTCGCTATTTTATCTGTTCATCACTCTTACATCGCAATTGCGAATAAATTGGACAAGTCGTTTTTGTTTGCAGTGGGAATGTCGAGCCACGTCTCTGCTAAAGAAGTTCCAAGCAGGGCTGAAACAGCTGTACAGAGGCTGCTCGAGGTTTTCATTGCAATCAAAAATGATGTGCACAAGTTTTTTTAGAAAATAATATTGTTATAAAAAAATTAAAAGGTGTAAAAAAATCAGCACTTCGATTCCGTTTGAGGACTATTATCAAACTGTGTTTAATAATTCCACATTAAACACAACCCAAAATTTAATCAGATCCCAACAACATAAAGTTTTCACGATTGAACAAAGAAAGGTTGCTCTGAGTCCTTTTGACGACAAACGAATTATTAGTTTCACTTTGTCACATTTAAAATGACACGGTGTTTGTAAATGTGCATCTTGGATTCTGTTGTATCTTTTTTAGCATCCCATCAGTATATTGTTAAATTATGATTAAATTAATATGGCTATTTACCTCGTAAAATATTCTCCTCGCAAAATTTCTCATTGTTTCACGCTTCAGCACTAAATCGATTGTATTGATTTTAAGGTTAAACTGATGTTGTTTACTTTTGTGTGAATAACTTCGCAGTTGTTATTGGACGAGTTTACATATATGATTACATGTTGTTTGTCTCTTTGTATTTTGATTTTGTCATTTACCACTTTAAAGGAATGTTGCAACAATTTACATTGTAATTTATTCATCTGTTTATTTTTGTTCACATTGATTTATAGAATTGGCAATACTATATCATTGGGCTGCATTCGAAGTTCTTCGTCAAACGGCCTTACGTGTCTGAACTTACCCTCTCACACCTCATTGGTCGGATTAAGCTGAGCGGTGGGATTGGCCGACGATTTCAAACTTCGAGGGGCAGTTGCCGTTTTGAATCCTAGCCAATATGGTGGTTGTTTAAGTATTCACTTAAAAATTAACATTTAATTACCATTTTCTTGGTCATCCAAGTTAATTTCACGTTTAATAATGTCTTTTGTTTCCCCATAAACATAAAGGGGAAAATCCGAGGGAGGTTTTACCCTTCCTTAAGTTAATTACTTCAGTCGAAATCGTCCGTTGGCCAAGTGCTGAAATTCCTCCGTCGTTCATAACATATCAATCAATGAAATAGCCAAGAAATCGTTACCTTGCTGTCGCCTCCTTCACGAAGCATGTTCGATTGCCGTATCGGCTATGATGAGCTGGAAAAAAAACACAGGAACTTCTGGTATTGGTGTGGATCGACAGTAGCAAGTCAAATTCTTCTTTTATTTTACCCGGATATATTTGCGCTCTTCAAAGCCATTCTTTCTAAGTAAATAAATTTATTCAATACCCTTCAGGATTTCATCACACATAAAATATCTTAAATATTTACATAACAATTTTTCTTGGTTTAATATTAATCTACTTACTATTGTAAAGTTTTGTTACGATTTAGTTAATGTACTTTGTTTACATAATAATTCATATTTTTACTAATAATTTATATTTAACATAATTAATAATATTTTGGTCATTTAATATTTAATTACTCAGTTGAGAATTAATTTGCCTTTAGGGCTACCATTTAAAGAAAGGTATTTCTATGTATTATCAATGTGAAACGAAATTGAATTCAATATCGTGCAACTTATCAAACTGTCAATTTATAATAACGTATTCAGTCATATTTATTATCAAATTTAATGCAACTACAAATTTCTTACTTAAATAATCTAAATTGCACATTTATCACCCATTGTTTTGGTTTAACAACTTTATTAAATATACATATTTCTATATTTTTGGACGTTCTTCTATTTATTTCGTTTCAATTCAACATTTTTGCATTTTTGGTGGGTTTCCAAATTTTCTTTTGTTTGCCCTTTTGTTATCCCTTTATTAATAATAATAAAAAAATTTGGTGGCACTCAAATTTCAAAATTTATGTTAAAATATAACTTTTGTTTTGTTCAGCTTCATATTGGAATATTTAATTTATTGAATCCTCGACTTTTGCTCTCCCATAAAAAGCTGAGTGCCGTTCGCACCTGTATAAACACGATTCCTTGGGATTTTAAAAGAATTAAAAAATGAATTACTTAACCACACAACAGTTTCAATTATTTGCAGTTGCTCAAATATAATTTTATCAAGTAAGTTTTTTTAATATTTTTCTTTTTTCTATCTCTACAATTAAATTTCTTCTTATTTGTAGTTGCAAAGGAACAACACCTAGTACAAAAAAAAATTATGAAAACTACACCTAACGCATATACACCTACAAAAGAATCAACCAAGGCAGCGTGCTAAGATTTAGGAAGCGCACATATAATTATACAGAACTCGCAAGAGGCGAAGAAATTATCAACATAGTGATAAAGAAATCAACTCCCTGTATGGCACCAAGATCGCATTGAAAAAATTCTACGGACGTTGGACGTCGTCGACGAAGAATATCGTGCTACATTTTAACCATTCTGGCGAAGATTACGTGATTTGTCAACAAATTTAATATCCATGAAGTGGCCGACAACTTGATGTAACAGCGGTTTTTACTTTCTGAAACAATTTTAATTAATTAACATAAGATGCCTGGTGTTTTTAGGCATGATATACAGGGAGATTCAAGCAACTCATTCATTAAAAGTTAACGGACTTCCTCTTTGAATTTCTCTTTCATATTTTGCAGTTATAAGTTAGCGATAATGATCTATTAAAATATAATATTTCCAATTTTCGGGCACTTCCGCTTGTACCGGAACTTGCTGTCAACTTTCTTATTTTAAATGGAATATCCCATTTTTTATTGCATTTTCAAAATGCTCATGGAATTCTAGAAATATTTTGTGTAACATGTGATACAAGAAAAATTAGCCGTTTTAGAGGTATTTCCATTTTTTAAAAGAAAGGTCAACGTTGCAGTACCTTGTTTATGATGCTGCCATCTTTGTGTAACAAAAGCCACAATTTCAATTTTTGGCCTGTAGTAGGCTATAATCATAGGCTTTCAGGTGATACCTAATTTTACACAAAATTATTTACGGGCTGGTTGAAAAGTAACTTCTATTCAAACTGATTTCAACTGTCGAAAAGTCATGTTTTTTAAATAGAACGCCCAGTAGTTCTTATACCATAAGTATCAAAATTAAATGCTCTTTCGAATTGTATTAGCATTCCCTATACCCATCTCTTACTGTTCTCTTCTTATTCATGATTTTCTCTTTGACTCTTTGACATATCAATTTTCTCACTTTTTAGTGTTATTCCTAAATAATGTACAGATAAAATAGCGACATCTTACGATCGCTTTCTGACCTGAAACAGCTGTCCAGAGGCTGCTCGAAGTTTTCACTGCAATCAAAAACGATTTGCACAAAGTTTTTCTAAATAATGTACTACGAAAATTTTACAAAATGATATTTTTTAAATTAATTTCTGACTGTAATTTCAATTTCATTTTAAAAACCGAAAAATAATATTTAAATAAATATCTATCATCTGAATTTTTTATCTACAAATGCCGTAAGTATTAGAATGCTTGGTAGGACTTTTTACACATTTACAAAGAGAAATTTACACTTACAAAATAAAATTTTATGAAAACTAATAAATAAATCAAAAATATTGAAAATAATACACAAATTGTTGGTTATAATATTGGCTCCAAGTGGTTCTCTGCCATTATTTATTAGTAATAACTTTCTATTGTGTCTCAATAATAACATATTTTCCTCGATATAACAATTTTTTTTTTTTTTTATTAACTTCTTAAATTGTCCGTTTTTTTATCGTCAAAAACGTTTAATATGTCTGTGTTTGAATATTTATTTTTTGGTTCTTCGTAGCTATTAAATTGTGTTTTTTTAATTTTTACGAGACGGATGTTTTCAAAAATTATAATTTCTCTAGTTTTCATAACCCATTATTTAAAAACAATACCGAAAAATGGAGAAAAAAATAGGTATTAAAAAGAAATTATCGATAACGAGTGAACTATAAGAGATAGGTATAGGGAATGCTAACACAGGACGAAAGAACATTTAATCTTGAGTCACATGGTATAAAAATATACTAGGCGTTACATTTAAAAAACATGACTTTTCGACAGTTCGAATTAGTTCGAATAGTGCAAAAGTGGACATGATTTTAAAGAATGTTGCTGTAGCCTATTACAGTCCAAAAATGGGCATCATGGTTTTAGTTGCACAAAGATGGCAGTATCATAACCAAGGTTTGCAAGTCTGATTTATTTTTAAAAAAGGAAAATATCTCGGAAATGGTTAATTTTCGTTGGTCACATGTTGCACAAAATATTTTTAGAATTTTATGAAGATTTCAAAAATTCATTCAAAAATGGGATGTTCCATTTAAAATAAGAAAGTTAGCTTCTACTTCCGGTATAAGCGTAAGTGTCCGAAAATTGAAAATACTATACTTTGGTAGATCATCATCGTTAACTTATAACTGCAAAATATGAAACAGAAATTCAAAGGAAAAGTCCGTAAACTTTTAATGAAAGGGTTGCCTGAATCTCCCTATATAGATATGAAAAGATATATTAGACAGATATGTAAAAATATATTTTTAACTTTCATTTAAAAAAATAAATAAATAAAAAAGCAAAAAGTCATATAATTTTTTTCTCCCGACCTTTTCTAATACATACCTAATATTACATCGTTCAATCATTACTCGAGGAATTATTAAGCTGACAGTTACATTCTTTTCTAAAATACCGCACTTGCTAATTACAGCAACATTTCTTATGCAAAAAGTACAAATATGCTATTATTATTATTTAAAAATTGCATGCGAACCGTGTTTTACTTTTTTCTTTCGACTTTTAAAGATTTTTAATTTAGTTTATAAATTATTGATATTTTAAAGAGTACACGTAATTTAGTTTCATAAGTTCTTTGATGGGAAAGAAACGTCTTTAAAAATATTTTCTTGTAATATTTACAGAAATAAACGTAAGAAATTTCATAAAAAATTTAAGCAAGCTTGACAGACACACATACAAGTGGGTTCGATAAAAGAAGCCTTGGACAAGTTTTGCTGAATCTGCACATTTTTCAAAGTTCATTGACTCGTTATACTGAACGAACACGCCTGATAAAATTACAACCCTTCTTCAAGAACTAAACGGGGGTTAGATGTATCTTTTTTCTCAAAAACCTCTTCTGGTATTATGACGTCATTGCCAACATTCTTCAGAGCTGCAAGAACTAAAGATTTTTCTGCAACGGCATCTTCGGCTCAAGAACTAAAGGGGTAATTTCTTCACCTCTTAAACCACTCTCGTAACTTAGGGAATGACCTTCAATGATGGTCACTTCGGATGGACACATGATATCCGCAATTTTTTTCAAGGTAAAACTGTCCCAGGATCCCGCTAGCTATACTACTGAGATGTTCAACTTACCTAAGACAAGTCGATATTCTAAGGTAAAAAAGCTAAATATCTCAATTTCAACCCGTGCATTGAAACCCAACAAATACAGAAAGCAATTAAATAGAGTGCCGAGAAAAAATGAAACTCCTACATCTGAACATTCAAGGTACGTATTACGAATAAATTATTACAATCTTTAACAAATATAGCACAAACTGAAAATATTTATGCACTCGTTGTAACTGAGCACTGGCTCCACTCCATGATTATTGGTCTGTTCGAACAAAAGCTTCTGATTAGTTTGAAATTGTCTGAAGCATGTGTTCATCAAAGTTGTCCGGTGGATGATACTGTTAAAATCGATTATTAAATCGGTGGGCGACTGGTTTCGACGGTTTCAAATCAGTCAGGAATGCTATATAATCTCAATCTCCTATATTATGGGCTACAATTTGGTCAGTACGTTTATTAGACACATCTTTATACACGACAGAATATGTATTATTAAGGTGCGTTTACATCTAACATTTTTATACGGAAATAAAATCGATTTGACTGTTTACATACTGACAGAAATTACTAGCAATTTATATGGTGGATATGTATACGACATCCCTGAGATTCTAAAATTTGCGATAAATATATAAACCGTTTACACATACGTACGAAATATAGTTGTGTCACGTATCGTACATATTTTGCATTTTACGCGAAGCTCATTATCAAGCTGTTTATAGGTGCTTTCTTTCGCTTAAAAGTTTGAATCGTGTTTCGAATAGTTTGGACCTGAATTTCGTAGTTTTGGCAACCAAACACCTGACTTAAATTTTTGATTGACAGTTCATTTGTAAATAACCATAATTCAGTCCAAACAAGTTTTAAAAATAGAGAGATCAAAGAAACGAATGTCTGTTTTTGAATCAAAATACGTTTAGATCACGATTTTGTGAGCGAAAGAAAGCACCTTATAATGAAGCTATCGAAACGAAAAATCGCCGCCGGCGCCGGTGTGATTATTCTGAAGATGGCAGAAAAAAAGGAAAAACGTTTCGTGTGGGTTCGAGAATGGATTTTAAGATGCGTTAAACTAGGTGCCCATAATCAATTAATGACTATACATATTAATTGTTCATCAATTTAGACTTTTAACCAGATATTATCTATCTTGAATCACATAAAAATTATTGCGCGACAGTGTTACAAAAGTAGACGTGCAAGCAACTCTTGCAATTTCTCTCCGGCGAGTATAAATTTCAAACTAATCAGTGTTTACATCTATTCGTACAGATGTGTTGTTACATATTGCTAGAACTTGAAAGATATATCTCCGACAGAAATTCTTCACTGTTTACATTGGTTACAATTTCTGTCTGACATAAATATCATGGAATAGATCTCAGATGTAAACGTACCTTTAGAAGCTAAAACCTTCATTGCTTTTACGCAAGGCATTAGCGGTCTAGAGAAGAGTAAGGCCTCGTTCGCACGTGTGTATTTTAAAACGTTCAAGCGCTCGCTTTTTCTCCCTGAATAGAACATGTCAGATTTAATAGTTATGTTCACACTGAAGAAAGCGCTTTAGGGCGAACGCATATTAGTGCGAACGCATATATTTAAAAAGATAAGTTCTATTCAAGACATTAAAAAAAGGGAGCGCTTGAACGTTTTAAAAAGAGCTCGTGGAAACGCCGCCTAACGCGTGATTCACTCATGATTGCATAAGTAATTATGCAAGTGCAAGTTGGAACCCGAAAACAGATTATTATTCATCTTGCTCGAGTCGAGTCAACTTCAGTGTTGCATTATTTGTTAAATTAAGTAATTAAAGTAGTTTCTCTCGTTTCTCGTTAAAAGTAGTGGCTTGTGTTTTCTTTTAACTCATTCTTCTAACACCAGAAGTGGAATTGTGCCTAAAACCTACGGGTAGACTCCTGTTGTGTGAGTCAAATTTGGAATTTACTTCTCGTTGGAGAAATGGCTTCTGTCGAAGGTGATTCTGCTAAGACAATATTAGTGGAATTGATTAACCTCTGCAGTCGCAAAGGCCTGGCGAATAGGTAGATTTACCATATTTTCGACCTGAAATTAATGAATCCAGCAAGTGGGCGAGTTATATTGAAAGTATTAAGAATGAAATGGCATGGTCTGGTGCAATAACATTAGCGAAATTTGATCGACTTCTGTTAAATGATACAAAAAAGTGGTACGAGCGTTGGAATTCAGATAGCAGATATTGGTTAACTTTTTCGAAGCGATTTTATTAAAGCTTTCCCACCAAAAATAAATATTAGGCGGTTGCTGGAGGAGGCGGTAAAATATAAAAGTACTTGTGTCAGCACTTATGAAACATATGTGCATGAAAAATGTTATTTGCGAGCAAATTGGAATGAGAATGATTTATGGAATTAATGTTCATGGGCATTTCTGAATTTGAGGTAATGCTGCAATCAACACAAATAGTTAAACTGTAAGAATCCTGATTCTTAGGATAATTATTTTTATAATTCAGTATGCTTATTTAATTCGGATATATGTATTATTAAGTTAGAATTCGTATTATGACTCATGAAGAATACAAAACACGTGAAGCGTTATGCAACGAAAGCATTCGTTGCATAACGCGATGCATGTACCGAGAAAATAGATTAAGGGCATTAATATCGCTGGAACATCGGCGATAAAAGAAATAATTATGTAAGGAGGATGAATCATGCAGAAGAGCCTTGATCGAATCTTGAAGCTAGCAAAAATAGAATTAGCCATCAACGTTCTTCTCATTACCAAAGCTGACGTAGACCAAAAGGAGGTCATCTGATCCCAATAAATAGGAAGCTTTTCAAATCACAAGGGAGTTAGACAAGTTGCCCGAGAGGGTTTGTCACGACAATTGCCCAAGGCACGAACTCCTGTCATCTAGAAAAGTGCTTATTCGATACCGAATGTAATTTAGTTTGTGCGCCACGCGTCATAAAGTTTTCAAAATTCTAAATTCTTTTTTTTTAATCAGTCAATTTTTCAAATTTATTTTAGTTTAAAAGTGTACCTAAGAAGCATCCACGATCGGCGAAGGTGAGTTTAAATAACAAAGATCTAACAAAAGTTCTTGGATATAAACTGATTTTTGTCAATCTTTCCTTCTCTCTTTCATACTGTAGTTTTAATTTTATGTCAATTGTGAAATTTTACTTATTAATTTAATTAAATTCACATATTATTTCGTTTGTAATTTTTCGTTATTGTACTAAAATTTCTTTTTTTGTTTGAATATATTTTGTAATTTAAAGTTTGGATTTTTTATTTAAACGATAATAAAAAATGACTTTTAAGAAAACATAAAAAGAGATTAAGGAGTGAACAGTTTTCGACAATTCCAAAAATAAATATTAGTAGACACCATTTGAGCTATTCGGGGAAAACTATTTGGAAATCGATTCCTGGCTTTCCATGCTAAAACTAGGGCGCTACTAACAAAGAAATCGAAATTCAATATCGTACGGATTGCTAAAAGAATTGGGGACAAGGAAAGGTGCGTGGAGCATTCTTCAACCCAAATTGCATAACTTCAGCAATTTGGGTTGAAGAATGCCCCACGCACCTTTCAACGCCGCATGACGCAGGAAGTTCTCGCAGGATAAGCCAGAGACTTTGCTTTAGTCTATTTAGATGAGTTGATCAATTACTCAAATAATTGGAATGACCACTTCACACATTTGCGATTGGTGCTGGAAAGCTTCCAGCAAAACAATTTACGCTGCGCCGTTGAAAAATGCTGCTTTGGGAAGCGAGAACTGGAATACCTTGGCCACATCATTACCCCAGCCGCACCATCTGGTGTAGTAAACGCAGTTAAGGGCTTTGTTTCCGGATGAAGAGGAATTTGCCAGTAACCGGAACGCATATCAAGTGTGGTAAAAATTCGGGCTGTACCAAGATCTCGGAGTGCCTCATGTATTCTGGGTAAATTCGAAACCTCGTCTTCCGTGATCGAGTTGAGTCGCTGATAGTCGACACAAAATCTTTGGGAACCATCTTTCTTCGCGACCAATACGATATGTGAGCTGTATAGCGAATCACTCTTTCTGCAAGCACGCGTTCTATCTCGTTGTTGATGATGCGCTTTTTCTCATTTGAACACTGGTCTTAATTGGACTGGGCGGTCTTCCCTCAATTGTATTCGGTGTTGAATACTAGTCGTAGTATTTAAGGGGCCTGTTTCGCTAAATACGTTGCGAAAATCTTCCAGGAGAGCGTGAAGTGGACCTTCATACTCGGCGGGGAATCCGTGTCTGATATCGAGTTCCGGTGGCGAAGTATCTTCGGCTGGTGGGGCCTGACTATGGTTGAAATACTTGGTCATTCTTCGGAGTGTACCGATGTGGATGCATCCTCTGTAGCTGTCGATGATTACACGGTGTTCTCGAAGCCAGGGTTGCCCAAGGATGAGTGTTTCTCGGAGCTCAGGTAAACGAGGCAATCGACCTCGAAAGCTTCGTCGCCCATAACGAGAGCGATCAAACATCTTCTTTCTAATCGAAGTCATTCAGACAAAACACAGATAAAAAGGGGATGTTGTGACTCAGACAGAATCAGGTCCGACGTTTAGGTGCCAATTGTTACCGGGGGGGTGCGAACTGCGGCGATAAATTCGGGAAAAAT
Source organism: Prosopocoilus inquinatus (assembly GCA_036172665.1). Classification (NCBI taxonomy): domain Eukaryota; kingdom Metazoa; phylum Arthropoda; class Insecta; order Coleoptera; family Lucanidae; genus Prosopocoilus; species Prosopocoilus inquinatus. Next base: position 39,123,549 of record CM069871.1, read on the forward strand.
TTTATTAATTGATAAAATTTTTAATTAATTAACGGTTCGTTAATTAGGGACAATAGGGAGCGTTATAATTATCGCAGTTGGCGGAGCAATTGCCTCGGCAACCTAAAGAAACAAGGGGTTGAAGAAAAATGAGCTAATTTCGTTTATTATTGGATAATTACAATGTGATTTTCATTGTAAACAAGTTGTATGCTTATTAAATGATTAAATCGTTCATTTATGATGGTCTGTGTGTTGTTAAAGTTCCCATTTCTGCACTTTACACCACTTCACTGCTGGAATAGTCGAACGCGGATTGCCGCTGGATTTATCGGAGATTACTCCTCTTTTGGGGCCGAAAATGTGCCATTTTTATGCCTCCTTCGTCCTGCTCCTGATCACGCCTCCACAGCCTCTTCGCAAACGGATCACAACTCTTCAGCTGGTCTTCGGATATGGCTTGCCTATGGTCCACAGAAGCGTTTAGTACCGCGACGCTCGTCGGTTTTTTCAGAATGAAGAAAAGCATGGAAAAATTACCAGGAAAACAGGAAATTTTTCGGTCGGGTTTCCCGGGGTAACAAAAGCAAGTTTCCAACCTCCGTCCGAGGTGCGTTCTACAAAACCATTTCAGAGTTGTTAGTTTTTTTGTCGTCTTTTGTAAAACTGTTGCGTAATGATGAGAACTAACAAAGAATTATTATTATTTACTATTATTAAGTGAGTGAGGTAGTATTTATGGTTTGTCTCCTAAACGAAGTAGTTTTTTCACTAAGCTAAATTATCAATCAAAAGTGAATTTTGGCTTATTCTGGAAGTTGGAATTTCATAAACTGGGGCGTTATTTTTTCAGTGAAAAGAAACTGTTGATATGGGTGTATTGTTGGTGTTTTGATTTCGCATTAATTTTTCGACGTTCAACCTTCGCTGGATGTGCGTGCTGCAGCTTTATTTACCGATATCGCTTGTTTCTTTTCGAGGCTCTGCAAGGTTTTCTTCTTTTTTCGACGGTAAATTGCATGGTTTCAATTATTTATTTACAATTTAATAAAAATATGAGGAGTATTGTGGCAAATGCATACATGCCTTGCCCCCTGATGGTGACATGGTTTCTTGTTATAATGCTATGAGCAAGCAAAAAAAGAAAGACTGGAAATGTGAATTTTGCAGAAATACCAGAAAGGAGGAGGATGCTAAGGGTTCTGAAATAAAAGGAAAGAAAGATGAAATATCGTCTGATTCTGTCGGCAAACAATTAATGGATGAATTAAAGGAAGTGAAACTGCTAATACGTAACTTACAGAAGCAAATTGATGATAAGGCGGAGGAAGCTGCAATTGCAGTTCGAAGTTGGAAGCGATCTTAAAGGGACAAGAGGAAAAAATAACTACTTTTGTCAAGGCTTGTGTTAAGTCAGAAATTAAGATAAAAAAACTGATTCTACGTAAAAAGGTGCCTTAATAATGTGTAAGCTATAAATATGTCTAACTTTATCGGTTTTCGATTTAAAAAATAAAAACGAAAATGAAAAATTTTAGTTTTTTCTCAGTATCTTCAAAACGAAAAGGAATAATTTAAATTGTTTTTCAGATTATAAATTATCATGAAAATATGCAACTTTGGCCTAATTTAACCCACCTCGTATCTCTTAAGATAAGTGAGATCCCCATGCTTAGGCTCGAAAAATGGACAGCCTGTATATGAAAGGTTTTCCTACAAAGTCTTTCGGCCCTGTTATAAAGCACAAACTATCTGATCATTACATGGTTGGTGATATAAATAACATTTTCAATATAGCTGCCAAGATGGCCACAGAAACATTTAAGAGAACAAATTTCAGAAATAGCCCTAAAATGCCGCGGATAACTTATTATCTAATTGTGCTGATGAAGAATAGAGACAGAATTTTTCAAGAATGGAAGAAGAGCAGACAGACGGAGAAGAATAGACTAAGGACTACATATAAGGCTCTAAGGAACAATATAAATAAAGAAATATGTAGAAATAAGAGATCCCGTTATCATGGACAATTATAAAGGTGACATTAAGAATACTTGGAAAATCATCAGTGAAGTTAGGCACGAGAAAAAAACACAATCCAGATAAGCAAATTGTAAGTGCAATGAATTCCTCGGAAGAAGAAATTGTTAATGTTCTTGGCTGTGCTTTCTCGGATGAGATTGATAGAATCATTCATGACTGTGATATTAAGACATGCCATGACCAGTTACAACCGATACAATCTCATTCTTTTTACTTACCGGATATAGCTAAATTACATGATATTCTCCCATCCATTAACTTGCATACAGCTCCTGGAATAGATGGAATATCTTTGTTTCGTATTATTGATAATCTGGAATTTGTGGAAGTGCAGATTAGAAAAATGTTAAACTTCTCACTGCAATTTAATAGGATACCTAAAGAATTAAAAACAACAATTGTAAAACCTATACACAAAAAAGGCGATTGGAAATTGTATAGTAATTACAGGCCAATATCTATCCTACCTGCATTAGATAAAATCCTTGAGAGGCATATATTTGAAAATATTGTAAAACATTTGCCAGCTTTAATATTATAGATAAAAGACAATATGCTTATCAAAAAGGAAAGGGTACAGTGGACTTATTAGAAGATTCTGCTAACTTAATAAACAATAAGTTAAATTTGGGGATGCATATTCTATGTATGTTTATTGATCTTAGCAAGGCATTCGATTACATAAGAGATGACAAATTATTGGATGCTTTGGATAGATGTGGAACCAGAGGCAGCATGTAACAGTTTGAACTTACCTTTTAAGTGTATGGTGAACGCACCTTCATTGTTGCGCACGCAGAATGACATGTGGAATGACGGTGGTTGGTTCCTATGTATATGTGCTTATGCAAAAGTAATAAATACATACTTACCTAGTAAATTGTGTTCTACTTATTAACCTGTTCGAAGTAGAAGCACAACATAAATGAATGGTTTAAGATATACTTACAAGATAGATGCTTTGTGGTAAAAATTGGTAACATATTCAGTAACCAGTAATTTAAAATCAAAAAAGGTGTCCTTCAGGGAAGTATACTTGGACCCCTGCTGTACTTATTGTATATAAACGACATCCAACGCCGTTTTCACCACTGTCTGCATTTCATGTATGCAGATAACATTGTATTAGTTGTAATACATAAAGACTTTAACATAGCTCATCAGCATATGATGCAGAACTTTCTGTATTTCCAACGATGGTCACATGACATAAACCAAATAATACCAAGTAATAAATGCTGCAAAAACCAAATTAATGCATATATCGTCACCACATATGCTTAGACCTAGCTTCAATCTTATCACATTCCACTCAAATGATTGTCTGCATCAAAATAGTAGTTGACGTAAAACTCTGTTCGTGTGAAGAAGTCATAGAAGTGGTAAGCAAGCATACTTACCTCGGTCTCATAATAGGTAATGCTTTTCTGTGAAAAAATTGAATTCTTTAACTGAAGGTTACCGCAGATGTAACATTCTTAACTTATCACAGTTATTCAAGCACACTGTTATAGTGCGACATTTCTTTAAAATGACTTGAGACAAACTGTACAGCATAATATGGATACTAAGTGCAGAGTTTATGGAAAATTATCTGTGCGGCTCATGCGAAATAAATATGGTGACAGAACACTTGAGGGTTAGTGCCCAAAGACTTTAATCTAGTACCATCTAACTTACTCGAATCTACATCTAAGAGAAAACTAAAAACTGTGATGAAAGAATGGCTACTTAAGTGTAGTGTTTGATCTAGTGTGAACTTTAGTTTATGTACAAACTACTACATTTTTTTTTAATTGTCGAGTTTCTGGAAAGAGTGGGAATGAGGTGGATTTTTTTTTGTTTTGTAAAAATTATTTAACTTTGCAAATATTTCCTTCAATCATGTAGTTAAAGATCTAGTTTGTAACATTGTTCATTTACTTGGGAATACTTGTAAAATTTAATTACGTTTTAATGTTTAATCTGATCAGTCAACAATGTATCATGTCTTTGTTATGTTATCTGGTGCTTGGGGATGTTATATGATTTACTCAATGCGGACATAAAACATAATTTTTGATGTTTCACTTGTTTAAATTTTAGTTTATTCTTGGTTTATTAACTGGCATGAAACTTTTACTTTCTGTTTAATTGTTGATTGCTACAATTGCTACCTATCACTTTTTCAACAAATGCCGTAATTTAAGTTCCTTAACTGCCGCAAAGCTTTTTTAGCTTAGCGGCGTTTAGAGGAAATTATTTTGCAAATTATTTCTTTTTTTCTTTTCTTGAAATTTATTATTTGATTTTGTTTAATTTTACAGAATGTGCTTTGTTAGAGTAAATTTTTATAAAAATTTGGTGCAAATCGTTTTTGATTGCAGTGAAAACCTCGAGCAGCCTCTGTACAGCTGTTTCAGCCTTGCTTGGGGCTTCTTCAGCAGAGACGTAACTCGACATTTCCACTGCAAACAAAAACGACTTGTCCAATTTATTCGCAATTGCGATGTAAGAGTGATGAACAGATAAAATAGCGACATCTTACTATCGCTTTTTGACCTGACATTGCAGTAGCATAGACAAATTGAAGCGGGATTTGCTCCTAATAAGTTCCCCATGCAAGGCGGCCATGCTTGCTGTCAAAGCATAATGAAAATTTTTAGAAAAATTGTGTGCAAATCGTTTCTGATTGCAGTGAAAACCTCGAGCAGCCTCTGTACAGCTGTTTCAGCCCTACTTGGGGCTTCTTCAGCAGAGACGTAGCTCGACATTCCCACTGCAAACAAAAACGACTTGTCCAATTTATTCGCAATTGCGATGTAAGAGTGATGAACAGATAAAATAGCGACATCTTACTACTGCAATGTCAGGTCAAAAAGCGATAGTAAGATGTCGCTATTTTATCTGTTCATAAATTTTTATAGTTTGTATTGTTTAAAGAATTTATTATTAAGCTTTAAATTGAATTTAATTAGGGAGAAAAAAAAGTTTAGAGAAATAATAATAATAATAATAATAGTAATCATTATTAATAATTTAATTTTTATTTATTATTTAACTTCAAGAGATACAGAATGCAGAGTACAAAATCAAATCAATATAATCCTTAACGATACAATAAGAAATATCATAAGAGCAACAAAGGAACTCAGAGTCCCGCATAACTAAAGAATGCACTTCAACAGGGTCAAAACGCATTAATTACAATGGATGTGTTATTCGTTTTTGTCGCTAAGCCCAAGGCTTGTCAGCAATCGAAGCAAAAAATAAAGATACAATAATTAAAAATAATAATAACAGTAATAATTATAAGTAGAAGGTTTTTTTAATCTCAAACCGGACAGAAAAATGAAGGGAAACACACTCAACGTTTCGCTATAGATTTATAGCTTCGTCAGGAGTGAAAAAAAAGTAAATAAACAAGTTGTCAAGAGAAACAAGTCGTCAAGAGAAACGAAAAGGTAACATGATTTTTAAACTAAACTACGAGTTGTTCGGAATAAAAGTAACGAGAACTAATTAAAACTACTTTTTTTTTTTTTTTTTTTTTTTTTTTAATATATATATATATAATTAATTAATTGACAGATCTATATCTTGTTTAAAGAGTCCAGAAAACTACAAAATATGTCATTTAAATTTTCAAAGTCCGTACGTTTATTAATAGAATTTCCAGACATTTTAATTTTACACATTTCTATGAAACGTCTTTTAAAAATATTAGATTCACTGTACAAAATATCAGTATTATCAAAATCAAAATTATGATTATTTACTAATGAATGCTCTACAAGCATTGAATGATTTTGATTATTTTTTTGAATATGATATTTATGTTGGTCTAAACGTTTTTTTAAATTTTGGCTCGTTTCACCTATATAAACAGAATTACAATTTGAACATTTGATTTCATAAACCACGTTAGGTTGTTTTAATTTCGGTATTTTGGTTTTTAAATTCGAAAAAATTAAATTTAAATTATTCACAGATTTACTGGCTAAAATTAAATTATGTTTTTTGAAAATGTGTTTAAATGTATTGTGTAATGGTTCAATATAAGGCAAGGATATGTATTTATGATTCGAAGTTTGTCTAATGTTTTTAGAGACATTTGAATTTTGTAAGTATTTAATACGATTTTTAATTACTGATTCAATAAGATTTATTGGATAAGAATTTTGAATAAGAGTTTTCTTTATTAAATTTAAGTTATCATAAATGAAAACTTTATCAGAAAGTAAAATAGCTCGATCAGTTAATGAAATAATAGTTGCAATTTTATAATTTTTAGGTGTGTACGAGTGAAAATTTATGTACCTACCTGACCAGGTAGGTTTATGAAACCAATTAGTAATTAATTTATCATTCTGTCTGATAATATTTACATCAAGAAAACTCAATGAATTATTATTTTCTTTTTCTACTGTAAATTGTAATCTATTATGAAAAGAATTAAATTTATTTAAAACAAAATCTACCTTATCAGAAGGCAAAATCAATAAAATGTCATCAACATAACGAAAATATAACGTTAAATCGAATGATAAAGAGTTAATAACAGATTTTTCTGGTTCTTGCATAACAATTTCAGCTAAAGCCGGAGATAAAGGAGAACCCATTGCTGTACCAAAAATCTGTTTATAAAATTTATCATTGAAAGCAAAATAAGATGTTTCAAAACATAAATCAACTATTTCTAAAAAGTTACCTTTGGAAATATCAGTAAAATCTTTAATCTCTAACCACCTATCATTTATACTTTTTAAAGCTAAATCTTTAGGAATGTTAGTAAATAAAGAAATAACATCTAAAGAAATTATAATGCAATTATTTGGTACAGTTATTTGTTTTAATTTTTCTACGAGTTCAAAAGAATTTTTTATAAAATATTCTGATTTACTAGTAACCTGAGTAATGATTTTTGAAATAAATTTAGATAAGAAATATGGAGAAGAACCAATAGTGGAAACTATAGGACGAAGAGGTGTATTAGGTTTATGAATTTTTGGAATGCAGTATAATTTAGGAAATATGGGATGTTGTACTTTAAGAGATTTAGCAACAATATTACTAATTTCAACGGATTTCTCTATCTTATTAATAATACTGAAAGTTTTACGTTGATAAGATTCGGTGGGATCGTTAGCTAATTCTACATATGTATTATTATCAGACAGCATAGTTTGAACTTTTGAAAAATAATCAGTTTTATCAATTAAAACAGTTACATTGCTTTTATCAGCTGTAGTAACAATAATATTAGGATTATTTTTAAGAAATTTTTTACAAGACAAAACATCTCTAATAAGAATCTTATACTTTGATTTTTCAAAAGTTTTATCAATATTTCTAATATAATTTAAAAAATTAGAACAAAATTTATTTCTTATTTGTATTTTTGAAGGTGAATCTAAAGATTTAATACCAAACTCTAAGCTACTTAATACTTTTAAGAAATCTACTTGTTGTTTATGAAAATAAGGTAATGAAAATTTTTTGCCTAAAGCGAATATGTATTTTAAATTTGACGGAATCTCAGTGTTTGTATAATTTACAAGCCACTTATTTATTATATTTTGATCAAATTTAATGTAAAAATTTTTATCTCTAATAGAAATAAGATTATCTAACTTTTTAATCTGTGTTAATCGAATTTTATTAAAATACTTTTCATTTTTTTGATTTTCAAAATTTAGAAAATTAGTCAATGTGATATTATCAAGAAAATTACTTAACTGACCTAAGGTATAATCTAATTTCCAAGTTAATTTGGCAAGAACTTTGAAAGTTACCTCTATTTCATATGAAAGAATTTTATTAGCAAAATCTGATACGTATCTGTCAATTGTGTGACATGACATATCGTACGCTCTTTTTAAAGGTTCAATTATATGACGAGGGAAAACTCCCTCTTTCCTACATTTAAGTAAAAAGAGCTTACGATTTTTCATTCTAGTAATTTTAATTAAAGTATTAGAATAAATTTTGCACAGTACCTTATTTTGGTGCCCGTAGTGAAACTCGACAAAACCGTAAAACCCTATGTTTCTGATATCCATAATTGAAGTTTGTTCTTGTCCGATGAAAATAGTAAGTAGAAGGTTTTTTTAATCTCAAACCGGACAGAAAAATGAAGGGAAACACACTCAACGTTTCGCTATAGATTTATAGCTTCGTCAATAATCAAAATCATTCAATGCTTGTAGAGCATTCATTAGTAAATAATCATAATTTTGATTTTGATAATACTGATATTTTGTACAGTGAATCTAATATTTTTAAAAGACGTTTCATAGAAATGTGTAAAATTAAAATGTCTGGAAATTCTATTAATAAACGTACGGACTTTGAAAATTTAAATGACATATTTTGTAGTTTTCTGGACTCTTTAAACAAGATATAGATCTGTCAATTAATTAATTATATATATATATTAAAAAAAAAAAAAAAAAACAAAAAAAAAAAAAAAAAGTAGTTTTAATTAGTTCTCGTTACTTTTATTCCGAACAACTCGTAGTTTAGTTTAAAAATCATGTTACCTTTTCGTTTCTCTTGACGACTTGTTTCTCTTGACAACTTGTTTATTTACTTTTTTTTCACTCCTGACGAAGCTATAAATCTATGGCGAAACGTTGAGTGTGTTTCCCTTCATTTTTCTGTCCGGTTTGAGATTAAAAAAACCTTCTACTTACTATTTTCATCGGACAAGAACAAACTTCTATTAGTAATAATTATAATATGTAAGTAAGTAACAAAAAAAGAAAATTCTGATTAACTACATAATCAAGAACTAAAGAAATATAGAAGTAACACAGATTCATAGGCAACCAACCGCACATTCATAGGTTCATAGGCAACCAAGCGCACAGCTCCACGCCAACGACAGGCAGTGGCAGGGGAAGAAGCAGCAAGCGCGTCTATGAGTTCGGTATTAGCAAATTATTTTAGGGTCATGTCGTTTTGCACTAGCCACTGTTTCAGTTTATAATACCACTAATACCAATAATAATGTAATATTTAAATTCATCAAATTTTAGTTATGAAAAGTTCAATTATTTTTATGAAATAAAGCTTCTTTACAAAAGTTATTTTTAATCCATAATTTCAATTTCTTTTTAAAATGAGGAAGGTATAAAGTTTTCTTAATGTCAGTAGGCAATCGATTATAAAAATAAGTTCCAAGATATTGAACATGTCTTTGCCTTTTTGAAGTACTACAGTAAGAAATTTGCAAGTTAATTGAATTGGAGCCTCTTGTAACATAATTGTCATACTGTTAGAGAGGAATTTTATTTCTGTTTAAATGAGTGTATATAATTATAGATTTTGTATGTAATTGTTAAATATTCAAAACATCAAACGTTAAAAAAAGAAGATTCGTCGGAAATATTTTAGGTTTTCTGAAACATATTTTTAAAATTAGTTTCGGGGTAATTTCAATGTTTTTTAATATGGAAGAATTAGCAAATCCCCAGGCTGATATTGCATAATATAATATGTTTTGTACTACCGCAAAATAAACTGTTCTTAATAAATTAATTTTACAATATTGTCTTATTTGTATTAAAAAAATATAATGTTTTTCTAACTTTTCTTTACCAAGTTCTGAACATGAAAATACCATCTTAGATTAGAATCAATCATTAAACCTAAATATTTGATACTTTCAGAATCAATGTCAATATTTAGACATAATAAATTTTAAATCTAACCATGTGTTTATTTATCATCAGCAAAAGCAGTAATTTCGCCTCGAATATCTAAAGAAAACAAATCGTTAATGTATAATAAAAATAGAATTAGCCCAAGCACAGTTCCCTGAGGCACACCTTCTTTGATAATTTTTTCTGTACTAACCACTGATTCTATTCTTGTACACTGAGTTCTGTTTATTAGATAAGATTTTAACAACTCATATGATTTACCTCTGAAACCATAACATTGAAGTTTATTCAATAGATTATGATGAGACACTGTGTCATAAGCCTACTTTAAATCTAAAAATGTCCCTAATACTTTTTTTCTTGAATTAAATTTGAATAAATTTTTTGTGTTAAATGAATTACTGCATCAGCAGTGCTCAATTCCTGTCTAAATCCAACTTGTAAACTATTTAAAATGTTAATAATTTTAAGAAATTCAATAATTCGATGTTTAATACATTTTTCAAATATTTTAGGAAAAACAGAAGTTAAAGAGATAGGTCTGTAATTGGTAAGTAAAGTTTTATCTCCTGATTTATAAACAGGAATAACTATTGAACGTTTCAACTCATTAGGAAAAATTCCTACAGTTGATAGATATGAATTTAAATACTGTTTATCAACTTTTAAAGTGAAATTGAAATCAGAATCACAAATTAATTTAAGAAAACTTAATACTGCAATTCTTTGTATATCTATAACGATCGTAAGACGACCTGTAAGCCTCATAAACTCATTCGATTAAAAACGCAATTCTGAACTTCTCTGTAAGATACGATTTCTCGTAAGTGCCAACGGGGTTTTAGGACAAACAAAATTTTTTTATAAAGAATCACTTTTTTTAGAAAACTCAAAAGTAAAATAGTTTTTCCTATTGTGAACCCAATCCGTGGACACAGGAGTGCGTTCAAAAATAGAGAGTGTAGGGTAGAGCGTTACCCCGACGGCAATGACGGTTTATTCGCCCAGAGCGTTGCGAGTGCGTCGTAAAATTCTGAACGATTAGAGACCTCCTCCGAGTGGTGTAATTTTTACTTCTATTACTATTACTATATGAATCTGAGTATTACAGATACAGACATCGTCTAATATTTAAATCTTATTGATATTAACCCTTGCTCCATATTTAATTTTGTTGGTTCCAAAAACAAATCATATCAAAATCCTTTAAAAAAATACTAACATTCAGTAGGGAGAACAAATATATTTTATTTTATAATTTGTCTCGACTCACACCTATGATTTTACGTATTGCGCATATCGGGCGAAATTCACCTCGCTCCTGACCGGGGGGGTTGGGAACGCACACCGAGCCCAACGCCCTTGCGATTTTAGAACGCTTCACGGGCGAGGTGCGTCTAGTTTGAAATTGAATTTATAACTCTTGCCCGTTCGGGCGTCATTTATGAACGCACCCCAGTGTATAAACAAAAAGAACACCCAATTAATATAGCTATATCTGTACTTCTAATTACAAAAGGGACACGTTATTTTAAAAACGAAAGCTATAAAATATATTTTACAGTTATATTGGCGTTTAACAGCGTGATATTTTAATTTCAGAAACAATTTTTGGGTTGAACAGTGTTATTAGGTTGTGAATGTAGCTTTAAAATTTTACTAATTTACGTTTCTTTTTAATCTGTGGTGCAAATGACACTTTAATTTTACCAATGGCTTCCATAACACTTTGCTTGTCTTTAAAATGAAGAATCGACGATTTAAATATTTATTCCGAGCGATTTATAAGGCCAGACATTTTTTAGATTGAAATTTTATCGTTTTTTAGGTGCTTTCTTTCGCTCACAAAATCGTAATCCAAACGTGTTTTGATTCAAAAACAGACATTCTTTTCTTTCAATCTCTCTATTTTTAAAAGTTGTTTGAATTAAATTATGGTTATTTACAAATGAAATGACAATTAAAAAAATTCAAGTCAGGTGTTTTGTTGCAAGAACTACGAAATTCGGGTCCAAACTATTCAAAACACAATTCAAACTTTTAAGCGAAAGAAAGCACCTTTTATTATGAGAACAAACACTTTAATACATGACACGGGTAATAACAGATGAGAGATTTTACTGAGAAAAACTTTGAAATTTGCCATATTTTGTAAAAGTTAAAAGAGAATTTTCATTTTTTTCGGCTATCAACTGAAATCTTCAATCACGTTTTTGAGGGTTTCAGAACAGGCAAAAACTTTTATGAACAATATAAGTATTTACTATATTAGAGTAGTACTTACTACCCCCCACTAGTAGATATATATACATACATATATACAAAAATACATAAAAATTTCTACTTTGTTATAGAAGCATCTCCTTCAGAATCCTCAAATTTCGGCCGTCTCGTAGTATCTACTTCAGTCTAAGTCAAGCCGCTATTTACCAAACTTCTGAGATACACGTTAAGAATTTTAATAAGATTTTCAATGCCGTCATGAATTTGCGTAACCATAAAGTGTATATAGAAAGAACAATATACACTGTTGCTGTATATCGTAAGTTATTTAGGTAAGTTGAGATAATTTGTAATTAAATTAATTAAGGAAAGAAACACTAACAGGAAGACTGAAAAATTCTGTCACATCTGGGAATCGAACCCGAGACACTTCGGTTACTTGCCGAATGCTGTTACCAACTGAGCTGAGTGTCTCCGAAGTTCGAAGGTTTAAATAAGGAACAGGTGGGTCGGCAATCGCATTCACCACCTATCAATAAAAGTACTCGTTTTAAAAATGCGACATAACACCTTCATCCACTCGTATCTTCAATTGTTAGTGATAAGTGAGTAAGTACATATTGTAACAGCATAGTATTTACTACGTTTTGTTTTGTAGTATAAACTTTGCTTTCATAGTACATGCTTCAAAACTGTAGAATATACAGCGTGGAAACTAAGTAGCGGATAAAATCCATAACTCCGTTAATATTTGTAATAAAGCAAAAATCTAAAAGTGGTATAGCGATTCAAATTACAGCGCATAAGAAGAAGTATATTTTGAGATATTTTCATGAATTTTGTTTAAGTTATGACGTCATCAAGATTTTTTTTAAATGACAACCTATATTTTTTATTTTTGATTTCGGTGGGTTTTTTAACCTGCTTTCAACAGTATAAAATTTTCAATCGATTACATAACAAAAAGTTCATGAAAAACGGCCATAAAAGTTTAATTGTAAAGTTGAAGAAATAAACAGAACATCTAGTTAGCTAGGTTTAAAACGAAACAAAATTAAGGTGTAAATCAACAAAATTTGATTTTGACAGTCATTGAAATCACAATAAATGTTCAAACTGACGACCATGCACCAACTGACAATACCCAAGACGCTCATAAAATTCATTTATTACATTTTGAATAGTTTGAGGTGTTATTAACCTACACTCCTGTCGAATTCTTTCTTTAAGATCGTCAAGTTGTTAGGTCTATTTTTATACACCTTGCTTTTTAAGTACCCCCATAGAAAAAAGTCTAATGGCGTTAGATCAGGGGATCTAGCTGGCCATTCCATTGGACCTCTTCTTCCTATCCATCTACCTGGGAACATCTCGTCCAAATAACGTCGCACATCAACTGCGTAGTGTGGTGGAGCACCGTCGTGTTGCATCCAAATGTTATTGTTTGGTACGTCACAGTCATTTTCATTAGGAAATAATATCGCCAATGCAGGTACTAATTCGAATTGTAAGAAGTGTAGATATTTCTCACCAGTTAAATTACCTTCGATAAAGAATGGACCTAAAATTCTGTCACCGACAATTCCTGTCCATACTTCTGGGGATGTTGAGTATGAGCTTCTTGCATCCAGTGGGGATTTTCCCTAGACCAATATCGACAATTATGTCTGTTAACAGTTCCATGTAAAGTAAAACTTGCCTCATCAGAAAAAATTATACGCTGCGAGAACATTGGATCACGATTGCAAATTTCCAACATTTCTTCACAAAATTCTTGTCTATGATCATACTCAGTTTCTGCTAACTCATGGACTAATTTTACTTTATACGGATGAAACTTTTGCATTTTTAAAAGTTTCAGTACCGAGGTATGGCTCAGGTTATGCTCTAAAGCAATGTCTCGACTAGTCGAATGCGGATTATTTTCTATTTCTAGTAAAGTATCAAGCTGCACATCGTCAATTAATTTTGTCTTAGGGTGGCCAGTTTTTGGAAGGTCTTTCACAATACCGTAATTTCAAAATTTATTTTCTATTCTGCTGACTGTGGATTGACTTATTTGCTGATCAGGATATTTGTCTATAAAAAGTCGACACACCTTTTGATGAGTTCTAATTCGATCGCCATACCCAATCATCATTAGAACTTCAATTCTTTGTTTTTCAGTCAGCAACACCAATTTGGTAAAAGGTTTTTAATAATTAGTGTAACTCCTACTATCCACAGGGAATAAAAATACTCACTTTATTGTGATAGGTATTTACAAGTTCTTGTCAATCAAACAAATTTTGTTTGTTTTACACCTAGCTAACTAGATATTCTGTTAATTTCTTCAACTTTACAATTAAACTTTTATAGCCGTTTTTCTTGAATTTTTTGTTATGTAATCGATTCAAAATTTTATACTGTTGAAAGTAGGTTAAAAAAACCCACCGAAATCAAAAATAAAAAATATAGGTTGTCATTTAAAAAAAATCTTGATGACGTCATAACTTAAACAAAATTCATGAAAATATCTCAAAATATACTTTTTCTTATGCGCTGTAATTTGAATCGCTATACCCCTTTTAGATTTTTGCTTTATTACAAATATTAACGGAGTTATGGATTTTATCCGCTACTTAGTTTCCACGCTGTATATATTTACATGTAATAGAAAATACATCTAAGAAAATACTAGTGTGTGAAACATTAGCATCTACTTCATTTTATGCATATCACCCATTCACTTTTTTCGAAATCTCAAAAATAAAAAAAGTTTTTCCAGTTGTGAACCCAATCCGTGGTCACAGTGCATACCTATCTAGTTTCAATTTATGTACTAAACGCAGATTAAAAAAACTTGTACTTACTAAACGCAGTATAGGAAAAATTGACCATCTCAATTTATCTATCAGAAAAACTTTTTTTTTGTTTTTGTATATTTTTTATTGTGTTACACGTGTTATTTCTAATGATCAATTAAAATACAAATACGATACTAATATAAGAAGAACTTAGTATTTTGTACAATATTAATATTTTAAAAATATAAATGCCCTTTGCAGGTGAGATAACGCAAGTGAAAACAACATAAGCTTGCATTTGGATAGAATTATTATTAATTGCAACGTTGAATGTATAATTACATTTTCGCAAATATCACCTTATGTTCCTTAAAAAACCTGAATGCTTTTCCATTTATTTCCATTATTCTAAAGAATATTCTCAGTTTCTTTTATTTTATTTTAAATGCACCTCCTAAAAAATTATAAGTACCACATAACATGAAAAACGAAAATAATTAATCGTAGCAATCTCAGATTGATTTATAATATATCTTAAAGCAAGTGATTGTATATGGGCTTACAAATTGGCTGTAGCATCCTCTGTTCAGCTTGTAAAGCTAAGTGTCCACTAGTGTGGTCGGTCAGAGTGGCGCGGCGCAGTTCCCAAACGAAATGCATGTAAATCAATCTAGGCGCGTCCAGGGCGGGAGCGCGGCGCGGAATGGTACTGTTGCGGCCTTAAAATTTCGCACGAATCATTTTTTCGTTGTAAATACGGTTTTTAATGACAAAACTATTTAATAATTTTGAATGGCAGATTCCAAATTTTAAAGTTGAACTATTTAAAATGTCAAATCACATGCATTCTAAAGTAGAAAAACGCATTGCTTATGTTTATTTTATTTTTCTGTTAAATTCTATTATTACCATTTTAATACTTACCTTACTTGCCTTACTTAAAATATAACCAACAATCTGAAAACAAGATGACTTTTCAGTGTTATGTCATTAGTATCAAATTTGAAGAGAAAACCAGCAGTGGAATTATATACGAGACGCAATCCGGTTTTGCTGTTTTTCTATCTCTGTTTTATATAAACACGTTGACATATTGCTAAGATATTGTTATTTTTCGTACAATTTTTGTTTATAATAATGCATATAAATTTTTGTTAACATGAAACTCTTATAGGTCCAGGGTCGCGACCTTTTTGTTTGTTGTTTATAACAATCTTTTGGGTTCTTTTCTAATTGTTATAAATAAAAGCTCAATTATAATTTTCAATGAAATTCAGAAGAAATTAAAATCGTTTATTTTCTTCTATGGGTTTATTTAACAAATTTTTGATTTTGCAACAATAAATGAAATGTATTTCTTTATTTTTAAACGGGTTATAACAAACTAAGTTCCTGTTATGGAGTTATTAATTGTTTGATATTTATTTTTGCGATACTGATGCGCTAGCTTTCCTTTAAATATTTATTACTCCTCTTGACATTTAACATTGAATCTATTTGAACAATACTTTATTAAAATTGATAAGTGATTTAATTAGATTCCGACGTTATGTCAATGATTTTGTTCATCTTACGGATTTTGTCCCATCTGTACTTTATTATTAATGTACATGCACGCACTCGTTCATATTGTTACATCCGTCACGCAAACAGATCTATTTTTAGCATCAGTACGCCACCTTGCGTCACAGAACTTGACCGGAAACTACTCGATCATTCTAGCATGTTCGGGCAATAGATGGCTCTGCTATATAAGCCGTGCGATCCGCCTGAAGTAGTTAGTTATTAAGATAGCCAGCGAAAGAAGATTCGTACCTCGAATGAATAGAAAGTACATTTTGTAAAAGTGTTATTTGATAGACAAGCTCATTACTACTGTGTTGTTTATTGTGTAAATCGACAGCTTATAATTAAAGTGTTCTGAAATTAACGATTATAATTTGTGAACCCCCAAATTCGTAACAAATTGGTGTCAGAAGCGGAAATTTCAAGAATGAAGCTGTGCGAGTTAAAAGTGAAAGAGCTGCATGAGGAATTGGAAGAAAGAGACCTGGAAAATTCGGGAAAGAAAAGCGTCTTACAAGAACGGCTGAAATAAGCGCTTGTAGATGAAGGTAAAGACGCGGAAGCATTTGAATTTGAAATTGAAGACGCGGCAGCTCTACTCAAAGAAGTGAAAGAAAAAAATGGAAAAAGGTAACGAAAATATGAAATTAAAAATGCAGAAAGTGAAAGAAAATATAAAAGAGTAAACGCAATAAGTGAGAAAACAAATGGAAAGTTTGGATATGAAAATGGAAACTTACAGTTTAGAAACCGATCTGAATATAGAAAACATGAAGATTCAAATCGATGAAACGATTGAAGATCTTAAAACCGCATGTGACGAGGCGTACGAAATCAGTTTGATAGTACAATTAAGGACATGAAATTTGAATTCGACGATAAACTTGATGAGAAATTTGGTGAAATAAAAATTCAGTTCCAAGATAAATTTGAAGACTTAGCGAAACAACTGCATAAAGTGGAACTGGGTCTTTCGATTGCACCATCGTCTGCGTCGTCAAACCAGAAACTAAAACCACCCAAATTCGAAGGCGACTTACCTTGGTCTACTTTCATCAGACAGTTCAAAATTGCTGCTGACGTTAATGGCTGGAATGACTGTGACAGAGCTGCAGCACTCGTTTTAGCTCTGCGAGGTCCAGCATTGAGTGCATTACAGTCCATTCCTGAGGAAGTACAGAACAACTTTGATCAACTGGTGAAGAATTTGGAAATGCGTTTTGGTGATGTACTACTTTTTTTTCGTTCGTATAACAGACACATACAAACAGCAAATGGACTGCACACTACACTTTCGAACCTATCTGGAGAACAAACGAGAGCGTAGAACTAAACTATTAGAATTAGACAAAATATTGAAAAACGAGAATCAATTAATATAATACCGAGGAAAATGACTCATATGTGAAATGCAGGAGCTTAGTTAATTTATAGTGAGTGACTTTTAAAAAAGTTTATAAACTCTCTCCACGAAATTTGGACGGCGCGGGGTGTCTTGTTTCGATCTAAAATAATCTTAGGAAGTGCAATGAGTGAGTTATTTTTCAATTAAGTAAACTCATGCCATCCATTCAAAGGCAAGAGGGTTAATAAAAAAAATTTAAATCACTCGCTATAAATTAATTAATAATAAGCTGTAACATCACTGGCATATTATAGTAATTGATTTTTGGTTGCCGTTTTTTTCCCGTCTAATTGTAACGGCCGTTTTACATTATCTGATTTTCCATCTAATTCCAAACTAGTGACCAAGTCTAGATCTCTTTTTTGGAGATTTTGACAGTTTTTTAATATCTCTAGAAATAAACGAGATATGGCCGATAACCGAAAAGTTGAAAATGGCAATTTTTGCCTATAACTTGAAAACAAAAGATGATAGCCAGTTTTTGTTTGCACTATTGAATTAATCTCCAAAGCCCACATGAGACATCGAAATTAATCCACCCTGTACAGTCTGCACTCACAAAGAGGTTACTCTATTTAACTCATTACTCTTTACTACTGTAAGGTCCGATCTTTCCACATAGAGAAAAAACAAGGGAGTTTGTTAACACAATTGTAGTGTTTGTTTGTTTCTACAAACTGTGCCTGAAATGAAGACAGGAATAATAAATGCGAAACATTTACACGCAACTGTAATGTTTGTAGTAAAACGCTTTATTGAGAAAATCGTTTAACACTTACATATTTAAGAGGATATTGTTCTTAAGTGTGTAACATAAATTTGTAAATAAAGTGCAAACATATTGTATATTTTGCTGATTTAAATTCTATTTTATATAGAAGTTTGTTCTTTTATTTGTGAAAAAATTAAAAAATTATAGTTATTATTAATACCTATAGTATTTGTAAAATAACACCACTTTTGTAGTATTTTTTTATTAACAATATGTAACAAATCACCATTTTGTGTTAACAATCGCTCAAATCATGTTACTCTGTTCTGTGAATTGTGTAAATATTTTACATCTAACAATGAAATTTTGTACATGTTAGCAAGAACCGTACGATTTTTTGTTAATGATCATTTGCTTATGATTCAGTTTATGAACTTACATACCGTACGATCCTCCCAGAGATGCAAAAACATATACCGGTATTTTTTGAGCCATATAGGCACTTCTACGTGACTCCAGTCATGAGTGAGTATAAAACGCATCGAGCTGACGTGACATAAAAATTTTTGCCCAACAGGAAACTAGCAAATAATCACGTGATTTATACCCCACTTTCATCCTACTCCAACTGGTGAAATAAAACGCTAATAATACTTCCGAGTAGTCAAAACGATTGTTTACTTCTTTACCCCAAAATTGAGTAATAATTTTACTAAAAATGTAATGTATATGTATGTTTATTATATATTATTTTTCAGATCGAGGAGGAAATAAGTTTGAATTTTTTGAAACAAGTTCAACAATTGTGTTAAAAATGAAAAAAACTCCTTTTTATATACAGTGTGAGTAGTATAAGAGTATGAGCTTGACGAACTTAAAATGCAACCCAACATACAATTTTCATTGAAATCTAGATTCACTAAAACGGCAATTTCCAACTTCGGACATCCCTCATTTGTTTAGAAGTGTCATAAAATCAATTGTCAGATATTGTCAAAAAATAAATCTAACTTATAGCGGTTTTCGCTGGTTGCACCAGTGTGCACTGAGTGTATGTCTATCTAGTTTTATTACATGAAGTTGAACCGAGATGGAGATACACTCAGTGCGCACTGAGCCCAAGAAAGTGCGACCAACAGAAAGCTCTATAAAATAGTAATTATTTATGTTAAGACGAAAAGAACTATTGTTGAAGATTGATAATGGTAATGGTAATTGAGATTAGTGCAAATAACGATAGATATTTTGGAAAATAAGTCCTGCTGTTTACAGCTATGCGTTTATTAATGTGAAACGTAAAAAATGTTATTTCATATTGGAAAAACTGCAAAAACTGAACTTCAGGCAAAATCAAGAGAAAAATTGTAATAAGGACCCTTTTATATTTACAAGTTCCGCATAATCTGAAACTATTTTGAAATATAAAAAATGTCTCAATTTATTTGTACCATATAGGTTTAACTGCGTTTTTTTTTATTTCTTTAAATATTTTCTATAACGAATTTGTTCATCAGGTTATTTTAAGGTGAGCTAGATGAGGGTTCAGTATATTTCAGTTCAATAGTTTTTAAGACATCAGGTAGTATTTTAAAAAAAATCATAGGTACATAACTTATAATTATTATCCCATTAACGAAGATATTTTGAAAGTAGAAATTGTGAAACTGTTAAAAGCTAAGTGGAAGATATCTACCGCAGTAACAAAATTTACTTTTCATTAAAGATTCTAATAAAACTCCCCATTTTGATACCAACTGAAGGGGAATAATTTGTTTTTTAAATGGAACGGTATTTTTATTTCATGCTAATGAGTATTTATTGAAATATTTTCCTTGAAGTCCAATTTCTATTACACAGGGTGATTCGAGAGGAATGAACCAAACTGCAGGAATGTATTCTACCCGTCAATATAAGAGAAAAACCCAAAAGTTGTAATCTGATTTTCATTTGTTTCGAGTTGCACCGTTTTAACAGACGCTTCGGCCGATAAAAGCAGACAAACATTGTTTACTTGTAAAGGAACAATACTGTATAAAATAGATAATGATTTACATAGGGGAAGAACAACCTGATCAACGACTAATATGGACCATCATGATGATGCTAGTAATCAAATCTGATTATTTTTATATTTCTGTTGAATAAAATATGCTTTACCACGTCGCCGTCGCCGTCGTCCTGCTTAATTTTTGACCAAAATTCTAATAATAAAGACATTGCGACTAAGAACAGTACGAGTTCAAATTAGATTTTTGTGAATATACAGGGTAGCGCCCAAGTTGAGTAGTCTATTACTAGAGACCGGATTTATAAGTTTTTACAAGTCTTTTACGCTAACATACCTAAACTTGGCGTTTTGTATTTATATGTTTGTCGATTAGAGAAGCCCAAAAATGGTAGTTTTATTTCGCATATAACTTAATATTTTAGACTTTTAGCGCATATTTATTTATTTATCCATATATTGATATAAATAACATTATAATTCAATATACGGTCAATATTCAAGTCTGCAGCTTTTCCAAGAAGTAATTTATTCTCCTCAACGTCTGGCCACTTTATTTTACTCCGTGAATGTGTGTGCCTAGTGACCAGTGTATTTATCAACGCGAATTAGTTGTTACTTTCTTATTTAATTTAAAGACGAAATAAATTCAGTGCTTATCTTTTCAAAATGCCGAAAGTAGCATCGTCTTGATCTATTGAAAAAATGGATTAAAGCATCTAAACATCTAACTACAGATGGAAAAGTTAATTTTTGCAACGCATGCTCAAAACAGGTAGACACCTTACAAACTCTCTTAAAAATCACATTTTCATTTTGACAATATTTTAAGGTGTCATCGTCAGACCAAAAGTACCAGATTGATCAACATTTGGCTACAAACCTCCAGAAGGAGTCGGAGAAAAGATGTATCTAACTTTAAGCAGTCTTTTATTTCTTCAACAGCCAGTAACTCACAGGGCAGTGACACAGGAAATGAATTCTTTTTAGACTTGTGCAGTGCTATGGCAGAGTCAAACTTTCCTTGGCATAAACTTGAGCAACCAAGTTTTCGAACTTTTTTGGAAAAATACTGCAATCGTCATATTCCAAATGAATCGACTTTGCGGAAAAACTATCTAAGTATATGCTACCAGCAACGGATGAAGAAAATAAGAGAGAAGCTTAGCGACAACAATATTAATATAGTAGTTGATGAAACGACAGATCCCTGCGGTCGTTATGTAGCAAATATGTTAGCAGTAGTATTAAGCAGCACAGTTGCACCAATATCTTATTTAGTAAATAGTACAGTTTTGGAAAAAACAAATCATTCAACGATCGCACGTTTTATTAACGACAGCTTGACACTTTTATATGCACCTAATCAAGTTAAATCGGAAAATATATTACTAATGGTGTCTGATGCAGCAGCCTACATGATAAAAGCAGGACAGGCTTTACATATGTTTTACCCAAATTTGATGCACTTCACTGGTATGGCTCACGCAATGAATAGGCTCGCTGAATTGGTGTGACTAGAATACCCAACAGTAAATAAGTTGATCAATAACGGAAAAAAAGGCATTTCTTAAAGCCCCACTGCGTATACAACACTATAAAGAATTAGCTGCTGACCTGCCATTACCACCAAAACCAATAATTACGAGATGGGGTACGTGGCTTGAAGCAGCAAATTTTTACGCAGATAACTTTAAACAATTAAAGGAAATTTTCTTAGAATTGGATGATTCCAATTCAGCGGCTTTAAGAATTTGTAAGGAATGCATGTCGAACACAAACATCGGGAATCAATTAGCATTCATTAAAACTCATTTTTCGGTTTTAATATCCACCATTAAAAAGTTGGAATCATCCCAGACGGCTCTATTAGATTCTTTTGAAGTGGTCGATGATGCAATTGAAAGTGTAAAATCAATTCCAGGGGAGATAGGAGAGAAGTTAATGGCAAAATTAGACAAGGTTCTATTACGTAATTCTGACTACAATAAAATGAGGAAAATCTGTTTAGTTTTAAAAGGTCAAAGTGAAGAGGATTTGGACATGGACCCCAAAGATGTAGCATCCATGAAATTTGCGCCCATTACTTCATGCGGTGTCGAGCGTTCGTTTTCCTCTTATAAAAATATTTTGTCAGACACACGACAAAATTTTACCCCAAATAATTTAAATCAACTGTTGATTATATTTTGTAATCCTACTATTTAAGTGTTGTGTTAAAATTACTTATATGAAACAATTTATGTTTTTATTATTCTAAAGTATAAGTAAAATAAAATTTTTATCGCATATAATATCCATATTTTGATCTATTTTAATCGCATAAAAAAAACTTATTTTCCACTTTTTTAGCACATATAAATCCGGTCTTTATCTATTACTATTAATCGTGCAAAAATATACTGGGCTTTCCATTTACAAAAACTTAGTTTTGGACATTACAATGTTCGACAACATATTTCGACCATCCTGTGAATTTTTCAGGGATAATTAGGATATGATTTGTAAGGACAAACATTCTTTTCTCAAACGACAGGCGACTTGAATCTCGAAATTTGATAGAATCATAAATACATTCTTTTAAATGAAAGGTCACCGAAACAACCTTTTTAAGAAATTTGAAAATGTCTCAAAAACCGTAACATGTAGAATCGTAAGTTGCAACAAAAAATATAGCATTCTATTTAAAATAAGAAACTTAATGGCAACTTCCGACATAACAGGAAGTGATATAAAAGTAAAAATTATCAGTTTGAAAGATCACTTCCTCCTAGGGCAGTGTATTAATTTTCAGAATATTTGTATGTTCCTTTCCCCGAAAACTTTTAATAAGCCACTCAACTTGGGATACTTGTATAAAAAATAAATGATAAAATAACAAATAATAACAAACAAAATAACAAATAACAAATTTTATTTTTAGTTGATGGGACGTCTAAAATAATACACTACAACTTAATAAACATATTTTTTTTTGTTTCCCTAAAATTTATGTATTTGGACGTACCGTTCTTTTTCTCACTGATTCATTTAAAACACTCATGTTTGGAAATTTCACTGATTCATTTAAAACACGCATGTTTGGAAATTTGACTCGTTCGCATGAAAAGGCTTGCTAAAGTGAGCACGTGTAAGCATGGGAACACTTGAAATGTGGCAACGTCGCAGTTTTAAAATCTGTACAGTTTGAATATTTTTTACGAGAGAATTATCTTGTTTTCTGAAATTATTATTTTTGTAACTAACTATTTAAAATGTCTGCTTCCAGATACTGTATCTTCTTTTTCACAATGTTTCAGCAGGTTTTACCGGACCGCGTTGCCTATACAAATATTCAGTAGCAACTGCATTTTATCGACATTCGCCATAAATTAGCAGCATATCAACCTTTTCATCATTTGAATACAACATTGTTTCGAAAAACACTTTGAAGTTTAATATCTTTTGACTTTTAATATCAGGAATGTCCAAATTAGATCGTGGAAAATAACAATTTATGGAATTTAGGTACTCATGAAAATTGTATGTTGGGTTGCGTTTTAGGTTCGTCAGGCTCGTACTCTTATGATACTCACCCTGTATAACTGTAGAGAATTTCACTTTGTCATTTTTCCATGTGCAACCTTCTAATAAATTAATTTGACGAATAATTCAACTTATTCCCATGACAATCATTGAAAAAATTCTACTTATTCGCCAAATGATGTTATTGGGAACTTTATTAGCAAGTGGAAAATTCGGCCCTAAAAGTAAGGGCTCGTTTTTTTACTCGGAATTATTTCATTCGTTGCAGTGATTAAATCAAAAGCGCTTTTTTACACTTTAAGTTGTAACAGTTTATCGCCGCCGTGGTGCGTTTTTTTTACTTACGATGCAGCCTAAAAATTTACAGCAATGAATATATTTGTGCAGCGTTTGAATATGAACTGTATGTACAATTCTACTGCTGTTAATATCAAATTCTCTTGCAATATTCGTTTCGTATTAATTAATTTCATGAAAACAGAAAGTATGATTGCACCTAAATACTTTAATTAGGTCTTTCATCCAAGTTTTACCTCCGTAGTATTTTCGGTGTTTTTTTACTATTGGATATAGCGATTGAAATTGTCGTTTTAAAGCTGAAAGCGTGACGTCATCAAAGTTCAGCGTTGAAATTTTAAGATGCAGCATTTTAAATGTCGAAGAGTAAAAAATGAGCCCTAAAGTAAAAGCATATGTAAAAAATAGTGTCTCGCCATCTATGAATAATAGTTGAAATTTATATCATATAATTCACAGAGCCGACAGTAGATGCCGCGCAACTTTATTTAGCTCGTTATATTCGAGTGCAGTTAATTTAAAACGAAATAGCTGTAAAGTCGGTATTGATATCTCATTGAAAACCAGTTGCAACACAGCGATAACTTGAAGTCGGTGACCTTTTTGAGGTCACCATTCGTACTCTAAAGTTGATGATCCCAATGATATTTCAAGTGCAAGTATTTTTAAATCGATGAACGTCGGACCTTATATTATTTGTATCAAATCACAACCGTAAGCAAATATTTTAAAGTACAATGTTTAAAATGACTTAAAGGCCGAATTATACCTGCCGAGTGCCGAGCCGAAAGAGTGTATTCGATCGAGTGTTCGGCGCATGTGATCAATACAGTCAGTACCTACTCGGCCTATCTCCCGTGTAATCTTCTGCTTCAATAACAATTTCTCGGCCGAGTAACAAAGCGAGTGACTCGGCCCAGCACTCGGTAGTTGTAATTCAGCCTTTACGAGTGGTTAGGTTATTCATTTATATTCATAAAAAATATTTAATAAAATAAAATTTGCTTTTGGTGATTTCGTATTATTGTTTTTCATTTTTACATAACACATTTCTCATAATCACCAATTTAGTCGAGGCAGACTGAAAATTTAAGAATTGCATCTAATTTCTGGTGTAGACCAGGCCCATGAAACTCAAATGGAGTGGTCTGTAACTGAGTTATCTTACAAATTCCCTGTTCATTTAGTATATAGGTGCTTTCTTTCGCTCATAAAATCGTAGTCCAAACGTGTTTTGATTCAAAAACAGACATTCTTTTCTTTGAATCTCTCTATTTTTAAAACCTATTTGCATTGAATTATGGTTATTTACAAATGAACTGTCAATCAAAAATTCAAGTCAGGTGTTTTGTTTCAACAACAACGAAATTCAGGTTCAAACTATTCGAAAGAAAATAGCTTATACGCGCACATACAGGAGGGCGCTGTAAGCGTTAGATTTAAGGTTGGTAAGAGTAACATTTGAAATTTGAAATGTCAGTTTCAAAAGTCTAAGTGTTTAAAGTTCAACACAATTTACAAATGTCATTAATTGCATTAAGTTTGGCTTATTTTAATGCTCTTATACAGAATTATTTTATATTATATGATTATACTGATAAACAGTGATTTTGTTAAACAAAATCGAATCTTTTTTAAACACTACTACCTACCCGCATATAAACCTCATACTTAGTTTTATTCAATCACCCTCAGTTTCCATTGAACATCGACTAAATTAAATTGATTAGGCGAATTTCGCTTACTGAAGTGTGTTTCCGATATATTAACATTAAATTATTGGAATTAAAACGGTTTTCTAGTGATTGGTGTTTCTATACATCACAATAAGATGTCCATAGTGTGTGTAAACCATCCTGATAACCTTTGTTACATTGCGGTCAATTTACTGTTAAAAATAGTCTGAGACACCATTAGTTAAAAACTGTTATTTTAATTATTTTGGCTTTACGATGCGAAATTTGTACAAAACCTGGACTACTATAGTTTTTGGTGTGCACAGTGTGTTAGTTTATTAACATCGTGGGCTAAAGGATCTCGTCATATGTCATTCGCAGTTCAAATGAACTTAAATGCTGTTGCAAAAGAACTGAGGGTGACAGATATTTTTTAAAAATGCACTTTAGTTACAGGCTAGTTGTAGATACAAAATAACCCATTCAATTTCATTTAACTTTTATTAAAGTCATTTTGTCTATCAGTTTATAATAATCTATTAAGATACCCAACCCAATGTAAAAATGCGTAATTCTATCCTACACCCCGTTGCGTCTTGCCCTCACTTTCCTAGTAAGCTGATGGCTCACTCTAACGATATACAATGTCGAAATGCTAAATAAGAATCATACCTATTTTGTGAGGAAGACTACAAAATAAACAGTTAAAAGCACCAGCAGCTAAAATCTTCAGACGGTTGCGAACAATGCGCAATCGCGAGAGTCGACACCGATGGTTGTACAAATTTTCAATTATTTCCAGAGATACTTTCAAATTCGAAATTTTATTACGTCAACGTAAAAATGTAGCTTTCCTCTCATAGAAGTAGCATCAATATTTTATGGCCAATGTTCGATGTTTTCACCTTCGATGTTAACAATTTATACAGGGTATTCTTTTACTGTGTGCAAATAAAAAAAAAACCTCAGTATAAGTACGCGAAATGCTACCTTCTGCGGGTATTTTTTGGAAAAATACTGCAATCGTCATATTCCAAATGAATCGACTTTGCGGAAAAACTATCTAAGTATATGCTACCAGCAACGGATGAAGAAAATAAGAGAGAAGCTTAGCGACAACAATATTAATATAGTAGTTGATGAAACGACAGATGCCTGCGGTCGTTATGTAGCAAATATGTTAGCAGTAGTATTAAGCAGCACAGTTGCACCAATATCTTATTTAGTAAATAGTACAGTTTTGGAAAAAACAAATCATTCAACGATCGCACGTTTTATTAACGACAGCTTGACACTTTTATATGCACCTAATCAAGTTAAATCGGAAAATATATTACTAATGGTGTCTGATGCAGCAGCCTACATGATAAAAGCAGGACAGGCTTTACATATGTTTTACCCAAATTTGATGCACTTCACTGGTATGGCTCACGCAATGAATAGGCTCGCTGAATTGGTGTGACTAGAATACCCAACAGTAAATAAGTTGATCAATAACGGAAAAAAAGGCATTTCTTAAAGCCCCACTGCGTATACAACACTATAAAGAATTAGCTGCTGACCTGCCATTACCACCAAAACCAATAATTACGAGATGGGGTACGTGGCTTGAAGCAGCAAATTTTTACGCAGATAACTTTAAACAATTAAAGGAAATTTTCTTAGAATTGGATGATTCCAATTCAGCGGCTTTAAGAATTTGTAAGGAATGCATGTCGAACACAAACATCGGGAATCAATTAGCATTCATTAAAACTCATTTTTCGGTTTTAATATCCACCATTAAAAAGTTGGAATCATCCCAGACGGCTCTATTAGATTCTTTTGAAGTGGTCGATGATGCAATTGAAAGTGTAAAATCAATTCCAGGGGAGATAGGAGAGAAGTTAATGGCAAAATTAGACAAGGTTCTATTACGTAATTCTGACTACAATAAAATGAGGAAAATCTGTTTAGTTTTAAAAGGTCAAAGTGAAGAGGATTTGGACATGGACCCCAAAGATGTAGCATCCATGAAATTTGCGCCCATTACTTCATGCGGTGTCGAGCGTTCGTTTTCCTCTTATAAAAATATTTTGTCAGACACACGACAAAATTTTACCCCAAATAATTTAAATCAACTGTTGATTATATTTTGTAATCCTACTATTTAAGTGTTAAGTGTTAAAATTACTTATATGAAACAATTTATGTTTTTATTATTCTAAAGTATAAGTAAAATAAAATTTTTATCGCATATAATATCCATATTTTGATCTATTTTAATCGCATAAAAAAAACTTAATTTCCACTTTTTTAGCACATATAAATCCGGTCTTTAGTAATAACTAACAATTACTGATATCTTATATTAATTAATTTTATTTAAAATTTTAATTCACTGAGCTAAGTAATATTTTTTACGCTATCAACTATCGACGAATAAATCCAAAAATTTGTACACCTATTAGGCAGGCGTGTTCAAAATGTTCTTCCTTCACCATTTTACGTAAATAAACTTTTGCTGCATTCAATAAAGCTAATTTATGTAATGTTGTCCTTAATTGGAGTCGGCAACCATATGCTAATATTGGAAACCTGTATACCATTGTATCGTTGCTCAGCTGCAGTGGTTGGCTCTTGAAATGGTGTAAGCAAGTAATTCTTGCACCTATAGCCACTATCTCCTATGTATGTTAGAACATATCATCAACTTTATTAGGAATAAAACATTAAATACAACAAATTGCAATAAAAGCAAGCATTTCATTCCATTTAATGATTTAATGATTACAGGCAAGGAATGGAGAAATCTTAACAATAAACTTTGCAATTTATTAAATAAAATGCCAGTGTTAAAACAATACGTAAGTGTAAATAATATTGTGGCGGGTCACTCAGTTGCAAATAAATTAGATGTTAATTATTATTAAATTACGGTTAAGTTTGTTACCAAGTGTTTTATTAAATAAATTAATTTAAACCCTAAAAACGTAATAGTGGTGTCAGGTGTGGGGTGACTGGCCAACTCCCAGAAATAAACACCAAATAAGGAGTTTCCTTGGCCTGTGCACTTACTATCGGCGCTACGTTCCTGGATTTGCAGACATTGCTAAGCCGTTGACAAAAGTCACTGAAGAAGGTCGTCCATTTGAATGGAACAAACAGTGTCAAACTGGTTTTGAACAACTAACGCAGTACTTGATTAGTGCTCCTATTCTGAGTTATCCCCTCCCGGAAGGCAAGTTCGTCGTGGACACAGATGCTAGCAACGTTGGGATTGGTGGCGTACTCTCACAGATACAAGAGGGGCAAGAGAAGGTGATCGACTACTTCAGTAAAGTCCTATCAAAGAACGAAACTATTGCGTCACAAGAAGGGAATTGCTATCCGTCGTAAAAACGATATAACATTTCTACAAGTACTTGTATGGTAGACGCTTCCTCCTGAGGACCGACCATGCTGCTCTAAAATTGCTTCTCCGTTTCAAGAACCCAGAAGGGCAAGTTGCACGATGGATCGAACGACTTCAGGAGTACGATTTTGAAATTCAGCATCGGGCAGGAACTAGCCATCGAAATGACGATGCCTTGTCGAGAAGACCATGTGCCGAAGACTGTAAGCACTGTAGTCGTTTGGACGAGAAAGTAGCCACGACTGCAAGAACAGCCATTGTTGGTGACAAATGGCAAGACGAAGAAATGCGAAGAGACCAGGAGGACGACCCGGATTTGAAATTAGTGCTAGAGTGGAAAAGCAGGGACACGAGGCCTACCTGGAAAGAAGTAGCACCATGTGCACCGTCCGTAAAATCATGCTGGCATACTGGGCGCAGTGGGATTCCATAGTGTTGGATCGTGGTCTTCTGAGACGAAGCATAGAGAATCAGGAAGGCATGAAACAGAAGACACAGTTACCAATCCCCAAGAATAGGGTGCCAGAAGTTCTGAGGGAACTTCACGATGGAACTTCGGGAGGGCATCTGGGAATTAAGAAAACTATGGAGAATGTGCGCGAAAGATTTTACTGGGTGAACTGCAAGGAAGACCTGAAGGATTGGTAGAGAAAGTGTACAGTCTGCGCAGCCAGTAACGGACCGCACAGGCGAGGCAAGGCTCCCATGAGACAGTACAACGTTGGAAGTCCTTTTGAGAGAGTTGCCATCGATGTAGCCGGCCCGTTTCCAGAAACGAATGGTGGAAACAAGTACATCGTCGTGGTAATGGACTACTTTAGCAAGTTGGTTGAAGCTTACGCCCTACCTAACCAAGAGACAGTCACTATTGCGAAAGTCCTTGTCAGGGAATGGATCAGTCGGTATGGTGCACCTATGGAACTGCATTCAGACCAAGGAAGGAACTTTGAATCGGCCTTGTTCAAGAACGTGTGTACTCTGCTCAGCGTACGAGAAACTAGAACAACTGCACTCCACCCACAGTCGGACGGAATGGTGGAAAGGTTCAACAGAACCATCAACCGACATTTGTCCAAGGTCGTTTCCGATCATCAGAGGGACTGGGACACGTACATTCCCCTGTTTCTAATGGCACACCGCTCGTCCGTTCATGAGACAACAGGGGAGACTCCAGCGAAAGTGGTATTCGGACGAGAGCCGAGACTGCCCTGCGACTTGAAGTTTGGTGTGAAGCCTGGCGAAGTCTCTGCCGACGAAGATTATGTGAGCAAATTACGCAGGAAAATGGACGACATCCACAACCAAGTGCGTCACAATATACAGACGGCCAGCGATCGGATGAAGGAGCACTATGACATCAACGCTCAACACGGGGGATACCAACCTGGAGCCCTGGTCTGGCTTTACAACCCCCAAAGACGTCGAGGCCTATCTCCAAAACTGCAGACCTCTTGGGAAGATCCTTACAAAGTGATGAAACGGATCAACGACATCATTTACCGCATCAAGAAGGTCCCCCATGGCAAACCCATGGTAATCCACTTCAACCGGATAGCCCCTTACCATGGAGAAACAGATGAAGGGACAGTACAAAAGGCGCAAGTTTCCGAAGTGATTTCGAAACTTTCATGTCTCATCTCACCGAAGGAAGCAAGGCACGGTTTGGAGTGACCACGGAGAAGCAACAAGATCTCTTTAAAGTGCCTCTGGAGTACAGTCTGGCCCACTGCGTAGCAGAAGACCTGAAAATGTCCAAAGGAATCGCTCAGGTATTTAGGAAGAAATTTGGCCAAATCGAGGAGCTCCGAAGACAGCATCCCGTGGTAGGCAAGAGTCTGCAGATCATCGATTCGACGGCAGATCGGAGGCGCCACGTGCATTATTTAGTCAGGTATCAAGCGGTAAACCTGACTATCAAAGTATGTGGAGAGCCCTATATAGCCTGAGGAGACAGCTAATAGAGAACCACCAGATGAAGTTGGCCATCCCCAAATTGGATTGCGGATTGGACGGACTAGACTGGAGAGTAATTCGAAGCATGCTGGAAGTCATCTTCCACAAAACGGGAATTGAAGTCCTAGCCTGCAGCCACTACCCACAGGCAACATTCAGCAACAGCAAAACCGTGGACTGCTACTTCTTCCAGACGGGAAGTTGCAAGAATGGGCCAGCATGTAGATTCCGACATACTCCTTCAAGACTATCACCAGGAACATTTCGAAACGAAACGTTTTTAAGAAGGGGGCAGTGTGGCGCGCCACTCAGATCACTACGTCACACTGAAGGCGTCAAGAAGTCGGTTCGTTATTGTGCGTCATCGGCCGCCGCGCCGCCGGGCTCTGTACCGAACAAACTCGACTTGTCTAGCATGGAACAAACGAGAAGGCAGCGCAGAATATAAAATCGGCCGGTGTGGACTCAGGAGTCAGTCGAATTCTAAATAGCGATCGTCGAAATTAGATTTAGTGTATAAAATAAATTGTTGCAAATAATTTAGATGTTAATTATTATTAAATTACGGTTAAGTTTGTTACCGAGTGTTTTATTGGATTAAATAAATTAATTTAAACCCTAGAAACGTAACAATATATACCAAGTAGCAGTCCAGATGGAAAATCCCCTCTCTGAAATCGAAAATTCACTGTGCTCTGATTAAATATTGTGGCATCAGTGGCCATCGTGCTACTATGTTTTGAAATTGCAAATTAGCGTTTGTTATTGCCTGCACATTTATGGAAAACCATCCTTTACGATTCCTAAAAATTTCTGCATCTTGCCCACCTGATATAATAGCAATGTTAATTCAACCTAATTATTATTAAATACTACTACTTTTACCAACTGACTGTATTTTAATATGCGTACAGTCTATGTCGCCAATAACTTTAGGAAATCGTGTTATATTATAGAAATCGTTTTGCTGTTGCTTTATTTCCAAATCATTCCTTGGCATTGTAATATATTCTGGTGCCAATTCAGCTAATGCTGTGGAAACTTTTCTTCCCAGTCTAGAAACTGTAGCTTTATCAGTGTGCATATAATCAGCAACTGCTAATAAATGCCCCCCCGTTGCATATACCTGAAGTGTTAATAAAAGCTGGTCGATGGGCTTGATGCTGTTATTCCTATGAATATGTTTTGTTAAATAATGCACTGTTTTCATATTAATAAAGTAGGTAATATATGTTACTAAAATATTCCAACCTATGTTCTTTCTTCTAGAATCAATGCAGTGATTGCTGATGACAAAGATGGTATTCCTTTCCTGTGAAAACTTGGTTCATAAACTTTTGTTATTTAATAAATGAAAAATGTTGTTTTAAAGTTTTAATTGAAGCATCCGTACTTTGTAATTTTTAACTTTGGTTTTTCAAATTTGCTCCTCACCTTTCTCTATTTAGAAACTAAGGACGTAAATAGAAAAAGATACAAATACTGCTTTATATTTATTATAAATATTAATCACAATTTTAAATTCAAATCGATTCGATTTTATTGTAATTACTTTAATTTGTTTATTATAATAAACTTTTATTTCACTCCGTATTTTTTGTTGGTTAGAATAAAAATATTACAAACGTATGTTAGAAAGTTAAGATATTTCGCCTGAAAAACATTTTCATACAATAGTCTTGTACAATTTAATTAGAACGTTGCAATAATTATTTTAATATTATGAAACTCGCTTCCAAGTATTTTTTATTCTTTAAATTGATAAAAATTGGCCACTTAAATTTTTCTAATAATTTTCTGGTACTCGATCATGTTTTTCCGTAAAGATCCAGGAATCTGATGAAGAATAACCTGTTATTCTCTTGCTTAAATTGCAGATGCCTCAGAACAAAATATGTGTTCGATAATGCTCGGGTCCACCGAAGCTGACGATATGTCTGCGATTTATAAATGTTCTCCTAACCACCAATGTACAATTCAATTTCCAATTTTCTCCCACCACATGACGTTCTGCGGAATATTTTTTGCCGCTGATCATGAATAAAATACTTCTAAATATTAGCTCTTTAATCTAATTGAATAGCTATTGTGAATGCGTCGATTTAGGGTTATAGTTACTTATTAAAAAGTGCTGGTTTTTAATAGATCTATCGAAATGTGTAATACAAATTAGCGTATTCCTTTTAAAAAAAAGTGTAAATTCAGTGAATAACTCATTTATAGAACATGCTACATATACGGAAATAATTTGTCAATATAGAACTCGCTGAAAGTATAGGAAATTTTCTTTTATAATTAATAGTTAAGGCTTTAATAAAGCAGTCGATACCAATGTCCCACCTGTACACAATTGAACAGAGAATTAAGTGTTATATAGACTCTGCTGAATTATTAAATTGCTATACAATATTTTCTTTTATCGCCGTGTACTCCCGAGGAAGTAAAAAATGGACTAGATGATATTCCTAATCATTCGGTTTCACCATCACAGTTTAACTTTAAGCTCCGTTTTATTTCTATAGAAACAATTATCCATGCAATTGTTACCATGGGAATAAAGCGAAGTTTAAAGTTAAACTGTGATGGTGAAATCGGACCTTAGTGTCAACTCGCATAGCTCCTACACCGTCTCATATAGTTAACTCCATGTTCCTGCAAGGTGTATTTCCAGACAAGTTAAAATTGACGGAAGTTCTACCGGTGCTCAAGAAAGGAAACAGATTTGACCTGAACAATTATCGTCCTATATCTATATTACCATCGTTGTCCAAGATATTTGAGAAAATTTTACACCGAAGATTGTTATCTCACTTTCTTCAAAACAAAATATTAAATAATACCCAATATGGTTTTCTTTCTGGCAAATCTTACGAAGATGCTTTTTATCATTCAGTCTTAGAAATTCTGAAATGTCTCGATAAAAGAACTAAAGTAGCGGGTGTTTATTTCGATTTAAGTAAAGCTTTTGATACGATCAACCATAATCTGTTGTTAAGCAAATTGATTAAATACGGCGTGCGCGGTATAGTCTTGCAATTATTCAAATCATATTTAACAGGTAGAAGTCGAACTATTTGTATAACTGGAACTCTACATTCAAATGAAAAAGATTATTTTTCTCAACCGCAGTTAATTGTGAGAGGGGTACCTTAAGGATCTATATTGGGTCCTTTGCTATTCGTCATTTATGTTAATAACCTAGCAATGCTCACTGAAGTCAGCATCTGTGTAAAAGTTTGGAGATGATACGTCATGTTTAATTAAAGGAGGCACTACCAAAAATGTCGTACTACTAATCCGAAAACTACTTTCAGATATGAGTAATTAGTGCAAAAATAACGATCTCATTTTAAATACTGTAAAAATTAATATCATTCTGTATAATACCACTGAGAATATTGAATCATTGAACGTCAATTTTAATAATAAGACACTACCACAAGTAACAAATACCAAATTTCTCGGAATGAACATTGATTATAATTTAAAATGGAACTATCATATAGAAGGCCTTTTAGCTAAGCTCTCTAGTGCTAATTTGGCTATCTATAAAATCAGAAAGTCAATTGGTTTAGACGCTCTAAAACAATTTTATTTTGCTTACGTTCAATCAAGACTTGTGTATTGTCTCATTTTTTGGGTAGCTTCTCCTCTTTTCAAAAATGTATTCGTTATGCAAAAAAAGATAATTAGATGTATGCTTTTCTTACCTATAGGTACTTCATGTCAACTTCATGTAACTACTTCCAGTTACTGAATATTTTGCCATTATCTAGTCTGTACACAGAAGGAATATTGTTATCACAAAGAAAATATTCTAATAGCTTTCAAACCAATAATGATATAACATATGCCGCGAAAACCAGACATGAAGACAAGAAATTTAAAAGAATTTTGCAAACTTTCTTCTTGACAATTGCTTTTACAGCTTTAATGAATTTCTCTCAGCCTGTGAACAGTAAAGCAGTTTTATTGTAATGTTTAATTTTTTCTGTGTTATTATTGTCTACTGTATTGTATTGTATTGTGTAACAAGTCATTTTGACATAATGTCCTCCTGATATTACATTTATTTTCTAATTTCTAATGTATATATAATGTACCTGACAATGCTGTGGTTTTTTGACCTTATGGCAATAAAAACTAATTGATGGATTGATTGAAAGATTGAAAGAAGACGGGTTAAAAGGGTATCCAAGAATACAAGCGTCGCATAGTGGAACGATCTAATGCAATGCTTTGGACATCGGTCTGAAACTAAAATATCAAATTCAGAAAATCTTTTCATACATATTTGTTGCTTATGTTGGTATATTAAAACATCTTTAACATTTTTTTAATTGCTTTGAAAAATATGCCACATAATAGCTGAAAAATAATGTCTTCTTTAAATCAGAAAAAAATTCAAATTTGAATATCTTCGTTGATGTTTTTCTAAATTGCAACAAACTTTATATTGAAAAAAGAGTGTCTAAGTACATTATCCCTGATATGTGAAATCTATGCTCCAATGTATAGTTTAGCAGGAAAATAAAAATTATAAATTTTAATCTATTAATGACAGTTTCGTAAAACTCACGCTGTATAATGTGCTACATTAATACACTACGACACTAAGTTTCAAGCTGATACCATCAGATTTTGCGACTTTCTGTGGGCTTACAAAATATTTATTTATCTTTTTATGAATATAGGATGTTCCATTTGAGACGGCTCTTTTGATATCTCTTAGAGATATCTTAGCTAGTCATTTTACAAAAAATAGTTTCAAACAAGAGTTTCATTATTTCATATAGGGTATATTTTAAAATTAGTTTGCTGTATACAGAGTGTTTCGTTTAGTCTGTACGTTATATTACTTCGATTTTCGGATTTCGGGCTCAATTTTGATGTGACTTTATGTACCACACATAGGGTCTAATGTAAACCGTTTACGCGTTATCCAACTCTTTAAAACGTTATCACTGTTGCAGTACTTTAAACAAATGCAAATATCTTCCAAACAAATAACACTAGGAACTTGTTTTTTTTTGCAACAGACTAATCTTGAAATGCTTTCTTACTTACACCATTAAGAAAAATGGCAAGTGACAAGGTCTTACAAACAATTTAAAGTATATTTATTTTCTTTAAAATGTATATTTATTGTACGTAACTAAAGTACATCGAAAATATCAAGAGAAATTTTTTAACGATATAAACCTTTGTTTTTTGAATTCTGAAGTATAATTTTTTAAACAGATTGTAAAAATTCCATAAGTGACAGAATTTTTATGTCTTCCTGTTAATAATTTTGTGTTTTATTCTGTAGAGATTTCTTTTTCTTTTTACAACGATGCCAACATTTCTTAAATTACTTACAACATAACTAGATAATAACAGAAAAATATTCTCAAATTAGTAGGCCATGTTCATAATGAAACATTATCTCTATCTTCACTGCAGATTCACAGATTCCTCATTCTGAGGAATGAATTCTGTGAGTCTTACTAATGGCAAAAAAGTACCAACCTTTTTATTTCGCTGGGGCTAATCATTTTTTGTAGTAAAAAAGTGTGAGACCTATTGTGAGACATGTATATTACTGCATTAACGTTTACATGTTACAAATTTTACCTAAATTTGCACTAACATACTACGTTAAAAAATATTTTAGTTTTCTTTTTCCTTTCATAATCCTTTTCTGATAACGCAGAACTTAACGTAACATAATGCGAGAAGTCGTTTGTTATTTTGGTTATGAACCGATGAATGTATCGTAATTTAATTTTCACCGTCTGTTACAAATGGTATTGGAATTATCTATACAAATTTTCATAAAAATCTGTACACATATGTAGCTATACTAGCCATGTCCAGCAGCTCCCATTATATAGTTCCACTGTACGTCGCCTTCTCTGAAGTAAAAAGAAAGTATTTTTCGTGAATGCTGTAATTTTATGGACAGAAGAATCATACCATATAATATCATATAATTTTTCATAAAATTTGATACACTTATAACATAAACAAGGAATTTTTATGAATATAAGCACTATAGAAAAATTTTGTGCAAATCGTTTTTGATTGCAGTGAAAACCTCGAGCAGCCTCTGTACAGCTGTCTTTGCTGAAGAAGCCCCAAGTAGGGCGAAAAAATTTCCACAAAATTTTTCTAAAAACTTTCATTATGCTTTGTCAGCAAGCATGGCCGCCTTGCATGGGGGACTTATTAGGAGCAAATCCCGCTTCAATTTGTCTATCCTACTGCAATGTCAGGTCAAAAAGCGATCGTAAGATGTCGCTATTTTATCTGATAAGCACTATAATTTATTTTTTTTATTATATGTCGCTCGATCAATTAATATAAAGAACTCATATAGCTAGAGATCATTTTGTATTCCTAATCCAGATTAAGACTAGCGGTATGTAATAAAAATACCTAATAATAACTCACAATGCTATTCTTCATGAAAATGTATTAGTTCTCTGCACACCGGGCCCCCGTAAGCATGTGTGCAAAGCGTGCAGTGCACGCGGACGCCATGTTCAAGGGGCGGAAATCAGCCTCTTCGCCACTGAACATGTTCTGTCACTTTTTTCCACAAAAAAAAATTAATGAAAAACAGTTTCTTGTCTGATAAAAATTCGAAAAAACTATCCACAAAACTGAACTCTCTAGACTAAAATACAACAGTTAATTGCGGCAATTAAAAGTAGAAAAGTTTTGTAGTTTTTGTGAGCTAAATTTTTCATAAAAAAAAATTTAACGTACATAATAATTTTTTTAAGTAAAAAAAAATAAATTACGTAAGCTTGGTAAAAAAAACAAATTGCTTTTTAAGTTTTTAGAAATTTAAGTTCCTTTTGCTTTTGTGGTTTAGTTTCGTTTTTCTAATATTAATAATAAGCAGGCTTCGCTCAGTCGTATTCTGGGAGGGACGGAGGGGGGGGGGGAGTCTGAAGAGAGGCCTCCTTAGTCGGATAAGACAAAAGTTTGGGCCCATCGTCTTTGGGGGTCGCGGCAATTAGACTCAAACTTGAAAAAAGTGAAGGAAAATGTTTAAAAATTAAGGAAAATATTTTTTAAAACGGTAAAGGAAAATGTTTAAAAAGAAAAATTAAAAAATATTCCGTTTCAATTTTTTTCTAATTTTTCTGTCTTTTCTATTTTTTTTTTCTTATTTTTTAAAAATAATTTTGACAATTGACCGTTTTTGTAAGCCCCAAATTTATCTGTCAGAGGGTGCCAAAATATGGAGTGACACGCGGGCGGCTTTTGGCCTCGCGGGGGCCCTGTCTGCACAAACGTACTCATTCAACAGAAATTACTTCAAAAAATTGGAACAATTTTAGCATTAAATGTGTCAACAAATGTGTCATAATTTATAAAATTGGAAGTACTATTTTGTAATGTCTTAATATTTCAAAACAAACATCAAAGCATGTACGCAAATCACTTAATTTATCATAGCTACAGGAAAATTATCCTTTATCTTTGAACAAGAGCTCAAAACTATCTAAACGAAATGCACCGTTAATTAAAAAAATGTATTATAAACACATTAAATATGTTAAAATATTTAATGCATGGACAAATAGCGATACATTTTAGATTAATTAACTTAATGACATAAACAGAATTTTAAAAAACTGCTTTTATCTAAGCTCTTAGTGAATGATATTAAAATTGATGTTGAGAGCACTTTGAGGATAAAGAAAACAATATTTTATTTTAATAAACTCGTTTATTAAACATACATAAAAAACTAGACACAAAAATAGAAATTCATTTTCTACTTACGTATGTACTTAAATTATTTATCGATTGTGTCCGAAATTATTAACTGATGACGGCGTATTTGTTACGATATGTTTTAGATGAACAGTCTGCCATAGGGCGTTTTCTTAAGTTTTGGCAATGAAAATTTGCAGTGCACATCACAGAACAATGTTTATTAGAACATTAGTATGTAGTTTCCGACAAAAAAGACAAAAACTAAAAGTCTGACCCCTTCATCTTATTCTAAGTCGCGCAAATTAGCAAGTAATAAAAAAAATAATTTTAAACAAGGAACTACAGAACCATTTATTTCAATCAAATTTCATCTAATTACCTTGTTTAAATCAAAAGAGAACAGTCTCGCACCCTTAAATGTACAGTAAAATAAACAATAAGATCAGAGAAAAAACGTATGATAATCAAATAATAAAAATTATAATAATAATAAAGTCATTGTATGTTTAATCTCATAATAATTTAGTTTACAAAAAAAAAAGAAGAATAGCAAGGTTAGATTTCGTATGAAAGAGTTCTTCCACATTCAACTCAATTATTTTGTGCTAATTATTTCCGTAAGTAAATTGCTCGCCTGTTGACAAATTGACGAGTTCGGATCTGGATTATACAGTTGCCGAATGCAAAACAAAATGTAAATAAACCGGGGAATAATTAGATTTCGATTGAAAACAAATTTACGTCATTAGCCAAACTTTATATTCTGCGCTTCCTCAACGAGAGTAGGAAATCTGTAATGATTATGACTTGGCTAACGTAAACAGCCGAGAAAAACGGATTGCATCTTCTGAAAATTTATATATTTATTCATAATCTTTTGGATTTTTTTATAGATACTAATGTAAAAAGTATTATTAATCTATTTGAAGTATTTTCAAATGTGTTTAAAGACTTTACAGCTTTTACTTTTAGTTTTTTTCTGTACCGAATTTTTCGATAGAAAATTCAATTTTCTTAGTATTTAGTAACCTGGGGTGTGCAGTCAATTTATTGGTTCAATAAATAAATATTAACGCTTATTAATGCTGTTAAAAGGAGTTTTCGTAAAATTAAATATGCCAAAACTAAACTGGCAGTACCAGAAAAAATTATTTAACCACGTAAGTACACCCATTCGCAACTAAAATGCACTTCCTTCAAGCAAACCTCTCTCTGAAACCCTTAAGAACTTGACTGAAGGTTCTCAGAATCTCAAGGTTATCACTAAAGTACGACTGTATCTGAATGTTTTAATAGTAGCTAAACTAAATTTTGTTTTTTTTTTTTATTTTCTGCATCATTAATTACAACATAGTATTATCTGCAACTCTATAGTATGAAGTAAATTTAAAGTTACCTTTTGGAACTTTTGACAATTATCCGATAATATATACTGCTATCGCCAACGTATTTAGTTTCACCTGTCTATGTGGCTAGTGGATACAAATCCGCTGTTTTCTAAGTCAGTATCAAGAGGCATTTCATTCAAACAAGCATACAGAAACAACATGTTTCGAAAAGAAACCGCTTATTGAAAATTAAAGAAATAGAAACATAATCCTGTTGTTTAAAAACAGCTTGCCATATCCGCTTCATATCAGTTGGCAACTGAAGATAACCTCCACCATAAGCGAGATTTCTAATTCTACTGCAGAAGTATAAGGACATATAATTATGCTCTCTGATTGGTTATTAAAGTGCGAGCAATTCAAATTATGCTACGTTGACGAAGCACATAGTATTCACTTTTGAATTATTTGGTATGTTGTCAATTGTGAAATGAGTGACTCGAATTATATTAAGATAAAGAAAAGTGCTTAAATAATGTTCCCTAACAGTGCTAACTTTGTTTTTCATAGATTTGAATACCTACTGTTTTAGTTTCAATTGGTAAATTAAGAACATAAATAACACAAACACAAGCAAATTTATTTTAAGAACATAAATATGTAATATTACACTAAATTAATCAAAACATTTTTAGATCATAGCACTCTTAGTAAACATGCTGAATAGTAGTGATCATTGTCTTTTCTAATTAAGTGATCTATGGAAATAAAATCGTGTATTGTCTTTGATAGAATTAAACTTACTGACAGTTATAAAAAATATTCAAATGACATTAGAAATGAATTAATCAAATACACATTTATTTTATTTCGATAGAACATTTAATCAGTTAATTAGAAAAAATAATGATCACGCCTACCATAAAAATAGTTTTTGCCGTGTTTTCTTAGTAGGTCCTAATGTTCTATTAACTCTGCAGGTAGTACAATTGAAGGGGTCTGTGCAAGAAATAGTTAAGTCACACTTTTATGTTTTCGAGCTATCGTGAACTGAATATTTCAATACACTCCCAAATTTTTATTCATCGGTCCAGGCATTTGATTTTTTTACACACAGAGATATGTTGGTGTACAATGAAAAGCCAAAGTTCAAATTTAGAAAATTTGCTTAGGCCCTGAAAAATAATATAAAATTGTTTTGGGCTTAGCCACTTTTTGCACTGAATTTCGGTGATTGAATCATCTTAATCCGGGATACGAAAATGAATGTTCTTCCTGAAGACTTAGGTCGAATTAGAGTTTTAAATTTTATATTAAACTAGTGGTATAATATTTGAGTTAAGAGATGATAAGCGCTATCAAGTTACTAACAATATCTGTATTTAGTTAAGACATGTAATTTATTCCTAGCCACCTGAGAACTGGATCTTATAAACAATTAAAAAATAGAGCATACGTTATAACAATTTAAATTTTAATAAAATGAAGGTACGGTAGCGGACATTAAATCCGGACAAGAATTTAATATAAATGTAAGTAATAGCACGCATCTTTTGACAAAATTGATCAATTAGGATAACGTAATTTGATACTGAAACAACTTTTCATGCGACACTCGCATCGAGAATTAGTTATTTCTGGGAATTAGGGACATTTCTTGCTACTTAGCAACTTCTTGCACTGAATTGGGATTCAACTGAAATTGTTGCTGTTGCT
The DNA here is from genome assembly GCA_036172665.1 of Prosopocoilus inquinatus. Classification (NCBI taxonomy): domain Eukaryota; kingdom Metazoa; phylum Arthropoda; class Insecta; order Coleoptera; family Lucanidae; genus Prosopocoilus; species Prosopocoilus inquinatus. Next base: position 39,165,519 of record CM069871.1, read on the forward strand.
GTTTGGAAAATTTATCGACTTCTTGGAATTTATCTTAGTTTACCAGACGATAATACATGTAAATTAATGTACTTGACATTGGTTATCTCAAAAATGCAAAATATGGACTTGGCTACTTTTTGCACTGACCCCTTCAATTAACCAGGACAACTGGCTGGCAAAATTCTGAAGCCATTTCTTGGTTTCTTTATTAATAAGCGAAATTCTTACAATTCCAATGACATTATTTGGTCGTTTTTCTCGGATACCTATTTTTCTACATTTATAATTATCAGAGAGTGTAGCTTGAAGCTAGAAGAAATGTAATTTTAAAATATTGTTAAAATTAACGATTTTTGTCTAACGCCCACATCCCATTATGTCCATGAAGGAACATGTTAGGTATTTAAAATAAATTACGGATTTGTAAATTTTCTTCAAACTGAATTGAATGAATAACTAAAAATTATGCATGTTATAAAGTAATTGAAAAAGTGAATATTAAGTTTAACATTTAATAATATGAATAGCTCACTGTCTAACAACCAATCAGAGAGCAGCATTATATGTCCCTACATTTCTGCAGTGGAATTAGAAATCTAGCCCCCCTCCGCGTACAAATATCAAAATACAATACCATTCATATTCTTTGTGAACGACGAAATTTTGAAGGTTCTTCTCTCTACAGTTCAAGTCTGATCTTGTATGTAGTTGTTCAAGGGTTCTACTTTCATCCACTCCTACTAGTGACAAATAACCGGATCTTGTCGAAAATGCAATCGTATTGTCATGGTAACTGCATGGTCAAAACAGCTTAATATGCAAATCACACTGAAGGGTTAATTATAATCATGATTATAATGGACGGGTAACGACGCTTTGCAAAGTATCACTCTTTTTCAAGAATTAGTTGTAGATGCTTATCGCGTTCGTGAATGACCTCCAAAAAGAAGAAGTTTCTAACCTCAAAACTGGATTTCCACCGATTGTAATAATTTTCATACAACATTCAGTGATAAGCAATACATTATTAACCGGTTGCCAATTTGTATAGAAAATGTACAAATTCTAAGAGTAGATCCAGACTTGAGCATTTTAGCCCGGACGAACAGAACGAACAGAGCGCGCACGAACAAGCAAATCAGAATAGTCTGAGCAAAAGCTGGTTGCGTTCGGCAGATTCGTTATGCTCTTGATGTTTCCAGTACATTGAAAATTTTATGTACTCGTTCACTGAAAGATTCGACGAACAATAATTCCTTTAGAGCAATTGTGATTTACCGACAAGTTTCGAAAAACGTTTGACGCGTTCTGTTCGGTTTGGAGACAGATCCATAGTTGGTGAATTCTTCTCTGTACGTTCGGTTTTTTCTGTTCATTCGGGCTGTAATGTTCAAATCTGGGCGCATTTTAATAATTATAATTTTGTCATTTATGTTTAAGCAACGTGTGTTTGGAACAGTTTGGAAGCTAATCACCGACCTACACATGATATAGGTGTTTGTCTATTTGTCAAAAAAAAAAATCGTCCAAACGAACACTTCCTAAAATGCGTTGAGGTCTATACTTCAGCATCCTACCAGGGATCAAATAGGAGTTACGGTGATTTTCGTATTATATAGGTATATATATATTGCATCCACCATTTATTTGGAGTCACTGGACCATATAAAGAAAAATCAACTCAATTATCCAAATTTTGACAGAAGTTATTCAGACGCCACAGTTCTCAATATTTAGACTCTACACAACCAGGCCATGTTGGTATATTAATGCGTAGAGTCTAAATTCTCTGCTATGTCAGAAAACGTAATGAGATTTCCTAACTCAGAACAGTAAGCTGTTTCAACCAAACTTCTTAAAAACGTAAAAAAAGTAATTTTTGAAAATATTAAAAAAAAATTACTGTTACTGCCATGAAGTTAAACATATTTTTTTTATAATAAAATTTTATAACATTATCTGATCTGTCAAGCATTAATTCTAGACATAAAATTTTGAGAGAAAATTAATAGTGCTTAACCTTGCTATTCTCGCATACTTAAAATAAAATTACCATTAACATTATTGTTGATTGCTGGCATTAGTCTCTATCTTCTTAGCTAGTTCGGAAATAATCTCTCTATAAATTAGCGGATCCATATTTGATCCTAGCATCAGCAGAATCCACCAATCACCAAGCTCGACTTTCCTAGTCACTGCCTCACATATTTCCAATGGAATGTTCCTGTGTTTAGCATGCAAAATTCTGGGTCTGAGTTTCGGCATGAGTATAATAACCACTCTGTAAGCTACGAGGAAACTCAGCATGGTAGCTAAGATCATAAACCAGAACCATATGAAAATGTACGTCTTTTCGTTCACTATATTTAAAGGAAGGATGCACATGCTATCGTGTTTCTGTATGGTGCCTGTTGGACCGTACTTATGGAATGTGCATTTGGTCACTCTTGGAAAGACATAAACCATCGGATCAACGCGGTCTTCTTGAGCTGCTTCGGAGAATTTCATCACCTTAAGACCATATGAGAGGAACTCGCCGTCGAAGAACTTATTCATAAGATATAACTGAACTAAGACGTTGATGAGGCAGAGGCATTCGCAAGCCCAGTAACGGAAGGCATATAAATTGTGTCTCTGAAATTAAAAAAAAAATCTCTTTCAACACATTAAGATCATGACAATATAAGAAATACAATGCGTTACTAAATTATTTAGATTAACTCTTTCATAGTATCGCTTTCTTTATTCGATTGAACTTTTGTTGTGTCGTAATGAAATAGAAAAGGGGCAAATGTACCCAATTTATATTATATTGAACATAATTTTTATATCTTGACAGATCATAATAATTTGTATCACTATGTAAACAACGCATAGTTGTTTTTTAAAGCATACTCATTTTTATAAGAGTAGAGGATATAACAATTATCCCCTACTGAATTGAAAAATGGTACTTAGTAAATGAAGGTAATGAAATTACTACGTAATACACATCACAGTCTTAAATAATCAGGAGGTCGTCGTTTTCGAGTTGATCTTCGAAGTACTGGCATAGTGCATGCAGATTGTTCTCCCTGTGCTTCTTGAAGTTCTGGTGTTGCGTGTTCGTTCTGCTTCCTCTCTTCAACTGGTAACTGGTAACGTAGCGCGTCATATCCCATTGCAAAGTGTTCTGTTCTATCCGGTGTTACTGGATCAGTAAACTTGACTTCCTTCTTTTTTATATCCGATTTTTGAAGTTGGTTGATATGGCTCTTGACAGTTTTTCCTCCATCTAGTGGTATGATATAATGAAGGTTTCCAAGTTTCTGTTTGACCACACCAAATTTCCACGTTAACTTATTGTTGACGAAATATCTTGTTTGTACTCTCTCTCCCACTTGCAAAGATCTCGTACGGGGTATGATATCTTGATTAGAATTTTTTTCAGGATAAGGTCGCATTGCGTCAAGCTTGATTCGAATTTGTCGATTTAAGTACAATTCTAATAGTGACTTCCCAGATGCTAAAGGTATTGCTCTGTAGCGGAAAAGAATTTTCTGGATCTTCAGGTTGATTGGTAGGACTTCATTTGACATTGCTTTTAAGCGTTCTTTTAAAGTCTGAACATTCCTTTCGGTAAGACCGTTCGTTGCCGGATGTCCTGGAGCAATGAATTTTAGTTTTATGCCATTTTTGGGACAATAATTTCTAAATGTTTCACTTGTGAAAATAGATGCATTATCCGATACCATAGCAAGAGGAAACCCATGAGTTGCAAACATCCTGTTCAGTAAGGTAATAGTTTTTGTTGTATTCGGTGCATCGCGAAGTGGTCCGATTTCTGCCCAACAAGATTTAGCATCGATCAGCAAAAGAAAATAAAATCCTTGAAAGGGTCCAACATAATCGATTTGAATCCGATCCCAATTGTTATCAGGAATACCCCAATGATGAACAGGTGCCTCTGCTGGATTGTGTTTAATTGATAAACAATCTTCAAAAGATTTTACAAGTCTTTCTATGTCTTTGTCAATATTTTTCCAGGTACAGTAGTGACGTGCTAATTGCTTCATTTTCGTAATGCCAATGTGTGTAGCATGGAGCTCATTTAAAATTTCAGACTGGAGACTTTTTGGTATCACGATTCGATTATTTTTGAACAGAATTCCGCCATTTAAAATGTAGTCACTATCTATTGATTTTGATTGAATTTCTTTCTTGATATTTAACAATTCTTCATCCTTTTCAATTTCCTGTATAATACGATCAGGTGTCAAGTATTACGTGGATATTTCAAATACTGCAGACGAACATTTTGATTGTCAGCGCCCTTCTTGAATTTTACTGTGTAATTGAATCCAGCCAGGAAAGATGCATATCGTAAAAGTCGAGCTGAAGTCGTTTTTGGTGATTGACAATTCCTGTTGGACTTGCATCTGTTGTGAGCACAACAGGTAGATTTGGATTAAATGGCATTAGATCACTTGCTATTTCATTTTTGAGTTTGATGAAAGCTGACTCACATTTAGCTGTCCAAAAATACTTTTGATGTTTTCTATTTTCTAAGTAACGCTTATAGTGGTGCTGTAATGGTTGAAACGTCGGGTAAGAAACGAGAATAATATGTTACCATTCCCAAGAATCTGGTACCTTCTTCGGACGGGGCATATTAATAATTACTTCTACTTTTGATGGCGATTTAGATAGTTTGTTCTGTTGGATCGTGTATCCTAGGTACTCAATTTGGGTCTGAAAATATGTACATTTATTTTTATTCATATTTATGCAGTCTCTGGAGACAAGCAAAAAGATTTCTCTTGCCTTCTTCTTTTGTTACCCCATGGACAAGAATATCTTCAAAATAGGCAATAGTCTTCTGCAATCCCTTCAGAATTTGATCCATTACCCGGTTAAATTCTGCTGGTGCGGTTTTTATTCCAAAACTTAACCTATTCATGCGATACGTTCCTCGATGTGTGGAGATAGTATGGATGACGCTACTTTCTTAAATGTAGATAGGCCTTGAACTAGTCTAATCGGCAAAAATATTTTGAATTTTGAAGGGTGTTAAGAATTTCGTCGATTTTCTTAATTGGATAATTAGTATTGATGATTAAATCATGAAATAAAACTGAACCATCGCCTTTGGGAATAACAACTAGAGGTGAACCCCAGTCACTTGTTAACTTTAATATGATTCCAGCCGCTTCGAGATTATCTAGTTCTTTTTCAACTTCTTGTCGTAATGCATAGGGCACATTTCTTTCTGGTGTATAGCAAGGTTTTGCTTCTTCACGAGGTTGAAGTTTGATGACAAATTTTGGTACACATCCTACTTTTTGTTTAAAAATTTCTGGAAAAGCATTTTGAATGTCAATAGGTGAAATTGACAAAATGTTTTTGTCTTCGATTTTTGAATCATTGTTATCTAAATCGTACAGGTTAATTTTTAAATGTCGAGTCCAAATTCTTCCTAGGAGAGAAGCATGTCCATCCGGTACCACATACAGTTCTTCTTTTGACGTTTTACCTTGATATTCAACATTGACTTGCACTTTTCCCAAAGGTCTGTTGGTTTGAGACTCTTTCCAGTATTCAAATTTTGAAATTTCTTTTCTGGAATCAACGTAAATCCTGCTCCGGTGTCAACTTCAAATTCTTGAAGTCTGTCTTCGATGTTAACCATGATTAGAAATTTTTCAGAATCAAATGTGTCTCCTTGACCTGTCTTTTTGATGGTTGTAAATATCTACAATTCACACCTAATTTATTGTAATTATTTAATTCGATTGATTTTAAGTCCGATCGGGTTGATCTTTTTGTATTTAGCAAAGTTTTTATACACGCTTTTGCGACATGTCCTTTTCGGCTACAAGATTTGCATTGAAGCATTTCTGGATCAGTACGACATTCATTTGCCTTATGATTACTTCGTCCGCAACGGATGCATAAGTTGTCAATTCCTAGTCGTTGATAATCGATGCGTGATTTGGAACGGGATCGATGATGCTGGTTTGATGTTGTAGTGGAACATTTCTTGGATTGTTTTGATTTGTCCTGACGGAACTGTCGCGAGATTCTGTTTATTTCTTGTCCAGGATTACTTTCTTCTTTATGAATTGGTTGCTTCGCATCAAGTTCTCGGCTGTCAAGCTTAGAGGCTTCCATTGCTAGCGCCTTTTGAACAATGGTTTCAAAATCGGTAGCTTCAGATTGCAATATCTGCTCTCGTATTGCATTTTCAAATCAAAATAAAAAATCACACTTGCGAATTTTTACGGCATGAAACTCATAAAAGTGCAAAAATGGTTTTCACTATGCAGCGTTAAAAATTTCATAGCAAGAGTTGATTTAAATAATTTATTAATGCATCGTATCATATAACAGTTTGTGACAACAATCAATTAATTGCTCTAGACACTTTGGATAAAATTGTTTATCAGTATCCGTACGACGTAAACGTATTGTGATTCGTTTAGCTCCTCCCATATTCCATATCTTTTACGGACGCGTCACTCTTGACCACAGGGGTTTATGTCTGCTGCCGTAGTTTTAATTTTATGAAATGTGCAAGCTGAATGAAGAAATCTTCGGTCGGTCATATTTAACCATCCGGTCAGTGTCAGTGTGTGTGAAATTCTTTGTTATTTTTTGATACCGTATAATAAGTCTAAGACACGAGTTTTGTATCAGTTGTATTCTATTACGGGTAACAGCATCTACTTAAGCAAGGATTATATACAACACCGCAATAAGTGGAGTGAGATAATACAAGACTTTCGCAGAGAATGATTTTTAATTTGCGAGTTAAGATATGTCTTGAGTTAAAAATTAATTTTAAGTTAGTCTAAGCTCTACAAATAGACTGGAGATATGGCTCTTAAATCTCAACTTAGTGTCAACTATTAACCCTAGATTTTTAGCTTCATCCACGAACTTAAGAGGAGCGCCATCTAGAACAAGATTTATATCAGTTGGCCGTAAACTTTTACTGAAAAGAATTGCGACCGATTTGGTTGCATTAATTCGAAATAAATGCTTTCTTGACATGCGTATTAAGTTAGCTAAATCCACATTAATGGCCTGAGTCATGGAAGAATAATCGTCTTTAGAAAAGGAATAAAGAAGTTGAGTGTCGTCCGCGTACATATGGTATTTGCAATTTTTCATATATTCATCAAAATTACAAGTATACAGGGTGTTCTTTTACTGTATGCAAATAAAAAAACCTCAGTATAAGTACGTGAAATGCTACCTTCTGCGCATATTTTCGGGTGGCTACCAAATCATAGCCAAAAAAATTCGGAGGTTCCATTTGTTTGAAACTGCTGATATGTGCGAGAGAGAAACATTTAGCCTTCCTCTGTAGTCAGTGGGTGTGCCCACACACATAGCGCCCATCATAAAAAGAGTCCGCATTTAAACTCATTCTCCAGCGTTTCGTAATAAAAATCACTGATATCGTTTATTACAATGCCCGAGCCTTATGTGCGTTTCCACGGACTTCCCAGTACAAGAGTAACATACCTGTTTTTTCGTTAATTGTAAATGCCATTACGATCTTAATATGCGTTTTTACGAATCAAAAATCTTTCTTCGTTTGTAAAATTTTTGTATCTGCAGAACGCTAATGTAATACTGACCCACCTTAAACGCATTACAGCTGCCGCTGTTGTAAAAACACAAAAAAATGCCGTAAAAAGTATCAATAGAAATGCGAAACTGTGATTTTATCGAATGCATGCAAGAATACTTTAAGATATTAATCAATTTATAAATTTTGGAATTTGCAATGCAGGCGCGTAAAAATGCTTTACTTGGCCGAATTTCATAATTGAATTAATAGAAATTGTAAATTTAATGTCAGTCATGTTAGTAGTGAGCACACATCAGTTTTAACAACTATTTTATTCTCCCTAGTGTGATTACGTAATGCGTCCCATTTTAAACTGTACAAACAGTAGATAAATTAATACATTATTTTAAAGTTTATTTATTAAATTTAAATTTACTAAAGAAATCTTAATCTAGTTAATTAGAAATGGAAAGACAATTTATTACTTGTGAGGGTAAATATCCGAAATAAAACGATGAATGACGGCGATGTCATTATTTAACTCATCCGCATTTTGGTCCAGTAATTAAATCGCCGGTTTATAATTCGAAAATATCAAAAATTGTAATTACTTGGAGCGAAGTGGCAGACGTTTTAATTAATCCAGGCGCTTTGTGAGCGCGTTTAAAATATTTCGACTCTTACGATCTATTAATAGGCCTCATACGAATGAAACAGATGTTCGTTTACGACATCGTAAACTACTGACCTACATTCGGGTGATACAGGCAAGGCGGCGTACCATCCCGCCGTTAGCTATGCCAGCAGTTCTCAAACGGTTTGGTGAAAATCTTCCAATGCATTTTTCTCGAAGACTATTAACTTCATGTTAAGGGTACATAAGTTTAATCGTTGCCATTTATGGTGATGTATTACAGGTTTAAATATTTGCACACAGTAAAAGAACACCCTGTATATCGCGTAAAGTAAAGATCCTAAAATGAAATCTGGTGGGACTCCCTGAGCGGTTTTTAACTCTAGTGAAATTTCGGTTCCAATCATTACTTTCTGCAACGATTTTTCAAATAAGAAGAAAAAAAATTAAATCACATCTGATAGTCCAATAACGTACGTTATGGTTAATGAACAGATAAAACAACGACATCCCACGATCGCTTTTTTTTATGGTTAATAGTGTGGTAAAGTCAAGAAGGATCAAAATACTGTCCTGACCTCTATCAGCTGCTGTAAAAATATTATCTGTCACGTGAAGCAAGGCAGTTGAGCAACTATACCCAGGTCTATATCCAGATTGGTATAGTGGTAAAATGCTATGCCGGCTCAAATACTTTCGCAATTGCATATCGACAATCCTTTCCAAAATTTTAGACAGAGCGGGTAAAATACTAATAGGTCTGAACTGAGTGAATTCAGTTGGATGGGGGACTTTAGCAAAACGTTTCACAGGTGAAAGTTTCCAAGAACTAGGGAAATGATTTTCTAAAAGGAAAGAATTAATTATATGAGTAACGTACGGCAAAATAAAAGGAGAACATAATCGTAGCATGTGGATATTAATATTATCTGTGCCAAAGGCTAAAGCTTTAATTCTGAAGATTATATCAGTCACTATGTCAGTGGTAACAAGTTGAAATCAGAAATCACTATTTATATTATTTTGAACATTATTAGAATAAAACTGAATAATATCAAAATTATTAACATTAGTGATGGGTATAGAGTTAACAAAAAATCATTAAAAAGGTTAACGTCTTTCAAATTATCTGGAAGTTCTACACTAGGCCTACTTCCCATATTTAGATCCTTAAGCTTTCTCCACAGATGTCTGAAGTTACTACATTTCAGCATATATTCAAAGTAAGCTTTTTTCCTTGACGTATCGCATTAGTAGTTAGGTTCACAGGTGTTTATGTCTATTGCCACAGTTTTAAACACAATTATAATTCCCCCCACGTCGCTGGGATGGCAGTGATGGCACTGTATTTGCAGTAATCAATTAATTCTATAACTGGGCTGCATTCAAAAAAGGGGGTTGATAGTAATACTCTTTTAAAGTTCAACCGAGCTTTCGGAAAATTTATTTCCTTTATCAAGGTTTCTACAAAACAAGTTTTAAAATTAATAATTAACACTAAGAACAATTTCACATGATTACTTATTCCTTAGTGAGTACAAAAGGTTAAACCACTAGTTATCATAATATTAAATTTCATTATGAATAAGTTATAAGAATAAATTTTGAATTTTACATTTTTTGACAGCTAAATTAATTGCGGAATTTAGAAAATTGAATCACGATAGAAAAATTGTTTATTCATTATTAGGTAATACGATGTAAATTTTGATTTCCAATATCTTGATTGTCTTTATTTTTAGTTTTAAAATTTAATAGGCAAGTATAAATACAACTAAGTTTCTCAATATCAGTTCTTTTATTGATACTTTTTTTATTACAAAAAATATGACACATTTCAATAAAAAGTCTTTGACTCAAAATTGGTTCAATATTTAAAATGTTTGCATCTTCAAAATTAATCTTATGGTCTTCATTATTGGCATGTTCAGATAAAGCACAAACATTAGGTCTAAATCTAATATCACTTTTATGAGAAATAATTCTCGAATGAAGAGTTCTGGATGTTTGGCCAATATAAACAGAATCACAATCATGACAAGGAATTTCATAAATAGAATTAATTTGTTTGAATTTGTTAAATGGATCTTTATTTCTCATAAAAGTGACATTAGACTTAGACCTAATTCTTGTGCTTTATCTGAACATGCCAATAATGAAGACCATAAGATTAATTTTGAAGATGCAAACATTTTAGATATTGAACCAATTTTGAGTCAAAGACTTTTTATTGAAATGTGTCATATTTTTTGTAATAAAAAAAGTATCAATAAAAGAACTGATACTGAGAAACTTAGTTGTATTTATACTTGCCTATTAAATTTTAAAACTAAAAAGAAAGACAATCAAGATGTTGGAAATCAAAATTTACATCGTATTACCTAATAATGAACAAATGAATTTTATATTATGATAACTAGTGGTTTAACCTTTTGTACTCACTAAGGAGTAAGTAATCAAATTGAAATTGAAATTGTTCTTAGTGTTAATTATTAATTTTAAAATTTGTTTTGTAGAAACCTTGATATAGGAATTAATTTTCCGAAAGCTCGGTTGAACTTTAAAAGAGTATTACTATCAACCCACTTTTTTGACTGCAGCCCAGTTATAGAATTGATTCCTTAATTGATCAGTCGTGATCATACTCCGCATTTACAGTAATCTGTAATCCTTAGCATATTTTTAAGTTATCATGGTTACCTTTTATTGATTTTGAAAAGTTTGAAATCGGTTGTCAGAAGCCAAAGTATTAATTCGATTTCTTTAATTAAACGTTTAAATTTCGTTTGCGGCCATCCCAGGCGAACGAACAGGACAATTTGTGATAAAAATAAGGTAAGAGAGAATGATAAGCGAAAAGTATACTTTTTCGGCTATCACGGCCGCGCGGCCTTATTAAACGCCGAACGAAAAACGATCCGAGCAAACGTGGTCTTAATTTATAGAAAGAAAATCACAAATTGTCCGTTCATTCTTCTGGAATAGTCCTTAACTAGTATGTTGGGCAAAAATGCAGCTAAATGTATTAGATTATTTCATGTACAATACTTAAACCGTTAACGCAGAAATATTTTTAAATTACGCGCCTTTTTTTATTTTAATTCCCCCCAGGCCGCGTGAGGCGCGCATTTTGTTGCTCCACATATACAACGTTGGCTTTGACATCTAATATATCTTTTATCTATGGCAGTGGCGGATAGTGGCTAATGATCCAGGGTAGGCGACACAGTGAAAAGGAAATAGTTAAATGTCTAGTCGCGAGCAATAATTTTTGGTCGTTATTGGTTGTCAAAACAGGACGTTTATTTTTTTTTACTTTGCAGAAATAAACGTTTTGATTGACATTGACGACCAAAATTTAATGCTCGCGACTGTACATACTTAAGTTTTATAAATTAATTATTTTCTTTTTTAAAATTTTTGCAATTTTACCATCGTATTGTTCAACTACTTCAAGTGAAATGATGATGAGCGTTATTGATTATTAGTAGAGCAAATAAATAAGAGATGTCACTATTTGTCATTTATAAATGAAGTAATTTTACCGGCGATTATAAAATTGTGGTATAAGTTGGCTGTTTTTGAAGTTGATGAGCTCACGTGTTGATTTTATTTGACAATAGTATAGTTTACACCACAAGGGTGAAACTTGGATACTCAAACTTGCAGCAAAGAGTATGTGGGCCTGACGGAATCAAGGGAGCAAGAAAAATATTCACATCCAATCAGTGAGTTAGCTGCTGGAGTTGTTTTTGTCAGAAATTTCAACTTCATTTATAGAAGTTTCTTTGTTCATTCTCAAAGTTATGATAGTTAAATTTTATTAAGTTTTTAACGAAAAATATTTAATAGTGTATTATCATTTTTATTGTGAAAGTTCCATGGACATGTCAGTAAATCAAGAGGTATTACTTTTCCCCAGTTTTTATTACCATCCACGATTAGCATTTATTCATTCAATTTTGTTATTTTATTACGTTTTACATATACAGGGTGTTGCATTTTGAAACCCAACATAGGAAATCCCATGTTAATTTAAATGTGCTCGAATATTGGCTTGCCTAATTATTTTGCAGCAAAATTCCATTTGGGTTTTTTAAAGTACTCTTCAAGATGAATATGTTTGTGAAGTTCGAAAATTTTTCATGCGCTGTTTCTTTATATCAGCGCTATTCGAAATTTCCGCTATCATCTATCATCACAGCCTCGTTGGGAAGTGACACTTAGCAACTAGTACGGTCCGTCATTTGTCAAATAGGATAGGAAAACTGATTTCCATTTACTTACTTGTTAAAAGTCATAACAGGAACGGCTCTTTTAAGGTATTATTGTTTATTGGGTGAGTTGTTCGGTGATTTCTGTGTTCATTTAAAGGCCCGTTTGTTTGCGTAAATATATTAGTACAAATAGATTTAAAGCCTCGATAATTGTTTCAGTAAGCGTTAAATATCAATACTAGAAAATATTGAAAAATAATGTACTACGACGCTCAACTCCTGCATGCGAACCACACCCTTAAGAACATCCAGCGTAAGGGCTACGAAACTGTCAAATGGTATCGTTTATGGTGTGCATCCTTGTATATTATAAAATTCTTAAACAGTGTATCATCAAAATGAGCAGGCAATTGTTTCAAAAGTATTCCGTTTCCACGTCAATGTTACCCAGCTTCTTACCTTAATGTGGGACATGAGATATTCTAAAATAACTTTCTTTTTAGCACATTTTTCCTCGGGATGACAAACACCAATGTTGAGGCCCATCACAAGCGTTCTCATCAGTCTTCCTTCGAAAACATCCCACATGAATTTGGGAACGTAACAGGCCAAACCCTAAAACAAAATTAAGAAACAAATATTAGCATTTAGATAAAATTTTGAAAAATCTAGATAACAAGATAAAGATAACGCTAACATTAAAATTGTTTCTGAAATAAAAGTAGTCAAATCATAACTACTTTGTGCTGTTAAACACCAAAATGACTGTAAAATATACTTTTTAGCTCTCGTTTCGAATATAATGTTCCCTTCTTTAACTAGAGAAATACAAAGCTACATTCAATGGGAGTTCTTTTTGTTTATACAGTGATCGCCAAAAAGTCGGCATCACATGGAAAAGATCTTTATTTTTGATTTTTCGAAAAAACTTTTTATGGCAATAATTTCTATTTCCTAACTCCTATTAGCTCCTATCAGATATACCCAGTGATTTTTAGTTGTTTAGAAAATAGAGTTCTTGAAATGGTCGGAATAGTAAAATTGTTATTCCTCGGAAACTAGTCAACATTTCAATGAGATTTCTTTAATTTGGGTTAGTCTCAGCTTATTGGATAATATCAAGGCCAGAAAATAACTTGTTTTTTTTTATAAATTACGTTAAAATGGAATTTTTCAATTTTTAGAATATTCTCATAATTTTACATAACAGAACTTAACCTCAGAATTTAATATTTTTACGGAGATAACTTAAGATTTATAGAAAAATTTTGTGCAAATCGTTTTTGATTGCAGTGAAAACCTCGAGCAGCCTCTGTACAGCTGTTTCAGCCCTGCTTGGGGCTTCTTCAGCAGAGACGTAGCTCGACATTCCCACTGCAAACAAAAACGACTTGTCCAATTTATTCGCAATTGCGATGTAAGAGTGATGAACAGATAAAATAGCGACGTCTTACGATCGCTTTTTGATCTGACATTGCAGTAGGATAGACAAATTGAAGCGGGATTTGCTCCTAATAAGTCCCCCATGCAAGGCGGCCATGCTTGCTGTCAAAGCATAATGAAAGTTTTTAGAAAAATTTGGTGCAAATCGTTTTTGATTGCAGTGAAAACCTCGAGCAGCCTCTGTACAGCTATTTCAGCCCTGCTTGGGGCTTCTTCAGCAGAGACAGCTGTACAGAGGCTGCTCGAGGTTTTCACTGCAATTAAAAACGATTTCCACAAAGTTTTTCTAAAAACTTTCATTATGCTTTGACAGCAAGCATGGCCGCCTTGCATGGGGGACTTATTAGGAGCAAATCCCGCTTCAATTTGTCTATCCTACTGCAATGTCAGGTCAAAAAGCGATCGTAAGATGTCGCTATTTTATCTGTTTAAGATTTATAATAGGAAGAAGTAATAAGAAATATTAATTATTGCTTCAGATGTTTGATTATTTACCCAAAAGTAATATTTTTGCATATATTTTACGTTTTTGATGCAAGGTGCCCTTCGGGAGAAATACCTGTCTTATCTGTCTTTCCGTATATCCCTGGTGCAAGCCAAACACAAATCTGAATATTTAGGTATTTGGCGTGCACAATAAGGACACTACTTTTAAACCGTTCTTCTTCTTCAGTGTTCACGCTGTATACTGTAAAAAAATTCACCTAACATTTCTCAATTTGATTTGAAGGAACATAGAAGTGTTGTGCATCAATAAAATTCAATAAAATTTGATAACAGAGAAAAATCTCAACATTGCGCACTTTTTGAAAAAAAAAAATACTGTATGTATGTAGACATAAACATAAAGCAAATTATGTTTTTATTACTTTATTTTGTTTTATTCTAAATTTATATCATCAACAATTAAGCGAAACGTGTAATCAAAAAGCGCTCACCTGGAAGAACAACACAAAGCAGACCCACTGATAATATGTATAATACTTCTGAGCGTCTTCGTCTCCATAATCGTTACCAACTCCGGGATGAGGAACTTCTTTACCGATCTGAAAAACAAAGGTTGTAATTAGTCTTGAAAAGGCATAACGTGTTATTAGTTCCTCCCAAACACGTTATTAATAACGAAAAATTACTGCCTTAGAGCGTGCCCAATTTTTCAAAGTTATTTTTAAACAGAACGAAATTATCAGTTGAATTATAAATTATAATTATTTCACCGGGCAACATATTCCCTGTTTAGAAAATATATTATTTTTTTTTCAGAAAAATGAATGGGAATAATAATGGTTATTATTTAACAGCAGTACCATTCATCGACTAATATAGGGGGTTCATGGGAATAATACTATAATTACAACAATATAATAAAAACACTATCGTAACGACACACTTCTTCCCGCGAATATCAAGACTGAATTATTTATGAAATGTTCTGTTTTGAGAAATAATATTTTAGAGACACATTCTATTAAAAAAAGACATTCCATTAAAAAAAGTTGAAACCAATTGAAAATTTCGAATACCTGACAGTGAACATTAAGATTTTTCTACTAAATCGTTTATAAAATAGTAGGCTTTGGGAGACGATATTTTAGAGACATAATTAGTTTGATAATCAGAACGCAATACCATGTTAAAAAACCAAACATTCCATTAAAAAAAGTTGAAGACAATTGAAAATCTCGTAAACCTGAGAGTCATTTGTTATTCCGAAGGTACCATAAAATCGAGGAGGACAAGTCCTACAATTTTTCTAATTTAAGTTACTTCGTGAAACTGCAATTAAGAAAGTTAGCTATTGTAGCGGCTTCCCATGAACAGTATATAAAAAATATGTGTACCTAAACTTACCTAGGAACTAAGATGTTTTTAATCTTTAACCGGATAGAATTATAATTGGAAAAGCACTCAACGTTTCACTATCGATTGATAGCATAGTCAAACTTCATTTTTAACTAAGAACGAAGTAAAAAGTAAAACAGAAATAAGAAAAACAAATCATAAATAACGCTATAGTCGACGACATTTTTGTAACATGCATTGCAGTCAGTTAATTTGACCATAAAACAAGTGCTATCACGTCACATTTTGAAATAATATACAGTGCGTTAGAAAAGTTTATAATATAATCATTATTTTTGGATATGTGGCATGTTAGACAAGGATCCTCGGACAGGTAGTTTATATTTTCTCTTATCCATATTTTGAGATGCATATTTCATAGATGGGGTTGGTGAAGTAGCTCATATGACGTCATCATGATTTTTTTAAATAGCAACGTTATATTTTCTTAATGGAACTTTGTAGATCTGCTCATCCTGGTTGCGGTGGTAGGGTACAAGTTTACATTTACTTTGCATAAAACGTATATTGAATGTATTAGAAAAGTGTGGAATAAGATGATTTTTTTTGGAAACGTGCAGAATATGAGTCCTACGTAGCAGAGTAGAAATTATCAAATCAATAAGAGGAAAATTATTTAATGCGATAATAATATAATTTTTAAAGAATGTAAAATGTCCTAACTTCACGGTAACCTTTACGCCGCTGTAACGCATTACAGTACGGTTAACTTATTTTGAACGCAGTCTACTTCAAAATAAAGAGGTTAATGTACTTACTAATTAGATAATTTAACATTCTGCATGGAAACTCGTGTGACGTCATCATTTTAAACATTTACACACAAAAAAAGTAAAAAATAATATTATTTCAAAAGAAAACATTTACAGTGACATTCGGGGTATAAAAACTAAGACCTTTAAATTTAGACTTTGAACTTCCGACTTGATTCATTCTTGAAAATATACAAATGTTTATTTTTACACTGAAGAATGTAATACGGAATTTATCGTTTCTCCTAAAATCTCTCAGATCTAAGGGATACGACGTGAAAGAGCAAAAACCGCTTTATATTATCTGCCTGAATAAATTCACATGAAATGTTAGAGAATCTTTTCAAATGTGATCGCAAAGATTATGACATTTGAAGAATTTTAATATCAAATTTGTAACATTTCAGTTATTAATTTATAAATTAATAAAAAATATTACTCCATCTGTCCTGTCCCAGATTAGTTGTCACATTTCACCATTAAATTTTGCCCCAATTTAGTTGTCATATTTCTAACAATTAGGAATAAACATATTTAAAACACAGAAACCCATCAATAGGAATTGCAATTTACTTTAACACATTTTTACTTTGCTTGGTTCCCTAATCGAGAAACTCTACGTCGATGGTACTCAAATTCTTCTAAGGCAGCATGTTTTAACATTTTCTTTTCATAGTTTTTCACTGCGTTACTGCAAAAACTAAAATACTGCATGTCGCGTAATTTTGTTATCTTTTTTGATAACTCTTTCTGCAGAATTACTTGGTAGAGTAAACGATTCTTGTGTCTAACGATTAGTGTGGCATTTCATCAGGGTTTAATAATTTATTATAACTGCTTAAAAAAATTATATCCCTTGTTTATTCTCAAAGTTGGTATCTGACACGGTAACAAAATTTTTGTTTAAGTTGTTTTTTTACTGCGTTTTATCTCATTGTTTTATTACAGAAGTAATATCAAAAAGCCTCGTGTTGAGGCTTATATTCGACTTCAAAAGTGAGAACAAAACAAATTCGTCCAAAATCACTTGAGATAATACCAAAAGCGTATCGTTAGATAACTTTCACAAAATTTAAACTTAAATATTTATCAGCACTCACGATGGTTTCAATTTTACAAGAGATTATCACAAAAACTCTTCCTTAGGTATACTACTTAGTAATTATAATTACGAGCAAAAAAAATTTAATAAATTACATTTACAGAAACAAATTTATATTAAAAATAAATTGAAGTCGACTCTTGTCCCATGAAAATTGTAAGAAAATTGCTTTTAACTTTAAACCGACACTGTTAAGGCGAGGGATCACTGCGCGCGAAGTGAAGCTAAGCGAAACGAACTTGAGATAATCTAAAGTAAGTGAAACGAAGATACCGCGGGTGCGATTTGCAGGGTGGGCCAATAGTGCGTATTCAGTCGATAGCTTACCTATGGTATAGATGCATGATTTAAAATTGGTTACAATTATACAAAGTGTTCCGTGTGGCTGTGCCAGGCCAAAGTTAAATTTAAAATTTAAATGCTGAATTTTAATAAACTTCTCATCTGTAAAACATCAAATAAAACAATTTCTTTTACAGATAAAATAGCGACATCTTACTATCGCTTTTTGACCTGACATTGCAGTAGGATAGACAAATTGAAGCGGGATTTGCTCCTAATAAGTCCCCCATGCAAGGCGGCCATGTTTGCTATCAAAGCATAATGAAAATTTTTAGAAAAATTTTGTGCAAATCGTTTTTGATTGCAGTGAAAACCTCGAGCAGCCTCTGGACAGCTGTTTCAGCCCTGCTTGGGGCTTCTTCAGCAGAGACGTAGCTCGACATTTCCACTGCAAACAAAAACGACTTGCCCACTTTATTCGCAATTGCGATGTAAGAGTGATGAACAGATAAAATAGCGACATCTTACTATCGCTTTTTGACCTGACATTGCAGTAGGATAGACAAATTGAAGGGGGATTTGCTCCTAATAAGTCCCCCATGCAAGGCGGCCATGCTTGCTATCAAAGCATAATGAAAATTTTTATAAAAATTTTGTGCAAATCGTTTTTGATTGCAGTGAAAACCTCGAGCAGCCTCTGGACACCTGTTTCAGCTCTGCTTGGGGCTTCTTCAGCAGAGACGTAGCTCGACATTTCCACTGCAAACAAAAACGACTTGCCCAATTTATTCGCATTTGCGATGTAAGAGTGATGAGCAGATAAAATAGCGACATCTTACTATCGCTTTTTGACCTGACATTGCAGTAGGATAGACAAATTGAAGCGGGATTTGCTCCTAATAATACAATTTTCAAATAAAATTATATTATAATAAAAACAGAAATGTTTCGCGAATTCCTGTTCGACACGCTAGACAACACATAGGATTAAGAACGAATATGTGTCTTGAAAACAGTGGAGGACATTTCGAGGATTTACTTTAAGTTATTTATAACACAAACTCACAATCCTCTACTATAATTTTTATTCACCTTTTTTATTTTATTCTTGAAATTTAATGTGTTTATACTGCTGTTTACTTGGTTTGTGTTAACCACCTAATATCATTCTGTCAATATTTATTGATTTTTCCTCTTCTGACAACTGAATGTTAGTTGCTAATACTTAACAAATAAAAAAAAGTGGTTAGGAACAAATTTACTTATTAAGAAAAACATGACGAAACTGTTTCAGCTTTTTGGCATATTCTAACTTTACTTGAAAAAAGGTGTTAAGTATTATACTCATTGAAATCACCAAAAAGAATGCTATCGACTGGAATAATAAAAAGATAAGAAAATGAACCAAAAATTTGGAATTATGTATTAAATACAATTTTCAAATAAAATCTGAATTATTTATACTTCAAATTAATATCAACTATTAAGTATGATATATCATTACAATCAGGAGAAAAAAATGCTATCGAATAGAACAATAAAAAGATATAAGTTTAAAAAATCGAAACTGACTTCAATTCTGTTACCTCTATTCGAAGCAGAATCAAAAAGTGCGTGTAGAAAGTTAAATCGGAATGTCAAAATTATGTATAATAAAAGAGAAACTAAGAGAAAAAGAAAATCGATTTTTTTACATTTTTATTAATATCTCAAGAAGAAATAATAAAAAAAATCGTTCTGTTAATGAATACGAGTTAGACATTGATTCGTGCAACTTTTCTTCCATTTAACCATATTTGTATCTCTTACGGTTTAGAAAATCCCTTCAGTGCACACCCAACTTGAAACAGCCGGTATAATTAAATGGGGTAACGCCCACTAGCCCGTATCGGCTCCGACAGGCATCGGACCGTGCCGGGCCCGACCAGGCAAATTTGCCGGAGACGAAATTCTCCGAACCGGTGCTCAGCAACAAAATGCCATTTGATTGCAGTCGGCATCTATTTCACCCTTCGATGTGCATGTTCGGGTAATGCATTTATTTGTTGAAAAATCAGGCATTTCGCTGCTAAGCACCGATTCGGAGAATTTCGTCTCCGGCAAATTTGTCTCGTCGGGCTCGGCACAGTCCAATGCCAGTCGGAGCCGGGCTAGTGGGCGTTACCCCTTTTAAATATATGGAAAGATTGTTTTTTGTCTATGTCGGTCCGGATACGCTCCTATTACGGTAAGGTCTAATCCTCCTTCACTCCTTCAATCGTGTATTTTCGTTCTAATGCGATCAAGTAATTCGAGACAGCCACTCCTTTAATTGCATTTTAGTTTTTTACGTTTTTACAGCACATAAAATTTAGATCGGTTGTAAGATGTTCCTTTCGAAAAAAAATAGGTTCTGACCTAATAAAAATTTCATATGATGTAAAAATGTTACAAACCGAAATAAAATAAATAAAATATAAAATCAAATTTTTTAAATAAAATTACTTTAGTATATCCGCGGTAGCGCTGCGCGCATTATGAACTTAAAAAATTTATAGAAAAATTTTGTGCAAATCGTTTTTGATTGCAGTGAGAACCTCGAGCAGCCTCTGGACAGCTGTTTCAGCCCTGCTTCTAAAATCTTTCATTATGCTTTGACAGCAAGCATGGCCGCCTTGCATGGGGGACGCATTAGGAGCAAATCCCGCTTCAATTTGTCTATCCTACTGCAATGTTAGGTCAAAAAGCGATAGTAAGATGTCGCTATTTTATATGTTAAAAATTTTAAATGGCATGGAAAAATTTTAAATGGCATGGTGGCTTAAATAACCTATAATTTCAAAGGAGTTTTAGTGCTACATTCAATGACGCTAGCCGTTTCAACAGTCTTCATTTATTTTTGTCTCGCCGAAAATATTGCCGATATACGTCAATTGGAAAAGCCAAATCACCACTGCATCTACATTAAAAACGGAAAGTCGGTTGGTAAAAATTTTGCGTTAACATTGCTGTTCGCATTGGCAAGTCTTCTTGTCAAGTGTCAAGCAACGGCATAATGTGGATTCGTCTTTAAACTTTCTGGTCCGCATTTCAGTTACATCGTGTATAAAGCAACAGTAGATACAAATTTCCGAATTTCGAATTAATTAATTTCACCCAGTTGCATTTCGCATGACATTTTCTTTGACTACATTACAATAATTGTATTAAAGCTAGAACAATGCACTGATCTACTTTAAAATAAACCGTTGTCCGGATCCGTACTATCACTAGCCCACGATTCTTTTTTCCACTTCTAATCTGAATGCTGACATCAAAATCAACAGCCATTTTCAAACTTATGAACAAATATTGACTTATGTACAGCGAGTAAGGTATAACTTCTTCAGACAACAGAAAATTATTTATTTGTCTAGTAGTCGACTGGAAGTTAAAATTTACTAAGGATATTTACTGTGTTGAATCGTTTTTCAGACATAGCAAAATAACATGTAAAACTAATTATTTGCAATTATTGGCTTCCTTGTAAATTTTAGAGCAAAACGGTAAAGGAAAATATTGTTAAAACAATAGCTAACTTGTTACTAAACTGACTAAACTTTATAGCAGATTTTTGTCATTTTTAAAGAAACTGGCTGCGAAATTTAGAATTCTAAGTATGATATTAAGTGCGTTTTAATATTCGTAACAATATTTTCCTTTACCGCTTTGCTCTAAAATTTACAAGAGAGCCAATAATTACAAATATTTAGTTTTACATACTATTTTATTACGTCTGAAAAACCATTCAACACAGTGTATGTGTTTAATCTTATAAAAAAGTAAAATTGCAAAAAAATTTAACGCATGTCCAGATTTGTTATCGAAATATACATATGTTTGGTACCATCTTTGGTACTAACTTTTTATGAAGGTTATTGAAATCACGTTTGTGTTTGTTCTAAGTGGAAACTACTCGATCGTGTTTTCAAGTAGAGGCGCCTTTGTTTCTGATTATTCGAAAAAAATATTTAGATTAGCGATAGTGCTCAAGGAGAAACGGCGGGATGCAAAATTTCTTCAGCTTCTGACTTCCTATGAAAATATCTGTGAGCCACAGAATTTTCTTTTTTAGTTGGCCAGGAGTGAGAGAGATACACATAGCAGTCATATCGGATATACAGGGTGATTCAGAATAAGTGTCCGACCCGTTAGGAGCGTATTCACTAAGGTCATACAAGTGCGAAATTGCAAGAAATAAATCAATCAGAGGCATTTCAAAATCAACCTCCTTTGACGCCAAAATGGAAATCATGATTCATTTCTAACTTGAACATACACAAGTCCGAAGTTCGAATTAATAAATTGCGTATTATGCATTTTTTTCCGATGAAAGCTATAAATGAAAACGTTTCACAGTTTCATTTCAAGGAAAAAGCTAATATTTCGTTCTATTCCACCCGAGTTCATTGCTTTTGTGGCACAATACAGTTGTACTAGTGGCCCATCAACCAATTTATATTTATATAATTCTTGTTTTCTCTTTTTGTGTATTACCTATGGTTGACGGGTCGGACTCTTAATTTGAATCACTCAGTAAATTTGACATGGTTGGAAAATTTTAATTTATTATTTAATTTATTTTTTTTGTGAATGTGTTGTACGATGGTTTTCAGCAAGACAGTAGGACGGGGCCCACATACACACTACTGATGAAAACGCTTTTTTTTGGGGATCGCAATATTAGCTTTTCGATTTTTGGACCGAAATATTGTATTTTTAATGATTACAATCATTTTTAATATGTAGTGAACGAGCTCATTGAGGATGTCGGCTGCAATATCATAAGTAATTACGCATTTTGTATTACAGTATCACTTATGTCACTTACCTACATTGTTATTTTGATGCTGATGCTACGTAGATTAAAGATTTGTACTCGCTAATGGTGTTACGCCGTAATAGTTATTTACGTGTCAAGCTTTGTAAATAAATCTTTACGGGCGAGCTGGAGTTTGTGGGGCGAACGACGCAGGGGCGAGTCCCATAATCCAGTGAGCCTAGTAAAGATTATTTGCAAGACGTGTCGCGTGCAAACGTACTTCACAGGGCGATTTTTAATTAATTTACTTTATTTGTTTTATGAAAACTTTTTTTTTATCGAAGGCGTTATTTCTAGCTGGACGTAGTCATGGTGATGTAAACAAATAATCTCCTCTCTACAAGCCTGTAAAATTTTACAGGCCTTTTATATAAGCCTGCGAAAGTTTTACAGGCCTGTTCCGGTAATTTGCCGTTTTCTTGGTTATCATAAACAAGATTGACCTGTACAATATCATTTACTGAGAAGGTGGAAATAAAAACTAATAAAAGAACCACAATTTTGCATTGCATTTTGCACACTTCCGTTCATAATTCAGAATATGATAAAGTAAAGCACGCCGCTCACTAGGGAATATGTTGGATAACATGCTTGGTAACATGTTTGTCAACATATTTTCTAATGACCACACACAGTGAAATAAATTTAAAATTCCGGTTGTTTTTAAAACAATAGCAAAGAAATAAAGTAAGAATAAAAGAAGAGTGAATCGTTTACATTGCGAATCGTACAAAATTTAGGTTAAAATAACTGTCAACATGTTGAGACGACGCCACACATACAGAACAATAAGCTGGGCTTCCGTTCTGGCTTATAGGTATTTTTCCAGGAGCCTACAACTAACGAACATGTTGACCAACTTGTTAAAACCCATGCGAACTTGTTGCCACGAGCCATGTTGCCGAGCAAGTTGCTGAACATATTCCTAGTGGTGGCCTGCTTAAAACAATTCAAATTACTACGCTCTTGTTCTGGATAGGATAACCTTGTTTTCGATAATCTTTTTAAGGTATGCCTGAAATAACTGTAAATTTTGGTCATAAAAATCAAAAAGTCAAGCGATTTCATTATACATATAAAAAATTTTCATCTTTTCACAGCATTATAATACTTTACCCATAAATTTCGGATAAAATTAAACATAAATTCCTAAAATATCTCGAGGTGCGTATGCCGATACCTCCTACTAGATCACGACTATAACCAATATACAGGTATTCCAAGATGAGTGGCCTATTAATAATTACATAACAAGGGTCGTAATGGTATTTTGACAATTCCATGAATTTTCAGGGATATGCTTTGAAAAACTTGACATTATTCTCTCAAACGACAGGCGACTTGAATCTAGAAATTTGATAATGTCCTTAATACATTATCTAAAATGAAAGGTTACCGAAATAATTTTTTAAAATAATTTGAAGATATCTCAAAAACCGTTACATTTAAGTACAGGAAGTTTTAAAAATTTTAACTTAGACAAATGTGTAGAATCGGAATTCGCAATCGCAATAAAAAATACAACATTCCGTGTAAATTAAGAAAGTTAATAGCGATTTCCGGCATTATCGCAAGTGATATAAAAGTGAAAATATTTTAGTCTGAAAGATCACTTCTCCCGATGCAGTGTATTAATTTTGAGAATATTTATAAGTTGTTTTCTCCAAAAACTTTAATAGGTCAGTCAACTTGAGATACCCTGTATACATAACCAATATATACATTTAGGAAAATTATGAAAAGTAATGATTGTTGGTTTTTTAAATTCGATATATTTTTTTATTAAGAAAATATGAATATATTTTGCGTTTTATGTGTGCAAAGAGCATGCAAATTTTATAAATTAAAGTTTTCCTACTTTAACAAGAAGTATATGAAAATGACTTCACGTAATAATTTAATAATTTAATTGTTTACATTTCATGTAAAAATTTCTAAAGATCACATAAACACAAATGATTAAAACAGCTGGAAAAGACAATTTTTCAGAGAAATGTATGATTTTTAACATTAATTTTTATTAATAACTATCACCAATGAAAGATAACATTTAAATGTTTATAAAGCGACACACAGTAGTGAACAGATAAAAAAAAGTAGAAAGCAATAAAATTGCAAAATGCAACCTTATCTCTATTCTGCATTCGCAAATTTTAGAGCGTTCTCTTTTAACTCAAATACAATGGCAATTTTTATAGATCAAATAAGGCCTACTACGTTTTCTTCATTTCTTGTAATTTGTTGTCAATCGCAATAAGCCGTGGGTTGCAGTACAGAAGGTTTTAGCTAATAATGGCTTCATGAACAACAAAGAACATGTACGTTCGATTGATTGTAAGAGAACGGTATTGTGTGCATATTAACACAAATTAATTTATTGCTTCTTGTATTGCTTCTTTTAAAATTATTACAATACACTATTGCTATTCGAACATTTGCAGTGTTTGCTATAATACGAATTACTAAATGTCAGTCTTTCAAGCACACCGGAAAAGCAATTTGTAGGAAGAGGAAATTATTTTCACAAATCTATCGGACATTGCATAATTTTGTTTTAATATTTACTGTTGTTTTCGTAATAATTACAGTTTTAAATTTTATTTTTAACTTTAAACATTATAAATAGATTAAACAGCGACATCCTACGATCGCTTTTTGACCTAACATTGCAGTAGGATTGACAAATTGAAGCGAATTTGCTGCATAATCAGTCATAGTCATTCCATGTAAGGCGGCCATGCTTGCTGTCAAATCATAATAAATTTTTTAAAAATTATAAACAAAATATTTTTTCCTTTCGTTCGTTTTTAAAAATAGAAAATAATGGTTATCTCCACTTCCAAGCAAAAGGTCTTATGTAAATTTTGATAAAATTTAATAGCACTGCACTAATAGTACATCATAACTTTTCTCACTAAAATGTCAACACTAACTACAATGCAAGGGCAGTACTTTTTCTTTTTAACATACTGCAAGTCGCATGCTCTTTATTATTCTTCATGAAACTACCTATTGTCTAAAGTAAAAATATTCAATCTGTATAATAAAAAGGGCATAACGCGATGTAAATAAAACTAGTAATAATATACTTTGCTTAATGCGTAATTATAACCTACTCAGTTATTTCAGTATTCAACGGAAAAAGTGTGAACTCGGTACTTTTCTGTAACAATATTCCAGTACTTCTGTTACAAAAGATTAATCATCAACTTAAACAACAGTTAAAGTAATGCAAATTCAATAACCATTCTCAAAGTAATAGTCGTGACTCTCAACAGTTCTTGTTCTTCGGTATTCATAACTTTGATAAACTGCAATCACGACTTGTCCAGGTTAAGAAACCCGGAAATAAGAATGACGCATGCGCATAAATAAATCAAATTTTGCAAGAATTAAACAAAAAACTCTCAATAATGTGACCGTGTATCGATGACGTTTTCCTTCAAAAGGACGCCGACTGACTCTTAATTATTCCCACTTCCGAATTTTTTTGTAATGACGCATACATCAATTCGTAGATGTTATTAGCACTACATACGTAAGCAGCGAATGAGCTCACGCTTGCTAAATAAATAAATTAAATAATCGTGTACGTTAATCATTTTAAATTTGAACAGAGATTTAAATTGCGAAGACTTTTTAATAGTTATGAAGCAAAGGAAAAATAGAAAAATAATAATCTTTTCAAATTCTAGAAGACATAAGTCAGGTATTTTACCTGTCTTCTAAAAGCTTCCGGCATAGTAAACGTGGACGAAATCCAACAGTATGTGTTGACCACATGTTTGGGTAAGCCATCAACGAGACATTGTATAGGATGTCCAACGTATTGGGTGGCGGTGATGATCACACTACAAGCTAAAAGAAGCACCGTGGTAAAGATGTTGTGCAACCGGAAAATGGCACAATCTGTCGTAATATCCTGCCATTTCAAATAGTTCGCGAATCCTCCCAATAACTTATACATATTTATGTTTCAATAAATTCCCGCGCAAACAGTCTTTAATATCACTTATTGTTGGTAATCGATAATCAGTCACTTCATAGCGATGAAGGATCGTTTCACTCAACCCATCACAGGGACATGGAATCGCACATTAGCACAAATTCGTCTGCAATTTCTAGTAAAAATTGCTTGTTTAGCGTTTTATTTAACAGACGACAGAATCTTTCTGTAGAATAGCTGGCTACTGAGTGCTGCCCCCACGGTTTAAGGGTCCCCCACTACACTGCAGTTGACTATCAGAGTTCTGAGTTTCATTCGCTCAATACTTTCCTGTACGTTTGCTTTAACTAATGCATTTACATCAAGTAGTATCTGACGTGAGTACTTATGTGTATCACATGTGAAAATGCGTCTAAAAAAAATTATAGACATTATAGCTCCGACACCCTAAACGGGAAACAGATACCAGAGATTTCAATGATCGATTACGCGATAAAATCGATGCTACGTGACAATGCGGTTTCTATAATTAGTTCTTCTTTCTACAAGGCATCTCACGTTGGTATTATTCAATAAAATCAGAGATTTCTGCCCCTTTAACTTCTTGACGATACAAGCTCTCAAATCGATAATTACCGTTACACGTAATAATTTCTCCTTTCTTACCTAAATAATGCAATTTTAGGTTTGTATTATTTATATGATACGAAATATAATGCGTTAACATAAAAGTTTCCGAACAGATAAAATAGCGACATCTTACTATCGCTTTTTGACCTGACATTGCAGTAGGATAGACAAATTGAAGCGGGATTTGCTCCTAATAAGTTCCCCATGCAAGGCGGCCATGCTTGCTCTCAAAGCATAATGAAAATTTTTCTAATAAATGTTTCCATCAAAATCTGAAAGAACTTCGCCGAACAAATGGATTAATATAATTATTTTAGAATACCAGTTGAAACTTTTTAAATTACACAAATACAGTATACAGTGATCGCCAAAAAGTCGGCATCAAATGCAAAAAAAACCTTCATTTTTGATTTTTTGGAAAAAAACTTTTTGCGGCAAAAATTTCAGCCTGTCTGAAAACTTATTTAGCCCCTATCAGATATATCGAGTGATTTTTCGAAATGGCCAAAATCGTGAAATCGTTATTCCGTGGAAACAAATCTGGATGTTAGTGAGATTCCTTTAACTTAATTTTCTTTAATTTCCGAAAAAAAAAATTCACATGCTAAAATTTAAATCCAGAATTCAATTTATAAAAGTGGACGGAGGTGAATGAACAGACAATCGCATTATAGTTTATAATTGATCGTTCGGCATATGTTTAAATAAATTACTTTATATTCCGCATTAAATAAATTGAAGGACCTCCCTGGAAAAACGTTGTAACTAACATTTTTTTCACATCGGAATACTGTAATATCTAGCCCAAGAAAATCGTCGGCATTTTGTTTCATTGCGGAACTAAAATAGTAAAAGAGACTATGGTTTAATTGAAAATTAATCTCCGCCCACAATAATTTTATATCCGTAGATACGTATTTCGGCAGCTCAGCTGCCATCTTCAGTACGCTACCGACTTAAAAGCACTTAAAAAGATCTAAAAACAACCTAATCATCCTAATAAAATCTTAAAAATATAAAAACTAACAACAATCTAATCATCCTAAAAGACATATATGTCTAAATATAAGTAAATATAAATTAATATGTAAATATCTAAAATCAATACTTTAATACAAAATACAAATAGTTGGGAATTAAATGCTTACGAAAGTACATTTAAGTCACTACAAGTACAATAGGTTTGAAAAATCAAGTGTTACACAACATATTTACAATACAGGATACAGTATTATTAAGGATAATTTAAAACGTATTAAGGAAATTTCAAATAATAGGGAATTAAATGCTTACGAAAGTATTTTTATTCGGAAAAATAAAAACAATTTAATGAATTCACACAACGGACCAATACCTAATTCCGTATTATTTGATTTACTCTAATTTGTAGGTTGTTATTTGACGGTTCGTATTTAGATATATATGATTATTATCATTATTATTTTCTAGATCTTAAGTCAAAAATTGGCCGCTAGATGACGTACTTGTTATGTCAGAAATCATCCGCTAGGTGTCGCTACCTAAATCATATATAAAGGGGTGTTAGAGACGGCTAAACGCATTTGCACTGGATATTTCATAAGGAGAGGATTCTCCGAGATAACATTTTTCCTAAAGTGCTCTTAACTTGCGGTGTGTGGGTGTGAACTGCTCTCATCTGTAGGTTGTTTTTTGACGATTTATACCTAATATATATATTTTAGTTTATTTTATAGGATTTTTAGGTTTTTAGGTATCAAATAACAAGGAATTATATACTTATTTATTCTTTAGAATAAGAAGTTTTTTCGGGTCCTTGGACTATTTATTTCCGCATTTCTGTGTTGTTTGGTTAGCTCTTATTTGTAAGGTTTTCTGACGGTTAATTTTAGGTGTTCGCATAATTTCTTTTTTTTTTCCCCGATTTATACATAATGTGGCGAGCCGCTCAGTGCTGCGTCACGCTGAGGGCGTCAGGAGGTCGGTTCGCTGTTGTGCGTCATCGGCCATCACGCCTCCGGGGCCTACACCGGGGTCACATCGAACAGACTGGAATCTTCCCGCATATAGAGTTCCAGACGGCGGCGAATGATATAAAATCGCCCCGGGTTGACTCACCAGTCAGTCGAATTCGAACAGCGAACGTCGAAGTTAGATTTTAGTGTGAAAATAAATTGTTACAAATAAATTAGTTCGTAAGCGTTATTAAATTACGGTTAAGTTTTTACCGAGTGTTTTATTCGTTTAAATAAATAAATTTAAACCCTAGAAACGTAACAGTGGTGTCAGGTGTGGGGTTTGTGCAAATAAATAAATAATTTAAAGTAAATTAAATTTAATCAGATTATTAAATAAGTACAGTATCGGAAAAAAACAATGGCTACGAGAAAAGTGTTGTTGAAAGACTTAAAAGTCGTCGAATTAAAAACCGAATTGGAAGAACGAGAGTTAGAAACCTGTGGTTTGAAAGGCGCACTTCAACAGCGTCTCCGATGCGATTTGTTGACAGCTGGTGAAGATCCAGAGACGTTCCTTTTCGAAATTTCGTGTGGTCCCGTCGATTTTAATAAAATCCTGAAAGATGAACTTCGAGAACAATCCAGAAATTTAGAGGAAAAGCTTCTAGAACAATCTGGAAACTTCAAGGACGAACTTCGAGAACAATCCAGAAATTTTGACGAGAAGCTTCTGGAACAATCGGGAAATTTCAAGCACGAACTTCGAGAACAATCTGGAAATTTCAAGGACGAACTTCGAGAACAATCCAGAAATTTGGACGAGAAGTTTCAAGAACAGTCTTTAAACAAAATTTAGAGAAACTTAGAGAGCAATCTAGAAATTTCGACGAGAAATTTCTAGAAGAAACAAGGAACTTGCAAGAAAATGTGGAAGAAATCATATTCCAGCAGGATAA
Source organism: Prosopocoilus inquinatus (assembly GCA_036172665.1). Lineage (NCBI taxonomy): Eukaryota > Metazoa > Arthropoda > Insecta > Coleoptera > Lucanidae > Prosopocoilus > Prosopocoilus inquinatus. The sequence goes on from CM069871.1 coordinate 39,195,661, forward strand.
TAAAATCAAAAATCTGGAACGAATCATGGCGGGGTTGCGAGTGTTCGGGGATCAGCCACCAGTAGAAGTACTAGAAAATAATGAAACCCGAATTGTGGAAGGACCAGCAGAAAATTCTAAACTGAAGATAAAACCACCAACGTTCGATGGAAAGTCTTCTTGGCCCAACTACTTCAAACAGTTCGAAGCAGCAGCAAAGGCAAACAGATGGACGGCCAGCGAAAAAGCCACTTCGTTAATTGTGGCCTTGAGAGGGGACGCTATCGATGTGCTACAGACGATGCCGCCAGAGGAACAAGAAGACTTCGACAAGCTTGTGAATAGGATGGAAATGCGTTACGGACAGGCCCATCTGACCGAGGTATACCATGCGCAGTTGAGGAATCGCTGTCAGAAATCCGGAGAAAGTCTTCAGGAATTCGAAGCAGACGTTGCGCGTCTGGCCCAGTTGGCATATCCCACAGCTCCTGTTGAATTCCTCAAATGTTTGACGGTGCAGACCTTCATAGATGGAATCCGTGACCCAGACAACCAGCAGGCATTGAGAATGACCCATCCGAAGACGTCCAAGAACGCATTAGCTTATGCCTTGGAATTTGAAGCAGCGAGACGAGTCTCAAGAGGGCATGTCAACGTGCGAGCGGCTATGGACTTCCAAGAGGAAGAAGAGGAAGAATCCGCTAACGCCAAGGTGGGATCTACTATAAAGGAGCGAGCCAGGGAGTATGCCACCGCCGAGGATGTTCGCCGCATTGTGGAACAGGTCTTCAAGCAGAAGAGGCCGCTGGTTTGTTGGAATTGCCAGGAGGAAGGACATGTTCGCAGGCGATGTCCAAAGCCCAGACAGGATCCAAGGAAGCCACAGTTAAACTAAGCCGGGTCGGTGCAGAGGGGCAAACGTCGACCCGTATTCAAAGGCCCCCAAAGACGAAAGCCAACCAAGTAATATCCCTACGGCAGTTAACCAGCAGTGTCTTCGTGGATGTCACCATTGATGACATTCGTCACACCATGTTATTGGATACGGGTGCGACGAAGACCATCCTAAGACCCGACGTCATTAAGTCATCTGGACGCACCGAGCCGACCAAGTGGAGACTGAAAACTGCAACTGGAACATCAGCAACTGTCCACGGTGAAGTAGAGGTTATCATCACCATTGGTTCAACTCCAATAAAACACCGTGCACTGGTGGCAGATATAGAGGACGAGGCAATTTTGGGCATGGACGTCATGTGTGCCCACGGGTTCCAATTGGACTTAAAGCGTGGCATGATGGCGGTCAATAATGAGGAGTTGGTTCTACATCAACGAGGGGACGTGGCCGCTCGAGTAGTCCTCGCTGAAGACGTTGTATTACCCAGCAGGACTGAGGTTATCGTCGACGCAAAACTGGACGGTGTTTTTCAAGATGGGCAAGTCATTATGGTTGAACCTAATACTGATGACCAAAGGATTGGAAGAGGAGTCCTCGTTGGGAAAATCTTGTTGACGGCGAAGAAGGAAGTACCTGTCCGCCTGATGAACGTCAATTGTTTCTCTGTCAATATCAAGAAAGGAACAATCTTGGGAAGCTGCACCATGGTGTCCTCCATCTCCCGGCAACTTGAAACAAACGTGCCAGAAGCGAAAGTCCCAAAGAAATTATGGGAAATGGTTATGTCAACAGCCCAGGAATTGACTCCAGACCAGAAGACAAAAGCAAAGAATCTGATCGGCCGCTATCAAGATGTATTTGAGGTAGAAAATGGATCCAAGGGAAGAACTGATGTCGTGAAACACAAAATAGAGACTGGAGAAGAAAGACCTATCCGTCAAGCTCCAAGGCGATTACCGTTGGCGAAGCGTGAGGAAGCGGAACGCATTATTCGCGAGATGGAAAAGGATAATGTAATAGAACCATCAAGCAGCCCGTGGGCGTCGCCAGTAGTGCTTGTGAAGAAGAAGGATGGGTCCACCAGGTTCTGTGTAGACTACCGGTTACTCAACAATGTCACCAAGAAGGACAGCTATCCCCTGCCACGAATTGATGATACCCTGGACACCCTGGCCGGCTCAAAGATCTTCTCAACTTTGGACTTAAAGAGTGGATATTGGCAAGTGGAGCTGGCGCCTGAAGATCGAGAAAAGGCGGCGTTTTCCATTGGTATGGGTCTGTGGCAGTTCACAGTGATGCCATTCGGATTATGTAATGCCCCAGCGACATTCGAGAGGTTAATGGAGACGGTTCTGAAAGGTCTGTCCTGGACAACGTGCATGGTGTACCTTGATGACATAATTGTCGTGGGAAAGACGTTCGACGACCACCTAAGGAACCTGGAAGGAGTGTTCCAGCGGCTTCGCGAAGCTGGACTAAAGCTTAGCCTCAAGAAGTGTCACCTGTTCCAGAAGGAAGTGAATTACCTGGGGCACATTGTTAATGGAAATGGAATCGCCGTGGACCCTGTGAAGATTCAGGTGGTGAAAGACTGGCCAACTCCCAGAAATAAACACCAAATAAGGAGTTTCCTTGGCCTGTGCACTTACTATCGGCGCTACGTTCCTGGATTTGCAGACATTGCTAAGCCGTTGACAAAAGTCACTGAAGAAGGTCGTCCATTTGAATGGGACCAACAGTGTCAAATTGGCTTTGAAAAACTAAAGCAGTACTTGGTTAGTGCTCCTATTCTGAGTTATCTTCTCCCGGAAGGAAAATTCGTCGTGGACACAGATGCTAACAACGTTGGGATTGGTGGCGTACTCTCCCAGATACAAGAGGGGCAAGAGAAGGTGATCGGCTACTTCAGTAAAGTCCTATCAAAGCCGGAACGAAACTATTGCGTCACAAGAAGGGAATTGCTAGCCGTCGTAAAAACGATAGAACACTTCTACAAGTACTTGTATGGTAGACGCTTCCTGCTGAGGACCGACCACGCCGCTCTAAAATGGCTTCTCCGTTTCAAGAACCCAGAAGGGCAAGTTGCACGATGGATCGAACGACTTCAGGAGTACGATTTTGAAATTCAGCATCGGGCAGGAACTAGCCATCGAAATGCCGATGCTCTGTCGAGAAGACCCTGTGCCGAAGACTGTAAGCACTGTAGTCGTTTGGACGAGAAAGTAGCCACGACTGCGAGGACAGCCATTGTTGATGACAAATGGCAAGGCGAAGAACAGCGAAGAGACCAGGAGAACGACCCGGATTTGAAATTAGTGCTAGAATGGAAAAGCAGGGACGCGAGGCCTACCTGGGAAGAGGTAGCACCATGTGCACCGTCCGTAAAATCATACTGGGCGCAGTGGGACTCCATAGTGTTGGATCGTGGTCTTCTGAGACGAAGCATAGAGAATCAGGAAGGCATGGAACAGAAGACACAGTTACTGATCCCCAAGAATAGGGTGCCAGAAGTTCTGAGGGAACTTCACGATGGAACTTCGGGAGGGCATCTGGGAGTTAAGAAGACTATGGAGAAGGTGCGCGAAAGATTTTACTGGGTGAACTGCAAGGAAGACGTGAAGGATTGGTGCAGAAAGTGTACAGTCTGCGCAGCCAGTAACGGTCTCCACAGGCGGGGTAAGGCTCCCATGAGACAGTACAACGTTGGAAGTCCTTTTGAGAGAGTTGCCATCGATGTAGCCGGCCAGTTTCCAGAAACGAATGGTGGAAACAAGTACATCGTCGTGGTAATGGACTACTTTAGCAAGTGGGTTGAAGCTTACGCCCTACCTAACCAAGAGGCAGTCACTATTGCGGAAGTCCTTGTCAGGGAATGGATCAGTCGGTATGGTGCACCTATGGAACTGCATTCAGACCAAGGAAGGAACTTTGAATCGGCCTTGTTCAAGAACGTGTGTACTCTGCTCGGCGTACGAAAAACTAGAACAACTGCACTCCACCCACAGTCGGACGGAATGGTGGAAAGGTTCAATAGAACCATCAACCGACATTTGTCCAAGGTCGTTTCCAATCATCAGAGGGACTGGGACACGTACATCCCCCTGTTTCTAATGGCATACCGCTCATCTGTTCATGAGACAACAGGGGAGACTCCCGCGAAAGTGGTATTCGGGCGAGAGCCGAGACTGCCCTGCGACCTGAAGTTTGGTGTGAAGCCTGGCGAAGTCTCTGCCGACGAAGATTACGTGAGCAAATTACGCAGGAAAATGGATGATATCCACAACCAAGTGCGTCACAATATACAGACGGCCAGCGATCGGATGAAGGAGCACTATGACATCAACGCTCAACACGGGGGATACCAACCTGGAGCACTGGTCTGGCTTTATAACCCCCAAAGACGTCGAGGCCTCTCCCCAAAATTACAGACCTCTTGGGAAGGTCCTTACAAAGTGATGAAACGGATCAACGACGTCGTTTACCGCATCAGGAAGGTCCCCCATGGCAAACCCAAAGTAATCCACTTCAACCGGATAGCCCCTTACCATGGAGAAGCAGATGAAGGGACAGTACAAAGGGCGCAAGTTTCCGAAGTGAACTTCGAAACCTTCATGTCTCATCACGCCGAAGGAAGCAAGGCACGGTTCGGAGTGACCACGGAGAAGCAACAAGATCTCTTTAAAGTGCCACTGGAGTACAGTCTGGCCCACTGCGTAGCAGAAGACCTGAAAATGTCCAAAGGAATCGCTCAGGTGTTTAGGAAGAAATTTGGCCAAATCGAGGAGCTACGAAGACAGCATCCCGTGGTAGGCAAGAGCTTGCAGATCATTGATTCGACGGCAGATCGGAGGCGCCACGTGCATTATTTAGTTACTAAGAAGACATCAAGCGGTAAACCTGACTATCAAAGTATGTGGAGAGCCCTATATAGCCTGAGGAGACAGCTAATAGAGAACCATCAGATGAAGTTGGCCATCCCCAAATTGGGCTGCGGATTGGACGGACTAGACTGGAGAGTAATACGAAGCATGCTGGAAGTCATCTTCCACAGAACGGGAATTGAAGTCCTAGTCTGCAGCCATCACCCACAGGCAACAGTCAGCAACAGCAAAACCGTAGACTGCTACTTCTTCCAGACGGGAAATTGCAAGAATGGGCCAGCTTGTAGATTCCGACATCCTCCTTCAAGACTATCACCAGGAACATTTCGAGACGAAACGTTTTTAAGAAGGGGGCAGTGTGGCGAGCCGCTCAGTGCTGCGTCACGCTGAGGGCGTCAGGAGGTCGGTTCGCTGTTGTGCGTCATCGGCCATCACGCCACCGGGGCCTACACCGGGGTCACATCGAACAGACTGGAATCTTCCCGCATATAGAGTTTCAGACGGCGGCGAATGATATAAAATCGCCCCGGGTTGACTCACCAGTCAGTCGAATTCGAACAGCGAACGTCGAAGTTAGATTTTAGTGTGAAAATAAATTGTTACAAATAAATTAGTTCGTAAGCGTTATTAAATTACGGTTAAGTTTTTACCGAGTGTTTTATTCGTTTAAATAAATAAATTTAAACCCTAGAAACGTAACAATAACATATATAGTTTATTTATTTTAGATTTTTACATATTAATTTATATTTACTTACATTTAGACATATATATCTTTTAGGATGATTAGACTTTTGTTAGGTTTAACATTTTTATGATTTTGACAGCGTGATTTTTAGCCATCTTTTAGTGCTTTTAAGTTGGTAACGTAATGAAGATGGCAGCTTAGCTGCCGAAGTACGTATCTACGTATATAAAAATTATTGTGGGCGGAGGTTAATTTCAATTATCTTTTAGGATCATTAGATTGTTGTTAGTTTTTATATTTTTATGATTTTATTAGAATGATTAGGTTGTTTTTAGATCTTTTAAGTGCTTTTAAGTTGGTAGCGTACATGGCAGCGTAGCTGTCGAAATACGTATCTACGGATTTAAAATATTGTGGGCGGAGATTAATTTTCAATCATTGTGGAATATTGTCCTTTAATGTAGCTTTTTACCGAGAAATAAAATGCATGTATTCATTGAAATCGTTGATGGGACAAAAATGTTGTTTACAACGTTCTACTAGGGAGGTCTTCAATTAGTGTTTTATTGTAACGTTTTAAATAAAGTAGTTTTTCTACGTATACGGAGTTTTTATTTTAAAATAAACTTAAATTCGTAACAATATTTTCCTTACCTTAAAGTCTGTAAATCTATCATGTCTTACCGATTGGTTATATTTAATTGAACAGATGTCATTAGACCTACAGATCTTTTCCAGGAATAAATTAAATTTCTTTTCTTTTCTTCGAAAATTTAAATAAAGTTAAATTATTTACTTTAAAAAATACAATAAGGATTATTAAACTTAAATATTCACCGTGATTCAGAAATGTCCCGGTATTTTCAGGTTAAATAGTGAATAATAAAGAAGGTATAAGCCCTGCAAGAGAGATGAAAAATATGGTTTTTTGACAATATCTTCTGGATCCTATAAGTTACCAAACTAATATTTTAAACTTAAGTATAAGGTATATAACTGGGCGTTAACTATAGATTTGTGAGATCCTCCTTCCCATTTAAGGGATACTTTTGCACGGGTAACTTTCAATATTTTATCCCTAAATTTTTATTTTTTACACATTTCACCAAAAATTTGTGAAGGAAAAAAACATGTTCTTTTATTGCATTTCGATAGACCGAATCGTTTTCGAGTTCGAGTAATTGAGGTATAAATGATAGCATACATTATTACGTAATGTTAATACCCTCAATATTATTGAAAAGTTAAAAAAATATATTGAAAATATTGAGAGACACTTCTGAATCTCGTTTATCATTTTTAAATGCATTATTTTGCGTTTCTTGATTTTTAAACTGATAATTTTCTTTAAATAGAATTAATATAGAACATAGTACAAACATAATACAAAATCCGCAAGAAATAGATTTAAAATGTAAGAGATTAAATCCTGATCATGTTGTGTAAAACATTGTAAAAGTTGAAAATATGAAACAAATTTAAAAAAAAAACTTTTTAAAACGAGCTAAAAGGGTAATTTATTGACTTACTTGACGTTTCGTTTTTGTTAGAACTGTTGTAATTTTTGTTACAATAATTTATTTGCTTACTCTAGTTAGGTTTACCAGGATTTCCCTAACTCTTGCAGTAAATACTGGAGTATATGTTAAGAAGGGTCTGGCCGCATCAGTAATGATATTCTTGGTTACAAGTTATATCTTTGCTGATATTTTTTTTTTACCTATAACAATCTCTTAACAATTAATTTTAAAAAAAATTTAGCAGGCTAAATTGTTTATATTTTCCGTTATTCACTTTTGATAAAGCAAATAATTATATTTGCGAAACGTCAAGTAAGTCAATAAATTACCCTTTTAGCTCGTTTTAAAAAGTTTTTTTTTATTTGTTTCATATTCTCTGCAATTCTCACGAGCAAGAACTACCCAAAAATTAACTATTGTAAATGTTGTTCAGTATAATTTCTTTAACCAATATTCAGCTACGAATGCAACCATATATTTACATTTAGATTTACAAACGCCTGAACGGTCCAGTGGTAAAGGACCGGCCTTACAATGGTAAGGTCGTGGGTTCGCATCCGCTCGAGATATTTCTCGAGGGCTGTTACTCACTTCAGGTACCCTTTAGTGTTGGAGAGAAAATTCAACACTACTTCCCCTTCAACGGCGAGGAGGTTTCGAAGTAACAAAGCCATGGAACACTTTACACGCACAAAAATACATTCCCACTCCTGAGGTCCTGACAAGTGTTTGACTTAGGACCACGTTGGGCAAACACCACAGATAAAAAAAAATTAATAATAGGGCGTGTTCTTTTTGCCACAAATTTCATCTCAACTCAGATAAACGTCATTTCCGTTGGCATGAACAAGTAAGTATAAACTGTGATTTCGATTTCCTACCTTGGCACTTGTGCACTCCTAATGACGTTTATCTGAGTTGAAGTGAGTTTTGCGGTAAAAAGAACACACCTAATACGTCAGTTTTAAAATTTGTTGGCAGTCATCTGCAATGTTGACAAATTTTAATTGTCAAATGTACTCTGTCTAACCGTAAAAAAGGAACAGATAAAACAGCGACATCCTACTATCGCTTCTTGACCTGACATTGCAGTAGGATTGACAAATTGAAACGGATTTGCCCCTAATAAGTCCCCTATGCAAGGCGGCCATGCTTGCTGTTAAAGCATAATGAAAGTTTAAAAAATTTTTTGTTGCAAATCGTTTTTGATTGCAGTGAAAACCTCGAGCAACCTCTGCACAGCTGCTTCAGCCGTGCAACAAATTTTTTTAAAACTTTCATTATGCTTTGACCGAAAGCATGGCCGCCTTGCATGGGAGACTTATTAGGAGCAAATTCGCCTCAATTTGTCTATCCTACTGCAATGTCAGGTCAAAAAACGATCGTAGGATGTCGCTGTTTTATTTGTTCATCACTATTACATCACAATTGCGAATAAGTTGGAAAAGTCGTTTTTGGTTTGCAGTGGGAATGTCGAGCTACGTCTCTGCTGATGAAACCCCAAACAGGGCTAAAACAGCTGAACAGAGGTTGCTCGAGGGTTTCCCTGCAATCAAAAACGATTTACACAAAATTTGTCTAAATATTTAGTAAAACAATAGGAGTTCAATATTTATGGTATTTCTTACTGCGAGCACGAAAATTTTACGAAACGCGTCTGCACGATAATTATACTTATTAATACATTTCCAAACTGTTTTATGTTTAAATTCTGTAAAAAATTCATACGTTCTGCGTAGGTTAAATTTGGCAACGATGTTTATATTTTATGTCATCATTATCGATGACGTGCAACGGAACTAAGGAAAAATAAGGTATTACTAGTTTTTGTTTCAACAAAATAAAAAGAACATACACTAAATAACTGATCATAAGGAGTGCCACATTCTTTTACAATTTTGCACGTGCCGCATATCAAGAAAAAATAGACAGCAGATAACTAACATAGCTATTCTTTGATGGAAATTTGTGGGATGTTTCGAATAACTTGTTTGAGTTATTTGTAAATGGATTTGTATTTTTATAGTACTTGACAGAACTTATTAAATTACATGAAAACAGTAATTGTTATTCTACTAAAAAACAGCATATCCAAGCATAACTTGATGTGTATATATCATTTTTCTCTTTTCATTTCTTCTTATTCAAAAACAAAGTTCTGTTACTATCGTAAACACCAAATCTTTTGTTATTGTTCTTAATGTTTTATAACTATTGTTGAATAAATATTATAATAAATGCATTTTTTAACGAAATAAATGTGACCAAGGTATTATTTTAAGAGTTTGTAAAGAAAAACACCGAAAAAGTGTTCCTTGGCGTCTAAAAACGTTAAAAAATTTTATCTGCGTAAATTGAGAATAACAAAGGAAATTTATGACATTAGTTTAAATTGAAAAAGGAATATAATATGTAATAATAAAATACATGTAGAAATATGTGAGTTCAGTTTAGTGCAAAATATAAATATTTATAAAGTTAATGATAATATCCAAACTTTAATATAATTATAATGAAGTTTTAATGACCTGAATATAATGAATTAATATTTGTTTTCATATAAATTAATGTTATATATATGACTTTTACAAACTAAAGATTCCAAAAAAATATTTCTATTTTTGGGCTATTTCCATATATTTCGACGTAGTTACGGTAATCGAATATTACAACAAGAGAATTAAGTTGTGGACATTTCGTTCGTTGAAGCCGTCGAAAGTTGTCTTGCTTGGATTCGTAAAGAGGACGTGACCAAACTGATTATTCAAGCAACAAAAAGTAGTTCCTTACAACAAGCTTAACCCCGTAAGACCAGAGATATAGAGGAGGGAGAACACGCATTAACCTGCGCGAATTGGCTAAAATTGAAAGCTTCCATTTTGATGCTCCAAAAGCGGGAATTTACAAAAAAATAATTGTGTTATTGGTTATTAACACAAATTAGACCTATTATTTCAGCATATAATTTGCAAACCGACCATGTGTTACAACCAATGTTCTATTTTCAACGCGAACGCGTAGTAAGAATATGTGCGATGTTTATTATATCAGACGCAAATATGCGACAACACAAAGTTGAAAAATTATAGTCAATTATTGCTTTAACATATTTTATTGCCATGAGTTGGATAAGGCAAGCCGCTGCAAAACTTAAATATATGAAGTTAATTACTCCAGCTTGATGTTATTTTTGAGCGTTGAGGTTAACAAAGGTAAGCAAGCCTTAAAGTAGCGACATCCATAGAGTCGCCGAAAATTAGGACGCGCACTAGCCGAAGCGAGTTCTCCCTGTTCTATTTCGTAGAACGTTTCACTGCGGCCAGATACCTACTACTTATTAGAAATTCGTAATTAACTAGCAGTTTAAGTTGGTAATTAATGCTTGCAGAATTATTCAGGTTTAAGCCGTTAATGTTAATATTTATATTCTTGGAAATATTTTCACTCAGTCAGACTGGTGACAATTTGAGGTATCAGTAAGATGCATTTAGCATACTTACCGAGAAACCCAACTTTCCAAGAAATTCTTAGATCTAACAAATATTGGCAATACATTATACAATACAATACAAAGATATTTATACTGAGTGTCTCACAACGTACGGAGGAGATTGAAAGGACAGGTGTAGGACATGAAAATAAAGCTTTTTTCTTAATTCGCTCTTGACCAAAACCTAATAATAAGAAAGTTACAGCAGTTTAACTTTCTTAATCTCTTCTTTGATTTACACCTGTAGCTTCTTAATTAATCAAAATTATTTCACAAAATGCAACTTTATTAATAAATAAATTCTAAATTTATCAAAACCACCTTAGATAACAAAAATTCTCACAAAAGACCATTTACCTTTGCCATCGCGGTAAGCCTCGGATTATGGTGGGAAAGTCACTTTATTCCTTGGATATCATTTTCAAGGGACGTGCGTAGAATTTTATAGGATTATTTACTAAGGTCATTCACAAAAAAGGACTTGCAAGTCGTTACCGATAATGCAAATTGCAAATCCTTTGCAATGCAGTGACGTTGTCATAGTAACCACACGGCCAAAACAGTTTTTGCGCTGATTTTGCAGATCAGACTGAATGGGAAGAGCTACATGTAATAGAGTGTCGACATTAATAGGTTTCGAAAGTCTTGTTCTTCTTGTCACATCGTTTTCGATCAAACCTTTTACTATAAAATCGTAATTCTGTTTAATTTTCTTTAAAAGATTTTCACGCAAATTATATAAAATTATTACATAAAAATACTTTATAAATAAAATTAAATAGAATTTGGCTTTTTCTATATCATATAAATGTCGTTGCAGGACGTCAATTTACAAACCGATAACGACACTGCAAATCTTTTTGAATTACCTTATCGGTGTCTACTTGTTTCCATGGTTACACTAATAATATTCTCATTTGGCTGAGCGTTTAGGTCCAGTTTTACAATTGCAGCTCAACTTTGAGCTGAGGTTTAAACCCTTAGCAACGATTATTTCAACAATTGTTGTGAAGGGTTTAAGCTTCGGCTCAAAGTTAAACCGTGATTGTAAAACTGGGCATTAATGAATTAAGTTACCTGAATTTGCAAATTGAAAACGGTTGCAGACGCTTATCGTGTTTCGTGAATGACCTTATAATTTTATAATCTGCATTTAAATAAATATGCTTTATTTCTAAATCTAGTTGCCCATGACTAATAAAACAAACAGTAATCCTTCATTATCTACTCAATAGCAGAGTTTGTATGAGACTTTAGAATCTCTAAACTTAAAAGGTACAATTTTAACTAAAAGAGTAAGTATTTGGTAGTCTATTTTTAGTATTTGTTTTTAAACAGTATTTTTAACTAAATTTCATTTAACTGTTATACATTGTGTCCACATATTTTCTGCAATGGTAGAGTAACATGTAATTTTGGTGTATTCTTAATTATTTCAATTGTTTTAAGCATTTCCTTTGTTAAAAAATTGAAACCGTAATTAAATTAGCCTTATAAATCACGAAAGTTTTTAATATGGGAAAAAATTATTCAATGTATTCCCATCCACCTCTACGCACTTTTCTACCCTGTACCTAAATGATATGAATTAAAACGAGTGCATCCGCAGCGCGTTTATAAAGAAGTCGTCAACTTTTTTGTTGGCTGTCGCTTTCCTTTGTGAAATGGGAAATTGTGAAACGGCGACTGGCTGAATTACATCCAACTATGCTCTTGGTTTACTTACTTCATCGTATTTATTGTAGGCGTACACGGTAAGGTAATTTTCAGTATTAAAACTAAAAAGGATCATATATCGCCTTTGTAAAGACGTCAGCCTCTTTCATGTCGGTTTTTTTATTTCTTAGTATTAATTAAATCAACGTTCCTTTCGGCTGAACCTGATGCAACAAGAATTCCGCTGTCCCCCACAACCTGAGTTCCGTTTCTTTTGAATACCACCTCGTAAGTTACAAATATTTCTTTATGTTACGCCAGAACAAAAAACTACACGTCAAGCTTTCATTCCCGCCAAGTCGGGACTCCCGACTGTTATTTCCCCAGATCGGGAATGGCAAAACTGCATAAATAAATAAAGTAAATATAAAATTTTTATGTCTTTTGAAAATAATATGGTATTAGAAATTACAATTTGTTTGTATCTCGCTTTTAATTTGTTCGCCAATTACGAACCACAGCATCTTGAATTGAACTAGATTTTAATTTAATACTTAAACTTGTAATTACTTGCAATGAAGTTAATTTAAATTGTAAACGGTTGGACGGACCAGCTGATCGGAGCGGCACTGAGTTACGTCGTTCCTACTTGAGATCCAGGAAGGCACTGACCCTGGCCTACTTCGGCTGCGGGTCGTAATTGAAGAAGCGCCCACGTTCCACTTTTAGCTATACCAGCAGTTCTCAAACGATTTAGTGAAAATCTGCCACTGCATTTTTCTCGAAAACTATGACATTTATGTTAAGACAACATGAGTTCAATCGTTGCCATTCATGGTAATAAATTGCAGGTTTAAATATTTGCACACAATAAAAGAACACCCTGTATATTTATTTATATATATATACCGGCTGTTTCAAATTGAGTGTGCACTGAAGGGGTCTCCTAAACCATAAGAGATACAAATTCGGTTAAATGGAAGAAAAGTTGCACCAAGCAATGCGTAACTCGTATTCATTAACAGAATAATTTTTTTCTTATTTCTTCTTAAGATATTAATAAAAATGTAAAGAAATCGATTTTCTTTTTCTCTCTATATCTGTTTTATTATACATAATTTTGAAATTCTGATTTAACTTTCTACAGGCACTTTCTGATTCTGCTTCGAATAGGAGTAACAAAATTGAAGTCAAACGTTTCGTCTTTCCGCGACCATCATCAGTTGTATTAGTTAGTTGATATTAATTTGAAGCTTAAATAATTCAGCTTTTATATGAAAATTTTATTTAATACATAATTTGACATTTTTAGTTCATTTTCTTAGCTAAAGTGTAAATTATAATAAACTATTTAAAGTTTTTCTGTATCGTTATTTTGATAATCCATTGCACTTACGAAAATGAATTTTTACTGACAAATATCTAGTTCTAATATAATTTGCTAGATTAGTATCACAGCTTTGGTGTAGGAATTAAAAATCCTAGTTCTAAATTTCGACTCGCACTATTGGGTTAAAAGAAAAAGTGAATACTAATTATACTAAAAATATTTAGATATTACTGAATAGTACCTTTTACAAAACTAAAAATGAATATTCTTGTGATAAATTTGAAAGATACTTATAGATAACAATGTTTTTTTTTTTAAATTTTTAAAAGTCCAAAAATGGTATTAAATGTTGTTACTCCTTATGAACAGCTAAAGTTTGGCACGGTATATCGGGACCACCATCCATAATTTAAACAGGATAAAGTAGGCTTTATATTTTGGACATTGAAAGAGTGACTAGCATTAACATAAATAATAACGGGGAACTAAGAAGGCGAATATTAGATTCTAATAGAAATGTTTCGCGAATTCATGTTCGACACGCTAGATAACACATAGGATTAAGGACGAATGTGTATCTTGAAAACAGTGGAGGACATTTCGATGATTTACTTTAATTTATTTACGTCACTTTACTTATTTCACAAAACTCATGTTCTTTTATAATTTGTATCAACTTATTTATTTTGTTCTTGTAATTTAATATGTTTATACAGCTGTTCATTTGGTTTGTGTTAACCATCTAATATGATTTAGTCAATATTTATTGGCTTTTCCTCTTCCGACAACTGAATGTTAGTTGCTAATACTTAACAAATAAAAAAAAGTGGTTAGGAATAAATTTAATTATTAAGAAAAACATGACGAAACTATATCAGTTTGTTTGTCATATTCTAACTTTACTTGAAAAAAGGTATTAAGTATTATACTCACTGAAATCACCAGAAAAACTAAAAAAACTATTAAGTGTGACATATCATTACTATCGGGAGAAAAAATGCTATCGAATAGAATAATAAAAAGAGATAAGTTGTACTTAAAAAATCGAAACTGATGATGGTCGTGGAAAGACGAAACGTTTGACTTCAATTCTGTTACTCTTATTCGAAGCAGAGTCAAAAAGTACCTGAGAAAGTGATATCAGAATTTCAAAGATATGAATAATAAAAGATATACAGAGAGAAAAAGAAAATCGTTTTTTTTTACGTTTTTATTAATATCTCAAGAAGAAATAATAAATTCTGTTAATAAATACGAGTTAGACATTGATTCGTGCAGCTTTTCTTCCATTTAACCAAATTTGTATCTCTTACGGTTTAGGAGATCCCTTCAGTGCACACCCAATTTGAAACAGCCGGTATATCCAGGTAAAAGGTTAACGCCAGTACACTACAAAGTAAATAGGGAGGTTAACGGCACTAACTGGCAAGGAAAAGTAACTGTCGATGTACGTTTCGATCTTATTAGATCTCATTAGGACAATATAACCAAGGTGTAAGGTGTAAACACTTGGAGATGAAACATAACAAATGGAGCAACAGACCAGGAGACCGGGAGAGTGCACATTTGTCACGACCACTAGAAGACCTTCATTTCGATAGGCTACATCTAGCAGTAAGCAACGGAGGCAACAAAGTTATCCTGCGTCATATCTAAGGCCAGAAGGAATAACAATCCAGGTAAAAGGTTAACGCCAGACACTGCTAGATGTAGCCTATCGAAATGAAGGTCTTCTAGTGGTCGTGACAAATGTGCACTCTCCTGGTCTCCTGGTCTGTTGCTCCATTTGTTATGTTTCATCTCCAAGTGTTTACACCTTACACCTTGGTTATACTGTCCTGATGAGATCGAATAAGATCGAAACTTACGTCGACAGTTAATTTTCCTTGCCAGTTAGTGCCGTTAACCTCCCTCTTTACTTTGCAGTGTACTGGCGTTAACTTTTTACCTGGATTATATATATATATATATATGTATATAAATAGTTTCTAATTAAAATAGAAATAAAGTTTAAGTTACATCAAAATTACGTTTTCTCCAATTGACGAACCTGAACACCCGCGAATTGACCCGTACTGCCCCAATACATTACATGGCGCCCGAGTAGGGACCGGTGTTACGTACAAGAATGTCCTGGGAAGTGATTAAGAAACGGTGGATATGTAGTCTTAGGAAAGATTAGCTCGTAGAAGAATAATTGCAAGCCATTGATCTTGACGACACAGGTTCAGTAGAAGAATTACCTCGAAGACTTGGAAAAGCAGTTCATAGAAATCTAGATACTTTCACAGCTCGTAAAATCAAGATGACTTCCGAGAAGGCTAAGAAACAAATCCCGCCTGGCACAAATATAGACCACCTTGACCTGTTTATGAAGATGCCAGTAAAGCGATAAATCAAATCCGTAAATGGGGATGCCATTTTGACGGAAAGAATCGTCTATCGTTCTTATAAAAACTAGAAGACTAGTCTATCGTTCTTATAAAAACTAGAAGAGTTTAAGAAGAGCTACCAGTTTTCGAAACACAAGTTCTACGATTAGCTAGGTTATTTCGAGGAGAACCGCTGTTATGGTACCGCAATAACAGAGCGTTTTAGACGGATTGGCAAGACTTTATACGAAGTTTCAAACAATATTTCGTGCCGCGACAATTACCGGAGCAGCTAGATCAGGAAGTTCGAGACCGTTTACTGAACGAGAACGTACCTTTTGTAAAATATGCGATCGCCATACTCGCCCTGATGCGAAGATGTGGTTATTTCACATCAGACGAACAAATTGAGCGTACATACAGGGCGGCAAATTAGTGTGACAAAGTTAATTATCACCCTTGCTGGACGTAAAATGCAAAAAAGCTTCATACAAAAGTTATGCGGCCTTAAAAAGTCCATATCATAAAATTATTTTCAATGATACAGGGCGTTCCATAAATGAGTGACCCTACCGTTGTACTCCTTTGAAAGCATGCTAGAGTTTTTTTTTTCGACAGAATATATGTTATAAACAAATATAAAAGGGATAAAAATAAAACAGAGCCATATAGAATAGTGAGAATTCAGTTGTCGTAGCACGTCAGACTAAGTTCCTATCAAATAAAAGGAAGAAGAAAAATTGATAAGTGAAAGTAAGTAAAATCGTAGGAACAGATCAATTGCAATAAAAATTGCAGAAGGGTTACAGAGATAAAAATTTAGAATAGTAAGACTTGCTCTTGATCTTTGATCAGTTAAGAGTTAACAGTAGTGAAGTGAAGCAGATTAAATATAAATATTTGAACATTTCAAACATGCAATTATTATTAAATTATTACCGACTATTTAATTCATCTGTCATTTCATGTTCATTAACCAACGGAAAAACTTAATTTTAATCATTTCCATGGTTACAAAAAAATGCAGCGATAATTGTACTCGTACAAATTACATCGAATAAGGTACTAGTACTAGAAATTAATATTTTAAACAAATGAAAATCTTCATTTAATGTGCGTAAAACGGGTTTGAAGGACTGGATTCATTAAATAGTCCTCCGAATACGATTTGTAGTCAATGTTTTGCAGATCATAAAAATTTATCGGCATAACATTGACTACTCATCGTATTACATCTAATATTTTTTATTTTAGTCTAGACAACTTCCTTCATTAAGAGAAAATAATGTTTTAACATACACAACTTCCTTTATTAAGAGAAAAGTGTTTTATGTTACTCGTATTCCATTCAAATAAGTTGGATAGCGGTTAACCAACTTTTGCAATTTCTAAACAATACCATTACAAGACGTTTCCTTTAAAAACCTGAATACCGACAGAACGTTGACACACTTTCATAGTACCTAAATTTTCATAGAATACCAATCCCCGGAACTTAACCGAGTTCTAAGGATTGTACTTTGTGGTTTTTGCATGTACAGCAGTGCTTAAAAGAAATGCGACGAAAACTAATTAAATTGCACGAATCTGATTCTAACTTACTATACCGCCAGGTCGCTTGCCGGGAGTCGCATTTCTTTTAAGCACTGCTGTATATACTTTCAATCAGAGTCCTTTCAATTTGAATGCAAACTTTCATTTTGTTAATGTCGACATAAGTTATGTAAATGACATATTATTTTATTTTTAATACGTTCTCAATAAAAGTTACGTGGTGAAATAAAATTACAAAATGGAATAATTTATTCAGAATATGTTATTTTACAGGAACAAAAATATATTCCTATTGTTTTACAGGAATAAAAATAATCATAAAAATTTTGCATGCCATATCCCAAAATAAAATGAGAAGAATTTCGATTAGTTAGAACTTATTAGAATCCCACGTATAACCAAAGTTTGCATCCGTATAAATGAATCATCTTATAAATGCATTTCATTAACAGAGGTTCTTAGAAAAAGTTACTCAATATACATCTTCACCCAGCATTTCAAATCTATCACGCATATCTTGAAATAAAATGACTGTAATTTGTGACAATGCATTGGAATACACGATAACAACGGATTTTGTTCTATTTTAGTAACAACCTCTGATTACATTTCAAGGTCCGTAACCCGCGGATCGACGATAAAAAGAAATTAATGGGTATCTAGTAAAAAGTATTATTGAAACGATTCGAAAATCCTTGAACTTCTGACTACGTGCATATTACGTGGGATCGGAACGTGACGGTTGCATAAGCATTTCTCTATCCGTAATTGTTAATGAAAAATTTTGTTCAACACATAATTTTTTATACCTTGCTAAAATTTCATTTAAAAATCCTAAAAACTTAAATTTGATTATGTTCACTTATAAAATTCTGTACTAGAATTAGAATTCTTTTAATATATTTCTGAAAGTACATGAATATTTCTATAGAAATAAGTTGATTTTAACAGTAGAATTTGGGCCGTTTCATTTGTACGGAAGCTTCTGGCATTTTCGATGGTGTTATAGCTACCTAAACATAATAAATTGAAGGTAGCATCCATGTATCTTATTTCTAAAACGGATTGTGTTACTACTAGAGTCGTTAAATAAGCGATTCAACAATAATTGCGCTGGTTTAGTGGTTCTTTAAGAATCCTTATACAGTATGGTCCAGTTTTGATGGTTTTACAGGGTTTCTCGGTTATTTACAGGAATAGAAGAATACCGTTTTCGTGACTCAACACTACTTTTTCGAGAAAAACTCGGTAGAGAAAACAAAAGTTAGCCTTCTCGATTCGTTCGGGAAATAACAGCCGAATACTAATGTTTGATATTTTGAAAATTAAGAAAGTATTTCATTCAGAAATTAACGTAGATTTCACTGACGTTATTATCCTTTATAAAAATTGCACCAGTTTTGCGAAACAGACTATAACTTTCTAATTTTAAACGGAAACTGCAGTTGGCTATGATACAAATAAATTACTTGTTTAATGATGTTTTCAAAGATATAAAGTTTTATATAATTATTATTACAGATAATAAAGTTACTAATTATTTTTTGTTTTCCGGTAGCTAACAACATACCCATGACTCCAAAAACAATAAAATAGTTCAGTTGTTTTCCACAAAAAATCAATTATTATTAAGTAAAACAGGTAATTTAATTCAACAAATAAATACCTTCATATATCTATTAGAGACACAAAACCACAAGTATGTAAAAATGGATTAATTCCATTAGAACATTTATTTAATTATTAATATGAACACATGGTTAAGAGACTTTTATGTATTTTAAATTGTATTAATTACTGTGTTTCTTTAAGAAGTTAATAATAATATCGTTTTCAAGAATTTTTGTATATTAATAAATTTAATCACAGATATAAGTAAAATAATTACGTTTAAAATTTAATAATTTCAGGGGAACATATAATAAATAATTCATAAAACTGCATTAATATTTAATCCATATTTACATTATTCGTAGTTTTATGAGTTCTCTAATAGCATTATTAGAGTAAAGTCCGGCATATATGGGATACCCATTCTTTGGGCCGTTATAACTAAGATACTAAATACAAAGATATTTTAATTAAAAATGTTTTAAAATTCTGTAACAAATAAAAAAAACTGCATTTTCCTGATATGATTTAAAATGAAATAAAAATGTAATATGGAATAGTCAGTTGGGGTCATATGAAGTAAGGGAAAATATGCAACTCTTTGAATTAAGGTGAAATATCAACTGTTGTACTAATCTACACTATGACAAACTAATTTTGAAATAAAAGAACACTTTTATTTGAATAAATACGCCAAAATACATTTTTCTAGTATGGCGCGAAAACTTCCAAAACGATAAATTCACAAAATCATGTACTGTAAAGTTATGCAATCTTACCGTCTAGGAACCTCTGTAGTAGTTACCTACAATATCGAAACTCATGTTAATTGAAGAGTCGTTTAACAGATGATGCTTCTTATTTCAAAAATACCGGATATTCCATATTAGCCGGTCTATTCCATATATGCCGACTATACTCTATGTATTTCTATTCTTCTTATTTATTTTTTATTTATTATTCTATTCTATTTATTTACTTTTTTAATTCTAATAATGGATTTTTGGGGAAAACAGCTGAATTTTCCTTTTGTTTCTAGTGTCATAGATAGCTTGATGGGTAAATTAAACTTTAATAATTATATCAAACTTTATATTTTTTAAAGCCTCATTAAATTGGTAATTTATTTGTCATAGCCAACTGCGGTTTCTATTTAAAATTAGAAAATTATAGTCTGTTTCGCAGAACTGGTTCAGTTTCAAAGACACTAACGTCGGTGAAATCTACGTTAATTTCTGAATAAAATAGCTTCTTAATTTTCAAAATATCTTGTCAAACAACTGAGATATTGTGAAAAATATTTTTTCGGAAAAATACTTTTCGGCAGATATTTCCCGAGCGAATCGAGATAGCTAACTTTTGTTTTCTCCACTGAGTTTTTCTCTAAAAAGTGTCATGAATCGCGAAAACGGTTTTCTTCTATTCCTATAAATAACTGAGAAACACTGTGAAATTAATTAAATTAATTTTATCAAGAAAATGTCTTAATAAAAGTTGTGTGTTTCATTCCGCATAATTTAAAATTATTTTCAAATATGTAGATTGTTCATTTAATAAGTTACAAACCTAACTTATTAGTTTTTTAATGGAACACGATATATTTTATTGCAGTTTCGGTTAGACCTTGAAGAGACGATAAAAATGATGAAAGAATGGAACAATAGTACAGTTGGATCATCCTTTCTACGAGTTTTACCACAATACCATATTTTATGGTCTTAAGAAAGATAACTTGCGAATTGTAATCGTTTCTTTATAATCAACTTAAGAAACGTGCTGTAAAATATTTTTATTCCTCTCAGAAATATTTTATCTGCTGTATCCTATAAAAATATTTTATAGTACGTTTCTTAAGTTGATTATAGAGAAATGATTATAATTCACAAGTTATCAGTCTTAAAACCATAAAATGTGGTATGGTTTCAAAGCTCGTAGAACGGATTATCCAAATATACAGCAATATACAGG
This sequence comes from Prosopocoilus inquinatus, assembly GCA_036172665.1. NCBI lineage: Eukaryota > Metazoa > Arthropoda > Insecta > Coleoptera > Lucanidae > Prosopocoilus > Prosopocoilus inquinatus. The sequence continues at coordinate 39,216,608 of CM069871.1, forward strand.
GTGTCCTATTTGAAAAAAAGAGACTAATATTACAATATTCGAGCTGAATCGCAGTGTTGTTGATAGTCACTAGATTTTTAAAAATAACAATGTAAAATTAGAGAGAGAATTAGAAATATTGTGGTCTAAGGTTCCGGTCATTCCTCCAAGATCGCACATTCAGAGTTCGCGTTGGCAATTCTTTATCATCAACCACCCACTATTTATTCCTCAGGGCTCTAACCTCAGCGTTTCCTTGTTCCTTATAGCTGTAAACGGCACAGCAGAGAGACTACATCCCTCGCAATGTGCATGTATGTAGATGATTTAGTCATATTCCTTTCAGCTTCCGCACATCAACCGTATAATCGTTCCGTTCAGGAAGCCATTGACATAGTCACAGAGAATGCTGACGAACGAGGATGCAAATTTTCGTCAACAGAAATATCATGTTTTCACTTTTGCCGTTTGCGCAGGGCGCATGGAGAACCCCTTTCGATTCAATCATCTCCAATCAAATGTGAACCTTCGGTCTCCTTTTTGGGCTTGACCTTCGATTGTACTCTATCTTGGAGAAGCCACATTGATTCTCTAGTCACATTCTGTCGCAAAACTATTAACATGATCAAAGTGTTAGCTAACGTAAAATGGGGCGTCTACAGAGAAATCTTGTTGCGCCTCTATATAACTCTGATACTGTCCAAGATCGAGTACGAGTGTATCGCCTATTCCTCGGCCTCCCGTTCCTGTCTTAAAGTTCTCGGTACTATCCAAAACGTGGCAGTTTGCTCGGCTACGGGAGTCTTTTATACAAATTCTATTTTAAGCGTACTTGCCGACTCTCGAATTACTCCCCTTTGTTATCACAGGCAGAAGTTTCTGTCTTCCTTTGCTGTGAGAATGCATTCCCACCCTCTACATTTCAACTACTACTATGAGAAAGCCGATTGGCATTCGCACTCATATACTGCTTCCCACTCTCTCGAATAATCTTCCACTTACTCTCCTAACAGGTTCCTCCGCAGTGTCTCCTTGGCGTATACCTATCCCCACGGCCGCTTTAATCTCCAATTGCTGGATCTTTCCGCCACTAATCCGGAACTCATTTTTATTCATTTTAGGGAACTTTTGCAGCCTTATACCGACTATTTGGTAGTCTACACAGATGTCCCCGCCCAAACCACAATTTTCACCGCTGAACTACATGCCATTCGCCAAATTTTTGTGACCCAAATGCAGCCCAGGGGACCCATTCTTGACAAGTGAATTTTTGTGCTCGCATTTGTTGTTTGTTGTTGTTTGTACTCCTGATCTACCATAGATCAGGAGTACAACTGAATCTCGCCTTGTGATTGTGGTTCTTTTTTTTTTCTGAATATGCGTTAGTATTGCATTCTTCTTTTCTTAAGGGAACACAATAAAAACTATTATTATTATTATTATTAGTATTATTATTCTTATTATCATTAAAACTAACAAACATTAATAACGCGTGTTGCCTGCTCTCGGGACCTATTCTTGACAAGTGAATTTTTGCGCTAGCATTTGTAATATGCGAGTGCTTTAGATAAGTTATTCTAGACCACTCGAAAATTTCGTTCGAAAATAAATGATAGCGCTCGCATTTATTCGAGGGGCGAGATTTGGCAATGTCGCAAATTTGTCAAAATTCATTTTATGTCTTGAAATTAAATCTAACTCTACGAAATTCACGTAAGATTTCTCGCTTTACGTTAAAAGCCATTAAATATAAGTAAGTACGATTTATTTTGCAATAGGCACATATATTATTATAAATGAATTTTAAAACACTATTTGCGAAATGTAGGTACTCATTAAAATTACGCAAATTAATGGGATGTCAGTGATTGTAATGCATCGACAGTCTTCCTCAAATGATTACCTCAATTTACGAAGACCCGTACCAAAGAAGAAAATATGAAACATCTAAAAAAGCTGCGTGTCTTATGCTAGCTAAATACCAATAATGAAATTGCAGAGTTAAAAAAATTTGATAATTTAGAGTTTCCTTAAGATCTTCAATTAAAGTGGTCAGATTCCTAAGCCGAAGAAAACGATGAAAAAGATTCTCATCACTGCCGTACCTATGTTTACCGCATGTTATAATGTGGCAGTGGTTAATAAATAGTACTGGGACTTATTTTGCATTATTTAATAATAGAGGACGTCTGGCCACCCTACCTTCAGTCATCTCAATATAAGTTGTGACGTAATTTAATCGATATTTCAAATTGAAAGAAAAATGAACAAGAAACATCAACATTTGCTAACGGCACTCAGTTATTTCCGGAAGCAGGGGTTCATGGGCTCAAAAATAAATTATAAAATGAAAATATTTCAAGATACACAAACTGAAAACTTTGACTAAATGGAAACATTAATTTAATTCAAAACAGGGCGCCACCCAAGGTCTTTGATAGGAAAAGAGTGTATGGAAGACTGGGAAACCATATCAGGAAAATAACAAAAAATAAAAATAAAATAAACAATTAAACAGCAATCGTAATAATAAGAAATTCAATGTAAATGTAAGTATATATGTATTGAAAAAAATATAATAAATATATATGACTAGTAGTTGTGTTGAATCTCGTGGAGTAATTATTCTTAAAAATTTCAAAATTAAATAACAGTAGATAGTTATATTTGACAATGATATTGTACTTCATGAAGGCTTCATTCAGTTCACATTTTGTGACAATAACTAGAATTAGAAGTAAATAAATGTTACATTTGACCATAAAGAATTTTAAATTGTAATTAAAAGGATGTAAATTGTTAGCTATGAAAATTAAATTGCAAACAAAACTTAAATGTTGAAACTGATTAATAATATAGGTAAATAATATTTATATAAAATTGAAAGTTAATATTAATAGTTATAATATAATAATTAATAATGAAATTAAGTAAATTTAATGAAGTTGAATGAAATTTGAATAACTTGAGATACCAAAACAATTAAGTTACAAAAGAAATATATATATATAAAAATTCTTAAATTTGCGTTAAAGTTGGGTCATAAAAACCTGCGACACGGCGTCCGAAGATCCGACGTGTTCAGCGGGGAAGATGTTGAACCAACGGCCTAGGGATCCTGGTCCAACCAAAAAAATAGCGGTAGCGCTTCTCACCAGTACTGACTTGAAGAAAACGGGGTGGTATGGAAATATTTGTAAATTCAAAGGGCGGTCATACGGCCCATCCGAATTAAGTCTCAGAAGAAAAAAAAGGGAGGAAGATTCTAAATTAGAATCGTTTCACGATTAAATAATTTGCCCATTATGAAATTATTACTTTGTGCCAAAAGAAAATTATAAGACTTGTCCAAAAAAACCCTAGAACAAATATCTAGTATAAGGGGCACGTTCTTCTCGTGAAATGCGGATCGCGAACACAAAGAAATATCGGTAGCACGGGAAAAATACAAAATAACGTGGAATAATAAACGCACCTTGCTTTTAAGGGTGTAAACCAAAATTTAGGATGCCATTGGAGGGTAGACGGTTTTCAAGAAACACAAAATTTCAACCGTAAAATTTACATGCCGAAATGGCCTCTCTCAAGCACCTCAAGCGAATAGCTCACCCAGATCCGGATCTGCGGTCAACTGATGCGATCGAAAATTTGGCAATACCCCGGGAAACTTCAAATGCGATGCAATCGCGATCCAAATAAGAGCCAACAGATAATCCAAAAGAGGAAATAATATTTAGGAAATTTAAAAGAAAAGAAAATCAAATTTAAAATATTACATATTGATAAGAGATTTGAATATTTGAAAACAATACAGTTAACGACTGAATGAATTTAGACTACCCATAACTAGATGGCGGCAAGGTCCCAATTCCCCCAACAATTAATTCAATTAAATTTCCAAATTAAGAGAATTGTCAAAACAATTGTCATAAAGTAGATATTTAGATCCTCATAGTTTCTCAAAATGGTCTCTGAAGTAAAGTAAAGCTTCACTAATCGTCGAGGGATTTTTCTCTTTGCATTCCTCCTCTGTTTATTTAGTACAGAAATTCTTTTGCCATCATACATACTAACAATACTTATTCAATTTAATTCAAACGTGAATTTTATCAAAAAAACATATTTAGTGCAAACTTGTTTTTATGTAAAATGTCAAATTAATTTGCTTCAAATTAGACGTTAATTACAGTTACAAGCATTCGCATAATAAAAAACGAATAGTAATGTCCACTCGCAACAAAAACGCATACGTTTTGGAAAATAGAACGGTCAAGAATACACACGTTCGAATTTTTAACGAATGGATATGCGCATTCAAAAACGCGCTTGTCAAGAGTAGGTCCCCTGGCTGCAATAACAGCTTAACAACGCCTTGGCATGCTTGAAATTAAATTTCTTAAGTAAGGACCATCCAAATGTTCCCGAGTTTCTGCCAATTCTGATAATTCTTCTAAAGTCTGAGGAGGTCTTGGAAGTGAACGAACACGCTGTCCCATCCTGTCTCATGGCGTGAGTGACACAGCTCAAAAGAGGGTCGCGAAACCTAAAAGTTTGGGAAACGCTGACTTAAGCTGCTTCTTCACTGCTCAACTGATGAGTTTGTCTTTGTTGACGATTCATTTTAAACAATATTGAAAAAGAGAAAGAAAATTTTACAAAACTTCCCAAAATATTAACGAATTTCACAATCGGACAGAATTTCTTTTTTTATAAAATGTTGAAAAAAAATGGATAACGCTGTCGTGGTAATACAGTGGTAACTGTTTTTTAGTTTAAATGTATGTAATATCTTATTTATGCAATGTTTGTTCAAATTTCATGAAGCATTTGAAAGTGCAACAGAAATAAGCGAGTGTTGTGGTAATTTTTTGGCTAAGTGTATAAGCAAGTATGATTTATTTTATAATAGGTACCCATTACAAATAAATTTTAAAAAACTATGTGTGAAATGTAGACATCATTAAAAATAGGCAAATTAATGGGATGTCTGTGATTATAATGCATCGATAGTCTTCCTCAAATTATTAATTTACTTTAAAAAGAACCGTACCAAAGAAGAAAATATAAAAACATCTAAAAACGCTGCATGTCTAATGCTAGCTAAATACCAATAACTATAAATAAATAAATTGTTACAAAAATTTGTTGATTTAGAATTTTCTTAAGACCTTTATGCTCGATTTCTGGACCTCTTGGTTGACACAATGGTTTCCAAGGATAATACCTGGCAGATAAATTTATCAAGAGGTGAAGAAATAGAGCATCAATTAGGGTGGTGAGATTTCTAAGCTAAAGAAAAGAGGACACGATGAAAAAAATTCTCATTACCGCCCTACCTGTGTTTCCGCATGTTATAATGTGGCAGTGGTTAATAAATGATACTGGTACTTATTTTACAATATTATTTTAGAAATAGAGCACGTCTGGCCACCCTACCTTCAGTCATCCCAATATAAGTAGGTATTCAGATCCTCGATAGTTTCTCTGAAGTAAAGTAAAGCAAAGCTAATTGTAGAGGGATGTTCTTTTTGCATCTTTCCTCTGTTCCTTTTAGTACAGAAATTCTTCTGCCATGATTATACATACTAACAATATTTATCCAGTTTAATTCAAATATGAATTTTATCAAAATGAAGCATATTTAGTGAAAACTTGTCTGTTATGTAAGATGTCAGATTAATTTGCTACAAATTTGTCGTTAATTACAGTTACAAGCACTTGCATAATAAAAAACAAATGGTAATGTCCACTCGCAACAAAAACGCGCTTGTCACGAATAGGTCCCCATGGCCTAATATTATTATTATTATTATTATTATTATTATTATTATTATTATTATCTGCATGGATTTCTACAGTGCACTCCAAGCCTTATCTGTAACCCTGCAACTGTTATGCTTTTTCACTATGCCTTGCGTTTTCGTCTGGGTACTGGTCACAAGGGCATCAAAGGCTGATGCTGCAGCTCGCATAGCAGCCTCCTTACTAGCTGAGGATATTCCTATTCGCCATTTAGACGTTAAAGTCCATCTGCACAACAAGATCCTGGGAAATGGTAGGAGAAGTGGAACGCCACCACCGGATGGCTTCGAAACATTAAGCCCCACACACGACCCGAGAAATTGTCTGTCCCACTATCTAGATGGGAATCATTTGTACTTACCCGTTTGAGAATAAGCCACACACAGTTCACCTCTTCTCATTTACTAACCGCAGAAGTCCAGGCCCTTTATACCAACTGTCTGGTTTCACTCACCGTGGAACATGTCATTGCCCGATGACCAACCCTTGCACCGTTGCGTCTAATACACGGTATACACGGCACTGCAGCTGAAATCCTATCGGACAAAGCCTCTCGTACGTTCTGTCTGTACTCGATTTCATCAAAGCAGGCAACTTCTACAATCGTGTGTAATGTCCCGTATACATCTATTTGTCCATTTTATTTACACCCACACATATTTTTCTCCCATCCGTTTACATATTTCATGATTCAATCGATGGATTTATTTTACAGTTTGGTGAATTTTAGCAAATTTAGATGTTCACAATGGTGATGATGGTTGAAATGTTCAATTTTTAAATTAAAAATTGTGAGACGGGTTTGGTATTCAGGAATTCTTCATTTTTATTAACATTTTTGTTAAAGTGGAAGAGAAACTAATAGTTAATATACAGGGCGAGTTTTTTCGATGTTTAGCATGGGGATCTTGGAAACTAGCAGAGATAGAGAGACGGTTAAATGGGGAAAGATTTCTTAGGTGGTCAGTTTAATGCAGCTTTTGTTTCTTCCTTAAAGTTCATATCTGGCAAAAAAACTGATTTCTTATAATTTCGTTAAATGCATATAACTCGGTTATTCTTGATTTTAGAGAAAAGTTGCAAAGGAAAAAATTTCTACAGAATTATGTTCTTAATTAAATAGTCGAACTAAATTTTCCATGTAAATTCCTGTTTTTGAGTTATGATAAAAATATCGTTTTTTTTTAATGAAAACCATAGTAGACCATGATTGGAAAAAATTGCATCATTCGATGTGTTTATTTAAAAAACAACAGAGATTTGGCAGTTTTTCTCTTTCGAAATTGTTAATATGGTTGGCCATGGAAACAAATGTTTGTTTATTTGTATAAATAACTTTGTGGGAGAAATACAAAGTAGATTTTGACGCTAATATGTGCCTTTTCAAAATTACATGTTTCAGTATTTTGTAAAACAAAACTTCAAATAAACCAATTACGAGCTTGCTGCGGTACTTTATCAACACTCTGTATATTAAAACAGACCAGGAACAAATTGCAAGCCAGAATAAAATTGATGCGAAATTTTACGTAAGACAGAAGAATAGTACTTGCTTGTCAAAGAAATTATTATTATGTAAAGGGCAGGGTTGGAATGTTTAAAACAAACTGTTTAAAACAAACCGTTTAAAACACAGTGTTTAAAACATGTTTAAACACCGAATTAAAAACATACCGTCTGTTTAAAACAAAACATGTTTTAAATTCATTTTTGTAATTTTAGGCTAAAAAAGAACACTTTTGATATAAGTGCTTTATTTTTGTTTTAAACATGTTTTTTTTGCTAATGTTTTAAATATTTTTTTTTTAGTTTTAAGCTAAAGAAGAACACTTTTGATTTAAGAGTTTTATTTTTGCAACGTAATACTGTGTAACCAGAAGCAAATTGTTTAGGGTCGGTATTTCACTCACAGATTAACTTTAATGTTTAGTTTATTCCCATATCAATTGTTTTAATAATTGCAGACAGTGCGTGGCTGAGCTGATGGCGTGATGACCACACTGTAGATCTAATTTGAACTAAATTTGAATTGCATTAGATTGAGTATAATAAGTTTATTAATTATTACTGATCACTAATAATAATACTTATATTGTAAAATTTTAAAATACCTTTTCAATATTTAACCTTTTATTATTTCATTAACGGGCTACGGGATGAGTTATTATGTAGCAAACTGGCTTCAATTTATTAATTCTAATGCAATGTTAGATCAAAAAGCGATCGTAGGTTGTCGCTGTTTAAACTATTTATAACGTTATCGTTTCATTTGTCTTCATTGGATTTTTACCGTGTCTCCCAAGGCCATCTATTCGATAATATACCTACTGGACTTTTGGTTTTAGTTTTGCCGGACGTAATATCAACTTTGTTATTTTAAATTGAACACCCTACATATTTTTACATATTTGGAATTTTTGTTTTCCCATCTTGAAAGTTACGAGTCCTGTATTTTAGTTCTAATGCGATCAAGTAAGTTGAAAAAATTACTTCTATAGATTGTATTTGATTTTAGTTTTTATTGGGAATGTTTTTCTCAGTATGTTGATACCAAATATTTCATACTTTCTTTGAAAATCATTTAAAACACCGCGACCGTAGATCCTAAATAAAACAAGCTCTGCCATACATTATTTTTTTTAATTAGATATCGAATTTGAATAAATTTTTCGTATCTTTTTACACATATATCAAATAATAACAATAATAATATGTACCTTTTCATGTGAGCTATAAGGGCAATTTAAACATTTAAAAGTGTTTTAAACAGTTGTTTTTTTTGTTTAAAACACGTTTAATTTAGGCTCAATTTTAAACATGTTTTAAACAAAAAAAAAACGTTTAAAACAAAAAAATAACAAGTTTTGTTCTTTTAAAAAAAAAGTTTTTTCCAACCCTGGTACAGAGTGATTACGCGGGAATTTCTACCCCCTTTAACTCTTTTATTTCTTATTTTATGAAAAAATGTTTAATGCAAAACTTAAAGGGACTAATTCAAAGTTTCTCTGTGTGGTCACAAGAAAACAATTGATGGTCAGATAAACGAGATATAAAGTTAACTTAAGCTTTTTTAAATTGAACACCCTGTATTTTATTACGTTTTTCGATTCTAAATTAAATTCTAATGGGACTACAAATATAATAAAACTAATAATGTAGAAGGTGTCTATAAAATAATTCGTGTTTATTGTTTTTTAATTTCGATTTTAGAAAGAAAAAAAGTTAAAAGAAGTTCTAGAATTTATTTCAGTACTGCTATAAATATTCACAAAAAACAATTGAGCATTGGATACCCAAAAAAAATAAAGTTTTGGTTTTAAATAAAATAACGTTAAATAAAATTTTACCATTAACATATTGAATCTTAGAGAAGATAGCGGATGTGATTGAAAGCACAGTTAAGTTACAACAGAACTTTAATATATGTGGACAATTTTTATACACACGTAATTGACAGAACTTATTATGAACATTATAAAAATATAAACAACAGCCAACTTTTCAGCTCAAGTGAGAATGCTGTATATATTTCCTCAACACTCTCCCTCGAACTGAGCTGCGTTTTTCAAACACGTTTTCTTTTTAATACCCAGTGTGTTCAAACATTTTCAATGTTTTGATTTTGGCAAACCTTTGGTTAATACATCCGCAGGCATCTTCCGTTGGCAAGTGGTTTATCTTGATCTCTCCAGCCTTGAGCGCCTCACGCACAAAATGATGCATTATGTGTATGTGTTTCGTACGGCATGAAAAAAGGGGTTGCCTGTTGAGCACCGATATTGTCGTTATATAATTCCACTGTCTTTGGAGTATCCGCAACCAGTTCTACGAGAAATTTTCTCAAGTAAATAGCTTCTTTGGAAGCTTCACTCAGCGCCATGTAGTCGGCCTCTATCGAAGAAAGAGCTACTATTCTCTGTTTCTTCGATTTCCATGAGATTACTTTGCAATTCGTCGTGACCACGTATCCAGTAAATGATCTTCTATCATCCAGACATGCACCCCAGTTTGCATCTACGAATCCTTGCAGCCCGTCCCCGCTAATGTTGAAGGTGATACCTACATCTGCAGTGCCTTTTAAATATCTAACCACATGTTTCGCGGCTGTTCAATGACTCTTTCCGAAATTGCAATTATCGTTGAACTGGCATAACAAACTAACCGCATGTAAAATATCTGGCCTAGTCGGAACTGATAAATACATCAGGGCTCCAACTAATTCCCTGTAAGGTGATTTTGGACCGTCCTCTTCTGACCAAACGTCCGACTTTGATAGTTTCGTACCGGCATCAGTTGGTGTGGACAATGGATTGCAGGTCGTCATTCCAAAGCGTTCTAGGATGTCCTTGATATATGTTTCTTGGCTCATTCTAATTCCGTGTCTATTCCGGGAAAAACTAATATCTAGGCAGTAATTTACTTCACCTAAGTTATGAATGTGGAAAACTTTCTTCATCAATGTCCCGAATCTGTCAATTCTCTCCGAACTTCTAGACAAGACTGATATATCACCTACATAGACAACTATTATAAAAAGATTGTTTCCCTTGTCTTTAACAAACACACTTGAATCGCTCCTCGTCGGCACTGCGCCAACATTTTTGAGCTCTCGATCCAAGCGCTTGTTCCAAAAGCGTCCGGATTGTATTAAACCGTATAATGATTTCTTGACTAGACAAATTTTGTTTCCAGCAGACAAGTCACGAAGCATATTCTTCCCTTGGTCCCTAATTCTGCAGATCCGTATTTCTTTTGTACAATGTACTCTCTGCCGTATAATTAGGAACCTTTATAAAAATCTCTTCATCAGTAGATTCGTTTAGGTACGCGGTAGTTACATTAAATTGTCTCACGTGCGTTACAAGCAGCGATTGCCATTGCCAATGTAATTGAACTTAGCCGCGCCACAGGAGCAAACTTTTCATGAAAATCCAATCCTGGATGCTGTGAGAAGCCTCGCGCTACCACTCGCGCTTTTCTTTTGGAAATATTACCATCGGCACCGTACTTGTTTCGAAGTACAATCCTACTACCTACAGTAGCTCGATTCTTCGGTCGTTTGATGATGTCATACGTGTTATTTTCAAGAATGGACTCGTATTCGCTTGCCATAGCGTTCATCCACAGTTGTGACTCAGAACCGCTCATTGCTTGTTTGATTGGTATTTCGGCCAGAAAGGCAAGCTCGACTACTTCTTCGTTAGTGGCCAGGGGTTCGGTTTCATGTTGAACCATATGGTATTCCTTGCGGGGTCTGCCAGGTCATCCTGTTCTCGACTTTCACGGTCTCCCTCGTTCACGTTTTAAATTAACGTTTTCTCTTACCGATTCGTCGAAACTGTCAATTTCGGTTATAACATCTTGGCGAGAAGGCCTGTTAAGTATCGTTTCAAATTCCACTTCATGGTATGATTCAGGTTGTCCATCATCAGAGGACGATACTGAATCTAAATAAAAATGTTGAAAAGGAAATTCTTGATTACAGCTTGTTTTCTCACGAAATTTTACATCTCGAGTAATCTCCACCCTCGACCAAATTCTCTGAAATAACTAACTTTCGGAGAGCGGCCTATCCATGCCTTTTGGGCTTCTGCCCAGAAGGATGGGGGAAGATTCGACTGGAGAAGAAGAGACCTTGCCGTTTCAACGAGAGTTCGATTCCTCCGTTCGGCGACTCCGTTCTGCTCCGGATTACCCGGCGCTGTCAGCCGTCTCTGTATACCTTGTTGCTTCAAAAATGACTGAAATTGAGACTTTACGTACTCACTTACGTCTGATTGTAAAATTCTGACCTTTTTTTCCACGTTATTAAATTTTCGTCTTGTTCGCGGAACAAGTGGCCCGAATTATTTTCCCTGGTTATAGACCTGATACTTAAATCGAGAAAAGAATTCATACATTTTTCTTTTCTGTGATATTCACGTGTATTTTGCAGACATTAACTAATTTCAATGTATATCTAACAAAAATTGAAGTGAAACGAATTTGTACATAACCATAGCAATCCTCTGGTAACATTTCAATATATCATAACAATCAATTGAAGAGAATACGGCTTTTAGGAGAACAAATGTTATGCTTGCTACATATCAATTGTAACAACAACAATCGATATGAAATGCTTACAAAATAGACCAAAATGTGTTAAAAAGTGATTTTATATTACCTAGTGTTAGTTTTCGTCACAGTTCTCCATTCTTGTATAAATGCAGTGGATATTTCTTGCTGTATTTATGGTGAAGCTTCTTATTATGGCTTGAAATATCAGCACATAAGCTATTTTTTAACCAGAGCTAACAAATTGTTTTCGTTGTTATTTTTGTGTTTAATACATTACTTTTAATAAACAATTTTCATTTTTATTTCAGAAACATTCAAAAAGTTAAATTTTGTTGCTAAGTGTAATTTTATCAACCAATGATTTTTTTGTGATACATTTCCTGAAATGTCCTGATCGTAGTACCCTTTCTAAAAATATAAAGGCTGCGGTAAGTCAAAGGTCGAAGTGGTCACACCAATTCACGTGATCACTTTTCTCAATTGATAATTGGTCAGAGGTTTTAATCGGACCGTTGACTTGACGATTCTGTGCAATTTGACCGTTCACTTAACTCGGCCAAAGATTCGATATTTTATATTGGAAGGAAGGTTAACAAGTTATGACCACTTCTTTCTAAAAATTAGCATAACTTTAACGTCCTCCCTAACGTTACGTTAAGCTATTTCCAAATAAGCTTTGTGACTGCGAATGCACTTAAAAATAAATCAAATATATTTTAAAATTTATCTCATTTGCTACCAGTGGCGTAGCTAGGAGTCAAGCCGCCGGGTTGCGAAATTTGAGTCAGAGCCTTAAAATGAAAATTTAACTATTTCGTTAAAACTTTATACAACAAAACTGCTTCATTGCTTCTGGATTATTCTATTTCTAAAAAGTTTCTGGATTATCCTATATCTAAAAAGTGACAGGAGACAACATTTTACGTTAGAAAAGTTCCTGGAAACTAGCGCCAAGCGGGGCGTGCTTCAATTGTTTCTCAAATATTTCTTTCTGGAAGAAATTCGTTTTCAGCTGTTACTTCTTGCATTCTAATATTTCCGCTCATTCAACTTCATTCGAAGTTGTTTTTCGTAACGTTATTTCTTTAATATTTTGAGTTATGACCCATGGTAACAGATGGCGCCACAAGTGCTAATAAATTCTTTCGCTTTGTGTTTAAATCTTATTTATACGAAGTTTTCAGTTGCTTCTCTGAAATTGTTTCCGTGCAAATGAGGGGGACAAAGTTACGACTCGTGGTTACAGATGTACAGCGTGAGTTTTTTACCTTGAGACAACGCCATATCTCTAAAACTGCGCATCGGATCAAAAAACGCTGTGAATACAATTCGATACTAATCGCGACCCCGCACCCTCACCCCTAGTGGGTGGGATGGGGGGCAACTTTCAAATTGCAAACAGGAAGCACTATTTTTTTTATTGCAGATTCGGATTCTACGCCTCAAACTACTCGTACGTAGTTCGAATCTCCGTTTTGAGTTCCAAACAGATGGCGTTGAAGACCTACTTTTAACGTGAACGTAGTAGGTTTCTGTTGCTATCGTACAGTCGGTATAAAATTTGTTGAGGCACAATTTCTAGAAGACTGCTACATCACTTGGAATCAATCGCATTCAAGAAGAGTTCCAAAGTTATTGGCAGCGCAGTATTCAAAAAGAGAGCATTAATTTTAATAACTTATGCTATTATTATTTTGGTAAAATATTTGACGTATAAATTTATTCTTTTTTCCCGAATCTGAATCTGCAATGAAAAATGGTGGTTCCTATTTGCAATTTGAAAGTTGTTGGGGGATTGGCATTATCAGACAATAGTGTGGAATAATTGATGAGAACCTCATTGGTCCATTATTTATCGATGGTAACTTCAATGGTGAAAGATGTTGCAACTTTTTGGAGAACGAACTTCAAGTATTGCTTGCAGACCTTTCGTTCGACATGCGACAAGCATTGTGGTTTCAACATGACGCCTCTCCAGCATATTATTCTGCAGCAGGAAGTATTAGATTTTATACATCGATACAATTGTCTGTGGATCGGCAGAGGTAGTCCAGTGTCCGGGCCTGAAAAATCTCCAGAGTGAAGTTTATAATGCACTGCCAACAATGCGTAAGAACATGATGGAGCGAATCACTAATGCCTGCCAGACGATTACACCATTACACCGATGGTGACAGGTGACCTATAGCAAACATCCCAATGATAAGAGGCGAGGGAATTTACCTAAAACAAGCACCTGGGAACCGATGGGAACAGAAATTACTACGTCATTGTTCCTGGGTAACGCTAAAAGAAAATCTTGCAAAAAATAGCGTTATCTGTCAGGAATTCAAAACAAAGATTGGTACAAACTCTATGTACAGTCGGAAGCAAAAAAAGTAGACAAATTACAGTTTGTGATGCGTAGTTTTCGAAATATGGCGTTGCCTCAGGATAAAAAAATTACCTTGTATATTTATTGTTCATTAGAGAAGCCCTCGACAAGTAGCTGAATTAACGCATCAACTTTTTCAACGCTTCCTATAATTTTCAAATTCTTGAAGTACCTTGTGTGACGAATAAATCGGACACCAACCGGTTGCATCGTCTACAAAAGTCAGAAAATAGCATTCCTCTCCATTTGATAAAGTTCTCATCGGACCACATACATCAAAATGAACGATGTCACCGAGTTTTGTCACCCTTTCTGACACAGACTAACTACTCTACAGACTGGAAACGGGAAGGCTGAGAAATTCAGACAAGTTTCGGCGCTCTTCTGTGATTGGAATAAAAACTAACCTTGTTGAGCGAATTGCCTATTACACATTTGATTTAATATTATTTGCTTTTAATCTGAAATATCCATAAATAACTTAGCAAGTGAAAATGGCACTTTTGACTTACCTTGCTATTTATGCATTATCTTTCCGTGTAAAAACTACGAAAATAGGTACAGAAATTTATATATTAGGTGCTTTTCTTTTACATAAAAAAGCAGTTTCAAAATATTCAGGGGCTTTAAGCTCCATGTTCTTGTTCATAAGACGTTACACACCAAACGTTCCATTAAATAAGTAGCTATGAACTGCTTATTTTTGTACTACGAAATTGTTGTCATCTGAATGTTTTCTGACTAAAAAGTTGATAATGTTCTTTCTTCTGACATTCGATATTGCCTCAGTCAAAAATAATTCTTCCGCCAACAGATACCAAGACGCAATATCAACAAAATTCTTTGCGATGTATTAAAATTTGACAGTTGTGAAATTTATGTTGGTTCTTCCTCGATTTCTATACAAAACCGGGACTGGTCTTCTTCAGAAACGTACAGAAAGATTGAATTTCGATTCACTACTACCGTATGAGTACCGTTTATCGTTAAGTACAATTTCTGGATACCGCATCGTGTCTTTCTACAACCACATTTTCTAAGGATGATTCAACAACTTCAATTTCAGGTTTTCGGTTAAGTAAAATTTCTAAATGCTTCTAAGACAACGTTTTAATGGATCAGAGGATACTTGTAACAGAATTGAGCTTCTAATCTGTGACAGATGCGAAGTCATACAAAAATAAAATTTATAGTTGGCGGTAGGATTACATATTTTCCGGCGTTCGAGTCAATAGAATTTGTATTTACTACTTTTGGCCCTCTGTTGATTGGAATGCGAATTAAAATTCTGGCTGAAGGTCGGCCATGTAACTTATAAGGGCCTGCTTTCTGATTTCCTTAGAAATGACAGGCGAGACATTTTTCCATGCAAACAAAAGCCGCTTTCCAATTACGAATTTCAAGCACCTGATATGATCTAAACTGATCTAATCCGAACTACACTTTCGAGATTTCAATGAGATCGCTGCATAAGTCATACAAGCGTTGATATATGAGTAGTCATAGAAACAGGTGCGCGAGGTGACGGGAAAAAGTAAAAAAGATCAGTTCGAGTACGTTCCGCAACATGTTGGATCAGTTCGGAAGAGCTCTGAGTAGCTCATTTTGGCAATTGGAAAGCGACTAAATTTCGCATTCGATTTTAGATCCAGGGTCAGTGATGTCCAATCCAAGTATCGTTTTATTTTTGAATGCTTCACGCAAATCTTTCATGTTCAGATGTCCAAGTTTCTTGTGCCACTCCATCAATGTGCCTTTTCGCCTTTTGGTTAGTCCTTCACCGTCAAAACGTCCTTTTTTTCTCTTTGCGCCTTTGCGCCAGTACAGTTCGATATCGATTTCTTCGTTCGAAAATTTATTATTTTCTGAAGATATAATGTAATGTAATGTATTTATTAGTCAAATTCTGCAATGAAAATACATATACAGACGTATGACATGTTAAAACAGAATAACACAATGTACTTCAAAAATAGATTAAACAGTTTATACATATTCTATGTCAAAAATCGATAAACGATAAAAATTAACATCAATAATAATAATAATAAAAAAGAGACAATTAACGTAATGCAACTCGCAAATGTTATTGAATAAATTCATTTAGTGAATAATAAGCGCTGTATGCCAACAAATTTTTCAACCTTTCTTTAAATTGTCGGTCGTTTCCGGGGAAGTTGTCTGTACAGAGTGATTTAAGCTTATTCGAGGGTCCACTTTGACCAACAGATAGTCGGTTGTACGGTAGCCGAATGACGTCTGGGTTTCTGGTGTTGTAGTTATCACAGTCTTTGTTACAAACCGCACTGGGAGCAATAGTTCGCGCATGTTGCGTAACGTAATTTTGCATCAGTTCTCAGATTGAATTCAAATTCTCATCAGATCTTGCATCAGTTCTCACTTCATCTGACTCTTTCTCGTCTTCGCCGAATTGAGCCACAAATTTGTGTCTGTCCTTGTTTGAATCTTGGACGTAGAATAAACCGTTAATTTGTTTCGAAATTATTTTGACCTTTCCATCAACGCCGATGACTTTTGCAGCTTCCTTTCCGAACAAAACTTTGTATCCTTTATCGACAATCTTTCCAACGGACAACAAATTTGCCCGCAAGTCGGGTACATAAAGAGTGTCTTTTAAATTAAACGGTTGCTAACTATCTACGCTAGTAGTCATTTCAACTGTACCTCTTGCATTAACTGCCGTTATCGAGTTATTAGCTAACTTCAACTTGCCATTATCGCCTCCGTAAATCTGTACAAAACGGTCCGCTTCCTTGCACAAATGTGATGTGCGTCCACTATCGAGGCACCAATTTTAATCACGATTTAAATTTATTTAGTAAGAATTAGCTTCAGGTATGGCGTACAACGTCTCTTTATCGACTCTATTCGCATTCTGTCTACATTGTGAGACTTTATGTCCAAATTTGTGACATCTAAAACACTTTACTTTAGCCGATTTGACAACTTCGTGTTCACGTTTCTCCGGTTTCCGAAAAGACTTTTTATTATATCTTTCAACAGCCATCGCATTTGGCACCGAATCTTGACGACTGTCATTGGTTCTGGCTTCGTATTCTTCGACGATCTTCACACGCAGTACCTCTGGTCGTGGCAGATCATCTCGCATCTAAACTTTTCAATGCTTGTTGGAAGACTATAGAGGAGCATAATCGATAGAAGTTCGTGATTTATTTTCACTCTCATTTCCTCCTGCTTATCCACAGCATCGAAGAATTTACGCAAATGTTCATGCTAACATGCACATCTTCGCTATCCCTCATTTTTTGAAGTGTGAGTTACTTTAGTAACGTATCTTTCGGTGCTGGCCCTTATGATAGAAAAATTGTCTCCTATCTTAGCCAAACATCACGCGATGTGGAGAATCCCTTAATCTGTTTCAGCTGGGATGGGTGAATCGATAATATTATATCAGACTTTGCTTTATTCTCTCCTTCAATCCATACCGCTTCGGCTGCAACTGTTTCCACATTGCCATCCCAACTTCTGGCTTGACTTTCGTGCCTTTAACGAACGCTCACGCATCATTCTTCACTAATAACGCCTGAACTTGGTTTTCCAGGTATTATAATTGTGTTTCGTTAAAGCTTCGATCCTTATCGTACCAGCCATTGTCATTTGTCTATGTAGCTTACTTTTTCTCGTTTTTCGTGAAGAATTTTATAACAGACAAGCTGTAATTATCCAGTGTGTCAGGTATATACGATTTTTTTGTAGAAATACGCAGGCAGATATGTAATTACATTTTTATATTTGCAGAGAGAGAAAAGAACGAGAACATAAGTTAAAATGTAACATAAAACTATTGAATTTAAATAAACAATATCCAGAACCAGGAAGAAGTAGTTACGAACCATCGGACTCAAGTATTTGCCGGTTGCTTAAATCTGGCGCCAAGTTTTTTTATTTCAACGCAACATTTGTCGAGTGCTTCTTTCATTCTACCAGTTAAAATATTTTTCTGCTTTCCAGGTACTGAAATGACTTGTTAAAATGAATATAAATGCTATAACAGTAATATTGAGATGACAAATTACTTTGACATGAAACGAAAAATATGTCGGAAAAATTGAACTGTAAAAAATGAAAATTTAACGTAAAACATATTCAAAGCGTCCTCAATTTTTTTACGCAAGGTGTAAATCTTTTTAACATATTTTGACTCACATCTCTTAGTATGAAAGGATCATTATTCAAGTTTTCTATTTTTAATATTGAAAAATAAAATAAATTAAATAGGAATTATTTTATGGACACTTTCTATATTATTATTATTATATACGCAGTCCCAGTAGAATTTAATTTAGAATCGAAAATTGTCATAATAATAGGGTGTCCCATCTCAAAAAGGTTAAGTTTAATTCGTATCTCGTTTATCCGACCATCCATTAGAGAAACTTTAAATTAGTCCCTATAAGTTTTGTATTAAACATTTTTTCCAGTCAAAAATAAAAGATTTAAAGAGGGTAGAAATTCTCGCGTAGTCACCCTGTACTTCTCAGGAAGTTCTTGCAAATTTAATATTAAATGCCAATTACGTTGTAGCAAGAAAATAAAGTTAAGCATGGGTAACGACTTGAAAAATTTGAAAATTATTTGTAAAATTCACTATATTTAAATTTAGTACTCCTTTTTTAATTTACCAAGAGAATTTCAATTGGCCGTATTTTCCAAGTGTTATGTCCATCAAAAAATTCTGGGATAAGTCTCCCAGATATTTTATTAATTTGAATGCAACTTTAAACTTGTTTCGCGCAGGCGAATGGCGTAGCGGTTAGTCTAGCCGACTTATAAAGTCGAGCCACTTGTCGGCGTGGGTTCGAATCCCACGAAAGCCATGGATATTTGTGCTGTCCGGATTATGACCCTGCTTATCAAACAAAGTAAATTGTTTGGAAAGGTGATGCTATAAGACAATAATAGGTGCTTTCTTTCGCTTAAAAGTTTGAATCATGTTTCGAATTTGGACCTGAATTTCGTAGTTGTTGCAACAAAACAACTGACTTGAACTTTTTATTGACAGTTCACTTATAGACATAATTCAATCCAAACAAGTTTTAAAAATAGAGAGATTTAAAGAAAAGAATGTCTGTTTTTGAATCAAAACACGTTTGGATCACGATTTCTTGAGCGAAAGAAAGCACCTAATATGCAGACTGGTGCGCAAAGTAGAAAGAAAGAAAGAAACTTGTTTCTACGGTAACGTAAAAGATATAAAAACAAACAAACGAATACATCTTAGCAACAATAATTAACTCGTCATATTTACAATAGAACATATTACATATAAAATAGCGACATCTTACTATCGCTTTTTGACCTAACATTGCAGTAGGATAGACAAACTGAAGCGGGATTTGCTCCTAATGAGTCCCCCATGCAAGGCGGCCATGCTTGCTGTCAAAGCATAATGAAAGATTTTAGAAAAATTTTGTGCAAATCGTTTTTGATTGCAGTGAGAACCTCAAAAACAATTTGCACAAAATTTTTCTAAAATCTTTCATTATGCTTTGACAGCAAGCATGGCCGCCTTGCATGGGGGACTCATTAGGAGCAAATCCCGCTTCAATTTGTATATCCTACTGCAATGTTAGGTCAAAAAGCGATAGTAAGATGTCGCTATTTTATATGTTCATCATTCTTACATCGCATTTGCGAATAAATTGGGCAAGTCGTTTTTGGTCTGCAGTGGAAATGTCGAGCTACGTTTCTGCTGAAGAAGCCCCAAGCAGGGCTGAAACAGCTGCCCAGAGGCTGCTCGAGGTTCTCACTGCAATCAAAAACGATTTGCACAAAATTTTTCTAAAATCTTTCATTATGCTTTGACAGCAAGCATGGCCGCCTTGCATGGGGGACTCAGCAGGGCTGAAACAGCTGTCCAGAGGCTGCTCGAGGTTCTCACTGCAATCAAAAACGATTTGCACAAAATTTTTCTATAACATATTACGTATCCCAAATTTTTTTGATGGGCAGATGATGTATGTATCCATTTGAAAGAAAAAAACTTGACTACCGGTTGATAGAACATTAATTTAGTATTTCGTATTTATACAGGGTGAGTCATAATGGGCGGAACAAACTTTACCAGTATAGAGGAGAGACATTTTAAGTAAAAAAGTTCATATGAACCTACATACTTCCGAAGAAACAAATGACAATCAGGTTTTCGAGATATTCATTTGCTTCCAGCTTTTCTTAATGGAACGTTAGGTTTTTTATCATGGCATCGCATTCAAAATGTCGCCTTAATTACGTCTGTAAAATATCATCTTCCAAAGTCTACTATTTTATAAATGATTTAGTAACAAAATCTTGGTGTTCACGGAAATTGGCTATAATAGCTAACTTTCTTATTTGACATTTCACGAAGTAGCTTCAATTAGAAAAATTTTAGGACTTTTCCTGTTAGTTTTTATGGTATGATGGAGAAACAAATGATAATCAAGTTTTCGGGATTTTCAATTGTTTTCAACTTTTTTAAATGAAACGTTATATTTTTTATCACCGTATCGTGTTTAGAATGTCAAATTAAGTACGTCTATATAATATTTCCCTCCTAAGTATACTATTTTATAAATTATTTAGTAAATAATTGTATTAGACATTTTAAAATATCGCCCTTTCAATATTTGGCACAAAGGCTTTTTAGTATGAACTAAATTTAAAGAAATTTTTAATCAAGGCTGTTCACGTAGGTCTGACAGTTTGAACATACTTCTTTTATTATCCTGTTTCAACACGCACAATACTGTGTTCGTGAATAAAAACACTATTACAACGAGACACTTCTTCGCGCGAATATCAAGACTGAATTATTTATGAAACATTCTGTTTTAAGAGATAATATTTTAGAGATATACTTAATTTGACATTCTGAACGCGACGCCATCTTAAAAAACATAATGTTCCATTTAAAAAAGTTGAAAACAATTGAAAATCTCGAACACCTGATTCATTTTTTTTCCGAAGGTACCATAAAATCGAGCAGGAAAAGTGCTGAAATATTTCTAATTTAAGCTACTTCGTGAAATGTCAATAAAAAAAGTTAGCTATTGTAGCCATTTTCCATGAACACCAAGATTTTGTTACTACATAATTTATAAAACTGTAGGCTTTGGGAGATCATATTTTAGAGACATAATTAATTTAACATCTTGAATGCGATGCGATAATAAAAAACCTAACGTTACGTTAAAAAAAGTTGAAAACAATTGAAAATCTCGAAATCCTGATTGTCATTTGTTTTTTTTTGAAAGTAGCATAGTATCGAGGAGAAAAGGTCCTAAAACTTTTCTATTTTCAGTTACTTCGTGAAAACGCAAATAAGAAAGTTGGCTATTGCAGCGGCTTCCTATGAACACCCTGTGTGTAGGTTCATATGAACTTTTTTATTTAAAAATGTCTCTCCTACATACTGGTAAAGTTTGTACCGCCCATTATGACTCACCCTGTATACTTATGGCATTTATACATATGTATAATATTTATGAAGCCATTTTACATTATTTTCTACTTATGTAAATCAGACTATAAATAAATTACACCTTGCGGCTTTTCTTTATCTCGCACCCAGTATATTATCGCAATCTAACTCTTCTTGTTTGTGTTAACGAATTAAAAAGGAGTAACTTAAACTTTTTCTGAAAACGTAACAAAATACTTGTTTAAGTTTTTAGCTGACGTTATATGCACAAGTATGATATTACTTGATTATTACAATAGACGTGATTATGTGAATCAGCAGAAAAATAACATTTCAAGCATTTTCTTTCTATCTGCACACTTGCAAATCTGCAAGTGTGTGCTTACGCAATGCATAACGTAATGCAATGAACGTGTAATGTTGTAATCACTCATAAATAAACATATGCAGAATAATTAAAGATAATACCATGTCTTCTTATTGTCAACTTATTTTTTACCGTTTACTTTATTCTCTTCCAGTAATTCAGTGGGTTATAAAATAATCAGCGCTATTAATTAAAAGTAATTGTAATCTTAAATGAACATGAAGCTTGGAATTCATGACGTAAATGTCACATCCGCTTGTCTAGTCTAGCTCGTACGTATTTAAAAGAAAAGATTACATGTGAAGCAAATCGTATGAATCAATTAAATATATTCCAAAAAACCAAAAAACCAAAACCAAAACCAGAAAACCAAAAAGAATTAGCTATGAAAAGTAATAGGACCAGAATTTCGAATTTCTTATGACTAAAGCTCGGACATTCGTAGAGTATCTCGTAAAAACCAGTATAAAGATAAACAAAGCAACGGCGTAGATTTTAACGTCGCTGCTGAACGGTTTATATGCCCGAGGCACTCTCAACCTGCGTTCATTGCATCAAGAGCAACCGTTTGATGTAAATTACATGTGTAACAGAATTACTTTTATAGTTTCTTTGAAATTAATAATTATAAAAACATTATAATACTTTAATATAACTTTCAAAAAGACGGGCATAATATATCTAATTCATATCAATCACATCGCCGTCACTGCAAAAACAAAGTGTGCTTATTTTGAAATCCTTTGGTTATATAAACAAGTTTTTATAACCAGTCGACCAGATGTGTAGTGGTTACTACGTGCCGCATAGACTTCTGGGGCATTAACTGGTTTACTGTTTTGTTTTTACAGTACAGACGCGTTGAAGATTCGAAATTTTTCCGACTATCATCGCATCAGCATATTAGTAGTTCCTCGTATATTTAAAGAGAGCTTCCGCCTAAATCCTCCTAGGTCTGCTTATGACCGATTGAATTAAATAGCGAAATGTTTACCTTTGATACTTTGACAGTCGTATTCACAAAGCGTCATTTACGTAAAATGCTCCTTAGAAAAATTTTGTGCAAATCGTTTTTGATTGCAGTGAAAACCTCGAGCAGCCTCTGGACAGCTGTTTCAGCCCTGTTTGGGGCTTCTTCAGCAGAGACGTAGCTCGACATTCCCACCGCAGACCAAAAACGACTTGCCCAATTTATTCGCAATTGCGATGTAAGAATTATGAACAGATAAAATAACGACATCTTACTATCGCTTTCTGACCTGACATTGCAGTAGGATAGACAAATTGAAGCGGGATTTGCTCCTAATAAGTCCCCCATACAAGGCGGCCACGCTTGCTGTCAAAGCATAATGAAAGTTTTTAGAAAAATTTTGTGCAAATCGTTCTTGATTGCAGTGAAAACCTCGAGCAGCCTCTGGACAGCTGTTTCAGCCCTGCTTGGGTCAAAAAGCGATAGTAAGATGTCGCTATTTTATCTGTTCATCACTCTTACATCGCAATTGCGAATAAATTGGGCAAATCGTTTTTGGTCTGCGGTGGGAATATCGAGCTACGTCTCTGATGAAGAAGCCCCAAGCAGGGCTGAAACAGCTGTCCAGAGGCTGCTCGAGGTTTTCACTGCAATCAAAAACGATTTGCACAAAATTTTTCTAAAAACTTTCATTATGCTTTGACAGCAAGCAAGGCCGCCTTGCATGGGGGACTTTTAGGAGCAAATCCCGCTTCAATTTGTCTATCCTACTGCAATGTCAGGTCAAAAAGCGATAGTAAGATGTCGCTATTTTATCTGTAAAATGCTCCGTTTAGTAATTGGTAATAATTTATAAATCGTCCACGTAGGTATGATTTGTTAGTAAATTAAACAAAAGCTTAACGGAAGCTAAATGAATGTTTTAGCCGCTTTTCGTATTCACAAAGCTTACTTAATTAAACTAATGTCAAATAAATGAAACTGTTTATAAATTAGTTTTGTATGGAATAAAGTTAATAGTTATTTAATAAACTAGTTTGTTAATGAAGGCGATTAATAAACGAAACTGCCTTTAATAGTTGAGTTAAATTCATTTTATCAAGAAAAGGTCTTAACAAAAGTTGTGTAGGTTTTCATTCAGCATAATTTAAAATTATTTGCAAATATACAGGTTGTTCATTTAATAAACCTAACTAATTATTTTTTAAATGGAACACTATATATTTTATTGCAGTTTCGGTTAGCCCTTGAATAGACTATAAAAATGATATAACATTATACTTACTTATTTTTAGTATCTACCGAGTTATTTTTATTTTATTCAAAAAATGGGTCATGTTTGATCGTCTGCCAAATTGTCAATTTTAATGATACGACAATCAACCTTGGACCAAAATATTTCTAAATCTCTTTTACCATATTCATCATTTTTAAAAACCTAGCAACAACACTACGATTCAGTTCGCGTATTGTAAAATTAGTCATTGTTTTCAAATGGAACAGCCTGTATATTATAGTACATTTGGATAGTGCTTTCTACGAGCTTCTCCATATTTTATGGTCTTAAGATTTATAACTTGTGAGTTATTATCACTTATCTATAATCAACTTAAGGAACGTGCTGTATAATAGTTTTATTCGTCTCAGAATCATTATTAATTTTTATTTTTTATTTTTATTAGATATTTATCCATACATTATCGTACTTTTAGTCATTTAAATAAAAATAAATAAATAAATTCAGGAGCGAAATGATTTTTTTTCAGGTAATTCCTGTCATGTATGAACATATTACCTGGATTTTGGGCCAAACATCTTGTATTCAACTGTTGCACTAATGATAATTAGTACAACAGTTGCACACAAATAATAATTAGTGCAACTTTGGCCCTTTTAGTTTTAGAGCCAAGCTACGTTACTCGTAGGGATGTAAAAGATCATTTCAGTACATTTTACATCCCAACGTTTAACGTAGGCATTTATTATTAAATGAGTGTAGAGTCTTGTTACATACCATGCATAACTTTTGTTACAAAAACCACATTTACATAAATCTTTACTTTTATTTCTTGAACGCGGTTAGAACTATTGCTTTTATACAACCTTTGTGACCCATCGTCAGATTAAGCAATAAAATACTTCTCTTTAAACGATGGCCGTACAGCTAACTGTAATTAAACATAACCTTACTACAACACTGGCAATTTACCACTTGGTATTTTACTAAACAGTATTTTATGAGATTGTAATTTACCTTGCAAAACACGATATTTTAAATTGTGGTTGAAAGTGGTGGTAAAAATTCAGTATTTTATTTATGTCCGGTTTCTGAAAATATAAATAACTTTATGTAAAGGTAATTTTTTATTGATAAATAATTTTATGAAAAGTATAAACTGTTTAGTTGCTACATGTACACTTTATGTACATATAAAGCTTTGAGAAACGGCTTTTAGAAGTTATAGTGAGTTTATTTTGGGCTTATCTCTACATAAACTTATGCTTCGTTTCAGAAACCGGGTATTAGTACTGTAAATTGTAATTTGCCAGTTTACATCCTTGCCCTCAATTAAGCGCAAAATCTCTTCTTGGGTAATCTCCATTCGAACCATTTGAAGATTTCTTGGTAGATATTCGAGGATGTTAACACAATTTATACAATCATTCAACTAATCATATATGCTTGTAAAAAAACAAAAACAATAAGAATATACAAATATACGAGGTGCTGCATTTATAGTTTATTACAATATTTTTTGGTTGAACGTAAATTCTTTTTTTGTGACAAAATTATAATAAATAAATCGCAAAAACAGTTACTCAATGAAAAAGAGTCAATAAAGAAACAAACAAAATAATTCATTAATATCAAAATTAATAAACGGTAAATCAAACGATTTATAAATTGACGGAACAAATGTCAAATTTTCGATTTGTGAATACGACATCTGATTTAGCATTTCATTTATATAAATGAAATCATTTTTAAATCATATCATTTAGAGCTCTTTATGAATACGGCTGTGAGAGTATTTTATTATTGCATGACACGTTGTTTAAAATACGAATATTAATTTATTTTATAGTTTACAATGCACCGATTCGTTCTTTTTAAAATTGAAGTTTTATATTGAAATAAAGGATTCGTTCTTCAACAATTCCTTTATGTTTAAAAGAAATTATTTTCTATTCTTGTTTAACTAGAAAATAATAATAAAGAATTTATAAATGAAGTTGATTCTTGTCCGATGAAAATTGCAAGTAAAAAGTTTAAGATTAAAAACTTTTTACTTGAAAGAGTTTATGGTATCTTAAAGTAGGCCATTTATTAGCAAAGCAGAAACAAAGTATAATTTATACCTAGACTGATTATAATACATGGCAGTGCTGCTGAGACAGTTTCAACAACTTACAAGAAGCAGCAGCAAGGCGATCAGCAGCAGCAGCAGCAGCACCACCACCAGCAGCAACAGCAGCCCTGAGGAAGTTCTTCTGCAATGGAGTACGAAACGCAGCAGTAGAAGAAATACGAGACGCGTGGGTCCAATCCGAAGCCAAGAATTCAACCATGGACGACGGCCGCGGAAACCTTCAAGTTAAACTAATACAGACAGATCATCAATCACCAGTGACAATCTTCAATCCAAATCTGAAAGTTTCTGTATTGACACCAGTACATATACAGTGCTCGGCTAAATTTCCATTTGAATACGATTATCAATTATCTAATGTATCATTCTAGGGCTAAACATGCAAATATTGATGATTACCATTAGAAAACGAAACAAAATTTGAAAAATCTATTTTTAATAGAACTTTGGAAATTTTCCAATTAATTGGCAGAAAGTAGCAGAAGAACACAAAATAATGCTTTATTGCGAAATACGAGAAGCATTCAAATATGAGGGAGAATGTCTTTTTATTATCAATGAACCAAAAACATGTTACATACTATTTTTCAACGCAGTCCCTCTCGACTTCAATACGCCTGCGCCAACATTCTGGAAACTTATTTCAACCGGCGATATAAACGCGTAGGATCTCAAATGAAACGCCGGAGCAAGCGCGATTCGAGCGTCAATTTCCCGAAAACGTGACCTAGAATTTAATGAAAGTCTCTTATACGCGGTCCTTCGGATACCTAACGCCGCGGGCCTCATAATCCGCTAAGCGCATCAAAGATGGCGACGGTGTGATTTCGAAAGGCATCCGCTTCGATGTAAACCTGGGGACTGGGTGGGACTGTCAAATGAAACGTCCGGGCAAAGGCAATTCGGCTGTCATCCTGATGGTATCTTGGAATCTGAGGTGACGGTGCTATGTTAAATGAAACCGTTCACGCAGAGATAAACCCGTCGCCATCTTGGAATCAAATATGGTGGCGATGCGATGTAGATAAACGTCGGCATCAATGTAAAGCCGTCGAGTGAAGTGTCAAATTAAACATCTGGGCGAGGGCAATTCGGACGTCATATGCCAATGTCATATAGCAATCCAATATGGCGGCGGTGGGACGTAGAAAATCGCCCGCGTCGATGTAAACCGTCATGTGAGGTATCAAATTTACGTCCGGGCGAGTGCAATTCAGCCGTAATCCCGACTCCATCTTCGACTGCAAAATGGCGTTGGTGCTGTCATGCCAACGGCATCTTGAAATCCAAGATGGCGGTGGTGCTGTGATTCCGACAGCATCTTGGAATACAAGATTACGGCGGTGCGATGTAGATAAGGCAGAGTGGTCGGACGGTCGGCGAAGTAATGGGAAGGAGAAACGGCACCAGGCGTTTGCGAACTCTGTCGGATAGCAAGTAAGACATCTCCGAAAGAGAAATTCGACCGGCATGTCGACGCCATCTTCGATGAAAACATTCCTGCTTGATCGATTTTTCGATTTCGCACACCCTTTTTTGCTCGCTCTGCAGGTTCTTTCGTTTTTGTTGGAACCACGGAGATTTCTATAGAAATCCGTAAATACGCATTCTAGATTGATCTTTCGGACAATTTTTGATGCAGGTTGCAAGGCCATCGCACGTCGAGTAGCGGCGTAGGGGGCGTAGGGAAAATTTCTCTAATATGTAACCTTAGAATTTGATAAAAGTCTCTTATACGCGGTTCTTCGGGTCACTTTGAAGACACAGGCGCTGGAACATCAGAAGGAAAAGATTTTGTTACCCCCCTTTGCAAAAATGGCCGATTTTCAAGTTTAAAAAATTCTAACGCCCTCAATTTTGTTTTGAAATGTGGAGGCCATATGCAGGTAGGAAGGGGGTCTTTCCGCCTGCCGAAGATCGAATCCGAGTCCGGTCCTGGAACCGAAGAGGTCCCCGAAGACCGCGATTTCAGAGCTTTTCGAAAATTTCTCGAAAACATTTATTTGGAATTTAATTCAACTCTCTCATACGCCGCAACAGTCCTTCAGGTACCTAAAGCCGGAAGCCATATCTGAGAAAATCCGTTAAGTGGATACAAAATGGCGGCAGTGTAATATCGAAAATGTTAAATTAAACATCCGGGTGAGGACTATACAGCCGTCATCCTGGTGCTATCTTGGAATCTCAAAGATGGCGGCGATGCGATGTAGAAAAGCTTCCGCGTCGATGTAAACCCGTCGTGTGAGGTGTTAAATTAAACGTTCGCGCGGGGGAAATTCGGCCGTCATCCCGTCGCCATTTTGTAATCGAAGATCGCTGCGCTACAATGCAGGAAATCGTCGCGTGGAAGTAAACCAATCATGTGGGGAAATTCTAAAAATTCTAAAAATTAGATAAAGAGACTTTTAAAAATCGGAGTGTCAACATCAATTAATCACTTAAAAAATTGTACTTCCACAAAGTATTTTGAATATAAAACAAAATCTCTTGCCCAATTTTCACGATAGACTTCGAATTATGCCAAAACAACAGGTTCGGTTTCTCGGAGCTGTATGCAGAATGAGGCAGAATAAAATAACGATAAAAAAATAAATCGTGAGAAAGATAACGATAGCTTCTTTGAAGAAAATAAACCATGAAAATTAACAAAATTTCAACATACATTTAACCGAAATTGTTTTTATTTCGCGACTCATATTTTCTTAATATTTTTGGGAAAGTTACATTGTCGACAATATCAATAAAATTGATTCCACTGATAATATCGATAACTCTTATATATCGATAACTCTCATATATCGATAATACGGATAATATTGATGATGCCGATAATATTGATAATGCCGATAATATCGATAATACCGATATTATCAATAATATCGAAAGTATGGATAATATCGATATATCGATATTTGAAGTGGAAATATCGTTATTCAATAATTATCGATATTATTGTTAATCAATAATATCGATATATCGATACATCCTCGCAGCCCTAGCCGTAACAATGCCCGCTCGAAAATTCGCCGTTTTATTTCAATATATTTTTCTGAATATCTCAGTTATTGATCATTCGATTTTGAAAAAGTTTTATCTGTTGTATTTAGCTTTAAAATGCTATTTAACTAGGTATCACAAGGGGTACTTTGCTATTTGAATTTTTAAAGTTGGGGTTGTTATAGCTTAGAGGTTGAGGTATGGGGGATTGAAAATTACACCTTCAAATGATGATTTAAAGATAAAAATCGACCTGTCTGACAATTCTTGTGAAGTATTTTTCTTAATAATTTTATAGAATTTATGCGTTACTTTTGGAAAACACTGTATATATACAATAACTTCATTATTATTAGTGTACGAAATCGTTCAAATAATCAGCAATAATGAACCCACAATTACAGCGGCGATACCAAAAAAACAATTACGCATCGCGTTCTCATAATATTTTCATATGTAAACTTTTCTTTAATGAAATATTCCGTATTTATTGTTGTGAAATGGAAAAATAGTAAATTCTAAATATAAAGTACTCTTTACTATTTAACCTCAGAACGAATAATAAAGGAGTTATTGCGATATTTGTACTCATCATTAAAGAAAAAATCATTAAAAATCTGCTACAATTCATCTAAATTGTAACAGGGTTCTCATAGCGATTTCGGCCCTAATTGAGGCCTTATCAGAAGAACATTTTGAAATTTCATAATTTTATTGCTGGAATTTTATTGCTAACTTCTCATCGGTTGGTCAGATACGTTTTAGAAAAGAAACCGGAAAACATTTTATCCTAAAAACAAGTTTGAAAGTTGCTGCACATTCACGGCGAAATGCGAAATGCATCGAGCACTAAAAAGGCGTGTCTGGCTTGCAATAACCTCGTTCCGAACTTGATTTTGTGTCATGACATTAGCACACATGTTGCAAGTACATAAGTACGTCTTGTTGGCTTTGTATCCAATGATATGATGTATGCAAATTGTCGACCTCCTTTCAATTGGCTTCTTACGCAACAGCAAGTCACCCCAGTTTAACAATTTAAGTTTCTTTGAACTATTTGGTGAGTCCAGGAACGCCTTAATTACCTAATGATCATATTTATGATGATCATCGTTTGCCATTTACTTGTGACTAAGATACCTTAAGTTAGCTTTCTCTCTTTAATTTCGAAGGTTGAAATTTCAATTTGAATGCTACATGTTTGAGAACATTTCTAATTTACAGAACACTACAAATATTTATCTTAAATATGAGCTAGCGCAAAATGTTAAAACAAGATACTCACTTATTTATCTAACAGTATTTGCATGCGATTTGCATATGTATCTGTTAATTCTAACCATTCCGATAAACTTATCGTTTTTACAAATATTCAGCATGCCTTATTTAATATAATATAACGGTATAAACTAATAAAAATTCCTTGCCTTATTTAATAAGAAGAATTACATTTCAACTATATCCATAGCTAATAAAATTAATTTGCACTTATACTGGACCTCATAACGTATGGAGGAGATTGAAAGAGTAGCTGGAAGAGATCAAATTAAAGCCTTTTCTTAATAAACTTTTGGTAAAAAATCAATAACCAAAAAGTTACAAGAGTTTAAAGTGAAACTAATTAACAAGCAAAAGTTACTACCAGTAGTAATTCTTTACGTTTTAAGTTCAAATTTGGTGTATTGAATATTGGTTAATTGAACACTGCCTTGCAATAAACTGTTTTAAAAAATGTAGTCACGTTAAAGTTACGGCTATTTCATATTTCCTTTTAATGTTCAATATTGATCACACAGTTTCTAATTGAAATGTAATTATGATATCCACAATTCAAGTAGATTCTTATCTGATGAAAATTTGTATAACAACTTCACTATAACTTGTTAACACACCACTTAAAAAGATTTATCATTTGACATATACAAGCTGTCCCAGAGCTCCGTAAAAGTTCCATAACTTTCTTGCTATTCCAGGTATCGACTTGTTTTTTTTTTTATATAATAGGAACGCTTCTACGTGGGGTGCTGGAAAATTTTCTGGAATCTAGTAGGTCTACAATTGTTAGCGTTTATCAACTGACATATTTGAAAAATTTGACGTTCTTCGCCTATAATTCTATTGACAGTTCCTATCCAAGTGAAATAGTTTTGTTTATACAGCATTTGAGAAAAAGTAATTTTGTGTAAACATGAAAATCTCGCGTGAAAATTTTGGTGCCATGACTTTTTACGATTTCAAATGTGGTCTAACGCCGAAACAATGCCTCGATCGGCTTCATTTGGCTTTTGGCGATGAAGCACCATCAAAGAGCAGTGTTTATAATTGGTTTGCCGAATTCCAGCGTGGACGTACCTCTCTCAGTGACGAATTTCGTGAAGGTCATCCATCAACATCTGTTGTTGCCACTAATGTAGATGCTGTGCGTGAAATGCTTGAGCGAGATCGACATGTGACATACCGTGAGATTCATGCATCCTTACGCATTGACCTGAAAGCAATACACAACAACAATCTACCGTTTGGGTATTTCAAAATGAACCAAAACCAACAAAAGTTATCCGTTCACGCAGTGCTGCGAAGCAAATGATTGCTTGCTTCTTTGGTTTAACTGGACATGTAGCAACCGTGGCTTTAGAGGATTAGAAAACCGTGAATGCTGATTTTTATACTACAATTTGTTTGCCGGAAGTCATCGATCAAATAAGAAGAAACAATCGAAATCGACGAATTATTCTCCATCATGACAACGCCAGCTCTCACTCAGCCCGTCAAACAGTTGATTTTTTGTCCAACAAAAATGTTGAATTCATGACTCATTGTCCATATTCACCTGATTTATCACCTAATGATTTCTTTTTGTTCCCAAATATCAAAAATAAAATGCGTGGTGAGCGATTTTCGTCGGCTGAAGCAGCGGTTGAAACATTCCGGACACTGGTTTCGGAGGTACCATCTTTAGAGTGGAAAACGTGCTTTAGAAATTGGTTCGAGCGTATGCAAAAGTGTATTGACGTCAAAGGCGAATTCGAATTTCGAAAAACAATGATACCGTTTACCAAATTTCATATGCGTCTTTTCATACCGTTTCCAGAAACTTTTCCAGCAGGCCACGTATTACACATTTTTAAATTTTTTCGTTTGTATTATTATTATAAAATGAAGTTACGTTTTTTTTTCAGTTGAAACACCCCATTTTGATTTAATTTTTGAATTCTACACCAAATTCTGCGTTAAATTTATTATTAGTTTTCACTGCAATCAAAAACGATTTGCACAAAATTTTTCTAAATCTTTCATTATGCTTCAGCAAGCATGGCCGCCTTGTATGGGGGACTTATTAGGAGCAAATCCCGCTTCAATTTGTCTATCCTACTGCAATGTCAGGTCAAAAAGCGATCGTAAGATGTCGCTATTTTATCTGTTCTAAATATTTATATCTAAAAATTACTCTTTTCTTAATAACTCGTCGAATATCAGAATTGGACGTCACTGAAAAGCTTGTCAAAAACGCTTTGTATCTAAAAGTGAGTGTTTATTCCAAGAAGGGTAAGCTTAACTCTGCTCTATTACATACGTTTAAATGGCAAACATCCTAACTCCGTTTTTCGTAACTCCGCAAACGGATGGACGCGATGGAACACCGAAAAAGTGTTCCCTGGCGTCCAAAAAGTGTTAGAATTAACTCCAGATTTTTATCAGTGTAGTATTATGTGTAGTTTTATTCGTCGCCGAATACAATGAAAGGAAAATTTTTAGAACGTAATTATTGCAGCAAATTGTCATCTTCAACTTCAACTTAAATAAACACCGTTCTTGTTTATTAATATTCCTAGACTTGAGAAGGTAGTAACACGTAAATCATATCACAAATTTTGTCCGACACGAAAATAGTAAGTAAAGTTCTACCCTTGCGTACAAAGCAAGTACGGGCTGCACTAATTATGTGTGTCGCATGCAGCCAAAGAGTAGTTAAATTGATTAATTTTATTTTACTGTCGAAATGCAAATTTTTATTATCAAACATTTTTTTATCATTCACGACGCATTTACAATAATTATTAGGACCACTGATATTGTCGTAATACGAGCTGGGTATGCCAGTAAAACTTTTCAGAAATTCGTAATCTTTATGATGTGCTTCTGTACGTTCGCCGCGCTGTGATGACCTACGACCATTAACGTAACCTAGTACATTTTTGACTAGACAGTCGACCGTAAACTACTACCATCGTGGTAAACATAATTCCCTAAAAGTGCTGATTTCCTTGTTGCTCTTGCAACATTGCTACATTTGTATTTGTTATCTTTGTTACACGATAAACTTCGAATGAGAATGGGATGGTGTTACCTGAACACGTAGGTGTGTTGATTCTGTGACCTTATTTTCGTTTTCAGGTAACAAACTAATTGCTATTTGTCATGCTGACACAATTTTAAGTCAGAAATTTATTGATCAATGAGGCGATTTAAACTGCTGTCAATATTTTTATAATCTACTTACTTAAACACCTGTTGTAGTATTAATTACGGCAAGATAAGACTCTTTGTATAAACAGATCCCTTTCAGCTATTTGTTTGGGCATTGCAATGTGCAAATAGTAAGAGCAGCAAATATTATGGCTTGAAGTTTTTGCGATGAATAACGTTACGTTCCCTAATGATATCTTTAATTTGTAAATGAGACATTCGGATCACCACGTAAGATTTGGTTAGTCTCAAATCAAAATGCATTAGTAATTATTGAATTCTTGACTGACATCTTTGAAATATTACTGGTACGTTGAGTTTACCTGCAACTCTAAACTTTTCCTCCAAATATTCAAACTGATTTAATAAAATTTCAAAGCAAAATAGTTTATTTCCTTCTTTCATCCCATATACAGAGTTGTTCGCGCAAATCGTTCATTAAAAGATTTCAAGCTCTCAACTGGCTTTTTTAAATGGCATGTAATATTTTTTCATTGTTTATCGGTTCTACAAGCGCGTGTCAAATTTTAACGGAGAGTGAAATTATCTGACACCCCTTGGTTTATTTTTATTACTCCTATTTTTTACTGAAGTATGATTTGAGGATTTTGAACTTAGGTAAAGGCTGATAATTATAATAGAGAGTTATTGCAACCCTAGTTACGGGGAAACCATAATAAGGGAATACCGTATTTTGACGTTTGCGCATGCGCAGAGCGTGTTTTAGTATAAGGTTTCTCTATTAACGTTAAGGTTTGACTTTAATTAGGTCCGTTTAGAGTCGACCTTACTTTACTACCTTAACGCTAAATTTGACAGTTGCGTAACAAAATAGTGTCAAATTAGGACTTTCATTGTGGTTTACATTTTTTATAATTACTTATTACAGAAAATGAATGTATTGGCGTCTACCCTAAACGTTTAAGATTCATCGGTGTTGAAGATATCATTTTGTTCAACAGTGAAGATAGCGATAAACGCTTACAACTTATCTTCAACGGATGCCAGCAATGTGGAGACAGACAAAATTGACAAGATAAAAACCCTTTAGGTTGAATCTATGATTAGGATTAGAATGTTGTTCGACCTTACGGTTAATAATGAAGTGCAGTATGTTCCCGATCATTACCTCAACCTACGATTACGACTTCCGAAACTTTTTCCGGTTGTGTAAATTTTAAGAAGTTACGTATTCATAAGCTAAGGATAGTTTCTGATGGGAATGGCTTCTCTGCAAATTTTTCTGTCAAACTAAATATCTGAAAGAGGCAACGATTAGCGATTTGTGTATCATCTAATTATAAGTTCGCAAATGGTTTGCAATAACTCTCATTCCAGCTAACGCTGTTTTGGTTACCTTATCTCTTTTAACGTCGACTATAATAGGGTAAACACTAATTGTGGGTTTTTGCAATAACACTCTATTGATTTTTCATTACGGTATGCGTTGTTAGAATGTCGCAAAACATTCGGTTACTCTCCCTCAATGAATTGATTATGTACTGGTATTGGACAAAATAATAACGAAGAAGAGAGCACCCACACAGAAATTTATCAATGTCTACCACATTATAAGTAGCAACTTCTGTTAACATTTTAATTTATAAATTCCTGCGACGCACATGTGCTCTTATGGGACAACTTTCCCTAGTCTCTGTCTGGGCATCGCCGCGCCAGCTCAAATCGCTCAAGCGGAAGTTAGTTTTGAGTACTTAAAAGTGTTTCGGTAGTATCGTGTTAACTATTATCAGAGGATGTGATGTGTACATACATAAATTCCAGGTGCAGCCTGTACTGATTAGAACTTACACTTAAACATTAGTAATAGCAAAACAGTGTTGTGTTGAAAAAAAGTTAAGGAAACAATGGAAAACCTGATATCTCATTGTTATCATTATCAAGAAGAAAGAATTTTTTTTTTTTCAATTCTTTTAGAATGATTAAATTTATAATTCTTGTCATTATGTTTTCAAAAATTCATAATAGGTATGTTATTTCAATTACTCACTTTCCAATTTTAATAAACATTAACAAGACTTCACGGATACCAATCCTTGTAACCGAAACCAATTAATATTTAAAATAATTTTTATTATAAATTAGCCTTTTCTATTGTATGTATAATGTTTAGTTCCATTATTATTAACACTCATTCAATACTTCACTGGTGCATCCAGAAATTTGTCGTAAAGGCTTTGAAATAATAATAATAATAATAATAATTGTAAAATAATAAAAATATACTAGATGATTCAAAAAAGTGTTCGACCCGTGAACCACAGGTTGTACACAGAAAAAGAAAATAAAAACTTATATGCATAGTTTTTGAGAAAAAATGCATTAAAGAATCGGATATAAATTAGTTGATGGGCACTAGTACAGCTGTATTGCGTCACGGGAGCAATGAACTGGCGTGGAATATAACGAAACACTAGCGTTTACCTTGAAATTAAACTAAAACGTTTTATTTATTTTTTATTTTTTTATTTATAGCTTTCTGCGGAAAAAGATGTATATTACGCAATTCATTCATTCAAATTTCGGACTTGTATATATATACGTAAGAAATGAATTATGATTTCCATTTTGGATTCAAAGGAAGTGGATTTTTGAAATGCTTCTGATAGATTTGTTGCACTTGCATGACCTTAGTGAATACGCTCCTAACTGGTACATAAAATGTTACACAAGTTGAACTAAAATTGAAAATTTTTATAAAACTGAACCACTTTCTTGTCCAATGGTCATTATTATAAAGGTGCAATGGTACAATTTTATAATCATGAAACTTTAGGAATATCATTATATATAATTCTTCATATTTTTTTACTATTTTATGAAAGTCTTATGTTTACGCACCGATAATACTCACATGCAACGCAGTGTAAGTGCACTTTAAACTTTGATAATAACTGTAATTTAAGTAAAACGCTCGTTTAATGAATCTAAGTACTTACGCAACTAAAATCCTTGTTTAATAATACGTCATCACGACAAATTAATAGCCTAAAGCATGTGGTCCACACGTTGTCTAAAACATATGAGCACACACGCTCAAGAGTTCAAAATACTACGTCGTGTTACAAAAGAGCGCTTCGCAGGTCCTTGAGTCTCAAAAACAAGAATAATATTCAAAATAGCTTACTACACGAAACTAATATTTCATTTCATTCCCTAGAGAGTAAATTAAAATATTAATTTATAATCTATTTATCTCTGCGCAAGTGCAACAAAAGCGCGTTATGGCGCACCTTGCAGTTAGTAACAGAGTAATGTAAAATCATGATGTAATTCTACTATTAATTTTTGTATAACTGAGAATAAACACAAAATCACAAATTCTTATAAAAAATAATTAGATATTATGCACAATGAAATTTGAGACGATGAAATAAAATTGAATCATGTCTGAATGACTAAAGAAAATATTCATTTTTGAGAAATGTGAAGTAAATATTTTACTGTTGGGTCACGCGATTAAATAAATCGAAAACGTTTTATTGCTACACCGTAAAATATATTATGTTGGCCAGATTTTTTTTGTTTAAATATTATAGACAAACAATATTATCTGAGGACGGAGTTACAATAAACATTCACTCACCATTGGTTAGGTCTTTCATTCCTAATGTTCTTTCTTTCTTTCTCGCTTCCCTTTCTTGTAACAGGCGCTGAAGGTGAACGTCTTAGCCTCCGGGCATCGCATTCCGATTCGATAACGACCATGCAAATTATAAGTAACCCTTTACGAGTATCTATTCAGTAAAATTGATCAGTCCACTTACCGAGGCCGCTTTTTCGGCCCACCTGCTCCAGCGGCGAATCTAGAAGCTGTAGCTCCCTCATGATGATATTGGACACTGGGGAAGTCATCCTCGCACGTTGACTTCTTATCTTTGCATGTATTACCCCCACATTCACCTGTGAATACAAAACCCATCCCTCCCGATGGATATTAGCATACCTTGCCTCCCGAGTATTCGTTCTCAGGATCAGTTGATGCACCGACTGCGTGAGTGTCAAGCACCGCTCCGTACCAGTCCAATAACATCATCATGTCAGACCTTTCTGGATAACTCAATGCCATCACCTGGTCAGGAATGCAATCAACCGAATTGCCACTCACGGTACCATTCTCTGGTCAACACCCCGGATCGCGTCCCGGACAATATTCTTCTACCAGAATACCTCCGCATAACTCATGACTCATGACCCTCAAATCGTATTGCTAATCGTGAGAATGTACCGCCCTAACACTTCTGCCAGAACATACCATCTCAGGTCATATTCTGCAGACACCCTATGAACTAGATCATGACCGGCAACACACCGCCGCCACCCCGTTTATCACCAGGCCCATCCGTGGCCCCGTTTACCGACACGTTTCTCACATCGCATTCACTCGAAGACTGCTGTCTCCATCCTCTTAATATTTCACGTTCCCTCGGCCAGCTTTATCGTCAAAACATAAACAAACATCCCCTGATATACAGATATTTATTAAATGCTTTAAGATACAAGTTAACTAATTTCATTGAAATAATTTTGGCTACAACACTTTATATTTTAATTTGACATTTATTCACTGAAAGCGACTCATTTTATTATCCTTTGTCCTTCTTGGAATTTACCTGTCTTTGACGACCAAAATTTCCCTGCCTCGACTCGTATCTGTTGACACCCTCTAATGAGCTACAGCAAATCAAGTCAAAGTTCTCCCCGTAAACTGTCCATTTCTTAAGCCTTAAAAACCCCATCACAGCCTCCAGACATGATAATTCCGAAGTTCTTTAGTGCTTCAGAATTAACAGTACTTTCAACTTGCCCGTTCAGATATGTTGTTTTAATACTTTATTCAAATTAAATTAAGTTGTTAAAATTTGTTTTGTAAATAGTAACTAGTGCGTAGTGAATTAAATAAATTCTTAAAATTATTATTATTATTATTATTATTATTATTATTATTATTTATTTATTCTGCAAAATAAATCTGTACAAACTACATAGGTATGTATCAATACAAACATAAAAAAATTATGAGTGTAAAACGACATGTACCGTAGGAGTGATGATTTGGGGGGCTATTACCTACGGTAGTCGTTCACCATTAGTGACTACTATAACGGCAATTCGTTCCGTTCACGACGTTTTCCAACTTTTTCTCTGGCCATACCTAGAAGAACATCCCAATACTGCTTTTCAGCAAAATAACCCGCGTCCACACATAGCCCAGAAACCAATGAACTTTTTTGAAAGAGCTGATATCGATGTTTTGCTGTGGCATGCCATTCTTCTGACGCTCTAATTGGAAAACCCTATAGGTCTTGATACTAGTCAAAATTTGAAAAACACAATATGATGTCCGTGTAAAATTCTTATGTCAAAATTCCAAAAATTATAAGCATCCATACAAACAGCAATAGCAAAAGCGTACAAATATTATAAAAAAGGATCGTCAAAATTTCAAAAATGAAGAAACCGTAAGCAGGTTCGCGGATATAACGAGCCTCGAACTCCTCGAATTATCTTTAGCAAAAAACCTTATGTCGTTGCATTATCAATTTCTTCGGTATCAAAAATTGAAAAACCTTAAAATATTGTTCACATATGGGCCTTGGCTTGTATTTAAGATATCTGTAATCTGAATCTCATATTTGTTGGTGGAAGTGGCCAATGCTAGAAATATCTTCCTTCTAAAAGAATTTTTTCTTCTGTATTATTTTAGATTTTGACAGTATTTGCGATAATCACATCAACTATACCTATAATTTAATCTCCGAGACGAGATGCTATATTTTGAAGGCTCGATACTTGTAAGTAAACTAGAGTGCATAGAATAAGAACGTGGCCTACATGCGCCACGTTTGTGCTAACTTCGGAAGGCAATTTCAAAAGTAGGTAGCTGTCGGTTCACTTATGGTTGTAAGCTATTTTCTGCTTTTGATGATTATCTTAACTGCATTTGAATAAAGAAAAACTTATCAGCTGTAACTTTCAGCATACTTATAATACGTATTTATACAGTTATAAGTATTAGTTAACATTGTATTTGCCTGGTTATTGCCGTTTAAAAAATGCCAAAATTAAAAATAATCTCAACAACGCATATAATATTTAAAAATACGGTCATGATTTTGTAACAAAATGATTTGTTATAAATATACATAAAATGTATACAGTATGTCCCCGGATTGTATTCGCATTACACATAATGAACCAAAAAATTTTAGATTCATATTTCATATTTTGCAATTCTGCTTATCACGATAGGAATTTGTACCAAATTTGACGTTAATGTGTTCAATATGGCGGAATTAACGCAAGAAGAAATAAATCTGTGTAGGTAAAGTTGTTTTCCTTTTGAATTTAGGGAAAAAAAAATTATTAAGGTAAAATGTTTTCCATTTAAAACAAGTTTCAACAACTTTGGAAGAGAAATTTAACTATAAAAACATTTTAGTAGAATTAGTCGTAAGACGTTAATGCCATCTAAAAATATAAAAATTCAAGTAATGCTCTACCCAAGTTTCGAATGAAAAAATTAATTTTTTGCTTTTACCCTTTGATTATCAAGAAAAAGTAAGGGCAAGACATCCCTAGACAACCTAAGTAGGCAACAGTAAGGATCAAACAAATCGAGACTAATTGATAATTATGTGACCCTTACTAGTAGCGGCAATAATGGCGCTCTTAGCATGCATGGTATCGTTTATAATGATCGCGGCTGTACATCATTTCATTTTGTTAAAAACTGACATTACTGAGTAAGCTGTAGTACATTACTTAATTAACTTAATTACTAGCAATGCTTACTCTCCAGCAAAAAATATTTATTGTATAGTGTTACGGGTTAGGGGAAGATAATTACAAGAGCGTAGTTAAAAAATTTCAAAAAAGTTTCCAAGTGTTTCAGTTAGTACCAAAACAATAAAGTACATTACCGTCAAATGTTCAAAAACAGGAAGTATTAACATTAAGAAGAAGGACAAAGAAAATTAGATCGGGATGATGAAGCAACTATAATCGCAATTGATCACGTAAAAAAAAAATGGCAAAATTTCATTAAGACGTAGGGCTAGGCAACTTGGTATACCAAATTATATTTACAGCGCATTTATGAACAAAATAAAATATTGGCGTATAAGCCAAAATTTATGCACACATTAGAATAATTGAAAATTAATCCCCCCACCCCACAATAATTTTATATTCGGTAGCTAAGCTGCCACCTTCAGTACGCTACCAACTTAAAGACACTTAAGGAGATCAAAAAACAACCTAATCATCGTAATAAAATCATAAAAATGTAAAAGCTAACAACAATCTAATCATCCTAAAATATATAGTATATGTCTAAATGTAAGTAAATATAAATTAATATGTAAATATCTAAAATTAACCGTTCGAAAAACCTTACAAAGAAGAGCTAACCAAACAACACGGAAAAACGGAAATAAATAGTCCAAATACCCGAAAAAAGTTCTTATTCTAACGAATAAATAGATATAAATTCCCTGTTATTTGATACCTAAGAATCCTGAAAATAAAATAAAATATACGTGTTATGTATAAATCGGAAAAAATATATATATATATATATATATATATATATATATATTACTTATATATACAGGATGATTCACGGAACCTGTTCGTTAAAAGTTTACGGACTTGCCCTGTGAATTTCTATTTCCTATTTTACAATTATATGTTGGCGATAATGATCTATTAAAATATAATATTTCCAACTTTCGGGCTCTTCTACTTATACCGGAAGTTGCTGACAACTTTCTTAATTTAAATGGAATACCCCATTTTTTATTATTTTTATTATAAAAAATGGCAAAATTTGTTACTCCATAAATTAGTTATTTTTAAATATTTTGTTTTGAATTTTGGTGGATGCATTATATGACTATTAGAAAACAGAGATATGTGATCAACTCGATTTTTTTCCGGGTACTTTACACAGGGTGATGCATAACATTTTTTTACCAGTTTACCATTTTTATAAAAAAAAATAAATGGAACGCCCTGTATATGAACACATAGTTTAAAGTATCTCTTACTAAGGTTTCCAATAGTATAAGACTTTTTACGTAACAGCTCTTAAACTTTGAACGTAGAAAGTTTAAAATTTATGTCTGTGAAATCTCAGCTATATACACTGTCCACATTTCGAAGCTCACCATTGGCATCTCGGTTATTAGAAGACATAGAGCAACGGTTAAATGGGGGACGTTTTGCAGAATTCAATGCTCGCAACAAATCTCATTTCAAATTCACCATAACTTTTTAAAATTTTAAGATAATTTAAGAAAACCAAAATTTGACGATTTCAATATTCCTCAATAACACGATAACACCTGATGTGACCTCTTCTAAACTTTTACATTGTTCAGACACTTTTTTAAGACAAAGTTTTTGAAAGAAACCTCCGATTGTCATTTGTTTCCAAGTTATTAACGCTAACTTTTGTTTTTCATATGGCACCCATATTAGGTTTTCAGTTAGTTACTTAGTATTTAAAAAGAGCTTTTCGACGATGTATGACATATGACATATCCGAAAAACTTTTATTTTTAGGGGAGATATTAACAAAAACATAAATTAATCCCCTTTGAAATTAGTAGGCTATGAAATTAAGCACTCAATACTGTAAAATAACGAAACGATGTTGACGTAACAGATATTTGGAACTACTAACAAACGAGAAAAACCTTCTTCGAGACAAATTATTAATCCTGACGACATGCCGCAAAACATCTGGTTCCAGCAGGATGGTTACCTGGCCCATAACTGTCGTGACGTACATTTTTTGAGAGAAAACTTTAATGCGAGTGCTTTCAAATAATGGATCAGTACAATGGTTTGCGAGATCACCCGACCTTACCCCCCTTGACGGTCATTTATGGGGTACCACTAAAAACGAAGTATTTAATTTTACACCGCCATTGAAGATGAAGTATTTAATTTTGCACTGCCACTAAAAACGATGTATTTAATTTTGCACCGCCAAAAGCTCAGGGAATTTTATAATAAAGAATGCTGGATGTGCTAAAATTATTAAACGAAAACACACTTTGTAGTGTCTGAAACTTTGTTAGAATAAGGTGTCAAAAGTGTGTGGAACAGAATGGTTGTCATATTGAACAGTTTCTTTAAGTCAACCTCAACTTTTAGTACGCTTTCTTTACTTTTTTTTCTTTTATGACTTTTATTATCATTTCGTTATTTTACAGCATACTTAGCAT
This sequence comes from Prosopocoilus inquinatus, assembly GCA_036172665.1. NCBI lineage: Eukaryota > Metazoa > Arthropoda > Insecta > Coleoptera > Lucanidae > Prosopocoilus > Prosopocoilus inquinatus. The sequence continues at coordinate 39,259,693 of CM069871.1, forward strand.
ACCTTTAAGCTTTTCGTTAGTGTTTAATTCCACAGCCTACTAATTTCAAAAGGGATTCATTTATGTTTTTGTTAATATCTCCCCTAAAAATAAAAATTTTTCGGGTATGTCATACATTGTCGAAAAGCTCTTTTTAATGACTATCTAACTAACCAAGAACCTAATACGGGTGCCATATGAAAAACAAAAGTTAGCATTAATAACTTGAAAACAAATGACAATCGGAGGTTTCTGTTTGCATCAAAAACTTTGTCTTAAAACAGTGTCTGAACAATGTAAAAGTTTAGAAGAGGTCACATCAGGTGTTATCGAGTTATTGAGGAATATTGAAATCGTCAAATTTTGTTTTTTTTTTAATTATCTTAAAATTAAATTTAAAAAAGTTATGGTGAATTTGAAATGAGATTTGTTGCGAGCATTGAATTCTGCAAAACATTCCCTATTTAACCGTTGCTCTATGTCTTCTAATAACCGAGATGCCAATTGTGAGCATCGAAATGTGGACACAGTGTATATATGTATATATATATATATATATATATATATATATATATATATATATATTTAAAAGTTAAAAATTTTTAACGAGGATAAACGGCTGATTGTTGGGCGTTGTTTTTATAAGAAGAACTCCTTTTAACTTCTGTCAATATTTCGCAATGTATTTATTGCTTCATCAGGACAAAACTGTAAATGATATAACATGAGCAACGTGCTACAAAAGTTAGGATAAGTACTTACTTATAGAGTAATTAAAGCTAGCCATAGAAGGTAAATTATGAAGCGATGTGCAAACATTACAACCAGAAAAAATATTTTCTTGTGTAACAGCGATTACATAATAAAACACATTAAAATTCAATTAAAAACAAGTTAAAATATAAAAATGTTTGACTTAAGGCATTGTAACGGAAAAGTAAGATGGCCGACAGTAGGATAGGTAACATAAGGGAAAGAAGTAGTAATTGCCAACCGAGCGGAAAGGAACCAAATCAAAATTTAAAATTTAGAAGATTTTGATAAAGATGAATCAATAATTTGATCACCCATGGGATCAGCATTATCTCCTGTAATCGCCAACTTATTCATGGAGGATTTCGAAGTACGGGCCATTGATACCGCAAGTCACAAACCACACCTGTGGCTCAGATATATGGACGACACCTTCATAATATGGAAGCATGGAGAAGAACAACTACGAAGATTTCTGCAACACCTGAATGAAATCCATCCGAAGATCAAGTTCACGATGGAAATCGAAGAAAACAACGAACTTCCATTCCTCGATGTACTTATAAAGAAAAAACCAGATGGAAGCCTTGGACATTCCGTATACCGAAAACCAACCCACACGGAACGGTACCTGAACGCACAATCACATCACCATCCAGCACAATTGCAATCAGTGGTAAGGACCCTCGTCACCCGGTCCCAAAGATTGGCTGACTCAGAAAACAAGGTAGAAGAAATTAAGAAAATCCGCTCATCTTTAATAAAAAATGGATATCAGGACAAACAAATCAGGAAAGCCGAACACCAACGCAAACCCAAGACACAGGAAGAAGAAAAAGATATAGTAGGAACAGCATGCCTACCATTTGTTAAAGGGACGACAGAGAAGATCAGCAGAATACTCAAGAAACACAATATCCGGACATCATTCAACACCGACAAGAAAATTGGAAACTCCTGCCAACAGTCAAAATTAAAATACAACTGGAAAGCCAAGGCGTGTACGGAATTCCCTGTCAAGATTGCGACAAGGTCTACATAGGCCAAACAAATAGAAAAATAAGCGTCAGGAGAGAAGAACATCGAAAGGCCGTCGAGAAGGACGAGAAAACATCATCATTGGCACAACACGTAAAAGCGACTTCACACAAAATAGATTTCGACAACACCAGAACAATTGCCAGCGTAGAACACAAGACCAAACGCATCATCCGAGAAGCGATAGAAATCGAGAAACATCAGATGAACTTAAACACCAGAGATGATGCCTTACGACTACCACCCACCTGGAGGCCAGTGATCCGAAAATCCACCGACCGTCGAGGACCAGTAACCCGAAGCCAGAAACCAGCGAACCCCGGACCATCAGGATTAGGAGAAAGCAGTCAACAGGCACGACCCAATCAACCAACAACAAGAAGTCAAGCGGAAAAACCACCAAGCGTAACGACGCGTGACCGCAACACGGTACTTAAACCACCACCAGCGCGACCAGAAGCCACTGTGACTCGAGTAACGACGAGGAGCAGAAGCAGGCAAGCAGCAGCGAAGACCTGAAGATGGCAAGTGAGACCTTGCCGAAACGTTGTCAGAAGACAAATAGTTCTTTAGAGAACTCAACGCGGAGGACTACCCGGAAGAATACTACAACATTCAACACCCGCGGAAGCCTACGGATTAACATTATCGACCTGCACGGGGAGGAGATACTACAACGAACGAAGAAGATGGAGAAACTACGGTCAAGAAGAGGTAAGCTACTGTGCAAATTGACTTTCCTGGAATGCTGCCGGGATAATAACATCGTGCCGAAGAGTATGAAAGTAACATTCCACAAGAAGAACAACCAAACCAAGAACATCCTGAGCAGAGCAAGTATGGCATTACTACGAGAAGCAATCCACGACACCAGGAAGGAACTGAATGAAGTTAACGTAAAGCTTCTAGCAATACATCTGGAGCTGAGTCGCACACTATATCCGTTGTTATGGACAACACTGGACCAACTCTCAGCTTTTCGTGAAGAAACGGACACCGAACTGACAAGAAGAAAGCAGAAGAAGAAGTTCGAACACCTACAAAAAGAACAAAAGCCGAAGGAACATGTTACACCGCTCGTATTGGAGAAAGTTGTTCATAACGTATCAAGCTACCCACTCGACGAAGCCAGCAAAAGTGTACTGGCCAAGGGTTTCAACTACGCTGTAGCACCAGCCAGCATACCAATGGAGAACATAATATGCATAGTGGAAGCATCCATCATCGGATTACCGGAGGACACAGCGGAGACAATACGACAAGATGTATCCCAAATCCTAAGACGAGCAAAACCACCAAAGAGGAACCTATCTCGAGAAGAACTACAAGCTCTACACACGCTGAAGAAAAATGAACAAATCGTCATACTTCCAGCCGACAAAGGAAACGCCACCGTTGTGATGGATCGTAACGACTACGAAACGAAGATGGAGGTCCTACTAAACGACCCAGCGTTCAACACCATCGCCACAGATCCAACGACATACTTAGAGAAGACAACGAAAGCTAAAATCAAAGCCAGCTCAATCAGTCAAGAGCAGCAATTACAATTGATCCCGAGGGAAAAATCATCCAGATGCCCAAAGTTCTACGGATTACCAAAAATCCACAAGGAAGGGATACCACTGAGGCCAATCGTCAGTTCCATCGGATCACCGTTACAACCACTAGCAAAATTCTTGGCCAAACGACTGCAGCCATACGCCGAAGAAGCAGAATCCTACGTAAAGAACGCAGGCCACTTCATCGAGCGTATAAAGGACTTCACCGTAGAACCAGGAGATCTGCTAGTAAGTTTCGACGAGGTCTCACTATTCACCAACATACCAATAGACGAAGCAGTGGATATCATTCATCTAAAACACCACATCCCAGACGACACCATGGACCTGGTGAAGCACTGCTTGAAGAACACCTACTTCATCTTCAAGAACCAACGTTATAAACAAGTAGAAGGATCACCCATGGGATCAGCATTATCTCCTGTAATCGCCAACTTATTCATGGAGGATTTCGAAGTACGGGCCATCGATACCGCAAGTCACAAACCACACCTGTGGCTCAGATATATGGACGACACCTTCATAATATGGAAGCATGGAGAAGAACAACTACGAAGATTTCTGCAACACCTGAATGAAATCCATCCGAAGATCAAGTTCACGATGGAAATCGAAGAAAACAACGAACTTCCATTCCTCGATGTACTTATAAAGAAAAAACCAGATGGAAGCCTTGGACATTCCGTATACCGAAAACCAACCCACACGGAACGGTACCTGAACGCACAATCACATCACCATCCAGCACAATTGCAATCAGTGGTAAGGACCCTCGTCACCCGGTCCCAAAGATTGGCTGACTCAGAAAACAAGGTAGAAGAAATTAAGAAAATCCGCTCATCTTTAATAAAAAATGGATATCAGGACAAACAAATCAGGAAAGCCGAACACCAACGCAAACCCAAGACACAGGAAGAAGAAAAAGATATAGTAGGAACAGCATGCCTACCATTTGTTAAAGGGACGACAGAGAAGATCAGCAGAATACTCAAGAAACACAATATCCGGACATCATTCAACACCGACAAGAAAATTGGAAACTCCTGCCAACAGTCAAAATTAAAATACAACTGGAAAGCCAAGGCGTGTACGGAATTCCCTGTCAAGATTGCGACAAGGTCTACATAGGCCAAACAAATAGAAAAATAAGCGTCAGGAGAGAAGAACATCGAAAGGCCGTCGAGAAGGACGAGAAAACATCATCATTGGCACAACACGTAAAAGCGACTTCACACAAAATAGATTTCGACAACACCAGAACAATTGCCAGCGTAGAACACAAGACCAAACGCATCATCCGAGAAGCGATAGAAATCGAGAAACATCAGATGAACTTAAACACCAGAGATGATGCCTTACGACTACCACCCACCTGGAGGCCAGTGATCCGAAAATCCACCGACCGTCGAGGACCAGTAACCCGAAGCCAGAAACCAGCGAACCCCGGACCATCAGGATTAGGAGAAAGCAGTCAACAGGCACGACCCAATCAACCAACAACAAGAAGTCAAGCGGAAAAACCACCAAGCGTAACGACGCGTGACCGCAACACGGTACTTAAACCACCACCAGCGCGACCAGAAGCCACTGTGACTCGAGTAACGACGAGGAGCAGAAGCAGGCAAGCAGCAGCGAAGACCTGAAGATGGCAAGTGAGACCTTGCCGAAACGTTGTCAGAAGACAAATAGTTCTTTAGAGAACTCAACGCGGAGGACTACCCGGAAGAATACTACAACATTCAACACCCATGTTTGAACCAACATTTAGAACACACCGATTTTTTTATAATAAAACATGGCTAGGGTGATAACATATGAATCCATTTATTAAAAGATCGTTACTTGTGTAAAAACTTACTAGAAAATGTGAAAATTTCCGCCACCATAATATTGCAAATTCTGTTTGTCAGGAATTTCTTTATTCCTACTAAACAGAATGGAAAGTTTTTAATCCAAGAAAACAGGTTACTGGATATTAAATGCTTATTAAAATACTACAGAACATTACCATTACATCACCAGTTGAAATTTACGCCAGTAGAAACACAAAAGAAAATCAATTTTATTTATTAAATTTAAGTTTAAGAACTACATGTAAAAAGTCTTATACTATTGGACACCTTAGTAAGTGATGTTTTAAATTATATGTTCATATACAGGGCGTTCCATTTAATTTTTTTTAATGGTAACTTTAGGTCAATAAAACCTTATACTTTTTTCGTCCACTGATAATCAGACATCTAATAGTGCAATAATATATATGGTGTTCCATAAAAAAAAAAACATATGTTAGGGTCGTCACACTCTTACGGAACACTATGCACGTCTAAATAATTTTATATATACTGAAAATTTTGATAATAATTTAGATCGACTAAAAAACAAAATTACAGATGTGATTAGAGCGATTTCAATGGACGAAATTAGATGTTATGGAGAATTTCGGAAAAGAGTGAAGCTATGTGCTAAAGTGGGTGGGGCATTATTTGAATAGTCAAATTTTAGTTTTTGGTTAATGGTTAATAAATGGCGTTAACTACTCAAATTTTTGTTATTTAATTAGTACTTTCCGTGATTAGATTTTCCTTCTAAAGACATTGAAACTTTCGCTGAGAACGCCAGTCAGCTCGATCGCGGGCAACGCGCCAGGTCTATGAGTGTTCCGAGTGAAGTACGTAGTCTCCACCGCGCCGGTCTCAACAAGCGTGAGTATTCGTGTCTCGCTATTCTTACCTTCCTAGTCTTGCTGCGTCGCCCCCGAGTAAGTGTCTTGCAGACACCGTCCCTCGAGTAAGTGTCTTGCTCACACTGCCCCTCGAGTAAGTGCCTTGCTCACACCGCCCCACCCCCGCATAAGTGTCTTGCGCTACCGCCCCCGAGTAAGTGCCTTGCTCACACCACCCCCGCATAAGTGTCTTGTGTTACCACCCCCGCATAAGTGTCTTGCTCACATCACTCCTGCATAAGTGTCTTATGCTACCGCCCCCGAGTAAGTGTCTTGTACTACTTACTTTAGAATAAGTGTCTTGTTCACGCCGCCCCCTGTTACCTACCTGAGACCGAAAGCTTTTCAAGTGTCCGTACCGTACCGACTCTAAGCTCAGAAACTGTTTCATTCCGCCGCGTGTAAATCCGCTATTTATAACCTTGCCCATGTGTGATATCTTGCAAGTTGAATGTTGTCTCATGAGTAAAGTATCGAGGAAAATAGCCCATCCAGTATCCCAGGTGCCGATTACGTATCGTAACACCCCCGGTGTACCGCAGATCTGAATCGTTCGACTGCCCGTTTTAACGGAGACGTGCATTGTTGAGTATTCTCAGGTATTCGAAATTCGAATAGGGAAGAAAATACTAAAATTTGTCAGCAATTAATTGTTATTAAAATTAATTATTAAATAACGTTCCAAATTTTCGTTCGTTCGTTCGTTTCTATTTGCTGTGAGAATGTCTTGTCTTTTAAAGCGAAAAAATGATCTCTCAACACAACAGGTTGTGACAGACGCTTTCTCTAAGTAAATTTTGAACTCTTCAATATTTATGGAGAGACTGAACAATCAAATAACTGTAGAATCGTCAAAATCAAAATTAATGAGACGCAGAATTCGATTGTAGAATTCGCGTGCTATATCAGAAATGCGGCGAGAAATCGATCCCCGCCGCGCACGGAATACAACGCCTCTGAGTTTGGACCTTTAGATTTGTGGCCTTGCTCATGAGACAACAAAAGAACCGAAAACATCGGCGCCCAAGCAGGGACCGTTTTTACACACCGAGAGTAGGGACCGTTTTTACACACTGATAGCATGGACCGTTTTTACACACGGAGAGCAAGGACCCTTTTTACACACCGGGAATAAGGACGGTTTTTATACACCGAGAGCAGGGACCGTTTTTACAGACCAAGAGCAAGGACCGTTTTTACACACCGAGAACAAGGACCGTTTTCCAAACCAACTCCAGGGCACGGATTACAACTAATAGTGACAGTAAACAGTGAGTGGTTTAAAATACCAGTGATCGTTTCGAAAAGACCGCGCCACAGACTCGCAATACGCGAATGAGCTAGCATGAAACGTTGGATACATGGTCTAAAAAGAAATCAACTCGTTGAAGAGCTAGAAGCAAATAGTTTAGTATTCAAACTAAAAATTCAGAATCAGTAGACGAGCTGAGATGAAGACTAGGAAACCTCGTGCAGAAGAATCTAGAATTGTTTTCAGCTCGACAAGCCAGGATGACTACTAAGGATATTGAAAAACTTACGCTACCTTGTACGATAAGGCAATTGCTTCACATTTGCCCACCAATGTTCCGCTGGGTATAGTAACTGCGTAGCTGCTAACAATTGCAAGACGAATAGGAGTTGTTTCTCGAATCTTCACCAGTGCCCAGTCAGTAAAATTCCTTTCTTGGAACCGCTGATCTCAGTTGGCTCTATGATTCCGGCAAGATAGCCACCAAGACTGCCTTCCAACTTTGGCAGAATCAATTTATCGGTTAAGGCGTGAATGTTCACACTTTCTTCTAGTTTTACGTTTAGCGCTGTAGGTAAATTCCCAGGAACGTGGAGAGGTATTTCTTCAGATCCAATTCGTAGCACTTTATCATGTAAATCTACAACCAAACCGTTTTTCTTCATAAAGCCTACTCCAAGTATGAAATCATCAACGATATCAGCCACTGAAACCTTGTGCCTAAATTCCGTACTTCCAATCTTCATGTCAATTTCGGCTTCATTAATCTCGCCATTAGCTGTTTGAATGTGATATACCTTTCCATTATTTATTGGCTTCAATTTTGATAAAAGATCTGTTTTTATAATGGACACATTCACTCTAGTATCGATCGTGAATTGAAAAGATCTTTTACCGATCTGTCCGTCTACCATCAAACTATTTCCATTGTTTCTTATCCTGGAAATGCTAACAATCTTCGGGCTATTCGTAGAGTCAATCACCATCTGCTCATTTTGTTGGACCGGTTTTGGTTCAAAGTAATTTCCTTGGCGCTCTCATTTGTGCCGGCAGTTGGAATTTAAATGACCTGATTTACCACAGTTCCAACAAGTTGTAATTCGTCGGTTATTGCTCATGAGTATCTTCTCTTCAAGGTGTTTTAACCTTTCTCGGATTTTCCTTAGGGTTTCCTCGTCAGCAGCTTTCACATCCTGTGCGCGTGCTAAACTTCTTTAGGCTTGCTTGGCTACCTCGAACTCTAATGCACGGGATAGTACATCGATGCACTTGGAGAAATTATCAATTTTCAAAACCTGCTGCACTTTTGATCTTCAGTGCCATCAATGAACGCTGGATCGCCAAGCGATGAAAAACTGGCTCGGGCAAGAGATCTCCGCATGCCGAGCGTACCAATCCTTCAATGTTCAAAATCTTGAAGTGACTCACCATTTCTCTGGATTCGCGTTTTCATTTGAACGGCATGGAGTTGCTTTATATGTGCATCATCAAAACGTATTTCCAAATTTTCCACCAGTCTGCCAAAATCACTCTGAATTTCCTCAAGAATGGCCTGTAAAACTCTCAATGCTGGATCTCGCAGAGGTGCAGCGAGTGCTGCAGCTTTGTCACAATCGTTCATTTACATCAGCAGCAATTTTGAACTGCCGAATGAAAGCAGACCATGGTAAGTCGCATTCAAATTTCGGAGATTTCAGTTTCTGCCTTGATGACCAAGCTGATGATGCCACAGAACGACCAAGCTCCACTTTATGCAGTTATTTAGCTAAATCTTCTAATTTATACTAGAACTGAATTTTTATTCTTCTAATTTTCTCATCAAGCCCGTCGTCAAATTCTTCTTTCATATTTTCCAATTTCAGTTTTTACAACCTCAAGCTGTTCGTAAATAGTGCGCTCAACTTGCCTTCTTACATTTTCGATCTTATCATCAATTTGTTGATTAGAGTTTTTAATATTGCACTCTAATCTTTTTCTTACTTTTTTTCAGTAAAACCGCCGCGTTTTCAACTTCGAACTCAAATGTTTCGGGGTCTTTCCCTTCATCTATAAGAGCTTGTTTCTGCCGTTCTTGTATCACGGTTTTCTTCCCAGGATTTTCCAGTCCCCTCTCGTCCAACTCTACACGCAGCTCTTTTACTTTCAATTCAATAAGCTTCATTTTCGAAAATTTCCGTTTCTGACACCAATTTCTTACGACTTTGGGGTTCTTAAATAATACTCGTCGACTACTCTTAAACACTTAATTAAAACGCAATCGTTTTAATCAACAAAATTCACTAAATATAACAAATTGCACTTCTTTTACGTCGCCGTTTGTAGCCCCGTGATACCTCGCATTCTTCGCTTACTAAATAAGAACTGCCCCTCGCTCGACAAGGCAAGCTCCAGAAAACGCATCGAATTCCCATTACCTGCTAGAGAATTCTACGCCTTTCCGGAACTTACGGGTTAATTGGCCAGAGGCACGCTGTCGGACCACACGAGCTAACGGCGTAACAATAAATATCGAGGTAAAAAAGATGGAACGCGAAGGAATAATTGAAAGAGCACATGGACCGTGGAGCTCACCAATTGTTATAGTACCCAGAAAGGACGGAAAACCTCGTTTCTGTGTGGATTTTCGAAAATTCAATGCCGTAACAGATCCAGAAGAAGTGGAAGCCATCACCGCTACGTCAGCTCCAAGAAACATCATAAAAATCCGTTGCTTTCATGCTTCTTGGTACCGTCGATTTATTCCTGATTTTGTTACTATTATTGAGCCATTGACAAAACTTACTCGTAAACATGCGAGACGGAAATGGGGAGAAGAAGAAGAAAATGCATTTCAAACCATCAAACATAAATTGATCGAATCTCCGATATTGGCCTGTCCGGATTTTTCCTAAAGATTTCATTTACAAGCAGATACAAGCGATGTAGGAATTGGAGTGATACTCACACAAATATTAGAGCAAGAAGAACGGGTAATTGCCTACGCAAGTCATACTTTTAGTAGAACCGAATGCAATTATAGTGCCACTGAAAAGGAATACCTAGCTATTTTATGGGGAGTACGTAAAATGAAACTGTATCTAAAAGGATATCATTTTACCGATCACCAGTTCCTTAAATGGCTACAACATATAGATAATCCTACCGGATGGCTTGCTAGATGGGCTTTAGAACTTCAACAGTTTGACTTTGACGTTCAGTATCGGCGATGTTTTTTAAACAAAGTGCCAGACGCGCTTTCGCGCCAACCCTTTGTGATAATGCTGAAAAAGATATTTGTATCACTCAACGCCGCCCTAAATGTGTATGGTACAGCACAATCTATAGACAGGTAAAAGCAAAACCAGAGGCATTCCCAGACTACTGCATCTGTGAGAACAAATTATATCGACATGTCATGAACGCAATAAATTATAATAAAGTCGTATCAGTAGAGGACTGGAAATTCTGTGTACCTACTAATAAGCGACTCGAAATACTCTGCCACTATCATGATGAACCAACCGCAGGACATCATGGGATTGCCAAAACAATCGTCCGCCTTGCTCAAAAATTTTATTGGCCAGGGATGTTCAAGGAAACCCCTACATATGTTAAAAAATGTGACATCTGTAACCAGCAAAAAGTCTCCCAACAGAAAACCGGAGGTTTCTTGCATCAAAATACTTCTAATGATCCGTAGCACACGGTTTCAGTAGATTTAATAGGTCCGCTACTGCGGTAATAGCCACATTTGGTTGCTAGTCATGCAAGATGTTTTTACGAAATGGATCAAACTGAAACCACTCCGAAAAGCCACTGGAAGTGCAGTAGCTAAGGCCGTAAAAGAAGAAATTGTCTTAAGACACGGATGTCCATTTGCTATTATCTCGGATAACGCCAAACAATTTATCACCCAAGATTTTACGAGAATGTTAGGAAAATTCGAAAAATAGGCTCAATTCTCACACGGCAGCGCGTCGCGTCGCTTTACGTCGCGTCATTTTGCTGCCTCTAAACGTTGCCATGATTTTAAATGGAGCAATTTTCACTCGGCAGCCTTCTATGTCAAAAAATTACATGTAAAAGTAAAGACGCGCTGCTCGTGTGAGAATTGAACCTTAAGCATCGTCGCACTCCGGTGTATACTCCGCAGTGCAACCCTGTGGAAAGGGTCAACCGAATCATCAAAACGATGATCGCCCAGTTTACCAGAAAAAACGAGCAAGTATAGGACGATTCTTGAAATACGTTTTGCCTATAATACCGCTTAGCATGATAATACTAGTTATACTCCGGCATACCTGAGTTATGGTCGCGAATTATAGAGACCCCATCAAACAAATCAAAACCGAGGTACCCGCAATCAAAGACATCGTGACATAATTGACGCAAACGAGTTAGTACGAATAAATTTAGCAAAAGCTTTCCAGAGGCAGAAAACCTACTACAATCTCCGTCACCGTAACTGGAAACCAAAGGAGACACCGTATGGAAAAAGAAACACGTTCTTTCTAATAAGCCTGCTAAAATAAATGCTAAACTCGCCGCCAAGTTTTCAGGTTCTTCTACTGTAGGAAAAATAATATCTCGGGTAATTTCTGATTTGAAGGACAAGAACGGCCGTTGAAATCTCCATGTACATATTCAGAATCTCAAACCGTCTCCTACCTCGCCTTAACCCACAGTTATTTCCCTTTAACGTTTCAAATCACTTTACACATGTATTGATTTTCCTTTCCTTCTAATTTTTCCTCGCCTTCCTAACTCGATACATTATACCTAAACAGGTGAGGACAAGTTCAGTTCGACTTCAAGTTTCGCTCCGAAACAGTATGTCGAAACAAACATCCGAATGTAACCTGCTAGCTAGCTGTATGAGGAAGCCGACCCGATCACCATATACCGACAACACGGGATGAGCCGAAACCGACGAGAAGAGTGATCCTACTTGAAAAACCGCCCGAGACCAAACCATAAAGGGCACGGACTGCTTCTCAGTTGGTGACCCAAGCCAGAAAAGAGGCCATCCGCCAGTGAACCAGGTTCTCGTCCCCAGAGGTATCACCTTCCCCAAAAACCCGTACCTACGATTCCGGCTCCAGGTCTGCCAAGAGTTGGAGGTCTTAAAAGGCCGCTCTGTTCGACAAGGCCACCTCCTCCAAAGGATCCCCAGCTGAGAAAGTCCTCTCCCGTACCTGCATCAACGAGTGCTAACCAGTCGCCAGTAGTAATTGAAGACTCCTTGAGGATGGAAGAGGACTGGGTAATGGATTTGGAAGAGGCTGTCCCAGCGAGATCAGTGATTCGACAATAGGTTGCCCTAAAGCGCCCCGGCCCCCTGACGTTCTGTCTCCCGTCCTCTATGAACGGAACGATGCCCGTGAGACAACAAGATTGATACAGCTGCTTACTGGGCACTTCATAGAGGTCCCTGAAAGAGCTGTAGTCCGCTTCATGGAATACGAGATCCGCTTACAACAAGGTTGCACTTTCGCTTCAACAAGGCAGGCCAGTTACGCTCCTGTCGGGACTTGCGGAAAACGGAGGGGGGTGTAACAAAGTGATTTGTTATAAATGTATATCAAATATATGCACTGTTTCCTAAAATATGTTTCATCCCATAGCGACGTTATTCATGATCCGATTTTAATGAATAAAAAAACGAAACAAATGGCTTTAGGCGTATTTTAAATTGGCTCTAATTTTGATTTTTTCTAATGTTATCTTCAATATCTATCGAAAGTCAACCTTTTTTTTGCAAATGGCTGCCTATATTTTTTTAACTTTACTCCAGTAGAGCATTTTTTCCTAAATCGTAAGAAGTATTAAAAATTATTATTTGGTGCACAATTAATTGGAAAAAATAATAAAATTATTGCTAACATAATGGCAGACAACAATCAACTAAATGATAGATGTGAAATGTATGTCGAATGTAAGAAAAACTGTAATCAAGTATTGTGGCTTTACATTCACCGTTTCCCCGATAAAGAAGATTCAGCCCCTCTAAAGTTTGTAAGACTTGAGGAAAATTTGAGGCACTGTGGAGCGTTGAAGATCCTATAGCAAAAGCAGCGCAGATTTTATGAAAATATTGAATTAAATGTTTTTTAGTGTTCAAGAAAATCCGTGGACATCAACTCGAGAAATTGCAAAGAGTATTGACAGATTAAATTGAACTGTGCACGCAATTGTAAAAAAACACAAATTTAAATCATTCCTCAAAAAGTCCAAGTAGTACAGGAAAATGATCGAGGTCTGAAGTAGCTATTTTTTAACACTTAAATATGCTACAATGCGATCAAGAACAATTCTTTGGTCTGATGAGTGCACATAACGAAGGAATAATAACAACAATTAAAACTATAAATATTTCCACGGTTGAAACGAAAAAAAGAAAATGCTATTTAATCGTATAAAAATCCAATAGGGCGTCTATTTAAAATAAGAAAGTTGTATACGTCATTTAAATAAGCGCATAGAACTGCAAAACTTTGCTCATTTAACCAAATCTCTAACTTCAGTAATAAGAAAGTTACCCATGGTAGTCTACTCAATCTGTAACACACTGTATAATCTTGTTGAATTCGCTGAGGACGCCAGTCAGCTCGATCGCGGGGAACGTGCCAGGTCTACGAGTGCTCCGAGTGAAGTAAGTAGTCTCCATCGCTCCTCAATAAACGTGAGTAGTCGCGTCTCGCTATTCCTCCTTCCTAGTCTTACTCCGCCGCCCCGGAGTAAGTGTCTTGCTCACACCGTCCCTCGAGTAAGTGTCTTGCTCATACTACCCCGCATAAGTGTCTTATGCTACCGCCCCCGAGTAAGTGTCTTGCTCACACCGCCCCGTCCCCTTCCACATAAGTGTCTTGTGCTACTTACCTTAGAACAAGTATCTTGTTCACGCCGCCCCCGTGTTACCTATCTGAAACCGAATGCTTTCAAGTGTCCATACCATACCGACTCTAAGCTCATGAACTGTTTTATTTCTCCGTGTGTAAATCCGTAATTTATAACCCCGCCTATGTGTGACATGTTACAAGTTGAATGTTTCCTTGAACAATTTTGAAACAAGTTTATGTTGTGGACATCCGCTTTTTCTTTATGAACCTGGACTCCGACGAGCAGATCCGCAGCTGTCCATAAAAAAACCGAGATAACAAAAGAACCGAAAACACTGAAGTTACAATTTAAGTTAATTTTGAATAACGTCTTGCAGGAACACATTTAGCACAAACATGACTGGCTACCGACCCTGATTTAGTGTAAGGTTCATTCGTGACTAAATCAACTTCACCTGTGGTCACACTCTTATTTAAGGCATTTTGATTTAAACGAACCGAATTTTCAAATGTCTATTTATTTTAGATGTCGAAAAGGACTTTTTTCAAAATTTTGGCCAGCCAACTTTAAGACATGTATTTGACAGGCGTAAAAAACTGATATATTTACATATTCAGAAAATATTTGAAACGAAGAGTTTCACAAAATATGTTACGGTTCCATTTGAATTCACCCTTAGCTATTTATAATATTTTATTTCGATTTCAAATTCAGGATAATAGGCGTAGTCGATTTTTTTGTTTTTCCGGGTAGCATAGCGATATAAACAGTCGAAAATAACACGCTCACCAACGAGGGCTGTCATTTACATTCAGCGTTTTATTTGCTGAAGATTTTCGCGATTGAAGGTCTCTCAATGTGTTGAGGATTTTTATTTTCGTTGTTGATGAATCTCTGGATAATATAGTTCCAGCATTGAATGGATTTGTAACGTGTTATCGACTCAGACCACCCGTGTTCCTGTCAACTTTGCATTGTGTCTCGTCCTTTATTTTTTTAACTGCCCTAGAACATCGAAAGGGGTGAGTTGCTGTTCGATTAGAGTAATTTTTCGTTCTGCATTTCGCTGATGTTGCATTTTAATCCAATAACAAAAACCGTGGGGAATGAACCCGAACCTTGATAAATCTTAGAGTTTCATCTGATCCGGACCTTAGTTGGCGTGGTCACCCTCGATTTCGAGAGCCTCTTCCTACTTCTTAATTGCTGCTGGAGGTTCAGAAGTCCCGTATGGAGCCTAGGAGCCTACCGAATCAAATAAGTCACTCGGGAGCCGTAGCTGATTTAAGAACACTCAGAACGTAGGATTGGTGAAAGTCGAGTGGTGTCGTGAGAGTTTTCTTACTTTTCTTTGCGCCTTTATTGGCGGTATTCTCCATTATTGATCCCGGATTGTGATTTGAACTCTCGAGATTTTAATTAAGACCTGCATTACCGTACCATTTTACTTTGCCGTCTTACGTAACGTTTTGTAAATGTTCTTGTAAACCGTAGAAGAGATCTCTCGTCGGTATTACGCGTTTTCTGCGCAGTGTATAAACCACTAATATATTTAAAGATAAATTTCTTTTTATGATTCGTGCGGTTTGACAAGGCTGTCACTACAACTGCTTATGAGGTGACAGATGTACACATGTAGATTTGTGCTACAAATAAACGTAGGTACAAATTTCGTATATGTACCTTTCTTATTGCATCCTGTAAGTTAAACTTTATACGGGCTTCTGTCAATTTAGATTATTCGTGCGGGTCTAGTTCTGTGGGAATTTTGACGTTTAATAACGTGTGCAGTCCTAGCGGTACCACGTATTTTACCAACCTACTTGGGTAAATCTTTGCTAGGTGGCGTCCTTATTACATCTAGGTATCGAGCTACCGACAATCATATTGAAACCCACTCCATTTCCACTGAGTAGGGCATAACCCCAAGTAATTTAACATCTACGACATTTCCCCAGAATTCGCAGCATGTACAGGGTCAAAAAGATAGGTCGAAAAAAGTAGGTAGCAAATAATTTAAAAATGCATATTTGGACTAATTCTTACAAACATGTCACTTTGGAATTTAAATGGGGGAACTAATTTAAACACGCTTTTGCTGTTGCAGGCCTTTTTTTTAATTCTAAGATCAAAAATAAATCAAAAGCTAATGTTTTGCAGCAATGTTTCATCAGCAATTAAATTCTTTTTAAATGCAACTGTGCAGTTAAAAAAAGCGAAACGACTGCGGCAATCTAAAAATAAATAGGCCGTCCATTATATTTTGGCTATCACAATAGACTTGGAGGAGACTTTCAATATGGTCTGTATTGTAGTGTACTATAAGAATAGTCAACTTTAATTACAGTAAATTGTAAAATTGACCTTTGTGTTGATCCAATTACATAGTTGTGAGCTGCATTAATGCTCGTCATTAGCGCATACTCCGACACGCATGAACTATCGAGTTTGTACCGCGTACCACAATCGGCAAAATTTTGTTCGACACGTGTGGACATATGAATCTTTCTCTTACCGATGCGAACTTAGCAATAAAATTCCAGCAATAAAGTTATAAAATTTCAAAACGTTGTTATCGCTAAAATAAAGATTACAGATCAATAATATTCAATCGTACCAAGAAAATGAAAGAATATTTCATGTTACGTTGAATACCACTATTTAAATCAGCATGAGTCATTATTCAAACTGTCATTGCATACGGTGAGAATCTTGTATTACTGCTCAAAGACTAAAATTGCGTGGTGATAATACATTTTTTAAAAACCTTTATAAGAAGATATTTTTCGCCACCGAATTACTCCAGCGAAAGTTTGATTTCCGTCACTACTAAGGAAGAATCTCAAAACGTTAACTTTGTCACTTCAGACGAAAGTTACCCACTAATTTTCATGTCTGTCTCGTTGCCTGCTGTCGCTGTATCGCGTCGCTATTAAATCTCAATTTGTGCTGTTTGTCGAAGCTTCATCATGATTTTTGATTCAGGAAGTGATTTAGATCTTCACAATACTCCTCCAGAAATAGTAAATCAAGTCTTACAAAAGGATGGTGCTCGCGAATATTATCAAACTTGGCTTCGCCTCATCTGGTAAACTATTCTCTCTCGCTTAAAAAAAATACTTTCGTCAATCGTTGAACAATATACTATTCCGAGTCCTATAAAATTGCACATAGGGGCTTTTAACATTAAATTTGTTATGGTTACTTAATGCTCAATGCTGAATCATTTAAAAACTGGTTTAATCTCTGTAAGATTTTGTTTGTCTACATATCATAGGTATTTGTCTACATACCATAGGTATTTCTCTTGTACCGACTACTTCATCGATCAGCAGGTTATGGGTCCAGTGACTAAGGAATAAGAGAAGAAACAACTTCGTAAAAATCGTCAAAAATGAATGCTACCGGCACGAGCGTTAAATTAGAAGTTCTAAATACTGTTCAAGCCAGACGTTATAAATTTATTATTTAGACAAGTGGCGCAATCTGTTATTCAACCGACACTTTTCGTGGGTTAATGGAGTGTTACGCGTTCTCCAAAAGGCACGCTACCTGCTCTCTGGAATATTTGAGAAAGTTCGTGTTACTTCCATGGCGTTCGAAGCATTTCTAGTAACGGAGTATTGGATACTTAAAGGAGGACGCCTCGCAATTCGAAATTACATTGAGCGAGCAATAGTGTGAATAACTTGGGCGACATGAAATATTAATTAAATACTCCTACTAATTATAATTAGATGGGCGTCACATTAACCGACCCCGGACGGGAACGGCCGGACGGCCAAAATTTCATTACAGGAATAAAATGGTAAAAGATATAGTAAAAGATATAAGTTTTAAATTTTTTAAACACGAGTGATTACGACTTACGAAATTTTTTAAAACTTTATATTTTTTACACAATCGCGTAATAGAATTTTTGCTGTCCGACAGTTCCCGTCCGGGGTCGCTTAATATGACGCCCGTCTAAGGCCTCACGTAGTTTTAATACTCTTTCCAGATTTTGTAATTAATTAATCCATACATTTCTTTTTTGCAGTAATAATTATTTTCTTAAAAATATGTAAAATAAATCAATAATATAAAACTCCAATCACTTCTTTTAACATTCTTGAAAAAAATTATTTAACAAACTAAGCTTGAACTTTAATGACTGTTTTAAACCGAAACCTTCGTGCTTGGTGATTTGTCATTGAAGAGCATAAGCAATTTAGGCTTGGAGGTCGAATGTTTTACGTAATTATTTTCTGGTTTTTACTTCTAATTCAAATTTTTGTTAACACTCACTGTTTGACCATACAATTACTAAACTTTTCTGAATTACACGCTTATAACTTCCTCGTTGTAATTTAAATATATTTATTACTTTACTCTTGGTAAAACAGCGGCGAAGACATTTATCATTCATAATTATTTATACTTCTGTTAAGGTTAAATTAGGAAAGAAATTACACGCTTCAGTAAGTTCATTTGTTTTATTTGTTCATTATAAAATGCACGACCAAACACAAAAATCGTAACTTTTTAATTTTAAGCTTTAGTGAATTACAAAATGCAAGACTTTTGCAAAATTTTAAGTAGTTTGTGCAAGTAAGTAAATAATATTAAGGACAAGAATTTGCTGTACTGTCTGAAACTAGTCTCAGCAGCTGCGAGACAAAACAGGAGGTAGACCATCCTTCCAATCGGTCAAGTATTTCGTTAATCTCTGATCAGCTTGAAGGAATCGAAAATGTAGATGTTTTACTGTTACGACCCTACTATAAAACAACCATAGTCTAGCATCTGCTTCCAGAATGTGATTAGAATTACAATTCACTCACCCTAATAACTCGACCGTAGACGACCGTAAACGAGAACAGATACAGTTAACGAAAACTCTAGTTATATTAGAATTTATTACGTAACTTATAGCAGTCTTGTGAAATAAGTTTTTTTTCAATAACCATTGAATATTGTTTTTTAATATTATATAAGCTGTAGGTTCTCCAATTCTTATATCTCGTCATAATAAGTGTTGAAATGGCCTATTATAAATTATGCTGTATTAGCATTAAAGAAAAGTCTTCGGGCAATCTAATTTTTATTTATACAACCGATTTCGCCTTAACAAAAAGGCATTTATCAAGTGTTGCCCTGAAATTAATTAAATAAATAATAAGTAAATAGGAAGTAAACTAAAATACTTACAAACAAAATAACTGTTTATTAAGTTGTTGTTAATAAACAAAACATTTTTTTATTTAATTCATAGATATGTTTCAACACAAATACCAATGAATCGGTTTAAAGAAATTTTCTGAATCAGAAATTGCTATTTTAGCACAATCTTTTGACCCTATTCATGATGTGAAATTATTGCACAATCTTGATAAAGGTAACAAATTACTTGCTGAAAATTTTGAAATATTTTTATATAAAAATATAAAAAAGTATTAATATAATTAATGAACAATTTCTAACTCAGAACATTTCTTTAAATCGATTCATTTAAATTTGTGTAATTGATCTGAACTTCTTTAAACAACATATCTATGAATTAAATAAAAATTAAATTGCCAAAAGACTTTCCTTAATACTAATTAATTAATGGCAAACGGCATGGAAGACTATATTATTATTTTGATTTTATTTTCGGCACACCGTTTCTATGACAGAGTTACTTAAGAATCAATTTGCGATTTGGTAATTTAACACCATAACAATTGTTTTGTTAAATTATTTGTTTGTTCTTCAAAATAGTAACTTTGGAGACCATTTTGAGTCTGCAAAACGCTTTTTTAGCGATCTAGATCTTAAACGTAGTACAGTAAGTAAATCGAGATGGATAGAAAATTTTGTGGCTTTTTCTGATAATTCAGAGGATGAGTACATAATTGGATAGTTGTTATATCTACTTCAAAATAATCCTCTGTTTAGTGAGATGCGGTTTTGCTTATTGAAGGATATTTAATGGCAGGTATTGGTTTGAAATAAATTAATTTTTGTATTTTGTATGGTAACATCAAGACTGAATATTATTTAAAAGACAATAGTTTTATTTTTTCTACATTGTTAAAGATGTATATTAATATGAAAATTAATGAATTATTGTAATCTCTCATTTAAAAAGTTACTTACAGTTAGGGCAAAATTTGAATTTAGTGCTATAAAAGATTTAATACGTAACAGAAAGCAGATGCAAAATGTTATCCATACAATATAACGCGTGATAATTATCTTTTCTAATTAAGTCACATAAAAAATAAAATCGCATGTTTTTGTTTGGTTCATTATTTTAAATATCAATTAACTCAGTAAGTTTAATTCAATCAAAGACACCGATGAGAAGTTAGCAATAAAATTCCAGCAATAAAATTATGAAATTTCAAAACGCTGCCACCGCTAAAATAACGATCACAGATCAATAATATTTAATCTATTACAAAGAGTATAATGTGTAGATTCCCCTCATATGAAGAAACTGAAAAAATATTTGATATTAAGTTAACTATGACTATTTAAACCACCATAAGTCATTATTCATATATCGCACCAAAACAATTGCTTTCACTGAAAATTTTCACGCAGTCATAAAGTAAACATACATATCTATTTAATAATGCCTTCGGAAAGTTTTAGCCGGTTGATTTGAAGTAATTAGAAATTAATTAAAAGTGACGCACAGACCAACTTCAAATGTTCATAACTTTCCATTCCGCACTTGCATAAAAATTCTGTTTGCAGAATATTAAAGCACGGATCGAAATATATCATTTAAGCCACCCTATGAGTTTTAGCCGGTTGATTTGAAGTAATTAGAAATTAATTAAATGTGGCGCACAAATCAACGAAACAGTACCAATTTCAAATGTTCATAACTTTTCTCAGAGAACTTGCATAAAAATTCTGTTTGCAGAATATTAAAGCACGGATCGAAATCTATCGTTTAAAACACCCTCTGAGTTTTAGCCGGTTGATTTGAAGTAATTAGAAATTAATTAAAAGTGACGCACAGACCGACTTCAAATGTTCATAACTTTCCATTCCGCACTTGCATAAAAATTCTGTTTGCAGAATATTAAAGCACGTATCGAAATCTACCGTTTAAATCACCATCTGAGTATTAGCCGGTTGATTTGAAGTAATTAGAAATTAATTAAAAGTGACGCACAGACCGACTTCAAATGTTCATAACTTTCCATTCCGCACTTGCATAAAAATTCTGTTTGCAGAATATTAAAGCACGTATCGAAATCTACCGTTTAAATCACCATCTGAGTTTTAGCCGATTGGTTTGAAGTAATTAGAAATTAATTAAAAGTGACGCTTTTAATTAATTTCTAATTACTTCAAATCAATAATATAATATATAATATAAGTTAATCCCAGATAACTTTTCCAGCGCGGGGATCTCGCTTAAGAGTAAAGTGGCCTTATTTAGAAACTACAGGAAAATGTTAAATGTGTTAAAATATAATAATACAGTTTCCTATCTCACAAATAAAAAAATCTCAATTTATTGTGAATCACTCTTTATACACACTACACTAGGAAATACTGGTGGGATTAGAGTGTCCTCCAAAATAATATGATAGGAAAATACGAAATTCGTTCTTAATTTTTCATTTACTTCATTTAGTTATTTAAACATTTAAAAATGCTAAAGATTTTTGAAAACCTGTGTTTACTCCGCAGTATTACGTGACGTAATTTATGTAATGCAGTCAGCGTAACAAGTCGCAGGTCACAATTTTGCTTATAACATAATGGTTAATTATTCGAACAGTCTCTATTAATAGTTTAGTATTTTGCTTAATTTCATATTTGTTGTATGTTGTAGGGTATTAAACAGTAATTGTTGAGGTGACTGGGTTTTGCAAATAAAACAACGGCAAACATTAAAACGACACACTGAACTCTTTATTTCATGGATGCCATGGCCGACTAACTATACTACATAAAATAGGGGGGAGGAAGAAAAATAACTAGCGACACCTGCCGGGGAGGAGCGCAATCGCAAACACAGAGGGCACGAATTGTCAGACACAACACTCTCCCTCAAGTTGTGCCCCGAAGTGGCTTTATGGTAAGTCCTAATCCACTGGAACAATGCACGTGTTTCGGCCCAGGAAGGCCCTTCGTCAGGGCGTCAGCGATCATTTGCTCGGTGGGCAAATATTTTAATTCTATTGGACACCGCTTGAGGACGTCCCGTATGAAGTGGTGTCTCACATCGATGTGCTTGGACCTGGAATGATGTACTGGATTTTCAGCTAATTTCCCAGCGGCTTGATTGTCGTTGTAGATAATTGCGCTGGCAAGCTCTGGGAAACCTAAGTCGCCGAGGAAGTTCATGATATAAATGGCCTCCTTGGCCGCGGAGGTTATAGCCATACATTCGGCCTCTGTCGAAGATAACGCTACAGTGCGCTGCTTTCGGGATTCCCAGGATATTGCAGCCCCACCGAAGACAAAAGCATATCCGGTGTAGGAGCGGCGATCAACAGTGCAATTTGCCCAGTCAGCGTCTACATACCCCTTCAAAGGTTCGCCGTCTCTGATAAAGCGTAGACCGAGATTGGCGGTTCCTTTCAGATAGCGGAGCACCCTCTTGCCTGCCGTCCAATGTTCTGATGTGGGGCAGTCGTTGAATTGACTCAAGGCGCTAACCGCGTGGGCTATGTCCGGGCGAGTTCCAAGAGCTGCATACATTAATGCTCCGATTAGTTCCCTATATGGGAAGCTTCCCTTGATGCTCTGATTGTCGGGGCCTCTGGACAGTTTTGCGCCCGCAACCAACGGAGTGCCGACCGGCTTGCAGTCACTCATCTCGAATCTCCGTAGTATTTCGGCAATATAACCACTCTGAGATAGGGTCAAGCTGTCCCCGTCTCGCAAAATCTCCAAGCCCAGACAGTATCGAGCGTTACCAAGATCCTTCACCTTAAAGACCTGGGAAAGTTTCTCCTTGATCTGTCTCTCCCTTCCTCGATCATTCGAGACGATCAAGATATCATCGACGTAGACGAGAAGAAAGGTCAGTGTTCCCTTGTCGGTGTAGACACAAGGATCCGCGTTGGTCGGGGTCAGGCCAGTGCTCCGGAGAACTGCATCAAGTGCGGCATGCCATTGTCGGCCTGCTTGTCGTAATCCGTACAAGGCCTTGTTGAGTCTGCATACCTTGGGGGATTCCCTCAATTCCTCCAACATCGCGCTGGCTCGCTCTGAGAGTGCGACATTCGCACTGTCGCTGACCATCCTCTTAAGCATTTTATCCAGCAGCTCCGGCTGCTCCATAAGGATCTCGGCGTCTAAGGATCTCGGCGTCTAACTTTCCGTTTAGGTAGGCGGTCTCTATGTCCAGCTGTGATATATTCAAGTCGAGTCTTGCGGCAAGCCCCATCAGTAACCTGAGGGAGCTAAGACGTGCGACGGGCGCGAAAGTCTCGAAGAAATCGACGCCGGGCTGTTGCGAGAATCCCTTGGCAACGACACGAGCTTTTCTTCGCTCGAGTTGTCCGTCAGAATCACACTTGTTCCTAAGGACAGTGCGGCACTGGATGACCTTCCCATTCCGTGGCCTGTCGACGAGATCGAAGGTATCGTTGGAGACGAGGCTCTTTATCTCGGAATAAATCGCATCTTCCCACTCCTCTTGGTCTGGTCCAGAGATCGCTTGCCGAAACGGAACTTCGCATATGTTCATTGCAATGTCTGCGCCCTCCCAATTGTCTGGAGGTTCGATATTGGATTCTGCTGGCTCGTCTTGGTTGATGCTTCCCGGTTCGTCGTGAGCGGCAATGTTATACCGTTTGGCAGGACGTCCAGGCTTGCCGGTTAGGATTTTGCGTGGTCTGCCCGGTGCTCGCTTCATTCGGGCGTTTGCAAGCTGATCGTTCACGATTGCCGTCGGCGATGAGTCATCTTGGCCGTCGCCTTGGTCTCGCGAATCGCGGCCGTCGTGATGTTGGTCGATGACATCCCGAATCGCTGTTTGGGTTGGAATGAGTTCCAACTCAGGCGCCGTCGGTGGAATTTGCGCGTTGATCGAAAACTCGCTCGAAAAACGGACGTCGCGCGTCACATGGACTTGGCTTTTGGATGGAACCCATATTCTGTACGCCTTCGCAGTGTCAGAGTATCCGACGAAGATGCCTTCGATTCCACGTGGCTGTAACTTGTCTTTGCCCGGAGTTTTGTCCAGGTAGTGTACCTTTGCACCGAACCTTCTTAAATGGCTAACGTCTGGACGCTTGCCGGTCCACATTTCATATGGTGTCTTTGCGCCCAGGATTTTTGTGACGCAACGATTTCGAACATAGTTCGCCGTAGCGACAGCCTCGCCCCAAAAAGATCGCGGTAAACCGGATTCCGAGAGTGCCGTACGCGCTGCCTCGATTAGTGTTCGATTTTTCCTCTCCGCCACCCCGTTTTGTTGCGGAGTGTGCGGCGCCGAGAGGCGACGTCGTATTCCAGATTCCCGCAAAATTTGGTCCATGGTATTGTTGTAGAACTCTCCGCCGTTATCGGATTGCAGAGCTTTAATTTTTGCTCCACTTTGCGTCTGGACCAGCTTGACGTATTCGCGGAACTTGGGAACTACCTCAGACTTGTGGCGAAGCAGGTAGATTTCGGTCCAGCGGCTGAAGTCGTCAGTGAAAGTGAGAATGTACCGGGCGCCGCCGTGTGATTTTGTTCTCATCGGTCCGCAGACATCGGCATGCACTACTTCAAGGAGCGTCGATGTTTTCGCTCTGGATTTTGGAAACGGGGCACTCGCGAACTTGCCGGCGGCGCAAGAATCGCATGACAAACGTTCGGCGCTGGATGCGGGGGTCATTCCCGTGACGGACCCGTTTCGCGCCATCGAATTTAAGTCATTCCAGTTTAAATGACACAGCCGTCTGTGCCATTCCATCGCGTCATGCCGGTCACTTTGGGCAACGCTGGCGGCGTTCACCCCTTCGCGTACGAGGAAAAGATCTCCCTCTCGATCGGCCACAAATTTCACGTTCCCGGAATAGTCTTTTACGTAAGCGCGTTTCTCAGTGAACACTACTGTGTGCTTGCGGTCTACAATTTTTGCTACAGACAATAGATTTGTACGCAAGCTGGGCACGTGAAGCGTGTTCTGCAGTACAATCGATTTGTTTTTCTTGCCGTTCGAAGCAATTATATACGCGTCACCTTTTGCCGTGGTCGGTGCAGTCGCATCACTGGCCAAATTCACTCCGGCACTGACGACGCGTGAATTTTGGAGAATATCTGCGTCTTTGCACATGTGCGAGGTGCATCCACTGTCGAGACACCATTTACGATCTTTTGTGACACTCAGCGAGAAATGATCCGGTATTTCGACATTGTCATTCACGTAAAATAGTTCGTCTACCGCGTTGGCGTTTTGACCTTCTATTCTCTTCTTCTTGCGACATTCACCGATTGTGTGTCCTCTTTTGTTGCAGTAAGCGCATTTAATCTTAGGCCGTTGACCGGTAGCGCCGTCGTCCCTTCTGCGAAAAGTGCTGTTCTTGCCTGAGGGTGTTTTCGCTTTCGAATGGTTTTGTCCTGCGAACAATGCACCTGTTTCTTCGTTCCTACAGTTCCTGGCATAGCTCTCTTCGATTATTTTGCCGATTAATTTTTCGACGTTCGGGAGCGTGTCGTGCGATTTTATGGCGCAGCAGAAATTGTCGTAGCTATTCGGAAGGCTATGGAGCAGCATTACTGTAAGGAGGTCGCCGTTTATGTCGATGCCCATCTGCTGTAGCTTGTCGACGATGTCCATAAACTGTGATAGGTACTCGCGCGCATCGTCACCGTCGTGCATTTTTTGCGACAATAATTGCTCCAAGAGTGTTGCCTTCCGGGTTGGACCTTGCGACGCGTAAATGGATTCCAGTTTTGTCCAGACTGCGTGGGATGTTTCACAGCCTTTTATATGTTTTAATTGTGACGGACTTACTGTGAGGATGAGGTCCGATTTGGCCACTCGGTCCTCTTGAATCCATTTGGCAATTTTTGCTTGTGCCGCGGAAATCGATGCCGCGTCGGTCGCGTTGACTGCCGGCTTTGGATTTTCACCAGAAACGTACGCCCATGTGCCGTTTCTAATTAGCAGGGCTTCCACTTGAATTTTCCAGGTGTCGTAATTATCCTTGGAAAGTGGCTCTATTCTCATCGAGTTGTTATATGCGCCGGGTAGCGCCATTTTGTCCTAACTCTCAACGTGGTTCACTCGCGTGCACGTGTTTTACAAAGTCACTTTTTAATCGAACGGGATATATATATATATATATATTTTTTACTGGTTACCGCGAGTCAGTGTTTTACTTGTCCGTGACCTGGGCCCATAACCTGTTGAGGTGACTGGGTTTTGCAAATAAAACAACGGCAAACATTAAAACGACACACTGAACTCTTTATTTCATGGATGCCATGGCCGACTAACTATACTACATAAAATAGGGGGGAGGAAGAAAAATAACTAGCGACACCTGCCGGGGAGGAGCGCAATCGCAAACACAGAGGGCACGAATTGTCAGACACAACAGTAATGAGATCACAAAAAGATTTGCTGTGATTTTATGTCACATTGCTGTTGATGTTACTATCAACTTCTAAAAATATTGTTGCACGATCGTCGTCGTTAAATTTATCCATTTTATTTTGGAACATCTGTCGAAGACAACTAAAATTTTTGAAAACTTGTTGCGATGTTTGTTTTGAATTAAAGAATTCCAATTTTCCTTATGTCTTAAATTTACTTATTTCACACAAAAATATACTTATCTAATATAATTGTCGCAATTATTTTTGTGTTGTTTAAACTACCGTTTAAACTAGTTGAAATTAATAAGTATTTGGAAAACTTTTTTTATTATTAATATAAATATAAATTATATATAATGTATAAATTCATATAATATGTAAACAATAACAGATGAATGTCTGTCGTCATGTCACATCTCCCCCTCTTTATCTGGTTACATAATCTCATTGTCTAGTTTATTTACATTTTCGTTATTAGTAATGTTAGATAATTCATTTTAACTATTTAGAATACAGTATAGATTTACGTCTCAAGTCACTACCTTTTTCAGTAAGTAATCTATAAGACCTTGGAGTGTCTTCCACCTTTGTAATTGCTCCCTGCTCCCAAATATCTTTTCTTCGGACCACTACATTTTCACCAGGCTGAAAACAATCTCTAACAATGGCACTTTTATCATAAAATTTCTTTTGTATATTTTGTCGTAATTTTAATTGACATTCTATATCTTTAACTTTTGATACAAGTTGTGATTCTGCAATTGGCAGAAATGTACGCAATCTTCGAGACATAAGTAATTCTGAAGGTGAAATACTTAATCCTGATAAGGTAAGTTTCTATATTCTAGTAACGCGGTATTTATACTGGTTCCTTCTTCACCATATTTTTTTAAGATTGACTTTGATATTCCAACGGCTTTTTCTGACAAGCCATTGGATTTAGGATAACGAGGGCTTGAATTTATAATTTCAAATGACCATGCTTTAGCAAATTGTTCGAAAACATAGCTAGAAAAAAGTATATTATCACACACAATTTGTTTTGGAATGAGCACTAAATATTGTCTTCAGTTTACTTTCAGCTTCTTTAGCAGTCTCGTTATTTAACATTTTCATTCTTAATCAGTTGGGTACGATTATTTTATTCTGTAAAAATAGAAGTCCATTATGAAAAGTTTCGCCATTTCATAAAGACCAGTACGGCTTAACTTCTTCTAACAAACTGGTTTTATTTTTTGGCCAACCTTTTAAAACAATATTCAGAAATAATTTTTAAATTATTATCATTACTGATAGCATTTTTAAATTCAATTATTCTTTTCTTACTCATTGAAACTTCTGTATTGAGACTATGTACCACTTCAGAAAGTGTTTCATCTTCAGTTACAATTTTATTTAAGTACGATCTGGACAATACATCAGCAATCATCATAAACTTACCAGGTAAGCATTCTAGATTTATTTTATATTTCAATAATTTCAATTTCAATCTTTGAAGACGTTCAGTTGTTTTGTGCAAATCTTTTCTTATAATTGACACTAGCGGTTTGTGATCAGTATAGATTTTAACATCAACACAAACATACGTTTACAAATTGATGAAATCTTCATATTGCAAAACAGATAGCCAGAAGTTCTTTCTCAATTTGTGAGTATCTTTTTTCTGAATCATTAAGACTTCTAGAAACAAACGAAACTGAACGCCCAGCCTGTAATAAACGTGCTCCCAAGCCATTATGTAATGCATCAGTTTATACTTCACAAGGTAGGTTTACATCAATCAGGTTTAATGTTGGCGCATTACTTATTAATCTTTTCATTTCAGATGACATGATTTTTTTATCAACTCGGAAAGTGGAGCTATCATTTTTGAAGCATTTGGTATAAACTTTGATAAGTAATTTATCATTTCCAAAATTCTTAACAATTCTTTATTTTCAGGCTCTTTTATCTTCAGAATTGATTCTACTTGATCAGGATGAGGTCTAGCTCCTTGTTTATTAAACGTTAAACGTAAGTACTTTACTTGCTTAACTATATATTGAAATTTATTGTGATTAATTTGTATGTTCTATTTTCTAACTTTATCAAGAACTTCACGCAAAATTGAATCATGTTCTTGTTCAGTAGCAGCCGCAACTATTAGATCATCAAAGTATATTTGTACCCCTTTTTGATTACCCAATATTTTAGTATTCATTTTTTGAAAAATTTCTGGAGCAGATGAAAGGCCGAAGAGCAATCTTTTATATTTATATTTTCCAAAGGGAGTTATAAACGTATAAAGATCACTGCTATTATCAGTAAGTTTTATTTGATCTTTCATGTCAAGCACAGAATAAATTTCTTTTCTAGAAAGCATTTTACTTAACTTTTCTAATGTTGGTATCGGAATTTTTTCTAGGCTTTTCTACTGCAACAATGTTATTAACCCAATCCGTTGCATACTCAACTTTTTCTATTATTTTTAATTCTTCTAATTTATCTATTGTACCTTTAAATTTATCTTTTATATATCAATTTACTACCGGAACACTATTTTCTTTTTAAACAATACTATATTCTTCAGGATATGTACCTATTGTTTCAAAAATATCTTTATGATTTTTAATATAATTTAGGTTTTCTTTCTTAATTTTATTATTTAATTCAAAATCTGACTCTTTACTCTTAATTTCATTTACACTTTCTTTATTGAATCTGCTTAATAACATTAGTTTTTCACAAGCATTTCTACCTAAAATCGGAAGACTGTCTGTGTCAAACAAAATAAATTTTATTTAGTACATTTTCTTACTTAATTCACAGTTAAGCACAAGAATGCCACTTGCTTTCCTTTTGTTATTAAAATAACTTTCAAGTGTTATGTTAGTTTTATGTGCATTCGGTTTTTTATTAAATGGGATTTGGTTAAAAACATTTATTGGCAAAATATCAAATAATCAGCTCCCGTGTCTAATTTAAATTCTATTATTTTGTTCTCAATTTTTAAGCATTCTGTTCAAAATTTTGAACTTCTACTATTATTAATTGAATCAATAAAAAAATCATTTACTTGAAAAGATTGCACTTCATTCACTGATCTGAAAGTTTTCTTTTTAATTTTACACCATCTTGCATAGTGATTTAGTTTACCGTAATTTCGCACTTTTTCGTATTCTTGATTGTTCTGTTTATTCTTCTCAACTTTACCTCTTGAATTCTGTTGTGAAGTCTTGCTAGTAACATTTCTCTTCTCTCTTCTTTTAACAGCATCTACAGCATTTAATTCGGTTCTACTTATAGTTTGCTTGGTGTTCTTTGCTGAGACTTACTGATTTCTGCTGCTATGCAGGTATCAACAGTTTCGTCGTTTATCGCTATTATTATCCTATTTCTCAATAGTGACTCTTCTTGGTCTCCGAAACTACAGCTTTTTATTAATTTCTGTAAATCATTTAAGAAATTATCAAACGGTTCATTATACTGCTGCATTTTTGAAAAAAAATTTTGCATTTCGATTATTACATTTGTCCTTGGCTTCACATATGCTTCAAAGACATCATAAACTTGTTGAAGAGTTAGGTTGTCCTCGTTTTGACCAAAATTATTGTATACATCAAATGCAGCTTTCCCAATGCAGTTTAGGAACATTGCTTTCTTACGTTTGTCTGGAACACCAGTTTTATCTACTGCTACCAAATATAACTCGAACCTTTGCTTATAGTTTTTCCAATTATTAACAGCATTCTCAGCCAAATTTAATCCAGCAGGTGGTTTGAATGAATCCATTAGTTTTTAGTTTGAGTCACTTGCCTCTTGTACTTGTAATTTATATTATGCTTCGTACTTCTCAGATTACTTCTTATTCCTTATTTATTGTTCCATTTTCTACACCTGACACCATGTGTTGTATATACTAGGGTTTAAACTAGTTTAAATTAATAAGTATTTGGAAAACCTTTTTATTATGTCAAGTTCATGTAACATGCAAATCTTTGCATGTAAACAATAACAGATGAATGTCTGGCGTCATGTCACAATTTGTAGTACAAATGTCAGTGTCGGGCATTAGTCGAATAAATTTTTAATCATGACTAAAACTAAACGTAAATCATGACTAATTTAGTTGTTAATTGTCAATCATATTTTAGTATTAGTCTTTGGATAAAAAGTTGATTATTAGTCGACTAAATTCAATGATGAATAGTAATGAGTGACTAAATTGACGACTAATAAATCATTTTCAAATTAAATGAAATGTCACTAAACTGGCCACTGAATCACTAAATTTTAACTTTAACTTTTATGGACTATTTACAAAGAAAGTTACTTTTTATAATCAATTTAGCGCGTTCCGAACCCTGTAACAAGCATTAATCCTGTGACGAAAATTGAAGGAAACGCCCGAAATACGTTAAGCAGAACTGAACTGCACAGATTAGTTAGATGTCATATTTAATTCATTTAACAAGTCACAATTTCTTAAATTAGATATGTGTATGTTGAAAAAGAACAATTATAGGAAAATATATTTGCTTATTAAAAAAAAAGAATATATCTTTTCTTCGGAGCACTGTACGGCAGACACCTGTGGC
This sequence comes from Prosopocoilus inquinatus, assembly GCA_036172665.1. Classification (NCBI taxonomy): domain Eukaryota; kingdom Metazoa; phylum Arthropoda; class Insecta; order Coleoptera; family Lucanidae; genus Prosopocoilus; species Prosopocoilus inquinatus. Next base: position 39,290,929 of record CM069871.1, read on the forward strand.
CCTTTGGCGCCGGATTGCGTTACAATACCTGGAATCCCTCTAGCTATGCCACTGAGTACCCAATATTAAATAACAGGTTTTAAATAGGTAGTTAGTGGCTTAAGTCTCATATGACGTGGTGTGAATTTCAATTCAATTAGTTATTAGTCACCTGTCAAGACTAATTTAGTCATTAGTCACCAGTCAAGATTAATGACTAATTTAGTCATTAGTCACGTATCTCACGACTAATGACTAATTTAGTCATTAATCATTAATTCAACTAAAAAATGCCCATCTCTGACAAATATACATAAGGCGTTTACGATAATTGGAGCGGTATATACCGGTTAATCTTTTGTCTCATTCTTACTTGCATTAAACGCATTCGTTCTATCTTACTTTTCTACCCCGATCCATGAAGCGCTCCAATTATCGTAAACGCCTATTGAAAGCACTAATAATAGAACAGATTCATCTCATATTCTAGGACAGTTTCATTTACGAATTGTAAACGCTGCTGTGGATTCTCAGGTTCGTACGTAACAGCAATGTTTTATATTAAAATAAATTCACGGTATATTGTCAACGTTGGTATTAGTTAATCCTAACCCTAATATAGTAATGTAGAAATTCACGAATTTTCAGATACTTCCGAACAGGCGTAGCGTACAGCAATGTATTCAAAAACATTTTCACGGGGCGAATATCATACTCGGTTATTATGTACAAATCTCGTGTCGCTCCGTTAAAGCGAATTACTCTTTCTCGTTTGGAACTAAATGTTGCCGCATTATTAGCTCGATTGGTAGACAAGGTTTCAAATATTTTAAATTTATCTCTAAAAACACGGTTTTTATGGACAACCTCTACAATTGTATTACATTGGTTAAAGACATCACTCAATACTAAGTCAGTTGAATGGAACCATGTTCGCTCTGAAGACAATCTGGCTGATATTGTATCGAGAGGACTCTTTCCTTTGCAACAAAATGAGTCAAATTTATGGTGGCACGGTCCAAATTGGTTAGTTATTGGTGAATCTGCTTGGTCAAATTTTACACCCTTACGCTCTACCAATGTCTCAGTGCCAGCCACCATTAATAATTACGACTTAATCGACTTCAGCAGATACTCTTCTTTTTCCAAATTATTAAATATTGGATATCTCACAACGTACAGGGAAATTGAAAGGGCAGCTGTAAGACATCAAAATAAAACTTTTTTCTTATTTCGCTTTCGACCAAAACAAAATAATAAGAAAGTTAAATAATTTTATTATTAAATAACGGTCTAGTACAACTGGCCGCGGTCAACTGGCCGCCGGGATAACTGGCCGCCGGGACAACTGGCCGCCGTTGTATGAAGACGTGTCAATACAGAACGCTTTAAGTGTCTTTTTTTTAAGTTTTTTTTGTGTTTTTTATATTTAGTTACGAATGTATGTACATGATATCTACATTAAATTTTTATTGATTAATTTGGTAATTGTGAGCAATGCCTCGTATGTACTCGATAACATTCCGGTTTTCGTAATCTCTTACGATTCTCAGGATACGTTCGTCGGCATCCCTGTATCTTCGAAGTTTTTGGGGTGGAGCATGTCCTGCAACAAGCTGCTCGTAATAAATATCACGATTAGCTTGGACTTTCCGTAAACCATCAATCAATTTCCATATTGTGGGATGATCTACACCAAGCTCCATTTGTAAACGCCGATGGCTGGCTTCAGCATGATTGTTGGTACGATCTTGTAAATCTAGCACTCTGTCATACATATTCCACATCTCATGTGGAAACATGGGTTGACGACGTCCATTTCCCCTGCGGTTTAAACGACCAATGTAATTGTCCTCGAACCAATCTAATATGGGTAGCAAATCGCCAGGTAAAATATCTGACAACTCATTTAATGCGTTTTCCATATCTTGCATTGGGACAAATGCCAAACCAATGATCATTTTGGCATGTAATTAACTAAGAGGATTTAGGGGGTACAAAATTGATTGAATTTCTCTTAATGACTAGTATCTGGATTGGATGTCAGGTATTTCGGATTAGCATAATTAGAGAAGAATAATTATATTAGAAGAAATACTGTATTTCTTGAAATTTTAAAACTGAATAATTTGCAAACAAATTTATTCTTATTATATTTATACTATTATTAATTGACTCGATAAGTGCATAAACATGTTCGGTCCAAATTTACTGTTCTGAGAAAACAACAAATAACTTTCTAGAATTTTGTTTATGTAATTAATGTTATTAAAATAAAAATCTAAAAAATTTTCGGTTGTTTTCTCAAAACAGTAAAAATTACTTAAAACGAAAATCTAAAACTGTGCGGCGGCCAGTTGACCCGGCGGCCACTAGTCCCGGGGGCCACTTGTCACGCGGCCAGTTGACGGCGTCCACTTGTCACGCGGCCAGTTGGCGGCGGCCACTTGTCCCATTCCGTTAAATAAACTCTAAATTTATCAAAACCACCATTCATAAAATGTCTATGTTTCCATAGAAACAAATTAATTGCATTAAAAGAAAAAATGAAATAGCAGTTACTTTAATGTGACTACATTTCTTAAAATAGTTGTTTATTGTAAAGCAGTGTCCAATTAACTCTTAAATGCCTCAAATTTGAATTCAAAACGTAAAATATTACTACAGGGAGTAACTTTTGCTTGTTAATTAATTTCATTTTAAACTCTTGTAACTTTTTAGTTATTGTTTTTTATAAAAAAATTATTAAAAAAATCTTTAATTTGATCTCCCCTAGATAGCCTTTTAATCTCCTCCGTAGATTATGAGACACATAACCTACGAAGGAGTTTTATCTCTTGTGCAACAGTTATCATTTAAGAATGAAATTGTTAGGTTCCAACTTAAGCCAAGAATTGAGAAAGGGAGCGTACTCTCTTCCATACATCCATTTCGCGATCAAGACGGTTTAATTCGTGTTGGAGGGTGATTACGCCACGCACCTCTCACATTAGATAAACAAATATCCCAATGTTATGACAATAACATTTCATCATATTGTAACAAATTTAATAATAAAGAAATTTCATGAAGACCAATTACATGCTGTTAGTGAAGTCACGTTTGCGGCAATTCGACAGATTTACTGGCCCATTTCTGGCCGTAATGCAGTAAAAGACATATCCACAACTGCATTAAATGTGTCAGAGTTAATCAGAAAATGTTAACGCAAAAGATGGGCGATCTGTCAAAGTTCAGAGTTCAATTCTTGAGACTTTTACATTTCAGGCATAGTTTACGCTGAGCCAATTGCAATCAAGGGATGTCGTGGCCGCGGCAAACGGCAAATAAAATTCCATATTGCCTAATTCATGTGTTTCTCTACTAAGGCGGTTCATCTTGAACTGGTTAATGATTTGACTACAGACAGTTTTTTAGGAGCACTCAAACGTTTGATGGTCAAAAGGTGTAATGTTGCCGAAATTTATTCGGTCAACAGAAAAAAAATTGTATATGCTAAAAGGGAATTAAGACCAATGTTAAATTTTCTAGAATTTAAGGAACGTATCCTTCCATTTCTTGAAAGTAAAAAGGTAAATTGGCATTTTATTCCTGCCAACTAGCCTCATATGGGCGGCTTATGGGAAAGAGAGGTCAAAATATCATTTAAAGAGAATAATAGGAAATGCACTATTTATCTTCGAAGAGTTGTTCACACTTTTAACTTGTATTGAAGCTTGCTTAAACTCTCGTCCTTTCACACCTTTATCGACCGACCCTAATGACCTGACTGTTCTGACCTCTGGCTATTTTTTTGATCGGAGAAGCATTAACCGCTCATTGAATCCGACCTACAGCAAATCAACACCAGTAGGTTAACTAGGTGGCAAATGGTGGAGCAACCTCGACAACATTTTTGAAAGCGATGGTCAGAAAAATATCTGTGTCAGTTGCAATCCCGTCTAAAGGATCATTAATAGAAAATGGATCATCTGAAGCCGTGTTCGCTCGTCTTAATAATGGATAACAATTTACCACCCCTGCGGAGGGCGTTTGGCCGCATCCATGAGTTGCATTCAGATGTTCTTTGAGTAGTTTCCATCAAGACAGCAAATGGGATAATCAAGCGCGCAGTCCAACGTCTTTGTGTGCTTCCAATCGAAACATGAAAAATTGTTTATATATTATTTCCCTTTGTTTATTTAATTTGTTTATTTTTTTTTCCATTGTTCTCCTCAGTTTGTCATTTTAGTTATCTAGTCTTTCATCCAAATCTCCGATCATTATAGATCTTGTCATTTACTTTATCTATTTCTTTCTACAGTTATCTCAAAAATTCATCTTTGCGTCCTTTTTCTGTATTGGTTTTCACCATGTGTTACTTACTTCGTCAGTTAATTATCGTATTTAAAGTTGCTTTGTTTACCTACCTGTTTTTCTTTTAGTATACCATTTATTTACTTGATGTTATCTATTTTTACTTCAAAAATTATAAATTGTCATTCACATTCTTGCCCTTTTGCATCTGCCTTGCTTCTTCTAAAACGATAGGTAGGTACAGCACAGCAAAATGTTATTTTTATTCATCACGTTTAATATAATTGCTGCAAGCAAGTCACAAAGCATTTAAATACGACTTCAGTTACCTGTTGCTCGTCAGAGTTTCCTGTTTTCTTTTTTAAGACTGCTTGTCCTCCGCTCAAGTTCATTGTCACAAAACTATGAACGAGACCGCCATAGGTTTCGGTAAAAATAAGCGGGCGAATATGCAGGCACATTATATAAATAGGAAAAGTACTTTTTTCACATGTCACGTGTGGAAGTAATATTTTTACTGCGCAAAATTTGTGATAACAGGTACCGTATTAGGCTGCTTCCACACTGAATAAGCAAAAACGTTTTCAGACAAAACATTATACTGCATTATAAAATAACCAAGAAACATTTTCTAAAAATATTTTACATCTGATGTATAATATAATGTATTTGGAAAATGCACAGAAACGCGAGATCAATTGTGCGAGAGAGATAGCTAAAAGCATAGAGTTAAAGTAAATATCTTATACATATACAATACGGTTTGCCTCATTACAGAGCACTTATAATAGTTTTTCTGTAATCGATTTTATACTCTAGAGGTACTAAAACTGACAGTTTATAATGGACGAAGACCATTTTTGAGACATCTGTATACAGGGTGATTCATAATAAGTGTCTGACCCGTTAGGAGCGTATTTACTAAGGTCATGCAAGTCCCAAATTGCAAGAAAAAATTTATCGGAGACATTTCCAAAATCAACGTCTTTTGTGCCCTAAATGGAAACTGTTTGAGTAGCACCTATGACTATTTTAATGCGATGCGTAATGTGTTTTTAAAATCGAGTTGACTAACTGTTTAAGTTTTAGAAACGGTGTCAACAAAGAGTAAATGTTATGTGTTCTAACTTACGGTTTTTGTAACCGATATTCGATATGACCTTGTTATGCGCCTATTCACATGATTGATGAATAGGCCGCCATACACGTCTTAGGGCTAGCTTATTCGGCCAAATTTACCTTATTATTTAAATTATTAAAACTGCAGTTACTTCTGGATACACGTTTTGATTCACTTACTTGAAGCGCAAGATTTTTCTTCTTTGCACGAGGAAGTCTGCGTGCCAAGTATTCTATCACCCAAGAACGTTCAAAAGTTCTATGTGAATGTCAACCTAATGAGTTTCGAAAGCCAGGCAGTGATTTCCATTGTATTGATTTTTTCTGCTCCAGTAAAAACCCAATTTCCTCAACTGTGCTAATGGAGTGTTCATAAACTTAATTTTTATTTGTAATGTTTCATATTAAACATGATTTGCTTCACTTTAATTCAATTAATTATCTCGCACATACATACGTTCATTTAAAGAAATCTTAAAGGAACGCGGTTGGCATAAAAAGCATATCATTTAATTCTTCCTAGGATAAGTAATCTTAAAATGCACGAATTTCATTAAATTTCTATGAATTAATACGCACGTTGACAAGAACACTATTCCATTGACAAAATTATTATTGTATCCATACTTACACCACAAAATACATTAAGTTCATTGTTCGCATTATGCAATCTTTCCTCGGAGAGTCGTAAAGAAATCATTTTACGGTTTCAGTTCAAGGTTAAATGTTCGTGTTTTGTGTTTTTTTCCTGGAAAATCTAACGCTGTTGTGACGCATTCAACTATTCCAGTAACCGCCAACAAGTTTACAAGTGAAATCTTAATTCATTTTATCTCAAAAACTACACAAGCTAGACCCCCCTATGTTTACAGTTATTTGTTTGGAGTTTTGTTTTTTGAGGGACTATCTGTGGTTAACGGTTCGGACAGTCATTCTGAATCACCCTGTACAGTAATATTGCTCGAAAATCATCTGTTCGATAGAAAATTTGCCGGTGCAGTTTTCGCAATCTCTGGAATGACAAACGGGAAGCGCTAACATGTTTCGACAGCGTATGTCATCACAATATCAAGAAGAATTTTGAGGAAATTTAACCAACCTGTAAATAAGACACCTGTGAAAAAAGAACTTAACTTATATGCAATTGAAAAAATTACAAATAATAGATCTAAATAAAGAAACTAGAGTGCAAGTTCAGCTGCAGTCTTTATAGTATGCAGACTATTACAAGTACAGATTTGAGATAGGTCAGTAGATTTAGCTCTTACTAGCAAATGGGGTGTTAATATGATAATCTTAATTTATATAAGCAAAAATTCATTAATAATGAAAATAGCAAAATGAGAAAACTTCTTCTACGCGGTTTTGTAAACCAATTACGGAAAAAAATATTAGATCGTCACAATACAGATCTTGTACGGATTACAGACAAAATTACTGAGCACCCAAATCACTGTTTCAAAGTTTTCTCTTTGATGTATATAGAATCTTTCTACGCGTTGTCTACAATTGCTTGCACTTGTAACTGTTATCCCTTATTTATGCTTCTGTATAACCTCAACAATTTTTGTTACAATTTATGTATGCAGGGAGATATAATAATACTTCCTTTTGGCCTGTTGACAATATTTATTTTTGTTGCTTATTTGCCTGATTGATTGATTTGTTATTTTAAATATTTCTAGTTTAAAATTTGGAATCTGCCATTCAAAATGATTAAATAGTTTTGACAAGTCATTAAAAACCGTGTTTACAACGAAAAACTGAATCGTGTGAAATTTTAAGGCCGCAATAGTACACATAAAATGGCGAAAGTCGCATGGGTGAATTTTTGTCCGATGCGATTCAGTCGCACGGTTAAATCGCAGTGCTAAGTCGCCAGTGTGCAAACGGTCTTTAACCCAAAATATCTAAATTCTTCCGTAGTATTTTGTAATGACTAATGTCGTTGTATTGTTCATCAGATAGTAAACAAACTTTTTATAATCAATAAATAAATGTGTTGCATTCAAAGATAAAATAGCAAGTATCTCAAAAATGGTTAACTTTAGTGCTATTAAACAGGTATACCTAATTCGTTTAAAAGAAATGGGGGAAGAATTCCTTGTTGGAAACAGAGAATTTTAAAGGAGAGATTGACGCCGTACGTTGTGCCCTCTGTACATCTCTATTATTATAAATTTTTTGACTAAAAAAATGTTTCCATAAGCTGCGAACTTTTTGACGGACACTGGATACTACTTGCCTTGCCTTGCCTTTCCAATTATACATATTTTCGCTCTTTGCTTTTGCAAATCTGGGAAATAAGCTATTTCTTGGAGAAAGAAAGAAAATTTTTGCCGTTCAAAGAAACCACCTTTGTTTAAAAGAAGGTAAAGTATTATAGGTAAAAAAGAGGAGGAATTCTTTTACAAATAAACCATTCACATAAAGAAAAAAAAATATCTCGATCAGTACACTTGCATCGCCGTGATTAGAAAATAAATTAAGCATTGTCTAGTGCCTGCTAATAAATATCGTCAAGGTATGGATTAAATTATACTTAAAGTATTAGAAAGTTGACAGGACAGAATCACAAAATCGAATGCACAATAGACAGACCTTGAACGGCCAGTGACTTGCCCATGCCCCATACAAAGGCAGACTGTCCCAAGATGATGGCGAAGAAATTGCAAGTCGCCAAGAGAGGTGCACTTCTCAGCAGTAAATTTTTGTGATATTATCAATTGGATAGTGAACCTTTCTAAGTCGAAAGGACAACAGCCTTTTAGAAGGGAACGGGTCATCGCTCTGTATTGACCGCACGTACGCCCGGTAGTTAACGCTCGATTGTATGAACACGTTAAGTGCATAAGAATCTGTCTTTTTCTATTTCACTCGACCCTTTTCAGTTCTTACATGCTTGCAGCACATTGTGTATTGTAGACGCGTCGCGCCATCGACTTGTAGAGATCTAAAAGGAATGCAGATGAATGTTAATTAGATCAGTGTTATTTACTTGCAAGCGCAGCCTGCGATAGCATCGTTAACTTCTTGTTAACTTAGAATGACCCACTATTATTACAATTTAAATGTCGGCATATACAATTGAGTCTTGCGTACTATATCATAAGATTAAAGTTTGGACTTAAAACTCATCGATTTAGACGTAAAGAAATGCGAATCTTTATCAATGACAAAAATAAATATCATTTGCGGATAGCGGAATATCGCAGAAGTAGAAATGGTAGTGTAACATCAAGAGAGGGTAACGCATCATTTTTAGGATTTATTAGTAAAAGATGCAGACAGTTGTTTAGAAATAAATAAAATACAAAATCTGTTGCTGCAATAAGTTTATATTCAGATTTGGCGAGGAGTATATCCTCTGATTCTTACCAACCAAATATTCCATGAAATGTTTTTAACTTGGGAGTATTTAACTTGTGAGTGTACTCAACATGAAAAACGTAACAACCAATCATAAAGCTTTATGATTGGTTGTTACCATAACAACAGACCTTTAAATTTAACTTATTCGACACAGAATAGGCCCTAATATGCTTTAAATTGTGAATTTGAAGATATTTTACCAGACGTGTCGGCTTAAGGGGACGATTCATTTCAAAATGGCGGGAATTCCTTCCCATGTAAATAATAGGAAGAAAGAATTTAGATAGAATTTAAGCACTAATTTGACTTGAAAACGGATGTAATACGTTCCACAAAGCATAAGCTACGACGTGATCTATTTTTAAACTGAAATGCAAGTGTAAATTACTTTAAAATAAATAAATAAATCAGTCGATGTCATACACACCAACAGAAAATATTATTTTAAGAAACAATCACAACAAATCAGAAGAAATAAAATAGATCACGTCGTAGGCAAACATATAAACTATATGTTACGTTTTCAAGAAAATATCCATTTTCTGAAAAATTTGTAGAAAATATAGCTTAAATTAAAACCAACTGCAATGTTTTGCTGGTAAGGCAGATTTTGCTTAAAAATACCTGAAATTCATATGTTCACTAGTGTTGAGGTAGATGGCTCTGCACAAACAAGTGAATTAGGAGGTGGAGGAGAATCCCAACCCAGGAGGGGAATACAATTTGAAGTTCTGTAGTCTGTACGTGGTCTGTACCAACTATGATACCAAATCATTATAACTGCCGCGCGAGTCTAGCGTTCGTACCTTGACGTATTAGTTTATTTAAAATTAAATATATCATGAAATAACTATTACACCAAATGTTTTGTACTGTATGTCGCCGCCAAAAAATCTTTTACACTTTCAAAATTAAGTAGCCGAATTTTTACCTATTTTTTGCTTTGTAAATGGGCATTTTGAGAATTTTGTCATGTTTCCAAACGTACAGGTTAGAAACTGAGATTAAAATGATTACTATTTTACCTGGTATGAGTCAGACAGTATCATTTCTTCAGTAAATATTAAGCCATTCCAAATATTTAACGTCACATAAATGTAATTTAATCGAAATAGAATTGTCGATTGCTTATGTTCTGCTATTAATATGATTTTCTTAACACCTGACAAGACTCTTTAAAGTTGAATGTTGGTGACAAGATTATACAGGATAGGCCAATAGTGCATATTCGGTAGATAGCGCCTACATTAATGCAGATTTTTAAAATCTGTTTTCGCTTACTTACCTATGGTTTAGATGCACGATTTAAAATTAGTTACAATTATATAGAGTGTTCCGTATGGTTGTGCCAGATCAAAGTTATGTTTTTTTAAATGGAACATACTGTATATTATGGTTTATTTCGATTAAGCTTTAAGAGAAGATAAATTTATTATAAAGATATTACGTATCTAAACCTAATAGTTTCCGAGATATTGACATTTCAATGTAAAAAAATGGTATTATTTGATGTTTTACAGATTAGATGTTTATTAAAATTTGGCATTTAAATCTTACAGTAACATTACATAACCTCTATGCAACAGAAAAAAATTTCCATCTCGAACATATTCCTATAATTTTACACAGGGTGTTTTAGAATTCCCATGTTTATTTTACTCGATTATTTTAAATGGAACACCCTGTTTGCAAATTTTTCTTCCCACATATTATTTGTGCATCATAGTAATTTTATTTAAGCTATAATCATTCATACTACTGAGAATCGGTATTTGTCTTCTAACTTACTCGTTTTCTGCACAGATCAACTATAATAATAAGTAAAGTCCGGATTTATATGTGCTAAAAAAGTGAAAAATAAGTTTTTTTTTATGCGATTAAAATGGATCAAAATATGGATATTATATGCGATAAAAATTTTATTTTACTTATACATACTTTAGAATAATAAAAACATAAATTGTTTCATATAAGTAATTTTAACACTTAACACTTAAGTAGTAGGATTACAAAATATAATCAACAGTTGATTTAAATTATTTGGGGTAAAATTTTGTCGTCTGTCTGTCAAAATATTTTTATAAGAGGAAAACGAACGCTCGACATCGCATGAAGTAATGGGCGCAAATTTCATGGATGCTACATCTTTGGGGTCCATGTCCAAATCCTCTTCACTTTGACCTTTTAAAACTAAACAGATTTTCCTCATTTTATTGTAGTCGGGATTACGTAATAGAACCTTGTCTAATTTTGCCATTAACTTCTCTCCTATCTCCCCTGGAATTGATTTTACACTTTCAATTGCATCATCGACCACTTCAAAAGAATCTAATAGAGCCGTCTGGGATGATTCCAACTTTTTAATGGTGGATATTAAAACCGAAAAATGAGTTTTAATGAATGCTAATTGATTCCCGATGTTTGTGTTCGACATGCATTCCTTACAAATTCTTAAAGCCGCTGAATTGGAATCATCCAATTCTAAGAAAATTTCCTTTAATTGTTTAAAGTTATCTGCGTAAAAATTTGCTGCTTCAAGCCACGTACCCCATCTCGTAATTATTGGTTCTGGTGGTAATGGCAGGTCAGCAGCTAATTCTTTATAGTGTTGTATACGCAGTGGGGCTTTAAGAAACGCCTTTTTTTCCGTTATTGATCAACTTATTTACTGTTGGGTATTCTAGTCGCACCAATTCAGCGAGCCTATTCATTGCGTGAGCCATACAAGTGAAGTGCATCAGATTTGGGTAAAACACCTGTAAAGCCTGTCCTGCTTTTATCATGTAGGCTGCTGCATCAGACACCATTAGTAATATATTTTCCGATTTAACTTGATTAGGTGCATATAAAAGTGTCAAGCTGTCGTTAATAAAACGTGCGATCGTTGAATGATTTGTTTTTTCCAAAACTGCACTATTTACCAAATAAGATATTGGTGCAACTGTGTTGCTTAATACTCCTGCTAACATATTTGCTACATAACGACCGCAGGCATCTGTCGTTTCATCAACTACTATATAAATATTGTTGTCGCTAAGCTTCTCTCTTATTTTCTTCATCCGTTGCTGGTAGCATATACTTAGATAGTTTTTCCGCAAAGTCGATTCATTTGGAATATGACGATTGCAATATTTTTCCAAAAAAGTTCGAAAACTTGCTTGTTCAAGTTTATGCCAAGGAATGTTTGACTCTGCCATAGCACTGCACAAGTCTAAAAAGAATTCATTTCCTGTGTCACTGCCCTGTGAGTTACTGGCTGTTGAAGAAATAAAAGACTGCTTAAAGTTAGACACACATCTTTTCTCCGACTCCTTATGGAGGTTTGTAGCCAAATGTTGATCAATCTGGTACTTTTGGTCTGACGACACCTTAAAATATTGTCAAAATGAAAATGTGATTTTTAAGAGAATTTGTAAGGTATCTACCTGTTTTGAGCATGCGTTGCAAAAAATAACTTTTCCATCTGTAGTTAGATGTTTAGATGCTTTAATCCATTTTTTCAATAGCTCGGATCGAGAGGATGCTACTTTCGGCATTTTGAAATGATAAGCACTGAATTTATTTTGTCTTTAAATTAAATAAGAAAATAACAACTAATTCGCGTTGATAAATACACTAGTCACTAGTCACACACATTCACGAAGTTCTTATCTCAAACTGAAATGCAAAACATAAGTGCAAAATGCAAGTGCAAGTCGCTACAGATTCCCAGAAAATCACATTCCGGGAAATCGTAAAATAAAGTGGCCAGACGTTGAGAAGAATAAATTACTTCTTGGAAAAGCTGCAGACTTGAATATTGACCGTATATGGAATTATAATGTTATTTATATCAATATATGGAGAAATAAATAAATATGCGCTAAAAGTCTAAAATATTAAGTTATATGCGAAATAAAACTACCATTTTTGGGCTTCTCTAATCGACAAACATATAAATACAAAACGCCAAGTTTAGGTATGTTAGCGTAAAAAACTTGTAAAAACTTATAAATCCGGTCTCTAATAATAAGCTATAATCATTCACTACTGCTGTCAATCACTATTTGTCTTCTAAGTTACTCGTTTTCTCTCAGTTTGAATTTCAATTGTTTGACACTGACAAATTAAATCTCAAGACCAACTTAATACAACGAAAAGCAGGTGTACGCGATTTTTTTGCAAGCCACAGTACTATTGCAGCCTTAAAATTTCACACGATTCAGTTTTCCATTGTAAATATGGTTTTTAGTGACTTGTCAAAACTATTTAATCATTTTGAATGGCAGATTCCAAATCTTAAAATTGAAATGTTTAAAATACCAAATCACATGCTTTCTGAAGTAGAAAAATGGTATTGCTTATGTATATTTTACTTTTCTGTTAAATTCTATTACTTCGGTCCTAATAGTTATCTTACTTTTCTGCTGTGGTTAAAATATAACCAACAATCTGAGAACCGACACTTTTCAGTGTTACGTCATTAGTGTCAAATTTAAAGAGAAACCCTGGTTGACAAAACTAAAATTTTGATAAAAACAGGCTACTTGACAAAAAATCGTGCGAAATTTTAAGGCTGCAATAGTACATTTAACGACACAAACATTGCTGGCTAGCTGTAATTATGAACTGTCATTTATGAACGATAAACAAATTAACTTTTTTAAAGATAAATTAATTTTCCATTTTTTGTCTTAGCAGTATGGCTAACATGAACCAACATTTTTCAAAGTAAAATAATGACTGAACTTTAACAAAATTCTTAGGGCCGTTTTCATAATCAGACTAAATTTAAAGTTACTTTATCTTAAAAAAATACATTTGTTTCCCTATACTTAAAGTGACTTCAAATTAGAGCTTCCTTAAAGTCTGATTATGAAAATGGCCGTTAGAATTATTAAATTTACGTTTCATAATGCCAGCAATATTTGCGCTATTCCTGACATGTACACGAACACAAGAATCACTTTTTCGCCGAGCTCGTTTGTGTGTCGCTAATGATGGACGCCACGTCGAATAATAGACATGACCATTTTTTTTAATTTTTATCTGAAAGTAGATAAAAGTACCATAATTTAGATAAATTCTTTTTTTTTAAAGTCGGGAAAAATAAGGGGGATTTAAATTGATTAAATTCCCGCCAAGAATCACTTTTTCGCCGAGCTCTTTGTGTGTCGCTAATGATGGACGCCACGTCAAACAATAGACAACATGACCATTCTTTTAAATTTTTACTTGAAAGTAGATAAAAATACCATAATTTAGATAAATTCGTTTTGTTAAAGTCGTTAAAAATAAGATAAATTTGAATTGATTAAATTCCCGCCAAAACACACATTCTGACCGTGTGACGTCAATGTTCATAAGTTGTCAAGTCGTAATAAGTGAATACAGATATGAACACATAAAACTTATTAAAATGAATAGTAAAACATCAATATTGTGCTGTACCATAATGTAAAAATACCTGTGCAAAAACTCCGAATAAATTATTTATAAAGATCTTACAAAATTTAGTGTTGCCAATCTTATTTTTCAGTGGCGGAAAGTTCCCGTTTCCACCACAAATTTCCCACCAACAAAGTAAAAAATATAATAATTTCTTTAAGATATTTACTCCGTGATTGTTTAAATTAAAACTACATTTTTCGGCACATAAAGTCAAAATCTCGAATCAAGAGTAATACGTCATTAATGACGCAAACTCATACCATGTTAAATCACTAGAGAAACGTGTAAAATGCCGTAAGCGAATGAGAAATAAGTTGGCAATAGATCGCCATGTTGTCAAGTATAAACATAAACACTCGTACATAACCTTAGTAATTTGTTAACCATGTTTCGTTTGTCTAACAGTTGGACGTCAATATAATTATTCTAACTGTAAACTGAGTCGTACTATAAGTTAATTACTTCCAAATTTCATTCTAGCAATTAAAAATTTTGCACTTATTTTGCAAACATCCTATATAACAATTGCAACCAAAATTTAATTACATTACGCATAATTATATCACTGTTATAATTTTCAACATAATTAAATAATAAAATATGTCCTCACTTTCTATCTATATTTTTCGTTTCCCCAATGACTATTCTATTGGAATCAGAAATCAATTTAGTACTAATCAAGTATTTTTTCATGAAAATAATATAGTTACCTATTAATAAATTTATTTTATTTATATAGTAAATTGATATGATTCCGTTTGCTTTAGACTGGTCAAATCAATTTATTCTACCGATTTTGTGAATTGCGGGTATTTTCTTTGTTCCCCACAGCTCTTGTGCCATTAAATTCTGTTATGCTCCCCCCTACTTTGTAATTTAAGGGGAATACTAGTATTACAATATGGCGATATTTACTTATGCAATCTGACAAGCAGAGAATCCAATCCCCACCAAATGGAACGCGCCCTTAAGGAAACGTAGTGGGAGCAAAGCATTTAAGTAATTTGCGTTTGTTTTAATACGCATTACCAATACCAAATGCGCAATAGTAAACCCCGGTGTTAGTCTGTGCATGTAAATTTAAGAAAAGAGAAAAAAATTTGAATAGTTTCAACGGTGTTGTTTCAACGGATGGGTTCATAATTAAAGAAGAAGGGTTGATAAAAATGTCTCGACCGAAAAATGTGAGAAAATACAAATAATAGTGTCATTTTGTGCACAGATGAGTTGATTTCAAGTTTCTGGAAAATTTAGAGCCAACTGCACCAAACTCCTAGGGCCAGCTAATTTTAAGCGCCGCTTAGACTGTGATTCACAGTAATGTTATGTAACTGCAGATATCTCATTATAAGCAATACTTAAATTTAAGCTCGGCTTAAGTATTTGGTGGAACTGGCCATTAGTATAATTTGTAACATTAAAAGAAAATTACATATAAAAGTAACTGAAACTGTCTTCTCTTTCTCTATATGAATTGTTTTATTCATAAATTCAAAAACTGGAAGTTGCAGAGTTGTTTGCTTTTTTCCGGATACTTTCTAGACGGACCATATTATGCTCTCAAAAACAATTACATACATGCATTCAAGCAGATTAATGTCTCTCTATTTATCTCAAAATAAATTGTTAGGCATAAATTCTTTACGAATGACTATGACTAACCGGAAAGAATCGCTCAGTTCGACATTTTAGGTACAGTATAAAACAGAATATTGTCGCAAAATGTTGAATATCGGTTGTGCCTAGTTAGTCTTAATCACTCATAAAGAATTTATTCCTAAAAAATGTTAAAACTATATCTTTTACATAATGTAATGGTGTAATAAAATTTTGACCGCTCGACGGTACCCGTTCGGGGTCGCTTAGGTGACGTCCGGCTTAGAGATAAATCCTTGGCACGTTTTAAGTCTATTTTATATTATCCGTTCAGAGACGGAGCGGGATCGTAGGGTTTCAGTTCAAATATTTTTACGCGCGTTTTAAATGCAAGTATTTATAATTATAGGATCCGCTCCGTTCAGACATGACGCTAATCAGACATCAATGTTTCGGCATTCTCGAGAAGAATATTTTGTCGGTGCCATCGTAAGCGTCACACATGTGACGCTTAGGATGAGTTTTTTTGAGTCCTTCTTCTTCATCCAAGAGCAGAATAATTAATCAATTCTATAACTGGGCTGCAGTCAAAAAAGGGGTTGATAGTAATACTCTTTTAAAGTTCAACCGAGCTTTCGGAAAATTTATTTCCTTTTTCAAGGTTTCTACAAAGCAATTTTAAATTAATAATTAATAATAAGAACAATTTCACATGATAACTTACTCCTTAGTGAGTATACAAAGTTAAACCACTAGTTATAATAAAATTCATTTAAAATAATTTTTAAGAAATAATTTTGAAGTTACATTTTTTTTGACAGCTAAATTATTTGTGAAATTTAGAAAATTGAATCACGATAGAAAAAAGATTTTTTTTGTTTATTCATTATTAGGTAAAATGATGTAAATTTTGATTTCCAACATCTTGATTATCTTTCTTTTTAGGTTTAAAATTTAATAGATAAGTATAAATACAACTAAGCTTCTCAATAACAGTTCTTTTATTAATACTTTTTTTATTACAAAAAATATGGCACATTTCAATAAAAAGTTTTTGACTCAAAATTGGTTCAATATCTAAAATTTTGGCATCTTCAAAATTAATCTTATGGTCTTCATTATTGGCATGTTCAGATAAAGCACAAGCATTAGGTCTAAGTCTAGTATCACTTTTATGAGAAATAATTCTCGGTTGAACTTTAAAAGAATATTACTATCAACCCCTTTTTTGACTGCAGCCCAGTTATAGAATTGATTCCTTAACTGGTCAGTCGTGATCATACTTCGCAGGATAATTATATATAAAACGTCTGTGGAAAGCTTTGAGTACCTTTAGACTAAATAAAACTCTTTTGCACTCCTTAAACGAATCTTCCATGCCATGGTCTTCCTATCGTATAGAATCCGAGCAGTATCTGAACGGATGATATAAATATACCCTACTTTTGTCTGAACGGAAACGCTATGTTTCCGTTCCGTGTCTGACCGGATAATATAAAACGGGCTCTAAACTTTTTGGCCTGAATGAATATTGGAAGTATTATAAAACTCTGAGGAATCTCGTTATCGAGGCGATTAGATCAGAGAAAAGAGCGTATTTTAATAGTATTATTAAACTGTAGCTCTAAAGAAATTTGGAAGCAACTGCATAAATTGGGTGTACATGAGAGAAAACAGTTGCTATACCGATGCCTCTTAAGCTTGTTAATAAAATTAATAAATTCCTTCTGGAATCGTTAAATAATTCTGGCTCTGAAACGGTAAACAGTTGCTACACCCATGCCTATGAAGGATGTTAATAAAATTAATAAATTCCTTCTGGAACCGTTAAATAATTCTGGCTCTGATTTCCCTGAAATGGTAAACAGTTGCTATACCCATGATGACGTTATCGCTAGTCTCCTTCTGAGTTTTTCCTGGAAAGCAAGCGGCACTGATTGATTTGTTGACCTTTTGTCGTCCTTTTCTACTGCCAATGTTTACATATATTATTAATTATTGCATTAACAGTGTCTTTCCAGTAAAGTGGAAAGAAGCCCGCACCTTACCTTTACCTAAAAATAATAATCCTAAAGCATTTCAAAACTTGCGCTCAATAAACATTCTACTCGCATTATCTAAAGTTCTTGAAAAAATATTAGATAAACAACTCAGGGAATTCCTCACAATCCATAACATCCTTCCTGTGATGCAGTCTAAATTCCGACCAGATTACAGTTGTAGTAGCGCAATGCGTAATATAATTGATGATGTAATTCCTGGGGTTGATGATAACAACATGGTATTATTAATATTATTGGATTACACTAACGCATTTGATCTTATTAACTACAAGGTATTGCTTGCTATTCTACATTTTATCTGTTTGAGTAACTCTGTATTAAGTTTTTTTTTTTTCATAATTGCCTTAACGATTAAACTCAGAAAGTATTTCGCAATAATGTATTATCTGATGCCTTAAGCGTTCACTGTGGTGTTAACGCCGTGAAATATAGTGACAGTCCCATATATACGGGATGTAGGGCAACCTTAATAATAAGTAATATATCGTTTCTCGAGCAGAGATTAGTTACGTGCAGCAAAAAATTAAATTTAAATAGTTCATGCCATTTAAGAATCGATTCGTGGAAGAATGCGCAGTGGTTAGATAGATTGAAGACACAATCATCAAAGGTGCCGACATCCAGTGAAAAGACTATGTAGACTGTGGTAATCTTATTATTTCCAAGTATACTGATTGTACAGACATTAGTTAATAAGATGTTAGATGTAAGATATTTAACGTAATATTCATTTTTATTTCATGCAAACAAATATTAAAATACGAACTTCTTCGAACTTCTGGGTCGCATGAAGCACTTAAGAAAGCAAGTCTTTACAGTTCAGCGTAACCGATGATGCTCGAGGAAGCCGGGATAGAACGCCGTCATCACCGTACCCAATATCAAGGGTTCGGTTTAAAAAGGCAATTCTAATATTTTAAAAACACATTCAGTCATCATTTTCATTCGAGTCAACAACAGTTCTCGAAATGGCGACACAAGCCGCAATTTTCATTTCAATTTTCATTATTGTGCAACAGCACACATTTCTCTATTATTCTTTACTTGTTTAGTGTTTAGTGTTTATTAGCTAAATAAAATA
The DNA here is from genome assembly GCA_036172665.1 of Prosopocoilus inquinatus. Classification (NCBI taxonomy): domain Eukaryota; kingdom Metazoa; phylum Arthropoda; class Insecta; order Coleoptera; family Lucanidae; genus Prosopocoilus; species Prosopocoilus inquinatus. Next base: position 39,309,865 of record CM069871.1, read on the forward strand.
AGTGAAAAGCAACAAGAACTTTTCTTTCACGCCAAAAAATACGTGAAAGCCCCAACATTGTCCTTCGAGCGAGCCGGATGCGAAAGACAGTTTCGGAAAGCTCATTAGCAATCAAAAAAGAAGCAATCAAGCAAACAATCAGAAATCGGACAGCAACTACGACAAACAACGTAAGTGCGTTCCTAATTATCCATTCATAGTTTGTATAAGGTAGGTTTTGCACGAAACAGTGTTCTTTAACGTGTTAAATTAATCTTGCATTTATTAATCATGGCTGAACAAAAGCAGCTAATTTCAAAACGCGGTCAGGTAAAATCTCAACTTACTAGATTTGCAAATTATTTAAATAATTTCAGTGCTACGTCACAAGACGAATCACAATTTGTTCAGTTGAAATTTCGCCTAGAAAAAATTGAGGGAATTTTAGACGAGTTTAATGTCATACAGAGTGAAATCGAAATTAATAGCAAAGATATTGATTTTGAAATGCATGACTCTGAAAGAAATCATTTTGAAGAAGAATACTACACAATACTTTCTTCTGCTAAAATGTTAATTAATAAGCATAGCGAAGTAATTAATTCAGATATTAAAATTTCGTCGCCTGAACAACCCAAGAGTAGCGGTCAAGATTTACCTGGGGTTAAATTACCGAGAACTGAGTTACCCACCTTTTCCGGGAATTATGAAAACTGGACCGAATTTTATGATACTTTTAACAGTTTAATTCACAGGAATACTTCTATTTCCGACATTCAAAAATTTCATTATTTACGATCGTGCTTAAAACAAGAAGCCGCTATGGTGATCAAATCATTAGAAGTATCATCGACAAATTATTCAGTTGCATGGCAGTTATTACGCGAGCGTTTTCAAAATAAGCGCCTAATTATTCATAATCACGTTAAAGAAATTTTTAGTTTACATCAGGTACCGTCAGAATCATATCGCGCATTACGGCAACTTCACGATAATATTTTAAAGCATTTAAGATGTTTGAAGGCACTTGAGCAGCCCACTGAACATTGGGACACATTACTTATTCATATAATTAGTAATAAATTAGATCCAGTTACGAGACGCCATTGGGAACAATTAAAAATAGAAAGCGAATTACCGACATTTAACGAACTAATGACATTTTTGCGCGAAAGATGCGAATTTTTAGAAACATTATCACTTGATCCTAAATCACATCGAGTCGATAAAAAGCCAGGTTCATATAAATCAAATTCCAATTGTCTTCTCAGCAATAATTTCAACTGTCCTATATGCAAGGAATCGCATTCTATTTATAATTGCAAGAATTCTCTGAATTTGTCAATCAATGATCGAATCATTAGAATCAAAACACTCAATTTATGCAACAATTGTCTAAGAAAAGGTCATTCTAGTAAAGATCGCAAAGCAGGTTCTTGTAAAAAATGTCATCAACGTCATAATTCTCTGCTTCACATTCAGAATAACACCGGTACCTTGGGAGCATCCTCTGAAGTACTTTCTGCATCGGCACTGTCACATCATGCCACATCAAGCAGTGTAATGCAAATTTTATTATCTACAGCACTAGTCAAGGTATACGATAATCAGGGTAACGATTATAACTGTCGAGTCCTTTTATATTCCGGTTCTCAAGCACCAGTATCAATTAAGTGTAAGACATCAGTCAATATTTCATCCAATTCCAAATCGTTTAAAGCAAATGTATCTTGCCTAGTATTAAATCAAATTACTGAGTCGTTACCGGCTTTATCATTCGATCCAAAGATTCTCAGCATTCCTAAAAACATTCATTTAGCTGACCCAGAATTCTACAAATGCGCGAAAGTCGATATGCTACTTGGCGCAGAGATTTTTTGGCAACTATTATCTGTGGGACAAATCAAACTGGGGAAGCAGAAACCAGTTCTTCAAAAAACTCAATTGGGCTGGATTGTCTCAGGAAATATCCCATTTCTTCCGAGATTAAATTTTTCCAATACATTGTGCAGTTTCACTCACCTTGAGGAACAAATCAAAAAATTTTGGGACATTGAGAATTTTAACACATCTCCAATTAGTAAAGAAGATCAATTTTGTGAAAATTTCTTCAGAACTACAACTCAAAGAAACAGCGATGGTAGATTTATTGTTAAATTACCATTAACCAAGAATCCTTGTGAACTTGGTGAATCCAAGCAGACGGCTATCAGGCGGTTAACTAGCATGGAACGGAAGTTAGAAAACAATCTAGAATTAAATATTGAATATGAAAAATTCATGAAAGAATATGAGGAGTTAGGTCACATGTTAAAAATCCTTTCCCCAGATTCGTTCGATGATATTAATTTTTATTTACCTCATCATGCGGTAGTCAAAGACACGAGCATCACAACCAAGGTCAGAGTTGTTTTTGATGGATCTTCAAAATTCTCGTCAGGGATTTCTCTCAATGAGATTCAAGCAGTAGGTCCAGCATTGCAGCAAGATTTGGTATCTATTTTAATCCGCTTCCGCATGCATCAATATGTTATCTCAGCTGACATTACCAAAATGTACCGTCAAATTCTTGTTCACGATTTACATTGCAATTTCCAAAGAATTGTATGGCGCAACAGTCCCAACGAACCTGTTCAATATTTCACATTAAACACGGTCACATATGGTACAGCGTCAGCACCCTTTCTCGCCATGAGATGTTTAAAACAGCTGGCTTTGGAGAATGTGGAAATTCTTCCAAAGGTTTCCAACATTATTCTAAAAGATTTTTATGTCGACGATCTATTAACCGGTGCAAATTCCAAAGAAGAAGTATTACAAATTTACAGAATTGTTACATCTATATTACAACAAGGTTGTTTTGATTTGCGCAAATGGTCATCAAACGACATGGAAATCTTGGAAACAATTTCCGATTCAAACACAACATCTCAAGAATACAAAATTAAGTTAACAGAAGACTCTAAAACTTTGGGAATAATTTGGCTTCCAACTTCAAACATCTTACAATACGAAATAAAAAACCAAAATTTAAGTCGTGCCACTAAAAGAAACATTTTGTCCATCGTTGCTCAAATCTATGACCCTTTGGGCCTACTAAGTCCAGTTACAATCTCAGCAAAAATCCTCATTCAGCAACTATGGAAATTAAATCTGAACTGGAATGAATCGATTCCACTAGATCTTGCAACTAAGTGGAAAACGTTTCTCTATGAACTCCCTAAACTCAACAACATTAGCATACCCAGGCATGTCTTATGCAACAATGTTAAAGCAATTCAATTACATGGTTTTTGTGATTCATCAGAATCTGCTTATGGCGTTTGCATATATCTTAGGTCTTTAAATGACGAAGACAGAACTTTTGTGAAACTATTATGTTCAAAGTCCAAAGTAACTCCAGTCAAAAATATTTCTCTTCCACGATTAGAATTATGTGGGGCGCTGTTACTTGTACAATTAGTTAGCAAAATTAAAAAATGCATTTCTATTGACTGTGATTGCTATTATTGGTGCGATTCAACGATCACATTAGGATGGATTAGAGCTCCTCCACACCGCTGGAAGACATTTGTAGCAAATAGGGTTGCAATGAATCAAGAATTGACTGAAGTCAATCTGTGGTATCATGTACGCTCTAATCAAAATCCAGCGGATTTAGTTTCTCGTGGAGTAATGCCCGGTGCTTTAGAACATTTAGATTTTTGGTGGTCGGGACCTTCTTGGCTTCAACAAACAGAATTATCATGGCCATCCCAAGAAAATCTTTACAGCGAAACTGCTGATCTAACAGAAATTCGCACAATCGCTTTAACTTGCTCAATAATCGATGTGTTCATCATATCCCTATCACAAAAAACATCCAGCAATATTGCCGGCAAGTCACGTAGTCACAAATTTAATTGCTCGAAATGAGCACATACGATTATTTCACTGTGGGCCTCAAACACTTTTAGCCTCCTTAAGAGATCATTATTGGCCGATTTCCGGAAGAAACTTAGCTAGAAAAATCACCCGAAGTTGCGTCATTTGCTTTAAGACGAACCCAGTACCTGATAACCAAGTTATGGGTAACTTACCTAGCGCTAGACTGGTTCCAAGTAGGCCTTTTCTAAAATGCGGAACTGACTTTGCGGGTCCATTTTTCGTAAAAAATCACAAAGGTCGAGGAGCAAAATTAATTAAATCTTATATATGTATTTTTATTTGCTTTGTAACCAAAGCAGTTCACCTAGTCAGTGATTTGAGCACTGATACGTTTCTCAGCGCATTACGCAGATTTTTCTCTAGACGAGGAAAATGTACAGATATTTACTCTGATTATGCGACTAATTTCATCGGAGCAAATCGTGAATTACTAGAAATTTATCAGTTTCTGGCAAATAAATCGAAAGCAATAAATGACTCATTAAGCGCCGAAGGCATTTCATTCCACCGAAATCGCCTAATTTTGGCGGCCTGTGGAAAGCAGGAGTTAAAAGTACCAAATTTCATTTGAAAAGGGTTTTAGGTAATGTTAAATTAATATTTGAAGAATTTAACACTGTTGTAGTACAAATAGAAGCCTGTCTTAACTCACGTCCTTTATCCCCGCTGTCAAGTGACCCTAATGACACAAACCCTCTTACTCCTGCGCACTTCTTGATCGGCGAAAAATTGACTGCAATTCCGGATGTACATCTGCGACAAATTCCAGAATCTCGACTAAATATTTTTCAAAAGATTCAACAGCTACAGCAACATTTTTGGGAGCGATGGTCTAAGGAGTATGTCTCTGAATTACAACAGCGACATAAATGGAAAACCACCGCGTCGCAACAACTCCAACCCGGCACCATGGTCATCCTGAAGGAAAATAATAAACCACCCCTTCACTGGAGTCTAGGTCGGGTAGTGGAAATGGTAAAGACGGAAGCGGTAAAGACGGTGCAGTGCGAGTTGCGTCCGTAAAAACTGCTAGCGGAATTTACAAACGTGCAGTGTCTAAAATTTGTACATTACCCATAGACTAATAATATAATATTTAAGAGCCGCGTTAAAAACAATTCATTTGAAAGAGACCTTTCAAGGCGGGCGGCATGTACAGACATTAGTTAATAAGATGTTAGATGTAAGATATTTAACGTAATATTCATTTTTATTTCATGCAAACAAATATCAAAATCCGAACTTCTTCGAACTTCTGGGTCGCATGAAGCACTTAAGAAAGCAAGTCTTTGCAGTTCAGCGTAACCGATGATGCTCGAGGAAGCCGGGATAGAACGCCGTCATCACCGTACCCAATATCAAGGGTTCGGTTTAAAAAGGCAATTCTAATATTTTAAAAACACATTCAGTCATCATTTTCATTCGAGGCAACAACAGTTCTCGAAACGGCGACACAAGCCGCAATTTTCATTTCAATTTTCATTATTGTGCAACAGCACACATTTCTCTATTATTCTTTACTTGTTTAGTGTTTAGTGTTTATTAGCTAAATAAAATAAGTGAAAAGCAACAAGAACTTTTCTTTCACGCCAAAAAATACGTGAAAGCCCCAACACTGATTTTAGAACACTGATTGCCCAGATTATCTGCTATAAAATGTCGGTTTGCACTTGACAACAAGAAATAATGGCCAATTTGCAATTAAAACAAAAAATGCACCAAATTTATGCATTAATGTCCTTAAAAATTAAAATATGCATTTATTTATAAAAATTTTCAAAATATGCATAATGCGACGGCTACGTACTAAAGAGATAAAAAATGTTCCGTGTAAATCATTTATCTCTTTTTGCAGATTAAACTAAAACGTACATTTAACTTTTTTTTGTTAAATTCGGCAATATAATTTATTAGTTGTTAAAATAACTTCAGTTAGTGAAGATATTGCTGCTTTTAGTTTGTGGCAGTTTTTGCAAATGTGTGCAAAAGAGGAGTTCAAATGAAGAACGAGTTTTAAAAATGCACACTGAAAACGTTTATTGGAGAGCTACGGAAATACCGGGTGTCCCGCGCCATGTGCTAACCTTTCTAAAATCTTTATTTATTAATCGATTAACCTGAATTTTGGAGACGATAAACTAAACAAAGAATGGAATTTTTTCGACATACTGATAGTCGTCATAGGACTTCCGGTTTCGCCGGAAGTGATATCAACTTTCTTATTTTAAATGGAACACCCTATATATTTTTACATATTTAAAATCTACGGAGCATTACAAGACCGAATACGTATCAATTGTTAATTTTGGTTTCCATGACAACGAAAAAAAATTTTTATTTTTCAATCTAAAAAGCTATGAATCGCATTTTTTCGATCTAATGCGATCAAGTGTTTCGAGAAAAGCACTCCTTTGATGGTATTTTGATTTTTAACATTTTTACAGTATTTGAAATTTTCATTAGCGCTTAACTAATTTTTTTCGATAGAGCCTCATATGTTTCTTAGCATAGTTCAACTAAACATTTTTTTTCTGAATACGCTGATACCAAATACGTCATATTTTCTTTGAAAATAATTTAAAATAGAGCACGTCTTATTGAAATTTTACAAATTTATTTCAAATGACTCTCACAGAAAATATAACGTATTTGGTATCAGTGTACTCAGAAAAAAAATTTCTGTTAAACTAAGCTAAGGTTGAGGTTGAGAAACAGTGCATTAAAGCTTACAACAAATAGAAATTTTCCAATATCAGTAATTACTTTGTGATTTTTTGCTACTGAAAGTTTTCAGCAAGTTTTAGCGGATCATATTAATATCTTCAGCATAGATTAACAGACACAGGCGAAGGCTGCGGGTCCTCAGTTCAGTAGGACATTTCCACGTGTTTCAAAGAAAATTGATGCAAAGTCAGAGAATTTATATAGTTATATGGCCCAGACACCATTGGAAATTAACAAAATTGCTGGTGCATTTTATCAAATAAGAAGATTTCTCAGAGTGATTGGTGCCATCGACTGTACGCAAATAATATCCGTAATATCAGATCTGCGTTCTCTCTTTTCAATTTTTAAAGTCACGCAAAATAGAAACTGCCTCAAGTGACACATCTGAATAAAAACGGACTAGATAAATGACTAGTGATAATGCTAAACGTCACAGTTTTGATACTGTATTAGTGACGTTGCAAATTCTAATTCGAAATAAATATATATATATAACGATGTACGCTAATGACTCCTGCATATGTTTGAATGAATGGTTTCTAGCTAATAGACTCATCTTAAATACTGAAATACAAATGTAATAATTTTTCCAAATTAATATCCTATTAATAGCATGTCTCCGCCTAAATCAACCTGTTTAAAACATACTACTAAATGCAAGATTCTAGAGTTATGATTGATTCTCAGCTGTCATGGAACAGTTGTGCAGAGTCTCTTATACCTAAACTCTCCAAATCAACTTATGATATTAAAAAAGTAATGCAAATATCAGACATCGGCTATGTTAAAATCGTCTACAATAGTTATTTCGAATCTATAATAAGATACGGCATAATCTTCTGGGGTCAGTCTAGTCTCGTCAAAAAAAAAATTAAGCAACAGAAACGAATTGTTCGGTTAATTGTCAATTTACAATATATAGACACTTGCAGAGAAACTTTTAAACTTCTGGGTATAAAGACTATAGTCAACTTTTATCTATATGAAACTATTCTCCAATGTTTTAAATTTAATAATCAAGCTCCTGACAATAACACAAGATACCCGAACAACTTACGTGTTGATAAACCAAATAATTGTCTTTATTTTATATCTTTCCTATTTAATGGAATAAAATACTTTAATAAGTTACCTGAGGAACTAAAGTCAACTGAGTCTACTTCGAAATTTAAGATCCAACTAAAAAAATTCTTTAAAAACAGTCTTTTATACCGTAGATGAGTTTCTTCTGTCCTAGCGTAGAGTTTGCTACCTCAAGTTAGCCAGACTGTGCTACTTGTCGAACTTATCTTATCTGACATTCTTAATTATCTTTTGACTGTAATAGTAGTGATATTGTACTTTTTAATTCTGCGACGGATATGTTCTTGTCTTACCTGGAATTCCAAATTATCTTTTGACTGTAATATCAGTGATATTGTATTTTTTAGTTTTATGACATATATCGCACTCCGGCAAGAAAAGTGTCATAACTCAAGAAACGCTTATTTTGAGATTATATCAGTGATAAGTAGGTATTGTGTTTCTTTACGTGCACGAAAAACAACTCGCAAATTAACCGCAAAAAAGATACTCTAATAGAGAAACAAGAAAAGTGACATAACCGAGAGACCTCACCTATTTTTATCTGGGAGCGCCAAATATTCTACAACTGATTTACAGATCTATAGTATTATTTTGTAGAATACGATAGGAGTAAAATTTATTATTAAAAATATTTATCTAAAATTTAAAAGAATCTTGTACTATTTCGATATAAGTTTTATTGATTTTTTTGTTTTCCTATACTACATTTTTGAGTTATGTCACTTTCCTTGCCGGGGTATGTGTGTATGTTCTTGTCTTACCTGACATTCCTAATTACCCTCTGGCTGTAATATCTGTGACACTGTAAATTTACTTTTGCTAAAAGTCTGTTCTATCCGACTATGATATAATACGTGATTGTAACTGTAATTGTAACATTGTATTTTTGTATATGTGTTCTACGTTTTACGTCTCAGGCACTACTACTTCTATTGAATTACAATTACGTTGTAACAAAAAAGTCTGAGATATGCATTACAACATGGTGGAGGTCAATTTGGAGAAATATTTGAAAAATTCATTATTAGTTAATTTTCTTTTGCAAGTTTATAAGAGAACTTCAGTTGAAGTTTTCTTTTATCTCGGATCTGTTGTTATTATTCTCTAAGAACAAAAGAATGAAGTTCAATTTTGAGTGACGACAATGATTCTGACGAGTGAATTTATTATTATTATTACCCGATAAAAAAATATTGAAATTCAAGTTTTTTTTACATGCTTTACTCATCATGACCAAAGGGAAGGGGGGTTATATACAATGCATATTTGAAGGCATTATTCCAAAAACCAGACTGTCTGAAACTTAGGGAAAAAAATGACAATCGGGAATTTCTGTTTACATCAAAAACTTTATCTTTGTGCTATCGAGTTATTAAGGATAATTGAAATCGTCAAATTTTGGTTTTCTTAAATTATCTTAAAATTTAAAGAAGTTATGGTGAATTTGAAATGAGATTTGTTGCGAGCACTGAATTCTGCAAAACATTCCCCATTTAACCGTTGTTCTATGTCTTCTAATAGCCGATAGGCCAATGGTGAGCATCGAAATGTGGACACAGTGTATAGAAGTCTAAGATTTCTCTGGCTTTTGCAGAAAACAAGTGGGACTTGTTTTTGTAGAATTGCACATAATTTTCCGGATAATGTCTTAAAGTATATGGATACAAAATGATAGCAACTTGAAAACCGGATATTTTGGAATTTTCTGGTTTATGGAATATACCCTTCAATTTTTTACGTGCATAAGACGTGTAAATTACGCTATATAATATACAGTGTGATCAAAGTTTCTGCCGCTCTATTACTAACTTCGTTATTAACGGAGCTACAAAGTTGTTCAAATTAGCAAAAAAGTACTGTTTTTTTACAGTGGTGATATCAAAATAATTGCGACATTCTCAAAATACTTGCACATGTAAATTTTTCTTTAATGAAACTCTTTTCATTTTTTAGTGGTACATGAAAGAACACTAAATTCCGAATACAAGTCATTCCTTACTGTTTCTCAATTAAATCAATAATAAAGGAGTTATTGCGATATTTGTTTCTTTTACAAAAAAATCAAAAATTTGCTACAAATCGACTAAATTGCTATAGGGTACTCATAGCGATTTCGGCCACTTATGGTTATTAATCAACTACATATATAAAAGAATAAATAATTAATAAACTAAATGAAAAAAATTGGATCAAATGGCTCAGATTCAGGTTGGAGGCGGACCAACTACCTGATCTACCATCTGAGCCGAACTTAGCATAAATTATAAAAATGTTTGGCTTAGAGAAACATTTATAATTACCAAATAACTTGTAAATAAAGATTAATTGTAAATTATTATTGACACAAATGTCCATTCTTTATTTTCAGTAATAACAGACGCTTAAAAGGCGGAAATGTTATTTTTTTCAGTTCCTGTGTTAAACAGTTTCATAACGCAGCACAATTGTAAGAAAAGATCGCAGAAAAACAGAGAAATATCTTGCAATTTTCAACGTATTTTGTTACGAACTCATTGTTTTAGTTATTAAGATTTAATTTTAGAATGTCATTTACGAAGAATTTAGTCGTTTCTCACAACAGAGTTGCCCGCAAGTACCAGATGTCCAGGCTATGTTACTCACAGGCCACCTTCTGAGATTTTCGTTAGTATTCATTTAGATTCAGTTCTCAGATTGTTAACTTGTAAAATTTTATATTTTTCTTCCGAAAAGGTTTAAGTAAATCGCTTTTTGGAAGGTCAATATTGCTATCAGTCGCCCTGGGAAAATATTTCCTAACCAATCAAGGTTTAAGCGTCACTTCCATTTAGTTTTTCAAAGAAATTTTTAGACTCTTTGAATGTTTCATTTCAAAATTCAGTTGTATAGCGGTGTCGACAAGTTTTAAGACGAAATGAAATACCACAATTGTGCAAATATTTGCTACAAATTGTTTCCGTCTTCATTCTAACTACAATTTGTGTTACTTTTTACTAATAATTTTTCTCTGGGTACCTACACACTAAATTGGGATAATACACGGTATTACCGGAAATTTTCCAGAATACCAACATTTTACAAATGTAATAGGATGTAGAGGTATAAAATCATTCCTGCGCAAGATACTTAAACAGGATTAAATATTAAGGACAATATCTTACTTAGTATTAATTTTCATTTTCTTATTAGATGCTTAAATTCCTCAATCTGTATTTAAATTACCGGTTTCATGAACAGAAATTTTCATTATTTTTAAGAATATTCTTCATCATACGTTTTCATGAATTAATTAATATAACAGTAAGGTCCGATTTCATAATAGGATTTTAATTTTAAAGTTATTTTAACTTAAAAAAATACATTTGTTTCCCCATTCTTAAATTGACTTAACGCTTCCTTAAAATCTGATTATGAAAACGGCCATAAGTCCAATTAAAAATTAATGTGTCATTAAAAATACTTTATTACTCAGTCGATTTATACAGAAAAAATAGGATAATAAAATAATTTTGGTTTATTTAACTCGTTTTGTTTGACTCTGTGTAATAGTTTGATCTAAATTAGCGTTGGAAATTTTTAATTGCAACACATGAAACATAAACAGTATTTTCCTTTTCCGATCACTTCATTCATTTATTATTCAACAACAATAACACGTTCAAACTTAAATTTAAATTTAAATACATTCCGAACTTATGGCAGTTTAAAACATTTTGATTTAATATCTTTCAATTTTGTTAACAATTTAAATATGAAAATCTAAGGTGAATCATGAAAAAAAAACAGAATATAACAAAAACCGGGTAGGTATTATTTTTATTAACATTAAACTAAACATGACTTTACAAAATATATCTATATACCTGAATTAATTTTATTAATAATTACTGTCACAATACATTACAAATTACGCAGTTCTCATTACCTGGAATTTCCTTATTCAATGCTTAACAGATTACCTGCTCTTGTGAATGAATTTTATGACCCTGCTCACCCCTGGTCAAGAGAGGGAGAGAGAAACGGGGAGGCTCGAATGCAAATGATTCTAAATTCAGACGGGCTATTTCAATAAGGCTCAAATTCCAACAGATTTACTGCTTTTCGTCTTAAAACTTTTCGACAGTAGTGTACGTAGCGACTTGTCCAGTAGTCTATCCTACTGCAGTAGTAGTCTATCCTACTGCAATTTCAGGTCAAAAAGCGATAGTAAGATGTCGCTATTTTATCTGTTCATCATTCTTACATGGCAATTGCGAATAAATTGGGCAAGTCGTTTTTGGTCTGCGGTGGAAATGTCGAGCTACGTCTCTGCTGAAGAAGCCCCAAGCAGGGCTGAAACAGCTGTCCAGAGGCTGCTCGAGGTTTTCACTGCAATCAAGAACGATTTGCACAAAATTTTTCTAAATCTTTCATTATGCTTTGACAGCAAGCATGGCCGCCTTGCATGGGGGACTTATTAGGAGCAAATCCCGCTTCAATTTGTCTATCCTACTGCAATGTCAGGTCAAAAAGCGATAGTAAGATGCCGCTATTTTATCTGTTAAAAAATGTCTGTAGTAGCTAACTCTTTTATTTGAAGTATTACGGGATAACTTAAATTATGACAGTTACAGGATCTTTTCGACTCGATTTTATGGCAGTTTCAGAAAAACATATGACTATTAGGTTTTCGAGATTTTCAATTGTTATAATTTTTTTAACATCAGTCTTTTATTATCGCAACGCGTTTGAGATATTTCTTTTTTAGCTACGATACGGTTTCCCGCGAATACCTTGTAAACACGTTTTTCTTTTCTGTACTTTAATCTGTACGATATAACATTAAAGTAGCTGCTACTTCTGAGACATTTTGCTGACTAAAATGGAGAAAAAGTTCAAATTAACGTATATCCAAAATACTTCTTAAGTTATAGTTAAATTATTAAAATTATTAAATTTAAAATTAAATAATTAATTTAAATCAAAATGTTAAACAGATAAAACAGCGACATCCTACCATCGCTTTTTGAACTGACATTGCAGTAGGACAGACAAATTGAAGCTGGTTTGCTACATTATAAGTCCTTCATGCAAAGTGGCCATGCTTGCTGTCAAAGCGTAATGAAAGTTTTAAAAATTTTGTTGCAAATCAGTTTGATTGCAGTGAAAACCTCGAGCAGACAGGGGCTGCTAGTTATTTCAGCCCTATTTGAGGCTTCTTCACCAGAAACGTAACTCGAAATTTCCACTGCACCCCAAAACGACTTGTCTAATTTATTTGCAATTACGATGTAATAGTGATGAACAGATAAAACAGCGACATCCTATGATCGCTTCTTGCAACACATTTTTATAAACTTATTATGTAGCAAACCCGTTTCAATTTGTCTATCCTACTGCAATGTCATGTCAAAAAGCGATCGTAGGATGTCGCTGTTTTATCTATTCATTACTATTACATCTCAATTGCGAATAAATTGGTCAAGTCGTTTTTGAGTTGCAGTGGAAATTTCGAGCTACGTTTCTGTTGAGGAAGCCCCAAATAGAGCTGAAACAGCTGTACAGTGGCTGCTCGAGATTTTCACTGCAATCAAAAACGAATTTGCGATAAAATTTTCAAAATGTTATAGTAATTGTAGAAAAAAAATCATTGAAACTTATATACAGTGTGTTCTCGGGAAGCCTTATCGATAGCTACAAAATATCTTTTTAAAGAGGAACTTTGGAAGAAAATATTTTAGAGACATAAGTAATATAATGTTCTGAACGCGATGCGATGATAAAAAAGTTATGTTTTATTAGGGAAAGTTAAAAACAATTGAAAATATCAAAAACTTGACAGTTATTTGTTTTTCCGATGTTGCCATAAAATTGGGCAGGAGAGGTTCTGAAACACTTCCAATATAAGTTACTTCGTAAAAATTCAAATAAGAGAGTTAACTGTTATTGCGGCTTACCGTGAACACCTTGTATACATGTTTATATGAATTCTTTTATTTATTTTGATCTGTAGAATACGTCCGTGAAGTAGCGGCCTGTATTTTTGTTACACCCTGTGTATGTACGTGTATAAAAAATATTCAGCTATAAAATAATGGGACACATAGCAATAAAATATCTATTATTTCTCGGACAGAACAAAATAAACAAACACTATAATGAAAACTACGTTACATCCAAAGATAAAATAGCAAATATCTCGAAAATGGTTAACTTTATTGCTGTTAAGCAAGTTCATCGGATTGGTTTAAAAGAGATGATAGAAAAACATTTTTTTATTAAATGTTCCAGGTCTGTTCATAAACAAAGCATTTTAAAAGATCTATATGCTATGTTAAAAATTGAGGAGAATTTTTTTCTCGTCTCAAGAAACCCCTTTATTTTTAAAGAAAAATGTCGAAAATTTTAAGAATTACTGAAGAAAATTGAAATTAGTGTTTTTAATTTAACGCTCTGTCTCCTTTATTACCAATTTAGATTAAGTGAATCGCAATATTTTGATGTCAGGAATCCACTGTTGTTCTTACTTTTGGACCATACAATACACACAGATCGTTCGACTGAGATCACAGAATAAGCTCAAGACTGGAAAGTTCAGAAACTTACTCGCCTATACCGCTATTCGTATTTTGTTTATCTACTTTTGGTATTGTCAGGAATGAATATTGTTACGAATTTGGGGGTTCACAAATCATAATCGTTAATTTCAGAACACTTTAATTACAAACTGTTGTTTTACACAATTAAAACCAAAATAGTAATGAGCTACAACACCTGTCCATCAAATAACACTTCTACAAAATGTACTTTATATTTATTCGAGGTATGAATCCTTCACTTGCTAACTTATCACTATCCTGCTGGCGGGCCACTTTTATAGTAGATGCTTGTATTCTTGAATGTACTGGAAACGAACGAGAAACTTCGATAACATTCTGTGACATAAGATGGGATGACTGGGCCTAAAAATAGATCTATTTGCGCTTCACGGCCGTAACACTGCCCCTTCTTTGTCATGTTCGTCCTGAACAGAGTACGAAGCCAAACGGTCGATGTGGATCACATTCTTCTCCCCACGGGGTAGCTTTTGTATCCTCTTAATTATTTGATAGGGTCCAACCCAACGCGCCTGTAGTTTCGGGCACAGTCCACAAGTCCTTCTGGGTTTATATAGCCACACCTGGTTCCCTTTTTGGAATCCTGTTTCATTGGCTTGCCGATCGTAATGGGACTTCATTTTGTCTGTCGCCAAACTGATGTTACGTCGAACGTATTCGTCAGCGTTAACTAATCGGCCTTCAAGTTCTTGCAAGTAGTCACTTAGTCCCAATAGGGTTTCGGGTTGCCCTAATTTTAAGTCAGAAGGCAAACTCAATTCCCTTGCGAACAAGATACTGTATGGGGTTCGTTTAGTAATGTGGCGCGCCACCCGGCTTAGCTCAAGGCGTCAAGAAGTCGGTTCGTTATGCGTCATTGGCTGCCACGCCACCGGGGTCTACATCGAACAACCTAGACTTTTCCGGCGATGGAACAAACTCGAATCTTCCAGCATAGAGAATTCCAGACGGCAGCAAATGATATAAAATCGCCCGGAGTTGACTCACGAGTCAGTCGAATTCTAACAGCGATCGTCGAAGTTAGACTTTTAGTGTGTAAATAAATTGTTACAAATAAATTAGTTTTTAAGCTTTATTAAATTACGGTTAAGTTTTTATCGAGTGTTTTATTCGTTTAAATAAATAAACATAAACCCTAGAAACGTAACAGTGGTGTCGGTTTGCGGGTTTGTGCAAATAAATAAACAATTTGAAGTAAATTAAATTTAATCAGATTATTAAAACAGTACAGTATCGAAAAAAAAAAACAATGGCTACGAGAAAAGTGTTGTTGAAAGACTTAAAAGTGGCCGAATTAAAAACCGAATTGGAAGAACGAGAGTTAGAAACCTGTGGTTTGAAAGGCGCACTTCAACAGCGTCTCCGATCCGATTTGTTGACAGCTGGTGAAGATCCAGAGACGTTCCTTTTCGAAATTTCGTGTGGGCCCGTCGATTTTAATAAAATCCTGAAAGATGAACTTCGAGAACAATCCAGAAATGTCAAGGACGAACTTCGGGAACAGTCTGGAAATTTCAAGGACGAACTTCGAGAACAATCCAGAAATTTGGACGAGAAGTTTCTAAAACAATCTGGAAATTTCAAGGACGAACTTCGAGAACAATCCAGAAATTTGGACGAGAAGTTTCTAGAACAATCTGGAAATTTAGAGACGCTTCGAGAACAATCCAGAAATTTAGAGGATAAGCTTCTAGAACAATCTGGAAATTTCAAGGACGAGCTTCGAGAACAATCCAGAAATTTAGAGGAGAAGCTTCTAGAACAATCTGGAAATCTCAAGGACGAACTTCGAGAACAATCCAGAAATTTAGAGGAGAAGCTTCTAGAACAATCTGGAAATTTCGACAAATTACAAAATAAATTGTTGGAAGAATCTAGAGACTTAGACGAGAAATTTCTAGAACAATCCAGAAATTTCGACGAGAAACTTCTAGAACAGTCCGGAAATTTGAAGGGTGAATTTCTAGAACAGACGAAAGGACTCGAAGATAAACTGGTGGTAAAAATATCGGAAGAAACAAGGAACCTGCAAGAAAATGTGGAGGAAATAATATTCCAGCAGGATAACAAAATCAAAAATCTGGAACAAATCATGGCGGGGTTGCGAGTGTTCGGGGATCAGCCACCAGTAGAAGTACTAGAAAATAATGAAACCCGAATTGTGGAAGGACCAGCAGAAAATTCGAAATTGAAAATAAAACCACCAACGTTCGATGGAAAGTCTTCTTGGCCCTACTACTTCAAACAGTTCGAAGCAGCAGCAAAGGCGAACAGATGGACGGCCAGCGAAAAAGCCACTTCATTAATTGTGGCCTTGAGAGGGGACGCTATCGATGTGCTACAGACGATGCCGCCAGAGGAACAAGAAGACTTCGACAAGCTGGTGAATAGGATGGAAATGCGTTACGGAGAGGCCCATCTGACCGAGGTATACCATGCGCAGTTGAGGAATCGCTGTCAGAAATCCGGAGAAAGTCTTCAGGAATTCGAAGCAGACGTAGCGCGTCTGGCCCAGTTGGCATATCCCACAGCTCCTGTTGAATTCCTCAAATGTTTGACGGTGCAGACCTTCATAGATGGAATCCGTGACCCAGACAACCAGCAGGCATTGAGAATGACCCATCCGAAGACGTCCAAGAACGCATTGGCTTATGCCTTGGAATTTGAAGCAGTGAGACGAGTCTCAAGAGGGCATGTCAAAGTGCGAGCGGCTATGGACTTCCAAGAGGAAGAAGAGGAAGAATCCGCTAACGCAAAGGTGGGATCTGCTATAAAGGAGCGACCCAGGGAGTATGCCACCGTCGAGGATGTTCGCCGCATTGTGGAACAGGTCTTCAAGCAGAAGAAGCTGCTGGTGTGGCCAGGAGGAAGGACATATTCGCAGGCGATGTCCAAAGCCCAGACAGGATCCAAGAAAGCCACAGTTAAACTAAGCCGGGTCGGTGCAGAGGGACAAACGTCGATCCGTATTCAAAGGCCCCCAAAGACGAAAGCCAACCAAGTAATATCCCTACGGAAGTTAACCAGCAGTGTCTTCGTGGATGTTACCATTGATGACATTCCTCACACCATGTTGTTGGATACGGGTGCGACGAAGACCATCCTAAGACCCGACGTCATTAAGTCATCTGGACGCACTGAGCCGACCAAGTGGAGACTGAAAACTGCAACTGGAACATCAGCAACTGTCCACGGTGAAGTAGAGGTTATCATCACCATTGGTTCAACTCCAATAAAACACCGTGCACTGGTAGCAGACATAGAGGACGAGGCAATTTTGGGCATGGACGTCATGTGTGCCCACGGGTTTCAATTGGACTTAAAGCGTGGCGTGATGGCGGTCAATAATGAGGAGTTGGTCCTACATCAACGAGGAGACGTGGCCGCTCGAGTAGTCCTCTCTGAAGACGTTGTATTACCCAGCAGGACCGAGGATATCGTCGACGCAAAACTGAACGGTGTTTTTCAAGATGGGCAGGTCATTATGGTTGAACCTAATACTGATGATCAGAAGATTGGAAGAGGAGTCCTCGTTGGGAAAATGTTGTTGACGGCGAAGAAGGAAGTACCTGTCCGCCTGATGAACGTCAATTGTTTCTCTGTCAATATAAAGAAAGGAACAATCTTGGGAAGCTGCACCATGGTGTCCTCCATCTCCCGGCAACTTGAAACAAACGTGCCAGAAGCGAAAGTCCCAAAGAAATTATGGGAAATGGTTATGTCAACAGCCCAGGAATTGACTCCAGACCAGAAGACAAAAGCAAAGAATCTGATCGGCCGCTATCAAGATGTATTTGAGGCAGAAAATGGATCCAAGGGAAGAACTGATGTCGTGAAACACAAAATAGAGACTGGAGAAGAAAGACCTATCCGTAAAGCTCCAAGGCGATTACCGTTGGCGAAGCGTGAGGAAGCGGAACGCATTATTCGCGAGATGGAAAAGGATAATGTGATAGAACCATCAAGCAGCCCGTGGGCGTCACCAGTAGTGCTTGTGAAGAAGAAGGATGGGTCCACCAGGTTCTGTGTAGACTACCGGTTACTCAACAATGTCACCAAGAAGGACAGCTATCCCCTGCCACGGACTGATGATACCCTGGACACCCTGGGCGGCTCAAAAATCTTCTCGACTTTGGACTTAAAGAGTGGATATTGGCAAGTGGAGCTGGCGCCCGAAGATCGAGAAAAGACGGCGTTTTCCATTGGTATGGGTCTGTGGCAATTTACAGTGATGCCATTCGGGTTATGTAATGCCCCAGCGACATTCGAGCGGTTAATGGAGGCGGTTCTGAAAGGTCCGTCCTGGACAACGTGCATGGTGTACCTTGACGACATAATTGTCGTGGGAAAAACGTTCGACGACCACCTGAGGAACCTGGAAGGAGTGTTCCAGCGGCTTCGCGGAGCTGGACTAAAGCTTAGCCTCAAGAAGTGCCACCAGACCACCACCGTTCCAGAAGGAAGTGAATTACCTGGGGCACATTGTTAATGGAAATGGAATCGCCGTGGACCCTGTGAAGATTCAGGTGGTGAAAGACTGGCCAACTCCCTTACTATCGGCGCTACGTTCCTGGATTTGCAGACATTGCTAAGCCGTTAACAAAACTCACTGAAGAAGGTCGTCCATTTGAATGGGACCAACAGTGTCAAATTGGCTTTGAACAACTAAAGCAGTACTTGATTAGTGCTCCTATTCTGAGTTATCCTCTCCCGGAAGGCAACTTCGTCGTGGACACAGATGCTAGCAACGTTGGGATTGGTGGCGTACTCTCCCAGATACAAGAGGGGCAAGAAAAGGTGATCGGGTACTTCAGTAAAGTCCTATCAAAGCCGGAACGAAACTATTGCGTCACAAGAAGGGAATTGCTAGCCGTCGTAAAAACGATAGAACACTTCTATAAGTACTTGTATGGTAGACGCTTCCTGCTGAGGACCGACCATGCCGCTCTAAAATGGATTCTCCGTTTCAAGAACCCAGAAGGGCAAGTTGCACGATGGATCGAACTACTTCAGGAGTACGATTTTGAAATTCAGCATCGGGCAGGAACTAGCCATCGAAATGCCGATGCTTTGTCGAGAAGACCCTGTGCCGAAGACTGTAAGCACTGTAGTCGTTTGGACGAGAAAGTAGCCATGACTGCGAGGACAGCCATTGTTGACGACAAATGGCAAGCCGAAGAACTGCGAAGAGACCAGGAGAACGACCCGGATTTGAAATTAGTGCTAGAATGGAAAAGCAGGGACGCGAGGCCTACCTGGGAAGATGTAGCACCATGTGCACCGTCCGTAAAATCATACTGGGCGCAGTGGGACTCCATAGTGTTGGATCGTGGTCTTCTGAGACGAAGCATAGAGAATCAGGAAGGCATGGAACAGAAGACACAGTTACTATTACCCAAGAATAGGATGCCAGAAGTTCTGAGGGAACTTCACGATGGAACTTCGGGAGGGCATCTGGGAGTTAAGAAGACTATGGAGAAGGTGCGCGAAAGATTTTACTGGGTGAACTGCAAGGAAGACGTGAAGGATTGGTGCAGAAAGTGTGCAGTCTGCGCAGCCAGTAACGGTCCCCACAGGCGGGGTAAGGCCCCCATGAGACAGTACAACGTTGGAAGTCCTTTTGAGAGAGTTGCCATCGATGTAGCCGGCCCGTTTCCAGAAACGAATGGTGGAAACAAGTACATCGTCGTGGTAATGGACTACTTTAGCAAGTGGGTTGAAGCTTACGCCCTACCTAACCAAGAGGCAGTCACTATTGCGGAAGTCCTTGTCAGGGAATGGATCAGTCGGTATGGTGCTCCTATGGAACTGCATTCAGACCAAGGAAGGAACTTTGAATCGGCCTTGTTCAAAAACGTGTGTACTCTGCTCGGCGTACGAAAAACTAGAACAACTGCACTCCACCCACAGTTGGACGGAATGGTGGAAAGGTTCAATAGAACCATCAACCGACATTTGTCCAAGGTCATTTCCGATCATCAGAGGGACTGGGACACGTACATTCCCCTATTTCTAATGGCATACCGCTCATCTGTTCATGAGACAACAGGGGAGACTCCCGCGAAAGTGGTATTCGGGCGAGAGCCGAGACTGCCCTGCGACCTGAAGTTTGGTGTGAAGCCTGGCGAAGTCTCTGCCGACGAAGATTACGTGAGCAAATTACGCAGGAAAATGGATGATATCCACAACCAAGTGCGTCACAATATACAGACGGCCAGCGATCGGATGAAAGAGCACTATGACATCAACGCTCAACACGGGGGATACCAACCTGGAGCACTGGTCTGGCTTTATAACCCCCAAAGACGTCGAGGCCTCTCCCCAAAATTGCAGACCTCTTGGGAAGGTCCTTACAAAGTGATGAAACGGATCAACGACGTCGTTTACCGCATCAAGAAGGTCCCCCATGGCAAACCCAAAGTAATCCACTTCAACCGGATAGCCCCTTACCATGGAGAAGCAGATGAAGGGACAGTGCAAAGGGCGCAAGTTTCCGAAGTGAACTTCGAAACCTTCATGTCTCATCACGCCGAAGGAAGCAAGGCACGGTTTGGAGTGACCACGGAGAAGCAACAAGATCTCTTTAAAGTGCCACTGGAGTACAGTCTGGTCCACTGCGTAGCAGAAGACCTGAAACTGTCCAAAGGAATCGCTCAGGTGTTTAGGAAGAAATTTGGCCAAATCGAGGAGCTACGAAGACAGCATCCCATGGTAGGCAAGAGCTTGCAGATCATTGATTCGACGGCAGATCTAAGGCGCCACGTGCATTATTTAGTCACTAAGAAGATATCAAGCGGTAAACCTGACTATCAAAGTATGTGGAGAGCCCTATATAGCCTGAGGAGACAGCTAATAGAGAACCATCAGATGAAGTTAGCCATCCCCAAATTGGGTTGCGGATTGGACGGACTAGACTGGAGAGTAATTCGAAGCATGCTGGAAGTCATCTTCCACAGAACGGGAATTGAAGTCCTAGTCTGCAGCCACCACCCACAAGCAACAGTCAGCAACAGCAAAACCGTAGACTGCTACTTCTTCCAGACGGGAAGTTGCAAGAATGGGCCAGCATGTAGATTCCGACACCCTCCTTCAAGACTATCACCAGGAACATTTCGAGACGAAACGTTTTTAAGAAGTGGGCAGTGTGGCGCGCCACCCGGCTTAGCTCAAGGCGTCAAGAAGTCGGTTCGTTATGCGTCATTGGCTGCCACGCCACCGGGGTCTACATCGAACAGCCTAGACTTTTCCGGCGATGGAACAAACTCGAATCTTCCAGCATAGAGAATTCCAGACGGCAGCAAATGATATAAAATCGCCCGGAGTTGACTCACGAGTCAGTCAAATTCTAACAGCGATCGTCGAAGTTAGACTTTTAGTGTGTAAATAAATTGTTACAAATAAATTAGTTTTTAAGCTTTATTAAATTACGGTTAAGTTTTTATCGAGTGTTTTATTCGTTTAAATAAATAAACATAAACCCTAGAAACGTAACAGTAATATCAAGCTCTGCAAAACGGTACGCCATCAGGAAAAGGGGAAGATGTTCGTCCCAGTCCTGTTGGTTCTTCGAAACAACTTTAGCCAGATGTCTCCTCTAAGTCCACGCTCCAGAATCGCTCCGCCATTCCATCTGACTGTGGGTGCAAGGGAGTTTTGCGTTTTCAACCTGGTCCATTCCTGGAAAATGTGTTCTTCAAAATTCCTGTCTTGATGGGAAGGTACACAACGGTTATTGACTCTTGGATTGGCAAAGCATAACCTTTTGGCCATTTAGTGAAATAATCAGCCACTACCATGAAGTATTTGCTTCCACGGTTGGTTTCTGGAAACGGGCCGGCTATGTCAATGGCAATCCTCTCGAATGGTGCTCCAACGTTGTAAGGGTGTAATTTTCCAAGAGTCTTTTTGGCGGGTCGGGATACTGCAGCACATGTAATACAATTTTCCACATCAGTTCCACATTTCGCCCAACAGAACCTTTCTCGTACTCTCGACAACGCCTTGCCCAAATGTTCACCTGACGTATCTTCATGAATCTCTTCCAGGATCTCAGCGACCTTCACCCTTGGAAGCACGAGTTGGTCATTCATCTCACTCCCATCGGGTGTTTCCCACTATCTCATTAGCAACTCATTCTTCAACTCCAGAGACTTCCATTGTGCCCAATAGGTTTTAAACATTGGATTCTTTCATGATATCGCTGCCCAGATCGGACGTTCCTGTCTTTCCTTCCATTCAATTATATGGTTATTTTCAGGATCTTCTCGCAGTTCCCTCTTAATGGTCTTTCTTTGCCACCTGTCTACTATCACGCTAGTTCTTCTAATGGGAATCATCCCTTCTTTATTTTTTTGCTTTTGAGCAGTGCAGACAATCCTTAGGAAAAGTTCTTCAGGAGAGGGCGTTCGCATTGTTATGGACACGACCTAGACGATATTCGATTATAAAATCATACTTCTGTAATCTTTCTATCCATCCGGCAAGGTGACCTTCTATATTCTTAAACTGAAGAAACCACTTCAATGCTGCATGGTCTGTTCGAAGATGAAACTGTCGGCCATAAAGATATTTGTGAAAATGTTCTGTTGTCTTCGCCACGGCAAGAGGTTTCCTGGTTACATAGCAGTTCCGTTCAGATTTTGACAAAACTCCAAAATTAACCAATAACACATTCTTGCCCGTCTTGCAATTGTGACAATACACCAATCCCGAAGTTACCAGCATCACTATTAATAATAAACTTGCCCTCTGATCTTGGATAAGACCAATTCGGAGCAGTCACCAAAAGATCCTTCAAATTGTCAAAGGCTTCTTGGCAGTCCACATTCCAGAAAAATGTGTTTTTTTCCTCGGTCAGCGCATGTAGAGGTTTCGCTACCTTTGCAAAGTCTTTAACGAATCGTCTGTAAAAGATGCAAAGCCCCATGAAACTTTATTCATGCACGTTCTTCTGTGGTGGCCAGTTCTTAACAGCTTGTCCGGGTCGGTCGCAACACCTGCCTCAGAGATGACATGTCCAAGGTAATTCACTTCTTTCTCGAAAAACTTACATTTAATTTTAGCTTTGCCTCTTCAATTCTTTGAAAAATATTCCTCAGATTTGGAAAGTGTTCTTTGAAGGTTCTTCCAACCACAATCACGTCATCTAAGTATACGAGGCAAGTCTTCCAGCTAAGTCCACTCAATACCAATTCCAAGAGTCACTCAAAAGTGACTGGAGCGTTGCATAGTCCAAAAGGCATCACTTTAAACTCTCATAGACCATTACCCGTAGTGAAAGCCGTCTTCTCTTTATCTCAGGGTGCATTCCAACCTGCCAGTAGCCACTCTTCAAGTGCAGAGTCGAGAACCATCTCGCACCGGACAAGGTGTCAATCGTGTAATCAATCCGACGTAAGGGATAACTGTCCTTTGTGATGTTATTTAATCGTCGATAATCCACACAGTGCTGCGTGCTGCCGTCCTTGCCGTAGTTACAAGTACAATAGGAGATGCCCATGGACGTTGCGATGGTTCAATAATTCCTTGGCCCTGCATCTTCTTAACTAACTTGTCAGCCTCTTCTCTCTTCGCCAAAGGCAGTCTTCGTGCGGGTTGACGAATTGGATCCGAATCGTGTTTATTCTGTGCTGAACAATGTCCGTCCCATTCATCGGTAAAGGCGAAGATTCTTTTGAATTTTCGAAACAGTTCTTCTAAGTCTTCCGTTTCCTTGGACGTTATAGTGTCTAACACTTTTACAAAATGTATTTTCTATTTATTCGAGGTATGAACCCTTCGCTTGCTAACTTATCACTATCCCATTGGCGGGCCGGTACGCTATTATAGTAGATGCCTGTATTCTGAAATGTACTGGAAATGAACCAGAAATTTCGATAACATTCTGTGACGTAAGATGGACTAAAAATAGATCTATGCGCGTCACGGCCGTAACAATATAATAAAAATATTTAACACACGAAAACGTATAGGAATAGGAATTTTTATTTTGCCTGTTTCCATAATCGAGAAACTCTACGTCGATGGTACGAAGCTAAGGCAGCATATTTCAACTGGAATACTGCATGACGCGTGATCTTGGTCACTTCTTGTATTTTGATAACCCTTTTTGTAGAATTGCTTATGTACGACATCCTGAACAAGAAATAGAAGTCATAGAGAGTACACTCAAAAAATTATGCATTTTTCGCAATTTAACATCAACCTTCTTGCTACTAATAAACGGAAATAAAATTTTGCCATTTATGTGATTTAAAGTATATTATATGAGTAGTTAATTGTATATTAGATCCTGGATTAAATTTAACTTATCAATGAAACCAAACCAAAAAACCCAAAAAATTGGGACAGCGGGAGTTTTGTTTTTTTAACTAGGGAACTTTTTGACTTGGGGGTCTTCTTATCCAAGTTTCCTCTTAAATCAAATATGACTCGTCTTCATTTTCTTATCCGGCTATATTTTCGCAGTAGTTGTTTCAACGGTACATTCGTTGCGCATTACATCGCGGCTTTCTTTGTCCGTTCACGCACACACACAAAAGTTCTGGAGCGGTTATAAAAGTTTCTGATTATGGGCATAGCCGAGATTTTTTAAAACCTTCATATCATGAATGGCGCGTCTCCACCATGTCATGAACGCTGTTTCCACCATGTCACCAAGTTTATAAGAAGAATGACACGTTTACGTTTTAGGGGGTTTATATTTTAAACACTATCTATACATTCAAGACCATTAGATTAAATTAGAATTAAAATTAAATTATAAATGTTATTAGTGAATAATAATTGTCTTTTCCTAATTAATCTATTAATCGTGAATTCCGGAAATCTAATTAATTATTGCATTTTATATTATAGAACATTCGGTTTTACTTTACATCAACAACTGAGAGTACAATAGGAGTGAGAGAGTTACTCCCTTGCTTGGCATGAAAATAAATAAAATTTCTTATTACCGATTATGTACCCTGGTTTTTCCATTCGAGGACCACATCACGATTTCACTGATTCACTGCCTTACAAGACACTGGCTATTGCGTATTTGATGAGTCTCATCAATTAATGACTTCCGCGCATTTACCAACTTCCCTTTTTATGCCACTCGTGCCGGATGCCACAAAGTGCGTTTTTTAAAAGTTTTGGTCAACGGACGAATATCAAAAAGTCAGCGTCTCGCAAAAGCACAGTTAAAAAGAGAGCGTTAAGTGCGGCTAAAATCCACCGGCGCAGCGCAAGTAAGTTTAATGACATAGATTCCCCTTATAGAATTCCCTTATGTTTTTTAACCTAGGAAACTAGATTTGCAACATGAGCACACGACGCGTCGGTCAATCCATGCTAAACTCATGTCAATAACCGCACCTGTGAACTGCAAAAAACGACAAAAAAATGCGCATGTTGAATTTTGTGTAAAATACGAGAAATGGTACCAATTCAGAAAATGATTTTTCAAACGTGATAGTATTAGGATAGCAAATATATTAATTGATGACAGAAAATACCAAGTGAAGTAATTTTACTAAGAAACACTTTGGACTTGCGAAAGACAAAAGGGAATTTTCAATTTTTCTCGATTAATAATTGAGGACCATAACTCCAAAAGGGTCTAAGTGCCAAAAAGATGTTTAGTAGTTATTAGGAAAACTGATTTACTAAATCTTAAACGCACATACAAATATCGCCAGCTGTGATTCATTTATTACACAGGTACATAGACCATTTTGCACGACATTGGGCTTTGCCCATAGACCCATTTTCTATGAAAATATCAATTTTTTATTTTTTGGCACTTAGACCCTTTTAAAGTTATGGCCTTCAATTGGAATTTACCACTTTTTATAACGTTTTTGGGTCCTTTAGGACTATCAAAAACTTTTATAAAGAATTACTTTTCCAAACGCAAAAATGAGAGTTCTTCTTTTATAGTGAACTCAATCCACAAACCGTGGATACAGTGTATTTTAACCAATTAGTACTTAAATACAGTTAAGTTTTGAGAAATTAAAATTTGACGCCACTTTTCTTCAAAGCAAGGCTTTTTTTGGACAATGTTTACTAAAGAAAGTAACTTCTGAAATTATATCGATTCCTAAATTATCAAAATTAAGCGCCTGAACGATCCAAATGGTAAAGGGATCGGCGTTACAATTGCAAGTGGGTTTGAATCGCGCTCGAGTTGTTTCTCGGGATGGTCGGTTCGGTTGAGGACGCAATTCGACATGACTTCCCCTTCAACAGGGAGGAAGTTTGAAAGTAGCAAAGCCATGAAACCCTTTATACACACAAGAATACACTCCCGCTTCTGAGATTTCAATAGGTCGATGACCCCGTTCAGCACCCATTACAGATTAATAAAAGAAAACCTAAATCACTGAATATGAAATTCTAGAAGGACGTTTCCACATAACCTAAGTTCCACGAAAATAATGTTTTCTATTTTTTATCGATTTTTATATTCAAGAGTTTCACTGAATCCGTTTTAATGTATTCCTAGTTTTTGTCTGTTAAATTTTATGCTACAAGATTATATATTTAAACAAATCTCGATAAAAATTACTATAGTTTTCTTGTATGCCTATCAATAGCATCTTTTCCAAATTCATTGTCTACAATTAAAAAAATCTTATTGTTATCACTTATTTTCCTAAAAGAAACACATAGGCATTAGCATATGATTGATACTATATATTTTCTCTTATTAGTAACATAAGCTGCAGTATTAGTAATAAAGTGAAAATCGAAAGCAATTAAATCGCAAAAGCATTTTTTGGTTTCACTTTTAAAACGCTTTCACCGTGACCCGCGAATACTAAACGTCAAAGATCTCTACAAATGAACTTGTTTCTTATCAGAGTCTTAACAAACAATGGAAATTTACATGAATTTGTTACAAGTTCCATACAGTAAATCATATCTGAAACGTGCATCGCGGCTGCAACTAAACGCAAGGTTTTTGTTCTTTTCTTTAGATATAAAGTGGACTGTAAAAGTCGGCGTTATTCTTCGTAAATAAACTTTTGCCTGGTGATGATTAAAAGTAATGTAAAATTATTTGTTTAATTATTTTATAAAGTTATATTTAAAATTTGAAATACTTTGTGAAATCTGCTGGTGATACTTTTTGTTCTATGTTATATTTATTTAATTATTTTCTAATTATATTTGCAAGTGTTATTGAATATGCACAAAAAAATAAACTGTAGTAAAAATAGAGACAGGAAATATTCGTACAGTTAATTGTCGGATAAGAAGCTGTTCTTGTCGCAAGATTTACTAAAATAATTGTTCTAATATTTGTTATAATTTGTGTCTGTCTCCATTTTTACTACAATTTTTACTAGGTATTCATTTTTTTGTGTACATGTGTCCGACATCAATCATTTTCACAGCGTGCTATCAGCAATTTATATTCAAGCAGGAACCTATTTATCGAATTCATCCTTTCCACCCTGCATAGTAGCGCCCACTAGAAACATTCTGAAATTCTAGTTCTCTTACACGGTCGGAGAGTTCGCTAGTGGACCCTATTCTTCTGTGAGCCATCTCTTCATATCTTGAACTTCTCCGGCAAGGTCAAACCGATGGTCCGCGGTAAAACTGTTGCTAACTGGTTTCCACACAGGCGTACACGTGATCGCAGATACCTCTTTAAAATTCAGCTCATTGTCTAAGCACACAAACGTGCCTTTGTTTACGTGAGATGCTTCGTCTTCGTCCTGACCGCAGAAGACACGTCGAGGAGGAATTCGCCCCGAAGTATTCTTACCTGAGGTGCCGGTGCAGCGGTCGCTTTGACGTTGTATTCATGTTTATTCTGTCCCATCCTGTTCGAAATATTTGGGTTGTTTGTATTTCTAATTATTGCTACGTGACCGACACCTAATTCCTTATATTCTATTACATATTTTAATCTCCAATTACCACCACAATTTCCAAACATTTAACATTTCATTAGATATTACAAACTAATTAAAGGGAAAGCAGAAAATTACGTTCGGGCTACGATGTAAATTTCCAGAAAATAATAATTCTGTGTTTAGTAGCCTACATAAATTTGAAGACAATAAGCAAATTGCAGTTGCGTTCCCTGACAATTAATAGTAATAATGCAAGCGATTATTATCAATTTACAAGGTCTGATATAGCGATTACATCATTTGCATATCTCTTAAAAAGAACATATCTTTAATCACAGTAATAAATTACCTTGGAAGTCTCATACACAGAACCAATTTGTAGAAAAATTCCTTTGCGTTTTGAATTTATAAACTTTTGGCTTTCCTCTAATTAAATTTAAAAATAATATTTATTTATTATTTGTTTTTTATTATTAGTTTAATTTTGAAAGAAGAAAACAGCGAAATCATTATATAATTTTTCAATAGGAAAATAAATTTCAAGTATCTCATTTTGTGAGGTTTTCCCCTAACTGTCAATAATGTCTGGCGCATTTTGTACAAAAAAATCATTATACACTGCTAACAATTTGGCCAATTATTTTTATTTTATTTTATTTTTTCTCTTTATTTTTTTGGTACCGGTGAAAATCCATAGTGAAATACAATATATTTCTAAAATTAACTAACATATTTACATAAAGCTCCTCCACTTCCTACTTGTTTATTAAGCACTTATTGAATTATTTAATGCAATTATAATACAATTCTCTTAGGTTATCGACTAGATATCAGTTTCTTAATATGTATTATTTCCTTTCAATTTATTTTAGTTTGAGAAATTTCGGAGTATTCATTTTTTATTTAGAATCTCGAAAGAAACTACGTAGCTAACTCCCTAATTTAATTGATATCTCGGAGATAAAATCCGTCAAACAATAATTTTGCGTTTTTTCACTTTATAATTTACTACCAAAGGCTAAATAACACACTGGGGACATAACTAACAGACCACCTTAACTAAAAAATTGAAGGGTAATATCTGTAGGTTTTACCAGGAAGTAATTGGGCACTTTATTTAAAAATCAGGAGATTTAAAGGCTTCATCAGTATACAAGCAATAATATTTACGTTACTTAAGTATATTTTATTGAATTTTATTATTTATATTATTATATTACTCCTATTATTTAAATTATTTTTCATTTAATTTTTTGTCTTGTAAGAAGTTTTAATTCAATTTTAAATGGATTTTTCCAATTTTGTATATCTTATCCATATTCGTAATATTTGTTTAAACAATTTAAACTCATATATTTTATCGAAAAATGCCTCAACTGTACTTACATAACCTGTTTATCTCACTTTTACTTTCAAATATTTTACTGAATCTACGTACTTATTTAATTATCTAAAATCTTAGTTTTGATAGGTCAATATGTAACGGATAAGCTTCATTAAGTTAGTGGTTAAATGAACTTGAATTAAAGAATTATGTAATTAAAGAAAACTGCATTATCCGTACTTTTGTCGTATTGCTTAGACTTAGTACCTATCGACGTTAGTTAAGTATATTAAATCGTCACATTTTGTATTTAAAATTTTTCTAAAATTGTAAAAATTGTAAAAATTGGAATTATTATCATAATTAATAATTATTTCATGTCATATTTTTCTTTCATCGAATAATATCCCTTTTCGTTACTACAATTTTAATTTATTATACAGGGTGATTCAGAATAAGTATCCGACCCGTTAGGAGCGTATTCACTAAGATCATGCAAGTGTGAAATTGCATGAAATAAATCTAGCAGAGGCATCTAAAAAATCAACCTCCTTTGAATCCAAAATGGAATTCATGATTCATTTTTTACGTATACATACACAAGTCCGAAGTTCGAATGAATGAATTGCGTATTATATATTTTTCCGCAGAAAACAATAAATAAAACCATTTTACTGTTTCATTTCAAGGTAAACACTAGTGTTTCGTTCTTTTCCACGCGAGTTCATTGCTCTTGTGACACAATACAGCTTCAACAGTGCCCATCAGCAATTTATATCTGAATCTTCAATTCATTTTATCTCAAAAACTATGCATATTAGACCCCCTACGCGCATAGACATTTTGGTTTCTTTTCCTGTATACTACCTGCGATTGACGGATCGGACATTTGTTTTGAATCCTTCTGTGTATACAGTGACTTTTTTAGAAAGGTTTTTGCGCAAGTTCAATAAATTTTTTCAATAAATTATCGTAATTTGGAATTGTGAAGAACGTTAATTGTTAAGTCGTGAAAAATAATTTCCTTTAACAATTCAGGGCATTTTCGATAATTATACATCGAGCTCAATCCGATTTATGTTAAACTAAAATAATATGTGTTTCGCGATGTGTATACAGGGTGGGCCAACAGTGCGTGGGTGGAAGATTATGGCGGTACTATTGAAAATTCTTGAAATTTGTTTGTGCACTAACATACATATCATCGGTTAGACGCACAATCTAAAGAAGAATTTTGCTACTCCGTTTGATTTCACATTTTTTTACGCCAGAATACAAATATGTATGTATTATGTCTATACTATTAATAAATTTTAATATATTTTTTAATCGCCGAATTAAAAATGTATAAAATAAATTGAATTACATTTTGAGCATGTTTGTTAAATCTAGTTTTTCCTTTTGTTAACTAAGATTTACGTTATTGCTTTTGTGGGATTTTGTATATTTCGTACTATGAACACATTGCAAAACATTGAACAATGATATGATTATAAAGACATTAAATTTAGTTCAATTTAATAGTTTTTTTGAGGAGCGTAGTATTTTTGTATTTTTGTCAAAATCATTTTCCAAAGAATCAAATAAAAGAAAGTGACAACAGGTATTGAATTTTAACAATTTTAAATAAACAAAGGAATTTGAGCAAATTTAAGAAAAGAGAAAAAATATGTAAGGGTTCATAATTAAAAAAGAAGGGTTGATAAAAATGTTTCGACCAAAAAACGTTATTAATTAATATTAATTAATTAGTAATTATTTTTTTTGTGTAGTGTTGAAGTACCAGTTGTACTCAGGCTGTAGATTTGATTTCAAGTTTCCTGACCATTCAGTATAATTTGTAGAATTAAACAGAAATTACATAACTGTAACTGAAACTTTTTTCTACTTGAATTGTTTCATTCATTAATTCAAAAACTGGAAGTTGTTTGCTTTTTCAGGATATTTTCCAGAGGGACTATACAGGGACTATACAGGCTGTCCGTTTTTCGAGCCCAAGCATAGGGATCTCACTTATCTTAAGAGATACGAGGTCGGTTAAATTAGGCCAAAGTTGCGTATTTTCATGCTAAATAATAATTTGAAAAGAAATTTAAATTATTTCTTTCCGTTTTGAAGATATTGAGAAAAGACTAAATTTTTTCATTTTCGTTTTTTTTAAATCTAAAACCGATAAAGCTAGACATTTATAACTTACACATTATTAAGTCACTTTCTTACGTAGAATCTAAAACTGTCATTACATTTACCCAAGCTGTCAAAATTACAGGGATACGACTGTCAACTTTTTTTTCCTTATGGGCGCCATGTTGGATTTTCATATTTCTAAATAAAGATTTTTTCTACGATTCTAACAGTGTATCACACATTATGGTTGATTCGACTTTTTAGCCGAAATTTCAATTTTTTTAATTTTTGGAAACAATCAAAATGTTGACACTTATTCGGCGCTAGCTAGATCAATTGAAAACGCGGAAGAAATTCTAAAAGCTCGAAAGTCATAATATTTTAATTGTAAACAACTCCTGCTTTCAGTGCAAAATAATCCTTCTAACTCAACAAACCAAATTCTTTCAAAGCTACCACATTAGGTGGTATGAAGAATGAAAAAAAAAATTCTGATAATGAATGACGAATAAAATTTTGTACATTTATAAGAAGCCAGTTAGAAGCAAATACAAATTTCCTTCAAATTGTGATATGATCCGATGCCGACGAGCCAATTACAAAGTCACCAATGATGAGTAGCTGTTAGCAACATAGCGAACATAAAAATCATCATTGTCTGAAAACGGATACCTAAAATTTCGTAAAAAAAACGTTTCTTATGAAATACATTAATAAACAGTTGATTTCAACAAGATGGCTTGCTCTCTCATGACACCTGCTGATTGTTTAACTAAAGTGTTTTCTAAAAAAAAATAACGGAGACATCAGCTGGCCAGCAGAGGGCCAGATCTATCTCCCACAGACTATTTTCTGACGGGTAGGTAGTTACAATGAAACACAATTTTATAATAGAAAAAGTTGCAAAGTTTAAGGTACTTTTTGTGGGGTTATG
This sequence comes from Prosopocoilus inquinatus, assembly GCA_036172665.1. Taxonomy (NCBI): domain Eukaryota; kingdom Metazoa; phylum Arthropoda; class Insecta; order Coleoptera; family Lucanidae; genus Prosopocoilus; species Prosopocoilus inquinatus. The sequence goes on from CM069871.1 coordinate 39,342,400, forward strand.
AATATGGATTCTTATGTTTCTTACTGTTAGAATCGGAGAAAGTCTTTATTTAGAAATATGAAAATCCAATATGGCGCCCATAAGAAAAAAAAGTTGACAGTCGTATCTCTGTAATTTTGACAGCTCGGGTAAATGTAATGACAGATATAGATTTTACGTAAAGAAGTGCCTTAATAATGTGTTATAAGTTATAAATATCTAGCTTTATCGATTTTCAATTTAAAAAATAAAAACGAAAATGAAAAATTTTAGTTTTTTCTCAATATCTTCAAAACGAAAAGGAATAATTTAAATTGCTTTTCAGATTATTAATTAGCATGAAAATATGCAACTTTGGCCTAATTTAACCGACCTCGTATCTCTTAAGATAAGTGAGATCCCCATGCTTGGGCTCAAAAAATGGACAGCCTGTATATACACATATCTCAGAATTATAAACATTTATAATTATTATTAATAAATGTATATTTCTGAATAGAGTTTATGTAAGTAAATGCCTTTTCTACTTAATAAATGAGTAAAAGATCTAGGGTATAAAATATTTACAGAAACTTATCTATTCAGTTTTAAAATCGATTAAGGGTGGATTGGCACCTATCTCTTCTCCTTTCTCCGGCCTAGCACTCGCGTTTTTGATGTTACTAATATGTAAATCATCGAGTTCCTTAGCCAGCTGAATAAACAATTCACGGAATATGATCGCATCCATATTTGCTGAGAGGTAACTTAAGAACAACCAGCCCGTATAATCCGAGTGTTTAGTCGCAGAAAGGAACCTCCAAGGATTTCTTTTATCCGGCCTCCATCCTCCGAAAACCAATCTGTTAAACCGTTTGCTTCGGGCATGTAATATGACACTTAGCGCCCTCCACAATAAAGCCAAACCCGAAGCTACGGCGAGGAAAATGAGCCAGAACCAGAGGAAAACGTATATTTTTTCGTTTATCACATTAAGGGCCATGATACACATGGCGTCATGATTCTGAATTGTGCCCGTAGGACCGTATTTCTTGAAAGTACATTTGGTTACCTAAAACAAAATTCAGATTCCTAACGCAGCTATAATAACAACGTTCGATTAAAAAATAGTATCCTGCTTATATAGGGAGATTCAGGCAAATTTTCATTAAAAGTTTACGGACTTCTCCTTTGAATTTCTGTTTCATATTTTGCAGTTATAAGTTAACGATGATGATCTATCAAAATGTAATATTTTCAATTTTCGGACACTTCCGCTTATACCGGAAGTTGCGACTAACTTTCTTATTTTAAATGGAACACCCCATTTTTAAATGAATTTTGGAAATCTCATAAAATCCTAAAAGTATTTTGTGCACATGTGACACAACGAAAATTAACGGTTTTCGAGATATTTTCATTTTTTAAAAATAACTCAGACTTGCACAACTTTGGTTGCCAACCTGCCATGTTTGTGTCGAAAAGTCATGTTCTTTAAATGGAACGCCTAGTATATTTTTGTGAGCATCTTGTGAGCATGATAGATATGTGTTTAAATATTATTTTTCGGTTTTTAAAATGAAATTGATATTACAGTCAGAAATTATTTAAAAAAATCTCTTTTTGTTAAATTTTCATAGTACACTATTTAGGAATAATACTAAAAAGTGAAGAAATTGATATGTCAAAGAGAAAATCATGAATAAAAAGAGAAAGGTAAGAGATGGATATAGGGATGCTAAAACAGTTCGAAAAAACATTTAATTGTGATTCTTATGGTATAAAAATATATTGGGTATTCTCTATTTAAAAGACATAACTTTTCGACAGTTGAAATCAGTTTGAATAGAAGTTACTTTTCAACCAGCCGGTAAATAATTTTGTGTAAAATTAGGTACCACCTAAAAGCCTATGATTATAGACTACTACAGGCCAAAAATTTAAATTGTGGCTTTTGTTATACAAAGACGGCAATATCATAAACAAGGTACTGCAACGTTGAACTTTTTTTAAAACATGGAAATACCTCTAAAACGGCTAATCTTTCTTGTATCACATGTTACACAAAATATTTTTAGAATTCCATGAGCATTTCGAAAATGCAATAATTATGGGGTATTCTAGTTAAAAAAAGAAAGTTGACAGCAAGTTCCTGTACAAGCAGAAGCGCCCGAAAATTGGAAATATTATATTTTAATAGATCTGTGTCGCTAACTTATAACCGCAAAATATGAAATAGAAATTCAAAGAGGAAGTCTGTAAACTTTTAATGAATGAGTTGCTTAAATCTCCCTGTATATTATACTAGTTTTTCTACTTTGCGTCATTTATTGAACAAAAATATGAAACATATTTTTAAAAATTGGATCTGTTTAGTAAATACTAGCGCAAAGTATGATCACGATTGAATCAGTTAAGGAATAAATTCTGTAAATACATACCGGGTGGAAAATTTCAAACCCGAACATAGCAAACTTGTATTGAAAACTTTGTTTCTGTGAATTGTTGCTCGCCATTTCAAGATACAAAAATGGCAATGGTGTTAAAGAAAAGAGAAAATTATGGACAATATTATGGTGTTAAAATTATTCCTAAATATTAATACTTTCGGAATATAAATCAAATTTTCAAATTTTAAACGAAAAATTTAGTTGCCTATGTCAGATTTGAGACTCAGTTCTTTCAATTAATGGAAAATAATTTATACGTCAGTCAAAAAGTATTATGACTTATTGTGCAGAGCAAGTAATAGGTAGGTATTCTTGTCGTTTAAGTTACAACAATTCTTTCTATATTAGAATGATAATTGTACGTCATTGCATACAAAAATAATGTTTTTGATACTACCAATAAACTTAAAATGATGCCATGAGCAATCAATACCGACACATGTCGATAATAAATCAGTTTTAAATTCAGTTGTACCAAGAATTAAATAAGTTTCACACTGTTGAAGAATAAGTAACTCACAACTGTAAGGAATATTAAAAAAAAACACATCAACTCCACACATTCAGTTGCCATCAACGTTGTTTTGAAATTAATAAGAATAGTAGGAAAGTATTTTGTGAAGTAATCCAGAAGCGAATAAATAAATTCGAACAGTTTTTCATCGTAAGTATGCTACACAGATGAATGAAATTTTATTTTGAATAACAAGCATATAAAACAAAATTCTGGTTATTGAATTGCAAAATTCAAATCTGACATACTAATGCCCGGTTTCTGAAACGATACATAACTTTAGGGAAACATAAATTTTTCCTGTCAGATAACTTTATGAAAAGTATAAATTGTTTACGTGGCTACGTATATGCTATATTGACAGATAAAGTTTTGAGAAACGGTTTTTATAAGTTACGGTGAATTTATCTTGAGCTTGTTTCTACCTAACGTTATGTATCGTTTCAGAAACCGGGCATAAGGCGACTACCACAAAATTTCATTTCTATTGCAAAAGTATTAATACAACAGGAATAATTTTAACAGGATAACATTGGCCTTAATCTTATCATTCATTTAATACCATTACCATTTTTGTATCTTTAAATGGCGAGCAGTAATCTACAGAAAAGTAGTTCTCAACGGAACTCTGCTATGTTCGGGTTTGAAACTTTCACCCGGTATATTTATGCGGAATTTTAATTATAATGACTAGCAATCAACCAACCTTTTGTTTTAAATAAAAATCAAATTAACAAATTTATCTTGCCCAGCTTTTGTAAGTATTCTGCTCATGATTCTGTTAAATATCAAATAAATAATGAATTATTTTGTAAATTCTATTAAAGGTCTTCAATTTCAAAATTCAAAATTCAAAGTGGAACTTGAAGGATTTTCTTGTACGCCTCCAAAAATACGAGAAGCAGCCACGAACGCAATAAATAAATTAATCCCAAGTAAATCTAAACCTAAAATCTCATTTGACATTTCATGGTTGAACAATATGCCACTCTCAGCACTAAAATTTTCCTAAAACAGTTTCACAATGAACCTCCTTGTGGAACTGTTTTTGATGTTCACAATGAGCTTGTGAACGCAAAGTAGAAAAAAACTTTTTGGAAATACAGTGGAACCTCTATCCGCACAACTAAATGTAATGAGTCGCTCGAATTAGCGAATTGTTCGGATTATTGGATAAATGTAAATGGAATGTTGAACTTGCAAAAACCATGTATGTACAGTTGCGGAAACATAAAGCAGGACAAGTCTTATAACGAAATTTCCGATTATTTTGATAGTGTGAAGTTTCCTTGGTGACGGTCGTGACCCTTCTAATTAATTTATTATCGTTAGTGAACGTCAGAAATAAAATGTCAAATTGAGTTCTTAAGAATGTACCGTCTTTCTAAGGGAAATGTAAGTGAAAATTTTCGACCAATCAATCAATGTCCGGACATTTTATTTCATTTTATTTCGCATGGCAATAATTGTAAGTAAAATAAAAACTAACTATAACACTAGTATGACTTATTTGTATGAGGTATTTGTTCGTTATAGTTTTTAATTATAAACGGAATGATTAATCATTTTACTTAATGTGAAGGTTGATAAATTACCATAGTTACCGTAATTTAGAAGTAAGGTTTAAACTAACGAAAGTTTACTGTCCCGCTTTATTTCCCCAGCTGTATAAAAACATTATTTTTTTACATATTTACATTTTTTTGCTTCAAAATTTGCAATAAGTTTTTCTGACCATCGATCTTCCGTTTTCTTTCATTTCTTCAAATTTATAAAGGAACTGATTTTTCATATTGTAATCTACACTTCTTTGCTTTTACTTTTATTATAAAAAATCTTTTTTGTCTTAAAACGGACAAACTTTTTGGTTCTTTTACTTACTTAACTCTCAAATTTCGAAAAAAGGGAAACCAAAACAAAAGGCGATCTGTTTCGCAGTGAAGTTCGATTTTTCTGTTGAAGAAAAGAATAAAATGGGGGCGGAGGGAGAATATTCACATTCGGTGTTGTCAATTGATAGGGAAATTCTCTTTTTTTCAAGGAATTTTTAATGAAAAAAAATATTTTTGAAGACAATTTAAAAGTTTAAAATTCAATGCACTAACTTAAATCTTAAGTTGGAAGATTCGAAATTTTTTTATTCAAAATGGCGATTTAGTATTACCTTGAAAGGGATCTTTGCAGGGTTGGCAACACTGGCGCCTAAGTACTTGTCATGAGGACGAGGAAGACGCTGACTAGATCTCTTCCAGTCACGTTCGGAATATCCAGGTAGCGTTCGGATTATCAGGTCATGATTTCGGAGTTCGGATTATTAGATGTTCGAATTAAAGTGTGTTCAGATTATAGAAGTTCCACTGTATAGAGTATGTCTCCGAATTGCAATTACAAAAGCAAAAAAAAATATTTTTAATTTAATTTGAATGAACAAATTTGGAAATGAAACAAACTTTTCCACATAACTGTTGTGCGACTCATTATTCTTCTATTATTATGAACTGGCTAAATCGCAATTTTAGAGATACATAATTTGGATTGGCAGAAGCGGTCCGATTAAAGCCGCCTTGGAGCCCCAACTTAACAATTTCAGATTTTCATTTTAGCGGTCATTTAGAACAAATTGTTTACAAGGAAAAGTTACCTAATAATGTGGAAATAAGACAAGTTTTTCCAAAAATCAACTATTAGCAGATATTCAACAGGTATCCAGATACTGATCAGATGTTAAATTAAATGAAAGAATTGATACACTTCAAGTTCCATTAAATGAAAATTACATAAATTACATTTTGAATTTCTTTGTTAGAACTTTAGCAGTTAGTTAATTTCAGCTGTAAGCAGTTTTTATAGTGAACTTGAAGTTCTGTCGTATTATTTAAAAATGTCAATATTTCTCTGAGATTTATAGATAAACGTAATTGTGTCCTTTCCTTTTGTTTATTTTTTTGACAAATGGTTTTTGTGACTAGTTGTAACTGTAAGTGCAGATATCTCGAAAACAATGGGCTGCAGCCCAGTTATAGAATTGTTGATTCCTTAATTGATCAGTTGTGATCATACTTCGTATCTCGAAAACAAGCTTTAGATCAATCAGAATTTGCCTAACAAACAAAGCCTTTTATAGCCTTAATGAATGCCTGGAATGTAACTGGAGTTCCTCTGAAGAAGTCAAATAATACAACATCTCTTTGTTGCACATTGCTTTTAAATTGTCTTTTATTGTGTTCTAATTTTTAATGTTGAATGTGTGTAAACTTTAAAATTTTGAATGAGTTTGAATGTTAATATTTTATTATGATAAATTTGTAGAGACACACACTATTAAATTTGAATTTGAATTTATATTTTTGGTACATAATTAGCCATAACTTATTTTTAATTTGTAGTATTCACTTGAAAAAGTCGAAAAGACGAAACCAGTCGTGAAGATAATCAAGTAATTGTAGGCAGACTCTGCTTTTCAATTATATTTTAAATACAACCTACAAACAGATACGCAAGAAAACAATTATGTTAGTCTTAAAGATTTCAATGTTTTTCACCTAAAAGTTTGTACAGATAAAACAGCGATATCCTACGATCGCTTTTTGACCTGACATTGCAGCAGAAACGTAGCTCGAAATTCCCACTGCAAACCAAAAACGACTTATCCAAATTATTCGCAATAGCGATGTAATAGTGATGAAGCTGCAAACAGGTCTGAAACAGCTGTAGAGAGGCTGCTCGAGGTTTTCACTGCAATCAAAAACGATTTGCAACAAAATTTTTAAAACTTTCATTATGCTTTGACAGCAAGCATGGCCGCATGGGGGACTTATTAGGTAGCAAATCCGCTTCAATTTGTCTATCCTACTTCAATGTCAGGTCAATAAGCGATCGTAGGATCTCGTTGTTTTATCTGTTCATCACTATTAAATCGCAATTACGAATAATTTGGACAAGTCGTTTTTGGTTTGCAGTGGGAATTTCGAGCTACGTTTCTGCTGACGAAGCCCCAAACAGATCTGAAACAGCTATACAGAGGATGCTCGAGGATTTCGCTGCAATCAAAAACGATTTGCAATTTTTTTTTTAAAGTTAGTAGTACGGACAGCTGTCAAATTATTTAAATTAAATCGCAATTATGAATAATTTGGACAAGTCGTTTTTGGTTTGCAATGGGAATTTCGATCTACGTTTCTGCTGACGAAGCCCCAAACAAAGCTGAATCAGCTATACAGAGGCTGCGCGAGGTTTTCACTGCAATCAAAAACGATTTGCAAATTTTTTTTTAAAGTTAGTAGTACGGACAGCTGTAAGATTATTTAAATTAAACAAATGTCAAATTATGACACTGTATTTGCAATTTTCAACTTACAAAATGTTAAAAGTTATTTTCTTTCATTTATTGTCGCCAACTTTATAAAAAAATCATAAATTTTTTTTTGCAAATCGTCTTTGCAATGAAAACCTCGAATAGCCTCTGTACAGCTGTCTCAGCCTTGCTTGGGGCTTCGTCAGCAGAGACGTATCCTACTGCAATGTCAGGTCAAAAAGCGAGCGTAAGATGTCGCTGTTTTATCTGTTCAAAAAAATCATACTTTACTTTCATCAGGGATTCATTTGAAGGCACGATAGGTACTTCCAAAATGATGAGCAATTAAGGATTACCTCAAATGCAGTTTATCGAACTCTGTGTTTCACAATTTAATCTTTGATGACTTAAGTATAAATTACACACAGTACAAATTACACACAGATTAAATCTTATAAAAATAATAAACACTATTGTTCCCAAACTGTGACACAGAAAACTTCCGATTTATTTTTAGAGTGTTATCATAAATTTTTACAACTAACTACGGGCCTGTTTACTTCGCATTCAGGTACAATGTGTACGTTTTAAATCAGCGGTCAATTAATGGTGCACTTTGTTTTTCAATTAGTTTCACACAATTGTACTTTCAGAATTCATTGTTCTCCTGCTTAGTATTCCCCTGCTAACACCTTGGCTATACTCAGAGATTCCAATAAATCATAGACTATTCATATTCAAGGTATTACACAGAAATGACTTCACGACCCAAAGAAATACAAAACAGGATTTTCATATGCGTTGATTAGCATTATTCAAAATACAAGTCAGTCAATAAACTACTTTTTATATTCTAATCGGTTTAAATGATTAATAAGACAAAAAATACACCAGGCAAAACTTGATTTTAATTAATTCAGACGCACGTGATTAATTAATAAAGTAAAATGTTGAAAGTGTAAAATAATTATTATTTAAATGTGCAGAAAAATATGATAAGTTGTTAACGGTTTTAGGTTATTGCACTAATCAAGTTATTCCAAATAAGTTTAATCATTAGTCATATACACGATTTTCAAAAATATTTAAAGTCCCACGTGAGCATAATAACTATCTTTCCCGCAACACTGTAAGATATTTTCTTATCAATAAAAATGTATATAAAATGAACATGACTTACGTGCCTAGCTTTTATATTTGTAGTCACGACGAATTAGTGTTTTACCTTTACTTATTATTTCAACAAGTTACGTAGAGATTTGAACGTAAGTTTATAACAATATTTAAGGTTGCTTTTGTGTGTAACTTTTGTGACATGAATTCTGCTGGGTCTCTGATTACTAAAGAGCGGATTCTATGCTAAATGCATATTGCATGCATATTTTGCATATTTGAGCATTTTGTTCAATTTTCGCATATTTCTTAAAAACGTGCATATATATGCATATTTGAAAGAATTTGTGTCGAAGTGAGTAAATTTTTTCCTGAATTCTTAATTCGTCAGAACATGTTGCATTAATTAGGGTCTAGTTTGCACCCTTCTTGGGCTTAAGCAGGCCGAATTTTCCAAGTAGTGAATTAGGGATTTCCAAGTACTTTCTTAACGATGCGGTGGGGCGTACATGTTTGCAATATTGTTTCATCACTTCTTCACGGATTATTAGTCGGTTATTGCTGCGAACGTTTAGTTCTTCCGTAAAAGATTTTTGTTTGTGAGAAGTGCAATATGCCGAAAGACAATTCGAGCCTGGTTAATTCCTGGATCAGAAGCTATCCCGAGCTTGCTTACACCAATGGAAGCGTATTCTGTAAAGCCTGTAGTAAAATGGTAAGTTTTAAGTTTGTTTTCTTCCTCCTTAGGTAAATATTTGCTTGGTTCTTGAATATTGAAAGTTCAGACAGTTTAAAAAAATTCAAGTTCTTGTTGTAGATACCAACCCAACGAAAATTTTCGGTCACACAACATGTCGGGACAGAACTACACAAGTCAAAATGCAAGAAGATGAATGAATCGAAAACATTTCAATTACCCTTAGACAGTGGACCGTCGTTGATGACTTCATCTAATGAACAACAAGAATTTAATGCTGATTTATGCGAGGCGATGATTTGTGCAAACATACCTTTGAAAAAACTGCAAAATTCTATTTTTAAAAGTTTTTTGGAAAAATATACCAAGAAAAATGTTCCCGATGAAAGTACGTTAAGAAAAAATTACGTGCCTCGCATCTACAACGATACTCTAAAAGAAGTCAAGAAAATCGTAGAAAATCAATATATTTATTTTATTGTGGATGAAACTACTGATTCTTGTGGGCGTTACATTGTAAATTTGTTAATAGGGTCTTTGCGGGAAGATAAACCTAGTGAATCTTATTTAATAGCCTGTACACAGTTAGAGAAAACTAATCATTTAAGTATTTTAAGATCTGTTAAAGAATGTTTTATGAAATTTTTCTCACCTAATGTAGTTCCTACTGAAAAAATTTTACTTATGGTATCAGATGCTGCCCCTTACATGGTTAAAGCCGGGCAGCAATTTAAAACAATTTATAAAAATTTAGTTCACGTGAGTTGTTTAGCTCATGGATGTAACAGAGTAGCTGAACATATTAGATGTGAATTTTCTGATGTAAATCTACTAATTAGTACCATTAAAAAAATATTTGTCAAAAGTCCCCTACGAGTTCAATTGTACAGGGAAAAATTGCCGAATGTACCTTTACCTCCCGAACCAGTGTTGACTAGGTGGGGAACTTGGTTGGAAGCGGCAATGTTTTATGCTGAACATTTTGTAGCAATTAAGGAATTGGTTGTAGAGTTTAATGCCCAAGATAGTGCTGCTATTGCAAAGGCACAAAATATTGTAACAAAAACTTCATTGGCAAATCAACTGAACTTCATCAAAATGCATTACAGTTTTGTAATACAAACTATAAACAATTTAGAAAAACCGAAAATGTCTTTAAGAGAATATAAGTTCGGTAAAATCGGCAGTTCAGTAAATAAAAAATGTTTATCCGTTTTAGATAAAAATAGCGGCTTCAAAACCCTTGAGGAAATTTACGAAATTTTGAATGGAAACTTTGAAATTGACTTAAGTGTAGAATTTTCAGCTATGAGTCACTTTAAATATGCCCCAATTACCTCCGTGGATGTTGAAAGGAGTTTTTCAATTTATAAAAATATTTTGTCAGATAAAAGGCAAAATTTCCTGGTAGAGAACTTGGAAAAACACATTGTTGTAAATTATAATCGAAGATTTTTTTAGTCGTTATAATATTTACTTAATAATGTACATACATAATATACATACTTCCTTCATATAAGCGTTTACAAATAAATGTAAATAAATTGTATAAAATATAATGTTTTTTATTTGAATAAGAATGCCCATAAAACACAGTAGACCAGTTATTGCATTATTTGAAGTGTTCGGCCTATCTTGCACATATTTCGCCATTTTTAGTGCATATATATGTGCATATTTAATCATTTTTTAGTGCATATATATGCGCATATTTCATCAAAATTACTCGCATATAAATCCGCTCTCTACTGATTACAAACCCCCTCAAAAAAATTATGTTCAAAAAAATTCAGGTCTGGACGTCAGACTGTGTCCATTGCAAGTTTTCGAGTTAACTGAATCCGAATCTGCGATCCATTTAACTCCATCACGTCAGGTTATACCAAAAACCCCATATAACCCCAGAACTCAAGCTGTCCTATTACATACAAACGATCCTGTAAAGGGAGCTGTGCACTCACAACCTGTAACCCTACAAATGTAGCTTCTAATCCCAAAACTTTAAAACCCCATAACCGATGACTTCAATAACCACTTTACTCAGTAGTTTGACTTGCTCTCTTATCGCAAGATATATCTACAAACAGAGTATATTGAACCCTATAATCCCCTAACCCAATACCCTATAATTCAACAACCTAATAATCTTAACTCCAGTAACCACATTATTGGTTAATAGTGATCAAGAGATGATAAGGTTATTGTTTAAGTGGTTACCGGTTAATGGTATTATGGGGTTGGAGGGTTATGGAGATTGGTGTTGGAGGATTATAGAGTTTAACGTATTCCATTTATAGAGCCCTGATAAATCCCGCGATGAGAGATCAAAATAAACTACCGAGTAACGTGGTTATTGGACTTATCAGTTATGAGGTTAGGGGGTCCGGGGTTACATGAATTTGGTTGTAGAGTTATTGTGGGTGCACAGCTCCCTTTACAGAATCGTTGTGTGCAATGAGACTTGACAGCTTGGGTTATAAGGTTATAGTACTATATGGGGTTATTGGTAAAACCTGACACGATGGACTTAAATGGATCGCGGATTCAGATTCAGCGACTTCGGAAACATGCAGTACACATAGTCTGACCTCCAGATCTGAAACATTTTTTTTTGTGGGGCTGTGTTATCCTAATAGGATATTTGTCATTGAGATATTTTATTTTAAGTATTATTGGGGCCTGGTCAACAAAAGCGTAACTCGAGATTTCCACTGCTACTTAAACTTTTCATTAAGTACTGCCGTAAATGTAAGAAGAGCTGACTAATTTGGGTAACCACGTGGGACTCGGACATTGTGAAAATCCCAGTCCACACTTTTTGCCTACCTTTGGAAAAACTATGTCCAAAATATCTATGGTATTGCCCAAACCTTCTTGCATAATATGAATTCCTAAACCATAAAACTGACCCTGCAAAAATTCCTGTATGAGGAAACCTTGTAAGAAAACGTTGCCGAAATTAAGGCACTCGCAGAATATCAACCATCGAGTCCAGGACCGATTAAATTCCTGACGATCCAGAAAAATACGGCGAATATCCTCCAATTTCCGATCGCTGAAACGTATAAAAATTGCTATAATCATAAAATAAAATTAATAATCAATTGTATTATACCGTTCTAAAGCACCTGGAATATGTATTTCGCCATAATCAATAGAATCACTCGATGATATCACTCCTATCCTTAGCCCTTCCACCAACAATCGAATTCTTCCTCCTAGAATTACAATCAAAAACAAAATGAAAGAGTTTTAATTTTTTGGAATTTGCGTGTCGGCAGTACACTATCTGCAATTTAAGAAAATGTCACTTATTTAAGGAAAATACTTATGAGTTGGTGTACAAAAAGTTGTTTTCTTTGACTTTTTCTTTGAATTCGCTTTGTTAAACGTCACTCTTATAAAACTGAGATGATTTCAACATAAAAAATTGTAAATCATCTCCAGCACTTACCCTCAAAATTTTTCCATATGAGATGAGGAATATAAAACATGAGAGCCTGTACGAATAGAACGAATGGAACCCATTGGTAATACGCATGTCTTTTTATACCATCAGTTGTATTCAAATCCATTGGACCTACCCCTGGGTGAGGCAGATCTCCATTCTCGAGCAAAATAGGGTCATAATGTTTGATCTATGTAAGTTCTCCTTTTTAGAGTTCAAATTAAGAAAGAGCCCATTGAAAAACTCACCAGAGTAAAAGTCGTCGTAAAGAAACAGAAAGTGTTCATCACATGTTCAGGAACACCTTTATCACCTATACATTTTATATGTTCTCCTATGTACTGCCTCGAGGTGACGAGAACTGAAGCTATAAAAAATATGATCGTAGTTGCTCTATAATGGAGCTTAAATACTGTGTTGTCGATGGAATAATTCTTTACTTTTATAACACTTCTAAGTTGCCCGAAAGAAGTTAACATATTTCAGTGCTAAAAAAAAATAAGTAGCTAGTATTATCGGTACTAAACAAAAGTAAGTAAAGCAGTTATTATCGGAAAATGTTGGAATAACAAATTACATTTTACGCGTCATAAATGTCAAAATGTGAAGAATGCCATAAATTAAAGATAGGCGAAGATAGGTTGCATAGTTTAAGAGTTAATAGAAAAAATCTGTTATAAAAAATAGTTTTCAACGTTAAAAAAATTAAATTAAATTAAGTTAAAATTAACGTTCGAATTAGTTACAGTTGTGTTAATAATGACAAATTCAAGGAATAAATATGCATAGCATGAACAATGGGGAATTTTGTGAAATCTGACAATACAAATTGCTTTTAAGAAGTGAAAGTTTGGCGGTAAATATGTGCAAAGTGACTAGTACTAAATGTTTCATCGGTAGTTAACGGTAAAAGTTACATTCAATGAAAAATAATTCTATTCTTTAAATTAAATTAGCATATGTGAGTAATACTGTAAAACCAATGTAATATAAAGAACATAATAAGATATTTTCTTTTCGATTTGCAAGAACATGTATGAAATTGAAATTTAACTATTTACCAATTTATAATAAAAATTTGAGAAAATATAGAGTTTGCGCGAAGGCACCGTTACGCTGGAAATGCATCGTTATAAATTAGAAAAGGTTGTTAATATTTCAAAGAGAAAAGCATTATTTGATAAATATTGTATAAATTTAAACTATTTCCGAATACGGTGCTACTTCTGTTCGCTTTCAAGGAGTAATTACATTTTATATTTTATAACGATTGTTTGCGCAAACTCAAGAATATTGAACTAACCATTAAATTTTTGACGACCAAACAGAAAAGAAAATAATAAATGACACAAATTTGTGAACAATGCATATGCAAATTTATTTTCATTCTTAATCTACAATTCTATGGTCGTAAATAATTCGTAAATTTAATAATTAATCAGTGATAATTAACGCTCATGTTCAAGACTTCATGTCTTATTGGATATTTAATTTCAAATTTTATACCTCTTCAAGTTTTGGTTTTGTGTATCCGTAAAAGTAAAATAATCTATTCGTGTATGATTTTTGTTCATCCCTTTTCGATTACATTACATTACATTACTTTTACATTCTCTAAACAGTTTTATAAACACTGCTTCTACAGTTCCACAATTTTTTTTACACCCCTTTTGCATTTGAAGGTCGGTTATGCCATGTTAAATTCTTCCGCAATTTTTTCGCTTTGTTATGAATTACTAACAACCATTTTAAACAGTTTCTAGCACGCATTTCACGTCAGATTGCAGAGATGTTTCAAAGCTCCACAGCTTATTTTGTTTGATTCATGTACTTTTATTTCTTATTTCTTGTTAACATAGTTTTCCATAAAAAGTCAACGTTTCATCACGCTTGCATATCTCTCTCTTGGGTTGACAAGATTTAATTTATGTATTTTCTTATTGTTTAATTTTAATTTTAATCACATTTGTCATTTTCCACATTTTCATAATTTTACGTTTTTTCCCATACTTTTACAATAATTATATTTGCCTAATCTCGCATATAATGTTTTTCTGCTTGTTTTTTGAGAACTATTTACCGTTGATAGACATTTTTTTAAACTATTATATTTTTGGTCATTTCTTATGCATGATTCGCAAAATGCCTGCGCAGTCATAGAACGTGTAAGATTTCTTATTTGTAATATCTTTTCGTTATTTACCTCACAGTGAATGAAAATCATTGAAAATCAGAGAGAACAATAAATAATATAACATGACATGAAATTTTGTAAAAAAACAATAACAAATAAGATAAATAATCAAGAAAGTCAGCTTGATTTTTTATTGAAACATGGTACAGATCATACACTTCCTGATTATTTCTCCTTTCCCACTCCTAATATTTCTCCTAATATTTCATAATCAATCATGGAAAATATTTCTGAATATATTCTAGGAAATATTTTACAAATAATCCTACATCAGAGTAAACAATTTGCCTTTTGTTATGAAATCATGAACTGAAGATAAATTTGAACCGACTGCGGAAAAATCAAAAATATACGACATATTTCAGTAACTGCATTCACTTGTACTTTAAAACTTACTTCAAAATTATTATCTTATTTGTTGATGTGAAAAGTGACACAGATACGTTTGAATTTTACCATAAAGCAAAACAGTCTTTGTAACTCCGTTAAGTGTCCGACCATTTAGGAGCGTATTTACTATGGTCCTTAAAGTATAAATTTGCAAGATATAAATTTATTAGAGACATTCCAAAAATCAACCTCCTTTGAGACCAAAACGGAAATTGTGATTCATTTCTTATGTCTGCAATACACAAGTTTGATATCTGAAAGAATGAATTATTGCGTGTTATACATTTTTTTTCGCAGAAAGCCACAAACAAAAACATTTTAAAGCTTTGTTTCAAGGTAAATGATAGTGTTTTCTTTTACTCCGCGAAGGTTCATTGCTCCTGTGCCGCAATACCGCTATACCAGTACCCATTAACCAATTTATATCTGAATCTCCAATGCATTTTACCTTAAAAACTATACATACTAAACCTTTTATTCATAGAGACTTTTTGTTTTGTTTTTCGTGTACTACCAGTGGTTAACGGTTACTTTTAATTACCCAATATTTAGTGAGAAATTCAGTTAAATTGGAAAACTGTACATATAAGATTTTCAGGCTCGTTCCGATTTTCTCAATCAAAGAAATAATTACACATTAGATAGATATCCCCTGCCAATTTCTAATTTTATACATGAATATAGTCTAATTACATGAACAAAAGTTAATTACTCTGTAAATTTGTAAGCAAATTATGGCATTGCTGTAAACTAAAGTTGGTTCCAGGTTAGTTTCAGGCTACTCTCTTCCTGAGGAGGCTCCACATAGGACCGAAACAGGTATCTAGAAAATTTGTTCGGGAAACCCAATCTAAACTACTTACAACTAATTTTTGCATTTCTAAATCTTCAAATTCCGCTGCAATGGCGTGATTTGCACATTTCATTCGAAATGGCATTTTAGGTAATAAACTGTTTGATATTTGTCATTCTCATACATTTTAGATCGAAAAATGGCCACACGATGGCTCAATCTAAATTATTGTCAACTTGTGTACTCGACTTTAAGATAATTAAAATATGTCATTTTTAATGTAGTGCAGAGTTCTCGAGCTACTCAAAAACTCAAAAACTGACATTAAACTAATTTTTGCAACGTCTTTAATTTTAACGATGATCAATTAGAATCGGGCAGAATTTCTCTCAAATGTAAATGGCATTACATCGTCTACTAGGAATAAAACTATTTTAGGTAAAAACAGAAGCAGTTCTAAAACTAAAAAGAACTATCGTATCTTGATCACGGATTTTTGAAATGAAACATGGTGACGCGCACCCCGCTGAGAAACGGTTTGTTTGCAAACTCTGCAGCCACAAGAACCAACACGCCGAAAATTTCAGAGTACATACGGGCGAGAGGCCGGTCCGTTGCAATTTTTGCAACGGCAAGCTCCAACAGGCCACTGCCTTGAGAAAGCACATGTTCAGACGTACCGACGAGAAACCGTACCATAATTGCAGTGTTTGCGATTATAAATGTCGAAGGTCCGGCAATTTGAAACTGCACATGGTCACACCCAGTGGCGAGAAACGTTCGGGTGTGAGCCCTGCAATCGCAGAGACTTGACGCAGTACATGTTCATGCACACCGATGAGAAACCGTTCGGTTGTAATATTTGGGAGATCAAATGAAGAGCATTCACGTAAAACTTGATAAGTCCAAAATTATGAAATTTGAGTTAGACATGGAATCAGGGGTTTATGACCGACTGGCATCGTCTGGTGAGGCCTGATTCATTCAAAACTTTAGAAAAAAGTACTAAATCTTAAGAGTTCAAACAAAACTTTTATGCTGATATTCAACCAAAACTCAATAAGTCTGGTATATTTCAAATAATAGCCAAATATCTTCAAGCAAAACTCAATAAGCATGAAGTTGGTGTTTTCTGATAATACGGGAATTAATTTTAAATGCGTAGCGCCTTCTATTACTTCAGAATATATTCAGGAATATTGTTTGCTTACTATACTTTGATTTCAAATTGAGTGTGTACTAAAGCTCCTAAATCGCAAGAGATACAAATTTGGTTAAATGGAAGAAAAGTTGCACAAATCAATGCCTAATTCCCATCCATTGGCAGAATGATTTTGTTCTTATTTCTTCTTGAGATATTAATGAAAATGTAAAAAGTCAATTTTCTCTTTTCCTCGGCAAACAGGACATTTCTCAGAAAACATGAAACCAAGGGATTTTCTCATTTACGTAGCGGGAATTACCTTGCTGATCGGATTAAGGAGTCATTGTTCGAATTACGACTTCGAATTTCGCCTGTTCGGATTAGGGGATGATCAGATTAAAGAGGTTATACTGTATCCCGAGTTTAACTCAGATGTTCAGTTTTAGAAGAAAAAAACAATGTATCGCCAGCTGCCTGTGATGAAAAAGAAAAGTTTCGGTAAAGGAATCACGAGATGATATAAATAAAGCAGTGCAGTGAAAGTCTATATTTACACCATTGCATAATCTTTCAACTATCTTTTAATACAATGATTTTCATTATTCAGTGATAAAAAAAAATTACAAGTATAAAAAAATTACAAGTATAAAAAAATCTGCTCTAGCTTCTTTACTTGTAATGATGTCAAATATAAAAAAGGGAAAGTTTTGTAAAGTCTGTTAAATAAAATTTAAATATAATTTCCTTATATTACTTACTCTTAAGTGGGGTCCCCTTCCCAGTTAAATTATAACTTTCAATCAAAGCTACCAAATGACAAGTAATAAATCGGAGCGATCGCTCACAGTGTATACGAAATGTGTTACTGAATTAAATTCGAAAGACTACCTACCTACCTACATTTATCATATCAGATTAGAAGCAATAGATACAGATATATCTCACTTGAGAAGAGTACTTACACGTACAACGTAAGGCATACAAACAAATATTTGCTTTCGGCATTTAACGTACGCCATTCTTCCTTAACGCCGTCTAAAACATATTTGCAATATGTTGAAACGAGTTTTTGTTCCACAAAATTTCGCAAACATAATAAATAAATAATAAATAAATATGTTAAAGTTTCAATGCAAACTGCAAATTGAATTTTGCTAGGTAGGTACACATTTTACGATTGTAAAAGATAATTGTAATTGTAAAAGACGAAGTTTAAAAAAAATTAGGCATAAATTCTTTACGAGTGATTACGACTGACCGGATACAACCGCTCAGTTCGACATTTTATGTACAATATAAAAGCTAATATTGTCGCAAAATGTCGAATTGACCCGTTGTATCCATCCAGTCAGTCATAATCACTCGGAAGAATTTATGCCTAAACATTTTTTAAACTTTATATTTTTTTAAAAATTTCGTTGCAAATCGTTTTTGATTGAATAGATAAAACAGCGACATCCAACGATCGCTTTTTGACTACAATGCTTTTACGACATAGGACTTGGCGTCGGTTAGACTTTGGTCGGTGTCTTACCCATAGTACACGTATATCTAGTAATATCTACCTAAGTTGTCCAGTCACTACATTCACGTTCTGTACATCATAAAAAGTTCTATAGATTTATTTTGCTTGTAGCCTTTCAAATTTACCTTTATGACAAAGAAGGGATCTTGGAGATAAAGCATTGTAAAGCATTACTAAGCTATCTCTGCAAATCAATAAAATTTTTAAAAAATGTTGCAAATCGTTTTTGATTGCAGTGAAAACCTCGAACAGCCTCTGTACAGCTGTTTCAGCCCTGCTTGGAGCTTCGTCAGCGGAGACGTAGCTTGACATTCCCACTGCAAACCAAAAATGACTTGTCCAATTTATTCGCAAATACGATGTAATAGTGGTGAATAGATGAAACAGCGACATCCTACGATCGGTTTTTAACCTGACATTGCAGTAGGATAACAAATTGAAGCGGATTTGCTACATAATAAGCTACCCCATGCAAGGCGGCCATGCTTGCTAGCATAATGAAAGTTTTAAAAAATGTTTTGTTGCAAATCGTTTTTGATTGCAGAGAAAAGCTCGAGCAGCCTCCATACAGCTGTTTCAGCCCTGCTTGGGGCTTCGTCAGCAGAGAGTAGCTCGAAATTCCCACGGCAAAGCGAAAACGACTTGACCAATTTATTCGCAAATGGGATGTAATAGTGGTGACTAAATGAAACAGCGACATCCTACGATCGCTTCTTGACCTGAAGAAGCCCCAAGCAGGGCTGAAACAGCTGTACATAGGCTGCTCGAGGTTTTCACTGCAATCAAAAACGTTTTCTCTAAAAAGGCAATATGTTAACAGTAATCGCCCTCAGACAATTAGAAACTTCAGAAATTTTAATTACTATCTTTTTTATGCTGATTTAATTGCTCTGCCTTGGTACTTAATATATGATATGACCGACGTCAATGATAAAGTAGCTTTTCTAAACACACTTACTCTTTCTTTTTGATAAACATGTCCCGTATAAGTCATACATTTTTAAGAAACCATTCTCCCCTTGGATAACTGACAACGTAAAATTATTAATACATTTAAGAAATTCAGCTTACAAAAAGTATAAAAGAACTTCTTGCAAGTCTGATTGGGAATATTACAAAACACTACGTAACTATACAACTTTTGCAATCAGACATGAGAAGAATGTATACATTAACTATGTAGCCCGTACTTCTAGTACCTCAGACCTTTGGAAACATGTAAAAAAAATCGGTATTTACAATACGTCAAATTTAAAGAATATACCAAGTTCTATTGCCGATGTTAACGAAATTAATGATTTCTTTATATCATCTTCGAATTATTCCTTTGCGGTTGATTTGAACTTGGTAAATTATTACGGCACTAACATTAAGGAATCTGTCACAAGGCTCGTGCACTTTTCTGAAATAACCGAAAGCGAATTATTAAGCGTACTCATTAACATGAATTCTGAGGCAGTCGGTTCTGATGGCATTGGCTTGAAAATGATTAACTCCTGTTGTCCATTCCTTCTGCCGTATTTAATTGATATTATAAATTATTGCATTACATCCAAAGTATTTCCGAACTGCTGGAAAGAGTCTTTAATAACTCCTGTGCCGAAAATTAAGCAACTTAAAGGATATAACGACCTTAGCCCAATTAGCATTTTACCAACGCTCTCTAATTTGAGAAAATCATAGCAAAGCAATTGCATTATCACCTTTCAACTATGAATATACTTCCTATGTATCAGTCCGGCTTTCGGCCTGGATTCAGTTGTACTAGTGCGTTATTAGATATTACTGATAATATATTCAAGGCACTCGATAATAATTGTGTAACGATATTAATTGGTCTCGTTTGCTCAAAAGCTTTTGACACTTTGAATCATGAAATGTTGATATCCTTGCTTAACTACATAGGGCTGGCGAAAGATGCAGTGGAACTCCTTCGCAGTTATATCTTAAATCGTAAGCAACGTGTGAAACTTCTAGATAAAATTTCGGCAGAACGACCGGTAAACTCTGACGTGCCTCAAGGCTCGATTTTAGGTCCAATACTATACGCCATTTATGCCAGCTCGTCAATATTGTATCATTTATATGCTGACGATACACTCATATATTATTCTTTCTCTTATGAACATTTAAACGAAGCTTTAAATAAAATAAACGCCGATCTTCAAAATTTGCTGAAGACATCGGAATCACATTTTTTAAAAATAAATCCGTCCAAATCTAATGTTATTGTTTTCGGGAAAAAAATTCTAAATCAAATTCATATAAAAATTGGAGGTATATCGTTGCCTGTGGTAAAAACAATTAAAGTTCTTGGAGTTAATAGAATTCAACGTTTACAGAACTCGTGTCTGCGGTTTACTTACGGAATAAGAAAATTTCAGAATATCTCACACATTGAAATGGGCCAATTGGTTGAATATGTCACAGAGAAAATCTTTGCATTCAGCGTGCTTTTATTATAAAACTGTAAGATTCAATACACCGCCATATCTATGCTTAAGAATAAAATTTAGAACTGATGTCCATAATATTAATATCAGACGCAAAAATCTAATAGATGTTCCTAAACACAATTCTGAGCTTTTTAAAAGATCATTTTCGTACAATATTGGTCACTGTTTGAATACTATATTATTTGATTGGACATCAGTCTCATTAAGGTCGTTTAAAATGCAATACAGGAGGTTTCTGCTTGGCGATACGACGTACTAATTATAGTTGCATTCTAATTGGTTTAAGGTTATTTATAATGGTGCATATTAATTTCTCTAAATTATATATTTTTTAATTTATTTTCTCTATTTTGTTTTTTTCTTTTGTTGAAGGGATACAAGGAGGAACATCCAACTCTGTGGGTTAGTCTGATTGTATTCCTTTTGGCAAGAAATAGAGAATAATTTCTAATTTTTTTTACATATTTATGTCATTGTATATAAGTTTTTCTTTTCTTTTTGCCAATAAAAATCATTATTATTATTTTAGAAAAATTTTGTGCAAATCGTTTTTGATTGCAGTGAGAACCTCGAGCAGCCTCTGGACAGCTGTTTCAGCCCTGCTTGGGGCTTCTTCAGCAGAGACGTAGCTCGACATTCCCGCTGCAAACAAAAACGACTTGCCCAATTTATTCGCATTTGCGATGTAAGAGTGATGAACAGATAAAATAGCGACATCTTACTATCGCTTTTTGACCTGACATTACAGTAGGGTAGACAAATTGAAGCGGGATTTGCTCCTAATAAGTTCCCCATGCAAGGCGGCCATGCTTGCTGTCAAAGCATAATGAAAGATTTTAGAAAAATTTTGTGCAAATCGTTTTTGATTGCAGTGAGAACCTCGAGCAGCCTCTGGACAGCTGTTTCAGCCCTGCTTGGGGCTTCTTCAGCAGAAACGTGGCTCGACATTCCCACTGCAGACCAAAAACGACTTGCCCAATTTATTCGCAAATGCGATGTAAGAATGATGAACATATAAAATAGCGACATCTTACTATCGCTGTAGGATAGACAAATTGAAGCGGGATTTGCTCCTAATGAGTCCCCCATGCAAGGCGGCCATGCTTGCTGTCAAAGCATAATGAAAGATTTTAGAAAAATTTTGTGCAAATCGTTTTTGATTGCAGTGAGAACCTCGAGCAGCCTCTGGACAGCTGTTTCAGCCCTGCTTGGGGCTTCTTCAGCGGAAACGTAGCTCGACATTCCCATTATTATTTGCAACAAAATTTTTTTAAACTCATTTTGCTAGCAAGCATGGCGCTTTGCATGAGGTAGCTTATTATGTAGCAAATCCGCTTCAATTTGTTATCCTACTGCAATGTCAGGTCAAAAAGCTATCGTAAGATGTCGCTGTTTCATCTATTCACCAATAAAATTTAAGTAATAAATCTTCTGCACAGAACTTTTAATTGCACTCATTTTAGTTGTAGTAAAAAATTGTAGCTTTAGCCAATTGTGAATAATAATTCCAACAGACTTCATGACAACACACGTGAAAACATATACAGTGAGAATCTTGTAACGCTGCACATAGACGAAAATTAAGTGATAAGATAATACATTTCTGAATCAATCAATCAATCAAAATTGCACATAGGGGTTTAACATTACGTTGCTGTAGTTACTACTTAATTCTTAATGCTGAATCATTTACAAATTGCACAAAGGAAGTATTAAAGAAGGGAATAATTGATCTATCTGGAGATTTGGCGGCAAATAACGCAAAGACCTCTGTCAATGAAGCTCCATTTGAGAATGATGTGTACCTACATTTCCACTTTTTCGGCGGTTGTATACATTTTACAATAAATCGAAAGTACAATTTAATTCTATTGCTATTCTGACAATTCAAAATCAGTAGTGTCATTACTAAGGCCTCGAATCTGAGGGTCCAAACTCAGAGGCGTTGTATTTCGCGCGCGGCGGGGTTCGATTTCTCGCTGTATTTCCGATAGGCACGGGGATTCTACGTCTCATTAATTTAGATTTCGACGATTCGACATTTATTTGATTGCTCAGTCTCTACGTAAAAATTGAAGAGTTCAAAATTTACTTAGAGAAAGCATTTCTCACAACCTGTTATGTTGAGAGATCATTTTCTCGCTTTAAAAGACAAGATATTCACACGGCAAATCGAAACAAACGGACGAACGAAAATTTGGAATGTTATTTAATAATCAATTTTAATAACAATTAATAGCTAAGAAATTTTAGTATTTTCTTTCCTATTCAAATTTCGAATACCTGAGAATACTCAACAACGCGCGTCTCTGTTAAACCGGGCAATCGAACGATTCAGAGCTGCGCTACACCGGGTGTGTGCCGACGCGTATTCGGCATATGGGAGACTGGACGGGCTATTTTCCTCGATGCTTTAGTCATTACTAACAACGCACGGTAACCATGGTGAATAAAATAAATTTGGAAATAATGTAATAATGCTTCCGTTGATAACTTGGATATAAAAGTAATAAATAAATAATTTTATTGACAGATTCGTACGTGAGATTGGAATAGGTTGATTGCATAAGGCCCGGTTTTTCAATCACAGGTTAACCCTAACTCTCGGTTTATTTCGATGGTAACAAGTGCGAAGACAATTGTTTCCATGGTAATAAACTGAAGGTTAAAGTTAACTTTTGATTGAAAAACCGGCCCTAAGACATTTACGCCAGGAGTAAGTTTAAACCTAAGTTAATAATATCAATTTTTCGCGACTAACCGATATGACGTTTCATATTGCTATTACGGTTACTATTTATGTATACCGGCTATTTCAAATTGAGTGTGCACTGAAGGGATCTCCTAAACCGTAAGAGATACAAATTCGGTTAAATGGAAGAAAAGTTGCACGAATCAATGCCTTATTCGTATCCATTGACAAAATGATTTTATTTTATTTTTTCTGGGGATATTAATAAAAATGTAAAAAAGTCTATTTTCTTTTTTCCTCCGTATCTCTTTTATTATAATTTTGAAATTTTGATTAAACTTTCTACAGGCACTTTTTGATTCTGCTTCGAATAGGGGTAGCAGAATCGAAGTCAAACGTTTCGTCTTTATGCGACCATCATCATTTTCGATTTTTTAAATACAACGTATGTCTTGATTGTTCTATTCGATAGAATTTTTTTTCCTGATTGTAACGGTATATCATACTTAATAGTTAATAGATATTAATCTGAAGCTTAAATAATACAGATTTTTATATGAAAATTTTATTTAATACATAATTTCAAATTTTTAGTTCATTTTCTTAGCTATAGTGTAAATTGTAATAAACTATTTAAAGTTTTTCTGTATCGTTATTTTAATAATGCACTACACTTACGAAAATGAATTTTTACCGACAATTATCTAGTATAACTTGCTACATTAGTATCTCAGCTTTTGCATAGGAATGAAAAAGCCTAGTTTTTAATTTTAACTCGCACTGTTGTTGAAATAGGTGCCTTTTGGAGGACAATCTAAGCTGAGAAAAAAGTCGAATTAGTTTTATTGGTACAGGGCAACATAAATGATGAGCTGGATTAGGTTTGATGACGAAGAACTTATAGAGCGCGGAGAACTCTGAGAGTTTAAGTCTTTCCAAGTTTTCGTCAGAGTTTATGTTGGTAGCGAGACAAAATCCTATTAAGAGATGCCTTAAGGTGTCCAACGAAAAGAAAATTTCAAGTGTCCAGACAATTAACCTTTATAAAAATACCTTTCATTTGTAAGGCCCAGTTAAATTTAACAAGATTAGTGTTGACGGTGGCACGTCTGATTCACCACCCACGGGTTGTAAGGCCGTATAGGTATATTATAACTTTGTTGGTGACAGTTATTAATTGGAAAGGCACTAAGAAACATTAACACCTTTATTTCTAGTTTAATGATAGCACTAACAAAACTCAGAACTACACGAAACTTAAAGTTAATTACACTAAAATCACTTTAAATACAGATTATTAATAACGATGTGAAAATGTATTTACTTGACTGTTTGTATATTATGTGTGCTGTTCAACTTGTGAATTAATGTAAGTGTATGTATGATCACCGTTTGTGTTATTATTTATGATCGTTGAGTATGTGTGATGACTGAATGAATGAATGAATGAATGTATCTCTGCGTTTTAAGACGGTACAGAATATATAGCTCAATACGAAGGGGAGATGGAAAAAATGCATAAAGTGATTCGTAGAAAATTAATAAAATGGGAAACAAAATGACTAAGTTGTTTTGTCGTTGTGATGAAAATTCAAAGAAGCTCCTAGGATTTTAAATGCACTTAATGCTTGTGAACTAGATGAGCGGTGGCTTCCGCGAATAGTTAAGAAAAAATGGTCTGATATCTTAGACCGTCGAAAAGCAGGTACAACGCTATGTGCGTATAGCACGTGTATTTCTAATACGAAGAAAATAAGAATCGACTGAAAGATAGGTGAGTTTGTTCGAAGAAAATGTGGGGCTTAACTTGTTATACACTGCGATCGTAAATGGTTGAACGTGCCGCTTCATACAAAAATTTCTTGGTCCAGTTACTAGAAATCATGGACCCAATTTAAAGGCGTGCGGATGTAATTTTAACCTAAAAATTGTGTAACATTAATCATAAATCGAGACGCAAAGAACGTTACTTACTTGTAAAAACAAAGTCAACTGAATAATAGTATTCAAAAATACTTATTTACTGATTTCGAATGATTTAAACTGCAAAATGTAGAAAACTCAAACATAAACAAACCATACACGAACGCTACTGCTTGCCAGCTGATCTGGAGCATTCAAAAACGCGAAAATTCCCTAGGCGGAAAGTAGTTTTGATCACCTTTGGATATTTACTTTCTCAAGGACGCTCAATCATTTACGACCACAGTGTACTTAAGTGATTTTTAGAAGTTGACAATTCAGAGTGTTCAGATAAAAAAATAATAGATTTTTACGCGGTGCATTCTTATTAATGTATACACGGAAGGGCAAACGCTAAAATTCCAAATAAGATTTACTCGGAAGGACGATATAAAGAATGCGTAAAGATTTCTGTGGAGATTAAGCCGAATGATTTTAAAGTATAATACTAAACCAAATATCTGAACTAATTTACAGGATCTGAAGTGCGTTCTTAACTATAAATTAATATTTGAATAAAATAAATATATTTTCTTATTGTCCTGAACAATTAGTATCTTGTAACTCTAGCAGTTGGTTGAAGACGATTTTTGGGAATCTGCTATTTTCCATTTTAAGAATTTTTAGAAGCCAGTTTAGACAGTGTTTTACAATGAGATACTCAAGTTTAACCGCACCCACTTCTAAGCGAACTAAATAATCAGGAGAGTTTTTTGGTAACAAGAGTAGTCTTTTAGAAAATCGGATTTGGGTTCTCTCATCAATGTTTAAATAACGTAGACCCCAAACAGGAATACAATTAGATAGTGCATTGACTATAAGGGTATTGTATAAAGTGATGCGTGCGTTCCACGAGTTTGTTTTTGACTGCGATAACAGTGACATAACGGCTCCAATTGACTGTTTTGACTTGGAGAGGCATATTGCTGCATGTTTACAGAGTAGAAGAAAAAGAGAGGGAAACCCCTAGATTTATATAATTGTTGACTAGTTCGATTCCGGCACCATTAAAGAGGAAACGGTGCGCCCGATTGACTCTGAAATTTCTTCTAGAGAAGCAAATTATTTTTGATTTAGCAGCGCTTACAGTAAGCTTATTTTATGTAGTATATTTCTCCAGAAGGTTTAGTTTTCGCGCTAAATCAATTTCAGAAATACCGAGAAGCACCAGATCATCTGCGTACAACAATAATAGTAAGTCGTGGTGATGATCTATTTGTATCTCTTACGGTTTAGAAGATCCCTGCAGTGCACACCCAATTTGAAACAGCTGGTGTATATATATATTATGTACTACACACTGTAAAAAGAAATATGTAAATTTACATTAAAAATAAATGGCTACCCAGTAATCACTTATTTATAATGTAATATTACTCATAATTGTGTAATTATTTTTAAGATTGTAATTTCACAAAGTAAATTGTAAAATTACATGAAGGTGTAGTAATTGATTTTTTTACAAAATGCTTATGTAATATTACATGGAGCTCTGGAATATTCCATCAAAAATGTGTACTTCAATTACAATGCAATGTGTATAATTACAATTCACATTTGAAATATTACATAACCATTTTGTAAAAAAAATTCAGTTACTACAGCTTCATGTAATTTTACAATTTACTTTGTAAAATTACAATCCTAAAAATAATTACACAATTATGAGTAATATTACACTATAAGTAAGTGGTTACTGGGTAGCCTTCTATTTTTTGTAAATTTACATATTTCTTTTTACAGTATACAGACACGCAAAATTCAGGTAAAGAATTAGACATAAAATAAAATTTGTAAAATAATATGATCCGATACTGCCGATAGTTTTCATATTATAAATACTTTATTATTTATTTATTAGCTTGCAGTTAATAAAAGTTTCTATTGTTACGTTCGGTTTGTCGACACTCCGGTCCGGACATGCTGTGTTCACCTTTTTTTTTCTTTAGATCCGTTTTTTCACTTTTTTTTCCCTTGAGATGGTTACGCTTGGTATCTCTCACAGGACGTGTTATCTGCGAATGTTTGTTCGTGTACTGTTAGTTTGTTTTATGTCTCACGTACCTGTTGTTTATTTCGCAAGAGTTAGCGACCACGGGTTTTAACCTCTCTGCACATTGCTCGGAGTACCTGTTTTGTTTCCACCAACCGTTATGGGCTTGGCGTTTCAGTTTTCGCCCCGTTCTCAGGCCTTGGAATTCTGTTTGTTTATTTCTTTATACGTCAAGTAGTTGGGTTACGTGTGTTGTCGACAGGCATAGAGGAGCGTGGCTTTCTGTGTCACGCAAGGTGGTGCCAACTGTTTCATTTTCTTTACCCTAGCGTATTTCTTTGGGTTGTTGTTCTCACGCTTTTACAACTGTGGAAACGATGGATTCTCGTTTTCCTTTTTAATTTCTTTCTCGACCGCTTTTCCTTTCGGCTGTCAGTTTGTCCCCCGTTCCGTTTCGAATTTTATGTGTTTTTCGTAACTTTTCCCTCTTTTTCTGTTGGCTGTGTTCGGTTCGCTTGCATGCATCGTCTTTGGTTGTACGTAGTACGGAAAGTTTCTGGAAGGATTCAGCGAATACTTGTAGAGTTGAACGTTTCGTTTCGAGGTATGTAATCGGCCCTAAGGTGTGGCTTTGCCGAAATTTTGGGAATTTGAGATTCCATTTCGTTGTGGATTTGGTCTCCTCAGCTTTTGTTGGGTGAAAAATTTTTCTCCGGCGCTGATGCGAACAGATTTTTAAAGCTGACCTCGTGAAAATTTTCATCGCCGCCATCTTCCCTTCGCCACGCTTTCCTCGTTTTGTTTTGAGAAGCTTTACGGTACATCAAGGGACCGAGTTTCCACCTCCCCTTACTTTGGTTAAAAGGCAGTACGGTTTATGACCGACATTGTTGGCACTCAGCTCGAAGCTCGACGACCTTCGGAAATTTCGTCTTCTTAAGGCGTGAAAACATCTCCCGTTGCCTCTCTATTCTTCTTCCTTAAGATTTCCTTTTTCTGCGTAATTTGTTTCGTTGCACGTTTCGGCCCTTTTGGCTGACGTCTGTGGCTCCGCCAAGTTCATTTTTTTATCGATTGAATTTTATTTTATATACTGGGTGTTCAGCCCCTCAGGCTAACCCACTCCCCTTCTGAGAGTTATTTATTTATTTTTTTTCTTTCTCCTGTACGCATTTTGGATATTACTTTTGGTGTTATTAATAATTATAATAATTAATAATACTTCCTTAAAGCTGATTAGATCGGTAGTTATCGGATGTTAGCAATTGTCATACAAGTTTAATACATATTAAAAGATAATTATTCCAAAATGGAAATTGTCAATATTAATACGTACATGTGAGGCGTACGCGTGGATCCATCGCGAAAACATAAACTCATACTTTCAGTACCACTGTATTGGCCTGTTGACTTGCAAATTTTTGCAAGCTTTTGTTTGTGCGTCGTGTACTTTTATTGAAGCGGTGTTTTTGCCTGCTCGACGATTTGATAATTTTTTTTTTGTTTTGTGGACTGTGACTACATTTCGATTATATGCTATTTTTTATACCAAAATGGGTTTGGTCTTTTTTTGGAGGTTGTCTTGGGAAGGTGAACCACCTTTTGATAATTTTGGTTAAGAACCTGGGACCTTTAGAGTTGGAGCTTACCGTGCTGCACGAGTATTTCCCTAGTGGGGTATTTGGAAGATCTCTCTCTGGCAGAGCGACACTAAGTGGCGCCCCCCTTTTTTGGTATATATCACTACGGCTATCTCGCCGCGTAACCTTGGTACCCACGACCGTCTCCCTGAGCTGGGCACTACTTTGCGAGAGATTTCCCCTCGACCGTTCACAGATAGGTTTGAACGTCCCGATTGCGATCAAACATCACGCGAGAGATAGTCACGTGTTGCGAAGTACGTAGCACCATCCAAGACAGAATCATTTTACTTATCTATGTGTTAATTTGTTGTAGGTATTTTTCTATTAAATAAATTTTTACCCTTAAAGTCTCATTATTGGTCTAGAGGTCGCCCATGTCTGTTAGGGTGGGTTTCTCAGTCACAGTTTCACCTTAATCTTCAGTTTCTTTTTTTACATAGGAACAGATGGAAGCTAACTGAAGATTAACTGAGCAACCGGCCCTTAATACATGCATTTTATGATATTTAACCTGGCACGTCTCATTTTTAGACTTTCTCGGGGTTAAATATCAGACAGTTTTTATTTATTTTGACCTTTTTAAAGGTATTTTTTGTATTTTTTTAAGTTGTTGATAGTTTTTTCATCATCATTTACCTCTTACAAAAATTTCATCAATTCTGTTGGTCTCTATCACATTAAAAAATTGAAAGTTCTAAAAAGTGCCTCATTTTTGTACCACTTGACCCCATGCAATAATTGGGAATCGGAATTTTATATTTTGTTAAGGCAATTTCAAATAAGGCAATATGCGTTTCTTGGTTGTAGCATCGTTGCTGCCTCATTTATAATTAATCGAACAAAATATAAAATTCCGGTTCCTAATAGTTATTATACAGTGTTAATTTACTAATATTTAACTATTGTTTGAATATGATTTTTTTCAAATGTAAATGAAAGCATTATGTCCCAACCATCTCTCACTTGTATTTCCTTTATCTGAAAGTAAAATTAATAATTTGTTAAAAAAGAAACTGACAGTAAACATAATATTTCTAAAAATATAAGGCCCGGATTGTAATACTTCAAGTCATCTATCTTAGAATAAATTATAAATGTTAAATAAATATTCTTATTCGCCTAATTTATTTTTATACAGAGCAATTCATAGTGAATACACAAAAAATCACCAACTTGTTGTTGGATTAACATTAGCAGCCTTCACAATCAAACAATGACACCCACGATAATACCACAATATTTTTTTTTAACTGACGACTAGTTGGCAAAGTCATTAAACTAAAAATTTATCAGTGTGGCGCTGATACTGTGGCTTCTTATAGTTCTGTAACTAATCGAGAAAGGACCTATATTCACATAACATTGTTCACAACTTTTACTTAAAATGGCCTCCCTATCAAGTCGGTAACGTTTCTTTTACAATCTTTATAAATCTCACTCTACATATTTATTATAAGTAAAACTCGAACCTCTTTATTTCTTTATTAATAGCCAATTAATATTTACTTTACTTACCACAATATAAAATATCTCACTTACCACAATATAAAATATCTCGTCTTATCTTTCGCTACAATATTTTGTAATTATTATATAACATGGTATTACTTACCTATAATTTCTACTTCCTTGGAGATTGATAGTTTTTTGAAGCTCGGTAATAACCTAATAAACTACCCTCTTATGTACAATTCCCACAGTATAGTGATTTAAAACGTTGTGATAAGTATAAACGGGCAAGAAAATGTTTCTTTTAGTTTTATTTACCGTTACAATTTATTTACAGTGTATCTGCAGCTCCCGTCCACAACCATCCACATATCAAGTAGTATGCACACTAAAATTCACTTCTGAGCACAGTTTTCGATTAAAAATATTTCTGTTTTGTGTCATTTGAAGAGTGTTTCTTCAAGCGTTTCTAAAATTTATATTTCCCTAGAAATTATAATACTGCGCAATAATATTCCTCAAGTACCAACGTAAAATTACAAAATTGTGTATCTAAAATATTTGGTCTCGATTATCATAATATGGATTTTTCCCTATTTAAATGTACTTGCACATAATTTTTGTGAATTTAAAATATCTGTTTTAAAAACACATAAGTTTTGGTAACTTTACATAAGTTACTTCTGGAAATAGTCACACCATATGTACTAATACACAACAGAGTGTATATATACATATTATTTAATTTTATATAAATAATTTGAGTAAGTTTACATTTATGAAAATAGTTTAATTACATATTTTTTTACATTGTATAACCCTCTCAGAGATTTTAAACGCACACAACGCTTATAACCGTAACTGTTTCATTTTGGCGAATCTTAGTGATTTTTCGCGACTAACCGGTTACGAGTGGTTAGGTGAAATGTGACCACTGCATTTTCGTGACTTACCGGCAATTGTTGATATGACGTCACATATGTTACTGCGGTTACTATTTTCCTAACCCGGTCAGAGAGTTGTGTAATGTTGCTGTATTTCTCTTATTCCGTGAGTTCTACACAGAACCGGGTTCCGCGTGCTAACCTCAACTTGATTCAATCACAACTTGTTTTTCTAATAGTTAATGCACAATTCATTGTTGGACTGTTGTCAAATTTTAAAATGCAACCTCTGTAACCGTAACCGTTTCGTTTTGGTGAATCTTACTTACCGTGACGTACTCTCGTGACCGTAACGTCACTACTGCTAACCACGCTATTCGTAACCGGTAAATCGCGAAAAATACCTTTTACTAACCATGTTGTATTCTCATAACCGTGACATCACTACTGCTAACCATGTTATTCATAACCAGTTTGTCGCGAAAAATACCTTTTAGTGACATAAGTCGCGTTTCTTTTATAAATAATCTGAGCTTAGGCTAGTTGAGAGGAGTGGCTCAGCTCACATAAAAATTCAATGAAAATTTGTCTAAATGGAATGACTGAAAAGGGGCAAACTGAGGAAGCTCTTACGTCAAGGTATGTCAAAATTTCAAACACGACACTAGTAAATAATACGTTAAAAGTCATTTAAAAATGTTTGAAACGGTCAATTAAATGAAATATCTTTTAGCGACTTCTTCAAAAAACCTTTTAGCATTAAATATTTTGTTAAATAACATATGAGTAATTTCCCCCACTATTGAGGGACGAACGCTCCTTACTGATGAAGGGTTAGCGGTTTCTTCAAATCGGTGAGGGGGGAAACAACTTTCTCATATGTGCTTCCTCACTTCGAAGTAAAAGGAACGCGTAATTTCAACGATAGAGGGAAAGTGAGGTGAGATTATCTGAGAATCGGTGCAAATGGAAGGCGCCTGTAATATGAACTATCATCGTAATCATACTGTCACGTGGTTAGGGGTAGGTAGCGGGTTCTCAGTGGTAGAGCTTGAAAACACAGTTTACCAAACAATGTATACCTTTATTTAATGAATATTAGTATCTATCGGCGGACGATCTTTAAATGAGCGGGGGTGCGTTTTCGTGATTCTCGTAATCGCGACGGGTCGGCTGCGACAGCGAGGATGAGGAATCCCTTTGTGCTGGGGTTGAAGAGACCCGACGATTCGGCTAACCGGATCCAGGGCAATCTCGAGGGCTGCAGCAATTGCGATGAGATGTCCTGATGAGAGTGGCGGCAGCAAGGCGTCGGTGAGGATGCCTCCGTGGAACGGGCAGCGTCCTGATGAGGGTGGCGGCAACAAGGCGTCGGTGAGGATGATCCTTCTTGGAAACGGCAGCGTCCTGATGAGGGTGGCGGCGGCAAGTCGTCGGTGAGGATGCCTCGTCCCGAGGCGGCGGCGGCCGCACGGCGTCGGTGAGGAAGGTCCTTCCGGGGAAGTTGGCACTAGGCCTACTTCGGTAGACGGTTGTTTCGACTGCCTTCCCATCTTCTTCCGTACGTTATATAGGCGAAAATCTGTCTATTCGACTGTTATGACATATTTCTGTGTTCTCCTTTCGTCACCTGTTGTATTAATTTGTCCTACATATAGCGCGTGCCACCGGTGTTTTGTTATGAAACGTGAACCGCTTGTAGCTTAGATTTCGCAAAATTGCTGTCTTAATTGTTCTACTTTATTCCTCGTGGAAATTTTTCGTCGCGACACCTTTACATATTATAATTATTAATTTTAGGCTAAAAATTAAATCCTTATCGTGACAATACTAATCATAAAAACCGACTACAGTGAAGTGAAACAGACTTCCATAAAAAGAAAATATTGTGCAACGTTAATTTTGACAATGACAAACACTTATTTTGCACTTATTTGTTAACCTATAAAATCTCATCCGTTTCATTCGTATGTTAAACGGTTCGGTTGCTAATAGCTAATACTGTTGCAATACTTCCAATTGCACAAATGCTGATTCCATCTTGCAATCGCGTTTGAATTATCGCCTTCTGAATTGCGTTTAGTTAAGGCGTTTGTTGGGGCTTTCACGTATTTTTTGGCGTGAAAGAAAAGTTCTTGTTGCTTTTCACTTATTTTATTTAGCTAATCAACACTAAACACTAAACAAGTAAAGAATAATAGAGAAATGTGTGCTGTTGCACAATAATGAAAATTGAAATGAAAATTGCGGCTTGTGTCGCCGTTTCGAGAACTGTTGTTGACTCGAATGAAAATGATGACTGAATGTGTTTTTAAAATATTAGTATTGCCTTTTTAAACCGAACCCTTGATAGTGGGTACGGTGATGACGGCGTTCTATCCCGGCTTCCTCGAACATCATCGGTTACGCTGAAATGCAAAGACTTGCTTTCTTAAGTGCTTCATGCGACCCAGAAGTTCGAAGAAGTTCGGATTTTAATATTTGTTTGCATGAAATAATAATGAATATTACGTTAAATATCTTACATCTAACATCTTATTAACTAAAGTCTGTACATGCCGCCCGCCTTGAAAGGTCTCTTTCAAATGAATTGTTTTTAACGCGGCTCTTAAATATTATATTATTAGTCTATGGGTAGTGTACAAATTTTAGACACTGCACGTTTGTAAATTCCGGTAGCAGTTTTTACGGACGCAACTCGCACTGCACCGTCTTTACCGGGATGCACTTCCACTACCCGACCTAGACTCCAATGCAGGGGTGTTTTATTATTTTCCTTCAGGATAACCATGGTCCCGGGTTGGAGTTGTTGCGACGCGGTGGTTTTCCATTTATGTCGCTGTTGTAATTCAGAGACATACTCCTTAGACCATCGCTCCCAAAAATGTTGCTGTAGCTGTTGAATCTTTTGAAAAATATTTAGTCGAGATTCTGGAATTTGTCGCAGATGTACATCCGGAATTGCAGTCAATTTTTCGCCGATCAAGAAGTGCGCAGGAGTAAGAGGGTTTGTGTCATTAGGGTCACTTGACAGCGGGGATAAAGGACGTGAGTTAAGACAGGCTTCTATTTGCACTACAACAGTGTTAAATTCTTCAAATGTTAATTTAACATTACCTAAAACCCTTTTCAAGTGAAATTTGGTACTTTTAACTCCTGCTTCCCACAGGCCGCCAAAATTAGGCGATTTCGGTGGAATGAAATGCCACGAAATGCCTTCGGCGCTTAATGAGTCATTTATTGCTTTCGATTTATTTGCCAGAAACTGATAAATGTCTAGTAATTCACGATTTGCTCCGATGAAATTAGTCGCATTATCAGAGTAAATATCTGTACACTTTCCTCGTCTAGAGAAAAATCTGCGTAATGCACTGAGAAACGTATCAGTGCTCAAATCACTGACCAACTCTAGGTGAACTGCTTTGGTTACAAAGCAAATAAAAATACATATATAAGATTTAATTAATTTTGCTCCTCGACCTTTGCGATTTTTTATGAAAAATGGACCAGCAAAGTCAGTTCCGCATTTTAGAAAAGGCCTACTTGGAACCAGTCTAGCGCTAGGTAAGTTACCCATAACTTGGTTATCAGGTACCTGGTTCGTCTTAAAGCAAATGACGCAACTTCGGGTGATTTTTCTAGCTAAGTTTCTTCCGGAAATCGGCCAATAATGATCTCTTAAGGAGGCTAAAAGTGTTTGAGGCCCACAGTGAAATAATCGTATGTGCTCATTTCGAGCAATTAAATTTGTGACTACGTGACTTGCCGGCAATATTGCTGGATGTTTTTTCTGATAGGGATATGATGAAAGCTTTAATCTTCCACCTTCGCGAATTATACCGTCTTCATCCAAGAACGGATGTAAGGATAGTAGTTTACTTTTGTTTCCGACACAATTATTTTTTTGCAAATTTACATAATCTTTCGTAAAACAATGCAATTGTGTAAGTTTTATAATTGTGTATAGCGCGATATTTAATTCTTCCACTGACAAATTATTACATTTGCGCTCTGAATTCATAGATTTGCAGTTATTAATAAATCTGAGTACATAAGCAATTACACGCTTTAATTTATTAAGTGATGAATATCGTTCTAGAATATCTAGCACATCGATTATTGAGCAAGTTAAAGCGATTGTGCGAATTTCTGTTAGATCAGCAGTTTCGCTGTAAAGATTTTCTTGGGATGGCCATGATAATTCTGTTTGTTGAAGCCAAGAAGGTCCCGACCACCAAAAATCTAAATGTTCTAAAGCACCGGGCATTACTCCACGAGAAACTAAATCCGCTGGATTTTGATTAGAGCGTACATGATACCACTGATTGACTTCAGTTAATTCTTGAATCATTGCAACCCTATTTGCTACAAATGTCTTCCAGCGGTGTGGAGGAGCTCTAATCCATCCTAATGTGATCGTTGAATCGCACCAATAATAGCAGTCACAGTCAATAGAGATGCATTTTTTAATTTTGCTAACTAATTGTGCAAGTAACAGCGCCCCACATAATTCTAATCGTGGAAGAGAAATATTTTTGACTGGAGCTACTTTGGACTTTGAACATAATAGTTTCACAAAAGTTCTGTCTTCGTCATTTAAAGACCTAAGATATATGCAAACGCCATAAGCAGATTCTGATGAATCACAAAAACCATGTAATTGAATTGCTTTAGCATTGTTGCATAAGACATGCCTGGGTATGCTAATGTTGTTGAGTTTAGGGAGTTCATAGAGAAACGTTTTCCACTTAGTTGCAAGATCTAGTGGAATCGATTCATCCCAGTTCAGATTTAATTTCCATAGTTGCTGAATGAGGATTTTTGCTGAAATTGTAACTGGACTTAGTAGGCCCAAAGGGTCATAGATTTGAGCAACGATGGACAAAATGTTTCTTTTAGTGGCACGACTTAAATTTTGGTTCTTTATTTCGTATTGTAAGATGTCTGAAGTTGGAAGCCAAATTATTCCCAAAGTTTTAGAGTCTTCTGTTAACTTAATTTTGTGTTCTTGAGATGTTGTGTTGGAATCGGAAATTGTTTCCAAGATTTCCATGTCGTTTGATGACCATTTGCGCAAATCAAAACAACCTTGTTGTAATATAGATGTAACAGTTCTGTAAATTTGTAATACTTCTTCTTTGGAATTTGCACCGGTTAATAGGTCGTCGACATAAAAATCTTTTAGAATAATGTTGGAAACCTTTGGATGAATTTCCGCATTCTCCAAAGCCAGCTGTTTTAAACATCTCATGGCGAGAAAGGGTGCTGACGCTGTACCATATGTGACCGTGTTTAATGTGAAACATTGAACAGGTTCGTTGGGACTGTTGCGCCATACAATTCTTTGCAAATTGCGATGTGAATCGTGAACAAGAATTTGACGGTACATTTTGGTAATGTCAGCTGAGATAACATATTGATGCATGCGGAAACGGATTAAAATAGATACCAAATCTTGCTGCAATGCTGGACCTACTGCTTGAATGTCATTGAGAGAAATCCCTGACGAGGATTTTGAAGATCCATCAAAAACAACTCTGACCTTGGTTGTGATGCTCGTGTCTTTGACTACCGCATGATGAGGTAAATAAAAATGAGTATCATCGAACGAATCTGGGGAAAGGATTTTTGACATGTGACCTAACTCCTCATATTCTTTCATGAATTTTTTATATTCAGTATTTAATTCTAGATTGTTTTCTAACTTCCGTTCCATGCTAGTTAACCGCCTGATAGCCGTCTGCTTGGATTCACCAAGTTCACAAGGATTCTTGGTTAATGGTAATTTAACAATAAATCTACCATCACTGTTTCTTTGAGTTGTAGTTCTGAAGAAATTTTCACAAAATTGATCTTCTTTACTAATTGGAGATGTGTTAAAATTCTCAATGTCCCAAAATTTCTTGATTTGTTCCTCAAGGTGAGTGAAACTGCACAATGTATTGGAAAAATTTAATCTCGAAAGAAATGGGATATTTCCTGAGACAATCCAGCCCAATTGAGTTTTTTGAAGAACTGGTTTCTGCTTCCCCAGTTTGATTTGTCCCACAGATAATAATTGCCAAAAAATCTCTGCGCCAAGTAGCATATCGATTTTCGCACATTTGTAGAATTCTGGGTCAGCTAGATGAATGTTTTTAGGAATGTTGAGAATCTTTGGATCGAATGATAAAGCCGGTAACGACTCAGTAATTTGATTTAATACTAGGCAAGATACATTTGCTTTAAACGAGTTGGAATTGGATGAAATATTGACTGATGTCTTATACTTAATTGATACTGGTGCTTGTTGAATTCCTGATATGAAAGAATTTATCGGAATTTTCTCGCAATGTAATTGTTCGACCATATCATGGGTTATAAAATTTGATTGAGAACCGGAATCTAAAAGGACTCGACAGTTATAATCGTTACCCTGATTATCGTACACCTTGACTAGTGCTGTAGATAATAAAATTTGCATTACGCTGCTTGATGTGGCATGATGTGACAGTGTCGATGCAGAAGGTACTTCAGAGGAAGCTCCCGAGGTACCGGTGTTATTCTCAATGTGAAGCAGAGAATTATGACGTTGATGACATTTTTTACAAGAACCTGCTTTGCAATCTTTACTGAAATGACCTTTTCTTAGACAATTGTTGCATAAATTAAGTGTTTTGATTCTAATGATTCGATCATTGATTGACAAATTCAGAAAATTCTTGCAGTTATAAATAGAATGCGATTCCTTGCATATGGGACAATTGAAATTATTGCTGAGAAGGCAATTGGAATTTGATTTATATGAACCTGGCTTTTTATCGACTCGATGTGATTTAGGATCAAGTGATAATGTTTCTAAAAATTCGCATCTTTCGCGCAAAAATGTCATTAGTTCGTTAAATGTTGGTAATTCGCTTTCTATTTTTAATTGTTCCCAATCGCGTCTCGTAACTGGATCTAATTTATTACTAATTATATGAATAAGTAATGTGTCCCAATGTTCAGTGGGCTGCTCAAGTGCCTTCAAAGATCTTAAATGCTTTAAAGTATTATCGTGAAGTTGACGTAATGCGCGATATGATTCTGACGGTACCTGATGTAAACTAAAAATTTCTTTAACGTGATTATGAATAATTAGGCGCTTATTTTGAAAACGCTCGCGTAATAACTGCCATGCAACTGAATAATTTGTCGATGATACTTCTAATGATTTGATCACCATAGCGGCTTCTTGTTTTAAGCACGATCGTAAATAATGAAATTTTTGAATATCGGAAATAGAAGTATTCGTATGAATTAAACTGTTAAAAGTATCATAAAATTCGGTCCAGTTTTCATAATTCCCGGAAAAGGTGGGTAACGCAATTCTCGGTAATTTAACCCCAGGTAAATCTTGACCGCTACTCTTCGGTTGTTCAGGAGACGAAATTTTAATATCTGAATTAATTACTTCGCTATGCTTATTAATTAACATTTTAGCAGAAGAAAGTATTGTGTAGTATTCTTCTTCAAAATGATTTCTTTCAGAGTCATGCATTTCAAAATCAATTTCTTTGCTATTAATTTCGATTTCACTCTGTATGACATTAAATTCGTCTAAAATTCCGTCAATTTTTTCTAGGCGAAATTTCAACTGAACAAATTGTGATTCGTCTTGTGACGTAGCATTGAAATTATTTAAATAATTTGCAAATCTAGTAAGTTGAGATTTTACCTGACCGCGTTTTGAAATTAGCTGCTTTTGTTCAGCCATGATTAATAAATGCAAGATTAATTTAACACGTTAAAGAACACTGTTTCGTGCAAAACCTGCCTTATACAAACTATGAATGGATAATTAGGAACGCACTTACGTTGTTTGTCGTAGTTGCTGTCCGATTTCTGATTGTTTGCTTGATTGCTTCTTTTTTGATTGCTGATGAGCTTTCCGAAACTGTCTTTCGCATCGATGACCAGTGTGGCTGCGATGAATTCACTTTCGGATGAGGCTCATTTGAAGGATCAATGCAGCTGCGATTAATTGACTTGTGTATCCGGCTCGCTCGAAGGACCAATGTTGGGGCTTTCACGTATTTTTTGGCGTGAAAGAAAAGTTCTTGTTGCTTTTCACTTATTTTATTTAGCTAATCAACACTAAACACTAAACAAGTAAAGAATAATAGAGAAATGTGTGCTGTTGCACAATAATGAAAATTGAAATGAAAATTGCGGCTTGTGTCGCCGTTTCGAGAACTGTTGTTGACTCGAATGAAAATGATGACTGAATGTGTTTTTAAAATATTAGTATTGCCTTTTTAAACCGAACCCTTGATAGTGGGTACGGTGATGACGGCGTTCTATCCCGGCTTCCTCGAACATCATCGGTTACGCTGAAATGCAAAGACTTGCTTTCTTAAGTGCTTCATGCGACCCAGAAGTTCGAAGAAGTTCGGATTTTAATATTTGTTTGCATGAAATAATAATGAATATTACGTTAAATATCTTACATCTAACATCTTATTAACTAAAGTCTGTACAGCGTTCACAACGTTCATTTTGAAGCACACTTTAATAAACAATTATTTTGAGTGTAGTAGGTTTTTCTGATTACGATGGTACGACGTAATATGTGTCAAGTTGTAACTTAGGCTTAATTTTAATCCTGACTTAAACCTTTTGTGCAACCCAGCAATATTTCGGAATAAAAGCAATTGATCGTTATCAAGGAGTCACCGGATGGACAATTCAGACGGCAACGATACAACGAAAGAAAAATTGACAGTAACAGTCAACATAGTAACTACCTTTTTTCTCAAACTGCGTGACTGAGCAGAGAAGGTGCACAGACAACATACGATCCCAACCATTGTGCTGCCAACCCAAATACACGTTTCTTTCTCTTCCTGGCCTGTGGAAGATCTTTAATCATGACCTTTTGTCCAACAGTGTATAAGGGAGAACGGTCCGGCCCTGTATATCATCTTTGATAACGCGTTTGCCTCCTTCTTATTTCTAGATTCGTCTCCTCTCTTATCATCTGCCTGTCCGACGAATTTTACGCTTCCATCTTCCACTCACTAGGTGGTTGAATCTCGTGTCCAAAAATGACTTTCCCTGAGGTGCACCCGGTGGCAGCGTTCTCGGATGTGCAGAGGTTAAACAGGACTGCCGGTAACTGAATGTCCCATAAGCGAGAAAAATTAGGAGGTCTTTTTTTAACTCCTGGTTCCGCCTTTCTGTTGGGTTGTCTCAGGATGTTATAACCGCGTTGTGTACGGACTGGTTTTCCATCGTCGGTAATCTGCTTTCCGTTGCTTTTCAATGAATTGAGGACCATTATCATCTTTCCTGTAGCCGTCTCCGGATAGGGGCCCATAATGTCAATTGCGAATGTATCCCACAGTTTTTGTGATGGCCTCGGCTTCAAAGGTGCTGACTAATATATAGTCCCTCACGTACTTGGTGACAGAGCTATGTTTGACCAATGATAGAAAGTGAGTGTGAGTGTTCTCAAAGTTTCGTCATGTCTTGGATTCTGAAATCATTCCTTCATGGAAACGGGCACTAATATGCAACGCTTTCCATGATTCACGAAGCACATAAAATGGTCCATACTCAGCATCTATCGGTTTCTTACCTGCATCTGTACGTTGTCAGGTGCATACCAGGTCTTGCACTTCCGCGTCAGTACCTTAGCTTTGTTCAACCTCGTCGGCTAATATAAGGGTTTCTGTGGGGAAGAGGATTGGCCTCACTTCCTCGCCTTGTTGATCTAGTGATGGTTCTAGCGAAAACAGACGTCCACAGGTCTCCGCAGTTTTGTCGGAAATATTGTCATTAGAGTGTCGTGAGAGACAGTCCGGCAGTTCGGTAGACCTACCGGGGCAATGCTCGATATCAAAATCAAACTCCTGAAGTGTCCAGCGGGTTAACTTCGCCCGGTGATCTTTGGTTTGGTTTAACCAAGTGAGTGCCTTACTATCTGTTCGTGTAGTAAATATTTTTTGCCGTCGATGTAAGGACGGTAATGCTTAACTGTTCGCACCACTGCGAGGCACTCTTGTTCATTGCAGTGATACTTCTCCTCCTCTTCAAACGTAAGTTCTCCTGGAAACAGTTCCCTTTTCGTAGAAAGCCTCTACTTGTTCGGAACCCTAATGTCACTTTCTTTTCGTTGACAGCAAATTATTCAGCGGAACAGCGACAACAACTTCGGTACAAATACGCGCAGCCAGTTTCCTAGACCAAGGAACCTACGTAGTTCTCTCCGATTTTTCAGAGGTTCTAATTTTTTTTACGTATTCCTGGTCTGTGATCACATTCCCCAAGCACGTTAAAGTAGGTGTCGAAAACTGACACGTTCCTAGCAGGTTTGGCTGTAGATGATTATAGGTATGATCTAAATACAGGAAAAAAAAGGACATCTCTCTGAGATACCCAGCGAACATTTCTTGCGACAACATCCACTGAAAGGTCACCGATGCGTTCATAAGCCCGAATGGCATGAAAACAGTATAACGCACCGTCCGAGGTCGTGAATGTGGTCATCGCCTTTGACATAGGGTCCTAGGAATTTGCCAGTGGCCGGACTTTGGATCTAGCGTATTTAAAACGCACGCTTTACCCAAATTCCGTAGCACATCAGGGATTATCGGTAACGCTGTCGGCTCGCTTCTTATTTTTTCATTCAATTTCTGTAGTTCACGCAAAATCCCGGTTCCCCATCATTCTTAGTGACAATGATGATAGGAAAA
Source organism: Prosopocoilus inquinatus (assembly GCA_036172665.1). Taxonomy (NCBI): domain Eukaryota; kingdom Metazoa; phylum Arthropoda; class Insecta; order Coleoptera; family Lucanidae; genus Prosopocoilus; species Prosopocoilus inquinatus. The sequence goes on from CM069871.1 coordinate 39,384,714, forward strand.
CTTCACGACGCCGTTCATTGGTCGAGAATCCCATTGGCTTGCATTTATTCTATTTCTTCGGCAATAATCTTCTTTTTCTTGTCACTATATCGATATGGACGCTGGTACCCCGATGTTGTATCTTTAAGATTAATTACATGAGCTACAATGTTGGTGGTTGGGCCAAGACCGGCTTCGTCAAACATTTCAGAAAACTCCAGTAAGATCTTCTTCAGTTCGTTTTGTTTGATTTCGAGATAGTCAGTAACTGCGTCGAAATCGAAGGAGTTATTTTGCATGCTGTGTAAGACAGTGCGTGGTAGACCATTTGTTGAGACCGAAATGCACGCATCGCCTAGCGAAGTCTATGTTGACTGACTGCTGTAGGAACCAGACACATACATCCCAGTATAACTTTTTCACAATCGCAATCCTCGCTAACTAGGAAATCTCCTGTGAAGTTGTGCGTTTGTACTTGAAAGACCAACATATTTCGACTGGCAGGGATCGATTTTCGTGACTAACGATTGACTTATGGAAATATGACTAGCAACCGTGTCGAGCAGGGTAATAGTTTTTTCTCCGCTCGCAATAGCTTGAATGTGCGTCAAATGTACTTTTCTGTATGTTAGCGGTGTTGATAGTCGATCGGGGATGCTGGCTGAGTAACCTCCGGCTAATTTAAATATTCTTTTACCGAGGCCCCAAGGCTGGTTTCTTCTCGGAGTTGTTCTAATTTTCCGATCCATTAACATTCTTCGTACTTAAGCTATAGAGCAATCTTTATGAAAATGTCTTCCTGGGTAATATCGGAGATTTAATTCTATAAAGGAAGTTAATCGGTACGCGAAGTGGTATTCATACTGTGTCGCGCGTCCTTTACTTATAGTGAACATTAACATTCATTCGTTCAAACCTTGTGTTTCGGTATACAATCTGGATAGCAGAGCCTGCATTGCATTCTCCCGTTAGAAATTTTTTGAAGTCCGACCAATTCAAGTTTAGGGCTTCGATACTTCATAGAATTCCTTTGGGGGCGGACTGAGATGCAACAATGCAAGGAATTGGAAAAGTTTTTTTTTTCAAATCAAAATATGAGTATATTTTTTTTTCAAAAGAAAAGAAAAATTGACAGTGACAGTCAAAACAGTAACTACTTTCTTTTTCCTATAGCGTTTTCCACTGATATTGAAATTTTTGGCTTCGACTTTAGTGTAAGTTGGCACTCATTTCAGGCAAATAAGCTGCTCTCCCAGCGAAATACGATTACTACTATATCGATTTAATATCTAACGTCAAAAGAAAACAAATTTGAATTTAAATAAATTTCAGGTACAATTTCGAAACTAAGAATTTGTTTAGTGGGGTTTTATATGTGACTTGTTCATCAAAATACTTTTTTATGATGTTCACGAGACTACCGATGAGGTTTCTTCCAATAAGAACCTGCCAGAGGCATAAAGCTCGGTAAAATTTTCCGCCATGTTTGATGCCCTACACGCCACCGAAGTTAATAGCGAGGGCCACTTTTTTCACACTCAGTGCGACCTTTATGAGTACTCGTTCGCCAGCAGAATACAAAACACTTAAAAAGTGCAACTGTCAAATTCCAGTGGAATATAACAGTTGCACTCCGTGTGCACTGAATGCAAGAAAGTGCAACCAGTGGAAAATGCTATCAGACTGCATGACCGAGCAAAGAAAGTGAAAGGTATTAGAGTTGTGTCGTTCACGAACGAATCGTTCATATTATTAGCATGAACGACTCAAAAGATTCGTTCTTAAAAAAACGAACCAACGAATCTTTGAGGCGGTGGACGATATGAACGAGATGAATGACAGAACGGATCGGGTCGCCCACCGTATTTGTTATATCGATTCCCGCCGTACTCACTTCTTTCAAACAATAATTACATTTTCCTTTATTTATATTAAAAATATTAAATTAATTAAATTAAATTTCCAACCAACACTTCTTTTACGCTCGGATATAATTTTCAAACAATCTGACTGAGATTTGACAGAAAGTTTAAATTGTTTAAAAATCTTCACACAGCCTGCCTGAACATTGTAAATGTTATTGAAAACCGTATATCTCACAAACTTTTTGATTAATATACTGTGCTATGTTATTGATAAAGTAATTTTATTCTTTCTACAAAAATGTAAAAATATACAGGATGATTCATATATAATATATTTTCATTATTAAAATACATGAAAACAAGAGGTGAAAAATGCACGAATAAAATTGGAAGCTACGGTGCAGCGTGATTCGTTCATTTCGTTTATCTAAATCAAATCGTTCGAAAAGATTCGTTCGTTCACGAGCGAACGAAATAAACGAATCTTTACTCAAAAGTTTCGTTCGAAACAACTCAATCGTTCGTGAACGACACAACTCTGTTGATTTTTAGGAACGAAAACGGAGTAATTATGCTACCATGTTCATACTTGTCAAACTCGTTACACGACTGACCTTTTATTTCATATTACAAGCCTATAGATGTCGCCACAAGTAACATGACATCAAAAATATAACATTTGAGAACAACAATATTATTAATATTATTCTAGATACCTTCATTAATAAGAACAAACTCTACACGGTTTCAAAGGTTATTTACCTAAAACGTCCATTAAAATTTTTCTAGGAATCAAATTAGATAGAAATTAATTTTCAACCACTTCCACTTCTTTTAGTGGTATATATTTTTTGTTACGTTTTAAAATTTTATATCCCGAGAATTTCAATATATCTATTTCCACTTATGTATATTTGAAATTTTTATGTATTTCTTGTATTTAAGGATGAGTTCCTTTTAACTTCTAGCCACCAATATTTCAGAGCAAAGCTGTCACTGCACCTAACAAATCACAAATAAAAAAGTGTTACTTCCGCTTAACACAGGTGTGCTAAGTTTTACTTTCAGAGTAAATAGTTCCTTCCATTTTAAGATGAAACATACGGTATTTAAAGTTTGCGCAAAGGCTCCGTTACGTTATAGATGCATCGTTATAAATTAAAAAATGTAATTATTCACCACTATTTTGTATAATTTACGTTAAACATAACGTGACGTTATCGACCGAGTTCACGTTCAAATCCTATGTGACTTCATTGATAACAGTACGTTATGTTTAACGTAAATTATACAACATTGGAGTGTTGTTTCAAAACGGAAGGGAAAACACATCAACGATGCTAATAGAGCATATATATATCAATTCAAGATGCAAATTTTGTACGATAAACAAATTGAATTCAACAAATTGAAATAAAACGGGAATTTACATACCGCTTGATTTACCGTAACACACTTAGCTCAATTTCTGCTGTATCAGGTTTAAATACGTCACATTAAATTCACAAAACTAAATCATCAACAATTACATGTAATATTGATCGTATTAATGATAAAAATTTGAAAGCCTTACTAGTTTACGTCAATATTGATTTTCGATACAGAAGATTTTTCATTTGTTTATGTAGGAATCTGACAATTAGATCACGTTTACTTTAATGCATTGCAAGTATAGGTATGTATCTACATACTATTGCTTTACTTAGATTTTTCTAGGCAAGTTTGTATTTGGACTTAATTACGGATTTTTTAGATTTACTAAGCTTCTACGTATTCTCCAAAAAATAATTGATTTATTTTTCTTTTAATACATACTATACTCGGAATAAATTATTAGATATTCTTCATTTATTTAAATAATTGGATGTCAGCAAAGAAAAAGTATTGTAATATAGAGAGATTAAAAAAAACTTTGTACTTATAATTTTCATCAACTTCAATTGTAAAATGTTTATTGCTTTTCCTGAAAAAAGTTACCGTCATTAATCGAATGCTGTGCTCTTAACGCAGATAGGTAAACTATGTCATGTGTGTATGTATACGTGATTATTTTATTGTAAGCGTGAATGCAAAGGATAAACTTTAAAACGCTTGAATTTGTTCACGTATTTCAAATTATCTTCCTGTTGTAACTCGCGAAACTTGTAGTTAATCGAATTTTATGTACGATATAAAAGTTTGACACTGAGAAGTATCATGATTTTATCTCGATATGATCTGAATGCTTTTTCTCAAATTTCAATTATTAAAGACAAAGAAGTACTTAAAATTTGTAATAAAAATACTAACCATAAATGACATGTGAAAATATATTTAGTACATAGGAAATTAAAAGAAGGAAGGGATAAATTTGCGATGAGTTTTCGGTTTTTTTAAAGAAAGGCCAAGTTGATTGAGCGCGCTGGCCACGCTTCATAAGAGTATGCAATACATGATGTTTACGAGATAACGATGTTAAGGTTAGGTTTATAGATGCGTAGCCGAGTTAGTTGAGCGCACTGGCAACGTGTTTGACGCTTGGTTTCCTGATACATATGGGTTCCGTGTGATATAAATACTTATATGTTGGATCCTGTTTGGGATTCATACAGGCTCGTTCCAATTGGGCTTTCTGCATTTTGTCAGTTCAAAATGAGAACGTCGAATGAGAAATAACAACTCTAAGACGGCAGCAGCCGTAAACGACAATACGAGCAACCAGGCAGCATGCCTATTCAACAAGTTTCGTTACCTAGAATATTGATGAAAAACAAATAAAACAATTTTATCTGCTTGAAATACTAATTAAAATAAATAAATTAGAAATTAAAAAAGTATTCTCACCTGATTTTAATCTCATATACAGTGTATTTAAAAAAGTGTGCTGCAAATGGGGATTTTTTAAGTATAGGTATGGAAATATTTTTTTTCAAGGATAGAGTTGATTTTCCATTGAAGTTAAAAAATTGTATTATTAGGAAAGAAACACGTCTACTGTTTGTTTCTTTATAATAATTAAATAAATTTTTCGTAATTTTTTACCCCTATTTTTGAGCAAACGAGTTGTTTGGTGTTTGTACTGAACCTTTTTTCGAAAAACCATGGTAACCATAGCGGATACAATTATGTATGTGTCAAGACAGTTGTCATTTTTATAAACGCACACAACTTTTCTAATCAAGAATTAGCAGATACTCTCATGGTGTATTGTAGAGCTTGTGGAAATGCTGAAAGAAAGCACGAAGACTGCGGTTCGTTTCCTAATCGTATTTTACCCAACAGGCATACATTTCAATCAACTGTCCAATTCTCCACGATCATAACTTATTTCAACTTCAAGCCCAAGACCGTGGCAGACCTCGTATTGAATGTTGAAAAAATCATTTTGGATGCAATAACTGTTGCTAGTACAATTACCCGAAGACACGCACTTTAGCAAGGAGTATCGCATTTGATAGTTTGGCAATTTTAAAAGAGCAATAGTTATATGCAATGCGGAATATGATCACGACTGATCAATTAAGGAATCTATTCTATAACTGGGCTGCAGTCAAAAAAGTTATGTGCAATTACAGTTTTCCTTCGCTGTGTTTAAGGATTATTTGTCTCCGACAAGTTATAAACGCAATTTCTGTTCAAATTTAGTAAATGTGACATTACAACTGACTTTTTCATGTGATTTTTTTCGTTTCTATGATAACAGAATTTTCCGGTCTTAACCAGAGGCGGGTATAGATTTTAATATGTAACACGTTTCAAATTTTAAATAAAAAAAAAGTCAAATAGAAAATATATTTCATATAGCTAACTGCACTCCGTGTTAAAATTAACACACGTATTTCTGATACACCCAGTATAATTTATCCCTGGAATGGGAAATTTTGCAACTGGCAACGATCTGTCCAGAACTAGCGCCTCTAGCGGCATAAACTAAGTGACAATTTAGAGGAATGTAAAAGTATAAATTAATCAAAATTGAAATGACTTTTAATATCGCTTATTAGTACGCTGTTTTAAGTACATTATGTCGTTTAAGTGCGCCTAATAATTATTAAATTTCGAAATAAACAAATATTAACAATAACAACGATATTTAAATAATTTATATTTTATATGCATTAATATTAGTTTGGGCTCCTCTAGAATTACATCCTTAACTACTGTGATAAATTTCTTTTAATTTGCTGTTTATTTAGACATCGAAAATAGGAAAAAAGAAATGGTGTCTTTCAAAATTACAAAATTACAGCGGGGTATAATTTTTTTCGCTAATGAAATTAGTTAAACCCCCTAGAGGTTTAAAAGGCGGGTATTTTGACATATTACACATTAACAGAAAATTCAGTTTAATACTCAAGAAAAGGAAAAACTAACCTCAGTAATTTGTTGTCATGTCTTAATTTTGAATGCTTGAAATAGTCTCTTAAATATGTATTTACTTTCGTGGTAAAACACAAATGCAAATTTCTAATTTGTGAAATTAAAACTGACCTTTGATTGACAGTGACGACCAAAATTTAATACTCGCGAGTGTACATATACCGTGAGTGTTTTCTCTTTACTTTGAACATTGCATGTTCAAGTTCAGTTTCAGAAAAAAACGTGTCAATGTATTTCAGGATAAGCACTCAAGCTTCAATAAAACAAATGTGCTATCACTGTCAGTTATGAAATGTAAGGATTTGTCTGAAATATTTAAAAAATACTATGAAAGCATTTGATAATTGTTTAGAATCATTGTTCAAGTTCGAAATTCAACGGGGAAGGAGGAAGAGGGGGGCGTGAATCATAACAGCTTAAAAAGGAGTCACGAAACCCAACTGTTTGGGAACCGCTGAGTTAAAGCGATTTCTTGCAGTCCTGTGATTTTTTTACAGGTTAAACCGTATTTCAGATTTGACTAACACAATTTGAGAAAATTAGTAAATCGTAATGAGTACTGGAAAAATACATCGTTTGATTTGGATAGTATGATGTGATGGAACCTGGTGCAGAATCTTACAAATAAAATTGACTGTAATAATTTTTTGTTGTAGGTAAAATATTCATTAGCAAAAGTGCACGAAATTGATAATCGATAGAGGTGCTGAGGTATGTAGATAGATGTGATAAATGGAATTATAAGAGAGACAGGCAGATGAGATAATATGAATAAGACGGGTGGATAGCAGGGTTATAAAAATTCCGTGTTTTATTTTTTAGGTATTTTACCACGGTAATTTACCAAAATAATTTACCGTAATAAAATATCAGGTAATTTTTCTATGTTTTTTGTTATTTACCATCGAAGTAAAATATCGGGTCTTTTTCTATATCAAAAATAGTGTGGTACAAAAGTACTTAAATGTTTGTTTTTAATTACAATTCTCAAACATTCTAGTTAACAGCCAAATATACAATGAAAAATTTAAAAAACCAAAAAATAAAATTGAAAGTCACAATAAGAAACACATGGGTACCCGTAAACGAGTAGATTCTAGCTCTATATCTTTTCAATTTCAAATTGGGACTAAACAAATTCAAATTGGGAATAAACAGATTGAAATGGGGACTAAACAATTTCGAATTGGAATAAACGAATTCAAATTGGAACTAAATTCAAATTGAGAATAAACAAATTCAAATTGGGTTTAAACAAATTCAATTTGGAAAAAATATTTTAATTCAGAAATAATACAAGCTGGTAGGTAATAATAACGAAAGGAAATGTAATTACCTAACTAATGCCTAAATCAAAATTTTACATTAGCCAAATTTAACGCATCAAGTATGAATTTTTGAATGTTTGCAACAAATCTTATATGCACAGTTAGGTACGGTAATTTTATTAGTAATATTTTGTCGCACTATATTTTCTAATTTTGCAAACGATATTCCATCTTCCAATGATTGGCTTCACCTACTAAAATTTGTGGCATTTGTATTGCTAAGTCTCTAACACCAGCATTTAGACAGGACCACTCGAATTCAATTGAAGGAGTCAGTGCACGAAGTAGCTAAGTCACATCTTTATGTTTTCAAGTTATTGTGATCTGAATATTTTAATATACTCCCACATTTTTATTTATTGCTCCAGGCATTTGATTGGTGTACAATAGTGTGGCGAACCACTCAGCACTATGTCATACTGAAGGCGTCAAGAAGTCGGTTCGTTATTATGCGTCATCGGCCGTCACGCCACCATCGAACAAACTCGAATTTTCCAGCGTTGGAATAAACGAGAAGGCAGCAAAGGATATAAAATCGGCCGGAGTTGACTCAGGAGTCAGTCGAGTTCTAAATAGCGATCGTCGAAGTTGGATTTAGTGTGCAAATAAATTTTTACAAATAAATTAGATTGTAAGCATTATTAAATTACGGTTAAGTTTTTACTGAGTGTTTTATTCAATTAAATAAATTAATTTAAACCCTAGAAACGTAACAATAGAAAGTCAACAAGTTCAAATTTAGAAAATTTGCTTAGGCCCTGAAAAATAATACAAAATTGTTTTGGACTTAGCCACTTTTTGCATTGAATTTCGACGATGTCGATCATTTACAATAGAAATAAACATTTCAACGAAGAATGGTAATTTTATTTTGTTTACAAAAGTGACGTATGACTTTTTAAATTTCAAATCTCAGTTGCTTGTGCAAAAAAGAACTCATGTTTTAACTTAGAACAGGTATACCAGTACGTCGAAATTTTATCCATTTTTTGTGCAAAACTAAAGTAATATTCCGTGATGTAAGCTTTGTGTTTGTTTAGAAACCATTTTGTAAAAATATAAAGTAAACATTAGTTATATTAAACTATATAGTGGTATAATATTTTAGTTAAGAAATGATATGCGCTATCAAGTTAACAACAATATCTGTATTTAGTTAAGATATGAAATTTATTCCTAGCCACTTGAGAACTATATAGATCTTATATTATAAACAATTAAAAAATAGAGCATACGTTATAACAATTTAAATTTTTAACAAAATGAAGGTACGCTAGCGGACATTAAATCCGGACAAGAATTTAATATATATATAAAATTTGATAAATCAGGATAACAGAATTTGATATTGAAACAACTTTTCATGCGACATTCGCATCAAGAAGTAGTTATTTCCGGGATTAGGGTCATTTCTTGCTATTTAGCAACTTCTTGCACTGAATTGAGATTCGACTGAAATTGTTGCTGTTGCTGTTTGGTAAATTTATCGAATTCTTGGAGTTTACCTGAGTTTACCAGACGAAAGTACACGTAAATTAATGTACTTGACATTGGTTATCTCAAAAATGCAAAATATGGACTTAGCCACTTTTTGCACTGACCCCTTCAACTGGATTCAACATTGGACCGTATGGGAAAAATCTCAGCAAATGATTATTGGCAAGTTTGCCCGCTTTCAAAACATCCTCAATTGAAAAGGGGCACGGAGCAATTTGAAATTGTTTATTCCCAATTTGAATTTGTTTAGTCTCAATTTGATATTGTTTAGACCCAATTCGAAATTGTTTAGTTTCAATTTGAAATTGTTTCATCACAATTTGAAACTGTTTAGTCCCATTTGAAATTGAAAAGGCATAGAAAATTATTCATTCAATTGTATCTGTTGTCAACAAACAAGATATTACGTGATTGTAATTTTTCATTCAAGCATGAAAAAAATTAAGTTTTCAAATGTAACTATATACGTACAGCCCTATAATTCGCGCAAATAACATATTTTTATAGGGTACGTAGAGTATCGAAAAAACGTGAATTAACCATACTACATTTAGGAACACTTTCTAGAAAGAAATGTTAAAAATAATAATAATAATAAATCTTTATTCCGTTACGACTACAAACACTATACTATACAGTGGAGAGCTTTGAAATTTGGCCATCTCTGTCTATTAAAACGTTAGTTTTCATTCCAGAAATTAGAAATTTTCATTTGTGTTTTAGCATGAAAGTATCAAAATAAATGTTTAAGAGACTATTCCTAGCATTCAAAATTAAGACACGAATTTCCTTGGTTTTAATAAAATACAAGTTTGATTCCAACCCCTGACAATTAATGACGACGTTTTTATTGTCTCTTTGTAGGTACTGAAAAAGATCCAATAAAATGAAATATTCAACTTAAATAACAGTTTAGGCATACCATCTTGCGACTACCTACACAGAAGATGCTCAGAAGGTCTACTGAAATCTAAACTGCCTTGCTAAACTAATTGTTTGCATAAAAATTAAAGTCATAATCCAGAATTTTCTACAAAATTAGATGAACTGCGCAATCTGTTAACCGTGTATTTCGTGTTATATTAAATCGCTCAAAACGCAAGGTGGAAAAAAGTATTATTTAGACTTTAAACGAGAAATTTAACATTTTGATCTTCTACAAGCAATGCAGAACAATAAATTATCGTTTTAAACTAGGAACACTTTTATGCCAGTTATTTAATTCAGCCACTGTGAAAGAGTTTTTTCACATATTAACTGTTTACAAATTAAAGGACCAGTTACGATGTTGCCTTGTGAAAAATACAACCTGCAACAGTGTCCTAGTTAGAAATTTGGTAACAAAACCGTCAAACTGACAAGCAGTGTTTGAAAATCATTATGATAGATTCATGATTGGTTGGTACTTCACATTATTACTGTAATTTTTACGTGTCAATCAAAATTTGAATTGCCATACTTCTAATTTGCAATTTGCTTCAAATTTTAACGATCCCGCGAAAAAAATGCAGAAACCTTTGAAGTGCATAGTTAAAGGAAGCTCTTGTCAAAGATTATAGTGGAATGGAAAATTTAACGGAGCGATAATTAAAGAAAAAGTAACAGACCTTTTTGAAGTAACTTTTGCCTTAATAATTTACCTACTTCCTTTTCTGCTTTCATATTAACATTGAACGTTTGCATCATTGTGTAATTGTTACTGATGAATTTGTTTGATGTTATTCAACGTTAAGCTCCGGATTTTATATTTTTTTTTCTTTAGGCTAACGATTGTCTTTCTGGCAACTTACAATAATTGTCAACTTGAAACATGCTTGATACACAACCTTACATTTCTTCTCCCTAATTTTATAACTAGCGCGTTTTTGCAGCAGTGCTGCCGGTTGTGTCGAGGAGGTTGGGAGATTGGTGGTTTTTTGATTTTGAAGCAGATACAGTACATTATCCTGTTTTACAGCCTTATTCAGGTGACGATTGATACATTAACAAGATTGATAACTAAATATTAGGGGTTACATTGTATCGAGTACGTTAAATTTAAAGGACTGTTGCTAAGGTAACAACCAAATATAAAGCTTAATTATGGTTGTTACCATGGTAACAGTCCTTTAAATTTAACGTACTCGATACAGAATGGCCCCTAATATTTACTTATCAATCTTGTTAAGGTATCAAGTGTCACCTGAATAAGGCTGTTAATGTCTTGAAAGTGCCGCGTTCAGAAACCACAGCAGCTAAGTTGCTGACTCAGCTTTACCATTTAACGGGCGCGCTTTTAACTCACTAAGTTTCAGCAGCTCGCATTTTAAAGTTTCGTTACATTATTCGCTCAGGAACACCATCCGTTGATCGTTAACGAACCGGGTTAGGAACTAAGATGCTGCGGTTTTCTGAATGCGATTATTGCATCAATATAATTTCCATAATAAAAATTTACAATAAATCCCGATTTATAGATTGACGCCCGTAAACCTAACGCAACGTTTACGCTACAGCCAAAACATTAGCCTTCTTTAATAAGTTGAACAATTTATAAATTGACGCTGTTCGCCTACATAACCGCGGAATCGTAACTGTCCGCAAAAAGTTGGTCATGATTTATGTTTCGCGCTTGCGTCTGCGTCAAATGTCATTTTGAGAATGAAATTTTCAGAAATTGTTTTGAAATTTACAATGGGAGGTAAAATAATTATTGATTTGTAATTTATTGTAATTGATCCTTTTTAATGTCGATATGCAGTGGATTTTGATATTTGCGAACCGTTTGCGACGCTGATTTTTAAAATACACATTGCGATAGTGTTTCCATTATTGACTACTTTTGCGTAAACAGGTGCGTCGTGCGAACGGGCGTCAATCTCTAAATCGGGCTCAACAGGTGACTCTTGTGCGATGAAAATCGTAAGTTTTTGATCTATAACCGGACAGAATATAAACAGAAAAATACTCAACGTTTCGCTATCGATTGATAGCTTCGTCAGGGAATAAAAAGTAAATAAACAAGTTGTAAAGAGAAACAATCGTCAAGAGAAACAAAAAGGTTACATAATTTTTGGTATGAAGTTTGTCTAACATTATTATAGACATTTGAATTTTGTAAGTATTTAATACGATTTTTAATTACTGATTCAATAAGATTTATTGGATAAGAATTTTGAATAAGAGTTTTGTTAATTAAGTTTAAGTTTTCATAAATAAACTTTTTCAGAAAGTAAAATAGCTTTATCTGTTAAGGAAATAATTGATGCAATTTTATATTTTTTTGGGTGTGTGCGAGTGAAAATTTATGTATCTGCCTGACCAGGTAGTTTATGAAACCAATTAGTTATTAAACACCAAAACTCACAATTCTATTTTTTCACAGTGCAATACCCGTAGAGGAAAACTTTCAACTGAAGTTTTAAGAGCATATAATATTTTTTGTTACTTATTTTACAGAAAGGTCTACGTTAATGAAAAATGCATAAATACAAAGAAATGTTTTTTTCTCTTTCCTCTGCATACAAAGTTACTATCTTTTAATAAATATCAGTTATAATTAAATGGAATTTTAATTCTTTCCTTGCCATAGAAACAGTTTCAGCAGAATCTAATGATTGATGGGCTTGAATAATTAAAAGTCAGCGATCGCTTTAATTAGAATATTTTAAAGTCCACAGGTGCAGGCGCGATTAAAGCAGAATACTAGAAGTAGTGAACAGTAGCGCGGGAGGGTGCATAAATTCTCGTGATTATCGAAGTATTCCTGCAGCATGCCTCTGGTAGGCTGCAGGAAGATATAGAGCAGCCCAAGACAGGTCTCGTTGGTGTTTGGCCGGCTCAGTAACTTGGAAGGAATGCAGTTTGATCAATGCGGGTAACTTTGTACAACGAAGTGTTGAGTCATTGCCACAGACGGGTCAGGCACTCGCTCAGCAACAAACCTCACCGTAGGCAGACTTACAGGCCCATTCTTAGCGTAATATTTAACTTTTCGTCGAGGACAAACCAAAATAAAATATAGTAGTGGCCTGCGCAAGTAATTTCTTTAAAGGCGGGGTCATGGCCACCGAGAGCATTAAAAGATCCTAAGAAACTATTCCCAGTTTTCAAGAGAATGCTAGGTAATTAGCAAATACACAATATCCTACAAAATCAAACAGGAAAGCTAATTTTAATTTAATTTTGATATATATTTACACCTCAATATTTTATAATGTAGCCTAACTTGTACCGAGAAAACTGTATAACATTAGAAATCTGGGAGAATTTAATTACCTTTAACAAATTAGCGCGTTATCCAGTATTCCTTATTTCTTTCAAATGGATAACTTCATTATCATTTTGTTAATATTATAGTGTGATTTAAAATTAAAATTTATTCTTGAAAAGAAATCACAATTTGGTAAAACCTAAAGAAAAACAATGATAAAAATTGTCTTTATTTGAGTTCTTGTAAAGACCTAATCCTATTTTGGGCCAATGTTGTTTGCTCGCTTTGAATATCGCTAAGTGCTATTGACTTACTTATTCCACCTTTACTGAAACTCTGTTTCCCGTCAAAGTAGAATGCTTAAATTAGATAAAGTTTTGTTTACTTAAATGCTGCGAATTCTGAATTCTTAACATTTTCTTTTATATGCTTCAACTTCTGTTCTTATTTCTCTTGTTTTAAGAGTAATCCTCCAAACTAGGACCTACATAATTTAAATTGGAGTAGATTTAATTTCTAAATCCCCAATCACAGAGATAGGACTTCAAAAAAAATTCTAATGTTTATGAACATATAAAATAGCGACATCTTACTATCGCTTTTTGACCTAACATTGCAGTAGGATAGACAAATTGAAGCGGGATTTGCTCCTAATAAGTCCCCCATGCAAGGCGGCCATGCTTGCTGTCAAAGCATAATGAAAGATTTTAGAAAAATTTTGTGCAAATCGTTTTTGATTGCAGTGAGAACCTCGAGCAGCCTCTGGACAGCTGTTTCAGCCCTGCTTGGGGCTTCTTCAGCAGAAACGTAGCTCGACATTCCCACTGCAGACCAAAAACGACTTGCCCAATTTATTCGCAAATGCAATGTAAGAATGATGAACATATAAAATAGCGACATCTTACTATCGCTTTTTGACCTAACATTGCAGTAGGATAGACAAATTGAAGCGGGATTTGCTCCTAATGAGTCCCCCATGCAAGGCGGCCATGCTTGCTGTCAAAGCATAATGAAAGATTTTAGAAAAATTTTGTGCAAATCGTTTTTGATTGCAGTGAGAACCTCGAGCAGCCTCTGGACAGCTGTTTCAGCCCTGCTTGGGGCTTCTTCAGCAGAAACGTAGCTCGACATTCCCACTGCAGACCAAAAACGACTTGCCCAATTTATTCGCAAATGCAATGTAAGAATGATGAACATATAAAATAGCGACATCTTACTATCGCTTTTTGACCTAACATTGCAGTAGGATAGACAAATTGAAGCGGGATTTGCTCCTAATGAGTCCCCCATGCAAGGCGGCCATGCTTGCTGTCAAAGCATAATGAAAGATTTTAGAAAAATTTTGTGCAAATCGTTTTTGATTGCAGTGAGAACCTCGAGCAGCCTCTGGACAGCTGTTTCAGCCCTGCTTGGGGCTTCTTCAGCAGAAACGTAGCTCGACATTCCCACTGCAGACCAAAAACGACTTGCCCAATTTATTCACAAATGCAATGTAAGAATGATGAACATATAAAATAGCGACATCTTACATATCTTATATGTTCATCATTCTTACATTGCATTTGCGAATAAATTGGGCAAGTCGTTTTTGGTCTGCAGTGGGAATGTCGAGCTACGTTTCTGCTGAAGAAGCCCCAAGCAGGGCTGAAACAGCTGTCCAGAGGCTGCTCGAGGTTCTCACTGCAATCAAAAACGATTTGCACAAAATTTTTCAAAAATCTTTCATTATGCTTTGACAGCAAGCATGGCCGCCTTGCATGGGGGACTCATTAGGAGCAAATCCCGCTTCAATTTGTCTATCCTACTGCAATGTTAGGTCAAAAAGCGATAGTAAGATGTCGCTATTTTATATGTTCATCATTCTTACATTGCATTTGCGAATAAATTGGGCAAGTCGTTTTTGGTCTGCAGTGGGAATGTCGAGCTACGTTTCTGCTGAAGAAGCCCCAAGCAGGGCTGAAACAGCTGTCCAGAGGCTGCTCAAGGTTCTCACTGCAATCAAAAACGATTTGCACAAAATTTTTCTAAAATCTTTCATTATGCTTTGACAGCAAGCATGGCCGCCTTGCATGGGAGACTCATTAGGAGCAAATCCCGCTTCAATTTGTCTATCCTACTGCAATGTTAGGTCAAAAAGCGATAGTAAGATGTCGCTATTTTATATGTTCATCATTCTTACATTGCATTTGCGAATAAATTGGGCAAGTCGTTTTTGGTCTGCAGTGGGAATGTCGAGCTACGTTTCTGCTGAAGAAGCCCCAAGCAGGGCTGAAACAGCTGTCCAGAGGCTGCTCGAGGTTCTCACTGCAATCAAAAACGATTTGCACAAAATTTTTCTAAAATCTTTCATTATGCTTTGACAGCAAGCATGGCCGCCTTGCATGGGAGACTCATTAGGAGCAAATCCCGCTTCAATTTGTCTATCCTACTGCAATGTTAGGTCAAAAAGCGATAGTAAGATGTCGCTATTTTATATGTTCATCATTCTTACATTGCATTTGCGAATAAATTGGGCAAGTCGTTTTTGGTCTGCAGTGGGAATGTCGAGCTACGTTTCTGCTGAAGAAGCCCCAAGCAGGGCTGAAACAGCTGTCCAGAGGCTGCTCGAGGTTCTCACTGCAATCAAAAACGATTTGCACAAAATTTTTCTAATGTTTATGTTGAGAAAGATGTCCAAACCAGCTTACAATTATTTCTTTGCTTATTTAACAACTACTTTGTTTTGACCTTAATGTATTCGTTAGCAGTTATTATTTTATACCAGGAACGCCCTGTGATTATATTTAATTACAAAGAAGTCGTATTATCAGAAATTAATACAAAACTTTATGAATATTCAATGAAGTACAGCTTAAAGTGCGCCCTTAGACCGCCAGGAGATCTTATACGGTAGTCTGCTACGACTGAGCTTTTCGTTCTTAAATCGAGTGAGTTGTTCGGACTGCGGTGGAGGTTCTCGAGCTACACTTCTGCTGATGAGACCCCAATTAGAACCGAAGTAGCTATACAGAGAATACTGAAACTAGAAACTAGAAACTGAGCGAATGAAAAATTTTCAAACATCACAGACAGATATATCTTGAAGAGCACTTTAAAAAACCTAAATGGAATATTCGAGCACCTTTAAATTAATATGAGATTTCTTATGTTGTGTTTCAAAATGCAGCACCCTGTATATCACATAGGCAAATTCAGAGACCTATACAGTCAGAATGTAAAGTTTAAAATAACTAGTAAAATATAAATCATTGATTTTTCAGAAAATTCCGAAAACAGGTTAATTTTTAATTTAAATTGCGCACTTCTTGACAATGTTTTTAATGACAATCCCCAAGTTTGAGTTGATATTTCAGTAGGTTGTAAAAATAGTTATTGAAAATTTTGACCCCTTTCAGAAGAAAATTTTTGAGAAAATTAATAATCTACTAAGTGGATTTTGAATTTGAGCGTTCCTAAATACATTTTAATTAAAAATAAATAAATTTATGATGTAAATGTTTTACATCATAAAACATCGTAAAGGAATAATATTAAATCAAAATAAATGATCAAAATGTCCTGCATCAACTTCAGTATTTCCATTAAAAATAATTTCAATAAGTGGTAAAATTTTAATTGCAATTATAGAAGAATTACTACTATTAGCTTAATTAAGTCAAAACGAAAAGCACAAATTAATCCGTGCTGATTCCAAAAACTTAATGTTTGGATGGGTATTATCGCTCACAGAATTATAAGGCAATACCTAGACCTAGAGTTTTGAAAACCGAAGTAATCCCTATCTTGGTTGCTATTCCAAATTCAGATGTTTCCAACATTCCTACACTGTGGATTAAGAGAGTGAAGACATTATGGATTAACAGAGTGAAGCACCATAACATTATGCAGGACTCGTCTGAGAATTTTTTTAATGTTTCCCATTCGGTGGATTGGAAAACGAAGTTGGGTGAATTGATCTACCAGATCTTCTAATCTGATTCCTCTAGATCTTTCTGTTTAGAAATTTGTCAAAAATTAATTGTCCAAAGCGAAACCAAATAATCTAAAAATCGAATTACTTAGGTTGAGTTGCTCACTGAAGGTTTAAACTATATTTAACGTTAACAAAAATTTTATTATAGAGTTCGAGAGTGATTAAGATGTAAAATTTAGTTTAACTGTGAATTAAGATGTAAAACCCAGTTTAACTGTGAAAGAAAACTGCGGTTTGATACTTAAACAGCAGTTGTTAATAAATTGCTAGTTTAATTGAACACTGAGCAACTCAGCCCTAGAATAACAATTAGAGCTATACATACAGATTGAGACGGGACAACTAAGCAGACCTTGTCATAATACATGCGGAGACTGCCAACGCCTATCTACCTAGTTGCCGGATTCAATCTGTATAACTCGAAACTATTCGCAAAGTTCTGTAAGAATTTCAAGCTAGATTAGTACATTGCCAAGAACTTGTTGTCAGACATTTTGAAGATTGCTTTTGAAATAAGTTTATTACTTTAACATGTTTTATATTCTAAATTAATCTATTTTTCAATTAAAATGTATTTAGGAACGTAGAAATTAAAACTCTTTCAGTTTTCATTATTATGAATTTTCTCAAAAACTATCTTATGAAATATCAACTCAAACTTGGGAATTGTCAATAAAAAGCATGTCAGTGACATCATCACACTTACCTGTAATACTCTGTATTCAGGTGTAATGCAGCGCCGGCTCGTGCATAACATATTTGAGTAGGCGGCAGACATACTCCCAGAGCGTTTGCTCTGTCTAACACACGTGAATAGGGAACAGACAGTACATGACGCACAACGGTCGCCTACCCAAATATGTTACGCAGAGCCGTCGCTTGTGTAATGCCAAACAACAGCAGTTTAGATGAAATCCGTTTTTGGAATTTTTTTAAAAATCAATAATTTACGTTTTATAATGATCCAAACTCTATATTCGGTATAGATATTTCATAGCTGACAGCATTGATTTAGTTCTGTGATTTTTATTAATCTCTCTTAGATAGGCGTCACACAAGCGCACTTCAACAGGAATCAACGAACAGTCAACATTTCATCATAATTGCGTAAAAGATAAAGTTTTAATACTTTATTGGGATACAATTGCTGGGTTCGACATTTTGTGCACAATGTAAACCATGATACTGAAATGAAATTTTGACAGTTCGCTGATTGCCGTTGATGTGCGCTCAGTGTAATGTCTGTCTTATTTAGTTCAGTAGCTCTTGTAGCTCATCGTTCATGCATTCAAGTTAGAACTATTCCGATCTTTCGCCGCGTACAACACGAACAATATTAAGAAATACGTAGACGTGGCAGAATTATTTGATAAAATTTCTGGGTCATATAATACAATAAATTCTTCAAAGTAATTATAATTGCAGTATTCATTTACATTTTAGCGCACAGAATTATCAATCTAACAGTGAACAATATACGTATCTATTATCGTAAACTGTTAAAAGTATGTGATTTATTATCGTTTTTTTTAATCATATCATGAAATTTAACGAAACATTAAGAATAAACCATCAACAGTGGCAGCAATTAGAAGAATAGAAGCAGAAAGCGCAACAACCTTTTATAGTAAGGAAACAGGTCAGCAAAAGAATATTAACGCGGATCCACTTAAGTCATTGAAAGGTCAACCATAAACATGAAATAAAATAAATTGTTAGAGATAGATACAACAAAACAAGTAAAATTTAATTTAGACCAAGGTATAAGTAAACAAATGTGCAAATTTTTGTATTTTTAATTTCATCGCAGTATTTTGGTTTTGATGATGTCAGTTAATACTTTTCCGTCTCCGGCTGTTTCCAAATTAGTGTTTTGCTGTGATAATGTAATTAGCGGAATTGAATTTTGGATTATACAAAAGTGTTTAACAAATTTTGGTAAATATTTCTACTTTATACAGGATGGCCGCCAAAGTATCCCAGATACTTCGATTATGAATTCTATGACTAATTTTAAGCAAAAATAATTCTATTCGCTTTTTTGGCAATTAACGAACTGACAATCAATAACTTTTTCTAATCCCAACTAAGCTGCTAATTATTAAATTATCTAGCCTTCTAGTCGCACCAATGTAATTTACTTTTTAGCAACTACCTATGTATATGACCTAGCAACTTCAAACCCCGACATTTCGTTGGGAATTCACTGAACTGAACTGCTTACAGTTGAAATTAACTAGTTGCTAAGGGTCTAACAAAGAAATTCAAAATGTAATTTTCATTTAATGGAACTTCAAGTTTCATCTATTCGATATCTTGGAAACTGTTGAATATCTGCTAATTATTTCTAGCAAACACATGCTTTATTATTGTTATTAATAAAAATAAGTAATACTATGGGCTAGAACATTTCAATAACAAAATATTCGTGTTGTGTATCGATTAGATATTGAAAATAAATTGAAGAATTGATAGACTTCAAATTTCACTAAATGAAAATTACACTTTGAATTTCTTTGTTGGAACTTTAGCAATTAGTTAATTTTAGCTGTAAACAGTTCTCACAATGAACTTAAGTTCTCGGTTTATTTGTAAGTGTTAATAGTTCCTTGAAATTTAATAGATAAACGTAACTATGCACTTTTCTTTTATTTATTTTCTTGAGATACGTTTCTGGTGAGAAGTTGTAACTGTAAGTGCAGATATCTCAAAAACTGTAAGCTTTACACCAATACATGTTCCATATGTTAGAAACAGAATTTAACGAGGGAATGTGTTAAAATATACAGAGCGTTCCATTTATTTTTTTAGTTAGGTACACTAAAGATATTATTTTAGCCTCTGATTGTGAATAAAATACCTCTACATTTTAGCTCCTTAATTCAACTGAATAGCTGTAGATTGTGAATACTTCTATTTAGGACTGCAGTTGCTGAATAATAAAATGTTTATTTTTAAGAAATCTATCGAATTTTACAATAACAATTGGTACATTCCATTTAAAAAAGTATATGTTTGCTAGATAACTTATTTATGGAACATGCTGTATGTATGCAAATAATTTTCTAATACAGAACTCGTCGAAGGCGATAACTTTTGTATAAGAAATTTTCTTTTATTTATTCTTTTATTAATAGTTAAGACGCTATTGAAGAAGTCGATACCAATGACCCACCCAGTGTATGAAGTATCTCAAGAGTATTTGAAGTTATTGTTCAGAAATATCACTAGAGCACATGATGTAGGTTTATCGGTTACCTCAGAGAACACCTTGTATAACAAAATTAATCTGCATCATGTTTGCGCTTTCTTGAGTCCCTTTAGTCTTCATTAGACTTAAAAAATCACAACAAAAAACACGTTTTACTAGTTTAGGCGCAAGTGCATACTGGTAGGATTTGCGCACAGCGCAACAATTCCTTTCTGCCGTCTCTCAAGTTTGCAACAGACCTGAGACCTGGACATGTGAGAGAACATGACCGGGTATATTCCCTTGTCCACAACATCAGCTGCCGCTTAATGTCAACAACCAATGGTACACGAAACTTTTCTCCTGTGAGTTAGTTCATAATCGTTTCTTAAATGATTAATTGCTACTTTTCCATTCATACCTATTGAATAATGGGGTCCTACTTACTCGCTGTATTAGGGATTTTATGCCCAGGTCTGCTTTAAAACATAAGCCGTTAATACGTAACAGTTTACGCGATTGTCAAAACTATGTAATCTTTAATATACCGGGTGTCCCGCGCCATGTGCTCACCCTTCTAGAGTCTTTATTTATTAATCGATTAACCTGAATTTTGGAGACAATAAATTAAACAAAAAATGAAATTTTTCGGCATACTGCTAGTCGCGATAGGACTTCCGGTTTCAACGGAAGTGATACCAACTTTCTTATTTTAAATGGAACGCCCTATATATTTTTACATATCTGAAATTTACGGATTATTATGAGTCCGAATACGTATCAATTGTTAATTTTGGTTTCCTTGACAACGAAAAAAAAATTTTTCTATTTTTCAATCTAGAAAGCTATGAACCGTATTTTTTCGATCTAATGCCATCAAGTGTTTCGAGAAAATCACTCCTTTGATGGTATTTTGATTTTTGACATTTTTACAGTGTTTGAAATTTTCATTAGGTCTTAACTAATCTTTTTCGATAGAACCTCATATGTTTCTTAGCTAAATTCAACAGAACATTTTTTTCTGAGTACGCTGATACCAAATACGTCATATTTTCTTTGAAAATAATTTAAAATGGAGCATGTCTTATTGAAATTTTACACTCCCTTTATTTCAAATGACTTTCAAAGAAAATATGATGTATTTGGTAACAACATACTCAGAAAGAAATGTTCTGTTGAACTAACCTAAGAAACATATGAGTTTCTATTAAAAAAAATGAGTTACTACCTAATGAAAATTTCAAAAGCGGTAAAAATGTTAAAACGCAAAATACAATCAAAGGAGTGATTTTCTTGAAACACTTGATCGCATTATATCGAAAAAATGCGATTCATAGCTTTCTAGATTGAAAAATAAAAGTCTTTTTTTCGTTGTCATGGAAACCAAAATTATCAATTTATACGTATCCGGATTGGTAATGATCCATAGATCTTAAATATGTAAAAATATATAGGGTATTCCATTTAAAAAAAGAAATTTGGTATCACTTCCGGCGAAACCGGAAGTCCTATGACGACTAGCAGTATGACAAAAAAATCCATTTTTTGCTTAATTTATTGTCTCCAAAATTCAGGTTAATCGATTAATAAATAAGGATTCTAGAAGGATGAGCACATGGTGCGGGACACCCGGTATATATACAGGGAGATTCAGGTAACGCTTTCATTAAAAGTTTACGGACTTCTCTTTTGAATTTCTGTTTCATATTTTGCAGTTATAAGTTAACGATGATGATCTATCAAAATGTAATATTTTCAATTTTCGGACACTTCCGCTTATACCGGAAGTAGCTCTCAACTTTCTTATTTTAAATAGAATACCCCATTTTTTTAATGAATTTTTGAAATCTTCATAAAATTCTAAAATATTTTGTGCAACATGTGATACAAGGAAAATTAACCGTTTTCGAGAAATTTTCATTTTTTAAAAATAACTCAGACTTGCAGAACCTTGGTTATGATACTGCCATCTTTGTGAAACAAAAACCATAATGCCCGTTTTTGGTCTGTAGTAGGCTACAGTAACATTCTTTCAGATCATGTCCAGTTTTGCACTTGATTGCTTACAGGCTGGTTGAAAAGTAACTTCTATTCGAACTAATTTCAACTGTCGAAAAGTCATGTTTTTTAAATGGAACGCCAAGTATATTTTTATACCATGTGACTCAGGATTAAATGTTCTTTCGTCCTGTATTAGCATTTCCTATGCCTATCTCTTATAGTTCACTCGTTATGGATAATTTCTTTTTAATACCTACTTTTTTTCCACTTTTCCGTGTTGTTTTTAAATAGTGGGCTACGAATACTAGAGAAATTATAATTGTTGAAATCATCCGTCTCGTAGGAATTAAAAAAACACAATTTAATCGCTACGAAGAACCAAAAACAAATATTCAAACATTCAAACACAGACATATTAAATGTTTTTGATGAAAAAGAAACCGGCAATTCCAGAAGTTAATTAAAAAAATTCTTATATCGAGGAAAATATGTTATTACTAAGACACAATAGAAAGTTATTACTAATAAATAATTGTTGAGAACCACTTAGAGCCAATATTATAACCAACAATTTGTGTATTGTTTTCAATATTTTTGATTTATTTATTGGTTTTCATAAAATTTTGTTTCGTAAGTGTAAATTTTTCTTTGTAAACGTGTAAAAAGTCATACCAAGAATTGTAATACTTACGGCATATGTAAATAAAAAATTCAGATGATAGATATGTATTTCAGTATTATTTTTCGGTTTTTAAAATAAAATTGATATTACAACAGTCAGAAATTAACATAAAAAATCTTATTTTGTAAAATTTTCATAGTACACTATTTAGGAATAACACTAAAAAGTGAAAAAATTGATATGTCAAAGAGAAAATCATGAATGAAAAGAGAGAGCTACGAGATGGGTATAGGGAATGGTAATACAGTTCGAAAGAACATTTTATTGTGATTCTTAGGGCATAAAAATTAATTGGGTGTTATATTTAAAAAACATGACTTTTCGACAGTTGAAATCAGTTTGAATAGAAGTTATTTTTCAACCAGCCCGTAAATAATTTTGTGTAAAATTAGGTATCACCTAAAAGCCTATGATTATAGCTTACTACAGGCCAAAAATTGAAATTATGACTTTTGTTACATAAAGATGGCAGTATCTTGAACAAGGTACTGCATCGTTGAAGTTTTCTTAAAAAATGGAAATACTGTAACAGAAGAAATAATTATCTAAATAATTATTTGAGATCCATACAGTGTAAACAAAAACCTTGATCGATAGCTTTGCACGTGATTACATAATAATCCGGCAATAGAGAAAAATGAATCATCGAAAACTTCAAGAACACAGAGCTACACGTCAATCGCCCACGCAGCAGAAAGTAGGTCAACTCCAGGCATATATACCGAGAAATTTTCCGATAGCAAGAGAGAGATCATCGATATCTGATTATAGTGCGAGAACTATGTATGTCGTCCGTAATAGTGCTTCTGACATGTAAGTGTATCTTGTATTCTTAAATAAATGTACTTGATGTTTTTTGTCCTGTATTAATTCACCTACGCAACCCCTAGTACGTTACTTCTTGGTAATAACCAAATGACCAATAAGCCAACGTTACATTTGGTGGAGTGCGCCTCAAATCTCAAATTTAATAATGTTTTTGCCGAAAATTTTTCTTGTATTTTAATTACGATTTTTTAATTTAATAATGAATTTTGTTGCAATAATTACTTTTGGCTTTCACTATGCACTTTTTTCTTTTAATTAGATACGTTTCCGTAACTTTTATGGGGGCTGCTAAAAATGTTTTTATTAATTGAATTATAACAATTTAAATGTAATCACAAATATTATTCAATGATAAATTTTTTTTTTTAGAATTTTTGTTCATAGTCGCAATGATTTTATTTTGGAAAAATTTAATGTGGCAATTTGAAGAATATATAAATTTCATTCTGAATACGTTTTCTTTAATTCGATACGATTAATGAATATTAATTACCTCTAATTTTTAATATAAATTATTATATTTTTTGTGATTTCCAAAATTTTTAATATTTTGCGTTTTACGATTTTTAAATGTTTTTTTAAATGCAATTTTTAATCAAGTTCGTCGTATATTTTAACCAGAAATTTCAATTTTTCTAGAAAAACAAAGTGAAAAATAGGAACGCGTACAAAAAGTCAATTTTAATTATCCAGTAACTAATTGTTTTAATTTCCACGAGATCAAGAATTTTTATTTTATTACTAAATTGAAATTTACTTGTTAACGAATCGCGTAATCATGAACGAAGCTCAGAACGCTCGTGTCACAATTGCTCTAGGGCGAGAGGCAAATAAGAATTCCAAATTTCTAAAATTCGTTAGTCCTGAAATTTTTATACCAGCATCATCAAATGTAATTGAATTTATAAAAGATTTTGAAAAATGTGCTGATAGCAATGGTTGGTTGGATCAGCATAAAATAATTTTTTTTGGCATATTTCTTCACGGAGCAGCAAATACATGGTAAAAAAATTATTTTTCAGCTAGGGAAAATAATAATAAAACTTAGGGCGACATTAGCCGTGATTTTAGCGAAGAATTTAATATTGCATCTAATATTCGAGAACTTAAACTTCTGTTATTAAAACGAAAACAAAGAGAAGACGAAGATATTTTGAAATATATGTACGAAATTTTAGAAATGTGTAGTGATTTAAATCCAAAAATGCCATTCAACCAAATTTTGGATTATTTTGAAAATGGACTGCATCCTATTTATGTGACACAGTTTGCATTATTTTCAAATCCCGATATGACTTTAAAACATTTTAAAGCAATCGTAGCAAAAATAAGTAAAACGCGAAAACGAGTTGTCGCATCGTGTTTAAAAAACTCTGAATCATTTTTTCAAGGTAATAGCACATCTGCAAGTAGTGCATCTATAAATAAATATATAAATAAAGCTGAAAGTAATCGCGCGCGCAAGTACAAAATCACTTGCTTTGTTTGTAAAAGACCTGGTCATTTTTCATACGAGTGTAATTACAAAAAATCGCAAGAGATAAATAATACTCGGAAATTTAACGATAATCGGCAACGGCCTGAACAAGTTGTTGGACATCACACATTAAATTTGCATGGGTTTGCAAGAAATAAGCTGAGACAACGTTTCCCTCTTCATATGGGATTCACCTTAGCGAAAACAGGAACAAATGTTTACTCTCTCAGATCATCCGGAGTAGTAACAGTTCCAGGTGTCTTATTTAAGAAGACAATAAATATTATAATTGATACAGGCGCGCAAAATAACGTAATTAGTTCAGAGTTTGTAAATCGGTACATTCCTTTAAAAAAGGCAGTTCACATAATTACGGCAAGAAACGAAACGATTAAAGTAATCGGTAAAACAATGATAAAGTTGCAAATTTCTAAAGAAATTTTTTCAACAGAAGTACTAGTTGTCCGTAAACTTCCGAAACCTTTAATCCTCGGAACACAATTTTTAAGCCAGAATGATGCAATAATTAACTTCTCTCGAAATTGTTTGGAACTTCATGGTAATATACGCGTTCCCTTTCTAAACACCAAAAATAGTTTAGATAATTTCTATTTAAAACCACTCGAACATCACATACGTAGTTCGGGTGTTTCTAACGAAACTAATAAAATAAAAGTACCCCTGAAAAATGATGTTTTATTAAAACCGAATGAATTACAATTTGTCGAAGTAAATTCCACAATTATGGAATTCCCTAAAAATTTAAACTTGCATAATTTTATTCCTCGTGAAGATTTTTTGCTTTCGGAACATCTAATAATAACAAAAAAAACCATTTTCTGTAAAACAAAGTGTAATGGTCGAATTAAAAAATATCAGCAAAGTCCCATCAAAATTATTTGCAAATACAAATATTGGTTATTTAGAAAAGGCGTGTCAAACAAATTTAAGAAGTAACACACATTCCGCAATTCCTTCAGAATCTCGAAATTCGGAACTTTTTAATCACTTCAGTTTAACTAAAAACGGCACGTTATCTTCACATCACAACCGCAATTTTTCTAAAGGCGGAGGGAAGCCAAATATTAATAAAAACAACAGAAAGCCCCAAATTTTTCACAAAAAAGATCAAGTCCGAATAAATAATAAATGGAGGAATAATTTTCAAGAAAAATATTTTACAGATTATAAGTCTATTCGAACAAGTCCACAATCTAAGAAAAAGGCTAAACAGCCTCAAGAGAAATTGAGTCCAAATTACAACCATCGTCGTCATTTAAAATTTCAAAACAGAAATAAAATAGAAATGTTCACACCTACACACACAGCAGATCAAAATGAGAAATTAATTTTACGCCAGAATGTATGGCAAAATTATAAGAATGCACATAACGTTAAGTGTCGATAAAAATTCAAAAATCATGAGGAACATATTGTTGTGTAATATCCTACTATGGTTTCAGTTTAATTGAGGACATTTTGAAAAGTTAAACGAGCTTGAAGATAAGGACGATTCTCTGGAACAGGTTCATGTTGAGAAAGAATCCAAATCACTTTCCATTCAGGATGTTGAGAATGGCGTTCCTGGTGCATCGTTGTCTAAATAATAATTTATTTATATCGTTGGTTTGAAATTAAACGTTCTCACCTTTACTTAGTGTTCATTCATATCGTCATATCACTCCAGTACACTTTATTCCAACATTTCACTAAAACAAGAACAGTAGAGATTTTATACACAAAATATAAAGTGAAAATAAAACCTAAGCGGGAGATAACACAACAATATAATCAGAATAAAGACATTTTTTTTGACTCATGGCAGCCTCTCCAAAAGTAAATTGTATATCCTCTCACTTTTTATCAGTCTATAAATGCTATTACTTTTTTTTTACAGAAATTTACTCCTGACAATCGACTTATTGATGTACCAATGCAGACTTGCTTTTTATGCAATCTATGTTGAACATGTGTATTATATGATTTCAGATGTAAAATTACAACCAATCCATCATCAATATGATTTACTTCAAGAAAACCCACGATATCTAAATAATTTAAAGAATTATCTCCGTTCATAAACAACATTGCTTGCTTTGACTTGCTTATGACTTTGCAGAAAAAAAAAGGTATACCTAGAAAAAAGAATGAGCTAGTTAAATAATTCAATTGAATTTAAGAATGTTACATTTGGTGAAGCGCCGTAACCAATTAATTGAATTTCAGAATTCTCAAAAATGCTCTTAAAGTTTAAAAGAATAACTGGGGATAGATAAATAAATAAATGAAGTTATTCACATTTAACACTTTATCCAAGTACGAGTGCGAAATAGGCCTTAATCGCCCCGTCCTGGGATAATCTGTGTTTCTTTCCTGTACATAATTTTTTTTTATTATTTCACACTGTGCACAGATTGAGTACCCAAGAATCGATTCTGAATTTCATTTATCATAATTATTTTAGTAAATATATAATTAAGATATGTTTATATGTATAGAATTTCTTAGTTTCTTAATTCTTAATTTATATTTAGGAGTCTTATTTTTATATAGTAGCAATCGTAACTGTTTAAATTTTCATTGCATTTTGATACATCGAGTTGCAATTCTAGTCATCATTTGTATGATTAATATCAGATTATTTAAGGAAACAAGAAGCACTTGTAATTTTCAATAAGCAAATATATACACTTGTAAATGTTAATTTTTTAACTGTAACAATTATTTGTCCACTGACATATATGAATGTGTACTTGTCAACCTGAAAGTTTTCGCAGAATGGAAGAATACATTTGCCATTGCTAATCCCTATCCCAAAGAAGCATTAGGAAAATTACGAATAGCCAGCATCGCTCAACATCCACAGCGACACAAGACGTTTGTCAGCTACAGTGCTCGTGTTGTTAGCCTTACTTGGTGGCTCACTACCAGAACCAGGAACTAGGGTTATAACCACTGCAACTCTAACCACATCAACCCTAAAGAACCACCAACAGCTACGGAGCAATTCTTGCCGCAACGCCTTGTTAACATTCCGACGTTGCTATTTCTTCGATTACATGGAGTATTCGCCGAACTCGTTGGTTTCAGCAGACATACTCATCAATCTGTAATGAGTAGTAAACTCCGTCCCTCACCAGGAACGATGAACTTCACCAAGCCAGTCGCCACACTTCTGGATCGACTGAACTTTCTTGGGAAAATTTGGAACAAGCCACACTAAATCAACGGCTTTTATGGATTCAACATTGCACTTTCCGGCACGACATAAGACTGTTCCGTACTGGTACACCCTATGTACCTGTTTTTTTTTTCGCCGAGGGGGGAAAGTGTAACAGAAGAAATAATTATCTAAATAATTATTTGAGATCCATACAGTGTAAACAAAAACCTTGATCGATAACTTTGCACGTGATTACATAATAATCCGGCAATAGAGAAAAATGAATCATCGAAAACTTCAAGAACACAGAGCTACACGTCAATCGCCCACGCAGCAGAAAGTAGGTCAACTCCAGGCATATATACCGAGAAATTTTCCGATAGCAAGAGAGAGGTCATCGATATCTGATTATAGTGCGAGAAAATGTAACGTTGCCTTATTGGTAATCTGGTTTTTACCAAGAAGTAACGTATTAGGGGTTGCGTAGCTGAATTAATAGAGGACGAAAAACATCAAGTACATTTATTAAAAGTATAAGTACACTTACATGACAGAAGCACTATTTTGGGACGACATGAGTTCACGCACTATAATCAGTATACCGATCGACTAATACTATCGATTGACGTGTAGCTCTGTGTTCTTGAAGCTTTCGATGATTCATTTTTCTCTGCTGCCGGATTATTATGTAATTATATGCAAAGTTATCGATCAAGGTTTTTCCTTGCACTGTATGGATCTTAAATAATTATTTAGATAATTATTTCCTTTGTTACACTTTCCCCCCTCGGCGAAAAAATAAAGTTGTAGTAATTTGATATGAGGTAGAAGGTATGGAACAAAGAAGATATTGTTTAAGAATACTGGGAGATAAATAATTTGTCTTGTAAGGAAAAGTTTGCGATTACGTTAAGGAAGATATGGAGCTTGGAAAGAATTGCCGGGTTAGTGCAGTAGGTCGGCTCACGTCCTTTGCTCGCGAATATTTTCAAACATTTTCCACATTTGAATTTTCCTTCTTCTTCCGGAAAAAAAATATTCGGCCGACCATGCCGTTATGTAACGTTATTTGAAAAGAAAAACATGAGTGTGGCAAATTAGCAAATCAGAATTTTAGGCGACCTCCACCAAATGTAACGTTGGCTTATTGGTAATCTGGTTTTTACCAGGAAGTAACTTATTAGGGGTTGCGTAGCTGAATTAATACAGGACAAAAAACATCAAGTACATTTATTAAAAGTACAAGATACACTTACATGACAGAAGCACTATTACGGACGACATACATAGTTCTCGCACTATAATCAGATATCGATGACTTCTCTCTTGCTATCGGAAAATTTCTCGGTATATATGCCTGGAGTTGACCTACTTTCTGCTGCGTGGGCGATTGACGTGTAGCTCTGTGTTCTTGAAGTTTTCGATGATTCATTTTTCTCTATTGCCGGATTATTATGTAATCACGTGCAAAGTTATCGATCAAGGTTTTTGTTTACACTGTATGGATCTCAAATAATTATTTAGATAATTATTTCTTCTGTTACAATACCTCTAAATCGGCTAATTTTTGTTTTGTCACATGTTACACAAAATATTTTTAGAATTTCATGAGCATTTCGAAAATGCAATAAAAAATGGGGTATTCCATTTAACATAAGAAAGTTGACAGCAAGTTCCGGTACAAGCGGAAGTGTTCGAATATTGGAAATATTATATTTTAATAAATCATTATTGCAAACTTATAACCGAAAAATATGAAATAGAAATTCAAAGAGGAAGTCTGTAAACTTTTAATGAATGAGTTGCTTGAATCTCCCTGTATATCTCTAGACTACAGAAGCAAACATTGATGGGACTACACACAATTTTTTTATTGTTTTCATATACGACATATAGGAACAGGCACTAAAATATTTTTTTGTTGACCGGTGTTATGGGTACTAATCCATGGAATTTTGCACTTCGTTGGAATCAAATGATTTATCTGAATTCTTCATATTATGTGTCAATTGTTTAATTATATCAAAGAAGCAGAAATATACTTTTCACATTTCACGGCCGCCCAGAAAAAATTTTTATAACCAAATGGAAATTAATCATAAACTATGCGCTTGCAGCCATTCAGCAGTCATCTTGCTATTAACAAATAGTAAACGGAATCATTTCTCTATTGTTCACATATCGCAATTTTCAAGTGTATCAAATTTATTTTGAATTTATTATTATTATTTATTATTTAACAAAACTAACCTGATTTGAGCTGATTAAAGAAACTTAAAATTAATCTTATTTTCTCTTGGTTTTGTTGTTATAATATGTCAGAGTGAGAAAGTATGTTCACTTTTCGAATCTCTCGACACAACGTAGCCCATTCTTCATAAAGACCACTTAAACATAAAACGAAAAAACGAATGTCATTCAACCTTGAATTGCGTAAGTTTCTGCCACCATGTGTAAATGCGCATGAAAATCATCTGACCTTTTCAGCGAATATCCTTTTTCTTCACACCTTATAAACTTATTGGCCTTTTTTGCGTTTATTTGCAATGCAAATTCATTTAGAAAACAGCAGCTGTTGGTAAAATATAAAAAGTTTATGATTCTTTTATAATCTCGTTTCCGTGCATTAAAAACAAATTTAGTGATTGCTGAATATTTTTCTGCTTTGATAGTTTACATTTTAATCACAAGAAACATTGAATTAGGTATAAAGAATACTAAGTTAAAAAAAATCTTCACTTCTTTGGAAAATAGGCGTTATAAACAAAATAACTATAGTCTTTTTTTTTGATAGGCAGTATTACGGTTGTTGCACACATTGCGCGGCGAAGCCTGGTGACGAAGATTTCTTTTGTTGTATTCTTAAGCCGGACTCAGACGACTGTATGTGGCCAATATTTGTTAATGGCGTATACTTGCCATACCGTGTGAGTGATTTACTTATACAATTATTTGTCACTGGTGAGTACTGCAGTGGAACTATGTAAATACATAGAAAAGAAATTTCCTTTCTATCTCTGATAGAAAGAAATCTACATATGTCAACGTGTTTGCATAAAACAGTTCCACTGCTGGCCAACTTCCCATCGTCTGTCGGTAAAGCCGGACTCAGACGACTGGTGTATTTGGCCAATATACCAATGTTGATATACTTGGCAAATGTACCAGGTCATAAAGGCAATTGTACGCAAAGATGCTCAAACGATGTATACAATTTTTATCAAAATACGCTAGCGAACTCATTTAATTTTGGCGGGATAGATAAAAGAGTGCTAGCCATCATAAATAACGGTCATTCTGAAAATGTTGTCGCTTGTGCAGCTTTTTCGGTTTTTATGCTCCGAATGTTGGGCGCAACCATATCACTGGTTCGTTTTCGTATAGATCAAGAAATTCAAGTACCACTTTATTTAACCATTCCATTTATTTCTTATAATTATTACTAAACACTTTACCTTTTCTATCAATATAGAATGAATAGTAGTTGCAAAGCAATACACAATTATTATATTAACAACTCATGCAATACACAATTATTATATTAACAACTCACGAGAGCGCAACCGCAAGTATCAACTTGTCAATTCCACCAATAATTGTAATCCCTTTGACTTGTGCCATTTTTACCGACAGACGATGGGAAATTGACCAGCACTCACCAGTGACAAACAATTGTACAAGAAAACCATTCACACGGCATGGCAAGTATACGCCATTAACAAATATTGACCAAGTACATCAGTCGTCTGAATCCGGCCGAACGGTTCTTGAATAATGTTGTGAAGCAAGTCGTGAATTATAGCGTTTTTCGCTGGCTGCATCTAGGCACTCGGTGTCTGTCTAAAGACACAGGTACTGCCATCATATGTTTTTGACATGCGACAGCGGGTATTTGACCTTGAACAAATTAGTTGTCAAAAATGACAAACTGGAATATTTTATGTAAATCAATATGAAAAGTAACGCAAAATAGTTTCAATTTCTATTTTATTGAGACAGAGTATAAATGTATAATAAAGGTAAGCAACTAGGAGGCGATATCACATAATAAATGGCAAAGTTCTACCTAAAAAGTATCTTTTTTATCAGGTATTACCTACGGTTTTTTGGACTGGGCCCTAAAGCTCATTTTCATCCTGAATGTTTTTGGAATTTGCTAAATCCTATTATTTTCCAAGGCCCATTATCCAGAACCTAATAGCTTACCCTTGGAACATGATGAAAAATTACAATCGGTCAACAATTTTTAATTTCAAAGTGAACAGCTAAATTACTGAAACTTCTGTTTCTATGGTCAACTGTTTAGAGATTTCTGCTTTGAAATAGTTTCGGGATTTAAGTAAACTTAATATTTTACCTGAAAAGCTTCTAATATACTCACGTATGCTTTTTGGTTACTTTTTCGGCTTATTGTGTCATATTCGCACCGTTAACGTCTAGATTTATTGTAAACTTATTCCTTGTTCATTGTAAACTTATTCTTGTCGTTAATAAAATTAAAATTAAAATGATTTTCGTTATATTTGCGTTCTGATTCTCATTAAATATTCGGTTTGTCATTTTTGACAACCCACTTGTTCAAGGTCTTATTCAAAACGCTATGTGTATTATGAAAAAAACTAATAAGTTATCGAATTTATTTAAAAATGAAACAGACTTACAACTTAGTCAATTTTTTTTAACTGCATAGAATCTACAACAAAATCTGGAAAATTTGCCTGAATCTCTCTCATAGAGTTTTGTACCAAATAAATCCAAACACCATCAAATTTATAGTGCCATTTCGAATAAAAAAAAGTGCGACAGTCAGCGCACCAGGGAAATTTTTCAAAGAAGGAATGTTAATGTTTTCTATTACTTAATCTGGAAATTATGCTTGAAACTCTTTCATAGAATTTTGTACCGAATTAACCCAAACACCATCAAGTTTAATACCATTTCGATTAAAAAAGCCTTATATTCCATAGTGAGAGCCATTACGAAAGGGTAACTTGAAAATTGAAATCATAGAATAAGCATGTTAAGCTTATATGCAATACACTATATCTTGACAACCACCATCTGTCAGACTTCCATCAGTTTTGAAGTCATTCCTTTTCCTCTCCATCTTCTTTCATCAAAAATCAAACCCTGATAGATCAATTTTTCAATTGTACACTCGTTATTCCCAACTAGTGTGAGCGCAACCCAAACCAAGTATGAACTTGTCAAGTCAACCGGTAATTGTAATCCCTTTGACTTGTGCCATTTTTATCGACAGACGATGGAAAATTGACCGGTACTCCCCAGTGACAAATAATTATACAAGTAAACTACTCACACTGCGTGGCAAGTACAAATATTGGCCAAGTACACCAATCGTCTCAGTGCGGCTTTATGTGTACAGTTCGGTGCAATACAATAAAGCTCAATTCTCACACAGCAGCGCGCCGCAGCGCGTCGTGTCGCGTCATTTTGGTTCCTATGCTTTTACATTTACATTTTTTGACATAAAATGATGCCGAGTGAGAATTGCTTGATTTAAAACCGTAGCAACTTTTAAAAGCAGCAAAACAATGCGACGCGACTCGCTGCCGTGTGAGAATTGAGCCTAACATTAGAAATAAGCTCAAATTGTAACTCTGAAGGTCAGCAACAAGCGTTCATAAAAAAACAGAGTTCAGTAAGTTGATTGTGACTTTTGGTATTGTAAATAATTAATAATATTAATAAATTTTGTTACAAATCGTTTTTGATTGCAATGAAAACCTCGAGTAGCCTCTATACAGCTGTTTCAGTCCTGCTTGGTGCTTCATTAGCAGAGACGTAGCTCGAAATTCCCACTGCAAACCAAAAAGGACTTGACCAACTTATTCGCAAATGCGATGTAATAGTGGTGAATGGATGAAACAGCGACATCCTACGATCGCTTTTTGACCTGACGAAGCCCCAAGCAGGATTGAAACAGCTGTACAGAGGCTGCTCGAGGTTTTCACTGCAATCAAAAACTATATGCAACAATTTTTTTTTAAACTTTCAGTATGCTTTGATAGCAAGCATGGCAAGCAAAATTGTACATTGCATGATTGAACGCGAAATTTTGGTGTCAAAATCTTTACCTGGTAGTCTCCTGAAGACGATTAACAACGCTGTTACATAAAATCACATTCTCTGCGTTGCAGACTTTTTGCATCCCTATGTGAAACTAGGAATTCTGATTTTAAGTGTTTACTACTCCATACAGAAGTGCGATGGCTCTTCATAGGAAAAGTGCTCGCACGATTTGTCTCTTTGCGAACTAAAATAATATGTTTCTTCGATGCTGAAAATTCTGGATTTGAATGTCTTAACATTGATAGCTGGTGGCTGGAAGTAGCATTTCTCAACGATCTTTTTGAGAAATGGAACGTTTTAAATTTGAGTCTGCAAGGAGAGAACGAAAATATCATTACAATTACAGGCAAATTCAAGGCTTTCGGTGACAAGTTAGAACTGTGGACCAGAAAAGTTAAAAACTCGCAGCTCGATTGCTTTCCAGGCGTAGAGGCTTTTCCAAACAAATTTAAAATTTTATCAGAAGTGCAGAAGACAGTAGAAAACCTCTCTGTATCGTTTTCTAAGTATTTTCCATTACTTGATTGTCAAATATACGAGTGGGTCATCAATCCTTTCGCAAGTTGCAATAGTACACATTTAACATTAACAGAAGAAAAAAATTTAATTGATTTGAAAAACGATCCTATGCACAAAGACTCGTTTTCTGTGCTAGAATTGTCAGAGTTTTGGATTTCGCTTTGGAGCCAATATCCTCAATTAGTTACTACAGCCGATAAATCTCTTCTCTCCTTCGGATCATCGTATCTTTGTGAATTTGGTTTCTCGGCGCTTACGGAAATAAAATCCAAAAAAACGAGAACGATTACAGCCAGTAGATGAGGAGTTACGTGTTTGTTTATCTAATTTAAAGCCGCATTTTGACAAAATTCTTTCACAAAGTCAAAATATATCCTTCTTACTAGCAATAATATTATTATTTTGTTATATTTGTTACTGTATAGTAAGAATTTATTTATAATTGAAGTTTGTACTTACAATTTATTTATACTAATAATAAAATATATTTAATATTGTTGGAATTTTTATTTGGTGTGCGGCAAAATAAATTCTCCTCGCTCTGTGTGCAGCAAGGTAACAGGGTTTGGCAGACACTGACTTAGCCGAAGATAAACATTCTATGTTAATTACACATGACTGCCTTAGTATTTTTATATGTGCATTAAATTGGGTCTAATCACGAGTAATTATGTATTTATTAGATTGCATTAGACGTAAAATAAGTTTAGTTTAGTTTAGTTTATTAAATCCTCCAAAGACAAAGAACATGTGTAGAGTGTGTCAGGTACATATGTATTACATTATTGACTAGAAACTATAAATAAGACAATGAACACATTGTTGTCACAGGGAGAAAAATTCATTTAAATTATATAAGGAGTAATTGATTAGGTAGAATTTGAGAGTCGATTTAAAACTGATAAATGAAGTGCGATTTTTTATATGTTCAAGAAATTTGTTAAAAATTTTTAAGCCAGTGAAGGTCATAGAATTCTTGGTAATATCTGTTCGTGGTGTGGTCAAATAGAAATTTAGATTTTAACTCCTTAAAAATGTTTCTACAAGATGCTAAAAACGGGACACCCGCTATTAATCTCACCGCAAAGAGTGATACCATAGGATAACCTGGAGTAACACTGGGAATAGTAAACATTTAGCAGTTGCTCTCTTGAAAGAACGTTTCTCAATATTCTAACCTGAAAGCAAACGACGTTCAGACGTGAATGTAGTTTGGAGCAGTGGGTACGCCAATGCAAGGTTTCATCTAAATTGACACCTAGAAACATTGTGTCTTTAGCATGACGTAATTGCATATTATTAATATTTATATTTAGAGGGGAAAGATATCGATTCCGTCTACAGTGAAACTGAAGGTAACATGTGTTTTGGGGATATTCAGATAAAGATGGTTTGAAGAAAACCACGTGGTTAATTTATCCATGCGGGCATTAACTGAATCTTCTAGAGGTTTTTCAGAGATAAGAACAGAAGTGTCATCAGCGTATATGGTTAAATCATATTCGGAAAGATAATGTGGAAGATCATTAATAGTATAATCAGTACTATTATTAGCCAAATTAGATCTATAACTTTTATTCAATTCACCACATTCTGAGTGCAAGATTTCGACAAATTGTTTCCTGTTGGATAAGTAAGAGTGGAACCAGTCGGCCACAATTCCCCTTATCCCGACATTATTTAATTTTTTAATTAATGTTTGGTGATCAACACAATCGGCTAAGGTCTCAAAAGATACCGATTGGACATTCCCCTTTATTTAGGTAGTCAATGATTTTATTATAAAAAGAATTGGCTGCAGTAATTGTAGATCTTTTGGAACGGAAACCGTGCTGACTATCGTTGAGAATATCGTGTTTATTTACAAAAGTCCTTAGCCGATCAAGCATTATATATTCGAAAACTTTGGAGAAAGCTGATGTTAATGCTATAGGGCGATAGTTTTCTGGTAAATTAGTATTATTGTGGCGAGCCAACCTGACTCAGCGAAAGGCGTCAAGAAGTCGGTCCGCTTGATGTGTCATCGGCCGTCACGCGTTCGGGGCCTGTATCGAGCAAACTAGAATCTTCCAGCATCGAGACTTCCAGACGCCTGCAGTAGATATAAAATCGCCCGGAGTTGACTCACCAGGCAGTCGAATTCGAACAGCGATAGTCGAAGTTAGATTTTAGTGTGAAAATAAATTGTTAGAAATAAATTAGTTTTTAAGCTTTATTAAATTACGGTTAAGTTTGTATCGAGTGTTTTATTCGTTTAAATAAATAAACTCAAACCCTAGAAACGTAACAGTGGTGTCGGTGTGCGGGTTTGTGCAAATAAATAAACAATTTAAAGTAAATTAAATTTAATCAGATTATTAAATAAGTACAGTATCGAAAAAAAACAATGGCTACGAGAAAAGTGTTGTTGAAAGACTTAAAAGTGGCCGAATTAAAAACCGAATTGGAAGAACGAGAGTTAGAAACCTGTGGTTTGAAAGGCGCACTTCAACAGCGTCTCCGATCCGATTTGTTGACAGCTGGTGAAGATCCAGAGACGTTCCTTTTCGAAATTTCGTGTGGTCCCGTCGATTTTAATAAAATCTTGAAGGATGAATTTCGAGAACAATCCAGAAATTTGGACGAGAAGTTTCAAGAACAGTCTGGAAATTTAGAGAAGAAACTTCTAGAACAATCTGGAAATTTCAAGGACGAACTTCGAGAACAATCCAGAAATTTGGACGAGAAGTTTCTAGAACAATCTGGAAATTTCAAGGACGAACTTCGAGAACAATCCAGAAATTTGGACGAGAAGTTTCTAGAACAGTCTGGAAATTTAGAGAAGCTTAGAGAACAATCCAGAAATTTAGAGGATAAGCTTCTAGAACAATCTGGAAATTTCAAGGAAGAACTTCGAGAACAATCCAGAAATTTGGACGAGAAGCTTCAAGAACAATCCAGAAATTTAGAGGAGAAGCTTCTAGAACAATCTGGAAATTTCGACAAATTACAAAATAAATTGTTGGAACAATCTAGAGACTTAGACGAGAAATTTCGAGAGCAATCCAGAAATTTCGACGAGAAATTTCTAGAAGAAACAAGGAACTTGCAAGAAAATGTGGAAGAAATCATATTCCAGCAGGATAATAAAATCAAAAATCTGGAACGAATCATGGCGGGGTTGCGAGTGTTCGGGGATCAGCCACCAGTAGAAGTACTAGAAAAGAATGAAACCCGAATTGTGGAAGGACCAGCAGAAAATTCTAAACTGAAGATAAAACCACCAACGTTCGATGGAAAGTCTTCTTGGCCCAACTACTTCAAACAGTTCGAAGCAGCAGCAAAGGCGAACAGATGGTCGGCCAGCGAAAAAGCCACTTCGTTAATTGTGGCCTTGAGAGGGGACGCTATCGATGTGCTACAGACGATGCCGCCAGAGGAACAAGAAGACTTCGACAAGCTGGTGAATAGGATGGAAATGCGTTACGGACAGGCCCATCTGACCGAGGTATACCATGCGCAGTTGAGGAATCGCTGTCAGAAATCCGGAGAAACTCTTCAGGAATTCGAAGCAGACGTTGCGCGTCTGGCCCAGTTGGCATATCCCACAGCTCCTGTTGAATTCCTCAAATGTTTGACGGTGCAGACCTTCATAGATGGAATCCGTGACCCAGACAACCAGCAGGCATTGAGAATGACCCATCCGAAGACGTCCAAGAACGCATTGGCTTATGCCTTGGAATTTGAAGCGGCGAGACGAGTCTCAAGAGGGCATGTCAAGGTGCGAGCGGCTATGGACTTCCAAGAGGAAGAAGAGGAAGAATCCGCTAACGCCAAGGTGGGATCTGCTATAAAGGAGCGACCCAGGGAGTATACCACCGCCGAGGATGTTCGCCGCATTGTGGAACAGGTCTTCAAACAGAAGAAGCCGCTGGTTTGTTGGAATTGCCAGGAGGAAGGACATGTTCGCAGGCGATGTCCGAAGCCCAGACAGGATCCAAGGAAGCCACAGTTAAACTAAGCCGGGTCGGTGCAGAGGGGCAAACGTCGACCCGTATTCAAAGGCCCCCAAAGACGAAAGCCAACCAAGTAATATCCCTACGGCAGTTAACCAGCAGTATCTTCGTGGATGTTACCATTGATGACATTCCTCACACCATGTTGTTGGATACGGGTGCGACGAAGACCATCCTAAGACCCGACGTCATTAAGTCATCTGGACGCACCGAGCCGACCAAGTGGAGACTGAAAACTGCAACTGGAACATCAGCAACTGTCCACGGTGAAGTAGAGGTTATCATCACCATTGGTTCAACTCCAATAAAACACCGTGCACTGGTGGCAGATATAGAGGACGAGGCAATTTTGGGCATGGACGTCATGTGTGCCCACGGGTTCCAATTGGACTTAAAGCGTGGCGTAATGGCGGTCAATAATGAGGAGTTGGTTCTTCATCAACGAGGGGACGTGGCCGCTCGAGTAGTCCTCGCTGAAGACGTTGTATTACCCAGCAGGACTGAGGTTATCGTCGACGCAAAACTGGACGGTGTTTTTCAAGATGGGCAAGTCATTATGGTTGAACCTAATACTGATGATCAAAGGATTGGAAGAGGAGTCCTCGTTGGGAAAATGTTGTTGACGGCGAAGAAGGAAGTACCTGTCCGCCTGATGAACGTCAATTGTTTCTCTGTCAATATCAAGAAAGGAACAATCTTGGGAAGCTGCACCATGGTGTCCTCCATCTCCCGGCAACTTGAAACAAACGTGCCAGAAGCGAAAGTCCCAAAGAAATTATGGGAAATGGTTATGTCAACAGCCCAGGAATTGACTCCAGACCAGAAGACAAAAGCAAAGAATCTGATCGGCCGCTATCAAGATGTATTTGAGGTAGAAAATGGATCCAAGGGAAGAACTGATGTCGTGAAACACAAAATAGAGACTGGAGAAGAAAGACCTATCCGTCAAGCCCCAAGGCGATTACCGTTGGCGAAGCGTGAGGAAGCGGAACGCATTATTCGCGAGATGGAAAAGGATAATGTAATAGAACCATCAAGCAGCCCGTGGGCGTCACCAGTAGTGCTTGTGAAGAAGAAGGATGGGTCCACCAGGTTCTGTGTAGACTACCGGTTACTCAATAATGTCACCAAGAAGGACAGCTATCCCTTGCCCCGGATTGATGATACCCTGGACACCCTGGCCGGCTCAAAGATCTTCTCAACTTTGGACTTAAAGAGTGGATATTGGCAAGTGGAGCTGGCGCCCGAAGATCGAGAAAAGACGGCGTTTTCCATTGGTATGGGTCTGTGGCAGTTCACAGTGATGCCATTCGGGTTATGTAATGCCCCAGCGACATTCGAGAGGTTAATGGAGACGGTTCTGAAAGGTCTGTCCTGGACAACGTGCATGGTGTACCTTGACGACATAATTGTCGTGGGAAAGACGTTCGACGACCACCTAAGGAACCTGGAAGGAGTGTTCCAGCGGCTTCGCGGAGCTGGACTAAAGCTTAGCCTCAAGAAGTGTCACCTGTTCCAGAAGGAAGTGAATTACCTGGGGCACATTGTTAATGGAAACGGAATCGCCGTGGACCCTGTGAAGATTCAGGTGGTGAAAGACTGGCCAACTCCCACAAATAAACACCAAATAAGGAGTTTCCTTGGCCTGTGCACTTACTATCGGCGCTACGTTCCTGGATTTGCAGACATTGCTAAGCCGTTAACAAAACTCACTGAAGAAGGTCGTCCATTTGAATGGGACCAACAGTGTCAAATTGGCTTTGAACAACTAAAGCAGTACTTGGTTAGTGCTCCTATTCTGAGTTATCCTCTCCCGGAAGGCAAGTTCGTCGTGGACACAGATGCTAGCAACGTTGGGATTGGTGGCGTACTCTCCCAGATACAAGAGGGGCAAGAGAAGGTGATCGGCTACTTCAGTAAAGTCCTATCAAAGCCGGAACGAAACTATTGCGTCACAAGAAGGGAATTGCTAGCCGTCGTAAAAACGATAGAACACTTCTACAAGTACTTGTATGGTAGACGCTTCCTGCTGAGGACCGACCACGCCGCTCTAAAATGGCTTCTCCGTTTCAAGAACCCAGAAGGGCAAGTTGCACGATGGATCGAACGACTTCAGGAGTACGATTTTGAAATTCAGCATCGGGCAGGAACTAGCCATCGAAATGCCGATGCTCTGTCGAGAAGACCCTGTGCCGAAGACTGTAAGCACTGTAGTCGTTTGGACGAGAAAGTAGCCACGACTGCGAGAACAGCCATTGTTGATGACAAATGGCAAGGCGAAGAACTGCGAAGAGACCAGGAAAACGACCCGGATTTGAAATTAGTGCTAGAATGGAAAAGCAGGGACGCGAGGCCTACCTGGGAAGAGGTAGCACCATGTGCACCGTCCGTAAAATCATACTGGGCGCAGTGGGACTCCATAGTGTTGGATCGTGGTCTTCTGAGACGAAGCATAGAGAATCAGGAAAGCATGGAACAGAAGACACAGTTACTGATCCCCAAGAATAGGGTGCCAGAAGTTCTGAGGGAACTTCACGATGGAACTTCGGGAGGGCATCTGGGAGTTAAGAAGACTATGGAGAAGGTGCGCGAAAGATTTTACTGGGTGAACTGCAAGGAAGACGTGAAGGATTGGTGCAGAAAGTGTGCAGTCTGCGCAGCCAGTAACGGCCCCCACAGGCGGGGTAAGGCTCCCATGAGACAGTACAACGTTGGAAGTCCTTTTGAGAGAGTTGCCATCGATGTAGCCGGCCCGTTTCCAGAAACGAATGGTGGAAACAAGTACATCGTCGTGGTAATGGACTACTTTAGC
Source organism: Prosopocoilus inquinatus (assembly GCA_036172665.1). Taxonomy (NCBI): domain Eukaryota; kingdom Metazoa; phylum Arthropoda; class Insecta; order Coleoptera; family Lucanidae; genus Prosopocoilus; species Prosopocoilus inquinatus. The sequence goes on from CM069871.1 coordinate 39,426,667, forward strand.
AAGTGGGTTGAAGCTTACGCCCTACCTAACCAAGAGGCAGTCACTATTGCGGAAGTCCTTGTCAGGGAATGGATCAGTCGGTATGGTGCACCTATGGAACTGCATTCAGACCAAGGAAGGAACTTTGAATCGGCCTTGTTCAAGAACGTGTGTACTCTGCTCGGCGTACGAAAAACTAGAACAACTGCACTCCACCCACAGTCGGACGGAATGGTGGAAAGGTTCAATAGAACCATCAACCGACATTTGTCCAAGGTCGTTTCCAATCATCAGAGGGACTGGGACACGTACATCCCCCTGTTTCTAATGGCATACCGCTCATCTGTTCATGAGACAACAGGGGAGACTCCCGCGAAAGTGGTATTCGGGCGAGAGCCGAGACTGCCCTGCGACCTGAAGTTTGGTGTGAAGCCTGGCGAAGTCTCTGCCGACGAAGATTACGTGAGCAAATTACGCAGGAAAATGGATGATATCCACAACCAAGTGCGTCACAATATACAGACGGCCAGCGATCGGATGAAGGAGCACTATGACATCAACGCTCAACACGGGGGATACCAACCTGGAGCACTGGTCTGGCTTTATAACCCCCAAAGACGTCGAGGCCTCTCCCCAAAATTACAGACCTCTTGGGAAGGTCCTTACAAAGTGATGAAACGGATCAACGACGTCGTTTACCGCATCAGGAAGGTCCCCCATGGCAAACCCAAAGTAATCCACTTCAACCGGATAGCCCCTTACCATGGAGAAGCAGATGAAGGGACAGTACAAAGGGCGCAAGTTTCCGAAGTGAACTTCGAAACCTTCATGTCTCAACACGCCGAAGGAAGTAAGGCACGGTTTGGAGTGACCACGGAGAAGCAACAAGATCTCTTTAAAGTGCCACTGGAGTACAGTCTGGCCCACTGCGTAGCAGAAGACCTGAAAATGTCCAAAGGAATCGCTCAGGTGTTTAAGAAGAAATTTGGCCAAATCGAGGAGCTACGAAGACAGCATCCCGTGGTAGGCAAGAGCTTGCAGATCATTGATTCGACGGCAGATCGGAGGCGCCACGTGCATTATTTAGTCACTAAGAAGACATCAAGCGGTAAACCTGACTATGTGACTATGTGGAGAGCCCTATATAGCCTGAGGAGACAGCTAATAGAGAACCATCAGATGAAGTTAGCCATCCCCAAATTGGGCTGCGGATTGGACGGACTAGACTGGAGAGTAATTCGAAGCATGCTGGAAGTCATCTTCCACAGAACGGGAATTGAAGTCCTAGTCTGCAGCCACCACCCACAGGCAACAGTCAGCAACAGCAAAACCGTAGACTGTTACTTCTTCCAGGCGGGAAGTTGCAAGAATGGGCCAGCATGTAGATTCCGACACCCTCCTTCAAGACTATCACCAGGAACATTTCGAGACGAAACGTTTCTAAGAAGGGGGCAGTGTGGCGAGCCAACCTGACTCAGCGAAAGGCGTCAAGAAGTCGGTCCGCTTGATGTGTCATCGGCCGTCACGCGTTCGGGGCCTGTATCGAGCAAACTAGAATCTTCCAGCATCGAGACTTCCAGACGCCTGCAGTAGATATAAAATCGCCCGGAGTTGACTTACCAGGCAGTCGAATTCGAACAGCGATAGTCGAAGTTAGATTTTAGTGTGAAAATAAATTGTTAGAAATAAATTAGTTTTTAAGCTTTATTAAATTACGGTTAAGTTTGTATCGAGTATTTTATTCGTTTAAATAAATAAACTCAAACCCTAGAAACGTAACATTATTTTTCTTATAGATAGGACAGATTTTAGAAATCTTTAAATATGATGGGAAAACACCCTCTGAAAACGAGGTATTAATAATTTCCGTTAATGGTTCAGCGATCAGGTCACCTACTTCCCTGAAAAGAAATATCGGAATATTGTCATAACCAGCGGAATACTTATTTTTCAGCCGAGATAAAACCAGTGAAACCTCATTAACTGTCGTAGGAAATAGAGCCATACTGCGGGGATGGGACGATTCGCCGTCGCCGATTCACCGTCGCCAATTCGTCGTAGAACCAATTCGTCGTCGATCCAATTTACCGTCCGCCCAATTCGCCGTCCCATGTTACTGCTTTATTTAGCTTGATAAGCTTTAAAACACTTTCTGACCATTTTAGATAATATCCACGTTATACCTACGAATTGAAGAAAATAACTACAATTTCAGTACTTTTCAAGTAAATTAAAATGGACTTTACTATTGTTTTTCTATTTCAAGTTAAAATAAATTCCTAATTACAGTGCGACCACCGTAAGACACAAAATTACGAACAAATTGGTGCTGTACGTACACATAATCATAATTCTATTTTTTTTAATTCTCAACTTATAATTTTAAATGACGAGCTTTCATGAATCAATATTTTGAAAGCAGTCGACTTTTGATGTGTAGTGATTTTGATTGATATGAAAATCAATATGATTTTGAGCAGAATCTGAAAATATAAAAAAGAAGAATTGGAGGGATTTTACGAACACCCTGAAGATTAAGAAATACTTCCTGGAAGACCAAATTTTTTTATCTGTTTCTTTATCTATGTATCACATTTAATTAATAACAAATTATTTTATTTTCCATTAATTATGTTAACTTCTCTATTTTATTTACATATAATTATCGGTATATTATTATTTGGATATGTACCTGGACTTAAAACTTTAATCGCTGACGGCGAATTTACCGACGGCGAGTTTTCCGGCGGTGAATTGTACCTACGACGAATCGGCGACGGTGAATTGGCGGCGACAAATCGGCGATGGCGAATTGTCCTAGACCATCATACTGCTTATATTAGTGCAAATATCCGGTATAATCGTATTGTTAGCTGAAGGAATATTTTGTAATATGTTCAAAGGAGCTTCAATGAAGAAGTTATTATAGTATTAGTAATTAGTAATACATACATCACATAAATAGATGGAATAGTTAAACTTTTAAAAAAGAAATTAGAGAAACAAACCCGCCACATAATATACTCCTACGTAAATTCAGTACGTTTCACTAACATATTTTGATAAAATATCCGAAAAAATAGGTCGAATCATTAACAAAAACAATATGTAACAATTGCCTACAAATCTTACAATAAAATCTCAAATCTGATTTTTAATGCTAAAGATAAAATACTTAAATTTCAAAAATCTGGTGCATATAAATTAAAATGTGAAGGAGTTTACATAGGTCAGACTGGTAGAAATTTGTCCACCCGCATTCATGATATATTCGGTCTCTTAATTTACAAAAAGCTAACTACATAACTGTTTTTTTTATAAAATAAATGTCAACAAGTCAACATAATGCAACAAAGTTTTACAAATAAAACGTATGGTAATACTCATCTATAGAATATAAACACTTTTCTGTGAACATTATTTTTGCTTGTTTTCAACATATGCCTTAAATGATGGTCGGCAATGAGCATTTCTGCGCATCCCGACCACAGCCCTGACTGTCATTTTATAGTAGTAAGTAAAGAGTAATGAGGAGCCGTACCCCAAGACAGTGTTCCATACGAAAGAACTGAATGAAATAAGGCAGTGAAAGCAGCGGTTTCACCTGCAATTTCCCGCACTTGTTTTATCACTAAAGCATCGAGCAAAATAGCCCATCCAGTCTCCCAGAAGCCGATTACGCATCGTAACACCCCCGGTGTAGCGCAGATCTAAATCGTTCGATTGCCCGGTTCAACAGAGACGCCCGTGATTGAATATTCTCAGATATTCGAAATTTGAATAGGGAAGAAAATACTAAAATTTCTTATCTATTAATTGTTATTAAAATTAATTATTAAATAACATTCCAACTTTTCGTTCGTTCGTTTCGTTTTATCGTGACAATGTCTTTTAAAGGGAGAGGAAGATCAGGTTGTGAGAGACGTTTTCTCTAGGTAAATCTTGAACTCTTCAATATTTACGGAAAAAGTGAGCAATCGAATAAATGTCAAATCATCAAAATCAAAATTAATGAGACGTAGAATCTAGAATCCCCGTGCCTATCGGAAGTGCAGCGAAATATCGAGCTCCAACCTCGACCTTTAGATTCGAGGCCTTACTTATCACACAGACCACACGAGATAATACGCCACCATCTTGTCCACATAAGGGTGACCACGATAGTCTAGATTCTGAATACGCTCCTAAAAACTCGATAACATCACCACTTCTAACCTGGCACGGTTGAAATATTGTTGTATTTGTCTTTTCTTTATTCAAAGTCAACTGATTAGCATCAAACTATAGTTCAGCAGTCCGCAAAACTTCGGTAATTCTATCGGGAGCCGTGGCACAATTTTGAGCGCATACCAACTAACTAACAACTTTCCTTGTTGAATTTTGCACTCCATCATATACCACAATCGATCGTTCAAACGTAATTCTATCAGACAGAGAGATTCCTCGAAACTCGTACAGGTTTAATTTGTCCGACACTACTTTATGTAATAAGCAGTCGAAAGCCTTGGTAAGGTCTTCGAAGACTCCATTAAGAGTTTCACAGTTTTCCCATGCTTCGTATATGTTTGCAATAAAGTTTAAAATTGCATGCTTAGTGCTTCTGCCTTTGATGAATTCACACTGACATCAATCTTGTGTTTGTTAATGAAACTCATCGTTCGTTCTAACGTATTTAACATCGATGAACAGATAAAATAGCGACATCTTACTATCGCTTTTTGACCTGACATTACAGTAGGGTAGACAAATTGAAGCGGGATTTGCTCCTAATAAGTTCCCCATGCAAGGCGGCCATGCTTGCTGTCAAAGCATAATGAAAGATTTTAGACAAATTTTTTGTGCAAATCGTTTTTGATTGCAGCGAGAACCTCGAGCAGCCTCTGGACAGCTGTTTCAGCCCTGCTTGGGGCTTCTTCAGCAGAGACGTAGCTCGACATTCCCGCTGCAAACAAAAACGACTTGCCCAATTTATTCGCATTTGCGATGTAAGAGTGATGAACAGATAAAATAGCGACATCTTACTATCGCTTTTTGACCTGACATTACAGTAGGGTAGACAAATTGAAGCGGGATTTGCTCCTAATAAGTTCCCCATGCAAGGCGGCCATGCTTGCTGTCAAAGCATAATGAAAGATTTTTTGTTTGCAGCGGGAATGTCGAGCTACGTCTCTGCTGAAGAAGCCCCAAGCAGGGCTGAAACAGCTGTCCAGAGGCTGCTCGAGGTTCTCGCTGCAATCAAAAAGGATTTGCACAAAAAATTTTTCTAAAGTATTTAACATCGTTTCAAAAACTTTTGATATACACAGTGATATCGGCCTGTAGTTTTGTAAAACTGTTCTATTCCTTTTTTTATGAACAGTCATCACTTCTTCGTTTGCGTTAGACTTCGGTTCAAGTATCTCTTGACCATACAGAGTGTTTCTTTACTGTGTGCAAATAAAAAAATCCTCAGTATAAGTAAGTGAGATGCCTTACCTTCTGAGTGTATTTTCGAGTGGCTGCCGTACCATACCCAAAAGATTTCGGAGGTACCACTTGTTTGGAACTGCTGAAATGTCGCGAGAAAGAAGTATTTAGCAAGGTCATTGACGCCTTTCTCTGTAGTCGGTGGGTGTGTTCACACACAGCGCCGATCATGAAAAGAGTCCCGCATTCAAACTCATTCCCCAGTGTTACGTAATAAAAATCACTGATATCGTCTATTAATTATTTAAAAATTTTAATTCTTTATTTACTTTTATTTATTGTACGATATCAATCATCGATGAATAAATCCGAAAATTTATGCATCAATTAGGCAAACGCGTTAAAAATGTTTTTCCTTCTCCCTTTTAGGTTAATCAGCTTTTGCTAATCTCGCACTGGCTGCGAAATTAAGTAATTATAATTATCGATTTATAGTTTGAAAATACGCGCCCAAAATTATCGAATGGCTACCAAAACGCTTTTTGTTATAAATAAAATGTCACGGTCAAAGTTTTACGGGAACTCGAGTACTATTTTTAACCGACTACTATTTTCATTCGAATACTGCTTTCATTCGAATACTAATTTCATTCGAATACTATTTTGCGCCCATCACTACTCGGTAGCAGTAGTAAATAGTAGGTCGGCGGAGAGAATTAGAAAAGACTAGAGGCTACAGTACGATAAGGGGGCAATAAACACCCTCTGAACGAAGCGTATCCATAATAATTATACTACAACGAATTTTAATGTGCGAAATAAACAGGCAGGGTAACTGTAATAAATTAATACAAAAAAAGCTTCCTGGAATAATCCTATAACGTTTACAGCACTGGGCTATACTTCTAATGTGTTACAATTATGAAATAAAGTATTGCTCAACTGCTAAACATGCAAATGCTGATGCATTGTCACGATTACCACTAGAAAATAAAATAGAATTTGAAAATTTTAACACAGCATTTTTAATAGAACTCGAAGAACAAATGAACCACCAACTAGGAAATTTCCCTATTAATTGGCAGAAAGTAGCAGAAGAAACATAAAAGGATGGTTTACTACGAAATATTTGTCGTCTTGTTAAAAATGGTTAGCCAGATAATTTAGAAAAAGTAAGCATCGATAAATTTTGCCCAAACAGAAATTTTGAACAGATAAAATAGCGACATGCAAGGCGGCCATGCTTGCTGTCAAAGCATAATGAAAGTTTTTAAAAAATTTTGTGCAAATCGTTTTTGATTGCAGTGAAAACCTCGAGCAGCCTCAGAACAGCTGTTTCAGCCATGCTTGGGGCTTCGTCAGCAGAGATGTAGGAGCAAATGCGCTTCAATTTGTGTATCCTACTGCAATGTCAGGTCAAAAAGCGATCGTAAGATGTCGCTATTTTATCTGTTCATCACTCTTACATCGCAATTGCGAATAAATTGGACAAGTTGTTTTTGTTTGCAGTGGGAATGTCGAGCTACGTCTCTGCTGACGAAGCCCCAAGCAGGACTGAAACAGCTGTACAGAGGCTGCTCGAGGTTTTCATTCCAATCAAAAACGATTTGCACAATTTTTTTTAGAAATTTTGAACTTCGAAAGAGATATTCTGATATGGCATACATCCCATTTGAGAGTTTTAATACCAGATTTTCTCCGCGAATAAGATCCTAGATCTACTGCATCAAGGACATTGGGGAAATAAGCTCATGAAACAAAAGGCAAGAAGGCTTTGTTGGTGGTCCGCAGGGCCGGCGGGTGACGTGTGCAAAGTGCGCGAGGCACATAGGCGCCGTAATAAAAAGGCGCTTAAAAGGTTTTAAAAACAGGCAGTAAGTAGGTTTTCGAATTAAAAATGAATGACAATAATTTATTCACAAATTCACATTTTCTGAAAAGCGCCAAACATTTTTCGCACACATAAGAGAAAAACGATAGGCGCCAAACATAAGAAAAGAAAAAGATGTGCCGAGCCTGGTGTTCCGGAACTGACCAAGCTATTGAGTCGAAAGTTGCTGCTTGTGTACCTTGTCAACACGCAAGACTACGGACAAGCAAGAATTTCAGGCATAGCCAACTCCACGAAAACCGTGGGAACGAGTTCATGTTGATTTTGCAGAACCGTTTTGGGAAACACATTGGTTAATATGCGTCGATGCTTTTTCGAAGTTATTATACGTACAGGAAATGCCTTGTATTACTTCAGAGAAAACTCGAAATTATTTAACAAGAATTTTTGGAATAAAAGGCCTACTAGATGTGCGAGTTAGCGACAATGGAATTCAATTTACATCAAGAGAATTTAGGAAATGGATCAACCTCAGTAGCATAAAACATTCCATTCAGCATCAAACGGTGAGGCAGAACGCTTTGTATGAACGTTCAAAGAAAAAATGTGACTTTATTGGAGAGAAAGAGAGAACAAGCAATAAGGTTTGTATTTATTGCCTTCAACCGCAAACTTAAGCAATTATTTTCCTCAAAGTGATACTACTCTGTCAAGGAATATTTTGAAGATTCCTCTCTTTAGATTTAATTCAATTATGATGTTTTGATGATTAGAGAATTTTAACTGGCAAATTTTGGGGTCTGTTGGTGGATAGTAATTTGCTAATAATTAAACGCAAGCGTATGTACGTCTTTTAATATTGCATATTTTATATACATATGTTACTTTCTTTGACTAAGTAAGCATTTACCTTTAGCACATTATTGTTCTTGATAAAACAATATTTTGTAAAGAATCTCTCTGTGAATAAAGTGTATTATTGTTATTATTATTGTTTTTTTTTTATCGTTTCACGCAAGTCCCGATCCTCGCACAGGTAAGGTCACTGAATCGACACACTTTCGTGTTCAGGTAACGTCATCCCATTCCCATTATGAGTTTATTGCGTATCAAAGTTAAAAATACATACGTCGCAAAAGCAGCAAGGAAATCAACACTTTCAGGGAATTCTGTTTACTGCGATGGTAGTAGTTTTCGGTCGACTGTCTAGTCAAAAATGTATTAGGTTGTGTTATTCTAGGCAGCCACAGTAAATTGCCATTTGTGAAACGTCACTTTGAATAACAAACTTTCAACTGTGTTTTTTTATACCTAGATGAGTTTTGTGCGACAAGGATAGATAGAAAAAATCACTAATGTAACCTGAACACAAAATGTGTCGATTTAGAACCTTAGGTACAAGAAACTCTCCAGCAGAACTTTTACATGGTCATCCTTTTAAAATAAAGTTGGAGTTACTACATCGTAAACAAGTGTAGAATTACAATACTGACATAACACTGAAAAGAAAATTTGCAGTTAGAAATTTGACATACGCTTAAGGTTATGACAGAGATTAAGAAAACTGGGAATCTGGCAACATAGCACGACGTCTTGAAAAACAATATACCAAGTTAACTGTTCGGAACTAATGAAGATTTGGCACCAGAATCAACTTCGTGCTCATCATCTTTCTATTACTATTGAACACCAAATTAAAGATGATTTTACATTTTTGCGTGGTTCTTCTGTTACTGAACCAGCATGCACATCTCACACCCGTTGGACAGGAGATGAGTCATCAAGTTCTTCAAATATAGTTCACGTCTCGTCGTCGGAACCTGCTTCTTCAATACACTTCAAGTTCTGTCATCAAAACCTGCCCTTACGCAGAATGAAAAAATATCCTCATCTATAGTACAAACTGATCCACAAATCGAAGATGCCGCAACTCGTTCATCATCACTAAATAATACGTTTCCATCGCAAAGCTCACGTATGCCTGTACGACGATCAACAAGAAAACGTCGCACAGTGGACGAAATCAAGGAATTAGCTGGACAAAAATGTAAAATGGCCCTTTATCTCAACTTTTTTTGAGTTTATATTGATGCAAATCAATGGACAGTATATTCAGTTATATAATTCACTCAAAGTATGCCATGAAAACAACTTAGTTCATCTGTTAAAGCGGTAATGGTTGTACGCGGGAATTTAAACAGCGTGTCAATACACGTAGCTAAAACTTCTCCTTTTTCACATTTAATAAGTAACATAGGGAAAAGTACATGTGCTATAAAATTATGATTTTGGGTTCACAGTTTTCATTACAAATAGTTAATATTTGATTTAGACTGTTATAAAATTGTGTTTTTGTCGGACTTTGAACGAATCACCAAAACTTTTGCATGTTTGAAAGTGCCTCTAAAAAAATGGTTAAAGATGGTATTCCTGAAACTTTTTCCACTTATTCAGGAAGTAACAAAGTTTTGATTTTTTGCAGAAACATTTGCCTTTTTGTGCCATTTTTTAAATTATAGCCGTCTAGATTTGACAATATTTTTTCTGATTTCAAACAGAATAATACACTTCTGTTTGCATTTCTTTATTTTTTGTGTCGTTTTAAAATTATATTCGTCTAGATTTCATAATATTTTTTCTGATGTGAAATAAAACAGTTACTGTTAGAGATAAGAAAATATATTGCGAAATCTAGACGGCTGTAATTTTCAAAACGGCGCAGAAAGGTAAATGTTTCTGCAAAAAATCAAAACCTTCTTACTTCCTGAATAAGTGGAAAAAGTTTCAAGAATACCATTTTTTACCATTTTTTTAGAGACACTTTCAAACATAAGAAAGTTCCGGTGATTCGTTCAAAGTCTTACAAAAACCAAATTTTATAACAGTCTAAATCAAATGTTAACTGTTTATAACGAAAAATGTTATACCAACTTCATAATTTCACAGCACATGTACTTTTCCTGTGTTACTTATTAAATGTGAAAAGGGAGAAGTTTTAGCTACGTGTATTGACACGCTGTTTAAATTCTCGCGCTCAGCCATTACTGCTTTAACAGATGAACTACGTTGTTTTCATGGCATACTTTGAGTGAATTATATAACTGAACATACTGTCCATTAATTTGCATCAATATAAACTCAAAAAAAAGTTGAGATAAAGGGCAATTTTACATTTTTGGCCAGCTAATTCCTTGATTTCGCCCACTGTGCGACGCTCTCTTGTTGATCGTCGTACAGGCATACGTGATCTTGGCGATGGAAACGTATTATTTAGTGTCGCAATTTCATCCACTTTTTGTGCAATACGAAAGTAATATTACGTGATGTAAGCTTTGTGTTTCTTTAAAAACCTTTTTGTAAAAGTATAAAGTAACAATTAGTTATATTAAACTAGTGGTATAATATTTGAGTTAAATGATATGCGCTATCAAGTTAACAACAATATCTGCAATGATAAATAAATAATAAATAAAATCAAAACAAGTTAGTTGGGACATTGCAAATAAATTTGCATTAGGCAAACACCACAGATAAAAAAGAAATTGATGTCGCTACAATGAACAATAGAGAATAAGAGTTTTCAGTACATTTGCCTTTTGACTTGGCCCGATTTCCCAATGTTTTTAATAAGCGAGCCCATACATATTTGAGATTCAAGATTCAAGACAATGACCTCGCTTTTCAATTTAAACATTTCTAACCAAAAACTCAATTAACACATTGACTACTCTTATGCGATATTTATAATTTCTTCATAATACTATTCATCGGACAATAGTCTACTTTATACAAATCTTATCTTATTTATTAATAAAAACGTTATTTTTATATGAGTCATTATCATAAAGTAATAAATATGTAAAAAACTTAACGACTCCCATAAAATTATCAGTACATTTCCTTTCTAAGTTAAATAAAAAGATACGTAAATTCGTCAAAGTCTTTGAATGATTCTTGTTTCTCATTTCCCAAGATATTTTTCTTATTTCTTATAATCACAGCGTATAATAAGAAATAATTTCCATTGAGTCATCGCTGAACATTCGAGTGTCCTCTTATTGGGAAATATTTTCGATACAATCGTATAACTTGCATCTGCACTCACTAGATTATTCAATTTTTTTTTCATGTTAATTTCCGATAACGCTCCCTCATCTGATATTTTCAATGAGGCGTGAACATAATGATCTAACTAATTAATTATTTAACTTGTCGCCCGCTACACCGTATCAAGCCCGGCATAGGCATGCCGAATGCTAGAATGGATGAGCATCGGCACAAACGTTGCGTGCCCGTACTGCCGCCTGCAACGCAAGAACTGCATACGAGTACACCGGTTTGATAATGTCACGTATCATGCACGTCCAAGCCGGACCCGTAATGCCATTGTAGTGTACAGCACAGAGCGTGCCATTTTCTGTGGTACCGGTGATGTTTTAAGACATCCTGCCAATACATCGCGCGGTACAGAGCATTTTATATTACACCTGCTCTGAGACATACAGTATAATATTTTGGATACGTTGACGTACTGTGGCGCCAATCTGTTGTCTAACAATTTTGGCGAAAATTTTGCATGATGTTAATAAATAAATGAGCGTATAAAACACAAACAGCCTTAAAGTTAATTCTGGTTTAAATCATTGGTATGAGTCAATTTTGAAAACTTATCTATCCATTTATTACATTTCTCATAATGGTCATCTCCTGCTGGTAGCTTGCATTGCAATCCAAATGTGGATTTTTCAGGATTCGTTACATTGATTTGTGGCAGATGCACTTCTTCACGTATGTTAGAAAGCATAGTTTTAATTTTTTTATCGTTTGTCAAGTCGTCATTGGCCATATTGCAGATACACGAAATTAGACTAAAAGATAATAAAACGAACTGAAAATAGTATTAACGTTAGATAATTGAAAATTAATATCCGCCCACAATAATTTTATATCCGTAGATACGTATTTCGGCAGCTAAGCTGCCATCTTCAGTACGCTACCAACGTAAAAGCCTAGTCATCCCAATAAAATCATAAAAATGTAAAAAGTAACAACAATCTAATCATCCTAAAAGATATATATGTCTAAATGTAAGTATATATAAATTCATATGTAAATATCTAAAATTAACCGTCAGAAAAACCTTACAAATAAGAACTAATCAAACAACACGGAAATACGGAAATAAATAGTCCAAAGACCCGAAAAAAGTTCTTATTCTAACGAATAAATAAGTATAAATCTTCAGTACGCTACCAACGTAAAAGCACTTAAAAAGATCTTAAAACAACCTAATCATTCTAATAAAATCATAAAAATGTAAAAACTAACAACAATCTAATCATCCTAAGAGATATATATGTCTAAATGTAAGTAAATATAAATTAATATGTAAATATCTAAAATCAACCGTCAGGAAAACCTTACAAATAAGAGATAAGCAAACAACACGCAAATACGGAAATAAATAGTCCAAAGACCCCAAAAAATTCTTATTCTGACGAATAAATAAGTATAAATTCCCTGTTATTTGATACCTAAAAATCCCGAAAATAAAACAAAATATACCGGCTGTTTCAAATTGGGTGTGCCCTGAAGGGATCTCCTAAACCGTAAGAGATACAAATTCGGTTAAATGGAAGAAAAGTTCCAAGAATCAATGCCTAATTCGTAGCCATAGAGAGGATGATTTTTTTCTTATTTCTTCTTGAGATATTAATGAAAATGTAAAAAAATGAATTTTCTTTTTCCTCTGTATCTCTTTTATTATACATAATTTTGAAATTCTGATTTAACTGTCTACGGGCACTGCTTCATTCTGCTTCGAATAGGAGTAATAGAATTGAAGTCAAACGTTTCGTCTTTCCGCGACCATCATCAGTTTCGATTTTTTAAATAAAACTTATGTTTTTTTATTGTTCTATTCGACAGAATTTTTTCTCCTGATTGTAATGATATATCACACTTAATAGTTGATATTAATTTGAAGCTTAAATAATTCAGAGATTATATGAAAATTTTATTTAACACATAATTTAAAATTTTTGGTTGTTGATCCTTGAATCTTTATTTATTAATCGATTAACCTGAATTTTGGAGACAATAGATTAAACAAAAAATGGCATTTTTCGACATAATTCTAGTCGTCATAGGGCTTCCAGTTTCGTCGGAAGTGATATCAACTTTCTTATTTTAAATGGAACACCCTATACAGACTGTCCATTTTTCGAGCCTATGCATGGGGATCTCACTTATCTTAAGAGATACGAGGTCTGTTAAATTAGGCCAAAGTTGCGTATTCTCATGCTAATTAATAATCTGAAAAGCAATTTAAATTATTCCTTTTCGTTTTGAAGATATTGAGAAGAAACTATGATTTTTCATTTTCGTTTTTCTTTTTTAAATCGAAAACCGATAAAGCTAGACATCTATAATTTACACGTTATTAAGGCACTTTTTTACATAGAATCTAAATCAGTCCATTACATTTACCTGAGCTGTCAAAATTGCAGAGATACGACTGTCAACTTTTTTTTTCTTATGGGCGCCATCATTATAAAATTGTAAAATTATAAAATTGTGTTTCATTGTACCTACCCATCATAAAATAGTCTGTGGGAGATAAATCTGGCCCTCTGCTGGCCAATCGATATCTCCGTTATTTCTTTTTAGAAAACATTTTAGTTAAACAATCATCAACTCAGGTGTCATGAGAGAGCAAGCCATCTTGTTGAAATCAACTGTTTATTAATGTATTTCAAAAGAAACGTTTTTTTTACGAAAATTTAGGTATCTGTTTTCAGACAATGATGATTTTCATGTTCGCTGTGTTGCTTGGACAGCTACTCATCATTGGTGACTGCATTTGGCTCGTCGGCATCGGATCTTATCACAATTTGAAGGAAATTTGTATTTTCTTCTAACTGGCTTCTTATAGATGTACAAAATTTTATTCGTCATTCATTATCGCCGGGCAGAAGAAGTTTTTTTCTTTATTCTTCATACCACTTAATGAGCTGAAACAATTTGGTTTGTTGAGCTAGAAGGATTGTTTTGCACTGAAAGCAGGAATTGTTTACAATTAAAATATTATGACTTTCGGACTTTTAGAATTTCTTCGGCGTTTTCAATTGATCTAGCTAGCGCCATATAAGCGTCAACATCTTAATTTTTTCCACAGCGCTCTTTGTAAAAATTAAAAAATTGAAATTTCGGCCAAAAATTCGAATCAACCATAATGTGTGATACACTGTTAGAATCGTAGAAAAAATCTTTATTTAGAAATATGAAAATCCAATATGGGGCCCATAAGAAAAAAAGTTGATTGTCGTATCTCTGTAATTTTGACAGCTCGAATAAATGTAATGACAGATTTAGATTCTACGTAAAAAAGTGCCTTAATAATGTGTAAATTATAAATGTCTAGCTTTATCGGTTTTGGATTTAAAAAATGAAAACAAAAATGAAAAATTATAGTTTTTTCTCAACATCTTCAAAAGAATAGGTATAATTTAAATTGCTTTTCAGATTATTAATTAGCATGAAAATACGCAACTTTGGCCTAATCTAACAGACCTTGTATCTCTTAAGATAAGTGAGATTCCCATGCTTGGGGACTTGGACAGCCTGTACATTTTTACATATTTAAAATCTACAGTCCGTATACGTATCAATTGATAATTTTGGTTTCCATGACAACGAAAAAAAAAACTTTTTTATTTTTTAATCTAGAAAGCTATGAATCGCATTTTTTCACTCCTTTGATTGTATTTTGCTTTTTAACATTTTTACAGCTTTTGAAATTTTCATTACGTCATAACTCATTTTTCTTAATAGAAACTCATATGTTTCTTAGCTTAGTTCAACAGAACATTTCTTTCTGCGTACGTTGATACCATATACATCATATTTTCTTTGAAAGTCATTTGAAATAAACGGAGTCTAAAATTTCAATAAGACATGCTCTATTTTAAGTTAATTTTCAAAGAGAACAAGACGTATTTGGTCAGAAAAAAATGTTCTGTTGAACTAAGCTAAGAAAGATATGAAGTTCTACCGAAAAAAATGAGTTAAGACCTAATGAAAATTTCAAGTACTGTAAAAATGTTAAAAATCAAAATACCATCAAAGAAGCGTTAGATCGAAAAAATGCGATCCATAGCTTTCTAGATTGAAAAATAAAAAAGTTTTTTTTTTCGTTGTCATCGAAACCAAAATTAACAATTAACGTATTCGGACTCATAATGATCGGTGAATTTCAAATATGTAAAAATATATAGGGTGTTCCATTTAAAATAAGAAAGTTGATATAACTTTCGGCGAAACCGGAAGTCCTATGACCACCAGCAGTATGTCGAAAAATTTTATTTTTTGTTTAATTTATTAAAAAATTACAAATTTTGCTTAATTTATTGTCTCCAAAATTCAGGTTAATCGATTCATAAATAAATATTCTAGAAAGGTGAGCACATGGCGCGGGACACCCGATATGTTCTCTAAACTTTAAAGAAGAGTCTAATATTATTCCTAAATTTTTGATAGTTTCCTGTGGTTTTAATAATCGGGAATTAATTTTGATGTTGAGCTTAGATAGAACTCTATGACGATTATTTTTACTCCCAAAAATAATCATCGCACTTTTGTTGGGATTAAAAAAAATGAATGTTGTGATTTTACGAAAAGATTTTGTAAATCAAAATTTATCTTATTACAAGCATCGATTACTTCAGAAGGTTGAAAAGAAAAATAAATTTGTGAATCGTCAGCATAAAAATGTGACGAACAATATTTAATAAAATTAGGAAAGTAAGATGTGTAAATAGAGAACAACATAGGGCCCGATATAGAACCTTGTGGAACTCCGCTTTCAACATTTAGTGCCGATGATAATCATTATCGCTAATTTATAACTGCAAAATAGGAAATAGAAATTCAAAGGGGAAGTCCGTAAACTACTAACGAACGTGTTCTGTGAATCACTCTGTATATTATAAATTAATACACTTATTAGTAATTATTAAATGTATGTCTCAGAGCAACTCCAATATAAAATGTTCTGTACCGCGCGATAAATTGACAGGATGTCTTAAACCATTACCATTGCCAGACTAATGTGTGCCACAGAAAATGACACGCTCTGTGCTGTACAATACAATGGCATTACGTGAGCTGGACCGCTTACGGAACGGTATAGTGGGCATTATCTCATATAAATACATATTTGAGCCACAGATTTTTATTTCTTAGTTGGCTGTGAAATAAATCACGTGTGTCGCAGTTATGTTTACTTAACCTCTTACAACTATTGTCAACCTAACCAAGAAGAATTAATATCAAGCATGACTGCTACGTATATCTCTCTCGTTCATGGCTAACTCAGAAAAAAGATTCTGTGGCTCACACAATACAATAGTATATTGTTGAAGGAGTGACGAAAGCGACATTTTTTGAGTGAGGGAACAGTCGCGAGCTTAAGAAAATGATTTTGACGAGTATATAACACTATATTTTTTTACGATCCGACTTACTATTTCTGGTGGAGTATTAGGAAGATCTAGGTCACTTTCTGAATCAGAAATCATGATAAAGGTCTGACGAACAGCAAACACTGATATTTAATAATGACGCGACACAGCGACAGCAGGCAACTAGACGCAACAGGATTTATTTTTGTCTCTAGAGAACGAAAGTTCACGTTATAAGATTTTTCCTCACTAGTTACGGAAATCAAATTTTCGCTAGAGGTATTAGGTGACAATAGAACGTCTTTGCATAAAGGATCGTAGAAAAAGAATATTTTTTTGCCTGTACCGGGACGGATACGCTCCTAGTATGATACGATGTAATGGGCAACGACCTTTAACCTCTTTATCATTTACACTGATGGAGTAATTACTTTTAATCGTAATGAAGTGAATTGAATGAGGTATGTTGATTATTGCCATTATTGCCTTGAACATCTTTCATACAGTCAAAACCGCTTATAATGACATCGCTGCGTCGGACAGATTCCACATCAAAACAATGATTAAGAAACGTTAGTCAATATGGGATAGGCAATGTTCATTGTTCGTAAATATTAGATTATATTAAATGTTGTCCTTTCAGAGTAAAACGATAACGTTATCGCCCTTACGAAGAGCACCTAGATTAAGGAATTTTTATAATTTATTATGACAAAATTAATATTTTAATGTTTACGAAATTGGAAAATTTAATGAAATATCAAAAGCTGTAAAGATGTAAAAATATATTTAATGCAAATTATTGAAAGCAACAGAACAGACAAATAAACAAACGGACGAATATATCATAGCAATAGTAATTAACTCGTCATATTTACAATATGTGGAGTTATATAAAGTTTCTCTTCGTTAAAGTTTATTTTCTTTTATTTACATTGAATATTTTGGGTGTTGGGATTATTCAATCAAAAATAACTATTCAGTACATTCGTTGTGTAATTAGTGCGACATTGTCCCTGTCTTAAAATGATTCACCGCTCAAGAAAATTTAGTCCAAACTAGTTAAAAACTGTCAGTTATGTAAGTGGCAAGATAAAAGAAAATAAAGGTAAGGGATTGTAAATCAGTATAATGTTAGCATCGGTGGTGTGAGCTTGTGAAGTGCATCGGTGGAGAAATTAGAATCCAGGTTAGTGCGGGGTTTATTATTTATATACAGTCTAAAGATTTTCAATGTTAATATCGCTGAATGAATAGCTGATAACAATTTATCAATCAGATGGTTAAAAAGTCGGTGCAGTCGTTGACTAATACCAGTTAATTGTTTGCTAGTTCATGTTATGCGGGCGGGTCGTTGCGTGGCATTCCTGAAACCTACTGGGTGCATTCTCCACCAGTAGACTGTGAGGAGGGAACCTCGTGCGTTTTCCCTTGGTTCCCATTGCACTACCTACAGCGGGCTAAAGGTTATCCTAGCCAGGAAATGCCAGTTTGACTATCAAATTTAGTGACAAGATTCCTTAAACCTACTGGGTGCGTTTTCCACCAATAGACTGTGAGGAGGGAACCTCGTGCGTTTTCCTTTGCTTCCCATTGCACTACCAACAGTGGGCTAAAGGTTATCCTAGCCGGGGAATGCCACCATTGATTATCAAGTTTATGATTAGATTCCTGAAACCTACTGGGTGCATTTTCCACCAGTAGACTGTGAGGAGGGAACCTCGTGCGTTTTCCCTTGGTTCCCATTGCACTACCTACAGCGGGCTAAAGGTTATCCTAGCCGTGGAATGCCAGATTGATTATCAAGTTTATGATTAGATTCCTGAAACCTACTGGGTACGTTTTCCACCAGTAGACTGCGAGGAGGGAACCTCGTGCGTTTTCCCTTGGTTCCCATTGCACTACCTACAGCGGGCTAAAGGTTATCCTAGCCGGGGAATGCCAGATTGATTATCAAGATTATGATTAGATTCCTGAAACTTATTGGGTGCGTTTTCCACCAGTAGACTGTGAGGAGGGAACCTCGTGCGTTTTCCCTTGGTTCCCATTGCACCACCTACACCGGGCTAAAGGTTATTCTAGTCGGGGTATGCTAATGATAACTATTTTCTAAGTTGGCCCTGCAGAAGGTGGAGATCAACCTTAAGGGAGTACACTTATGCAAAGAGCAGCATTCATTAGCGATATTAGATGCGGTTGAAGCTTTATATAATGGTTGGACCAGTGTACATTTTATTATTGATGGCCAGAACACTACATAATTATTAACGTAATCGCTCTATGGAATTTTGATATCAGAAGAATACTTCAGTGATTCATTTACATAATTCAACGAGGCAGTCATATAACGTCGCTATCCTGTGACAGAAAAAAAAATAAGTTTTGATTCAAATTTAGCTTTTGTTTTGAACCGTAGTCATACAAATAGGACATAATACCTGTTCCAGGTCATTTTGGCGGGCATAGTAAATCCTGTCACAGTAATGCGCCCTGGTAATATTTTTGTAAATATTTCAACTTGAAAACCTGAGCTCATTACCTTACCGATAGCATATAAAATAGCGACATCTTACTATCGCTTGTTGACCTAATAGGTCAACAAGCGATAGTAAGATGTCGCTATTTTATATGTTCATCATTCTTACATCGCATTTGCGAATAAATTGTGCAAGTCGTTTTTGGTCTGCAGTGGGAATGTCGAGCTACGTTTCTGCTGAAGAAGCCCCAAGCAGGGCTGAAACAGCTGTCCAGAGGCTGCTCGAGATTCTCACTGCAATCAAAAACGATTTGCACAAAATTTTTCTTACCGATAGCAGTGCAACATAGCAGCTACTGTCGTGTTGCTAGGTTTATTGTTGCCTTCACAAACATGCGATAGATGATTGAAAAATTTTCCTGCGTGCATAATTATGACGAGAGTCTAATTATTACAAAGATAGTCAAGCAGGCTGTCGAAAAATTCATAAACAAGGTCTGTACGTTTTAGAAAATTTCGTTCTTTTAATAAAACAATAAACCGCTATAAGGTAATTTGTTAAAAATATGTTATTTCAGTTTTAAGCTAAATGTAAACACACCTAAAATAGGTTCCTTCTCAAAAGTTAACATATTTACTGAAAGAAATGAAGGAAAAGCAATAAAAACCATGGTAATCTTAGAAACGATCTGTATGTAGCCACCAAACTCACAGTTACAAGATATGTAGTTGACCAAATTTTTATTCAGACACTTGTTACCATAAAGCAACTACGGCTGTAGCGACTATTGGTATAATGACCCTTGGAAGTCGCTACAACTGGCTTCTACCGTACTTCAAAGAGAAATACTTGGTGATTATTCTATAAAATAATTAAATTTCAAGGAATTTTTTTTTCTTGATAAAAAATTTAGAATTATAAATGAATGACCGAATGGGTTGTTACTTCATTAAACGCAATTATTAAATAAAAAACATTTTTGAAGCGAAAGAATAATGTGAATTTAATATTTATTAAAAAAAGACAGGAACTTGAATTTCTCGATTCATACGGACGCATCGTAGAGGAAACCCGCTTAATTCGTTAAATTCAGGAAGCAAGTAAGTTAATGCGTAATTACGGTTTGTTAAGTCCGCCTTTAATGACTTACAACCAGAAAGATCAGGTTACCATGTTCTAGTTTTCAGTTCTATTTCGTCGCTTTTAAAGGTACGGCCGTAGGGTACGACTCAGAGGATTTGGTCTAATTATTTCCAGTTGAATTCTTTCAGTTTTGTAATATTAAGTATATCAGTTTCCTCTACCATATTAAAATTATACATTACGCTGTATCGCCAGAATTAGCAAATATCGCGTTAGAAATTCTTTCTTGGGGCTATTTATTACCTGTATTACTTATTAAGGTTCAGGAATATTTTCTGGTGTAACGGTTTCCCCATTGCAAAGTCCGTTCTCTTTATTAGTTGAACGTAATAAATAAAAGTTACGGTATCGAATAAACTGCAACATATCAGATATCGACAGTGATGTGACAATATCTCCTGTCTTCCTCGAAGAAAATTTTATAAGGGAGGCTAA
Organism: Prosopocoilus inquinatus; assembly: GCA_036172665.1. Taxonomy (NCBI): domain Eukaryota; kingdom Metazoa; phylum Arthropoda; class Insecta; order Coleoptera; family Lucanidae; genus Prosopocoilus; species Prosopocoilus inquinatus. The sequence goes on from CM069871.1 coordinate 39,447,399, forward strand.
AACTTATTGGGCCGTATTCTCATCTCATGATTAAAGTCGTCTCTAACTAAAGCAGTGTTTAAAATAAACATAAACGCTATAGCTTAATGCGAATTTCATGAATAAGAGAGAATTTAATTATCGCGTTCCTAAATTAAAGTTAAGGTGAAAATACGGGCTATTTTGTTTAGCTACTTAATTGTACTTTAGTTTTAGCATTATTTTAAAAAATCGTAATTTTATCAATTATAACTACTAAAACGCAAAATGTACACCACTTTGTACTCGCTTGTAATATAAATAGTCAGACAGGAGGTATAAGATTTGAAATTTATAGTAACGCTGCCCACATATTGATGAAGTAAAAACATTTTTACACAAAACGTTTTGCGATTCAAAACATTTCTGTTAGTCACACACTGATTAAACAAAATGTTTTCAAGCAAAACGTTTCCGGGAAAACATTTTCGGGCACATTTTCGGACAAAACGTTTTCTGGCAAAACGTTTTCTGGCAAAACGTTTTCGGGCAAGACGTTTTACGACGTTTCAAAGAGAGAGAAAATGTTCCGTATAATTATTTACCTCTTTTTGCCGATTAAATTAAAGCGTAAGCGTATGTTACGATTTTTAGAAAAATGTAATGCATTTAATCGCCGATATATTTAATTTTTTTGTGAAGCTCGCTATTATAATTAGTTGTTACAATGACTTCAGTCGGTAAAGATGTTGCTGGTTTGAGTCTGTGGCAGTTTTAACAAATGTGTGCAAAGGAGGAAAGGAGTATAAATGAAGAGAGTTTTAAAAAATATACTTAAGGCCTAGTACATACTTGGATACAAAGTCGCGCAACTTTGCAGTCATATTTCGCGACTGTTTCGAAACAGTTGCTAAACAAAATGCTCAAGTGTTCCGGGACAAAATAGCAGAACTTTTGTTTCGAAGCCTAGTACACATTTGGATGCAACATCGCGCAACTTTGTTTCAAAGTCTTGTTTCGCGATTGTTTCGAAACAGTTGCTAGACAAAATGTAATGTATCTCGAGTGTTCGGGGACAAAAATAGCAGAATTTTTGTTTCCCATTTCAAATGGGAAACCTTAAACTGTGTTACGCAATGGTTGAACGTGGGAGTAAAAAGAAGATGAATATCGCAAATTCGATAAATCTCGCTCACAATCAATCACCTTCGTATTTTATCGGCTCTGTTGTGTTTTTTTTTAATTACGTCATCTCAAAAAAAAAAACTAAAGATTTCCATGGTACAGCTTGCTTGTGGCCTTGTAGAATGTATTTTTAGTAGAGTATAAAAATCGAATAAAAAACAGATATACAGGATGTTATCGAATAAGGTGGCAATAATTATGCCACGTATAGACCACATTAAAATATTACAATTTAATCTAATTTAACTACGCACAAAACTCTTTCGTTCCTGAGTTATAACCTCCTAAAAAGGTAACTTGAAAAGAATATATTCTCAAATATATCTGGAACGGCTTGAGGTAGATCGTTGAAATTTGGGATATAGGGATGGATATATCATATGGAAAAATGAGCTTTTGCACCAGTAGCGTAGATCCGAGGAAGTAGTTTATCATTTTAGTAAATAAATTACTTATTGTCACTTTTTAAAGACTTCTGAAACAAAAATTGAAAAGTACGAATAAAATTGTACTAGAAATGAACTAAGTTCCATCTTCGTCAGATTAACCGTTTTCGAGATAAGTAGATCGAAAGAGTTTATTTCAGCAAAATTCCAAATTTCGAAAAACTCTAACTTACCTTGAAAACATTAGATGGAATGTTATCTGTCAATGTGTAATACTTAATTGTTGCGTAATTCTTTTTGTCAAAGTATGCTTTTCAAGTTGCTTTTATAGGTTATATCACAGAAACGAAAAAAATGTGTATATAGGTTATATTAGGTTAAATCGTAACATTTTAACGTAGAAGATTTAATCAAAAAATACAAAATTGTAATTTCTGAAGTTGAAAAAGATTATTTATTTATTATTTAAAACCCAACTTCGCCGAGAAAATAAATAGTTCAATGTTTTTTCAATGCTTCTCTTTTATTTTTAATTTTTTACTGAGCATGAGAACCATATCAAGCAGCGATGCTACAGGCAGCAATTCCAATATCGCTGACCATGGTAATGCACATACCAAAGGTTGAGGCTTGAATGACCGCAACTTGTCATCCTAGACCATGAAGTTTAAGGCAAAATGACGTAAGCTCTTTTGACTCAATTGTTTAGAAATCAAAATTTGATATAACTGTTTATCTAATGCATTAATGAATAGTTTAATTAGCGACATCCTATAATTGCTTTTTGACCTGACATTGCATTAAGATTGACGAATTGAAGCCAGTTTGTTACATAAAAAGTCATCCCATGCAAGCTGTCAAGGCATAATGAAAATTTTGAAAAAATTTGTTACAATTCGTTTCTCATTGCAGTAGATCCGTCAAGCATCCTCTATACAACTGTTTCAGCCTTATTTAGGGCTTCATCGGCAGAAGCGTAGCTCGAGAGTTCCACCGCAAATCAAAACTCGACTTGTCCGAGGATATTCGCAAATGCGATGTCAGGTCAAAAAGTGATCGTAGGATGTCGTTATTTAAGATATTCATTACTATTACATAGCATTTGCGAATATCCTTGGACAAATCGTTTTGCTTTGGACTGGAACTCTCGAGCTACGCTTCTGCTGATGAAGTCCCAAATAGGACTGAAACAGCAGTACAGAGGATGCTCAAAGCATCCATTGCAATCAAAAACGATTTGCAACAAATTGTTTTAATGCATTAATGTTAGTGCTTGTTTTTTCACTATTCTAATAAACTTCAAACAATAAATATTGGGAAAAATAGCCATTAAAATATTTAAAACTAGAAACAAAAAAGAGACGCAAATCATTCGGATGTAAATAACTAAATTACTATTCATTTGACACTCAAATGATAAAATTCGTATTAATTATTGCGTTTAGCGCTGTCGTTTAACGGTAAATTTCCAATTTCATAGAAAATGTCGCTTACGTCGTTTTACATTGAACGTACATACATCCGGATAGATAGGCTAAATGTTTATTGCGAATCGATTTCAGATTGTTTTTTTTTCAAAGGAACCAACCAATCAAAAACAATCAGCAAGAAATATTTTGCTATCCAGAACCAAGCTTAAGTGTGGACATGCGAAAATGTATAGAAATAGTTTCGATATTTTGTCTCTCAACAATGTTTCGCGATTGTTGCGCGACTTTGTATCTAAGTATGTACTAGGCCTAAAACGTTTATTGGGGAGATACGAAAAGATACAGTAAAAAGAAACGCTTTAAGTAAAAACAAAAAATAATCTATCTAGATTTGACGTTACTCGCATATTTCGAAAGCGAGGAGCCTCTTAAAAAAGATTCCAAACGTTTAAAAAAAACCTTTTAGGTATTTTTAAATGACGGTGACGTTTGCCGTTTTCTAGGAAACCAAATATACTTATGTCCGGTTTCTACGATACATAACTTTACGTAGAGATAAAATCAAAATAAACTCACCATAACTTCTAAAAACCGTTTCTCAAAATTTTATCCGTGAATAAAACGTATAGGTAGCAACGTAAACAGTTTATAGTTTTCGTTAAGTTATCTGTCATTAAAAATTTATGTTTACATAAAGTTATTTGCCGTTTCAGAACCTGGGCATATTCTTAGCACGTTTTGTGTGACGTTATTTACAGTCAACTTACGGCCGCTATTTTACGGCACCGCTGTCCTAGGAAACCGAGGCTTTACTGACGGTTTGATTTTTTGTAAAGATGCGGTCATTGGGTGCATACCTTTAATCGAACCAAATACGTTGGGGGTCGAATGTTTGCCGGCTTTTATGAATACTGGTATGGCATTAAACAGAAAGAGTAAGATTGCTGCTCTCATCAAAGAAAATTTACGAGATTTACTACCGAGCGAACGTCTTTTCGCAAACGTAAAAACATGAAAATGACTTCAAAACAGAATTGATGAAAGTGTATGAAAAAATATTAAATTGATCAGTGTCAATTGCACATATACTAATTAAAAAAATTAGAAAAAGCAATACAACTATTTGTTCAGTTTAACAAAGAGGAATATTCCTTTAGAATTTAACACCATAGATTTTAGAAGATTTTGTATTGTGTTATAATGTTACTAGTTTAAGGTATTTCTCTCATACTGACTGACAAAAGACAAAGATAAAAAAATAAATTAGAAGTAACGAAGTAGAGAATGAAAATAAATAATAATACCTTAAGCAAAAGCAATATTCCTTAAAGAGAAAAATTAAAATCTTGACACAATGTATCAGATCTTTTTTCCCACCATAAAAAATTGGATCTAAATAATAAAGTGTTGGAAGTGGTTAGAGTCCCGAACGCGGTATCGCTTCCAAAAGATTAAAATCCCGAACGTGCGTGGTTTATTAAAAAACGTTCGGAATTCACAAAAAATTGTAACGAAAGTGGTTGTGTCAGTTTGCTTTCTCGGGAAAGTTTTCTTACATGCATTTGAGGTTTATAAAAACCTACAAAATACACTACTCTAGACAAATTTGAAAGACAAAACAAACTCTAGTTTTGGAAAAGATACACCAAAACAATAAAGTATCTTATGTGTATTGTATAAGGCGGTGGTAACGATCTTCTAAGAATAAACCGATTTCATTATACCCTAGGTATTATTTGATAAAAGGGGTACTCATACGTATGCAAACTACACCTTCATGAACATTCAGTGGCAAAAATTTAAAACAATATATGTCACAACAAGCTCCTCTCTCAATTGCCGTAATTGCCGAGAGAAATCATTTTAATCGAACATAATGGTACATTCTTAAAGTGTTTAGGATATAGAGGTGGTACTGTAGTGTTACAATAACAGTAAGACAACAAAATCATCTGCTGACTGCAAGGAATCGATTTTGTGTGCAACTGGCTAAATTAGATACCTTCTCTTGTAAAAGAAATTGTAAAAATTTGTTATAATGTGACAGAGATAGGTTACCATATTTCACTGGCTAATTTGGCACTTTTCTATAAATTTGATGCAAGGAATATCACCATGTCATACGGGCTTTGGAAACAATTGAAGCGCTTTTTACAAAAACAGCCTTTGTCAAAAATTTGACAAAGATAAGAAAAACATCCACCAATCTCATTAAGTCATTACATCCAGACATACTAAAATATTCTGCAAAAACAATCTACTTTTCAAATTAAGGATACTTCAGTTTTTCCGGTTGCACAAAAAACAGTCTTTGTCCAGAAGGTTTTCACCAAAAATAGCCCTTGTCAGCGACGAAGGTCGTTTTTGCAGTAAATTTAAAAACAGTATTACTTTATGCTTTTCTTGCGAAAACAAACCTTGTCAAACAAACTTCTCATTTTTTCACAAAATTAGTAAACTTTATTAAAATTCTCATCACAAACCTGATATATTCCTATTTTTCCTTATTATTTAAATCCACAAAACATACAAAATTCAGAAAGGCCTTTTACATAATCAGTTTTCTTGAATTTCTCCAAAACAATGCTTTTTGACATGGGCTGTTTTTGTAAAAAGACGCTTCAATTGTATCGACAATGGTTAATGGTTTCTAAGGTTATTACAAGGTACAAGAAAGAAAGTCAAGCAGATCATATTATCATGGAAATGTGTCTTCTTGTAATCATTCATGTAACCGAGATAAAAGTGCGATCCAATGATCGGGATCCGTACTACTTTATATAAAATCCCAAAAGATTCATTTAAACCACGCCTGTTCAAGATTTTAATTTTTTGGTAACGATCCCTCATTCGGGACTCTAGCCACGTGCTAAAGTATTTCTAAATTAAATTTTTAATTTATTTAAAAGGAAAGTATAAGTCAGTTGAATTGGTCCTTCTCACCACTGTAATACAAAGACAGATGATCAAACGAGCAAGCAGATAAACAAACACAAAATAACAACATGAAATAAAATTAAAAAGATGTTTGTTTACGCTTTTAGATCGCGACTTAACATTGATATAATGTGTTTCACTTTACATAAAGACACTTATGTAACACATTTATTAATAACGCAATTAATATAAAACTTTTATTAGTGATAGAGACCATCAAGATTAACCTTTTTGTAGGAATGAATTTTTATTGGAGTCTAAATCTGGGCAAATATGATTAAAATAATAACTAGTGTTTTAAGTAAAATGATAATAGCGATGAAGATAGAGCAAAAAGTATTTAAAAAAAGTTCTTAATAAACACTAAAATACTCCAAACACGAAACATTTTAATTTGGTTGAATTCTTGGCACTAAGTCTCAGTGACTTACAAGAAGTAGCAGCAATACCACCAACAGCAGCACCGCAAATAGCAGCAGCAGCCCTGAGGAACTTCTTCTGCAATGAAGAACGAAACATTGGTAGTAGAAGAAATCCAAGATACGCGGTTCCAACCGGAAGCCAAGAATTCAACCATGGACGACGGCAGCCTTCAAGTTAAAATATTTTAATTTTTATTATTTTTCACACTTTTTGGTGTATTTATTGAAAAAAAATCTTATCTGAAAAATCAAATGTGCAAGGCACAATCAAAACAATTGAAAATTTGGCCTCTATTACTGGTAAAATTTGTACACTAATTGCGTTATTATTTTATTAATAAACAAGTTTTTTAGGTGTCTTTATGTGTAGTGAAACACTCTATATGAAAGTTTTTACATTGCTATGGTATACATAACATAAAATACAACCTGTCTCAAAACCTCTGTCTTTAAATGAAACTGTAAGTTCCTCATTACATAAGAGGTGAATTCTCCAAATCTGAAATTTTTTGCCCAAAAATGAAAAACTGACCTATCACAAGCGAGCGCAGTTCCTTTGTTTTGAAACCTCTGCAATTTATTCCGATAAAAGCAATAAACCGCAATAAAACTTTTTATTTACGCTCAGAACTCGGTAAAGGTCTTATTGTTACGAATATGAATCCGAGTTGCGGACATCGGCATGTTTATTTGCATTTTCAGCATGCGATAAGTAAGAACTTTTATTTCCGCACCTCTTTGTAATAGACAATAACAATTGCTAAACGTTGCTAAAGTAATTAAATCTTCGTACTCTGGTTTTGTAACTGCGTTGAAAATGCGTGAACTTATTTTTTAATTATCGCACTAATAGCCGCAGAATAAGTATTGCAAGAGCAGAAACTATTCCTATCGTAAAAACGGAAAGCAACAATTGAAGTATGAGTACGATGAAAAAATTAAGTAATAATAACTTCGCTCGCTCTCAATCGAACTATTTTATTAACTGTTTACATTCCAACAAAAAACACATATTTTTATAATGATAATATTGAACCTGAATTTCTGCATCGATTTAAGGTTCTGCAACATTACAGCGTGGCGAAGAGCGGCGATTTTTTTTAACTGTACTTGGATACGTTCGGTGGCTTCGCCGCGCATCGCATAAGTGTGCGCACTCTCATAAGAATACAGCAAAAGAAATTTTGGGCGCCGCGGTACGCCGCGCTATGTGTCCGATAACACCGGTGAGAAGTTAGCAACAACGCTCCAGCAACAAAACTATAAAATTTCAATTAGCTGTAAAAACATCCTAATTGTTACACAATAATTAATACCTTCATGAAGGTCATTTACTGCAGTTTGTCCTGGTGTATCATAACTAAAGGATCGAGGAAAAGAGCCCGTCCAGTCTCCCAGATACCGATTACGTATCATAACACCGCCGGTGTAGCACAGATCTGCATCGTTCGATTGCCCGGTGTAACAGAGACGCGCGTTGTTGAGTATTCTCAGGTAATCGAAATTCGAATAGGGAAGAAAATACTAAAATTTCTTAGCTATTAATTGTTATTAAAATTATTATTAAATAACGTTCCAAATCTTCGTTCGTTCGTTCGTTTCGATTTGTCGTGAGAATGTCTTGTCTTTTAAAGCGAGAAAATGATCTCTCAACATAACAGATTCTGAGAGACGCTTTCTCTAGGTAAATTTTGAACTCTTCAATATTTACGGACAGACTCAGCAATCAAATAAATGTCTAATCGTCAAAATCAAAGTTAATGAGACGCAGAATTCGGTCGTAGAATCCCCGTGCCTATCGGAAATGCAGCCAGAAATCTAGCGCCACCGCGCGCGGAATACAACGCCTCTGAGTTTGGACCCTGATATTCGAGGCCTTATTCATAACTGACAAAAAAACGAAACCTAATTTAATTATAATACTTAAATGATCAGTATATAATTATAAAGAAACCTCATTAGACGAAATATTTACGTTCGAAATTTTCACGCAAATTGAAACCAATTAACCAAATTTATCGAAAAATACCACCAATAAGTTCTGGCCCATCGATTTGATAGAGTACTGATTAAGTGAAAATGGGCAACTTCCGGAAATTAAAATTCAACAGATACAAACGCACATAACTCTTTGTACAGACGTCGCACAAGTTATATTTTTACAGAAAATGAAAGAGTATGTTCAAATCTATGGATTTATGCTATTTGTGAGTTTTGGCCGATCGATTTGATTGACTAATTATCGAATGTAATTAGAATTCTGACGGCTTTACGTTTTCAATGCAGCGTTAATTATAAACGCACATAACTTGTTGTGCAGATGTTGCACAAACGAAATTGTACAACAACTTATGTGCGTTTATGATTGACGCGGCATTAAAAACGTGCAGCCGCCAGAACGCCTAATTACATTCGATAATTAGTCAATCAAATCGATCGGCCAAAACGTCACTTCTCATCAAAAAATCAGACGTTTATTTCGTCTTTTCGTCGTAGTTTTAATAAAGAAAAAAATTTATTTTTACTGTACAAATACAATAACTTTTAACATTGTAAACTGGCAATTTACAAATTAATATGATGTAAGAATTTCCTCTTTTTCGATGGCCTTTAGATTAAATTTTTTTAATTTAACTGTTAAAGTGCACAAAATTAGCACAAAACTAATCATCAATTAATGCAACATGCACAGAATATTTTAAACTATTAACTTACCTAGTTACAAAATTTATCTGCTTTTAAAATTAACAAAAACACGATACTTGACCTGCCTTGAGTACAATGTCTGTGCATTAGGTCATGGTCTGCGTTTTTATGACTTTTTATGGCCCCGAACGTCGGAAAATAGTTGAATACCAATACCACATTTAAGCTGCATTCAGCGACCCTCAAACAATTTCTACGAAAAAGTAAAATAATTTTTATCTGCGTTATTATTGATATCCGACCAATAGTTGTATAACAAATTTGGTTTCTTTTGTTAACCACTATTTCTGGTTTCAATTAAAAACATAGGTTTACAGACATGCTGTATTAAAGGATCTCTCATTTCAATCTCTTTGTATTACTTACTACGTACGAACCCCTCACCACAATAGTTCATTCTAATTCAAGTTTTATATTAAGCTTTAAATAATTTTAAAAGAATGCTTCGGAGATATATTGCCTGATGAGACTTTGAAAGAAAACAATATGCTGAATACTATTTATAAAATTTATGGGATTGTCAAAAATAATGATAAAATATTTGCAAATTTGTGATTATCAACACTTGTATTGTAGTCGTCCTACTTATTTAATAAATCAATCTTAGGTGTACCTGTGACGGAAGTAAAATAAATATTTATTAATTACGTTATTAATCCGTCCCTTCATCATTTAGAAATTTTTGTTAAAAAATGTTAAACATGAGTAGAGTTTTTAAAAATACCATATTCGACGATAAAGAAGATTATTGCCAATTATACCATGCGGGGTTCAATCGAATGTAAGAAAAAAACTGGACGATTTGAACGGCATTATTAAGAAAAATGGGATAGCTTCTGCATCTGAGCTAGCTGAATTGTGGGGTAAAGCATTAGAACGATGTGTGTCTGTATCTACTTGTAGTAGGTATGCAAAGAAACAGCATTATGAATTTTATGAGGTAAATTTTATAGTTTTATTTTGGTACTGATATTAATAAATCGACTTAGGCCAATAAAAAACCTTTGTCGACCCAGAAACAAAAACGAACGCGCGTTATATGGACAAAAAATCATCCCGGATGGACGAAACAACGAGTTCTCTAATCTGGAGCGACGAATCTCGTTTTGAAGTTTCAGTTGGAGAAAAAAAAAAATTTCAGCCTCGCAGATGGTGTGGGGATGTATGTCGGGTCAGGGGATTGGGAATTTAACATTTATCAACGGGATTATGAGCACACATAAGTATATACATAGAGACCTTGGAACACCAACTTATACCCTCAGTTCCAAAACTACAAACAGAGGACGGGCGTTATATCTTCCAGCAAGATGGCGCCGCGCGCCATACTGCCAAAGAGGTGGAAACTTGGCTTTTGGAAAACAATTTTCCTGTCCTTGATTGGGTTTGTAATAGCCCGGACCTATCTCCAATCGAAAATTTGTGACGGAAAATTAAACGAGAAATGCGTAATCATTCAGTTCACACAAAAGATGATTTACGTAGCAAAATAATTGAAATCTGGAATAATGTAACACCAAAAATATGCAGGGAGCTTATTGACACTCTTTCCAGAAGATTAGAATCAGTTCTTCATCAAGAGGGTGACTGTACTTCTTTGGGAAGAACTATTAAGACATGACTTTTAGAAAGAGTTGCATAATACTTAAGAATAACTGAAATAGTTTAGTGACACTTAAGTTAATTATTCACAAATTTGTTGCTCGACTTCAAATAATAACAATTTCTGTATTTTCGATGGCGATTTTTTATTTGTTATATCACCTTTTAGATACACGTGGCATATGAAGCTGTAGGAAGAACTATTACGATGAGGGACTCGTAGTAAAAGTTAATCCACGTTGAAAATATATAATTTGTATTGATTGGCTCCATGTTTAAGATTCGATTATGATGTCTTTGTAAAATATCGCTATATCTTCTCATATTGCAATTTAAACATGAAATTACGACTTGGTAAACTACATCTTAGTGCACAATTTACTTATGGGAGAGGTCACAGAAGATGTATAGTCATGCACACCTTAAGTTTTACAATTTGACATTTCTGTGAACCTTGTAGCAGCAGGTCTTAAGGATGAGGCTTGCGTGCAGGAGGTGCATTTTAGTTGCGGACGACCTACATACAACTCCTGCACAAAATTAGTATCTCTAAAAACGCGTTGCGTGAAGCTTCAGGAGCAATTGTTTCTGCCTTAGGAGATAGTTAAACAATTTTAATTTACGCACCAGTAAAAAAACTGGGTGTAAATTAAAGAATAAATTTAGAAAGTTAAACTGTAGTAACTTTCTTATTAGGTTTGGTAAAAAACGAATTAAGAAAAGAAATCTTTATTTTGATCTCCTACAGCTACCCTCTCAATCTCCTCCATACATTATTACACATACAGGAAACGTACAGGACGTAAAGGAGCTGTAATAGATAAATCAAGAAAAATAGAACTAGAAATATCCGATAGACACTATGGAATAGTATACCATCCATTTTCCAAGAAAGAAATGTCGCAGCCGACCAACACTATAATGTATGAATCAGTGCTGGTACGGCTGTGAATCATGGGTGCTAACTGAATTTCTAAAATAAAAAAATAAAAGCATACGACAAGACTGAGGTTCAACAGCTAAGATGTTCTGATCATGTAACTATTGGTTTGTGCTTCAGTTGCTATTGTTTATCTCCATTTGTCAACACCTTATACCTTGGTTATACTGTCCCGATAAGGTCTAATAAGAACCAAACGAACATCGACAGTTACTTTTCCATGTCACTTTTTTTACCATATGTTTTCCTGGAGATAACTTTTCTTTCACTTATATTTGATTAGTATGAACGAAGAAGGAATGGTAAAAGTGAAATGAAAATTGGCCACCCAAATGTGTGTCAACATAAGTTGCGTGTTTGCTTTCAAACCCGAATGGAGTATATCCAAATTCCAGACCACCGGATCGATTTTTCAATTGTAGATAAAAATTCTTTTCCAATAGGAATTGATCATAACGAACACTTTGAACAGAGTACCTAATCAATTTTCTTTAAACAAGCATTAAATTTATCGATACAGGAGCGAGGTTCTCACGTGTGCTCTATATGCGTGTTAGTATGTTAAATAACACACAGAATACTTGTAACTGTTTTTATTTAACAATAATTAGAACACACAGCGGAATCATGTTTACACGCTGGACTACTATGTACTTCTTACTTCTAATACGAACGCGCACGCGCATCACTACAGCTAGGACGCATTTACACTCAACGGAACATTAAGGTGCATTCATACATTGCACTAACTTTCCCTCGCTTAATTTAAGAATATTTCTTGATAAACCTATCTGGTTTTGATCTCACTCTTTGCGATCTTGGCAACACGTTCGACGCAGGAGATTCTATCATGAGACTTTTTCTACTCGGTGTTGATCTTTCTTGGATAACCTGTTTTGAATTATCGCGATTGGAATTTTCAACAACGGGTGGTATGAATAAAAATGAAGTATTTACTAATGCTTCAAGTATTTGCATCTTCTACGTAGTATTTACTCCGACGCTGTAGTATCTACCAACTTCCGGCAGCATTTACTTCGTTTTATAAAGACAGTACTTCAAATCGAAGTCAATACTTCTCTAGGTGTAGTATATGCTTCTGCAGTGTAGTATTTACTCTGTGTAGCATTTTCTCCTACTTCCTTTAAAACATATCGCGTGTTTATTAATACGTTAAATTAATAAATTTGCGAAAATTAATTAATTAGTTATTATTAATAATTTTTGTCTATTGATGGTAAATGTAATAAATTTTAATATTTTAATGTAAAAAGATCAAATCTTTGTAATTCCAAATGTCACAATAAGCGTTTCGTACAGGAATAGATAGTTGATTGTTAGTGTAAATATAACATTTTTTTTTTAATTATAAATAATGGAATAATTTAGAATTCGGAATAAATAAATTTATTATTTATTCTCAAATATTTTTGAATTTTATTGTTTATCCTTAAGTAGCTGTCAGATGTATAGCGAACATCTACATTTATACTGCTTTTCTGAATCGTCCCATTAATTATTAGAAATTTTTCGATAATTTTCAACAGGCAGGAAAATTATATACTTTCTAATATTTAGTATTTACACATATTAAAAAGTTCAAATTCTTTTTTATAATAAATCTAAACTCCAGATCAAAATTAACGAACCACTATACAAGAATTTTTTCTTTTTTTATACATAGTCGTTATGTATACTTTTGTAAAAAAAAAAAAACAGGTCAATGCATTATGTAGAAGGCTATGAACAACAGATATATATCACAAAAAATTAAGATGCGCTGTTCCTTACATTGTTCGTCACAACAAGAGTGCGAATGTTCATTGAGTACACAAAATATCTTCAAATGAATTTTATCAAGCTCCAGAAGTAGAAACGAATTGCTATTAATTTGACATTAATAACTGAGGATTTTTCACAGCTGACTGTTCTTTGATTAGCTCGTAACTTATTTTTTTCCAAATGGAACATAACGACCTAATGAAAATTTCATATCCTGTAAAAATGTTAAAAGCCAAAATGCAAAGGAGTGGCTTTCTCGAATTACTTAAAATCGCATTACGATTTATAGGTTTACGAAATAAAAAACATAAAAAGAAATGTCGTTATCATGGCAAGCAAAATTATCAAGTGAGACATATTCAAACTCGCAATGATCTGTAAATTCCAAGTATGTAAAAATATATAGCATGTTCCATTTAAAATAAGAAAGTTGATGTCACTTCCGGCGAAACCAGAAGTCGTACGGTGGCCAATGCTACGTCAGAAAATTCAGCTTTTTATTTAATTTCTAGATCCCGAATTTTATGTAAAATATAAAAATTCTAGAAGAGTGAACACGTGACATTCTAAATTGTGTATTCGACATAGCTTACATCACCTACCAAACAGTGTACAAGTTTCTTATTATCACCCTGTATTGTTATCTATACAACATCGTAGCTGAAGATGTCAATCCTTTCTACGTGGATGGATAGATTACCGACTATTTGATTTCTGTTGATACTCCACTAATCGAATGACCAACAGTTCCAACGTAACTCTCATAGAGTAATACGGCTAATAATAGAAATTCTCTTATAATCTCACGAAAGAATACTAATTAAACAAAAAGAAATAATGCGTTTTCAAAATATTTTTTAAATTGATCTCAACACTTTCTTGCTACAAGGTAATTAGCATTCATTATTAAATTTGTAAGTAATTTTTGTATTAATAATAATCCTTTGACGAAATATTAAATTATTAGTCATATTTTTGAAAGTGGTCCAGTACAACATTAAGTCATTTACTTAGCTCATATCACTGACTTCAAAAAGAAATACATGTATGTCCAGTTCAAGAAAAAAGTTGACTATTATTATAATAGTACTGAAACAAAATGTAACTTTTACCAATTTATAGTATTTATGGAGTGATTTTATATATTTCTTTCTTACTTAATTCAAATCGAACTATAGTTATGTACGTATTGTGGTATATTTTATCTTGCACCTGGTATAGAAATAACAAGTTCAGGCTTTGTATAACTAGATTTATAGTAATTATTTTACACATTTATACTTATCTAAATATTTTGTAATGCAGCGTAATTTGTTTTGTCGTAATAAATTTTTGTATTAGGCATCTGATTAGACATTTTTCGCAAATGCTACGAATCGAAGTACGCAAGCTGAAGCTGCGATGGTACCAGCTTCGCTGACACTGAAGTAAATACTACAATTTTGAGTTAAAACTGAAGCATTTAGTAGCCGAAGTAAATACTTCAGAGTGAAGTAAACACTTCGGTAATTTCCACACGAATGCTATTTGCCGTAGTATCTTCCGGAAAATAATAGTACTTACTTCAGAGTGTAGCAACTTCTTAAAATCTGAAGTAAATACTACAAAGAAGATACTTCAAACTGTAGCATTAGCATTTACTTCGTTTTTATTCATACCACCCATTGACGTTGTGCTCAAAGGGGTTTTGATCGATCACGCTCGGAAATACTTGTTTATCTGAAACTTGCAAAGTGCGGCTGAAAATGGAGCACAGCGTATCTCTCTTGAACTTTTAAAATCATGGTCATCCTGGTAATTCTCTTTCAGTTCAGTATAGTTTTCTTTCATATCACCTGCATGGTAGAATCTTTCACGTCCATTTGCATAAACAATGTATGTAACCGGACTCTTTTGCATAATTACTTTTCCCGGCCAGCATTTAACATTTTTGTCGCATTTTTGTTGCTTTAACAAACACCGGCTGGTATGGTTGATAAACATTGATTCTCTTATTTGCTACAGTACAATTACTTTTTTTCTGAGTTTAATCAGGTTTAAGCATTGACAATTTTGTGCTTGGTAGATGTTTTAAAACTAATTCGGCTGGAGCCCGAATTAACACAAAGTGTATTCCTAGCATAAAGTAAAAATTTAGCCAATTTGTTTTCAGTGCTTGAACTTGACTTACATTCAAGTAGTTGCTTCTTAATGTTTTTCTTAATCGTTTGAACACATTTTTCGGCAAACCCATTACTTTTTGGGTGATAAGGAGGCCTATGCGTAAGTTTAATTCCATTGATTTTACAAAAACTAGCAAATTCACTAGAACTGAAAGGTGGACCATTGTCCGAGACTAGCTCTTGAGGAAAGCCTAACATACTAAATGTTATGAGTAATTTATCTAATGTTTTACCGCAGTTTGTACCACTAATGATATGAGCATCTATCCATTTCGAGTAGGCGTCAGTTAGAACAAGTATTTTGTTTTCGTTTAAGTCTAAAAAATCTATGTGAACACGTTCCCAAACGCGCGATGTACTATTCCAGCTTAATAGGTCTTTACTTTTTGGAACGTAGAACAAATCGAACAATCGCGTAGAGTTTCTTCGATGTTCTCATTGATATGAGGCCAAAAAACGTAAGATCTCACAAGCATTTTCATTTTTACAATCCCAGGATGACCCTCATGTAATAATTGTTTTACATGGTATTGCAATTTTTGTGAAATGACTACTCTGCTTCCATAACAAACGCATGCGTTAGTTATTGATAAATTATGTCTTTTCGCAAAGTATGGTTTCAATTCGGCGTCATTTAGATGATTTGGGCATCCTCTTTTTATAAGATCGTAAACTTTACTAAGAATTGAATCTTTCTGTGTTTCATTGGCAATGTCTAAACTCATCAATTGACACATGTACTACTTGTACTACTAATTTACCGTAAAAGTTTAGCATACCTAAATAAGACTTTAATTGAGTTAGATTTGTAGGGGGTGGACAATTTATTATAGCAGACATTGTGTCCTTAGTTGTCCTAATACCATTAACGTCAATGATATGACCTAAATACTGTACCTCACTTTTAAAAAATTCACACTTATTCAAGTTGATCTTTACATTGAATTCTTCAAGTTTTGCAAGTACCTTTTATAGATTAATTTGACAATCTTGTTTAGATTTCCCACAAATTATTAAATCGTCAAGATAACAGCATACCCCTTTTATATTACCGGCAATGGCGTCCATTACCGACTGAAATATACCCGGAGCACTAGAAATTCCGAACGGTAATCTATCAATTGAAAATAATCCGCGATGTGTATTAACTGTAAGAATCTTTTTAGACTCTTCAGACAATTCTAATTGAGTAAAAGCTGATGACAAATCTAGCGCACAAAATACTTTACCGCCTGCTAGAGAAACTAAGATGTCATTTAGATTTGGAATAGGGTATATATCTCTTTCAATATTTGGATTTACGGTACCCTTATAGTCTACACATAGACGTAATCTTCCGATTTTCTTATCAACTACTACTAAAGGGGATGCCCACTATTTGAGCTTTACGAATTCAATATGTAAAACACTTAATTCGTCGCTTAAAAATTTTTAAAATGTTAGAGTGCGGCGTTGATTTCGTTTCGTTATAATAACGATATTCAATTGTAACTTTTTATATAAACACAACTTCTGTCAAAGAATGAATTTCCTCTTAAATTAAAAATACAGTCCACTGAATCAGTTCTACATTATTTTTGGTCCATTCCGAGCCGAACTTTTTGCATTTAACATTAGAAGGATGAAACTAAGGACAGCAGTTGAAATTTTGGGACACGGATCCATTTCAGGCTACGTGTTCTGGAAATAAACATTGTACATTGGGACCAACGATTATGCTTGGTTTATACAGTCACTAAAACTAAAACTAAAATTAAAACTATGCAAGAGTTTCCGTTTATAGAAGCAAAAATTACGCATGCTTGTTGCACACCTAGCTGTGAAAATTCCGTGGAGGGAATATTAACTGGAGAGAAAGTACAGTCAAATTTACGGTCATCCCGCCTTTTCCACTAAGAATTGATATAAACGAATTCTTAAATTTTATGAAGTTGTATAAATCGCTTCGTATCAGTACGGCCTTTTAATTTCTTAGTTGATAGTTATTAATGTTTAGTTATTAGTTTTAGTGACTGTATAAACCACACTTTAGGACACGAAACCAGTTCAGGCGACGTGTTTTGAAAGCAGCAATCGAAAGTGAGGCAAGTTCAGCGAAGATACCACAACGCATGCTCTGTGGCAGTGTCTCAATCAGCCGACTGACGTACTTAGGACTGCGCATCAGGTGCACCAATCTTTGTAACGTCAGCTGCAGGAGCCGATCAATGATGTAATAAGGTTAGATGGAGTCTAGCGTCATTTTGAATAGGACTGCATCGGCTTTAACATTAGAGAGAAAAAGATAATATGAGCATTCCCTAAGAGTAACAAAGATCAGAAATGGCCGATACCACGTAGTTTGGGGCAAATGAAAGCTTAGTTCAGATGCATCCGCATATGCAAAAAACTAGCCAATCAAAAACAAATTGCAGTAAATATTTTGCATATTCGAAATGCATCTCAACTAAGCTTAAGGGGTTTGCAAACACCGTTGCCATGGCGAGTAAGCGGTTGAGTAGCGAATTGTCAAAAATGAATGAACTTCATAATTTATAGTTCATATTCCAATTTTAAATTAGACTATCGAATCGCGTGTAATACGAAATATATTCAATATTTTAAGTAATTTTAAAACGCGTCTACCCTCTTTGTGGATGGATACATTTACATCTTTTTGTCGCATATTTATGCAATCATCAGCGAAACAAGTAGGTATTCTACATTTTATTAATGCGATTATTGAAATATTATAATAAAAAATATTTAAGAAACCTGCTTATCTTCTTAGAGTAAAATAGTCACTTACATAAAACTTAAAATCTAATAAAATGACTTTCAAAATCAATTTAAAACATCCCGTAAAAACTAGAAGCGAAATCAATGGATGTTGAACTGTAATTAAATAATCAACAAAAACTTGATAAGTCACTTCAAATAACTTAAAATCGAGAAAACGACCCCACAAAATCCAATTTGAAAACTAACAGACTAAACGCACAGACAACGAATGTTTTCACGTTTTGACATTGTCAAATTAATTTTGACGTTTCGCCCCAACCCAGCTGATCGAGGCTAGTTTTCTCTCTCTCTAATGTTCGTCGCGATACCTCTCACTCTACATTCCATCCACCCCATACCAGATCATTGGAGCCGATTAAGTTCAAGACTGGTTGACAAGTTGCATTTTACGATTATTCAAGAGTGCATTCGCTGCACAAACATGCAGGTATCCAGAGCAGGATAATTTTCGTTTGTGTTATGGTCACTTGCGTTAACTGCATTTGTCTTGATTTACGTTTTTATCAATATGTCACCAAAGAAAAACAAAAATGAAAGTGAATTTGTAACAACGCAAAAAGAGCAAGCTATTTTATCGCGCAGAAAAGCAGCGTTAAAATCAAAGTTACAAAATTTTTCTAAATTTTTCCGTGAAGTCACTAGAACCGAAATCGATCAAGCTAAATTGCTTCAAATTGAAATGCGCATTAGTAATGAGTCTCATTTATTAGCAGATTTTGCAAGTATTCAATTTGAATTAAAAAGTTTAGATTCAGACAGCTTCCATGCATCTGAAACAGAAATATTTGAAAATCTTTATTATTCTGTAATTTCAGAAGCTAAACAGTTTATTCTGAATTCACAGTATACGCAAGAAAAATCCAGCTCTGAAGTCCGTCGGGGTGTGGAGAATCTGTTCACAAAAAGAGTAGGAGTCAAGCTTCCTACAATTGAGTTGCCAAAATTTTCAAGTCTTTACGAGCAGTGGCTAGAGGTTAGAGATCTTTTCACTCCTTTGTTTCAAAATTGTAAGTACATTGAACCAATTCAGAAATTACATTATCTTAGGGCTTCTTTAGATGGAGCTGCGGCTCAAAGCATCGCTTCAATTAAGTTTTCGGCAGAAAATTACATTGTCGCTTGGGACATTTTGTGCGAGCGTTCGAAAACAAACGCTTAATGGTTCATAATCACCTTCATTCTCTTTTCAGCTTTCAAGAAATCAGAACAGATTCCCCAGCTGCTTTTAGAAATCTAGTAGATACTTTATCGAAAAATTTACGATCTTTAGAAATTCTTGCTGTAAAAACTAATTCCTGGGATACAGTTATTATTCATTTCGTAACTCCTAAGTTAGATCTTGAGACAATTAGACGTTGAGAACAACAGGAATTCAAAGGGGATCTTCCTACATTGGCAGAGTTTAAACAGTTTCTTTCGAGTCATGCAGATTTCTTGAAAAAGGTGAATATGTACAAGCCTAAGTCAAACGGACGTGATCTTAATCAGCGGAAACAGAAGTCGTTTGTTGTCAACTCTAGTGAGTCGAGTCAGAAAAATAAATTTTCATGCTTTCATTGTCTGAAACCACATTCCATTTACACTTATAATGAATTTCTTGCTTTACCAGTTAACAAAAGAATGGAAAGGGTTTCAGCTTTAAAACTGTGCTACAATTGTTTACAGAAAAATCAGGTTCAGAATTGCAAGTTAGGACATCGCAAGCGTTGTGACATAAAACACAACACCCTACTGCATCCTATTTCAGATTCCTCATCTAATAAAGCCTTGGACATTTCAACTCCAAAGCAAGCTTCAAGTCATGGTACGAATCAGAATCAAGTTAGTACAACAGTGTAACTATTCTTCTCAAGGTCAAGTATTACTTGCTACTGCTGTAGTACAAATTTCTGACGTTCATGGTAATTTCCATAATTATAGGGAACTACTGGACAATGCTTCCATGTCCAATTTTATTTCCAAAGAACTAGTTGACAAATTAGGTTTGTCGCAAAAGGACATCAACATTATGGTATTAGGTATTGGTTCTTCTCGATCGGGTTTGAACAAATCTTGCAATGTTCAAATCAAATCTTTACATTCTAAGTTTCATGCGCATATTCAGTGTTTGGTAATCCCAGATATCACAGGGAATATTCCAGGCAAACAATTTGATCCATCATGTCTTCGGATACCATATAACGTTAAGTTGGCTGATCCAACTTTTAACATTCCAAACAAAATTGATCTTCTAATTGGTGCAAACATTTTCTGGCGATTAATATGTCCAGGCACAAGGTATCTAGGGCGCAACAAGCCGATTTTACAAAAATCCAGACTTGGGTGGATTATTTCAGGTCCTTTAGGTTCTTCAGAATGTAGAATCACATCTTGTCACTTTAGCAAAAATTCAGAGATCCAACTTCAATTAACCAGGTTCTGGGAAATTGGAGAAATGTCAAGTAAACCATCTTTGTCAACTGAGCAAGATCAGGCAGAGATACATTTTAGCGAAACATTTAGGCGCAGTCCTGAAGGAAGATTCATTGTTTCAGTTCCGTTAAGGGATTCGATTAGCAAGTTAGGCGACTCCAAAGATTTAATAAGAAATCAATTCCTAAACCTTGAAAGAAAATTCATTTCAAATCCAGAGTTGAAACATTTGTACAGATTTCATGAACGAGTACGAGCAGCTTTCACATATGTCTCTATTTAAGACGTCAGAGGATCAAATCATTTACTATTCACCTCATCACGGTGTGCTGAGAAATGACAGTTATACCACAAAGTTAAGAGATGTTTTCAATTGCTCAGCAAATTCATCTTCTGGTGTATCGTATAATTCATTACAAATGGTTGGTCCAGTCGTTCAGGGTGATTTTTTATCTATTCTGATTAGATTCAGGCAACATTCATGTTATTTTTGCAGACATTTGTGAAATGTATAGACAAATTCTAATCGATGAAAATTTGAGACCACTTCAGTTGATTTTTTGGAGATCTGATCCAGAACAAGAACTTCAAACATTTTCATTCAATGCAGCTCAAGTGATTAGTCAAGATTTTTATGTAGATGATTTACTATCAGGAGCAAATTCTATTGAGGATGCAACTCAACTAGCCCGACAAGTCGAATCAATTCTTCAATCAGGATGTTTTCCATTGAGAAAATGGAAATCGAACAGTCAAGATGTACTAAAAGGTATCAAGGCATCCAGTTCTTGCAATGATGTCTTCTATTTCCGTCCTGAAGAGACAAGTAAACTTGGATTAGTTTAGTCTAGTACAGAAGATCACTTTTTATTCCAAATCAATCTACCTACTTACGTTCGAAAAATCACCAAACGAGTAATTCTTTCAGAAACTTCCAAGATTTTTGATCCCTTAGGCTTGATCAGCCCTGTAGTTATAACGGCGAAAATTCTTCTACAGTCATTAGAGGTCTTTGAACTTGTCATGAAATCAAGAAGTTCTTGACGAACTTGGACGAAAGTGGTTATCTCTCAGGTCAGACATTTTAGAATTAAAATTTTTGAAAATTCAACATGTTTTTTGTAAAAATCCAATTCAAATCGAGTTACATGGCTTTTCAGATGCGTCACAAAATGCATATGGTGCTTACGTTTACATTCGCACCATCGATTCCGATCACAAAGTTCATGTCCATCTCTTGAGTTCTAAAACCAGAATAGCTCCAATCAAGCCAGTCACTATTCCAAGACTAGAGTTGTGTGCAGCACTACTTCTTGCTCGACTCGTTTCGAAGATTAAAAGCTCCATCACAATCGAATTTGACAATTATTTATGTGGTGCGATTCGACAGTTGCATTAGCATAGATCAGAAGTTCTCCTATAAATTTGCAGGCTTTCGTTTCTAGCAGAGTCGCTGAGATACAAAGAAGCACGCTTATTTCTAATTGGAGGTACGTGCCAACCAGTTCAAATCCCACTGATATACTTTCCAGGGGTACGTCAGCAAGAGCTTTCTTAAATTTAAAAACTTGGTTTCATGGACCTAGTTGGCTTAGTTATTTGCCAGATTCTTGGCCAATTGACATTTCTTTACACAATCCTATTAAATTAGACGAGTTACCGGAAATTCGCAAGCAAACGCAATGCTTCGTTCAAGTCAAACACAATGATCTGTTTCCATTTAATTGATTTTCATTTAAATTAAATTAAATTAAATTAAATCATTCAATGGAAGTTTTACTTAAGGTAGCTCAGAACGAATCCTTTCCAGACGAAATTCGAGATTTATTGATATCATCAGTCAGTAAAAAGCAGGTTTCTTAGCTTAACACCTTTCCTAGATCAAGGATTCATACGAGTGGGTGATAGGCTTCAGCATTCCTCATTTACGAGTATCCAGAAAGTGCATTACTTGTTGCAAATTCAATCCAACAACGCAAACTTCTCTCACTTCTCTCACTTCTCTCATGGGTAATCTACCAAAACCACGTGTTACGCCAAGCCCACCTTTTACATTCACAGGAGTGGATTTCGCAAGTCCACTGTATATCAAAGATAGAAAATGTCGTGGTTGCAAAACTCAAAAGTGTTACCTTTGTCTCTTCATTTGTCTATCCATAAAGGCTGTCGCATTGCGCGCAGGGGAACACCATCCTAGGTGTATAGCGATAATGGCAGCAATCTTATAGGCGCTAATTCTCAATTACGAGAAACTGGAAAATTTTTAGCAACTCAATGTAACGCATTAACTGAGAGTTTAGAATCGAATTTCGAAGCTAAGTGGAATTTCATACCTGCTTATGCTCCACATTTAGGTGGACTTTGGGAGGCTGGAGTTAAGTCTTGTAAATATCATATAAAAAGAGTTCTTTTAAATCATTGTTTAACTTTTCAAAATGTTTACACAATAATAACGCAGATAGAAAGTATCTTAAACTCAAGGCCGTTAACACAAATGTCTAGTGACCCAAATGATTTAGAAGTGCTGACGCCAGCACATTTCCTCATCGGAAGAACATTCCATGTATTAGCCTACCCAGACGTCCAACATATTCCTGAAAACCGTTTGTCACATTTTCAACAATTGGAACATCTGAAGCAACAGTTTTGGTCAAGATGGTCGAAAGAATATGTTAGTCAATTACAGCAGCGAACTAAATGACCAATATCAGCAATATTAGTGTTGGTGCGATGGTGTCAGTTCGGGTTGACAATTTGCCTTCGTTTAAGTGGCGATTCGGTCGCATTGTAGAATTACTGACGGGTACAGACAATGTAGTACGGATTGTATCCATCAAAACGTCAACTGGTATTATAAAGCGCGCCGTTGCAAAAGTATGCCCATTACCAATTGACTCGAATGATTATTGTAATAATTGATAATGTTCATGTACGTAGATTAAGGTTTCTTTTTATAATTGGCATGATACATAGATGTAATCTTCCGATTTTCTTATCAACTACTACTAAAGGGGATGCCCACTGTTTGAGCTTTACGATCATCAATTTTTTTGTTGACATCAGGTAAGATTTTTTGTATAGAGGAGTGGCATTTTCCTCTAAAACAATATTTGCTTTGAATCCGGCAATTTTCGCCTTACAATCCTTTTCAAATACAATGGAACACCTGCTTGGTAAATTCTTAACAATGTCGCAATTTTTTGAAATATAATGAACGGGTAATAAATCTTTTTTCCATTTTGGATGTAGTAAATTTAACCAATCTCTGCCTAACAAAGGAGTTGGTAAATTTTCTTTTATAACTGTGAAAGACATTGGTTTAATATACGCATTTTTTCCGTTCGATACATTGACAGTTGCCTGACCAATGACATTCAAAAATTGACCTGAAGCTGCTTTTAAAGAAACCTTGGAAGGGATTACGTCCTAGCTGTAGTGATACGCATGCGCGTTCGTACTAGAAGTAAGAAGTACGTAGTAGTCCAGCGTGTAGACATGCTGTGTGTTCTAATTATTGTTAAATAAAAACAGTTACAAGTACTCTGTGTGTTATTCAACATACTAACCCGCATATAGAGCAATCTGGCGACGAGGATGGGATTATTTTTATATCGTGATTAAAATTAGTTTCAAAATCGTTCTTGCTCATTAGTGTAACGGCAGTTCCCGTGTCAACTTCGAATTTAATTTTTTTACCTTGCAAGTACAATATTTTTTCTAAACCAACATTTGTAAAGTTTACCTCGTTTACATAATTTACTTGCGTACTACACTAGGACAGTTGCACTCTGTAGCCATATTTTGAGTCGTATCCTCTTCCTCCTGAAGATGGTTGATTCGGTGCTTACCTGCTTTCTTGCATACCTTCGTGTAGTGCCCCTTGGTGTTGCATCTCTCGCTCTGAATTTCTTCAAATGACTCTGGTCCCAATTTGCTCCACATCGAATGCACGTACCTTTTGCACTTGCACTTCTTGGCTTATTATTTTTATTCTCTTTGATTGCTAAGGATTTCGTTTGAGGTGCGGCGAGTTCCATCGAAACGGCGATTTTAACAACATTATTAAAAGTCAGCGTTGGTTCAACTAACTTTTGTCGAATGTATTCGTTGGTAACACCGCATACGAACTTATCACGTAATGCATCATCCAGGAATTCTCCGAAGGAGCATTGCTGAGTCAGCGATTTTAATTCTATACAAAACTAAGTTATTGTTTCTTCTGATTTTTGTAGTCGCTTATGAAAACGGTAACGTTCTGCAATCATACACTTTTCCGGAGCGTAGTAACTTAGCAATGCTGCTTTTAGTTCTTCGTAGGTTTTCTCTGATAGTTTCCTTAGCAACACATTATTGCGTAAAATGTCGTAAGACTTAGCGCCAATCACTGTTAATAACAACGGCACCTTTTTTTCCTTTTCGATATCATTTACTAATAGATACTGCTCAAATCTTTCGATGTATGATGAGAAAGGCTCATTATCATTTTATTCCGCGATAGAACCGATGTAATTTGTACGTTGTGTATTTCGTCCAGCATTATCTTCTTGACTCGCCATTTTGCACTTCGTAACATGTAACGTAAAACACTAAAAATGTAACTTATTTTCACGTGGAATCGAACTTTCTCGTCGCCAGATTGCTCTATATGCGGGTTAGTATGTTGAATAACACACAGAGTACTTGTAACTGTTTTTATTTAATAATAATTAGAACACACAGCGGAATCATGTTTACACGCTGGACTACTACGTACTTCTTCTAATACGAACGCGCACGCGCATCATTACAGCTAGGACGCATTATCACTCAACGAAACATTAAGGCGCATTCATACATTGCAACGTGTAAAGTTTCAATACTTTTACAAGACTGTTACAATTACTATTATAAATCATAGTGGGGTAAAATAAATAAAGATTAGTACAGAAATAGCGGCCGTCACGTCGCTGCTCCATGATTCGCTTTATTTTCAAAGATTGAATTCTTTTAAACGTTCCGTTTGGATTCAAGTAATAAGAGAAACAATTTACTGAATCCACAATTTTAGTTAAAACAACACAAACTGGAGAAAATTCTGTTTATCAAACATAATATCATTTAATATTAATGTTTAAAAATATTATTTTAAGAATGCGATTGACGACGTAATCCAGCAAATGTAAACAAATACTTACTCGATTGCCGTGGATTCATTTAGCTATCTGCCTTATTTCCACTCTGATAAATTGATAATACAAAGTTTCGATCTCATCATTTATGACTAAAGTTCCTAGATTGTAGTTTTGATACATTCTAGAAAAAATCATTCTGTAATAAATAGACAAGAAATGTATATAAACGCTTGCTTAATTAAAAGCATTTAACTGTTTCCACCTGTTTTCTTCTGGCATAATTTAAATTTTGCTCAGCAATGGTCACTTTTGTGTTTTTAACTTTTTGGATCTAATCTTTTATGACATCAAATGTCGAAATTAAATTTTCATCTTTACCCGTAAAATAACGCAATTTTATATGTATATAACGATCAGATAACACGATAAATACCTAGGCCCATGATTTCATTGTAGTATAATTTCGAACGCAGTACCGTCTGCTAGTTCCGAAGTGATTTATTTCTGATTAGATGAAATTAGTGTCAAAATGTTTGATGTTTTCGGATCGGTTAAAAGCTTACTAAAGATCGATTCTATTTGTATAGACAACAACGTTTTCCGCTTACATTATAAAGTCACAGTGATTGTGTTAGTCGTATTTTCACTCATTGTTACCAGTAGCCAGTACATAGGAGATCCTATTGATTGTATTGTCGATGAAATTCCTTTAGATGTCATGGATACTTACTGTTGGATATATTCGACGTTTACCGTTACAAATCGACTGGATGGTTTGGTAGGTCAAGACATTGCTCATCCCGGAGTTATTAATTACATGCCAGGTGAAGATAAAATAAAATATCACAAGTATTACCAGTGGGTGTGTTTTACTTTATTTTTCCAAGCGATGTTATTCTATTTGCCGAGGTATCTATGGAAAAATTGGGAAGGTGGTCGAATTAGAATGCTAGTTTTGGACTTAAATTGTCCCATAGTTGCTACTGATACAAAGGAAGACCGCAAGAAACTCATCACTCATTACTTTGCCAACAACCTTCACAAACAGAATATTTATGCCATCCGTTTTTTCGTGTGCGAACTATTGAACCTGGTAAATGTTGTCGGCCAAATTTTTTTCATGGATCTCTTTCTTGATGGTGAATTTAGCACATATGGAAGTGACGTTCTAGTATTCACGGAAATGGACCCGGAAAATCGTATAGATCCTATGGCTAGGGTTTTCCCAAAAGTGACAAAATGCACTTTCCATAAATATGGTCCGACTGGTACAATACAAAAATTCGACGGACTTTGCGTGCTTCCTGTCAACATAGTGAATGAAAAAATTTATATTTTCTTGTGGTTCTGGTTCATTATTTTAAGCACAGTATCTGCGGCTCACTTGCTTTACCACATCGGGATTTTCTGCATTCCTAAACTGAGATTTTATTCGTTGTATTACAACTGCAATAGCAAAACAAGGGATTCAATCAGGAAAATCTGTCGGCGGTTTCAAATTGGAGATTGGTTTGTTTTGAAGCAGTTGAAGGAAAATATCGATCCCATCATTTTCGAAGAAGTATTAAGAAATATTGCGGAAAATCTGAAGGAAAAAGTTTACGTAATTGCGGCCATTTAGACTTTTTACTTAGTGTTAAAACTACTATTTTTATAAGAATTTTTAGTGTTCATAAATTAGGGAAAAGAACAGCAGCAGTAAATAATTATAAATTATTTAAGTGAATACTAACATTCTGCAAAAATAGCACATTTTTTTTAATTGCGATTACAATTTCTGCTCTTTCGCATTTTTATTTATTTATTATATTATTGTTATTGCGTCACCTCACATATTTTCAAAGATATTGTATGTTTTCTACAGAATAAAAATATAGCTGAAATGTTAATGATAAATTTGATCTGTAAATTCGTTATTAATCTAAATCATTTAATAATTTATTTGCGTACATGTTTGTGATATTTTTTTAATTTCTTCCTGTAACAGTAATGTACGAGTACATCACTGGATGGACAAAATATAAGCAAAATGGTTCCTCACACGACATATTAGTCTTTATTACTTTGCTTAAACGTAGATATAAAAAGTAGCATAAACTAACTTATTAAAAAAGGCACAATGAATGAATTATTATAATTTAGTTTGTACGTAAACGCGCGAATCAATATTGTATTTATTTTCCTATAATGTATTATAATTTTATTTATTCTTTAAGGAACATATGGAATTAATTAAAACATTAAAAAAATTAATAATTAATTTATTGTTATTATTTATTAATGCTATATTTTAACTACTTATATTTGTATACCTATAATTAGACGTAATCTTCAAGTTACGTAATCTCGGAGATACGCAAAACTAATATTTACAATTTTAGCAACGGTAATACATATAATGTTTCTTTATATCAGTAGCCAAAAATGTTTATTTTCGTCATGATAATTTTATATTACGAATTATTTGACATTTATACGGTCAAGATTTCACAATTTTGAAGAAATTTATTTCAAACATATACAAGAATAAAGAAAAAATCATACATTTGTTGTAAATTATTACCTACTATTACTTATATTATCTATTCATTATAATTATAGAGTCAAGTGATATCTTAACATGCACGTACAGACGTTCGCACCCACGGTAAAAAATAGACGGGTATACTTACGAGAACGTCCTATACGCTGATATTAGTTTGCACCGTTGTAAGATAATGCAAGAAAGAAAATTGTAGGAAAGATAATTTCTAGACTGGTGGTTATCGGGCGAACCAGGTACGTGCATCAACATATTTCTTACATAAGTTCATGATAAACTTTAAAAACCTTCACTTTCCAATTAAATCAACAGTAATGAGACTCACCAAAAATATGCTATTTTTAATATCACTGCAAATAATATTTCAGACTCATTAAATTCTGATAATACGCCGAAATACATGTAGGGTGTAAAAATGAGACACGCAAACTTCAGTAAAAATATGAGACATCAAATAAAATCGGTAAAATAATATAATCCGATACTACCGATAGTTTTCTTATTATAAAATACTTTATTATTTATTTATTAGCCTGCAGTTAATTAATGTTTCTATCCACGACAGCATCATTCTACTTATCTATGTGTTAATTTGTTGTAGGTATTTTTCTATTAAATAAATTTTTACCCTTAAAGTCTCATTATTGGTCTAGAGTTCGCCCATGAATATTAGGCCGGGTTTCTCAGTCACAGTTTCACTTTAATCTTCAGTTTTTTTTTACATAGGAATAGATGGAAGCTAACTGAAGATTAACGTTAAACAGTGACTGAGCAACCAACCCTTAATACATGCATTTTATGATATTTAACTTTGCCTGTCTTATTTTTAGACTTTTTCGGAGTTAAATATAAGACACAGTTTTTATTTATTTTCACCTTTTTAAAGGTATTTATGTGTATGTTTTTAAGTTGTCAATAGTTTTTTCATCATCATTTACCTCTTACAAACATTCAATCAATTCGGTTGAAGACACATTAAAAAATTGAAAGTTCTAAAAAATGTCTTATTTTTACACCACTACTCTACAAGGAAAATGGTGAACAGTAAACAAAATAATTTCACTGCACAAATAATATTTCTGATGACTACTCACGAATGATTGTTGATAAATTTACGTGGAATGAGCTGGTATGAATAGCAATCAAGCCAAAAATTCTGACCAATTTTAATAAATTATTTAATTTTAAATGAAACAATATGTTCATATTTAAAGTGTTATTTAAGGAGACAACTATATCGACTATTTCTTTCGAAAAATTTAAGCCAATCAAAAAGCTGTGACATTTTATTTTTAGCCAATATCGATAAAATTTCAGCGATAATACTGCACTAGTGCAATTATCATTTGCACAAGTGCCTAATGTTCGCCTAGTCCTAGTTAAAACATCGTTTGGTTTTAATTTTATATTTTAAGAAAACAACAATTATAGAAAATACAACTTGAAAATAAAACTTTATTAGATGCTGATGATGGGGGTTTCCATGTTGCTTCTGTCATTGTAATTTCGCATTTTTTGTAAAATTGTCTCGTGATGTTCACTATCTACTTGGAGGTAAGTAATTTTTTATCGAAATCTGAATTGAGTGTCCTGTAATTTTCATAATTTGATTTTCTGAAACCCCAATCTTGGCAAGCTGAGTAACTGCCGCGGCACAGTTCCAGTCATTTGTGACTTTTATTCTTTTCGTCTCAATTACAGTTAAGAAACGATGTTCGGCCGTAATATGTTCCCTCTTTTTCTTTCAACATTTTGAAAAACCTTAAATTATAATGATAGATTGTTAGGCATTTGTTAGAATCAATCGATGACTCCCTCCTTAGGCTGTCTTAGAAACGGTAGGAGTACAGGCTATTCGGCCTGTTGGGTTGCCATAGTTGTCAAATTCTTTTTCAACTCCAAAGACAATTACACAGTGCTTTTGCCTCCTGTTAACTTATGTTTTGCTCACAATGTTAAGATAATTATTGTAATATTAAAAGTGAATATTTTTAATGAATCGAGTAGGTAGGTCAACGTTAAAAAGAAACTAGTCACTACCGTCTAAAATGTCTGTCTGACAAATTAATTTTTGATTTTGACCTACTGGATTCATATTTGCTCATTAATAATTTCAACGTTTACATATACTGTCGTCGCCAAAAAAATGTGGACACTTTTCTTGGCGTAAATTTAACGATACTAAAACTTTTGCTGAGTAGCTACAGGGAGCTGTAATTATGAATGACAAACAAATTAGCTTTTTTAAAGATAAATTCGTTTTCCATTTTTGCTTTAGCCCTGAATTAAAACTTTTACTGAGTAGCTGCAGGGAGCTGTAATTATGAGTGACAAACAAATTAGCTTTTTTAGAAATAAATTCGTTTTCCATTTTTGCTTTAGCCCTTAGCTGCATGGCTAATATGAGCCAATATTTTTGAAACAAAAATAATGACTGAATTTTATTAATTATTGTCTGACATTGCTGTCATCTGTACGTGACAGTTCATAATTACAACCACCCAGCAAAATTCTTAGCATTATTAAATTTATGTCAAAAAATGTATTCACTTTTTTAGCGGCGACAGTATTAAAATAATTAAATTAATGACGTGCCTCTTATTCTGCTAATGTTTATTTTGAAATGAATTATGTAATTGATTATTAGAAACAAAAGTTTGCTTAAAATTTTTAGCAGAACAGTAGTTAACACGAGGTAACATTTTTAGGACTAAAATTCCTATGGCCACAGTTAAAAAAAACCACTGTATGGTTCTTCTTTTCACCAAACCAACTACCTATCGCCAGTTCATATGAAGCAATATGAAAGAACTTGCAGTCCATCCGGAGTCGTCTCGTCCCAAGTAGACACTAAAATAGTAAAGAAGACTGTGGTTTAAGAAATAATTGAAAATTAATCTCCGCCAACAATAATCTTATATCCGTAGATATGTATTTCGGCAGCTAAGCGGCCGTATTCAGTACGCTACCAACTTAAAAGCACTTAAACAGATATAAAAGCAACCTAATCGTCCTAATAAAATCATAAAAATGTACAAACTTACAACAATGTAATCATCCTAGAAGATATACAGTGAGAATCTTGTAACTCTGCACATAGACGAAAATTACGTGATCAGATTTCTGAATCATATAAAATTGCACAT
Organism: Prosopocoilus inquinatus; assembly: GCA_036172665.1. Classification (NCBI taxonomy): domain Eukaryota; kingdom Metazoa; phylum Arthropoda; class Insecta; order Coleoptera; family Lucanidae; genus Prosopocoilus; species Prosopocoilus inquinatus. The sequence goes on from CM069871.1 coordinate 39,478,901, forward strand.
AGGGGTTTTAACATTACGTTGCTATAATTACTACTTAATTCTTAATACTGAATCATTTACAAATTGCACATAGGAAGTATTAAAGAAGGGAACAATTGATCTATCTGGAAATATGGCGACAAATAACGCAAAGACCTCTGTCAATGAAGCTCCATTTGAGAATAATGTGTACCTACATTTCCACTTTCTCGGCCTTTGTATACATTTTACAATAAATCGAAAAAACAATTTAATTCAATCTGACAATTCAAAATCAGTAATGTCATTACTAACAACGCACGGTAACCATGGCGAATAAAATAAATTTGGAAATAATGTAATAATGCTTCCGTTGATAATAATTACTATGTGCAATCTTATAAGATTCTCAGAGTATTATCTAAATGTAAGTAAATATGTTTTTATTTATTTTCACCTTTTTAAAGGTATTTTAAGAAATTAAATAAATTAATAAATTATTATGTAAATATCAAAAATTAACCGTTAGAAAAACCTTACGAATAAGAGCTAACCAAACAACACGGAAATACGGAAATAAATAGTCCTAAGACCCGAAAAATTTCTTATTCTAACGAATAAATAAGTATATAATTCCCTGTTATTTGATACCTAAAAATCCTGAAAATAAAATAAAATATATATGTTATGTATAAATGGAAAAAAAATATATATATAACTTAATATATAAACACCTAAAATTATCCGTTAGAAAAGTATATGTATTTGTAAGGTTTTTCTGACGCTTAATTTTTAGGTGTTGATACAGGGAAGGGCAAAACTATGGAACCGGCTTAATAGTTCGAAAACTGTTTGACATATCTATTTGAAATTTGATATGTGATTTAGAGTCAATAAGATCTATATTATCAATTTGTTTCAATTGTTTATCTGTTCTTGTTTCTAAGATACAACGCCTACTTGATTTTTTTTTAAATGACAACTTACCGATTTTCTTCCTTTATTTAATAGTTCGCTTAATCATCTAAATAACCATATAAAAATATTTATGTATTACATAAGAAAATTTTGGAAAAAATAATGTTTGTTTGACGTGGGTCATCGCCTACGGCCTCGCGGCCTCGCGCATCGAGGGTTTGTACAGCTTTCTTTAACCACTGCTTTAATCATGAAAAGTATTTAGCTGCCATTTGTTTAAAAAAAACTACTACAACTAGTGTTGCCAAAATCGCTATAATTACCTGAACTGCGGAAAAGTTTACCTTATGCGGGTATGGTAATGGACAGTTTTGGGTAACTGGTACTCTTTTTCATATTACATTACCTTTATTGAATAGATAACATAGCGACATCCTACGATCGCTTTTTGACCTGACATCGCATGATATTCGATATTTGTATTCATGCTTTTAAGGCACCTTTTATTAAAGTTGCCTTAAAACAGCCCATAATCTTGTGGCCTTTTAGTTATTTTATTAAAACTAGTATTTTTGCCAAATATCAACCAATAAACAATTTCTTCTAACTTTTTCATTCAAATGCTATTTTCTTGAAAATTTTCTGAAGTAATAGCCAAACATTTTTATGAGATTGTTTAGAGAATTGAACGAACTATTAAATGAAGGAAAAGAATTAGCAGATTTACAAAAAAATCAAGTTGGATTTGGATCTCAAAAACAAGAGCAGATAAACAATTGAAACAAATTGGCACTGTAAGTCTTATTGGCTTTAAATCACACCACATTTTCTTATTTAATAGATTAATATTTTTATGTGGTCGTTTAGAGAATTGAAGGAGCTATTAAATAAAGGAACCAAATCAGCAGGTTGTCATTTAAAAAAAATCAAGTAGGCCTTTTATCTCAGAAACAAGAGCAGATAAACAATTGAAACAAATTGATTATATAGGTCTTATTGACTCTAAATCACATACCAAATTTCAAATAGATGTCAAACAGTTTTCGAACTATTAAGCCGGTTCCAAGTTTTGCCCTTCCCTGTATATTAATTTATATATACAGGATGGGTATCCGGTATTCTGTGGATAGCGCCTATATTAATGCAGATTTTTAAAATCTGTTTCCGCTATTACTTACCTGTGATGTAGATGCACGATTTAAAATTAGTTACAATTATACAGGGTGTTCCGTGTGGCTATACCAGACCATGTTTTTTTTTTTTAATGGAATGTACTGTATATTATAGTTTATTTCGATTTTTCTTTCAGAGTAGATAAATTTATTATAAGGATGTTATGTATTTAAACCTAATAGTTTTTGAGATATTGACATTTCAATGTAAAAAAAATGCTTTTATTTGACGTTTTACAGATTAGAGGTTTATTAAAATTCGGCATTTAAATTTTACAGTAACGTTATATAACCTCTATGGAACTGAAAACAATTTCCACCTCGAACGTATTCCTATTATTTTACACAGGGTAATTCATAACTCCGATATTTATTTTACTCGGTTAGTTTAAATGGAACCCCCAATATTTTATTACTGAATTTAATAGGTCTTTGATTAAGCTTTACAATGATACAGGGTTCAGTAAGCGCTACATAACAAACCTACACACAGTAAGATGTCAAATTCGTAGATTCATAAATCAGCAATTATTCTATCTTCCAATGGAATATTTTGTCTATAATTTAGTTGATTTTAATTAAAAAATCTGTACTGAGACTGTTTATACTTTTAGTATCTTAAAAATTTATAATTATTTCATCTGTAACATAAAAAACTGTATGCATACTTTTATTTAATTACTAGCTCCAAGTTTTCTGGTTTGTCGCAGAATTGTAATGGTTGGTAATTATGATTAACTGTGACTGCGACCGTCTTACTACATGTTTACCCTTCTTTGCCTTACAAACCAGGGAAATACAGAAACACCAGTTCGAATCAAATTCCACCAAATAATAACCGACAAAAATTCCATCTCTCATCCATTGGCAGTGGGGATCGAATCCATAGAAAACAACTGTGAAGAGGACCATGGTTATCATTTTGAAAATTTTCTATATTGTTATTAATGTTAAATCAATTGTTATTATTGTTATTATGGTTATAATGTTACAGAAATTTTCATTGCTATTGTTATTGTCGTTTGTTGCGTTCGGTAGCGTTATTTAATCTTACTTAAAATAATCAGGCAATGTTGGTAAAATAATGCTGATATTCTGAGCCCGATCGTATGCCTGTAAGGTGTTACAGAGCGATTTAAATACATAGACCGTAAATATGTTACGATGGTTACGATAGTGCTCAGAATTGCAGCATAAAATTATAAAAAAAAAATAAGTATGCATTTCGTTTTTGATGTCATAAATCAAATGAGTGTCATTTTTAACAGACTAGAAACTAACAACAGACTCAATACAGATTTTTTAAATAAAAATCGTTGATTTACAATGGAATATTTTTAACCGACTAGAAACTAAAAACAGACTCAATACAGATTTTTTAGATAAAAATCGTTGATTTTACCGACAAAAATAAAAATAAATAAAAATCGTTGATTTCATTTAGAAAATTTGTATTGAGTCTGTTTTTAGTTTCTAGTCTGTTAAAAATATTCCATTGGAAGACGGAATAATGCTGTTTTATGAATTTACAAATTTGACATCTTACTGTGTGTAGGTTTGTTGTGTAACACATACTGAACCCTATATCATTGTAAAGTTTAATCAAAGATCTATTAAATTCAGTAATAAAATGTAGGGTTCCATTTCAACTAACCGAGTAAACTAAACATCGGAGTCATGAATCATCCTGTGTAAAATAATAGGAATATGTTCTAGATGGAAATTGTTTTCTGTTCCATAGAGGTCATGTAACGTTACCGTAAAATTTAAATGCCAAATTTTAATAAACATCTAATCTGTAAAACATCAAATAATAGCATTTTTTTACATTGAAATGTCAATATCTCAAAAACTATAGGTTTAGGTACATAACATCCTTATAATAAACTTATCTACTCTTAAAGACGAATCGAAATAAACCATAATATACAGTATGTTCTATTTAAAAAAACAAAAGTTTGATCTGGCATAGTTACACGGAACACCCTGTATAATTGTAACTAATTTCAAATGATGCATCTACACCACAGGTAAGTAATAGCGAAAACAGATTTTCAAAATCTGCATTAATATAGGCGCTATCCACCGAATACGCACTATTGGCCCACCATGTATATATTTTATTTCGATTTATACATAACATATATATTTTATTTTTATTTCAGGATTTTAGGTATCAAATAACAGGGAATTCAGGGAATTATATACTTATTTATTCGTTAGAATAAGAAGTATTTTCGGGTCTTAGGACTATTTATTTCCGTATTTCCGTGTTGTTTGGTTAGCTCTTATTCGTAAGGTTTTTCTGACGGTTAATTTTTGATATTTACATATTAATTTATATTTACTTACATTTATATATAATATTATTGTGGGCGGAGATTAATTTTCAATTACCAATAGATACATTTTATCAATTTCTTGTTCTGATAAGCTAGATGTCTTTTTTTTTTTTTTTCGGGACACTTTTGCAACTGTTTCCTTTTTGCATCTTTGGCAGTTCTGGCGCCTTCAAACCATACATCTCTAAATGGAATGAAAATAATGTTAAACTGGTCATAATATTTTTGTTGCAAAATGTTGGCTATTGTGTTCCAAAGTGTTCCTTTTTTATATTCTTCTGCGTCGCTGCGCCTCATGAAAGCGAAATCTTTTCGAATTAGAGCCAGTTGTTAGACGGAAATTTCCTTGTTCAGAATGTACGTGGGCTGCTGGAAAATTTTCTGGAATCTAGTAGGTCTAGAATTGTTAGCGTTTATCAACTGTCATATTTGAAAAATTTGACGTTTTTCGCCTACTATTCTATCGACAGTTCCTATCCAAGTGAACTAGTTTTGTTTGTACAGCATTTGAGAAAAAGTAATTTTTGTGTAAACATGGAAATCTCGCGTGAAAATTTTCGTGCCATGATTTTTTACGATTTCAAATGCGTCTAACGCCGAAACAATGCTTCGATCGGCTTTATTTGGCTTTTGGAGATGAAGCACCATCAAAGAACAATGTTTATAATTGGTTTGCCGAATTCCAGCGTGGACGTACCTCTCTCAGTGACGAATTTCGTGAAAGTCGTCCATCAAGATCTGTTGTTGCCACTAATGTAGATGCTGTGCGTGAAATACTTGAGCGAGATCGACATGTGACATACCGTGGGATTCAAGCATTCTTACGCATTGGCATGAAAGCAATACACCAGATTTTGTATGATCATTTGAATGTACGAAAGCTTTACAGTCGTTGGATCCCACACAATTTAACGGAAGCGCAAAAGCAGGGTCGTGTCAAATGGTGCGAAGAAATGCTCAAGAAATTCAATGGATGCCGTTCAAATTTAGTTTATAACATCGTTACGGGTGACGAAACGTGGATCTGTTCGTACGAGACAGAAAGTAAACAACAATCTACCGTTTGGGTATTTCAAAATGAACCAAAACCAACAAAAGTTGTCCGTTCACGCAGTGCTGCGAAGCAAATGATTGCTTGCTTCTTTCATTTAACTGGCCATGTAGCAACAGTGGCTTTAGAGGATCGAAAAACCGTGAATGCTGATTGGTATACTACAATTTGTTTGTCGGAAGTCATCGATCAAATAAGAAGAAAGAATCGAAATCAACGAATTATTCTCTATCATGACAACGCCAGCTCTCACTCAGCCCGTCAAACAGTTGAGTTTTTGTCCAACAAAAATGTTGAATTCATGACTCATTGTCCATATTCACCTGATTTATCACCTAATGATTTCTTTTTGTTCCCAAATATCAAAAATAAAATGCGTGGTGAGTGATTTTCGTCGGCTGAAGCAGCGGTTGAAACATTCCGGACACTGGTTTCTGAGGTACCATCTTTAGAGTGGAAAACGTGCTTTAGAAATTAGTTCGAGCGTATGCAAAAGTGTATTGACGTCAAAAGCGAATACTTCGAAAAACAATTATACCGTTTACCAAATTTCATATGCGTTTTTTCATACTGTTTCCAGAAACTTTTCCAGCAGCCCACGTAGTTTCTTTCATGGCAAAATTGTTGAAACTGGGTCTTTTTATATTCTGCATTTGTGCACACTCAAAGTATCTTCATCTCGTATTACTTTATGAGGTTAGAGTAAGACACGAATACTTTAAGTGTAGGCTTGTGCAGGATAACAAACACACCTATTGTCTCCGCGCAGAACCTCTGAATACTGGAGTTAGTTTATCGTGAACGTGAACTAATTTTGAAATAATTTCTTCACGAACAACACCGTTGTCCATAAATTACCTACACAGCTAAAAATGCGAGCCGTGTAAAAGGTATAGTGTGGAGTTATATAAAGTTTCTCTTCGTTAAAGTTTATTTTCTTTTGTTTACACTAAATGTTGGGATTATTCAATCAAAAATAACTGTTCAGTACATTCGTTATGCAATTAGAGCGACATTGTCCCTGTCTTAAAAAGATTCACCGCTAAAGAAAATTTAGCTCAAAACTCGTTAAAAATTGTCAGTTATGTAAGTGGCAAGATAAAGGAAAATAAAAGTAAGGGATCGTAAATCAGTGTAATGTTAGCATCGGTGGTGTGAGCTTGTGAAGTGCACCGGTCGAGAAATTAGAATCCAGGTTAGTGCGGGGTTTATTAATTATATACAGTCTAACGATTTTCAATGTTAATATCGCTGAATGAACAGCTGATAACAATTTATCAATCAGAGGATTAAAAAGTCGGTTCAGTCATCGACTAATACCAGTTAATTGTTTGCTAGTCCATGTTATGCGGGTGGGCCGTTGCGTGGCATTTCTGAAACCTACTGGGTGCGTTTTCCACCAGTAGACTGTGAGAAGGGAACCTCGTGCGTTTTCCCTTGCTTCCTATTGCACTACCTACAGCGGGCTAATGGTTATCCTAGCCGGGGAATGCCAGATTGATTATCAAGTTTATGATTAGATTCCTGAAACCTACTGGGTGCATTTTCCACCAGCAGACTGTGAGGAGGGAACCTCGTACGTTCACCCTTGGTTCCCATTGCACTACCTACACCCAGCTAAAGGTTATCCTAGTCGGGGTATGCTAATGATAGCTATTTTCTAAGTTGGCCCTGCAGGAGGTGGAGATCAACCTTAGGGGAGTACACTTATACAAAGAGCAGCATTCATTAGCGATATTAGATGCGGTTGAAGCTTTATATAATGGTTGGACCAGTACGTTTTATTATTGATGGCCAGAACACTACATAATTATTAAAGTAATCGGTCTATGGAATTTTGATATCAGGAGAATACTTCAGTGGTTCATTTACATACTTCAACGAGGCAGTCATATAACGTCCTGTGACAAAAAAAAATAAGTATTGATTCAAATTTAGCGTTTGATTTGAACCGTAGTCTTACAATAGTGTACTTGATAGAATTTTTAGATGAAATTTGTAGAGTAAAGGGAACACTACTTTTTACACTAAAAGTAAAAGATGAAAATTATTTTCACTATTTTCTCTCTGTTTTTTTTTTAAGTTTCTCTAGTTATAATAAAAATAAAATCCATTTTTAAATTTACTGTAAATGTCCTCTTCACAGACATTTCTCAATTGCCCAATTTTTGTGTATATCGCAAATGTACACTAACATACTTGAAAGAAACTCTACGATTCTATAAATTGGATCGAGTAAATATTTCACCCTAAATATAATGGACTTGTACATACTGTTTTTAGATGATTGTATGCCATCTTCAGTACGCTACCAACTTAAAAGCACTAAAAAGATCTAAAAGCAAACTAATCCTAAACCTGTTTTAGTTAACTGTTTTTAGAGTTTAATTTTTCACTAATTTGTTACTGTGCAGATACCGTATGAAAATTTAAAGAAAACTAATTTTTAAACAAAGAATTATGTTTATTTGTACCATTTTTTCTTAGGAAATAGTCCAAATATGAAAATACCAAAGTTGATATTTTCATATTTATCCTCTCATGCATGTGAAATTGTCTCGTAATTTCCTCTCGTACGCTTCGCGCATTCAAGGAAATTAAATTATCGACAATTTGGCATACAGTACATTACTATTCAAAACTGCAATTTTATTTATAAATCATCTGCTTCGTATAGTAAAAAGAACAAATGCAGAAATTAGTTAAAAGCTAAAGGTCGTCGCACATCTAGCGCGGCGAAGAAAATATCTTTTGCTTCTTATGAGAGTGCGCACACTGTTGCGACCCGCGGCGAACCGCGGCGCCGCTACCCAGGTAACGCACATCTAGCGCGGCGAACCGCGGCGATCCTACCCCACCCTAGGACGACGCGGAGAAAATGTTATTTTGCTCTGGTCTAAATGGATGAACACTATTGGTTATAATTTCTGAATTTTGTTACGTGATTGGCTAATAATTTGGAAGCGTAAACTAGTCCACGTGGACTCGAGAAAGGATTCAAACGAGGAGTTTTTATGATCAATTTATGATTTCTTTGTAAAAGTAATACCGCCACATTTATTGCACTGTAGCCCGGCGATTGTGTCATATTTGCGGGGAGCCACGTGTGCGTGTTTCAGCTAACGACGGCTAGTTACCGATTTTTGTCTGTCTAGTAAAAGTACTATTGATGAACGAGATCATGCGTTTATGTATCTAAATTATGTAAAGTATAAATTATGTATAGCATTATCGGTGGCAGATTACAATGAAAGGAATTTTTTTAGCGTAATTAATGCAGCAAATTGTCATCTTCAACTTCAATTCAAATAAACAGCGTTCTTGGTTTCCTTGATTTTCAACGACGTTGTAAATCTAAATCGAGTATGGAACACACAAAATTGCTTTTTAGTGTCTAAAGTTATTTATTGCACGATAAACAATTAAAACGGGACACACGCGTCGTAAGTGGCAACATAAACAAAGATTTAATATTCGACAGTTCTATCCTTACGCACAAAACAAGTTCGGGCTGCACTAATTATGTGTGTGGCATTCAGTCAAAGAGTATTTAAATTAATTAATTAATTTTATTTTACTGTCAAAATGCAAATAGTTTTATTATCTAACATTTTCTTATCATTCAGGTCACAGTGCATTTACAAAAATTATTAACGCAACGAAATTGTCGTGATACGAGCTGGGTATGCCAGTAAAACGGTTCAGAAATTCGGAATCTTTATGAGGTTAAATTGTCTTTATTTACGGCCTCTTTTATGGTTCCGGCGAAGTTTCGCTTCCAGTGTGCGTTGGAATCTTCGCGGCGCCGTGCCACTCCTCTGTTCGCCGCGTTATGGTGTGCCATGACCTTAACTCAGTTGTAACTACAGGTTCGGTGAAGCAATAATAAACCGCCGCCTTTCTATTACACATAAATTTATTATTTAATGAAATACGAGAATGACCATTACAGCTATCAACTAAACTATGCAATTATAAACATAAAACGTAATTTGACGACTCCTATCGTACAGTTGCGAGCATGAAAAACGGACCGTATCTTAAAATTAGAAAGGAGCTTCTCGGTACGATGTGTCGATATCGCATCAAAATTGGTAAATTTACCAATGTCGAGTCATATCGAAATAAAAAGTATCGAGTGTGTCAGTATTAGCAAAAAAAAGTAACACACCTAAAAAAATTTAAAAATATAAAATTCAGTTATTTTGAGGTGTTTAAAGGTCTCCAGAGTTCTTCATTTGAAATATTAGTTATATTCAGTTTATATTGACCAAATTGGAAGTAATTATTCTAATGTACAAAACACAGAAACTTTATTAGGAGCACTTTTAGGTGAACCAGGTCAGTTAAAACACTAGCGTCATCATATTTTATATTAATGTCGCATACTCGTAACGATATATCGGTATTGTATCGATTACCAAAGAAAAATCTGCTTAAATTATACTTTAATATTTTTTAATTTCAAAAACTAATAATAATATTAATATTATTACCCTACTGCAATGTCAGGTCAAAAAGCGATAGTAAGATGTCGCTATTTTATCTGTTCATTAATAATATTATTATGTAATCAGTAAAGGCGGCCCTGTTACCAAGTACTAATATAAAACATGTATTGTAATTTGATAAAATTTTAAGTTTTTGACTTTCAATTTTTTAACATTAACCTTTCTTTCTAGAACGAATCAGGAATTTCAAAGAACAGTGTAAAATATTAATATACCGAAAACGTTAGGTAACACTGAACTTTCTCGTGGCGAAAACTTTTTACACTTCTGCTTCTACTTCTATTCATCCAAGGAGGGAAATACCAGTCAATGTTGTTAAACTCCTTAGAGAATTTAAGAATATTTAACGTTAACGTTTTATTCTTCGTAATGAAGGGCTTGAGCAGCGACATCATACGATCGGTTTTTGACCTAACATTGCATTAACAAATCAAAGTCAGTTTGCTACATAATAAATCAATTCTATTACATTAAGCTTTACCTTATAGACTTCTTCACTGTTTTTGTAAAATTTTAAATTAATTTGAGAAGTAGATTACGGCGCATCGTCCATGAGATAAAACTTTTGTGAGACATATTTGAAAGAAATAAAACATACGTTTCAGTTTAGTCCGGAACCACTCGTTAAAAACGAACTTTGCGTACTACTTGCTTGCAGCAGCAGTACGCTGGGAAAATTTTTAACGCGAGGTTCAAATAAAATGTTCGTACATTTTTCTCGGTGCATTTTTGTACACAGGGTGCTGCATTGTGAAACGCAACATAGGAAATCCCGTGTTAATTTGAAGGTGTTCGAATATTGGCTTCCCTAATTATTTTACAGCAAAATTCCATTTAGGTTTTAAAGTAATCTTCAAGATGAATCTATCTGTGAAGTTTGTGAATTTTTCATTCGCTCAGTTTCAAGATGTTTAAAAAAGATCAGTGATGAATTTCAATTTATATTAACTATCAGCACGGCCTTTATCAGTAAAAGTTAAAATAAATTACTGGAAAAGGTTTTTCCATGAATCTTTTTTTAAAAAAAGACTAAATTTATTAATTATCTGTCCAGTTTTACTGTCATTGATCAGAGCTGTGCTGACAGTTTGGAAAAATTTGAATTTAATTACAGAATCTTTTTTTTAAATGTCTTGAAACTGAATGAATGAAAAATTCTCAAACTTCACAGACAGATTCATTTTGAAAAGTACTATTAAAAACCTAAATGGAATTTTGCTGTAAAATAATTAGGGAAGCCAATATTCGAGCACCTTTAAATTAACATGGGATTTCCTATGTTGCGTTTCAAAATGCAGCACCCTGTATACAGCCCGTTCTCCTCATAAAAAAATGAACATTTGCCCATTTATTAACAGTAGCTTCAGCTACCACAATAACCTGAAAGCATGCAATTACTATTCACGAACAACAACTGATTTTATGTCTACTGTTGCTCGAGTCATCAAAATGGTAAGCATACGGTTGTCAACTTTTTTTCTATGGGCGTCATATTTGATTTTCACATTTTTGCACATTTTTTTTATAAGATTCTAACGATGCACGAGTATCATATGTTACAGTTAGTTTTATTTTTTGATTTTGACACATGACATGATTTTGACATATGACGCCAGTTAAACCAGAAGAAACCAAGGAAATTCTACAAATTATAAAAACCATGAATTGAATTAAAAAGGAAGATTCTTGTCACAAATTCTTCTGCCTGACGGTAATGAACGATGCATAGACTTCTTTTTCATTTTTATAAGAAACCAGTCAGTAATAACCCTAATTCCCTTCAAATTGCAATAATTACTGACTAATCAAATACAAATTCATCAGTTATACTGTTGTTAAATACTCCTAATAAATAAATAAATAAACAAACAAATGAGCTTACGACCAAACGAGCAAACATACGAAGAACGAACGAAGAAACAAATAAATCAAACAAACAAGCGAATCAATGAATCAATAAATCGATGAAGAATAAATAAATAATCAAAAATTGACGTTTGAGTATTTGACTCTGCAATAATATATCGGAAATAAATTAAAATATGTATGTACCTAATGTGTAACTACATATATTTCACATGAAAATTCAAAAACAACAGAATAATTTGATTAGGCGGTACGTAAATGTCACACTGATGAAGCACAGACAGGACACCTTTATGAATTGGTGGAGAATCAAAATACCTTCTTTATTTATTGATTTACAATAAAAAATATCAGTACTTAAGTGACGTCTGACCATTTTAGTTAAGAATTTTATTCTCTATCGGTCGGCTAAATAATATAAATGAGAAGTGTTTCATTTAAAAAATACCTTTTTTCTTATATTACTTACATACCACGTTCAATAATTGCTCTTCTGACTACAGCACTACAATCAGCGTAAAAAATACTACTAGTTTGCTAATTTAACCGAATTTGTAGCTTTAATAATATTAAAGCTAGCAATAGTACCAACTTAAGTTTCAATCGGGTGAACTACGCTGCTCCAAGAAATTAATGCACCATACAATAAAATAAATTCTCGTTTTTTATTCAAAATTTATAGTACCTGGCATTCCTATGAAATAGCTAAGCATGTGAGGTTCACTTTCCAACATTTATTTACATTTGATAATTACTTAATGGTGATTACATCCTGTTCAATTCGTCTATTTCAGGTGGTTTCACTACGTTAGTCAACACTATGCGAATTTTTACGTATCGAAAATGCATCAATGATTCTGAGTTGCACCGACATCTGAAATTAAATTAAATGCCATAATCCATGTTAGTTAATGGGTGATTAAAATTTAATTCATGTTAAAACATCACCGACGCATTTTTAATTCGAATTAGTTGATTTGCAACGTAACTAATACAATATCAAAACTGTAACGTTTAGCATTATTATTGGCCATTTATCTAATCCGCTAGTATTCAGATGTGTCACTTGAGGCAGTTTCTATTTTGTGTACGTTTAAAAATTGAAAAGAGAGAACGCAGATCTAATATTACGGATATTATTTTCACATGCATACAGTCGCTGGCGCCAATCACTCTGGAAAATCGTCGTATTTGATGAAATACACCAATAATTTTGTTAATTGCAATTGATGTCTGGGCCATATAACTATATAAATTCTCTAAACTTCAGTTTTCTTTGTAACACGTGGAAATATCCTACTGAGCTGAAGGCCCGCAACCTTCGCATGTGTCTGTTATTCTGTGCTGAAGATATTAATATGATTCGCTAAAACTTGCTGAAAACTTTCAGTAGCAAAAAATCGAAAAGTAATCAGTAACTGAGTAATTGCTGATATTGGAAAATTTCTATTTGTTGTAAGCTCTAATGCATTGTTTCTCAACCTAGGTTCAGCAAAGGGGTGTTTGGGTTCCTCCGCAAATAAAAACGGAAATCACACCACAAAAAAAATTGTCATATAAAAGTAGCATAATGTCGATATTTTGATGAAACATTATCTCATATTTTAGTGTTAAGGGGGTCCCTAAGAAAAAAATATAAGCACTGTAGGATTCCTCGCTCTACAAAAGGTTGAGAAACACTGCTCTAACTTATTGATTTCAAACATATCCAGCATTTCTTGCACCATTTTTTTGAAAATCTTTAACGCATCTTAAAATCTACATCAGCGTAAATCAATAATGGGTTAGTCCTTTTTTTTTGAAATTTTCGGTCTTGGTATAATCTGAATCCGAGGATCAACCGGAGGAATCTCTTTCTTCAGAAGAAGACATAATTTGTATGTTCCAGTACATCCCAATACGTTAATAAACGCTTTTGGCAGAGTTGCTGACTAACATATGATGACTGACAGCTGAAATTTATGCATTAATTTGTGTTAGTTAATCCGTGATTAAAATATAATTCATGTTAAAACAAACGCTGTTGCACCAGCATATTTTTAACTCGAAGGGTTGATTTCCGATTAAAGTGAAACATCATTGGTATAGATGACGTATCCAGTCCGTATGTATCCGATAGTCAATTTGTGTACAACTCACTTGCGGCTTCTCTTTTAAAAAGGGAACGTTAAACCAACTTAAATAAAATTTGCAATACCAGTTAACTCTTGTTCGATGAATTATAATATTGTTTATTATTAGTATTAATGTAAGTTAGAAGGTGGTTAAATAAATATAAAAATATATCGTCAATGTTTAGAATTAAAAAAAAATGTCAGTTCTGGCTTAATTAAAACAGCATTTTGTAACTGAAGTAAGTACTTTATTGACCGTTAAAAACTATCGTAAAATTTGTAGTGTAAAACTTGCCTGATTTGTACTAACGCTTAAATGGTGTCTCCACAATTTTTGATAAGGGTGAGAAGCATCTCTAGCCGTAGAAACTATAAATGACAATGAACTATATGGTTTAAGCTAGCCATGATATTGTGATATAATAAAGTAAGTTTTTAGTTAAGCGTATAATTTCATAAAGTCCTTGTTCGTTGGTAATTAATTAAATGATGTGAAAAATAAGACTTTTGAAACAAGATGAAAATATCTTGACGTATCTTAAACTGGCTTTTCATAAAGCTGCTTGTTTCTAAAGTCTTTTATTTTTTATATAAATTCTGTTAATATACTTCTCCACATTTATTTTTATTAGTTGTTGAACGCTTGAAAAAACGATTAGGGGTGAGTTTGAATCGTTTCCTAGTATGTGTGGATTCTACGTGAGAAAAACAATTTTCATGTGTCGGTGAGTGTTCGGATTCTGACCGGCTCCTTGGAATTGGATTTTCTGCGTTTCTCCGGGTTATAAGTTGAATGCCGAAAGAGAACATTTGTCGGTCGCAGTCGCCAAGGGCAATATTAGTAACTAGCCAGTCGCCTCCTCAAAGGAATGGCTTTCTCGAATTACTTGATCGCATTAGGACGAAAATACAGGATTCATAACTTTGAAAGTAAAAGAAAAACAAAAAATTTCGTTGTCGTGGAAACCAAAATTACCAAGTCACATATTCGGACTCACAATGACCTATAGATTCTAAGTATGTAAAAATTTAAGTCATTCCAATTAGAATAAGAAAGTTGATGTAATTTCCAGTGAAACTGGAAGTCGTACGGTGGCCAGTGCTACGACAGAAAATATTTATTTAATTCATTTGTCCCAAATTTTATGTAAAAAATTAAAATTCTACAGGAGTGAACATATAGCATAGACACTCTGTATTCTGTAGTGGATATGAGTTTATTAGAATTTTTTCTTGTTTTGAACTCTCCTATCACCTGCCAAATTTTGTCCAGGTTTTTTTATTAACACCCTGTATATTTTATGAATTTACGTTATTTTAAAATTTTCAAAGAGAAATTTATATTGTTTTCAAATTATGTTAGTTCAACTACTAATTTCTTCGTGTTAAACAAATAACCGCTACTTGTTCCAATATAATAGTAACTTATTATTCATTTTGAATACATTTTCGGTTATAATCGTTCAGAAGAATGCATGATTTACGCTCCTGTACGCTTCAGAAATTTATAATATATCCGTTTAATTCGTATTAAACACTCTGATCAAACAGTAATGTCGAATTAACTAATTCAGACTTACTAATTACGATTAGGACAAGCTACGATCGGTGCAACTCGAAAATCTCTAATTCAGATTAGTTAATCTGTGTTAACATTAATTGAGGCTGAAATTGCAGGCCGTTAATTCCCGAATCAACTAACTCAAGTTTGTTAATCATAGATTAGGGCAAATTAAGGTCGGTGCAACTGGAAAGTCGCTAATTCAGATTAGTTAATTATTAATTAATATTATTAATCTGTGTTAACGTTAATCAAGGTCAGTGCATCTCAGCCTGAATCAAGTTCAAATACGAAATTAATAATAGAGTTGATTAACGTAGTGCAACATCCTGCAATAGACGAGGTCCGTATATGACGTGCATGTATTATTTCCTAAATTGAACTGTAAAATTAAATCACATGCATGTTCATTAACCATGAAAACAATTTCAATTTTAATGTTTGAATTTAGGTTTTATACTTAAAATGACTTTACTGTTTTTTGTATTTGTATTTCTTCGTTGTTATGTCATATGAATTTCGAAATTTGACAAAAGTAACAGTAATTTGTCAATCCTAATCATGGCTGTGTATGTATGGCCACTCCAAGTCGCTTAAAATTCGGATCCGAGAAAGTAGGCCATAACGTCCTCCCTTCAGCGCTACATATTAGGCCCAATTTTACAATGACGGTTTAACTTTTAGCCGAAGTTTAAATCTTTCACAACGATTCTTGAAATAATCATTGCTAAGGGTTTAAGCCTGCACAGAAAAAACTGTGTAATAAAAATTACTATAATTTGTAGTAAAATAGAGGATAGTTACAAATTGTAGACATTTTTCACGTAATTGTAGCAAATTTCACGAATTTAAAATGTGTGTGTGGTAAAATACCCTACAATTTGTAAGAAAATTTTCTGCAATTATAGCTATCCCGTATATTACTACATTTTTTTTTACTGTGTGGTTTCAAAGTAGAACCGCATTTGTAAAACTGGATCTTAAACATACTTCAAAACTACTGACAGTGATAGACAGAACTAGTGGACTTTTTTGATAAAGTGTTTCATACCGGCTGAAATTTGGTAAGAAGATACTTAATACATGTCTAAAACGGAAATCGATGATCTGGCGGGGCAATTCCGCGTGTAAATGCATTAAAAACTATTTAGAAATCTGTCTGTCTTATACACGCGCATCTGCATAATCTCCTCTCCGTCGCACTCACGTGAAAAATTCTTGAATACTTTTCACAATGATGGCTTTATCCAAATCATTTGATTTTTCAACTTTTACTACTGTTATGGCATCACGAGTGTCCTATGTATAAGATAAGCGGCATAACACATTTTGAATTTAACTTTAAGAGTTCAACTTTGCAATAGTCTGGCAGCAAGTTAAACCCAACCAAGAGGTTTGTCATTTTTTTTATCACTCAGAAAAATATTAAAATGTATTGGAGACTGTGGTTTGTAGTTCAAAGAAATTGAATTTGTCCTCCTAAGCACAAAAAGTTTATTTAAAAACTAGATACGTATTTCGGCAGCTATGCTTCTATCTTCAGTAGATGCATTCTTCTTGATCACAAGAGAAGTGACTGTGTCATGCCTATCACTACCTTATATACTAATTCGTTCCGCTCCAATGAAGCGTGCTTTCTAAAGCGAGCGTCTCATCAAGTCAAGCAACACGGAACCTGCCAAAGGCCCATGAACGGTGTTCATTAAATCTCTTTAGTCTTTAAAATATTAAAATGTATTGGAGGCTGTGGCACACAGATTTCCAAACTATTTATTTTAGGTATTTCAAATTGAAGTATTAAGTATAGCTTTTCAAAATTCAAAACTGTGCCGTTCATATGCGCACATCTGCTTGTATTCAATAGCTACAAAAATGTTATCGTACTTACTTCTACAGTTTGATTTATGTGTGCAATTTTATGAATTAATAACTTAATATTAATTATTTACTAAAATTCGGACGCCACGAAGACTTTTTTTATGAATTATTACGTCGTTACTGTTTTCGTACTTAAAAAGATTGAGTAAATGTCAAATTAAAGATGACAACTGCAGTTACTTAAATACCCACTGGGGGCTCTGACGGACCTGAAATTTCTAAAAATCGAATTGGAGAGGCCATACATACACGTCAGTGTATGTTAATGTAGCCGGCCATGTCTTAATGCAGTCAGGTCAAAAAGCGATCGTAGGATGTCGCTGTTTAAACTATTCATCAAGGTTGGTAAAGCTGAATTGTGTATTAGGAAGTTGCCTTGATCAGCGGAAGGGACAGAGGGTCCGTATCTCGTTACGTCACGTCACGTGATAAATTCCATTGAACATATTAACCAGATTTTTGCGTTATATGATCAGTAGGGCCACAGAATTGATTCAATTTTTAGTGAATTAGATTAAGTTTTAGGAAACAGATTAAAACTCATTCTGTTTACTTCACTGTGACGGAGAAAAGTTTCATATAACGTCACGAGTTACTTTTTCGGAGAGGAAATTTCAAACTGCATATTACATAGAAACGAGGCAACCTGCTATATGCAATATCAGTTTCACCAACCTTGGTATTCATGTCAATTTTAATGTTTAAATTGACTGTATTTATTGATTATATTTTTTTTTGTTTCTGTGTTTCTTCGTCGTTATTCGAATTTCTAAATTTGACCCAAAAGGAATACACTCAAGTAGTGGTATTGATAGAATAAGATTGAAGACATTGTCGAGTAGGAGGAAGGTTCAGTGTGTTCCAAATTTCGGTGTACCGAATGGTGCGAAGTTATGCAGAGAATAGTAATTGTTCTCGAAGGCCTAATAAAGGCAGACATAGTGCAACAACCGGTGTTCAGACCATTTTTTGACAGTTTTTGCTTTAGAATAGAGGTTCGTCACAAGCAAAAATTTCCAACGAGGTTCCATTTAGCATCGAAACTGTTTGTTAACGTCATAGGCACGATATAGAGAACACTGGTACGCTCACTCGCCGCCATTTTCAGTTTAAAATTTTGAGCAAGTTGAGTAGTTTGTAAAAATTCGCTAGATGGCAGAACCGTATCGCGGACTGTCATTTTTATCAAATTCCGCAACCGGTTCTTCTGAGGCTCTTGTGGTAAACACAAGACACATGGGCAGAGATAAACAGAGGTCACTACGCAACAACTGGTTTGAGATTAAATACTGCATTTTAAATTTTAACTATGAATTTAAAGCGAAGTTGTCAGGCGTAGAAATTCTAATTTAAAGAGGGTATGTATTGGCGAATAATTTAATTCGTTTCCTAATTTAGTTACATTGCAGTCAAAATAGAAAGACTTCTCAGAGTTAATTTGTATTGAAGCAAGGAGATTTTAACATAAACATGAAGTCATCGTAAGATTGCTATCTAACCTAGAATATCCACCAATCCATCTGGCATTAAACTGACCGATGTACTGATTAAAATGTACTCAATATAACGAGTGGATATAAACCCACAAAAGTACCTATCTAGTAACATCAGTTCCGCATGCAAGTGACACCAAAAGTGCATAAAGTTAAAACACCTAATCGTTACTGCAGCTTGTTTCCTTCAAGTTTGATGACCTTGCAAATTAATTCCATCGAAGCTGAAAATATCAAGTGTTATGTGAGAGGCTCATAACCTTCTTTATATTATTTCTAATTTAATAAACATATTGTTTAATCTGATTACATCCCTTATTCCAAGATTACCGTAAGAGTAGTACTCGTCTTCATTTGCATCACAAGTTTGAAAATGATGATGATGATGATGACCAACGTAATGAAAGTTTATCTACGTTTCACTTTGGCTCTTTCAGAAAATAAAATGATTTATTAATCTCGAAGAAATTGACAAAGAACAGTGAAGCAAATAGCATCTTCGATTCATTTGCACTGGTTGCACTCAGAGTGCTTGCATCTTGTAATAACACAAGATGTTGTGTTGTGTGTTGATTCAACACCAGTGAATCAAAAATATTAGTAGATATTTAAAGCATCATTAAATTTTCAGTTAACCAGAATAAACTGCTATCAAACCAATTTGGGTTATAGATGTAGACTTACGATTCATACCATTAATTATGAAATATTGTTAATTATAGATTTTGGAAAGGCTTCAAGAATGAATCAAAATGCAGCTGTCACAATATTAAAGCAACATTTTGTGTGCTTGATACATTTTCAAGAAAAAATTGTAAAAAATCGTTAAGTCAGTGGAAATGAAATTATTCGAAGAACACTGAGAGATGATGCTATTCCTCAACTAAATGTATGCTCCTACTAAAGCTAATCTCACATCTGCCGTTTCTTCCACCACTACCAAACAGATACAAGAAACAAATAATACCAATAGCCTCTGAAAGGTTTGTAAAAATCACATCAAAACGTACTTGCTCGTTACATTAGTAAATATCTTTCTACATCTGTTTGATTGCTTGCTAAATTTGACAGTCGCCATTTATTCTTTATTTCATACACACTAACCAAAGTTTGCCATTAATACACACGTAAATACTGAATATACGTCGCCTACAACCGTGCCAACAACATGTAATATAACCTACAGGAGTACATTAATGACGTTTAGTGACAGTCCTTCATACATTGGTGTCATCTAGCGGTAAAATTTAAATCACGTAACTAGGCACTACTTTTGACTTCCTCGTTTTGTATGGGGAAGATAGGGAAGTGCGCATACCAGTGTCCTGTATATCGTGGTCATAGGGTAGCTAATTTGACATGTTATGTGTATAACTTGAAATTTGTTACATTTCATGTGATTTGGTTACAGGATGATTGGAATAGAGTTCTCTTTAGAGATGAATCCAGATTTTGTTTTTACAAGTGTGAAGACGTGTTCATGTATACTAACGACCAAATGAGAGGTATGCTCAGTGCAACATTTGAATACCACATTATTTGACGGAAGCTTTTTTATGGCGTGAGTAGGAGTTTTCTTGACAGCGCGTACTGACTTATTGATGTTAAATAAACGAGATCTTAATGCCTTTCGATACAAAACGGACATTCTACAAGATCATGTCGTGCCATTTGCGCCCTATATCGGACGCATTTTTTTTTATTAAAGCAAGATAATGTTCCACCCCAATGTGTTCGAAAAGTTCAAAATTGCTTAGAGACGATTGAAATCGATGGTTTATCCAGCAAGGATTTCAGACCTCAGTTCCATTCATTCAGTTCCAGTCATTTATTCAAAAATTTTGTTTCTCAAATTTTTCGATTTTTAATTTTATTGGTTTTTCGTTTTTTATTTTTTACTTTTTTTACTTGTAAATGATGACTTTACTAAATTGTTTCAAATCAACGTTAACCGTTTCAAATTTTAAGTAAAGAAAACGAGAAATCTTATTTTGGGATGAACTCTTTCAAATAAAAGTTAACAGACGCTAAGGGGGAAAGCAGATTTCTACATGTTATTTACATTTTATTTAGAGAACGTTCTGAATAGTGATGGGCGATATCGTGATATCAGTATCACTGTGAAATCGCAGTTTTCATATCAGATATTTTAAACTGTGACGTGATTGCAAATCACAGTATCAAAAGTAACAGTTTGGTCGAAATCACAGTTTATACTTGCAAGGAGCATCGCGTTCGCGAAATATCACATACGTTCATAAGGACGATTTTCCCTTAACGCCATAAGAAATGTACGCGTAGCAAGCGACTTCCTGCCTTATTGGCATACTTCCAAGCGAAGATATGCCCTTTCCTTCGCAAATGTGACGTCTGGTGTCATGCAAATTCAATCAAACGCATTTCGAGGAATTTATAAATTAATTTTCTGCGCTAATTTTTGTACATTAATCACAGAAAATTAAATTGCATGACTTATTTAAATTCAGTATGATTTATATATTCATAGTACACATTAGAAGGAAGGTAAGGTATAGTTATAAAATACCCCAGAACAAATTTTGCACAAATGAAAAATATTAGCTAAATTAAAATAAATGGATTAATAGGGTTCTCGTTTTAATGAATCAGAAGTACAGAAGTCATCACCGAGTCGAAATCTGTTAACCTTTTTTGCTTGTAAGTTGTAATACTTAATATTCGCCTGTTATTCTCGTTTCTTCAACCTCTAATGCGGAACAGTTTACCAGGCGAGGCGAAGCCGAGATTTGTAATGTTGGCGAGTTTATGAAAAAGATTTCGACGAAAGTTAACATTAGATTTTTCTCACTAATGACCTCAAATTTTCACTAGAGTAATCGGTGTCTTTTTATAAAGAGTTTTAGAAAAAAATATTTTAATCACTAATAATTAACAATATTTTGAATTTGAATTGAATTAGTGTCTGATGAAAATTCTAAGAAAATAATTTTTAAACTTTAAATAAACACCTTAAAACTGAAAAGAATGTTCAACGCTCGTTTAGTAGCTTCAAACGTTAGTGAAACGATAAACTATTCTTCTTTCCAATTTTAACAGTATGTTGAAAGTTAAAAAAATATTTTTTTGATAATATTTTCAATAATATCATACACACACAATACATTGTAAATAAATAAAATTGTATTTTAAACTAAATAAACACCAAGATAAACGCATCTGTATTTCTAATCAAACAATAATATATTTTTAATTTATCATTTGATATTTAATAATCAGAGTTGGAAAAAAAACGGTTTTTTTAAAAAAAACAAAACTTCTGTTTTTTTTTGTTTTAAACAGTTTGTTTTTGTTTAAAACATGTTTAAAATTGACCCTAAATTAAACATGTTTTAAACAAAAAAAAGAGCTGTTTAAAACAACTTTTAAATGTTTAAATTACAGCTTACATAAAAAGATATATATTATTATTATTACTTGATATTTGTGTAAAAAGAAGAATTTATTAAAATTCGATCTCTAATTAAAATAAAGATGAAAAGTTTGTAATGTTAGATTATGTACCCTTTTAAAAATAATGTATGTACTTTAATAATAATTTAAATCATTTAAGGCAGAGCTTGATTTATTTAGGATCTACTGTCGCGGTGTTTTAAATGATTTTCAAAGAAAGTATAAAGTATTTGGTATCAACATACTAAGAAAAACATTCCCAGTAAAAACTAAACTCAAATACAATCCAAAGAGGTATTTTTTACAAATTACTTGATCGCATTAGAACTAAAATACATACATAAAATACAGACTCGTGGCTTTCTATACTGGAAAACAAAAGTTTCAAATATGTAAAATCATGTAGGACGTTCAATTTAAAATAACAAAGTTGATAATACTTCCGGCGAAACCAAAAGTCCAGTAGGTATGTGTCTGAAAATTCAAATTAAATTTTTGTTTTTATTCATCGTTTTCAAATTTTAAACAAACCTTAAAATTCTAGAAGGGCGAATATACAGCCTTGGGACACACGGTAGAAATTCAATGAAGGCAAATGAGACGATAACGTTATAAATAGTTTAAACAGCGACATCCTACGATCACTTTTTAACGAAACATTGCATTAACATTGACAAATTCAAGCATGTTTGCTACATAATAACTCATGCCGTAGCTCATAGTATCAACAGGGAAGCGGAGGACCCAGTATGTTTCAAAACTTAATGTAATAATAAGAGGTTAAATATTGAAAAGGTATTTTAAAATTGTACAATATAAGTATTATTCTAGTGATCAGTAATAATCAGTGAGCGGCGGAATTGAGGTTTTTGATGACGAATGCAGACAATTTGCATTTCCTGAGACCGTATAAGTCGTTGAATGAATGTATATATAATATAAAATAAATTTACTTACAAGATTCCATAAAAATAATTTTAATATAATGATTACGGTTTGAATAACCTTAAGTAAAACCTCAGGTCATCCGCTCCTTGGTAATAATTAATGAATTGATTATAATCAATCTAATGCAATTTAAATTTAGTTCAAATCAGAGCTACGGTGTAGTCATCACGTCATCAGCTCAGTCACGCATTGTCTACAATTATTAAAACAATTGATGAGAACAAACTAAAGTTTAAAGTTAATCTGTCAGTGAAATACAGACCCTAAACAATTAATTTCTGGTTACATAGTATCACGTTGCAAAAACAAAGCACTTATAGCAAAAGAGTTCTATTTTAGCTTAAAATTATAAAAAATGAATTTAAAACATTATAAAAAAAAAACGTGTTTAAAACAGATGGTATGTTTTTAATTCGGTGTTTTAAACATGTTTTAAACACTATGTTTTAAACAGTTTGTTTTAAACTTTCCAACCCTGTTAATAATGTTAAAAAAAATACAGGAACATTTTATATTGTGTATAACAATAATAAAGTTGTTTATTAAGAACCAAATAATTAATTAAAATTAAATATTCCGATGCATTATATGGAATTTAATTTGCCTTAAAATACAATTTATTTTTTCACTCTCAATTAAAAGTAATTATTTACATGTTGCGTTAAATGTAGGTCCGATATAGCTTAACGGCACTTAATCTTGTATTCGCTAATGTGTTCATTAATAATTATATTATTTAAATGTAAAAAATTCATTGTCATAAATTACTTCTAGGCGTCTGTCACGCTGCATATTTCCGCCAATAGTTGTTATTAATGTAAAATTATTGGTTTTATGCAGAAAATGAACAGATTTTCTCGAAATATAATTATTGTTACATTGTTTAACCAAAGGCCGCAGAAATATATTTTGTACAGGGGCGCTTGCCTGTCAATTTCTGGTAGTGCAAATGCCAATAAGTAACGAAGTCGCTTGCTGCGCCTACGTAATGTGATATTTTGCGAACGCGATGCTCCTTGCAAGTACAAACTGTGATTTCGGCCAAACTGTTACTTTTGATACTATGATTTGCGATCACGTCACTGTTTAAAATATCTGATATGAAAACTTGCGATTTCACAGTGATATCGATATCACGATATCGCCATCATTTGTTCTGAAGACCAGTCTAGTTTTATTAAATGGAAATCCATATTCTATTTGTTTATTTTCGTACCCCGCTAAAGAATGTGAGAATGTATGGATTCTGTTCTCTCAACAGAAAATTTTATTCTTTATACAAGCTCCTACATATTCCCAAACTGAAGATGCGATTTCCCGAGATAATCAAATTATTTGAAATCGATATAAATGTAAATTACCTTAAGTTTTCGAGGTACGCAGAAATACTATTTCGAAAAGTTATTCAGACAAGCTGTTGAGTGGCTTAGCGGTTAGCCTAGTCGGTTTTGGAGCTGGTGTCAATTACAATTAGTAGAGTGGGTTCGAATCGCACCAAGACCATGTATGTTTGTACTGTCTAAAAACAAAACCCTGTTCGAATGAGTGGCTTAGCAGTTAACCTAGCCGACTTTTGAGATGGTGTAAATTACAATTAGTAGAGTGAGTTCGAATCCCACCTGAGACTTGGATGTTTATGCTGTCCAAAAACAAATCCAGCTACATTTAATAAAGTAACTACCTGGAATGGTTACTGCTAAAAGGCAAAAATGAGCGGAGACTGCACCAAGTCAGGCAGAATTATTACGAGATATCAAATACGAAATCATGGCTGTCTTACAGTTTCCTGTAATGATTCTTTCTCAAAATTCCATAGATTAAAGATGAATTCACGAATTTTACCAAAGTTTAAACTTGTTAATTTTGAAAGCTTTTAAATTTTTTAAATGTTACCTTTTAAGTTGTCTTTAATTACTACCATTCTCAGAAAGAATGATTACAGGAAACTGTAGTTTGTCTACTTTTTTTTGCTTCCGACTGTACGTACAATTAACTTGTATATACATACACTGTGTTGCATCGTTTTTCAGACATGGCAAAATAGCATGTGAAACTAAATATTTGCAACTATTGGCTCTCTTGTATATTTTAGAGCGAAACGGGAAACGGAAATATTACGAAACGTCTATTTTCACCGAACTTTTCGGTGAAAATAGACGTTTCGTTGGAAACTTTAATGTTCCGACAAATGATGCACGGGAATTAAATAATGGTATCATTACAATACTGGTTAAATTAATTAATTAATTAAAAACTATTTTTCTTTTTCGATTTTTAAATCTAGAGGGCTATTCTTATTTTTTAATTATTAGATAATAGTAAAACATTAATGGTAAATTATACCAGGTGGTCTTAAAGTCCTGCAAAATCCTGAAACAGGCAAACTTTTCATTTTAAAGAGATATTTTAATGCAAAAAGTTTTTTTGATCGGCACTTGTTTTTCCATTGTGACGTCATC
The DNA here is from genome assembly GCA_036172665.1 of Prosopocoilus inquinatus. Lineage (NCBI taxonomy): Eukaryota > Metazoa > Arthropoda > Insecta > Coleoptera > Lucanidae > Prosopocoilus > Prosopocoilus inquinatus. Next base: position 39,504,601 of record CM069871.1, read on the forward strand.
ATTTCTTTAAATACAGCCTTAACTTTCTAATCCAATTTTTGATCGTTCTTCTTGTCAGATAAAGTAGCGACATCTTACTATCGCTTTTTGACCAGTTAAATGGTAATATAAAAAGATAATAATAATATTGCATATTGCCGCAATCTGGTAAAGAAGGTCTAGAAGATTTCGTCAAGAAAAAGAGTTACTACTAAAAAAAATATTGATGATTAGGTGAAACAGCTGTTTTACCTATTCATCACTATTACATCGCATTTGCGAATAAATTGATCAAGTCGTTCTTGGTTTGCAGTGGAAATTTCGAGCTACGTTTCTGCTGAAGAAGCCCCTGAAACAGCTGTACAGAGGCTGCTCGAGGTATTCACTGCAATCAAAAACAGTTTGTAACAGAATTTAAAAAAATGTATTAGTGACGTTATGTCCATTACTTCATTAGTACCATCGATGAAATTTTCGTATCAAAATGTGGACGAGAACAAACTAAAATCGACGTGTCTGAGGATATTTGTCGAAAATTTAGTTCAAATTCATTCGCGACTTTTCTGAACCACTCTATAATTGTACAAGTCATATGTCAATAGCATCTACGACCTGTTTTTCTGTTTATTTGTTCAAACTGAATCTTACACAATTTACAGTTTGTGTTCTCAAAGATAAATTTCGAGTTATCTGTAACTATAATGCTCGTACACCTTAACAACTTGCGATTTTTATTTCATCTTATTATTGCTATCCTTTACTTTTCTTGTAGATTTGATAAAAAATAATAAAAAATAAAACTATACCCTACACTTAGTCCATAAAAATGTAAATACAGCTTAAATAGACTGCGTTTTAAATTCACCAAAAATGTCGGTGAAAATATCCTGCGGTCTAAATTCACCGAAAAATTCGGTGAAAATAGTCCAAAGAGTAGTTCGCTCTAATGTTACCAATATTTTCGGTGAATTTAGACTGCAGGCTGTTTTCACCAAACATCTCCGTGAAAATAGACAGCAAGCTATTTTCATATTTTTCGGCGAGACTAGCCTTCGCCAAAATATTATTCGGAATATTAAAATGCATTTCATGTCATATTTAGAACTTTAAATTTCGCAGCAATTTTTCTTTAAAATGGCAAAAATCTTCTGAAAAACGCACTTAGTTTACTAACAAGTTAGTTATGATCGACAAATATTTGAATATTTGTAAACTTAAAAATTTTCAATTTACGCTTACAAAAGTTTGATTTCTCTTTCCGTTTGGAAATCATTGTAACTGTGCATTATAATACCCCGGTACGGAGTATTGAACATTTCGTTACTCTCCTAAGAAGTGCAAAAATTGTAAATTTTGAAGTTGTCACTTTCTACAAGTACTTGCATATTTTTCGGTCATAGCTACCTACTGAATGCATTTTTCAGAAGTGTTTTGCCATTTTAAAAGAAACTGGCTGCGCAATTTAAAGTTCAAAATATGATTTTAAGTGTATTTTCATATTTCGAACAATATTTTCCTTTGCCATTTTGCTCTAAAATTTACAAGAGAGCCAATAATTCAAATATTTAGTTTACATGCTATTCTGCTATATCTGAAAAACGATTAATAAACGAGTATACTGGGTATCACAAATACGTGTGTTAATTTTAAACCATAAAAGAACACGCCAAGCTGAACAATTTTATTTTATGGCATTTTGAAAATTTTTTCATCTTTCGAAAAACCATAGTAACCATGGCGGATGCAAGACAGTTGTTATTTTTATAAACGCACTCAACTTTTCTAATCAAGAATTAACAGAAACTCTCATGGCGTAACGTAGTTGTGGAAATGTTTTGTAATCGTATTTTACCCAACAAGCATAGATTTCAAACAACTGTCCAAATTCTTCAGGATCACGGCTCGTTTCAACTTCAAGCTCAAGACCGTGGCAGACCTCGTACTGAATGTTGAAGGAAACATTTTGGATGTTGTACAGATGCTGGTATAATTACCCGAAGACACGCACTTCAGTAATGTGTATCGCATTTGATAGTTTCGAAAATTTTGCAATAGTGTGTATGTGCAATTACAGTTTTTCTTCGCTGTGTTTGTAGATTATGGAAACATATAATATTAAACAATTATTTGTCTTCGACAAGTTATAAACTCAATTTCTTTTTTATGTGATTTTTTCGTTTCTATCGCAACAGAATTTTCCGGTATTAACCAGAGGCGGGTATAAAATTATATATGTAATGTCATAATAGGTTTGAAATTTTAAATCAATTTAGAAAGCTTTAAATACAAAAAAAAGTCAATAGCAAAAATATTTCACTTAGTTAACTGCACAATTAATAAACATATTTCTGATACACCCAATATATCCCATTGACTTGTATGTCGCAGAACCTTGCATGCCTAGAGCTAGACGTTTCTACCAACTAGAAATTATGATTCACGATTCAAAGTGCCAAGCTTTTCAGCTTGTCGGGAAGGTCTCTTGGCTAGTGATTCATATTTTCTTTTGCGGCTGCGGCCGTCTTTTGTCTTGTTATTTCTTTTTCGGCATTCGCCTTAAGAGTTGAAAAAACGCAAGAAATCCTGTTCGAAGAAGCCGGTAAAAATCCGAAACACAATCCGACACATAAGCACTCTATCTCTCACATAGAATCCGTTTGCACCCGGAACAGATTTCTCACCTAACAGTTACTCAGTTAAGGGTCAAACGCTTTGCCAGAGCGCCTGACCAACTTGGCTATGTAACTACTAAAATTAATAACATTGATGCCATAAAAATTAAACTTTGTGTATTTTTTTTCCATTATGATGATTGTAAATTTGAGATCTTATGACTTTACTAAATACTTTTGAAGATAGTATTCCCTCCCGCCTAGCTTAAAATATAAAAATTCAACATGTCCGAATAAAGTTTTGATAAAGGGAAACCGTGGAAGACAAATATACGTTTATATCTTCATGGCGTATCTTTATCAAAAACTTGTTTGAACATATGATCTTTCACGCCGAATTCAAATATTTTTGATTCGGCAGTTTTAGAAATTTAATAAAAAATAACAACCGCGATTGTAAATATCAATGAATACACAAAATTATCCTACAACATATTTTTTAATCAAATGAGAATGTCGTACAGTGAATTTATGTGAGTTGATTAATTAACTAACAATAACTTGTGCAACAAGTGTAACAGTAACAGTGTGTCCCCAGATTGAGTTCTATTTATATATATTATATATACAGGGAGATTCAGGCAACACATTCATTAAAAGTTTACGGACTTCCTCTTTGAATTTTTACTTCATATTTTACGGTCATAAGTTAGGAATAATGATCTATTAAAATATAATATCTTCAACTTTCGGGCCTTTCCGCTTGTACCGGAAGTTGCTGTCAACTTTCTTATTTTAATTATTTTAAATGGAATACCCCATTTTTAATTGCGTTTTTGAAATCTTCATGAAATTCTAAGAATGTTTTATGTAACATGTTATACAAGAAAAATTAGCCGTTTAAGAGGTATTTCATTTTTTTAAAAAAAGTTCAACGTTGCAGTACCTTGTTTATGATGCTGTCATCTTTGTGTAGCAAAAGCCATAATTTCAATCTTTGTCACATAGTAGGTTATACTCATAAGCTTTCAGGTCATACCTAATTTTACACAAAATTGTTTACGGGCTGGTTGAAAAGTAACTTCAATTCGAAATGATTTCAAATGTCGAAAAGTCATGTTTTTTAAATGGAATGCCTAGTAAATTTTTATACCATAAGAATCAGAGTTAAATGTTCTTTCGAACTGTATTAGCATTCCCTATATTCATCTCTTACCTTTTTCTTTCTATTCATGATTTTCTCTTTGATACATAGATTTTTTCTCTTTTCAGTATTATTCCTGAATGGTGCGCTGTGAAAATTTAACTGAAGTTTTTTAAATGAATTTCTGAATGTAAAATCAATTTCACTTTAAAAACCGAAAAATAATATTTAAGTACATATCTACCATCTGAACCTTTTATTTACATATGTACAGTGAGAATCTTGTAACGCTGTACATAGACGAAAATTACGTGATCAGATAATGCATTTCTGATTCATCTAAAATTGCACATAGAGGTTTTAACATTGCATTGCTGTAGTTACTACTCAATTCTCAATGCTGAATCATTTAAAAACTGCACATAGGAAGTATTAAGAAATCTATAGGATCTATCCGGAAATTTGGCGGCAAATAACGCAAAGACCTCTGTCAATGAACTTCATCTGAGAATAATGTGTACCTACATTTTTACTTGTTCGGCGGTTGTATGCATTTTACAAAAAAAAAAAAAAAACAAGAGAACAATTTAATTCAATCTGAGAATTCAAAATCAGTAGTGTCATTACTAACAACGCACGGTAACCATGGCGCATGAAATAAATTTGGAAATAATATTGCAATAAAGCTTCCATTGATGATTACTATGTGCAGTCTTATAAGATTCTCAGTGTATACGGCATGTATTAGAATTCTTGATATGACTTTTTACACATTTATAAAGAAAAATTTACACTTACAATACAAAATTTTATGTAAAGTACTAAATGAAAAATATTAAAAATAATACACAAATTGTTGGTCATAATATTGGCTCTAAGTTGTCCTCAGTTATTATTTATTAATAATACCTTTCTATTGTATCTAAGTAATAACGCATTTTCATGGATATAACAATCTTTTTTATTAATTTCTTGAAATGTCGATTTTTTTAACATCAACTACGTTTAATATGTCTGTGTTTGAATATTCATTTCTTGGTTCTTCGTAGCGTTAAAATGTTTTTCTTTAATTTCTACCAGACGGATGATTTCAAAAATTATAATTCCTCTAATTTTCATGGCCCACTATTTAAAAACAACGCCGAAAAATGGAAAGAAATTAGGTGTTAAAAACAAATCATCGATAAGAAGTGAACTATAAGAGATAGGTATAGGGAATGCTAATACAGAACGAAAGAACATTTAATCCTGATTCACGTGATATAAAAATATACTAGGAGTTCCATTTAAAAAACATGACTTTTCGACAGTTGAAATCAGTTCGAATAGAAGTTACAGTTGATAGCAACTTCCGGGGAAGTGTCTGAAAATTGAAAATATTATATTTTGATAGATCCTTATCGTTAACTTATAACTGCAACATATGGAACAGAATTTCAAAGGAGAAGTCCGTAAATTTTTAATGAATGGGTTCCCTGAATCTCCCTGTATACGTACATGTTTAATGGGCCCAAAATTTTTAAATTCAGATATCATGTTCAGGTCGGCTTGGCGCGAAATGGATGTGTGCCAAGTTTGATGTTGAAATTCTTCGAGGTGGCGCAATCAGCACAAGAAAAAATAAAAGTCAGGCAGGTCAGGAGAAAATTTTGCGAAGATAAAATGTTTCTTGAAATTAGGGAAATATACCAAATTCTAACATCCTACACAGAAAAAACTGTGTAATAAAAATTACTGCAATTTGTAGTAAAATAGGGGATAGTTACAAATTACAGAAATTTTTCACGTAATTGTAGTAAATTTCACGAATTTAAAATATGTGTGTAGTAAAATGCCCTACAATTTGTAAAAAAAATTGCTCCAATTGTAGCTATCCCGTATTTTATTACATTTTTTTACTGTGTATAAAGAAAAATTTAATTACGGAAAATTACTAATTATAAATATTATTTTAATTAGGTGGTAAAATGTTAATGCCATGCATAGTTATTTATTGACCCAAATACACATATATATATAATATTGTTATTCAAATACATAATACTCCACCTACATTAGCACCTGATGGCGTTAACGTCTTACAACTCTACTGAAATATTGATTTTCCGTAATTCACTTTTCTTTTATGATGTTGAAATTTGGTATATCTGCCTAATTCCAAATTACAAACATTTTATCTCACCAAAAATTTTCTCCTAAAGTCAAGTTGTTTTTTGTTTGCTCTTATGTTAATTCCGCCACCTTGAAGATTTTCGACGTCACACTATACAGGATGTGCCATTATCGATGCTATTCTATAGGTATCTCCGTTAATATAATATATTATTATTATTATTATTACTATATTATTATGTAAAGAAACTGAGCACGCAATATTGGGTTAACTTTTTATGCTAATTTAAATGGTTAAATCAATAATGTGCTGTTTCTTACTGTTTTCTTGATACAGTCGAAAAATGAAAAATTTCGCCAAATATTCAAATGCAAATAACTTTTTTCTTTTTAAAGATATTAAAAAATGATAAGTATACTTTTTATTCGAATTTTAATGTAGATCATGGTTTCTTAATTAAATCACATGAGAAGTTCATAATAGTCGATGTACGAACCCAATCTTTGTTTTTTTAATGGAATAGTTAGTTTTGACGTCGTTAAAAAGAGTATTTCTCAATGTTTTCAAAAATATATATGTTGGTATTATTTTTGAAAATGGCCGAGCTGTAAGCAAACTAATCTATTTGTTACTTTTATGCGAAATACAGGGTGTTCTTTTACTGTGTGCAAATATTTAAACCTGTAATACATCACCATAAATGGCAACGATTAAACTTATTTGCCCTTAACACCAAGTTAATAGTTTTCGAGAAAAATGCATTGGAAGACTTTGACCAAACCGTTTGAGAACTGCTGGCATAGCTAACGACTGGATGGTACGCTGCCCTGCCTGTGTGAATGACGACCCGAATACAGGTCAGTGTTTTACGATATCGTAAACGAAAATCTGCTTGATTCTTATGAGGCCTATTAAGTGATCGTAACAGTCGAAATATTTGAAACGCGTTCACAAATCATCTGGATTAATTAAAACAGGTGCCACTTCGTTCCAAGTAATTACAATTTTAGGTATTTTCAAATTATAAACCAACGCGACGATTATAATTACTGGACAAAAAATGCGGATGAGTTAAATAATGACATCACCATCATTCGTCGTTTTATTTTCGGATATTTTACCCTCATAAGCAATAAATTGTCTTTCCATTTCTAATTAAATAGATTAAGATTTCTTTAGTAAAGAATCTTTAAAATAATCTAGTAATTTATCTACTGTATGTACAGTTTACAATCGGCCGCGTTACGTGATCACACTAGGGAGAATAAAATAGCTGTTAAAACTGATATGTGCTCACTACCAATATGACTGACATTAAATTTACAATTTCTATTAATTCAGTTATGAAATTCGGCCTAGCAAAGCATTTTTAACGTGCTTGCATTGCAAATTCCAAAATTTACAGATTGATTAATATCTTAAAGTATTTTCGCATACATTAGATAAAGACACAGTTTCGCATTTCTTTTGATGCTTTTTTTACGGCAATTTTTTGTGTTTTTACAACAGCGGCCGCTATAATGCGTTTAAGGTGGGGTAGTATTACATTAGCGTTCTGCAGTTACGAAAAATTTGACAAACGAAGATATATTTTTGATTCGTAAAAACGCATATTAAGATCGTAATGACAATAATGAGAAAACAGATATGTTACTCTTGTACGGGGAAGTCCGCGGAAACTCACATAGGGCCCGGGCATTGTAATAAACGATATCAGTGATTTTTATTACGAAACGCTGGAGAATGAGTTTAAATGCGGGTCTCTTTATATGATAGGCGCTTTGTGTCAGCACACCCACAGAGGAAGGCGTCAATGACCTTGCTAAATGTTTCTCTCTCGTACATTTCAGCAGTTTCAAACAAGTGGAACCTCTGAATTTTTGTGGCTATGATTCGGTAGCCACCCGAAAATACGCGTAGAAGGTAGCATTTCACGTACTTATACTGAGGTTTTTTATTTACACACAGTAAAAGAACACCCTGTATAGTAGGCCTTGATGCATTTACTGATTGCTTAGATAAATTATTTTTTTAAATTAAAAGAAATTTAATAAATTTCGGTTTTACTCAACCTCGATCTTAAACCTACAATAAGGAACATTTTCAAACTTCGCACTTTATCAACCACCTAAACAATGGCTAAAGGTTACGAAATTTTGCCGCGCAACATCAAAGGTGCCGTTCGGAACCTTCGTATCCGTGTACGAATCTGTCACTGGTCTAAAAAAAATCCTCATGCCAAAATTGCCACAGTAACCAAAATTTGGATTCAATGTGTGATGTGAAAGTATCCTGACCTGTCGACCTTAGATTATTTCCTTTGGGGACATTTGAAATACAAAATTTATAAAAAAAATATAGTACTATGGCTGAACTTAGAGATAGTGTTGAATCTGCGTTCAGACCTTTTCCAATTTCTAATGCCTTTATCTTCAGTAAGTAAAAGATGTCATTCTTGTTTAGCCCAAAATGATGGTCACATCGATCACCTTTATTAATATTTTTATAGTTTTGTTTACTGCTTTTAGTTTAGTCTCCGTTTTTTAGTTCTATTAATTTTTTTCGTTGCTTCGCTGTTAATGGGTAAGGAATTAATTCGTTGTTAACTGAGTTAGTTTATATTATTGTTCAAAATCCACTGCTTATAATAGTTTATGTTTAAAATTGCTTATGTTTATACGTATATTACTGTTTAAAATTGTATCTAGCTCCTCAGTAACGGAATACTAATTCTGTCGGTGTACTAATTTATCATTTCTTAAAAGATTACGGTTTAATGAATATTTTATTGTTTTACATGAATGAAGGCCTACTATAAGTCCCATAAAAGTAACAAATAGATTAATTTTCTTACAACTCGGCCATTTTTAAAAATAATACCAACACTTTATATTTTTGGAAAGCTTGAAAAATACTCTTTTCAACGATGTCAAAGCCAGCTAAGACTTCTAATAAAAAAAAAGTTTTGGTTCGTATCTTGACAATTATGAACTTCTCATGCGATTCAATTAAGAAACCATAATCCACGTTAAAAGTCGAATAAAAAGATTCAATGGGAGAGTCTGTCGGCGTTTGGTGAAACATTATAATAATAAAGTAAAATAAAAAAAAATAAAAAAGAAGTTCGCTTCAGAAATAGTAATAAGAAAATCGATAATAAATCTAATCGCAGATACAGAAGTAGCTATGAAGTCCAAGTCAGATGATATCAAAGGTACATGTGCAAACATAATTACAACAAACCTCAAAAAATCCAATCAACCAAGGACTCCGGATAATATCTTCCTGCGCAATATTGAACAAAAAAATAAAGGACAATGAGTTACTTGTTTCAAAAGCGGATAAAGGCAACACTATAACTATTTTCCCGCTAGAAATGTATATGTCAAAAATGAATCTGTTTTTGTCAGATCTAATTGTGTCAGATTGCAAAACAGATCCTACTAATAGTTACCAAAAAGCGGTTAAAAAAGTCATTGAACATTCTAAATTAATTGAACCTGATTCTAAATTTAAATTTTACAACATGAATCCCTCCCCACCTGTATTATTGCCAACAATACATAACGAAGCTCCTACTTATAAACTATGTAAATTCGTAAATGAAGTTTTATACGTTGTTCACAAATAAACAAAACACCACCTGTTGCATTATGTTGGTATAAAACATAAGTCCCCTATAGAACATTATCAAAATATTAAGTTGACAAGGCATTTGAAGTTTCATGTCAAAGTAATTTGTCATCTCAATTTTACTGTTATAGCGTTTATATTCATTTTAACAAGCCATTTCAGAACCTGGAAAACTTGTCAGTTTGTCATATAACCTTATCGTTTATTTCAAACACTTGACAATTTTAGTACCATTTTTTAACTAGGTCATTTAATAATAAAATATATAAACAAAAACAGGGTTTACCAATGGGTTCCCCTCTCTCGCCGTTACTAGCAGAAAAGTTTACGGATAATTTCGAAAGAACTCTTCTAAATTCAACTAACCAATTAATCAAAAACGTTATCTTTTGGTACCGATATATTGATGATATTTTATGTCTCTGGTCCGGAACAGACAGACAATTAGATCACTTTTTGGAAATCCTTAACGGGTTTAAATTCAAAAATCCAGTTCACACTCGAAAAAGAAAATAGTGAAGGTTCAATTTATTTCTTGGATCTTACCATTACAAAAATTAACAATTTTTTAGACTTCAGTATATATAGAAAACCAACTCAAACAGACACAGTAATTTACAATAGTTCGCCTCACCCGTTCAATATTAAATGTGCGGTTTTCAATTGAATGATTTACAGACTATTACATATCCGAATGAGTAAAACGAACTTTGAGAAAGAATTAAATATAATTAAAACAATAGCTGTCAACAACGGTTACAATATCTCACTAATTGACAAAATCATGAAACGAACAAAAATGTCTATGGCTAGAAAACAAATATTCCATTATGCTGAAGAAAAGAATAACAAGAAATGCATCAAATTATCTTATCTGGGTAGTGTCAGTTTAGAAATCAACAATTTGGCTAAGAAAATAGGTTACAGAACTGAATTCTACAATAAAAACACACTCAAATAATCCATTGCAAACAACAAATTAAAACAGGTTAAGTACAAAAAGTCAGGGATTTATAAATTGAAATGTTCGAACTGTAATAAATGTTACATAGGACAAACAGGAAGGAATTTTAAACTACGGTTTGATGAACACATCAGAGTAGCCAGATTAAACCAAGGTAATTCAACACTCGCTATCATTTGCTGGATTGTGATCACACCACCTCTTTAGATAATCTAGAAATTTTATTTGTTGAGAACAAAAATTATAAACTGGGCGTATTAGAATCCATATTTGTTTACAAATAAATTACCGAGAACCTGGATAATCTGCTCAATGACCAAATAGATATGACAAATACACCCCTAGTTAACAAGAACCTAGTTTCTAAGATCCCCCGCATTAATAGTGCTCATAAAAATTTATTGTAAATACTTATTAGTTTAGGCGAAATATATTTAAGAGTTCACACAGTCGGTTTTAGTTTAGTTTTTTTTAATAACTCCTGATGATAGCATAACAGCCGAAATGTGCATTGAGTACTAAATATATTAAGTGAAACAATACCAAGCGTTTTTATTTTACTTTATTATTCGAATAAAAAGTATAATTATCATTTTTTAATATCTTTAAAAATAAAAAAAGTTATTTGCATTTGAAGATTTGGAGAATTTTTTGTTTTTCGACTGTATCACGAAAACAGTAAGAAACAGCAAATTTTTTAATTCACCATTGAAATCGGCATAAAAAGTTGATCCTATATTACCTACAGAATACCATCGAAAATGGGACAGCCTGTACATATTATCCTTGAAAGGGCTAAGGGATATCCACTCGGTAAAAATGTACGAATTCTGACAACTAAATATTCGGACGACGATTGACTTTAAACGAATACTGAATGATAATAAATGATATTTACTTTTTAAAAACCATAGCCGGCTTTGTGTAACCATTGTCGACAATATTCCCTGGATACTGTTATACCAGATTGTTTATTCCGTTGGGACTGAATTTCTCTTAAAGGAATTTGCCTTTTGCAAATTTTAGTTAGAAGTCTTTGTTTTTTCTCTGCTACAATTCTTGGTCTTCCAGAACTTTTCTCACGGAGATCAATATTTGCAGTTTCTCCATACTTTTTCATTATATCGCCAATTGTCGATTTCGATAAATTAAGTTCATCCGAAGTTTTGTCATTGTTTTACCTGCGGCATATGGCCGAATCATAATTTCACAAACCTTTTTATTAGTTGGTACGCCATGGGCTATATTTTTTATAATTTTTTTGTTGTTAGTGTTAAAATGAACAATTAACTTGCGTTGACAAACATTTATGGTTTTTATTTTCATCGTTTGCTTGTTTTTAAAGTGTAAAAACGTGAACGTCAGAACTACTAGTTGCCAGCAAATTTTGTGAATCAGTCAAATTAATTATAATAATTACACACAATAAAAACAAGTTAAAAGACGAAATATTACATAGAAAGTGTATGTCTTAAAATAAATCTGCATATTTTTTTTTATAATTGTAACCGGCAAAATCACCAGGTACTTTAAAAATAACTGTCTGTCCGAACATTTAGTTGTCAGGGCTCGCAGAGTTTCATTTCATTTCATCGAGTAATTTTAGCCATTCTTGAAACAAGCTCTAATTTTGCTAATAGGGATCCGACATTCAAAAATGTCTTGTAAGTATAGATATTTAAAAATGGATTGAATTTGGATCGTTTTTCACATAAAACACGAAATAAAGCGAGACTCACTGAAAATGAGTAACATGTTATATCATTTCCTTCAGCTCTTCAAGTATTAGCAAAATATACAGACTGGTCCCGAAAGGCGGTGCCAAAAAAGAATCAGTTATAGGAGATGATGAGTAAAACTCATATACAAAAAATTGTTCTAATAAAAGTCTTTTCGTTTTTGAGATAAAAAATAATTGAAAATTTGTTCAAAATTTTCTGTACGCTAATGAGTTAATCGGGGATGAAAAGGTAATTCTGGTGATATGGCAACAATATTTGTATTTGGACAGAGAATAAAACGTAAATAATAAAAACATTAAAAAGACATAAATTTGGTGTCTAATTTACATAATGTACTATTGCGATCTTAAAATTTCGCACAGTTTTTTATCAAAAAGTCCGATTGAAATTTTAGTATTTTAAATCAGGCTTTCTCTTAAGTTTGACACTAATGGTTTCAAATTATTTGGTTATATTTTAACTACAATAGAAAAGTAAGATATTAAGACGGAAGTAATAGGTTTGAAAAGAAAATAAAGGAAATGTAAACAATAACAGTTTGTCTTCGCAAAATCTTTTTCTACTTCAGAAAGCATGTGATTTGATACATCAAAAATTTCAACTTTAAATTTCGAATTGTCATTCAAAATGAGTAAATATTTTTGTGAAATTCTTAAAAATTATATTTACAACGAGAAACCGAATCGTGCAAAATTTTAACGCCTCAGTAGTACATAAAATGCCATTGGAATATTTTTTCTACAATAGCACGTTTTAACTTAACAGTGAGCACTTACAAATAATTGAGCAAGACAGGGCATATAAACATCCATAATTCCGAGATTTTTAAATGTTTATCTATAAACCATGCCATAACAAACAAGTAGAATTAAAATCGAAGGACGTTGATGATAAGAGCGCTCTTCAAATATAAATACATGTACGTCGCCGTATAAAGGTATTTTTAGGATATCGTCGTGTGATCTCTTTAACAAACAAAGAAATGCCCTACTGGCAACATTTTAGACTGCCGTTCTGCAACATATCCACACCCGCTTAAAAATTGATTTCTAGAAGAGCTGCAACGAGGCTAGTTAGGGGGGGTCCAATAGTTCTACTTCCCCCACTGCACTCCCGTAACCCCTCCATTGGCGTGGCATTAACACGAATTGTCTGTTGTCGTTCGCTCGCAGCGCAGAGTTAAATACACTCTTCGAGAAATTGAGTTGTGCAAAGTGCCATCGTTAACTACCCATCCATTAATACCTGTTTTTTTTTTGTTTAATTGTGTTTGGTGTGTGCGCGTCGACAGTGAACAATGTTTGACGTGTTCGGGTCCGTTAAGGGCCTACTGAAAATCGATTCTGTGTGCATCGACAACAATGTCTTTCGTCTGCATTACAAAGCTACGGTAATTATACTCATCGCTTTCTCTCTTCTGGTAACCAGCAGACAATATATCGGAGATCCGATCGATTGTATCGTTGATGATATTCCCTTAAATATTATGGACACGTACTGCTGGATATACTCGACATTCACAATCCCCAATAGATTAACAGGGCGAGTAGGGCATGATATGGTTCAGCCAGGGGTCGTTAGCCATGTGGATGGGAAAGACGAAGTCAAGTATCACAAGTACTACCAATGGGTTTGCTTTACCTTGTTCTTTCAAGCCATGTTATTCTATGTTCCGAGATATCTATGGAAAACTTGGGAAGGAGGACGCATAAAAATGCTAGTTTTGGATTTAAATTGTCCGATCGTAAACGCGGAGTGTAAAGCAGATCGTAAGAAGCTTATCGTTGATTATTTCGCAACAAATTTACACATGCAGAATTTCTATGCTTTCCGCTTTTTTATTTGCGAAGTTTTGAATTTTGTGAACGTCGTAGGACAAATATTTTTCATGGATTTCTTTCTCGATGGTGAATTCAGTACGTACGGAAGTGACGTACTAAAGTTCACAGAAATGGAACCTGAAGAGCGGGAAGACCCTATGGCGCGAGTGTTTCCTAAAGTGACAAAATGTACCTTCCATAAATACGGTCCTACTGGCACGGTGCAAAAGTTCGATGGACTTTGCGTGCTACCTCTCAATATCGTCAACGAGAAAATCTACGTTTTTCTGTGGTTCTGGTTTATAATTCTCAGTGTGCTTTCCGGGATTTCACTGATTTACCGCGTTGCCGTCGTGATGGGTCCAAAACTACGTTTATACCTGCTCAGAGCCCGTTCCCGCCTTGCCTCCCCCGATCATATCGACACAATCGGTCGTAAGTGTCAGATAGGTGATTGGTTCATCTTGTATCAACTAGGTAAGAACATCGACCCTCTCATCTACAAGGAGGTAGTGACGGACATTGCGAAGAAACTGGAAGGGAAGGAGACGGTGTAACGCGCCCCAGACACCTTCATTAAGCTCAATTCGACAATAATTGATGATTTTTTCGCGTATAGACTCTTTTGCATGATGCCGTGGAAATTGAGTGAGATGAATTGACTACGACTCTACGACAATTCATTCCGCGTCATAAGGACCAATTTGAATTTTCTGTGATGACAGATAAAGACTGTAAAATTATTAATTGCTTCCGCACGTGCATACGGCGGCTGTGATTTGCTTGATTTACTTCGTTAGAGCTCAACCTGTCATTCCAAACATATTCCGAATAGATTTGAGGCGAGAAGCATTTTTCCTACTGCCAATTTCTTGTTGTTTTTTGAATACTCCTTTTATATAGTAAATAGTAATAATACAGCTTCATGCTAGGACAATGAACGATGACGACCAGAGATGTTTTCGCTCGTTATCGACAAAACGATGCAAGGCGAGCATGTGCAGTTTAATTTTTGCGAACGATGCCGTTAAACGATAGGCGAAAACGTTTCTCTGTGATAGATCTGACATGGTCCGGAAATATTATTTAATTTCTCCTATGTAGTGATTAATTATATAAATTAATTGATATATGTGATGAATAGAAATAGTTAAAAATGTTCCATACGCACATTTTATACGCAGGAATTTTATTCAGAGATTGTATGTATTGTAAGAAATGTTTGATATTATCGATATGTGTTCAGTTAAAAAATTTGTATGTAATTATTACGAACCGAAGTGCCTTTGATTTTTGTATGGAATTTCTTAGATAATAAAATTAAGGTATTTTAGATACGATTTGAAATTTTTTTTTCTTTTCAATCCTATTTACCTACCAAGACATTATAAAATATCAATGCTTAATGTAAATCCGAAGAATATTTTATTTGAAAGAAATATATAAAATGACAATTACAGCATATCTGCTTAAATGACACAGTACAAAACAGAGATTAGGTAGTCAAATAAAAGAATATTAAAAATAAAAAAAACAATGAAACAATATTTATTGATTGTAACTATACAAGTATATCTAAATAATGTTATTTAATTTCCGCAAATATATTTAAAATTTAGGTTTTACATATTATTTTGTCCTTTGTATTTGTTTTGTTTTACAACAGATTGATTTGGTGTACTTTAGAAATATGAAATCAATTTTTTTTGCAAAAAAATTGCTTATAAATGTAAGGTCACTTTCTTTCATAAATTAAAATTTTAACATTCAGCGTAATACAACGAAGTCTCTCGTAAGTTTGTTCCTGATTTTGTGACCGATTACAAAGAATGTCCGGCTTAGTAAAATTGAGCGATAGAGCATGAAGGATTGTTCACCTTGGACAAATTTCACTGTATCGTTGTTTATAATTAAAAATACACTTTTTGTTTTTAGTTAGACAAAGTTTTTGACCGTTTTTAATGCACGTATTTTATGCCTGCATGTATTTTTAAAATTTTAAAAATCAAATCTGATTTTAAATTAAAAAAGGGACTTTTAGCCCCATGTAAATATTTCTCCTGGAAATGTACGTCATTCATAAAGTTCATAAACAAAATATATGAGAAATTTTTTTATTATAGATTTTTCCGAAAAGAATTTACTGGAATTAGTTCCTGTGTCAATGAAAACATCCAACCACACCTAGTTGATTTTTTAAAAGTTGTTGAGAAATTTGAAAAAAGAAATTGTCAAAAGCAAAAATTGCACTAGTATTAAGCTATTAAACTTTTTTCTTTTAGAATTAATACACTCACAATCAGACAAAATTAAACTAAGGAATAACCTATTGTGTATAAATACTATAACCGAATATTTTCTTTTTTGAGCTTTTTCTGGAGTTTCAGATAGAAGACACCAAAATTCTTAAAAAACAAAAAGTCCTATTCTTTCAAATGTAATTATTCAGAAAGGCACGACGAGAGTCCCTAAATTTGATTGACGTTTATCTTACTTGATAGGGTTCGAAAAAAAACTCATTTTTGTTAGTAATTTCAGACATTATTATGGTTGGTTGATCTAATTTGATGTTATTGCTAACAGCAATTTCTCACTACTTAGTAAATCAGAAAAAATAAAATGTACTATTGCTGTTTCGTAAACGAAACGGAGCTCGAGAATCCGACAAATTTGACAGACAATTTGTGAACCCTGTCAAGTAAGATAAACAGTGTCATAACTGGGGTAATTGATGCCCAAGAGATTTTGTTATATACTAAGAAGTCTACTCAATACTTAAAATTGTGCCCTTTTGGATGTGCGCCCCTGGCACAAGTCCCTCTTGCCAGGCTCTAGCTACGGTACTGAAGATAAGCCTCAATCAATCACTAGAAACAACCAATGCCAACCTTGTCAACAAGCTATTGCCATAAATACAATGTTTTTACAGAAAAGTGTTTTTTCCATATTACGATTACCGCTTACAATAGAGCAAAATTTGTTCCGGTTTCTTTTTGTTTAATAAGAAGTAGTAGTAGAAGTACTTTAATAAGAAATACTGTAAAGATTTTTTATTGTGCAAATAAATCCTTGCAGTATTAAATATACAGGGTATACGCCAAAAAGTTCGCACCATATGGGAAAACTTTTTTATTAATGATCATTTTAACTTTTTGCGTCAATAGTTTATATATGTTCGTTAACCAAATATGAGCAGATCAGATTCAGTGAACAACTTTTAGTGTAGCTAAAAATCGTATCATTTTAAAATGCGACAATAAAAAAATTGTCAAAATTTGAAATTGTTGAAAAGGTTTCACCAAATGTGTTGCTTGATACTCAGATAAAATTATCTGCGGCGTAATATTTCAAAAAAAAAGAAGATTTTTGATTTTCTAAGATTTGCTCAAGATGTAAATCAGTAAAGGAGAATTTGGTATTTAGCTCTTACGAAAATTTTTTCCCATGTGGTTTTTGATGGTCACTGTACAGGATGTCCCAAACCTCTGGAAAAGTCCAAAAATTCCCCTTTAAATTCATTTTATCAAGAAAATGGCTTAACAAAGGTTGTGTATGTTTTCATTACGCATAATTTAAAATTATTTTCAAATATACAGGTTGTTCATTTAAAAGTTACAAACCTAACTTATTATTATTTAGTCCTTAAAGAGACGATAAATATGATATAACATGACTTGCCCTTCTTAAAAATATAAGGTATTAATATGTTATACGGTGTGGTCAGAAAGTTATAATCAGCAGTGTGAATTTTTTTGTGGAAAAATGCCTAAATCAATTTTTTTTGTAATTTTCAAAAATTTTTATTTGTTACTATAATGACATTTAGTATTGGTACGACCGATTTTAGTGTAAAACTGGCACGTAGTAAAACATCTATGAAGAAATCGAAATTTAATATAAACCAAAGTGATACATATAAAATAGCGACATCTTACTATCGCTTTTTGACCTGACATTGCAGTAGGATAGACAAATTGAAGCGGGATTTGCTCCTAATATGTCTCTGCTGAAGAAGCCCCAAGCAGGGCTGAAACAGCTGTCCAGAGGCTGCTCGAGGTTGTCACTGCAATCAAAAACGATTTGCACAAAATTTTTCTAAAATCTTTCATTATCCTTGACAGCAAGCATGGCCGCCTTGCATGGGGGACTTATTAGGAGCAAATCCCGCTTCAATTTGTCTATCCTACTGCAATGTCAGGTCAAAAAGCGATAGTAAGATGTCGCTATTTTATCTGTTCATCATTCTTACATCGCAATTGCGAATAAATTGGGCAAGTCGTTTTTGGTCTGCAGTGGGAATGTCGAGCTACGTCTCTGCTGAAGAAGCCCCAAGCAGGGCTGAAACAGCTGTCCAGAGGCTGCTCGAGGTTTTCATTGCAATCAAAAACGATTTGCACACAATTTTTCTAAAAACTTTCATTATGCTTTGACAGCAAGCATGGCCGCCTTGCAGAGGGGACTTATTAGGAGCAAATCCCGCTTCAATTTGTCTATCCTACTGCAATGTTAGGTCAAAAAGCGATAGTAAGATGTCGCTATTTTATATGTTCATCATTCTTACATCGCATTTGCGAATAAATTGGGCAAGTCGTTTTTGGTCTGCAGTGGGAATGTCGAGCTACGTTTCTGCTGAAGAAGCCCTAAGCAGGGCTGAAACAGCTGTCCAGAGGCTGCTCGAGGTTGTCACTGCAATCAAAAACGATTTGCACAAAATTTTTCCAAAATGATTCACTTTAGATGTAGAACTATTTATATTTTCTTTGCAATTTTAAATTGTTGATAATTTTTGTAGTTCGTATACAAAAGTAACTACTTAATAAAATAAATTTTAGACGTGAGTGCTCAGTTATGTATATTAGTGCTTTAAATGATACCAGTTTTCTAATATAACTTTTGTTATTTCTGTCAGGAGAAACATTGTTTGATTTTCAAAAATGTTGAATATTGTAAAAGAAAAGAGATTTAGAAATATTTTGGTCTAAGGCTGATTGTCGTATCATTAAAATTGACAATTTGACAGACGATCAATCATGCCCATTTTTTGAATAAAATTGAAAATTACTCGGTAAATACCAAAAATAAGTAAATATAATGTTATATCATATTTATCGTCTCTTTAAGGACTAACCGAAACTGCAATAAAATATATAGTATTCCACCTAAAGAATAATAAGTTAGGTTTGTAAATTTTAAATGTATGCATCCTGTATAAATAAGTAACAAATATATCTCCATGTAATAATAAAAAAAGAACTTAATTAAAAAATACATTTAAATTTGATAAACGTGTCAAACGAAAAGATACTGTCGCTTGCAAGTAGTTACGCCCCTGCGATTAGGATTGCACCTTTCCATGTAACAAGTGTTAATTTCGATTTCCGGTACCATTGGCGTTGTAAACAAATGATTTTTTTAAACTCATTTCGTAGCTTAACTTTACTGCTAACAGTACTGTCTCTAGTGTCATGTCTTCTGTCAACCGACGAGTAAAGAGTTCATTTTATTTACGTTATTTATTGGTTTCATTGCAAAAATAATTTATTTTCAGGACTCATTTACGATGTTATGGACTATATGTTGCATTATAAAATGATGTTTGATGTTTACATTGAAGCAGATTTATGATGAAAATTAATTTTCGTAACGGTTCAGAAGTCACGGGAGTACCGAAACTGCTCGGAAGAGTTTAGAACTGAATTTGCCGCTGTATTGTTGACTGTAAAAATATTTGAATACAATCTGCATTGGTAGGTGCAGATTAGTGATGGAACGGACCTACTGCTCGCGGGACCGAACGAACACCGAGATACTGCCGCCGAACCGAATAGGTCCGGCCGAACCTACTGCCACATATTTACAACATAGCTGATAAAGGAAATTATTACTACAAACTTTTATTGAGTGCGTAGCTCAGACGTAACGTTCATGTTTCGCAATGCGAATGTTCGTGGTTCAATTCTTAGACAGAGTTAGATTTTTTTTTATATTTATAATTTTATGCAAAATTATTTTTACTTTATTTACCGCTTCTTCAGTGTAGATCTTAAAACAAATTTGATGATTAATTACATAATTGATATTTGGCAAGTAAAATCTGTAGAATTTTAATACTAATGAACGTGGCTTTATACACATGTCAGCAATTTTATTTATTTTTTAATTTTCTGCAAACCCTGAAACTGACTGAATATGATACAAAAATTAATACAAAACATGTCAAGAAATTAAAAAAATATGTAGAAAATCTTATCTTGTTTTTCGGCAAGACTTAACGTTTTGTGTGTCCCCTTTTGGTACAGCGTGAATTTGATTTGAAAAAAAAGTAGGTATGTTCTTCTGAGTTATAGGAAAACAATGAGGGATTTTAATTATTATGGCATTTTATGTTTTGAAGACAAAATACGGCAAACATTTACGCTGCGGTCTATACGACTATAACTTAATTCTTAAAATTATTATTAGTAAGATTTGTGTCTCAATTACTTAAATAATTGAAACAGAAAAATTTTGGAAATTTTAGCTTCATTTATACAGGGAGAACCAACAGGCGTGGGAAGAAGATTGTGGCGTTACTGCTGAACATTTTTGAAATCTGTATGCGCACTAACATACATATCGGCTAGATGTACAATCTAAAATTATTTAGGCATATACAGGGTGTCTCGTAAGAGCTAGGCGACCCGAACATATATTTTTCTAAATGGAACAGCCTATACAGGCTGTCCGCCGAGTGCCGCGGTCTTCTCTACCGTCTAAACCGTACAAGATAGAAAGGTGTAAATCAGTCAGCTTTATTTTATAAAATTATTTTTGGCTAACTAGGGAGTTCAGTAACTGAGAGCCATACCAAAGTTATATTTTTTTAAATGGAACACCCAGTGTATTTTTACGTATTTCGAAAGTACGCATAACGAATAGGTAATAACCAAAGATTTCGGAAGTTTTTTTTCGGATTTTGGAGTTTGTAAGATATTAATGATTATGTGTAAAAAATTGCACTATATTGAGCTCTTATAGTTTGACTATTTATTTACATTTCGTTCTGAATTTTTGCAGGTAGTCAATACAATATCTCGTCTACAGAAATTTCACAACAGCTCAGATCTATTAGTTATTACGTACAGGGCGTTAAATTTTGAAAAAATTAATTTTTCTAAAAATTTTCAAATGGAACACCCGGTATATCTAAATTCTCATGAAACACTGCTTTAATGAGCTTTCATAAAAGGCCAAATGTTTTTGTCTAAACTGAAAAAATCGAGAGACAACAATGAACTATTTATTTTTCTTTCAATATTAACGTTATTTAGCTTTTCCATCCGGGTTTTCAGTTTCAACTAGAAGATAAATGAACGGAAATGTTTTATTTTAATTGTTCAAATTGTTCAAAGTAATTGAATATGTTCCTATTAAACTAATTCCTGTTTTCCTTTATTTTGAAAATATTTAAATAACTTTATTGAAATAATAAAAAAAAATTCAAAATCAAGTTGCCGTTTGCTAGAAAACAGTTTAAGAGAAGAAGTTTTAAGAGAAATAAGTTTTAATTGAAAGAACGATTGTTTAGATTAGTGACACACTACTTTTACAAATTTGGCGTTTTATGAAAGCTCATTAAAGGAGTGTTTCACAAGAGTTTAGATGTACTGGGTGTTCCATTAGAAAATTTTGAAAAAAATTAACTTTGTTTAAAACTTAAACTAATTATAAGAACTCAAAATAGAGCAATTTTTTACACATAATCATTAGTATCCTAGAAACTCTTAAATAAAACTTCTGAAATCGTTGGTTATTACATATTCATTATGCGTACTTGCGAAATATGTAAAAATATTCTGGGTGTTCCATTAAAAAAAATATAACTTTGGTATGGCTCTCAGTTACTTAACACCCTGTATAGCCAAAAATAATTTTATAAAATAGAGCTGACTGATTTATACCTTAGTTAGTTTGAATTGAATTTCTATCTTGTATACTTTAGACAGTAGAGAAAACCGCGGCATTTGGCGGACACCTGTATATTATTGCACTATTGCTCATTATGAGTGGATGAAAATAACATAGGGTTTTATTGATCTAAAGTTTATGGTTTTTGAGTTATTGACAATTTACCGGAAAAAATGGCAAACTTTGTTACTGTAAATTAGCTTTTTTTTAAACATATTGCTTTAAAGTTTTATAGACACATTATTTAACTATTGGAAAACAGAAATGTGTAATCAATTCGAAATTCCTTCGTGTACCTTACATAGGGTGATGCACAACGTAAATGACCGTTTTTCGTACATTTGTCCAAATGTGGAGATACGATAGTTTACCTCTGTACTACTGATATAGTGTGTTCTATTTCAAAAAATATATGTTAGAGTCGTCCACTCTTATGGAACACTGTATATGTCTAAAGAGAATTTTAGAAATGTTGTTTAGAAATGTTGTGCATCTAACCGATGCTTTTCAAAAAATTCAACACAGGACTGTAACCATCTCTTATGTCTTGTTTGAAAACAATTGTTGTCCCTATTAGTAGATTTGCAACGTAGTTCAATGTTTCTTAAAAAAAAAAGTCAATAATATTTCGTAAATATTTTCACATTTTTTTTAGCAAACACAGTTTTTTTAATTAATTACAACAATCGTTCCTCGGCAAATGTGTTAAATTTTAATCATTCCTCCAACAATTTTAAACGGGTAAAACTTATCCCATAAAGTGATGTCAAAAAATTTAAAACTTGTATATGGGATGTTAAATTTTGATGCTACGGTGACAATCGATCACAGAACAACATTTTAAATTTTAGAGGAGAAACGTTGTATTTAACTTAGATTTTGGGGTAAATATAAGAGTCTTCCTTTAGTAATATCAGCCATTACGAATTGATAAAAACCAAATCATGAAATATATTGCAAACACTATTCGACAGCCTGTATAAAAAATGGAGTGAATTCTTCTGTCGAGAAGCGCGACGTGCGTACACAAGTTTTAACTTATTATGCGTCCATGAAATTCCGACTACGATCGTCATCCGGACATCCTAAGATGAACAAAGGTCCGGCCGGTACACCGAACTGTTCGGCCGAAACCGGACCGTTCGTTCATAGGCCGAATCGGCGGGATTCAGTACAGCGGCAGGATGTTCGTTCCATCTCTAGTGCAGATGTTTCGACAAACTGGAGGATCTTCCGAAGAACCGTCAACTATGAAAACGTACTGCTAAGGTTATGGAAAGTGCAATACTTGCAGTGGAAAATGCTCCATACATCTCTATTTGCTCGTTATTACAATCAATTTGACTAGTTTGAGCTTTCGGTTGGAAGGTGCCAAATAGCCACAAATTATTACCTAAAGATGCAAAGCTCTACCTTTACCGCATGACATTGGTGCAAGAATTGCTACCTGGTGATCTCAGATAGGGACATTACAACTTCTTATGTAAAAAATTATTTAATTTGTGAGTGAATTGTAATTTATATACTTCAAATAATTGAAATTAACCTCCGCCCACAATAATTTTTATATCCGTAGATACGTATTTCGGCAGCTAAGCTGCCATCTTCAATACGCTACCAACTTAAAAGCACTAAAAAATGTCTAAAAACAACCTAATCACACTGACAAAATCATAAAAATGTTAAAACTAACAACAATCTAATCATCCTAAAAGATGTCTAAATGTAAGTAAATATAAATTAATGTGTGAAAATCTAAAATAAACTATATATGTTATGTATAAATCGGGGAAAAAAATATGTGAACACCTAAAATTAACTGTCAGATACCTTACAAATAAGAGCTAACTAAACAACACGGAAATGCGAAAATAAATAGTCCAAAGACTCCGCAGAAACTTCTTATTCTAACGAATAAATAAGTATGTAATTCCCTGTTATTTGATACCTAAAAATCCTGAAAATAAACTATGTATGTTATGTATAAATCGGGAAAAAAAAATATGTGATCACCTAAAATTTACTGTCAGAAAGCTTACAAAGAAGAGCTAACCAAACAACTCGGAAATGCGGAAATAAATAGTCCAAAGATCGAAAAAACTTCTTATTCTAACGAATAAATAAGTATATAATTCCCTGTTATTTGATACCTAAAAACCTAAAAATCCAGAAAAAAAATATATATATTAGATATAAATCGTCAAAAAACAACCTACAGATGAGAGCAAATCACACCCACACACCGCAAGTTAAGAGGAATCCCACCGAATAATGCCATATACGAAAACCATTAAAACGCGCGAAGTCGTAGAGGCTTTAGTTCTTAATCAATTTATTTCATTTTTTTACACCACATATTTAAGGACTAGAACTACAAAATGACCAATGGAAATTTCGCTACGATTAGTTGTTAATTAGAAAAAAAATAATTAACATTTAAAAATCGTAGTTGAACTTTACAGTAAAATTAAATATACTTCCAGTTCATATTTTCGAAAACGCGTTGGTCACTTTGTAGATTGAAGTTTTGTTAACAAAACCGCGAAAACAGCTTTAAAAAATATGTATATATAATGTAGTTATGAATTCGCGCGTTTTGCATGTTTTTCATGAATTATTTTCATGAGGCGTGGACGGATTTCTCCCACTATCAATTGTGGGGGAGGTAACGAAAGAGGATGCAAACATATCTTCTCTTTCTGTTCCTCTAAAAATTGTTTAAGAGAATATTGCGGCTGGAAACAAAAATTAGCTTGTGACAGGCTGGTGGCAGGTCGTATCCGAGCCGGGAGTGACCGAATATTGTCGATGTTTGAAAAATACTTCGAAAGCATTTCGAATCATTTATTTACGTGAATTGTAATTTTAACATAGATACAGGCAAAAGAAACGAAAAATTGAAATTACACTTGTACATACTATAAAATTGAAATGTTTGTCGGAAGTATGAATGTTAGAAATGTTTGCAACAATGACAATAACGAGAATATAATAATAGAAGAAAATATTTTTAAATTAATTACAAAATATTTAAATGTTTGTCAATAAATTTCGAACTCCGTTACTAAATCTTTTCTAAGTGGAATTTTATTAATGTGTTAATAAAATTTAATTATGTAAAAGTTTTTGTTATGAATGAATATGTCTTCATGTAAATAAGCTGTAACACTAATTATGTTTCTACAAAAATTACTAATTAAAACTTAGAAAAAAATATTAAATTAAAAATATGCGTTGTTAATGAGGCCAATAAATAATACTAGCAATTGAATATATTTTCGGAAAAAAAATTCAAGTTCAATATTGTTAGTAATTTGACATTACTTCTATAAAGATATTTTTGCGTTGAAATCGAAATTCCAAAATTAACAATAATTAGAGTCAATAGAATAGTCAAGTGCTAATTAATATAGTTCTTCTAGAAGAAATCCGAGACATGTGGTTCTAACCGGAAGCCAAGAATTCAACCGTACTTCTTTATAATAAAGGAGTTGATCGCATGTACAGGGTGATTACGCGAGAATTCCTACCCCCCTTAACTACTTTATTTTTGATTTCAAGAAAAAATGTTTAATATAAAACTTTTAGGGACTAATTCAAAGTTTCTCCGTGTGCTCACAGAAAAACAATTTGTGGTCGGATAAACGAGATATGAACTAAGTTTTTTTTTTTTAATGGAACACCCTATATATTATTAAGATTTTCGATTTTAAATTAAGTTCTACTGGGACTACGTATATAATAAAACTAATAATGTAAAAGGTGTCTATAAAATAATTCCTATTTAATTTATTTTATTTTTGAATTTTAGATGTAGAAAACTCCCATTTATACAAGAGATATGATTCAAAATATCTTAAAAACTTTTACATTTTGCGTAAAAAAAATGAGAACGCTTTAAATATGTTTTACGTTAAATTTTCATTTATTTTTTAAAGTTCAATTTTTCAGAATTATTTGTTGTTTCTAGCTTAGACGTTAATTTTTAGAAAATATCTAAATCGATTTAATATGTTAATGGTAAAATTTTATTCAATGTTATTTTATTTAAAATCAAAACTTCGTTTATTTTTTTGAGTGTCCGACACTCGATTGTTTTTTGTGAATATCTATAGCAGTACTGAAATAAATTGTACGACTTCTTTTATCTTTTTTTTTTCTAAAATCAAAGTAAAAGGAGGTAGGAATTCTCTCGTAGTGACCCTGTACGGTGCCCGAAAAAAGGAATGTCTTCCCCATAAAATGCAAATGTTTGGGCTAAGCTGTCGAGACCCACATTACAGAGAGGCGGCCAAGCATTGCGAGCAGGTAATACCGCTTGCGAAATGTGTCTGAGAGATATTCGAAACGTTAGACTGCCAGCTTCCGTAAATATAATTATAAAACAAAGCGTTGTATTGTAACAATTTTATCGAATCACATTTTTCGTTTTTAATTCCAAGATAAAAATATAAATACGCATGATGGCCGTAATCAGAAACAGCTACAGTACAGGATTCCAGAGAAAAATTGTATTATTGATTTTAAAAATCATCGATGATGCCACATCAACTTATTCTATTTAATTTTGTGTATACCTAATTTAAATAATTTAACTCGATATTTCATTTGGTCCTGGCAAAATAAAATTCATAAAACGAACTATGACACAATCCAAAAGAGTTTATATTTGAAATGAACACTGAACCTTTACAATTTAAAAATAAAACGAATAACAATAAAATATTAAATGAATATTACTGCTTAAACACAAGTTAAAGGCCGAAATAAAACGTTGCAGAATTCTAATACTCAAATATTGAAATAATTTTTTTAATTAATAATAATTACCACCATATGAGAATTTTTATAATTTTATAAAAAAAATAAAAATTTACTTTTATTGTTCATGTATTGCATAGCAAAAAATGTATGACTTTACCAAACAAATAACACTTTGTTGTATAATTATATTTACAGAATTTAGCAGTCGCACGTTTCGAATTTATCTCAGGCAGATTTCGCAAGCAGGATTACCTGCTCGCAATGCTTGTCTTGGCTTGCTGTAAGCATTTTATGGAGGAGACATTCCTTTTTTCGGCTACTGTACTTTAGAGTTGGAATTCGTGAACATTTTCCTACAAAATATATTAAACATTCTTTATTCTAATTCACACATAAATCACGTATATAAAAATAAAAATTTAATTAAATTCTATAATAAAGTTTGACTATATTAATTTATTAAAACTGTACATCTCATCTTAAACGAGTTGTCTTCATCATTATTATTTTAAAATTCCCTCCCAAGGATCGTGAATTATCGTGTGCTGGGGCCCGTTCAGGAATAAGAAAGAGCGCGATCTGGGTCTGGATCTGCTTTCCATTTTAAACGCCCAAGGTGCAATCGCAATGCAGTTTCTGAACGCGCCTCAGTGGCCTCTCGAATCGTCATGAGCGATTCGGATTTCATCGAACGGCCAGCCTGCTGCCCCCACATTATTTACAGTAGATATTTGTAATTGTAAAAATATTGTAAACATGCTGATACTGCCGAAAATTATTTGTATGTGGAGCTTATTTCTGCTTCAAAAATTTTAATTTCGTTAGAAGCCGACGACGCCGAAAGACAATGCAACAACTGCTAAAGGGTAACCAATGAAATGTTTGGAACGCACCTACAGCCAAGGCCAACCAATAATAAAATTCGAAACATTTCCCCTTAAATGTCGTAGTGTTGGGGATTAACAAGCAAGTAAAATACCAACCCGAGAGGGGTACCTTCGCAAGGATTCCTCTTAAGAGCACACAGAAAATTTTATCTCGGAGAATCCTCTCCTTATGAAATATCCAGTGCAAATGCGCTTAGCTGTCTCCAACACCCCTTTATATATGATTTAGGTAGCGACATCTAGCGGAGGATTTCTGACATAACAAGTACGACATCTAGCGGCCAATTTTTGACTTAAGATATAGAAAATAATAATGATAATATATCTAAATACGAACCGTTATATAACAACGTACAAATTAGAGTAAATCAAATAATATGGAATTAGGTATTGGTCCGTTGTCTGAATTCATTAAATTGTTTTTATTTTTCCGAATAAAAATACTTTCGTAAGCATTTAATTCCCTATTATTTGAAACTTCCTAATGAGTTTTATATTATCCTTAATAATACTGTGTCCTGTATTGTAAATATGTTGTGTAACACTTGATTTCTCCAACCTATTGTACTTGTAGTGACTTAAATGTTCTTTAAAACGTGTTAGTATATTTCTTTTTGTTTGTCCAATATATTTGCTAGTACATTCGTTACACTTAATTTCATAAATTCCAGATTTCTGTTCTACATCAACTTTATCTTTCGGGTTTCCTAAAACCTAATCGTAAGTTTTGGGTTTTAAAAATATGTTTTAAACCTTTGGTGCAAAACGGATCGAAAGGCATTTTAACAAATTTTCCTAGAGATGAAGTTGCCGTTAAAGTGCTAGAATTTTGGACCTGTTTCCTATAGCTAATCTTCCTAATCACATTATCTACTATTTGGTAGGTATAACCGTTATGAACCGCAACATTTTTAATATAATTAAGTTCTTTATCATATCGGGGTTTAGTAAATGGAAAAGAGAGTAATCAATCTATTTACTAAAAAATTTAGAGCCGCGAGTTTGTGTTGTACAGAATGTTGAGATTCATTAATTATAAACCGACATGTATTTGTAAATTTACGATAAATGTCGATTTCTAATTCATTTTTGCTGTTTCTAATTATACGAGTATCTGAAAAGGAATCGCACCGTTTTCTTCCTTTTCGTATGTAAATTTAATTCTTTCAAATTTTGAATTTAATTTTCCTATAAAATCCACCAAATCACACTTCTTGGTATCAAAAATAGCAAAAATGTCATCCACATGACGTTACCAAATTCTTGGAAAATACTGATCATTATCTCTTACGTCATTTTCGAATTTACTCATAAATAAATTGGCCAAAAACGGTGACAAACAGTTACCCATTGCGGTCCCTTGGACTTGTTCAAAATACTCACCATTTATTTGAAAACAATTCTGAGACATGCGACATGTGAGCCTAACGTATTCCTCCAATTTATCTTTATCTACATTATTAACTGTCAGTAGTTCTCGCAAATAAGTTAGTGTTTCAGGTATGGGCACACGGCACACTAGGAAATAAGGATTGAACATCAAACGAGGCCATAATTTCCCCTTCTTATAAAGAAATATTTTTAATCTTATTTATAAACTCTATTGAGTTTTTTACCGAAAATTTATCCTGAGGATTGGGAAGCGCACTGAGCTCGATATTCTACCATTTGAAAAGAGAGTAAGTGAGTGAGTTTATACCGGAAACAATTGGTCTCACCGATTTACCTGCCTTGTGTATTTTGGGAAGGACATACAATTTGGGTACAGTGGGGTTAGATACATCAATCTTAAATTTATTCTGTTTAGTAACAAGAATCGTGTCTTTGACAGCTTTAATTAACTTTGGCAACGGGTTTCGGGGTAGTGTCTTGTAGGGACCATTATTTATTAAGTTGTTTACCCTTTCATAATAATCAGGTTTATCTAAAAATCACAATTTTATTACACTTATCAGCTTTTAAATAGAAACAGTTTTTCTTTCTTAACCCTGCAATGATTTTATAATATTCATTATGATGTACAGTTTTTATTGAATTATCTAAATTGCTTTCAAGTTGTATTTTGCAGGCATTTCTAACTAATACCTAATTCCGTATTATTTGATTTAGTGTTAGAGACAGCTAAGCGCATTTCCACTGGATATTTCATAAGGAGAGGATTCTCCGAGATAAAATTTTCTGTGTGCTCTTAACTTGCGGTGTGTGGGTGTGATTTGCTCTCATCTGTAGGTTGTTTTTTGACGATTTATATCTAATATATACATATATATTTTCTGGATTTTTAGGTTTTTAGGTATCAAATAACAGGGAATTATATACTTATTTATTCGTTAGAATAAGAAGTTATTTCGGATCTTTGGACTATTTATTTCCGCATTTCCGTGTTATTTGGTTAGCTCTTATTTGTAAGGTTTTCTGACAATTAATTTTAGGTGTTCACATAATTTTTTTTCCTTCGATTTATACATAACATATATAGTTTATTTTCAAGATTTTTAGATATCAAATAACAGGGAATTATATACTTATTTATTCTTTGCGTTTCCGTGTTATTTGGTTAGCTCTTATTTGTAAGGTTTTCTGACAGTTAATTTTAGGTGTTCACATAATTTTTATTTTTTTTCGATTTATACATAACATATATAGTTTATTTTCAGGATTTTTAGATATCAGATAACAGGGAATTATATACTTATTTATTCGTTAGAATAAGAGTTTTTTTCGGGACTTTGGACTATTTATTTACGCATTTCCGTGTTGTTTGGTTAGCTCTTATTTGTAAGGTTTTCTTAGTTAAATTTAGGTGTTGACATAATTTTTTTTTCCGATTTATACATAACATACCGGGTGGAAAGTTTCAAACCCGAACATAGCAAAGTTCTATTGAGAACTACGTCTCTGTAGATTACTGCTCGCCATTTAAAGATACAAAAATGGTAATGGTATTAAATGAAAGATAAAATTAAGGCCAATGTTATCGTGTTAAAATCATTCCTATTATGTTAATATGCATAATTGTACAATATGCTTGTCATTCAAAATCAAATTCATTCATCTGTATAGCATACTGACGATGAAAAACTGTTAGGATTTATTTCTTTGCTCCTGTATTGCTTCACAAAATACTTTCCTAATATTCTTGTTAATTTTAATACAATGTTAGTGGCAACTGGATTTGAGGAATTGATGTTTTTTTTAATATTCTTTACACTTGTGTGTTACTTATTTTTGATCAGTGTGAAACTTAATTAATTCTTAGTACAATTGCATTTAAAACTGATTTAGTATCGACATGTGTCGGTATTGATTGCTCATGGCATCATTTCAAGTTTATTGATTATCAGAAACAACAGTGTTTTTGTATGAAATGACGCAGAATACAATTATCATTCTAATAAAGAAAGAATTGTTGTAACTTAAACGACAAGAGTACCTACCTCTTATTTGCTCTGTACAATAATTCATAATACTTTTTGACTGACGTATAAATTATTCTCCATTAATTGAAACAACTGAAAGTTTCAAACCTGATACAGGCGACTAAATTTGTCGTTTAAAATTTTAAAACTTTATTTATATTCCGAAAGTATTAATATTTAGGAATAATTTTAACACCATAATATTGTCCATAATTTTCTCTTTTCTTTAATACCATTGCCATTTTTGTATCTTCAAATGGCGAGCAGCAATTCACAGAAACATAGTTTTCAATACAATTTTGCTATGTTCGGGTTTGAAACTTTCCACCCGGTATATAGTTTATTTTAGATTTTTACATATGAATTTAAATTTACTTACATTTAGACATATATATCTTTTAAGATGATTAGATTGTTGTTAGGTTTAACATTTTTATAATTTTGTCAGTGTGATTAGGTTGTTTTTAGATCTTTTTTTAGTGCTTTTAAGTTGGTAGCGTACTGAACATGGCAGCTTAGCTGCCGAAATACGAATCTACGGTAAAAAAAATTATTGCAGGCGGAGGTTAATTTCAATTATTTATAGAATTTAATTAAATTAAAATTTTTATGTACGTCATTTATGTGTCAATTGGAATTAAGTATGTTTTATATACTTTGTAGGAAAATGTTCACGAATTCAAACTCGAAAATACAGTACCCGAAAAAAGTAATGTCTCCTCCATAAAATGCAAATGTTCGGGCTAAGCCAAGCCAGGCATTGCGAGCAGGTAATCCCGCTTGCGAAATGTATTTAATCTGCCCGAGATAAATTGGAAGCGTTCGACTTAAATTTTGTAAATATAATTATAAAACAAAGTGCTATTTGTTTGGTAAAGTCATATATTTTTTTGCTATGCAATACATGTAAAATAAAAGTAAAATTTTAATGACTATAAAAATTAAGTTCAACAAAACGATTCTCATGTGGTAATTAATGATTAATTAAAAAAAATTATTTCAATATTTGAGAATTAGAATTCTTCAAAGGAGCAAATGAAATACTGAGTAGTGCTGTAAAAGAAACGAAAAAGTTTGTACCTGCATGTATTTGTTACTTTAGGTTTCAGTACTCGTTACAAAGTATTCGTACTCGTTACTTTCGTTACTAGTGCAATTAAATAATCAAATAATGTGCGTCAATATAATTTTCAAATTAAAGTCGTAATCTCTAAGAAGATTACTTTTATAATAATTTTGTTTTTTAAAAAATATTTAAAATACAATTACTACTTACTAAAAATGCAGACATAAGCCGTGGACGGTAGGTAGGGTATAAACAGTTGATAAACAATCCATTAAAAACGTGAACAACTTATAACTGAAATTACCAAATTAATAACTGATCGGAAGCTCGCACTTTTTCGTGTAGAAACGAAAATGAAACCGTGCGCTATGGTCATACGAGTAACGAAATGTTTTAACAAGTAACGAATCGGTACTTCGAGTCTCATGTTATACCCGTTACTCAGTAACGAATATATACGGTTTGCAACAGCACTAATACTGAGTTAAATTATTTTAAATTAGGGATACACAAAATTAAATTGAATAAGTTGATGTGACATCATCGATAATTTTTAAAACCAATAACACAATTTTTCTCTGGAATCCTGTACTTTAGCTGTTTCTGATTATATCCATCATGCGTATTTATATTTTTATCTTGGAAATAAAAACGAAAAATGTGCATCAATAAAATTGTTACAATACGACGCTTTGTTTTATAATTACATATATTTACGGAAGCTGGCAATACGTTTACATCTGACATTCTTATACTGAAATAAATGTCAAGTGTCGGACATAAAATCGCTTTGACTGTTTACATATTGACAGAAATTACTAGCAATTTATATGGATATGTATACGACAACCCCGAGATTCTAAAATTTGAGATAAATATATAAACCGTTTACACTTACCTTCGAAATATAGTTGTGTCACATGTCGTACATATCTTGCATTTTACACGAAGCTCAATATTAAGCTGTTTATAGGTACTTCCTTTCGCTTAAAAGTTTCGTGTTTCGAATAGTTTGGACCTGAAATTCGTAGTTGTTGCAACAAAACACCTAACTTGAATTTTTGATTGACAGTTGATTTGTAAAAAACCATAATTCAATCCAAACAAGTTTTAAAAATAGAGAGATTCAAAGAAAAGAATGTCTGTTTTTGAATCAAGACGTTTAAATCACGATTTTATGAGCGAAAGAAAGCACCTTATAATGAAGGTATCCAAATGAAAAATCGCCGCCGGTGTGATTATTCTGAAGATGGCAGAAAAAAGGAAAAACGTTTCGTGTGGGTTCGAGAATGGATTTTAAGACGCCATAAACTATACCCTGTTTTTTAATTCCGAGGAGTACTTTGAAATTTTGGCGCTAAAAACGAGGTTTGTCATTGGTAGCCGGCTAGAATTGACCAATGGCAAAGCTTGTTTGGCCAATAACAAAGGTCGTTTTTAGCGCCAAAATTTCAAAGTACTCCTCCGAATTAAAAAACAGAGTATAGATGCCTATAATCAATTAATGACTATACCTATTAATTTCACTTTTAACCATTCTTTTTTATTACCTATCTTGAATCAAATAAAAAATATTGCGCGACAGTGTCACGAAAGTAGACGTGTAGGCAACTCTTGTAATTTCTCTCCGGTGAGTATAAATTTCAAACTAATCAGTGTATATATCTATTCCTACAGATGTGTCGATACGTATTGCTAGAATTTGAAAGATATATCTCCGAGAGAAATTCTTCACTGTTTACATTTGTTAAAGTTTCTGTCCGACCTAAATATCATGGAATAAATCTTAGATGTAAACTTACCTTAAGGGGGCGCGATACCAAATCTTTCACTGAGAGTTTCTCCGTTATTCGTCAATCAAATGTCACCAAACTAGGAGGTCTATTTCACATCTACCTAGAGAAGCAATTTTCCTATTTGAGATAAATATGATGCGACAGTTTTTGAGAAACTCTCAAAAAACGAAAATCCAATACATTTATATAAGAAAACGTCCTTATGGTAAATCCGTTAATGTAACATAGATGGCGATGGAATCGGTAAACTCATGGCAAGCTATGTTAGCCCCGTCTTCGGTAATAAAAACAAGCAAGTTTAGAATCGTTTTCTCTGATGTCAGGTTTTGATACTGGGGATCAATTCGCTTATAAAAAGTAGTAACTGAATCGTTTTTTTGTCTATTTTCTTCCAACATGTGAAATCGTGCGAGGAAAAAATTTTGGGCAAGCGTTCTTTTCTAATATTAGAATTATTTTTCCTTTATCTTACAAGTTTCTGTTTTTATAAACTACATCAAAAGACCACCTCAAAATTTTGAATTTAGCCGTACTTCAGAGTAATTATAGCAAAGGTTAATTAGGTAGTAATGTAGTTGTAATAATAAGAATTACATTAGTAAATATAGGTAGAGGCGGCCTTAATAGTTGCGAGGCCCCGGGTGAGAAATTTTTGCGGGGCCCTTGGTGTAGGGGAAAGAGTTTGTCCTCTTCTCCATTATAAAGAGCAGAAAATACTAAATAAGTTTGAAAAAGTAGTTAAAATAACTTCAAGTGACTATTATTTATTTGAAATGTAACTGTGGAAACAAAGGAGTAAAATTGCGAAATAAAAATATGACTATGAAATAAAAGGGTGACTGTAAAATAAAGATGTACAAGAAAAAGAGAAAAAGACGTTCAGTTGATAATTAAAATTAAAAAAAATATCGTCAAATCTATTTAAAGTAAAACAAAAGACGATCGTGGAAAGATGTGTAAAACTAAGATTAAGTCATCAAATCGATATAAATGACAACCAAGGATTTAATCTGAAGTATTAAAGATTATAATGTAAAATGAAATATTCTCAAACTGAATAAATGAAAAACAAAACAACAAAAGTTAATCTAATTGATAATTAAAAAATAAGAAAATCATATTAAATAAAATGAAACGAAAGAAAAAGCAAGAAACAAAAAAATGATGGATGAAAATAAAATTTATAAAAAGAATTAATCGTGAAATGTTAAAGAAAAAATATAATTAAACAGTAAAAGCAAATCGTATAAAAGAGAAAACAGAAATAGGAATCGATCGATGGGATAAAAATTTAAAAGAAATTCAAATCGAGTAAACAAAAAAAAAACAAAGACGATCAATTGATAATCAAAAAATAAAATCCAATCTCCTGAAAGGGAAAAAATGGCGATAGATCGAAGGGATTAAAATGTAAAATAAACTCAAATTGAGTAAATAAAAAAAAACCAAAGGCAAAATACGATCAACTGATAATTAAAAAATGAAATCGCATCGAATCAAAGATAAATTGCTAACAAAAATAAAAAATTAAATCGAATAAAAGAAAAAATAAGTCGATCAATTAATTATACAGCGTGGAACAGATAAATTCGATAACTTCAAGACGAAGAAAACGCTCGGACTCGTCAGTTTTGTCTAACTGGACTATTAAAAAAATTAATTAAACACTCACCCAACTTTTTGTAAACACCTTGTAGTATTAAAAATAATGTCTAGAAGGGGCAAAAAGTTAGGCGAAATCGACGTGTCCGCACGACTTTTTAAAAAATTTATCGCCTTAAAGATATCGACGAATTTATCCGCTGCTTAGTTTTCCGTAACACATATCTAATAGCCGTTTTCACCATGTCTAGTTAAAAATTAAACCAGGTTTAACATTAAACCCAGTTTGCACCGCGGCTTAAATCGTAGTTAAAAACTCGCTAAACCAACTCAATTTAATCCGCCTTCCGTGATGGTTTAACGTTGAGTTGTTTAGCGAGTTTTTAACTACGGTTTAAGCCGCGATGCAAACTAGGTTTACCGTTAAACCTGGTTTAATTTTTAACTAGACATGGTGCAAATGGCCATTACTATACTTTTTTTGAGGTTAGGTAAATAAGTTTACCGTTTAGGCACAAAATAAGAAAATCTAAATGGCTGCAGAGCTACTTATTGAAAACGGTGCCTTCTAGGTGTATAACAAATTTATTTTCAGAAAGAGTTTTTCATTAGTAACCTTTTATATATCTTTGCCAACTTTGCTATCTGTTACGGTTTACTCGGAAAATAGAAAAATCTAAATGCCTGTAGTGTCTTTTTTGCAAAACTGTTTAATTTAGAATTTTAAGTCAGCAGATTTTACGTACACTGAAAAACAAATGCCTTTTACAAATGAATAATTCTTTTTGAAAATATATTAAATAAGCACGTAAAAGGCAATAAAGTACATCTTTTTTCAATAAGAATTGCTGGAGCCAATTAGATTTTAAATATCAAAAGTAACAAAGACACAAAGAAAATCCTATGGAATGCTTATTTCTAAAAATTTATTAACTAAAGCTGATTCTAACCTCGAAAAAGTTATAGTAAAATATGTGTTGTGGCAACCCTATTTTTCACGCTAGCAGTTCACAGCAATTAACTAAAACCACCTATATTTGTGACTTATTTTATTATAGGACCTCATACCAAATATCCAAATCGGTTCAGGCGTTCCTTTGTTATAAGAAAAATTAACTTTCTCTTCAAGAATTTTGAAGAAGAATACCGGCTTAACGAAGCGGTTGTAGATATAGATAAGTTCGGTTAAATCGTCGTATTTTGAGGTCAGGAATCTGTGGTTAAGCCATGTCCAAGGAATTTAAAGTCACCCCTGTATATACGTATATGCTAATAAAATTACAGATATTTTACGGAGAATATGAAGAGGTTTTAAATTGTTGGTAGGTAACAGTTTTACACAACTAATCATGACTTATCCTAGTTAGGTTTGCAATGGTATCGAGAAAAATACCGTATGTCCGTCTGATATTAGGATGTAGCGATTAACATGAAGGAACAGAAATCGCTTTATATTATCTGCCTGAATAAATTTATATGAGTACGTAGGATATACATAGTAAGAAAGACCATAAAATTTAAAACATTTTAATACCAAATTTGCTGGATTTTAACTGTTAATTTTTTGTAAATTCTGTTAGGTTGCGGTGTCAATCCCAGATCACGATTTTTTTCATAATTTTTTTAAAGCTTGAATTTCTTTTTAAAAATGCATCAGAATAAGTTTCTTCTTTCTTTTTTTCACATACTTCATTTGATTAGAAAAATATCACGTTAAAAATTAAAAAAATATATATATACTCTGCTTCGGATTTGAACGTGTAACCTCTCAACAACAAAAAAAAAAACAAAAACCATAGCAACTTGCCGCTAACTGCCTGGCCACGCACAAATGGCTTATTTCTCGTTCTTGATCACACTGTTAAGCGTACAAAATATTAGGATGTAGCGATTAACATGAAGGAACAGAAATCGCTTTATATTATCTCCCTGAATAAATTTATATGAGTACGTAGGATATACATAGTCAGAAAAACCATAAAATTTAAAACATTTTAATACCAAATTTGCTGGATTTTAACTGTTAATTTTTTGTAAATTCTGTTAGGTTGCGGTGTCAATCCCAGATCACGATTTTTTCATAATTTTCTTAAAGCTTGAATTTCTTTTTAAAAATGCATCAGAATAAGTTTCTTCTTTCTTTTTTTCACATACTTCATTTAATTAGAAAATATCACGTTAAAAATTTAAAATATATATATATATATATACTCTGCTTCGGATTTGAACGTGTAACCTCTCAACAACAAAAATCATAGCAACTTGCCGCTAACTGCATGGCGACACACAAATGGCTTATTTCTCGTTCTTGATCACACTGTTAAGCGTACAAAATAAATATTTCCTTTTTTTCATTATTTTTAAGTAAGTAACAGTTAAAGTATCATATATTTAATATCAAAATACTTCAAATGCCCAAGTCTTCCCGACAGCAACCTTCAAATTCGTATGGATTTATTCAGGAAGATAATATAAATTAATTTCTATTTTCCCACGTTAATCCTTATGTCCTAATGGCAGACGGACATACGGTATACCGAAGTCGTTCACCGTCTAAGTAGCCAGAGCTATTAAACTCCGCCCAGGTTGTAAATCATCTGTCCTCGATCTCAGAGACATCTCTCGTTTTTGAAACATATCACTGAGAGGTATCGCCTGGCCTTAACGTTTCGAATATCTCTCAGATACATTAAAAAAAACAATTGAGTGTCGGACATCCAAAAAAATAAACGAAGTTTTGATTTTAAATAAAATAACATTGAATAAAATTTTACCATTAACATATTAAATCGATTTAGATATTT
Source organism: Prosopocoilus inquinatus (assembly GCA_036172665.1). NCBI lineage: Eukaryota > Metazoa > Arthropoda > Insecta > Coleoptera > Lucanidae > Prosopocoilus > Prosopocoilus inquinatus. The sequence goes on from CM069871.1 coordinate 39,542,893, forward strand.
ACTAAAAATTAATGTTTAAGCTAGAAACAAAAAATAATTCGGAAATATTGAACTTTAAAAAATGACTGAAAATTTAACGTAAAATATACTTAAAGTGTTCTCAATTTTTCTATGCAAAATGTAGAAGTTTTCAACATATTTTGAATCACATCTCTTAGTATAAAAGGAGTTTTCTATTTCTAAAATTCAAAAATAAAATAAATTAAATAGGAATTATTTTATAGACACCTTCTACATTATTAGTTTAATTATATACGTAATCTCAGTAGAACTTAATTGAGAATCGAAAATCGTTATAATATGTAGATGTTCCATTAAAAAAAAAACTTAAGTTTAGTTTATATCTGCTTTATCCGACCACCAATTGTTTTGTATTAAAATTTTTTTTCTGAAGTCAAAAATAAAACAGTTAAAGGGGGTAGCGCGTAATCACCTTATACATGCGATCAACTCCTTTACTATAAAGAACTACGGTTGAATTCTTGGCTTTCGGTTAGAACCACATGTCTTGGATTTCTTCTAGAAGAACTATATTAATTAGTACTGGACTATTCTATTGACTCAAATTATTGTTAATTTTGGAATCTCGATTTCAACGCAAAAAATATCTTTATAGAAGCAATGTCAAATTACTAACAATATTGAACTTTTTTTTCCAAAAATATATTCAACTGCTAGTATTATTTATTGTCCTCATTAACAACGCATATTTTTAATTTAATATTTAATTTTAAATTTTAATTAAGAATTTTTGTAGAAACATAATTAGTGTTACAGCTTATTTACATGAGGACATATTCATTCATAACAAACACTTTTACAAAATCAATTTTTTTTTAATACATTAATAAAATTCCACTTAGAAAAGATTTAGTAACGGAGTTCGAAATTTATTTAAAAATATTTTCTTTTATTATTATATTCTCATTATTGTCATTGTTGCAAACATTTCTAACATTCATACTTCCGATAAACATTTCAATTTTGTAGTCTGTACAAGAGTAATTTCAATTTTTCGTTTCTTTTGCCTACATCTATGTTAAACTTACATTTCACGTAAATAAATGAATCAAAATGCTTTCAAAGTATTTTTCAAACATCGACAATATTCGGTCATTCCCGGCTCTGATCCGACCTGTCAAAAGCTAATTTTTGTTTCCAGTCGCGAGATTCCCTTAAACAATTTTGAGAGGAACAGAAAGAGAAGATATGTTTGCTTCCACTTTCGTTACCTCCCCCCCACAATTGATAGTGGGAGAAATCCGTCCACGCCTCACGAAAATAATTCATGAAAAACATGCAAGACGCGCGAATTCATAACTACATTACATATACATATTTTTGAAAGCAGTTTTCGCGGTTTTGTTAATCAATCTACAAAGTGACCAACGCGTTTTCGAAAATATGAACTGGAAGCATATTTAATTTTACTGTAAAGTTCAACTACGATTTTCAAATGTTCATTATTTTTTTTTTCTAATTAACAACTAATCGTATCAAAATTTCCATTGGTCACTTTGTAGTTCTAGTCCTTAAATATGTGTTGTCAAAAATTAAATAAATTGATTAAGAACTAAACCCTCTACGACTTCGCGCGTTTTAATGGTTTGTATATATGGCATTATTCGGTGGGATTCCTCTTAAGGTTGTCGCGCAACTAGCGCAGCGACGAAGAATTTTTTTTTATGAGAGGACACATGTTTATTTTATATATTTTTTTATACATCCTGTTTCAAAGTAAATCAGCACCATTGCTAACTCTCTTATTTTTAGGGCTACAGTCGTTCAAATTAGCAAATTTGTTTGATTTGTTCAGCTCATTAAAAATTTGAAAACAGAAAAACAATTGAATGTAAAATTTTCGAAATCTTTTCTTACATGTTTTCTTTTAATGGAGCAGCCAATATATTATCATCGTAAACGAAAGAAAATTGAATTATGTGTTCTTATGTCCGCCATATTTAAAAAGTGTCATATGTCATAATGGAGATATATCAACTTCATATTGACAAGAAGCTTCTCCTCTTTTACTTTAATAATAATTATAAGGATAATGATAATAATTCATTGACCAACTCTAGTGATGTAAAAATATGGTATTTTAGATTGTTCTGTACATCCCTGCGTGTATTGCATCGTACTTTATAATACTTATATATATATAACTTTATTAGAGTATGGTACAAAATAACAATACAGCTAGTCAGGTAAGGTGGTTTTATAAGCATATTGCATTTGAGATATGTGTAAAACGCAACTTTTTATCAGATTTATAAAATAAGGTATTTCGAATGATTTTGTACAATTTTTTGTGTATTACATCGTTTTTTATCCTAACCCAATTTTATGCGTCAGCAGTAGTAAACAACTTAGTGCAGCTAGCATAACATTAAACTATACTCTTTCTGTATTGGTTTGAATAATGTAAAGTTGTATCATATCAACTTTATATCATTTTAACAAATTTTGAATGCATATGATAAAGCTTCACAACGTTAGTTGTACTACCTTATCTACCACATTGCTGCTACCTTTGTCTAATAAAGATAGGTTGTGATAAAATGCAGTGCAATAAACGTGGGGGTGGAAGAATAAATTATTACATTGTACTTTTAAATCATAAGAGGTGGCTAATGAATAAAATCATTGTTATTAAAGAAAAAGAGGAGACGCTCCTTGATAATTTTAAGTTGACATATCTCAGTTATATGATAAGACATTCAAATATGGCGTACGTAAAGACTTATTAGTAGAAATCAATTTTCTTTCGTTTGCGATAATTAAAGGAAAACATCTAACAAAAGATATCTCGAAAACTTTACATTCAATTGCTTTTCTGTTTTCATATTTGTAATGAACGGAACAGATAAAACAAATTTGAAAATTTGAACGACTCTGTAGCTCTAAAAATAAGAAAGTTAGCTATGGTACCGACTTACTTTGAAACAGGGTGTATACTTATGTTTCGCCAAACACTTAAGCCGAGCTTAAATGTAAGGCTTGTTTATAATGTGATATTTGAGGTTACGTAACATTAATGCAACTCACAATCTAAGTGACCCTTAAAGTTAGCTCGGCTTAAGGGTTTGGTGCAACTGGCCCTCATTATTATGTGGATGTGGACATTGGCAACTTTATTTGCTGACAGTAAACGTTCTCACAGCTAATTTACCGATGGCGAATCGTATCTATGGCGGGTCGGTGATGTGGAATTGGCGACGGCGAATTGTTCTAGACCCCTTTCATGATACTAAGTGATACTACGTTCTACCACAGTGCAAATTTTGTGTTAATTATTAAGTTTATGCTTTTAAGCTTCATAACTAAAGCATTCATAAAGGTATTAATTAGGTATACGTTATTAATTATAATATTGACACATGAGAAAATATTTAATGGATTTACATTTTTGAATACCTTGCTAAAAGAACTGTATTCGTACTATTATCTCAATGCTCGCATATAACTATTTGTATGTAATACAAATAGTTAGTTAAAACGAACTTACGTATACTAACGCTAATGACTAACGATTATATTAATTACACGTTGATAAACATTATTTTAAATAAATAATGGCTTGGCACAGTATCAAATGCTTATACACAACATTTTTATAGGCCGCAATAGACAATAATAATAAATTAAATAATTAATAATAATAGGAGTATATCTTTTGAGAAAACGTAAATTTAAACATGTTTTGTAACGAAAAAGAAATTCCATGAATTTTCATATGTAAAATCTGAAACTTTTGAATTTTTTTTTCGTGGAAATACATGTTTAAATTTACGTTAGGTCAAAAATTTTACATAAATCACATGAAATTTCAGATATAAACACATTTTTTTTTTAATTTTAAAGAATTTATTTCAAAAAGGTATTTACATATTGTTACGTTTCTAGGGTTTAAATTTATTTATTTAAACGAATAAAACACTCGATAAAAACTTAACCGTAATTTAATAAAGCTTAAAAACTAATTTATTTGTAACAATTTATTTTCACACTAAAATCTAACTTCGACGATCGCTGTTCGAATTCGACTGACTCGTGAGTCAACTCCGGGCGATTTTATATCATTTGCTGCCGTCTGGAATTCTCTACGCTGGAAGATTCGAGTTTGTTCCATCGCCAGAAAAGTCTAGGCTGTTCGATGTAGACCCCGGTGGCGTGGCAGCCAATGACGCATAACGAACCGACTTCTTGACGCCTTGAGCTAAGCCGGATGGCGCGCCACACTGCCCCCTTCTTAAAAACGTTTCGTCTCGAAATGTTCCTGGTGATAGTCTTGAAGGAGGGAGTCGGAATCTACATGCTGGCCCATTCTTGCAACTTCCCGTCTGGAAGAAGTAGTAGTCTACGGTTTTGCTGTTGCTGACTGTTGCCTGTGGGTGGTGGCTGCAGACTAGGACTTCAATTCCCGTTCTGTGGAAGATGACTTCCAGCATGCTTCGAATTATTCTCCAGTCTAGTCCGTCCAATCCGCAGCCCAATTTGGGGATGGCTAACTTCATCTGATGGTTCTCTATTAGCTGTCTCCTCAGGCTATATAGGGCTCTCCACATACTTTGATAGTCAGGTTTACCGCTTGATGTCTTCTTAGTGACTAAATAATGCACGTGGCGCCTCCGATCTGCCGTCGAATCAATGATCTGCAAGCTCTTGCCTACCATGGGATGCTGTCTTCGTAGCTCCTCGATTTGGCCAAATTTCTTCCTAAACACCTGAGCGATTCCTTTGGACATTTTCAGGTCTTCTGCTACGCAGTGGGCCAGACTGTACTCCAGTGGCACTTTAAAGAGATCTTGTTGCTTCTCCGTGGTCACTCCAAACCGTGCCTTGCTTCCTTCGGCGTGATGAGACATGAAGTTTCGAAGTTCACTTCGGAAACTTGCGCACTTTGTACTGTCCCTTCATCTGCTTCTCCATGGTAAGGGGCTATCCAGTTGAAGTGGATTACTTTGGGTTTGCCATGGGGGACCTTCTTGATGCGGTAAACGACGTCGTTGATCCGTTTCATCACTTTGTAAGGACCTTCCCAAGAGGTCTGCAATTTTGGGGAGAGGCCTCGACGTCCTTGGGGGTTATAAAGCCAGACCAGTGCTCCAGGTTGGTATCCCCCGTGTTGAGCATTGATGTCATAGTGCTCCTTCATCCAATCGCTGGCCGTCTGTATATTGTGACGCACTTGGTTATGGATATCATCCATTTTCCTGCGTAATTTGCTCACGTAATCTTCGTCGGCAGAGACTTCGCCAGGCTTCACACCAAACTTCAGGTCGCAGGGCAGTCTCGGCTCTCGCCCGATTACCACTTTCGCGGGAGTCTACCCTGTTGTCTCATGAACAGATGAGCGGTATGCCATTAGAAACAGGGGGATGTACGTGTCCCAGTCCTTCTGATGATTGGAAACGACCTTGGACAAATGTCGGTTGATGGTTCTATTGAACCTTTCCACCATTCCGTCCGACTGTGGGTGGAGTGCAGTTGTTCTAGTTTTTCGTACGCCGAGCAGAGTACACACGTTCTTGAACAAGGCCGATTCAAAGTTCCTTCCTTGGTCTGAATGCAGTTCCATAGGTGCACCATACCGACTGATCCATTCCCTGACAAGGACTTCCGCAATAGTGACTGCCTCTTGGTTAGGTAGGGCGTAAGCTTCAACCCACTTACTAAAGTAGTCCATTACCACGACGATGTACTTGTTTCCACCATTCGTTTCTGGAAACGGGCCGGCTACGTCGATGGCAACTCTCTCAAAAGGACTTCCAACGTTGTACTGTCTCATGGGGGCCTTACCCCGCCTGTGGGGGCCGTTACTGGCTGCGCAGACTGCACACTTCCTGCACCAATCCTTCACGTCTTCCTTGCAGTTCACCCAGTAAAATCTTTCGCGCACCTTCTCCATAGTCTTCTTAACTCCCAGATGTCCTCCCGAAGTTCCATCGTGAAGTTCCCTCAGAACTTCTGGCACCCTATTCTTGGGGATTAGTAACTGTGTCTTCTGTTCCATGCCTTCTGGATTTTCCATGCTTCGTCTCAGAAGACCACGATCCAACACTATGGAGTCCCACTGCGCCCAGTATGATTTTACGGACGGTGCACATGGTGCTACCTCTTCCCAGGTAGGCCTCGCGTTCCTGCTTTTCCACTCTAGCACTAATTTCAAATCCGGGTCGTTCTTCTGGTCTCTTCGCAGTTCTTCGTCTTGCCATTTGTCGTCAACAATGGCTGTCCTCGCAGTCGTGGCTACTTTCTCGTCCAAACGACTCCAGTGCTTACAGTCTTCGGCACAGGGTCTTCTCGACAAAGCATCGGCATTTCGATGGCTAGTTCCTGCCCGATGCTGAATTTCAAAATCGTACTCCTGAAGTCGTTCGATCCATCGTGCAACTTGCCCTTCTGGGTTCTTGAAACGGAGAAGCCATTTTAGAGCGGCATGGTCGGTCCTCAGGAGGAAGCGTCTACCATACAAGTACTTGTAGAAGTGTTCTATCGTTTTTACGACGGCTAGCAATTCCCTTCTTGTGACGCAATAGTTTCGTTCCGGCTTTGATGGGACTTTACTGAAGTAGCCGATCACCTTCTCTTGCCCCTCTTGTATCTGGGAGAGTACACCACCAATCCCAACGTTGCTAGCATCTGTGTCCACGACGAACTTGCCTTTCGGGAGAGGATAACTCAGAATAGGAGCACTAATCAAGTACTGCTTTAGTTGTTCAAAGCCAATTTGACACTGTTGGTCCCATTCAAATGGACGACCTTCTTCAGTGAGTTTTGTCAACGGCTTAGCAATGTCTGCAAATCCAGGAACGTAGCGCCGATAGTAAGTGCACAGGCCAAGGAAACTCCTTATTTGGTGTTTATTTCTGGGAGTTGGCCAGTCTTCCACCACCTGAATCTTCACAGGGTCCACGGCGATTCCATTTCCATTAACAATGTGCCCCAGGTAATTCACTTCCTTCTGGAACAGGTGACACTTCTTGAGGCTAAGCTTTAGTCCAGCTCCGCGAAGCCGCTGGAACACTCCTTCCAGGTTCCTTAGGTGGTCGTCGAACGTCTTTCCCACGACAATTATGTCGTCAAGGTACACCATGCACGTTGTCCAGGACAGACCTTTCAGAACCGTCTCCATTAACCTCTCGAATGTCGCTTGGGCATTACATAATCCGAATGGCATCACTGTGAACTGCCACAGACCCATACCAATGGAAAACGCCGTCTTTTCTCGATCTTCGGGCGCCAGCTCCACTTGCCAATATCCACTCTTTAAGTCCAAAGTTGAGAAGATCTTTGAGCCGGCCAGGGTGTCCAGGGAATCATCAATCCGTGGCAGGGGATAGCTGTCCTTCTTGGTGACATTATTGAGTAACCGGTAGTCTACACAGAACCTGGTGGACCCATCCTTCTTCTTCACAAGCACTACTGGTGACGCCCACGGGCTGCTTGATGGTTCTATTACATTATCCTTTTCCATCTCTCGAATAATGCGTTCCGCTTCCTCACGCTTCGCCAACGGTAATCGCCTTGGAGCTTGACGGATAGGTCTTTCTTCTCCAGTCTCTATTTTGTGTTTCACGACATCAGTTCTTCCCTTGGATCCATTTTCTACCTCAAATACATCTTGATAGCGGCCGATCAGATTCTTTGCTTTTGTCTTCTGGTCTGGAGTCAATTCCTGGGCTGTTGACATAACCATTTCCCATAATTTCTTTGGGACTTTCGCTTCTGGCACGTTTGTTTCAAGTTGCCGGGAGATGGAGGACACCATGGTGCAGCTTCCCAAGATTGTTCCTTTCTTGATATTGACAGAGAAACAATTGACGTTCATCAGGCGGACAGGTACTTCCTTCTTCGCCGTCAACAACATTTTCCCAACGAGGACTCCTCTTCCAATCTTCTGATCATCTGTATTAGGTTCAACCATAACGACCTGCCCATCTTGAAAAACACCGTTCAGTTTTGCGTCGACGATAACCTCAGTTCTGCTGGGTAATACAACGTCTTCAGAGAGGACTACTCGAGCGGCCACGTCTCCTCGTTGATGTAGAACCAACTCCTCATTATTGACCGCCATCACGCCACGCTTTAAGTCCAATTGAAACCCGTGGGCACACATGACGTCCATGCCCAAAATTGCCTCGTCCTCTATGTCTGCTACCAGTGCACGGTGTTTTATTGGAGTTGAACCAATGGTGATGATAACCTCTACTTCACCGTGGACAGTTGCTGATGTTCCAGTTGCAGTTTTCAGTCTCCACTTGGTCGGCTCGGTGCGTCCAGATGACTTAATTACGTCGGGTCTTAGGATGGTCTTCGTCGCACCCGTATCCAACAACATGGTGTGAGGAATGTCATCAATGGTAACATCCACGAAGATACTGCTGGTTAACTGCCGTAGGGATATTACTTGGTTGGCTTTCGTCTTTGGAGGCCTTTGAATACGGGTCGACGTTTGCCCCTCTGCACCGACCCGGCTTAGTTTAACTGTGGCTTCCTTGGATCCTGTCTGGGCTTTGGACATCGCCTGCGAACATGTCCGTCGTCCTGGCCTTTCCAGCGGCTTCTTCTTCTTGAGGACCTGTTCCACAATGCGGCGAACATCCTCGGCGGTGGCATATTCCTTGGATTGCCCCTTATTAGCAGATCCCACCTTGGCGTTGGCGGACTCTTCCTCTTCTTCCTCTTGGAAGTCCATAGCCGCTCGCACCTTGACATGCCCTCTTGAAACTCGTCTCGCCGCTTCAAATTCCAAGGCATAAGCCAATGCGTTTTTGAATGTCTTCGGATGGGTCATTCTCAATTCCTGCTGGTTGTCTGGGTCACGGATTCCATCTATGAAGGTCTGCACCGTCAAACATTTGAGGAATTCAACAGGAGCTGTGGGATATGCCAACTGGGCCAGACGCGCAACGTCTGTTTCGAATTCCTGAAGACTTTCTCCGGATTTCTGACAGCGATTCCTCAACTGCGCATGGTATACCTCGGTCAGATGGGCCTGTCCGTAACGCATTTCCATCCTATTCACCAGCTTGTCGAAGTCTTCTTGTTCCTCTGGCGGCATCGTCTGTAGCACATCGATAGCGTCCCCTCTCAAGGCCACAATTAACGAAGTGGCTTTTTTCGCTGGCCGTCCATCTGTTCGCCTTTGCTGCTACTTCGAACTGTTTGACGTAGTTGGGTCAAGAAGACTTTCCATCGAACGCTGGTGGTTTTATTTTCAATTTTGAATTTTCTGCTGGTCCTTCCACAATTCGGGTTTCATTATTTTCTAGTACTTCTACTGGTGGCTGATCCCCGAACACTCGCAACCCCGCCATGATTTGTTCCAGATTTTTGATTTTGTTATCCTGCTGGAATATTATTTCCTCCACATTTTCTTGCAGGTTCCTTGTTTCTTCCGATATTTTTACCACCAGTTTATCATCGAGTCCTTTCGTCTGTTCTAGAAATTCACCCTTCAAATTTCCGGATTGTTCTAGAAGCTTCTCCTCTAAATTTCTAGATTGTTCTCGAAGCTCGTCCTGGAAATTTCCAGATTGTTCTAGAAGTTTCTCCTCTAAATTTCTGGATTGTTCTCGAAGCTTCTCTAAATTTCCAGACTGTTCTTGAAACTTCTCGTCCAAATTTCTGGATTGTTCTCGAAGTTCGTCCTTGAAATTTCCAGATTGTTCTAGAAGCTTCTCCTCTAGATTTCTGGATTGTTCTCGAAGTTCGTCCTTGAAATTTCCAGATTGTTCTAGAAGGTTCTCCTTTAAATTTCTGGATTGTTCTCGAAGTTCGTCCTTGAAATTTCCAGATTGTTCTCGAAGTTCGTTCTTGAAATTTCCAGATTGTTCTAGAAGTTTTTTCTGTAAATTTCCAGATTGTTCTAGAAACTTCGCGTCCAAATTTCTGGATTGTTCTTGAAGTTCGTCCTTGAAATTTCTGGATTGTTCTCGAAATTCATCCTTCAAGATTTTATTAAAATCGGCGGGACCACACGAAATTTCGAAAAGGAACGTTTCTGGATCTTCACCAGCTTTCAACAAATCGCATCGGAGACGCTGTTGAAGAGCGCCTTTCAAACCACAGGTTTCTAACTCTCGTTCTTCCAATTCGGTTTTTAATTCGGCCACTTTTAAGTCTTTCAACAACACTTTTCTCGTAGCCATTGTTTTTTTTTCCGATACTGTACTTATTTAATAATCTGATTAAATTTAATTTACTTTAAATTGTTTATTTATTTGCACAAACCCGCACACCGACACCACTGTTACGTTTCTAGGGTTTAAATTTATTTATTTAAACGAATAAAACACTCGATAAAAACTTAACCGTAATTTAATAAAGCTTAAAAACTAATTTATTTGTAACAATTTATTTTCACACTAAAATCTAACTTCGACGATCGCTGTTCGAATTCGACTGACTCGTGAGTCAACTCCGGGCGATTTTATATCATTTGCTGCCGTCTGGAATTCTCTACGCTGGAAGATTCGAGTTTGTTCCATCGCCAGAAAAGTCTAGGCTGTTCGATGTAGACCCCGGTGGCGTGGCAGCCAATGACGCATAACGAACCGACTTCTTGACGCCTTGAGCTAAGCCGGATGGCGCGCCACAATATATAATAATAAATATTTTTGCAATTTCACTTAACATCCAAATACATTCAAATTATAATTTCTCGTTTTTTTTCGTTACGTTTTTCACTGAAATAAATAAAAATTAGAAAATGTAGCTGTTTTTTTCCGCCAACTACCTTAATGTGCACCCACAAAACGTTCAACTGAGTTTCTCCAGTCATTATGGCTCCGCTTCATCGATCCATCATTGGACTCATCGCTTCACCAATCCGTCGCATCATAGTTGCTTACTACTACCTATTAACAAGAGACAAGACGTAGTATGTTTATCATTGACTTCAACATCCTTATTTATGTTTATGTCAGCAGCGTGAAGTATAATTTTAGGAAACACTGATTTATTGTCTTTTTTGGGAACAGAACAATGGCAATTACTACAAAGTATATTATAAATAATAAAGATAATTGCCAAAGTTTGAATGTTGATCGCTTCATCGATCTTTGTACAAATTATTTACTTTATTTTGTACAAGTCATTTACTTTATTTCTTTGTTTTGTGGTTTTTGAATAATTCAATTAAATAACTCCTTTATCCATATAATCCATTCATGCATATAATTTTTCGTAATCGCACGTAAAATGAAGGGTAATTCAGTATTATATTTTCAATTTTGTTGCATAAAGCGTTTAATTTTCGCAATTCATGTTCTTTTGCACTTTGCCTTATCAATAACCAAACTGTTTACGTACTTACTTTGTGAATCGCAAAAAAATCGTTACAATTTTCGTCTGAAAAATACTTCAAGTACCGTATGTAAAGTGAAACGCAAAACAAGAATATCTTAAGAACCTACAGATATTGCGTTAATATACTTGGCGGAAAGACGAGCCGCTTCTGATTACACATATTTTTACTCCGAATATGAATCACACGAGATCCGTTGTCAGAAGAAAATAACTATTCCAGTAACAAGCTTGGGTACTAAGGAAGATTCGCGTGCATTTGAAATGACGCGAACATTTTTTTCTGTTTATTTCCTGACCACTTGAAAAAAAAACAGTTGCATGATATTGAAGCATCCGTATGCTATAAACTATATCGAATGTACCACGCCATGTTTTCGACCTTAGAGTTTTTATTTGTTAATCGATTTACAAGAAATTTGGCAAGAATAAAATTAGACAAAGAAGTGAAGTTTTCGACAAATAATTACGCACCGAAAAACTTCGGTTTCGCCGGAAACGATGTCAACGTTATTATTTTAACAGACGGTCCAGAATAAAATGTACAGTAGAAGAATCTCGTTTATTATTAAAGCTACAATAATTGGTTCAGCGGGGGAAAAGATTCATCTTTTAGGCTTCGTTAAAGGTATATAACGTTTAATAATCGTACTATGACCTCTTAAATAGCACCAAATAATTGAATTAACTGCACCCAACTCGACTTAAATTGATATGTTGTAGAAACCGGATTTTCTTTAATAAATTGCAAAAAAATCTTGCTTAATCTTTAAAGGCCAACCCAAGGTACGACTCCTTCGAAGAGTAATATCGTCATTTCTAAATTTTGTAAATTCACATTGGGTATGTCTTACATTAAGAGATTCTTTGTCTTCTTCTTAACAAATATTCTAAGCCACTTGTGCAGCCGTGCTTTCCTTCTTAAATTCGTATAACAACAGTTCAAGAATTCTTCGTTTTTGGTTATTCTTTGTAAGAACACACAATTAAGTACGGGTTAACAGTAGTGTAGTATATTGTTTAGAGAAGTATACTTTTCAATTTGAAAATAAAAAAATATATCTCACTACCTTCGAAATAAGAATTAGTTGGTAAAGAAGAAAAACGACATTTTTTTCCAAACAACCTAATAATTAGTAATTTATCATTCTGAATGAATTATTTTCTTTTTCCACAGTCAAGTGTAGTCTATTATAGAGTTAAATTTATTTAAAAAGTTTTAACGAAAATGTAACATTCAATTAAAAGGTAAAAAGTTAATGACAGATTTTTTTTAATTCCTGCGTAACAATTCCAGCCAACGCCGGAGATAAGAAGAACTCATTGCTGTACCGAAAATCTGTTTATAAAATTTATCATTGAAAGCAAAATAAGATGTTTCAAAACATAACTAATTATTTCTAAAAAGTTATCTAATAAATAAATAACATCTAAGGAAATTACAATGTAATTATTCCGTACAGTTACGTTTATGTGATTTAATTTTTTTACAAGCTCAATAAAATTTTTGATAAAATATTTTTATAAAATAACCTGAGTAAATATTTTTTAAATAAATTTTCATAAGACTTATGAAGAAGAGCCAACAGTGGAAACGATAAGACGTATTATGTTTATGAATTTTTGGAATACAGAATGATTTAGGAAGTACGGGTATTGTACTTTAAGAGATTTCGTAACATTATTTCTAATTTCAACAGATTTTACTATCTTAATATATTGAAAGTTTTACGTTGAAAAAATTCAACCTCTAATATTTCTAAACTTCTCTACTTTTACAATATTCAACATTTTTCAAAATTATCGACTGTCAACAACACTACGATTCAGTTTAAAATATCCCCCGTATTATAACATATACATTGTGTCCCGTGACGTAATGTCATCACTTCACCCACGTGATAATCTATTCAAACTAAGTAAAAAACTTTGATAAACTTTTGTTCTAAAGTAACCCGTTTCAGAAATTAGTGTTACGTACAATATAAAACATAATATTGTCTTTAGAAAAATTTTGTGCAAATCGTTTTTGATTGCAGTGAAAACCTGGTTTTCATGTCGAGCTACGTCTCTGCTGAGGAAGCCCCAAGCAGGGCTGAAACAGCTGTTCAGAGGCTGCTCGAGGTTTTCACTGCAATCAAAAACGCTTTGCACAAAATTTTTCTAAAAACTTTCATTATGCTTTGACAGCAAGCATGGCCGCCTTGCATGGGGGACTTATTAGGAGCAAATCCCGCTTCAATTTGTCTATCCTACTGCAATGTCAGGTCAAAAAGCGATAGTAAGATGTCGCTATTTTATCTGTTCATCATTCTTACATCGCAATTGCGAATAAATTGGGCAAGTCGTTTTTGGTCTGCAGTGGGAATGTCGAGCTACGTCTCTGCTGAAGAAGCCCCAAGCAGGGCTGAAACAGCTGTCCAGAGGCTGCTCGAGGTTTTCGCTGCAATCAAAAACGATTTGCACAAAATTTTTCTAAAAACTTTAATTATGCTTTGACAGCAAGCATGGCCGCCTTGCATGGGGGACTTATTAGGAGCAAATCCCGCTTCAATTTGTCTATCCTACTGCAATGTCAGGTCAAAAAGCGATAGTAAGATGTCGCTATTTTATCTGTTCATCATAATATTGTCGCAAAATGACAAATTGACCGGTTGTATCCGGTCAGTCGTAAAGAATTTATGCCTTACATTTTTTAAAACTTTATACTTTTTACACGTTCGATGATTACCGTCAGGGGTCGCTTATTGTGACGTCCGTCTAAGTGCAAGTGCGCAACCTGCTTTGGATGATCAAAGGTTTTTTAAATATTTAAAAATATGATTCAACATATTATTTTATAAAAAGATATATGAAAAAAAAAAATTCCGTCTTATTTGACATTGAAGTGTACTTCGATCTTTATTAAGTTTTCGTTTTACATAATGCGTTGATCATCAAATGTATATTTATGAATCGTTTTACAATAAAATATTAAAAAAATCCTTTCAATTTGTACCAGATTTTAAAATTTATTCACCATAAATACTTACAACACAAAATCCGTCCACTCTCGTAGGATGCCGAAACAGGATGAGAGCAAGTGAGCATAATTACATCACAACATGACATTGAAAACGCTCGCCACACAATTCATAACGACCTCACGATTATGCATGCAAATTATTATCCTTTTGAATAAAACGTAGAATTCTATTGTGAACGAAACTCCGATTTTCGACATACAAGTAATCAAAAAAATGACAATTTTGAACGTACATACTCTACTCTACTCTACTTGACGGGAACTATCTCTCCATGTGCTTATCAAATTTCAGAAATTCCTCTATGCAATCAGCACTTTGTGCATATTTGCACACAGCGAACGTCACATGTTAAATCGATAAACACCTATTTAAAGCAGTAAAAAGTGAATATTTTACTTGACCTTGAATAATACACGTTAATCTCTTTTTAATTCCTACTACTTTTACCAAAACAATTTCTTTTCTATTCATTGTATCTTTCACATTAAAGTTGAACTCTATTAGAAACAAAATCCATAGACTTTGTTAAACGTAAAAAACTAATCTGCTCTTTCTCGAAGTAACTCTTCTTTAATTTTCAAAGCACCATAGATAAAAATTTATGTTAAAAGATATTTACTTTTGACGTATACAGGCTCTCCATTTTTCCTACCTTAGCGTAGAGATCTCACTTATCTTAAGAGATACGAGGTTGGTTAAATTGAGTATTTCTATGCCAATTAATAATCTAAAAAGCAACTCAGCTTACTTCTTTTGATTTTGAAGATATTGAGAAAAAACTATTTTTTGTATTTTCGTTTTTATTTTTTAAATCGAAAACCGACAAACTTAGATATTTGAAGCTTATCCATCACGCCTTTTTTATGGAGAATCTAAAGCATTACATTTACCCGAGCTGTCAAAAATGTAGAGACACGAATATTAACTACTTTTTTTGTAATTTGATCAGAAAACAGATTGTGAGATAAATCAGGCAATCTGCTGGTCAGTCGACGCCTCCATTATTACAACTTAGGAAAACATTTCAGCTAAAAAATCAACATCTCTGGCGTCTTGAGAGAAAAATTTTATTGAAACAAAATGTTTAAATGGTTCGACCAAAAGTTAGTAACCATGTAATTCATAAGAAATATTAGGTATTCATTTTCAGTTCACGAGGATTTTTATGTTCGTTGTGTCAGTTTAACAACTCATCATTGGTGATTTTATATTCAACTCGTCGTTCCATATCACAATTTTAAAGAAATTTCAATTTCTTTCTAACTAGTTTCTTATAGGTAAATAATAGACAAAGATTTTCAAAGACGATACTTATGTTTTGTTTTTCAGAATTCTCCATACTAATTCATATGGTAGCTATGTAAAATTTTTGCTTGTTGAGTTTAAAGGATTATTTTCCACTTAAGACGGGAGTAGTTTACAATTAAAATACGTAATACGAAGAATTTCTTTTGCCCTTTTAGTCGATCTGGTTAGCGCCGTATCAATGTTAAAATATTAAAACTATACGTATTAGACATCCTACGCATTCAGACTTTATGTTTCTTCGTGTAGTACCTCTAGCACTGGCCACTTCCTTCAACGAATATAAAATTCTATTTGCAGATATTTTAAGTACAAGCTAAATCTTCTCCAAAATGAATAATTTGCACCTTACGAATTTTGTCCAAGGCTAAGTTGAGCTGTTGAAGACCCGATACATATATTTATAGCCGGGAAATCACAAGCGTTCGTTTAAAAAAAATCACATACCTCAATAAAATAAAAAAAATTTTTGAACCTTTGGCATTATGCAATCCATCAAAAATAAATATCTGTTGTTCTAAAAGGAACTGATAAGAAATCGCGGTCAAACTTACTTAAAAACTACAGATACGCATTCATTTCTTGAGTCACAAGAATGATTATTTTAGAACGTTTAAAGAGAAAACTCCTCCATGGTGGAATTTTGTTTGTACATAAGTAAAATGTTTGGAAATCTCATTATGTGAATTACTCGAAAAGCTAGTTCCTTGGTTCGTGTTACTTTGCGCAGTTTCTCTGTCTATTACTTGCACAAAACATCTATTACTTGCACAAAACACGCTTGATTAAATTATGAACTATGCAATGGGATATTCTGTTACGTTGATATGGACTTGAAACGAATCAATTATTGCTCAAAATCGGTATTACCTAAACAATTTCGTAACAACTTGCAATCCCTATCAAGTATGTTATCGAGTTAATACGCATCTCTTTTCAATTGGCGGTCGGCAATCGGCTTGAATTATTATGAAATCGTATTAAGTTCTCTTCAATTATTTAAGACAATATCAATTGATATGCATATCAATGTTACAGAATAGTCCCGAATAGCTTAATATCGCACGACCATCTGCTTAAGTTTAATCAAAGAAACTTGATGCGACCGGAGCAACCTGCTCTTTATTGCAAGATGATAAAACGCGGCAAACTCACCATCAACCTCCAAGATGATGTCGCCTGGTTAATCCACGCATATTTAATATGCTGAGCATATGTATTGTCTCAAATTGAAAAATTAAAGATATTTGTCGAGTTAATAACAAAGATAAAATTATTTTTAATCATAGCAGTTTTTATAGCATATGACGAAGCAAAATTTTTGTTTAGACACATTTATTTGTTCTCGAAAATCTAAACAAAATTTTTCTAGAAGCTCTCTTTACGTAGATATATGCCTTCAAAGATGGTTGATGGTTTTCTATTAGCAAGATAATATAACTAAAGCTTTATTAATGAAAAACGTAGATAAATACCGGTAAAATTTTCCTTGTTAATAAACATAATATAAAGTAATAAAGCAGAAAGTCTTTGGAAGTTTCAAAATTATTTTAGAAATAAGATCGGCTACGATGCAGCCAGAATTCGGTGTTGCTATGTTTACCCTGGACAGATAGGTGACAGTACTGACAGTAAATAAAATTTGCCAGTGGTGGTTTCGTGATGGACTGAAACGGTTGATTCAACTAAACAGTGAACAGGAACTTCGGCCAACTTATTCATAAAATTTTTACATAACAAACTTAAGAATAGTAAAATAAAATAACGTATTACGCACTGACTGACTTGATTATCGAATATTTTGACAAATCAGTTCAATTATCAGAAAGGAAGATGCCTATGATTTGTGGTTTCAAATTTTTAAGTGTATCTGCAAGGTGCAACGTTACCTATTTGTGATACTTTTAAACCTTTATATCTTGAAAACCACGCATCGCAAAAAATTCTAATATATTTATGGTCCTAAAAACATTCTCTCTCACCATTCAAGCGATGTTGCGACACTTTTGAATCACAGTGTATGTAATAATGAGATTTGGTATTGCTAATTTTAGTTATTTTGTACTTCTTTTCCTAACCTATGTCCTTAAGACATTGCTTATAACATGTGAACCGTTTGAAACCTACTTTCTGCTAGATTTATGATTTTTACTGGTGGGTGTTTAAGTTTTTGATATAATTTTTTAACTCGAACTTGAATTTGTTGTTGTTCTTTTCTTCCCTTATATTCTATCGTAATCTATTATACTTTTCCAATTCCTCATGTCTAATGCTGTTTCTTTCCTTGTTTCTATTTGATGTGTGTATATAGAGTTCCTGCATATTTCTTGTCTGGTGATTGTGTATTTGTTTCCTCGTAAGTAGCTGTGTGTCACATTTCCGGTTTAATGTGTTTATTTTGCGCATTAACTTGCATATTTCTAATGTTATTATTTGATTTATAGTCAATTTGTGTGTTGCTTGGTATAATTCTTCAGTTAATGTCAATCTTAGGAGTCCATAAATTATTTTGATGCTTTTGTTGAGTATTGTCTGCAACCTGTTTAAGACATTTTTTGTAGCCTGTCCCCATTTTGTAATTAAGTATCCGATATCCGGATGTAAATACGTGAGCAGTGTTCTTTTACTGTGTGTAAATAAAAAAACCTCAGTATAAGTACACGAAATGTTACCTTCTGCGGGTATTTTTTCAGATGGACCTCTTGTATGGAACTGCTGAAATGTGCAAGAAAGATAGCAAGGTCAACTGCGCCTTCCTGTCGGTATGAACACGCCCACCGATACCGCACTCTATCTTCAACGCAGCGTTTCGTAATAATATGATATCGTTTATTCATTATTTTATTTAAAATTTTAATTCACTGAGCGAAGTAATACGTTTTAGGATATCAACTATCGATGAATAAATTCGAAAATTTATGCACTAATTAGGCAAGCGCGTTAAGATTGTTCTTCCTTCATCCTTTTACGTAAATAAACTTTTGCTGCTATCTCGCTGCTAGCTATAAAAGTATTACTACTTACGATCCATGGAAAAAAAGTAAATGTCAAATTTTGATAAATCTATAAAAAATAATATGGAATGAGATATTGCAATTTCTTTGTATCTCGCTTTTAATTTGTTCTGCAATTACGAACTACAGCTTCTTGAATTGCACTAGTTTTGAATTTAAAAATACTTAAACTTGTAATTACTTGCAGTGAAGTTGCTTTTAATAAATCCAGCAAACCAGGCACATTGTAAACGTTTTGATTCACCAGCTGATCGGGGCGGTTGATTTACGTCGCTCGTGTTCAAGTTCAAGTGAAGTACTAACCCTTGCCTATTTCGGCTACGGATGGTAATTGAACAGGCGGCCGCGTTCCACTTTTGACTATGCCAGCAATTCTCAAACCGTTTAGTGAAAATCTGCCGCTGCATTTTTCTCAAAAACTATAAAATTTTTGTTAAGAATATATGAGTACAATAGTTGCCATTTATGGTGATATATTACAGGTTTAAATATTTGCACACAGTAAAAGAACACCCAGTATACCAAATGAGCTGTTTTTTTTGTTGAAACCCACAGATCTTTTAAACTTTTCTATCTGTTTTTCCCACGTAAGTTTGGCGTCTATAATCAGACCTAAGTATTTGACTACCGATATTTGCTTTATTTTGTTTTGTTTGATGAAGTCTTCTATATCTATTGTTTTTTTCTTATTCTTCAGTTCAAATACTATAATTTCTGTTTTTTTTTTTTTTTTTGGTGTTTATTGTTTATTTCTCGTTATAACCATCTTTCCAGTTTTTTAGAGTCATTGTTAACTTTTGTTTCTAATTCTTCCTTAGTTTTTCCCGAATACAGGAGTGCTGTATCATCAGCAAATATCGTGTGTTTTCCTATCATATCACTTCCTACGATGTTATACACGTATAACAAGTATAGTGTTGCTCCCAAAACTGATCCTTATGGAATTCCAATGTTGACTTTCGACGTCTGCCAATTTTGTGTATCTATCTTTTAAAAAATCTTTGATCAGCGAATGAGCATTACCTTTCACTCCCATATTATAGACGATATCCAGTAATATGTTATGGTCTACCATGTCGAATGCTTCCTTCAAGTCTACGGTCAATATAACCACATAGTTCCTCATATCCATTTCCCGAATTGCGTTTTCCATAATGCTTGTTACCGCACTTTGTGTATCAGTACGGCTGGTTTTCATTTTCGTGTACATCTTATTTCTGATGTTCATTAAATCTATTATTTCTTGTTGTCTTATCATACTCTTATTTTTTTTTATTTTTTACTCTTTTCTTAGCTTCGTTTATGTTGAGGTTAAATATTTATCGTTATGTTCTCGTCATACACCGTTTTAGTTTTCCATATCATTCTTGGTTTTTACTTGACTTTGATTTCCATATTACTTTTATTAATTTGTGATCACTAAGGTCTTTGTCTGTTATTTGATGTCGTACTTTCCCAATTGACTAACACGTGGTCTATGATCGATTTAATGTTGTTTTGCTCCCTTGTTGTGCTTTACTGATCTATTTTATTCAGTATTTTTAGTACCATTAATTCTGTCATGTTGGTGTACATTTCAAAATTATTATCTTTTAGGAGGTTTATGTTGAAATCTCCAATTATGATGTATTTGCGGTCTTTTTCTATTATTGCTTCTAAATATTCCAGTAGGTTTGAGAATAGATCGGCCGGTGGTCTATAAATTCATATTAGTTTGATGTATGCTCTTGCGAGATCTTGAAATTGTATCATTGCTGCATGTATTGTACAGTGTTTAGCTAAGAGACCGTCGTTGCTCTTTATTTTATTATTCACGTACATTGCAACACCACTTCTTCTGCATCTGTGTGTACCCTTATAATTTTCTATGTTTGTTACTTGTACATATATCTTCTTCTAGCCATATTTCAGTTAGGATCAGAATATGTACTTCTTTCTTGAACATTATATTGTCTTCTATTTTATTTTTCATACTTCTAATATTTATGTATTTTATCTTTATCCTTTCCATTGTTGTTTGTTTCTGTTGTTCCTAGTCCTAATTATTTTTTTCCTTCTACGTGTTCAATTTTCTAATCCCTAAAGCTTAGCAAAGGTCGCCAGCTTCATGATTGATATCTATGTTCTCGTTATAGGTATTTACTGCATAGTTGCAGTGTGTGCATTTTGGGATTTGTGCATAAAAATCACTATATGAATGATTACCATAAAAGTATTTGCGTATTTGGTTCCTTCTGCATTCTTTCGCTTTGTGACCGTAGCTCCAGCAATTAGAGCATCTGCTTAGATATACAGGCTGGACCAACAGTGCGTGGGCGGAAGATTGTGGCGTTATTATTAAAAAATTTTGAAATCTGTGTGCGCAATATCATACATATCGGTTAGATGCACAATTTAAAATTATTTAGACTTATACAGAGTGTTCCGTAAGAGTGTGACGACCCTAACATATTGTGGCGCGCCACTCAGCACTACGTCACACTGAAGGCTCAAGAAGTCGGTTCGTTATTGTGCGTCATCAGCCGCCGCTTTGTCTATACCGAACAAACTCGACTTTTCCGGTATCTTCGAAGATGGAACAAACGAGGAGGCAGCGTAGAATATAATATCGCCCGGGGTGGACTCAGGAGTCAATCGAGTTCTAATTAGCAATCGTCGAAGTTGGATTTAGTGTGTAAATAAATTGTTACAAATAAATTAGATTGTAAGCATTATTAAATTACGGTTAAGTTTTTACCGAGTGTTTTATTCAATTAAATAAATTAATTTAAACCCTAGAAACGTAACAATATGTTCTTTTTATGGAACACCCTATATATTATTGCACTATTAGATGTCTCATTATCAGTGGACGAAAATAATATAAGGTTTTATTGACCTAAAGTTTATCGTTTTCGAGATATTGACAATTTATCGGTGAAAAACGGTAAAATTTGTTGCTCGAAATTTTTCCGGGTACTTTACACAGGGTGATGCACAATGCAAATTACCATTTTTCTAAAAAAATTTAAATGGAATGCTCTGTATATGAACACATAATTTAAAATATCCTTTACTAAGGTTTCCAATATTATAAATTTTTTTACGTACAGCTCTTAAACTTTGAACGCAGAAGATGTTTAAATTTGTACATTTAAAATCTCGACTGTATTGTAATTTAATAAATAAAATTGGATTTTGTTTTTTTTCTAATGCATACATTTGGTAATAACATTGTTAATAATCTTGATAATAACAACAGTAGATGAAATGAATGAGAAATTTTGCTGTTGCAGCGCAAGTAAAGTTTAAAAGGTTTTTTGGATTCTGAGCAATTCATTTATTATACTTCGTTCAAACGACTTCCGTAACCTGAAGCGCGTCTCGCCGGTGCGAAGAACTAATGTCAACAAACGCAAAACTGCAATTAAAACATAAATTACGCAATTGAATTTTGAATTAAAGCCAAAACAAGAAAACTAATTTTGAATATGAATTTCCAAACGTGACATTATATCCAAGAAAAAGAAATCTATTTTAACCCCAACGTTCAGTTTTTTTTTTAATTTTCTTTAGAGTTCTTCCCAAAAATCGGAAATATTTTGAGAATTTACAGAATTTTCGATCGCTTGCTTATTTTCACAAATTATAGAAGTACTAATTTCACTAACATACTCTTCATTTATTTCTTGCTTAATGTTGGCATTTGAATTACATCAATTACATGTTACACTAGAGGAAATTATTATATTTTTAACGATAGCCTTAATCCAGCAAGGTTTATTTACCATACGTTAATTTCTTGCCGATACAGTATCATTTTCTTAATAAATTCGTGACCGTTTCCCTCCATAATATTTTATTTATTTTGTTGCTTCTGTAACACCTTTCTGTGAACATCTTTTTTAACAGCATCGGATTTTAACAAATTAAACCGCGTTCGAAGTCGTCTTACGAACATCAAAAATGCTGAACTCTTTCCCGTGGTGCAATGTTTATGTTCAATGTTCGGTAATCAATTAGATAACTATTGATTATCAAATTCTTTTTCTGAACATTTACACGAACCAACAGCATTTTTGATTGCATTTTTAATAACATTGATAGACAAAAATAACTTTAATAAAAGTTAAATGAAATTGAACGAGTTATTTTGTATCTACAACTAGCCTGTAACTAATTTGCATTTTAAAAAAATATCAGTCACCCTCAGTTCTCTTGCAACAGCAGTTCATTGGAACTGCGAATTGCATATGACGAGAACCTTTAGCTCTTGATGTTAATAAACGAACACACTGTGCACAGCAAACACTAGAAGTCCAGGTTTTGTACAAATTTGGCACCGGAAAGCCAAAATAATTAAAATAACCTGTTTTTAATTAATTGTGTCTCAAACTAGGACGCTGACTTGTAACAGCTATCAGGATGGTTTACACACACATCTTATTATGACGTATAGAAACACCAATCACCAAAAAACCGTTTTAATTTCAATAATTTAATGTTAATATATATAAAACACATTTCGGTAAGCGAAATTAGCCTAATCAATTTGATCGATGTTTAATGAAAACTGAGGATGATTGAACAAAACTAAGTATGAGGTTTATACGCGGGTAGGTAGTAATGTTTAGAAAAACGACTGGATTTTGTTTAACAAAATCACTGTTTATCAGTGTAATTTTACTGCGTTCTCCGCTACTCCGTTGGTAGATGGATTAAATGGTACAGTTGTTTTATGTATGATATTATTAAGTTTCAAAAACTGCTGAAATTCATTGGACATAAACTGAGTAGCATTAGCAGAAACTAAAATTTTTGGCAACCTAAATCTCGTAAAGAGAGGTCTTAAAATATTAATCATATTGATGGAATTAATATTAGAAATAGCAAATGCTTCAATCCACTGGTGTTTGCATCGACAAAGACGAAAATATGTTTACCCTTAATTTATTGGTCCTAAAAAGTCAATATGCAGGCGTTCCTAAGGTTAATATAGATATTAACACTGTTTTGGGGGACTATTCTTATTTTACAGACAGGTTTCACTTCTTTAGCTAAGGTTTCCATTTCTTTATTCATTGTGCTCCACCAGGCACATGATCTAGCCAAAGATTTTATTTTTACCATGCTCATGTGTCGTTACATATATTTTGAAAAATTTCTTTCTTAAGTCGAGAAAATATGCTCGCTTTAAAGTAACAAAGTCAGTACTCATTTGTTACGTTTCCGATCATCATTTGTTTTCGTTTTTAGTAAATTCTGGCGAATTAGTTAAACTCCCAAAATGTTTGTATATAACATTTTTTTGATGTATTTGAAAATAAAGTTTATAGGTACTGTTCAAAATATAACCAAAAACCCTATATGTACAGTCATACTTTTCAGTAATGTCTCTCCTACAAATTTTAAATTGCAGCTTGATGCAGACCATTAAAGTTAAACAGACAAGCAAATTAACAAGTAGGTAGACAAATATAAAATAAACACATGAAATATATTCAACACGTGTTTGTTTACTGTTATTAAATAATAATGTCAGGTAAATCAATTTGCTAGTGTCAAATTGTTCCAAAAGTTTCATCATAAATACAAATTATGAGCTGCAATGGCTGTTTCACATTATCTAATTACAAATCAAAATTTCATGAACGGGAAGTACACACAAATAAAATTTGTAAAAATCAGCCTACTGATTTAAAAAATCGTTGGAAATGTTTCCACCGAAAGTACTAACGTACGTACTTATATCAAAACAGAAAGTTAACACTTCGCAATTTTCTGTGAAATTATTGCCAAGCATTCTATTTGAGAAGCTTACAAAGACCTTTCTTATCGCTTCGCAATCATTATACTTAAAGTGTGTAATATTTATTCATTTATTAATATTTCATATTTATTCATCGGTTAATGTGCAAGTCTTAATCTCTTAGTCTCTTTTATCACCCACATCAGTCATGGTTATACATATGATGGCTACCGGAAATCATATTGATGGCCCGAGTACTTTTCTAAATACGATTGTAGAACTTCTATCAAATGTGGTTTGTTGAGTTTATCACGTAAATGAAAGATAATTTTTATAGCAGAAGTATTTTCGCTTTATCAACAAAGTGCTTCATTATGAATACCTTTTTCATTCTTTCAAATATGCATCATAATCGACATTTGTTCTGAACACAGCGGTGTTACTTCAGCACATAGGGCCTTTTAAACAATTCGCGCTATATGTTTGTATACGTAAACTCGAACACGTAAAATTAAACTTCCCCTGAACGAAATTTATTCCGAGAAAGTCCCGCTCGGCATGTTTGAGTCACAACGTTCTCTGTTCGATTTATCTTTACTCTAAAGATAACTCACTAAGTAATTGTAAACTTAACAACACTGTAAAGAATTTCCCAAGGTAAAAATCCATTTAGTGAACTATACAGGGAGATTCAAAATAAGTGTCCGACTCGTTAACCACAGACACTACTCGAAAACAAAGCAATTAACTGAAGATATAGGCAGGTCTAACTTGTATAGTTTTCGAGATAAAATATATTGAAAATTCGTATGTAAACTTGTTGGTGGTCACTGGAATAGCTGAATGCGTCACAACAGCAATGGACTCTCGAAAAAGAAATACAAACATGAACAATTACCTTGATCTGAAACTGTAAAACGTTTTTATTTACGACTCTCCGATGAAAAACTGCATAATGTGAACACTGCACTAGAACTTTTTTATGATGTAAATAAGAAAGTAGGGATACAATAATAACTTTGCCGCTGCATTCCTGTTGGTGTTGGTGTTTCACAGAAATTTAGTGAAATTCGTGCATTTTAAGATTACGTGCCATGGCGAAGTACAATAATGAGTAATTACTCTTAATGCCAACCGCAGCCATTTAAGATTTTTTTTTAAATAAACGTATGTATTACCAAAGTCTTTTAGGTATTTGCCATTCCTTCATGTGTGAAATAATTAATCGAATTAAAATGAAGAGGATCTTGTCTTTAATCAAACATTACAAATGCAAAATTCAGTTTATGAAGACTCCATTAATACGGTTGAAGAAGCTTTAAACTGCGAATTTTGCTGGAGCAAAAAAAAAACAAAACAATGCAAATCACTACCCGGCGTACGTGATTCATTAGTCCGACGTTCACACAAAACTTTCGAACCCTCAGGGCTTGTAACATACTTAAATTAAATAATAAATAAAATTTGTCGGAATAAGCTATCCCTAAGACGCTTTATGTATGGCGGCTTATTCATCAATCATGTAACTAGGCGCAGGCACAGTGACACAGTTTCTGTAACGTAAACAGTTAGTCAACGCGATTTAAAAAATACGTTAAGCATCACATTCCAATAGTTATCAGCGTTATTCAAACAGTTTCCATTTGTGACTTAAAAGAGGAACCGACACCATATTTTAACCACCGCACCGTGTGAATTTTTCAATGATAACTAGGATATGATTTCAAATGCTGAACATTATTCTTTCAAACGACAGGCAACTTGAATCACGAAATTTGAAAATGTCCTAATTACATTTTCTTAAATAAAACGCCATCGAAATATTTTTTTTTTGTTTTTGAAATTCGAAGATATCTCAAAAGCCGTTACATTTAAGTACAGGGAAGCCTTAACAACTTCAAACTTGGAATAACGTGTAGAATCAGAAATTGCAACGAAAAGTATAGCATTCCATTTAAAATAAGAAAGTTAATGGTGTATACGGTATAACCGAAAGTTTTCTGAAAGTTGTTAATGGTGGGTTGTTTACGTTGTTACGTCTGTTTGTTGGACTATTTCCACCATTCGTTGGATAGATGTAATCCGACGTTTCGGTAGCAACTTGTCGGCTACCGTCTTCAGGGGATTTCATTTTGGAACGGTGTTCGGATCTTCAAGCCTTTGGGGATTACGTGATTATCCCTAGCTTTGCATAGGAAGGTTAGATGGTTTTCTTCCTTGGCAAGTTTGTTTTTGGTCTTTTCCAATAGTCTGAAAGACCTGTTTACTTCGGGTCCATACCCAGTTTGTAAACGTTTTCTGAAAGTTGTTAATGGTGGGTTGTTTACGTTGTTACGTCTGTTTGTTGGACTATTTCCACCATTCGTTGGATAGATGTATGACCTGTTAACTTCGGGTCCATACCGAGTTTGTAAACGTTTTCTGAAAGTTGTTAATGGTAGGTTGTTTACGTTGTTACGTCTGTTTGTTGGACTATTTCCACCATTCGTTGGATAGATGTAATCCGACGTTTCGGTAGCAACTTGTCGGCTACCGTCTTCAGGGAGAAGACGCACTTAATAATTATTTTTTGAAAAATGTTTTTGTTGCAAATCGTTTTTGATTGCAGCGAAAACCTCGAGCAGCCTCTGTACAGCTGTTTCAGCCCTGCTTGGGGCTTCGTCAGCAGAGACGTAGCTCGACATTCCTACTGCAAACAAAAACGACTTGCCACAATTGCGGTGTATGAGTGATGAACAGATAAATAGCGACATCTTACGATCGCTTTTTGACCTGACATTGGAATGTCAAAAAGAATTTTTATTACAGATAAATCAAGCAGATAGCTCCAAGGACATTTTACAAAAATTAATTTATTTTTTCATTTCTTTCGTGCTTAGGATATATCCGCTGTGACGCGAATATTTTGTTCCATAGATTTCAGTTTCGAGTGGTTTTATCAAACGCAAATTATTGTGTGGATAAGACAAATGTGGGATAGGCGTATCTAACGTCGGATTTCCTTCAAACATTAACTCTATAACTCAATACTTTGATTATATTTCCAACTATTTATAGTAATATCAATTTTATTTAAATTTTGATACTGCCAGAATTTCAAACCAATTTTATTATTTATTTTTATTATTTATTATTTAGTAACAAGTAAAGGGAATTTAAGTCTACGTGCCAAATACCACTGTAAACTTAACAGTTTTACGGCAGGTACACTAAATTCCTATTCTTTTAATCATTCTGTTTGTGGAAGAAAGTAAACACTCTAAAAGTTGCAGGCTGATTCAGATAGGTATATCTGAGTTGACCGTAGAAATCACTATCAACTATCACCCTCGCCCTGTTACTTGGAAGGAAGGTGATAAAAGGATTTCTGTTAGAGTTTCATAACCAGACGTTACGGTTACTAGAAAAAACTGCGATGAAGGAAATGTGTTAGTCTTCGCGTCTTTCCTTTTATACATGTTGCTACGTTAATGTTATTTTTCGTACAACAATTTTTGTTTATAATAATGCATATAAATTTTTGTTAACATGAAACTCTTATAGGTCCAGGGTCGTGACCTTTTTGTTTGTTGTTTATAACAATCTTTTGGGTTCTTTTCTAATTGTTATAAATAAAAGCTCAAATATAATTGTGAATGAAATTCAGAACAAATTAAAATCGTTTATTTTCTTCTATGGGTTAATTTAACAAATTTTTGATTTTGCAACAATAAATGAAATGTATTTCTTTAGTTTAAACGAGTTATAACAAAGTTCCTGCAATGGAGTTATTAATTGTTTCATATTTATTTTTGCGATACTGAGACGTTAGCTTTCCTTTAAATGTTTATTACTCGTCGTGACATTTAACGTAGAATTTATTTGAACAATTCTTTATTAAAATTGATAAGTGATTTAAATAGTTCCCGACGTTATGTTAATATTTTTGTTCATCTTACGGCTTTTGTCCCATCTGCACTTTATTGTTAATGTACACGTGCACACTTGTTCATAAGTTTAATTCAATAGTAACTTTGACATTATACTTCCGTTTTTAATTGACTTTTTGGGATAATACCCGTCGCGGATTGTTTGCTGGTATTTTGTGACTTCCTGCGCGAATCGCGCCATCCCCTTATATAGATCATACAAGAAAAACACCTCCCTCTCGTTTTCTGACTATCCTTAGAGCGCGTCATTCCCAATTTCTAGTAAACACTTTTTTTGCTAAATGCGTTTTATTACTTTTCACAAAAAAACTACTTCCTTATTACTGTTGCTACCGGGTTATGAAATGTTTTAAAATATTCCTAAATAAATTCCCTTTACAGATATCAAACAATAATCTCCGTACATATTTTATTTTGTTACCACGAATGTGTTTCTTGTTGTCGTGATGCTTGAAGACTTCTTGGCCGAAAATGACCATTTTGGCTTACGATGTGTTCAACTTTTGCTAGGCTTAAGAGATGTTTCATATCAGCAAAGTCCTGCAGTCCTTTGTTACATCGTAGAAGCTTCAAAACTGACTTTAGGTTGCGGTTCAATGTGTTTTGTCGTAACCCATATCATTTAATTCATGGAACAAAATTTGTGTTCTAGTGTAAGCATTATTTGAGGCGAGATACCTTGGAATTACAATTCTCCTTTGATAGACGAAAATTAAACTGACTTTAAACAAAATTCTGATGTGAAATCATAATAATACATCCCAAAAATGTAAGTAAAACTTATTTACCGTAATCAAAATTAAACCTTCAACTAAAATAACATAACAATATGTATTTCTTGCTATTTGATTGTTGTCCATTACTGGAACTGAAAACTGAAGTAATTTTAATACTTATTATATAGTAGGTGCTTTCTTTCACTTAAAAATTTGAATCGTGTTTCGAATAGTTTGGACCTGAATTTCGTAGTTGTTGCAAGAAAACATTGACTTGATTGACAGTTCATTTGTAAATAGCGATAATTCAATCCAAACAAGTTTTAAAAATAAAGAGATTCAAAGAAAAGAATTTCGTTTGGATCACGATTTTGTGAGCGAAAGAAAGTACCTATTAATTTGTTTTGTTTGTGTAGTGTAAGTTAAAAAAATCGTTTTTGACGGCATAGTCTAAGATTGTGACGTCACAAACAAAATAAAAAACGTCAGGTTGCAGCAAATAATTAGCCATTTAACTTTTGTTTGAAACTCTTTTCATTAAGATTGTAATACCAGATCACTAATATTCCTTACTTTTTATTCAAAAATTTATAGAACCCGATAAATTTCGATTGATAGTCGAACTTTTAGAAAAATATGTCCAATGAATCCAAAGCATAGACGTATTATACAGGCTGGACCAACAGTGGGTTGACATAAAATTGTAGCATTACTGTTGAATATTTTGGAAATTGTGAATACACTAACATACCTATCACATTTTGGTGAATACTAATGCTAAACAGAAATGTGAGATCCTTTCGAAATTCCTCCGAATACTATACACAGGGTGATGTATAACGCAAATTACCTTTTTTCTGAAATAAATTAAATGGAACGGAATGTATATGACCACATTTCTTACTAAGGTTCTTCGGCGACTGAAAAAATTATTTATATTTATTAAGCGTAGATACATAATACATATAAATGCAATTCTAAACAATTCGTGACTTTTCGTGATCTCAGCGTGCATACAAACTCACTACAAGCATCTCTATTCCGGAATAAAAAAAAATTAGTGAAATTAGACGGACTATTTAATTCATCAGTAAAGAAGAAATAGTTAGGTGTATACTTATATAAGTCTTACATATTTAAATGATTTTTATAATCGGAACACATGTGCAAACCATTTTTTTTTTCTTAAAATTCCACTTTCATACAGCAAAACTGAGCTATGATAAACTGTATGTTTAATTTAAGAGATTATTTGTAGTATGTACAGTTAACGTGTTTTCATAATTAAGAAATTATTCTTCTCAATACGTTTTAAATTTAAACACTTATTTATATGCTTTTTAGACATTCATGTTTTATGCTACCCACAGTCGACAAATTTTTGAAATCCACGTCAACGTGACATACCCGAACGTTTTCTGCATTTTTAAAATTGCTGCTACATAACCATTTATGATTGTCATTTCATACTAAGTTAAACGAACAATGAAATAACTAACCTTATGTTTCATAGTTAATTAAAATATATAATTTTGGCAGTGGTGCCCGAAGATATTTCTACTCGATCGTGTTCACTTCGTCGTGAGAATCTAATTTCTAATTACATACATATATGCAGAACATCCATGGCGATAATATAATAATAATACCTACAACGTTCAAATTAATTCAAATTCATTATGGAATGACCACTGAATGACGAAACTTATACTGTGGCGCGCCACCCGGCTTACCACGTCAAACTAAAGGCGTCAAGAAATCGGTTCGTTATGCGTCATTGGCCGTCACGCAACCATCGAACAAACTCGAATTTTCCAGAGTTTGAAAATTCGAGACGGCAGCACAGGATATAAAATCGGCCAGAGTTGACTCAGGAGTCAGTCGAATTCGAAATAGCGATCGTCGAAGTTAGATTTAGTGTGTAAATAAATTGTTACAAATAAATTAGATTGTAAGCATTATTAAATTACCGTTAAGTTTTTACCGAGTGTTTTATTCGTTTAAATAAATTAATTTAAACCCTAGAAACGTAACAGTGGTGTGGGGTTTGTGCAAATAAATAAACAATTTAAAGTAAATTAAATTTAATCAGATTATTAAATAAGTACAGTATCGGAAAAAAAAACAATGGCTACGAGTGTTGTTGAAAGACTTAAAAGTGGCCGAATTAAAAACCGAATTGGAAGAACGAGAGTTAGAGACCTGTGGCTTGAAAGTCGCGTCTCCGATGCGATTTGTTGACAGCAGGTGAAGATCCAGAGACGATCCTTTTCGAAATTTCGTGTGGTCCCGCCGATTTTAATCAAATTTTGAAGGATGAATTTGGAGAACAATCCAGAGATTTGGACGAGAAGTTTCAAGAACAATCTGGAAATTTTAAGCACGAACTTCGAGAACAATCCAGAAATTTGGACGAGAAGTTTCTAGAACAATCTGGAAATTTCAAGGACGAACTTCGAGAACAATCCAGAAATTTAGAGGACAAGCTTCTAGAACAATCTGGAAATTTGGACAAATTACAGAATAAATTGTTGGAACAATCTAGAGACTTAGACGAGAAATTTCTAGAACAAACAAAAGGACTCGAAGATCAACTAGTGGTAAAAATATCGGAAGAAACAAGGAACCTGCAAGAAAATGTGGAACAAATAATATTCCAGCAGGATAACAAAATCAAAAATCTGGAACAATTCATGGCGGTGTTGCGAGTGTTCGGGGATCAGCCACCAGTAGAAGTACTAGAAAATAATGAAACCCGAATTGTGGAAGGACCAGCAGAAAATTCGAAATTGAAAATAAAACCACCAACGTTCGATGGAAAGTCTTCTTGGCCCAACTACTTCAAACAGTTCGAAGCAGCAGCAAAGGCGAACAGATGGACGGCCAGCGAGAAAGCCACTTCGTTAATTGTTGCCTTGAGAGGGGACGCTATCGATGTGTTACAGACGATGCCGCCAGAGGAACAAGAAGACTTCGACAAGCTGGTGAATAGGATGGAAATGCGTTACGGACAGGCCCATCTGACCGAGGTATACCATGCGCAGTTGAGGAATCGCTGTCAGAAATCCGGAGAAAGTCTTCAGGAATTCGAAGCAGACGTAGCGCGTCTGGCCCAGTTGGCATATCCCACAGCTCCTATTGAATTCCTCAAATGTTTGACGGTGCAGACCTTCATAGATGGAATCCGTGACCCAGACAACCAGCAGGCATTGAGAATGACCCATCCGAAGACGTCCAAGAACGCATTGGCTTATGCCTTGGAATTTGAAGCAGCGAGACGAGTCTCAAGAGGGCATGTCAAGTTGCGAGCGGCTATGGACTTCCAAGAGGAAGAAGGGGAAGAATCCGCTAACGCCAAGGTGGGACCTGCTATAAAGGAGCGACCCAGGGAGTATGCCACCGCCGAGGATGTTCGCCGCTTTGTGGAACAGGTCTTCAAGCAGAAGAAGCCGCTGTTGTGGTCAGGAGGACGGACATGTTCGCAGGCGATGTCCAAAGCCCAAACAGGATCCAAGGAAGCCACAGTTAAATTAAGCCGGGTCGGTGCAGAGGGGCAAACGTCGACCCGTATTCAAAGGCCCCCAAAGACGAAAGCCAAACAAGTAATATCCCTACGGCAGTTAACCAGCAGTGTCTTCTTGGATGTTACCATTGATGACATTCCTCACACCAAGTTGTTGGATACGGGTGCGACGAAGACCATCCTAAGACCCGACGTCATCAAGTCATCTGGACGCACCGAGCCGACTAAGTGGAGACTGAGAACTGCAACTGGAACATCAGCAACTATCCACGGTGATGTAGAGGTTATCATCACCATTGGTTCAACTCCAATAAAACACCGTGCACTGGTAGCAGACATAGAGGACGAGGCAATTTTGTCATGTGTGCCCACGGGTTCCAGTTGGACTTGAAGCGTGGCGTGATGGCTGTCAATAATGAGGAGTTGGTTCTATATCAACGAGGAGACGTGGCCGCTCGAGTAGTCCTCGCTGAAGACGTTGTATTATCCAGCAGGACTGAGGTTATCGTCGATGCAAAACTGAACGGTGTTTTTCAAGATGGGCAAGTCATTATGGTTGAACCTAATACTGATGATCAGAAGATTGGAAGAGGAGTCCTCGATGGGAAAATGTTGTTGACGGCAAAGAAAGAAGTACCTGTCCGCCTGATGAACGTCAATTGTTTCTCCGTCAATATCAAGAAAGGAACCATCTTGGGAAGCTGCACCATGGTGTCCTCCATCTCCCGCCAACTTGAAACAAACGTGCCAGAAGCGAAAGTCGCAATGAAGTGGGAATGGGAAATGGTTATGTCAACAGCCCAGGAATTAACTCCAGACCAGAAGACAGCAAAGCAAATAATCTGATCGGCCGTTATCAAGATGTATTCGAGGTAGAAAACGGATCCAAGGGAAGAACTGATGTCGTGAAACACAAAATAGAGACTGGAGAAGAAAGACCTATCCGTCAAGCTCCAAGGCGATTACCGTTGGCGAAGCGTGAGGAAGCGGAACGCATTATTCGTGACATGGAAAAGGATAATGTAATAGAACCATCAAGCAGCCCGTGGGCGTCACAAGTAGTGCTTGTGAAGAAGAAGGATGGGTCTACCAGGTTCTGTGTAGACTACCGGTTACTCAACAATGTCACCAAAAAGGACAGCTATCCCCTGCCATGGATTGATGATACCCTGGAAACCCTGGCCGGCTCAAAGATATTCTCAACTTTGGACTTAAATAGTGGATATTGGCAAGTGGAGCTGGCACCTGAAGATCGAGAAAAGACGGCGTTTTCCATTGGTATGGGTCTGTGGCAGTTCACAGTGATGCCATTCGGGTTATGTAATGCCCCAGTGACATTCGAGAGGTTAATGGAGACGATTCTGAAAGGTCTGTCCTGGACAACGTGCATGGTGTACCTTGACGACATAATTGTCGTGGAAAAGACGTTCACCGACCACCTAAGGAACCTGGAAGGAGTGTTCCAGCGGCTTCGCGGAGCTGGACTAAATCTTAGCCTCAAGAAGTGTCACCTGTTCCAGAAGGAAGTGAATTACCTGGGGCATATCGTTAATGGAAATGGAATCGCCGTGGACCCTGTGAAGATTCAGGTGGTGAAAGACTGGCCAACTCCCAGAAATAAACACCAAATAAGGAGTTTCCTTGGCCTGTGCACTTACTATCGGCGCTACGTTCCTGGATTTGCAAACATTGCTAAGCCGTTGACAAAACTCACTGAAGAAGGTCGTCCATTTGAATGGGACCAACAGTGTCAAATTGGCTTTGAACAACTAAAGCAGTACTTGATTAGTGCTCCTATTCTGAGTTATCCTCTCCCGGAAGGCAAATTCGTCGTGGACACAGATGCTAGCAACGTTGGGATTGGTGGCGTACTCTCCCAGATACAAGAGGGGCAAGAGAAGGTGATCGACTACTTCAGTAAAGTCCTATCAAAGCCGGAACGAAACTATTGCGTCACAAGAAGGGAATTGCTATCCGTCGTAAAAACGATATAACATTTCTACAAGTACTTGTATGGTAGACGCTTCCTCCTGAGGACCGACCATGCCGCTCTAAAATGGCTTCTCCGTTTCAAGAACCCAGAAGGGCAAGTTGCACGATGGATCGAACGACTTCAGGAGTATGATTTTGAAATTCAGCATCGGGCAGGAACTAGCCATCGAAATGCCGATGCTTTGTCGAGAAGACCCTGTGCCAAAGACTGTAAGCATTGTAGTCGTTTGGACGAGAAAGTAGCCACGACTGCGAGGACAGTCATTGTTGACGACAAATGGCAAGGCGAAGAACTGCGAAGAGACCAGGAGAACGACCCGGATTTGAAATTAGTACTAGAGTGGAAAAGCAGGGACGCGAGGCCTACCTGGGAAGAGGTAGCACCATTTGCACCGTCCGTAAAATCATACTGGGCGCAGTGGGACTCCATAGTGTTGGATCGTGGTCTTCTGAGACGAAGCATAGAGAATCAGGAAGGCATGGAACAGAAGACACAGTTACTAATCCCCAAGAAAAGGGTGCCAGAAGATCTGAGGGAACTTCACGATGGAACTTCGGGAGGGCATCTGGGAGTTAAAAAGACTATGGAGAAGGTGCGCGAAGGATTTTACTGGGTGAACTGCAAGGAAGACGTGAAGGATTGTTGCAGAAAGCGTGCAGTCTGCGCAGCCAGTGACGGTCCCCACAGGCGGGGCAAAGCCCCCATGAGACAATACAACGTTGGAAGTCCTTCTGAGAGAGTTGCCATCGATGTATCCGGCCCGTTTGCAGAAACGAATGGTGGAAACAAGTACATCGTCGTGGTAATGGACTACTTTAGCAAGTGGGGTGAAGCTTACGCCATACCTAACCAAGAGGCAGTCACTATTGCGGAAGTCCTTGTCAGGGAATGGATCAGTCGGTATGGTGCACCTATGGAACTGCATTCAGACCAAGGAAGGAACTTTGAATCGGCCTTGTTCAAGAACGTGTGTACTCTGCTCGGCGTACGAAAAACTAGAACAACTGCACTCCACCCACAGTCGGACGGAATGGCGGAAAGGTTCAATAGAACCATCAACCGACATTTGTCCAAGGTCGTTTCCAATCATCAGAGGGACTGGGACACGTACATTCCCCTGTTTCTAATGGCATACCGCTCGTCCGTTCACGAGACAACAGGGGAGACTCCAGCGAAAGTGGTATTCGTGCGAGATCCGAGACTGCCCTGAGACCTGAAGTTTGGTGTGAAGCCTGGCGAAGTCTCTGCCGACGAAGATTACGTGAGCAAATTACGCAGGAAAATGGACGACATCCACAACCAAGTGCGTCACAGTATACAGACGACCAGCGATCGGATGAAGGAGCACTATGACATCAACGCTCAACACGGGGGATACCAACCTGGAGCACTGGTCTGGCTTTATAACTCCCAAAGACGTCGAGGCCTGTCCCCAAAACTGCAGACCTCTTGGGAAGGTCCTTACAAAGTGATGAAACGGATCAACGACGTCGTTTACCGCATCAAGAAGGTCCCCCATGGCAAACCCAAAGTAATCCACTTCAACCGGATAGCCCCTTACAATGGAGAAGCAAATGAAGGGACAGTACAAAGGGCGCAAGTTTCCGAAGTGAACTTCGAAACCGTCATGTCTCATCACGCCGAAGGAAGTAAAGCACGGTTTGGAGTGACCACGGAGAAGCAACAAGATCTCTTTAAAGTGCCACCAGAGTACAGTCTGTCCCACTGCGTAGCAGAAGACCTGAAAATGTCCAAAGGAATCGTTCAGGAGTTTAGGAAGAAATTTGGCCAAATGGAGGAGCTCCGAAGACAGCATCCCGTGGTAGGCAAGAGTCTGCAGATCATCGATTCGACGGCAGGTTGGAGGCGCCACGTGCATTATTTAGTCACTAAGAAGACATCAAGCGGTAAACCTGATTATCAAAGTATGTGGAGAGCCCTATATAGCCTGAGGAGGCAGCTAATAGAGAACCACCAGATGAAGTTAGCCATCCCCAAATCGGGCTGCGGATTGGACGGACTAGAATGGAGAGTAATTCGAAGCATGCTGGAAGTCATCTTCAACAGAACGGGAATTGAAGTCCTAGTCTGCAGCCACCACCCACAGGCAATAGTCAGCAACAGCAAAACCGTGGACTGCTACTTCTTCCAGACGGGAAGTTGCAAGAATGGGTCAGCATGTAGATTCCGACACCCTCCTTCAAGACTATCACCAGGAACATTTCGAGACGAAACGTTTTTTAAGAAGGGAGCAGTGTGGCGCGCCACCCGGCTTACTACGTCCAACTAAAGGTGTCAAGAAGTCGGTTCGTTATGCGTCATTGGCCGTCACGCCACCATCGAACAAACTCGAATTTTCCAGCGTTGGAAAATTCGAGATTTGACTCAGGAGTCAGTTGAATTCGAAATAGCGATCGTCGAAGTTAGATTTAGTGTGTAAATAAATTGTTACAAATAAATTAGATTGTAAGCATTATTAAATTACCGTTAAGTTTTTACCGAGTGTTTTATTCGTTTAAATAAATTAATTTAAACCCTAGAAACGTAACAATAGGTACTTATAACTACGAAATTTAAAATAGCGTCCAGTCAGAGAAGTTTCTTGAACGAATAGTTCTGACTAACCCGAGGCGACACGATCAGTCGCCTATTATCGTGCTTATTCATTTTACTGCACGTCAGTCTAGCGTCGGGGTAGAAAGAGATAAATATTCTAAACGCGTTGTACTTTCATGAAGATTCAAGGCGAGAAATTGCCTCGTCTATGGCCACAGCCTGCGCTACCAACGTGCAACATAGGATCCGTTCAGAAGGGCAACTTAGGATCCATTAAAAAATGTAACGCTATTATCTGTTTAGCAAAAATATCAACATAAAAATAACCATAGGATGTTTATAATTGATATTATATATAATATTTATTCCTTTATAAAATGCTGGGTAGGCGACGCCTACCTTGCCTACCCTGAAAAGCCGCCACTGCTGTCATTTTATGTTCGTTAACCAACGGAAAAACTTAATTTCAATAATTTTAAACATATAAATATGTTTATTTAGTTTGCATAAAACGGGCTTGAAGAATTTTATGATAAATAGTCCTCCGAATACGATTCGTAGTCAGTGTTGTGCAGATAATTTCTGCGGTGGTGCTACTCATGTCAACGGCACTTTGGAATTTAAAATCCCTAGATCTATCAAAGTAACGTAATTGGTACTTATAGCACTTGTAAATGATATATTTCTTCATAAGGTCTAAATATAGTCTTTTGCACAAGGTATAATTTCACAATTTATTCATTAATCTAATGCGGCTCATGTCTTCTGGGCTTTGCACCAGGAAGCGGCAACACGTCATCGAAGTTGTCAACGTATTTCTTTTTTAATTCCAAATTCCTGAGATCCATTTTTTTTAAGGAGCGTGAGTCTCTTTTTACTTTTACTTATTTCTGAAATAAATAACTAGCACACATAACACTCACCACTTTTTATCTTTGACAGCAAATAACACTTCGAGGCCATATTTAATCGCATCGCATTGCATCGTAAAATTTTTACGATTAAAAATTTAACAATCTATGTTGAATCGATTCATGTACGTTGAACGCTAAACTGTATGTAATCATAAATCGATTGTGAATCGATTGTACCCGTTGAATGCCTCTATTGAGTTAGAGAGAGAACTGTCAAAAAGGAATCAATATAGCGCGGTGACATTTTTGACAGCTGTCAGACGATTTACCGTTAGCTTTAAAATTTGAGCTTCAAGCATAATTGTGTTTTATACGCAAAAGATTTATGAACACCTGTCTAACTGAAACGTGCGCTTCACGATTTCTTGTGTTTTTGAACTTATCTGCATGCACAAATGGGTAAGAAAAACGACTGTTGATAAGGCTCAATTCTCACACAGCAGCGCGTCGTGTCGCGTCACGTCGCGTAATTTTGCTGCCTCTAAAAGTTGCCATAGTTTTAAATGAAGCAATTCTCACTCGGCAGCATTTTATGTCAAAAAATTACATGTAAAAATATGACGCGACCCGACGCGCTGAGACGGCCGTACGCATAACGCAACATTTACGCTACCACCAAAACATTAGTCTTCGTTAATAGTGAGTTTGCGGTAGCGTGTTTTCCGTTATAAAAATTTTCCTTATAAACTGTAACGTTGCTGTTATGGAAAATTATTCCGTATAACTAGTTTCCGAACGTTATTTTTTAAAATTAGGGAGCCAATGAGGAAATAATCCTTACAGAATTTGTAGGCGTGCACAGCCGATTTTAGTCGACGTGTTGCTGAACATTTTTAGATTAGGTATAGCAAACAAGCATATAAAATTTTATAAAAGCTAATAAATTTATTAACGTTATGAATAAATAAAATATTCTTAATAATATTATTGTAAAAGATGCAAAATTATTCAGATTTTCAGTACTGACCAACTCACAACATCAAATTAGACGAGCTATCTGTCCATCTGTCATGCTGACAATTCTTGCTTCAACGATCACTTCTTAACCAAGAGACGTTTATAACGTAATTTATTTTTGACGATAACCGCAAACGAACTTTTCATTATATTGCATTACATTATATTATAAGCAAAAATGGCCGTTTAACGTAACGGAAAAGGGTTTCCGCAAACTCACTAATAAGTTGAACAATTTATAAATTGACGCTATTCGCCTAGGTAACCGCGGAATCGTAATCGTCCGCAAAAAGTTGTTGATAAGGCTTTAACTGTCGTCGCATTCACACTCAACAATCAAGATATTTCGATATTATCAGTCAGGTTCGTTCATATCAATGAACACTGTCAAAAACTGTCAAAGTGAGTGATAGCGTCTGTAGAATACGTGTAGAATTTGAACTGTTTTTTGGTGAATTGAGTGTTTATATTGCTTACACTTACGACTACATTAAGTACTCTTTCCTTCTGAAAGTTTGTGAAAATCCTCTACTGCCTACGTAGTTAGGAACAAGAAACATATCCTAACTGTCAGCTATGAATGATTCCTCGGGGGGAAACCCTTCCCCCCATAATGAAGAATATATGGCTATTGATAAAGAAGACAGTTCCATTTCTGATGATGATAATTCCTCTCAATCAATAATTCCAATAATCAACTGTTTGGAATCGAAAATCGATTCAGCAACTGACCGAGACTTCATGTCACAATTGGCATTTACTCCTTCAATGTTAGTAGAACTAGAAGAAGTAGTAAACAAGGGTTTCTATTATAATCCCAAGAATAGTTACCAGAAAGTAACTATTTCCCCAAGTGTAAAAACCCTTTCTAAGGAAATTTTACAACAGCAACGTCAAACGGCAACTGGCAAAGACAAGACCCCCGCCACACTAAGTTATTATGAACCGAACGATTTTCTCCCATACTTTGTTTACGTGGAATCGTCATCCGGGAATTTGGGTCAACTTCGACCTATGACTGTAGGCAATTGGCTTTATAAAGAAAATATTAGTGGCATATCGAAGGTGGAAAAGAAAGGCAAAAATAGGTTAGCTATTTTGTTTAATTCCTCTTACACTGCGAACAACTTTCTCAAGCACAAATTTCTTTTGGAACGCAACCTGAGAGCTTTTGTTCCTGACCACCTAATATCTTGTAAAGGAATAATTCGGCAAGTTGATGCAGATCTAACTGAGGAGCAGATTCTCTTAAATATTAAAACACCTGGTCTTTCCCGTCCCCTTAAAGTGAGACGACTTAAAAGGCGTGTCACTGTAGAAGGAACAACTAAATACGTCAACTCCTCCTCAGTTGTTATCACGTTTCGCGGCAAAAGACTTCCAGAATCTATCAGCTTATTCTACAATATCAGAAAACCTGAAATATTTAAACTCCCTGTCATACAATGTTTCAAATGTTGTCGGTATGGTCACATGCAGGCTCTCTGTAACAGCACAATTCGTTGCCCAGCTTGTTTGGATCCTCATGACTTAGAAGTTTGTGAAAAAAAATTGACTCCCAAATGTGCCTATTGCAAAGGGCCTCATCTAACCACTGAAAAGGGCACCAAGCTAGTTGATCGAACGTGTTCTGAATTTCTTAAACAAAAAAAGATCAAGGAACTTATGGCCTTCTACAATTATTCCTATTATGAAGCCAATGGATTGCTGACGAATAAGGATCTTTCTTCAGCTCCAACGCTTAACGTAGACACGGATTTTCCCCCCTTGGAAAATGGTGTCTCAAACGCACCAGGCGTCACTCCCATCCCTTCCATGCAAACTCGCCAGTTAAATTCTTTTGCCGAAGCT
The DNA here is from genome assembly GCA_036172665.1 of Prosopocoilus inquinatus. Lineage (NCBI taxonomy): Eukaryota > Metazoa > Arthropoda > Insecta > Coleoptera > Lucanidae > Prosopocoilus > Prosopocoilus inquinatus. The sequence goes on from CM069871.1 coordinate 39,583,718, forward strand.
GTTGGTGGCAATAGTCACAAACTCATTACCTCCTCCACAAAGAACACGGCTAAGGTCACCTATAAAAGGAAAACAAATTACCATAACAATAGTAGTTTGCTTTGTCCAAATGGTAGATCCCCAGATAGTAATGAAAAACGTCCCTGTTTTAATTTTTCGCAACGTCCGTTCAATTCTCTTCCAAGCGCATGCATCAGTGCCGACCTGGACCCCAAAACTTTTAATAATGACATAATCGTCGAAACTCTCAAAAAAACATTTAGTGAGGACCCAGCTCTGTTTAAGCAGTTGTTATTGAATTCGATTCCAATCAAGTTTCATCAATTTCTACAATGGCTTTAAATGTTGTTCCTAATTCAATCATTCAACCCTTAAAAATCATGCAATGGAATATTAGAAGTTTTTCAAAAAATAAACCTAGTCTCTTGAGTTTGGTACAAGATTTTCACCCAGATGTTATATTTTTATTCGAAACTTGGCTCAAGCACAATTACTCAATTACTACATCTGGTTATTACTCTGTGAATAATCGAAGGGACGATGGTAAAGGGGGTGTTTCAGCCCTTTTTAGACGAGGTCTGGCTTACAAGAGCAAGATTCTTCGCTTGGCGCACTTGCCTAGAGCCCAGTTCCTAAAATCAGAAGTTAGTGGTATTACGTTTCTATCTTGTTACATTCCGCCTGACGTGCACATGTCCTTCAACAATTGGAGTTTTATAGTAAAGGACATTCCTAAACCTTTTGTAATCATCGGTGACTTTAATGCCCATCATATTAATTGGGGAAGTTCATTTTGCAACAGTAGAGGACATAGCTTGAACAAATTAATCCAGGAAAATAATCTGGTAGTCTTAAATGATGGGAAACCGACTCTGTTCTCTCCTCCCGGCGCCAACTCTAGCATCATAGATTTATTTATTTGCTCAAACGAATTGGCTTCGTTGTGTTCCTCAAGTACCCAGGACGATCCAATGGGCAGCGATCATTTTCCAATTTTCACTTCTATCCTGCAGAACAGTGTCAATAATAAGAGGACAAATATTGCCAGTCGTTTTATTTTTAAGAAAGCAAATTGGGAATTATTTTCTTCGTTAATAGACAAAGACATTGAATGTTTCAAAGTTATTCATTACGACTCTCTGGTTGCAAGTGTTTCTAGAGCGGCTGAAAAAGCAATTCCGAAATCGAAACCCCTTTCATCAAATAGATCTCTAAATCCCTGGTGGGACGAAGAATGCTCGAAAATTATTACTTTGAGGAAAAATCTCATCGCACAGTATAAATCGTCGGGATCTTTCGAAGCTTTCATCATAGCAAAACGATATATCGCAAAGTCTAAAAGGATTTTACTTAAGAAAAAAAGAGAAAGTTTCAAAACTTTCTGTGGGTCCCTCAATAGAAATGTTTCTTCAGGAGAAGTCTGGAAAGCCGTTAGACGATACAGATGCGCGTTTAAAGACCTTCACCCGGAAGCTGCAGGTGATCTCTCTTGGAAGGAAGACTTTTTGAAATCTCTTGCACCTGATTATGCTCCTTCATTTAACAAAATTTGCTTTGTTTCTTCTGATTGTTCCTCACACTTTCTTGAGGAACCCTTCTCTCTTTTGGAGTTTAATAATGCCTTATTGGAAACAAATAAGTCGTCACCTGGTTTGGATGGAATAACGTACTCTATGATTGTACACTTACCTCAGTCTGCTAAAAAATTTCTGATAAACTTGTTTAACAGATTCATTCTTTCTCCTCAAATACCAGTTTCGTGGAAACAGACATTGATCTGTCCCATTCCTAAGCCAAATAAAAATCTGAATAGCGCTGAGGGTTACAGACCTATTGCCCTGTTATCATGCTTTAGAAAAGTTTTAGAAAGAATAATCAAGTCAAGACTCAACTGGTGGTGTGAAAAAAATTCTATTTTTTCTGACACACAGTATGGGTTTCGAAGAGGGAAAGGTACATTGGATTGTCTCTCCAATCTAACCTGTGATATCTTGAGATCATTCTGTCGTAATCAGGTAGTAGTGCCAGTTTTCATTGATATCAAGGCTACCTATGACAATGTCAACATTCCAGTTCTAAAAGGAAAACTTATAAACCTGGACATTCCAAAAAAGATAGTTAACCTGATAATAGCTCTCACTTCCGAAAAAGTTTTGACTTTAAAATCAAGCACCTTAGAAATTGGGTCACGATCTTCGTTCCTTGGACTTCCGCAGGGGAGTGTCTTAAGTCCCTTACTTTACAACTTATACACTCATGATTTGGCATCTATCCTGAGTGGAGAGGGGAAAATACTACAATTCGCAGACGATATAGTCGTTTATGTTTCCAGCGATTGCTTTCTCCAAGCTGCAGAAAAATCAACTCAATACTCATTAAGCTAAATAAGTGGTTGCAGAAGAACGGCTTATCATTGTTCACCTCTAAAAGCGTTGTTGTTCCGTTTAGTAGAAGGAGAACGCCTTTCACTTCTAATATCTTCTTTAACGATATGGTAATACCTTCCAAAAAAGAAGTACGTTATCTGGGCATCCAATTCGACTCTAAAATGAACTGGAGAAGTCATGTAAACTACCTTTTGAAATCATGCAATCAAGGCATTAACATCATAAGATCATTAGCCGGGGTTCGTTGGGGTGCGGATCCCATGACCCTTCTAACATTTTACAAGGCTTTCATCAGAGCACGTTTAGAATATGGTTGTTTTCTCTTCGCTCATATATCGCCAACATGGTTTAATAAACTAGAAAAAATACAATATCAGGCACTCCGAATATGTGTTGGAATTATGAGATCAACTCCCACCAATGTGTTAGAAAGGAAGCTGGGATTGTGCCACTTGAAATAAGATTTGATTACATATCAAAATCATACTGCCTCAAGAACTTATCCATTCAACCCAACCCAACTATCACAGGCATCCGGACTTTGGTAAGAGTATTTCCTAGTAGAAGAAACAGCAGGGGTCAAGGCTTGCCACTTCTAATAAAAAGTCTCGAATTTTTAGACGATTTTTCAAATACCATTCATTCAACCTCTTCTCATGAGCTGTTCCAGCACGACTACAAATCTTTAAGCTTAGTTCCCAATATAGTATTCTGGTTCGGCGAAAAAATTGCTAGTATAGGACTCGGAGAAAAAGAAGTCAATGCCTTCTTTAGTCAACTTTCCAATGAAATTTGGCCCAGTGTGTGCCAAATATTTACAGATGGCTCGGTTTCTGAAGAACCTGATCGTTCCTCGTTTGGTATTTTCTGTTCTAGTCTGGATATCAAAATCTCCCGCCGAATCAATAATTTTAACTCCATATATAGTTCGGAACTTTGGGGGATATTTACTGCCATCAAATTAGCCCTAGACAGCTCTTGTTCGGATTTTGTAATTTTCTCTGATTCCTTAAGTGCTCTTAAAGCGCTGGGCTCAATGAATTACAAAAATAATACTCATTTTTTAATTTTTGAAATCAGAGATCTTCTTTCTGAAGCTTTTTGTGCAAATAAGAAAATCACTTTGTGTTGGATCCCTGCCCATAGAGGTATTGAAGGTAATGAAATAGCCGATCATTTAGCGAAATTAGGTGATATGTCTCCTTGCAATAACAACAAAATTTTTTATGGTGATTTGTTTAAATTGCTCAGGAAATTCATGTTTAAGTCTTGGAAAGAATATTGGGAAAAATCTTGTGAGCAGAAGGGAAAATGGTATTTTAACATCAATCCAGATGTGAACGTTAAACCCTGGTTTTCCTTTGAGCCATTCCGTTGTAGATCTTACATTACTACCATGTGTCGGCTCAGAACAGGGCACTGTTGTTGTAAATTTCACTTGGCTAGGTTCAATATAATTTCACAAAACTCTTGTATATGTGGTTCTATTGAAGATCTGAACCACATTTTCTTTAACTGTCAGCGCAATAATAACATTCTGCTCCTTTTCAAAGAACTTAATGATCTTAATTTCTGCTCTCCATACTCGATAAATTCTCTGTTATTTCACAAAGACAATAATCTTTACAATTGCCTATATAAATTTTTAGTTGTTTCAAAATATAAATTATAATATCTAATATATCCCTCTAGGCAAATTTACTTTTATATGTTGACCTCTATGATCCAGGAACATCTGATTTGATATCAGGAATTATTAATTCATGGGACTGGTTGAAATGGCTTTTTAGCCGTAAACCAAAAGCTTTATAAAGAAGAAGAAGAAGAAGGTTCGTTCATTAAGCATAATATATCAACTCTGGGACTTGAAATCATGATGAAATAATGTGAAAGGAGACCTTCGATATCTAGGAAAGTTGAATCTGCGGAATCCAGATTCAAATTATTCGAAACCAGATTCAAACTTTTAAGCAAAAAAAGCAATTTTTAGGTGCTTTCTTTCGCTCACAAAATCGTGATCCAAACGTGTTTTGATTCAAAAACAGACATTCTTTTCTTTGAATCTAAACAAATCAAAAAATCTGAACAAATGAACTATCAATCAAAAATTCAAGTGTTTTGTTGCAACAACTACGAAATTTAGGTCCAAACTATTCGAAACACGATTTAAACTTTTAAGCGAAAGAAAGCACCTTTTATTTCCTTGGACACGGTCGTGACCTAATTAACTTACTGTCAGAAATAACTTGTCAAATTGAGAACGCCCGGACATTTGAATTCAACAATTCAATCGAAAGGCTGCATGACCAAATATTAAGAACGGTTATTTTGTTTCATTTTACTCATGGCAATAATTGTAATATTTGTTACATTAGTACGATGTATTTGTATGAAGTATTTGTTCGTTATAATTTTTAATTATAAACGAAATTATTAATGAACAGATAAAATAGCGACATCTTACTAGCACTTTTTGACCTGACATTGCAGTAGAATAGACAAATTGCAGCGGGATTTGCTCCTAATAAATCCCCCATGCAAGGCGGCCATGCTTGCTGTCAAAGCATAATGAAAATGTTTCTAAAGAAATGATTAATCATTTTATTTAATGTGAAGGTTGATAAATTACCATAGTTACCGAAATTTGAAGTAAGGTTTAGGCCCAGTTTTTCCATCTCAGTTTAACTTTAAGCTTCGATGGTAACAATTGTAAGGACAATTGTTTCCAGAGGAATAAAACGGAGTTTAAAGTTAAGTCCCAATTGAAAAACTGGCTCTAAAAGTTTAAACTAACGGAACTTTACTGTCCCGCTGGTTCCCCAACTGTACTTCTTCATGCTCAAACCACAATCTATTTTGGAACGCGATCTTGTGAGAATCGCCTCGGAAGTGAAAAAATCCTAAAAATTCAGATTTTCCCCAGCATAATATCGTGAATTCTACTTATTAGGAATTTCTTCATTATGGAAATGTTTATTAAAACACTCAAAACATCCAATATCATTACAAGTTGAAATGTACGACATTAGAAACATAAAAATTATCCCGTTTGATTTATTAAAATACAATTATAGGTGACATTTTAAAGATAAGCGCCGTTTACATCTATTTAACTTACGAAAATACATAATATACCATCGTAATCATAAAAACTACAGCGAACAGAAACAGACGCTTCCATCTTCAAAAATTTTAGTTATGTAACGCAATTTTGATTATGTTTGTCACCTATTTACCAACCTATAAATTGTCATCTGTTTCATTCGCGCGTAAAACGCTAGAAGACTAATTATTGATATAGTTGCAATACCTGGAATTGCTCGAAAACTGATTCTTTTGCAATCACGTTTGAATTGCATTGAAGTGTGTTTTTATTTGGTTTGTCACAATGACATTAACATCAAAATGACAAAAGTTCCTTTTAAAGTATGCTACAGTTAACTATTTTGAAGTTAGTCGGTTTTATGATTATGAAGGTACATTCAACATAACTGAACGTACATTAAGTAGATGTAAACGAGATTTGAAATGCGTAACACTATCACTGAATTTCCCTACGCCGGACATTCCACTTATGCCCAATTTCTACACCTGTTGATAAATTTATCTGCTATATATGGTAATAGTTTCCATGGATACTACCTGGCGGATAAATTTATCCGTAGGTGAAGAAATTGGGCCTTAATCGGACATAAAATGCGAAATGAAACCTGTCCATTTCTAGAAATACACACATATAGTGCTATCAGCTATCAGGGGTTTTTATATTTTGCTATGCAAGGTTTTTATATTTTGAAAGATATCTACACACTTTAATATCAGACATATCAAAAAATGTTAAACACAAACGTCTTAGGAAATAACCTGAACCGCCAGAATTTACTAAAAACGAAAACAAATGAACATCGGAAACGTAAAAAATTAATTCCGACTTTGTCATTTTAAATGACACCCATTATATTTTCTCGAATATACCTGTCACCTGCAATAGACAAATTTGTAAAGCTGACCGTCCACTAGGTTAGTGGAGCGGCGCGGGCGCGGCTCAATTCCCAAATGAAATGTATGTAAATCATTCGAGACGCGTTCACCAGGGCAGTAGCGCGGAGATTATGATTTACACGTCACTAAATCAACACGTGTTCAGGTAATGCCAATACATTCCCATTCAGAGATTCTTGTGTAACAAAGATAACAAATACAATTGTCGCAAGAGCAACAAGGAAATCAGCACTTTTAAGGAATTCTGTTTACTACGATGATTGTAGTTTACAGCCGACTGTCTAGTCAAAAATTATGTTATTCTCCGCAGCCATAGTAAAATGCCATTTGTGAAACGTCACTTTGATTAACAAACTTTCGACTGTGGTTTTTTATCCCTAGAAAAAATCACTAGTCGCTACCTGAACACGAAGTGTGTCGATTTAAAACCTTAGCTTTACATGCATTTCGTTTTGGAGCCGAGCTGCGTCGCTGCGCTTCCTCGACTTAGTAAACGCTCAGCTTAACATGTCCATTCCAGTTTTGCTTTTTGTATCGAGGCATTCATTTTTTTAGTGTCATGGAGAACATTCAGTCCAGTATCCTAATTAGTATTCACTTATATTTGTTTTTTATTTATTTACCATCAAGTAGGTCATGATTTTATTTTATTAGGTTTGGAAATATCCGTTTTCATCTACTACCTACGTTAATTGGAAAATGGAAATTATTGAAAGATTAGAGGAACTTAGTGAGTACAATATTTCAAATTTGTAAGCGTACTTTTCACTTAGAAATACTTATTGTAGATGTCACAAAAATGTATAAGGGATATATTGACGAAAAAACGAGACTAATTGAAATGTTCTTCTTCTGGCAAACGTACTGCTACGGACAAATTTTTAAATTACATGTTTAGAAAAGGTTTGCTAATTTGGCAAAAGAATTTGAAAAATGAAAAATACCCCTTGTGACGAAAAGAAAATATTGCAACATTGCTTCATTCGCAGTAACCTTAAACTCAAAATCAAAATGACTTTCATTGTCAATTTTTAGTTGCATAAGTACCACTTTTTCCCTAAACTTTCACGACATACTTCGATGGTAAATAAATAAAAAACATATATATGTTTATGTGGCCATGTTGGGAAGATAAGTTACTGTATGTACCGCAATGATTGATTTCACGCATATTTAGATTCGTCAATACTTTTCGACACAATACTTTTGTATTTGCATGAGAATAAGCAGGGAGGTAGATACAAATTTCTCAACATAGAAAGGTAAACTGATGTTAACATGTAACCAGACCTACTATAACATTAAAGCAGCACGCACACCGAATCAACTTGGACCGGTCGACTCGGCTCGGAACGGTCGACACGTTTTGCCACACATGATTAAATGGAACCCAACGCACTGCTTCGGTGAGATCGGCTCGGACCGGTCGAATCGTCTCGTCTTAGGCAGAGAATCGTAGAAAGAGCTCTTTCGTGGCCGCGGAAACTTGCTGCAATTTTCAACACAGCAGAAAAAAATATTACATAAAAAGGAAAATAAGAGCAAGCTCTACTTTTAGTTAAAAGTCAGACACGGATATTTTCTTTCGAAGATATACATTCTTGTTCATGCTAAGAATTATTACGTGCGGCAGAAATATTTGTTTAAATTTTGTGTATCGCAATCATTTCCGGAATTTTAGCTTATTAAGTTCTTAAATAATTGTATTGAGATGCCAAAATTACCTTTAACTCAATTTCGAATTTTTTGTAGATAGGGCGTTTGTTCTTAGCAAGGAAGTATATCATTGAAGCTATTCATAGAAAGACTTCTTTGCAGCAAATAATTACATTTTTTAAATACTGTTACTTAAATCTCTTGTTCTGTATTTCTTTTGTGCACTTATCAACAAATTAACTGAGAGTCTGGGCCTAGTCTGGCAAAAGCGGCCGCTCAAAAATTACATGTGACAGATACTTAATTTTCTTTTTTTTTTTTCTTACTTGTTAAGACCTACTAACTTTTTGAGTGTTGCTATTACCAGACTGGCGTGCTTTATTTAAATTCAAACAACGTACATATATATGCATTACATAATAACATAAAAGAATATGAATCTTTAACAAATACTAGCAAAGAAATATTAATTTCGTGGTAAGTTATTCTTTCTCTAAATTTCCCTAAATTACGTTGCGTTGCGCTACATTAACTGTTAAATTAAATGATTCCGCATAAACTAACAATTAACGGTAATGAAATTAATTTTCTCAGTTTAATGAATAACTTACCAACGAAAATGTTCTTCTTGAAACATAGTTGAAAGATTGTCGGACCATTCGGCAATTTTTGTTCCTTCGATAATTCTTTGGCGAAGCCGAGGCGATCCGACGATCCATTTTATCTCATGTATAGCAAAACGAGCCAATTGTTCCGAGCCGGGTTGACGCTCCGAGTCGATTCAGTGTGCCTTCAGCGTTTTCGGCAGTCCATTAGTATCTACATTCGTTGTTGTCATCTCGAATCGAATTTTGATTTGATGATAAAGAAGTCTCTTAAACATATAAATAAAAGAACGAGAAGTAATAAATATTTTATTATTAATAATAAAGGAGCTTCAATGGCATGCAAGATTGTCGGAGTACTCGGCAATTTTTGCTCCGATTGTCTGTCGAAGCCGAGACGAACCGACCGATCCGAACCGATCATATCGAAGCAGTGTGCAGGATTACATTTAACTTCAGGCGTAGCAAAACGTGCCGATTGTTCCGAGCCGAGTCGACCGGTCCGAGTCGGTTCGGTGCGTGTGCTGCTTAAAGCGGCAAATCTGTATTATAAATGGTATTCTTCATTAAATATGGATCTCCAGTTAAAGAAAGGAAAATCTCTACAAAGCTTAAATAGTTTTCTCTCTTCCGTTATCATGTTCGAATCTTTAATTACGATCCAGAAAAATGTTTATCGCAGCTTTTTAAAAAAATATATATAAAAAAGTTTGGAAGATGTCGGTAACACAAATGTAAATTATGCTAATGAAGAGTAAATTAAACAGAAGATGACACAGTAACCAATATTTGTATTAAGTGCAAATAATTTGCACTAATATTTATAACCGACGTGAAAATTTTCACGTTTAGTAGCGAAATAGTAATGAAATTAAGGATACGGTTCCAACGTTATGTCATTATGTTACATTCTCTCACATTTAAGCGTGTACATTAAACAGAAATTCAGTTCAAACAATTACTATTTCATATAGAAATGCGCTAAACTAGAATTTTGTAAGTAAATTAAGACTTGCATTGGAATTCTGTTTGGTAACTGTAAAATATGGTGTCGTTTACTTTACTTAAACGCATAATTACGGAATAGGTAGTAAAACATGTTATAACCCGAAGTAATCTTTTTACCGGTGTTTCAGATTACTAAGCAATTGAGTTTCTAAGAAGAAAACGGGAGTGTATAATAACATAATTATACTTACCGTGTATTATAATGAAAAACCACAAATAGAATGATGTTATGAACCATGCGACAGAGTCGGACCGGATTTGAAAGTATTCTAGGACACATTTTTTGACATTGATGAAGAAGAAATATATGGAAGAACCTATCTTACTTTTATCTACCTTTAGTACACTTTCCATAAAAATGTTGATTAACTGGGAAATTTACGAAAATTAATTGAATTATAAGAAATGTTTTTGTACAAGATAATTCAAATATAAAATCATAATTCATCGAAAAAGAGCTCTTGACTGAAATAGACCAACAACATTACCATTTCATCTTCAACTTGGATTACGTACAAATTTTCGATGACGTTTCAGTTGAGTTTCTTAATACATACACCGCGTTGAAACGTTTCTTCAAACACAGTAAAATAACATGTAAAATTAATATTTGCAATTTTATTATTGTCTCTCTTGCAAATTTTAGAGCACAAAACGGTAAAGGAAAATTTTGTTCAGAATTTTAAAGTGAACTTGAATATTTGAACACAGCCCTTTCTTTAAAATGGCCAAAACTTAGTTTTTTAACAAGTTAACTGTGACCAAAGAACGTAAACCGTTCACGAATGTTTTAAATTCGAACTCTATGAAAATCTAACGTTTTATTTTTATAGTTAGCAGTATCGTTATTTGTCAAAATAAATGTATTTTAGGTTATAGTTGATGAGAACCGAATGTGTATTGTATTTATAAAAATAGCTTTTAACTTACGCTTTCTTGTTGGAAGAAATTATCATTTCATTTCATTTTGAGTAAACAAGAAATTGGAGGACAAAACTCAAGAGTAAATTAACTAAATTGATATCTGAATTGACAACAGGTGAATATTTTTTTAAAAGAAACATCATATGACAGGACCAAAAGGCGCAAAAGAAGTATACAAATATCTATATATTTGTGAGTCATAGCCGCGCATTAAACTGAGTGAATTTTTCAGAAAACTTTTGCCATTTTAAAAGAAAATGAGTGCGAAATTTAAAGTTCTAAATGTGACATTCGTGCATTTTAAATTTCTAAACAATATTTTCCTTTATGGTTTTGCTCTAAAATGTATTAAGAACCTCAACTGATATGTCAGCAGAGTTTATATACTCGCCATTAGTAGCGAAGTTTCTTTGTCGAAAAAATTCTGTAGTCGCATACTTAATAGTCCAATTTATTTAAGAAAATAAAATTTAAGCCAATACGAATTTGTTTTCTATGATATTTAGCCCTTTAAAAAGATGTAACATGCCAAGGTGACCGATGAGAAGTTAACAATAAAATTCCAGCAATAAAATTATGAAATTTCACAACGCTGCCACCGCTAAAATGACGATCACAGATCAATAATGTTTAATCTATTACAAAGAGTATAATGTGTAGATTCCCCTCATATGAAGAAACTGAAAAAATATTTGATATTAAGTTAACTATGACTATTTAAACCAGCATAAGTCATTATGACAGACAAAAAATTATAGACCTATATCATTATTAAGTTGCTTTTCTAAAATCATCGAAAAAATAGTGAGCCTAAAATTAACGTTTTTCCTCGAGAAGTACAAATTATTTAATAAATACCAATTTGGTTTTCGTAAAGGTCACTCCACAACTTCAGCCATTTTAAAATTCCTGGATGATTTGTATGCAAATTTGGACAAAGGTAACACCAGCCTAGGGATATTTCTTGATTTAGGTAAGGCATTTGACCTAGTAAACCACAAAATATTAATTAACAAGCTATATAAATATGGTATTCGAGGTATTTCATTACAATGGTTTCAGAGCTATCTCACAGAAAGACACCATTACGTCACAATTAATGGAACTAAATCTGATTCTCTGGTACTAAATCGTGGTATCCCTCAAGGCTCTACTCTTGGACCTATTTTATATTTACTATATATAAATGATTTTCCCTTAACTAACACTGTGATGTTTGCAGATGATCCCTAAACACAGAAAAATTAGTCCACATTAACTTTAAGGTATGTAATGATGTCGACTATAGTTTATTAATTAGATATCAAAATCACAGTTTAGCTCAAGTAGATCAAACTAAATTTTTAGGCATTTTTATTGATAGTAAATGTAAATGGACCAATCATATAGATATGCTGTGTAACAGGTTAGCACCATTTTGTTATTCATTAAAACAGCTCAAACGATTTGTTAATGACTTTATTTTAAAAACTTATTACTTCTCAAACTTTCATACATTATTATCATATGGGGTTATAGCGTGGGGTCTAGGTAATGGTATCGAACGGGTACTAATACTACAAAAAAGAGCGTTGCACTTCATGACAGGTGTAAGTTATCAAACCAGCTGTCGAGTTCTATTCAGAAATTGGCAAATTTTGACTATAACAGGTATCTTCATTCTCAATTTACTTTTATATGCTAGAGAAAATGTGTCTCGTTGGACTAACCTAAGTTCTTATCATAATTACAATACCAGAAATGGACTTACACTAGAAATCCCCCCTCATAAGCTTTCATTTTACAAAAAGTCACCAAGACACTTGGCTGTTATAGCATATAATAAAATTTCAAGTAATTTAAAATCTTTAAATAAAAAAGAATTTAAACATACCATAAAACAACTACTCATCAATAAATGTTACTACTCATTTGGCGAATTTCTGGACAACCCTATTTGAAGTGTGAGTTATTTATAAAAGCCAGATATCATTTGCATATTAATAACCGACTCTAATTATGTAATTGTACATCTATGTAATGTAATGACATGTCCGATACCATTTGGTCTTATGGATGTAAATAAATTATTATTATTATTATTATTATTCATATATTGCACCAAAACAATTGCTTTCACTGAAAATTTTCACACAGTTATAAAGTAAACATACATATCTATTTAATAATGCCTTTAGAAAGTTTTAGCCGGTTGATTTAAAGTAATTAGAAAATTAATTAAATATGGCATTCCCAGCAATCAAATAATACTAACTTTGAACGTCCATATCTTTTCATGCAGAATTCACATATAAACATTCTGTTTGCAGAATATTAAAGCACGGTTCGAAATCTATCATTTAAACCACGCTCTGAGTTTTAGCCGGTTGATTTGAAGTAATTAGAAATTAATTAAAAGTGACGCTCAGACCAATGAAACAGTACCAATTTCAAATGTCCATAACTTTCCTCACAGCACTTGCATAAAAATTCTGTTTGCAGAATATAAAAGCACGAATCGAAATCTATCGTTTAAACTACCCTCTGAGTTTTAGCCGGTTGATTTGAAGTAATTAAAAATTAGTTAAAAGTGACGCTCGGATCAATGAAACAGTACCACTTTCAAATGTTCATAACTTTCCTCACAGCACTTGCATAAAAATTCTGTTTGCAGAATATGAAAGCACGGATCAAAATCTATCGTTCAAACCACCCTCTGAATTTTAGCCGGTCGATTTGAACTAATTAAAAATTAATAAATTGTGACGTTTGCAACAATAAAAAAAACTTTACATTGCGCTTTGTGAATTATGGCCAAGGTTTGAACTTTGCATTGAGTACACAGCGTGTTCAAAGTTTTTGTTATACGCAGACAACAACTTCGTTATTATGAAAGGTACGAAGCCGTTCAAATTGGCAAAAATATACTGCTTTTACTCAAGATTAGTAATAAGTAGTAAGTATTGTCCATGCGTAAGCTGACCGGATCAGTCAGATTACGGTGGAATTCTCGATATGTTCTTCTTCTGATGAGGCCTCAATTAGGGCCGAAATCGCTATGAGAACCCTGTTACAATTTAGCTGAATTGTAGCAGATTTTTAATGATTTTTTTTAATTATGAGTGCAAATATCGCAATAACTCCTTTATTATTTATTCTGAGGTTCAATAGTAAAGAGTATATTATGAGAACGCGATGCGTAATTGTTTTTTTGGTATCGCCGCTTAATTGCGGGTTCATTATTGCTGATGATTTAAACGATTTCGTACCTTAATAATTATGAAGTTATTGTATGTATACAGTGTTTCCCAAAAGTAACGGATAAATTCTATAAAATGGTTAAGAAAAAGAAGAATTCTCAGGTCGATTTTTATTTTTAAATCATCATTTGAGGGTGTAATTTTCAATCCCCCATCTCTAAGCTATAACAACACCAACTTTAAAAATTCAAGTAGCAAAGTACCCCTTGTGATACCTCGTTAAATAACACTTTTAGTGCTGAAAATTTGTTAAAACTTCCGGTTTATATTGGATTTTCTCTTAATTCAGAAGGGCATTATTCGAATCGTGAATCGATATTTTTAGACATCTATCTCCAACCATCTTATCTATTTGCAAATTTTTCTTCTTCCCACATATTATTTGTGCATCATAGTATTTTTATTTAAGCTTTAATCATTCGCGATTACTAAGAATTACTGGGACACACTGTACAATGGAAACTTTGATCACCCTATACAGACTGTTTAAAAATAACTCGGCACTATTGCAAACTATTTTATTATTAAAGTTACAGATACAATTAAATTAGCAAACAAGTAGTATCTTCCGTCCTGATTGCAACGATGCATTAAAAAAAAACAATTGAACATCGCGTTTATGAAATTAAGGGAAAAGAACACTTTTTTTTAATGGAACACGCTGTATATTATTTGACCAATCGATAGAGAATAAAATTCTGAATTAAAATTATTCTTTATCATTTTATCGTAAATTAATAAATAAAGAAGATATTTTGATTTTTTACAAATTCATTAAGATAGCTGTGTTTCAAAAACAGAACATTTGAACACCGTGTATCTATGCGAAGCCATTAATTTTGGTTTGCTTGTTTATTATAAAAGGTGTTTTTGTCTGAGTTTTGTAAAAATCTTTTAATAACAAGAATTTTTATAAGATGCATTTTCTGGCACAGAACATGCATCTTACGAAAATTCCTTTTGTTCGCTCTCAATATGTACAGTTGTAAATAATTTATTCGATTTAAATTTTCTTGTATTTTATAGTGCTATTATCTTAGTTTGTCATACAATAACTTTTAGTAATTCAAATAATTTTAGTCCGCACTTGTTTGAAATTCAATTATTTAAATTTTAATGTATTATTCACGAAATCGTTCTTAGAAAATGCGCTTAGAAATTTAGCTCCTGAATGCCGGGTTTTACCACTTATCTTCCGTTCTTTGTGATACGGCATTTAGAGTCGTTAAGGATTGGCACCCGGTGCAGTACGTGCCGTTTTAATGTGCAATTTACCCTTTGGATTTTGAATTTCTAACTACACAAAATTTCCCAATTTATGATTTCCTAGTAACGTTCTACTTCAATGCCAACCAATAACAATGTACCAGAAGGAAATGCAAGACCTTCTGATTGGTTCAACCCTTCCCGTAAGGCGCGAAGAATAATTTTCTTCGAGGAGAAAACGACACCCCAAAGTCAGTACCGATTGATCTTTCATCTAAACCATTAGATGAGATCAGCGCAGAGACTCCTCTTTCAATTCAAGTGATATTTCAAATTTATTTTTAATTGTAAGAGTTTTGTAAATAGTTGTTGGAGTTATTAAATAGTTCTTAGACTCAGTGTTGGTGTTTCCATTACTACGAGACAGCAGTTGTTCATGCTTATGCACAGCAACCTCAAAACACCTTTTATTAAAAGATTTTTACAAAACTCACTCAGAAACACCTTTTATAATAAACAAATAAACCAAAATTAATGTTTTTAAATACATATACGGTTTTCAAATGTTTTGTTCTTGAAACACAGCCGTCTTAATGAATTTGTAAAAAATCAAAATATCTTCTTTATTTATTAATTTCTGATAAAATGATAAAAAACAATTTTAATTTAGAATTTTATTCTCTATCGATTGGTCAAATAATATACAGCGTGTTTCATTTAAAAGAAAGTGTTCTATTCTCTTTATTTCGTAAACGCGTTGTTCATTGTTTTGTTTGTATGCATCGTTGCAATCAGCGCAAGAAATACTACTAGTTTGCTAATTTAACCGCATCTGTAACTTTAATAATAAAAAAGTTAGCAATAGTGCCGAGTTATTTTTGAACAGTCTGTGTACAGCAACAGCTAAAACGTTCGCACCATATGGGAATTTTTTTTATTATTGATTTGTTGTGTGGCTAAAAATAGCACTTATTTAGGGTACGAAAATTACAAAAAAAAAATTGTAATTTGGAATTGTTGGGCAAACTAGACAAAATTTTAGTAGGATTCGATAAGTATTTACAAAATGTGTATCTTGGTTACCAGAGATTATTCTCTGCGGCCTAATACTTCAGAAAAAAAGATTTCCGGTTTTCTCAGTTTTGCTAAAGATCTGAAGCAGCTAATAGATATTTGTCAGTTAACTCATCCAAATGGTTAGCTTATTCATTTGTGTTTATAAAAAATATTCAATAGAATAAAATTTGCTCTTCTGTTCTTACCTGTTGCATGCACAAGAAAATTTGAAACGATTTTTCACGTTTCTGTGTCAGTTTTTTTTTACTTAAGATATCGTGTTATTGTTTTTGATTTCTTCATAATACATTTCTCATAACCCTAATTTAGAATAAGCAGATCGAAAATTGCAAGAATTACTTCTAATTTTTGGTTTGGACCCGTTTAAATTCGTACTTACAAAATCGTAATAGCCATGAAATATTTACTGTTTGTACAAATTTCGATTTTTTAAGTACAAAATAATTCAGAAGGGACAATGTAATGTTAATATTGTTTTACTCTTGCCAATGTCACAACTTATTACTTTGTAATAATTGGTACTGTTTCATTGGTCCGAGCGTCAATTTTAATAAATTATTTCTAATTACTTCAAATCAACCAACTAAAACTCAGAGGGTGGTTTAAACGATATATTTCGATCCGTGCTTTCATATTCTGCAAACAGAATTTTTATGCAAGTGCTGTGAGGAAAGTTATGAACATTTGAATTCATTCAATGAATTTCATTGGTCCGAGCGTCACTTTTAATTAATTTCTAATTACTTCAAATCAACCGGCTAAACCTCAGAGGGTGGTTTAAATGATAGATTTCGATCCGTGCTTTCATATTCTGCAAACGGGATTTTTATGCAAGTCCGATCGTCACTTTAATTAATTTCTAATTACTTCAAATCAACCGGCTAAAACTCAGAGGGTGGTTTAAACGATAGATTTCGATCCGTGCTTTCATATTCTGCAATCAGACTTATTTTTCAAGTGCTGTGAGGAAAGTTATGAACATTTGAAATTGGTACTGTTTCATTGGTCCGAGCGTCACTTTTAATTAATTTCTAATTACTTCAAATCAACCGGTTAAAACTCAGAGCGTGGTTTAAACGATAGATTTCGATCCGTGCTTTCATATTCTGCAAACAGAACTTTTATGCAAGTGCTGTGAGGAAAGTTATGAACATTTGAAATTGGTACTGTTTCATTGGTCTGAGCGTCACTTTTAATTAATTTCTAATTACTTCAAATCAACCGGCTAAAACTCAGAGCGTGGTTTAAACGATAGATTTCGAACCGTGCTTTAATATTCTGCAAACAGAATGTTTATATGTGAATTCTGCATGAAAAGATATGGACGTTCAAAGTTAGTATTATTTGATTGCTGGGAATGCCATATTTAATTAATTTTCTAATTACTTTAAATCAACCGGCTAAAACTTTTTAAAGGCATTATTAAATAGATATGTATGTTTGCTTTATGACTACGTGAAAATTTTCAGTGTAAGCAATTGTTTTGGTGCGATAGATGAATAATGACTTATGCTGGTTTAAATAGTTAACTTAATATCAAATATTTTTTCAGTTTCTTCATATGAAAGGAATCTACACATTACACTCTTTGTAATAGATTGAATATTATTGATCTGTGATCGTTATTTTAGCGGTGGCAGCGTTTTGAAATTTCATAATTTTATTGCTAACTTCTCATCGGTCCAAGCTGACACGTTTTAACCTGTTTTTGTTACCTTTAGGTCCGGTAATATAAACGTAAAATAAATTTACTATACAGCTTAATGCCTTAGTAATAATTGTAAAAACAGTGGTTACTAAGGCATTAAACTCTTTAAAGAGTAAATTTAACTTGCGTTTATAATACTGGGCCTTAAAAAATCATCTGCGTGAATAACTTTGACAAATTTAATAGTTCTCTTTAAAAATACTTTACTTATAGTAGATTATAGGAATGGTAAGTCGAAATTTATTTCATTCACTTTTTAAGTACGAGCCTTTACATCGAGGGTTCTTTTTTGCATGCAGCTCAATAAATATGTGGAGTTTTGGTTATTATCGGCATTTGCCGACGCGAATTTAGGAAATTTTAATTACACTTCAAATTGAGACGGCATGGCCATGTAGTACAAACAGTTTTGGCAAATATCAAAAACAGTTTTGCAGTTTGTTTAGTACTTGTGAACTATCATTTCATTGAAAAAGTTGTTAAATAATATTAATTAATAACTATTAATCTCAAAATACATGAACTAAAAATTAAAAGTGGTTGTTAATACACCGTTTTTGCTGCAAGTGGAAAAAAATTTCTCAATTACAAAAATATGTTGTTGAAAACTTTTCACATGAAGATGAAGAAAAAACGCTAATTTTATCATTTTCAAATTTTCTAAATTTGTCTTTTTAGTTAAAACTTATTTAAATAAGTTTTACTAACGTTCTCATTACCAACGCGCGTAATGATACCAGCATCCTTTTTATTGATGTTTTACTTTCCATTTTTAACAAATTCGCAAACAAATAAATTATAGAAGTAATAAATATATGATTTAATTCATCCTCACATTATACTTCTTAAATAGAATGGCGTATTTTGTAATTTATTTTGTTTTTTTTTTAATGAACGTTTTGAACTATACCTCAAACTTCAAAGGAAGGAAAAAAGAAAAAAGGAAAAATGTTTTTAGAATTTCATATATACAGGGTGTTGGAAAAAAGGCAAATAGTGACGTTCCCTACTCCCCCCATAACGAGCAAAAGTTCGGATTGAAATTTCCTACATTGTTTTGTTCTAAAAGTATAACTAATTTTTATGTATAAAATTGCTAATCTATGAAATAATAATTCGTATTCAATTAATAGAATCTTTTATTGATGATTTATGAATGATAATGATATTTCTCCAAAACTAAAACTATGACAGTTAAAAAAATATATCAGAGGAAGAGAATCTGATTTATTTTAAAATTAATTATTATCGGTTTTCCTTAATCATTATAAATGAAATTATCAGAATTATATTTCTTTGCTCCTTTTTTGTTTAAATTTTTATTTAAAGTACGTTGTGATATCTAAGTGATATCTAAGAACTTTTATACTTGATTTAATCAAATCTAATGAAACGAATACAAAGTGATTTTTTCAACGCCCTGTACATCAACTTTATAGTATGTTTGCTCCTTAATTCTATTTTTCGTACATCTCTTGTCATTTGTGCCAAATTTCAATTTCATGAAGCAATTTTTTTTGAAGTTATAGATTTTTGACAAGAAAAAGTGCGTTTTGCTCCACTTTGCGGCGGTCAACGGAATCGCTTACATTCAGAAGTGTCGAAGCAAATGAGTCTCTCGGCTGTCGATGCTTCAGGGAAAACGTACTTCAGTATTATTTTATATTCTTGTATAACGTGAAGGGCACATGTAAAGGTGTTTTCGTTCTGCATTGCTGAAGAACTTCATCAGGACTGCTGTTTTTTGTCATGCATTGAAACTGACAGGGAGCACCAGAACACCATCAGCAGCTCTGAGGAAATTCTTTCGCAATGAAGAGCGAAACCTCGGCACATGAAGATATCGTGATGTGGTTCCAAATGGAAGACGATTCAATAACTCATTTGGGTTTCTGATCGCCATTTGTTTTATTTTTGTTAATAAATTCTGTTTAAAGGAATAATAAACTTGAGTGTTTTTGACATGGAATCTTAACACGAGTAGACTCGAGTAGTCAAGTACACGAGTATTTTGATCCGAATTCGAGTCCCTCGACTCCAGTCAAAACTAAAGAATAAAAGTATTCGAATCGACTCCATTCTTAAAAACACCGACTCGTCGCATCACTAATGGAAACAGATAAAGTGCCGTTACCGGTTTGTAAATTGCATCTGATCTTGAGGTCCTGCAACGGTGTTTGTATGATATAAAAATAGGCTATCTTCTATTTAATTGTATTTATTTAAAAAATATTTTTACATAATTTTCACACAAATTAGTACTAGTAAATCTTTCGGAACCTGTTAGCGTCGATGATCCATTATATTTAACTTATTTTGAATCATCCTGTATAACACCATTATTTATTTAATATCAAACTTCCTTAAGTACCAAAAACTTTCTCGTCTGCGGTACTGCATTCCTATTTCCAGCGTACTATCATTCATCAAACAACAATTTCCTGTTTATATCAGAGAGAATTCTCATTAATTATTATGATTTTGTTTTATATGATTTTTCCGAATCTGACACAATAAAATTTCCAAGCCAATTAAGTTCGCATCGAATATCTAAGAATATTACTAAAATTCTTCTGTATCTGTCGCCATAAATAATCAGTAATAATAAGGTGTTGTGTGTAGCACGTCACGTCCCGATAAAAGGGAATTTCTATTAATGATAAGTGAAAAATTGCTATTCGTACGTTATGAAATATATCTGCAAATAATTATTAAAAGGAACTAAGAACTAAGAAGAATTATAAAGGCTGAACTCAGATGGTAGATTAGGTAAAGCAATATTCCAAATTCCAGTATTATAAAACTGTTCATGCTAAACTAATGAATGAAACAAAACAGAGCGCAGAACGCTTCTGGATCCCTTAAAATCAAATTGGCAAATGTCAGATGAGGAGACGAGGGAAGATATGAAGTAATAGCGTCCTATCTCTAAAAAAAAACATAATTTATTGAGAACCACTTTTTGTACTACATTAGGATGTACTGGTGGATTAAGGTGTCCGCTAAAATAATATGATTAATGAAATTTGAAATTCATTCTTAGTTCTTAAGTATTTCATCTGGTTCGGACTAATTATTTCATTGAATGATGAAGAACAAATTTCATGTTTTCATTTAGTGCACACTTTAACCCTACCAGTATCTCCTAATGTAATGTGTATAAGGAGTAGTTCACAATAGTTTTTTTTTCTTAGATAGGAGACTATAATTTCATATTTAGCTATTATTTAATTTGGATCAACTTACTTAAGGTATGCAGAAGCGTTCTGCCTCAATCATTTTTTATAAAAATCGATAATAAAGTCCCATTTTTATTACATTTTCCGAGGGAATATTTTGTCTATAATATCGTTCATTTTAATTAAAAAATCTGTATTGAATCTCTTTGTAGTTTTTAGTCTGTTATAACAATAATAACTTATACAAAAAACACAGGGTGACTCGTTAGGGGAGTATTTACTAAGTCATGCAATTACAAAATTGCAAAAAACAAATTTATCAAAGATATTTCGAAAATCAACTGTTACGGGCCCAGTTTATTTCAGCTGCATGACACTGGTAGCGCTGTCACCTAAACCCTTCTCTCATAGTTTTTTGCTGCTACAGTCAACCAAAATTTTTGCTTTTATGAAACCTTTCGCCCCTTGATTACTCAGGTTGGCTTCTAACTTATTTGCTACTCAGCGAGTTACACTCTCCACTTTACTCGCGTCGTCGAGTTTTAGACCAAAATGTCTTGGTAAATTTTTTATTGAAAGCTAAGCCATGTTTCATCCTCAGTGTTTTCAACTCTCTTACGATCGAAGTCGCTTGTATTGTGGTAAATAGTTCTCACGGTATGTAAACTTGAATAGCCCGACCCGAATAGGAAACTGTAGGCGGTGGTAACAGACCGCGACCATAGATTTCTAGCCATTTTGTTGCATGCGACAACAATTAAAACACTAACAAAGAAGCTGTGTCAATTCAATAAATGTTATATTTATGGCATAGTGTCGAATTTCATCAGCGAGAGGTAAGTTTAATAACGCCGTGCCTGAAAATTATAACGCAGGATGCATATATTTCAGCACAACCCGTTAAAACTTTACCTAATTACAACATTTCAAGCCACCAAGGAAATTCCACAGAATTTGAAGAAACGTCTGAGGCATGGAAGTGAAGACTTAGTACGGATTATCGACTCAATCTGTAGAGTCCACTCTCAACAACTAACGAGAAGCAGCGGCAAAAGCACCACCACCATCACCATCAGCAGCCCGATGTAGTTCTTTTGCAATGAAGAATGAAACGTCGGTAGCAGAAGAAATCCAAGGCAAGCAGTACCAGCCAGAAGCCAAGAATTCAACTCGTAGGAATCGATCTTAGTGTCTCAAGATTCATTAAATTGGAATGCCGTACCAGAACACATCTAAACTGGTATTTAAATTAAACTGAAAATATCATAAGATCAAGAAAAATGCAAGTCAAAGATACCCTTAGAATATGAATCTGTTGTCTTCATACATTAAGTGAAAGTAAAATTCATCAACATTAGTAAAATTTTACCATTTCTTAAAAATAAGTGTTTTGTAATTTGCAATTACTTATTTATAATTACTTCAAAGCTGATAACAATTATTAACGAGAAATCATTACCTAATATTTAAGGTAACTCTTATAAACACACTTTGCGTATATTTCAAATAAATAAATATCTGAAAACATATGTTCTTATGTTATTAATTGTACCTTATTTTGTCAGATTTATATTATGTATCGTTGTGAAACACTTTGTTCTGACGAATATTAGCGATTTTTGCGTCTCGACCAGTTTTTGACTCGTCGAGAAGTAAAAACAGCGAATGTTCGTCAGAATGAAGTGTTTCACAACAGTACATCCTCAAGTTTTTCGGCAGTAAAATTCAAATCCCTTTTGAATTTTCCCGCCAGGAGTTCTTCATGACCACAAGAGGTCGCGCACGCATGGTATCACTTCCGTATTAGGGAGTTTACATTCTATAGAGTTTTATCTATGATAGTTCTGTTAGACAAATGGCAGCCCTGGCGTCCTCTCCACTCCGCACGTTCTTTGAGCCCTCGTTTCAGTGTAAAATTTTGTCTGGTAAGGGGAACACGTCGATGTGAGTTGCTCGTGCAGAAGCTAATAACAGATGTTAACCTATTTTGATTGACGTAATTTTCTTTCCCCAATGGCGAATTGTTTTTTTTTCATTTGAGAAACACTTCTTTAGTGTCACGGTCAGTCGTTTATTTCTGAGTTTGGCTGACTTGGTGAGTTCATTCTCATTTTATTGAAATCTTTCTTAAAATTTTTGTTGTCCTTGTAGACAACTCGTATCCCGATTCCGATTACGACAGTAATGCCTTACCCTTCCTGTTCTGATAAATTACTTGATATCAAACAGTTGCAAGGAAGTTTATCTACTCGAAGCGAAATTTCGAACACCGTTCACGCCTCGCGTTTCCTCCGGAAGGCTGGTGTCGTACTCTGAACTTCTTTAGTACAAGGTAACCCTATACATCTTTTCCTTCGACACTTCGATTGATGGTCGCAACTTACATACGGACTTTTCTTGCAAGATACCTCTTTTTTTGTCCTTTTAACTTACGTGCAACTTTGGTTGCCTAGTTTATGTCTCACCTTACATCAAACAATTTCATTCTATCAATACATTTTTTTTTATTAGAGTCACTAATTAATTTTTGCTCGATAACAAATTGTCGATGGGAACTTTACTATTTTTGTTAACGTTTGAGTCAATTCAGTTTCTAGATTTTCTTTTTATTACATAGGTTGTTGTGAAACGACAAGAAATTTCCGAATGTACAAACCACTTTGTATTTTGAAATATTTGAGATCAATTGATGAAATACTTTGAACCAAACTTTAACGTTAATGTTTTATTTGTTGCTATTAGCCGTAAATTGTTTTTTATTCTGTCAATGAATTGTTGTCTTGGACACATTCCGCCTTTTTTGAAACTGGAGTTAATTTTGGGTTGGAACTATAGTCGATACTGTGGTCTGTATCCACCAATTGGCGCCTCCCGGTTAATTATTGTTAAATATACTACTTTTTGTGGATTTCCTCTTTTACTTTACGCCCTCTCCAACTATAAAAAGCTGCCATTGGTATCACGATGTGTCCTTGGTGATGACAATAAATCAACTACTGGAAATTCCGTGTACGCAGGTAAGAACTGCCCTGCCTTGCTCTATGCATGTTACGGTTGCTTAGTTATTTGATGCAACAAGTTGAATCCCAACATGTAACAATAATTTGGCACCCCAACATAACACAATCTCTTTTGGAATGGAAATGGAAACCGTTTGAATAGCACTGATGACTATTGGAATGTAATAAGTAACAATCGGGTTGACCAACTGTTTATGTTTTAGACACTGTCACTGTTAACAAAAAAGTAAATGCTATGTGACGTAACTTACAGTTTTTGCAACAGATATTTGATGTGAACGTGCCAAGTATGTTACAAGCCAAGAGCGTTAAAAAGTTCAGTGTGAATATCAGCCTAATGAATCACGGACGCCGGGTAGTGTTTTGCATTGTCTTAATGATAATTTGAAGTTCCACAATCGTGTTAATATAGTCTTCATAAACTGATTTTTTCTATCTGTAATGTTTTATTAAGCAAAAGATTTTCTTCGCTTTATTTCAATTAATTATGTTACACATGAAGCAATTGCAAATACAAACTAATCAAAAAGTCTGATGATCAAAAAACCACCACTGAAAAACTAGGTTACAATAATAACTAGTGACGCGCTAGGAAAAATGTATTAGGGAATAAAATTAGACGGACTTCATTGCGGACTGAATTTACTAAATCGACGTATTTTCAAAGTCTTGTAGAGCCCAACCTGTGGCGTTTTAGCCGAATTTTTTCTTAAGCACGTTAGCACTTGTATAACAAGATAACACCTCTAACTTATTTTTCGTTTTTTGTGACTAGAGAGGTTTTTGCTATCAACCCCTCAATTGATTTAACAATGCCTGCTGTTTCAAATTGCGTATACACCGAAAGGATTTCCTAAATCGCAAGATACAAATTCGGTAAAATGTAAGAAAAGTTGTCAATGTCTTATTCGAATTCATTAACAGAATGATTTTTTTATTATTTCTTTCTGAGATATCTCTTCCTGAGATAATCAAAATGTAAAAAAAGCTGATTTTCTTTTTTCCTCTGTATCTCTCTTATACATAATTTTGAAATTTCAATATAACTTTCTGCAGGCATTTTTTGATTCGGCTTCGAACAGAGGTGGTAGAATTGAAGTCAAACGTTTCGTCTTTCCACGACCATCATCAGTTTCGAGTTTTTAAATACAACGTATATCTTTTTATTACTCTATTTGATAGCATTTTTTCTCTTGATTGTATTGTTATATCATACTTAATAGTTGACATTAATTTGAAATTTAAATAACACAGATTTTTGAATGAAAATTTTATTTGATACATAATTTCAAAGTTTTAGTTCATTTTCTTAGCTATAGGGTAAATTACAATACAACTACATAAACACGTGGAAAAGAAATTTCCTTTTTGTCTGTGATAGAAAGAGATCTACATATATCAATGTGTTTGTATAAAACAGAGATAAACAGGAAATTTCTTTTTCTATGTATGTTGTGAATACAATTTGTTCGACTCGAAGGGCCTATCTAATGATAGCAATCGCTACCCCCATATCCACCCTCAGGGGGTGGGACTAGGGGCAACTTTCAAATCGCAAATAAGAACCACTATTTTTTATTACAGATTCGGAATCTACGTCTCAAATTACGTAGGGTTTGTCCGAATCATTGTTTTGGATTTCTGATCAATGGCGTTGAATTTTCCCAAAACCTACTTTTAGCGTTACCTAAGAACAACGACGTGGTAGTAGCTTTCTGTTCCCATCGAAGTGCTTAATTTAGGTGAGTTCCCTCGCCTTTCACCATCGGGGTGTTTGTTTTAGGTGAGTCCCCTCACCATCGCGGTGTTTGTTTGCAATATTATTTCAGTAAGTCCTAAAAAGTGTGGCCATCTACTTTGATGGCACTTATTTATCCATACTTGGAATGCTTGAACAGAACTGGGAAGTGTGTTGCCTTGGAATGTAAATGTTTGGTGTGGAATAATTGACGAGAACCTTATATATTCTTTATCGATGACAACATTACTGGTGAAAGATATCGCAACTTATTGGAGAACGAACTTCTAGTATTGATTGCAGACCTTCCCTTAGATGTGCGACAAACAATATGATATTAACATAACGGTTGTCTAGCACATTATTTTGTACTAGCTACAATTATCGGTGGATCGGAAGAGGTGGTTCAGTGTCTTGGCCTGAAAGATTGCTAGATCTTACTTCGCCTGACTTTTGTTTGTGGGGTTATATGAAGTTTATAACGCACTGCCAACAACGTGTGAGAATATGATTGAGCGAATCACTAATTCCTACCGGACGATTACATCACACACTTTTCAGTTGTGTCCAAGCATTGCAACAGCAGATAAATAAATGGTTTTGCAAAAATTCAGCGCCATTGGGCAGGAATCCAAAAAAATAATTCGGACGAACCCTACATAGTTTGAGGCGTGGAATCCGAATCTGTAATAAAATGTAGTGGTTCCTATTGGGAGGGGGTAGGGAGTAACTTTAAAATCGCAAATAGGAACCAAACTATTACAGATTGGGACTCCCCCACCCAATGGGTGGGGGGTGGAGGGTCGCGATTGGTATCATTAGATAGGCCCCTTCGGCTCGAATAACTTGTATTCAGAATGTTTTTTGATCCGATGCGTAATTTTCAAGATATTGCGTTGTCTCAAGATAAAAAAAACTTACCCTGTATATTGATCCAAAAATTGATTCATGGCTAAAATGAAATAAATAAATTAAAATATTTCGTAACTTAACTCAGTAGTCAATTAACGCAAGATTAAAATGAGTATTGATCGCACAGATTGACTTGAATCACGAAACGTTACAACTACTTAACCAATTTAAATTTGATTTGAAAATTGGCAAAAGTTGCTTGAAAAATACCTCAAAAGATAGTAGAGCTTAATTCATTCCAGTCAAAGTGCTTAGATAAATCTTGTAGCGCAAATTTACACAGATTCCCACAATTAACTAAATACGTGTTTCCTCTGTTGTGTCGCGAAGAAAAGTGAGGGTGCCCTGAAATGGTCGCTGGAATTTGCCTCCAAAGCAAACATGGCGGGCCAATCGAAAAACAGAACACGGAGGAACGTGGTTAGGAGAGAGTCTGTTAATTGTGCGCGGCGTCTAATTGTGCGCACCCCCCTGGCAGGCGATAGAGTACATAAACATTTTATGTAATGTTTATGTAATGCGTTTAATCCAATTTCTGAACCAGTATCTAAAGCTTAGTGTAATAGATTTTCAAGTTCCCGCACTTACCGACTCTATAATGGCTGAAATCTGAAATATGGCACTTTCGTGTAATTTTCTGTTTGTGGGTAGTATCACAATGTGCACGTTTTTCAGTCACCTATTGTATGAAAATGTTCACTAGACCTTTGGAGACTTCCTCACCTTACTCATTTTTGCTAGACGGATATTTTCTTTCACATATGACCAAAATCACCGAATCCAAGGCCAATCATGCGCATAGCCGAAATAACCGAAATAGTATATTGCGCGATAAGTGCGGTAACAAACTTTTTACAGACGAGTGCTGGTATTACACAGGAGTGGACGGAACCTCTATTTAAAATCATCATAATAGTTGCGTTATTATGGTAACGGCACCAATGTGCATGCGTCGTGGATCGTAACCAATTAAAATTGTCGTAGTATGGTCTGACGCTACCAGAGACCGCACGGACACCCCCGACAGCGCGATCAGGCATTCGGTTTTATGCATCTAAATTCAAGCAGATGAGATAACTTCTCATATACTAACTTTGCGCTTAGACATTTTTCTAATTTTCGATCCCTATTAGTAGACAGTCTACACTTTTTATCGTAATAAGAAAACATGTTGGAGAACCCCTGTGACAAATTTCAGGTTTCTAGTGCTAGGTGCGCACAGTTCACGGACTCTCCCAAACCAAACTCAAACCAATAATAAACCTGAATTTCAAGCCGCGCATTAACGTCACTTCCTGGGAATGTTGGCGAGTTTACAAACAAACCAAACACATACGCGTAGTTGCCGAAACGTACTGACAGATTAACTTGTAACAAAAATCCAAAAAATCAATTTTCGATTTAAATAATGCACACTTTATGATGTCATGGACGTTTTTGTTAAATCAAATCCTCATACTTTTTATTAATATTTTAATAGGTCTTGTATCTCAAAATTCCCACGCACTTAAAAATGTTTACTTCTTGCCCTTTAATAAAAAAAAATGGAAAAAATATATTGAAATCCAAAAAAATAATAGTTTTTCATTTTTAACAGAAATGCATGTCAAACATAATTAACAATATAAAAAAAGTTTAAAATAAACAAAAAAAGCTCATTTCATCAAAGTTTCATCGAGTACTTCGAGATCAGATTTTAAGGAAACTTTAATTTAAACTCACTTTAAGAATAGGGAAACAAATGTATTTTTTAAAGTTAAAGTTACTTTAAATTTTTTCCTATTATGAAATCGACTCTTACGGCCATTTTCATAATACGACTTTAAACTTAAAGTTAATTTAACCTAAAAAAGTACATTTGTACATTTATTCTTAAAGTGACTTTAAATTAAAGCTTCCTTAAAGTCTGATTGTGAAAACGACCATTAATGGTTTACTGCCAAAACAGGCACTATAATAGTTATTTACATGTCAAGCTTTGTAAATAAATTAGAAAAGATTATTTGCAAAGCGTGTCCCGTACAATTTTCAGCTTCACACAGCGATTTTTCATTAATTTACGTCATTTGTTTTATGAAAACGTTTTTTTTAAGTACAAAGTTTTTTTTATCGAAGGCGTTATTTCTAGCTAGACGTAGTCATGGTGATGTAAACAAACAATCTGCTCTCTATAAGCCTGTAAAATTGTACAGGGCCTTTATACAAGCCCGCAAATGTTTTACAGGCCTGTTCCAGTAATTTACCGTTTACTTGGTTACCATAAACAACAAAATTTACCTGTAAAATGTCATTTACTAGAAGGTGGAAATAAAATATTACACCACACCTGTAAGTTTGCTTTTTCATGTAACAAGCATTTTAGGGGTTCCATAATTTATTCCATACATACTGTCAACACTCACATTACTTTTTTAAATTTCCATATAACGTTCTCAAAAATTGACGTCATAACTTTTACAAATATTATCTTGTATATGTATTTCAGTTCAATGTCAAAAAGTGTATAGTTTAAAGAAAAATTGACCTGCTTTTAGATTTTTCTCAAAACTCAATAATTTACTTTTTATCGAATTTATGATAATGTGATAAAGTAACAAATCGATAATAGCTTTCAGACCCGTCAATTTTGCTTTATTTCTTGCCTCTTGTAAGAAATTTTTAATACTACTGTGTGTTTTATAAAGCTAGGCAAGTGCTAACTTTATTTATTTTTAATAGAATTTTTAATTCTACTCAAATTTATTTTTTACTTTATCACGACCTTATACATATTTCATCCTCTTTCGTAATATCTGCAGATACTTTCAATTTTCTAATATTTCTTATTTAAAATGTGATATTGGTTACCATTTTGATCAGATTGAACGATTTAGAGAGTTTGTCAAATATCTCATGTAACAAACATCTTTCTATAATGGTAGAAAAACATAAAATTTTTCATTTTATAGCAAAAATATTAATAACTTGTATACGAAGACATCTAATCTAACACATTTTCTAAATTTTAAAATGAAAAGTTAGGAACTAGCAGTCAAACGTGGCTAACAGGCAGAAGCTCCTCCTTGTCAATCCATAACAAGTTACTTCTATACTATGTGATTCATAAGAACCGCATCATCACTTAGGTGGCCTTTAGACTCATTTATTTGTTTTCAAAAATCTAATAACACAGAAAAAGCCTTTGGAAATTTCAACATTATTTTAGAAATAAGGTTGGCAACGGTGCAGCCGGAATTCGGTGTTGCTACGGATACCACGGTCTGATATGTGACAATACTGACAGTAAATAAACGATTCATTTAACTAAACAGTGAACAGAAACTGCGTAAAAGAATTCTGGATGCTGCACAAATAATAATGATAAATGCTAAGAAATATTCAAAGAAACATCAGAAAATTATGAAGTTGTTCTCAGGCAGTCAAAATTTCGACCGTGTATTGCAGCGCTTTAAATTAAATATAAATAATATTAACATTCCCTAACACCAACTAAGCGATAGTGCGACACTTTTGAATCACAGTGTATAAACACATATTAAAACCAATATGGACCTATGGCATTCAACTATGGAGCTGCACCAAACAAAGTATTCTAAATAAAATCCAGAGATTTCAAAATAAAGTGCTAAGAAACATCGTCGATGCTCCACGGTTCATCATTCATCAGAAATAGAGATTTTCAAGTAGAACCTGTGGCTAACGAAATCCAAGAGTTTGCTTAAAATCACGAAAAAGAGAGCACGAAAATGTTGAAGCTATTCAACTTCTAGACAACAGGATTCTAATTAGATGAACAAGAGAAAAAATGTTTTGAATCAGTATAGTTGTTACAACAAAAACAGAAACAATATCCAAGAAAACTATATTCACTTTAGTATAATAAGGACTAAGGAGCGTTGTAGGGTGAATAGGGTGAACCCTTAGATTTAAGTTTTGTTTAGTAAATTAGGTCAGACTAAAGTTACTTGTCTTATTAGTCGCTGAAAACTATACATTCAATCAAATTCCTGTGAATTTGGATACATTAATGAGAGACTCACACATTCGTTCGCAGCTGATGCCAGCAGAAAAAAAATGAAAATACGTAGTGATCTTTTCAATTTTTTTCGGCTCTTTCTTGTTTAAACAAAATAAACGGATCGATCTTCAATCGACTAACGTCCGTCGCGCGTAAACGAATTTGACTCGATTATAAAAAGCAAAATTGAGTTTAGACTTATTAAAACCGCCTGTCTCATTTGATAACAATCGAAAGAGTTACAGTAACGAGAGAGATATGGAACAATAAAGTAGGTTAAAGAGTCATGCGACAGGTCAACTCGCCTTGATAATTGATTAAATGAATCGGAATTTTAAGACAATTTGTGACGCATTGTATGAAACGTTTACATTAGTAAAGTAACTAAAAGTAACTAAATACATGTATATAATTATATTGCAATCATTTTCTTGTTACCTGCTGTTACATAAATGTTCAATAAGTTATTATAATTTTAATTATTGAATGTATGGAATATGCAAACATTAAGAACAGTTTTTCAGCAGTTCCTGATTATATTTAAATAAGTAAAAAAAAAACATATTTTTCATTACTTCTTGTCTTTAAAAACTATGGTTGCAAAGTGTGTGATATTTTAGAGAATTCTGAGGTATACTAAACACTGCAAGGAAATTTAATTGGAATTATTTTACAGTTATATTCTGAGAACAGTTTGACTTTTAAAAGTGTTACCTAAAGTACGTACAATATGTTACCAATTTTAAAATATCATCTAAAATACACTGATCAACAAAATTTGGCTAATTTGAGTTCTCGCAGGTCTGTTTGAGTTTCTCGCCTGAGCAAGGATTACAAAAGGATCCGGCGAAACTTTCTCCGTGAACATGTTCAATGGCAATTTCGACACTGGTTGTGTGTGCTTTTTACGGACAAGTCGCGGTTTACTCTAACGCCTCGTAAGAGTGTACAGATGTACTGAGAACGATACCCTGCCCAATGCATATAGGAGGTGAACCGGTTTAGAGGTGAATCAGGGATCGATTATGTTTTGAGGCGGCATCAGTGGATGGTCACATCAACTTGACTGTTGTTAACCCACGTCCCAACTCGCAAATTTATGTTGGGGCAATTCTTTAGGAGTATTTTGTACCATTTACGAGTGATTTTGGTGATAGATTCATTTTCCAACAGGATAATTGCAGAATTCATACCTCAAATTCTACAAAACGATTTTTCCGAGAACAGGAAATTCAAGTAATGGAGAGGTCAACCATGAAACCAAATTGAAATCCCGTCAAGTACGTTTGGGATTTACTTGACAGGTGTATTAGGAAGTGTCGTACTGCACCGTGGACTCTTCAGAAACTGACTGAGGATACTAATGAGGAGCACATGCACTACTGAATTTTGATTGAACAGAATTTTAGTTACGTTTTAAGTGAAATCACGTTTTGATTTTCCTATTCCTCTCAATTATTCCGTGTAGCTCAAGAGAATCTTTAAAGCAGAGCATTTTTGTTGTTTTCATCTGGTTGAGTAATGTTGAAAAAACACAATCTACCAAAGTTAATAATGGTGTTTATTTTTTCTTTTAAAAATGCTGCATGGATAAAAAAGTGTTCTCCAAATTTTGTTGATCAGTGTATCTTTCATGTCGTAACGAAATATGGATAATGACCTTAGAATATTATTCACTATACTGAAAATATTACGGAAAGAAACAAAGCAAAAACAGGTATTAGATCTAATTCAAAGTGTATCTCATCCGCTTTCGTGCTTGCTTCAAATATATCTACATGTATTAGTAGACTATGAAAACAAATGCCCAAAACAAGACCATCTGAAGTTTGCAGGTCGCGTCTATAGGTGCTTTCTTTCGCTCATATAATCGTGATCTAAAAGTGTTTTGATTCAAAAACAGACATTCTTTTCTTTGAATCTCTCTATTTTTAAAACTTGTTTGGATTGAATTATGGTTATTTACAAATGAACTTGTGACGTAATTTAATCGATATTTCAAATTGAAAGAAAAATGAACAAGAAACGTCAACATTTGCTAACGGCACTCAGTTATTTCCGGAAGCAGGAGTTCGTGGGCTCAAAAATAAATTATAAAAGGAAAATATTTCAAGATACACAAAGTGAAAACTTTGACTAAATGGAAACATTAATTTAATTTAAAACAGGGCGCCACCCAAGGTCTTTGATAGGAAAAGAGTGTATGGAAGACTGAGAAGGAAGACTAAAATAAATATATATGACTAGTAGTTGTGTTGAATCTCGTGGAGTAATTATTCTTAAAAATTTCAAGATTAAATAATAGTAGATAGTTATATTTGACAATGATATTGTACTTCAAGAAGGCTTCATTCATTTCACATTTTGTGACAATAAATAGAATTAGAAGTAAATGAATGTTACATTTGACCATAAAGAATTTTAAATTCTAATTAAAAGGATGTGAATTGTTAGCTATGAAAATTAAATTGCAACCAAACCTTAAATGTTGAAACTGATTAATAATATAGGTAAATAATATTTATATAAAATTGAAAGTTAATATTAATAGTTATAATATAATAATTAATAATGAAATTAAGTAAATTTAATGAAGTTGAATGAAATTTGAATAACTTGAGATACCAAAAAAATTAAGTTACAAAAGAAATATATATATAAATTCTTAAATTTGCGTTAAAGTTAGGTCATAAAAACCTGCGACACGGCGTCTGAAGATCCGACGTGTTCAGCGGTGAAGATGTTGAACCAACAGCCTAGGGATCCTAGCCCAACCAAAAAAATTGCGGTAGCGCTTCTCACCGGTACTGACTTGAAGAAAACGGGGTGGTATGGAAATACTGGTAAATTCAAAGGGCGGTCATACGGCCCATCCGAATTAAATCTCAGAAGAAAAAAAGGGAGGAAGATTCTAAATTAGAATCGTTTCACGATTAAATAATTTGCCCATTATGAAATTATTACTTTGTGCCAAAAGAAAATTATAAGGCTCCTCCAAAAAACCCTAGAACAAATATCTAGTATAAGGGGCACGTTCTTCTCGTGAAATGCGGATCGCGACCACAAAGAAATATCGGTAGCACGGGAAAAATACAAAAGAACGTGGAATAACAAACTCACCTTGCTTTTAAGGGTATAAACCAAAATTTAGGATGCCATTGGAGGGTAGATGATTTTCAAGAAACAAAAAATTTCAACCGTAAAATTCACATGCCGAAATGGCCTCTCTCAAGCACCTCAAGCGAATAGCTCACCCAGATCCGGTCTTGCGGTCAACGGATGCCTCGAAAATTTGACAATACCCCGGGAAACTTCAAATGCGATGCAATCGCGATCCAAATAAGAGACAACAGGTAATACAAAAGAGGAAATAATATTTAGGAAATTTAAAAGAAAAGAAAATCAAATTTAAAATATTACATATTGATAAAAGACATTTGAATATTTGAAAACAATACAGTTAACGACTGAATGAATTTAGACTACCCATAACCAGATGGCGGCAAGGTCCCAATTCCCCCAACAATTAATTCAATTAAATTTCCAAATTAAGAGAATTGTCAAAACAATTGTCACAAACTATAACTTTTGGTTATACACATCAGGTCGTTAAGCACTTATGGAAGCTGTGAGATTTTTTTCTGACTGGTGTGATTTTGTATAGAGACCCTCTAGTTATAGTCTAGCTGATTGGCGCACATTTTTAATTGGTTCCACCATATTTCAGCAAAAATGTATTTTAGCCAATCATAAGAAAGGATGTAAGTGCTGTTTGGCGCCAACATTTCGATTTGACTTTGAAAATAAGCAAGGAAGGTTGTCAATCTGACACTGACGGATGTTTTTTTGTTGCTGAAGAAAGGTTAGGTAATACTGTCAATTTGACGCGGACAACTTTTCTTTATCCTTATTATATTATTTATATCCTTATTATTTTGCATTTCGTATTGTATTTCGTAATAAGTGATTTTTCGCGACTAACTGGTTACGAAATAAGTGACCCCTGCATTTTCGTGACTTACCGGTAACCGTTGATATGACGTCACATATGTTACTGCGGTTACTATTTTCCTAACCCGGTCAGGGAGTTGTGTAACGTTACAGTCTCTCTCTTATTCCGTGAGTTCTACACAGATCCGTGGTTCCGCGTGCTAACCTCGACTTGATTCAATCACAACTTTTTTTTCTAATAGTTAAATACACAATTCATTGTTGGACTGTTGTCAAATTTGAAAATGCAACCGTCAGAGAGCCTATAACCGTAACCGTTTCGTTTTGACAAATTTTACTAACCATGACGTATTCTCATGACCGTAACGTCACTACTGCTAACCATACTATTCGTAACCGGTTAGTCGCGAAAAATACCTTAATGTAAGATACTGCTACTAAATGTCAGAATTGCTTTAATATGTTTTTAAATTTGCTTAAAATAAAATTTATTTTATTTCATGCCCAAGGTTTTCATCATATAAGGGATCAAGGAAGATGTGACTCTCAAGAGCCTTTTCACACTAGCGACTTGGCTGCTAAGTCGCTGGGTACGCGATTAAATCGCGCGGCTAGAAGTACATACAAAATGATATACGCGAAAATCACGCGACTGAATCGCGCGGCTGTCAAAAATATGAAAGCCGTTAAAATGATGTATTCGAAAGTCGCCCGGCTGAATCGTGCTGCTAAGTCGCTAGTGTGAAAGCGGTCTAATAATAACGAGACATTAATAAAAATCTCATGAAAGCAGGCCAAGGAAAAAAGACTGTTACGTCACAAGTACTTACCTGCTGATTCAAAAATCTTGCAAGACAGCAGAATCCGTGCTCGGAAGATGATGACAAAAAAAACGGACGGACGACTCTTGGCTCCGGCTTGCTCGCAACAGAAAAAGAAAAGCGGAGAGCGGTTTTCGTGGGTGACACGGAAGTTACCGGAAATGGGCGCCAGTCGAGGAAATCCCCGCAGCCAAGAACCAACCTAAAAGTATGCCTCGTGTGGTCCCTCGACAGACCGGAATAGAAATGTCCGAAAAAAATCGTAATTGAAGCACAGAAGCAAAAGAGTGCAAAGAAACTGCATATCGACAAGAGAACTAATTTATTAGCGGCATGTAACACAAAATAATAAATGGTACGTTGCTCAAGCAGGCGAAAGACCAAAAGGTCTTGAAATGCGTTATGTAATTCAACTAAATGATAGCAAAACAGTAAAATAATTATAGCCTGGTGGAATTCCACGAAACTTTACACGTACTTTTAAATACAAACTAAAAATTTAACTTAATTCAACTTTCTTTGAAATACCGCGGCACAAATTAGAGTAAATTCAACGAGACAAGAAAAAAGGGCAAATCCCGACAAAGTGGTTTGAAAAATTAACGTGATTTGATCTCTCACCAAAGCTTGACGACGACAAGATTCTCTCGGAAATGGATCACATGTACCTTCCTTGTTGTCCTGTTCTTATCTTCCTCGATACAAAAGCAACGAGAAATAAAGTGGACTTGACGGAGGGCTTCAACAGCGGCTATTTCCAATCTCCTGAATCGTAAAAACTGTCCTATGAGAAGCAGGCGGAGAGGTTGGTGCTGAAACCGTCAGGGAGGATCGATCACCGTAATACCAGACCAAAATTATCGTTGGAGGTCGGTCGGGGAAATGCATCCGGAAGAGAAGAAAAAGTACCAAAAGAAAAAGAAGCCGAAACTAATTCGACTTCTTCCGGAAAAACACAAAATTTCAAGTGACCTCTTACAAAATTGCGAAATGCGAAAATCGAAAACGATACAATCGGCGAGCAAATCAAAAATGGAACAAACAGGTTCCTCAAACACAATAAACACTCGGAATCGGTAAATAACTTCGTACTTAACTCGCCGAGAGGCCAACACAAAAGAGACGGTAAAGAGCACCTTAACATTCAAATAAAAGCGCAAGGGAAGGGAGGAAGAAAGAAGTGGTGCCAAACGGCAAAAATGGAACTACAACAAAGTGCCAACCTAAATATATACAAATCGTCACAAGACGTACATCTTTTCTTAATTGTACAAAGCAACTACAATGTTAAATACAGTTTTTTCGCTGGATCTTTGCAGTTACGTTATAATCCCGCGTGAGCGCAGTTTTGAAGGGAAAAATGTATTCCCGCACTCGGTCCATAAATATCTGCAAACGTCAGTTGTCAAAAATATTCAAGATGCGGTGATTTATCAGTTGAAACATTTAAAAAAAGCGTTTCTAACGTTGTTCCTCTAAATACGATTAAAACTAAAGCGTCATTGTGCCAACATTTTACCGAATTTTTCGAACAGCGGAATTATAATTTACTTTCGATAACAACACCTGAAGAAATAGCAAAAATTATTACAAGATTAGGCATTCAACATGAAAAAGAACGGAGAAAACTACAAAGAAACTAGTGTCAAATCAATCTCGAGACAATAGACATATAAAAATAACGAGCACTCGTGAAATTGCCAAGCAACAAACTTTCGTGATAATCATTAAATTTTGTCGGCAAAATTATATCACTTATGGTATTATATGGTATTATATGTATACCGTGTGTCCACTTTGATTACGCACCCAAGGAATTTCAATGCTGTAACGCTACTGGTATTGCACAACCCCTCCAGAGGAGTGATGGGTAGAAAGAAGAGGTGGTAGTAGTAAAAAAGATGGAGAAGAGTTTTAAGAGGTTTTACAAGCAAGTTTGCACCCAAAAAGGATGGACCTTATCGAATATTGCAGGAAGTTTCGCCGACTACTTACGAGCTGGTAGCGCTTGATGAAGGGGCTATTCCACTTGGAAAATTCCGTGTTACCGAATTAATTCCTTTCATTGGTTCAGGTGGAGTTCAGCCTATAATGCCTAAGAGACGAAGAGGAAGACCAGGACAATGTCTGGTTTCTGCACGAGGGCGTACGCAGAAACCAGAGGGGGAGGATGTAATGCCACTGGTATTGCACAACCCCACCAGAGGAATGAGGGGTAGAAAGAAGAGGTGGTAGTGATACGAAAGATGGAAAAGAGTAATAAAACGTGTTGATTGTACTATTTATTGTTTAATTATTCTTACTCAATTATAGTAATTTTCGATAATCAAAATTTGTCCCCTTATTAACTTACAGCCACGACTGGACAGTGTTCAATGCATTTTTTTTAATTATAAATTCCTGTTTTCCTATCAAATTTATCATAAAGCAATAAACGACATAACACGTAGATTTATGTTATGCGTTAACGGAGACGATGTTTAGTATGTTTTTTCAAATTCACGGGCTTTCAAAATTAAAAAGAAAAACTTTAATTAGCAGTCATTATTCAATATCATAGTTTCGATCAAGCAGGCAAACTTCTAGTTGTCGTGTTTTACTGGTTTTCAAACATAAGGCTCAATTCTCACACGGCTAAAACTCTTCTTATAGAATTACTTATGTTCGTCATCTTGAACGCAAAATAGAAATCACAGCTTGTGCGAAAAAAAATGTGCATTTTTCGCAATTTAACATCAATCTTCTTGCTGCTAGTAAACGGCAATCAAATTTCACCAATGATGTGATAACATATTTCTATAGGTAGTTAATTGCAGCATATTAATTCCATGATTAAATTTAATTTATCAATAATCTGAAGAAAAAACACCAAATGTGACAACTAAATTAGGACAGAGGGAGTATTATTTATTTATTTAAAAGGCAATAAGTGCTACATCAAACCCTCAAATAATTCCCCGTTTATGACCAAAAAATGTCTGAAGTTGTCTTGAAAGTTTGAACGGAACCAAAATAAATGTATCACTTTATTTTTAAATAGTGAAAATTCTAATAGCCCAGTGTCATGTTATTGCAGTGTGATACCTGCAAAATAAAATCCTCTTTGTTGTGTTGTTGTATTATCGAGCACATATCTAACAGAAATATATTATTATTTGATCATTTAGGGTGGAACAATTTTTATTATTCTTATTTATAGATAAATACTTAATATGAATGTCTGATCTTTCTATTTTCGATTAAAAAATTTTTAAAGTCAGTAAAGCTACTGTCAAGTAGAAGTTTGACTGCCTGATCTAAACTGTGGAATTGAAACATGTCTGTGTATTTAATTTTCTTTTTAATTCTGAAAACCTGTGTTTTTTAAAAAACGTACTAATTATAAACAGATAAAACAGCGACATCTTACGATCGCTTTTTGACCTGACATTGCAGTAGGATAGACAAATTGAAGCGGGATTTGCTCCTAATAAGTCCCCCATGCTTGCAATCAAAAACGATTTGCACAAAATTTTTCTAAAAACTTTCATTATGCTTTGACAGCAAGCATGGCCGCCTTGGATGAGGGACTTATTAGGAGCAAATCCCGCTTCAATTTGTCTATCCTACTGCAATGTCAGGTCGAAAAGCGATCGTAAGATGTCGCTGTTTTATCTGTTCATCACTCTTATATCGCAATTGCGAATAAATTGGACAAGTCGCTTCTGTTTGCAGTGGGAATGTCGAGCTACGTCTCTGCTGAAGAAGCCCCAAGTAGGGCTGAAACAGCTATACAGAGGCTGCTCGAGGTTTTCACTGCAATCAAAAACGATTTGCACAAAATTTTTCTAAGTACTAATTATAGTTTTACATAACTCAAAGCTACGTATTATGCCGTTTAATGATTTAAGAAAAATTTGATAGGAAAACAGAAATTTACGATTAAAAAAATGCATTGAAATTCCTATGGTGCGTAATTAAAGTGAACACACGGTATGATTATTTCATTCATAAAAATTTCACCCATCAGAGTCGATCATTTTAAACAAAAAATTGTTTCCCATTGCCAAAATTTCTAATTTAAAATTTTGCTGGGATTGTTCAACCTATAAGAAGTGAGAATGAAGCAACCAAGCTGTTTTTCAGCAACAAATTTTCTTTTGTTTTCTCGCTAGCATAAAGTCTGTTCGTTTGTTAACACTACTTTACACCAAGCACACTAGTGCAAGAAATCGCGTTCGTTTGTCACAATGCAGATGTATTATGCCCGCCAAAAAAATCTGGGACACGTAATATGTATGTAGTGTAAATATGATCAGTTAATTATTGTTGCTATAGTGTATTCGTCCTTATGTTTATTTCTATGTTTTTTTTTTACGTTACCGTAGAAACAAATTTAAAGTTGCTTTCAAACTAATAAAACAACTCAAAAATGCAAGTAAAAACTTGACAATTTTTTTTTGGCGGGCATAGTACCGATTGGGTTCGTTTGTCTTGTGCAACACGCTCCGAACTATTCCGAACTGCACTTTGTTGCTCAAAGTTCGAGGCACGAACAAGAAAGTGCAGTTTATCCTTGACCTAAAAGCTTTTCGGTTTTTAAGTATGCAGGTTGTCCCAAACCTCTGGAAAAGTCCTAAAATGCCCCTTTAAATTCATTTTATCAAGAAAAGGTCTTAACAAAAGTTGTGTAGGTTTTCATTCCGCATATTCTAAAATTATTTTCAAATATGCAGGTTGTTCATTTAATAAACCTAACTTATTATTTTTTAAATGGAAGTATATATTTTATTGTAGTTTCGGTTAGCCCTTGAATAGACGTTAAAATTAATTTACATTCTACTTACTTATTTTTAGTATTTATCGAGTTATTTTTATTTTTATTCAAAAAATGGGTCATGCTTGATGATCTGCCAAATTGTCAATTTTAATGATAGGACATTCAACCTTGGACCAAAATATTAAATTAAATCTCTCATTAAATCTCTTTTACAATATTCATCATTTTTAAAAACATAGCAACGACACTACGATTCAGTTTGCATATTATAAAATTAGTGATTGTTTTCAAATCGAACACCCTGTATATTATAGTACATTTGGATAGTGCTTTCTACGAGCTTTTCCATATTTTATGGTCTTAAGATTTATAACTTGTGAGTTATTATCACTTATCTATAATCTACTTAAGGAATATGCTGTATAATATTTTTATTCGTCTCAGAATCATTATTTATTTTAATTTTTAATTTTTATTAGATATTTAGCCATACAATTTATCGTACTTTTAGTGATTTAAATAAAAATAAATAAATAAATTCAGGAGCTGAATGATTTTTTTTATGTAATTCCTGTCATGTAAGAACATATTGTGGCGAGCCATTCAGCACTACGTCAAACTGAAGGCGTCAAGAAGTCGGTTCGCTGTTATGCGTCATCGGCCGTCACGCCACCGGGGCCTACATCGAACAGACTAGACTTTTCCAGCGTGGAGAATTCGAGACGGCCGCAAAGGA
Source organism: Prosopocoilus inquinatus (assembly GCA_036172665.1). Taxonomy (NCBI): domain Eukaryota; kingdom Metazoa; phylum Arthropoda; class Insecta; order Coleoptera; family Lucanidae; genus Prosopocoilus; species Prosopocoilus inquinatus. The sequence continues at coordinate 39,624,664 of CM069871.1, forward strand.
TATAAAATCGGCCAAAGTTGACTCACCAGTCAGTCGAATTCTAACAGCGATCGTCGAAGTTAGATTTTAGTGTGTAAATAAATTGATACAAATAAATTAGTTTGTAAGCGTTATTAAATTACGATTAAGTTTTTACCGAGTGTTTTATTCGTTTAAATAAATAAATTTAAACCCTAGAAGCGTAACAATATTACTTGGATTTTGGGCCAATCATCTTGTATTCAACTGTTGCACTAATGATAACACTGAAATACAAAAATAACCTTAATAAAAGTTAAATGAAATTGAATGGATTATTTTGTACCTACAACTAGCCTGTAACTAATTTGCATTTTTTTTAAATATCAGTCACCCTCAGTTCTCTTGCAACAGCAGTTAAGTTCATTCGAACTGCGAATAGCGTATGACGAGATCCTTTAGTCCAGGATGTTAATAAACTAACACACTGTACACAGCAAACACTAGGAGTCCAGGTTTTGTACAAATTTCGCACCGGAAAGCCCAAATAATTAAAATAATAGTATTTAACCAATGGTGTCTCAGACTACTTTTAACAGTAAATTGACCGTAATGTAACAAAGGTTATCAGGATGGTTTACACATACTTTGGGCATCTTATTATGATGTATAGACCAAGTAGTTTAGTTAGTTTTCATTTCAATAATTTAATGTTAATATATCGGAAACACTTCGGTAAGCGAAATTCGTCTAATCAATTTAGTCGATGTTTAATGAAAACTGAGGGTGATTGAACAAAACTAAGTATGAGGTTTATACAGGGTGGGCCAGGGTGGTTAGCACCTACATTAATGCAGATTTCGAAAATTTGTTTTCGCTATTACTTACCTGCGGTATAGATGCATGATTTAAAATTAGTTACAATTATACAAGGTGTTCCGTGTGGCTGTGCCAGACCAAAGTTGTGTTTTTTAAATGGAACGTACTGTACATTATAGCTTATTTCGATTCGTCTTTAAGAGTATATAAGTTTATTATAAGGATGTTATGTACCTAAACCTAATACTTTTTGAGATATTGACATTTCAATGTAAAAAAATCTGTTATTTGATGTTTCACAGATTAGATGTTTATTAAAATTCGGCATTTAAATTGTACAGTAACGTTACATAACCTCTATAGAACAGAAAACAATTTCCATCTCGAACATATTCCTATTATTTTACACAGGGTAATTCATAACTCCGATGATTATTTTATTCGGTTAGTTTAAATGGAACACCCTAGATTTTAATGCTGAATTTAATAGATTTTTGATTATTGATATAGGGTTCAGTAGGCGCTACATAACAAACCTACACACAGTAAAATGTCAAATTCGTAGATTCATAAATCAGCAATTATTCCATCTTCCAATTGAATATTTTGTCTATAATTTAGTTGATTTTAATTAAAAAATCTATACTGAGACTGTTTTTTTGTCTGTTAAAAAATTATATTTATTTCATCTGTAACGTAAAAAAAACTGTATGCATACTTTTATTTAATACCACCCTAGCTCCAAGCTTTCCGGTTTATCGCAGAGTTGTAATGGTTAGTAATTATAACTGTGACTGCGACCGTCTTACTACATGTTTACGTTCTTTGTCTTACAAACCAGGGAAATACAGAAACACCAGTTCGAAGCAAATTCCACCAAATAATAACCGACAAAAATTCCATCTCTCACATAGAACATACACTGGCAGTGGGGATCGAATCCACGTCTAAAGATACCCCCCCCCCCTCCAAGTGTCAGTTCCCTTGCCTGCGAAACTAATGCTTAACTACTAAACTTTTAATTTTAAATTTATCAAGACTATCTGATTATTTTAAATAAGATAACACCCAACAACAACAACAATATCAATGAAGATACCAATAAAAATAACAGTAATAATACAAATAACTATAACATGTGATTTAAATGAGATGAAATCTCCTTGTCACAGAAAACAATTATGTGAAGAAGACCATGGTTATCATTTTGAAAATTTTCTATATTGTTATTAATGTTAAATCAATTGTTATTATTATTATGGTTATAATTTTACAGAAATTTTCATTGCTATTGTTATTGTCGTTTGTTGCGTTTCTTAGCGTTACTTAATCTTACTTAAAGTAATCAGGCAATTTTGGTAAAATAAAATTAAAAAATAGACTAAATATGCATTTCCTTTGTGATATCATAAATCAAATGAGTGTCATTTTTACAGACTAGAAACTAGAAACAGACTCAATACAGATTTTCTAAATAAATCAACGATATTATAGACAAAATATTCCATTGGAGGACGGAATAATGCTGTTTTATGAATTTACAAATTTGACATCTTACTGTGTGTAGGCTTGTTGTGTAACACATACTAAACCTTATATCATTGTAACGCTTAATCAAAGATCTATTAAATTCAGTAATAAAATATAGGATGTTCCATTTAAACTAACTGAGTAAAATAAACATCAGAGTTATGAATCATCCTGTGTAAAATAATAGGAATATGTTCGAGGTGGAATCGAGGAATCGAGGCAATGTTGGTAAAATAATGCTGATATTCTGAGCTAATGCTGATATTCTGAGCCCGATCGTATGCCTGTAAGGTGTTACAGAGCGATTCAAATACATAGACCGTAAATATGTTACGATGGTTACGATAGTGCTCAGAATTGCAGCATAAGATTATAAAAAAAAAATAAGTAAGCATTTCGTTTTTGATGTCATAAATCAAATGAGTGTCATTTTTAACAGACTAGAAACTAACAACAGACACAATACAGATTTTTTAAATAAAAATCGTTGATTTACAATGGAATATTTTTAACCGACTAGAAACTAAAAACAGACTCAATACAATTTTTAGATAAAAATCGTTGATTTTACCGACAAAAATAAAAATAAATAAAAATCGTTGATTTTATTTAGAAAATTTGTATTGAGTCTGTTTTTAGTTTCTAGTCTGTTAAAAATATTCCATTGGAAGACGGAATAATGCTGTTTTATGAATTTACAAATTTGACATCTTACTGTGTGTAGGTTTGTTGTGTAACACATACTGAACCCTATATCATTGTAAAGTTTAATCAAAGATCTATTAAATTCAGTAATAAAATGTAGGGTTCCATTTCAACTAACCGAGTAAACTAAACATCGGAGTCATGAATCATCCTGTGTAAAATAATAGGAATATGTTCTAGATGGAAATTGTTTTCTGTTCCATAGACGTTATGTAACGTTACTGTATAATTTAAATGCCAAATTTTAATAAACATCTAATCTGTAAAACTTCAAATAATAGAATTTTTTTACATTGAAATATCAATATCTCAAAAACTATTAGGTTTAGGTACATAACATCCTTATAATAAATTTATATAATCTTGAAGTCGAATCGAAACAAACCATAATATACAGTACGTTCCATTAAAAAAAATACAACTTTGGTCTGGCACAGCCACACGGAACACCCTGTATAATTGTAACTAATTTTAAATCATGCATCTCTACCACATGTAAGTAATATAGAAAACATATTTTCGAAATCTGCATTAATGTAGGCGCTGTCCACCGAATACGCACTACCCTGTATGCGGGTAGTTGGTAGTGTTTAAAGAACGATTAGATTTTGTTTAACAAAATCACTGTTTATCAGTGTAATTAGTACAATAGTTGAACACAAATGATAATTAGGGCAACTTTGGCCCTTTTAGTTCGAAAGCCAAGCTCAGCAAAGTTCCACATTTCTTGTAGGGATGTAAAGTATCATTTCAGTATATTTTACATCCCTACGATAACGTAGGCATTTATTGTTAAATGACTGGAGAGTCTTGTTACATACCATGCATAACTTTTGTTACAAAAACCACATATACATAAATCTTGACTTCTGTTTTTTGAACGCTGTTACAACTATGACTTTTATACAACCTTTGTGACCCATCGTGAGATTAAGCAATGAGATACTTCTCTTTAAACAATGGCCGTACAGCGAACTATAATTAAACGTAACCTTACTACAATACTGGCAATTTACCACTTGGTATTTTACCAAACAGTATTTTACGAGATTGTAATTTACCTTGCAAAATACGGTATTTTAAATTGTGGTTGAAAGTGATGGTAAAAATTTCGTATTTTATTTATGTCCGGTTTCTGAAAAGATAAATAACTTTAGGGAAAGGTGATTTTTTTATTGAGAGATAATTTTATGAAACGTATAAACTGTTTTGGTTGCTACTTGTACACTTTATGTACAGATAACATTTTGAGGAACGGCTTTTAGAAATTATAATGTGTTTATTTTAGGCTTATCTCTACATAAAGTTATGCACCGTTTCAGAAACCAGGTATGAGTATTGTAAATAGTAATTTACCAGTTTACATCCCTGCTCTCAATTAAGCGCAAAATCTCTTCTTGGGTAATCTCCATTCGAACCATTTGAAGACTTCTTGGCAGATATTCGAGGACGTTAACACAATTTATACTAATCATATATGCTTGTAAAAAAAAAACAAAAACAATAGGAATATAATAACATACGAAGTGCTGCATTTAATTAATTTAAAGGTCTCGAATATTGGCTTCCCTAATTATTTTACAGCAAAAATTCCATTTAAGTTTTTTAAAGTACTCTTCACGATGAATCTGTCTGTGAAATTGAAAATTTTTCATACGTTGAGTTTTAAGATATTAAAAAGAAAGATTCTGCAACTAAACTCAATTTAAACTCTAACAGCCTTGATCAATGATACTGAAAACTGGACAGATAACGCTAGCCTGCGAAGGTTTTGCGGATGACATGAAACTAGGTGTATGTAGTAGATTTGGTGTTCCTGAGTTCGAGAAAAATATAATAATTTTTTCAACACGCAGCATTTTTTTTAAATAACAATATTTCAAAGTAGGTTTTTCAACCATAATTTTCGATAAGCCAACTGTTACTTGTTTGCTATAACCAAAGTTCCTTATAACCGGTAAATAAAAACAAAGTATGTATTTAGTAGGGTTATAACCGAGAGTTTTCTACAAACGGATTCACTACAGCTGACCTTCACTGTACAGGGCTTTTGATAAACAAACTACAATCGAACCTCCGTAACTCAAATTTTAAGGGACCGGAAAATTACGAGTTATAGAGATTTCCAGTTAAAGAAATAGATAGCAGTTACATATAATTGCAAGGACCATCACTAAATTTCGACTTGCAGAAAATGTCGATTCGTGGAGGTTCGAGTTACAGAGGTGCGCTGTATATTTTTGGAAGTAAAAAGAGGAACTTTTGTTAATTCGAAAAAATTTACTGAATTTTTAATCTAAAATATCAAAGAAAATAGTTTTTAAAACTTTAACTGGACAGTTTTAAAATTGGACAAAAATCGACTTCAATTAGAATAACAAAGTTCTCAATTCCAATCGTCACTTGTTTTTTTTTTAGTAAATTCTGGCGGTTCAGGTAAATCTTTAAAACGTTTGCATTTAACATTTTTTTATATGTCTGATAATAAAGTGTACAAGTATCCTACAAAATGCAAACAAAAACTCTAAAAAGTTTAATTTTTCTTTAGTATCCTGACGTGATAGAAAAAAAACTAATAACAGACTCTTTTTTACAATGTTGAAACCTTTGAACAGCACATAGTCTTATCTCATCCGCAAAAAAAATATATTTTTTCGCAGGCTAGTGTAATTAATAAATCTAATCGTTTTTGAAAAATATTGATAAAAAAAGCTTTTCCAGTAATTTATTTTAACATTTACTGATCAAGGCCGTGATGATAGTTTGGTATAAATTGAATTTCGTTACTAATCTTTTTGAAATATCTTGAACCTGAGGGAATGAAAAATTCTGAAAAATAGTAAATTAAGCAAAATAATCAGGGAAGCCAGCATTCGAGCACCTTTATATTAACATGGGATTTCCTATGTTGCGTTTCAAAACACCGCACTCTATTTAATAAAATAATATAATAATTTCATCAAAAAATACTCGTACCAACGAAATTTCTTCAATTCATGATCAAAGAAATACAGTACACTGTATTGAAGCTATCTACACAACAGATAGTTTCAGGAGGGCGTGAAAGTTTTCAAACTCTTCTTCAAAGATTCCAATAGTTTGCATGGTTTTTATACCTTCGGTGAAACATGTGAATTCTTATAATTTTGGGGGTGTTGAGTACAAGGAAACTATTAAAAAATCCACACGTCACATTCAGACAATATTTATTTAAAAAAAAAATTGTTGCAAATCGTCTTTTATTGCAGTGAAAACCTCGAGCAGCCTCAGTACAGCTGTTTCAGCCCTGCTTGGGGCTTCGTCAGCAGAGACGTAGCTCGAAATTCCCACTGCAAACCAAAAACGACTTGACAGCAAGCATGGCCGCCTTGCTTGGGGTAGCTTATTATGAAGCAATTTGTTATCCTACTGCAATGTCAAGTCAAAAAGCGATCGTAGGACGTCGGTGTTTTATCTGCTCACCAATATTTATTTAAATAAAAATTCACAAAACTTGAATTTATAAACAATTCAAATATTAAAAATGGGTAATCTTGCTTTATTCTTTACAATTTCCTGGATCAGTTTTCCTTAAAACAGACCGACAATAGTCTCCTAACATATGTACTTTCATCCCAAAAACCCGTATGCAGGTCTTCAAAAATCTTCAGATCTAGGATGAAAACACTCTCCCTGTTCATCACTCATATTGCTCATGCTTCCAGGGAAAAAGTCCAAGTGTAAGTCGCCAATACTCTCCTTTTATAATTTTCCTTTGTTTATTTCCGAAAAATCTCTTGACAACTACTTTAAAGAATTTCTAAAATTTTTTTTAATCTTTTAATTGATTAAAAGTTTTCAAATGTATTGTATTGCATTATTTTACGTATCTATGAACCTACAAATATTCCCTTTTTTAGTTTTGCATCAGAAATATTTAGAAACAGGATGTGTAAATATTTAAAAACAGCTTTTACGAAAGGTTTAATTAGACCCAACTTGTACAGGGTGGCCCAACGATGCGTATTTCTTCTGTGAGGCCCATGGGAAAAATATTAGGAAAAAAATCGATAAATAATTTAATACTACACAACACGCGGCATATTGTAAAACTATTTTGAACTGTACAGAGTGATCAGAAAAATGGTGGTTAGTGGAAACTATTTTTTTTTAATGGAACATCCTGTATATTTAAAAAAAAAACATTTTGCAAATCATTTTTGATTGCAGTGAAAACCTCGAGCAGCCTCTGTACAACTGTTTCAGCCCTGTTTGGGGCTTCTTCAGCAGAGACGTAGCTCGACATTTTCACTGTAAAGCAAAAACGACTTGACCAATTTATTCGCAAATGCGATGTGGTGTGTCCAATGCAATTTTAGAAATACGTTAAATTTCGGTGGCGGTTCCATTATGGTCCGGAATGGTGTTTCTTTAAAGGCTTGTACAGAGTTAGTGGTTGTGAATAATGGTGTTGTAACTGCTGATAAGTACATCAGAAAGGTTTTCCACCCACGTATTGTACCCCACGCCCCATTCATTGGTCTAGACTTCCTATTAATATAAGATAACGCACGACTGTCATTGTTAAGATTATGCTAGAATATATTAATGAAGTCGGGATGAGGATTTTAGACTACCCTGCTAGAATACCAAATCGAAATGTGATTGTGCATGTCTAGGACCATATCGGGTTTTCTTGATCAAGACTGATCAGAAAGAAGTGTTAATGAGTACCTTTCGGGACGAATGAAAACTATTACACAAGCTAGAGACAGAAATACTCATTACTAGTGTTCTTTTTAATTAATATTATTTAACCGGAATGTGTTCTTCGATATAAAGTTAGTGATTTTTTAATAGTAATGGATTAAATTTAACTAAAATAAGTAACGAATATAACTAGAATAAGTAATGAATTATAATAAAAGTGAATATTAACCACTAGAAAATAAATTACGTCGTTTAAAGCAAAAAAAGTCAAGTGATGCGATAATTTTTTTGCAGAGTGTATTTATAAACCAGTGTTCTTAATAGAACTTGACGATCATTCTTGTTCTTGTATCTTTACTTGCGTTATACAATCTTCTCCGTTTTAGAATAATTTGCATTAGGCGATTCTCCTCTGTCGTTGTCTATTACCAGTTCAAATAACGTGTGTGCGTATTAAGGGAAGGAGAAGCTAATTGATATTAACAAATATAAAGAATTGTAATTAGAACTGTTACGAATACCTCACACTGGGTTTTGCCTTTTGGAAAAAGAAGTTAAAAAATGAATATTTGGACGTTTTGTATTTATAACAGTAATAATAATAATAGCGTTTATTTTAAAACAACTGTTTCTATAAAAACAAAGAATACATTTAAAAACCGTCACAGATATGTATACAAAAGAAACAACTTAGCGATTGCTCAAATGATTTAACACATAATGTTAGTAATACCTATACAAACAAAATTTTATGACCTAAAGTATTCAGAAATACTATAAGGTTCAATTTTGACGAGTAGTTTGAAACATAACTTTTTAAATTTGTTTGTGTTCACTGAACCTTTTACATTATTGGGTAACTTGTTACACAGTTTTATACATGAAAATAATGCACCGCTTTCAAAGAGACTTAATCTGTGTAATGGATAGACACTTGTTATATTTGTTTACTTGCTTATTTTCAAATAGTAAAAAAAATTTGCTTATTTTTGTTTAAAAATAATAAACACTTATAAATATACACACCAAAAACTGTGAGAATACCATTAGATTTAAAAGCTCCCCTGCATGAATCACCACATGACATGTTACATATAATTCGTAATGTAATTTGTCGCTGTAATTTGCATAGCAGAAACTTGTGGTCAAGAGTATCGAACGCCGTAGCAAGATCTAAGTAAACTCCACAGGCAAGTTGATGGTCTTTCTAATACTTCAAAATTTTAGTTGTAAATTCAAGTACAGCCGTTTCCATACATGGTCCTTTAAAAAAACTGTCTTGATTGGGGTTCCAGAGACCACAGGCTGCGAAAAAGTCGTTTATTCGTTAGTACATGACTACTTCGAAAATTCGATAATTAGATATACTGTATTCTTTTCCTATGTGTGGATTATTATCGAAGTTATTAGCCTTAATCAGATTCTGTAGACAGGATGATAAATGAACGTTAAATTTTTCGGCTGAAAAAACAACAGTTGGGTCCTCAGGATGCTTACCTAAAGAAGTGGACACTATTAACCATATTGTTTTCATTTTGTTGTCTGAGTAGTGTGTTAAATTATTGTAATATTTTGATCTCTCCTGAGAGATTTTTTCGTCTCATTGTACAGGTTTTGCATTGCAGGAATATGGTTTTTAAAGTCGTATAATAGATCTAAGTTTTTCTTACAGTGCGCAATTTCTAGTGTAACTGACTTGTTCAATTTTGTATTAATAGTTCTTCGGATCAGAGGGAAATGGTAGCTGAAATTTTCGTAGGTAATGGAGGTAAAGTTGCACCATTTGTCGTTTATCATTAAATGCATCGATGATTGACCAGTCCGTAGCAATTAGATGGTAGATAAACTTGTTGATATTACTGGTGCTGTAATCCCAAAATAAAATTTTGGGATTTTCTGCTTTGTTTTGTAGTTCGCAGAAACTTATTGACTGGGATGTGTGATCAGATATATGGAACGGAATAACATTAGTTTTAAACTGTGGTAGGTTTGTACCACGTATTAGCTATGGATGTTTCACTGAAAGCTGTAATGCGAGTAAGGCATTTAATAATTAGTTGCAGATTGTAGGAATCCAACTAGTCGGTGAAATCTCTCACCGAGCTATTATCTGCAAGTCTGATAATATTAAAATCGCTTGAGATGATAAAAAACGTTTCCTGAGCTGTCAATATTCCTAAAAGGTATTCAAATGTTCTTAGAGAAAGTTCTAATTTCCCGCTTGGAGGTCTGTAAACTGCCACAACAATCAATTAATATACCACCAGTTTAGATCATGTTCATAAGGTATACTGTCTGAGGTCTTCCTAATTCCGAATTGTTTATCATAAAAGTTTTAAACAGATAAAACAGCGACATCTTACGTTCGCTTTTTGACCTGATATTGCAGTAACAAAATTTACAAAAGTTTTAGAAATGCAATAACAATTTGCAGTTGCAGAATTCTTCACTAGCAAAGTCGTGAGTCAATTTGCTATGAGGCAAGCGAAATAGTCATTTGCGTAATGCAATTTAAAATTCGAATCACGTTTTACCGGTGAGCAGTTGGGACATTTAAAAAATGTAAAACACCAGGCAGCATCATTTCCGCGACTGAATCACGAATGCGAGAGCGGTGTAAATACATACGGTGTGTCTCGAGAGTACTTTTTCTTTTTGAGTCGGCGACCATGAACTCCGATTGGAATGCTCCTTTAAATCTGTATACCTGTTCGGCCACCGTCATCTACGAGAAAGTTTACGCAGAGGCATACATACTAACATAGATTATGAAAAAAATCGCGAATTATTTTATCGTAACTGCGTGTGTTAAATTTGTTCCCTTTACCAAATATAAGAAGAAAATTAATTAATAATGATGAATATGTAAGAAACTTGCAATATACACCGTGATACAGAAATGACTCCCGATATTTTCAGGCTGAATAGAACATCAAAAAATAAGGTCACCTTTTATATATTTTTTTCCGAAAAGTGAAAAATAAGAAATTGGTAAATTTTAGAGTATTAACATTACGCAATAGATGCATACGAACTTTTAAACCCCAAGTACTCCAAAATGATTGAGTTTATCGAAATACAATAAGAGAGCTTTTTTGTGTCAAATAATCTAAAGAATATTTTTTTCACAAATTTTAAGCTCCTACCCTTACAAAATCACCTTATAAAAAAATGGAGGATCTGACAAATATGTTGTTAATACGCAGTTAGGTATTATATATATTATCATTATATATTATATATCTGTGTTTAAAATATTAGTTTGATAAGTTAAAGTATCCAGAAAATATTTCCAAAATTCCAAAATTACACTCCTCTTTCAGGGGTTATAATTCTCTTATTATTCAGTTCTGAAAAGAAATTATATAAAAAGGTGACCTCTATGTTCTATTCACCCTGAAAATATCGGGAAACATTTCTGAATCACGGTGTACAGGTGTCCCATTCTCGATGGTATTATACTGGGTGTCTCATAACGTACGGAGGAGATTGAAAGGGCAGCTAGAGGAAATCAAATTAAAGCTTTTTTCCCAATAAACTTTTGGTGAAAAAACAATAAATAAAGTTAAAGTTATAAGAGTTTAAAGTGAAATTACTTAAGAAACAAAAGTTACTACCTGGAGTATTATTCACGTTAAATCAAAAATTTGCTGTTTCTTACTGTTTTCGTGGTACAGTCGAAAAACGCGAAAAGTTCACCAAATCTTCAAATGCAAATAACTTTTCTATTTTTAAAGATATTAAAAAATGACAATTACACTCTTTATTTGACTTTTAACGTAGTTCATGGTTTCTGAATGAACGTGAGAAGTTCATAATAATCGAGATACGAACCTAACCTTCATTTTTTAAATGGAAGTTATAGTTAGCTCTGACATCGTTAAAAAGAGTCTTTTTCAAGCTTTTCAAAAATATATAATATGTTATATTATTATTATTATTTTCGAAAATGGCCAAGCTGTAAGCAAATTAATTTTATTTTTTACTTTTATGCCAATTATAGTAGGCCTTGATTCATGTAAAACAATAAAATATTCATTAAACTGTAACCTTTAAATAAATGATAAATTAGTACACCGACGGAATTAGTAATCCATTACTGAAGAGCTAGAAACAATTTTAAACAGTGTTTTAATAATTTTGTTTTTAGATTTTTTTTGGATTGTTTTTTGTGTTACTAATGAGGTGTTCTAGTTTATTTTTTTTTGTTTTAAAACACTCTCAAATCATAAGTTTCTTGACAGATTTATAAACCTAACAGATACACAATTTGACAGCTCTGAAACGAAACTTTTGGAAAAAGGTTTTAAACATAATTTACCACAAATTTATTACGACAAGAAATCCTTAGAAATGTTAGGAATAGAAACAGAATTAGCAGTCAATTCTAAATATTGTAATTACACTAATGTAAAATATGTAGCAGCAAATATAAAAAAAAAGATTTTTTAAAACTGAAAAATCCAAAAAATGAATCTCTTACCTTGAAATCAGTATGTAAAATATCTAAGGAGAACAAAATTATATTTACAAAAGCTGATAAGGTTAGCCTTAAGTAAAAAATTGTATGTCCAAGAAACCTTAGATATCTTACATCCTGATAAATACATAGTTTTAAACAAAAATCCTACAGAATACTTTCAAAAACAGATCAAATCAGTAATACAAAATTGTAAAAGCTTGTTTAATGACAGTGATCCCAGGAAACTTGCACTCATGAACCCCCAACCTCCGCGATTATATTCTCTAATAAAATTACATAAAAGCGGATATCCTAACAGACCCGTAGTTCTCATTTTTCTTAGCACCTTCATACAAACTATCGCAAAAGCTATTCAACATAATATTAGATAACAAATTTCTCTGCAAAATTTTCAATCAAAAATTCTTACGATTTAACAAACAAAATTAAAAATATCAAATACATAAAAAATAGTAAAAGCAAAATAGATAAAAAAGATAAGTCAGGAGTGTATCAGCTAGTATGTGGGGATTGTACAAAAACTTATATAGGCCAATCAGTTAGAAGTTTTTCTAAAAGAATTAAAGAACACTTTTCGAGCTTCATTCATAAGAAAACTGATTCACATTACACCTCATACCTCATTGAGTCTTATCATAATTTCAGCACCGATTTTAAAATTTTACACGTAGAAAGTAAAAGTAAAAAACTAGACCTTCTGGAATCCCTAGAAATAAACAAGCTTAAGAATTCCGACAACTTATTGAATAGCCAGCTAGACCTTAACAATGCACCATTAGTCAATCTATTTCAATATTAAGTATAAAAACCAACCCCAAGATATTTTGTGTTACTACCCCAAGAAGCTATAGTAATAGCGAAACATGTAGTATTTAAGAAAATTTTTGTAACTTAATATAGTGGAAATTGTGAGTAAAAAAAGATTAGTTTTTTTTACATCTACATCTACGTCTACGTTTAAATGGATTTCCACCACGTATCGACCAAATCAGTCAAGTTATGGAACTCTTTGGTTCCACACTAGAACCTGCAACTAGCAAAAATAAATTTATTTGATGGTACAAATCAGTTGCTGATAAACTTGCGTTATTATCCATTGAAATATTTCAACAGCTAATTCCTGATACTTTCAGAAACTATCAATATGTAGAAAACTTCATCGTGTCACTCATCTTATTGCAAGGCAAAGCAAACAGTTAATTAAATTGCCAATTTCCACCACGTATCGACCAAATCAATCAAATTAATATACATAATATAATATTAATAATAATAATAATGTCTTTATTCTCCAAACAACAAATAATAGAAGTAAATAATATCTTCACAAAATGTGGCACTTCAAATCAGATAGATCAACCGGTGTTTTCAACTCTCAATTTCCCCAATGAGAAATATCTAGTAAGTAACTTTGGACGTAAATATACCTTGTGACGAAAAGAAAATATTGCAATGTTGCTTCATTCGCAGTAACCTTAAACTCAAAATCAAAATGACTTTCATTGTCAAAGTTTAGTTACTTGCATAAGTACCACTTTTTCCCTAAACTTACCTACTTCGATGGTAAATATACAAAAAAAAACAAACATAAGCAATTTTAAACATAAACTATATAATGGGTTTATAAACTAACTCAGTCGCCAAACGTAACCAAAATTTGGATTCAATGTGTGGTATTGCTTAAAAAACAGTGCAATGTTGTTTTATTACAAATTTGATGGAAATCTAATTGCCGTCCGTTATTCAGAAATATTAGAAAACCAGTGTGGAGCACCTTTATTAATATTTTTATAGTTTTGTTTACTGCTCTCAGTTGTTTTTTTTTTGCTTCTATTAATTTTTTTCGTTGCTTCACTGTTAATATGTATGGAATTAATTCGTTGTGAACTGAGTTATGCTGTAATTCTAAGCTTGATCGTAATCGTCGTAAGGTACTTACGGTCTGTGTATTTAAATAACTGGATTATAATGCTCACGATCGAGCTTAGAATTGCAGCATTAGTTCAAAAGTTTGTTTAAAATTGCTTATGTTTATACGTATATTACTGTTATTACTGTTTAAAATTGTTTCTAGCTCCTTAGTGCTAATCCCGTCGGTCTACTAGTGTATGATTTATTAAAAGACTATAGTTTAATGAATATTTTATTATTTTACATAAATCAAGGCCTACTATAATTCGCATGAAAGTAACAAATTGATTAATTTGTTAATATATATTATATTTTTTTGAAAAGTTTGAAGAATATCCTTTTTAACGATGTCAAAGCCAACTACGACTTCCATTTAAGAAAACAAAGGTTGGGTTCGTATCTCGACTATTATGAACTTCTTATGTAATTTAATTAAGAAACCATTATCTACGTTAAAAATCGAATAAATAGTATGATTATCATTTTTTAATATCTTTAAAAATAGAAAAGTTATTTGCATTTGGAGATTTGGTGAATTTTTCGTTTTTCGACTGTACCACGAAAATAGTAACAAACAGCAAATTTTTGATTTAACCATTGAAATTGGCATAAAAAGTTGACCTAATATTGCGTGCTTTTTTTTATATTTCCATTATTAACGGAAATACCTATAGAATACCATCGAAAATGGGACAACCTGTACATACCTACTTCTACGGCATCATTTATTTAATAGATCAGTAATCCACGTTCCACAACTTTTTCAAGGTCTTCGAAAAATAGGCAAATGTAAAATTGTAAAAATACATAGAAATCTATAAATTCACCGAAGATTTCGATATCAGGAAAAATAGATTAGTCAGCAATTCAGCCGCTGTGTCTACCTGAACCCGACCATGGTAATATTTTTTTAATAGTCGGCAAGAAGTTTCTACCTTAGCTCTTGTGGTAAATATATACCGGGTGGAAAGTTTCAAATCCGAACATAGCAAACTTGCATTGGAAACTACGTTTCTGTACATTACTGCCATTTAAAGGTACAAAAATGGTGATGGTATGAAAGAAAAAAGAAAATTAAGTCCAATATTATTTATATTTCCTAAATATTAATACACTCAGAATAAAAATGTAATTTTCAAATTTTAAATGAAAAATTTATTCGCCTATGTCAGATTTGAAACTGTCGGTTCTTTTCAGTTAGCGGAAAATAATTTACACATCAAAAAGTATTATGATTATGAATAATTAGATGGGCTAATTAACAGGTACTCTTGTCGTTTAAGTTACAACGATTCTTTCTTTATTAGAATGATAACTTTATTCTGCGTCTTAGCATACAAAAATATTGTTGCTGCTGATTCTATCAATCATTAAATTTAAACTTGATACTAATTCAGTTTTAAATTTCAATTGTACAAGAATTAAATAAGTTTCACACGACTATACACTGTTCAAGAATACAATATAATATAAAACTGTAAACAGTATTTACACAAATTCAAATGAAAAACTTTTGATTTATTTATTTGCTCTCCTTGCTTCGCGAAATACATTCCTACTTTCTCGTTAATTTTGAAAAAATTATTGATTGCTCTCCTTGCTTCGCGAAATACATTCCTACTTTCTCGTTAATTTTTTCAAAATTAACGAGAAAGTAGGAATGTATTTCGCGAAGCAAGGAGAGCAAATAAATAAATCAAAAGTTTTTCATCATCAGTATGTTTTACGGATGAATGAAGTTTTATTTTGAATTGTTCTGAATCAGAAGCCTATTGGCCTATTGCCTAAGGCGACTACATTTCTCATTTGAAATTTGAAAATTTAATTTACATTCCAAAAGTTTTACTCCAATATAAATTTTAACACAATAATATTGGCCTTCATTTTCTCTTTCCTTTCTTACCATTACCATTTTCGTATCTTTGAAATGACGAGCAGTAATCTACAGAAGCTTAGTTCTCAATGCAACTTTGCTATGTTCGGGTTTGAAATTTTCCACCCGGTATATAAACTGAAACATCTATTGGAAACTTTAATGTTTAGATAAATGATGCACGGGAATAAGATAATTTAAGGGGTCAGTGCAAAAAGTAGCTAAGTCCATATTTTGCATTTTTGAAATAATCAATGTCAAGTACATTAATTTACATGTACATGTCTGGTAAACTCAGATAAACTCCAAGAAGTCTATAAACTTGTCAAACAGCAACAGTAACTGTAATTGAAAATTGACACTCTCGAAAAATTGACGTTTTTTATTATTATTAAATTCATACCCATGACACACATTTGTTTTTTTTAACATATTCCACCCTGTTGGGAAGGGACTTTCCAATAATACAATGAAATAGGTAAATATAAAATACATAAAAAACGGTATTAATCATTTTCCTATGTAGGCACTGGTAAAACGCATAGCTTGTTATTCGCCGTTTGTATTATAACCAAGGAGCGGATGACCTGAGGTTTTACTTAAGGTTATTCAAACCGTAATCATTATATTAAAATTATTTTTATGGAATCTTGTAAGTAAATTTATTTTATATTATATATACATTCATTCAACGACTTATAAGGTCTCGGGCAATGCAAGTCGCCTGCATTTGTCATCAATAACCTCAATTCCGCCGCTCACTGATTATAACATGTTGAGTTTTCAGTACAGCAACCCTTCGAACTCCATCCTTGCCGTAGTGGTGGTCAAGTATGCGTCCCATCAACCAACGTTGAGGAGGTAAATGATCTTCGCGTATGAGCACCAAATTGTTACCATCAAGCGTTGCTCTTGAGAATTTCCATTTTGTTTCTGTTGTAGCGCACTACTCCAACGAGTCCAGAAGTTTTGATGAAGACGTTGAAGAAATTGAAAACGACTCAAAGAATGTATCTTAGTTTCTTGAAAGCTAATGTCTGGTACTGCATTCAAAGGCCTGCCTACTAAACAAAGCGTAGGAGTTAATGGATTGAGATCATTTGGACCAGAGCTTAGAGGATGTAATGGACGAAAGTTTAGAGTTGCTTCTATCTGGGTAAGTATAGTTAACATTTCTTCATAGATTAAAAGTGCATTTCCAAGAATTCTTTTCAGATTTATTTTACACTTTTAATTCCAGCTTTCAGAGACCAACCGTGTATGGTGCATGTGCTGGAAAAATTTCCAATCGATTTCTTCATTTGTTAAATTGTTAATAATATCTGTATTAACTTTCGACAAGAAATCTTTTAAACTTTGTAATTCGTTTCGAGCACCAACAAAATTGGTACCATTGTCAGAATAAGTAATTTTTAGCTTCCCACGACGTGCTGAAAAACGTGCTGCAAAGAAAGTTTCTGTTCGTAAATCGGATACAAATTCAAGATTTATTGCTCGAGTCGTAAAACAAACAAATAGATATATATAGGCCTTGATGATTTTGCATCATCTTCCTTGCCTATCTTTTAAATGGAAAGGTCCGGCATAATCCACTCCAGAAATTTGAAACGGATCATTTATCGTGACCCTGCCTTTAGGTAAATTTCCCATTACTGGTTATACATTGTGCCACTAAATCTACTGCATCTTACGCAGTCACGAACAGTTCTTCAAGCTAAATCTCTTCCATTTAGGGGCCAATATAATTGGCGTATATTTGATAACAGTAACTGAGGGCCGCTATGCAATGAAGCTCTGTGAGCGTCTTCAAAAATTTTGTAACTTTGCCAAATGATTTTTTGAAGATAGAATTAAAGTATGCTTCACATCTGAAGTCAACTCCAATAGTTCCAGTCTTCCTCCAAAAAAAGCGAAAAAATTTTAATGTTTTAAATGGAACATCCTGTATATTTTGACTTATTTGGATTTGAATATTTTTAAATATTAGTTGCCAATTCAAATTTAATTCTGATGTAAGTAATTTAACCTAACTTTTAACACATGGTTTCTAACTTGTTTTGTTCAATTACAGTATGTTCCTGAGGAAGTGTGCAATGTTACACGAAATATTGAACTAATAAAAGAGTTGTGAGCTAAGTCCCCTTTATTGACCGACATACCCGTTAACTTATTTTCCTAACAAGTACGCATCGGTTGTTACTTCTTTTCGAGTATTTTCCAGATGGGTTTCTATCAAGACATTGGTCACCATTACGATGCAGAAGCAATGAAACAGTTAAAACTATGGGCAACTTGTAACACCAAATTGGCAAGACTAACAAATAGAAGAATTTTCTTACTAAATTGCAGAAAACATGGAATCATCCCAAACCACATATATTTTGGATCCAGAAACCTCACACAATTGTTGACCAACGATGACAGAAGAATAAACAACACGGTGTACAATTTTAACAAAAGGTTAGGAAATAAAATACTAAATTTAGAAATTAAAATTACTCATAATACGATCAACAACCGTAAACGTAACGTCAATGAGGTAATGACGTCAATACACGAAACTTGATTGCCTAATCACGTTTTACATGAATACAAATCTAGACTGGATGCATCTTTCAAAAAAAAATTCAATAAAATAAAACATAAAAATATAAAGAAATTGAATGACTTAAAAACAGAAGTAATTAAAAAGAAACCATTCAAAGACAACTCAAAGTGGTTTGTAAACTTATCAGATGAAGTCATACTTAATGACATTAAAGATTTTTTATCACTAGGTCCAAAGTTTAATTTGCCTGAATCGACAAGAGAGATGAAATTGGGACATTTTCTAGCAGATGTAGAGAATATTATAGAACAATTTCCACCTCAAATAAAAGATGTACAAAGAGCTAGAGTCACGAATGTCATTACGAATTCTCTTAAGAAAGATGTCACAAAGTCACCTTACTCCGAAATTTACAAAAAACAAAAGATTTTTTGAATGAACATCCAGACTTGGTTGTAACAAAATCAGATAAAAGCAACAATACTGTAATTTTAAATAAGAATGATTATATTCAAAAAGCTTTGACATTGCTACAAGACTCATCTATTTATTGCAAAATCAATAGAGATCCTACGTTAACTGTACAAAATAAAACAAATGACATGGTGAAGAATTTAAAAGACAAGAAATTTATTAATGACACTACTTTCAAACAACTTACTATTTACAACTCGGGTGCACCTAAGTTTTATGGTCTACTCAAGACCCATAAAACAGATGTACCTCTAAGGGCCATTTGCACCACTTTCAGTTAAAATTTAAGCTCCACTTAACTCCATAGAAATAATTATTGTAACAAACGTTTCTATGGAGTTAAGTGGACCTTAAATTTTAACTGAAAGTGGTGCAAATGGCCCTAAGACCTATAGTGTCATCTATAAATTCACCTACTTATAATATAGCAAAATTTATAGCAAATATATTAAAAAACGCGTTTCAATATAGAACGTTATACGACATTACTGACACCAGGTCATTTGTAAATTTCATTTCAGATATAACGCTACCTCCGAATTATGAACTCATCTCACTGGATAAGGTTTCACTTTTTATAAACATTCCGAAAAAATCAGTACTAAATATAATTGACGAAAAATGGGAACGCATAAGTAACGTCTGCTCTATTCCAAACAAAACTATTTATGTCAATAATTGAATTCATTTTTGATAATTGCTATTTTACTTTTCAAGAACAATTTTATAAACAAATATTTGGCACTCCTATGGGATCACCCTTAAGTCCTATCTTATCCCTCATTGTGTTGGATGACCTATTAGATAACTGCTTAGAAAAACTTACCTTTAAACCAACATTTATACAAAAATATGTTGATGACTTGATCTGTGGTATACCAACAGACAATATCGAAGAAATTAAAGCAGTTTTCAACAACTACAACGAACACATCCAATTTACCGTTGAGAGGGAAGAAAATTATTCCATCCCCTTCCTGGACACTAAAGTCATTAGAGACCCCAATAATAATAAATTGTTTTTGGACTGGTATCAAAAACCAACCTCTTCCGTTAGATATTTAAACTATTTTTCTAATCATTCAATAAATCAAAAACTAAATGTTGTAAAAAGTATGAAGAATAGAGTAGTTTACATATGTGATCAATCTTTCCTACAAAAGAATTTAGAAAAATTATACAATATTTTCATAAATAATAGTTATCCTAAACAACTACTTTAAAAATTAATTTATAACCTTAATATTCCAGACAATCAAATAGATCATGAACTCAATAATAACATAACATACAGAAAGATTCCTGAAATTTCAGGTTTAACAATTAAATTAGTTAACATTTTAAAAAATGAACATCAGCAAATAGTGAGATGTGCAAATAAATTGATAGGTAATTTATTTACTAATTTAAAAGATCATAAAGATAATAACTTTGTGAGTAATGTCATTTATAAAATTTCATGCATCGATTGTGATAAAATTTACATAGGTCAGACATCACAGTGGCTGAAAAGTAGAATATCGATTCATAAAAGTGATTGCAAATTACTAAGAAACAGATGTGCTATAGCAAAACATATTTTCAAAGAAGACCACGCTATGAACTGGCAAGCCACCGAGGTGATTGACAAAAACAGTAAAAACAAAAATAGATTATTCTTAGAAATGTATCATATAAACAAACATACAGATCAGTGCATGAATTTTAAATCTGACACAAATCAGTTAAGTGTAGTGTATGCACACTTGTTGTCCTTAGATAACCATAGAACAAATAGTTAGCCCCAGTTATTGTTAGTCAAGTCTACACACACCTTCATACCCTAGTCTGTACGCGTCTTACTAAACATGTTACTCATGCGCTTTTCATTCACATTTAATGGCGTCCTTCTGTGATAATTACAAAATTGTTTTTAATTAATTTTAAAGTGTTATGTTCCTTTGTGTCGTCATTTCCGTTAGTATGGTTCGTGATTTTGGATTTTATCAAAAATAACCATTACACTGAGTATTTTTAAATATTAGTTGCCAATTCAAATTTAACACTGATGTAAGTAATTTAACCTAACTTTTAGCACATGGTTTCTAACTTGTTTTGTTCAATTACAGTATGTTCCTGAGAAAGTGTGCAATGTTACACGAAATATTGAACTAATAAAAGAGTTGTGAGCTAAGTCCCCTTTATTGACCAACATACCCGTTAACTTATTTTCCTATATGTATATATATATACATATATATATATGCTGTAGTATTCTTCCGGGTAGTCCTCCGCGTTGAGTTCTCTAAAGAACTATTTGTCTTCTGACAACGTTTCGGCAAGGTCTCACTTGCCATCTTCAGGTCTTCGCTGCTGCTTGCCTGCTTCTGTTCCTCGTCGTTACTCGAGTCACAGTGGCTTCTGGTCGCGCTGGTGGTGGTTTAAGTACCGTGTTGCGGTCACGCGTCGTTACGCTTGGTGGTTTTTCCGCTTGACTTCTTGTTGTTGGTTGATTGGGTCGTGCCTGTTGACTGCTTTCTCCTAATCCTGATGGTCCGGGGTTCGCTGGTTTCTGGCTTCGGGTTACTGGTCCTCGACGGTCGGTGGATTTTCGGATCACTGGCCTCCAGGTGGGTGGTAATCGTAAGGCATCATCTCTGGTGTTTAAGTTCATCTGATGTTTCTCGATTTCTATCGCTTCTCGGATGATGCGTTTGGTCTTGTGTTCTACGCTGGCAATTGTTCTGGTGTTGTCGAAATCTATTTTGTGTGAAGTCGCTTTTACGTGTTGTGCCAATGATGATGTTTTCTCGTCCTTCTCGACGGCCTTTCGATGTTCTTCTCTCCTGACGCTTATTTTTCTATTTGTTTGGCCTATGTAGACCTTGTCGCAATCTTGACAGGGAATTCCGTACACGCCTTGGCTTTCCAGTTGTATTTTAGTTTTGACTGTTGGCAGGATGTAAGCTACTGTGCAAGTTGACTTTCTTGGAACGCTGCCGGGATAATAACATCGTGCCGAAGAGTATGAAAGTAACATTCCACAAGAAGAACAACCAAACCAAGAACATCCTGAGAAGAGCAAGTATGGCATTACTACGAGAAGCAATCCACGACACCAGGAAGGAACTGAATGAAGTTAACGTAAAGCTTCTAGCAATACATCTGGAGCTGAGTCGCACACTACATCCGTTGTTATGGACAACACTGGACCAACTCTCAGCTTTTCGTGAAGAAACGGACACCGAACTGACAAGAAGAAAGCAGAAGAAGAAGTTCGAACACCTACAAAAAGAACAAAAGCCGAAGGAACATGTAACACCGCTCGTATTGGAGAAAGTTGTTCATAACGTATCAAGCTATCCACTCGACGAAGCCAGCAAAAGTGTACTGGCCAAGGGTTTCAACTACGCTGTAGCACCAGCCAGCATACCAATGGAGAACATAATATGCAGTGTGGAAGCATCCATCATCGGATTACCGGAGGACACAGCGGAGACAATACGACAAGATGTATCCCAAATCCTAAGACGAGCAAAACCACCAAAAAGGAACCTATCTCGAGAAGAACTACAAGCTCTACACACGCTGAAGAAAAATGAACAAATCGTCATACTTCCAGCCGACAAAGGAAACGCCACCGTTGTGATGGATCGTAACGACTACGAAACGAAGATGGAGGTCCTACTAAACGACCCAGCGTACAACACCATCGCCACAGATCCAACGACATACTTAGAGAAGACAACGAAAGCTAAAATCAAAGCCAGCTCAATCAGTCAAGAGCAGCAATTACAATTGATCCCGAGGGAAAAATCATCCAGATGCCCAAAGCTCTACGGATTACCAAAAATCCACAAGGAAGGGATACCACTGAGGCCAATCGTCAGTTCCATCGGATCACCGTTACAACCACTAGCAAAATTCTTGGCCACACGACTGCAGCCATACGCCGAAGAAGCAGAATCCTACGTAAAGAACGCAGGTCACTTCATCGAGCGTATAAAGGACTTCACCGTAGAACCAGGAGATCTGCTAGTAAGTTTCGACGTGGTCTCACTATTCACCAACATACCAATAGACGAAGCAGTGGATATCATTCATCTAAAACACCACATCCCAGACGACACCATGGACCTGGTGAAGCACTGCTTGAAGAACACCTACTTCATCTTCAAGAACCAACGTTATAAACAAGTAGAAGGATCACCCATGGGATCAGCATTATCTCCTGTAATCGCCAACTTATTCATGGAGGATTTCGAAGTACGGGCCATCGATACCGCAAGTCACAAACCACACCTGTGGCTCAGATATATGGACGACACCTTCATAATATGGAAGCATGGAGAAGAACAACTACGAAGATTTCTGCAACACCTGAATGAAATCCATCCGAAGATCAAGTTCACGATGGAAATCGAAGAAAACAACGAACTTCCATTCCTCGATGTACTTATAAAGAAAAAACCAGATGGAAGCCTTGGACATTCCGTATACCGAAAACCAACCCACACGGAACGGTACCTGAACGCACAATCACATCACCATCCAGCACAATTGCAATCAGTGGTAAGGACCCTCGTCACCCGGTCCCAAAGATTGGCTGACTCAGAAAACAAGGTAGAAGAAATGAAGAAAATCCGCTCATCTTTAATAAAAAATGGATATCAGGACAAACAAATCAGGAAAACCGAACACCAACGCAAACCCAAGACACAGGAAGAGGAAAAAGATATAGTAGGAACAGCATGCCTACCATTTGTTAAAGGGACAACAGAGAAGATCAGCAGAATACTCAAGAAACACAATATCCGGACATCATTCAACACCGACAAGAAAATTGGAAACATCCTGCCAACAGTCAAAACTAAAATACAACTGGAAAGCCAAGGCGTGTACGGAATTCCCTGTCAAGATTGCGACAAGGTCTACATAGGCCAAACAAATAGAAAAATAAGCGTCAGGAGAGAAGAACATCGAAAGGCCGTCGAGAAGGACGAGAAAACATCATCATTGGCACAACACGTAAAAGCGACTTTACACAAAATAGATTTCGACAACACCAGAACAATTGCCAGCGTAGAACACAAGACCAAACGCATCATCCGAGAAGCGATAGAAATCGAGAAACATCAGATGAACTTAAACACCAGAGATGATGCCTTACGACTACCACCCACCTGGAGGCCAGTGATCCGAAAATCCACCGACCGTTGAGGACCAGTAACCCGAAGCCAGAAACCAGCGAACCCCGGACCATCAGGATTAGGAGAAAGCAGTCAACAGGCACGACCCAATCAACCAACAACAAGAAGTCAAGCGGAAAAACCACCAAGCGTAACGACGCGTGACCGCAACACGGTACTTAAACCACCACCAGCGCGACCAGAAGCCACTGTGACTCGAGTAACGACGAGGAGCAGAAGCAGGCAAGCAGCAGCGAAGACCTGAAGATGGCAAGTGAGACCTTGCCGAAACGTTGTCAGAAGACAAATAGTTCTTTAGAGAACTCAACGCGGAGGACTACCCGGAAGAATACTACAGCATATATATATATATATATATATATATATATATATATATATATACAGGGTGTAATCAAATTAGTTTCATATATTAATACCGTGAGTTCCTCATCAAGTAAGAGAATTAATGCTGCAACTACCAAAAGTCTAGCTCAAAAATAAAAAAATGCCCTAATGGAGGAGTATTGACTCTTTTTTTGAGAACTTTTGGTCGGCCGTGCACAAAAACAACGTTATAAAACAAAATTCCAGCAAAATTCAAGGTCAATTGCTTGATTGCATTTTAAAAGCTTTATGGGAACACAATAAAATAGAATCACCGACCCATTAAAGACGACAGTTCAAATTGACAACCTCTCGGTCGTGCCCCGTGTGTGCATTATAATTAAAGGAGAACAATTTAAATCTGCTTGCATTTATCAGAATTAAATTTGTTTCATTAGATAATCGACAATAATTAGATATTGACATCCTGGTCTTTGTAAACCAATAGTACACATGATTTACAGTGCTAATTTCGCGTATTAAAGTAATTTAAAAAAATTATTAGTCGCTCTGATTGATTGTCGCTTTGTTAATTATTTCCACTAACGAATACGTTTCTTCGTAGTTCGAGTGCGATGACGCGTTATTGTTTTGGCTCCACAAAATAATAAAAGCGATGACTGCATTTCATAATGATTTTCCGAAATGCAGAAAGAAAAGACATTCTTAAACATTTTGCGCAATAAAGAAATAACAATGCAGTTTATTGACGACTAGCAAATAAAGTACACGATGAATACGTATGAATTAGTAAAATAATTTTAGGAAATGGAATTTCTAATTTTTATTTATTTTTACAGTTTTGTGAGCAGAAAACTATTAACAATTACGTGAAAATTGAGAAAATTGATTAATTTAATAAGCAACGCGATGGATATTTATAATTCTATTCCGTTAAAGAATTACATAAGCGATGATTTTAACCCAGTGCCCTTCAGTTCGATGACGCTTTATTGTTTTACGTTTTATGATGCGCTTGTAGAAACTGATACACGGCCAGTCAGAGGTTTTCAAACAAAAAGTTTCCGGGCTCTGGGGGGTTTTTAATTTCTTTAATTTTTCACCAATAAAATTCATATTTGCAGAAATCACTTTCTTAAGTGATAAAGAACTTACAGTTTTAATATGTGAAACTTATTTGATTACAGGCTGTATATATCTACAATCTTGCTTTGTACCTGTTTGACTTAAGTCACTAAACGTTTTATCTTTTAATTTTTAATGTGTTTTTAATTTGTTTTATTATGTAACTGTCAATTATACATTATCACATGTTAATGATTCGTCATCGCTGTATATCATACCTTCATGGCTAGCTTAATCACTCTTTAATTAATGTCCTGATGAAGCAATAAATTAAATTTAAAAAATTACAAGGTGTGCTTCTTAAACAACGCCCAACCAACAGCCGTTTATCCTCGTTAAACAATCTCCTTCGGTTTAAATTTCAACAAGTACGGCGATACTTCCCTTCGGATTTCGGATTTTATATATATATATATATATATATATATATAAACATGATGACATTTTAACTATTTTTAATAATTTCAATAACCATATTCAATTCACTTTAGAAACTGAAACGGATAATAGTGTCCCTTTTAGATACTAAACTCATAAGAACTTCTGATAATAGTGTCATTTTAGATTGGTATAATAAACCAACTTTTTCTGGGAGATTTATCCATTTCCATGACAGTCACCCCTTAAAACAAAAAATTAATACCGTGTTAGCCATGAAAAACCGTATCACTTTAATCAGTCATGAATCTTTTCTCAAAAAGAATTTAAACAAATTGGTCGATATCTTCATTAACAACGGCTATCCATTATCACTTTTAAAAAAATTAATTTTTTCCCATCCTAATCCAGGTGTCACTGCTGAATTACCCACTCAAACAGCTATTCCCATAATTTATAAAAAACTTGCTTTCATCAAACCCATTACCCCCAAAGTTATAAATATTCTCAAACAAGATAACGTAAAAATTGCACGTTACAACCCTTTAAATATCAGTAAACTTTTTACGAAATGCAAGGATGCTATTCCTACTCTGCTCACCTCTGGTGTTGTTTATCAAATTTCTTGCAACGATTGTAACCTTATTTACATAGGCCAAACTAGCCAACATTTAAAAAATAGAGTAATACAACACAAGAGTGATTGTAGAATAGGAAAGAGATCCTGCGCTTTGGCTATCCACAGTAACGATAACGACCATAACTTCAATTTCATAGATATTAAAATCCTAGAACAAGAAACTAATTACAAACTTAGAACTTTTCTTGAAATGTCTCCTATTCAAAGTAACAATAATACTACTGTCAATTTTAAAACTGATACTAACCAATTGAACAATATTTATCAAAATCTTCTAAATTTTAAATTTTGATTTGGTTCCTTTCCGCTCGGTTGGCAATTACTACTTCTTTCCCTTATGTTACCTATCCTACTGTCGGCCATCTTACTTTTCCGTTACAATGCCTTAAGTCAAACGTTTTTATATTTTAACTTGTTTTTAATTGAATTTTAATGTGTTTTATTATGTAATCGCTGTTACACAAGAAAATATTTTTTCTGGTTGTAATGTTTGCACATCGCTTCATAATTTACCTTCTATGGCTAGCTTTAATTACTCTATAAGTAAGTACTTAACCTAACTTTTGTAGCACGTTGCTCATGTTATATCATTTACAGTTTTGTCCTGATGAAGCAATAAATACATTGCGAAATATTGACAGAAGTTAAAAGGAGTTCTTCTTATAAAAACAACGCCCAACAATCAGCCGTTTATCCTCGTTAAAAATTTTTAACTGTTAAATATATATATACTGTTAAATATATATATATATATAAGCCTACGGATTAACATATATATATATGTATATATATAGATAAATACCGGGTGTCCCGCGCCATGTGTTCACCTTTCTAGAATCTTTATTTATTAATCGATTAACCGAGACGATAAATTAAACAAAAATTGGAATTTTTCGACTTACTGATAGTCATCATAGGACTTCCGGTTTCGCCGGAAGTGATATCAACTTTCTTATTTTAAATGAAATACCCTATATATTTTTACATATTTAAAATCTACGGAGCATTACGAATCCGAATACGTATCAACTGTTAATTTTGGTTTCCATGACAACGAAAAAAAAACTTTTTTATTTTTCAATCTAGAAAGTTATGAATCGCATTTTTTCGATCATATGCGATTAAGTGTTTCGAAAAAATCACTCCTTTGATGGTATTTTGATTTTTAACATTTTCACAGCATTTGAAATTTTCATAAGGTCGTAACTCATTTTTTTTAATAGAAACTCATATGTTCCTTAGCTTAGTTCAACAGAACTTTTCTTTCTGAGTATGCTGATACCAAATACGTCATATTTTCTTTGAAAATAATTTAAAATAGAGCAAGTCTTATTGAAATTTTATGACGTATTTGGTATCAGCATACTCAGAAAAAAAAGTTCTGTTGAACTAAGCTAAGAAACATATGAGTTTCTATTAAAAAAAATGAGTTACGACCTTATGAAAATTTCAAATGCTGTGAAAATGTTAAAAATCAAAATACCATCAAAGGAGACATTTTTTCGAAACACTTGATCGCATTAGATCGAAAAAATGCGATTCATAGCTTTCTAGATTGAAAAATAAAAAAGTTTTCTTTTCGTTGTCATGGAAACCAAAATTAACAATTGATACGTATTCGGACTCGTAATGCTCCGTAAATTTTAAATATATAAAAATATATAGGGTGTTCCATTTAAAATGAGAAAGTTGATATCACTTCCGGCGAAACCGGAAGTCCTATGACGACTATCAGTATGTCGAAAAATTTCATATTTTGTTTAGTTTAGCGTCTCCAAAAATTCAGGTTAATCGATTAAGGCCCGATCTTACCACCTCCTGATAAATTTAACCGTCGGTTATTATCCTTGGAAACCATTGTGACGACAAAGGTTTCCTAGGATATTAACCGACGGTTAAATTTATCAGGAGATGGTAAAATCGGACCTAATAAATAAAGATTCTAGAAGGGTGAGCACATGGCGCGGGACACCCGGTATATATATATATATATTTAAACAATCTCTTTCGGTTTAAATTTCAACAAGTACAGCGATGCTTCCCTTCCCCAATCTCTTTCGGTTTAAATTTCAACAAGTACAGCGATACTTCCCTTCGGATTTTATATACCGGGTGTCCCGCGCCATGTGCTCACCCTTTTAGAATCTTTATTTATTAATCGATTAACCTGAATTTTGGAGACGATAAACTAAATAAGAAAAGGGAATTTTTCGACGTACTGATAGTCGTCATAGGACTTCCGGTTTCGCCGGAAATTATATCAACTTTCTTATTTTAAATGGAACACCCTATATATTTTTACATATTTAAAATCTACGGATCATTACGAGTTCGAATACGTATCAATTGTTAATTTTGGTTTCCATGTCAACGAAAAAAAAAACTTTTTAATTTTTCAATCTAGAAAGCTATGAATCGCATTTTTTGGATCTAATGCAATTAAGTGTTTCGAAAAAATCTCTCCTTGATGGTATTTTGATTTTTAACATTTTCACAGCATTTGAAATTTTCATTAGCTCTTAACTCATTTTTTTCGATAGAACCTCATATGTTTCTTAGCTTAGTTCAACTGAACATTTTTTTCTGAGTACGCTGATACCAAATACGTCATATTTTCTTTGAAAGTCATTTGAAATAAAGGGAGTGTAAAATTTCAATAAAACAAGCTCTGTTTTAAATTATTTTTCAAAAATATGTAGGGTGTTCTATTTAAAATAAGAAAGTTGACATCACTTCCGGCGAAACCGGAAGTCCTATGACGACTATCAGTATGTAGAAAAATTCCATTTTTTGTTTAGTTTATCGTCTCCAAAATTCAGATTAATCGATTAATAAATAAAATTCTAGAAGGGTGAGCACATGGCGCGGGACACGCGGTATATATATATCCCGCTATCATTTGGGCTTCTCGTATATATAGATAATATATAATAATATATACATATATATATATATATATATATGCAAAAAATTATAAAAAAACAAATAAAATATTGTTACATATCGTTTCTGCTTCTTGTTTAATAAATTTTTCCTAATGAATATCAAGCGGTAGAAACGGTAGTTAACAATATTCTAATTTGTTTTTGTTTCGCATTACCTTAAAACTCCTATAATTTTTTGACGGATAACATAAAAACGAACGATCAGATTACACTATATGTATATATATTTGGATTCAGAATAATTCAGAGAATACAAATATATCAAAACATACAGGGTGAAATGAAAACTTTTTTCGCTCACCCTGTATATAGAAGAAGCTACTACTGAACTGTTAGCATGAGCAAAATTTACATTAAAAACCGTGTAAGGCGATATCTATAGTTCCTTGTATTCGTTAATAATTAAAATAATAAAGGGGGTCTCATTTATAAAACTAACCATGTACCTTTAATACTCAGTAACTCGATTACATCTTCAAAATCATCTTTTAGTGCTCTTTAAACTAGTAATTGCTGGGCTTCCTTTAATTCGAACACACTTAATGGTCCATGTCATCTCTCATTGTAATTGAACGTTAAGGCTGTATGCTCGCTTAAAGCTGAACTCGATTTCAAATGGGCGTATCACTATTTTTCGCATATATTTAGAAGAAACATACGTTCAACATGTGTTCCTGCATTTTTACACACAAACGAAAAGAACAGAGAACAGAATTACCACCTAAACGTTTTCCTTGTAAGTTATGACTTTGCTGTCACTGATCTTTATTTTTAATTGGTTTACATGTCAGTTTGTGACACACCCACAAGAGAATGAGTAAAATTTTTTATGTAAAAGTGATGTAAATAAAAACGGCGACCTAATCTAACACAGAAACTATGTAAAACTCGGGAAATAAAACTACGTCTGTCCGAAAGTGAAAGTTTATCAGAATTGAAACAACGGCACAAAAAAACGCATCGCCTGTTCCTCTGTAAATCAATAACATCATTTTGTTGTTTCATTATCATTATTATCATTATTATCCCTATAAAATTGTTTTTTTTTTTAATTTTACGTGGTTTGCTTTTTTATCTAGACTACACTTCTGTGCATTAAAATTAGGCACAATGAAATATTGCGGTTTAAAGTGGACGTAAAGAAAAAATATACATTATACAGAATAAAACACTAGAACAGTCAAATGAAAACATTAAAAGTGCCTTAAAAACTGAACCCTGATTTAAACGTTGGAATAAATATTAATGACTGTGCCTTAAGATTATTGGAATAGGAATTAATACTGCTCTAATGTAACAACGCAAGGAAGAAAAAACGCTCACAGAGCAAGTTAATGCGTTAAAAAAGGACATTATTAATTGCTCTAAGCACGTATTCGGCGAACATTCTGATTGTGACGTTTATTTTTGCACCGGGTTCAAAGATAATGAAATTAATTCAGTTCCAGACTTAGTAGAATGTGGATTATTTCATGACATTATTGCTTGCTGCAATCATTTGACACTTAATGCACACAGTTTACTTTTAAATATGAACATTAATGCAGCGGAGATGTACAATTCAATTGTTTCAAAATTTGTTGGTGGAAAAAGAGTTAACTTCTCTTTGAAAAATAGCTACGAAGTGAGATGCCACTCTGCGAGCGTTTCTTATAATTTCAGTGAGCAATATCACCACCGCATTTATAAGAGAATGGTCGGGAAAAGTCCAGGCAAGTATACCAAAGTATACAGTGTGCACGGATACGTAGGGACAGCATGGGCAACTTCCGTCTTTGAAGAGATAGAGAGATGATTAAAAAAGATGCTGGTTCAAGAGCTCATTAACAATCCATTTTCAAATATTTCTTGTCATGGCCAACTTGGTTGAAATTTTACAAGAACCAAAATCTCCTAATTTCTTTTATTTGTCTTAACTTTTTGTTACTTAAGAAAAGCACTTAATAAAACTAATCTCATTTTTACAAATTTTCAATAATCTAACCTAACCTTCAAATTTTAAATTGGTACTCCCTGATTTTCTTGGCCTTTTTAAGAGAAAATTTATTTCTGAATGCAATGATGTAGCACACGATATGGAGACTTCTTCAAAATTTTGAAAAACCGAACTTATTTTTTTTACGAACAGAAATCGCTAGTGCCATGATCACAGAAATTTTGCTTTTTGTTTATCAAGTTATATCAAGTTATTCTGCAGAGGCACTGGTCGACTGCAGTCAATGGTGAGCGAGCCATTAAAATTTTAAATTTTTAAATTTTATCACATCAGCTAGGGGTATGATGTACCAAAAAGATAAGAATTTCATTGATCAAAAATTTTAATCGCTTGTACATGATTGTCCACTAATGATCAGTGGCACTGCAGCTTCATCTGTGTAGCCTTTTCTGGATACTGAGCTTCGTATATTTCACGAGTAAGTTCTACGTTCTTGTAGCACTTGGTAAGTGAATCGAGACCTATTTAAAGTTCTGCAATCCTTAAGGAGTGCTTACATTACATACATGTCTTCAATAAATTCAAAAACAAATCTTTACAAAACTGTCGACTTGTCGCATACAAATCCTGATGAATCTTTAGCACACGTCTTCGACAAATACTAGCACAGGACATCGTTTACACTATGTGACCTGTTCGCTATCTAGTATTTAATAATAAAAAAAGTATCGCTCGTGAAAGATGACAATCAATTTTTGTTTTTGGCCGCGGCGGCATAGTATTACTATGCTCTTTTTGGATCACTCCATCGTCACAAACCATCAGATCGCTTAATAGTTAAAAACAGCTAACTATTCTGCACGTACGTAAAGTACCTTTGTATGGTCTGCGATCGCTGTGATTTCCATTAATTTGGAATACAAATCTGTCTGGTAAATACATGAAAAATGTAATGGTAGTATGAGACAAATTTCAGATTCATTCCAGACTTGTCAAACAATATGTAGGACACATGTATAATACAAATATGTATGTAATGTAAACGCCCGTTTATTACCAACGTTAACAAGGGCAAGGGTTAGCTTGCAACAGTCTCGATAACAAAGTTTTGTGATCATGGCACTAGCGATTTCTATTCATAAAAAGAATAAGTTTGGTTTCCCAAAATTTTGAAAAAGTTTCCATATCATGTGATACATCATTGCATTCAGAAAAAAAGTCTCTCTTAAAAGGGCCAAAAAAATCACCAATTTAAAATTTTAAGGTTAGGTTAGATTATTGAAAATTTGTAAAAATGGGATTAGTTTTATTAAGTGCCCATAAAAGTACTTAAATTATCGTGCAAACTAGTTCAAACCGCATCTTAATATAATCAAGTTGGCCATGTCAAGTAATATTTGAAAATGGATTCTTAATAAGCTCTCGAACCTGCACCTTTTTGCTAATTTAATCATCTTTCTATCCGGGCAGACTGTATGCGTCAAAGTTGCGTAGGAGACGCAGGCAGAAAAGAAAACAGGCAGCCGAAGCTGAGGGTGACTACGGACTAATAGAAGAGGTGATCCCTTTTAAAAACTTAGAAGAAAAGAAATCATCTTTAATGAACTACTTGAGCAGGACCCAGGTAGAGTTAGAATCGTTAGAGAGAAACACTGTTGGCCAAAACACCAAAGTGAAATGGCATAAAGAGCGAAGACTAACAGCAACGAAATTTGGTATTGTCTGTAAAAGACGTCAAACAACTGATGCCAAAAAATTGGCGTAAAAATTAATTTCCTCTAATTTTTCGAAAGTATAGTTACAAATTGGTGCCGTAACCATGAAGAAATTGCGAGAAAACAATTTTTACAGGAATTTGCACATAAAGTTGAACGACGGATTATTTATATCTAAAGAAATGCCGTATCTTGGAGATAGTCCTGATGGACTAGTTGGTGAGGATGCTATAATTGAGATTAAGTGTCCCTATATGTTAGCGAAGTTCAAAATAACTCCTCAGGAAACAGCAAAGATGAAAGTTATGCCCTATTTCTTTTCGGATGGCAATACTGTGAAACTGAAGAAAACACATATCTACTATTATCAGATTCAAGGGCAGTTGGTTTTAACGAATAGTTGTATTCGTTGTATGGACACCTTTGGGAATGATATGTGAACAAGTAATGTTATCTACATAAACGTCAAGAAAGTTCTGAATTCATCATAATACATTATTTTTTTCTGAAATCTTATAAGATTATTTTTGTAATAGTTTCAACTTTTAAGCACACGAAAGCTATAATTTTGACAATAAAAATAAGTAAAACCGATATGGTTTTGAAGACTAGTATATAAAATAGAAATGATAGACGATTTTAGAAAAAATAACAAGCAATTTAATCCAACACACCTGTAATACGTTTTCTTTTTCAGATTAAAAAAGATGGCAATTTTTGGCATAACATGAAGCTGAAGTTAAAATATTTTTATTTAGAACATATGCTGCCTATACTGGCTTTAAAAGAAAATAAAAATAACGATCCATCAGTTGAAACCTCTTTCTGATAATCTGGTGACAATTCTGAAATAGATCTGTATTTGAAATCTGCTCTGCAAGATTCCATATTATATAATGCCATATAATATCTAACTGTACTATGTCCACTAAAAAAAATTGAGACAATTGTTGTGCATACATATTTGAGTTATTTTATTATAGCGTTTTCCGCTGGCTGCACCGGTATGCACTGAGTGTATCTCCATCTCGTTTTATTACATAAAGCTGAACCGAGATGGAAATACACTCAGTGCGCACTAGTGCAGCCAGTGGAAAACGCTATTAGTTTGAATACAATTTTAAATTTGTTTCTATAGTAACTTAAAAAACACGGAAATAAACAAATGGACGAATACATGATAGCAACAATAATTAACTCCTCGTATTTACAACAGAACGTATTACGTGTTTCAGATTCTTTTGGTGTGTAGTACAATATGATTCAAAAGGGCCGCACTATTATCACCAGAATGTTCAAATTAACAGGATCAAAAACAAGCTTTTAATTTTTTTTTTTGAGATGCTTAACGAATGTTTAAAAATATCGTATAATGCAGATGCACTTACAAATTTGAAACCGTGGTTGTAGGTTAAATGCCCTTTTTTTTGTTGACAGTTGCATATGTGCTGATTTGCTAAAACTATACTCTATTTTTTATTAATAGGCGGAAGTTTACCGACTGATATAACGTATTACATCTAAATCGTTCACAATTGTTTTAAATTCGGACTATCTGTGAAAATCTGACATTTTAATTGGCAGTAACGTTACTTGTTAAAATAAATTTATTTTAGGTTACAGTTGATGAGATCTGAATCCTCGTATTCATCAAGTATTTATATTTTATTCAATTAGTTGTGTAGAAACAAAAATTATTTGACGCAGTTCCGTTTCACTATTTGGGTGAACTTGATATTCAAAATGTTACATCACCGACCCATTTTACTTATTGTTTATTCCTGTGTTATCACATAATATTAATTATATGCATTAAGGCTGTTTGCTCGGCCCCAAAATCGTTTTTCCCATTTCCTGGGCTTATTTTTCATTAAAATCGTACCAATTTTTCGCGAAAAATTTTTAAATAGATTCTGTTAGGCGGCTAAAGGCTCGTTTTTCGAGAATTGCCAAAAAGGCCTTAAAAAAAATTAAAATTAAAAAAATTCGAAAATGTAAGCCTTTAGCCGAAATTTCGCAGTATTCAATAATAATAAACCGTTTAGTTTTTTTTTTATTTTTAAAAATAAGGTCAGGAAATGGGAAACAAATTTGAAATTTTCGGAATGAAATCGCTGAAATCAAATGTGGTATGTGATACACGCTAGCTCCGCCTTCGGGCCTAGTGCAAGAGGGGCGAATTCGCACATTCATTCTCCCGATTTAGTGACAGATGAAGAGTATGAGTGAGAGCGAATGCGTTTCAGTGCGTGTATGAGTGAAACACAGAATACACGCACCGTAAACACACGAACGCTACCGAGCGCTGTCAGAAAATAATTCTACAAAGATTTCTCTTTTCAGAGTCGTGCTTTTTGGTAAATTTTTTACGCTACATTGAAAGAAACATTTTTGTCATAATAAACTTCTGCAAATCTGGTAGTCATGCACTTAATTAGTTTTAAAAAGGGGATGTTCAATTTTGCTCAATATTTTGTTATTTATTTGTGTACACATTTACCTTGACATCATTAAAAATGCATGTTAATGCATGTAATTAATATTATGTGATAACACAGGAATAAACAATAAGTAAAATGATGTAACATTTTGAATATCAAGTTCACCCAAATAGTGAAACGGAACTGCGTCAAATAATTTTTGTTTCTACACAACTAATTGAATAAAATATAAATATTTGATGAATACGAGGATTCAGATCTCATCAACTGTAACCTAATCTACAACCACGGTTTCAAATTTGTAAGTGCATCTGCATTATACGATATTTTTAAACATTCGTTAAGCATCTCAAAAAAAAATTAAAAGCTTGTTTTTGATCCTGTTAATTTGAACATTCTGGTGATAATAGTGCGGCCATTTTGAATCATATTGTACTACACACCAAAAGAATCTGGAACACGTAATACGTTCTGTTGTAAATACGAGGAGTTAATTATTGTTGCTATCATGTATTCGTCCGTTTGTTTATTTCCGTGTTTTTTAAGTTTCTGTAGAAACAAGTTTAAAATTGCATTCAAATTAATAGCGTTTTCCACTGGCTGCACTAGTGCGCACTGAGTGTATTTCCAACTCGGTTCAGCTTTATGTAATAAAACGAGATGGAGATACACTCAGTGCATACCGGTGCAGCCAGCGGAAAACGCTATAATAAAATAACTCAAATATGTATGCACAACAATTGTCTCAATTTTTTTTAGTGGACATAGTACAGTTAGATATTATATGGCATTATATAATATGGAATCTTGCAAAGCAGATTTCAAATACAGATCTATTTCAGAATTGTCACCAGATTATCAGAAAGAGGTTTCAACTGTCCAGATCGATCAGGATCGTTATTTTAATTCTCTTTTAAAGCCAGTATAGGCAGCATATGTTCTAAATGAAAATATTTTAACTTCGGCTTCATGTTATGCCAAAAATTGTCATCTTTTTTAATCTGAAAAAGAAAACGTATTACAGGTGTGTTGTAAATGTAAATTGCTTCTTATTTTTTCTAAAATCGTCTATAATTTCTAGTTTATACACTAGTCTTCAAAACCAAATCGGTTTTACTTATTTTTATTGTCAAAATTATAGCTTTCGTGTGCTTAAAAGTTGAAACTATTACAAAAATAATCTTATAAGATTTCAGAAAAAAATAATGTATTATGATAAATTCAGAACTTTCTTGACGTTTATGTAAATAACATTACTTGTTCACATATCATTCCCAAAGGTGTCCATACAACGAATACAACTATTCGTTAAAGCCAACTGCCCTTGAATCTGATAATAGTAGATATGTGTTTTCTTCAGTTTCACAGTATTGCCATCCAAAAAGAAATAGGGCATAACTTTCATCTTTGCTGCTTCCTGAGGAGTTATTTTGAACTTCGCTAACTTATAGGGACACTTGATCTCAATTATAGCATCCTCACCAACTAGTCCATCAGGACTAGCTCCAAGATACGGCATTTCTTTAGATATAAATAATCCGCCGTCCAAATTCCTGTGAAAATTGTTTTCTCGCAATTTCTTCATGGTTACGGGACCAATTTGTAACTATACTTTCGAAAAATTAGAGGAAATTAAGTTTTACGCCAATTTTTTGGCATCAGTTGTTTGACGTCTTTTACATACAATACCAAATTTCGTTGCTGTTAGTCTTCGCTCTTTATGCCATTTCACTTTGGTGTTTTGGCCAACAGTGTTTCTCTCTAACGATTCTAACTCTACCTGGGTCCTGCTCAAGTAGTCCATTAAAGATGGATCAGTATCCAGAAAAGGCTACACAGATGAAGCTGCAGTGCCACTGATCGTTCGTGGACAATCGTGTACAAGCGATTAAAATTTTAGACCAATGAAATTCTTATCTTTTTGGCACATCATACCCCTAGCTGATGTGATATTGGTTTAAAATTTTAATGGCTCGCTCACCATTGTCTGCAATCGATCAGTGCCACTGCAGAATAACTTGATAAACAAAAAGCAAAATTTCTGTGATCATGGCACTAGCGATTTCTGTTCGTAAAAAGAATAAGTTCGGTTTTTCAAAATTTTGAAGAAGTCTCCATATCGTCTACTACATCATTGCATTCAGAAATAAATTTTCTCTTAAGAAGGCTAAGAAAATTAGGGAGTACCAATTTAAAATTTGAAGGTTAGGTTAAATTATTGAAAATTTGTAAAAATGAGATTAGTTTTATTAAATGCCCATAAAAGTACTTAAATTATCATGCAAACTAGTTCAAACCGCATCTCAATATCTTAAATAACAAAAAAGTTACGGCAAATAAAAGAAATGAGGAGATTTTGGTTTTAGTAAAATTTTAACCAAGTTGGCCACGACAAGTAAGTTTGAAAATGGATTCTTAATGAGCTCTCGAACCTGCATTTTTTTGCTAATTTAATCATCTCTCTATCTCTTCAAAGACAGAAGTTACCCATGCTGTCCCCACGTATACACTGTATACTTTGGTATATTTGCCTGGACTTTTCCCGATCATTCTCTTATAAATGCGGTGGTGATATTGCTCACTGAAATTATAAGAAACGCTCGCAGCGTGGCACTTCACTTCGTAGCTATTTTTCAAAGAGAAGTTAACTCTTTTTCCACCAACAAATTTTGAAACAATTGAAATGTACGTCTCCGCTGCATTAATGTTCATATTTAAAAGTAAACTGTGCATTATGCGTCAAATGATTGCAGCAAGCAATAATATCATGAAGTCATCCACATTCTACTAAGTCTGGAACTGAATTAATTTCATTATCTTTGAACCCGGTGCAAAAATAAACGTCACAATCAGAATGATCGCCGATTACGTGCTTAGGGCAATGAATAATGTCCTTTTTTAACGCATTAACTTGCTCTATGAGCGTCGGTACATTAGAGCAGTATTAATTCCTATTCCAATAATCATAAGCACAATTATTCTGTATAATGTATATTTTTTCTTTACGTCCACTTTAAACTGCAATACTTCATTGTGCCTAATTTTAGTGCACGGAAGTGTAGTCTAGATAAAAAAAGAAATCCACGTAAAACTTAAAAAAAAAAAAAAACAATTTTATAGGGATAATAATAACGGTAATGAAACAACAAAATGACGTTATTGATTTTCAGAGGAACATGCTATGCGTTCTTTTTGTGTCGTTTCAATTCTGATAAACTTTCACTTTCCCACAGACGTAGTTTTATTTTCCGAGTTTTACATAGTTTCTGTGTTAGATTAGGTCGCCGTTTTTATTTACATCACTTTTACATAAAAAATTTTACTCATCTGAGTGTGTGCTCGACCTTAGAATTTGCAGGAGGCCGCGGGCGGTAACCATGTGAATGAGGCCTTATCCGAATATTCTCTTGTGGGTGTGTCAAACTGACACGTAAACCAATCAAAAATAAAGATCAGTGACAGCAGAGTCATAAATTACAAGGAAAACGTTTAGGTGGTAATTCTGTTCTCTGTTCTTTTCGTTTGTGTGTAAAAATGCAGGAACACATGTTGAACGTATGTTTCTTCTAAATATATGCGAAAAATAGTGATACGCCCATTTGAAATCGAGTTCAGTTGTAAGCGAGCATACAGCCTTAACAGGGATTTTTAATGATGTCGAGGTAAATGTGTACTCTACACAAATAAATAACAAAATATTGAGCAAAATGTTGAGCATTCCCTTTTTAAAACTAATTAAGTGTATGACCAACAAATTTGCAGAAGTTTATTATGACAAAAATGTTTCTTTCAATTTAGCGTAAAAAATTTACCAAAAAGCACGACTCTGAAAAGAGAAATCTTTGTAGAATTATGGGCACTTTATTTTCTGGCAGCGCTCGATAGCGTTCGTGTGTTTACGGTGCGTGTATTCTGTGTTTCACTCATACACGCACTGAAACGCATTCGCTCTCACTCCTACTCTTCATCTGTCACTAAATCGAGAGAATGAATGTGCGAATTCGCCCCTCTTGCACTAGGCCCGAAGGCGGAGCTAGCGTGTATCACATACCACATTTGATTTCAGCGATTTCATTCCGAAAATTTCAAATTTGTTTCCCATTTCCTGACCTTATTTTTAAAAATAAAAAAAAAACTAAACCGTTTATTATTATTGAATACTGCGAAATTTTGGCTAAAGGCTTACATTTTCGAATTTTTTTAATTTTAATTTTTTTTTAAGGCCTTTTTGGCAATTCTCGAAAAACGAGCCTTTAGCCGCCTAACAGAATCTATTTAAAAATTTTTCGCGGAAAATTGGTACGATTTTAATGAAAAATAAGCCCAGGAAATGGGAAAAACGATTTTGGGGCCGAGCAAACAGCCTTAAGGCTGTATGCTCGCTTACAGCTGAACTCGATTTCAAATGGGCGTATCACTATTTTTCGCATATATTTAGAAGAAACATACGTTCAACATGTGTTCCTGCATTTTTACACACAAACGAAAAGAACAGAGAACAGAATTACCACCTAAACGTTTTCCTTGTAATTTATGACTCTGCTGTCACTGATCTTTATTTTTGATTGGTTTACGTGTCAGTTTGACACACCCACAAGAGAATATTCCGATAAGGCCTCATTCACATGGTTACCGCCCGCGGCCTCCTGCAAATTCTAAGGTCGAGCGCACACTCAGAGAAGTAAATTTTTTTATGTAAAAGTGATGTAAATAAAAACGGCGACCTGATCTAACACAGAAACTATGTAAAACTCGGAAAATAAAACTACGTCTGTCGGAAAGTGAAAGTTTATCAGAATTGAAACGACACAAAGAAAACGCATAGCATGTTCCTCTGAAAATCAATAACGTCATTTTGTTGTTTCATTACCGTTATTATTATCCCTATAAAATTGTTTTTTTTTTTAAATTTTACGTGGATTGCTTTTTTATCTAGACTACACTTCCGTACACTAAAATTAGGCACAATGAAGTATTGCGGTTTAAAGTGGATGTAAAGAAAAAATATACATTATACAGAATAATTGTGCTTATGATTATTGGAATAGGAATTAATACTGCTCTAATGTACCGACGCTCATAGAGCAAGTTAATGCGTTAAAAAAGGACATTATTCATTGCCCTAAGCACGTAATCGGCGATCATTCTGATTGTGACGTTTATTTTCGTACCGGGTTCAAAGTTAATTAAATTAATTCAGTTCCAGACTTAGTAGAATGTGGATGACTTCATGATATTATTGCTTGCTGCAGTCATTTGACGCATAATGCACAGTTTACTTTTAAATATGAACATTAATGCAGCGGAGACGTACATTTCAATTGTTTCAAAATTTGTTGGTGGAAAAAGAGTTAACTTCTCTTTGAAAAATAGCTACGAAGTGAAATGCCACGCTGCGAGCCTTTCTTAAAATTTCAGTGAGCAATATCACCACCGCATTTATAAGAGAATGATCGGGAAAAGTCCAGGCAAATATACCAAAGTATACAGTGTGCCCGGATACGTAGGAACAGCATGGGTAACTTCTGTCTTTGAAGAGACAGAGAGATGATTAAATTAGCAAAAAGATGCAGGTTCGAGAGCTCATTAAGAATCCATTTTCAAACTTACTTGTCACGGCCAACTTGGTTAAAATTTTACTAAAACCAAAATCTCCTCATTTCTTTTATTTGCCGTAACTTTTTTGTTATTTAAGATATTGAGATGCGGTTTGAACTAGTTTGAATGATAATTTAAGTACTTTTATGGGCACTTAATAAAACTAATCTCATTTTTACAAATTTTCAATAATCTAACCTAACCTTAAAATTTTAAATTGGTGATTTTGTTGGCCTTTTTAAGAGAGACTTTTTTCTAAATGCAATGGTGTATCACATGATATGGAGACTTCTTCAAAATTTTGAAAAACCGAACTTATTCTTTTTACGAACAGAAATCGCTAGTGCCATGATCACAGAAATTTTGCTTTTTGTTTATCAAATTATTCTGCAGTGGCACTGATCGATTGCAGCCAATGGTGAGCGAGCCATTAAAATTTTAAACCAATATCACATCAGCCAGGGGTATGATGTGCCAAAAAGATAAGAATTTCATTGGTCAAAAATTTTAATCGCTTGTACATGATTGTCCACTAATGATCAGTGGCACTGCAGCTTCATCTGTGTAGCCTTTTCTGGATACTGAGCTTCGTATATTTCACGAGTAAGTTCTACGTTCTTGTAGCACTTGGTATACGTATAGTCGCGATCAGGTGAATCGAGACCTATTTAAAGTTCTGCAATCCTTAAGGAGTGCTTACATTACATACATGTCTTCAATAAATTCAAAAACAAATCTTTACAAAACTGTCGACTTGTCGCATACAAATCCTGATGAATCTTTAGCACAAGTCTTCGACAAATACTAGCACAGGACATCGTTTACACTATGTGACCTGTTCGCTACATATCTAGTATTTAATAATAAAAAAAAGTATCGCTCGTGAAAGATGACAATCAATTTTTGTTTTTGGCCGCGGCAGCATAATATTACTATGCTCTTTTTGGATCACTCCATCGTCACAAACCATCAGATCGCTTAATAGTTTAAAACAGCTAACTATTCTGCACGTGCGTAAAGTACCTTTGTATGGTCTGCGATCGCTGTGTTTTCCATTAATTTGGAATACAAATCTGTCTGGTAAAACATGTCGGATACATGTCAAATACATGAAAAATGTAATAGTAGTATGAGACAAATTTCAGATTCATTCCAGACTTGTCAAACAATATGTAGGACACATGTATAATACAAATATGTATGTAATGTAAACGCCCGTTTATTACCAACGTTAACAAGGGCGCGGTTAGCTTGCAACAGTCTCGATAACAAAGTTTTGTGATCATGGCACTAGCGATTTCTATTCATAAAAAGAATAAGTTGTGTTTCCCAAAATTTTGAAGAAGTTTCCATATCATGTGATACATCATTGCATTTAGAAAAACGTCTCTCTTAAAAGGGCCAACAAAATCACCAATTTAAAATTTTAAGGTTAGGTTAGATTATTGAAAATTTGTAAAAATGGGATTAGTTTTATTAAGTGCCCATAAAAGTACTTAAATTATCGTGCAAACTAGTTCAAACCGCATCTCAATATAATCAAGTTGGCCATGACAAGTAATATTTGAAAATGGATTCTTAATAAGCTCTCGAACCTGCACCTTTTGCTAATTTAATCATCTTTCTATCCGGGTACACTGTATACGTCAAAGTTGCGTAGGAGACGTTTTTACCGAAAATGCAGAGCACGACTATTTCTTGGGCAAGGTAGAAAAGAAAACAGGCAGCCGAAGCTGAGGGTGACTACGGACTAATAGAAGAGGTGATCCCTCTTAAAAACATAGAAGAAAAGAAATCATCTTTAATGGACTACTTGAGCAGGACCCAGGTAGAGTTAGAATCGTTAGAGAGAAACACTGTTGGCCAAAACACCAAAGTGAAATGGCATAAAGAGCGAAGACTAACAGCGACGAAATTTGGTATTGTCTGTAAAAGACGTCAAACAACTGATGCCAAAAAATT
Organism: Prosopocoilus inquinatus; assembly: GCA_036172665.1. Taxonomy (NCBI): domain Eukaryota; kingdom Metazoa; phylum Arthropoda; class Insecta; order Coleoptera; family Lucanidae; genus Prosopocoilus; species Prosopocoilus inquinatus. Next base: position 39,667,907 of record CM069871.1, read on the forward strand.
GGCGTAAAAATTAATTTCCTCTAATTTTTCGAAAGTATAGTTACAAATTGGTGCCGTAACCATGAAGAAATTGCGAGAAAACAATTTTCACAGGAATTTGGACGGCGGATTATTTATATCTAAAGAAATGCCGTATCTTGGAGCTAGTCCTGATGGACTAGTTGGTGAGGATGCTATAATTGAGATCAAGTGTCCCTATAAGTTAGCGAAGTTCAAAATAACTCCTCAGGAAGCAGCAAAGATGAAAGTTATGCCCTATTTCTTTTTGGATGGCAATGCTGTGAAACTGAAGAAAACACATATCTACTATTATCAGATTCAAGGGCAGTTGGCTTTAACGAATAGTTGTATTCGTTGTATGGACACCTTTGGGAATGATATGTGAACAAGTAATGTTATTTACATAAACGTCAAGAAAGTTCTGAATTCATCATAATACATCATTTTTTTCTGAAATCTTATAAGATTATTTTTGTAATAGTTTCAACTTTTAAGCACACGAAAGCTATAATTTTGACAATAAAAATAAGTAAAACCGATTTGGTTTTGAAGACTAGTGTATAAAATAGAAATTATAGACTATTTTAGAAAAAATAACAAGCAATTTACATTTACAACACACCTGTAATACGTTTTCTTTTTCAGATTAAAAAGGATGACAATTTTTGGCATAACATGAAGCCGAAGTTAAAATATTTTCATTTAGAACATATGCTGCCTATACTGGCTTTAAAAGAAAATTAAAATAACGATCCTGATCGATCTGGACAGTTGAAACCTCTTTCTGATAATCTGGTGACAATTCTGAAATAGATCTGTATTTGAAATCTGCTCTGCAAGATTCCATATTATATAATGCCATATAATATCTAACTGTACTATGTCCACTAGAAAGAAATTGAGACAATTGTTGTGCATACATATTTGAGTTATTTTATTTTATTATAGCGTTTTCCACTGGCTGCACCGGTATGCACTGAGTGTATCTCCATCTCGTTTTATTACATAAAGCTGAACCGAGTTGGAAATACACTCAGTGCGCACTAGTGCAGCCAGTGGAAAACGCTATTAATTTGAATGCAATTTTATACTTGTTTCTACAGAAACTTAAAAAACACGGAAATAAACAAACGGACGAATACATGATAGCAACAATAATTAACTCCTCGTATTTACAACAGAACGTATTACGTGTTCCAGATTCTTTTGGTGTGTAGTACAATATGATTCAAAATGGCCGCACTATTATCACCAGAATGTTCAAATTAACAGGATCAAAAACAAGCTTTTAATTTTTTTTTGAGATGCTTAACGAATGTTTAAAAATATCATATAATGCAGATGCACTTACAAATTTGAAACCGTGGTTGTAGATTAGGTTACAGTTGATGAGATCTGAATCCTCGTATTCATCAAATATTTATATTTTATTCAATTAGTTGTGTAGAAACAAAAATTATTTGACGCAGTTCCGTTTCACTATTTGGGTGAACTTGATATTCAAAATGTTACATCATTTTACTTATTGTTTATTCCTGTGTTATCACATAATATTAATTACATGCATTAACATGCATTTTTAATGATGTCAAGGTAAATGTGTACACAAATAAATAACAAAATATTGAGCAAAATTGAACATCCCCTTTTTAAAACTAATTAAGTGCATGACTACCAGATTTGCAGAAGTTTATTATGACAAAAATGTTTCTTTCAATGTAGCGTAAAAAATTTACCAAAAAGCACGACTCTGAAAAGAGAAATCTTTGTAGAATTATTTTCTGACAGCGCTCGGTAGCGTTCGTGTGTTTACGGTGCGTGTATTCTGTGTTTCACTCATACACGCACTGAAACGCATTCGCTCTCACTCATACTCTTCATCTGTCACTAAATCGGGAGAATGAATGTGCGAATTCGCCCCTCTTGCACTAGGCCCGAAGGCGGAGCTAGCGTGTATCACATACCACATTTGATTTCAGCGATTTCATTCCGAAAATTTCAAATTTGTTTCCCATTTCCTGACCTTATTTTTAAAAATAAAAAAAAAACTAAACGGTTTATTATTATTGAATACTGCGAAATTTCGGCTAAAGGCTTACATTTTCGAATTTTTTTAATTTTAATTTTTTTTAAGGCCTTTTTGGCAATTCTCGAAAAACGAGCCTTTAGCCGCCTAACAGTATCTATTTAAAAATTTTTCGCGAAAAATTGGTACGATTTTAATGAAAAATAAGCCCAGGAAATGGGAAAAACGATTTTGGGGCCGAGCAAACAGCCTCAAGATGTTACTCTTTTAACTTTAAGGTCCAGTTTTACAAATGCGGTTCAACTTTGAACCCAGGCTTAAACCCTTAGCAACGATTATTTCGACAATTGTTGTGAAGGATTTAAGCTTCGGCTCAAAGTTTAACCGTCATTGTAAAACTGGGCCTAAGAAGTGTGGAATATTTTTCTGTTAAGCTTGAAAATAAATCTATTGAGTTATTTAAAACAATTATCTTTTTCTTAATTTCAGGCAAGTCGACAGTTTTGTCAGGTTTAAAATTTATAAAGTGTAATTTGTATCGTGTAGCTATGACGGTACTTTCCACTATTGTTCAGACTGCAAAAAAAATGCGTTACTGATAAACCACGAGACAAAATGTCTGTTGGAGTTTCCTTTGTATTGACATAGCGCCAATCACTTTTAGGTGACAGTGATTGAACAAGAGCAACTCTGTGTGAAATGAATGGCTGCAGAATTTCAGTTTATGCATGAATCCAGTGCAACGCTACTTGAGAATCACAGCAATAAAATTGTTTACAATTAATTGAAAAAAAGAATCGTGTACTTTTCCCATTAATTTTGCTAAAAGCAACGCTCCGCAAAGTTCTAGTCGTGGACTAGATAATTTTTTGAGTGGCACTACTCGCGATTTTTCGCGTACTAGATGCAATACAACCTTTCTGTTACCTTTTATTGTTCTTAAATAAATGCAGGCTCCAAATGCCTCGTTTGATGCATCTGAGAATCCATGTAATTGAGTTGTCATACCATCAATACAAGTGACGTATCTAGGGATTCTTATATTTTGCAAATGTAAAAGTTGGCGATTGAAATTCAAAAATTCTAGTTTCAATTCTTTGGGTAGTGGTTGATCCCAAGGTGCCTTAGAAAGCCACATTTTTTTAAGCAATATTTTTGCTAGTAGTATAAATGGCCCCAGTAAACCCAAAGGATCGTATAATTTAGAAACAACAGATAATATAGCTCGTTTAGTAATTTGTGTTTCATTTGAAATAAATAGCATATCATACCTGTAAGTATCTGTACTGTATCTGACTGATGTTTTATAGATTTCACTTTTAAGTATTGTAATGTCTTTTTCTCTGTTGGGTTCATCAGTGTAATATTAATGATTCTTGAGGTGTTAGATGTAATGGAAACTTTACTGAAGTTAAATTTTCCTTTACTTGACGACATAGCTCTATCACTTCTTCTTCACTGTCTCCTCCCGTTAGCATATCATCAATGTAAAAATCGTGCTTGATACTTTTTGCTGTAAGTGGATAATAATATTCATAATCAATACCCAATTGATATAATGAACGTATTGCTAGATAAGGAGCTGATGTTGTACCGTTGGTTACTGTATTCAACTCGTACACTGCCATTGAATCTGAAGCATTCTTCCTCCATATAATTCTCTAGAAACGTCTACCGTCTGGATGAACCAGTTCTTGTCTATACATTTGTCTTATATCTGCTGATACTAAAATAGTAAAGGAGACTGTGGTTTAAGAGATAATTGAAATTAACCTCCGCCCAGAATAATTTTTATATCCGTAGATACGTACGTATTTCGGCAGCTAAGCTGCCATTTTCACTACGCTACCAACTTAAAAGTACCAAAAGATCTAAAAACAACCTAATCATCCTGATAAAATCATAAAAATGTTAAAACTAACAACAATCTACAATCTAAAAATCCTACAATCCTAAAAGATATATATACAGTGAGAATCTTGTAACGCTGCACATAGACGAAAATTACGTGATCAGATAATACATTTCTGAATCATATAAAATTGCACATAGGGGTTTTAACATTATGTTGCTATAGTTACTACTTAATTCTTAATGCTGAATCATTTACAAATTGCACATAGGAAGTATTAAGGAAGGGAATAATTGATCTATCTGGAAATTTGGCGCAAATAACGCAAAGACCTATGTCAATTAACCTCCATTTGAGAATAATGTGTCTACATTTCCACTTTTTCGGCGGTTGTATACATTTTACAATAAATCGAAAGAACAGTTTAATTCAAACTGACAATTTAAAATCAGTAGTGTCATTACTAACAACGCACGGTAACCATGGCGAATGAAATAAATTTGGAAATAATGTGATAATGCTTCCGTTGATAATAATTACTATGTGCAGTCGTATAAGATTCTCAGTGTATGTCTAAATGTAAGTAAATATAAATTAATATGTATAGATCTAAAATTAACCGTTAGAAAAACCTTACAAATAAGTTCTAACCAAACAACACGGAAATACGGAAATAAATAGTCCAAAGACCTGAAAAAAGTTCTTATTCTAACGAATAAATAAGTATAAATTCCCTGTTACTTGATACCTAAAAATCCTTAGAAATAAGAACTAACCAAACAACATAGAAATACGGAAATAGATAGTCCAAAGACTCGACCCGAGAAAAACTTATTATTCTAACGAATAAATAAGTATAAATTCCCTGTTATTATTTGATACCTAAAAATCCTGAAAATAAAGTATATATGTTATGTATAAATCGAAAAAAGAATGCGTGAACACCTAAAATTAACCGTCAGAAAACCTTACAAATAAGAGCTAACTGAACAACACGGAAATACGGAAATAAATAATCCAAAAACCCGAAAAAAACTTCTTATTCTAACGAATAAATAAGTATATCATTCCCTGAAAATAAAATAAAATATACATATTTTGCATAAATCGTCAAAACACAACCTACAGATGAGAGCAAATCACACCCACACACCACAAGTTAAGAGCGCTTTAGGAAAATTTTATCTCGGAGAATCCTCTCCTTATCAAATATCCAGTGCAAATGCGCTTAAAAGAGTGTTAGAAGCAGTTAAGCGCATTTTAATTTCTGATTCCCAATCATGTAAGCTGCGAATTTCTTTGTAACAGTGTGAATAATTAATGTATACCAGTGTTCAATAGGTTCGCCCAAAATTTGTAAAGAACGCAAATTTTTATCAATTGTATCGATCAGCGTTCTAATTTGCGCTGCTGATTCTTTTGAAATAGCTGTCACCTCAAAAATGGCATTTATATGATTGTGTACCAATAGTCATTTATTGTTAAACTGTTCTAGTAAACATGTCCAAGCAATTTCATAATTTGCAGGACCCGACAATGACGCTCGTAGATAATGAAATTTCTCTACATTTCCTAATGACTCATTATTATGAATCAGTGACTCAAAAGAATCTCTAAACTCAAGCCAAGATCCAAAATTACCATTAAATTTGGGTAGCTCAATAGTAGGCAATTTTACTGACTTTAGTAAATGATTAGTAGTATTGGAAGTTTGATAAGTTGCGCTTTCACCATTTGACACTTGTATATCGCAAGAAGTGAGTTGATTTGCAATTGAAATTGTGTTATAGTAAGCAGACTCAGATGCATCTGCTTCTGCATTATGTTCCTTAAGTTTATCGTCATCGCGTCATGCTTGGGGCTTCTTCAGCAGAGACGTAGCTCGACATTCCCACTGCAGACCAAAAACGACTTGCAGGGCTGAAACAGCTGTCCAGAGGCTGCTCGAGGTTTTCACTGCAATCAAAAACGATTTGCACAAAATTTTTCTAAAATTTTCATTATGCTTTAACAGCAAGCATGGCCGCCTTGCATGGGGGACTTATTAGGAGCAAATCCCGCTTCAATTTGTCTATCCTACTGCAATGTCAGGTCAAAAAGCGATAGTAAGATGTCGCTATTTTATCTGTTCATCATTCTTACATCGCAATTGCGAATAAATTGGGCAAGTCGTTTTTGGTCTGCAGTGGGAATGTCGAGCTACGTCTCTGCTGAAGAATCCCCAAGCAGTGCTGAAACAGCTGTCCAGAGGCTGCTCGAGGTTTTCATTGCAATCAAAAACGATTTGCACAAAATTTTTCTAAAGACTTTCATTATGCTTTGACAGCAAGCATGGCCGCCTTGCATGGGGGACTCATTAGGAGCAAATCCCACTTCAATTTGTCTATCCTACTGCAATGTCAGGTCAAAAAGTGATAGTAAGATGTCGCTATTTTATCTGTTCATCATTCTTACATCGCAATTGCGAATAAATTGGGCAAGTCGTTTTTTGTCTGCAGTGGGAATGTCGAGCTACGTCTCTGCTGAAGAAGCCCCAAGCAGGGCTGAAACAGCTGTCCAGAGGCTGCTCGAGGTTTTCACTGCAATCAAAAACGATTTGCACAAAATTTTTCTAAAGTTTTTTTTATTATTAAATTCGTATCCACGGCACGCACACATTTGTTTTTTTAACAGTAACAGTTTCAGTCTAATCTTAATTCAATGCAAGATGTCGCTAAGTAGCAATATATGTCCCTAATCAAATTCTGTTATCCTCATTTACCAAATTTGTCGAAATACGCGTGCTAATATTTATATACACTGAGAATCTTATAAGACTGCACATAGTATTCATCAATGGAAGCTTTATTACATTATTATTTCCAAATTTATTTTCTTCGCCATGGTTACCGTGCGTTGTTAGTAATGACACTACTGATTTTGAATTGTCAGATTTAGTTAAATTGTTCTCTTGATTTATTGTAAAATGCATACAACCGCCGAAAAAGTAAAAATGTAGGTGCACATTATTTTCAGATGAAGTTCATTGACAGAGGTCTTTGCGTTATTTGCCGCCAAATTTCCGGATAGATCAATTATTCCCTTCCTTAATACTTCCTATGTGCAGTTTTTAAATGATTCAGCAACGAGAATTGAGTAGTAACTATAGCAACGTAATGTTAAAACCTGTATGTGCAATTTTATATGACTCAGAAATGTATTATCTGATCACGTAATTTTCGTCTATGTGCAGCGTTACAAGATTCTCACTGTATATGTTAAATTCTTGTCGGGGTTTTATTGTCCGCTGCCGTACCTTCAATTTATTAATATTTACAATTTTATAACGTATGCACTATTTTTTAACTGCTTATATTGAAAGTCATTTGAAATAAAGGGAGAGTAAATGTTGTGTTAGACAGTTTTTACTGTTCATATTTACAAAAGTTACGTATTGATAGTAGGTTATAATATAAATAAAAGAGCTTCCGTTTTGACAATAGTACATTTTTCTTCTCTAAAATATAATCACAGTACCATTAAAATTTAAAAGGTTATGGGCCCAGCATTGCGGGTGTAAAAAGTATCATTTCGAGAAGAATTGAAGTACAAAGAAAAGGTATTACATCGAGGTGAATCTACATTACTTAAGAGCGAAATCAGAAGAGTTTTGGAAGAATCAAGACAGATGGACAGTCTGAAGCATTTGCAAATTCAAAAGTTCAATGGGAAAAACTTTAAACTATAGAAGTACCAAATGGAAATTATTTTCAAGACGGAACCAGGATTGATGGAACTCGTCAACGGAACGAAGCCACGTTCAGCTACAGGAGACGCAAGTCAATCAACGTGGGATAATTTGAATGCTAGAGCAATGCTACTTATTTCGTCAGGTATCGAGTATGAACAACTTCAAACAGTCATTAGTTGTCATCACGATATAGAGAACACTGGTACGCTCACTCGCCGCCATTTTCAGTTTAAAATTTTGAGCAAGTTGAGTAGTTTGTAAAAATTTGCTAGATGGCAGAACCGTATGGCGGACTGTCATTTTTATCAAATTCTGCAGCCGGTTCTTGTGAGGCTCTTGTGGTAAACACAAAACACATGGGCAGAGATAAACAGAGGTCAGTACGCAACAAACTGCTTTGAGGTTAAATACTGCGTTTTAAATTTTAACTATGAATTTAAAGCGAAGTTGTCAGGCGTAGAAATTTTAATTTAAAGAGGGTATGTATTGGCGAATAATTTAATTTGTTTCCTAATTTAGTTACATTGCAGTCAAAATAGAAAGACTTCTCAGAGTTCATTTGTATTGAAGAAAGGAGATTTTAACATAAACATGAACTCATCGTGGATTGCTATCTAACCTAGAACATCCACCAATCCATCTGGCATTAAACTGACCGACGTACTGGTTAAAATGTACTCAATGTAATGAGTGGATATAATCTCACAAAAGTATCTATACAGCAACATCAGTTATGCATACAAGTGACACCAAAAGTGCATAAAGTTAAAACACCTAAACGTTACTGCAGCTTGTTTCCTTCAAGTTTGATGACCTTGCAAATTAATTCCACCAAAATGTTATGTGAGGGGCACATAACCTTCTTTATATTATTTCTAATTTAATAAACATATTGTTTAATCTGATTACATCCCTTATTCCAAGATTACCGTAAGAGTAGCACTTGTCTTCATTTGCATCACAAGTTTGAAAAAGCTGCTGATGATGACCAACGTAATGAAAATTTATCTATGTTTCACTCTGGCTCTTTCAGAAAATAAAATGATTTATTAATCTCGAAGAAATTGACAATGAACAGTGAAGCAAATAGCGACTTCGATTCATTTGCACTGGTTGCAGTCAGAGTATTTGCATCTTGTAATAACAAGATGAAGATACTCGTTGTGCGTTCAGTGCCAGTGAATCAAAAACATTAGTAGATATTTAAAGCATCATTAAATTTTCAGTTAACCAGAACAAACTGCTGTCAAACCACTCAGTAAATTTGGGTTACAGATGTAGACTTACGATTCATACCATTAATTATGAAATATTGTTAATTATAGATTTTGGAAAAGCTTCAAGAATGAACCAAAATGCAGGTGTCACAATATTAAAGCAACATTTTGTGTGCTTGATACATTTTCAAGAAAAATTTGTAAAAAATCGTTAAGTCACTGGAAATGAAATCATTCGAAGAACACTGACAGATGATGCTGTTCCTCAACTAAATGTATGCTCCTCCTGAACTAATGCTAATCTCACATCTGCCCTTTCTTCCACCACAACCAAACAGAAACAAGAAACAAATAATACCAATAGCCTCTGAAAGGTTTGTAAAAATCATAGCAAAACGTACTTGCTCGTAACATTAGTAAATATCTTTCTACATCTGTTTGATTGCTTACTAAATTTGACACTCGCCGTTTATTCTTTATTTCATTACACACCAACCAAAGTTTGCCATTAATACATACGTAAATACTAAACATACGTAACAACCGTACCTACAACACGTAATATAACCTACGGGAGTACATTAATGATGTTTAGTGTCAGTCCTTCATACATTGGTGTCATCTAGCGGTAAAATTTAAATCACGTAACTAGGCACTACTTTTGACTTCCTCGTTTTATATGGGGAAGATAGGCAAGTACGCCTACCAGTGTTCTGTATATCGTGGTTGTCATACAACTCCTGAAATGTGGCAACGATTGAAAACTATTCACGAACAGAGATCAGCACTTAACAAGATTCAACTAAAGCAACAGTTCTTCAATTATAAAATGACGGAGAGTGAGAACATAGCACATCTTAGCAAAATAGACTCATTAGCGTAAGCACTAAACGACGTTGCTGAACCAGTGAGTGAGGTCGATAAAATTGCCAAGGCTCTTGGAAGTTTACCAATGAAATACAATGGATTCGTGACAGCTTGGGATTCATATGATGAGAGTAAGCAGACATATGACAATTTAACTTCAAGATTGTTAAAAGACGAGCAACGTTTAACTCAGTCCGAAGAGGTTGCAATGGCTTTTGCAACTTTGAATACAAGTGTAATAGTTAACATAGTAACGTTGCGGGTTGACGGGAGATAAGTAAAATAACACTTGGGATGTTTCACTAAACTACACTTTAATTATATTCTTATGTATTGGTCGCCGCATATCGATCCACGATCGATATCGACTCCTCGGTTGTTACACGTACTACTGTTGCCCCATTAACTTACGCATCGCTTATATTATATGCCACATGCCAGAGGTGCATTTTACCACTACACCTCCCCTTTTTTTTAAAGAATGTCTTTTCTCTTGAAGATTGAAAAGATAAAAGAAGACATTAAGACAAGAGAAAAGGCATTTTATACTTAAAATAAGAAATCATAAACATAAACATATAAAACAAACAATACAAAAGAAGAAAAAATGTTATACATTATTAACTAAATCATGCTTAACTAAAAATATTCATTTTCTATGCTAATTAATAATAATTATTGTTATTCTGATAAACTTTAATGATTTACTATGGTAGACTAACCAATAATAAATTATTATCTAACCTAATTAATTTGTCATCCTGGCCAGGGTAATGACATTATTCTATTCAACTTAAATATTTAATTAACCTATCCTTATGAACTATGAAACTTTTCCCAAAATTGTCTATTAGCGTGCAGTTTGAATCACTTGTTGACTTTACCGTAAAAGGTCCTTTGTACACTGAATCAAACTTGCTCCGCGTTTCGTCTTTCACTAAAACTAAGTCATTTGGATTTACATTTATACCTTTCGATTTTACATCATAATTATTTTTTCTAGTGTATTTGACTTTTTGCAAATACTGACTGGCTCTGGCGAGGGCCGTTTGTAATCGATATTTAACTTCCTTCGCATATGAATCAATATTATAGAAAGGTTCTATTTGCGCACCCAAAAAGACGTTTGGTAATGTGGGTTTTTTAGCAAAAACTAATTCAAAAGGACAATACTTATGAACTGTTGATGGTGTTGTGTTGAAACAGTATGTAAAATATTTCAACCACTCATCCCAATCAATGTTACACTCTTTTATGTACATTCTAATATATTCGTTTAGAACTCTATGATTGCGTTCGACTGTACCAATTGTCTGTGGTCTGTAAGGTGTCGAAGTCATGTGGTTTATGTCTAGTAACGAGTTTAGTTCCTTAAAGGTTTCGTTAACGTATTCGGTGCCCATGTCAGTACGTATTTCCTTCATTGGTCCGTAAATTAAAATAAAATTTTCAAAGATTGCTCGGGCTATCGTTTTGGCTTCCTTATTTGGAATAGCTACAGTGACAACATATTTAGTTAATTCGCATTCTAAGGTCACTGCGTAAGCATTACCCGATGATGTTTTCAGAAAAGGCCCTATTGTATCGATAATGACTATATCAAAAGCATTTTGAGGACTGGGCGTGATACATAATGGTTCCACATTTTTTGCCTTGGCTTTGTTGATTTGACACTCATGACATAATTTTAAAAATTTACTAATATCTTTCTGCATATTCTTCCAGTAATAGTAGGATCGTAATTTGGCTAATAGTCTCTTTTGTCCACAATGTCCTCCTAATATTGGATCTTTATGAAATTTTGTGATTAGAGATTGTTTCTCATTTAAGTCAACGATTTTTCGAATTGGTGTAGTGAGTAAAATTTCCATAGTTTGGAGCGTATCATTTGCGACTGCTTTAAATTCTGACAGAGGAATATAATTAAATATTTTACTATTAAGCTCGAGCTGTACCTTATGTATTCCTTGATCGCCGGCTACTTTTTCAAGCCTGGAAATAACTTGCGCTAGAGCTAATTTTTCCGTAGCGATATAACTGTCAAATTCTATATTCACGCGTGCGCATTTTTCACCATTTATTTTAATTTGAATTTTAGGATACTGTATATCTATCTTAAAAATCAGTTTTGGCAAATGAAAGGCTTCAAAATTTTCAATTACTTCGTAAATTTTTGGAGGATTATTCGGTACTATTTGTTTTGATTTTACTGCCGCTGTCTCAGCATTAATCGTCTTCGTCATTGATCTTGTTTGTACAACCGCAACCTGAGTTTGACAAGCTTGCAATTCTTTTAATTGTTCAATGTCAAGTCGCGACAAAGCGTCTGCCCCGACGTTTTGTTTACCTGTAATATACTCAATGTGAAAATCAAACTCTTCCAGATCTAATCTCATGCGTGTAAGTTTGGAACTAGGGTTTTTCATAGAAAAAAGATAAACTAATGGTCGGTGATCGGATTTTACAATAAATTTTCGCCCGTAGACGTAAGGTCTAAAATGCAAAATCGCCCAGTGTATTGCCGCTAATTCTTTCTCAATCGTGGATTTGTTAAGTTCTCCTTTTGTAAACGTGCGTGACGCATACGCGATCGGTAATTCCTTATCGCCTTGAACTTGACTCAAAATCGCACCGCATGCATGTTTTGATGCATCCGTGGTTATAATGAAAGTTTGATCGAACTGCGGATATTGCAAAATAGGTGGGGAGATTAATGCGTTTTTTAAACTTTGAAATGAATTTTCGCATTCGTCGGTCCAAATGAATTGAGCATTTTTACGTGTTAACTTATTTAAACAATATGAAAATGAAGCGAAATTTGGAATAAATCTCCGATAATAGTTACAAAACGCGACAAACCTTTTAACTGCGTCTGCATTATTTGGTTTGGGATAATTTTTAATTGTATCGAATTTTGATTCGTCTGGTAAAATTCCTTGATCTGTTATACGGTGACCTAAATATGTTACTTTGTGTCTGAAAAATTGACATTTTTCTGGATTTAGTTTTAAACAATATTTCCTGCAAATTTCGAAAACTGATCTTAAATTTTTCAAATGATGTTTTTCGGAGCACCCGGTGACGATTAAATCGTCCATGTACATGAATGCTTTTTCTGGAGATAATGCTGCAAAAGCTATGTTCATCATTCTTTGAAAACTATTAGGACTGACTGAAAGACCAAATGGTAATCTTTTGAAACGAAACGTTCCGGAATCAACAGTAAAACTTGTAATATTTCGCAAATTTTCTTCTAACGGAATTTGATGAAATCCCGACATTAAGTCTAACACTGAAAACCATTTAGCTCTACCTAACTGATCTAGAATATCTTCGATTCTAGGTAATGGGAAACGATCTGCAATAAGGTTTTTGTTAACTTGTCTGAAATCAACAACTAATCGCCATTTTTTCGTACTGTAGAGCGATTTTTTGGGAACAAGTAAGACTGGAGAGTTATAATCACTAACTGAAGGTTCAATTATATCATTGTCTAACATTTTTGCTATTTGTTTATTAATTTCCGCCTTTTGACTTTGTGGAATTCTATAATTTTTTACGTAGACTGGTTTATTATCTGTGGTTCTTAAAGTTTGTTGATAAAAATTGTTGTGAGTCAGTTTGTCTGAATTGATGGCAAATATATCTGAAAATTCGTGGCATAAACTAGTTAGTTCTTTCGCTACAAAAGGAGGGAAATTAGAATTAAGTTGTTTCGAAAGTTCTCTGTCTCTGTTTTCAATTTCGTTTTCCACTGAATAGATATAATAATTATCTAAATTTTCGGTTTTTAGTTTCAAGTTTTGTATTACCACGTTTCTTAAATTTGTATTAATAAAAGTAACTAACACTCGGGATCCCGACGCTATCGTTCGCTGTGCGATTTACACCTTCTGCCATTGGGATTAACGAACTCCTATAAGCATTTTTTAGATTAATTTCACGAGTAACTTCAGACCAAGCTGGAAATACAAAAGAATTTGGTTCAGGACCGCCCTGCATATGAATTGCTTCTCTTTTTCGCCCCGATTTTACTGTTAACGTCCAATCATCATAACTGATGGTGCATTTATACTGTGTGAGAAAGTCCCTGCCTAGGATGGCATCCGTTGGTATTGGAAAGTCGTCATTAACTATTTGAAACTGCTGTTCAACTTGATCATCCTCAAGGTTTAAAAAAATGTTTGTTGTAGTAGCTAAGGTCGATTCTACTGCTAAGGTCGTAACACCATGAATGATACACTTTTTTGAGTATATTGGAAAATTTGGTTTAATTTTACTTCGTTTAATGAGCGAAATATCAGCTCCACTATCTACTAAGAAACTACATGTACCTGCTGTGGCTTCAGTATTTAGGAAGACAAAATTTGAGTATGATAATTTAAATTTACTAACATAGTTTACTGATTTTGATTACTGTGTTCGCGATCGTCCCCCATCCGTGTAGGGTGGGGGCGGTCTGAGTTTTCCGCCTGATACGCCCTAACGTTAGCTGAAGAATTTCTGTTATTTCCCGGGTTATTGCGGTTTTCATAATTACTACTACGTCGATTCCTATTATAATTGTTGCCATTATTTGGCCTATAATTGCCCTGATTTGTGTTATTTTGATTATACCGGTTTCCGTATCTTTGATTGCTGTAATTGTTACGATTCGAGAAATTTTCACGTTTATTTGTAAATGAATTTTTACGCCAAGAATTTGCATAAAATACATTCGAAGATGAATTTGCTTCGGAATCTACCGTTATGAATTTTGAAATAGCATCTTGTAAATTGTTAAATGTTCCAGCTTCTATTATCAAGCGTGATTTTTCAGATGTAGCATTTGTTGCCATTGTCCGAACTGCTCGGTTTTTAGCGAAAGTTTCAGCTGTGTCAGCTTGTACACCTTCCGATATGTACGCCGTCAATAAACTGGCCGCGAGTTCATTTACTTTGTTTGTGAATGACAATGCATCTTTCCCGTTTTGTTTCAAATTTAAAAGTTTTGCTTCTATTACATGGGATTTTTCCCCTTTACACTTATCTTTGAGAATTCTAATGACCTCATTTAAATCTCTAACATCATCAGTTACTGCCCATCGAGCCTTACCTGTCAGTCTTGTTTTGACAAAATTTAATGCATTTTCGTTATGACCTTCGCAATTTGATTTCAAAAGCGTTAACGCATCGATAAAAGAAGCAAGAGCAGATGCTTCTCCGTTAAATGACTTGGGTAACAACTTATCAGCAAGATTGAAAAATTCAACTGCCGTCAAAACCATTTTTTCAGAGTTTTGTTGTCGTTCGTCAGCGTCTAAGTCATTAATTTGTGTTTGTGTTACAGTTGAGTTTATCGATTCGATTGGAGTACAGGGTATTGCACACTCAATTTCCAAAATAGCAAATGCCGTACGGTCTTATCTCTTAATTTGTTAAACAACGCGCCAACCCATTCTTTATGCTCGGGAGTAAGCCTTCGCCAATAAGTATTTGCAACGTTTACAAATTCGTTAAATGTTTTAATTAAATTGTTAGCGATTTCTATTTTAATGATCGTTTGTTTAGGCGGTTGCGCTTTAATAGCTCTCTTCGCTTGACTACTATGATCCGCTTTGATTTGCAAAAATAATTTTTGAATTTCGTCCCATATAACCGACATGAATTTGCAAAATGTATACGATATTACTAATAAGATACCTATTACGACACTAAAACTAATTTTCGCAATATTACCGCTGACGTCGCAGTGTTCCGAACGATGTTCCCTTTTTCCTGGTGGTCATCGTCTCTTACGATTTTCGTAACCATGCTCAGTTAGGAATTGCCGTGTTGCTTTTTCGACACCACTTGCACAAAACTGCACATTAGCACTAGGCAATATTGCCCTGATTTCGAATCACTTCCGCGATACTTGGCACTTTTGCGCACTTCGCAACTCACTAAAACTCACAGGTCACCAAACTTGTGGAGATGAAATCTTCTAAACTGTTGCCGTTGACACGGTTCTTCTAATCGCTCTTTTCTTTATATGGCGTGTGTATACCTTTAACAACTTGAAACAAAAAGACACTACCATAATTCCGAATATGATGTAAAACATGATGGTTACATCGCCTGAGAAACGCACTTGAGGTTCCTGAACTATAAAGTTAGAATTTACCACTCCATTCTCTGCTAAATCTTGAGTCGTCGTAACTTCCTTACTTTTTGTCGAGCCCATCTTCCAATAAAATTAGAGAAAACACTATCTTCCGATTACTGTCACGGTCGCCATGTAATAGTTAACATAGTAACGTTGCGGGTTGACGGGAGATAAGTAAAATAACACTTGGGATGTTTCACTAAACTACACTTTAATTATATTCTTATGTATTGGTCGCCGCATACTTTTTACTTATCTCCCGTCAACCCGCAACGTTACTATGTTAACTTATTATTAAGATGGGCTCGACAAAAAGTAAGGAAGTTACGACGACTCAAGATTTAGCAGAGTATGGAGTGGTAAATTCTAACTTTATAGTTCAGGAACCTCAAGTGCGTTTCTCAGGCGATGTAACCATCATGTTTTACATCATATTCGGAATTATGGTAGTGTCTTTTTGTTTCAAGTTGTTAAAGGTATACGCACGACATATAAAGAAAAGAGCGATTAGAAGAACCCTGTCAACGGCAACAGTTTAGAAGATTTCATCTCCACAAGTTTGGTGACCTGTGAGTTTTAGTGAGTTGCGAAGTGCGCAAAAGTGCCAAGTATCGCGGAAGTGACTCGAAATCAGGGCAATATTGCCTAGTGCTAATGTGCAGTTTTGTGCAAGTGGTGTCGAAAAAGCAACACGGCAATTCCTAACTGAGCATGGTTACGAAAATCGTAAGAGACGATGACCACCAGGAAAAAGGGAACATCGTTCGGAACACTGCGACGTCAGCGGTAATATTGCGAAAATTAGTTTTAGTGTCGTAATAGGTATCTTATTAGTAATATCGTATACATTTTGCAAATTCATGTCGGTTATATGGGACGAAATTCAAAAATTATTTTTGCAAATCAAAGCGGATCATAGTAGTCAAGCGAAGAGAGCTATTAAAGCGCAACCGCCTAAACAAACGATCATTAAAATAGAAATCGCTAACAATTTAATTAAAACATTTAACGAATTTGTAAACGTTGCAAATACTTATTGGCGAAGGCTTACTCCCGAGCATAAAGAATGGGTTGGCGCGTTGTTTAACAAATTAAGAGATAAGACCGTACGGCATTTGCTATTTTGGAAATTGAGTGTGCAATACCCTGTACTCCAATCGAATCGATAAACTCAACTGTAACACAAACACAAATTAATGACTTAGACGCTGACGAACGACAACAAAACTCTGAAAAAATGGTTTTGACGGCAGTTGAATTTTTCAATCTTGCTGATAAGTTGTTACCCAAGTCATTTAACGGAGAAGCATCTGCTCTTGCTTCTTTTATCGATGCGTTAACGCTTTTGAAATCAAATTGCGAAGGTCATAACGAAAATGCATTAAATTTTGTCAAAACAAGACTGACAGGTAAGGCTCGATGGGCAGTAACTGATGATGTTAGAGATTTAAATGAGGTCATTAGAATTCTCAAAGATAAGTGTAAAGGGGAAAAATCCCATGTAATAGAAGCAAAACTTTTAAATTTGAAACAAAACGGGAAAGATGCATTGTCATTCACAAACAAAGTAAATGAACTCGCGGCCAGTTTATTGACGGCGTACATATCGGAAGGTGTACAAGCTGACACAGCTGAAACTTTCGCTAAAAACCGAGCAGTTCGGACAATGGCAACAAATGCTACATCTGAAAAATCACGCTTGATAATAGAAGCTGGAACATTTAACAATTTACAAGATGCTATTTCAAAATTCATAACGGTAGATTCCGAAGCAAATTCATCTTCGAATGTATTTTATGCAAATTCTTGGCGTAAAAATTCATTTACAAATAAACGTGAAAATTTCTCGAATCGTAACAATTACAGCAATCAAAGATACGGAAACCGGTATAATCAAAATAACACAAATCAGGGCAATTATAGGCCAAATAATGGCAACAATTATAATAGGAATCGACGTAGTAGTAATTATGAAAACCGCAATAACCCGGGAAATAACAGAAATTCTTCAGCTAACGTTAGGGCGTATCAGGCGGAAAACTCAGACCGCCCCCACCCTACACGGATGGGGGACGATCGCGAACACAGTAATCAAAATCAGTAAACTATGTTAGTAAATTTAAATTATCATACTCAAATTTTGTCTTCCTAAATACTGAAGCCACAGCAGGTACATGTAGTTTCTTAGTAGATAGTGGAGCTGATATTTCGCTCATTAAACGAAGTAAAATTAAACCAAATTTTCCAATATACTCAAAAAAGTGTATCATTCATGGTGTTACGACCTTAGCAGTAGAATCGACCTTAGCTACTACAACAAACATTTTTTTAAACCTTGAGGATGATCAAGTTGAACAGCAGTTTCAAATAGTTAATGACGACTTTCCAATACCAACGGATGCCATCCTAGGCAGGGACTTTCTCACACAGTATAAATGCACCATCAGTTATGATGATTGGACGTTAACAGTAAAATCGGGGCGAAAAAGAGAAGCAATTCATATGCAGGGCGGTCCTGAACCAAATTCTTTTGTATTTCCAGCTTGGTCTGAAGTTACTCGTGAAATTAATCTAAAAAATGCTTATAGGAGTTCGTTAATCCCAATGGCAGAAGGTGTAAATCGCACAGCGAACGATAGCGTCGGGATCCCGAGTGTTAGTTACTTTTATTAATACAAATTTAAGAAACGTGGTAATACAAAACTTGAAACTAAAAACCGAAAATTTAGATAATTATTATATCTATTCAGTGGAAAACGAAATTGAAAACAGAGACAGAGAACTTTCGAAACAACTTAATTCTAATTTCCCTCCTTTTGTAGCGAAAGAACTAACTAGTTTATGCCACGAATTTTCAGATATATTTGCCATCAATTCAGACAAACTGACTCACAACAATTTTTATCAACAAACTTTAAGAACCACAGATAATAAACCAGTCTACGTAAAAAATTATAGAATTCCACAAAGTCAAAAGGCGGAAATTAATAAACAAATAGCAAAAATGTTAGACAATGATATAATTGAACCTTCAGTTAGTGATTATAACTCTCCAGTCTTACTTGTTCCCAAAAAATCGCTCTACAGTACGAAAAAATGGCGATTAGTTGTTGATTTCAGACAAGTTAACAAAAACCTTATTGCAGATCGTTTCCCATTACCTAGAATCGAAGATATTCTAGATCAGTTAGGTAGAGCTAAATGGTTTTCAGTGTTAGACTTAATGTCGGGATTTCATCAAATTCCGTTAGAAGAAAATTTGCGAAATATTACAAGTTTTACTGTTGATTCCGGAACGTTTCGTTTCAAAAGATTACCATTTGGTCTTTCAGTCAGTCCTAATAGTTTTCAAAGAATGATGAACATAGCTTTTGCAGCATTATCTCCAGAAAAAGCATTCATGTACATGGACGATTTAATCGTCACCGGGTGCTCCGAAAAACATCATTTGAAAAATTTAAGATCAGTTTTCGAAATTTGCAGGAAATATTGTTTAAAACTAAATCCAGAAAAATGTCAATTTTTCAGACACAAAGTAACATATTTAGGTCACCGTATAACAGATCAAGGAATTTTACCAGACGAATCAAAATTCGATACAATTAAAAATTATCCCAAACCAAATAATGCAGACGCAGTTAAAAGGTTTGTCGCGTTTTGTAACTATTATCGGAGATTTATTCCAAATTTCGCTTCATTTTCATATTGTTTAAATAAGTTAACACGTAAAAATGCTCAATTCATTTGGACCGACGAATGCGAAAATTCATTTCAAAGTTTAAAAAACGCATTAATCTCCCCACCTATTTTGCAATATCCGCAGTTCGATCAAACTTTCATTATAACCACGGATGCATCAAAACATGCATGCGGTGCGATTTTGAGTCAAGTTCAAGGCGATAAGGAATTACCGATCGCGTATGCGTCACGCACGTTTACAAAAGGAGAACTTAACAAATCCACGATTGAGAAAGAATTAGCGGCAATACACTGGGCGATTTTGCATTTTAGACCTTACGTCTACGGGCGAAAATTTATTGTAAAATCCGATCACCGACCATTAGTTTATCTTTTTTCTATGAAAAACCCTAGTTCCAAACTTACACGCATGAGATTAGATCTGGAAGAGTTTGATTTTCACATTGAGTATATTACAGGTAAACAAAACGTCGGGGCAGACGCTTTGTCGTGACTTGACATTGAACAATTAAAAGAATTGCAAGCTTGTCAAACTCAGGTTGCGGTTGTACAAACAAGATCAATGACGAAGACGATTAATGCTGAGACAGCGGCAGTAAAATCAAAACAAATAGTACCGAATAATCCTCCAAAAATTTACGAAGTAATTGAAAATTTTGAAGCCTTTCATTTGCCAAAACTGATTTTTAAGATAGATATACAGTATCCTAAAATTCAAATTAAAATAAATGGTGAAAAATGCGCACGCGTGAATATAGAATTTGACAGTTATATCGCTACGGAAAAATTAGCTCTAGCGCAAGTTATTTCCAGGCTTGAAAAAGTAGCCGGCGATCAAGGAATACATAAGGTACAGCTCGAGCTTAATAGTAAAATATTTAATTATATTCCTCTGTCAGAATTTAAAGCAGTCGCAAATGATACGCTCCAAACTATGGAAATTTTACTCACTACACCAATTCGAAAAATCGTTGACTTAAATGAGAAACAATCTCTAATCACAAAATTTCATAAAGATCCAATATTAGGAGGACATTGTGGACAAAAGAGACTATTAGCCAAATTACGATCCTACTATTACTGGAAGAATATGCAGAAAGATATTAGTAAATTTTTAAAATTATGTCATGAGTGTCAAATCAACAAAGCCAAGGCAAAAAATGTGGAACCATTATGTATCACGCCCAGTCCTCAAAATGCTTTTGATATAGTCATTATCGATACAATAGGGCCTTTTCTGAAAACATCATCGGGTAATGCTTACGCAGTGACCTTAGAATGCGAATTAACTAAATATGTTGTCACTGTAGCTATTCCAAATAAGGAAGCCAAAACGATAGCCCGAGCAATCTTTGAAAATTTTATTTTAATTTACGGACCAATGAAAGAAATACGTACTGACATGGGCACCGAATACGTTAACGAAACCTTTAAGGAACTAAACTCGTTACTAGACATAAACCACATGACTTCGACACCTTACAGACCACAGACAATTGGTACAGTCGAACGCAATCATAGAGTTCTAAACGAATATATTAGAATGTACATAAAAGAGTGTAACATTGATTGGGATGAGTGGTTGAAATATTTTACATACTGTTTCAACACAACACCATCAACAGTTCATAAGTATTGTCCTTTTGAATTAGTTTTTGCTAAAAAACCCACATTACCAAACGTCTTTTTGGGTGCGCAAATAGAACCTTTCTATAATATTGATTCATATGCGAAGGAAGTTAAATATCGATTACAAACGGCCCTCGCCAGAGCCAGTCAGTATTTGCAAAAAGTCAAATACACTAGAAAAAATAATTATGATGTAAAATCGAAAGGTATAAATGTAAATCCAAATGACTTAGTTTTAGTGAAAGACGAAACGCGGAGCAAGTTTGATTCAGTGTACAAAGGACCTTTTACGGTAAAGTCAACAAGTGATTCAAACTGCACGCTAATAGACAATTTTGGGAAAAGTTTCATAGTTCATAAGGATAGGTTAATTAAATATTTAAGTTGAATAGAATAATGTCATTACCCTGGCCAGGATGACAAATTAATTAGGTTAGATAATAATTTATTATTGGTTAGTCTACCATAGTAAATCATTAAAGTTTATCAGAATAACAATAATTATTATTAATTAGCATAGAAAATGAATATTTTTAGTTAAGCATGATTTAGTTAATAATGTATAACATTTTTTCTTCTTTTGTATTGTTTGTTTTATATGTTTACGTTTATGATTTCTTATTTTAAGTATAAAATGCCTTTTCTCTTGTCTTAATGTCTTCTTTTATCTTTTCAATCTTCAAGAGAAAAGACATTCTTTAAAAAAAAGGGGAGGTGTAGTGGTAAAATGCACCTCTGGCATGTGGCATATAATATAAGCGATGCGTAAGTTAATGGGGCAACAATAGTACGTGTAACAACCGAGGAGTCGATATCGATCGTGGATCGATATCGACTCCTCGGTTGTTACACGTACTACTGTTGCCCCATTAACTTACGCATCGCTTATATTATATGCCACATGCCAGAGGTGCATTTTACCACTACACAAGCAAGCAATGTCCTTCAAATGCTATACATAGTAACGACAATAAAAGGAAATTGCAAAATAAGAACATTGAATGTACTACTGTAGAAAGAAGGGTCACTACAAATCAGAGTGTCGCAAAAAGTGGGCAAATAAGAATCCTCCCAGCAAAGAAAACATGAAACCATAGGCATTTTGTGTATAATACAAAAACGTCAGTACAGACAGCAACCAGGATGATTGGCTTGATGACAGTGCAGCGTCAAGACACATGACATATCGTCGTGATTGGTTTACCAAATTTGAGCCAGTTGATAAGAATGACATCATGGTCCAGATGTAAAAGTAGAAGGTTGTGGTACAATTGAAATTTTAGCACAAGTGAACGGCAAGTGGGAGCCAAGAATAATGGAAAATGTTTTCTACGTACCAGGTCTGCAGAAACATTTATTTTCAGTGGGATCACTTACAAGTAAGAATTTAAAAGTTGTATTTAATAAAACCAAAATGGAAATTTACAATAATAAACTGCTTGCTGTTGGCATTAAACAAGAAAATCAGTGTTACAGAATGCTTTTCAAAACTGTAATAAATGCAGAAGCTAATGTGTCTGCAGTAACTTCAGTCAAATTATGGCATGAAAGATTGGGTCATGTCAATTTTCGAATGACTAATTCCAAGGCTACAAATGAAAACCGCAGAAGGCTTATTTTGTGAGGCATGTCAGTTTGGGAAGTTACATCGTTTACTTTTTCAAAGAAATATGCATCAACGAACTTTAAAACCTGGTGAGTTTGTACATATGGACTTATGTGGCAAAATGACACATCCGTCAATCGGTGGAGCTCATTATTTCCTTCTATTCAAAAATGATTGTACATCATTTAGGGCTGTTTACTTTATAAAACATAAAAGTGATGCATTTTCAAAGTTTCTTATCTTTCATAAGAAGATAGAAAACGAAACTGAGAATAAATTGAGGAAAGTCAAAAGTGACAATAGCACTGAGTTTGACAATCAGCATTTCAAGCAATATTTTCAGCAACATGGAATTATTCACGAGTACAGCGCACCGTACACTGCAGAACAGAATGGCAGTATCGAAAGAGAAAATCGAACCATTGTGGAAGATGCTGGAACTATGATTATTTCAGCAAAACTAGAACCAATGTTATGGGCAGAAGCTGTCAATGCTTGTATTTACTTTTAGAAAAATTTTGTGCAAATCGTTTTTGATTGCAGTGAGAACCTCGAGCAGCCTCTGGACAGCTGTTTCAGCCCTGCTTGGGGCTTCTTCAGCAGAAACGTAGCTCGACATTCCCACTGCAGACCAAAAACAACTTGCCCAATTTATTCGCAAAAATTTTTCTAAAATCTTTCATTATGCTTTGACAGCAAGCATGGCCGCCTTGCATGGGGGACTCATTAGGAGCAAATCCCGCTCCAATTTGTCTATCCTACTGCAATGTTAGGTCAAAAAGCGATAGTAAGATGTCGCTATTTTATATGCTTGTATTTACGTTCTGAATCGTCGTCCTCGTGTTTCAGACAAGAAAATACCATATGAACTGTGGTCAGGTAAAATTGTTATACTTGATCATCTGAAAAGGTTTGGTTTTGAAGTGTATGTCCATACGCCAAAGCAGTTCAGATCCAAATTTGAAAGCAAATCAAAGAAAATGATATTTGTTGGCTATGATGGAGACAGTTCTAATTATCGTGTTTTAGAACCAAAAACGTCAAGAGTCACAGTCACAAGAGATGCCGTATTTAATGAAGGTAGCAACGTTGATTTTAAGGACACAGAATCCAATTCTATATTGGATTTGGAAGAATTACCAAATAATCACAGAGCCATTGATTGCAAGTGGATATACAGAATCAAGCGAAAAGTCGATGGATCAATAGATCTGTATCAATACTGTAAATGATATGGAAATTTGCCAGTTCGATGTCAAGACTGCTTTCCTCTATGGGGTTTTAGAAGAGGAAATCTACATGAAACAACCAGAGGGATTTAAAACCAACAATCCAGATTTAGTATGCAGATTACGCAAAAGCCTGTATGGTCTAAAGCAATCTCCTAGGTGCTAAGTAGTAGGAATAGGCCGATTCTGGAACCTCCTTCGACCTTGACCAATAAAATTGAAGGTCAAGGTCGGAGGAAGTTCCAGAATCGGCCTATTCCTGACGTGACCCCACCATAAGCTTCAAGGTCAAGGCCATGACCTTGAGGTGACCTTGAAGTGACCTTGAAGTGACCTTGAGGTGTTCTTGAAATGATCTTGAGGTGACCTCGAGGTGACCTTGAAATAACCTTGAGGTGACCTTGAAGTGACTTTGAAATGACCTTGAGGTGACCTTGAAGTGACTTTGAAATGACCTTAACGTGACCTTGAGGTGACCTCATAACGGACCTTGAAACGCGGTGACTCAAATGTGATGGCTCTGAAATAACCCTGACGCAACCTGTTATTGAATATGTACCTATTTAAGGAGGTGTTTAATTTGATACCCGTGGTTGACCGACGGTTGACCCTCAGATTGAGTCTACCAACCTACTGAACGTAGTGAACGCGATATTTTCGTGAACATAGTGTGTATTAGAATTATAAAACATGTTTGATTGCAATCAGTGTGGCAAACAATTTACGCGAATCGATAACATGAATCGTCATTTGCCAGGGAAAACGTTTGAAATTAGATGAAATTGCCGGACCGTCCAAAGTTGTTGACCAGGTGAACGTTATGAAATGTGATGTGTGTGAAATATACGTCAGCAGAAAGTGTTTCTCAGCATATTTGCGTAGTAATTCACATAAAAGTAATGCTTTTGTGGTTGTCGATAACGATATGGAGAAGATAACTGGTGCATTCGGAGACAAAATCATAACGTACCGTATAACGGAACCTTACAATTATGTGGATGTCGAGGACTTTATGTATAATATTCAAGAAAAAGTATTAACTTTGGTTCAAAGTATATTAGACATCCATAAAGCATTAAAGTGGAATGTGGAAATTTTCGGAGTCTATTTCTTAGATTGTAAAGAAAGTTCTGAGATAAAATCTTTTAACACCAAGAATAAAATAACTTCTTTTTGGAACTGATATATACAATATATATCGCGATTTTATAAACGAAATACATGTAAAAATGTCGGAATTTCAGGAGCGAGATTCAGGTAAAGAAAGTAATAGGTGAAATCATTTAGAATAAAACTGAAAGTTGCAAATATTGTTACAGGATGGACTTTGTGCAGAATTTTATATATGGAAGTCAACATTAATAAATACAATCCACTGAAAGCATCCAGTTTCATGCCATTACCGTCCTCAATAAGTGCGAAGAAAGCTGTCATAAATGTTAGAAATAACGACAACGCTTGCTTTGCCTGGGCGATAACGTCAGCGATGTGTCAACCGACAGGTCTTCCTCAAAGGATGTCTTCGTATCCCCATTATAACACAGTAGCGGATTTCACTGACCTAGAATTTCCACTGAAAGTTTGTGACGTGAAGAAATTTGAAAGCAAGATCAATATTTCTATAAATGTCTACGGACTAGGTTCCCATTATAATGGTAAGGTTACGGTTGATGAAGTTGTAGGACCGTTACATTTTACTAAAAATAGAAAAAATATTCTTATAAACTTATTATAAATTGATGACAATAGCGGAAATACTCACTATTGTTGGATTAAAAATTTATCACGTTTAGTGTCAAAACAGACCTCACATCACGGTCACGAGAAATATATTTGTGAAGGATGTTTAGTGTATTTTCCATGTATTGAAAAATTGCAACGACACGAGAGGGAAGACTGTAAAGTTATCAAAACAGTTTTACCATCGACAGAGTTAAAAATAAATAAGTATGGTGAATCTTTGCCAAAGAATATATTACAATTTCAAAATTTTGAAAAACAATTAGAACTTCCTTTTGTTATATATGCCGATCTCAAAGCATTGCTAAAACCACTGGACAGAGTAGAACCAAATCCAGATAAATCTTTCACTGTTAAGTGTTATGAACACGAACCTCATTCGTTTGCATATTACATTAAGTGCAGTTTCAATGCTAATTTGTCAATGTTAAAGTTATATCGCGGAGAGAATGCCGCCACTGAGTTTATAAAATGGTTAGAAAAAGATATTAAAGAAATTTACGATAAATATTTAAGTAAAATTGAGCCGATGACTGATTTAGCACGAGAAGAAAAAGAGGCATACGATCGTGCAACAATGTGTCATATTTGTGAAAAACCAATATTAGATGTTAAGGAGAAGGTGCGTGATCACGAACATTTATCGGGAGCGTTTAGAGGTGCTGCTCATTATGTGTGCAACATTAATTTTAAAATACCAAAATTTATTCCAGTGTTTTTTCATAATCTTTCTAATTATGACAGTCACTTGTTTGTAAAGACAATGGCATTAGAAGGTGAAGATGTGGACGTGATCGCACAAAATAAGGAAAGATATATATCCTTTTCGAAATTAATACACGTGGGGGATAAGACAGACTGTAAAGGTAAAAAGCGTAAAGTATATTTCAAAATAAGATTTGTAGATTCTTTTCGTGTCATGCAATCGTCTTTAGAGAAATTAAGCTCATACTTGGAAGATTGGCAATGTAGGGAAATTAGAAAATATTTTAACAATGAGGAGATGTTTAAAATAATACGTCAAAAAGGAATTTTCCCGTATTGTTTTATTGACTCACTCATGAAATTAGATTTTCTCACTTTACCTTCTAAGAAAGAGTTTTATGACGTGCTGTATGATGAACACGTAATTGATGAAGATTATGAGAGAGCACAGCGCGTTTGGAATTTATTTAACTGTAAAACTATGGGTGATTGCAGTGATGTATACGTAACATCTGATGTTTTACTGTTGGCAGACGTATTTGAAGATTTCAGAGACCTTTGTATATATTATATATCCTGATGCTACAAATCTGTACGGTCACGCAATGTGTTCCAGATTTCCGTGGGGAGAATTTACTTGGTTGTGTACAGAAGAGATTAACAATCTTAACATTTCAGAGTTAGAAGAAAATTCAGATGTCGGGTACATATTCGAAGTAGATTTGGAATACCCGACTCATTTACATGACAACCACAACGAATTACCATTTTGTCCGGAAAACATAATTCCACCAAATTCGAAATATGGTAAACTTATTCCAAATCTGTACAACAAAAGGTAATACATAATTCACTATTTAAGTCTAAAACAGTGTTTGGAAAATGGTTTAATATTAAACCAAATTCACAGGGCAATTAAATTTAAGCAATCTCGTTGGCTAAAAATATACATAGACTTTAATTCACAAAAACGAGCTGAAGCTAAAAACGAATTCGAAAATTTTTTTTACAAATTGTTAAATAATAGTGTTTTCGGTAAAACTATGGAAAATGTTGAGAATCGCGTCGACATTAAATTGGCCACCAGCTGGGAAACCCATAATCGAAGACCGGGAGCGGAATCATTGATAGCTAAACCAAACTATAAATCGAGTAAAATTTTTAGTGATCACCTGGCCGCAATAGAATTATGCAAAGTACAATTAAATTATAATAAACCTTTATACGTAGGGTTTTGTGTTTTGGAAATATCAAAAGCAGTAATGTACGATTTTTATTACAATTTTATAAAGCGAAAATATAACAATAGAGCAGCTTTATTATATACTGATACGGATAATTTAATACTGACCGTTAATACTGATAATGTATACCATGACATAAAGCAAAATTTAGATATATTTGATACTTCAAATTACCCACCGAATAATATACATGAAATGCCTCGAACTGTATCAGTTATTGGACGATTTAAAGACGAATATGCAGGACAGATTATAGAATCTTTTATCGGGACCGGTGCGAAAGCCTACTGTGTAAAGCTTATTTCAAAATGTACTAAGAAAGCAAAAGGTGTTAAAAAATACGTTATAGATAAATACTTATCTGTAGATGACTACAAAGAAATCATTGAACGAGATGGTTTTATTTTTAAAAAGATGTACGTGTTTCACTCGGATTTTCATACGGTGTATACAGAGTTGAAAAATAAAATTGCCTTATTATCTAAAGACGATAAACGTTATATTTTGGATGACAAAATTCATACTCTGGCGTGGGGTTACCATAAAATTTCTGATATAGAAAGAGATAAAAAACTAAAAGAACTAATTGAAAAACTGGAAAAAGAATTAGAAAATAAATAAAGTATGTTTTATTTATTTATTTAAGTTCTGTTAGAAAGTAAATAAATTAATTTGTAAAATTCTTTTATTGTGTATTGTGAGTATTGTATGTTTACAGTTGTAGTTAATAAATATTTATTATAAAACATTGCGTTTTGGTATCCATGAATCATGTTTAGAACTCAATCCTAAATAACTTACAAGCGCTTTATTACCTTTTTCTCTCAATACATTAATTAAATATATATCTGGATGTTTTATTTTTTGTAACTCGCACTCATAAAACCCACCAAGAATGGCTTCACCATCAGCGTCTTTAATTAGATATGTTCTGGGATAAGTATTCTGCACCGACGAAATGGTAAATATTTCTTTGGACCAATTCGGAGTGTACATCTTCGAAAATGCTTGTCTGTATTTACTGATGCGCACATGATCTCCAACTTTAAATTTTGCAATTCTTGAATCCACAATTTTAAGGTTGCTGTAGACGGACTGTAAAATACTTTGCGCATTTCTTTGATTTATCTTGCTGGGTTTGTAACCCGTCGTACTGTGAACAGTGTTATTGTATTCTTCATTAGCCTTGGTAATAAATTGAACCATCCGAAATTTCCTTGCATGCTAAATTCTTTCCACATTTTTTGTTTTAGGGTTCTATTAAATCTTTCGACTATCGAACTTTTTAAATTAGAGTATGTGCTATAGTGATTAATTCTATATTTCTTCATTAAATTTTGGAACTCTGCATTGTAAAATTCCTTTCCGTTATCTGTTTGTATATTTTTCGGTACAGAATTTCTACCTTCAGATAAAATCAATTGAAAAGCTTTGCTTACTTCTTTACCTGTCTTTTTTTTTAATGGTATTCCCCAAGCATACTGGGAAAATGCGTTGATCACTGTCAGAATATATTTGTATCCTTTGTTTATCTTGGCATAAGGTAGCATTTCAATTAAGTCTGCTTGGAAGAGATCTCTGAATCCTTTTATTATTACTCGACGACGGCAAAAGTTTTTCCTTGCTGGTTTGTGCAACTCATTAACAACATCAAGTTTCACATTAGAAGATAGATTAGACATTTTCAGTTAGAACTCGTTTTCTTACGATGAATTCAACAAATAATGGAACTGTACAAACTGAAGATGTGCAAGTAAACGAGATTTGATCACCCACATTCAACGTTCTTCCAATTAAAGTATCAGTACAATTTATAGCGTTGATGGATACTGTAATGTTGACAATGGTAGGTTGATGAATAAATACTTTTTTAACAACGCAAGTTTCTTGGATCGTATACGTCGTTTGGTGATCTCTATTTGAAAGCAAATATACACTTTCGGCGTTCAGCTCTTGACTGTGAAAGTCTAATAATGTTTCGTAAAGTAATGGTGTAGCAGCAATGTGTTTGAAAACTGTGTGTTTATGAACGTGTCTTCCAAACTTATCAATAGTCATTGTGAATCAATCAACAACTATGTGAAACTGAAATGTGTGCTCGCTTGCACTCCACTAAATACTACAATTTACAAAATAATTTTAGCCTCTTTTAATTCTTCAATGATCGCTATGATTTCATTGTTATGTGCGGTGTGACCTGCTGATTTAGATGCGTTCAATAAACGCAATCGTTCTACTAGTTCGTTAGGATCATCCCAGTATTGATACTGCAAACATTTGTTAGGTACAAGCTTTTTCTCCTAAGCTCCACCTGTTTCCAGCTTCGCGCCCACCAAACGTTTGGTGGTTTTCCCTGAATTATTGGTTTTATAATATTCAGATATTTAAATCCTCTGCTTGCAGATATTCGCCCTGAGGGATTATAATTAACTTTAAACGCACTAGTTCTTCTCAATATATCTTTATAGTCTCGCACATCGTGAAACGTAAATTTCTCTGGATTTTTCTTAAAAACCAGCTCGTATAAACCTTTAGTACCCTTATACGCCAAGTCTCCAATTACAAGATCGGGGCGGTCAAACTTAAGCTCCTGGTTCCCAACAAACAATCTCTCATCTTCTTCTCTTACACCGTATTTTGTATCGAATTCATTTTCTACATCAGTTTCAAATCGTATAACATAATCACGTGCTAACGGATGATACGATTCTAAGGCAGCTTCTACCAGCGGTGATTCTAATCTAGTCTGAAGTAATGATTTTCGTTCTTCTAGTAGTGTACGAGCATGAGCCAGGGTTTCGTCCACAGGGGGGTTACTGCTTTCGGTGTCATATTCTTCTGCTTCTTCATAAACAGATTTTGAAGTTGGAGATGTGGACTTTTCATGAGAAACCTCAAGAATTTCTTCATCTTCTAAGATGGAAGGTTGTTTAATTTCACGTCCAAGTGCTGTTGAAATACCCACATCATGCTCCTCTGACAATCCAATTCGCGACGAAGGATCGAATTTTAATTTATAACTCGGTCTTCTTCGTATGAAAGAAGGATCAGATCTCAATTTAAAGACCAGTCTTTTTCGTAGGAAAGAACTCTTTGGCTCCTCTTTCAATCTCTTTTCACTGGCTCCGTATGACTGTTGCTCCTCTTTCATAGGTAATAAATACGCTGCGAACAACATCTAGCTTATTGACAATATCTCGGAGTGGTTCTACATTAGGTGAATAAGTTGTCTGCAGATACTTTTTTGATTGCTCCGCATGATGTTTTGCTTGTGCAATATCGGATTTAAGTGTTTTTAATTTAGTACGCAAACTTTCGCGCGCAGTGGCTAATTCTGCTTTAAGTTTGTTACTCATGGCGCATCCGCATCCTTTAACGTCTGTTACAGTACTGAAGAACTGTAGAACTATGTAAAAATGAAAGAACTATGAAAAATGTAGTGGTTTTAAAGATATATGTACGTGTCGAATCCTTTACGATATCTCCCTGCGTTTATGGAACAATCGGTATCAATAACTAAGAAACCAAACGGTTCCTTCCAACAAGCGTAACAGATATTACGAAACTGGTCCATAGTCATATCTCCGCTGACGTAATCATCGTAAACGCGTTTCAAATTTGTGAAATCTTGACGAAATACTACTAAGAAATTACAATTATCACGAATCATTTGTTTGGGTATTGCACTGTAAGTTTGACTTAAATAAAAGCAGTCAAGATTTCTATGACGTCCAAAGGAGAAATATTCTTTAATTAAATTTTGTGTAGTGCACTGAGCGTGATCAAAAACAACGACTGAATATTCTTTTACATTTGTAGGTGATACCATTTTTTCCATATCGGAAATTTCAAAGTAACCTATTTCGCTAATGATAACGCGTTTACTTGATCCTACGAATAGTTCATTATGACGTTTAAAGGTTTCGTTTGCGATTGCATCATCGAAATTTTGTACGGGTAACTTTAAAAACTGTTCTTGAAACTTCATATTTCAATCACTTCATATTTCAATCACTTTGATTACTAAACGCGATATACTACTATGTTTCTATTGCTGTGCTGGAAGTGTAATATCAACTATTGTTTAAAGCACTTCCTTTTTGTTACTCGAATAAAATGTTTATATATATAATAAATAAAAGTAAAGAAAACTATAAAGAATAAGATATTAAACTTTAAAAACTAAAATTAGAAACTATAAAAATTAAAATTAAAAAACTATAAAAGTTAATAAATTAATTAAAATAATAAATAATATTATTTTATAACAATGACTTCTGACTGCAATGTACTCCTCAATGTAAAAAAATAAGATAGTAAATTGTTGAAAACATGAAAATTTATAATGAACGAACCCAAGATTCATCCATTTCGGTGGACGACGCCTCCACATCCACCTGAACTTCCACCGTTGACACGGTGGGTTTTGGTAGAGGTGGAGGCGGTACTACCGGTGAGAACACCGGCGGCGCAAAAAGTCTCCTTTTCAGGAGAATTCTTTGTGGTGCCGCTACCTGCTGTTCCGGCGGTCGACGCTCAGGCGTCGGCGTCGGCGTCGCCATCAACAGCGGTGTCGGTGTATACACCGGTGAGGGTGAGATGAATGGTCGATCTCCGGCCATCATATAATTCACGATGGCGGTCTCGCAGTTGATGAGGGTCCCGTCAGGGAATTGAAAAAAGGAAATAATCAAAATGACTTCTGTAACTTATGTACACTGTGAACCGTAAAATACAAATTAGTTTACTCACTTTCAGCTCTACCTGCTTCATGTGAATGGATTTCACATACGGGATATTATTTGAGGAAGTCATCTATAGATTGAACAACAAATTATAAAAAGTCGATTAAGATGAAGATTTAAGTATACCTAATATCTTGTTCAACATTCCCAACTTCCATTTGAACAACGATCCATTAAACAGCAATATTCACAGACATATTTACCTTAAGAGAAGACGTTTTCATAAGGTAGATATGTCCGCGACAAGATTATGAAACAAAGTTTGGATCAGGCTCAGACGATCGTGAATGAGCGAAATTTTATCATATTGTTCGTTTAAAGCCTGGTCAGTCGGAGACCTTAAGCGAACTGTACGTAAAATTTCACGACAAGATTGCAACTCGTCCGTGACTTTCCTCAGATTTTGCTCACCCTGTAAACAACAGTTCCTGACTTCAGGCATAATTCCGTCAAAATAATTTTGGACTGCTGTTCTGCAACTAAATTGGGAGAGGATGAAGGAAATTTCATCGATGAAATTTCCAAGTTTGAAATATTAGGTTGTGAGGAAAGGGATTGAATAGGTGTAGATGTCCGTATACTAGGTGAAGAAATTTCAAGTCGAGAAGGTGGAATTTGAGAGGGTGGAATATGTAGCTCCGGTTGAGAAATTTCTGCTTGTGATGGTGACAATATCTGAACATTGGAAATAATATTAACAGAATCATTAGCATTAGTCCTCGGTAGATTAATTATCCTCGGTTGACTAACAGAAGGAGAATTATTAATCATTACTGGATTAATATTAATTAATGGATTATTATTATTCCCAATTGGTGATAATTGAGGTATCTCCATTGAACGGTCTGATATATCAATTATTTCAGAAACTGAGTCATTAGGATTTAGCGGGATATTATCTGCAACAACACGGGGTTGCGACTGACACAGTTGATCTTGCAACTCCGCACTATGCATCAAGTCATCATTTGAACGCAAAGAAGAAAGAAAAACTTTTTCATTAGCAATTCTTTCCATTCTACGTTCCATTGTGCGTTCCCTTCTGCGTTGGGAATACTCTGCTTTAGGCAACCACACTCTTTCATACTTGTCGCTAACGGTCCTTAGACAAGAATATTGCTTGCCTCGTAGGATGCGTACATATCGTGTGGGTTCACGAGTATTACAAACGGATTTAGAAACAACAGATCTAGAAATGGTACTCGGAGTTGTAAAGACGGATGTAACAATAGGAACGGTTGTAACAGCAACCAGACTAGTGGAGGTGGATCTGGATGTAACAATAAGAGTAGTAGAGGTGGATGTGGATGTAACAATAGGAGTAACTATTGACTGTTGAGAAATGAGAGGTTGAATAGTTTTCGTGTGCTGAGTAGATTTGGTTTGCCTAAGGAAATAAGAAATAAGGGGTTGAGTTGGTTGTTTAAGTCTTAAGAAGAAGTAACGACTAATAAAGGGCTAGGAACAAGAAAAGGACTAGGGCTAGAAACAATAAAATGATTAGAAACAATAAACGGTTGATTGGGAATTAAAAGAGATTGAGATTGACTAACAATTGGTTGACGAATTGGTTGACTATTACGGCTGGAATGAATGTCTCGAGAATCCACACGATCTATTACGTCACCAACTTCGTTCAGTGCAAAATCACTGATAATTCCTTCTTGCAACAGGAAAGAGGAATTATCAATTTCATTCCACCATGAAGGCGGCGCATTTGCTTGAGTGGTAAATGCACTCTGAGAAACATTTACTGGAGCAGTACTTGCTACTCCTGTCTGTGTTTCTCTAAATGCAGATTCCACGCTAGTAGTTACTGTTGAAGAAGAATTTGCTTGTAAATATTGCTGTAAAATTGGGCGTTCATTTCCAAACGACATTACTAACATGTAAAAATACGGAATATATTAAAACATTAAAACGTAAATCTTACTTACAGTTAAATTGATAGATAGATCTGGAAAAAATAGAGAATCACACTATAGATCTATTAATAAATAAAGAAGTAAGAGCACTTACCAGTAGATTAACTGCACAAGTAACTTATGAGTCTATCCGAACTAAATGGGGGGGGGGGGGAAGAAAGCCCTCTCCCCACTCCCATTCCTACTCTTCCCTTTCCATTTTCTGGGCGTCACGAAGGCGTAACGAAGGCATAACCACGGCCCACTGGAACAAACCTTTCCTCTTTTCTTCTTTCCTATCTTTCCTCCTTTTTTCCTTCCTTCCTCTTCTTTTCTTCTTTCTTTTCTCTCCTTTTTTCTCTCCTTCTCTTTTTTCATTCTTGCAGTTATTTTGACTTTAGAATTTGAATAACATTTACAAAGTTTAATAATAATCTTATTATTACCAAGTTAAATAGTAATTCTAATCTTATTATTACCAAGTTTATAATAATCTTTATTCAAATGAATGTCAGGAAAAAGTGTATCTGTCGAATAATAATCTTTATTTGCAAAAATTTTCCTAAATCTAACTTGCAAGTGTCACACAGCTTAACGATACACATTTCACGAGCACTCATCTCCTAGAAACCATGATTTCATCGAACCCTCTCAGCCCCTAATCTTTATTTGTAAGAATCGTGTAAATTTAAATTACATTCTTAAAAATATTCTCTTACTCATATTCTCTTGGTCTACACGCACTAAGCTCTGTGAGAGACCGATTGAGACTGGTGTGTAATAATAATATATTAGTTAAACGATTTCTATGCAAATTGAATTTGAATTTTAAATCGACGGTGAATGCTCGTAAATAAGTTAATTTACTATTATGCAATTTTTGCTAGTATGGCTCGTTTTAAAACGAGCTTGTTTTTATTTATTTAAAACGGTATTTATATTCATTCACATCTCGGAATACATATGTAAATTTTATAGTGTTTGTATATTTAATCGACGTTCGCCTTCAAACATGTTTATTTTTTCTATGCCACTTAATTTATTATACGACGGTGTGTGAATCTAAATCCTTAAATTTTAAATTGATCGATTAAAATTAATAACGTCTCCTTTCTGATTTAGTTTATTATATATTTTAATACAGATCACTTCTTGCTATGAAATTTTTAACGCTGCATAGTGAAACCCATTTTTGTGACTTTTACATCGTAGAAAATTCGCATATTTGACAACGTTTGAAATTTCAATCGAAAAAAGCGATAATTTCAAAAACAATAAAAATCTGTCAAGCTAAATTGCTCTCTGGCTTTGTAGATATTTACAACGTTGATAATGGATAGGCAATTTAGGCCAAATATATTCTAGACCTACGGCTGTGACTCTGGTGCATAGATACGATTTTGGAAAGTACTTCAAATCCTTGTCTGGTATATTACTGAACGAACAATCTTTTTCGTACTGGTCAATAACTTCCCCAACCTTCTCTACAACATGCTTTATAATGTTCTTGCAAAATAGACGGGAGAAGAAATCCATTGCGAAGCTGAACTTTTCTTATACTAACTAAGAACCAAAGTTTCCTCATAATATATCACAAATGTTTAGTGTAAAAAATCCTTCATATAACTTTGTTTGAATAAATTTATGTAAATCAAACACGTTCGTTAAAGCACACATGCAATTTTTTCTTGAGTGAAATGGACACTTGGGTTCGGATTTTTGCAATTTTTGTACATCTTCGTAAATTTCACCCAAATCTAACACAGGTACACTTTCACCATTGCTTTTCGCTAGAATTTCACATAGAAATTGAGACTTCTCCACTCCTTTAACGTAAACGACTTTGGCTGTACAACATAAAAAGGTGATGATTGCGTCAAACTCAGATAAGGGGACGAATCCTCTATTCCAATCAATGCAATGGTGATTGGTCTTTAACCAGTTTGCAACATTTTGAAATTTTCTGGGGACCATTGACAAACTTGTGGGTGGTTGAAATAAAAAATGACTCACTTTTCTTTCACTATCGTAAGAAGCCAACTCTTTTGGTATAAATTGATTATTTTCCACTTTAAATCCTTGAATGTCAATGACAATAAATCGTTTTTTCATGGTTCGGTTGATGTTGCTTCTTATAAAATCAAATGAAATCAAATAGTTTTAGCTTCTCTGTTAATACTGCCATTCACGGTTTACATCAACTGACGGACAATTTTGGTGAGAGGTGAATAAGAGAACGCTTTGTCATGCAGAATTAAACAGTAAGCAATAGTATCAGCTTTAATATTTTCTTTAGTTGTAAACTCAATTCTTATTTCTACTGCACTTTTATGCATTACATCTCTCTGAAAAGTGCAGTCGATTCCTATTAATGGGCAACTAGCTAATCCTTTTGGATTGAACCAGGGTTGACTGCTTTCACGATGATAATAATTTTCCTGAAATCTAGAATACATGTCGTATATAACGGCGTATTTGTTATTTTCAATATCAATTTCAATATTGTCGTACGGATAGCGTTCGCCATTTAGAAATACCGTTAATGATTTTAACTTAACGTCATCAAACAGACTTATGTTTGCATCGACGACACCCTTTCGCTTAGTTTGAAAACCGATGATTATGTACCTTGGCGTTTCCAACTGCGGAGCCGTTTTTACACCCAAGAATGACTTGTCGTAGTTGGGAGCGACGGATACTCGTGCAACTCCCAGCTTCTGAAAGGAATTTGTATTTCAACATCTCTGCCTGTCACTCTCGTTAAAGCCAATTGCTCACGTAGTCCAACAGAAATATGAGGTATACGCCATACAATTTTGTCAATTATTAATTTAATCTTTTCCGTCTTGTTTGTTTCCACAACTGCATCAACGTCATCATTTGCTCTGATCAATACTAATTCTTGCCTCATATTCAAGATGATCTTTTTATAATCTTCCCCAACACCTAATAGTGTCTTTAAAGGTACACTTGCTGAGAAATCTCCCTTAACATTGAGTATATCGCTCATTTTATCATTCTCCTGGATCCATCCTGCATTTTCCAATTTTACTGTATCGTTGCGAGTAAAAGAAAAATACCCTTTCATTGTTGATGTTATGCCAACATTTCTTACCGAATCCACCTGTACTCCGTTCAGAAGATATCTAATCTCGCTAAACATGTAAGCTACCGGATTATTTATCAATTGTGCCGTCGCACTGTGTTTAGTATTATCACTAACCAAACGCAGTCTTCCCTCTACGTACAAATAACTTTCGCAAGGGAGGGTGTAATTGTCGATCTCAGGTACGGTGATACGCACTTCATCGTTATTACCAAATGATGAACTGAATGGTAAGTGTGAATGGAACTCCATACTGGTTATTAAAGTGTCCAATTTAATTTTATCAGTCACTCCCAAAATATCCATTTCGTTCTGTTTAGATGATGATTGCCTTACGTGTAATGATGGTATTCACCCTTTGGCGGTTACGTCTCTTCTACAGAATAATTCCCCCTATCTTAGCACCTTATAACCTAAACTCTCTAAATATATTCGATTTCTCTGTGTCAATTTCAGTTTTTTTTTTTGTCGACAACAGTTCAGTATCTGTTTCCGTTGTTTAAATAATACATTACGTCTAATTCAGCTACACTCTTTCCGTTTCGAATAATTGCTATCGTAAATAATCATTATGTGAATCTTTTCAAATGAAGTCTTAGAGTAATTACTTCGTTTCTAAAATTAACTAATCGATTCTCTTGATCTAATTGTCCAATGACTATTCTCGTAATTACGTTCACGGTCACTGGAAGATAAATAGCTTGAAGAAGGGATTCTATTATTTTATACCCTGGAGGTACATTTGGAAAGAAATGATACAAAACATAACCGGGTTCTCCGTTGTTATAAGATCCACCGGTTAGATTACATTCTATTCTTATAGCATTTACTTTATTTATTTCCACCGGAAAATCACCAATGT
The DNA here is from genome assembly GCA_036172665.1 of Prosopocoilus inquinatus. Taxonomy (NCBI): domain Eukaryota; kingdom Metazoa; phylum Arthropoda; class Insecta; order Coleoptera; family Lucanidae; genus Prosopocoilus; species Prosopocoilus inquinatus. Next base: position 39,706,195 of record CM069871.1, read on the forward strand.
TATTATCTTTCACTTTCAACGTTCTCGGTTTAAAACCCAACAATTTTCCCAATGAATTTGGTTTACTAAAATCGAGCTTAACCGCACTGCGTATGGTTGCCTTTAAAGTATTATTATTTCCTTTAATGTTTATATAATCAGGGATATTGTTATTTTGAAAATAATCTTTCGGATATTGGTTGATATCGTCTAGTTCATATGTACCTGTAGGTATAACGATAGTTTTCCAAGCCGTCGTTTTTCCTGTTTCTTCATAATGTATCAAATTATTACTTTCATCTATGTTAGGTATTGCATTAAACGTTTCAAAATTTAACAAGCACATTTCATATGTTGCGTCTTCATCGAGGTATAGTGGTGGATTCAATACGCAAAATAAAACCTATTCAGTTCCCGTAAGAGTGAACGTACACGCAACGGGTGAAGATTCCATGTTGACCATCTTTCAAGTACTACATTCTTACTTAACTTGTAAAGGACTTTAAAAACTGTAGACATAAGTGTCCACAATTTTGTGTATTTTGTTTCTGATACCTTTCATAATTATAATTAATATTCACTACTCCACTTTCATGCTTCCATATCTCTTTAGGTAAAGTATCTCTCATAAACACACCTCGAAAGAAAGGTAATTTCCATATTTTAGCATATTTCAGTATGTCAATGATAGTCAACGGTCGCCGAGGCAAATATTTCAGTTTTTTGGATTGGATCGTAAATATAACCCACACCCGATTTTGTAAGGTTTTATATAGAATCCGCTTCCCACTGCTTTTGTTTCCATAGCGCGATTATATCGCTCTGCCTCTTTCAGTTGCTCTTTCGCAGCTTTTGCATCGTTTACCGCCTTAGCAATTGCAGCTGCACCGTCGCCGAGCGATCCTATTGCGCCCAAAGCCGCAAATAATGGAATTAAAGGTAAAAACCCTCCTCTCTTAGGAATTGGTATCACTCTTTGACGTGGAGGTCTTATTTTCTCGTGGTCCTATTTTAAAACAGCCTGCGCCAATTTCACATTTTCTAACAGACTCTTGTTACCATTACGTGAAATTGCATGTTGAGCCTTCCTTACAGCTTGTCGAAATGATAATTTACCACCACGCTTCTTCTGTTTACTACGCTTTCTCTTCACTCCGTTTCCCATTCCAAGATATGTCTTAGCTTTCATTAAGTCGGCTACAGATATCGCAGATGCTTTTCCACCAAATCCCGCTTCTGTACTCTTCACTCTTTTCACTGCCGCTTGATACAATTTTTTATCAGCTTCGTGACGTTTTTCTAAATCGCTACTTACAGAATGTGCGATATCGTGTTGCTTGCACGCCTCAGCCAACGCATTCACACCTCTGTCTCCTCTTTTAAGTCGAACGTCTAATTTTGTGCCCGGACCGCAGTAATTGTAACCTGGTAAGTGTAACTCTACTGGTAGTTTATTAATTAACTTTTTAAGTAAACCACGACCTTTTCGTTTTAAGGTACTTCTCGCAGTGTAATCTGTTTTGACACGACGTCGCATTTATGGCTTTTCTTTCTAACAGTCAACGATATTACATGTGTACTACTTCAATACTCACTGGTTATCTTTATATAGCGTAAAAATTTCTCTTAATTTTTTGGTTAAGTATCGTTAGTTTATTAAATAAAGGATCAGTGTTCTTAGAAAATTTTATTTATAACTGACAGTGTCATATCTAGAAATATATACATATTAAATCACATAACATTTACATATTAACAGCTTTATGCATACTTATATCAAATTTAATTTACTAATTCCAAACATCATTAATTCATTTGTAATTGCTCCTTTCTCAGATATTTCATTATTAAGAAATGATTTAACATTTGTCTTCATATCACTTTCCATAACACTCAAGCATGGAATCATGTTGCTATAGAATGATTTATAGTTCAATTGTTTCAAAACTTCTAAACGATATAATATAATATCACACAATTTCCAGAGTTCCAATAGACCTTTATAAGATATATATAATGTCTCCACACCTCTTTCTAATTTCAGTATTTTCGTTCCTTCGATGCGTTCTCTTTTGTTTCAGGAAAAAAAAACACTTGTTTAGATATCACTGTTAAATACAATAAAAATATACAAATTATAAATTATTACAATAAGATGATTTAAACTTACTTTTATGTATGTAGGTAGGTGATTAACTTAACAACACAACTCACAGTTCTGTAACAACTGAATCTATTCCCAAATGAAGAACCTTATATAACAAGATTTTAGGTTAGGGTCCCTACCTCCTCCAACCTTACGGTCGTATTCAAGATAAACCGTTTTTGGATCCTCCGTCAAGTTAAGGTCACGTCAAGGATAGATAATTTTTGGAACCCTCCTCTGACCTCGCTTTTAGAGGTAATGATGAGGTCACGTCAATGACATTGAGATTTTGCAACCTGCTCTGACTTGATCCTTAACCTTGTAGTTACATCGGCACAAAGCAAATTTTAGAACCTCCTCCGATCTTAACCTTGAACCCTGAAGGTCATTTCAAAGTTACCTCTCGGTTACGTTAGGAACAGGTCGATTCTGGAACCTCCTCCAATCTTGACCTTGATCGAGGTCACCTCAAGGTCATGGCCTTGAAGTTTAAGGTCATGGTGAGGTCACGTCAGGAATAGGCCGATTCTGGAACCTCCTCCGACCTTGACCTTGACTTTTATTGGTCAAGGTCGGAGGAGGTTCCAGAATCGGCCTATTCCTACTACTGTGCTGGAATAAGAATTTTACTGAATTTCTGAGGATCTTCAAATTTAAGGAATTTGAGGCAGATAAATGTGTTTTCAAAGCAGTTATTGAAGATGAAATTGTATTTCTTGCTCTTTATGTTGATGACGGACTTATTATATGCAAGAAGAAAGAAATTATCGACACAATATTGACAGAACTGGGTTCAAGATTTGAAATTAAAACCAATAAACCGGATTGTTACATTGGACTTGAAATTAATAGACAGAGAAGCGAGAAAATTATTTATTTCACAGGAAAATTATATCAGCAAAATATTGCAGAAATTTAATATGCAGGAATGCAAACCGAATTCTATACCGGCTGATCCAGGTACAAATTTTGAAATCAAGAAAACCTCAAACACTGACGAACGCACTGAGGTACCGTATCGTGAAGCAGTAGGCAGCCTGATGTTCGTAGCAATCATTTCTCGTCCAGACATCATGTTTGCTGTGAGAAAAGCAAGTCTATTTTTGAGCAATCCAAGTAGGGAACAATGGTTAGCTGTGAAAAGAATATTTAGGTATCTCCAAGGAACTAGAGATGTAGGAATTTTTTACAGCGGCGACAAATGCGACCTAAAAAAAGTACTCTGATGCTGATTTCGCTGGAGACTTAGATACACGCAAATCTACATCTAGTTATGTAAGTACTATGGCTAATGGTCCAATAACTTGGTCATCACAACCACAAAAATGCGTATCTCGGTCTACCACGGAAGCAAAATATGTCGCAGCTTCGAATGCAGCTCAAGAAATTTTGTGGCTTAGAGCATTACTTCAAGAATTAACAGCTCCTCTAGAACAGCCTACGCCACTAATGTTGGATAATCAAAGTGCCATAAAACTTGCAAAAAGTGTTGAGTTTCATAAATTAACTAAGCATATAGACGTGAAATATCATTATATTCGCGAGTGTTTAAAAAATGGGACACTAAATACAATTTACGTTTCATCACAGGAACAGTTGGCACTTCCACGTAAAGAAATTTAAAACAAATTGTAATGCTTTGTCTATTATTTCATTTCTGTAAGTCTGTAAAGTAAAAGTGGGAGTGTTGTGTTAGACAATTTTACTGTTCAGATTTACAAAAGTTATGTATTGATAGTAGGTTATAATATAAATAAAAGGGCTTCCGTTTTGACAATAGTACATTTTTCTTTTCTAAAATTTCAATAAAAAATGCTCTATTTTAAATTACTTTCAAGGAAAATATGACGTATTTGGTATCAACATACTCAGAAAGAAATGTACTGTTGAAGTAAGCTAAGAAACATATGAGGTTCTATTAAGAAAAATGAGTTACGACCTAATGAAAATATTTCATATGCTGTAAAAATGTTAAAAATCAAAATACCATCAAAGGAGTGATTTCTACGAAACACTTGATCGCATTAAATCGAAAAAATGCGATTCATAGTTTTCTAGTTTAAAAAATAAAAGTTTTTATTCGTTGCCAGGGAAACCAAAATTAACAATTGATATATGTTCGGCTGGTAATGATTCGTAGATTTCGAATATGTAAAAATATATAGGGTGCTCCATTTAAAATAAGAAAGTTGATATCACTTCCAGCGAAACCGGAAATCCTGTGACCACGCATGTCAGAAAATTCCATTTGTTTAATTTATTGTCTCCACAATTCAGGTTAAAATTAATAGTGGTAAAATGAAATACATGTACTAATATGGAGGCGGATAAACAACAATAAAATAAAGCAATAGAGCGAAAGGAAGAATAAAGGTGAAATACATTGGCCAATATAAATTTCAGTTATCGTAATTGGGCAAAAATTCATCTGTTGAGTAGAAACAATTAGAAATAGAACATGCCATTAATCTTGATTTAAAATTACCTGCGTTAGTCGGCATATCACATTTCCAAAGATGTCTGTCTTTTAAAATAATTAAGTTGATATCATTTCCGGCGAAACCGGAACTAGCAATATGTCGGAAAATCCCATTTTTTGTTTAATTTATTGCCTCGAAAATTCAGGTTAATGGATTAATAAATAAAGATTTTAGAAGGGTGTACAAATGACGCGGGACACGCGGTATATATGAAAACAAGTATTAGTAATTGAGCAAACATTAGAAAAAAATAAAATAAAATAAAGAACCGGTTGATAATCTTCAACTTTAACAGCAGAGATTATGGTTTATTTTTTTGAAAAGATAAACTTAATAACAGTTATAAAAGTACAAAATGTGAATACATTATTATTTTCAGTTATTATACAATTTCACAGCAGCCTACATAGTAACGCTTTATAAATTACATTACATTACATAAATTTAGTCTATTCAAATTGTCCATCACTTTCAACACTCCCACTTGGACAATTATTTTTTTAAAATTTGTGGGACGAGTCTTTCAAACTTTTGACGTTCCAAAGCCTTTGTAAGGAAGTTTGCAAGTTGTTGTTCTGAGGGTACATACTTCATTTGGATGCATCCACTTTGCACTTCGTCTTTAACAAAGTGAAATTTATTTTCGATATGTTTAGTCTTACGGTGAAATTCTGAACTCTGGGCATATCTAATAGCTCCTTGATTATCACACAACAGAGACACAACTTGTCCTTCTTCATTAAATAATGAAGAAATAAGATAGCGGAGCAGATTGGGTAGCAAGTGCTGCTGCTACATATTCGCTGTGCAAACTACAGGTTTCATTTGAATCTTGCTTTCTTGACGCCAAAGAAACTGGTCCACCACTGAAAATCATCAGATAGCCACTCGTTGACTTCCGATCATGGTTATCGCCCATTCAGTCGGCATCGCTGTAACCAACTAAACTGATTTACATTTTTGCCACTATAAACAATGCCTTTATCAATGGTTGTTTTTAAATACCGGACGATGCGTTTTGCTGCAATCCAACGGGCACGCCCTGGATTAGACTTGAATCTGCTTAGTAGGTTGCCGAAAAACGCAACATCAAGTCTCATTACATTGACCAAAAATTGTAGAAAACAAGTAATTCATTGTATGGAATCTTTTGCATTTCCCTCTTTTCTTCTGGTGTAGTTGGACTCATCTTATGAGGTATGTTGAGGTTTTGCATCGGCCAAACCGAAATTTTGGGTTACATTTCCAAGGTACGTTCTTTGATGTAGTTTTACCGTCTTTTCTTTTCGATCTCTTTCAATTTCGAATCCAACAAAATATTTTGGATTGCATATTTTTACCTTAAATTCGGGTTTTAGGTCATTTATTAAATAGTCGAGTAACTTTTCTGAGCTAAACATTAGCAACGCATCGTCAACATACAATGCAAGATGTAGTAGACGACCATCTTTCCAGCTGACATAAGCGCAATCATCTACTGAGAATTTTCTTAAATCAAAACTCTTTAATACCGAATCAAATTTTCTGTTCCAACAATTAGGGGACTACTTTAAACATCACTTCAACTTCATGGTCCATCGGGTAACTTGATCCATATATTTTCTTTTAGTTCACCATAAAGAAATGTTGTTTTGACAAAATATAAAACCCTGCAATTTTCGTATCGAACTACCGGTGCATATTGTTACGAATTTGGGGGTTCACAAGTTATAGTCGTTAAATTTCAGAACATTTTAATTAAAAGCTGTCGCTTTACACAATTGTAATGAGCTTGTCTATCAAATAACACTTTTACAAAATGTACTTTCTATTTATTCGAGGTACGAATTCTTCGCACGCTGTAACAATATGTTTCATGACAGTCCACCTTTTTGCACTGAACGTAACCTTTGGCCACTAACCTTGCTTTGAAGCAATCAGCCTCTCCTGGTAGCTGCTTTAATTTAAAAATTATATTATTGTCAATCACTTTTCGATCTTCTGGAAGTTCTTCGTCAAACCAGATTGCGTTCCTCAAAAGAGTCTCAAATTCTTCATTAGCTGCGTTTTGCCACTGCTGTGCAAATGAACTACTTCTGGCTTCTTCCCAGTTCTTCGGTTCAACTACTGCTAAACATGCACTTGTGCTGCCATTTTTCGGTGCGTAGCAAACTGGTTTTCTGATATCGTAATTCGTACGGTTCTCGTGAATTTTCAAATGAATTCGATTCCGTGTCTGTGCTCCCACTTTCCCTCCTTACGAGTTGCTTCATTATAAATAAGCACATTTTCAGTTTCTCCTTGATATCCAACAAAAATCCCTTTTTCCGCATTCTTGTCGAGCTTTTGACGTAGACTCTTTGGCACTTGTGAGTAGCATGGCGATCCAAATACTTTAAACTTGGACAAATTAAGTATTATACTATTCCATCGTTTAAAAGGTATCTTTTCTTTACAGCATTTTTTTTTGTGATTAGTAGGTTAAATCCGATTTCTTTGTGCTACAAACCACAGTTTCCAATACATTTTAATATTTGTACAGCATATTTTACTGCTTCAGGTCAAAGAAACTTGGGTACATCTCGTCCATACAGCATTGATCTTGCCCATTCGGTGATTGTTCTAAAGGCTCGTTCTGCCTTGCTATTTCGTTCCGGCATGTGTGGTGCTGATGTTTCATGAATGATGCCCCTACTACTAAATTCTTTCACCATTGTCTCGTTGACAAATTCTCTACCGTTGTCAGATCTGAAAAATTTTATTTCACAGCCAAACCTATTCTTGACCTTATTGCGAAAGTCAATAATACTTGACGCCGCCTCATTCTTGTGGCATAAAATGTAGGCAACTACGTACTCACTTGCGTCATCCTTCAGAATCAAAAATATTTAGCACCCTTGAGTTCTGACAGGTCCATAGCACACACGTCCATTTGTATAAGTTATCCCGGATTCGTATCCTTTGGAACTGATGTTGCAAAATGTCTCGATTCAGCTTGCCATACTGTCAGGCTTCGCAGAAAAATCACCTTCAATTTCAATACCGAGGGATGAATTCTTCGCCATTAGCTAGCCATAGACGAACACATTTTTTGACACATTTGCACTCGGCGAGAAAAAGTGGCACTTTTACTTGTGGCGAGCAACGTCGCGCAATTTTACGAACGACCCCCCCATCCACGCCAGTCATACGGAATTATCCGTCGTCCTGGTTCGCCACGAACAAATCGGTCTGTTTATGGAAAAAGTTGACGATTTGCCAGCCGTATTTGCGTGGATCGTGGCTCTTTGGATATTTAAAGAGGTCGCAAGCCACGCCAACTGCATTTGCAGTTCACCATTCGAAGTGTGCGGAAGAGTTATTTGAAAATGTAGCAAATTAATAAGAAAAGAAAATTAGTTATTATTACTAGTGTTAGTACTATAATGTACTATACATTTTTTGCAAATAAAAATAAAAATAGAAAACCTCGTTTGTGGGAAAAAAATGGTTACGTGAAAGAGAAAAGTATAGTGATGTAACACTTTTGAAAGAATTGCGCGTTAATGAACGTGATGATTATAAAAATTATTTACGAATGAACGCTAATATTTTTGATGATCTTCTACACCGTTTAGAACCTTATCTTAAGAAAAATGATAGTGTAATGCGTGAGAGCATCCCTGCAAATGAACGACTTATAGCAACTCTTCGGTTTTTGGCGACTGGCCGCAGCTATGAAGATTTAAAATTTAGCACAGTTATATCCCCTCAAGCTTTGGTATACATAATTCCAGAAACGTGCAGGGTGATATATGAAGTTCTCCAACCTGAGTTTTTACAGGTAAGTAGTTATAAAAATATTTATTTAATATTCATCAAAACAAACTGTTACATTCTTAAATAAAAAAAAGTAGATTGGAATACAGACATTGATCTAAAGATTTTCAAAGGAATAATAATATTGTGAGGATGAAGTAGTCTTAGAGACAGAAGATGGCACATCACGTGCCACAACCGATGACGTAATACTTGTAGATTTATAGGAGGACGCCACGTTTGTTTGATTGGGGGACCAAAATGGGTTGAAATAGGTTGGTTCTCTTTGATCAATAATCACCGTGGTCTCTGATAATTTGTTCATTACGGCTTTTTGCAATACTTGAGTAACTAATATTTTTGCATACATTTTCTGAGATGTGTCCGTAACGGTTTTTAACTTTGAGCCCACATATGCCCCAAAAGCAGTGCTGTCATCTACAACTTCGTTGCTGGTAGCACTTGTCAAAGCGTTGCTGCAAACTTGTAAAAAGTTTCTATATTCCGTCAGATCTTATTGTCTTTGTTTTTTTCTTGTATGCCTTTATTTAGTAATAAATGCCGTATTGATTGAGGTATTGGCACTCTGTGAGGTGGATGTACTTGGAATCTGTAAAATAGTAATTGATTTTTTCCTTGCTCAGTTTCCCTCTACAAAAGAAGAATGGAAAGAAGTGCTAAAGGTTTTGAAGAAAAATGGCAAGTACCTAACTGTGGCGGAGCAATGGATGAGAAACACATCCGCATTTGGGCGCCACCACGAACTGGAGCTCAATACTACAACTATAAGCATTTCTATAGCATTTTGCTAATGGTCTTGGTTAATGCCAATTACGAATTTATATTTGTGGACGCAGACAAAAATGGAAGAATTTCTATGAAGGATTCTTACAATATACGTTTTATCAATTTCTTATACAGGAGAAAAATTGCCTGAGAGACATGAATGTAGAGAAAATCTGAACTAACTATCAAATTTGGAAGTTCCAAATGCGCACCGTGCTAATAGCAAACGGGTTATTAAATATCGTAGAAGGTACAAAAGCAGAACCAACCGTAGTCGATAGCAACGAAAATGCACGTGATCAATGGAGAAAAGAAAACACAAAAGCGATGTTCATGATTTCGACAGCAATTGAAGAGAATCAACTCGAATGCCTGATAACGTGCATTACAGCTGCAGAAATGTGGACGAAACTCAGCCGAATTCACGAACAGAAATCTGGAAAAGACCGTGTCTCACAGCCCGGTGAATTTATCCATAGTGACGTCTGTGGTCCATTACCAGTTGAATCACTTGGAGGAGCAAGATATTTCGTCGTTTTCAAGGACGATTACAGTGGATTCCGTTCAGTTTATTTTTTAAAACACAAATCAGATGTGTTTGACCGATTCAAAACCTTCGAGAATATGGTACAAAACCAGTTCAAACAATCAATTAAACGTCTGCGAACAGACAATGGCAGAGAGTGCTGTAATCGCGATTTTACGACATACCTAAACGAAAAGGGATCTTACTGGAGACGACGACACCCCATACCCCGGAACAAAACGGAAGATCGGAAAGGGAAAACCGAACCATTCGTGAAAGTACAAGGGCTATGTTACATGAATGTAAGTTACCGCAATTTCTGTGGGCGGAAGCCGTAAATACCGCCACGTACCTATTAAATCGAACTGCACACTCACAACTTAGCGATATGACTCCATATGAAGCTTGGACATCGAGAAAACCAGACATTGCACATGTCAAGATTTTTGGTTGCAACGCTTATGTACATGTGCCCAAAATACACGGGACAAAACTAGACGCAAAAGCAAGAAAACTAGTTTTGGTCGGGTATGAAAAGGAATCCCGAAATTATCGTGTATTTGACCCAAACTCGAAGAAGATTACCGTAAGCAGAAATGTATTTTTCGATGAAGCAAACATCGAACATTCTGTCACCCAGAAGATGGCGGATGTTCCAATGCGAAACGAAGAAAATCAAGTACAGCAAGAAGAGCAACTTATCGAAGACGATGACAACCGTGCTCAAAACGACGAGAATCAGATGCAAGAAGCTGCACCAAACCAAGAACCTAGGACCTATGGACTTCGCGACAGAGATAACATCCGTGTTCCAAGAAGGTATGAAGTCAACGTTGTCGAACACCTTGAACCTTCAACCTACCAAGAGGCAACCACCTGTGAGCAGTCCAAAGATTGGAAAGCAGCCATTCAGAGAGAATTAGACGCCCATAGGGATAATGGAACTTGGAAAATCGTCACCATTCCAGAAGATCGGAAACCCTTTGGCTCCAAGAGGGTATTCAAGATCAAACGCACAGCATCGAATAAGATCAAGAGTTACAAGGCGCGCTTATGTGCGAAGGGATACGCCCAGAAGGAAGGGACAGATTATGCAGAAACCTTCTCCCCTGTCGTGCGCTACGATTCCATACGAACCCTTCTTGCAATTGCAGCTGAACAAGACTTGGAGATATCTCAGTTCGACGTGAAGACCGCATTCTTGTACGGCGAACTAAAGGAGGACATTTACATGTCAATTCCAGAGGGTCTACAGGGAACATATAACAGTAAGGCATGCAAACTCGTAAAATCGTTATACGGTTTGAAACAATCGTCGCGTTATTGGAATGTAAAATTTACTTCTTTTTTGAAACAGTACGATTTTAAAGAATCTGTAGCAGATAAGTGCGTTTACACCGGTTCAATCAATGATCGTAAAATCTATTTATGTCTATATGTTGACGATGGTCTTATATTCGCGGAAAATCGTTCAGATCTCTGTGTCATCATAAATACATTAAAATATCAATTCAAAATAACGGTCGATGACTCCAATACCTTTGTAGGAATGCAAATTGTCAGAGATCGGGATGAAAAGTCAATTTTCATCCATTAAAAGGCATACATCGGGAGAGTACTTACACGTTTCGGCATGTCAGAGACAAAAACCAGTAAGTACACCCGCAGATTGTAATTCCAAGTTGCTACCAGCTGAAACAGATGAACCCAAACCAAACTTTCCCTATCACGAAATAGTAGGTTCGTTATTATTCCTGGCTACAGTTAGTCGTCCAGACGTAGCATTTGCCGTAAATCAAGCCAGTCGTCATTTGGATAACTACAACCAAAGTCATTGCAACGCGGTGAAGAGAATACTACAATATTTAAAGGCAACGGTCTCGGACGGTATAATGTACACAAGAGGTGGGAGTAATACAGCGCTCATAGGATTCTCTAACGCTGATTTCGCGGGGGATTTAATGACAAGAAGGTCTACCACCGGATATATTTTCTTCCTAGCAAACGGACCCATCACATGGTCAGCTGAAAAGCAAAAATTAGTAACCTTAAGCACTACTGAAGCAGAATATGTAGCGGCATCCAGCGCAGTTAAGGAAACCATATGGTTAAGATGTTTGTTAGGTGATGTCGGATTTCAATGCTGCAATCCAACGACTGTCCAAGTTGATAACCAAAGTGCAATACTAAACGTATTGCACTTTGGTTATCAACTTGTCCGAAATCCGGAATACCATAAAAGGACAAAGCACATTGAAATACGATATCACTTTATAGTCGAAAAATATCAGAATAAAGACATATATGTACGGTATGTACCATCCGAAACCCAAATTGCTGACATTCTCACCAAAGCTTTAAGTAAAGATCATTTTCAAATGCTAAAATCCAATGTAGTAGTTTCAAATCAATCAAAAACTGTACACTAGGTGGGAGTATTAAGATTTTATTATTGTTACAATTTTTTAATTACAGGCCGGATTGTGGTGTCGCCTACCTAATAACTTTTGTACCAACTAGAAAATAAGCTACCCGCTAAGCACAGATGTATAAGATGTAGTTGGAGGGGAGTGAAATGTGTCAGAGGTTAAGTGCACGTGTGTAACAAGTAATAACTGTAAACCAAACAAACTAATTAAATATTATTTAAACTTAAGTTCAGTGGTCACTAGTTTACCCTAAAACCTCAACATATTGCTCCACATCTGGAGCAAATCTTAGAAAATCAAAAATCTTTTTTCGAAATATTGCGCCACAGAAAATTTTGTCTGAATATCAAGCGGTACATTTTATGAAAACTTATCGGAACCTATTCAAATTTTGTCTAATTTCTCCAACAATTCCAAATTATGACAATTTTTTAAGTGTCAGATTTTAGAAACATACTATTTTTAGCCACACTAACGGGTGAAAATGTAGCGTAAAGTAAATATGCGGTAAACAGTTCGTTTCCTTTTCTAAAATTTGAACGAACACATAAAGCGAAACAAATAGGAAACTAACCTCTACTTGTTAGTTTCGTTGCTGTCACCGAATACTCCAATTACACATTTTAATACAAATAGTTGTACCTTGTTCAAAATAATGAACATTTTCATAAAAAGAAATACGACAAAAAATAATACTAAAAAATTTATAGTGACGGCAAGATGTTAACCCGTTCTTCTAGATTTTATATTTCCATTCGCGTTTCTCATTACTTCATGCTCATGTCACCCAAGGAGACTTTATGAACACAGCCTAGAGGTTGCTTACTGGATCTGTTCTGCTTATATTTGGTTATCGAGGCTGCTCGAGGGATTCACTGCAATCAAAAACGATTTGCAACAAATTTTTTAAAACTTTCATTATGCTTTGACAGCAAGGTGGCCGCCTTACGTAGGATGACTTATTACGTCAGCGTTTCCCAAACTGTGGGGAGCGCCCCCTAGGGGGCGCGTAATTCTTCAAAGTGGGGCGCAGCAGAATAAATTAAAAATTAACTGACCTGCAGTCCAGTTATAGAATTGATTCTTCTCATTCTAACGAATAAATAAGTAATTCCCTGTTATTTGATACCTATAACCCTTTTTTTTCAGGATTTTTAGGTTTTTGGGTATCAAATAACAGGGAGTTATAAACTTATTTATTCGTTAGAATAAGAAGTTTTTTCGGGTGTTTGGACTATTTATTTCCGCATTTCCGTGTTGTTTGGTTAGCTCTTATTTGTAAGGTTTTCTGACAGTTAATTTTAGGTGTTCACCTTTTTTTTATATTAGATTTTTACATATTAATTTATATTTACTTGCATTTAGACATATATTTTAGGATGATTAGATTGTTGTTAAGTTTAACATTTTTATGATTTTGTCAGTGTGATTAAGTTGTTTTTAGATCTTTTTGTAGTGCTTTTAAGTTGGTAGCGTACTGAAGATAGCAGCTTAGCTGCCGAAATAGGTATCTATGGACATAAAAATTGTTGTGGGCGGAGGTTAATTTCAATTATCGCAAACAATATAAACGGAACGATTGAAAATTTGCTTGGCACTAATGCCTCTTAGAACCTACCAAATTGACCTTATTGCACATTTTATTGCATTGTATTATATTATATATTATATTGTGGTGCCGGGGTAAACATCACGAGCGGCCTAATAACCAGATGCCTGAATAAACAAGAGTATTCTCTTGTGCTTTGCTCATTTGAAATTGAAATAAGAAATCAGTTGTTTTCCAATATACTGTTAGTAATTTTCTTATGTTAATATAATAATTATTCGTTTTAAATAATAATATCGTTTTTAATTAATTTTTAAACGAAATAAATAAAAGCAATGTCATAATGATTAGTAAGCCAGTGACTACAGTATTTTCTAGATAAATATGGTATATTTAAAAGCATTTTGCAAGAATAACAAAGTCTGTAATTGTTATATGAAAAAGAAAAAAAATTTTAATTTTTAACTATATTTATTTAAAAACCTTACTAATGTTTGATGTTTTATCAAAAAGAGTAACGATAAATTAAAATATTAAACAACTAAATTTTGAAAGTTTTTGTATAGATAATATAATATTAATGTAATATTAATATCACTTACATAAATACTTAGGGAACAGCAAGACAGAACAGACAAGGAGAGCTAGTGAACAATCGCTGAATATAAGGAATTGTTAATGTAAATTGTATTAAACAATAACAATAATTAATAAAACATGGAAATGTAGAAAAGTAACTATCCACTTATCCAATATAGCTTTTACTTGAGAATTTGAAATTTTGTTCATATTTCAGTGGAAAATAAAAGTTTCGGTCTGTTGAGTAAGAACGGATAATTCCAGAGACACGTACCGTATTTTCATATGGTAAGTTGGTGAATATTATTTTTATTTTCTAATTATTCATTTTTTTTTGTTTAGAAAAAAAACGTATTTAAAAATAACTTTTTTATATAACATATAATACATTTTCACAAAAATACTTTAAATATTAATATTTGGTATAGCATCCTCCATTTATAATAACTTCTTCTAATCGCCTCGGCATAGAATCAACTAAACGTTGGCATACATTTCCTAACTCCAATCGATTCCATATACCATTTACATATTGCAAATATTCCCTATTCCTTAAATTTTCATTTCCGTCTTCCCAGTGTCTAATAACATTTGACCACAAATTTTCAATGGGGTTTAAATCCGCAGATTTAGCAGGCCAGGGAATCACATCAATTTCTATATGTTCTTCAAACTATTCTTGAACAACTCTGTCAGTATGTATGGCCGAATTATCGTGAACAAAAGCAATGCCTCCATCATTAGCATACGCCTAAGGTAATAAATGCTGTTCAAGGATGTCGGTATATTGCCGAGATGTTAATCTTCCATTAATTGGGACTAATTCGCCTGGACCATGCATTAACATTCACCCTAAATAAGCAAGTGACACTCTACCACTTCTGTTTGTCTTGTTGACATATTGCTATTGTTTTAAAGCATTAGGTAGCCATAGGCGCCGGATTTTGCAAATATTGTCGGGTGCAATTTTTGTCGGTACCTAGTTCAGTTTATAATGTCTATAATATAACTTATTCATAAATTAAAAGACCACTGCCTTATGAAAAATAGAACTATAACAATAGTTAAGAACTCGATAACAAAGTGACAAGTATATGAAATAAATGACAAGGTTATGAGTTCTGAATTTTTAATAATTACGATAATTTAATTAAGGGCATCTTTCATTTTAACAGTGAAAAGATTTTTTCCATTTGTGTGGCATTGAAAAGGATTCTTAAGACGAACATAAATGTGAATAAGATAATAAGATAAGTATTAAAATTATGTTACCAACTTAGTGTCAGGGAGGAGGAAAGAAACGTTTTTCCTCATCCCTGCTTAGTATTTTGAAAATATTTTACAGAGGACTGTGTTTTATACCAACATAATGCAACGGGTGGTGGGTTTTTGATTTGTGAACAAATAATACACTAATAGCGTTTTCTACTGACGTACACTATATGCACTAAGTGTACACTAAGAGTATCTCCAACTCATTTTATTATATGAGGTTAGAAGAAGATGGAGATACTGTGAGTAAGCACGCACGCAGTGCACGTCAGTAGAAAACGCAAGTATGCTGTATTTTTAAAAAAAAACTGTGTGTTCTTTGAATTCATTAAATAAAAAGACACTGCCATGACACTACTTTGTCGGGTGCTCTCCAATACTTTTGCACCCAACAAAATCATTTGTCGGGTGCACGAGGCCCTTGCACCCGACGAAGCGGCGCCTATGTATTAATGTGAAATAACTCATCTCAGGGTCTAATTAAGAAATTGATTTTTCTATTGATAGAAATTACAGTTAACTATATGGGGTTCGTACACAGTTACACTGATAGAGGGCGCGTACATTGACAAAAAGAAATCTATAACTGCTCATTAATTGAAAACCTTTTTCGTAAAAGTAAAAAAGTTGCAATTGATCTTTAACAGTGACACTTACGGTCCCATATCAGACAGGTAAGTAAAACAGGTAATCAAAATACAAGATATTTATTTTTATTAAGTTGACTTTCACGTATACCAACTGTAATTAGTCACATGACGTTCGACGGTTTTGACATTAGCAAATTAATGGCAGATGTAAACTAAGTTTTAATGATGCTAAATAAATTGTTACAAGGTAATACTAATACTTTGAAGTTTATTTCAGATAGACAGAATGTTATTTGATAACAAGATAATGTTACCTTCAAGAAATGATACACAACCAGCGCAGAAGTGATTTCTGACACTACGCAAATTCATATTTATTGCAAACGCGCTTTTGTTCATGCAAAAGTTCACCAGAAAAACTAGATAATTATTCTTCAGCTTGTTCCTGGCAACAAAGTCGCTCATACCATTAACAACGACCAGCGCAGAAGTGATCTCTAACACTCGGAACCCTTATCAATCGATATTGAACAGTGTAGGTCTCGTGTAAATAAATTACCTGACACTCGAAATAATTATGCTCTAATGTAATAGGGTAAGGTATTTCCTTAAATTTATAGCAACGAAGAAGCGCAAAATGAATTTGACAATCACTTCGTTACGATAATGTTTGATGAACATATAAAATAGCGACATCTTACTATCGCTTTTTGACCTAACATTGCAGTAGGATAGACAAATTGAAGCGGGATTTGCTCCTAATGAGTCCCCCATGCAAGGCGGCCATGCTTGCGAATAAATTGGGCAAGTCGTTTTTGGTCTGCAGTGGGAATGTCGAGCTACGTTTCTGCTGTAGAAGCCCCAAGCAGGGCTGAAACAGCTGTCCAGAGGCTGCTCGAGGTTCTCACTGCAATCAAAAACGATTTGCACAAAAAAAAAAAATTTTCTAAGATAATGTTTGAGATGATGATTGAATCTCTTGCATGGATAATTTGTTTGCGAACCTAAATAACTATGCTCTGGATTCGTTAAACAGAATATTTGCATTAAGTTGAACCAAATATAGAGCGCGTAAGTGTATATGACATTCTCCTATATTTAGATCAGCCTCGAGATGGATTATGTATCAGACATCATCATGCAATGAAATAAATTAACAAATTTTTAAATAATTCTTACCATCTTGCAGATTGACAATTGAACTGAACACTTATGACTAGAGCTGATAATTATATGCAAATGCATATTGAGTTTGAAGGTATGCAAGATGTTTTTGTTTTGCTACTTATACCAATTACTGAAAATAACACACACATTTTAAATTTTATTGTGCATATAAATGCATAAATATTGGGTTAGTGCATAAGATGCATATTACAGCTCAATTGCATATTTGAAGCATATTTAGGCCTTTGAAAGTGTTTTCCAGATTTTTTAATTTAATAATTTTCAATTTTATCTCATCGTTGGACAAATTGACAACAGTATTATTTTCAGATAAAATAGCGACATCTTACGATCGCTTTTTGACCTAACATTGCAATAGTACAGCTGTTTCAGCCTTGCTTGGGGCTTCTTCAGCAGACACGTAGCTCGACATTCCCACGCCAAACAAAAACGACTTGTCCAATTTATTCGCAATTGCGATCTAAGAATCAAAAACGATTTGCACAAAATTTTTCTAAAAACTTTCATTATGCTTTGACAGCAAGCATGGTCGCCTTGCTTGGGGGACTTATTAGGAGCAAATCCCACTTCAATTTGTCTATCCTATTGCAATGTCAGGTCAAAAAGCGGTCGTAAGATGTCGCTATTTTATCTGTTCATCACTCTTACATCGCAATTGCGAATAAATTGGACAAGTCGTTTTTGTTTGCAGTTGGAATGTCGAGCTACGTCTCTGCTGAAGAAGCCCAAGCAGGGCTGAAACGGCTGTACAGAGCCTGCTCGACGTTTTCATTGCAATCAAAAACGATTTGCACAAAATTTTTCTAAAAGTATTATTTTCGTTTGAGATTTCATGCAGCAAGAAATTATTATTAGAAAGAGGAAGATGCTATTGATATTGAAAATTATTATCAAAATTTAAATATGCACTCATGCAGGTTTCATGTGATGTTGAACTGTTCTTTTCAGCTTATAAAAGCCTTTTAACTGTTAACTTATTTAAAATATTTGGTATGTTCTTGCAATACATCACATTGATTTGACTGGAATAAATTTTTATATATTAATAGTTTCATATATTAAGAGTTTTCTTTATTGATAATTTTATTTATTAAATTTTTTATTTAAATTAATAGTATTTTAGTATATTTAACTTTTTTCGGAGCATACCCCTTAATTCATGAGGCATATGTCTGATTTTATCTTGCATGTTTTCACATGTTTTGTCTGCATATGTACAGCATATTTAAAACATTTTTAGTGCATATAATTATCAGCTCTACTTATGAGTCTGAAGGCCAAATTAACTGTTTGATGGCTCAAACAAGACTAAATTATACACAATTCGTAAGCGTTTATATGTATATAGGTAAATTTACGTACAAAAAGTGCCCAATTGGGAAATCTAACCTCAAAATAAAAATTAAGAAATGTTCTAAACGCAATAAAATGAAATGAAATGAACTAAACTCTTAATTACAGCAAACCCAAAATTATATGACAGGCCTCTTCAGGAGCCCCATCCGGAACGCATCCTTCTTCAGAAGCTTCATGTGACCTCCCCCTGATAACTTCATGAGATATCGCCTCCTACCGCCCTTTTTGTTTTTAAAAAAGCTCTTTGAGAGCTTCTTTATAGCATCCTCGAGCTGTTCATCCGACATGAGTTCCGGGGCAGTAGGAATAGATACTCCAGAAGAAGGATCGGGCTTCTTCTTCTCTTCTGAAGATCGCAGCTCCGGCTTCGGTTTTTTGGGCTTGCTGGCAGATCCAGACTCGATGTCTACGTCCTCCCCGAAAAGTTCCACGGACTTTTTATCCAATCAGGTGGACGTAAAGGGACAGGCAATTTTTATGTTTTCCGGACTGTCAAAAAGGTTAGGCATGTCCTAAACAAAACATTGAAATTCTTAATAAACCATACAACTTTTTCTCATTCTTAGTTTAGGGATTCTGTATAAATAAACAATAAGAAAAGTAATAACAAATAAATAAATAAACAACAGAAAAATAAACTTTATTAACAAACAAATCTTTTCATGGAAAATATTTTTGGTCAAAACTATAACCGTAAGTACTTTTCTTTTCTATTATAGCCGAGCTGTTAAATATCACAGTAATAAGGTGTCGCATATCGCGTATTTACTGGACGATAAACTAGTTTTTGAGTATTCATCCGACCTAAACACTTTCTCGTCAGAAAACACTACATTTTCCCAGTTTCTGTATAGATTTTGAATTGCAAAATTGTCTCTTTCTTTAGCATAGCGCGGTGTGAAATTTATAACTTTAGCTGATCTGCGGTTTCGTAACCCTGTATTTACAAGTCTTCTTATGACAGTCTTCGTCGAACAAGCAATTCCCGTTGTGTCTAAAACTTGCCGTCTGAAAAGGTACGGATTATTTCTTATTGTATTTAAGATTTGTTCATCCTCATTGGACTTCGTTTTCTAAGTGGTCTTCTGTAGGCGCGGCCTTTCTGGGTAAAGGAGCCGAGTGATATTAAAAGAGGGATTAAATTCTTAATACAAAAGTTAAAAGAAAATTTCTATTAATGATTACCACCGATACGTATTAATGGCTCAAGGGGCATCGGGCCCAAAATAAAGAATAAATGATATAAAACAAAAGGAATTAAAATCTTTACCTTCAAGTAATTAATGGGGCTCTCTCTCCCTTGGCATTAAAGTCGGAAGGGTTAGTTTTTGACTCTAGAACTGTACGAGTTTTACATTCAATTTGTAATAAGAAAAAAAATTAATTTTTTGATTACGACGCAAAATGAAATTCAAGTCCCTTGAAGTGTGAAAAAGGAATATATTCAACACCTTAATTTTACAAATAAAAATAAGACAACAAATAACAGTTAAAAATGAAGGGAAAATATTGGGACAAATTTTGAGAATTTACCTCAAAAACAAATAAAACAAATTAACATAGTAGGGCTGCTTCTAGGGCTCGCTCGGTCACCCAGGGAGGAAACAGGCTCTTTTCTTAAGTTTTTATAATATTTCACCACTACACTAGTACATCCTTTTTATTAGGAACACGACTGTCCAATTTTAAGGCGGAAGAACAAATGTCTTATGCACTAATTACCTTCCTTCTCCTGTTCGCCGGAAGGTTTGTTTTGAAAACTCCCCCGCGTTTCACACGCTCAATCACGCGGATTTTTTCTCATGCCAGTCAGCTAAATAAACCGTTATCTAGAAAGGATGTTATGACGTATTCTGTTTATTAAAATGGTTGCGTTTTAATAAAGTGCTTAAGAATAATCAACGAGTATTATTTGCAAAAATTAAAAAAAAAAGGAATGCGCTACATAATATAATACTCGAACGAAAATAATTCATGCTAGAAATTTCGTCTGCTTAAACTTCGTTTCTGTAACGCAGTATCCATCGGTGAATAGTAGATTTCTGAAAAAAAATCATAAAATTTGAAATATGTTACTAATGAAACCTCATTATGCAAATTATGATTGCCTTGCACTTGACAAAAAAATGAATTTTTACAGAATTAGGAAGTGTTTCTAAATTTCCAAAAGTTAATAATTTTGGGAATTTTGAAAATTGAAGTTTTTGCATTTTACAAATTAAATAATTTGTAAAATGACAATGATAATATGATCTTTTGAAATCAAATATCTGAAGCAATAATTAATCATTCTTATTATTTTTTTTTCCAATTATAAATCTTTGAAGTTTCACCCCAAAAACATCAAATTCGAAACTTCAGTTTTAGTATACGAATTATGAGAATATTCTAAAAATTTAGAAAATTCAATTTTCACGGGTAAGTAAGTTATTTTCTAGCCTTGGTTAAAGAAATCTCATTGAAATCTTGATTAGTTGCCGAGGAACCATAATTTTACTCGTGAGATAAGTTTTGATGTCAGAGATGTGATGCCACTGATAATTAATCTTAATGATTCATCAGACAGTTCTGATTTATCTGACATAGAACCTTAAACTAAATTTCATAGAGCAAGTGTTAAACATCAAATTTACCGTTTTATTAAATTTTATTTCTATTTCATTTGCAGGAGAGCTTAAACAATTTGTGGAACGGACTAATTTCTGATGGTGAACTGACAGGATTATTTTCCGATTGTCTTTTAAACAGTGCGAGGGTTACAGCTCGGCAGGGTGAACTAGGAAAATATTACTGCGGACCGAGGGTGTTTACGTTTCAACCATTTCCATACACAGGGCTGTAATTAAATGCAGAAGATTTACTTAAACAAGAAATTCATACTTTTGATGGGTCGAATATAACAAGTTATAGTGAAAGGCTTTGGATATCTGCACTTTTCACTCCGAACAGTCCGTTACACTCTTTAGCGTTAGAATTTTGCATTTGGAACTCTTCCAGTGAAATCTTACGCATTCATTTATTGTCGGAGTCGTGTGTTTGGAGTATGCACATTCGACTGTAATAAGTACTTCAAGCAATGCTGTATTATGGTACACTATTGCATATGCAAAATTTATAAGCAAAACAGTAAATAAAAATAATTGCATCTAATAAACCTTGTCTTATTTTCTTATTCATTTTGTAACCGCCGCGTAAATGCTCCGAAATGTACCAGCGCGTTCGGATATTATCATTCCGCTCCACAAGCACTATAATTATGTGACAAATGCACCGCACCGTTCTTGGGACGGTCTGGAACAAATATCGGAACGCACTTTCAATACCGTTGATTTCCGCGAATTCTGTTTTTGAAGTTAAATCTACCTACATAACCTATACACTTCAGTGCGTGGCAACATTGTCATGGCATTACGTCATAAATATGAATGACGAAAGTCGGTTGCCTGTTTACATTTACTTTATATTATCTTTAAAAAGAGAATTGAAATTATGGCAATATAAAAAAAATACAGTATACTTATATTATTTTACACTTGTTTCGAAAATACAATAAAAAATAATTACCCAGAAGGCAAAATTTGCTTCCAATTACGCTCGAAATAAATCAAAAAATACATTTTCCAATAAGTCAGCTACGATTTTCTAACAATATTGAGTTACATAACACGAAAGTTAAAATAATTCTAAACAATTTAACTTCGTAGCAACCATTGGTGCACTAAATTTAGTTTACACACAGAAACACGTCTTGAAATGACAAAAACAAACATTGCAAAATTGTTTATATACTAATCTAATTATTCAAATCGACACACAAAAACCACACATTAGGTACGTATAATTTTCAAATTAGAGTGCGTTACATAAACAGTAGTGAAAGGGTTTTGTGAAATGATGTAGGTTCGGTTTAATATAGTATACGTGAAATGTCTTTCGGCGTTTATTTGTCAGTTGACTTCAGTACTAAATATAAATTAGAATTCAAAAACGGTGAGTAACTGTCCAGTTAGACTAAGGCCCGATTTCTTCACCTACGGACAAATTTATCTGTCAGGTAGTATCCTCGGAAACTATTATCAATACAATTGTTTCCAAGGATAACACCAGGCAGATAAAGTTACCAGAAGGTGAAGAAATCGGGCACAACTGGCACATTTAAAGTGTTGTTTCTAGGGCAAATCGTCACTCTTGCTTTGATTGTGCGTCTGCGAAAAACTAGTGCCAATATAGATGGCTTTCTGGTCTTCAGCAAGTCAAAAAGAAAACGAAAAGGTGAATTGAAACAATGAAAACAAATCAGGAGAATTTATGAAATAAAAGTAAATTTAAGAGTGTTAAAATAAGAATAAAAATTATTGTTAAGCTGAAGTGTTTTCGAAATAATATTGACAATTTTTGTTACGAAATGTATGCATTGGTATTGAGGATAACCACTCACATTTTTTTTAACTTGTTAAGTATTTTGTGTTTCGTTCTTATGATGTGTAAATTTTCATTAAAATATATGTAAACAATAGCCATAGACAAAATAATTTATAAATAGTCTCATACCATTTCAGTCTGTCAGAAAGAACTTATTTATACACTGTGTCCAGGAATTGAATTCACAATACGAGAAAAATCTTTAGTTTTGAGTTCTCGAAAAAAGTCGTTCTTTATAAAAGCTTTCACTTATCCTGAAATCCCAAGAAAATTCTTAAAACATGGTAAATTGTGGTTGATAACCGAAAAAAAATTTAATTCTGTTTTGACTTTTGTAAACTATGCAGTTTTTCTTAATATAATCATGTCAACTGTTATTATCTGTGTTATGAATTAAAAAAGTTTGTTCTCCCAATATAAAAAAATGCTAAAATTTCAATTCAAACATTTTTTTGTCCTTATGAAGAGCTTGGCATAAATTTTTAAATCGATGCTTTTTTACTGCAAAGTCAAGCGAGGTGCTTTGTGAACCATTGGCAAAATAATAGCGTTATCTTCAACTTAAAATTTATGAAAAATTTTGTGCAAATCGTTTTTGATTGCAGTGAGAACCTCGAGCAGCCTCTGGACAGCTGTTTCAGCCCTGCTTGGGGCTTCTTCAGCAGAAACGTAGCTCGACATTCCCACTGCAGACCAAAAACGACTTGCCCAATTTATTCGCAAATGCGATGTAAGAATGATGAACATATAAAATAGCGACATCTTACTATCGCTTTTTGACCTAACATTGCAGTAGGATAGACAAATTGAAGCGGGATTTGCTCCTAATGAGTCCCCCATGCAAGGCGGCCATGCTTGCTGTCAAAGCATAATGAAAAATTTTAGAAAAATTTTGTGCAAATCGTTTTTGATTGCAGTGAGAACCTCGAGCAGCCTCTGGACAGCTGTTTCAGCCCTGCTTGGGGCTTCTTCAGCAGAAACGTAGCTCGACATTCCCACCGCAGACCAAAAACGACTTGCCCAATTTATTCGCAAATGCGATGTAAGAATGATGAACATATAAAATAGCAATGTTAGGTCAAAAAGCGATAGTAAGATGTCGCTATTTTATATGTTCATCATTCTTACATCGCATTTGCGAATAAATTGGGCAAGTCGTTTTTGGTCTGCAGTGGGAATGTCGAGCTACGTTTCTGCTGAAGAAGCCCCAAGCAGGGCTGAAACAGCTGTTCAGAAGCTGCTCGAGGTTCTCACTGCAATCAAAAACGATTTGCACAAAATTTTTCTAAAATTTTTCATTATGCTTTGACAGCAAGCATGGCCGCCTTGCATGGGGGACTCATTAGGAGCAAATCCCGCTTCAATTTGTCTATCCTACTGCAATGTTAGGTCAAAAAGCGATAGTAAGATGTCGCTATTTTATATGTTTAAAATTTATGGTTGTCATCTATAATCTTATAATCAGGCCCGGCGCGTGGTTTCTTTTTTATGTGTGCGAAAAATGTTTGGCGTCTGCGATTTTTTTCTCACGTGTGTGAAAAATGTTTGGCGCCTTTTAGAAAATGTTGTGATTAAATCGTTGCAATGTTAGGTCAAAAAGCGATCGTAGGATGTCGCTGTTTTAACTATTCACCACTATTAGCTCACATTTGCGAATAAATTAGTCAAATCGTTTTTTGTTTGCAGTGGGAATTTCGAGCTGCATCTCTGCAGACGAAGCCCCGATCAGGGCTGAAACAGCTTTACAGAGGCTGCTCGAGGTTTTCACTGCAATCAAAAACGATTTGCAACAAATTTTTTTAAAACTTTCATTATGCTTTGACAGCAAGCATGGCCACCTTGCATGGGGTAGCTTATTATGTAGCAAATCCGCTTCAATTTGTTATCCTACTGCAATGTCAGTTCAAAAAGCGATTGTAGAATGTCGCTGTTTTAACTATTCACCACTAGTACATTGCATTTGCGAATAAATTGGTCAAGTCGTTCTTGGTTTGCAGTGTGAATTTCGAGATACGTCTCTGCTGACGAAGCCCCAAGCAGGGCTGAAACAGCTGTACAGGAGGCTGCTCTAGGTTTTCACAGCAATCAAATTTATTCAATGAAGTAAACACGCTAACTGAACGTTAACATTCTTAAAAAAATTTGTTGCAAATCGTTTCTAATTGCAGTGAAAACCTCTGTACAGCTGCTTCAGCCCTGCTTTTTGACCTGACATTGCAGTAGGATAACAAATTGAAGCGGATTTGCTACATAATAAGCTACCCCATGCAAGGCGGCCATGCTTGCTGTCAAAGTACAATGAAAGTTTTAAAAAAGTTTGTTGCAAATCGTTTTTCATTGCAGTGAAAACCTTGGGCAACCTCTGCACCGCTGTTTCAGCCCTACTTGGGGCTTTGTCAGCAGAGACATAGCTCGAAATTCCCACTGCAAACCAAGAACGACTTGACCAATTTATTCGCAAATCCAATGTACTAGTGGTGAATAGCTAAAACAGCGACATCCTACAATCGCTTTTTGACCTGACATTGCAGTAGGATAACAAACTGAAGCGGATTTGCTACATGATAAGCTACCCCATGCAAGGCGACCATGCTTGCTGTCAAAGCATAATGAAAGTTTAAAAAAAAATTGTTGCAAATCATTTTTGATTGCAGTGAAAACTTCGAGCAGCCTCTGTACAGCTGTTTCAGCCCTGCTTGGGGCTTCCTCAGCAGAGACGTAGCTCGAAATTCCCACTGCAAACCAAGAACGACTTGACCAATTTATTCGCAAATGCAATGTAATAGTGGTGAATAGTTAAAACAGCGACATCCTACGATCACTTTTTGACCTGACATTGCAGTAGGATAACAAATTGAAGCAGATTTGCTACATAATAAGTTACCCCATGCAAGGCGGCCAGACTTGCTATCAAAGCATAATGAAAGTTTTCAAAAATTTTGTTGCAAATCGTTTTTTAAAAGTTTCATTATGCTTCGACAGCAAGCATGGCCGCTTTGCAAGGGGTAGCTTATTATGTAGCAAATCCGCTTCAGTTTGTTATCCAATGCAATGTCAGGTCAAAAAGCGATCGTAGGATGTTTATTTCGAATTTCTGTAACTCGAAAATTTCTATAATTCGAAATAAATTTAACGAACAAAAAACTCACAAAGCTCTATAACTCGAATTTTTATGACAAATCCCCACTTTCTATCGTCAATTTAGGTTTCCAGCGATGGTGCTGCTGGGAATCCCCTTCTTCGGATCTGAGACAATAATGCTACGTACTTCAGTTGCGTTTAGTGTTTCAATTAATTTGGTAACAACGTAAGAGTCTTACAGTTCAACAAAAGCTTGCAATTAAAAAAAAGTCGAAAATGGTGTCAAAAAGCAAAATATTGCTGAGGAATACAAAAACCAGCAAGTACATTATCCAGGTTTATTAAATAAAATTTTGATGTCTGTATACTATTATTTATAAGTTTTTTTTTTACTTCTTGTCTTCTATGTACTCATATCCTTTAACTCGAATATTATATAACTCGAATTTAATCTCAGGTCCCTTGGCAGTTCGAGTTATGGAGCTTCCACTGCATAGGCCGCTATTTCAGAGACGCGTTCTAAAGATCAAAATAAAGATAAAAGTTTTTATGAACATGTTTCTAGAAAAATTTTGTGCAAATCGTTTTTGATTGCAGTGAGAACCTCGAGCAGCCTCTGGACAGCTGTTTCAGCCCTGCTTGGGGCTTCTTCAGCAGAAACGTAGCTCGACATTCCCACAACGACTTGCCCAATTTATTCGCAAATGCGATGTAAGAGTGATGAACGTATAAAATAGCGACATCTTACTATCGCTTTTTGACCTAACATTGCAGTAGGATAGACAAATTGAAGCGGGATTTGCTCCTAATGAGTCCCCCATGCAAGGCGGCCATGCTTGCTGTCAAAGCATAATGAAATCATTAGGAGCAAATCCCGCTTCAATTTGTCTATCCTACTGCAATGTTAGGTCAAAAAGCGATAGTAAGATGTCGCTATTTTATATGTTCATCACTCTTACATCGCATTTGCGAATAAATTGGGCAAGTCGTTTTTGGTCTGCAGTGGGAATGTCGAGCTACGTTTCTGCTGAAGAAGCCTCAAACAGGGCTGAAACAGCTGTCCAGAGGCTGCTCGAGGTTCTCACTGCAATCAAAAACGATTTGCACAAAATTTTCCTAAAATCTTTCATTATGCTTTGACAGCAAGCATGGCCGCCTTGCATGGGGGACTCATTAGGAGCAAATCCCGCTTCAATTTGTCTATCCTACTGCAATGTTAGGTCAAAAAGCGATAGTAAGATGTCGCTATTTTATATGAACATGTTTCTGTTCACAGGAAGGAAATTTTTACGAAATAACTTAAATAAGAAATGTTTCAACTTTTGTAGAGAAATTTATATAATAAGAAAGTTGCAAGCAAAAAGTGCTCTTACCGAATAGGGACACCCTATGTCAAAAATTGGTGCGCAGTTGGTGATCTTTGATTTTTGATTTTTGTCCCGGTGTCGAAATGCCTCTGGAAAACATCCTTCTTTAACTGTTTTTGCGTGTTTTTTTACATACTGCGGGAGATAGAGGAGTTTTTATAGAAATCCTAAATGATTTTTAACGTCGGTTTTGAGGCGATCGCACGTCACATGGCGGCGTCGGTGGCTGATTGCTACACGGAAGCGACTTTGCAGAGGGCTGTTCGGGAATATTTTACGCCCCACAGTGGTATAAGTAGATCGAATTAGCAGCCGAAATTATCAACGTGAGAAATATACCCTCAAATAAAACTTAATACATAAAACCATATTAAAAAATAATGAAATATCTTATTCTAACAAAAAGAAATATAAGGGTGTCCCAAACCTTTGGAAAAGTGTGAAAATGTCTCTTTGAATTCATTGTATCAAGAAAATGTTTTAACAGGAGTTGTGTAAGTTTTCATTCCTCGTAATTTAAAATTATTTTCATATATACAGGTTGTTCATTTAATAAATTACACAAATGAAATACTATGCATTTTACATTAGTTTCGGTTAGCCCTTGAAGAAACGATAAAAATGATATAAATTATATTAACTTATTTTTAGTATTTACCGAGTTATTTTTAATTTTATGTAAAAAATGAGTCATATTTGATCGGCTGTCAAATTATCAGTTTTAATGATGCGACAATCAGTCTTAGACTAAAATATTTCTAAACCACTCAACTTTTACAATACGTATTCAACATTTTTAAAATCTAGCGACTATTAACAAACGCTACACTTCAATTCGCATATTGTAAAATTAGTGATTTTTTTCCAATGGGACAACCTATATGTATAGCCTTTTCTATGAGCTTCCCAACCATACTATATTTTACTATCTTAAGATTGATAACTTGGGAGTTATAATCAAACAGCGGAATCAAGCCTGAAACCAGTTTGAGACAGCGGCATCGGCAGACCGACTCGACGGGGGGGTCTAAATTGAAGCGTTAAATGTTTCGCCCGCTCATACGTGATTTTTAATCAATCAGTCTAATATCGTCACGCTAAAAACGCGAATATAATTCTAGAAGCTAATAACAGCTCTTTCTTGAATTTAGAAACAACAATTTAGTTGATTTGAATTAAATTGAAGCACGACACGTCTCTGCAGCACACTCTCTCGTGCGCATAGTGTCCGAGCATCGCAGACAACCGCGATATTATTGTGAATCATGCCGTCCTAACGAATGCATTATTTCTTTGGCTTACCGCTTGTTCACTATCGGCTAGACGCGCTGCGCCGGCAAATATGTTGAGGCGTGTAGACAATCTATTTATAACATCGCACCGCATTGTTGCAATAGTAAACTATTATTGTTGTTTGCAGGTTGATTAAAAAATAATTCAACTGTTGCATTACAACCGCTTTTATTGCTGGTAATTTATTTTACATTGGTTAAAAGTATTTTCTCTGATAGCGAACAACAATAATACACCCTTCCCTTCGTAATTGTTCTCAAACTCTCTCTCTCTTTTTCTACTCCCCCACCGAGAGCAGCACTTGCCGGGGGTATGCACACAAATTGAACCAAGCACCTTTTGGCGCACAATTTAAATTTAAAATATTAGGCGCTAACATGGCCCAGACCTTGAAAGCTCCAGCTTTCAAAGCTTACTCTTCTTTGTCTTGCTGCCTTAGCAATGGGAACACCTTGCACGCAGTACGCTTCAAGTTGCCTCGTCTTGTCTTCAAAGTGACGACGCGGATAGCTCCATCCTTGCCTTCATGGGTTTCAATGATTCTGCCCAAAGGCCAACATAGAGGAGGTTGATTGTCATCCCTGATGATTGCTAGGTCTCCAATTTGCAGATGACGCCCACTTTCCTTTCTCCACTTGCTTCGTGGTTGCAGCTCTGGAAGATACTCCCGTATCCAGCGTGACCAAAAACTTTGGACCAACTGTTGTAGGCGCTCGAAACTTGATAGTCGTTCAGCAGGGACATTTTGGAGATTGACTTCAGGAACCGACTTAAGCGTTCTTCCAATGAGGAAATGGGATGGGGTAAGAGGTTCCAAGTCTTCTGGATGATCGGATAAAGGAGTAAGTGGTCTTGAGTTCAGAATTGCTTCCACCTGACATGTTACAGTGGAAAACTCTTCGAATGTAAGGGATGCGCTAGCGAGAATTCGCATTACATGAAATTTTGTACGCTTAACAGTACTTTCCCACAAACCACCGAAATGCGGGGCACTGGCCGGTATGAAACGCTATTTGATTCCCTCATTTCCAAGGTAGCCTACAATTTTTTCATTATCTTGTTTTAAGCTCGCGACAATCACCTTTAATTCATTTGAGGCGCCCACAAAATTGGTGCCATTATCGGAATGCATTTCCCGAGGTTTTCCTCTGCGAGAATCAAACCTTTTTATCATCGCAATAAATGCCTCGATACTTAAATCTGATACCACTTCGATATGAGTGGCCTTAATGGCGAAGCATACAAATTTTTAGCAAAAATGGTCCCGCATAATCAACGCCAGCATTTTCAAATGGATATGAAGGCGTTACGCGTGACGAAGGTAAAGAACCCATAACAGGTACATTTGTTTTTGGACATGCCCGAAAACAACGCACGCAATGGTGAATGGTTGCCTTTGCTAATTTACGTCCATGTACAGGCCAAAATTTTTCCCGGACCGCAAATATAGTTTGCGTAGGGCCTGCATGCCCTAAACGTTCGTGCATGTCAATAAAAATCAGCCTTGTTACGTTAGCCTTAGGTGGCAAAATTATAGGATGTCTTTGTGAAACAGGTAAATTTGAAAATTGTAACCTACCACCTACGTGTAATAACCCTTCACAATCAAGGTAAGGTTTTAAACTCAATAGGCTTGAAGATGAACTTAAGTGATTTCCAGCGCTCAACTGGCGCATTTCAGGAGCATAAAATTCAGCTTGGCCGCTTTTAATCATTGCTTGAAGGGCATAATCTAATTCACTGACCATTAACGGAACATTTATTCTTCTTTCTTTGGGGGATGCGCAGTTTTCTACAAACCGCAAACAGTATGCTAAAATACGTTTTGCTCGCTTCAAACTTGAGAAATCTTTAGTAACATCTACGTTTACAATCTTTAATGCAACGGAACAATTTACTTCTGGTTTCAGTTTAGGTAATGCTTCTAAATGAACGCAAGGATACTTTGGCCATTCATTTGAATTGAGACCAAGATATGCTGGCCCGTGCCACCATAATTTTGATTTTAATAATTCTCCAGCAGAAATCCCCCTTGAGAGTAAATCGCCAGGATTTTCTGATGAAGGAACATAACGCCATTCCGCACCCGAAGTGAGTTCTTGAATTCTTTTTATTCTGCTAGCTACAAATATTTTTAACAAGTGAGGAGCAGCTCGAATCCACGATAGGACAATAGTGGAATCTGACCACAAAATGATACTTTCAAAAGACACTCTCAATGACTGGATCACCTTATCCATTAACTCTGCCAATAAAAGCGCAGTCGGGGAATCGTTTGAGTTTAATGAGGTATTCCATTTAAATTAAGAAAGTTGACAGCCACTTCTGGTATAAGCGGAAGTGTCCGAAAGTTGGAAATATTATATTTTAATAAATCATTATCGCTAACTCATAATTGTAAAATAGGAAATAGAAATTCAAAAGGCAAGTTCGTAAACATTTAACGAACGGGTTCCGTGAATCACCCTGTGTAGGCCTGTATCCTGGGGTCCCATCTCTGAACAAATTTGCTGAGCATAACTTATGATTTTTTAATTGAGCCCTTAGAAGAAATTTCACTGATTTCGGGGGGCCTTTAAAAAAGTTGAAGAGCTATCAGCTTGAAACTCGGCACAGATTTTCAACACCGTCCTCAGTAAGGCCCCACAGCCCCGATCGCCTTTGCCTGATAGCAAATAGGGACACCCACAAGTGAAAACGTGCGTTCCCGTGTATTTTGAATGAGAGAATGCAAGACGAAAAATTCGCGGTTTTCTCTTTCTGGAATTCGGAGTCGATTTCGCCTCGATGGGACTTTTTCAACCGCCGGGGGAAGTCGCCCTGCATCCGCAGTCGGCACGGAAAAAAATCGCCTTTACGAAACTTCTAGAATTTTCAGGGATTTCGGACGTCAAGTTTCGCGTAGTACTCGACGAGCGCCATCTTGAAATCGAATATAGTGGCCGGACCCTACCACGGATTAAACCGTTTACGTAAAGATAAACCCGTCGTGTGAGGTATCAAATTAAACCTGTGAGCGAGGGCAATTCGGTCATCATGTTGACGCCATCTTGGAGTTTTTGAATTTTTTTCTTTCAATTTATTTTAAAGATTCTAGCTGCCACGAATCCTCAAAACGAGCAGCCCTAACAAGGCGGAGCGCTTTCTTCGAATGTCTTCAACTACCAAGAATTCTCTGTTAAAGGACTGGAAAAAGTGCATTCGACGACCAACAACGGTGTACTTTTTCGAAAACTGATCCGAATAAGAGCTGTGGAAAATTCTGATCGTTTTTGTGTTTTGTCGATTTTGTCGGGGACGGATTACTGCAGGGGTGTGACTTTGGAGTGCACTTTTCGGGAATCTTTTACGCCCTTTAAACGCGGTGGTATCGAAACGAGCTTCTCGGCATCGTACGGTCGAAAACACCAAAGATAACGTCAGCGGTATCCGCTGGGCGCTGGAATGCCTAAGAAGAAAGATTTTTAACCCCCCCCCTCCTTTTCAAAAATGGCCGATCCACAAAATTTTCGTTCGATCGGATCGGGATGAAATTTGAAGAGCACGGTGCAAGTAGCGGAGGTCTTCCTGATCGAGTCCGATTTTTCTAAAGTTTCTCTAAAACGTGACCTTATAATTTGAATAAACTCTCTCATACCCCGCAGCAGTCCTTCGGGTATTTAACGCCAGGGGCACTATATCTGATAAAATCCGTTGAGCGGATACAAGGGGCGGCGGTGGGATATCGTAAAGCGTCTGCGACGTCATAAACTGTCGTGTAAGGAGTGACAAACGTCCGGGAAAGGGCAATTCGACCATCATCCCGACGTCATTTTGAAATCCAAGATGGCGACGCTACGATGCTGGAAATAATCCACGTGGAGATAAACGAGTCGGTGAGTTGTTGATTTAGCGGGCTTCGAGTTGGCGATTTGGAAAGTTGGCGAGTAGGCGACTTGGCGTTTGGGCGAGTGGCAAGTTAGCGAGTCGGAAGTTGGTGAGTTGGCAAGTGGCAAGTTGGTGCTTTCGGCCGTCATTTTAGAATGAAAGCCGGCGGCGATGCAATATAAGTAAGCGTCCGCGTCGATGTAATCAAGTCATGTGGGTGTCAAATTAAACGTCTGGGCAAGGGAAATTCGGCCGTTATGCCAATACCATATTGGAATCCAAGATGGCTGCGGTGCGATTTGAAAAGCGACCGCATCGGTGTAAACCCGTTGTGTGAGGTATCAGATCTATGTCCGGGCAAGGGAAATTCAGCCGTCATCTTGGAACCCAAGATGGCGATGGTGCTGTCATACCGAGGCCATCTTATAATCCAAGATGACGGCGGTACGATGTAGAAAAGGCAGAGTCGTCGGACGACTGGCGAAGTGATGGGAAGGGGATATGGCACCAGGTGTTTGTGCACCGTGTCGGATATCATCAAGTGAGACATCTTCGAAATAGAAACTCGATCGCCAAGTCGCCGCCATCTTGGATGAAAATATGGTCTTCTCTTTACGGAAACTGAAGATGAAAACTTGAAAATTTGATTGAAACTTCTCTACCATGTGAACTCCCGCCATCACACACGCCGTCATCGTTGAAACAGGTTGACTCAGTAAATGTACGAGAAAAAATTGGTAAAAAATGTAAAATATTAAATACGAATAAAAATAAAAAAAATCGGAGAAAATTGAAGGAAAAAAGAAATGAAAAATTAGGTCATATTGAAAAAAATGGAAAAATAAACTCAAAAACAAAGTTTTATAAATTGAATAGAATTTAAAGCAATCTTAAAAATTATGGAAATTCCTAATTCGAAATAGGTTTTCTCTAAATTTTCCTGATTTTTAATTTTTTTTAATTTTTTTTTTTAATTTCCTTCACTTTATTTTAAAGATCCTAGACCTAACAGCACGAAGCGCTTTCTTTAAATGATTTCAACTTCCATCAGTTCGAGGACTTGCAAAAAGTGCATTCGGCGGCTAACCACAACCAAACGAGAGAGTTTTTCGAAAAATGATCCGAATACGAGCTGTTGAGAAATTTTGATTCGCAACTTTCCTGATTGACCGATTTTTCGATATCGCACACACCCTTTTTTTGTCCGTTTTTACATGCTTTTTCAATTTTGTCGGAGTTACGGAGATTTCTATAGAAATTCGTAAATAGGCATTATAGATTGATTTTTCTGACGTTTTTTGATACAATTGTGCATCGAGTGACAGCGTCGGTGGTGAATTAATGCGGGGGTGCGACTTTACAGAGCACTTTTCGGGAATTTTTTAAACCCCTTAAACGCGGTCGTATCGAAACGAACTTTTCGGCATTTATGGTCGAGAAAACCGAAGAAACCGACGGCAGTATCTGCTGGGTGTTGGGATGCCCTGGGAAAAGATTTTGTACCCCCCTTTTCAAAAATGGCCGATTTGCCACTTTTAAAAATTCCAGCGCCCTCAATTTTCGTCCGACAGGAATGAAATTTGAAGGGTAGGTGCAGTGAATGGGGTTCTTTCCGCCAGCCGAAGAAAGAGTCTGACTCCGGTCCTGTAACCGGAGAGGCCCCCGAATCCCCCGATCCAAGACGGCAGCGGTGCGTCGTTGAAAAGCATCCGCGTCGATGTAAACCGTATAAACGTGTGGGAGGTGTCAAATTGAACGTCCGGGTAAGAGTACTCCGGCCGTCACCTCGACGACATAAGAAACTCAGAATTTTGGGAAATAAGTTAACCAGACAAAAAAATCGAAGAAATAAAAACAAAATTTTCCTGATTCGAAATTGTTTTCTCTAAATTTTACTAATTTTTAACTTTTTTATTTTTCTTAACTCCTTAAAATATTTTCCTTCAGTTATTTTAGAGGTCCTAAGGGCTTTCTTCAATTGCCTTCAACTTACACAAATTTTCTGTGTAAGCTCTTTAAATTCCACGAGCTCTTTGCGGGGGAAGACACTGTAGGGATCACGCAGAAACCTCGTGCGTTCCTTAGCGGTAGTGAAATCGCCCGGCAACCAGACCCCGGCGTTGCCTGAGAATTCCTGGAAGATCCCTTAATGCGGATCCTATAGAATTCCTCGGTATGCTGAAAATCTCACTTCTCTTTTTGTCGTTGTTTCAATTAGACGGGTGCGAATTGTAAATAAAAATTATTGTTAAGCAAAGTAGTTGTGTTAGTAGTTTTTCCGTTACACCCACAACACTGATTTGTGACAACAAGAAAAATAAAGAATTTAAATGAATTGAATTGAAAAAGAATTCTTTTTACCCTGGTATAATCCTACGTAGAAAATCTGAATACAAAAACTTCGTACGAGCCTTCGTGTTTATATGCGACGTCATCAAAGTTGAAGATATGAGGAATGAAAAATGCGTCTTAAGTACATTTAACCGATCAAAATTTCTTCGATTTGCAAAATTTTTGTAGAACGCGTTTTAAGTAAATTTAACCCAAGAAAATCGGTTTCAAATAACTACATTTATACAGGGTATCTCTAAATTCCGTGGACATGGCTTAACCACAGATTCCTGGGCTCAAAATAAGCCGATTTAACCAAACTTACCTATATCCGAAATGGTCTCGTTAAACCGATATATTTCTTCAAAGTTCTTGAAGAGAAAGTTAATTTTGTTTATAACAAAGGAACACCTGAACCGATTTGGATAAAATTTGGTACGAGATCCCACAAAAAGGTAAGTCACATTTACAGGTGGCTTTAGTTTCTCGCAGTGAACTGCTAACATGAAAAACAGGGTTGCCACTACACATAACTTACTATAACTTTTTTGAGGTACTGTCTATTTCAAAAATTAAAAACCACCACCTGTTGAATTAAGTTGCCAAGGAGTAAAATTTCCTAGATATATTTTCATTGAAATTTGTTGGTACTTCACGTTGACACTGTAATTTTTATGTGTCAGTTAAAATTTGAATTGTCATATTTTCAATCTTTTAAGCGCACAGTTAAAAGAAGCTCTTGTCAAAGTTTACAGTGATATTGAAAATTTAACGGAGCGACAATTAAAAAAAAAATAGCAGACCTTTTTTCGATAACTTTTACCTTAATAACTTACTTCTTTTTCTGTTTTCACATTAATGTTGAACGTTTGCATCATTGTGTAACTGTTACTGATAAATTTGTTTTGATATTATTCAACACTAAAAGCCTGAATTTTATATATACAGGGTGAGTCTGAAAAGAACCGACAAATTTAAACCACTAATAGGGTCGGCGTCACAGGTTATGTGAGAAATATTTAAAAAAAAATTCCTATAACGATTTCCGAGATATAATTAATCAAAAATCGTACCCAAAAACACAACACTGCACTGGTATATGAAAATGGGAATTTATTGTACACACAGCTGAAGATGTCTAATAAAGTTTAATTACTTTATGAGAACGTGGTAATGCCCTTCCCAGAAAGCGGTGGTTTAGTGCGACCGTGAAATTGCAAGCGCAAAGTGTTTCATTCTAAAACAATCAGTCTACTCGGTATTTTTCTAAAAGTGCACATACAATGGCAGATTTTTCAACAGCGGAAAAAACAGACATGGTTCTGTTTTATGGTGAATCTTTAGGAAATGCACATCACTCGCGCCGTTTGTGGATCGAAAGGTTTCCATTGCATCGAGTGCCGCATCACAGTACTTTTACTACCGTGGTACAACATTTGCGGGATTTTGGGTCTTATCGTCCTGCAGGAGGTCGGGGCCGCGAGAGACCTCTGGAAATATTCCTACTCCTCATGCTGCTCGTGTTGTCAGAGACTGGCTAGACACACATTATACAACTCTCTGGATTGGGCGATATGGGCCCGTGCTTTGGCCTCCGCGGTCCCCGGACTTAAATCCTTGTGATTTCTTTTTGTGGGGGTGGATGACACAACTTGTGTATTCCACTCCTTTAAATACGCGGCAAGAATTAATTCAACGTATCGACGATGCAGCTACAATAATACGCAACACTCCGAATGTTTTCGCACGTGTCCAAGAAAATATGAGAAGGGCTACAGCTTGCATCGACAATACTGGATTGCATTTTGAACATCTTCTTTGACAAGTAAAACAAATAATTGTTTTAATTTAATTTTTAATAGTTTTTTTTTGCTGTCGTTCAATAGTAATAATTTAAAACATTTCGTACAATTAAAATAAAGGCCTAGCTATGCATGAACAGCTGTTCATGTATCATTCAGGAATTCGAATCGTGTCAAGGTTACGCTGCGCGGGTTCGAATAGTTACGTAATACCAATAAACCATAAAACTTTATGATACAGATTTATAACCTTTTTTATGAAACGTATCGCTTTACTCTGCAGCAAGTGAACGGAACGTGCATTCGGGGTAAATTTTAAATCATATTTCAATTTCCCACAATATTTTTTTACATATTTTTCCCATAATATATGACATCAATTCTATTAGTGGTTTTAATTTGTCGGTCTATTTCAGACTCACCCTGTATATTTTTTTTCTTTACGCTAATGATTGTCTTTCTGGCAGCTTATAACTGTCAACTTGAAATATGTTTGACATATAACCTTACATTTCTTCTCCTTAAATTTGTAACTAGCAGGTTTTTGCAGCAATGTTGCCGGTTGACTCTGTATCTCACACTAGTGGTTAACTGCAAGTAACTAAAACCACCTGTAAATGTGACTTACCTTCTTGTGAAATCTCGTACCCAAATTTCATCCAAATCGGTTCAGGTGTTCCACTGTTATAAGAAAAATTATCTTCAAGAACTTTAAGGAAGAATACCGGCTTAACGAGATCATTATGGATACAGATAAGTTTGGTTAAATCGTCTTATTTTGAACCCAGAAATCTGTGGTAATTTAGAGACAGCCTGTATATTATGAACTTGTCTTTAAATCATGCAAGGAATAGCACTAAATTAATACCTATAAAATAAAATGGAAAACCAAATAGTATACACATCGCTTTAATGATTAGGGCTGTGCGATAACAAAATTTCACTATCGAATCCACTTTGGCTAAGAATTAATTTTCATCAAGATAATTATATATTTGGAGTGGCATACAAACCACTAAATATATTCCACAGACAATTTGTTGATGAGCTTGAAATATCTTTGTCATCTCATTTACCAATAACTAAATATATTTTCTGCTTGGGTGATTTAAATATTGATTTATTGAAAATAGATTCTTCTCTTGCTACTTATTTATGTGATGCTCTTGATTCCATGGATTTTCATCAAATTATTGATCGACCAACTAGAATTACGGATAAGTCTATGTCACTTTTGGATTTAATCATAGTCAGTGATGTTGTATCTATTAAAACATCTGGAGTGCGTAATACGGAAATAGCAGATCATGATGTAGTTTTTTGTGATATTCACTTGATTGAACCTAAATTAAAACTCAAATCTTATACTTGTCGTGATTTCAAAAATTTTAATTTTACTAACTTCTTACATGACACCACCAAACAATGTATAATTAACGAGAAAAAAAACCTACCTTCAATTTAAATTCAGATCACCTGATATTAAGGAGTTTTGAAGAGAATTAAAAACGTTTAACATTTGTAAAATGAAATCTAAGACTATTCCATTAGGTTTGCAAAATGTCGAAGAATTGAACAATTTTTTTGTAAATAATATTCCTAACTGACATTCCGGTAGTGATGAGATTTTAGAATTTTATAATAGTAACACTAAGAATAATAGTTCTTCATTTGAATTTTCGTTAATTGTTGAAAATATACTTTCGAAAATATTATTGTCTCTAAAAAGTACATGTGCTGGTTCTGACGGTTTGAGTACGGAGATGATTAAATGTTGTTGTCCTTTCATATTGAAGTATTTAGTACACATTATAAATTCTTGCATATTAGATAAAACGTTCCCGAAGATTTGGAAACATGCTTTAGTTATACCACTTCCAAAAGTAGAAAATCCAGATAAAATGTCAGATTTGAGACCAATCAGTTTATTGCCTGTTTTATCCAAAGTTTTCGAAAAAGTTATAAATATCCATCTGCAACTTCATATTGCACGATTTAACACATTACCTGAATTTCAATCTGGATTTCGTGTAAATCATAGTTTCGAAACAGTTCTGCTAAACATTACTTATGAAATTCTAACTGTATCAGAAAGAGGTAAGCTCTCAGCCTTGGTTCTTTTAGACTTTAGCAAGGCTTTCGATACTGTTAATCATAATGTTATTCTGGCTATATTGCATTACATAGGACTCGGTGAAAGTTCAGTTGAACTTTTAAAAAGCTATCTGTGAGAGAGATGTCAGTCTGTTAAATTGGAGCATTTTATATCTAAAGCTATTCCTTGTGTATCTGGTGTGCCACAAGGTTCTATATTAGGACCTTTACTATTTTCTCTTTATACTTCTGATATTTTCAGAAATGTTGACACTTGTAACTTGCAGATGTACGCAGATGATACACAGTTACTTCGCAGTTTTGTACCTAACGATTCGATTACACAGTAACTAGGATGTAAAATGATTTAGATGTCATTACAAATGTTTGTTTAGATCATTGCTTAACTATTAATCCTTTGAAATCTGTTATATTATTTGGTAAATCTGAAGTGCAGTTATTAAGAAATAATTTTAGTTTGCATATTAATGGTGTAAATATTCCGATAAAGGATTGTGTGAAATATTTAGGGCTATTTCTTGATAATACGTTTAGATTTAACAATCAGGTATCCATCTATTTGCAACGTGCGTATAATACTCTGAAACTCTTGTATCCTCATCGCTCCTATTTAGGAAAAGATGCAAAAATACAATTGTGTAATTCTTTAGTAGTGTCGTATTTTTCACATTGCCGTTCTGTGTATGGTCCTTGTATTGATGTTTATGATCGTAAACGTAGTCAAAGAGTGCAGAATGCCTGTCTTAGATTCATTTTTGGTATTCGTAAATTCGAGAACATTTCACAAACTTTTGCCTTATGTCCTTGGTTAAACATGTATAATCGTTATTTGTATCACACTTTGTAGGTATCATTCCATTATTTTATATAAAACGCCTGCCTATTTATTTCGCAAAATTTCCTTCCGTACTGATGTGCATAATATTAATTTAAGGTTTAAACACCTCCACAACATTCCACCGCTTTATTTGAACGGTCATTTTCCTTCAACTTATCAAAATTATATAATAATTTACCAGCCTTAATGAAGTCTATATCTCTGCCTTGTTTTAAAAAAGCTTTACGTAAGTATTTTTTTCAATTCAATAGGAAAACGTTTCAATGACTGCAACTTGTCTGTTCATCTGCTCTGAAAATTTTTTTGATATATGTACATATATACATATATACGTATATACCTACACTCATTACAGATATTCATATCTTAAATTTGAGTTTAAATTAACTTAAGTTAGGCATTTTGTTTTTGTCAGATTATCTGTTTAAAATTATTCAAGGTTAAGTGTAAGAGTAGGGATGTAGTTCTTCGACTACCCAAACTTCGCCTTGCGATTTTCATTAGGTATAATTTGTTGAATTTTAAGTATAGAGTATTATATTTGTTTCTGTTTCTTTTTTTACCTATTGAAATAAAGGGGTATTATTATGATTATTAATAACGATAGTTTTCAAACATCGATAATATCGATATATTGATACTTCGATAAATCGATAAGTCCATATATCGATGTATCGAATACACCAATACATTGATATACAATTTAATCATGTATCGATATATCAGTATCCATCCAGATAAATTGATATTAATATAAATCAGATCCATTCTGTAACTTTTTAATGTCATATCGGAACTTTTCACGGCTGTCAGAATGTTTTAATTTAATAAAGGTACTTTAATGTCGATTTCAAATATTTTGATTTCCTTGGTATATGACAGGAGGTATTCAAACTTTGGTATGTGCATCTTAAGTTTGGAAAGATGCAGGATCTTTCATAAAGAATAATTTTTTCTGAGAAATCAATAATAAAGAATTTTCCCATATATAGTCAACTTCCTGCCGGTCACTGTAAGAGATACACATTCGGTTAAATGGAAGAAAAGTTGCACGAATCAATGCCTAATTCGTAGCCATTGACAGAATGATTCTTTTCTTATTTCTTCTCGAGACATTAATGAAAATGTAAAAAAGTCGATTTTCTTTTTTCCTCTGTATCTCTTTTATTATACATAATTTTGAAATTCTGATTTAACTTTCTATAGGCACTTTTTGATTCTGCTTTGAATAGAAGTGGCACAATTGAAGTCAAACGTTTCGTCTTTCCACGACCATCATCAGTTTCGATTTTTGAAATACAACGTATATATTTTTATTATTTTATTCGATAGCATTTTTTCTCCTGATTGTAATGGTATATCACACTTAATAGGTGATATTAATCTAAAGCTTAAATAAAACAGATTTTAGATGAAAATTTTATTTAATACATAATTTCAAATTGTTAGTTCATTTCCTTAGCTATAATGTAAATTATAATAAACTATTTAAAGTTTTTCTGTATCGTTATTTTAATAACGCACTGCACTTACGAAAATGAATTTTTACCGAGAAATATCGGGTGATTCTAATATAACTTGCTAGACTAGTATCTCAGCTTTGGTATAGGAAAAGCCTAGTTTTTAATTTGGACTCGCACTGTTGGGTTAAAAGAAAAAGTGAATACTAATCATACTAAAAATATTTAGATATTACTGAATAGTGTCTTTTACAAAGACATTGGCAGTTAAAAACGAATATTTTTGTGATAAATTTGAAAGATGCTTTCTATAACAATGTATTTTTTTTTAATATCTTTAGCACTCAGTGGCTCTCAACACTTCACTCTCTTTAATTTTTTTAAATATGGTTAAGTCCAAAAATGGTACTAAATTTTGTCACTCATTTAGACGAGGTGAATTACCAGTTGAAGTTTGGCAGTTTATATCGGGACCACCCTGCATAATTTAAACAGAATAAAATAGGCTTTGTATTTTGGGCATTGAAACAGTGACTAGCAATAAGATAAATAATAAGTGGGAACTAAGAAGGCTGTTGAGACTTGCATGAAGCGCTGATTCTACTTGTAACTTGTGCTTAATTGAATTTTAATTCCAACTTTAACTTAGAATAATACTTTAAGAAAACGCTGTTCGATGTCCTTTCTGTTTATTTTTTTAATATATATATATATATGCCTTTTTTAAAGTGTTTATTTCAAGGCAGACTTAATTTTCAGAGAGAAATCAAAATCAAAATTGCAATGTGAACGTGAACATCCTCCGCCCCCTTGAAATAACATATTTCAATACTCTAATGTAATACATTCAAAAATTAACCCGAAGTTGTCATACAAAGCTTAAAAAACTAATAAATGTCCTACATAAATTAAGACTACATTGGCAAGGCGCAATGACTAGAGCAAGAGGCCAATGTAAGGGTGATGTATTATCCTCTATCATCAATACTAGAATTCCAATTGATAAGTTTTCTTTGCCGGTAGTCCACTTAGTCCGCGTTTGAAGTTGGTGTAAATATTCTCTCTTCCACCCTTGCCAAAGATGTTGTTTCAGCTTTTGCAAATGCTGCCAACAAGATAGGCGATTGTCAGGAACATTGACGTAGCTCTTTGACACAGGTTCCAGTAATGGGGCACCTATGAGAAAATGAGCTGGAATTAACGCAGAAATATCATCAGGATTTGACGACATTTGTGTAAGTGACCTCGAATTTAAAATAGCTTCTATCTCTGCTAATAATGTACAATATTCTTCAAATGTGTACAGAAGACCTTTGGCTACAGTATATAAATGTTTCTTCACTGATTTCACTGCTGACTCCCAAAGACCACCGAAGTGTGGCGATTTTGGGGGTATGAATTTCCAAGTGATCTTCTTCGAAGCCAATCTCGAACTTATTTCCTCTCCGTCGGATTTAAGTAACTCATAAATATCCTTGAGTTCTCTTGCTGCTCCTGTGAAATTTGTAGCATTATCGGTGTAAATAACTTTGCATAAGCCTCTTCTTGCTGTAAGTCGTCGTAAAGCAGCCAAGAAAGATTTTACTGAAATATCGCTCACCATTTCTAAATGTACTGCTTTTGTTGAAAAGCAGGTGAAAACAGCAATATATGCCTTCATGATAGGAATTTTACCTCTTCTCCTACTTTCTCCGACCTGGAATGTCCTGCGAAATCGATTCCGGTCGTCTCAAACGGGTGAATTGGTATATTAACTCTTGGTTCCGGTAAATCCGCCATTATAATTTCTGTCTTCAGTTTGTATCTGAAGCATTGGATGCATTTTTTGGTAACCTTTCGCACTTCTCTTCCTCCAGCTAAAGGCCAATAATTTTGTCGTACGGCACATAAAAGTTGTTGAGGTCCACAGTGCAAAAACCGAACGTGCTCTTCACGTAAAATTATTTCTGTTATATGATTTCTTGAGGGTAAAATGATTTGATGTTTCTGTTCAATCGGAATATCGGCATTTTTTAATCTGCCACCATCCTTTATGAGACCGTCCTCATCTAAAAATGGGTTTAAGCAAAGTAGCGAGCTGTTAACTTTAATTGGTTTACATGAGCGCAGGTTTGTAATATCTTCAGGAAAAGCTTCTTCTTGAGTCCATTGAAGAATTTTCAGTCGAGCTCTTTCTAATTCTTCAACTGATAAGGAACCGGTAATTCTTGTTTTCTTCAGTTTACTAATGAATCGGTGACAATAAGCCACAACTTTTTGCAGTTTAGAAAATGATGAACATTTTCTCAAAAGATCAGATTCGACGTAAAATGTTGCTAAGGTTACTGCTACCTTCTGTTCTGGAATTTTATTTAGGGTAGAAATTTCTTGTGATGGCCACTCGTTCCTGCTCGGTAGCCAACAGGGACCATGTCACCATGCTTCCAAAGTTAAAAGTTTCTTGGGATGAACTCCTCTTGACAGGTAATCTGCTAGATTTTGTTTTGATGGCACGTAATGCCAGTGGTATTGTTGTGTAAGTTTTTGAATTTCGGCCACTCTATTTGAGACATACGTTTTTAGCTTGCTTGCTTACGTTCTTATCCAATGTAACTTTCGAATCACTCCACAAATGAATTTCTGAAATCTCTTGTTTTAATGCATGTTTTACGAAAAAATAAGTCGAGCAAGAATCTGAACTGCATTTAATTCTAACCGTAGCAGAGTTACTATTTTCAATGGAGCTACTCTCGTTTTTGAACAAAGAAGATTGCATTGTATTTTGTGAAGCGTCGCAAAATTCATGTAATATGAGTCTTCAAGAAATATTTCTAGGGTTGACATTTCTGATAATTTTCAAATGTTGCGTCAGGTGTAGTGAATTGTAGAAATTTTGTCATGTTAATTTCAAATTATGTGGAATCTCGTCGTCCCAATCAATGTGAAGTTTCCATAATTCTTGAATGATCAGCTTTGCAGTAATGATTAAGGGACTTATGGTTCCTAAAGGATCATAAATTTGTGCAATATTTGACAAAATTTTTCGTTTAGACATCTTGACATCTGATGTCAAATTGAGGCAATATTGAAGAACGTCTTCTTTACTTTACTTTACACTGCAGTCCCAATACTTTGATAGATTCGTTTTCGTCGAGAACCAATAAATCTTCTGTTTTTCGTGAATTCGCTAAGTGTTGTAGGATTTTGCTGTTGTTTGATCTCCATTTCTTCAAATGAAATTTACCCAATGATCTGGTATGGGTTGGATGGAATGTAGAGTGAGAGGTATCGCGATGAACATTAGAGAGAGAGAAAACTAGCGTCGATGAGCTGGGTTGGGGCAAAACGCCAAAATT
Source organism: Prosopocoilus inquinatus (assembly GCA_036172665.1). Lineage (NCBI taxonomy): Eukaryota > Metazoa > Arthropoda > Insecta > Coleoptera > Lucanidae > Prosopocoilus > Prosopocoilus inquinatus. The sequence goes on from CM069871.1 coordinate 39,750,763, forward strand.
AGTTTGACAATGTCAAAACGTGAAAACATTCGTTGTCTGCGCGTTTAGCCTATTAGTTTTCAAATTGGATTTTGTGGAGTCGTTTTCTCGTTTTTAAGTTATTTGAAGTGACTTATCAAGTTTTTGTTTATTATTTAATTAAAGTTCAACATCCATTGATATTATCTATCTCTCTCTAACATTAAAGCCGATGCAGTCCTATTCAAAATGACGCTAGACTCCATCTAACCTTATTACATCATTGAATTTACCTGTCTCGAGAAGTTTTGACAGTTGAATTTGTAATTCAATGCCTTGTGGAATAGTATCAGTACCAGTGAACACGTCGTCCATGTAGCAATCATTCTCCAAAACTGTCGCTGCTCTTGGAATTGCAATCCTTCTCTCGTGAGCCAATTGTCTCATGTATCTGATAGAGAGAAAAGATGCACATGAAGTTCCATATGTTACGGTATTTAAGAACAAAATCTTTGCTGGTTGATCAGGGTCTGTACGCCACAATATTCTTTGAAGTTGTCTATCCTTTTCTTTAACTTGTATTTGGCAAAACATCTGGGTTACGTCAGCCGTAAGTACGTATTCATGACAACGAAAACGTAATAAAATTTGAAGGATATCATCTTGTAAATTCGGATCTGTTAATAATCTGTCATTTAACGATGTTCCTAATGATGCTTTAGCTGAAGCATCGAAAACGACTCTGAGTTTGGTTGTAAGACTGGATGATCGAATGACCGGATGATGCGGAATATAGTAGTGTTTTTGATTTTTGTTATCTTGTTCTCCTGTGTATAGTGACATATGGCCTAACGTTTCATAATCTTCTAAAAATGAAATGTACTCCTTCCTCATGTTTGGTTGGTTTTCTAGCCGGCTTTCCAAATATTTTAGTCTTCGAAAAGCTGTGTTGAAAGATTCTCCTAATTTGACATCTGGATTCTGTGGTAGCTCCACTTGAAATCTGCCATCCGCTGTTCTAGTGTGGGTGCTTTGAAAATGCGTTTCACATACTGTTTGTTCCTTCTCATCCTGTTCCTTAACATCTAGTTCTCCTGTCTGCCAGAACTTCTCCATCTGCTTCTCTAATGTTATCGTAGTGGTTAACTGACATGCTGAAGTAGGTAACTGGTGGCTTTGAAGGATACAATCTCCACCAATAATCCAACCCAAGTGTGTATTTTGTAGAAATACTTGATTGTTATTAGAAATACATTCTCCAGGACGTAAAAGTTTCCAGAATAATCCTGCACCTATTAGAAGATCAACTGCCATGGTCGGCCAAGTCTATTTGGCTTGGCAGGAAAAAATGCTTCTCTATTCAGACGAACTTGAGGAATGTTTTCTGTGATTGTTGGTACAATTAAAGAACCTTGTTCAGTTGAAAAACGGCATGTTGTAGAACCAATGATGTAATAAGGTTAGATGGAGTATAGCGTCATTTTGTATAGGACTGCATCACTGATGTGATAAGGTTCGATGCAGTCTAGCAGCATTTTGAATAGGACTGCATCGGCTTTAACATTAGAGAGAAAAAGATAATATGAACATTCCCTAAGAGTAACAAAGATCAAAAATGGCCGATACCACGTGGTTTGGGGCAAATGAAAGCTTAGTTCAGATGCATCCGGATACGCAAAAAACTAGCCAATCAAAAACAAATTGCAATAAATATTTTGCATATTCGGAATGCATCTCAACTAAGCTTAATGCTTTTAGAAAAAATTTGTGCAAATCGTTTTTGATTGCAGTGAGAACCTCGAGCAGCCTCTGGACAGCTGTTTCAGCAAGCATGGCCGCCTTGCATGGGGGACTCATTAGGAGCAAATCCCGCTTCAATTTGTCTATCCTACTGCAATGTTAGGTCAAAAAGCGATAGTAAGATGTCGCTATTTTATATGTTCATTAAGCTTAATGCGTTTGCAAACACGTTGCCATGGCGAGTAAGTGGTTGAATGGCGAATTGTCAAAAATTAATGAACTTCGTAATTTATAGTTCATATTCCAATTTTAAATTAGACTATCGAATCTATTTTTACAATTTGCACATGCGTGTAATACGAAATATATTCAATATTTTAAGTAATTTTAAAATGTGTGTACCCTCTCTGTGGATGGATACATTTACATCTTTTTGTAGCATATTTATGCAATCATCAGCGAAGCAAGTAGGTATTCTACATTTTATTAACGCGATTATTGAAATATTATAATAAAAGATATTTAAGAAACCTGCTTATCTTTTTAGAGTAAAATAGTCACTTACATAAAACTAAAAATCTAAAAAAATGAAAAATGAAAAATGAAAAATCAATTTAAAACATCCCGTGAAAACTAGAAGCGAAATCAATGGATGTTGAACTTTAATTAAATAATAAACTAAAATTTGATAAGTCACTTCAAATAACTTAAAATCGAGAAAACGACCCCACAAAATCCAATTTATAAACTAATAAACTAAACGCACAGACAATGAATGTTTTCACGTTTTGACATTGTCAAATTAATTTTGACGTTTTGCCTCAACCCGGCTGATCGAGGCTAGTTTTCTCTCTCTCTAATGTTCGTCGCGATACCTCTCACTCTACATTCCATCCAACCCATACCAGATCATTGTGTAGAACATAAAGTGATTCTTGTTGACTTCCGAACTGTCAGTTTTGACTGATTCACTCCGGTTATTGGCAGCTTGATTTCATTACATGGAATTTTTAATGTTCTAATCAATTTCTTTGTTAAAATGTTCGACTGAGAACCACGGTCCAATAGAGCTCGACATTTACATTGATTTCCATTGAAATCTTTAATGATTTTTTAGCGAAGATACCAGTCGTAACCGGGTTATACATTTTGGTTAGTGGTGGTTTGTCATTAGTGTCATTTTTAAAAACCCCCTCCACTGTTAACGAATGTTTCGCTAAAACGTAGCTGTTTTAAAAACTGGTCAATGCGTGGTAGCCGTTCAAAGTTCTAACCTCACATCTTTTGTTATTAATCTTTGGTTTTAACCTCCGAATCCAACAGAAAATGAATCTGAAGAAAATAGAAATGTTTTATTTGTTAGATGATATATCTATGCTAAATGAAAGCAATGTAGTGTTTCAGTTAATTCAAAACTATTCGGACTGGAACGTGATATTTTCAACCCTACTGAAATTTAAAGAAGGACATTTAAGACTAGATCCAGAAGATTGCTGGTTGGATTGGTACAATGAAATTATATTTTTTCAATTATTCAGAATGAAAAAAGTAACATTTTACTGTTTATTGGATGAGTGTATAAATAATGACGTTTATAACATAATAAAAAAAAATACAGAGGTGGACGTTACCCTATTCAACCGGAAAGAAGTTTACTGGTGTTTGTGTGGTATATGTCCAAGCAAGATACATTGCATTCTATTGGTGACAGATTCAATATGGTACCATCGACAGTTATGCAAATTGTTAATGCATTTTTATATATTATCAATTTCAAATTAAGATCAAAATATATTACATGGCCAACAACGGAAGAAGAATTTAATAATATCAAACAGCAATTTCAACATTATCCTAGTAAGAATGTGACTTTAATATTATTTTGCCTGTTATTATATAATATAATTTTTAGTTGTTATCGGTGCAGTCGATGGAACCAAAATTAATATTAAGGTACCAAAAAATCAACATGATAGCTACGTGGATAGGTATCACAATCATTCTATTACAGCAATAGCTGTATGTACTGCCTATAAAATTATTACTTACCTATTCATAGGTTTTCCAGGATCAGCCCATGATTCAAGGGTAATTTATTTGTTTTTATTACTAAAGTCATTTAATCAGTACTTTTATGGCAGATAAAAATTGTATTTCATTCTCCTTTTACAATTGTAAAGCTGAAAGATGATACTTGAAAGATTTCAAGTTACTGTTGAAAGCAAAAAATTATAGACAAAAACAGTTTCCTATCATTATTCTTTCTCAAAATGATATAGTTTAAAGATAACTTTACAGATAAGCTTTCAAATTAAACAAGCGTAAGACTTTGTTAAAATTTATAAATTCATTTTTAATTACTACCATTTTGAGAAAGAATAATTACAGGAAATGTGTTTGTCTACTATTTTTTGCTTTCAACTGTACAATAAATATAATTTGAACATAATCTTAATAGAAACTTTATATTCAGATTAAATCATCACATGCAAAATTTGCAAAATACATGCAATTAAATTTTATTTTATAGGTTTTTTCATATTCACTTATGGCACGGCATATTGAAGAACATGGAGCAAGAAAATATTTTCCAGATAGAAATTATCACTTAATAGGAGATAGTGCTTTTCCCTTGAGGGAATGGATGATGACACCTTATAGAACAAATGCAAACACAACACGTCAACAAAGAAGGCACAACTATCTCTTAAGTGCAGATAGAATTGCAATAGAACATACTTTTGGCCTCATAAAAGGACGATGGAGGCGTTTGATTTTCATAAATACTTATTCTGTTTCCAAGGCAACAGAGATTGCAAACGCAGCATTTATTCTACATAATTTTTGTTATCTACATGGAGATGAATGGCCTGAACCTTATGAGAATGAACGTGACGAAGAAGATTACTTTGTACAAAACAGAGTTGACAGAGTATTAGGTGGATTGGATTGCAGTGGATCCATCGAGCAACCTCTGGACAGCTGTTTCGCCTTGCATGGGATGACTTATTATGTAGCAAATCTGGCTACAATTTGTTTTCCTACTGCAATATTAGGTCAGAAAGCGATCGAAGGATGTCGCTACTTATTTTTAATAATTCAATGTTTAATACATAACATAAAAAAATATTTCTGTAATAGAAACACAAATTTATCAATAATTCTGCAAACATGTATCTAAGTAGAGTATTTTTGAGTCATTTATTAATATTTCAATGTTTAATACATAACATAAATAAATAATTCCATAATAAAAACACAAACTTATCAATAATTCTGCAAACATGTATCTAAGTAGAGTATTTTTGAATCACTTATTAATAATTCAATGTTTAATACATAACAAATACATAATTCTATAATAGGAACACAAACATCAATAATTCTGCAAACAGGTATCTGGTAAAGTACATGTATATTTGATTTTAGTCAGATTCATCATTCTCTGTCCGTTTACGCTTGTTTTTGGTCTCTGCCATTTGTTCCAGAATTGATAGAAACCTTTCTCTTTGATTATTTTGCTCTCTTAATATGTCCTGTATTGCTGTAAATTGTTTTTCCCGAGCTTCCCTATCTGTGTGTAACTCGTCTTTCAGGCAGGTCAGTATTGTGGTAACATTTGATTGAGGTCGAAGGGTGTTTTTTGTTTTAAATCTACTTTTTATGTTAGAGGCAGTTGAAGAACTCATTTCACTTTCTGTTGATGTTTCTGAGTCTAAATTTGTATGTACTTCCGAATCTAGAAGAAATTCTGGATCCGTTTTATCTTTGCCTCCTATAAAATTTTGTTGTTTCATTTTAAATATTAAAATTAGTACTTTCAGAGAGAACAAAACTATACTTTAATCCGATATAATGGTAGGTAATGAATCTTTCTCTGTAAATCAAATCAGAGTAAAGTAAGCCTCGTTTCTTAGAATGTGTGTAAATAGATTTTCTATTTAAACATACCTAATATGGCGTGCATCAGGTCAAAAAAAATTGGTTCTTCCTTCTTCCCCATTCCAGTCTTATTTAGTTGTTCCTTAACAAAAGTGAAATAGGTTTTCTGTAAGTTCGCAAATTTTTGACGACAACGTTCCCCACCACCAGGACCCAAAGAAAACCCTTCTTCTTGTAATTCTGTCGCGACTTGGGTCCACAATTTCGTCTTAACATTTTTCTTATCGTTAAATTTGTCACTTAAACGGTGTCTTATTTTCAGAAAACATTCGGTGGCTTCATTGTCCCGATCTGAGGGCTTTTTAGATGACCAAATTATATCTAGAATTACTGGTGTACAGTCTACGTAGAACATTATTAAGAATGTAGATATTTACCTGTAGAACTTTTAAAATTTGCTACATTTGTATCTTCACTACCGGGAATGACTTCTGTCACACCATTTTCAACAATGTATAGCTCTGCAGCTCGAGGATCTGAAAAACACGTGCTTTCCCAAACTAACCAACAAATTTAAAGTATTCTTACCGTTGAGCAAGGTATTTGCAGTGTTTATGTCTGTAATCACTGTATAATCGGTGCCTCTATTATTTAAAGTGATTTCTATTAAGTCCATTTCATTCATCTTACAAAAAATTTGGAAATAGAATATAAATCACCGCCTGTCGTTAAGAATTTTGTCGTTTGACATCAGACTTTTGACACTTCCCGGTTAACCGCCAGTAACTTACCTCAAGAACCTGGTTATGAAATCTGTAACCGGGTTATCAATTAAAAATGGCGACTCGAGAGGGGAACTTCCGTTACCGGTCTCGCGAAAACACACAATTTATAACCACTTGAAACCGGTTATTCGCGGTAACGTCGCTAAAAAATCATTATAGATAAATACTTGAGCAGTTGATAGTATTACATGTGTTGCTTGTCTGGGAATACAATGTGTCACAATCGACTGTTCTCCCTGATATTGACTTTGATGTGTTTCACTGGAAGCTCGTTTTACTTGTCGATTGGTTTTGTTCTTTGCCTTCGTTAATGCTTCATCATCATGCAGTAAGGTGTTATGTTTCAAATTACATTTTCTGCATAATGATGATCGACATTCTTTATAAAAGTTACCTATTTTCAAGCAGTTTGTACACAGTTTCAGTTTTCTTGCTTCGTTTAGTCGTTCTTTCGGAGACAATTTCAAAAATCTTTCACATTTGAAGAGAAAGTTAGATCCTTGACAGAAATAACACATTGACGATATGATGAGAGCAATTCTTTTTTCTGGCTTCTTAAATTGATTAGGTTAAGATTTCACAGTCATTTCAAGCATCAGACAACGTTTTTTTCAGAAATTCCAGCAATTCTTCGACTGCAGGTAAGGTTTGTTCTTGTCTATTGATTTCCTTCTCCCATTCTTCTCGTGTTGAATTGTCCATTATTGGTCAGTCAGTAGATTAACATTGTGTCCCATTGATCTACAGGCTAATCCAAAGATTCGAGTGATCTTAAGTGGTAACGTACATCATCAATCATTTGTCGAAGGTTTACTTGATTTGATTTTAGGACCGGAGGAAGATCAAACAAAGCCCTTACGTGAGTATTGATAACACTAGCCTGCGAAGGTTTTGCGGATGACATAAAACTAGGTGTATGTAGTAGATTTGATGTTCCTGAGTTCGAGAAAAATATAATAATTTTTTCATCACGCACCACTTTTTTTTAAATAACAATATTTCAAAGTAGGTTTTCAACCATAATTTTCGATAAGCCAACTGTTACTTACTTGTTTGCACATTTCCACTTGTTATTATTGACAGATTTGTGCTTAAGTGTTTATACTGTTACGTTTCTAGGGTTTGAGTTTATTTATTTTCACGAATAAAACACTCGATAAAAACTTAACCGTAATTTAATGAAGCTTAAAAACTAATTTATTTCTAACAATTTATTTTCACACTAAAATCTAACTTCGACTATCGCTGCTCGAATTCGACTGACTCGTGAGTCAACTCCGGGCGATTTTATATCTACTGTTGGCGTCTGGAAGTCTCGATGCTGGAAGATTCTAGTTTGCTCGATATGGGCCCCGAACGCGTGACGGCCGATGATACATCGAAGCGGCCGACTTCTTGGCGCCTTGCGCTAAGCCGGTTGGTGCGCCACACTGCCCCCTTCTTAAAAACGTTTCGTCTCGAAATGTTCCTGGTGATAGTCTTGAAGGAGGGTGTCGGAATCTACATGCTGGCCCATTCTTGCAACTTCCCGTCTGGAAGAAGTAACAGTCTACGGTTTTGCTGTTGCTGACGGTTGCCAGTGGGTGGTGGCTGCAGACTAGGACTTCAATTCCCGTTCTGTGGAAGATGACTTCCAGCATGCTTCGAATTACTCTCCAGTCTAGTCCGTCCAATCCGCAGCCCAATTTGGGGATGGCTAACTTCATCTGATGGGTCTCTATTAGCTGTCTCCTTAGGCTATATAGGGCTCTCCACATACTTTGATAGTCAGGTTTACCGCTTGATGTCTTCTTAGTGACTAAATAATGCACGTGGCGCCTCCGATCTGCCGTCGAATCAATGATCTGCAAGCTCTTGCCTACCACGGGATGCTGTCTTCGTAGCTCCTCGATTTGGCCAAATTTCTTCCTAAACACCTGAGCGATTCCTTTGGACATTTTCAGGTCTTCTGCTACGCAGTGGGCCAGACTGTACTCCGGTGGCACTTTAAAGAGATCTTGTTGCTTCTCCGTGGTCACTCCAAACCGTGCCTTCCTTCCTTCGGCGTGATGAGACATGAAGGTTTCGAAGTTCACTTCGGAAACTTGCGCCCTTTGTACTGTCCCTTCATCTGCTTCTCCATGGTAAGGGGCTATCCGGTTGAAGTGGATTACTTTGGGTTTGCCATGGGGGACCTTCTTGATGCGGTAAACGACGTCGTTGATCCGTTTCATCACTTTGTAAGGACCTTCCCAAGAGGTCTGTAATTTTGGGGAGAGGCCTCGACGTCTTTGGGGGTTATAAAGCCAGACCAGTGCTCCAGGTTGGTATCCCCCGTGTTGAGCGTTGATGTCATAGTGCTCCTTCATCCGATCGCTGGCCGTCTGTATATTGTGACGCACTTGGTTGTGGATATCATCCATTTTCCTGCGTAATTTGCTCACGTAATCTTCGTCGGCAGAGACTTCGCCAGGCTTCACACCAAACTTCAGGTCGCAGGGCAGTCTCGGCTCTCGCCCGAATACCACTTTCGCGGGAGTCTCCCCTGTTGTCTCATGAACAGATGAGCGGTATGCCATTAGAAACAGGGGGATGTACGTGTCCCAGTCCCTCTGATGATTGGAAACGACCTTGGACAAATGTCGGTTGATGGTTCTATTGAACCTTTCCACCATTCCGTCCGACTGTGGGTGGAGTGCAGTTGTTCTAGTTTTTCGTACGCCGAGCAGAGTACACACGTTCTTGAACAAGGCCGATTCAAAGTTCCTTCCTTGGTCTGAATGCAGTTCCATAGGCGCACCATACCGACTGATCCATTCCCTGACAAGGACTTCCGCAATAGTGACTGCCTCTTGGTTAGGTAGGGCGTAAGCTTCAACCCACTTGCTAAAGTAGTCCATTACCACGACGATGTACTTGTTTCCACCATTCGTTTCTGGAAACGGGCCGGCTACATCGATGGCAACTCTCTCAAAAGGACTTCCAACGTTGTACTGTCTCATGGGAGCCTTACCCCGCCTGTGGGGACCGTTACTGGCTGCGCAGACTGTACACTTTCTGCACCAATCCTTCACGTCTTCCTTGCAGTTCACCCAGTAAAATCTTTCGCGCACCTTCTCCATAGTCTTCTTAACTCCCAGATGCCCTCCCGAAGTTCCATCGTGAAGTTCCCTCAGAACTTCTGGCACCCTATTCTTGGGGATCAGTAACTGTGTCTTCTGTTCCATGCCTTCCTGATTCTCTATGCTTCGTCTCAGAAGACCACGATCCAACACTATGGAGTCCCACTGCGCCCAGTATGATTTTACGGACGGTGCACATGGTGCTACCTCTTCCCAGGTAGGCCTCGCGTCCCTGCTTTTCCATTCTAGCACTAATTTCAAATCCGGGTCGTTCTCCTGGTCTCTTCGCAGTTCTTCGCCTTGCCATTTGTCATCAACAATGGCTGTCCTCGCAGTCGTGGCTACTTTCTCGTCCAAACGACTACAGTGCTTACAGTCTTCGGCACAGGGTCTTCTCGACAGAGCATCGGCATTTCGATGGCTAGTTCCTGCCCGATGCTGAATTTCAAAATCGTACTCCTGAAGTCGTTCGATCCATCGTGCAACTTGCCCTTCTGGGTTCTTGAAACGGAGAAGCCATTTTAGAGCGGCGTGGTCGGTCCTCAGCAGGAAGCGTCTACCATACAAGTACTTGTAGAAGTGTTCTATCGTTTTTACGACGGCTAGCAATTCCCTTCTTGTGACGCAATAGTTTCGTTCCGGCTTTGATAGGACTTTACTGAAGTAGCCGATCACCTTCTCTTGCCCCTCTTGTATCTGGGAGAGTACGCCACCAATTCCAACGTTGCTAGCATCTGTGTCCACGACGAACTTGCCTTCCGGGAGAGGATAACTCAGAATAGGAGCACTAACCAAGTACTGCTTTAGTTGTTCAAAGCCAATTTGGCACTGTTGGTCCCATTCAAATGGACGACCTTCTTCAGTGAGTTTTGTTAACGGCTTAGCAATGTCTGCAAATCCAGGAACGTAGCGCCGATAGTAAGTGCACAGGCCAAGGAAACTCCTTATTTGGTGTTTATTTGTGGGAGTTGGCCAGTCTTTCACCACCTGAATCTTCACAGGGTCCACGGCGATTCCGTTTCCATTAACAATGTGCCCCAGGTAATTCACTTCCTTCTGGAACAGGTGACACTTCTTGAGGCTAAGCTTTAGTCCAGCTCCGCGAAGCCGCTGGAACACTCCTTCCAAGTTCCTTAGGTGGTCGTCGAACGTCTTTCCCACGACAATTATGTCGTCAAGGTACACCATGCACGTTGTCCAGGACAGACCTTTCAGAACCGTCTCCATTAACCTCTCGAATGTCGCTGGGGCATTACATAACCCGAATGGCATCACTGTGAACTGCCACAGACCCATACCAATGGAAAACGCCGTCTTTTCTCGATCTTCGGGCGCCAGCTCCACTTGCCAATATCCACTCTTTAAGTCCAAAGTTGAGAAGATTTTTGAGCCGGCCAGGGTGTCCAGGGTATCATCAATCCGTGGCAAGGGATAGCTGTCCTTCTTGGTGACATTATTGAGTAACCGGTAGTCTACACAGAACCTGGTGGACCCATCCTTCTTCTTCACAAGCACTACTGGTGACGCCCACGGGCTGCTTGATGGTTCTATTACATTATCCTTTTCCATCTCGCGAATAATGCGTTCCGCTTCCTCACGCTTCGCCAACGGTAATCGCCTTGGAGCTTGACGGATAGGTCTTTCTTCTCCAGTCTCTATTTTGTGTTTAACGACATCAGTTCTTCCCTTGGATCCATTTTCTACCTCAAATACATCTTGATAGCGGCCGATCAGATTCTTTGCTTTTGTCTTCTGGTCTGGAGTCAATTCCTGGGCTGTTGACATAACCATTTCCCATAATTTCTTTGGGACTTTCGCTTCTGGCACGTTTGTTTCAAGTTGCCGGGAGATGGAGGACACCATGGTGCAGCTTCCCAAGATTGTTCCTTTCTTGATATTGACAGAGAAACAATTGACGTTCATCAGGCGGACAGGTACTTCCTTCTTCGCCGTCAACAACATTTTCCCAACGAGGACTCCTCTTCCAATCCTTTGATCATCAGTATTAGGTTCAACCATAATGACTTGCCCATCTTGAAAAACACCGTCCAGTTTTGCGTCGACGATAACCTCAGTCCTGCTGGGTAATACAACGTCTTCAGCGAGGACTACTCGAGCGGCCACGTCCCCTCGTTGATGTAGAACCATCTCCTCATTATTGACCGCCATCACGCCACGCTTTAAGTCCAATTGGAACCCGTGGGCACACATGACGTCCATGCCCAAAATTGCCTCGTCCTCTATATCTGCCACCAGTGCACGGTGTTTAATTGGAGTTGAACCAATGGTGATGATAACCTCTACTTCACCGTGGACAGTTGCTGATGTTCCAGTTGCAGTTTTCAGTCTCCACTTGGTCGGCTCGGTGCGTCCAGATGACTTAATGACGTCGGGTCTTAGGATGGTCTTCGTCGCACCCGTATCCAACAACATGGTGTGAGGAATGTCATCAATGGTAACATCCACGAAGATACTGCTGGTTAACTGCCGTAGGGATATTACTTGGTTGGCTTTCGTCTTTGGGGGCCTTTGAATACGGGTCGACGTTTGCCCCTCTGCACCGACCCGGCTTAGTTTAACTGTGGCTTCCTTGGATCCTGTCTGGGCTTTGGACATCGCCTGCGAACATGTCCTTCGTCCTGGCCTTTCCATCGGCTTCTTCTTCTTGAGGACCTGTTCCACAATGCGGCGAACATCCTCGGCGGTGGCATACTCCCTGGGTCGCTCCTTTATAGCAGATCCCACCTTGGCGTTAGCGGATTCTTCCTCTTCTTCCTCTTGGAAGTCCATAGCCGCTCGCACCTTGACATGCCCTCTTGAGACTCGTGTCGCTGCTTCAAATTCCAAGGCATAAGCTAATGCGTTCTTGGACGTCTTCGGATGGGTCATTCTCAATGCCTGCTGGTTGTCTGGGTCACGGATTCCATCTATGAAGGTCTGCACCGTCAAACATTTGAGGAATTCAACAGGAGCTGTGGGATATGCCAACTGGGCCAGACGCGCAACGTCTGCTTCGAATTCCTGAAGAGTTTCTCCGGATTTCTGACAGCGATTCCTCAACTGCGCATGGTATACCTCGGTCAGATGGGCCTGTCCGTAACGCATTTCCATCCTATTCACCAGCTTGTCGAAGTCTTCTTGTTCCTCTGGCGGCATCGTCTGCAGCACATCGATAGCGTCCCCTCTCAAGGCCACAATTAACGAAGTGGCTTTTTCGCTGGCAGTCCATCTGTTTGCCTTTGCTGCTGCTTCGAACTGTTTGAAGTAGTTGGGCCAAGAAGACTTTCCATCGAACGTTGGTGGTTTTATCTTCAGTTTAGAATTTTCTGTTGGTCCTTCCACAATTCGGGTTTCATTATTTTCTAGTACTTCTACTGGTGGCTGATCCCCGAACACTCGCAACCCCGCCATGATTTGTTCCAGATTTTTGATTTTATTATCCTGCTGGAATATTATTTCTTCCACATTTTCTTGAAGGTTTCTTGTTTCTTCCGATATTTTTACCACTAGTTTATCTTCGAGTCCTTTCGTCTGTTCTAGAAATTCACCCTTCAAATTTCCGGACTGTTCTAGAAGTTTCTCGTCGAAATTTCTGGATTGCTCTAGAAATTTCTCGTCTAAGTCTCTAGATTGTTCCAACAATTTATTTTGTAATTTGTCGAAATTTCCAGATTGTTCTAGAAGCTTCTCCTCTAAATTTCTGGATTGTTCTTGAAGCTTCTCGTCCAAATTTCTGGATTGTTCTCGAAGTTCGTCCTTGAAATTTCCAGATTGTTCTAGAAGCTTCTCCTCTAAATTTCTGGATTGTTCTTGAAGCTTCTCTAAATTTCCAGACTGTTCTTGAAACTTCTCGTCCAAATTTCTGGATTGTTCTCGAAGTTCGTCCTTGAAATTTCTGGATTGTTCTCGAAATTCATCCTTCAACATTTTATTAAAATCGACGGGACCACACGAAATTTCGAAAAGGAACGTCTCTGGATCTTCACCAGCTGTTAACAAATCGGATCGGAGACGCTGTTGAAGTGCGCCTTTCAAACCACAGGTTTCTAACTCTCGTTCTTCCAATTCGGTTTTTAATTCGGCCACTTTTAAGTCCTTCAACAACACTTTTCTCGTAGCCATTGTTTTTTTTTTTTTTTTCTATACTGTACTTATTTAATAATCTGATTAAATTTAATTTACTTTAAATTGTTTATTTATTTGCACAAACCCCACACCTGACACCACTGTTACGTTTCTAGGGTTTGAGTTTATTTATTTTCACGAATAAAACACTCGATAAAAACTTAACCGTAATTTAATGAAGCTTAAAAACTAATTTATTTCTAACAATTTATTTTCACACTAAAATCTAACTTCGACTATCGCTGCTCGAATTCGACTGACTCGTGAGTCAACTCCGGGCGATTTTATATCTACTGTTGGCGTCTGGAAGTCTCGATGCTGGAAGATTCTAGTTTGCTCGATATGGGCCCCGAACGCGTGACGGCCGATGATACATCGAAGCGGCCGACTTCTTGGCGCCTTGCGCTAAGCCGGTTGGTGCGCCACAATACGTTTCATGCATACAAAATATTAGTTTGTACTATACTGTGTGTTCCTGTCTAAGGAAATATTGAGAAAAATTAATGATAAGGTAAATGTTACTAAAAGACGTTGTCTAAATGATACAGTTTCGCCACATTTGTGGTTGAACCCAAGAAGACACCAAAATAGGTTTGCTATGTCCAAAGTTCCTTATAACCGGTAAATAAAAACGAAGTATGTATTCAGTAGGGTTATAACCGAGAGTCTTCTACAGACGAATTCACTACAGCCGACCTTCACTCTACAGGGTTTTTGAAAGACAAACTACAATCGAACCTCCATAACTGAAATTTCAAGGAACCGGAAAATTACGAGTTATAGAGATTTCCAGTTAAAGAAATAGATAGGAGTTACATATAATGTGCAAGGACCATCACTAAATTTGGACTTACAGAAAACGTCGATTTGTGGAGGTTCGAGTTAAAGAGGTGTGACTGTATATATTTTTGGAAGTAAAAAGAGGAAATTTTGTTAATTCGAGAAAAGTTATTAAATTTTTAATCTAAAATATCAAATATAGTAGCGATAGTAAGATGTCGCTAATTTATCTGTTCATCACTCTTACATCGCATTTGCGAATAAATTGGACAAGTCGTTTTTGCTGCAGTGGGAATGTCGAGCTACGTCTCTGCTGAAGAAGCCCCAAGCAGGGCTGAAACAGCTGTACAGAGGCTGCTCGAGGTTTTCACTGCAATCAAAAACGATTTGCACAAATTTTTCTAAAATATCAGAGAAAATAGTTTTTAAAACTTTAACTGGACAGTTTTAAAATTGGATAAAAATCGACTCCAATTAGAATAACAAAGTTGATTCTCATTTCCAACCGTCACTTGTTTTTTTTTTTAGTAAATTCTGGCGGTTCAGGTAAAAGTTTTAAAATTAACATTTTTTTATATGTCTGATAATAAAGTGTACAAGTATCGTACAAAATGTAAACAAAAAACTCTCTAAAAGGTTTAATTTTTTTTTCTGGAATCCTGACGTGATAGAAAAAAAACTAATAACAGATTCTTTTTTATAATGTTGAAATCTTTGAAGAGCACATAGTTTTATCTCATCCGCAAAAAAAATATATTTTTTCCCAGGCTGTTGTAATCTAGCTAGCATTCTCATACCTTTTCTCTAACAAATTCCAGGCAACTTTATAATTTGCTTCAGTTGCTTCAAGAGCTGAGATAATTTTAAGGGCGTCACCTTTCAATAAGCCTCGAAGAATTTGAAACTTTTGAACATCTGGAAGATCTTGCTGATTATGGATAGCGGTACGAAATGAGTCTTTGAAAGATAACCATTGATCGTACTCCCCGGTAAATGATTGAATTGTTAAAGGCGGTAATTTAACTTTTAACGTGCTGCTTTTGTTTCCTTGGTGCTGTTCTGTCACTTGGTTAATTATTTCTACATCTATCTTCATCAGTTCCGGCTAACCCGATTGCTTCGAAATACATTTCTTCATATGTTTCTTCCTCTTGAATAAAACTTTCCCAAGCTTGCATCTCTCCTTTCTCTTGTAGTAGCCCTTCGATCTATATGCTTATTTCTTGAAACTTTCGTCATACTTATGGCATTCTATCGTATCTTTCTTGCAATTGTGGCATCTGATTTTCTGCGCTATTTCAAGCAAATTCTAAAAATCCCTTTAGTTGACGTTTGTTTGCTCCTCTTTGAATATTAGAATCGTAGCTCCATGCTCTCGCTACCTGCTCATCTAAAAAAAAAACGGAATGCAATTGATTTATTTCGTAAAATCTTTATTTATTTGCATTTACATACTTACTTTAATTTTTGCAAGTTCGTATGTTGTAAAGCAACTTTTTGGTTACACATATTTGTTGATTTATCTTTCAGAGATTTCTTTCTTGTTACTTACTAGTAAAAACGCGAATGCGTATTATTTTCTTTACGGTTTTTCTGCTTTGCGATAATTGGATATTTACGTTAATTCCTACTACTTTTTGTGGTACCAAAACATTTCTTATTTTGTTTAGATTTATTATCTTGTTTTACAGACGAATTTTACATTGTGAACGGATGGGGTACCTTAAATTATGTTTACATTTCTTGTTAACATGTCTTCTAATTATTTAAAATTAGCGCACCTAAACGCAGGATCACTGATGGCAAATTTTTGTGAATTTCGAGATTTTTTTAATTCTCAAATGCTTCAGATTTTCGCTATTACGGAGACCTAGCTTAAACCTGACATATCTAACAATATTGTCAATTTAGAAAATTATTGTTTCCTGCGTAAGGACAGAGTTGAGCGAGCTGGAGGAGTAGGTATTTATGTACATAAGATACTAAAATATTCATTAATTAAAGTCAGACAAACTGTAGAACAACTGTGGATACAGCTCCTTATTGGTGGTATCAAAATTGCTTTTGGATTGGTGTATAGGGCACCTAATTCAGATTACGGTAATTTCCTTCAAGAATTTGAAGAAACGCTTGCATACATAACTTGTATTTCAGACGAAATTATTTGCATGGGTGACTTCAACACCGATTTTTTAAATGTTCATAGTTGTCGTTTACATAAATTTTTATCTCTATTGGAACCATTTGGTAATCACAAAGCAACACAAAACCTGTGGCTGTAATCCAAATAAATAGTGAGAAAACCCCTCGACCACATTAATTCACTGAAAGCGAATACGTATTTCGGTAACGAAGTTACCATCTTCAGCGTTAAACTGATAAATATCAGTTTAACGCTGAAGATGGTAACTTCGTTACCGAAATACGTATTCGCTTTCAGTGAATTAATGTGGTCGAGGGGTTTTCTCACTATTTATTTGGAACCATTTGGGTTGAAACAGGTCGTTAATAAATCTACTAGAGTTACCGCAAATTCTGCTACTTTAATTCAACTGCTGTTAGTGTCTAATGAAAAATTATTAATTGATCATAAAGTTGCAGCTGCCCATAGTATTTCTGATCATCATGTGGTTTGTTGTTGTTGTTGTTTGGTTTTGCTTTGTGAATAAGCCCATAACGCGTACGTATCGCGATTTCAAACATTTTAATTACAATTTGTTTTTGGCGGATCTTTACTCTATTCCTTTTTTTTATATGTTTGATATGACTAATGTTGATGATAAGGTTGCTTTCCTTAATGGTAACTTATTAAATTTGTTTGATGTTCATGCGCCTATTATTACAAGTCGTTTTACTAAACCGCCCGCACCTTGGCTGACGGATACTCTTAAGTTAATGATGCGTCTACGGGATAATGCACTACAAAAATTTAAACAATCTGGTAATCCTGCTCATTGGGATTATTATAAGTCTCTCAGAAACCTAGTTACTCGTGCCGTGAATACTGAAAAAAAGGCTTATTTAACATAGACTTGCCAATTCCAATACGAAAGATTTGTGGAAACACCTCAAAGATTTAAGTGTCTATTCTTCTTCAAAAAATGATGATTTACCTGATCATCTCTCGAACGCCGATCATATAAAAACTTATATCATTAATTCTGTGCCTAAAAGTTCAATCAACAATTCTACTGTGCTTGACTTTTACCTCAATAATAGATTAAATAATATTAATTTTAATTTTGAAAACGTTACTGATAGAGAAATTGCTGATATTATTAACGCAATTATTAGCAATTAGCAATTATTAGCAAAAGGAACTGATCGGATTAGTATTTCGATGCTTAAGCTTTGTTGCCCTCATATTATCCCTTATGTGAGGCACATTGTGAACTTTTGCCTAACTGAAAATGTGTACCCTACCGCATGGAAGCATGCATTGGTATTTCCGCTAGCTAAAGTAGATAATCCAACTGAATTAAAGCACTTAAGACCAATAAGTATACCGCCAGCATTGTCCAAAGTTCTTGAGAAGATTATAGATAAACAGTTGCGCGAGTTTTTATTCGAGAATAATATTATTCCCATTACTCAGTCGGGCTTTAGACCAGGTCATGGCTGTGCTACAGCACTACTTTCCATAACCGATGACATCATGAGAGCAGCAGATAATGGGTTGTATACAGTTCTAGTGCTATTGGACTACTCTAAGGCATTCGATACCTTACATCATACTTTATTAGATGCTATACTCTATTATGTTGGCCTTGGAAAGAACGCACGAACGTTATTGAAGAGCTATTTACATGATAGAACACAAATAGTACGCGTAAATGGAACAGATTCGGGCTCAGCTCCTTTGGGTTCAGGCGTTCCTCAAGGATCTATCTTGGGGCCATTGCTATATTCTATGTATACTAGCGGTACCGTCAAGCAGGTGAATTACTGCTCAGTGCATTTGTACGCGGATGATATACAACTTTATCTGTCCTTCTCTCCTGGAGATTTTGAACATAGTTATCGTAAATTAAACACGGACTTAGACATCATTGCTCAACTGTCTTTGAAACACGGTCTTGCTCTAAACGCTGCTAAATCTAAACTAATATTATTCGGCAATAAAACTCTTAATTTAGTGACACTGCCGTCTTTACCAAATATCACAGTAAATGCTCATATTCTGTCTTATGAAAATTATGTTAGGAACCTTGGTGTTATAATTGACAATAAATTACAGTTTAATTATCACGTTAACATTGGACATTTGAAGCTAGAAACGAATATTTTTGTATTAAAATGTATCGGAGAATGTAGTTTGTAGTGCAAAGAAATTGGATTTAACTTCCTAACCACAAAAGTTTGTTTAAAAATTAGATACATATTTCGGGAACTATGCTGCCATCTTCAGTAGATGCCTTCTTCTTGATCACAAGATCACTTCTCTTGATTTTTGATCACTAGATTTTTTATGTGCTTTCGCTCAGGATTATTTCCTTCTAAAGCATGTACTTTTTTGAGATTTTTTTTAATTACTCTCATAGTCAAACGATCGTTGACTATTTTTTTACACTTTTAATACGCGTCTGTCATAATTTTTCATTTTTAATTCAAGTATGTCATGGTTAAAAATTCAATTCGTGTTTGTAGAAAAAATAGTTTATACTCCTCGAATGTTCGATTTTCAATTTTTTTCCTAAAGCAATTTACATTTGCACACTTAACTTTAATTCTTTCATTAATATTTTCTGCCATATTTGCTGGTCAAAATTTAAAGTATCGCACATCATTGAATTCAGAAAAAATAGCTCTACGAGATCCAATAGTAAAAAATATACAGAGCTATTTAAAAAATAAAAGTTGAGTGTCGTTTGATTATGAAGGTAACTTAAATAATTAACTGATCACATTTTATAGTCTTCTTAGTCTCATTTCACGTTACCGTTTGGTTTTTAAAATTTACTCTATAAATAAAGCAGTTATGGCTTGAGGCGTTTTCTGTAGGACACCTGTATATCTTAAATTCCTATATCGATGTATCGGTGTATCCGATATATCGACTTATCGATTTATCGATATATCGATCATTTTTACTTTTCTTATCCACATTCGATAATAGATTTTTATACCGGTATTATCGATAATTTTGCACAGCCCTATTAATGATAATGTTTTTCGAGCAACTTTACAATTATTACACAAAATGGTTAAGAAAAATGTTTTATAAAAATATTCAGAGAGGTCGATTTTTATTTTTAAATCATCATTCGAAGATGTAATTTTCAAGCGTTCACCCCTCAACCCCTAAGAAATAACAACCCTAACTTTAAAAACAAATAGTAAAATAGCCCTTATGATACCTGATTTAAAAGCATTTTTTATGTTGAATACAATAAATATTTTTTTTCAAAATCAGTTGATAAATAATAAATAAATAACAGCTTCAGTAAGTCTCATTTCTGCTGTCTAAGTGTTAAACAAGTAAGGAACACTGCTCTATGTAATGTTACTAAATTCCATTTGATATATAACAACTTGTTAGAGCCATAACAATGCCTGCTCGAAAATTGGCTCTTTCATTTCAAACATTTTTGTCGAATTATCGAGTTATTTATGAACCGATTTTGAAAAAGTTTTATTTATTGTAAATGCTATTAAATGAGGTATCATAAGGAATACTTTGAAATTTTAAGTTTGAAAGTTTGGATTTCTGGCTCTTAGAGGTGGGAGGCTGAGAGGGATGGGAGGCTGAATATTACATCTTCAAATGATGAAATGAATTTTATAAAACATTTTCTTAACCATTTCCTTTCCGAAAGTAATTTATCTGTTACTTTCGGAAAGGAAAACACTGTACACTTTCAATTTTAATTGTGTTGAAACTTTCTGATAGAACAATAATAGAAACGTGGTATTAGCATGCATTTAATGGTTCCCATAAACACGTTTCCTTCACAAAAAAAAACTTCTCCCTTTTTATGAAGGTCATAAAAATTTTTATACTAGTGTTTAGATTACCAACAATTATATCCGTCAAATCCTAACGACTTAGATATTTCTCACCGAAAGAGACAGACTGGTGGTCGCCACCCACTTTATTCACCGTGTTACTCCTTCAGCCTCCTGCCTCTACCTTGCTAGCGACAGAAGTAAGTTTTGATTTCTCTGAACATTCAGATCACTCCGTGGAATCATCGGTAGTTCCCAAAATTAACTTCCAGTTCCCTTTGAATACAACAATAAAAGGTGGAAGAGACGGAGCGGCAAGTCGGGATCAACGGAAGCCGCTCAACATGCTCGGGGCGTTTTGAGCAGCGCTCACCTTTGATGGTGTGTCGTAACTTGTCTACTGAAAATAAACAAAAACATTGGACTCGAAACCGGAATCTTCCTTTTACGTTGTAATAACGGGAGAGGCACAGGTAGGAATTTAAAGTCCACTTCTTCGTGTCTTCAAAAAGTACGATTAACTCCTTAACACGTTGAGCGACTAACAAAAGAAATTCCAGAGTAACCGAAATAAACGATTTCAATTTTATATTTTTTTATTTTTTCACTTAGGGTCAAGTGATGTAAAAATGAGACACTTTTTAGAACTTTCAATTTTTTAATATGCTAGAGTCCTTCAACGGAATGATGAAATTTTTGTAAGAGGTAAATGATGGTGAAAAACTATTGACAACTTAAAAACATACAAAAAATACTTTTAAAAAGGTGAAAATAAATAAAAACTGTGTCTCATATTGAACTCCGAAGAAGTCTAAAAATGAAACATGCTAGGTTAAATATCATAAAATGAATGTATTAAAGGCCGGTTACTCAGTCACTGTTTAACGTTAATCTTCAGTTAGCTTCCATCTGTTCCTATGTAAAAAAAAAAACTGAAGATTAAAGGAAAACTAGAAGATAAAATTTATTGGCACAGATACGTTGATGATGCTCTTGCCTGTTTTGTCGGTGCAAATATACAACTAGACCAATTTCTCAATTTCATCAACAGCCTACATAACAACATTCAGTTTACAGTAGAAAAAGAAACTGACAATTCAATTAACTTCTTAGATTTAACGATTAAGAAAATAAACAACCGACACATTTTTTCTGTATTTCATAAACCTTCTCACACTGACACAACAATACATAATTCATCAAATCACCCCAGACAACATGATACACAAATTAACAACAATACCTTTAAACAAATCAAATTTTCAAAAAGAATTCAATATAATAAAACAAATTGCAATAAATAATGGATACACGTCACAAATCATTGACATTTTAAATAAAAAACTCTTTGAGAAAACAATAGATTTGATATATCCTAGCCCAATTAAAGAAAAAGATAACAATTATAAAGTTATTACATACACAGGCAAAAATAGCGAAAACATCAAAAAGTATCTTACTAAATTAAATATCAACGTTGCTTTCAAAACCAATAATACAATAGGAAAATACATAAAAAATAGTAAAAGCAAAATAGATAAAAAAGATAAGTCAGGAGTATATCAGCTAGTATGTGGGGATTGTACAAAAACTTATATAGGCCAATCAGTTAGAAGTTTTTCTAAAAGAATTAAAGAACACTTTTCCAGCTTCATTCATAAAAAAACGGATTCACATTACGCCTCACACCTCATTGAGTCTCATCATAATTTCAACAACGATTTTAAAATTTTACACGTAGAAAGTAAAACTAAAAGACTAGACCTCCTGGAATCCCTAGAAATAAACAAGCTTAAGAGTTCCGTCAACTTAATGAATAACCAGCCAGACCTTAACAATGCACCATTAGTCAATCGTTTCAATATTAAGTATAAAAACCGACCCCAAGATATTTTGTGTTACTACCCCAAAAAGCTATAGTAATAGCGAAACATGTAGTATTTAAGAAAATTTTGTAACTTAATATAGTGGAAATTGTTAGTAAAAGAAGATTAAGTTTTTTTTACATCTACAACTTCGTCTACGTTTAAATGGATTTCCACCACGTATCGACCAAATCAGTTAAGTTATGGAACTCTTTGGTTCCACACTAGAACCTGCAACAAGCAAAAATAAATTTATTTGAAGGTACAAATCAGTTGCTGATAAACTTACGTTATTATCCACTGAAATATTTCAACAGCTAATTCCTGATACTTTCAGAAACCATCAATATGTACAGTACTTCATTGTGTCACTCATCTTATTGCAAGGCAAAGCAAACAGTTAATTAAATTGCCAATAGAAGCTCCGCAAGTTAACATTAGGCTTTTCTCATGTCATTGGCACCATGTTAAAATTATTTCACCTGGTGGTAATCCTGCTGAGCTGTACCGCAACAGAAAATGTCTTTGCCATATGTATTCAAGTAAATCAACTGCACTAAAGTTTAGCGCATCCCTTTCTTTTTTCCCTTTTCATTCTTAAAAATCACTAATTGCACTAATACGAAGATTTTAAAATGTATTTATTTTGAGTTTCTAACCTCACACTACTTGACCACAGGCCTGACGCCAGACTGATAACAGTCGTTTACGATAATTGGAGCGGCATATACCGGTTAATTAATTCTCTCACTGTTCCTTGCATTAAACGCATTCTTTCTTACTTTTCTACTCCGATCCATATATTGCTCCAATTATCGTAAACGCCTAACAATAAAGTAAGGCAATTTTTCGATGTTGCCAAACGTAAACTCCAATTAGTTAATCAGAGATTAACATGTGGGGTTTTGTGGACTGAATAAAGTCGTACCTCACTATATTAGGGAAACCATTTAATACGTATTTAATAATTAATTTATATAATTATACAATCAAATATGTGTATTGTAAAAGCGTCACAAACGAATGCTCCAGCGGTTGATGACGAACTGCTTTCGAGTCCGGTACCTTTCTCCCTGGAAGGGTGTTGTTTAGAGTACTCGACTCGACCTTCTTGGGTGACGCATATTTCCTGGTCGCCACATCACCCCCTCGGCAGTGTGTAAGGTTCTACTGAGAACTCGGCGAATTTGCGTTCTTGAACCTTACATGTCGTGTAGAACGTCGCGGTGCATTCGAAGGTCCTGGTGTAGGTTTCGGGGCGTTCCCGTCGCCGATGGTTGGAACTGATGTTGCTGTGTCTTCTGCGTCGCCATGCTTGCTGACATAGGCAGGTTTGAGCCTGTTTATTGAGACAGTGACGTCCCGTTCACGGATGCGCACGACGAAGAATTTTTCTCGTCGCGCTATTACTGGAAATGGTCCCTCGTATGGCTGCTGTAATGCTTTTCGGGATGCATCAACTCGAACAAATACATGGCTTGTTGATGCCAGGTCTTTGTAAACAAAGACTTTCCGCGTACCATGACGATTTGTTCATGCTGGTTGGAGTTTCCGGAAATGACGGCGTAGACGAGTGACGTAATCTGTAGGGTCGTCTGGCTCTGTCGAAGGTTCGAGAAATTCGCCCGGGAGGCGTATTGGTTCTGCGAATACCAGGTCGGCTGCAGTTGCGTTGAGGTCATCTTTCCAGGCACCTCGAATTCCAATTAGAACGGTCGGGAGTCGCTCTGACCATTCTTCGCCCTCGTAACACATAATCGCAGCTTTTAATTGACGGTGAAAACGCTCTACCATGTCGTTTGCTGCCGGATGATAAGCTGTTGTCTGCCAATGTGTCATTCCTGTTGCTTGCGTGAGAGCATGAAAGAGATTCGCCTCGAATTGTCTTCCCTGATCGGTGGTTATACGTAGGGGCACGCCATAACGCGCAATCCAGCCTTCGTATACGGTCCGCGCGACTGTTTCGGCGGAGATATCCTCGATCGGGAAGGCTTCGGTCATCGAGTGAATCGGTCGACGCAAGTCAAGCAATACTTGCATCCGTGCGAGTATGGGAGCGGGCCAATCAGGTCCACATGAATATGTTCGAAGCGCGAACTTTTGAGTGAAAATTCGCTAATCGGACTTGATGTGTGTCGCGTAATCTTGCTGCGCTGGCATTTTGAACATTCGTGAGTCCATTGCTTGCAGTCACGTTGCATGTTTGGCCATACGTAGCGTTCGGCGACTAAGCGCGCGCTAGCCCGAGCACCAGGGTGCGATAAGCCGTGCAAAGAGTCGAACACTTGGCGTCTGAAAGGTTGGGTGACAAATGGGCGAGCCACGCGAGTCGAAAAATCGCAGAATAATTGCGTTTGTGACCCAGGGATGGTTACGCGACGAAGTTGTAGGGCTGTCTGGCGCTCTTGGAGCTCTCGGAGTTCAGCGTCGTTCTCCTGCGATCGAGCTAACATTTCAAAATCGACACATTCGGTTAGCGATTCGATGCGCGATAGAGTATCCGCCACTATATTGTCTTTTCCGGCGACATGTCGGATGTCGGTTGTAAATTGTCCAATATACTCTAACTAGCGAAATTGGCGCGGCGAACATTTTTCTGGTTTTTGTTGTAACGCGAACGTCAACGGTTTATGGTCCGTAAAAATGATCACATTTCGTCCTTCGATCATGTGTCGGAACTGTTTAAGCGCTTTGTATATCGCAAATAATTCTCGGTCGAAAGCGGAATGTTTGCGCTGCTCAGGGCTCAAATTCTTAGAAAAGAACCCGAGCGGTTCCCATCCGTGCGTTGACCTCTGCTGCAATGTTGCTACGATTGCTAGATCGGACGCATCACTGAATATAGCGAGGGGTAACATCATGTCCGGGTGTGCGAGGAGCGCGGCTTCGGCGAGCGACTCCTTGCAGGCACGAAAAGCTCCCTCCAGTTCCTCGGTCCATGGCACGAGTGTTTTTCCGCTCGTTTTCGGTCCGCTGAGACATTTATTTAGCGGGGCTTGAATGAGTGCCGCTCTCGGGATGAATCGTGGATAAAAATTCACCATGCCGAGAAAACGGCGTAAGTCTTTAATTGTTTTTGGTGGTGGCATATCGAGTACTGCGCGCACTTTGTCTGTTAATGGGCCCACTCCTTCTGTCACTCGATATCCTAGAAATTGTACCTCGCTTTTGCCAAAAACGCACTTCGACGTGT
The DNA here is from genome assembly GCA_036172665.1 of Prosopocoilus inquinatus. NCBI lineage: Eukaryota > Metazoa > Arthropoda > Insecta > Coleoptera > Lucanidae > Prosopocoilus > Prosopocoilus inquinatus. The sequence continues at coordinate 39,776,138 of CM069871.1, forward strand.
TAATAACCACTCCGTACTTTTCGAGGCGTGAGAGTAGCACGCGAAGATGTTCTTCGTGTTCGGCCTCCGAAGACGACGCGACTAGGATGTCGTCGATATACGCGTAGGCGAAGTCGGGACCGCGAAGTGCTTCGTCCATAAAACGTTGAAACGTTTGCGCTGCATTGCGTAAACCGAACGTCATCACGGGAAACTCGAAGAGACCAAACGGAGTTATGATAGCCGTTTTTGCAACGTCGTCCGCATGCACCGAGATTTGGTGATACGCGCGCACTAAATCTATCGTCGAAAATATTGTCTTTTTTGCGAGATTGTGAGCGAAATCCTCGATATGCGGCACCGGGTACTTGTCTGGGAAGGTTCTTGCATTTAGGGCTCTGTAGTCGCCGCAAGGACGCCATTCACCGGATTTCTGGGCGCTAAGTGTAAAGGCGAAGCCCAACAACTATCCCATGGTCCCGCAATACCCGTTCAAATCATGTTACCAAATTCGTTCTTGGCTGCTTTCAACTTGTCTGGCGCTAGACGTCGTGCTTTACAAGTTGTCGGTTGTCCAGGTGTTGTTCTGATGTGATGCACCGTAGAATGTTTAACTTGAGACGGGATTCCACTAGGTCGTGTTAGGCCCGAAAAACCTTCAAGTATATGGTGGTATGGCGAATTTCGAAGCACGGTTTTTACACATGGCATCTCTTCGCGCGATTCTAGGCGTCCGATAACGCGAAGGTTCGTCTGCTCGTCAACCAAACGATGATGTTTGAGGTCGACGAGTAAGCCGTAATGCGCGAGAAAATCGGCACCTATTATTGAATTGACAACGTCCGCGATGATGAAACGCCAAGTAAATTCACGCCGCAGACCGAGGTTGAGTGTCAAAGTAATATCGCCATAAGTTGATATTAGCGAACCATTCGCGGCGTAAAGTTTGTATTCGGCACAAGTGAGTTTTTTACGAATTCGATCGCGAGGAAATACACACACATCAGCACCTGTGTCCACCAAAAATTTTATTTTAAAATTTCTGTCCATTACGTACAATCGGCGCGATTTTAATTCCGTGGTGTCGGCCGCGTCTACCGACTGACGTGCGCGTTTCCCGACCCCAACTTACACGGTGAAGTACACTTTTTGGCTATTGTGCCAAACCGATTATGGTACCAGCACATGTCTTTGTGTTGTCGGGAATTAGAACGAGCGCGCGAACGCGATCGCTTCCGATCCGCCGTGGTGCTTTGCATCGGGCGAGTTGTTCCCGGAGGGCGTCGATCTCTTGCCGAAGACTGTTTTCTGTGGATGTCGTAAATACCGACACCTGTTGTGGCACCATTACCTCGGTAATCTTATCTGCTAATGCCGCCGCTTTGTCTAACGGTGTGTCGGACTGCGTAGCGAGGATGGCTTGCGCGTTCGTCGGTAACCGAGTCATCCACAGGGAACGAAGGACTGCGTCGTTGACGGAGCTTCCGGCTAAATTACGTAAGTGACGAAGAAATTGCGATGGTCGTCTGTCGCCCATTTCTTCGCCTTCTAGTAGGCGACGCATTTGCTGTTCCGCGGACAGTGATAAGCGGGCCATAAGTTGCTTCTTGATGTGTTCGTATTTGTTTTCCCTTGGAGGTGCTATTATGATATCCTTTACCTCTGATGCGATGTTTGGGTCCAGGTGTGACACCACATGGTAGAACTGGGTTGTGTCTTGTGTTATCCCAGTCAACGCGAATTGTGCTTCGATTTGCGCAAACCACAACTCCGGTTCCTTGGGCCAAAACGGTGGTACTTTGATGCCAATCCGGTGGACGCCGCCGCTCTGGGCGTCATGAGATTCTGCTCCGTTGTTTGGTATTGCACGTGTTACACACCAATTCACAAAAATTCTAGTCCACGCGAAAATATCGTCGGTAGGTCACTTAATACGCGCGCGTTTCGCGATGTTTTAGATGCAGAGCGAAAATCTTTGTCAGCCTTGTGGAGGTACCTGGATTTTCTTTGTTGCACCTGTCGACGCTTGCTGGTTTCCTATCACGTCGGGGTCACCAATTTGTGGGGTTTTGTGGACTGAATAAAGTCGTACCTCACTATATTAGGGAAAGCATTTAATACGTATTTAATAATTAATTTATATAATTATACAATAAAATATGTGTATTGTAAAGGCGTCGCAAACGAATGCTCCAGCGGTTGATGACGAACTACTTTCGAGTACGGTACCTTTCTCCCTGGAAGGGTGTTGTTGTTGTCGACGCTTGCTGGTTTCCTATCACGCCGGGTTCACCAATTTGTGGGGTTTTGTAGACTGAATAAAGTGGTACCTCACTATATTAGGGAAAGCATTTAATACGTATTTAATAATTAATTTATATAATTATACAATAAAATATGTGTATTGTAAAGGCGTCGCAAACGAATGCTCCAGCGGTTGATGACGAACTACTTTCGAGTCCGGTACCTTTCTCCCTGGAAGGGTGTTTTTTGGAGTACTCGGAACTCGACCTTCTTGGGTGACGCATATTTCCTGGTCGCCACAAACATAATAGTTTTTTTATTTTGTGAAACAGCATCAAATTTTTAACACTGATTAAACTTAACGGTTGATTGAATCAACGCTTAAACAAAGCTTTGTGAAACCCGCCCCTAATATTTAAGTCATCAAAATAAGTGCCGGTGTGGTAACCATGGTAACACCTAATTAATGAAGACGCTAGTTGACATCACGTTCCATGGCTTGCTTTACTGGCCGTATATGACATACCAATTCAGCTATAGCCGTCGCAAAATGATTTGCAACAATCTATTTTCATATTTTTATTGCCAAATATAACCTGCCTGAAAAATGACTTCAGAATTCAAAAAAGACAGGTTTAAATTATCAAAAATGGTAAGATTTCGCACTCTTGATTTTTTCAGTGTACTCGATTTTTTACAATGCTACCGTGTTACATTAATTTAAAAAAAATGAGTACCTACAGTTAATTTTTCTTGGTTTAATTCATTCGTATTAGTTTCACTTTTGACATCAATATAATAGATAATTTCATGAAAAATTAGATTTCAGAATAAGGAACAAGTTTACAGCATTAAAAGATTGTAAGAATTTGCCTTCTAAATTTTTTCGGTGTACTAGATTTTTCCGCAATTAACTGTACATACACTCAAACTTATTTAGATAATCTGTATTCCAATTGTTATTTTATTATCCTATTTTCTGAAACAAGGATAACTAGGGTCAAGTGGTGTAAAAATGAGACACGCAAAATTTAAGTGAAAAATGAGACATCAAATAAAATTGGTAAAATAATATAATCCGATACTGCCGATAGTTTTCTTATTATAAATACTTTATTATTTATTTATTAGCTTGCAGTTAATAAATGTTTCTATCCAAGACAGCATCATTTTACTTATCTATGCGTTAATTTGTTGTAGATATTTTTCTATTAAATAAATTTTTACCCTTAAAATCTCATTATTCATTTAGAGGTCGCCCATGACTGTTGAACCGGGTTTCTCAGTTACAGTTTCACTTTAATCTTCAGTTTTTTCACGTCGCATCATTTTGGTGCCTTTAAAAGTTGTCATGGTTTTAAATGAAGCAATTCTCACTCTGCAGCATTTTATGTCAAAAAATTACATGTAAAAGTTTGACGCGACGCGACGAGCTGCTGTGAGAATTGAAACTTATGAAGCACATAAACGTCAAGTGACATTTTATGAACAATGACGGCACAGCGAATGAGAAGCCATTCGAAAACACGTACTTTTGAATATTTATTTTTATTTATTATATTTTATATTTTATTTTATTTGTATGTTTTCGTTTTTATTTATTAATAGTAATTTTATATTATTGTCATACCCTATTATTAGAAACATTTCTAAACGTCTAATGGTGAATGTTTGTTTAAATGTGATCCTCCACACAGATGATATTTGGTGAATGTGTCTTGCGTGTTAATGATTCCCGCGATGTTTACTAATTTACGTAAATTCCGTAAGTTTTTTTTGTTATTTCATGAGCGCCGGATAAGAGACGGATAAGAGAATTTTCTTTTTGCTATAAGAATTTTTTTATTTTTTTTTCGTGTTTAAGCTGTCGGCGTACTGTGGTTAAACATTTTGCACTCCTTTTGCAAATACCCTGTATAATAATTGCAACCAATTACAATTTAATTACAGTACGTAGACTTGTTTATTAGAATTTTCAACATAATTAAATAATAAAAAAATACCTCCTCACTTTCTATCTATATTTTTCGTTTTTCCAATGACTATTCTATTGGAGTCAGAAATAAATTTAGTACTAATCAAGTATTTCATGAAAATAATATAGTTACTTATTAATAAATTTATTCTATTTATATAATAAACTGATATGATTCTGTTTGCTTTAAATTAAACTGCGAAATCACTTTATTCTACCGATTTTGTGAATTGCGGCTATTTTCTTTGTTCCCCACAGCTCTTATGCCATTAAATTCTGTTATGCTCCACCCTACTTTGTAATTTAAGGAGAATACTAGTATTACAATATGGTCATCTACCCGGTAAAACTGTAAAGTCAATATTCTTCGTATGCAAAAGATGCCGCCACTTCCTAAACGATATTTACTTATGCAATCTGACAAGCAGATAATGCGATCCCTGCCAAATGAAACGCACCCTTAAGGTCATAGCACATCACAGCGCGGCTAAAGGCGGCACCGCGAAGCTAACTCCGCACACCGCAGGCGAAATTTCGCCGGCACCCTAAAAGAGGCCATAAATAAACATAATTTAACATAATAAAGATTACGAATTTCTGAAACGTTTTACTGGCATACCCAGCTCGTATTACGACAATTTCAGTTGCGTTAATAATGTTTGTAAATGCACCGTGACCTTAATGATAAAAAAAAATGTTAGATATAAAAACATCTGTATTTTGATATTAAATAAAATTGTAATTTAACTACTCTTTGACTGCATGCGACACATACAGGGAGATTCAGGCAACCAATTCATTAAAAGTTTACGGACTTCTCCTTTAAATTTCTGTTTCATATTTTGCAGTTATAAGTTAACGATAAGGATCTATCAAAATGTAGTATTTTCAATTTTCGGACACTTCCGCTTATACCAGAAATAGCTCTCAACTTTCTTATTTTAAATAGAATACCCCATTTTTTAATACATTTTTGAAATCTTCGTAAAATTCTAAAAATATTTCGTACAACGTGATACAAGAAAAATTAACCGTTTCCGAGGCATTTCCATTTTTTAAAAAAAGCTCAGACTTGCAGAACCTTGTTTATGATACTACCATCTTTGTGCAACAAAAATCACGGTGCCAATTTTTGACCTGTAGTAGGATACAGTAACATTCTTTCAGATCATGGCCAGTTTTGCACTTGATTGTTTACGGGCTGGTTGAAAAGTAAACTTCTATTCGAACTGATTTCAACTGTCGAAAGTCATGTTTTTTAAACGGAACGCCTAGTATATTTTTATACCATGTGATAAAGTATTAAAAGTTCTTTCGTCCTGTGTTAGAATTCCCTATACCTATCTCTTATAGTTCACTCGTTATCCATGATTTCTTTTTAACACCTATTTTTTTTTTTTTTTCATTTTTTGAGATTGTTTTTAAATAGTGGGCTATGAAAATTAGAGAAATTATAATTTTTGAAATCATCCGTTTGGTAGGAATTAAAGAAAAACATTTTAACGCTACGAAGAACCAAAAAATGAATATTCAAACACAGACTTATTAAATGTATTTGATGTTAAAAAAAATCGACAATTCAAGAAGTTAATAAAAAAAATTGTTACATCGAGGAAAATTTGTTATTATTTAGACACAATAGAAAGTTATTACTAATAAATAATAGCTGAGGATAACTGAGAGCCAATATTATAACCAACAATTTGTGTATTATTTTTAATATTTTTGATTTATTTATTAGTTTACATAAAATTTTGTATTGTAAGTGTAAATTTCTCTTTGTAAATACGTAAAAAGATATACCAAGAATTCTAATACATGCGGCATTTGTAAATAAAAAGTTCAGATGATGATAGATATGTATTTAAATATTATTTTTCAGTTTTTAAAATGAAATTGATTTTACAGTCTGAAATTAATTTAAAAAACCTCTGTTTGTTAGATTTTCATATCACCCTGTTCAGGAATAATACTGAAAAGTGAAAAAAATTATGTGTCGAAGAGAAAATCATTAATAGAAGGAGAAAGGTAAGAGATGGGTATAGGGAATACTAATATAGTTCGAAAGGTGGTGTAAAAACATACTGTGTGTTCTATTTAAAAAACATGACTTTACGACGGTTGAAATCAGTTCGAATTGAAGTTACTTTTCAACCAGCCCGTAAACAATTTTGTGTAAAATTAGGTATGACTTGAAAGCCTGTGAGTATAGCCTACTACGGACCAAAAATTGAAATTATGGCTTTTGTTACACAAAGATGGCAGTATCATAAACAGGTTACTGCAACTCTGAACTTTTTTAAAAAAATTGAAATACCTCTAAAACGGCTACTTTTTCTTGTATCACATGTTACACAAAATATTTTTAGAATTCATGGAGATCTCAAAAAAACAATAAAAAATGGGGTATTCCATTTAAAATAAGAAAGTTGACAGCAACTTCCAGACCCGAAAGGAAATATTATATTTTAATCATAGGCGCCGCTTCGTCGGGTGCACAGGCCTCGTGCACCTGACAAATGATTTTGTTGGGCGCAAAAGTATTAGAGAGCACCCTACAAAGTAGAGTCATGGTAGTGTCGTTTTATTTAGTCAATTCAAAGAACTTTCTCCATCATCTAACCTCATGTAATAAAATGAATTGGAGATACTCTGAGTGCACACTCAGTGTTTATGTATAGTGTACATACGTCAGTATAAAACGCTATTACTATTGTTACGTTTCTAGGGTTTCAGTTTATTTATTTAAACGAATAAAACACTCGATAAAAACTTAACCGTAATTTAATAAAGCTTAAAAACTAATTTATTTGTAATAATTTATTTTCACACTAAAAATATAACTTCGACGATCGCTGTTCGAATTCGACTGCCTGGTGAGTCAACTCCGGGCGATTTTATATCATTTGCTGGCGTCTGGAAGTCTCTATGCTGGAAGATTCTAGTTTGTTCGATGTAGGCCCCGAACGCGTGACGGCCGATGACACATCGAAGCGGACCGACTTCTTGACGCCTTGCGCTAAGTCAGGTTGGCTCGCCACACTGCCCCCTTCTTAGAAACGTTTCGTCTCGAAATGTTCCTGGTGATAGTCTTGAAGGAGGGTGTCGGAATCTACATGCTGGCCCATTCTTGCAACTTCCCGCCTGGAAGAAGTAACAGTCTACGGTTTTGCTGTTGCTGACTGTTGCCTGTGGGTGGTGGCTGCAGACTAGGACTTCAATTCCCGTTCTGTGGAAGATGACTTCCAGCATGCTTCGAATTACTCTAGTCTAGTCCGTCCAATCCGCAGCCCAATTTGGGGATGGCTAACTTCATCTGATGGTTCTCTATTAGCTGTCTCCTCAGGCTATATAGGGCTCTCCACATAGTCACATAGTCAGGTTTACCGCTTGATGTCTTCTTAGTGACTAAATAATGCACGTGGCGCCTCCGATCTGCCGTCGAATCAATGATCTGCAAGCTCTTGCCTACCACGGGATGCTGTCTTCGTAGCTCCTCGATTTGGTCAAATTTCTTCTTAAACACCTGAGCGATTCCTTTGGACATTTTCAGGTCTTCTGCTACGCAGTGGGCCAGACTGTACTCCAGTGGCACTTTAAAGAGATCTTGTTGCTTCTCCGTGGTCACTCCAAACCGTGCCTTGCTTCCTTCGGCGTGATGAGACATGAAGGTTTCGAAGTTCACTTCGGAAACTTGCGCCCTTTGTACTGTCCCTTCATCTGCTTCTCCATGGTAAGGGGCTATCCGGTTGAAGTGGATTACTTTGGGTTTGCCATGGGGGACCTTCCTGATGCGGTAAACGACGTCGTTGATCGGTTTCATCACTTTGTAAGGACCTTCCCAAGAGGTCTGTAATTTTGGGGAGAGGCCTCGACGTCTTTGGGGGTTATAAAGCCAGACCAGTGCTCCAGGGTGGTATCCCCCGTGTTGAGCGTTGATGTCATAGTGCTCCTTCATCCGATCGTTGGCCGTCTGTATATTGTGACGCACTTGGTTGTGGATATCATCCATTTTTCTGCGTAATTTGCTCACGTAATCTTCGTCGGCAGAGACTTCGCCAGGCTTCACACCAAACTTCAGGTCGCAGGGCAGTCTCGGCTCTCGCCCGAATACCACTTTCGCGGGAGTCTCCCCTGTTGTCTCATGAACAGATGAGCGGTATGCCATTAGAAACAGGGGGATGTACGTGTCCCAGTCCCTCTGATGATTGGAAACGACCTTGGACAAATGTCGGTTGATGGTTCTATTGAACCTTTCCACCATTCCGTCCGACTGTGGGTGGAGTGCAGTTGTTCTAGTTTTTCGTACGCCGAGCAGAGTACACACGTTCTTGAACAAGGCCGATTCAAAGTTCCTTCCTTGGTCTGAATGCAGTTCCATAGGTGCACCATACCGACTGATCCATTCCCTGACAAGGATTTCCGCAATAGTGACCGCCTCTTGGTTAGGTAGGGCGTAAGCTTCAACCCATTTACTAAAGTAGTCCATTACCACGACGATGTACTTGTTTCCACCATTCGTTTCTGGAAACAGGCCGGCTACATCGATGGCAACTCTCTCAAAAGGACTTCCAACGTTGTACTGTCTCATGGGAGCCTTACCCCGCCTGTGGGGGCCGTTACTGGCTGCGCAGACTGCACACTTTCTGCACCAATCCTTCACGTTTTCCTTGCAGTTCACCCAGTAAAATCTTTCGCGCACCTTCTCCATAGTCTTCTTAACTCCCAGATGCCCTCCCGAAGTTCCATCGTGAAGTTCCCTCAGAACTTCTGGCACCCTATTCTTGGGGATTAGTAACTGTGTCTTCTCTTCCATGCCTTCTGGATTCTCCATGCTTCGTCTCAGAAGACCACGATCCAACACTATGGAGTCCCACTGCGCCCAGTATGATTTTACGGACGGTGCACATGGTGCTACCTCTTCCCAGGTAGGCCTCGCGTCCCTGCTTTTCCATTCTAGCACTAATTTTAAATCCGGGTCGTTCTCCTGGTCTCTTCGCAGTTCTTCGCCTTGCCATTTGTCATCAACAATGGCTGTCCTCGCAGTCGTGGCTATTTTCTCGTCCAAACGACTACAGTGCTTACAGTCTTCGGCACAGGGCCTTCTCGACAGAGCATCGGCATTTCGATGGCTAGTTCCTGCCCGATGCTGAATTTCAAAATCGTACTCCTGAAGTCGTTCGATCCATCGTGCAACTTGCCCTTCTGGGTTCTTGAAAGGGAGAAGCCATTTTAGAGCGGCGTGGTCGGTCCTCAGCAGGAAGCGTCTACCATACAAGTACTTGTAGAAGTGTTCTATCGTTTTTACGACGGCTAGCAATTCCCTTCTTGTGACGCAATAGTTTCGTTCCGGCTTTGATAGGACTTTACTGAAGTAGCCGATCACCTTCTCTTGCCCCTCTTGTATCTGGGAGAGTACGCCACCAATCCCAACGTTGCTAGCATCTGTGTCCACGACGAACTTGCCTTCCGGGAGAGGATAACTCAGAATAGGAGCACTAACCAAGTACTGCTTTAGTTGTTCAAAGCCAATTTGACACTGTTGGTCCCATTCAAATGGACGACCTTCTTCAGTGAGTTTTGTTAACGGCTTAGCAATGTCTGCAAATCCAGGAACGTAGCGCCGATAGTAAGTGCACAGGCCAAGGAAACTCCTTATTTGGTGTTTATTTCTGGGAGTTGGCCAGTCTTTCACCACCTGAATCTTCACAGGGTCCACGGCGATTCCGTTTCCATTAACAATGTGCCCTAGGTAATTCACTTCCTTCTGGAACAGGTGACACTTCTTGAGGCTAAGCTTTAGTCCAGCTCCGCGAAGCCGCTGGAACACTCCTTCCAGGTTCCTTAGGTGGTCGTCGAACGTCTTTCCCACGACAATTATGTCGTCAAGGTACACCATGCACGTTGTCCAGGACAGACCTTTCAGAACCGTCTCCATTAACCTCTCGAATGTCGCTGGGGCATTACATAACCCGAATGGCATCACTGTGAACTGCCACAGACCCATACCAATGGAAAACGCCGTCTTTTCGCGATCTTCGGGCGCCAGCTCCACTTGCCAATATCCACTCTTTAAGTCCAAAGTTGAGAAGATCTTTGAGCCGGCCAGGGTGTCCAGGGTATCATCAATCCGGGGCAAGGGATAGCTGTCCTTCTTGGTGACATTATTGAGTAACCGGTAGTCTACACAGAACCTGGTGGACCCATCCTTCTTCTTCACAAGCACTACTGGTGACGCCCACGGGCTGCTTGATGGTTCTATTACATTATCCTTTTCCATCTCGCGAATAATGCGTTCCGCTTCCTCACGCTTCGCCAACGGTAATCGCCTTGGAGCTTGACGGATAGGTCTTTCTTCTCCAGTCTCTATTTTGTGTTTCACGACATCAGTTCTTCCCTTGGATCCATTTTCTACCTCAAATACATCTTGATAGCGGCCGATCAGATTCTTTGCTTTTGTCTTCTGGTCTGGAGTCAATTCCTGGGCTGTTGACATAACCATTTCCCATAATTTCTTTGGGACTTTCGCTTCTGGCACGTTTGTTTCAAGTTGCCGGGAGATGGAGGACACCATGGTGCAGCTTCCCAAGATTGTTCCTTTCTTGATATTGACAGAGAAACAATTGACGTTCATCAGGCGGACAGGTACTTCCTTCTTCGCCGTCAACAACATTTTCCCAACGAGGACTCCTCTTCCAATCCTTTGATCATCAGTATTAGGTTCAACCATAATGACTTGCCCATCTTGAAAAACACCGTCCAGTTTTGCGTCGACGATAACCTCTGTCCTGCTGGGTAATACAACGTCTTCAGCGAGGACTACTCGAGCGGCCACGTCCCCTCGTTGATGTAGAACCAACTCCTCATTATTGACCGCCATCACGCCAGGCTTTAAGTCCAATTGGAACCCATGGGCACACATGACGTCCATGCCCAAAATTGCCTCGTCCTCTATATCTGCCACCAGTGCACGGTGTTTTATTGGAGTTGAACCAATGGTGATGATAACCTCTACTTCACCGTGGACTGTTGCTGATGTTCCAGTTGCAGTTTTCAGTTTCCACTTGGTCGGCTCGGTGCGTCCAGATGACTTAATGACGTCGGGTCTTAGGATGGTCTTCGTCGCACCCGTATCCAACAACATGGTGTGACGAATGTCATCAATGGTAACATCCACGAAGATACTGCTGGTTAACTGCCGTAGGGATATTACTTGTTTGGATTTCGTCTTTGGGGGCCTTTGAATACTGGTCGACGTTTGCCCCCCTGCACCGACCCGGCTTAGTTTAACTGTGGCTTCCTTGGATCCTGTCTGGGCTTTGGACATCGCCTGCGAACATGTCCTTCCTCCTGGCAATTCCAACACACCAGCGGCTTCTTCTGCTTGAAGACCTGTTCCACAATGCGGCGAACATCCTCGGCGGTGGTATACTCCCTGGGTCGCTCCTTTATAGCAGATCCCACCTTGGCGTTAGCGGATTCTTCCTCTTCTTCCTCTTGGAAGTCCATAGCCGCTCGCACCTTGACATGCCCTCTTGAGACTCGTCTCGCCGCTTCAAATTCCAAGGCATAAGCCAATGCGTTCTTGGACGTCTTCGGATGGGTCATTCTCAATGCCTGCTGGTTGTCTGGGTCACGGATTCCATCTATGAAGGTCTGCACCGTCAAACATTTGAGGAATTCAACAGGAGCTGTGGGATATGCCAACTGGGCCAGACGCGCAACGTCTGCTTCGAATTCCTGAAGAGTTTCTCCGGATTTCTGACAGCGATTCCTCAACTGCGCATGGTATACCTCGGTCAGATGGACCTGTCCGTAACGCATTTCCATCCTATTCACCAGCTTGTCGAAGTCTTCTTGTTCCTCTGGCGGCATCGTCTGTAGCACATCGATAGCGTCCCCTCTCAAGGCCACAATTAACGAAGTGGCTTTTTCGCTGGCCGTCCATCTGTTCGCCTTTGCTGCTGCTTCGAACTGTTTGAAGTAGTTGGGCCAAGAAGATTTTCCATCGAACGTCGGTGGTTTTATTTTTAATTTCGAATTTTCTGCTGGTCCTTCCACAATTCGGGTTTCATTATTTTCTAGTACTTCTATTGGTGGCTGATCCCCGAACACTCGCAACCCCGCCATGATTTGTTCCAGATTTTTGATTTTATTATCCTGCTGGAATATTATTTCTTCCACATTTTCTTGCAAGTTCCTTGTTTCTTCCGATATTTTTACCACTAGTTGATCTTCAAGTCCTTTTGTTTGTTCTAGAAATTTCTCGTCGAAATTTCTGGATTGCTCTCGAAATTTCTCGTCTAAGTCTCTAGATTGTTCCAACAATTTATTCTGTAATTTGTCGAAATTTCCAGCTTGTTCTAGAAGCTTCTCCTCTAAATTTCTGGATTGTTCCATTAATTTAGTTCGCAACTCGTCTTTGAAGTTTACAGATTGTTCTCGAACTTCGTCCTTGAAATTTCCAGATTGTTCTAGAAGCTTCTCCTCTAAATTTCTGGATTGTTCTTGAAGCTTCTGTAAATTTCCAGACTGTTCTTGAAACTTCTCGTCCAAATTTCTGGATTGTTCTCGAAGTTGGTCCTTGAAATTTCTGGATTGTTCTCGAAGTTCATCTTTCAAGATTTTATTAAAATCGACGGGACCACACGAAATTTCAAAAAGGAAGGTCTCTGGATCTTCACCAGCTGTTAACAAATCGGATCGGAGACGCTGTTGAAGTGCGCCTTTCAAACCACAGGTTTCTAACTCTCGTTCTTCCAATTCGGTTTTTAATTCGGCCACTTTTAAGTCTTTCAACAACACTTTTCTCGTAGCCATTGTTTTTTTTTTCCGATACTGTACTTATTTAATAATCTGATTAAATTTAATTTACTTTAAATTGTTTATTTATTTGCACAAACCCCACACCTGACACCACTGTTACGTTTCTAGGGTTTCAGTTTATTTATTTAAACGAATAAAACACTCGATAAAAACTTAACCGTAATTTAATAAAGCTTAAAAACTAATTTATTTGTAATAATTTATTTTCACACTAAAAATATAACTTCGACGATCGCTGTTCGAATTCGACTGCCTGGTGAGTCAACTCCGGGCGATTTTATATCATTTGCTGGCGTCTGGAAGTCTCTATGCTGGAAGATTCTAGTTTGTTCGATGTAGGCCCCGAACGCGTGACGGCCGATGACACATCGAAGCGGACCGACTTCTTGACGCCTTGCGCTAAGTCAGGTTGGCTCGCCACACTATATTATTTGTTCACAAATCAAGAAACCGCAACCTGTTGCATTATGTTGGTATAAAATATAAGCCCCCTGTAAAATATTTTCAAAATACTAAGCAGGTATGAGGAAAAACTTTTCTTTCCTCCTCCCTGATACTAAGTTGGTAAGACAATTTTAATATTTGTCTTATTATCTTATTCATATTTATGTTCGTCTTAAGAATTCTTTTCAAAGCCACGCAAATGGAAAATATTCTTTTCACTATTAAAATGAAAGAAGCCCTTAATTAATCGTAATTATTAAAAATACAGAACTCATAACCTTGTCATTTATTCCATATACTTGTCACTTTATTATCGAGTTCTTAACTAGGACGCCGTTGCCAGTTGTATTTTTCATAAGGCAGAGGTCTTTTAATTTATGAATAAGTTATATTATACATATTATAAACTGAACTAGGTGCCGACAAAAATTGCACCCGACAATATTTGCAAAATCCGGCGCTAATGATTTTAATAGACCATTATCGCTAAGTTATAACCGCAAAATATGAAATAAAAATTCAAAGAGGAAATCCGTATACTTTTAATGAATGGGTTGCCTGAATCTCCCTGTATAATTAGTACAGCCCGTACTAGCTTTGTGCGTAAAGATAAAACTTCACTATTTTTGTGTCGGACAAAATTTGTTATGTCACGACCTTTTCAAGTCTAGGAATATTGGTTATAATGCCCCTTACTACGCATGCCTCACTGTAATTGTGCACTACGCAATAAATAACTTTAGGCACTAAAAGGCAAGTCTTCGGCAATCAAGGAAATAAGAACGCTGTTTATTTGAAGTTGAAGATGATAATTTGCTGCAATAAATACGTTCTAAAAATTTTCCATTCATTGTAATCTGCGACGAATAATACTACACATAATTTATATATACATAATTTAGGTACATAAGTGCATGATCTCGTTTGTTAGTAGTACTTTTACTACACCGACAAATATCGGTAGCCAGCTGTCGCTCGCTGAAGCAAGCACACGTGGCTTTGCACAAATATGACACAATCGTTCCAGGCTATAGTGCAATAAATGTGGCGGTATTATTTTTAAAAAGAAAACATAAATGGATCAGAAAAACGCTTCCTTTGAATCCTTTCTCGAGTCCACATGGAATAGTTCAAGCTTCCAAATTATTAGTCAATCACGTAACAAAATTCAGAAATTATAATCAATAGTATTCATCCATTCCGACCAGAACAAAATAACATTTTCTCCGCGTCGTGCTAGGGTGTGGCAGGGTCGCCGTGGTTCGCCGCACTAGATATATGTTAGCTGGGTAGCGGCGCCGCGGTTCGTCGCGGGTCGCAACAGTGTGTCCACTCTCATAAGAATACAGCCAAAGAAATATTCTTCGCCGCGCTAGATGTGCAACAACCTTTAAACGTTAGCATGTTGATATATGGTACTATAATTATTTATGAACTGGTGTGAGTAATTCCTTACTTTTCTGTGATCTACATGTTTTTTCTTTATTTTAAATTGACGAATTAGAACTGTTTTCTTACAAAAAAATAACTTTAATCAAATCAAAGAATTAACAAACTGACAAGTTTAATGCCTATTAATATTGATGACGAATACTGATGCTCAATCTCGGCACATACTCCATACACAAACCCGAATGCAGTGTCGAATCGTTTCAATCAATCGCGGTTCAGTTGTTCGAGCGACTCGCCAGTCCTGCGATAACCGTGAGGCGTGAGCCGGATGCATGTTTCAATCAATCGCGGATCAGTTGTTCGATCAACCCGCGAGTCCTGCGGTAACCGTGAGCCGGTTATCGAAAATTTTCGGATCAGGCTCACATGGATCTCTTGAAAGATCCGGAACAGTGAACAGGTTCAGTCGTGAACAACCCGTCTCTAATTGGCAGTCGGCAATCGACTTGAATTGCTACGAAAACGTGTCGAGTTCCTTTCAATTATTGAAGACTATATTAATTGATATGCATATCAGGGCCACTTTTTCGGCGTCGGGACATTTGCGCCGCGAACATTTCCGCCACCGATACATTTGCGCCGCTCGGGTTAAATTTACGAGGAACGGTCAGGTAATGGCATTAACAATTTTATGTTTGCGCCGCTGCCCCTTGCGTTAATAATATTCTTCGAAATTTTTGATCACTTTTTAAATTATATTTCTGCAAATTTTAAATAAAATTATTTCCATCACTTCTAAATCCGCACGTACACATAATATATGTATAGTATGCAATTGCTTATTTGTATTTGGAATTTATTGAAAGCACGTCACCTCATTTTGCTGCCTCTCAGGCCCTTATAAGTCATATATATGGCCAACCTTCAGCCAGAATTTTAGTTCGTATTCCAATCAACAGAGGGCCAAAAGTAGTTAATACAGAATTCTACTGACTGGAATGCCCGAAAATATGTAATTCTACCGCCAACTATAAATTTTATTTTTGTGTGACTTGGCATCTGTCACAGATTAGAAGCTCAATTCTATTAAAAGTGTCCTCTGATCCATTGATACGTTGTCTTAGAAGCATTTAGAAGTTTTACTTAACTGAAAACGTTAAATTGAAGTTGTTCAATCATCCTTAGAAAATATGGTTGTAGAAAGACACGGTATCCAGGACTTAACTATAAACGGTATCCATGTGGTAGTAGTGAATCGAAATTAAATCTTTCTGTACGTTTCTGAAGAAGACTACTCCCGGTTTTGGGTAGAAATCGAGGAAGAGCCAACATAAATTTCACAAATGTCAAAGTTTAGTCCATCGCAAGAATTTTGTTGATATTGCGTGCTGGTATCTGTAGGCGGAAGAATTATTTTTGACTGACGCAATACCGAATGTCAGAAGAAAGAACATCATCAACTTTTTAGTCAGAAAACATTCAGAAGACATTTTCGCATTTATTCGGTGACAATAAAGTATTTTAGGCTGAAATTTATTATCTGTTACCATATACCGGGCGCATACTTTAATTATGCACTACATGAATTTCTTTTAATTCCTGCCTCCCATTGAAGTCACTGTTGAAAAACCAACATGAATGAATATGATCTATCCGTTCGCCGCAAGACGTCTCTTTAATTTCATGGGGAGCAAATAATGAAATTTGCTCCCCATGAGCATCCTGTATAATATTTTTATGAAGTAACTTAAATTAGAAGTTTCAAGCCTTTCCTGCTCGAATTTAGGGTACCATCAGAAAAATAAATGACTCAGGTTTACGAGATTTTCTATTGTTTTCAATTTCTTTAAACAGAACATTACATTTTTTATCATCATTCATTTAAAAAAGTTGAAAACAATCGAAAATCTCGTAAACCTGATATTTATTCATTTATTTCTCCTCAGGTACCATAAATTAGAGCAGGAAAAGTCCTGAAATTTCTTTAATTTAAGCTATCTACTGAAATTTTAAATAAAAAGAGTTAGCTATTGTAGCCATTTTCCGTGAGTACCAAGATTTAGTTACTAAATATAAAATTAAATTATATTCCTAAAATAGTAAGCTTATGGAGATGATATTTTAAGAACATAATTAATTTAATATCCTGAACGCGATGCGATGATAAAATATCTAACATTCCATTTAAAATAGAAACAATAAACAATAGAAAATCTCGAAAACTTGATAGTCATTTGTTTTTTCGAAATCATCATAAAATCGAGGAGGAAAGATCCTGAAACCTTACTATTAATTTAAGTTACTTAGTTAAAATTCAAATAAGAAAGTTAGCTATAGTAGCAGATTTTCATGAACATCCTGTACATGACAGTTTGTGCATGAATTCTTTATTCTGTTCTTCAGGATATGTAGAATTTTTAACTATATCGTTTTGTATAAATTCTAGTTTTTTGCAAAGTTTTTTCCCTACTATTGCAAGTCACAGCATCAAGAAAATAATTGTCATAAATTTATAGGCAAATTTCGGCAGCCGAAATCTTCACATATTTAAAGTATCTTACCTACTGTAAAAAATAACAGAAAAAAATCGATCCGGAAACGTCCTGACATATAAGAAAACTCTTTCGATATACACTAATAACCGGAAATTTAACGACATAAATTTGACATGCCGTTAATCTGAAATATCTTAAATACTGACAATAGCATTTAAAAAATAATGGTTGATATGAACAGTGATTACTTGCCTAAACATCTTCCGTTACAAAAATCACAGCATATAGCTGCAAAGAAGAAGTAGAAACAGTTTGAATTTAATTATTTTTTGAGTTAGGCATGTACACTCATGGACTTTAAAGACGCCCAGGTCTTTACAAACCCTGTCCACTATACCGGTCGACTATATTAATCCGACCGACCTAAAATTATTTACTTATTTACGACGGGTACTCTTGCGGCCTTTCCAATAATTACTTTCACATAATATGACAATGTTCAAAAATTGCGTAAATTCACGTAAACTGTTTAAGTCAAGTGTTATCAATCGAAGAATGTAACTTCTAAATGGTCTAAGTGCTAATTTGATTTAAGCGAAATAGAGTCTGAAACCTGTTTAATAGCAAAAGTAACGAAATCAAATCATATATAAAGGCACAAGCAAATTAGACCTTAATATTGCAGTTCCAAAAACTAAAAACAAAATTTGGAGCAGTTCTAACAAAAAAAAAACATTTAACACAAAATTGGCACTTAGACCAGTTAGAAGTTACTCTTCAATTACTGTAAATGTAAAAGGGGTAATACTAAAATAGTAAAGGAGACTGTGGTTTAAGATATAATTGAAATTAACCTCCGCCCACAATAAGTTTTATATCCGTAGATACGTATTTCGGCAGCTAAGCTGCCATCTTCAGTACGCTACCAACTTAAAAGCACTAAGAAATATTTAAAACCACCTAATCACACTGATAAAATCATAAAAATGTTAAAGCTAACAACAACCTCATCATCCTAAAAGATATATATGTCTACATGTAAGTAAATACAAATTAATATGTAAAAATTTTAAGTAAACTATATATGTTTATGTTAATGTATAAATCGGAAAAAAAAAACAAATATGTGAACACCTAAAAGCAACTGTCAGAAAACCTTACAAATGAGAGCTAACCAAACAACACGGAAATGCGGAAATAAACAGTCCAAAGATGCGAAAAAACTTCTTATTCTAACGAATAAATAAGTATATAATTCCCTGTTACTTGATACCTAAAAATAAACTATATATGTAATGTATAAATCGAAAAAAAAAATATGTGAACACCCAAAATTAGCTGTCAGAAAACCTTACAAACAAGAGCTAACCGAACAACACGGAAATGCGGAAATAAATTGTCCAAAGACATTATTTATTTTTTTTCCCCGATTTATACATTAACATAAACATATATAGTTTACTTAAAATTTTTATATATTAATTTATATTTACTTACATTTAGACATACACTGTGTCCACATTTCGATGCTCTCCATTGGCATCTCGTTTATTAGAAGACATAGAGCAACGGTTAAATGGGGAATGTTTTGCAGAATTCAATGCTCGCAACAAATCTCATTTCAAATTCACCATAACTTTTTTAAATTTTAAGATAATTTAAGAAAACCAAAATTTGCCGATTTCAATATTCCTCAATAACTTGATAACACCTGATGAGACCTATTCTAAACTTTTACATTGTTCAGACACTTTTTTAAGACAAAGTTTTTGATGCAAATAGAAACCTCCGATTGTCATTTGTTTTCAAGTTATTAGGGCTAACTTCGGTTTTTCATATGGCACCCGTATTAGGTTTTTAGTTAGTTAGATAGTCTTTAAAAAGAGCTTTTCAACGATGTATAACATACCCGAAAAATTTTTATTTTTAGGGAAGATATTAACAAAAACATAAATTAATCCCTTTTGAAATTAGTAGGCTATGAAATTAAACACTCAATACTGTAAAATAACGAAACGATATTGACGTAACAGATATTTGGAACTAATAACAAACGAAAAAAAACCTCCTTCGAGACAAATTATTAATCCTGACGATATGCCGCAAAACATCAGGTTCCAGCAGGATGGTTACCTTGCCCATAATACTCGTGACGTACATTTTTTGAGAGAAAACTTTAATTAGAGTACTTTCAAATAATAGACCAGTAACATGGTTTGCAAGATCACCCGACCTTACCCCCCTTGACTGTCATTTATTGAGTACCACTAAAAACGAAGTATTTAATTTTGCACCGCCACTGAAGATGAAGTATTAAATTTTGCACCGCCACTAAAAACGAAGAATTTAATTTTGCACCGCCAGAAGCTCAGGGAATTTTAGAAGAAGAAGAATGCTGGATGTGCTAAGATTATTAAACTAAAACACACTTTGTAGTGTCTGAAACTCTGTTAGAAAAAGGTGTCAAAAGTGCGTGGAATAGAATGGTTGTCATATTGAACAGTTTCTTTAAGTCAACCTCACCTTTTAGTACGCTTTCTTTACTTTTTTTTTTCTTTTATGACTTTTATTATCATTTCGTTATTTTACAGCATACTTAGCATATTTTTAAGCTTTTTCGTTGGTGTTTAATTTCATAGCCTACTAATTTCAAAAGGGATTAATTTATGTTTTTGTTAATATCTTCCCTAAAAATAATTTTTTTTCGGGTACGTTATACATCGTTGAAAAGCTCTTTTTAAAGACTATCTAACTAACCAAAAACCTAATATGGGTGCCGTATGAAAAACAAAAGTTAGCCCTAATAACTTGAAAAGAAATGACAATCGAAGGTTTCTGTTTGCATCAAAAACTTTGTCTTAAAAAAGTGTCTGAACAATGTAAAAGTTTAGAAGAGGTCAAATCAGGTGTTATCAAGTTATTGAGGAATATTGAAATCGTCAAATTTTGGTTTTCTTAAATTATCTTAAAATTTAAAAAAGTTATGGTGAATTTGAAATGAGATTTGTTGGGAGCATTGAATTTTGCAAAACATTCCCCATTTAACCGTTGCTTTATGTCTTCTAATAACCGAGATGCCAATGGTGAGCATCGAAATGTGGACACAGTGTATATATTTTTTAGGATGATTAGGTTGTTGTTAGCTTTAACATTTTTATGATTTTATCAGTGTGATTAGGTGGTTTTAAATCTTTCTTAGTGCTTTTAAGTTGGTAGCGTACTGAAGATGGCCCGCTTAGCTGCCGAAATACGTATGTACGGATATAAAACTTATTGTGGGAGGTTAATTTCAATTAAAAGGGGTAATAGTTACGTAGAATAAAATAATTTAAAATAAACTCTCTTAAAAACAGGTTTTCATTTTTTAACTTCAATTTTAAAATTTTAAGAACCAGCAAACATTTTCATAAAATAAAGATATTGTGAATGAAAACGTGGTAAGGTATCAAATTCATAATACCGCCAATTCCTAGCTGACATGATTGACATTTTGTTAAAGTAAAAAGATAAATATCCTAACTTTTTCAGTTATTAATGGGAATTTATTATTTTCGTAATATTTATTATGTTTTAGGGCAAGCAGAAA
Source organism: Prosopocoilus inquinatus (assembly GCA_036172665.1). Classification (NCBI taxonomy): domain Eukaryota; kingdom Metazoa; phylum Arthropoda; class Insecta; order Coleoptera; family Lucanidae; genus Prosopocoilus; species Prosopocoilus inquinatus. The sequence continues at coordinate 39,797,079 of CM069871.1, forward strand.
AATGAAAAATAAAACGTTATTCCTATAGTATACCCGATCTGCGGACATGGCGTGTAAAGCAGTATTAACATGAATACATACAAACACGTGTAGATAATTATTGGAAAGGCTGCAAGAGTACCCGTCGTAAATAATTTTAGGTCGGTCGGATTAATATAGTCGAACGGTAAAGTAGTGGACAGGGGTTGTAAAGACCTGGGCGTCTTTAAAGTCCATGAGTGTACGTTTAACACAACCGACTATCAAGGTGCTTTGATCCCTTTGATAGTAGTTTGTTCATCTACCCGAGGAAAAAAATAAGTTTACTTTCTTGATCCCTAAGTATTGTTCTATCTTAGATAATAGTTATTGTAGTCAAATTCACGATTTTGTGTCATTCGACTTTTGGCCAGCTTTTCGGGGCAAATACCCGTATGTGCGACGCGACGCGCTGCTGTGAGAATTGAGCCTTATGCAAACATTGCAGACCCTTGTCAAATAGTTTGAATAGTATGTGCCGAAAAATGGTAGAAACGGGAATTTTTCGCCATTGAAAAGTAAGACTGGCGACGCTAAATTTTGTAAGACCTTTAAAAATTATTTATTCGGAGTTCTTGCACATGTATTTTTACATTATGGTACAGCACAATATTGATAACTTTTTTTACTATTCATTTTAATAAGTTTTATATATTCGTATTGATATTCACTTATTACTATTTGACAACTTATGAACATTGACGTCACACGGTCAGAATGTGTGTTTTGGCGGATATTTAATCAATTTCAAATTTTTCGCGACTTAAAAAAAAGAATTTATCTAAATGATCGTATTTTTATCTACTTTCAAATAATTTAAAAAATGGTCATGTTGCCTATTGTTCGATGTGGCATCCATCACTAGCGACACACGAACGAGCTCGGCGAAAAAGTGATTCTTGTGTTCGTGTGAATGTCAGATTAATTATCAAATATTGTTGACGGCATTATGAATACACTCCTCTGAAATGCTCTTCTTTCGGCGTCCATGAATTGCGAAATTTTAATAATAAGTAATAATATCCATACTAAATAGTAATCCTTTACAACCAAGACTAAAAACTGATGCTCGCTTCATGAGTAAAATGCTAAAGCATTCCTGATATAAACTGTGTTTAATCATTTTTCAGACATGGCAAGACAGCATGTAAAACTATTTGCAATTATTGGCTCTCTTGTAGATTTTAAAGCAAAACGGTAAAGGAAAATATTGATCAGAATATTAAAGTGCACTTAATGTCATCTTTAGAACTTTAAATTTCGCAGCCATTTTTCTTTAAAGTGGCAAAAATCTTCTGAAAAATGCACTTAGTTTATTAATAACTTAGCTATGATCGACAAATATTTGGATATTTGTATACTTCAAAATTTGCAATTTTTGCACTTAGAAAAGTTCGATTTCTCTTGCCGTTTCGTAATCATTGTAACGGAGTATTATGGTACCCGTTGTGGAGTACTATAACACTCGGTTACTCTCCGAAGAAAAGAAAAAATTACAAATTTTGAAGTTGTCACTTAATACAAGCATTTAAATATTTTTCGGTCATAGCTAACTTGTTATATAATGGAGCATCGACGTTAATAGGTTTCGAAAATCTTGTTCTTCTTGTCACATCGTTTTCAAGCAAACCTTTTACTATAAATCGTAATTCTGGTTGATTTTCTTTAAAAAATATTTTTGTAGGCATAAAAATTTTCACTCAAATTAACACTTACCAAATTTACTAGTGTTAATTATTATATAAAAATGCTTTTTAAATAAAATTAAACAGAATATTGCCTTTCTATGTCATACAAATGTCGTTGCAGGACGTCAGGATCAGGTGCAATTTATAAACCGATAACGGTGTTTACTTGTTCCCATGGTTACACTAATAATGCTCTCATCATTTGGCTGAGAGTTTAATGAATTAAATTACCTGAATTTGCAAATTGCAAACGGTTGCAGACGCTTACCGTGTCTCGTGAATGACCCCCTTAGTAAACTGACTAAACTTTTTAGAAGATTTTTGCCGTTTGAATATCTGAAATTTAAAGTTCGAAATATGATATTAAGTGCATTTTCATATTCCGAACAATATTTTCCTTTACCGTTTTGCTCTAAAATTTACAAGAGAGCTAATCATTGCAATATTTAGTTTTTCATGCTATTTTGCTATGTCTGAAAAACGATTCAACACAGTGTATATAGACATGTATAATTATTTAATGATATCTAACTCGATTGAAATGTTTGCAGAAACTTAGTTCCTACTTTAACGAACGAGTGGTTAACCTATTCGGCCCATTAAATTCGTTTCAGAAACCGGGCTTCAGGGCCGGTATTTAAAGTCTAGTTGACCGAAGGTTGGACTCAGCCTTGGGTTAAGGCTCTACTTTTAACATTGTTCAACCAATCGATGGTTGAGTCCAACCAACTAGACTTTATAATACTGACTTTTCATCGTACTGTGCACAGTAGCTACTGTCGCTGCCAAAAAAAAGTGGACACTTTTTTGACGTAAATTTAATAAGGCTAAGAATTTTGTTGGGTGGCTGTAATTATGAACTGACACTTACGGATGACAGACAGTAATAAATAAAGTTCAGTCATTATTTCAGTTTGAAAAATATTGGTTCATGTTAGCCATCCAGCTAAGGCAAAAAGTATTTATCTTTAAAAAAGCTACTTCGTTTGTCATTCGTAAATGACAGTTTATAATTACAGCTACTCAGCAAATGTTTAGTGTCGTTAAATGTACTATTGCGGCCTTAAAATTTCGCCCAACTCAGTTTTTCTTTGTAAATAGGGTTTTTAATAACTTGTCAAAACTGTTTAATCATTTTGAACGCCAGATTTCAAATTTTAAAACTTTTTTTAAATTTTTAAAATGCCAAATCATATGCTTTCTAAAGTAGAAAAAGGTTTTGCTTACTTCCGTTCTAATACCTTACTTCACTTAAAGTTAAAATAAAACCAAACAATCTGAAGACCAAGTGACTTTTCAATGTTATGTCATTAGTGTCAGATTTGAAGAAAAAGCCAGGTTGATAAAATTAAAATTTCAACAAAATCAGGCTACTTGACAAAAAATCGTGAGAAATTTTAAGGCCGCAATAGTACCGTGCCTTCAATTGAATTCCTCATTAAAGTAAGCTCTGATCTTTTTATGAAGTTGGCGACACAATTCTAGAGAAAACAGTTGTCATTAACTGTCAGTACTGATCATAACATCAAATAAAAACACAACATTAAACTTTAAAGTAGATGCTCAAAGTGCTCTCCTTCAGCTTGAATACATAAGCGTACTCTGCGTCTCATGTTTTCAAAACCCGTTTGCTAAGTGTTCGGGGGTTATGTTAGCACACACATCTGTAATGCCCGCACGAAGTTCTTCGATTGTGTGACGGATAGTTCTAAAAACTGTGTTTTTCATGTGCGGATAAATGAAACAATCACAATCGGATTATCGAAAAACTGGTGCAGAAAAGTCATTGTTTGATGAGCTGTGTGGGCAGTAGCATTGTCTTGCTGAAGAAACCCTTCGCTGAAGAAACCCTTCTGTAAGTTCATCATCATGTAATTGATTCATGAAAGGTTCTAATAACTCATTTCGGTATCTTTCAGCAGTTACTGAGTCGTTAAAAAATATTGGTCTGATGATACGCCTTCTTGACACTGCTAGCCAAACACCAATTTTTAATGGATGTAATGGAATTTCCACAAATTCATGGGGATTTTCTGCTGACCATATTCTCATATTCTGTTTATTTAAATACCCTGAGAGATGAAACCAGGCCTCATCGGAAAAGAAACACTTGTCAAGAATGTCGTCGTTGTTTACGTTAGCAAGAAACCACTGACAATATTCTGTTCTTCTGTGAAAATCTACTGGCCTGAGTTCGTGGACTGCTTGAATCTTATATGGTTAAAGCTTTAAGTCTTTTTTAAGAATAGTGTGACATGTTCCCACTGATAGCTGAACTTCTTGTGAAAGTTTCGCAATAGATTTCTTGGGAGAGTGTTCCATTCGATCCCGAACATCTTCAATGCAGGTTGCAGTCCTTTTCTTAGCTGCTCCGCTCCCTGTTTTGCGACCAAGTGATCCTGTTTCACGAAATTTAAGAACACAAGCTTGGATATGTTTAACTAGCTGTTCATAAGTTATAGCAAAATTAGGAAACTGCTGTCGAAATTTCTGTACATACTGATTAATTGAATAAACTAACTCTCCATTTTCTATTCTACCGGTTTAAAAATAACTTTCAACAATAAATATTTTTTGCTGTAATTCTAACATTTTGAATTAATTGAAATTACAAAGTGTCAATTTGACATTTGTTTAATTAAATAATTGAACAGCTATAAGCGCTGCAAATCTTAGGAGAAAAAAACAGTGAAATCATAGCCCACTTTAATGAGGAATTCAATTGAAGGCACGGTACTATGTCCGCCAAAAAGTTTGAGTTATTTTATTAGTTTGAATGCAACTTTAAATTTGTTTCTACGGTAACGTAAAAACCACAGAAAGAAATAAACGGATTAATACATCATAGTAACAATAATTAACTCGCCGTATTTACATAGATATATTACACGTACCCGATTTTTTTAACGGGCATAGTACATCAAGAAGTGTCCATTTTTTTGGCGGCAACAGTACAAAACATTTGCTGTAATTGTTATTTCATGATATAATTAATTTTAAATAAACACATACGTCAAGCTACGAACACTAGACTCGCACAGCAGTTATAATAATTTGGTATCATTGTTGATACCAACCACTTACAGACTACAGAACTTCAAATTGTATTCTCGTCCTGGTTTGGGATTCTCCTCCACCTCCTAATTCACTTTTATGTTCAGAGCCATCTACCTCAACACTAGTGAACCTATGAATTTCATGTATTTTGAAGCAAATTCTGCCTTACCAGCAATACATTGCAGTTGGTTTTAATTTAAGCTATATTTTTTACAAATTTTTCAGAAAATTGATATTTTCTTGAAAACTACTAAATGTAGACTGAAATAACTGAGACTACTCTTAGTTTATATGTTTGCCTACTATGTGATCTATTTTATTTCTTCTGATTTGCTGATTTTCTATTGGTGTGTATGACATCGACTGATTTATTTATTTATTTTAAAGTAATTTACACTTCCATTTCAGTTTAAAAATAGATCACGTCGTAGTTTATGCTTTGTGGAACGTATTACATCCCTTTTCAAGTCAAACTAGTGGTTAAATTTTGAAAAAATATCGAAGTTCTTCCTATTATTTACATGGGAAGGAATTCCCGCCATTTTGAAATGAATCGTCCCCTTAATACGATTTCATCAGTCATCATTTTATTAGTTTTTAACCTGGTCGTAAGGTGGAATGATACGTAAAACCGCACAGAAAAAAGCAATGCAGTTTGTTAACACAACTGTAGACTTTGTATCTACAAATTGTGCCTGAAATGAAAACAGGAATAATAAATGCGAAATGTTTACATGCAATTGTAGAGTAATATTTATAGTAAAACATTACAATTTATTGAGAAAATCGTTTAACACTTACATATTTAAGGGTATATTGTCCTTAAGTGCTAAACTTAAATTTGTAAATAAAGTGTAAACGTATTCTAAATATTGATGATTTTATATAGAAGTTTGTACTTTTATTTGTGGAAAAAATTAAAAAATTGTAGTAATTATTAATATAGTGTTTGAAATGTAGTACTAATTTTGTAGTATCTTTTTATCGGCCATATGTAAGCAAATCACACATTTTATGTTAATTGAAATTAATCTCCGCCCACAATAATTTTATATCCTTAGATAGTATTTCAGCAGCTAAGCTGCCATCTTCAGTATGCTACCAACTTACAAGCACTTAAAAAGATCTAAAAACAATCTAATCTTCCTAATAAAATGATAAAAATGTAAAAACTAATAATCCTAAAAGTGTCACAGAAATAAATACATTAATTTTAACCAGTAACAGAACTCGCTAAATGAAACAATTTTTCTCCATATCATTTTTTCCAAATCGCCATTTTTTTAAATTTTTCCTCCCGTAACTTAACGAGTCCGCTAGTATTGTTCTAATTACAGGTTCTAAGAATGGGCAGTATTTTAATTTTTTTAAGTTGCTTAGAAACGGTCGGTTCGTCACCTTTGTCAAGCGTCTGAATTGAATAGGTCTTCTTGTACAGCAGCGGAAACATAAACCGGGACAAGTCTTATAACGAAATTTCGGATTAATTTGATAGTGTGAAGTTTCCTTGATGACGGTCGTGACCCTTCTAATTAATTTATTACCGTCAGTGAACATCAGAATTAACTTGTCAAATTGAGTTCTTAAGAATGTATCGTCTTTCTAAGAGAAATGTAAGTAAAAAATTTCGACCAGTGAATCAGATGGAATTAGTGAAGCCTTTGGAAGAACTATGTGACATTTTGGATGTGGAATATGTATTGTGGCGCGCCACCCGGCTTAGCTCAAGGCGTCAAGAAGTCGGTTCGTTATGCGTCATTGGCTGCCACGCCACCGGGGTCTATATCGAACAGCCTAGACTTTTCCGGCGATGGAACAAACTCGAATCTTCCAGCGTAGAGAATTCCAGACGGCAGCAAATGATATAAAATCGCCCGGAGTTGACTCACCAGTCAGTCGAATTCTAATAGCGATCGTCGAAGTTAGACTTCTAGTGTGTAAATAAATTGTTATAAATAAATTAGTTTTTAAGCTTTATTAAATTACGGTTAAGTTTTTACCGAGTGTTTTATTCGTTTAAATAAATAAATTTAAACCCTAGAAACGTAACAGTGGTGTCGGTGTGCGGGTTTGTGAAAATAAATAAACAATTTAAAGTAAATTAAATTTAATCAGATTATTAAATAAGTACAGTATAGGAAAAAAACAAACGAGAAAAGTGTTGTTGAAAGACTTAAAAGTGGCCGAATTAAAAACAGAATTGGAAGAACGAGAGTTAGAAACCGGTGGTTTGAAAGGCGCACTTCAACAGCGTCTCCGATACGATTTGTTGACAGCTGGTGAAGATCCAGAGACGTTCCTTTTCGAAATTTCGTGTGGTCCCGCCGATTTTAATAAAATCTTGAAGGATGAATTTCGAGAACAATCCAGAAATTTGGACGAGAAGTTTCAAGAACAGTCTGGAAATTTCAAGGACGAACTTCGAGAACAATCCAGAAATTTGGACGAGAAGTTTCAAGAACAGTCTGGAAATTTAGAGAAAAATCTTCTAGAACAATCTGGAAATTTCAAGGAAGAACTTCGAGAACAATCCAGAAATTTGGACGAGAAGTTTCAAGAACAGTCTGGAAATTTACAGAAGCTTCAAGAACAATCCAGAAATTTAGAGGAGAAGCTTCTAGAACAATCTGGAAATTTCGACAAATTACAAAATAAATTGTTGGAACAATCTAGAGACTTAGACGAGAAATTTCTAGAGCAATCCAGAAATTTCGACGAGAAACTTCTAGAACAGTCCGGAAATTTGAAGGGTGAATTTCTAGAACAGACGAAAGGACTCGAAGATAAACTAGTGGTAAAAATATCGGAAGAAACAAGAAACCTGCAAGAAAATGTGGAAGAAATAATATTCCAGCAGGATAACAAAATCAAAAATCTGGAACAAATCATGGCGGGGTTGCGAGTGTTCGGGGATCAGCCACCAGTAGAAGTACTAGAAAATAATGAAACCCGAATTGTGGAAGGACCAGCAGAAAATTCTAAATTGAAAATAAAACCACCAACGTTCGATGGAAAGTCTTCTTGGCCCAACTACTTCAAACAGTTCGAAGCAGCAGCAAAGGCGAACAGATGGACGGCCAGCGAAAAAGCCACTTCGTTAATTGTGGCCTTGAGAGGGGACGCTATCGATGTGCTACAGACGATGCCGCCAGAGGAACAAGAAGACTTCGACAAGCTGGTGAATAGGATGGAAATGCGTTACGGACAGGTCCATCTGACCGAGGTATACCATACGCAGTTGAGGAATCGCTGTCAGAAATCCGGAGAAACTCTTCAGGAATTCGAAGCAGACGTTGCGCGTCTGGCCCAGTTGGCATATCCCACAGCTCCTGTTGAATTCCTCAAATGTTTGACGGTGCAGACCTTCATAGATGGAATCCGTGACCCAGACAACCAGCAGGCATTGAGAATGACCCATCCGAAGACGTCCAAGAACGCATTAGCTTATGCCTTGGAATTTGAAGCAGCGACACGAGTCTCAAGAGGGCATGTCAAGGTGCGAGCGGCTATGGACTTCCAAGAGGAAGAAGAGGAAGAGTCCGCCAACGCCAAGGTGGGATCTGCTAATAAGGGGCAATCCAAGGAATATGCCACCGCCGAGGATGTTCGCCGCATTGTGGAACAGGTCAACTCAAGAAGAAGAAGCCGCTGGAAAGGCCAGGACGAAGGACATGTTCGCAGGCGATGTCCAAAGCCCAGACAGGATCCAAGGAACCCACAGTTAAACTAAGCCGGGTCGGTGCAGAGGGGCAAACGTCGACCCGTATTCAAAGGCCCCCAAAGACGAAAGCCAACCAAGTAATATTCCTACGGCAGTTAACCAGCAGTGTCTTCGTGGATGTTGATCATTGATGACATTCCTCACACCATGTTATTGGATACGGGTGCGACGAAGACCATCCTAAGACCCGACGTCATCAAGTCATCTGGACGCACCGAGCCGACCAAGTGGAGACTGAAAACTGCAACTGGAACATCAGCAACTTTCCACGGTGAAGTAGAGGTTATCATCACCATTGGTTCAACTCCAATAAAATACCGTGCACTGGTAGCAGACATAGAGGACGAGGCAATTTTGGGCATGGACGTCATGTGTGCTCACGGGTTTCAATTGGACTTAAAGCGTGGCGTGATGGCGGTCAATAATGAGGAGTTGGTTCTTACATCAAAGAGGAGACGTGACCGCTCGAGTAGTCCTCGCTGAAGACGTTGTATTACCCAGCAGGACTGAGGTTATCGTCGACGCAAAACTGGACGGTGTTTTTCAAGATGGGGAAGTCATTATGTTTGAACCTAATACTGATGATCAGAAGATTGGAAGAGGAGTCCTCGTTGGGAAAATGTTGTTGACGGCGAAGAAGGAAGTACCTGTCCGCCTGATGAACGTCAATTGTTTCTCTGTCAATATCAAGAAAGGAACAATCTTGGGAAGCTGCACCATGGTGTCCTCCATCTCCCGGCAACTTGAAACAAACGTGCCAGAAGCGAAAGTCCCAAAGAAATTATGGGAAATGGTTATGTCGACAGCCCAGGAATTGACTCCAGACCAGAAGACAAAAGCAAAGAATCTGATCGGCCGCTATCAAGATGTATTTGAGGTAGAAAATGGATCCAAGGGAAGAACTGATGTCGTGAAACACAAAATAGAGACTGGAGAAGAAAGACCTATCCGTCAAGCTCCAAGGCGATTACCGTTGGCGAAGCGTGAGGAAGCGGAACGCATTATTCGCGAGATGGAAAAGGATAATGTAATAGAACCATCAAGTAGCCCGTGGGCGTCACCAGTAGTGCTTGTGAAGAAGAAGGATGGGTCCACCAGGTTCTGTGTAGACTACCGGTTACTCAACAATGTCACCAAGAAGGACAGCTATCCCCTGCCACGAATTGATGATACCCTGGACACCCTGGCCGGCTCAAAGATCTTCTCAACTTTGGACTTAAAGAGTGGATATTGGCAAGTGGAGCTGGCGCCTGAAGATCGAGAAAAGACGGCGTTTTCCATTGGTATGGGTCTGTGGCAGTTCACAGTGATGCCATTCGGATTATGTAATACCCCAGCGACATTCGAGAGGTTAATGGAGACGGTTCTGAAAGGTCTGTCCTGGACAATGTGCATGGTGTACCTTGATGACATAATTGTCGTGGGAAAGACGTTCGACGACCACCTAAGGAACCTGGAAGGAGTGTTCCAGCGGCTTCGCGGAGCTGGACTAAAGCTTAGCCTCAAGAAGTGTCACCTGTTCCAGAAGGAAGTGAATTACCTGGGGCACATCGTTAATGGAAATGGAATTGCCGTGGACCCTGTGAAGATTCAGGTGGTGAAAGACTGGCCAACTCCCAGAAATAAACACCAAATAAGGAGTTTCATTGGCCTGTGCACTTACTATCGGCGCTACGTTCCTGGATTTGCAGACATTGCTAAGCCGTTGACAAAACTCACTGAAGAAGGTCGTCCATTTGAATGGGACCAACAGTGTCAAATTGGCTTTGAACGACTAAAGCAGTACTTGATTAGTGCTCCTATTCTGAGTTATCCTCTCCCGGAAGGCAAATTCGTCGTGGACACAGATGCTAGCAACGTTGGGATTGGTGACGTACTCTCCCAGATACAAGAGGGGCAAGAGAAGGTGATCGGCTACTTCAGTAAAGTCCTATCAAAGCCGGAACGAAACTATTGCGTCACAAGAAGGGAATTGCTAGCCGTCGTAAAAACGATAGAACACTTCTACAAGTACTTGTATGGTAGACGCTTCCTGCTGAGGACCGACCACGCCGCTCTAAAATGGCTTCTCCGTTTCAAGAACCCAGAAGGGCAAGTTGCACGATGGATCGAACGACTTCAGGAGTACGATTTTGAAATTCAGCATCGGGCAGGAACTAGCCATCGAAATGCCGATGCTTTGTCGAGAAGACCCTGTGCCGAAGACTGTAAGCACTGTAGTCGTTTGGACGAGAAAGTAGCCACGACTGCGAGGACAGCCATAGTTGACGACAAATGGCAAGACGAAGAACTGCGAAGAGACCAGAAGAACGACCCGGATTTGAAATTAGTGCTAGAGTGGAAAAGCAGGGACGCGAGGCCTACCTGGGAAGAGGTAGCACCATGTGCACCGTCCGTAAAATCATACTGGGCGCAGTGGGACTCCATAGTGTTGGATCGTGGTCTTCTAAGACGAAGCATGGAGAATCCAGAAGGCATGGAACAGAAGACACAGTTACTAATCCCCAAGAATAGGGTGCCAGAAGTTCTGAGGGAACTTCACGATGGAACTTCGGGAGGGCATCTGGGAGTTAAGAAGACTATGGAGAAGGTGCGTGAAAGATTTTACTGGGTGAACTGCAAGGAAGACGTGAAGGATTGGTGCAGAAAGTGTGCAGTCTGCGCAGCCAGTAAGTTTTTTGTGCGTTCACAAATATTTCTTTTACACACGATACAGGATTATAAAGCAATAATAATGTAAAAAATAATTTATGTTATCTCATGCTGAAGGATTAAGCACCGTTCTCTCTCACACATTGATGTTTCGCTTCCCTGCATTCAGCTATCGCTGTTGCACATTGACCACATGCTTTCCAGCACATACCAACGTACAGCCAAATACTCTGGTTAGGTCACTTGTTATATTGTCCATCGTGCTTATACATAATTATTCAGTTTATTCCAGTTTTCATAATCATAAACGAATTTACAACGTCCTTTCATTATGCACAAATAACTAATAAACGAATACGAAATAGTTATTGTTCTTTAGATGAAAAGGATGTCACATATAATTTGTTGCCAAAAACGCACAGCTTCCAGAAAGTAAAGTAGCAATATCTAAAACATCTGTAACAAAAGAATGTGTGTTGTGACGTCTTGTGACGCCACTTTTTTTGTTATTAATTTTCCAATTACATACTAATTTTAAGCTTAGTTATTACTGTTATCATAAGTTAATTTTAAATAACGTAAGCAGTCGTATGCGCATTTTCACGAACTCGAAATAATTTCCCAGAATTTTACTCTTCTGCCATCTATTGACCAGTAACCACGTTCTGTCCCTAACTAATGAGCTTACCCTTCTAGCTCTGCTGTCTGTTTATGGCCTATAGCTCAGGTAATTTTAAATTTTCCGCGTTCCTTAATTTTTTTCAAAAAAAAAATGGTCCACCGGGTCCACCGGAAAGACGTGTTCAACGAGTCATGCTTTCACCACGATCGGCATGCACGTGCTCGCAACTTCATAGTTTTAAAGAATGAATGTAAATCCTTTTTTCATTTTATTTCTTTAATTAATTCTCTCCCATAATTATCCTACAGAACTAAGATTTTTTATAACGGGCCAATCTTAAGCTACAATCCGGGCTCACGCCTCCCGACCACCTGCGCCTTGCCGAAATTTCAATTATCACGTGACCACAGGTGATTTTCTGGCAATCATTGCCCGAATTTATTCTCCCCAAGTTGGATTTTCCACCTGCACACCATTCGACCGGAGCAACCTGCACCTAGTTGTCCCCGCAGGGAGTCAAGCCAACACCCTCCAGGAAGGAGCCCCATCGGGGTGCAGTATTTCCGGATTCGTGAGTGCCACACGAACTGTTTGCCTTCATACTATTTAGGTCAAATCACCTCATCATTCATTTATTCCTAAGGCATAAAATAAAGCAAATAAGTAATTTGGAAATCTTCGGGGGTCCCTTTTATTACTTTAAAATATTGTCCAGTCAAGCTGCCGGAGCCCTGTGCCCTGCTGTACCGCCGGCCTAAGAAGCAGAACTTACCTCTGCACAATAAAAAAAAAAAGTCCTTGCCGCCCCTTCAATCCAAGTGGCAGCCTTTCTTAACACCACAGGAAAAATTGAAGGGGAGGCACGTGACAGTGTATGAAAATTATATAAACAGGTTAATTTATCTAATTATATGAACAAATCCAATCATTTTACCTTCAGCTCATTTTGAGCCACTGAAGTTCATATTTGAGAATCTTGAGCATCCCGTCTGCACCTGGCTAGTTTGTAATATAAGTATTAAGAGAACATGCAGCAGCGTAGAAATTGCTTGCAATGCCATGACAAACTTTACATACAATTCAAGTTGGTGAAGTTTGGCTAGGAACATTCCATTGGACCAGATGAATCAACTACAAAATAAAATTAAGGTTAAACACGAATATTTTACTCACACACAACTGCAATTTGCAAATGTCAAACGGGGAATGGAATCCCAAGTGATAGTTGGTACACGTTTGGAAAAGGCGCTAATTTTCGAGTTTAAAATTAAATATAATATTACTTACCTAATTCGAGCTGGTAGCAGACCTTGGCAAAATACCTTAAAGTAATTAAAAATCATAACGAGGCAGAAATATTCGGTCGATTTGATCAGCTGTCACAAACTGAATCGTTTTTTCATTCAAAATTCACTTGCACAAGGTATAATTTCTAAGGTCCATTTTATTAAAGAGCATAAGTCTCTTTTTACTTATTTCTGAAATAAACAACTAGCACACATAACCACACCACTTCTTCTTTGACAGCAAGTAACACTTCGACGCCATATTTAATCACATCGCTTGCAATGTAAAATTTTTACGATTAAAAATTTAACAATCGATGTTGAATCGATTCATACACGTTGAACGCTAAACTATATGTAATCATAAATCGATTGTATCCGTTGAATGTCCCTAATGAAAGTCATTTTGATTTTGAGTTTAAGGTTACTGCGTATGAAGCAATGTTGCAATATTTTCTTTTCGTCACAAGCTGTATTTTTCATATCTCAAATTATATTGCTTAATTAGTCGTTGCAAATCTTTTCTAAATATGTAATTTAAAAATTTGACCGTAGCAGTACGTTTGCCAGAAGAAGAACTTTTCAATTCGTTTCGCTTTTTCGTTAATATATCCCCTATACACTTTTGTGACATCTACAATAAGTATTTCTAAATGAAAAGTACGTTTACAAATTTAAAATATTGTACTCACTGCAAACATTTCCTCTAATCTTTCAATTATTTCCGTTTTCCCCAAATCTGGCCTGTCCGTTTGGTACTTGACAAATGCTTTTTGTATAGCAATTTGCATGTCATGTTTCACCATTTTGCCCTAAAATAATTAATTATTTACATAATAAATTGACTTGTAGAATTAACATATTGCTATGTTATTTTAGTTGAAGGTCTTAACTTACATTTTTGGGATGTATTATTATGATTTTGCATCAGAATTTTGTTTAAAGTCAGTATAATTTTCGTGTATTAAGGGAGAATTGTAATTCCATGGTATTGCCTCAAATAATGCTTACACTAAAACATAAATTTTGTTCGACGAATTAAATTATATGGGTTACGACAAAACACATTGAACCGCAACCTAAAGTCATTCTTGAAGCTTCTATGATGTAACAAAGGACTGCAGGACTTTGCTGATATGAAGGCATCTCTTAAGCCTAGGAAAAGGCATCGTAAGTTAAAATGGTCATCTTCGACCAAGAAGTCTTCAAGCATCACGACAACAAGAGACGAATTCGTGGTAACAAAACAAAATGTGTACGGACATTATTGTTTGATATCTGTAAAGGGAATTCATTTGGGAATATTTTAAAACATTACATGAGTCGGTAGAAACAGTAATAAGGAAGTAATTTTTTGTGAAAAGCAATAAAACTCGTTTAACAAAAAAGTGTTTACTAGAAATTGGAAATGACTCGCTCTAAGGAGAGTCAGAAAACGAGAGGGAGGTCTTTTTCTTGTATGATCTATATAAGGGGAACAGCAAATAATTCGCGAAGGGTATTATCCAAAAAGTCACCAAAATACCAGCAAATAAATATCTGAGCCGGGTGTTTTCAGAAAAGTCAATTAAAAACGGAAGTATAGTGTCGAGATTATTGAAATAAATTTATGAACGAGTGCGTGCGTGTACATTAATAATGAAGTGCAGATGGGACAAAAGCCGTAAGATGAACAAAATTATTAACATAACGTCGGGAACTATTTAAATCATTTATCAATTTTAATGAAGGATTGTTCAAATAAATTCAACGTTAAATGTCACGAAGAGTAAGAAACATTTAAAGGAAAGCTAGCGTATCAGTATTGCAAAAATAAATATCAAACAATTAATAACTCCATTGCAGGAACTTCTTATAACCTGTTTAAGAGAAAGAAATACATTTCATTTATTGCTGCAAAATCAAAATTTGTTAAATAAACCCATAGAAGAAAATAAACGATTTTAATTTATTCTGAATTTGTTTATAACAATTAGAAAAGAACCAAAAAGATTGTTATAAACAACAAACAAAAAGGTCACGACCCTGGACCTATAAGAGTTTCATGTTAACAAAAATTTATATGCGTTATTACAAACGAAAATTGTTGTACGGAAAATAACAATAACGTAACAATATGTACTAGATAAAAACGGATCTTCTTAAAGTTGAGAGTTGACAACACCGGTTGATCTATCTGATTTGAAGTGTCACATTTTGGCATATGTTATAATAGGGGCATTCAATAAACAAATCGATTAATTATAATCGGATCGAATCGATTTAAATCGTAAACACACTAGGGGAATTCAACAAAAAAAATCGATTAATTAAAGTCAGTGATTTGTCGTGACAGGTGACCTATGACCTCTAACCAGCAAAAGTAAGAACAAATTTAAATTTAATAATGCCGTTTTTTATCCTCGACATTGCTGATTTCGGTTTCGATTTTTCTATGATTGCTACATCTGTTTCCACCAATGAGCTGATACCGCTTTCTGCGGCACTGCGCATGTCTCAAAAGAAGCATTACATGCTAAGGGATCCCATAAAACTGGAATAATAGAACAATAGCACTTGTAAATGATATATTTCTTCACAAGGTCTAAATATAGTATTTTGCACAAGGTATAATTTCACAATTTATTCATTAATCTAGTGCGGCTCATGTCTTCTGGGCATTGCACCAGGAAGCGGTAACACGTCATCGAAGTTGTCAGCGTATTTCTTTTTTAATCCCAAATTGCTATGATCCATTTTTTTAAGGAGCGTGAGTCTCTTTTTACTTTTACTTATTTCTGAAATAAATAACTAGCACTCATAACACTCACCAGTTTTTATCTTTGACAGCAAATGACACTTCGACGCCATATTTAATGCATCGCATTGCATCGTAAAATGTTTACGATTAAAAATTTAAAAAATCGATGTTAAATCGTTTCATGTACGTTGAAGACATTCAGACATTAGGAACTCTAAAAGTAAGTTAAAAGTAACGGCACATGAACGCCATCTTGACAAAACTTATACCTGCAAGTAAAGAATAAATTCAAAAGGGATTCATTCAACAAGACTTCAATCCAGAGAAAAAATACATGAAAAAGAACGTTCTATTTTATTGTAACATACATATATCAGAATTTTTGCATAATGTAACATAAAATGAATCACATTCTTATTTGGAACCGTCCTGCTTTCGTGATATACTTCACGCCCTTAAAAGGCTTATACTTCTCGCCATACATGTCCAGTCTATTTACTTTCAAGCCACTCACAGCCAACTGGTTAATTGTAAAGTGGACATTTATTGAAGGATTTATTTCAGATGTATTTGCACCGCTCGCAATTGAGACCTGAAACAGTACATTTATAATGCTGTTAGCACAGCAAAAATAATACTTACAGATCCTCGAATATTAGGCAACTTTGTTACATCTATTCGACCCATATCCCAATGCAAAATTTTCGAGACGGGATCATAGTTGTATTTACCTTGATTTGAAGTGAGAACGCAGTTTAGAATGCACTTAGGCATTAGGATTTCGATTTTTACACCTGTAAATTAAAAAAACATAACAGACTTAATCTGTAGCTGCGTTAAGAGAATGGTGCACTTGACAAAATCATCAAGTAATCAGACTAAAGTACAGGAACAATCGCCGATTGATCAAGTGTTTTACCCCTCATAAGCCTCGTATTTTCCAACTTGTAACGACATAATCACGGCTTTAGTTTGAGACGATCTTAATCATGAGATGAGAATAGTATAGAATTGTTAAATAACGTCAACCCAAGATAATAAAGTTTCACCAATTATTACCTTCAACAGTTCGACCTAGTGTCTGTTTAGGACCAACTGTAATATCCAGACGTCCTTGTTCACCTGATTTAATGGACAAATTGTGACGTACATAAATCGGTATTGCTACAATACTTGGCTGCTAATGTGATAGGAAATCAAACGAAAATTTCCATCTGGTGGGATGAAAGATAAGATTCGCTCTGCCTAAAAACCGAATTTATTAGTATTTGCAGTTTGATTAAATATGCAACCTCACCTCCCATCTTTTAAATCGAACGCATGGATGAAAACTAACATCATCAAACAGTCTTGGGTTCATAAAAGAGAGCGTAAGATCAGGCATTCCACTCAGTTTAATACAGCAATCAATCTAAAATATGTAATTTATTGTTAGATTAAAAACTTTCAATAGAAAAATTTTATATTCAAAATCAAGAACCCTGTATTAAAAATATAACTAACAAATACTATGTCGGAAAACTCAATTTTTTATTTGATTTTTAATTGAAAGAAAATAGGTTTTAATTTATAGTGTCCAAATTTTGGATAAAAAATTAAGAAAATAAAGGTTGGGTAGCTGCAGTGTTGGATGATACTTTATAAAGTAACGATATTACGGATCGATACGTAGCGTTCTTAAATGTATTGATTCGTAGCATCAATACTTCATAAAGTATCAAAGAATGGATATTCATAATATCGAAAAAATATCGATACAATTTTTTTTAACCATAAACACTAGTAACCCAATTGTAACTGTTTCGGAATCTGTTATTTTTAATTATACAGAGTGTCCCAACAGTGCGTTCTCGGGCTATATCTCGATAACTACTACAGATATCAAAAAAGTTTCAAGACATTTTTATTTTAAAATTTAAAGGTCTACGACATAAAATTATTTTCACCTACACAGGGTGAATCAAGACGGCGGTACTGAATGCAACTTTTTTATTTCAAACGGCACACCCTATATATGATATCAAATTTGAATTGCTTATAAAATTCTACACATTTTTTATGTACCATGATCTATGTCTAATTATAACCCTTCTGAAGAAATTTAACATTTTATCTAAAAACTGTCGCTTGCAGCCATTATTTTATATATTCATATTTTATTTATTTTTAACTTTAGAGAAAAGATTTTCGGAACAGATGTAGTTGATACTTTAACTTATTCTAAGCCACTATTAAAAGTATTTTTATCATTACAGGGTGTGATCATGGTACTAAACAAAATATCGGAAATTTCAAAATGACATAAGTCAATTTTCTTAAATAGCATGCCCTATATTCTTATATCCTAAATTGTTCGTCTAATACAGTACTTTCGTTTTTGTCATGCATGTCTTATACCTACCTGCTATATTTTTTTAGAACCCTAGACCTGTATGATTTATTTGTTTTAAAACGAGTAATTGTCTAAGGTGGCCAAGGAAAACAAACGAACCAGCCGACATTAATAATTAGATTACCTGTTTTCCACAGCCTCCTTATACAATTATATGTTTTAAAAGAAATAACTCAAATGGATATAAGGCTCTCGAAAAATATTGCAGATGGATATAGAACATGCATAACAAAAACGAAAGTACTGTATTAGACGAACAATTTACGATATAAAAATATGGGGCATGATATTTAAGAACTTTGACTTATGACATTTTGAAATTTCCAATATTTTTCTTAGTACCATGATCACCCTGTAACTATAAAAATACATTTAATAATGACTTAGAATAAGCTAAACTACCAACTACATCTGTGTCGAAAATCTTTTTTCTAAAGTTAAAAATAAATAAAATATGAATAAATAAAATAATGGCTGCAAGCGACAGTTTTTAGATAAAATGTTAAATATCTTCAGAACGGTTAGAATTAGACATAGATTATGGTACATAAAAAATGTGTAGAATTTTATGGGCAGTTCAAATTTGATATCATATATAGGGTGTGCCGTTTGAAATAAAAAAGTGGCATTCAGTACCGCCGTTTTGATTCAACCTGTGTAGGTGAAAATAATTTTATGTCGTAGACCTTTAAATTTTAAAATAAAAATGTCTTTTTTGATATCTGTAGTAGTTATCGAGATATAGCCCGAGAACGTACTGTTGGGACACCCTGTATATCTCATTCTTGATTGCATTGAACCGCAGATGGCAATGTTATACAGTGTTGAAAAAAGTAAGTTTTGTCAAGAATCCCAAAACAAATCAAATTTTAATTTAAATTATACACTGTTTGACATTAAATTGTAATATGCAGGGCCATACGTGTAAAAGTTACGACGTCACGGACACTTCTTAAATGAGAACCCCGTATTTTTTGTTGGTTTTGTAGTGGGTTATACATCTGTCTAAATTGCCACGTCAAAAATTTTCCTCTTGTATAAGAAAATTTATATTGAAAACAGTATTTTTTTTCATAGAAATGGTTGTTACATAAATAAAAGTAAATAAGTTTACAATTAACAAGAAAAACTCATTCCATCCAAAGTTTCATCGAGTATCAAATCTGTGCTCAAATAACGTTACTTCACAGGATAGAAACTTATTCGATCTGTTTCGTCAGAAAAAAACTGTATATTTCATGGAATTTATTCCTTACTTTTTTCCACACTATAAATATCTAGTAAATTTTGACCTATGAACTTCTTACAGCTTTCTGCACATTCCATCATTGCATGTTTTCCCCTATTTAAATAGTAATAGTCGGAAGCCGAAGTATCGATTACAAAATATCAAGTATCAGAACATAAAATATCGATACTGTTACGAATTCGGGGTTCGCAAATAATAATCGACACTTAATTATAAAACTTCAACTAAACACTAACTTAATAGAGTTCAAATACATAAACAATAACGCACAACACTTATTTCAATAAATAACACTTTAATATTTCACCATTTACATATGTCGCCCAAGAAGCTCGCATTCTTTCTTGGCTAAATGTAGACTGCTTAAATTGCGCTTCGTCCTCCTTTAAATATCCAATGCCACCGTTGCTAGAATTAAATTGAACGCCATGGAAATAATTCGAATTTTCTGGAACGTTCCAGATAGATGAGGCGTTTCCACTGCTAACCCGCGACATTAGTCGGTTGACTAAAAGATTTATTAACAAATTTATTATCGTCCAGCTCTAACACTGCTTCCTCCTTAGTTATGTTCGTCCCGAACAGAGTATGAAGCAAAGCGGTCCTCTTAATGACTTTATATGATCCATCATGTAATTTGGGACACAGTCCACGAGTCCTTCTGGGAATGAATAGCCGTACCTGGTCCTCCTCTTGGAATCCGATTTCATTGGTTCGTCGATCATAAAGGGGCTTCACTTTATCGGTCGCCAAATTAATGTTACGCCGCACATACTCGTGAGTGTGAGTTAAGCAACGTTCAAGATTTTGCGAGTACTCACTTAGTCCAAGTCGAGTTTCTGATCGCCCAAATTTTAAATCACAAAGCAAACGCATTTCTCTTCCCAACACTGTATGGGGTTTAGTAGTGTCAAGCTCTGCAGAACGGTAGGCCATCACAAAAAGTGGACGATGATCTCCCAGTCCCGTTGATGCTTCAAAGCAACTGTAGCCAGATATCTTCCCAAGGTCCTATTGAAACGCTCCACCATTCTATATGACTGTTGGTGCAAGGGAGTTGTTCGCTTTTTGAAAATGCCTAATAACCTGGTCAATTCCTGGAAAATGTGTCCTTTAAAGTTCCTGCCTTGGTCGGAATGGATCTCCATGGGTACTCCAAAACTTGTTATCCAGTTTTCTATCAAGGCATTCACAACAGTTACTAACTCTTGGTTTGGCAAAGCATAACCTTCTGGCCATTTGGTGAAATAATCAATTACTACTATGATGTATTTATTAACCAACGTTATAACGGTGTATTTTTTCTGCGAGTCTTTTTGCGGGTCACATGTAGCACATTTGGCACACCAGTTTTCTACATCACTTCTACGTTTAGTCCAGTAGAACCTTTCTCGCACTTTCGACAATGTCTTATTGATGTCCAAATGTCCACCGGACGCGTCGTCATGAATCTCTTCCAGAACCTCAGCGACCCTTACCCTTGGAAGCACTAGTTTATTATTCATCTCATTACCGTCAAGTGATTTCCATTTTCTCCTTAGCAGTCCATTCTGTAACTCCAGAGTACTTTTCCGATAAATACATGACATCAATGTTGCGTCCTTCGTGGAACTATTAGATAATGGCCAAGAAGAGTGTTCGAAGTTCTAATATACTGTCCATATTTAAATATTACGGTACCCAAAATCTCGCAATAATTATCTGGTCTAATATGCATTTTCAATGCATACTTAAATAAGTATAACAACATACTTCTTGATGACATTAAAGTCGCTTCATTCATATTTTGTAACACTTCGTTTATTGTAACACCAGTTATCACGGAATATCACTTCATTTACTAATGTAATAAAGTGAATAGAGTTCATAATTATTTATTAACATAATATGTACATATAGTCTACAATAGCAAGAATAAACAGGTTGTGTTTCTAAGTGATTAATACTGCACTTTCGCGATTACTATTTTTGATGACATCATAACTAGAGAGAGGACCTATAAAAGCTCTCCGGTTTTATCCACTTTCAGGCAGTGTTGGTCCTGGTGGGGAAACTGCGACGCTACTCCTTATACACTGTGTCGACATTTCGATGCTCACCATTGGCATCTCGGTTATTAGAAGACATAGAGCAACAGTTAAATGGGAATGTTTTGCAGAATTCAATGCTCGGAACAAATCTCATCTCATATTCACCATAACTTTTTTAAATTTTAAGATAATTTAAGAAAACCAAAATTTAACGATTTCAATATTCTTCAATAACTCGATAACACCTGATGTGATCTCTTCTAAAATTTTACATCATTCAGACACCGTTTTAAGACGTAGATTTTGATGCAAGCAGAAACCTCCGATTGTCATTTGTTTTCAAGTTATTAGTGCTAACTTTAGGTTTTTGGTTAGTTACATAGTCTTTAAAAAGAGCTTTTGAACGATGTATAACATACAAAACATAAATTAATCCCTTATGAAATTAGTAGAGTTTCAAATTAAACACAATATTGTAAAATAACGAAACGATATTGATGTAGCCGATATTTGGAACTACTAACAAACGAAATAATACCTGCTTCGGAATAGATTATTAATCCTGACGACATGCAAAACATCTGGTTCCCTCAGGATGGTTGCCTGGCCCATAACACACGTTTCGTACATTTTTTGAGAGAAAAGTTTAATGAGTGTTTTCAAATACTGGACCAGTTCAATGGTTTGCGAGATCACCCGTCATTACCCCCCTTGACTTTCATTTATGGGGTGCCACTAAAAACGAAGTATTTAATTTTGCACCGCTCGGGGAATTTTAGAACAAAGAATGTTGGATGTGCTAAGATCATTAAACGAAAACACACTTTGTGTGTCCGAAAATCTGTTAGAATAAGGTGTCAAAAGTGTGTGGCACAGAATAGTCATCATATTGAACAGTTTCTTTAAGTCAACCTGAACTTTTAGCACGCTTTCTTTACTTTTTTTTCTTTTATGGCTTTTATTATCATTTCGTTATTTTACAACATACTTAGCATATCTTTAAGCTTTCTCATTACTGTCTAATTCCATAGTTCCATAATTTCATAGCCTACTAATTTCATAAAGAGATTAATTTATGTTATTCTTAGTATCTTCCCTAAAAGTAAAAATTTTTCGGGTATGTTATATATCGTTGAAAATCTCTTTTCAAAGACTATCTAACTAACCATAAACCTAATACGGGTGCCATATGAATACAAAAGCTAGCACTAATAACTTGAAAACAGATGACAATCGGGGGTTTCTGTTTACATTAAAAACTTTGCCTTAAAAAGGTGTCTGAACAATGTAAAAGTTTAGAAGTGACCTCTTCTAAACTGGTGAATATCGAAATGTGGGCACAGTGTATGTTTGTGAAAGCGCATTTCTTGCGAGCATCCATTCAACCGATACAATACTGAGAGTCACGCCGTTTCTACGAATGCACTACTTCTTAGACTGGGCGATTATTCTATTGATATTCACGGTAAATACGCAGAGCCGCCTAGACATTATACTGTCGCCGCCAAAAAACATGGACACTTTTCTTGATGTAAATTTAATGATACTAAAACTTTTGCTGGGTTGCTGTAATTATAAACTGTCATCTACAAATTACAAACAAATTACCTACTTTTAAAGACAAATTAATTTTGCATTTTTGCCTTAGCTGTACGGGTAATATGAACTAATATTTCTTAAACCGAAATAATAACTCAACTTTATTAATTATTGTCTATCATCTGTAAGTGTCAGTTTATAATTACAACCACCCAGCAAAATTTTTAGCAATATTAAATTGACGTGTCCACTTTTTTGGCAGCGACAGTATTTACACTTCGCCGCTTCATTGCAATAGTAAACCAAAGAACCTCCCTTGATGTTACAACTGCAACCGTAGTATTTATTTGCCGTACGCTTCTCTGCGAATGAATTCTCGTTTCCCCGAAACAAACAAGAACAGGGGTAGCGACCGAAAGCATCGCTGACCTAACGGAATGATCTCGAAACCAGCTCGGATGTTTAAACTATCGGCCGGGGAAATTAATACACTTGGAAGTAGAGTTTATAACTAGTAAATCGCTCGGCTTATAATAAATTAGTGTTAATGTTTAAAGCGTTAATAAATTAATTTCAGTTTCATCGAATATTATATTTAAAAATAAATTAAAGCGCACCCTAAATCCGTAGCATCGTGTTCAATTCTTTTGATAGGCGGTGATGGCCAACGAGGTCTCAAGTCATAGACTTGTTGAGACCATCAGAGCGTAAATCTATTTTATCCACACTCACATTATTTATTGGAGTTTTATCCACACTTATGAAGCATATAAAGTACCACTTTATTCACTAGTGGAATAATGAAAAATACAATCATATCTTAAATTTTATTTATTTATTATTAATACACACATTAACATTTATATTAATAGACAATTCGTTCTTCGTTTTATCATGTTTCACTTCATTTCCATTAATAACAAGCTTGTAGTTGTCATCGGTTTCAGAACGCGTAGTGCTTGTCAAAGTTTTTGATAAATCTGTAGAAACAATGGATGTCTCCTACAACTAGTACCAGAGTACCTTGGATCTTCCTTGCGATATCAAGCTTATTAGATATAGAATCCTCGATATATGTTGCATATCTACAACAGCGGAGCTTCTCCACCCACCATGTCGTTTAATTATTGTAAGATCAGCACCTTTATTAGCCAGTAAAGTTGTTGAAGTGCGCCTCATGCAATGGCCGCTATAAGCTCCTGCGTTTGCCAGATTCAAAAATGAAGCAACTCTTGAAGGAATTTTCGACAAAGCATTGATTCCAGCAGGTTGTGAAGTACATTTTTGATTAGTGTATCGTAAAAAGAATCTGTCGTTGGATACCTTGTTCGGACGTAAGGACATGTATTTTCTACACGTCTCCCCAGTATTGATAGAGAATACTTCCATAATTGTGAATTTTCGTGAAATGCCGGTCTTGGTACCTGGTATCGAAACAAGCAGATATGCGCCTCTGTCTTCTACATCACTGATTTTCAAATTCGTCAATTCACAGCAACGACAGGCACCAGACACCCCCATTATTAGTGCAACCTAAAATATTTCAAATTTTATTATCTACAATGTCTAAAATGTTAAGAGATATTACCTTAATCATCAAATATTCTCTATCGCAAGCCCTTGTCAAAAATTCTTCCACGTGTGCTCTTTCCAGTACTGCAGCTTTCTTCGCCTTGTACCCTCTCGACTCACTCTTCAGATAGGCAGTGAGCTTACTATATTTTCCAATATCTATGTTTTTATGGACCTTTATATTGGCCTTCAGCATCGAGTATTTCGACCACGTGGATGAAATTACATACTTTTCAAATTTAAGAAATACGATAGCAGAACTTCCTCATTTATTGTCATTACCCCCCGTTTTTCATTTCATTCATTAAATTCGGAAAATACTGTTTCATAATGATCCCTGACTTCGCAGGCAATAATTGGAGAGTTGCTTCTTAAGCTTCTTGAAGAATTATCTCAGGAACAAAATCGCTTTCTTGCATTTTTCACCAACTTAACAAGTTTTCACAAATGGAGTCGATAAACAATCGAAACTAAATAGCAACCATTTAATTTTTTGATGAAATCTGATTCTAAGGCCCAATTTTACAATGACGGTTTAACTTTGAGCCGAAGCTTAAATCCTTCACAACAATTGTTGAAATAATCGTTGCTAAGGCCCAGTTTTACAAATGCGGTTTAACTTTGAGCCGAAGCTTAAACCCTTGACAACAATTGTTGAAATAATCGTTGCTAAGGGTTTAAACCTAAGCTCATAGTTGAGCTGCAATTGTAAAACTGGGCCTAAGGGTTTAAGCCTCAGCTCAAAGTTGAGCCCCATTTGTAAAACTGGACCTTAGTGACCGTGATTGTGGATAAAACGTTGTATTGCAATCGTGTTTTAGTCGCGTTTTATCCACGCAAGAAAGTTTAAACTTTCTGGCGTGGATACAATAAATAACTATTTCGTGTACGTAAAGTGGTACGCGGCTTTGTTACTTTCAAGCGTCCTCGCCATTGAAAGGACAGCAGTGCTGATTTCTCTCTGTACAACACTGAAGTATACCTGAACTAGATACAAATCACCACCGAGAATTAATTCAAGTGTAATTCGAACTCACGACCTTGCGTTCAAGCATTTAGGATTGATTACTCGTCGCTATAATATGCTTTTAGTTTTAACAATTTATTCAATATCAACACAGATGATTTTTGGAAAAAGTTGTTTACTCTCAACAAACTTTTCTATGGTAGAATTGAAATATGTACTTTCGTGAGCAATCAAAACTGTACAGAATATCGTCGGTCCAAAAAGGTGACCAAGTCCACCGATAGTATTTTTGAGTTATTAGAATTTTAATATTTGCTTATGATTATAAAATCAATTATTTTACATCAGGTTAGTTTATATTGATTTTTATGAACAATAGAGTTTCTAGAATATGTATTTTAAATTAAAAACGATTGAATGTAAAGTACATGGGCAAATATTAAAATTCTAATAACTCAAAACTACTATCGGCGGACTTGGTTACCTCTTGTAGACCAACGATATGACATCTATCTTTTTGCAAACTAGCAAACTGTAGGATGAATTCAAAAGTTCAAAGTAAAAAAAATCACTTCATTATTTGAAGTTTCTGTTTCTGAAACGATACATAACTTTGTGTAGAGATAAACTTAAGATGAACTCACCGTAACTTCTAAAAACCGTTTCTGAAAACTTTGTCCGTGGATAAAGCGTATACGTAGCAACGTAAACAATTTATACTTTTCATAAAGTTATCTGTCAATAAAAATTTATCTTTATATAAAGTTCTTTGTCGTTTCAGAAACCGGGTATTAATTTATTTTTAAAATGAAGCCTAGAAGGGGACTATTTGCTCATTACACCACTATTGGCTAAAGTAAAAGTCATCAATGAATATATTGTTACAGCCGTGACACGCAAGTAGATCTATTTTTAGTACCAGTCACTTCACCTTGCGTCACAGAACGTTACCGAAGCTTCGCGTTCATTCTAGCAAGTTCGAGTGAAACAGGGATCTACTATAAAAGTTGTAGCGGTCCGTCAGGAGTTTAGTTATTAATTTAGCAAGCAAGCGTTCGTACCTCGAATAAATAGAAAATTCGGGATAGAAAAGCGTCTTACGAGAACGGCTGAAGCAACCCCTTTTAGAGGAAGGTAAAGATCCCGAAACATTTAAATTTGAAATTGAAGATACGGCGGCTCTACTGAAGGAAATGAAATTACAAACGCAAGAAATTAACGCGGAAAAATAGAGGTCAGTGAAAATGTGAAATTAGAAGTGAAGGAACAAACGCAAGAGATGATAAAACAAATGGAAAGTATGGAAATGGAAATGGAAACTTACAGTTTAAAAGCCGATCTAAATATAGAAAACATGAAGATGCAAATCGATGAATCGATCGATGATCGAAGATCTTAAACCGAACATGACGAGAAAATCGAAGAAAAAATTTAAGATATCTGAACTCAATTTGGTAGTATAATTAAGGACATGAAGTTTGAATTCGACGACAAACTTGACGCAAAATTTGGTGGAATTAAAATTCAGTTTTAGGATAAACTGGAAGACTTGGTTAAACAACTGCATAAAGTGGAGCTTGGTTGTACCATTGCACCATGAGCCGCGTCGTCCAGTTAGAAATTGAAACCCCCGAAATTTTAAGGCGACTTACCGTAGTCTTTCATTCGCATTTTGCGAGATCCAGCATTGAATGCCTTACAGTCCATTCCTGAGGAAGTCCTAAACAACTTTGATCAACTGGTGGAGAATTTGGAAATGCGTTTTGGTGATGCACATTTGAAGCAACTCCATACCATTCAATTAAAAACTCGTACCCGGAAAAATGGTGAGCCACTCCAAGATTTTGAATTCAACATTGAGATTGGTATGCATGGCGTAAGGAGATTTCTTGCCCGAACCAGTTTTTCATCGGTTGGCTATCCAAGCATTCATCAACGGTGTTAAGGATCAAGAAATGTAGCAAATATTGCATTTGGGTAACTTCTCTAAATGCACTGATGTACTGGCCCATGCATTGGAATTCGAGGCAGCCAAGCAAGTCTCCAGAAGTTTGGTAAGCCTACGAGAGATCAACGCTGCTGGTGAGAGACCCTAACAGAAATTCTGTAAAGGCTGAAATACCTTGAAGAGAGGAAATCCACGAATAATAGCAGACGAATTACAACTTGTTGGAACTGTGGTAAACCAGGTCATTTGAGTTCCAATTGTAGGCGTAAATGAGCGTGCCAAGAAGAGAAAGTCTTGGGTCCTGAGGATTGTCGGCACTGCTCAAAAGCAGAAAATAAAGAAGGAATAAATGCCATCAGAAGAAAGCGTCACAGTAGACAGGTGGCAAACCAAGACCATTAAGAGGGAACAGTGAGAGGATACTGAAATAAAAACTATAATTGAATTGAAGGAAAGACAGCAACGTCCCAGCTGGGCAGAGATATCGGGAAAGAATCCAGTGTTTAAAACTTATTGGGCGCAATGGGATTATCTGGGAAACACCTGATGGAAGTGAGATGAAGGACCAACTCGTGCTTCCAAGGGTAAGGGTCGCTGATGTCCTGGAAGAGATTCATGACGGTACATCCGGTGGACATTTGGGCATCAACAAGATATTGTCGAAGGTACGACAAAGGTTCTACTGGGCGAAATGTAGAATGGATGTGGAAAATTGGTGTGCCATGTGTACTATATGTGCTGCAGTATCCGGACCCGTGAAAAAGACTCGCGGAAAATTACACCCTTACAACGTTGGAGCACCATTCGAGAGGATTGCCATTGCCATAGCCGGTCCATTTCCAGAAACCAACCATGGAAACAAATACATTATAGTAGTGACTGATTATTTCATCAAATGGCCAGAAGGTTATGCTTTGCCAAACCAAGAGTCAGTAACCGTTGTAAATGCCTTGATAGAGAATTGGATAACAAGATTTGGAGTACCCATGGAGATACATTCCGACCAAGGCAGGAACTTTGAAGGACACATTTTACAGGAATTGACCAGGTTAATAGGCGTTTTCAAAACGCGAATGCGCCCACAGTCAGATGGAATGGAGGAGCGTTTCAATAGGACTTTGGAGAGACATCTGGCTAAAGTTGTTTCGAAGAACCAACGGGACTGGTCGAACATCTTCCCCTTTTCCTAATGGCGTACCGTTCTGCAGAGCATGACACTACTAAACGAACTCCATACAGTGTCTTATTCGGAAGAGAAATGCGTCTGCTTTCTGACTTAAAATTTGGGCGACCAGAAACTCGACTGGAACTAAGTGAATACTTGCGAGAACTCGAACGCCGTTTAATGAACACTCACGAATACGTTCGTCGTAACATCAGTTTGGCGACAGACAAAATGAAGACCCGCTACGATCGACGAGCCAATGAAACAAGATTCCAAGAAGGGGACCAGATGTGGCTGTATAACCCCAGAAGGACTCGTGGTCTGTGTCCCAAACTACAGGCGCCTTGGGATGTACCCTATCAAATAATTAAGAGGATCAATGATGCGGTCTATATAGGATACAGAAGCTACCTCGTGGGAAGATGAAGGTGATCCACATCGACCGTTTGGCTCCGTACTCTATTCGGGACGAACAGAACTAAGAGGGGACAGTGTTACAGCCGTGACGCGCAAACAGATCTATTTTTAGCATCAGAAACGCCACCTTGCGTCACAGAACATGACTGAAGCTACGCGGTCATTCTAGAAATTTCGAGCACAGAAGGCTTTGCTATATAAGCCGTACTAAGACACTCGATCTCTGTCTGAGGACACAGGTACTGCCATCATATGGTTTTGACACTTGACAGTGGGTATTTGACCTTGAACGTGCGGGTTATCAAAAATGACAAGCTGAATACTTTATGTGAATCAGAATGCAAATGTAGCGCAAATCACTTTAAATTTCTATTTTATTAACACAACATGTAAGTTTATAATACATCTAAGCGTTAATTGTGCGAATATAACACAATAAATAGAAAAATAACCAAAAAGCATACGTGACTTTGACGTGAGTATATTGGACGCTTTTCAGATAAAATATTAAATTCATTTAAAACCCCGGATGCAATGCATAAATTTCTAAATAGTTAACTGTATGAACAGAAGTTTCAATAATTTATTTGTTAATATTGAAAATAAAAAAAACTATGGACTAATTGTAATTTTCCGAACTTAAGAAATAATTAGATTTAGCAAATTCCAAAACCAATGAGGATAAAAACGAGATTCAGTGTCCAGTCCAAAGAACCGTAGGTAATACTTGACCAAAACAGATGCTTTTTAAGCAGAGCTTACAGTTTCTCATAATAGCAATTGACTCTTGTTCGGTTGAAGATTAAAAACTTACAGGTTTCCGTTTATTATGTCATATTCCTATTGTAAACGCTTGGAATTATTGTAAATTTATATTTTGTCTCAATAAAATGGAAATTTAAAATAATTTCCTTCATTTTTCGTCTTGATTTACATAAAATATTCCAGTTTGTCATTTTTGACAACCCACTCGTTCAAGGTCAAATACCCACTGTTGCGTGTCAAAAGCATATGATGGCAGTACCTGTGTCCTTAGACAGAGATCGAGTACCTTAAGCCGTACGATCCGCCACGAGTTTAGTTATGAAGTTAGCGAGCGAAGGATTCGTACCTCGAATAAAGTAGAAAGTACATTTTGTAAAAGAGTTATTTGATAGACAAGCTCATTACAATTGTGTTGTTAATTGTGTAAAGCGACAGCTTTTAATTAAAGTGTTCTGAAATTTAACGACTATAATTTATGAACCCCCAAAGTCGTAACAATATAATCAATGAGGGTTTATGAACATTTTGTGAATTACTTTCCCGCAATGTGAGAAATACGTAATCGTTTATGAAATACAGCGAATTGTAAACGAACGCATAGCCTAAGTTTGGTTTGAAATACAGCGAATTGTAAACGAACGCATAGCCTAAGTTTGGTTTTTAAATCCGGGTGTTACTTTTAATAACTATGCGTAAAATGCAATGCATTTCAAATGGAGTTTATTTTACATTTCTTGTTTATTTTAATTCCTCGTTTTGTGATAATTGCCAATAACTTTAAATAAATTTTTAACGGACACTATAAAAATCGCATGAGCGTTCGAGCAATTTTCATAGTGTCCATTAAAGATTAAAAACAGTTTTTATACAATTTTCATCAGATAAGAGTTTTATTATTATTTCGTTTATAACTTTCTGATTAACCATTGGAACTTTTTTAATGTACTGAGTCTCCCCAACACACTATTGAAATTTGGCATCATGTTTTGTGAAATTCCTGTAAATAACCCTTACATATCCTTGAATTTCAGCAAATACAGTTGCTCCTGACTTGTCTATAATTGCATCGACTTCTTCAACTACATCAAAATAAGCCTCGTTGTTGGTATATTTTACACCAGTTCTTCGCCACGGAATGTTAGAGAGTTGGCCAGTTGGAAGAGTACCACTTACACTATATAAATAATTGAATGAGTAAAGGAATACATATCATTATAAATAAAAACAAACTTTGATTTTCCTGTTACTGTATTGGCTATTGTTCTCAAAATATTTGGAGGTTTTATTAACTCTTTCAAAATGTTGCTTTCTGTTGCCAATGGATAACCATTATCCAACATTTCATCCAAAAGCTATAAAAGAAAATATTTATTAAAATTGTTTTGACATAATAAGCATTTAGTTACCTCATAGACAACTACATAATTTTCTTTAATTATCGTCTCTGTACAATCAGAAAAATAATCCTAAAATATGTCTTAAGTATTATATTATAATATGAAGGGGGCAAGAGTCCGCAGTTTAGGAATCGCAACTTATAATGAAGTGTTCTAGACAGTACAACATTTTATCATTAGTTAAGGACAGTATTTATGCTGATGACGTAAGCAAGTTCTTAAGACCACCTTACATATGAATATGAACTTATAAATTTAAAATTGTCTTAGTTACTATGTATTCACAGAC
Source organism: Prosopocoilus inquinatus (assembly GCA_036172665.1). NCBI lineage: Eukaryota > Metazoa > Arthropoda > Insecta > Coleoptera > Lucanidae > Prosopocoilus > Prosopocoilus inquinatus. The sequence goes on from CM069871.1 coordinate 39,828,593, forward strand.
ATGATCCTTGACAAGACAATGTTACAATTTTCAGTATCGTTGTCCTTAAATCTCACATTCTTCAACAGAAATTAAATTTATTTGTTATTTTAAAGAATTCTTAATGATTTCATTTCTCTGGAAACAATGTAAACAACTTAAAAAGTTTTCAAATGATAACTGAAACGTTTTTAAATAAGATCGCCTTACGTTAAGACTTTAAGCAACTACTTAAGTGTTTTTTAAAACCTGCGTATGAAGCTAAAAAACAATAATTGAAGTTTGTTCTTGTCCGATGAAAATTGTAAGAACAAAGTTTTTTAAATCTCGAACCGGACAGAATTATGAAGCATTCTTTAGTATATAATCATAATTTTGATTTTGATAATACTGACATTTTGTACAGTGAATCTAATATTTTTAAAAGACGTTTCATAGAAATGTGTAAAATTAAAATGTCTCCAAATTCTATTAATAAACGTACGGACTTTGAAAATTTAAATGACATATTTTGTAGTTTTCTAGACTCTTTAAACAGGGTATACATCTGTCAATTAATTATTACAAAAAAAAAATTAGTTTTAATTAGTTCTAGTGACTTTTCTCTTTATTCCGCACAATTCGTATTTTAGTTTAAAATCATGTTACCTTTTCGTTTCTCTTGACGACTTGTTTCTCTTGACAACTTGTTTATTTACTTTTTTTCACTCCTGGCGAAGCTATAAATCTATAGCGAAACGTTCAGTGTTTTTCCTTCATAATTCTGTCCGGTTCGAGATTTTAAAAAATTTGTTCTAAAAAACAATGCTTAGGATTTTCTTAAATTTAAAATCTAAATACGAATACCGCCCATAAATGATTGTTCTCATTATTCTCTGTTGCTTTAGAAATAGCACTGAATATAAAAAATAAGAAAAAATTTGTGTAAATCGTTCTTGATTGCAGTGAAAACCTCGAGCAGCCTCTGGACAGCTGAATAAATTGGGCAAGTCGTTTTTGTTCTGCAGTGGGAATGTCGAGCTACGTCTCTGCTGAAGAAGCCCCAAGCAGGGCTGAAACAACTGTCCAGAGGCTGCTCGAGGTTTTCACTGCAATCAAGAACGATTTACACAATTTTTTTCTAAAAACTCATTATGCTTTGACAGCAAGCATAGCCGCCTTGCATGGGGGACTTATTAGGAGCAAATCCCGCTTCAATTTGTCTATCCTACTGCAATGTCAGGTCAAAAAGCGATAGTAAGATGTCGCTATTTTATCTGTTCATAAAAAATAAGGTAATCTTAAACTTTGGAACCATTTAAGTGTACATGTGCTGCATAAGATATTTCTAATTGATCGAGATTTTTGCCACCGTTGTCAAGTTTTGCGCACTTGTTTCGAATATTAAATTAATAAAAATATTGTGGCAAATCGTTTTTGATTGCAATGAAAACCTCGAACAGCCTCTGTACAGCTATTTCAGCCCTATTTGGAGCTTCTTTAGCAGAAACGTAGCTCGAAATTTCCACTGCAAACCAAAAACGACTGGACCAATTTATTCGCAAATGCGATATAATATTAATGAATAGCAAGGTTGATAAAACTGATATGGCATCTAGCAGGTTGCCTCGTTCCCATTTAATATGCGATATAAAATTTTTCCCCGCAAAAGTAACTCCTGACATCACACGAAACTTGTATGCGTCACAGCGAAGTATATAGAGTGAGTTTTAATCTGTTTCCTAAAACTTAATCTAATTCACTAAAAATCGAATCAATTCTGTGATCCTATTGATCAAACAACGCAAAAGTCTCGGTAATATGCCCAATGGAATTTATCACGTGACGTGGCGTAACTAGATACGCACCCTCTATCCCCTTCGCTGATCAAGGAAACCTAATACACAGTCCAGCTCTACCGACCTTGATGAATATACAGTCACTAAATAATTACAGTAACTTAAACAGCCGCCATATTAGTGCAAAATATTGGCGGGAAATCTAAAAAACAACAATGAATCATTTTTATACAACGCTTACGGAACGCATTGCTTCAAAATTAGTGTTAGTAAAGGATTTTGAAAACAGAATTTTAAATACTAACCTTACAAATTTTTGAATATGCAATTAAATCGTTAAACATTATTTTCCCTCGATAGCAATGGAAACAATCGAAATCCTTTCATAGCACTATTTTTACAAAAAAAATTGTGCAAATCGTTTTTGATTGCAGCGAAAACCTCGAGCAGCCTCTGGACAGCTGTTTCAGCCCTGCAATGTCAGGTCAAAAAGCGATAGTAAGATGTCGCTATTTTACCTGTTCATCACTATTTGTACAGATAAAATAGCGACATCTTACTATCGCTTTTTGACCTGACATTGCAGTAGGATAGACAAATTGAAGCGGGATTTGCTCCTAATAAGTCCCCCGCCTTGCATGGGGCAAGTCGTTTTTGGTCTGCAGTGGAAATGTCGAGCTACGTCTCTGCTGAAGAAGCCCCAAGCAGGGCTGAAACAGCTGTCCAGAGGCTGCTCGAGGTTTTCACTGCAATCAAAAACGATTTGCACAAATTTTTTCTAAAAACTATTTTTACAGTTCATAAGGGCAAATTCGGGCATTTTTAAATAATACAACAGGTATTTCTTATTTTATTAAAAAAAATTAAGTGATGTGTTATTACTATTACTAACCTGAAACGATATAACTTATCTAAATTTAAATTTAACGTCAATTTTAAATCTAAAGCACAAATATCCGACTACTATTTGCTTCTATCTGACAGTGGCAGTATGTCAACTTAGCATCCTGTCACTTTGCATTGCCAAGTGAATTTTAAAGACGAAGAAAAATTACTAAGTAAGTCGGCCATTTTAGGGCAAAAACGTGCTCTCTTCGTCTGACACATTAAGCATATGGGTTGCGGTACTATAATTATCTAGTGACGGTAGATGAATAGGTAAAACAGCGACAAATTGAAGCGGGTTTGCTACATAATAAGTCCCCCATGCAAAGCGGCCATGCTTGCTATCAAAGCATAATGAAAGTTTAAAAAGAAATTGTTGCAAATCATTTTTGATAGCAGTGAAAACCTCGAGCAGCCTCTGTACAGCTGTTTCAATCCTATTTGGGGCTTCTTCAGCAGAAACATAGCTTTGACAAAGGCCTATTTCTATATCATATATCACGCAAATGTCGTTGCAGGACCTCAAGATTAGGTGCAATTTACAAACCGCTAATGACACTTTGCAAATCTTTTTGAAGAATTTCCTTATCAGGGGGTCATTCACGAAAAGACTTGCAAATCGTTACCGACGCCGACGATGCAAATTGCAAATCCTTTGCAATGTAGTAAATACACGGTCAAAACAGTTTCTGCGCGGTTTTTGCAAATCAGACTGAAGGAGAAGAGCTAAATATAATGGAGTATGGACGTTAATAGGTTTCGAAAGTCTTGTTCTTCTTGTCATATCGTTTTTAATCAAACCTTTCACTATAAAATCGCAGTTGTTTAATTTTTTTTTTTTAATATTTTTGCATGTATAAAACTTTTCACACACAATTAACACTTACCAGATTTACTAGTGTTAATTATTATATAAAAATACTTTTTAAATAAAATTAAATAGAATACGGCCTATTTCTATATCATACAAATGTCGTTCCAGGACGTTTTGAAGAATTACCTTGTTGGTGTTTACTTGTTCCCAAGGTTACACTAATAATGCTCTCATTTGGCTGAAAGCAAGTTGAGAGTTAATGAATTAAGTTACCTGAATTTGCAAATTGCAAACTATTGCAGACGCTTATCGTCCTTTGTGAATGACCCCCTGAATACTTACCTACTCTGTGCTATAACTAAATTACTTATTGTACAACTTTAATTATTTCTGTAGTTTATTTTTTAATAAAGTAGAGTGACAACAATTATGCTTATACACAAGTCGACTTCAGATTGGCTGTATGAATGTCTGTTTCACAGCAGACAGTTCCAAACTGGTCTAAAACTGCAGTAAAAATGTTTCACTATGTTGAGTTGTGTCATCCAACATTACTCCTCTTTATTAAAAAATAAATTATCAGGTATGCACTCAAAAATGATGAAATGAAACTTGGCAATAGAGCAAAGCATATTCAAAGGAAATTTTTATGGGCGTATGGTTATGGTTATGCATTCAGAGTAGCTCTAAAGTGTGCGATTACCAAACGTAATACTGAATATGAAATACATATTATTATAAGGAAAAACCCTTCGCTTCATATGAGTGTCAATGCGACCCTAAATTACGGAGTACTCACACCAGAGTACCAGAAACTCACATGAAACGTGTCAACAATTCTATGTAAAAACTCGATGACAAACAATGGTGGAACTTCTTCCATACACACAGCGACAAAACTCACTCCTCCTCTTTGGATGCTTAAAAGATAGTGATGTGGAGTTGCTATAACAGGAGGTATGTCATTGGAATTCGCTCGCTGTGCTTCCAGATAATAATCACACACAGATCGAGATATTACACTTCGCCAGTGTTTTTCGAGAAAAACATCTCTGAAAAACAGAAACACTTTTTACATAAGAATAAACATACAAAGCCCAAACTTTACCCCACACCGAAAGTTATAGGGGATAATGGTTATAATTATATGCAAAGCCCAAACTTACCCAGATGAATTTATTATAAATAAACTGTGTATCATGACTAAATAGTACTTTCAGATTCTCTAAAAAATTCTCTAATTATAAGTCTGACATTTAATGCTACATTAGGTTAGAAACACATAGAAACAGCACTGCAGTGGTGCCAATAGCGGTGCCAGCATAACCCCGAACGAGGTGCGATACGTCATTACTTACAACGCTTTCTCGAAGCTGCCGCCAGTAGTCAAGAGCGATATTTTTACGCTGCATTCCAGCGCTGCATTAAGCACAATGAGTTCATAACCTCTACAACAGATTGTTGCTACGGTAACAACCAATCATCAATCATCAATCGGATCTAGTTTCTCTTTTGCATTAAAAATGATGTGAGATAATTTTGTTTGTGGTTTAAAACTGAGAATATTTTTGTTGTTTTTATTAAGAATTTTTCCAATCTTTTCACTAATTTTTCCGCTGTATGTTAAGGTTGTTTATTGGTTTGTTTGTTCATTGTCATGAACGTGAGAGTAAATTTGATTGAGGTGATGTTTTGTTTGTTTGTTCTTCAGTATATTTTCTATTGTTTTTTGTTGTATGCAAATGTAGAATGTATTATTTGCGGTAAACTGTTGAGCATAAAGCTTGAAAAATTAATAGGTTGCATTATTTGCCGGGCCCGTTCCGAGCCCGTACATAGCAGGTCGCTTGCAGGATAGTGAGTATCAACGGGCCTGCTCGTGCTCAGCAAATATGGTAACCTATGAATTAAATGATTTCGTGGGTTACATTCTCATTATGCGGTCACCGGCCCGGGAAAGCATAAGGTTCCTAAAATATAAAGGTTGCCCAAGTTTTCGTGCATGGCCACATTTCTATTACGTCACTGGTCCACGTTGTTATTTATGTTTTGTGCATTTCTGCAAAGGCATAAACTAATGTTAAATTCTGGATACGGAGGAGAATATTCCAATCGATAATGAAGCTACTAAATCAGTTGAAGAAGAAGAAGATAGTCAAGATTGAAATGATAAATTGTTAGGTTAGAATTTAGACTATATCTGATTTTATCGATCATGAGTCTAGGTATATTGGACCGTATTCTCATTTCATGATTAGAGTCGTCTCTAACTAAAGCCGTGATTAAAATAAACATAAATAATAAGAGAGAATTTAATGACAGCGTTGCTAAAAGACGAAGTAAGGATACCAACTATCGTCTTAAAGAACACACTAATTTACTTACTAATTTGATCAATAATAAGAGATTAAAATGAAAATAATGAAAAAAAAAAACATATTTGTTTCAAGCATGATTAATCAATTTTATTTTCTTTAAGCAATATAGGTACTTGTAAATGGAATCAAAATGAAATTAGCAATCAGCAGTTTTACTAAACGTAATGTATTTGAAAATCGAAAGAAGCCTGATGTGTTGAATATACAAATTACAAAATTAAATGGAATTAAAGTGTGCCTTTGATTGATTTGATTTGAAAACATAGGCGCCGCTTCGTCGGGTGCAGGGGCCTCGTGCAAACAAATGATTTTGTTGGGTGCAAAAGTATTAGAGAGCACCCGACAAAGTAGTATCATGGTAGTGTCTTTTTATTTAATGAATTCAAAGAACACACAGTTTTTTTTAAAGAAAATCCATAATTAACAGGATTACCAGAAATTTACAAATTGTTTAAAAAATTGCTAGCTCTTCCTGGTTCATCGTCCAAAGCAGAAATACAGCATACTTATAGCGTTTTCTACTGACGTGCACTGCGTGCGTGCGTACTCACTGTATCTCCATCTTCTTCTAACTTCATGTAATAAAATGAGTGTACACTCAGTGCGTATAGTGTACGTCAGTAGAAAACGCTATTAGTGTATTACTTGTTCACAAATCAAAAAACCACCACCTGTTGCATTATGTTGGTGTAAAACACAGTCCCCTGTAAAATATTGTCAAAATACTAAGCAGGGATGAGGAAAAACTTTTCTTTCCTCCTCCCTGATACTAAGTTGGTAAGACAATTTTAATACTTATCTTATTATCTTATTCACATTTATATTCGTCTTAAGAATCCTTTTCAATTCCACGCAAATGGAAAAATCTTTTCACTGTTAAGATGTAAGATGCCCTTAATTAAATTATCGTAATTATTAAAAATTCAGAACTCATGACCTTGTCATTTATTCCATATACTTTGTCACTTTGTTATCGAGTTCTTAACTATTGTTATAGTTGTATTTTTCATAAGGCAGTGGTCTTTTAATTTATGAATAAGTTATATTATAAATATTATAAACTGAACTAGGTACCGACAAAAATTGCACCCGACAATATTTGCAAAATCCGGCGCCTATGTTTCAAAGTGGTAGTATCACGAACCCATGGAACATGATGTTTAAGGTGTAGAGGAAATTGCATGCAGAGTATGCATACACAGGTACTAATTTCATTAAGTTTTCTAAAACCCTTATTACATATATGTAATTTACAGACTAATACATGGAAAGAATCGGAGAAAATTTGGAGTAAATCGTCATTGACGGAACATAGTGTAGTTGGCCAAGCACAACTTATGTTTTTGCATCAGAAATAGAAGGCAGCAGGTTGTTTCCACTGAAGAAAAAAGCATACGATAAAATCACATACGCTGATAAAATTGCTGATGAAATGAAGGGAATTATACGAACTGACTTTGGAGTTCTTTGGGCAAAAAATATTTGTCAGTTTTAAATTTTTCAGTTGAAAATTGTTTAAAATTTTGGATTTTTAAAATTCAAAAACCTTTAATTCTTTATTTTAACTGCTAGATAGGGAAAACAATTAATAATTTATATACATTTTAATCTGACAAAGGAAAAAATAATTTAGTGACTACTGCTATATATATTCAGTAACAATAAGTATATCTACAACATTAATGTTGGTGCAGTTGAAAACTGGTACACTTTGACAAATACGATCTTTTGGTGTTGTAAATGGATCCTAATACAGTTTAAGAGTGAAATAACAGTAAACGTCCCTCAAAAGGTTCATTGAAGCAGAAATCAAAATTTATCCGAGAAATTTTAAGAATAAATTCGTCAAAGTTGACATTGTCACCAAAATGATTGATGATGGTTTGATTTACACGTTACAAAATTAAAAATTTATTTTCATTCTCAGTGTACCAGTTTTCAAGGGTAGAAATTGTACAATAAATTTATAATAATAAGATGCCTACATTACAATAAACATAACATACTAGTTTTAAATTGTTATTCAAAAAGTTAAAGGATATTCAGTCGAACCTCTATAATTCAAATTTTAAGGAACCACAAAGTTATTTTGAGATATAGAGTTGTTGAGTTCAAGAAAAAAGAACAATGCATATAGCACAAATATTTTATCAAAGGAAATAACAATCAATTCAGAAATTGAAGAACTGTCTTGTCCGATGAAAATTATTATGATAAATAATGTTACTAATGTTTTCGATGCATATTATAAAGGGTATAAGAATGGGGAAACATACAATATAATTAATTTGTTGCCGATACTTGAAAATTGAGACTTTTGTCGATATTTTGCTGTATGTTTGATAGCTTCTTCAGGAAAATTTATAGGTAAAAATGAACTTGCATATTTAGCATTTAAATATTTAATTCTTATCATTAGTCTTTCTTTTAAAAATAATTTTAAAGTAATAGAAAAGGAAAGATAGATTTTAAAAAAGATTTTTTCGATTTTATTCATAAATATTCCTTAACCCGGCATCAGTCCCTAGGCCGATAGATTGCGTGTAACGCTGTTGGTTGCGCGTGAGAGTTTCTCTCACACATCAAATTTGCTTTATTTTCCTTAAATTGTTTACATATGACATATATAAAATATCTACATATGAACTTACATATGATAAGTTCACATGTAGAAAATTTGAGGAAAATAAGGCAAGTCTGATGTGTGAAGAAATTCTCACGCGTGACCAACAGCGTCACATTCAATTTAGTAACCTAGCCACTAATCCCGGGTTAAGAAGCTATCAAACATATAGCGAAACGTTGACAAAATCTCAATTTTCTCAAGTGTGCGCAACAAATTAATTAATTATATAATATATTGCGACTTATAGATCAATTAGAGTTGTAGAAGTTATAGAGGAGCGACTGTATTTTAAAGAACATTTTTAAGAATTCTACTTTACTGTTAATTTTGTTGCTTTTAACTGAAGTTTTTTTCTAACTATGTTTACTTTTCTTTTCATCATTTTGTCGTTCTTTAAACTTGCCTATTTAATATTTAAATATTTAATTCTTATCATTAGCCTTTTTTAAAAATAAGTTTAAAATATTATTAAATTTTAGAAAAGGTTTTTTCTAGTTTTTTCAAAATATGCTTGCTTTAGTCGACACCATCTCCCATGTAATTATTTAATTGAATATCTATATTTTTTGTTAATGTTTTAAATTCATTCGTAGGTTCTGTGAGGCCTCCAAAAGATAAACGTTTTACCCAGCCGGGACAGGCATAACTGTGATCACTTTTTAGTTTGTATGTGTGATGCCCTAATTCTGGAACTTCTGAACTTTTTTAAGTTTCGTAGCTATCCATTCTGCCAAATATTTTAGACCATCATCCTCACAATATTCTTTTATCTGATCACTATTAACTAAGTCATTTTCCTCTTGTAAAGAAAAAATCATTTCAGAACTGCTTGAAGAATTTAGTAAATCTCCAACTGTAGAAATACCACTATTTAAAAGAACTTTCCCCACAATAAATACATCTTCTCCCTTGTGTATCCTTGTGTATATAGTATGTGTATTATTTGACGTAAAATTTGAAGACTTTCCTAAAATTATCATTCTTAATCTGTATAACGCATTTAATGGTGTTGGATTATCATTGAGCCCTCCTCTTATTCTTAATTGACAGAATAGGTTTTCTAAAACATCTTGATTTAGTCTAAGTGTTAAAATATATTTTTTGTTAAAATTAACCTGCGTGTCACTTAATAAAGAGTTTATGGACATCAGTATGCCTTTTTGAAAAATTTGAAGAACTTGCTTGCCTCTGCAACGCATATTTAAATTTAATTTGTATACGTTCATCAGTTTAAACCAGGACTTTATTAAAAAAAATAAAATCTGCAGTGTTGTTGGCTGTTTCATTATTTGGATAACAATGCTTCAGTGCTGTGGGAGTAGTATGTGGTAATAACTCGGAAGCAAGTTTTACATTTTGTCGTTGAAATCTTTCGCAAGTCAAATGAGACAGATTTATTTTGAAACAACTGCTTATTTCTGAATTTGCTGAATTTATTAGATCTTCAACAATGTATTTAGTAATAGTTTTGTTATTTATTATGAACCCAGTATCTAAAAACCAGTTTCGTGTCAGTTTTAATAAATGTGGAGCATCGCCAAAAAAATAAATATTTGTTCCAGCGATGGGGTGTTTTGTAAAAAAATATTCATATGTAATACCCTTATTCCGCAGGAACCCCACATTTCTTCCTCCACAGTCACTTACACTATAACTCTAAAGTTAATTTTGTACAACATATTTACAATATTATAAAAAATTTGAGGAGTCATGCTTGTGTCAAAGTTTACGTAAACTGGTTGTTTCCATTGGGAAAACAATCCTCTTGCATTAACCACTTGCATCTGAGAATGTGGCCCGATTATTTGATCATATACTCAATTATTATATTCATACATTTCTGCGACTTTCATTTCATCGAAAGATAAAACCACTAATTTTTCTTCTGCAATCATAGTTTCTCCGACAATTTCCATAAATCTGAATACAGTTGTTAGTAAGCCTGGCTGTAAATTAAAAGTTGCAGCCCATCTTTGTAAGGTAGATAGTCCCAAAAAATGATAAAATTGTTTAAAAAATAGCAAGTATGTAATGACCATATCATGACTGAAAAGTTCGAGATTCAATTAGTACCTGGTAAGGGATATTTTAATTCTTTCCTTAAATATGTTGTACACTATTGTTTTGTTTATTCTAAAACACAGACATTACACAGATTTCAGTTCTTTTATTGATTACATGTGTATACAAGCTGTTTCACATTTCCGAGATATTCGGACTGACGGTCGATCTCGAGATAAGGAATAAACGCTTTCTATAAAAAAAAAATTTTGAACGAAAAAATGTCGAGAAAATCGAAGGGAAAGTAGAGTCGTACATTTTTAAAACGTACAGTAGATGAGGACATATGAAAATTTAAAGCCCTAGTTATTACCCTAATAATACTTCGTAAAGTTATAAAATTCCTTCTCAGCTGGTGCGTAATTCAATGAGCTGAGCGTTATAGCAAGGAAGGACAACTAATGATTAAGCGAAAAATATGTTAGTTACGTATGTACGGTGAAGTCTTTATTTTTCACAATAAATGTTCAAAGTGAGCACCATTCGCCGCAGTGCACGCGGCCGCTCGCCTAACGAGTGCATTTACTGCTCGCGGTACATATTGCCCGTTTCGAATAGTTGCCGCAGCAGCCATAACTCGATTTTCAAGTTCAAGTACATTTTCCACAGGCGTTGAGAACACTAAAGTTTTCATATGTCCTCACAAATAAAAATCACAGACATTAAGATCCGGAGAGCGAGGAGGCCATCGTACAGGTCCATTCCTGCCTATCCATTTATTCGGATAAGTATTATTTAAGAATGTAATCACATTTCGACTGAAATGAGCAGGAGCGCCGTCGTGCATAAAAAACATCTCACGTCGAGTTTCTAAATCGACATCTTCTAGCAAGTTTAGCAACATATTTCTGAGAAAATGTAAATACGTTTCTCCGTTTAATCGTTGGGGTAAGATATAAGGACCTATTAGAGAATTTCCAACAATTCCTGCCCAAACATTCAGTGAAAAACGTTGTTGAAAATGCTGTTGCCTCACCATATGTGGATTCTAGTCGGCCCAAACATGACTATTGTGAAAATTAAGTATTCCAGTTCTTGTAAAGCAGCACTCATCTGTCATTAAAATTTTATTGATCTGTTGATTGTGCTGTGTCAACCACTGGCAAAAATCAACTCTTGCGGGATAATCACGTTCCAACAATCCTTGTACCCGTTGCAAATGATAAGGATACAATAGCTGTCGGTGTAAAGCTCGCCAAACAGTTGCGTGTCCACGACTAACTTCCCTCCCAATTTGCCTGGTCCTGACAGAAGGATTCGCATGTACTCGCTCCAGAATCTCTTCTTCTATGTCTGCATCTACTGCAGCGCCAACTCCTAATCCTTGCGGAAGAACAAATCCAGTGTCTCGTAATCGTTGCGCAACAGCTGTAAATGTTTCAGCATTCGGTATTAACCGATTTGGAAAACGTTCCCGATAACGTCGCACAGCAGCACGAGCATTCCCTCGACTTTCGCCATATACGAAGTGCATATCCACGTACTCTGCAACGGAGAACCGAGGCATTTTGCAAACCGACTACAAACACTACTTAACCTGCTCATCGACGATATGAAACAATACTGCATTTTGTGAATTTAAACCGAACGAAGCCCACGAATAGCAATTGAACATGTGTCATTTACGATTGTCTACGACCTTGTCGCAATAAAAATACAACTCGTAGTATTTATTCATGCTAATAAAGGATAGATTCACAGGCGGCCATACATTTTCTCGTTTACAATCTACTTATTATCTTCTTAATGCTGCTGGTGCAATAAACTTTTAAAGTTTAAATCGCTGACCTTTGTCACGGTCGCAACGATTTATGTGCTATGGTATTTCTAAAAACATCTACTCAAAATACACAGGGGGACAGGTAAACCTTTTTGGGCGGGATGATCTCTGTGTATGCTGGTGTTATCTCGTGGTCGCGTCCAGAATCAGGTGCATCGAGTATCATTGTTTGCCTAACACCCCTCCTCAATGTTTCTCGATGCTGATGTTAATCCCAGTGAATCTTTTATTTTCTTCATTTTTACAGGTCCCAGCGGCTTTGTTAGGATATCAGCGAGCATATTCTCGCTGGAGCAGTATGCACATGTTAGTAGCCCCTTATCTATCAATTCTCGTGCGTAGAAGTACTTGGTGTCTATATGCTTCGTGCGTTGACTGGTTCTTCCACTTTCTAGTAACTTTAAACAGCTTTGGTTATCCTCATAAAGGATTGCTGGTGATGAGTAACTTAATTCCAAGTCTTCGGTTAAGTGGTTGATCCACACCAGTTCTCGGCTTGCTTCGTACAGTGCGATCAACTCCGCCTCGGTAGATGACAGAGCAGTAAGTTCTTGTTTCCTGGAAGTCCACGATACTGTACTTCCCGTTAGCTTGAAAATATATCCTGTATTTGACTTCCTGTCGAAGATGTTACGACCCCAGTCCGCATCTGCACATCCTATTAAGTCTTTGTCTTCTGCATTATTTCCCAATTTTTCGCTAATAGTTCCGCTGAGATATCGGAATATCCGTTTCACTTCGGTCCAATCTTCTTCTCGTGGCTCTGATACCTTCCTGCTCATGACAGACACGCTAGTTGCTATATCCGGTCTTGTGTTAGTAGCAATATAGATCAGAGAACCTATGGCTTCTCTGAATTTGCAGTTATTTGGTAACCTTTTATCGCTTGGCTCTTTCTTAAGATATCCTGGGTCTAGTGGTATTTTTGAAGGTTTTGCTTCGGATAGGTTGAACCTCTTCAATTTCTTGTTGATGTAGGATTTCTGATGGATCAGAAACGATCCGTTTGGTTCTCGCTCTATTTGTAGTCCTAAATACAGTTTTAGATCCCCTAGGTTCGTCAGTTCAAAATGTTCTTGTAGCATTTTTTCAATTTTGGCAATGTTGTGCTTGTGCATGCACGTTACAATGACGTCGTCAACGTATACCAGTAAAAATACACGATCATCTTGTTTCCCTTCCGTATACAAACAAGGATCTGCATTTCCCCTCCTGAATCCATTGGCTATGAGGACTCCATTTATTTCCTGGTTCCAAAGGCGGGGTGATTGTTTTAATCCATAGATGCTTTTCTTTAACTGGCAGACTAGATGTTCCTTTCCTGGTTCTTCGTATCCTTCTGGTTGTCTCATGTATATGGTTTCGTCAAGTTTCGAGTTCAGAAATGCCGACTTCATGTCTAAATGACATACTGGCCAGTTTTGTCTTCCTGCGATGGTTAATAGTGTACGTAAAGTTGTTTGCTTAACCATATGTGCAAATATTTCATCGTAGTCTCAACACCGTATTTTTGTGTAAAACCATGTGCTACTAGCCTTGCTTTATATCGTATCACGTTGCCCGTTACACCCGATTAACTTCCGTTCTTCTGGTTGTTCTACAAATTCCCATACACCGTTTGTTTTCATGGATTTTATTTCTTCATCCATGGCTGCTATCCAGTTCCCAGCATCGCGTTGTCCGCATGCTTCCCTATACGTTCTGGGTTCTTCATTCTTTGCTAATTTAAGCACATTTACCTCTTCAATATAACGCTTCGCTGGAACGCCCTTATTTATTCTTGATGATCTTCGAGGCTCGTAGGTTTCTTGCGTATTTTTGCAGTTATCTTCTTCATTCACTTCATGGATGTTCTCTTCCTTATTTCTATCTTCCTTTTCTTCTACGTTTTCCTCATTTTCAGTTGTATCGTTATTTTCTACCTCAATTTGATTGTGATCTGCGTGATGAGATTCGATGAACCGTTTCCGCATCCAATAGTATGTAGCCTTTGGTCCCCTCTGCGTATCCTACGAATGTCAACTTCAACGTTTTATCATCGAGTTTTCTTCGTCGCTCTTTTGGAATCAATGAGTACGCTGTACATCCGAAAATTTGCATGTGAGACAGGTCTGGTTGTTTCCCATGCAGAATTTCGTAAGGTGTTTTGTTCACAGCCTTACTCGGAAAGCGGTTTTGTATGTAAGTGGCGGTGATCACGGCTTTTCCCCAAAATTTATTGTCAAGTTTCGAATCGAACAGCATGCACCTGGCCATTTCCATGATCGAACGATTTTTGCGTTCGGCCATTCCGTTTTGTTCTGGTGAGCATGGTGCCGTCATTTGCATTTTTATTCCCTCCTTCCTGAGGTAGTCCTTCAAATCTTCGCCGATATATTCTCCACCTCTGTCGGAACGAATTGCTATCGGTTTCAAACGGAACTGCGTATTTACTGCCGCTATGTAATCTTTAATCTTCTCACGGACTTCGCATTTCCTTGATAGTAGGATAGTTGTGGTGTATCTGCTGTGGTCATCTATCAATGTGAGTATGTATCTTTTACCACCAGGTGTCGTTGTTTGCATAGGTCCGCAAACGTCTGTGTGTATTAAGCTCATTATTGCTTTCGATCTTGAGCTTGACTCTTTTGGAAAAGGAACCTTCGCCATTTTTCCTCTGATACATTCTTCACATATTTTCAGGTCATCACTAAGCCTGGGCAAATGCATATATGCATATCTTTCCAGAAGGGGCATATCTTCTTTAAATCTATTATACATATGTTTTTTGATCAATTTTTATGATAAAGAGGTCATTTTATTTTGCATATCTGGCATATATTAAGGTTTAACTGCATACAGCATACTTTAAAACATATTCGAAATTTATACAGCATGTAAATTGGCATATCTAGAATTCTTGCATTTTAATTTATTTTTTATTCACACAGTAAACAAAACCAGATAATTTTAGAAATTTAAAAATTCCATTCTCTGAATTTAGATAACAATCGGTACCGCCTGGCGGTCGCTTGTACGGTCAGTACCCAGAAGAGATTAGCCCTTACACGTGCACCATTAATTCTAAGAACTTCGGAAATCACTGGTATATTTAAACAGAGCAATATTGTGAACTTCATTATATTTTTCAAACTCTTGAAGTTGTGTGGTGCGCAGTTTACGAATTGATAAAAATGCCTAAAATTGGCACTTCTCGCAACGATTTGATAAAAAAGTGGTTGACGCAGTATACGTGTTTTACGTACGACGGTAGTGTGGTTTTTTGTACAATATGCGAAAAAAAGGTATGTATATATTTTTGATCGTCTTTCCTTCGTTTAATTTTTGTGAAAAAATGGTTTCCAGCGATCGTGTTTTGTTTTTTCTTTTTTTAGAAACATTTTCAAATTTTTTTATTGCTTCCTTAAACCATAGTTTTTAATATAAAAAAATACTTTTAGGATTTTTTCTAAAATTTGTCACTTAATTTCTTTTTCAATTTTGTTCGTTCACTTAGGATATTAGCGATCGTTTTTTGTGTTTTTTTCTTTTATTTATTTATTTTCTGGAAACAGTTTTCTAAGTTTCAATCATAAACTTTCATTGTTTCCTAAATTTCCTTTACGTGTCCTTTATGTGAAATACGTTCTTCTTAGCTTTATTTATCTTCATCAATTCAGCCAAATAAGTAGCCAGTTTAGAATAAATTTTAATTACAACTATCTGATAATTATTTATTTGAATTCTGTAATATATACATAGGTATTATTAATTTTGTTCTTTATTTATAGGTCAACGTTACTAAAAAGTTTCAATTGGATCAACATATTAGTACCACTCCTCACAAAAATAGAGAGAAAAATCCACCTGAATTGAGGCAGCCGTTGTTGTCGCAGTTTGTTGACGAAAAAAATAATGCAGATCAATTCAATTACGATTTATGCAAAACTCTTATATCGTGTAATATCCCGTTAAACAAGTTGGATGTACCAGAATTTAGAAGCTTTCTGGCAAAATGGACAAAAGAAAATGTAGTCTCCAGAAGAACTGCAATGAGATCTCACATTCCAAAATTATACGAAGAAAACATTCAAAAAATTAAATTAAAGATGTTATTGCAAAAGAGTATATTTGGTTTAGCATAGATGAAACAACTGATGCTAAAGGTAGATACATCGCAAATTTTATTATTGGAATTTTGAATGGGGAGCCAAACCCTAGTTATTTGGTAGCAGTAAAACAGCTAGAAAAAACTAATCATTTGACAATTTCACGTTTTATAAATGAAACATTTTCGATGTT
This sequence comes from Prosopocoilus inquinatus, assembly GCA_036172665.1. NCBI lineage: Eukaryota > Metazoa > Arthropoda > Insecta > Coleoptera > Lucanidae > Prosopocoilus > Prosopocoilus inquinatus. Next base: position 39,845,175 of record CM069871.1, read on the forward strand.
GTTTTTACCTAATACAGTAGATGTAAATAAAATCTTGTATATGGTAATTGATGGAGCTTCATATATGTTAAAGGCTGCTCAAAATTTAAAAATATTTTATCCAAATTTGCTGCATGTGACTTGCTTAGCACATGGATTGAACCGTGTTGCTGAGGCGATTCGAATGGAATATCCATTACTAAATCAATTAATTAATTACGGAAAGAAAGTTTTTCTAAAATCTCCACATAGAGTACAACTGTACATAGAAATGCTTCCTGACATCCCATTGCCACCACAACCTATTATTACTAGATGGGGAACTTGGATCGAGGCTGCACTTTTTTATTGTGATAATTTCGATGGTATTAAAAATGTAGTAAACAGCTTCGATGCGAACACTTCTCAATATGTCGCTGAATGTCAAAATATTTTGCGAAACTCTGAATTACGTTCACAGCTTTCATTCATTAAAGCTCACTTTTCTAATATACCCAGTGTTATTAAAAATTTAGAAACCCAAAATTTGCAGTTAGTCAATTCCTTGGCGTTGATTGAAAATTTTAAGTCTACTCTAAGTATTCCTAAAAACGCTAAGTGCAATAAAATCTTAAATAAATTGGAAGATGTTTTAAAAAAAAAATGTTGGTTTGAAAACACTAGAAGCGGTAAAACATGTTCTAAACGGAGAATTAGACATTGCATTAGGTTCCCTTGAGCATCCGCAGGTAATTGTTAACAAGGCACATCTCTTTAAATATTGTCCAATAACATCTTGCGATGTGGAAAGATCATTCTCAATGTACAAAAATATATTAAGTGACGATACATTACATTATACGTATTTTTATTATAAAAATGTATGAAATAATTCATACTCGCAACATTCTATTTTTCTGTGTTGTGTTCTATGATTTGATTTACCGAATGCATATTTAACAGCATATCCGATAATTAACTGCATATATACCAGTTAAACAGCATATATTCGGCATCTATTTACATCTTTTTAAGACATATTGCATGCATATATTCAGACTTTTTTACGGCATATGTGCCCAGGCCTAGTCATCACATTTCGTGATTTTTATTCCACTAGCTAATCCCTCTTTTTCCAGTTGTTTTATTGCCTGTGGACTTCTATGCTCCAAACGCCTGTGCCATGTATGTATGCAAGCTGCTGAACATTGTTTATTTGCTATTAGTGCACGGTGTGGTCCATCTAGAAGGTAAAGATCATCACATAGACTTGCGGTTGCAATTACCTTATCATTTCTTGAGATTCTGCATTTCGCATCTTCAAAGTCTACTTTGAAACCTAGTTTTGTGAGCTTCTTCGCAGATAGAAGATTACCTTTCAAGTTTGGTACACAAAGCACTTCTTTGACCCTAACTTGCGTTACTCTTTTATTGTCATCATAACAGGTAAGTAACCCTTCACCAATTGCCTCGACATGTAGCCTATCACTATTCGCTAAAAAAACGTTGTTTCTTTTGCTTCTGTCTACGGTCACAAAGAAATCTTCGTTACTTGTCATATGGCTCGTAGCTCCTGAATCAATACACCACTGATTCTTATCGGATTTTCCGATACAGAAACATATTTCGTTTTCAACATCAGACGTTGCCTCATTTGCATCCTGAACAATTTTCTTGGCTTTGTGTTGGTTACCACTTGCTTCTCTGCTTGCTGTGTAATTCCTGCAGTCACGTTTCATATGACCGACCTTTCCACAGTAATAGCACGTCATGACAGTTCGTTTCTTATTACCAGCATTATGAAATACCTTCAAAACAGACTCAGATTCACCGTTACGTTTGTCTTTTCTTTTGTTGAATTCATCAATAAGTTTTCCCTTAACCAATTCGATGGTTAAGTCCTCATCTGGTCTGCTTTCAAGTGCTATAGTTAATACATTGTAACTTTCCGGGATACTACTTAGCAAGAAAGCGACAGTTAAAGGTTCTGCAATCGTTTCACCTAGATTGGCCAGCTTATCTACCGAGTCTAGCATGTTTTCAATATGCTTCTCCATATCCCCGCTATCATTCAATTTCGTGTTGCATAATTTCTTTAATAGTGTCACTTTCTTTGTTAAGGTTGACTTTTCATGATAAGCTTGTAAAGAATCCCACATACCTTTTGCCGTTGACTGCCTCCGTATGTGTATGGGTTTTCCGGTGTGTCCTCAGAAACAGTGTTCCATAAATCGTCTTTGATTAGAACCATTTCCATGTTTGGTAATTGCTGTTGTTGAGACAAGCCACGTTGTATTTATTTTCCATTTTTCTTTGTTATGCTGTACACCACCCCGGAAGTTGCACCCTTAACCTCGAGAACCTTACTGTATGTATACTTTAGTCCGGTTTAGTTTATTAACGTCCAACTGTACTGTTGTACACTATTGTTTTGTTTATTCTAAAACACAGACATTACACAGCTTTCAGTTCTTTTATTGATTACATGTGTATATAATAAGGATACAAACTCAAGTTACCACGCAATTTACAATACACAGGGGGACAGGAATAGGACGATTCTGGAACCTCCTCCGACCTTGACCTTGAATTTTATTGGTCAAGGTCGGGGGAGGTTCCAGAATCCATTCCTGGCGTTACCTTATCATAATCTTCATGGTCAAGATCATGACCTTGAAGTGACTTCAATGATAAAGTTATGTCAAGGTTAGAGGGACCTCCAGGTGACCATGAAGTGACCTTCTGCGTGACTGCCCTTCTGCAAGGTTACAGCTTCCCTCCCGCCTCCCAAGTGTTTGTAGGCCTTATATACCTATCTATGCAGTTAAATTTATTTTCAGTATGATTATGTTGCGACTGAAATTAAATCTGGAAGCTCCTCCGACCAAACATTTCCCTCTCATTGAGGAGGTTAGAAAATCACTTTTCTTTTCAATGTTATTGATTGGGCAATGAGCAAACGTTGCGAAATTGACATATCTCTGAAAAAGGTTTCATTCAAGGTCCAGGTCTGAGGAGATCCCAGAATCGATCTATTCCCGACATGACCTCCGGAATGTTGCAGAAACGGTGAGAATAAATTCAGTTGGTGTACAACCGTGAAGCTTACAACTAAAGAAGCAATTCGTTGCTGAGTTGAGGGAAATACTTGTAATTGAAACAATAGTTCGTTAGTTATACCGTATGATTTCTTAAATTTTAGATCAAGGGAGGCAGTGGAAAGCAAAACATATTATAATAAATACCTCAATAAATAAAAATTTACTGTAGAATTTTCCAAAACTTCTTTAGTCTTGATCGTAGGTTTGCTCTTTCCTCTACACCACCATGAGCTTCAAGGTCAAGGCAATGACCTTGCGTTGACCTTGAGGAGACCTTGAAATGACCTTGAGGCGACCTTGAAATGACTGAGCTGACCTCGTAACGGACCTTGAAGCGCGGTGACTCAAATGTAATTGTTTTGAAATAACCCTGACGCAACCTGTTATTGAATATGTACCTATTTAAGGAGGTGTTTAATTTGATACCCGCAGACGACAGTTGACCCTCAGATTGAGTTTACCAACTTATTGAACGTAGTGAACGTGATAGTGCTTATTAGAATTATAAAACATGTTTGATTGCAATCAGTGTGGCAAACAATTTACGCAAATCGATAATATGAATCGTCATTTGCGTTTAAACGTATTGAGACTTCTGATGTTCTCGAGTTGCTCCTCTATACTGAGACGGAGCCGGCGTTTGTTTTTTTTTGGCTGAAAGGATGATGCATTCTAAATGGAGGTTCGGCAACGACTGCATTCCTGAGAGTAATGTTTATTCTTGATAAATTAATTAAATTCATAAGATTATCCTAATATTTGAGACCCATTTTATTTTATATAATAGAGTTATTTTCAGTAGATAGACAAATTAGTTTTTTTTAACTTTCCAGTAAACAAATTAAAAACTTTCTGATGCATGCATAGTCGATAATAACCACTATTTAACCACTATTTCTTATAATGCTTTTTTGGAACGTTAGTAGAATCTTCAAAGTTATTATTATTTTCTATAAATACTGCAATGTTGCCTTTACTCGTATAAAGCAATAGCAACTTTGAAGATTCTACCATTATTCTACTAACGTTGCAAAAAAGCGTCAAAAGAAATCGCAGTTAGCGGCTATTATCGACTATGCATACAGCAGTTTTTATTTACATGTATTTACCGCAAGTGTGACATCGCATGTAAATACGTGTTTACCAAATTAATTCAATTCAGAAGAAAACAAAGTTATTTTCCTAAATAATCTTTATTATGACACTAGTTCGGCAAGCCCCCTCCTTCTCCGCGAAGGTGCGGAGGGGCTTAAACTAGTTTTAAATTATATTGTATGCTGATATGTGTTGTTGCTGTTTAGCTATTCGTTGTTGTTAATGTTCAAAACTAGGCTTTTTTTGGTATGTATTTATTTAATATTTCGTCTAAACATGTTTGTGTCAAATACTGAATCTACTTTTGATTGTCGAAACTTTTCTGAAATTTATTTAAAAAAAAAAACAAATATAATATAATTGTTAGAATTAAACAGAAATTGTATAAACAAAAAACTAGAAATTGCATCATTATTTTTACCGGTTATTTCTAGACGGATTATACGTATTGTATACAGATTTTGAAACTCTCTCCTATTAAATAAAAAATAGAAAATGAAGTATATCCTGTTCTGGATTCTAATGCTCTAAATGCATACCAAATTAATTCATGACAAAATGTTATTTGTTATACAAGACGGTAAAATTATTTTTTATCGATGAGTGAAAACGTTTAAGGAGCAAGTGCATTAATTTTTAGGAGTCGATAATTGAATGCTGTTAAAATTCCGATTTATTGACTGTTTTAATGCCAGATTTCTTCACCTTCTGATAAATTTATCCGCCAGGTAATATCCTTGGAAACTATTAGCGGCACAATGGTTTCCAATTTATCATGAGGTGAAGAAATCGGGCATCAGTCAGACAAAGTAACCTTCGCTTTAGAAAAAACTAGTTTTTTGTGCCCGACGACCTTCATTTACAATGTGACATTGGACATTGGTTCTTAATTTTCATCACACATTTACAAAGCATATAAATTATTAATTGTTTAACCTGTCTTCTGCCAAATACTGAATCTATTTTTGTTTTTTAAGATTTCCCGAACTTCTTGAAATTTCTTTTAAGAATAAATAGTAAAATTTAAATATACCATGTGAGTGTTTAAATTATTATCATTATTATTATCACTTTCAAAATATCAAAGTGTTTTAATTATCCAAAATAATTTGTTTTAAAATGTAATTGATTTTGTTACAAGCATCTTTATCATACCGGACTCAGTTTATTAGTACTAAAATTTGCAATTTTCAATAATGACCCTATCATATAAGATGATTGGTCACAATCGTCAAAATAATAATTCATTTTTATGTGAGCAAGAAAATATTTTTAAATAATTACACAACTCAGTAATTTTCAATAGCGAGTGATTCAACGTACGGTACTGTTCAATTTAGGAAAGAAAACATGTACGTTATATTGCACTACATTAATATTATTAATTTCGTATTTGAATTTGATTTAATGATGCATTTTCCGAAACATAAAAATTCGCATAGTGGTGGTAAAGACGAACGCAACTACGACGATTTCCGTACATGACGTGCATGTATTCTTTCCTGAATTGCACTACTGTATTGACAAGTATCCCCCTTTCCGCGCACCCAGAAATATTAAATTTTTCATAATACTTACATCGAAAAGCTCAAATAGTATTTTAATATGGACAAAAATGTACCTACTTATTTTCAAATCAATATTGAACGATACACTAGTTAAAATCATAATCATAAATCAATTAGAAAAAAAGATCATCACTCACTATTTTGAGAGATAATTTAGAAATTTGTTAATTTAGTTTTATAGATCATTTGGGTTATTTGAGGAATAAAATAGCTTGTTCAGATAAATTAATGCACATTTAACTTTTATTAATATTATTTATAATATAACAATTGGTTTCGCAGGTGAAAGGAGTTATGATAAAATAAGTTAATTCGTTCCCAATAGAAATTTTATAAACACTAGATTTTTACGATGCGACATCACTCGTAAGTTAATTAGTTTTTAAAGACGCCCAAAACTGCAGCAATGGTACGTATTATTGTTTATAAATTATCAATCGTAGTTATAACCATAAATTATGTTGTATATACAGAATGTATCATAAGTGAATTACACACCGAATCTATAACTGTTCAATTGGATAAATAAGTTGACATGTAGGAGTATTTTATTTCTATAATAATTATTATTTTTTATATGCATTTGCACAGAAACAATTGCAACTTAAAAGTTTAGTTTTCTGAAAAAATTATGAAACATCCTGTATACTTTAACATTTTTACGTATTTAAGTGCATTACATTCTATTTCTAAGGGTCGTTACTTCAGTCAAGGATTAATTTTAAACCATCCTGAATCTTATCAATTTTTAATTATAAAATGATAATATTTTAACAAAATTCTATATCTTCCGTTCTTACCTCTTCGAGTGACAGTTACTCCTTTAAAATTTTTAAATGAAATGAGGAGTCACTTGATACTTCATTTAAATGACCTTTCAATTCTCTTTTCAGTAGCATGAGAATTATTTTGTGATACCTATTTTTTGAATAAAGTAATAATATGAACTATGTGAAAGAGGATAGCTGCTTGCTTGTTGTCAGTATTTCTTGAATTAACATTTAATAACATTAGAAGAGTAGAGTATATTTGCATGTGAAAGATGATAGCTGCTGCGTTGCTTGTTGTCTGTATTTCTTGAATTAATATTTAGTGGCATTAATATATCCGGTGATTTCATAGTACCAGATGTGTAACCTGGGTAAAAGCTATGAGTGATGTCATAGTGTTAGATGAAGCTAATATAAGTTGGCTTAACGAAAGCGACAGATGAAAAATCGAGTGCCTGGGTAAAAGCTATCAATGACCGCCGAAAGTAGACCTCAAGATCACTTCAAGATCATCTCAAGGTCACCTGAAGGTTGTTCCAAAATCACATTAAGGTCACATTATTGGTCAGGGTCGGAGCATTATTATTAGCATTAATTTATCTGGTGATGTCATAGTGCCAGACGAGTATTCAAGGTCATATCAAGCTCTTCAAGGTCATTTCAGGGTCACCTCGATGTTATTTCAAGGTCACATTTAGGTCAGCGCAAGATCATTTCAAGCCGACTTTGATCTTGAATTTTATTGGTCAAGGTCAGAGCATTATTATTAACATTAATTTATCTGGTGATGTCATAGTGCCAGATGAGTATACAAGGTCATGTCAGGGTCTCTTCAAAGTCATTTCAAGGTCACCTCGGGTTACCTCAAGGTCACAATAAGGTCAACGCAAGATCATTTCAAGCCGACTTTGATCTTGAATTTTATTGGTTAAGGTCGGAGCATTATTATTAGCATTAATTTATCTGGTGATGTCATAGTGCTAGATGAGTAGTCAAGGTCATTCCAAGGTCACCTCGAGGTTGTTTCAAGGTCACATCAAGGTCACCGCAAGATCATTTTAAGCCGACCTTGATCTTGAATTTTATCGGTAAAAGTCGGAGAATGTATTTAGTAGCATTCATTTATCTAGTCATGTCATAGAGCCAGATAAGTAATCTGAGTAAAAGCTATGAATAAAGTCTTAGTGCCAGATAAAGCTAATATGAGTTCCTGATGAAACGTCAGATAAAAAAATGAAAAACCTGGGTAATAGCTATGAAATGCCACCGAGAGAAAAGTAATGTAGAGTATTTGCATGGGAAAGAGGATAAGTGTGTTGCTTGCTGCCTGTGCTTCTTGAATTAACATTTAATAGAGATTAGAATACAATAGTGTAGAGTATGTTTACATGTTAAAGATGCTCGCTGGGCTGAATATTTGTTATATAAGGTTTTAAATAACTTACTCATTTAATAAGTCTCAAAACTTAATGAGGTACAGAAAAGGTAGTTCTATATACGTAATTCAATATGTTTTATATTAAAGTTAAAAAATTTCAGATTTTTCCCAAAAATAGTACGGAGGAGCTTTTACATAGCTTTCGAAGCTCTGTTTTACAGCGCAACGGAGCAATTTCACCTCAGTAATTTCAAGATCAAATCAAGATAGAAAGAAGTTCTCCGCAGGGTCAAATCTCTGTCAGCTCAATATTGTTTAGAAGTTACTAACATTTCTCTGAAGGTCACCGCAGTAATATCAAAATCACTCAAGATGGTTTCAGAATTTTATTGAAATCATTTCAAGAATGGGCCCCTTGTTTAACATATACGCTCTCTAAAGAAAGCTTAAAGAGGGTGGTGAAATAAAATGTCTAAATTATTAGCTTTTTTTAATGGTAAGTCTGCTTAAATGAAGTATTACAATCTAATAAATTCCCAAATTGCATTTGCTTGTTATTCGTTCCGTGTGGTTTTGTTTATTTTCTGTAAATACTGTTCAAATGAATTAAGACGTGGTATTATGAACGTAAGATAAATTTTCTCTATCATTCTCTATCATGTAATTAATATTCTTTCATGATTATCTCAATTTAATATCAAGGTCGATTATGCTTAGTTAGAATAAAACGTCTCTATAATTTGCTTTTAATTTGAATTAACTTTAAGCTTTGGTTTCCTATAGAAACAATTATTTTAATTGTAGACAAGGGAACACGTAAGTTTACACAGGTTGTTCCATTCAAAACTAGTTGTGTAATTGTACAGTTCTTGGATAAAACTCAGTCTTTGCCAATGGTCATTCAATATTTAAAATTAGTAAATGTTTTGAAAATGCAGACGTTTATAAATACTTCTTCCATATTTCAGCATGCTACCTTTTAAAATAACCGTTATAGTATGTAATACGTAATAGTTTGAATTTAGATCGCGTCTTGAATAGAAAACGAAATAAGTCGAAAAATACAGAAAATAAGTCATTGGTTGTTTTCATTTTTACCAACTTTTTTTTGGTAAAGTATTTTTTAAATACCATTTTTTGACCCAAATAGTTACTAACTAGTTGCTATCTTATAATAAAATTTAAAAAAACCAACACAAATAACTGACTAATAGGAGAGCCACTGTCTTTTACAACTTCGCATTTACCGTCTATCACTATAAACGCCAAATCTATAGTCTATCATAATTTTATTATGAAATAAATGCTTAGACTAACGTATTAGACATTTTTGTCAAAGTTTAATTTTTTTGAAACTAAGAAAAACTAGAAACGATCGTTTTAATTTATAACAATTTTTGAATGAAAACTTTTTTTATTTTTAGGTTTAACAAAACTAAACAATTACAATAATAAATCAAGTGTTTAGAATTTTAAGTGGGCTATATAATAAATATGATGGATTCAGAAAAAGACTTTTTCTGTCTAATTTGTTACATTAACTGATTTTACAGTACACTTATTTTTTAGCCCAAAAATTATTGTGAAATATACAGTGTGCTCATGGATAGGTGATACAAGAGCTTTTTTTATAGCTGAGATCTCAGAAAATTTTATTCTTTATAATAATTTTGACATGTTTGTAATTACCATTTCATGCTTAACTTATTCTCGTTTTATATTATCAGTAATAAAAATAAGTTAACGCTTCCTCAAAACGTGTACCTAGCTCAGTGTTATGGTGTAAGGGATATTTCCTTGCGATATGCTGAAAAGATTCGAAAGTTTAACATGAAGTAGAAATTTTCAAAGTTCAAAAATGTGTAAATGTGTAAATGTAAGCGTTAAATGAATACATGCAGGAAAAGTAAGACGAGAATTAAGATTTTCAAATACAATTCAATTATAAATTATTATAAAGAATAAATTTTTTTGAGAAATCAGAAATAAAGTTTTTCCTCTTGCATCACCTATCCATGCCTGTTACATACAGTGGTATGAATCTGATTTAAAGATTCTAACATGGTTTCACGTTGAAAAGCTTCAATAAACATAACATTAAAGTACACTTTTTATTAGTAGCTTCTTGTGTCAATATTTTAGAAGGAAAAAGACATATTTTTGAAATAACACGTCCTAAAGACCCATTCGTCCTAAATAGCCGTTCACCGATTTGAATGTTAACAAATTTATAAACATTTTTCAGGGTGTATGGAAGTAATTTATCTTAACTTGAGAGGAAGACTTGTTTCATCAGTGACAGGTATTAAGTATTAAGTCACCGTATTTAATCTTGGCGCTTGAAATTTTCCATTTCTTTCCATTCTGAAGTTGAAATATGTAATCCCTCTGCCAGCTCTTCCAGAACTCTAGTAGAGTTGTAGTTGATCTACCCGAAAATAAATCCGATGGGGTGAATGCTTCTGTTTTCGATAGATCACAGGATACGAGAAAAAGGGTCGAGAATTTAGGATCGCTTCAATCTGTGTATGTATTATTTGAAATATCGGATCAGAGTTCATTGATAGGAGAAAGTTTTCTAGCTCGGTAAGTTCAGAATTTTCATCAATGAAATTCGTCACGTTATTGGAAAATACTATTTCTAGATGAACAGCCTTTGTTACAAAATCTGCAAACACTTACTTATGGTATAACATTTACTAGTTTTCAGGTACGACCCTTTTTATTGGAACCTATAAGGATCCAGCATAATCTACTCCCGTGATAAAAAAATGGGTGTTAGGGCGTGATTCAAGAAGATGGAAGAGAGACGATGAAGTTATTAATTAATTTTGGTTTAGAACGAAAACATTTCTTTGGCTAGATTTTTCTCCAAAATGGACCAATATTTTCCTCCACTGAACAAGAGCAGTAGTTGAGCACTAGCGTGCATTAAAGTTATATATCCGTATTGAAATATTAATTTAGTATGAATATGTTGTGATATGAGATGATTATTGGACACTTTTTTGAATAAGCGAATAGTATATTCTGTAGCAAGGTTAGAATGAAAATTCGATAACAGTGGAAGATTCCGAACGCGAGCACAGCGAGTAGATCGAATTTTCATTCTAAACTGAATAACAGACTGTATTTTCTCCACGACCAGAAAGTTTGACTCAGAACCAGTTAAATCTGAATAAAACTAGTTATTTATTGAAAGAATTATATTAAATATTTACAATAATTTAACTCAAAACAACTAGGACCAGGACTAGGTTATAGAATGAAAATACAAGCAAAATACATAAGACGGGAGCGTTTTAGAATAAATATTCTATCTCAAAAGTTAGAATTTTTACATTCCATTAAAAACGATTTTGGAATTATGACATTCACTAACGGTCGTGGAGAAATTAAAATTATTAACTTTCCTACAACTCTAAGGATCCCTTCAAGGTCAAGAAATGGGATTGAGGTTTAAGATTTTACACCAATTGGCTAATTTATTTTAATTTTACGGATAATATCAAAAAATGATTTATTTTCAGACAAATGAATTAATATTTTAAGTGCATTATTTGACTCGCTTGCTTTTCTGCAAGCCTGTAAAATGTTACTGGTCTTTTATACAAGCCCGTAAAATTTTACAGATCTGTTCCAATAATTTGCCATTTACTTGGTTAACATAACAACAAAATTGACCCGTAAATGTCATTTACTAAGAAGGTAGAAATAAAATACTGTATGTGGTCAAGAGCAGCAGATGCATACGAATTTGGGTGGGTAATCGATGTGCGCTATACCACGAGTTTCTTTTTATTTCTAAAAATAGCAACTGTGTATAATTTTATAAATATGTCAATGCATTGTTTTAATGCAATCTGTAGACATTAACTGCACGTACGCAATGCGTTAACATTTTCTTTATTAGAAAAGTTTACACAGTTGCTATGTATACAAATGAAAACTCATTGTATATTGTTTGTTCTCTGTTCATGTGTTACACAAAGCTAGCACTCAGCGAGCATGGTTACTGCCCGTGTCCACTGGCTGTAGGTTTGCGAACTCTTGTATTTGATTAACACGATTGGATTAATTCAAATAGTTTAACTTGTTTAAAATAATGGAGAATATTTCCATAGAAAGAAATACTGCAAGAAATAATATTAAACCTGGCGGTAGTATGTTTAAGTTTTGAAACCTAACTTATAGATTTTATAGTACCTACATTTGCGTCTCTCATAACTTCATACATACATGCAGTTGTGTTCCATTACTAACATTTTTTCACATTTACAAACGTGTTCACTTTTTTACAGTTATACTGTACAAGTAGGCTAGCAGAATTTTAACAATTTTCATTAATCTTCTCCATGTTCCCACTCTGTTGATTGAGGGGGCAAAAGAAACTCAAGCTTAATTCTTCGTCGTTTATCCCATCTGTCTCAAGTATATGAATGTACAAGGAAGCAGTGGTGTTACTCGAGGATATTTGACGAACACAGCCCAGATGTTTTGAGTTGTGATACCATGGATTTTGCTATTAGCAATGAAATTTAGATGTCTCCTAATAAATCTATGCTACGAACGTAGAAACAGGCATTCATTGAAGAATCTGAGAAACCGCGTAATTGAAGTTTGATATAATTACTTCAGAAGACATGGTATTTCAGTTTGCCAGATAAAGGGGGCCAATAAACTCCAAGAGTTCTGGTACTTTCATGATCTGGAAAATACACATGATTAAAAGAATGGTCTGGAATTAGACCCTTTAGTACCTTAGGTTTGTCAGAAGACTATTTCCGCAGATTAAAACAAACCGATTGTAGAAGTGAGGATACAAGCATAGTATCTTTTATCCACTTTCTCAATGGAGTCGCCTCCAGAAAGGAAATCATCAACACAGGAGTCATTAGCTTGACTAACGTCTGGAAAGACGTGCTTACGAAAACAAAGAAAGATGGAAATGAGATCATTTTGAATGTCAGATCCCACGATCTGGGGAATAAGAAATGTTTAAAGATTCAGTTAATTTGAACTTGGACATGTACCCTTGTACTTATGCATAAAATCAAGGTGCATCGATCGCAATTTTGGATATGCGTGAAGTTTTATTTTCAGAGAATAGAATCGTTTAAGATCTAACTTTTTGGACTCGCCTAGAACCAGAGATGTTAGAGACGTTTTATCTAAGAGTATAATACGAGGGATAACACTCTATAATAAACTGACGTATAAAATACTGTATTGTACTCAAACATTTTACGTTTTTCAATAACAGTTTAAATACTTATTGTTGATTATTTTTCATGAAGTTTTTGTAACTGGACAGTTTATTTTTATTTTTTAACTGGAAAAACTAAATAGTTTTATTATATTAATAAGTTCAAAACAATATAAATGTATAATATTTTATTAATGTACTGTGTAAAAGTGTATTAATTAGGAAATACTGTATCCGCACTAGAAGCTAAAAAAACTATATTAACGCATTTTAGGTAAAAAAAGAGAGCTGCATAATTTTAAAGTTTACCGCTTTATACCGTATTATGTAGTATATTATTGCAGTCTATCTGTAGGTATGTAACGCATAAAAACTAAGAATTTCGTTTTACATGTCCCTACCCTACCAAAAAAGCATACGAAGAATCAGTTCTGAACGGTAAATTCACAACAAATCTACGCTCCGGAGTACGAGTAGTTGTTTCTACAAAGTACGGTGGGACTTTTGAGCTATGAAACGGTTCTTCGATGTCCCAAAATATTACACGCAGTTTTGTATGTATGACAGAGAACCGAATATAATCCAGCCCAGCACAAGATATTGTAATGTGGGAAGATTAGGAACCAATAGAATATTTCTGTGACAGAACAGCATACAGAAAATTTCGTCAACTACTAGCATGGGCAATTTCTGTGTTAAAAAGTAAAGATCTGTTAATTTAATTCTTGAAAGGAGATTGAAATTTATAATATCTAGGTAAGTACTAGGAATCCTGCATAAAACTAAATATGATAAAGAATATTAGGTATGTTCCTTTCGACAGAATTTCAAGTTCTGAACCGTTCGAATCCATACTGAGCAAGCGCAATGCACGAATTTAGATATAATTTTCATCACTGCATACGAATTAGACGGCTTAGAACTTCTGTAAAATTCTGGTAAAAGAAACAGGCCTAATTACATACCTAATACCCTCATACAGTAAAATCCTAAGGTAGTAAAATTTGAGTTATGTAGAATCCAATAAAACCCATCATTAATGTATCAATGATATTACCTGAAGCAGTCGCTAGTTATACACTGTTTTCCGAACGTAATAGATAAATTCTATAAAATGGTTAAGAAAAGGTTTCATAAAAATACTCAGGTTGATTTTTATTTTTAAATCTACATTTTAAGAGCCAGCAAATCCAACTTTGAACTTAATGAAAATGAAACATTTTCAAAATCGGTTAATAAAGTTATTCAGAAAAATGTATTGAAATTAAAGAGCGTATTTTCGAGCAGGCATTGTTACGGTTCTAGTAATAAGCGATAAAAACAATTGCAAGTTGTTAAATATCAAATGGAATTTATTGACATTACATAGTACAGTGATTGTTACTTATTTTAACGATTAGATAGCAAAAATGAGACATACTAAAGCCTTTAATTATTTATTTTTATTTATCAACTGATTTTAATAAAGTTTTATTTATTATAGTATTCAGCATAAAAAGTGCTGTTAAATGAGGGGGGGGGGTACTTTGCTATTTGAATTTCTAAAGTTGGGGTTGTTGTCGCTTATGGGATGAGATGCGCGGGGGGGGGGGGTTGAAAGTTACATCTTCAAACGATTATTTAAAGATAAAAATCATTTTTTGCAAAACGATTGTTTTGCAAATACATGTTTCATGATTATTTCTTAAGCAATTTATATATAATTTAAGAGCCTTTTGTCTTTTCAAATCTAGTGTTTGGAGTTAATTTTAGGAGATCACCGCAATTAGTTATCCAGTGTTCAACTTTTAATAGATTACAAATGATTCGGTAAGTACAAACAAATGGGTAAGTACAAACAAATAATCTACCTTTAGTATTTGATTTAGAAGAAATAGATAAAGACTTGTGTTAAATGCAAATTTGTTTAAAACCACTGATACGATACTGCTCCCTTGGTTCTAAAGCATCAACTCTAAATTTTAAAAAGTCGACGTATTGGTACCTCTTCCTCAATTTTGTATGATTCCCATTCATCTTCGATTTTTTATGTAATTTTAAGTTTAATTAAAAATTAAAAAGGATCTCAGATCGTCAAAAACGTCATCTGATCATTGTTTTAGTGATGTTGAGGACTCATATTTATCACTGACTTGTTATTAATCAACTTACATAGAACATCCCATACCACCCTATAATTTTGATCAGTCATATCATTGTTTATAATAAGTCCATATTTACCTATAAAAATAATGACATCAGGAAGTTTAATATTTGTACTAATTTACCAGCGTTGTTAAGTATCTAAATGCAAGTATCTAGATACAGTATCTAAATACTTTTTGAGTATCAAGATACATATCTCAGATACTACTGAAAAAATGTAACTGTATCTGCATCTAGATACATTTACAGTGTATCTATTCATTTGAGATACTAAGATACATTTGAACTTGAACTTCCATAAAAACAGCAGATCTTGGCGGAAATGCAACCTTTGATTTTACAGTCTCTTTCTTTTGATTTTCCCCTCTTGTCAATTATGTTTTCCAGTTTGTCAAATGACTGTTCTATTTAAAATGCGATTTGATAGTTCAGAAACTTGAAAATTATTATAAAAATTGGGAAAGATAATTGACAAAAGGAGAAAATCAAAAGGAAAAGACTGTATTGTTGATTTTATCAACTTTTCTTGATTATGGGAACACTCTCCTAGCTATAACAAGGTTGCAACTAAGGATCCTAGATTCATTTGACATTTAACTTGTCTGATACGGAAGTAGAGTCATTTCTGTTGATAACTATATATTTTACGTTGACTTGACTTGGTTTCATACAAAACCAGGTAATTACTTATCAGCTTATTGATCAACTTAATTACAAAAATAAATTGTCTATTTAAAAAGACAGATAAATTGTCTGTTTAAAAAGACATACTGCTGAAAAAAATTGTGAAAATTATCACAGATTTTAGTGTGTACATTATTCACATATTAATACGAAAACTTCGTCAATTTTCACAAAAAAGTCGATTTGGATCGCAAATAATACCGTACCTCCACTACAGCATAGGTTATTGAATTTTACGCTTGCAAGTATCTTGATAAACTGCAGATACTTTTTTTGTATCTGTATCTAGATATTTTCCGGAAAAAGTATCTGTATCTGCACCTAGATACATATTTGTGAAAGTATCTGCATCTGTATCTAGATAGTATTAGAAATGTATCTTTAACAACACTGTAATTTACCTTACCGAACCTACCGAGCAATTTTGAGTCTCATTCAGGGACCTTACAGACTGAGAGATAGTGGACTTTTTTGACAAAGTATTTTATACCGGCTGATATTTTTTATGAACAACTAACATATGATTCATAGCTATAAATGAAATCGATGATCAGGCGGAAAACTCCGGTCGTTAAGTATATTTCGTTTCTAAAATTTCAAAAAATGTATAGCCTGGTTAAAGTGAAGTATACCTTTTGAAACTGTAACATATTTCAATTTGATTTTCTGAGTGATCAAAAACTGACAGACCTCTTGGTTGGGTTAAACTTCCTGTCAGATGACTGCAAAGTTGAACTTTTTCGATTAAATTCAAGATGTTTTATGCCGCCTATCATTTACACAGGATATTCATGATGCCATAAAAGTGAAGTGTTCGAGAAGATTTCACGTGAGTGTGACGGAGAGGAGATTATGCAGACAAGCTTATGCAAGACAGAGCGATTTTAAAATAATTTTTAGAACACATGCCCGGAATTGCACCGCCAAAACATCTATTTTCTCTTTAGACATGAATTAAGTATTTTCTCAAGAAATTTCAGCCGGTGTCAAAAAAGCCCATGCTCCTAGCCTATTATTATCGAATCGAGGGAACAAACTCGCAAACAAGAGAACGTGACGTCGAAATGACGTAAGCTCTCATACAAAATATATACAGTTTTTTCGCTGGATCTTTGCAGATACGTTATAGTGTCCTGATCCAAGTAAAGAATCAACACCTTCATTTATCACTGTCTGACACATCATATGATAAAACAATAAAAGAATCTAAAATTCCTGGCTTCCGGTTGGAACCGCGTCTCTCCTCGCATTTCTTCTACTGCCGACGTTTCGTTCTCCATTGCAGAATAACTTCCTCAGGACTACTGCTGGTGGTAGTGCTGCTGCTGCTGGTGGGCTTGCTGCTGCTTCTCGTAAGACGTTGAGACTTTTCTGAGAAGTTCTTCTGTAATGGAGAACGAAATGTCGGCAGTAGAAGAAATCCGAGGAGAGACGCGGTTCCAACCGGAAGTCAGGAATTCAACGATGGACGACGGCCGCGGAAGCCTTCAAGTTAAACTAATAAAAAAATCTATAAGTTTATCATTTTGAGTTATTACATACATATGTTTACTCTGCTGCGTATAAAATTAAAACAAATAAAAAATAATTTTTACGTCCCGTATAAATATTCTGCCGCGCATAAAATATCCGGTTTTTTAACTGACAGTCACATTGACAGTTGTGGTTAGGTTGCGATTTCTTGAGCTTATTTTACCCATGATTTTGCTTGGCATTTTTTAGGTTAAGATCAACTTCAGTGATCGGTGGTTAAGATTATCCTACATCTGACACTATAACCAAGCTCAAATTGCAGTTTGAATAATGAATATTGTCGCGAAGTTTTATACGAAGTATCGATTTGATTCACTTGCGAAAATTTTATGACATAACTGCAAAGATACAGCGAAAAAAAGGTATCTAAATCGTACGATAAATACGTCATTTTGACGACACGTTCTCTTATGAGTTTGTTCCCTCAATTCGAAAATAAGGCTCCAAGTCTATTACGATGGACACTGGAAGATTTTTAACATTGGATCTTGGCTATTGCGAAATTTCAAAAACTCCTCGCTCCTCGCCTTGTGTGAAGTTTACCGTTCTTTCTCATCTTTAAGCGCCCTAATTTATAAGATAGAGTTTCAATCCAGTTTTACTGCTACTCATTACTTTTTGAGTTTTAAAATAACAATGTGATTCATGTTATTCGGACATCTTAAAATGAAGACATTTTACTGTTTTGTCTGTTATTTATTTACCAATAACAGCCCTACAAATTTTTTTTGTCTGGTGCTTAAAATATTAGACCTAAACTTGACTGTATTTGGTGTGCTAATTCCAAAAATGGAATCAGTTTTCTCTATCCAGGATACTTTTTGTGATACAGTGCCACGAACTTAAAAACGGTTTTACCATTCAACCCATTGTTATAAACCATGTCAGCAACGATAAAAAGACATTTAAAAATGGCTTTAATAAGTTTAAGTATACGCTTAAAAATTACATGGTAATTTCAACTCTAATTTATTTTGTTGTATTGTTTATGCTATCGTAACTTACCTTTTAGTCAGAAAATTTGACGCCTATAGTTATAAAAACCGTTTTAGAAATTCTATCGTGCTTGTGACAAATAAGACAAATTAGTTGTAGGTGGTTTAGTTGCATAGAATAAAAATTTAGTTAATTCTACCTTTTTATAAGCTGTCATTCCTTTTTTCATTGTTAAGAAATATCAAAATTAGTTTTTGCAACTTTTATTTTGTTGCTGAAAACAAAAATCATCACGAATATTACACTGTTTCCACAACTAACACACCATCAGCTGGGACAAGTTTCACTAAAATATTTATTGTGACATCAAACGTTTAGTTGGGATTTTTATGCGTGTATGAACACCATGCGTACCAAAAATCTTTTTCTTAGAGTTAAAAATAAGTATAATAAGAATAAATAAAGCGATAGGTAGCTGCAAACGACATATTTGAGATAAAACTTTAATTAAATCTCTAGAAAAGTTAGATTTAGGTACAAATTACAAAGTACAGAAAATATGTAGAATTTACAGTACTACTGTTTTGACACATTGAGTACAGATGAAAATAATTTTATGTTGTAGACCTCTAAAATTCAAAACAAAAATATCTTAAAACTTTTTCGGTATCTTCAGTAGTTAGTGAGATGCTGCCCTAGATTGCACTCTTGGGATATCCTGTATTTAATCACATCTTTTTAATTTTTCATGTCATATTATCTGAACCATACGCATGCTTGATCAAAAATGCGGTGACGTAAATCAGGTTATTGTCATATTTGTCATAATATTCAAGAAAATAGAACGTTTATACGAAAACAGTTATTTATTCAGAGACTAAGGCGAATACGTCGTGTCTCGGAAACTAGACCCGACAAACCAAATCTGGTGATGTTTTTTCAGTTCTGCTTCCCAAAATTACGTAAGAATGCTTACAAAATCACAAGCACCAAAATGTGTATTTTTTATTTATTATAAACAGGCATACAAGTTTCACCATAATAAGAATAAGTATACTACGAACACTCGTTATTTCATAAACTAAATTTTCAAATGATTGCTGTTGAATAAGTGTTCATTAGACTCAAAATGTTGACAAATTAACCCTATTTGGTCATCAATATTATCAAAAATTAACTTCATAATATAAACGCGTTTTAATTTCACACTTATGCATACTTATATCGAACATTATCTTATTATTTGCATACATAACTAATTCGTTCGTAATTGCATCATTGTCTGATTACATTAGTCAACAAAAATTAATATTATTAATTCCATACATAACTAATTCGTTCGTAATTGCTTCATTGTCTGACTACATTATTAAAAAAAAAATTAATATTTTTATAGCTATTTCAAATGTGATTACGCGGGGAATCATATCGACACAAAAAGACTTATAATGTATTTGTTTTAAAACCTCGGGAATACTGTTTCCACACCTCGTTCTAATTTATTTTTTTCCTTGGACTCATTCGAAAGACAGCTTTATTAAATCGATTTTTATTATGGTATATACCATATGATTTCTTAAATTTTAGATAAAGATTAGCCATGAATATTTAAATTTAGCCGTTGAGGATAATAGTATGGGCAGGAAAAGAGGAAAGAGCAAACCTACGATCAAAACTAAAGAAGTTTTGGGAAATTCTACAGTAAATTTTTATTTATTGAGGTATTTATCATAATATGTTTTGCTTTCTACTGCCTCCCTTTATCTAAAATTTAAGAAATCATACGGTATAACTAACGAACTATTGTTTCAATTACAAGTATTTCCCTCAACTCAGCAATGAATTGCTTCTTTAGTTGTAAGCTTCACGGTTGTACACCAACTGAATTTATTCTCACCGTTTCTGCAACATTCCGGAGGTCATGTCGGGAATAGATCGATTCTGGGATCTCCTCAGACCTGGACCTTGAATGAAACCATTTTCAGAGATATGTCAATTTCGCAACGTTTGCTCATTGCCCAATCAATAACATTGAAAAGAAAAGTGATTTTCTAACCTCCTCAATGAGAGGGAAATGTTTGGTCGGAGGAGCTTCCAGATTTAATTTCAGTCGCAACAAAATCATACTGAAAATAAATTTAACTGCATAGATAGGTATATAAGGCCTACAAACACTTGGGAGGCGGGAGGGAAGCTGTAACCTTGCAGAAGGGCAGTCACGCAGAAGGTCACTTCATGGTCACCTGGAGGTCCCTCTAACCTTGACATAACCTTATCATTAAAGTCACTTCAAGGTCATGATCTTGACCATGAAGATTATGATAAGGTAACGACAGGAATGGATTCTGGAACCTCCACCTCAAGGTCATGGCCTTGAACTTGAAGGTCATGGTGAGGTCACGTCAGGAATAGGCCGATTCTGGAACCTCCTCCGACCTTGACCAATAAAATTCAAGGTCAAGGTCGGAGGAGGTTCCAGAATCGGCCTATTCCTACTATTGACAGGTAAACCTCTTTGGGCGGGATGATCTCTGTGTACGCTGGTGTTATCTCGTGGTCACGTCCAGAATCAGGTGCATCGAGTATCATTGTTTGCCTAACAAAATAAACATATGCCCTTTTACTGTAGTACCGTAACGTAAAAGCTGTAGAAATATCGGTTTCTGTCCAATGTACAAGTTTTTTTGGGCTAGTAATAAGTCGATTTGGCTTGGAGAAAAGATTTTTCCTAATGTATTTTTAACTTTTTTCTCAACAAGAGTTTCCTTAACAGCAATTGCTCTGTTTAATTTTGTTGGTAACGTATTTATCTTTTTTTTTACATTCTGTTAATTCATTAGATTGTTCCTCTACTTTCTTTTGTAAGTTGTGATTTTGGACATTTAGTTTCGAAATTTCAAATTTAAGTTCTTCAATTCCAATCTCTTTTTTACATTCTATTAATTTCTTAAATTGTTCATCTAGTTTCTTTAACAAGCTGTAATTTTGGGCACTCAATTTCAACATTTCAGATTTTAGTTGTTCAATTTCAATATCTTTTTGTAGATTCTGAGAAATGTTAAGGCATTCATCTTTTACTTCTTCAACGAAAGTGTAATTTTCAGAAAGCTTTTCTACAGAATTCATAAAAAAATTATTTTAATGTTCTAAACTGTCTGGATAAACGTTTTCGTTTTTTTTTTAATTTAAAGTAGGCACAGCATTTGCTTTTAATATTAATCTACACGGTTTGTGCAGCAGTTCAGATTCAAGTCTCGCTCAAGGTCTTCCGGAGCAAAATGTAACGAACAGATACGGGCATTTGTTAAATTAATTTTATCTGCACGTTTGCACCTCGATACCCAATTTCTTTCAATCTTAATTCGTTATCTTTGGGAAAACGAAATAATGCCACGTTTTTACCGTTTTTTTTTTATTTTTCCTTAAATTAAATTTGCACACCGATACAGCACAAGTCGAAGGTATCTCAGTATATATTTCTAAATTAAAAATGAGAAAAATAAAAGAACGCATATTTATAACAATGAATTAAAATTTACTTACTTCTCCGAAAACATTAACGAAACATTTACTTAGCGAAAACATAAACAGTTTTAAATATTATAGTATTTGTACAGTTTTATATTCACACAATTATAACATATACATTATTTGTACATCACATACACTGCATTGTAAAATAATAATGATAAATAAAACAGACCCCTTAAACTTTTAAGTTTTGACTTATTTCATTTCCCGCGCAGTAGGCGCAGCAGAGTTGTGGACCAGTGACGTCAGGATTTTACATTAAATGTTCCCCCCGCCTATAAACTACATCCAACATAGCAAGTATACAAACTTGGGTAACTTTTAACTTTAGTAACTTTAGTAACCTTGGGGAAAGCATGTTGCTTGCACGCGAGGTTCATTTTTAACAATATTTTCCGAATACGTACCGCGCCGATTCTGTGTTTTGCAGAGTTTAGATTAATGTTATATGAAGCATGAGAGAAATAATAAAACGTCAGCAAAAAGTTAATTGTTCATCCGAAATTGATGAAAAATTAATAGCTTGCATTATTTGCGGTTTAAATGTTAGAATACATCATTACGCAATGTTAACACACTACATCACAGCTAATTTCTTATTTTTCATTTTTTGAAAAAGATTTATATAAAAAAATGACCTTATTTTTTGATGTTCTTTTCGCCGAAGAAACAATATTGTCCGTGCCAAGATAAATACGTGTTTTATAATTTTCTGAATGAATTTAGATAATTCATTAATTTGTTTCAAATAATATAATTTTTAAACTAAGTGTCAAAGAAAAAGTAAGTACTTAAACATAGAAAAACTCTAATTTCAAAACGCTGCCACCGCTAAAATAACGATCACAGATCAATAATATTTAATCTGTTACAAAGAGTATAATGTGTAGATTCCCATCATATGAAGAAACTGAAAAAATATTTGATATTAAGTTAACTATGACTATTTAAACCAGCATAAGTCATTATTCATATATCGCACCAAAACAATTGCTTTCACTGAAAATTTTCACGTAGTCATAAAGTAAAGATCCATATCTATTTAATAATGCCTTTAAAAAGTTTTAGCCGTTTGATTTAAAGTAATTAGAAAATTAATTAAATATGGCGTTCCCAGCAATAAAATAATACTAACTTTGAACGTCCATTTCTTTTCATCCAGTATTCGCATAAACATTCTGATTGCAGAATATAAAAGCACAGATCGAGTTCTATCGGTTCAACCACCCTCTGAGTTTTAGCCGGTTGATTTGACGTAATTAGAAATTAATTAAAAGTGACGCTCGGAGCAATGAAACAGTAACAACTTCAAACGTTCATAACTTTCCATCCAGCACTTGCATAAACATTCTCTTTGCAGAATATGAAAGCACAAATCGAGATCTATCGTTTCAATCACCCTCTGAGTTTTAGCCGGTTGATTTGAAGTAATGTAATTAGAAATTAATTAAAAGTGACGCTCGGAGCAATAAAACATTAACAACTTCAAACGTTTATAACTTTCCATCCAGCACATGCATAAACATTCTGTTTGCAGAATATGAAAGCACACATCGAGAACTTTCGTCTAAAGCACACTCTGAGTTTTAGCCGGTGGTTTGAAGTAATTATAAATTAATAAATTGTGACGTTTGCAACAATAAAACAAAACTTTACATTGCGCTTTGTTAATTATGGCCATGCTTTGAACTTTGCATTGAGTATACAGGGTGTTCAAAGTTTTTGTTAGGCGCACACAATAACTTCGTTATTATGGAAGGTACGAAGTCGTTCAAATTGGCAAAAATATACTGCTTTTAGTCAAGATTAGTAATTAAGCATTGTCCATGCGTAAGCTGATCGGATCAGTCAAATTACGGTGGAATTCTCGATATGTTCTTCTTCTGATGAGGCCTCAATTAAGGCCGAAATCGGTATGAGAACCCTGTTGCAATTTAGCTGAATTGTAGCAGATTTTTAATGATTTTTTTAAAGATGAGTACAAATATCGCAATAACTCCTTTATATTCGTTCTGAGGTTAAATACTAAAGAGTACTTTATATTTAGAATTTACTATTCTTTCGTTCCACAACAAGAAATACGGAATATTTCATTAAAGAAAAGTTTACATATGACGATATGAGAACGCGATGCGTAATTGTTTTTTTGGTATCGTCGCTGTAATTGCGAGTTTATTATTGCTGATGATTTGAACGATTTCTTACCTTAATAATAATGAAGTTACTGTATGTATACAGTGTTTCCCAAAAGTAACGGATAAAATCTATAAAATGGTTAACAAAAGTGCTTCACAAGAATGCTCAGATAGGTCGATTTTTATTTTTAAATCATCATTTGAGGATGTAATTTTCAATCCTCCATCTCTCAACCCCTAAGCTTAACAACCGCAACTTTAAAAATTCAAATAGCAAAGTACCCCTTGTGATACCTCGTTAAATAGCATTTTAATGCTAAATACAACAGATAAAACTCTTTCAAAATCGGATGATAAATAATCTTCAGAAAAATATATTGAAATAAAACGGCGAATTTTTGAGCGGGCATTGTTACGGCTCTAGCAATAAGTGATAAAAACAATTGCAAATTGTTATATATCAAATATAATTTATTGACATTACATGGTGTAGTGTTTGTTACTTGTTTTAACGATTAGTTACCAAAAGTGAAGCCGTTATTTATTTATTTTTATTTATCATCTCATTTTGAAAAAAAAAATTGTTTATTGTATTCAGCATAAAAACTGCTGTTAAATGAGGTATCACAAGGGGTGCTTTGCTATTTGAATTTTTAAAGTTGGGGTTGTTATTGCTTAGAGCATGAGGGGTGGGGGGGTTGAAAATTACACTTGCTTGCAATAAAATCGCGTACACCTTCTAAATCAAGTAGCCGAGTTTTTACCTATTTTTTTGCTTTGTAAATGGGTATTTTAAGAATGTTGTCATGTTTCCAAACGTACAGGTTACGCCCATAAATGTAATTTAATCGAAATAGAATTGTCGATTGCTTATGTTCTGCTATTAATATAATTTTTTTACACTTAACAAGACTCTCCAAAATTGAAGTTGTAATTTTCGACGTGTTGCTGACAAGAGTGTTGGAAAATTTGTTCAAACTTGCGGGTAAATATTGGATTTTCTCTTAATTCAGAAGGACATTATTCGAATAGTGTATCGATATTTTTAGACATCTATCTCCAACCATCTTTTCTATTTGCAAATTTTTCTTCTTCCCACATATTATTTGGGCATCATAGTATTTTTATTTAAGCTATAATCATTCGTGACTACTAAGAATCACTATTCATTCAAAATCGACCTGTCTGACCATTTTTATGAAACGTTTTTCTTTATCATTTCATAGAATTTATCTGTTACTTTCGGGAAACACTGTATAATAGAAACTTTGATCATCCTATACAGACTGTTAAAAAATAACTCGGCACTATTGCAAACCTTTTTATTATTAAAGTTACAGATACGATTACGATACGATTTTTTTAAATGGAATACCTGTATACCAATACCAATCGATAGAGAATAAAATTCTGAATTAAAATTGTTGTTTTTATCGGAAATTAATAAATAAAGAAGATATTTTGATTTTTTGCAAATTCATTAAGATGGCTGTGTTTCAAGAACAGAACATTTGAACACAGTGTATGTATGTGAAAACATTAATTTTCTTTTATTTCTTTATTATAAAAGGTGTTTTTGTCTGAGTTTTGTAAAAATCTTTTAATAACAAGAATTTTTATACGATGTATTTTCTGGCACAGAACATGCATCTTATGAAAATTCTGGGACAGAACATGCATCTTATGAAAATGAAAATTTTTACAAAACTCACTCAGAAATACCTTTTATAATAAGCAAATAAACCAAAATTAATGTTTTCACATACATACACGGTTTTCAAATGTTTTGTTCTTGGAACACAGCCATCTTAATGAATTTGTAAAAAAACAAAATATCTTTTTTATTTATTAATTTCCGATAAAATTATAAAAAACAATTTTAATTTAGAATTTTATTCTCTATCGATTGGTTAAATAATATGCAGCGTGTTCCATTAAAAGAAAGTGTTCTGTTCTCTTTATTTCGTAAAGGCGTTGTTAATTTTTTTGTTTGTATGCATCGTTGCAATCAGCGCAAAAAATACTACTAGTTTGCCAATTTAATCGGATCTGTAACTCAGTGGCGGCTCGTGGCTAATGATCCAGGGTAGGTGACAGAGTGAAAAAGAAATAGTTAAAGGTCCAGTCGCGAGCAATAATTTTTGGTCGTTATTGGTTGTCGAAACTGAACGTTTAATTTTTTTACTTTGCAGAAATTAACGTTTTGATTGACATTGACGACCAAAATTTAATGCTCGCGACTGTACATACTTAAGTTTTATAAATTAATTTCTTTTAATAAAATTGCTAGCACCAAATAAATCTTTTACTTTCATCTCCATCTCGAAATGAGAGCGCTTGTTTTGCCAAAGTTACTTTTACGTCTATTAAGTATGTTAAGAGAATTCTATTTTTTTGTTAACTTCATCGTTATCCAAGCAATTTGTCTGACATTTGATATAAGAATATTTTTTATATCAAAAAAAGTGCCTTTTTAAAATTGCTTCCACACAATCATTTATGATTTTCATACCAAGTAGTCTTAAACGAACGATGAAATAATTGAACTCTTTTATCGGCATTAAACTATTAATTTTGTCTACCCGAAGAAAAATATTTCTGTGAAAAGGACATTTCTAAAAGAGTACCTATAATTTAATACGGGACATGACGATAATAATAAATTATAATAATACTCACAATGTTTAAACTAATTCAAACGTAAATTATGGAATAACCAAACCAGGAGAGAGGTTTATTGGCAATTGAAAATTTTTGTCCACGCAGTTCTAGTAACGTATTTATCCGCAGAGATGGCGCTAGGAGTAATTGTAAGTTTGGCGCGAATGAAATGTCATATGTTGTCAATGTCAATTGCTTTAGTGATGGCGGTGATGTTGATCGTTTAAGTAAATTAAAAAACTGGACAAATATAATGGGTTAAATCAAATTGTCCGTTAAACAAAATTTGTTAATGATTAAATTATTTTTGTGTGACCAGAGAATAGTCTCTAATATAAACAGAGTTTGAGAAAAATGGACCACGCAAGATCTGCAAAAGAAGTGTTAAATGTGTAGTTGTTGGATGCAATTTATGTTCCAATCAGACCAAATTTCCTTCAATTTGGAATTGGGGCTGCTAGTTTAGGTAACGAAGCCCTATGACAATTTCAATGCAAGAAGATGTGTATGCATCACACTGATGAAAGGTTAGCATTACCATTAGCATCATAACAATCCATAATAAGGTTTTTATTTTATCAAGTTAACAATGTCAGTAAAATATAAATTGTTACAGATATGTGTATCCAAGACGTAAATGCAGGAAGATTAAATTAATACGGAGACTTAACCTGTATCGTACATTGTATTACCTACCGAGACATCATCATTTTAATAGAAATGAAAGTGCAGAACGTAGGAGCTACAACTATGAAACAATCACTGTAAAAATTTTATTAAAGTGTAACAAGTATTCTTTTGTGTGAGTGATTAGCTGATTTATAAAATTTAAAGGTGGTCAAAGTACAGTATTCTGAATAAAAATTGTTAAAAAATAAAGATTAATTTGCAGTAATTTTGAAGATATTCGCACTTAAATTCAAAAATAATGTGTACGGATAAAGAATGTATTGAATTGCAATTTTGAAAGCATTTCCATAAATTATGAACTTCATGAATGACAATGTACAAATAATGTGTTATTGCTTGCAGTTACTTTTGCAATTAAATATAGTAATTTGAGAATAATATGTGGTTTGTTTTATTAGCTTAAAATCTAGTAAATATCATAATTCATTTAGGTAATACGTTTTATTCTGTAAAGACTTGTAATGTATATTACAGCATATTAGAGTCTTTGCTTAAATATAACGTATTAATTAAATAAATGTATGGAGAATAAACCCTAAACAATTATTTAAATTAAAAAGGCGCGTAAAAAGCGCGCGTAGAATAGTGGCGCCATCGCAACAGACAAATACGTTACTAAGTACTATTACGTTATATTACGTGGCCAAAAAATTTACATGGGAATTGGCTCTCTCTCCGAACCAAACTGAAATGTTTCTTGAACGAATATTTCCGAATAGCCCGATGCGACACGATCTGTCGCCTAACATCGTACTTATTCATTTTACTACACGTCAGTCTAGCACTGGGATAGAAAGAGATAAACATATTAATCGCGTGATACTTTCATGAGGATTTAAGGCGAAAAGTCATTTCGCCTATTCTACCGCTACCGACCAACCACATAAATAGGTATATTCGTTTTAGATGACTTAGGTTGCCGCAAGTCACCTGCGTCAACGAAATGTGTATTCGTTTTAGATTTTCGGCATACGGTATTTGACATTGGCATATTCGTTTTAGTTGCCACTGCGGCAGTGCTGGTGTTGACGCAATGTGCACCTACTCCAGAGTAGGGTTTAGTTGCGTCAACACCAAAGTATTGTTTACTTAACCTTAATTTAATTATTTTTCAGTAAGGTCGGTGTTCATCACACAGAAAAATCTTTGTTTGAATACAGTCGTTGCATTTATTTATTTGAATGATGCACACTTTACATTAATTCAAGCAGTTTCTTGTTGATTCAAAAATTTTTTTACTTGAATAGAATACATAATGGGTTTTCTTTTAAATAAATGAATGCATTGAACATATCCAAACGAAAATTATGTTGATTTACCATTTTTCTTTTCTCTAGGTACCAATTTGCCCATCACAAACTATTCGTTTTAGATCAATTTCTGATGCAACCATAACTTGACCTAGATGGGCATCGGCTACTTGACGATGACGCTATTGTGGCAAACCCAGCATTTCTAAAACGAATACACCTCATATGCAACGGAGGAACCGTTCAGAAATGCAACTTAGGATTCGTTCAAAAATTGACCGCTATTACCTGTTTGACAAAAATTTCAACATGAAAAGAAACAATGGGTTATTTGTAATTAATATTAAATATAATACTTAATTCTTTATAAAATGTTAGGGTAAGCGACGCCTACCTTGCCTACCCTGAAAAGCCACCACTGTTGTAACTTTAATAATAAAAAAGTTAGCAACAGTGTCGAGTTGAACAATCTGTATACAGTGACCGCCAAAAAGATCGCACCATATGGGAAATTTTTTTATTATTGACTTGTGTGGCTAAAAATAGCACTTATTTAGGGTATGAAAATTAGAAGAAAAAAATTGTAATTTGGAATTGTTGGGCAAACTAGACAAAATTTTAGTAGGATTCGATAAGTATTTACAAAATGTGTTTCGTGGTTGCCAGAGAAAATTTTCTTCGGCCTAATACTTCAGAAAAAAAGATTACCGATTTTCTCAGTTTTGCTCAAGATGTGAAGCAGTTAATGGATATTTGTCAGTTAACTCTTCCGAGTGGTAATAGCTTATTCATTTGTGGTTATAAAAAATATTCAATAGAATAAAATTTGCTCTTCCTGTTGCATGCACAAGAAAATTGGAAACGACTTTTTTTCACGTTTCTGTGCCAGGCCTTTTTTTTACATAAGATATAGTGCTACTGTTTTTGATTTCTTTATAATACATTTCTCATAACCCCAATTTAGAATAAGCAGATCGAAAATTGCAAGAATTACTTCTACTTTTTGGTTTGGACCCGTTTAAATCTGTTTGTACAAATCTCGATTCTATAAGTACAAAATAATTCAGAAGGGACAATGTAAAGTTAATATTGTTTTACTCTTGCAAATGCCACAACTTATTACTTTGTAATTACTTCAAATCAACTTTTAATTAATTTCTAATTACTTTAAATCAACCGGCTGAAACTCAGAGCGTACTTTAGACGGAAGTCCTCGATATGCACTTTCATATTCTACAAACGGAATGTTTATGCAAATGTTGGATGGAAAGTTATGAACGTTTGAAGTTGTTACTGTTTTATTGCTCCGAGCGTCACTTTTAATTAATTTCTAATTACATTACATCAAATCAACCGGCTAAAACTCAAGGGGTGGTAGATCTCGATCTGTGCTTTCATATTCTGCAAACAGAATGTTTATGCAAGTGCGGAATGGAAAGTTATGAACATTTGAAGTTGGTACTGTTTCATTGGTCTCAGCGTCACTTTTAATTAATTTCTAATTACTTCAAATCAACCGGCTAAAACTTTCTAAAGGCATTAATAAATAGATATGTATGTTTACTTTATGATTGTGTGAAAATTTTTAGTGAAAGCAATTGTTTTGGTGCAATATATGAATAATGACTTATGCTGGTTAAAATAATCATAGTTAATTTAATATCAAATATTTTTTCAGTTTCTTCATATGAGGGGAATCTACAAATTACACTCTCTGTAATAAATTAAATATTATTGATCTGTGGTCGTTATTTTAGCGGTGGCAGTGGTTTGAAATTTCATAATTTTATTGCTGGAATTTTATTGCTAACTTCTCACCGGTCTGTCCTTGGTATTAACTCATATTTGAATGTATATTTGAAATGTGACCGATACCAATTAAAATTCTGATTCAACATTCCACAGTTTGAGAAGGCAGACCATAATGTTAACACAACCTTAATATAAAACAAAATTTCAAATTATAAAGTGAATTTGCTTTGCATGACGCGAAATCTCTAAAATACCAAAGTTTTTGATTCTGACCCAAATTTTAATAAGACACACTTGATTTTTGTCTATGACCTATGGCTGAAAAAAATTCTCTTTTGACTTTTGTAAAATATAGCACAGACGAAAACTTTAAATTTTGTTTTTGTCTTACAATATTAGTTTCTTTAATTACAGTTATTAATAAATAAAACTATTAATAAAATGTTTAGTAAAACCACCTACATGTAATTTCCTTCGTATGAGATTGGGACTGAGACAATTGGCCGAAATTCGGTTTCGGTTTCGGCGAGAAAATCGGTTTCGGTCAGACACTACCGCTAATTCAAATAATTTAAATGTCTAACACACTTTGAAATATAACTTTCGATACAAATTTTAAGATTATTTCATGTTTAATCCCATTTAAACAGATAGTGAACACAAGAAAACGTACACTTACTAAATTGCACTCACCTGCAAGTTCAAGAGGAAAAGTAAACATTTGGTAGGAATAATAAATAACACACTCATTGGTCAATTTTTTATTATTTAAATTTTCTCTGTAACTCAATAGTTGCTCAAAGACAGCAAATTTGAAAGCCCCTGGTATCCACACAATGCCTGGTAATATGAAGGATTTAAATGTTTCATTTTGTGTTCAAACAGCCAACCACCTTCCTCAGCGTAGATATCGTCAATATCACGTACTGTGGCTTGCAAAAAAAACGCGTACACCTGCTTTTAGTTGTATTAAGTTAGTCTTGAGATTTAATTTGTCAGTGTCAAACAATTAAAATTCAGACTGACAGAAAACGAGTAAGTTAGAAGATGAAACAGCGAATGATTATAGCTTAAATAAAAATACTATAATGCACAAATAATATGTAGGAAAAGAAGAAAAATTTGCAAATAGAAAAGATGGTTGGAGATAGAATATAGATTCACAATTCTGATAATGCCCTTCTGAATTAAGAGAAAATCCAATATAAATCGCAAGGGATTCCATGTTTTAACAAATTTTCCAATACATAAGTAATCGACAATTTTATTTCGATTAAATTACATTTATGGGCCGTTAAATATTTGGAATGGCGTAATATTTATACAGTCTGACTCATACCAGGTAAAATAATAGAGATGGGGTTCCACCCGGTGCATTCGCTTGCACCGGTGGAATTACGGAATGCACCCAGAATGCACCTGGTGTATTGGATGCATTGCTCGGTTACCTACATTTACATAAGACATAAAAACGCTTCAGAATAACACCAAATATAATATATTTTGTACGGATTATCGCTAGACAATTATTTTGTAACGTTAATTTCAAAAACTTACTCAATTTGTTCAGATTTTAAGCTACAAAGTTTTCGCTTAAACTTAAAGGTTTACTATTCAGCTATTCATCACACACTATGAAACGTTAAACCCTGTAAACCACCTGTAAACAATTAAATCATATCAAGAAAAGGTTATTTCTCGTTCTATTTGCGCGGGAAATTAAAATTTTTGAATGAACCCGGTACATTCATATATGCACCCTATTGAATGCACCCATATGGGCGCTTTCAATGCACCGGGATCATTCCCTGGCCCATCTCTATAAAATAGTAATCATTTCAATCTCAGTTCCTAACCTGTACGTTTGGAAACATGACAAAATTCTCAAAATACCCATTTACAAAGCAAGAAATATGTAAAAACTCAGCTACTTGATTTTGAAGGTGTACGCGATTTTATTGCAAGCAAGTGTATAAGCAACGAACGTGAAAAATGGAATGTTTTTATCTAATGCTTGGTAACAAATTTAAACACCTTAAACATAAATCACAGGTTCAAAGAGATTAATTTAAATTGAGAGAAAAACAAAATACAGATTGAGTCATGTTAACTAGGTAGACGGTGCGAGCCACTAGATTCTTCTTCTCCTCCCTATCCACATGCCAAACTCGGCAGTCAGATGTTGTTGACGCATTTGAATTGTTACCGGCTAAACCGGCTTAGTGCATTAGCGGACCGATGGATGTCGTTTGCTGTGTACGAGATCCATATATCCATGCTGTGACAACTTAATATAAAAATGCGGTACCTTGTGTTTGAAACTTGGGTTACTTCTGCTTCCAAATTCTGCAGGCGCCACTGTCCAAGAATCGTTGTAATATGGTGGCAACTCTGTTTAGTAAACAGTTTCATACAAGTTTTATTGGGAGTACTGATGAGTATTTGTCATTAAATTTTATACGTAATGTTGTAATGTATCGCAATTTACGTATTTCGCATTAAAATGTGATTACTGGGTTTAAAATTTTGTACTGCTTTGAACGTTAAATCATGCCGGATTTTTATGTTAAGTGACGGAACTATTTCGGTGTTGTGTAATAGGTTACTTTGATTTTATTCAATGCAGTTTGTACGCTGATATTTTGAAAAAGCAGCTTCTGCGTGGTTCTGCCAAGAAAAACTGTATTTATTCGTGATGTAAAACCATGTCCTAAATTGGTGTATCATAACTTCAAAAAGCATTCTAAATTACAACGCAATAAATAAATATGTGAACCCTAACCTGTTTTTTCTTCGTCGCATTCATTTACGTACAAACATATATCTATTTTATTTTACTTTATAAGTACTAAGTAAACAGGGTAAGTAAGCCATTAAAACAGAGTAAGTATTATTAATGATATTATGTCATGCATTTATAAATCTTCAATTATATTATTCGCTTAGACTAATCTAATTGATCAAACTGCACAGATAACCTTCTGTCATGTATGCTTTAGGTTCTCTAAAGTCAGTTTGATCATTTAAATTAGTCTAAACGAATATGATTATTAAATACAGTATGCCTAAACAAATATTTATATTTTCGCGCCAAGCGATTTAACTCTTCTTCCAAACCTAAGGGGGCGCTTTTAAGGAGACAGTTCGGACCCCTGAGTTGGGCATCTATAGAGTATCCTAATCTATGCATATATCTATGGAGATCCATGGACAGTGTAGGACATGCGCATTTTTATGGGCAGTAACCATTAAATGGTTTGTAACAAATCCATACAGTCCACTTCATGTCGATTACAGGTGTTCAATAATACAATGTGGTTTTATTACAAAATAACAACATCCTATTACTGAGCATCAACAATCAAACAACAGATGTATCTGAACTTGTAGTCCGAAAATGTCGAATACACGCTGACTCCGAGTTTTTAACTATTATCGGTATTAAGTTGCAGTTTTT
Organism: Prosopocoilus inquinatus; assembly: GCA_036172665.1. Classification (NCBI taxonomy): domain Eukaryota; kingdom Metazoa; phylum Arthropoda; class Insecta; order Coleoptera; family Lucanidae; genus Prosopocoilus; species Prosopocoilus inquinatus. Next base: position 39,879,025 of record CM069871.1, read on the forward strand.
TTGGGATGGTGCGAACTGTCGGCCGGCTTGGAATTTCTAGTTATTTCAATTTCTTGAGATAATGTGAACTGTTAAGTCTGCTTAGTATTTACAAGAAGCATTTAGTCAATTAGTTTGTAATACCTAAAACAAAATGACTCCCGATCAAACTTCAAATTTTGGAGTATCAAATTAGGAACGTCGGTCATAAGCATATGGGACCGTACGTTTTTGGCGTATGTGGTTTATAAATTGGTTATAAATATGGCACAAACAAAGGGCTAGAATTTGTCCCAACTTGACATAAAAATAGAGATTGATTAAATACTTGCGGGATACGAGAAAAATTCAGCTCTAAACACTTTGTGACTTAACATCGTGATTTATTTTTTCTCGTCGATATTTTTTTATTAGTTTAAAATTTTTCCTTGTCAGTTTACCTAGTTCTATTTAATTTTAGTGTATCAAGAAATATGTAGAACTGCGTCGCTTTTTTGGGTAAAATAAAAATGTTGCAGCTTAAAAATTTAGAAGCTAAGAAATGCTTTAAGAAGTGTACAGATTTCTTCGTTTCTTCTCTTTGTTTCGCATTCTGTTAAATTTATTTTTTATTGTTAAAATTTTAGACATTTGAGTATGCTTTTGTGTTCAAGAACAAAATTTCTATAATAAAATTATAAGTTTTCCATTTTATACTTCAATATTGCATCTTATCGCGATCTATTTAAGAGTACAATAATCTGAATTCTTACACATTCTGTATAAATTTACAATTACATATTAAAATATAAAAGGGGACACAAAAAGACACAAGTTTCTGCACAACTGTATTAACAAAGCAACATTTTATATATTACATTGATATTACAAATTCTGATATCGTACATATACAAAATAAATTTTATAATATTTATTTGCCGAATTCTTTAAAAAAATATGAAATCATTGTTCCCTTAAATATATTTCACTTCTCATATAGTATGTATGTAGCTGGATATAATTACAATAAATTCGTGAAATTTGAAGTGCGTGAAATAGCAATGAAATTACTCCTACCTCATGGCAAAAATGTTCTTAACATTTACATAAAATTTTGTGCACAGTTATTGTCTTTCAAATCTTAAGCTTGCTGCCATGTACACAAATAATATAGAAAAAGCTCACCAGCAAATTCAGTCACATAAATTTAAGTATGTATACTTTATGTGGCAATATTTTGCAATTGAGTTGTTTAGTTTAGGTAGCTATTTCATTGCTATTCGATTTTGTTTATATAAAATTAGTATTTAGTGATATAATTTTTCAAGTCCAAGCATAACCTTATGTAAGATTAAATTCTCAACGAATAGCTTAGAAAACATTGGGCCACAAACAATGACCCTGTGTAGCAACATTTTACATAAGCCTAAGTAGGTATCTACACCTGTTTCAAGGAAATTCCACCACACTTAATTTTCTTGTAGTTTCATGTTAACATTATTATTTTACATTAATCCGTTTATTTCATGTTAACAGTTATGTATGATATCTTAATCAGCTGACAATGATTTCAACAGTTACACACCTAAATACTATAATAGTGGTAGGAATTATAAGATATGAATTTCTTAAAGATATGACGTAGAAAGCTTGTTGTTGTTTATACATATAGACGATATGCACATAGAACAAATTTCTTTTCTCTACGTACTATACAATGATTTTATTTTAGATTTTAATACGTACAGCAATGCAAAATTATGACACTCTCTGAATCTTTTCTTTTTACGTTTAAAAGAAATTGTAACAATTTTGCATATGTATGGCACGTATGCACATTTTTATTGAAATCGTAAATCTACAAGATTTGATTGATGATTGAAGTTTCCGTCTGATGTTATCTCTTAATAGTGGCAATGTTACGGATCTACGAGAACTTGTTAAATGTTTAAGTTAAGTTGGCAGTGTTTCATATTTTAACAATATACAAATATACTAACAATGTAATACAACCGTAACTAACAAATGAAACTTAAAAAGTCTTACGTTTAAAAATAAATCGCGCTCTTTGGTGTTTGTATATATTAATAAGCTCGCGCTGCAATTTCACGTTCGGTCGGGATGTAGTAATTGATGCGTACCTAATAATATATTTCAAAAATATGTTTGATCTAACCGCAGATTAATTACTTTCTTAATATACCCTTAAGAGCTCTTATTAGTGTGCCTTTTTTACTTTAAATTAATTAGAATAATTAAGATTGGTAAACATCGAATTTAAATAAAACCGTTTTAAAATTTTTTTTAATTTTTTATCAAAATAAAACACCATCGTAATAAAAAAAAAACCTATAGGTACTCAATTTTTTTGTTGATTGAAGCGTGCTTCAAAAGGAACTTTTGCCAAAAATTGTTTTGACAAAGACGGTCCATTGGATGGACAACAGTTGACGCACAAGCGTTCTTTCTTGCGAAGGATAGACATGACCTACCTTACAACCAGGATTTATGAGTTTATTCATTCGTGAATGGCAGATAAGACTATCAAGCAAGCCCAGCAGGGACATTTAAATCCCAACCAGCGCTTCTCAAACAATTTTGTTCAAAATTAAAAAATATTTTTATCGAGATTATTATGGTTTTCTTCCCCATGCTTATGTAACCAATTTTGTTTCTTTCCTAGAGTGCAGTTTGTGGTTTTAATTAATGACATAAGTTTAGTAACACCCTGTATTCACTTCCAGCACATAGAAAAGGCTACCTAGCTTCCGAGTGTTTCCGTTTGTATATTCATATAAATTTATGACATTCGTAATTAGGGGTGCTTCCTAAATCCGAATGTCAAAAGAGGGGACAAGATTGTTAACTTTTGTGGGGTTGTATATACAGCATACAAAACAAGCTGATACGTCGTTGCCACTTCTTGCGAGGATGCCAAACCTCTGGAAGGCACTAGTATACTTTTCCTCTTTAGTTGTACTATCATTGCCGAAGGAAAGTTAAATATTTATTTTCAGTCTGGAATAAATTACGTAACGGCACGTGACTTATGATTAACTCTATACCATTTTATCCGAATTGGCAATTTAATGGTAACATTCATACAGTCCAGTTCAGTTTTATAGTTCTGTGTCTTACCTACCCATACATAACCGAAAATGATTTATATCATTACGCTTTTGATTTAGATGTGCAAGTGCAAGGTGCAAGTTCATAGCATTGATTACCTTCCCTGCACGGAGGGTGTTGATGCTGCTGGCATGCAAATGGCAGGTCGATTATTAGGGGATTCCTGCCCACCGGGCTATCGTCTTATGGATTATTTTCCTGCCACACAAACCGGTCGAAATCCTCATCGGTGAATTGGGCATTATCAACGCGTGGACAATGTCTACAATCAAGATTGTGCATATCTGACCGACGTTAGAGCATCTTTTAAACGAGACTGTCCGGCCGGCTGTGAAATTAGCCAAGTCCTCGTCTCTGCTGCACCAAACCGACAATTTCTTCAGGTGGAGTTTTTAGTAAATTGCCGCTGTACAAAAGTGCCTCGTCGAAAAAGGGATTACGGAGAATGCAACATCAGATTCATGCGAGAGAAGTCCACGTGTTCCGGAATGAAGCCTCGCTCATATATGTAGATTTAATAATAATAATTTAGTACTTTCTTGAATTGGCTTCCGGTTGGAATCGCGTCATTCGGATTTCTTCTACTGCCGACATTTCGTTCTTCATTGCAGAAGCACTTCCTCAGGGCTGCTGCTGCAGTCTCAACGACGAACGAGAAGCAGCAGCAGCGGTACCATTAGCAGCAGCCCTGGGGAAGTTCTTCTGCAATGAAGAACGAAACGTCGGCAGTAGAAAAATCTGAGTGACGCGGTTCCAACCGTAAGCCAATTTAAGAAACATTCATCAGGCCTAAAATTACAAAAGATTACATTGTATTAGAAAAGTTTTCTTGTGGTCAACTTTAAACTTATGTATAAATGAAAAATATTTTGAAATGTTTTAAAAAATTTTGTACTATTGTCAACTATTCTCAATATAACAAAATTCTATTGCGATAAAATAAGTGATGTAGTAAAATGTCAATATACAGGTTTACAACTAATTAAAGGGACATTTTAGGGATCTCGTAAACTGTGAGGTACATAGACGCTTAAATTAGAAAAAAAGTTGCGCTATTTTGGGTTCTATAAAAATATGAAAAAAAGTCTATCTACATTTGTTTCTGATTCTCTGTTTTTGGTGGAGTATTGGGAAGATCTAAATCACTTTCGGAATCAGAAATCATGATAAAGCTATGAAGAACAACACAAATTAACATTTAATAATGACGCGACTCAGTGACGGCAGGCAACTAGACGGAGTTGAAAAATTAGTATGTAACTTTCGTCTCTAATGACCAAAGTTAACGTTATCAAATTTTTCCTCACTAGGAAGTATTCGGTGACAAAAAAAATGTCTTCATAAAGGGTCGTAGAAAAAAATATTTGCAGTAAATTATCTGAGCAGATTCACTACGAAGCCCGTGATAAGCTATGGAAAAATGTTTAACCGAATTTTGAATTTCTGAAAGGGCCCAACATCTACCGCTAGAGTTGAGTATCGAGCAGCGGTTTCTAGAACTAACGATATTTATTCGACACTTAGGAAAAGAATATGAGATTCTGGACTTAAATCAACCAACGACTCGTGAAAACATTTGAAGAGTTGCGATGAAAAATAATTAAGCAGGAATGTTAAGAATTCCTTAATTTTTAATTTAAAATATTGGGATAAATATAAATAATAATAATGGGAAAACAGGTATTTACAATTAAAAACAAAAATGCATTGAAATTGCTGTGGCATGTATTTAAAGTGGACACTCGGTATGCAAACACACCGGCATATCGAAATTACAATAATTTTATAGCTGACCTACTTTAAATAATATAATCTTTTCAAACTCCAGAAAACTGCACCTTAAAAATGACTCACTTGCGAACAATTTGGCAACAGTGTTGGGATTCGTATTATCGGCGCTGCATGTACAAATATACAAATGGGCTTCGTATACTACGAAAGACGAGTTTGGCTTCCTAAGACTTGTATGATACATATTGAATTGTATGTCAAAATACTTTACCCCTCTCATGGTCCCACCACTTATACGCAATTATCAACCATAATAACATGAAATATACAGCTGTAGCTATAGTAGTGATGCGACGAGTCGCTGTTTTTAAGAATCGAGTCGACTCGAATACTTTTATAAAAGAATCGAGTCTTGATTCGAGTCAAGAGACTCGAGTCCAGATCAAAAGACTCGAGTACTTCGCTGAAAATCGTCGTTTGAAAGAATCGAGTCGACTCGAATCAATTGACTCGAGTTCAGATAAAAGTACTCGAGTACTCGAATTGAACTCGGGACTCGCCGTTTTAAAGAATGTAATAAACTTGAACTTTTTTTTATAAAAAATCGAGTTTTGACTAGAGTCCGCATTAAAAGTTTCGAACATTTAACTGAACTCGGAAATATGAGTACTCATGACGTTACTTTTATACTGCTAGTAGAATCGATAGATTAAAAGTGCAGTGTTTTTGTTTACATTTTTAACGGTATCAACACTCTATTTTAGATACGTATATCAAAATATGTAAAATGCAACTTTTAGGAATTTTTATTGAATCAAGGAAATTTTAAAAAGAAAAAATTAAATAAGTGCCGATCGAAAACCCAAATGACATATTTCCTACGCCGACGTTTTGCTCTTCATTGCAGAAGAAATGCCTCAGAGCTGCTAATGGTATTCTATTGCTTCCCGTCAGTTTCAACGACTAGGAAAAAGCTGCAATACCAGTCCCGAGGAGGTTTTTCTACATGAAGGGCGAAATGACGGCAGTGGAAGAAATAGTAATGACGTGTTTTCAACCGGTAGCCAATTCAATCATGGATGACGGCCGTAGAAGTATTCATGTTAAACTCGCAACATATTTTTTTGAATTAAGAAAGATTCCTAATTCCAACAATTTGTAGCTTGTCTTTATTTGGTTTCATACTTTTCATGATATTTGAGCTTGAAATTATTAGGGTTTGATTTATTTTTATTAATTTATTTTGTAACGTACGGAGGAGATTGAAAGGGTAGCTGTAGAATATCAAAATAAAGCTTTTCTCTTGATTCGTTGTTTTTTTTTTAACCAAAACCCTAAAAAAGTTACAATTAAGTTTTTTAATTTCTTCTTTAATTGACACAAAAATGAAATATCCGTAACTTTTACGAGACTACATTTTTTTTAAATGGTTGTAAAGCAGTGTTCAATTAAGTCTTAAATACCAAATTTAAAACGTAAAATATTACTACCGGTAGTAATTTTACTTGTTAATTAATTTCACATTAAACTCTTGTAACTTTCTAGTTACTGATTTTTACCTAAAGATTATTAAGAAAAAGTCTTTAATTTGATCTTCTCTATAATGTTCATTTGTTCTAGCTGTTAACGTTTTGTCTGTTAATTACAATTAGCTCCTTACGCATTAAAAACTCTCGTTAATGCAAAGGTCTACTAAAAGAAATACACTTTTATTTTAAACTTAAGTATCGTAAAAAAATGAAAATGCAAATAAGCAAAACAACATAAACATGTACCTATATTTTGAATTAGGAATTAAGCATTTTTCTTAAGCCAAGAAAATATGTAGAGTAAAGTCAGCATACATATATGGAATAGACCGGCTAATACGGAATACCCAGTATTTTTGAAATAAAAAGCGCCATCTGTCAAACGACTCTGGCATTAACATGAGTTTCGGTATTATAGGTCATTACTGCAAAGGTTCTTAACTGGTAAGACTGCATAACTTTACAGTACAGGATTTTGTGAATTTATCGTTTTGGAAGTTTTCGCGCGGTACGAGAAAAATGTATTTTGGCATATTTTTTAAAATATAAGTGTTTTTTTACACCAAAGTTATTAATTCAAAGTATTGCACATTTTCTCTTATTTCATGTCACTCCAACTGACTATTCCATATTATCCACCATTTTAAATAATATCATGAAAATGCAGTTTTTTTTTAATTTGTTTCAGAATTTTCCCCAAAAATATGTATTTCTTAAATTTATTATATACAACCGCAGGTAAACAACATAAAGTATTTTTAATTAAAATATCTGAGTATTTAGTATCTTAGTTCAGAATTTATGACGGCCCAAAGAATGAGTATTCCATATATGCCGAGTTTACAGTTGAAAGCAAAACAAGTAGACAAATTACAGTTTCCTATAATTATTCTTTCTGAAAATGGTAATGATTAAAGACGACTTCATAAATAACTTTAAAAAAAATTTAAATCTTTCAAAATTTTCAAACAAACAAGTTTAAAACTGTGGTAAAATCTGTGAATTCGGCTTTAATCTATGGCATTTTGAGGAAGAATAATTACAGGAAACTGTAATTTGCCTACTTTTTTTGTTTTCAACTGTATATTGAACGTTCAAAGTTCATTCTATATTTTACTTGATTTCCGATCGTCACGTGTTTTCTTTTTTAATATATTCTGGCGGTTCTCATAATAAAGTGTGCAGGCACTGTGTAAAATAAAAAGAAAAACTTATTTACTATGCATTGCATGTTTAGTTGAATTAAAATTATTTTCTTTAAAAATATAGAATATGGAGCCACAAATTATTCATTAAATGAGTATGAGTCTTCAGTTTTTATTTAACAATATTTAACAGCCTTTTCAGCTACAAAAAACTGTACTCTCTTTGAAATTTTAGGACTTATTCATATTTTATGTAATCTTTTTCATAAAATATAAAAAAAAAACAATGACCGCCTCCAAGCCACCCCGATGTCAAGTGTCTGACTGTCACAGTAAGTTATTGCGGCAGTCGACTGTTTTAACAAAAGCATAATACTCTTAAAGCGAATGAAACTTGTCAAACGTTAATGCTTGTTGCGTACACGCATAATCTCAATTCTAAACTCGGTACTCATTCACTCGTTACCAACTGACGAGGAGGCTCTATAAAGAAAATCCAATAAAATCCAGTCTGATATCGAGTCTACGCGACTCGTTGCAGCGCTATTTAATTCTAAAGTCGGTACTCGAGTTACATGAATCCAACTCGAGTTGACTCGAGTTTCACTGACTCGGTGTCACTGCAATAGTTACTCGAGTAGAAAGAATACCTTTGGGACTCGAGTCTGATGGCGATTCTACAAATTCTAAAGTCGATACTCGAGTACTTGTATCGTACTCGAGTTGACTCGAGTACCGCTGACTCGGGTTCACAGAATTAGTTATTCGAGTACAATGAGTACCTTTGAGAATCGAGTCTGATAGCGAGTCTACTCGACTCGTCGCATCACTAAGCTATAGAGGAAAGCGCGGGCTTCTGAGTGCCTGCGAAACGTACCGGGCTTGGTAAAGGTAGCCAAATGTATATATATATATATTTCTATCTTGCGGTGAATGCGGCATCCGGTAGTATCCCATTTAAATGTCATCTGACGATACTACCGGATGCCGCATTCACCGCAAGATAGAAATATATATATAAGTAATTTGATTTCTTTTATATCACTTCAAAATGCTTTATTAGGTTCCTATTATTTCAACATATTTTAAATAAATGAATTGTTAAAGTTTATTATTATTATTATTATTATACAACAGAATCGTAGGCTTAACTTTATTTTACGTATTGTATTTTACGTATATATTTTTGGTACCGTGTCATAACAAGTTTTAAAGTCTGTTCTATACAATATTACATTTACGTTCTTATGGAATGCAATAAAATTTAGCTTAGCTAATGATCTGGGTTTATTGGCAGTTTAAATGTCCCAACATAAAGTTTCATATTTTATAACAAAAGCAGATGAGATTCTCACGGTGTAAATTTTTGTGAAAAATTTATAAAAATTTATTACAAAGTGACAGAGACAGGTTACCATGGTGAATGTTTACTGGTTAATTCGATACTCCTCTGTCAGTTTTTTTTTTTACAAATTTGATACAAAAAATATCACCATGTCATACGAGCTTAATAAATAAGTGGTTCCTAAATAAAAAGTTTCTTTCACTATATGTGAAGAATTAAAGGTTTCGTCTTGAAAATTTTAGAGATTAAAAAATTCAAAATCGAAAATTTGCAAACTTTATGAATTGTTCTCTGCCATTAAGAAAAGAATAGTACACTATATTTCCATTCATAAAACACTTCGGTCTTTACAAAAAATGTGGCTTTTCAATTTTACATGAGCAATTTCATCGGTGTGAATTAATTTTTCCAACTATTAGCGATTCATATTCCATTATTTATGCCAGAGTCGGTCGTAGATAGGTGTTTCTTCATTTTCTTCGAAATTCATATAATTTGATTTTAGCCAGTAGATGTGTAATTGAAATTAAACTCCGTCCGCAATAATTTTTATATCCCTAGATACGTATTTCGGCAGCTAGGCTAATTTCAATTATTTCTTAAACCACAGTCTCCTTTACTATTTTAGTAAATGTGTAAATAATGTAAATTTTATTTTCTCGAATTTAAAAACCAAAACACCGAAATTAGAACAACCTAACGAGGTTTATGAAATCAAATGTTCAAATTGTAATTCAGTTTCTATAGGAGAAATAAGCCAAAATTAAAAAAAAAAAACGTTTAGACCAACATAAATATCACATCCAAAAAAAAATAATAATCAAAATCATTCAATGCTTATAGAGCATTAATTAGTAAATAATCATAATTTTTATTTTAATAACACTAACATTTTGTATCGTGTATCTAATATATTTAAAAGGCGTTTCATAGAAATGTGTAAAATTAAAATGTCTTCGAATTCTATTAATAAACGTATTTTGTAGTTTCCTGGATTCTTTAAATAGGATATAAAAAAAAATAAAAATAAAAAATTAGTTTTAATTTGGTTCTTGTTACTTTTACCTTTATTCCGGACAACTCGTATTCTAGTTTAAAATCATGTTACCTTTTCGTTTCTCTTGACAACTTGTTTAATTACTTTTTTCACTCCTGACGAAGCTATCAATCGATAGTGAGTTGAGTGATTTTCTGTTTATATTCTGTCCGGTTATAGATTAAAAACTTACAATTTTCATTGGGCAAGAATCAACTGCTACTAAACAAAATGATCTGATATAAAGAAAATAACAAAAAAAAACATGCGTTATATGTTCTACGTTACTTTACTCGTATCTATAAAAGTAAGAAGAGAAGTGCGATATTCTTTATGTAATATGTACCGAAAACGACAAGAATGTTTCTTTAAAGTTAAACGGAGATAGCTATATAGAAGTTTTAAGACTTATCAATCGATCGGCATATAAAGCAAAAATGAATTGTAGTACCGTAATTTTAGATATTGTAATTTTAAAGCATGTAGTAGAAGATATTTAAAAAATTTCAATTGGTTTTCTTTTTTCTAATTTCGTTTTGTCTATCTTATAGACGATAATACTCTCTATATTCTCAATATTTAAAAAAGCTATATTTAACAAGCACTGTTTCTCATACATAATTCTCAACTACTTTTAATTAGGATTTTTGCAGTGAGTCGAGTAAGAAACAGTAAAAAAAAAACTTATTAGGAAACGTGTGATTGTGGAATGCAAACTAAAAAATATGGAATCAAGACTAGATTATAAATTTTGATAGAACAATTATTGAATTGAATTTAGTATTTACACAAAAAGTGCCTTGTTTTCTATTTGTTTGTTTTTCTACTTAATCGGAAAAATATTTGTTTTTCGAGCAAAAATAAAATTGAAAAAATTTCCATCTTTCTATAATTTTATCAACGAAAAGCTATCATCGTTTCGATTGTTTTCTTTTGTGAAATTCATCGCCTTTTGGTTGTTTTCCAGTTTTTAACTTAAAAAATAAAATGCTTTATTTTCCACAAAATCATAATTTATTTTTCCTTTATTTATTTGGTTGTGAAATTTTAAAAGAAATTGAACGTCTGAACTTTTTTTGAGATTATATGTTTTTGGCGTCCCTTCAGCGGCTTGTCCACGACAAGAATTTTCGCCGTCCGCCTAACATTTGTAGTAGCATACTTAATATTCCAATTTATTTAAAAAAATATAATTTCAGCCAACACGAATTTGTTTTCTATGATTTTTAGCCCTTTAAAGAGATGTAACATGCCAAGGTATTAAATGATATTTTTAAACCTGTTTTTGTCACTTTTAAAATATCATCTGCGTGAATAACTTTGACAAAATTTAACAGTTCTTTTCAAAAATACTTATAATAGATTATAGGAATGGTAAGTCGAAATTTATTTCATTCTCTTTTTAAGTACGAGCCTTTACATTGATGGTTCTTTTTTCTTGCAGATCAATAAATATGTAGACTTTTGGTTATTATCGGCATTTGTCGGCACCTTAAATTTTATGTGTACATAAGGAATAAATGTCTAAGACCTGTTTCTCTTAAAATTTAGCTGCACCTTCTTGCACCTTTTCTTGTTATCATGTATTTAAGTTGCTCAAATTTAGGAAATTTTAATTACACTTCAATTGAGTTGAATTTTGTATAAACATTTTTGGCAAATATCAAAAACAGTTTTGCAGTTTGTTTAGTGACTATCATTTCATTGAAAAAGTTGTTAAATAATATTAATTAATAACTATTCTTCTCAAAATACATGAACTAAAAATTAAAAATGGTTGTTAATTTACTGTATTTGCTAAAAGTGAAAAACAAATTTCCCAATTACAAAAATATGTTGAAAACTTTTCATTTGAAGACGAAGAAAAACGCTTATTTAATCATTTTCAAATTTTCCAAATATGTCTTTTCAGTTAAAACTTATTTACTCTTTACCAACGCGCGTAGTGATACCCGCAACCATTTTATTGATGTTTTAATTTCTATTTTTAAAAAATTCGCAAACAAATAAATTTTTGAGGCAATAAATTTATGATTTAATTCATCCTCACATTATACTTCTTAAATCGAATGGCGTATTTTGTAATTTATTTTGTTTTTTTTTAATGAACTTTTGAACTATACCTCAAACTTCAAAAAATTAAAGGAAGGAAAAAAGAAAAAAGGAAAAATGTTTTTAGAATTCCATATATACAGGGTGTTGAAAAAAACAAACAGTGACGTACCCTCCTTCTCCCCCATAAAGAGCAACAGTTCGGATTAAAACTCCCTATATTGTTTTGTTCTAAAAGTATAACAACTTTTTATGTATAAAATTGCTCATCTATGAAATAATAATTCGTATTCAATTAATAGAATCTTTTATTGATGATTTATGAATGATAATGATATTTCTCCAAAACTAAAACTATGATACAGGTAAAAAATTATTTCAGAGGCAGAGAATCTGATTTATTTTAAAATTTATTATTATCGGTTTTCCTTGATCATTATAATTGAAATTATCAGAATTATATTTCTTTGCTCCTTTTTTGTTTAAATTTTTATTTAAATTACGTAAAAATGATATCTAAGAACTTTTATACTTGATCTAATAAAATCTAATGAAACGAATACAAAATGAGTTTTTCAACGCCCTGTACATCAACTTTATAGTATGTTTGCTCCTTAATTCTATTTTTCATACATCTCTTGTCATTTGTGCCAAATTTCAATTTCATGAAGTAACTTTTTTTGAAGTTATAGATTTTTGGCACAAAAAAGTGCGTTTTGCTCCACTGGGCGTCCCGGCAAATTTACCGGATTAGTAGTAATACATTAGATTACATTTTATGAAAATACGAACAAAATGAAGATATCTTTTTGCATTATACCGAGCGATCGATAATAACGAAACGATAGGAATCTCATTTTTTTTTTAATGGAACGGATTACTTTTTATTTCAGCACTTAAATGTAACTTTCTGCTGATGTAAGGTTATATACCTTTATTTTTAACAATTTCGTCACTAGAAATTTTCTTTTCTTTTGTTTTTTCAACATGTGATAAATAAGAACGTTTGTTTACGCGCCTCTTTGTATTAGTCAGTAAGAATTATGTTAACAACGAGTACCTACCTAATCTTTGTTAGGTTTTTGCTAAAGTAATGTACCATCTTCGTACACTAGTTTTTTAACTGCGTTGAAGATACTAAAATGTTTTTTTTTACAGAAACTATCCCTATTGTAAAAACGAAAAGCAAGAATTTGTGTACATAATAATCTATGGGTTCAAAATTGAATAACTTCGGTAGCTCTCAATCGAACTATTTTATTAAGTGTTTACATTCCAACACCATACACGTGCTTTTATAAGGATAATATTGAATCTGAATTTTGCGTTTGCAAATACATAAAAAAACTTTCGTCTAGTGCAGAGTGCAGACATCTATTTCGTCGTTTATTCGAAATTTTACTAAACAAACAAATTTATTTTTAATAAATTTGTTGTCCATGATAGTTACAGTTATTATTAATTTTTTTTTTTTGCTGTACAAATACAAAAACGTTATTAATCAACAATGTAGGTTGATTATTGGCGACTTATAAATTAATAGGATGCAAGAATTTCCACTTTTTCGATCGCCTTTAGATCTAATTTTTCATAATTTTTAAGTACGAATCAGCGCAAAACTAATCATCAATTAATGCAATATGCCCAGAATAAGTCTTAAGTACTTAGCTAGTTACAAAATTTATCTGCTTTGAAGAGTAACAAAAACACAATACTTGACCTGCCTTAAGTACACAGAGTGTTCCATTTTCGACGGTATTCTGTAGGTATATCCGTTAATAATGGAAATATAAAAAACTAAGAACGCAATATTGGATCAAGTTTTCATGCCAATTTCAATGGTTAAATCAAAAATTTGCTGTTTCTTACTGTTTTTGTGATACAGTTAAAAAACAAACAAAAAATCACCAAATCTACAAATGCAAATAAGTGTTTTATTATTAAAGATATTAAAAAAATATAATTATACCTTTTATTCGACTTTTAACGTAGATCACGGTTTCTTAGTTAAATCACGTGTGAAGTTCATAATAGTTGATATACGAACCCGACCTTTGTTTTTTTTTTAATGGAAATCATAGTTAGCTTTGACATCGTTTAAAAGAGTATTTTTCAAGCTATTGAAAAATGTATAATATGCTGGTATTATTTTTGAAAATGGCCGAGCTGTAAGCAAATTAATCTATTTGTTACTCTTATGGGGAACACACGTTTTAAATGCCAATATTCACAAATACGAGCACGACTGTAATAGTTATTTACGTGCCAAGCTTTGTAAATTAATTTTTTCAGCCTCCATCTAAAATTACTAATTTTCCATTCGTTCAAATTGTCCTGAAAACAGTCATTTGCATGCCTAGGCAGGAAAATAAAAACAGGGATTTTTCATGAACAATTTTTAGACTGATAGCGCTGAGTGACATTGATATGTCAAATTAAACCTCACAAATTGAAGAAAAATTATTATTTTAGTGTTTTTAAACTATTCTATGGCTAAAGTTTTCTATTTTTGTAAATCAATTCATGTAATTCTGCGTTGAATTGTCCACTAACATAAGAAAGACAACTTTCATAACCGACGCTATATTGACAATAATCATTGTTTTAATTTAAAAACTTTGTCGTCCGCAAAAATGTTGTGTGTCATGTGTTCAGAAACTTTCTTGCGAGCATAGTTTCTTAATACAAAATTACTATTTACGGGCGAGATTGATGTTTTGCGAGTCCAGTGAGCCTGGTAAAGATTAATTGTAAAGCGTGTCATGTACAAACTTTTATTTTCACTTTCACACGGCAATGGGATAAACGAACTTTTGCACGGAAGGTATATTATGCGTATTTTGCTTTTGCTGACTGCTTAGATAAATTATTTTTTAGAATTAAGTGGAATTTAATAAATTTTAATAAAGCTTTACTCAACCTCGACCTAAATCTTACAATAAGGAACACAATTGATACTATAAACGTGTTGGTTTGTGTTGAATTAAATACAGGTATATCTATCAGAGAAATACAAGCAGAAGTTGGCGTTTCAAAGACAAGAGTCTCAAGAATTCTAGAAACGAACAAATATAGATCTTATAAAGTTCTTGTATCCAGCTGACTTCCAAAAGAGATTAGTCTTTTCACAGTGGTATATTGAATGCATTAATGAAGACCCAAATTTTTATAAAATTATTATTTGGACTGATGATGCTCACATAAGCAGTGATGGCATACGTAATAGACATAATAGGCATCACTGATCTAAAGAAACCTTCATGCCACAATTGCCAGACATAACCAAAGAAAATTTGAATTCAATGTGATGCTGTTTTAAAAAAATGCATTGTTTTATTACGTATTTGATGGAAATGTAACTGCCGTCGTTATTTAGAAAACCAACTTGAACAATTTTTGGATATTATGCTTCTGGATCAGAGAAAATCTGCTTTGTTTCAGCAAGACGGAGGGCCGCACTATGGTGCCAAACGCAGTGTCACTGGTCAAAAATCTGTAACTTCGCTATTTATTGATATATCGTTATCAAATTTTGTATTCTTAATGAAAAAGGGTTAAAGTTTCATATGAGCAATGAAAAACCACAGAAATTTCAGTAATTTATTTAAGAAAAATTAAAGATCTACAGAAACCTAATTATTGGCATTTGCCGTGAACAGGAGACGCAAATTCTTATTAAAACTAATGCAAAAGAATATCAAATAGTAATATAATAATTAAAGTAATGATTTTTACAATAAAAAAATCAAAATGTGCACTAAAACATATTGAAAAAAGGTGATGAGTTTTATGGAAAATGAGGAGGAATAATTTTAATCTTCCAGTAAAGCTAATGCTTCATCATCGAGATCTATGTGTTTCTGTGAAGATTGTTTTCTAATGCTTGTTAAAAAGGGATCAGATGTACATAGTAAATGATGAAAGACGTTTTCGTTTGCAGCTGATCTGGAACATTTTCTACAATGATGTAGTCTGAATTTCTTATAATCTTTGTTTTGAGATTCTTGAGCATCTTCAGACAGCTGTTTGAGAGGCAGAATGGCGTTATACCTGATTATGCTCTCTCCATGCACTGAAGAGGGCATATAGTACCGATTGTATGTATTTACGTATAAATTAGCTGTAATATGTGTATATTCAACAAACTTTTCTGCATTTATTTTCATACCACTTGACATTGTCTGCAGTATTATATAAAATCTCTTAATTCATGTTTCATCTACTCCAGTGATTTCAGATGTACAAGCATAATTCGCAAAGAATCTTCTTGCGGTATTTCCGTCATTACTATTTCCGCTGATTTGCCGAGGTTTGTCTATAATCAAACCAAATTCGTTACGGAAACGTTCCTGCACAAGTTGTTTTTCACTGATTTTTGTTTCTTATTGTCCTCTGTAGTAGCAGACCATTTTTGGAATGATAAGTTGTATGATATATGAAGAATTAATTCCATAAACCTAATCCAAGCATGCAGAGTTTAGAGTCCAAATCGGAATGTTTCTTCTCGTTCTGGCCTTCGACGTGTAAGATCATTCATTTCTGTAGGTTTTGCTAAACAAATATTACACGTGGCACTTGATGGTGTATTTGTTAAAACTTGAACCACTTTTCCATCTATCCTAGTAAAATATAAAATGTGTTTTACAGAATACATTTTTTCGTTGAGTTCTATGCAAGAAGATGTTAATGCAAGAATTTGTAAATCAATTTCCTCCACTACACTTCTGTTTTCTCAGAAGTTTCTTTTGCAAACTCTATAAGAATAGGGCGATAAAAGCGGACTGATGAAGGTGTACGATTTTCCTATACAACTCTATTTTTTTCGTTAATAAGGTTCAGTGATACAAGTGAGGATGTCAACAGATTTGAATCTGATATTAGTTGACTTTCGCCTGACAAAATTTGTTTGTATTCGCTTTGACCAGAAGAGCCGTCAACTCCCTATTTACTGTATAAAATCAATTGCGTATCCTCGTATAGATTAAGAGAATGCAGCATTAATAATTTCTTAGCCGTGTGATTTAAAAGAGCTTTGCTACCTACCTGTTCAGGTATCACAAGTGATTGCCGTGAGAGACGTTTCGGCGTCGCCGGCAAGCCCCAGTGGGATAGGGTGGGTTAAAAACTAAATCTGGACTATCAAACAGTACCAATAAAGAAAAAGGCACCACTTAATTTCTTTTTGGCTATGGGTAACCGCGGGAAAAAAATTAAGAAAACCTCGACTCATCCAAGATACTATTTAGTTTATTAAATAGATACAAACAATAATGACACAATCACAAATTATACAGAACACAAATAAATTCAATCCAGTAACAAAAAAAATGAATTCGCAAATGCGTCTTATTTAAAAGTTAATCCCAGCATCAACAACGGTAATTAAGCTATTCGAACATAGTTGCGCTTAAAATAGACGCTACGGAGATACTAGTTAACAAGAGCGTTACGCAAAAAAGTGTCAAAAGCGAATCAAAATTAAATCAACGCGTGCCGCATGAACACACGCCTTTTTCCGGCATCAATGCATGTAAATAAATAACGAAAGGTAAGCAAACCTTGTGCCTACTCGTTCTGGGCATCGGTCGGCGTGTTGTGTAGCTCCAAGGGGGTATGTTAATGCTCACGGGACCGTGCAGATACGGTGAACGGGCCGCCCACAAATACGGCGTATTCTTAACGAATACGGGGCAGAGGTAAAGGTACCATTAAAGTTACAGCTAAAGGTACCACTAAAGCCTGTAAGGAAGAAAGATACGCGATAGAAACATTCGAAGCGAGGCAGAACAATCAGCGGATGGACTCACCTGTTCGCAGAACAACCTGGGGGAGAACAGGCGTAGACAATACGCGCGTATTAATTTTCTCTCGGCTCAACGTATTAATCGAGCAATACAGCTGTTGATGAATTCCCCAACATAAATTTTGGGCGAAAACACACACAAAAGACACACCAACGCGAGACGTGTTGTTGCACCGAGAAGTGCGGAGTCAATTGCGTTCTCAAATCGCTTCACGCAGACGAACGGAAAGAGATGGGGTTAGAGAAAAGAAGAGGTGAAATGCTTCCGCCAACCGCGACAGAATCTTACGTCAACGAGGACCACTGGGCTTAAATACCGGGGTTCAATTTCTATATATATAATAAAACTACAAATATTTTTTCTTCTACTAAATTTTCGTGTAATATATTTAAATCTTCGGGTGATAAAAAGCGTACCTTATCAACCATGACAGAATACTTAAATTCTCCAAGCGACCGCAATCCTTGTATATAAGAATGATGAATTTGCTGTAGTCCAGATTCCCTAAACAGTTTAATTGCTCTTCTACGTTTGCTTCTCTCCGCCGAAAATTCATATTCCTTACAAGGTCGTCCTCGTTTACTTTCTGAAGATGTAGAGGGTAAATTTTCTTCATCAAACTGCACTGTCAAATCTTTGGTGATCCGATCAGTATTTCTTAGTAGAAATTTGTCCTTGGTCCTTCCAGCTCCATTCCACCTTTGCTTGAATTGTGGTAGAATATACTTCTGAATTTTTACAATCACGCAAATGAAATTTGCTTCACTGAGATTAGGAAATTTTTCTTGTATGTAATGCTCTGCCGTAGATATATGCTTTCTGTGCTCCACGAAAGCAATACATAATTCTTGTTTATTGATGGTTATAGAATTCATTTTTCACGTGCTTGATTGCAGTATAACAACACATATCACGAATGGCTTCGACAAAGTGATTTGCAAAGTTTCAGTTTTCGTCAAAGCCTTTTATATGTATAAAACCTCAAGAAAATTATCAGTACTTGTTCAATAATAGAAAATATTTTCGACACCAAGTAGGTATTGCGGATAATTGTTATTTTACATATTGTTGATTGCCAAAAAGAAATAAAAATAATTGTGGTCAACCGTAATTTCCGTGAAAACAACTTATTTTGATTTCAATAAAAGTTAGCGGTCTATGGTTAACCCTAGGTGAAATTCATAATAAAAAACATAGAAAACTATTTGTTCTTATCACTAAATAATATTTGCTCACATATAAATGTTTAAAAATGTAAATAACGGGCAATTACGTTCCGCGTTAGAAAACAGTAATCCAACCTCTCTTCGAACTTTCCTCGTTTTCACATAGAATTGCATCGAAATGCAGTATAAATTTTATTGCTTTGTAGACAATTAAACGAGCTTCCATATGTGCTATAAGTTCATTAATATTGGTTGGCATTCGTACCTGGTAAAAGAGAAGTATAATATTACAAGGTGCTACAATTGTCAAAGATACAACCACAAATCAAATAATTACAAAAATAGTACAGTATGTGCAATATGCAGTGGAAACCATAGGAAAAATAATTGTACATCACAAAGTCATAAATGTACAAATTGTAAGTGTGTTGCGGAAAGAACTCAAAACAACAGGAAAATAGATCATGCAGCAGACGACCAAGAGTGTCCAATTTATACAAGTAAAATCAAACAGTCACAAGAAAGAACAAATTATAGAAGCACAAAATTAATACTTGAACAAAATATATAATTATGCATATTCACTAAATAAACGTAGTATTCCTTAACACTAGAAGTCTAACAAATAAATTGGATGACCTACAGATATTG
Organism: Prosopocoilus inquinatus; assembly: GCA_036172665.1. Lineage (NCBI taxonomy): Eukaryota > Metazoa > Arthropoda > Insecta > Coleoptera > Lucanidae > Prosopocoilus > Prosopocoilus inquinatus. Next base: position 39,898,571 of record CM069871.1, read on the forward strand.
ACACAAAGAAACCCGAATATACATGTAATAGCGCTATGCGAAACATGGTTGAAAGATGAAGTAACGAAATATTTTAATCTACCAAGTTCCTCACCACATATACAAAGACGTAAAATACAACAGCATAATAATTGAAATGACAAACATACCGAGGCTGAAATTACATGTCTTATATAAAGCACCAAACGAAGGAGTTGAAGAATTCACTCAACATGTTGATGGAGTACTAGAAAAATATAAGAACATGATAATTGTAGGGGACACAAATATTGATTTACTTAACCTTTCAATAGTGGCACTTGGTTTTGCAACATGATGGGTGCGTCGGTTTGGAAGACATTAAATAAACGGTTTAATATTAAACTTTTCAAACTATTTCATTTAATATTAATAATAATATGTTTTTTTAAATTATCTTTTAACAATTAAAAAATATTTTAAATATAAAAAAGAAAATTTATTCATAAACTCAAAAGAAACTTTTTGTAACCATATTATTAATAAATTCAATACAAATAGCGTAAAGATAGGTTCGAGCTATAGTAGTAGTAGTAGTAAGTAGTTATAACATCTAATATAAATTACAACAATTTTTAGTTTTCTTCAACTTTTTGGAAGCATTCTTCGCACACTGCAGTCACTTGTTCTAGATTTAAATATTTGCTGCAATTTTTGCAAAAATATTTGGTTCTTCTGTTCTTTTTGGAGTCACAATATACATAACGTCCAACTGTATTATCTCTATGATCTTTGGGATTTGTTTCAGGATTGATATTACATATTTCTCTAATCCTAATTCTCAGGGTCCGTGGTATGTAACAAGATAAAGCTCTTTCTTTTAGTAACGGTGTAATATGAGTGAAAGATAACTCTTGTAAGAAATGTCTTCGAAGGTTGTTGCTTTTAGAATTACTTGCGCTATATATAATCATGGAATTTATGCCAGCACACAACACAGTTGAAAGAAGCGCACAATTTGTCTAGTACATCAACCCCACCTTTGGTTTCATTGTATAATGTAATGATTTCTGGTTTACCAGTACGCTTGTTGATTTTGTCATCGTGATGGTGCGATGATAGTAGAAGGACGTTTTTTCCTTTTTTTGGTATGTAGCAAACCAGAGTACAGTACTCTTGAAAACCAAACATACTAGAACCGACGTTTGTCGCTTATTTTTCCTAATTGTGCCAATAGTCGTTAAACGAAAATCCTGCAGTAATTTGTCTACAAGCTCTTTGCTGGTAAACCAGTTGCCTATTTTCAATAACACAAACAACTGTAATGGCGTCAGTATATCGCACCGAACATTGGTAACGTTAGCGGTGGCGTCGGTGTATGACACCGAAAATTATTCTAAAACGCAAAAAACTACCCCAACAACTAAGCCGTTCTGTACTTAATCCTCCGTTAGTCGCGCATGTATCCAGCAGATACATGCTTCAGTTATTTATAAATTTTTCGGAAACAAATAATGCTAGAATTCCGAGATGCAGAGTATTCCTGGTTTGATATGTCTTGAATCATTTCCTGGAAGGATGAACCCAAGCAACCCTTCGCTTGACCGTTATTGTCATAAAACCCCAATGTCGTCCGCCGTGTACCTGAGAGATATAGCGCGACTAACCGTGTTACAGAAAACCGCGCGCCTAACGGAGCTATAAAGAAATGATCCAAGCCAACGGATACAAGATCATAAACAACATTAGCACAAGCCACCCTACGAGGATCACTGAAAACTCAGCAACAATTATAGATCATGTGATATCAAATTATAATATTAATAAATCTGAAATAGAATTAAAAATGGTAGAAAAAGATAACATAGATCATAAAAATATATTTATTACCGTAAAGAACTTAAAACTTGAATTAAAAAGGATGGAAAATATTAACATAAAAATTATCAACAGGAAAGAACTTAAGAAAATAGTGCAAAATGAAATAGTAAAGTACGAGAAACTGACAGTGGAAAAGCTCATAAGCATAATTATTAAAGCAAAGAACGAATGTACATTTATAAATATATATATGATATATATATAAGTCTTCTGTCGCCAAAATCGCCCTTAATGACGGGATATTAAGCAACTAGCAAATCATAGTTTTTTATTACAGAGCCTTGTAAAATTTATTAGACTTTCGCCCGTTCCTAGAAAATACCGACCTACCCACTTCCACTCTCTCTCTCTCACTTACTTAGAGAGTGGAAGTGGGTAGGTCGGTATTTTCTAGGAACGGGCGAAAGTCTAATAAATTTTACAAGTCTCTGTAATAAAAAACTATGATTTGCTAGTTGCTTAATATCCCGTCATTAAGGGCGATTTTGGCGACAGAAGACTTTAAGCGCAGATTCTTCATTCATTTTGTAAATATAAAACAGTGCGCTACCGAACGCAAAAGGAAAAGAAACCTTTCGTTTTGAGTTCAGATTCGATTTATTAGTTATTATTGTTTTATAAATATTGTGTTTTTAATTCATATAATTATTTAATATATAAATAATACTATTATCGCTGAATGGAAAAATGATTTCGAGAAAAAGAAGCGACGTATGGTCGCATTTTGAAGAAATAGATTCAAAAAAAGCGAAATGTGTTTATTGCAAGCAAGTTCTTTCCGTGGCATGTGGATCAGTAGGAAACTTAAATCGCCACATAAAAACAAAACATCACACTATTCCGTTGAAGAGAACTGTCGGAACTATCTCAGCTTCTAATACAGCAACAGATGATCTAAGTTCTACCGATGTTTCGAGTTTCTAGTACTTCCTTGGATAATGAAGATTTGTCTGGAATTCGTGAAATAAGGAACAGTGATGAACTCGGCACAATTACATCTTCTTCTGTTCATAAACAAACTTCTAAAAAACATTGCAAAGTGACATAAAAGATTTCGTTAAAGTTAAAAAACCAATTTCCATTTTTAAAGCAAAAGAATATGATGCCCAGTTATTAAAAATGATAGTCAAAGGATACTATTCTTTTAGTATCGTAGAAGATTCTGAATTTAAAGAATTTTGTGAAATGTTATGTCCAGGCTACAAATTACCTAGCCGAAAAACTCTCTCAGAAAGCTTGTTGTTGCAGACATATGATAAAGTTCAAGATTTGATTTAGAGAGAACTGAATGAAGTAAAGTATGTTTGTATTACCACGGATTCATGGACTTCGATAAATGGAGAAAGCTTTGTTGCAATAACTGCTCATTATTTATGGCAAACCAAGAACAACGATGACTTGGTTCTTAAAACAAATTTACTAGACTGTTTCTCTTATACAGAGCACCACATGGCAGAAAATTTGGCCCGAACTTTAAGTGTAAAATTTGAAGGTTGGGGATTGGGGAACAAAACTGTCTGCGTTGTTAGTGATAATGCAGCCAATATTGTTGCCGCTATTCGAAAAGGTGGTTGGAAATCCAGAACATGTTTTGCGCATAGTATAAATTTACTAGTTCAAAATGGTTTGAAAAAAGTAGAAAGTATTTTAAATAAAGTAAAGCAAATCGTTGCCTATTTTAAAAGAAGTTCTACCGCTCAGGCAAAACTTCAACAAGTGCAGAAAAAAATGGGTTTACCAGATTTAAAATTGAAGCAAGACGTAATAACGCGGTGGAACTCCACGTTGGATATGCTACAGCGGATAATTAAACTTAAAGAAGCTATTATTTCGACGCTGGCACTAGTAAATAAAACTTTTGAGAATTTAACTGGAGAAGAATGGGAAACAGGAGAGGAACTTATTGATATTTTAGAAATATTCAAAGAAATAACACAAGAAGTTAGTTCAGAAAAAACGGTGTCTTGTTCCAAGATATTAATTTTCGTTCGTGCCATATACGAGCACATAAATCGATATTTAAGTTCCGACGATTTGAACAATTTTGTAAAAGATGTAACTGAGTTTTCAAACGAATATCATAAAAGGTTTAGTAACATAGAAGATATAGATATTTTAGTAGAGTCAACTATTTTAGATCCTCGTTACAAAAAATAGGGATTTAAAGAACGAAAATTTCAAGATGCAGCTACAAACTTAAAAAAAAAAATTTCCGTAATTATAGGAGAGACAACAGAAATATTTTCGATTTGGTGTTTTCCATTTTTCTTTTATGCTTAAACAGAAAATTGTATTTGGTTGGAATATTTTGTATTTTCAGTTTATTGACTTTTAAGTTTTCTGTTATTCTTAAATTAATAAAGAAGATTGCATTCCATTATAATAGAAAATTATATTTTGCTGTAGTATATGTATTATGCTTTCGACGAGTTCTTTTTTCCTTTTTTCAAATAAGTTGTTAAAGTTATTTTATTTATAAAAATCTATAAGTAAGTGCAAAATATGGTCATTAATTTTAAATGTAATCGTAAACATATTCAGTCAACATATTCAATACAATTCTTGTTTTAATAGGTAGTTCGTAGGAAATATAAACTAGCAGATCAAAATATGTACGTAACTTTAACTTGATTTTTCAGGATCGTTTACTAAAATTTTTACTGATCTAAAATTTCAATCACGCTTCGCTCATTTAAGAGTAGAAAATCAAATGTGAAACATTATCGATGTAAAATCGGATTGCAAAGGCGCGAACGAAAGCAACTGAATTACCATCGAATTCCGTCACTTGCATGTCTTGCGATAGACCGTCAGCAATTTTAAATCATTCAGTTCATTGCCGACCAACCCACCACTCGAACTAACGGTTCCAGTTAGTTCGATTGAACTAGTCCGTTCAAAACTGCCGAACTAATCTTCTAGTTCACCCAGACAACTAGTTCGATTGAACTAGTTCGTTCGCGAACTACACATCTCTACTCTGTCCCCTCCGCTGATCAAGGCAACCTTCTAATACACAGTCCAGCTCATGCCATGCGCACTTAATGCTATGAGTTTTTTAAATGCAGTTGGCTGTGGCAATTAGTTCTGAATCATGAACTTAAAATCACGTTGCTATCTTTCAAAATTTATTTGAAGTTATTTATTTTTAACATCGGCGATTTAATACGCAAATTATTTCTAATTTGTCGAATAATTTATTATTAAATTGACTAACTAATTTGACAATGATGAAGTATTGCTTGCTATGGTTTACAGTATCTTATCCAGATAGAAGTAATTGCATATCGTTATGCTGAAGACAAACCGACGTAAGAGGCATTTTCTTTCAAACTGAAAATTTGTTGTTGAATGATAGATTTTACGATTTAACGTGCTAATTAAATAGTAAGTAAGTTAGTTTACTTTTTAGTTTGAACAATCAGTTTTTCTTATTCTTTTTAGCTTTAAATGGCCAGTACGACCATTATTTGGTCCTATTTCTTGTTTAGAGCTGATTAGAATAGTAGAAAGATATTTAGAGAGCTCATCTTACAATTTATTTATTTATTTATTGTTATGTGTGTAGTTAACAATTTGTGTACATTTACTAGAACTCTTATATCTAAAATTTGCCCTTTGTTTATCATATAATCCCTAGTCAAATAAGATATTTGGTATGAGAGGGTTATTTACAATACCGATTCAGTCTTATCAGTCTTATTTGCTTTATACTATGTGCATTGTATAATTTAACATAGGCTTAAATATTGCAAGTAATACAAAAACACTAATATTTTTGTAACAAGTTGTATATTTTTACTTACATTTAAGCTAGTTATTGCACTATTTATATTTAATGTACTAGTCCAAATCGTTTGCTAAAATGTATCTTTTTATTTTTTTATTAAATATTTTTTATATTCTTTAATTCTTCCGGTAACTTGTTATAGTGTTTTATGGCACACCTGATGCTTCCACCATTTTTTTTTGTGTTCTAGACCCAATTTAATAATAATAATAATAATCTTTATTGGCCACAAATTCATAATGTAATAAAAAAACAAAGTAAATGATTTTGATAAATGATTCCGAATCGGCAATTTCCAAAGAAATATGCTGCTCTGCCTTCGGAACCCTTGGTTAAATGAAAAAAAAAAATAGTTGTTAATTACGTTTAATTCAGGCGGCTTTAAATATAATCTGTAAGTAAGCAAAAATACTCTTCTAATATCAAAACTAAAAATAATAATAATAATCTCCAGCTGCCCGGAAAAATAACGATGACAAGTATACTAAATTGTCAGTGAGGACAATTTGGTCACTGATTACCTAACAAAAATGCTTTCATATGACGTTTCATCTAATTTAGTTGTTCATCTTGTGTAATAACTGTGTATTTCATAATTATGTGTTAAAAGTGTGTTGCTTTTATGAAACCATGGTCTATTTTGTGTATTAGTTTTATGCTTTCTATTTTGACTAATTGTTTTATGTTTACATTTTTAGTTTTTTTATATACTTCTACTGTTGGGGTACTCCAGTGCATTTTATTGACTATTTCTAATGCTTTGTTCATTACTCTTCCAACTGTTTGTCTTAGGTATTTTGAGCATTGGGTCCAGGTTACTATGTTGTACCTTATGTGAGATAATATTGCTACGTTTCTAGGGTTTAAATTTATTTATTTATACGAATAAAACGCTCGGTAAAAATTTAACCGTAATTTAATAATGCTTACGAACTAATTTATTTGTAACAATTTATTTACACACTAAAATCTAACTTCGACGATCGCTGTTAGAATTCGACTGACTGGTGAGTCAACTTCGGCCGATTTTATATCCTTTGCTGCCGTCTCGAATTCTCCACGCTGGAAAAGTCTAGTCTGTTCGATGTAGGTCCCGGTGGCGTGACGGCCGATGACGGATAACAGCGAACCGACTTCTTGACGCCTTCAGTTTGACGTAGTGCTGAGTGGCTCGCCACAATATGAATGCATGGTAAATCGTGTTGGCCAATATAGATTCAAATCTTGCACATCTACTCAACGCTCCCTCGAAGGGGATTATTTTCTTTTTTATATTCCCCACATGTTTGTCCCATTCTAGATTCTCATCTACTAGTGCTAGTGTAGTAAATATCTTGTACATTGAGTTATTTTTATTTGTGTATCTTCTATTGCAACTTGCAGATTTATATCTTTTTTGTTTTCTTTTTACTTTAAATAATATGAATTCAGTTTTTTGTTTGTTGATTTTTAATTTATTTCCATATAACCATAATTTTAGTTTATTCAAATCTTCGTTAACTTCTCGCTCCAGTTGTATGTTGTTGTTTGCCGCATGCATAATCATCATATCATCGGCAAATGCTGTGTACGTTCCCTTCAAATTGATTTCCTGCATACTTTGGATATATATCAGATAAAGCAAGGGACCAAGAACTGTTCCTTGCAGTACTCCTACCTTCATTATCACTTCATCGCTAACATGTTCGTTTTTTTACCCTGATTGCTCTGTTTGTTAAATAACTTTGAATTAATTTATTTGCTACTTCTCTAATTCCTAGTTGTTGAGCAGTATTTCATGGTCAACTATGTCAAAGGCTTTCTGTAGATCTATAAATACTGCAGCCACGTAATTACCCTTGTCTAGTTGCTTGTATATTTGGTCGAAGCTGTCTATTAACGCTGATTCTGTACCACTTCCTTCTTGAAATCCATATTGCCTGTTATCAAATCCTCCTGTTTTCATAATAAAATTAACTATTCTGGTTTTAATTACTTTTTCAAAGATCTTACTAAAAAGGTTGCTTAATGCTATTGGTCTATAATTTGTTTCCTGCTTTATATATTGGTGCGATGATTGTTTTTTTTTCAGTAAGTCGGGAAATATTCCTTTTTCCATGTTATCGTTTATCATTATAGCCAATTTGGGGCAGATAACTTCTCCTAGTACAAGTATGTCTTTGATTGATATACCAACTGGTCCAGGTGCGGTATTTGGTTTCAATTTTTTTATGATTTTTCGTATTTCTTCTTCATCTGTAGGTAGTAAAAACATACTTTCTGTTCTTCTTTTGTTTTTTGTTGCTGCAATATCTAAGTCTTCACTTTTCTCTTTTATTTTATCAGCTAACTTACATCCTACATTATTGAAGTAATCATTCATTCTATTAGCTATGCTTCTTGGCTCCTGATATATGTTGTTCCCCTCCTCTATTTCCACTATTTCAATGGATATTTTAACGTATTCCTTATTAAAAAAATTTGTTGCAAATCGTTTTTGATTGCAATGAAAACCTCGAGCAGCCTCTGTACAGCTGTTTCAGCCCTGCTTGGGACTTCGTCAGCAGAGACGTAGCTCGACATTCCCACTGCAAACAGAAACGGCTTGTTCAATTTATTCGCAATTGCGATGTAAGAGTCAAAAGCGATCGTAAGATGTCGCTGTTTTATCTGTATTCCTTATTGTACATTGTCTCATTGATAATGTTCCACAAGTGTTTAACGTTGCCATTAGCTTCTGTAATTCTCGTGTTAAAGCATTTTTGCTTTTCTTGCTTAACCATTGAATTAACTTTATTCCTTTGTTCTTTATATCGGTCTTTATATTCCTGTATTTGTGGATTAGCTTTGAACTTTTTGTATAATTTATTTCTCAATTGCATTTCGTGAACTAATACTTGTGTTATCCACCTGTTATTCCTGTTTCTCACTTTTTTAATAAATGTACATTCGTTCTTTGCTTTAATAATTATGAACAGATAAAATAGCGACATCTTACTATCGCTTTTTGACCTGACATTGCAGTAGGATAGACAAATTGAAGCGGGATTTGCTCCTAATAAGTTCCCCATGCAAGGCGGCCATGCTTGCTGTCAAAGCATAATGAAAATTTTAGAAAAATTTTGTGCAAATCGTTTTTGATTGCAGCGAGAACCTCGAGCAGCCTCTGGACAGCTGTTTCAGCCCTGCTTGGGGCTTCTTCAGCAGAGACGTAGCTCGACATTCCCGCTGCAAACAAAAACGACTTGCCCAATTTATTCGCATTTGCGATGTAAGAGTGATGAACAGATAAAATAGCGACATCTTACTATCGCTTTTTGACCTGACATTGCAGTAGGAGCAAATCCCGCTTCAATTTGTCTATCCTACTGCAATGTCAGGTCAAAAAGCGATAGTAAGATGTCGCTATTTTATCTGTTCATCACTCTTACATCGCAAATGCGAATAAATTGGGCAAGTCGTTTTTGTTTGCAGCGGGAATGTCGAGCTACGTCTCTGCTGAAGAAGCCCCAAGCAGGGCTGAAACAGCTGTCCAGAGGCTGCTCGAGGTTCTCGCTGCAATCAAAAACGATTTGCACAAAATTTTTCTAAAATTTTCATTATGCTTTGACAGCAAGCATGGCCGCCTTGCATGGGGAACTTATTAGGAGCAAATCCCGCTTCAATTTGTCTATCCTACTGCAATGTCAGGTCAAAAAGCGATAGTAAGATGTCGCTATTTTATCTGTTCATCACTCTTACATCGCAAATGCGAATAAATTGGGCAAGTCGTTTTTGTTTGCAGCGGGAATGTCGAGCTACGTCTCTGCTGAAGAAGCCCCAAGCAGGGCTGAAACAGCTGTCCAGAGGCTGCTCGAGGTTCTCGCTGCAATCAAAAACGATTTGCACAAAATTTTTTTAATAATTATGCTTATGAGCTTTTCCACTGTCAGTTTCTCGTACTTTACTATTTCATTTTGCACTATTTTCTTAAGTTCTTTCCTGTTGATAATTTTTATGTTAATATTTTCCATCCTTTTTAATTCAAGTTTTAAGTTCTTTACGGTAATAAATATCTTTTTATGATCTATGTTATCTTTTTCTACCATTTTTAATTCTATTTCAGATTTATTAATATTATAATTTGATATCACATGATCTATAATTGTTGCTGAGTTTTCAGTGATCCTCGTAGGGTGGCTTGTGCTAATGTTGTTTATGATCTTGTATCCGTTGGCTTGGATCATTTCTTTATAGCTCCGTTAGGCGCGCGGTTTTCTGTAACGCGGTTAGTCGCGCTATATCTCTCAGGTACACGGCGGACGTCATTGGGGTCTTATGACAATAACGGTCAAGCGAAGGGTTGCTTGGGTTCATCCTTCCAGGAAATGATTCAAGACATATCAAACCAGGAATACTCTGCATCTCGGAATTCTAGCATTATTTGTTTCCGAAAAATTTATAAATAACTGAAGCATGTATCTGCTGGATACATGCGCGACTAACGGAGGATTAAGTACAGAACGGCTTAGTTGTTGGGGTAGTTTTTTGCGTTTTAGAATAATTTTCGGTGTCATACACCGACGCCACCGCTAACGTTACCAATGTTCGGTGCGATATACTGACGCCTTTACAGTTGTTTGTGTTATTGAAAATAGGCAACTGGTTTACCAGCAAAGAGCTTGTAGACAAATTACTGCAGGATTTTCGTTTAACGACTATTGGCACAATTAGGAAAAATAAGCGACAAACGTCGGTTCTAGTATGTTTGGTTTTCAAGAGTACTGTACTCTGGTTTGCTACATACCAAAAAAAGGAAAAAACGTGCTTCTACTATCATCGCACCATCACGATGACAAAATCAACAAGCGTACTGGTAAACCAGAAATCATTACATTATACAATGAAACCAAAGGTGGGGTTGATGTACTAGACAAATTGTGCGCTTCTTTCAACTGTGTTGTGTGCTGGCATAAATTCCATGATTATATATAGCGCAAGTAATTCTAAAAGCAACAACCTTCGAAGACATTTCTTACAAGAGTTATCTTTCACTCATATTACACCGTTACTAAAAGAAAGAGCTTTATCTTGTTACATACCACGTACCCTGAGAATTAGGATTAGAGAAATATGTAATATCAATCCTGAAACAAATCCCAAAGATCATAGAGATAATACAGTTGGACGTTATGTATATTGTGACTCCAAAAAGAACAGAAGAACCAAATATTTTTGCAAAAATTGCAGCAAATATGTTATTTATATCTAGAACAAGTGACTGCAGTGTGCGAAGAATCTGTTTCTTAAGGTTAATATAATTCACTAAAAATGGAAACAATTCTATGGTACTATTGATCAAATAACGCAAAATTCTGGTTAATATGTACAATGGAATTTATCACGTGACGTGACGTAATGAGATACGGACCCTCTGTCCTAGAGATGGGAATTGTAGTTCGTTATGACGAACTAGTTCAGTCGATCTCGTTCACTTAAGTGAGTCGTTCAAATGACTAGTTCGTTTAGTTCATCTAGTTCACTGCGGATCTTAATCCATGCCTCCCCTAGTCTCTCGACTCCCGCATCGCGCAAGCATGTTACACGAACAATCTAGGAGTTGTTTCGCTGGTTTTAAATGTTGATTTTTAAAATATAAATTCCAGGACAATATTTTTCACTTCTTATATTTAGTTGCAATGAAACATGTTTTTTAATATATGAAATAATATTGCAAGAACTAATGGATGATAATTTTCTGTTATTAGCAGACCGTTTTAAGAACTGTTTATATTATGCGCCGCGCGACGAGAAAAGTCTAACAAAACGCAAAGACGAAAACACCCTTTTCACAAAACTGTGTATTATAACACGGCCGTCTTCATTTAACAGGCCGGAGTAGCTTATGTGGCAACGTCGGATGACGTCATCGTAGCCGGCCGACTATTTAAAGGAAATTATAAAACACTTTTGTTATATTACACAATCTAAAGATTTCCAACGAATATAATATAACACAACGAGCTTAGACACAAATGATAACAGGACCGTGTATGAACGAAAAACGAAAATCTGTCTTTACAGACTGTGTCATTCTCTTTTTCTTTATTCGTATATTTTTAAAAGGTCTCATGTAGGGATATAAAAACAAAAAGTAAGTACACAATACACAGCGATTTATTTGATATTTTTACATATGTACATATAATATAAAAGGTCTACAAAAGTGTTTGAAGTTTCCTTTTCTTTGAAACCGATACATTTGAGAAATAATCGTTTTTGACCTTTGAATAGTTATTTAATATAATATTAGCCATTGGTTCCAAAAATTTAATAATTAAATTCCTAAACAACACTCCACATGAACAAAATTCGTCTAAGTCTACAATTTCTGCTAACACACTGTTATGCTCTAAACTCCTCAGGGTTAATTTAATTAATAAAAGCTTCTGATTTGGAGAAAGTATAAACATATTTTCTAATTTCCTTGATATTAAACACTGCATGATACCATATATATATTGCCCGATTCCTATCCCTAATTCAGAAGGTATACTTAAGCCACCTCTATTTAACTGGTCAAAATAGTGACTACTGATATTACTTGATAAAAATAAACTGAGGCAGACATCACAATTTATTCTGTGTTTCATTTTAAAAGTAGAATATCCGCAGACATACAATAACGCGGAATTTCCTGGATCTACTACCTGTAGAAAATCTTTATCCAGTATATGATGTAAAAAATCAGAATCATCTATTGTTTTAATGTTATTTACTTCATCACACTCATTAGTTTTTGCAAACGTGTCGAAACAAAGTGATACACGGCCATATTTGGCAGAGTGTAGTCCTAACATACTTTTAATTCTTAATTTCTTTTCTGATTCCAAAATTTGATTAACAGAGACATGATAATTACCGCCAGACAATTGACGGTAACGACTAAAACGACCTTCCAACAAATCGCTTTGTAGTTTTCCTGGTAATACATATGAAATATTCAATTCGGTTAGAGCGTACTTTATATAATTTATCATTACGCTGACGTTTTGAAAAAGGGCATCAAAAGTATCTTTTGTCAATGTACCATAACCCAAAGCTAAAGATTTCCAATTTTCTAGCCATAATAAAAAATCACCAAGAAAAGTCAGCCTATCATCATCAACATTTGTAAATGGTTTTTCTAAATTATTTCTATGTAATACACCTTTTACAGAATTTTTTACATTTACAATAGTCCACCATTTTAAAATTATTTCCATAAAATGAAAAGTTCCGGAGTCTGCACCATAAATTTCTTTTACAGCTGAAATTGTGCTTTCATGAAAAATGTTATTTACTAAATTAACTTTTTGACGTTCCAGTGCACTTGGAAACACACTTTTAAAATTTAATTTTGGTGCTAATTTAATTAGCTTTTGATTTTCTTTTTTATATAAATCTCTAATATCTGAAAATTTTGCTGTTAAAATAGTTTTATTGTCATGAAATGAAGGGAAAACAAAAGATTTTTCAGTCTTGTTGCTTTAGCCAGTTGTTTCTAATATTTTGAGGCAGTTTTTTCGGTTAATTGTTTACAAGGCTTCTTCTACTTATATGTACTTATAATATACCAGTGTTTTTAATAAAAAGGTAAATATATGCATGCATGCATGGTAACGCACACATAACCTCTATTCCAAACTTTGTTAACAGGATGCCTGACAAGTGCTGTGTTCCCAACTGCAAAAGCAATTATGCTTCTGAAAAGGACCGAGTTTCTGTATTTTGATTTCCCGCTGAAGAAAAGCTAAAAGAAATGTGGTTACACAATATTCCCCGCAAAGAATGGACTCCGGGTAAGAGAGCTGTTGTCTGCGAGAAGCATTTTACATCAGAGTGCATATCAAAAATTGAAACATTTAAAGACAGTGATGGAATAGAGAGAACTTTCTGCAGAACAAGACCAATATTAATTTCTGGTGCGGTACCAACATTGTTTCTAAATTTGCCAGGATATTTGTCCAAACCGTCAACAAGTACAAGAGTAGACCCTGAAGTTCGAAGGCAATCCTTTTTAAAGAATCATGAAGAAGAAACATTGAAGTGGTTAAACAGTGATTTCATTTTAAATTTTGAAGCGTTACTAAATCAATTTAAAACCAAACTTAATCTTGACACTTGGCATACGAAACATTTAGTGGTGATTATTTGGTACTTTACAAAACAGATTTTAATGACTTACCAAAAATTAAGGTATGTGTAAAAATTTACAACACTTTAGTTTTAGAAATTTGTCAGAATGGCGTTTTTATAGATTTTGCTGATTTGACATGGATTTTAGATAATACAAGACAAATTAAAAGATGGTCTCAGTTAGAAAATATTTTAGTGAGATACGGAAGTACTGAAAACAATAAAGTGTCAGTTGCATCATTACAACATTCTGTGAAGGTTCATTTGGAAACACTTAAAAAAAATTTAGACGGTCTTGATGAAAAAGAATATATTATACACACACTAGAATATTTAACAGAACAATTTCATTTACTGTTTATGGAAAATCATGCAAGGCGATATTCACCCATCATGATTGTAAAGTCATTTTTAATATACATGCAGTCTTCAAGCTGTTATTCTGCTTTACGTGAAAATTTAGTTCTTACATTACCTCATCCAAAAACTATTCAGCGACTTTCTGCTTCATTGAACTGTGGAGTAAGTAATACTGCTGAAAATAATAATTTCTTAAAATCAATGGCTAATAAATTGACAGAAAGGGAAAAAATGGTTATTCTGCAAATAGATGAAATATATGTAAAGCAAAGTGTTACATACAAAAACGATATTTTAAGTGGATTTGCTGAAAATGATGTAAACTGTGTTGCTAAAACAGTTGTAGCGTTCATGATATCATCTGCCTTTGGAAATTTTAAAGAAATTGTATCATTAATTCCAGTCAGCAATATTACTGGTGAACAATTAGGTAACTGTACTTCAGATATTTGCAAATTAATTGAAGCATGTGATTTTAAAATTGTGGCAATAATTACAGATAATAATAGAGTAAATAGAGTGCTATTTAAAAATTTGTGTACTTCAGAAAATAGTTTTTTGTACAATCTGTCACAAAATTATAAGACTTTCTTGACATATGATAGTGTACACATCTTTCAAAATATTAGAAACAACTGGCTAAAGCAACAAGACTGTGAAAAATCTTTTGTTTTCACTTCATTTCATGACAATAAAACTATTTTAACAGCAAAATTTTCAGATATTAGAGATTTATATAAAAAAGAAAATCAAAAGCTAATTAAATTAGCACCAAAATTAAATTTTAAAAGTGTGTTTCCAAGTGCACTGGAACGTCAAAAAGTTAATTTAGTAAATAACATTTTTCATGAAAGCACAATTTCAGCGGTAAAAGAAATTTATGGTGCAGACTCCGGAACTTTTCATTTTATGGAAATAATTTTAAAATGGTGGACTATTGTAAATGTAAAAAATTCTGTAAAAGGTGTATTACATAGAAATAATTTAGAAAAACCATTTACAAATGTTGATGATGATAGGCTGACTTTTCTTGGTGATTTTTTATTATGGCTAGAAAATTGGAAATCTTTAGCTTTGGGTTATGGTACATTGACAAAAGATACTTTTGATGCCCTTTTTCAAAACGTCAGCGTAATGATAAATTATATAAAGTACGCTCTAACCGAATTGAATATTTCATATGTATTACCAGGAAAACTACAAAGTGATTTGTTGGAAGGTCGTTTTAGTCGTTACCGTCAATTGTCTGGCGGTAATTATCATGTCTCTGTTAATCAAATTTTGGAATCAGAAAAGAAATTAAGAATTAAAAGTATGTTAGGACTACACTCTGCCAAATATGGCCGTGTATCACTTTGTTTCGACACGTTTGCAAAAACTAATGAGTGTGATGAAGTAAATAACATTAAAACAATAGATGATTCTGATTTTTTACATCATATACTGGATAAAGATTTTCTACAGGTAGTAGATCCAGGAAATTCCGCGTTATTGTATGTCTGCGGATATTCTACTTTTAAAATGAAACAAAGAATAAATTGTGATGTCTGCCTCAGTTTATTTTTATCAAGTAATGATATCAGTAGTCACTATTTTGACCAGTTAAATAGAGGTGGCTTAAGTGTACCTTCTGAATTAGGGATAGGAATCGGGCAATATATATATGGTATCATGCAGTGTTTAATATCAAGGAAATTAGAAAATATGTTTATACTTTCTCCAAATCAGAAGCTTTTATTAATTAAATTAACCCTGAGGAGTTTAGAGCATAACAGTGTGTTAGCAGAAATTGTAGACTTAGACGAATTTTGTTCATGTGGAGTGTTGTTTAGGAATTTAATTATTAAATTTTTGGAACCAATGGCTAATATTATATTAAATAACTATTCAAAGGTCAAAAACGATTATTTCTCAAATGTATCGGTTTCAAAGAAAAGGAAACTTCAAACACTTTTGTAGACCTTTTATATTATATGTACATATGTAAAAATATCAAATAAATCGCTGTGTATTGTGTACTTACTTTTTGTTTTTATATCCCTACATGAGACCTTTTAAAAATATACGAATAAAGAAAAAGAGAATGACACAGTCTGTAAAGACAGATTTTCGTTTTTCGTTCATACACGGTCCTGTTATCATTTGTGTCTAAGCTCGTTGTGTTATATTATATTCGTTGGAAATCTTTAGATTGTGTAATATAACAAAAGTGTTTTATAATTTCCTTTAAATAGTCGGCCGGCTACGATGACGTCATCCGACGTTGCCACATAAGCTACTCCGGCCTGTTAAATGAAGACGGCCGTGTTATAATACACAGTTTTGTGAAAAGGGTGTTTTCGTCTTTGCGTTTTGTTAGACTTTTCTCGTCGCGCGGCGCATAATATAAACAGTTCTTAAAACGGTCTGCTAATAACAGAAAATTATCATCCATTAGTTCTTGCAATATTATTTCATATATTAAAAAACATGTTTCATTGCAACTAAATATAAGAAGTGAAAAATATTGTCCTGGAATTTATATTTTAAAAATCAACATTTAAAACCAGCGAAACAACTCCTAGATTGTTCGTGTAACATGCTTGCGCGATGCGGGAGTCGAGAGACTAGGGGAGGCATGGATTAAGATCCGCAGTGAACTAGATGAACTAAACGAACTAGTCATTTGAACGACTCACTTAAGTGAACGAGATCGACTGAACTAGTTCGTCATAACGAACTACAATTCCCATCTCTAGGACAGAGGGTCCGTATCTCATTACGTCACGTCACGTGATAAATTCCATTGTACATATTAACCAGAATTTTGCGTTATTTGATCAATAGTACCATAGAATTGTTTCCATTTTTCGTGAATTATATTAACCTTAAGAAACAGATTAAAACTTAGCCTATTTACTTCACTGTGACGTATAGAAGTTTCGTGTGACGTAACGAGTTACTTTTGCGGGGAGGAAATTTCAAACTGCATATTAAATGGGAACGAGGCAACCTGCTAGATACAATATCAGTTTTACCAACCTTGGTGAATAGATAAAACAGCGACATCCTACGATTGCTTTTTGACCTGACAGTAAGCATGGCCGCCGTGCATCTTACTCAGGATCTTACTGCAATGTCAACTTTTTTACAAAATTTATAAAAAATATAAATAATAATAGTAGAGTAAAATCGGCATATATGGAACAGACCGGCTAATATAATATACCCGGTATTTTTGAAGTAAGAAGCGCCATCAACGCCAACATGAGTTTCGGTACTAAAGGTCACTACTACAGAGGTTCTCAACCGGTAAGATGGCATAACCTTACAGTACATAAGTGTGAATTTAATGTTTCGGAAGTTTTCGAGCGGTGCCAGTATTTTGGCGAATTTTTTAAAACAAGTGTTTTTTTTACACCAAGGTAAGTTTGTTACAGTAGGTTTGTTCGTCTGTACTGCACGAAGTTACACCTATTGTAGATTGGTGTAGCTTTGCAGTCACGTGATGTGTAGTTTCATGCAGAAAAATTTTCGGAGACAAACGAACGCAACTTTTAAAATATAAAGAATAACTTGAACTGCTTAACAGCAAATTCTCATTTTTATCCTCCAAAAGAAGAATTGCTTGTTCACCTACCACTATTTCCACAAACAAACTAACTTTAATTCAAACTTCCCTCATATTTACGGTATTGTACAAATGAAAACCGAAAAGCTTTGAGGTTAGGGTAAACTGCACTTTTTGTTCGTACCTCGAGCTCCGAGCAATAAAGTGCAGTTCGGAGTAGCTCGGAAGGTGTTGCACCGAACAAACGAACGGAATCAGTGCCTACATCTGAATTGTGACAAACGAACGCGGTTTCTTGCACTAGTGCGCTTGGTGTAAACTAGTGTTGACAAACCAGCAGACCTAGTGTAAATTAGTACAGCTTTTGATATTTCTCCTTATTAATTCAAAACGTTGCATATTTTTCCTTATTTTGTATTACTCCAACTGACTATTCCATATTACCCGCCATTTTAAATCGTATCACGAAAATGCAGTTTTTTTAATTTGTTACAGAAATGTACCAAAAATATACAGGCTGTCCGTTTTTCGAGCCCAAGCATGGGGATTTTATCTTTAGAGATACGAGGTCGGTTAAATTAGGCCAAAGTTGCGTATTTTTATACTAATTAATAATTTGAAAAGCAATTTATATTATTCCTTTTCGTTTTGAACATATTGAGAAAAAACTAAAACTTTTCATTTTCGTTTTTATTTTTTAAATCGAAAACCGATAAAGTTGAACATTTATAACTTACACATTATTAGGGCACTTTTTTACGTAGAATCTAAATGTGTCATTACATTTACCCGAGCTGTCAAAATTGCAGAGATACGACTGTCAATTTTTTTTCTTATGAGCGCCATATTGGAATTTCATATTTCTAAATAAAGATTTTCCTACTATTCAAACAATGTATCACACATTATGGTTGATTCGACTTTTTGGCCGAAATTTCAATTTTTTAATTTTTACAAAGAGCGCTGTGGAAACATTCAAGATGTTGACGCTTTCATGACGCTAGCCTAGATCAATTGAAAGCCCGGAAGAAATTCTAAAAGCTCGAAAGTCATAATATTTTAATTGTAAACAACTCCTGCTTTCAGTGCAAAATAATCCTAGCTCAACAAATCAAATTGTTTCAAAGCTACCACATTAACTGGTATGAAGAATGAAGAAAAAAAATGGAACTTCTTCTGCCCGGCGATAATGAGTGACGAATAAAATTTTGTACATTTATAAGAAGCCAGTTAGAAGTAAATATAAATTTCCTTCAAATTGTGATATGATCCTATGCCGACGAGCCAAATACAAAGTCACCGATGATGAGTAGCTATTCAAGCAACACAGCAAACATAAAAATCATTATTGTCTGAAAACGGATACCTAAATTTTCGTAAAAAACGTTTCTTATGAAATACATTAATAAACAGTTGATTTCAACAAGATGGCTTGCTCTCTCATGACACTTGAGTTGCTGATTGTTTAACTAAAATGTTTTCTAAAAAGAAATAACGGAGACATCGGCTGGCCAGCAGAGGGCCAGATTTATCTCCCACAGACTATTTTCTGATGAGTAGGTACAATGAAACACAATTTTATAATACAAAAATTTGCAAAGTTTAAGCTACTTTTTGTGGGGTTATGAATATGGGTTTTCCAATGACGATTCTTATGTTTCTTTCAGAATTCTCCACCTGACGTGGTATGTAAAGTACAGTTTGTCTTATTAAACCCGAACATTTGTTTTGTACTTAAAGTGGGGGTTGTTTGCAATAAGAATATTATAAAAAATGAGTGATGAAAAAGTGATTTTTAAGAGTGCAGAATTTCTTCCGCGTTTTCAGTTGGTTAAGCTAACGCCACATAAGGGATAAAATCTTGATTGTTTCTATAGCGCTCTTTGTAAAAATAAAAAAATAGAAATTTTGGTCAAAAAGGCAAATCAACCGTAATGTGTGATACATTGTTAGAATCGGAGAAAAAAATCTTTATTTAGAAATATGAAAATGCAATATGGCAATTTTGACAACTCGGGTAATGTAATGTAATGACAGATTTAGATTCTCCGTAAAAAAGTGCCCTAATAATGTGTAATTTATAAATGTCCAGCTTTATCGGTTTTCGATTTAAAAAATAAAAACGAAAATGAAAAATTTTAGTTTTTTCTCAATATCTTCAAAACGAAAAGGAATAATATAAATTCCTTCTCAGATTATTAATTAGCATGAAAATACGCAACTTTGGCCTAATTTAACCGACCTCGTATCTCTTAAGCTAAGTGAGATCCCCATGTTTGGGCTCGAGAAATTGACAACCTGTATATATATTTTAAATGTATTATACAGAATCTACCGCGTTGAGTGGCCTATTAAAAATTCGGGGAAAGGAAGGTACAAATAATCTCAAAATTAACATACTGCTCTAGGAGGAATGATCTTTGAGAATAAAATATTTTCACTTTTGTGTCACTTCCGATTATACCGGAAGTCTCCATTAACTTTCTTATTTTAAACGGAATACTATTCTTTTTAATACGAATTCCTATTCTACACATTATTTTAAGTAAAAATGGTTAATGCTTCCTTATACTTAAATGTAGCGGTTGTGAGATATCTTCGAATTTCTAAAAAAAATTTCAAGATTCAAGTTGCATGTCGATTGAAAGAATAATGTTCAGCCTTTCAAACATTTCCTAGATATCATTAAAAAATTCACTGTTTGGACAAAATATAGTGTTGAACTTTGTTGTGTTCAACTGCCCAAAACTCAGTTTTCGTAAATGAACACGCTGTAAATTTTTGCATCATGAGATGCAGAATCAAATTCTACATCGACAACTAGTAGCATTCCCTATATCTATTTCCACTAGTTT
Organism: Prosopocoilus inquinatus; assembly: GCA_036172665.1. Lineage (NCBI taxonomy): Eukaryota > Metazoa > Arthropoda > Insecta > Coleoptera > Lucanidae > Prosopocoilus > Prosopocoilus inquinatus. The sequence goes on from CM069871.1 coordinate 39,919,101, forward strand.
CCTTGTTATCAATTATTTTTCTTATAATGGCACATTTTGGTAAAATAATGGTACTTTTTCGCAGTTAGTGTCGACAAAACAAAAATATTTATTGAGTTACAAGCTGTATTAATAGATATGTACAATTAAAAAACAAAGAGATGGACAAAATTAACAAAACAAATACAAAGGGGCCTTAAATTTTAATCGTCAAGGACTACGACACGATGGTATTTTTTTGTGCAAAAATTCTGTAGAGAGAGACGTTACCATTGTAAATATTTATTAGTTGGTTTGACTCTTGTCTCAAACATTTGCAAATTTTATACAGTATTTTGCGACGATACGGTCGCAAATACTGTACTGTCCTGTTTAATTACTTTTACCACTTTACCAATTATATGTTTTGCTTTTGCTTTTTTAACAAAAATGTTAGCCTGACAAAGAAAATTGTTTTTGAAAGAAGTTGTACTTATTTTTTTAAGACCCTTATTAATGAAAATAGTAAGTATTACTATAAGTACTTACCTACAAATAGCTTTATTTCAAGATGTCCGGCAAAATAATTTTATAGTTAGTAATTATTTATTTCTTAAAAAAATAGAAATTCAATATCCGTTTCTTTGTTTTAGATACGAATAATTGTATTAATGCCCTTAATTAACACAATAAAATAAATGATTATTGATAACAAGAAAACTAATGGAAATAGGTATAGGGAATGCTACTGCTAATCGATGTTGAATTTGCTTCTGTATCTCATGATGTAAAAATATATAGCGTGTCCCGTTTACGAAAACTAAGTTTTGGGCATTTGAACAGAACAAAGTCCAACACTACATTTTGACCACCCTGTGAATTTTTCAATGATAACTAGGATATGGTTTGAAAGGCTGAACATTATTCTTTCAAACGACAGGCAACTTGAATCTTGAAATTTGAAGGTGTCGGAAATACGTTCTCTTAAATGAAAGGCCACCGAAATATTTTTTTTCAAAAATTCGAATATATCTCAAAAACCATTACATTTAAGTATAGGAAGCATTAACAATTTTGACATAGAATAACGTGTAGAATCAAAATTTGTAATAAAAAGTATAGCATTCTATTTAAAATAAGAAAGTTAATGTCAACTTCCAGAATAACCGGAAGTGATATAAAACTGAAAATATTTTAGTCTGAAAGATCACTTCATCATAAGACAATGTGTTAATTTTCAGAATATTTCTACATTCCTTTCCTGAGAACTTCCTTTCCCGAGAACTCCTAATAGGCCACTCAACTTGGGAGGCCCTGTATATCACCGCTAGAAAACAACATAAAGTATTTTTAATTAAAATATTTCAGTATTTAGTATCTTAGTTCAGAATTTATGACGACCCAAAGAATGGGTATTCCATACTCCATATGCCGACTTTACTCTACTATAGTTGAACTTAGATTCAATGAACTTGTTGAACTTTCATTCAAAATTGTTTGTACCTCCTCAGTAACGGAATACTAATTCTATCGGTGTATTAATTTAAATCAGAATCAAGGCCTACTCTATTTCGCATAAAAGTAACAAATAGATTAATTAGCTTGCAGCTCGGCCATTTTAAAAATAATACCAACATATTATATATTTTTCAAAAGCTTAAAAATACCCTTTTTAAAGATGTCAAAGCTTCCATTAAAAAAAAACAAAGGTTGGGTTCGTGTCTAGACTATTATGAACTTCCTATGTGATGAATATGAAGCCATTATCTACGTTAAAAGTCGAATAAAAAGTGTAATTATCATTGTTAATATTTTTAAAAATAAAATGTTATTTGCATTTGGGGAATTTTTCATTTTTCAACTGTATCACGAAAACAGTAAGAAACAGCCAATTTTTGATTCAAACATTAAAATTGGCATAAAAACTTGATCCAATTTTGCGTACTTATGGGACAGCCTGTACATTAGGTCATGGTCTGCGTTTTTATGACTTTTTATGGCCTCGAACGTCGGGGAATAGTTGAAAACCAAGCTCCGTGGAACTTTTAAGCTGCGTCCAGCAACCCTCAAACAATTTCTATGAAAAAGGAAACTAATTTTTATCTGGGTTATTATTGCTTTTTGCCGAATATTAGTATGACAAATTTTGCATATTTTCTTAACCACAACTTGTGATTTCAATTAAAGACAAAGGTTTGGAGGCACCCAGAATACTGAATATTATTTATGTATAATATTTACCCTACCATGGAAGCAGCGTTTCACTTAAGCATAATTTGCCACGAATGGGTGCATTGTTGATTGTTAACATTCGTGGCAAATTATGCTTAAGTGAAACGCTGCTAAAAATTTGAAGTTGGAGAGTTTTGGTATCTACATAGATTTCAAATTTTAATAATTCCCAACAACAGAAAGAACTCTTATGCCTTTATTTATTATAGTCCTTCAACTGCAAAGCTGATTAATAGTACGAAGTACAAATACTCATACTCTTCCTACAATTTCTTACTGTGTGCACCACATAAAACTCGGTTTTTTCGTCAGAGTAGGCGAGTTAGTGTGAAATTTTTGTTGGTATCACAATGAAATATAGTATCTGTTTTTTATTTATTTGCTATCAAGTAGGTCGGTAATTTTGACATGACAAGTAAGTTGCAAAATTTTCATTTTTTGCGACACATTGTAGCGAAGAATTTTGAGAAGTTTCCGGCAAAAATCTTTGATTGTATAAGCAGTTTTATAATAAAATAACTAGAGTTCCTGTATACAACGTGTATACATTGTAACATATGCCAAAATGTGACACTTCAAATCAGATAGATCAACCGGTGTTGTCAACTCTCAACCTTAAGAAATATCCATTTTATCTAGTACCTACGTTAATTCTACAAGTCAATTTGTTATGTAAATAGTTAATTATTTTATGTCAAAATGGTGAAAATTGTAAGACGCGACATGAACAAAATATTTGTAAGATGTCAAACGGACTGGTCAGATTTGGGGAAAATGGAAATTATTGAAAGATTAGAGGAAATGTTTGCAGTGAGTACAATATTTTAAATTTGTAAGCGTATTTTTCATTTAGAAATACTTATTGTAGATGTTACAAAAGTGCGTAGGGTATATATTGACGAAAATACGAGACTAATTGAAAAGTTCTTCTTCTGGCAAACGTACTGCTACGGACAAATTTTTAAATTACATATTTAGAAAAGATTTGCAACGACTAATTAGGCAGTATAATTTGAAAAATGAAAAATACACCTTGTGACGAAAAGAAAATATTGCAACATGCTTCATTCGCAGCAACCTTAAACTCAAAATCAAAATGACTTTCATTGTCAAAGTTTAGTTACTTGCATAAATACCACTTTTTCCCTAAACTTTCCCGGCATCCTTCGATGGTAAATAAATAAAAAACAGATATTAGACATCAGATGAAACGGTTATGTTTATTTTCAATTTCAAGTTTATGATTTCAGTACATTGAGTCTGATGAATAAAAAGTAAGCAATTCTTTAAGCTCTTGCTTATTAGCAAAAGCCGAAAAAGCAAATGGTTTAAGAAAAAGCAGTTGCCGGAATAGATGAATAAACATTTCAATCATTTGCTAGCTTTTCGGCTTCGTTGACGCAATTGCTGGTACTACGTGTGCGGACTTGCACATCTGCTTAGCTAAAATAATTTATCAAAGTGGTACTCGCTTAAATAAAATGTCGGATACCAGTGATCCAGAGAGTTGATATTGAAACCGCGTTAGACAAAAATTATTTTTAGAAGAAAATTTAAAGAAATTAAAATTATTTTTAATAAAACACATAAAAAAGAGAAAGCCTTGCAAAGTAATAAATAACTGATAATTATATGAAAATTTTTAAGTTTCATTTACAACTAAACAAGTAGTAAAAAGATAAGCAATAAGAAAGTAAAAGTGAAAAAGAATCTTGATTTTAATTCATTTTCTACGAAATGAACGGATTCTTATGTAAAATCCTAAAACACGCGGATTTTTAAGTATAAAATGATATTATTTTAGCAGAATTTAGTTTTTCACGCTTCTACCCCCTTCGAATGAAGTTATATTTTCCTTTTTGTTAATGGAATGAGGGGTCATGTGATACTCATTTAAATGGCCTTTCAACTCTTTTCAGTAGTATAAGATTTTTTTATAATTCCTATTTTTAAATGAAAGTAATGAATTTTAACATCAACGAACAAAAATTTAAAATGAAATAGTTTAAATCAAATGCTCGAACTATGTAGAAATCATTTGATTCTTGATAAAACGTACAGTCGCGATGATCCTAATCGAGTCCGTTGTAAGCTAACTTCGTCCTTATTGGCGCAAGTAATAAGGGTTACAGAACTGTTAATCGGTCTCGTGATCGCGACTGTACAAACATAATATAATCCATAGAAACTGATGTTGACTGTATCTAATATTATTATTAGGTGCTTTCTTTCGCTTAAAAGTTTGAATCTTGTTTCGAATAGTTTGGACCTGAATTTCGTAGTTGTTGCAACGAAACACCTGACTTGAATTTTTGATTGACAGTTCATTTGTAAATAACCATAATTCAATCCAAACAAGTTTTAAAAATAGAGAGATTCAAAGAAAAGAATATCTGTTTTAGAATCAAAATACGTTTGGATCATAATTTGGTGAGCGAAAGAAAGCACCTATTATCGTGCAAATGCGACGAATACATAATTGCGTTAAGCAAATGCAAGGTCGAGGCAGTGGTTGGGGTACAGTGGTCCTTATGAATAAAGTTTAAGCAATTGCTTTTCCTTAAAATTTACTAGTAAATGCTTAATATCGAATGAATAACATCTTTAGCAATTACTTGACCTTGTAGCAATTGCTACGACACTAAGGAAAAGTTTATAGTAAAAGGTTTTGGAAAAATTTTGTGCAAATCGTTTTTGATTGCAGTGAGAACCTCGAGCAGCCTCTGGACAGGGCTGAAACAGCTGTCCAGAGGCTGCTCGAGGTTCTCACTGCAATCAAAAACGATTTGCACAAAATTTTTCTAAAATCTTTCATTATGCTTTGACAGCAAGCATGGCCGCCTTGCATGGGGGACTCATTAGGAGCAAATCCCGCTTCAATTTGTCTATCCTACTGCAATGTTAGGTCAAAAAGCGATAGTAAGATGTCGCTATTTTATATGTTCATCATTCTTACATCGCAATTGCGAATAAATTGGGCAAGTCGTTTTTGGTCTGCAGTGGGAATGTCGAGCTACGTTTCTGCTGAAGAAGCCCAAAGCAGGGCTGAAACAGCTGTCCAGAGGCTGCTCGAGGTTCTCACTGCAATCAAAAACGATTTGCACAAAATTTTTCTAAAATCTTTCATTATGCTTTGACAGCAAGCATGGCCGCCTTGCATGGGGGACTCATTAGGAGCAAATCCCGCTTCAATTTGTCTATCCTATTGCAATGTTAGGTCAAAAAGCGATAGTAAGATGTCGCTATTTTATATGTTTAAAAGGTTTTGCTTAAAAATTTTAAGTATTTGCTTAATGTTTTTACGAATAAAAGGAGCAATTGTTTTTTCTCTTAAGCATTTGGTTGAAAAATTTTAAGGCTACTCTACCCCAGCCTTGCATTTGCTTAAAGCAATTATAAATTCGTATTCATCGCATTTGCACAATAATAATTTTTACTTATTAGCTACGTAGAGACATAGAGGAAGAATTTCTCCTCCATATCACTTCACTTCATTACTTGAGAGATCCTTTTTTCAGGTTTATTGATTATAAAATCAACTGCCGAACAGCTTTAAAAGTCTCAGTATACATTCATTTAAAAAAAGCATTGAGAATTGCTTTATTTGATAAACAAATTGTGTTTAAAAACTTGATTCGTAATTAATTCATTTTATTTGATTTCGTCCTTATTTATTATTATCGCTTGATGAATTTCTTGTTATGTTTGGTGGTGTGTATATCGCAGATTGACAGTTCCTCATAATAATCCATTTTCTTTATTATTATTTTTTAAATTTTTTTTATTGTATTTTAGAGAACTTATACTGTATTGTTGTTTTTTTTCTTTTTAGTTTCATAGATTTTTAACTTGTTTTTTTTTTTTTAGTAGTAGGAATTAATATTTAATATTTTATGTTATTTTTTATCAAGGTTTAGATGGATGAACAGTAATTTACTGAATTTCACCTTGTGATTGTGTTTTCTTTTGTTTCTTAAATTTATATTTCTTTTTCTTTTTGCCTTTTTGTCTTTATTATTATTATGCGGTCAACATTACTTCCTATGTATTATATTACGTTTGTACGTTTTATCAAGAATCAAATAATTTCCAGTTCCAGCATTTGATTTAAATTACACTGCTCAAAAAATAAAAGTAGTCACTACTTTCCGTTGACGTACCTCCCTCATGGCTGAAATTTTTAAATATTATTCATACACGTTTCAAATACAATTGAAATTAACCTCCGCTCATAATAATTTTTATATCCGTAGATACGTATTTCGGCAGCTAAGCTACCATCTTCAGTACGCTACCAACTTACCTTACTGTTTTTATATCTTTTTAGTTCTTTTAAGTTGGTAGCGTACTGAAGATGGCAGCTTAGCTGCCGAAATACGTATCTACGGATATAAAAATTAGTGTGGGCGGAGGTTAATTTCAATTATCTCTTAAATCACAGTCTCCTTTACTATTTTAGTTTACGTTTCCAATAGTTATTTATTAAATTTAAAATAATGTTTGATAAAAAGTTTATTTAATGTTAATGAAATTATAAGGCGTCGGAACACAATAATGTGGTAAACCAATACGATTTGAAAAGTTCAACTCAACAAAGAAATTTACAAAACCTCTTTTAATCAAAAGATGTACACATGTACGTATTGGGTTGTATGAATAAAAATGAAGTATCTACTAATGCTTCAAGTATTAGCATCTTCTACGTAGTACTTACTTTGATGCTGTAGTATCTACTAACTTCCGGCAGCACTTATTTCGTTTTATAAAGACAGTACTTCAAATCGAAGTAAATACTTCTCTAGATGTAGTATCTGCTTCTGCAGTGTAGTATTTTCTCTAAAATGTGTAGCATTCTCTCTTACTTCCTTTAAAACATATCGCGTGTTTATTAATACGTTAAATAAATAAATTTGCAAAAATTAATTAATTACAGTTATTATTAATAATTTTTGTCTATTGATGGTAAATGTAATAAATTTCAATACTTTAATGTAAAAAGATCAAACCTTTGTAATTACAATGTCACAATAAGCGTTTCGTGCAGGAATAAATAGTTGATTGTTAGTTTAAATATAATAACAATTTTTTTTTTAATAATAATTGATGGAATAATTTAGAATTCGGAATAAATAAATTCATTATTTATTGCCAAATATTTTTTAATTTTATTGTTTATCCTGAAGTAGCTGTCAAATGTATAGCGAAGCATCTACATTTATACTGCTTTTCTGAATCGTCCCATTAATTATTACAAATTTTTCGATAATTTTCAACAGACAGGAAAATATATTTTTTAATATACTTTTTTAATTTATATAATTTATACATATTAAAAAGTTCAATTTCTTATTTATAATAAATCTAAACTCCAGATCAAAATTAACGGACCACTATACAGGGATTTTTTCTTTTGTTATGTACATAGTTGTCATGCAAACTTTTGTAAAAAAAAAAAACAGGTCAATGCATTATATAGAAGGCTATAAGCAACAGGTATACATCACAAAAAATTAAGATGCGTTGTTCCTTACATTGTACCTCGAAATAAGAGTGCGAATGTTCATTGAGTACACAAAATATCTTCAAATGAATTTTATCAAGCTCCAGAAGTAGAAACAAATTACTGTTAATTTGACATTAATAACTGAAGATTTTTCACAGCTGACTGTTCTTTGATTAGCTCGTAACTTATTTTTTTTTCCAGATGGAACATCGTAACGACCTAATGAAAATTTCATATCCTGTAAAAATTTAAAAATCAAAATGGAGTGGCTTTCTCGAATTACTTAAGATCGCATTACGATTTATAGGTTTACGAAGTAAAAAACAAAAAGAAATGTCGTTATTACGGAAACCAAAATTATCAAGTGATACATACTCAAACGGTGGCCAATCCTACGTCAGAAAATTCAGCTTTTTATTTAATTTCTGGATCCCGAATCTTATGTAAAATATAAAAATTCTAGAAGAGTGAACACGTGATATCCTAAATTGTGTATTCGACATAGCCTACATCACCTACCAAAGGGTGTACAAGTTTCTTATTATCACCCTGTATAAATGTGGATTGTTATCTATACAACATCGTAGCTGAAGATGTCAATCCTTTCTACGTGGATGGATAGATTACCGACTATTTGATTTCTGTTGATACTCCATTAATCGAATGACCAACGTAACTTTCATAGAGTAATACGGCTAATAATAGAAATTCTCTTATAATCTCACAAAAGAAATAATGCGTTTTCAAAATATTTTTTAAATTGATCTCCGCCGCGTTCAACACTTTCTTGATACAACGCAATTAACATTCATTATTAAATTTGTAAGTAATTTTTGTAGTAATAATAATCCCTTGACGAAATATTAAATTATTAGTCATATTTTTGAAAGTGATCCAGTACAACATTAAGTCATTTACTTAGCTCATATCACTGAATTAAAAAAGAAATAAAATGCAACTTACCAATTTATAGTATTTATGGAGTGATTTTATATATTTCTTTCTTACTTAATTCAAATCGAACTATAGTTATGTATGTATTGTGGCATATTTTATCTTGCACCTGGTATAGAAATAACAAGTTCAGGCTTTGTATAACTAGATCTATGGTAATTATTTTACACATTTATACTTATCTAAATATTTTTTAATGCAGTGTAATTTCTTTTGTCATAATAATTTTTTCTATTAGGCATCTGTGCCATTTTTCGCAAATGCTACGAATCGAAGAACGCAAGCTGAAGCTGCAATGGGACCAGCTTCGCGGACACTGAAGTAAATACTACAATTTTGAGTTAAAACTGAAGCATTTAGTAGCCGAAGAAAATACTTCAGAGTGAAGTAAACACTTCGATAATTTCCACACGAATGCTATTTTCCGTAGTATCTTCCGGAAAATAATAGTACTTACTTCAGAGTGTAGCTTCTTTTTAAAAACTGAAGTAAATACTACGAAGAAGATACTTTAAACTGTAGCATTAGCATTTACTTCGTTTTTATTCATACCACCCATTGTCCCATTTTTCAATTAGAGCGAGTTCTAATTCTTAGAGCGTTATAGGAGGATTTGGACGGTACCTAATGCGCCCTGCCAAATAGTCCCATACATCCTCGATTAGATTTAGATTAGGACTGCATGTTGGCCAATCCAAAGTACGAACATTGTGTTCCTGAAGATAATGGGTGGTATGAATAAAAACGAAGTAAATGCTAATGCTACAGTTTGAAGTATCTTCTTCGTAGTATTTACTTCAGTTTTTGAGAAGATGCTACACTCTGAAGTAAGTACTATTATTTTCCGGAAGATACTACGGCAAATAGCATTCGTGTGGAAATTATCGAAGTGTTTACTTCACTCTGAAGTATTTACTTCGGCTACTAAATGCTTCAGTTTTAAGTCAAAATTGAAGTATTTACTTCAGTGTCAGCGAAGCTGGTCCCATCGCAGCTTCAGTTTGCGTACTATTCGTAGCATTTGCGAAAAATGGCACAGATGCCTAATAGAAAAAAATTGAATTAAGTAAGATTTGAATTAAGTAAGAAAGAAATATATAAAATCACTCCATAAATACTACAAATTGGTAAAAGTTGCATTTTGTTTTAGTATCTATTATAATAAATAATAGTTCACTTTTTTCTTGAATTATACATGTATTTTTTTTTAATTCAGTAATATGAGGTAAGTAAATGCCTTAAAGTTGTACTGGATCACTTTAAAAAATATGGCTAATAATTTAATATTTCGTCAAAGGATTATTATTACTACAAAAATTACTTACAAATTTAATAATGAATGCTAATTACGTTGTATCAAGAAGGTGTTGAACGCGGTGGAGATCAATTTAAAAAATATTTTGAAAACTCATTATTCCTTTTTGTTTAATTAATTTTCTTTTGTAAGATTATGAGAGAATTTCTATTACTAGCTGTATTGCTCTATGAAAGTTACGTTGGAACTGAAGCTTGTTCACCGTTTGGTAGGTGATAGTAGAGATCAAAATAAGAAAAAAAATTATAATAAAGTCGAATGCACAATATAGGATGTCACGCTATGTGTTCACTCTTCTAGAATTTTTATATTTTACATAAAATTCACGATCCAGAAATTAAATAAAAAGCTGAATTTTCTAACGTAGCATTGGCCACCGTACGACTTCTGGTTTCATCTAAAGTGACATCAACTTTCTTATTTTAAATGGAACAAGCTATATATTTTTACATACTTGGAATTTACAGATCATTGTGAGTTTGAATATGTATCTCTTGGTAATTTCGGTTTCCACGATAACGATCTTTCTTTTTGTTTTTTACTTCGTAAACCTATAAATGGTAATTCGATCTTAAGTAATTCGAGAAAGCCACTCCTTTGCATTTTGGTTTTTAACATTTTTACAGGATATGAAATTTTCATTAGGTCGTTAAGATGTTCCATCTGGAAAAAAAATAAGTTACGAGCTAATTAAAGAACAGTCAGCTGTAAAAAATCTTCAGTTATTAATGTCAAATTAATAGAAATTCGTTTCTACTTCTGGAGCTTGATAAAATTCATTTGAAGATATTTTGTGTACTCAGTGAACATTGCCACTCTTATTGTGAGGAACAATGTAAGGAACAACGCATCTTAATTTTTTGTGATGTATATCTGGTGCTCATAGCCTTCTACATAATGCATTGACCTGTTTTTTTTTTTTTTACAAAAGTATACATAACGACTATGTATATAAAAAAAAGAAAAAATCCCTGTATAGTGGTTCGTTAATTTTGATCTAGAGTTTAGATTTATTATAAATAAGAAATTGAACTTTTTAATGTGTATAAACGGTAAATATAAAAAAAAGTATATAATTTTTCTGTCTGTTGAGAATTATCGAAAAATTTGTAATAATTAATGAAACGATTCAGAAAAGCAGTATAAACGTAAATGTTTCGCTATACATTTGACAGCTACTTCAGAATAAACAATAAAATTAAAAAATATTTGAGAATAAATAATGAATTTATTTATTCCGAATTCTGAATTATTCCATCAATTATTATTAAAAAAAAATTGTTATTATATTTACTACTATCTACTATTTATTCCTGCACGAAACGCTTATTGTGACATTTGGAATTACAAAGGTTTGATATTTTTACATTAAAATATTGAAATTTATTACAGTAAATAGCGTCCTCCAGTTCTCTGTCAAACTCGTATTCGTCCATCATTTGGTCTGAGAACATTATTCGACGACAGTGGTGAAGTTGCCAATTGACGTGTTGTTCAGCAAATTTTTGCCTCTTCGGCAGTGCTGTCTAGAATACTTCTGCAGGACGTCTTGATCTTAAATTGATCTCTTTTAATCTGTTACGAACAGTTTGGTCACTTACTGTACGACTACTATGTAGTACGCAACGTATCCTGTTGAAGATCCCCAGCAGTAACTCTGCGATTACGAACTGCTTGCGGAACGAAGAAAACGATCATCAATGGCAGTGGTTTTTCTTTGATGGTCTGTTCTTGGTGTCTAGTATCCTGATTTGTCTCCCAGTAAATGTTTTCCAAGTTTCCAACTGGTTCCTTGTACAACTCCAAGATCGCGAGTAAGGTTGTGAATAAACTTCTTGCAGTAATGTGACACCTCTAGAGTTAAATGCCTTCCAAGTCATTGAGGAACTCGATTATGACATTCACCCTTATCAACAAATGAAATAAACAATAGAAATCATACATTGTTTAAGCATAAAATGTTCCTTGTTCACTACAGTTTTTAGCATGTTGTAATTCGATTAAATATAACTATAAATTAAATTCTGCACAGGTATAGGAATATTTGGAACAAGTTATAGTTTTATAGATATACTAAGTTTCATTTAAAAATTCGAAACCACAATGGACATAAGCTAACTACAAAGAATGACTACTTTTATTTTATGAGCAGTGTATTTAATTTTAAAATTTTGTTCGTTGTTATTAAAATGCACTTTCATTTAAAAAATGAAATTATAAAGAAAATATATCACTGAATAGAGAAATGAAAGGTATTTTAAATGACCCCTCATTCCATTAAAAAAAGTGAAGAGATAACTGTCATTCGAAGGGGGTAGAAGGATGAAAAACTAAATTCTGCTAAAATAATACTCCTATCATTTTATAATTAAAAATCTGCCTGTTTCAGGATTTTACATAAAAGTCGTTTCAATTGCTTAAACGAAGCCGGAAAGCTAACAAATGCTTGAAATTTTTATTCATCTAATGAGCCTTATGAAAAAATTGCAATTGCTTTTCCTTGAAATTTACTAGTAAATGCTTAATATTGAATGAATAAAATATCTAGCAATTACTTGACGTTGTAGAAATTGCTGCGACACTAAGGAAAAGCTTATGGTAAAAGGTTTTGCTTAAAAGTTTCAAGTATTTGCTTATTGTTGTTTGAATAAAAGGAGCAATTGCTTTTTCTTTTAAGCATTTGCTTGAAAAATTTTAAGGCTACTCTACCCCAGCCTTACATTTGCTTGAAGCAATTATAAATTCGAATTCATCGCATTTGCACGATAATTTTTACTTATTAGATACAGTTAGCATATGTTTCTATGGACTATATTACGTTTGTACGTTTTATCAAGAATCAAATGATTTCCATTTGATTTAAACTATTTAATTTTAAAATTTTGTTCATTGATATTAAAATGCATTACTTTCATTCAAAAAATGAAATTATGAAGAAAATATCTTATATTACTGAAAATTAAAAGGCCTTTCAGATGAGCTATCACATGACCCCTCATTTCATTAAAAAAAATTAAAGAGACAACTGTCATTCGAATGGGGTGAAAAACTAAATTCTGCTAAAATAATACTCCTATCATTTTATAATAAAAAATCTGCGTGTTTCAGGTTTTTACATAAAAATCGTTCATTTCGTAGAAAATAAAGAACTTAAAATATTGTGGCGCGCCACTCAGCACTAGGTCACACTGAAGGCGTCAAGAAGTCGGTTCGTTATTGTGCGTCATCCGCCGCCGTGTTGTCTATACCGAACAAACTCGACTTTTCCGGCATCTTCGAAGATGGAACAAACGAGAAGGCAGCGTAGAATATAAAATCGGCCGGGGATGACTCAGGAGTCAGTCGAGTTCTAATTAGCGATCGTCGAAGTTAGATTTAGTGTAAAAAATAAATTGTTACAAATAAATTAGATTGTAAGCATTATTATATTACGGTTAAGTTTGTTACCGAGTGTTTTCTTCGATTAATTAAATTAACTTAAACCATAGAATCGTAACAGTGGTGTCAGATGTTGGGGTTTGTGCAAATAAATAAACAATTTAAAGTAAATTAAATTTAATCAGATTATTAAATAAGTACAGTATCGGAAAAAACAATGGCTAGGAGAAAAGTGTCGTTGAAAGACTTAAAAGTGGCCGAATAAAAACCGAATTGGAAGAACGAGAGTTAGAAACCTGTGGTTTGAAAGGTGCGCTTCAACAGCGTCTCCGATGCGATTTGTTGACAGCTGGTGAAGATCCAGAGACGTTCCTTTTCGAAATTTCGTGTGGTTCCGTCGATTTTGAGAATATTTAATATTTGAGAATAAATAATGAATTTATTTATTCCGAATTCTGAATTATTCCATCAATTATTATTAAAAAAAAATTGTTATTATATTTACTACTATCTACTATTTATTCCTGCACGAAACGCTTATTGTGACGTTTGGAATTACAAAGGTTTGATATTTTTACATTAAAATATTGAAATTTATTACAGTAAATAGCGTCCTCCAGTTCTCTGTCAAACTCGTATTCGTCCATCATTTGGTCTGAGAACATTATTCGACGACAGTGGTGAAGTTGCCAATTGACGTGTTGTTCAGCAAATTTTTGCCTCTTCGGCAGTGCTGTCTAGAATACTTCTGCAGGACGTCTTGATCTTAAATTGATCTCTTTTAATCTGTTACGAACAGTTTGGTCACTTACTGTACGACTACTATGTAGTACGCAACGTATCCTGTTGAAGATCCCCAGCAGTAACTCTGCGATTACGAACTGCTTGCGGAACGAAGAAAACGATCATCAATGGCAGTGGTTTTTCTTTGATGGTCTGTTCTTGGATGTCTAGTATCCTGATTTGTCTCCCAGTAAATGTTTTCCAAGTTTCCAACTGGTTCCTTGTACAACTCCAAGATCGCGAGTAAGGTTGTGAATAAACTTCTTGCAGTAATGTGACACCTCTAGAGTTAAATGCCTTCCAAGTCATTGAGGAACTCGATTATGACATTCACCCTTATCAACAAATGAAATAAACAATAGAAATCATACATTGTTTAAGCATAAAATGTTCCTTGTTCACTACAGTTTTTAGCATGTTGTAATTCGATTAAATATAACTATAAATTAAATTCTGCACAGGTATAGGAATATTTGGAACAAGTTATAGTTTTATAGATATACTAAGTTTCATTTAAAAATTCGAAACCACAATGGACATAAGCTAACTACAAAGAATGACTACTTTTATTTTATGAGCAGTGTATTTAATTTTAAAATTTTGTTCGTTGTTATTAAAATGCACTTTCATTTAAAAAATGAAATTATAAAGAAAATATATCACTGAATAGAGAAATGAAAGGTATTTTAAATGACCCCTCATTCCATTAAAAAAAGTGAAGAGATAACTGTCATTCGAAGGGGGTAGAAGGATGAAAAACTAAATTCTGCTAAAATAATACTCCTATCATTTTATAATTAAAAATCTGCCTGTTTCAGGATTTTACATAAAAGTCGTTTCAATTGCTTAAACGAAGCCGGAAAGCTAACAAATGTTTGAAATTTTTATTCATCTAATGAGCCTTATGAAAAAATTGCAATTGCTTTTCCTTGAAATTTACTAGTAAATGCTTAATATTGAATGAATAAAATATCTAGCAATTACTTGACGTTGTAGAAATTGCTGCGACACTAAGGAAAAGCTTATGGTAAAAGGTTTTGCTTAAAAGTTTCAAGTATTTGCTTATTGTTGTTTGAATAAAAGGAGCAATTGCTTTTTCTTTTAAGCATTTGCTTGAAAAATTTTAAGGCTACTCTACCCCAGCCTTACATTTGCTTGAAGCAATTATAAATTCGAATTCATCGCATTTGCACGATAATTTTTACTTATTAGATACAGTTAGCATATGTTTTTATGGACTATATTACGTTTGTACGTTTTATCAAGAATCAAATGATTTCCATTTGATTTAAACTATTTAATTTTAAAATTTTGTTCATTGATATTAAAATGCATTACTTTCATTCAAAAAATGAAATTATGAAGAAAATATCTTATATTACTGAAAATTAAAAGGCCTTTCAGATGAGCTATCACATGACCCCTCATTTCATTAAAAAAAATTAAAGAGACAACTGTCATTCGAATGGGGTGAAAAACTAAATTCTGCTAAAATAATACTCCTATCATTTTATAATAAAAAATCTGCGTGTTTCAGGTTTTTACATAAAAATCGTTCATTTCGTAGAAAATAAAGAACTTAAAATATTGTGGCGCGCCACTCAGCACTAGGTCACACTGAAGGCGTCAAGAAGTCGGTTCGTTATTGTGCGTCATCCGCCGCCGTGTTGTCTATACCGAACAAACTCGACTTTTCCGGCATCTTCGAAGATGGAACAAACGAGAAGGCAGCGTAGAATATAAAATCGGCCGGGGATGACTCAGGAGTCAGTCGAGTTCTAATTAGCGATCGTCGAAGTTAGATTTAGTGTAAAAAATAAATTGTTACAAATAAATTAGATTGTAAGCATTATTATATTACGGTTAAGTTTGTTACCGAGTGTTTTCTTCGATTAATTAAATTAACTTAAACCATAGAATCGTAACAGTGGTGTCAGATGTTGGGGTTTGTGCAAATAAATAAACAATTTAAAGTAAATTAAATTTAATCAGATTATTAAATAAGTACAGTATCGGAAAAAACAATGGCTAGGAGAAAAGTGTCGTTGAAAGACTTAAAAGTGGCCGAATAAAAACCGAATTGGAAGAACGAGAGTTAGAAACCTGTGGTTTGAAAGGTGCGCTTCAACAGCGTCTCCGATGCGATTTGTTGACAGCTGGTGAAGATCCAGAGACGTTCCTTTTCGAAATTTCGTGTGGTTCCGTCGATTTTAATAAAATCTTGAAGGATGAATTTCGAGAACTATCCAGAAATTTAGAGGAAAAGCTTCTAGAACAATCTGGAAATTTCAAGGACGAACTTCGAGAACAATCCAGAAATTTGGACGAGAAGTTTCAAGAACAGCCTTGAAATTTAGAGAAGTTTCGAGAACAATCCAGAAATTTAGAGGAAAAGCTTCTAGAACAATCTGGAAATTTCAAGGACGAACTTCGAGAACAATCTAGAAATTTAGAGGAGAAGCTTCTAGAACAATCTGGAAATTTCGACAAATTACAAAATAAATTGTTGGAACAATCTAGAGACTTAGACGAGAAATTTCGAGAGCAATCCAGAAATTTCGACGAGAAACTTCTAGAACAGTCCGGAAATTTGAAGGGTGAATTTCTAGAACAAACGAAAGGACTCGAAGATAAACTAGTGGTAAAAATATCGGAAGAAACAAGAAACCTGCAAGGAAATGTGGAGGAAGTAATATTCCAGCAGGATAACAAAATCAAGAATCTGGAACAAATCATGGCGGGGTTGCGAGTGTTCGGGGATCAGCCATCAGTAGAAACACTAGAAAATAATGAAACCGAATTGTGGAAGGACGTTCGATGGAAAGTCTTCTTGGCCCAACTACTTCAAACAGTTCGAAGCAGCAGCAAAGGCGAACAGATGGACGGCCAGTGAAAAAGCCACTTCGTTAATTGTGGCCTTGAGAGGAGACGCTATCTATGTGCTACAGACGACGCCGCCAGAGGAACAAGAAGACTTCGACAAGCTGGTGAATAGGATGGAATTGCGTTACGGACAGACCCATCTGACCGAGGTATACCATGCGCAGTTGGGAATCGCTGTCAGAAATCCGGAGAAAGTCTTCAGGAATTCGAAGCGGACGTAGCGCGTCTGGCCCAGTTGGCATATCCCACTGCTCCTGTTGAATTCCTCAAATGTTTGACGGTGCAGACCTTCATCCGAAGACGTCCAAGAACGCCTTGTGCTTTCGGCTTATGCCTTGGAATTTGAAGCGGCGAGACGAGTGTCAAGAGGGCAAGTCAAGGTGCGAGCGGCTATGGACTTCCAAGAAGAAGAAGAGGAAGAATCCGCTAACTCCAAGGTGGGATCTGCTATAAAGGAGCGACCCAGGGAATATACCACCGCCGAGGATGTTTGCCGCATTGTGGAACAGGTCTTCAAGCAGAAGAAGCCGCTGGTGTGGCCAGGAGGAAGGACATTCGTAGGCGATGTCCAAAGCCCAGACGGGATCCAAGAAAGCCACAGTTAAACCAAGCCGGGTCGGTGCAGAGGGGCAAGCGTCGACCCGTATTCAAAAGCCCCCAAAAAAGACGAAATCCAAACAAGTAATATCCCTACGGCAGTTAACCAGCAGTGTCTTCGTGGATGTTGATCATTGATGACATTCCTCACACCATGTTATTGGATACGGGTGCGACGAAGACCATCCTAAGACCCGACGTCATCAAGTCATCTGGACGCACCGAGCCGACCAAGTGGAGACTGAAAACTGCAACTGGAACATCAGCAACTTTCCACGGTGAAGTAGAGGTTATCATCACCATTGGTTCAACTCCAATAAAATACCGTGCACTGGTAGCAGACATAGAAGACGAGGCAATTTTGGGCATGGATGTCATGTGTGCTCACGGGTTTCAATTGGACTTAAAGCGTGGCGTGATGGGGGTCAATAATGAGGAGTTGGTTCTTACATCAAAGAGGAGACGTGACCGCTCGAGTAGTCCTCGCTGAAGATGTTGTATTACCCAGCAGGACTGAGGTTATCGTCGACGCAAAACTGGACGGTGTTTTTCAAGATGGGCAAGTCATTATGTTTGAACCTAATACTGATGATCAGAAGATTGGAAGAGGAGTCCTCGTTGGGAAAATGTTGTTGACGGTGAAGAAGGAAGTACCTGTCCGTCTGATGAACGTCAATTGTTTATCCGTCAATATCAAGAAAGGAACCATCTTGGGAAGCTGCACCATGGTGTCCTCCATCTCCCGCCACCTTGAAGCAAACGTGCCAGAAGCGAAAGTCCCAATGAAGTTATGGGAAATGGTTATGTCAACCGCCCAGGAATTGACTCCAGACCAGAAGACAAAAGCAAAGAATCTGAGCGGCCGCTATCAAGATGTATTCGAGGTAGAAAATGGATCCAAGGGAAGAACTGAAGCCGTGAAACACAAAATAGAGACTGGAGAGGAAAGACCTATCCGTTAAGCTCCAAAGCGATTAACGTTGGCGAAGCGTGAGGAAGCGGAACGCATTATATGCTAGATGGAAAAGGATAATGTAATAGAACCATCAAGCAGCCCGTGGGCGTCACCAGTAGTGCTTGTGAAGAAGAAGGATAGATCCACCAGGTTCTGTGTAGACTAACGGTTACTCAACAATGTCACCAAGAAGGACAGGGATGATACCCTGGACACCCTGGCCGGCTCAAAGATCTTCTCAACTTTGGAGTTAAAGAGTGGATATTGGCAAGTGGAGCTGGCGCCTAAAGATCGAGAAAAGACGTTGTTTTCCATTGGTATGGGTCTGTGGCAATTCACAGTTATGCCATTCGGGTTATGTAATGCCCCAGCGACATTCGAGAGGTTAATGGAGACGGTCTTGAAAGGTCTGTCATGGACAACGTGTATGATGTACCTTGACGACATAATTGTCATGGGAAAGACGTTCGACGACCACTTGAGGAACCTGGAAGGAGTATTCCAGCGGCTTCGCGGAGCTGGACTAAAGCTTAGCCTCAAGAAGTGTCACCTGTTCCAGAAGGAAGTGAATTACCTGGGGCACATTGTTAATGGAAATGGAATCGCCGTGGACCTTGTGAAGATTCAGGTGGTGAAAGACTGGCCAACTCCCAGAAATAAACACCAAATAAGGAGTTTCCTTGGCCTGTGCACTTACTATCGGCGCTACGTTCCTGGATTTGCAGACATTACTAAGCCGTTGACAAAACTCACTGAAGAAGGTCGTCCATTTGAATGGGACCAACAGTGTCAAACTGGTTTTGAACAACTAAAGCAGTACTTAATTAGTGCTCCTATTCTGAGTTATCCTCTCCCGGAAGACAAGTTCGTCGTGGACACAGATGTTAGCAACGTTGGGATCGGTTGCGGTGGCGTACTCTCCCAGATACAAGAGGGACAAGAGAAGGTGATCGGCTACTTCAGTAAAGTCCTATCAAAGCCGGAACCAAACTATTGCGTCACAAGAAGGGAATTGCTAGCCGTCGTAAAAACGATAGAACATTTCTACAAGTACTTGTATGGTAGACGCTTTCTCCTGAGGACCAAAGGGCAAGTCGCACGTTGGATCGAACGACTTCAGGAGTAAGGTTTTGAAATTCAGCATCGGGCAGGAACGAAATGCTGATGCTTTGTCGAGAAGACCCTGTGCCGAAGACTGCAACCACTGTAGTCGTTTGGACGAGAAAGTAGCCACGACTGCGAGGACAGCCATTGTTGACGACAAACGGCAAGGCGAAGAACTGCGAAGAGACCAGGAGAACGACCCGGATTTGAAATTAGTGCTAGAGTGGAAAAGCAGGGACGCGAGGCCTACCTGGGAAGAGGTAGCGCTATGTACATCGTCCGTAAAATCATACTGGGCGCAGTAGGACTCCATAGCGTTGGGTCGTGGTCTTCTGAGACGAAGCATAGAGAATCAGGAAGGCATGGAACAGAAGACACAGTTACTAATCCCCAAGAATAGGGTGCCAGAAGTTCTGAGGGAACTTCACGATGGAACTTCGGGAGGGCATTTGGGAGTTAAGAAGACTATGGAGAAGGTGCGCGAAAGATTTTACTGGGTGAACTGCAAAGAAGACGTGAAGGATTGGTGCAGAAAGTGTGCAGTCTGCGCAGCCAGTAACGGTCCCCACAGGCGGGGCAAGGCCCCCATGATATAGTACAACGTTGGAAGTCCTTTTGAGAAAGTTGCAATCGATGTGGCCGGCCCGTTTCCAGAAACGAATGGTGGAAACAAGTAAACAAGTCGTGGTAATGGACTACTTTAGCAAGTGGGTTGAAGCTTACGCCCTACCTAACCAACAGGCAGTCACTATTGCGGAAGTCCTTGTCAGGGAATGGATCAGTCGGTATAGTGCACCTATGGAACTGCATTCAGACCAAGGAAGGAACTTTGAATCGGCATTGTTCAAGAACGTGTGTACTCTGCTCGGCGTACGAAAAACTAGAACAACTGCACTCCACCCACAGTCGGACGGAATGGTGGAAAGGTTCAATAGAACCTTCAACCGACATTTGTCTAAGGTCGTTTCCGATCATCAGAGGGACTGGGACACGTACATTCCCCTGTTTCTAATGGCATACCGCTCGTCCGTTCATGAGACAACAGCGAAAGTGGTATTCGGGCGAGAGCCGAGATTGCCCTGCGACCTGAAGTTTGGTATGAAGCCTGGCGAAGTCTCGGCCGACGAAGATTACGTGAGCAAATTACGCAGGAAAATGGACGACATCCACAACCGAGTGCGCCACAATATACAGACGGCCAGCGATCGGATGAAGGAGCACTATGCCATCAACGCTCAAAACGGGGGATACCAACCTGGAGCACTGGTCTGGCTTTATAACAACCCCCAAAGACGTCGAGGCCTGTCCCCAAAACTGCAGA
The DNA here is from genome assembly GCA_036172665.1 of Prosopocoilus inquinatus. NCBI lineage: Eukaryota > Metazoa > Arthropoda > Insecta > Coleoptera > Lucanidae > Prosopocoilus > Prosopocoilus inquinatus. The sequence goes on from CM069871.1 coordinate 39,940,084, forward strand.
CCTCTTGGGAAGGTCCTTACAAAGTGATGAAGCGGATCAACGACGTCGTTTACCGCATCAAGAAGGTCCCCCATGGCAAACCCAAAGTAATCCACTTCAACCGGATAGCCCCTTACCATGGAGAAGCAAATGAAGGGATAGTACAAAGGGCGCAAGTTTCCGAAGTGAACTTCGAAACCTTCATGTCTCATCACGCCGAAGGAAGGAAGGCACGGTTTGGAGTGACCACGGAGAAGCAACAAGATCTCTTTAAAGTGCCACTGGAGTACAGTCTGGCTCACTGCATAGCAGAAGACCTGAAAATGTCCAAAGGAATCGCTCAGGTGTTTAGGAAGAAATTTGGCCAAATCGAGGAGCTCCGAAGACAGCATTCCGTGGTAGGCCAGAGTCTGCAGATCATCGATTCGACGGCAGATCGGAGGCGCCACGTGCATTATTTGGTCACTAAGAAGACATCAAGCGGTAAACCTGACTATCAAAGTAAGTGGAGAGCCCTATATAACCTGAGGGGACAGCTAATAGAGAACCACCAGATGAAGTTAGCCATCCCCAAAATTTTGCTGCGGATTGGACGGACTAGACTGGAGAGTAATTCGAAGCATACTGGAAGTCATCTTCCATAGAACGGGAATTGAAGTCCTAGTCTGCAGCCACCACCCACAGGCAACAGTTAGCAACAGCAAATCCGTGGACTGCTATTTCTTCCAGACGGGAAGTTGTAAGAATGTGCCAGCATGTAGATTCCGACATCCTCCTTTAAGACTATCACCAGGAACATTTCGAGACGAAACGTTTTTAAGAAGGGGACAGTGTGACGCGCCACTCAGCACTACGTCACACTGAAGGCGTCAAGAAGTCCGTTCGTTATTGTGCGTCATCAGCCGCCGCCTTGTCTATACCGAACAAACTCGACTTTTCCGGCGTCTTCAAAGATGGAACAAACGAGAAGGCAGCGTAGAATATAAAATCGGCCGGGGATGACTCAGGAGTCAGTCGATTTCTAATTAGCGATCGTCGAAGTTAGATTTAGGTCCGGTTTCACCATCACAGTTTAACTTTAAACTTCGCTTTATTCCCATGACAACAATTGCAAGGATTCCAAGTTTCCTTGGTGACGGTCTTGACCCTTCTAATTGATTTATTACCGTCAGTGAACGCCAGAAATAACGTCAAATTGAGTTCTTAAGAATGAATCCGGGACACTAGCGCCGCGCATATTTGCGCCCTTCTAAGAAAAGGTGCTCAATAACCGCACAGGCACAGACAACAACTAAAGCAGACGTTCCACCTATATGCACTTTTATGCACCCCATCAAATCGAAAATTGTCTACAACTAAACTAGATGTCACTGGCGTCAGTTGTAGATACATAAGTCTGTAAAGTAGTCAACACGTCTTTTATTCTTCTGGTCTACACAACCCACCATTACAGTTCAATTTCCGCCAAGCAATGACGACTTGTTCCGAATAGGCACGATCACAGTATTTTTGTAGTATTTGTAAACATTACATTTCACACATCTCGACATTCGCAACCTGAGAACGAGAATCATAAGATTGTAAATAATTTTAGCAAATTTTGTATAATCATATTTAATGCATACGCTGAAGGAAATTTAAATTGAGTTGCAATTACATAGAAGTTAGAACTTAAAAATATACTTCTGCATAATCTACATGTGAGAGGTGTGACATAAGCAATGATCTGGTATGGGGTGGATGGGATGTAGAGTGAGAGGTATCGCGACGAACATCAGAGAGAGAGAAAACTAGCCCCGATCAGCCGACTCTGAACAAAACGTGAAAACATTCGTTGTCTGCGCGTTCAGTTAGCCAGTTTTTTGGATTTTGTGGGGACGTTTTCTCGATTTTAAGTTATATAAAGTGACTTATCAAGTTTTTGTTTATTATTTAACATTCATTGATTTAGCTTCTAGTTTTTACGGGATATTTTACATTGGTTTTGAATGTCATTTTATTTGATTTTTAGTTTTATGTAAGTGATTATTTTACTCTAAAAAGATAAGCAGATTTCTTAATTATTTTTTATTATAATATTTCAATAATCGCGTTAATAAAATAGAGAATACCTACTTGTTTCGTTGATGTTTGCATAAATATGCGACAAAAAGATGTAAATATATCCATCCGCAGAGAGGGTAGACACATTTTAAAATTACTTAAAATATTGAATATATTTCGTGTTACACGCATGTGCAAATTGTAAAAATAGATAGTCTAATTTAAAATTGGAATATGAACTATAAATTACGAAGTTCATTAAGGCCGAGTTAAATGAGTGGTCAAATTGCACAGAATGGTCAAGTCAACGGTCCGACTAAACCCTCTGACCAATCAGCAATTGAAAAAAGTGATCACGTGATTTGGTCTGACCACTTCGATCGTTCACTTACCGCAGCCTTCATTTTGACAATTCGCTACCGCTTACTCGCCATGGCAACGGTGTTTGCAAACGCATTAAGCTTAGTTCATATAATTCATTCATAAAATTATTTATAAACATATAAATTAATTATAAACATATACCCACAAGAACTAGCTGAAGTCGTTCTTCATTCATCTGAGTCAACAGCCAACAGCAACAATCAAAGCCACTAGAATTTACTAAAATTTCACGTCAAAAACCTTGAAAAATAGAACTTGCTCTATGTTGTCAATTTTACACGTATAAATTCATGTAATTCTTTTTTCTCGCTATACACGTTGAAAAATAGGTTTTGTCATAAATTACATGTAAATTTCATGCAATTTATGATCATGTATTGCCGGCTTTAGCATTCTCTCTTACCTTATTTTTATCACAAATTGTCCTGTTCGTTCGCCTGGGATGGCCGCAAACGAAATTTAAATGTTTAATTAAATAAGAAATCGAATTAATACTTTGGCTTCTAACAACCGATTCCAAACTTTTCAAAATCAATAAAAGGTAACCATGATAATTTAAAAATATACTAAGGATTACAGCTTACTGTAAATACAGTGCCATCACTGCCGTCCCAGCGACCTGGGGGGAATTATAATTGCGTTTAAAACTGTGGCAGTAGACATAAACCACTGTGATTCCGAATATGCAAAATATTTATTGCGATTTGTTTTTATTGGCTAGTTTTTTGCATATCCGGATGCATCTGAACTAAGCTTTCATTTGCCCCAAACCACGTGGTATCGGCCATTTCTAATCTTTGTTACTCTTAGGGAATGCTCATATTATCTTTCTCTCTGTAATGTTAAAACTTATTCAAAATGACGCTAGACTCCATCTAACCTTATTACATCATTGGACATAAACGACATATGATTGTTTTATTCACGACCTACTAGATTTCACGAGACGACGTCCCTATACGGCCTGGGCAATTTGCTAGTTCAAGTGTTTCTGTGTTGACGCCACTTCGCCAAAAAACCGAAACGGATGTATATCCCTGACGTCATTTTTGACAGATGTCAGCTTCTTTGACAGTTTCGCGTATATGCTCAGTAAAGTTGTGTTTCTTTGCTCAGGTTGGCTCAGGTATAGTTTTCTGGCGGTATCGGTAGACATTACTAATTCTACAAATGATTTAATTACGGCCAAATCTTAATTTAAGGGTAAAGTAGTTTGAAATTTTACACGGTAGGTACAAAATAAAAAAATCGTTTTCTTAACTTTCCTTACTCAAACTTCTTTAGTCTTCTTTCGTCTTTGGTTGTTGTGGCACAAAGAGGAACTCTATAATGTAACGTAAAAATTACTTGCCCTGTTTGACAAACTTATTCTGATCCTGGCTTGCGAAGCTTTATAATGTAATTTCGTGCTCCATTACATTATTCCTTTCAATAAAAATAATTTAATAATTATAACAAAGTAGTTTTAATTAATTCGCACCGTTGCACTGCTTGCCATAAAATTTGGCAGCTTAACTAAAAATTTCCCATCCCATTAAAGTGTGTACAATTTTCATATTAACACCCGATGTTTCCTAAGGTCCATAATAGGTGCTTTCTTTCGCTCACAAAATCGTGATCCAAACGTGTTTTGATTCAAAAACAGACGTTCTTTTCTACGAATCTCTCTATTTTTAAAACTTGTTTCGATTGAATTATTGTTATTTACAAATGAACTGTCAATCAAAAATTCAAGTCAGGCGTTTTATTGCAACAACTACGAATTTCTGGTCCAAACTATTCGAAACACGATTCAATCTTTTAAGCGAAAGAAAGCAGCTAATGATTACTTTTACACACATCTTACAACAATACTAATTAATGTCGTGTGCGTTCAAAATTTCATCATTCGCTTGTTAATTTCTTGTTTGATTTGGCAATATTACTTTTTTGGCTTTTACAGTCTTATGCAATAATTAATTTCAAACCCCAGGTTAAATGAAAGTGGCTTATTTTGTTGTCACTTGGTCTCACCTTAGAAATTTGGCAAACGAATTTTTCAACACAGTATTTATAATAATAAAATGCACAATATTCTTATTTATTATTAGTTTATTTTTTCTTTGTAGCTTGCTCGTTCGTTTTGCGCCAATGTTATATTTATTTTTTTCATATTTAGTTTGTAGAGATTACTAATCAACACAAGAACGATTGATTTCTTTTATTTCTAGCAACGCCTCCAGTATTTTTCTTTATGTTTTTCAGTATCCCAACGCTATAATCTTGGTAAAAGAACACCTTGAATTTCAGAAACCAGGTATTTAGTACTTCAAATATTTTTATATTAATTTTAAATAATTCTTTAATGTATGTATGTACTTTTGAATCACTGGGGAAAATAATTGCATAATTCAATATTCATCTTTTGCTCGGCAATTTTCGTGGCGCCTTCGGGTCTGATAGTGGCTAGACTCTAGTGGGCATATTTTCAATCTCAATCATAGATTATCTCAATTTTAAAACATCCGCGCAGAAGGGGAGGAAGATATTTTTAAGTCCTCCGGTCTTAGTTCTCGGTTGCACTAGGCTCAAAATTAATTTCGGAAGTACAACCAACTAAGTGTATGCCATCTCGCGGTAAAATTTTAATACATAAATCTGGTGCAAAATTTCTACAGGGCTGACAGGTCTGCTTTAGTTGTTGTCTGTGGCACAGGTAAAGATTTAAAGTTGAACATTTGCGCCTCCGTTCTGGGAAATAATGTATACGGAAATATACCTGTAAATTTCTTATTTCGTGAGGAAATTTATCTGAAAACTTATTTCTTGTATCAATTGTATGGCACCTTGCTGTGATATCACTTACTAGTTGTTATTATTACGCCCCCAAGTTTTATCCTCACTTTTTATCCAACACAAGTTTACTTTTGTGGATTATTTGTATTTATTACCTATTTTAATCTTTACATCAATCTTTATCAAAATTACTTTTCAGGTTTAACTGTTGTTGTTTTTGTGTATTATTCTGTTAATTGCACTTCCTTAAATATTTAATGTTTCCTGTAATTATATTGTATTTTATATTTACTTTTATTTATACTTCCATTTTGGGGAAATAAACATTATTATTGAATTATAGTAGTTAAAAGAGCCAGTCACTAAAGGCCAGTTGTACGAAGGAAGTTTAACCTAACATTCAACTGAACTAAGTTCAAAATAAACAAATTCGCATAGGGCCAGTTGTACCAATGAGATTTAAACTGACGTTCAACTCAACCACGTTCAAAGAAAACAAATTCGCATAAAAATTTAAGGACATATGCCAACTACTGCGTTCAAAAATAAAATTTGATGCACTTTTGTCAACTTTTAACCTGGTTCAGTTAAACGTCGGTTTAAACCTCCTTGGTACGACTGGCCCTTAGTAGTTTTGTAAGCGTCTTTCCAGGCCGTCTTGATTTTTTAGCCGCGGATATATTAATATTTTAAACTCAATTATTATTATGAACGGTTCACGCAAATATCGTTTTCCTACAATTGCTCAAAAATGGGTGTTTATGCATTAATTTTAGTGCGCAACACATGCGGGCCTTTTGTCATCGTTAAAAAAAATTATTTCTGACATTTTTTATATATCGGAAATTCTTCTTTTAATAGTGAAAATAAACGCGTGTTTGCGCACTGAAATTAGAATTATGCATCTTCTTAGTCATAAATAGCACATTGAAAAAATTCACTAAAACACAAGACAAATACCCCTCTACTCTCTATTAATTTAGAAATACAACGTACTAGTTCAGAAGAACAATAATAATGATTTGAAGATCTACAATTGAGCAGATTATATTTTATATACGTGCGCAATTAAAAGTGACGGGAATAATTTTGTTTAAGATTTTCAGAAATATAATTCACTAAAGTGATCGAAAATTTCAAAGAATATTATTAATGCTGGGGCAGCGGCGCAAATGTAAAATTGCTAATGACCTTACCTGACCGTTCCCTGTAAATTTAACCCGAGTGGCGCAAATGTTCCGACACCCTTAAGGTTCTGGCACATTACAGCGCGGCGAAGAGCGGCGACTTTTTTAGCTCTACTTGGATACGTTGGGTAGCTTCGTCGCGCTTCGCATAAGTGTGCGCACTCTCATAAGAATACAGCAAAAGAAATTTTCGGCGCCGCGGTTCGCCGCGCTATGTGTGCGATAACCCTTAACAATGTATCGTCTTTCTAAGCGAAATGTAAGTGAAAATTTTCGACCAGTGAATCAAATGGAATTAGTGAAGCTTTTGGAAGAACTATGTGACATTTTGGATGTGGGATATGTATATTAGAAGTCGTAATTCAATCAATGTCCGGACATTTGCATTCAATAATTCAATCGAAAGGATGCATTTTGCGTTATTTTTCTTCTTATGATTTTCCCGCTATTTCGTAAACGACTCGGGGCTTAGCTAAATGGCGGATTTGATGTTCTTCCGAACCCTCGCCGACATGTTAAATAGAGTTGTGTCGTTCACCAACGAATCGTTCATATTATTAGTATGAACGACTCAAATGATTCGTTCTTAAAAAAACGAACGAACGAATCTTTGAGTCGGTGAATGATATGAACGATATGAACGAGTTTTTAGAAATTTTTTTTGTGCAAATCGTTTTTGATTGCAGTGAGAACCTCGAGCAGCCTCTGGACAGCTGTTTCAGCCCTGCTTGGAGCTTCTTCAGCAGAAACGTAGCTCGACATTCAGTGGGAATGTCGAGCTACAATCAAAAACGATTTGCACAAAATTTTTCTAAAATCTTTCATTATGCTTTGACAGCAAGCATGGCCGCCTTGCATGGGGGACTCATTAGGAGCAAATCCCGCTTCAATTTGTCTATCCTACTGCAATGTTAGGTCAAAAAGCGATAGTAAGATGTCGCTATTTTATATGTTCGATATGAACGAGATATAATGAAAGAACGGATCGGGTCGCCCTCCGTATTTGTTATGTCGATTCCCACCGTACACACTTCTTTTAAACAATAATTACATTTTCCTTTATTTATATTGAAAACACTAAATTATTTCTAACCAACACTTCTTTTACGCTCAGATTTAATTTTCAAATAATCTGACTGAGATTTGACAGAAAATTTCAATTGTTTAAAAATCTTCACTCACAGCCTACCTGAACAGTGTAAATGTTATTGAAAGCCATACATCTCACAAACTTTTTGATTAATATACTGTGCTATGTTATTGATAAATAATTTTATTCTTTCTCTAAAAATGTAAAAATGTACAGGATGATTCATGTAATATATTTTCATTATTAAAATACATGAAAACAAGAGGTGAAAAATACAGGAATAAAATTGGAAGCTTCGGTGCAGCGTGATTCGTTCATTTCGTTTTTCTGAATCAAATCGTTCGAAAAGATTCGTTCGTTCACGAACGAACGCAATGAACGAATCTTTACTCAAAAGATTTGTTCGAAACAACTGAATCGTTCGTGAATGACACAACTCTAATGTTAAGTGTCAATAAAATCTAGGGACCCTAGAAAAGACGAACGAGCGCGACTGAATAAATCCAAGGACACTTTGATATTGTTATCCTAAAGGATCCCTGAAATAAACATTATATCCACCAAGTGCCGCGGCGCCGAAAATTTCTTTTGCTATATTCTTATGAGAGTGCGCACACTTATGCGAAGCGCGGCGAAGCTACCCAACCTATCCAAGTGCACCTAGAAAAAAGTCGCCGCTCTTCGCCGCGCTGTAATGTGTCACAACTTTTAAAATATAAAAGATACAAAAGAAATTCAAACGAGACAAGGTGTAACTCAATCAGCTTTATTTTATAAAAATTATTTTTTTCTATACAGGGTGTTCAGTAATTGAGAACCATACCAAAGTTATATTTTTTTGAATGGAACACCGGGTATATTTTTACATATTTTGAAAGTAATACCAAACCAATAGGTGAAACCAAAAATTTTGGAAGTCTTATTTCAGATTTTGTAAGATATTAATGTTTATACCGGGTTGAAAGTTTCAAACCCGAACATAGCAAACTTGCATTGAGAACTATGTTTCTGTAGATTATTGCTCGCCATTTAAAGACACAAAAGTGGTAATGGTATGAAAGGAAAAAGAAAATTAAGGCCAATATTATCGTATTAAAATTATTTTTATTGTGTTAACACTTTTGAAATATAAATTAAATATTTAAATTGCAAATGAAAAATGTAGACGCCTTAGTATGTCAGATTTGAAGTTTGCAATTCAATAACCAGAATTTTGAACAATAGGCTTCTTATTCAAAATAACACCATTCATCTGTAGAGCATCCTGTCGTTGAAAAACTGTTACGATTTCTTTATTTACTCCTGCATTACTTTACAAAATACTTTCCTACTTTTCTTGTTAATTTTAAAACAACGTTGATGGCAACTGAAATGGTAGAATTGATTTTTTTTTTAACATCCTTTACAGTTGCGTGTTACTTATTCTTGAACAGTGTGAAACTTATTTAATTCTTAGTACAATTTAACTTAAAACTGATTTAGTATCGACATGTGTCAGTGTCAACTGAATCGATGAGTGTATAATCATGTTCAGTTCAAATTTACTGTGTTGAGAAAACTACAAATAACTTTCTAGATTTTTACTTTAAGTAAATTATTGGCTTAAATTTTTTTCAGATAAGGATATTTGAAGCCTCCTGAAGCCAATAATTACTTAAAATAAAAATTTAGAGAAAGTTATTGGTTGTTTTTTAAATACAGTAAATTTGGTCTGAATATTATGCACTCATCGATTCAATTAACTATGACATTCAATCAAGTTTATTAGTAGTAATAGAAACAGTAGTTTTTTTTTGGTATGCAATGACGTAGAATACAATAATCATTCTAATAAAGAAAGAATTGTTGTAATTAAACGACAAGAGTACCTACCTATTTTTGCTCTGTACAATAATTCATAATATTTTCTGACTGACGTATAAATTATTTTCCATTAATTGAAAGAACTGAAAGTTTCAAATCTGACATAGGCGATTAGTTTTTCGTTTAAAATTTGAAAATTTAATTTACATTCCGTATTAATATATAGGAATAATTTTAACACGATAATATTGTCCATATTTTCTCTTTTCTTTAATACAATTGCCATTTTTGTATCTTCAAATGGCGAGCCACAATTCACGTAAACATAGTTTTCAATATAAGTTTGGTATGTTCGGGTTTAAAACTTTCCACCCGGTATGTAAAAAAATGGTCTATTTTGAGCTCTTATAGTTTTGTTATTTGTATAGATTTGATCGTGAATTTTTGTAGGTAGTCAATATAATATGTCATCTATAAAAGTTTCACAACATTTTTGTTCTATTAGTTATAATATGTACAGGGTGTTGAGTTTTGCAAAATATAATTTTTCTTTCTTAATTTTTCAAATGGAACACCCAGTATCTTGTGAAACATATTTTTAATGAGCTTTCATAAAACGCCAAATGTATATGTTTAAACTGAAGAAACGGCGAAACTGCAATTACTATTTTTTTTTATTACAATATTGAATAAAATAGTAAAGGAGACTGTGGTTTAAGAAATAATTGAAATTAATCTCCGCCCACAATAATTTTATATCCGTAGATACGTATTTCAGCAGCTAAGCCGCCATCCTCAGTACGCTACCAACTTAAAAAGATCTAAAAACAACCTAATCATCCTAATAAAATCATAAAAACGTAAAAACTAGCAACAATCAAATCATCCTAAAAGATATACATACAAGGCTGTCTCTAAATTCCGTGGACATGGCTTAACCACACATTCCTGGGCTCAAAATAAGACAATTTAACCAAACTTATCTATATCCATAATGTTCTCATTAAACCGGTATTCTTCTTTAAAGTTCTTGAAGAGAAAGTTAATTTTTCTTATAACAAAGGAACGCCCGAACCGATTTGGATGAAATTTGGCATGTGGTTCCACAAGAAGGTAAGTCATATTTACAGGTGGTTTTAGATACTTGGTTTACTACCGATAGTGTGAGAAACAGGGAAAACAAAATAAAAAGAATCTAAAAGACAAAAATGTCTTTTCTTCAAAATTTAGAATTTCAAGTAAACAGTCTCTATACAGAAAAACAAATGCCTAATAAAGTTTACTAATTAAAGACTTTATCTCTAAATACATAAATTAAGCAGTTAAAAGGCAGTAAAGTATACCTGTTTTCAATTAAAAAATGCTTCAGTTTCGTACATTTTCTTATTTTGTGACTAAATAGTAAGAAATATCAAAAGTTACACAGACACGAAAAAGTTTCATTTCAGTGTAGTTCAATATGTAGTAAGATATGTGTTGTGGCAACCCTGTTTCTCACACTAGGGGTTCACTTAATTTCACATTTTTGAGTTATGCCATAAATATCGTTTTCTTTTAATGGAAACCCTGGTAGGCCATGACTAAAAAAATTGATCTTTTTTGCCTTTTCAAAGATGTATCACTCGATACGTTTATTTAAAAAAAGACGGAGATTCGGCAGCTTTTCTCTTTTGAAATTGTTAATATGGTTGGCCATGGAAGCAAATGTTTATTTGTATGTATAAGTTACTTTGAGGGAGAAGTTTAGAAATACGAAGTAGCGAAACCTTGGAAAATCATTCTTGTGGTGCTAAGAAGTACCTTTCAAGATTCACTGCAAGTACGAATACTAGAGTCTTTCGTAATATTTTTGGTTTATTTTTGTTCTTCGTAGTTTAGATTTGTAACTAAACTATGAAGAACAAAAATAAACTAAAACCCTGGTATTCCCTTGATAGGGATTGCAAGTTGTTCCGAAACTGTTTACAGAATACCGTTTTTGCAAGGACACTTGATACATATCAATAATTGATACGCAGATAGAACAGCGATATCTTACGATCGCTTTTTGACTTGACATTGCAGTAGGATAGACAAATTGAAGCGGATTCGCTGCTAATAAGTCCCCCGTGCAAGGCGGCCATGCTTGCTGTCAAAGCATAATGAAAGTTTAAAAAAAAATTTGTTGCAAATCGTTTTTGATTGCAGTGAAAACGTCGAGCAGCCTCTGTCTAGCTGTTTCAGCCTGCTTGGGGCTTCGTCAGCAGAGATGTAGCTCGACATTCCCACTGCAAACAAAAACGACTTGTCCAATTTATTCGCAATTGCGATGTAAGAGTGATGAATAGATAAAACAGCGACATCTTACGATCGCTTTTTGACCTGACATTGCAGTGGGATGGACAAATTGAAGCGGATTTACTCCTAGTAAGTCCCCCTTGCAAGGCGGCCATGCACATAAAGAGGCTGTTCGAGGTTTTCACTGCAATCAAAAACAATTTGCAACAATTTTTTTTAAATAATTGATACGTTTCAAGTCCATATCAATGTTATAGGATAGACCGCAAGATTGGCAAAAGTTTCTAGTAGACCTTCTCTCAGGTCTTCTATTGTTGCATACAACCTTCGGTAGATCTCATTTTTTCTCGCTCCCTATAAATAAAAGCATAAAACAGATCAGGGGATCGAGGTGTCCATATTATTGGGGCATTTCTTCCAATCTATGAGTTGGGAAAAGTTTTATTTAAATAATTTCCCACTGTTAATTGTGACGGTGCATCATCATGTTGAACCATTCTAGTAATCCTCGAGTCTGTAAATTTAATTCGTCTAACGCATTTTCAAAATCATTCTGTAAGAAATGAAGATAGCGATCACCACTGAAAGGATTAAAGAAAGTGATTCGGAATATTATTGCAACCAAGCGGCGAGATATTATTAATACAACATCTAGGCGGCTCTACGTATTTGCCCACTTCGCGCGACTAACAATATTGAACAATCGGCGAGTCAGAGAAGTAGTGCATTCATGAAAGCGGCGTTACTCACAGTATTGTACTGGTTAAATATTTTACATATTCAAAAGCAGCGAAGAGTTATTGTTATCTATTGGAATTTGCAATTATGAATATTCTGAGGATATCTAACTGCGCGAAAGCCCGAGTAGTCATATATGATGAGATATGAGCGTGGGTAACAACGTAACGCAGGTTCCGTACTGGGACTGCCGCTGTCTGAAACCACTTTAATCCAGTTCACTTTTTTAGATCCTCCGTCTGGCGATCACTAATGAAGTACCATTAAAACGTATGAACCGTAAATTGTTCATCCAATGATACCCCACCAAAAATTTAACCAAATTTAATTATGGTCTTGTTTGTTCAACCTAATACGAATTTTTTTAACCAATGATGCTCGTTGTGTCTATTAAACATGTCACAGTTTATAAGCATGTTTACATGTTCCAAAGAACTTTAAATTTGAACAGTGCGTCACCTATACATTTATCTCTAACCGCAGGCATTGAGAGAAATTTGTAATTTGTAATTTGTAAGAACGGGTGCGACGGCTCTGCGTAACATATTTGGGTAGGCGGCTGATGTGCGTCGTGTATTGTTTGTTTTCTGTTCATGTGTGTTAGACAAAGCAAGCGCTCTGGGAGTATGTCTGCTGCGTACCCAAATATGTTATGCACGAGCTGAAGGACGGAACTTATGCTTTTACAATATTCGTTAGTACATTTATCTCAGCAGCTTCGTTAATTGAGTTGCTTCCGATCCTAGGTTTACAGAAAAAAACATATTCTCCCAAATTGTCTGACAATCTTTTAAATGTAGGCAGTGAAGGCTGGCGATAATCAAAATATAGGTTAAAATATTGTTGTGCAGTTTGGATAGCATTTTCTTTTTTTGGCTGCACTGAATGTAACACTCGATCATATCGCATTTTTGATTTGAAAAATTAATTTCTATAACAAACCAAACACTTATCAAGTGAACATTGGTAGTAAACGTCAAAGTGATATAACTGCATTTGTCAATTAACATTTGTTTTCATGGTCAACCATATTAACAATTGCGAAAGAGAAAAACTGCGGAATCTCCATCGTTTTTTTAAATAAACATATCGAATGATACATCGCTGGAAAGGTAAAAAGAAGCCATTTTTTCAGATCATGGCCTACTAGGGTTTCGATTAAAAAAAAACGATGTTTACGTCATAACTCAAAAATGATAAATTACACGTAAATTTTAGTTTGACTGTTTAATTCAGAACATAATTCTGTACAACTTTTGCCTTTACAACTTTTCTCGAAAATCAAGTATAACCGAGCTATATGCATTTAACGAAATTATAAAATATCAGTTTTCTCGAAATATCTAGCCAGCCATGAACTTTAAGTAAAAAACAAAAACTACATTAAACTGACCATCTAAAACTACAATTCTTTCCCCATTTAACCGTCTCTCTAGCTCTGCTAATTTCCAAGATCCCCATGATAAACATCGAAAAAGATTCACCCTGTATATTAATTATAAATCGTCAAAAAAAACAAGCAAATATAAATTAATATGTAAACACATAAAATTAATTGTCAGAAAAACTTTACAAATAAGAGCTAACCAAACAACACGGAAATACGGAAATAAATAGTCCAAAGTCCCGAAAAAAATTCTTATTCTAACGAATAAATAATTATATAATTCCCTGTTATTTGATACCTAAAAATCCTGAAAAATAAAATAAAATATAAATATTATGTGAAACGTCAAAAAACAACCTATAAATGAGAACAAATCACACCCACACACCACAAGTTAACACCACTTTAGGAAAATTTTATCTCGGAGAATCCTCTCCTTATCAAGTATCCAGTGCAAATGCACTTACCTGTCTCTAACACCCCTTTAGATATGATTTAGGTAGCGACATCTTGCGGATGATTTTTCACATAACAAGTACGACATATAGCGGTCAATCTTTGACTTAAGATCTAAAAAATAATAATGTTAATAATCATATATATATATACATACGAACCGTCAAATAACAACCTACAAATCAGAGTAAATTAAAAATAGGGAACTAGGTATTAGTCCATTGTCTGAATTCATTAAATTGTTTTTATTTTTCCGAATTAAAATACTTTCGTAAGCGTTTAATTCCCTATTATTTGAAACTTCCTTAAGGAGTTTTAAATTATCCTTAATAATACTGTATCCTGTATTGTAAATATGTTGTGCAACACTTGATTTCTCAAACCTATTGTACCTGTAGTGACTTAAATGTTCTTTAAAACGTGTTAATATATTTCTTTTTGTTTGACCAATATATTTACTAGTACATTCGTTACACTTAATTTTATCAATTCCAGATTTCTGTTCAACATCAACTTTATCTTTCGGGTTTCCCAATAAATTCTTTATGGTATTGTTAGTTGAAAAACCTAATCGCAAGTTTTGGGTTTTAAAAATATGGTTTAAACCTTTGGTGCAAAACGGATCCAAAGGCATTTTAACAAATTTTCCTAGATATGAAGTTGCTATTAAGGGGGTGCGCGACTTTCTTTAAAGTTTCTCCTGAGGGGCGACGGTAAGGGGCGAGGAATACTGGAGGGCGTGGTCTTGACCGAACAAAATGCGACGAGAAGCGAGATAGAAATATTCCATAAATAGAATTTTGTGATGTCACGCTAGGAGTGGGGTTGCGCCAATGCATAGACCCAGAAATGTTTTTAATTCCAAGATAAATATGTATGTATGTATGGCAAACTACTTTGGAATTAGACGTATGGACGTATAGTAACACATACGTAACCCATACCTGTATGGTTTCTGTTTAAAAAAACCAAACTTTGTCATAATTCGAAAATAAGAATTTATATGGAAAATTTAGTTCGACTAGTTAATTAAGAACGTAATTCAGTTCAACGTTTGCCTTTACAAATTTTCTCTAAAATTAAGAATAATCGAGCTACTTGCATTTAACGAAATTATAAAAAGTCAGTTTTTTCGAAATATCTAGCCAGCCATGAACTTTAAATAAGAAACAAAAACTACATTAAACTGATTACCTAAAACTACAAATCTTTCCCCATTTAATCGTCTCTCTAACTCTGCTAGTTTCCAAGATCCCCATGCTAAACATCGAAAAAAATGTTCTGCAAATCCGGTGTTCTTGATGTTATGCTTGATTGCTTTTTTATGCTCATCTAATCTAGTTTTTAATTTTCTACCACTTAGATGAGAATTAGAACTTAGATGAGCATAAAAAAGCAATCAAGCATAACATCAAGAACACCGGATTTGCAGAACATTGCATTGATAACAACCACTTCTTCGATATGGATGACTGTAAACTATTACACCATGTACATAAAAGCAAATAATTAAATTTACTCGAAACTTTAGAAATAAAACGGGCCATTTACAATAACAAACAAGTAACCAACAATCACATTGAATTTCCGAATACACCAATTATTGATCAATACCTGGAACTAAGGATGGACCTGGACTGCAATATAACGCCCCAGCAGTAAAACTTTATTTAGTATTAATCTTATACTCTTTGAGATTGGTAAACGTGTATTACCGAAACATATGTCAGAGTTACTGAAATAAATTCGTGAAACAGTTAAATACAAGTGTTTTCATTTACTACAATTTATTGATAATGTTTCACCAAGAGCCCACTGCACAAACAATTAAAGATATTAATAATAATATGTTTATTTCGAAACTGAAAACAATAAGTTCGAAAACGTCACAAAAATAGTTAATGGTTATAACATCGCAATAAGTATATAATTCTAAAATTAAGTGTCTTAAGAAGGAAACTGAAGTTAGCTTGTAGTATTTCCACTCAAAACGATAAAAATCATTTAGCGAATAAGGTTCGATTTCTACTAGCAGGTTAAATATTTTATTCTTGACAATATTTAAATTCTTAGAATCAAACATTAGCTTATAAGTTAGTGGTAGATGATTAAATAATTTCTTGCAAGAGTATTGGGTACCTTGTTCAAATTTAGTTAGCCTGTGAGATGGGTATACATAGCATTTATCGTTTCTAGTAGCGTATCCGCTGACATTTTTGTTTTCAAAATTTACAAATAAATGTCTGTTTTTGAATAAATATATTAAGCATTTGTAAATATATATTTCGTGTACTTCGAAGGCGCTTCGACTGGAATATTCCCCTGCAGGATTCTCGTGGAGACAGTTTGAACATAATTCGTAGTGCTCTTTTTTGCAACGTAAAGACGTGCTTGATGTGTGTGCTGCTTCCCCAGAATATGATCCCGTACTGTAGATGGGAATATATGTTGGCATAATATGCAGTTTTTAACACTTGGGAGCTGACATAACGACTGAGAACTCTAAGTCCAAAACACGCGGAGCTAAGTTTATTTCGGAGGCGGTCAATGTGTGTCTTTCAGTTCAAACTTTCGTCAACTTGTATACCGAGGTACGGTACACTGTTATCCAAGTTGATTTTTTTGCCGTTTAAATTTATGTGGGATGGGGTATCAGAGAAATTAAAACTTTTGAATCAATATCATTCGGAATTAAGTTATTGGTACATAACCAGTCATCTATATTCTTCACAGATTGACATGCCCGTTGTTTTGTGTCCATGAAGGTGGTACCAGTGACTAACATACAAGTGTCATCAGCATAGTTGTATATGTGGCAGGAGGGTGATTCGTTTTTTAGAGGCAGATAATTCAGAAAGATAATAAATAGTAGTGGACCAAGAACGCTGTCCTGTGGTATACCTGTGGAGATTTCTATTAGCTTAGATTCCTGGCTTCCGTGTTTGTCCATCATGACTACTTTTTGTAATCTGTTAGAGAGATATGATTTTATATAATCGAGGGCATTTCTCCTGATACAGTAGCAATCCAGTTTTGAGTACAGGATGTTGTGGTCTAGCGTTTCGAAGGCCCTCGTCAGATCCAAAAATAGTCCACAAGCCAATTTATCATTTTCCCAGTTGTGCAGGACAGTAGAAGTGAAATCGTAAAGGGCAGTTTCGATGCTTTTCCCTTTCAAGAAACCATGTTGGTTTGTGTTCAGGAGGTTGTGTCGTAGCATGAAATTCTGTACTCTATCAACCACCACATATTCAAATATTTTTGAAAAGGATGATAGCAGACTTATGGGCCTATAGTTGGATACATCTTCAGGATCCCCTTTCTTCAAAACTGGCTTAACGACTGCAAGTTTGAGGTGTTCAGGGAACTGTCCAGGTGCGAACTGTAAAATTTCATTTCGGCTTTGAAATACATTCTAAAACTGTCAAGTTTAGTCAACTGGTTAAAACCGGTTAAAACTTACCATGGGGCGGAGCTACCGCGGTTGTTAATTCGTTTCAAATACTGCGCCATCTGTTCCAAAAGAATAGAATTTAAAATTTTATTTATTAAATAACTGATTTTCTAACAATTTTTTTACTTTTCTGACTTTACTAGATTACACTATAACATAAATTACATGACTGTAAAGAAAGGTTTTTTCATATTTTTAAAATAACATTGAATATTTACAGTTTCAAATATAGTGTTCAATATAAATATTATTTATATAAAAATATAAAGTAACTCTGGTATATGTCGCGCTCCCTCTTAAAGTCCTAGAATTTGAGACCTGTTTCCTATAGCTAATCTTCCGAATTAAATTATCTACTATTTGGGGAGTATAACCGTTATGAACCGCAATATTTTTAATATATTTAAGTTCTTTATCATATCGGGATTTAGTAAGTGGAAAAGAGAGTAATCTATTTACTAAAAAATGTAGAGCCTTAAATCATATGCACTGTGTTGAATCGTTTCTCAGACTCAGCAAAATAGCATGTAAGACTTAATATTGCAATTATTGGCTATCTTGTAAATTTTTGAGAAAAACGGTAAAGGAAAATATTGTTCGGAATATGAAAATGTGACATTTCGAACTTTAAATTTCGCAGCCAGTTTCTTTTAAATGGCAAAAATCTTCTAAAAGTTTAGTCAGTTTACTAACAAGGTAGCTAGGACCGAAAAATATTTAAATACTTGTAGTAAGTGACAACTTTAATATTTGCAATTTATGCACTTCTTCGGAGAGTAACCGAGTGTTATAGTACTCCGCAACGGGGTACCATAATACTCCGTTACAATGATTACGAAACGGCAAGAGAAGTCAAACTTTTCTAAGTGTAAAAACTGCAAATTTTGAAGTGTACAAATATCCAAATATTTGTCGATCATAGCTAACTTGTTAGTAAACCAAGTGCATTTTTTAGAAGATTTTTGCCATTTTAAAGAAAAATGGCTGCGAAATTTAAAGTTCTAAAAATGACATTAGGTACATTTTACTATTCTGAAAAATACTAAAATAGTAAAGGAGACTGTGGTTTGAGAGATAATTGAATTTAACCTCCGCCCACAATAATGTTTTTAATTATTGTGGGCGGAGGTTAATTTCAATTATTCTGAAAAATATTTTCCTTTGGCAGTTTGCTCTATAATCTACATGAGAGCCAATAATTGCAAATACTTAGTTTTACATCTTGTTATGTCTGAAAAACGATTCAACACAGTGTATAAAGGGATGTTAGAGACAGTTAAGCGCATTTGCGCTGGATATTTGATAAGGAGAGGATTCTGCGAGATAAAATTTTCCTAAAGTGCTCTTAAGTTGTGGTATGAGGTTGTAATTTGCTCTCACCTGTAGGTACCAAAAGATTTGGATGAAATTTGATATAAGGTTACACAATAAGGTAGGTCACATTTACAGGTAGTTTTAGTTAGTCGCAGTGAAACCCTAGTGTGAGAAACAGGGTTGCCACAACACATATCTTACTGTAACTTTTAAATTTTAGGAAGAAGCACTCGATAGGAAACTTATTCGTGTCTTTGTAACTCTTGATATTTCTTATGGTTTAGTCACAAAATAAAAAAAAAATTACGTGACTAAAGCATTTTTTATGCTTATTTTTTATTTTACTGTCTTGTAGCTGCTTAATTTATTTATTTTGAGATAAGGTATTTAATTAGTAAACTATATTAGGCATTTGTTTTTCTGTATACTTGAAATTCTAAATTGTAAAACCGTGACAGATAGCAAAGTTGGCAAAGATAAATAAAATGTTATTAATGAATAACTCTTTCTGAAAATAAATTAGTTATACACCTAGAAGGCAATGGAGCATACCCATTTTCCATAAGTAACTCTGCAGCCATTTAGATTTTCTTATTTTATCACTAAACCGCAAGTAATATCAAAAGTTACAAGGACATGAAAAAGTTTCCTATCGAGTGTTTTTTTCTAAAAATTTATTAAGTAAAGTTATCTTCCTAACCTAAAAAAAGTTATATCAAGATATGTGTTGTGGCAACCCTGTTTCTCACACTAGCGGTTAACTGCAAGTAACTAAAACCACCTGTAAATATGACTTACCTTCTTGTGGAACCACATGCCAAATTTCATCCAAATCGGTTCGGGCGTTCCTTTGTTATAAGAAAAATTATCTTTCTCTTCAAGAATTTTAAAGAAGAATACCGGTTTAATGAGACCATTATGGATATAGATAAGTTTGGTTAAATTGTCTTTGTTTGAGCCCAGGAATGTGTGGTTAAGCCATGTCCACGGAATTTAGAGACAGCCTGTATGTAAATCTTTTAGGATGATTAGATTGTTGCTAGTTTTTACATTTTTATGATTTTATTAGGATGATTAGGTTGTTTTTAGATCTTTTTACGTGCTTTTAAGTTGGTAGCGTACTGAAGATGCGTATCTACGGATATAACATTATTGTGGGCGGAGATTAATTTCATTTACAATAGGTGTGTTCGTTTTACTTTCGACTCAAATCAGTAAATATCAAAAGTGAGGTGAGTTTTGCTGAGTTAAAACGAGCGCGTAAAAACAACATATAAATTTCCAAGGTTACTGAGTGCCGCTGAGTTACTCTGAGGTTTGTGGTAGAAAGAACACACCTATTATTAACGTTATTCAGCCTTTTCGACTGGTTCTTCTGTTTTAATTTGCTAATAAATTAACGAATGTTAGTTAATTGAATTAATAAAAATAAATTAGAAAATAAAGTAATATACAAATTAAGAATAATAAATAATAATTTACAGACCGATATACTTTTACTACCAAAGCCTCACTCTATACATTAGCAGTTATTAGCAACTTTAACCTTTTCCAACATTTAGTTTACACTTATACCTCTATAAAAAATGCATAAAGCTGTCTGATTGGGATCAATTCTGAACTTTTAAGTAGGACAAAACATAACTTGTTAAAACATATAATTTTGTAACTTAAAAATGACATGATCTTCCAAAGCGATCTTATTAAAAAGAAACAAAATTATTTATAACAAGTATAAGTAGATACCTTCACTTTTTGAATTCAATTCGAAAATAGCAAGGAATTAGACGACAAAATAAACTTTTACGTTTTTCGTAAAAGCAATAATATTCACTAATTCAGAAAATAGGAATAAACGCTTCGGCTTATTTAAACATACACTTTGTTCCGCTGTAACTGGTTCATAATGTTCATGTGATCAAAAGAAATCATGCCACTGGTTAGAATGGGATGTCGAATTTAGAAAAAAAATAGAGCTCTGTGAAGTTGGCCCCCGACTTACTCCAAAAAAATTTCTTTTAGCTAAAACGACGCCAAATTGTCTGTAGAGTTATGTAGTGAAAGAATTTTTATTTATAGAAAAAAATAAAAAAGTTATGGGAGGGAATTTATACTTATTTATTCGTTATATTAAGAAGTTTTTTTGGACTATTTATTTCCGTATATCCGTATTGTTTGATTAGAACTTATTTGTAAGGTTTTTCTGACGGTTATTTTTAGATTTTTACATTTGTAGTTATCCAGAAAAAAGTTACAACCCCTTGAATGTTGAGGGTGGCACTATTTGCACTCTGAAATCATGTAAACCGTCTCCAAATAATGCGTAGAGGATTGTAGTGAAGGAATTTTCGTTTGTAGTTATTCAGAAAAAAAGTTACAATCCCTTGAATGTTAAGGGTTGCACTATTTCCACCCCCGCAGGGGGGATGACTCTGTAATCAGTAAACCGTCTCCAAATAATACGTAGAGGATTATAGTGAAGGAATTTTCGTTTGTAGTTATCCAGAAAAAAAGTTACAACCCCTTGAATGTTGAGGGTGGCACTATTTGCACTCTGAAATCATGCAAACCGTCTCCAAATAATGCGTAGAGGATTGTAGTGAAGGAATTTTCGTTTGTAGTTATTCAGAAAAAAAGTTACAATCCCTTCAATGTTAAGGGTGGCACCATTTGCACCCCTGCAGGGAGGATGACTCTGTAATCAGTAAACCATCTCCAAGTAATGCGTAGAGGATTGTAGTGAAGGAATTTTCGATTGTAGTTATCCAGAAAAAAAGTTACAACCCCTTGAATGTTGAGGGTGGCACTATTTGCACTCTGAAATCATGTAAACCGCCTCCAAATAATGCGTAGAGGATTGTAGTGAAGGAATTTTCGTTTGTAGTTATCCAGAAAAAAGTTACAATGCCTTGAATGTTAAGGGTATCACTATTTCCACCCCCCGCGGGGAGCTGCCGCTGTAATCGGTAAAGCGTCTCTAAATAATACGTAGAGGTTTGTAGTACAGAAATTTTCATTTGTTGTTGTCTTTGTAAGAAGTTACAACTCGTTAAATTTAAAGGCCTGTATTTATGGTAACAAACAATCAAAAAGCTTTATAATTGATTGTTTCCATAGCACCAGTCTGTTAAATTTAACGTACTCGATACAGAAAAGGTCGTCCTGTCAGTTAAACCGACTATGGCTATGAGATCCTAAGTTAGTATATGAGAATTTATCTCATCTGATTGAATTTACATGCGTAAAGCCGAACGCCTGGCCAGCCGTTCAACTGCACGAACAACTCCGTGTCCGTGGGGTCTCTGGTGACGTCGGATCGTACTATGACGATTTTAATTGGTCACAATCCACAGCGCATGCACAGTGACATATACCTAAAGCCGCGTACAGACTTGAATGTGCATGCGTTGAGCTGAGGCGCATACGCATGCATGCGTCGGTGTGGACTGTATATTCGCAGCGACTCAACACATGCTTAGCATCTTGCGAGACCCTGCGAACGCACATGATGCGAGCCAGAGCGTGTCGGTCTTTTGGTACCGCTCAAAGGAAATATATTGTGCATGTGCGCTCAGTTTGGACGTGTTTGAACATGAACATGCACAATCCATTTATATCATATGACTGCATGTTCTGCAGTCTGAATAGGGTTTCAGGACCTATCAGTTATTTATTTGTTAATAAAGGTTTATTGTCGCCACGATGGAAAGGTCAAATGATGACTGCCTTCAATCAAAAAAAAAGCAAAGGCAGGAAAACGGTTGAAACTGGAAAAGGTAAATAGGTATACTACAAAATCTTCGGAAGCCATTCTAACAAAATTCTTAAAATGTCCAGATGGTTCTTCAAGAAGCAAACCTTGGAGAAGAGGAGACCCGCCATAATATTCTCTCTTGGTGTACTTCTGTTTCATCCACCAACGTCAATCGGGTGTACAACTCGAGTCAACACGCATATGCGTGTGCATTCGTCTCGACTCACCACATGCACATTCAAGTCTGTACGCGGCTTAAGACCAATGCCACAAATATCGAAACCGTCGGAAGTGTGTTCTATTTGTCACAAATCTCATCATCTCAATAAACGTCATTTCCGTTGGCATGAACAAGGAAGTTTGAACTGAGATTTCGACCTCCCACTTTGTCACTCGAGCACTCCCATTAGCTGCCAGGATGAAAAATACACTCAAACTTACTTGTTCGGGCGTAGTGCTTTAAAAGTAACGAAAAAAATTCTACTCGCGTGTACTCGTTACAAAGTATTCGTTACTTGTTACTTTCGTTACTACGGTATAATTAATCAATAAGATAACATGCGTGAATATAATTTTTAACTTAAAATCTTAATACCTAATAAGATTATTTTTATTATAATTTAGTTTATTAAAAAAATTTCAAAATACAATTACTACTTACTAAAAATGCATACATAAGCCGTGGACGGTGCGTTCAAGCAATGTACAAGTATAAACAGTTGATAAACAATCTATTAGAAACGTAAACAACTTATAACTGAAATTATTAAATTACCAACTGATCGGGAGCTCGCACTTTTTCGTGTCGAAACATGAGCGAAATCGTACGCTGTGGTCATACGAGTAACGAAATGTTTTAACAAGTATCGAATCGGTACTTCGAGTCTCGTGTTATACCCGTTACTCAGTAACGAATACATACAGTTTGCAACAGCACTATTCGAGCGTACAGAAACGACATTTATCAGAACTGAAGTTAGTTATATACTAACTTTGTGTGAGATCAATGTGAAGTTAGTTTTGCTGTGAACAAATCAGTCTTCTGTCTTGTGGTGAGTAATAGTTAACAAATTATAATAAAACTTGAAAACAGGAGTATCGTAGGACAGAAAGACATTCTTGTGTATACGTATACAATGAAATATTTTTAATCAAAATGCCGCCTCTACCCAGGAAAACGGTAGATGAAATATATGATGTTCTTAAAGATTTTTGTTTTTTCAAAAAAAAAAAAACATATTTGCCGTACAACGATTTCATTTGGAAAAAAGCATCAGACGCGTTAAATAACGAATTAAGCATTAATTATGTTTATGTGTATATTACG
Organism: Prosopocoilus inquinatus; assembly: GCA_036172665.1. NCBI lineage: Eukaryota > Metazoa > Arthropoda > Insecta > Coleoptera > Lucanidae > Prosopocoilus > Prosopocoilus inquinatus. The sequence goes on from CM069871.1 coordinate 39,964,052, forward strand.
AAAAACAGAAACGGAATTTCTGATCGCTTGCGTGGTAAAGGTACCGGGCGATCAACGGAATTCATAATTAGAAGAGGCTGTGATTGGTGCTATTTTATGCTGTGTGGTTGGATACACTGTGAAATAAATAATAAATTGACAGTTGTCATATTTGAGGTTACGCTCGTGGTTTGTAAAATCTTCATTTTGTTATTTTATTTTATATGGATGCTGGTTTAATTCCTTTTTCATAATATTAAGGGAGGTTCCATAAGACAAATCTGTTTATTATCAATGATTAAAAAAAACAAATTTCACAGTTCTGATATTTAAAATTTATAATTGCAAACTGCAAGCGTGTGTTGCCAACTTTTTGAAAAAATATCACAGCCTGCTGTCATTATAAATTCCGTTGATCGCATGGTATTCCTTCTATTCAGTAGAGTTGTGTCATTCACGAACGATTCAGTTGAATGAACGAATTTTTTGAGTAAAGATTCGTTCGTTCGTGAACGAGCGAATCTTTTCGAACGATTTTATTCAGATGAACGAAATGAACGAATCGCGCTGCACCGTAGCTTCCAATTTTATTCGTGCATTTTTCACCTCTTGTTTTCACGTATTTTAATATAGAAAGTACAAAGTTTTTTTAATCTCAAACCGGACAGAAAAATGAAGGGAACACACTCAACGTTTCGCTATAGATTTATACTCCTGACTCCTGATTTATACTATATTATAATACGTGTTCCCTTCATTTTTCTGTCCGGTTTGAGATTAAAAAAAATTTTTACTTACTATTTTCATCGGACAAGAACAAACTTCAATTATTTTAATATAATAATATAATATATATTTTACATTTGTGAAGAAGGAATGAAATTACTTTATCAATAACATAGCACAGTGTATTAATCAAAAAGTTTGTGAAATATGCGGCTTTCAATAAAGTTTACAATGTTCAGGTAGGCTGTGATTGAAGATTTTTAAACAATTTTAATTTTCTGTCAAGTCTGTCAGATTGTTTAAAAATTATATCTGAGCGTAAAAGAAGTGTTGGTTGGAAATACTTTAGTGTTTTTAATATAAATAAATGTAATTATTGTTTGAAAGAAGTCAGTACGGCGGGAACCGATATCACATGTACGGCGAGCGACCCGATCAGTTCTTTCGTTCATTTCGTTCATATCGTTCACCGACTCAAAGATTCGTTCGTTCGTTATTTAAGATCGAATCTTTTGAGTCGTTCGTAGTAATAATATGAACGATTGGTTCGTGTACGACACAACTCTACTTCAGAGTAAAGGAGTATTCTCACTTACGCGACAGCGAGCTTCACTGCACTGCACTGCAGCTTGCTTCAACGCCACAAGAATTCGACACTGCATTCTCACGTGCACTGCAAAATCAAAACTTCAGTGCGCGACAGAACCTCTCTCCATATATTATCTCTTCGCAATTGGTTGCTATGATTTTTATCACTCATATCATATAGTTCAGAGTATTCTCTAATTAATAAAATTAGTTTTTCTACATTTTTTTCTTCCATGCGAGCCACAATGCACACCACAATATTTCACACTCGGTAAATATTACTTCGGTATACTTGAATCGTCACAATTCCAATTTTTAATAAAGACAGAAACTGCAGTACGCATGCGTTTTTTTATGTTTGCCGAGTCCACATGGGCATCACCGTACTACAAATGCAGCGTGGAAAGGTACAGCGGCCATACGAAGAGTTCAGCAGCGGCAAACGTGGCGAAGCCGCGTAAAGCGCAGCATAGGTCAGAACGGCTTCATACAAACACGTTTAAACCTTTAGAGGTAGCATTCTGCTGCACAGTGAAGTGCAGTGCAGTGAAGTTCGCTGTCGCGTAAGTGAGAATACTCCTTAAGGCTCAATTATCACACGGCAACGCGTCGCGTCGTGTCACGTCGCGTCATTTTGCTGATTGCAATTCTCACTAGGCAGCATTTTATGTCAAAAAATTACATGTAAAAATATGACGCGACGCGTCATTTTGCTGCCTCTAAAAGTTGCCATGGTTTTAAATGAAGCAATTCTCATTCGGCAGCATTTTATGTAAAAAAATTACATGTAAAAATATGAAGCGACGCGACGCGCTGCTCGTGTGAGAATTGAGCCTTAGGCTTAGAAAATAGAGTTTTTCGAAATGATCAAAATCGTAATATTGTTATTATTCGGAAACTAATCAAGATTTCAATGAGATTTCTTTAACTTGAGTTAGTTTCACCTTATTGCATAATATCAAGGCCAGAAAATAGCTCAGGTTTTGCAAAATTTTGAAGAAGTTTCCATATCATGTGATACATCATTGCATTCAGAAAAAAAATTCTTTCTTAAAAGGGCCAAAAAATTAGGGAGTACCAATTTTAAATTTTAATTTTAAAGATTAGGCTAGATTACTGAAAATTTGCAAAAATGAAATTAGTTTTATTAAGTGCCCAATACTTAAATTATCATGTAAATTATTTCAAACCGTATTTCAATATCTTAAGTAACAAAAAGTTACGGCAAATAAAAGAAATTAGGAAATTTTGGTTTTTGTGAAATTTTGACGAAGCTGGCCATGACAAGTAATATTTGAAAATGGATTCTTAATGAGCTCTCGAGCCTGCACCTTTTTGCTTATTTAATCATCTCTCTATCTCTTCAAATACAGCAGTTACCCATGCTGCCCTTACGAAATCCGGGCATACTGTATGCCATCTCTAGGTAGTAGCGCGGAAGTTCGAAACCTATACGCAACTGCGAGAAATATTTTAATGTTATCTCATGCTGAAGACTTAAATACCGTTCTCTCGCGCATTGATATTTCAACCCCTCTCTCAGCTGTCGCTCTTGAAATTGTACATATTGAATATACTGTTCACCGTGGTATAGAGTAAATCACCCGCGACACTTTTGCAATAATGGCTGAATGAAAACTAAAAAGTTCGGACTCTTGGCTGCTTACAACGGAAATGCCTTATCATAGCCAGTAAAGCGTGAATTTTAAAATTAATAGCTCACCAACTTCTCAAAGGGTTTAATAATTACGTGCTTAATTCCTCGCCTATATTTTCAAAAGCTAGTACAAATAGTTTTGTTGGCGAAATGTGTAACATTTGTATTTTACTTCAAATAAACCAAATAACTGCACATCCTTTCGTTTCTAATGAATCAATTCTGCATATCCTTTCATTTCTAAAGAATTAAATTCACTAAGAAATTGAGAAATAAGAGCGAATGTCATGTTTTCCTATTCATATTATTTTAACGGACATTTTAACCCCTCTGGTATTTTCCAAAGCAGTTGTTTATAATAAATTAATAAAGAATGCGATAATTTCATAACTGGTTCTAACTTTTAATTCTGATCGACTTATTCTTATGACATTTTTCTGTATCTTGTGAAATAAAGGCGCTTTACTCTTAAGCGCCTTCATTTCTCGGCTTAATTTCCGGCGTCCACATTGTATACCGTTCAAGATAAATTTCATCTGAATGTTTCCAATTTGATTTTAATTTGATTTTAAAGGGTGCAGAAGCATTCTACCTCACTATTTTTTTAAATTAAAATTCGATAAAAAAATCCCATTTGTAGCACACTTTTTGAAAGAGACTGTATGTATTCTTCAATCACATTATTTTGTAAATATAAATTTGCCGCTTGCAGTTAACCAAGATCACATAGTTTTAACTTTTAACGGAATGTCAAGCAGCAAACGGGAACGGCAACGTCAAATCGTGCGTAGGAACACTTAACTTTAGCCGCCTGCATTTCTCTGGGGTACCATGTAGCATAAATTAAATCAGCAACATACGTTACCTTACACTATTCACTGATGTATACCACTTGAAAAATTATTAATTTTAATGTAGTTATTATCATTATTACTCGTTTTCGCAAATGTTACATACGTTTGGACAACGAGAGGGCATTTCCGGACAGTAGTAAAATAATGAAATTACACAGTTAGTACCCATATGAAACAATAAGTGTATAACAGCTTTATAAAAAATTGTATATTGTTGAACGAGTGACGAAAGTGAGTGAACATTAATTCGTGAGCTTAAGAAATTATTTGCACGAGTTAAACACTATAAATCCGACTTACATTTGGTAAGTATTAGGAAGATCTAAATGACTTTCTGAATCAGAAGTCGTGATAAAAGTCCGACGAATAGCGCACACAAGATTTATTTCCATCTCTAGAGACGAAAGTTAACGTTGCGAGATATTTCCTCGCTAGTTACGGAAATAAAACTTTTGCTGGAAGTATTTGGTGAGAATCAGGGCTATTCTGTAACATTGATATGCATATCAATTGAAACGGTCTTCAATCTTGAAGAGAACTTGTTACGATTTCATAACATTTCACGTCGATTGACGACCGCAAATTGAAGAGAGATGCATATTAACTCGATATCACACTCCGAACGGATTGCAAGTTGTTAGGAAATTATTTACAGAATACCCATTTTCAAGGTAACTTGAAATGTAGCAATATCAAGTCCATATCAATGTGGACTTGCGTTAAAAAGAGTATAGAACAAAATAAATACCAGTACTGCTCAGTAAATATAAAATAGAAACAAATTTATTAGATATTTATATGTCTAAAATATATAACAAATCTGACAAATGAGATAGCGATGCCTTTTATTATAATTGATATAAGTTGTTTTACCACATTTTACCGTTTGTGAGTGCCTGTCCGAATGTGTCCCACCAGAGTAGCATGAACCCCTCCAATGACACATTTTAAACAATTCTATATTAAAAAATGAATCCTATTACACAGCCCTGCATTGTGTCATAGGAAAAGTAATATAATAAACATTTGAGACAGGCATTAATAAAGAATTTTATGAACTTTTATTGACGTGAGGCCTCGTTCAATTAACTCGGAAAATTATTTCCTTACACCAAAAACAATTTTATTCTCTTTAAACTTAATGCGTTATATGCATTACCTTGGAACGATTTCTTCGATTTCTTTCCTCTCTAATAAGACATTTAAGTAATAAATTTGAAATGTCCAGAATTATAAATCTATAATGAAAAAGTAAATTTTAGATTGGCTTCACTATTTCTCGCCTATTTAGAATGGTAGGTGCTTTAGAGTGGCCCTTACAATAGGATCTGGAAAAATTAGTTCACAGAAAGTCAGACAATTCTTATGTATCATGTGTGATAACCATATTTAAATAAAGTTAAAATTTATTGAAAAAATCATTCTTTCTTTCTGATAATTAATATTTAAGATGATTCATGAAAATTTTTCAAATAATAGTAATAATAAGATCGCGTTATTGATTTTTGATCATACAAAGACATTTTGGAATATATTCGGATATGTTGCAACTATAATTTAATACTGTCCATTTATACTTTGTAATAAATAAAATTTTGGTATTTTGCTTCATCATTGAGAAATTGCATCGTACATTTCTGTATTTAAACTGTTAGATAATGATTTATTTTAATTCTTTTTTTCTGTCACACTTAAGCGAATCGCTTGTCTACAAAGTGGTTGCTCATATTTTCGTACAAGTTGCGGAAACATAAAGCGGTACGAGTCTTATTTATAACAAGATTTTGGATTATTTCGATAGTGTGGAGGTTCCTTGGTGACGGTCGTTACTCTTCTAGACACTCTAGCTAAAATGTAAGAGAAAATTTTCCACTAGTAAGTGAAATGGAAGCAGTGAAACCTGTATAACAAGCATCTCATTTCGGACGTGACATACTGAGTGTTTCATAACGTACGTAGGAGATCGAAAGGGCAGCTAGAGGAGATCAAATTAAAGCTTTTTTCTTAATAAAGTTTTGGTAAAAAATTAATAACTAAAAAGTTATAAGGGTTTAAAGTGAAATTACTTAAGAAACAAAAGTTTCTACCTGGAGTAATATTTTACCTTTTAAATTCAAATTTGGTGTATTTGAGAGTTAATTGAACATTGCTTTACATAAAACAACTATCTAAATAAATGTAGTCACATAAAAGCTGCGGCTATTTCACTTTTTCTTTTAATGACCAAAAACACATTTTCGTATTGCTGTGTACTGCCTACTAATTAAAACAAAACTAGGAAATAGATTCACATAGACATTTTATGAATGGTGGTTTCGATAAATTTAGAGTTTATTTGACAATAAAGTTGAAGTTTGGAAGTTTAAAGAAAAAATTAAGAAAGTTAAACTGCTGGAACTTTCTCCTTCTTGGGTTTTGATCAAAATCGAATTAAGAAAAAACTTTATGTTGATCTCCTACAGCTGCCCTTTCAATCTCCTCCGTACGTTATGAGACACTCATTATATTAGAAATCTTAATTCAATCAACGCCCGGACATTTGCATTCTATAACTCAATCGAAAGACTGGCCAAATACGCAGAACCGTTATTTTGTTTCATTTTTAGCACGACAATAGTTGTAAGTAATAATAATAATAATAATAATAATAAATGACTTTATTCCTAGTAAAATAATTATTACATTTGTATGATGTATTTGTGGGAAACATTCGTTCGTATTTTTAATTATATACAGGGTTTTCACCGAATGCCGCGGTCTTCTCTACCGTTTAAAGTATACACAATGGTAAAGAAATTCAAACGAGCTAAGCTGTAACTCAGTCAGCTCTATTTTATAAAATTATTTTAAGCTATACAGGGTGTTCGGTAGCTGACAGCCATACCAAAGTTATATTTTTCTAAATGGAACACCCAGTATATTTTTACATATTTCAAAAGTACGCATAACGAATAGGTAATAACAAAAAATTTCGCAAATTTTATTTAAGAGTGTAAGATATTAATGACTATACTGGGTGTCTCGCGCCATGTGCTCATCCTTCTAGAATCTGTAATTATTAATCGATTAACAACGAAAAAAAACTTTATTTTTCAGTCTATACAGCTATGAATCGAATTTTTTCGAGCTAATGCAATCAAGTGTTTCGAGAAAATCACTTACACACTGATTGTATTTTTCTTTTTACCATTTTTACAGCTTTTAAAATTTTCGTTACGTCATAACTCATTTTTCTTAATAGAAACTCATATGTTTCTTAGCTTAGTTCAACAGAACATTTCTCTCTGAGTACATTGATACCAAATACATCATATTTTCTTTGAAAGTCATTTGAAATATAGAGAGTGTAAAATTTCAATAAGACATGTTCTATTTTAAATTATTTTCAAAGAAAATATGACGAATTTGGTAACAGCGTACTCAGAAAAAAATGTTCTGTTGAACTAAGCTAAGAAACATATGAGATTCTATTAAGAAAAATGAGTTACGACCTAATGAAAATTTCAAAAGCTGTAAAAATGTTAAAAAGCAAAATACAATAAAAGGAGTGATTTTCTCGACACATTTGATCGCATTAGATCGAAAAAATGCGATTCATAGCTTTCTAGATTGAAAAACAAAAGTTTTTTTCGTTGTCATGGAAACCAAAATTAACAATTGATACGTATGCGGTCTCGCAATGATCCGGAAATTTCAAATATGTAAAAAATATATAGGGTGTTCCATTTAAAATAAGAAAATTGACATCACTTCCGGCGAAACTGAAAGTCCTATGATGACTAGCAGTGTGTCGAAAAATTCCATTTTTTGTTTAATTTATTGTCTCCAAAATTCAGGTTAATCGATAAATGAATAAAGATTCTAGAACGGTGAGCACATGGCGCGGGACACCCAGTATATCAAAAATTGCTCTATTTTAAGCTCTTACAGTTTTGTAATTTATTTCGATTTCGTCGGGAATCTTTGTAGATAGTCGGTACAATATTTCATTTAGAGAAATTTCAGAACAACTTCCGTCCAATAGTTATTATGTATACAGGGTGTTGAGTTTTGCAAAATATAATTTTCCTCAAAATTTTCAAATGGAACACCCAGTATATCTAAGCTCTTGTGAAATACTGCTTTAATAAGCTTTCATAAAACGCCAGATGTATTTGTCTTAACTTAAGAAATCGCGAGACGGCAACGAAATATTTTTTTCTTTCAATATTATTGTTATTTAGCTTTCCGTCCGTTTTTTTTTATTAAAATAATAAAAAAAAATAAAATTTAAAATCACGTTGCCGTTTGTTAGAAAAGAGGAAAACAGTTTCCGTAAGTTCTTAATTGAAAGAAAAAAGTATTTAGATTAGTGACACACTACTTCTACAAATGTGTGTTTCTTTTTGTGATAACAAAATAGATTTCAATAATGTGTTCCGTTTAAAAAATATAATTTTGGTATGGCTGTCAGTTACTTAACATCCTGTATAAATGAAAATAATTTTATAAAATAGAGCTGACTGAGTTACACCTTAGCTCGTTTGAATTTCTTTTCTATCTTATATACTTTAGACGATAGAGAAGCCCGCGACACTCGGTGGACACCCTGTATAAATAGAATAACTGAAGCACATACCCGATGAAAATTATTAAAAAATATGTACTATATAATTAATTTGTTGCGGATGCTTGAAACATTTATCAATAAACAAGTTGTTATGAGAAACTAGAAAGAAACGAGTTTCTTTTTCTAGTTTCCCTTAAAAATAAACAAACAAAAATCTGAATTTGTCCGCAACAAATTAATGATACTCCTATATTTTATGTACCGAGTGTCCCGTGCCATGTGCTCACCCTTCTATAATATTTATTTATTAATCGATTAACCTGAATTTTGGAGACAATAAATTAAACAAAAAATGGGATTTTTCAACATAGTCATCATAGGACTTTCAGTTTCGCCGGAAGTGACATCAATTTTCTTATTTTAAATGGAACACTCTATATATTTTTACATATTTGAAATTTACGGATCATTGCGAAACCGAATACTAATAATAATAATAAAAATCAATTGTTAATTTTGGTTTCCATGACAACCAAAAAACAACTTTTATTTTTCAATCTAGAAAGCTATGAATCACATTTTTTCGATCTAATGCGATCAAGTTTCGAGAAAATCACTCTTTTGATTGTATTTTGATTTTTAACATTTTTACAGCATTTGAAATTTTCATTAGGTCGTAACGCATTTTTTTTAGTAGAACCTCATGTGTTTCTTAGCTTAGTTCAACAGAACATTTTCTTCTGAGTACGCTGATACCAAATACGTTACATTTTCTTTGAAAATAATTTAAAATAGAGCATGATTTATTGAAATTTTACACTCCCATTATTTCAAATAAGTTTCCAAGAAAATATGATGTGTTTGGTATGAGCTTACTCAGAAAGAAATGTTCTTCATATGAATTTCTATGAAAAATTATTGAAAAATAAAGGTTTTTTTTCGTTGTCATGGAAATGAAAATCGATTGATACGTATTCGGACCCGTAATGATCCGTAGATTTGAAATATGTAAAAATATATTCCGTTTAAAATAAGAAAGTTGATATCACTTTCGGTGAAACCGGAAGTCCTATAACGACTAGCAGTATATCGGAAAATTCCATTTCTTGTTTAATTTATTGTCTGGAAAATTCAGGCAAATCGAGTAATAAATAAAGATTCTAGAAGGGTGAACATATGGCGCGGGACACCCGATAGAATGATTGCTCATTTTATTAAATGTGACGGTTGATAAGTAGCCATAGTTACCGAAATTTAGAAATAAGGTTCAAACGAAAGTTCACTCCCGCTTTATGTTTCACCAACTGTACGTCAAACTGTAATGAACACCATAAATTTTGCTTAAGTCTACTACACATCGACAGTTTCATCAAAATTTACAGTAGTTAGCTCCGTCAAGTTCTCGTCGTTCAGAATTCAACGGCAAGACCCAATTGAACGCTACACAAGCTCAAGCGCTTGCAGACGGAATTAATCATCTACGAGAAATACCTGGGCTAGGCATCTAGTTCGTGGCAAACTTCCATGTAGTCAGGGTGTAACATGATGTCCTTTATCATGTCCTTGAGCATCGTGTAGCGAGGAAACATCGGGTACAATTTCGAATTCATGTAATCAGACTAGAACAAGAATTATTGTGCTTAAGGTTAAAAATTAAGTTCCATGGGGGCATATTCTGTATCAAACGCGTTAAATTTAAAGGGGTGTTAATTTTTTTGCCACGGTAACAGCCAATTACAGAACTGCATTTCAAATTTTAAGGGACGTCCAAATTTTAATAGCCCGTCAATAAGTTACAGAATACTCCCCATGGTGTTTTAAATTACATTGTATAGAAAATAATCCGTTTTTACCTTCAATTCCCTGATAAGATTCCTTAGTCCCGAGTATTTCTTCAGAAGTCGATAAAGGTCGTTTGTCATTTGAGTGTTCTCGGCGTCTATTTGCGACGTCATCATATCTGAAATATTGCTTTCTAAATTTAACAAATCAGTGTGCATTTTTTTACACAAAGAAATAAAAAGTCAATTCTTCTCGAATGCTGGATATCACAAATAGTCAATTTTGCTTTTGCGTAACATCAAAAGTCATCTCATGAGTAATATTTAGATACATCTAAGGACACGAATTGGGATATGTTCACGTAATGTTTTCAGTGGCGCCATAAAAATGCATCGAACGGGCTTATCGTGTAATAGGATTATTAAAATAATTTTCAGCGTTCCTACTATGTGATGCAACGTGACTGAAGATCTCGGAGGTCGGAGTACAAGTGGCCAACTAATTACTCTGAAAATCTTTACGTACTGAAACAAGAAGAATTAATTGCACAACTGTAATTTTTTATTGCGGTAATATTGCTCCGTTTTTTGTTTGACTGAATAACACCATTGCGGCACTTTCGCGTTTGCATTTACGCTGTGCGCTAATATCTTATACTGTCCGCTTCATTAGAATTTAGTGCTGTAAAAGTAACGAAAGAATTTGTACTCGCATATATTCGTTACTTTAGATTTCGGTACCCGTTACAAAGTATTCGTTACTCGTTACTGTAGTATAATTGATCAATCAGATAACTTGCGTGAATATAATTTTCAACTTAAAATCGTAATACCTAATAAGATTACTTTTATTATAATTTAGTTTATTAAACTGGACGGTGGACGGTGCGTATAAGCAATATACAAGTATAAACAGTTGATAAACAATATACATATTAAGAACGTAAACAACTTATAACCGAAATTACTAAATTACTAACTGATCGGGAGATCGCACTCTTTCGTATCAAAACGCGAGCGAAATCGTACGCTATGGTAATACGAGTAACGAAATGATAAGTAACGAATCGGTACTTCGAGTCTCATGTTATACCCGTTACTCAATAACGAATACATACGGTTTGCAACAGCACTATTAGAATTTGAACCGTGCAAAATATCTGATACCGAAGCTTAGTTAAGAACTTACCCATAGGTAGGCATACACAAGCGGAATTGTTCGAAAATCGGATTCGTTGGATGAGATCACCTGATCCGTGAAGGACATGGTCCGTCGGGTGTAGTACTTTTTGCCCACTAGCCAAGAAATAATTAGAAATCTGTAATATTGCCGGATTAGATCTGATGATGAAACAAATCTCTCCGAGTGGGGCACAAAAATCCGTCGCTTTTTGAAGGACTCGATCCGTGATGTTAGATCCGATAATCCTTTCCATGCTTAAAAGATCTGCGGATTTTTAAACTGTAAGTTGCGCATTAACTTGCGCATTTTTAAGTTTTTGTTTGCATATACTTGTGAATTTTGCTTCCACAAACACGGTCAAAGTCAGTATAATTTGAATAAACTTAACAAGAAATGATTTTTCCAACTGTTTTAAAGAAGTGTGTAAAAATTTGAAAAGTGTAATGTGTAAACCACACTGTAAACTAACAATTTAACCAACCAGGAACACGCAACGAAATTGAACCGAGTTAATCGAACACAGAGAGATGAGATCAGTGGGCTTTGATGGCTTTGATCCTTTCATAATTTTGTGACAGAAAATACAATCCGTCGGATTTGGTCTATCGGTCATTCCAACGGACCTGATCCTCGAATCACGATAGGATATTTTAGCGGACTTGTTGTATTTACAGTTTTAATACGGACTAAGTTTTATTTTTTTTATTTATCATCAGATCCTCACGAAATTAAAAGAGAGCAATAATAATATTTCAAAATAGCAATTTTTTGAAGTATACGAGCATCAGAATTGCAGATGACTCAGTTTCTATTTAATGGGGTGATTTATCGTTGAGGAAGCAATGAAAACTGTAAATAGTTTGCTGAGTACAAATAAATAAACAGAAAACAGGTCGTAGGTACTATTGATATATCCTGTAATTCTTATACCGAGACATTAAAAATTATTTTACTCATGAAATGGAAAGCGAAAGCGTATATTAACAGCAAGTAAAACCAAGGCTACGACAATAATTTTAAAATCCATGACAACCCTAATAATTTCTGGTGTCAAAGTACATACAGCGCTTTAGAAAAATCCGGAATAAATTCATTATATCTTATAACTGTAAATTTCCAACAAATATATTCTAACACGTCGATTTTAGTTTTTTCTTATCCACATTTTGATATGGAAATTTCATAGATGACACTGGTGCAGTGGCAGGTATGATGTCACTGATAAGTTTTTTAATTAGCAATATTATTTTTTTGACGAAACCTTGTAGATTTTCTCTTCTTGATTTGCGACAATATGCCACATTTATTAGATTTTATATCACCGCGTTTAACTGATGAGAAAGTCGATCAAAATTTGGAGTTGCCATTTAAAAAATGAATGATGACATCACAGCGAAAAAACAAATGCCGATCATGAACTTTTTGCACTTTCAAAAATTAAAAATTTACTTGTGATTGCGCCCACTTGCGGCCAACTCAGACACTTATTACAATATTTTCTTTGAATTTCTCTTGGTCACTTTGACTCATATATAATTATTTATACTATAATTTTTTTTCTCCCGAAGCGGTACGTATTACGGTTAGCTACATACCGCCGGTCGCCGCCTGTCTTCAGACACCCGGTATACACCCTGTTCAAAAATAACTCGGTACTATTGCTAACTTTTTTATTATTAATGTTACAGATTAAATTAACAAACTAATAGTACTTTTTCCCCTGATTGCAACCATGCATTCAGAAAATCATATATTATTTAACCAATCGATAAAGAATAAAATTCTGAATTAAAATTGTTCTTTATCATTTTATCGGAAATTAATAAATAAAGAAGATACATATTTTGATTTTTTACAAGTTCATTAAGATGACTGTGTTTCAAGAATTTTGGTTTAGGTGTGTCTGTCTGAGTTTGGTAAAAATCTTTTAATAACAAGAATTTTCATAAGATGCATGTTTTGGGCAACACGATCGCGGATAACGTTACTTAATTTCTCATTCGAATAAAGATTTATTAAACATTATAAATAGCGTCCAAACTTAAACTGCTGCTGTTATCATTAAGTTTCTTGTCAAATTTTCACGATGGACTTGCCTTAACAACAGTTTCTGTTTCTTCAACAGTTGAAACACAGCCATCTTATTGAATTTGTAAAAATCAAAATATCTTTTATATTTATTAATTTCCGATAAAATGATAAAGAACAATTTTAATTCAGAATTTTATTCTCTATCGATGGTTAAATAATATGCAACAAAATTAAATATTTAATTTTCAATTTCTTAATTTTAATAATTTAACTATAACATAAAAAGAGCTGATTTTTGGATATACGTTTGTTTGAACTTTTTCTTCATTTTGGTCAACAGAATGTCTTGAGAAGTAGTAGCTACTTCAATGATATATCCTACAGATTAAAGTGAAGAAACAAAAATATGTAAACAGGGTGTTCGAAACTGTACTACAGCTAGAAAAGAACTTTTTACAGACATACTGAATTAGATATCCTGAACGCGTTGCGATGATAAAAAGCTGATATTCCGTTAAAAAAATTAAAAACAATTAAAAATCTCGAACACCAAACAGTTATTTGTTTTTCTGACAGTGCAATGAAATCGAGTGGAAAAGATCCTGTACCTTTTCTAATTTAAGTTACCCTGTACATTTCAAATAAAATGTTAGCTATTGTAAACATTTTTCTTGAACACCAAGATTTATTTACCAAATAATAAAAAAATAGTAGGCTTTGGAATAAAATATTTTAGAAACATAATTAATATGACATTCTGAACGCGTTGCGATGATATAAATTATCGGATTTTGTTAAAGAAAGGTGAAAACAATTAAAAATCTCAAAAACCTGACAGTAATTTGTTTTTCCGATATTGCTATAGAATTGGGCACGACAGGTTCTCAAGCTTTTCCGATAAAAGTTATAGTCGAAGCTCCATAACTCGAACTGCCAAGGGACCTGAGATTAAATTCGAGTTATAGAATATTCAACTTAAAGGACATGAGTACATACGATACATGTTCATAAATATTATGTATTTATTTAGATATTTTATTAAGAAGTAAAAAGAAAACATAAATAATAGTATACAGACATCAAAATTTAATATAATAAACGTGGATAATGTACTTGCTGGTATTTTGTATTCCTCAGCAATATTTTTCTTTTCGACACCATTTTCGCCTTTTTTTTAATTTCAAGCTTTTGTTGAACTATAAGGCCTAGTACATACTTAGATACAAAGTCGCGCAATAATCGCGAAACATTGTTGCGAGACAAAGTATCGAAACTGTTTCTATACATTATCGCATGTCCACACTTAAGCTTAGTTCTGGATACGCAAAATATTTCTTGCTGATTGTTTTTGATTGGTTGGTTTCTTTGAAAGAACCAATCGATTCGCAATAAACATTTAGCTTACCTATCCGGAAGTATGTTCGTTCAATGCAAAACGACGCCGACGTAAGCAACATTTTCTATGAAATTTGAAATTTACCGTTAAACGACAGCGCTAAATGCAATAATTAATATGAATTTTGCCATTTTTTGCTTCTCTTTTTTGTTTTTAGTTTTAAATATTTTAATGGCTATTTTTCACAATATTTATTGTTTAAAGCTTATTAGAATAGTAAAACGAAAAGCATTAACCTTAATGCATTAAAAAATTTTGTTGCAAATCGTTTTTGATTGCAGTGGATGCCTCGAGCATCCTCTGTACTGCTGTTTCAGTCCTACTTGGGGCTTCATCAGCAGAAGAAGCGTAGCTCGAGAGTTCCACTCCAAAGCAAAACGACTTGTCCAAGGATATTCGCAAAAGCTATGTAATAGTAATGAATAGCTTAAACAGCGACATCCTACGATTGCTCCTTGACGTGACATCGCATTTGCGAATATCCTTGGACAAGTGGTTTTGGTTTGCGGTGGAACTCTCGAGCTACGCTTCTGCTGATGAAGCTTTAAAAAAGGCTGAAATAGCTGTACAAAGGATGCTTAACGGATCCACTGCAATCAGAAACGAATTGCAGCAATTTTTTTTTTCAAAATTTTCATTATGCCTTGACAGCAAGCATGGCCGGCTTGCATGAGATGACTTATTACATAACAAACTATTCATTAATGCATTAGATAAACATTTATATCAAATTTCATCAAAAACCAAATGTGTCAAAAATAGTTTTTCTCGATTTCTACACAATTAAGTCAAAAGAGCTTACGTCATTTTGCCTTAAACTTCTTGGTTCAAAATGACAAGCTGCGGTCATTCAAACTTCAACCTTTGGTATGTGTACTGCCATGGTCAGTGATATTGGAATTGCTGCCTGTAGCATCGCTGCTTGAAGCTCAGTAAAAAATTAAAAATAAAAGAAAAGCAAAACATAGAGTTATTTATTTTCTCGGCGAAGTTGAGTTTTAAAGTCCAGATATCTTTTTCAACTTCACAAAATTACAATTTTGTATTTTTTGATTAAATCTTCTACAGGTGTTATCGAATATGATGGCAATAATTACACCATGTATAAATGGTGTTAAAATATTACGATTTAACCTAATTTATGTATATACATTTTTTTTTCGTTTCCGTGATATAGCCTATAAAAGCAAGTTGAAAAGCATACTTTGAGAAAAGAACTACGCAACAATTAAGCATTGCACATTGACATGTAAATAAAATTGCTGCAATAAAATCTTTTGACCTAATTATCTCGTAAACGGTTAATCTGACGAAGATGGAAGTTCATTTCTAGTACAATTTTATTCGTACTTTTCAATTTTTGTTTCAGTAGTCTTTAAAAAGTGCCAATAGGTAACTTATTTACTAAAATGATAAACTACTTTCTCGGATCTGCGCTACTGGTGAAAAAGCTCAATTTTTCATATGATATATCCATCCCCGTATTTCACTTATACTGCATGTCAAATTTCAACGATCTACCTCAAACAGTTACAGATATATTTGAGAAAATATTATTTTCAAGTTACCTCTTTTTTACCTTAGGAACGAAAGAGTTTTGTATGTAGATAAATTAGGTTAAACTGTAATATTTTAATGTGGTCTATACGTGTATAATTATTGTCATCTTATTCGATATGATCCTGTATATCTATTTTTTTATTCGATTTTTATACTCTACTGAAAAGATGTTATACAAAGCCACAGGCAAGCTATACCATGGTAATCTTCAGTTTTTGTTTTGAGACCACATAATTAAAAAAACAGCAGAGCCGATAAAATGTGATTGATTGTGAGCGAGATTTATCGAGTTTGTGATCTTCATCTTCTTTTTTCTCCTACGTCGAAATGTTGCGCAACACTTTTCAAGTTTCCCATTTGAAATGGGAAACAAAAATTCTGCGATTTTTGTCCCCGAACACTCGAGGTACATTACATTTTGTCTAGCAACTGTTTCGAAACAATCGTGAAACAAGACTTTGAAACAGAGATGCGCGATTTTGTATCCAAGTGTGTACTAGATTTCGAAACAAAAGTTCTGCGATTTTGTCCCGGAACACTTCAGATACACCACATTTTGTTTAGCAACTGTTTCGAAACAATCGCGAAACATGACTGTGAAACAAAGTTGCGCGACTTTGTATCCAAGTATGTACTACGCCTAAGACTATTAAGTTGATGGAAATTTATACATATGTATGTAAAGAAATTACGACCAAATTAATTGAAACACTAAACGTAACTGAAGTGTATAGCATTATTGTCTCAGATCTGAAGAAGGGAATTCTCAGAAGCACCATCGCTGGAAACGTAAATTGACGATAAAAAGTGGAGATTTGTCGTAAAAATTTGAGTAATAGAGCTTTATAAGTCCTTTGTTCATAAAATCTATTTCGAATTATAGAAATTTTCGAGTTACAGAAATTCGAATAAAGAGCGAAAAACCAATGCGAAACGCTAGGCAACTGCAGGGGACAGCAAGCGACTTCGAGTTATAGAAAAATTCGAGTTATAGAACTTCGAGTTACGGAGCTTTGACTGTACTTCATACAAATTCAAACAAGAGAGTTGGTTGTTGTTGTTGTTGCAGCTTCCCGTGAACATCAACAACTTTTCTCGTTATTTTGATCTGTAGAATACGTCCCTGAAGTAGCAGTCTGTATTTTTGTTATACCCTGTATATAAACGCCTAAACAGTCCAGTGGTAGGGGCTTGCCTTGCAATCGTAAGATCGTGAGGTTCTGTCAAGTCTACGACTTAGTATCAAACACCACGGAAAAAAAAGAATTTGCTAGTATACATCCGTTGTTTTACATCCTTGTAACTTAGTTCACAGAATTTAGACGTGTAGGTAACTTTAACTTATAAGAAGTTTTATATTTTTAGTTTAATTTATTAGTATATCTGACGAAGACCCTGTGTGTCGAAACAATTTTCATTTGTTATTAATAATTAACAGTGAAAATAGAAAAGACACTGTATTTGATTAACTAATTAATACGAAGTTATTGCCTATAAGTGTATAGTGTTTCCGATATAAATAAAAAAAAATGTAATTATTGTTTGAACGAAGTGAGTACGGCGGGAATCGATATAACATGTACGGCGATCTACCCGCTCAGTTCTTTCGTTCATCTCGTTCATTTCGTTCAACTCGTTCATTTCGTTAATCTCGTTCGTTTCTTTCATATCTTTTTTTGCTCATGGGCAAAAGAAAAATGTTCTGTAGGTAAAACTGAGCATTCAAATTCTGAGCAAATTAGAGTTGTGTCGTTTACGAATGAATCGTTCATATTATCATATAAACGATTCAAAAAATTCGTTCTTACAAAAAGATATGAAAGAAACGAACGAGATTAACGAAATGAACGAGTTGAACGAAATGAACGAGATGAACGAAAGAACTGAGCGGGTAGATCGCCGTACATGTTATATCGATTCCCGCCGTACTCACTTCGTTCAAACAATAATTACATTTTTTTTTATTTATATCAGAAACACTAAAGTATTTTCAACCAACACTTCTTTTACGCTCAGATATAAGTTCCAAATAATCTGATTGAGATTTGACAGAAAATTAAAATTGTTTAAAAATCTTCATCGACAGCCTACCTGAATATTGTAAATATTATTGAAAGCCGTATTTCTCACAATATGCGACCGCGGCCAAAAACAAAAATTGATCCTCATCATCCATACACGGAATTTTTATTATTATTAAATACCATATATGTATGTATAACAAGCCACGCAGTGTAAACGATGTCCTGTTCTAGTATTTGTCGAAGACGTGTGCTAAACATTCATCGGGACTTGTACGCGAAAAGTCGACAGTTTTTTACAGATTTGTTTTTGAATTTGTTGAAGACATGAATGTAATGTAAACGCCCCTTTACGATATTCAAATTGAATTGTTGTATTGTGTCATTAAACAAACATAAACATGAATTAGTTTCCAGAAATGTTCAAATACAATTGGACATCTGCACAGAAGAATATAACAAGAAAATGAAACTGTATGTGTTACTTGTCGCAGTAGCTAGTTAGGCTTAAAAAATTAATTCTGTAAGCGTGTTACAAATTTAAAAAATATCGAATCCATTTAACATGCCAATTTCATATTTCAACCAAATATTCAAATTTGACCAACAGTACCCAATTAGTAATATACAATCTTAATATTGTGAGCAAAATTATAAAATTCCTTTGTACATAAAAGTAAGATACGTAGTAATAAAAAACCATGATTTAAAACCCAATAAACTAGTTTTTAATAACATTGAATTTTGTGGCAATGAATTCATTTTAAAATCCAGTTGGAGCAAATTTATCGGTGGCTTTAAGTCAGTTCTCAGCGGAATTATTGCAAACATATACGACTAATCTATTTATTCTCGAAATTGAAAATGTGAAAATCTCACTTAATTTGGGAGACACGTGCGTGCTTCTGTGTCTCTGAGGAATAGCCGCCACTGAATTCTTTTTCAAAGACTTACTAAGGACCATTTTTATAATAATAAGATTTTATTTAAATATAAAGTAAAAACATGTTTATTTTTCTGTTCTTAAAAGTGATTTTAAATTACGTCTAGTGTAATTATTTTATGAAAACGACCCAGAGTAATAGAATAATTAAAGGGTGAAACTACCACAGGGGGTAGGTGCCAATTTTGTGAAAAATGAGATTTCTAACTTGAAAATGGCATAAGAGTGTACAACTGGAATGGTGAAGAATTATAAATTTTAGCTTCGTTTAATAATTAAATGCGGCACTTACAAGTCTTCATAATACATACGGATTTATAAGTCTTCATAATACATACGGATTTTTCTTAACTATTTTCCCGAAAAAATCTCACTTTCGTAAAATTGACAATTACCGTATTTCACTCTTTAATAATTTCAATATTTTGCTAATTTATTGATGCTTTGTTCCGTACTAATCTCATTTTTAAATGATAAAGGTGTGTTCTAATAGAAATTTTAATATCCACTATAGTAATTAATAAGCATAGGATTTCGATAAGTACACGCCATCGTTTCAGTAGCGCCGTAAAAATGTATCGAACAGGCACATTGTGTAATGGGACGGTGAAAATAATTTACGGCGTTCTTACTAGATGACGCAATGTCGTAATAAAGTTCGCCGGTCGATGTACAACTGGTCAACTAATTACTCTGAAAATCTTTACACATTTAAACAAGAAGAATTGATTACACAACTGTAATTTTTTATTGCGGCAATATTGCTCTGTTTTTTGTTATACTGAGTAACACCATTGCTGTAGCGGCGTTAATTGTCTTCGCAGCCCTCGCGTTTGTTTACACGCTACGGTCTAATATCTTATATTGCCCGCTTCATTAGAATTTGATCCGCTCAAAATATATTTCTCCTATATATAGTAATTAAGGTTCTAAATCAACACACTTCGTGTTCAGGTAGCAATATTAGTTATTTTTTTGTCGCAAAATAATCTCGTCTAAGGATAAAAAAACAGTCGAAAGCTTGTTAATCAAAGTAACGCTTTATAAAGGGCATTTTGCTATGGCTGCGGAGAATAACATAACCTAATACATTTTTGACTAGTCAGTCAGCCGTAAAGTACTCCCATCGTAGTAAACAGAATTCCCTGAAAGTGTTGATTACCCTGTTGCTCTTAAGACATTTGTATTTGTTATCTTTGTTACACAATAATCTCGGAATGGGAAAGTGATGGTGTTACTTGAACACGTAAGTGTGTTGATTTAGTGACCTTAGGTAATCACTAGTGTTGTGAGTCGATTCTGGAACCTCCTCCGACCTTGACCAATAAAAGTCAAGGTCAAGGTCGGAGGAGGTTCCAGAATCGGCCTATTCCTGACGTAACCTCACCATGACCTTAAACTTCAAGGCCATGACCTTGAGGTGACCTCGATCAAGGTCAAGATTAGAGGAGGTTCCAGAATCGACCTGTTCCTAACGTAACCGAGAGGTAACTTTGAAATGACCTTGAGGGTTCAACGTTAAGATCGGAGGAGGTTCTAAAATTTGCTTTGTGCCGATGTAACTACAAGGTTAAGGATCAAGTCAGAGGAGGTTGCAAAATCTCAATGTCATTGACGTGACCTCATCATTACCTCTAAAAGCGAGGTCAGAGGAGGGTTCCAAAAATTATCTATCCTTGACGTGACCTTAACTTGACGGAGGATCCAAAAACGGTTTATCTTGAATACGACCGTAAGGTTGGAGGAGGTAGGGACCCCCACCTAAAATCTTGTTATATAAGGTTCTTCATTTGGGAATAGATTCAGTTGTTACAGAACTGTGAGTTGTGTTGTTAAGTTAATCACCTAACTACATACATAAAAGTAAGTTTAAATCATCTTATTGTAATAATTTATAATTTGTATATTTTTATTGTATTTAACAGTGACATCTAAACAAGTGGATTTTTTCCTGAAGCAAAAGAGAAGGCACGTGAACGATCCTTTTGATGACGTACAGAAGAAAAGACTTCTGACTGAAAACGTTGACAAACCAAAAGAAGAAAAGCCGGATGAGCACGATTTGAATATGCCCTCAGTTCGAAACGAGTTTCAATTTGAAATACTCTCCCAGCCTTACTTCACAGATGAAGATTTTCGTCAAAGTGATACTAATGAGACAGCACCTTCCGAGATTTCAGAAGCAAGAGAGGTGACTGACGTAGATCAGTTGCCACTTTTAGCTCAAAGTGTAAATTTTCTAAATAAGAGCTGTACGAAGTGGATTTGTGTCGGACTGTGTACCGAAACATTTTTTGATCCGATAATACGTATTATGGGTTCCAAAAGGCAGAGCATATCGTTTTTAGAAGAGGAATGGAAAGAATTTTGTTCTTATAACTACACTTTGAAGTCGTATTTTACTGAGAAGAAAACTATTTATCCGGTAATGAAAATCAGCTCAGTAAAGGCGTCTTTCGAACGCATCGAAGGAACGAAAATACTGAAATTAGAAAGAGGAGTGGAGACATTATATACAGGGTGAGTCTGAAAAGAACCGACAAATTTAAACCACCAATAGGGTCGGCATCACAGGTTATGTGAGAAATATTTTAAAAAAAATTCCTATAACGATTTCCGAGATATAATTAATCAAAAATCGTACTCAAAAACACAACACTGCACTGGTATATGAAAATGGGAATTTATTGTACACACAGCTGCAGATGTCTAATAAAGTTTTATTACTTTATGAGAACGTGGTAATGCCCTTCCCAGAAAGCGGTGGTTTAGTGCGACCGTGAAATTGCAAGCGCAAAGTGTTTCATTCTAAAATAATCAGTCTACTCGGTATGTTTCTAAAAGTGTATGGTGAATCTTTAGGAAATGCACATCACGCGCGCCGTTTGTGGATCGAAAGATTTCCATTGCGTCGAGTGCCGCATCACAGTACTTTTACTGCCGTGGTACAACATTTGCGGGATTTTGGGTCTTATCGTCCTGCAGGAGGTCGGGGCCGCGAGAGACCTCTGGAAATTTTGGAGGCACAAAGAGATATTTTAGATATCGTGGCCGAAGAGCCGAGCATTAGCACCCGAAGAGTGGCACATAGAGTTGGTGTTTCGCAATCTACGGTAATCAGGACTTTTCACGAGCAAAGTTTACATCCTTATCGGGTACAAAAAGTACAAGCATTACATCCAGGTGACGGGGAGCGTCGCGTTGTGTACTGTCGCTGGTTACTTAATAAACTGCGAGAAAATAATAGATTTTTAAGTGTCGTGCTTTTCACCGATGAAGCCCAATTTACTCGTGACGGTGTTCGGAATGCACACAATACGCACTTGTGGAGCGATGAAAATCCACATGCTTTCGTGGAAATGTGGCACCAACAACAATTTTCAGTGAACGTGTGGGCCGGAATAATTGACAATTATTTGATAGGACCGCACATCTTACCGCAACACGTAAATGCCATAAACTATTTAGACTTTCTAACAAACAATTTGGACATTTTGTTAGAAAATGTTCCATTAGCAATCCTACGTGATATGTGGTAATTGCATGACGGAGCACCTCCTCATGCTGCTCGTGTTGTCAGAGACTGGCTAGACACACATTATACAAATCGCTTGATTGGGCGATATGGGCCCGTGCTTTGGGCTCCGCGGTTCCCGGACTTAAATCCTTGTGATTTCTTTTTGTGGGGGTGGATGAAACAACTTGTGTATTCCACTCCTTTAAATACGCGGCAAGAATTAATTCAACGTATCGACGATGCAGCTACAATAATACGCAACACTCCGAATGTTTTCGCACGTGTCCAAGAAAATATGAGGAGAAGGGCTACAGCTTGCATCGACAATACTGGATTGCATTTCGAACATCTTTGACAAGTAAAACAAATAATTGTTTTAATTTAATTTTTAATAGCTTTTTTTTTGCTGTCGTTCAATAGTAATAATTTAAAACATTTCGTACAATTAAAATAAAGGCCCAGCTTTGCATTAACAGCTGTTCATGTATCATTCAGGAATTCGAATCGTGTCAAGGTTGCGCTGCGCGGGTTCGAATAGTTACGTAATACCAATAAACCATAAAAGTTTATGATACAGATTTATAACCTTTTTTATGAAACGTATCGCTTTACTCTGCAGCAAGTGAACGGAACGTGCATGCGGGGTAAATTTTAAATCATATTTCAATTTCCCACAATATTTTTTTAAATATTTTTCCCATAATCTGTGACATCAATTCTATTAGTGGTTTTAATTTGTCGGTCTATTTCAGACTCACCTTGTTACAGTTAGATTTTTCGTTAGTGTTTTCTATGTTAAAATTATTACATTTAATCAAATTTGAAGTTGGGTGGCGAACCTAGTCGCTTACTCTGCCTTTTTGGGTTAGGCATTTAGTCGCTAGATGTCGTAAGCTTGCAGTGTGCATATAAATCTAGTTCGTTGGCAATAGAATATTCCAGAATTTTATGCGGAAGTGACGTAGGTTGAAATGCACGCTTCCTATTGGTGCAGACTTCGGACAAGGCGGAAGGGTTGGTGACGACCATGTTTCTTTGTTCACTTTTGAAACGGATTGCGGGGCAAGCAGACGTTTTCTTGTGCACTCTGTGCTTTTGTGTTATGTGAGTTTTGGTTGGTGGTTTTGAGGGCAAATCCACTGTGCCGACGGCGAATGCCGGAATTTTCCCCGCAGTTCTTGAAAAGTATCGTGTGAATACTTTTGTCTAAACCTGTAAATTACTAGGTAGGTCGCATCCTTTTTTTTTGATCCGCCATTACGAAGCTAATGCGCATTATTTTCTTTTCCGTTAGGTTTTTTTTCTTTACCCCTTTGGTTTCTCCTTGTGCTAATTGCTGTTGGTGTAATTTTGGAATCACCACCTCATCGGTGAATACCTCGGGAAGTCCCTACCTGGCGCGTGAAACCCCGACTCGAGAACGTCGTCGCGTCTCGGTCGAGTGACGTCACATTTCGGCGTGTAACGCGGAAAGTAGTTTTGGGGACAACCCCTGACCAACACCAGGCAAAGCGGCAGATTTTCTTACTCCTGCGCTGACGGGCAGTTCAAGCCTTGAAGATGACGCCTTGGAAAAGGGACCAAACGCACTTGGAAGAAAATTTCAGGTCCTATTTTGTATATTTCATAACCTACCAGTAGAGCTCAAGTTTACCTCCGCGTCACATTTTTTTTTTCTTTTTTTGTTAGTTCATTGCTTTGTTGACAAGTTTTAATAACCCATTAACTTACAGTGTAAAAGCAGATCTGTTCCCACTTGCAGTTTTTGCGAGTTTTATTTTGTCAAGACATTTAGTTGGTTACGACCTTTTATTTATATTTAATGTGGGTCCATTTAAGAGACAATAAAGTTTGGTTCAATTTTTGATGGTGATATTTAACAGGCTGTGTGTGGGTGTCAAATTACCTTCCCCCTTGACTTTTACACTCTATCCCCTTACTGCATTATTATCGTCGCACTCAGCTGAGGCGAAGTTGGTGGAAACGACTGCTTCGTCATAACACACCTAGGTAATCTCTCCGTTTCCTGGCGCCTTATAAATTCTGAGACGACCCCCTTTACTGTTGGAGAACCTCGACCCTTCTCCGTTGAGTCAGCCGTGGGCACCCAGGTGTTACCACCGTTCAGCTGCGCCTTTCGCACGGTAAGTGTAGTATTCTGTCCCGAACCTCCAACTTTAGTTAGACTACCACCAAAAGCCGTGGATAGGTAGCAAATTATTTGGCACCTCTACGTGGGGCTTCCTTCCTTTTGAAGTTTTCTCGTGTTCCCCAGTTCCTTAGACACATTTACCTCGTACGTCCAAGTTTTTTTTTTTTCAAATTTATTTTGTTTCCCCAAGTGGACGAGCACGCTTTGGCACAACATCGCCGTGGTTTATCAACTTCTTACCATTCCCCAGGTGCTCCGACACAAATTTCAAGACTAAGTTAATGTTTCCAATTATTTTCCTGAATTTCCTTCCTGACATAGACACACAGAGCAACGGTGTATTGCGATTATAACTTTATTGTCTCATATTTTTGTAATAATGGATTTTAAATTGCGACCTGATCGTTTAACTTCACAAGAGCTTACATATGAATTAAAAGTCCGTGGTATCGATGATGGTGGCACTGTTCCCAAAAAAATTGAGACACTTAGAAAATTATTGCAAGAGGAAAACGAGGCGTGTGGTACCGCAGTTGAGTATATGTTTTCTTCTCAGGAGGATTTGTTAGCTTTGCAGGCAAAATTAATAGAGATTCGTGCGCTCATAGACGATTTAAAACCGAGTACCTCAAATTATTTTCGAGAGAAAATTGCGGCAAAAATTACGCATGCTTTTGGACGCGCGCATCGCTGTCAAGCTACTTCTAGGGACGAAATCGATATACGTGATAATTTTGTTGCTGAACTTCAAGAACTCATGGCGGAATATGAATTAAAGTGGTTAAAGCTTAATGCGGATCAAGCTGTATCGGCGGATGTTCCAAAAACCCCTTTGATAAATTTAAGCGCTATGGCGGATGATTTTGTTGCATCTAGCAGTCGTGTTGAAACCGTTGCGCCAGATAAAATCGCGCTGCCACCAAAAGTTAAGTCGTTGTCGCCGATTGCTAGGACTGACTTTGATCAGTCACATACGCTTTTCTTGACCCCTTCGGCAACAAATGTGACTCCTCCTCAACAATTCACGTACGGAAGTTCCCCTGTTAGAGCAACCGTATCTAAGTGGAATATTACCTACGCAGGAGACAATAAAGTGATGTCATTAAATGCTTTCTTGGAAAGAGTTAGTGAACTTTGTGTTTCGCGAAATGTCTCTGAGGCATCCTTGTTGATTTCAGCTTCTGATTTATTCCGAGGTAAAGCGCTTATTTGGTATCGAGCAAATAAACATCTCTGTCAAACGTGGTCCGATCTAGTGCGTCTCCTTCGTGAGGAATTTCAATTTCCTGATTTCGATGACCGACTTTTCGAGGAAATTAAACGTAGAACTCAAGGTCCAGACGAATCCATTGGCATTTACTTGTCAGTTATGACAAATCTTTTTAATAGACTGAATACCCAGGTCCCAGAGTCTGTCAAAATTAAGATTCTGTTGAAAAATTTAGCCCCTTTCTATCTGAATCAAATTGGATTAGTGGATATTGTTTCAATTGAGCAATTATTACAGTTGGGTCGACGACTAGAATCTCGTAAGTCAGCTGTTGAGTCATATGCACCTCCACCTCGCAAAGGCTCCTTACTAGAACCTGATCTGGCCTATGTGACCAATCAATCTGTCGAGGCTATGGACTGCAGCCCTGTTGAAGCGACTTCTGTCCCTGATTCTCCAAATAGGTCAAATAAAAAGTGCTGGAATTGCAGGAGAGATGGACACATGGCTCGGGACTGCAATCTTCCTGCTCAGAAACATTGTTTCCGCTGTGGCAAGTCTAACGTAACCTCAAAAACATGCCCTAGGTGTTCAAAAAACTTGCAAACCGCGCATTAGGTGGTCGACTGATGCGTTGCTTCCAACTTTCTAAACCGACCACAACACCTCCACAAATTTCAGCAAAACTCGACTATGTCCTGTCAAATGCTATTGATGATGAGCGTCCTTATTTAGAAGTTTCGATTTTTGGCACTAAATTTCTGGGTTTATTGGATTCTGGCGCTTCATGCACCATAATAGGAGGGCCAGGATGGGAAGTATTGCAAGGTTTCGATTTACCTTTTAGGAAGCATTGTACAAATTGTACGGTAGCTAACGGTCAATCTTGTGTTAGCCCAGGTAGTGTCACGACTCCTATTCAATTAAGGGATCGCGTTCGCATCATTGACATCTTAGTAGTACCCGAACTTCCACAAACTTTAATCCTTGGTGCAGATTTCTGGAGATTAATGGAAATCGTCCCTGATCTCAGATCGGGTGAATGGACTTTTAGGAAGGACATCGTTTGTTCGGTGGAACAACAGAAGGCTTGTGTTGAACTCACTTTACCGCAACAACAAAGATTGGATGGTTTAGTGGAAAAACTTTTTCATAATGTCGAAGAAGGTAAGCTCGGATGTACTAATATGGTCGAACACGTCATCAATACGGACAGTACTCCCATTAAACAACGTTACTACCCTATTTCTCCGGCCAGACAAGCAATCGTAGATAAAGAGTTGGACAACATGTTAGAACTCGGTATCGTAGAAAGATCCAATTCGGCTTGGTCTTCGCCCATTTTACTCGTCCCAAAGAAAGATGGAACAGTAAGGTTTTGTGTCGATTTTCGTAAAGTAAACCAAGTTACAAAACGTGATGCTTATCCCTTACCCTATGTGTCTGCCACTCTTGATAAACTCCGCGACGCAAAATATCTCACCTCACTAGACATCAAATCAGCTTATTGGCAAATACCTGTTGCAAAAGAGTCTCGACAGTATACCGCTTTTACAATTCCTAATCGAGGACTTTTCCAATTCTGTCGAATGCCCTTTGGTTTACATAATGCCCCTGCAACTTGGCAACGTTTCATAGATCGTGTCCTAGGTGCTGATTTAGAGCCACATGTTTTCGTGTACCTTGACGACATCGTCATTGTAACCCAAACGTTTGAAAAACATCTTGAAATCCTTGAAGAGGTTCATAAGAGATTAGTCTCCGCAGGTTTAACACTAGGTAAGGACAAGTGTCATTTTTGTCGTAGTGAATTAAAGTATCTTGGTTACGTCATCGACAGGAATGGACTTCACGTGGATCCTGAAAAGGTTGAGGCCATTTTGAAAATCCCTAAACCCACTACTGTGACTGAAGTACGTAGACTCATTGGAATGGCCAGCTGGTATCGTAGATTCATTCCGAATTTTTCTACCGTGATCGCTCCTTTGTCGAAATTATTGAGGAAAAATTCTAAGCAGCGTTGGGATGAAACTTGTGATCAGGCTTGGGAAAAAATTAG
The DNA here is from genome assembly GCA_036172665.1 of Prosopocoilus inquinatus. Classification (NCBI taxonomy): domain Eukaryota; kingdom Metazoa; phylum Arthropoda; class Insecta; order Coleoptera; family Lucanidae; genus Prosopocoilus; species Prosopocoilus inquinatus. The sequence goes on from CM069871.1 coordinate 39,992,258, forward strand.
AGAATATCTTGTTTCGGCTCCCGTACTTTCGTGCCCTGATTTCACAAAAGAATTTACGATCCAAACTGACGCTTCAGAGTATGGTCTTGGCGCAGTCCTCACACAACAACAAAATGATGGTGAAAAGGTAATATGTTATCTGAGTCGTTCACTCTCACGTGCCGAACGCAAGTATTCGACTTGCGAAAAGGAATTATTAGCCATGTTGTGGGCCATTGAGAAACTCAGACCGTATGTGGAAGGTGCTCATTTCACCGTGATCACTGATCACTATTCCTTGATCTGGTTAAACAGGCTACAAAATCCTTCAGGACGTTTGAGTAGGTGGAGCGTACGTCTTCAGCAGTACGATTTTACTGTAGTTCACCGTAAGGGAAAGGAACATGTTGTTCCAGACGCACTCTCTAGGGCAGTACCGATCATTGATGCCATACACGTGACTGAAATAAAAGATCGACGATACTTAAATCTTCTGGGGAAAATCAAGGCGGACCCTTTGAACTTTCCAAATTATCGGGTAGAAGGGAATATCATCTACAAGTTCGTTACATGCACTTATTATCATCTTATTGAAGCAGAACGGCAGTGGAAACAGGTGGTTCCTAAGGAAAATCGTTTCGAAATTCTTCGGCAAGCCCATGACTCTCCCACTAGTGGACACTTAGGCGTGTACAAAACATACAATCGCATTGCACAAGATTACCATTGGCCTAAAATGCGCTCCGATGTCGCTAAGTATGTTCGGAAATGTGAGATTTGTCTTCGAGCCAAGCCAGAACAAAAAGCTCCTACTGGACGCATGGGTGGCCATTCGAAAATCACGAAACCCTGGGAAGTCATTAGTATTGATTTGGTAGGACCGCTTCCCCGTTCCACAAAAGGTAACCAGTACATCTTAGTAGTTACCGACTGTTTCAGCAAGTTTACCTTGTGCTTTCCCCTTCGAAAAGCTACAACCCCTAAGATTTTGCAGCATCTAGAGAATGATGTTTTTCTGTTGTTTGGTGTACCTCGCGTCATTATCTCGGATAATGGGGTACAATTTCGCTCCAAAGAATACAAAAATCTTCTGACGTCCTATCAAGTACGACCCTCGTATACTTCTTTTTATCATGCACAAGCAAATCCCGTTGAGCGAGTCAATCGTGTCATCAAGACTATGCTCATTTCTTACGTTTCGAAAGATCACCGCAAATGGGATCTAGTTTTGCCAAAGATTGCATGTGCATTGAGGACAGCTCGTCACGAAGTTACAGGTATGACCCCTTACTTCTTGAATTACGGTCGTGAGATGTGTTTAAAGGGAAATTTGAATACAGAAAAAGCTAAAGATATGGACCCTGACAAGTTAGAGGTAGTGCAAGACCCAACTGAATTGCAATCGCGTACTGGCAAGTTTGCTCAGTTATATAGGGAAGTCCAAGAACGACTTCACAAATCTTTTGAGAAATCCAAGTCTCGTTACGATCTGCGTAGACGTAAGGTAGATTTTGAATCGGATCAGTTGGTGTGGCGGAAGAATTTTGTCCTATCCGATGCTTCTAAACATTTTGCAGCTAAATTGGCTGATAAGTATGTAGGTCCCTTTATGATACATAAACGAGTTTCGACTGACACATATGAGCTGAAAGATTGTGACGGACATATTTTGCCCGGTACTTGGACAAGCGCTCATCTAAAGCCTAGTCCATCGGACGATTAACCGTCATCTGCCAGATTGTCTTGGGTTTACTCCCCTGCGATCTTCAGATCATTGTTTACCGACGTTGACTTCTTCGGATTTGACATACCGGATATGACATTCTTGAGGCGTAAGCGTGGCTGAAACCTCGACCAGGAGATTTCGTCTCCTCTTTCTAAATTCTTTTGGCCTGACGCCCGATTTTGGCAAGGTTTTAGATGTGCACGGGAGTGAGTTGCGTGGGGACGTGCGGTACCGCTACTGCGGGATAGCATGTTCCCATGTGGTTCACTCTGTGACAATCTTGCCGGGGTGAGCCCCAGCATCCCTCGTTTTTACTTTTACAAAGAATGCCTCTCGTTCTCGAGAGTATTCTCCTTTTTCTTTTGATTTCTGGGTTGTGACATGACATATTTTGTTGTTATTATTTAAAGTTTTACTAGTTTTAAGGTTGTTTGGTAGTTGGTGGAGATCTTCAAAAAAATTTTTTTTTATTATCTTTTAGGTTGAATTTTTTTTTTTACGCTGGTTTCGTACCATTCTATTTGTGGCCCTGCCGTGTTAACAAATTAGACTTCATCCTGGAAATTTTTCCCGTTGGTCAAAATTTCTTTTTGGTAGGAGTGGAGTTGTTACAGTTAGATTTTTCGTTAGTGTTTTCTATGTTAAAATTATTACATTTAATCAAATTTGAAGTTGGGTGGCGAACCTAGTCGCTTACTCTGCCTTTTTGGGTTAGGCATTTAGTCGCTAGATGTCGTAAGCTTGCAGTGTGCATATAAATCTAGTTCGTTGGCAATAGAATATTCCAGAATTTTATGCGGAAGTGACGTAGGTTGAAATGGACGCTTCCTATTGGTGCAGACTTCGGACAAGGCGGAAGGGTTGGTGACGACCATGTTTCTTTGTTCACTTTTGAAACGGATTGCGGGGCAAGCAGACGTTTTCTTGTGCACTCTGTGCTTTTGTGTTATGTGAGTTTTGGTTGGTGGTTTTGAGGGCAAATCCACTGTGCCGACGGCGAATGCCGGAATTTTCCCCGCAGTTCTTGAAAAGTATCGTGTGAATACTTTTGTCTAAACCTGTAAATTACTAGGTAGGTCGCATCCTTTTTTTTTGATCCGCCATTACGAAGCTAATGCGCATTATTTTCTTTTCCGTTAGGTTTTTTTCTTTACCCCTTTGGTTTCTCCTTGTGCTAATTGCTGTTGGTGTAATTTTGGAATCACCACCTCATCGGTGAATACCTCGGGAAGTCCCTACCTGGCGCGTGAAACCCCGACTCGAGAACGTCGTCGCGTCTCGGTCGAGTGACGTCACATTTCGGCGTGTAACGCGGAAAGTAGTTTTGGGGACAACCCCTGACCAACACCAGGCAAAGCGGCAGATTTTCTTACTCCTGCGCTGACGGGCAGTTCAAGCCTTGAAGATGACGCCTTGGAAAAGGGACCAAACGCACTTGGAAGAAAATTTCAGGTCCTATTTTGTATATTTCATAACCTACCAGTAGAGCTCAAGTTTACCTCCGCGTCACATTTTTTTTTTTCTTTTTTTGTTAGTTCATTGCTTTGTTGACAAGTTTTAATAACCCATTAACTTACAGTGTAAGAGCAGATCTGTTCCCACTTGCAGTTTTTGCGAGTTTTATTTTGTCAAGACATTTAGTTGGTTACGACCTTTTATTTATATTTAATGTGGGTCCATTTAAGAGACAATAAAGTTTGGTTCAATTTTTGATGGTGATATTTAACAGGCTGTGTGTGGGTGTCAAATTACCTTCCCCCTTGACTTTTACACTCTATCCCCTTACTGCATTATTATCGTCGCACTCAGCTGAGGCGAAGTTGGTGGAAACGACTGCTTCGTCATAACACACCTAGGTAATCTCTCCGTTTCCTGGCGCCTTATAAATTCTGAGACGACCCCCTTTACTGTTGGAGAACCTCGACCCTTCTCCGTTGAGTCAGCCGTGGGCACCCAGGTGTTACCACCGTTCACCTGCGCCTTTCGCACGGTAAGTGTAGTATTCTGTCCCGAACCTCCAACTTTAGTTAGACTACCACCAAAAGCCGTGGATAGGTAGCAACCTTGTATATCTTATAAAGGTCTATTGGAACTCTGGAAATTGTGTGATATTATATTATATCGTTTAGAAGTTGTGAAACAATTGAACTATAAATCATTCTACAGCAACATGATTCCATGCTTGAGTGTTATGGAAAGTGATATGAAGACAAATGTTAAATCATTTCTTAATAATGAAATATCTGAGAAAGGAGCAATTACAAATGAATTAATGATGTTTGGAATTAGTAAATTAATTTTTGATATAAGTATGCATAAAGGTGTTAATATGTAAATGTTATGTGATTTAATATGTGTATATTTCTAGATATGACACTGTCAGTTATAAATAAAATTTTCTAAGAACACTGTTTGATCCTTGTTGTTGTGAAACAATTGAACTATAAATCATTCTACAGCAACATGATTCCATGCTTGAGTGTTATGGAAAGTGATATGAAGACAAATGTTAAATCATTTCTTAATAATGAAATATCTGAGAAAGGAGCAATTACAAATGAATTAATGATGTTTGGAATTAGTAAATTAATTTTTGATATAAGTATGCATAAAGGTGTTAATATGTAAATGTTAGGTGATTTAATATGTATATATTTCTAGATATGACACTGTCAGTTATAAATAAAATTTTCTAAGAACACTGTTTGATCCTTTATTTAATAAACTAACGATACTTAACCAAAAAATTAAGAGAAATTTTTACGCTATATAAAGATATGCAGTAAGTATTGAAGTAGTACACATGTAACATCGTTGACTGTTAGAAAGAAAAGCCATAAATGCGACGTCGTGTCAAAACAGATTACACTGCGAGAAGCACCTTAAAACGAAAAGGTCGTGGTTTACTTAATACGTTAATTAATAAACTACCAGTGGAGTTACACTTACCAGGTTACAATTACGGCGGTCCTGGCACAAAATTAGACGTTCGACTTAAAAGAGGAGACAGAGGTGTGAATGCGTTGGATGAGGCGTGCAAGCAACACGATATCGCATATTCTGTAAGTAGCGATTTAGGAAAACGTCACGAAGCAGATAAAAAATTGTATCAAGCGGCAGTGAAAAGAGTGAGGAGTACAGAAGCGGGATTTGGTGAAAAAGCATCTGCGTTATCTGTAGCCGCCTTAATGAAAGCTAAGACAAAGCTTGGAATGGGAAATGGAGTGAAGAGAAAGCGTAGTACACGGAAGAAGCGTGGTGGTAAATTATCATTTCAAGCACAACAAAGCAATTTCACGTAATGGTAACAAGAGTCTGTTAGAAAATGTGAAATTGGCGCAGGCTGTTTTAAAGAAGGACCACAAGAGTCAAAGAGTGATACCAATTCCTAAGAGAGGAGGGTTTTTACCTTTAATTCCATTATTTGCGGCTTTGGGCGCAATAGGATCGCTCGGCGGCGGTGCAGCTGCAATTGCTAAGGCGGTAAACGATGCAAAAGCTGCGAAAGAGCAACTGAAAGAGGCAGAGCGACATAATCGCGCTATGGAAACAAAAGCAGTGGGAAGCGGATTCTATATAAAACCTTACAAAACAGGGTGTGGGTTATATTTACGATCCAATCCAAAAAACTGAAATATTTGCCTCGGCGACCGTTGACTAACATTGACATACTGAAATATGCTAAAATATGGAAATTACCTTTCTTTCGAGGTGTGTTTATGAGAGATACTTTACCTAAAAAGATATGGAAGCATGAAAGTGGAGTAGTGAATTTAGATAGCGATTCTGGTGAAGGAACGCATTGGGTGGCATATTATAAGAGAGGAGGAATCGTAAAATATTTTGACAGCTATGGAGATCTACGACCTCCAATTGAAGTAGAGAAATATCTTTTGTCGAACGGATTGGGAGTTATTAATTATAATTATGAAAAGTATCAGGAACAAAATAACCAAAATTGAAAGATGGTCAACATGGAATCTTCACCCGTTGCGTGTACGTTCACTCTTACGGGAACTGAATCAGTTTTATTTTGTGAATTGAATCCACCACTATACCTCGATGAAGACGCAACATATGAAATGTGCTTGTTAAATTTTGAAACGTTTAATGCAATACCTAACATAGATGAAAGTAATAATTTGATACATTATGAAGAAACAGGAAAAACGACGGTTTGGAAAACTATCGTTATACCTATAGGTACATATGAACTAGACGATATCAACCAATATCTGAAAGATTATTTTCAAAATAACAATATCCCTGATTATATAAACATTAAAGGAAATAATAATACTTTAAAGGCAACCATACACAGTTCGGTTAAGCTCGATTTTAGTAAACCAAATTCATTGGGAAAATTGTTGGGTTTTAAACCGAGAACGTTGAAAGTAAACGATAATAACATTTTAGAAAAATTTTTGTGCAAATCGTTTTTGATTGCAGTGAGAACCTCGAGCAGCCTCTGGACAGCTGTTTCAGCCCTGCTTGGGGCTTCTTCAGCAGAAACGTAGCTCGACATTCCCACTGCAGACCAAAAACGACTTGCCCAATTTATTCGCAAATGCGATGTAAGAATGATGAACATATAAAATAGCGACATCTTACTATCGCTTAAATTGGGCAAGTCGTTTTTGGTCTGCAGTGGGAATGTCGAGCTACGTTTCTGCTGAAGAAGCCCCAAGCAGGGCTGAAACAGCTGTCCAGAGGCTGCTCGAGGTTCTCACTGCAATCAAAAACGATTTGCACAAAAATTTTTCTAAAATCTTTCAGTATGCTTGGACAGCAAGCATGGCCGCCTTGCATGGGGGACTCATTAGGAGCAAATCCCGCTTCAATTTGTCTATCCTACTGCAATGTTAGGTCAAAAAGCGATAGTAAGATGTCGCTATTTTATATGTTGATAATAACATTGGTGATTTTCCGGTGGAAATAAATAAAGTAAATGCTATAAGAGTAGAATGTAATCTAACCGGTGGATCTTATAACAACGGAGAACCCGGTCATGTTTTGTATCATTTCTTTCCAAATGTACCTCCAGGGTTTAAAATAATAGAATCCCCTCTTCAAGCTATTTATCTTCCAGTGACCGTGAACGTGATTACGAGAATAGTCATTCGACTATTAGATCAAGAGAATCGATTAGTAAATTTTAGAAACGAAGTAATTACTCTAAGACTTCATTTGAGAAGATTCACATAATGATTATTTACGATAGCAATTATTCGAAACGGAAAGAGTGTAGCAGAATTAGACGTAATGTATTATTTAAACCACAGAAACAGATACTGAACTGTTGTCGACAAAAAAAACTGAAATTGACACAGAGAAATCAAATATATTTAGAGAGTTTAGGTTATAAGGTGCTAACATAGGGGGAATTATTCTGTAGAAGAGACGTAACCGTCAAAGGGTGAACACCATCATTACACGTAAGGCAATCATCATCTAAACAGAACGACATGGATATTTTGGGAGTAACTGATCAAATTAAATTGGACACTTCAATAACCAGTATGGAGTTCCATTCACACTTAGCATTCAGTTCATCATTTGGTAATAACGATGAAGTGCGTATCACCGTACCTGAGATCGACAATTACACCCTCCCTTGCGAAAGTTATTTGTACGTAGAGGGAAGACTGCGTTTGGTTAGTGATAATACTAAACACAGTGCGACGGCACAATTGATAAATAATCCGGTAGCTTACATGTTTAGCGAGATTAGATATCTTCTGAACGGAGTACAGGTGGATTCGGTAAGAAATGTTGGCATAACATCAACAATGAAAGGGTATTTTTCTTTTACTCGCAACGATACAGTAAAATTGGAAAATGCAGGATGGATCCAGGAGAATGATAAAATGAGCGATATACTCAATGTTAAGGGAGATTTCTCAGCAAGTGTACCTTTAAAGACACTATTAGGTGTTGGGGAAGATTATAAAAAGATCATCTTGAATATGAGGCAAGAATTAGTATTGATCAGAGCAAATGATGACGTTGATGCAGTTGTGGAAACAAACAAGACGGAA